>OY728147.1:1887204038-1897204038 GCA_963277665.1 Viscum album | reverse complement strand
AACATTAAGTCATTAACTAATTCAATGTCATTTGGTCTTTATAAATTACCTAAGCAATCTCATCACCAAATTTAACCTCAAGGATAATAACAAAAAATTCTTATGAAAGAAAATTATAAAATTATAAATATTGTTAAAACATCAGTTTTATAGTTTTATATCATGTAGGAATAATGAAATTTGGGAGAATAATAAAGGAAATCACTTATATTAGAAAACTAGTACAAAGGGTCAAGTTTACTCATATTCAATATTAAAAATAAATTACAAATGAATGTATTTGTAATGAATAATTATAAATTATTTCTATAAAAGATTACATATATGAATAATATTTTGGAATACAATATTTTTATAGTTATTTTTAACTTATAGGAGGTTATAGTGCATTTGAGTAAGTGGTGAAAAAAGTTAATGAGTTCTCTTTCAAAAATTTAATTCATCGAGACATATTCTTTATTTTTCATTGATATGTTTTTTAAATATTCTGATTACTAATGATTGAATGAGTATTACCATATTCATCAAACTCAAAGGTTTTGGATATTTATATCATGTTCTTTGCTCAAAATTATCTTGATTCAAAATATACCTATATTGAAATTGTTTTTTAACTCAACTCCCTTTTTCGAGTCATAATGAATCTTCTTGAACTTTTTTGATCAATTATTGGATTCTTCCACTATATGATTTTATTTCAAAGTACATAAATTTTTTCTCTCTGTTAAATTTTTTTATCTTTAATGAATTATTTGTAAATAATATATCATTGTTAAGAATAATCCACATAATATTTAAGAAATATTTCCCTCATTGTCCATATTTTCATTCCTACCAAGGAGATCCTTTATATTTGGAAACACAATTATATGTTATCATAAGTGACATTAATATTTCTCTTCTCCTCTTTTAAAAATAATTTTTTATTACTCTTATTATGATGTGGTATTTTAATAATGATTTTTTAAAATAATAATATGATTTTCTTTCCATGTTTGGTTTTTTTATCTTCCACACTATATTTCCATAGGATAATATTTTGAATTTTAAAGTCTCTATTATTGATGTGTTTTTATGTAAAAAATTTCAAAGTATATCACTTAAATATTCTAGAAATATCATTTTAATGTGATCTATTTTTGTACATTTTTACTATAATGTTAAAAAAAATTCTAAAATACATTTTTATTTGTTTATTATTTATGAAAACATATTTCAATCATTTTTGTTTTTAATAAGAAAATAACAATATAATTATTTCATGGTTTAGGAAATTAATTATTACTCTAATAATTTTATGAATAAATATTTTTTAACGATCAAGTGTATTTATTATTTCCAATGATTTTTTGATGACTCTAAAAGGGTACATTCCATATCTATCAATATCCTATATTAAAAAATATGATATTATCTTATGATATATTAAACCATCCAACCATTTATGGATCATATTCTTGTTTTTTATTATCATGAAACCCATTTATGTCTTTGATTAATTATTCTTTGATGTAATTATATATTATTGGCTTATGTTTCACACAAAATATTAGACATATGAAGTATGAAACATGATAGTGTTGTAATGAAATGGGTAAATAATTAATATACAAAGATGAAATATTCATTATACCTTGGAATTATTCTTTCTTAATGTTTTATTATACCATAGTGAATAACCATCATAAATTTTACAACCCTAGCTTCCATGATAGTCTTCTATTTGAATAATACAATAGCGTGTGTTATACGCAACTTCTTGTTCTAACACACCATGACTAATCAAACTAGATGTTATGAATAGTAATACATATTTTTTAAAATTTTATACATTTTATCTTTCAAAATTGACTTGATTTTTGGATTTGGAATATTGAAATTATCCTAGGATGAATTTTTGGTATTTTTCTAAAAACATTCAATTTTTTATGAATCGTAAAAAAACACTATATTATAGTTTAAAACCTAATTTTTATTTAAATAATTATTTAATTTATTAAAATTTATTTTAGGTCAAAATAGACACATAATACTTATATAAGTTCAATTTAATTCATTGGAGTCAATTTAGAATAATTTTAGATATATAAAAATTTTATTGAACTTTTCACCGTCTTTTACCCACCTCGTAAGAGAATTTGCAAATTCACATAAAACATAATTTTACCGCTTTTGTGAGTGGAATTTTGATAATCCTAGAGACATAGTTGATATTAAAGAGTAAAATTTGGTTTAATAAGATAAAAATAATTTTGGGTGAATAGTAACTTTTTACTTTTATTTACCACGGTTAAAAGTAAATAGGGTAATTAAGGGTAAAAATGATATTATTATTACCATAACACATGTCCTAATTCTATTGGATAAGTATAGTTCGACCAAAAACAACTTTATTAATAAAATATGAACCTCTTTGGTCCACTTTTATTAGATTAGGACATTTATTATTATTTAATTCAAAGAAGACTTAAAATCAAAGTTTAATAACTAAAACATTTTTAATATAGAGTTATACATAAGATAAATTCAATTATAAATATTCATTAGAAATATAAAATATTTCCTACATAATGGTATTTTATTTATAATTTTTAGACATTAAATAATTTAATTTATTTATGACACAATGATGATGCAGTAATTACCTTATTACTGAAATATTAAAAGAATTGATATTATAAATAACAAAATAAATATAATTTGAGACTTTTAATGAATACTGAAAATTTTATAGGTTAATATGACTTGTTATGGTTTATTAAATGAATTCTTTTCAAAGTAATAATTCTGTTATGAATTTAGCAAAAACAAAATACCAAATAGTGTCTAAATTGACATAAAATGGTTTTTTAAACAAATATTATATTATTAATTGATATTCAATTCCTAAAAATATACGGTTCTGTCAAGAGACTTATATAATGATAGGTGTATCATTAAATAACCACTTGGGGTTCGCATGAATGTTTATAGTAAGTTTATTAACCATATAATATAAAAATATATGGAGACATTGTAAATGTGAAAATAATTAAGAGTTAAAACTAAAAATGAGGTTAATATAGTGACCTAAACCTGTCTAAAACCTATTGGTTGTGTGTTTTTCGACACATACCCACCTTAGCCTCAAAATAATTCAATTTTTGATCCATTATAAACCTAATAAGAATTTATTATACAATAATATTTTTAGCTTTTCCTAAGGTGCTACTCACTCCTCTTATAAAAGGGCACTTCCCCTTCTCTCTAATTCACTCCTTAAAATCATTTTCAATCAGCCAACCCCTTTCCAAATATCCTCTAAACTTCCATAAAGTCATCCTAGAGTCCCTACTTTGGTTATAAAGCCATCTTAAGGATCCCTTTTTATCAAATCAAAAGGAAGAACCCGAAGAAGAGGTAATGATTTCACCACCCTCTTTCAAGTTCCTTTCTTCTTCCACTTCTTATTTATTTGTAATTTCCATTATAAAATTATAAATCTAGTGTCTTATATATATTGTTATGTTATTTTAAATATGGTACAACCATATTCAGTATTTTATTCATCCTTTTAATGACATGTCACCATAAGTGCCTACGTACGGCCTACCGTCTCCACATCGTGGTGTAATTGTAATTCAATATATTATTATTTGGATGGGTATAATAATGATGTTTAATTCATGTAAATAGTAAATATAACATAATAATTATTATGTATATATTATATACCATCCCATTATATATTATTTTAATATCAAAAGAATGATATTTTCGCTCGTGTGTACATACAGATTATCGTCTCCATGAATGCGATAATATTCATTTCCCATCGTATCCAGTCAAGACTAAATTTCATTTGATGATTAAAAATAATGTTTAGATACATGATATCATTCAGGATATGAATAATATACATCCCATCCATAAAACATATGGCTCACATAATAAATAATATAAAGGAAAATGAATCCATTAACACCCGAAACAACGATAATACTAAGATATTATTAACAAATCAATGTTAAAAGATAATATATGATATCATATTAATGTATATGATTCTTGTATAATTATATAACAATTATTTAACCATTATATAGTATTTTAACCTAACGTCAACCAAGGAATAAGTTCAATGTAAGGGTTTTCTTATCTCACTTTTAATTCCGTGAGATTTCCATTATTCACCACTTATTTATTGCCTGTGGTGTGTGTACTACCCATGATTGTATTTATTGTGTAATATACATTAATTTATATAAATCTACATAATCATTTTATTATCCTTCTTTCATGGGTGTATGTTTCGTAAGTTACCAAATCGATAAAGGAATTTGAAATCTCAATTTCCACTCATTCGGCTATACGTATACTTCATTGATTATTTTACTCCAAGATTATGTGTGGAATCACTATTCATTTTCTTATGTCATAATTTACACTCCCCTTTCTGTGTATATACTTTTGATACACATAATCACTCCATTGATAAATTCTCAAGTCCTCTATATGAACTTTATAAGAGTAATTTTAACTCGATCTCTATTTATTGAGTTAAACATCCAATTCATTGGTGTTGTTTTTACAAGAATATGTTTGCATGTCTTATGATTGATTCACACTGAATATCCAATCATATTGAGTGTATTTATATTTATCACAAATTTTTATTTTGTTGATTTAACTATAACCTAATGATACGGTCTTTATAAGAGATTTCACCTCAATTCACATTCCATTGAGACTTCTTTGTTGTTATACACCAAATAACTTTTATATGGTGTATATAATGTACTTTGACATAGTATATCATGAATCCCATTATTCTCATGATATTATAAAGTTTTTATTACCTCAATTATTTGTATTCAAGTGTCTTTTTTTTTGTTAGGAACTCTAACTAAAATATCATTTTAAATGTTTTAAAGATTTATTATTCTAAATTTTTATCATTAATGTCCATGTTTAAAAAATGGATTTAAAGGTTTATTTATATGGACATTAATGTTTTAAAATTTACAATTTGTTTTAAAAGTTTCAAAGTTGTATGGGACACTTTGATTCAAAAATATATTTCTAAATGGATTCTTAACAAATACTGTGACTTTTAAATGATTTCAAGAAAAAGGGTGATATTTCTCTCTAATAGTTTTGATGATTATTTTCATCTATGTCAATATCCTTCGTTATTCTCGATTATGGTTAATCTGATACAATACAATCTTCCATATTATATCTAATGAGTTATGTTTGAATGCAGATGTGCTATTTTTATACCATTAATGGATTGTGGATAATGTATTGACAAATCGTATGCTAGTTTTTATAAGAATGTTTATGTTATGTTTAAACCTGTTCATATGAGGAATGCATTGAACATAGTAACTGACGGGTGGAGCCCGCCATAGATCATCAATTCATCGGTAGTTCTCATGAGACAAACTAGTGTCTTGGCACAAGGCCTTGACAAAATCTTATTTGTAGTCTTGGCACGTGGCCTTGACTATGTGGTTATGATAGTCTGGCATTATGCATTCCATTATTATGAAAGTGGTTATTGATATTTCATGTGATTATTAGACTATAAGGATGTCCATGTGAATAATAAAATGTCATTATTTTATTTTATATTTGTCATATTATGTTTAATTTGATGTTTAAAAGGATTTTTTTAGTTATACACTACCTTAAATTTATATGCTTATTTATGAAAGTTTTCGCTATATTGTTATCCTTACTGAGCATCCGAGATCACCCATTTCTATGTTTTATTTCTAGTAGGATGTGAAGAAGTATTTTATTAATGACCTACATGGATAGTATGAGGATATGAGTGTGGTATATGGAGACAAGATGTTGTTGTAGTTTTTCACTTGGTGATGTAATGTAAACTTTATTAATGTATCTAGTGATTCCAAGTCTACTAAACTAATCAGTCTTTCAAGACTTGATCTTTTGTGATCATTCCAATGATATGTAATAATGCACCAAATCTAGGTAACTAGGGTCAGGGCATTACATTTGGTATCAGAGGATGTTTAGTACAAACTATGGAAACTAGATTTAGATAAAATCTGATTAGATCACATAGCCCTAAGATATACATTGAGAATTAGAATAGGAGAACTTACTAGAATTTTGGTATTGTCTAGATTTTGTGATTTTTCTAAGCAATACATCCATGTCTGGATATGAGCAGGTAGAGGCGGCTCAAGCACAGATGTAGCTAGGGTTAAAACCCGAAAACACCGCTTTGAGCTAGAATCAAACGGGAACTGATGAATGACAACGGGCCTTGCTGCACTCTTGGTTATGAAACTCCTGAGGGATATGCTTATGATAATTTACATTTTATTTACAAACCAATTTGAAGTATTTTAATATAACTTGAGAGTAAATGACCTTGGTTAATCCTAAGGTGTTTCAAATAAATAACATGGCGTCATGATATTCTCTAAATGATTTTATGACTACTATTACTCACATAATGCTTTCTGGTTTTAGTCAATAGCTAGATTCCAAGGAAGTTATAGTAGCATTGAGCATGATTTATAAGATGGAAATGGTGGTGGAAATGAGAAACAAAATGGAATGTTGATAGGTGTAAAAGATATCGTGTTCATGCCAAATAATTTTTCCAAAAATATGATCACCAACATATATATTAACCAACTTCCGAACTCAACAAAGAAGAGAAAGGTGATGAATGATAAGAGCTCTAACAGTGGAGACCTTGGAGAAAAGAATCCTAAATTTCCATCATGCAAGAAATGTTGAAGGAGACACCCAGGAAAGTGTCTCAATGGATCAAAGAAATTCTTTTTTGTGGGAAAGAAGGTCATAAAGTAAAGAATTATTGAGGAAAAATGAAGAGTACTATAGAAGAAAATAAAAAAGATCCTAAGATTACAATTACGGTCATTTGTCAAAAATTTAAGGGACCTAGGAATCACCCAAGTCAATGCCCTATTCTATAGGATAACCTCTTGGTCAAGGAAGAACCAATGTGGAAATAAATGGATAAAAAAATGTTTAAAGTTATTAATTCTCTTTGTTGTTGGGATTACTTTGGATGAGTTTTATCTTATATGTGTAACCCTGCAATTTATCATGTAAAAATGATATTTTAGGACGAATTATATTTTCTCTTATGGATATAGTTATAAATAACTATTTGGTTTTATATGATCCTTCAATTTGAGGCAATTACAAGTTATTATAGTTTGGTATAAAATTTCAAGGTATGAGATAACATTTGTGGTTAAATTATGTAATGGTTATTTTGAGGAATTTATCTCATCTTGGTAATTTTATAAAATATAGTTTTTGAAAAACGACAACACACAGACTATGTGACAACCCGTCGCATCAGACAAAGCTATGGGAATCAAACACACAACCAGAGTGCGATTGGGATTTATCACCTACCACTGGACTACATTAAGTCCCTTGTTAGTGTGACTAATAATTTGCAGTTAAATGATTTTATTGATCAATAATTAGTTGATTTGAGATCTTATACATTATCAAATGAATACCCTTAGTATAGAAAAATGATTTGGTGATTAAGTGATAAATGTTATTTTGGAAGACGTTCGCTCTGTGGGGAACACTATATGCCTATGGAAAATAGAATACTATGAGATTTCATTTGAGGAGTAATGGTGGATTTTTATATATGTTTTTATTGAGGATTTACAGTGATTTTGGTTATTTAAGGAAATGATTAACATATAATAGAGAATATGTGATTAGGTTAATTACATTTAAGTATGTGACTTTAAGAGTAGTTGATGTCATTTTGAGATACAATTTAACGTGGAAGACTACATAACCAAATTCTTCTATGTTTTTGGTTTCAATATTATTTTGGATTATATTGAAGGATTCTAAGGACAATTGTTTATTGAATGTATTTTATTTAACTTTGGGGTATTGTTGGTTTAATTTTAGAAATTAAGATAAGTTTTTCTTTCTCTAATGGAATATCCTTTTGGGGGATCATTATACCTTATACTAACTATTTTGGTTTTGATTAATCTCTAAAGACAAGATAAATATGTAGTTTATCCTCCGTGGATCATGTGATTCTATTGAAGTTTATTCTAGATTTTCCAGTGTGACCAAGTCTTCTTGAATACTCATTATTTATAAATAAATGAGTTAGTAGTAGAAATTTATTAAAGGATGAAACTATACTTAAAAAGTAAGTATATCTTCATATGATCTTAGAAAATCTTAAAAATAAATTCCTCAATAATAAGAAAATGAACTTAGAACAAAAACGTTGTCCTAGATGGTACCTTAGATCATCACAAATTTATGGCTTTGTGATTGTTGGCCTTTTCATAGACATGTTCTCTACCACTCTCCATCAGATATTGATGGTTATATTTCTTTTTCATATCGTTTTTTCTTACATGGAACCCTAGTATGTGTTATTTTCTCTAACCTTCATACTTACCACTCTTTATTTTAAATATAGGACTCATTAATCCATTTTTTGATGTGCGATTTCAAAAAAGATATTTTGAAATGTCAACCCCATGTTTCCAATTCCATGAAAAAATTGAAAAGATGAAATTTATTAAAGGAGGGGATAATTTAACACCCCAATATTCCACGGTATGCTTTTATTTGAATAATACAATAGCGTGTTTTATGCGCAACTTCGAGTTCTAACACACCACAACTAATCAAACTAGTCGTTATGAATAGTAATACCCACTTTTTGAAATTTTATACATTTTATCATTCAAAATGGACTTCATTGTTGGATTTGGAATATCAAAATTATCCTAGGATGAATTTTTTGTATTTTTCTGAAAACATTCATTTTTTGATGAATATTGAAAAAATACTGAGTTATACTTTAAAACTGAATTTTTATTTAAATAAGTTTTTATTTTATTAAAATTTATTTTAGGTCAAAATAGACATATAATATTTATATAAGTTCAATTGACCTAAGGATATGGTCTTTATAAGAGATTTCACCACAATTTACATTCCATTAAGACTTATTTGTTGTTATACACCAAATCACTTTTATATGGTGTATATAATGTACTTTGACATAGTATATCATGAATCCCTTTATTCTCATGATATTATAAAGTTTTTATTACCTCAATTATTTTTACTCAAGTGTCTCTATTTTGGTTAGGAACTCTAACTAAAATATCATTTTAAATGTTTTATATATTTATTATTCTAAATCTATATCATTAATGTCCATGTTTTAGAAATGGTTTTAGGGATTTATTAATATGGACATTGATGTTTTAAAATTAAAAATTCATATTAAAACTATCAAATTGGTATGGGACACTTTGATTCAAAAATATATTTTTAAATGGATTCTTGAAAAATAGTGTGACTTTTAAATGATTTCAAGAAAAAGGGGAATATTTCTCTCTAATAGTTTTGATGATTATTTTCATCTATGTCAATATCCATCATTATTCTCGATTGAGGTTAATCTGATATAACACAATCTTCCATATTGTATTGAATGAGTTAGGTTTGACTGCGGATGTGCTATTTTTATACCATTAATGCTTTGTGGATAAAGTATTGACATTTCGTATGCTAGTTTTAATTTGAATGTTTATGTTGTGTTTAAACTTGTTCTTATGAAGAATGCATTGGAATTAGTAAGTGACTGGTGGAGCCCTCTATAGCTCCTCGATTCATCGGTAGGTCTCATGAGACAAACTAGTTTCTAGGAACAAGGCCTTGACAAAATATTATTTTTAGTCTTGGCACGAGGCCTTGGTTATGTGGTTATGATAGTCTGGAATTATGAATTCTATTATTATGAAAGTTTTTATTGATATTGTATGTGATTATTCGACTAGTAGAATATCCATGTGAATAAGTAAATGACATTATTTAATTTTATATTTTCCATATTATGTTGAAATTCAAGTTTAAAAGGCATTTGTCTTATTTATACATTGCCTAAAATATTTATGCTTATTTATGAAAGTTTCCACTATATTGTTATCCTTACTGAATATCTGAGCTCACCCCTTTCTATGTTTTATTTCTCCTAGGATATGAAAAAGTATTGTATGAATGACCTACAGGGAAAGTATGAGGATATGAGTGTGGCCTATGGAGATAAGATGTTGTAGTTTTTCACTTTATGTTGTAATGTAAACTTTATGAATTTATCTACTGATTGAAATGATACTAAACTAATAGGTCTTTAGAGACTTGATCTTTTGTGATCATGAAAATGATATATAATAATGCACTGACTCTGGGAAACTGGGGTCTGGGCATTACAGTAAAATTATTTGGCGACACCATAGCGATGAACAATGGTGATATTCTTATGAATGCCCTATATTCATTTTATATCCACATTTCCATGTTTTTCATTATTCACTTATGATCATATTATACCTCCACTACATATTTTAATGTTTTTATATTCATATTATTATTTTAGGTAGAAATTATTACCCATGATATTATTTGATTTTATTATTTATCCATTAATGGTAATTTGATCTCAAAACTTTCTTATGTATAATTTTCCCCAGGTTATAATGAAAAGTTATATGAATTATGTTTCTAGAAGTTTATTATGTGTAAAACATTTATGTTATATTTTTAAGACTTTTTATAGTTTAAGTATTAATTTTTCTAGTGGGAAAATATAAGTTGGTTGAAAAATAGATGTGTTTTTTAGTTAATGTTTTCCCTAACTCTCTAAAATTTTAAACATGAAAGGTATACAAAATTTATTTAATTCGTTATTTTTTATAAGTCTGGTATTTATGAGATATACACATCTATGTGGAATCATATTAATTATCAGAGTAGGGTTCAAATAACTGTATATTTTAGGATGTTAGTTTAGTATAATTTAAGTGTTGATATGTTAATGTTTATTATAATTTAAAATTTATAGATAAAATGTTCGTTTATTTTAGTGAATATTGAATATTTCAAGGATTGGGATAAAATTACTTATTTAAAAACCTATGTATAAGTAAGATTTATAATAAAACATGTAGGATAACATCCAAAATTTTTGGTAATGTAGTGATCGTTTGGTTCACATAGAAATTATATTTTTTTCTAGATAATTGTAAGTGTATGTGGATATAAAACATATTAACATAGAGTTAATCACCCTAAAAAATATAGTTGATAATTGGATCAATATTAAAATTGGTTCATGATGATTGGGCCTAATAATTCACACCTTGCTAGAAATTCTTGGAGTATATGATTTGGAAATTCATATTTTCTTCGTGAACCATTAAGAGAAATTTGAAAAAAATTAGGTAAGAGAAACTAATAAGAAATTACCCCTAGATATATTATATTAAAATTTATATATTTATAATTTAGGGTATATATTAATTGAAATTTTCTTATGTGGATAAATAAATTATTTAATTTTGAGAGCATAAGTAATAATAATTTCGGGTTTTATAATGTTGTAATAAAGTTAATCATAATTGAAGGATAGAAATTTAAGTATTTAGGTTAATAAGTTGGAGATAACTCAATATAAAGAAACCTAGGTTAATCTGAGAGTGATTTAAGCATTACTGAATAATAATGTAGGAATTCCGTGGAGTGGGAAATTTTGAGGAAATTTTTTCATATTAAAATAATTCTCTAATATTATTAATTGGTCATAAATATTATTAAATATTTTATTTTAGTAATGCATTATGCTCTCTTTAATCATGTTAACATGGGTTATAATGAAAAATTCATATATTTTTTGAATGAGAAACCTAAAAAGGAAAGAACTAAAGTGAGGAAGATTTTTATTATGAAAAATCAACTATAATGAATTATTATTAATAATGTGAATATATTTGATTTTAAAAAAAACTAAAGTAGATAAAGATTGATTCTCATGGAATCTTGGTTGAAAAATATATTTAAGGAAATAATATTCATATTTATACATGTGAAAAATGTGTGAATATGAGCCAAGGGGAATGTAAAAAAACAAGAATATTCTTCATGTATAGAAAAAGAGGGCATAAAAAACAATTTTTTAATAAAAAATGAAGCAATCGGTTAACATGATGATTGGAAATGACATGTTTTCAAGATGTACCTATAATATTAATATGGTCAAATTATTTAAAAATATATCATGCGATATGTCTGTGATTCAAATACCCTAAAATAATTTTAATAATGAAAAAAAAATTCATGTGTGTAATTTATTTAAGGGGGTAAATATAACACCCTAATAGTTTATTATATATATATATTCCCTTAAGACCTAATTTATTCAGTCACATTCTTCACCGAAAACATTGATCCAAAACAAACTAAGAAACATTACATAACCATTAAAACATAGTAATTTAATTGGATAATATAAATGGAGGTAATTTGATTCTAAAATATATAAAAAAATAAAAAAATGGTAATGCATTGATAAAATGCAATTGGTATAACTGTATAACTAATAAATTTGTTTTATTCATAAATATAGTTCACCAAAAATTTCTTCTTTGTGTGATATGAATTTTATTATATTGTGGTTAATTAATAAATTTTAATGAAATATATGGATAATTTATATATATATATAATAAGATAAGTTAATATCAATCAAATATTTATTACTATGAATGTAAAAAAATTATTTCATGCTTATAAGATACAATTTTTTAAAATAATATTTATCATTATGTGCGATTATATTACAATTAATTTTTACCCTTTCATGAAATTGAATTAGAAAAACTTATTTTTTATATTATAAATAAAATTGATCCCATATTATTATGGTATTAATTTAATTTTTCGTATTAAAATTATGTTAGCAAAGTAAATATTAGTTATCACAGAAAAAAATTATATTTTAAGGAATGATAGTTTTCAAAATACTGTGTATATTTTAATTAAGTATATATATATATTAATTAAGGCTCTATGATGATGTTAAAACATATATATCAATAAATTAACATTAATTTAATTCTTAATAAATTTCAAATAATATTAAGAACACCAAATTATTAAAATGGAGTTTTTTACAAATTTTTTTAACACAGTATATGTTTCAAATTAAATGTTAATTTTCCCATATTTAGAAAATAAACTATATTAAATGAAATAAAAATCTAATTAAACGTGTAATAACATGGTATAAAGTATCATCTTATTTTCATCTACCATTGTTAAATTTTAGTCATGATTAATTAGGGTTAAAATGGATAATTTAATGTGGCTCGATTTTTACACAATCAATTTTACATATAAAATTTATAGAATACCATAGTTAGGTTTTAAATTCATACCTAAATGTATCACCATTATTTATATAGCTTAATCACCTAACTATCATGTAATTCTATTCTTACCCACTACCTATCATTATATCCCAAATATATGTCCCTTTTTTCACCTAAAAATGATACTCCCTTCTGTCATTTTCAAGCAGCACCTCTAATTCAAAATTTCAGTTAAAATATAACCAATTCACATCTTCCTGATACTATATACATATTTGGTTTCCCATATCCTCATAAAGATTCCTCTATTCTTTCATTTACAAAGTTTACATTAAGAAAAGATCAGAAAATCCCAATAAAAGTAGTAATTACCATTTAACCTCCTTTCTTTATCATTCCCATCCAACCTCCTATGAAACTATTCTATGAATAAGACTATTATTAAAACAATATAAAAAATCTAAGGAAATATTTTTATATTTATTTTAAAACCATTATATATTCTCCTCATATTCAATTGAGAAAATGAAAATGGTAATCTTGCATGTGTATAGACAACCTCCTCCATTAACAACATAGTTCGTTTTTCATCATCACCAGTCGAGGTGGGTTTTAGAAATGGTTTTAGTGAATATAAATTTTATTTATTTCATGATTTATATTTTTAAAATATAGTTTCTTAAATCAGAGTGTCTTTTAAGAAACAAGTGGTAATTTTAAAACAAATCACCTAAAACAAACATACCAACAGAAAAGTCAATTTATTTACAGGTAAAAATTAGTTTCCATTTACTTTATTCTTATAAATATTAAAAATTTTGATTATTCACATTAATAACATCTTAAAATTATCATAATACTTTTAGGATAATCTTATTATAATAAAATAATATCATCTATAACCATACACACACACTGATCATAACATGTTCTTATTGGGTCTATTTAACCACCTATATGAAAAACTCTATAAATTTATATCAATGAATTATTTGGAAGAGTAATATTTAATTTTAATTGTAAATAGTTATAATTTATAGAATTTTAATATATAAATTTATGTAATTAATTAGTAGAACATCATTCATTCATTTTGAATTACCAAAACAATTTGATCCCTGAATCTATCATAATGAATAATAACTGAAATAATAATATAATAAAATTAAAACATTAAAAATAATTATAAAACATAAATTCTAGTACCATGTATTATCTCTAAATTATGAAACTTTTTAGAAATAGGTAATAACAACACCAATGTAATGAAATTAGTTCAAAATTATCAATATCACTCACACCTAACATTTATACTAGATAATAACTAGCAAATATAAATGTAGAAAATATATAGGATATAGATATTAATAATGTTCTGAAATAAAATATTATGACTTTTGTGTTGGTTGTAATGAACATTAGTGTACATTTGACTAAGTGTAGAAATGAGGTAATTGGATATTCGTCTCAAATTTCATTCCTTGAGACGTATTTCTTATTATGCTCCATGATATCTTTGATATGGTATGGTAACTACCTATTGAATTTATATTTTTTTATTTATGAAATTCATCAGGTTTGAAGATATATATAATTTACCTTCATGAAATTGATATTAATTAAATAGATACCAAAGTTTAAAGTATTTATGTTAACTTAACTCCCTTTATTGAGTTATAATGCCTCCCCTATATATTTTTTATCTATTTTTTGTGTCTTCAACAATAAAATTTAATTTCAGGTTACTTTATCTTAATATTTTTGGATAATTCCTTTTTAATTTAATTTTTTAATATTGATATGATTCTCCTATAATTTTTTTTCATGTTTTGGAATTGTTTCATCCTCTTTAACAATGGTTTCCCCTCAATGTTCATTTTTTTATTTAATGCTAATGTTTTAAATTATTATTGGGCACCCAAATATGTTTTATACCATGTGACATTCATATTTACATTTTCAAATTTTAAAATTTTTTGTTATTACCCTTTTTATGTAGTTTGATTTCAGAAAAGATATTTTTAAATATCAAGAAAAATTCATTCCATGATCACCTATTTTAGCTTCCACTCCACATTTCCTTAGGATATTGAAGGCTCTATTATATAAGGTTATTTTTTAAATTAAATTTCTTTAAAAAAATTCTATCACATTTTAAAAATAACTTATGAAAGTGAATCATAACTTTTTATTTTTATGATAATGTGTATTTTTTTTCTAAAATGCATTTTTAATTTTTATTTCTTCCATGTGAACACATATTTCAACCATTTTTGTTTTTATATAAATATTTATAAATATTTTTTCATGGTTTCTGAAACAAATTATTACTCTCATAGTATTTTAATTTGACGTTTTCAAATGGTCAAAAAAATTTATTATTTTCAAATCTATTTTCTTAGTAATCCTATAAAGGGTATTTTGCACATATGTCAAAATGACTCATTCTCAAACATCAAACTATCTTATTATACCATACACCATATTTATTTAGATAGATTATGATCTTATTTTTTATCTTATATCCCATTTAATTCATTATTTAATTGTAATTTTATGGAATTATATATGATTTCATTATGTCGTACAGATAACGGTAGACATATGAATGGTGCACTCTAGTAGTGATTCAATGTATTAGCTAAGGAAATAATCTCTAGTGATTAAATTATCATGATACCTTGGATACATTCATTTTTAATGTTTTCTGATATATTTTTGAATAACCTTGGTAATATGATTTTATGATACACTATTGATGAATATTTGTGATATGCCTATGAATGTCTCTTATTTATATTGTGGCTACATTTCCAGGTTATGCTTCATGTAATTAAGATCATGTTATACCATATAATTTTATATTTAGGTTATTATATTTATATTATTATTTTATTCCATAAGTCTCACCCAATATATGTTCATATTTCATTATTTATTACTTATTAATAATATGATATCACACCTTTATTATGCATGCATTTCCCTAGGTTTTAAATAATAAAATTTGTATGATGTCTTTAAAAGAGGGTATTATGTAAATAATTTTTTGTATATTTTTATGGATTTTTTATGGTTTATGTTTTAACTTGTATTGTTGGAAAAATGTTTTTTTATTGAAAAAATCATTGGTTTATTTAGTTAATGATTTTCCCCGCTCTCTATAATTTAAAAACTAAAAGTCATTAAGAATGTATATAATTCACTATTTCATATGTGTCATGTAATTACAGGTTGTTCCAATATATGGGGATTCATAGTATGGAGTAGTAACTGACCCTAGTGGAGGATATCATGCTCAACCCGAGCTTACTAGCTAGTGGGAATAATTGGCCTCATAGATAGAGGTACTCGTGCCATATAATAATGGTGGGGGAGGGGAGAGTCGACCATATCTAATACATAGTTAGATGATCCCATATTATAATTCCATTAGGGGGTTTTTTTTAATCTCAATAAGTATTATAAGAATATATTAATCACTAACACTCATATTTGGGTGGGTTTCCACACACCTAGTGAGTATGAAAGTCAATCCCAATCTCTATGATATTACGTTGGTTGATCATTCTCTCTTATTATTAATTATTACCTCATTATTTTTATAAAATTGAACCATAAAATCCAATATAATAATAAAACATATATAGGGAATAATAAATTCACCATTTCATGTAATAATGGAGTGCAAAATGTATCCATGGGATACATGATAGGTACCCCTTAGGTAGTCATATGTATGTGAAATGGAACATCATAAAATGTGTAGAATGTCAACTACATGGTGTGTGTGACATTCAAAAAGGTGTATAGGACTCATTTTAACACTTTTAATGTGTTTCACTACCTAATTCATGTTCCACCAAGAGTTATATGGTGTGTAGTCATGTCATATATTGTTGTCTAGGTGCTCCAGGTTCAATAGGTACGTACTCCATGTATTAGTTGAGTTGGATTTCTAAGGTCACATGATGTTTGGTAAGGAACATAGAACCATGTGATATATAACTTGTTTAGGAAATCGTAACACCTCTCTTTTCAAGAAAAATGGTTTGTGTTATACTAAATAGAACATCATGTACTCAAGAATTTTCTAGATAGTTATGTTCTCCTTGAACCTTCACCCGATGCTCGACCTTTTCCTTGATTTCTTATAAAAATCATATATCTATGTTGATAGAAGATTGTTCCATTTATACGAATTTTATTTTGGACATCCTTTATTCGAAAAATAGATTTTTCTTGTATCCCATCATATTGTATTCAACCCACATGCCCTAGATCAGGAAAATATGATATTTCATTCCATTACTCAAATAAAATTTTCACTAACAATTCCCCACCATGTTGTGATCCATTAAAATGATTCCAAAACAATGATAAATGGAACCCAAATTTTATTTTTTCAATGAAAATGTCTAAAAAATAGCTGAAACGCCAGCTAAATTGATACCAATGATGAGAACATGAAGAACAAGGTATGTTATGCACAAACAACCAGAGGGAGAATCAGTGATGACTGTTTAACAATATTACATCATCAAATATTAATGAGTCCAAAAAATAGGTAAATATAGTATGATTATAATAATCTAAATTAATGGAGCTTTACAAAAATCATTATGGATTAAATTCTAGGTAAAAATAATCCATTAGGAAATGATATAAATTTTTGGAATAAATCCAAAAATTAACCAAGGATGATTAATGAGATATAATCCAAGTAAATAATCCCTAACTCAATTTAGAATATTCTTTACATAAATTCTATTATTTTTGTCACATGATCCAATCAAAAACATCAATACAGTTCTACTCCCATTCCTAAAATCCATCATCTCTACTAGGATATGACTCATTGATTTAGTGATTCCAGTATAGATTCATTATCGATCCTTTTCTACCATTATAGGACCAATTTCACCCCTTTTCTTTGGCTTATGTTATTGAAAAAGAGGTTAACCCTAGATATAATCCACTGAGGGTGTTTTATAATGGAAATTTGGGATTTCACCACCCAAAAATCATAATATTTATTAATTAAATAATTAATCAAGATTTATTTATGACATATCTCAAAAACATTGGTGCAAACTAAATTTATACCACACATTTGGTAAAAAAATCAATCCATAAGCATCAACTATGTTGGTTTCTCCATCCAATGATCTTTTAAGAAGATATAATAATTTCATTGAAGATATATATGCATGAGAAAAAAATAAAATAATATTTTTATTATATTATTATTGATCTTCAACAAAACTCATATTTCAATGCTTTGTTAAAAAACCGTACCACAAATATCATTCATTTTATTAAGGTTTCATCCAAAACAAATCAAGGTCACCACACCACTATTTGAGCTCTGGGATAATTATTTATTAACGTAATAAATATCTAATATCACTTACAACCAAACATGCTAGAAAAATCACCAAAACCAAAACCAAGGGTAAAAATGACTTCCAAAAACTATTAGAAACATTATAAGATTTATTTGAGGTTATATACTAGGGATAATTTATTAATTACCCTTGGGTAGGTTTCTCCATGAAAATTTTCATCCTAGAAAAGTATAAAACTGAATCTACAAGAAAAACAATATTAAAGACATTCCTATGTGAACAAATTTAGGCCATAAACCATAAAACCAACACTTTTTGATATGTGATATCTATGAGAACACAAAAAATAACTTTATAATAGAGAAAAAAACAACCCTTCATTTGTGAAGATAAAAACTCAAGCCCCAAATAAAAAACATTCCCAAGTGAAAAACTTTTACAATATACAATGAAAAAATTTATCTTCCATGATGTTACAATGTTAACCATGGAATATGTTCACTAATAATAACCATAAGGAATGTAATGACAATAATCATAATTGACTAGATCTATATTTTATAAAATGCCTATCTCAATATATGGAATGAGCATTGAGGAATAATCACTTTCCACTTATGGAAGTAGGTGATTTCTCCCCACCATCAAGAAAATCCTTTGATCTAAATAGAGTATTAAGTTAACAACAAAGTCATAAAATCCTTCACCCAAAAGAGATGGGGTGGGAATGCTACCATCGACTTGATGTGATTAGTGACCCCTTATTTTATCATCCACCGTGGAATAAACTATTATAATACTAATTCCACTCCAAAAAATCAATTTCATATCACAAGATCTGGATTTCCTGATATGTTCAATCTTGAATCGTCAAAAAAAATGATTTTTTTCCTTACTACAACTCCAAAAAAAAAATTATCTCTAATACATGGGTCACTTGAATCCCTTGATCCTAGACAAGTGTAAACCATATGTCATACTTATAAAGAATTTATTCATTTATTGAAATTCATTGGGAGGAAATTTAATATTTATGAACATTGTGCATGAAACCATGCTCAATTATTGAGGTAAATGGGACTTAACATATTGAGAGTTGGCACCTCTAATAAAAGTTTAGGGGACCTATTCACTACCATAGATAGAACTCATCCCAACAACAAAATCACCAACACCTAATGAAACAAATAAAGGTAAAATAATTCAAACTAAGGTGGTTACCATCACACCTCTTCTCTATCATGATTTCATTCTAAATATTCCCACTCCCCACTAGAGTTAAACTTTCTCTATCAGATTGATGAATGGATAACTGTCAACACCAATAGAATATTTAATGCTGAGGAAGGCCTAGTTTGAGGTTCCCATGAAATATAAAACACTCATATAAACAAAACATGGTGAATAATTCATGACTGTTAAAACTAGTATAAGGATCCATTGGGAAATAGGAAAGTGTGGTACACTCGTTCACATCAGTTTCTACCTATGATAAAGAATACAATACATGCGTTATTTAAGAACTTTTTCTATTAGAACTCTGATATGGTCATGATAAAATTCAATGTAGGTGTTTATAAGGAAGAATCCATATATATTTCTAATTCCAACAAATCTTAGACAACCTAACCTCTATAGACTGGTAGTACCTCCACCAAGATTATCAAATTTTCCAATCTCACTCGGGTGACTACGAAACAAGTAGCATTTCTGACAAGATAAACCATATCTCAATATATTTAATTTTGATTATTTATGAGTAGCCAAGATAAAAATACAACATTAAAAAAACATCCCTAAAACCACTTATAAAACCCTTAATTTACTAACATATACTTTAACATGGAAGTGACACCTTGTGGAATAATCAATATCCACTAATGAGAAATCTGATTCAGACCACATGTCAATATCCAGCCTTGGTAGAGTAATGTAATCATGATTTCAAGAAATAAATCATCATTTAATAGATTGTATTGTTTTATGGTAATATAAACACACTATTTTATATTTTGGTAGAAAAAATATGATCTTGGTGGAAAAATAAGTCCCAAAATCTCGTTGATTCTCTCTCCTGCAAGGATCAGGTTCATCTCAAAAGATCATGAGGCCTCTCCCATTGAAAAAATATAACATAAACAGCCTACCGATATTCTCATCCAAACCATTATGGAAAACCATCACATCCATGAAAAATAACTAAATACAATGTAGAGGAAGATAGTTTAACTCAAATCATAGGGAAATAACAGCTCTTAATTGAGTCTATGAAACGCCTCATCACACAATATCTGGTGGATAGAGGACCAACCATAGGAATGGGTTCATGAAAGCCACGCCTCTACATATAAGCTCGATATTAGTGGATTTCACCTTATAAAAAATAGGTAACACCAACATGGTTTATAAAATATCTACATTACCTTTCATAGAAATTACTTTAATAGTCACAAATGGACACTATATGATGCATGCACCAACTTACTTATACCCAAAAATCAATTTCTTTGGGTTGTTGTTGAAATTAAAATTTATCAAAGTACAATAATAAGGATATGTAAGTGGACATACCTATTATTTTTTCCTATGTATTTTTACCCAACCTAATATCCCCTTAAAATTGTATCCATATGTTCCTAATCTAATCCTCGTGTGACTACTAACACCAATCATTATCTCTAAGATAGACCTAATCTGATACCACTTCAATATGACCCAAAACAATTGGGTGCCACTTGGTATACAGGTTAGGTGAGTGTGCCACCTCATTCATGGAACCAATAGTACATGGGTTGGTAACTACTACCAATTAAATAACACCTTGACTTTTTAAAATAACACCATGTTCAATAGTGTATACATCACATATCATTGAGCTTAAACGAGCCACAAATTATTATTATTTTACGACAATGGAAACATATATTATTGAATTAGAGGGTATGAATATGATTAATCACATTATTAAATATATGTAATGTAACTAATAAATATATATTTATATATTGATTATTATTAAAAAAAACTCAATTTCTATTTATGTCATTTTATTCTTTAAAAATACATTTTCTTAAGAAATGTTTTTTTCATTTATTTTTGGAATAGAATAATTTAATTATTTTTTTTCAATTTTAAAAAATTTATTTGAAAAAAATATCTTCATTTTTATAATAATAATTTACTTATAATATATTTTTTAAATTTTTATAAATTTCAGAAATGTTTTATTTTTCAATGAATAATGAAAAATAATTATTTTTATTAGAAACTGTATTTTTTATCCATGCATTTATATTGCACCATTTTGTTTTAAAATGGTTTCAAATAAAGAATAGATCTATTGTGTTTCAAAAAATAAAATTATGTTAATTTTAATATATTTTATTTCTCAGTTTGTAATTAAAACATTTTTACACTTAAAATGATAATTTATTAAAATATAAATTTCATCATGTGTTTTTATATTAAATTAATTTTATTAACTTATAGAAATTGAATATTTTAAAATTAATTTCATATTTTTAATCTTTAGTTCCTGATTTTTAAAATAAGTACTTTTTATTATTTGGTAATTTTGAATAGTAACCATTTTAATTGGTTGTTTCCATATTGAAGGTAAAATAAGTTAACTCATTTTAAAACCCGGACATAAGGTATCAAGATAAACCAATTAAATTTCCATTATTTTATTTTATCAATGAAATTAATCCATAGTCATCCAAAATTCATATATATGGAATTTTGGTTCCTTTTTTACTTTGAGAGTTAAATTTATTTTGTTTTAAAGAAAGAAACATCAAAAATGCCACTGTCTAAAATTTAATATCTCTAAACTATTTACATAAAGATAAAAATTGGATATGTTTTGAAAAATATTTTTATTTAAAATATAAATTATTTTATTTTTCATGGTAATTTATTTTAATTTTTTAATGGTAATTTAATAACATTAAATTCTTACGGAACACCGATACATTTCTTTTTATGTATTATAAATATCAAGTAAATTATTTTAAAACTCTAAATGTAATATTTTTAGCTGAGGTATAGTATCCCAATGAATTTTATTGATCAATATACGATATTATAAATTTTTTAATGTTTTTTATTCTATGTAAATTTTTTTCATGTGGTTTTCAAAGTTAAATTTTGTGAATAGTACCGAAAATAACATTAATGACATATTATGAAAAATAATGTTTTATAAAATTATTTAAAAATTCAAAAAATATTAAAATAGTAAAATTTTGATTATAAATGGTCGAAACTATAATCCTAGGGTTATATATGATCTTATTTTCAATGTAAATGTTAACTTATATTCCCTTAAGAGATAAATATTTGTTACCACATTTATGGTTAAAATTGGTTACCTAAGGGGTTAAACAAAAAGAAAAGGTTTAAAAAAGCCATTAAACATGAAAAAATGTAATTTTTTGATGATATTTAAACCATATAATACCTTATCATATATTATTTATGATTCAGATTCATTTTTCATGGGAATTACTTAATAATATTTTAATCTTTTTCAAAATTTCACGTGTGTCTTTTCCTCCGCTTATAAAAGGACACATCTTCTATATTTCATTTACACCAAATTAGACATATAGATCAACCAAAACATATAAAATTATATTATAATGATATATATATATATAATTATATTTTTTTTATTCTTAAAATAATATTCTACGATTCCTTAGTAATAGTTATAAAGGAGATCTCCTGAATAAGAGGTAATCATCTTACCCGAACCCTTTCAATTTAATTATAATTCTACTTCCACGAAGTCTATGATATTATTCATAAATAATAATTTATTTATTCTAAATATATTATTATTTTATTATTATTTTGTAACCACCTTCTTTCAACCTCTTTTCTATCAAATAGTGTGTGGATGTTTTACTTGTGTGTACATATGACATACCATCTTCATGTAGGGATACAATACATTTTCCATCACCCTAATTCATGTATGATTATTTTAATGGTATTAATATTTATATATGATAATTATGAAATAATTATATTACTTAAATCATAATATCATATCTACCCTTTTACCTTATAATATGTTTGAAAATGTAAATGCCTCTCATGCATACGTTTAGGATACCACCTCCACGAGGTGAAACAATTTATTTTCCAATTTTGATTTAAATGTACATTAATAATTTTATATTTAATGAATACATATTATATGTATGATATAAAAATGATTATATATTGAATAATAATCATTTTACATTATTTCATTGTATCCTTTAAGTAATTAAAAAAGTGTTCATGCATACATATGACATACCGTCTCCATGAATGCTGAAATTAATTTTTCAATCTATAACATTAATAGATGATAATAAATAATTATATATTTTTATAATAAATTTATTTGATATTTATAACATGATTTAAAATATAGATATTATCAAACCATGATCAGTGAACACAGAAATAAATTGTTGAACTGATATTCTCATGAAAAATGAGACAATTAACACCCAAAAACAACAACATTGATAAAGTGTTATTAATAAATGGGTTTAAAAAATGTTGAAAATGGATAATATATGATATTATTTTAATTTAAGTCACTCTATATATAAATATTATAAATTTAATTTTTTTTATAACATAGGTTAAATCACTTTCGAAGGATGTCCAACTCAAGGTAAGATATTTTTTCTCACTTTTACTTTTTGTGAGACAAATGATATATTCACAACATGATTCTTTTATATGGTGTATAAAATTTCCATGAATATTTTTTATGATTATTATCATTAAAATTATTAGAATATACATTTACTTATAATTTTCTCCCTTTCATGTAGTTTTTATTCGATGGTTACCATCATGGTATGGGATATATGTTACAATCCCTTTTTTATTGTGATTGTTTATAATTAAGTATTATGTGATTATTTTTATATCATATCTCTCAATGAACCCATGAATTTTATTCTATTTTTTTATTTATTGTGAATACATGTTTCCCTTTAATTTTACTCATATTAATTACTAAATATACTAAGTGAATATAGACTTTATTTCATTCACCAGTCAAAAATCCTTTTTCTTCCACATCCATGATTTCTGAAAATGTTTTCAAGAAAGATTTTACTATTATACAATTAATTTAAAATATTTTCTACCATTTTTTTATTTCTTTAAATAAATAATAATATAAACTTATAGTCATATTCCAAATATTGTTTTTTCGCATTCAAAAGAAAATGTGAAAGGGATGTTTGTCTTGACATACAAAACATGAATGGAATTTTCCACCTTTATGAAAACTGAATTCTATTTAGATTTTATTACATGTTTTGAAGGTTATATTCCAAGAAATTTTTTTCAATAACTTTTTTTATATTTTTAGATTTTAAAGAATATATTTCAAAGTTAAAATTATATTTTTCTAAATAAATATTCTAAGAAACCTTTTAATGTATTATCATCTAAGGTGGATTCCTTTGATGTTACAAATTCTTTACGAGGGATATGATATAATGATACCATCAACATTTATTCGTTGGATATCATATGATGTTTATGATTTATGGTTGATTCTATAAAAAACAATTCCTTCCATGGGTAAACTATGTTTTTGATGAAATCCTTATGAAAATCATTTCTTTGGCATGATTTATGAAATTTTGAAATGTACAAAAGTTTATAAAACTCATTTACTTTTCATATGTTATTGTATATGATGATTGATTTATGATATTATAGAAATCATCTGATGGATTATGATTATGAGATGGGTAGGCCCAAAATTATATATCCCTCCAATGCATTAGGTAAAGATAGATATCTCACGAGATAATAAGGACTGGAATGGGATGTGAAACTAGTTTAATAAAATAATGTGTGTACCATTTTAGACTTAGGAGTGAAATTTGAAAATGGATAAGATGAAATGTAGAGTGAACCCAATATAATATTATGTTATTGGATGTTATCCTTGATAGAAGAAATGATTTTCTATTATTTTGTGTTTTCCACATACTTATGTATTGTTCCAATGCTTTTATATCATGGTTCATTTTATTTGAATCCATTATGATTCATTTATTATAAAATTACAATATTTGTTCAGTGACTCGTGATTATGATCTATGATAATCATGGTATGGTTTTGAAATGATATTCTCGTGTTATAATGGCATTATTATAATGTAATGTTATTGTAATCATTGATATCTTTTTTTTACCATTAATGAGCATTCAAGATTACCCTTTTCATGTTTCCATTACCTAGGTTAAGAAGCATAATGGTTAGTGTGATATATCTTAAAAAGATTGTAGTTATAAAAAATGTAGTGGTAACTGACTTAGATTTATTATGAACATGTTTATTATGTATCCATGTTTCCAAATATACTAGATGTATTTTATTTTTGAATGTATCATAATGTTATGTATTGAATATTTTTATAATAAGATATAATAATTATTTCGAAAATTATGGGTTTCTATAGTTTCTATAAGAGTATGGTTTAGTTACCTTTGTAAATTAGGATGAGAAATATTTAGTGAGAACCATTAGGATAATCATATGTATCAGAGAACATATTATGTTATGGTAAATATTGGAATTTGATTTTCCATTACAAACTACCCTATCTAGATATTTCAAATGGATGTGTTATCATAATTTATATGTCCATGGGTAATATCCTGGAAAATAGTTCGTCGATTATATCTCATCCATCATTAAGTCTCACACTAATTGTTCCAATTCTGTATGACTCGTTTGACACTACCAAGGGATATGTTGAGGGAAATTAAAATTTTATTTACAATAAATTATAAATTATTTAACTAGATGATTATCATGGATTAATAAAGTTAAACTCAAGGCTTCATAAATTAATGAGATGGTGTCATCAATTAGATATCACATAAATGATTTTTTCATGACTATGTCATTTCCCACTATGGTTATTATTGCTTAGACTATGGTTTTTTTCTCAATATAGTATATGTAAATAGGAGGAGTTGTGTTAACACTATATATGGAGAATAATTGAATGATTTTACATGTAATAATCCAAGGGAAATGGGATTTGAAATGTGAAGAGTTGCAATTATTCTAAATCATCTATAATATTATATGATTTACAAATACAAATTTAGTGAGTTTCCTAACACACCTAATAAGTGAAAGATAGAGTTTTCTAAATACCATGAATTAATGAAGATCTATCTCCATATATTTATAGATTGTGGTAATAAGTACAGTATGAATTGTATTAGAGGAATAACAAGATGTTTTATGTATTGAATAAAAGGACATAGAGTAAGAAATTTCTGAGGATAAATGAAGTGTTAGAAGGAGGGAAATTAATTAAACCCTATGGAACCATTTATAGTTCAATGTATTATGTTTGGTGAACATGGGATTTATCATATTCAATTACCTAACACACGAAGTTAACTCCTTGAACATGGAAGGACCTATGTTAATTTAATAATTGAAATGAAAGGATGGAAAAATTTTTTATTGGCCTTTAAGAATTTTATAGATAACTCCTAGACCATGTAAGGACCTATGTTATTCCAATAATTTAAATGTATTTATTAGTATTAAAGAATCATATTTTATATGTGTTATATCAATGATATTTTGGATATTATAAACATGAAACATCAAAAGATAGTCCCACAATATTTTTTCATTAATAATTTTAAAATATATGTTGAATGGTACTAATAACTAAAAAAATTAAATTAATGTTTGATAAAATGATGATTTACATTGATGAAAAAATGGGGTAGTATTTATTACCCTGTAACTTGTTACGGATTTGACAAAAAAGTGGTTTATGTTATCTTCGATGGAATTTACAATTTTTTTGGATTTATGAAATTTATTTGAGAAATATTGATTTTATTTTTGGAATGAGGTGGGAGTTCATATTTATAATAATTTAGGATTTGGTTGCAGTATTACGGTAATTACCCTATATTAAGAGAATATATTATCGAGTTATTCATATATTTGGTATGGTCCATTTTGAGGTGTTTTATGTTTTTTAGAGGACAATTTTAATTTTATTTTTCAAATTAAATTACCTTATTTCTAAATTTTATAATTTTAAATTTTGTGATAAATATTTTTGAAGGGCCTTATGGTTACCTACTTATGGAATTGTTGATATTGATATTTGGTCCTTAATATTTGAGGTTAAAGTAAGATTTATCATATTGGATAACCATTTATAATAATTTTGGTTTTATTATACATCTATATAAAATAAAAATATAATGATTTCCATTTTTAGATTATATGTTTCATTATAGGTTTATTTTAGTGATTCATGTATGAAACATTCATCTTGAATAATCATCATTTGGAAGAAAATAGATTGTGGGGTCAAATGATTCAAGGATGAACTTATAATTTTTACCTAAGAATATTTACTTATTTTCTATGTCTACATTGTAATATAATTGTAAAATATATTAAAATGTTCTTCAAACAAAAATTGATAGGATATTATGTTCATTTCTCATGAAATAATTGTCCTTTTTAGACCACTTTGATTTATGGTTTTGTGGTCATTAACATTTTCATGATCATTCAATTTTTAATGATCAATGATTCATATAACTCTCTATCTCTTTTAAGACATTATGTTTTCCTCCATGGGTATATTATCAATTCCTACTGATTTTATTTTATTTTGGATCTTAGTTATGTGTTATTATATATGACCATCATATTTTCACTTTCTCTATTTTCAAGAATATGTTTTATTTACCTTTCTATGATGGAGGTTTTCAATAATGAAATTTTCAATTATAAAACCATTTATTATTGAGCACAAGCTAAAATTTTAATGGCATAATTTATTAAATGGGGGACAATGAATCGCCAGGATATTCTATAATAACACTATGTTTGCTAGCATATACAACATGAAACATCGAGCTTAAAAAACAACATAATATTATAATTTTATGATAATTATAACATAGCTAATTGAAGTTGATGGTATAAATAGGAATAAAAAATCATTAGATATTTAAAATTTTCTTCTAAATACACTTTTATTGATTAATTATTAGGAAATAAGAACATAGTTTTTAGTAGTCATTTTATTCTTCAAAAATAAATTCTATTTAGGAATAAATTTAATTGATTTTTGTGAGTAAACAATATAATAAATTATTTACCATTTTTTATAAAATGAATTTAAAAAAATGGAATTTGTTTTTAAATTAAAATTTTCAAAATATTCTTAGATTGACTTTTTGAGATATTTTTGTAAAATTTTATTTTTAAATAAATAGGAAAAAATATCATTTTTATTGGAAAATGTATATTTGATTCAAGAATTTACAAAGTACCATTTTTTTAAATGGATTCAAAGTAAAATTAGTTTTATTATCTTATTTTTAATCAAATTACATCCATTGGAATATTTTTAATTATTTAATTTGATATAAATCATTTTTAAAATTAAAAATACATTTTTATGAAAAACTGTTTTTTAATGTGTTTATCATTTTTATCTTAAATTAATTTATGAAAAATAATAAAATATAATCTCGTTAAATTGATTCATTATTTTTAATCATGATTTACAAAATTTTAAATAGTTTAATTTTATTTTTTGTTAATATTAATAGTAACCATAAAAACTTCTTTTTCCATGGTATTGTTAAAATTAGTTATTTATGGTTGAAACCATGAGGTAAAGTCTCAAAATAGACATAATATATACATTTATTTCAAATTATTGGAAAAATTATACCACAATCTTCCCAAATTTAAATATATGTTATTTTGGTGAAATTTTCAATTGATAGTGACATTTATAATATTTTAAGTACAGAAAATTCCAAAATTTCACTCTCCTAACTTTGGTATCTGTAAAAATTTTACATAAGGAGAAAAATATTTTATGTTAGGTTATAAATATGTGTTTTAAAGATGAATTATTATTTTTTATAACAGTAGTTTATTTAAATTTTTTTGATGTAATAATTTCCTTAAAGGCTTACATGACTCTGACTTAGTGCATGTTTAAATAGTAGAAAAATAAATTAAATTATATTAAAAAATATAAAAGTTTTTTTTTGATTTATAAGGACCCAAAAAATTTATACATTATTATATTGTTTTATATATTTCATTAGTTTTTTTATTCTAATTTTATTACATTCATATTATTTTTAATATAAAATTTTTTGTATAGTAATAAAAATGACATTAATGAGATTTTATTAAAAATAATATAGTATTGAATTATTTCAAAATAATAAAAATCTTGAAATAGTACAAGTAGGGTTAGATAAGTTCTAAAATATCATCCAATATCCATTTATGAGCCAATTTATCACCTTACACAGTAAAATTATAAATATTTATAAGTGAAAATATTGTTACCATAATTAAGGATACAATTGGTCAACTAAGGGGATAAACTAAAAGATAAGGTTTAGGAATCTGTATAAACCTATAATTTTTTTTTAATTTTGACTAATTTTATCCTTTTCTTCAAATATCTATCAATTTTGAATCATTTTTATTGATAATGACTGAATTATATTTTAATATTTTTAGAAATTGAAAGTGTTTTCTTTCGCTCCCATATAAAATTAAACTCTTTCTCACTTTTCCTTATGCCACTTTGAGCCATATATAATGAACAATACATAAAAAATTATATTCTAAACTTTCATATCAAAAAATTAGACATTCTTAATTTCTTAAAATACCATTTCAAGGGTCATTAAGAAATGTTCTAAAGGAGGTATCTCAAAGATGATATAATTGTCATACCCAATCCCTTTCAATTTATGTACCCTTATAATTCCTCTATGTATTTGATATTTTTTAAAAAATAATATCATAAGTATACTAAATGTACTAAAATTATATTATGATTATGAAACCACAATTATTCAACCTCCTTTCTATCAAATGGGAAGTGAATTTATCTCCTATGTGTATGTAAGACTTATCATTTCCATATAGTGATACAATTCATTTTCCCTCACCATCTAACATTAATGGTTATAAAGATGGTTTTGTCATATATATTATATAATTATAAATTAATTATTCTTATGGAATTATAATATCATATATACCTTCTTACTTTCTAATCCATTAGAAATAGGTAACATCGCTCTTTTATACATGGGGACTACCACCTCCACAAAGTGAAGTGATTCGTTTTTCAATTATTAATTGTGTGGATGGTAATAAGGATATATTTAAGGAATATGTAGGATATATATTTTATAATAATGATTCTATAAAATTTAATTATTATTTAACTTTCCTTCATTCTATCCATAAAAAAGTGAAAACTACATTCACACATACATAGGCCTATAGTCTCCATGAACAATGTAATTAATTATTATATTTCTACCTATTTTGGATATATATATATAATTAATTTATATTATTCTTTTTAAATGATAACTTCTTTTTATATTATATAAGCATGATTAAATTACAATAATATGAATTATATAACCTACATTTCCAAGTAATACCTAATTGTTAAGACCATGAATTGATAGTTTTAATAAGGAGTTAATAATAAATTATTGTTAAAATGTTATAAGTAGATCATATAAAATATTATATGTATTTATGTAACTCTTTTATAAAATTATAATTAATTTATATTTATTATAGGTGAGGTTATTCCACTTTTTATAGAAGTCTAACTCGAGGTAAGAATATTTCATTTCACTTTTATTTTTATGAGCCAGATGACATATTCACCGCTTTTTTATTTTATATGGTGTATATACTTCCCTTGAATGTAATTTAGGAAAATTATAATGACCATTATGGGTTTATACATATTCATATGTGGTTATCTATTTCATGACATTTTTATTCAAATATTACCAAATTAGTAAGGTATTTTTTTGAAATCTCATTGTTTATTTGGATTGTTTGAGATTTTGTTTTTGGTGATGAAATTTTAAAAATTATTTTTAAAAAAAAAGATTAATTTTCTTATCTTATAGTTATTTATGGATAATAACATTTTTCATTTAATTTTCTAAAATTTAAGTACTCAAGAGACTGAAGTAAAATCCACATTATTCCCCCATTGGTTGAAAATCCTTTTTCATCCTTGTATATGTTTTCTAAAATTGTTTTTAGGAATGTTTTTTTATAATCATAGGATCATATATGTAATTTTTATGAATTTTATAATTTCTATAAATTTTTTCAAAATGAATCATAATTCATATTTTATAAAGAAGTTACTTTTTGATTTTTATAGAAAATGTGAAATAATCTTGGTTTTAATACACATGACATTAACAGGATTTCCCGCCATCATGACCGTTCAATGATTCAAAGCATATTCTTCAGGATTAAAAGTTTATTTTAAAAGAAAATGTTTTCCCTAATATTTTGGAAATTTTTGTATTTTAAAAGATTGATTTCAATACTCAACAGTATTTTCTTAATGAAATAATTAAATATCTATTTTAAAAGCATTTCTATCTAAGATTAAATCCTTTGATGTAACATATTCATTACTAGGAATTTATCCAACAATACCATTAACATTAATTATTGTGATAGATTATGATTATAATAATTTCAGGATTATTTTATTAAACCTAAATATTTCTATGGTTTCACTAAGTTATGATAAAACATTGATTAAAATAATCTCTCTTACATGGGTTATTCTATGATTAAATCTGGAAATGTTTATTATACTCATTTCCTTTCCACTATTTTTTATATATGATGAATGTTATATGATATTATAGTACACATGTGAATTGATTAAGATTTTATGATGGCTAGGCCTATAATCATATAACCATATAATGCATTGGGTAAACATGGATATCTCATGAGTTAATAAGGAAATGAATGGGTAGTGAACCCAATTATGTATATGACTATCTCCACTCTTATAATCAATGGATTAAAACTGAACTAAGGATTATATGAAATGATGAGTGAACCCTATCCACTATGATATTTTTTGTAATGGTACTTGAATAAGGGAAACATTATCTATGATTATGTGTATGACACAAACATATGTATTTTTCAAATTTTATACTCTTGTGGTTCATGTTTTTTAATTTGTTTAAGATTCATGTCCTATTTATTTCTAATCATTATTCCATGACTCAAGATTATGATATATTATATATATGGTATGGTTTTAAAATGTTAATCTCATGTTCTTATACATTTATAATCATGTTAGGTTTAAGTATTCATTTAAATCCCCCTTGTTTACCCTTATTGAGTATCAATTATAACCCTTTCTTATGTTTCCTTTCCTCAGGTTATAAATAATGTTTTCAAGTATTATATGTCTACTAAGGGTTCTAGTTATGAAGAAACTAGTGGGATATTATGTAGAATTATCTTGTATAACATTTTATTTATCATGCTTTCAAATATACTAGACCTATAATATTTTGAAGTGGATCATGATTTTATGTATTTAATATTAATCAAATTTTATGTAATATTTATGTATGAAGATTATGGGTCATTGTAATGTATGTATAACACTTATACACGAGGACATATGCTGGGGTAACATGTAATAAACTCATATATCTAAAACAAAATGTAAGAAAAAACACCAATAATATATATATATATAACAAACTAAAAGAAATATAACATGTGCATGAGACATGTACTGAGATCTTAAAGATAACCACTAAGAATACAATAATGTAAAAATTAGGGAAAAATTCAAGCTAGATGTCCAAAAAGTAAATATAAAACCAACCAAGGAAAAAGAGGTACTCATTTTATGATGGATCCAAACATGTATGTCTCATGCTACCATCATATCCTGGTACAACCAAAGATCTAACAAAATTATATCTCCTAGTTCCAGGAGTCAACTATGAATAATAATTTCACCTTCAAACCCATAAATTTGTCTCTGACTTATATGTCACCTACATTGACACAACATGTGATGGCCCAGGGCATATTCATGGGTTTTAGAACACCCCAAAAGCAATAAAGGTCGCTTAATGTAATAATAAAATAGAATTTTGAAAGAATAGGTTCCTATTTTAAGGATAAAGGAAAACCAAAATAACAATCCATGTCTGGTTATTTGAACTAAGGATTTTTCAAATGGCATCAAAAATAGTAATCGAGATATGATCAAAAATTGGAGTCTTTAGAACACTAAACATTATCGATCACATACACTCCAATCATTAAATCCATATTTCATGGAAAACTATAGGTTCTTATAGAACCAATTATTTCCTATGATTTTATGTGGATATCCAACTATAACATCACACACGAAAATAAATATAACAACCATACTCTTTATTACACACATAAGCATGATTCATTACATAAACATTCACTTAATACAACTTGAGGGTCGATAGGTCTAGTGTATTTTGAAATTATAAACATTTCATAACAATATAGAACATAAAATAAAATATCATTATTGAAAAAACAAATTACATGACCATAACATTCCTTCATACCTAGAATTTCATGGGATAACCTGAGAACATACATAAGAAAGGGGTGAGCTATAAAGCCCAGTAAGGGAGTAAAAAGTCATTAAATGAATAATACAACACATGTTAGGAAATAGGAATTTCAGTGTATCATAAATGAAACATGAACATAAAGTCATGATATAGCATGATTATCATAACATGGAGATGTGGCAACAACAGTTAACATGATATTATCATGAGGAATTCCACATTGCACATGGAGCATGAGTAAACCCTCATAGAACTTGAATTAGCATGATTAAACCCTAATTTCACTTTAATTATGATGATTAAACCCCCATTACACATGGATTATCATGTTACTTTTCTTTACCCAATGCATTTGAGCGCTATCAGGGTGCACCCTTCATAATCATTTCATTTCATGCATAAGTGTACCACATAGATTATAAAACATGGATTATTTAATCATCCTAATTCACTCCACGAATAAGAGATGTGGAATACATAAATTCAATTCCATAATTAACAAGTACATGTTCAAAAATTTACATACCATTGATAGTGTAATTGGAATGGTATGCACTTACACGATGACTTTGGCATGGAAATATTTGTGTATCTTTTGCAGAATAATGACATCAAATAGAAATTGTAAAATGGTTTGATGAAAGATAAAGGGATATCTCATCATTTATACAATAAATATAAAGTAAGGGGTCATTTAACATAATATCCTAACATATGTATGGGAGTTTAGATGCATAATATAAAATAATTTCTTGAATATAAATAAGTAGAGAGGAATCTCTTAGGAAATTTTATCATAGTAAAAGGTGTACCTGAGAGGCATTAATGAGAGTGAAAGAGGTCTCTCATCATTAAAACATATGCAGGTAAGAATATGGGAGTTTCAAAATTGTACCCCCAAAATTTTAATTGAAAATAAAAGGGAATAAAAATATAAGGAAACTTGTACATAAATATGGAAGGAAAGAAAGTGAGGATCACTTACATGGATGTGTGATCCCAAAGGCTTGGTAGAGGCATGAGAAAGGCTTAATGGGAGCATTGGGAACATTAAAAGGATTATAGAGAGATTAGGGAAAAGTTTGGTTGTGATCTAAATTTTTTTGAGTGAATAGGAATGTGATATTGAGTGGGTTTATATAAAAAAGTAGAGGGAATTATTTATTATTTATGTTTTCATCACTACACATTAAATTAATCCAAACCACAAACCATCCCATGGTTTTTTCCATTTTTTTTCAAATGGGAGTGAAAACATTATTTTATAAATAAAATGGCTGAACATATTAAAATATGAGGCTTTATTATGTGGAGGTGAGTCACACTCTCAAATAAATCATTTTAAAAAGTTAAACTATTTTATAAGTCATGGATGGTCCACTAAGGAACCGTAAAATTAATCAAACAAATCTGAAATAACATTATTTTAAATTTAAAACATATATTGTATGGAAAAAACTCTTTATAGTATTTTATTAAATCACTATTGGGTCACTATGATGTAATAAAACAGGATATATATTTAAATGGTATTTAATTTTTATCCAAAAATTCTACTATATCAGAAATTTATGAAAAATTCATAGTTATATAATTTAGATATCCAAAATCCAAAAATAATAATCAATTTACCTAAATAATTTTCTAAATATTTAAATTTTCAATTTTAAAAATAAAAACCGACATTTATCAAAAATTCATGAGTTTTGAGAAAAATGGCTTTCAAACCTCAATCAAAATCTCACTTTTATTCATAATAAATTAAATGATCATTTATATTTAAAAATAATAATTTAGGAATAATATTTTATTAAATTATTATTTAATTAAAAGATCCATTAATTCATCAAAAGTGATTTCTTAATTGAATATTAACTAAGAATACTATTTGTGATTTAAAACCCATTTACAAAGTAACAATAAGAAAATAAATGTATATTCATTATATAAAAAAAGATAAATCACATAATGATAGTTCTTGGGTCTTGTTACATAACCCCATATAAAACCCACATAAGACCTAAGGGTAGGGTGTGAGATGGTGACAGACTCTTGGGGATACTCGAATAACATCGGTTGGGTGGTACTCTCTATTAACTTCCACTTCTCTCATAGGTGGTTCCATTTAATCATAACGTGTTGAATCTAGGATTGGGATTGGTCAAGAGTGAATCCCAGTGATTGTACCTACTTTTTGATCTTTGACAAATGGCCTTCATATAGATCTATTCTACTGGATGATGTCATTACTTCCTTTATTCCAGTAAATTAGATTTGTTAAAGCATTATATTTAAACAAATCATTTGATCATTGTTCAATTGCTATATTAGAAATGGTAACAATTCTTAATGGTATTTTTAAAAATAGAAAATCATAAAACCAGGGATGTGCATATGTTTTATATAACTTGTTTACATAATAATACATTTAATTATATCATGAGGAATTTTCATTAATAAATGTTTGGGTCATTACAACATTCCCCCCTTAAGGAATTTATCCCTCGAAATTTCATTTTCTCGCACTAAAATTGGTGAGGGTAACTTTGCTTCATCTCTTCATCTTATTCCTAGGTTTCCTCTTAAAACTTTTGGTTTCACCACAAAATCTTGTCGATAGGAATTATCTTATTTCGTAGAACATTTTTTCTTCGATCTAAGATCTCCTATGACTTATCTTTATAGTATAGGGCATTCTCTAATGGTACCACCATTGGATTGGGTAAATGTAATGGGTTTGGTATGTATTTCTTCAAGAGTGATACATGGAATGCATCATGTACTTGAGATAGGTTTGGTGGGATTGTTAGTTGGTAGCCTACTCTTCCAATGGGATCATGAATCTCAAAAGGACTGATGTTCTGTGGACTAAGATTTCCCTTCTTCCAAAATCGCATAAATCTCTTCCACGGTGATATGTAGGGGATACCATGTCTCTAAAAAAAACTATAGGTCCCATCGATGGTTGTTAGAATAGCCCTTTTTCGACTCTGAGTTTCATTATTGTGTTGATGGATGGTCTTAACATTCTCCACCATTTCATCAACCATTTCTAGACCTTGGTGTTTTCGCTACCCAACATCACCCCAACATGCCAGTGTTCTTCACCTCTACTTATAAAAGGCTTCATAAGGAGCCATTTTGATACTTGAGTGGAAACTCATATTGCAAGATAATTAAACCATAGGAAGAAGTTGATCTCGTACTAATTTGAAGTCTATTGAGCATGTTCTCAACATTTACTCAATTATTTTGGGTAGTCCTCTCATATTGGTCATCAGTTTGAGGATTATAAGTCGTACAAAATTTCATCTCAGTATTCAAAGCATGTTTGAGACACTTTCAAAACATAGAGGTGAATCTCGGATCTCGATCGGATACAACATGTAGTGGTAATATGTGTAGCCTTACAACTTCTCTGATGTATATCCTTTCTAGTTGATATAATGAGAAATCCTCTTGAATTACAATGAAGTGTATAGTCTTTGTAAGATGATCCACAACACCCTAGATAGCATTATTTCCTTTGGATGTCTTCAGAGTTTGGTGAAAAATTTTATGGTTATGTTATACCATTTCCATGTAGGTATGGGTAATGGTTACATAATCCCCTTAGACTTATTCCTCTCAGTCTTCACTTGCTCACATACCAGTCACTTTGATGTACACATAGAAATATCATTATTAATGTTATCTCACCAATAAATTGCTTTGAGATCTGGATACATCTTTGTGTTTCCTAGGTGAATGGATGAATTTGAACTTTGTGCATTATCCAAAAGTTCATTCTTTAATTATGGATTTGATGGATCAAATAGTCTTGAACCGAATCTCACCATTCCTACTTTATTAACATTGACCTCTAAGGATTTCCCTTTTCTGATAGTTTCCACTTTCTTCTGAATTCCCACATCATTCTTTTAAGCATCCTTTAACCATTCTATAAGATGTAGTTGACTAATCATTTGTGAACAGATTTATGGTGTTCCCTTCTTGATGATTCTCGTGTCCATCTTCATCAAGTCTAGTAAGATTGGATCCTTTTTAATTCTCATAAATGATAGAATTGCTCTTTATTTTATTCATAGAGCATCTTCTGCCTTGTCCACTTTACCAGGGTTGTAATGGATTGGGGAGTCATTGTCTTTTATCAGCTCTAACCATCTTTATTGGTGCATGATCAATTATTTCTATGTGAATATATACATGAGGGTTATTTCATCCGTATATATTTCACACTTCCTCCCAAAGAGGTAATGTCGCCAAATCATTAATGTGAAGATTACTATATCCAACTCCAGATCATTTTTTGGATATTTTTCTCATGACCTTTTAATTTCCTTGAGTATAGGTAATGAATTTTCTATTTTTCATCAACACACATCACAATCTCATTTTCGAAGCATCATTAAATACCACTAAAAGTTCTCTACTTGTGCGTAGTGTGAGCATGAGCATAGTGATAAGACTCCTTTCCAACTACATGAAGATCACTTTGAATTATCAATCCAAGAAAACATGACTCCCTTCTGATTTATCATGGTATGCGGGTTTGACAATCGTGATAAATTTCTCACAAATCTGTGATAATATCAATCTAACCCAAGGAATCTATGGATATCTATCATAGATGTTCGTGTCATCCACCCATAAATTTCATTTTTCCAGGAGGGATCAAGAGATATCTCATTACTTGTGATGATATGACCCAAGAATGTGATCTTATTCAACCATAACTCACATTCGTTGTACTTTTCATAGAGAATCTTCATTCATAAGTTCTCTTGTACAAATCTTGGATGCTTTTCATGCTCTTCCTTGGTTTTGGAGTATATTAGAATATTGTCTATAAATACTACCAAAATTTTGTTATGGTAATATCTAAAGACATTATTCATAATGTCTATAAAGATTGATGGAGCATTAGTGAGTCCAAAAGTCATTACTATGAATTTATAGTGCCTGTACCTCATAAAAAAAGCAGTCTTAGGGATATCCTCCTTCATCACCCTTACTTGGTAATATCCTGACCATAGATTCACCTTGGAGAAGTATTGTGCTCTATGTAGATGATTTAACAATTCATCAATTCATGGAAGAGGATACGTGATCATTATCATGATTTTGGTGAGCTCGCGATAATAAATGTCAAGGCCCATTGACCCATCCATCTTCTTGACTAAGAGTACTGGAGCACCCCATGGTGAAGCACATAGGTGTATAAACCCTTTATCCAGATTATCCTGTAGTTGATTCCTTAGCATCTCAAGCTCTAAAAAATCCATTATATATGGAGTCTTGGATATTGGAAATTCTGCAGGTATAAGATCAATCATGTATTCAACATCTCTTCTAGGAGGTAGACGAAGAAATTCCTCAATAAACAGTTTTGAAATTTCCCTCACAATAAGAATGTCTTAAAGGGTGGTTTCTTACACAGAATCAAACATCTAAGCAAGATACGCATGCTCATAGAGAAGTAATATTCACGTTTTAGTATTTGGTGTAAAGAAGATTCATCCTCCTCCTTTCACTTGTACAGAATCATGGGTCAATTCCCCATGTGGATAGTGATTTCCCTCTCACGACAATTTATGTTGGATCTTTTTTGGGAAAGCCAATCATTGCCTAGAATTGCATCAAATTCTAAAAGAGGGAGAATGATGAGGTTCGTAGGAATGTTCAACCCACAAATTGTGACATGGTAGGTGTTATATTCATGGGATGTAAGGATTTCCTCATTTTCTCTTCTCATCAAAATCTCTACTTCCATTATTTGTGGTGGTGTTGAGATTATTCTACTAAACTATCGAGATATAAAAAAATGTGTAGAAGAAGAATAAAAATGAATGTTATCTATTCTTAAATTAATAACTAGAGAACCTATTACCAAATCATTATCAGGGTTCACTTCAGTGCACTACTGGAATTTGAGGTATTTATGACAGGATCCCGTTGCAAATGAACTTTTGTGACGGGATGATTTCTCGATGCAAATTTTCCTCTATTTATATATATAAAAATCTATTGCAAGTGGCTCGTCAAAAAAATTATTTTTTATGGGCATGTTTTCCCATCACAAATACATATTTAAAAAATATATAAACTATTTTCAATGAGAACACGTTGAAAAAGTTCTCATCGCAAATACAAAAATATATGTATATATATATTCAATAAAATTATGATAAATTAATAATAGAAAACAATATTTATATTAATAATATTAATATAAATAATATTATATTATATAATAATAATACTAATATTAATAATATAAAAATATTATATTTTTATAATATTAATAATATAATATTATTATTATTATTAATATTTATGAAAAAATAATATTAATATTATTCAAATAATAAAAAAATTAAAAAAAATTAAAATTCTCAATATTCAATAAAATTTTAAAAAATAATAAATTATTATTATTATTAGTAAAATAAAAAAACATTAAATAAATCCTAATATTAAATAATAAAATAATAAAATATTAAAATATTAAAATATTAAAAGTAGAAAAAAATTATGAAATATTCACAATAATATAAAGGATTGAAACTATAAGTAGTTAATATTACAACAAACATTTAATTAAATTGTTTTTAACATGAAAAAAAAATAAATACGGGATAGTCTTCTCGAGGAGGTGAAGGAGTTGGAGGAGATAGTGGAGTAAACTTCATCCCTAAACTATGAGTCAGATGACACATGTACTCCATCTTCTCATGTTGTTACTACTGCCATCGAAGTATATGCTCCTCATATTGTGGTTGTTGTCATCAGCTATCCTCCTCATGATGCTACTAGTGCTACCACATCTCCTCTTGCTCCTAATGAAAACTCTCTATAATCTCACATTGAGCTCGCATCTGCTCCTGATAGTGTGAGCGCGAAGATGGTGCCTCTCTACGAGCTTCTCTTGAGCTAGACACTAACATTGTAACAGTACCAAAATAAGTCACAGGATTCAATTGAGATCTGATACCAAATACCCAGCCCTTCTCAAAGGCATACTAGGTCACCTGCATCCATGCCACCATATTGAATTGGTTGGCACTAGTCTGATCATCCATCTCGTCCTAACTCTCAACTTGTGTCTGAGATTTCATGGCCTCATATGACTCCTTCAATTCCAATTTTAAATTAAAATTTTCAAAATATTATATGTAGTCAATTTTCAAACTGAAAAATAAAAAAACCTGACCACAATCTGATGTTGTAGATCACCTCAAAACTCTCCAGTGGCTGGATCACTGTACATCTTCTGATAAATGTCGTACTCCATAATATCGAGCTTCTCAACTTCCTATATGAATAAAAAATAAACTATTTATATTTAAAGTTATATAAAATATTTAAAAAAAGTATTTACTAGATACTCTCTATGCATACTGAATGTACGACTACGGGCTCGATGTGTCACCTCAAGTCTCCCCCGGTTCTGTCGGCCCAATAAAATCTCCTCTGAAATCCACCACCAAACTAATTTGAACATAATCCATCCCTAGCATGAGACAAAATGTACTATGGTCAGTGGGCTCTACATGACCCATCAAATACTGCCACTCCTTCTTTCATCATGGACGCCCTTCTCAAATTGTGCAAAAACTGACATAAATGGTCCCACAAAGACACCTCTAATGTCGTACGGATTGCATCATGCATGCTATCATCGATGGGATACCATAAACCCTACAAATAATTACTATAATTTTATTAATTAAATAATGTTCAAAATATATATTATTTATTTATATACTAGTCAACGATCAAACATGTCGATCTTTACATCAATGAGAATTTGTTCCCATGTGATCCATGGCTAAGAAAAATAATTTCTCAAGATAGCGCTCGACTGTCCAACTACTATAGGCTCTAAACTGTGAAAACTATAAAATTATCAAACATTTATTATATAAATAAATTAATGAAAGCTAACTAAAATACACGGGTTATTATACATCCACGTGTGTGGATTGAAGCAAAGAAATGGACGTCGCTCGGGGATAGGGTTAGGAATCATCAGTCACACAAGACTACACCCCCTCTACATACCCTTTAAACCACCAGTTGGATGAGGGTCAGATGATCCCAAATCCTCCTCATCCAATTTTAGGTCACCCTTCAACAATTGGAAAAATAGATTATCTTCTATCTGACAAGAAAAATGATTGTTGTTAGAAAATTGTTGAAAATAAATATTATATATATATATTAGTTATGATTATAACCATCATTTAACTGTGTTAATGTTCACCTTCATCATCATCTTCATATATGATGATGTCAATGTCTTCATATTCCAACTTGGCATCATAAATATCTATATGTTTTTTAGTTTTATCATATCTTTCTATTTCAAATTCATTTGTAACATTATTATCATCATTGTTACCATTGACCCACAATTGTGGGGTGTCATCATCGATATTCATGTCTCATAGTGAAAAAAGATGTATTTTGAGTTGACTTCTATAAAATTTCAATTCCATTCACTTTAGTGAAACCACATTCAGTTTGAGTTAAATGATTTTAATAAAATTTGATTTTTATTATGCTCCAACAATCACTCAGGTCTCTTGAAGTAGCACAATACTTTGCATAATAAATTTTATGTGCATATTGATCTAGTAAAAATGGTTCATTTACTGAAATAAAACTTTTATATTTAATATAATTGATTCCATGAGTCAGATGAACACGCAAGTCTCTCTCAGTATCCAACCAACGACATTTAAGCATCGTTATGTAATATTTTCCAACATAACATAGTTCAATAATTTCATCCATCATATCATAAAAGTCAACATCAGTTTCTCTATGATGACATCCTCTCATGAAAACTATAATGTTAATTGTGTTTTTTTGATTCCCAATATGCATGTGTATGAATTGAAAAACCATTCACCGGATATGCATTATAATATTTAACCATTTTTGGATGGTGGGTTACTCAATTTACACAGTCTCATATCAATTTTATCAGTATGTTGAGACACCTGAGAATTTTTAAAACTATTATCAAAATAAAATATAATAAACTGAATTGATATGTTAAACCATAAATAATTTTAGTTACCAGTTTTTGAAACCATTTGGAAATTTTTTTGACGTCGTTCTTCAATATCAGCTATTGTAATTTGTGGATTCTTTTTCTTGGTATGATTATCGTATAACCTTCAAATAAAATAATTTTAATTATTGTAAAATAAGTTATAGGGTAATTGATAGAATCACACGTAGTAAAAATGATGTCATTTCTTCATAGTTGAGAAAAACATATGTATGTGCTTTGTGATGTTCGTCATCTGAAAGTCATCGTTAATGAACTCCCCTGAAGCCAATATCTGGTTGATTAAAAACTGATAATTGATTGCAAATTTCATCATAAAAATTCCCCATGTTCAGTCCCATGAAGTTTAGTTTCAAGGGATATTAAGATTTTAAATAATGAGATCATATAAAAACAATTTACTCTTGGAAATAAGCATCAGCAATTGAGCCTTCAACTTATGATTTATTATGTTATTTTTTCTTCAATTTTTGCATGTATATCTCGAATGGGTACATCCATTGAAATTGTACTAGACCTCCACATTTTTTTTCATATGTAAAATTTAATATCAAATGTTATATTAAGTCAAAGAAAGCCACAGGAATGATTTTATCCAGTTTACATATAATTAAAACAATATCTTATTACTCTTTTCTTAGTGCATCTTAGACTGTTTTCACCACAAAAAATGTCTTAAAAAAATATGATATGTCTTTTATCGAATTCCAAAATCATAAAATTCAACAAAAATCATAATAAAATTAACATAAGTCTTTATATTATAACATGACAATCCTGAATTTTAAATTCGGTAATATGACCATTCCAAACACATCTGCCCAAAATGGAAGCATATCCATCTGGAAGTCTCAAATCTATAATCCAATAAAAAAATAATAATTTAATATCTTTGGAAAGATTGTAAGTTGTGTATGGATTCATTAACCTTAGTGATCTGACATTTTCAAATGTTCAAGTTTTTGTCACCTACAAATTTGGGAAAGATCTAATCATGACCATACATTATCTTTGGTCATACCTGGTGCATCCAAAACAGTATGAAATAAATTTTCAAAAATTTTCTTCTCAATATTCATGATATCCAACATGTGGTAGACCAACCAATCTGACCAATATAGATAATCCCAAAAAATGATTTGTTTTATCTAAATGTGTTCTTTTCCAAATCCATGAATTTTCTATTGGTTTATTGTTGGTACAAATGTGATAAGAGTTAATGAAAATAAAAATAATTTTAACTATGTACTTAAGATCATTTATGGAGTTACATCCCATTCAATTATACCTTTTCTGAAATGATATTTTTTTTATGAAAAGGGTAATCAGTTTGAAGAAATCTGCAATGACAATCAAAATAGCAAGGTTATTTTCCTTTTATGAGCATAAATTCTTTGTTTCTCCTATAAAATAAGGACATGATTTCAGAAAAATGTGTACTCCATCCATATAACATGCCATATTCTAGGAATTAACTAATTCTACACATCAATTCAGCTTTTAATAGGAAATTTTGTTTCACAACAACATCATATGTACTAACACCATTATTCCACGATGAATTAAAAACATCAATTATTGGTTTCAAATAAACATCTATATTCGTTTTCAGATATCCTGGTTTAAATAAGGTCAAAAAGATATAATTCTCCTTCATCAATATCCATGGAGGTAAATTGTATGGAGTTTCAAAGAAAGACTAATATCAATACTGAATACCATGAGAACCAAATAGATAGAAATCATCAATAAAAAGACCCAGTCATATGTTCCAATATTCTAAAGAAAAAGACAGATCCACGTGATCAAAATGTTTCCATAAATCACCATCAAATGGGTGATTCAAGCTTTTACTAGTGGTAATCACGGATTTTTTCCATGAAATCATTATCACTGAGTTTTGAGACATAAATAAATATTTCAACCTGGGTGTAGGCAAAAAATATCTCAACTATTTTACATGAATTGATCCAGAATTCCTCAGTATAGCTTCTTTATACCTCGATTGTTCACATATGGGACAACTATCCAATAAATTAGTTTCATTATAATATAAGATTTAATCATTTGAACATGCGTGAATCTTCTAATAATTAAGGCCCAAATAATGAACCAACCACTTTCTCTCAAAGTAATTGGAAGGAAACACATTTCCTTTAGGATAAAATGTTTTAACCAAAGAAAATATATGATCAAAACAGTTTTTTGACATTCTATTATCTTATTTAATAGCCATAAATTTTGTAATCGCTTCTAATTGTCTTATCTTGCAACCATGATATAATGCATCCTTAGCAGACCTCAACATCTCATAAAATTTATATGGTTCCAACTCAAGAGTTATATCAATATCATCCTGAGTTTTAGTATGTTGAATAGATAAACCTACAACATCATGTACTGAATTTTGAAATCGTGATGGATCCATAATCAAATTATTATTATCTTCCCTGGAACTGTATTCATTGTGTTGATACCAAAAACATAATCTAGATGAAAACCAAAATGGAAGAGATGTCCCCCAACATTGTCAAATGTTTGAAACGTTCTTAGAGTACATTTTTTACAAGGGCAATTAATTGTGTCTTCTTAAACAAATTCTTGTTTTTATTATTCAAATGATAATAAAGATTCAATACCCTCAATATATATAGAATTTATACTAGAAATGGTTGGATTTCTGCGCTGATTTATCCAAACAAAGTCATCTAATAATGACTGTTATTTAATTCCTTGTTCTATATTTTTTCAAAATATATAAAATAATTACTATTTATGAATAATTTTACATAAGAAAAACACAATCCAAAAAAGATAAATAATTACAGCTACTTCTTTCTAATTACCACTACTTACTGGTTACACAATTTGCAGTAGATTGGAGGATACTCTTATGTCTGGCGTCTCATTTACTTGAAACTTTCTCACACTAAATTCACACTGAATAATCTTCTCTAGGTAAACATATCAGTTCTTGTGCATACGAGAATGTATAAGCCTACCTCTGGCCAAATTCTTCATTGGGATTTCTGTGTGAAAAAGATGCATGTTAATGAGATGTCGGGCCAATGTGCCCCCTTTTCATCGATGAATAATCTTTTTCTAATTGTCACCGCCTGAAAACATTATAAACATGCGCTCATACATATTCATATCCAATCTTGTGCCTACGAGATTTTATATGCATACGTAGGAGCATATTTTTCATAATTTTTTAAGTCCATGAGAGTTGAAGGGAGAAGAGTCATCGAGAGAAAGGAGGTTAACCAATCCACTATAAATTGTTCTATATTCTAACAATTTTTTACAATTATCCTTATTTATTAATAATTCGTTTAATTATTACTAAATATTACTATTTTTTAATATTTTTACTATTTATTACTATTTATTAGTAATTGATACTATTTATTGCTAATTATTACTATTTATTTCTAATTATTACTATTAATTTCGAATTATTACTATTTATAACTAATTATTACTAATTATTGCCAATTATTACTAATTTTTTCTAATTATTATTTATCACTACTAATTATTAGTAATCATTGATAATTATTAGTAATTATTGCTAATTATTAGAAATTATTAATATTTATTGCTAATTATTCATATTTATTGTTAATTATTACTATTTATTATGACTTATTCAAATTTTTTGTGAATTATTATTATTTATTGTTAATAATTACTAATTATTTCTAATTATTACAAATTATTTCAAATTATTAGTAATTATTACTAATTATTAGTAATTATTGCTAATTATTAGGAATTATTGCTAATTATTACGAACTATTACTATTTATTAAGATTTATTAATAATTATTTCTAATTATTCCTAGTTATTCCTAATTATTACTAAGTATTCCTAATTATTGCTAATTATTACTAATTATTGATCTTTAAAAGTAATTATTGCAAAATATTACTAATTATTGCTAATTAATACTAATTATTGCTAATTATTTCTAATTATTTCTATTTAATACTTATTAATAATAATTTATACTAATTAATACTAATTGTCATTAATTATTACCAATTATATATAATTATTAGTAATTATAACTAATTATTAGTAATTATTACTAATTATTTCTAATTAATAATAATTAGAAGTAATTATGACTAATTATTATTAATTATTACTAATTATTACTAAATATTACTAATTATTACTATTTTATACAATTTTCTAATATTTTTTACTAATTATTACATTTTTATTAATTATTACTATTTATTACTATTTATTACTATTTATTACTATTTATTACTATTTATTATAATTTATTACTATTTGTTAGTAATTATTACTATTTATTACTAATTAAAACTATTTATTACTAATTAACACTATTTATTACTATTTAACACAATTTATTACTATTTATTACTAATTAATACTAATTATTACTAATTATTACTAATTAATACAAATTAATACTATTTATTAAAATTTATTCGTAATTATTACTATTTATTACTAATTATTACTAATTAATATTATTTATTAATAATAAATAATATTTATTACTAATTAATACTATTGATTGCTAATCAGTACTAATTTTTAATATGTATTACGAATTATTTCTAATTATTACTAATTATTGCTAATTATTACTATTTATTGATAAATATTACTCTTTATTGTTAATTTTAACTATTTACTACTAATTATTACTATTTCTTTCTAATTATTACTATATAATTCTAATTATTTTAATTATATTTAATTATTAATAATTATTCATATTTATTAGTAATTATTTTTTATTATTATTAATTATTGTTAATTATTAGTAATTTTTTTCTAATTATTACTAATTATTGCTAACAATTATTAATTATTGCTAAAAATTACAAATTATTACTAATAATTACTAATTATTAGTTATTTTTACTAATTAATACGAATTAATATTAATTATTACTAATTAATATTAATTATTACTAATTAATACTAATTATTACTAATTATAAGTATTTATTATTAATTATTAGAATTTATTACAAATTATAAGTATTTATTACTAATTATTAGTATTTATTGTAAATCATTAGTATTTATTACTAATTAATACCAATTATTAGTATTAATTACTAATTATTAGTATTTACTACATTTTTTACTAATTATTATTATTTATTCCTAATTATTACTAATTACCACAAATTATTTCAGATTAGCTTTAATTGCTATTAAATACTTCTAATTACCACTACTAATTATTATTACAACTAATTATTTATATTCATTAGTAATTTTCATTATTAATTCGAAATTACCAAAAATTATTAATAATTAGCACTAAAAATTTCCATTTATTACTACAAATAAATACTGATAACAAAACAATCTAAATTTAATTTAATTTAAATTAATTAACAATAATTAAAATTAATATAAAAAACTAAAATAAATATTAAATTAAATAAAACATAAATACCTTTAAACTTGTTCTCTTATAGGTGTAGACGACTTCAAAATCACTTCATAATTTTTTTTTAAGCAGAGCATTTTTAACTCTAAAATTAGAGTTTAGAGTGCGAGAGAATGTATGAATAGAGGGGAAGAAGGAACAAACGGATGAGAGTATATATAGGTTAGATTATTTGTGGCGGGACTATTTGTGATGGGACTCACATAGAAAATATCTTCGGCCGAATTAATTACTGTTGGAGGTGAAATGAGTATTTGCGACGGGACCCGTTGCATATAGTGACATGCAAACGCACTATTTGTGATGTGGGCATATCCCATGGCAAATAGTTTTACCATCGATGGGTACTTGCGACGGGAGCCACCCCCTTCACAAGTACCCATCCCGCAGTTTGCTGCACAAACCGCGCCAAACCTTTTGAGCCGAGACCTCTTTTCCCGTCGCAAGTAACCCATCATAAAAGGTCATTTTTTCTGTAGTTTCGGTATTGTTGGAAGGAGATCACCCTTGATGCCTTGGAGGTTGATTGATTCCTTCAAAAACCCTTGGTGTAGGGAATTGGATTGCAAAGTGCTCTGGTTCTTTGCAGTTGAAGCAATGAACAATGTGTTGTGGGTCGAACAGAGTGTTCCTCTCCTCTGTCGCAGTAGCTGATTTTTCTTGTCGATAGTTAATGGAAAAATGTCCTTCTCTTCCACACCTAAAATATTTTCTCGTCCCTTTCAAGTAATTTTCGGGGTGCTTCTTTCCACACCTTTGAAAAATGAGGTGCTGGAATTTCATAACACTAATGGATTTATCTATCGGATCGCCAAAATTAAAGTCCACATTCTGCTTCTTATCCCCATGATACCCCTGAGATTCGCTGATCTCCATTTCAACGTTGAGGGCACATTGGACAATTTCCTCATAGCTGTCGAAGTCATTGATCGCTAGGGCTTTCTATAGGCTTGGTTTTAGCCCACTAAAGAAGTGGTTAACCTTGCATTCAGGCATAACGACAAAGATGAAGGCTTATCAAGCAAGCCTTGTAAAATTTTCCTCATTTGCTCTGATGGATTCGTCGTCTTTTTTCTAGAGGGAATGGATTTACCTTTCCATCTAAATTTGGAGGGTGCAAGATAAAAATTATCAAAATACATTTTCTAGAAATCCTTCCATTCCAACACCTCAATCTCTTTCTCAAAATTCGTATTTTTTATCAATGTCCATCATTGATCAGTTTCACCTTTCATATGATAAGCAGCCGAATTAACCTACTCTTGTTCAGAACATTGAAGGATAGAGAAGATCTTATCATTGGAGTTGATTCATTGTTCGACAATCAAGGGACCAAATGATCCATTAAAAGCAGGAGTACTTTATCTCATGAATCTCTAGATTGAGGATAGTTTTTTCTTGGGGGGGGGGGGTGGAAGATCCTACGGACCCATGTTTCTATTAAAAACCCGAGTTAACTGAGTGAGTATCGTGACAAAGTTTTTGATTCCCACTCCCATCAGATTGGTAATCTCATTAGAACAGTCATCACATTGATCTTCACATCGGTTGTTATCTTGAGTTATTCTATTACCAGACATTGGCTGGAATAAAAGGAAAGTTAGGGGTAACACATAAAGGGGAATACAACAAAAAGGGGATAACTTATAAATTACATTTATTTCCTTAACTTTTGAATTTATAAGCTTCAATCTATGTTATCAATGATCTACTTCCCAACATTTATTCTTGGGGGCATTTTTTATTCCCTTAATAATGGATCATACTAAGCATATGAATTTACAAAATCATGTCCCCTAGGAGTGTTGAACCAAGAGTGAAGAAAGGATGAGTGCCATGCCCCAGTTTGTATTTGAATCCAGCTCAACCTGTTATTTTTGGGTCTTACACCTAGATACATTTGTGCCAGAGCCACCACTACTTGTTTGTATCCCGACATGGATTTATTTTCATGATATAACACTTACTCTATACTCACCAAAATTTAGGGATGTTTTTATTATACTTAATCTTGTACGAAGGGCTCTTACTAGGGTTTTCTAATCCTAATTCAAAAATAAAAAAACCTATTATCTGATACCAACAATAACAATGTTGCACTTTATTACACACATAAACATGATTCGTTACATAAAATTGACATTAATAAAACTCTGAGGTTCGAAAGGTATAGTTTGTTGGGAAATTAATAACATTACATAATAACAACTTAGAACATAAAATACAACATCTTTATTGAAAACTTATTTTACATGACCACAACATTCTTTCGAACCTAGCATTTCATGGGATAGCCTGAGGATATGCAAAAGAAAATGGTGAGCTATAAATCCTAGTAAGGGAGTAAAAAATACATCACATAAAAAATAAAATACATGTTGGGAAATAGGCATATAAATTGAGCATAAAAGAAACATTAGCATAAAGTCAAGATATAGTATAATTATCATAATGGAGAGATATGACAACAACATTTAACATGATGTTAGCATGAGGAAAGGCTCATTGCACATGTAGAATCAATTAACCCTCATTTAACTTGAATTATCATGAGTAAACCCTAATTACACTTGAATTATCATGAGTAATCTCTCATTGCACATGGCATATCATGATACTATTCGTTACCCAATGCATTGAAGCACTATTAGGGCACACCCTTCTTAATAATTTCATTTCATGAGTAACTGTGCCACATAGATAGAAAAACATAGATTAATTAATCATCATAATTCATTCCATGAATAAAAGTTGTGGAATACAAAAATTTATTTCCTCAATCAACAAGTACATGTGCATAAATGTGAATAACCTTGATAGAGTAATGGGCATGATATTCATTTGCATGGTGATTTTGGAATGAAAATTCTGGTGTAACTTCGACAGCATAACAACATCAAATAGAAATCATAAAATGTGTTTATGAGAGAAAAAGGGGTCTCTCATAATTTATACATTAAATGGACAGTAAAGGGGTCAGGAAACATAATATCCAAACATATTTAATGTAATTTAGATGCATAATATAAAATCATTTCTTGAATTCAAATGAGGAGAGATAAATCACTTACGGAATTTTGGCATGGTAACGGGTATACATGGGAGACATTAATGAAAGAGAAAGAGGTCTATCGTCATTAAAAAGTAAGTAGGGAGGAATAGGGGAGGTTAAAATTAATACCCCAACTTTTTTAATTGAAAATAAAAGGGTATAACAATATATGTAAACTCGGACATAAATAAGGAAGAAATGAAAGTGAGGATCCCTTACTTGTAAGTGTGATCCCAAAGGCTTGGGAGAGGCTTGAGAGAGGCTTCTTGATATCTTGGGGCACCTTGGGATGATTCTAGAGAGTGAGGAGGGTATAGGTTGGTCGAACTCCAAATTGTGTTAGTGCAGATGAATGAGAGATTGAGTTGATTTATTTAGGAAAGTAAAAGGAATCCTTCATTATTTAGGTTTTGGATAGTGCACATTAAAAAAATCAAAACCACATACCATCCGATGATTTTATCCCCTGATTTTTCCCTAAGGGGATTGGAAAACATTATTTTCTAAGTCCAATGGCCGAACATATTAAAATATTAAGCTTTCTTATGTGGAGGTGAGTCACAGTCTCAACCAAATCATTTTTAAAAGTTAAAATATTTTATAAGTCATGGAGGGTCAACGAAGGCACCATAAAATTAATCAAACAAATCTAAAATCCCATTATTTTAAAGTAAAAACATAAATTGTCTGAACAAACCTTTTATTGTAATATATTAAATCACTATTGTGTCATTATGATGTCAGAAAACACATTATATATTATAAATGAATTTAATTTTTACCCAAAAATTCGACTATATTAGAGAATTAAGAAAAATTTACCGTTAGATAATTTCAACATCTTGAATCCAAAATTAATATTCATTTTATATAAATAATTTTCTAAAAATTTTATTTTCCAATTTTAAAAATAAAAACTGGCAATTATAGAAAATTCAAGGGTTTTAACAAAAATATCATTCAAACCATAATGAAAATTACAATTGTATTAATAAAAAATTATACAATCATTTAGATTTAATAAAAAATAATTTAGTAAAATAGTTTATTTAAAAAAAATTTAATTAAAAAATCAATTAATCTATCAAAATAGATTCCTTAATTGAATATTAACTAAATTGATTAATTGTACTTAAAACCCCATTTACAATGTAACGATAATAAAGTGAATGTATATTCTTTATACAAAAAATAATGCACATAATCATAGTTCTAGGGTCTTGTTACATAACCCCTTATAAAACCTGTATAAGACCTAAGGGTAAGGTGTGTGATGGAGGCAAACTCTTAGGGTGATTTGGATAACATTACTCAGGTGGTAATCTCTATTAACTTCCACATCTCCCATAGACGGTTTCGTTCAAGCTTAACGTGTTGAAGCTCGGATTGGGCTTGGTCAAGTGTGAAGCCCATGGATGCTACCTCCTTTATAAGCGTCGACAAATGGGATTCATATGGAGTAATTCTGCTGGATGAGGTCATCACTTCCTTTTTCTTTGTTAATTGGATATGTTAAAGCTCTATATTTAAACTAATCATGTGATCAGTGTTCAATGGATATATTAGCAAGGATAACAATTCTTAAGGGTATTTTTTAAAATCCAAAAACACAAAACCAAGGAATTGCATATGTTTTCTATAACCATTTTACATAATAATACATTTTATTATATCAAGAAGAATTTTCATTAATAAATGCATGTTTGGGCCGTTACAATAAACCTCCAATGACAAGGAATTATGAGTCTCACAAAAGTCTATACAACACAAGATTCAAGTATCCATATTTCACTAAGAAGAAAAAAGGGATCCTTCTCATCATTGAAGCATGATTTCCTACTTAGGATGAAGGGTAAAGTGTGGACCCAAATGGGGTTATATATGGGATCAATATGATGATTATCTTCTCATTTATCATATCCAGCCCATGTATTTTTAATTTCAATGAAGGTCAATGTCTTTCCCATTACATCAACCTGACGAACATATCTTTAGCCACAATGGAGGATCTTTCATCCTAATAGTGCATGTTTACTACTAAAAAAATGTTAAATAAATATTTTAGTTTAAATCTTAATGGGTCTAATAACATACATCACATGGAAAACAAAACCAAATAGAACCAAAAAATGATATATAACCGTTAAAATGTAGTCTTAGAATTTGTAGGTATAAATTGATTTAACCATATTATAATTATAATTATATATAATTAAAATTAATTTTAATGCATTGATATAATACAATTTTTATATCTAAATAAATAATAATGCCATTTTATCACAAAATATATAATTAACTAAAAAATCCATCTATGTGTGCTATGAATTTTATTATATTTTGTTTAACTAATGATTTTAATGAAATAGATAGATAACATATATAATAAAAACGTTAAAATTCATCCAATAGTTATTAGAAGGTATGTAATCAATTTATTTTATGCATAAAAGATACATATTACATAAAATTGTCTTATGTGGTATGCAAGGTGACATATATAATGATTTTAATGAAATATATGGATAACGTATATAATGAAAAATGTTAACATCCATTAAATAATTATTAGAAGGTTAGTAATAAATTTACTTTATGCATAAAAGAAACATATTTCATAAAATTGTCTTATGTGGTATGCAAGGTCACAAACCATCTTATGTGGTATACAAGGTGACATACCAAAATAATGTGCATATTTTGTACTCAAATTTAAATATTATTAAGTGTTTTCAATTTTAAGTCCCATGATTTAAAACATTTTAATCTAATTATGCGTAAATTGGTTTATATAAATTTTTATGTTTGACTTAATTAGCTAGATGAAGCCACATTTAGCCTCATAAGTGCTTGCACATAGCCATCATGTTTTGATGTGGGAGTAGAGATCCTCATTGGCTCTACCGCATTCTGTTGTGGCCACCTTCACTCTATCGATCTGCCAACTCCCACACACCACATCTTCACCTAGATGCCATTATATCCTAAGATCACTGCTACTAGACCACTGCACATTATCGATACTTAGCCCAAGACCACCATCGACTCTATTTCCATATCCAACTACTGCCATCATCGATAACTATCAGGCACTACAGTTGACCACTATAGAGGGAAGATCATCCCATCTGGCCACTGTGTAGGCCAGATGATTATATATAGTGTTTTCTACCACTGTACTCACCCATGCCTCAATCGCCAACATCTTCCACTCTCTGTTGGTTTTATTCTGGGTCTGCTACTTATTGTCATCGACTACCTCCATGAAAGTTTTGGTACTCCACCACCATTGCAGGCTTCTAAGGCCACCACTACTCAACCGTATATTGTTCCACTAATCACCCTATGGAATTTCGAAGCTCCTGTATCCATTGTGAAGGTTGGAGGAACGATGAATCACCAATATTGTCCACTGCTGATGCGAGCCACCATGATAATCCTCGCCTACTACCGCCACCATGAAAAAAATTTCTTGAAATTCTTATTTTTAATTTTATTTTGTTATTCTCTTCTTATATTCTTCTTTTTTATAAATTCTTCTCTTAATAATAATAACAATAATTACTATTATTATTTTTACAGTCTATAAATTTTGTAATTTTTTTATTTTTTATTTTTTATTTTTTATTTGATTCTTCATTATTCTATTTTATTTCTCTCCCTCTCTCTCTCTCTCATCCCAATTCTATTTTATTTTATCATCCCCATTATTTTTAATTTATTATTTCTGTTTAATTTTATTTCTTTTCTATTTCTCTTCCATCATTCCACCAAGTGATACCTTAATCTTGAAAATGAGAGGTGGATTGTCCCATGGGGAGGTTAAGGTGTTCTTGATTTTTCCATAAAAATTATTTAATGTCTATAGTAGATTTGAGTAGCATTCATTGTGAGGAGAATATCCCTAATTTAGTGATTGACCACCAATGACATGAAAATCAATCTATTTATAATTTTTTTATTTAAATATATTTTCACTCTCTCCATTATTTAACTCTTTATACAAAGGACTTGAGGTAATAAATTGATAAAACATCAGTGATAGAGTTGGGCCCTAGATGATAGCGCACCCTAGACCAAGGTGTGTCATCAAACTTGATTATAGGAGGAGGTGGAATTAAGATTTATTCTAATCTTAATGATTCTACAATTCCTAAACAAAATAAAATATTAATGAAAACATGATATAACATATTTGTTTTATCAAACCAAAAACAAAAAACTCAAGTAGAATAATGGTTTAATCCAAAACTAAACCCAAGACCATGTCGTATCTTCATTAACACATTATCATTATCATTGCATGATAGTTTATATTTTAATATTCCCTGTCATTTCATAAAACAAAAAAAGTTTTTCATTATTCCTATTAAATTCCTAAGCTAACAAAAAAATAGATTAATTTAATTATATTATGAAGGTGAATAAATTGATAATCTGCTTCAGTTAGTTGACATTGGTTAACCTCTATGCTGCATTAGGGAAAAACAATTTTCTTTTTCCATGCCCTATGATAAGCGTTCATCACAATCCTATATTAGAATTAATTATTTCCACTTTTAGAAATAGATTTAGAAAAAAGATATTTAAATGATTTTAATCATCATGATCAAATTACATAATAGGGAAATTTAAAATTTTAGGCATAATTTTGAGGTACCATGTTTAATATTATTTACCAGGTCCAAACAATTATTTTTAAAGGAGTGATTTTTTTTCTAATTATTGTGTATTTATTTAATTGAGTGTATATATATTAAACTAATTCACTAATATTTTTTTTAATAATATATTAAAATAAATTATTACTCATTAAATTTTTAATCAGTGTTAAATAATATTAAAAAAGATTATTGATTAAAACAAATTTTTTATAAAAAACTAGTTTTTCAACACATTATATATTTTCAATTAAATGTTAATTTTATAACATTTATTAATTTATTTAGAATAAATGGGGTAACAACTTGGGTTCAAGATTTATATATTTTATAGTGAGTATTATCTTATATATTTATTAATAAGATAATTACCATGGTTAAATTTAAATCACAATTTATAAGTGTTAAAATGGGTAATCTAATGTGGATTGATTATTACAACATAATTTTTGAACATAGAGAATTTAAAATATAATTTGTATTTTGGAATGTAATAACTAAAAATATAACCAAAATTTTCCAACTTAAATAACCTAAATCTCATGAAATTCCAGCCTTACGCCTTACCTAACATTATTTTAATAATATTTCATCCTCTTTTAAACTATAAAAGGAACTCACTTATACGCTTTTATAGCCATGAACTTAGTTTAAAATTACCATAAAAAACTATTCAATTTACATATTATAGAGCCCCAATACTCATATTCATCCTCTATGCTCATAAAAATTCCTTAATTCCTTCATTTATAAAGGATACATCAAGGGAAGATTAAAATAATCACTATAAGTATTAATTATCATTTAACTTCGTTTCTTTATCTTTATCTTATTCACTCATATAAACCCAATATAAAAATATGTATATAATGACATCAGTAAAAATAATACAAAAAAATTATAATATTGATGGTAAACCAATTTTCTATTACCCTCTCATTCAATAAAAAATTAAATTTTTACGCGTGTGTGCATGGATTACCAACACCGTGAACAACGCATTTTTTCCACCACCACCATTCATGGATGGTTCTAATAAAGGGATTAATTAATAGATATGTTCTATATGTCAGGATTTATATTCAATAAATAAAACAATGGAATTCTATATTTAATATTTGGGGCAAGAGATTATTTTCAAACTAACAACCTAAACTGAGCATACAAATAGAAAAAGTGATTTATTTATAAGAGAAAACATCATTTTAATTTATCTTATTATCATAACTCTTACCAATTATGATTCATGATATTAAAAAAATATAACTAATTTCAATATATGTTTTTGGTGAGGATATTATATCAATAGAAATCTCTTCCACAAACATACTCACACATCGATCGTAGCATGTTCTTCTTAGGTAAATTTAACCACCTTAAATAACAATGCTATATATTTCTATCAAGTATAGATTTAGAAATTTAATATTGGATATTAATAATTAAATAATTTTTTATTCTATAATGTTAATATAATAATTTGAACCATTAACTACGAAATCAACATTTGTTCTTTATAAATTACAAAAAAAGTTCATCACCAAATTCATCATCACAAATATTAACCAAAATACATATAAAATGATATAATAACACATTAAATAATTATAAAAGTCTATTATATTACATTTTATTCTATTATAATGATTAATTTTGGGTAAGTAATAAATAATAACACCACTATTATGAATACAGTTCCAAAAGATCAAGATACCCACACCAGATATTGAAAATAACAAATGACATACTTTTAAGAATGTAGGGAATAAATGTAAAATAGGTTTATAAAAGGTTATATAAATGGATAATTTAATAAAATAAGAAATTATTATAATTATTTTTTTTAAATTATTTGATAATAAATTTTACTATACCGGGGAATAAAGTAAGGGGTTCTCTGTCTCAAATTTAAATCATTGAGGCATATTTTTTATTATACACAATTTTATCCTTGATATGGTGTGATTACTCCCTATTTGACATATTTTTTTCATATTCAGGAAATTTATGGGGTTTTAAGAGCCATATAATTTTCATTATTACAATGGATCTCAATTTGAAATATACCAAATTTGAACGTGTTTTTTTAAACTCAACTCCATTCATTGATTTATAATGCCTCATCTTTACCTTTTTAACAATTATGGGTTTCTTCCACAATATGATTTTATTTCAAAGTAATTTATATTCCACTTTGTGGAAAATTACTTTTTAAATCATGGTTTTTACCTTGATTATGTTATTCTTTAATACTTATTTTATTGTAATGAATAATTCTCATTCTCCTTAACAACTATTTCCTGACAATATCCATAATCTCATTGCAACCAATATTATCATTTATATTTGGAAATAAAATTAATTGTTATCTCATGTGAATTGTATATATAACTTCTAAATAATTTAAAAGGAATTATTAATACTCAATTTGTTATATGGGATTTCAGTATTGATATTTTAAAATAATAAAATTGTTTTCCTTCCATGATCATTTATTTTTCATTCACTCTACATTTTTGAGTTAATATATATGTCTTTTAAAGGATAAATTACTGAATTTTTTCTTTAAAGTATATTATTTAAATATTTTTCACTTCAACTTTTATAGAATAACTGTTGAAATTGACCCATAACTTCTCTATTTTATGAAAATTTTAAAAAATATTTATAAAACATGTTTTTAGGTTTTCTTCCATATAAAAGAAACATTTTATAATTTTTCCTTATTCAATGAAAAATAATCTATAATAATTCAATTTTTACTAAATAAATTATTACTCTCCACTTTATATTAATAATTATTTTCAAATGGTCAAGGATTTTTTTTATTTCCAAATCAATTTTTATAATGTGATTAAAAAGTTTATTTTACATCTATTTCAACATCCTCCATTCCCTCATATGTTATGATATTGTCACAGAATCCACCATAATTTTATGAATGGATTATACTCATGTATTTTATTATAGTTTATCTCATTTTCATCTTGGTTTAATTTTACTTTGATAGAATTATTTATTATTTATTAATGGGGTACACATAATGTTAGACACATATAGGGTGCATACAAATATCACTCCATTGAATTGGGTAAATAATTATTCATTATAGGTGATATGTTCATGATTACATGAAACCATAACTTAGAAATATTTTACAATACATTCATGACTAACCCAGGAAAAATTATTTAATGACACCTCTGTGATGAACATTTGTTAAATGTTTTTAAATATCTAATGTTTATGTTGTATCCAAATTTACAAGTTATGTTTCATATACCTATGATCATGTTATGTCTCATTTACTTATTTTCTTGTTATTATGTTCATATTTATATGTTATGCTCAAACACTTACACATTACATGTTTCAATTTCATTATTTATTCATTATTATGCATCTAAGCTCACCCATTTCATATTCTTCCATTTCTAGAGGTTATGGATAAAAGAAACATGTATGATTTTTCTAGTAGAGTATGTTTGGTAATGAATTTTTGTGGGATGTCAACTAATTTTTATTATTTAGAAAATCTATTTTAATGTGGAAAAAATGTATATTGTTTGAAAAAAGACATGTGTTTTTTAGTTACTTTTTATCTAAAATCAATAAATCTCTAAACCTAAAAGTTCATGGGAATTTATATAATGAATTATTTTCTAAAGGTCATATAACTATGAGATGGCCATATCTGTAGGGTTTCATTGTTGGTATCAGATTAGTCTTTAGAAAAATAATGATTTTAGTATTGGGGTGTCTCCCTACTTCTCTACCATGTCCAATTTCATGAGGAACTACCAGCTCGAGATGCTGCATCAAATAGGGAGGTCCATTGATTGTCTCCCTCTTGGTAGCATAGCGGGTCGGACAATCTCTTACATGATGTCCCCAACCATCGCAAGAATAACACTACCTCTCTTATGGATGAACATATTACCAAATAGGATCTATCACTATAAAATTATGTGTATGGGTCTAGGAATGGGTATGACTCCAATTCCATAATCTTGTCAGTTGTTGTATGCCCACTGCTAGTGGTGACTTAGCCCCTAGATCACTACTATCGACCACATCCACCCAACCCTCTACCAGGAAACTCAATAAAACCTGATTTTTATCCAGTACCCCTGTATAAGAGGGAAGCAAAAATGATACCAAACCTTCTCATATGTCTCTATAGAGTCCCTATTAAAGGTTACGATGTCTAAAAAACTAGACTCAAACCATATAATGGGAATATAAAAACATGTTTAGGAATGTCACCATGTACTCATCCATAGCCACGCTACCCAGCCGTGTCCATAGAAGCTTCTGGATACACACTGACCTCAGTGTTCCTGGATAAAACTATTCCCCGAAGATCCACTCAAACTTCACTCAAGTGTGTGCTGATTCTTCTTGGGTCAACATCACAAAGCTCCCCGATTTTTTAATGATCCCCACATAAGTCTGTCCTCTAAGACCACCATACAATCAGAATGTTTCCTTTCAATATAGAACTTTCACAAGACTAAATCAATATAATCATTATCTATCTGCGGGTATGGATCACCATGACACCTTAGTTGTTGATGCGTCTAGAATTCTTGCCGATCACTCAGCCTTCACATATCCTTGACCTAAACATTTGTCACAAACTACTACTCTATGGGTGGGGGATCAACTGGAAGACCACCCAAAGGTACTACCTCGGGACCAGATCCCTACACTATAGCCTCATATCTAGGATTATTTTCATCAAAATTCTACCATGGGAACCTATATGAATATTATCATAGTCGAATCACAAAATAAATCATGACACACCATGGTAAAATAGTATACATGGGGAGTTGACTCATGAAGGATAAGAAAAACCACAACCCAGACTTATATGATTCTTGTACCAAATTTTTACTACAATAGGTTCCCTAATGTTCTGAGTCATAAAGATGGTTATTTGGGTCCTGGTGAAAAGATATATTAGCTACCACACCAACAATGATGTATCTGGCCTGAAATCCCTTATCGAAACACTTTAACACTGTTTCTATGAAACCCAAACCAAGTTGGTAGCTGGAAAACTGCTAACACTATTGTATTGGATAATGAACTCCTTTGATACCACTCTATAATTAACTAACCAAATGGATAGATCCAAGAATACCCCAAGCCCTACTCCCCTGACTAGGGGATAGTGATCAGCATCAAGTTGTCATATCCCTCATCAGGGAGGCTTTATTCTATGGTACTTTTATGCACACACCCACAAACATCTCCATAAAATAGTGCAAATGTAAAATATGGAGCCTAAAATGCTACATACATATATCGTACAATAGGGAATAGTAGAAGTACTGAAAATGAAAAAATGAAAAAATAAATTCCTACCAATAACTGTAAAATAATCCAACCTACATAGAAGGAGGGGATCAAGGGAAGATGGAACTATAAGAATGCTCTTCGGTAAAGCTCTGATAAACCCCTCAGTCAGTCTAACTCACTAACATCTACCTGCCTCAAGTCATATTGGGACTCCATCAAAAGGGTTATGGTATAAATAAATACAATACATCTGTGAGAATATCCCATGAAGGCGTGAGTATACCAATATGCAATAGGATCCCAAAAATACCCAAAATAAAAGGGTGAAACTAAAAGTATGCAGTCCTCTCGAGCCATGTAGGTGGAAATATAATGAAATAGGAACATCAACTCAACCATTCTTAACTATACATTACTAGTCAGCTCATACCACATGGTGTGTCGACCAATACATGTGACAACACCATATGGTCTCCCAGAATCATCCCATATATACTCATCTCAGTCTCCAAGTATCATGAGATTTTGACCTCATTTCCAACTAAATTATTGTACATGAGGCTCTAATGAAATGCACATATTGGATAAAACAATCCATGAGATCTTCCTTATTAGTCATCACTCTTCTGAGAGTCACACTCCATCAGGAAAAAATCTACCTTCCCTGATGGTTCATCTGATATAACGTGCTCTATTAAGAACAACTCTCTATGTCAAAATCTAGCTCTGAACATTGGATGTTGTACCAGTGATGTCTTTCACTCTACACAATCTCATATGAAACCAAGTGGAGAGGGACTCCCCTCACCACTACAGAAAATTTAGGTAGAACTGTTATAGACCATGCACCATGTGAAACCTATATAAAGAGAATGTGAAGAGGTACCCACACATCTTCACTTTCCCATACTCGAGGTAGTACTAACTCCTTATGATCCCAAAAACATCTATCAAACTCATAGGGAGAGGATCACACCTCACTGCATCAAGGGAGAGATAACTCCTAACCAGGTATCATACACAAAATGTGAAGGGGCCTTCTCCTTAAAAAAGTGAGGTCCTACTCTAGTGGGGGACCCCAACCCGAACATGTTATTAGAGTAAATTTCCATAAATAGAGGACCCAAAAATTCGTAAGATAGGGGAGTATGACTCTATGGCTAGAGGACTCCCATCCTCTTATGAATTTGGATTATGACTCTACTTGCATAATCACTATGGGGGACCCAGACCTTGACACTCTAGCAGTGTACCGACCCCATGTTAGAGGACCCACACTCTATTATAAAAGGGGAGTACCAAATATTCCAAAACATTTAATATGGGGGACATGAACCCTCAAATGATAACAGATTTATACTCCAAGGATAAATTACCCACACCATGGAATGATAAGGGAGTCCCCACTCTATCTATACATATCATATGGAGGACCCACACCCTAGTGGAACATGGGTGTTTCAAATCCATATATAGAGAAACCATATGCTGGTATAATAGGTGAGTACCTAATCTATCTATAAAATAATAATGGAGGTCCCACTCTCTAACATGTTAGGGTAGCTCCATATCCATCTTCAAGAATGATAAAGGGAACCAGCACCCTGGTATTGTAGGGGATGAAAAACCTCGGTAGAACTACTCCACCTCTCCTATAATGGGGAGTCTCGTCTCCACAAGTACAATATGTAAGGGAAACCCACTCATTCATATGAAATGTGATTAACAGCCCCATCATCTATCTAATACACAAAACATTCTCATATAGAGATCAAGTGTATCTCAATGGAAAGACATGATCATCATGCCTCACATTGCAGAAAAGTCGTCGGTATGGGACCCGTCCCCTTTTATAGTAGGGGAGAACCACTATACCAGTATAACGGTCTAGGGGACCTATATCATGTGAGGATTTAGAAGGGTACCATATCTGAAATCAACCCAGTGATCCACTCAGATCACTACCTAGGATCTGGAACCGCTACTGAAATGTTGTGCTCGAATCATGGCACATTGTATCTCCAAATCCACCATGAGTGATGCCATCATGTTCAATGTGAAAAACTTATTTGGTTAAGTCACTCACAATCCTATATCCAACTCCCAATGTACCATATATGTAAGGTATAAGTCTCCATAAAGACTACCAGGAATCTACGAGGGTAGACATGAAACATGAAACTACCTCAAAAGATGACTATGTCCTCTTATAAATGTATTGACTGGATATGTAAGCCAACATGGAATGTAAATGGTGTACATAGTGCGTTTGGACATACCTAGGCCCCCAGTCATTTCTTTCCCCCTGAAGATATATCATATGTGTCTCACGCATGGCGTGTACCCCCTAGTACTTGGTGTGTCTCAGCTAACTAGCCACTTGGACATTTCATCTTCATATTCTTGTGTTCATCCCTTGTTCCCATGTACTTTGGCCATGTATTTTTATACAAACATGTCTCTTGGTATGGCTTCCCTAGCTATGTCCCATGACCACACAACTTAAGTTCAATACATGATGTGTAACTGTGATACACGACATGTAGTTCCCAAAATTAATCATTCTAGAATGGGTAGAATACATTGTCTATTCCACTAGACTACACACCATGTGATTTTTAATTCTAAATGGAAATTCCCCTTCAGCCACCGAATTCACCATAGATTCCACAAAACCTACAGATCTACCTTCACTGTGTCCATAGCAGTCCTAAAAAAGCTATAAAATTTTAAAAAAATGCATGAAAATGGGATCAAAACTAAAAACGAAAATCCACCTACCCAATGGTGAAACAATGAAGCATCAAGATTAGATCTGTGGTCAGGAGCTGCTAGGAAACAGTCTAGGAGTGATTTCCATAAATATTGAAGATCAACAACACCACTTCTCTATGGATTCTTCTCGATTTCATATGTCTCTCTAAAGGCAGGGGGTGTGCCTTTCCTATATGATTCACACACCAAAGATATAAATAGGGGTCTCCTGTTTTAATTGTTATTAAAATAATAAATCTCTATTTAACACCCCACCAATTCACCCTTGACTGAACTGCTGACACCTTTATAACGCAACATTGGAAAATACTACATTTTGAAATCAATTATGTCCCTAAAATTTTGATTCAAGATTCCTCTTGGGATTTATTACAAATTTACAAAAGACAATATGCATGTATAATAATGTATATTTGATATTTTTAATATCACCATAATGAGGCCCTATAAAAATATGAATCTTGCACCAAATTAATGCATGGATTTGGAAATATTTTTAAAAATTATCCAATGTCTAATAGGTCGAAACATGATTCACAATATTTATTCTAAACTGATGGTGAAAATAATAATTATTATTGAGACTTATGTGTTTATATTATTTTTTTGTTGTGGATCCACCTTGTAAGTAAGTTTAATTACATAAATATATAAATAAAGTAAATATTTGGATAAGGATACTAATATTAAAGCATGTTAAAATGTGAGGGCATGTGATAGTTATTAATGCTATAAATATTTTGTGTTTTTGAGGTAAATATTTTTTATGATGATATATTTTTTCTTTTTACGGTTTTGATCATTATGTAAAGAACCAAGTTACATGGTAGATGAAACAAGTGTTATTGTGTGATATAATTGGGGTTATGGACTGTAAAGTTGGTGTTCTACTAACTTATCATGATTGATAAGTGTTAATAAATGGGTGATTTTGTGTGACCGATTGGATGGGTGATTTGTGATAATTCAGTAGTGTTCCGGTGGTATTGAATATAGTAGGTAAATATTAAGAAGAAATATGGTTGGATATAGTATAATAATATCATAGAAAAAATAAAAAATTAGTGCACAGAATAAATAATATATTGTTGGGAGTGGTTTTTCATTAAATATAACTAATAATTAATATAAATACAAAAATTACATTGGTAATGGTGAGTCCATAAATGACATAATATTAGAATGAATCATCTATTAAACATGTTGGTGTGGCGATTATTTAGGGTATATGGCTGGTAGTGATGATATAGTTGGCAGTAATGGTTGTGTAGGGTGGTGGATGTCTGGTGACTTTTTTAAGATGTCGTAGTTCTAGTTGGTGTGAACTATCTTAGGCATGGAATGTGTGTGGAATATATATACAAATAATTTATTTTCCTTTTAAATTCTATATATCCCCTAATTCTGATACCCTTACTAGTACCCTGCATATCTAGGTACTATATATTTTCCCCTAGAAACCAGGTTGCTGAGGGAATTAATGAACAACTTTCCCATATTCCATGCCCCCTACTAGGTGTTACAAGTGCCACTTGATGTACTTTCAGACCCTATAAGGTACTAGATATAAATGATAGGTACATAATTTACTAGTATGGCTTATGTGTTATTGGTATGATGATTGGTTCATGATGTAATGAAAGACACTATCAGGTAAGGATGAGGAGGTGATAGTGAATTGGATGAAACTACGAGGTATTGGACATAATGACATTGTATGGTGGGTTTCATGCACGGTAAGAGGAAGGAATATGGTTGATGTCATTCATGTTAAAAGAAACCTACTATATTTCTCAAGATACATGGTACGTTTGTTTTGGTCTGAAAAATGGATTTGAAGCACATAATGATTGATGATAGGGAGTGAGAGAGAAAAACCATTGGGGAAGTGGATTTAGGGTTCCCTATTTCTATATTCCCCAATACAATATTAATATTATAGGATGTGATATTTGGGGAGGGAGCCATGGTGAGTATGGGTGGTTGTTTACCAGATAGTTTCTTGATGGTAATGCGGTCTTTCCCCATTTTTACAAGATTTGTTGAGAATGTTCCAAATAAGTATACAAATTATTCTCGCCCCTATCTATAAAAAAATATTTTTTATGTTTCTATCTTAAATAGTGGTATTTACTATAGAGTTAGTTCATTTGAGTTTCTTTTTATATTTTGTATTGGATTATTTGAAAATTATTTAGGCATTGTGGGATTATTTTGGATCTTTTTTTATTTAAATTATAGAATTTTTTTGAAGTTTTATTTACATATGATTGGGATTTATGATGTAAATTAATCCTATACTTGTGGGCTAATACCCTTGATTCTAGTCACCACCGTGTGTTGTAACATCCCAACCTGGTTAACTATGAACAGTAACCAGACTAGTGGTGCTATAGGACCTCGTGCATGCCTCCTTGAACAATAGAGGCAACTGAATACTTTTTGGGTTCAATGGAAGTATTATAAGAACACTATACACAAACTTCAAATCATATAATAATAGGTAAATAACCAAAAAAACATCTATAAATCCTATTGATTGATCAGATAATGTAGAAACCAATAAATAAAACCACTAAAAATAATACATGAGGGTGAAGCATACAGTCATCCAATAATGACGGAACACTAGGCCAGTAAAAAAAATTTAAAATAATTAAAAAATTGTTTTTCATGAGGCTCTACAACATCTCTATGACTCAACTAATTCCAACCTACAAATCCCATTTGAACTTCTCCAACCTAAGCATGTAATGTTAAACCTTAGTCTAAACTAGGTGTGATACAAGTGAGGACTACTTGGGTACCTAAATGAAATGAAGGGATGAGAAGGATGTGATTAAATATCTCAGTGGGCCACCAAAAACAATTTCCCATATTCTTTTAATATATGCAATGATATCTGCATGTGAAATGTTTGAAATAATAAATAAATGCAATAAATAAATAAATATCCACCATCTATCCTTAGGTCCACAACCCTGTTCAACCATACATGATTCAACCAGTGACAGGGTGCCTCTAAGAATTTCCAGAATATATAATCATTTGTCCTACACCCATGTATACAGTTATAAAAACATAGGTGATAAACTCGTTTTAGTATATATGAGATGAAGACCACCTAAAAGGGATTATATAAGTTTCATTCCCTCATTACCTAGAGACACATATTTTCCTTCCACTAGAAGTCATATTATATCACATTCGTCATCAAAGGAGGATTCATATATCAGTACCTCATTGCCCGAAGATACATAATTCCCCCACACGTAACCCCATATCATATCATAAATTATTATTAGGTTGTACACAGGTATTAGACCCTCATTACTTGGAGATTCATAATAACTTATCACTAGTCCCCATATCTAACCCAAAAACCTACTCAGGAAAATGAATATACTAGGGTGTCTTTATATAGAGATATATAACAACCATGTTTCTAACCTTACATTGTAACACAACCTCCTACTGGGGTGTATGTAAGAATCAGAACCCTATTACCTTGAGATAGATAAGGAAAATATGACTTTCCCTATACCATATCACAACTATATATAGGGTGTATTAAATTTTATCAAGAATAAACACATTCTCATGGGACCGTTCAGTTTAATTTAACATAAGTACTACCTCATGGGTGTTTTTGATATAAAAAATATAAACACTTCCCAAATGGATTTTTCTATATAAAACGATAATATTTTTATTTATATCATCCAAAAATATATAAAAATGTTGAACCCATCATCCATTCATGATGAGGATCCCTGAAGCATGACCCAACTCTTCACGTCCACAAGGCCTCACTATTCTACTAGAAAAGCGATAGAAAGGTGATGGTTTGATGCCCATCCACCTTAAAACCAGTATAGATTGGCCCAAACACCAAACCTATCCATCTGTATTATTAATTACTACACACACATGTCACCACACCTCCATGGGTAAATTAAACCCTATGGTTATCCCATTTTCCTAAAGGATTAAGGTAAACTCTTTGGTCTCAAATGACTAAACCCTAGGACATTAATCCAATCCCATCAAAATCCTATACATTGAAGTCTATAAGGATCCTTTTAATAGCACCGATGTGTCACATTCATTATGTGAATTCTAGTGTATGACCCTTAGGGTATTTATATATCAAAAAATAAAAATAACAATAAACGCCTCAAGCATTAGTGAATGAGGAAATCAAGTCGGTGTCCATGGTCTGTTGGGGCCATGGAACTATTTTAATAATATCAATTTTAATTATATTAACCTAATTAAAATAGTTTATTAGTTAAAAAAGTTACATTAAAATTTTAATTAATAAATTATATTTATTTAACTGTGCCTATCACCAAGGTGGTTAGAATTCATGCCATGTTCCATGTAAATATAATGAAAAAATTATATGGGTAAGTACTAGAGACTTCATAACTCATTCTAAATCAATTTATTTTTTTTAACATGATTCCTAGAAGCTCCATATATTATTAAAAATCACATAAAATATCATCTAGCCACAACCCTAAGCCTCAAGGCCCTAACTCACTGTAGGAATCACCAAAAAATATAAATAATTTTATTTCAACCGTTATTATTAATTATGAAAACTTAATTTTAAATTGTCATAATCTTCATACAACTTACTAAGATTTCTCATCATACTAAAACTATGGACAACCACATCTAGAAAGTACGTATTAGACTCTTAGTATCATTCCATTAAAAATACCAAATTCCCAACAATAATTCCATTAACAAATCATCTTAATTTAATAAAAAATCTTAGAAAAAGTACTACAGTGAAATACCTCACTAAAATAGTACATGATAATTAGAGGAAATTGAATTGGGAAATAAGCTAGCTAGGTTACATGAAATTACCCTTGTACTGGGATTGTTCATCCATGATCTTTTAGAATCATCCAAGAATACAAACTGAAAGAAAAAAGAAAATTAGAGGCGAAGGAATGAGAAGAGGAGATGAGGAAATCAGAGGGAAGAACTCACCAGGAATATCTAAAATATTATCCAATAAATCCTTAAATTTAAAGGGCATGAAGGAGGAACAAGGGGTATAAACATTGGGATCTTGAGAGAAAGAGTAAGACAGAAATTTAGGCCACCACCTAAATAAAACTGAGTTATAATAATTTCATTTCACACATTAAAGTCCACTAGATAAAGGGTGGACCATGTAGGCCTACATGGGTAGTAGCCTAATAACTGGTGATTCTCTGTCATGACATTTGCTAAAGGATACAACCCCATCCACATGAACTTCATCCAGGTCTCTCTCACACTTCCACATTACCACACAGACTTCATCTAAAATCCAAAACAACCATTATATGATGCTCAAACTCGTAGAAACCCATTCCAGATATTGATTCTCAAAAAGTATATTCCACTAATAAAAAATTTCAAAATTAATCTATGTTTTAAACATCAATATAGAGATGAGATTCTAAAACTTCCCAAATATAACACATATCATCCTTCATAAGACATAGAGATACTCATAATACACATCCTGACATACATCAATTATATAATAACCATGCTCTTTATTACACACATAAAATTGTCTCAATACATAAACATTTACTTAAGAAAAAGTTTAGGATCGAGAGGTCTAGTGTCTTGGGAAATTAGGAAAATTGAATAACATATTTATAAATAAAATAAAAAATATTTATTGAAAACTTATATTACATGAAAACAACATTCCTTCGTACCTAGTATTGCATGGGATAACCCGAGGACATACATAAAAAAGTGTTAGATATAAAGACCAGTAAGGAAGTAAACAAGGAATAAAATAAAGAATACAATATATGTTAGGATATAGGCATATCAATGCACTTTAAGAGAAACGTGAACATAAAGTCATGATTTATCATGATTATCATAACATGGAGATGTGGCAACAACATTTAACATGATATTAGCATGAGCACATGATCATCGCACATGGAGAAGGTGTAAACCCCCATTACACATGAATTAGCATTTGTAAAGCCTTAGTTCACATGAATTATCACGAGTAAACCCTCATTTCACATAGAATATTAGGATATTATTCTTTACCCAATGCATTGGATTGCTATCAGGGCACACCCTTCATAATAATTTCTTTTCGTGTATAAGTGTGCCTCACAGATCATAAAACATGGATTAATTAAATATCATAATTTGTTCCACAAATAATAAATGAGGAATATATAAATTTAAATATTAATTAAAAAAATAAATTTTCATAAAATTGAATACTCTTGATAGAGTCATGGGTATGTTATTCACTTACACAATGATTTTGGTATGGATATTTTTGTGTAATTTTGGCAGCGTAGCGACTTCAAATAGAAGATGTAAAATCGGTTGATTAAATAGAAAGTGGTATATAATCATTTATACATGAAATAAAAAGTAAGGGTTCATGGAACATAATAGCCCAACATATGAAATGGGAATTAGATTCATAACAAAAAATAATTTCTTGAATGTAAATAAGGAGAGAGAAATCCTTTACAAAATTTCAGCATGGTAACTAGTGTACATGGGAGGCATCATTGAGAGAAAAAGAGGTCTCTAATGATTCAAAAATGTGGATGGATGTAGAGTGGAGGCTAAATTCCATACACCAAAATTTTTAATTTAAAATAAAAGTCCATAATAATATATGGAAACATGGACATAAATAAGGAAGGAAAGTTAGGACCCCTTACAAGAGTGTGTGACTTCAAGAGCTTGGGGAGGGGATTTTTGAGAGACTGGTTCACCTTGGTAGGATTATAGAGAACTGTGGGAAGAGTAGAGACGTGTTCCATGGGATTTGAGTGAAGAGAAGTTGGAGTGTGGGAGGGTTTATTTATGAAAAGAAATGGGAATTATTTAATATTTTACAAACATAGTTTTTGGAATCTTTATAATTAATTATTCAAAACCACTAACCATCCAAGGGTTTTTGTCCATGGGTTTTTCCAAAGGGGAGTATAAAATATAATTTTATAATTCCAATACCCAAAATTATTAAAATATTAGCCTTTCTTTTGTGGAGGTGAGTCACACTCTCAAGAAAATTATTCTAAAAAGCTAAAATATTTTATTAGTCTTGGTGGGTCCCCTAAGGCACCATAAAATTAATCAAAAAAAATCTAAAATAACATTATTTTAAAGGTAAAACATATATTTTCATAATATTTATTTTATTTTATTTTTTTACATCACTATTGGGTCATTATGATGTCATAAATACATTATATATTTAAATAGTATTTAATTTTTACCCAAAAATTCTACTATCTCAAAAAAATATGAAAAATTCACCATTTGTTAATTTTGACATCCAGAATCCAAAAATAATTCTCATTTCATATAATTTATTTTACAAGTATTTAAATTTTTTATTTAAAGAAAAAGGACATTTATCAAAAAATCAGGGGTTTGGACAAAAATAGCTTTCAAACCTTAATAAAAATTACAATTGTATTCATACAAATTATACAATCATTTATATTTAATAAAAAATAATTTAATAATAATATTTTATTGAAATATTATTTATTTCAAAAATCTATTAATTCTTCAAAATAGATTTCTTAATTGAATTTAAATATTAAATAAAAATACTATTTATTCTTTAAAAACCATTTAAAATGAAACAATAATAAAATTAATGTTTATTATTTAAACAATAATAATGAAGATAATCATAATGGTATGGGATTGTTAAATAACCCCTTATAACACCCACATAACACCTAATGGTATGGTGTGCGATGTTGACAAACTCTGGGGGTTTCTCAGATAACATCGCTCAGGTGGTAATCTCTATTATCATCCACTTATCCTGTAGGAAGTTCCATTCAAGATTAACATGTTAATTCCCGTAATGGGATTGGTCAAGAGTAAATACCAGTGATGATACCTCCTTTTTTAACTTTGAAAATGGGCTTCATAGGGACCAATTCTTCTGGATGAGTCCATCGATTCCTTTGTCTAAGTAAATTTGATTTTTTAAAGCCCTATATTTATACAATTTAAGAGATCATTATTCAATGACTAAATCTTCAATGGTATCAATTCTAAATGGTAATTTAAAATCCAAAAACATAAAACCAAGGAATTGAATATTTTTTATATAAACATTTTATATAATAATAAATTTAATTATATCAAGAAGAATTTTCATTAATAAATGTTTGGGTCCTTAAAAATTTCCCCTTTAAGAAATTTTGTCCTCGGAATTTCCTTTCCCCACACTAAAGTAGATGAAGGTATGTAACACCCTGTCCCCAGTTACCCAGAGTCGGTGCATTATTATTTAACATTGGCATGATCACAAAAGATCAAGTCTCAAATGACCTATTTGTTTAGTAGCCTTGGAAACACTAGATACATTCATAAATGTTGCATTACATCATAAAGTGAAAAACTACAATAACATAGTATCCATAGTCCATACTCATATCCCCTTCAGACTATCCCTACAGGTCAGTCATAAAATATTTCTTCACATCCTGGGGAAAATAAAACATAGAAAGGGGTGAGCTCAGATGCTCAGTAAGGATAACAATATAGCGGGAACTTTAATAAATAAACATAAACATTTAAGGCAATGTATAACTAAAACAAAATCATTTTAAACTTGAACTTCAGAATAATATGGAAAATATAAAATGAAGTAATGTTGTTTACTTATTTACATGGATATTCTACTAGTCGAATAATCCAATGAAATATCAATAACCACTTTCATAATAATGGAATGCATAATGCCAGACTATCATAACCACGTAGCCAAGGCCTCGTGCCAAGACTACAAATAAGATTTTGTCAAGGCCTCGTGCCAAGACACTATTTTGTCTCATGAGACCTACTGATGCATTTAGGAGCTATATTTGGCTCCACTCTTCACTTATTAAGTCCGATGCATTCTTCAAATGAATAGGTTTAAACATAACATAACCATTTGTATAAAACTAGCATACAAAATGTCAATACTTTCTCCATAAACCATGAATGGAATAAAAATAACACATCCACAGTCAAACATATCACAAAACCTTAAATACAATATAAAAGTTTTGAATCATAATAAATCATCTTCAAATAAGCTTAAAATCCATCAAAGTATGTTGACATAGATGAAATCAAAACTATTTGAGAGAAATATATTTTTTGAAATCATTTAAAAGTCACATAATTGTAAAAGAAAACATTTACTTTGAAAATATTTTTATAATATTGTAAGGAAATCTTCAACTATTTTATAACGTTGGAAAATAGTCGCACCTGCCGTATAAGTTAAAAAAACATTCTTGCCTTAATTTTGTCAAAAATGTCAAAAGGTACCTTGTTTGTAAAATGGCAGAAAGATTTCTTTCAAAAACTTATAAGGTAAAATAAGGGTATAAATGAATTTAAACTGTTGTATAATAAATAGTAAAAAGGTTTTTAAAGACATTTTTATGAAACATGGATGTGGATGATAAAGTGGTCCCAGTAGATAATTACATACGAACTACCTTGAATAATGAAGAGGTTGTAGAATTAACCCTTACCTCGTGTCCTCCTTGACTCGATCATTCTTTAATCTCCTGAATAATAAACTAGAGTTAATATCTACTAGCTTAAGAACCTTTTTCAAGTTCATTATCCCTTTTATATCACTTATTACCACTTTATGAAAATTATGTAGTCATTTATGTTAATAAAGGTCATTTTGTCGATCATTGGTAATTGAGTCAACAATAAACTTCTTTTAATTACAACTTGTTCATGTGGTAAAATATATATTATCTCTAGAATTATATTAATTATATTGATATAATATATATCATATATATCTAGTATATACGTTCATTTATAATATTACATAACATTTAGAGGTAAGAAATGAAATGCACCGTTCATGGAGACGGTAAGTCATACGTACGCATAAACGCTACTTTCATTTATATTTCATATTTAATGGAGTGAAATCAGGATGATATAAATGTATATTATAATTCCAATATAATATGATATATAATATCATTTAAATCCTTCCTTTATACATCCCACATATGGCATTAACGATTCAAATCACTTTGAGGGGGCGGTATTCCGCACTTCCTAAAATGAAATTATCGTGTTTACCCATAATGGAAACCATAAAGTTATTCCATAAATGAAAAATACAGAAGAATAAGGAAAACATAAAAATAATATATATCATATATAAATATAGTGACATATTAATGTCCACCATGAGAGTTGTTAAAAGAAGATTGAACAATCCTCGTTTCATGGGGCAGTAATTCACCACCCACAGAAACAATATGTTCTTTAACCATTAGATGGAGGTGTTTGTAAGTGTAGTTATAATACATCGAATAAAAACATCCAAGTATATTTATGATAACATTTTTGTTACAAAATAAAATAATAAAAAGAGTTTAGGGTGTTGGATAAGCAAAATAAAACAAAAGAACATAAGAGAAGAAATTACCTTTAAATTGGGTAACTCCCCTTGGTTTGAACCAAAAGGGTTTCTTGAAGAACTTTATACCTAAGATAATGCTTCTATGATTAAGGTAGGAAAGTTGAGAGGGTATTTGGTCCGAGTTTTTCCGAGCCAAATGGCCTTGATGGTGTGAATAAAGTGGTTGAGGTGGGGGCCTTTTATAAGAGGAGAGGAAGGGCTCTTTTGGAAAGATTGAAATGATACTTTATTATGAAATGATTTTCAGATTTTAATGGTCCCAAAATGATATATATATAGAATAAGTTGATAAGGGTTCGATATACACCCATAAAATAGGCTTTAGACAAGTGTAAGTCTTAGATTTTACCTTATATTTACATTTTATTTAAAACATTCATTAATGAGGTAATCACTACATCATCATGGTGTCATAAATAAATTTATTTATTTAATGTCTAAAAATTATAAAATAAATACCATGATGTAGGAAATCTCTTTATCTTTCCAAAAGAGACCATTTATGTGGACAAAATTAAAATTGTTTTACTTAGGTGTTACATACTTTTGTTATATTTTTCTTTCTTTAAAAATAAAAACATAAAATGTCACTATCACACAAAGGTGACTCCACGGGGTCCCAAAGTTTGGAACAAGGCATCACATGGTTAGAAATGACACAAAAAATAGAATTAGAACACATTTTGGGGTCATTTTATATTATTATGATATTATTTCATTACCCTTAACTACACGATTACTAATTAATCATGATAATTAAAGATAATTGTCGTTGTTACTATTCATAATGTCTAAAAACAAAAGAGTCTTAATTAAATAATTTAGACCTTATGATTCCAAATATGGGATCTATTTTACCAAATTCCAAACATAGAATTTTCAGTAATTAATTTAAAAATAATTCACATTGTCAAAACCAAATATTGGTTTTTAAGAAGTAAAATCTATCAAAAGATTGACTTGTTTTTACATCCAATTGAAAAGTGAAATTACTTTAAATGAACAAAATTGTATTAAGTGATAAAAATATAATTCAATTATACTTTAAATACAATTAAAATGACAATATAACTATATAAATAATTTGGATGAAAAGGCAGTTTTGAATACAACATTTTTCACTATTCCTTAAAAATGAACATTATCCGAAAAATACCAAAAATTCACCCTATGATATATTTGATATTCCAAATTCAAAAATGATTTCCATTTTACTAAATTCAAAACATAGAAGTTTAATAAATAAATTATATAGTTAATTCTCACAATACAAACAAATAGCGTGTTTTTAAGAAACAATATTAATCAAAAGATTGACAATTGTTTATGTCCAATTTCAAAGTGAAATTAATTCTAATTACCATCATTGGATAAAATGGTAAAAGTATATTCTAATTATACATTAAAACCACTCAATATTAAAATTTATTACTATAAATTATTTTCATTAAAAAAGTTGTTTTTAAGTATTTATCACTATTCATCAAAAATTGGATGTTCTCAAAAAAATACCAAAATTTCAACATAGGATAATTTTGATATTCTGAATTCAAAAATTAAGTTCAATTTGAATAATAAAATTTATAAATTTTCAAAAAGTGGGTATTACTATTCTTAACGGCTACTTTGATTGGTTATGGTGTGTTAGAATCTCGAACTTGCGTACAATGCAAGCTATTTCATTATTGAATGAGAAGTGTACCATGGAAGCATGGGGTGTTACATTCTCCCCTCTTTCAATAAATTGTATCCTCAAAATTTGAAATTGTTCTTCAAAAATAAAAGGTTGAAAGTAGAAAATACCTTTCTGGAAAACCCACATCGGAAATAAGGTTAATAAAATTTATCCTTAATAAGAGGGAAAGGGAAATGAAAAAGTCACCACCAAATTATGATCTCGATTAGGAGAACATTGGTGGAAATTAGAGACACATCATTAGAGTAAAAACATAAATATTTGCAGGGAATTATTGCGGTCATCAATCAAAAACAAGTGTAAAATTGAGGGCCTCATAGCCTTCAATCTATGGTGATTTAAAATATCATCATTTCAACAAAACATAAGATATTACGATAATTTTTTTTTAATATCTCTTTACTAAAGTTTAAGAATTAATTTATTCATAGAATAAGAGGGAGGTATATATATATATATATATATACTTGACATCTAGAGTTTCAACCATTAACTAATTTCTACCACAATCTCATCTTCCACTCAAAAAGATAATATAACTCAAAAATATTATATTTATCCTAATCGTACAAGGTTCCAAATATTAAATCATACCATTTAGATTAGGAAAGATATGTTGTAATAACCTGGGACTTCTTGTAGGCTAGTGGTTGGTAATAAAGGCCTTGTCGCACTATGGTTGTGGGTTCGATTCCTACAGGTTTTTCCAACGCGACGGGTTATCCCCTGACTTGCAGGTTATCCTTTTCCTAAAACTATAGTATTATAATATTCCAGAAATAATCTTCAAAAATGTTTTAACCTTAAACAATACTATCCAAAGTTCAACTTAATACATTCAAACCTTTATAGTTATCCAAAATACCTCTGTCCAGACTTTCTCTAAAAGGTCCCTAAATTCCAAAATCAATTGTAACATCAGATTCCCCAAATAAAGTAATGTTTCTCTTATTGTCACATACTAAAAATATGATTACCTTCATCAAATTAAAACCTTAATGAAAACCAAAAGTACTATAGTAAAATCCTTATATATATTTCACATTATTCTTATAACCATAATATAGTTCTTGAGTCCAAAAACACAAATACAATAATTATTCAACGTCATCTATAGTAACAACATAAGATTGGACTTGATCCCATGGCCTTTTCTGAGGTAAGTTTCCCTGATTATTAGGATATTCATTTTCATAATTCCCCATTTCTCTAAAATTGTAGTCTTCAACATTGATAGCCTCTTTCTTTCCCTTGAAATCACGAGCCTGGTGACCTTTTTCTCCACATTTATAACAAACTCGCATTCCTTTTAAGAAAGTACCGGGGTGATTCTTCCCACAATTATCGCATAATATAAAATCATTATTTCCCTTTTTACCTTTATCTATCTCTTGTTCCACCGTTCTCTTCTTCTCTTGCTTTACTTTGTTGTCATAAGACTTAGAGAATTCCTTTTCTGTCTTGATAGCACACGAGACTATATCTTCGTACATTGAGAAAGATTGTGATACTAATGCTCGATAGAGAAAATGTTTTAACCCATCAAAGAAACGATCGATCATACTTCTTGTGTTACGTATATAATCTGTCGCATGCCTCGCTAACCTTGTAATGTTAGCTTCATACTTTGCGACATTCTCATCCTCCTTTTGTCTCAGACTCAGAAATTGATTTTCTATATTTGCTCGATGGTCACGAGGAAAGTGTTTTTCTAAGAAAATATCTTTTAACTCCCTTAATTCCATATTTAATACTTCATCATCTTCCTTTGTGTTTTGAATCTATGACCACCATTGATCAGCATCTCCAGTGAGGTGGTAAACTGCCATGATAACCTTTTTTCCTTTCACTACTCCCCAAGGCATGGAATATTTTCTCTAAGGAATTTATCCATTACTCAGCTAAAATGGGATTTGTACTCCCATTGAATGTTGGTGGTTGTTTCCTCATGAAGCGGTATAACATTGATCATCCACATTACAGATTTGGGTTCTCTATACAAGAAAGGTTATTATTCATAACCTGAGTGAGTTGTCCCATTATGGTGATAAGATGATCAGCACGCTAGTAGAAAAATGATTTTTAACATCGCCAGTTTGACGCTAGTTTCTTATAAACCGACGTAAATAGTTTTTTCAGAGAATTTGTGGCTTCAGATTTTTAAAAAACGGACGCCAAATGGAAGAAATAATTGTTTTGGCGTTAGTTCTTAAAACAACCGATGCAAAAAAACTAAAAGAATATATTTTGGCGTCGATTTTTATGAAAACTGATTCCATAAAACTTAAAAAATTTAAAATTTTTGTTTATAAACCGACATAAATAATTTTTTTGGTGAATGTTTCGGTTCGGTTTTTATAAAAACAGACACCAAAAAGAAAAAAATTGTTTTTGTGTCGGTTCTTAAAAAACGACGCAAAAAATTAAAAAATATATATTTTGGCGTCAGTTTTTATGAAGACCAATACCCTAAAACTTAAAAAAAATATACAATGTTTTAGATAATTCACTAATCTTTGATTTGACTGGTCGTGGAGCAATAACGGAGTTACGGATTAAAGGTTATATATGTCGGAAGTTGACCTTCTCTAAGAGAAGTCTTAAAGAAGTTCAACTTTCAAAGGCTATAACGTTTAGTCTGTAACTCTGTTTTAGCTCCATGACCAGTCAAATCAAAGATTAAGGAAATATCTAAAACACTGTAATTTTTCTTTAAATTTTTTGGAATCGGTTTTCATAAAAACTGACGCCAAAAATATTTTTTTAGTTTTTCACGTCGGTTTTTTTAAAAACCGGCGCCAAAAAAAATATTTTTTGTTTTGGCATCGGTTTCTAAAAAAACCGACACGAAAAGTTTTTTTCAAAAAAAATTGTGTGGGTTTGTTAAAAAACCAATGCCAAAGATATTTTTTCTAACTTTTTGGCTTCGGTTTTTAAGAAAACCGACGCAAAACCTTTATTTATATTAACTTTTTAGTGTCGGTTTCTTTAAAAACTGAAGCCAAAAAGGATATCAGTTAGAATTTTTGGCACTGGTTTTCTAAAAAACTGACATCAAAAGACCAATATAAATCTGATTTTGTGTCGGTTTCAAATAAAACTGATGCCAAAGAGTAACGCAGGATCTAAATTTTAATTTTTTTCACAACGTGCGTTTAACTTTTTAAAATCCCTCCTACATTTTCATACAACGCAATTGAAAATATTTACATTTACTATATATATATCCATTTTCTCCTTCGTTCATCATTTTCAACAACTTATATTCAATCATGTTTTCAATGTGACTTCAATCATTAATTTGAACAGGGTACATATTCTATTTATTTGTTTTCTTTATTATTAATATCCTTCATTTCTAAACAACTCGATTTGCTTTCTTATAATGATGATTCATTATCATTTCTAAATATTAGTTATATGATGATAAAAACATATCATTATTATGGAAGCCCCTAAAACCATTGAAATATGTTTGAATTATTATGCTTATTTTATTTCATTTGGTGTATATGATTTTAATTTATGTTATCATGTTTTCTTTGAAATGACTTTTATCAATCGAAACTTTGATAGGTTCAACTTCTAACGGCGATAACTTTTGACCCGTAACTCCAGTTTAGGTCTGCAACCTGTCAAATAAAAGATTAGGAAATAATCTAAACCATAGAAAAAAATTACTTATTGGCATCCGTTTTTTAAAAAACCGACGCCAAAAATATTTTTTTTATTTATGGCATTGATTTTTTTAAATAACCGACACCAAAACTATTGTTTTTAAAATTTTTGGCATCAGTTTTTATGAAAACCGATGCCAAGAATGATATCACTTAGTTTTTTTGGAATCTGTTTTTTACAAAACCGATGCCAAAATACAAATTTCATTCATTTTTCACGTCAGTTTACAAAAACCAACATAAAAATCCATATTTTTTACGTCGGTGAGTTCGACGTTGGTTAAAAACCGACGTCCAAAATAAAAAAACCGACATCAAAGACCATTTTTCTACTAGGGTCACCAATTTTATCACCAGCTCCACTATAATTATCTTGAGCAGGAGATCAATCCCTACACGGAGTGCGTGCATTGATACAGTTTTCATTCCATCCACTAGGCTCCATTTCTAAACAATGTCATAAACTAGATTAGTTTATGAATCAAAATACATAATTCCATAATTTTAAAACACATAACATAAATTGAACTATTTACAGATATAATCCATAATCATTAAAAAAAATTCTTTGAGGAAGTATATACTCATAAACCATTCATAATGGTTTTTAAAAATATCATGAATTATCCTAAGAATATCCCCCAAGAGTGTCGTAACCAAGAGTGCAGCAAGGCCTGTTGTCGTGCACCAGTTCCCATTCAATTCTAGCTCAAAGTGGTGTTTTTAGGTATTACTCCGATGTACATCTATGCCAGAGCCGCCTCTACCTCGTCGAATCCATACAAGGATGTTTTTCTTGGAAAATACACAAAATCAATACTTTACCAAAATTCTAGGATGTTCTTCTATACTAATCCCCAAAGTCTATCTTAGGTCTATGTGCTCTATTCAGAGTTTATCTAAATATATCTTCCAAGGTTTGTACTAAACTTTCTCTAATACCAACTGTAATGCCCCAACCCCAATTACCCAGAGTCGGTGCATTATTACGTAACATTGGCATGATCACAAAAGATCATGTCTCGAAAGACAGATTAGTTTAGTAGCCTTGGAAACACTAGATACATTCATAAATGTTACATTACATCATAAAGTGAAAAACTAAAATAACATAGTCTCCATAGTCCACAGTCATATACCCTTTAGACTATCCCTGCAGGTTACTCATAAAATATTTCTTCACATCCTGGGAAAAATAAAATATAGAAAGGAGTGATCTCAGAATCTCAGTAAGGATAACAATATAGCGGAAACTTTCATAAATAAACATAAACATTTAAGGCAATGTATAACTAAAACAAAAGCCTTTTAAACATGAACTTTAGCATAATATGGAAAAAATAAAATTAATTAATTCCATTTACTTATTCACATGGATATTCTACTATTCGAATAATCACATGAAATATCAATAACCACTTTCATAATGATGGAATGCATAATTCCAGACTATCATAACCTCGTAGCCAAGGTCTCGTGCCAAGACTACAAATAAGATTTTGTCAATGCCTCATGACAGGACACTAGTTTGTCTCATGAGACCTACCGATGCATCGAGGAGCTATAGTGGGCTCCACCCGTCACTTATTAAGTCCAATGCATTCCTCATATGAACAGGTTTAAACTTAACATAAACATTCATATTAAAACTAGCATACTAAATGTCAATACTTTCTCCATAAACCATGAATGGTATAAAAATAACACATCAACCGTCAAACATATCACAAAACCTTCAATACAATATGGATGTTTTGAATCATAATAAATCAAATTCAATTAATCTTAAAATCAATCAAAGGATGTTGACATAGATGAAATCAAAACTATTTGAGAGAAATATCTTTTTTGAAATCATTTAAAAGACACATAATTATAAAAGAAGACATTTACATTGAAAATATTGTTATAAGCTTGTAAGGGAAGCTTCAACGATTTTATAATAGCAGAAAATAGCCGCACCCTCCGTATAAGTTAAAATAAACATTCTTACCTTAATTTTGTCGAAAATTTCAAAAAGTACCTTTTTTGGAAAATGACGGAAATATTCCTTTCAAAAATGTATAAGGACAAATAAGGGTATAAATGACTTTAACCCATTGTATAATAAATAGTAAAAATGTTTTGAAAGGCATTTTTAAGAAACATGGATGTGGATGATAAAGAGGTCCCAGTAGATAATTGCATATGAACAACCTTGAATAATGAAGAGGTTGTAGAATTAACCCTTACCTTGTGTCTGACTTGACTCGATAGTTCTTTAATCACCGGTAATAATAAACTAGAGTTAATCTATACTTTATTAAGAACCTTTTTCAAGTTCATTATCCATTTTATATCACTTATTACCATGTTTTGAAAATTATGTAGTCATTTAAGTTAATAATGGCCGTTTTGTCGATCTTTGGTACTTGAGTCAAACAATAAACTTCTTATAATTACAAGTTGTTCATATGGTAAAATATCCATTATCTATAGAATTATATTAATGATATTGATATCAAATATATCATATATATCCATTATATATGTTCATTTATAATATTACATAACATTTAGAGGTAAGAAATGAAATGCACCGTTCATGGAGACGGTAAGTCGTACGTACGCATGAACGCTAATTTCATTTCTATTTCATATTTAATGGAATTAAATCATGATGATATAAAGGTATAATTTAATTCCAATATAATATGATATATAATTTCATTTAAGTCCTTCTTTTATATGTCTCACATACGGCATTAACGATTCTAATCACTTTGAGGGGGCGGTAGTCCGCACTTCCTAAAATGAAATTATCATGTTTATTCATAATGGAAACCATAAAGGTATGACACAAATGAAAAATACATAAGAATAAGGAAAACATAAACATAATATATATCACATATAAATATAATGACATCTTAATGGTCACCATGCGAGGTGTTAAAAGAATATTGAACAATCATCATTTCATGTGGCAGTAATTCACCACCCACAGAAACAGTATGTTTTTTAACCATTAGATGGAGGTGTGTGTAAGTGTAGTTATAATACTTCTCCTAAAAACATAAAATTATATTTATGATACTTTTCTTATTACAAAATAAAAGAATAAAAAGATTTTAGGGGGTTGGAGAAGAAAAATAAAACAAAAGAACATAAGAAAAGAAATTACCTTTAAATCGGGTAACTCCCCTTGGTTTGAACCAAAAGGGTTTCTTGAAGAGCTTTCTGCAAATGGTAAGGCTTCTATAATTAAGGGAGGAAAGTTGAGAGGGTATTTGGTTAGATTTTTTCTGATACAAATGGCTTTGATGGTGTGAATAAGGTGGTAGAGTTGGGGGCCTTTTATAAGAGGACAGGATGGGCTCTTTTGGAAAGATTGAAATGTTACATTATTATTAAATGATTTTCGGATTTTAAATGTCCCACAATGATATATTTTGAGGATAAGGTGATAAGGGTTCGAAATAAACCCATCAAATTGTCTTTAGACAAGTGTAAGTCTTATATTTTACCCTATCTTTTCATTTTATTTAAATCGTTCATTAATGAGGTAATCACTGCATCATCATGGTGTCATTAATAAATTTATTTATTTAATGTCTAAAAATTATAAAATAAATACCATGATTTGTGAAATAGTTTTAGATTTCCAATGACTATTTATAGTCTAATATATAATTTATTTATACAAAATTAAAATTGTTTTACTTAGGTGTTACATACTTTTGTTATATTTTCATTTCTTTAAAAATAAAAAAATAAAATGTAACAATCACACAGAAGTGATTCCATGGAGTCACAAAGTTTAGAAAAATGCATCCCATGGTCTTCCATGACACAGAAGATAGCATTAGGACACATGTTGGGGTCATTTTATATTATTATGATATTATTTCATTACCCTTAACTACCCGATTACTAATTAATCATGACAATTATAGATAATTGTCGTTGTTACTATTCATAATGTCCAAAAAAAATTATTAATTACATAATTTGGACCTTATGATTCCAAAATATGGGATCTATTTTACCAAATTCAAAACATATAATTTGCAGTAATTAATTTAAAAATAATTCCCATTATCAAAACCAAAGACGGGGTTTTAAGAAGTAAAATCTATCAAAAGATTGACTTGTTTTTACATACAATTGAAAAGTGAAATTACTTCCAATGAACAAAATTTTATTAAGTGATAAAAATATAATTAAATTATACTTTAAAACCAATTAAAATTACAATATAACTATATAAATAAATTGGATGAAAAGGCAGTTTTGAATATAAAATTTTTCACTATTCATTAAAAATGAACATTATCAAAAAATTACCAAAAATTCACCCTATGTTATATTTGATATTCAAAATTCAAAAATGATGTCCATTTTACCAAATTCAAAACCTATAAGTTTCATTAATAAATTATTCAGTTAATTCCTGTCGTACAAAAAATAGCGTGTTTTTAAGAAACAATATCAATCAAAAGATTGACAATTGTTTATGTCCAATTTCAAAGTGAAATTAGTTATAATGACCATCATTGGATAAAATGATAAAAGTATATTCTAATTATACTTTAAAACCAATCAATAGTAAAATTTATCACTATAAATTATTTTCATTAAAAAAGTTGTTTTTAAGTATTTATCACTATTCATCGAAAATTGGATGTTCTCAAAAGAATACCAAAAATTCAACATAGGATAATTTTGATATTCTAAATCCAAAAATTAAGTTCAATTTGAATAATAAGATTTATAAATTTTCAAAAAGTGGGTATTACTATTCATAAAGACTACTTTGATTGGTCGTGGTGCGTTAGAATCTTGAACTTGCGTACAATGCAAGATATTTCATTATTGAAAGAGAAGCGTACCATGGAAGCATGGGGTGTTACATTCTCCCCTCCTTCAATAAATTTCATCCTTTCAATTTGAAAAAAAAAATTCTAAAATAAAAGGTTGAAAGTAGAAAATACCTTTGTGGAAACCCACATCGGAAATAAGGTTAATAAAATTTATCCTTAATAAGAGGGAAAGGGAAATAAAAAAGTCACCACCAAATTATGATCTCAATTAGGAGAACATTGGTGGAAATTATAGACACTTAATTAGAGTAAAAACATAAATATTTGTAGGGAGTGATTGAGGTCATCAATCATAAACAACTGTAAAATTGAGGGCCTCAAAGCCTTCAATCTATGGTGATTTAAAATCTCATCACTTCAAAAAAACATAAGATATTAGGATAACAAATTTTTTTAATATATCTTTCCTAAAGTTTAAGAATTAATTTATTCATAGAATAAGAGGGACATATATATATGTATACTTGACATGTAGAGTTTCAACCATCTACTACTTTCTACCACAAACTCATCTTTCACTCAAAAAGATAATATAACTCAAAAATATTATATTTATCCTACTCGTACAAGGTTCCAAATTTTAAAACATACCAATTAGATTAGGAAATTTATTTTATAATTACCTGGGACTTCCTATAGGCTAGTGGTAGGTAATAAAGGCCTGTCAGACTATGGTTTTGGGTTCTATTCCTGCAGCTTTTTCCGGCGCGATGGGTTATCCCCTGACCTGCAGGTTTTCCTTTTCCTAAAACTATAGTATTATAATATTCCAAAAATAATCTTCAGAAATGTTTTAACCTTAAACAATACTATCCAAAGTTCAACTTAATCCATTCAATCCTTTATAGTTATCCAAAATACCTCAGTCCTGACTTTCTCTAAAAGGTCTCTAAATTCCAAAATCAATTGTAACATCAGAATCCCCAAATAAAGTAAAGTTTATCTTATTGTCACATACTAAAAATATGATTAACATCATCAAATTAAAACCTTAATGAAAACCAAAAGTACTGTGGTATAATCCTTATATATATTTCACATTATTCTTATAACCATAATATAGTTCTTGAGTCCAAAAACACAAATACAATAATTATTCAACTTCATCTATAGTAATAGCATAAGCTTGGCCTTGATCCCATGGCCTTTTCTGAGGTAATTTTCCTTGATTATTCGGATATTCATTTTCATAATGCCCCATTTATCTACAATTGTAGCCTTCAACATTGATATCATCTTTCTTCCCCTTGCAATCACGAGCCTGGTGACCTTTTTATCCACATTTATAACAAACTCACATTACTTTTAGGGAAGTATCGGGGTGATTTTTCCCACAATTATCGCATAATGGAAAATCATTCTTTCCCTTTTTCCCTTTATCTATCTCTTGTTCCACTGTTCTCTTCTTCGCTTGATTTACTTTGTTATCATAAGACTTAGATAATTCCTTTTCTGTCTTGATAGCACATGAGACTATATCTTCGTACGTTGAGAAAGATTGTGATACTAATGCTTGATGGAGAAAAGGTTTTAACCCATCAAAGAAACGATCGATTTTACTTCTTGGGTTACATATAAAATTTGTCACATGCCTTGCTAACCTTGTAAAGTTAGCTTCACACTTTGCAACATTCTCATCCTCCTTTTGTCTCAGACTCAGAAATTGATTTTCTATATCTTCTTGATGGTCATGAGGAAATAATTTTTCTAATAAAATATCTTTTAACTCCCTTAATTCCATATTTAATACTTCATAATCTTCCTTTGTGTTTTGAATCAATGACCACCATTGATCAGCATCTCTATTGAGGTGGTAAACTGCAATGATAACCTTTTCCCTTTGACTACTCTCCAAGGCATGGAATATTTTCTCTACAGAATTTATCCATTGCTCAGCTAATATGGGATTTGTACTCCCATTAAATGTTGGTGGTTGTTGCCTCATGAAGCGGTCTAACATTGATCCTCCACGTTGCGGATTAGGGTGCTCCATATGAGTAAGGTTATTATTCATAACCTGAGTGAGTTGTCCCAGTATGGTGATAAGATGATCAACACGCTAGTAGAAAAATAATTTTTAACATCGCCAGTTTGATGTTGGTTTCTTATAATCCGACTTAAAAAATTTTTTCGGTGAATTTTTGGCTTCGGTTTTTTTAAAAACCGACGCCAAAAGGAAAAAATAATTGTTTTGGCATCGGTTCTTAAAAAAACGATGCAAAAAAAACTAAAAGAATATATTTTGGCGTCTTTTTTTATGAAAATCGACGCCATAAAACATAAAAAATATACAATGTTTTTTTATAAACCAATGTAAATAATTTTTGTGGTGAATTTTTCATGTCAGTTTTAATAAAAACACATGCCAAAAAGAAAAAAAAAATTGTTTTTGTGTTGGTTCTTAAAAAAATGACTCAAAAAGCTAAAAAAAATATATTTTTCTGCCAGTTTTTATGAAGACCAATACCCTAAAACTAAAAAACAATATAAAATGTTTTAGATAATTCACTAAGATTCGATTTTACTGGTTGTGGAGCAATAACAGAGTTACGTATTAAAAGTTATAGATGTCGGAAGTTGACCTTCTCTAAGAGAAGTATTAAAGAAGTTCAACTTTCAAAGGCAATAACGTTTAGTCTGTAACTCTTTTTTAGCTCCATGACCAGTCAAATAAAAGATTAAGGAAATATCTAAAACACTGTAAATTTTGTTTTTATTTTTTTGGCATCGGTTTTCATAAAAACTGACGCCAAAAATATTTTTTGTAGTTTTTCGCGTCGGTTTTTTTAAAAACCGACGCCAAAAAAATTATTTTTTGTTTTGTGGTCGGTTTTTAAAAAAAACGACTCGAAAAGTTTTTTAAAAAAAAAATTTGCATTGGTTTGTTAAAAAACCGACACCAAAGTTATTTTTTTTATCTTTTTGGCATCATTTTCTAAAAAAACTAACGCAAAAATTGTATTTTTTTAACTTTTTAGCGTCGGTTTCTTTAAAAATGGACGCCAAAAAGGATATCAGTTAGAATTTTTGGCGTCGGTTTTCTAAAAAACCGACATCAAAATACCAATGTAAATCTTCTTTAGTGTCGGTTTCAAACAAAACTGATTCCAAAGAGTAACGCGGGATCAAAATTTCAATTTTTTTCACAACACGTATATAACTTTTTAAAATCCCACCTACATTTTCATACAACGCAATTGACAATATTTTCGTTTACTATACATATATCCAGTTTCTCCTTCGTTCATCATTTTCAACATATTTGATTCAATCATGTTTTCAATGTGACTTCAATAATTATTTTGAATAGGGTACATATTTTATTCATTTGTTTTCTTTATTATTATTATCCTTCATTTATAAACAACTCGATCTGCTTGCTTATAATGATGATTCATTCTCATTTCTAAATATTAGTTATATGATGATAAAAAACATATCATTTCTATGGAATCCCTTAAAACCATTGAAATATGTTTTAAGTATTATGCTTATTTTATTTCATTTGGTGTATATGATTTTAATTTATGTTATCATGTTTTCTTTGAAACGAGTTGTATCAATCGAAACTTTCATAGGTTCAACTTCTAACGACGATAACTTATGATCCGTAACTCCATTTTAGGTCCACAACCTGTCAAATTAATGATTAGGAAATAATATAAAACATAGAAAAAAATTACTTATTGGCGTCGGTTTTTTTAAATAACCGACACCAAAAATATTGTTTTTAAAATTTTTGGCTTCATTTTTTATGAAAACTGACGCCAAAAATGATATCACTTAGTTTTTTTGGCATAGGTTTTTTACAAAACTGATGCCAAAAAACAAATGTTATTCATTTTTCATGTCGTTTTACAAAAACCGACCTAAAAAGTCATATTTTTTACGTCGGCGAGTTTGACATTGGTTAAAAACCAATGTCCAAAATAAAAAAACCGACAATAAAGACCATTTTTCTACTAGTGGCACCAGTTGTATCACCAGCTCGACTATAATTATCTTGAGCAGGAGATCAATCCCTACACGGAGTGCGTGCATTGATACGGTTTCCATTCCTTCCACTAGGCACCATTTCTAAACAATGTCATAAACTATATTAGTTTATGAATCGAAATACATAATTCCATACTTCTAAAACACTTAACATAAATTGAACTATTTATAGATAGAATCCATAATCATAAAATAAAATTATTTGAGGAAGTATATACTCATAAAACCTTCATAATGGTTTTTAAAGAAATCATGAATTATCCTAAGCATATCCCCCAAGACTGTCGTAACCAAGAGTGAAGCAAGGCCTGTTGTCGTGCACCAGTTCTCGTTCGAGTCTAGCTCAAAGTGGTGTTTTTTGGTATTACCCTGAGGTACATTTGTGCCAGAGCTATATCTACCTGGTCGTATCCATACAAGGATGTATTGCTTGGAAAATACACAAAATATATACTTTACCAAAATTATAGGATTTTCTTCTATACTAATCCCCAAAGTCTATCTTAGGTTTATGTGCTCTATTCAGAGTTTATCTAAATATAGCTTCCAAGGATTTTACTAAACTTCCTCTGATACCAACTATAACGCCCCGACCCCAATTACCGAGAGTCGGTGCATTATTACATAACATTGGCATGATCACAAAAGATTCGGTCTCGAAAGACCGATTAGTTTAGTAGCCTTGGAAACACTAGATACATTCATAAATGTTACATTACATCATAAAGTGAAAAACTACAATAACATAGTCTCCATAGTCCACACTCATATACCCTTCAGACTATCCCTGCAGGTTAGTCATAAAATATTTCTTCACATCCTGGGAAAAATAAAATATAGAAAGGGGTGAGCTCAAAATCTCAGTAAGGATAACAATATAGCGGAAACTTTCATAAATAAACATAAACATTTAAGGCAATGTATTACTAAAACATAAGCCTTTTAAATGTGAACTTCAGCATAATATGGAAAAAATAAAATGAATTAATGCCATTTACTTATTCAAATGGATATCTTACTAGTCGAATAATCACATGAAATATCAATAACCACTTTCATAATGATGGAATGCATAATGTCAGACTATCATAACCACGTAGCCAAGGTCTTGTGCCAAGACTACAAATAATATTTTGTCAATGCCTCATGACAAGACACTAGTTTGTCTCATGAGACCTACTGATGCATCGAGGAGCTATAGTGGGCTCCACTCGTCACTTATTAAGTCCAATGCATTCCTCATATGAACAGGTTTAAACATAACATAAACATTCGTATTAAAACTAGCATACGAAATGTCAATACTTTCTCCATAAACCATGAATGGTATAAAAATAACACATCCACAATCAAAAATATCACAAAACCTTCAATACAATATGGAAGTTTTGATTCAAAATAAATCAAATTCAATTAATCTTAAAATAAATCAAAGGATGTTGACATAGATGAAATCAAAACTATTTGAGAGAAATATCTTATTTGAAATCATTTAAAAGTAACATAATTGTAAAAGAAAGAATTTACTTTGAAAATATTGTTATAATATTGTAAGGGAATATTCAACGATTTTATAACGGCATAAAATAGCCCCACCCTCTGTATAAGTTAAAATAAACATTCTTACGTTAATTTTTTCGAAAATGTCAAAAAGTACCTTGTTTGGAAAATAACGGAAATATTCCATTAAAAAATGTATAAGGACAAATAAGGGTATAAATGGCTTTAACTCATTGTATAATAAATAGTAAAAATGTTTTGAAAGACATTTTTAAGAAACATGTATGTGGATGATAAAGAGGTCCCAGTAGATAATTATATATGAACAACCTTGAATAATGAAGAGGTTGTAGAATTAACCCTTACCTCGTGTCTGACTTGATTCGATAGTTATTTAATCAGTGGAATAATAAACTAGAGTTAATCTCTACTATATTAAGAACCTTTTTCAAATTCATTGTCCCTTTTATATCACTTATTACCATGTTCTGAAAATTATGTAGTCATTTATGTTAATAATGGTCATTTTGTCGATCTTTGGTACTTGAGTCAAACAATAAACTTCTTATAATTACAAGTTGTTCATGTGGTAAAATATCCATTATCTATAGAATTATATTAATGATCTTGATATCATATATGTCATATATATCCAGTATATATGTTCATTTATAATATTACATAACATTTAGAGGTATGAAATGAAATGCACTGTTCATGGAGACGGTAAGCCGTACGTACGCATGAACGCTAATTTCATTTCTATTTCATATTTAGTGGAATTAAATCATGATGATATAAGGGTATAATTTAATTCCAATATAATATGATATATTATTCCATTTAAATCCTTCTTTTTTACGTCCCACAAATGGCATTAACGATTCTAATCACTTTGAGGGGGCGGTAGTCCGCACTTCCTAAAATGAAATTATCGTGTTTACCCATAATGGAAACCATAAAGGTATGACACAAATGAAAAATACAGAAGAATAAGGAAAACATAAACATAATATATATCATATATAAATATAGTGACATATTAATGGTCACCATCCGAGGTGTTAAAAGAAGATTGAACAATCATCATTTCATGAGGCAGTAATTCGCTACCCATAGAAACAATATGTTTTTTAGCCATTAGATGGAGGTGTGTATAAGTTTAGTTATAATACTTCTTATAACAACATAAAATTATATTTATGATAATTTTTTTGTTACAAAAGAAAAGAATAAAAAGATTTTAGGGGGTTGGAGAAGCAAAATAAAACAAAAGAACATAAGAAAAGAAATTACCTTTAAATCGGGTAACTCCCCTTGGTTTGAACCAAAACGGTTTCTTAAAGAGCTTTCTGCAAAAGGTAAGGATTCTATGATGAAGGGAGGAATGTTTAGAGGGTATTTGGTAAGATTTTGGCCGAGCCAAATGGCTTTGATGGTGTGAATAAGGTGGTAGTGTTGGGGGCCTTTTATAAGAGGATAAGAGGGGATCTTTTGGAAAGATTGAAATGTTACTTTATTATGAAATGATTTTCGGATTTTAAAGGTCCCACAATGATATATTTCTAGGATAAGGTGATAAGGGTTCGAAATACACCCATAAAATAGGATTTATACAAGTGTAAGTCTTAGATTTTACCTTATCTTTTCATTTTATTTAAATCGTTCATTAATGAGGTAATCACTGCATCATCATGGTGTCATAAATAAATTTATTTATTTAATATTTAAAAATTATAAAATAAATACCATAATTTATGAAATAATTTTAGATTTCCAATGACTATTTATAGTCTAATAGATCATTTATGTAGACAAAATTAAAAAAAATTTACTTAGGTGTTACATACTTTTGTTATATTTTCCTTTCCTTAAAAATAAAAAAATAAAATATAACTATCACGCAGAAGTGATTCCATGGGGTCCCAAAGTTTGGAAAAAGGAATCTCATGGTTGTACATGACACAAAAAATAGAATTAGGACACATTTTGGGGTCATTTTATATTATTATGATATTATTTCATTACCCTTAATTACCCGATTAATAATTAATCATGATAATTATAGATAATTGTCGTTGTTACTATTCATAATGTCCAAAAACAAAATATTCGTAATTACATAATTTGGACCTTATGATTCCAAACTATGTGATCTATTTGACCAAATTCTAAACATAGAATTTGCAGTAATTAATTTAAAAAATAATTCCCGTTGTCAAAACCAAAGACGGGTTTTTAAGAAGTAAAATATATCAAAAGATTGACTTTTTTTACATCCAATTGAAAAGTGAAATTACTTCCAATGAACAAAATTTTATTAAGAGATAAAAATATAATTCAATTATACTTTAAAACCAATTAAAATGACAATATAACTATATAAATAAATTGGATGAAAATGCAGTTTTGAATACAACATTTTTCACTATTCATTAAAAATGAACATTATCAGAAAAATACCAAAACTTCACCCTATACTATATTTGATATTCCAAATTAAAAAATGATGTCCATTTTACCAAATTCAAAACCTATAAGTTTCATTAAGAAATTATATAGTTAATTCCTGTCATACAAACAAATAGCATGTTTTTAAGAAACAATATCAATCAAAAGATTGACAATTGTTTATGTCCAATTTTAAAGTGAAATTAATTCTAATGACCACCATTGGATAAATTGGTAAAATTATATTCTAATTAAAATTTAAAACCACTCAATATTATAAATTATCACTATAAATTATTTTGATTAAAAAAGTTGTTTTTAAGTATTGTCATTATTCATCGAAAATTGGATGTTCTCAGAAAAATATCAAAAATTCAACATAGGATAATTTCGATATTCCGAATCCAAAAATGAAGTCCAATTTGAATAATAAAATTTATAAGTTTTCAAAAAGTGGGTATTACTATTCATAATTGCTACTTTGATTGGTCGCGGTGTGTTAGAATCTCGAACTTGCGTGCAATACAAGCTATTGCATTATTGAAAGAGAAGCGTACCATGGAATCTTGGGGTGTTACAAGGTAAATCTACTTCATCACATCCTCTGATTCCCACATTTCCTCTTCAATCTTGTTGTATCACCACCACACCTTGATGAAGGGAATTTTCATGTTTTTTAGAAATTTCTCCCAACGATATATGATCTTCACCAGCATCTCTTCATAAGAGAGGTCATTATACAATGGTACCACCTCTAGATTGAGTACATGATATGTTTCAAGTATTTAATTTCTCAAGAGTGATACATGGAATTCATCATGTACTAGAGATTGGTTCAGTGGTTGTGCTAGAAGATAGGACACTGCTCCAATGCGATCAAGGATGTCAAAAGGGTCGACGTACCTTGGAATAAGATTTCCCTTCTTCCCAGATCTCATAACTCTCTTCCACAGTGAAATTTGGAGGATCACTATGTCTCCAACATCAAAATCTAGGTCTTTGTGACGTTTTTCAGCATAATACTTTTGTCGACTATGAGTAGCTTTGATGTGTTGTGGGATGGACTAAACTTTCTCCACCATCTCTTCGAGCATTTCTGGACCTATATGTTTTTTCTCCCAAACTTCATCCCAAAATGCCGGTGTTCTTAACCTCTTCCCATAATGGTATTTATAAGGATCCATTTGGATTCTTGAGTGGAAACTATTATTATAAGGAAACTCAACTCGGGGAAGATGTAGACCACATACTCCTTTGAAGTATAATAAACATGCTCTCAACATTTCTTCATGTTTTTTGATAGTCCACTCATATTGACCATTAGTTTGAGGATGATAAGTTGTACTGAAGATCAGCTTAGTATTCAGTGTTCGTTGGAGACTATTCAACAACTTGGAGAAGAATCTCGGATCTCGATCGGATACATTTGTTAGTGGTCATCCATGCATCCTTAACACTTCTCTTATGTATATTAATATTAGTTGATCCAATTAGAAATCCTCTCGAATTGAAATGAAGTGTGAAGTCTTTATAAGATAATCCACTACAACACATATATCATTGTATCCTTTGAATGTCTTCAGATGTCTGGTGAAAAATTCCATGGTGATGTTCTCCAATATCCATGTTAGTATGGGTAATGGTTACATCATCCCCTAAGACTTCTACATCTCATCCTTCACTTGCTGACATACCAGGAACTTTGATGTATACTCATCAATCTCCTTATTCATGTTATCCAACGAATAATGCTCTGGGAGATCTCGATACATATTTGGGTTTCCTTGGAGAATGGATAAATTCAAACAATGTGCATAATCCAAAAGTTCATTCCTTAAATCCAGATATGATGGAACAAATAGTCTTGACCCAAATCTAACAATTCTTTCTTAATTAAAATTGAACTATGAGGATTTCCATTTTTTGATAGTTTCCACTTTCTTCTAAATTCCAACATTATCCTTTTGAGCATCCATTAATCTTTCCAAAAGAGATTATTGAGAAATAATTTTTGAAAGGATTGATGATGTTCCTTTCTTTATGATTCCCATGTCCATCTTCATGGAATTTAAGAAAATTGGATCTTTTTCAATTCCCATCAATGAAAAAATTGTTGGGTCCTTTCTACATAGGGCATATTTCACCTTGTTCTCTTTCACCAAATTGTAGTGAATTGAGAAATCATAGTATTTGGTCAGCTCTAAACATCTTCGTTGGTGCATATTAAGTTGTTTCAGTGTGATTGAGGATTTTGTGATCCGTACATTTTTCACACTTCTCCCTAAATAAGTAATGTCGCCAAATTTTTAAATCAAAGAATTCTACAGTCAGCTCCAGATCATGTTTTGGATAGTTTTTCTCATGAACTTTCAATTTCCTTGAAGCATAGGCAATGACTTTTTCATTTTCCATTAACACATAGCCCATTCCCTTCTCCATAGAATCAATGAATTCCATGAAATGTTATCCTCTTGTGGGTAGTTTGAGCACGAGCACAGTGATAAGCCTCTTTTCAACTACTCGAATCTATCTTCACATTCATCACCCCAAGAAAACATGACTCCCTTCAGAGCTATCTTGTTAGGTGGGTTTAACAATCGTGATAAATCTTTCACAAATTGGCAATAAAATTCAACTAACCCTAGGAAGCTATCGATATCCATCACCGATGTAGGCCTCGACCATCCCTTAATTTCATTTTTCTTGGTGGTATCCACATATATTCCTTTTTTATGATGATATGACCCATGAATGAGACTTCCATAAACCCGAACATACCCCTTATAAACTTTTCCTAGAGTTTCTCCTTTTGCAAGGTCTATAGTATAGTTCTTAGATTCTCTTCATGCTCCTCCTGGGTTTTGGCGTATATTATAATTTCATCTATAAATACTACCTCAAATTTTACAATGTAATCTTTAAAGACACTATTCATCAAATATATGATTATTTATAGAGCATTAGTTAGTCTGAAAGGAATTACTAGGAATTCATAGTTCCCATAGCATGTATGAAATGTAATCTTGGGGATATACTCCTTTATCACCTTTACTTGGTAATATCCTGGCCATAGAGCCACCTTGGAGAAATATTGTGCTCAATGTAGATGATCGAACAAGTCATCAACTCATGGAAGATGATACTTGTTCTTTATCATGATTTTTTTGTGCTCACGATAATTAATGTAAAGGTGCATTTACCCATCATTATTCTTAATGAAGAGGACTAGTGTTCCCCATGGTGAAACACTTAGGCATATAAACCCTTTATCCAAATTCTCATATAGTTGTTTCTTTAGCTCCTCAAGCTCCAAAAAAACCATTCTATACAGAGTCATGAATATTGTCAATGACCTAGGTTTAAGATCAATAAAAAATTGAACATCTCTTCTAGGAGGAAGATCAGGAAATTCCTTGGGAAACACTTCAGTAAATTCCCACACAATAGACATGTCTTTGAGGATAGTTCCTTCTATAGACTCAACCATCTGAGAAAGATACACGTTCTCATAGGTAAGTAATATCCATGCTTAACATGTTGGGGCTAAAGAAGATTCATTGTCCTTCTTTAACTTGAACAGATTCTAGGTTCGATTCTCTATATGGATAGTGATTTCCCTCTCATTGAAATTTATGTTGGCTCTATATCGGGAAAGACAATCCACGAATAGAATTTCATCAAACTCTACTAGAGGGTGTATGATGAGGTTATATGGGAAGTTCAATCAACAAATTGTGATAGGGGAGGATTTATATTCAACGGATGCAATAATTTCCCAATTTTCCTTTCTCACATAAATCCCTACTTCCATGATTTCTTGTGGGGTTGGGATTGTTCGACTAAACATTCATGATATAAAGGAATGCGTAGAACCAGAGTCAAAAAGTATATTATCTATTCTTGAATGAATAACTAGATGACCTGCCACCACATTGTTTTTGGGATTATCATTGGTTGTAGTGATGGAAAAAGCTCACCCTTGTTGACGTGGAGGTTGTTGGTTCCTTCCAAAAACCCCTAGCTTAGGGAACTGGTTTTCAATGTTCTCTGGTTATTTGTAGTTGAAGAAATGAACAATATGTTGATGGTTGAATAGATAATTCCTATCCTCTATTGCATTAGAGGGTTTTTTCTTATCAGCAATTAGTGTCCAGGTGCCCTTCTCTTCCACACCAAAAGAATTTCCTCATCCCCTTCAGGCCTTTTCTTGGGTGCTTCTTTCTGTACGTTTTCCAAGTGGGGTGTTTGAATTTCATAGAATGATTGGATTTATCCATCGGACCACCAGAATTGATGTCCACGTTCCACTTCATATCCCCATGATACCCTTAAGATTCTCTAATCTCCATTTCGACGTTGAGGGCACATCAGACAATTTCCTCATAGTTATCAAAGTCACAGATTTCTAGGGCGTTCCAAAGGCTAGGTTTTAGCCCACCAAAGAAGCAATCAACCTTGAATTCGGGGGTAACAAAAAATCTAGAGGTTTATCTTGAAAGCCTTGTGATGTTTTCCACATAAGCTCTGATGGATTCCTCATCATTTTCCTTGAGGGAAAAGAAGTCCCTTCTCATCTTATGTCGGAGGGTGTAAGGAAAATATTTACCGAAAAACATTTTTGGGAACTCCTTCCATTCCAATGCCTCCATCTATTCCTTAGGCTTTGTATTTTTTATCAATGTTCATCATTGATCAGCTTCACCCTCCATATGATAAACATCCCGAAGAACTCTCTCTTTTTCGGAACATTAATAGTTGGAGAAGATCTTCTCAATGGACTAGATCCATTATTCAGCTATTGAGGGATCATATGGTCCATTGAATGTAGGGGACCTTTATCTCATGAAGATCTTCATTGCATCTTGTTCATTCTGGGGGGGTTTATGTTCTTCTTGATCCATTTTTCTATTCAAAACATGAGTTAACTGAGATATAATCATGAAATATTTTGTGATTCTTACTCCAATCAGATGGGAATCTCATTAGAACAGTCGTCACATTGATCTTTTCATCATTTGTTAGCCTGAGTCCTCCTATTACTAGCCATTGTCTAGAATAAAAGGGATGGCTTATAAATTACATTTATTTCCTTATTTTATTAATTTATAAGCTTCAATATAAGATATCCATGATCTACTTTCCAACAAATATTATCAGGTGCATTTTTTATTCCCTTAATAATGGTTCATACTGTGATTTTGAATTCACTAAAGAATATCCCCTGGGAGTGTCGAAACAAGAGTGAATCAAGGCCCGTATTCGTGCACCGGTTCTAGTTTAGGTCTAGCTCAAAGTGGTGTTTTTGGATTTTACCCCTAGATATATCTGTTCTAGAGCCACCAGAATTTGTTCTTATCTATACATAATTGTATTTTTTTTGATAAAATGCTTACTCTATACTAAAAACATTTAGGTATGTTTTTATTAAATTTTTTCTTATCCATTAGGATTTTACCAAGGTTTTCTAATCCTAATCCCAAAAATAACTAAACATGTCCTATGATATCAACTATAACAACATTTCTCTTTATTACAATCATAAACATGATTCATTACATAAAAATTCACTTAAGAAAACATTGAGGATCGATAGGTCTAGAGTATTGTGAAATTATGAACATTACAAAACAAATTAAAACATAAAATACAATATCGTTATTGAAAACTTATTTTACATGACCACAACATTTCTTCATACCTAGAATTTTATGGGATAACCTGAGGACATACTTAATAAACGAGTGATCTATAAAGCCATGTAAGGGAGTAAACAAGGCATAACATGATGAATACAATACAATGTAGCCAATAGGAATATCAATAGATCATATGAGAAACATGAACATAAAGGCATGATATATCGTGATTATCATAACATAGAGATGTGGAAATGACATTTAATAGGACATTAGCAGGAGCCAAGGCTCATTGCACATGGAGCATGAGTAAACCCTAATTGAACTTGAATTAGCATGAGTAAACCCTCATTACACTTAAATTAGCATTAGTAAACCCTCATTTCACATGGTGTATCATGATACTATTCATTACCAAATGAATTAGAGTGATATCAGGGAACACCCTTATTAATCATTTAATTTCATTCATACATGTTTCACATAGATCATACAAAAATGATTAATTAATCTTCATAATTCATTCGGTGAATAAAAGATGTGGAACACATAAATTTAAGTCCTCAATCAAATAGTACATGTGCGTAAAGGTGAATTCCCTTGATAGAGTAATGGGTATTGTATTCACTTACACGATGATTTTGGTATGGATTATTTTTTTGTAACTTTAGAAGCATAACGACGTCAAATAAAAATCATAAAATGGGTTTATGATAGATAAGTAAGCCTCTGAGAAACGGATTTCCCCCTCCTCTCATTCCACTAGGTCTCCTCCTCCTATTTTTTATTCCTTACCCCTCCGACAGGGTCTGGATTCAGTGCCTGATATCTTTCCTTGGCTCGGTGTCGGCTGGTGATGGTCATGCGCGGTATGGCTTTGTACGACGGTGGATTTGTTGCGCCTTCTATCTCCAGGTTATTCCGGATCCGGCCTTCACATATTTGGATCTGACACACTCGGAAATAGATTTTGAGTGCCTGGATTCAACGATGTCTCTGATGGATCTGTGTGGTATGGTTTCTCCAGGCGGTAGCTCTTTTGTGCCTCCCAGTTTCGGGTTGTTTCAGATTTTCTATGTTCGTTGTTGGATCTGGCTCACTCGGCTTCTGATTTGGAGTGCCTGACTTTGGGTCCATGGCTTGGAATAGGAATGTGTTTCCATGGGTGGTCCATCTTCGGAATTATTAGATTCAGTTACCACGTTCCTTCCGACACAGATTTTTTCGTTTTCAGTGTTATTGAGGATAGCCCCAGCTTTCAGCAACTGCCCTAGTGTTAGTTCAGGTGTGCATGGTGTTTTCCCCTATGTGCTTCTGATTTCTCCACGCGGTTTCGTCCCGGATCATCATATGCTTCTGGAATGTTCTGGTGTTCTATTGGCTATGTCTATTAGCTTAGAGGGGGATTCCTTAGAACTTCATGTTGTTGTTTCTTGGTTTCTGTTGATGATTGGTTGTGACAATCCCTTGCGTCCCTGTTTTAAGGGTCGCAACAAAGTGGTTCTTCTTGCTTGAATGGTTTGTTGTGTGAAGGTGGAAAGTCTGTGATCCAGACTTGACATCTTGGGTAGACATCAGAATAGGTTTCAGAGCTAGTGATCCATCTTTGAAGAGTTTTTTTGGATTTGGTTGTTTGAGAGAGTATGATGCAAGCCATCAGATCGGGCTGATGCTTTGACACAGGACACTTGCATTCCAATTAGCCTTTCAACGGTGGAGAGCTTCTTCATGATCAAATACTGAGGAGGAGTAATTCAATGATTTTTTTCCAGTTTAACTCTTTCTATACTTCATGTGTGATTGTCCTATGTCTATGATGTCTTTGGGTTTCCACCCCCTTCATCCCTTAAAAGGGTGCTTTAACGTATAATAAAAAATTGAAGGCCTACGTGCCATTGGAAGAGATTTATGATAGATAAAGTGGTATCTCATAATTTAAACAAGAAATAGAAAGTATGGGGGTCATGGAACCTAATATCCCAACATATGTAATGTAATTTAAATTCATAATATTAAAGAATTTCTTGAATATAAATGAGGAGAGAAAAATCCCTTACGGAATTTTGGCACGGTAACATGTTTACATGAGAGGCATTAATGGAAGAGAAAGAGATATCTCATCATTAAAAAATAATAAGGTAATTATGGGGGTGGTGAAAAATCATACCCCAACTTTTTTAATTGGAAATAAAAGGGCATAAATATATAAGGAAAATTGGACATAAATAAGGAAGGAATGTGAGGATGCATTACTTGAGTGTGTGACTTCTAGAGCATGAGGAGGGGATTATTGAGAGATTGAGGTAGCATTGGAAGATTCTAGAGATAGAAGGGCAGTTTAGGGACGTGATACAATAGTTTTTAGTTAAGAGAAGTGGGATATTGGGTGGGTATATATTGGAAAATAGAGGGGAATTCTTTAATATTTCCCAACCATTGGTTTTGGAATATATATAATTAAATATTCAAAAACACAAACCAATAAATGGTTTTTTCCGACATTTTATTATAAATTAGTGTGGAAATGATTCTTTTATAAGACCAGTGGCCGAACTTATTAAAATATTAGTCTTTATTAGGTGGAGGAGAGTCATACTCTCAAGGAAATCATTTTAAAAAGATAAAATATTTTATAAGTATTGGAGGGTCCTCAATGGCACCATAAAATTAATAAAAAAAATTAAATCACATTATTTTAAAGGTAAAACATATATAGGAAAATTATATCTTTTATATTATTTTATTAAAACACTATTAGGTCATTATGATGTCATAAAACACCTTATATATTTAAATAGTATTTATTTTTTTCACAAAAATTCAACTGCCTCTGAATTTTATAAACAATTCCCCATTAGATAATTTTGACATCCTCAATCAAAAAATAAAATTCATTTTATCTAAATAATTTTTTAAATATGTGAATTTTTACTTTTAAAATAAAAAACCAAAATTTATTGAAAATTCTTGGGTTAGGACCAAAATAGCTTTCAAACATTAATAAAAAACGATTGTATTCCTAAAAATAATAGGATCATTTATATTTAATAAGAATTAATTTAGTAATAATATATTATTAAAATATTATTTAATTCAAAAATCCATTAAGTTATCAAAATAGATTTCTTAATTGAATTTAAATATAAACTAAAATAATTTTTTTTCTTTAAAACCCATTTACAAAGAAACAATAATAAAATGAATATATATTGTTTATAAAAAAATAATGAACATAATCATAGTTTTAGGGTATTGTTAGATAACTCCTTATAACACTCGTATAATACCTAAGGTTAAAGTGTGCTATGGTGAAAAACTCTTGGGGTGACTCGGATAACATCGCTTGAATGGCATACTCTATTAATGTCCACTTCTTGCTTTGGTAGTTCTATTCAAACTTAACATGTTGAGGCTCGGCTTGGGCTTGGACAAGAGCGAAGCCTAGTGATTCTACCTCCTTTTTGAGCTCTGAGAAATGGGCTTCATATGGAGAAATTTAACTGGATGATGCCATGACTTTCTTTTTCTGAGTAACTTGGATTTGTTAAAGCCCTATATTTATACTAAACATGTGATCATTGTTAAACGAATATATTTGAAATGGTACCAATTATTAAAGGTATTTTAAAATACAAAGACATAAAACCAAGGAAGTACATATGTTTTATATAATCATTTTACAAAATAATACATTTAATTTGATCAAGAGTAATTTTCATTAATAAAAGTTTGGGTCATTACAAATTATCAATTCAGTATCATCTCATCCTGATCCAATTCAAAACATCCTACAAGTTCCCAAAATATAGCTCTAATAACATAGAATCCAACTCACCAAAAGACAAGATATCACCTACCACCATCATCAAAATACCAATATGGTTCCTAAATAAACATATCCACCCTAAGAAACTATTGTTTCATAGTCATTTTAACAATTGGCTTGTAACAAATCCCTCCATATGTATTAGTTCATAATGGATCATTTTGAGCAATGGTGCTCCCTATCATCCAAATCACCTACCCCAAAACATTCTCATAAGTCCACCAACCCACTGGAATATATCTCGAACTCAAAAAAATAGATATAACTGAGACTATTGATCCAATATTGATTTTCAAACCCATTCACTATTTCCATCTACATTGGATGGGTATTCATGACCCCTAAAATGAACTGAAACACACTCACTTTTCACCAATAAGGCATATCCAATCCAAAAATTCACTTTACATTCCCGTAATGATATACCTGATGTAGTTCCCATCCCACCACATTCAATAATAATAAAAAAACAAGTTTGATCTCTTGTAGTCAACTATTCCTAAAGGCAGTCAAATGTACTAGATGATGTATTATAAAAACATTCAATCATGATGACTTAAATCCTAAAGGCATATTTTAATCATATAGAATTCACACTCTGAAGTATTAATCTAATCTTCTGTGTAATTTGACATCTGAATCCCCAAATAAACATTTATTCAATCATACTACACTACAAGAACCAACGCAGTATCGATCTAAAGAACCCTCATATCATCACTTTTCATTATCAAATTTTTATATAATGCAAAAAATCTTACCAATGTAGCGTTCATAATTAACCTATGACATTCACCAAGGAATCCATGTAAAATTAAATTTATAGGAACACTACAATATGGTTCAATCATGACCCTACCCTAACATGTATCTCACATTCACGACCCATCCCATAAGAGGGTCTCATTCCTACGTATGATGTGACATTCCTCACCATATTGATTATACTTATTTCACTCCATTGGATTAAAACTCGAACATTGTTCCCCTTTATCCATCATTCCCCATAAATAATTAAGACACATGGCTGAACATGATCATACACAAGAACCAAAATGATCTTTCATACATCCCATATTCTCTGCTTAGGGTAACATCACCCACATCATCCACCAAGATCTCATCAACAATGATGGTCACATGCTCAAACATCTAATGGTTCGATCCCCAAAATCTATATTTTATGATACCACTCTACAAGTATAAATCAATAGGTTTTTTACCTAACAGATGTTCCACTTTTCTTGATCCGCACTCATTAGTGGTTGTTGCTGAAATCACCTCATTCTCTGTGTCATCCAAATAATAGATTCTAGCCTAAAAATATCTCATCGTGTCTTTGTGTCACGACGCCACATGCATCTCTTCAATTTTCATCCTTCTTCGTCCTACTCATGACTGTTCACCAATTAAAAATTCAACATTCCATGTGATTAACCATTTTATCACTCTACACATTAATCAAAATCCAAAGGTTTAAGGTCCACAAATTCTAAAACAAATCAACTCATGCATCTGTGAGTCCCATTTCATCCAAAATAGACTTCATATTATAAAAGAAATGTCATTATCGTCATGCACACGGGAACATAAATTTTTCTCCCACAAGGTCCTAACACCCCACATAGGTTAAGGCTCTTGTCCTAAAACCAATAAAGAAGATCCTACCATAAGTTAGATTTATTTTTCTAGGAGTGACCTGGGATCTCCTCTTCAAAATTGTATAGTTAACTAGCACTAGGGTATAACACACAATCAACCATCCCTTAATAAACATTCCAAAACACAATATTCTACCCATTCTCCAACTACACTAAAAAAATCCCAAAATAATATGGTCCGGTATCTAAATGATCATACACATTGAAACAGACAAAGAACCATAAATTTATCACTCAAGGAACTTGATTCCATAAAAAACCATGGCATCATCAATATTTCTATCTAAAACACATCCAAGGGTGTTCTCATCCTTCGGGAAGCCCATTCACAATCCCAAAAAAAAATTGGGAACACCCCACATGTGTCAACATATTAAAGGAATTTTCATTCCTTTGTTATATACTTTATCATACCTCAAATACACCTATATCCTACTAGATAAACATATACATGCTTCACATCTCTATGGAAACCAAAAACAAGATCTAACCCCTCACTTGGGTTACCCTCATATACATCACTAGGAACTAAATCACTAAATTATATTATCATGCCTCAAGGGTCACTTGTTCCTCACATTTATAGGTATTAACTCATTGGAAACATCATGGGTTCCTATATACGACCACAAAAAATTTATCATTCCTACACCCACTATAGGGTTCCATATACATACATTTATTGGGAATCACATGAAAAAATAATTTTCCAATAAGGGTGCCAATATCATCCTACAAGGGCACTGATTCTTAGTGGGAATCCTCATATTGATCCACCCATATAGGATCTAAATTATCATACAAGGTTATATATATTTATTAAGGGACATTGTCATACCATGATCTGTATCACGTGAATCACCATCACACTATTTGGTTAATTAGATTGTTTTTCCAATATATATAAACAAGCACAATATTAGTTGTTACTAATACTATAAGTAATAAAACCTAAATAATAACTATCATAAGTGGTACTCACTAAGAGATCACATGCCTACATCAACCTACTAGATTCATCACATATCCCCTACCAGAGGAATGATATCTTCATCACTACTATAGAGCATCTTGCTAGAGAATCTGCATGACCTATCATTATAGAAAATTATGTATCCATCATGTTCTAGATGATTATAATGATACCAAGAATTGACAATGGAAATAATATATCTATTGTTTTCGACACTTTAACCAATTAAACCTGCATCATAATGAAATTCACACACATGTATGTATAGATTTCATGTGAATCCAATGTGCCGAGAATATGCATGAAAATTCGTATTTCCATAATTTTACAATATCAAAATCCATAATAAGTTAAATATCATATATTCAAAAATAATATTCATCATCTAAGGTGAAATCACAAATAAATAGTATTCTACAAGAAAATAACATCAATCTCATACCCTTGGTAAACTATAATTCCACCAAACAAAGTGATCACGAGACACTTGTCTAGATTCCATCACTTGGTTCAATGTATTCCCATGTATTTCATATAAAAACTCCCAAATATTAATAAAATATTAAAAATTTGACATATAATATTGTAAAATCCAGACCCAATTCATTGTGAACAGTGACTGAACTGGTGGTGCTACATGACCTCATCCATTCCTCCTCATATTCCAAAGGATTCCATCATATAGTTGGGGGTCTAAGGTGGTGTACTGAAGAAAATATACCACATATATTAGAGTGTGAAATAATGGGTAAAATACCAAGACAAATTAATAAATCATAAACATCCATTAGAGTATATAGAAATGAATAATTTCAACCATAAAAAATAATACAAGACACTATAGCATACAACCATCCAGTAATGATCATCATCGAGTAGATCATAAATAAAAAATAAAAAAAGGTATAACGGTATAATTGTCTCTAAAATATATCCATTCCACACCTCATCCTAATCATTGAATCTAATCTGAGTTTCTCTAACTCGATTAAGAAATGTCGAACCACAGTCTATCCTAGACCAGTAATAAGTGAGGGTTTCTCGAGTACCCATGTACAATGGCAGCTCGAGAAGGGTGTGAGTAAATGACATAGTATGGAACAACCAACACATACCTATACAAAACTAGTATATTTTTTTATATGTGTATGTATAATGCTTGGAATAATGAAATAACTATATAAAATAAATAATCAACCATTGATCCTCAGGTATGTGACCCTGATTGACCAAACCTGTGTCATACAATGTTATGGTGTCTCTTAGAACCTCATGATGACTATTCAAACCATATTCATGACCCATGGGTATTTCAACTCTGTATATAGTTATAAAAAATTGGTAGATAATAATCCCTAGTGCCAGACCTTATATCGTATCATAACTATCTATAAGGTAGTTTGAACGTATTATTCCCTCATTATCTAGAGATGCATAATAGATAAGATCTTGAACCTATATCAAATCATAACTTTCACCATAAGAGTTTTTAGGTATAAGTCCCTTTTTATCTAGATATACATAATTCCCCAATTTTAAACCCAATGTTATAAAAATCCCACCCACTAGGGAGTATACAAAAATCATGTACTCATTATAAGGACATAAATAATGCCATGACACCTGCCACTATATCATATCATAACCACATAGTAGGGCACAAGTTGGAATTAGGATTTTATTACTTGGAGATACATAACGACCTGTTGATTAACTTTATATCACATCAAAACCACCTACAAGGGTTAATTTAAATTCATCTAGTACAAATACCACATCATGGAAAATTTTATCTTTATTTAATATACAAAATGCCTCAAGGGTGTTTCCATTATAAATAATATAAATAGAACACCCTGATAATTTATCATATCAACTATAAATAAGCATATCTATATCATCAACATGGGTATCCAACTATCTAATTTGTTATTTAACAATGATTTGGCTCTCAGAATCACCATTCAACTCATTATTTCCCTAAGGCCTCACTAGCCACCTTAGAATGTATAACATAGGTGATGGTCTAGAGCCTATCCCCTTTTCAATGCACTATTGGATAGATAAAAAATATGTCATATCAATCCATCTCATTAGGCTATACCAATTCTTGTTTACACACCTACATGGGAAAAGAACACCCCATAATCATCTCATATTTCTAAAGGCTTTATGTAATCTCTTAAGTATCACATTGACAACACCAAGAAATTCATTCCAAACCACCAATAACCTCTACTGGAATATATCAAAGTCTCCTACTACTAGGTCCATGAGATCATGTTCATTAAATAACTTCTAGTGGATTCCACTCATGTTGTATACGTCACAATGAATAATATAATAACCAAATCCTTGACTATCTGTGGTCACAAAAACTAGCTAGTTCCCAATATCCATTATGGCATTAGAAAATTGTATATCTTAACCAATTTCATTTTATTTAATTATTTAAAATAGTTTAATTACATTAAACAATACAATTAACAATTTAATTTAAAAATTCCATTAATTTATAAACTCAAACCACCTCAGTGGTGATATTGTATACCAAAATCCATATAAATAGAAAAAAATCCATAAGGTAAAGTATCAGAGACTAATTTCCAAATTCTAGTGACTAATGGATTTTTCACATGATGAATGACAACTCCACCAAGTATTTTTCATTCCCTTCCATGATCTTCCAGCCACCGCCCATAGCCATGATCCAAGAACACACATAAACAATTCACAATCAATGAAAATAAATTAATTATAAATTTTATTGTAAATTTATACAACTTAATTTAAAATAGAAAAAAAATTTATTCCCTCATTGATCCATCCATTCCAAATGCTATTGCGACCAACCACTTACAAAAGGTATGTAACATACTCAATGTTTTTTGAAAAAGAACTATCAGGAAACAAAAATTCCATCACCAAATAATTTTAATTTAATCCATAATCATGGAAAATAATCTCTATGGTAACATACCTCAATGAACCAACGAGCGATGACAGAAAATGATCTCAAGATATTAGTAATTAAGATTTCATGAAATCCACATCATATGAGAATAAATTCATCATGAATTAGTATAATAATCTATGAACCCTAGACTAGAGAAAAATAAAATTAGAAAAGGTAGGCGAAGAGGATATGAGTCCATAGTAGTGAGGAACTCAACAAGAATCACTGAAGAAAAAAATCCAAGAATGACTCAAATCGAAGGGGTTTAATGGAGAAATAAGGGAATCCACCCCTAGATGATGTGAGAATGTGGTAGTAAGGAAGAAGAAATAACCCCTATAAAAAAATTTGGGTGAAAATGTCATTTTACCTCACTAAACACCATAAAATAATGAGCAAAGGGCCACCAGATAGCTAGTGGACCTATCAGGACTACAGGGCCACTATCTAGGGAACCAATGTGCTGATGGCCGACCAACAGTTCGTTGATGGTTTTAGACGGTAATCCCAACATCTCTTCCTCCTTATGGGATTCTCTCTCACTTTTGATCCACCACAAAAACCTCATCCCAAGTCCAAAATCACTCTTTTAATATGGTCAAACTTTATAATCACCAAACAAAACAACAATTATCAAAAAGTACCACCCCTTATTTAAAAATTCAGATTTAATATAATTTTCAAATACACATTAGACATGGGGTTTTACATTTGGCCTATTAGGGATGGACACCATGGGCCACTTAGATCTTTATTTTTGGCACATGAGGAGTTCCAAGAGGGTGTGAGTCATATAAAAATTGATTTTTATGCAATGATGTCATGGTGAGGAATTGGTTAGAAAATTATTTTCCATTAGGATGTTAATAAGAATCTTCGCAAATTCTTAGTAATAATGTTCTTTATGGCCTTCTACACAACATTTAAAAAATCTTCCCAACTATTATAGGAAATTTACATGGTGATTTTCCCATATTTATAAAATGTAGGTGATGTGGAAGTGTTTTAACACTCTTTTCCACGCCCTTTTTGTATTTCTATTGACTTTTTTTATACCAAAATTATTTTTATTGAATAATTGATAATTGTTGTGAATTTGTTCTTAATTTGTAAAATAAGGAATTTTAGTTTAAATCCTGTGTTTTAATGTGAATTATTTTCATTTTAAAAATTTCTTAAATTAAATCAATTCTTTTGAATTTGACTTTTATTTTTTATTCGTTTTTTATTCTGGTTAGTTTATCAATTCATTAATCTAAGTAATTATTTATTTTTAATTTCTAAATAAATAACTCAATATAATTTAACTAATTAAAACTGGTTTTTAACAATGTAATTGTATTCAATTTTTTAATTTACTTAATTATTTAATTAATTAATTGGTTAATTAATTGGTTAAATAATCTAAGCAAGTAACTGTAATTATTTTGATTTTTTCTATAATTAATTTGTTTATATTTTTTAATTAAAATAAATTCATTCTCTTAAAAAAAGTATACTTAATTTGATTATCTAAGCTTGTATTATTTACATAGTTTTTAATTATATTCTATTTAATTTAATTTATTAATTTATTAATTTATTAATCCATTTTTCGTTGTATTAATGTTTTAATTAATTTAATTTTTGTTTTGTTTGTAGGTGTTGTGGTCGTGTGTTACATCATGATGCCACCATTTAATCCATTCACCCTACCCCGACCTTGCCTCAGCCCTCACATGAGTCCCTAACCCATCTCATCCCGCTGAGCTCCACTCCACCATATCTGCACTCACCGCACAAAATTTCTCACCCACACTCAACCTCTGCTCTTCCATCCCGTGCTACCTATCACCGCTGCCACATTCCTTCTTCCCCGAAGTCCTCTACCTCCTTTCTGTCCGCGCCGAAAAGACCCCCCTCTCTTCGCTTCTTCATTCTACTTTTTTAGTTTTTATTCTATTTCTTATATCATATAATATTGTATATATATTATGTATTTTATATCATATACAATAGAATAATAATAATAATAGGTATATTGATAAAAGAATATAATCTTATATATATTATATTTAATTTCTTATATTTCATTATAATATATGTTATTAATTAAATACAATAGTTATTATATTAATAATAGTAATACGAATTACAAAATATATATTATTTTAAGTATTTTTATGTAGTATATATATATATATATTAATAATTATTTTTTATTAGTGATACAATATATAGTTTTTTATTTATATAATTGTTTCATTTTTTTCCAATGAATCACATGCATTATTTGCAGAGGGAGGGTTGTAGATCGGCTCGTATGACTCATTATTCCGTTAGGAGAAACTACTCTAGTTACTGACACGAAAGGAGTGGAACTATGAAAGCACCACTCGGAGGTCGGGGAACACTTAAGACAAGATTCCAGAGACTTCGATTACTGGGTCATCAGCATTCATCAGGGAAACTTGATCATTCATCCACCCGAGGGGCAGGATGTCGGGACAGGGATTCAAATACCCAGAATGGGGAGTGGAGGAGGAGGAACATAAAACATCACAGAGGCTACCAGTTTGGAGGTCTCAGAGTAGTAGATCAGCATTTCATACCTTGATTCCTAAGTTGGGACATCGATCACACTCCAGCATTGTATCCACCATCAAGCAGCAGGGATTAGAGCATTTGGGAGATCAAGAAGGGAGACAACCATCTTTATTTCCCTTGTGCTCTGTTTTTCATCAACTCATTTCAACATGAACTTCATTTATTTTAATTCTATTTTGACACTAAATCCAGCCATTATGTCGAGTTACACCCCTTCGGGGGGGATATGCTAGCTGGTTAGATTTGTTTAATTTGATTAATGCACTACACCTTTTTCTGGATCATCTCACTCACTGTTTGTGGGATGAATTTATTTTCAAAACAACAAGTTTGAGTAAAAATTGATCTTCTTTGAATCTAAAAGAAAACTGTTTCAATCTGAGGATTTCATTGACAAATAAATAATGTTCAAATGAGATAGACACACTGATCCGAGATAACAAGTTGAGACCAGTGACATCTGACTTTTATCACTGTTGAATGGAATGACTTTTATAGTTGAAGGACTTTAAGGGCCATTTCAATGTAAACTGACAAGATGATATATATGGCATGTTACATTAATTCAGATCCATATTTCTTAAACTTCGGTTCATGAATGAGGCTAAGAAATATTGAAATACGGTAGTTGAATTTCCGCCTACTCATCTATTGGTTTTTTAACACAATCTTTTTTTATGTCTTGTCTACTTCTGTACACACACCAGTTCACTTTCATTTTCTCACACAATGATTTTCACCCCCTCCACTTCACCACCACCAACATTTTTTGTTTTTTTTGTGTGTTTTTTTTAATTTTATTTTTTAGATCACCATGCACAACATTAGGCCTCCCTGTGGTTCGACCCTGTCTTTCCACTGTTCTATGTAGTGAGTAGGTTATAAATTTTAGTTTGTTGCTCATGCCCAATGACACGCGTGTGTGAAAATTTTAGCGCTGTTTCCAGGGAATCTAGGTGCAATATAAAAAAACAAAAAAAACACATAAGGAAAAAATCAATAAAAACAGAAGAAAAAAAATAAAAAAATAATCCCCAAAAAGAAAATTAAAATTCAAAAAATTGTGAACCAGCTTCATGAAAACTTGGTCAATGTATGAATACTTATTACATTTGTAATCAAGAAATTGATAATAATTTCAAGGAAGTGAAAAATAACAAATAAAATATCAAAATGGAATATAATATAAATGAAAACATGAACAATCCACTTCCTGAGAATTTGTACCAACCTAGAATGATGAACCCACCAGAAAATGAGATAGCTAAGAGGAACAGTTTTAGAGAGTTCTTGATTCCTAAGGTGTCTAGTAACCCTTAATTAATTAGACTCTCTACTATGTTGAGAAATTATGAAATCAATCAATCCATGCATATTCATCTTCCTACCTTCAATAGAATGCCTAGTGAAGAATCTCTTGACTTCATTAGAGCCTTTTACTGTAGTGTGCAATAGCTACCACTTAGGTATCTCACTGTGGAAGAGCTTAAATGGATATTTTTCTCCTTATGCCTCAAAGGAAATGCTAGGTATTGGTTTCAACAGTTAGAAGAAGAATTATTTGTCACCCGAGATCAAGTTTATAATGCTTTCACAATGAAATTCCATCCAAGGAGGTTGACATCTAAAATTAGGCACAAAATAACTGGATTCCTTCTGGATGAAGGAGAACTGTTTCATGAATCCAAGGATATGTTTATAGGTTTTCTTAGATAGTGTACAAACCATCAATTTACACCCCAATTCCTCATGGAAACCTTCTATAATAATCTCACCCCTTACCACCAAACCTTGGTGGATCAGTCTTTTGGAGGAGAATTTAGTGATAGGATTGGTGAGGAGCTCAAACCAATCTATAAAACCATAGTTCAAAACACCCAGCAAAAATTCTCTAGGAGGAGAACCATTGTGATAAAGGAAACCTCCCCTGCTCCCCAAGCTGAATCTGAAGCTACTGGGTTCTTTAATGAGAACCCACATCATACCCTTAAAGAGCAGTGTCACCACTATAGCATGTATGGCCATTTTAAAACCTTCTGCCTAAACTTTGATATGCATGTCCAATGTCATGAGAGTGCTAGATTTTCTGGCTATGGACCTCGGATGTAGCCTAAGAAAGATCCTTTTTTCAACACCTACAATCAGGGTTATAGGATCCCTCTGATCCTGTCGTGGAGGGAGTAGGGATTCCTCCGACATACTTCCCCTCTTGGATTCCAACAGCCTCCTAGGTAGCAATTCCAACCCCAACCCCAACCCAAGGCTGAGTCTTCCAACTAAAAAATGAGGTGAGAGACGCGTTCCATCAGTTGATAGGGAGTTTTGATGAACAGAAGACAAAACATGATTAATATTAAGTTCAGATGTCTACGATAATGAAAAATTTGGAAATTCAAATCGGGCAGTTGGCTAGGGAAGCTAGTAATTAAGAAATGGGTAGGCATTACGACACCAATGATGCTAATCCTAAGTAGAATTACATGGATGTGACCCCTAGAACTGGTCTCCAAACTCACCAAGAGCCTTGTAAAGAACCTCAAAATGATGAAAATGAGAAACTAGATGAAGATGGAAACTGAAATCTCAAAAAACATGAATCTAGAAAACTAGACAGCACCATTAGAATCCCATAAGATCCTGTTTTTCCAGCTGAAAACCCCAAATAAAATGTATTGAAAAAAAAAGACAATAAATGGAAGAAATATTTTGAAGAGGAATCTGTAGAGATGGCCCCAATTGTGAGGAATTTTCCCCCTACAATTCCCTTCCTACAAAGAATTATAAAAACAATTCATGGTTCTAAACTTTTTCTAATTTTGAAAGTTGTTAAAAAGCTGGACATAGATATTAAATTCATGGAATCCTTAATTCAAAGCCTGTCATATCTGAAATCACTCAAAAAAATCTGTTCAATAAAAAAGACATTAGAATAATATTCCTCGTATATCGTAACAGAGTAGTGCAGTGCAATCTTGCAGAATAAGATACCTCCTAAGCTTCAGGACCTAGGAATTTTTGTCATCCCTTACACCTTTGGGGATAGAAGTGGTAAGTTCAATTTTTTGTGTGATTTTGGTGATAGTAATAATTTTATTCCCATGTCACCTTTTCATCACCTGAGATTAGGAATTCCCCAACCCACCATTGTTGTGTTATAGCTTGCTGATAGGTCCATTACTCTTCTAGTGGGTTGGGTCGATGATTTATTAGTGGGATTTGGCAAAATCTTTTTGCCTAATAACATTTTTATCCTTAATATGGAGTGTGACCAGGAGGTTCATATCATTCTCAGTAGGCCCTTTCTGGCCACAGGGGGAGTTGTGATAGATTTTTCTAAGGGGAAACTGATTTTTAATATGGGTGAACAGAAAGAAGAATTAAATGTGTTTAAGAAAATCCAATAACCCACCCCCCAAATCTTCCCCATTTATGAGATGATAGTTGCTGAGATTATTGTTGACAAGGAGGAATAGGATTTTCTAAAAATAATAGTTTAAATCAATAGTGAACCTGAGATCCCTACTGCCACTTTCATGGGGATCAGCTCAAGTAAGGAGAGAGAATTTGTTGATGAGTAAGAGGGGGAATTATTGGATAACCTATATGAGTTTGTTTTGGAGACAATTCTTACCCTGTGAGAGGAGTCTATGTTTGATGAGAATTTTTCTGGAAGCTGTAGTGATGAGGAAGAAGCCTTCTCTATTTCCCTCTTCATGAGGCAGCATGAAGACCTTGGGCCACCCGGTCCCATGTGTCTTCCCTCTATCAAGTCACCACCCACCCTTGAACTCAATCCCCTCCCTACCCATCTCAAATATTCCTTTTTAAGAGACAGTTACACCCATCCCATTATCATTTCATTCAACATGGAGGCGAGTCAAGAGAAAAATCTGCAAAGTTTTTTGAAGAAGTATAAGTCCATCATAGGCTGGTCGATTTCTGATATCAAGGGGAATGTCCAGCCTTATGAATGCATAAAATTACCATGTGACATGAGGTCAATCCTAGAGTGGAATCCCAAATAATACTCAACCCAAACATGATAGAAGTTGTGATAGAAGAAGTGATTATTTTTCTTGATGATTGAATAATTTTTCCCATTTCTGATAGCCCCTAGGTGTGTCCAATCCAGGAGGTACCCAAGAAGTGCATAGTGATAGTGGAAACTAATGAAAATAATGAGAAAATCCAAATAGAAGTAGGGATTAAATGGAGAGTCTATATATTATATAGGAAGTTGAATGTTGGAACCAAAAAGGACCACTTCCCCATGCCATTTTTGGATTAAATGTTTGAGAGATTAGTAGGAAATAAATTCTTCAACTTTCTAAATTTTTATTCTTGTTATAACTAGATTTCCATTTCACCTAAGGACCAAGATAAAACCACCACCACCTGTCTATTTGGGACATTTTCCTACCAACAGGAGCCCTTTGGCTTGTGTGGTGCTCCTAACACTTTTCAGAGGTCTATGATGGCAATTTTTTCAAACACGATTGAAAGGATAATTGAAGTGTTCATGGATGATTTTTCAATTGTGGGAATTAACTTTGAGAACTATTTGAAAAATCTAAAACTTATGTCAAAAAGGTCTCAAGAGACCAACATATTCTTGAACTTGGAAAAGTTCTAACTCTTGACCACATAAGGCATAGTTTTGGGACACAATGTTTCTAAGAAGGGGCTGGAGGTCGATAATTCTAAAGTTGAGGTCATACAAATGTTGTCCCCACCATAAAATGTCAATGGTATCAGAATTTTCTTGGTTCAATATGGATTTTTCTGGAGGTTAATTAAGGAATTTTATAAGATTACTAGACCCCCTGTGCTCCATGATGGTTAAGGACACACCCTTTGTCTTCGATGAGAAATGTCTAGAGGCCTTTAGTCTTCTTAAGTAGAAGTAGACTACTTCACCTGTAATCACTGCTCCTGACTGTTAGCTTCCCTTCGAGGTTATGTGTGATGTTAGTGACTTTAGAGAAGGATATGACTTAGGGAAGAAGGATGATAAGAAACATAATGTTATATACTATGCAATAAAGCTTTTAAATGATTCCCATAAGAATTATTCTACCACGGAAAAGGAGTTGGCTGTTGTGATGTCTGTTTTAGAAAAGTTCTGGTTGTACTTGATAGGATCAAGGATCATTATTTTCATAAATCATTCAGTCGTAAAGTACTTTTTGGCTAAAAAGGACTCAAAACCCAAACTCATGAGGTGGACCTTGTAGTTACATGTGTTTGATTTAGTGATTAAGGAAAAGAAAGGGGATGAGAATGTAGTTGCAGATCACATTTCCTGATTGCCCAATACCCCAAGTAACGAACCAATAGAGATCAACACTTTATTAATTGATGAATAATTGTTTGCTGCCTCTTTGTAGCAGTTTTCTTGGTTTGAAGACTATTCCAACTTTCTGGTAGTTGGAGTCAGGCCCAAGGATCTCTTTCACAACTAGATGAATAAGTTTATATATGAGCAGAAATATTATATTTGGGATGACCCTATTCTCTTTAGGAGATTTTTTGATTGGATTTTTAGAAGATGTGTGGATGAGGATGATATTTTTCCCAAACTTGAGAGTTTTTATTCATCACCTTGGGGTAGCAACCATGGAGGAGAAAGGACTACTCAAAAGGTCCTACAAGCTGGTTTCTACTGGCTAATATTGTTTAAAGACACTAGGAGTCATGTTATTTTTTGTGAGAAATGTCAATTGATGGGAAATGATGGAAGAAGGTAGGAAATTCCCCAAAAAGGAATTCTGGAGGTTGAAATATTTGATGTGTGGAGCTTGGAATTCATGGGACCATTCCCATCCAATTATGGAAATGAGTACATTTTGGTTGCTATGGACAACGATTCCATGTGGGTTGAGGCAGTAGCTCTTCCCAACAATTCAGCTGCTAGTGTTGTGAAATTCATCAAGAAAATCATCTTATCCAGGTTTTTTGTGCCTCGAGCATTCATCACTAATAATGAGACTCACTTCAAGAATTATAAGTTCAATGGTTTGATGGAGAAGTGTGGGTGATCACTGATGAGTGTTGTCGCTAATGCTCTAAAAAACATGTTTATGATTTAACTAAGTGAAACATAGGGGATGACCTAGGTCATTATCTCAAGGAATATGTGAATTAAACAACCCTTAATAGGATTTAAGAAAACAAAGAAAAAGGAAAATAATTGATAACAAATGAAACACAAAAAGTGGGGTTGGTTTTGTAACTTTCAAACAATAAACTAAACAACAGACAAGAATAACCTAAGACACAATTTCTTCAAAAAACACTTATATGAGAAGACGTAGGAAATCTAATCTAACCTCTTCACCAATAATTTATTATTATAACATATAATTATAATTCATTAAATTATCATCCCCTAACTTTTTTAACCTCTGAAACCTATGAAAATTAACAGAACCACAATTATTTGTGAAAATTGGCCCTAGGTTAACTTCAGGACTTCCAATCGTAGCACCCTTCTATGATTGTGATACAAAATCCAACATATGGTCATTGGAAAATTACGGAATTATCTCTTCCCTAAATTTTTGAATTAGTTGAGTTTGGGATGAGACTTGAACCCTACAATTCTATCCCATGTTCATTATATTTTTCGATTGAGGTTTCACTCAAATGATTTACACAAGCTAGACCGCGCAGTCAAGTGCAAGTCAATCGAGTAACATAGAAATTAAAACACAATTAATTGATACCAATTTATTCATTAAGATATGTTTAGGAATTAAAAATAAATAAATTTAGGGAGTAGGTATTAGACCAACTATGATATAAATCACTCTTCTATGGGCGGAGTTGTCATCATGGAGACCTTTTGCATAAGCAATGGATTGATTGGGGAACACCCAATCACTTCTGCACTCTAACATTCCACCCCAAATAGAAAAAAATAATAAGATGAAAATATAATAATACAGAAGATTTATTGAATAAAATTCTACTTACAAGCATAAAAACAAGGAAAAATAATGAGGAGTTGGGATAGGAGAACCTTATTGGAAGAGAACGTTTCACAAGGCCTTACTTCTTCGAAGGGTTGTGAGGTGTTCCCAATAGACACCATTTTTTTCACACCTACCCAAATCTTGGAGAAATCCCCCCCCCAAAAAAAGTGAAAACTTCCTTAAAATATAGTTTGAGAGGGATAGGTTTACAAAACATTTTTAAATGTGAAAGGGAAATTCAGACAAATTATTTAATCCCACATGCACCACATAGTTGAACTCCAAAATGAACTACTTATCTGGCCATATAATAGGATGATTTTTTCATAATAATTTATCCCATCTTCCCTCGAAATTTGGGTACAATCCAAGCCAGGATGTATATGATACAGCCTAGATGGTGAAGTGATGTCCAATCGGGATAGTTCAGTCCATCTTTTTCTTCATGAAAATTTTACTCCACTCAAATGAAAAATCCAGCTCTCATGTCCTGAATTGAATTTGTATCCCATTAAATCGAAAATGCAGTTATAGAATTTGAAGTCAAAAAAAATTACAAAACAATATTTATTCCCTGAATACTACAGTAAAGTTTAAAAGGATAAAACTGGAAAATTCATCAAATTTGAAAATGTACGATCTAATCCCTAATATTCCATAATTGATCAAATTTATCATAATGTGAGAAAATTATATAATTTATTATCAATATAATATTCAATAAAACTGTGTTTTGTATACTTCCCCATACATACCCTTTTTCACTACTGGGCCAAACATATCACGTATTCGAGATAATTGTCATAAGATATGCATGTTCATATTTCTCAATCTATAGTGGAAATGTATGAAAAGTTTCTAATCCCATCAAAAATTCAATATTAATAAATTTTAAATTCATTGTCTCATAAATTGTGGAAAAACAAAATCCAGTGTGATTCCTAACACTAATAACAGTGAAACAATTCATGGTTCTACCTTACCAAACATTCTCCATGTGTGTGTGTGTCCACCATTCCAAGCTCATAAATCCACCTTTTTTAGTCTATTCAGGTCATGTAAAATAATTTTTCTTACTTGGTTTAATTCACTAAACCGGTTCTACATTCCTTTGCAATCGAATTTCAAGACCCACTCAAATAAGCATTCCCAAAAGTCAAACCTTTAGCTTCGGACCTAGATATCCACATACATTGTACATTTCATCACTCCCCTCATTTATTAATATTTTTTTGGGTTTTTTAAGTTTCACTTGGAACAAATATCACACTCAACTCTCAACCCATGTTTGATATCCTCACGACAGTAATTGTAATAGTTATAACAAGATCAAAGGTCAAGGAAAAGTGGTTTTTGACCTTTCAAAGACACAACCCTTTTTTGAGGGCGTACAACAGTCGGATAACAGGTACACATGCATAGGTCAATTCGGTACAGTAATGAAACCGATTGGATGAGAAAAAACATATGGATCAACCAATAATTTTTTACCCATCTTTAGTATACATTAAATTGAGTAGAAAAGTTTTCAAAAGTCATGGTTGAGTGAAATTTTGTGTGGGGAAATCAATGACACAATTTACCATTAACAAATATCACAAGTAATGATGTCAAAATATAAAAGACTTTATAATTAAATAATCATTCATATCATCGACGAATTCAATTTTTTTTAAAAATCAACCATTGATGATGAAATATTACTCATGCTTATAATTATACCAATGAATTTTGGAAATATGCATTTTCAATAAGTTCCACATGAGAATGTTACATGATATATATATATATATATATATATATATATATATTTGATATTTTGGTTTTTTTTTTAAAAATTTTAACCAAAATCATAATAGAAAATACACACAAAACACACAAATGAAAATCCTTAATATATACCCCAAATTGTTGTCCCCTCCACCACACTTAAAATACTACATTGTCCTCAATTTGATCCTATGAGATGATATATGCACATGAAGAGAAGAATTTTAGATAGGAAAAATAATATAAAAGTAAAAGGGTTAGGAATAGCCTAATATGTTCAATTGATAATGGGGTCATGCAGTGTGATGAAATCCAATGCATTAGTAGAAAGTCCCTCAATGTATTTCTTCAAACATTTCCAGTTGACTATAAAGCTCCTTCCAGTGTCCTCTTATGTGATCTCCACTCCACCATAAGGAAATACATTAGATATAATATAAGGACCTAACCATCTGTAGCACAACTTACCAGGCATCATCTTTAGTCATGAACTGTAGATAAAAACTTTATATCCAACATGAAACTCCCTTTGTTGGATGATTCTATCATGAGCTGCTTTTGACCTTTCGTTGTTGAGCCTTGAGTTCACATATGAAGACAATTTAATCTCCTTAAGCTCTTAAATTTGCAGCTTTTTTTGGATTCCATCTTGTTCCCAATCCATGTTGCATTTCTTTATAGCCCAATAAGAACGATGCTTGACTTCCAAGGGGAGATGACATGCTTTCAAAAAAACAATTCAAAATGGGGACATACCAATGGGTGCCTTGTATGTTGTCCTATAAGACCATCATGCATCATCAAAGCGCTTGATACAATCCTTCCTATTCAGCTACACAAATTTTTCCAAAAAATTTTTCAACTCGCATTTTGAATCCTCATCCTGGATCTTTGTTTTGGGGTGGTATGGTGTTGAAGTTTTTTTTGTCACCACAAACCTCCAAATAAGGGAAGAAAGATTCAGATTGCATAAGTGTGTCCATTGGTCTCTCATGATGGCCTTCAGTACTTCAAACCATCATAAAATCTATGCTTTGAAAAAGTCCACAACAACATGAGAATCATTTTTACTGGTGGCCTTAGCCTCCACCCATTTACTTACATATCCAACAGAAACCAAAATATACAAATAACCAAATGAACTAGGAAAAGGACCCATTAAATCAATGACCCACACATAAAAAATCTCACATAATAGTATGGGTTTTTGGGGAATCTCATGCCTCTTAGAAATGGTTCCCGTGTGTTGGAAATGAGGGAATGACTTAAAAAACATTGTGCATCATGGAATAAGCTATGCCAATATAATCTAGAGTCCAAAACATTCCTAGCTATCCGTTGGAGTCCAAAGTGTTCACCACAAGAATGTGTATGACATAATTGGAGAACAGACTCCAAATCATGATCAGGAACACACCTCCTAATAACTTGGTCACTACACATGCACCGTAAGTAAGGATCATCCCACATAAAAAATCTTGACTCACTCTTTAACATTTGGACTTTATGTTTCCTAAAAATTGCGGGAATTTAATATACAACAGGGTAGTTCACTAAATCAACATACCAAGGATGCATACCTAATATTGAATAAAGATGCTTCTCGGGGAAAGTGTCTTGAACTGGTACCTAGCCCAAGTTGTCATTTTCTAGTGTGTGAGTAAGCCTACTCATGTGGTCCACAATTAGGTTTTCTTACCCCTTCATGTCCTTTATCTCAATGTCAAATTCCTGATGATGGGGAATCCATTGGATTAGCCTAGGCATTGCATCTGGGTTTTTCAATAGGCACCTCAGAGTTACATGGTCAAAAAAACAACTACTTTAATGCCCAATAAATATGAACAAAATTTATCTAATGAAAATAGAACGTCAAGAACATCATTTTATGTGGTTATGTATTTTGATTGGGCCAAATCCAATGTCCTTGATGCATATGAAATCACATGTGAATGTCCCTCCACCCTCTACGATAAGACAGCTCTAACCGCAAAGTTGTAGGCATCACACATAATCTCAAAAGAAAGCTCCTGCCATTGAGGTTTTATGATCAGTGGAGTGGTCGGACACTTCTTTAGCTCGTCAAAGGAAGTACTACAAGAATCATCAAACACAAAATCATAATCCTTTTGAAGTAATCGTGACATAGGAAGAGAAATATTTCTAAAATCTTTGATGAATCACCGATAAAATCCTACATGACCTAGGAATTATCTAACATCACACACACATGAAGTATATGGTAATGATGAAATGATATCTACCTTATATCTATCAATATTTATCCCATATTTTAACACGGCATGCCCAAAGACAATCCCATGCTCTACCATGAAATGACACTTTTCAATGTTTAAGACCAGATTCTTCTCAATTCAATGATTATACAGCTTTCCCAAAATTTTTAGACCTTCATAAAATAATGATCAATATACTATAATTTCGTCCATAAATACTTCTATGCAGGTCTCAATAAAATCAAAAAAATACTCACCATACTTCTTTGGAAGGTACAATGAGATATTGCAAACTCCAAATGGCATCCTCCAGTAGGAAAATGTGATGAATGGACAAGTGAATGTGGTCTTCTCCAGATCCTACGGATCTATATGAACCTGAAAATATCCATAAAATTCATCCATGAAATAGTAGTGGGTTTTCCCAGTTATTCTCTTAAGCATCTGATCAATAAATGGGAGGGGGAAATGGCCTTTACGAGTGGTTTGATTCAGTTTCCTATAATCAATACACACATGCCAACCGTTTCACACCCTCATTGGAACTAACTCATCATTCTCATTTTTAACAATTGTAACACCAATTTTCTTAGGAACAACATGAATATGACTTACCCACTGAGAATCTAAAGTTTGAACGATTATATATGCCTCGAGAAATTTTTCAACCTCTTTTTTAACAACCTCAAAAGGTTTTGGATTGAATCTCTTTGTGGCTTCCTAACTAGTTTATCCCCATCCTCCCAAATAATCTTATGCATGAAAATAGATGGGATAATACCTAATATTTCAGCCAAGGTCTACCCGATTTCCATAATGTTCTCCCTCAAAAAATTCAAAAATTTAACTTCATGTTCAAAAGGGAGATTGTTTAAAATTATAATAGGTAATTTTTCACCACTTAACAAGTATGAACATTTTGGATTAGTTGAAAATGGCTTGAGTTATAATGTAGGGGGTTATGTATGGATGAAGACATCTAAGGAACTGAAATATGTTCACCAAGAGTATCAGTATCATAATAGAAAAATTACAACTAGAGAATAAAACATCAAATCCATCAGCATTCTCAATAGCCAAGTCATAATCAGAGTTCACATGATCAAAATCAGAGTATGATTCCATTTCAAAATCAAATCTTAGAGAGTCTTGTGAATTCAAAATAGGTGTGGAATTACTCTTAGACATCAAAATATAACCAATTATCATAATCTCTTAAGAATAGGACAATCAAATTCAATGGGGGTTTTTGGTGGTTCAAAATGGGAGATAACAAATGCAGAATGGTCCACTGAGGGGTACTTCATGAATTATATAACATTAAATAACAAAACATAATCCCCAAATTCCCTGGAAAGTGTAGCTTCATTGAAATTTATGATAGTTTTTGCAGTTTTGAGGACGGGCCTACCTAAGATAATGTGAGTACAAGAACTTACCTGATTGTCCTCCATGTTAAGCACATTTAAATTTGATCGAAAGATCATGTCTCTTAACCAGACAAGTACATCCTCAAGGACTCTCATTGGATATGTCGTAGCTATATTAACCAATTGCACCACTACTCTCGTCGGCATCAACTCACCAACCTGTAAAGAAAAGAATACAGAGTGAGGCATAACATTTATGGATTCTCTTAAATCACAAAGTGAATCAGAAAAGTGTAACTCCCCTATGGTGTAAGGGATGGTGAATGTCCCAGGATCCTAGCACTTTATTAGTATCGCTAGAGTTGGTATAATGAGTGTTGACACATTCTTTCCAAGATTGATCCTTTCATTTCCCTTGAGCCCTCTTCAATTGGTACAAATTTCTTTTAAGAATTTGGTATACCTTAGTATTTGTTTAATGGCTTCAAGTAAAGGGATATTGATCTACAGATGCATGAATGTATCAAAAACTAATATTTGTGTCACCTCTTCATCCATATTTTTGGTTTCAACAACACTATTTTGAAAAGGAAGGGGTTTAGGAGGAATATCATCAATATTTTTCTTACCTTTATCTTTCTCCTTGGGTTTCTCATCAGCTGGTTTTGAAGGGGGATTCTCCAGATTTGAGGGGAATCCAAGTGGAATGATAGGTGCAGATGTATCAATTTTTTTATTTCCACTTCTCAATGTGATGGCACTGACATTACCCTTGGGATTTGGATTAGTTTGGGAAGGTAGATTTCCAGAGTTCTTACTTACTAGTTCATGGAGGACAGTGGCAATCTAGCTCATTTGTTTCTTAAAATCTTTCAACTCTGAAAATTGAATTTTCACCTCGTTCTGTTGATTAATAACAATTTGATTCATAATATCATCATTTTTAGAATATACCTTTGGTTGAGAATTCCCTTGTTGTTGACTTGTTCATACTTGAGCTTCAAATCTCTTTTGGGGTTGTTGGAAACCCTATTGGTAAGGTGGAGGCTGCTGAAGGTTTTTTTGTAAGGAGGGCCTTTGTTGTTGTCCAGAGACCTACCTCATGTCTGATTGATCCTTCCACCTTGGGATGTATGTTATAGGAAAGGAATCAAACATCTTTTGGGGATATGGTTTTTGTTACTGCTAATATGGTCTCCTATGAAACAATGTTGCACAATCTTCCATTTCTTGTAGTTGGGGGCAATAATCAATTGGGTGGCTTGCCTCAGTGAAAATTTCACAAGGCCTTGAAGGAGGGGGTTGGGATGTCTTTTAATCCAAAGCAATCTGTCTCACCATTGTTATTAATTCTTCTAACTATGTATCAATCAAATTAATTTCAAGAGAATATGGAGTTACCTGATGTACTCCTCTAACATGTGGGGTACCTCGATCTACAAATTGTTGGGAGTTTTGTGCCATCATGTAGATCAACACACATATAGCTGGTGGTTTTCTTTCAACCAATGCCACTCTAGCTGTGACATCCACCATGCTTCTTTCTATAGGCGTGGGTCCTTAATAGAAGTACTAGATGAGGATTTTCTCACTGATTTGGTGATGCAGGAACCTTTCACACAAGTTCTTGAATCTATCCCAATACTCATACATCGACTCCCCATGTGCCTGTATGATCCCTGAGATCTCCTTTCAGATGAATGTGGTCCTTGATGCTAGAAAAAATCTTTGCAAGAAAAGTCATTTCAAATTGTTCAAACATGTTACATCTTCAGGTTGTAAATAATACATCCAATCCTTAGCAGTTCCTTCAAGTGAGATTGGGAATGATCTATGTTTTATTTGATCTTCAAAGATATTTCTTGGTTTCATTGTTGAGAATACCACATCTAATTACTTTAAATTTTTGTTTGGATCCTCACCAAATAAGCCATGAAATTTTTTAAGAAGGTGAATTAACCTAGATTTCAACTCAAAGACTGAATAGAGAGTTGGATATGTAATGCATGTAGCTTGATAATTAATATCAAGTGAACCAAATCTCAAATAGTCATTTTATGTTCATTGTTTTTCTTTTCATCCATTGCATGTTTTTTAGTATTTTTTTTGAAGAGTTTCCAATTTCAAAAACTCTTAGAGTGGAGGAATTCCCCAGTTGGGTAAATGTTGACACTTCCTGTAGACCGAGACTGTCTGATTCGAGCCCTAAGTATGCGTTAAATCCTGGGGTCTAGATCAAGGATAACCTTATGATGGGATCATGTCATAAATCATAACAAAGATACAAACACAAAAGCATCAAACACCAATATCATTAAATGAGGTTTCAATTGATGGTTTGAGAGAAAGGGGGGATGGGGATAAGAAAGAACTAAAAATAAAAGGGATTAGAATAAGAGAAACAAAATAACAAATAATAATAAATAAATTACCTAAAATTGGTTGAATAAAACACTTTTCTCCCCAGGAACGATATAAATTTGATGAGCATTGTCGCACATGCTCTAAAAAAATGTATGTGATTTAACTAAGTGCATCACAGAGGTTGACCTAGGTAATTCTCTCAAGGAGAAAGTGAATTTAAATACCAATAATAGGCTTGAAGAAAACAAATAAAAAGAAAAATAAGTGAAAAAAATTGAAACAAAAGATGGGGGTTGTTCTTGTGACTTTCAAACAAAAAACTAAACAATAGACAAGAACAACCGAAGACATAGTTCCTTTAAAAAACTTATATGAGAAGACATATTTAATCTAATCCAACACTTTCACCATTCATTTATCATTATCCCATATAATTATACTTCATTCAATTATGATCCCCTAACCTTGTTAACATCCATAACCTATGTAAATTTACACAACCACAAATATTTTTGAAAATTGGCTCTAAGATAACTTCGGGACCTCCAATCACAACACCCTACTTTGATTGGGATCCAAAAGCCAACTTATGGTTAGTGGAACTTTGTGGAAGAATCTCCTCTCTGGAGTGGATAATTAATTTAGTTTAGGATAAAACTTGAACCCTACTATTTTATACCATGTTCATTAGATTTTTCGATTGAGGTTTCAATCACACGATTTACACAAGCCCGACCACACAGTCAAGTGCAAGTCGATCGAGTAAAATTGAAATTAAAAATCAATTAATTTATCACAATATATGAATTACAGTATTTTAATGGATTCAAAATAAATAAATTAATGGATTAGGTATTAGATCAACTACAAAATAAATCACTCTTCCATGATAGGAGTTTTCATCATGGAGACGTTTTGCATAAGCTATGAATTGAATGCGGAACACTAAATCTCAACTCCACTCTTAGATTCCATCCCAAGAAGAAGAAAATAAGTGGTTGAAAATAGAATAATACAGAATATTTATTGATGAAAATTCACGTTACAAGCATAAAAACATGGAAAAACAAAGAGGAGGTGGGAGAGGAGAGCCTTCTTGGAATAGAGATTTTCACAAGGCCTTAATTATTCCAAGGGTTGTGAGGTGTTCCCAAGAGACTACCTTTCAGCCACACCTTCCTAAAGCCTCATCCAGTCCCCACCAAAGAGTGAAAACTTCCTTTAAATAGAGTTGGGGAGGGCTATGGATACAAAACATTTTAAAATGTTAAATGGAAATTCGGCCTAATTATTTAATCCCACACGCACTGCATAGTTGACCTCCAAAATGCGCTAATTACCTGGCCTTCTAAAAGGATGATTTGTTCATAATCATGTCTTAGATCTTCCCTCAGAATCTGGGCACAATAAAATCCTGGATGAAGATGATACGACCTAGATGGTGAAGTGATTTCCAATCTGGATAGTGCAGTCCATCTTTGTCTTCATGGCACATTTAGTCCACTTAAAATCATGATCCATCTCTCATGTCCTGAATTCAATTTTTAGCCCATTAAGTGAATAAAAAAGTTAAAAAAATTTATGTCAAAATAAAATAAATAATAATATTTATTCTCGGAGAACTACAGTGATGTTTAAAAGAGTAAAACAGGAATTTTCATCACAATTTAAAATGAATGATCTAATCCCATATATTCCATAATTGATCATATTTAGCATAATGTGAGAAAATTATATCATTTATTATAAAAAAAATATTCAATATTTTTTTTATCTGTCACATAGGACAAGCACTACTTACCACCCACAATTTAGTAGGCAATCATCATTTTTAAACAGAGACCTCAAACAGATTTTAGAGAAAACAGTGTCTAGCTCTAGAAAGGACTGGTCAAGGAAGTTGGATTAGGCCCTTTGATACTATTGAACTGGTTATAAAACTCTATAGATATTTCACTATATAGAATCCTCTTTGGGAAAACATTTCATCTACTTATTGAGTTACATCAGAGATCTTATTGGGTGGTGAAGACCCTTAACATTGATTTCAAGACTGCTGGTGTGGGAAGAATATTAGAGCTGAGTGAGCTAAAGGAGATTAGAAGAGAGTCCTCTGAGAATTCTGTAATTTAAAAAGAGAGAACAAAGGATTTTTATGTTACTAGCACAATAGAAGTGTGTTGTTGGGTGTACCCAACTTTAATTTTAGCGTTAACAATGATCAATCTAAGATCTGTCACAATAATAAAACATCGGATCTTCAGAATATAATTTAGAATGAAAAAAGAGGGAGTCCCAGAACCATAAAGATAGGATCATCATATGTTGGTTACAATTAATTTAATTAATTAACAAGAATTACCTTGATGTAATTATTTATTAGTTGATGTCTCTGGTCATGATCCAATGTGAATCATTGTTGAGTCATAGAATCCAAGTGTAGACTTCTTCTAGTGGTGATCCACACATGTACCACGTATCTCTGGACATCGCCAAAGTAATCTCTGGGTTCTGGTGTGGAAAAGAATTTTCTTGCGTTGTCTGCCTTAGATTTCCTCGATCTGATGGAGGAGGATCTCTCTCGGACCTGGGAGCATTCTTGGAAGAAGGTGTTCTTTCATTCTTGAGAGAATTTTCCAGAATTGATGTGCACAATGATTCTCTATGGAAAAGTGTTGGGGATGTGAGGATATTTATAGTCGTGTTTGTGGTTACAGAGTCATGACAATAAATAAATGAATTACGCATTTTATTTATTTCATTAACTCTTATTGAAAACCCCCATGTCGAATTATTAATTCCTTGACATGTGTCCATGTTGATTATAATAAATATCATTTAATAAAACGATATTATTTTCTCAAAATCCTAATAGGAAAAACTACATGGCATGTAATCATTAATACATGGTGTGCACTCATTTTCTGTGAAAACTACACAGCGTGTACATTCAATGTACCAGACATGTTTATCTTGTTTTCAATTTTCTTTATTTCCTCCACCATATTTATTAGACCTTGATTAATGGGTATTTATTTCTTAAAAAAATGTAACTGCATTACTTGATAATAAATATATATTATTTCTCCCTCAATATATTCTATCAAATAACTAGTGTCTAAATAAATGTGATCAAGAATCCTTAAATAATTATTAAACCACAGCTAGGAATAATCTTTATTTAACTTGTAAAATTAATATTTAACTAAGATGCATGGACACACTTGGTGTGTGACCTTCTAGGCCTCTGTCTCAGTTGAATTAGACAGAGCCTGCCTAAAGTCCAAGGTTAGAGTCTAGCAACACACCAAGGCACCCATAGAGAAAAAAGTTAATGCCACAATGGCGTGTCACCTCATACAAACGTTTATAGTGTAATATAATCCCTTTGTCACGATATCTCAAATCAAGTGGGTTGCATGCTAGTGCCATCAACCCATGTGCTCAATTATTCTTTCTTTAACTTACCGGAATTGAACTCCCAAATTACTTACCATTTCCATGGATTTATTTAGGCTATAACAATTCCATCAAAGGGCTTGAGATATCTACTTCTGTTATGGAAAATAAGGGAGAAATATTTTCTCGCATTATCTATTAATGCAGTATTACTCGTGACGCACCCAATGCATCCTACCTCACTGAAAACAGTGTGTTGTCACAGTTTTTGTCAATACATCTAAGTGCATGAGTTGTAATACCAATTAATAATAATCATAAAGTCCAAGGACCAATACAAACGTCCGCATATAGGAAAATCCAATGACACTATAAAATGTGGATTTCCTACATGCGGGTCTTGTTATCATAATATGCTCCTGGATATTACCAAGGGATCACACCATGAGAAGGTGAGTCAAAGTTTTATGAGTCCTTATACCTAATGGAATGTGTTATTTGTGTCCCTAAAATAACATCATCCATCCATAGAATATATATTAAATAATAGTGTTATGGAATATTCGGGTTCTCTTCATAGCAGGGATCCTCTATGACCCTTTAATGAAACAGCTATCCTTGGGACATTATCACATGCATTGTCACGCAGAAGAACAATCAAGTTGTGATAATGTGTTTATATAATGAATAAAGAACAAAGTAGTTGGTTCTAGGCCACCAACTCCAATATGATTTTCATGAATCAATAATTGAAAATAAGAATTTCATGGTTGGTGACATGGTCCTACTTTTCAATCCATGATTGAAGATGTTTCTAGGAAAGTTGAAGTCCAAGTGGTCCAGAACCTTCACCATTGTTCGAGTCTTAGTTAATGGAGCTGTGGAGCTAGTTGGAGAAGAGGATCTACCTTTCTTATTAAATTGTCAATGAATAAATCACTTCTTTGAATGGAATCCAAAGGGTTTGGCTTCCATATCTTTGTTGGAAGAATGAGCTATTTCAAGTCTTACCAAGGGATATAAACTCACTGTTTCATGGGAACTAACCCACGGTTGCTTGGTTGTTTTACTTTTATTTGTTTTTATCAAGAAATTTAGTCTATGCTAATTGTTCTCCAGTTTAACCTCTAGACATATTAATGGAGTCTCATGATCTATTTTTTTTTAGAGAGAGATTTGTTGCTGCCAGAAAAATGGAATAGAAAACCAAAGGGAGCAATCCATTGCATCATATGAATAACATTTCTTTTCACTCACTCCCTTGGGTTACTTATCTTGAACTAAAAACTCTGCAATATTATTTTAATTTTTTGAACTTGTAGGTTAATGAGGAGAATTAAACACCCGATGCTGCTAAAGGGGATCTGTCTGTGGAATACAGTGTTAAAGCTCCAATAATCCAACGAAGTGTTGTTATGCCCTTTTCACTTTTAATTACCTATTTAACCCTCACTGTGAATTAAGTTTGGGGGACTTCTCCTGACATGATAAAAGTGTAATGTGATCCTTTATTGGGTGTCATCTTGATAATATCTTATTAGTAGAAAAGGTATTTTGAGCTGCATTTTGAAACTTGCTACACTGTCACGAACCAACCCGGGTCAACCCTGAACCGGTCTCCTGAGCCGGCCCGCGACATGGACCGAGAGGCATTCTCGATCCTCACGGGCTAGCGACAAGCGCCAGGGAATCAACAGAGCCTGTGGGAACGATTTCACCCAAAACAAATAAATATATAAATAAAGAAGCTGAAACAAAACAGAGCAGCGCAAAATAAATAAACAGAGCAAAGTAACTAAACAAGAACAAAAGAAAAAAAATAACCGAAAGAGACAACCACTATCTCTGTGTAACCTCGCAGGTCACTCTCCAACTCACAACCAAACATCACCCAAGGCGAACAAACCCAAGTTGTATCCTGCACACACACTAAAAACATAAAAGAACTATAGGCGTCAGTATAAAAACTCAGTAGGCTAGCCCGATATCTATTCCCAATGCACTACCTAAAAATAAAGAAATTTATTAATTCCAGGTTTGAACTAGATATAAAAGATATTGGTTTTCACACACACACACTTTCATTTATAAAACAAGTAACATTCCATTTCCCTTTTTAATTTAGAACAAGTTTGATGTTGAAAGAAACACGTGCATTGCATTTTTAAAACATTTTACGAAAAATTTAGAAATCCAAACTTTAGTTGTTAGTCAAAAGGAAAATCACACACAGCACATATTAAGGGCAATGGTAAAAGTGGCACACATGGGTCAGCAACCGAACTCGACCTCTCAATCGTCCACCACACACAAACACTAAAAGAAACATGGGTCGAACCTAGGAGATCGTGAACAATCCAGAACATACTATACATCTGACTCATCCTGAAGGCATGCCCTAACTCGATGATGTCATAACGCCCTAACGCCCGGCATAGCACTGCATGACCTAACCGAGGGGCCCAATCCCCATAGTAGCAATTACTCAGTATTCCCCTGCTATGGGGCTACTAGCCAGTGCGTGGTCTAAACTAGTGCAGTAATCATTCTCAGAAAATTCACTCAATTTGCCAGGTTCTCATGTCATCACAAGCAATAAAAAGGGGGTGCATCCACAATGTAATTTAATCAGTCACGATGCACAAATATCACATACATCTCATGAAAACAACGCACACCAAAGATCATCCCCGAGTGGGTTTTCCAAAATAATCTATTTTATTAAAGTGCCAAATGGGCCTTCACCAATTTTAAAGTAAAACCCCATTTCTCAAAAAGCTCAAAACACTTGTTCCGAAGAAATCACTTATCATTAAAACTAGAAGTACATTTGAAATTCCGTGAATTGTGTTTAAAGGCCAAACAGGCATTCTTTCAAAACTGAGTGTTCGCCCGTCAAGAAAATGTTCCAAGTGTTCGGTATAAAATAAACGGCTCTTTTCACACTAAATAATCATTTAAAATTTTATTATCTAATATTATTTATCATTCATTAAAATTAACAAAACATAAAGAAATTAATAAATTCTAAATTTAAAGGTGAGTGCAATGGGGGACCTACCTCGGCTCGCTGTCCAAACACAAAGGCGTGTCACGCCTCACACAGACGCACAAACACGCACAAATCAATGACCACAGTATCGCAAGGTTACCTCGCAAACGCACTGCAACAAATGCACAAAAACTAAAATTACAAAAAACACAAACTTAGAACAATACAAACGAGCAACAACACGAAAGAAACACCTTGACATGTTTTCAAAACACAACCCGCACCTTTGACACTATTTACTAAACCACTTAATGAAAAATTATTAAACAGATCTAAATAGAAATCATAGCTTTACACACCCAAAACCATTTTTCAAATGCATTACCCTTCTTTAATCAATTTATGAAACCCCTTTGTAAAAACCCACCATCAATGAATTCGCATCTCAAGTATCTTTGAAAAGACATTTCGTACACTTTGCATAATTTCTCAAATTCCCTTTTTATAATAACACTAGAAAAAAAATAAAGACCAACCAAGACAATTGCCTAGCCCCCTTCATAAAATCATTCATGTTTTTGACCCATTTTCAAAACAAGTTTTTCACCATTCAAACAAATTAAATAGACCATTACACAATTTATAAACAACCCAAAAAAACACTACATGACCTCACACCAAGAACTTGCCCAAAATCCCCTTTTTTAGAACCAAACACACACTAAAAAAATTTCCAATCACTAGAATCACATACATAATTTAAATAACCAATTGTCTGATTTATAAATTGACATAAAATAACACAAAATGGGTTACACATAAAAAACACTCAATTCCATCTAAAAAGAAAACGTTAAATTTAAACACATAAAAAACCTTTTCAGAAACAAATTTTGCATTACCCATATTAACCCAATAACACATTAAATTAACTAAGCACGCAAAAATTGGTGTAAAATTCCAATCGCACCAAGATCGCTCCATGAGGAACCCAAAGAGTACCCTAAATTAAGAATTCGAACTGAAAGGAATCAAAATCGAACCAAACATTAATCCTACCGTCTAGGGTTCGACAAAAGTTAAGAAAACTTCAAAATATAGAAGAATGAAAATACTTGAGGGAGTCATTACCGCTGCAAGACGTCGGGGAAGAGGCAATGGCGTTCGGCTGGATGGAAGAAGGGGTCGTCGCGTGAGGGTGGTTGCCGAAGGGAGAGGGTGTTCCAGAGGAGGTTGTGCGAGCAAGGAGGGGGTGTCCTCGGACGGGGTCACACCGAAGAGGTGGAGTTCGCTGGACCATAGGGGAGGAAAAGGCGGATGGCACCTTGCGAAGCTGGAAGGCAGATAGGGGAGGGGCGTCGCACGTCGTGGGGGAGAAGAGGCCGCCTGCAACTCAGCCGCCGGAGAGGGTCACGCAAGAAGTGCGGAGGGGTGAGGCCGGGAGCTGGGAAGAGTGCTAAAGGAGGCTTGGCCCGATCAGACTGGTGTGCGAGAGCTGGCACGCGCCGCAGCGCAGGGGAGAATGAAAAAAAGGGGTGTCGTGACCCCTTCGCCTTAGGGTTTCAAAACCCTTTTGTCTTTTTTTTTTGTTTTTTTACTAATGTTATACTAATAATAATAAAAATAAAACCAAACAAAAATCATAATAGTAATAATAGTAGTAATTACCATATTAATAATAATAATAATCTTAATAATAATAATAATAATAAAACAACCAAAACAATGGTATTAATATTATTAAAACTATATATTATTATTATTTTATACTTAATCATTCTTTTATCAAAATCTATTCTGTTTTTTTAATTCATTTCATTTCACTTGACCTTCAAATAAATTATCTACTTATTTCGAATATCGGGAAACCACATAGCTCGCATGGCGTCAAGTGCGCAGTCGAGCGAGGTGCGCTCTAATTGTGCCTCCCGGCACTAACCACCTACAATGTCAAGCTGCGTGTTGACGTACAATTTTATAAGTTGCGTGCAAGTCACACATCAAAGCTGGTCGGGGTGTGACAATTCTCCCCACCACAGACACTTTCTGCCCCCAGAAAGTCACCAAGTCAAAAGATATCTGAAGCTTGAGTTCGTACCCAAACAGAGCTAAAAAGGAAAGGAAAGAGCTTCGGGTTGACGATTCACTCCACAAGCCACACACGACTGGTCACGGAGAACTCATGACATAAAATGAGGGGAGAACACGAGAGGGTTCTCCCCACCACAAGAACAAAACCAACAGTGAAACATTAAAACCCACGCACAGCAATCTGAGGGGGGGCTAACATGGGAACTCCCACCTGAACATACCGACTACTCCACTAGAGTTGAGCGGAACCACTAAGACTTAGACAAAATGCCACCACAAGGCCACCAAGAAAATCGGGGCACTAAAACAATGAACTCCCTATAACAACACCACTGGAACTAAGAATTCCCCAAATCGATTTAAAACTCCCAATACATCCAACTCCCTTAGAACGAGTGAGACAACACCTCCACTAAAACCTGGAACTCTTGACATAATACAAAAACCCCCAACATTCACATCTCCAAACGATCAATAATGAAGTTAGGACCAACCCACACAAGGACAAATACCCTTTTAATAAAACAAACAATTCTAGAGGCCACATTCAGAAGAACGCAACTACTATGATCACGAAAGAATAAGTTCATCACACTATTACCGCAAAAGATGATATTACAATAGCGAGAAAACAAGGACAAGGAAACCCTGAATGTCTCGATTTCCAAGAAGAAATATAAATAACCAACAAAGATCTTGCATGCCTCTAACGCCCTGACTGTGCGCGAGCTTCACCCTGAGACCTGAGGCTGGGGCTCTGATGGCTGAAGAATCTTATGCCTCACAGTCAGACACGAGCATTCCCCAACCAGGGCTCCTTCTTCGAATGACACTTTTTTTTTTGAAACCCTTCCTAGTGACCCAAACAATCACACAAAAGTAGGACTTTAGAGGGATGAGACAAGATTCTTGGGATGCTTGAACCGGCAACATTGATGGCACATTAGAAAGTGGTCTGACAAACCAAATGTTGGCACCGACAAAAGGGATTTCTTCAGAGGAAGGTTCCTCTCGTACTCCCCGCTCGCAAAATGTGGAATCCTTACGAGCGACGAGAGGTGCCAGATTTGTCAAGCACTTGTGCTCCAGATGTTGACTCCTTAAAGTGGCTGACACAGACCGTCACCAACCACTGGCCTTGTTAACTATGGATGGGCTCTCACCTCTTCTCGCCTTCACCTCCTCAAATATGATCCATTGGATGGAGACAGACTTTAACACCTCCCACATCATCCCAACTCCAACTATGATGAAAAGTCCACCTCCACTAATCCGAGGTTGGACCCTCCGCTAAACTCAAGACAATAAGAACTCTAACAAACTCGGGAGTTCCCAACCACCTGAAGACATGCCCTACTCCCCCAAACCGCTTCACTGCACCTAACGAACCCCAAATGACTCGAATGACAAGCAACACTTATTAGAAACCAGAATTGGGCACGTCTAATCAACAAATTTTGAGGACATTTCTGGGTGGAATAATCGGAACAACATGAAAACCAAAATCACAACTGGCCTCAAGCCAAAAAATCAATCAAAAGAAACACACCGAACCAAGACAACCAGCCTGAAATCCCGAAAAAGATCAAATACAACCAAAAGAAACACCACAGGCCAATGGTAACAGACTCATAAATCAATCATATATAAACACAGGCAGAACCACATTTTAAAATACCAACACCCACTTTTCAAGTAAAACCAAGTCCATAAATAATTCTTTTTTTCATTCAAGTTCATTTTAAGAAATAACAAGCCAAGCCTTAAATTCCAAAACCCCACCCATGGCATCCTATGAACCGCCGCATAAGCCTTCATCCCTTTTCACTCAAATCACATGTACATGTGCGTCAACGTGCACTTCACGTGTCTACCACACATATGCGGACGATCCTAAGGGATACCAAGGGTTTCACATTCCACTCCATTACCAAATCCAAACAAAATCCAGAATTTTCCCAATTAAAGTACATACTCTTTAAAACAAGGTCCGGTAAAAGATGACCTCCTCTGATACCATTTTGTCACGAACCAACCCGGGTCGACCCGGAACCGGTCACCCGAGCCGGCCCGCGACATGGCCCGAGAGGCGTTCCCGATCCTCACGGGATAGCGACAAGCACTAGGGCATCAACAGAGCATGTGGGAACGATTTTGCCCAAAACAATTAAATATATAAATAAAGAAGCTGAAACAAAACAGAGCAGCTCAAAATAAATAAACAGAGCAAAGTAACTAAACAAGAACAAAAGAAAAAAACTAACCGAAAGAGACAACCAATATCTCTGTGAGACCTCGCGGGTCACTCTCCAACTCATGACCAAACATCGCCCAAGGCGAACGAACCCAAGCTGTAGCCTGCACACACACTAAAAACAGAAAAGAACTATAGGCGTGAGTATAAAAACTCAGTAGGCTAGCCCGATATCTATTCCCAATGCACTACCTAAAAATAAAGAAATTTATTAATTCCAGGTTTGAACTAGATGTACAAGATATTAGTTTTCACACACAAACTTTCATTTCTAAAACAAGTAAAAGTCCATTGCCCTTTTTAATTTAGAACAAGTTTGATGTTGAAAGAAACAGGTGCATTGCATTTTTAAAACATTTTACGAACAATTTAGAAATCCAAAATTTAGTTGTTAGTCAAAAGTAAAATCACACACAACACATACTAAGGGAAATGGTAAAAGTGACACACATGGGTCAGCAACTGAACTCGACCTCTCAATCGTCCGCCACACACAAACACTAAAAGAAACATGGGTCGAACCTAGGATATCGTGAACAATCTAGAACATACTATACATCTGACTCATCCTGAAGGCATGCCCTAACTCGATGATGTCATAACGCCCTAACGCTGAAGGACCCCGGGACACCCTGAGAGGGGAGGGGTGAATCAGGGTGGCAACTTTTTCTTTTAATATGATGGATCTTGTTCCCACGTTGGTAGGAACTTGTTGAACCTGTATGATGATTATGATCAGAAAGAAAACATTCACATGCACAGAGAAGACACAGCCATTTTTACTTGGTTCACCACTAAGGGCTACGTCCAAGGAGCATACGCCGACATGTTGTCGGTCGTACCAAAATCCACTATGCTACACCAGCTATAGATTACAAAGGTTCGGGTACAGACACTCTTTCCCAGGCTCACTGCCATTACAATTGTTCAGGGATAGCTCACTGCGTCCCTCGGGTCACTCCCGTTGACTCCCCCTAGCTCACTGTCGTTGGTGAAGTCTCACTCAGTTTATAGACGTGAAGGTATCTTCATCATTTGCATAAGAATGCATCCTTTGTTGTATGTAGATGCTCAATTGAAGTCTGATTCTCACCAGAAGCAGAATATCATTTTTCCTCGAATGTATCGGGTAGTCTCCTGGCTTTCGTGCAGCTCTAAACAGGCCGGCGGGCATCAGCAAAACCTGACGCGCTTCTCCAAGCCGGACGCGCAAGTCCCAACACGGTGCGCAAGTCCAGACTGGCGCGCAAGTGTCACCAACGCACCTGCGCGACGCTTCCTTCCCCTATAACAAACTTGCGCAGCCCACTTCCTTTCTCTCCCAAACCGCCTTGGGCGCTCAGCAGACAACCGGCGCGCAAGCTCTACTTGCGCGACCAAACTACCACCTGCGCGGCTCAACCACCTGCGCGACGAGAGCTCGAACAATATCTAAGACTCGAACTCCGTAGGAAATGAGGAGGGGTGGTCCAGTATTTATAGGCAAACTGTACCCTCTGCGCGGAGGCGCGCAAGTCCTCAGCGGCGCGCAAGTCTTGTCTCTAATAACCTCTGTCGCGCAACTCACTTGCACGACCCAACCAACACTTGCGCGACCTTCTTCCCTTAGCCAAATTTTGATGTTCTGATCCTCAAAAACATATGGTGCTCAAGTATTTTATCCTCCAAGAGCTTGGCACGCAAGTAAGTTTTCAAAAAACACTTTACTTTATTGGCCGATTTTCAGGCCCAAAAATTTGGCAAACACTTGGAAACGGCGCCACCTTCACTACTGTTTTCTGCTTGAACGGTATGATCTCTTTGTTGGTACACATCCTGAACTTCCACTGAGGATTGACAACAAACACAAACCATACGCCAAATCATTCTTTGAAGACCCTGGTTCCAAAAAACGTCCGACATAGCCCTGCATGGCCTAACCGAGGGGCCCAATCCCCAAAGCAGCAATAACTCAGTATTCCCCTGCTATGGGGCCACTAGCCAGTGAGTGGTCTAAACTAGTGCAGTAATCGTTCTAGGAAAATTCACTCAATATGCCAAGTTCCCATTTCATCACAAGCAATAAAAAGGGGGTGCGTCCACAATGTAATTTAATCAGTCATGATGCACAAACATCACATACAGCTCACGCAAATATGATCCATTGGATGGAGACGGACTTTAACACCTCCCACATCATCCCAACTCCAACTATGATGAAAATTCAACCTCCACTAATCCGAGGATGGACCCTCCGCTAAACTCAAGACAATAAGAACTCTACCAAACTCGGGAGTTCCCAACCACCTGAAGACATTCCCTACTCCCCCAAACCGCTTCACTACACCTAACGAACCCCAAATGACTCGAAAGACAAGCAACACTTATTAGAAACCAAAATTGGGCACATCTCATCAACAACTTTTGAGGACATTTCTGGGTGGCATAATCGGAACAACATGAAAACCAAAATCACAACTGGCATCAAGCCAAAAAATCAATCAAAAGAAACACCCCAAACCAAGACAACCGGCCTGAAATCCCGAAAAATCTCAAATACAACCAAAAGAAACACCACAGGACAAAGGTAACAGACTCATAAATCAATCATATATAAACACAGGAATAACCACATTTCAAAATACCAACACCAACTTTTCAAGTAAAACCAAGTCCTGAAATCATTCTTTTTTTTCATTCAAGTCCATTTTAAGAAAGAACAAGCCAAGCCTTAAATTCCAAAACCCCACCCATGGAATCCTATGAATCGCCGCATAAGCCTTCATCCCTTTTCACTCAAATCACTCGTACATGTGCGTCAACGTGCACTTCACGTGTCTACCACAGATATGCGGACGGTCATAAGGGATACCAAGGGTTGCACATTCCACTCCATTACCAAATCCAAACATAATCCAGAATTTTCCCAATTAAAGTACATACTCTTTAAAACACCACTTCACAAATTTCAAAACAACTTGAAAGAAAATCCCTTTTTACCAGTTTTAAACCCATTAGAGAAAGAACCTTTTCAATTCAAAACCACTTTCATTTCCAAAAACACATTAAAACCAAACCAAATCAAGACAAAGCACAGCCAACAATAGACAACCGGAATGAGGAACTAGTGCTTATGCCCAACCCGGTGACATGGTAGTGAGTCACGCACCAAGTAAAACAAAACACCAGGGGACCTTCAATCAGGCACCTGGGCTCCACATGGGTCACTACTCCATGTGGGGTCACAGCGTGACACCGAGTCCCCTCTATTTTTATCCCTCAATCCAAAATAAAGACAAAAGACTCAAAACCCGAACTACCCATAGTAACTCAGGTCTCATCACGAGCGGTGGTGATCAGGCACTGACCCACAACCTACCTCTTGAGCCCTGACAGTCCTAATCTCCAACTACTGGACATCCCAAATAACAAAAGGGCGCTCTGAAAAGCGAGGTCCGGTAAAAGATGACCTCCTCTGATACCATTTTGTCACGAACCAACCCGGGTCGATTTAATCAGTCCACAAACACGCACAAGTCAACGACCACAGTATCGCGAGGTTACATCGCAAATGCACTGCAACAAATGCACAAAAACTAAAATTAGACAAACACAAACTTAGAACAATACAAACGAGCAACAACACAAAAGAAACACCTTGACATGTTTCCAAAACACAACCCGCACCTTTGACACTATTTACTAAACCACTTAAAGAAAAATTATTAAACAGATCTAAATAGAAATCATAGCTTTACACACCCAAAACCATTTTTCAAATGCATTACCCTTCTTTAATCAATTTATGAAACCCCTTTGTAAAAACCCAGCATCAATGCATTCGCATCTCAAGTATCTTTGAAAATACATTTTGCACACTTTGCATAATTTCTCAAATTCCCTTTTTATAATAACACTAGAAAAAAAAAACAAAGACCAACCAAGACAATGGCCTATCCCCCTTTATAAAATCATTCATGTTTTTGACCCATTTTCAAAACAAGTTTTTCACCATTCAAACAAATTAAAGAGACCATTACACAATTTATAAACTACCCAAAAAACACTACACGACCTCACACCAAGAACATGCCCAAAATCCCCTTTTTAGAACCAAACACACACTAAAAACATTTCCAAACATCATTAGAATCACTTACATAATTTAAATAACCAATTGTGTGATTTATAAATTGACATCAAATAACACAAAATGGGTTACACATAAAAAACACCCAATTCCATCTAAAAAGAAAACGTTAAATTTAAACACATAAAAAACCTTTTCAGAAACAAATTTTGCATTACCCATATTAACTGAAAAACACATTAAATTAACTAAGCAAGAAAAAATTGGTGTAAAATTCCCATCGCACCAAGATCGCTTCATGAGGAACCCAAAGAGTACCCTAAATCAAGAATTGGAACTGAAAGGAATCAAAATCAAACCAAACATTAATCCTACCGTACAGGGTTCGACCAAAGTGAAGAAAACATCAAAATATAGAAGAATGAAAATACTTGAGGGAGTCGTTGCCGCTGCAAGCCGTCGGGGAAGAGGCAATGGAGTTCGGCTGGATGGAAGAAGGGGTCGCCGCATGAGGGTGGTTGCCGAAGGGAGAGGGTGCACCAGAGGAGGTCGCGCGATCAAGGAGGGGGTGTCGTCGGACGGGGTCACACCGAAGAGGTGGAGGCCGCCGGACCAGAGGGGAGGAAAAGGCGGATGGCACCTGCGCAGCTGGAAGGCGGATAGGGGAGGGCCGTCGCACGCCGTGGGGGAGAAGAGGCCGCCTGTTACTTAGCCGCCGGAGAGGGTCGCGCAAGCTGTGCGGGGGGGGGGGTGAGGCCGGGAGCTGGGAAGAGTACTGGAGGAGGCTTGGCCCGAGCATACTGGTGTGTGGGAGCTGGCGCGCACCGCAGCGCAGGGGAGAACGAAAAAAAAGGGGGGTCGCGACCCCTTCCCCTTAGGGTTTCAAAACCCTTTTGTCTTTTTTTTTTGTTTTTTTACTAATGTTATACTAATAATAATAAAAATAAAACCAAATAAAAAATCATAATAGTAATAATAATAGTAATTATCATATTAATAATAATAATAATCTTAATAATAATAATAATAATAATAATAATAATAAAACAACCAAAACAATGGTATTAATATTATTAAAACTATATATTATTATTATTTTATGCTTAAGCATTCTTTTATCAAAATCTATTCTATTAATTTTTTTTTACTTCATTTCATTTCACTTGACCTTCAAATAAATTATCTACTTATTTCGAATATCGAGAAACCACATAGCTCGAGTGACATCAAGTGCACAGTCGAGCGAGCTGCGCTCTAACTGTGCCACCCGGCACTAACCACCTACAATTTCAAGCTGTGTGTTGACGCACAATTTTATAAGTTGCGCGCAAGTCGCACATCAAACCTGGTCGGGGTGTGACATACACCCTCTGTTTTCATTCTCATTGAGCTATTGTTTCCCATCATTGTTAATCATGCTACTAATTAAATGTCATTGATGAATTCTTTTTTCTCTTCATAATGATTCAAAGCATGAAAATTTTTGGAATACAATTGATCAGGTTGCTGGTGATGATTTTTGGGGTTTGGTTCTTCTGTTTTTGATTGTGTTTTTCTTGTATTTTTCACTTTTTGGGTGAAAAAGAAATTTTTTTACCTTGTTTTAATCCTCTCTATATCCTTTTAAGCTTAAATGTCTATATATTTTGAACTTAAACTGTCTTCCACCTTATAATTCATCATTGGGGACAATGTTGGGTTTAATTGTAGGGGAGAGGGGTCATTCTAGTGTCATTTCAAATTCCCCCTTCTTGAACCTGTGTTTGTAAAAAAAGTGGTCAATTTTTTTTCAAATATTGTTAAAAAAATTCAAGTTCATTCATTACATGAAAGAAATTGGAGGTTCACTGGTACATTAATTCTATCTTATTAGTGGATAAATGCTTGCTAGATATTGAGAGTGGCACTGAGTCAAAAACTATTAATAATGAATTATTATTGAGTGAAATTGTTCATTGTCTTTATGGATCAGTCTATTTAGGAACTGAGGATGTGAGTGTGATAGGATACGTTTTGTGGGGGGATGATCATGACATAGGGTAACTAGAATATCTCACTAGAATCTTGGGGAATCAAATTTTTATTAAATAATATTAAATAACTTTATCAAGTCAACTCAAATGATTATTAATTAAGTCCTTTGTAACTAGAGTAAAATGGGAAAATGGGATCCCATAGTGGGTATTTGAGACAAGGTTCATTGGGTGCATTTCTATGACTAAATTGAGCCAATTTTGATCGTAATAAGTGCTATGTAGAGTGCTCTTCATAAGTAATATGGATGGGAAAAATTAAAATAAAGTTCCCTTTTAAAAAATGAACTCATTAAGGTGAGGGGAATTTTGAACCCAGATGAAAAATGGAGCAATTGACTTTGTAAAAACTCATTTGTGATGATTCAATAAAGTGATAAAATTAATGGACATTAATTTTTGGAACCTGGGGGAATGTGAGAATGGTAGGTGCCCTTGGTTATGTTTTGAGATCCACTTCATGTAACCCTTCAATACTCCTTGAATGAGAAAATAAATTGGAAATTGAAGTAGGAAAGTTAATAAGTACACATAGGAGGCTTGGCATAATTGATAGTGTATGAATTTGTGACACTTTTGACTTCCTGGGGATTTTTGAAGATAGAGAGGACGTCGTTTTTGAACACCCTTGAAAATGATGACCCACGGTTTGGTCCTTCTCCTATGGGTATTATTGTTTAATCATGCACTTCATTAAATGAAATTCATAATTCATCTTTCTGTTTCAAAGTCTAAGGCATGTACTTCTTTTTGGACAATAAATGTTTTATGTTTGGGGGTGTTTGATGTGGTAGTGTTTTCACGCTATTTATTACATCTTTTTTGTATTTTTATTGCCTTTTTATACCATAATGTTTTTTTATTAAATAATAGATAATTTTTTTGATTTTGTTCTTAATTTGTAAAATAAGAAATTTTAGTTTAAATCGCGAGTTTTAATGTGCATTATTGTCATTTTCAATAATTCTTAAATTAAATCAATTCTTTTGGATTTGACTTTTATTTTATATTCTTTTATTCTAGTTAGTTTATCAATTCATTAATTTAAGTAATTATTTATTTTTAATTTTAAATTAAATAACCTAGGCTACTTTAAATAATTAAAATTGGTTTTTAACAATTTAATTTTATTCAATTTTTTTAATTTACTTAATTATTTAATTAATTAGTTGGTTAATTAATTGGATAAATATTTTAATCAAGTAACTGTAATTTTTTTAATTTTTCATTAATTAAATTGTTTATAATTTTTAATACAACTAAATTAATTCTTATAAATAAAACATACTTAATTTGATTTTCTAATCTTGTTTTATTTACATAGTTTTCAATTATATTATATTATATTTAATTTATTAATTTATTAGTACATTTTTAGTTGTATTAGAGTTTTAATTAATTTAATTTTTGTTTTCTTTTTTGCATGTGTTGTGGTCGCCACGGTCCCCTGCTGCCATTCCATCATGGTGCCACCGTGTCCACCTCACATGTTGTCTCACCACTTCACACTCACGATGACACTGTTTCACAATTAATACCCCACACTCACGGTGCCATTGTTCCCCTCACGATGCCTCAATCACGGTCTTACCATTTCCCAACCACCATTTCACAATTGATGTCCCGCCGTTTCATCCCATCACGGTGACACCGCTTCCTCTATTTATATACGGTGGCACGTCCCACCGCTTCATTCTGCACCATCTTTTCTCCCCATCACACTGCTCCACTTCCCCATCCCAACCCCATCACAATCACCTATCCTCCGTTCCAGCCCTAGAAACACAGTAAAACCTCCCTGCCCTCATCTCATCCTCCATTGCACAACTGCAACACAACCCTCCCACAACACAAAACAACTTCAACATCATAATTTCACAACAAAAAGTCAATCAGTCAACATAATTTTTAAAATCCAAAATTTTAGAAGAAACCCAAATAACTCCAAATCTGAACCTACTCAAAGCCACCGCATCTTGAGCCCACGCGCCTCCTTCCCTGCTCCATCGCCCGATGTCCGTCAGGCCCACATTTCCCTCATCCTGTCGCCGCGCACTAAAACCCGCTGCCGTCAGTGGCTAACTCACCACATTTGGCCCCGAACTCGCCCAGTGCCGCCACCACACGCGACCGCAGGTCTTCGATCCCACGCTACCCAGTGCCGCCACCACATTCTTTCTTCCTCGAAGTCCTCTGTCTCCTTTCTGTCCATGTCGAACAGACCCCGCCTCTCTTCATTTTTCTGTCTTCTTATTTAGTTTTTATTCTATATTATTATATCATATAATATAGTATATATTATACATGTTATATATCATATAAAATACTAAAAGAATAATAGTAATATTAATAAAAGAATATAAGATTTTATATATAATATTTAATTTCTTATATATCATAATAATATATGTTATTAATTAAATAAAATGATGATTATATTAATAATAGTATTTGTTTTTTAAAAAATATATATTCTTATAAGTATTTTTATGCAGTATATATATATATATATTAAAATGTATTTTTTCAGTAGTGATATAATAAATAGTTTTTTATTTATACAATAGTTTCATTTTTTCCAGTGACTCACATCCATTTTTTGTAGAGGGACGGTTGTGGCTCGGCTCGTGCGACTCATTATTTAGTTTGGAGAGATTTCTCTAGTGACCGACACAAAAGGAGTGGAACTGTGAAATCACCACGTGGAGGTCGGGGAACACTTCAGACGAGTTTCCAGAGACTTCAATTACCGGGTCATCAACAGTCATCATGAGCACTTGATCATTTATTCACCCAAGGGGAAGGACGCATAGACAGGGATTCATCTATCCAGACTGGGGAGTGGAGGAGGAGAAACATACAACATTATAGAGGCTAGGAGTTTGGAGGCATGAGAGCAGCAGATCAACGTTTTATACCTCAATTCATAGGGTGGGACATCGAGTGCACTCCAGCATTTGATCCACCATCGAGCAGTATGGATTATAGATTTTGAGAGATCAAGAAGGGAGACGAACATATTTATTTCCCTTGTGCTCTATTTTTTTGAAACTACTGTCAACATGAACATAATTGATTTTAATTCAATTTTTTCACTAAATTCAACCACTATGTATGGATAAACCCCTTCGGGGGGTGGGGGGGGGATAAGCTGGCTATTTAGAATTGTTTATTCTGATTTATGAACTACATCTTTTTCTAGATAGTCTCTATCACTATTTGCGGGACTGTTTTATTTTAAAAACAACAAGGTTCTGTGAAACCCGAACTTGATTGAGTCTAAATGAAAACTATTTCAATCTGACGAGGCCATGGAAAAATGAATTATGTTCAAATGAGAGAGAGACACTGAACATAAGTGACATGTTGAGCCCAGTGACCTCTAACTTTTATCACCATTTAATGGAATGACTTTTACAGTTGAAGGACTATAAGGGCTATTTCATAGAAAACTAACCAGTAGAAAAATTTATCCAATTACTTTAAGTCAGATCCATATTTCTTAAACTTTAATACATGAATGAGGCTATGAAATATCGAAATAGTCTAGTGGACTTTCCCCATAATCATATATTGGTTGGTTTTACCACTAGATTTCTTAGTGTATTGTCTACTTTCATGCACTCACCAGTTAACTTTCACTTCATCACACACTGATTTTCACTCAATCCACTTCACCACCACCAATTGTTTTTGTAGTTTTTTTGTGTGTTTATTTTATTTTATTTTTTTAGATCACTAATCACAACATTCGGCCTCCCCGTGGTTCAACCCAATCTTGCCACTGTTTTAAGCAGTATGTAGGTTATAAATTTTAGTTTGTCGCTCGTACCCAATGACGCGCCTGCATGCAGTAGGCATCTAAAAACTCAGTCTTCAACGAGGGTTTTCATTAATGATTCCACAAAACACTATCTTAATTTTTTTGTCTCTAGAATAATGAGAGTCTTCATATTCCATTTATAGATTGAGTTCACAATGAAAAATATAATCATAACTACAAAATTCACTTATATCCAATGCATTTCATTAAAATAGTTTTAGTATACTAAATAATTGTTCAATATTACCTTCTAGGAATGTAGTAAAACATTATTCACACCTTATATACCTTGTGATGTTTTCTTCATACATACCCACTAATTTATCATCCTTTTTAACTCTATGAATATTTGATGTACATGGATGTTACTAACATTTTTTAACTTAGTTTTAATTAATTTGCTAACCGCTTCTTGAGTTTTTAGGTTTTTTTTGTAGTATTTTAATATTTTAGATATTTTTAGTTAATTTTATATTAACATTAGTTATTTACTTTTATTTTTATTTTTTTAGTTTTTTTAGTTTTTTTAGTTTAATTAATATTAGTTATTATTATTATTATTAGTTTACATAACTCTTCTTTTTATTTTTACTAATTATTATTATTATTATTATTACCTTTTTATTTAAACTTTTAGATAATTAGTTTTTAAATTTAAATTTTAGTTTTAAAATTTTGAATTCTATCTAACTTCCCCCCCCCTCCCCCTTGACCCGCTCTCCCCTCAACCGCCGGCCTAAAAAAAATCTCGGCCGCCCCTGCCTTCACGTACACAGCTCCCCGCTCCCTCTCTTAACCCGGCGCCCGCAGCCTCCTCACCGGATCCCTTCCGCCACCCTCTCACCTGCGCCCCTCCCTTCCATCGCCACCCAGCCCCTCTCAGCATCACGACGCCACTCACTCTCCCTCATCCCACGACCCCCTGCTCCTCTTCACCCAGCGGAGCCGCCACCCTCACCTCCCCCTGGACCCGCCGCCTGCCTCCCTTGCTGCACTCCCGCTCCCCGCGCGGCCTCCCCTCCTCTCATCCACGGTGCCCCATCTCCCGGCCGACACCCGCACTCCCTCTGGCCGACTCTCCCTCCCTTGCCGCTTACTCCCCCTCCGGGCTGCTCCCTCGCCCTCACCTCACCCGACGCCATCCACCCTGCCTCTCCCCGGACTCCCATATCCAGCCGCAGCCGGCCCTCCCTCTCTATCGCCGGGCTTCACCCCTCATCGCCCCGGCTCCCTTCCCTGCATCTCGACCCCATCAACCAGCCGCCACCCCATTCATTCCCCCTCCAAGGCCTCGGCCAGCCCCGCTACCACCCAGCCTCCCTCGCCACTCCGCCTCCCTCTCCCTCACTCGGCCGGACCCCATTTTCTTTGTTTTATTTGCAGTGCACTACTTACCGCTACCCGAGGAGCCGACCAGCAGCCGCACACTACTCACCGTTCATATCCTTCGTTCCGGTGGTCGCATAGTTGGTGCGCGACGTCATCACGTGCCGAGGGTTGCGCGCGGTGGAAATAGAGACGGACACGATCACTTCTTCGGTAACGCAGTGTTAATCCACATGACATATCATTTTAATGCGTTTATTCTTTTTATTGTGATGTCGGGGTAATTTTATTAGTGTCGGGATGTTAGTTGATTAATTAAAATTATTGCGCATGCCATGCAAGATATTGTTTGATGATTAATTGTCAATTAAATTTATTTTAATTGAATATTTATCTGTTTAAATTATTTTTGCACTGAATTAATTGCTGAAATTGAAACTGGCCATTTTAATTATAAGTTGACGCGGCGGTCCGAGAAGGTAAACCGCGTTGACTGATGGTAGGTGCAAATTGGTGACATGACTTTGTGAGAAACGGGTTGTGTCATTTCGCCGTATAGTTCGAGACTTGAACGAATTTTCTAATTTATTTATGACACCAGAGAACGGGACTTTAAATAAATTAGGAATTTTAAATTGAACATCTAAAAAATGCACATATATTTGGAACTGGCGATAACTAAACAGGATAAATATTTAATCATATAAAGAATATTTTGCATGTCTGCGTGATAATTGAATTATGACACCAGCATCCCCGACACATTTTGTTGATTTAGAATCCATCATCATTTCCGTTTGCAATTTTATTTTTATCTTTTGTCTTCTCACCTTTTAGTTTTAAAAAAAAAAGAAAAAAAAAGAGAGAAAACTCAAAAATAGGAATTCCCTCAAACCTTGTCCATCTAAACATTGTCCAACGAAATATTTTTAGTGGACTAGATTCCGTGCTCTCTGTGGTTCGACCCTGCTCGCCACTTTTACAGTAGCCAGTCGGTTATAAAAATTCGCAAATTTACACGCGTAGCGACGCGCGTGCCAAATTTCTGGCGCTGTTGCCGGGGAGCACGCGCACGTCTAGCATTAAGAAAATTTCAAGTAGACCTTGCTTTAGGCACTGTTCGCCTAAATGGTGAACACTCGTACTTCTGATCCGTCAAAGAACGACACACCCCTTGATCCACAACTTGAACATCAAAGAAAGGGAAAAGACCAAGTCGGTACCTCAGCTGCAAACGCAATGCATCCACCTGCGGAAAGCGTTGAAACTCATATTCCGACACTTCCTAGTGGACAAGTCCATCCACTTTTCCAAAACCGTCTCGATAATCAACGACCTCGGACTACTATGAGACAGGAGTTGCGACCCAACACAGTCGGAATAAGCTCAGGTATAACACGACCCAGAATTCAAGCAACGCACTTTGAATTGAAGCCGTCCACGATCAACCTGCTCCAACAACATGCACAGTTTCATGGATTGAGCAGCGAAGACCCTTATATGCATGTGAACAGATTTCTTGAAGTCTGTGACACATTTAAATATAACGGAGTAACGGATGATGCGTTGATCCTACGACTGTTTCCATTTTCGTTGCAAGGGAAAGCAAAGGACTGGTTGGAGAGTCTCGACCCCGAAACAGTTTTCACATGGGAAGTGTTGAGAAGAAAATTCCTTGATCGATATTAAACAACAACTCAATCTTTGAAAAACAAGAGAGACCTCGACTCCTTTTGTCAAAGTGAATACGAATCGTTAGGAGAAGCTTGGGAAAGATTCAAGTCCATGTTAAGACGTTGCCCCCATCATGGGATGAAGTTGGCAAACCAGCTGCAAGCTCCCTACTATGGACTTCAATCCGAGAGTAAGTCTGCCATCAACACAGCTACTGGAAACGCGTTCATGGAAATGGATCCGGAGGACCTGTACATATTGATTCAAAACATGGACGAACACAGTTTCCAGTGGCCAGAAGATTTTTCAAGACGAAAGGCAGGAGTGCATCACGTTGATACTCAAACATTCATGGCTGCACAATTTGAAGCTCTCAACAAGAGGATTGACAACTTGTCAATAAACCCGCCTAAGCCAGTCCATGTTGTTCAAGCTGAACATTATACACACTGTGGTGGCCCTCATGATTATCCCATGTGTCCATATAACACATCTGAGACTAAGATGTCTGAAGCTAACTTTGTCAGCTACAACAAAGGAAATTATGGAAACAACTACAACACAAATTGGCAAGGAAATAACCAAAATCAAGGTTGGAAGGAGCCATCAACTACTCAACCAATAAACCAGAATGCGGGTCCACCTGGATTTCCTGCTCAATCTTCCTTCAGACCCGCCATGCAATCGCAAGAGCAAGGATATCAACAGAAATACCGACCCCCATTTCAGCAACAACAACAAAATAAGGAGCAAAAGCAAACAGACTTGTCCCCTCCTGCAATGCAAGGACAACAAGATTGGGGAGAAACTATTGCTAAACTAATGATGTCCAATCAATCAAGGTTTGAGTTACAAGAGATTGCAACTCAAAATTTGCAAGCAACAACTCAAAATTTGCAGACAAACACCCAAAACCTGCAGGCTTCCATGCGTAACATTGAAAATCAAGTCGGTCAGATAGCCGCACAAATGCAGAACCGACAACAAGGAACACTACCGGGAAGCACAAGAGTCAACCCAAGAGAAGAAGCAAAAGCCATCACATTGCGAAGTGGCACACAGTTACCAGAGCACCAAAAGCCTGATGTTCAACCAACAGATGAGACGCCTATACCTTCCACTGAAAATGGCGACTCAACAAACAAAGAAATCCAACTTGAACCCAAAGGGGAGGAAGATCCAAACAACCTTGCAAAGAATGAAAAGGCAAGAAAGGAGAAGGAAAATGAGGCACTCAACGAAAGAGCGAAAGCCCACATACCACCTCCTCCATTTCCACAAAGACTGAAGCAAAGGAAGTTGGATGCTCAATTTTCAAAATTCATGGAGATGTTCAAAAAGCTTCAAATAAATATTCCTTTTGCGGAAGCCATCACACAAATGCCCCACTATGCCAAATTTCTCAAAGAACTTCTGTCAAAAAGAAGAAAATTAGATGATGTGGGAACGGTCATAATGCACGAGGAATGTTCAGCGGTCATACCCAGATCCATACCTCCAAAACTAAGAGACCCTGGGAGTTTCACTATTCCTTGCAATATTGGAGGGTGTCAATTCGGAAGAGCTTTGTGCGACCTCGGAGCTAGTGTCAATCTCATGCCATTTGGAATCCTTGAGGAACTGGGCATCACCGAATTAAAGCCAACGAGAGTCGCCTTGCAAATGGCTGACCGATCAGTGAAGCATCCTCGAGGGATTCTAGAGGACGTTCTTGTCAAGGTTGATAAATATTACTTCCCTGCTGACTTCATTGTCCTCGATATGGAAGAAGACAAGGACGTCCCACTCATTCTCGGGAGACCCTTCTTGGAGACATGCAGAGCACTGGTTGATGTCCAAGAGGGAAAGTTAATTTTTAGAATTGGGGATGAGAACATAACATTTGATGTCCTAAAGGACATGGAAAAACCATCTGTAGCAGACTGTCATTTCCTGGATACGATTGAAGAATGGGATGCGTTTGCAAGCGATGTGCTAGACCTCGCAGATTTGCACAAAGAAAATAAAGAGTTCACTGAATCAATCGAGGAAGTGGAATTCATCAGGAATATAGTCGAGCCTTTAGATAGACATGAATTCACTTCACTTACTCCATCACTTGAAAAGCCTCCAACACTTGAGCTTAAACCTCTTCCATCAAACCTGAGATATAGCTACTTGGGAGATTTAAACACCTTACCAGTCATCATAAATGCCAATCTTTCGAGTGAACAAGAGAGCAAATTGCTCAATGTCCTGTCACAAAGGAAACCAGCAATAGGTTGGACGATTGCTGATCTAAAAGGTATAAGTCCTGCCATTTGTACTCACAGAATACATATGGAAGATAATTCAAAACCCTGCAGGCAACCACAACGACGCTTGACACCTCCCATGAAAGAAGTAGTCAAGAAAGAAGTCATTAAACTTCTTGATGCCGGTTTAATTTTTCCAATCTCTGACAGTCAGTGGGTTAGCCCGTTGCAAGTGGTACCTAAAAAGGGTGGAACCACAGTGGTTGAGAATGATAAAGGAGAATTGATAACCACAAGAACAGTGACTGGATGGAGAGTGTGCGTCGACTATCGGAAATTGAATGATGCCACTAGAAAGGATCACTTCCTATTACCCTTTATTGATCAAATCCTTGAACGATTGGCAGGTCGAGATTACTACTGTTTTCTGGATGGATACTCGGGCTATAATCAAATAGAAGTGACACCAGAGGATCAAGAGAAAAGCACGTTCACTTGTCCATATGGTACATTTGCTTATAGGCGAATGCCTTTTGGAATGTGTAATGCTCCAGCCACATTTCAACGATGCATGATGGCAATGTTCCATGACATGATTGAAGAGTTCTTGGAAATTTTCATGGATGACTTCTCAGTGTATGGAAATTCTTTTGATGACTGTCTAGAACATTTGGATAAGGTTTTGGCAAGATGCGAAGAAAAGAATCTGGTACTTAATTGGGAAAAGTCACACTTCATGGTCCAAAGTGGAATAGTCTTAGGCCATCAAATTTCAAAGAAAGGAATTGAAGTTGACTCCGCAAAGATTAGTACAATCTCTGAGTTACCCATGCCTTCTTCAGTTCGTTCCATTCGAGGTTTTCTTGGGCACGTTGGATTCTATAGACGCTTCATCAAGGATTTCTCTGTTATTGCCCGACCCCTTACGAATCTATTGGGAAAAGATGTCACGTTCCACTTCGGCCCTGAATGTCAGGAAGCATTTAAATTATTAAGGCAGCGTTTGGTTGAATCCCCAATAATGATTTCACCTGATTGGGAGTAACCATTCGAGTTAATGTGTGATGCTAGTGACTGGGCAGTTGGAGCTGCCTTGGGGCAAAGAAAAGAAAAGATCTTTAGGCCAATCTACTATGCTAGCCGAACATTGAATGAGGCCCAACATAACTACACAACAACTGAAAAAGAGCTGCTAGCAGTTGTTTTTGCCTTTGATAAATTTCGATCCCATCTGTTGTTCTCAAAAGTCACTGTCTATACGGATCACGCTGCACTTCGGTATCTAATGGCCAAGAAAGATGCAAAACCGAGACTCATTCGATGGATACTGTTACTTCAGGAATTTGACATTGAAGTCAAGGACAAAAAGGGAACAGAGAACGTCGTTGATGATCATTTATCACGCCTCGACCATGACACAAGTGAAATCAATGTCGAACTAATCACTGAAACATTTCCTGACGAACAACTCTATGCCATTGAGACAATCACACCTTGGTATGCTGATTTCGTGAACTACTTAGCTTCAGGTGTGATACATCCAGATTTATCAAAGGAACAGAGGAAAAGATTTCTGAATGAATCACGACATTACTACTGGGATGATCCTTTACTTTTCAATGACTGTGCGGATGGAATGATAAGAAGATGCATCCCTGAAGAAGAAGTGGAAAGTGTTTTGAACCTATGCCATACTGGAGAAGCTGGAGGACACCATGGGATTCATCGAACAATCAGCAAGGTGTTACAATGTGTTTTGTACTGGCCAACCATGAATCGTGATATTCGTGAATTCGTCATGAATTGTGACAAATGCCAAAGAACCGGGGGTATAAGCTGGAAGCGCGAAATGCCACAACACTCAATCATGGGAATTGAAATTTTTGACATATGGGGAATTGACTTCATGGGTCCTTTTCCTAAATCTTTTGGGAAATCCTATATCCTTGTCTGTGTGGACTATGTGTCAAAATGGGTGGAAGCTGAGGCATTCTCGGAAAATAATGCTCGAGTCGTCATTAAATTTTTGAAGCAACACATTTTTACCCGGTTCGGAATTCCAAGGCTAATCATCAGTGACCGTGGTAACCACTTAAATAATGCGCTGTTTCAGAAGCTAATGACTCGCCATGGATGTCACCACTACATGAGCACCCCATACCATCCACAGACCAATGGCCAAGCTGAGGTTTCAAACCGAGAAATTAAGGGTATTTTGGAGAAAACTGTAAGTACATCTAGGAATGATTGGGTCACCAAACTTGATGTTGCACTATGGGCCTACAGAACTGCCTACAAGACACCCATTGGAATGTCCCCATATAGGTTGGTCTTTGGGAAAACCTGCCACTTACCTGTAGAATTGGAACATAAAGCTTATTGGGCTGTGAAGAAACTGAATTTTGATCTCAAAACTGCCCAAGAGAAGCGTTTTCTACAAATGAATGAACTGGATGAGATGAGGAGAGAAGCATATGACAATGCTTTGATTTACAAAGAGAAAACTCGAGACTGGCATGACAAACGGATCCAACAAAGAAATTTTTCAACAGGCGACAAAGTTCTCCTATTCAACTCACGACTTCGAATCATGGCTGGAAAACTCAAATCGAAGTGGTCGGGTCCTTACACCGTCACAATTGTTTATCCACATGGTGCTGTCGAAATTTATGATGGGAAGATGCCCCCATTCAAAGTAAATGGTCAACGCCTTAAACTTTACCACACTTCGGATAAAATAGGCATCATTGAAGAACTACAATTGCAATGAGAAGTTATCCGTCTGGCTGAAGACGTAAAACTTAGCGCTGATCGGGAGGCAACCCGACTGCTTCTTCATTCTTTGATCTTTGTTTTCTTACTCTATCTCTATCTCTCTATCTTCTTTGTGAATGCAGCTAAAAAATGTCTAGATCTTCTGATTCTTCTGTGGTCATCGATGCGCTTGTTCCGTCTCCCTCTGACTTAGTACGACGGATAACTCAGGAGCTGGCTGATATCGAGCGCCGGCTTGAGGAACTTTCACTGGAGATTCGTGCTCAGCATCCAGCACCACTACAAAGAGCACAGATTCCGTTCCTCCCTCACCAGCTTCACGCTAACTTTGCTCCGGAGGTGATTAATCCCACCAAGCGTCCCCGTGAGATTGAGGATACAGCCACTAGTTCTCGTAAGAGGCAGAGGAATTCTGAGCTGATGGACCAAGACGATTGAACATTGTCCATCTGTCTGGCTGAAGACGTAAAACTTAGCACTTCCTGGGAGGCAACCCATGTTCCAGTTTCATTCCCCCCCCTTTTTCTCCTTTTACCTGTTCTAATTTGTTTAAAAAAAATAAAATAAAATAAAATAAAACATGGCATGTGTGATTTTTCTTTTAGCTCCTCCTGATATCTGTATGCACCTGTCACTCTTCTGCATCTCTGCTTCTATTTAGATGATTCTTGGTGTTATATTTATGATATGATGCGGGTATGTGTTGTCCATATGTAGATTTTACAGGTACATCATTTCTGGAACTTCATCGGATACAGGCAGCCTCTCCGCATCTATCTGCACTTACACAGGGAAGTGTTTTAATTTTCGCCATATTTTCTGCTTCCAAAAACACCATGAAAAAAAAACAAACTAACACTCCTGTCATTCATGAACCCACATAAGAACTGTTGTATTTTTACCGCAACCCAGTCGGGAACATACCACTTGTGTCCCTAGGCAGTTTGAGCACCTGATTCTTGTTCTAGATTTCTTTAATCCTTGATCTCATGACTTAGATGATTGCTGATATTATTTCATGCTTCGAATGTTTTTCAAAAACTTGAATATTTTTGAGACACTTATTTGCACTCATTCTCATCTGTGTTGTCCAACATTATATTTCCATACCCGTGAGGACTCTAATCCATTTCAAAATAATCTCTTATTTCTCTTTTTCTTGAGGGAATCTCAACCATGTTTTGTCTTCTAGAACTTTCCATGTTTTTCCATCAAAGCGATAGGAATTTTTGAAAGTTTCACCAAAATGATCGAGGCATCTGTTTGATTTTTCAGCCCCGTTGACCCACTGAGCCACCCTTACATTTTCTCCGTCGTATAGCCCTTAGAAGCCATGAAGAAGCCTTTTAGGATGAGCCCAAGCCGATACCCTTCCCTACCAATTTCTTGAATTTATGCATGATTATTTCAATCTAAGTGTGGGGGAGAGAGACTTACTCATGGAGAGGGTTCTTCGAGGGGCAGTGAGTCATTTGATGTACATGGATTGACATTATCTCATCCTGATCATTGAGTTCTTTTTCACAGTAGCGACATTCATTTCATATTATTTTGATATAGGAATATAGAACCCTTTTCAGTTCCAACAATGAGTACATTGGTGGTCATTACGCGGTAACCCTCGACTTTGGGGATACCTATTAAAGTGATGGTCCATTACTCCAGGAACTAGAGAGTTTTCTATATGACCTACCTTCATTGCGATGTTACAGCATATACGCTGCTTGTGTACCATTCTTTGGGATTATTGTCTGACACCTATTCCATGGGGATTTTGAGTTGATACTCACCAGTTTTTTTTCCTGACCATATTATGTGAGTGAGTTGTGTTTTAAAAAAAAATGAGTGAAAAAAAAACACGAGCGAAACATTGGCTTATCATATGCTTGGGGACAAGCAGTGTTTTAAGTGTGGGGGAGTGAGAGTTTGAGGGAGACATTTAGATTGACTTATCATGCATTTATTTCAAGATTCAACCCTCCTTTTTACCAAAAAAATGTCAATTTTTTTTACCCACCGTCCCACAGCTTCAGAAACATTTGAACCTCATGTAAAGTCCTTGAGATTGGTGCATTCTTTTGATTTCCACTAGTGGAGATGTGAAATTCATGGCAAGCCTATGGTAAGCCTGCATGTGTATGAGAACTGAGAAAAACATTGATCAAATGTTTTTGAGAGATGAGAGTGATGGTGAGGTAGGTCACATGATGAATGAGTGCACGTACTTGTTTTGAAAAAAATGCAAGTGAAAGAAAAATTATTTTTGAAACTGAAGTTTTAAATGAAGCATGATATATTATGAGGAAAGAGATTGAAAGATTTTTGAACTTGTAATTTTGATGTTTGGATTTGTCTACAGGTCCACTTGTGTTTTATTTCAGATTGTTTTGCCCAGGAGTGCAAAAGTTTAAGTGTGGGGGATTTGATGTACATGGATGTTACTAACATTTTTTAACTTAGTTTTAATTAATTTGCTAACCGCTTCTTGAGTTTTTAGGTTTTTTTTGTAGTATTTTAATATTTTAGATATTTTTAGTTAATTTTATATTAACATTAGTTATTTACTTTTATTTTTATTTTTTTAGTTTTTTTAGTTTTTTTAGTTTAATTAATATTAGTTATTATTATTATTATTAGTTTACATAACTCTTCTTTTTATTTTTACTAATTATTATTATTATTATTATTACCTTTTTATTTAAACTTTTAGATAATTAGTTTTTAAATTTAAATTTTAGTTTTAAAATTTTGAATTCTATCTAACTTCCCCCCCCCCTCCCCCTTGACCCGCTCTCCCCTCAACCGCCGGCCTAAAAAAAATCTCGGCCGCCCCTGCCTTCACGTACACAGCTCCCCGCTCCCTCTCTTAACCCGGCGCCCGCAGCCTCCTCACCGGATCCCTTCCGCCACCCTCTCACCCGCGCCCCTCCCTTCCATCGCCACCCAGCCCCTCTCAGCATCACGGCGCCACTCACTCTCCCTCATCCCACGACCCCCTGCTCCTCTTCACCCAGCGGAGCCGCCACCCTCACCTCCCCCTGGACCCGCCGCCTGCCTCCCTTGCTGCACTCCCGCTCCCCGCGCGGCCTCCCCTCCTCTCATCCACGGTGCCCCATCTCCCGGCCGACACCCGCACTCCCTCTGGCCGACTCTCCCTCCCTTGCCGCTTAATACCCCTCCGGGCTGCTCCCTCGCCCTCACCTCACCCGACGCCATCCACCCTGCCTCTCCCCGGACTCCCATATCCAGCCGCAGCCGGCCCTCCCTCTCTATCGCTGGGCTTCACCCCTCATCGCCCCGGCTCCCTTCCCTGCATCTCGACCCCATCAACCAGCCGCCACCCCATTCATTCCCCCTCCAAGGCCTCGGCCAGCCCCGCTACCACCCAGCCTCCCTCGCCACTCCGCCTCCCTCTCCCTCACTCGGCCGGACCCCGTTTTCTTTGTTTTATTTGCAGTGCACTACTTACCGCTACCCGAGGAGCCGACCAGCAGCCACACACTACTCACCGTTCATATCCTTCGTTCCGGTGGTCGCATAGTTGGTGCGCGACGTCATCACGTGCCGAGGGTTGCGCGCGGTGGAAATAGAGACGGACACGATCATTTCTTCGGTAACACAGTGTTAATCCACATGACATATCATTTTACTGCGTTTATTCTTTTTATTGTGATGTCGGGGTAATTTTATTAGTGTCGGGATGTTAGTTGATTAATTAAAATTATTGCGCATGCCATGCAAGATATTGTTTGATGATTAATTGTCAATTAAATTTATTTTAATTGAATATTTATCTGTTTAAATTATTTTTTCACTGAATTAATTGCTGAAATTGAAACTGGCCATTTTAATTATAAGTTGACGCGGCGGTCCGAGAAGGTAAACCGCGTTGACTGATGGTAGGTGCAAATTGGTGACATGACTTTGTGAGAAACGGGTTGTGTCATTTCGCCGTATAGTTCGAGACTTGAACGAATTTTCTAATTTATTTATGACACCAGAGAACGGGACTTTAAATAAATTAGGAATTTTAAATTGAGCATCTAAAAAATGCACATATATTTGGAACTGGCGATAACTAAACAGGATAAATATTTAATCATATAAAGAATATTTTGCATGTCTGCGTGATAATTGAATTATGACACCAGCATCCCCGACACATTTTGTTGATTTAGAATCCATCATCATTTTTGTTTGAAATTTTCTTTTTATCTTTTGTCTTCTCACCTTTTAGTTTAAAAAAAAAAGAGAGAAAACTCAAAAATAGGAATTCCCTCAAACCTTGTCCATCTAAACATTGTCCAACAAAATATTTTTAGTGGACTAGATTCTGTGCTCTCTGTGGTTCGACCCTGCTCGCCACTTTTACAGTAGCCAGTCGGTTATAAAAATTCGCAAATTTACACGCGTAGCGACGCGCGTGCCAATATTCTATATATTTGTATGGGAAGAGTTCATAGAAACTATTTAGATAAAATTATTTTCTTAATCTCTTCCCATTCCATCCATTCTTATTCATCCATATTCAAAATTTTACCATTGAGATACCAAAATTGTTCAACCTCACCATAAAGTGTGTAAGCATCTAAAATGATCACCTCATTCATTGAGAAGTATAGGATGGAAAATATATTCTATATTTCATTGATCTCATGTTCAGAAATTAGTGGTTTTAAAGAACCACTATTATAGACATATTATTTAGTAAAATCATTTTTTACTCAATTAATTTTGGATCCATCATTTAATTAAATAAAATAAATTTGATGTATTGGAAAATTAATAAATATAGAAAAAAATTATAATCAGAAATGATATAACTATTAAATGACATTAAAAACCTATCATATAAATCCCCATGTTTCAATCAAGGTTATCCATGGTCACATTCATATTAGGTTCTCTACCATTTTTTATAATACATCATGAAACTCCATTAAATCCTAAATAATAGTTTATATAGAGTATGTAAATCAACCATGTATATTTATAAGGTGTTTCAAACTAGGTGTGTAGATATTCTAACTTGTTTTTTCACCAAGTGAAGATCTTGATAATACAAAATAATCATTTTTCATGTATAAGTACCCCTATGATAATTTATTCTAGATCCTCTATCAACTAGTTTTTATCAAGATCTACATTTCTTTGCTATGAAATGATACACTATATAATTTACAAATTTTTTGGGTGTTTTCCTTTGTTTAAACGTAACACTAGTATTTTTAGTAATGTTCTCTAATCTTAATTGAAAAAATGAATAAAATAATCTCAAAAAATAAGTAAATCTTGCTATGATAAAAATTGAGATGCCCCAAATTTTCTCTCTTATATCTGGTTTTGAAAACAAATAGTTAACATACAAGATTAAATACAAAGTGAGATGAAATAATTTAAATAATCATGTATTTTACATCATTTGCGTAATTTAAATGCTATATATCATAAATAATTCTATAACTGCATGATCCAAAGGTTTAGTTTCATTAGAAAATAGCTACATAAAAATATTATTTCACATAATTTATCTAGATCTCCCATGACATATTATCATATGATGTCCGCCAACACATAATCCTTCTTACAATTCCTTGTGGAGATGGGAAAATAAATAAGTGGTCAATTAAAATGAACAGTAGAGGAAAATATTATCAAAGTGTCACTATGAGGTCAGATCATAAGTATATAAGAAATTATGGGAGATATATGGAACAATAAGAGTTGTAAAAAATTCATTATAAAAGGAAATACAATCTGAAATGATCAATTATATACCATGTAATAAGACCGAGGAAACATATAATAATAAACAGGTTCCATAATCCATAATATTAGCACATGTATGAAGTGTAATAGTGTAGAACATGTATGGTCATGTAAAATAAAAAAATATGTCATATATAACAAACAAGAAAATCATATCATAGTGGATCCAAAATCACACCCAATTTCCCATCACATAGTGGATTAAGAATCACTACTTATTTCCCATCACACAGTGGATCATGAATCACTACATATTTCCCATAATGGATCGATCAATACTACATGACTCCAATTATTATCTAATGATATGCTGTGTTTTTTAAAATTTAATTGCAGGGCCCTTTAGGACCCACAAATTAAATAATGATAGTCAATAAACATGTGTACCACATGAGAACCTTCATACATCATATCATAAAAACACAATGAATTAAAATAGGTTTCATATAACTTTTCTAATTGTATCTTATAAATTTTTAACAAGAGTTAGATTGATTGATACCAAAATTCAATGACCCAAATCCTATATCTCATAATTTAATTTATATGTTTAATCATTAAACATCACTTCATTTTTTTAAGATCATATTTAAATAAATAATAAATTTTAATTGATATGGTAAATTATTTTAGAATACATTTATCAACAATGTTGTAAAGAGATTAATTTTCAAGTACCTTTCAAAAAGATCAATTTTTAGATGTTGACATGAATAATGTTTTAAATATAATTTATAAACAAATCCCTATAATTTGATCCTTGTAATTACATAAACATTATGTCCACTAATTTTTTGTGGAAGATATAATATAAGATCTTGAAAAAGTACTTAAACATTTTAAAATACCATTATTGAAGCACAAATCATAAAAAAGGAGAATAAAAAATCATCTAAAAAGGGTTAAAAGAAAAATATAAATTACAAAATAGATAATATATTAATATTTTTCAAAATAAAAATGTAAAATATTTTTTCTATGGAATAATATGGACATGGAGGGGAAAAGGTTTATTTTATAAGGTGAGAATTATTCGTACCAACAACATTTGTTAATTTAAGAGGTAAATATATTAATAAAGAATATTTTGACGAAAAAATGTATATTTTATAGATAAAAATATAAATTTTAATATGAATTAATTAAATGGTACAATTCGAGGATCTTATAAAAACAAAGTCAGTGGATAAAAATATTGAATCAATGAAAAATGATGGATCGATAAACCACTTACCTTGGATTCCAGTATGGTCAAAAGAGCTCTAAAATGATATGTGATAAATATAACCATATTAAATAACTATTTTACAACATTATCCAATTATATTCTCATATATATCCTTCAATTATAATAATTATACATTTATTAGTTAGTTATTTTTAATTCCCATTATCAGATGTTAAATATTTTTATTATTTCATAAATGATATGAAATGTCGATGTCAATCCCCATATATTGAAACAATGTCCATAATTCTTAAATTATTTAATATATCAAAATAGATGTTTCATATTTTTAAAAAAAATTAATTCCTTTGGATTTCTAGTTTTTATTTACGATGTGTAAATATATTACATTCTTCTTTCTGTAATTTGTAACAAACTAGTTGTGGTATATTAAAAACATATAAGTTATTAATAGAATAGATAATTTGTCTTCTTATATCCACAATAACTTCATAAATATAATTTTTATTCATTAAATACATTCTTAGAACTATCCATTGAAGTAAATGATAAAAAACCAAATACATATTTTATAGAGGAAATAATTTATATAAAACCCCAGTGATGTTTTATTTTCCAAATTGATGTGGGGAAGAAAAATTATGGTTTTTCCATCAATATAATAAAATTTAATTAATGTAATAATACTAATAAAATTATATTAGTATGGTTAGAATAGGATTAGAGTGTGGTAGATGATAAATATAGATAAGAAAATGATAAGGAGTGGATAAAACTTTGGATTATGACCTAAATATTATCTTAAAGGATTACCCAAAAATGGAGGACATAGGACACTTTATTTCTACCCAAGTCTTTTAAGTATGTGAGAGGGATACATGGGTTGTAAAATGGGTAAAATATCAAGGATATTTAAAGGGAAAAGTGTGGACTGAATTGGGTTTGACTGATATCCCTTTATATGTTAAAAGGATAGACAATTACTTGTAAACTTAAGATGGTGATGATTAAAGATAGGATCCCATGGGAGTTGGGTGAGTTGGAAGAAGAACTGTTAGTGATATGTGTGTGAAATAATTTACTACGTAAAAAAGGTATTCTAGATGGTCATAGTTTCAAGCAAATTTATCAAAATATAAGCACTTTAGTTACCACTTTTTTCTTTAATTAATCAAGATTAAATTTGTACAATGCAAATTATTTTTTACAAAAAAAAAGATAGCCAAGCTAAAAGAATTTACATTTTATGATTTTAAATTTTAGAATCCATTTAAAATAAATTTGTTTCTAAAGATTATAAAATTAACTTTTAAATTTAAAAAGTACATATAGAAAAAACACTATTGTAGAAAACATCCCTTTATAAATCAATTATTTGTCTTTTTTTATTTCCTATTATTTATAGATAAAATAAGTGTTAGTATATTATATATATATATATATAATATATTGCATCATAATTTAATTTAAAATATATATAGTTTCTTTAAATAAAAATTCATAGTCCATAAAAATGACATTTTTTAGTAAAATATATATTTAAAGCATATTTTTATATTATTTAGCAATATTTATTACACTTTTAACAATTATTTTTTATTAAAAATGAAATTTTATATTCATTAATATTATAAATGAAAAATTTATAAGAATTTAATTGATTCATAATTAATTTATTAAATTATTAATTAAATTTTTTATACTATACCAACTTCAATAGACATAATTTCTCTAGATTTCTATGTTGGACTGATGGATAAGATAGAAAAGGGTTGTTTTTGTAGGTGAAATTAAGGTAGCATGGATCTTATATTGATTTCCCTAGGCATTAACATTTATCAAAAATTATTTCATTGAAACCATACTTGTTAGATTCTCGATTTCCCTTGGTCTAGGGAAACCCCTAAAGAAGATACATCACATCCATGTTAAAAAAAATGATCTATATAAGGATGTTTTCAATAAATTGATGCCATATATGCTAATTTTGTTTGGATTTCATAATATGGTTACATCTATCTATACCCACTATTTAAATGGTTATGTTAAAATTGTTCTCTTTTTAATTATTACACAGTTTCTTTCTTTAGTGTTTAATGTAAAAAAAATTTAATAAAAATTGTAAGAATTACAATTTAACTGGTGTTACCATGGATAATCACACCACAAACAACACTCCTCATTTCTATAAAATAATTCCTCATTGAAATGGTGTGACCCTAAAGTATCATGGATTATAGCCCAAGACATGACAAAACTCTTTATCGTAACAAAACTTCTCAACCCACCACTTGTGGTGTGACACATATGGACACACTGTAATGAACATATATATAATAAAATATAAACCTTATAAACACCTCCCTTCCTCCTACCATCTTCCAAAATCTCCAAAACACAAAAAGGAATATTAAAATCTATGAATGTCAATAATTTTAAAGATTGTGTTTTAAAATTATGAAATTTAGGGGAAACATGAAATCATTGCAATGGATCCAATTAAATAATAAGTGATTAGAATGTGAAATCCCATTCATATAAAAGAGGAAATTCATGGATTAATGATAGTATTTTTCACCAATGTTTTTGAGGTTATAATACAACTTTGGTGAAAACATAATGAATGTAGCTTACTCAATAATAATTTCTTTTATAATATGTAGTGGTTAATGTTTTTTATGTGTATAATCAAAATGATTTTTTCAGAAGAATAATAAAAACTATCATGATCAATTTTAGAAGAATAATATGTGATAGTTTATTATGATTTTTGAAGAAACATTTGGGTTTTATTAAAATAGTGGAATGAATAATTAATGGTTATTCGGATAGGCCCAAGAGAGCAGGTACAACCAAAGATTGGGGGGGGGGTAAATCAGTGGTTGACCAAAAACACTATATCTAAAAAATTAATATCCCATCAACTGTACATGTGAAAGGATCTGTATGCTAATGATGGGATGATGAGATACATACTAAGAATGAACAAAAAAATTAAAAGGGTGAATACATGGTTCATTTACTCTTATTATCAAGTAGTTTATACCTAACATGAAATAGTTACAATCAAAAAAATAAAGTTATATTTTATTATCAATATGAATAAAAAATGATGAAGGGATTTTTCCATGAACTATCAGTTATATGAATGAAAAGAAAACATCATTAAGTTTATCGATCTCTACTTCCATGACCCCAAGTGCCACTTTAAATTAGATCTCTTGTGAACTCTATTTATTCTCTACAAATATTAGTGAAAAACTTCATTGAATTCTTTTTGGAATAAATTTATTGAAAATAAATGGGGTTTCATTCATTATTTCTCACTATTTGGTTCACGAAATACAACGTTATATTTATAGTGCTACCAAGTATATTTGTGGTTATTTCCCCTACAAAGTGATGCCTAGTTCTAAAATAAGATAAAATTTATCTCTAATGACCACAACCCATTTTTTTGGTGCAGTGAAGGGAACTTTAAAATGATATCTATATATACTAATTTTGACAAATATATATGAAAGAAATGTTATGGCGTTTTATAGTGCATTGTAGTACAACATTACTAATTTCATAAACTCTAGTGATAAACTGATTTATAAGAACATAACCACTATGCATTATGTGGACCCATTATAGTGTGAGGTGATTTATTTTGTTTTGATGAAATTTTGACCCAAAATAGCATGGAACTAAAAAATTACTATCCACATTGTTGAAGAACAACCACTCTCAAGAAATCCTCTATTAAGTGCATCATAGTGAAGTTCATTATTTTATGTCATAGATATTACAAATCACAACTATTTAATAGTGAAACCAACACTTATATTGATTTATTTACAACATCAAAGTGAACTAATTCATTAAAAAAATCCCATTATTGGTAAATAGCACCCTTCAACCTATAATGTGTTTTAATTCTAAAAATATAAAATATTTAACATATCCTCCCTACTCTAAATATTAGAATGCTTTAATGGGCATACTTCAAATAAATACATTATAAAATAACATTCAAAACCCATGACTAAATTTATTAAATAAATTAATCAAAATAATCTACCAAGTATTAAGGTTATTTAACCACTACACTATAAGGGAAAAATGGTGTTTGTGATAGTTTTCTCACTCTTAGTGAAAGATCAATTCTAAATTGAACATCATTAAATTATGATATACTCACAAATCCACTTTATTAAGTAACTTAATTATGGGATTATATAGAATCATAAATAATATACAATCACTATGGTCTCTCTAATATCCCATGAAACTCAAAGGAGTCTTCATTCCCACTTTGGATCTATTGGAAACATGTAAGTCATCACATGATCTCTTAACACTCATTTAACTAACAAATACTAACTTCCTATACTTGTATACAAATTCAAATTGAAAATAGACTCTTAACCTACTATTAGTTTGATACACCTTTTTATTATTCCCATTTTCAAATAAATCCAAAGGAATGATACTCTAAAAAAATCATAGAAAAATACTATTATTTTCGGAAATACATCACTATAAATAACACTCTAAAGTATATTGTCGAATCCATAATTATGGGTTTCATCAAGATATTAATCAATTAGTCATTGGTTGAAATATATTCAAAATAAACACCACTATGTATCAAATTATCCTTTATGAAGGGGTACATAATATTAATATTTATTAACCACATATGTTTTTTTCTTCATTTGATAATTTATTTGAACTTTGGTTGTCACACCCAATCATAAAAGGGTATGATCCATTTATTATAATTAAATTCATCTTCCTAAAAAAATAATACACTTCAAGATGTAGAAATTACTATATCTATATCCCCATATCAAGCTATATCTAAATACACATAAAATGTAAATTATTTATTCATGTAATACATAAAAAAATTGAGCACTTTTGATATAGGGAAAGATCCACTTCACAATTGTAATATGTGAATCTATTAGATTGCTTCAAAATAATTCGTACTGTATAAAAAATTTGATATCTCATATATAAAACATAAAATTGCGTAGGCTATAAATTATCCTTTATTACCCAATTTTATTCACTCTATTTCCATCAATATCAAGGGAAAATATTGTTCTAAGAGCTATATGATTAGGGGCATCTTAAAATTATTTTATTAATTTTTGCATCAAATAATTATAATATTTTTCATGTGAGATAAATATAAAACCTAATGTATTAATTACATGAATAATCAATAAGTATTTCGACTCACAAATAATAGACATATTGAACTATTCATTATTGGTGTATAAAAATCCCCATATGTATCATAATTATTTCATGCATGATCTTTTTTAATGACATACCTAATCACAATCATGTTGTCTAATTTTTCATATAGATTGAAATCTAATTTACATTTATAAAACCCAATTATCTTTATGAAGTACTAAACCTTTGAATACCAGGATTTGAGTACCCGTTTTATCCCATAAAAGTAATTATTTATCATGGCAACTTTATAACCATCACCATAAATGAAAAACCATTTCTACAGTTAAATGGTTTCCACTACATGAAATTACCCATTCAGATATGTTGAATTAATGTCCTCTTATAAATCACTAAAATTTTACAAATAAAAAATCATAAGAATTATTGTCAAAATTTTAATCTATTTGACATTAGAAAACATGTATTCTAAATCTATACTATGAATTTGAGAGTATCCTTTACAAAAAATATGATCAGTTTTTCATGTTAATTAAATATTTTTAATTTTTATATTTCCAAAATAAAACATCTTAAAAATAAAATTATTTTCATTTTTACGTGAAATTAAGTCCCAAGTGTCATTGTTGAAAATTTAATCAATCTCTTATACTATCACTACTATCTGTTTCTCATGATCTAATCATTCTTCATCAATTTTTAGTTTAATATGTGAAAGAAATATGATAATATTTTTATTTATTAAACTTATATAGGTTTGAGCAATTTTTATTATATATCCATTGATTTTATGAGATTCTACATTAATTTAAAATCTTGAAAACATAGTATTACATTTCTAATCAATTTATATATTAACAAATATTCTATAATTTTCATGACAGTTTCGAAATATAATACGTGTTTCTAGAAAAATTCCATGTTCTTTAATTTTTGTTTTAATATATTCAATGAAATAATCACTATGAATTAGTAATATTTGGAAATAATTTTCATTTTCCATCAAGTAAACATAAAATGTATCAATGATTTTTATAGTGACCCTTATTTCTTGATTATTAATATATTTTTACAAAAAATAAAATCCAAGGATCAAGAGGTATAGTGTTATGGGGTATTATAAACACAATGCAACATCACAAACATAAGTTATATTATAAATATTTAAAACATTATATTTGTCTTTTAACTCCTGTTGGTCTTCTAAAAATATACCAGATATCTTGGAGGAAATACATATGGAATAGGGTGATCTAGAGACACCTGTAAATGAATAAACATGATAAAGAAGCAGAAGAATTATTATAACTATCATAATAAGATATTATAAAAAAATAATGACCATAAATAAGGGAACATGTCATAACGAGGTGATATCATATGATATTGGAATCCTATATTTGGGGCAACAACATAAAGCATGACATAAAAATCATAAGTCAAGGTTTACTCTAAATACAATCATTAGATAGTATACAAGGAACCATAGTGAATTAATTTCAATCCCTAATCCAATACAAAACACTTCATTAGATATAAATATTTACACATTGTATTTGAGTGCTATATAATTTCGGGCCCCCATCAAATGAAAAACCGTGCTAAGTCTAACCTCTTTTTCACCATACATGGCATCTCATAAGAAGAAAAAATTACCTAATTCATTAGAGGGACATAAATTTTCTTTCAGACCCATCACACAATGAATATCATATTATGTAAATAATATGTGCCCCCCATGAAAAAATGTTACTATACATAAAGTATAGGCATGATGAAACAAATTTGATAAATGTGGGTTATATAATATCATCTCAACGTTTAAATGAATGATATATCATATAGATCCATATAATATGGGAATACAGAGTTTTAGATTTTCACATTTAAAAAAAGTTACATAGGCCCCTAAACATTGAGTTCCACTATTCTAAAAAATTAAGAGATGGTTCAAGGATATATAAGAATACAAACAAACTGTATAAGATATTCTTTTTAAAATTTGAAAATAATCCTTAAAAAACTAAGAGGATTAATATATTTAATTAAAATAAAATAAAAAATAGGGTTACATATAAAATGTGTTGGGTTTTTATAATCTATTAATTATTAAGAACTTTTTATGGAATGGGAATATGGTGTAAAATAAAAAAACAAATGTTCCCTTAAGCTGGATTATATTTAAAATATTAAATCATATATGTTGAATAAAATTTGTTATCACTAATAATTAATGTTATTGCACACTAGTTATATACGTAATTAATATATACATGAAATATATGGATGAAATTATTCAGATAAAATGAGAAATAATGGATGAAAATGAAAGAGAAGGTGGAGTCTAAAAATAAAGAGGCTCGTTTAGAAGATCCCTTACCTTACTTCCTAATTTAGAATGTAATTTAATTAAAATCAAATAATGATTATATAATATTTATTAGATAAATTCCCAATTAACTTATTTATCAATATTTAATTTTATAAGGTCCATTTATTATCATTTATTATTATATTTTATGCCTTCATAAGTTATGTGGGGGTTTTCAATTAATTCCACTATAACCCTTTTAGTTTGTGGATAGTTGTCAGCTATGTCCTAAAAAAATTCCTAATCTCAAAAATAGTAACTAAATTAATAAAACATTTATATATTTTAATAGGTTATCCCAAAATGGACCAAAATTAATAAAGTTACCTTGATCAGATCATTTAAGTAGTTTAAAGTGACTATAACAATTTATTATTATTATATATATTGTAAAATATTATAATTACCTAATATTATTGGTTTCATAAATATAATTTTTATGCATTATATAAATTTTTAAAATAATCCATGAAACATGGATATAGTGAAAGGGAATATATTGTTTCATGAAGATGGTTGTCCGTATATACACAGACGATGATCTCATTTTTCATAAAATGATATGGTATATAAAAATATAAGAATTATGATATTATAAAATTAATAAATTTATAATTATTATATTTGTTCACTAAATAATTCTTTTGGAATATCTATGCAATATGTTTATTAAAAATAGAACTTTTCGTTCATGGAGGCAGTCATCCGCACTAACTCATTATGACGTTCTCATTTTTATCAATTATTTTGATGGAAGGTATAGAATGAATATTCCATTAATATAATAATATTTTTTAAAATTATAAATTGTTATGTTATAATTCCTTTTTTCATATTGATAATTTTTGCAGGTATAAGTAAAAAATAAATAGGAATGTTGGGTTAAGAGCATTACCACTCCCTTTGGAAGTTTTATCTTAGGAGACTCCTAAAGAATCCATAAGTTGGTATTCTAGGAGGAACTATGAATATAGTAAGTTGGTAGATAGTTTAAGAATTAATGTGGATGATATTTGGTTTATCTATAACTTTGTAATGATTACAGAAAAGGATGGGATGTGAGTTTATTTTATAAGTAGTGAGAGTATATTTTTTTAAAAATTTCTATACTTTTCTAAAATGGAATTGAATTATGTAATACACCATAATTTTAGGTAATTATTTTTTAAATTAAATGGGATTATTTCAATACCCAGATTTGAGATGAAATGTAATTCCAAGGTCTGGAGTGGCCGGAACGTATTATTGAATTATTTTTAAGGTTCTTCAAATAAACATGCGAGCATATTTTTCTATCTTTTAAATTGGTTCCTAGATCAAAAATATGAGGGCTCCATTGAACTTAGAGAATTGAGATTCTCTTAGAAAGGGCCTAAAATTGGATGGGGTGGGCCAACCTTGGAAAGTTGTTTTTGGCAGTAAATAAAATAATTGAATAATGATTATATTATTTTCAAATCCTTATAAATACTAAATGGAAACTCGAATATGAAATATGAGAGTACCACTGAGATCTTGAGGGCATGCTTCCCATAGTTGGAGCCTAACCATGACTGGTACTGGTTGACGGTGTAAGTTTTTTTTTCGAGTTTTCAGAATAAATTCCACATAACTTAAAAATTTATTTTATTTGACTTCATCATCATTGAGCAGTGGCATGTCAACGCTATGGTGCAGTGATGAGAAAATGATGAATCTCATAAATAAAACCCATTAATGAGTAAGTTTAATGACACTACAATGAATCATATCTGAAATGATGAATCTCATTTATTCATTTAATAGCTAAACAAGCAATGCAGGATTGTCAGCACAATCTTGGGTTTGCACTAAGGATTTGGTGGGTGCCAAAAAAGAAAAAAAATGAACTTTCTTCCACCCTTATAAGAATCTCTAGAGATAGTGGGTTTTATTTCAAGAATAATGAATGCAGGTGTGTGATTTTGTTCTTCCCAACAAAGAATTCTATCCCAGGTAGCGATTTCATGCTTTAATGTGTGAATTGCTTTTCCCTGTTCTCTCTTTTAAATGATGAATGTAGGTTAACTCACAAACATGTTAACTTGTAGATCTATTGTTAATGAGGGATAGTGAATGATGTTGGATAAATGGGATATTTCATTTAGTGATCATTCAACCCAATTTTGGTTTTTTTGTGATCCTCCAAACAAGAATGCATCTGAGTCAATAAAAACATGACCCGAATCAATATTTGGGTGTTCATATGTGTGAATCCTCATATAAAATTCTCATGTTCTTCCCATTTTTTGTGGTGAAATAGTCAAAGGATCATCGACCCATAATGATAGGTTAGAAGGGCCGTAACCAGGTGGTTCGCGAAATCGTAGAGATGCTGCGACACAAGTCTGCAGTGGCATCAAGAGCCACCGACACCAAGGATGGAAGTGTGCAGGAGGTGGCGCGTCGATGCAACGGAGGATGCAGATAGTGGGGGACACAATGGTTCAGTGGAGTGGTTCCATTCAAGCACCAGGTACAGAGGGGAGCGGCCCATGGGGCAGGCCATGGTGTGCATTGGCACACGGTCTAGCATAGACTGCGTACGAAAGGAGGCAACCGGGCTCAGCTGACCTTGTGTGGAATGAACCGAACGCCACCACGCATCTGGTCTGGACCCACGGTAAAACTGCGATGGGTCTAGGAAGGCCTCATGTGCCAGGCTGGACCAGTTTGGCCCAAACCCAAATGGGTCAGGTCGGGTTGGCCGAAATGGGTCGGTCCATGCGAGACCCCCGGGTTGGGTTGGTCGGGTAGGTCCGACCAAGTCGGATCAGTCCTAGATGCAATCAGCCCTTGTTTACTAAAACACCGATGTTGTTTAGATCGAGTGTCAAATTGATTCAATGTATACGGTTTTGGTACCCTTGTGATATGATGACCCTTTGGGAATACTATAAGTGAGATTTCATGGTCATCAAGATACCACTGATTTCTTGAGTAGTAGATTGTCCCGGAATCAAGTGCACTGGAGTTATGGAATCCCATATACAATTATGACGAGAGGACCCTAATGGTCTATTATATGAGAATACCTTAGTGATTTATCTGATGACCATACCAAAATGGTTCAATAGATGAACATACCTTAGTGGTTCTGCCGATCATCCTACCTTAGTGGTTTAGCTAATGAGCGTACCATAGTGCTTCAACAGACATGAAAACCTCAGTGGCCCAGTAACTAATTTGACCTCTATGGTTCATGAGGGACGAGTCCATCAATAATACAATATAAATAAGCACTACAACTGATAATCTTACTTTCCATAATTTGAGTTATATATATTGTGATCTATCTTTACTTTTTCATCTTTCTGTGTGATCTGGCTTTGTGGTCTTACTTTTTGGTCTTTCCTTTATGATTTAGTGTCCCTAATGATTATTGTTTTACTCACCCCTGCATTGGAATCTCCCACACATGTCATGTCTTATGCTGGTGATTGAAAAATTGGCGGAGACCTTGGTGGTCCAGGACCAGGTGGTTCCCAGTGAGACGAGGCGAACACGATGTACTTCTATGGATACTGGAAGCTACCCTCCACCTAACCTTTTGGTAGGATTTGAGAAGATGAAACATGGAATATTTAAATTCTTTAGTGGTTTTATTCTTTTATTTCGGACCCTTTTTACTTTTCTGTTGTTCTATATTTTCAGTAGTTGTCTCTATGACAGTTGTGGTTTACATTGTGTTTACTTTCCATAGTTTGTGCTTTGTGAGGGTGTACAAGTTTAAAAGTAAATTCATTCCATTTTTGGAATATGCCTACTCATTGGTAGTCTCCACTCCTAGTCTATGGAATACGGGCTTGGGGTAGTCACAAAACGGGCCCTGGGGGATGTGTCATTAAAAAGTGGTATCATAGGCCAGTCGGTTCGACCAGAATAACTAAGAGTATGTAAATTTTTTATGGGGAAGAAACTTTGAGTGTTTCAGGTTTGGATATTAGGCCAGGGAGAGCTACATTGGTACAATGGACGACAAATCCACACAGTTGGACCCTGAATTCTGCATTCCGACTCAGTACATGAAAACACTGGTCGTATAGATCTGCTAATATTTTCTCATGATCTTTTTTTTGAGTCAGAGTATTCTCATGAGGTATAATATATTGACCTTGGGTTGTCTTGATCTCTTTCAATATGCCTCCATGCAGACAGCCAACAAGAAATCCAGTGTGTGACAAGGAGGATGGTCCAGAGAGTGATGACGCTTTGTTACAGGGACCGTTACCCAAGATGGTTCCATCGAGCAATGTCCCAATGATACCACAACCAGTTGGTTTGCAGTTAATACTAGTGGTATCAGTAGTGGAAGCCCGTATTCTTAGTGCCTTACAAGAGTTCCAACAATAGATACCTTCCTGGTTCAAGGGAGTGACATATCCTCAGGTCTTTGAGGATTGACTGGAGGCGATGACGTGAGTCTTCTACTTAGTGAGGATTCCACTGGAATAGATTGGAGTTATAGCAGCGAGCCTTATGCATGGATCAATGGGGAGATGGTGGAGTTTGAACATCCAAAATCACGAGGAAGAAACCCTCACATTTTTTGACTTCACACAAATTCTAAGGGAGGTGTCAACCCCAAAACTACACGCTCAATGCACATACAATAGCTTCTTCACTTACAATAGGGAAACCTGATAGTGTCTGAGTACTCTGTGAGGTTCATAGACATCTCCCATTACTCAACAGATATGGTGTGGAACCCTTTTTTAGGGTCCTGACCTTTGACCAGGGACTTTAATGAGAGATCAGGGTATTAATGATTTCCCTCAGCATCCCTACATGGGCTTGGGTGCTTGAGTGATCTCTATTTGAAGAGATATTTTTCGTTGTGTAGGCACTAATATTGGGAACTACCACAAAGTGATGGGTGGACGAGTCATCTGTGGCAAGTAGCCGAAAGATGACTCCAATGAACAAATGGGAAATACCATTCGGAGGGCAACACCAGGACCCGGGGCTATGGGTGTGAGGCCCCTGGGGTAGAGGGATTCATTATGGGAGTAGTGTATGCTACGCATGTGGCATGAAGGGGTACATGGATTAGGATTTACCGACTCACTGTGTAGAGGACCGACAATCTCTTGAGGGACTACTGAGGAAGTGGTAGAGATATGAACAAATTGTTCCTCTAGGTGGAAGACATGGCAAGGAATCAAGACAAGTTGAAGCATGTGGGTGTAGGTATGAGGTACCATAACCACCACCCCCAGGTGGTCCACAATGGGCTCCCGAAGAAGGTGTAAAGATGTGGGATCAACATTAGATGATTACGGCCTATGGTCCTAATGTAATAGAGATGATAGAAGGTAAAATATGTTTCTTCTGCACTTTAGTTGCAATTCTTATTGACACAGGTTCTAGTCAGTCATTCCTTACCACTGACCTTGTTTGAAGCTCGGAGGTTCTGATCTATCCATTGGCTCGATCCTTACAATTAGAGACTCATATGGGAAGGTATTCGATGGTCATACATTGGTTTCAGTAGTGTGAGCATACTCTTGGAGGTGAGATATTATTCTGAGATATCCTATTAGTGGCGTTGAGGCATTAAGACATCAATCTGGGTATGGAAGGCTATCAGCAGTCCATGCCTAGATCGACTGTTTTAGGGGCCTCCTCAAAATCTATTTTTTGATATTTTCTAATATCCACATTAAGGTTAAGTGGTAAACATACATCACAAGATTAAAAAGACTCCATAATACAAAGACACACCACATTCTAATATCAAGAAAAAAACATGACGTCCCACTTCTTCAAAACCAAAGCTCCACGCCACGAACTTCAAATTCAAATTTCAGAGTCAGAAAACTGATTTTAGACAATGTTCCAACCGGATCATTGGGGTTGAACCTAGGGCCACCTCGAGCTGTGTAATTCTCTTACCTACATCGATTTTATCTAATAGAAATCCAACATCCAGTCACCTCTGTAATCACCGCTCCTCAAAAACACCACCTTCAACGATGTTGCTGTCTTAACCGGAGTATCCTTCACCATCATCATCGTCCTCCACTGGAAGCACCATCCTCACGTCACCATCCAGGATCTGTCACCATCTGTGCATCAACACACCACCACCAATGAATTCAACATTCATGCCTCATCGCCACTGGCCATCCACCAGTGCCAGACTGTTTTAGGGGCACAATGTGGTAAGACAGTGGAGATGGGTCCAGGTTTTCCATTATTGGAAAAAAGGAAACCAAGGAAACATAGGATGTACTTGAACAAAGGAGGGAACATATTATCACTGATCTGTTGGATAGCATTACCCTCAGTGTAATAGATGATATGAGTCTATAGTTTCTTATAGTGGTGGATGAGTACGAGGAATTCATTCCAGAAGATGTTATAGGGATATCTCTTCATAGATAGGTAGTCTTCTGCATTGATATGTACCCCGAGATGACACCGCTATGTACACCTGCATATCAAATAGCTCCCATAGATCTCTGGGACCCGATGGTACAGTTAGAGGGCCTTAAGAGGAAGGGTTTTGTAGGGCCTAGCATTTCCCCATGGGCAGCCATGATGTTGTTTTCCAAGAAATAAGATGGAATATTGAGGTTTTGCGTGGATTTTCAGCGCATAAACCAGGTGAATGTGATGAACAAGTATCCTCTACTGAGGATTGATGATCTCTTCGATCAGTTGAAGGGAGTGAGAAGGTTCTCAGGGATAGACCTTAGATCATACTATCAGTATCTTTGAGTATGATCTGAGGACATCTTGAATATAGAATTCAAATGTCACTAAGACCACTATGAGTACTTTGTAATGCCTTTAGGCATGACGAATGCCCAAACAATGTTCATGGGACGTAAGAACATGATCATCTAGACATACTTAGACTGGTTTTTAGTGATCTTAATTGATGAAATCTTACGGTATTATGAATCTGAGGAGGAGCACTTGATATACTTGAGGATGGTTCTTGACATATTCACAGAGAACCTGGATTACATAAATCTCTCAAAGTGTGAGTTCTAGATACAAAAGGTCCACTTCCTGGGACATGTCATCTCAGAGGCTAGAGTTTTGGTTGATGAAACAAAGATTAAGGTGGTGGTTTATTGGGAGACACCCAAGAGTGTTATTGAGGTGCGATGTTTCCATGGGTTAGCTAGATACTATCAGAGGTTTGTGACCAACTTCTCCATAGTGGTGTCACCCATGATAGCATTAACAAAGAATGTAAAATCATTTGTGTGCAGAGAATAATGCAAGCAGAGCTTTTAGCAGCTAAGGAAGATCTTGACGAGTGCTCTTATATTGAGGTTTCCAGAGGTGGGCACCGACTATGTGGTGTACTATGATGCATCAGAAACATGTCATGGCTGTGTCCTGATGGAAGGGAAAGAAATGATTTCTTATGAATTATGATAGTTGAGACCACATGAGAAGAACTATCTGACTCACTACCATGAGTTGGAAGTAGTTCTATTTTCACTGAAGATGTGGAGACACTACCTCATGGGTGAATAATTCATAGTCTACCATGACCACAAGAGTCTCAAGTATATCTTTTCATAGAAGGACTGAAATCGAAGGCATAAATGTTTGCAAGAGTTCCTCCAAGACTATGACTTTCAGATAGTCTATACTCCTAGGAAGAGGAATGTGGTACAAGATGATCTTAGTAGGTTATTAGGAACACAATAACTAAACGAGGCCCCAGAGAAGTTAGAATCGCTTTAGATATCCATTATTGATAGAGATGAGGCAGTTTATCTTAAGTCGATGGTAGTTTCCCCTCCACAATTACAATGAGTCATGGATGCCCAACATGGAGATGCCAGCTACAAGACTACATGTGCCTAGATGTCCATAGGTAATGCCCCTAATGGATATTTTAAAGGTGGGTAGAATGTCATTGTTTTCAGAGGACACACCATAGTACCATTGGCGTTGTGGGAGGAGGTGTTGAGGGAATTCCATACATCCCCTTTGGTGGTACATATAGGTGTGAAGAAGATGTACTAGGACCTCCAACTTTAGTACTGGTGGAAAGGGTTGATGAAGGAAGTGGTGGATTTTGTCTCTAGATACATCAATTTTCAGCAAATGAAGGCTGAGCACCATGTTCCAACAGGTTTGAAACAACACCTCAAGTTACCAGAGTGGAAGTGGGATGTGAAATCGATGAACTTGTGAAATGATTACCACATATGTCTAGGGGGAACAATATTATCTGGGTGATCGTAGATCAATTAAACAAGTCATCCCACTACCCACCCCTTTGAGAATAGGGATTAGTAGAGAGCTTGGGATGCCTCTACATGCAGGAGATAGTTTGACCCTATAGAGTCCCATCTACGATTGTCTCAGATCGTGATGCACACTTTATATCCTGGTTGTGAAAAGGATTACATGAGGTGTTTGGGACTCATCTGTGATTGAGGATGACCTTTCATCCATAGATTGGTGGTTAGACAGAGCAGAACATATAGACCATAGAAGGCATGCTTTGTGCATGTGTTCTTGATTTTGGTCACGGTTGGTAGGAACACCTACCACTAGTGGAGTTTGCATACAACAATAGCTACAACTATAGAATTAGTATGGAACCATTCTAGGCCCTATACATATGACTATATTGGTCACCGTTATTCTGGATCGACTGATGGGAGTCAGCACTCATGGGTCCAGAGATGGTACATGCTACCACTGAGAAGATTCAGTTTATCTGAGAGAGGATGAAGACTGCACAGAGCTGACCGAAGTCCTATGCTAATAAGTTATGGAGACCCTTGGAGTTTTAATAGGGTGAAAATGTATTCCTATGGGTCTATCCTCGAAGAGGGATACATAGATTTGTATGGGGGAGAATGTTATCTCTAAGGCTCATCAGACCTTTTCTGATACTTCATTCAGTGGATGAGGTGGTATACCGCTTGCCTCTACCGCCACAGTTAGAGAGCATGCACAACATCTTCCATGTATCCCAGTAGAGGAGATATGTTCATGACCCTTCTCATATTATCAACCACAGTGATATGGATATTGAAGAAGATATGAGATTCTTGGATTACCCGAGAGAGTTAGAGAATCGATAGGAGAGGATCTTTCATGGACGGTCGGTTCCTCTGGTGCATGTTCATTGGTAGCACGAGAAACACTAGGAGAGCACTTGGGAGCAAGAGGGTCATATTCGTGTTCAATACCCCAATTTTTTTGACCAGACCTTGTTTTATCTTATGAGGATGTAAAACCCTAAATGGGGGAGTAATGTAATACCCTAAAATTCCATGTAATTTTTATAAAATTATATGTTACTGTTTCAAGACTAGGTTCTGAGATGACTCATAATTCTGAGACCCAGAGTGGCCGAAATGTATTTTTTAAACTATTTTAAGGTTCATTAAATAAATGTACATGCGAGTTATTATAACTTTTAAAATGGTGCCCGAATCAAAAATATGAGGGCACTGTTGAACTTAGAGCATTGGGATTCACCTAGAAATGGCCTAACATTGGCTGTAGCAGGCTAACTGTGAATAGTAGTTTTTAGACATAAATAAAATAATTGACTAATGATTATTTTATTTTCAAATCCGTATAAATCATAAAAATTAACTCGAATCAGAAAATACAAAAGTACCATTGAGCTCATGAGGGTGTTCTTCCCTTCGGAGGAGCCTAACGTCAATCGACGTGGGTCGATGGTGAATTTTTTTTGGACTTTTCGAAAGAAAAATAAAATAACATAAAGAGTTATTTTATTTATTTTCTTCATCATTGATCAGTGTCACACCAGCGTTACGGTACAACAATGTGGTGATGATGAATACCATTAATAAACCTCATTAATGAATCAATGTGACAACATTGCAACACAACATAAAAAAAAATTTAATTCGCATTTCATAAATTTATATCCGAACAATCAATGCAAGATTGTTGGAACAATCCTATGATTTCTATAAGGATTTGGTGGATGTTGATGATGAATGAAGAACAAAATTTCTTCCACCATTCAAAGAATTGCTACCGACGATCCGTTGTGGATCTTGAAAAAAGAATGGAGATGCACAACCCCATTTTTTCTCAACCTGCAATTCAATCCTATGTAGGGGTTTGATGTTTTTTTAGTGTGAATTTATTTTCCCCGTTCTCAATTCCCAATGAAGAACATTGGTAAACTCACATACAAGTAAACTCGTGGATCGATCGCTTATGCGAGATGGTTAATGATGTGGGTTAAATAAGATATTTATCTTAGTGATTATTCTTCCATGTTTTGGTTATTCATGACCCTTCTTTCAAGAATTCATCCTGATCAATAGAAACAAGGCCCAGATAATTATTTGGGTGTTTGTATGTGAGACTCCTCCCCCTATCCTATTATTTAGTTTCTTTTGTTCTTCATGGAGTAATGATCGATGGTTCATTGGCCTGTAGCAGCAACAGAGATGGGTCACAACCATTCGGGCCATGGCCTCAGTGAGAGGTTGCAGCACAAGGGCACGACAGTGACACCCAACCACGGTGGCAGCATCATGCCACATCACCCAAGATGTATTGGTAGCAGGAGCCCCTGAAACCAAGGTTGATGGTAGGAAGGAGGTGACGCGCCCCGAAGCTGTGCCGAGACGGTGGAGGCTGAAAACAGTGGGGGCCACAATGGTGTAGTGGAGCAGCACCAGTCAGACACTGCATGCGGAGGAGAGTGTCCTATCACGACGGCCAAGGCGTGCAGTGACACACAGTCCCGTGGGGACCACGTGCAGAGGATGGCGGCCAGCCTCAGCTGAATGCATGTGGTGTGAATTAGATGGCTGTGCAACATTCGCTCTGGACCCAAGCAAGCACACAGATGCAGGCCAGGTTGATGCAGCAAACCGGGCTGCCGAGTGGCCCGAGCAAGAGAAGAATCGGCCCAACGATGTGGGCCTTATAAGAAACTAATTTGTTATGTGACCCAGTTGAGAATAAACCTGTTTGACTATGTCAATCTTGGCCTGAAAATGTGGACCGTGTCACAGGGTGACCCAGCAATCTGGACCCACAACTGAAATAACCATGGTTCAGTAAATGCCAATGGGCTAAGCCAATAGGCCATTCCAGAACAAGTGTGCCAAGATCCAACCGAGTCAGGTCGGGTCGACCAAAACAGGTTTGGGCCAATGTATCTTGGACCTAACATTCCCTTCTTCTCAAACATCCCAAACCTCTTGGATGGAAATATATAGCGGGAAAATTTTGTCACATACCTTCCCCAAGTCTCAATGATGGTTATCAACCTTACTCTTTAATTGACTCTATGTTTCTATGTTGTGTTGTTAAAATCACTTGACATTTAATAGCATTTTTTCAAGCATCTAAGATACTTGAAACGTTTATTCCCCAACAAAATCCATGAACATTGGTGTTCTATAATTATTCCTTAATAGAGATCCATATGAGGATATTTGTATGATCGATTAAAAACTATTATTTTAAAAGAACTTAATTAGAGGATGGTGTTGGTCCCATTTTCCCATAAATAAGTATATCAACATATCCTCTAGTTTTTGGATAGTTAAATCATATTGTCGATCAATCTAGGGGTGATATATAATACTTAAGCTAAACTCTATGATTAATTATTATTAAATAAATTTCCAAAACATTGAGGTGAACCTTGGATATCGGTCAATTGATAGTGGTGTCCCATGAAGCCTCACCACATCTCAAATTTATATCCTTATACTGTGATCAAATAAGAATTCCACTTGAGTGGAAACAAAGTATGGAGTCATTGTATGAAGGTACACTATAACCCATGTTTCATTCCACTCTTTGGATGTATATTTAAGACCTATGACATAACCAATAGTGATGTTTTCCCATTTCCATAGGGGTATGGGAAATAATTGCATCATCCCTTTAGACTATTTCCACATGACCTTTACCTTCCCACACAATAGAAACATTTATGTATATTTTACAATCTTATTCATCATATTGTTCCAAAAAAATATCTATGTATATCTATATAAATATTGATGCTCCCTAGGTTGATTGAGAATGTCTATCTATGATAATTATTAAGTACATCCTTCTTTATCTATGGATATATTGTAACTCATATTCATTTCCCAAATATCACAACTCTTTCATCATCAATGATAAAATCTATGAATTTTTATTTTCTCATATAAATCAACTTCTATTGTATCTTTAAATCATTCATTCAATATATTATAATTTTATCTAGTATAAATGGTTTAAAAATCATTTAAGAAACATATGATGATGTTCCTTCTTTAATTATTTCCTTGTTCATCCTCTCCATGTCTAAGAAGATTAAATCAATAACAATCCACATCATAGATAAGGGTGGATAATATTTTTAAATCTAAGAATCCAACACTTTATTTTCCTCCCCATGATGGTAGCGGATTACCAGTATTAATCCGGGATCAAATCTAACCATCTTTGTTGGAAAATATTTAGGACTATATATATAAACATATAATTTATTCTCTTGTTGTCCATATATATATATATATATATAACACTTCAATTAATATATAAAATGAATCCAACTATCTAATGAAAATATTGTTTTATAAAAATCAAGGTCACACTTTAGATAATTTATGTGCCTTTAACTATATTCAGTCATATGCTATCAATTTATCATCCTATATGAGTACAAAATCTAATCTTTCACTGAAACATCAATGTAAATAACAAATCCTTACACAAATGTTTTTAGTGTTAGTATAGGTGAAATGGTTAGCCTATTATTTATTTCCATGACTCCATCTTCATATTTATTTATCCTAAAATACATCACACCCTTCAATGTTCATTTGGTTAGCTGAATTGATAATCTTGAGAAATTTCTCACTTGTTTTTTATAGTAGCTGGGTAATCTGAGGAAATTACTAATCTCTATAACTGATATTGTTCTTGGATAATTTATTAACCACATTGATCTTTAAAGGATATAAATATATCCATATAATTATGTTAATATTCCCCAAGAATGATATTTTCTCCATCAAAATCAGAAATGTTATTTATTTACATATGAATTTTCCTTTATTAATATTTTTTTTCAAATTATATAAATACTCCTAAAATTCCTCTTTTATATTATTTTATATAAGTATATAATCTATAATTTGTACTATAATGTTTTCAAAGAAATGTTTAAAGACTATTTATAAAATTTATAAATATTATTGGAAAATTCTTGATACTGAATAGAATGAATATGAACTCATAGTGATTTTAAATTTTATGAAGTGAATTCGTCGAAATATCATCCCTCGTTACCTTTAACTAATGATATTTTGTCAAAATTTCCATATTAAAATTGTCACGAGAACCACACATCTGATTGAAAAAGTCATTAATCTCTAGTAGGGGTTACTTATTCATTATCATGATTTTGTTGAGCTCATGATAATTGATATTGAGGGGCGTCAACCCTTTTTTCCCCTTCATAAAGTGATACTGGGAACTCCATAGTGAATCAATTAGGTGAATGAAAACATTATATTGATTCTTTAATAGTTGTTTCATTAATACTTATTTTTAAATATTGTCCAATATATAAGGAGTAATGGACATCTGTAGGGATCCTGGTATAACATCAATACAAAACTCAACATATCATTCATGAGTATAACTGTGAAATTTCTCAGGGAATACATCAACATATTCCATTACAATGGACTTATCCGGAAGAGTTATCATACAATATTCTTCAATCATTTGAGCTATATATACTCTATTATAGAAAAAAATATCCCTAATTATAGTGAATCTTCTAAGGGATAGTCATCACCATCTTATCAATTATATTAGATTAAAGGATGAACCAGGATATAAAAAGTGATTTCATTATCTCATATTTTACATGGTATTTATATAAATATATCCACTCTATTAAAAATATATGATCAAATTAATCTGTAGGAACTATGAAAATGTCTTCTGGAAGGTTGATCAATAACGATTTACTAATGAGGATTTATATACTTGATCTAAAATAATTTAACAATTTATTATCGTCACTGCAATTCAAACTCCATGATTTATACTAGTGTAAGAATATTTTAATAATCTTGAATAATATAAAATAATGTATAGAAATAAAATAAAATATTATGAACTATATTATTGAATAAATAACTAGTGTACTAGTCACCACGTTACTGTCTTGATCTAGATCGGAAATAAGAATAACATAATGCCTCCCATTCTCTACCAGCCTTTGAGGTTGTTGTCACAAGTTAACTTCACTAACCATTGTCTTATTACACTGATTTTTAAAAATTAACATGTTATTTAATTTTGAAACATTTTGACATAGGATGAGGATTGACCAACACATAATTTTCCTCTTTTCTATTTGTATACTTCTTCATCTCACTTATATATTTATTAGATTTTGGTCCCCCTTTCCATAATTGAATTTTTTTTGGAACACTTTATACAATTCCCTGGCTGCTTCTTCACACAATTTTTAAATGTGGGTAGTTGGATCCTATGGATTCTATATGAATTATCTGGTGAACATTCAGATTTATATTTCATTATTTATTTATTATCTTCAGTCCCCAATATAAATGGGAATCCGTAATTTCCATCTTGACATTTATGGTATATCTAACATGGTTCTCATAACTATCAAATTCCTAAATTTCCAAATATCATCATTTACTTAACCTTATCCCACTAAATATGTTTTCAACAGTAAATTCAGTTCTAATAACATGCCCAAAGTAATACCATTCATTCCTTGTGATGTTTCCTTTATATGAATTGATTGATTGATAAAACTTTTTATTATGTACAAATAATTTAATCTCTATTTTATGATATATAATATGAGGAAAATATTTTTTTGATGAATATACTCTTAGGTTCATCCCAATCAATAACATATATATCTTACTTATTCTTGATATTACTGGCCATTTTTCATCACTGATCAACATCTCCCTCAAGGTGATAAATGTCTAATATGAAATTGTCATACTCAATGGATTGATCGAGTAGGTATATATTCCTTTTAGATTCAATCCATTATTCTACGATAATGGGATCAGAATATCCACTAAAAGTTGTCTATATCTATTTCATAAGGTGACCAATTTCTATATTATATCTCAAAGGGTATTCTATGATATTCATTTTGTTATTCAAAACATAAATTTTTATACCAGTTCTTTCATTAAGTTTTCAAATCCATCTCCCATTGTTACCATCATTTTATTAGGGAAACCATCACATTTTCCATTTCATACGTTGTTGGATGTGTTCCTCCAATTTATAATAATTTTAAAAACGAATATAAAGTTATGAAATGAAGAAAAAAAATTGCATCTATGAACATTGAATTAATAACAAAAAAATAACATATATATCATATCTTTTATTATCAAGGTCTCAATATATGTTATACCTAATTTATTTCTAATTATGTTCTCTAACCTAAAATAATATTAAAAGAACTCATAATAGTTTGTAAAAATAATATGGATTATCCAAAGAATATTCCAAGGGAGTTTCAATATTTTTATGTAGTTATGCCTCTTTGTCATTCCCTATAACAAGATCAAGTTAATTCTGAATCCACTGTATTTAGGGTTATTAACCCACAATATATTTTTTCCAAACAAAACATATACTTTTAGTATCTAGATTATGATATAATTATTAAGAAGATGAAATACTAATTATTTTAATATATCAAGATTTTATTGAATACATTGTGTTATCGATGTGGGTTTCAATAATGTTCTCTATTCCCAATCCAAAAAACTAGATATTTCCTTGATACAAACTATATTGACTAGACTATTAAACACATGTTATTTCATGATTTTCAACATAGTTTTTCAAATAGTAAAATATATGAAAAAATTGGTCTAGTCTCATTAGAGATTAAAAAAATAATGGGACATATTAAAAATAAATTACATCTTCTCTAATTAAAACTCCACATATTTAACTTATCTCCCATAGGTTTTCTAAAATAGCATAATATACGTTGTCTAAAAACCATAAGGAAAGGGTGGTATAGAAAGACAAATAAGGGAATAAATATGATAATGAAGAATGATATATGAGACAAGAGGAATAACATGATATAATGATAATATAATGACCATATAAATGGGAATATATCATAAGGAAATAATATTACAATTTCAGGGAATCATAAATGTGTGGAAGCAGCATAAATATTTAAATCATAAGAATTGATCAAGTATCACTCCCAAGACCAACATAACAAAGTAAAAGAATTTTAATAATTTATTAGGTTCACTCCCAAGTCCCATACATAACTTATCCTTAGATACAATTATTTTTCCAATAAATTATAGGGCCATATAATTATGGGATCAACCACCACATAATACAGTGTTCTTAAGAAAACCACTGAAACACATAAATGATATCTCTTGAGATGGAGAAATAACCCAATAAATTTGAGGGAAAAATTATTCTAGGACCACTAATATTATTATTATTATCATAATATTTACAAGTGTATGTGTGAAAAATGAGGAAAATGTAGCATACATAAAGCATAATCTTGATAAACCAATGAAAAATAAATGGGTTTCATAAAAGTATCTCAATGAATTCTCGAAGGAAATATCATAAGTATTACTATAATAATGAATTAAATCATTATGTATTATCATATTTTAATAATGTAACATAATAAGTTGAACATTTTTTTCTAATGTGGGAAAAATATGGAGATGGTTTTATTAGATGTAATAACTAAAATAAATGAACAGGTGTTGCATTTTAAAATGAGAAAATGATATTTTAAAGAATAAAATGGATTTTTATTTAAATTTAAACTAGAATTAATCTAGGAGGGTTATCCATAAAATAATTATGATATTTATAAAATAATCGGGATAAAACACATTTTATGAAGGTGATACTCGACATAAAATGAAAATAAATCCTTTAGATCATGTTTTATATAAATGAAAAAATAACGGAGGAGGTTTAAGAATGTGTTATACCTAAAAAAGGAAGTAATGTAAACAATTTATACATTTAATTAAAATATACACATTATATGTATGTAATTTAAGAGAAATAAATTGATACAAAGGATGAAAAATAAAGATAATTCGTAATCTAAAAGTAATGAGTGCAGTTTGGAAGGCCCCTTAATTTAGGTCCAGATTCACTATACAATTGCACTTAAATCCATGAATAATTAATGTAATTTTAATAAATAAATTATATAGAAAATTATAAAATTATCTTTAAATTTTTAGGTTCTATTTATTATCATTAGTTTATTTTCAATATAATTTTTTCATATGTTGGTTACATGGGTTTGTTATATTAATTCCTCTATAACCCTATCATTTTTTTGGATGTGGACAATGGTTTTGTAATATTAAATCATGATCTCCATAATTTATGAGGTTTATTTGATTTTTAAATAAATTATTAAAATATTTATTTAGTTCCATAGTTTATCCCAAAATGGTCCCAAATTAAGAAAGATGATTTAACAGTTCATTTAAGGTCATTAGATTTATTAAAAATATTTATTATAATTACTTATAGATTGAAAGATATTATAAACTTGGAATGTTAATATTTTCATAAATTTCATGTTTATACATTAGATAAATTTGGGAAGTCATCTATGTTAGGAGGTTATGGATGAACGAAATAAAGTGTTTTTTGAAGGAGATAATACGCACATACATGGACGATAATCTCATTATTTATTGAATGTGAAGGGGTATAAAAATAAAATAAAAATAATTTTATAATATCAATCATTTTATAATTATGATATTTTACATTAAATATATATTTTAAATAATTCATGTAATGTGTTTATGAGAAATTGAACCCATTATTCATGGAGGCTGAAGTCCACAAAATACATGACATTTCTTTTTTATTTCAATGATTTTGGAAGGAATGTATAGAATGAATTTTAAATTAGTAAAATAATGCTTTCGAATATTATAAATTCTTATAGTATCATACCTTAATTAATATATGGCACTTGGGAGGTTCATAATATGAAATGAACCTGGACAGTTGGGTTGGGGGCATTGCCTCTCCCTTTTGAAGTTCTCCCTTAGGTGACTCCATAAGGCTACATAGATTGGTATTTTGGGATACAAAATTGTTATAAAAAGTTAGGATAGAGTCAATAAGAGAATATTAGAGATATTTTTAAGATATGTATTTTCAATGAATGGATAAATGGTGAGGAGAAAAGTAATGTGAGTGGCATTTTTATAAAATCCATTTACTTTTCAATAATATAAATGCATTATTCAATGATAAAGGATCAAAAAAGAAAAATAATTAATTGGGGAATAAAATTAGTTTATAATCCCTCCAATAACCATTATTACACATATTATAACATGTTTTAACACTTTCACTATGTTATATTCCTTTTCACCATAATCTACCCTTACCTTTGTGATACTATTTCAACCATTGGAAACTGATTATAATGACATAAATTGAAATTTTAATTAATTAATATTTTTAAAATGATTATTTTTATATGATAATTATTTTATAAAATAAAATTTCTACATGCGATAGATATTATTTTTAGTATTAGCACAAATTAGTTGTAAAAAATAATTATTTAAATGTTCATTTTAACCTAGAAATTTATGTGTGGGATAAGATAATAAGTTTTTTAATTTTTATGAAAAATTGTCTTTTATTATTATTCAAATATTTGTTTTGGATTTAAAGAATTACCATATCCAAATTCCACAAAAAATAATATTTTATATAAGGAAGTCTCCAAAATAGGGTATTATTAAACTAATTAATATTTAAGTTCCCAAATGATAAAAATTTAGTTTTTTATGTTCATCATTTAATTTTATAATGAAAAATTATTTATTCATTAAATTCATCATCAATGTTTTATAAATTTTTAATTCATTCTTATCTTATTACAATGTTGAAAAATTACTACTTTGGTAAAAATAGTATTTTACCCTATTTACCATGAAAATGAACTATTTTAGAAAAAACTTCAAAACTAATCATATGATCATTTTCACATGATGAATCTAGAAATTATGATAATTTTATTATATAAAAATTATATGTGATATTAATATTTTTTTGATATAAGTTTATAAAATGTTATATTTTTTTGAAAAATAATTGTAAAGAATGAAATATATATTATTACTATAGGATAACATAAATTTATATTACAAAAGAAATATTATTAATATGTTATTTTTTGAAGCTATGAGAAGGTGTATCTTTATTTATATTACCTAATATTAAACACATGTGTATTCATAAGTGATATATATATATAATTTCAGGGTTGTTTCATTTTTCCTTAGATTAATGTTATAACATCATAAATTTTATCTACTAGGTGTGTGTCAAATAAATTTTAAATTATATTCGCTTTCATTGAACGCACTGATTTTCTTTCATTTTATAATGATATAGTAAGGCCTATCAAATACATTTATAGTTCAAAATCATTGTTTCAGGTCAAAATAATACTCATAGGAAATGTATATTGAATCTAATTGAATTTGGAATCAAATGAGAATATAGGAATATAATATCATTTCGTATCTCTATACATTTTTAGGTGACATTATCTAATAAAAATGTTCTCCCAATTCCAACTATTCTCTATTTATTTCACTCAAAAAAAAATTATTGAAGTGGATCTGTATGGATTACTATATTCATGGAATATTCCACAATTATGAATGTATCCCTCAAAATATTTATTGTTTTATTTAGATATATTGATAATCCAAAACCTTATTGAATAACATCTTATTTTATTATCAACATTCCACCAAAAGTGCTCGAGATTCCCAATAGCATATGATTTAGTTTTCATAATACTACATAATTCCTATAGGTGAAAAAATCAACACAAGTCATGATATATATTATTTTTTTAATGAAAGACCATATTTATTCACACATCATAGTGAACCGACTAAAGAGGTTGATTATTTATATATATATTGTGTTTTCGATGAAGTTTACCCTTTTACTTTATAAAATGTATAATAATTCTTGACCCTTTCATGATACAGCTTTAAGAGATTCCTCATATATTTATATTTTATTAAATTATATATGATTTATTTAAAAATTTGGTTAATTATTCTAGGAAATTATTTATTTTCTTCCCTCATTGTCACAAATAAAGTATCACGATCAATTAAAATTGGATATTTTTTTATCACTTATGCACGGTCCAATCCAAAAAATTATGTTATAATTCAAATTCATTAATAAACATTTACATTTTCACAAAATCAAATCATTCCCATTATTAGAAAGTTGAGAATAAATTTTGATATTTCAATTATTCCCATTGATGAAGGGAACATAATTATATTTCTTCATATAAATACAGGTGGATCAAACTTCATTAACATTGATTAATCCTTTATTATTGAATATAATATATCCATAATCATGATAATTAGTTTCAATCAATATATTATTTTACTTAGTCATGTCTGTTGAGAAACTATTATCAAATATCCAAGGATTCTATACTTTTATATATTTTTAAGAGGCCAGAACCCACATATATTTGTATTAGTTACTCCTCCACTTGGTATATTTGTAATTATTCTTTTCATTAATTGATTGAACTGAATTATAATACAATTGTTGGAAGATTTTCATAGTTGATAAACTATCTATAAGTTTCCTCAAGAAACTCAATTGTATTTTGAAATCATACCTTATCTTTTGGATGTTTTCATAGATGGATTCTATTAACATCAGTTTGACTCCAACTTTTTTGTATCCTAACTTTTATTGTGGTAGAAAAAATTTGCACTAAAACATATTTAATTTTTTTTCCGAAGACACAAAAAAACTAAATCATGCCTTATTAAAACATCTATTTAGGTAATATATTTATTATTCCATAGTTTCTCTATATTGATATTTTTAATTTTAATTTCATTAATGTATTCAAAATACATTTAGGATTAAGAGAGTTTTTCTTTATCCCTGAGTTTTCCATTAGACTTAGAATCCTTATTATTCTTCTCATATACCACATATATTTTTTAATTTTCATAACCACAACTACATTAGTAATTTGGTGTGTTCACTTATTTGGAAATTATATAATACCCATTCCTTTTTTATATTCAAATTCACATATTTTATTTCATACTTTGATGTCTAAAATGATAGTTCTCAATGTTGGGAACACTTTGTGTATGAAGATTGTATTTGTTGTCAATGGGTGTAAATGGATGTTGATTATGATCAAAATGAAGAAAGGAAATATCTTATGTGAAATGGAGAATAGAAATCAGATTATTAATGCGTTGATCTTAATGTTCACAGAACTTATATCAAAGTGTGATACATTGTTTACATCATTGAAGTATCATCCTTATAAGGATTATTGAAGTGCTTGGGATTTGAGAATAAAAAATGAAAAGAAGAAAGAATATTGTTGAAGAAAAGGCTTGTACTTTGAGGTGGCCATGCATGTAATTTAAGGCAGGTGTGCAATATTACCTATAGAAGTTTTTAATGGGATTACTAAAAAATAGGCCATCCCACTAGCCAGCCAGCTGGCCTCAACCTGAGACTCAAGCAGAACAAAAAGGGTCGGCTGTGCCCATGAGAAAGCCAGCTAGGCCAGCCTTCAAAAGGCATAGTGGACGTAGAGAACACCCACATGAAGTAGAGGGTGGGCACAGAGAGTTCCCTTAGAGAACACGGTACGGTGTGGTACCTTAGAGGGAGGGGAAGTAATCTGGGGTTTTGGCCGTATAAGTTTATTGATAAACCGTGACAATGTTGTGTCTCTTTTCTGATGTGGGAGGAATTTTAAAAAATAAAGATGTTGTCTCAGCCGTCCATCTAATCCCTCATCTTGCTCAACTGTCTGATCAATCGATTATAGATTGATTTAATCGTTGTCACCATAATCCCTTTCCACACTAAATTGAACAAGAGTTATTCGATCTCCGATTGGTTCTATTTTAAACAACGTCTTCTTCATCCTCCATCTCCTGATGAATCCACTTCCATCAACCAGAGTTGATAAAGAACCATGCCTCGAATTTCCATGTATTATCATTTTTGGCATTGTAAAGGCTACTAGATCATACCGAGACCCTGCATGAAATATTTTTCTTGCATGCATGTGATATCTTAGGGAAGAAGGATTGGCTGAGGAAATTGGAGTTTCTAAGGACACGCGTATTTAAGTGAGGATTTAAAAAGAGATTTCATGTGTTTTTTAAACTCTTGCACGTCATCAGGGATAATAGGCCAGTTCGTAGGAAAAAAGAAACATCCTGAGTTATGAAACATATCATTATCACAGGTTTGAAAATATTAAATAAAGATGATATATCCCAATTCTAGGGGAGGATCTTGGCTGATTCAAAGGAAAGATTTAGAATATGTAAAAAGATATATTCCTTGTCTATAAAAGGATAAGGACTGAGATGAGAAGAGTTGGTTTCTCCCGCATTAATGGGAGATCATGTTTTAAAAAATATATCATCTCTATGTGTTTTATCGTTGAAAAGAGATATAAAAAAGTACCATGATACTTCTGCACTATGAATAAGGGATCCTAAAAGCCCTCGACAGGTGCTACGTACTCTCAAATGGCTTTGAAAAGTACCAGATCCCACCAACACGTGATCGGTTTTCTATGCCCTTAATGGGCTTTGCGAAGGTTGTTCCATTTTCAGCCAGTGGCTTAACCTCAACCCTTCACTGAGGTTTACAAGGAGGCATAATCCTGAATCAATTTCACAAATGAGAAAAATGAATCTATCAGTTTCACAAAGATAACGAGAGCTCCATAAGGTTTGCAAAACATATCTTACTGTTTATAGGGGTTTGTGTTTTGGTGAAGAAGGAGATTACAAGGGAAGTGCGGTACGTATTTGTATTAATTCATATGTATGATCTAAATAAGACCAAGGCATTGTGCATGTTCATGTGAAGAACCTATTCAAGGGATATCACCCATTTAGGTGTGGTTGATGTAAATATGATAAGGAGGAAGGAATAGACAATGTGTGTACAATGAACTCATCCAAAGGGTAGTAACCATTCGAGTTTGATGAAAAACATATATAGATCTAAAGAAACACCCGAACTTAGTGCAATAGAAAGAGAAGAGGAAAGTAGATGCATTCATGCATGCACATGAACACGTGAAGATAATTAAATAAGGAATCAAAATAGTGTGTTCATGTGTTTAAATACTAAGAAGAAGTATGAATAAAATAGTTCAACATAAATTCCACATGAATTAATGAACAAAGGATAAGAATTTGATTATAATTATTCCCATTTAACATATCCTAATTTCAAAAATAATCACATAATATCTTGTGATTCTGGACAATAAGAAGAACAAGTCCTAGTGAATTAAGTTGTTTCACTGAGGAGAAGATTTAATATAGAAGAGCCTCAGGTTAGGACATAGATGAATGTAATGTCTCATGGTAAAAAAGTGACAAAGCAATTACATTCCAATATATTGAAGATACCATCACGTCTGTAAATTGAGTGAGACTTCACCCAAGGAAGTATGCTAGGGGGAGTCAACAAAAGTGATCTGCGAGAAATAGTGGGTTATACCTAAACCTTTAGGTAGTGTTCTTGGGATAGAATGACTATGACCACACCTTTGTAATCCAAAACTATGTGAATATTAGTGTAATTAGGTATGACTAACAACCTATAAGAACCCAGGTTTTGGGACTCCAGGACTTTGAAAAATTTCTTGAGATCATTCCAGAGCAGGCCGTTCAGATGGCATGCAATTCTGAGGCCTGGTGTGCCCAGAATTAATTATATAAAAATGTTAAGTGTTTTTATTTTACGCACACATGGTTAACTAAAGAAAATGTGGTATCTCTTAGACTCTTGATCGGATCAAAAATCCAATACCACGGTTGGGTCCAGAACACGACGTTTACCCTAGGGGTGACATAAAATGAGTCGGCACGGGACATTCAGACCCCTTGCTCGTTAGCGGAGTGATAAATGGATAAATTGAATTAAATTATTCATTTACTAGCACAAACCCAAGTAACTCTTAAATGGTTGCTCAGATGGGAAAACCGAGGGCACCGTTGAGTCCGGAACATGCTGTTTACCCTAGGGAGAGTGTAAAAGTTATGGGTGCGGGCCTATTGTGAGAGATGTCACCCAAGGGCGAAATGGTCATTTAAGAATGTTCACTTAGTGATTTTTATCACTGAAATTATTTTTTAATAACTTTATAACTAGGTCTCAGAATTGAAATTCGAGACTTCCGATGAGTTCAAAATGGGGTGTTTTGCCTAGGCATGAGATAAAATGAGAGGGCGCGGTGATTTAGGATCCTACGCTAAGTGTTTTTTCTATAAATAGAAAAAAATGTGGAGTTGGAGGGGGAACCATTCTCTTTATCTTTCTCTCTCTCTCTCTCTATATATATATATATATATATCTCTCTCTCTCTCTTTCTCTCGAGCGTTCTTCGCCATTCTTCGGCGTTCTTTGTTGTTCTTCGCCGTTCTTCAGTGTTCTTTGCTATTCTTCACCGGATTGAAGAGAGGACTACGTCGGATCGGAGCGGTATCGAGCGGGCACTTCGTCGACATCAAATGGCCGGATCGAGGTAGGAATTTTGTTGGTTTTTCCGCCCTTTGTCAATTCGGTCGTTTTAAATTCATTAATTTTAGAATTTGGGGCGTTGGATGAACGAACACGACCAACACCCCAACCTCGTTTTGTTTATCATTATTGGGTGTTATTCATCCAAATTTTCAGATGCGCTAAATCGTGTCGGATCGACGGTTAGCGGCAGGTGCTGCGAAGGCCTCCTCTTGAGGAACCCGAACACGCGTTCGGTTTCGGAAACGGGCAACTGGAGCGGTGGCAGCGACCGTCAGAAGACCCAACTCCAGTAATGGCGGTGGATGGAGCTCGGGGAGGCACATATGGGGTTCAGAAGAGGCGGAGACGGAGAGCCTGGAGGAGTCGGAGTTGCAGGCTCCGGTGGGTGCGATCGAGCGTCGGACAGCTGTGCGCGGCAGCCGCGGTACGTCGAGTGGGTGGAGGTCAAGCCGAAGGTAGCAGCGGAGCTCGGCGGCGGCGTTCGGTGAGCCGAGGGTAGCGCTGGAGTGTCGGGCTTCATGCGGGAGCTGGCGTGTTCGAGTGGAGGAGCTGGGGCGGTCACTGGCTAAAGCGGAGCTGGCGAGCGACCAGGTGCCGACGGCGAGCAGGGAGCATGTGGCGCCGGCCTGTCGCACTCAGCAGAGGAACCCAAGGTGCTGACCGCCTCAGGTGTGCGGCATGGACAAGGACCCACCGAACGCGGGTCCTATGGGAGGTGACGAAGACCGGCCTTTTGGCCGGTCTGCTGGGGAGAACCGGACCCGAGGGGTCCGGTGCGGCTGGAGCAAGCCGCGATGGTCAGAACTGGGCCGGCCGGTCCGGACCGGGTCATTTTGGGCCCGCTTTCATTCAAGGGGCCATAATATCTAAACGACATGTTCGTTTGACACGCCGTCTGTGGCGGTGAGTTTGTATCGGTGGGGCAGACTGTTTGAAGTGAGTTCCAGGGTTTTTGGGTTCTGCACTCGAAGACGGGTGCCCCAAAACACGTTAATTTAATAATATTAAATTCTTATTAAAGTTTGCAATGAACGGGCTTACCGAGCTGGACGTCCGTTTGACGCGCCGTCAGAAGCGCTGTGGCCCTAGGGATGAGACGGTCCTTTCAAAGTGGTTCAGAACCTTTGTGGGTTGATTTTGTTGCTCTGCGGCACGAAACACAATGTAAAAAATTAATTAATTATTGAGTCGGACGTAACTCCTGCTCGGGATGCCCGATTGATGCGCCGTTAGCAGCAGAGTGACCCCAGTCCTCGTGCGGGATTTTTGAGACGCTTTTCAAAGCATTCAAGTTGGAGGCAAGGTACGGGCCCCACATGGCCTAGTTCACATGTTTTACGTTGAGACACCACTTTTTCACCCAACATCCATTTAGGGTGTTTGAGTACTCATTTCTGAGTGTTTTTCCGAGGGGATTGCAACGACGCAATCCGCCAGCCTAATTTTGGGCCCGAGGTGGGGGCCCCACGGGGCCCAGTTTGCGTATAACGCAGGGAATTACAACTTATGCATCCTGAGTCCGTTTTAGGCACTGTCAGTGGCGTTGTGACCCTGGCATCGAGACGAGGTTGACGAGTGTGGTCTCAGGCGATGATGTCGGAGTTGAAACATGGGCCCACGGGCCGTTCATTTGAGCTATGTGCAGTGTACTGTAACTTTTTTTTTTCAGGAATCTTATTCGGTTGTATGAATAATAAATTTGATGTGTTTTTTCAAGAGCATCATGATGATGCGGTTCACCCGAATTTTCTTTAGGATCATGGTGTGGGTCCCACCCAGGCTGACTACGGTGAATAGTACCTTTTTCACCGGGTGTCCGTTTTGGGCGATCGGGTAGTCAATCCCTTGTGTTTTTCCGAGGGGATCACAGTGGTGTGATCTGTTTGTTTAGTTTCGGGATCTTGGTGTGGGCCCCACATGGTCTGGCTATATTGAATAGTACCATATTCACCGATTGATCGTTTCAGGCAAGTAAATGGTCTATCTCGATTGTTTTTTCGCGAGGATTTCCAAGGTTTGATCCGTTTGGGCATGTGGAGCCTTGTTTGAGATCTAATTAATTGTGGAAACATGAAAGGGTGTTGGATTGAGGTCCCTTTGATGCACTCCAAACCAACGCACGATAGGGATGTTGGTGACACCCACGATGTCAGTTGTAGTACTGAGTTATCGGACCCATTTCCAGGTATACCCTCCAGCAGGGCTGGGCAGTGGGTCACCTGTTGACGTGTTCTAGTTCTACCCTCCAGCAGGGCTGGGCAGTGGGTCGTCTGTTAACGTGTTCCGGGTCTACCCTCTAGCAGGGCTGGGTAGTGGGTCACCTGTCGACGTGTTCTGGGTCTACCCTCCAGCAGGTCTGGGCAGTGGGTCACCTGTCGATGTGTTCTGGGTCTACCCTCTAGTAGGGATGGGTAGTGGGTCGCCTGTTGACGTGTTCCGGGTCTACCCTCTAGCAGGGATGAGCAGTGTGTCACCTGTCGACTTCTTCCGAGTCTACCCTCCATCAGGGTTGGGAAGTGGGTCACCTGATGATGTATTAGGGTTTACCATCCATCATGGCTGGGCAGTGGGCCAACCATTGGCATTTGAGACTCATTCCTTATTATGAGGCTAGTCTGTGACTTTTTCCCGTGACTACTGGAGCAAGACCCTTGGTTGTACGGTTCAGTGATGTGAAAACATTGACGTGACCATAGGATATATGATCACGAGGGGTGATTTTCCCACCGAGATGCGTCCTTGCGATGTGACCTAAAAGCTGTGCGGGCGAGTCAGTGCCACCCAAAGTGGATAGTATCGAGGTGCGGTGATTGAGCCCCTTGACTTATACCTCCTAGGTTGATGTGCAGGATGTTTGGGTTCAGTGATGGACGTCCTTTGAACTATTGGTGACTCTTCTTGGGCTAATCTTGGAGATAGAGATCCCCTTATATACTCATTTGGGATTCTCATTGAGCATATATATACACATCCTATTGTTGTTCCCACTCCTTGGGGTCAATTACTCTCCTTCTAGGAGGGGAGAAGACACGTGGGGTATGCCACGTGCTTTCCGTGTCTAGCTCCTCTTGGTTGGATGAGTCTACTCTATTACTACAAGAAGCAAAGACTCGATGAGAAGTTCTTCTTCTCACCGTCTCTAGATCCTTATGTCTGGACGAGTCTGTTTCCTTTCTATTATTGGGTTGAGCTGCGCTCTCTCTCTTTTGCACTCTTACAATGTTCTTTGCTCTGTCTACTACTCACCATTTTAGTACCTCCCTTGTTGCTCCCTCGAGCTTTCGGGGCATCCTACTGAGTATTTTTGTACTCACACCTACTTGGGATTCGCCCGCACTTGGTGTGCCCTTGCAGACTACAGACATGTTGGTCGTGACTTCAACAGATCTTAGGAGTTTGGGAGCTTGGACCGAGTGCGGTGGATGTAGTTGGGTTCCAGGTGTGGGACTGTCCCAGCTATTTACTTTTGTTTACCTGTTGCCGTGTTGTGGCACTTTTCTGGTTGGGCACGTGTTTTACCCTTTTATTTTTAGTTTACCTTCAGTACTTGCTTCGTACTGTTTAGAGGTCGATTCACATTTTTGTGGTTTTTTATAGCAGTTGGTACTTTACTTTCTATTTTACTATGTAATATTGCATTGAGTGGGCTGCGTATGTGTGTACAGGTACTTAGGCAAAGGCCTCCCCAAGTTTTTTAAACTTCGGTGCTTGTCGCCAGCCCCTGGCCTATGGAGGTGGGCTTGGGGTAGTTGCGGCTCGAGCTCGGGTAGGGTCGGGTCGTAAAAAAGTGGTATCAGAGGTGGTTCATTCTTTGGGGAGATGTTCGGACATCCCTAAAAAGGAATTGATTGAGTTTTTATGCAATAGTGTCAATGTATCTCGAGAGCGGCTCTCATGCCATCGAGTCCAGTGATGGTGCGACGACCGACATATCAATTCATGAGGACCCTGATAACCCGCTTGTCAACTCGGCACACTGAGACACTTTTTGCGGGGAATTTGATTCATAAATAGTATAGGATTAAGTCCTTGACTGTCCTGATTGAGTCAGCTCCCCATCGTTGTTGATATATATATACTCATTTGACCACAGTACTCCTTGATCAGGTTCAAGATGTCTCCGAGATTAAAGTCTGCCAGGATACTAGCTCCGGTTCGTGACGACGATTCTGTGAGCGAAGAGGCCTCAGTTCAAGATCCATCAAACTATTACCCTTTCTCCAGGAGGAGAGACAGTAGCACCTCCACCTATGGAGTAGCAGATAGTACCGACAGTGAGGGTCGATGATGAGCGCAGGCTAGGTGCGCTACGTGAGTTCCAGCATCAGAGACCGATGAGGTTCCACAGTGAGCCATACCCTCCGATAGGGAAGGGTTGGCTAGAGACTGTGGTCCACCTCTTCAGGCTTGTTCGGACACAGACATGTTAGATGGTGGCTTTGACAGGCAGTCTTTTTCCACCACGCAGTTTGGCGTCGTAGAGCCAGGGTTACTCAGATACACGATGAGTTGGTACTCTCATGGGATGACTTCTAGAAGCTGTTTCGTGAGGAGTACTACCCCTCCTACTTACACTCTTTGCAGTTTTGGGAGCTGTTGGAGCATCAGCGGGGAGTGATGGTAGTGGATGGGTATGCAACAAGGGTTCGCAGACATTACTCATTACTCTTTGGACGTGGTCCATGAAGAAAGCTTCCGAGCACAAAAGTTTGAACAAGATCTCCGTAGAGGATATTCATGCCAGTGTAGTGACCTTATGCATCCTCACCCACCTCAGGGTACTGGATCAGGCACTGGTGATAGTGAAATTTCTGGTAGAGGGATGTCGATTGGTGGGGCCTCGATGCTGGAGGTTTCCCCTTGATGAGACTCAGGCACATGGTCAGGGACAACATAGAGCACAAAGATAGCCCAAGGAGGACTAGTGATATGTTTGCGATGTGAGAGATCACGTGGCATGAGACTACTCAACCAAATGTGTTGAGTCTCCCAGATTGTTGGTAGATGCACCGCCACGACAGAGGCAATGTCATGATAAGGGAACTCCCAGGTAAGGACAGGGTGGTCCCCAGGGAGGCGGTTTTGGCAGAAAGCAGGAAGAAATGTGGTTGGCAGACGACATTTTGAGGTCCTTCCACCACTACTAGGCGGCCCATGTTAGGATTAGGGAGCTGAAGGATGGGCCACGGGTGGCTGTGTGCTGTGGTTGTTTACAATCCTGTAGTACAAGAGAAGATATGAGGTACGCTCTGTGTCTTTTTCTACTTTTCTCATTAGAACTTGTTAAACACTGTGTGAGGTAAAATTTCATCTAACTCCTTGCTCGAGGGGTTACCTAGGGTGATGCGGGGCATCTATGTAACCCTGTGTTGGTGCTGGTGGTAGTAGTTTTTCCCAAAGAATGTGGAGACACTATCTTCAGGGAGAGTGCTTTGTGGTTTGCTCAGACCACTAGCTTCTCAGGTGCGTCCCCACCCAGAGAGACTTGAATCGGAGACAACAGTGGTGGCTGGAGTTTCTGCAGGAGGGTACAACTTGTCTGTAGTTGAAAAAGCTGACTCAGTCGCTAGTTGTGCATGTAAAAGAGTCTTGGTCCTGATGCACCGACTGTGAAAACTTTTGTGACCAGGTATCCTTGGGTGTTTCAACAGATGGGTATTCTGAAGGAGGGAACCATGAGACCATGTTCTAGGAACAAACCGTTATTTCAGTCGCGATGTAGAAAGTAGAGGTTTGGCTGGGGAAGTCCCCCGAGTTTCTTTGGGCCGTTCAGGAATCGTGCAAGAGATGGTGAGGTTGCCTACCATCTTTCCCTATACTCCTAATAGTAGCGGTGGGAACATGATGTCTTTCAAGTGTCGCAGCTGATGAGGTGCATGTGTATTCCTATGTGTGACCTCGAGAGTAGTAGGCCTTATAAGTATGAACCATCCTTGTGGATCGCGTGTTGTGCCAACTTGGCATTGTGCAAGTTTTCTTTGGCACGAGAGAGATAGGTGTGAGCTCTGTATCCCGAGCTGATTTTCCTAGTTTTCCTTTTCAGAGATGAAAATATTGAAGGAGGGAATGATGTAAGAACCCAGGTTCTGGGACTCTGAGACTTTGAAAAATTTCTTGATATCATTCCAGAGTAGGGCGTTCAGACGGTGTGCAATTCTGAGGCCCGTTGTGCCCAGAATTAATTATATAAAAATGTTAAGTGTTTTTATATTACGCACGTGTGGTTAACTAAAGAAAACATGATATCTCTTAGAATCTTGATCGGATCAAAAATACGATACCACGGTTGGGTCCGGAATGCAGTGTTTACCCATAGGCGTGACATAAAATGAGTCGGCACTGGATGTTCGGACCCCTCGCTTGTTAGTGGAGTGTTAAATGGATAAATTGAATTAAATTATTCATTTAATGGAACAAACCCCCAGTAACTCCTAAACAGTTGCTCAGATGGGAAAACTGAGGGCACCATTGAGTCCAGAGCATGCTTTTTACACTAGACAAGGTATAAAAGTTGAGGGCGCGGGCCTTTTGTGAGAGATGTCACCCAGGGGCGAAATGGTAATTTCAGAATGTTTACTTAGTGATTTTTATCACTGAAATTCTTTTTGAATAACTTTTGAACGAAGTCTCGGAATTGAAATATGAGACTTATGTTGAGTTTGAAATGGGGCGTTTTGCCTAGGTGTGAGATAAAATGAGAGGGCACGGTGATTTAGGATCCTGCACAAAGTGGTTTTTTCTATAAATAGAAAACAAATGTGGATTTGTAGGGGGACCCATTCTGTTTCTCTTTATCTATATATATATCTCTCTCTATCTCTATCTCTCCCTCTTTCTCTCGAGCGTTCTTCGTCATTCTTTGGCGTTCTTCGCTGTTCTTCATCGGATTGAAGAGCGGACTTCGACAGATCGGAGCGGGATCGAGCGGGCGCATCGTCGACGTCAAACGGCCAGATTGAGGTAGGAGTTTTGTTGGTTTTTCCACCCTTTGTCAATTCTGTTATTTTAAATTCTTTAATTTTAGAATTTGGGGTATTGGCCGAACGAACACGGCCAACGCCCGAGCCCCGTTTTGTTTATCGTTCTTGGGTGTTCTTCGTCCAAATTTTCGGATGCGCCAAATCGTGTCGGATCGATGGTCAGTGGAAGGCGCTGCGAAGGCCTTGTCCCGAAGAACCTGAACCCGCATTCGGTTTTGGAAACGGACCACAGGAGCGGTGGCGGCGACCGTCGGAAGACCCGGCTCCGGCAAGGGTAGTGGCCGGAGTTCGGGGTGGCATGGATGGGGTTAGGACAAGGTGATGACGGCGAGCCATGAGAATACGGAGTTGCGGGCTCCGACGGGTGTAGCCGAGCGGCCGACGGCGGCGCGCGGCGGCCACGGTGCGTCGCGCGGGTGGAGGTTAAGCCGGAGGCAGCGACAAAGCTCGGCGGTGGCGTTCGGTGAGCCGAGGGCAGCGACGGAGTGCTGGGCTTCAAGCGGGAGCTGGCGTGGTCGAGTGGAGGAGCTGGCATGGTCGCTGTCTACAACGGAGCAGGTGGGAGACCAGGTGACGACGGCGAGCAGGGAGCGCATGGCGCCGGCCTGTCGCACTCACCTGAAGAACCCGAGGCGCTGATCGCCTCGGGTGTGCGGCGTGGACAAGGACCTGCCAAATGCAGGTCATGTGGGAGGCGACAAAGACCGGCCTTTTTGCCGGTATACTGGGGAGAACTGGACCTGAGGGGTCTGATGCGGCAGGAGTGAGCCGCGGGGGTCCGCACCGGGCCGGCCGGTCCAGATCAGCTCATTTTGGGCACCCTTTCATTCCGGGGGCCGTAATTTCCAAACGTCTTGTCTGTTTGATGCGCCGTCTGCGGAGACGAGTTCGTATCGGCGGGGCAGACTATTTGAAGTGAGTTTCAGGCGTTTTTGGGTTCTTCACCCAAATACGGGTGCCCCGAAACACGTTAATTTAATAATATTAAATTATTATTAAAGTTTGCAACAAACGTGCTTCGCGAGCTAGACGTCCGTTTGACGCACCGTCAGAAGCGTTGTGGCCCTGGTGCTGAGAAATTCCTTTCAAAGTGGTTTGGAACCTTTGCGGGTTAATTTCGTTGCTCTGCGGACGAAACACAATGTGAATAATTAAATAATTATTAAATTAATTAATTAATTGTTGCGTCGGACCTAACTCCTGCTTGGGATGAACAATTGACGCTCCGTCAACGTTAGCGTGACCCCAGTCCTCGTGCAGACTTTTTGAGACACTTTCCGAAGCGTTCGGGTTGGAGGCAAGGTGTGGGCCCCACATGGCCTAGTTCACACGGTTTACGGTGAGACATCACTTTTTCACCCGACATCCGTTTACGGTGTTTGAGTACTCGTTTCTGAGTGTTTTTCCGAGGGGATTGCAACGGCGCAATCCACCAGCCTAATTTCATGCCCGAGGTGTGGGCACCATGGGGCCCCGTTTGCGTATAACGTGGGGAATTGCAGCTTTTGCATCCGGACTCTGTTTTAGGCGCCGTCAACAGCGTTGTGACCCTAGCATCGAGACGAGGCTAACCAAGGTGGTCTCAGGCGATGAAGCTGGAGTTGAAGCGTGGGCCCCACGAACGTCCTTTGAGTTGTGTGCAGTGTACTACTACTTTTCTTTTTCAGGCGTCCGCTTCAGGCGTATGAATAATCGATTTGAAATGTTTTTCTGGGAGAATTGTGTTGGCGTGGTTAACCCGACTTTTTTCAGGATCGTCGTGTGGGTCCCACCTGGGCTGACTATGGTGAATAGTAACTTTTTCACTGGTTGTCCATTTTGGGCGCTCAAGTAGTCAATCCTGTGTGTTTTTCTGAGGGGATCACAGTGGTGTGACTTTTTTGTTCAGTTTCGGGATCTTGGTGTGGGCCCCACACGGGATGGCTACAGTGAATAGTATCATATTCATCGGTTGACCATTTCAGGTGAGTAAATGGTTTGTCTCACGTGTTTTTCCGTGAGGATTGCCACGGTGTGATCTGTTTGGGCATGTGGAGACTCGTTTGATATCTTATTAAATGTGGAAACATGAAAGGGTGTTGGATGGAGGTCCCTTTGACGCAGTTCGAACCAATGCACGATAGCGATGTTGGTGACACCCGTAATGTCAGTTGGAGTGAGGAGTTATCAGACCCATTTCCAGGTTTACCCTCTCACAGGGCTGGGCAGTGGGTCACCTGTCGACGTGTTCTGAGTCTACCATCCAGGAGGGCTGGGCAGTGGGTCGCATGTCGACGTGTTCCAGGTACCCTCCAGCAGGGCTGGTCAGTGGGTCCCCTGTCGACGTGTTCTGGGTCTACCCTCCAGTAGGGCTGGGTAGTGGGTCACCTGTCAATGTGTTCCTGGTCTACTCTCTAGCAGGGCTGGGTAGTGGGTCGCCTATCGACGTGTTCCTGGTCTACCCTCCAGCAGGGCTGGGTAGTAGGTCACCTGTCGACTTCTTCCGAGTCTACCCTCCAGCAGGGCTGGGCAGTGGGTCGCCTGATGATGTATTAGGGTTTACCCTCCAGCAGGGCTGGGCAGTGGGTCACCCATTGGCATTTTATACTCAGGCCTTCTTATGATGCTAGTCGACGACTTTTCTCCGTGACTACCGGAGCGAGACCCTTGGTTGTACAGGTCAGTGATGTGACAGATTTGACGTGACCTTAGGACATACGAGGACGAGGGGTGCTTTTCCCCCCGAGGCATGTCCTTGAGACGCGACCTAAAAGCCGTGCGGGCGAGTCAGTGCCGCACAAAGCGAATAACATCGAGGTGCGGTGATTGAGCCCCTTGACTTGTACCTTTTAGGTTGACGTGCAGGACATTTGGGTTCAGTGATGGACGTCCTTTAAACTGTTGGTGACTCTTATTGGGCTGATCTTGGAGATATAGATCCCCTTACATACTCATTTGGGTTTCTCTTTGAGAATATATATACACATCCTATTGTTGTTCCCACTCCTTGGGTTCAGTTACTCTCCTTCTAGGAGGGCGATGATGCGCGGGGTATGCCACGTGCTTTTCGTGTCTTGTTTATCTTGGTTGGATGAGTCTACTCTCTTGCTATAGGTAGTGAAGACTCGATTAGAAGTTCTTCTTCTCACCGTCTCGAGCTCATTGCGTCTGGACAAGTCTTTTTCCTTTCTCATGTTGGGTTGAGCTGCAGTCTCTCTCTTTTGAACTCTTACATTGTTTTTTTTCTCTATATACTTCTCACCATTTTAGTACCTCCCTTGTTGCTCCCTCGAGCTTTCGGGGCATCCTACTGAGTATTTTTATACTCACCCCTACTTTGGATTTTCCCACACTTGGTGTTCCATTGCAGACGGCAGACAGGTTGGTCGGGACTTCAACGGAGCTTAGGAGTTCAGAAGCTTAGACCGCATGCGGTGGTCGTAGTTGGGTTCCAGGTGTGGGACTCTCCCAACTGTTTACTTTGGTTTACCTGTTGTCAGGTTGTGGCAGTTTTCTGGATGGGCGTGTGTTTTTCCCTTTTCTTTTCAGTTTACCTTCAGTACTTGCTTCGTACTGTTTAGAGGTCGATGCACTTTTTGTGGTTTTTTACAACAGTTGGTACTTTACTTTCTATTTTACTCTGTACTATTGCATTGAGTGGGCTGCGTGTGTGTGTATAGGTACTTAGGCAAAGGACTCCCAGAGTTGTTTAGCCTTCAGCGCTTGTCTCCAGCCCCTGGCTTATAGAGGCGGGCTTGGGGTAGTTGCGGCTCGAGCCTGGGTAGGGTCGGGTCATGACACAACCTATTAGTGTATTCTCCTTGGACATATCCCTTAGTGGTGACCCAATTAAAAGTGTTTTGTTTTCCTTATACATGTAAATGTTTTAATTACTGCACATACCAATCATACATGGTTAAAAAAGTTCCATCCAAAGTGGGAATAAGATCCATTAACGAAGAGAAAATTTTGGTACCATGATTCACCCCCCTCTCTCAGGGTGGTTTAGGGTCATTCAATTGGTATCAGAGAAAAAACGTTCAGGTATGTCGGATACTCTACAATAATTTTTTCCATTAGAAGATTTAAGTTTTCATTCCTATGTCAACAATGAAGTTAATTTTTGTTAAATATTTAGTTACTTATGAGTAAAAGTCTATAACCATCAAGACATTGACAATCATGAAAATTAAAGATAAGACGTAGTTGAAGAAGTCCCTATTATCTTAAGAAGATACAATGTCTAGTTCTCCATGCCATTCAATAATGAATAAATATAAGGCTTGGAAAGTAAAGAGTATCTGGCATTGGTAACCATGAAAAACAAGGATTCCAGCACAAGTGGTGATATTGATCAAACTTTTACATCCCATGTGCTTGCAAGTGAAAAGGAAAAATTAAGAACCTATCTACATGATATTCCTAAAGAAAGAGTTGTTGTTGTTTGTAGAATATTTCCATGCATGTCGGTTGAGATAACCTGACTGGAAGGAGAAGTTGACAATGTAGAAATGGGATTAGTATGAATATTTTTAGAATGTTAAATGCCCTCTAGACAGATTGAGGCCTTTGAAAAGAAATAAAGAGTCCATAAGACTCTGGATGAAAAGATTTGTTCACTTGAAGTTAAGATGAAGAAGAACACTAAAGTCTAGTGTTTTTGTTTCGAATAAACATTCATAAAATTAAAGGAATGTTACACTTTGTTAGAAAAGAAATTTAAGATGCTTGAAGATGAATTTAAAAGATTAAAGATGGTTTGTGAATAGAAGATGACTATGATTGAAGACTATAAAGTCATACTCAATATGAGATGTCTATAATTGGAATATCAGTTAATCAATCTTGAGAAGAAACTGATTGAGTCTCCACAAAATAAGAAAATATTAGCTGCTAGCACTCAATGCTCACCGGAGGATTCTACTATCAAAAGACCTCCAAAAAGTAATAAGAATATCATAGAATCACTAATTGATCTATGAAAAGAATCTATGAAAAAGGTACCATCTATACCAACTTGTACATATGTTTCTAAAATTATTTCTACAAAAATTTAAGGTTGGGAGAAAAATTATAAACAAGTATGGATGAATAAAAGTGAGGTGATACCTATCACCATGGCTAGGGTAGATTGGAAGAATATGCATGTAGAAGGGTTCTCCCTAGATAAAGAACAAAAAATCAAGAAGTAATGATTTGTGGGCCAATGATGGTGCTATAATAGGTTTGGGAACTGTGCATCAAATTTGTTGTACAAACATCAAAATGGAAAAGTAGAAAGGAATCCCATATCAAGGGGGAGTAAACCATAGAAGAAGAAGAAACATCCACAAGTCCAGAAGCATATGTATACTATAAAAACATTTGGAATGCTTGAAAATATATGTGATGTATGAAATGGTTGGGGTTACAAGGTTTTATATGATCATCAAAATATTCATCAAAAGATGATAAGAAGAGAAGACCACAGAATATGGCTAAAAAAGAAGAAGCATCCTTTGGAGGAAATCCAAAAAAATGTTGCAAAAGAAAACACTTCAAAGAAAATTAATTGAAGGAAATGTGAGAAGTCCTTGTATTCCAAATCCCAGGAGGTAATGGGTAGTGCATCTATAAGAACTTCTAATAATGATGACACTAACAAAAATCCATGTGGAAGATCCAATTTTGATGCATCAATTCCTAATGACATAGTTGTCATATGGCTAGAGGATTTAGAAAGAATGAGGAAAATGAACGAAGTTGTTGGAACCACACAACCATAGTAAGAATTAAATATCAGTTGTGAAATTGTGAAGAATGGAGCATCTTGGTTTGGAAAATCATCTCAACCTTACTGTTCACATTGATAGAGTAGGTATGGTCCACTTTATTCTATTAGCTATTTGTTTATTGTACTTGTTCTTATTTTATAGTGAATTGATGGTGAAGCAATCTCATAGGGGTAGAACCTGAGAAGTGTTCTCTTGAGGTAGATTCACATAAATAAGATTCTAGAGATATTATTCCAATTGGTATCTACTCAAGCCGGTATCAAGTTCAATTACTCTAAAGAATAGCTTGAAGATCATGTCATTGGAAAAGGAATGTCATTTCTCAGTCTCTCAACCTTGGTTATTCAAAATAAAAATTATTTTACAGGGGGGGTAATTAAATAAATCAGTGACATAAAAAATTAGAAGTGCCTGAAGGTCAATTTTCCTACGTATTGAACATGAATGTTTTGATCTATTTATTTAATTGAGTGCACGAGTTTCAAGTTGATTGTTATTAAAATCATTTAATCTCTTTAACCTGGAATGAAAGTGGAAAGTCCATTGAGGAAAACTATATGAGTTCTCATCTCATGCGGTATCATGATCAATGGATAATGGTTATATTTTTTCCTAGATCAAATCCTCTTGATTTTTACAATGAGCATTTCTCAAGTTGAATTAGAGTGAAATGATTAATGGCACATTTTTTAAGTATGGACTGATACCCTATCTACCCTAAAATTTGTATTTATTTTCAATAAGGGGGAGAAAAAGTGAAATGAGAGAAGGTGAAATAAGAAAAAATAAGTGAAGGGGAGAGAAAAGATAAAATACTCTAATTTTGATACTGATATACTCATTTTAGATAACATTGAATAATAAAAAACAGGCAAAAGGGGTAGGTTTTTGTGACCACTTTGGGTATAATGAATTTATTTATAGAAAATGTGTGTCAATGGATCTCAATTATGATCGACATGAATAAAGGAACTATCCTAAGTGAAATGTAGAATAGAAATAAGAAGATTGATGCATGGATATAAATGTTCACAGAACTTGTATTAAAATGTGATACATTGTTTACAATATTGATGTATAGTCCTTTTAAGGATGATTGGAGTGCTTGAGAATTGAGAATAAAATATTAAAAATAGGAATAAGAAGGTTGAAGAAGATTCTTGGACTTTGAGGTGGACATGAATGTAATTTAACGTGGGTGTGCACCATCACATAGATTGTTTTTTATGGGATTAATAAAAAAACAGGCCAACCCACTAGCTAGCTAGCTAGACTCAACCCGAGGCTCATGCGGGACTACAGGGGTTGACTATTCCCATTAAAAACCCATATAAGCTAGCTCCTTAGTAGCATAGTGGATGTAGAGCATGCCTATAGGAAGTATAGGGTGGGAACATATTGCGCCCATTGAAAACGTGGTATGGGGTGGTTCTGTGGAGGGATAAGAAGTAACTTGGGTATTGGTGTGACGAGTTGTTTGATAAAATATTGAAATGATGCGTCTTCATTTCAATGTGGGATGAGTTTTAAAAATCACAGTCACAATCTCAGTCGTTCATCTAATCCCACATCTCACTCAACCATCTGATCAATCCATGACATAAGGATTTAATCATGGTCATCGATCATCCAATGCCATGCAAAATTGAACATGAGTCATTAGATCTCAAGTAGGTTAGGGTTTACAAAACATTTTCTTGAACCTCCGGAGCCTAATGTTTCCACTTCCATCCACCAGAGTTTATGGAGAAACATGTCCCTAACCGCAATGTCTTATCATATTTGGCCTCGTGAAGGATATTGGATCGTACTGAGACCATGCATTCAATCTTCATCTTGCATGCATGAAATATATCGATGAAGATGGTTGGTCCAAGGAAAAAAGAGTTACCAAGGCTATGTGGATTTGAGTGAGGATTTAAAAGGATATTTCATGCATTATTTTAACCCCATACATGTTATTCGGTAGAAGAGGCCAACTCGCTTGAAAAAGGAAACATCCTGAATTATGCGACATATCTTTAACACATGTTTGAAAATATTAAATAAAGAAGATATTGCCCGATTAAATGGGACACTCTCAGTTAATTCAAAGGAAATATTTATAATTCAAAAAGATTCATTCCTCATCTATAAAATGATAAGGAATGATCTCAGAATAGGTGGCTGATCAAGAATTCCCGAAAGCTCCTATTTGAAAAAACAAAGCATCTCTTTGCACATTCACTTTTCTAAGATCAAGCAATGAGCCCCGTAGGAATTCTATTCTATGAAGAAGGGATCCCACAATACCTAGACAAGTGATACACAATCATGAATGTATTTGTGAAGTACTAGAACCCATAAACATGCAATCTATTTCCTAAACCCTCTCTTTACTTTGAAGGTCGTGCCATCGTGAGCCCATCGCTAGCCTCATCCTATCACTGAGCATTAAGAAGAAGCAGAATAATGAATATATTGCACAAATGAGAACAAAGATCCTATCAGGTTCATGAAGAGAAGGAGAGATACATTTTCTATGCACAACATATCATATTGTTTGCAGGGGTTCGTGTTTTTGGGAAGTAGGATATTACAATAGAATTGAAGTACGTGTTTTTTTGATTTCATATGCATGATCTAAAGAATCCCAAAGAATTTTTTGTGTGCATGTGAAGAACTTGTTCAAGGGATATCACCCATTTTGGTGTGGTTGATGAAAATAGGATAAGAAGAAAGCCATAGGTAGTGTGTGAACAAAGAACCCAACCAAAGGGTTTCACTAATTCAGGTAGGAAGAAACACATATATAAATATACAGAAACGCCCTAACTAAGTGTAAGAGAAATAAAAGAGGAATGTTCATGTTTTCATTAATGCACATTCACATGAGAAGATAATTAAATAAGGAATAAAAAATAGTGCGTTCACATGTGTAAAGACTAAGAAGGTGTCAGAAGAAATATTTAAACCTAAATTCCACATGCATGATCACATGAATTCATGAACTAAGGAGAAGAAGTTGATTATGATGATGCCCAGTGAGCTCATCCTCATCGCATGAATAATAACATAGGAGATTTCTATTCTATCCAAGAAGAAGAAGAAGTACTAGTGCATTCAGTTGTTGCACTATGGATAAGATTGAATATAGAAGATCATAAATTCAGGAATTTGATTCAAGAAATGTCTCATCCTGAACAAGATAGAAAGAAAATACAAGCTAATATGTTTAAGAGACCTTCAAGTCTATAAACTTAGTGAAATTTCACCCAAGGAAGTGAGCAAGGGGGAGTCAATGGAAGTGATATAAGGTAAGTTGTGAGTTATCCCTGAACCTTTATGAAGTGTTCCTGGGATGGAGAGACTGTTTCGGAACCTTTGTAATCCACAACAATGTGTAGATTAGTGGAATAAAGTACAATGGAAAACCTATCGATGTATGCTCCTTGGATGTTTCCATTATTGGTGAACCATGTAAAAGTGGTGTGATGTACTTCTGCATGTAAATGTTTTAATTACTGCACATATCCATCATATAGGTTTAAAAATGTTCCTACAAAATTTGGAACAATATCCATTAAATAAGAGAAAATGTTGTCACCCTGATTCACCCCCTCTTAGGGTGTTCTAGGGTCCTTCACTAGGAACCATGATAAAATCACCATGTTACATGGTATCAACCCCAAAATTCATGGATGTCTTAGTTATTTCATAGACTTCATTAACAAAATATTTTAATACAATTGTGTGATCATGATGAAATTTTTGGAACACAAACACATATCCTCAATATCATTAACTTATTCAATTTGAAATACGATAATTAATTTATAAATATCATTAGTTCTATATATAAAATCATATAATTCATTGATTTTATTGATTTTTCTAGAAATCCCACTCGATTCTTTTTAATTCCTTCATTTTTTTCAGTACTATTTTTTATTAATTAATCAATCATAAATTTCAATGATTTCTTTTCCCTCTAAATTTTATTAATTACCTTCTTAAATACCAAATGCTCGAATTTTAATAAGAACTAAAATGGTTTTTCATCATCACTTTTTTATTCATATTCTATATTTTGTTCTTTTTTATTACTTTTGGGATATTTGGGATGATTATAATTTTTCATATTGGATATTTTCCCTTCAACCTATGAGTATCATTTATCTCTTTGACATTCTCCATCACAAAATTTGGTCTTATGTTTTTGAGAAAACGATCCTCATTGTGTTGGGATTTCCTTTTGGGTTTAAAGACTTTCTTCTAGGATGAATACTAGCCACAATTTTTATACTTCCATTTGATAATTTTCATTAACCATCATCCTTATCATTTTTTCATTATATAATAGTTGTTTCAAAATATTTTAATACTTCAAAAATTAAAACAATTGAATAGAATTTTAAATATCTGTTTATATTTTCATTATTTAATGGGAGGGGTGAATAGTTGACTAAACAAATAAAAAACACTCCAAAATAGTTTTAATTCCTTAGTTATTTAATATTAATATCAATATTTATGATGCGATGACAAATAATTTTTTTAGAAGTAATAAACATGACATAAGGGAGAAAACAAGGTTCTCCGACTATTCTTATAGAGCATGGAATCCCTGGTTGGAAACCACTTTAATCCTACTACCCATTTGATAAATTTTAAAATAAATAACATAGAAAATATAAGAGATAATTTATGGAACTCAAGAGTACATTTAATAAAAATAAATTGAAATAAGTAAATGTATATGTCTATCCACAACCTTAGGGGCATATAGTATTTTTATCACATGTGAACCCTTATTCTTCTAGTAAAAATCTCAACCAAAAACACCATTGAATGAATTGTAGTATAACAAAATGATTCATCATAATTTATCACACTTTTTTGATAAATAAACTATTATAATTATAGATTATACATGATTTGAGGAATGACTGCTTTCTTTATAGTGTGATTCAAAAATTTTAAAGATATGAAATCTAAATACAGAATATTTATAACTACCATTCTATTTTAGAAAATAATATTACAACAAAAAAACAATATCTTCTAATATCTACTACTATATGTAGACGATAGGTTACAACGTTACATGGGGTATGGTAACAAAATGTATTACATGTATTCAATTTTACTGAATCACTAAATTCCAAAAACATAACCACTATGGATTGAACTATCTATTTGTGGTTTGAGGAGGAGCATTAAGGTGTGAAGAAATTTGGATGACGAACAACATAAAATAAAAAACATAGATAACGACATTGTAACATAATTATTTTTCTTATAGAATAGATATTACCTCAACTACTTCATGATTTTACCAACCCATCAAGGGAATTAATTCCTACAGTAGAGTGAAACTCGTCTATAAGAACACTCTTTTCATGTAACTATAATAATCAATTAGAAAAACAGAAATTCCACTACATCATTTCTCAACACTAAATATTTTTTATCCCATTAAAGAGCATTGTGTAATTAAGTACCATATAAAATAGTTATGAAAATTACAGATAAACATAATATAGAAAATAATCATATAATGAACCTAAATTTTAAGTCTATCTAAACACCAAAAAATATGATATAATGGAATTTGTAAGATAATTCCTATTATAGATGTATGAATATTTTTATATTGACAATTTCTTAATGTGAATCTTATCCCAACTCCCCTTCTCAAATCACTTCATGTTGATATTCTTCAATCACAACATTAGTCCACCAAAATCAGGGGCTCTTGATTCACCCATAAAACTCCAAGAGCTCTTCAGATTAATAATAATGAATAAATTATTATAAAAAATGAACAAGTAATAAATTAATTATCAATTATGAGACATTTTCCAATATCAAATTAATTTTTATATTATTACATATGATGATGAAATAGAAGTTTATGTTATTATATTTGATATAAAAATTGTTTATCTTGTTTAAATTATTGGAGAATATTTTTATATTAAATAGATGGATATATTTATCATACATGAAGATAAGATTAAATTGTATTTTTTTGAAAAATGTACTATATTTATTGAATTATGAACCAAGAGTGTAGTATTTTAAGATTTATCCAAAATTTAAAATTAACGAATTCCAATATAGTGTAATCGATCAAATTATTAATTTGAAATGACGTTCGATCAAAATTTGCAGAGTTATTTCATGTGGATTACATCATATTTGGAGTTAAAAATTACATTAATTGAATGATTTTAAAAAATTTATGATGAGAGAATATTAAATTTCCTTGATTTATAAATTTAAGTTACCCTTAACTTGCAAGATTCATAAGGAATTCATGGAAATTTTTTAAGATAGTAAAAATTCTTTTATGGATAAATATATTTGAGATAAAAGATTGTAATCTTGAGAAAACAAAAGATACACCTAAGATATTGTTATGAAAATATTTAAATTTCATGATGGTTGAAATTACATTGTAATTGAAAATCAATAGATGATGAGTATACTTAACAACATCAGGACCTATCATTATTATATATATATTTCATAAAACTATATAACCAGTTGTTAATAATAAAATAAAAACACTTATCATAACAAAATAGTTATAAATATCATTGGAATGAAGTATTTTAGATTCTAATACAAATGGAAAAATATAGTTTGATATTTTCTAACATATTGATGTTGATTTTTGGCTTTATAGAATGATAGGAAATAAAATTTTGGAAGCATAAATTTTATAATTTTTAGATGAACAAAAAACAAAATAACATATCATGGAGAATGTTAGAATCTAAATATATTTCTATTCCTAAAAAATTGATACACATTTTACAGTTGTGTGAATAAATTAATAATACTTTTATTATATTATATTATTCTCTTTCATCTAAATAGGATAAACAATGTATTGTAAATATTAGTTAAAATATAGATCATCATATGAGGAAACTATAATTTGACAAAATGAATCATTTTATCTGTGAAAAGTTTATCAAGGGATGGTGAAATAAGAGTATGTTCCAAAAAAAATAGATTTAAATATATCATGATAAAAAAAGAAAACTATCACTATAAGGTTTGGAGAGTTTCAAACTTCCTCTTGGAGTCCACCCATATAAATTAAATTAATTTCTTATAGACGGATGCCTTACTCCATTAATGATTTTTTATTTCATAATTATTTATAATAGGTGTTACCACTCACTGATGATTTCAGAATGAGATATTACATTATTTTATAGGATTATAGAATGGTACATTTCTCCCAAGCTTCCATTATATGAGTAATTGATTCCTTGCAATAACCTTGGGTAATTTACCATTGGGTTTATTGACATAATTGAAGAGGTGACCTAGGTATTAATGGGGAGTGAAATTTTAGATTACTTTTATGATTTTAAAAATGGTGTAGATTAACCATAAATGAGGTAGGTTATTAAATAGGGAGTAAGAAAATTATTTAACAGGGTAAGATATGATTAATATATGTTTTGTTCTAGGGGTCTGATACGTAATGAGGTTATTTAGGTGTTTCATTGTTTTTTTAATTTTTTGTTTCTAATTATGGTAATGTGTTGTGTGGGCATGTAATTAATTATTAGATTTTTATTTAATAAAAACAGAAGAATTTTATAATTATTCATTAGATTTTTTAAAAAATCAATTCTTTATTATATATTGTTTTTGAAGTGTAATGTTTTTAGTAATCATAAAAAGAAACTATGAATATTAATATTTATAATAATTTCTAGGTTTTGGATGATGAAAAATATATTTGGAAATCATCTAATATATATATATATAGATAACAATTAAAATAAATTATTTATTCCTATAGAGAATTATTTATATAAAGTTTTGTTACATAACTAAAACAGTATTGTTAGAAGGGATATATATATATATATTTTTCTATCCCACTATAAATAAAAATGTCTTGAGTGAATGTGGTTATTAGAAAAAAGTGTTAGTTCAATCTACCATCTACTATGAAATAAAATATAATTTCATTAGGCCTTATAGATCATATGAATGGTTAATTTTTTTAAAGGATATGAATACATATCATAATTAATAATAAAGGTTAAAATAAAATTTTGAAAAATCCTTAACAACAATTCTATATAAAAATAAAATATTCATAGTATGGGGATATTTTAATTAAAAATAGGGAATGCGATCATTATTACGTGAATTTTTCTAATAATGTTAATAATAATTCTTAAAACTGATGGATAATTAATCCCATAGTTACCACGGGTAAGAAAAATACTTAGTAGTTTTCATTTCTATGGTTCTAGAAATGCAGATGAGTATGTATTAGAAGATAAAGGGCGGAATAGTTTACTAAGAGATGCTATAATAAAAAAACCACAATTTGGTTTATATGATTGAATGATATGCTTCACTAATGAATATGTATTTTAGTTGATATATTTGAGTAAATAGCTAATTATTTTTATTAGACACGTCATGTTTTGATATAAATCTATTAGATTTTAATACTTTCAAATTTATTAAACTGTGGAATGGTGTAGACATCAATTGGAAGATAGTTACTTAGATTTTGAATGAATCTATGAATTTTTTTACAAAAATAAATCCAAGGAGTGATGAAATTTTCAATAATTTTTTTATAAAATCTATTGAATTTGAGAAATGAGATTGATGGAAAAGTGGTGAAGCGAATTATTTTTTACATAATCTCTAGAAAAAATATATATTTAGATCTAGGTGACATATCAAGAAAAATAAAATGAATAATTAGAATTAAATAATCATAAATATAATGATAGATCATATTTATTTCTGAATGGTGGTATAATTATTCCTATTTTTTTGATAATAAAACTATTACAATTGATTAATAATGAGACTTTATTTTATATGAGAGTAATATGCTTTTAATATTATTTGGGGATTTTATCTAATAAATAAAGTGACTACAATATGATCCTCATGAATGAAATTTTGTTAATTTATAATATTAAATCTTGTACTTATTTTTCTGGTAAAACCCATTAAGAGTAAAATGTATAAATTTTTTTCTTCCATTTGGTTTTATTTCATAAAAATTCATGGTGTATTTGATGAATTAACCAATGAATTTCTGTATAATTCCATTGGATGTTTTTCTTCTTCTGATTTTACATAATTTTTATCCCCCTCCCATTCCCTCTTATGGTATCATCATGTAATATAACCAACTAGTTATTTTTTTACCATATTAAAACCATTTAAAAATTAGAAAAACATATTTAATCCTCAAATCATGTAACATAAAATATATATCAAATTATACATATAGTAATTAGTGTGTCAATATTTATTTCTTTTTTATAAATATAATAATTTCCTGAAGTAATAATGTTAATAATATATAGATCACTACTTTTATATCCATAAATTTTTAAATATATTATTATATTTGTAATATTTATGGAAGATCAAAAAATATATTTTCCATAAAAACATAGGATAAATATTAATTTATTAACCATGTTGGATAAAAATTTTATGTCAACAAAAATTTAATATTCATCTCTAAGATATAAATTTTATTTTAAAAAATGTATCATTAAATTACATAACTATGAAAATAATTTCATTTTAAACCATAAGTTTTAAACACTATGGTGTATCACATTAAATTAATAAGCTTGTTATAAAATAGTATTTATTTATTTTATTATATTAATCATTATGTTCATGATTAATATAATATATATTCCTAATAAATTTAAAAATATGAGTTTGAAAGTTTGTATCATCAAAACCAAGATTTTTTTAAGAAGAATCTTTGACCATTTTATATTTTTTAAATATAACTATTTAATTTTTATCGATATGTGTGAGATTTTATTTTAGAATCATTTAAAATATATATTCATATAGTTTTTTCAAATAATGATTTAATAAATCTTTCACATATTATTTATCATAATTTTAATTATATACATTACAAACTAGTTATACATTATATCTAGTCATTATATATTGATTATAATATTTTTTTTTGAAATCCAGGATGTGAAATAGATTACTGTAGAGGATGGAAATAATTCATAACAAAAAAATTCATTTATTAAAGATATAAATACCATAATGAATAATATATATATCTTAAATTTAAATTATATATATTTTAATATATTATCATATAAAGTATTTACAAGGAATAATATAATTTACTAAAAAAAACTATCAATGGGGAAAAACTATGACTCAATGAAAAGTGGTTTTGTTAAAAAAACCCATTTCTCTGGATTTTGTCTTGTTAAAATTCACTCTAAAATTGAATATGATAAACATAAAAATATTAATAACATATTTCATAACCATAATAAAATATATTATCTTTCATACTCTTTAATTATTTTCATTATACATTTTAATAGTTAATTGTTTTTTATTTTCATAATCAGAGGTTAGTGATTTTTTTAAATCACTTGGAAATGTTGTTTTCGCTACCATTACATTGATATGAAGTTAAAATTTAATGTTATATTATATTTTATAACATTATAATTTCATTCCATGACATTATTTGTTTTTATTATTTAAGATTAAATCCTTGATGAGTTTGTTTTAATAATTCTTAGTCGACAAATGCTTGTATATTAATAGTGTGTTAGATAGTAATACAAAAACTAATTTATATTATTATATTAATAATCATGTCAAAAATATAATTATTATTCATTAAATAAAATATGGTAACCGTACATGTAAAAAGGTCATGGAAAATGATATATGTCTTTCATGGAGGTGGTCATTTACAGATACCATTAGTGACATTTTCAATTCCCAGTGTATAAGATGAATATTGATCATGGTTGTTAAATTAATATAATAATATTTTACTATACTAATAATACTTATTTAAATATATTAGTATGATTTTAATAGGTTTGGAGGAGGATGTATGAAAAATATAGTGATGAAATTTTTAGGTTATGGATAATATCTGCATTGAGAACTTGAATCTCCTATTGAAGGACTATTGCTAACAGAGAACGTGGTATACTTTGTGTAATAAAAGGTTGTTAAACATGAAAAGGGTTTATAGGTACTATTAAATTTGTAGATAAAAATTGAAAATTAAAAGGATATATGTGGTATAAAGTGGGTGGAAGTCAGCTCCTTTCATAGGGGAAAAAGAACGGAATTTCTTTAAAAACCAAAGTTAGGTGATGGAGAAATATAAAATCATAGGGGAGTTTTGTAAGTTAGGTGATTAAATATTAGTAAGGAATATGTGTATGTATATATTATCTAACAATAGAACTTTATGTAGTCTATGTTTCAAATTAATATGTCAAATTTGAGTCACTTATAGTTATCCCTTTTTCCCTTATTAGCATTGATTAAATTTATAACACAGAAGTTATGTTTTTACAAAAAATAAATGAGAATACCTATTAAAAGCATTTCAAGAGATGTTTTAAAATTATGACTCTATTAAAATTAATTTTTTTTCTAAATATGATAAACATTACTTCTAAATGAAATTATATTATATAATATTTTTTCTAGAAATTTTTTTTATACATTTATAGTTTTTATTTACATTTTATATTAATTACTAATTAAATTAGTGTTAATAAATTATTCATATCAAAAATATATTTCATTATAATTTAATCATTTTATATTTTTCATTGAAAAAATTAGTACTGCATAAAAATATTTTCATTAAAATATGTTTTTAGTATAAATACTATTTTATTATGTATATAGTCACACTAACTGAGTTTCTTTAAAACAATTTCTAATAAAAATGAACTTTAATATTTTTTAAATGTATAAATTAAAATTTTATAAAAATAAATGTGATTTATAAATAATTTCGTATATTTATAGTCACATGTTTACACTATCCTAACTATTAAGTACATAACCCCTAATGATATTCATAGAAGAACATACGATATGATAGGAAACTATGGTTTTCACAAGTCATGATTTTCTTAGCCATGATCTCAATGTGATTTTCTTAGGTTTGATCATTTTATATAAATTATTTCTCTAATTCCTCACATGTTGGAGATTGTTTTGCGCTTGGATTATGAAAAAACCTAATGAAGCTACGTCATTTCTAATCTCATAAAAATGAGGTTAATATATAAGGATTTTACTAATTTATTCTATTTCATATACTTTCTATATTGATGTAATAATGTAATTAATTACTTTTATACCCAGTTATTAAAAAACCAAGTAAAAACATTCATATTCTTAATTTTAACATAGTTTTTTATCATATAGTATTTCATATAAAAAAGGTATCATATGTTTAAAATAATATAATTTTGGGATTTTTTTCCTATGATTCATCATGACACAAAAAAACCCCTCATTCCATGACCAAATTTCCATATTGGAACATCATGAGACTAATATATAATGACTTATGAATAAATTCCTGACACAAATCCACACAATAACATAAGATTCCAATAAACCACTCACAGTGCAACACATATGGCTACTCTACAACTCACAAATTCAAGTTAAAACATCATATTATGAATCACCTAATTTCCTCTAAAAATCTCTTGAAAACTAAAAAAATAAAAGGAAGAAAATTATTAGTCTATTAATGTCATAGAAATTAAAATAATGTTCTAAATGTGAGAAATTTAAATTGATCATTAAAGATTTATAATGAATTAAATGAAATAAATAATTACTAGAATGTGAAATAATGTTCATCCAAAATAATAAAATCATATAATATTAATAATATTGATGATCCAAATATTTATAATGAAAAGGTAACTCTACTGATAAAAAATGAATTCTCTACAATAATCAATTCTTTTATGATAGGAATATATTAATATTTTTTATGAAGTAATTCATAGTGAAAGTGAAATAGAAAAAATAAAAAAATATCTTGATAAAATCTGTATGAATAAGAACCATTATACTATTTTAATATCTTACAAACCATGTAGGGGTTTTTAAACTATCTGAGTGAGTAATTTATTATGAATATAATAGGCCCAATAAAGAGTGTATAATATCTGTGTGGGGTGTAGGTGTGAATCCGTGGTTGGCCTAAAACAATAAATCTAAAATAAATATTTTCCATAAATAGTTAGTGTGTATGGATCATGATGGTAATGACGAGATTATGATTTAATGAGTGGAGAAGAACACAAATGAAACAACTGAGAAAACGTAGTTCCCTAAATGTTCTTATTAAATTTTTTTTCTCTGATATGAATCGATTTCAATCTAGAATCCAAGGTTAAAAAAATATTATCAATAATAAAAATAAATGATTCAGGGATATAAATATAAAATATAGATTAAAATAATTAAAAACTAACATCATAATTTTGATAAATCTTCCATACGTTTCCACAAGTTCCTCATGAATTTAGATCACTTGTTCACCCTTGTTATTCTCCAAAAATATTATTCCAAACCACCATAGAAAACCATATAATATAAAAGGAATAAAAATAATTTATTTTTTATAATTTATCATTGTTTTAAAAGATCTATACTCTCATTTTGTTATAGTGTAGAAATACACAAGACTATATCAATCACAATGTGATGACATGATCTAAAATATATGGAAATAGAATCCCAATGATACTATACCATGTTTATGAAGATATGAATGGATTTTTATATGTCCAATATATATACAAGATTATAAAAATTTATATTGAATAAATTTTATCATATTACATACTGTATTGTAGAAAAAATTACAATAATATAATAAAATATTCTAAGATAATTAATTATCATTTCTTTTGGATTATGGAATGAACCCATTGCATTACGAGGAGTGGTATTGTGTTGTGAGAAATAATTGATAAAAAACTTCATGGAAATAGAAAATCTTACCCTTATTATTCAAGCATAATAACTCCATAAAACTATTCTAGAAAAAACACCATTAAAAAATTCAATATCATATGGAATGGATCTTCTTCAGCATAATTATTCAAAAGTGAAACCAATCATTTTATGGTATGATGTACTCCATCCGTTTGAACTGATTCAAAAAAACCCTTTTATTCTAGTGTAATTATAAACTTAATAAAGTGATGTGATTTAACTCCGAAAAGCATAGTTCTTATACATATCTTTGAACTCTAAAGATTCCATTCAAGGCTCTTGAGACCCATACTCTCAAAGCATGTAATAAAAAAATTTATTTAAACATTGGATTTGATATAATGAGATATGAGCCAATGATTATTTTATATCATTTCTATTAAATAAATAATACTTCTCATAATAATTTCAAAATATCCTGAATGAAAGTTTTAGTGAATTTATGGATTAGTTATAGAGTCAAATTATTATACAATACATGTGATCATTTCTAAATAATATAACCAATCTATATACACTTATAGATTCCACATCAGATAAACCCATCTATATAACAACAGGAATGGAAACAAAAGATAATTGTGAGAACAAATTCTTAGTAAAGGAAAATAAATCATCAAAATATAATCAATTATTTGATCATAAGAATGGGAAAAAACCCGATCTTAGTAAAAAAATCTTATTTAAAAGAACATTGAATAATAATAATTGTCCATAAGTCATGGTATAATGACATGTGATCTAAAATTTATAAAAATTCACTCTAGAATTAAAATGTGTGATATTAAATATTATCTATCGTGTATACACATAGTCATAAGACATAAAAATACATCACATCACAAAAACGTTACATAATAAGAAATAATGGTACAACATTATCCCATGAAATCATTTTATCATGGTTTAAGAATGAAAATCCAATGACCCATTAATTAGTGGCCTATGAATTACTTCCTATAACTAATTATGTCTCAATAATCATGACTCATTTACCATTAGTGAATCGAGTATAAAAAATATTATTTTTATTGTTGACTTGATGATCACAACTCATTATACATTTTTAACTCGAACATCATAACTCACATTGCATTATAAGCCTAGGTATCATAACTCATGGACTATTTTTAATCACAGGAGATATAAAACCATAAACAATAACTTTTAGGGAAATATAGGACCCCTCTTATAAAAAATAACCATCCATATAAATATGATTCATTATAACCTAAAAAAATATTTCATGAAATATTAATTATTTCACCCATTGATAAGAGTTGGGATTCCTGAAAAATATTCTTAGAACATTCTATTATCCATATAAAGAAATAAGATGGATGGTGGATTAAAAAAATAAACGAGGAAACAGAAGGAGGAAAATAAGATATTGAGATGGTTGAAAAACACAATTTTTTGGTTATTGGATAAATCAATTTTGAAAAACATGAAGAAAAAACCATTTTTTAATTGCTTGAAAAATCCTTAAAATTATTTCATTAAAAATAAATAATTTTATCATGATATACATTTTTAAAATTTCATTTTAATAGAAAATAGTATTTTAAAAATACAGTTTTACGAATAAATGATTATTTCAAAATATATATTTAAGAGGGAATAATAATAATGAATAATTATTTCATAAAAACAGAAGACTTGAAAATTCTTCAAAAAAATGGAATTCCATTTTAAAAACCATATTTTACATTTGGAATATATTATAATTATTTGTTCACTTTTAAAAATAAATAATATTTAAAATCATTTGAAAAACTATTTTATGAAATATAAATAAATCTCTATAAATAATAATTCTTAAATAGAAGTAGAATATATAATAGAGTTTTTAGAAAACATTTTCTCCATGCTCATAAAATATGAAGTAACAAGTGTTATTGAATATAATTTTTAAAAATGTGAAGTGAAATTTAAAATAAAAATTATTTTTATAAATAAACTTCTATATTGATTTATTTAAAAAATATATAAGGATTATAAAAATAAAATGTAAAGTGGATGATAATACATTTTATGGGAAGCTTTTTTTATATTTTTAAATGTATTTTTTCTGAAAATCCCCATTATAAAAAGAGGTATTAAAACATCCTTATGGAAAGTGGTAATGTAAAATAGGAAGGTAACATGGTTAAAAACATATTTATATTTTAAAATAAGAATGGAAAACATTTTAGGGAACAATAAACATGTAAATTAATGAAAAATTTTCTTATTCATAAAAACATTTCAATTTTATAATAAATAAATTCATTGATAAAACACTATTGAGATGAAAACATCATTATAAAATTAGATAAAATTTTCAATGTATTATTAAAATGGAAAAAATTTTCTTTCAATATTATAAGATTTATTCTCATAGAATAGTATTTTAACTCAAATAAAGGAAAAATGAGTTAATAAAATCCCTTATGGATACCATAATTCATAAATCAAGAGACATTAAAAAAGAGGTTTTATATAGTGGAAATGTTAATCCCTAGAAAAATGATAAAATGTTGGGTAATATAATAAAATTGAATAATGTACCAAATATATGTGAAATAATTTCCAGAAGAACATTCATAACACAATTAATGATATTCCGATTATAAAAAACCATTACATCATCATTATCATTTGAATTGAAAACTAACAAATGGTAGAACATGAGACTTATTTTAATATGATTGTTATAATATTATTCCATTTTTATCATATAAACAAAAAAAATAAGTTGCGTGAATATGAATCATATCTTGATGAAACAAATTGAGATTCAAAACCCTTACAACCATGAAATCATTTGAATTAAAAGACATTTAAATAAATAAACTGACAAAGTTATTAAAAACATATTAATTGAATGTATATGGTGAAATTAATCAATTAAAAAAATAATCTTACCATATCAATAATATTATAGTGCACAATATGAAATATGTATCATGACATTAATTTTGATATAAATAATCCTATACCATAATTCCAAACATCTTTAAAAGTTCTTCAATTTCATATATGAAAAATTTAATATCTTCATCAAATATTTAATATCCCTTTTTCATAATTATAACCATTAATTAAAAATCATTTATAAATATTGTTTTCATTTATATTTGTTAGTTATAATCTATATTAAATATTAGGTGTAACTAATTTTTATTTTTTTACTATTTTCATACTAGCACTATTTTTTGTTAATCCTATTTAGAATTTCAACTTTAAAATATATTAAACGTTAATTTAATTTAATATTTTAAATTATTAATTGTGTTATAATTTCATTATATTGTAGTTTTGGCTACATTTTAAGGTTGAAATCGATGATGAGCATGTTTCAGTGAATTTTAACGAATGTACGTTGGTTTCCCAAATAATGATATTAATAAAAAATTTCTGATATAATAACCAAAAATAAATTATTTAGTTATTTATATAATATATTTTTGTTAACAAATTTATCATAAAATTATAAGAAGGTATTTTACACTATTTTTCGAATAGGCGGTTAGACTGGCCCAAACATGAATACATCCTAATTATTTGATGATTATGAATTGATTTAGTTTTAATATTATTATTTTAGAGAAATAATTGTATTATTTTAGTTTTACAAAGAATAAATAAATTGGTTTTCGTAGTAGAATGTTCCTTTTAGATGGTTGAATTTACAATGATCATTTTTTTCACTGTATTAATTGGATTTATTATTTTTCTAAAAATAATCCTAATAATTTTATAAACATCATATTTATCCATCAAATTCCCCATTATTACTGTAGATATAATGTGGTGAGGGAAAATGATACATAACGATTTGTGGAGGCGGTAGTCTGCATATAAGAACAAATTCCAATTTAATTTTCTTTAAGTGAAAAGGGGAATGTTTCAGGATCCCCCCCAATGGGGCCCATCTTGTGAATACCCCAAGCCTTCCCCTTAATTTCCAGTGTATGGTGACCAACAATGAGTATGTGTATCCTACACATGAGAGACCTTAGCGTAATGTACCTTTAAACACATAGACATATCTACGCCCATAAAATTATGAAATTTACGAAAAATGATAAACATACATACATATATATAAAATCCCACTGGTAGAGTATGAAATCAAGTAAAAGAAAGAAAAATGATCAAATAAAATCTCACCCAAAAGGAACTGAAAAAAATTCCAACATAAATCAATAGAATAGGACTGTTTTCAATGTAACCATAGGATCACACCTCGGTTTTTCAGACTCACTAAGCTCTAACTAGTCTTGGTCCCTCTAGGAGACCATCAAAAGGTTGGTCATCTTCACAAGAAAAACACCTGTGGGGAAAACCCCTAAAAATGAGAGTATAACTGTAACAAACCAAAATTTTATCAACAAATTTTCTCTTCTTATAATTATTTAATATAATTAAAATAACATAAAATCACATAGAGAACACAATGCAAACATTATAAATGAAAAATAAATAAAATACGAGGCATTTATAGAAGTTAAGTAACCAATACTAATGAAATAGTAACTTGAAAATACGAATAGTAATATGAATATTATGAATATTAAACTGGAAAAATAAAAAGTAACCTCACCTATGAAAGTATAAATAAAATTTAGACATCTTATAAATGAATGTATGACAAAATTTTATCATATTATAATTAAATGAATAATTTAAAAAATTATTAATTATAAAATTATTTATAATATTATTAATTTTCATAAAATTTATTAAAAAAATAATATTTTGTTGTCTTATTATTCTCAGATAATTTTAGGGGACCTTAGATAATTTTCCCTAGTGTTATAAAATCAATTATAAATTTATAGTCTACATTTTATGAGTAAATGAAGAATTTAATTAAAAATTAAATTTCTTATATTGAGATAATTATTATCATAAAATGGAGTTCATTTTTTTTTGTATTATGCACTTAAAAGAATTGTTAGCGTTAATATTTGGGATTTTTATTAAATACGTTATTTTTTGCTAAATGGTAAAATACAATAATATACGATAATTTTAAAATACTTGAATTATTGAGTCATAGGTAATGTATGAATTATATAAGCCCATAATATCATACTATACATAATTATTTTAATAAATTTGTTGAATTTTTTTAATCGATTCATAGTCTTGATCCAAAATAATAAACAAATTAATTAAATATTCAAAAAGTCATCTCCTCCTGTATAAATAACACCCCTAACCACCACTTATACTTATTGGTTACAAGATTTTAGGCATATAAAATTTCAATTCAATACTCTTCCCAAGACCCTGACCCAAATATATGATCATTTAGTCTAAAAAATACCTAAACCAATCCCTTTAAGGAGGTTCTCAAGGAGGATAATTCAAGAGGTAAAAATCCCCTTTCTTTTCTTTTATTTTATTTCTTATTAAATCACCTACCATTTAAAAATAGAAATGATAAATAATTTATCATTTATATATTGGAATTATATAATTTTAATGGAGGATCCATAATCATAATCCTCTGTCTCTCTCTCTCTCTCTTTTATTCTATACATGAGAACATCACCTGTGACATGTCAATTTACGGACATCATGGACGATGCATTTTTATTTTCCATTAGAACCTTCAATGATGGTCATAAACCATTTTTATGGTCAAAAAATATTACAATATATATATTACATCCCATATAATGTTCAAGAACCCTTATTTATACATAATGTTAATTACTAAAAAAACTAGTTATTATTGATTGAAAAAACGCCATTATAATCTAAATCATTATCACTAACATCTTTTCTAATGATTCATCCTCACCCAAATAATAAAAAATTACTTTTATAAAATGTAAATATTATATATTTTCATTAGTAATAATGAAATTCAATTATATATATATATATTCCTATTTTAGATGAACATTCAAACTCATAAACTAATCTTTAAAACCAAGGAAACGAACACTTCCGAATGATAAAACTATATCATATAACTCGTGGAAAGGTCAAAAAATAAAATTAATAAAAATATAATAAATAAAATAAATTTGTAAAAGGTTATTAATTAATTTAATAATTGATTTAATTTTATTATTCATGACTTTAAGGTCATGTTCAAAAATCATTTGTAAATAATGAAAGTGTTTCTTTTAGAACATTCATTTTCATTAAGGTTATGATTTATCCCACATTACACCAATGTAATTCCTTATAATTTTTATATAATTATTCATAATTAATTTAATATTTTCCAAAATCTTGTATCCGTACAATTTCATCTTTATTTTATATGAAATAAATTTTTTACAAGGTCCCCTTCTGAATTCTTTCTGATACGCAAGCCCGATTAAAGAAAATGTCTCAATTTTGTACCCATTTTCATGTACCTTCCATAATATGTTTCAAGAAACCATTATTTTTATAACATAAATAATTTTTAATGAAAACAATACTTTCCCTTTTCTAGTTTTATATAATTAATTACAAAAAATATAAATTATTTTTCTAAAAGAACTCTTTTTTTCCAATGTAATAGGCGTATTTCTCTCAAGAATTTCATAATCATTTAATTAGAATATTTACATAAATTTCAAAAACCATAGTAAATGTTATGATTTATTAATAATGATTTCTTATGATTATCATATAATATATTTTATTAAATGTTTTATGACAAGTTTGATGGTGCATGCGTTATCTAGATACCATTCCCCAAACTACTAAGAATTATTAGTGATTATACTTATAGATTAAGTAGAGGTTTTTAAATATCATATGATTATGTTTTTTATGTTTAACCCCATTCATATAAAGAATGAATTATACATATTAACTAACATTTGGGGCCCTATATAGCCCCGTGATACATCGATAGGTCTCATGAGACAAAACATAAATAGATTTGGCTGAGGACATAACCATTCAATTTAAAACGTCTTAGCTGAGGCCTTGATGGTATATTTGTGGTGTATGAAATTATTAATTCCATTATTATGATATAAATAGTTTATAATACATGTGAATATTTTACTAGTATAATATCCATGGTTAAGAATCATTTTGATGTGATTTTTGGGAATTATTTATTCAACATTTTCTGTTTCTATATCATGATCAAGTTTATGTTCTAATGGCTTCTATTTATACTAATTTACCTTGAATTATTGTCTATTTCATATTTAACTGTATTACATAACCTTACTGAGAATATGATCTCACCACTTTCTTATGTTTTATTTTCCCCTAGGATGTGAATATGTATATTATGAATGAAGTTTAGGGATTATGTAGGAGTTTATGGGTGTTTACAATGGATTTTCTATGTTGTATTTCATTTCAAGTAGAAATGTAATATTCATGTATGTAATCCAGATTCCACAACTACTAAAATGATTTTCCATTTGGGATTCTATTAATGTAGTCATTCGAATGTAATAATTAATGCAATGGCTATGAGATACTGGGGTCAGGGTCTTTAGAGTTTCTATTAATGGAAATTTCATAGAAACCTTAGAAACACGATTTATAAAAATTGATTAGGGAAAATAACCCTACAATATAATTTGAGGATATGTACAGAAGGAAATCCAAGAATTTTGTTAAGGTACATATTATATTAGTCTTCCTATAAATACATAACTATTTTGATACTTCAAGTGGACATGGTTCCACCACAGATGTACCTATGGGTAAAAACAACAAAACTGTGTCTTGGTCCTGACTTGAGGTAACCAGATACATGCCAACATGCCTTACTATGCACCTGTTTTGACACTGCCAAGGGATACTCATATGACAATTCTAATATTCTGTCTAAACCATTAATAATTATTTCAATGTAAATTTATCCACGAATAAACCATGTTTATGATTATGAGATTAACCTTGCATAAAATTTCAGTTTATGTTGAGTGTTTTTATAGTTTGAAGTTATTAATTTGGATTCATAAGCTAATTTAATATGTGAATTGTTTTAGAATTGGTGCAAAATGGAATAAAAAAACCATCTCCACATGTGTATCCCATGTAGGGAATGTCATGTTATTCAATATAATGATGTTAGTATTGGAGATATTTATTTTTATGAGCAACTCATAAATATATTGGGATAACTGACTCAGGTTTTGAATAGTAGCCTTTCCCATATGGATAATCCTGATCCATAACTTGAAAGATCAATGATAGAAAACTTCATAAAACAACATACTCCATCAATCAATGGGAATAAAAACCCATTTTTAGTATAGGAGTGGATAATTTTTTAGTGAAGATATTTATCACTTTAGGAAGTAATGAATGGGAGAAGGTTATCATGGAAGTTTATCAAATCTCAATAAATGATGATCGATGGTGGTGGCTGATTTAAAACAAAAATAAGTATTAAGAAATTGAAAATATAGAATGGAAAGATGCTATGGAAATTTTCCTAGAAAAATATTGTCCTCATGAACAATGAAAAGATTTTTAGAGAATATTATTGAGTTTGAACCAAAAAACAGATGAAAACATTATGATGTATGACGCAAGTTATAAAAGGTTTAAAAGGAATTACATGTAATACATATGTAATCCAAGGAGAAATATCAATTGATTATTTGATGGTTTAAAATCGTTTCTACAAAGGTCATTGGTCTCCCAAAATTTATTAACATACAATGATATATTCTCATATTCTATCAAGACATAGAAATAATTCTCTAACCCTTATGACTTTAAGGGAAAATATTAAATAATAAGGTGACAGATAAAATAATGGAATAATAGAAAAATATAAAATGTAATTTTCTAGCTTGTGATAATTGTGGAAGGAAACACCCTGGGGAATGATTAAAAGGAAAAGGATATTGTTACTAGTGTCGAGAGAAAGTCCACCAAGACAGTGAATTCTTGGAAAATAAAGAAGCTATCAATGTTCAATGTTAAAATTTTAGGGATATGGGAAACTATGAAAAATATTGTAAAAAATTTCAAGGAAACATTCCCCTGAAAACACCAAGGGATCAAAGACAAGATTATGCAATCACAATTGAGAAGTTTTAAGTTTACAATTATGTAGTAGTAGGTAAATTAATTGTTTCCTCAAACTTATCCAATGATTTATTTAGTTTTGGATCATCACATTATTTCCAATCTTCCTAGTTTTCCAAGAAAATTATACATTTCTCTTTTGATTTAATGATTTAGTTTTCATTTAAAAATCCTAAGGGATATATCATTAATACAAATTTATGTTGCGTTGTCCCCATTATGACACATAAATTTGATCTAGTTGAAATCCTTGTCATCATAACTATGGTTTATTTTTAAATAATAATTGGTTTGTACTGAATTTCAGAAAATGATGCGAAAATATATTTCAAGAAGAAGGAAGTTCGAATTTGTGAGGAAGATATATAATTATTTATATATAGAGATGAAGATTCATTATCTGGTTATTATCTTGATCAACCTGTAGTAGCTCTTCTAAATTAAATTCATGGGGAGGAAGAGAAAACATAATCTATGGATGAGGAAATAAATATTCAAATTGAATATACACATATTGTGAAATAATACATTGATTTATTTCTATAGAATTTAGCTGGTAATAATCTAGAGTGATAAGTTGAGTTCTCTATTGATTTAATATCTAGTGAATGACCTACATCAAAGAATAATTAAATAATTGACTCATTGTAATTATTAGAGAAGAATAATAAATAGAGAAATTGAGTGATAAAGGAATTATTCACCACCAATGTTACTCCAAGGGGATTCTCTATTATATTTTTCAAGAATAAAGATGGATACATGATGCTTTGTATTAAATATAGATAAATCCATGATATTACAATAAAGAACAAGTATCCCCTTCCTCACATTGATGATTTATTTGATCAACTTCACAGATCTCAATATTTTTGGAAGATGGAACTTAGATACGGATATTATAAATTTTGTGTGAGGAAGTAAGATATTCCAAACTTATCATTTTTAACTAGTTATGGACATTGCATGTTTATAGTAATCTCATTTGGACTAACTAATGCAACCTATATTTTTATGGATCTAATGATGAGAGTGTTCAAGAAATATCTTGATGATTTTGTTTGGGTATTTATTGATAATATCTTGATATATTACAAAATCAATGAGGACTATGAGAAGCACTTGCAGGTTGTTATAGAGACTCTTATTAGAAAATAGTTATATAGGAATCTTAGAAACTGTAAATTATTGCTTTAGTCAATTTATTTTCCAAAACATATTATCTTTAAGGATGAAATATTAGTTGATCATGTGTAAAAAGGTAGTTCCTGAATAGACTACACCAACGAACATAACCAACCTACATATTTTTATTTGTTTAGTAGGTTATTATCAATGTTTCATCCAAATATTTTCTAAATTGTCTAGCCTATTATCAAATCTTACTTGCAAAGGGGTTAAGATTATTTGGATAAAGGAATGTGAAGAATTATTTGATAAATTTAAGAAGATATGAGTGAATTGTTCTATCTCAACTCTACCATCATGAAATGGTTGGTTATTTCTTTATTGTGATGTGTCATATAAAGAAATTGTATCTGTCCTTAAGTATATTGATAGTGTTATTGAATATTCATAAAAAATGTTATAAACTTTTGAATAAAACTATAAAAATCATGATCTTGAGTTAGAAAACTTAATATTTTCTCTAAAGATATAGATAGAGTATCACTATAGAGAATGATGTGAGATATATACATATCACAAGACCCTGAAATATATATTCTCACATAAAGAACTCAATATGAGGAAAATTAGATGGATCAAGCTACTCAAGGATTATGATTTCTTAATACACTATCACCTAGGGATGAAAAATTAGGTAGATGATGCATTGAGCATGAATAATCATGGATCTTTAAACAAAATAATGTTTGAAAGGGGTACTGTGTTCAGGGATATTGTGAAGATTAATATGTTAATAATCATGGATAGAAAAAAAATCCGTACCTTCAAAATTGGTTTCCCAACCATCTTTATTGGAATGGACTAGAGGTTATCAGTATGATGACATGAATCTTTAAAAAAATTAAAGATGTGAATTATGGTAAGTTGGAGGACATCATGTATGAAAATGGAATTCAAGAATATGGGAGGAGATTATGTGTTCCCTATTACCAGATCTAAATATGGAGTCATTAGATGATTCCCATATCTCAAATTTCTCTATACACCCATGTAGTACTAATATGTACAAGGATTTGAAAGAACATTTCTGTTGGGATAATATGAAGTGAGAAATTTCTGATTATATGTATCAATATTTTTAGTATGTCAATAGGTGAAGGATGAAATAGAACATCCTAGGGGAGTCATCAACCCTCTACCAATTGTTAAATTTAAATGGGATGATATTACCATGGATTTTGTCACAAAATTTCCAAAACTCTAAGAATGAATGATAAATATGGGTAATAGTTAACCGATATACCAAATCATAAAATTTCCACAACATAAGGGAAGCTTTTCTACCATATTACCATGAAAAACTAAATATTAATGAAGTTTTAATACTTAATGAATTATCATTTTTAATTGTGTATAATCGTGATCCATGGTTTACAAAAGAATTATGAAAAATTATTCCGAAATATTTCGATATTGAGCTTCATTTGAGCACTGGTTATCACCCTCAAACTGATGATAGGTCTAAAAGGACCATTCAAACATTATAATACATGTTGGGATCATGCTCACTCGACTTTCAAGGCATCTGGGATCGATATTTTCCTTTTGTTATAATTTTATTTCAAAAATAGTTTCCATTAATTTATTCAAATAGATCTATATGAAGCATTGTATGGAACTAGATATTATACACCAACTTGTTCTGATGATGTCAGTGAAAGGATGCTTATTGGACCATATCTTGGGGAAGAAATAACAACAAAGGTAAATACTGGTCAAACACATATAAAAGAAAATCAATGTTTGAAAAATCGATATGTCGATAATCGAAGGAAAGAATTAGGAATTTCATGTGGGTGATAATGTTTTCTTCAAATTATATCCATGGAAGGGTGTTATAAGAATTGGGAAGAAAGGGAAATTGATCCCCAGGTATATTAGACCTTTTGAAATCCTAGAGAGAGTTGGAGCTATGTCTTATAAATTTCATACTATACCTAGCCTCTCTAATGTAATTTTTTTAACACATATCTTTGTTAATGAAGTACATGTTAAACACAATGCTTGTCCTCACTTCTGAAAAAATAGATTTAGAAACTGATGTATCTTAATATGAAGAGACTATCCACATTATTGACAATATATGACAAGTGTTGAAGAATTTGACGACTTTACTGATAATGTTACTTTATAAAAATTATAAAATTGAAGAGGATAAGTTGTAACTAGAGGAAGTAATGATGAATAACTACTGAAATATTTTTATTAGGTGACATTTTAAAAATTTCGAGGATGAAATTTTTGTAGGAGAGGAGAATGTAACAACCTATAATAATATCAATGAATATTTCATTCTTATAATTATTTCATATAGTATAAATCACTTAAAATAACTTATAGAACACAATATAAACATCATAAATGAAGAATTAATGAAATAAGAGGTATTTATAGAAGTTATAGAACATAAAATGAACAAATATTAACATTACCTTAGTAATAGTATTATGAACATTATTAATAGTTAACCAGCCAAATGAATAGTAACATCACCCTTGAAATTGAAAATGAAATTTGGGCATCTTATAAATTAATTTATGATTTAATTATATCATAGTATAAGTAAATGAGTAATTTAAAAAATTATTAATTAAGTGTTGGTATTTTTCAAGTCATAAATATTTAATTATAATTTTAAAATTAGTAAAAGGATTAAAAAATAAATTTATATTCATAAAATTTATTAATAAATTAATATTTTGGTTTCTTATGATTATAGGATAATTTTATGAGAGAATAGTTAATTTTTCAGAGTGTTAAAAAATTAGTTATAAATTTAAAATCAATAATTTTTGAGTAAATGATTATTTTAATTATAAATTAAATTATTCATATTTATAAAATAATTTTCATAAAATGGAGTCTATTTTTTTAATCTACACATTTAAAAATTGTTAGGGTTCATTTTTGGGAATTTTCAAAAACACTAGAATTTTTGGTTAATAGTACAACACAATGATATTTGATAAAAGTTAAATAAATTTATTACTGATTCATAGGTGGTTAATGGCTGATTTAAGACCATAATATTGAACTATAATTAATTATTTTAATATATTTTATCATATTTCTTAAACTATTCCTAGTCTTGATACAAAATAATGAACAAATGAATAAAATATTCAAAAAACACCCCTCTCCTCCACTATAAATACCACCCCTCACCACCACTTATCCTCACACCTTCCAAGATTTGAGCCTTTTAAAATTTCATCCCAAAAATCTTATGAATACCCATTAAATGAACCTTTAGTCTCAACAAAATACCAAAACCAATCCCCTTTAAAAGGTTTTCCTAGAGGAGAATTCAAGGGCTAAAAATCCTCTTTATTTTATTTTATTTTCAATTTCATTAATTTTGTTGTCCTTACATCATCTCCCATGTCCAAAGAGACATGATATATAAAATATAATTTATATACTATAATTATATATTTTTATGGAAAATGAATCATCAAAATTATTTTTTGTCCCTCTGTTTGATTTGTCTATAAAAGAAAACATCACTCGTGCTGTGTAAGTTTACCGACATAATGGATGATGAATTTTTATATTATATTAATACCTTTATGAATGGTAATAATTTTATTTGTTATGAATTTTTTTATTACGAACAATTTAATTTTCATTAACCATTATATATAAATAATTTTATTTTATATTGAAAGGCTCGTTTGTGATGATCGAAAAAGAACCAATAGAATCCAAACGATTATCACTAACATATTATCTAATGATTGATACTAAATCCAAATAAAAAAATGACATATATAACCATGTAATAATATGTATTTTCTTTAATAACCTATAAATCCAATTCTTGATATATATTTCCAATTTCAATGTACTTTCATACTCTTAAACCGATTATGAAAACTAAGGAAACGAACACTCCCAAGTGATAAAATTGTATCTTATAACTCATAAAAAGGGACATAAATGAACTTAATAATATTATATTAAATAAAATACCTATAAAATAGTTATTAATTAATTTTATAATGTATTTAATTGGATTACTCATAACATTATGGTGAAGTGGAGAACACTTTTAGACATAAGTTAACGGTTTCTTCTCAAACCGCAATTTTCATTCGGGTTATGATTTATCCCTATTTACACAAATTTAACTATTAATTAATTTTATAAAAATATAATAAATTCTATTTATATGTTCCAAAATCAAGTATAAAAATCAGATAATCTATTATTTAGTGTAAAAACATATTTTACATGGTTCCCTTCTCAGTTATTCATGATACGCAAGCCCAATAAAAGGGAATGTCTCAATTTGTTACCCATTTTCAAGTAACATCCATAATATATCTTAAGAAACCATTATTTTTCAAAAGTCACTACTTTTTTTTTGAATAAATATATTATTTAATTTCTTGTTTTATACTAACAATTTGGATAAATAAAATTCTTTTTTCCCAAATAACTATTCTTTGAAAAGTAAAAGTTTTATTTCTCTCAAGAATTCCTTGAGGAATTTATTTGAGTATTTTCATCAATTTCGAAAACAACATTTAATTTAATTACTTATCAATAGTTATTTATTATTATTAACATATTAAAAATTTTATTGAATGGATTATTAATTGTTTTACTGTGGATGCATAGTCTTGATACCATTTAACATACTACTTAGAATGGTTTGTGATTATGTTTACAGATTGGGGAAGTTTATTTATATTTTTCATGTTTATGTGGTTTATGATTAACACATTTTATTTGATATATTCATTTGAATTATTAAGTAATGGGTGGGTCTTTATATATACCCTCGATGTATAAGTTGGTCTCATGAGACGAAAACATTAATGTATTTTGTGGAGGCATTAACACTTTATTTTCCGACATCTTAGATGAGGCTTTGATGTTATGTTTATGATGTCTGACATTATGTATCCCCTTATTTTGATATTAGTAATTTATAATCATTATAAATATTAAAATAGTATAATATCTATGGCCATGCCTCATTTTCAAGTAAATTTTTTGAAATTTTTATTCAATTTTTACTCTTTCCATTGCATGATCATGTTTATCTTCTAATGGATTTCTGTTTTTAGTCATTCATCATGCCTTATTGTTTATTTTAGAATCCAATATATTAAATACCCTTACCTATCATCTATAGTAACACATTTCTTATGTTTTATTTTTCCCTAGGATGCGAAGATGTGTATTATGAATGAATTTTTGGGATAAACTATGTGTTTATGGATTTTTATAATGGATTTTTTATTGAATTTCATTTCTAGTTGAAATGAATTGTTGATGTATGTAATATAGATTAAAAAATTGATAAACCAGTTGGTACTTTGAGATTCATGTATGGTATCTGTTCCAATTTAATAAGTATGGAATTGTCTTCAGGCTACTAGGGTCGGAGACTTTACAAAAAAACACCCAATAGGAAACCCCACAACCACTAAGAATATAACATGAAAAAAAATCAACTCATCACATGAATATGTCAATGAAATATATAATATTAACATATATATATATATATAATAATAAAACATAGTCCCATGTATTATCATAACTATATTTCAATACTACGATTCCTTTTCGAAGGTTCCATATATCACTCATCTAAAATAACACACTCCATGAGTCTGATAGCACTGATCGTGTTCATCTGAGATATCATGCACATCAAGTATCTCTAAAGGAAGTACACTCTACAACTCTGGTGAGAATTATAAATTGATGTGAATCAAACCTAAGACCATGGGGTATACCAACACCCTAATTTAGAATAACCTGATAAGTATGGGATTAAAGCATGCAATGGGTTAGTTATGGCGTTACCAATAACCCCACCTAGGGAAATAATAATGATAGAGGATCTCAATATGGGTGTCATGTAGGGATTACTTGAACTCTATCTATGATTGAAGTTCCTCTGTGGGGATCACCATCCTATGTATTTTACATGACTGCATACTAAACCATTGGATAATGTATCAAGGGAACGTACCCTAAAAAACTTATCCAAGATTAACTGGGCAAGGGACCCCTAACATAATTCAAGGAGTAAACAATGGGTACTAGAAGTATACGGTGTGTCCCTTCAGTATTGGGTCCAACACATGTATTATGCATGACATGTCCAAGCCCGTTTACTCTCAACTCTGTACATGTATGGATGGTTGTGTCTGTGTATAGATATGCATGACCATGTCTATGTATGACTATCCATAACCGTGTTTGTGTACCTTCCATGGTATACAACAAGCCGTTAGAAAGGTGTCACAAAATATGTGATTGAGTCACATGGCATGTGATACTTATCTCTATTCCAAAACACTAGTGTCGCATCAGGGGGTCCCACACAGAGTGTAATTCCATATTACATGTTGTGTATCCTGTGATTTTGTAGAAACATAGATTATTCCACCATATATGATTGTATCACCATTTCCCCTTGTTTTTTTACAATCATGTAGGGAGATACACAAAATTAGTCCAACCGAGCCTCGATGTGTCCTACTCGCTAGAGATTGTGCATCAATCTATAATAAAATATCCCATTGAGCCACACCATCATTGAAAACTAATGATAAAAATTAGGAGTATCCCTAAATCCATCCCTGATCAATCACTATTTTCCGAGATTCATCCCATCATCAAGAGAAACCCAGATCTGTGGTATCAATCCATTACACCAAGAAATAGATGTAAAACTATTTATTTCTTTAGTATTCATTGAACCACCGGTCAAATGAAACACTAGAAACGAACACACAAAGAACGGTGAGTGAAAACCAATAAAAAATGTGAAACAAACAGCATTTGTATTCAGGATGGGATTGCTCTATCTCTGTTATAATGAAAAATGAATATCCAAAATAAATAAAACATTTCCCCAAAATTCCCCATAAGTGAACCTGTACCCTCAATATAACAAATCAATGAATCCATCCATTGGTATATTAATTTAAATTCATCATAATATTATAAATTAGTGATAAATCCACATAAAATAATGCTCTACCTCAAGATGGCTGGATTAATGATGAAAAATTAATCTAAATTATTGTCATTAGAAAGATCCTTCAATTCTATAAACACAATAATCCTCGATATCTAAATGATCCTATGTCATCCACCAATATCTCCTCCAACACTCCCCTCTAATAAATTCTCTCAATTTCTTGGGTTATTTGGCCAGCCCTAATTTTTTTAAATAATAGTGTATTTCTTGTGATTTTTAGGTTTTTATTTTTAAAATTAATAACTAAATTAATCTAATCCAATTTATATAATTATTCAACCATGAAGGTGATCACACCTAATGTGTGAATCCAATAATGATTATGTCCATCCTAGGGTAAAAATCCTACTGTAAACTCAACATTGTCCTTATATATTTAGTTTGTGCCTCTATTTATGAGTTATTAAATATTTTCAAGAAAACTATGCATGTGTGATATTTTATATAGTTAATATATTTTCAAAAAAAAATTTGGAACCATCTAACCTTAGGATATCATTCCATCTCATTTCCTAGAACTAAAAATAATCTATAAAACATTGAAAATAAATATATGAAAAAATTAGAATTGTTATATTCTCTCATCCTTGGTGATTTAAATTTTGTAAAGCTAAAAAAAATTATACATCAAGAGATGTGGGTATTGATCACACATTTTGGTCTCCCACTCCAAGTTACACTCTTGATGATTTCTGTGCTTTAATCAAAAAATGCACAAATGGAATCATTCATCCATAGAGGACCCTCCCAGGCCAATCCTCAATCTATACCATGTATCTCGAAAAGGTATCTAAATCCAAAATTTCTAGCTCCCACAAATTGATAACTTTCAAAAAGTCATTCACGTACCTCCTTAGCTGCAACATGGGTAATACATCATGAACGTGGTGTAACTATAGTGGTATAGCTATATGGTAAGCCACCTCACCAACTCTATGTAGTATTTGTAAAGGTCCAATGAATCTCGATGATATCTTGTTATCCCATCTAAAATCATAGAAACCCATGTTGAGTTCAGACCCTTAAGAACACATGGTCTCCCTCCTCAAACTCTAAATCCCTCCATCATTGGCCCTCACAGGAATTCTAAGGGATATGTTAATTCTTTGTATGCTCCTAGATGATTTGGACCTTCTCTATTGTGGCTTGTACCAACTCTGGGCCCATATGTGTGAACTCTCATGGATTGGTGTAGAATTGTGGTTACCTATAGGGTGGGTCATACAAGTCCTTGAATAGTTCCATATCAATGGTGGAATGGTAGTTGTTGTTATAAAAAAAATTCCATTAATGGTTGGTGATCATACCAAATTTAACCAAAGTCTAATATGATTTTACATAACATTTCCCCCAATATGTGAACTATCTGCTTAGTCTAGGCTTTGGTCTTGGGGTGAAGCACAGTGATCAAACACAACTAATTACCAATGGCCTTCTTTAATCTCATCCATAACTAAGATGTAAAGGAATCATAATGGTTTGAAATGACCGTTGAGGTAACTTCATTTGGTCATACTATCTCCTTCACATAGAGGTGTCACCACATATATACAAAACTCTATTCCCAAATAGATAGGTAGTGCACCAACATGGTGATTCGATCTGTGATTACCTTGATATCATCATTTCCTTTAGACATATGTGGTGACCAAATCATGAATTACATGGGTATACCATCCCACGTCTACTCTAAAACCACAATGAGATGAGCTAAAACCACTGGATCTTAGTGACCAACCTTCATGTTATGAAATTTAAGGCATTGAGAGACAAACTCCACAACCCACCTCTTTATCCCTAACAACTAGAATTTCCATTAAAGGATCTAGTATATTTTTACCACACATAGATGTACCACTAGGGGTGAATCATGAATCTAGCTTAGCACATACTCTCTAAGTGTAACAAAAACCATTTTCTAACCTCATTAAGGAATGATATGATACATACCTTTAAAAAATACAGCAGGAACATCTCTAGTGGATATATGAGTACACAAGGTCTCATAGTAAGTATCCCCATGTCGTAACTCCATGAAAATCTAGAAAAGTCAAGTGGTAACAAAAATTGAATGATGGAAAGATGATCCATCCCCATCTGCAAAGGATAAATTTAACAAGTTTAACTACTCAGAAACATCATTTAGTAACTACGAACAAGATCTCTTATTGAGATCAATTTCAACCACTTTCCCCTTTCCTGAAGAGTAGATAATATTGAATTTATATTCATAGATGAACTATATCCATTAACATTATCCCATGTTTCATATTCTTTGGAGAAAAGATAAATTTGAGACACTCATGGTCAAAATAGATAACAAAATTCTTGATCCATATGTAGTGTTTCCACATATTCAGTGTGAATATTACCACTGATAACTCATGATCATGAGTTACATAGATCTACACTATTTTTATAAACTAACATGAACTATTAGATATCACTCCCAACCTCTACATCATAACAATAAATGTGTGGTCCCCAATTCATCACATAATAATACAAAATCGACACCCTCCTTTGAAAATATCATGATGGGATCACTCGTTAATATCTTAATCAACTTCTGGAAGGCATGATTAAACCTCTCCTTCCACAAGAAAGGCTTCCATTTTATGTCAATGATATAAATTAGATGATATCATTCCTAAAATAGGTACAAATATTAAATTCTATAATGCTAACCCCAGGAAGCTACATACATATGTCACTATCTTGGGTGGCTCCAAAGCTTAAACTGCATTGACCTTCCCCAAGTCCACTGCTACACAATGTACTAAGATAACATGTTCCATGAATTGGACATACTAAATATAGAACTAGAACATTGAGATACTTTCTTGAAGATCGATCTCTTAGAGTAGGTCCAGAACCACCCTTAGTGTCTCATATAATCCTCCTCAGATACTGAGTATACTAGGATATCATCAATGAATACTACCACAATAAATTATAAAAAAGGCCAAAATATCCATTTCATGAGTTCCATTAACATTTTTGGGGGAATTATTCATTATAAAGGGTATCACTAAGCTCTCAGTGTCTATTATGACATCAGAATGCCTTTTTTGGTATATCCTCTTCTCGTACTTATAGTTAGTGATACCCTGATCTGAGTTCAGACTTCAAGAACCATTATAACCCTATAAATTGATCAAATAGGTCGTAATTAATGGGTATTGGATACTTATTCCGTAAGGATACCTAGTTTAGGTAATGGTAATTTACCAATAACTCAATATCTCATTCTCCTTGTGGAAAAATTCTAGCTCTGCCTAGTGTGAGAGACTAGGTCTAAAAAAGCCCTTCCTCTGCAAGTCCTCCAATTACAACCTCATCTTAGAAATCTTTGTGGGAGCCATCCGATATTATAGTATAGATATAAGGGCCATCCCAGGGTATAGATGCATATATATGTTTATCTCTTGGCTGGGGCGAAATTCTAAAATGTCTTCAAGAAATACATCATCATACTTCTCAACCACTATATGAAACTGAAAAATTATTGGATCCAATACACCAAGGTTCATGCTAGAAAAGTGGTTAATAATCAGTTGCATCCTCATATGTACGATTCCATCATACTATACCTAGGTTACCTTTTTCAAAATCAAAGGATATCCTTGTCCCATCACTATGGAAATACCTCATCCTACCCCTAGAGTAGCCTCTATGGGTTTGAATTGTAGATAACAAGTACATACCTAAGATGATACCTTAAGGAATCAATGCTGCTATTTATAGATACTAATAGAAACTATTGACTCTAATATTAAAATAAAATTGTTTTCAAAAGTGTGTGATCCCTGATCCACCTCCATTAAAAGTCTACAAATGCAATGATTAAGCCAAAAGATCTACTGGAATTACTATATCTTGAACCAGATAAGTGTCCAGAAAGGAATGAATCACACCTATGTCTATCAATACTAAATCTTATGTATAGAAGATATAGATCACACCTCATACCATATCTGTATCCTCTATGTCATAATCCTTGACCACCTATAGCTACCCTCTCCCCTATTCCCCATCTCTCAAACCCTAAAATGGACCACCTAGGGGTGGTGGTGGTATCAGATCAAAATTTCTACCACCTCCATCTACCCTCCAATCTCCTCTTCCACATCTTCCGCCCTATGAAACTGACTATTCCTACCAATTCCTCTACCTATCTGGATCATCCATGTTCACTATATTATCCATGTAAATGTTCAAACAATACCATTCAAGATGACCACTTCATTCACAAGAGTATCACCAACTCTATCTAGGACAAATCGATCCATCATATGATCCCAAAAGTACATATTCTATATCATGGGATCATCTCTTGAAATGTATGACATATGCAGGTCCCTATTTCAGTTATATAATTCTTTCCACCCAAGTCTCTACTCTTGTTTTCCCACTCCTGACACCAACATTTTGTATTTTATATGTCAAGAAAGTCATGGCTACCAAAGAATTATCTATAATCCCAACATTGGAATGAATTTTTAGAGGTATAACACTAAATCATATATCTTTGCGTATAATTCACTTGATGGTCCGATCATAAAAAAACTAATTATGCACAATCCCTATTGAGTATTGATAATGGTTGATGAACCTCGATGAATACTCAGCCATAGTCGTACAACCCTTCTAAAGTTTTAAAAGAACATGGATATAAACCAAACTCAATATAGATAGAGAAAAATACTATTTGAAAAGGAACTTTAACTCTAAACATTCTAGAGTTTTTCATCATATGACTGGGTCACTAAGACGTACCATTACCCTGAGGATCTATGGAGAAGGCTCGCTGCTAGTATAACCATCTGGTGTGCAGATTTTTTGACAAGATTGAAGAATCACATCACCACCTCAAGTCATTCCATACCCTCTTGGGGATTATGTTCAAAACAGAACATGAGGAGTGGATATCACAGAAACTCTTCAAGAAAACAAACCCTGAACACCTCATATAATTATACTATAGATACCATATACTACTCGATAGGTCATAGAAAGACTAGTGAACCACTTGGATATAACACCTCTTGAACATGTCTTGTGATCTGGCCAAAAAATCCCAGATGGAGAATGTCATTGGATAATTGTGAAATTGTAGAGCATTACAACTTTAAATGACTATATCTAGGGATATGACTCAATATGTACATGAATAATGAGTCATATCAAGAATGGGGGAGTGATGTGTTTCTCGGGAGATGCGACCAAGGGTTCCCCCTCTCGCCCCAACACCACCTTCCACCCCATTATCACCTCCCCTATCACCCTCTAGGTTTCTGACGGCATCTTCATGCTTCCTTATCGAGTCTCACCACTCTCTTCAGATCTGATGCCACGTTTCCCTCCCAGACCCCACCGCATGAGTCTCCCTCCCAGATTCTGATGACACTGCGTCTTCTTCACTCACCATGTTTCTTGTTCTGCTAGATCTATCATCATGTGTCGAGTCTCCACTTAACTTTACTCACTTCATTTTGACCCTACTATTCTCACCCCAAATTATAGCTTTCAAAAAGATTTGATGGACCGTGTTGCAAAAACAAGAGAGGATGGGGAATCCAATCTCCGGTTCTCCACGAACAGTGATGTTGGGTTTCCCTACCCTGAACCCACCATGAATGGGCGATCAGACCCGGTGCTTCCTTGCATCGGCTTAGTGCAACCAGGATAATGAGTGTTGTTACTATTTTCTCCTTTTATGTGGTTTTGTTGTAGTTCCACTGGTTTGGTTTCATTGGATTCTTATTGTGACATGGATATCATCCATAACCAAGTCCAGTATATAGACATGGATGAACGTCACATGAACGCTCGAGTTTCAGGTTACTTAGAGACAGTTGCATTGTCTATTTTCCGGATTTATTATGCATATTCAGATGAATGATCCCGGAATTTTTGGTATCGATGATGTCGTCTCCTCATCAATTCATTTATGATTTTCATCAGGGTTGAAAAAGGCAGGGTAAATGTAACGACCCAATTTTTTTCAATGGCAATTCACTTCTCATAAGTATGTCATAAAATCACATGAAAACACAATGTAATGAACTACTAAGTGATAAGTGACCTTTAAACATAAGGTTGTCACTTTTTTTATTGTAATTTAAAAAATCCGACATACACGGTTGTAATCAGTAAGTTATTTAGAGTCTGATAAGGAAAACATAATTTTTGATGAATATTAATCTACCTTAATGAATATTAACATACCCTTATGAATAGTGATATACCCTAATGAATAGTAACCTCACCAATAGTGGTATAAAAATAATATTCAAGTTGGAAGTACGATATACCTATATTTTAGAATAATTTAATGAATGTTTTAAAACTGGTTTTGATAATAAATTATTATTTTAATTAAATATTAAAATAATAATATTCAGAAAATTATTTTTGAAAAATGGACTTCATTTTTGGATTCTACACATCGAAAAATGCTTAGGTTTAATTTTTGGGATTTTTTCTGAAATACTTGAATTTTTTATGAATAGTAGAATCCGATAATTCACAATAAATGTAAAATAATGGATTAATTGAGTCATCGATGATGTTATGATGATGTAAGATCACTTGGTTCAGGATCACATGATAAAATCACTATTCCTGTTCATGGAATACTTACTATTCCTTGTCTTGGGAAGAAATAATAAATTAATGATTATAATATTATGAAATCCCTCCTCTCCTCCACTATAAAAAACCCCCTTCACTCCCTCTTCTCTCCACTCCTCTCCAGCCTTGTGCCTTTCCATTATTCTACCCAAATATCTCCCAAGGGCCAGCCACAAGTCCAAAATCTCTCATCTTCCTAAAAATACCTAAACTTATCCCCTTAAGAGGTTCTCAAAGGAGGAATTCTCAATAGTAAAATTCTTCTTCCCAAATTCATCTTTTTTTTAATTCTTTCCTCACCTCCCATCACCATAATAGTATGATAAATCCAATAAAATACAAGTAATGAAATTTTGTCATACTAGTGGTATATTTCATTATCTTCTTTCCATTCCCCACCCTTTTATTTGAAAATAATGAAACCACCGTTTGAGATGTGCTAATTTAGCACATTCAAGGACAACAGTTTATCAATTTCTATTATTATCTTTAATTCTGGTCATGAAACCATTTGTGTTTTTTTGAACCAGATTATTATATTTTTAATATATCTAATTTTTGGTTTTGTAATTCTTTGGTACAAATGGACTTAATTTATACAGCAAAACACATTCTTTGTAATCAAATCCACCGATTAACAAAAACGGTTATCACTATGGTTATTTATATAATAATTCGACTTGACTCTAAGTAACCAAATTAAAATTAAAACCATATAATCTCCTGGATATGAACTAAATAATATAACTTCAATTCTATTCAACCAATTTCATCTTTCATATAATCCAAACCTGAATATAAGTGAACTGATCTTTTAAGGCCAAGTAAACAAATGAGCCCGAATAATGAAATTGAACCTTGTAACTAATAAAAAAGGCATTTAATGAACTAAAAAGGGTTATAATAAATAAATTTAATATAGAAGAGTTTCTGGATTTATTAATTAATAATCCTAACATGTTTATTCAGGTTGTTAATAATAAGTGGAGAACACCGATGGATTTAAGTTAAGGAATCCTCCCCTTTTCACTCTCAATCAAGATTGTTCTCTATGCTATGCATTTTTTGTGTAATACCAAGTGATGGGGTATGTTTATAAACCTTAACCATACTTCCCTAATGTTTTATAAGTGACGAGAAACCAATTATCTCTCTCATCAATCCCTCTTAGTTATACCCGATACCGTGCCGATAAACCATAATGGATTCTACCCGAACTTCCTTTATTCGTTCGGGTTCCTCTCTCTTTCTTTTTGGAAAAATATAGTTGAATATTAATTTTATGGAGAACTTAAACATTTTGTTTATATTCTACAAACACATGTTCTATGATCAGTTTCTCATTCCCTTTCAGGGATATACATTCTTTTAAGTGAATCTCTGCTTGATACTTCCCAATAAGCACACTCGTTTTAAAAGAATTTCCCGAACTTTTACCCAATTTCAAGTGAACTATATCTTCTATTTTAAGACACCATTTTCTTTGTAAATTCAGTATTTTTATTATGAAAACCTTCTTGGTTCAATTTAGGTTCTATATAAAATAATTCATTCTTTACTATTTTAAAAGCTCAATAGTATTTTCCTTAAAACCACACAAAAATGTTTTTAATGCTAATGTCTCTGAAAAAAATTTCTTATGTGATGTCACTTCTATTTTTTACCACCTACCATGTTTTATGCCTAAATTAACTTATGAACGTCCATGTATGTTCTAATCAATTTCTTTCATGGACACTTTTCATGATACACTCATTGGTTATGCTTTATGTCATGCTTGTGGTACCCAATTCTCTCCATGGATAACCTTATGTCTATGAACAATTGATTATGTATGATTAATCATGAGGAAAGAAGATTTATGTGGAAATAATATTCAGGAAAATTTTTAGATGGGTGTGCCCAGATAGCACTCCAATTCATTGGGTAAGAATAAGTCTCATGAGATGCGATGTGAAACAGGATTGGCGGTTAGCCTTGACCCGTACTGAAATGGGAAACAAGATTGGCGGTTAGACATGACCCGTACAAAAGAAATGTTTTATTATTCTGCGACATTTATATGATTTCATGTTTATATGATCCCATGATTATATTAAATGATTTCAAAAGTTTCATGCTTTGGATATCATTATGTCATGCCTCCTAACTCATGTGCTTGAGATTTATCCTTATGTTCATTCCCTTACTGGGAATTTTTAGCTCATCCCTTCGTTCATGGGTTCCCTAGGGTACCCTATGTTGATGTAAGGGCTCAAAGGAAGTTAGAATCTCTTTATGGAGATTAAATAAAGAAGTTTTTTTGCCCCATGTTTTATGTTATATGTACCTAGTCTTCCAAGACACTAGAATTAACGATCCTTGGCTTGTACTCTGATGATTAATTATGCTTAAAATCATGAATTGTTTTATGTAAAAGGCTCGGGTCTCTATAGTTGGTATCATATCATGGTCTAGTTCTTATTGGAGATTATTAATAGAGCACCTTAGTGAGAACCTTACGGATGAGACTAAGTATAAAAAAACAGTCCAAAATATTTGTGAGTATAGAGTAAGTGGTTTATCAAGAAAATACATCCCTGTATGGACACGATCAGGTAGAGTTGGCTCTGACACAGATATATCTAGGGGTAAAACCCAAAAAAATTCCTTTGAGATAGACTTGATTGGGAACTAGTGCACGATAATGGGCCTTGATGCACTCTTGGTTACGACACTCCCGAGTGATATGCTTTGGTAGATTCACGAGCTTAGTACAAACCGTTTTTAAGGGACAAAAAGAAGCCCATAAGAACATATGTTAAGAAATTGATTGAGGAAAACCAAGATATTAACCTAAGGAATCACAAGTCAGGATATAATTCTTCTTTATAAGTTCATACATTTATGTTCAAAGTTTATTTTTATGCTCAATAGCTACATATTCAAGACCTCTAATTTTACATTATTTTTCTTAGTTAATGGCGGGAAATAGAAGAACACGTTCCAAAAACCAATGTGATAGAAAATGTGATGATTTTCCTAATGAAATTCTTTATGTGACAGAAGTAGGTTCTTAAAACTTCATGGAAGTACTTACTAAACTAGCTCGAGTTATGAATAATAACTTTAATCAGGTGGAACGTCCCCCTCCTCTAAGGAACGAGCAAGTTATCGTAGAATCCTTCATGCGAAAAAGGCCTCCCATGTTTAGCGGGTCTTCTGATCCCCTTCTTGCAGAACAATAAATTAACTCCATTGAATAGATTTTCTCTATCCTCTAGTGCTCAGAAGTAGAGAAAGTTGTACTGGTAGTCTATCTTTTTGATTGGGAAGATGATCAGTGGTGGACACTGATCAAGAATACAAAGTCCCAAGAGTAAATTTATTCCATAGAGAGGGAGGAATTCAAAAAAATGTTATTTTTTAAAATATTTTCCTCGAACCCTCCATCTCAAGATGGAAAGAGAGTTCCATGGACTTGAGTAGAAGGAAGATGAGTCTATCTGGGTGTGTGAAGCAAAATTTACAAGGCTAGCAAGGTAAACCTTTGGCTTTGTCATGAACATCAAAAGCAAGGTGGATTGCTTCTTTAGCAGACTAAAGCCGAGTCTATGAAAAGAGTTGGTGATTTGAGACTTTGACAGCTATGAAGAGACTGTCTGTTGTTCCTTCAAGGTTGAAATGGATATTGGAGACTCTTAGTGGTATCATGGGCCTAGTGACAAGAAACGGAAAATAGAGAACAACATGGGTGGTTCATCAAACAAATCCCATGATGGAAAGAAGCATCACTTTCCCCATTTCAAAAATTGTGGGAAGAAGTATCTTAGTGACTGTATCAAGGGAAACAAGAATTGTTTCAAATGTGGAATGTTTGTTCATCTGGCCAAGAACTGTAGAAGGGATATGAAAAATCCCACTAATGTTGAAGAAAAAAGGAAGGTTCAGATCAACACTCAGCCTGCAATGCAGTGTTATAACTGCAAGGAGCTTGGGAATTATGCGAAAAATTTCCCCAAGATGACGATTATCGGAGGCAATCAATAACAACCACCAATGCAAAAAGTAAGGTCTTATTCTATCACTACAGATGAGTTGGAGCTAGAAAACAATGTGGTGACATGTACACTTGTTATTCATTCAAGAATAGAGAACATACTATTTGATTCTGGCTCTATGCATTCTTTTATATCTTTCAAGTTTAGTAGAACTATTCAAACCCCACCTCAAAATTTGGAGGAAAAGTTATCTGTGAGAACAGAGAATAGGGAAATTATTGCAACTATGGTTTATAACTCCTCCCTGGTTAATTTTTTTGACTGAACCTCCCATAAAATCTTGTCAAGATTCCTTTAGTGAAGTTCGATGCTATCTTGGGAATAGATTGGATATCTTTGTACAAGGCCAACATCAATTTTTGGGAAAGGGATATAACTTTTCACATCCCAATGCATCCTATGATTCTTTACAAGTTTAAAAAGGAAAATATGTCTCCTTTAGAATCTTCGTATCAAGTTTGGATACTACTTCCTTGTGAGAAGGAATATCTATCTGAAATGATTGGAAAAAATGATACAATCATTCTTGAAGACATGCCCATAATTATGGATTACATTGATGTATTCCCTGAAGAGGTTCCTGGTATTCCTCCTGACCAAGAGGTTGAGTTCTCAATTTAACTTATCCCCGGATCTCTACTAATCTAAAAGACACCATACGGAATGGCCACCGTAGTGCAAGAAGAGCTGAAGAAGAAGTTACAAAAGAATATGGAGAAGGGTTTTATATGCCCAAGTGCTTCACCGTGGGATTCTCCAGTCCTCTTCGTCAATAAGAAGGATGGATCAATGTTACTCTGCATTTATTATCATGAAATCAATAAAATTACTATAAAGAACAAGTATCCCCTTCCACAGATAGATGAATTGTTCGATCAGCTCCATGGGGCCAGTTATTTATTTATGGTGGACCTTCAGTCGGGATATCACCAGCTAAAGGTGAGGAAGGAAGATATTTCCAAGTCTGCCTTTCGAATGAGGTATGGACACTATGAGTTTATAGTGATTCCCTTCAGACTCACTAATTCTCCAGAAATTTTCATGGATATAATGAGAAAAGTCTTTAGAGATTAGCTCGAAAAATTTGTGGTGGTCTTTTTTTATGATATTTTGATATACTCCAAAAGCAAGGAGGAACATGAGGAGCATTTTGAAACTGTTTTAATGACATTGCGAAGGGAAAAGTTGTATGAAAAGTACAGTAAATGTGAGTTCTCAATGGAGGAAGTATCATGCTTCAGTAATTTTATCACCGAGAATGGGATATCTGTTGACCCTTCCAAGAAAAAGGCAATTGGGGAGTGGCCGAGGCCAACCTCTATAATAGAGATCCGCAACTTTTTAGGTCTAGCTGGGTATTGTTGATGATTCATGAAGAAATTTTCACAATTTTGAAACCCAATGACCAAGCTGACATAGAAGGAAGTAAAGTTCTTCTGGACTCAAAAATGTGAAGACTATTTCATGGAGTTGAAAAAGATGCTTATCACCACGCCGGTACTCGCACTCCCATCAAGTGGAGAACTCTTTGTGGTGTATAGTGATTCTTATAAAAAAGGATTAGGTTGCGTGATAATGAAAAATCATAAAGTGATAGCCTATTCTTCAAGGAGGATGAATATCCATGAGAAAAACTATCACACAATTGATCTAGAGTTGGCGGCTGTGATCCTTGCGTTCAAAATCTGTTGGCCTTATCTCTATGGGAAAAATGTGATATATATATTGACCACAAGAGTCTCAAATATATATTCACATAGAAAGATCTTAATATTCACCAGTGAAGATGGATAGAGCTCATCAAGGATTATGAATTCTCAATCCACTACCATCACGGTAAGGCAAACATGGTGGCATATGCTTTAAGTAGAAAGGATCCTGCATCTATATCAATGATGAGAATTAAAAAGGACCTGATCTTCTTATATTTGCAATGTATGGACATGAGAATCATTAAGGGAGGAACATCATCAATCCTTTCTCAAATTATTGCACAACCATAACTCTTGAGAAAATACAGTATGCTCATAGAAAGGATGTGGAAATTTAGTAAAGGGTGGAAGATTTTAAAAATGGGAAATCCTCCGATTTAAAAATTGACGAGGAAGGATTTGAATGATTTGGGACATGATTATGTGTACTATCTGATCTAGAGATAAAGAAGGACCTATTGAATGATGCAAATAGCTTGACCTTCTTTATCCACCCAGGGAGCACAAAAATGTATCGAGATCTCCGAGAAAACATTTGGTGGGATAATATGAAAAGGGAGATTTCTGAATATACATCTAAGTGCCTTTTATGTCAGTAAGTGAATTATGAGATACAAAAGTATAAGGGGATGATGCAACCACTACCCATACCAGCATGAATGTGGGAGAACATTACCATGGACTTTTTTACTGGAAATCTAAAGATATCTAGAGAAAAAAATACTATATGGGTCTTTTTGGATCTTCTTACGAAGACAGTTTACTTTATCGCGGTTCGAGAGGACTTCTCATTGAATCAACTTGCACTGATTTACATTAATGAAGTGGTAAGGCTGCATATAGTAGCACTATCTATTGTATCCAATCGTGATCTGAGATTCATCTCAATGTTTTGGAAAATTCCCCAGCATGCTCTGAGCACTGAATTGAACTTCAGTATGGCTTATCATCCTCAAACTGATGGCCAATCTGAGCCAACTATTCAGACATTGGAAGACTTGTTGAGAGCGTGTTCCATGGAATTCAATGGGGGTGACGGGACCAACATAATCCACTGGTTGAATTCTACTACAACATTAGTTTCCTCTCGAGCATCCTAATGGAACCATATGAAGCCTTTAATTGGAAATGGTGAAGAACACCAACATGATGGGATGAAGTCAGTGAGTGTAAGCTGTTAGGACTTGAACTGGTCAATGAAATGGTGGAGAAGGTGAAAACCATTCAGTAGCATATCAATACAGCCCAAAGATGACAGAAGAGTTACGCAGATAAACGTCGATGATAAATTGAGTTCAAAGTTGGAGACATGGTATTTATACGTATATCCCCATGGAATTAGGTCATGAGGTTTGGGAAGAAGGAGATGTTAAGTCCCAAGAATATTGGGCCTTTCAAGATCCTTGATCGAGTCAGAGCTGTGGCCTATCGACTGGCACTTACACCTACCATGTTGAAAGTATATGATGTCTTTCAAGTATCCCTCTTAAGGAAGTATATACCAGACCCTTCACATTTACTCTCTTCAAAGGTGTTATATTTGGAGGACGATCTCTCTTACAAGGATAAACTAATGAAGATCTTGGATCGCAGAGAAAACTTTCTACACAAAAGACTGCTCATCTGGTCAAGGTACTATAGAGAAACTGTAAGTACGAAGAGGAAACATGGGAATTAGAGGAAGAAATTAAGGAAAAGTACCCACACCTATTTTTGTCTTAGAATGTAAAACTAAATTCTGAGGGCCAAATTTCATAAGGGGGAAGAGTGTAATGACCCAGTGTTTTTAAATGGAAATTTTCTTCTCATAAGTATGTCATAAAATCACTTGAAAACACAACATAATAAAATACTAAGGGATAAGTGATCTTTAAACATAAGGTTGTCACTTTTGTGTTTGGAATTTTGAATATCCGGCATACACGGTTGTAATTAGTATGTTATTTGATGTCCGATAAGGAAAACTTAATTTTTGGTGAAGAGTAACCTACCCTAATGAATAGTAACATACCCTTATGAATAGTGATATACCCTAAGGAATAGTAACATCACCTATGGTGGTATAAAAATAATATTCAAGTTGGAAGTATGATATACCTATATTTTAGAATAAGTTAGTGAATGTTTTAAAACTGTTTTTGATAATAAATTTTTATTTTAAATTAAATATTAAAATAATCATATTTAGAAAATTATTTTTGAAAAATGGACTTCATTTTCAGATTCTACATGTCGAAAAATGGTAAGGGTGGATTTTTGGGATTTTTCTGAAATACATGAATTTTTGACGAATTGTAGAATCTGATAATTCACAATAAATGCTAAATAATGGATTAATAGAGTCATCGATGATGTTTTGATGATGTAATCCCACATTTTTTCGGGATCACATGATAAAATCAATATTCCTGGTCATGGAATATTTACTATTCATTGTCTTGGGAAGAAATAATAAATTAATGATTACAATATTATGAAATCCCTCCTCTCCTCCACTATAAACCCCCCTTCACTCCCTCTTCTATACACTCCTTTAAAGCCTTGTGCGTTTCCATTATTATGCCCAAATATCTACACAAGGTCTTCCCCCACGTTAAAAATCTATCATCCTCCTCAAAATACCAAAACCTCTCCCCTTAAGAGGTTCTCAATGGAAGAAGTCTCAAGAGGTAAATTCCTCTTCCAAATTTCTTCTTTTCTTTTAAGTTCTTTTATTTTTTATTTCTTTCCTCACCTCCCTTCACCATAATAGTATGATAAATCCAGTAACATACATGTAGTGAAATTTCTTCATGCTAGTGGCATATTTCATTATCTTCTCTCCTTTCCCCACACTTTTATTTGAACGAAATGAAAGCACCGTTTGAGATGTGCTAATTTAGCACATTCATGGACAACAGTTTATCAATTTCTATTATTATCATTAATTGTGGTCATGAAACCATTTGTGTTATGGTTGAACCATATTATAATATATGTAATATATCCTATTTTTGGTTCTGTAATCCTTTGGTACAAATGGAATTAATTTATAAAGCAAAACACATTCTTTGTAATCAAATCCACTGATTAACAAAAAACGATTATAACTATGGTTATATATATAATAATTCGACTTCACTATAAGTAATCTAATTAAAATTAAAACCATTTAATCTCATTAATATTAGATAAATAATATAACATCAATTCTGGACAACCACTTTCATCTTGCATATAATCAAAACTTGAATATAAGTGAACCGATCTTTTAAGGCCAAGTAAACAAACAAGACCAAACAATGAAATTGAACCTTGTAACTAATAAAAAAGGATTTGAATGAACTAAAAAGGTTCATAATAAATAAATTTAATATAGAAGAGGTTATTGAATTATTAATTAATAAGCCTAATTTTTTTATTCAGGTTGTTAAAAACAAGTGGAGAACACCAATAGATTTAAGGTAAGGGATCCTCCCCTTTTCACTCTAAATCAAGATTGTTCTCTATGCTATGACTTTTTTTGTGTAAAACCAAGTGACGGGGTATGTTTATAATCCTTACCCATACTGACCTAATGTTTTATATGTGATTGTAAACCCATTATATCTCTCATCAATCTCTCTTAGTTACACCCGATACCATGCCGATAAACCATAATGGATTCTACCCGAACATCCTTTATTCCTTCAGGTTTCTCTTTCTTTCTTTTTACCAAAATATAGTTGTGTTTTATTTTTATGAAGGACTTAAAAATTCTGTTTATATGATCCAAAATCATGTTCTATGATCTGTATCTTATTCTCTTTCAGGTATATACATTATTTTAAGTGAATCTCTCCTCGATATTTCCCAATAAGCACACTCATTTTTAAGGAACTTCCAGAACTTTTACCCAATTCCAGGTGCACTCTATCTTCTATTTTAAGACACCATTGTCTTTTTAAATTAATTATTTTTATTATGAAAACCTTATTTGTTCAATTCTAGTTTGATATAAATAAATTTCTTCTTTACTATTTTAAAATATCTATAGTATTTTCCTTAAAACCACACAAAAATGTTTTTAATACTAATGCCTCTCAAATACATCTATTATGTGATGTCACTTCTATTTGTTACCACCTACCATGTTTTATTCCTAAATTACATTATTAACATCCATGTATGTTCTAATCCCTTTCTTTCATGGAAACTTTCATGATACACTCATGGGTTATGCTTTATGTCATTATTGTGGTACCCAATTCTCTCCATGGGTAACCTTCTGTTTTTGAACAATTGATTATGTATGATTACTCATGTAGAATGAAGATTTATATGGTAAGAATATTTATGTGGAAAGAATATTCATGAAAATGTTGAGATGGGTGAACCAAGATAGTGATCCAATGCATTGGGTAAGGATAAGTCTCATGAGATGCGATGTGAAACGAGATTGGCGGTTAACCTTTACCCGTACTGAAATGGGAAACAGGATTGACAGCTAGCCTTGACCCGTACTAAAGAAATGTTTTATGATTATGCCACATTTATATAAGTCCATGTTTATATTATCCCATGCTTATATTAAATGACTTCATAAGTTTCATGCTTTGGATATCATTATGGCATGCCTCGTAAATCATCTGCTTGAGATGTATCCTTATGTTCATTCCCTTACTGAGAATTTTTAGTTCCTACCTTTGTTCATGTGTTCCCCAGGGTACCCTATAAAGATGTAAGGGATCAAAAGAATTTAGAAGCACTTTATAAAGATTAAATAAAGATGTTTTTATTTTCCCCATGTTTTATGTTATATGTACCTAGTCATCCAAGACACTAGACTTAACGATCCCTGGCTTGTACTCTGATGATTAATTATGCTTAAAATCAGGAAATGTATTATGTAAAAGGCTAAGGTTGCTATAGTCAATGTATTATCTCGGGCCATTACAATGTTATAGAGGGCGACCTCAGGAACCCTCAGTGATTGAGAAATTTTATTGCCTGTTCTCCAATGTTTAAAATTTTTATCTTTTAAGGTTTGGTTTTTGTTTTCTCGAGTCTAATAACATCATTTTATGATTATCCTATGCTTTTTTGGGCTTTACCATCACATACACCTTCATTTTGGTCTTGTATGAATGTTTCATTTGAAAATTGGGATGGTAATGGACGATCTGATGATGATGTTTTGGATCTTGAAGGATCTTGATGTTGGTTATCACTTAGCCACAATAGTGTCTGCAATTGTTGTTTCCATTGGACACACTGCATTTTCTTGTTTTTTTGAGTTTGTTTGGTGTGTGCCTACAATGGTGAATCCTCTTTGACACACTGTCTTAATTTTTTTTTCTTGTTAATCTCTCACATAACCAAAAAGTGTTTTTAAAAATTAAAAATATATAAATTTTAAGTTAGACTCAATAAGTACATGTAAAACACAACTCATTTCTATATGATGCATGTACCAATGCTTTTCCTTAAAACTGCTACAAACATGTACCAAGTCAAAAGGAAAGTGATCCAAGTCATGTTTTATAGATAAGTCTGCCACCACACCAACACTAGAGTCCCTAGCCTAAAAGACGAACTCAAAACACATAACACTATTACCCCAAACCAATTAGATAGACTCTGATCATAAGGTAGAACTGAATTCACTAATACCACTATGTCTTGAACAATCCCAAAGGTAGCTAGGCCGTGATGACCCTAAGCCTACCTAAAATTGAAAATGGGATAGAGATCAATGCTGAGTAGTCCTATCACACACATTTTAGGCCTTATCCAAATGCATTTACAGACACCCACTCCAATCCCATACAGTGATGAAATATAGAAAACATATATCCATGGATGCATACATCTAAAATCACACCATCAGAGTATGAAAAAATGTGACAGAAATAAAAATGTCCTAATACAATCCCAACCAAAAGGAATAGAAAAATAATTCCAACCTGAAATAATAAAAAATGACTATTATCAAGGTAACAAAAAAAAACCTTGATCTATCTAGATCACTAAGCTCCTCCTAGGCCTAGCCCCTCTATGAATCTGTCAAAAGACCAGTCTTCTGCATAAGAGATGAAATGTGCAGGAAAAGCCCATGCATGGGTGATTATAACAATACCTATTAGAAAACCTTGATATCACTAAGAATATATTATCAATAATTATATTCATCTCATCATAAGTATATTTAAATGGATTATATGAACAGATCATCTAAATATACTCTTAATAGATATAGATTCTCATGTATGATCGCAATTATATTTCTAGCCTATGATTCCTTCTTGAATGTTCCATATAGAACTCATTCGGGAGAACACTCTCCATGATTCACATAGCACTAATAGTATATTTTCAATATTTCATACTCTTGATGTCTCACCATAATAAGTACACATTATAAATCTTAAGTGAATAATACATAGATGTGGATCATTGCCAAGTCCATGGGTAGTACCAACAACCTCATCTGATTAACCATATATATAGGGGATCAAAAACAACACAAAGTTAGTCACAATGATACAAAGAACCCCAACTAGGGTAATTTTGGGGATATATGATCTAACTCTAGGCCTCATGGATGGATTCCCACAACTCTATCTAAGGATGAAGTTACTCATAGGGGATCACCATCCTATGAATAGCACATGACTCCATACTACACCCTTTTGGAATGAGTCAAGGAAATGTACATGAATGAATATTTTTTAAGATAAATTAGAAAAGATCTCCATGAAATCATTTAATTAGTACATGGTGTGTACTGATAATATTTGGAATATCTATTTGTAACTAGGTCCTACACATGTATTAAGGCCCATATAGATGTTCTTGTTTGAGTAAATGACATGTTTGTGCAAGTGTACTTCTGAACATGTCTATATATGAATGTCCATGTTAGTGTATGGATAAATATGTCTATGTCAATGTATCTTCTACGGTATCTGACAAGACACTAAGAAAGTGTCACCCGACAAGTCACTGAGTCACATGGGTTGTCAATAAAATCTCAACTCTAAAACCCTAGCACAGAACTGGAGGGGGGGGGGGGGTATAACAAAACATATGATTTTTGGATTAAATTATGTGTAACATGAGGTTTTCTAGAAACCAATTTTATTCATCCATGTATGCATATTCCATATAATAATTTTATTTACCTATGATCTTATCCAAATATTTACAAACTGTTCTGACTGAGCCTCTTTGTCACCTGATTGATGGATATCCTTCCACGATCCCCTTAAAAATCACCCTTTATGCTGCACCTTCATCACATGACGGAGTTACGAAGAACACATTTCCCTAAATCATTCCCCAATCAATTAACGATCATAATTTCTAGAACCCATAATCAAACCAATCACAAATCTATGGTATTAGTCTATTTCACCAGGAAATGATTAAACACTGATTTATTTCTCAGTTATTCATTGAACCCCTAGTCAATCAAAACACCATTGACGAACGCATAATGAAATCTAGGAGAAAAACATGAAAATAAAAAATGAATAAATAATGAGATTATTTTTATTGTCCTTGATCCTTTTATTTTAGAATGAAAAATGGACTTCCAAAACAATTAAATAATTTCTACCAAATTACCCATTAATGATGATGTACCCACAATACTATTGATCCACAAATCAATCATTTTTTTGATTGATTCGACTTCATCATTGGATAAGAAAATAGGGATAAATCCACATAAAATAGTGTCCTACCTCGACATTGATCAATTAATAATGAAGAAAAAATATTTTTCATTATTTTTCGTGAGATCCTTGAATTTCAATGGTGCAATGATCCTTGGTCTTGACACGATCTGATTTTTCCTTTCAATATCTCCTCAAATGTTCCACTCCAATGGCTCCCCTTAATTTGTAGGTTTATGCATATAAGCATGAAAATTTTCCACTACAAAAAAATTGTAGTAATTGTTATGTTAATATTTTTATATTAAATAACAAAAAATGTAATTAAATAACGATAACTAAATTTCTATAATTATATTCACATGATGGCTCTCAAGCCTAACATCTGACACCAACATAGAATATGTCACAACTAGGGAAAACACTATTCTCTACACTCAATGGTGGAATGATGTTTATAATCCAAGTCTCCAGTTAAGAGTTATTCAGCTTTTTTGAGGAAAACTATGATCACATGTTACTCTGTAAACTTAAAACATATAAAAAATTAATTTCAAGCCCACCAGACCTCATATTCTAACATTATCTCAGCACCTAACTTCAAAAATAATTCATACAATATTTAAAAGTAATATATGAAAAAATCAGAGTTGTTATAGAAAGGGTAGGAATAGTCATTCAAAAAATATAACAAAAATAAATATACAATACATTTAAATTCTTCATATATGATTGGAAAATGTACATTTTAAGAAAAATGAAAAAAACAAAAGAATATTATGGAATAATTAGAACATTTTTTTGAGAAATTGAAATATCTATTGAAAATATGATTGTAAATAGATACCTTATGATTAATATTTTAGACCATATGATTTTTAATATGAGGTAGTATTATTTAAACAATTGATATGGTATTTATGATATAATGATAATTTCGATCGTGTGTATTAGTAGACTACCCCCGCCATGAATCAAAGAGATTTAATTCCCATAACCACATAACATTGATGGTATATAAAATTTTAATCAAATATATGATATGGTATTTATGAAATAGTTATCATTATAGACCTAATCTGCATCATGACCATTGAAAAATAAATTTGTTACCCAGGTGTATGTATGACCAACCGTCTCCATGAATGAAATATAGTTTTTTCCATAACCATTTTTCATGGACTGTTTTGAAATTATAATTGATGAATAAAAATGATAATTATGTCTATATTATAATATTGAAAATGATTGAATAATCATCACTTTTACCATATCCAACTTAACAAAGTCATTTACAGCATACGAACCGAATATCATCAAAACATATGATGTGAACATAATTGATTAGGTATTTAAATATAACTCTATTGTAAATAAAATTAAAGGAATAAAAAACATAATAAGGTTATTAGTCATGTAAATAGTTAATACATATATATTATTAAGGAAGAAAATTAATGTATGTGATGAGTCATACCTGTGGGAATTGATTTATTCCCAATATATCTTTATTGAGGAACATTTTAATATTATGAACCAATTTATTGTATATGGTGTATATACTTCCCTTTTATATGTTATATCCCAACTCATTACTATTTCTTGGTATTTTAATTTTCAATTCAAATTATTTTATCCATGGGGTTTTGATAATAATGATATCAAGTAGTAAAAGGTTTCAAAACTCAATTTCTTTTTATTGGGATATATTACATCTTAGTTGTTTTTGATATTATATAATTATATGTGTAATTAATTATGATTATTTAATGTTTTATTTACACATGTTTTATATGGATTTATATTTGTTATGCACAATCACATCATTTCATAACTCAATATTCTTTCATTAGGTTATATCACTTATTGAATGATAATATTATTCCATGATTATATATAAAATGACATTTTATGGATTTTTGTTTTATTTCCACATTTTTATTTGATTTAAAATTGTTACACATAATTCTCAATTTGTTAATTTTCAATACAATGATATGATATTTTTAGGGTTTCTCATCTCACTTTGGTTATTGTGATACATATGTGGTATTCACCGCTTACTTATTTCATGTAGTTTATATAATAGACCTTGATATGATATATCATGATTCCCTATACATTTATGGTATTTAAATATTCAATTCAATTTATTTAATTCATAGAATTTTTTATTCAAAAGTTAGAAAAGTTGTATGTGTTTATTTTATAATCTCATCATTATTTGAGGTTGTTTATTTTTAAGTCTCTTATGGGGGAATTCAATGATATTTATTTCTTAAACCAAATAAATACTTCTTTTATACTTTTTTTATTTTTATATAAAATTTGAACGGAATCCTAGTTTTAATGTACTCAACATGAACGTAATTTTTTTTATCATGGCCATTCAATTTTTTGAAGATTTATTTTCATGGTTAAATGAATCTTTTTAATGAAAATTGTATTCCCAATATTCAGGAAAGTTTTTGTTCGAAAAATTATTTTTCAAAGTGAAAGTGTATTTTCAGCATGAATGATTTTAATGTTTTTATAGAAATTATATTCATCAATGAAAGAACACATTTTGCAATTTATAATGAAATGGGAATTTGTTAATGGTACCATAAATATTATATTTTTGGATTATTGATGATCATTTTGACTGGGGAAATTATTAACACTATGTATGCCAATTTTTCAAAACAAATATTTACATTGATTATGTTTCACCCCATTCATATGATGAATGTGTTACACTTATTTTGTGGCTATCAGAGAACACTATACCCCCTCGATGCATCAGTAGATTTCATGAAAAAAATTAGTTTGAGTATTTTTCCAAAGCCTTAACCATTTATGTATGATGTCTTGAATTGATACCTTGATGGTAAGTATATGATGTTCAATATTATTCATTACATAATTTTGAAATCAGTTATTGAATTCGATGTGATTGTTTTAATTATTATGACAGTGATGGACATGTTTCAAGATCACGTGGTTTGTAATAAAGAATTATTTTATCATGATATATTCCTACCATATCATTCCTTGTGCACATGTTATTTGTTAAATGAATTTTTTTAGTTATATACCTTTCCAAATTGATTATACATTTTTTACCTAATATTTCATCCACTTTATAGATAAAATTACTAACCATTTGAGCTCACCCCCTTATTTTCTTTCCTTTCCCCATGATATTAAGAATAAATATTTGAATGTGTTCATGGTGGTTTAAAAATTACATTCAATAAGTTATATATATTTAATTTCTCTATATAAAAAGTGAAGAATGTATGTATCTAGTTTACCAAAAATACATAACTATTCTGTACTTTGGGATGCAATAACATGTATTTGGTTCCAATATAAAAAAGTAACCACTGGATATGGGCTACTAGGGTTGGGGTATTTAAATTTGGTATCATAGTATGTTTTTAAAAACATTGGAATCTAGATTTAGGGAAACATAGTTTTGGGAATATGACCTTATGAAAGACATTGAGGATACTCCCAAAGTACCTATGTTTAAAATTCAAATAAGGATATTTCAAAATCATTTAAGTTATTTTTTTGGTTATATTGTATAAATTTTATCCCAATGTTAAAGTCATTGATACCCATTTGGATGTTTTATGTGTTAGGACATAAAAAAAATTAATGAAATTTTTGGATAAATTTGTGAGAATAAAATCATTTGGTGAAGTATATGTTTTAGTGAGAATATTATTTTATAAAAAAAGGATTTAATATTTTATGGATATATCTCTAGTGGTATTGATAAAATTTACAGTGTATATGATATTTAATGATGAGTTAATAACATGTCAATAAATTTTGGAACATATGTTTTATAATATAGATAACCATGGGATTGAAAAGTGATTTGATGAATAATGGTATTTTTGAGGATAGTTTTCATATTTTTAGGAAATTTATTATAATTATATTAATATTTTTTTAGAAGGAAAACCCACATGTTGGGAGAGAACTTGTCACATCTGGTAAGGTCATGTGGCTTGAACATACACCTAAAGAGAGACATTGGTGTAATGTCTGCATTTGTCTAATGTGATGTCCTTGTTTTTTTGAAATTGATTTTCATTATATGTTTTGATAGATAAATATTAGGTTTATTTTGGGAAACTTTTTAAAGGATCAAATATTTTTTAATTTTATGTTGATTAATGATATTTTAGGAGACATTTTACTACATTGAGTTATATTTTACCATTAGGTTTAATATAAAATTTTATTTGTGGAAAATTCAATTATCTTTTTGGAGGTGTAAGTTTAAGGCTTTGATTTTATAACGACCATTCTCTTTATTTCATATTCAGACATGATTTATTACATAAAACTGCACTTAATAAAACCCAGAAGATCGAAAGGTCTATTATCATCAGGGCTTATGAACATTACATGACATATGAAGACACAAAATACAATATATCTATTGAAAATTTCTTTTACATGACCACGAAATTCATTCTTACTTAACATTGTGTGAGATAACCAAAGTTCATACATAAGAAAAGAGTGAGCTATAAATCCCATAAAAAGATTAAATAAGCTGTAATATGAATAATAAAATTCAAGTTATAATATAGATATATCAAATGAGAAAAAAAGAAACATGAACATAAAGGCAGGATATATCATGATAATCATAACATCGAAATGGGGAAATAACATAAAACAATGCATCATTAACATAAAGGAATCATGTAAACCCCTATACAAAAATGATAGAAAAAATTCCTATAAATAAATTAGGAAAAACTATGTCCTAACCGGATGAATCATGACACTAAACATTACCCAATGCATTAGAGCACTATCAAGCCACACTCTTTTTGAACATTTTAATAACATGCTTATGTGTGAAACATAGAGAAAAAATGGATTCATTCATAATAATAATTCATTCCATGATCAACGGTTTTGGAAAACATACATTTAAGTCCTCAATAAAAACTTTATAGGTGCACAAAGTTGAAAACCCTTGATAAAGAAATGAGTATGGTATTCACTACATGACAATTATGTCTTAGAAAGTCATGGTGCAATTTGGGCAACATAACAATGGAACATCAAAATTCATAAAAAGAGTTGATGAAAGAGAAAGGGTCTCTAATAATATTTACAATAAATAAGTAGTAATATATTCATATAAATACATGTTCCAACAAAAGGAGTTTTTAAATAGAAGGAGTAACATAATAAAAAAACTTAAAGAAATAGGAGGAATGAAATAACTCTTAAGGAATTTCGGCATGGTAACCAGTGTACATTGGAGGGATTAATATTAGAGAAAATGCTATATAATAATTCAAACATAATAATGGTATTATTGAGGAGGTGATAAAACATACAACATCATTATTAATTAAAAATTACATGGTGTAATAATAAAAGGATATTTGGATAAAAATGAGAAAGGAAGGAAACCCTTACTTCAGTGTGTGACTTCAAAAGTATGAAGAGGGGATAATTAAGAGTTTGGGATACCTTAGGTGGATTCTAGAGAGGGGATGATTTATTATAGATGATAAAAGTGTTTTTAGTGAAGATAAGTGGGAGATTGGTTGGGTTTATATAGGAAATGAGAGAGGAATTCATTAATATTTCACAAATATTGGTTTTGGAATATATATAATTAAATATTCAAAACCACAAGATAAAAAATGTTTTTTGACCATGGTTTTTTACAAATAAGAGTGTAAAAAATTCTTTTATAAGGCCATATTATGAATATATAAAAATATTAGCCTCACTTATGTGGAGGTGAGTCATATTATTAATGAAATGAATTTAAAATCATAAAATATGTTATACATTTTGGAGGATTCACTAAGGAATTATAAAATAAGTAAAATAAATATAAAATCACATTATTTTAATGTTAAAACAATTATTTGGCCTAATATCTCTTTTATTGTATTTATTACATCACTATTGGGTCATTATGATTTCATAAAACACACCATATATTTATATATTATTTAATTTTACCCAAAAATTCAACTGGCTTAGAAAATTATGAAAAATTCACCATTGAAAAATTTTGACATCCTAATTCCAAATATAGTATTCTTTTTATTTATATAATTTTTTAAATATGTGAATTTTCACTTTTAAAAAGAGAACTGACATTTATTGAATATTTGACGGGTTTGGACAAAAAGTGTTGTTAAACATTAATAAAAATAACATTTGACATCCTAAAAATTATATACTCATTTTTTATTAATAAAATTAATGTGTTAATAATAATTTATTAAAATATTAATTATTTAAAAAATCATTAATTCCATAAAATAAATTTTTCAACAATACACTTTCTCTTTTATCGTAAAAAAATTATAACTCTTATCAAACTGATATCCTAATCATTTACATATAAAGAAATGATATAATCATCATTTATAATAATTGTGTTTATAATATTCTTAATAAATACATAATAATGCATAGATTTATCAAAAGTACAACTTTTACCGGGAAAAAATTAATTTATCCAATTCATCACTTTCTAAGAAAGACTATTCCCATAATGTAATTAATGGAATGCGAATGGTATTTATAGAAATGGATTAAGAAATAAATAACTAATACCTTGTTACATAACCCATTAAAACACCCAAATAAGACCTAAGGGTAAGGTGTGTGATGATGAAAGACTCTTAAAGAGGCTCAGATAACATTCATGGGAGGTAATCTCTATTAACATGAAATTCTCCCATAGAAAATTTTGTTCAATATTAATATCATGAAGCTCAGCTTGGGCTTGGTCAAGAGAGAAGACTAGTGGCAATAACTAATTTACGAGTTCCAGCAAATGAGCATCATATAGCCTGAGTCTACAAGATGATTCCACTATCTTTATTATCTCTGTTGAAAGGATTTGTTAAAACCTTATATTTATATTGGTTGTGTGATCACTATTAATTGAATATATTATCAACATGTATGATATTTTATGGTGATTTAAACCCAATAATAATAAAAAAGAGTGCATGTGTTTTCTATATGTACAGGACATTAAAATAAATTGAATTTCATTCATAAATGATCAGGTCATTACAACCTTTCCCCTTAAGAAATTTCTACCTAGAAATTTCATTTTCCCATACTAAAATAGACGAGGTTAACTCTGCCTCATCACTTCTTATGGGTACCATGTTGCTTCATCAAAATTTTGGTTTCTTTATAACACTTTAATGAGGGGAATTATCTTATTTTGTATAATTTTTTCCCTAAGGTCCAATATATACATCAGATTCTCCTCATAGGAAAGGGCATTCTCCAATAGTACAACATATGGATTGAGTACATGCAATGGGTCAGGTATGTAATTCCTCATGTGTTGTACATGGAATACCTCATATACTTGTGATTGGTTCGGAAAGAGTGTTAGTCAATAGGAAACTCCTCTGATACGATCAATAATCTCAAAAGGGTCGATGTACCTTGGACTAAGCTTTACCTTATTCCCAAATATCATAACACCCTTCTATAGAGATATGATGAGGAAAACCATATCTCCAACTTCAATCCCTAGGTCTCATTGATGGATTTAAACAAAGATCTTTTGTTGAATTTGAGAAACATTGATATGCTGCTTGATTGTTCTAACTTTCTCCATCATTTCTTTGACCATTTCAGGACCAATAATTGTTTCTCCCCAACTTCATCCCAACGTGCTAGTGTTCTGAACCTCTTCCCATAAATATCTTTTTAAGTATCTCTTTGGATGCTCGAGTGGAAACTATTGTTGTTAGAGAACATAAATAGAGGACTATGTTTATGACATTTACCTTTTATGTCCATTTAGAATGAACTCAACACATCCTCATGTGTTTGGATAGTCCTCCTAGCTTTCCCATCAGTTTTAGGATGATAAGTAATACTGATGATCCGATCAATATTCAGAGTGTGTTGGAGACTCTTCCAAAACATAGAGTTGACTTTTGGATCTCGATTGGATACAATCGATTTTGGTACACCATGTAGCCTTACCGCTTCTCTAATGTATATCCATGCCAGTTGATCCAACGAGAAATCCTCTTGCATCACAATGAAGTGTGCTGCCTTTATAAGATGATCCCCCACAACTGTAACATCCCAGGTATTTATAGAATAATACTTTTCATTTCAATTAATATTTATTAAAATAATATTCATTTTAGTTGAATGGTGAAACTATATATTATATAATACCCAACACACAACAATAGGTTATTCCGAAATCTTACATTGCACACAACACTATGTTATACTGAAAAATAGAACAACACTAATATTATAATTTAAAGGGTAGTTAACGCATCACCGTTGTATTGAAAGGAATTAAAATAATTAACTATATTTTGATTTTAAAAATTATTTAAATGTTTATATATTTACCCAATGAATTTTAGAGTCTTAAAATGAGAATTGAATCCAATTTTAAGCAAAAAATACAATAATATTTTTAAAAGGTAGTTTTACTGCCTTTTGATGGAGAAACATTTTAAAAAATAGTTATTGTTAATTTTATATATTCTATTTGATATAATAAATTTCTTATTTTGAAAGAGAACATCTAAAATTACTTTGGTTGAAATTTTGCCATTTTTATGACAAAATCCATATTTTTATGAACATTGAAAAATACCGCATTTTAATTCATGAAACCTTTTCATATAATTTATTTATATAATTATATTTACCTTTTAATTAGTTTTAGAGTGTAATTGGATTATATTTTTATAATTTAATCCAATTATGTTTATTTTAATTAAATTAGCATTTAAATTGGACATAAACAAATGTCAATTACTAAATAGTGTCAAAATTAACATAAATGAATTTTAAAAAAAATACCATTTTATGAAATTATATAACAGTAAAATTATCTAGTATTTTTCAGAAAAACATATATAATGTTAAAATTTTAATTAATGTTTTACTTGTGATTCTATTTTCATTTCATAGTAACTATGATAACCATATATTTGGAAAATATAAGAAGACATGGTACATGTTAATGTTTTTAACTGAGGGTTAAAGCTAAAAGATAAGGTTACTTTTGTGACCTATAATTTTCTAAACCCTATTTTTTGAGATTATTTTGACCAATTATCATATTATGATCTAAATATATCACATTTTAACTATTATAATTCGAAAATCAGTTTATAATAAAATAATATTTCAAGACTTTCCTAAAGTGATCCTCCTTCCTCTTAAGAAAGGGACTACCTTTACCCACTTAATTAAACCTCTAAAGCCCATTGGATATTACATATTCTAGTCCAATAATATCCGAACATCCACCATTACTCCTAGATTCCTTAACTTGGGCATAAGGAAATTCATGAATGCCTTTTGGCTCAAATCAAAAGGAGTTATCCGATTTAGAGGTTGCATCTTCTCTCAAGATTCTTTCCATTATTTTCCATATACAATCCTTATTCTATTCTGATTCTTTTATTACATAACCAACTCAGTATCTAAAATATACGAAGAATTTTTTATGATATGTATTCAAACTACACTTAGACACACCTCCATCTAATGGATATGAAAATATTGTCTCTGTTCATGGTGAACTACTACCTCACAAAACAATGATTCTTCTAATTTATCATACCACCTCTCAAGGTGGACATTTTGATTGAAATATATTTATATATGATAGATATTATATTTATAATTTTTATATATATCTGTAATTTCTATTTAGAACACACCTTTATTATTCCCATGTAGTGAAAGTACGATAATTTTTTTTAGAAGTGCGGACTACTTCCCCCCTCAATGCGATGTGACTCATTCCTGTTATATATAGTACATATAAAGGATTGTTTTATTAAACCTATTAGACATAATTTACCTTAATATAATACTGATTTTATAATATACTTTTATATCATTTCATTATTATTCTTTTAATATGAAAAAAAATTAAAGTAGCATTCATGCGTATGTACGACCAACCGTCTCCATGAACAATGCATTTCATTTCTTATCTCCAAATATTATGAATTTTATAAATACATATATACTAGATATATAAGATATTTAAAATATGAAAAATATTTTGGAGATGATGTAATTTTTGTCACATGGACAATTTACACCAAACAAGTTCATTTTTGACTCAAGTACCGAATATTGTCAAAACAACCAACATAAACTTAAATAATTATGTAATTTTTATAACATGATAATAAGTGATAGAAATTTAATAATAAAATCAAAAAAATTTCTCAAGAAAGTAAAAATTAACATATTTTTATTATTCAGGAATACAATGAATGAACGAGACTAGTCAGATTCAAGGTTAGGTACTTTGTCACAATCTTCATTCATTGAGGCTTATTTTGGTGTTATACAACACATTATTTTATGTAGTGTATAAGAATCCCCTTTGAATTTTAATTTCATTCAAATAGAATATTTTTTCTATTAACAATTTAGTAAATATTATGAGGTGACAACGAGTTCTCTATTTCCGTAACCGTAATTTGATATTTGGATTTCTCTATAAGCATTAATTTTTTAAATGGAAAAGAAATACCTTATTCAATTTTTTTGGTGTTTTAGTTTTGAAAATGGTTTCTGAAATGGATTGAATATTTTAATATTTTTTTACGATTTCTTGTGATTGAAAATGAAATGTTATTTGTGAAATGGTGATATTTTCAAAATTTTATGTGTTATGATTATATTGTGGTACTTGGACATTTGAAGGGAGGATACATGATAAACCAAGGAAGGGTGGTATTTTATAACCTCCAGTTCACTGGGTATGGAAGTTGGCTATAAGGAAATTCCATATATTGATATGTGTGGAAGTCAACAATATTTTTTCCATTTAAGCATGTTTGGGTCCAAAGTTACCTTTATTTGTTATATGTTGATTTCTATGATATCTATGGTAATATTTTGGTTACAAAAAAGGGTAAGAAATGGGCTTATATTCAACAAAGTGTATTTAACACTTCTTCAAGGTGGAAATTATTACTTTATGATAATATATTCTTGGTTTTCAGGTTTTCCCATGACTAACAGTTTTACTTCTTTATGTTTTCCTTACAATGATTTTTATGATCATCCCAAGTTTGGAAATGTTTCTCACAGGACATAATGAATAATAGATTCAAGGATGGGACCAAGGAAAAAATATTCTCTCAAAACATGAAATGATACCATGTTTCTTTATAAATAGTTTTTGTTTTATAAAAAATGTATAGTGAGTAGAATTGTCTACTTTGTAATTTTTGAGATGTAATGTAATTGTTATTGGTTAATTATTTAAAAATATAAACTTGAAAAGATCTAATATGTGAATTAAAGTCAAACTATTGACTTATCTGAAGATTAAGTACTGTTAAAGGATGGGGTCTTATAGTTGATATCAGAAGTCATTTTAGATAACTTTAAAGGTTAGGGTGTTATTTAAGAATAATACAAAAGTCATGTTTAACTATAATATATAGAATATTAGAAAGAGTTATAGTTATTTTAGATAACATTAATGTGTTTAAGATAACATGAATAAGTATATCTTAGTGTTTATACTCCTCATAAGAAATTATATGATGATTTCACTGATATAGCCACACTAACCATTTGGGTTTTAGTAAATGGATGGATCATGCAAGAACCAAAGTAACAATATATGTGAATGAAAATGTGGTGGTTCTATTAATAAGAAACCAAATGAAATTGGAGATATAATGAGGACTCTCATGTTTATTCTAAACCATCTATCCAAAGTAATGATTAACAATATGAACCTTGGTGTTTTTTCTGATGCATCATATATGATAGAAATGAATCCATGAGGAAGTTTAGGTAATAATCATAAAGGTAAGTATATTCAATGACATATGTGTCATTTTTGTGAAAATAAGCACCTAAGAAAATGTTTTAACGGGATAAGAAGTTGTTATAGATGTGGTAATGAAGGTCAAAAAGCAAAAACTTTCCATGAGAAAAGTAAGCATTCGGTTGACTCTAGGAAAGAGAATGCTGTTCTTTCTGAGTTATCAATTGAATGTTTTAAATGTAAGGAGTATGGTCATTATGAAAATAGATTTCTTATGGAGAAGGTACATAAATGGGATCATCATGAACGTACAAATATATGTTTACTAATATCTAATGCCATTATAATTGAATAAGAGGAAACTAAAAATGTCCAATGAAAGGTATGCATTATTTCTTAGATTATGTTTTTAAATTAATTAATCTTAGAACATGATTAATGATTTAGTTTGTAGGAAATAAGTATTAGGGAATAAGTTGAAAAAATGTTTAAGGGATCATTAAGAATGAGGGATGATTATGATGTATATATTTTATTAATTCGAGATTTATGTAACACCCCAAGCTTCCACGGTACGTTTCCCTTCGAATAATGCGATAGCGTGTGTTGTACGCAACCTCGAGTTCTAACACACACCACAACTAATTAAAATAGCCGTTGTGAATAGTAATACCTACTTTTTGAAATCATATATATTTTATATTTCAAAATGGACTTCATTTTTGGATTCGGAATATTGAAATTAGCCTAGGGTGAAATTTTGGTACTTTTCGGATAAATTTAATATTTTGATGAATAGTGAAAATTACTAAATTTTAATTAAAAACAACTTTTTTAATCAAAATAATTAATAGTGATAAATTGTGAATTTGAGTGGTTTTAAATTATATTTAGAATATATTTTTACCATTTAATATAATGTTGGTCATTGGACATAATTTTACAATTAAACCGAACATAAACAAGTGTCAATCTTTTGATAGTTATTACCTCTTAAAAACACGCTTTTTGTTTTGACAGCGGGAATTAATTTTAAATTAATTTCTGCCACTTCTGTGTTTTGAATTTAGAAAAATGGATTCCATATTTGGAATCAGGATTTCCAAATTGTGTAAATAGGTAACTTTTATTTTTAGACATTTTGAATAATTACTCTGGTAAATATTTTATTTACCATGGTTAAGGGTAAATCCGGTAAATAAGGGTTAAAAAAATAATATTATAATAATAACAAATTATCCTAAAACGTGTCCTAACCTTATTGGTGGACACATACCTGACCATGAGCATCCTTGGGTCAATTTGGGGACCCCTTGGAGCCACTTGTATGTGGTAGGGACACTTTATATTAATAAAGTTAAAATAAAAATAAAAATGGCATAATCTTACATCTTTTAGAAGAACAATTTTTACATAGGGTTATACATGTTGGAGTTTCGATTATAAATATTCATTAGAAAGATAAGGAGATTTCCTACATAATGATATTTTATTTATAATTTTTAGACATCAAATAATTTAAATTATTAATGACACAATAATGATGCAATGTTTACCTCATTAATAAATCATTTAAATAAATAAGATTATAATGATTAAAATATTATCTAAAACCTGTCTAAATTCTATTGGTTGAGTGGTTTTCGACCTATCCCCACCTTAACCTTTGAATAATCAACTTTGGAGCCATTATAAACTGAATATGAATTTATTATAAATTAATATTTCTAGCTTTTCCAAAGGTGCCCCTCACCCCTCTTATAAAAGGGCACTCCTCCTTCTCATTTCTTCACACCTTCAAAGCCTTTTGGTTCGACCAAACTCTGCCCAAATACTCTCCCAACATCCCTCACTACAACCTAGAGGCCTTAGTTTGATCAGAAAGCCAACCTAAGGAGCCCTTTTGATCAAATCAAAAGGAAGAACCCGAAGAAGAGTTAATGATTTCACCACCCTTCTCCAAGTTCATTTCTTCTTCCACTTCCACTTTATTTGTTCTTACCATTCTAAAATAATAACTCCAGTATCTCACATATACTGTGATGTTATTATAAATATGGTACAACCATATTCAGTATTCTATCCACCCTTTGAATAACATGTCACCATACGTGCGTACGTACGGCTTACCGTCTCCACGTCGTGGTGTAATTGTTATTCAATATATTATTATTTGGATGGGTATAATAATGATGTGTAACTCATGTAAATAATAAATATAACATGTTAATGATTCTGTATATATGATATACCATCCATTTATATATTATTTTAATATCAAAAGAATGATATTGTCGCTCGTGCGTACGTACGGACTACCGTCTCCACGAACGCGATGAGATTCATTCTCCATCGTATCCATTCAAGTATAATTATCATTTGATGATTTAAAAATGATGTTTAAGGACTTGATATCATTCTGGATATGAATAATATACAACCTATCCTTTACAAACATGTCTTACGTAACAAAACATATAAAAGAAAACAAGTAAGTTAACACCCGAAACGACGATAATTCTAAGATATTATTAACAAATCAATGTTAAAAGATCATATATGATATCATATTAATATATATGATTCTTGTATAATTTAATAACAATTATTTCACCATTATACAGGAGGTTAACCTACCCCAACCAAGGAAAAGTACAAGGTAAGGGTTATTTCACAATCTCTTCATTATCCGAGGTTGTTTATACATAATAATCTACTGGGATCTCGTTATCATCCACATCCATGTTTCTTCAAAATGTATTTCAAAACATTTTTAATATTTAAAAGAATATGGGTTAAAGTCATTTATACCCTTGTTTGACTTTTTATAAGAGGTTTATAATGGAATCTTTCCGTCATTTTCCGAACAAGGTGCTTTTTAACCTTTTCGACAGAATTAAGATAAGAATGTTTTTTTAACTTATACGGTGGGTGCGGTTATTTTCCGCCGTTATAAAATCGTCAAAGCTTCCCTTACAAGCTTAAAAGAATATTTTCAAAGAAAATGTTTTATTTTATATGGATCTTAAATGATTTCAAATTAAAAGGAGATATTTCTTTAAAAAGAATATTGATTTCATCTATGTCAACATCCTTTGATGGATTTTAAGATTATTTGAAGTTGATTTATTATGATACAAAACTTCTATATTGTATTGAAGGTTTTGTGATATGTTTGACTGTGGATGTTCTATTTTTATACCATTCATAGTTTATGGTGAAATTATTTACATTTCGTATGCTAGTTCCAATAAGAATGTTTATGTTATATTTCATCCTTTACTTCATATGAATGTGTTGGACAAGTATGTTCCAGGTTGGGGACTGGTAAAAGTAAGCCCTCCAGGTTGGGGACTGGTAAAAGTAAGCCCTCCAGGTTAGGGACTGGTAAAAGTAAGCCCTCCGGGCTGGTGTCCGGTTTTTAGAGGCACTCCGGGTTGGTGTCCGGTTATTAGAGGCACTCCGGGTTGGTGTCCGGTTATTAGAGGCACTCCGGGTTGGGTTCCGGTTACAGTTAGCCCCAAGGTCTTGGGACGAGGCCTTGAAAAGAAATTAAAGTTTATCATTATTCATTCCAACATTATGAAAGTGGTCATTGATTTTTGCATGTGATTATTCGATTAGTAGAATATCCATGTGAATATGTAAATGGCATTATTTCATTTTATTTATGCCATACCATGTTGAAAGTTCATGTTTGAAAGGCTTTTGTTTTAGTTATACATTGCCTTAAAAGTTTATTCTTATTTATGAAAGTTTCCGCTATTTTGTTATCCTTACTGGGCATTTGAGCTCACCCCTTTTATATGTTTTATTTTTACCAGGAAGTGAAGAAGTAAATTATGAATGACCTGCAGGGATATTATGTGGGGATATGAGTGTGGATTATGGAGACTTTATGTTGTTGTAGTAGTTTTTCATTTTATGATGTAATGTAAAACCTATGAATATATATAGTGTTTCCAAGGATACTAAACCAATCGGTCTTTCGAGATTTGATCTTTCTTGTGATCATGCCAATGTTATGTAATAATGCACGGACTCTGGGTAGCTGGGGTCGGGGTGTTACATTTATGTTCGATCTATGAGTTATGAAATGTTTAAAAGTATTAATGCTCTATTATTGATTGGATTACATTGGAATAATTTTATCTATTATGAGAATCCCTGAAGTTCATTATGTGTAAATTCTTTATGAGTAAGAATTAACATTTCTTTTGTGGACATAATTATACATAATCTTAAGGTTTATATGATCCTTGAATTTTAGTAAATTAGAGTTTATTACTTATTGGGACGCAAAATAAAATACTTGAGATAAAATTGAGATTAAATTATAATATATTTATTTTGATGTTTTTTATCTCATGTTGGGAATGTTATAAGAATTATATAGTTTTAGAAAAAGGGAAACTCACAGGATGGGTAACAACCTATCATGTTGGACAAGGCCATGGGGATCAAAATAATAACTAATTTAAGACAAGTCTTTATCACCAACCATTAGCCTACATGAAGTACCTGGTTAGTTTGACTTATTATTTTTAGTTAAATGAGTTTATGGAATCCGAAGATGTCAATTTTTGGAAATTTTGTTTTGTCAAGTGGATATCCTTTGCATAAGAATATTATTTAGTGATTAAGTGATAAATGTTATTTTAGAAGATGTTCTCTCTTTAGGGAACACTATATACTTATGAAAAATAGAATACTATGAAATTTTATCTTTAGTAATAAATGTTAATTTTTTTTGGATAAATACATGATTTCATTATGGACTTATGGATATTTGGGGTTATTTATGAAAATAATTATCCTCTAATGAATAATATGTGATTAGGTTAATAAATTTTATGGATGAGACTTTAATAGTAGTCACTGTTATTTGTAGATGAATGTTAATTTTTATCTTCAAAAACTATGTGACCAAATCCTTATGAGTTTTTTGTTTCAATCATAGTTAGATTATTTTGAGGAATTTTAATGACGATTTTTTATTGAATGTAATTTATTGAAATTTGGGTAATGTTTCCTGAATTTTGTAGATTAAGAATAGTATTTATTTTTATAATGGATTGTTCTTTTGGGGGATTATATAACCCTATACTAACCATTTTGGTTTTGGATAATGTCTGAAGAGAGGGTAATTATATAGTTTATTTTTTTTTGGATTATGTGTTTCTTTATAAGTTGATTCTAGCACTATAGGTGGGACCAAGTCATCTTGAGTACTCATCATTTGGATAAAATATGATTTTGTTGTAGATTTTTATTAAAGGATAAAACTCTACATGGAATATAAGTATGTTTCCTTATGTTCTTAGTCAAGCTCATTAATAAATTCTTCAACATTATGAAAAGGATATTAAATCAAAAAATATTTACATTTAATTTTCCTATTGTGAAATCAAATACCTCTTAACACATCACATGTTTATGGGTTTCTGGTTGTTAACTTTCTCCTGGTCATATTTTCTAGCACTCTTCATCCGAACAAGATGGTTCGTTTTTCTTCCACATCCATGTTTTCCTACATGGAATCCTAGTATGTGTTATCTTGGGTGACATTTATTCTTGTATTTAATTCTTTTAATGATATAGTTTTATGGACTCGTTTTCCAATGTGGGAGATTCAATGTAGTTTCTGAGCCCAATTTTAAAATTATGAGGATGCAATTTTCAAAAGGGGGGAATGATGTAACATCCCCAGTATTTATAGAATAATAAATTTTCATATATATTAATATTTTTAAATTAAATAATAATTTTATTTTCAATGGGCCACTATGTACGATATCACACCTGACATGTAACAACAATTTTCACTGAAATCTTACATTGCACACAATACTAAGTTATACTAAAAAAATAATAAAATAATAATATTATTATTTCAAATGGTAGTTAACTCACAACCATTGTATTGGGAGAAATTAAAATAATTAACAATATTATGATTTTATATATTTTTTAAATATTTTAAAATTTATCCAATGTATTTTAGAGGATTAAAATGAGAATAAATCCAATTTTAAGCATAAAATACTCAAATATTTTTAAAATGTTGTTTTAACGACTTTTGATTGAGATTTTTTTTAAAAAATAGTATATTTCACTTTTTTAATTTATATTTCATAAAATAAACTTATAATTTTGAAAAGAGAAATCAAAATTTACTTCGGTTGAAAATTTGATATTTTTTGATAAAATCTAAAATTTTATGAATAGTGACAAATACTCCATCTTAATTCAAAGCATCATTTTCATTTAATTTATTATATAGTTAGAGACTAAATTTAATATTTTTAAGGTGTAATTTGATTATTTTGTTATAATTTTATCCAATTATGGTAATTGGAATTAATTTCACATTTAAATTGGACATAAACACATGTCATTCATTTAATAGTTTTTAATTATAAAAAACCACTTTCTGGTTTTCAGAAATAATATTAATTTTATATTAATTACTAAAACTTATGTATTTTGAATTTGGAAAAATGGATTGAGTGTTGGGAGTCCTAATTTCCAAATTATGTAAATTGTTACCTTTTATTTTTTGACATTATTAATTGTAAATTTAGTAACTATTTTTATTTAGCATGGTTAAAGGATAAATTTGGTAAATAAGGGTAAAGAAATATTATAATAAAACAAAACTATGCTAAAACATGTCCTAATAAAATTGGAGGAGATATTTACAGCCATGGGAATCATTGGGTCTATTTTAGGACCCCAAATAGCAACTCATAGGTGATAATGACATGTTATAATAATTAATTTAATGTAAAGAGAAATATAACATAAAAAAGTATCTTTTGTTAAGAAAATTTTAATTTGTATTATATAAATGATATATTAGACTATAAACAATCATTAGAAAGATAAAAAATTTCTTACATCATGGTATTTTATTCATAATTTTAAGAAATTATGTGAATAAATATATTTATGACACAATGATGATCAAATGATTACATTGTTAATGAAATATTAAAAAAAATGATATTATAAATATTAAATAAAATGCAATTTTAACAATTTGATTATATACCTTAATTTTATGGTTTATTATGACATATTATATTTTATATAATTCCTTTGGATCTAAGGAATCATGTTTTCATGACTTTAACAAAAATTGATAACTAAATAATGACAAAATTGACCCAAAAGAGTTTTAAAACAAATATTATTTTATAAAATGATATAATAGTCACAAAATATACTATTTTTACAATATAATAACATAATGTTAAAAATATCATTAATGATCCAATTTTTATTCTATTTTCATTTTATAGTTACTATGGAAACCCAATATTAGGAAAATAGAAGAAGACACGGTAAGAGTTAATGTTTTAAGTTAAGGGATAAAGATAAAAGAGAAGGTTAATTTTGTTACCTAAAAAATTCTAAAACCTATTGGTTGAGAGGATTTAGACCCATTATCATATTTCCCCCAAAATATATCACATTTTAACTATTATAAATCAAAAATAAATTTATTATAAAATAGTATTTCAAGACATTCCAAAAGTGCCCCTCCCCTCTCTTATAAAAGGGACCACCTATTCCCATTTAATCACACCTCTCTAGCTCTTGGGATTATCCAAATTCTATACTAATAATCTCCTAGAATGCCTCCCTTACACCTATAATCCTTACCTTTTAGATAAGGTAATTCAAGAAATCCTTTTGGCTCAAATCAAAAGGAGTTACCCAATTTAGATGCAACATCTTCTCTCAAGCTCTTTTTTTCCTTCTCCACCCCTGATACTCTTATTATTATATGATTACATTAAAAAATCAGTATCCAAAATATACTATAATGTTTTTATGATCAGTATTCTAACTACACTTACACACACTTCTATCTAATGGATACGAATATACTGTTTTTGTGTACGAAAAACTACTACCTCGTGAAATGATGATTGTTCAATTTTCTCCTATCACCTATCATTGTGACCATTATGATAGAACTACATTTATATATGATATATATTATATTTATTTAGTTCTTATCATTATCTAATTTTTATTTATAACATACCGTTACACTTTTCATGTTGTGTAAATATAATTACTTCATTTGAAGAAGTGTTAACTACGACCCCCTCAATGTGACATGACTCATTCATACTATACATGGAATGTATGAAAGATGGTTTTATTAAATCTATTTGAAATATATGAAATTAATATAATAATTTTATTGTATTATAAATTTATATCATTTTACTATTATTATTTTAATATGAAAAATAAAATAAAGTAGCGTTAATGCGTACGTAAAGCCTACGGTCTCCCTGAAAGGAAAATTTCATTTCATATATCCAAATATAATGGATATTATATATAAAAATATATTTGATTTATATGATATTTAAATTTTGAATAATATTCTTGACATGATGGAATATTGAACTCACAGATAATTTACACCAAAAAAGTTTATTTTCGACTCAAGTACCAAACATTGACAAAATGAAAAATATGAACATAAATAAATATATAATTTGTATAACATGGTAATAAGTGATATAAACGTACTAATAAAATTGTAAAATTTACTCAAGAAAGTAGAAATTAACCTAACTTTATTGTTTAAGAATATAAATATTGAATGAGACAAGTCGGATTTGAGGTAAGGGACTTCATCTAAATCCCCTTTACTTGAGTCATATTTTCATGTTATACACCACCTTCTCTTATATGGTGTATAATAAAAACCTTTGCAATTTTATTTTATTCAAAGTGAATTCTTTTTCTATGAACATGTGACTAAAAGACAAAAATTAATGTTTATAACATATGCAGTGACTATGACTTCTCTGCCTCCATAACTGTTATTGGATATTTCGATTCCTCTATAAGCCTTAATGTTTTTAAAAGGGAAATAAATCACGTATTCCCATTTTTTGGGTGTTTTGGTTTTGAAAATGGTTTTTGAAATGTATTTAATATTTAAATATCTAGAAATGATTTCTTGTGATAGAAAATGAAATGTTATTAGTGAAAAGTTGATATTTGAAAAATTGTATGTTTTAGGATTATATATTGGTACAAGGTCATTTGACTGGTGGTTCTGTGATAAAACAAGGATATGTGGTTACATTATAACCACCACTTCATCGATTATGGAAGCAGGTCATATGGATACACCATTTAGTGATATGTGAGGAATTGGACCATATGGTTATTCCATTTATGTTTGTTTATGTCCTAAGATACCATTATATGTTATATGTTTCTTTATATGGGAATTAAGGTAATTTTTTTGTTACAAATATTGTATGCAATGAGCCTATATTTAGTGAATTATATTTACTACTTCTTAATGGTGAAAAGTATTACTTCATGATAAAGTATTCATGGTATTCATGTTTTCTGAAGTATAATAATTTTCTTTCTTTGTGTACTCCTTACCAATAATTGTAATTTTTGAGATGTAATGTAATAGTTATGGAAAAATTATCTAATACTATAATCCTGAAAAGATCCTCGATTTGAATTGAAGTCAAATGATTTTATTATCTCCAGATTAAGTAATTTTTAATACAATAGACTAATAACATCCCAGATATCATTGTTTCCTTTTGATTTCTTCAAAATTCTGGTGACAAATTCCATTGTGATGTTCTCTCATTTCCATGTTGGTATGGGTAATGGTTTCATCAACCACTTAGATTTCTTTCTCTCATCATTCACTTGTTGAAATATCAGGAACTTTAATGTATATTCGGTGATACCCTTCTTTATGTCATCCCACCAATAATTCCTTCAGAGATCCTGATACATCTTTGTGTTTCTTAAGTGAATGGAGAAATTTGAATTATGTGTATCATCCAAAAGTTAGTTCTTTACCTGAATATTTGATTGAAAAAAATAGTCTTGACCCAAATCTCACAATTTATTTTTCACAAACATTGAACACCATAAATTTACCTTTTTTATAGCTTCCACTTTCTTTTAAATTACAACATTATCATTTTGAACGTCCTTTAACCATTCTAAAAGATACTATTGATAAATAATTTGTAAAAGGATTTATAATGTCCCATTCTTTAGGATTCATATTTCTATCTCGACCAAATATAATAATATTGGATCCTTTTCAATTATCATCAATGATAGAATCGTTGGGTCCGTTATACTTAGAGCATCCATCACCCTTGTTTGATTTCCCGGGGTTGTAGTGGATTGAGCAGTCTTAATCCTTGAGGAGATCTAACCATATTCATTGGTGCATGTTCACCTCTTTTGGTGTGGATATATATTGGAGAATTTTGTGATCTATATATATTTTACAATTTTCCCCAAAGAAATAATTCAGCCATATTTTCAACCCAAATATCAAATTTTACAACTCCAGAACATGCATGGGATATTTTTTCTCATGAATTTTCGACTTCCTTGATTCAAAGGCTATGTCTTTGTGATTCAAAAATAACACACAACCCAATCCCTTCTTCATCGATGAAGACTACAAAAAACTCCCCACATGTTGATAGTGTGGGCACAGGTGTAGTGATAATCCTCTTCATCAACTCCATGAAGATTTCTTCATATTCATCATTCTAGGAAAACATGACTCCCTTATGAGTTATCGTTGTATGAGCGGTTGAAAATCATGAGAATTTTCTCAAAAAATAGCGATAATATCCAACTAACCCCAGGAAGCTACTGATATCCGTCACAGATGTCGGCCTCGAACATACCACAAATTGTTTTTTAATAATCAATTGATATCCCATTCCTTGTGATGATATTACCCAATATTGAGTCTTCCTTGAAGCATAACTCAAACTTTATATACTTTGCATAGAGCTTCTCCTTTCGCAAGGTCTCTAGTATAGCGATAAGATGATCCTCATGATCATCCTTATTTTGGGATTATAATTGAATATCTTCAATAAATATAACCAAAAATTTGTTTTGGTAATAAATACATACTATAATAATTATGTCCATGAAGATTTTTGGAGAATTAGTGAGTCTGAAAGGCATTACTAGGAATTTATAGTGCCCGTACCTTGTATGAAAAGCAGTTTGGGGGATATCCTCCTTCTTCACCCTTACTTGGTAATAAGCCAACAACTGATCCACCATGGAGAAGAATTTTGCTCCACATAGACGATTGAACAAGTCATCAATTTGTGGAGAAGGATACTTGTTATTTATCATGATTTTGTTGTGATCATGATAATCAATGAAATGGAACATTGAACCATCATTATTGTTGATGAAGATGACTGGTATCGCCCATGGTGATGCACTTAGGTGTATAAACCTTTTATATATATTCTCCTATCGTTTTTTCTTTAGCTCTTCAAGCTCCACAACATCCATTTTATACGGAGTAATGGATATTAGAAACAACCTAGGTACAAGATCAATCGATATTTCAACATGTCTTTGTAACACCCTGAGATTTTATGAGAATTTTCTTTTTGTCTTATATTATACGCAACACCCAAGGAATCTTTCACAACACACAATACGGACTTGGCTTGCATTACACGCAATCACGACCTTCCTCGATAGCATGTGTAGTACGCAATACCGGGTTTCACTAAACAACGATATATTATTATGAACTATCCGTTATGAATAGTATTAATTAAATTTTGAATTTTATTATTCATCTAACACATTTTCTAGAACATGGTAAGAGAACAAAATAATTTTTTCTGGTAAAATAAGTATTTTTCAAAAAATCCAGTTTTACCGCCTTTTGATGGTGCACCCACATTAAATCTAGTTTTTGACAAGTTTATAAATTCAATTTGACAAAATAAAATTCTTATTTTGAATTAGTGTATACAAATTTACTTTGGACAAATTTTTGATATTTTTCTGATAACTTTCATATTTTGAGGAATAGTAAAAATACGCTAATTTTTAATTAAAATTAACTTTTTTCATTGAGATAATTTATATGGTTAAATTCTAATATTGAATGGTTTTAAAGTATAAATAGAATATATTTTTACCATTTAATATAATGTATGTCATTAGAATTAATTTCACATTGAATTCATGGGTAAAAACATTTCAATCTTTGGTAATGTTTTAACTTCTAAAACCAGTTTTCTTACCAACGAGATTTATTTTAAATTAATTACTGAAAATTATATGATTTGAATTTTGAAAAATGGATTCTATATTAGGAATCCATGGTTCCAAATTATTTTAATAGGATACTTTTTATTTTTGGGCATTATGCATAGTAACTATGGTAAATTTTATTTACCATAGTTAAAGGTAAATCAGGTAATTAAGGGTAAATATAAGATTATAAAATTACCCTAACACCTGCCAAAATCCTATTGGATGACTAAAAGTAGACCCATATCACCTAAGGGTCGGATTAGATTCATTTAATGGACTTTTTTCTCTGAAAATAATTTAATTATTATTAAAAGCAAAGAATGTGACAACATGTCACTTTCTTAAATATTATAAGTATAATAATTTTACTTTAGTGATAAACTTAATGAAACTTCAAACATGAATAGTCTCTAGAAAGAGAATACAATTATCTACATCATAGGAATTTATTTATAATTTTTAAGGATTAATTAAATATCATTATTTACGAAACAATAGTGATGAGGAAATTATTTTATTAATTAAAATATCAAATAAATGGTTTTAAAAATATTGTAATAAATATTATATGAACTATTTAATGGGATCCACTAATTTTCTAGATACATATGATATTTTATAAATCTATTAAATCTTTTATTTCAAAAATATATTCTGTATATATTTTATTTAAATTCAAATAAATGAATAGTGTCAAAATTGACACTATTGTTATTTTATAAAAATAACATATTATAAAATTGTTTAAAAATCACAAAAATATTTAAAAAATATAAATTAAAATTTATTTGGTTTAAAATGTAATAAAGTGTAAAATTATTGAAAATTCACAACACATATGTAATTATTTATAATAATTTAAAATTTAGAATATTATTACCACAAATAAAATTAAATTGATAAATAAGGATAAATCAAGTTGATAATGTTTAAAATAAATTCCTAACATGTCTAAATTATATTTCATGATGATATTACAACCCTATATCATCTAATATTTGGATATGAGTAATTTTGGAAGTTTTTATGTGGGGTTGGGATTTAATATAAACTAATATTTCTTATATTTCCAAAGGTGCCCCTCTCCTCCCTTATAAAAGGGCACCTCCTCCCTCTTCTCCTCACTCCAATTTGAGCCTTCAATCTCGGTCAATCCCTTCCCATTTCACATCCCCACTTCCTTGGACACATCCTAGAGGTCCTGGTCTTCTTCCAAGACCAAATTTAGTGCCCTAAGAGGAGGTCTCGATGAGGCGCTTCAAAGAAGAGGTAATGTCCGTCACTGATTCTTTCAACTTTATTTATTCTTCCACTTCTTCTTCTTTATTTTTTTAATTATTAATTAATAACATAAGTATCACTCATATACTGATATGTTATTATAAGTATGAAACAATACTATTTCACCATCTATCCATCCTACAGAAAAAAAATCACCGCGCGTGCGTACGTACGGAATACCGTCTCCACACCATGGTGTAATCTATTTTCCATCACCACCTTACTTGGATGGGTATAATGGTGAAATTAAATAACTATATATGATTATTGTAAAGTGTTATTGATTCTGAAAAAGTATACATACAATCCAATACAATTCCACGATCATGGGAATGATATCATTTCTCGTGCGTACGTACGGAATACCGTCTCCACGATGTGATGCGATTAGTTCTACATGATCTTCATTGCATAATGATTATATAAATGAATTGAATGAATAAATATGATATATAGTACACTAATACCATTTTGGAAACTAGGTATCTATAACCTAAAGAGAAGAATAAGAATTTATTCGACAAAACACGCATAAGAACAAAAAGTAATAAACACCCGAATAACAAGTAGTAATGAAATATTACTAATAAAAAGCTAATAATATGACCATATATGATATCATAACAATAAGTATGATTCTTTAATAAGTCAATAACATTATTTAAATCATTATACAGGAGGTTCGGACACTTATGAAGCAAATCGGACCTAAGGTAAGGGACAATCTCACAAATCTCAATTTTTATCCGAGATTGTTTATACTTCAGAATTAACTGGGGAATATTTATCATCAACATCCATGTTTACTCAATATGTAATATTATTTATATCCTCCTTCAATTGTTTAAATCCAATTTTACCCTTCGGTGAGTTTTTATTAAAAGATATGAAAGGAATCTTTTGTCTTTTTTCGTACGAGGTACTTTTTGACTTTTTCAAAAAAAGTACGAGAAGAATGTTTTTTAACATATACAGCATGAATGGATTTTTAAAACATTATTTCCAAGAATCTTCCTTTACAATTTTCAAGTTTATTTTTAATCAACTTCATTTAGTTTAAAATTGTATGACATGTTAAGAAAGGAAAAATGTTTTTGAAGTAGAAAGGATATTTTCCTCAAGAATGGAGTTCAAGTGTTTTATCAAAATTATTTTCCATATAAGATAATATAGGGTTCTGTTTCTATCCCTATTATTAAATTTATTTGATTATGTTGTGATGGAAATATTTTTATGAATTCCTTTATCTTATATGAATTTTTTTATGATGTCACGATGTTTAAGATTCCCATTTTTATTACATGGGTTATGCTATGATGTATGGTTTATGATTTTGTGGCACACATAAGAATAGTGTCATTATGATATGGATGGGACCCATATCTACCTCCAATGAATTAGGTAAAGATTTTATATCTCATGAGATAGACATGGCTGGAACGGCAGGTTAAACAGGTTCAGTGAAACAGGACTGAAACGAGGACTGAACTCGGTTCAGAAATGGACTTTGTCCACTAAGATAGTCTTGAAAATGAGTCTTGACTAATAATAAATGATTCTCTATGATTATGTGTGTATGCCACAAAGTTTAATGTTTTATGTTATGATTATTGGGACTACATTTCACTACAATGATTTATCCCATGTTATGAAATTATGATCTCTTTTGCAGGGTAAGATTTTCAAAATGTTATGTTCTTATGAATTTGATGTAATTGATATTTATTTTTTTTACCCTTACTGAGCATTTGAGCTCACCTTTTTGTATGTTTTCTTTCCCCAGGTCAGGAAGAAGGGTATTAAGTAAGATATGCCAATAAGGGACTATAGATATGATGAAATAAATGGGAGACAATGTAGATGCTTTATGAACCAGTTGTTTATGTTTCCCAGTTTCTAAAGACACTATACCTATATGGTCCATTCATGGTTTTGTTATATATTTTAATAAGTATGCTTCAATTTTGAAGTATTAACCATGTATGTAAAGTATGGGTCACTATAGTTGGTATCAGAGGAAAGTTATAGTCAACCTTTGGAAACTAGGATGTGAAAGCCTTAGTAAGAAACCTAAGGATATGTCTAAGCATAAAACACAATCTTAGTGTTTTAGAAATGGCTATGAACAACCTATGATAAGACCATAAGTTTGAAATTTTATTCTTGATTATGTGGTTTTCCTATTATAAATAGTGTTTCTCACACTATTATTCTTGGTTTTAGTCAATGGCTGGAACCTGAAGAAACTTTGTTAATGCAGAATGCGACGGGAAATGCAATGATTGTCCCCCTAAGCAACCAAACGTTATGGGAGATGGAATGAAAAATCTTGTAGCCATGCTCACACAACTTTCTCAAGCTATGAATCATGCTGGACTTCCAAATGAGAAAAGGAAGGAGCAACATTCTGTCGAATCCTTCATGAGGCAGCGTCCACCTTCATTCAGCGGGTCTTCTGATCCATTAGTGGCTGAACAATGGATCAGTACCACTAAAAAGATATTTTCAGTTCTTCAATGTTATGAACATGATAAAGTCATCTTAATAGTGTATCGTTTAGAAGGTGATGCTGATCAATAATGGAATCTTATTAAGAATATGAGGCAAAGGGATGAAATTGATTCCATGGAATAGGATGAGTTCAAGAACTTATCTTTCAATAAGTATTTCCGTCATATTATTCGAAAAAAATGGAGAATAATTTTCTTGAACTAAAGAAAAAGGATGATGAATCTGTTGGTGCCTACAAAGAAAATTTTACAAGAGTTGCAAGGTACGCTTCCAGAATTATTATCCAACCTGAGAGTAAGATCGATTGATTCTTTAGTGGCTTAAAACCATGTCTTCAAAGGGCGTTAGCCATAATGGACTTCAATAGCTACGAGGAAATTGTTCGATGTGCTCTCAAGGTTGATATGGAGATTGGTGTAACCCATCAATCACATGGGTTTGATAAGAAGAGGAAAATGGAATTCAAAGGAAAATCTAAAGACCACACTAAAAAGAAGACGAGTTTTCCCTTATTCTCAAAGTGTGGAAAGAAACATGGATGAAATTGTCTTAAGGGGACAAGAAAATGTTATAAGTGTGGAAAAGAAGGCCATCGGGCAATTGAATGTCGAAATAATGGGAAGAAGATGTCTAATAATGCAAACAAAGGAAGAGATACACAGAATGAACCTACTACACTTCAATGTTTCAAGTGCAAGGAGATGGGTCATTATGCCAATCAATGCCCAAATCCATGGGTTGATGATGATGATCGACCTCAACAAACTCTTAAGGCTAAAGACAAAGGAAAGTCGCATGCAATTACTATCGGTGATGTGGAGTACGACAACGAAGTGGTGAGAGGTACACTTACCATCCACTCTAAAGTAGAAGATGTTTTATTTTATCCTGGATCCACCCACTCTTTTATTTATGAAGAATTTTCTAAGGGTATCACCATATTACCTCAACAATTAGATGTTGAGTTGGATGTGACAACTCCTAATGACACAACAGTCGCATCAAAAGTTTACAATTCTTCTTCGATTGAAGTTTGTGGGAAAGTGCTTCCTAAAAATATTGTGGTCCTTCCTATAGTGGAATTTGATGTGAATCATGGCATGGATTGGATTTATTTATATGGATCTCATATCAATTGCCAAAGGAGGGAAGTCACATTTCATATTCCAGATCAATCTATGATCGTCTATCGATGCAAGGATGAACATAACCTTCCAGTGGAAATTTCTTCCCACTTATGGGTCTTGATTCCACTAAATGAAGGTTATTTATCTCAAATGGTTGGTGAGAAACCCACGATTAATAATATTCCCATTGTACGGGAGTTTGACGATGTCTTTCCGGAGTAATTTCCAGGTCTTCCACCAAATCGTGAAGTTGAGTTTTCAATAGAACTCGTACCGGGTGCTTTGCCTATTTCAAAAACACCTTATAGAATGGCCCCAATTGAGTTGTAGGAATTGAATAAGCAACTCCAAGAGAATCTTGATAAAGGATTGATACACCCTAGTGCGTCACCTTGGGGAGCACCAGTTCTATTTGTTAAGAAGAAAGATGGATCAATGAGACTCTGCATTGATTATCGAGAACTTAACAAGATCACTATCAAGAAAAAATATCCTCTCCCACACATTGATGACCTATTTGACCAACTACACAGAGCTCAATACTTTTCCAAGATTGATCTTCATTCAGGGTATCATCAATTAAGGGTCAAAAGGGAGGATATACCAAAGACGACATTCCGTACAAGGTATGGCCACTATGAATTTATAGTGATGCCATTTGGTCTTACTAATGCCCCTACTATCTTCATGGATCTGATGAATAGAGTCTTTAGAGACTATCTTGATCAGTTTGTGGTAGTCTTTATAGATGATATTATTGTCTATTCAAAGAGCAAGGAATAACATGAATATCACTTGAGAATTGTATTAAAGACCCTAAGAAAGGAGAAGCTTTATTCCAAATTTACCAAGTGTGAATTTTGGCTTCAAAAAGATGAATTTTTGGGTCACATAATCTCAAAAGAGGGGATAACTATGGATCCAGCAAAAATAGAGGTTATAGAAAGACGGTTGAGACAAACAACAGTAACTAAGATCCAAAGTTTTCTTGGTTTAGCTGGATATTACTGACGTTTTGTGAAAGATTTTTCAAGGTTATCTAACCCACTCACCAAGTTGACTCGAAAAGGAGTTAAGTTTGTTTGGGCGGAGGAATGTGAAGAAAATTTCAAAGAGCTAAAAAGAAGGTTAGCCAGTGCACCTGTGCTCACACTACCTTGTAGTGGAGAAAGGTTTGTGATCTACAATGATGCATCCAAGAAGGGAATGGGATGTGTTCTCATGAAAAATGATATGGTGATAAATTATGCCTCACGACAGTTGAAAATCCATGAGCAAAATTACCCAACTCATGATTTGGAGTTAGCTGAGGTAATCTTTGAATTAAAGATATATAGGCATTACCTTTATGGTGAAAGGTGTGATATTTATACTAATCATAAAAGTTTAAAGTATATTTTCACACAAAAGGAGCTGAATATGCGTCAAAGAAGATGGTTGGAGCTGATTAAAGATTACGACTGCTCAATCCATTACCACCCTGGGAAAGTAAACAAGATAGCCGACACATTAAGTCGATAAGACCATGCTATCTTATCCATGATGAGGATCACAAAAGATCCAATATTTATGGATTTAAAAAGGATGGATCTTGGAATTTTAATGGAAGGGGAGAAATCATATCTTTCTCAAATGAATGTTCAACCATCTATACATGTGAAGATTCAAGATGAACAGAAAGAAGATGTAGAGTTACAAAAGAAGGTGAGAAATGTTCCTGAATTAAACCTTGATTGTGATGGGATTATAAAGTTTAGGAATCTGGTTTGTGTTCCTCCCATCCCCGAATTAAAGAAGGAGCTGCTGGATGAGGCTCATAGTTATTCATTCTCTATTCATCCTGGAAGCACGAAGATGTATAGGGACCTGAAAGAGTACTTCTGGTTGGATGGAATGAAAAGAGATGTTGCTGAATATGTCTCTCGATGCTTGGTTTGTCAGCAAGTTACATCTAAGAGACAGAAGCCTAAGGGGATGTTACAACTATTACCCATACCAGAATGGAAATGGGAAAACATAACTATGGACTTTGTCACTGGAATTCCTAAAACATCCAAAGGCAATAATGCTATCTGGGTCATAGTTGATCGTCTTACAAAGTCTGCACACTTAATTGCTATTAGAGAAGATTTCTCTCTAGATCAGCTTTCCAGGATATATGTAAAGAAAGTGGTAGGATTGTATGGATTACCACTTTCTATTATATCTGATCGGGATCCGAGGTTTACCTAAATGTTCTAGCGAAGTCTTCAGCTTACTCTAGATACAGAGTTGAGTTTCAGCACGACTTATCATCCTCAGACAGATGATCAGTCTGAGAGGACAATTCAAACTCTATAAGATATGTTGAGAGCTTTCTCTATATATTTCAAAGGTGGTTGGGATCCACAACTACCTTTGGTGGAATTTTCTTATAATAATAGCTTTCACTCCAGTATTCTGATGGCTCCTTACGAAGCTCTCTATGGAAATAAATGCAGGACTCCAACTTGCTGGGATAAAGTTGGGGAATGAAAGCTATTTGGACCTGATCTCATTGATGAAATGGCAGAAAAGGTCAGATCTATTCAACAACACATAAGAGCAGCTCAGAGTCGATAGAAAAGTTATGCCGACAACCGAAGAAATGACCTATAGTTTGAAGTGGGTGATAATGTGTTCTTACGAATATCTCCCTGGAAGAGGGTCATGAGATTTGGAAAGAAGGGAAAGTTGAGCCCTAGATATATCGGTCCTTTTGAAATTCTGGATCGTGTTGGGAAGGTAGCATACCAATTGGCACTTCCACCGAATCTCTCTCAAGTTCACGATGTGTTCCATGTATCTCTCCTGAGAAAGTACATACCTGATCCTTCACATGTACTCAGCTCAGAAGTTATACTGCTGGAGCAAGATCTTTCTTATAAAGAACAACCGATAGAGATTCTGGATCATTGCGAAAAAGTCCTACGGAACAAGACCACTCGCTTGGTGAAAGTTTTATGGAGGAACCACCAATTATAAGAAGCTACATGAGAACTTGAGGATATGATGAGGGAGAGGTATCCTCATCTATTTATAATGAAGTGACGAATTTCAAGGGCGAAATTCATTTTAAGGGGGGTAGAATGTAACACCCTGAGATTATATGAGAACATTTTTTGGCTTATGTTATACGCAACACCCAAGGAATCTTTCAAAGCACACAATACGGACTTGGCTTGCATTACACGCAATCACGACCTTCCTCGATAGCGTGTGTAGTACGCAATACCGGGTTTCACTAAACAACGATATATTATTTTGAACTAGCTGTTATGAATAGTATTAACTACATTTTGAATTTTATTATTCATCTTACACATTTTCTAGAACATGGTAAGAGAAAAAAATAATTTTTTCGGGTAAAATAAGTATTTTTCAAAAAATGCAGTTTTGCCGCCTTTTGATGACACACCCACATTAAATATAGTTTTTGAAATGTTTATAAGTTAAATTTGACAAAATAAAATTCTTCGTTTTGAATCAGGGTATAAAAATTTACTTTGAATAAAATTTTGATATTTTTCTGATAACTTTTATATTTTGATGAATAGTAAAAATACGCTAATTTTTAATTAAAAACAACTTTTTTCATTGAGATAATTTATATGGTTAAATTATAATATTGAATGGTTTTAAAGTATAAATAGAATATATTTTTACCATTTAATATAATTTATGTCATTATCATTAATTTCACATTGAATTCATAGGTAAAAACATTTCAATCATTGGCAATGTTTTAACTTCTAAAACCTGTTTTCTTAACAATGGGATTTATTTTAAATTAATTACTGCAACTTATATGATTTGAATTTTGAAAAATTGATTCCATATTAGGAATCAGTGGGTCCAAATTATGTTAACAGGCTACTTTTTATTTTTGGGCATTATGAATAGTAACTACGGTTAATTTTATTTACCATAGTTAAAAGTAAATCGGGTAATTAAGGGTAAATATAAGATTATAAAATTACCCTAACACCTTCCAAAATCCTATTGGATGACTAAAAGTAGACTAATATCAGCTAAGGGTCAGATTATATTCATTTAATGGACTTTTTTCCATGAAAATAATTTAATTATTATTAAAACCAAAGTATGTGACAACATGTCACTTTCTTAAATATTATAAGTATAATAATTTTAATTAATGATAAACTTAATGAAAATTCAATCATGAATAGTCTCCAAGAAAGATAATACAATTATCTACATCATAGGAATTTATTTAGAATTTTTAGGGATTAAATAATTATCATTAATTATGACCCAATAGTGATGTTGAAGTTATTTTATTAATTAAAATATCAAATAAATGGTTTTAAAAATATTAAAATAAATATTATATGAACTATTTAATGTGCTCCACTAATTTTATAGATACATATGAAATTTTATAAATCTATTAAAGCTTTTAGTTTGAACATATATTCTGTATATATTTTATTTAAATTCAAATAAATGAATAGTGTCAAAATTGACACTATTGTTATTTTATAAAAATAACATATTATAAAATTGTTTAAAAATTATAAAAATATTTTAAAATTATAAATTAAAATTTATATGGTCTAAAATGTCATAAAGTGTCAAATTATGAAAAATTCACAACACATATGTAATTATTTATAATAATTTTAAATTTTGAATATTATTACCACAAATAAAATTAAATTGATAAATAAGGATAAATCAAGTTGATAATGTCTAAAATAAATTCCTAACATGTCTAAATTTTATTGGTTGTTGAGATTACAACCCTACCTCATCTAATATTCGGATATGAGTCATTTTGGAAATTTTTATGTGGGGTTGGGATTTAATATAAACTAATATTTCTTATAATTCCAAAGGTGCCCCTCTCCTCCCTTATAAAAGGCCACCTCCTCCCTCTCCTCCTCACACCAATTTGAGCCTTCACGCTCAGCCAATCACAGCCCATTTTACTTCCCCACTTCTACAAAAACATCTTAGAGGTCCTTGGCTTCTTCAAAGACCAATTTTAGTGCCCTAAGAGGAGGTCTCAAAGTGGCGCTTCAAAGAAGAGGTAATGTCCGTCACCGATTCTTTCAACTTTATTTCTTCTACCACTTCTTCTTATTTAGTTGTTTCATTATGAATTAATATCATCAGTATCACTCATATACTGATATGTTATTATAAGTATGAAACAACCCTATTTCACCATCTATCCATCCTACGGAAAACAAAATCATCGCGCGTGCGTACGTACGGAATACCGTCTCCACGCCGTGGTGTAATGTATTTTCCATCACCACCTTACTCGGATGGGTATAATGTTGAAAATAAATAACTATATATGATTATTTTAAAGTGTTATTGATTCTGAAGAAGTATACATACACTTTAATACAATTCCACGATCATGGGAACAATATCATCGCTCGTGCGAACGTACGGAATACCGTCTCCACGATGTGATGCGATTCGTTCTACATGATCTTAATTGAATAATGATTATATAAATGAATTGAATGAATACATATGATATAGAGTAAGCTAATACCATTCTGGAAATGAGGTATCTATAACCTAAAGAGAAGAATAATAATTTATTTAACAAAACATGCATAAGAACAAAAAGTAATAAACACCCGAATAACAAGTAGTAATGAAATATTAATAATAAAAAGCTAAGAATATGACCATATATGATATCATAAAAATAAGTATGATTATTTAATAAGTCAATAACATTATTTAAATCATTATACATGAGTTTCAGACACTTATGAAGCAAATCAGACCTAAGGTAAGGGACAATCTCGCAAATCTCAATTTTTATCCGAGATTGTTTATACTTCAGAATTTACTGGGGAATATTTATCATCCACATCCATGTTTCCTCAATATTTAATATTATTTATATCCTCCTACAAATGTTTAACTCCAATTTTACCCTTCGGCAAGTTTTTAGTAAAAGATATGATAGGAATCTTTTGTCGTTTTTTGTACGAGGTACTTTTTGACTTTTCCGACAAAAGTACGAGAAGAAAGTTTTTTTTAACTTATACGGCATGAATGGATTTTTAAAACATTATTTCCAAGAATCTTCCTTTACAAGTTTTCAAGTTTATTTTTAATCAACTTCTTTTAGTTTAAAATCGTATGACATGTTAATAAAGGGAAAATGTTTTTGAAGTAGAAAGGATATTTTCCTCAAGAATGGAGTTCAAGTGTTTTATCGAAATTATTTTCCATCTAAGATAATATAGGGTTCTATTTATATCCCTATTATTACATTTATTTGATTATGTTGTGATGGAAATATTTTTATGAATTCCTTTATCTTATATGAATTGTTTTATGATGTCACGATGTTTAAGATTCCCATTTTTATTACATGGGTTATGCTATGATGTATGGTTTATGATTTTATGGCACACATAAGAATGGTATAATTATGATATGGGTGGGACCTATATCTCCCTCCAATGCATTGGGTAAAGATTTTATATCTCATGAGATAGATATGGCTGGAACGGCAGGTTAAACCAGTTCAGTGAAACAGGACTGAAACGAGGAGTGAACTCGGTTCAGAAATGGACTTTGTCCACTAAGATAGTCTTGGAAATGAGTCTTGAATAATAAGAAAATATTCTATATTATTATGTGTGTATGCAATAAAGTTTCATGTTTTATGTTATGATTATTGGGACTACATTTCACTACCATGATTTATCCCATGTTATGAAATTATGATCTCTTTTGCGGGGTAAGATTTTCAAAATGTTATGTTCTTATGAATTTGATGTAATTGATATTTCTTTTGTTTACCCTTACTGAGCATTTGACCTCACCCTTTTGTATGTTTTCTTTCCCCAGGTCAGGAAGAAGGTTAATAAGTAAGATATGCAAAAAATGGACTATAAATATGATGAAATAAATGGGAGATAGTGTAGATGCTTTATGAACTAGTTGTTTATGTTTCCTAGTTTCTAAAGTCACTATACCTATACGGTCCTTTCATGGTTTTGTTATATATTGTAATAAGTATGCTTATATTTTGAAGTATTAACCATTTATATAAAGTATGGGTCGTTATAGTCTTCTAGGAGGAAGACTGAGAAATTCTTCACGGAACACATCAATGAATTCCCGAACAGTAGGCATGTCTTTGAGAATGGTTCCTTCTTTAGACTCAATAATATGATAAATATACCCATGATCATAGGGAAGAAATATCCATGCTTGGGATGATGGTTCTAAAAAAGATTCATCCTCCTTCTTACAATTTTATAGAATCAGGGGTCGATTCACCTGATGGGGAGTGATTTCCCTCTTGTGAAAATTTATGTTGGCTCTATATCGGGAAATCCAATATATTTCATGAATTTAATCAAATTACATAATGGGAAGTATGATGAGGTTCAATGATAAGTTCAATTCACAAATTCTAATAGAGGAAGAGTTATATTCATGGGATGCAATAATTTCCCCATTTTCTGTTTTCACCGACATATCTACTACTACTCTTTATGATGATGTTTGGATTATTCTACTAAAAATTCAGGATATAAAAGAATGCATATAACTAGAATAAAAAAGTATGTTTGTTATTATTTAATGAATAACTATTGTACCTTTAACAACATTGTTTTTAGGATTCTCTTTGGTGGTAGTGATGGAAAAATATTTTTCTTTCTACCGTGGAGGTTGTTTGTTGCCTCTGATAAACCTTGTCTTTGGGAACTAGTTCACAAAGTGCCCTAGTTCTTTTCAGTTGTAGTAATGAACAATGTGTTGAGGATCAAACATAGCATTCCTTTCTACTATCGCATTAGTGGGTTTTTCTTTCCAGATATCACAGGCATGGTGTCCTTCCTTCCAGCAAATAAAGCATTTCCTCATTCCCTTAATAAAATTTCCATGGTACTTTTTTCGACACCTTTGGAAAGTGGGATTATTTAATTTCATATCACCATTGGATATATCCATCAGACCAATAGAATTAAATTCCACTTTATTCTTTTTATCCCATGATACCCTAGAGATTCTGTGATCTCCATCTCTATTTTTAGGGCACATCAGACAATATCCTTATAGCTGTTAATGTCCCAGATCCCCACAGATTTTTGTAGGCTAGGTTTTATCACATCAAAGAATAGGTAAAACTTTCAATTAGGGGTAATTAAAAAACCGAATTCTACTACTCAAATTTTTCGGTATTTGCGATGGGGTCCTGTCGTAAATAGCTTGTTGCAGAAAGTGGAGTTGCAAATAGTTTTTTTTGCCACTGTCCCATCATAAATAGGACTTCAATTATATACATTAAATATATAACAACGGGCTGTGATGGGCCCTTGAAAAAAGTATTTGTGATGGGACTATTGTCATATCGCATTTAGATCTCCATTTATATATGTTATATATATATATCTAAACCTTTTTCAGCGAGCCCATTAAAAAAATGTCTTTGCGATGGACCCTTGTAGGTTGCAAATAATATTTTAAAAAATATATATAAACTATTACCGATAGGGACCCGTTGCAAAATTTGTTGTCGCAAGTATGGAATAAAATAAAATATATATTTAATAAAATTATAATTAATGAATAAATAATATTAATATTATTAAAACAATAGAAAAAATAAAAAATATTAAAATTCTCAATATTAGAAAAAATATAAAAAAATACTAATATATTATTATTATTTTTAGAAAAATAAACAATGATTAAAAAAATATAATACTAATAATAAATAACAAAATATTAAAATATTAAAAATAAAAAAGAATTAAATTATGAAATATTAACACCAATATAAAATTTAGAAACTGTAAATAGTCATATTAAAACAAATCTTGAATTCAAATGTGTTAACATAAAAAAAATTCACTGGGGGGATAGTCTTTCAAAATAGGGGGAGGAGCTGGAGGAGATAGTGGAGGAAAATCCATCTCTGAACTATGAGTTAGAAGACGCTTGTACTCCATCTTCTTGTGAAACTGCTACTGCCATCAACACATCTCCTCCTCGTGCTGCTTCTGTTGCTGCAACTGCCATCAACGCATATCCTCTTCATGTTACTGTTGTTTTTGCTATTGACCCACAACTGATCGCTCGGTGTTGATCATCTTATTCTATCATGAGGCTCTACTACTGACCCAGATAAGATCACTCGATGCTGATCCACACAGGAATTCTCGGTGCTGATTTACACAGGACCGCTCAGTGAAGATCAACAGAGGACCGCTCAGTGCTAATCCACACAGGATTTCTTGGTTCTGATCCCCACAGGATCGCTTGATGCTGATCCACACATAATCACTATTCATTCTTCACGTCTCAGTCGACCACTGGATTGCCGCACCAAGAACACATGATTCTATGAGGATTCGTTCCGCCCACCATCTGTTGTATCATAACTAGCATGATGTCCCATGAAGAAGTAACCCGATGAACTGCCTTGTCATACGAGTTCCAACGCAATAAACGATGCATCAACTGGATGCCTGGTATGTATGTTATATGAATTTTAATGTCAAGGTCCTGATCGGATTCAGGTACGATCCAACCCGACCAATCTCAGAGTTTTCTCAAAAACTCACATGGAGTATCTCAAAAGGGCCGCCTCGTCTTAAGGGTTTCGGGGCCATAGAAAGTTTGTTGAATGAAAATCCAGTTTAGGAGACACGCCTAGTTAAGTGTAACTAGGTCGAAAGGGGTCTGGGTCCGGTCCGACCCGGTTGGAATGACCCGACCCGACCCAGGTCTGACCCAAATCAGATCGACCCAACCCGCAAATTATTAAAAATAATTACTAATAATTACTAATAATTACTTATTATTACTAATTATTACATATTATTACTAATTATTACTAATTATCACTTTTTTCCTAATTATTTCAAATTATTAGTAATTATTACAAAATATTACTAATTATTATTATTTTTCCTAAAAATTACTTATTATTACTAATTATTACTAATTACTACTAATTATTACTAATTATTTCTAATTATGACTATTTTTTTAATTATTACCAATTATTACTAATTATTACTAAATATTACTAAATATTACTATTTTTCATAATTATTACTAATTATAACTAATTATTACTTATTATAACTAATTATTACTACTTATTACAAATTATTAAAAATTATTACTTATTATTACTAATTTTTACTAATTATTACTAATTATCACTTTTTCCTAATTATTACTAATTATTAGTAATTATTACTAAATATTACTAATTATTACAATTTTTCCTAATTATTATGTATTATTATTAATTATTACTAATTATTACTAATTATTACTAATTATTACTAATTATTACTCATTATTACTAATTATTATTAATTATTACTCATTATTATTAATTTTTTATAATTTTTCTTAATTATTAGTAATTATTTCTATTTTTCCCTAAATATTTCTTTTTTCCTAATTATTACTATTTACTGTTAATTATTACTTTTTACTGCTAATTATTACTATTTACCCATAATTATTACTAATTAACGTTAATTACTAATAATCACTACAAATTACTAAGAATTAGTACTAATGATTTAAATTTATTATTACAAATAAATTACGATAACAAAAAAATCTAAATATAATTTAATTACAACGGATGTACATTAATTAAAATTAATATAAAAAATGAAATAAATACTAAATTAAAAAAACATAAAAACCTTAAAGCTTGATCTCTTATAGGTGTAGACGACTTCACAACTTCTTCATAAAAAAACTAACATCGAGAAATTGTCCTCTAAAATTAGAGTTTTGAGGGATAGAGAAAGTCAGAACTGAGGGGAAGGATGGAAAAATGGACGGTGTATATATATGTTAGATTAGTTCCAAGGAGTATCCTATCACAAATAGTACTATTCGCGATGAGTCCCATCTCAAATACCTTCAGCCACATTAATTACTCTCGATAGATAGAAGAGTATTTACGACAGGTCCCATCGCAAGTAGTGGCATGATGACACACTATTAGAGATTGAGCAACATCCTATCACAAATAATATTTACCACCATTGGGTATTTGCGATGGGAACCATCACAAATAGTGACCCAGGGAGGAACTATTTGTGATGGGGAAATTCCATATCGCAAATTGTATTAATCGCCTCCGAGTATTTTCGACGGGGGGTGCCGCCCCATTGCAAATACCTTTCCCGCGGATTGGCATGAAAACTGCACCAAACCGTGCATAAAATGTTGTGATGGGACCCCAAGTCCCATCTCAAATAACTAATTATTTGCAATGGGTCAATTCACCCATCATAAATAACCTCTTCGAAAAACTATTTGCGACAATATTCATCTCCGTCGCAAATAACTCGTCGCAAAAATCCATTTTTCCCTTAGTGGGAATATCATGAGAGTCATGTAATGTTTACCTTATACTCCCCAATAGATTCATCTTCCTTTTTTGTGAGATCAAGGAAATCTCTTTCCATCTTAAGATGGAGGGTGCGGGGAAAATATTTATCGAAAAACATTTTCTGGAAGTCCTTTTATATGATCCCCTCAATCTCTTCATCAGGATTTATATTTTAAATCAATGTCCACCATTGATCAGCTTCACCCTCCATATGATAAGCATCCAAAAAAATATCCTCTTTTTCAGAACATAAATGGATGAAGATGATCTTTTCAATGGAGTTGATCCATTGTTTAGTGATTGAGGGATCATATGATCTGTTGAAAGCATGAGACATTTTTCTAATGAAGCTCTTGATTTAGACTAGTTCATTCTTGAGGGGCTTGGATGTTCCTCTTAACACATGTTTCTAATCAAAACATGTGTTAATCGAGAGATTATCGTGACAAAGTTTTCAATTCGTTCTCCCATTGAATTGGGCATCTCAATAGAATAGTCATCACATTGATCTTCACATCAATTGTTTTCCTGAGTCCTCCTATTACTGGCCACTGGATAGAATTAACAGAAAAATATGGTTAAGTATTTGATACTATTAAATACATATATGGGAATCCAATGAAAAAAGGCATAACTTATAAATTATATTTATCTCATTAACCTATTAATTTCTAATCATCGTTCTATGTTATCAATAATCTACTTCCTAAAATATATTCCTAAAGGATTTTTTTGGTTCCCTTAATAATGGTTATTAGTAATATTATAAAATTACGGATACATATCTCCTGGGAGTGTCGAACCAGGATTGTATCAAGGCCCGTTTTTGTTCACCATTTCTAATTCTTGTCTAGATCCAAGCGATGTTTTCAGTTTTTACAATTATATACATCTGTGCCAGAGCAACCTCTATAAGTTTGTATCCTAATTGGGATGCATTTTCTTGAAAAACCACTTACTCTATACTCAACAAAATTTTGAGGTTCTTATCTTATTCTTAGTCTTATCCCTATGTCTTTCATTTGGGTTTTCAAATCCTAATCCAAAAAATAACGGAACCTGTCCTTTAATACTAACTATAACAACCCTTCTCTTTATTTGATAATTATACATGATTTATTACATAAACTTACACTTAATATAACCCATATGATTTATAGTTACAGTGTATTCAGGACATAGAAACATCACATGGAAACCTAAGACATAAAATAAAACCTCTTTATTGAAATTGTTTTTACATGACCACAACAATCTTTTGTACATAACATTATATAGGATAAACTAAGGACATACATAAGAAAATGGGGAGATATAAAGCCTAGTAAGGAAGTAAATTATTCATAAAATAAAGATTAAAATACATGTTAGGATATATACATATCAATGGAGCATAATATAAACATGAACATAAAGGCAAGAAATTGCATGATTATCATACATGGAAATGCGGAAACAACATAAAACATTGCATCATTAGCATAAAATAATCAAGTAAAACCATATCCCAAAACCATTGAAAAAATTCCTATAAAGGATTCAGGTAATTTTTTTCCCAAAATGATGTATCATTATACAAAACCTTACCCAATGTATTGATTCTCTATCAGGGCTCACACTTTACAATCATTTTAATCTCATGATTAAGTGTGACACATAGATCTTAAAATATGGATTCATTATTAATCATAATTTATTACTTGATAAAGGAGTGTGGAATAAATACATGTATGTTATAAATAAAAAAGTTATATGTGCATAATGGTGAATACCCATGATAGAAGAATGGGAATGTTATTCACAACACAACAATTTCGGCATGGAAAATCAAGGTGTAATTTCTGTAGCATAATAGAGTGACATAAAAATTACTAGAAATATGTTATCAGAGATAAATGGGTCTCTCATCATAAATACATGAAATAGGTAATAATAGGGTCATAAAAATACATGTTCCAACTTAGGTAATTTTTAAATAGAAGGCGTAACATAACAACGAAACTTGATGAAAGAGGGGGAATGAAATAACTCTTATGAAATTTCAGGATGGTAACAGGTGTAAATGGGAGGGCTTAATTAGAGAGAAAGGGGTAACTCATCATTAAAACATAATAAGGGAATTATTTGTGTGTTTAAAAAACATAACCCATAATTTTTAATCGAAACTAAAAGGGTGTAACTATATAAGAAACATGGATTAAAATGAGAAAGGAAATAGACCCTTACTTGAGTGTGTGATTTCAAAAGCTTGAAGGGGGGATTATTGAGATCTTGGGGTGACTTGGGGGATTATAGGGATGTGAGGACTTATTTGGGACGTGCTCCAAATATTTTTAGTGAAGATAAATTGGAGCATGGGTGGGTTTATATAGGAAATGAGGGAATATTTCACAAACATAGCATTTTTGAATCAATATAATTGAATATTCAAAACCAAAAACCTTACCATTGTTTTGGAACATTGTTTTTTCTAAACATAAGTGGAATAAATTATTTTATAAGGCCATGGGACTGATATGTTAAAATATTAACCTTTCTTATTTGGAGTTGAGTCACATTATTAATGAAATAAACCTATAATCATAAAATATGTTATACATTTTAAAGTATTCACAAAGGTATTATAAAATAAATAAAATAAATAGAAAATCACATTATTTTAATTTTGAAACATATATTTGTTCTAATATCCATTTTATGGAATTTATTACATCACTATTGGTCCATTATGATGTCATAAAACACACTATATATTTATATATTATTTTATTTTATCCAAAAAATCGAGTGTCTTCGAAAATAATGAAAAATTCACCGATGGATAATTTAGACATTCTAATTCCTAAAGTCATATTTATTTTATCTAAATAATGTTCTAAATATGTTAACATTAACTTTGAAAATTAGAACCTATATTTATAGAAAATTTGATGGGTTTTGAAAAAACAGTTTTTAAACCTTAACAAAAATTACATTTGACTTCATAAAAATATTATACACATTTATTATTAATAATTTTTAAATTTTTTTATAAAAATATTAATTATTTCCATAATTCATGAATTCCGTATAATAAATTCTTTAAAAATAAACTTTATGTTTTATCGTATAAAAAATATAACTCTTATCAAACTGATTGTCTAATGATTTATAGATAAAGATCTAATTTAATAATAATTTAAAAGAATTGATGTTATATTATTATTAATAAATACATAATAATGTATATATTTCTCAAAATTACCATTTTTATCAGAATAATGTCAATTTATCAAATTCATCAATTTTTAATAAATAATTTTCCCATAAAGGTATTGACATTATAATACATTTATTTATCGAATGGGGTTACACAAAAAGTTACTAATTCCTTGTCACATAACCCCTTATAACACCCTCATAAGACCTATGGTTAAGGTGTGCAATGGTGACCGACTCATGAGGGGGGGGGGCGTGGATAACATTACTCGAGTAGTAATCTTTATTGAAGTGAACTTCTCCCTCAGGCGATTCCGTTAATTCTTAACGTGATAAAGCTCGTCTTGGGATTGGTCAATAGTGAATCCTAGTGATGTTACCTCCTCTTGGTGCTCCAAAAAATAATCTTTTTATGGCTGAAGTCTACTAGATGAGGCAATAATCTCCTTTGTCTGTGTTGATGATGTGATATCTGGAATGGTCTCCAACCTAGGCCTCCTCCGCTCAACACTACTCTGGCATCCCGGTCCAGCGCTCCCTTTCCAGTCGGTCAGGTGAAATAGTCTTGATGGAGGTTTTGGGAGGTGTTGATCGAGCGGCCAGTGGTCTCTAGGTGGAAGACTGAAATTTTATGTTCTCTCTCGATGGAGGTTTTGATGTCTTGATCTGATTTGATGCTTTTTATTGCGGTAGGGTGTTAAATAGGTGTTTAAGGGAGTTTTTCAGCGTGTTGATGGTCGGTTGTTTTCATTCGGTTTTGATAAAGGTGGTGAATCATTTTTTTCTCAATGTTTTGATGCTGAGTTTCATTTACTCAGCCCGATGAAGACACTAAGACTACGACGCCACTTCGATTAGAGGAAAACTGTGAAGTGGATTATGGCGCCGAGACGATGGTGATGGAGACAGGATGTGTTGATTTCACTAGGATGTGATGATGGCACTGGGATGTTGACATGCATGTGACCTGATATGTCAGGCATCGTTCCATGTGGTGGAGTGGCCTGATTTGGTGTTACCAGAATCGAAGAGTCCTTAAAGTATAGTTTTAATTTCAAATGTTTTCTCTGGCATGCAAATGCAGGGATCACGAGATTCACGGTGATCTCATTAAAGTGATTTCTGACAGCTTGCAATTTGAATTTTTGGTTGGCTTTTGTATTTTGAATTTCCCCGCTGTGTTTTGTTGAATTTTGTCTGATGATGTGTGGGTTCCCACTAACCCTAAAAGTGGCTTTATGAAAATTTTAGAAAAATGACTTGGAGTTATTCAATGATTATATTATCAATGGTAACAGTACTTAATGGTCATTAAAGTTCAATAATAATAAAAAATAGAACATGTGTTTTCTATATCCAAAATAAAATAAAAGTAACGAAATTTTATTCATAAATGATCAGGTCATTACAGATATAATATTTGGGGTCAAGAATTTCTTTAATTTCGAGATTATTGGGGATATTTTGGTTATAAGGTAATTTATTGAAGGACTGATCTTTGTTAAACCTTTTGTTTTATTATTGAATTATAGAGATTAATATATTATTTCTTCATATAATGATTTATTAATTTTTTGAATTGTCTTAACATATGCTAACCATTTTGATTTATAATAACTTATAACTATGGGGGGAATTTATTTTAACATTTTTGTGGAATTATATGATCTATTAGAAATTTATTTTAGTGAATTTAGAATAAAATATTCATCTTAAATACTCATAGTCTAGAGAAAAATATGGGATTGTGGTGGAAATTGATTAAGGGATGAAATTATACATGAAAAGATAGTATATTTGATTATATTCATAGTTAATATGGTAAGAGAGTTCCCCAAATCTAAGAAAAGTATCCGGAATCAAAAATGTTATACTAATAACTTCATTTTCATGGAATTGATAGTTTTTTACCCCCCAATGATTTAAAATTTGTGGTTGTTAAACTTATCACGACCATGTTATCTAAGCCTATATATTAGTACTTGTATGTTAGTATACTCTTACATGTTGATATTTTAACATCCAATAAATTGTTTTATTATATAGGAACAATAATATGTTATATTTCATATAACCTTTATGATTTCTACTCTCTTTTTTATGATGTTTTAGTATACCTATGTATGATGTGGGTTTTCAACAATGGTTTGACCTTTGATAAATGAAATATAATTGTGAGTTAATAATTTATTTAAGGGGGTATAATGTAACAATCCATTGTTTTATATATTATGTCTCGTTAAATAAATATAAATTCATAGATATCTTGTGTTACGCATAATATAAAATTTAAATGAACCATGACAAACTATTAAAATATTAAAACATGACCATTATATCCAAACTGTAATTTTTGGATGCTTAGATACGAATATTTTTTTTAAAAATATGTATTTATATTTTATAAACAAATATATTTTTAAATAAGTACTCAATTTTTTGTATTGTTTTTATTTGATTTAAAAATATATTTTTTATTAAAAATGTTTTATTTATTTTTGTGAGAAAATAATATATATAATTATTACCTTTTTTACAAATTATATCAATGAAAATAAAATTAATTTTTTAGTTCATGGTTTCAAAACTACCTTAGTGTGATGTTTTTTATTTTTATTTTTAAAAAAAATTGATTTTTAGGTAATAGTGAAAAATATAGATTTTTGAAATAAATTTCATTTATTTTTATTGAAATTACATCATAATATATTAAATTTGATCCTATATTAATATAAGTATCCTTTAGTTATGAATAATTTATTTAATTATATATTTATAAACATTATATATGATATAGGCATAGAAATATTTTAAGACTTAAAAATACATTTGCTTTTCGGAAAACCATTTTTCATCACACATTACAGGATAAATATAAATGGAATTTCTACAAATTATAGAGATATTATTTTTTAAAATGTATTAAATATTTAGATTCATAAAGATTAATATTATTTTATATGGAGGAACTAATGTTTTGTCACAATGAATAAGAAAAATAGTAAAATTCCATCACCACGATAATTGTTAAATCAGGTTAACGAGGTCTAAAACTAAGCAATAAGGCCATCATTATTCATCTTAAATTTCTTTGTCTGAATGTATTTCAAAATTTAACCCCACATTTTCAATATTTCATTTTATTTAATACTTTTCTTTGAATGTGACTCGTATAATATTTTATGCATGAAAAAATATAAAATGTTACCCTCTTAATTTTAAATATCTACGATGTGATCAAATAGGGAAAAAATAAATTTTTGAATGAATATATATTTTTATTTTGAGAATAATTAAACTAATTTTATTTTGGAAATTACTTTCTAATTTTTAATGATAATATAGTTACCTTAAAAGATGACATAACACCAACACCATATTTTATTAAATAATTAAAAAATAAAATAAATGATTTTAAAAAATAAAAATAATATAATTTGCCAGAGTTATAGTGTTAAAAGAATTATATTGATGAATATATATTATTATTCATGCTTCCCAAGTCTAGATTCACATTCACCTTTTTTATAGACGTATTTAATAACAAATCTAATGAATTGTGTTAAAAATGACATTAATGTTATTTTATAATAAACAATATTTTATTAAATGATTTAAAATTTCAAAAAACCAATCTTTTGAAAAGTTATTAATATATTCCTAAAAATAAAAAAAATTTATAAATATATTGTACACTTTTTCTTTTATGTAAACAATATTGTCCCCTAAATTGTAAAATCATTTTTATCACTATTGTAGTAAAAAAGTGTTAGTGTGGGTATAAAATAAGATTTGAGAAAAAATCTAAGCATACCCAAAAGTAATTGGATCATAGTATTTACACAAATAATTATACTATATTCTAATTATATTATTTTTTCATATTTTCCCTTGAAAATTTATTTATATTAATTCAATACATTTAGAATGTCCAAAAATTTCCCTCCCATAACTTCTAAAAGGGAATTCTCTCTTCTATTTTCATCACACATAAAAATTATTTTTTTTTGTAAAATTATTAAATAAATAATTAACTTAACAAATTTTATACGAAATTCATTTATTAGATGACCCTCTTAATAAGGAAATAGGTGTAATGAAATGGTGGTTATCAAGAGAAGAGGTATAACATCTTACGTATTGTTTTAGTTTTATTTATCATTCCAACCGTATTAAATATTAGTCCATCATGATAAAATAATAATAAACGTTTAATACATATACTAATAAGTTATTATGATAATGGGATAACACTTATCCCTCTCGTCGTTTATCAAATAGGAACATAAATCATCAATCACGTGTTTGGATGATTACCACATAGTGAACCGATATAATTCATTTTCCATCACCAAATTTGATGGATGATTATAATGATGGATTTAATGTTTATATATAACATTCATAAAAAATTTAGAATTATGAAAATAAAATAATTCATATTATATATCAACTTTTAATCCATTTAAAAAATATAATTTCATTCATGCGTATATGTGAACTTCCACCTACATGAAGTGATGTGCTTTTTTCTATCACCACATCACATATATGATATATATAAGTTTATTTAATGAAATAATATGTAATTTATGATATAATTATAACTATTTAGATATAAAATAATATATAATTTCATTCCATCATGATCGTTGAAAAATGGAATCACAACCCACACATATGTACGACTTACCATATCCATTACTGTAATATAGTTTATTTTACAAAACCTTATTTCATGGTCGGTTTTAATAGTATACTTGATGTATAAAAAGTATAATTATATAATATTTATTAGTCTTGATTTGATGTAAAAAATGACTTTCTTTCCAAATTTAACCTAAATATGTCATTTTGGATATATTAACTAAATATCACAAAATATTTGACGTGAAATTTATTGAATAAGTTATTAAATATAACATGGTAATAAATAATATGAAAGGAATAATAAAATTCTAAATGGTTATTAAGGAAAAATATAATTAACATTAGTTTATTATTAATAAATATTATGATTGTATGTTATTAGTTGAACCTAAGGTATGAGATTTTGTATCAATTCCTTCATTGACCCATATTTTAATATTATGTTCCAATTTTTATGTATGGTGTATATAATAAAACTGTTTTAGGATATATCATGAATCCATAATATTTCATGATATTTCATGTTTTAATTAAAATTATTTGGTATAAATTTATTTATTTTGAATGTTTCATTGTTTTAAGGGGATGTATAACTCAATTCATTTTCATTAGTTTGTAATAAATTATATTTGTCTTTGATGTTCTACGAATGTGTGTTTAATGACCTTTTATTATTTTATATTTACTTTAAACATGATTTACTTGTATTTTTTTTCACACAACAACTTCACCGACTAATCCTCACTATGATCATTGTAAGGATTTCTAGACTCAGTCATTTTTCACTGTGATATATCACTTATTGATTCACTATATTATTCTATTATTATGTCTAAAATGTCCTTGGTTTTAATTATCTTGTATTTAGGGGTTTTTACTAAGAATTTAATTTTGTCACACATAATATATCTATTTATTAACTTTTAATTCAATGATATGATCATGGTAAGTGTTTCTAATTTAGCTTTTGTTTTTGTGTCACATATACCATATTCACCATTTACTTCCTTAATGTGGTGAATAAACAACCCCCTCATTTGGTATATCATATTACATTCATCTTCATGGATTTAAAAGACTCATTTTATTTTATTTATTTTATAGGAATTATGATTCATAAGTTACCAAATGGAAATGGTTTATTTCATAATGTCATCACCATTATAGATTGTTTCTATTTACATCTTGGCTAGTCTAATTATATGATATTACTATATTAATCCCAATATATTTTATTCCACCATAATTATTTTTTAAAATAAAATATTTCCTTTCATTTTCCTTTTCTATGTAATAGGGATAGTGAAATAATTGTTTTATGGAATTAGTAATTTTTATTTGTATTTAGTGTGGAATAGTTTTATTATATGCCTATATTTTTCGTAAAATGTTTTAAATAATGTTTTTAATCTTCTATGATTATTTTTTATTGAAATTTATACCCACATATTAATTTTTTCAAAATGGTTTAAAAAGAATCATTCAATAATTTTCCTAAAAAAGTTCATTTTAAATTTTTACAAAAATATGTATAGATTTTTTTATCATAATCGGCATGAAAATATTCCCCCATCATGATTTATCAATAATTTTAATTTTTATTTAGAACATTCCATGATTATTTTGATAGATCATTTTTTCCTAATATTTTTCCAAATTTGTAGCCTTTAAAATTAATTTTCAAAGGGAAATTGTTATTTTTCTCATGAATTATTTTAATGTTTTTTATGGAATTTATATTCAACAATGATAAAAACCATTAATTTTATTTATAGTCTATTGGGGATTCATTTTAATGATAAAATACTTATTCATTCTCTTTATGGATTAGGAACAATTTGAATAAAGAAATTTTTAACAAATAATATACCATTTTTTCAGTAAAAATGATTAGGTTGATTATGTTTTAACCCTTTCATATGATGAATGCATTGAATTTCATATGTGATGGGTATCTCCTTCTATATTACATCGATGAATCTGTAGGTCTCATTAGAAATACTAGTTTAGGGATTTTGTCGATGTCATATCCATTTATGTATGATGTATTGGCATGAGGCTTTGATTGTAAGTTTTTTTGTCCTTCCATATTCATTCCGTCATTATGAAATCAGTTATTGATGTACATGTGATTTTCAGAATAGTTATGATATCTATATATAAGTTTAAGTATCATGTGATTAGTTATATGTAATAATTTTGTGATCTAGTATTCTTTACATATTATTCTTCTATCTGATGTTTTTGAAGGAATGAAATGTTTTTTTAGTTTTATACAATACTATATTGATTATTTATTATTTAATAAAGATTTATTCTATTATATATGGAACCTTACTAGGAATTTTACTTAACCCATTGTTTTGTTTCCATATCATAGGTTATAAAGAAGGCATGTTTATAAGAGTTCAAGGATTCATAAAAATTGCTTCCATTATGTTTTATATTTCATTTTCTAATCAAAATGAAAATAATTTGTGTATCTATATTTACAATACTACTAAAATATTTTTTCCAATATGATGTGATAACTTGTATCTAGTTATAATATAATTATATATGCAAAGACTCTAGTCTATGAGGGTTATGGTATTTACAATATACATTATTTTATGATCATTAACACAATTGGATCCTTCATTATTGAGAATAGAAGGGAAGGAATTTTTCAGAGAATGGTTTTAAAGTCAAAAATATTTAAAGGAGTAATAATAAGAAAAAAACATATCAAAATAGGAAATTAATGTCCATCCAAATGAATTTTTGGATAATTATTTCATGTGAACATGGTTTGGTTTCATGATTTTCCAAACTGTGCACCACCCAATTGAGGCATAATGAATCCCTTCTTCATCCAAAAATTTCGGTCACATGGTTTCTTAAACCATGCCCAAACCATGATTTTGGTCAATATAGTGTTTTTATGGCATTTCAGGTGATGAAACAAAGTTTGAAGAGCTGTTTACCTTACTGTATGCCTTCTAAAGTGATTACTCAACTAGCCACACACTTTCCTAGAGTATACAAATGGTTTTTGAAAACAATGATCAAACATTGAACCTTCAAACATAAATCTAAACTCTCTAAAATGTAGAATAAACCCCCATAAATCAACTCAATCAATTCATAAATCAAAAATAATAATAAAATGGGGTATTAACTCCTAATGCACCTATAAAATATGAGGCTATTAAAACCTACCACTCTAAATACTTTTCATCCATGAAAATAATCTCTAGGAATCATTTTCAAATAAATAATTCCAAAAGTCACAAATATCTAAATCAATCTCCCAACATTACTCTTAAATCCATCTATGATGCCATAGGATCTATACAATAAGAATAATCTTTCATTCAATCACATTCTACATTCATTCAACAATCTAAATGAGCTGATCCATAAAATATTTATCTCATTTTAGATCAATGTACTCACACTCAATAACATGTGTAGGATCATAATCGTACCATTGACGTGGAGACACATGAAATAAATTATTCATACCTTGATACCATGGAGAAATATAGAGCTAATAAGACACCATCATGATGTGTTTGATGATCTAAAATGGCCCAACCTATGATTGAGCCAATTCCCCTAGCTTCCTAAAATGCATATGCTCCAACTAAGGTAAAACCTAGAAGAACAACATGTTTTCCATAAAAAACTTTAATCATATTATCCTCTAATTAACATGTGACCATTTTCATCATTGATCTATAACCATATAATTTAAAATAAAACAAACCTACATTGTATTCTTCTTTACTGTAGTTGGCCCAAAAACTATATATTTACCTACCCATGTCCGTATTTTAAATAATGAAATGAACATCCATAGAGAGTCTTAAAAAGTTCCACTTGAATTGAATAATTGATGTTTTTGTTGTAGTAAAACTATACCAGATCCAATTAATCATCGAGAGTTCCTCTAAAATCCCAAACACATGTATTATGTATATCCAATAATGTTATGATCATTCTCTTTAGCTTCCCATCAGTCAAGGGTTGAAAATTAATAATTGGGTTCAACAAACTCCCCAAATACTTATGTAATTCTTAAAAAAATGATGTGAAACGAGTATCTTATTCATACACCACACTCAAAGGAACTCTATGTAGTGCCAAACATTACAGAACAATGATCACTCAAAGATCATCTATCATTTTAGTATCTCATATCATTATGAAATGTGTCAAAAAAACATTTCAACCGATACACTAAAACCCAACCAATATCTTGACCTATTAAGATATTTATTAAACTAATAATATGACCATTTTTTCCCTAAATAACATCCATATATGAAATATATGTGGTTGGAGTAGCCATATAGGTATTTTATAAGTATCCTTGATCAAATTAAAAGTGAGAAAATGGGAGCAAATTTTGCAATGTATACTTTCATGTCGAGAAACTTGAATTTTCTTCTAAGATCATGATAAATTTTGGTTGATTCTAAGTGGTCTTCCTATTATGAAACATAGGACACTTTTATCAGGTATACCCTATAAAAAGTAGGAACCATCACTAAATAATAAAAAAATCACACAAGTGTCCCCTTAAGGTACATATTTAAATAAAACCATTAGTTAAAAACCACTCATGCAACATGATAAAATCTAAAATTTCCTCATAAAATTGTTGTACTTATTCCACCAATGGATATGTGATCATTATGGTTTTATAATTCACTACCCCCCAATCCTTAGTTATTCTTACAATCCATTCTACCAGAATATCCATTAGCTTTCATCATAATTTAAACATATTATCTCTATATTCTCGGGATTTCCTGTAAGGTGAAGATGAAAAAACATTCCATTTACAAGCATTAAAAAAGAAACTAAATGTTGAACATATAAATGTATTCTTTGTAACACATTTTACATATTTTTAGGTATCGTAGAGTGAAAATATACCACATAATATTATAGTTATGTTATATAATAAATATATCACTAAAGATATAGTGACACAAAAAATATAGTGAATAAACAAAAATTACAAACTCTACGTCATTGGTAAAATAGTTCTGCTCATGGGGTGGCATTTGAATCAACTCATAAGTAACTAGATTACGAATCATCATCTAAAAAGATCCGAATAAAACACCATATGCATTAAAATACACTAAAATATAAAATTCAATATTAGGAATAACCAGGATTGAAGATAATGTTATTATCCTCTATAGCTAAAAGAAGTCATCTTTACACTTGTCAGTCCATTCACACTTGAATTCACTTTTGGTAAGTGTTTTCATAGGTGCTTATAGGGAATAAAATTATAGTATAATACTCCTATTTTATATAATAAAACTAAGTAAACATTGATACTATAACACATTTTATGATGATGTCCAATAAATAACTACTTTTTACTTTTTTGAATCAATAAATACTATTTCTTTAGAAACAACATGCCCCAAAAAATGAACCTCTGTTATCCAAAAATGAAACTTCGATAACATGGTGTAAAACTGATGCACTCAAACAATACTCAATATATTCTCATAGTGTCCAACACTTGATTCCAATGTCGTACAATATATAAGGATATTATCAAAGAACCCAAAGAAGAATAATTACATGAGTGGGTGAACAATAATATTTATTGGGATTTATGAACACTAACTGAGAATTTTTCAGTCCAAAAGCCTAAATTAGATACTGATATAACAGATATTTTCTACAAAACACTATATTTGATATTTATTCCTCCTTGACCCAAAGTAGATGGTATCTAGAACATATACGAATCTTTGAAATCCATTGTGGTCCCCTTAATAGATCGAATATTTTATCAATCCTTTAAAACAAATTCATGGTTTTTATAGTGATACTATTTAACATCTAATTATCCACACAAATTCAAAGAATATAGTATTACATCTTAATGAATAATACCATAACACCATAATATAGGTGCTCATTCTGATGAATCCTTCAGCATCAGAATCTTCAATTTTAACATTGTTCAATTTTTATGTTCCTAGTGTCATGTGATATGGAAGAATTGATATAGTTCACACACCAGGAAAGAGATCTATCTCAAAATAAGCTCACCTTCCTAGAGGTTAACATTAGAAATATTTTAAAAATATATCTAAGTATTGGTATACAACATAATGGAAATAAGAGGGATACATTTTCAAATGTACTTCGAGGATCAAACAAACCACATTTAAATAAAATACTTCTCTTAGATAATGATATTTTCCAACTCCTCATTGATTGATGTCCTATTAACTGGTCAATATAAAATTCTCCCCATTAAGTGATGTAAAATAATCTAATCTCAGAAAATAATTGATATCTTCATTATTGTTTGTTAACCAATCAATTCCAACGATCACATCAAAGAATTACATCTCTCAAATTGTGAATCCCACACATGCACAAATCTATTAATCACCATCAAACATTCTGTACCGATATGAAGATGATCATCTTTTTCTCCCAGTGGTGTATTAATAAAATACAACTTATAAGTGACATTGAATGGTATGTTTAACCGAAAAACAACTTGGGTAGGTATAAATTAATGGAATGGGGTTATATAAATAAAATAAACCTAGATTTTATAATAATTAAAGTTTAAGGTGAACTATGGTTTTCCTACACAAATTTTAAATTTTTCTAAAATATTCAATATATGTCATTATAATCTACAGGAATCCCGTAAAGGTATTGTTAAATTAGAGACTACATACATAAAAATGTTTTTAATATCAATCTTCATTATCTCCCCAAAATTATTCCCGTATTATACCCTTCGTAACAAACCCTTCTTAAAACCTATCTTCATAACCTATCTAATGATAATATAAGAAACGGTGAGCATAAATTCCTAGTAAGGGTAATCATAGAAGATAACAACCAATGATCATATGTATAAATATGACATCAATTAAATCATGATATAATGATCATAATGTATAAATTTAATAAAAAATCTATATTTGGTCATAATTTAAATTCATGGCATAAAACTTTATCATTAGATAAAAAAAATAATAGTGAGAAATCATCATAATTCTATCTTGATCCACATGTAAAAATAATTACAGTAAAAATAGATTATAAGAGTATGGAACATTCATAGTAATAGAATCCATTTCATATATAATGGTTAATTACTCTTTCCACCAAGTCATTGTGGATCAGGCATAAATAACTATTTCCCAAGTCATAATAGATCAAGAATCCCTACACGTTTCCCATAGTTGATCAAGTAGATCAACATGTTTCCCATAATCATCTCATGAGTCATAAAACTTTACCCATTTAATTTGGGGAATATATAATTCTAGGTCCACACTTAATATAATGAAAACCATAATAATTTGTAAAATGATATTATTATACATTCATCATATTACAATATCAAAACTCATAGAAAGAAAACTAGTTTCACAGACATTTCCTAAATTCATTAGAGTATAAATATAAAAAATAAACCTGCTTCAGAAGCATATCATCATAAAAATAATAAACCATCCATAGGAATAAAAATCAATGTATCATTGTATAAAACCCTTAATAAATTATAAATAATCTCAATGGATGTTATTATAGATGGCGCCTCCTTTTAAAGATCACTGAAATATTTCCTAATAAAAATACCTTCTCATTCTGAAGTCACTTATTGAAAATAGAAATATTCTTAAAATATTAAATGAAACATTTTTTTTGAAAATATTTATTAAAAATATTAAAATAAAATTCAAAACATATGTAGATCAATATAGTGGTTAATTTATTTCATGCCTGGCATATTAAAATAGAAATTCCATTCACATTTTCAATAAAATATAACTCATTCCAAAAATTATTTGAATATTATATTGAAAATGATTTATAGAAATTTAGATATGGGTAAATGAATCTAAATAATAGTTTAATAGTAGTAAAAGACTTTGATGATATCAATTTAATGAAAATAATATCTTAGAATAAAAATATTCATAAATGAATTTAAAACATAGTTAGTTTTCCTTCAAAAAGTTCAATAGTCTATTGAGAATATAAAGTGAGTAAATTAAAAGGAAAACATTTATTATCTAGAAATAACCATAAAATAATAAAAATAAAATGGATTTATTAGATAAGTATCCTATAATTTTCTAAATTAAAATTCACTTATAAACAATCATGATTAATATGGGATTGAGATGTAAATTCATTACCTCAAGTCTCATCTTGCACTGTACATATCTGAACCTATTGTATAATAATAACAAATTGATAATATATCCATTCTAAAACGATAAATATATATTATAAAACTTATTATTTACGTAATTTTTTTAATCCCATGTGAAATAACTATTATTTAATAAAATAAATATTTTAGTTGATAATTACTTTTTATTTATGCATATTTTTATTCGTAAGTAATTGTCCTAGAAATTTGATCACGGTTCCATCATCTCTATCATTTAAATCATGTCATGCCTATAATATGTAATTATTAAATTATGTTGTATTACTATGTATAGAAATAAATGATGAAAAATAAGTAGCATCATTTCTTAGAGAGAGAAGTATGTACATACACATGGAGGATGTTTCTTGTAACATCCCACCCCTCATTTATTGTATTGGGAAAAGGATGTATGTGTTACTAGCCTTACATGACATTACCAAGAAAACAATGGATAGAAATAAATGATGAGGGATTACAAAAAAATAGGTGTATGATTTCCCCTTTGAGAATAAAACTACCATACCAGTATAATATAACCAAAAAACAACTATATGATGCATGGAAACAATTTAATAAATCAAAAAGAGAGAAAAATCGAACCAAACTATATCAGATTACAATGAGTAAACCAATACCAACAATACTGAAAAACACCCAAATCATCATCTCGACAATTCCCAAAATGTTCCAATCTCCAAATAAACTATACATCACTAAGGTATCAAGATGCATCACTATAGAACTAGGATATATTACCATTACCTGTTTATCAATATATCAGATCTACTGATGCACCAAAGTGCCAAAGTAGTGGATCATAAAACTCAGTAGGATTTTCCCAATAAATTTCTATCTCTTGAAACTAGGAGAGAACATATTAGAATATTTATATAAAAAAATTTAATTCAGTTTATAGAAAAACCAAAATGATTTATAAGAAAAATAGTTTTCAATTCTAAGTAAAGAAACAAGTAATGAATACCTTTATAAAAATCCATTTAGAATAACCCATTTCATTCCACACATTTATACATGAACGATCCGAGGAATGTTCCATATTTATGAGTGGTCTCTTGTCAATATTACAAGTTATCCTCAATCTAACTATATTCCATGTTCCAAAATGGCACACACCACTTTGATAGGGCCACATCAATGTAAATGAACACACATCTATAGTTTATATAAAATTCATTTCTAAACCAATTGTTAATATTTTTTTTTAAAAAAACTATACTTTTATTGAAAAATTTATATAATTTTTTCATATAAATAACACCCATTTTTTAAAATCCTCAACAAATAATCATTTTTTCAATTTAATTTTCCAAAAAAATCTGTTTCCACAATTTGATAATCCATAACTAAAGAGTGTTTCCATCAATATTTTCACATCAATTGCACAATTCAATTCAATCAGTTCCAAAAAAATTAATTGAATACATAATGATATAAGAATTGGTGTTGAGAGAGAAGAATCTTATCTAATGAAATGTTATGAAAAGAAAAGAACTACACAAAACTCTAAAAAATCTAAAAACTCAACATGAAACAGAAAAACCTAACTTATATATAATTATATACCATTAAAAACAACAATATCTCATCATTATTACTATCAAAAAACATATATCTATACCCATTGGATTGGATATATGAATCTAAGAGAAATAATGTGAATAAATCTTAGGGAAAACAACATGAATGGGAACATAACAAGGAATCTGGGCCTCAAATGCACAATTATTTTTCTATGGATCACTCCTGGATCAAGAGGATGATTATCTACTAACTTTGAATGAATTGGAATATAGGTTTGGGTATGATTAGGGAAAACAAGTCATTTAAATTGTAATCCAAATTATATTCACAAATTAAAAATCTTGTTTTTTACATTGCATGGTTAGGAAAATAGTATGCTAACTATATGATAGCCACTGCTTCCAAACACAACACACATGGTTAGATAACATTGGTTGACAAACCTTGCAACAAATATTCTAAAAACCTCAATCTAAATTTTCATGATTCCACCTAGGTGGCCGAATGGGTTGGCCAAACCATGTGCCTAACCGTGCACCTACCTGGTGAAAACTATTTTAGATGAAACACTTTCTAAAAGGTGCTCAATTGTCTCAAATAACCATTCTAAAACTGTGAATCAACATAAAATATCTTAAAATATTCCAAAACTATTCCAAACATCTAGAAACATAACCCAAAAATATTTTAAACAATATGTACCAAAATAAATTGTTAATTACCTTAAACTAGGGGATCTATATTCTCCGAACTATAATTATTTCTATCTTTAGAATGTAGGAAACAACTATTTTTTTGAAAGAGTTTGGTCCATCTGTTGATTATTTTGTTCTATATGACCATTTTTCTTCCATTATATGACCATGCTTCCATAAGATCCATACTAGAAAAATGATTTTCCAAAGAAAGTATTTCTCTATCCAATCCAAAATCCACACTGGAACATGAACCAATGTAGCATCCATATCTAGTCTAACATGGTCCCATAAAATCAAATGGTCTGGATCACATTTATACTTCTTCAATTGAGATACATGAAACTCATTATGAACTGAAATAAACCATGGTGAAAAAACTTACTCGAATTCCACCACACCAACCAATTCATGTATCGTAAATGGGTCTATATATCGAGGAGATAACATTCCATCATTTTTAAAAATGAATATGCCCATTCATTGGAGTGATTCAAAAGAATACATGACTAGTCACCTAAAATAATAATGGTTAATAATGATGATCCACATACGATTTCTAATGACCTTGAGACATATCCTTCCTTTTCATGATCAACAATGTTTTCTCAATTGTCTCTTGAACAAGGCTTGGTCTAACTAGGTAATTATCACTCATTTACACCCTAGAAAGTGGAAAATGAATAAGAAACCCATGAAACGATTAAAAATAACCCTTATATACTAAGGCTTGATAACTGTTGTTATATGAGAACTCTAGTAAAAGTATATGATCCTCAAATGAGCCACCAAAATCCATTACATATTTGCTAAACATCTATTCCAAAAATTTTAAAATTATTTTCGATTTTACATCACTTTTTAGATGATACTCCATGATCAATGTAAACTAATTACTATGGTCCACCCGTTTGGGCTTGGAGTCCATAAGGATTTCGGGCCACCCAGGACTTCAAGTCAGTAGGGCTTTTAGGAAACCTTTAAGGCCTTTAGGCCACGTCAAGGCCTTTAGGCCACATGCAGTTTCCCCAGACTGACTCTACCAAAAAGGAGAATCCTCAGAAGAGGATTCAGAGTAGGTGAATTCACCAGAGTAGAGCCAAATGGATTTGATAGAATGAGAGGTTATGGATATTCCATCGAGACCAGCATGTGCATGCATGAGAAGCCTAGCTATACGGCCATGTGAAGTTGGAGAGCTATTATCATAATATAGATTCTAGGGAGGGGAAATTCTTTATAGATAGTCTGGTTGAATTCCTTAAGAACATCGAGTCATGTAATCTCCTAATCCTACGTCCCATGTAATATCTGAGCCTACGAGCCTTTTAAGGGTTCCCCCTCGTCCCTTGAAAGGTGGGTTATCAAAAATCACTAAAAATGAAGGATATCTGGCCATTCAGGATTGGGCTCATGATTGATTATAAGGACATAAAAAAAGATGTAAAAGTGGGGTATTAATCTAATATAACCCAGAATTGAACACCATGTCTCCATATAACCTATTTTATATAGATTTATGAATATTTATCCAACATTTGAGATTCAAAAATAGAGATAAAACATTCTAACATTGTGAGATGATCCACTCTCTCGTACATGTAATCATGTTTCTGAACATTCCTTGGAGGACCTCTCAAAAAAAATCCAGGGTTATTTTATCCCACTTACAAATAAGAATATGTAATGAATTTAGAATACTTGTAGGGAACTGGTTCTCTATTTTAACCTGTTGACATGTGAGGCATCTAAAAATAGACTCATCTAATTTCATTTTTATGTAATCCCACAAAAACTATGATTTAATTTATTTATAAATCTTTTATATTCCTAGATGAACATCCCATTTTCAATGGCATGTAATCATGGAGATTTTGTTCCTAAAAATTCATTAGTATAGCCATCCGATCCGAAAAATAATGAATAAATTCTCTGTCAAGATTCAATCCCACAGTGGTATCCCAACCATTGTGTTTTGACATCATATAAACACATTCATATTTAGATTTTTGTGCCTATTTAACCATCTCAACCAAACCATAATCAGAAAAAAATAGAAATAAAATTGTAACACTACCATGGTCTTTACAATCAATGCACATGTTGGCTCTCACCAATATCAGCTACCACTGAATTAAATCATTGTTTTCTAGCTATCCATATAAATATATGCTTTATGCATCCACCACTGAATTTACTTTTCCATTGTATACATATAGTAAAAGTATATCATTTTAATATCCTCTATCTATCTTCTTTGTATTAGATTCAAATATAATTGTGAGAAAATGGCATTCAAGATCTTATGATATGTAAACAAAGTAAAATTTTAACTAAATAGGTAATAAATCCAAGTATTCAGTGTGTGGAAATTAATAGGTAATTAAAAATATGTTTTTTGTAATTATTCTCATGAAACCCTATCTACTATGATCCATTAGTAACAAAATGATGCCCTTCCATTAGAACACTTCCTGAATGAGAACCTGAAGCGTCATAATACACCACATAACCCTATCTTGATTAGGAAAATATAAAGATATGTGATGATGTAATTCAATATATAATCGATAGAAATTATTTTTCAAATCCACCATTCAATTGAATTGGAAAATTTTACCTTCTAAAATCCATCATTGGCGAATCCAGTAATGAAAACTCACAAAAAAACATCGATAACAACCAGCTAGGCCAAGAAATTCACATTTCTCAAACGCATTCATTGGAGGTTTCAAGGTGATCACAACCTCTATCATTTATGGATCCCAAAACACAATTTTTAAAGAGAACATGGAAAAGGAAAAATAACTATCATATCAAAAAAATCACACTTTGATAAATTTTCAATGAATAGATGATCCACTAAGATAACAATAGTGTTTCCTAGTGTTTCTGATGCTCCAACTTGGTGTTATAATACACCCATATTTCATCAACAAAAACCCCTACCAAATAATCTAGATATCTATGAAATCTCCAATTCATAAATTCCCTAAACATGGTTAGTTCATTTTTAAGACAGAGATGAATAACCACATACTTATAATGGCTATATCGACTCTTGAAAGTTGTCTTCATAATATACAACTTTGGAACTAATAGTTGGTGATATCCTAAACCTAATTCAATTTTGGAAAACCACTAGTGTCCCCTAAATTGATCATATAGGTCATTAATACTTGGAAGAGTATACTGATTCTTTATCATAGCCTAGTTATGATCATGGTAATCCACAAAAATCTTAAGAGTTCAATCCCCTTTTTTACAGACAAGACTAGTGTTTCCCATGGAGATGTGTTTTACACAAATGAACACTTTTTCTTCCATGTCTTCCAACTATACATTAAATTATTTTAATTCAGTTGGGCACATAATATAATAAGGAAGTGATATAGGAATTGTCCTTAGTAAGTGATCAATAAAAAAATCCATTTGTCTTTTAGGTGGAAACCATGAGATATTTTCAGTAAAAACATCCAAAAATTGATCAACAATTGTTTGAAAACATGCATTCCAGATCTTATGCTCTAATTCCAAGGTCAAGGATACTAGATGGTATGAGATATTTCCAACTACAGGTTCCAATAATCCTTTCCCACCAGCCTTTACATTATGATATCCACAAAATAGATTCTTTACACCATAATCAATTTTAAAAATAACCCTTTAGACATATCAATCACTAAGAGGTTTGAAAATTATCAATTAATCTATACCCAAAGTTAATTCATAAAAACCCATTTCCAAGGCAGAGAAATCCAAAAACAATACATCCCCATCAACAGTTATTGAACATTCTTTTCTCATAAATTCACTGGATTCGGATTTTCTAAGAGGAGTTTAATGTTTAATATAGAAGATAACAACTCAACATGAAACCCATGAAGATCAATAACATAAGATGAAATAAATGAATGGGATTAACCAATATAAAACAAATATTTCATAGGGGTAAAATTTTGAATTATCATACCTCTCACCATAGAAGGTCTAGATTGATCATGAACAATCATTTTATCAGCTCCATGAAATTTATTACTTACTTAACATTTGTTCTTGATTACCCTAAAGAGATTTTTTCTAGGCTACTCGTGGGATATGAAAAGGAGATCCCATTTCCCAAAATCTTTTTATTCTCATGAAATATTCTCTTAGTTTCATTATTAACAATAAAATTTCTATTTGTACCCTTCTTTTATACTAAAGGAAAATGAATCAACTTACAATCTCCAACTGGATGTTTGTGGATTATACCCTTGTTGATGCTCCTTTCGTCACAGAATCTAAAGATCGGAAAAGGGAATATCTCAGCTGAAAATGATTCATCCTTTGAAGAAAACATCAAAAATCAACAAAGGCATGAACAAAGGATCAACAGCAAATCCATCGCGCAAGTTATACCACTGGCGCGCAAGTGTACTTGCACGGCCACCTTGGTCGCGCAGGTGACTTGCGCGACCTAATTGGTAAACCGCCCGGTAACCGCCTGAGGTCTTCTTTTGCCTATAAATAGACCCTGTGGGCCCCCCATTCGAGAGGATCTTTTTCCAGAAACTCAGATTAAAGCTCCCGACGCCCAAGTCTCTTCTCAAAGCTTCCGGAACACTTCTAAGGTAATTTCTTACCTAGAACGGAAGATCTAAAGAGAAGAATGAAGGCCTAAGTGTTGAAACTTATCAAACACTTGTGTGCCGACTTAATTCCTTCAATATAACTTGCGCGTCCCTTTTCTGGAAGAACCTCAAGGGGATTCTAAAGGGTTTTATCAAGAGTCGCTCAAGTATTTCAATTCTGATTGAAAATCGCGCAAGTACACCATGTGTCGCGCAAGTATACTTGCGCGGCCAATACTTGCGCGCCGCCGCAGGACTTGCGCGCCTTTCAAGACTTGCGCGCCCCTATCTTTTTGGGTGCCCATCTTGCCCATTTTACCCCTCTTAAGCCATTTCACCTTTCCTTTTCAAGATTCAGTCTTCAAGACACTCTTCAAAGCCATTTATGGCATGATTTCTTGATTTGACTTTCTTATCTGAAAGGAATTCTGTGGAATCTCTCTCAAAGTCTAGTTATTTAAATATCCTTATGTCACTAAAATACGGAGAGTTCATTCATTCAACCTCATCCTTTAAGATGAGAGAATCTTAACCTGGGTCTCCTTTTCAGGAATAATCCCCAGTTATAAAACTTTTAATCTGGGCATCCTCCTCAGGAGTAAGCCCCAAATCCTTAAAGTTCCTAATCTTGGGCATCCTCCTCAGGAGTAAGCCCCAATCAAGTCCTTTAATCTTGGGCATATTTCTTAATAATAAGCCCCAACCTCAAATATGGGCATCCTCCTTAGGAGTAAGCCCCAAACCTTAATCCCTAACCTGGGTCTCCTTTTTCAGGAATAAGACTCAGTCATAACCTTGGGTCTCCTTTTCAGAAATAAGCCCCAAGTCCCCTTAAATTTCTCTTAACCAGTTATAATTTACCTTTGATTTGGGTTTCCTTTTCAGGAGTAAAACCCAATCATAAATCCCCTCCTAACTTGGGCATCCTCCTTAAGAGTAAGCCCCAAGATTAGAGTATTCAAATCTCCATGAAGCACATATAACTTTATGGACCCTGTTCATGGATTTTCTCCCTAAAAGTAAATCCTAAACCTTCATCTATCTGGGCAGTCATCCATACATAAGCCCCAAAAAAATTCTTATGATTGCATCTTTCATGGCACAATTGTCTAAATTTTACTAATACCTCTTGTTTCTCACACCGAGCATGACTCACGTGAGCTTAGAGTGTAAAAGTAATTATGACATTCATCTTTGAGCCATCAATCATAAACATCATACTCCATTTCTCGAACTACGTGGGTTCTGATTCCTTTTCCAAAACAAAGGATACGTAGGTAGCCCATTTATGGGTTCGATCCCAACTTTGAAATAATCTCTGTCCTTCTGAATGACAATAAATTTCAAGTGCCTCACTGAGTGGCTTTAAAACCAGCCTAGTCATCATAATGATCAAGAGACTTTTATATAAATTATTTGAAGGATACCATTGACCAAGAATCTCTAAACAGATATAGATGATTTTCTATTGATGAAGAACCTCGAATACATATAAAAGATTCTCTAAATTTCTTGCATATTTAATCATTGATTGTTAAAACTAAAGGAAAGCACATTTTATACTTGGTAATGTAATAAGGATTCACGAACATAACTTAAATCTATAAAGAGAGTCCCAGAGTAGACAATAATTCCCCTCAAAAAGGTGTGATGAGTCCGACCTCCCATCCTCTCGACCAATGAAAATTCCTAAGCCTCATTAGTCCACAAGCTAATGAGCGCCTGCCTTTGGAAAGTAGGTCCAAACAGATGTGGAATCATTGGATGTTTCCAGTTCTACGAACAAACCCGTTAGAAACCGATCAGAACGTTTGAATCTCCCGTCCAGGAGGTCATCCCCGGATTCCGTGCGAAACAAAAATGGTGAACCCGACGTGAATCCTTAACCAAGTGAAAGTGATGTTCTTCTTATTTGTTAGGCCCCTTGGGCCAACAAGGCAATCATTGACATATGCTCATCCAAAAGATGCAGTGGCCAGATTCATCTTGATTATGTCTGTTACATGGAACAAGCTCTCTTTTCTCAAGATCTTCTGCAAAAATGGCTTTCCTTAAATTCACCCCTGTGAATACTGCTGCTGTGAACACCTCTACTGTGAGGTCTGCTGCTGTGAAAACCAATGCTGCTACTCCTGCTGGAACGTCATCCGCTCTGAGGATGACATCACCAACTCAGCGTCTTCAACGCTGTGTTTCTAATGCACTGGTTAAGGAGTACCGTCGCAACGGTACTATCCCAACTCTGGAGGCCGCTCGTCAAGCCCTCCAAGTTAACAACTCTACCTAGTCGTCCGGACAACGGCGACCAGCAATCAAGAAGCAGGCGGTGCTGACTACCGTCTCCAACCGTTTCGGGTCGTTATCCCCGGAACGCAATTTCCATTCACTCCCTTACTCCGAGGAAGTGAATGAGCAGGTCCCTCAGGGCCTTAATTCAAAAAGACAGGAGTCCTTCCCGAGGGCTCCCATCAACAATCGCCGCCAGACTCGTGCGGTAGTGCGCCCTCAACATGATGAGGGTACCGACTCCAGGCATTCAGCTCAGGTTCCTCGAACCCGAGCAGGCAAGATGAACCGCCAGAGACGGAATCCGGTTAACAATAGGCAGGTTGTCATCCCTGCCATCTCCGGAGAAGTCCACCAACCTAACTTGGTGGAAAACAACGAGCAGGCATACACACCTGCCCGTTTTAATTCAGATGTCCAGCAGACTCGTCTGACAGCATCAAGCCTATCCCTCCAAGCAATTCCGGCGGAGTACCATAGGTAGGAACATACACTTGCTTATACATCACCAGTTAGTCAGCAGGCTCGTCTGACTACATATGATGGATCTCGTCAACCGCGTTTGGCAAAGTGTAATCAGCAGGCACATACACCTGCTAATACTAATCAGGCCTACCAACAGTCTCGCTTGGTAGCGCCCGGAGAAGTCAGTCGGAAAGTCCCGACGACAAACAGGAGGCAGACTCAACTCTCTGCCTCCACACTTGAGTACTGTCAGGATTCACTGACAGGAAAAGGAGGACAGGAGCAGGCACATAAACCTACTCCAAGCCCGGAATGGACGTATATCCCCGTTCTGGCGGCTGAAGTCACCAAACATATTTTGTCAATGGTGAAAGAGCAGAAGCAAATTCCTGCTCATATTCTGGATGCTTGCCAGGATATCATAACAGCTTCAGCATCATCTCAGGGACAGACACATAAATCTATCCCTAGAAATGGAGTGACACATCAACGATTCACTCCAGAACAGACACACACATCTGTTCCAGTCCAAGAGGGTTATGGGGCATACTCCCCCATATCATACGGACAACCAAGTCAGGCACATACACCTGATTTGAGTGGAGATCGTCAGCCTAACCTGACCATCTTTCCTGATCAGGCACATACACCTACTCAGAGCAATCACTTTCGTCATCAAGTGGTTTCTAAAGCGAGTAAGAAGGCATCTAAGAAAAAGATCCGCCCAACACAGTCAGGAGATCAAAGGCCAATCTGCAACAAGGACTTGCTCGATGCTGGAGTTCTTGAAGCCCTCAGACATTTATCTTTCGGAATTCAAGATTCTACTCCCTCAGTTCCCAATAACGGGAACATTAATTCTGAAGGTCTTCAACAGACACTTCCTCATGAAGACTTGCTTCCTGAAAATTCGGTCAATCTTGAAGTTTCTTCTTCAGATGAGAGCCACAGGAACCCTCTGTGTGGTCAGAAGACCAAGGAGCAAGAGATTTCATCTTTTGATGTAACCCATCATGACGGTCCTCCTCATGGTGATGAACTTCACTGCGAAAGTCCTCTCCGCAGTAGTGATTCACATTGTCTCGAAAATTCTTCAGAAGGCAATGTAGTGACGAGAAAGCCCTCCTATCTCGAGGCACTTGCAAACGTAAAACCAGTCATGTCTGATGCTTTACTATCGGCAGGTGAAACTCTTTCTCCATCAGAAGATAGCCTGGGGTTCAGGTTATTCTCCGAACCTTCCCTGGGTCATTCATCTTCCAGCATGAATAGTGATTTCTCTACCAATCTTGTTGAATACGATGAAGCAACAAGGAAACACCAACTCTGGTCCAAACAGGTAGAAGAATCTTCATTTAATGATAAAGAGGAAATGCTGAACATGAGGAAAAAACTGGCAAAAGGTGAAGTACCAGTCATGTTTTGGCCTTTGGCTGACTTCCAGTACGACATTCCAAAGATGTTGACGGATGATGGAATCCATGATATTCGTCTCAACATATGGAAAACTCTTTGTCAATTAAAGTAGAAGGTATTATCTTACAATGAATATGAAAATCGTCTTAAGATAATAGAAGGGTTACAACGCCAGATTGATTTGGCATCTCTATCAGTCTCTCGGTATTCAAAGGCTGAAAAGCAACAGAAAACCCTTCAACGTTCATGCCTTGGCGCACTAAGAAAATTGCGTCAGTTAATTGCCAATGCTCCATCTGATGTTCATATCAGAGGATGGGGTGTTCACGGAGCACTACATTTCACAGTGCTTTCCGGTCAGCAAACCCGCCGAAAATGGTCTCATGCAATGTTATTGCCCATGGCCGGCCACAGTCAATGGGCTTTGTTCATAATCAAAAGCTTGCTCAAGAACAGGCTTCAACTAGTTCCTCTCAAAATCAAGTATATAGAGAACAAGTTGTTGAATTTCTCCTACATCAAGCATGCGAGAATATTGCACAAGCGTCTCGTCTGGAGGAAACACGTCATCAAATGACAGAAGTTTCGGAAATCATCCAACGGTCTGTTGAACCAGGTGATAAAAGTGGATACAGGTTAATGCATCCAGCTAATTTCCGAACTAAGATTCGCAAGATCAAGAGAGATTTTAAGAAGATCTCAGACATAGCATGTCAAGAGACACCCCAGCTTGCCAGACTGGGGACTTCTCTAACCCAACCCTCAGAATCAACGAATGGGATTCGAGGAGTTGAGCAGAAGCAGCAGGAACATCCCCAGTCCACCGGACTAGGGACTTTTTCAAATCTTCAATCCCTCCCTCAGAGAAAGTCAGTATTCTCTCGATTAGGGAATAAGCCTCAAGAGGAACAAAGAGCCAAGCTGTCAGGAGATTCTCTCCAAGTGACAGTTCTCCAAGAAGTTCCTGAGGGATCAAGTCAACGGAATGCCATGTCTCATCATGGACATGGAAAGAGACAATATCACAGAAATGCTGATAGAAAGGATTCCATGCAATATGCATCCATTAATGTCATCAATGCCGTTGCTGCTGATTCACCAGATGAGGCTCAATCAGAGGGATCAGACGAAGAGGTTCCTGCTCAAGAAGTTGCGCACACAGACCTAAATGAAGAAGGTGTGCGCACACGTAATCAAAGGCTTACCCAAAATCTGGGTATTCCTTCAAGTAACCCACCTCCCCCTCTCCGAAAAGGATCCAATAAGGGGAAAGGAAAGAATCAGGTTAATTCTCACCCTTCCTCTGAAGGAGGTCAATCGCTCTCATTAGAGAAAAGGTTTGCACAACAGGAGGAAGAAATGAAAGAATTAAGAAGGTTGAATGCAGAACTACTTCAGAATAGTATTCTTCTTAAGAATGCTGAAGTCCGACAGCCGAAGGAATTTGTTGTAACTACTAATATGGATCAAGAATATCCTCCTTTATCATTACACCCACAGAGGTCTAATTCTACTGGTCAAACGCAACAACGGTTGGCAGCACTACCATCAGTTGCAGCACCAACCACCATGTCTGTCCAAGCTCCATTCATTGCACCTACCCAAAACCAAGTTCAACCTGACATTTCTCAAAAGTTAATAACTACTATTGAGTCATTAACAGCTCGATTAGAAACTATGGAAGGGAAACGGGCGCAAGTTCAACCTGAAAAGAAAGTTTACCCTGAATGGGTAGATTCAATTTCTCCTCCATCCAGTTTTGGAAACCCTATTTTCCCTACTTTCAATGGATCAGGCGACCCTGAACAACATTTGATGCATTACGTGTCTTGTTGTGATCCTATGATGGTAACTCCAGAGCAGAAAGAAGCAGTGAAACTCAGATGCTTCGTGCGAACCTTGCAAGGACCAGCTTTTGTCTGGTATACAAGCTTGCAATCCCGGTCAGTCATCGGATGGGAGGATCTTCGTCAAAAATTCATTCTTCAGTTTAGCTCAACTTTGCCAAAAACGACAGTTTTCGATCTTACAAACTCCAAGCAAAGGGAAAATGAAAGAGTCTCTGATTTCATTGCTCGTTGGAAGGGATTAACATATTCCTTGAGTTTAGCACTCCCTCAGGAGGAATTGTTGCCAATCTGTGTGGCAAATTTGCGTGACGAATTACGCACGCCATTGATCCCTGTGAAATACACAGGAGGGTTTCGAGACCTTACTTCAATCGCTCAACAGATTGAAGATTCCCTTATACAGGCTAAGGTTAAATCTCGTGTAATTCCATCAGCTCCAGGAAGAAGAATGGGTAAAGCAGAAACTGCTACAGTTATGCTTAAATAGGCACCTGTACCTATTTCTACTTCAAAACCTTCATCTTCTCGAAGGGCTCCACCTCCTGAATGCCAACAACAAAGGCTGTTTCGTCCAAATGATCAAAAAGATCAACGACGAAAACAATTTGAGGATATGAAGAGTAAAACATACTCTTTCCGAAGTGAGCAAGTTCCTGGTTACTTCATTTCGGATCTGGAAAATAATTTGGTTCAATTACAAGTGCCGAAGAGGCCAAACAAGGAAGGAGATGAAGACCGTCCCAATTATTGTCCCTTTCATCAAATGTTGGGGCATCCCATCCAGGAGTGTTTTGTCTTTAAAGACCTCCTGCAAAAGATGGTCGACTCGGGACAAGTTAAATTGAAGGGTTCTTCAGCTCATGTAGCGTGTATTACCGCTACAGATCCAGAGGAAGGAGGCAAGTGGCAGGAAGTCAAAAGAAAAACTGCGAAAAAATATGATGATTGGATGGTCAGAAAGACAATCAATCGGACCCATTACATTTTACGAACACAATTGATGAATCCAATTGTGTCTCCTACAAAAGCTGCAGTAAAGCCTCCATAAAATGACAAATCCTCAAAAGGGCAGCGCAATTCAAAGAAGAAAGAGGAATCAGGAGAAGATGAGTATGCATCAAAGCCTAAATTGTCTTTGACTCTGGCAGATTTCATGCCATCTACTTCAAAGCCACGGGCACCGTCCCACCAAACGGCACAGCCTAAACAGGCTAACCAGGCAGAGTCTTTATCAGACGAAGAGTTAATCTTTGGTTCTGTTAATATGATTCAATTAACAGATTCATATTCCAGTCTTGATGAGCCTGAATTCCCTATATCAAATAAGGGAACCCGAGGAAGTTCTAGAGGTTCAGGATATAGGGGAAGACGTGGATCTTTCCGAAGCCACTACTCTAATTCTACCCCTACTAGCACTGTATATGCAGCAGAAACTCGTGGTAGAGCCCTTCAGTGAGCTCAAAAAGAACAAGCAAGTTCTTCTGCCAATGGCCAACTCAGCTTCGGCACAATTATTTTGGAAGACCGATTAAAGGTTCCATATTATTTATCTCAGCAAGTAAATGGATCTAATCAGTCTAATTTTCCAAAACCAAGGATGTTGCCAACTTCAATACAAGATGCATCAGCTTCCAAAGCATCTGCTTCCAAGGTACCTGCTAAACCGCATATTCCTATTGGGAAACGCAGACCTCTAGATCAAAAATATGATATATTGAAACACTTGGACCAAGTACCAGCCAAGTTATCAGTTTTGGATGCTTTGAATCTGTCAAGAGATCTTCGGGAAGCACTCATCGAAGCTTTGTCAAGTCCTCAGGAGTTTGAAGCTGAAATTGCTGCAGCTGAAATTTATCACATAGAGAATAATCCTGCAGAATTCCATACAGTGATATCTTTTACTGATAAAGATGAAGATGATGTTGTGCATGGGCACATAAAACCTTTGTACTTATCTGGCAATGTCAATGGTATAGATGTTCGAAGAGCTTTTATTGACAATGGTTCAGGAGTCAACCTCATGCCCATTCGCACACTTCGTCGATTGGGCCTCACAGAATCTGATTTATCTCCTTCTACCATGATGTTTCAAGGATATGATAAAAATGAACAAGAACCACTGGGAGAAGTTACACTCAGAACTCAGTTTAGAGATCTTGTTTCCAATTCGGATTTCATGATTGTTGATCAAGACTCAGCTTTCAATATCTTGCTTGGAAGACCCTGGCTACATCAGCATGCAGCTATTCCGTCATCATACCATCAATGTCTCAAATAATGTTTCGATGGTCAAGTTGGAACATTGTATGGTGATAAGGCCCCGTTCAAGACATGTGAGTCTCAATACATTGAGGCGGAATTTTATCACATGAAGGGAAGAGAAAAATCTACAATGAAGGAAATTACCAAAGTTAATGCTCCATATGGTTTGGAAAAAATTCCAATAAATCCATTTTCACATGTGAGTACAGATTATGTGTTACCTATCAGTCAAATTGACAAAATAGGCCCAAATCAAAATACTCTTATGGAAAGATCCATAATGTCAATTACGGCAATCGAGCCAGACAACATGGGAGAAATTGGTAACTTACCAAGCAGTGATGAAAGCATAAGTGGTGACGTTTTCATTTCGTCTGTTGAAATCCAACAAGTCTATACTTCGCTAATCAGGTCAGAAGAAGTTATAGCAACACCAGAGGTGAATATTGATGTCGATTCTCAATCCATAATCTCCTCTTTATTTCCCAAAGAATACCCTTTATCATCAATAGGGTCGGAAATGGAAGCTTCTTCTTCAAAATGTGAAAATTTTGACATCTCTTATGATCATGAGAATTTCATTTTTTCATCTACTTTTCAAGTAGAAACGGAAGAAATAACACATGATGAAGAGGAAGAGGAAGATCTTAGAGATGCTCCTCCAACATTTTAAGAGGGTATCTCTACCACTGTGGATGAACTCAGAGAAGTAAATCTGGGTACAAAGAAAGATCCACGCCCCACTTTAATTAGTGCGGCCATGACCCTTGAAGAACAAGAGATGTATATTTCTTTTCTAAAGAAAAATAAAGATATTTTGGCTTGGAATTATACAGAGATGCCTGGCCTTGATCCTGATGTTGCCACCCATCATTTGGGTTTGCCAAAAGAACATCGAGGATTCAAGCAAGCCGCAAGAAGAACACACCCAACCTATGCTTCCAAAATCGAGGCTGAAGTGGATAAGCTTATCAAATCTAACTTCGTCAGAGAAGTTCAATATCCCAAGTGGTTGGCTAATATTCTCCCTGTAAAGAAGAAGAACGGACAAATTAGGGTTTGCATCGATTTCAGAGATCTTAATCGGTATTGTCCTAAAGATGATTTCCCAGTTCCGATTACAGAACTCTTAATTGATGCGACGGCTGGCTATGAAGTACTTTCTTTCATGGATGGATATTCTGGATATAATCAGATCTGAATGGCCCCAGAAGATGAGGAATATACAGCCTTCAGAGCTCCTCAAGGTGTGTTTTGTTACCGGGTGATGCCCTTTGGTTTAAAGAATGCAGGTGCAACATATCAACGCGCCATGCATCGTATCTTCAAACCTTTTCTAGGGAAATTTGTTGAATGCTATGTAGATGATCTGGTGGTTAAATCCAAACAACGTTTTGATCACTTGGCTGATTTGTAAGTCTTATTCCACAAGCTTCGACAACATAATTTGAAAATGAACCCCTTAAAATGTGCTTTTGGGGTAACCTCAGGAAAATTCCTCGGCTTTGTTGTACGCCATCATGGTATTGAAGTCGATCCTGAGAAGACCAAATCAATCCTTGGTATGTCACCTCCTCAGAATTTGAAAGAATTAAGAGGACTTCAAGGACACTTAGCCTATATTCGGCGTTTCATCGCCAATTTGGCAGGCAAAAGTTTACCCTTTACCAAATTATTGAAGAAAGGAGTCACTTACCAGTGGACTGAAGAATGTCAAGAAGCATTTGATGTTCTCAAGAAATACCTCTTGAGTCCACCAGTACTCATGCCACCTGTTGAGGGTAGGCCTCTTATCCTCTATGTGACAGCTTTAGAGAGATCATTGGGTGCCTTTCTCGCTCAAAAGAATGATGCTCGGAATGAAAATAGTCTCTACTATCTCAGTAGAACTATGCTTGAAGCAGAAACCCGGTATTCGAGTATTGAAAAGTGTTGCCTAGCATTAATCTTTGCAGTTCAGAAACTGAGACACTACCTGCAACATCACGAGGTCTAATTGGTATCTCGTAATAATCCACTCAAATTCATCCTTAGTCGTCCAATGCTTACAGGACGTCTGGAAAGGTGGGCGGTTATTCTACAGCAGTTCGACATCCAGTATGTGTCTCAAAAGGCAATTAAGGGCCAAGCTCTGGCTGATTTCCTGGCTGAACATCCTTCAATGGAAGACACGTATTCAGATATCGAACTCCCTGATGAGGAAGTTTTCTCTATTCAAGAGAGTCCGCAAACATGGGAAATGTATTTTGATGGTGCTTCTAGAAGTCCAACAGGGAAGAAAATGGAAAATCCCAAATTCAATAAAGTTGGTTTAGGAATTGTGCTCATTTCTCCAGATAAGGCAGTATTACCTTATTCCTTTTTGTTGTGGGAAGGTGGTACCAATAATGAAGCTGAATACCAAGCTCTCATTACAGGCTTGGAGTTAGCACTTCAAGCACAAGTGAATCACTTAAAGGTAAAAGGTGATTCAGACCTGGTAATAAAACAAGTCAATGGGGATTATGCCATCAGAAAAGAAGAATTAATCCCTTTGTATGATTACGTCAGAGAGTTAATGTCGGAATTCCCTTCAGAACCGACATTTTCTTATGTCCCAAGATCACAAAATGCTCAAGCTGATGCACTGGCTAATATAGCCACAGCTTTAGAAGATCCAAATCGGGACGAGACAACCATCTGTATTGCCCACCGTTGTGCAATTTCACCTTATGTTCAAGTCAGAACAGAGGAAATTAATGAAATTAGTCCCATTCCTGAACCGTATGGTCATACTACAGGATGGATGTCACCTATCAGGGAATACCTTCAAAATGGAACACTTCCACCTGATAGAGCCAAGAAAGAACAAATTCGGCGACGTGTGGTCAATTTTACTCTTTATGATGGTCCAAACCACCTCGAGAAAATTCTCTACAAACGTGGTTTTGATGGATTTCTCTTCAGATATATTGATGGTGAAGAGACAATGGCTGTCATAAAAGAAGTGCATGCAGGAGTCTGTGGTGCCCACCAGTCTGGACATAGACTGTCTGATCAAATTCGAAGGCTTGGATACTTCTGGCCTTCAATGATACAAGATTGTGTTAATTTCACAAAGAAGTGTCATTCATGCCAAGTATATGCCAACTTCATTCATCAACCTCCAGAGTTGCTTCATACAGCTAAATACTCATGGCCATTTTCCACATGGGGAATGGATGTGGTGGGACCTTACACTTCAGCTACGACCAAGCAGTTTAAGTACATTCTTACTGCTACTGATTTCTTTTCCAACTGGGCAGAGGCAGTAACTCTCAAAGAAGTCAGTTCTAAATGCATTTTTAGCTTCATCAAGTCTAACATCATTACTAGATTTGGTGTCCCTCATACCATATTGACGGACAACGGCACCAACTTCTATTCTTCTGAGGTAAAGAAATTGTATCAAGAATACAACATTAAGTCTAACCATTCATCTCGATATCATGCAGCAGCTAATGGCCAGATAGAGGCCTTCAACAAGACTCTTTCAAACATACTGCAAAAGATGGTGGATAAAGATAAGAGGTCATGGCCTGATAAACTCTTTCATGCTTTATGGGCTTATCGGACTACCACTCGCAATGCAACGCGGTCTACTCCATATTCATTGGTATATGGAACAAAAGCAGTCTTGCCAATTGAAGTTCAATTGCCCTCACTCAGAATAGCCATTTGTGATCAGTTGTCAACAGATGAGCAATCCCAAAAGCGGTTGAATGAATTGGAACAGTTAGATGAGAAAAGATTGTGCACTTTGCACCACTTGGAAATCTATCAGAATCGGATAGCACGAGCTTTTAACAAAAAAGTTCGTCTTCGTTCATTCATTCAGGGAGAATTGGTATTGGTTCTGAGAGCACCAATGATACCAGGAAAGAAGCCTCCCAAGCTTGAACCAAAATGGGAAGGACCTTATTCAATACATAAGGTCTACTCCAATGGAGCGTATTCTCTGATCTCAATGGATGGAGAGCACATCACGACTCCAACTAATGCCAGATTTATGAAGAAGTATTTTGTATAAACACAAAATATTGTTCCCAGAACCAAGACTCTTACAATTGGTTCATACAGCAATGGTCCAGTATGACCTTAAACTGCAACTTCGTCCAACATGACGTTAAACTGTGTCACCTTCAATGTCCGAGATGACATTAAACTATATTTTGTCCGAGATGACATTAAACTATATTTTGTCCGAGATGACATTAAACTATATTTTGTCCGAGATGACATTAAACTATATTGTGTCCTAGCAACATGACATTAAACTGTGTGGCACTTTCAACGTCCAGCATGATGTTAAACTATAAAAAGTCCCCAGAACTGATATCCTCATATTGGTTCACCTTAGTCCTAGCTACATGACTTTAAACTGTACAGCACCAGTTCGTCCTTGCTATATGACGTTAAACTCTATAGCAATGGTCCAGTATGACTTTAAACTGCAACTTCGTCCCACACGACATTAAACTGTGAAAAAGTTCCTTAAACCGTCCAGCATGACCTTAAACTTCATCATCCCTGGTCCATGTATATGACCATAAACTATTTGCAAATCCCTTATGTCCAGCAAGACGTTAAACTGTGACGTCCTAAATTACATGACGCTAAACTGTATAAAAGTCCCTCACGTCCGGAAAGACGTTAAACTATATAATCTCAAAAGTCCAGTATGACATTAAACTGCACCATTCACGGTCCATGCATATGACCTTAAACTATTCGCACTTCCGTCCGACATGACGTTAAAATGGTACACTCTTTTGTCCTTACTGCATGACATTAAACTGCACAGTCCCCCTTTCGTCCAATATGACGTTAAACTATTTTATCCCCATCGTCCTAACTACATGACGCTAAACTGTACAGAAAATCCTTGATATGTCCTACATGACATTAAACTGTATTTTGTCCCTGCTACATGACACTAAACTGTGCAGCACCAATAGTCCTAACTGCAAGACTTTAAACTGCATAGTCCCTTTTTTATGTCCTACATGACATTAAACTGTGCATCGTTAAGGTTGTTATTACCTCTTGTTTCTCACACCGAGTATGACTCACGTGAGCTTAGAGCGAACATCAACCATAACATTCCCTTTGGGCCACTAACCATGTATAAGTCCCAACATTATTTTTTATTAGATCATTGTCCACAAGAACAACTTGATCATTAATTCATTCTTTAATTGAACTACACGGACTTTGATCCTCGCCCTCCAGGCTGGGTATGTAGGCAACCTCCCAAGGTTCAAGTCCAAAAAAAAACAACAATCTCTTCACATCGGTTCACCACAAACTCATATGATGATGATTTGTGAAACCGCCCCTGGAATCAATATCTTTACATTGATTCACTTTCGTCCTTGTTATATGATGTTAAACTATACAAAACTTTTGTCCGGTACGACAATAAACTACAATATTCTTTGATTCCCTCATTTGAGAAGGAACCATTATTAACATTGATTTTTTTTAATCATGTTTCATTTCAAAAGACTACGTGCATACATGGTAATGCCTAAACTTTTTATCTTAGGTTAAAACCATCATTGCACTAAAGTCCCCTTTAACCCTTCACATGTACGAACCAAATTTGTACAAAGGGCATTTCTAGAACTACGTGAACTTGATTCCCATCCTTATGGGATACGTAGGAACATTCGAGTGTCCCTCGAATCCAGTCCCAAGTCTTTTGGGCCTAACCCCAAATTTCACTTTCAGTCCCTTGACTGAAAAATCCTCATGAAAACACACACTGTGTATTCATTATTATGGTCTGAATTCTATGACCCTAAACTAAAATCATTCATACTTTCGTCCTGCACGACGTTAAACTACATTTCAAGAACTACGTATGGCTTGATTCTCATTCTTATGAGATACGTAGTGAAGTCCAAAATTTCAATTCAGGACCCAACCACAACATGATTATGGTTTTCATTAACCTATGTATCTCTATATACATTGGAAAATACCCATCTTTATGTGTTATAATCCTAACCTTAAATATTTTCAGATCTTCATAACCCTTTTTCATGACTTCTAGTCACAAAAATGTCAAACTTCTGAGAATTATTTTGCCTGACTATACAGCACATGCCCATAGGTGGCCTTGCATAAATAGTCCACATAACAGACTTTTCAGCCGAAAGATGCTATTCATTTGACCATGCAGCCAATGCCCATAGGTGGCCCTGCATATTTCAACCCCCTAACGGGTTTTGTTAAATAATAGTAACTTCATTCTTGGGAAGAATGCCTCTTTTTTCCTTATTTGTCTTAAACAACAATATGTAGGGATCCGCGAAAAAAAATATAGCCATCCTTAACATATTTGTCCCATATCCTTTTTCATGATCTGAAATTATTCAAGTCTATGGTTTATTCTTCTTCCCTATGTTTGGGTCAGACCTTCGTAGGAGTGATATTCATCCAGTTCTTCGATATTCTTATTTGGAAATATCTTCTCCATATTCAAGTACCTCTTTCCATACAACAAACTATATGCTTTAGAAAATTTGAATCTCCATAAACTTTCACTGGCTTTTAGCACTAGGAAAGTAAATTTCTGGGAGTTCTTTTGCCTGACTATGCAGCACGTGCCCATAGGTGGCCTTGCATAAACAGTCCACATAACAGACTTGTCAGCCAAAAGATGCTATTTTATTTGACTATGCAGCCAATGCTCATAGGTGGCCCTGCATATTTCAACCCCCTAACGGGTTTTGTTAAATAATAGTAACTTCATTCATGGAAACTACTTCTTCTAATGCCTTTTAGCTCTTTTTTTCATATCATTCCTCAGATTCAAATATTCTTAAGCCATAGTTTACATTTTTTCCCTCATACTTGAGTATGGTAATATGTTTTCAGATAAATTGTCAAGGAATTGAATCCATTTTAATCCATTTCGGTCAAAGCTATTTCGACCTTAAACATTAGCCCCTTTATGTCCGGCGTGCATGACATTAAACTGCCCACACAAAAGACAAAGGAAATCTGAATAAAAGTCAAGTTCCAGCTCACTAAATATACATTTTTTGTATGATTTAAGTAATATTGAGCAGTTAAAAGATTCAAAGTTTGTAGGGTTATTTGTAATAATCCTAGTAAAAATCAAACTATGATTACTAAGCCCATTGGCTTAAGTAAATTTGAAGCAGGTAATGGAAGAATGCAAGTACAAATGATTGAAGACAAAAGTGTTTTTCATTGATACAAAAGAGTTAGAAGGACATCCACAGACTGGAGTCTCTTCTCTCTTTCAAGAAATTACAGAAGATTGTCAACATAAGTCTTCATTTGATGTATAGCATCCTGAGCCTTATCAGCAGTTACTTGAAGCTCGTGCACTTGACCAGCTTCACTCTTTTCAGCTTGCTGAAGTGCCTTCTTAGCATCTGCGATGGCTTTCATGCCATTTATATGAGTTTCATCCAATGCTTTATTAAGCTGATCAAGTTCCCCAGTAACAGCATCTAACTGTTGCTGGAGTTGCACCTATTGGACGACCTTTTCTTTGATTTTTTGCTTCAGATCCTTCATCTTGACAGCATAATCAGCTTCAGCCTGGGATATCGCAGCCTCAAATTCGCCTATGTTGACTGACAATTTCACTCTGGTCAAATCTTCGCGACTTGTCTGCACTTGCTCCCTCCTGAAAATGATCTGTTTCACCGCAGCATGGATCTTTTCATACCCAAAACCACCAAGTCCCATTATAACAAATTGGGATGACAATCGGGAAATTTTTGATGGTAGCTCTTCTAGAGGCACCCCCGATATGATGTTCCATATGTTATTCCATGCCTTACGTCGTGAAAAGATGAATGCTTTAAGCATATCTGGATCTGATTCAATATCATCGTCAGAAGGGGGTATGTAATCTGGAATTAGCGCGCTTAGGGAGGTGCCTTGTCCTGCTCTTTCTCCCCTGACTTGTGCTTCTTCACTTTCAATTCCCGTTGGGGCAGAGGCTGAGGCCTCATCTTCGGATCTAGTCATTGCAGTTGATGGTCCTACATGATTAATTGAAAGGTTTAGTCAGCTTCAAAGGATAACAAAAGAATGGATTGTCTTGCGAATAAAGTACAATCACAAATATTGTTATCCATTACCCAATGGTGGTTCAGCAACCTGAGAAGACTTCTCCCTATCTTTCCCAGTTTCAACAGGATTTTCAAGATGGGTCTCAGGAGAGTTTATTGGATTTAGCTCTACTTGAGCTAATGTTTCTGCAATGATAGGGTTGACATCAGTGTCCACACCCTCTTCGGGCATTGGCAGTTCAGCGGCTTCTACGGAAGAAACTGCATATTATTTTCCATCATGGTTAGAAGTATATTTTTAAAACAAAATTTGGGCGAAGGGTAGCACTCACGCCCAAGGTCTTCTAAATCACATGACAACTTAGCATGATCATAAAATTCTTCAAAAGTCATTCCTTGATTCATCATGTCATCCAATGATACTTCAGAATCTTGGTTAGTCTCACCAGTGGGAACATTTGCTACGTCTTCTTGCCGACTTATGTCCTGCAACCCCTGACCCTGGACAGCATCTTCAGTAACAAGAGGGATACTGGGAATGGATGGTATCTCTTCTCCAGGAGCAACCAAGTCAGCCTGGGTCTGTGATTGTTCTACAGCACCTTCCACGACCTTTGAAGAAGGATCAGTCCCTTCCCTCAAGGGGGAAATTGAAGAAGCCCCTGCAATCCTCAGAAATATGAGTAACCATATGATTATGGGTATAAACTCATGATTGTTCGAAGGACTTACCACTACTAATGAAACGTTTAGCTATGGATTTCCTCCTTCGTTTCCTTGGCTTCTTTTGTTTTTTCGGAGTATCAGTAGTCTCCCTTATTGGCACTTGGATTGGCGAATGAAAGGCTATGTCCAGTGCCTCATTCATGGCCTGCTGGCCTGGAGATATCTCGCCTGGTTCGCGAGGAGAATCAGCAGCAGCCCCGATAGCAGTACCACCAGGGCTATATTGTGGCGAAGGAACCCCGGTTCCTTTCTTTTCAAGCTGCAAGATGAAGAAAATAACTTCCTTAAGTAACAAAGCTTCAACTAAAATCAAGTTGCAAAGAAAATAAGGAAAGAAAACTTACATCTTCAGGAGCCACGTACTCTTGCCATTCCTCATCTCCAGAACCACCAGCCCCCTCAGTGGTGCCACGATCAATCATTTCCTTCACCCGCCTGGTGATAGGAACCGAATTATCAGTGGCATATATGAGCATTTCCAGCTCTCTGATGTAAGCTCGCACTTCATTGGGGTTATCTCCGTATTGAAGGTCTTTAGAAGCTAGAAGATATCCTATTCCAGGAAGTTGTAGGCCCTCACACAAATCTAGCCAGGCGGTCTCAGTATCACAGTATAAGCTCTGCCATAGCTGAACAGCCTCTGGTCTTAGATATAAAGGCTGTGAGGAAGGTCCTACAATTTTCGATTTTAATTTCTTCCCGACTCCCGCAACTACAGATAGAGAATAAGAAAGTAAGACTTATTACTTTATAAAGTAGCAGTGATTGAAGTTATTACAATCAAATAACTCACCAGGAGCTGATGGAGTAGGTCTTTTAACTCTGGCCGGAGGATTATATCGGGCATGAAACCGCTTTGCTGCCGGTTGTGCCTCATCATCCCCATCGTGATAATCCGATGAATTAGTTCTAGAAGAGGAGTCTGTTGAACCTATTTCAGGTGGAGAAGCGTCACCTTCATGAGGAAGAGTTTCTTTCTCTACAGTCCTCTTCCTCTTTCCCACTTGATATACTGGGTGATTCAATATCCCTTTAGGGTATGATGCTATCCAGTGTTCGGCATAAAATGTAGTCAGATAATGTGCCGCTTTTTCAACTGGTAGATCAAATACTACCCCAGTCTTCTCTCTTGATGTCAGCAACCATAGTTGTCGAGCAACCATCAGATGTTTCTCTAACCTGACATGTACTAGAGGGGATACAACAATCTGTTGCAAACATTTGAATTGGCGTGAAAATCTATATGGAACATAGGCCTCGCATATGATTTCTCCATCAATCCTGGCTACTAACACGCCATCCCTGCAAGCTAGCATGTATGCCCTCAAATCCAAATGGGCTTTCCCATCATCAACAAACTGCCCGGATGGCGGACTTCCATAAGGAAAGAAGTTGAATTCCTTATACATTCTTAGTCTTACTTTCATGTCATAACCATTAACATCTAATGGAGCAATTCCAGAGAATGCTTGCACTGACGGTCTGAAAGAGCTTCCAGGAATTTGTAATCCATTCTGTACATTGTAAGTCCTGAAGTGAGTGGCGATCCATCCCCACAAAACCTGGAATGGTCCCACTATTCTTAAAGGAGATTTACCCTGGAAGATGTGAAGTAAACTCCTGTGAATCTTTGCTAAAATGGGGGTAGCTAACCTAACCATTTTTCCCTCAGCCAACTTGGCCGCAATGACGAAGGTCCCTGGCCTAACGCCTCCCTTCGAATCCCTGACCGGCAAGAGATAAACACTGAGCCACATTGCCAAGAAATCCTCCAGACGAGTTTTCTTTGGAATTCTTTGATTCACTTCATATCCCCATTTTACAAACTCTCATGCTTCTAGAGTTGGCCAGAATGTGCCAGGATCTCCTCTCTTATCAGGTTTTGGACAAGTGGTAGGACGTCTGGGCCGGGTATCCTTGGATTTCTTTTTCTTGGATCCTTTTTCTTTTGGCTCTATCCCTTTCTTCTCAGTAAGAAACACATTCATCCATTCTTCCGGATGAATATCTTTTCTAAAATGAGTTAATGACGTCTCTGAACTCTTGAGCCTGTGAAAGATTTTAAATAATTCTCGAGCCAAAGCAGGAGTCTTCTCTGGATAATTCCAAGTCACCTTGGGAGGAATGAATTCATCATACATATCGCCCAAGATTGGAGCTCCTGAAATCTTGTGGACATCCCACAAACTGATACCTACTTCTCCATTAGTCAAATGGAAAGAATTAGTCGCTGGGCTCCAGTGGCTGAGTATCTCTGGCACGAAGTTATCATGTCTGTAAATATATGTTTGCCCAACCCAAACAGCCTCATATATTGCAGCTCTCTTCAGATCCTCAATAAACTCTGCGCAATTCTGTCGCACCCAGTATACCCACATCCAAGTTGGCTTCACACCTCCCCCAGGACGGAAATCCCAACTTTTCTTCCAGCCTTTGGATTGATCCATCTGAGCATTTCGGAAGATTGAAGGATGACAATGTGGTTGAAGCTCAGGTGTATGTTTTTTCAGATCTGGTGTGCAAGGGCTATGATGCATCACATAAGCCTTCTCCACTGTTCCAGCAGTTTGAAATACTCCTCCACCTGAGATATTTGCTGAAGCAAAATTGGTATAATTCTGAAACCACGAAAATGGAAGATAATTCTTTACTTCTGGAATAATGACTTCTTGCAGATGACCATGACCATACAAAGGTAGATAAGTGCAGTGAGGAATGTCGCGATGATATTTCTTCAGATACTTAGCCAAATCTGGAAGAGTACTGTCTTTGACAGTATAGTAATCAGGGCCAATGATATCCATCATATCATCTATCCGCTTGCTAGCCAGTTCATCAATTAATCCAGGTCTAAGAGCCATTTAATCTGCACAGGAGTTGAATAAATTAAACTATTAAATGGGTTTATTTTTTTCATAAAATTTGTGAAAGAATTTGAAAAAAATGGCTAAAGGCATTAAGGCGTGGAAATATGGAGATGTCGCGCAAGTGATACGTGTGCCGCGCAAGTTTTTGTCGCGCAAGTATTACCGCGCAAGCCCTATTACCTTGAGAGTAGCGCGACAGCGAGGAAAAAGTGAAAACAAGAGACTTGTGTGGCGAGGAAGACTTGCGCGGCGAGATCTCGAGAAATTCAGAATCCGGATACTTGTACGGAGGTGAGGCCGTGTATTTATAGGCCAGGAAGCCTACCTGCGCGCCGCACCCAGAACGCTTAAGGCTTGCGCGACGCAGACTTGCGCGCCACCCTCTGTGCAAAGAAGACTTGCGCGCCTCCCTTTTCCTTTGGAGGGATTCAATTTCCTCAGAGTCAAATCCTCATTTCTCTCCGGATCCAACTCTGAGGGGGGACTTTTGTTGATGCTCCTTTCGTCACAGAATCTAAAGATCGGAAAAAGGAATATCTCAGCTGAAAATGATTCATCCTTTGAAGAAAACATCAAAAATCGACAAAGGCATGAACAAAGGATCAACAGCAAATCCACCGCGCAAGTTATACCACTGGCGCGCAAGTGTACTTGCGCGGCCACCTTGGTCGCGCAGGTGACTTGCGCGACCTAATTGGTAAACCGCCCGGGGTCTTCTTTTGCCTATAAATAGACCATGTGGGCCCCCCATTCGAGAGGATCTTTTTCCAGAAACTCAGATTAAAGCTCCCGACGCCCAAGTCTCTTCTCAAAGCTTCCGGAACACTTCTAAGGTAATTTCTTACCTAGAACGGAAGATCTAAAGAGAAGAAGGAAGGCCTAAGTGTTGAAACTTATCAAACACTTGCGCGCCGACTTAATTCCTTCAATATAACTTGCGCGTCCCTTTTCTGGAAGAACCTCAAGGGGATTCTAAAGGGTTTTATCAAGAGTCGCTCAAGTATTTCAATTCTGATTGAAAATCGCGCAAGTACACCATGTGTCGCGCAAGTATACTTGCGCGGCCAATACTTGCGTGCCGCCGCAGGACTTGCGCGCCTTTCAAGACTTGCGCGCCCCTATCTTTTTGGGTGCCCATCTTGCCCATTTTACCCCTCTTAAGACATTTCACCTTTCCTTTTCAAGATTCAGTCTTCAAGACACTCTTGAAAGCCATTTATGACATGATTTCTTGATATGACTTTCTTATCTGAAAGGAATTCTGTGGAATCTCTCTCAAAGTCTAGTGATTTAAATATCCTTATGTCACTAAAATACGGAGAGTTCATTCATTCAAACTCATCCTTTAAGATGAGAGAATCTTAACCTGGGTCTCCTTTTCAGGAATAATCCCCAGTTATAAAACTTTTAATCTGGGCATCCTCCTCAGGAGTAAGCCCCAAATCCTTAAAGTTCCTAATCTTGGGCATCCTCCTCAGGAGTAAGCCCCAATCAAGTCCTTTAATCTTGGGAATCTTTCTTAAGAATAAGAACCAACCTCAAATATGGGCATCCTCCTCAGGAGTAAGCCCCAAACCTTAATCCCTAACCTGGGTCTCCTTTTTCAGGAATAAGACTCAGTCATAACCTTGGGTCTCCTTTTCAGGAATAAGCCCCAAGTTCCCTTAAATTTCTCTTAACCAGTTATAATTTACCTTTGATTTGGGTTTCCTTTTCAGGAGTAAAACCCAATAATAAATCCCCTCCTAACTTGGGAATCCTCCTTAAGAGTAAGCCCCAAGATTAGAGTATTCAAATCTCCATGAAGCACATATAACTTTATGGATCCTATTCATGGATTTTCTCCCTAAAATTAAATCCTAAACCTTCATCTATCTGGGCAGTCATCCATACATAATCCCGAAACAAATTATTATGATTGCATCTTTCATGGCACAATTGTCTAAATTTTACTAATACCTCTTGTTTCTCACACCGAGCATGACTCACGTGAGCTTAGAGTGTAAAAGTAATTATGACATTCATCTTTGATCCATCAATCATAAACATCATACTCCATTTCTCGAACTACGTGGGTTCTGATTCCTTTTCCAAAACAAAGAATACGTAGGTAGCCCATTTATGGGTTCGATCCCAACTTTGAAATAATCTCTGTCCTTCTGAATGACAATAAACTTCAAGTGCCTCACTGAGTGGCTTTAAAACTAGCCTGGTCATCATAATGATCAAGAGACTTTTATATAAATGTTTTGAAGGATACCATTGACCAAGAATCTCTAAACAGATATAGATGATTCTCTATTGATGAAGAACCTCGAATACATATAAAAGATTCTCTAAATTTCTTGCATATTTAATCATTGATTGTTAAAAATAAAGGAAAGCACATTTTATACTTGGTAATGTAATAAGGATTCACGAACATAACTTAAATCTATAAAGAGAGTCCCGGAGTAGACAATAATTCCCCTCAAAAAGGTGTGATGTGTCCGACCTCCCATCCTCTCGACCAATGCAAATTCCTAAGCCTCATTAGTCCACAAGCTAATGAGCGTCTGCCTTTGGAAAGTAGGTCCAAACAGATGTGGAATCATTGGATGTTTCCGGTTCTACGAACAAACCCGTTAGAAACCGATCGGAACGTTTGAATCTCCCGTCCAGGAGGTCATCCCCGGATTCCGTGCGAAACAACCCTGATCTTTATTAATGGTAGTGCTAGATTAGTTGGGGGTATTATTTAAATCCCTAATGAGTATAGTTACTAGAGTGTAAAACCTATCAACAAAGATGAAAGTAATCTTTATATTTCTAAAAAATGTTTTGATAGGAAAGATTCCTCCTTAAACAGAATGTTGAATATACATAGAAATTCATTTCCATTGAATTATCTTATGTCTAAATTATCCCTAGGTTGTACTATAATAAGATATATTTGTGGAATTGTGAAAAAAATTGTGAGCAATTTGATTAATTTAAAACCCATTATCTATCATTTGATAGCAGGATTGCTTTATTCAATAGTGTATTACTGGATATTCCTATACATGTTCTTAAGGCTATCAAATTGCCTAAGGGGGTTTTGTATAACATTAACATAATATTGGATGATTTCATATGGGATTAAATTTTTTAAGGGAAACTACATTGGACTCTATGGGATAGATTGGAACGAGCTATTCATGAGGGTGGAATTAATGTTAGAAATATATCAGATACTATGTACTTCATGCAAGAAAAACTTGCATGGGAGGTAGTAGAAGAGCGTACCTTCTAGTCTAAAATTATGTCATTTGAAGGAATGGGTTTTTTTGGAAGATAGAAGTTCTTATTCTATATTATGATCTTTGATCTTTAAAATTTTTCATACCATTTAATAACACTCAAGGTGGATTATAGGGAAAGGGGATATTTCTTTTTGGAATCATAATTGGGAATGATCAAGTATTTGATATCTAAAATATCCAGGACCATGAATCACCTTTAGAGAGGCTATTATTTATAGTATTTTCACTAATGTTTTTTAACAATGATCAAAAGGAGGTGTCTGATAGTATTGAATTAATCATGGATCCTAAAAAAGATGTTTTCACCGTTTCTAATTTATGTTATTTTAAATGGACATTCATCGAATCATCCTTTTATTGGAGCAAGATTACACCTATAAGAATATTCTATGGTGTAATAAAATTCCATCAAAATTCATCTTCCTTATATGGAGGATTAGAAACCATGCTATACCTACAATTTATAAAGTGATAAGGATAGGTATTAATCTAGTCTCTAAATTTCATTGCAGCTTAGTTCAAATGTAGATGGTTTCAAATCATCTATTTTTTGAAGGAGAATGAGATATGAATGTCTAGATATGTTTTAGAGATTATATTGGGATTTTTTCCCTAGAAAAACTTGGTGTATCAGTCATGGAAAGACGGTTCTCAAGAATTAATTTTGAATGCCTGAAATAAATGGCTCATGCGCAAATTCTTAATACAGGTTACTGGTGTACCTAGAAAGCTAAAAGTGAGGCCATATTCAAAGGACATATTTCTACAGGAAGAAATCTTGTCACAAGAACCATGTCCCTTCTAATTGAATTGGTTATTAGTTTCAATGATTAGATTCATGCCCCCACTTTGAGATTCATACAAGTGAATATTCATTTAATCCATAATCCTGGTTTTGTTTTAAGAGCAAACTGTGTTTTTTTGCTCGCCTCCAACCATGGGTTATAATTTTAATTTTGAAGGTTCTTGTATATGGAGTATTATTGGTTGTCATTGGGTATTACAGGATTATAAAGGGAGTGTTTCTCTTGATTTCACTACCTATTATAGAAAGGGGAACTCTATTATGGTAGAGGATTATGTGATGTTCACTGCTCTTAAATTTTGTGCCCAGAAAAGATTTGATCTTGAGAAAGTTCAAACTACTAAAATTATTATTCAAGACTCTATGCATGGTAAAATATCCACTCCTTGGTCTATTTCCGATATAATTAGAATATTTAAGGCCCACATCAATAAAAACAATCAGGTTATTCATACGTGGTGTGAAGGAAATAAATTGGTAGATTATCTTAGTTTCATGGTAGTGGAAAAGTGAAAGAGCAACATTACCTATTTTACCCGCATTATTAAACTAGAAAAGAGGGCGTAGGTCATATTAGAGTATAAAAAATTTATCGTCATTAATTTTGGCCTCCAGAGGATTGTACTCTTTTTCTCTTCCCATGGCCCTATTTTCTAATAGGGTTTTTCCATTAATAAAAATGAATCATTGAATGGAGGAGATTTTATTGGATGAGGAGTTATGGTATTCCTAGAATCACCATGGGTGGGTCAGTTCCACTGATGATAATTATTATACTACCTTCATCATGTCAAAGAATAGAACATTTGTGAAACATGATTTGTGTCCCTAACACCAGACCATGGAGCCCTATGATAATAAAACCGAAGATTTCCCATTTGGTTTCAATAGTGGAATTCTCGAGGTGGTATGATACATCTCACTTAATATTATCAAAATAAAAACAATAAAAGCCTCATGTAATAATGATTATTTTGGTAGGAGATTTATTAATCACACTATTTGATTTCGAGACATACCAAAAACATGGAAATTGGTTTCCCTATTTTTCTTATTCCTAGCATTAGAGTTCTCACTATTTCCGATAGGTATCCACTTTCTTGATCCACTAGTAGTTCTTGAGATGTCTCTTTCTACCACCATCACTCTGTTGACCATTTCTATATAGTCTATTATACAAAGCATGAAATTTTTTTAGTGAATATTTGACCACAAAACAGATTAAAAAATTAAATCCTTGAATGAATAACTTGAATAAAATTCTAGTTCAATGTGGGCTAAATTCACAAATTTAGCTTTATAATTTATTATTGTGAGGTAATCCTACTTCAAGCTAAAAAATTCTAATTTTCAAAAAATTCTAAACGTGTATAGATATTTTTTTATGGAAAAATTATAAAAAATCCTCCAGTGAAATTCACTTTTCTTATTTAACTTTTATAGGTATATCCCACCATTGGTATTCTAAACCCTATTGAGTTTACATTTACATATTCACTTTCACCTCGGCAGGAGTGCCTATATAATCAACCATTAAATTCATCTTATTCAAACACACTAGTTCTTTTTTCGATTATAAATCACTCTGAAATATGGGAGGATTACGATTCCTGAACTGAATAGAATGATCTACTTTCTTTGGTTCATCACTTTTTCCCTTTATCCAGGGCATTAACACCCTGGAAAATAATCTGAACGAATTTTTGGTTCACCTCTACCTTATCTAAAACCACATTCTCAGTAGCATCTTCTACTTTGTTTTACAACTTTTAAAATGATCCTTATTCTATAACAAGAATTAAAATTCTATTTATTATCACTCACTAGAAACTAAAGGATTTTTTTTTAAAATTTTTCATTTCACTAACATCACAAAATTTATTTCTAGAAATAAAAAATATATTATTTAAATCCATTTTTGAAAATTCTATCATGGTTTTGAAAATCAAACAATTTTCAAATCATTTAAAAAATGAATTCTTTTTTCACCAAATCATATATAAATACTCAAAATGAATTATGTACTCCTTGTGGGAAGTCATAACTATCAATGAATGTCATGTTCTTATCATTGACTGAAACCATTACGATGAGGTGACTACTCCTATATGTGTCTCAATTCACTCTTGTACCAAACTCTATGGTAACATGTCATTAATAATAAATATGTAAGCTATTACTTTTTATGCTCAACATTTCATGTACTGAAAATAGTAATCTTTATACCATCAAATCTCATGAAATAAACCAGAATGATTTATCAGCTATATAAATAAAAAAATGGATACCATTTGCAACATTCCACCCCTCCCCCATGGGCTTGGGAAGAGTTGGTGGATGTTACTAGCCATAGGTGACATCAAAAAGGCACATAAGGTCGGAAATAAGTGCCAAGGGTTTCATAAACAAATTGAGGATGATTTTTCATTTGAAAATAATGTAACCATTCTAGGATAATAATAACCTTACCACAACTATATGATGCATGTGAAAAATGTAATACAAGTTAAATAGAAGAAAACCAATCCAAACTATATCAGAGTAAAAAGAAGAAACCAAGACCATAAAAACTAAAAGATGCCCAAATTATAAAATTAAAAACTCCCAACATGATCGAATATCCAAATCAACAGTAAAACCCACAGTATAAAGATGCTTTAATAAAGAATAGGGATACATTTACTTTACTTGTGTCTTGATATATCACTTTTGTAATGACATCGAAGTTCTCATGAAGGTTGAGTATGAAACTCTTTAATATTTCCCAAAAGTCTTACCAAATTATTCCACTAGGAGAGAACATGCACTTGCAGTAATATAATAAAATTAATATAAGACAATTCAATGAATTTTATATCAAAACAAAAACAATTTCAATGAAAAATATATTTCCATAGAACGAAACCAAACAAGTCCTTCAAACCATTCTATAAATCTATTAGGCATAGCCCATTGAATTTTTCACATTCGGACATGCATACCCAGGTGGAAATTCCATAATCATGAGTGGTCTCTCATCAATATTTTAATTCTTCACATGGTAACTATATACCAAGTGCCCCAATAGGAAAATCCCCTTCTATAGGGCCACATCAATGAAAATGACAAGACACAAATTTTTTTTCTAAATACCATGGGAAAACAATTGTTCCGAATCATTTAAAAAAAATATTATTATTTAAAAAATTTCTACAAACCTTTTTACCAAAAATAAATCCAAAATAAAAAATTTAAAATCATCATTTTAAAATAAAGCTTCTAGTTTTACTTTCCACAAAAAAATTTCAATAATTTCACAAAACACCATTAATGAGGGTTTCTATCAAGTTTTTCACCTAAATTTCATTATTAAATTCAATAAATTCCAAAAAAATGATATTATTTATTCATGTTCTAACAAGATGAGTCGAGAGTGAAACCACATACCTCAAAAACATTATTTAAACCAAAGAACATCACAAAACATTAAAACAAAGCATGATACAAAAAAAAACATAATTAGATCTTATTACCTACTATAAAAACCATCTATCTTCTTGATTTTTATCACACAACTTTGATATATCCCCCAGAGATTAGATCAATGATTATAATAGATAAAATAAGAAGAAATCTAAGGAATACAACAAGGAATGAGAACTTACCATGGAATCAAGGGACCCAATGCCAAACTATTCACTCGTGGATTGTTACCAAATCTAGAGGAAGGGTATAAAAATCATTTGGAAGTAGTTAAATTAATGTTATCTTTAGTTTATTGGAAAATATATTCATTTTTGAGGTAATAAAAATTAGATCCAAAATATTCATATTTTTTTTTCATAGTTCACAGTTAGGGCTCACTGTTAGGAAAACAATTCTCTAACCATTTTCTAGAAACTACCTCTAAACATAGCTTGAAATGTTGGTATGAATATTTTGAAAATCCATGAAACAACAATGATAAACCTCTATTTACAAATATTCATGATTTCTCATAGGTTTCGGGATGGTTTGGAATAACCATGCGCCTAACTGTGTGCCTACCTAGTGCCCACTCTTTCAACTCACAGTTTTCAAGAAGATTATACATGATTTATTTTAAACATGATTAAATATTTAACCTCTATAAATTTCCATTAATAATTTCAAAACTTCTAAAAACATCTCAATCCATAACCCAATAACGTTATATACTTAGAGTATATAAATGAAGGGTTAATTTCCTAAAATAATGGGTGCTAAATTTCCATTTTTGATGGATAGAATGAAATAAAGATAAATAATAATTCCACTTTATAGAGACCTAATAATATCATAGATATAATATATATTCATTAAATACATCAATATGACCATTAATTTGAATTGGTAATGAAAAAGGAAATACATCAGTTTTTGGAGGTGGTTTTCCACACATATGCACAAGCGAGGCTTTCTTTCCCATTTGATGTAAAATAGGTGGATAATGGATTTTAAATCCTTATATTAACAATTATGAAAATTATTTATACCAAATTAATTATTTATAATGAATAACACAAATTTTAGAGGTGTTATAATATGATATAACACCGAAAGTACTCAACTAAGAGTTATACAACTTTATTGAGAAACCACTTGGGATTACACCATAATCCTTGAAATGATGACATTTTTGAAATAAAATAAGATATAATTGATGGTGGTAAAGAATATAATTTATTATCATGTTATGTATTCTCAGATATATAAGGATAAAAATGTGTGAGGAAAAGTGGATAAGGTTTCCACTTTTATAAGTTAGGGGAATTGGATTCTGATAATTACTTAAAGTTGTAAAAGAATATAATTTTTTATAGGTTTATTTGGTTATTAAATGATATATTTGAAATATAGTATGAGTATAGGTCGAAATATCATCATATAATAATATTTACAAAAGATTTATTAGATGTTTTAGCCCATATAAATTAGTTTTAACCCCGATTAACCCTTTTGAAAATTAGAAAAATATCAATATGTTTTACTCTTTAAGGGTAAAAATGCCACCATAGAAATAAAAAATTACCCTAAACTGAACATGGTTGATTTTTTAAACAATATAAAATTTAATTAGAAAATTATACTATTTTTATGAATTTTAAAAAATTTAATAAATCATTGTCTACCAAAAAAATATCAGTAATGTCATTTTTAATAAAAATTAATTTAAGTATACTTTAATGTTTTCAATATAATCATGGAATTGAAATATAAAATTTTATAAAATCAATATAATTTTATATTTATCTAAAATAATTGAGGAACATAATTATTAACCAAAATATATTTACATTTAAAATTTCTAAAATAAATTATATTATATTTATATTAATTGACTAAATATTTTGCCAAAATTCATTAAGAATTTATGGTTGTTAGTCAATAACTATAAATTAAAGAAAATCTATGATAATAATCTTAATTTATATTTAAAATAAACTTTTAAAGTATAACATAAACAATTTTTATCCTTAAGATTAAATATTAGAAATATTAAAGTCAAGAGAGTGACATTTTGTAGTTATACTTTTACTAAAATTATATAATGGTTATAATATAAAAAAATGACTCCAATATGATATATTTTTTAATTATGGATGTGAATGATCTAACTACACTCATCCAATAGGATAAAATAATTTTTAGAGAAATTTAAAATCCATATACTAGAGTTTTAACACTAACCTTTATATTTTTTCTTTATGGAGGTGACTAATATTTTCCAAGGATACTATTCATAAAAAGAAAATAAAAGGTTCATATTTACCAAATTTTAATCACTCTATTCATAATATGGGATCCATTTTTATTTATTTCTTTCATTTAAGTATAAAATGTTCATTTTGAAAAATGCGTGAAAATTGAAACAAAACTGTTCATATGAAAATGCATGTTTGAACAAAAAAATAAATAAATTATAATTTAATGATTTTAAAAACTGTTATTTGTATAATTTTTTTTGTTGAACATATTATATTTATATTTTACATAAATAATCCCTTAATAGAGAATAATTTAATATATAAAACACATTTTTCACATAAAAACAATTTTTCATTAAAATATCATTATTGAACTTCAAAGGATTTTAATTTTAATTTTATCCTTTTGATAACTAATGAAATTATTTTATATATATTAAAGAAATATATTATTCATAATTTAGATAAAACTATTCATAAATTTCAATCTAGTGTCTAATCAATAATTTTCACATTAATTAATAATATTTCAGTAGTATAATGCAGTTTTTTAAACTCATAATTGCATGTACAGAAAAATATCAAAGAAATAATATTTATTTATAGTGAACAATATCATAAAACATTAGGTTGTTAAATAATAATCCCTTAAAAGGAATGAATTTCTAAAAATTCCATTTCTTTGATACAAAAAAATGATGTCATCTTTGATTCATTCGATTTCCTATTTCACAAGTAGCTTCTTTGAATTTCTGATTCTTTCAGATAACATTAACAAGTAGATTAGTATTGTTATGTATAACTTTATATATATTATCCAAGATTTATAATAGGTTTTAAATATAGGAAATATCATGATACATTAGTACAACCTTTGATTTTAGTACATATGAAGGATCATGTATGTACTTCATTAGGAGATTTACTTGAAACACATTATGAGCATAAGAGAGATTTGGTGGATGTTATAAATGTTATGCTTTGATATAAATGTGATCAAGATATTCAAATAGAGTGATATATATAAATATATGGTTCATATTTCCCTTTTTTATAGATTATTTAATTTTTTACAAGGATATATTCTTAGGAATGCCTTATCACCTACAGTAATCATTATAAATCGTGGACAACTATCTGTATCTATTGACTTTGTGATGCCCTTATATGTTACTAAATCCATCCAAAATTATATACCATCTCATCATCTATCTCATGTTCTAATAACTTTAATTCTCCGAATTCGTCCTATCACATGGGATTTCTGCACTTTTTTATATAGAGGGATTCATAAAGATCCATATGAATTCTTGAATAAAAGTTATTTTTATGATATTTTTACAATAGAAAGGTGTTGAACCTAACCACCATAAAAAATAAAGAAACTAATATCAAAATATTCTCAAGGGTTTTAATGGTTCTCTTATAATGACTATATACATTAGAATGATATGAATTACTAAAATAAAACTGTTTACCTAGTGTTTGCAAAATAATTCTCTAGATCATAAAGGTAATTATAAGATCCCAATACTATTCAATTGATATTGTAAATCTATGAAATATCACAAATTCCATAATATATATTTTATAAAATTGATAAGGAGGTAAATCTTATCTGATAGAAATGAGATATACATACTATGTGAGGGGGTCAATTATAACCCAAATAGCATTGTTTATTTTAGATGTTTTGGGGAGTAAGATGGTGAAATACAAGGTACTGCTTTCCCATATATATGATTTTATGGTAAATGGTTATAAAATCACCATGCACATATATCTATTAGCCCTATCATTTTGACATACCAAGAATCGGGTTACACACTCTATAATATCCCTTTTCATGTTGTCCCAATAGAATAATTCTTTCATTCAATACATCCTTATAGATTGATAATTAACTGATAATTATGAACCCTGAGCCTCATATATTCATTCATTCTTCAAATATATTATATAAAGGACACATATTTTATTTATTAACCTCATCATTCCATCTAAATCATGGTTCAACTGAGGACTAATTCTTTATATAATATATAGTTCTACATCATCCATTGTGCCTATTTAATATACACATGGATAGATAGTTGAACATTTATATGTGAAAGATAGTATGATTCAGATATAATCAGGATTTCTAGTAAAATTTTACAAAAAATATATAATTATTCTATCTCTTTACATTCTTATTATGGAAAAAGAATAATAATACTTTTGAATTAGTGGATATGACATCGTGTTCATCTTCCCATAGTGGTAATGTATTGATCAACCATAATGTTTAATAAATTCCTACCATATTCTCTGAAAAATATTATACTCTTTATATTTGAATATAAACAAAAAACGTTTTATGATATGTATATATTTCTAACTATTAAACATAAATATAACTCTTCTATTTTATTAGGGAAAAATTTACTAATCACAACTCTAAATAATGAGTCGGTTAATATTGATCATGTATTTTCAATTGGTGTTAGGAATATGATATTAAAATATCAATTGTCACAAGGAAAAATTCTATTTACTTTTTTATTAATCCTTAAAAATCACAAACCTTTCTCCACTGGAGGGTAGTATGTGAATAGGTTCACTGACCAACCTTCTCTTTGCTCCTTGAAAATCTTCTCAAAATCATTATCCCTGTAAAACTAGGAATTATAATAACTATGGTTGATCTGGGACATTTAACTTTAACATCCATCTTTTATGGATCCAACAAAACACCATCATTTGAGATTATATGACCCAATAAACAAGACTTCTAGAAAATGATCTCCTCCCTTAGTTCCATTTGTGAAATTCTCAAATGAACTTCATGATGTTCCTAACCCATTGAATATATAATAATATCCTCTATAACGACTACCAGAAACTAATTAAGGCAATATCTAGAAACTCTATTCAAAAAATCCATGAATAATGAATGAGGGTTATAGAGTACATATGAGAAAATCACAATTTCAAAATTCCCATACATCCAATGGAAATGTGACTTCTGAATATTCTACTTTTTAACCCCCAATTGATAGTATGCAGAATAATTTCCAATCATTTAAATGTATTGAAATCATGGTAATTTATCAAAAAATAATTAATATTGGGTAGAGGATACTTTTTCAAAATTGTGATCCTGTTATGTTCATAATAATCAATGAAAAAACATATTGACCCTTATTTCTTATCAACATAATGAGCTTTTGAACCCCACAGTGATGCACTAGGGTGTATAAATACCATATTAGCATTATCATAGATTCACTTGTTTAATTCCTATAACTCAATTAGGACCATTCAGCTTGGTTACTTTGAAATAGGCATAGAACTTGGTATAAGCTCTATTTAAAACTCAACTTCACGATTTATAGGTAGACAAGGAAACTCTACCGTAAAGACATAAAAAAATCCAATAAAATATGAATATCATTAATGATGAGTTTATCCCAAAAAGTTTGAGATAAATCCCATTCATGGATTGTAATTGTAAAAAAATATGGTATTAATTACCATTATAAGTTCATATACGTCCACGCATCGATAAATGACTGTTGGATATTTTTGAGTATAAAATATGAATTCCTTCCTTAATAATTAAAATTTTATCCCTATAATTAAATTATATCCATGAACAAAATATAATAAAATTAAACTGTAGGAATAATAATAAAATATATTGTAAAAATGATCCTATAAAATTCAATCATAGAGAAAATATAAACATGATAATCAATAATCGTACCATTATGAGATTTCACTATTAACTCAACATATAATCATAGAGGTGATAATTAGATACCCATAGAAAATACATCATATTTAAAATATTATTTAGAGACATAATAAAATTAGGAATCATCTAATCTATAGTTAATGATAAGTTTTCCTTTAACCGTTCATTCTCGTAACCAATTTCGGTATTCATGATCGCATGGGATTTCATTTTTTATTTGGTCTTAATATATTTATGATGTCGATCATCATAATAAAGCATTAAATACATTCAATAGTTAGGGGAATTTACATACTCCTTACATTCTAAATATTGGAGTGTTTGTGGGGAATTATTTTTTTCTTTTTTCTTCAATTGCATTAACTAGAATATTCATCACTCTTCAATATTCATTGGCATTATGTGGGATGACCCAAACTGTTATAAGTAAAATTATCATATTATTTAATGTTTTATTATGTAATATAGTTATAGAAAAAATGGTCCCCTCTTTTTTATATCCAATTGTATTGAAAATACCATTAATAATATTTATCGTCGATAATATAGCCATTAAATAGTGATCACATGTTTAGTATAAATATATGGAATTAAAAAATCCAATTAATTCATAAAAAATAAACGATGAAATAATACAGTAGGATTGTACCCTATTAAGTCCATTTATTATATATTTATAGAGAGATAGCATGCATGGGACTTTTCCTAGACCAATCCCAAGATGAGATCCAACAACTAAAGCATGAGTGAAACCATTTATGGGAGAAGTTCAAGATCATCCAGATCTCATGTGAAACCATAATTGTCGAATGGTCCAATAAATGTATAATAATAGATACCTTAATTTTAGGGGGTACATTGGTGTATTTATGTAATATTTAGCAATAACATTGGCAATTTGTTATGTATATTAGTTTGTAAAGAAAAATGAATATATTTTTATTTTGATAATATAAAACATGAATAGTGTTTTTGGGTAATATTCATTTCAATTAAAGAATTTATTTTAACGAGTTAATGTAATTTTGAAAGGAATAATATTTTAATTATATATAACTGTTATATTGTTTTTATTAAATATTAATAATCAAATACTTTTTATGAATTCATATGTAATATTTTATTATGATTCAAAGACTATTTTTTCCAAAAACCCTTCTTTTTTAAAAAAATATTGTTTATTGTTTTTTAATAGTATAAATGAAAATATTTATATTTTTTATATAAAATTAATATTATTATTAAAATACAAATTTTTAAATTATCCACTGGTAAATTTTTCATAATTTTTTGAGAAATTAAAATTTTCAGGTAAGAATTAAAAATTGTACGAATTTACATTGTGTTTTATGATATCATAATGGGAAAAAAATGATGTAATGAATACAATAATTATTTATCTTATTCAAATATATTTTTCCCATTAAAATAAATGACTTTAATGTTATTTTATTAATTTTATAAAGTCTTTATGAATCATCCAAAACATATAATATATTTTATGGTTTTAAATTCATTTCTATAAAAGTGTGACACAACTCCACATAATAAAAGAAAATATTTTAATAATTTCGGTTATTTTTATAATAAAATATTTAAAAAACTCCCATTTTGAATTAACCATGGGAAAAACCATTTTATGATTTTTGTTTTTGAGTATTTTATTATATAGAGTAAAAAACATATGTTTGTGAAATATTAAAGAATTCTCCTATCATTTCCTAAATAAATAGACATAATAACCCATTTCCCATCACCCAAAATCCAATTATAACATCCTTAATCTTACATATATTCTCTATATAATCCTCTCAAGGGGCCACATGCTCTAAATAATCCCCTTTCAAGCTTATGGTGTCATACTCTTAAGGTAAGGGATCCCGTCTTTCTCACATTTATTCAAGAACCTCCCCTATTTTATGCCCTTTTATTTTTAATTAATAATGATTGGGTATGTTTTCACCCCTCACCCAAACTTCCATTATGATATATACATGATTATAGACCCCGTTCTTTCTCATTTAACTCTCCCATATACACTAATTATCATGCTGAAATTTTATAAGAGTTATTCCTTCCTCTTCTTTAATCATGTTTCTTCATTATGATATACCTTATATTTCATATTATTAAAGATGGGACAACTATTTCCCTGAAACTAATACTTATGATTTTATTTCTAAATTATTAGAGACATTTTTTTCTCATCAAACCATTTTATGAATTTTTAAGTGACGTCGTTATGCTGCCAAAATATCCCCAAAATTTTCTATTCCAAAGAAACTATGTAGTGAATATGATACCCATTTATTGTCAAGGTTATTCATATTTATACAATTATTAGTCTTTAATTTTGTACTTACATGTATTTATTCCACACTTCATGATGATGGAATAAAATATGATGATGAATAAATCCATGTGGTATGATCTATGTGGCACACATAACCTTGAGATTAAAATGAAAGTGATCGGTTCACAACATCATGTAGGTACATGTATTGAACAACGTTTCTTTATGTGACATTTTACATTATGACATATTAGAATTTATCCTCAACTTATGATACAACGTTTTAAGATGTTGCCACACATCTCATGTTGCCTTTATGTTATCATGCTATTTCATGTCTTATCAATCATGTATATAATTCATAATATTTTTATGCCACTTGATAGGCCTATTTTCTGACATGTTTTACCTAATATGATGTTTATTTGATTGTTATTCATTATAGTTCACCCCTAGTTTTAAAAATTTATTTATGTTATCCTGAATAGTTTTAGGTGCATGCAGGTTTAATAAGTTTTCAAAAAAAAATTGTATTTCATGTTTTACATTGTAATGTAATGTACATATTTCACAAAGACACTAGACTTATCGATATTTTCGGTTTAACTAAGTGTAATTTTATTTAATAAATCATGTGTTAATGGGTAATAATTATATAGGTTTTTATAGTAGATATGATAGGAAATGATTATTTATTTTGGGGATTTAGATTAAAAAACTCTAGAAAATTTCTTAGGGACAATACTAAGTGTAATAAAACATCTCTAAATTTTGGTATGTATAGAGTAAATAGTTTATCAAAAAAAATACACCATTTTATGGATATTATAAGTTGAAGTGTAACAAATATATATAGGGGTTATAACTCCAGTAAGGTGTTCTGGGCCTGACTTGGGGTAACCTAGTACCCAATAACATGCCTTACTACACACTTGGTTAGACACTCCATTGGGATATAGTTTTTTAAATTCATAAACTCATTGAGAACCATTATTAATGGAGTTAAAGAATAAACATAAGATTATATGTTAGGAAATATACAATCGATAACATATATTAAAGACTTTAAATCCATAAGTTAAGGAAATACATTTAATTTATATGTTATCCCATAATATCATTAATTTTCCATTTATCTATTTAAATTTCAAATATACCTATCCCTGTTTTTTATTTTTTTTTCTAGAAATTTGAAATAAAAAAGAGTAATCAGGTAAAAAATCAATGTGAATTGCAATGTGATGACTTTCCTAATGAGATGTCCAACCCAACGGGAGCCGGAATCATGCACTTCATGATGATACAGTTTGAGCTGACTTAGGTTCTGAAGAGAAACTTGGATCTGGTGCATCCAAATTCCCCTAAGAGAGAGTAAGTTATAATAGAAAGTGGTATGAGATAAATGGCTTAATATTTTAATGGGTCATATGATTATTTAATCATGGAGTAATGGATCAACTGCATCGAAAAGATATTCACCATCAATCAATGTTCTAAACTGGATAAGGTTCTACTAGATATTTATCATATGGTAGGTTAAGGTTTTTAGTGGTGGACCTTGATAAATAATATGGAGCATGAGAAAGAGATCCATGAAATGGGGAGGAATAATTTTAGGAATATTTTTTTGATAAATATATTCCTCACACTATCCATATTAAAATGGAAAGGGATTTTATTAACATTAAATGAAATGATAATGAATCTTTTGAGGAATATGAGAAAAAATTCACAATACTTGAATGGTACATCTTCACCATTGTCGTTACCCCAGAGTACCGGGTTTACCACTTCTTTGGTGGGATAAATCGTAGTCTATGAAAAACCTTGGTGATCTAGGTGTTTAAAAAATATGAGGAATTTGTTAGATGTGCCCTCAATTTTGAAATAGATATCGAAGAATCTAAAGGGAATCATAGGGATAAGAAGCAGAAAGTGGACTTTATTTGTGGGTATTAGATCGAGAGATCTAATGGTACCAATAAATTACAATCCAAACATATCAATGGTATGAAATGAATCACCCTCGAAATTGATTAACGAGAATAAGAAAATGCTTTAGGGTCACGAAGGAAGGGATCCTAGAAAATGATTTTGGATAGGCGAAACATGCTACTGCATTTAGGAATGGAATACACCGATTAATACATAGTTCATTGTTCATTTCTACAACTACAAGAAACCATCAGACTTTGAAACCAATGCAATAATCCATGAATTTTTTAATACAACCATTATCTTCTAAGGCATCAAGAGATATCCCTTTCAATCATAACCACCAAGGTGGATCCTGACAATAATTTTGTGATAGGCACTCCATTTATTTATTCATTAATTAAGAATTTACATTTTTGTTATTATTCTATGCATGGATTCATATAATTAATGTTTAGTATAACCATCCAAAAACCACCATAAATTTTGAAAGAATATATTTCAGTAAAAAATGGGGAAATTATTACAACCCAGGTATATAACTCCCCCCCGACCAAGGATTTTGGGATGAATTTCCCATCAAATATTGGAATACTCACATTAGTGGTAAATGATACAATAATGGTCATGAATTGGTTTTTCTTATTTAGAGCCCACATAAATTTCCGTGAGAAGTAAATCACTCTTTGTAATGAGAATTGACCCACAATTTATTATAAGTGTATGGAGGTGGATGAATATTCACTAGAACCATTATATAAACCATTTATATTATTTACCAATGAGAAAATTTATCTTGATAAAATGATATATTCTAAGAAAATAATCATCTTCAAAGAGATTCATATTATGATGGAATACACCGATGTGTTTCTTTAGGAACTTTATGGCATTCCTCTTTGTCAAGTCGTTGAATTTTCAATTGAACCTATACATAGGGCATTAACATTATCCAAGAATCCCTTAAGAATGGATTTTTTGGATGTTCAAAATCTGAAGAAAGAACTATAAGAGAATCTAGATAAAGGGTTCATATGTTCATGTGCTTCACCATGGGTGCACAAGTCCTCTTAATCAAGAAGAAGGGTGGGCTAATGCACCTTTTCATCAATTATCATGAGCTCAAAAAGTTCATGATAAAGAAAATATATCCTCTTCTTGGATTTATTACTTGTTTTATTAGCTATGGGATCCCTATGGATGATTTGGAGTCAGGATATTACCAATTTATGGTGAATAAGATGGATATCCCTAGGTTTTATTTTCATACAAGATACTGTCACTATGAATTATTAGTTATGCCTTTAGGACTCACTTATTATTCAACAATGTTCATGGAATTGATGAATAGAGTATTTATAGATTACCTCTCCAATTTTTTTTATTCATTGTAGATGATATTCTAATACAATAAAAAATTAACGAGGAGCATGACGAGAATTTGAGTACATCGCAAAAGACCTTATAAAAGGAGAATCATTTTCCGTGAATAGAAAATGTGAGTTCTTATTGAAGGAATTCAATTTCATGTAAAATATCATCAAAATTAATGGGATATATACAGGCCATTCAATGAACGATGTGATTTATGGATTGTCAAGGAAAAATTATTGACTGATATCTATAGTTTCCATAGATTAGTTGTGTCTTATCGCAGCTTTGTGAGAAATTTATTTCAATTTTCCAACCCTTATACCATGATTACATGGAAGGGAGTAATGTATGATTAGAAAGATGTATGTGAATAGAGAATCATGAAGTTTAAAATGAGGCTTATCAATTCCCATGTTCTAATACTACCCTCAAGATGTGAACATTTCATGGTATTCAATGATACTTTGAAAAAGGTATTGGGTCATGTGTTAATGATGAATGAAAAAGTGATACCCTATTCATCAAGAATGTTGATTATTAATGAGAATAACTACCCAATATATTATTTGGAGTTGGATTCAATGGTCATTATTTAGAAAATTTGTTGGAATCATCTTTTTAGAGATATGTGTAAAATATATATACATATCATGAAAGCCTCAAGTATATATTCACACATAAATAGATGAATATGAACCAATGAAGATGGTTTGAGTTGATCAATGAATATGACTCTCCAATCCACTACCATCATAGGAAAGTGAATAAAGTTGAAGATGCTCTAAGAAGAAAGGTTTCAGAAATTATATCATTGATGAGAATTGAGATGGATATAATATTCTTTGATTTATAAATGATATAAATTGGAATCATAAAGAAAAGAACATCATAAATCGTTTCATAAATTATTTTTCAACCAGATATTATTGAAAGGGTTAATGATTATCCAAGAGATGATGTGGGAATTCAGATGAATGTGGATGCTACATATAAAGGGAAATTCTCAAAGTTTTAATGATGAAAGTCTTTTATTATTTGGGTAAAGTCTCTGTGTAACATCAAATGATGAGATAAATAAGGGGATATTGGATGATGAACATAGCTCAACCATCACCACCCACCCAAGAAGCACAAAGATTTATTGAGATCTATGTGATTGTTATTGGCAGGACAATATGGATAATGGGACCATGTAATATATGTCAAGATATCTAGAATGATTGTAATTGAAAGAAAAAAGAATGAAATCTAAGTGGATGATTCAGCCATTTCCTATTACTATATGGAATTGAAAAAACAACACCTTAGAATTTTTCACTGGTCTTCTACGAACATCAAGAGGGAATAATGATATATGGGTTGCAGTGGACTGTCTTACAAAGACTAAACACATAATTGAAATATGTGAAGAATTCAAACAAGACTTACTTGCATAGATATATTTCATGGAAGTGGTCATGCTGTGTGGAGTACCATTATCTATTGTATCTGATTAAAATCCAATATTAACCTCGATGTTCTAGAAAAGTCTTCATCATGATTTAAACAATTAGTTGAATTCGAGCACAAATTATCACCCCCAAACTGATGGCCAATCGGAGTGGAATATCCATACACACATGAGGAAATGTTGAGAGAAAGCTCAATTTACATCAAAGAACAATGAGATCAACATCTTCTTTTAGTCAAGTTCTATTACAACAATAGTTTCAAATAGTTCATCCAAAAATATCCCCATGAATTAATTTATGGGAAGAGGTGCAAGACACCTACATGCTAGGATGGCGTTGGGGAATAAACTACTAGGTATTTAAAAGCTCGAGGAAATGGTGGAAACATTTAAGACCATTAATCAACACATCAACGATGCTCAAATTCTATAGAATAACTATATTGAAAAATCATTAACAAGACCTAGAGTCTGATTTTGGATACATAATATTTCTCTGCATATTTCCATGGAATAATGTGATGAGATTTTCTAAGAAGGGAATGTTTAGTCAGTGATACATTGACCAGTTTGACATCCTTAATCATATAGGAGTGGTGAACTATCGAACTTAACTCCCACAAAACCTATCTCTTATTAGTGATTTATTCCATATATCACTCCTCGAAAAGTATGTACCTATCCCCTCCCTTGTACTAAATCCAGAGGCAGTATCATTGGATAATGATCTTTCCTTAAAATCGATGTTGGTGAAGATTTTATATCGAAGAGACAATATTATAGAAAATAAGAAAATTAAACATGTAAATATGTTTTGGAGAAACCACATGTTTTAATAATAAAATTGGTAAATTGATGATGTGATGAAACCGAATTATCATAATTTGTTTTAAGGGGAGGAATTAAAATTCAAGGGTGAAATTTCTCAAGGGAGAAGTTTGAAAATCTATTTTAATGACCAATTGGATTCAAAATACCATTAATATTATTTACCATTGATAATATAACCATTAAATAGTGATCACATGATGAGAATAAATATAGGGCTTTAAATAATCCAATTGATTTAGACAATGGAAGTGATGACCCCATCCGGTAGGATTGTACCCCATGAAGCCCACATATCAGATCTTCCAAGGGAGATGTCATCTCTAGTATTTTCCCATGACCAAGTGCAATACGATATCTGGAAACCTATGCATGAGAGAAACCATTTACCTGAGAAGATCAATCTCATTGAGATAACAGTCATAACCATATTTTTCAAATAACCCCATCAAAATCTAAGTCATACCTAACACTTTAAGCATACACAGGTTTATTAAAGGTAAATGAACCAAGAACCTAGAAAATTTATTATGTACATTATTTTGTAACGAATAATAAAAATATGTTTATTTTTATAGTATAATACTTTAATAGTATTTTTTGGGTAGTATTCAATTCAATTGAGGAATTTATTTTAATGAATTAATGTATTCAAGAAATAAGTAATATTTTCTTTAAATATTATTATAAAATTATGTTTATTAAATATAAATAATCCTATACTTTTAATGAATTCAAATGTAATATTTTACTAATGTTCAAAAACTGTTATTTTTAATAACCAGTTATTTTCAGTAAATTCCAGTAATTATTTTTTAAAAGTGAAATTTCACATATATAAAATATTATTTACATAATATTAATATTATTTTTGTAATCATAACATTGAAATTATTCATTGGTTATTGTTTCATAATTTTCTGATATCGTTGAATGTTCAAGAGATAATTAAATACTGTATAAATATACTCTGAGTTTTATGACAACATAAGGACCCAACAATGATATAATAAATACTTTAATGGGTATCCTCAGACAATTAATTAATTTAACCTTAAAATAATTTGAATTTAATTTAATCTTATTAATTTTATAAATATCTTATGAATCCTCTAAAACATATAACAATTATTCAGATTTTAAATTAATTTTTTAAAAGAGTGAATCACCTTCACATAAGAAAGGGTAATATTTAAAAAAATTAGAAATTTTACTATTAAAATATTTAAAAACACTAAAATTTTGAAGAAACCATCGAAAAATCCTTGGAATGGTTTGGGGTTTCGAATATTTTATTATATAGATTCCAAAACCTATGTTTGTGAAATATTAAAGAATTCCCCTCTAATTTACTATATAAACCCACCCAATATCATATTTATTTCCACCAAAAACACCTAAATCATTTTCTTACTTATCTATACTCTCCTTATAATCCACCAAAGGTTCCCCCATGATCTTAACAAGCCACTATCATGTTTTTGGTGTCAAACTCGTAAGGCAAGGGATCCTCTCTTTCTCACTTTTATTCAAGAATATACTACATTTTATACCTTATTATTTTTAATTTCTAATGATTAGGGATGATTTCTCACACCCCCAAACTTCCCTTATGATGTATAAATGATGAGATACCCCTTTATCTCTCATTTACCTTTCCCAAGTACACCCATTACTATACTGAAATTTCTTAAGAGTTATTTCTTCTGTTATTTAATATGGTTTATTTATTATCACATGACTTGTATTTCCAATTACATATGATGGGATATGTATTTCCATGATCCTATTACTTCCCATTTTATGTTAAAATAACTAGAAAACATTTTTTTCTCATCAACTATTATTATGAATTCTTAAGTGATGTTGTTAGTCTGCTGAAATTTAATGCAATTTTCCATTTCAATGAAATTGGGTGGCGAATATCATACCCACTTATTATTTAGGATATAAAATGTACACACACATAACTTTTTTTTTGCAGACTTACATTTATTTATTCCACAAAAAATGTTCATTTAATAAAATTTGATGATGAATAAATACATGTTGTATGATATATGTGACACACTTAAGCATGAAATTGATGTTAAATTGAAGGGTGAACCAATAACTATATAGCACTCTAATGAATTGGGTAATTTTTAGTATCATGATACTTAATGTTGGTAAAAGAGTAAACCTGATTCATTTATAGTAATTTTTCCATGATGATGTATTGGAAGTTATCCTTGAACAATGATGTTATGTTTTAAGTTATTGATATATTTACCATGTTTCCTTTATGATAGCATGATATATAATATATTATCGTTCATGTTTAGGATTCATACTCTTTTTATGTCCCTTTAAATTCCTATTTTCTAATATGTTTTACCTTATTCCCTGTTTATTCCCTTACTGGGTGTTATATATCACCCCTTTCTTATATATTTTCAGGTTATCTTATGTAGGTTTAGGTTTGAGATTGGTAAAGAAGTTTTCAAAAAAGATGTCATATTCCATCTTTTGAGTTATAATATAATGTACCTAATACCCAAAACAACTTGATCTTTATAGTTGAATTATGTGTAATTTTATGTAATAAACCACGAGTTAATGTTTAATAAATGGAAGGTCTTTTATATTATGTTCATCATTTCCTTATTAAATTCACTTCCTAGTAACATTGGAACAATTTCCTTGATGTTTCTTTTGATATTTTTAGTATGAATATGGATGATTTTTATTTATACCATGTTATTTATATAGTTTTCATGTGACTTCGACAAAATTTTCAAATTAAAACCATGGGAATGGAGTGAATATCCAATTTATATTTCACATTGAGTTCACATTGAATAATTTATTAATTTATGATAATGTATATTAATGTTATTTCCTATCAGATATTTTATTTCCACCCACCAAAGAATTCATAAATTTTTCTTTCGAGGATGATGATCAAAACAGAAGAATAGTTGGAAATTACTTTAAAAGTTTCATAATAAATTCCAATATATTCTTTATCCTTCTATTTAAGATCATGGATTTAATACAATATTTTTATATATAGAATACGAGGGAGGAACTTACTAAAAAAATCATAGAAAACACATCCCATTATATGGATTTAATTTATTCTCCTTCACACATATTTTAATAATATTCCACTATTTATCTTCTTAACCTAGAGAATGATAAATGGTTAAAGAAAAACTATCATTTTTTGATCACATGAGAATAAAAATAATTTCTTTGTTGTACCGGTCCATCAATAATACGCTATTGGGTCAAAATACCCACATAAAGATGGTGGAATTTTCTTCCAGAAAGACAAAATAGTTTGTTGTTCCCAACTTTTCTCATTTGGAATATCAACATGACTCATAGCCTGAGAATTTTATATAAGAATAGAAAAATATTTTTCATTCTAATTCCCATGGAATTTCATTACTCAAGATTACAATCATAACATTAACTATCACATTAAAAATTAACATGGTTCTTTTGGGTTCCATAGGTTGACTATAATTCAAAATCATAGTGTGAGAAACAATAGCCACAGTGAAAGACCACGTAATAATGAAAAATCATTTCTAGGATGACTTAATCTTGATACATTATATCCAAAATCTTTTTCCTTAGGATTAACCTTGGCTATCCTTGTTAATTATCTATTCAAATCCTTCATGATGTTCTATAATGAAAATGTGATTTGACCCATGTATATCCCCATAGAGTATCAAACCAAGTGTACAATAACGGAACATACATTGTAGACTAGAATAATGTTTGATGTATACTCAACAAAAAATATTCATGTTTATTAACACTAGATGCATTTATTCCCAAACTATGCCAACTTGTAGTATCAATACATAGATGTATTGATAAGAAAACATCAAAATCTCTATTTTACCAAAATTTAAAATGTTATACAATAAGTAGGATTGTTGGTTGGATTTTCATAATATTAATATAATATTAACATCTAATGATTGACCCAACCATACTCTGATACAAAATATGGGAACCCAAGAATTTCATATATAAATATTACCTTATTTTAGTTAATTACTTTATAAATAACATAATGTTCCATGCAAGAACACTAAATGATTAATGTCTATGGAGATTAATATATAAAAATATTATTTTGGAACATTCTTAATAATCACTCCAAAATTTATTCTAACATTATACCCTTCTTGAAATACCATATTAAAAACATTTCTTCCTAACATGGGGAAAATAGATATAAGAAAGGGTAAGATGAATTGTCCAGTAAGGTTAAACATGGGTGATACCAATCAATGATAATATTAAAGAATAAGATATGCATGATGGTATGAAATAAAGATCATATCTTACTAAGTTTACAACCACTCTATTATAGATCACAGTGAAGAATCATGAAATAAAACATTATCATTTAAAAAGGCACACATTTTAATAACGGGAAATCATCATAATTCAATAATGAACCATGATAATCATATGAATAAAAAAAATTCATAAGATCACTACCCCATAATACATATAGAAACAATTTTATATGTCATGGTTAACTACAAATATAATCAAATCTAAATTGATTTGGCACCAACACCTACTTCCTATATCATAATGATTCAAATATCCATACATGTTTCCCGTAGAGGATGAATATCATAATCTAATATCCTATAATTATATCATGAGGTATAATGATTTACCCAATGCATTGGAGGTCAATAAATTTCTGGGTCCACCCATCACATAATTAAAATCATACATATGTGGTCCAAAAGATCATAAAACATTTATCATATCAGCAAATTAAAAAGAGTATAATTAAATTTTTTTCATAGACATTAAAAAATTTTAACATAGAATTAACCAAGGAAAATAAATGGGTTTCATAAAAATATCATCATTATAATCATAAACCATGTAGTGAATTATTATGTGTAACATCCACAGACTGATTCTACCTCATGTGACCATGATGGTTTTTTTCCTTATCCTCATCCATGCATCCCCATACTCCATTGGATATTTAATAGCATTGAGAGAGTGAGGAAAATATTTGGAAAACTATACATTATAGTACAAATTATAAATTACAGAAGAAATAATTTAAAGAATCAACCATACAACCATGAATAATTAAATCTGAACTGGACAATCAAAATAATAATTGATACCATGTGATGACATATTGAATGCAACTAAATGATATGATGAAATTTTCACAATTAAAAGACTAAAGAGAAATAACAAAGGAGACTCTGAAGGCCCTGGTCTTAAGCCTCATGTTGGTATCATATCCAAGATCAGACCCATCTAGTTTGTAACTAATAAAAAAGAAGGACCCTTCCCCATGTCCACACATTCATCCCTGATGTCTTCCTATGTACCCAAGGGTGCCTAAACAAGGTGTGAGCAACATTTAATAGGTCAACAACCACAATTCCTAAATAAATAGGTCTAAATATATAGTGTATGCAATGAAGTGATAAACATGGGTATTGATTAATAAATTAATAATAAGCATCAAATAAAATTGTCAACCCTTGGGCTCTATGTAGAGAACTTGGTAAAACAAATATTATTCAACCCGATTTCAGATATATCACTCAAATGGTGGAACAACCATCATCAAGAAAATTTTCCCATGATTTTAATGATTATCATATATAGAATTAATTTCCCACAACATGTCTCATGTAACCAAGAGACACTGGGCTTCAAGTGATTTACCCATGATTTAGTTGATTATGTGTTCTAAAAGAGAACATCCAAATTGATGGGAAAATAAAATATATCATACTGGGATCCATGTGATATACATATAGAGAGTCTCTTTCATTATCCCATTGTAATTATCCAAATAAATGGGAATTTCCAGAATATCATATTGGGATCCTTGTGAATTATCCATGTGGGAGTCTATTAAATCCTCCAATTACATAATATGATGCCAATGAGGATTTTAACCATATAAATTTGTGGATAGTACTACATCGGGATGAATAACTAGTATGATGTCTCATGCTATTGTGAATCAAGACATCCAATATCCTATCTACAGTCATCATGTTTTAAAATCCAAAATCATAACTCTGTCAATTGTTTAATTATCGCATCTACGAAGATTCATTTACTTAATACATCAAGAAATCATGAAATTAATATGTTATCATTAGACACATTAGTTAAATAATTAGATTAATAATTAATAAAAAAATTATTCCCAACTGATGAATTCTACTATCTTGTATGAATCAATGATGTCACATCAATCTAGGATACAATTTATCACATTGTACATAAAATTACATGTGTTAATAATTAATATAATTATAACAAAATTAATCTAATAAGGGGTTGGAACACCTCTCGAGTGGATGAAAGTCTTATTCACAATTCCAAGAGGCCTAAAGGATCCATGGGAGGTCTAACCATGTGAATATCTTTAAAATTAGTGAATTTATTATATATTTAGGTCATTTATGTAGAATGAAAATGAAATCACAATTATTTCACATAATAGAAGATTAGAAGTAGAAAAATGTGAGTTGTTCCACACCACCCACCTCAAAATCAGAGTATAATTTTGAAAATAATAACATCAAAGGTATAATCGAGTTCCTCATTCATTAAATTTAATGAATTTTGAATGTTATTCCAGCACAAGACTTGAGATCTCATTCTTTTTTGGTTATCCTGCAATAGGGTTCATAAAATAAAATCCAACACACTACGGATGAAATGAATACAATGATATTATTTCTTATATTCAAACTCATAATCAAGAATAACCATATCAAATAAAACATGATTCTAGTTTAGAATGGAGTCTCAGTGGTAATCAAGAAGTGTTATAGCTAAGTGGATGTGCACATGGTATCAGAATTACATTAAACTATAATTTAAACAAAGTGTTTTGTGAAACAAATTCATGATGTGAATAAGTGATTCCGATTTTGAATTCCACATTTTTTCATGTGATCCAAAATAATCAATTACATTTTCTTTAAAACCCATAAAAATCCATTTCACGTCCTTTACCTTTTTCCCATCTTGATATTTTTGATTCATGGTATATATTCAAAGTGTGAATGAAATAGAGCAGGGATTCTTAAAACCATTGAAGATGTGAATGAAATTTATGGGGTCTTCCAAAAACCATTTCAGATGTGAATGAAATTAATGGGGTCTACCCACTATTATTTATGTTTTGAATGAAGTTCATGGGGCCTGACATGAACCATTTAAGGAATTAATAAAGTTCATGGGGGTATATCAAAAAACATTCCATGAATGAATTATGTTCATAGGGTCTTGTAAGAACCATTTATCATCTAAATGATATTCATGAGGTCTTCTGAGAACTATTGAGTGATGGAATGTAGTTAAAATGGTTTTCTACAAACTATTCATGTCATGAATGAAGTTCTTGGGGTCTATAAAAAACATTCAAGGTGTGAATGAAGTTCTAGGGGTATTCCAAGAACCACTCCAATCGACAAAAAATAATGAAAACTGTAATTTAAATGAAAAACAACCGAAATCAAGGATATTTAAAATGATGTTTATAGAAGGATGTACCTAGACATGATTTTATCTCATAAAAACTCCACCATAAACTAGGTATTCATCAATATATTCTTCGATGATTATATTAGGGTATTCATGAAAAATATGTCCACGGAATCTATATACATAATTCACTCTCCAAATTCTCCTCTTAAACATTCCCATACTACCAGTGCACTTTCACTAGATTAATGAAATTCCATTAGATAGTCATTTCACTACAGTATATGATAATGATAATATGGTACTCCTATGGTAAAACAAAATCAATAATGAATTCATAAACATCAATCATGTGATAAGATATAGGATGATATCTCTCAAGATAAAACACATACGATACTTAATTCATGTTGTTTTAACACTGTAGAAGGGTCAAATGATATTCCATTGGACCTACACTTTCCTCTTTCTTGAAAAACCTGAAAAACATGGCTGATAGCTTACATTTCTACCTAATATGATGTTGAACAAGTATAGATGACACCCCAATAAAAATATTTTGAATAACCAGAAAATCCATAGGTCTTCTCTAATGGACAAATCATGATTTTGATAATCACTTTAGAGTCACCATCCATTTTCAGAGGTACTGAACATTATTAGATATCTATTTCACAAGACTTGGAGAAACAAGTGATAAATCATCTACCTCTAAAAAAACACAGGGGAATGAAACAACCATTTATTCAAGGCCTCAAATTGAGACATTTGGACCAATTAGTGGAATGTATTATTATAATATAACTCCATGATTTCCAGATACTACTCCCATGAACTACCAAAATGAAAAATAGTGGATTATAACTTATCTATGAGAATATAAATTGGATATTAGGATTGACCGTCAGTCTGAGGAATGTATGATATAATTTTAATATCCTATGATCCTCGTTCCTTTTGGGGACCCTTTTAGAACTGAGATGTTAAATGAGGATCTCAATCCAAATGGAAACCTATGAAACACCATACAGTAAAAATATCTCTCACATGTTGTGAATAACTAGAATACTGATGAATACGGTCTCCTTGATGGGACAGAAGTGGGTACCTTCATCGTTCAATTCAAAATAACTGATAATGAGTTATTATTGTGTGTTTCCCTAAGAAGTATTGCCATATAATCCATTGTGACATCATCCCTCTTCAATTCCAAAATGTGAAAAGGCTTTAAAATACTAAAATACCCATTATTCTTAGACTACACCTACCGATAGGTAAAACATATCACCAAAAATCATGAAATAACCCTATTCATTCTAAGACAAGAGTATTATCTATCGAGATCATGATACGTCGTTTTCATACCAGTATATACAACCCATTTATAGTCATGAAAATCCATCATTATCCTAATATATAATTCTATAAGAACCTATAATTGGACATAGAAAATAAAAATATGTCCATTTTCAGGAGAAAATCCTTATTTTGAATCCCCACTGTGTAATCTATCCCTTATAGATAATCACTAAAGATTAGTTATATTCTCTCTCTTGATCTAGATCAAAAGCATGGTTATAACATACGTTGATGTTAGACCTACTCAACCCTGATACTGTTGAATATCCTGCTACATGTCTGTGAAGAGTGTTATCTACCAAAATTCATCATAATAATCTCAAAATAAATTGGTATACATATACTATCTCAAATTATCAAAAAATGTTTCCCTCACCTAGAGTTTAGTGCATCTAGAAGATGAAAAATTAAATACAGACAACCCAATACCTTTGTCGAAGGTTCATATCCCACTGGGAAAATATTTTTCTGAGGCTTTTGTGATATGTGTACACAAAAAACAACTATCCTAATAGATAGTTTCTCCAGAATATGTAAAATTATACTAGTGCATCAAAATCTAGATCATGACTAGGTTAATTCCTTTCACACATTCTCAAATTTCTAGATCCATATGAAATGAATTTATCCACTTAAATCAAAACTACTTTGATTTTGTCTCCGGATGAGTAGTTTTACATGATTCATTCCATACCAAGTACAAGTAGGGTAAGGATTATTGTATAGGTCACCCTACTATTTATATATTGAAAATACCTCTCATAATTATTTGACTATACAATATTTACCCCTTTATAGGTCATCTAACACATTAGTGCTTCCAAATTGAAAAATTCTTAGTTTAAATTCTTGTAATAGACTGACAGACCCCAAAAGATCAGAATCTAAAAGAAATTATTGGGCCAATCACACGACACCATGGCTCCAAAATTCTTGGAATCTAATAAAACTGTAGAATCTAAGATAACATGACCAAATAAATATACTTTTTCCAATTAGAAATTATATTTGTGTATCTTATATTAAATATTATGATCTATTAGTGTTCTCAAGGTGATGTTAAGATGGTGGGTATTATTGACTAAAAATTGGGTGTGAAATAAGTTTACATCTATGAATACCACAAAAAGGAATCCCAAATGGTATGAAATATATGATTCATCATTGCCATGAATACTATTGATTTATTCGTCAAACCAAATGACATCACCATGAACTCAAAAATCTAGACCAACTTCTAAAGTAAGTCTATGTTATATCATATGATATCACCCTCAATTGATTATACCCAAACCTCAAGTAAATATTAGAGAAATTATTAGCAGATTATGGATAATCTAAGAGTTAATTAATGAATGGAAGGTGATATCAGTTCTTGAACATCATTTGGTTCAGTATTTGATAATCCACAGATAAGAATACTATCTCATTATCCTTCATCATGAAAAGAACTATAGACACCCACAATGATATACTAGGTCATATGAACCCATTTTATATTAGGCCTTCCAAATTATATTTCAACTAATGAATATTATATAATAACATCTTCTATGGCAGGATAGAAACTAGTTCATCCCACACCATTAAATCATTAATGAACTCAACTACTTTCTCAGGTCTAAATCCATGAAACTATTTTGGAAAGGCATCCTGAAAATGGTTCACCACCAGAGGAAGTGTATCCTACTACTTTTCAAATTCATCTTCGACAACCCTGTATATCTAAGCTTTTAGAAAATTGAATATTTACTGAATTTGTCTTGTATGAAAAGTCCAAAGATCCCTCTCACCCTGATGATAATAGATCCTCCCTTCCAAATATGGGAAGGTCACTCTATAAGGATAACTGTAGATATGAGATTGGTATATAACTATCTAGTCCAAACATCAAATAAAATTGAATCCAATCATTACTAAAATAAATATTTCCCAAAGGAAATAGTATCCAAAAAAGTCAAGAGAACACAACATGTAATTTCTGATATAATTTAAATGTTCCCATAACAGTGTATCAATTGACATAAGTACATCAATGTTTTATTTAAAAAACAATTTTTTTTTGTAAATTGATAATACAAAAAGTGTGACTCTCTTAATTAAAACAAAATTCAAGCAGGGTTATATTATATTAGAATTATACCTCTAAGGGTATAAGGACTAGCATCAGGTCTAGTCAGAGTAGGATAGATAACATGCATCTGACTATCCCATTTCTTTATTCTATAGTCTTACTCCCCTATGTTTCACCATATTAATGTTACTACCACACATGAATCAGGGAACCACATCAGATTTTTCATCCTGAGTAGCTAGTGGAACTCCAGCTACTGGTCTTGTAACGGGTAGCTGCATCCTTCCAATACTCAGGTGCCTTTATTAATCCCCTTCCACAACTCTCTACTATTTCCCCTATATAACTTCTATAAATATTAAATGATTCCAAAATCATTATAGTCTATATTAAGTTGAGGAATGTACATGAAATAATTAGAAAAAATTATAAAATTAAAGTACTACAAATGAACAATATTCTAAAATTATTTCCCAATGACCTAGATACTCTTCCCTATACTACTTTGGAAGAAACTATCATAGTCTAACTTCTTAAAATAAGAAGAAGAACTCCAATATCAACATTCTTTGACTACACGGCTGGCACTCAGGGCCTCTCTCATGTTCCCTTCTTTGATGATATACAAGTTTTCTATCGTTGAAAATTTTATTAGATGAAATATTTCCACCAATAACCTTATCTCATATTTAAGTCCATTTGGAAGCGCTTTTCACTAGCTACCACATCAGCATATATGTATGGAGAAAATAATTTCAGCTTAATGATGCAACTCCCATTGTCCATCACTAACATGACCTCCAGTGTTAGGTTCATAAACTCACGACCCCTATCATTTGGAAATGTTTCTAGATAGATGTTGATCAAATGTTTTTCCCAATGTCCTTCTAGGGAAACTCCTAAATATTATTGGGTTTCTCCAGAATATTCAAAAAAACCTTTGGATGGATGTCATAAATGTATGTTGAAATATTCAGTTTACTATCAAAATATGTATATAAGGGAGTAAATATCATCAAGACTGAATCAATATAGATCTTAACTTTTTGGGGGCCACCATTCCCAAAAAATTTGGTTGGGTGATTTTTTCAAAATTCTATTCTTAGGACACACATCAATGGTACTAAGACAATATTTTTCCTTTTCATGGACAACAAGAACCTTAGTATGATATCAAAAATATGATCTACCATCTAGTCCTATCGAGTTATAGGATATTCCAGATCAACTGACTTATGATTTTTATAATTACAACTCTTTGGACACTCAATTACAAAAATGATGAAGAGGAATATTCTCTACATTTTCCAACACAATTCATAAAATTTTATATTTTATAACAAGATCAACCTAAAAATGTATTAAAAATAATGATATATAACAACTGTATTGATGTTCTTTTAAAATGGATTAATAAGTGAATTGGCATGTTATAAAAGTTTATTTGATTTACTTTCTATAGATAAAACATGGGATTGATTTTCACAAATTTTATATGAATATATATATCACAAGAAAAAAATGTTCCACTAGAATGAACAATACATGACATCAAATATCCATATGTTCCTACCATGATACATGCATACTCATCTCATTCCATACCGAACCAAGAGGAAAATATTAATAAATTGTAATATAAAACATTAATTGAATCATAAAAGGTGATGTAATATTAAAATTTTAATATTGAACATCCGAAAAAATAATACAATTCCATGATCACTCAGGGTTTCCCTCAAACAGGGGTTAGCTACTACCATGCCGAAGCATTATACAAAATCTGGAAATGTTTCAGTCGAATGTATAGAAATTAAAAATAGTATTAAAAAAAGAAACATGTTCTATTTTACAACATTGTAATATACCTCAGATAATTTTCCCTCAAGTGACCATGATGAGTTGGTTTTTGGATTTATGCGCACCTCACTCTATTCCAAAGGCCACCAACTAGTTGTGAGGGTGTAATGATCATAGTGTAGAGATTATACCCTCTAGTAAAAAGTAGATTTAATAGTGTAAATGATATGAATAATCATTTATGACTTCATGAAGAATAAATGGAAAAATGGATGATCCAAATATTAATAGATACCATATAATGACATGTTGAATATCAATAAATTACATGTTGAAATTTATAAAATTGAATTTTTAAAGGGGATCATTACACGAGACTACAATGGACCTTGTCAAAAACCCCTTGGCAGTGCCATATCTAGGATCCAACCCATCCAAAAAGAAAAAAATCATAAACATGGTCCTTTTCCCTTTTCCCAACCTATATCCATGAAGTCCTTATTGGTACCAAGAAACAAAAAAACCCGTTATAAGTATAACACTGTAAGCCGACATCGGCAATGTATAAACAATCTAGTATAAATATATATTGTATTAAATAAATAAACAAAAAGGGTATTAATTTATAAATTAATATTAATAGTAATATAATCCTGATAACCCTCAGGCTCTAGTTTGACACCCAAGTCAACCAAACATTATTTGTAATGATGTCAGATATTTCTATCATGTTGCAGATCCACTAGTATTATGAAATATAACACATTTTATTTGAAGATTATTCTTTATAGTATAGAATTCTTATAAAATGTCTTAGGTAACCATGAAACACTTGGATTTATACGAGTTACCTAGGTTGGAGTCACTTATGTCTTCTAAGGGTGTACTTTCCAACTAATAGGAAAATCAAGAATATCATATTATGATATATCAAAATTACCCATAAAAGAGTCACTATTGTCTTCCACTCGTGCACATCTAAACTAGGTATAAAGTCATCAATTGAATAATAAACCCCATGATGGAGTCTTATGCATTTTGAAGGAGAAACACCATTAAAAGGGGGGAATACCTGTTATAATTGGTGGATTATCTTACATGAGAAAAATCCCAAACACCATGACTCATGAGACAATGAATCATGCCCTTTAGAATCATGTTATAAATAATCATGAATGAAAATAAAAAATAATAACACTTTCTATTGGTGGACTCTCTTATATTTCATGAATCACATATAAAATACATCAAAGTATCAAGCATGTACAATGTTATCAAAATACACTTTGGTCAAATCATCGAATTCAAAATTAATTTAAAATTTATTTTTAAATGGCGAATTCTCTTACATTGAAAGAATCTATGATGTCACATCAAGCTTGGATACTATTTATCACATTTCAAAAACAATTTTAAGAGTTAATTTTTAAGACAATTGAAAACAATTTATCCTTATCAAGTGCTGGCACCCACATGTGTGGTCGCAAGTCTTGGTCCGAATGCCAAGAAACCGAATTGGTATTTGTGAGGTCTAAGCATGTAAATTTATATCAAAGAATGGGATTTTTTTATTTAGTCTACACACATGGTGTGACGATATGATCACACTCATTAAATGTACTAAAATAATATAAAGAGAACAAGGGGGTTATTCTACACCACCCATCTACAATGTTGGTTAGACATAGGTAATTCCTCATGGCCAATGAAAAATGAGTTTCCTTCTTCATTACCTTTAATAAGGAAACAAAGGACTATCAAGAAAAGGTTTGGGATGTCAATCATGTACAGTCAGATCACATTAGGGTTCCAAAAATATAATCTAGTGGATCATATAGGAGATGAATAACAATATTTAAAGTCTTACCTTCAAACTCTTAATCAAGATTTCCCATATTCAACAGAATGTGATTTTTAGTTTGTAATGGAAGATTGAGGGTCATCCAGAAGGGATGTAGTTGAAAGGAAGGGTATGGAAAATCAGAACCACATGAGTCTAGAATTTAAAATCTGTTGATGGGGTAGCATATTCATTACGTGAATAGGGGATCCACATTATGAATTACTTATTTTCCCCCTTATGTAGAAAAATCAATTTCCTTGGTTTAAAAACCCATAAAAATCTACTCCATGTATTGAAATTTTTTTATATCATGATTTTTCTGATTCATGGGTTCTATTCAAGGTGTTAATGAAATTCATGGGGTCTTCCCAGATCATTTAATGGAGTGAATGAAATTCATGGGATCTTCCCAAAACTGTTCGAGGAATAAATAAAATTCATGGTGTTTTTCCAAAAACAATTTTGGGTGTGAATGATGTTCAAGAGGTCCTCCCATAACCATTAATAGAGTAAATGATGTTCATGGGGTCTTTAAAGAACAACTCATTGATTGAATGACGTTAATGGGGTTTCAAATGAACTATTCTATACATGAGTGATGTTTGTGGGGTATTCAAAAAACCATTAAGGATGTGAATGAAGCTCATGGTGTTTACCTAGAACCACTCCAACCAGCTCAAGTACTCGACAACTAAGGATTAAATGAAAAAATATCACTGAAGGATTTGTAAAAAAAACCCTAAAGAAGGGAATAAATAGTAATGATAGTCTATTTGGATAAAGATGGAATAAAATGATTACATCCCTAATAAATCATATTTATTATTAAATGAAGATATCATATATCAATATTAATTTAATAAGAAACTGTAATATTTCTCATGCTGAATAGCTATTTCATTTTGAAATCACTTATTTAACATCTAAATATTTCTAAAAAATTAAATATATTTTTATTTTAAAATAATATTTTAAATGTATAAATGAATGTTCAGAAAATTGAGCATTCATGATAGAAGGAAACTTCATTCACTCCATATATGTAAAAAATGATTTTATAAAAAATTTCAGTAAAAAATACCTCATCCGAATAATGAAAGGAATGTTTTTTAAAAACATTTTTTTAGAAATTTCTACACGGGTAGAAATGACATTAATCAATAATAAAACAATAGTTAAAAAAATTCTCAAATATTTTAATGATATCAAGGTCATGGAATAAAAATACTTCCAAATGAATATTAAAACATAATTGATTGAAAATTATTTTTTATTATTCAAAAATTTTTAAGGAATCAATGATAAAATATGGGTTAATTCATAAAAAGTAATCAAATAACCATTAATAGAAATTTTAAGCTACCTGAATTTAAGAACCGTAAATAATTTTCAAGAAATATTACCAAACCGGGTTTCTAGAGCATCCATTAATAGATCTAAAAACTAAAATGCCAAATTGTCTCTGGACTGGATGTAATTATATTATCTGATCATCCCATTATTGATTCCCCTTACAAAATCAGGTCCTTCTTGTCAATGAAAGTGAAATTCTCCTCATTTGGAACCACTCTAAAACCCAATCCCATCATTATGTTAAATTCATCATCGATTGAATTAATTTGCAAAACTTATTCAACCATTTTTTCATTAGAGGTCATAATAAGTTCAATGGATTGATCAAGAAAGTCACCTACATTCCTATGATGGCCTGAAATCATGGATTATGGATGGGTATCAATATACACCGACTTAGCTGTCATCTTCTTTATGGATTAAATTGGGAATAATAAATAAATCCCTTAACTAATTTCCCACCTTCAATTACATTCACTCAAACATATAGTATAAATAATATATATTTATTATTAATATTTTTTATAAATAAATAAATAAATAAATAAATAAATAGATATATATCATACCATGTATCATTTACTTATAAAATTTTATCACCCCATCATTATCAATTATTTATCAAAATCAATGATCAGGGTAATAACTACATAATTTTTCATGCGTATTTTGGTTCGCGAATACCATTAGTTGAACTTTGAACAGGTTTCCAACATATAATGATTTTTAATAATTTCATGTGTGTCATATTTATTCATTATATTCAATTTTATTACTATTCATATAAAGTATTTATGAAAAATTAATTACATAATTTTATAGATATGGTTGTCCGTACATATGAACTAATGATTTATTATTTTTTAATGGATTGTAAGAAAGAAAGGTAAATTGAAATTCAAATTTACTAATGAATAATTATTATATTTATACCATATAAATTTAGTTATTCTATCATTACAACCATAAATTTTAAGGGGTTATGAAAACTGAAACTCATTGCTTTATGATGGTGCTAGTCCATACGTATGAACAAGTAATTATTTCCTCTCCCATATTATTGGAGATCAGAAGAGAATGGTTCTATAATTATTATAATGAAAATTTATTATATTGGAGATACTGAACGAATTATTTAGAAATGAAACAAAAAAACATAGGAGATTTAAAATAAGAAATAAAGTTGAAAGTACTCCATTAAGAGTTATACCTATTTTTTGAGAAACCACTTTTGGAATACAAATAAAGACATGAAAGGATGGTGTTTTGGAATAGATGAAGATATGGGATGATTTAAATTAAAATATTAAGGTAAAATGTTATGGTTTTGTTGATATAGAATAATAAAAATGTGGCAGGGAGAGAGGAGAATACGTTCTCTTTAAAAGTTTTTAGAGGGGAACTCAGGAAATTTCTTTAATTGTTAAATTAATATAAATTTATTATTAGTTTTCAATTAATTAATCATTAATATATCATAAATCTAGAACAATGATAAAGAAAAATAATGTCATAAAATACTTTTTAGACATGTTTTAGGTGATTTTTTACCCTTACTCTCAGTTTTAACCACTTCATAACCCTTTTGACAATTTCCACAATATCAATGTTCATACTATTTATGGGTAAAAAATGCTACCATAAAAATAAAAGTTACCCACTAATGGAAAATGGTTGATATGATATACCATATATCATTCATTTGTTTGATGATTGTATTTTAATCATTTTTAATTAATTTAATAAAATATTGTTTATTATGAGATATCACTAATGTCAATTTGGGAACTATTCATTTAATTTTTCTTCAATATCATGAAGGTATAAATGGAATTATAATATAGTATATTAAAACATGAATATTTTGTTTTACTTAGCCAAACAATTATTGGAACATAGTAATTCATCCAAATTAAATTACCTTAAATATTTTCAAAATCATTTATTTAATTTTTTCTATTAATTGATTTAATATTGTGTCAGGGTTGCATAACCATTGAGGGTAATTATTCAGTTTCAAAAATTTATAAAAAATAATAGTATAAAAAAATTAATTTGTTTTTGAAATAATCATCAACAACTGAACATGACCTATTTTTAACATTATGAAAAAATATTTGAGATATTAAAGTCAAGAGTGTGACATTTGTATATATCATTTTCATAAAAATATATAATGGATAGAATCAAAGAAAAATGGCCCCATGTTTCTATATTTTGTATAATTATTATGGAATTAATCTAAATCATGTCATCCAATAGGTCAATTTAATGTGTTATGGAAATTTTAAAGCATTATCTAAATGTTTAATAACTGTTTTATACGATTTAACTTTATTGGGGTGAAAACAATTTACTAATGATAAGATTTATAATGAACAATAATGAAATTAATATATTTAATAAATTTTATCTTCTTGATTCCAAACATTGGATCACTTTTTCAAGATGAAATTCTTATAATTGGTAGAAAATCATTTTACAATTTGTGCCCAAAATGAAATAAGACTGTTTTTTGAAATATGAATATTTTAGTATAAAACATGATTTACTCTTATTAAATTCCTAGTAAAAATAATTTAAAAAATTATAAAATTTTTATGGAATATATTATATTATAATTACATTATAATAATTTACTAATAGATATTAATTTAACATATAAAAATCATTATGTGCATAAAGTATATTTTATTTTCAGAAAAACATCCTTATTTAGTTTTAATAAATTTTCTTTTTATTTCTAACCATTAGTAACCAATGGAATTTTTTTATACATATGTATAAAGTATTATTTCCATTGTTTTTTATCCCTATTTCTTTCTAGTAATATGATATATTGGTGATAAAAATCACATTAAATAATAATATTTCTATTGTATAATGTGGTAGTTTTAAACATGGTAGTACAGGTAAAGAAAGCTATGAAATAAATTTAATTTATTTATAGATAACTCTATCAAATAACATCAGGATGTTATAAGTACCATACATAAACCTAAAATGTTTTCCTTTCCATCATTATATAATGGTTTATCTCTCAAAAAACCACTACAAGAATCCACTTCTGGATGTCCAAAAGGCTAATGAGTCACCTGATTCAACGAGCCTCGTAGTGTATATACCAGCCGTTGACATCCTATACCCACATAATGACATGATATTTCAGCCAAAATACATTAAAAATTATAAAATTTCCACTTCAACTGATTATTACTTCACCACCAATGAAATTATTGAGAGAAATTGGACATTACCTCAGGTAAAGTCTCTTTCGCCTATAGTTATGTTTTTAGCGGAGCCACCTCCAACAAAGGGAGTCAAAGTGAATCTTCAATACTCTAGAAGTCAATTACATCCCTACCATCCTTCCTATAACATACTTTTCATATTAAAAATCTAAAAAACTAGGACTATGTTAAAGAAAATAGCAGTCGAATCACTGGAAGCTGGAAGAAGACATGTTTCCACATCTTACTTGATGCCCTTTTATATAGTTAGAGAATTATGAAGTGTAGCCACATTGGTAACCAAATCAAAGTTCATGACATCATGACTAAACACTTGATAAATAATAATATAAATTATTTCAAATTTTTACCTAATTACCTACCACAATTATGGAAAAGTGAATTAACTTGTTGAGTGATTCTAAATAGAATAACAACTACATCAATTATAACAGAGCTCCGTGAACTCAAAATCATAGTCTATCTTCATTTCATCAGAAAAAAAACCATTTATAATAATTACATGAAGGTACCAAATGATATAACCTCATTCCCACTAGCATAAATCTTATCATCCCACCAGCACCATGTATCATCATGAAGAATAAAGGTCACAGATTTAAAATTTCAGTCCTATGGGGTATTTAATGGGTTAAATATTCTATAGATAACTCATATCTAGATGCCTACATACTAGGAGATTACAGTGTATGGGATAGATATGAGATGATGTAGTGAGAATTCATGAGTATAGTTACCCATTATTGGCCCCCCTAAGGGATCATCCACCCAAAATAGGTACTATCCAGAATAGTCTTAGTTGGATCAGTTCTATATCTCAAGGAGGCGGAGAATCCAAGGTAGCAAGCTCAACTACATCCTATTAAATGATAGGTGGTGTAATTGGGAAATACCTTACCAATGACACATAATATCTATTGGGTGAAATTTTCATAAATTCTATACTAATCTCTATATAAGGCTAACATCAAACCAAGATGTAAAAAACAGATCAAAACACACACAAGAGTTTACCACAAGGATCAACCAAAGAGGATAACCACAAAAAACAATACATAACACCATATACACTACCCTTGTAATATGAAAAACCTCTAATTGTAAAGACCCGTAAAATTCAAGGGAAATTTTTTCCTAATTTTCATTGGAATTTTACTAGAGCGCAGTTTTAGACGGCACCTGATTCCGAGGCCCGGAGTGCCCAGAATCAATTTCCAAAGTTTGGCTCGGGTACGTTCAGTGAACGAACGAGCGGGAATTCCTAACTTTTGATCCGGTGCTCGGAATTTAAATCCGAGGACACCGATGAACTCGCAGCGCTGATATTCTCTTAAGAAGACCTTTTCCGAAGTTGCGTTTGCCTAGGAGGAGTTGTTTAATTTTATGGATGAAATGAAGAGTAAAATAAAATTGTGATACAATATTTATTTTATATCTTTAAAGTGGTTAAAATCCTTTGTTGGAAGTTGGGTGGTTTAACCACCTAAGAGAGGATTAAGGTGAGGAGGGGCCCACCCAAGCCCCACCTTTTCAAATTCCCTAACTCCCCTCTCTCCCTCTTTAAAGCTTGATAACATAACACATAATTAATTACAAAACTCATGTATAATTAATTAAGTGTTTTGTTTTTGAAATTTAAGTTTTTGAAATGCTTGTCTTAGTAAATAAAATAAGGGGGGACCTTATTTTATTTGGATTGTTGGGGGAGGTGTGGAAGAGCTTTAGAGAGAAGCTGAAGAAATCCTACACCTTCTTCATCTCCTTTGTGGAAGAACGCGAAGAACGTCTGCCGCCCACGAAGAACACCGACGATGACGTCTTGACTCGTCTTCTCCGATTGCTTCCTCCTAAACTTCTTTGTCTTCTAACCGACGTCAATGAAACAACGACCACTTCCCACGACTACGTCAACGTGCGAATATCGAGGTAGGGGTTGTTGTTGATTATTTATTTATTTATTTATTCTCGTTCGTGGTTCTAGCATGACAAACATGAGGATATTTAAATATGTGTTATTGTTTAACGTGAGGGGGGCCGGACCGCATGAACACTGACGAACCCCCTCCTTTGTTCTTGTTGATTTATCTTGCGGATGAAACAAGATGGCGTGGTGCCGTCGCACCACGCAGAAATTCACACCGTGGAAGAATCATCACGAACGCGACGCCGTCGCGCCGCGTCGAAGGGAATCGAAGGCGCCGCGACCGGAGCGGGGCCGCGGCAGAGGGGCGCGGTGCTGTCGCACCATGCCGGACGACGAACACCGCGGCCGGTTCCGGGCCGCGGCGAGACGGGAAGACCGGCGGCTCGCCGGGCCGCCGGTGACGGAATCCGGAAGGGGACCGGCTTTTCCGGTCTCGTTGGAGAAAAACCGGCCGGTCAGGTGGCCGGCCGGAAGGTCAAATACCGGGGGAATTTAATTCCCCCGGTCAGCTCTAAAGCCCCCCCATTTATGAGGGGGGGGGGGGGTTTCCTTGAGGGGGGCAGGCGGCCCCCCGGTTCTCTTCAAAGCAGGCCCCCACGAGGGGGGGCCGGTCTCCAAAATGCGCGGCTCTTAAGCCGCGCCGCCAGCTGGAAGCGGGGGCGTAGCCCCCCGCGCGTGACATCAGCGGCGCCAGGCCGCGCCGGACCGCCGCCGGCCAAGCCGGGTCGGACTCGGGTCGGGTCGACCCGGTTCGGGTCGACCCGGGTCTGGCCGACCTGGGGGGGGGGGGGGGGGGGGTTCGGGCCGGGTCGGCCCGGACCCGGACCCCCCTTTTTCGAGACGGGTTTCGGTCTTTTGGCCATAACATGAGCCACAGACCTCCGAATGGCGAACCGTCTGCGGAAACACGATCCTTGGACCGAGACGGTCGTTTCGGTATATTACACTTAGGGTTTAGGAATACTTTGAGTTCGGCCGGGTTGGTTCGTACACGAAACCAACCAGGACTTCGGAGCGGAAACACTCATATCTTGAGCTACGGAAATCCGTTTGACATGCCGTCAGCTTTGTTGAGTTCCTCTTAGTGAGATGGATCTTTTGGCATACTCCGCGCAAGGTTTGGACGCAGGTGGAGTACGGTCGGGTTGGTTTCTCCTTAAAAACCAACCGGGCCCCGGGGATGAAAATGCCAATAACTCTCAGACCGGGCGTCCGATCGACGCGCCGTCTGTTGCGTTGAGTTCCTGTTGATGATACGGGACTTTTGGATACATCAACTCTGGACTTTGTGACAGTTGATGTATCAGCCTCTCGGCTCGTGGAGCAGACCCTCCTGTACGAGCTTGCTGTGTGCGGGAACCCTAATGCTGGCTGCGACTGTTACTGTGACTACTACTGCGACTGTGACTGCTACTGCTACTGCTACTGTGACTGCGACGACGACAATACAGAGATCCTATGTGGATTCAACGACGACTACAGCACTCATTGATCCTACGTGGATCAGTGCTATAGGTCCTGTGTGGGCCCGATCCTGTGTGGGTCTGATCCAGTGTGGGTCTCTACGCTCAGCGGTCCTGTGTGAACCAGCGCCTACAGGTCCTATGTGGGCTCGATCCTGTGTGGGTCTTTGCAGGGGTTAGTTACCTATCGATCCTTCGTGGGTCCGACGACTTAGATGGATCAGAGATCATCTTAATCGTCCTTCGAAGAAGTATACCTGTGTGAGCTAAATCCTGTTGCTTTCTTGTTTGGATTGTGTTGTGCTATCTTGTGTGGATTGCGTTTTGCTTTCCTGTGTGGAATACCTTTACTTTCCTATGTGGACTGAGTTGTACTTGGGCTCGGAGGATGGAGCGTATTTGAAATTGATGACTTAGGTATATGTATGGGCATATACCTAAGCAGTGTCAGTTGTTACTTGTGTTTGTATCTTCCTTTGTGGATTATACTTTGTGGATTTTGTGAGACCTTCGGGGGTCTCGAGGTCCCTACTGAGTAGCTTATACTCACACCTGCACGGGCTATGCCCGCACTATGTTGTGTTGGTTGCAGACGACGGACAACGTTGATCTTGGCTGAGGCTTGCAGAGCAGGACGATACCTGGAGGTGGACCACTGAGCGAGACGTGTTCGGAGCGGACGACGGGAACCGTGGAGCAGTGGAGCTATCTGTACCCACCCATCAGGTGGGATCTCCAGTAGACAGCTCGGTGTAGCGGATTTTACTTACAGTTGCTGTTTTCCCTTTTTGAGTTGTACTTTACTTTCAGTTTGGGTTTGTATACTGGCCCATTTACTTTTCCGCACTTTCAGTTGTACTCTGTTTTTACTTAGTGTTTACTTTCCGCTTGCTTACTCTGTGGTGTTTGTTTACTTTAAAAAGGCAATGCCTTCCCTTTTTACTAGGATTTACACCTTGGTGCTTGTCGCCAGCCCCTGGCCTACGTAAGGCGGGCTTGGGGTAGTCACGGCACGGACCCCGAGGGCGGGTCGTGACAAATTGGTATCAGAGGAGTTCGGTTCTACCGCGAACTCTGATCTTTTCTATGTGAAGCAATAATGTTTATCGTATTGAGTGTGGTTATCAGTCCAGGGAGTCCAGTGTTGGTGCGGTGGCCGACGTATCCATACACCAGGACCCTGACTTCTGATTTCCGACTTAATGCACGAAAACATTGATTGCGTGTGTGTTTCAAAGTTTTCTTTGTGATTACTTTATATCAGCTCACCAGGTATACTGTTCTGACCGTGGCGCACCTGTTTCCTTTTCAGGATGGCCCCATGATGGTAGCCAGTTAGGGTTCCAAGAGTCGAGTGTGACGACAGCCCACCGAGCGACGAGGCCTCGGTGCAGGGCCGTTTGTCAGTAGTGGCACTGGCGGTAGCACTACCTGATGAGCCCCCGATGCTTCCAGTGCCAGCCGCTGACGATGCACGTCGCCTCAGCGCACTTCATGAGTTTCAGCGCCAGCGACCGCCCAGGTTTCGTGGGGAGACGGATCCCCATGCAGCCAAGGACTGGCTGGAGGTAGTGGTACGTGTGTTTAGGCTAGTGAGGACACCAGCAGACCTCATGGCGATCCTCGCTGCGAGCCTACTACACGCAGCAGCAGGACGATGGTGGAGGTTGATGCTCCAGGTGAACGATGAGGCATGTCTACTTTGGAAGGACTTTGAGAGCCTCTTCCGTTCGGAGTTCGTCCCAGCCACCCTTCGTGCGGTGCGTATCCAGGAGCTTCTTCAGCTGCGGCAGGGCAGCATGACGGTCACTCAGTACTCGGCGAGATTTACTGATCTCTCGCGCTACTCGACCGACATGGTACGAGACCCATTCTTCCGGGCCCGGACCTTCGAGCAGGGTTTGAGACATGAGATCAGGGCATCGCTGATCTCCCTCAGCATACCGACTCAGACAGGAGTACTGGAGCGGGCCCTTCTGATCGAGAGCTTTCTTGCTGAGTCTACACCAGCGTAGGGACCCACCGCAGGGCGTCACGTGGAAGATTCATCTGCAGCAGGCAGTCAACGGATGACTCAGGGGTCCAGGCAGACCAGACCGTCGGGCAGACGACCTCAGGACACTGGCTTAGCAGTGCGGAGCACACAGCGCGAAGCCAGTCTTTCGAGAGGCAGATAGTGCTACTCGTGCGGCGGGCAGGGCCACATGGCTCGTGACTGCCCGACCTGCCGTGCCGAGCAGCAGCAGTCGGTTGAGGGACCACCGAGGAAGAGGCAGAGGGTCGACCGTGGTGGTCCGCAGGGAGGAGGCGGATGAGGTAGAGGAGCTGGACGAGCAGCCGGTGGTGGGCGACGCTTTGAGGCTCTGCCACCACCACCACCAGGAGGTCCACCCCGACCACAGGGAGCTGGCGGGCAGAGACAGGCACAGCTCCAGGCAGCAGAGGCCTACGAACACGGCGCACCCAAGATGATTCGAGGTACTATATGTGTCTATTCCACCCTTTCGGCAGTTCTTATAGACACAGGAGCGAGTCACTCTTTCATAGCCGCTTCCCTTGTTCGGAGCTCAGAGATTCCGACAGAGCCGTTGGCTCGATCCTTACGACTAGAGACTCCTACGGGAGCAGACTCGACGATTACGCACTGGTGCCGGCAGTGTGAGCTCACTCTAGGAGGCGAGAGCTTCGGCTGGGATCTTCTTGTAGCAGGGTCGAGGCCTTACGATGTCATCTTGGGCATGGATTGGCTATCTACGGTCCATGCACAGATTGACTGTTTTAGGCGCAAGATGCGATGTGTACGCACCGACGGGAGTAGGTTCACCTTCACAGGCGAAAAGGGAGCCTTAGCAGCACAGGATGGACTTCCGCGGAGGAGAGGACAGCCCATTACTCATCAGTTAGCTAGCCTCATCCTTGGAGCAGTTGACGTGCAGAGTCCTGGTTTTCCTGTAGTGGTGGATCAGTTTGCGGACGTTTTTACCGACGACGTTCCAGGGCTACCTCCTCGTAGAGAGGTAGAATTTTATATTGACTTGTACCCCGAGACAACCCCGATATCCACTCCAGCATATCGGATGGCCCCCGCCGAGCTTCGAGAGCTACGAGTACAGTTGGAGGACTTGCAGGGCAAGGGGTTCATCTGACCCAGTGTTTCACCCTGGGCTTCCCCGATATTGTTTGCCAAGAAGGCGGACGAGAGCTTGCGACTTTGTGTTGACTATCGTCACCTGAACCAGGTGACAGTGAGGAACAAGTATCCGCTACCGAGGATTGATGACCTCTTTGATCAGCTCAAGGGAGCACGGTGGTTCTCGAAAATAGACCTCAGGTCAGGCTATCATCAGCTCAGAGTCAGAGACGAGGATGTGCACAAGACGACCTTCAGATGTCGGTATGGCCACTATGAGTTCTTGGTTATGCCTTTCGGTGTAACCAATGCTCCAGCAGTGTTCATGGCTCTCATGAACAGGATCTTTCAGCCATACCTCGATCGGTTTGTCGTGGTCTTCATCGACGACATTCGGATTTACTCTACGACTGAGGAGGAGCACGCCTATCACTTGCGAGTTATACTAGACATACTCTGAGAGCACCAGCTTTATGGTAAGCTCTCGAAGTGCCAGTTCTGGATACGTGAGGTCCACTTCTTGGGACACGTTATCTCTGAGGTGGGAGTTGCAGTGGATCCTGCGAAGATTGAGGCTGCGTTAGCATGGGAGCCACCCAGGAGCGTGACTGAGGTTCGGAGTTTCTTGGGACTAGCTGGGTACTATCGGAGATTCGTGCCAGACTTCTCTAGAGTTGCGGCACCACTCACAGCTTTGATGAAGAAGGGGAAACCCTTCTTGTGGTCAGACAGATGTCAGTAGAGCTTCCAGGAGCTGAGACAGAGATTGACTAGAGCACCTATCTTGAGGTTGCCTGAGGAGGGAGTAGGGTACGTAGTTTACTGCGATGCATCAGGGACCGGACTCAGATGTGTTCTGATGTAGGAGCGGGCAGTGATCGCCTATGGATCACGTCAGTTGAGGCCACATGAGCAGAACTACGCTACCCATGACCTGGAGTTAGCTGCAGTGGTCTTCGCTCTGAAGACATGGCGACACTATCTGATGGGCGAGCACTTTACAGTTTTTTCCGATCATCAGAGTCTCAAGTATATCTTCTCGCAGAAGGACCTGAACCTGAGACAGCGGCGATGACTTGAGTTCCTCCAGGACTATGACTTTGAGATAGTCTATACTCCTAGGAAGGGGAACGTAGTAGCCGATGCCCTCAGCATGAGGACGGGCATTCAGCTACTTGAGGAGGCGACAGAGCAGCTAGCCTCTTTGCAGATATCCTTCGTGGATAGAGATGGAGAAGCCTTCCTTCAGTCTCTCACAGTCACTCCTCCACTACTGCAGCGATTCAGGGAGGCACAGCGTGGGGACGCTGACTGTGAGACACGGCGTGCACAGATATCCTCGGGACAGACATCTGATGGTTTCTCCCTTGGAGCAGAGCACAACATCCTTTACAGAGGACGTACCATGGTACCAGTCGCTTTGCGAGAGGAAGTTCTGAGAGAGTTTCACACTTATCCTTTGGCGGTACATCCTGGAGTGGCGAAGATGTACCAGGACCTCAGACGACAGCACTGGTGGCTGGGCATGAAGAAGGCTGTAGCAGAGTTCGTTTCTCGATGCCTCACCTGCCAATAGGTGAAGGCAGAGCATCAGGTACCAGCAGGCTGGGTACAAACCTTGGAGGTCCCGGAGTGGAAGTGGGACGGCATATCTATGGACTTCGTGACTGGACTTCCACGCACTTCCAGAGCTCACGACTCCATCTGGGTGATTGTTGACTGACTAACCAAGTCGGCACACTTCTTACCCATCAGAGAGCAGGGCTCAGTGGAGAGCTTGGGACGTCTCTACGTTCAGGAGATTGTGCGGCTCCACGGTGTGCCATCATCTATCTTCTCCGATCGAGATGCTCACTTTATTTCCCGGCTTTCGAAGGGGTTACAGGAGGCGTTCGGGATGCAGCTAATTCTGAGCACAGCCTTTCACCCTCAGACGGATGGTCAGACGGAGAGGACCATTCAGACTCTCAAGGACATGCTCCGCACATGTGTCCTCGACTTTGGTCGTAGCTGGGAGGACCACCTACCCTTGGTGGAGTTTGCGAACAACAACAGCTACCACTCCACCATCGGGATGGCACCGTACGAGGCATTGTATGGCCGACCTTGTAGATCTTCTTTGTGCTGGACAGACCCTGGGGAGTCAGCACTTGTGGGACCAGAGATGGTCCAGGCCACGACAGAGAAGGTCCAGGTCATCCAGGAGTGGATGAGGATAGCTCATAGCCGGTAGAAGTCATATGCTGACAGGAGGCGGAGGCCACTGGAGTTCGAGGATGGCGACCACGTCTTCTTGCGGGTCTCACATCGATGTGGTATTCAGAGATTTGGCCGAGGCGGCAAGTTATCTCCGCGCTTCATCGGACCCTTCCAGGTCCTCAGCAGGGTTGGCGAGGTGGCCTATCGCTTGGCTCTGCCACCTCAGTTGCACCGGGTGCACGACGTCTTCCACGTATCTCAGCTGAGAAGATACGTGCACGACTCGATGCACATTATTGACCATGGGGAGCATGACGTTGACGATGGGGCGACTTTTACGAAGGTCCCGGTGGAGATAGAGGATCGACAGGAGCGGGTCATGCGTGGGCGATCGATTCCTCTTGTGCGCATCAGATGGAAGCACAAGAACCTCCAGGAGATCACATGGGAGCGGGAGGCTCAGATGCGTGCTTAGTACCCTCATTTGTTTCCCTAGTTTTTGATGTATCTTTATGTGGACGTAAATCCCTGAGGTGGGAGTAATGTAAAGACCCGTAAAATTCAAGGGAAATTTTTCGTTAATTTTCTTTGGAATTTTACAAGAGCGCGGTTTCAGATGGCACCTGATTCCGAGGCCCGGAGTGACCAGAATCAATTTCCAAAGTTTGGCTCGGGTATGTTCAGTGAACGAACGAGCGGGAATTCCTAACTTTTGATCCGGTGATCAGAATTTAAATCCGAGGACACCGATGAACTCGCAGCACCGATATTCACTTAAGAAGACCTTTTCCGAAGTTGCGTTTGCCTAGGAGGAGTTGTTTAATTTTCTGGATGAAATGAAGAGTAAAATAAAATTGTGATACAATATTTATTTTATATCTTTAAAGTGGTTAAAATCTTTTGTTGGAAGATGGGTGGTTTAACCACCTAAGAGAGGATTAAGGTGAGGAGGGGCCCACCCGAGCCCCACCTTTTCAAATTCCCTAACTCCCCTCTCTCCCTCTTTAAATCTTGATAACTTAACACTTAATTAATTACACAACTCATGTATAATTAATTAAGTGTTTTGTTTTTGAAATTTATGTTTTTGAAATTCTTGGCTTAGTAAATAAAATAAGGAGGGACCTTATTTTATTTGGATTGTTGGGTGAGGTGTGGAAGAGCTTTGAAGAGAAGCTGAGGAAATCCTCCACCTTCTTCATCTCCTTCGTGGAAAAACGCGAAGAACGTCCGCCGCCCACAAAGAACACCGACGATGACATCTTGACTCGTCTTCTCTGATTGCTTCCTCCTCGACTTCTTCGTCTTCTAACCGACGTCAACGAAACGACGACCACTTCCCACGACTACGTCAACGTGCGACTATCGAGGTAGGGGTTGTTGTTGATTATTTATTTATTTATTTATTATCGTTCGTGGTTCTAGCATGACAAACGTGAGGATATTTAAATATGTGTTATTGTTTAACGTGAGGGGGGCCGAACCGCATGAACACGGCCGAACCCCCTCCTTTTTTCTTGTTGATTTATCTTGCGGATGAAACAAGATGGCGTGGTGCCGTCGGACGACGCGGAAATTTGCACCGTGGAAGAATCATCACGAACGCGACGCCGTCGCACCGCGTCAAAGGGAATCGAAGGCGCCACGGCGGGAGCGGGGCCGCGGCAGAGGGGCGCGGTGCCGTCGCACCGCGCCAGATGACGAACACCGCGGTCGGTTCCGTGCCGCGGCGAGACGGGATGACCAGTGGCTCGCCGGGCCGCCGGTGACGGAAGCCGGAAGGGGACCGACTTTTCCGGTCCTGTTGGAGAAAAACCGGCCGGCCAGGTGGCCAGCCGGAAGGTCAAAGACCGGGGGAATTTAATTCCCCCGATCAGCTCTAAAGCCCCCACCATTTATGAGGGGGGGGGGGGGTTTCCTTGAGGGGGGCAGGTGACCCCCCAGTTCTCTTCAAAGCAGGCCCCCACGAGGGGGGGCCGGTCTCCAAAAGGCGCGGCTCTTAAGCCGCGCCGCCAGCTGGAAGCGGGGGCTTAGCCCCTCGCGCGTGACATCAGCGGCGCCAGGCCGCGCCACCGCGCCGGACCGCCGCCGGCCGGGCCGGGTCGGACCTGGGTCGGGTCGACCCGGTTCGGGCCGACCCAGGGGGGGGGGTTCGGGCCGGTTCGGCCCGGACCCGGAACCCCCATTTTCGAGACGGGTTTCGGTCTTTTGGCCATAACATGAGCCACAGACCTCCGAATGACGAATCGTCTGCGGAAACACGATCCTTGGATCGAGACGGTCGTTTTGGTATATTACACTCAGGGTTTCGGAATACTTTGAGTTCGGCCGGGTTGGTTCGTACACGAAACCAACCGGGCCTTCGGAGCGGAAACACTCATATCTTGAGCTACAGACGTCCGTTTGACGTGCCGTCAGCTTTGTTGAGTTCCTCTTAGTGAGACGGATCTTTTGGCATAATCCGCCTGAGGTTTGGACGTAGGTGGAGTATGGTCGGGTTGGTTTTCCCTTAAAAACCAACCGGGTCCCAGGGACGAAAATGCCAATAACTCTTAGACCGGGCGTCCGATCGACGCGCCGTCTGTTGCGTTGAGTTCCTGTTGACGATACGGAACTTTTACATACATCAACTCTGGACTTTGTGACAGTTGATGTATCAGCCTCTCGGCTCGTGGAGCGGACCCTCCTGTACGAGCTTGTTGTGTGCGGGAACCCTAGTGCTGGCTGCGACTGTTACTGTGACTACTACTGCGACTGTGACTACTACTGCGACTGTGACTACTACTGCTACTGCTACTGTGACTGCGATGACGACAGTACAGAGATCCTATGTGGATTCGATGATGACTACAGCACTCATTGATCCTACGTGGATCAGTGCTACAGGTCCTGTGTGGGCCCGATCTTATGTGGGTCTGATCCTGTGTGGGTCTCTACGCTCAGCGGTCCTGTGTGAACCAACGCCTACAGGTCCTATGTGGGCCCGATCCTGTGTGGGTCTTTGCGGGGGTTAGTTACCTATCGATCCTTCGTGGGTCCGACGACTTAGATGGATCAGAGATCATCTTTATCATCCTTCGAAGAAGTATACCTGTGTGAGCTGAATCCTGTTGCTTTCCTGTGTGGATTGTGTTGTGCTATCCTGTGTGGATTATGTTTTGCTTTCCTGTGTGGAATACGTTTACTTTCCTGTGTGGACTGAGTTGTACTTGGGCTCGGAAGTTGGAGCATATTTGAAATTGATGACTTAGGTATATGTATGGGCATATACCTAAGCAGTGTCAGTTGTTACTTGTGTTTGTATCTTCCTTTGTGGATTATACTTTGTGGATTTTGTGAGACCTTCGGGGGTCTCGGGGTCCCTACTGAGTAGCTTATACTCACCCCTGCACGGGCTATGCCCGCACTACGTTTTGTTGGTTGTAGACGACGAACAACATTGTTCTTGGCTGAGGCTTGCAGAGCAGGACGGTACCTGGAGGTGGACCACTGAGCGGGACGTGTTCGGAGCAGACGAAGGGACCCGTGGAGCAGTGGAGCTATCTGTACCCACCCTTCAGGTGGGATCTCCAGTAGACAGCTCGGTGTAGCGGCTTTTACTTACAGTTGTTGTTTTCCCTTTTTTAGTTGTACTTTACTTTCAGTTTGGGTTTGTATACTAGCCCATTTACTTTTCTGCAATTTCAGTTGTACTCTGTTTTTACTTAGTGTTTACTTTCTACTTGCTTACTCTGTGGTGTTTGTTTACTTTACAAAGGCAATGCCTTCCCTTTTTAACGGGATTTACGCCTTGGTGCTATTCGCCGGCCCCTGGCCTATGGAAGGCAGGCTTGGGGTAGTCACGACACGGACCCCGAGGGCGGGTCGTGACACTAATACCCACACATTAGTTATATTCATATATATACTGATGAATAAAATTATTAGTACTAAATAATATAATTCATGAAATAATTCATTAGAAGTACATATCATAAATTTCATAAGGGTTTTTAATAATTTTTTCTGAATCTAATGCAACAAATAACATATGGTATTTAGTCATACAAATAGGCATGATGAATGAATACACACCAAATCCGACAAATCAAAATTCAGACATCATGTGTACCTCCAAATGTAAATTAAATCATGGTAACACAACACATCACAAACATCTATAAACATTATTATTCTAACATGGAGGTTCACTATATAGTGTTGGCCAGACACTAACATGTTCCCCAAACTGAGTTCCATCCATTATATATCAACTCTAACTTGTCCCAAATTATGTAAAGAAATAAATAATGTTAGAAAACTTGTTTCCCTAATATAATTTTATAATATGAAAACCTAGGAAAACTAGATGTTTTACATAATTCCATATGACCTCATGCATTCCCCCCGATACTCAAGTGGGTTCTAATAAGTGGTGAGAGCCTTGGGAGACTTCAGGCAGATTCTATTCCCTAAGTATCAGTTAATCATTATAGTATACAATGGAATAAATTAAAATAACAAACAATAAGTAAGAATAATTAAATCATCAATTTAGAAGCATACATATGTTATACAAACCCATGTAGTTTCACAATGAAATATTAGACAAAAAATCCAAAATTTCAAATGGATCACCATAGACAATAGATAAACATATGAAATATTACAGACAATGAATAATTGTCACATACGTCTAGACCGGATGTCTATCCTTTGTTTCCCAAAACCATCATGATAATTTTTCACAACTTTACACTACACGGACTTATCCCATCACCAGACCCTTTTTCATAAAATATATCTGTGTACCAAGATTCTTGAGTATGGTGTGATTATAAAAACTTGTAGGATACCACCATTGGTACATGGCCTAATATCATAAGATATTTTTCCATTCCATGAAGTAAAAAAAAATATAAATAAAGAATATCAAACATGTATAATAGATACATCATGTCCTTAGATACACACTATACATACATTAGATCCATTCCAAAAGTAATGTAAACTATACATGAAAAACACATTCCCTCTTTATGGTATAGTTGATAAACAATTTTGAAAAATCCCTTTTAAAGGGATAGTCCATATAAATTCCAAGGAAACATTTGACACATAAATCTCATGGAAATAGCCTATATGGATCAACCAACATTCTTAGAAGATCAAAACATGATATATATATATACATGATGAAATACCCAAAACCACATAATTATAATTTTCATATCCGTAAAAAATCCACATGTGATGAAACATCTACAAGAGGTACCACAAGTAACAAAATGACCTCAAGTATTTTAACATCATACATAGGTCCCATGGGATACACACTCATGCAAAAAAAACATCACAAGAATCCATATAAACTTGTGATAATGATAAGGACCACCTACTATACGGTAAATGAAAGTATGATGATATTGGTTTTTTCTTCTGAATCCAATTGCACCACACCGAATCCTAGAACCACCCTGAATAAATGATTTTTTTTACAAAAAACATTCAAAATTATTCTAAGCAAAAGGAGAAGGGTATACACCATAATACCCATCGGGATATAGAAAAAATATTTAATTAATATTATTCATAAGTGGTGCTACCAATACTCGGGATATATCACCATTATTGTAGTGATCCATGAATTAAACATTAAATGACATCAAAATAAATTTATCTGTTAAGGATATGATGGATGAATATTTATTTACAAGGGTAGAAAGGTAGATCTGGATTAATCCTATAGAATGGAATTTCAGGGATCACATACCCTACATCCAAATAAACAATGATCTTGGATATATCTGAATAGATCATGGAATGTAATATTTTTCCAAGTAAGGGCATTGGAGTATATAGGTTTTAGAGGGTTACAGATTGAATGATTTTTTGACAACCGACAATTAGTGGAAATTAAAATAGAATTTAAAATTATTATCTAACTCAAACATGGTTTGGTCAAATTGAATTTAAAACCATGAACCCATCGTGTGTGGCCTAATGATACTTCTGAGAACCCATATGTTTGGTTCACATAGTTTTTGAAACTTTGTGTGAACTGTGCTTTTGGCCACTAGAGTATGATTCATGGTTTGCCACGTGAGGCTGAATTGTTTAAATTTTTTGTCCCTTAACTATGAACTACCACAAGTGATTCTTCCACTAGCTTCCCTCATTACTATAGGATCCCCATAGTTTGGGTAACCGTGTATTTTTTAAATGGATTTTAAAGCCCTTTGAAAATAACTAGGAAATGGTAGAACTCAATGAAAAAAGTCGTAGATAACAAAAATGAAAAACAGATGAAATTAATTTTTGAAGAACGAAAATAGTTATTTTATTTTACAATTAACTTCATTGATAAATTTTCTCTATAGGTATATTAGTTATTTATTATCAATTTTCAATATATGTTGTGTGTAATACTATTCATTTTGAAGAAGCTTCATAACATCCGAGTTGTTCTTAATTCATCTCCCAAAGGTCAAAATCCCCATATTATAAAATTTACTTATATTGATAGTTTATAATTATTTATGATGTTATAATTTTACTCTATGCATGTTTTGGTTGTTGTACTTAAATATGAAATTTGTGTTGAACATGTTTCAATGAGTTTTTAACGAATAGACATTGCTGTATTTTTTAATGAGTTTAATATTTCAGTTACCCTCTAAACTCCAAAATAAAATAACTATTTAATTTTATACAAAATATATTATCGATAATTAAGTTCCCATGATCATCTATGATATTATTTTATAGCATTGTCCAAGTAGTTATTTAGACTGATCCCAACATAAATATACCATAATTAATGGATGATTATGAAGTGATTTAGTTTTAATATAATTATTTTAGAGGAAGTATTCTTTTTTTTGTATAATTATAGTTATAAATAAGAATTTAATATAATTAATATAATCGATAATGAATAAATAACTACTACAAAATATGAAAAAAAAAATTTATCTTAATATGTTTGTTTTATATAGATGAATGTAAATGATCATTTATTGATCATATTATTCATAGGTTTTCAAAATTTACTTACTATAATACTAATAATTTCCTAAAAATCATACTTATCCATTAAAACAAAATTATTCCATCTATGTATGGTGACGATGGAAACCAAAACATGATTCCTTATTGAGGCAGCAGTCTTTAGGTACACCAGAATGTCATCTTCAATTTAATTAAGGAAAAATAAAAAAGGTGGATAATAGTTATTTGATAAATATAAATAAATAAATACAGTATAACTACTAAATTCATTATATATTATTAAGGAAAATATATTTGAATGTAAATTATAGGAAAAAAATATTATTGAATTGTTAGTAATTATTCTGGGATCTTGAGAATTATCATAGAAATATTCTTGGAAATAGAAAACTTAGGCTATATAATAGAGAATAGAGGCTTATGAACATGAGATAGAGTCCTAGATGTAGAAATATTTATGTGGTTTAGGATTGAAATTATATTTATTAGTGTGGATTTAATTATAGGAACATGTTTGGACCATTGTTGAATCTGTTTTCAATAACATATTAATATGTGTTTTGTAATATGAGGATGGGAAATGGTGATGCCTAGAGAATTGTTAAAGATTAATATCATTATATGTCACTCTTGAAAAATTCCCCATTTTGTTTGGTATGATTATTATATAAGAGATCATAAATGGAAAAGACTACTATTATGAATGTTGGAATATATTAACAAAATTATTTAGAGGAAATTAGAAAATGAAAATATTTATTTTCATTGAATATTCCATCAAAAAATGATAAAAAACAAAGAAAATTATTTTAAAGATGTTATGAAGAAATTAAAAGGTATCCATTAAAAATAAAATTTCATTTTTCTTGATAATGACATAATAGAAGAGAGGATTGAGAAAGAAGGTGGCTTCGTATTATTTTTGAGAAGGATTTAACTTAATTTTGAATGCTTAGATTATATAAAAGTATATTCTTGGCGTCATTTTATAATAAATATATACGTCCTAAAATAAATCTAAGGACATATCAAACATAGAAACATGTGGGTCCTAGAGGTCGACCACGGCTAGGGGAACCATCCTCATGCCACTATGGGGGATGCATAGAATAGCTTTTTGAGAAAAACCCATGTATAAGGCGTAGGAGTGGCAACACAGCTGTGTGAGGAAACATAAAGCAATCGATACAGGGTGGTACCGTGATGGGGATTAGATTTATTCATAGACCATATACCAATTTTTCTTATAAAGTGGATAATTGAACTGCACAATTTTGATATAGGATGTGGTATGAGCATGTACTATTCATCAATCATTAAAAATACAGATATATCATTGGACATCCAATGTGAATCATTAGAGCTATCCGGTCACTTGGGGAAATTATATAGTACCTTTTTTCATCTAAGGATGTCTAGTACATCAAAGAATAAGCTGATCCTACCATGATTGAGCAATAACCTTCTTTGAAGATCATACCGATGGATTTGAACTCATACGATCATTCTAATATCATTAGTGGAATTACACTTTTCAAGAAATTGATAACATGAAGAATGGGTTATAGAAAACTAAAAACAATGTTGATAATGGAATTTGATCCATGAGTGGGTTCTAATATTGAAAAATGGGGAGAATTCCACCCTCATTGCATACTCATGGGGTTTCCACCATAAAGGATCATCACAATCTCACGAAGTAAATATGCCTAGATTTTTGGTGTTTATTTGAGATTAAACTGGAATAATTCCTAGATTTGAAGAAGGATTTTACATGGATTAAATAATAGGGTATTAATGGAGTCCACAATGGGGCATATTTTTTATCATGGGAAATGATAATCACCTATAAAAGAAAAAAACCCTTGACCAACAGTGAGTTGATGAGATATTGAAGTCATTAATAATTTTCTGAAAAAATAGACCATCCATGAAGCCACTACTTTTGAGAAGGTAAGACATCATTTTGACCGTATTTTGTGAAGGATATGTAGGTTTCCATGATCATTCAACTTGTACACGACACTCATGAAATTCTGCATGAAGAAATGTTGTTTCGAAAATCCTTTATGGATAGCTCTAGAACACATATCCCATTATTTTAAAATGATCTATTCTCCCCATATCCATCCTAGTTCTTATGATCTACTATAAATCTTAGTAGGGAAGTGTATACTTACCCATTTAATCTTGTATAAGTGATTGTGCATTTAAGTTTTATACTAATCTGATTTTGGAAGATGGAAAAAAATAGTAAACACAGTTCATACATCAGAAGTCCTATAATAATTTGGTATGGGATAAGAATAGTGCCTCTGTAGATGCATGAATAAAAATAATTAAAACTAACTAAAAGAATCAAGAAGTGTGGGTGTGGAAAGGTTGTGTGAGAAGGAAGGGTGAATGTTGTGATGAATGAACTCAGTTTCATGCCTATGGGTATAACACAAAAATCTGATTATCCAATATATGAACATGTGAAAGAGTTTGAGGTCATCAAAAATGTATTTAAAGAACAAACATAAAATATAAAGAACAAAATTCAATAAGTTCTACTTTATAAGACCATGCAACATTCATGAATAAGTAATTGAATGATGATAGAGATTGTGTAAGTGTGTAATTAATAATATATTGAATAAAGCATGTGAACCATTTTAAAACATCACAATGAGGCTAATATTTCATTCAAGATGTTGTGGAGGCTGATCATAGTTGAATTGAGAAAACTAATTAGTAACAAGTGGACATATCAATATATAATGACCAACATACCTGACTAGTGGATATTTAAGATACTTTAATAGTTACACGAGAAAGTCAGATCATATAATGTCATAGAGGAATATCATTAAATAATCCTAGTGTGGATCATTCATTTCTGTAGAGGGGAAGTATTCTGGTTGTTTCTGGGGTATTTAGATGTCTTCTAGTTATTTCCAGTGGAAGAAAGAGTCTCTCGGTTAGAGTTGTAGAAAAAAAATGTTGGAGCAATAAGAAAATAGAGTATCTCGATTGGAGCTATAGAATTTAAATTACTTGTTTGATAGAAAATAATACATATTAGTAAACTAACATGGTAATGATTAAGTACTTTTACCAATACTTGTAAATACAATGTGCTTATCTCTTTGTTACAACCACTTCACTTGATGTAATATTGAGAAATAATATTTAGTAGATCGAGAAACATAAAAATTTTGAGAGGGCGACCTTGAAAGAAAAGGGATTCGTAAAAAGAAACCACTGATTCAACTAACCCTATTAGTGCTAAACTCATCATGGGGCCCTGTAAGTGGTATAATAGCATTAGGTTCCCTCTAAATATTACTAAATAATTTTTACATATGGATATGATTAATTATATCAATTTCCATGGTGTTCCAGTATTTAATGGGAATAATTATTTCAGTTATAATAATAAGATGATAACCTATCTCCTATCACTTTTTTTGTGTTTAAATATTCTCTAATTGTGGGTTTTCCTCCCTTATTGATAATGTTTCCAAGTCACAAGATGCTAATATAAATATTTATATATATGTAATGGCATATACTTCCATCTTGATTTATCTAACATTAATGGTATACAAAATGCTCACATGTCTCCAAACTTCTAGGGAGATTTGGGATAAACTTAAAACCAACTATGATGGGAATTTCAATGTTATGGAAGATAAAATACTATATTGGAGGAGTATGTTTGAGAAATTAAAATTAATAATAAATAAACTATTGAGGAATATTTCCCCAAAGTAAATGAGATTGTTTGCAACATCTATGGATTTGGTGATATGCTAGATGACTATATCATTATCAAATAACATATGGGGAATTTTCCATGTCGTCTTGATTAAAAGGTCCCAATCCTTGAAAAAATATATGATTTATATCTTGATGAATGCACAACATTATATTAGCTTATCTAAAAATAAAAATTATAGTTTTCATTAATAAATATAAAATTGAAATGGCTTTTAAAGATGCGAGAATGGTAAAATTATGAAAAGAAGCTACAAAATAATATGATTATTTAGACATGGATAAGGATTATGATGAATTCAATATCATAATCTCACTTATGTCAAAAGAGTTTGGGAAGGTAAAATGGATGTGATGGAATATGAAACTACCTAAATTATTCAATTATTGTAAATGTAGTCATTTTTGGATGATGTGTTGAAAGTTGAAGGTTGAATAATCAGAATTATAATTAAAATATTATAATGAAAGATCCCATAAAATCAAACGGGTTAATAAGAATTAGAAACACTATATAATAATAAATATAAAATTTAGGAGAATGTATAACAAATAATCATCATCATGTTTTTATTTGGATATTGAACTTGGATTCTTTTCCCAATAAAAGAGAATAATTGATTCATCAAGAAGTAGTGACGATGAAGGAGAATGAACAAAACATAAAAAGAAGATGAAACTTGAATTAGAATTTTTCATGTCACAGATCAAATACTACAAGAATGAAATGAAGATGTTTGAGAAATAAAATTTTAAATTAAGTACTAAAAAAATATTTAAAAATAGTTCCTATTGTAGTCGAAAAGAAAGAGTTGATCAAGAAATATGTATCATGTATCCATAATATCAACAAACAGAAATTATAAATCATCAATCAAGATAAAATTACATGTGATCATAAAGAAAATTTGATTGATAGAGATGAGGATTTTTTTGAGAGACAGTCCATATTTGTCAAAATTCTACATGAGTTGAATATTTATAGAGAATATTTGAATAAATATATTATGATTAGGGGAGAAAATTATCATGTTTTTGAGAATAAAGTTAAAAGTACAGAAAATCATTTTGAAGGATATGTTACTTATAATAGTTCTGATGTGAAATCCAATTTTGATAATATTAGGGTAAGGATAATAAGAGGAAATCAACCTCACCCGGGGAATAGAAATTATTTCGATGAAGGAAAAAACCCAAAAATTAAATAAAACAAAAAAATATATCATGAATCATCTATAACAAATATGAGAGAATAATTTTTAAAGGATTTTTCTGGTTTTTTAATAATAAAGGTAAAGAATCCTACTCTTACTGGTTCTCCATGTAATTACAAGTAGTAGGGCAAGGCGCATTCACCAGAGTATAGCTAACGGATTTGGTAGAATGAAAGGGTGTGTAGTATTCCATCAATATCAGGAATTTCCACCTATGCATAGGATAACTAGCCATATATCCTAGCAAAGGTAGAGAGATGATCATGATGCAAAGGCTAGGAAGGGGTAGTTTTTTGTAGACATAGTCTATAATGAATTAATTCCTTAAGGACTCTGGGTATTGTAATTTTAAGGATTCACCATCAACCCTTAAAAATGGGTATTATGAAAACATGAATAAAAATTGAAGGACTTTGGGCTATTCATGTGTTAAGGTAAACATTTTGATAAGATTGAAAATGTCATTAAAGAATGAATAGGTGTATTCCCAAATCATTTGAAGATGGATAAAATTTTTTAGGATGATGAAAAACAATATAAATCTATTGGAAATCATGTAATACTAGAAAAATTAGTGGAAGTTGATGAGAATATATCCACAATTAGAAACATGAAGATCTAAATTTTGTTTGGTTGAAAAATATATTCAACAAAATGATAATGTTGAAGGGAAGAAAGAATATTTTCAAATTTTTGAGACTCAAAATTAATGAAAAGGTCAAAATAATTCTTCCCAAGCTATGATTTGTAGAAATTAATTTATGAGATTGAAAGTAAGGTCTCGGTATGAATGTTACTTATGATAAACTGAGAAGTTACTCTTTATTCCCTATTATTTTATTCATTTTGAACTAAAAATGCATGAAATTGAATGATATGTTTAAGGATTTCACTTCTAGATGTCCTGATAAGATGTTACTTTATTGATTATACTAACATCCATGAAAAGGAAGAAAAGCATAAATCACATAATGGGTAAAATCATTGAGAATGAAATAAAATAATTTATATAAATTCAACATTAAAGGTAAAAGTATGCCAATCAAACATTCATCCCTTGTTATTAATTTTATTATTTTATCAATTAAGGAGGAGATTTTAGTTGAAGAAAAATGGAGAAATTTATCTATTTAACTATATATTTTTTATGATTTTGTTGAATCATGTGTAGGATTTTTCATGTCCGTGTTAAATATGATTATTTAAATCCCCTTGAAATAACATTTAGAAAATATGATCAAGATTCCACAAGAATGTTTGTGTATGGAAAACATTTAAATCTATGGTTAATCCCCCCGACCCCAATTATGCAGAGTCGGTGCATTATTACATAATATTGGCATAATACAAGGAATCATGTCCTGAATGACTGATCAGTTTTTTAGCCTTGGAAGTATTAGATACATACATAAGTTTTAGATTACATCATGAAATAAAAAAACAACATTGGGTCCCATTTTAAAACTCTAATATCCTATATCCTATTCCCTTTAGGTTAATCTTAATATATATCTTTACATCCTGGGAAAACTAAAACCTAAGAAAGGGGTGAGCTCAAATTCTCAGTAATGATAGAAATATAACAGAAACTGTCATAAATAAGAATAAACTTTTAAGGCAATGTATAAGACTATAACACATGCCTTATAAACTTAAACATAATCATAATATAGAAAAGATAAATAAAATATTTACCTTTACTTATTGACATGGATATTCTAATTCAAAAATAATCACATTTAATATAAATAGCCAATTTCATAATGATAGAATTCATAATGCCGAACATTCTGAAACATCTTGTCAGGGCCTCGACCATGACGTCTAAAAATGATTTTGGCCTCAGCCAAAACCATATATCAAATTGGGAAATGCCTCATCCAATTCCATGTCTAATTGTCTCATGATACCTACCGATGCATCAAGGAGCTATAGTGTGCTCCACCCGTCACTTATAAAGTCAATGAATTCCTCATATGAAAGGTTAAAACATAATCTAAACATTCATATTAAAACTAGCATACAAAATGTCAATACTTTAACCATAATCCTTCAATGGTATAAAAAAAGAACATCCAAAATCAAACATAACTCATTTAATAGAATATAAAATATTTTATAATAATAAATTAACCTCAATTGAGAATAATTAAAGATATTGACATAGATGAAAATAATCATCAAAACTATTTGAGATAAATATCTCCATTTTTCTGGAAAATGTATAAAAGTATCACTATTTATCCAGAGGTAGTTGACAATATATTTTTGAATCATAGTTTCCTATAACACTTTGAAACTTTTAAATGGAATTTTAATTTTAAAACATTAATGTCCATATAAATAAATCCTTAAAACCATTATTAAAACATGGACATTAATGAGAAATATTTAGAAGAATATATTTTTTAAAACAATTAAAATGATATTTTTTTAGAGTTCCTAACCAAATGAGAGACACTTGAATAAAACTAATTGAGGTAATAAAAACATAATAATATCATGAGAATATAAGGATTCATGATATATTATGTCAAAGTACAGTATATACGCCAAATAAAAGTGAATTTGCTCATAACAACAAACAAGTCTCAATGGATTGTATGTTGAGATGAAATCACTTATAATGACTGTATCCTTAGGTTATGGATAAATTAATGACATAATTTTGTCTGAAAAATATTAATACACTAGATATTATTGTATATTCAGTGTAAAAAAATCATAGAACACATACACATATTCTTGTAACAACAACACCAATGACTTGGATGTTTAACTCAATGATTGAAAATTGAGATAAGATTACTCTTATTAAGTTCATATCGATGACTTGAGAACATATCAATTGATTGATTATGTGTATCAAAAGAATAACCACACAAAGGGTAGTGTAAATTACTACATAAAAAAATATTGATTTCACACATAATCATGGAGCAAAATAATCAATGAAGTTTGCGTAAAACCCAATGATTAGAAATCTAAATTAAAAATTACCTTTCTGATTTGGTGACTTAGAAAACATTCACCCCATGAAATAAGGATCAAACAATGAAGATGAAAATACCTATAAATTAACGTATATTACATAAATAATACAATCATGGGTACTACATACCCCACACAAAAGGAAATAGTGGCAATATTGCATGAATCTCACAGAAATAAGAAGTGAGATGAAGACCCATTATCATGTTGTAATCAATCAAGTCATTTGACCAAAAGTTAATAACCACCAAATTAATCACATAATACCATGATTATAAATAGAATCATGATAATATATATCAAATTTCAGTACCCAATACACCACATGAAATAAATAAGTGGCGAATAATGGAAATACCGCGGAATTAAAAGTAAGATAAGAAACCCCTTTCCTTGTACTTTTCCTTCGTCGAGGGTACGTTAACATCCTTTATAATAGTTAATTCATCTTGTTAAATTATAAAATACAGTATACATAAATAGCATATCATATATGATCCTCTAATATTGCTTTGTTAATAATATTATAGTAGTATCAACATTTTAGTTGTTAACAGATCTATTTTCCATTATATGCTCAGTTACGTAAGCCTTGTTTGTTATGGATAGGTTGTATTTTATTCATATATAGAATGATATTATTTTATTAAACATTATTTTTAATCATAAAATGAAAATTATTCTTGAATTATTACGATGGGGAACGAATCTCATCACGTCCATGGAGACGGTAATCCGTACGTATACACAAGTGAAAATATCATTATATTGATGGAGAAATCGTATGTAATTGGATGATATATCAAATATACAGAATAATTTACATATTATATTCATTATTTACATAATTTATAATCATTATTATACCCATACAAATAATTAATTGTTTGAATAACAAACTACACCACGACGTGGAGAAGATAACCCGTACATACGCACGTATGGTGACTTTATCCTTTATAGGATGGACAGAATAATGAATATGGTTGGAGCATTTTTATTATAATATAACAGTATATAGAATATAATAGACTTATTATTTTATAATGGAAACTACAAATAATAAAGAAGTGGAAGAAGAAAATAACTTGAAAGATGTGATGACATATTTACCTCTTCTTCGGGTTCATCGTTTTGATTTGATCAAAGGGGCTCCATAGAATGGATTTCTGACCGAATTATGGACTCTAGGATTAAGGAAGGAATGTTGAGAGGATATTTGGGCAGGGTTTAGCCCAGTAAAAAGGCGTTGGAGGTGTGAAATTAAGAGAAGGTGAAGTTCCCTTTTATAAGAGAGTTGAGGGTCACTTTAGAAAAAGCATTAAATATTATTTTATAATAAAATCAATTTCAGTTTCTAATGGCTCCAAAAATAATTATTTAAAGGCTATGGTGGGTATGGGTCGAAAACCTTTCAACCAATATGTTTTAGACAGGTTTATGTCATCATATTAACCTTATCTTTTAGATTTAACTCTTAGGTAAATAGTTTGACATTTACCATGTCTCTTTGTATTTTTATATTATACGGTAAATAAACAAACTATAACAAGCCAAACGACCCCCAAGTGGTTCCTTATTAATATATATAACCTTATCTAAGTCCTTTGGCAGATCCTTATATTTTTAGGAATATTATATCAATTAATTATATAATATTTTTTTAAAAAACTCAATTATGTCAATTTTGACACTATTTAGTATTTGATTTTTATTAAAAGCCATAAAAATATTATCACATCAAATAAAATTTATTCAACAAACCTTAACATGTCATATTAACCTAGAAAATTTGTGCAATTCATCATAAGTCTCAATTTACATTTATATGGATATTTATAATATTAATTATTTTAATATTTCATTAATAATGTAATTACTACATCATCACTGTGTCATAAATAAATTAAATTATTAAATTTTTAAAAATTATAAATAAAATACCATTATGTAGGAAATATTTTTAGATTTCTAATTAATATTTATAGTCGAATTTATATTATCTATTACACTATATTAAAAATGGTTTAGTTATTAAACATTGAATTTAACTCTTTTAACAATTTTTTAAATAAAATAATAATAAATGTCCTAATATAATGAAAGTAGACCAAAATGTTCATATTATATTTATAAGGAGGTTTTTTGTTGAATTAAATTTATACAATATAATTGGGACATGTGTTAAGGTAATTATGATATCATTCTTACCCTTAATTACCCTATTTACTTTTAACCGTGGTAAATAAAAGTCAAAAATTACTATTCACCAAAAATTATTTTCATCTTATTAAACCAAATTTTATTTAATTATATTAACACTGTCTCTAGGATTTTTTAAATTCATCTCACTGATGCGGTAAATTTATGTTTTATGCAAATTTGGAAATGCACCTATGAGGTGGGTAAAAGACGGTAAAAAGTTCAATAAAATTTTATACATCTAATTTTTTTATAAACTGAATCCAAATAATTAAATTGAATTTATATAGGTATTATATATCTATATTTATTTAAAATAAATTTAAATAAAATAAAACATTATTTACAAAAAAAGTCGGTTTTAAACTATAATGTAGGGTTTTCACTATTCATCAAAATTTGAATGTTTTCAGAAAAATACCAAAAATTTTATCATAAGATAATTTTAATTTTTTGAATTAAAAAATTAATTCTATTTTACCAAATTCATAACATTGAAGTTTCGTTAAATATTTTAAAATTAATTCACGTTGTCAAAACAGAAAAAAGGGGTTTTGATAAGTAAAAACTATCAAAAGATTTACATGTGTTTATGTCAAATTTAAATGTGAAATTAATTAAAATTTCCTACATTGTATTGAATGGTAAAAATATAATATAATTATACTTTAAAAACATTCAAATACATAATTAAAAACTATAAATTATTTTCATTAAAAAAGTGGATTTCAAGTAAAATTTAGTATTTTTCAATAATCATCCAAATATGAAAGTTATCAGAAAATTAAGAAAACTTTATCCAAAATAAATTGTTATGTCCCGATTCTAATGAATAATTTGATTTCATTAAATTTAATATATTAAAGTGTCAAATATTGGCTCTAAAAAAGTATTCTTATTAAAAGGTGGTAAAATTGATTTTTTTGAGAAAAACTTCTTTAATCTAAAAAATGAATTTGTTCTTATATTATGTATAAAAAAATAATATGTATTAAAAAATTATATACAGTATATACAATTCAAAATTCAGTTAACAAAATTCACAAATTCTTTTGAATGACTAGTTTGGTAAGTCGCGGTGCACTCAAACTCGGTGTTGCGTGTAGCGTAAGATGTTGAATTAATTAAAATAAAATAACTTATTAAAAAATCTTGAGATGTTACATGTGGTCATATATATCTTGTTTTATACACTGGGTTATCACAAGTAGACTTATATTTAATTAACTAAAGTCACTTTGAGAAGAGATGAATATGCTTTCATCCCTCTCTCTAAGGTATTCTACAAATAATATTCAAAGGGCTGAGAACATGTTTTGATAAAATCCCAAATTTTCATTTTGATTTTATTTCCAATAAGGTGGAGAAGAGTTTGATCACACATATTTAATCTTATATATTTTGTTAAAGATTTCTTAAAAAAAATTAAGAGTTTCTTAGGCCTAGTGCTCAATTTTTTATCAATAACATGTGAATATGTGTTTGGTAAGATGATGAAAATTTGTGTTGATGCCTGGAGAATTTTTTTCTATTTCTATTATAGGATTTCAGACTTGATAAATTCTCCATGTTTTCTGATATGATTATTTTTGATCTGACCTTAAATGATAAAGTCTATTGCTATAAAGGTTTCACAATGTTTAAAAAATATTGTTGAATAAAGAATACCATAAAAATATTTATTTTAATTAAAGATACCATGAAAATTTTGATAAAACCCATGAGACATTATTTCCATGTTTCTAAGAATAAAATTAAAACATGTCCATTAAAAATATAATTATATTTTCTATGAATATGACCTAAAATAATATAAGATAAATAATAATTTGTCTTGGTATTATTATTGAGTAGGTTTTGATTTCATGTGGAATGCTTAGATTATTTCAAAATATATTGAACATCTCCTAACATAAAAAATATGGAAAGACAAAAAGAAATACAAAATTAGATGAACCCCCACCCCATGTTGGACTTAGATGATGGCCAAGTCTAGGGGAACCGGCTTCTGGCCAGATATGGTTTGGTAGAGGAGATATCACCCCACAATGCCCGTGTATAAGACACACAAGTTGAAGAACTACCATGTATAGGGAAACAATTGTAGGAATAATATGTAATGGGTTATACTGAGAGGGAGTGGAGTTTTTTGTATGGATCATGGAATTTTCATCTTAAAATGTAGATAAAGGTGATACATAATTATGATGTTGGATGAGGTACAATAATGTATTAATCATCCATAATTAAACTGACATATATATCATTGGATGCATGATGAAGCTCATCTGAGATATCTGATCCCTCAAGAAATATTCCCCTACCATTATCCATCCATGGAATAATAGTATGACGGAGCACATGTTGATCTAGACATGATTGAGAAGTCCTCATTCTTTGAAGATCATGTTGTTGGATTGAGGCTCGTGCGATCATCTTAATATCATGCATGAAAATTACATTATTCATTCATGGAATTACATGAAGAATGTTTTTAGCCAACTAAAAATGAATATATAGATGAAATTCCATCCATGAGTGAGTTAAAAACATGGAAAATGAGGGGCATGTGATCCAAATTGAATACTCATGAGGTTTCCATCTCAAAAGATCTTGACACACACATGAATTATATACAACAATGATATTTGGTGTATGTTTGAGATTAATCATAAAAGATTCTGAGTTTGAAGAATTCATTGACACAACATAAATATAAGGGTATTTATGGGATCCCTTATTAATTATATTTTGTATATATTTGGTAGTGATTCTAACCTATTAAAGGAGAAACACTCAAGTGAGGGTGAGTTGCAAGAATATTCAAGAGAGCTATTTTTTTTCATAGAAAACAAAGCATCCATGAATCCATGGGTTTTGAGAAGCCTATACATCCTAATGATAGTATTTCATGAATGATACAGATTATTGCAAGATCATTCATCTTTAGAAAAATACTCTTTAAACAAATTGCAAAGAAACACGGTTCTATAAAGCCACTCGGGGCAGCGCTATAATGCATCTCACGAGTTTTGGAGAGGATATAAAATCTACAATGAACTCATGGTTCATGATATATTCATCAAATATTTTTCGTAATGTTTATAATTACACTATGATTTATGAGGAGGATCTTCTACACTGAAGGATTATACTCATTCAGGTTTGCAAGAAACAAAAAAACAATGCCCACCCCAACACATCAGAGGTACTACAATAATTTTTTTTTGATAATCACAGTGCATGTACACATTCACGAATCACAAATTTAAACCTAAACAAAATTAATAGATATATTGTCTTTTTATGGGTTTAGTGAGAAGGAAGGGAAAATGTTATGAAGTAATCTTTTAGGTACATGCATATAAGAATAGAACATGCATATTATTATCCAACACATGCACACATGTAACCATTTGATGTTAACAGAAAATTGATTGAAGAAAGAACCAAAAAGTTAATGAAAAAAATTAAATATATGATACTTTAGATACCCATGAAACATGAATGTGTATGTACATGAAAGATGATTTATGTTTTGAATGTTTTTTATAATATATTGAAGATATAGTGTGATCCATTTCCAAACATCATAGTGAGGAAGAGGCTTCATTTAGTTGGAAGTATTGCTTGAGTATGGTTTCTCCAAGGAAATTTATCAGTAATAGGTGATCAGATCAATTGATCAAGACCAATAGACCTGAATAGTGGATGTTGGAGGTACATGAATAAGTACATGAGAAAGTTAGATTCTACCCACTCATAGAGGAATATCATAGAGTCATACTATAATGGATAAAGATATTTATCATAGGTGAAGCCTTTTATTTATTTCCTTGATTTGTTTATGTATTATATTTTGACTTAGGAGTAGAATGATTCTACCTGATGTAGCTAGAGAAAAGTCATTAAATTGGATATTTAAGAAAATAGAGTATGTCAACTAAATCTAGAGTATTATAATCACTTATTTGGTAACAATAAATCCATTTTTGGGAACCAACATGGCAAGAAGAAGGTATTTATACAAAACCATAGAAATACTATGTGTTTCTCTCTATGTTAGTACCACTACACAAGAAGTGACATTGAGAGAGAATATTTTGGATCAAGAACCATAACATGTTGATGTTCTTGATTTTTAATGAAAAGGGATTAAAAAAATGAAACCACTAATTCACCCCTCCCCGCTCAGGGGTCAACGTAACCTCAGTTTATTTAAGTGAAAACCATATAAAACATAAAAGGTTAGATTTTAAAAATTTATTCGTTTTTATCACAAAAATGACACTATTTAAAAGTAAATAATCTCAAAAGGTGTAAAATAATTGAATGAATTTAAAGATAACATTGATAATTTAATAAATCCAACATTTGGGAGTTAAATTTGGGTTAATTCTGGATTTTCCCCTTATATTTTTTACCTTTTACCATAATTAACATGTACTATGTTAACCGATATTTTACCTCAGTAATTAAATTTAATTTAAAAAATTTAGATTGGATTTGATAAATAATTTTTGAATACGGATTTCTAAAATGAATTTTTAAGAACCTGATTTATATATAAGGTAAAAACACTTTAATTTTCATCTTAAATAGTTGGTTTTAATCTAATATGAAATTAATGTGAGTATTCGGAGAATAAAATGGTGTTTGAGGCTTGTTAAGAGACTGTAACATCAACTTGTTGATGAAATCACTAGGTTTCATGGTTAGTAGAAACCATGCTTCATAGTCTACATGGTTTCTCTAGAATGTGCGTGGTGTTCAGTGTGATGATTTAGGATTCACTGTTAGATGAAATTGTAAAACATAGGCCATATACCAGTGCAACGAATTTTCAATTTTAACATAGGAAAATAATATGATTTTGACATGGTTTCCCAAATCTTGTGCATGAAACATGTGATAGAGGTAATGAGGTAGTGCATGTCGTGTGGTTAGAACACGATTTGGCCAACCAGGTAACAAAAAAATACGCTCCCTAAAAGTTGGGAAAAATTAAAATTTATCCTTAAAATTAAATGACCTAAACCCATTTTTATTTTATTTATACCAAGGAATAACCAACTTCTTGTTCCCATTTTATATCCTCCGCCCTTCAAGCTAGGATCATTATGGAATCAATCTTCTAGACTCTGATTCCACTCTTGATCGTCCCATTGGATAACCATCAGTATTTTTTTTTAAATTTTAGGATCATATTAACATTTTTATTATCTAATTATGGAGTTATTTTGGTGTCAGATCATATGTCTTATTAATAGATAATTCTCATGTTTTTCAATTTTCAACCGAAATGGACCAAAAAATACATATACTAGTTGCGTGATCCGTGATAGTCATAAGGAAGTTTGTGTAGTACAAATCCCTAAAAATCATGTGGTTTTATACTATGTTCCCTTATTCCACACCTCAATTTCACTATGTGTTTCCCCTAATTGGACCTCCTTTAAATTTCTTGTCATAATTTAGAACCTAATGACTCTCTTAAGTCCCTTTAATTTTCCACCCCTTGAGGTGTGATGATGATATTTCCATTATTATAGTAAATTTCTAAATGTTATAACCGTTATATATATGGGTTTTCCATGAATTATAATTGTGATGACTATAATAGATTAAATAGAATTGAGTGGTTCAAATACATCACATATATAAACTAAATAATGATTATGCCTTTATTGACAAGGAATTATAATGAAATATAAATTACCAATTTTCCTTATACATGATTTTGAATACATATAACAGTATATAAATAGGGGTATGGTGTCAAATTTTCTTGACATTTATATGGGAATGGAAATCCATACATTGTCGTTATATATTGGAATGACATCCCTTATAGTACTATGAAGAATGAGCCTAGGGACCCTTATGAATTGGGATATATGGGAATGATGACCCTTATAGTTATGATACATGAATGAAATACCTACTATTATGATATAAGCTTGATTAACCTTATGGTTACTGATATACGACATGTTAATCATAAATAAGGATTAATAATGGGAATGTTGACCCTTATTAGTTATGATAAATGGGATAAGAGACCCTAATAAATTATGATACACAATCATCATGACCCTAATGATATGATTTAGGCACGATGAACCTATTGTTAGGATTCAATCATGATAACACTACTAATATGTCAGAGAGAATGATGGACCTTGATAGTCACGTTAAATGAGAATGGTAACTGTAATACCCCTAGATTTTATGAAAAATATTCTTTTAATTTCATTAATGTCTTGTGTTGTATGCTACACCAAGATTACCTTGCTCTATACGCAACACCGTATTAGCTTGCAGTATACACAACACTATTCTTGGATCGTGTTACACACAATTTTGATAATTGTTATTCTACGCAACATTGAGTATATATATATATATTCAATTTATAAATGAAATATGGTTGGATTCTGTTATACGAAACAACAAAGGATTCTTTCACAACACGCAACCCTGACTTGGCTTGCATTACAAACAATCGCGACCTTTCTCGATAGCTTGTGTTGTACGCAATACCGGGTTTTACTAAATAATGATATATTATTATAATATTATTATGAACTAGCCGTTATGAATATTATTAACTAAATTTTTAATTTTATAACAATGTTATTCATCTTACACATTTTCTAGAACATGGTATAAGAACAAAATAAACTTTTCGGGTAAAATAAGTATTTTTAAAAAAATGCGGTTTTGCCGCCTTTTGATGGAGCACCCACTTTAAATCTAGTTTTTGACATGTTTATAAGTTCAATTTGATAGAATAAAATTCTTCTTTTGAATCAGGATATAAAAATTTACATTGGATAAAGTTTTGATATTTTTCTGATAACTTTCATATTTTAATGAATAGTAAAAACACGCTATATTTTAATTAAAAACAACTTTTTCCATCATAATAATTTATGTGGTTAAATTATAATATTTAATGGTTTTAAAGTATAAATAGAATATATTTTTACCATTTAATATAATGTATGTCATTAGCATTTCTTTTATCTTGAATTCGTAGGTTAAATCAATTCAATCTTTTGCAATGTTTTAAACAAAAACCTGTTTTCTTTCGACAACGGGATTAATTTTAATTTAATTTCTGAATCTTTTGTGTATTGAATTTGGAAAAATGGATTCCATATTTGGAATCAGTGGGTCCAAATTATGTTAATAAGCTACTTTTTATTTTTTGGCAATATGAATAGTAACTACGGTAATTTTTATTTACTGCAGTTAAAGGTAAATAGGGTAATTCAAGGTTAAAATAATATTATAATAATTCCAAATTACCTTGAAAATTGTCCTAACCTTATTGGATGATTAGTGGACGACCATGGTCATCCTTGGGCCTATTTAGGGACCCCAATGAGCCACTTGGTAGTGAAAATGACAATTTGGATTAATTAATTTAATGTAAAGACAAAATTGACTTTAACAAAACTCTTTTAGTAATTAATTATTATAAGGGGATATATAAGTTATAGTTTCAACTATAGATATTCTTTGGAAATATAAAAAGATTTTCTACATCATGGTATTTTTTTCATAATTTTTAGACATCAAATGAATTAAATTATTTATGACACAATAATGATGTAGTGTTTACCTCATTAATAAATGATTTAAATAAATAAGATTAAAATGATTTAAATATCATCCAAAACCTGTACAATTCCTATTGGATGATTTTATTTCAAATATGAGTCATCTTATCTTTGACAATAATGTGTTTTGGACCTCTTGAAACCGAAGATATGTTTATAATAAAATAATGTTTTCACACTTTCCTAAAGAGCCCCTCCACTCCCTTATAAAAGGAGACCACTTATATGCAATTCCTCACACCTCTCAAGCCTTTTGTCTCGTCCAAACTCTGCCCAACTAAGCTCTATAAATCAATATAATTCCCCTTTAAGCCTTACATTAGGCATAAGACTCTCCAAGAAGTCCTTTTGGTTCAAACCAAATAAAGTTACCAAAATTAAAGGTAAAAGTTTCTCTTATGTTGTTTTCTTTTATTCTACTTATCCAACTGCTAAAATCTTTTTAATCCTTTATTTTGTGACAAAACCAGTATATTGAAAATACTAGGATGTTGTTATGAGAAGTATTAGAACTACACTTACACACACCTCCATCAAATGGATGAATAACATAATGTTTCTGTGATGGAAAACTAACGCCTCACGAAACGATGATTGTTCGATTTTACCCTACCGCCTCTCATGGTGGCCATTATGATGGAACTGTATTTATATATAATATATATTATGTTTATTATTTCTTTATTCTTTTTTACTTCCCAATTATATCAAGCCTTTACAGTTTCCATAGTCGGTAAATACGATAATCTCATTTGAGGAAGTGCGGACTACCGCCCCCTCAAAGTGATGTGATTCGTTAATACCTTATGTGGGATGTATAAAGGATGTGGTTAATGTCATTATATATGATATTATACTGGAATTATAACATACCTATGTATCATTGTGTTTTAATTCCATTAAAATAAGAAATATAAATGAAATTAGCGTTCATGCGTACGTACGGCTTACCGTCTCCATGAACAGTGCCTTTCATTTCTTACCTCCATATGTTATGTACTATTATAAATTCTTGTATATGCTGGATATATAATAAATTTATATGATATATAAATCATGATTTACATTTTGGAGGTAAGTAAATCATGATATAAGTAATAATAACATCAAGAACAACAAGTCCAAACACGTAGGATAAATAAGATGATTTTACCAAAAACACTACTTTAACATTAATTTACATAAGAATGGGTAATATAAAGTCATAATTGAACCATATATGATATCTTAACAATGAATATAATTCTTTAATAAGTAAATGACATTATTTAAATCATTATACAGGAGGTTCAGACTCTTATGAAGCAAATTGGACCTAAGGTAAGGCAAATATCACAATCTCATTTTTATCCGAGATTGTTTATACTTGGGAATTTACTGGGGTGTATTTTATCATCCTCATCCATGTTTCCTCAATATGTAATATTTATATCCTTCTATAATAGTTTATATCCAATTTTACCCTTCGGCGAGTTTTTAGTAAAAGATATGAAAGAAATCTTTTGTCGTTTTTCGTATGAGGTACTTTTTGACTTTTCCGACAAAAGTATGAGAAGAATGTTTTTTTAACTTATAAAACATGAATGGATTTTTAAGAATGTTACTTTACATGTTTTCAAGATTATTTTTATTCATCTTCTTTTAGTTTAGAATTGTATGACATGTTAAGAAAGGAAAAGTGATTTTGAAGTAAAAAGGATATTTTCCTCAAGAATGGAGTTCAAGTGTTTTATCAAAATTATTTTCCATATAAGATAATATAGGGTTATGTTTCTACCCCTATTATTAAATTGATTTGAATATGTTGTGATGGAACTATTTTTGTGAATTCCTTTATCTTATGTGAATTGTTTTATGATGTCATGGTGTTTAAGAATCCCATTTTTATTACATGGGTTATGCAATGATGTATGATTTATGATTTTGTGGCACACATAAGAATGGTATCATTATGAGATGGGTGGGACCTATATCTCCCTCCAATGCATTGGGTAAAGATTTTATATCTCATGAGATATACATGGCCGGAATGGCAGGTTAAACCAGTTCAGTGAAACCGGACTGAAACGAGGAGTGAACTCGGTTCAGATATGGACTTTGTCCACTAAGATAGTCTTGGCAATGAGTCTTGACTAAAAAGAAATAATTCTCTATGATTATGTGTGTATGCCACAAAGTTTCATGTTCTAAGTTATGATTATTGGGATTACATTTCACTACTATGATTTATCCCATGTTATGGTATTATGATCTCTTTTGCAGGTTAAGATTTCAAAAAATGTTAGGTTCTCATGAATATGATGTGATTGATATTTCTTTTGTTTACCCTTACTGAGCATTTGAGCTCACCCTTTTATGTTTTCTTTTCCCCAGGATATAAATAAAGGTTTTAGGTAAGAAAAAAAACAGGGAAGATCTTTATGGGAGATGTTGAAGATCTTTCACCATGATTAGAAGATTATATTCCGAGTTTCCAAAGACACTAAACTATTACGGTCCTTGTGTGTGTGTGTTTTTGTTATGTACTAAGTATTATAAAAATGTAATGTAATGTCCATGTACATCAGGCTTCGGGTCTCTACAGTAGCCGTTATAGATTATCGTACATGGGCTTGGCATCACTATAAATATGATTTAGTCATGGAGACCATATTGTTATGATTCAATCTTGGAGACCCAACTATTATGATATTGGGAATGGAATCACATATTCTTTTAATAATTTGAATGGAATCCCTTAAATGTTTTGAGACTAATTCTATAGCCGATGGACACCAGAGTTTCACCTAGGGTCCAGGATAGTGGCAGTAGACATATATATGGATGTAGACATCACTATTTATACAGAACATATAAATGTATAGACGTGGTTAATTTCTATGATATTATATGGATTATGATGAAGTGGGTACTATCAGACTTGTATCCTTCATGAATCAGATCTGACCCTATTAATTATTTTATTATTACATACCATTATAGCTTCACACAGTTCATATTACATACACTAGTTGTATATTTATAGATATCATTGGTGGTGACCTTTTGAGTTTAACTTACACCCTATCTAGGAAGAACATGGTACCCAAAATATTATATAGATATTGGTTGGGATATGGGAAAGAAACAAGTTATTTATAATTGAGTTTCTTATAGAATGAGATCATGGAATCACATGACCAAACTATGACTCATAATTCTATTGGAGTTACACATTTGGGTATTTTTTTCTTTTGATATAGGTATAATATATCTCAAATGCTACCATGCATTATTGTTTAATTTCTATAGAACCATAACATTACATCATTTCATATGTTATGTTGGATAATTTTTTTCTATTTATGAAATTCATTATGATTCTTTAAGTTCAACTGATTGTTATTTATCATTCTTCTGATATTTATCCATCTGTTTCACCACTGTGATACTCTGATCATGGGGCTATATTATACACATAATACCATGATGGACCTTCTTTTCTAGACAGGAGTCTCTAGAATACATGGAGTTACGATTGAGGCTAGGTGGCCCACCTACTCAGGGAACCATTCAATAGTTAATATGTTGGGACATCCCAAAGTGTTATCAATGGACATTCCATTATTTTATATTATATTTTGTGAAAATTAGATAAGAGATTAGGAATGTGTCATAATTTGGTAATGAGCTACCCTAGGGAGTATCTTACCCATGTATAGAGAAATAAGAAATTACATAGGATGGTACATGTTATTTTTCATTGTTCTTATTACTGTTGATATTATTCCACTATTGTTTCATGCACACGATGTGAGATGGTTACTGTTACGATTGAGTATTTTTTATCCATGGAATAATTAGGCTTGGAAGAATTGATCTGGCATCATTTTTGTAACCTATAATTTCTACATGTTAGGCATTATTACAATTCGTATTTACTTGTCATGAATTATTCCAAACTATTTCAATATTCACTAAGAATGCTGTGAAGCTTATGTGATTAGAATTCTAGATGAGATATTTTCATGAGATGAAAGGGAGACTTACTTCAACGCCTATCTTAATTCTTCCAATTGTGGTTAAAACCTATATAATGTATAGTGATGCATTAGGTATCATCCATGGAGTAGTTCTGATGTTTGAATATTATGTTATTGAGTATCGATTGTGGTAGCTAAGGCCTCATGAGTGGAATTACCTAACACTCAATATCGAGTTCACATCTTTTTAACATGCTAGGAGAAGTTGGAGGCATTACCTAATGGGTGAAAAATTTCTGGTTTATACGGACCACAAGAGGCTCAAATATATCTTTACACTTCATGAATTAAATATTATGAAATTATGGTGGATTGAATATCTATAGCTCTCTAATTTAGAGCTAGCTAATGGATCAAAAATGGGAAATTCTATTGTTGATGTTATGAGAAGGAGGACATAGACACAGGCAGCGCAAGATTCTAGTAGAAAGTGGAAGAATATGAACCTATTTTCTAAGATGAAAGTAGTGGACTAGAATCATCATGTATAGTCTGTACATCCATCACTATCAGTGACGTCTTCAATTTTGGAAAGAGTTAAGATGAGGCAGTTTTCAAACCCCAAATCCATGATCATAAGAAATAGTACTTCAAGTGAGGAACTACTTCCATATTCTTCTATTCATGGAGATGATATCCTCTATGTACCTGAAAGTATCTAGGTTCCGATAAACATGAGATATGAACTGATGCGAGAGTCACATGCTTCTATGTGGGTAGTGAATCTAGTTATTTCAAAGTCATACCATGATATTCATAACTGATATTGGTGTCTAGGGATGAAAAGTCAGATAGTGGGTTTTCTCAAAAGGTGTCCCACCTGTCTATAGGTGAAAATGGAACACCAATGTCATGAAGAATTTATATATCCACTAATGAATGATCACAGAATATAAATGTGAAGATGTTTTAATGGATTTTTGGGTTGGAATACTGAGGTCTCCTTGAGGTAGCAACACAATTTTGGTAGTTATGGATCGAAAAAAGATGATAACCCACAACCATCCCATACTAGAAAATTTATTAGTGTATTAGAAAGGAAAAATATATTTCTATGATATTATATATCTAAATGGGTCCCTCATACTATCATTTTAGAAAATTATTGTCATTTTACATCATGGTTCCAGAAGGGGTTTCAAAGAGCTTTGCATACATCGTTTCTTATGTGCACAAGTTTCCACCTAATGAAAGATGGAAAATTAGAATATTATATAAAATTAATGAAGGAAATTCATAGAGTATTAATCCTAGATTTAAATGGTTTTTATGGGAAGAAAATCCCTCTCATAAAATTTTCCTACAATAGTTGATTTAAGGTAAAAATATAGATGGATCTTAAAGAGGCCTTATATTACTTTCACCCTTCTGCTTTTTTGAGTAAATATGTACAGTGATAATAGATCATAACATTTTGAAAGAGATGCATGAGAAGGTAATACTTATCACCAAGTGGATGAATACATCATTTTCTTGACAAAAATTGTATTGCAATCACAGTTGATGACCTGTGGAGAAAGTGGTCAAGAATTGTGGTTTCTTGAAGGTATCCCCAAGACATGGATAGAGACAGAAATAGAGGAAAGGGAAGAGGTCACCTAATTATGTTAGGCTATATGAGATATCGTATAGAGTCATGTGATAGAAAATATGTCAATATTACCTTTTAGATATCATTCCATGAATGAATCATTTGAATTTTCCTAGCATTTTTGTTACCATGCTAACCTGTCTCCTAATCTTCTCCAAGGGATGTGGAATTAGATGTCCATCCTTATGTTTAGGAGTATCGCATATGCATAATTTATTGGAGCAAGAATGATCTTCAACGATGGTGTGTGAATCTAGTATGGGTGCTATAGTAGCACAACTAGGTACATGATGAGGATTGGGAGTTGGATACAAATGTACATGCTCAGTGGTATGAGTTTTTCTGAGATAACATTTTCCACCATTGGAAGGGAAACACATGGATGAGCTATTTTTTCTGGTGAAGACTATAAGAACCTGATTTTTATATGAGGTAAAAACACTTTTATTTTGGGATTAACTCTTTAGGGTTTTTATAATATGAATGCATAATGGGGATATAATGTATACAATCTTGTTCAGAGCTTGTTCGGAGCACATTACCATAAATGGTGGATGAAATCATAGGGCCACACGATTAGTAGAAAAAATAAAACTTAGTCTTTACAGATTCTCTAAATCCTATGGGGTGTTAAAATAGAATAAATGGGCCATACAGTTTGATGAAACCATTCGACTTAGGAATCTCATATGTGTTGGGGATATGTGGTTTTTATCAGATGGAAATATCATGGTCTGGGTACAATTTCCAAAACTGTGCACATGAACTATGAAAGGTGTTATTGAGGTAGTGCATAGAACAAAGTTGGAACATAGTTGTGAAAACAATGCATCCCATCCATGTAAACCATGAAAGTAGGAAAAATTATAAATTTCACTTAAAACTATAATAACATAAACCCCCTTTTTTACATTCCAATGGACAACCACCTTCATCCTCCAATTTGATCTCCCCACCCATAAATCTTAGTTTCTTGATGAATCATCCATCTAGACTCCATTTCGACTTTCTATTGAATCATTGGATATATATCAGTATGTGATTAAGTCCATAGGATATTTTTGATTTTTCACTTCTATGTGATAGAGTTATTTTATTGTAGACTCATATTCTATATACTTTTGGTGTTTGTATATTTTGTTTTGTTTTCTACTAAAATGTTCCAAACCAAATATTGATACTAGATACGTGCTCCTTGACAGGCATAAGTTATTTTGTCATGTACATATACCACATATTCATGTTTAATTACACAATTCTCTCTTAAGACACATTCCAGTTTCAACATTCATTTCCCATAATTGAATATGCATTCCATTAATTTCCATATTTTAGAACCCAATGACACTCTTTGATCCCGTTAAATTATTTTATCCCCTTAAGTTGTTCTGATGATGTTGAAATAGATATTATATAGTTATAAAGAGAAAAATCATTATCTATATGGTTTTGGAAGGGGTTCTAATTTTTATGACTATAATGTATTGAATAGTAGTGGGTGGTGTGACCACATCACAAGGCTAAATTGTAAAATGGTCATTCCCTTGTTGATAAGGAATACTAATGAACTAATATTTATCTTTTGGAATTATTCAATCCCATTAATACATGAAACTATTATTATTTAATGTTATGGATTCCCTTTTTCCATTTTTATATATGGGAAAGGAGTCCCATACATTATTGTTATACATGAGCATGGAGTCCCCTACACAGATGTGATGACTGGGAATGGAGACACTTATGAATTATGATATATGGACATGATGATCCTTACCATTATGATACATTCATGAAATCCCTACTATTTTGATTTAGGAATGAATAGCCTTATTCTTATTGATATATGGGCATATGGGACTAGAAAAAAAATGATGAATGGTTATAGATACCCTGATTAGTTATGAAAAATTTGCATGGTGATCCTAATGTATTTTGATACATGGGAAATATGACCCTTATTACATTATTCAGGCATGGAGACCCAATAGTTCTTATTTGATCATAGTGACCTTACTATTATGATATTAGACATGAATTCCAATAATCTGGTAATATCGGTAATCAAATTCCCTGAAACTTGTGAGACTTATGCAACATCCCATGGACACTAGAGATACACCTCAAGTCCATGCTAGTAGTAGTATTAATATATATTTCAGTATACATTACTGTGTATACAAACTATATATATGTATACACATGGTTACTTTTTCAGAGATTATTCAGCTTAGGAAGAATAAAATAGTGTCATCCATGCATCCTTTAAGAACTAGAGGTTACCCCTTTACATGTTTTATTATTTTTTTCATTATAACTTACCATGGTTCTTATTAAATGCATTGAGTGCGTATTTATAGATTTTTTTGGTGGTGGACTACTAAGTTTATTACACACCATATCTGGGCTGCCTATGGTACCTGAACAGATTATGTGTATGCAGGTATAGATTATAGAAAGTTCTTATAAATTAATACTATAGTAACTTATAACATCGTATTAGGGAAGCACAATACCACTCTATGGCTCTTGATGCTTCTAGATATAGTCATTTTTTTTATTTATTTTCTTTTGATACATGTATTGTATTGCATGCTTGCTTCCATGCCTACCTATTTACTTTTGATAAAAACATGAAAATACAAAATTTTATATATAATGTTTGATATTGTTATTATTATTTATTTCTTTCACTTGGATGGTTTAACATTATATTAATAATATTTATCCTAGTTATTCTATTTATCTATCTATTTTATCGATTTGATTCTCTGATTGTGATGTTATAGTCTCCCCACTTTATCATCTTGGACTCTCCCTGTTAGTTACCAGGATAAAGCTTATGGGGGGGGGGGGGTCTTGAACACATGGAAATAGTCAATATCTCCTAGGTTGGGATGTTACAAAAATCATTTTATCTAATAATTTTTTTAAAGTTAATTAAAAATTTACACACATAAGAAAAAATTAATTTATAAGAAATGTGTGTTTCTTATTACTCAATTTATGTATTGGATTAAATTACCAATGTTTTTTATTTAATTGAAATAATTTGGTTTATAATAATAAAATAAAATTTATGTGGATTTAAAAGAAAAATAAATATGAATTTTACTAAAATTATATTTAATTAAAAAAAAATCAGTTCTTTATTTGAAAATGTTGTGCCCAAGTGAAGTAATTGCATTTGTTGTCAATAACTTGTCATGGTGTGCCATCTGATGAAGTACATCTTGAAGATTGATGATTTCAGAAGCATTAAATCAGACGATTGTTGAACTGATCTTTAAAGTTCCAAGAACTTGTATCAACTGGATACAATGTCACAACAAGCATTAAAAGACCATGCATTGTAGTGACAATGCATGAGGAGTTGAAAGGAGTTCCATCCACAACTACTAAGTGGATGATGTGCATTAATGAAGTCCATGCACTATCACTTAGTGCATGTTAATTTGAAGTTGATCCAATTGATCTCTGATTAGATCAATGAAGCACATTGAAGAATCAAGTGATTCGGCTGATGAAGAACCTTCTACAAATGTCTCATAAGTCTAGAATACATAATTGAAAGGAGTTGAGGATGTTTGTGGAAGAAGGATGAAGAAGAAATGGAAAGAATGGCTTAGAAGAAGAGGAGATAGGCATGTGGCTTTTGGCAATTGGAATATTTTATATGGAGGAGAAACTGGTTTTTATACAAAGTCTTTATTCTATCCTTTGCCAAAAAATTAGGCCAGCCGAGGCACCTTGGGGGGTTCAACCCCAAGGCATGGGCACTAGGGCACCACGCCCGGGGGAACCCCGTGGGGCGAGCCAGGGCGGCAGGGCGCACCCAAGGACACCGCAAGGGCGCCAGGGGCACGCCCGGAGGAGCGCAGGGAGCATAGTGGGCGCTTGAAGCGCGCCCGCAGGAGGCAGAGTGGGCGCAGAGCGCGCCCGCAGAGAGAACCCGGTGCGGGGCGGCACCGGGAGGGAGGAAGTTCAACTGGGAGTTGAGCGGCAGCGGCATATTGATAAGCCGCGTGAAAACCGCGCCCCGTTTCGATGTGGGACGCGGAATTTTCACCCGGGAACGATCCTGGCCGCACGATCAATCGCGCGCCAGATCTCGGCCGCCCATCTAATCCGTCGCGGCCCAACCAGATCGCGGCCGTCCGATGTATCTCCATCGTCTGATCCGACGGCCGTGGCTTCGTCCTCAACCTCGAGCTCACCCGAAGCCACCCGCGAGCGCCGCTGAACCAGAGGCCTCCCGAGCACTCGTTTTCGAGCATCCGGCCACCATTTTCGAAACCGAGACGTCCGTTGGAATCGTCTGGACCTACTGAACACATTCATGCCTAAAAATGACCATGCATGCGATGAGAAGAAGAATTGGAGATTCGGCCGAGGCAAACAACGTTGCCGAGGCCATGAGGATTATGCTTTGCATGTGTTTGGATTAAACAAAGGCTTGCATGCGTTTTAAAATGCATGCACGTGGATAAAGGAGAAGGAGAAGAAGTCCGCGTTTTGCAGAGAGAAAGAACGAGATTCTCGGCCCGCGTTTGAAGTTTTCAAAGAACCGGAAATCTCGGTGGATCGATTTTTATATCCCGCGGATGTTTTGAGGATTCCTCTGCCTATATAAAGAGAGGCCGAGACCTCTGGATTAGCTGCTGATCCTTTGGATATTTGCTGTTCCGTGAGCGCATCTCTCTGCCTCGCGAAGTTTTGAATCCTCCGCGCAAATACCTCTTGCGTGGCTGAAGTTCTCGGGACCACCCGAGGTCCCGAAGGAGTCCCTTGCGCGCAACTCATCTGCGTGACAAGAAGAAGATTTGCGCGCCCGCGGTTGAGGTGCTTTGCACCAAGGCTTACGCGGCTGCCCCTTGCAAAGACCTTGCGCGCCACTTTGTGTTTCATTGGACTTGCGCGGCTTGCACCTAGCGCGCCTCTTTTGTGGGCAGTGGGTGTGCACCAAAGAAGACCCGAGGCCATACCATATCTTGTGTGTGTGAGATGTGAAGAAAAGGCCAAGGCTTAGCCCTTGTGTGTGGACAAGTGAAGAAGAACACACCTTGAGTGTGTGTGAAGTGAAGAGCCCGAGGCTTGTGACTGTGCAAAGAAAGGAAGAGGCCGAGGTTCGGCTTGTACCCATTTGAGTACATTCAAAATGGGTTGTGCATGTGTGCACAAGTGAAAAAGAGAGACAACACATAATAAGAAGAGGAGTACACACCTAAGTGTGTGAATGCAAAAGAACTGATCATTCTAAGTGATTGGTTTTTGGTGAGCAAGACCAACGAGATCTTTTGAAGACTGTTGAAGCTACTTGAAGTTTTGATCAACACCTTTGAAGAAGTGAAGTGGAGCCATTATGAAGATGATGTTGTGGAGTTGGGGGGTTTAACCAACTTGTAATTGGGGGGTATAACCAATTACTGTGTAATCATCTTTTGGCATAGTGAAGAATCCGTGTTGGGGGGTGTAACCAACACGGCAAGGAGTAGGTCTTTGTACCGAACCTTGTAAATCTCTGTGTTCTGTGCTCTCATTATTACTGCACCACCAAAAGAGTAGATCTAGGCTTTAACCAGCTGCAGAGGTTGAATTGATAAATCAAAAGGGAACAATTCATAAAAAGAAAAAGTTATCACTGATTCACCCCTCCCCTCTCAGTGATCACAACCGATCCAGGCATTTCAAGTGGTATCAGAGGGAGGTTGCCTCTGTAAGGATCTACTTCTGAGAAGATGGACAATCTGAATTCTGTTAATAGTAGGGGTGTTCCTACATTCGATGGAAAGAATTACCACAGCTGGAAGAATCGGATGTTACCCTACCTTCTATCTCTCGGCCTTGAAGTTAGAAATGCAGCCTTATTTGGATTCCCTCCTCTTGCTAATGAAGCTGCTATGACACTCGAAGAGAAATGAAATATGGAAGTTGATGGTAAAGCTCAAAATGCCATTCTTATGTCACTCTCAGAAAAGGTATACACAAAAGTCATGGGACTCAAGAATGCTAAAGAAATTTGGGACAAATTGGAAAGTAGTTATGAAGGCAACATGAAAGTCAAGGAAGCCAAATTACAGATTTGGAGAAGCAAGTTTGAAGATGTCAAGATGGGAGAAGAAGAAAATATTGATGATTATTTCACAAGAGTCAATGAGATTGTCAGTAACATTCGGGGCTTTGGAGAAAAGTTGGAGGACTCCACTATTGTTAAAAAGCTTATGAGAAATTTTCCTGACAGGTTTGACCCCAAAGTCTCAGCATTAGAAGACAAAGATGATCTCTCTCTTGATGAACTACACAACATTCTCATTGCATATGAAATGAGGAAGATCCCAGTATTCAAGAAGAAGATCAAGGATGAGATGGCTTTTGAGGCCATGAGACAACTCAAGATAAAAGATGACGAAGTCCTAGAATCAAGTGATACTGACAATGAAGAAAAGGATGAAGATCTCAACACAATTATTTCTCTTTTTTCTAAAAGGTTTGGAAAAGCTAAATTCAAGGGAAAAGGGAAATCACCATCGAGATGTTTCAATTGAAATAACATCGGACACTTTGCTGTAAACTGCCCCAAGAAGAGATATAGTGCTCCAGAAGTTGAAGATGAGAAGTCACAAAAGAAGAAATGGAGTAGATACCCAAGAGAAGGAAACAAATCAGGTGTAAGAAAGAAAAGGTTCGTTCCAGGTGAAAGAAGAAGCTATGTAAGCAAAGAGGAAGAATCAGACTCTACTTCAGCCAGTCAATCAGAAGAAGAAACGAATTTTATGGCTCATGTAGAAAAAGGGTTTCATACCTGCAGCAGTGAAGATGATGAAAGTGAACGAACAGAGATTGAATACAGATTGAAAGATGAATTAGTGGCTTGCCTTGAACAGAACACTGGACTCAAGAAAGAGAAGAGATTGTTACAAAAGGAAACCAAAAGGATGACTGAGGAGTTGGAAGAATGTATGAAGAAAGAGACAATGTACATTGATGAAATCAAGAGACACAAACTGAAGGTAGCTGAGCTTGACAAGATAGCAAAAGATCTTGAGGAGAAACTTCACCTCAAAGAAGAAGAGAAATCACTGACACATTCCAAGTGGATTGAAGCACAGAATAGCTTGACAAAGATGAGAGAAGACTTCAACAAGGCTGTTGAGGTCAAGGCAGAATCATCTCATGCTGGTGCTCAGAGGCAGGTCAATTTACCGCCAAGTAAATCTCTAAATACATCTGTTATTTCTAACAATGCAGGCTCAAAGATAAAATTGAGACAAACATGGCATGAACCAACCTATGTAAAATCATCTTCAATGGAAGAAAGGAAATCCTCAGGAAGGACTACTCAAATCTTGGACAGAAAATTACAACATGACTCTTATCAACAAAGAAGGTCAAGGTTCAGAGGCTACTGCTGGTGTTGTGGTGTGTTTGGACATAAGGCCTATGCATGCTGGTATAACATGTCTCGTCCAAACATGAGGCATGAGTCAAGGGGGAGACATCCTGAAACCCAGAGTGTTTTGCAGAAAGCATCAAAACCACCAACTCAGAACACATTTGACTGCCTGAGTGAAGCTTGTGGAAGATGTGACCAACAAGGTCATAGAGCTGATAAATGTCTGACAACTCTTCCTAAACAAAAAGTCAAAGACATGAAAGGGAAAGGCAATCAAGAAACCAATGATGAAATCACATGCTTTGCTGAAGTGGCTCTAAAAGCCAGCAGTAAAACCAAGTCATGGATTCTTGATAGTGGATGCTCATCCCACATGACTGGTGATACAAAAATTCTAAGCAACATTGAAAGTCATGAGGGAGGAACTGTGGTGTTTGGAAATGATCGTTCTCTGAAAATCAAGGGAGTTGGAAAGGCTATGATTGCAACAACAAATCTTAAATCCAATGATGTGTTGTTTGTTGAAGGATTAAAGCACAACCTACTCAGTGTAAGTCAATTATGTGATGATGGACATGAGGTGTTGTTCCAGAAGGACTCATGCATCATCAAGAGCTCAAAGGATGGAAAAATCATCACTCAAGGAAGAAGAACCACTGGAAATCTATTTCAAATTGGTGATCCCATCAATTCTTGTTTTCTTAGCTCTAAAGATGAAAACAACCTCTGGCATAGAAGACTTGGCCATCTTGGCCAAAGGAGTATGAGTAATCTTCTGAAGTACAATGTTGTACGAGATCTACCCAAATTAAAGAGAGAAAGAGATGAAGTCTGCGACACATGTCAGATGGGAAAACTGACCCATAGGTCACACAAAGGAGTTGATATCATGACTACTAGGCCTCTTGAACTCATCCATACAGACATATGTGGACCAATGAGATAGAAGTCTACAAGAGGAGATTTCTATTTTATAACCTTCATTGATGATTACACTCGGATGACCAATGTCATGTTCATGAAACACAAGTCAGAGGCAATCACGATGTTCAAGACTTTCAGAAGGCAGGCTGAGAAGGAACTAGAGCTCTGCATCAAGAAAGTAAGATCAGACAACGGAAAAGAATATACCGGTGATGTCTTTGAAAGCTATCTGGTCAAGCATGGAATCAAACATCAATATAGTACACCATATACTCCACAACAGAATGGAGTGGCTGAACGAAAGAATCGAAGCATAGTTGAAATGGGGAGGACTATGTTAGCTGAGCATGATATCTCTAAGTTTTTCTGGAGAGAAGCAGTATGCACTGCTATACACATACAGAACAGATGTCTCCTGAGACCAGAAACACAAACGACAGCCTATGAAATGTGGTTTAACAGAAAACCAACTGTGAAATATTTCAAAGTCTTTGGCAGTCCCTGCATCATCAAGATTAAAAACATCAATCTGGGAAAGTTTGACGAAAAAGCTGAGGAAGGAATCTTTATGGGTTACCTACCTAATGGAAAAGGCTACAGATGCTGGAATAAGAGGTTGAATAAAATGATTGACTGCAGCGATGTCATAATAATTGAAAACAACACCAAACCATACACTGTGGATGATGATGACTTAAAGAATGACACAGCCTTGGACCAGAAGAATGCAGAATTACCTGAGCCAACACCAACTGCTGGTGAGATCAACTCTGAATATACCAGTGATGAAGATGAAGGTAATGAAAATGGAAGAAGAAGATACAACAAATTGAAGAAGCATGTTGACACAGAAAATGTCCTTGGAGACCTACAGTCCTCAGTAAGAACTAGAAGAAGATTGAGATTGGAAGATCAGACTGCACTGGTTTCACAAGTTGAACCTCACACGGTGGCTGAAGCAGTTGTACATGAGGAATGGATACAAGCTATGCATGAGGAACTCAATCAAATTGAAAAGAATTCCACCTGGGATCTTGTGCCAAGGCCCAAAAATAAAAATGTTATTGGGACAAAGTGGGTGTTTAGAAACAAACTCAATGAAAAGGGAGAAGTTTCCAGAAACAAGGCCAGACTTGTATGCAAAGGATATTCACAAATGGAAGGAATCGACTTTGAGGAAACCTTTGCACCAGTTGCAAGACTGGAAACTATCAGAATGTTCTTAGCAGTTGCAGCACACAAGCAGTACAAGGTCTATCAGATGGATGTGAAATCTGCATTTCTAAATGGAGATCTTGAAGAAGAGGTGTATATTGAACAACCAGAGGGATTTTTGCTAGACAAAGATGGCAGTATGGTGTGCAGATTGAGAAAAGCCTTGTATGGATTGAAGCAGGCCCCTAGAGCCTGGTACTCAAAATTGGATGGTTGTCTTAAAGACATGAAATTTGTCAAAGGAACAGTTGACAGTAACCTCTATGTCAGAGAAATGGCCAATGGTACCCTCATAGTCATTATCTATGTGGATGATATCATTTTTGCTGGTAACAAGGAAGGACTATGTGAAGAATTTGCTGAGCAGATGAAAAGAACTTTTGAAATGTCGATGCTTGGTCAAATGACATATTTTCTAGGATTTCAGGTGGAACAAAGACAAAACTCTATATTTCTTTCACAAGAAAAGTACGCAAGGGACTTAGTGGAAAGGTTTGGAATGGAAAGTTCAAAGGAAGTCTCCACACCCATTTCTGTCGGAACCAAGCTATGTAAGGATGAAGAAGGCAACAATGTTGATCAGAAAGAGTTCAGAAGAATTATTGGCAGTCTACTTTATCTCACGGCTTCAAGGCCAGATATAGCATATGCAGTGACTTTGTGTGCCAGATTCCAAAGTGACCCAAAAGAATCTCATTTAACTGCAGCCAAAAGAATCCTGAGATATGTTAAAGGAACCCTCAACTATGGACTCTTATACAAACACAGTGCAAACATACAGTTGTTGGGATTCACAGATGCTGATTGGGCTGGTGATTGCACTGATAGAAGATCCACATCTGGTGGGACCTTCTTTCTGGGAGAAGGATGTGTTAGCTGGTACAGCAAGAAACAAAATTCTGTAACATTGAGCACAGCTGAAGCAGAGTATGTGGCCGCTACACATGCATGTACTCAAATGATTTGGATGCAGGTGCAGCTAGCAGATTTGAGGATTAAAGCTGAAAAACCATTGAGGATCTTATGTGATAATCAAAGTGCAATTGGGTTGTCTAATAATCCTATCCAACACTCCAGATCCAAGCACATTGATATAAAATATCATTTCATCAAAGAAAGGGTCGCCAATGGAGACATCAAGCTAGACTACATTCCTACTCAAGATCAGGTGGCAGACATTTTCACCAAAGCTATGCCTACAGAAAGATTTGTTCAATTGAGGCTGAAACTTCATGTTCAGCCTTCTACTCTCACTTGAGGAAGAAGAAGGTCCCTCCTTATTCCCTAAATTTTTTTTATTCTTGTACTTACATGCAGGGAATTGAAGGAGATGAGTGCATCCCCTGAGGGGGAGCATTGGTAGTTGAAGATGTGCAGGTTCCACAAGCTCTATACTATGAGTATGGCTTTCATTCATCCCTTTGCATTTGTTGGCCAATAAGGGGGATAAATCATCAGGCACAAGGCACACGACATTCTATCAGTGTGAGCACAAGGCACACGACATTCTATCAGTGTGCTTCGGAGTATTGAAAACCAAATACAAAGGGGGAGATTGTTGTGCCCAAGTGAAGTAATTGCATTTGTTGTCAATAACTTGTCATGGTGTGCCATATGATGAAGTACATCTTGAAGATTGATGATTTCAGAAGCATTAAATCAGACGATTGTTGAACTGATCTTTAAAGTTCCAAGAACTTGTATCAACTGGATACAATGTCACAACAAGCATTAGAAGACCATGCATTGTAGTGACAATGCATGAGGAGTTGAAAGGAGTTCCATCCACAACTACTAAGTGGATGATGTGCATTAATGAAGTCCATGAACTATCACTTAGTGCATGTTAATTTGAAGTTGATCCAATTGATCTCTGATTAGATCAATGAAGCACATTGAAGAATCAAGTGATTCGGCTGATGAAGAACCTTCTACAAATGTCTCATAAGTCTAGAATACATAATTGAAAGGAGTTGAGGATGTTTGTGGAAGAAGGATGAAGAAGAAATGGAAAGAATGGCTTAGAAGAAGAGGAGATAGGCATGTGGCTTTTGGCAATTGGCATATTTTATATGGAGGAGAAACTGGTTTTTATACAAAGTCTTTATTCTATCCTTTGCCAAAAAATTAGGCCAGCCGAGGCACCTTGGGGGGTTCAACCCCAAGGCATGGGCACTAGGGCACCACGCCCGTGGGAACCCCGTGGGGCGAGCCAGGGCGGCAGGGCGCACCCAAGGACACCGCAAGGGCGCCAGGGGCACGCCCGGAGGAGCGCAGGGAGCATAGTGGGTGCTTGAAGCGCGCCCGCAGGAGGCAGAGTGGGCGCAGAGCGCGCCCGCAGAGAGAACCCGGTGCGGGGCGGCACCGGGAGGGAGGAAGTTCAACTGGGAGTTGAGCGGCAGCGGCATATTGATAAGCCGCGTGAAAACCGCGCCCCGTTTCGATGTGGGACGCGGAATTTTCACCCGGGAACGATCCTGGCCGCACGATCAATCGCGCGCCAGATCTCGGCCGCCCATCTAATCCGCCGCGGCCCAACCAGATCGCGGCCGTCCGATGTATCTCCATCGTCTGATCCGACGGCCGTGGCTTCGTCCTCAACCTCGAGCTCAGCCGAAGCCACCCGCGAGCGCCGCTGAACCAGAGGCCTCCCGAGCACTCGTTTTCGAGCATCCGGCCACCATTTTCGAAACCGAGACGTCCGTTGGAATCGTCTGGACCTACTGAACACATTCATGCCTAAAAATGACCATGCATGCGATGAGAAGATGAATTGGAGATTCGGCCGAGGCAAACAACGTTGCCGAGGCCATGAGGATTATGCTTTGCATGTGTTTGGATTAAACAAAGGCTTGCATGCGTTTTAAAATGCATGCACGTGGATAAAGGAGAAGGAGAAGAAGTCCGCGTTTTGCAGAGAGAAAGAACGAGATTCTCGGCCCGCGTTTGAAGTTTTCAAAGAACCGGAAATCTCGGTGGATCGATTTTTATATCCCGCGGATGTTTTGAGGATTCCTCTGCCTATATAAAGAGAGGCCGAGACCTCTGGATTAGCTGCTGATCCTTTGGATATTTGCTGTTCCGTGAGCGCATCTCTCTGCCTCGCGAAGTTTTGAAGCCTCCGCGCAAATACCTCTTGCGTGGCTGAAGTTATCGGGACCACCCGAGGTCCCGAAGGAGTCCCTTGCGCGCAACTCATCTGCGTGACAAGAAGAAGATTTGCGCGCCCGCGGTTGAGGTGCTTTGCACCAAGGCTTACGCGGCTGCCCCTTGCAAAGACCTTGCGCGCCACTTTGTGTTTCATTGGACTTGCGCGGCTTGCACCTAGCGCGCCTCTTTTGTGGGCAGTGGGTGTGCACCAAAGAAGACCCGAGGCCATACCATATCTTGTGTGTGTGAGATGTGAAGAAAAGGCCAAGGCTTAGCCCTTGTGTGTGGACAAGTGAAGAAGAACACACCTTGAGTGTGTGTGAAGTGAAGAGCCCGAGGCTTGTGACTGTGCAAAGAAAGGAAGAGGCCGAGGTTCGGCTTGTACCCATTTGAGTACATTCAAAATGGGTTGTGCATGTGTGCACAAGTGAAAAAGAGAGACAACACATAAGAAGAAGAGGAGTACACACCTAAGTGTGTGAATGCAAAAGAACTGATCATTCTAAGTGATTGGTTTTTGGTGAGCAAGACCAACGAGATCTTTTGAAGACTGTTGAAGCTACTTGAAGTTTTGATCAACACCTTTGAAGAAGTGAAGTGGAGCCATGATGAAGATGATGTTGTGGAGTTGGGGGGTTTAACCAACTTGTAATTGGGGGGTATAACCAATTACTGTGTAATCATCTTTTGGCATAGTGAAGAATCCGTGTTGGGGGGTGTAACCAACACGGCAAGGAGTAGGTCTTTGTACCGAACCTTGTAAATCTCTTTGTTCTGTGCTCTCATTATTACTGCACCACCAAAAGAGTAGATCTAGGCTTTAACCAGCTGCAGAGGTTGAATTGATAAATCAAAAGGGAACAATTCATAAAAAGAAAAAGTTATCACTGATTCACCCCTCCCCTCTCAGTGATCACAACCGATCCAGGCATTTCAGAAAATATCACATACATCCATAAAATATAAATTATAAGTTTTCTAAATTTATCATTTAATTTCAAGAGGAATTATTTTACTCCTCAAATATATTTTTATCATGAAAGAAAATATTTTTTATGTTATACTTAATTATTGATGTAATCAATACCACTATGGTGTCGGCAAGAAAACAGTATACATCACTTTAAAAAAATTAATTATATGAAAAACATTCCCAAATAGTTAACCATCAACTAATATTAAAAGTAATAATAAAAATTATATACATTTTTTTTTCAAATTCAAATTTTATAATTTTTAAAATATTCAATTCATTTAATATTGAATATTCATGGAAAATTTTGTTTAATGAATAATGCCATTTTAAAAATTTAAGTGTTCTTTTTTATATTAATGTTCCATATATAATTGATTAAATTATTAATATTTACTAGTTGTTTTTTTATTCATAAAATTTATTGATAATAAGTTCATTTCATCTCATTTTAGTTTATTTTTATAGGTGGATAAAGATATAGATTATAGTATATATATATATATATATATATATATTCAAAAATAAAGGGGCATGACACAAAATCATCCTCGACTATAATTTAAATAAATACATCTTGATAACATTTCCAAAACCAATAAATGTATTTCAAAATGAAATGAATCATAAAAATCCAATTAAATTGATTATTATAATTATGAAATACCATAAAAAAATCATCAATAACATTATATAATATCAGGGTAGGATTTTCAAATTCATTAGTAATAAATAATCATAATTTTCTATTTATTATCCAATTAAATTATAAGGGATATTCTTCACCCACCTTGGATTATTTGTAAACTTGAGAGTCAACACATGAGATGTTCTCCATGCTTGATTTATCAACTAATAAATTCATATCCATTAATTGATGATCATAATTAAATTATAAATAATTATAATATTCGGAAATATATCCTTTTATATTACACCCCTTAAAAAATAAATTCAAATTAATGAACATGTGAAAACAAAATAGATATATAATTGGTATATCTAAAGATGATGCCCAACAAATTAAACTATCAAGTACATGATTTAATCCTTCATTGGTGTCATCATCTGATATTAATAAACTACTTCTTTGTTAAAATATATTTCAATGAAATATTACTACGTCAAAACATGTGCATGATAAATACATACCTAATGTCAATATACATTTAACATGAATTTTTATTTTCATTCTTTCAAAAGATGATTACGTATTGGTTGTAACAGCAAGGCATCATTATGTTTGATAAACACCACATTATTCATTGCATCCCCCTATAATAAAAAATACACTTAAATCAGCATAATTTAGATCACCCATATCTCAAGATTAATTATGAACAGAATAACCATACAACTGAAATGATTTTTTTTTCATTTTTAGGCAACACTAATATCTAGATCTTCCCAGATATAGTTCAAGATCTATTTAATTATTGGATGATGTGATTCATTGGGTATTATTTTAAATAATTCATATTATATAATAATAAATATAATTCCTACTATATAAACCATAAAATAGAGTAGGATATGAATTATCCATTTGAAATCCATTTGATCCACACACCTTCCTTCTATATCAAGGGAAAACATAGTTCCAAGAACTATACAAGTACAAAAAATTCTATTCTTCAATGTTTTCTTTTTCAATTTCTCTGGAAGATATTTTCCTTGAGAGATAATGATAAAACCTGATCTATTAATAAAATTATTTACTAATTATAATTCTTGTCAATAAGAATATAGATTATGAAGCTTTTCATTATTTGTAGAGAAAAATACTCACTTGTTTCTTCATTATTTTTTATATGAATTATATTATCGACATACATAGTAACATTCACATAATATAGTATGATATATAGGTTAGAATACAATTATATTTTATATAACTCCATTATCTATAAACAAATATCAAAATATGAATACCCAAATTGGGGTTTTTATCCCATAAAAGGCCTTATTGAACATGGAATCTCCAAAACCTTCAACGTCAAGGAAAAATAATTATCATTGCTTAATTTTTACCACTTTTTGAAATTATCCTTTTGAAAATGTTTACTACACATTCATTTTGAAAAAATTAAAACATCATTGATCTCAAATCATAATAATGGTCCTTATAACTTCACACCTTGTGAGTTGAGTAACGTACTCATGAAAATCAATACACATTATTTGAATGTATCCTTTATAGAAAAGATAGTTGTTTTTCATATTTAAACACAATTTTACTTACAATTAGTTTTAATATCATACATTGTTCCAATAAAAATATTTCTATTTGGACATGACATTCATTCCTAACATTTATTTTCTCTGTTTAAATCAGCACATCTAAAATCACTATTATTCAATTATCATGTTTTAGTTCATTTCATATATTTACCATTTCAATATTAGAAATAAAGATAGTATAATTGGTATTACTGAAACTCACATGGGTTTAAAATTATTTTCAAATATCATAAATCAGTTTTTCATATTCGAGGTACATGTGAAATCTTGACAAAATAGTTTTTCCTTTATCATTGATTTACTCATTGAAATGTATTTCATATATATCTTGAGATTTTTGAAATATTTCATGTGAATATATAATACACTAAAATTCCCTAAAATATTCTCTAAGATATTTATTAACTTCATCATTAAAATAAAGTGATATTTGTTTATTCTTGTTATTTTCAAGAAAAATTACCTCTTATTTCTCAATTATTTTCTTATATTCTTCTTTATAACACTAGTATCTCTATCAACAGGGTGTATATCCATGAAATATGACATTATGGACTCTTTCATCAAACAACCTAATTTTTTTCCTTTGGTAATTAAATAAAAAGGTAGTTAAATACATTCATTATTATCAATTATTATTGAAATCCAAAGAATATTTCATAAAAAAATATTTATTGAATCTAATAAATGTATGTATAAAATATTAATTTATTTAGAAACCATTTTTTATATTTAACAATGAATTAAAAGACAAAATGATTCGATTATATTGTTTTCTCCATTACCACTAATCAATACTTCTTCCACTCAACTAATATTATTTATATCATGTGTTTGGAAAATTATATTAATGTATTATTGAAGGATTCTCAACATATGCATCAAAATCATTATTCTTGTATTCAGATCCCTTATTAGATCCAGAAAATTTAATAGAACATACCATTTGATTCTCAATATTTTTTATAAAGTTATTGAATTTCTCAATAGCTTTTTATTTAATAGAAAATGAACAAACATATGTCATATGAATAAAGTCATCATTAAAATTCATGAAACAATTATTTCAATTTGATTAATTTGAGACCACTAAATAAAACACAATAATGTTCACCAACTGAAGTGTTCTATTCTTTGTGATCACCACCGATCATTGGATATTGTTTATCATTTTTTCTTTTTGAAATGAATTTATAGTATTGATTCTTTTGTTAGGTCCACTAGGCTGGATAACCTGAGAGGGGGGGGGGGGTGAATCAGGGTATGGCTAATTAAAAATTAATGCCCGTTCTGATCTTGTTTCACTGTTAAGAAAAACACTCTTCTCTCTTTTTCCTGCTGCATGATATAAACAGAAAGTAAAGAAAGCACAGGACACAACAATTTTACTTGGTTCACCGCTAAGGGCTACGTCCAAGGAGCATACGCCGACAGGTTTCCGGTCGTACAAAATTCCACTAATCTTCACTAGCTGTGGATTACAAGGTTCGGGCAAGAACACTTCTATGCCCAGGCTCACTGCCTTTACAAATTTAGGGTCATCTCACTGCTTTCCCAAGGGTCACTCCCTGTTTCTCTCTCTCTGGCTCACTGCCGGTGGAGAGGATCACCTTCTTCCTCTTCCTAAGCTCACTGCTCTGGAAGGAATCCACTCATAGTTTATAGACCTGTAGGTCTCTTCATTTGCATGAATGAATGCATATTTCTCTGTGTGTAGATGCACTGTTGAAGTACAACTTTCACCCGAAGATGAATATCTCTTTGCACCGAAGGTATCGGGCTAAATTTCAGCTTCCACGCAGTCCGAGAAGCACCGCTGGAACAAAGCCTTACTTGGCACGCAAGTCAATCACGACGCGCAAGTATCGGCGCGCAAGTCACAACGGGCGTGCAAGTCCTCCTCTGACACTTGCGCGACACAAGCTTCCTCAACTCCAAACTTGCGCGACTCTCTCCCTTTTATGCCCAAAACAATATTGGCGCGCAATTGCCAACCGGCGCGCAACTTCTAACACCGGCGCACAACTTCAACCTCTGGCACGCAACTCCCACCTGCGTGACCACACACACCACTTGCGCGACCACCACACCTGCACGACGGGAGCTCTGATTTCTCAAAGAGTTGAACTCCGGTAGAAAATGAGGAGGGGTGGTCCAGTATTTATAGGCAATCTGACCACCCTGCGCGATGGCGCGCAAGTCACCTGCGTGACCCAATCTCGGCGCGCAAGTCTTCTCTCCTTTTAGACACTTGCGCGACCAACTCCCAGACTTGCGTGAACCAATTTCCTTAGCCATATTTTGATCTTCTGATCTTGAAAAACATACGGCGCGCAAGTTTTCTATACTCCAAGTCCACGGCGCGCAAGTCCCTTTGCCAAAAACACTTTTCTTCATTTGCTGATTTTCAGGCCCAAAAATTTGGCAAACACTGGAAAACGGCGCCACCTTGTATCTGTTCTTTTGTACCACCTCCAGATCATCCATTCCTTTTATCGACGTTCTTGACTCAAACATGGATCGTTGACCCCAGCTCTTAAACTCGACATTCCACCCTGAAATCCTCTTTGTCAACAATCACAACTCAGATGTCCACTTTGTCAACAAACACAATCACCTCAAAAATGCTTCAATGATACCTTGAGGGTTTTTTTCCCAACAATCTCCCCCTTTGGGTTTGTTGACAACTCTTCCAAACAAAGATACATCATTGATTCTTCAGCCTCCATTCGCCTCATTGCGATTCTGATAGCAACCAAGGATTTACTCAACACATACTCTAAGCCCACATGAGCAATGCTCGGCGTGAGAAACAAGAGTAAATGAAAAGTTCATCAATGAATCACTTTATCTCTGACATCCACTGTTGACACAAAACACTGTCCAACACCACCCTTCTTCTTTTATCAGGATCCTCATCTGTCGTGATATCTATTCTTTGATCGATCACTTCTAGCATCGTCAGATTTAATACTCTCTCCCTTTCTCATTGATCCCCCTTTCTGGCTGCTCCACCTGTCAGCTTCTCCCCGTATCAATTATGATTTATCAAATCTCTACACTATCTCCAACAATCACTATTTTCTCCCCCTTTTAACAAGCACTTTTCTCCCCCTTTTTCAAAGAACCCAAAGGTCACTCCTTCGTAGTCTGTAACATAGTAGAGAACACAGATCAGGACAACAGGGAAAAACATATCATACCTCAGGGAGAGAGGGGGGGGGGGGTCCCACATCCACACTATTTCAAGTGCGGGGAATCGACTGAACTCCCAGAGCTAGTCGATGCCTCTCAAAAGCTTCCTTGGGTAAGCCCTTTGTCAGAATGTCTGCAACCTGTAGCTCTGTAGGCACATACTCCAACTTCACGATGCCCTGCTCAACCTTCTCCTTGATGAAATGATACTTGATCTCAATGTTCTTTGTCCTGGAATGATGGACATGATTTTTGCTAAGATTTATAGCACTTGAGTTGTCACACTGGATTCCGATCGGAGACTTCACTTCAACTCCCATATATTCAAGCTGCTGCTTCATCCACAATAACTGTGTGCATGCTTGAGTGGCCGCAATATACTCTGCTTCTGCGGTGCTTAATGAAATGCAATCCTGCTTCTTGCTCAACCAAGAAATACATAGTCCGCCAAGATAAAATGAACCTCCAGATGTTGATTTCCTGTCATCTGTTGAACCGGCCCAATCTGCATCAGTATATCCCAATAATTCTGTCGGAGACCTGTCGTTATATGTCAGCCCGAAGTCCACTGTTCCCTTGATATACCGAAGTATTCTTTTTACTGCAAGCATGTGACTTTCCTTGGGGTTACTTTGATATCTTGCTGCTTGGCATGTGTCAAAAACAATATCAGGCCTTGTCGCGGTCAAGTACAACAGACTTTCGATAATTTGCCTATATTCTGTGATATTAACTGCCTTCCCATTCTCATATTTTGATAATCTCATCCGGGTAGCAACTGGAGTCTTCATCTCCTTGGAATTATCCATTCCATACCTTCTTAGAACCACCTTGGCATATTTGGATTGAGAAATAAAAGTGCCATTACTTCCTTGTGTCACCTGTAAACCAAGGAAAAACGTTAGTTCTCCAATCATTGACATTTCAAACTCATTTTTCATGAACTCGGAGAACTGTCTGCATTGAGCTTCATCTGATCCACCAAATATTATGTCATCGACATAAACCAAAACCATCATACTTTGATTACATTCATTGCTGAAATAGAGGTTGTAATCAACTCCTCCACGCTGGAAACCAAGCTTCTTCAAGTATTGATCAAGCCTTGAGTACCATGCCCTTGGTGCTTGTTTCATCCCATACAATGCCTTCTTTAGCCTGCAAACTTTTTTCTCATCCTCATGAATGAGAAAACCATCTGTCTGCTCAATGTACACCTCTTCTTCCAGAACCCCATTCAAGAATGCGGACTTGACATCCATCTGGAACACTTTAAACTTTCTTTGCATTGCTATGGCCAAGAATAATCTGATTGTCTCCAGCCTTGCAACTGGTGAAAATGTCTATCAACATCTATTCCTTCGATCTGGGAGTACCCCTTGCACACTAGTCGTGCTTTGTTTCGAACCACAGTTCCATCTTCATTCATTTTGTTACGATAAACCCATTTTGTTCCAATGACATTCTTTTCTGCTGGTCTCGAAACAATCTCCCACATCTGGTTCTTCTCAATCTGATCAAGCTCTTCATTCATAGCTTGAACCCAGTTTTCATCTTCAGCTGCATCGGAAAAACATTTCGGCTCCATCTGAGATAAAAACGATGTCTGCTATAATGACTTCATTCTTCGAGTCTGAACTGGTGCTGTTTGGTCACCAATTATATTTTTCCTATCAATTTCAGCTCGACTCTTTGGCTTCCGTGCAGATATAGACTTGACACTTTCTTGTTCATCATCAGTATCTTCTTCTGAGTCAGCCTCTGCAACTTCTTCTCCCCCTGTGTTGCTTACCTCATCATCACATTCATCCAAAAACTGCTCACTGGGTCGTTGAGCAGTTTGTTCATTTTCGACTATAGTGACATCATTGCTCTCAACAATTTTTCCCAGCCTCTTGTTGAAGCATTTATATGCTTTGCTTTTCCCTGAATAGCCAAGGAATATCCCTTTATCTCCTCGTGCCTCAAACTTCCTATGATGTTCTTTGTTGAGAATGAAACACTTACTTCCAAATATTCGAAAATATTTCAACGTTGGCTTCTTTCTATACCACAGTTCATACGGAGTCTTCCCTTGCTTCGGACATAACAAGGACCTGTTTGAAACATAGACCGATGTCAAAACTGCTTCCTTCCAAAATTTTTCTGGTAGGTCCTTATCAATAAGCATTGTTCTGGCCATGTTGCTGATGATCTAATTTCTCCTTTCAACCACTCCATTTTGTTGGGGTGTTCTTACTGATGAAACTTGATGCCTTATCCCATGTTTCTCGAGATAGTTTTCAACTTGACTATTTGTAAATTCCGTACCGTTATCAGTAAGAAACTTCAGAATTTTCTGCCCAAGCATCTTTTCTAATTCCCTCCTGTACTGCTTTATGCAACTGAACACCTCAGTCTTATGGGTAATGATGAATACCCAGGCCATTCTGCTATAGTCATCAATGAAAAGAACATAGTACCTTTTCCCATCTATAGCTCGTAGTGAGATTGGTCCACATACAACAGCATGCACCAATTCGAGCACTCCAGTTTCTTTTTGTTCCTTTGGCCTGTATGTCTTCCTGATGATCTTCCCTTGTTGAAAAGCATCACACGTATGAGTTCGATCACGTGATAGTTTGGGAAGGTCTATAGCAGCATCACACTTTACCAGATCTTCCATAGATGGTTGACATAGATGACCAAGTCTCTTATGCCACAGCTGATTTTCTTCTTCTCTGGATAAAAAGAATGAATCTTCTTCCCTACCTACCAGGTAAAGATTCCCCTTTGTTAGTTTTCCCTGTAGAATGACTATTCTATCTTTTCCTTTAACAAAACCCATCTTCTTGGTAAATAGGATAGAGTGCCCAGAGTCGCATAGTTGACTGACGCTAAGCAAATTATGACTGAGACCCTCTACCACCAATACATCAGCATGTCTCATTTCATTGCCCCCAAACTTGGCTTTCCCTGAGCCAACAATCTTCAGGCCTTCATCATTTCCAAATTTGACAACTCCTTCTTTGTCATATTTGATGCCTGTAACAAGATCCTTATTACCCATCATGTGGGATGTGCAACCACTATCAAGGATCCAAACACCAGATCGATCTGATGCTTTAAGGGCAATCTCCGCCACCACAGCCTTCTCATTTTTCTTCTTCTTGATCCATACTTTTTCTTTCATACTCTGAATAGATTGAGACTTCTGTTCTTTCTCAGAGTATGATGGACCATCTTCATCTTTTAGAGCAGTAATTCTGTTCTGAATTTTTAACTCACTTGTTGGTTCATTGATTGGCTGCTTGCGAACATCCTGATTCTACTTTGGCACATTTCTCTGAATGGTCGAAGTGCAATATCTAGCCATGTGTCCAAATCCTCCACACAAAAAACAGTGTCCTTCAAAATATGTTCGAGAAAATCGTCCTCTGTTTGGCTGCCATCTCTGTTGCTGTTCCCTTCTATATTTCGTGGCTATGGAACACACATACTGTGAATGCCCCATCTTTCCACAACAATAACACCTGATATAAGGTTCATTTCTCGGTGTTACTTCAGCACTACATGTTTCCCCTTGGGATCTCTGAGTATTCTGATTCTGCTTTGTGCTCAAATCCACATTCAATCTCGGGACCGGCGCTTGCGGTCTGACTTCAGCTGCCACATATTTTTGTTTCTAATTAAGCCATGACTCAGCCTTAACATCTGAGTTCAATTTCTGCTTCTTTTCTGCTGAACTACTGGGCTCTTCTTTCTTCTTTTCAGTCTTCGTAACGACCTGATTTCCCAAGAATGTGTTGGTATTCAATGGTTTTTCCTGGTCTTTAACTTTTCTCCGCAGACCGACAACATCCTCTTTAAGATCTTCAATACGCTTGACATGATCTTTCACTTTTCGAATCAAGCAATCGATCTCCCTTTTCTGCTCTTCAATCTTAAGCTTATGCTCATCACCCTTTTCTGTGCGCTCTGGCCTGGAAGACTTAAGATTTTCAATTTCTTTCTCAAGCTCAGAATTCTCTTCTTCTTCTTGTTGCATGTAGAGATTGGCATCACGTACTATCTTGTTGGCTTTCTTTGTTTTTGCTCGCCAAACATCTATCTCTTCAAGAGCTGCTTCTAATTCAGCTTCCATGTCAACTCTCCCTTCAATTTCTTCTTCTTCTTCATAAGTTTCGGTTTCTTTCTTTTCTAGAGCACTACTGGAAACAGCCACCATCGCATTTTGTCCACGATATATGCAGTTTTCTATCTCTTCAAATTCTTCACTCTCAGACTCAGCTGAACTGTCTATTTCTTGTGAAAGTAGATTCTTCTTCTTAAAGAAATTTCTCTTGAATGGCTTCTTCCCTTTCACATAGGCTGAATATTTTTTCATGGGAATCTCAACTTCATCTTCATCGCTTTCTTCTTGCAACTTTTTGGGGCATCTTGCAGCAAGATGACCAACCTTTCCGCATTGGAAGCATCCTAGTGGAAGTTTCCCTTTAAACTTTCCTTTTCCTCTTTGCAGATTTGAAGAAAGGAATGACATCACCTCATCTGACTCTTCCTCCTCCTGAGAATCTTCAATAGTGAGCCTCTTCATGGCCTTAAATGCCACCTCTTTGGATTTCCCCTTTTCCACAGCATCATTGTCATCATTTCTCGTTTCATATGCAACAAGAGTGCTGTGTAGGTTATCCAATGTCAGCTCTTTCGGATCTTTATCTTCCAAAACAGAAACTTTCGGATTGAACCGAGGTGGAAGCTTTCTCAAGATGCGCTTTAAGATTTTAATTTCTTCGATAATCTCACCAAGACCCCGCATGTCTTCTACCATAGCATTTACCCTGTCAAAGAATGCATCAACAGACTCATTCGGGTTCATTCTGAGATCTTCATACTTGTTCCACAACACTTGCAGCTTTGCCTCTCTGACTTTTGTATCCCCTTCATAAATATTCAAGATCTTTTCCCACATGGCATGTGACGTTTTGCATGACATCACCTTTGTATATATGGGATTGGAAAGCGCTCCCCCTAAGGCATTGATTGCTTTAGAATCAGGATCCAACTCTTTATGCTCTGCTTCTGATAATGCACCACTAGTAATATCAGCTGTGATACCATGCATAGCTACTGAAAACACATCCATTCCCAACGATCGGAAATAGTGTTTCATTCGATTCTTCTATATCTGAAAATTACATCCGTCGATGATCGGAATCCCTCTATGATTAGTGACTTCCATTTGATAGAAGAACAACTGTAAACCTCTCCCTTTGATACCACTTGTTAGGTCCACTAAGCTGGATACCCTGAGAAGGGGGGTGAATCAGGGTATGGCTAATTAAAAATTAATGCCCGTTCTGATCTTGTTTCGCTGTTAAGAAAAACACTCTTCTCTCTTTTTCCTGCTGCACGATATAAACAGAAAGTAAAGCAAGCACAGGACACAACAATTTTACTTGGTTCACCGCTAAGGGCTACGTCCAAGGAGCATACACCGACAGGTTGCCGGTCGTACCAAATTCCACTAATCTTCACTAGCTGTGGATTACAAGGTTCGGGCTAGATCACTTCTATGCCCAGGCTCACTCCCTTTACAAATTTAGGGTCAGCTCACTGCTTTCCCAAGGGTCACTCCCTGTTTCTCTCTCTCTGGCTCACTGCCGGTGGAGAGGATGACTTTCTTCCTCTTTCTAAGCTCACTGCTCTGGAAGGAATCCACTCATAGTTTTTAGACCTGTAGGTCTCTTCATTTGCATGAATGAATGCATCTTTCTCTGTGTGTAGATGCTCTGTTGAAGTACAACTTTCACCCAAAGATGAATATATCTTTGCACCGAAGGTATCGGGATAACTTCCAGCTTCCACGAAGTCCAAGAAGCACCGCTGGAACAAAGCCTTACTTGGCGCGCAAGTCAATCACGGCGCGCAAGTATCGGCGTGCAAATCACAATGGGCGCGCAAGTCCTCCTCTGACACTTGCGCGACACAAGCTTCCTCAACTAAAAACTTGCGCGACTCTCTCCCTTTTACGCCCAAACCAATATTGGCACACAACAGCCAACCGACACGCAACTTCTAACACCGGCGCAAAACTTCAACCTCTGGCGCGCAACTCCCACCTGCGCCACCACACACACCACTTGCGCGACCACCACACCTGTGCGATGGGAGCTCTGATTTCTCAAAGAGTTGAACTCCAGTAGAAAATGAGGAGTGGTGGTCCAGTATTTATAGGCAATCTGACCACCCTGCGCGACGGCGCGCAAGTCACATGCGCGACCCAATCTCAGCGTGCAAGTCTTCTCTCCTGTTAGACACTTGCGCGACCAACTCCCAAACTTGTTCGAACCTATTTCCTTAGCCATATTTTGATCTTTTGATCTTGAAAAACATACGTCGCGCAAGTTTCCTATACTCCAAGTCCATGACGCGCAAGTCCCTTTGCCAAAAACACTTTTCTTCATTTGCCGATTTTCAGGCCAAAAAATTTGGCAAACACTGGAAAACGGCGCCACCTTGTATCTGTTCTTTTGTACCGCCTCCAGATCATCCATTCCTTTTATCGACGTTCTTGACTCAAACATGGATCGTTGACCCCATCTCTTAAACTTGACATTCCACCATGAAATCCTCTTTGTCAACAATCACAACTCAGATGTCCACTTTGTCAACAAACACAATCACCTCAAAAATGCTTCAATGATACCTTGAGGGATTTTTGCCCAACATCTTTCATGATGAATAATTAGTATATTTTGTTATTCGTATATTTGATTAACTCATACATATAACTCCTTTACAAATGAATATGTATTTTATGAAATCAATGATTTTAATCATTCATGGTGATAAAAAAAATTATCAACAACAATATAAATTTGAAAAACATTATCTATATTTCACTATCCCTTCAACAACATTATGTTATCATTTATATTTCTTATGAAGCATCCATAATTCCACCACAAGAAAAACATTCCCATTTTTACAATGTTAATAAAAATTTGAAATATTATGTTTCTTATAATTGATAAAGGGAACATAACTATATTTTCACATACCATTAGTATGGAATCCATACTATTTTATATTGATTGATATTTTTTATTCAGTGCAAGAGGTACTAAATCATACCTTTGTATGTTATTAAATAGAATCACTATTTGAATGTCGTGTTATGATAAATTATCTTGAAGTATTAAAATATTATTTTATATTAAATATTTTTATGAGACCTAGATCAGTATAGATTTATATTGATTATTCCTCCCCTTAATATATTTAGGAATATATATATATTTTCCTTATTTTATCATTTATAATTTTGAGACACTTTATGATAGTGTGTTTGAGTTGATCACATCATCCACAAGTTCCCAAAAGAGGTCCATAAGTATTATGATATTGTAACTTCTCTTTTATATATTTTATCAGTTCTTTTCAAGGAACATCATGTTTACTCTTACATGATTTGTATCCTCACTTTTAATAGTTATGGGAAAAATTATACCATTTCATGTATTCATTGAATATATAGAATCCAAAACACCAAAATATTCTTGTAAGTAAATATCATTTTATATAATAGATATATTTTTCAAAATATGCTTATTACTAATTATTCCTAATTTAAATCCTTCACTTGTTTTTAATTTTTTCATAACATGGGGAATTTTTATTGACCATTTCGTTTCTTAACCTTGGTCTCAGTGTTTTTATTCTCAAACATCACATATCTATTTGAATATTAAGAACCCCCACTTGATCTATAATTTTTTAGGTTAACATTCATAAATAATGATATAATATATTTTCAATTGATGTAAATACCTTTACCAAATATATTACATGCTTGGTTATCCAAAATGAAATTTATAAGAACTGTGAGAAATCAAATATGTAACACAACCATATTAAAAAACAATATTGAATTTTTATATCTCTCCACAAAATCACTGAATTTTTTTGAACATGATGAGTGTTCTCATCATGGATGTTCTTACATCAAAAAATATCTACTTAAAAGCCATTATATATTCTTTTATCAAAATAATATTCAATATATTAATTTCAAGAATCATATACCTAAACACAGATAATATAATAAAATAACCTAAATTTCATGTAAAATATACATAATTTATAAAATATTTATTGTAATATTTATGTACCAAATTAAATAAATAAATATTTCATATATTTTAATAGAATATTTTACCTCTTAGGTTTCCTATTTTACTTATTGAAAACCTAAATAATTTTTCATAATAGGAAATCTTACAGTGTTTCCTCATCACTACATTAATACTATTATATACACATATTTTATCTACACTATAGAAATTTTGGGCTGATAAAATTTATTTATAAAGGCAATTTCCCCACATCCTCTAAGTAATATTTCTCTCTATCAATTTATTCATCATAATATATGGTATCATGGTATCAAAAGAGATATTGTTTAATTATATTAATGTTACCATTATATTATAAATACATTCATCCATTATGGCCTCTATCCATATTGTTTCTTTTTCATGATGATAATTTTAATTAACCATCACCTTTATATTCTTTATTTTTTAAAGTAATATTGTTTGGATTATGACTAATAATTGAAAATTTAAAAAACTAGAAGAGATGTTTTCATTTATATTTAACTTTCCATAATTGGATGGATATAGTGAATACTGATTTTAATTCCTCATCATATATGGTAGTATTTTCATTTTCAAAATCATCCCCATGAATATTCTTTCGATAAAATTGTTTCTTTCAATTTATTACATTAAAATAAATCACCATAAAAAATTATTAATTTCTTTCTAAATCTTTCCCAATTATCTTATCTTAAAAAATCAGACTATTTTTGAATTATCAGTGGTACACTCTTCCATTTTAATATATTTAGGTGATGATCATTGAATTTAAATTTTCATTGATCATTTTAAAAAATATCCTGTATATGGTAGAATATTAATTAATTTATCAATTCCAACAAATAAAACATAATTGTTTTTTTTCACTTTACTGAGGAACATGTCCCTCATTCAGCTTATGCCATATGTGTATCGTAAAACAAATTTAGTACATTTTTAATCATAGATCATTAAAATTCCCATATTTGTCATGTAAATTTTGATACTTCCTCCAAATTGAATTTTCAATTTGTTACCTATGGACTCAATTTAATGTCTTCTCTAAGAGGAATGAAGGTAATAAAATTTATACCTCACCATTGGTTTTGAAATTATTTTTATCATGAAGTGTATTAGAATATATACCTTTTAGAAACATGGATTCATTTTCAATGATGCAATGAATATCCACACCTGGTGATTGAATACAAAAAACTAACCTATCACTTCATATATGAAATATCTTGAAATAAAACATATGAAATACATTTTTGTTTAAATTTTTGAAAGATTCCATAGATTTTATAAATCAATGATATAATTAGTTTAAAAAATATTAGATCCCTAGTATTACCAATATCCAAACCATTAACACTATGATACCAAGAAATAATGTAAATCCTCTATATTTTATAATGTATTACTTAAAGTAAATATCTTGTTGAATATTGTGTGATATTCACAAATATGAAGTAAAATCGTGGATAATCAATTAAAAGTAACGGTATACATCAATTAATATTCAATATAAATATTTAAAAGAATTAAACATTTGTTGTCAATTGATATGATATAAGGTAAAGAACACATTATGTTTTGAAGGGGCAATTTTTATTAAAAGTGGGATTTATTAATATATCATTTTTAATTTTTCAAATTGTTTATAATAATTTTATAAATTAAAATTTATAAAACTAGGTTAATTTTTTGCAACCGTAATGTCAAAATAATCATAGCATAATTTTTTTCACTTTTACTTAATAATTATTTTTGGGGTGAGTGTTGAATAATACATAACTATCTACAATATGATTATACATGTTTGTAAAACTGTATTACATTTGACCAATAAATATTATAGGTTTAAAATGAGAATGAATCTAATTTTAATCATGAAATACTATCATATTTTTTAAAATTTCTTTTTACCACCTTTTGAAGGAGAACCCTTTTTAAATATAGTTTTTTCAATTTTATATGTTATATTAAAAAAAATATTCTTTATAATTGGGATCTTCAAATTTATTTTGGGTGATTTTTTGATAATTTTATGATAACTATCATGCCTTTAAGAATAGTAAAAATATGCCAAATTTTAATTGAAGACATATTTTTTCATCAAGATATTTTTTTTGTTAAATAATATTATATAATGGTTTTAAATTTTAAATGGAATATATTTTAATCTGTAATAAAATTTTAATCAGGGGAAGTAATTTGAAATTTAAATTATATATAAACAAAGGTCAATCTTTTGATTGTTTTTTATTTCTTAAAAACCCACTTTTGGGTTTTGAAAATGGGAATAAATTTTGAATCAACTACTACAATATTTTTGTTTTAAAATTGTAAAGACGTATTTTATATTTTAAATCATAAGGTTCAAATTGTGTAAAATAGGTACCTTTTATTTCTAGACATTATGAATAGTAACTTCAGTAAATATTTTTGTATTTACTATGGTTAAAAGGTCAATCAGGTAAATAAGGGTAAAAAATAAATTTATAATAATATAAAACTACCCTAAAATGTGTCCTAATCCTATTGGATAAGATATGTCTATCAATGAGCATCCACAGACCAAACTTTTGATATTTGGGAGCCAGTTAGGAGTGAAAATTACATTTAATAATTTTTAATTTAATGAAAAGGGAAATATAACATATGCATGTATCCTTTACTAAACCAGTTTTAATATAGTTTTATATAACTGGTCACTTTTACTATAAAAAATCATTAAAAATATAAAAATATTTCCTAAATCATGGTATTTTATTAAAAAATTTTAGACATTAAATAAATAAATTTAATTTTGACACAATGATGATGAAATGATTACCTTATTAATGAAAGATTCAAATAAATGATTTTTTAAATATTAAAATTAAATAAATTTGTTTATTTTGATTCCATAATATAATTTTATATATGATACTGATATATTATCTTTGAGTAATTTAATTTTTTAATGAATAAAGTTTTTACGACATTAACAAAAAAAATTACTGAATAGTTTCAAAATTAACAAAAACGAGTATTTTAAATTAATACTAATTTATTAAATGATATAATATTCCAAAAAATCTAATATTCTGCCAAATGAATTATATAATGTATAAAATGTCATTAATGATCCAGTGATGGTTTTATTGGTATTTTATAGTAAATATAGTAATAGTATATTGTGAAAATAAAAGAAGTCCTGGTAAGAGTTAATGTTTTAAACTAATGGTTAAAGCTTAAATATAATGTTAATTTGGTGACATAATGTTGTATAAAACTTTTTTGGTGAGTGGATGTTGACCCATTATCATCTTATCCTAAAAAGATATCTTTTTGGAACTATTATATGTTGAAAATCATTTTATAATAAAATAATATTTCAAGACCTTCCTAAAGTTCCCTTCCCCCCTTTCATAAAAGGCCATCACCTCTACCCAAATACTCAAACCTCTAAAAAACCTTATATCATCGAAATTCTGCTCAAATATTATCCAAATATCCCTTATTTCCACCTAGAATCATTACCTTTGGTATAAGACAATTAAAGAATTCCTTTTGGCTCAAATCAAAAGAAGTTATCTGATTTAGGGGTAACGTCTTCTATCAAGTTCTTTTCCATTATTTTCCTTCTCAAATCCCAATTATCTCTTATTAATTGAGTACATTAAAAGACCAGTATCCTTAATATACTAGTATGGTTTTAGGTGAATTATTCTAAAACACATTCATACACCTCTATCAATCTGATACAAACACTATTTCTCTGTACGGAGAACTAAAGGCAATGAAACAAGGATTGTTCACTTTTCTCCTACTACCTCTCATGGTGAAAATTATGAATGAACTATATTGATAAATTATATATATGATATTTATATTGTCTCTATGATTCTATGTTTTTTATTTAAAATATACATTTATTCTTTCCATGATGTGTAAATATCACAATTTCATTTGAGGAAGTGTGGACTACCGCCCCCTAAAAGTGATACAACTCGTTCATGCTATACATGGAAACATATAAGGATTGGTCTTATTAAAACTATGATAAATACATGAAATAAAATTAATACTAGTATTATACTTTAAAATTATATCATTTAATTATTATGATTTTTTTAGGACAAATAAATGAAAGTAGGTTTAATACAGATATACAGCCTACTGTCTCCAAGAACTTGGCCCTTCATATCTTATCTCCAAATATTATGGATATTATAAAATACATATATACAAGATGTTAATGATTTTTAATTCCTGAAAAATATTATATAGATTATGGAATTGTACCACGTGGACAATTTACATCAAAACTAATTCATTTTCAACTCAAGTATTGAATATATAAAAACGACCGTTTTGAACTTAAATAATTATGTAATTTTTTATAACATGATAATATTTAATATAAAATGAATAATAAAATAGAAAATGTTTCTCAAGATAGTATAAATTAAACTATGTTTATTATTCAGTAATTTAAATAATGAACGAGACAAGTCAGACTCAAGGTAAGGGAGTATCTAAACACAATTTCCACTCATTGGATTTTACACATACTTCACTGATTATATTATTCCATGTTTTTGTTAGGAATAGTTGTTTATTTTCTTTGTAATTCCACCATCCCTTTGTCTGGGTATAATTTTTCAACACATAATCATCCCAATTTATAATTTATTTCATTACTTATACCAACATTATAATGGAAATCTTAGATCAACCTCCATTTATTGAGTTAAATATACATTTCATTGGTTTTGTTTTTCCAAGAATATGTGTGAATTAACTATGATTAATTTATATATAATATCCAATTAAATTGGGTATAAATATATTTTTCGCAATTAATTATGTCATTTAATTAGCCTTAATATAATGATACAATATTTTTATGGGATTTCATCTCAATCATCTTTAATTCATGAATATCCTGATATTGTGATCCTTTATTAACCTTTATGGTGTATATGTGGCCCTTTTTATGTGTTATATCATGAATTACTATATTCTCATTACATTATATGTTTTTTTGATGAAATACATTACTGATTTGTATTCATGTGTTCATCATGTGGTAATAGAATATTTATATAAAACAACATTTTTAATGTTTTAATTATTTATTATTCTAAAACCTATGATTACATGTCCTTGGTCACATATGGTATTTAACAATTAATTCATATGGACATAAATGTTTTAAAATTTAAATTTATTTTAAATGTTTCAAAGTGGTATGTGGAACTTTGATTCCAAATTATTTTTATTAAGTTTTCTAAATGGGTTTTTGTAATGGATTCAATACTTCAATATGTTAAAATAATTTATTGTGATTGAAAATGTAATGTGATTTTTAAAATGTTTATATTTTAAATATTTTATCTACTATCATTATATATGGTTACTTTTACATTAGAGGGGTTGTTACATGGAAAACCAATGATGGGTGTTTACATGATAAACTAGAGATGCATGGTTCCATGACACACCAAGGATGGCTGGTTATGTTATAACCTCCAACGCATTGGGTATGTTTGTCACCCATATAGATATTTCATTCAGGTATATGTGTGTAAGTTGACCATATTGTTATTCAATTTATTTATGATAATGTTTAACTTTACCTTTATATGTTATATGTTACTCTCGATGATATTTATGGTCATCTTTTTGTTTGAAAAATGGTAAGAAATGGGATTACATTTAGTGAAGTTTTTTTTTCTACTTCTTAAAGGTGAAAGATATTACATTATAATAATGTATTATTAGTTTAAACGTTTTTAAAATAATATCTTTTTCAAATATTTAGGTAACCCTTAGTGTGATTTTTATTATCATCCCATGTTTTGAAATTTTTTTCACAGGACATAATGAAGAATAGAGTCAAGGATGGGATCAATCAAAAGTGATGTTGTTTAAAACATGGAAGGAACCATGTTTCTTTTTATAAATATTATGTTTTACGAAAAAATTGGATAGTGAGTAGAAGTGTATACTTGTAATATTTAAGTTGTTATGTATAAGTTATGAACTAATTATCTAAACCTCTAAATCTAAAAGTATCCTCAACATGATTAAACATCAAAATAATCACTTATCTCATGAATATGTAATGTTTTAGGCCGGGTCCTAATCATTGTTATCAAAGGATGGTTTAGACATCTTCACGAATTAATAGTTTTAGATAAAAACATGGTAATTCATTATGTCTATTTTTTCACTTAAATACTTATTTTATAAATTATTTAGATGAAGGAAAGTTGGTTAAAAAGGAAAGTGGAGGATCTTAGACAACATTTCCATCTCTTCCTTATGACTTTCTCGAAACAATTATTGCAAAGTCTTGTTCGGATCACTGTGAAACTTTTTCAAACATAAAAATCACTTGAAATTTTTTGTTTGAGATATCAAACACCTCCAATATAACTCAATACCATTGTGTATCATGGATTGTATTTAATCAAATAATATTCTCTCAATATTGTTATATTTTTATGAAAGGTATATATTATCATGGAATTTTTAAATATTTTACCCTATAAAAAGATTTTGATGAATATTATGGTTTTGAAAGATGTGAGGAAGAATGAGTCCCTTGATCAATCTATTTATATTTACTTTTAAAATATATTATCTCATCACATACTTATGGTATTTTAAAAGTACCATTGATTGAAAGTTTACACATAAAAACTTTCCTACTATTTTATAAAAATGAATTTTTATCAGATGTCTTGAAATTATATGTCATACATGATTATTTTTCAAAACTCTTTTTCTATGGAAAACCATATACCACGATTGGTAAAAGGTGTATCTAGATACATAATGAAAATTATTTTTATGAATCTATAAATAATTATTGCAATGCATGAACCTTATATCTATGTAAAAAATATCACGACAAAACTAGGTGGACACCATGATCAAGGAACAATGTTCTTTCTTTGGGAAATGTTTTATTTTACCATATGGTGGTGGAATAAATAAATTTCATTAAATATAATACATAATGAATTTATATGTCGATGTCATTATGAGTCAGGATGAAAATGTGTGGTATAAGACAACCATGGTGGTTAAAATATGTAAAGGTAATTTTTTAGTTTTATAGAATAGACAACCCACAAAATTGGTGAGAAACTGTCATTTCTGTAAGGGCCATATGAATAGAAATATAACCTTTTATTTTTAGTTAAATGATTTTATGGAATAAGAATATGTTTATTTAGGGAACTTATGTTTTACCATATTGATATACTTAATATAAGAAAATGATTCGGTGATTTAGTGATAAATGTTATATTGGAAGATGTTCTATATTTTTGGAACATTATATGATTAAGGTAAATAAAATAATATTGTATTTAATTACGCAATAATGGTTGAATTATATTTTGGTATGAGACATTATGAATGATTTATGTTATTTGGAGATATCTGTTAAAATTTATACTATAAAACTATGTGATCAAATACTTATGCATTTTGGGTTTCAATATTAGTTGGGTTATTTTGAGGAATTATAAGTATATTTGTTTCATGAATGATCTATGTAAGACTTTGGTATTACTATTGAATCTTTAAGATTAAAAGTAATCTTTCTTTTTATAAATGATTTTTCTTTTTAGGGGATTATCTTATATTTTACTTACCATTTTGATTTTGGATAATGTTTCTAGAGTAGATGACTAAATAGTTAATCTAATGTTGTTTATGTTATTCTCTAGGGGCTGATTCAATCACTTCAGGTGTCACCAAGTCATCCTGAATACACATCGTTTGTAGAAAAGTTGAGTTTGTTGTAGATATTTATTAAAGGATTTTACTCTACATGACAAGTAAGTATTATTACTTATTGTATTATTATATGTAGTAAAATAATTCCTTATAATTATTAAAAGGACATTAAAAAAATGTTTTCAATTTAATTTTTCTACCAGGAAATCATTGACTGTTTCATCCATTATAAGTTTATGGTTTTATGGTTGTTAACTATCTCTTGATCAGGTTTTCTATCACTCTCCATCAGAACATGATGGTTAGTTTTCTCATCCATATTCTTATTTTCTTTCATGGAATCCTAGTATTTGTTATCTCAAGTTACCATTATACTTCTCTTTAATTCTTTTAAAGTGGTACATTTATTGGCACTTTTTCTGATGTGGTATTTTCATTGATGTTTTCGAGCCCAATTATAAAATTAATAGGAAAAAATTTCCAAATGGGGGGGGGGGGGGTAGGATGTAACATCCCAGATATTTATAGAATAATAAATATTCATATCTATTAACAATTATTATTAAGATATTAATTTTATGTTAAAGTGGACACTTTTTCCGATATCGTACTCGAAACACAACAACGAGTTTCTCTGAAATCTTATATTGCACACAGTTTTGAGTTATACTGAAAAATAACAAAATAATAATATTATTATATCAAATGATAGTTATTTCCTAGAAATTATATTGGTGGGAATGTATGAAACCAACTAAAATATTATTATACATGTTTGTTAATTGTTTATAAATTTTTCCCAAAAAATTAGAGGCTAAAAATTAGAATGAATCCCACTTTACTTCTTAGAAATCCACTTTCAGGTTTTGACATTGTTTATTAATTTGAAATTAATAACTAAATATTTTTTATTTTGAATACATAAAAATGGATTCCATATTTGGAATCAGAAGGTTCAAATTGTGTAAATATGTACCATTTATTTTTGGACATTATGAATAGAAACTTCAGTAATTATTATTATTATTTACCATGGTGAAATGGTAAATCATGTAAATAACAATAAATTAATAATATTATTATAATATAAAACTACCATAAATTTTTTCATAATATGATTGGATATGATATTTTAGAAATTGGTAATCCTTAAATAGAAATTTTAAAATTTGGGCGCCACATGAGTGTGAAAATGACATTTTATAATGTTAAATTTAAATAAAAGAGAAATATAACATAAAAATGTATCTTTTACTAAAAGAATTTTAATATAGGGGTATATAACTGATATTCTTCATTATAAATATTCATTAGAAATATAAAAATATTTCCTAAATCATGGAATTTTAGTTATTATTTTTAGGAATTAAATATATAATTTTTTTTAGGACACAATGATGATTTTGGGATTACCTTATTAATGAAAGATTCAAATAATTGATTTTATAAATATAATATATATGTAATTATAATATTTTTATGCCATACAAGAATTTTCTTGATGATATTGACATATTATATTTTAGTTAATTCCTTTTTTTAATGAATCATGTTGTTATGACAATCAAAAATCAATTACTAAATAGTGTAAAAATTGACATAAATAAGTTTTAAAAAATACGATTTAATTAAATTATGTAATAGTCCCCAAAATATATGATTCAATAAAATAAAAAATATGATGTTAAAAAATTCATTAATGATCCACTTTTCATTCTATTGTAATTTTATAATAACTATAGTAAATATATATTCAGAAAATACCAGAAGACTGGGTAAGAGTCAATGTTATTAACTAAGGGTTAAAGCATAAATATAACATTAATTTTTTGATCTAAACTTTTATAAAAACTATTTTTTGAGAGTATTTAGACCCATTATCCAATTATATTTTAAATATATCACTTTTTAAATATTATAATTTGAAAATAATTTTATAATTAAATAATGTTTCAAGACTTTTTTAAAGTGCCCCTCCGCCCTCTTATAAAAGGCCACCACCTCTACCTACTTACTCACAACTTTAAAGACCAATATCCCATCCAAATTATACTAAAATAATCTCAAAAAAACCATAGTATTCTCTTATAAGCCTTACCTAGGGAATAATGCATTTCAAGAAAGCCTTTTTTTCTAGAATCAAAAGAAGTTACCCGATTTAGATGCAACGTCTTCTCTCAGGTTCCATCCCTTTATTTTCCTTATCCACTCCCTATGCTATTATAATTCTTTGATTACATTAAAGAATTATACACAATATACTAGGATTTTTTATGAGAAGTATTCTAACTACACTTACACAAACCACCATCTAATGGATATGTACATACTATTTCTATGTATGATGAACTACTACCTCACGAAACAATGATTCATTAATTTTCACCGACCACCTCTCACGCTGGCTATTATGATGGAACTATTTTAATATATGATATATATTATATTTAAATTTTCTATAATTTTCTATCGTTTTTAATTATAACACACCTTGATGCTTTCAATGATGTGTAAATATGATAATTTCATTTGAGAAAGTATGGACTACCACCCCTTCATATTTATTCGACTCGTTCATTCAATAAATGGAAATAGATAAAGTATGTTTTTACTAAACATATGATACATAAAAAACATAAAAATAATACTTATATTATAATATACATTTATATAATTTTATTATTAATATTTTAATAGGATGAAGAAATTAATGTACCCTTGATGCATACCTATGACCTACGGTCTCCAGGAATGATGTATCTCATTTATTATCTCCAAATATTATGGATATTATAAAATAAAAATATAATCTAAATTTATGAAAATGAAATTTTTAATAATATTATGCAGATGATGGACTCTGTCCACATGGAAAATTTATATCAAAATGAGTTCATTTTCGACTCAAGTACTGAATATCGCAAAAAAGATCGATATGAAAATAAATTATTATGTTATTTTTTATAACATTATAATAAGTAATATAAAATGAATAATAAACATTAAAAGGTTTTTAATCATGTATAATGTAACTAATGTTTATTATTCAAGAATATAATCAATGAATTAGAGAATTCAGACTCAATGTAAGGGAATTTCAAAACACAATTTCCACTCATTGGGTTTTATGCGTACATCGTTGATTATATTATGCCAAGATTATGTGTGGAATCACTATTTATTTATTTATGTTTTAATTTAAACTTCCCTATGTTTTGATATATTTTTTCGACACATAATCACCCCATTGATAAATTCTTACCTCATTTATACAGACATTGTATGTGAAATCTTAGCTCAATCTATATTCAATGAGTTAAATATCAATGACATTGGTTTTTTTTCTATGAATATATGTGAATGACCTATGGTTGTTTTACATTGAATATACACATACATTGGGTGTAATTATATTTTTCACACATAATTATATCATTTATTTATCTCTAATCTAATGATACAGTCATTGTAAGGGATTTTCTCCAAATCTCCTTTAGTTGAGGCATATCATGATATTGTACACCATTTTATACTTTGAAGTATATATATGACTTTTTTGACTTGTCATTTCATGTATTACTCTATTATTATTATATTAAGCTTTTTCAATGATATTCCTTAATGACTTGCATCCCTGTGTTTCTCATGTGGTAAGGAACTCTTTATCTAAAATATCGTTTAAATGGTTTTATAGATTTACTCTTCTTAAAAAAAAAAATTTCATTTCCATGTTGTGAAATGGTATTTAAGAATTTAGTTATATATACATGAATATTTTAAAATGTTAATTTATATAAAATTTTGGAAGGTGATGTTCGAAACATTGATTTAATTTCTTTTTAATAATTGTTTTAAATTATTTTTGAAGTGTAATGAATATTTATATATATTAAAAGGATTTATTATAATAGAAAATTAAATGTTATTAGTGAAATGTTGAAATTTTCAATATTTTATGTGTTATGATTATATAATAGTACTAAGACATTTGATGGTGGGTACATGAAAAACCAATGGAATGTGGTTTGTGATAAACCAAAGATGTGTGGTTTCATGAAAAACCAAGGGCATGTGAATACATTATATCCTCCGATACATTGGGTATGGAAGTTGTCTATATTACTTTTCCATTTAGTGATTTGTGTGGAATATGACCATATGGTTATTCCATTTAAGTATTTTTATGTTCCAAGTTAGAATTATATGTTATATGTTTCATTCTATGTGATTTAAGGTAATATTTTGGTTAAAAAGTATAAGCAATGAGATTATATTCAGTGAATTATTTTTGAGACTTCATAAAGGTGAAATGTATTACTTTATGATAAATTATTTTTGGTTTACATTTTTCTGTAATTCTAACAGCCTTCAATCATTATGTATCACTTAAAGAGCTTTTTATACTCATCTCAAGTTTTGAAATGTTTTTCATATGACTTAAAGAAGAATAGAGTCAAGGATGGGATCAATGAAAATTTATGATATTTAAACTTGAAAAGAACCATGTTTCTTTTTGAAAGGTTTATGTTTTATGAGAAACAAATAGATAGTGAGTAGAAGCGTCTACTTGTAATATTTAAGTTGTTATGTATGAGTTATGACCTATTTCTATAAAGCTATAAACCTCAAAAGATCTTGAGTATGATTAAAATAAAATTTAATGACTTATCTCTTGAATATGTATTGTTTAAGGGTGGGAATTATAGTTGGTATCAAATGATGGTTTAGAAAAAATTAGGGATTATGAGTTTTGGAAAACCACATGGTAAGTCATAATGTATATTTGTTTAATTAAATGCTTGTTTTATAACTTATTTAGATCAAGGAATGTCAGCTAAAAATGGAAGTAGGTGGATCTCGAACAACATTCATATCTCTTCCAGTTGACTTTACTTCAATAATTATTTTCTTGCCTTGTTCTAATTATTATCAAAATTTTTATAACATACATATCAATTGAAAAAAATTATTTGAGATAAAAAATACCTCCATTATACATAGATAGCATCATGGATCACGAGTTTTATTTTATCAAATCATATATTCTCAATATTATCTTATTTTCAAGAAAGAAAAATATTATCAAGGTATTTTAAAATATTTTACCTTAACAAATTGTTTTGAAGAATATTATGATTATTAAAAAGTTTCTAAAGAAGTATACCTTTACAGAACCATTTAATAATTTATTTTAAAATATAGTATTTTAGAAAAAAACTTATGGTATTTTAAAAGGACCGTTTATTAAATATTTAAACTAAAACAAGGTCTAACTGTTTTATAAAAATCAAGTTTTATCAGATGTATTGAAATTATATGTCATACAACATTATTTATCAGAACAATTATTCTATGAACATCCATATTACCCAAGTTGTAAAAGGTGTATTAAGAAAAAGCAAATTAATGATTTTGATGAATCTCTAAATCTGTTTTGTAATGCATGGACCTTCTATCTATGTGAACACAATGACGATGAAACTATGTGGACACCATTATTGAGGTACGATGTTATTTCTTTGAGAATATTTTTTTTATCATATGAAGGTGAAAAAATGTGAATATATATAAATCTTCATGAATTAAGATGTTGATGTCATTTTGAGTGGGAAGAAAATTGGTGGTATAAGACAACTATTGAGGTTAAAATATGTTCATGTTATTTTTGAGTTTTATAAAAAGGAAAACCTATAAGATGGGTGACAACCCATCACGTCCCGAAAGGCCATAGGAATCTAAGTATGTCTTATTTATTTTAGTTTAATGATTTTATTGATTCAGAATAAGTTGATTTTGGGAACTCACAATTTATCAAATGGATATACTTAGTATAGGAAATTCATTTGGTGATTACGTGATAAATGTTATTTTAGAAGACGTACTTTATTTTGGAAACAATATATTATTAAGGTAAATCGAATACTATGGGATTTAGTTAAGGAATAGTGGTTGAATTATATTTGGGTAATAATATATGATTTTAATTGTGGACATAAGGGGAATTAGGGTATTTATGGAGATGATTAACTTATGTTTTGGAATATGTGATATGGTTAATTACTTTTTGGTATGATATATTAAGAGTGACTTATGTTATTTGGAGATAATGGATAAATTTTATCTTAGAAAACTATTTGATCAAATCCATATGAGTTAAGGGATTCCATTTTAGTTGTATTATTTTGAAGAATTTTAAGGACATTTGTTTTTTGAATGGTCTATGTATGACTTGGGTACAACAATTTAATATTGTAGTTTAAAAGTAGCATTTACTTTGATAAATGTTTATTCTTTTTGAGAGATTATCTGATATTTTACTATAAGTTTTTATTTTGATTAACATTTCAAGACATGATGAATAAATAGTATAAATTTTTCTATTTAAGTTATTCTCTTGAAGTCTATTAGATCACTTCAGGTGTGACCTATTCTTCTTGAATACTAATCATTTGGAGAATTGATTAGTTTGTGGTAGATATTTATTAAAGTATGAAACTCTACATGACAAGTAAGTATATTTCTTTATATTCTTATTCTATGTAGTAAACTAAACACTAATCTTTATAAAAAGGGCCATAAAATAATTACATATAAATTTCCTAATGGATAATCAAATACTATTTAACCCATCATATGTTTATGATATTATGGTTTTTATCTTTCTTCTGATCATGTTTTCTATCACTCTCCATCAGAACATGATCATTATTTTTATCTTCAATATCCATGTTTTTCTTTCATGGAATCCTATTATGTGTTTTCTCGAGTAACCATTACACTTATATTTTATTCTTTTGAAGTGGTAGTTTTATTCAATCTTTTTTCTGATGTGGTATTTTCAATGAAGTTTGTGGTCCCAATTTGATAATTGTGAGGACGGAATTTCCAAAACCGTGGATGATGAAACATCCCAAGAATTTATTGATTAATAATATTTCATATATATTAATTTTTATGAATAAGATATTATTTTTACATTAATGAGTACACTTTGTCTGATGTCATAATCTAAACACAACAATATGTTTCTCTAAAATTTTATGTTGTACACAACATTGAGTTATATTAAAAAATAATAAAATAATATTATTATTATATTAAATGGTAGTTAAGGCATATCCATTATATTAGGGTGAAAGAATATAAATAACTATAATATTATTATACATGTGTTTAGAATGTTTTAATATTTATTAAATAAATTTTAGAGGCATAAAATTATAATGAATCCAATTTTAAGCATGTAATACTTAATATTTTTTAAAGTTCATTTTACCACCATTTGATGGAGAAACCTTTTAAAATATATATATTTTTGTCACTTTTATATGTTATATATGACACAATAATAATCTTATATAGAAGAGGGACATCAATATTCACTTTTTAGGAATTTTTGATATTTTTCTGATAACTATCATTTTTTGATGAATAGTAATAATATGATAAATTTCAATTGAATACAACTTTTTTCATAAAGAAAATTTATATTGATAAATAATATTATTTAATGATTTTAATGTATGAATAGAATATATTTTTATCATTTAATCCATGTTTTTTTAAAAGTAATTTTTAATTTGAATTAGACCTAAACACATGTTAATGCTTCCATAATTTTTATTTCATAAAAAGCAGATTTCTAGTTTTGAAAATAGGAATTAATTTTAAATTAATTAATACCATTTTTATTGAATTTGGAAAAATGGATTCTATATTTGCAATCAAAAGGTTCAAATTGTGTAAATTGGTATCTTTTATTATTGGACATTAGGAATAGTAACATCAGTAATGATTATTTCTATTTACCATGGTTAAAGGGTAAATCATGTAATTAAGGGTAAAAATTATAATAATATGAAACTACCCTAAAACGTCTCCTAATTCTATTGGATTAGATACATCTTACCATGATCATCCATAGTCTGAATATTTCGCATTTGGGAGCCAGTTGGGTGTGAATATGAAATTTTATAAATTTTAATTTAATGAAAAGGGAAATATAACATAAACTAGTATCTTTTACTGAACAAATTTTAATGTAGGGTCATATAACTGATATCTTTAACTATAAATAGAAAATATAAATGTACAAATGTTTCCCAAATCATCATATTTTATTTATAATTTTAAGACATTAAATAAATATATTTTCTTATGAAACAATGATGATTCTGTGATTACCTTATTAAAGAATGATTCTAATAAATGATATTATAAAAATTAAAATAAATATAATTTCATAATTTTTATCCCATCCATGAATTTTTTTATGGTATTGATATATTATCTTTGTTTTAAATATATTTTTTTGGAATCATGTTGTTACAACTTTAGAAAAAATCAATTACTAAATACTGTCAAAATTGACATGATTGAGTTTTTAAAAGAAATTGTATTTCATTAAATGGTCTAATAGTCCTAAAAATATATAATTGGAAAAAATTACTAATATAATTTTAAAACATTAATTAATTTTAAACTTATTGTTTAATTGTCATTTTATAGTAACTATACTAACCATATATTTTGAAAATAACAAAAAGACATGCCAAGAGTTAATATTTTTAACTAAGGGATAATGTTTACAGATAAGGTTAATTTTGTGAATTATCATGTATAAAACATATGGGTTGAGAGTATTAGGACCCATTATCTTTTTATAATTGAAATAAATCAATTTGAAACTGTTATAATAAGAAAATAATTTTATAATAAAATAATATTTCAATACATTCTTAAAGTGCCCCTCATCTCTCTTATAAAAGGCCACCAACTCTACCATCGTACGCACACATCTAAAGCCCCATGGGTAGTATTATTTCTACTCCAATAATCTCACAAAATCTTTACTTTTCCCCTAAAATCATTAACATTCACATAAGGCAAATCAAGAAATCCTTTTGGCTCAAATCAAAAGATGTTACCTGGTATAGAGGTAACATTTTCTCTCAAGTTAATTTCATTTATTTTACATCTACACTCCTCATGCACTTATAATTCATTGATTACATAATAAAACTATAATATTAAGTATAATAGGATTTTTTTATTATATGTATTAAAACCACACTGACAAAAACCTCCATCTAATGGAAACAAACATACTGTTTCTGTGTACGGGAAACTACAACCTCTCGAAATTATGATTGCTCAATTTTATTCTACCACCTCTCACGGTGTAAATTATGATGGAACTGTATTTATATATGATATATAATATAATCATATTGTCTCTATTCTTATTCAATTATTATTTACACATATATTTATGCTTTCCATGATGTGTAAATACGATAATTTAATTTGAGGAAGTGCGGACTACCGCCCCCAAGTGATATTACTCATTCATGCTATATGAGGAAACATATAATGGATTGTTTTATAAAACCAATGAGACATAAATAACAATAATATAATATTGGAATTATAATTTACATTTATATCATTTGATTATTATTCTTTGGAAAGGAAAAAGGAATGACAGTAGCGTTCATGCGTAAGTACGACCAACTGTTTCCATGAATAGTGAAATTCATTTATTATCTCCAGATAATATGTATGTTATAAAATATGGATATACTAGATATATGTGATAATTAAATCATAAATAATATTCTATAGATTATGTAATCAAACTAAATGGATAATTTAAATCAAGATAAGTATATTTCCAACTCAAGTACAAAATATCAACAAAACGACTGATATGAACTAAAATAATTATGTGATTTTTCATTACCCGATGATAAGTAAGATAAAATAAAAGATAAAACTGAAAAATTTTATGATAAAAGTATAAATTAACCATATTTTATTATTTATAAATATAAAAAATTAATGAGACAAGTCGGACTCAAGGTAAGGGAAATTCTAAACTCAATTTCCACTAATTGTATTTTTTGCATACTTCATTGATTATATTCTTCCAAGTTAATGTGTGGAATCACTATTTATCTATTTCTATTTTAATTTCTACTTATATTTGTGTGGATGTAGATTTTTAACACACAATCACCCCATTGATAAATTCTTACATCATTTATACAAACTTTTCAATGGAAATATTATCTCAATCTCTATTCATTGAGTTAAATATCCAGGTCAATGTTTTAGTTTTTACAAGAATACGTGTGAGTTACCTATTATTTATTTACAATGAATATATACTTATATATGGTGTAATTATATATTTCATGGATAATTATTCCATTGATTTATCCTAAATCTTATGATACTATCATTGTAAAGTATTTTGTCTCAATATTCTTTCATTGATACATATCATGATATCATGCACCTTTATTACAATTTAAGGTGCATATACGACCCTTTTAACACTTTATATCATGAATAAATATATATTAAAGATATTTAAATTTTTTAATGGTACAAATTAATTATCTGTATTCATGGGATTCTCATGTGGTAAGGAACACTTTATCTAAAACATTATTTTAAATCTTTTAATAATTTATTATTGGAAGAACTTCAATTTGAAGTCCTTGTTTTTGAGTGGTATTTAAGAATTTATTTATATGGACATAAATGATTTAAAATGTTATGGGATACATTGATTCAAATGTATCTTCATGAAATGTTTTAAACAATTTTTGAAATGGATTGAATATTTTAATATCATTAAATTGATTTTTGTGATTGTAGATTAAATGTAATTAGTGAGATGTTGTGATTTGAAATATTTTATGCGTTATGATTATATAACGATAATTGGATATTTGAGGGGTGGCTATGTGATTAAACAGATATGGGTTGTTACGTGATAAACCAAATATGTGTGATTCCATGATAAACCAAGGATGGGTGTTTATGTTTTAACCTCCAATGCTTTGGGTATGGAAGTCAGTCACATGAATATTCCATTTTGTGATATGAGTGGAAGTTAATTGTATGGTTATTCCATTTAATTATTTTTAGGTTTTAAGATACCTTTAAATGTTATATGTTTCTTTCTATGGGATTTAGGGTAATATTTTGGTTACATAATGGGTAATTAATGAGGTTATATTTAGTGAAGTGTTTTTACTAATTCTTAATGGTGAAAATTTATACATTATGACAATATATTAATAGATTACATGTTTTTTCAAGACTCATAGTTTTAATTCTTTATATATCCATTTAATGGATTTTATTCTCATCAAATGTTTTGAAATGTTTTTCATAAGACATAAAGAAAAATAGAGTCATGGATGGGATTAAAGAGAAATCATGTTGTTTAAATACGAACCAAACCATGTTTCTTTTTAAAAAGACTATATTTTATGAAAAACTTTCTATTGAGTAGAAGTGTCTACTTGTAATATTTAAGTTGTTATTTACGAGTTATGATCTAATTATATGATTCTATAAAGCTAAAAATGTCCCCAAATATGATTAAAAATAAAATTCATGACTTATATCAAGATTTTGTAATGTTTAAGGCCGATGCCTTATAGTTGGTATCAAATGATGGTTTAGAAAAAATTAAGGATTTTGATTTTTGGATAACCACTTGGTCAGTATTTATGTATATTCGTTCTATTAAATCCTTATTTTATAACTTTCTTAGATCAAGGAAATTCGTTACAAATGTAAGGAGGATGATATCAAAAAAACATTCATATCTCTTCCATATGACTTTCTTGCAATAATTGTTTAAAATTCATGTTTATATTGTTGTGAATCCTTTTCTAACATACAACTCAAATTCATGAAGTGGTTTGATATATCAAACACCTCCACTATACATTTAAAAAATTATGGATAGTGAATTATATTTAATCAAATAATATTTTCTCAACAATTTAATATTTTCAATAAAGGTAAATATGATCAAGTAATTTAAAAATATTTTACCATATCAAAATATTTTAAAGAATATTACGACTTTGAAAAAGGTGATGAAGAAGGAAACCCCCGCACATCATATTTATATTTACATTAAAAATATAGTCTTTCGAAACATAATTATAGTATTTTAAAAGTACCATTGATTGAATGATTAAACTTAGACATGGTTAGACTATTTCATAAAAATAATGTTTTTTTTTGAAATTATATGTCCTACATGAATATTTTTCGAAACTATTTTTTTGTGAACACCCATATGACCCAAGTTGCATAAGGTGTATCTGGGTAAAAGAAGAAAATAATTTTGAAGAATATATAAATCATTGTAGCAATTAATTTATCTTCTATCTATGTGAAGTAGATAATGAAGAAACTAGGTGGACACCATGATCAAGGTGTGATGTTCATTCTTTGGGAATAGTTTTAGTTTATCATTCGGAGGTGAAATAAAAAAATTTCAGTATATATAATAGTTAATGAATTATGATGTTGAGGTCATTATGAGTTTGGATAAAAATTAGAGGTATAATACAACCACTGAGGTTAGAACATGTTAGGTTTATTTTTGAGTTTTATAAAAAGTAAAACCTATAAAAGGGTGACAAACTATTGCGTCCGACAAGGCTATGAGGATCAAAGAATGACTTATTCATTTTAGTTAAATTATTTTATATATTAAGAATAAGTTTATTTTGGGATCCAAAATTTTATCAAATGGATATCCATAGTATAGGGAAGTGATTTGGTGATGAAGTGATATTTTTTTTTGAAGATGTTCTTTTTTTTAGAATATTATATAATTAAGGTAAATAGAAGGGATTTAATTGAGGGATAATGGATGAATTATATTTTGGGAATAATCAATGATTTTATCTGTGGATTTATGGGGAATTAGAGAGTTTATGGAGACAGTTAACTTATCTTATATAATTTCTGATTAGTTTAATGGATTTTTGGTATGATACATTAAAAGTGATTTATGTTTTTTTTGGAGATTACTGTTAAAATTATTCTTTGAAAACTAGATGATAAAATAATTCTGAGTTTTGGGTTTTAATTTTAGTTGGATTATTTTGATGATTATTATGTACTTTTCATTTTTTTGGTCTTTTTAAGATTGGATATTACTATTTAATCGCAGATATTAAAAGTAGTATGTCTTTTTTATAAAGAATTATTCTTTTTAGGGGATTATCTGATCTCTTACTAATCATTTTGATTTGGGTTTATGTTTCAAGATAGGTTGGATAATATGTTAATATTTTCTGGTTTAAGTGATTCTCTATATTTTGATTCTATAATTTCAGGTGTGACCTAGTCATCTTGAATACTCATCGTTTGATAAAAAGATTAGTTTGCGGTAGATATTTATTAAAGGATAAAAGTCTAACTAACAAGTAAGAATGTTTATTTATGTTCTATTTATATATTGTAATATAATTACTCATAATTATGAAAATTAATGTAAAACCAAAATGGTTTCTATTTACTATATATAATTTGAAACCAATTATAGTTTAATCCATCAATAGATTATGGGTTTTTAGTTGTTAACTTTCTCTAGATCATGTTTTATATCACTCTCCATCAGAACATGATGGTTAATTTTATCTTCCATATACATGTTTTCCTACATGAAATCCATGTATATATTATATTGAGATCCCATTGTACTTCTATTTCACTATTTTAATGTGGTATTTTTGTTGAATCTTTTTCTGATGTGGGATTTTCAATGTAGTTTTTGAGAATTATTTTAAAATTATGATGACCTAATTTCCAAAATGTGAGGATGATGTAACATCCCATATATGTATAGAATACAAATTTTTTTATACATCAATATTTATGAATAATATATATCTTTTACATTAAATATTTAACTTTATCAGATATCTTACTCGACACGCAATAATGAGTTTCTCTGAAATCTTACGCTGCACACAACTTTGAGATATACTAAAATATAGTACAATAATATTAATATTATTTTAAATGAAAGTTAACTCAATTCCATTATATTAGAGTAAATGAAAAGGAATAACTATAATATGATTATATATTTTTGTTAAATGTTTTTACATTTTTCCAAAAAAATTTAGAGGCTTAAAATGAGAATGGATCAAATTTTAAGCAAGAAATATTCAAATATTTTTTAAAAAGTCGTTTTTCCAATTTTTGATGGAGAATCCCTTTTAAATCTAGTTTTTGTCACTTTTATATGTTATATTTGAATAAATGAACTTCTTCTTAAGAATATGGACATACAATTTTACTTTTGATGAATTTTTGATATTTTTCGAACAAATATCAATTTTTGATGAATAATAAAATTATGCCAACTTTTAATTGAAAATACATTTTTTCTATCGAGATAATTTATATGGTAAATTATGATTATTTAATGGTTTTTATATATAAATGGATTAAATTTTAATCATTTAATAAAATTTTATTCATTTTAGGTAATTTAAATTTAATTTGGATATAAAAAATGTTAATATTTTTATAGTTTTTACTTCTTGAAAACCATCTTTCTGTTTTTGAAAATATGAGTTAATTTTGAATTTAGTACTAAAATTTCAATTTTTTGGATTTGGAAAATTGTATTCCTTATTTGAAATGATAATGCTCAATTTTATTAAATATTTACCCTTTATTTTTTGACATTATGAATAGTATCTTCAGTAATTATTATTTTTATTTACTAGTGTTAAAGGGTAAATCAGGTAAAAAATGGAAATATAATAATATTATAATAATATATTACATACTTAAGACATTTTGTAATCCTATTGGATGATATATTTCTAACCATGAACAGCCTTAAGCAGAAATTTTGACATTTGTGGGCCACCCGTGGTGTGAAAATAATAGTTTATAATTTTTAATTTAAAGAAAAGGGAAATATAACCTAAACATGTTTCTTTTACAAAACCAATTTTAATGTTGGGTAGCATAACTGAAATGTTTTACAATAAGTTGTAATTATAAATATAAAACTATTTCCTACATTATGGTACTTTATTTATAAATATTATACATTAAATAAATAATTTATTTATGACATAATGACGATGTAGTGATGACCATATTAATGAATGATTCAAATAAATGATATTATAAATGTTAAAATAAATGTAATTTGATATTTCTATTCCATACAAGAATTTTATTGATGATATTGAAATATTATATTTTAGTTAATGCATTTTTTAAAGGAATCATGTTTTTATGACTTAAAAAATTCAATTACTAAATAGTGTCAAAATAGACATAAATGAGTTTTTAAAACCAATACTATTTTATTAAATTATATAATAGTCATAAATATATAATAATCTGAAACAAATACTTAAATAATGATAAAAATTTCATTAAAGTTCCACTTATGGTTCGATTGGCATTTTATAGTAACAATAGTAACACTATAGTGTGAAAATACAATAAGACATGGTAAGAGTTATTGTTTTTAACTAAGAGTTAATTCTTAAAGATAACATTAAATTTTTTACCCAAAATTGTCTAAGACCTATTAGTAGAGTGTTTTAGACCCATTTTCATCTTACCCATGATATATATCACTTTTCAACTATTATAACTTGAAAATATATTTATAAAAAAATAATATTTCAAGACATTCCCAAAGTGATCATCCTCCCTCTTATGAAAGGATACATCCTCTACCCACTTAATCACACATATCAATCCCCTTGGATCATACAAATTATACTCAAATAAGATATCAACATCCCTCCATTCTTTATAGATGCCTTACCTTGGGTATAATGTAATTCAAGAAAGCCTTTTGGCACAAATCAAAATAAGTTACCCGATTTAGAGGTAACATATTCTCTCAAGTTCCTTTATATTAATTTCATTATCCACTACATATGATCTTATTATTATTTTATTAAATAAATAAATTATAATAATTATAATAGGATTTTGTTATTAGAATTATTATAATTAAAATTACACACACATCGTTCAAATTGATATGAATATTCTACTTCTGTGTAAATTGAACTACTGCCTCATAAAATGAACATTGTTCAATTTTCTCCTACCACCTCTCATGGTGGCCATTATAACGACAATATATTTATATATGTTATATATTATATTCATATTGTTTCTATTTTTCTATAATTTTTATTTACAACATACCTTTATTCTTTTCATGATGTGTAAATATGATAATTTCATTTGAGGAGGTGTGGACCACTACTCCCTCATAGTGATATGACTCATTCATGATATACATGGAAACATACATAGGATAGTTTTATTAAACATATGATAAATAATAGACATAAATTAAATACAAATATTATAATATAAATTTATATTATTGGATTATTATTCTTTTATTTGGACATAGAAATGAAAATAGCGTTCATGCGTACATATAGACTACGGTCTCCATGAACGGTTCATTTCATTACATATGTAAAAATATTATGGTTATTAAAAAATACATATATACTAGATATATATGATATATAAATCATGAATAGTATTCTGGATATGAGGGAATCTTATCATATGGACGATTCACATAAAAACAAGTTGATTTTCAGATCAAGAACCAAATATCAACAAAATGAATAGTATGAACTTGAATAATTATATAATTTTTTATAACATGATTATAATTAATATAAAATGAAAAATAAAATTTAAAATGATTCTGAAGAAATTATAAATTAACCTATGTTTATTATTCATGAATATAAAGAATGAAAGAGACAAGTCAGACTCATGGTAAGGGATTTTTTAAACTCAATTTCCACACATTAGGTTTTCAATATACTTCGTTTATGATATTATTCCAAGATTATTTTCAGAATCACTGAATATTTATTTATGTTTAAATTTACACTTCCCGTTGTGTGGATATTCTTTTTCAGCACATAATCACCCCATTTATAAATTCTTACATCATTTATACGAACATTGTAAGGGAAATCATATCTCAATCCCAATTTGTTGAATTAAATATCCATGTATTTGGTTTTGTTTTTCCAGGAATATGTATAAATAACCACTAATTGTTTTAAACTGAATATCCTCTTATATTTTATGTCATTATATTTTTCAAACATAATTTTTTCATTGATTCATAATTAATCTAATGATACTATCATTGTAAGGGATTTAGTCTTAATATCCATTCATTGAGGAATACCATGATATTGTGCTTCTTTATTACTCATTAAAGTGCATATATGTGCCTTTTGATATGATATATAACTTATTACTATACTATCATGATATTAAATTTTCTAAATGATATTCCTTAATGATTTTTATTCATATTTTTCTCACGCGGAAAGGGACACTTTATCTAAAACAATATTTTAAATGTTTTAATATTTATTCTTCTAAAACCATCTATTTGAAGTTCATGTTTTCAAATGGTATTTATTAATTTATTTATATGGATATGAATTTTTTAAAATGATAATTTATTAAAAATATTTCAATGTGGTATGGGAAACATTGATTCAATATTTTTTTATTAAATGTTTTAAATGTTTTTTGAAATGGATTGAATATTTCCATATCTTGAAATGATTTCATGTTATTGAAAATAAAATATTATTAGTGAAATGATGATATTTGAAATATTTTACATTTTATGATTATATAATGGTAATTGGACACTTTAAGGGTGGTTATATGATAAAACAATAATTTTTGGTTTTGTAATAAACCAAAGAAATGTGGTTCTGTGATAAAACAAGGACAACTGTTTAGGTTATAACCTCCAATGCATTGGTCATTGAAGTTGGCCCTATGACTATTCAATATAGTGATATTTGTGGAAGTCAACCGTGTGGTTATTCCATTTAAGTATGTTTATGTCCAAAGTTTCCTTTATATGTTATATGTTGCTTTCTATGAGATTTATGGTAGTATTTTGGTTACAAAAAGGGTAAGCAATGAGCATATATTAAGTGAAGTGTTTTTTCTACTTATTAAAGGTGAAAATTATTACTTTATGATAATTTACTCATGATTTATATGATTTTTCTTGACTAACATTTTTTTAATATTTATATATCCTTTATTGAGACATTTAGGATCATCCCATGTTTTAAATTTTTTAATTGGACATAAAAACTAATAGAGTTAAGGATGAGATCAAGGAAAAGTCAATCTATTTAACCATGAAACAAAACACATTGCTTTTTAAAATGTTTTTTATGAAAAAATTGGGATAGTGAGTTTAGGTGTCTACTTATAATATTGAAGTTGTTATGTATGTGTTATGACCTAATTCTATAAATCTATAATCCAAAGAAGATCTTGAATATAATTTAAAGTCAAATTAATGGCTCATCTCAATATTAAGTAATGTTTAATGTTGGGGCCTTATAGTTGGTATCAAAAGGAGGATTATATAACATTATAGATTAGATGTTTTGGATAACCACATGGTAAGTCTTTATGTCTATTCTCTTAGTTAAATATTTGTTTTATAACTTTTTCAGATCATGGAATGTCAGTTAAAAATGGAAGGAGAAAGATATCAAAAACATTCTTATCTCTTCCTGATGACTTGCATGCAACAATTATTGCAAAGTCATGTTCCAATGACTGTGAAACTTCTCATAACATAAAACTCACTTGTAAGTAGTTTTTTGAGATGTCATACACCTCCACTATACCTCGATACCATCATGGATCATGGGTTGTATTTAATCAAATCATATTTTCAAAATATTCTAATATTTTTAAGAAAATTAATTATTCTGAAATAGTTTTCAAATATTTCACCTTATCAAAAAATTTTGAAGGCCGTTATGATTTTGAAAAAGGTACTAAAGAAGGATAACATTGTGAAACCGATTTATATTTACTTTTAAAATATATTCTTTCATCACATACTTGTTGTATTTTAAAAGTACTATTCATAGGACGTTTCAACTCAAACACAGTCTGAGTGTATTATAAAAATCATGTTTTATCATAGGTTTTGATATTATATGTCATGCATGATTATTTTTCAATACTATTTTTATATGAACACACATATGAACCATGTTGTACAATGAGTATCTTGATAAAGGAAGAAAATTATTATGAAGAATCACTAAATCATTTTCGCAATGTATAGACCTTATATCTACGTGAAAAAGATGATGATGAATCTAGGTAGACATCATGATTAAGGTACAATGTTATTTTGTTGGATATAGTTTTATTTTATCATATGGAGGTGATATAAAAAATTTCAATATATATAATATATAATAAATTATGATTTTGAGGTAATTATGAGTTGGGATGAAAATGAGAGGCATTAGACAACCATTGAGGTTAAAACATGTAAGGGCTATTTTAGGGTTTTATAAAAAGGAAAACCAGGAAGATGAGTGACAACCTATCATGTCTGGAAGGGCCTTGAGAATAAAATTATGAATTATTATTTTTAATTAAATAATTTATTGGATCATGAATAAATTGATTTTGGGAACTTACATTTCAATAAATTGATATCCTTAATATAGGAAAATTATTTGGTGACTAAGTGATAAATGTTATTTTTGAAGATGTTCTCAATTTTGGGAACTTATATGATTAATATAAATAGAACACTACTGTATTTAATTAATAAATAACGATGGAATTATATTTTGGGAATAATATATGATTTAAATTGCGAACATATGGTGAATTAGAGTATTTAAGGATATGATTAACCAAAATTGAGGAATATGTTATTTTGTTAATTACTTTTTGGTATTAGACATTAAGGGTGAATTATGTTTTTTTGTCGTTAATAGTTAAAATTTATCTTAGAAAACTATGAGATCAAAACCTTATGGGTTTTGTGTTTTAATTTTATATGTATTATTTTGTAAAATTTTGAGGACTTTTTTTGTTGAATGGTATTTGTAAAACTTTGGTATTACTGTTGAATTGTGGAGATTTAAAGTACCCATTTTTTCTATAAAGGATTATTATTTCTGGGATATTATCAGATATTTTACTAACCATTTTTATTTTGGTTAATTGTTTCATGAGAAGATGAATATATAGTGAATATTTTGTGGTCTAATAGAATCTCTAGAAGTTTATTCTAGAGATTCAGGTGCGACCGAGTCATCTTGAATACTCATTGTTTGGAAAAATATTATTTTTTGGTAGATATTTACTAAAGGATGAAACTCTACTAGAAAATCAAGTATTTTTACTTATGTTATTATTATATGTAGTAAAATAATTCCTAAAATTTATGAAAAGGACATGAAAACTAATATGTTTTCGATTTAATTTTTCTACTAGGAAATTAAATACTTTTTAACCCATCATATGTTAATGGTTTTCTGGTTGTGAAATTTCTCTTGATCATGTTTTCTATCACTATCCATCAGAACATGATTTTTATTTCTATATTAAATATCCATGTTATTCAATATGGAATCCTATTATGTGTTATCTTTGGTGACCTATGTACTTATCTTTCATTACTTTAGAGTTGTAGTTTTATGGACACTTTTTCCAATGTGGGATTTTCAATGATGTTTCTGAGTGAAATTTCAAAACCAAGAGGACACAATTACCCAAAGGGGGGATGATGTAACATCCCCTGTATTTATAGAATAATAATTTTTCATATCTTTTTCTATTTATGAATTATATGTTAATTTTCTGCTAAATAGTACACCTTTTTCAATACCTTACTCGACACCTAACAAATATTTTCTCTGAAATCATATGTTGCAGAAAACATTGAGTTATACTGAAAAATAATCCAATAATAATATGATTATATTAAATAGTAGTAAACACCCATTCCTTGTATATGAGGGAATGAATATAAATAACTAAATTTTTATTATACATTTTTGTTAAATATGTTTACATTTGCGAAATTAATTTTAGAGGCTTAAATTGAGAATGAATCCAATTTGAATCATAAAATACTCTAATTTATTTTAAAAGGTCATTTTACCACCATTTAATAGATAAAATTTTTTAAATATAGTTTTTTTCACATTTATATGTTCTATTTTACAAAACAAACTTCTTCTTCAGAAGCAGGACATTGAAATTTACTTTCGATGAATTTGTGATATTTTTATGATAACTTTAATATTTGGTTGAATAGTAAAAATATGCAAAAATATAATTGAAAACAAGATTTTCCACCACATCAATTTATCTTGTCAAATAATACTATTTAATGTTTTTAAATTATAAATGGAATATATTTTTATCCTTTAATCTGATTTTTGTTGGTGGAATTAATTTGAAATATAAATTGGAGATAAAAACATGTCAATCTTTTGAAAGATTTTTCTTCTTAAAAAAACTATTTCTAATTTTTACAACTTCAATTAATTTTAGATTAATTACTAAAATTTATTTGTTTTGAATTTGAAAAAATTGATTCCATATTTGGAATCATAATCTTCAAATTGTGTAAATAGATACCTTTCATCTAGACATTATGAATAGTAAATTTAGTAATTATTATTTTTATTTTCCATGGTTAAAGGGTAAATCAGCTAAATAAGGGTAAAATAATTTTATTATAATAATAAAAAACTACCATAAAATGTTTCCTAATACTATTTGATGAGATATGTCCGACCATGAGAATCATTAGGCTGAACTTTTGGCATTTGGGATCCACTTGGGTGTTAAAATGACATTTGATAATTTTCAATTTGAAGAAAAGAGAAATATTACATAAACATGTATATTTTACTAAACCAATATTAATATAGAATTATATAACAGATTTCCATGCCATTAATAGTAATTATAAATCTAATAAAATTTCCTACATTATGGTATTTTATATATCATTTGTAGACATCAAATTAAATAATTAATTTAAGAAATAATGATGATGTAGTGATTACCTTATTAATGAAAGATTAAAATAAATGATATTATAAATAATAAAATAAAGTTGATTTGATTATTATTAATTCATACATGATTTTTTTTGAAGATAATAACTTATTATATTTGAGTTAATACCTTTGGTTCGATGGAATGAAGTTGTAATAACTTTAAAAAAATCATTTCCTAAATAGTGTCAAAATTGACAAAATTGTGTTTTTAAAACAAATATAATTTTATTAAATGATATAATAGAAATAAAATAATAATTTGGAAAAAAATTAATTATATAATTCGAAGAAATCATTAATGAACCACTTATAGTTCTATTGCAATTTTGTAGTTAATATAGGAACCACAAATTTAGAAAATACAAGAAGACATGGTATGAGTTAATGTTTTTAACTAAAGGATAATGATTAATGATAAAGTTAATTTTTTTGACTTAAACAGTTATAAAACCAATTTTTTAGAGGATTTAGACCCATTATCATCCTATCCAATAAATATATCTATTTGGAACTATTATAATTGGAAAATCATTTTATAAAAAAATAATATTTCAAGACTTTCTTAAGTGCCCCTCCTCCCTCTTAAAAAAATGACACCACATATACCCACTTACTCACACATCTCATGCCCCATGGATCATCCAAATTATAATATAATGAGATCCAATAATCCATTATTTACTCTTATAAACCTTACCTTGGGAAGAATGAAAACCAAGAAAGCCTTTTGGCACAAATGAGAAGATGTTAACCGATATAGAGTTAACATCGTCTATCAAGTTACTTTCCTTTATTTTTATTCTCCACTAACTATGATATTATTATTCATTGATTAAATAAAAACACCAGTATAATAAATATACATGGATTTTTTTATTATATTTATTAAAACTACACTAACAAACATCTCCATCTAATGGATACCAACCTATTCTTTCTGAGTACGATGAACTACTTCCTCATGAAACGACTATTGTTCACTTTTCTCCTACCAACTCTCATAGTGGCCATTATGATGTTATTATATTGAAATATAATATATATTATATTCACATTGTATCTATTTTTATATAATTTTTATTTACAACATACCTTTGTTCTTTCCATGATGTGTAAATATGATAATTTCATTTAAAGAAGTGTGGACCACCGCCTCTCATAGTGCTATGAATCGTTCATGATATACATGGAAACATAAAAAGGATGATTTTATTAAAAATATGATAAATAATAGGCATAAATATTATAATGATTGTTGACCTCACCTGTTTTGATAATCCCAATTATGTGTTCATATATTATGCTATTACTAATGATCTACAGTTTAATTCTTACAAATCAGTGATCAAGTTAATAATAATGTTTAAATAATCTCTGATTTATGTTAATCTTGATTATCCCTGTTTATACAAGATTTGAAACAATTCTAAGTTAATTAGATGTGGTTTTCATAAGAGCCAGAGCTACCGATAGCCAGAGCTACCGATAGCCAGAGCTACCGATAGCCAGAGCTACCGATAGCCAGAGCTACCGATAGCCAGAGCTACCGATAGCCAGAGCTACCGATAGCCAGACCTACTGATAGCCAGAGCTACCGATGCACACACAGAGCTACCGATGCACACACAGAGCTACCGACGCACACACAGAGCTACCGATGCACACACAGAGCTACTGATGCACACAGAGCTACCGATGCACACACAGATCTACCGATGCACACAGAGCTAATGATGCACACAGAGCTACCGATGCACACACCGAGCTACCGATGCACACAGATCTACCGATGCACACAGGGAGCTACCGATAAGAGCTACCGATAAGAGCCACCGATAAGAGTTTGAAGAGCTACCGATGGAGGATCCCTACACCGAGTCAACTGTACATGTCTACAAACAAACAGCTACCTATAATGAACTGTGGAGTCAAATCCTATATCCTCGACACTATTTGTTTATTATACTAACGGTTACATTTGTTACTTTTGATGCATTTAATGTTATTAAATGATTTATGTTGCCATTTCAGGAAACCGTACCAAGTATGATCAAAAAGTATAATCATTCCTTCTTGTCAAAAAAACAAAAAGGGTATAAAGAGGACATCGTGTATGTATCAAAAGGAGTGTGAAAGAAAACTCGAAGAGATCAAGCACACAGAACACACTTGCGATCAAGCTCAAAACGTGCCAAGATCAACCGGAGAACTTGCACTCACGAGACTACTACTACCAGCCTCCAGAACATAGAGCATACATCGAGCAATCTATGCTAATGAATAACCACACAAAACTCATCATTCTTTGAGCTAATAAGCAAGCTGAACCTCGAAGTCAAGGAAGCAGATGGTACTCTGTTTTCCAGAAAAAAACCAAAGAAGACTCAGAAGGAATTCTAATCAACAAAAGGAGTCAAGAGCTGCACGAAGATCACTAGAGCCATTTCTAATCTCTAAATCTTTATCTCTGTGATTTACTTTTTACATTACGAGCAGTGTGTGTTATCTGTTGTTTTTTACACACACACTATCTCCTGAACCTTAACTGGAGGATTTGTAAATCCTCACTCACTATCTTTTCATTCTTTTTCCCACTGTGGATAGTGGTAGAGGTCGTGTGTGACCTGGACAGCTGGTTGCTGTTTTTTTTCCCACGGATAACAGTGGTAGAGGTCTTGGACCTGGACAGTTGTAAACTGTTGTACCCCGATTCAGGGTGTGGATCATCCTTATATAAGCTTTTGAGAGGACTAAGTCTCGGCTTGAGACTGAACCTCTTGGTTAACTCCTTTGTGTCTTTAGTTAAAGTTTATATCCATACAATACATATCTATTTAATATTCCGCTGCTATTACTTTGAAATATAATTTGTCTTCAAAGATACTTTGATATTTAAACTTGCAAGTGTTTATATTTATTATAAATCAGTAAGTTAGTTTCAAAAGTTAATTTAATCATCAGATTAAGTTAACTGAGAACTAATCAATCTTTGAGAAACTAATTGAACCTTTATAATCTGTATAAATTCACTACAGTTTAATCTGTTTTTGAAATTGGGGGATTTTAATAGAAATAGTTTTTAGCAGAAATTTAAATTGGAACTCAATTCACCCCCCTCTTGAGTGTCCACTCCGACCAACATTTGGTATCAGAGGGTTTATTAATACCTTCTAAATTACTCTGTTTTCAACTGTGATTTTAGTTGTATTTTAATGTTCTTAAAATTTCTGTTATTCCTAAATTTTTATCTCTTTAAATTTTGTTTATAATGGATAATAGACTTGAGGGTGTTGCTACTAACCGACCACCTTTCTTTAATGGAAATAACTATGCTCAGTGGAAACTTAAAATGAAAATTCATCTAGAAAGCATGAGTTTTGATATTTGGACTGCTATTGAATCTGAATATAAAGTTCCCACTACTGATAGATCTACTTGGGATGAACCTACAAAGACTGCTTACAATAATAATTGTAAAGCTATGAATGCTCTGTACTGTGCTCTAGGAGATGAAGAATTTAATAGAATTTCTGCATGTAAAACTGCTTTTGAAATTTGGGATACCTTGGCTGTTTCTCACGAAGGAACAACTAATGTTAAAGAAATGAGATTAAACACTTATACTATTAAGTATGATAATTTCAAAATGAAGCCTGATGAACCTATTTCTGACATGTATCTCAGGTTCAATGAGATAGTAAACACAATGAGCTCACTCGGAAAGATTGTTCCTGCAAAAGAACAAATTATGAGAATACTGAGATGTTTTCCAGATAGATGGAGAGGTACATCCGTTTCAATTAGAGAATCCTGTGACATTGGAACACTGCCTATCAAGGAGTTAATTGGTAAGCTGATGATGTATGAAGAAGATCTTAAAGTAAATAAAGAATAAGATGAGGAACCCAAAAGAAAATCTGTAGCTTTTAAAACTACTGCCTTTAAGAGTGAAGACAAGGATAAACTACAAATGGAGATTGAGAGTTCAATGAGTGAAAATTCAGAATCTAAAAGTGATGCTGAGATGGCTCAAATAGCTAGGAGATTCAAAAAGTTTTATAGGAAAAAGAAATTCTTTAGGAAACGAAATTACAAAGGAAAGTATGATCAACAAGGAAAATGGAAAAAAGTATTGGAAGAAGGCTAACAGGATTGATGAAGTTGTCTACTATGAATGCAAGTGAAAAGGATATATCAAAGCAGACTGTCCAAAGTTAAAATTCAAAAAGAAATATTATTACAAAGACAAGAAGTACAAGAAAGCCATGAAGGCTACCTGGAGTGCTTCAGAAGACAGCACTAGTGAAGCAGAATCTTCAGACTCTGAAAGGAATCGAGCCAACATGTGTTTCATGACAAATACTTCTGAGGTAACATCTGACACTCTTGTTTTAAATTCATATTATTCTGGAGATGATTCTTATTCAGAAAACATGTCAAAATCTGAACTATTTGAGTACTGTGATATGTTGGAAGAAACCTGTAATGAGCTTAAAGACAAATACAAAGGTTTAAAGAAACAATATTCTTTAAGTGTTAAGCATAAATCTGATCTTGATATAGAAAAGGAAAAGAATGCTCAACTACTAAAGGAAAATACAGAACTGAAACTGTCAAATGAGCAACTTAGAAAGGACTTAGAAAAATTCACAAATGGAAAGAATGCATTAACTCAAATTCTAGGAAAGCAAGTTGCACCTAGATATGCTACTGGTTTGGGATACCAACCTGGACAGAGAAAATTCACTGGAACCCGATTTATTCCTAAGTCTGAAAAAAATTCTGCTAGTTCCAGTTTTGGAAATTCATATGCTTCAACAGGTTGTTCACATGGTTATAGACCAAATAAAGTTTATCTTTCAAAATTTGTTGTTTCTGTTAATTGTATGGGACCCATAAAACAAATTTGGGTACCTAAGGCCCTGATTGCTAACCTATCTGGACCCAAGAAAATCTGGGTACCAAAGTCATTTCCTCTTTAAATCTGTTTTATAGGAGACCTGCTTGAAGAGACGTCACAAGAAGATATGGTATTTAGATAGTGGGTGCTCAAGACACATGACTGGATATTATTCTTGCTTCAAGAGCTTAATAAAGGTTGATGGAGGTCATGTCACCTTTGGTGACAACTCTAAAGGAAAAATCATCGGCCTAGGCCAGATTGGTATCACTGACTCAGTATTAATTTCTAAGGTTTTATTCGTTGATGGACTTAAATATAACTTGCTTATTATATCTCAATTATGTGACGATGGTTTCAATGTCAAGTTTGAAAATGACTCATGTGATGTTTTTAACTCCAAAAACTCTTTAGTATTTTCTGCTCTAAGGAATGAAAATGTTTATGCTGTTGATTTAAATTCTTTAGCCAAAAAAAATATTTCTTGTTTGAATGCTTTTAATAAAGAATCTTGGCTATGGCATAGAAGATTAGGACACTGCAACATTCACTCACTTAGAAAACTGGCTAGGAAAAACATAGTTAGAGACTTACCCAAGTTAGAATTCCCAAATGACAAAGTGTGTAATCCGTGTCAAAAGGGAAAACAACACAAAGTTTCTTTTAAATCAAAGAAAGAAGTATCAACTTCTCAACCACTTGAGTTGGTTCACATGGATTTGTTTGGACCATCAAGAGTTTCTAGTTTAAATGGGAAGCATTATGTCTATGTTCTTGTAGATGGCTTTTCTAGATATACTTGGGTATACTTTCTAGCTCACAAAAGTGAAGCTTGTTCTTACTTTATTAAATATTCCAAGTCTGTAGAGAACCTTAGTGGACTTAAGATTAAAACCCTAAGAAGTGATCATGGTTGTGAGTTTGAAAATCATGAGTTTGAATCTTACTGCACACACAATGGCTATAGTCACAATTTCTCTGCCCCTAGGACACCCCAACAAAATGGTGTAGTAGAAAGGAGAAACCGAACCCTTCAAGAAATAGCTAGAACCATGCTCAATGAATATGAACTGACTATTTACTTTTGGGCTGAAGCTGTTAATACAGCTTATTATGTTATCAATAGCGTCTTGATCAGACCTGTTCTTAAGAAAACCCCTTATGAGTTGTGGAACAATAGAAAGCCTAAGGTTAATTACTTCAGAGTTTTTGGTTTCAAAGTCTTTATACTTAATACTAAAGATAATCTGGATAAGTTTTCTCCCAAAAGTGATGAAGGAATTTTTCTGGGTTACTCTATTTCAAGTAAAGCTTATAGAGTTTTCAATAAGAGAACCAAATGTGTGGAAGAATATGTTCACATCAAATTCGATGAAACTGATCCACATGAGCCTAAAACCTCTCTTGAGAATCTTGAAGAAGATTTGTCTATTCTGGACCTTAATGATAAATCTAAAGAACCTATTATAAAAACATCCAGTTCTGGACTTTCTCTAGAATCTGCTTCTGTTGAACCCGAACCTATAGATGAACCTGAAGTTTCTAGTCCAACCTTTACCAAATCGACTAAGATTCTAAAGAATCATCCTTTAGATGCTGTTGTTGGTAATATTGATAGAGGAACATAAACTAGAGCTTCTCTAAGGAACCTGGTTGAACATCAAGCTTTTCTGTCACAACTAGAACCCAAAAATATCAATGATGCTATCAATGATGAATTCTGGGTAATAGCCATGCAAGAAGTGTTGAATCAATTTGAAAGAAACAAAGTCTGGGAATTAGTTGATAGACCCAAGGACACCTTGACAATAGGCACAAAATGGGTTTTTAGAAATAAAGTAGATGAATCAGGAAACATAGTTAGAAACAAAGCTAGACTAGTTGCACAGGGATATAGTCAAGAAGAGGGTATAGACTATGGAGAAACTTTTGCACCTGTAGATCGACTGGAAGCTATTAGGATCTTACTTGCATATGCATCACATATGAATTTCAAGTTATATCAAATGGATGTCAAAAGTGCATTTCAAAATGGTTTTATAATTGAAGATGTTTTTGTGGAACAACCACCTGGATTTACAAACCCTCATTTTCCAAATCAAGTTTTTAAACTTTCTAAAGATTTATATGGTTTAAAACAAGCTCCAAGAGCTTGGTATGATAGACTCATCAATTTTATTATTTCAAAAGGTTTTACTAAAGGGATCGCTGATCCAACTCTTTTTATTAAAAGAATTTCTAAAGATGTTTTAGTTGTACAAATCTATGTTGATGATATTATATTTGGATCTTCTAAACACTCTTTATGTACTGATTTTTCAAAAATTATGCAAAATGAATTTGAAATGAGCTTAATGGGAGAGCTTAAGTATTTTCTTGGTTTTCAAATTTTTCAAACTAGAGATGGAATTATTTTAAATCAATGTAAATATACAAAAGATCTTTTAAAACGTTTTGGATTGGATAGCATTAAGGAAAATGATACACCTATGAGTACTACCTGTAAGTTGGATACAGATGAAGCTGGGAAACCAGTGGATCAAACCAATTAAAGAGGTATGATTGGAATCTTACTTTATCTTACTGCTAGTCGACCAGATATTATGTTTAGTGTATGTATGTGCGCTAGATTTCAAGCTAATCCTAAGGAATCACACTTACTGGCTGTTAAAAGGATTTTTAAATATCTTAAGCATACTGTACATTTAGGTTTGTTTTATCCAAGAGGACAATCATTTGACCTAATTAGCTATTCAGATGATGACTTTGCTGGACGTAAGTTAGAAAAGAAGAGAACATCTGGAACATGTCATTTACTTGGTAAATCCCTAGTGTCATGGTGTAGTAAGAAACAAAACTCAGTTGCATTGTCTACTGCCGAAGCAGAGTATATAGATGCTGGTAGTTGCTGTGCACAAATTCTGTGGATGAAACACACTTTATTGGACTTTGGATTTGAGTTTAAACATGTTTCAATTAACTGTGACAACACTAGTGCAATAAACATTTCTAAGAACCCTGTATCTCACTCTATAACCAAACACATAGATGTAAGACATCATTTTCTGAGAGATCTTTATCAAAAAGGTGATATTACTCTTGAATTTATTGGCACTGAACATCAATTGGCCGATATTTTCACTAAACCTTTATGTTCTGATAGGTTAAGTTACATTAGGAACGAGCTGGGGATGATCAATTCTCACCGATGTTGAAATTCTCACCGATGATCAATTCTCACCGATGTTGAAATTCTCACCGATGATCAATTCTCACCGATGTTGAAATTATCACCGATGATCAATTCTCACCGATGTTGAAATTCTCACCGATGATAAATTCTCACCGATGTTGAAATTCTCACCGATGATCAATTCTCACCGATGTTGAAATTCTCACCAATGATAAATTCTCACCGATGTTGAAATTCTCACCGATGTGCAATTCTCACCGATGTGAAATTCTCACCGATGTGAAATTCTCACCGATGTGAACTTCTCACCGATGTTATATTTTAAACTTCTGTCTGCTGCCAAGAATATGAATCGTTTTATTTTTATGTTATTTTACTTTATTCGTTTATTTATGATTCCTACATGATAAAACTAAGCCTAAACCGCTTCTCACTCCACCGGACCCAAAAACCTTCTCCTTTGAATCCTAGCTCCCTAATCGACTGAGAACCCTTAATCCGCGATGGCAAAAACCAAGATTCCTGCCAGCAGAGATGACAGTGTAGAGCCTAAAACAAAGAAGCAGAAAGTGCAGCAAGAAGCTCGTGGAAGTAATGTCAGAACTAGGTCGGGAAAGCGACCAGTAAACCCTCATTTGCAGCATAGAGATATTGTGATTGAAAAGGAGCTATGCGTAGATTGGCTGCTACCAAGCAAGTCATTGGTGCTTGCAATTCTGGAAGATCAGAGATGGGTAGATTGTTTTTCAAATAACAATGGTCCCTACTAACCGAAGTTAGTGAAATAGTTTTACGAATTCGTAAGCTTCGAGAAGTCTAAAAATGAAAATAGGGTAAGTTCTTTTTTAAATGGAAAAGAAATGTCATTTTCTTCAGTAGAGTGGGAAGAATGTTTAAAAGTCCCACATGAAGGTGTATCCGAGTATGTCTCAAGAGCAATTCCACCTACCAGTAACATCTTTGACTATGAGACCGCTTTAAAAGAGCTAACGGGTAATGGAAGTCAGAGGCAAGTGGTTGCTACTGAATTGGATGGAGAGAACAGATTGCTTTTCAAATTTGTTCAACATGTTTTGATACCAAGGAGAGGATATTTTTTCTAATCTGAGATATCAAGATATTTATCTTCTACATCTGTTAAGACATGGTGTGAAAGTTAATCTGTGCAGACTGCTGTTGAATCAAATGGAAGACATGATTAGGCCAAAATCAAAGACTAATGCTTTATTCTTTGCCAAAATGATCTCTGTGACGATAAAAGTGAAAGGGATAGCTGAGTCTCAGGATGAGACAGTTGTAGTTAAGAATAACTTCTGTATCACTACTACAGTTTGTAAGTACATGAAAATCAATTGGAACCCGTGGAAAGGAGAATGGGTCAGTGATGACCAGAGGGTGTATGATAAGTTTAATCCTGTGGATTATCCTTCAAGGCCAAAGGATAAAAGAGATCCAGGTTTAGGATCTGATGAAGAGGAACCCGAGTACAGTGATGAGTCAGAAGAAGAATAAGAAGAAGAAGAAGAGGAAGAAACTCCTATGGATACTGGAGGAGATCCAGACATTCCCCCAAGTCCTGTTACTGAGTTTGTTTACTCAAGAAAAGGAAAAGTAGAGGAAGTGTTATCTATTCATGAAGAAGACCAGTCAGTTCCTCAGTAGGAAGGAGAAAAAGAGGATGTATCTGAATCATCTGATTCTTCTAGGTTGAGTCTGAGTCCTTTGATTGAAAACTCAATTGTGCCTACTGATGATGTAGAAAAAGAAAGTGAATAAGCTGTACCTATGTCAGAAAATCTCCTTACTACTGCTGAGATGGAAGTTGTTGTAGAATATTCTGATGAAGAAAGACCATAATAAAATTTAGTTGTTGTACATAGGAATGCACCCATTGAGGGGGAGAATCATCCCAATATTGGAAATGTTACAGTGGCTGTTGAGATTGAAGACTGGGTAGAAGACCCAGGATTTATAGTGTGTGGTTTGGATTATCCTGATTCGGATAATGAAGTATCCTTGAATAGACCAAAGATCAGCTATGACATCAATTCTGAGTTATTACCTGATGATGTGGTCCGAATACACGATTTAGATGTGCTGAAAGAAAATCTCAAAGTCAGTTTTGTAGTAGAAGTAAAGACAATGGAATATTTTCTGGTATCCTCGATTCAATCAGTCATGAATGATTCAGTAGTCAGCTTAGCTTCTTCAAGATTATCTACTACAGTTGCTCCTACTGATTTTGTTACAAAGTCTGATCTTGAATCCCGAAAGCATGAGCTGAAAGAATCCTTCACTGCCTCAGTAACTGATATGAAGCACTGTTTTCGTGAAGAAATGAAGTTGTTAGAACAATCTCTTGAGCTTTCTCTTGGTTTCAATCTGCCAACTTTTATGGGTGAGCTAATGGAAGCAGTCAAAGAATGCCAGACCCAATATTCTAGAATATAAGCATATCTTGAAGCCTTAAAGAAGTCTGTTACTACTTTAGATTCTTACATGATCTCATAGCCTCAAGTTGATAAGGATTTAGCCTATGTGAAAAGTTTTGTAAGACAAATGGTTTCAGTATTTGAAGATTTCAAATCTTCTATAAAGGATCATGTTAAAAATCAGGACTCTCAACTGCAAACTCTGATTAGTGGCTTGACCAAATGTTTCAAAGAAACTGTATCCTTCTCGGTTGGTCCTCTAACTTCAAAACATGCATTTGATTTGAATCAATTACGAGCTATGATGAAGGAGGAGCTTGGTTCTATTTCAACCAGTGGCTCTATGGACTCATCATATCTAAGCCGGGTAGTGCTCTCTACAAGAGATTCAGTTAGGGAAATAATGAAAATCGTCCACGACACTATGAAAGAGGCCTCTGCCTCTCAGGAGGAAATCAAGAACAAGGTGGATTATTATTTCCAAAGGATTTTTACCAAGCAACAACTCGCCCATCATTTCAAGCTGATGTTGGAAAACATGAAATTACCCCCTGTAACTCAAGCCTTCCGAGAACAAGTGAGCAAGATAAGAGAGCTGACTCCTGCCTTAGAAAAATTTATGGAGAACAAAGATGATTTTATATCTGCTATGGAAAGAGGGGGAGAAATCATTATGGATTTCATAAATCTGTTGCTGCCCTTTTTGCATGTTGATGCTAGACCAGTTATTGTCTCTCCTGCCTTTCCTGCCTCTGCCTCTACTAAGTCTCCAGTCCAGATGACTCCTGTTCAGGCCATCCGAAGCCTCACACCTATGATCACTCAACAAACTTCCCAATACAGGCCAGGCACTGTATCAGTGGCTCAGTCTCCTGTAATCATTTCTGGGATTCCAAAGCCCTCACTCACATCCTCACCACTTGCCTCCTCTTTTGATCCAAAAGGAAAATCTCATGTTGAAGATCCGGATTGCTGAAGTGGCCAGGCTGTTTGATAGGAATTGTTTTTTTTCTTTTTTTTCTCTTCTATTCTGTTTATGTAAGGTTTGTCTGGTCTAATACAAATGTTTTTCTTTACACTATCTCTGTTTATCAGTTCTTTCTGTCTGCTTTCCCACTTTTTGATTATCACAAAGGGGGAGAAAATTATAAAGGGGGAGAAAATATAAAGAGAGGGTGGGGGGGCAATATCAAAGGGGAGAAATTTTGAGCCTTTGCTACTATTCATACATTTCCTTCTTTGGTACCAACTCTTTCAAAGCTTATCTCTGATACTATTGTATTTAATACATCCTATGATAATTTTTGATCTATTTCATTCTATTACTATTTCCTCTATTTCCTTTGATTGCTTTCTTTGAGAAATTAAAATATAAACGTTATATTCTCTTATACTATATTCTCACTATTTTTGGTCATATCATAAGTTGTGATTATCAAAAAGGGGGAGATTGTTGACCTCACCTGTTTTGATAATCCCAATTATGTGTTCATATATTATGCTATTACTAATGATCTACAGTTTAATTCTTACAAATCAGTGATCAAGTTAATAATAATGTTTAAATAATATCTGATTTATGTTAATCTCCATTATCCCTGTTTATAAAAGCTTTGAAACAATTCTAAGTCAATTAGATGTGGTTTGCATAAGAGCCAGAGCTACCGATAGCCAGAGCTACCGATAGCCAGAGCTACCGATAGCCAGAGCTACCGATAGCCAGATCTACCGATAGCCAGAGCTACCGATAGCCAGAGCTACCGATAGCCAGAGCTACCCATAGCCAGAGCTACCGATAGCCAGAGCTACCGATAGCCAGAGCTACCGATAGCCAGAGCTACCGATAGCCAGAGCTACCGATGCACACACAGAGCTACCGATGCACACACAGAGCTACCGATGGACACAGAGCTACCGATGCACACACAGAGCTACCGATGCACACAGAGCTACCGATGCACACAGAGCTACCGATGCACACACAGAGCTACCGATTCACACAGAGCTACCGATGCACACAGGGAGCTACCGATAAGAGCTACCGATAAGAGCCACCGATAAGAGTTTGAAGAGATACCGATGGAAGATCCCTACACCGAGTCAACCGTACACGTCTACAAACAAACGGCTACCTATAATGAACTGTGGAGTCAAATCCTATATCCTCGACACTATTTTTTTATTATACTAACAGTTACATTTGTTACTTTTGATGCATTTAATGTTATTAAATGATTTATGTTTCCATTTCAGGAAACCGTACCAAGTACGATCAAAAAGTATAATCATTCCTTCTTGTCATAAAAATAAAAAGGGTATAAAGAGGACATCGTGTATGTATCAAAAGGAGTGTGAAAGAAAACTCGAAGAGATCAAGCACACAAAACACACTTGCGATCAAGCTCAAAACGTGCCAAGATCAACCGGAGAACTTGCACTCACGAGACTACTACTACCAGCCTCCAGAACATAGAGCATACATCGAGCAATCTATGCTAAAGAAGAACCACACAAAACTCATCATTCTTTGAGCCGATAAGCAAGATGAACCTCGAAGTCAAGGAAGCAGATGGTACTCTGTTTTTCAGACAAAAACCAGAAGAAGACTCAGAAGGAATTCTAATCAACAAAAGGAGTCAAGAGCTGCACGAAGATCACTAGAGCCATTTCTAATCTCTAAATTTTTATCTCTGTGATTTACTTTTTACATTACGAGCAGTGTGTGTTATCTGTTGTATTTTACACACACACTGTCTCCTGAACCTTAACTGGAGGATTTGTAAATCCTCACCCACTATCTTTTCATTCTTTTTCCCACTGTGGATAGTGGTAGAGGTCGTGTGTGACCTGGACAGCTGGTTGCTGTTGTTTTGTTTCCCACGGATAACAGTGGTAGAGGTCTTGGACCTGGACAGTTGTAAACTATTGAACCCCGATTCAGGGTGTGGATCATCCTTATATAAGCTTTTGAGAGGACTAAGTCTCGGCTTGAGACTGAACCTCTTGGTTAACTCCTTTGTGTCTTTAGTTAAAGTTTATATCCATAAAATACATATCTATTTCATATTCTGCTGCTATTAATTTGAAATATAATTTGTCTTCAAAGCTACTTTGATAGTTAAAATCGCAAGTGTTTATATATATTATAAATCAGTAAGTTAGTTTCAAAAGTTAATTTAATCATCGGATTAAGTTAACTGAGAACTAATCAATCTTTGAGAAACTAATTGAACCTTTATAATCTGTATAAATTCACTACAGTTTAATCTGTTTTTGAAATTGGGGGATTTTAATAGAGATTGTTTTTAGCAGAAATTTTAATTGGAACTCAATTCACCCCCCTCTTGAGTGTCCACTCAGACCAACAATGATATTATAATATAAATTTATATCATTGTATTATTATTCTTTTAATAAGACAAAGAAATGAAAATAGCGTTCAAGCGTACGTACGACCTACTAACACCATGAACAGTTCATGTAACAGCCTGAGATTTTATGAAAAATATTCTTTCTTATTTTACTAATGTCTTGTGTTATACGCCACACCAAAAGGAGCTTGCACAACACGCATCCTTGACTTGCCTTGCATTACACGCAATCGCAACCTTCCTCGATAGCGTGTGTGGTACGTAATCCTGAGTTTCACGAAACAATGATATGCTATTAAAATATTATTAAAACTAGCCGTTATGAATAGTAATAACCACTTTTTAAATTTTAGAAATTTTAACTCTCAAAATGGACTTCATTTTTGGATTCGGAGTATCGAATTTAGCCTAAGGTGAAATTTTGGTACTTTTCGGATAACTTTCATATTCTGATGAATAGTGAAAATTACTAAATTATAATTAAAAACAACTTTTTTAATCGAAATAATTAATAGTGATAAATCATTAATTTGAGTGGTTTTAAAGTATATTTAGAATATATTTTTACAATTTAATACAATGTTGGTCATTGGATGTAGTTTCACATTTAAACTAGACATAAACAAGTGTCAATCTTTTGATAGATATTGTTTCTTAAAAACACGCTATTTGTTTTAACAGCGGGATTTAATTATAAAATTAATTAATGCAACTTTTATGTTATGAATTTGGTAAAATAGACTTCATTTTTGAATTCAGAATATGAAATATAGCTTGGGATGAAATTTTGGCATTGTTCTGAAAAACATCAATTTTTGATGAATAGTGAAACTACTAAGTGGTAGGTTAAAAACTGAATTTTTGCATAAAACTTAATTTTACCGCTTCTGTGAATGGAATTTCGAAAATCCGAGAGACACGGTTAATATCAAGGACTAAAATGTGGTTCAATGAGATGAAAATAATTTTTTGGTGAATAGTAACTTTTTACTTTTTTTACCACGGTTAATAGTAAATAAGGTAACTAAGGGTAAATATGATATTAATATTACCCTAACACATGTCCTAATTCTATTGGACAAGTGTAATTCGACCGAAAACAAACTTAGGAATAAAATATGACCATTTAGGCCCACTTGGATTAGATTAGGACATTTATTATTAATTTATTTAAAGAAGGGTTAAAATAGTTAAAATCAAAGTTTAATAAGTAAATCATTTTTAATATGGGGTTATACATAAGATAAATTCGACTATAAATATTAATTAGAAAGCTAAAAAGATTTCCTACATGATGGTATTTTATTTGTAATTTTTAGACATCAAATAATATAATTTATTTATGACACAAAAATGATGCAGTAATTATCTTATTAATGAAATATTGACATAATTGATAATATAAATACCAAAATAAATGTACTTTAAGACTTTTTATGAATTCCACTAATTTTCTAGGTTACTATGATATATTAGTGTTGATTTAATCAACTTGGTTCGAACATGTAATTCTGTTATGACTTTCACAAAAATCATATATCAAATAGTGTCAAAATTGACACAAAATAGTTTTTAAATCAAATATTATATTATTAATTGTTATTTTATTCCTAAAAATCTAAGGTTCGGCCAAATGATTTAGATAAGGATATATATATTAATAATAAACAATTTGGGGTTCGTTTGGCATGTTATAGTAAGTTTATTAACCATATAGTGAAAGAAAACAAAAAGACACGGTAAAAGATAAATTATTTAACTTAGAGTTAAATCTAATTGATAAGGTTTAAAATAATATCCAAACATGTCTAAATTTGATTGGTTGATGAGATTACAACCCTATCTCATCTAATCTTCGAATATGAGTCATTTTTGGAGGTTTTTAAGTGGGGTTAGATTTATTATAAATTAATATTTTTAAGAATTCCTAAGGTGCCCCTCTCCTCCCCTATAAAAGGACACCTCCTCCCCCTCCTCCTCACACCAATTTGAGCACTCAAGCTCGGCCAACCCCTGCCAATTTCTCCTCTCCACTTCCCTAGCAACATCCTAGAGGTTCTGGTCTTCCTCAAAGACCAATTTTAGTGCCCTAAGAGGAGGTCTCAAAGAGGCACTTCAAAGAAGAGGTAATTACCGTTACCAATTCTTTCATCTTTATTTCTTCTTCCACTTCTTCTTCTTAGGTTGTTTCATTATGAAGTAATAACATCAGTATCACTCATATACTGATATGTTATTATAAGTATGAAACAACCCTATTTCACCATCTATCCATCCTACGGAAAAAGAAATCACCGCGCGTGCGTACGTACGGAATACCGTCTCCACGCCGTGGTGTAATCTATTTTCCACCACCACCTTACATGGATGGGTATAATGGTGTAAAGAATAACTATACATAGTTATTACAACATCATATTGATTCTGATATATTGTATAATCCACTCCAATTCAATTCAATATTTATAGAAATGATATCATCGCTCGTGCGTACGTACGGACTACCGTCCCCACGACGCGATGAGATTCATTCTCCATGTTAACCATTTAAGAATGATTATAATGTATATATAAGAAATAATAATGAAATATATGACATTATAAAGCTACTGGATTTATGTATATATATACATATGTATGTAATCTACTTACTTCCATTTCAAGACAATAAGGAAAGGAAAACAGCGTTCATGCGTACGTACGGACTACCGTCTCCATGAACGGTGTTTTTCATTTTATTTATCTACCTATTATATATATATATATACTGAATATATATGATATATAAATCATATTTTATATTATGGAAGTAAGTAAATCATGATATAAGTAATAATTATGTCAAGAACAACAAGTCAAAACACCTACGATAAATGAAACGATTTTACCCAAAACGCTTCTTTAACATGGAATTTACAAAAGAACGGGTAATATAATGTCATAATTGAACCATATATGATATCATAACAATGAATATGATTCTGTAATAAGTCAATAACATGATTTAAATCATTATACAGGAGGTTCAGACACTTACAAAGCAAGTCGGACCTAAGGTAAGGGAAATATCACAATCTCATTTTTATCCGAGATTGTTTATTCGTAAGTATTTACTGGGGTTTATTTTATCATCCACATCCATGTTTCCTCAATATGTAATATTATTTTCATCCAACTACAATGGTTTAAATCCAATTTTACCCTTTGGTTAGTTTTTAGTAAAAGATATGAAAGGAATCTTTTGTCGTTTATCGTACGAGGTACATTTTGACTTTTTCGACAAAAGTACAAAGAATGTTTTTTTTAACTTATACGGCACGAACGGATTTCTACTGTTTTATAAAGCCTTATTTTCATGAAGCTTCCTCTAAAAGATTTCATGACTATTTTCAATAAAATCTATTTCTTTTAAAATTGCATGATGTTTTGTGAAAAGAAATTGATTTTGAAGAAGAAAGGATATTTTCATCAAGAATTCAATTCAAGTGTTTTATCAAAATTATTTTCCATCTAAGATAATAAAGGGTTCTGTTTCTATCCATATTTTTACATTGATTTGACTATGTTGAGATGGAATTATGTTTATGAATTCCTTTATCTTATATGAATTGATTTATGATGTCATGATGTTTCAAGAATCCCATTTTTATTACATGGGTTATGCGATGATGTATGATTTATGATTTTGTGGCACACATAAGAAAGGATTCATTAAGAGATGGGTGGGACCTATATCTCCCTCCAATGCATTGGGTAAAGATTTTATATCTCATGAGATAGACATGGATGGAATGGTATGTTATACCGGTTCAGTGAAACAGGACTGAAACGAGGATTACTCGATTCAGAAAGGGACTTTGTCCACTAAGATAGTCTTGGCAATGAGTCTTGACTAACAAGAAATGATTCTCTATGATTATGTGTGTATGCCACAAAGTTCCATGTTTTATGTTATGATTATTGTGATTACATTTCACTGCCATGATTTATCCCATGTTATGAAATTATGCTCTCTTTTGCAGGTTATGATTTCCAAAATGTTATGTTCTTATGAATATGATGTGATTGATATTTCTTTTGTTTACCCTTACTGAGCATTTGAGCTCACCCTTTTATGTTTTCTTTTCCCCAGGATATAAAGAAAGGTTTTAGGTTAAAAAAAAGAAGATCTTTATGGGAGATGTTGAAGATCTTTCACCACGATTAGAAGATTATAGTCCGAGTTTCCAAAGACACTAAACTATTACGGTCCTTGTGTGTGTGTTTTTTTTTGTAATGTACTAAGTATTCCGCAAATGTAATGTAAGGTCCATGTACGTCAGGATACGGGTCTCTACAGTTCATTTCATTTCTTATGTAAATATATTATGGAGATTATAAATACATATATACTAGATATATATGCTATATAAATAATGAATAATATTCCCGATATGAGGGACTCTGACCACATGGACAATTCATAATAAATCAAGTTCATTTTCAGATCAAGTACCAAATATCAACAAAACGACTGGTATAATATTAAATAATTATATAATTTTTTATAACATGATAATAAGTAATATAAAAATAAAAATAAAAATAAAAATTGTTCTGACGAAAGTATAAATTATCCAATATTTATTATTCACTAATATAAGGAATGAACAAGACAAGTCGAACTCATGGTAAGGAATTTTTTAAACTCAATTTCCACTCATTGGGTTTTAAATATACTTCTTTTATTATATTATTCCACGATTATTTTTGGAATCACTGTATATTTATTTATTTTTTAATTTACTCTTCCCTTTGTATTGAAATACTTTTCAACACATAATCCCCAAATTTATAAATTCTTACGTCATTTAAAGAACTTTGTAAGGTAAATCTTAGCTCAATCTCTATTTATTGAATTAAATATCCATGTAATTGGTTTTGTTTTTCCAATAATTTTTGTGAATAACCACTAATTTTTTTACACTAAATATGCTTTCATATTTTGTGTAATTATATTTTTCAAACATAAGTTTTTTTGTTGATTTATAATTAATCAAATGATACGATCTTTATAAGGGATTTCGTCTTAATATCCTTTCATTGAAGAATACCGTCATGTTGTGCATATTTATTACTCATTATGGTGTATATATAAGCATTTTGATATGTTATATAATGTATTACTATACTGTCATGATATTTAATGTCTTTAATTATATTACTTAATTATTTTTATTCATGTTTTTCTCATGCGGAAAGGAGATATTTATCTAAAACTTCATTTTAAACGTTTTAATATTTATTCTTCTAAAACCATCTATTTAAAGTCCATGTTTTCAAATAGTATTTATTAATTTATTTATATCGATATGAATTTTTTAAAATTTTAATTTATTTAAAAATTTTCAATGTGGTATGGAAAACACTGATTCAATATTCTTTTTATTAAATGTTTTGAAGGCTTTTTGAAATGGAGTTAATATTTTAATATCTTGAAATGATTTCTTATGGTTGAAAATAAAATATTATTAGTGAAACAATGATATTTGAAATAAATTACATGTTATGATTATATAATGGTACTTGGACCTTTTAAGGGTGGTTACATGTTAAAATAATGATTGGTGGTTATGTGATAATCCAAAGACACGTGGTACTATGATAAACAAAGGACGAGGGGTTAAGTTATATCCTCCAATGCATAGGGCATGGAAGTCGGCCCTATGAGTATTTCATTTAGTGATATGTGTGGAAGTCGACCATATGGTTATCCCATTTAAGTATGTTCACGTCAAAAGATTCATTTATATTTTATATGTCACTTTCTATGAGATTTATGGTATTTTTTTAACAGAAATGGTAATAATTGAGATTATATTTTGTGTTGTGTTTTTGATACTTCGTAAAGGTGAAAAGTATAACTTTAGGATAAAGTATTCATGATTTATATGTTTTTTATATACTAACATTTTTTAATATTTATGTATCCCTTATTGAGATGTTTATGATCATCCCATGTTTTAAATTTTGTTTCAAAGGATATAAAGAATAATAGAGTCATGGATGAGATCAAGGAAAAGTCATTATGTTTAAACTTGAAACAAACCATGTTTCTTTTTAAAATGTTTATTTTTTATGGAAAAACTGGGATAGTGAGTAGATGAGTCTACTTGTAATATTTAAGTTGTTATGTATGAGTTATGAACTAATTCTATAAAGATATAATCCAAAAAAACCTTCAATATAATTTATTGTAAAATTAATGACTCATCTCAATATTATGTAATGCGTAAGGTTGGGACCTTATAGTGGGTATCAAAGGGAGGTTTATAAAAATTATGGATTAGGAGTTTTGGATAACAACATGGTAAGTATTTATGTCTATTCATTCAGTTAAATATTTCTTTTATAACTTTTTCAGATCAAGGAAATTAAGTTACAAATGGAAGGATAATGATGAAAAACAACATTCCTATCTCTTCCTGATGACTTTCTTGCAACAATTATTGTGAAGTCATTTCCTAATGACTGTGAAACATCACATAACATTCAACTCACTTGTGAGTAGTTGTTTTAGATATCAATCACCTCCACTGTACCTCAATACCATCGTGGAAAATGGGTTGTATTTAATCAAATCTGATTTTCAATACACTCTCTTATTTTTAAGAAAAGTAATTATCTTGAAAGATTTTTAAAATATATTACCTTGTCAAAGGAGTTTGGAGGATATTTTTATTCTGAAAAGCTACTGAAGAAGGATACGCTAGTTAAAACTATTTATATTTACTTTTAAAATATATTCTTTCATCACTTACTTGTGGTATTTTAAAAGGACTATTAATAGTATGTTTCAACTCCAACATAGTCTGACTATTTTATAAAAATCATGTTTTATCAGACGTTTTGAAATTATATGTCATACATGGTTATTTTTCAATACTATTTTTCTATGAACACCCATATGAACCAAGTTGTACAATGTGTATCTTGATAAAGGAAGAAAATTATTTGGAAGAATCACTAAATCATTATTGCAATGTATGGACCTTTTATCTACTTGAACAAGATGACAGTGAAACTAGGTGGACACCCTGATCATGGTACATTGTTATTTCATTGGGAATAGTTTTATTTTATCATATGGATGTGAAATAAAAAAAATTCCATATTTATAAGACATCATCAATTATAATTTTGAGGTCATTTTGAGTTAGGATGAAAATGAGAGGCATAAGGCAACCATTGAGGTTAAAACATGTAATGGATATATTTGAGTTTTATAAATAGGAAAGCCCTCAAGATGAGTGAAAACCCTTCATGTCTGGAAAGGCCATTAGAATCGAAGTATGAATTATTATTTTTAGTTAGATAATTTTATGGATAATGAATAAGTATATTTTAGGAACTTATATTTAATAAAATGGATATCCTTAGTATAATAAAATGATTTGGGTATTAAGGGGTAAATGTTATTTTTTAAGACATTCTAAATTTTCGGAACTTTATATAATTAATTTCAATAGAATACTATGGTATTTAATTAAATAATAATGGTTGAATTATATTTTGGGAATAATATATTATTTAAATTGTGGACATATGGGGGATTATAGTATTTAAGGTGATGATTAACAAAAATTTTAGAATATGTGATTTTGTTAATTAATTTTTTGTATGTGGAATTCAGAGTGATTTATGTTATTTGGAGATAACAGCTTAAATTTATCATAGAGACATTATTAATGAAATCCTTCTATGTTTTGTGTTTCAATTTTAGATGTATTATTTTGAAGAATTTTAAGGACTTTTTTTATTGAATGGTTTTTTTAAAATGAGGGTATTACTGTTGAATCGTGGAGATTAAAAGTACTCATTATTTTTATAAAGGGTTATTATTTTGGGGGATTATCAGATCTTTTAATAACCATTTATATTTTAGTTAATTTTTTCATGAAAATATAAATAGATAGTTAATATTTTGTGGCCTAATAGATTATCTAGAAGTTTATTCTAGAGATTTAGGTTTGACCAAGTCATCATGAAAACTCATAATTTGGAGAAAAGATTAGTTTTCAGTAAATATTTTTAAAGGATGAAACTTTACTTGAAAAGTAGGATTATTTCCTATTTTCAATATTCTATATAGTAAAATAATACATAAAATTTATGAAAATATGACTAAAACATTAATTATTTCCATTTAATTTTCCTACTGCAAAATAAAATATTGTTTAACCCATCATATGTTTATGCTTTTCTGGTTGTTAAATTTCTCCAGATCATGTTTTCTATCACACTCCATCAAGAAATGATTGTTATTTTTCCTTTCCATATCTATGTTTTTCAAAATGGAATCCTTTTATGTGTTATCTTAGGTGACCTTTGTACTTATCATTCATTATTTTAGAGTGTTAGTTTTATTGACCCTTTTTCTTATGTGGTATTTTAAATGATGTTTCTAAAACCAACTTCAAAACTACGAGGACACAATTTCCCAAGGCGGGGATGATGTTGCATCCCAGGATTTTATTGAACAAAATTTTTCATATCTATTTATATTTATGAATAATATGATAATTTAATGTTAAATAGTAGACTTTTTCCAATAATGCACTCGACACCTAACAAAGGTTTTTCTCTGAAATCTTACGCTGCACAAAATATAGAGTTATACATAAAAAATAAGGTAATAATAATATCATTATTTTAAATGGTAGTTAACGCCCAATCATTGTATTATAGGGAATGAGTATAACTAAAAAAAATTTATTATACATTTTTGTTAAAAGTTATTACATTTATGTAATAAATTTTAGAGGCATAAAATGGGAATGAATCTTATTTTAAGCAAGAAATACTCTAATGTTTTTTATTGGTCATTTTACCACCTTTTGATGGAGAACCCAATTTAGATACAGTTTTTATCACTTTTAGATTTTCAATTTTACAAAATAATCTTCTTCATCAGAATCAAGACATTTAAATTTACATTGGTTGAATTTTTGATATTTTTCTGATAAGTTTCATGTTTTGATGAATAGAAAAAATTTGCTAAATTATAATTGAAAACAAATTTTTCCACCACTATAATTTAACTTGTCATATAATATAATTTAATTGTTTTAAATTATATATGGAATATATTTTTATCATTTAATCCAATTTTTGTTATTGTAATTAATTTGAAATTTATATTTGACATAAACATAGGTGAATCTTTGGAAAGATTTTACTTCTTAAATAACCTTTTTCTCATTTTGACAACTGGAATTAATTTTAAATTAATTACTAAAATTTCTATGTTTTGAATTTGGAAAAATTGATTCCATATTTGGAATCATAATGTTCAAATTATGTAAACAGATACCTTTTACATCTGTACATTATGAATAGTAACTTTAGTAATTATTATTTTTATTTTCCATGGTTAAAGGGTAAATCAGGTAAATAAGGGTTAAAAAATAATACTATAATAATATAAAACTACTATAAAAAGATTAATAATAATATTTTATGATATATTTATGACCATGAGAATCATTAGGCTAAACATTTGGCATTTGGGATGCACTTGGGTGTTAAAATGAAATTTTATAATTTTTAATTTGAAGAAATGAGAAATAAAACATAAACATGTATATTTTAGTAACCCAATTTTAATATAGTATTATATAACTGATATCCATGCCAATAAATAGTAATTATAATGATAAAATGATTTCCTACATTATGGTATTTGATTTTTCATTTTTAGACATAAAATAAATTTCTTTATTTATGAAACAATAATGATGTAGTGATTACCTTATTAATGAAAGATTCAAAAAAATATTATAAATATTAAAATAAATGTAATTTGATTATTATTATTACATAAAATAATTTTTTGGAAGATAATAACTTATAATATTTGACTTAATTCCTTTGTTTTGATATAATGAAGTTTTAATAACTTTAAAAAAAGTCATTTCCGATATAGTGTCAAATTGACATAATTGTGTTTTTAAAACAAATATTATTTTATTAAATGATATAATAGTAATAAAATTATAATTAGGAAAAAATGACTTATATAATGTTAAAAATCATTAATGAACCACATATGGTTCTATTATTATTTTTTAGTTACTATAGTAACAACATATTTTGAAAATACAACAAGACATGGTAAAAGTCAATGTTTTTAACTAAGGGATAATTATTAATGATAAAGATATTTTTTTACCTGAAATAGTCTCAAACATATTTTTTAGGGGATTTTGACCCATTATCAAATTATCATCTTAATATATCAGTTTTGAACTATTATAAATTGAATATCATTTTATAATAAAATAATATTTCAACACTTTCCCTAAGTGCCCCTCCTCTCTCTTAAAAAAGGCCACCACCTCTACTCACTTACTCACACCTCTAAAGCCCCATGTATCATAAAAATTATGATATAATGAGATCCCATAATACCTAATTTACTCCTATAAATCTTACCTTGGGATGAATTAAAATCATGAAATCCTTTTGGCTCAAATGAGAAGAAGTTTACCGATTTAGAGTTAACGTCATATATCAAGTTACTTTACTTTATTTTCTTTCTCCACTCCCAATGATATTCTTATTCATTGATTAAATAAAAACACCATTATAATAAATATACCAGGGTTTTTTGTGATATTTATTCTAAATACACTTACACACACATCTCCGTCTAATGGATACAATCTTATTGTTTTTGTGTTCAATGAACTACTGCCTCTCGAAATGATGATTGTTCAATTTTCATCTACCACCACTCATGGTGTCCATTATTATGGCAATATATTTATATATGAGATGTGTTATATTTATATTGTCTCTATTCTTATGTATTTTATATTTACCACATACCTTTATTCTTTCCATGATGTGTAAATACCATAATTTATTTGTGGAAGTGTGACCTACTGCCCCCTCAATGTGATATGACTCGTTCTTTCTATACATTGAATTATATAATTTTTTTATTAAACCTATGATAAAAAAATAACATAAATGTAATACTAGTATTTTTATATACATTTATATCATTTTATTATTACTCTTTTAATAGGAAAAATAAATGAATGTATCGTTCATGCGTACATACGAACTACCATCTCCATAAATGGTGCATTTAATTTTATATCTCCAAATATTATGGATATTATAAAATACATATATAATTTATATATATGATATTTAAATCATTAATAATATTCTTAAGAAGATGTAATCTGACCATATGGACAATTTACATCAAAATGTGTTCATTTTCAACTCATGTACCGAATATCGACAAAATGACAAATATGAACATAAATAATTATGTAATTTTTCATAAAATGATAATAAGTAATATAAAATGAAAAATTAATCTGAAAAATATTAAGAATAAATTAAAAAATAAACCTAAATTTACAATTAAGGAATATAAAAAATGAACAAGACAAGACAGATACAATGTAAGGAAATTTCCGAACTCAATTTCTACTTATTATATTTTACACATAATTAGTTGATTAGATTATGCCAAGATTATGTGAGGATCACTGTTTATTTATTAATTTTGTAATATCTACTTAATGTTTTGTGGATATACTTTTTCAACACATAATCACCCCATTGATAAATTCTCACACCATTTATACAATCTTTTCAAAGTAAATCTTTTCTCAATATCCATTCATTGAGTTAAAAATCGATGTACTTGGTTTTAATTTTACATGAATATGTGTGAATGAAATATGATTGTTTTACACTTAATATACACTTATATTAGGTGTAATTATATTTTATATGTATAATTTTTCCATTAAATTATCCTTAATATAATGATATGATCTCTGTTATTGATTTCATCTCAATATCCTTTCACTGAGGCATATTATGATGTTGTGCACATTTGTTTCCCTTTAAGGTGTATATACGTACCTTCTGACATGTTATATCATAAATTACTATATTATTATTATATTTAATATTAATTAATGATATTATAAAATTATTTGTATTCATATTTTTCTCATGGGGTAAGAGACTATTTATCTAAAACATTGTTTGAAATGTTTTCATGATATATTATTATAAAATTTTATATTTTGTTTCCATGTTTTAAAATGATATTTAAGAATTTATTCGTATATACATGAATGTTTTAGAATGTTAATTTGTTTCAATTGATTCAAGGTATGTGACACATTGATTTAAAAGTATTTTACTTAAATGTTTTACATAGTATTTGAAATTGATTGAATATTTCAATATCATGATATGATTTCTTGTGCTTCCAAATGAAATTTAAATAGTGAAATGGTGAAATTTACAATAATTTATATGTTATTATTATATAATGGTACTTGGAAATTTTATGGGTGGTTACGATATAAACCAATGATATGTGGTTATGTGATAAACCAAATACGAGTGGTTTTGGAATAAACCAAGGATGGGTGGTTACATTATAACCACTAATGCATTGGGTATGGATGTCGGCCGTATGAATATTCCATTTAGTGATATTATTGGAAGTCGACCATATGGTTATTCCATTTTTGTATTTTTATATCCCTACTTACCTTTATATGTTATATGTTACTTTATATGGGCTTTATGGTAATCTATTAGTTACAAAAAGGGTTAGAAATGAGCATATATTCAGAGAAGACGATTCAACAGGGTATTGACATATTTTTATATTACTATAAATGGTTTTTTTGGAAATATCGTGATTTTATAAGGAAGGAAATTTGCAATATGATCTAAATGAAAGTGTTTGAAATTATTAATGTAAAATGTTTATTTTCAATGAAATGTTATTATGTTTTTCATTGAGCCCTACGAAGTTATGATTTTTCTTTTTTCCATGTTGAATTTTTTAAATTTAAAAAAGCTTAGAAGAAAATTTGGTTTTATGGGTTAGTAAATTATTGTATAAGATGAATGTTTATTTTATAAAAAGGAAATATTTTTAAAGGATTTTTAGGATTATTTAAAGAATATTATCGTTTTTTGTTTATTTTTATATCATTTAGAGGGCATTATTTTTCACAACCCATGATCATAAAAGATTTTCATAGTGTCTAAAAATTTATAAAAACAATATAAAATCAATGGTGAAAAATATAGAATGATGAAAAAGTATGATGACTAAATCATGAGGGTAAACATAAGAATAAATTTTTCTGGAAAAAATGTACTCCTATATGAAATTGTCTAATTTAATATAAAATGGTTTTTATAATTATATAGATGTCCAGAAATAAATGATCCTTGAAATTTATGGATATAAATAGATTTTTATTAAAATAACCAATATTGTTTTTTGTGTAATATGTTATAAATTTGAGATCAAGACAACATATAATGAATATATTTCTAGAACAGGACTTGAATGCATGGATTCAAGGAATTATAGTTCGAATCAGATCTATGGTTTATTTAAATTTATAGGTTATGATGATGTTAAAGGAAATAATTTTTGAGATTTGAATTTGTGGGTATATAATTATGAGATATATTATTAGTATTTAAATACTATTTCATTTAAACCATTTATATTCTGAATGATTTTCCAAGGAGGTAACAAACGAGCTTACGTAAAAAGGAATTAAGAGAACAATATGCTTCCAAATCAAAAACCTGAAATGGTTATTGTCCATATTGATCAGTTTTTATCTTTGATTACACAGTTAACATATTATATAAATAGTGGGACCCATATAAGATAAGAACAACATTATATCCAAAATAATATGTTTATAATAGATAATATCATGAAACCTCACCCTTTTTATTTTAGTCGATCTTTAGAAAAGAAGAATGTCAAAGGATGGACAGATTTTCAAGGGAAAATATTTGTGGTCATTGGATGTTAAGAGAATGAAAAGAAAAATCCTTCTAATTTTTTTAAGGATAATTCAATAGATGGTAATTAAAAAATAATTATAAAAATGATTGAAATTAAATTGATTCCATGAAATGGAGAAAACACAGAGAAATTTTCATAGGGAAATATTTTATTATTATTTTTTGACATATAATATAATGGATATTTTTGTATTTTAATAAAAAAGGTTGAATCATTTTCTACCGGTGAATAAAAGTTCACCTGACTAGCTAGGTATGCACCAAATTTCCTCTTTGACCATGATATTTAAATTGATATATTTTAATCAATAATTTAACAACATTTCTAAATGGGTTTATTTACTCATGTGTTTTGATGTTATAAGGAAATTATTTTATATGTTAAAAAGGTTTAGATAATTTTAATTGAATTTCATAACCACAAAGAGAAAAATTAATTGGGTAGAATGAAAATGGGAATCATCCACTAAAGAAATATGTATGTAATAAAATTAATATTACCTATTATGATAATTTTTTTAACTAGTTTTCTATGAAATCCTTAATGATGTTATAAATGAGTAATCAGTGTGGTATGTTGGGATGTTTTCAATGTGACTACTATAAAAAGTGAAATTGTAATAGTCAAACTTATAATTATGATCTCAAAAAAGAAATTTTTTATTTTAAAAAGATTATTCATAATGATGATACTTGATTGAATAAATGTATGAAGGATGAGATTAATCATGTTCATATATATAATGGATTAGAAAAGTCAATTACAGTAATTAATGGTGGTCAAAACACATAGAATAGCATAAAAAGGGTATGAATAATATTTTTACTCCTCTATAATGTATCAAACAAGATTATATAATAATTATCAAATCTTTAAACAAGAATCAAATTTTTGATTTATGGAAGTATTATTGAATAAGAAAACAATTCATGGTGAATGTTTTATGAAGGATATTAAATTATTGATGTTTACATATGTAGGATCTTAAGAGTTATGATGTAGGGAAATTTATTTAACGATGATAATTAGATCAAAGCTATTGAAACACTTTAAAATTATTATTTGTTTTTTCCTGAATAATGATATTTTGGAGTTATTTATTATTTTTTAGTAGATTATTGTCGTAAATTGAACCCTTAGGATTAATACTCAATTATTTTTTGTAATGGTTATTTGAGGAAAATTTTATTATATTAGGGATAAAAATTCTATAGTAAAGATACATATTAATTTGATACTTTCAATTTAAATAAATATGGTTAATTGTTTGAAAGTGTTATAATATATTTTGGGAACATATGATATATCATAAAGATTAATAGGGGAATAATTTTTTTTCACGATTTGGTGGCTAATGTTATTTTGGAATAATTTCACGATATTATTGGGAACATTATAGTTATAAATAAAATGAGATTTTTTTCTTGTATAAATTTTTATCAATGTGGTTGATATAAATTGAGGATTAAATATTGAGTTAACATTTGGAAGAATATATGATTATACTATGAATTTATGGTGGAACATTCTTTTATCGAAAATTATAATAAAATATAGGGAAGATATAAATAGGGAATATACATTTTTTTGTATCACCATTTATGGGTGATTTATATTGTTTGAAGATAATTTGAAAGGTTAATTTGGGAGAATATGTGATCAATTTCATAATAATATTTTGGTTTCAGATTTCATCTGGAATATTTTGATGAACTATAGTGATAGTTATTTATAGGATGGATTATGATAAACTCTGGGTGTTATTGTTGGGGTTTTATGGATTAATGTATTACTTCCTTATATAAATGTTTATTCTTATTGTATATCATCATAAATTGTGTTAAACATTTTGTTTTTGTTTATTTATAAAAATTATATGAATATATTCTCATCATTTTTTTGGTCTTCACCCATTAAATGTAAATTTTAATTCTTACTGCATGAAAAATACAACACAATTATTTAACATTATAATATTAGATGAAGACAAGACAAAAAAACACAAAGAACAGAAAATGACATAATTAAACATATTTTTAGGAATGAAAAAAAGTAGAAATATTTTTCTCATATTCTCTATATTTAGGGATAAATAATTCCCCAACTCATTCAGGAGAAAGATTAATCAGTCAATTATTTTATGGAAAACCACAATCCGCACTCATGGTATGATTTTTGAAACTCATTCACATGTATGATTCTTATAATGGTAAATACATTGTTTTTGAAATACTTAGGAATTGAAAAGATTTCATGTTTTATAATATATATTAAAATTATTTTCAATATGAAATTTGATCAATTTGGATTAAAAGGCATTTATTTCCACTTACATATATTTACTATTCACGCACAATTTCTTCTTGTTTCATCTATATTAATGTTTAATTAATAGGAATTATTTTAATTTAATGATTTATGAAGCCCCCTTATTCATCATGAGATTGAATCTTAATTTTTTTAATAATTTATAGATCAAGCATGAGATAAAAATTATGAGGATTTAATTTATTTTAGGGGGATAGAATGTTACACCGGCAGATTTTAGAATGTGCTACATTATATATTTATCATGTTGAATAGAAATTGATATACATAAAACAAATATTAGGTGAATAATAATTTATTAAAATTAAATCTAAACCATAATATGTTATGAATATACAATGTTAAAATAGATAATAATTCATTTTAATTGGTATGCTAATAATTTTTAATAATACACAATGTTTAAATGTATTCATTTTTCTATATGTGTAGGTTTTTATACATTTCCTATTTTCAATTAAAAACAAAATTTATGAATATTATAAATTTAAAATGATGAAATTATTTATTACGTCAAAATTCCAAAATAGGCTCCATATAGTATTTTGGCATAAAGCTAAAATTCTTGATTTTTTAGTGAATAGTTAAAAAATTCCTATACAAATACTCTATCTTTTATGATAGTTTCATGATACAATAATGAAATGAAAGTTTATGAAACATTTTTCTCTGCAAAATATATAATATTTACTATATAATGAATTTTAAAAATTATTTTTTGACTTTTAAATCTATGTTTTACATTTTAGAAAACTATCTAATAGTTTTATTAAAATAATGTCTATTTTCTGTTTTTCTCTTTTAATCATGTTTTTATAAGTTTCCATTTGTTTCTAAGATATATTGGAAGTTAAATAATTATACTATTATTTAAAATAATATTATTAATTAAATGGGAATCAACATTAGACCTGATTTTTGTGTAAACCCAATTTGATGCATAAAAATATAATTTTCTAAAAATAGCTAGTAGTTGAATTTTGGAAAAATATATTAACTGTGATTTTCTAATTTATAAAAAATAATATATATAAAGTTAATTATACAATTTAAATCATACTGTTTGAAATTTGTAATAAGTATAAATAAATATTTTTATGATGAATAGTTACCTTAGTAATAGTGTGTCACCACTGTAAAGGAAAAAATATTTAATGATGGGGTTTAAACTAAGACACAAGGTTTAAAATATAAAATAACTTTTTCAAAATATAATTGGTTGGGTGTATTTTTATATTGAAATATACTCTCATTGATTTTAGACTAATCTAGATCCAAATTCCTTGAGATTTATATTTCTAATATTTTATAGTTTTTATTATTCACATGGGTGATAATCCTCCCACTTATAAAAGGAATACACATCTCCTCACATATCCACATATTTTGATTAGTCTATCCAAAAAATATTTACAAAAATTTCTCCTCAAATCTCCAACCCAATTTCTAGAGATCCCAATCACACTAAAATCTCAATTTTATAAGGCATAATGTGTAATCCAATGTAATAAATACAAAGATGAGGTATGAGTCTTAACTGAATTTTTTTGGGTTTATTTACTATTCTACCTCTATAAAATAAATTATCACTATTATAATTTAATGAAATAAGTATCATTAATATACTATGATTTTACTATGTTGTTGTAACAAATATTTTCTACCACATTTCCATCCTAAGTTAAATGGAAACATCGCTAATGAGTACGTGCATAACACCATCTCCACAATGCAACTTGTTTCATTTTTCATCACCACATCACACCAATACTTATAAATATTTTTTAATATATAGAAATATATATTATAATATCATTATGAATCATTAAATAAAATATATTATACACCTTATTTCCCTTTAATCCATTGTAAAGTCCACTCAAGCATCTATATAGACTTCCACATTAATGGAGAAATGTGATTTAATTTTCATTTTAATCATAAATGGATGATCATAAATAATAATTTAATAAATAAATAATAGAGTTAAATCATGGAAATTTTTATATAAAGTTAAACATTTTACTTTTTTCTTTAATTTTCATTCATTTCTAAAACGAAAATGTCATTGACTAATACATTGGGGACTACCACCTCCACGAAAAACATGTTTCATTTCTCATTTATTCCTTATATAGATGGTTATAAAATTATATTTATTGTGTTAAAATAATACTTATAAAATATTTATAATTTTAGAGATGATTTTATAAAGACCAATTAGACCACGACCAACTCATCAAAGATATTTCTGGAACAAATCACCTAAAAATTCTTGACCTGAGTATAAAAAATCTAGTAACTGAATAAAATAAGATGCTAATTGAAATATAAGAAATAATTATAATTTAAATAGAATGAAAATTTATATTAAGAATATAAATAATTATTATTTTTATTATTTAAAAATAAAAAAATTTATGAATTAATTTGGGACTATAGATAATTGATTATTTTATAAAAACTCATTTTTAATGTTTTCTTTTAAAAACCATTTACTTCCATAACAATGTTCAAAAAATTATTCAATGTTTTGATTCTACATACTATAAGATTTATTCTAAATTTTTATATAAGTAACCTTCATTTTTTATAATGGTTTTAAAATTTATTTTTTTAACATTTTCTTTTAGGGCCAGTTTTGACTGTTTTTACTAAAGTATGAAACAATGTGTATAAAAATTTATTGAAAGAACACATGTTACTTCCATAACTTCCATTATTTTTCATCAATATTCCAATTAAAATTTCCATGGATTTTCAATTAATATCTTATTCCCATTTTTTTTTTAAATTTTCCGTTTTTAATAATAATAAATGGGAAATGATATATCCACATTTTTTTAAAACTAGAATTTTATTATTATATTCTATTTGAATGAGTTTTTCGAAATATTTATGGTCAAAAATATAATGATTTTAATTATTTTTAACATGATATGATTATTTTAAACAATTTATGATGACGGCTGATTACAAGATATAGCTATATAATTACTTTTTTAATTATATTTCCTTTATGTACAGATATAATAGAATTAATCTTAAAGGTTATTCCTTTGTAAGGGTGATTATAAGAGTTATTATAAGAGTTGTTTAATATTAATCTTCAAATACATTTTCCCATTTTTTAATTATTATAATTTGGTTTTTGTGGAAATATTTTTGTTTTATATTGTAATAAAAATTTCTTATGATAGGATGAAACTTTTATGGTCTTCTAATGGTAAAAGTTTTGTTTTGAAGTGAATTATTTTATTTCCTTCAATAAACCCTAATGAAATATGTGTTTTCCATTATAGATTCAAAAAAATATTTTTTAAATTTTTTTTGCAATAATGTTAGATTCATGTCTGAGTACTTAAATATTTGATCGCAATGAATTTTTGGGAAAAAGAAAAAATCCTAACATATTATCATGTTTAAGAAAAGGATTAATGATTTTATATTAATTTTATATCCCTTAATGATATTTGTTATTATCAATACCATATTTTCTAATGTTTTTAATTAGGCCAGATGTTTTATAGGGACCATATAAATATAAATGGTGGAATTACATGATTGAATTAATATTTTCATGAATAAAACAAGAGTGTAACTATAGGAACCCATTTTTGGGAAAAAACTGTGTTAGAGTGTCCACATTTTTATGTAATGGTTTTCCTAATTATAAAAAATAGTAAACCTACATGATCGAGTAAATGTAATACAATGGGAATTCATTTATTAGACTACTAAATATTGGTTTATTACATCATGGGTGGTCACAAATGATTTCAATAGAGCCTATAAATAATAGGTTTTTTCACATGATCTTGGAGTACAGATTTGAGGTGTTATTGGTATGTCTCAAAGGGAGTGTACCACCCATGGGAGGGTTACTTTAGTGATAGAAGAAAAAAACCAACTCTTAAAAAATAATTGAATTTCACAGTGTAGTGAATTTAAATGTCAACAAGGACGATGTGATGGCCACAAAAATAGTGACAACGAACAGACACAATACAAGGGAGAGTATAAGGCTCAATAAATCATGAAATTATGTGTCGAATACTCGATGGGAAATCATCGTAATCATACTAAACATGTTGTTTCCATTTATCTATAATAAAAATGATATGATATAGGAAAATTCCCTATACTCAATAGTAAAATGATGAATAAAAAATTTTAATAATTAGATCAATATTTTCTTCCACTACCTCACGTGCCTCCAAAATTTAGATCACATGTTCACCCGTGCTATCTAACTCAAATATAAATGAAACAATCTAGGGAATGAAGATCATGATAAATAAAATTTTCATCAAAATTTCCAACTAGTTTTCTGGGAAATACCACATAATATTGACATATTAAACATTTATAGAGGCATGAATACATCACATTCAATGAAATACAATAATATGGATGATATAAAAACTGAATCCAAAATATTAATGACCACCATTGTGTAGTGGTGAAATATATTATGACATAATAACCACACGCACCAATATTTATCATTATCAATAGATGAAATTTCCTGATGTAGAAAATTGTTTTATAGAAAAATGAGTTTGATTTCATCAAACATAGTGAAATAAAGAATTTTAATGACATATAAATTGTTGTGTGAAATTTCCATTTTTAGAAATCATATTTTTATTAAGGAAATATGAATTGTTTATAAGGAATTTTGCATAAAAAACACTTGGCCTCACTATCATGGTTAATAAACTCTATAAAAATTCATAGATAAATTTTTCGCATCATAAATCATTTTCTTATAACACAACTATTCTATACCTAAAATCATTTATGATGAATCCCACCCAAATGGGACATGGGGATCTAAAATAGTCTGAAAATAATATTTTAAAATAATATGGTCAGGGAACAATGTTATTCTATTTGAAAAACTCATTCCATTTCCTGATTATCAAACTATAATGAGATTAACCATCATTAATGATCATGATATAAAAAAATACCATATAAATATGGATCAAAAATATAATAATCGATATAATAGTTTGGGGGATTACAGATTTTATACTAATTTTCACAATTTTATGAACCTATTTTTTATAAAATTTCTGATATATACTTTATCTTTATATTAGAGTACATAAATGTTTTGAAATTTTGAAGCTTTTCTATAAAATTGAAAAACTGAAAATGTAACATGTAAAACCCAATAAAGGAAAATATTTTAAAGATAAAAAAGACAAAAAAATTCATTGTAATAGAATTATCTATGCTTTAAGTGTTAGCAATAATGATTTCTATAACCCAGACATCAAGTATCCATGGTTTAACCAAACTATAAAATCCTTCTTTTCTTATGCATGTAAACCCTCGATAATAAGAGGGGTAGAACATTACTTCTCTGGACAAAGATACCCCTGATCATAATGATTAGATAATCCTTTCTCTTCCTAACCACGTAACCCCTCGATTAGACCCTACTTTGAAAACAATTAAATATCCAAATTTTTTTTAAGGCATTTACAAATAATCTACTAATGGATGGCTTAAGATGAATACTCTCAAAATATTGCAGGAATGATCTATCAATGTAAAAAAGTTGTTAAAAACTCTTTTTAGTACCTCTATATAGTGGGTGGTGAATTTTTTTCTCCTCCTTATTTATTCTCCTATTTATGGGAAATGCCCCAATATTTATATATTGTTAATATCTAAGGTGGTTGTAATGGAATTGAAACAAAATCCTTTTTGATAGATCAGAATATTCTTCTAATTATCATTAGTTTACATACCATCAAATTATAATATTTTTTTCATGTTAAATTAATTTTTGTTCTATAAAACATGTATATGTCTATCTTAAATAGGTATTGAAAAGTCTATTTGGGATAAAATTATTCAACCAACCAAAAAATGGTTTTCTAAATGTATGAATATAACTTCATCAATTTGGGTTTATATTTGTTTTTGTATATATTATTTTATAAATCATCATTAAAAAATATTTTTGACAATATATTCAAAATTTACAAAAATTTACTTAAACATTTGTTAATTTAGTACTTCTATTAATATAGTATTATACTATATAGAGAAATTTATTTCTTGTAAAGAAGTTTTGAAAACCATGGAAGTAAAAAAGTTAGTAAAAAATATACATTATGGAATGGTATTTTTATTTTTCAAAAAATTTTAGAATGTGATGAAAGAAATTTTGACTCAATAATATCCCACTTTTAAAAACAATGAAAACATAAATTTTAAAATAGACAAATTTAAATAGAAAAAACTAACACCCCTATGCTATACGACTTTAATTTTACCTTTTTTAGTATTTTTATTCTCTCCTTATTTTTTCATACTTCTTAATTTCACACCATTTATTGTTTAATGTAAAAAATCATGATTTTTATACAAAGTTACCATAGCTTCATCATCAAAAAAGTTTTAAAACTTTCTCCCCCAATCTAAATTTAAAAAATAATGGGTTTGTAGAACAAAAAAATGTTCGTAAAATGTTAGGAAAATAAATTTCTTCATGAAAACGTTATTTATGTTGAAAAATTTATTTATATTCATTAAGAAAGTAGAAATATATAATGAATGAAATTTCAAGCATCCATCCAAATTTAAAAGATAATAATACCAATTCACACACACATATAAATCCATCCAAAAATAGATTTAGATATTTAAAAAAATATTTCACAAGATTAAAATGAAAATTATATGATTAATTTTCAATGAGATATTGGAAAATATTATTTATCTTAATTACATACATTTTTTTTAATTCTATGAATCATTTAAATTATATTTTAACAATGAAACATAATCTTGAAGAACATAAATCTCCTTTTTTAATCATTTAAAAATAATATCTCATACTCTAAATCATGTACTTTAGAACATTAAACATGAAACTCTTGAGTATTTTCAATTTATTTCTTTAAATATTGAACTCATTCTTATAATGATAGAACATTAGAACTTTTATCTTGATCAAACTATTGAAATATAGATACTTTTATTAATTGTCTATCTTAATCCACCAAATAATTAATCTTATTTTAAATATGTATAAACTCATCGTCATCATTAATCACAAAAATAATTATACTATCAATAGCTCTTGTAGATTAAGAAACTCCTCTGTAAAAACTTATTATATAATTGGAATATTTCTTTATTAATCCCAAATATTTCTCAATAATATCATCATAAAAATTCATATAATTTTCAATACCTCTCAACAATATAACAATCTATTTCAACATTTATCTATAAAAATGAACACTTAATCAAAAATATTTGTATTCATATTCTTTAAAAATAACTAATTATTAAAGTCTTTTCATTGAATTTTAATTCTCCAAGAATATAAAACATACATTAAATATACATACACAATGGATATATCTATAAAAACATCCATTATATCATCCAATCATTGGATACCCTCAATGAGTTAGTTTAGAATCATATCCATTTTATTCAAAGTATTGAAAGGAGTAGGATTTGTATAGTCAACATAAAATGATGGATGTTGATAACATGTTGATCTAGAAGTTCCATATTTCCTTGAAAATTCATGATTAATACCATCATCAAATTGTCCTGTCACTTCTATTTCATATTTTTCACCAACATTTTCACCTTTACTCCCATCATCATCATCTATAAAAACTTCACAATGTCAACATCGTCATTGTCAGCATATTCAAGATCAAACATATGTTTGTCCATAATATTTACTTTATATTGTTTCTGAATTTATATAAAGTCATATTTTTTAGTAAAATCTATTGAATTTTTTTAAATAATATTATAAAATAGGAAAACCAATGGGATCATAATAATTCATCAATAATAAACTATTCAATAAAATATTGATAAATTTTAGATATCTCCCTTAAATTATTCTTCCATCATAATGTTTATAGAGAAAAATATCCAGACACTTCCTTATATTTTTATGTTTTCCCTTTATAAGTAACTACAATAATAACTTTAGATTTATCCACTTCAAAATGTGAAATTGATAAATTTGGATATATCACTTATGGAATTTTTGAGTTCTATTCTTCCATAAAAGTAGAAATACGATCTTTAACTTTCATAATATCACTTACCTTTGAATAGATAGATTCTTTTATCGAAAGAATGTCTCTAAAAAACATTTTCTATATTTGTTCTATAAATTCCATTGGTCTCTTTTTCAAATTTCAATAGATTTTGATAAATCAACCCATTCAAATCCAAATATCCTACTTTATCTTACCTAGCGTTCTGATCGTTATGATTCTTATCCGCTTTAATTTTTATAAACACCATGAAATCTTGTTCCAACATCTTTTATGGTTTATTTATTGACATGTATGAGACTTATCTACATATTTAAGCATATCCAACATAGATGTAATTTTTCATAACCATTATTCTAAAGTATTTTTTTATAATATTTTCAATAAAAATCATCCAACTACAGTCATACATTAAATTAATAATATAAAATAAATAATCACTAATTAATTACAAACATTCAATCATAAATATTGAATAAGTGTTAATTTTCATAAAAATCATATATTTGACTAACAAATCGTTGATGAAATCCAGATAAAAAATAAATTTTACTTTTAATAAAATGGCATTCACTAATTTAATAATATTAAAAATAAACTTCAAAAAATAAAATTTCATCTTATTAAAAATGAAATCTATCACTTCTATATACTATTATTTTATGGTGTCCGTATCACATATATATGGTACGAATAAATTTTCCATCCAAATAGATACAATTAATTTTTAATGATAAAATATAAAAACCATCAAATTTTTTTATTTATATGAAAATAAGGATGCTTATCCTTTTTTTCTCAAAAGATACAAACTTGTTAGTAAACTGATATATGGATTTTTTATTCATAATCACATATAGTTTCACCAAACATTTCTATCTTGTTGTTACTGAATTTTTATTTATTTCCAAATGACTCAAATGATTGAACATATAATATAAATTATTACATAAAATAAAAAAATAAAAAAAATTCATGACCAAATCTAAATACTGAAATTCAAAATCTTTCGTCTTGACACAAAAAGTCTACCAACCTTGGAAAATAACAACTCTCTTCCACAGTGAGTTATACATTGCACAGAATAAATTTTTAACCAATATATATTTTATGATAATACACCTATAAATATCAAATGATGAATCCATTAGTTTATGTATAAGATTTAACTATTAAATAATTATCTAATACAGGAGAATCAGAGAGTTGAGAGATGATAACAAGAATAAGTGGTGAGGGATAAGAGATGATTACCCCCACCTATATATATATATATTATTAGTGTAACACCCAAAAATGTTAAATGGTTGAATGAATAAATAATATGACACTTGTAAACAAGGTGAACCTTCCTTTTCAGAAGCCTACCAGATTAGATCTCCACAAATAGGTGTGCTTGGCCTAGAGTTGTGATTATGATGGGTGACCTTCTAGGAATTTTCTCAGGGTGTGTCTGACTGATGACAAAGAATAATGGAAAGGACATGCGTAGGCTTTTGGGGACTTTTCTTTGTCAGATGACCCGTTCAGGCATGTGGGTGGGCCCTAGGGTGGGGACCACGTGTCTGTGGGGAAACTGGTGATACCTGGCGGGTCGGGACCAGACGACCATGTTAAGGCGGGGTGGCTATGCTGTCACCGGGACACAACTATTACATTTGGTATCAGAGGTTGTACCCATTTTTAAGTGTGGTGCACTGCCTGGGTTGACATGTTAGGCCCACAACAAGGATGTTGTGCTCTAGGGGGGGTGTGATTGTAACATCCGCAAATGTAAAAGGGACAAATGACTAATTGACATGACTCATCATAACAATGTGCACCTTTCTTTTTTGGGGGCCTACATGATTAGAACTCCATAGTTAAGCGTGCCTGGCATGGAGTAGTGATCATGATGGGTGACCTTGTGGGATGTTTCTCAGTGTGTGTGTGAGCGAAGACAAATCACACTAGAAAGGACATGTGTTGGCCGATGGGGACAGCCATTTGTCAGATGACCTGTTCGGGGATGTGGGTTGGCCCTAGGGTAGGGACCACGTGTCTGCGGGGCAACTAGTGGTACCTAGCGAGCATGGACCCGACTGTAATGTTAAGGTGGGGTGGCTGTGTAGTCATTGTGATCCATTTGTCACACTCCGGAGAGAGACTATTCAACACCCCTATATCTAACGACTGTGATCAAAACCCTATATTTGTTAAATAAAATAATAAATTTATCATGAAAATTCTGATCCAATGTTTTTAATAGATTTTTAATACATGTTATATCAATCAAAATTTTTTCAAATAAAATATAGAATTTTTAATAATATTTTAAATAAGAATATAAAATAAAAAAATTCACAATAGGTAGATGTGGATATATAAGAATTATAAATTTACTTAGTTGAAGAAAATTTATAAAAATTCTATGAAATATTTATTTTAAAATACAATCTTATTTTAATATTTAGGAACTAATTAAATTTTATAAGATACAAAACCAATGATTTTGTAACAAAAAGAATAATTCTATAAAAATTTATAATAAAAAAGATGTATAAAATTTTTGTAATAATTTTTTTAAAAACAAATTAAGAATAATAATTTGTAATAATTTTTTAAAGAGAATTATGTAATGGATATTTTATAATGAAACATTTTTAATGAAAAGATTTTAATGAAAATTCAGACACAAAAAAACTGTAATGGAAATTTTATTAACACAACTCTTTACAAATTTAATAATTAAAAATATTTTTTTGGAGAGATAAAAAAATAGAAATATCAGAATTCTATTCTCCACAATTTTTTATGATTTTATTACTATAATGATATGGATTAAATAATATATAGACATGAAAGATAATTTTTTATTTAAAATCCTAAATTCTATTTAATGTATTCAAAACAATCATAATTTATGGGTTTTTGAAAAATATAAACAATTTATTATTATGTTATAAAGAATTATAAAATAATATCTTTTTTAAGTGTGATATGAAAGGAAATATTGTCATATATCTATTTACATAGCTCCTAAGTGATGTGATGGGTTTTCAATTAAAGAAATGGAACTTGTATTACAAACCCAATTTTGAGTTTTACAAAAATTACAAGCAAAATATATGAATGTGTGTTGTATCCCTAACACTTAAGCACACAATTTTTCAATTTGAACATATTATACTACAGTTGTGGAATGTTAAAGTAAATTTTGTTTCCTACAATAACATAAAATTAAATCTTATTTAATGAAATTAAAATTTTAAGATGTACTTTTTTAACCCATTTTACATCCACAACAATTAGAATCTAAAAAACATTTAGGTTAAAATTCATTTCCAAGGAAATAATTTATTCATAGATCCATAGTGCCCTGAAGATAACAAAAATTATTTAATTATTTTAAAAGGGACTCTTTTTTATTATCTTGATATCTTTTATAAAATAATACATTAACCATTATATTTGGATGAATAATTGTAAGATAATTAAATAACCAAAAATTTCACGAAAAATATGTTGACTGACTTGTTTTTTATATTCATCAAGATCCAAATTATTTTATATTTTGATAGAAGTAATTATACATTTAGTGTCTTCATATAAAAATTTACTAAGAATATAATTGATAATTATATATTGAGATATAAAAGTTAATTGTGGTTTTCATGAATTTTAGAAACCTCGAATGAGCATAATTCCATCGATCATGCTCATATCAAACAAAAATGTCATAATATCCACAGAGGAATATATAAGAGTTTTTCAAGATGAACCAAATATAATTTCATGAATAAAAATTTTAACAATGATAAAATCTTTAATTTACTAATAAATAATAAGGTATGGATCTATAGTTCTCCTAAAAAATTGAATTTAAAAAAAATAAAGAAAAATATATCATACTAGGATTCAGGGTCTTATTTATGTTAAAAGAATGTTCCTTTATTAGTTTAAATACATGATATAGAGATTTTTGGTTTTCAAATCCAGGGGTTATTATATTTAATGTTCCTCATGTATATATCTAATAATGACACCACACTTCACATCCAGTTGAAAATGTTTAATCTTTTGGAATTATAAATAATCTAAAATTATATGAATAAATTCACATTTGGATATTAGACAAATGGTTTTTTCAATGTCCATTCCTTCTTGTGGATTATATCCCTTTGCAACAATTCATTGAAAAACCCATTTTACAAAAATTATAGAAGATTATTTAGGTCATTCAAAAAATTCCAAACATAATTTCATTGAAATTCATTGATTGAAAATCATTTTTTAAATCATTTTTTAAATGACATCTAAAGATGAGTGTTGAGGTTTTTTGGAAAATGTACTATGTTCACGAAAATTTACATGATTTATTTCCTCTATTGTACATTTATTTTTTTATTAAAAACACTATAATAATTACCAATTAGAGAATAACTTAATAATACTCCATCAATATATTTTGGATAATATTTATGTAAATTATCTGTACTATTCAAAATTAATACTTTACATCAATAAATAATGAAGTATGAAATATTTGGATTATTCTAGTCTAAAACTCAATTGATGTTTTATTAATATGAGATATTATTAAAAAAATGACAATATAGAATGAATTAATAACTTCTTCACCCCAAAAATTATTAGAAATAGAGTATTCACTAAACACAGTTATGGTAATATCTTGAATAATTATATTTCATCTTTAAACTAATCAATTTTACTGTGGTGTTGTCGGTGCTAGGATGTTTTGTATAATACCATTTTTAGTATGAAATGTGTCAAATTAATAATTAAAAAAGTTTCTACCATGATCACTATGAATAATTATCAATGTAAGATGTTTCACATTTTTAAAACATGGTACAAATGTTTTACCAAAAAATTACAATGAATTTTATTTTTGTAAAATTGACTCTTTTATATATAGTGTAGTCATGAAATAAATCATATAAATAGTATTTTCCACCAATACATCCAATTATGGGCATGAAAAAATATATAACTATTAAATAATTACAAAGCATAATAATTTTAAAATTCACAAATAGATTTAAAACATGATATATATAGCATTAAAAATTTACAAGGATGATAAACATTAGTGGAATTAAACATTATATTTAGTCGATATCTTAATAGTATTTTCTTAAAATGATTACTTAAAGATATTCTGTTACATTTTCCCAACCTTATATTCCACAACTATGATTGATCTTATATAACAATGAGATAAGGTAGATCCTGACATCTAAGGTCTCCTAAATTTGATGTTTCTACATTCAATCCAGTTGGAAAAAATAATAAACATATCTTTTGAAGTATGAGTGATATATATATCATTCTTGAAGATTGAAATATAATCCATATCACGTAATTTAATTATTCTATTAATGCTGTGTGTAATACTTATGACATGAAAAACATTGGAAATTAATGTTTTTTTAGAATTTGTACCTCACCAATAATATATTGTTTTATTATGCACTGAAACCAAAAGTGGATTTTCCCCAAAATATATTTATATTCTTATAGAGGAAATCATTTTTTCCAGTCATGTGTTAGCAGAAACCATTATCATTGTACTATGTTATGTTTTTTTTGTTACACTTCTTATTAAAATTAAATTATGTGACATAGAATAATGGTAAGAAAACATGATTGGGTCTTTCATTTTTAGATACTAATATTTTAAAAATACTCATATTCCCAAATTTATGTAGACCATTTTCTAATTTATTAAAAAAATAGTCTATATGAATTATTTATGATTTAATTTAATTTAAAGAAGATTTATTTTCCAATGACCACCACTCTAAAACATATTACAGAATGGTGAACTCTTTTGAATGAAATTATTATATTTAATGTGATGTTTCAAATTTTTAAAAACTAAACTATAAATATTCCTATGAGTTTGATTTTTCTATACAAATTATCAAAATAATCTATACCAGAAGTGAATTAAGATATTAATTTCTTCAGAATAGAAATTTACGAATTTAGTTGAAAAACATATGAATTATTTTCATTGGATAGAGTAGATGATTATTTTTACAATTAATTTGAGATAGTAAATTTTTAAATAAAATATTTCTTTAACCCTATAGATGTTTTAAAATTTAAAATTTAAGCTTAGAAATTATCAAATTTCCTTTTTCATGATCAAACATTGAATATTCATGTTTTTAGAAACATTAATGTTTTTTTATAATTCTACAAAGAACTGAAAAAATTCATCAACAATAGGAAAAGAATTATCATCCAAGGATGAATTAGATTCTTAATTTGAATATTTATAATTTTTTATTTATTTAATCCAGATAATTTTCATTTAATGTAATGTTTGTTAGGTTTTTCAAATACGTTATACATAAATAAATAACTATTATTCATAATTTATTCAAGAAAACCATTAGTAATTTTACAATCACATTGATTATATGAATAACTAAGAGATAACACCTCTACTTTTAATCCAAGTGTGTGAGGTGTTCAGAATTTTCAAACTTTTATGATTATAGAACATATTAGACATTAGTTCTGAATTTATATCTTTCGTTTCATGTATTTTTAGTCTTAGATAATCCGAATATATGGGAATAGGTTTGTTTCACTCATCATATAACAACATAGAAGAATATTTCATCTCATTTCTACCTTTAAAATATTTCTCATACTTGTATTTTTTATCCTTCTTTCCATCAATCTTATTCATTCTATGAGCTTGTTGGGAATGTTTACTCATAATTTCTATATAAGACTCAGTTTTTGTCTCAACTTAATAAATATTTTTGTTATAATATTTTGAAACATATCCTATAGATTTTAATATCATTGAAACGCCATAAGTATAATTAAAAGCTTCTCCACCATTTCCCTTTTTAATCATTTCAACATCTCTGTTCAATTATTCCTCAAAATACTTGATAGTTATAATTATGTCATCTAAGCTCAAATTTTTGATTTTGATATATAATTTTGAGCTATTATTTTACATTACCAATCTCCAGGAAATATATTAATGATATTTCCAAATAGATTTTCATAAGTACAATCATTATCACTAAGAGATTGTAAGCTATTTACAATCTTCTTGAACCTTTTATGTATCTTTATAATATATTCTTTAATTAATAAATAAAATGAATGGTAATATTTTATCAACATAGATCTTCTAGCCTCAATAACAATGGATTCCCCAAAATTTGCAATATCATGTTTTTTCCAGACACTATTAGTAGCTTCCAATTAAGAAATTTTACTATTGATATTCCCTTTCATAGAAGACAAAAATATGTTTTTGACTTTTTAATTTAGCAATTATTATAACTTATATTAATTACAAAAACTAAAAACATGCTTTTAATAAATTTTTTTACTTCCAATTAGTGTTAATAAACTACCTTCCCATTTATTGATAAAAAAAGTTTTCATATAGTCTCTCATGTATTCATAGTCAGCACAAACAAAAATTGGGAGTCTGTTAGGATTTAGATTCTCAAGATTTCCTAAATTCAAATTTATAATATTTATAAAAACTAATCGATCTATAAATAGAAATTATATTGAAAAAGATAATAATTTTTACAAAAAAATAAAATTAAAAAAATAAATATGTTTTTTTAAAATAAATGTAATGAATATAACAAAATATTACATGATTAAACAATAAATCCTTAGCTCTAATTAAATTTTTTTATCAAAGGGTAATATAATTGATACAGTATAATGGTGAATTATATATTATAAAAGGAAACTCAATTTTTACCAACATATTTGATAGAAAATATAATGAATATAGAATGTACGAAATTCAGAGTTTGTAGATCAGACATATAGTTTATCAGAATTTTATAGTTTAGAAAAAATTAGAAAATATAATAATTTTCAATAGAATTGAACAAAATAAAATGTAACATGTAAAATATAGTAATGTAACACATTATAAATATGAAAATAAAAACATACAAAACATGATAAATAACCATATAATATTTATCCTTGATATTTAAAAAAGTCTATAACATCAGCTATATGATTCCATATTTTTAAGCAAACTGTAATGTGATATTTTACTTGTGTAAGGAAACACTTGATACTAAGATCGGTGGAAATTTATTTCCCTATCCATGATAAACCTAGTTAAATAAGATTGAATAAACCCATTTCATCCTTACATTTGAATCCCTTAATCATTTCCAATCAGAAAGATAATTTCAAAAAACAATTTATTCTAGAATTTAAAAATTATCATCCATAAAATTCCTTAACAAAAAGATACTCAAAATATTATATTAAATCTATATAAATGTAACTATATGTTACAACCTCTTCAGGAAAACACTTATAGATCATTTAGGAAAATTTCCCCTCTTCTTTGATGATTACTCTTATTTACCACCAAATAATCATTAGTAATATTCATTAAATAATGGAGGTTGTGGCAATGACCTTAGATTAAAATACTTATTGATAGAAAAAATGTTCATTTATAGGTTATTAGTATTTACACAATCACAACATAATAAGATTTCATCCTTTTGAATGCATTTATTATTTTAATAAAATTGTATGTATATATATATATATATATAAATTTCAATGAAATGTCCATCCTAAAAACATGTATGATACCATCTAGAAAATGACTATAAAAAATACTTAATATGTTTTTTTTTTGATTTTGGAATTATTCATTTTATAAATTCATAGTTTTTATAAATAATTATACATAAATATATGTGACAATCTATCCATTGTTTATTACATGTTTGTTAGAATTTAGTAATTTATTCTATTTGTGAGATTTGTATTCCTCTATTCAAAAAAAAATCATTTAGAAAAATTCATCAAACTAGGGATATATAAAATTTATTTAAACATATAATTTTAGTAAATGTGTTGTGATTTTAAATAAAAGGTTATGAAGAGTTGATATATATTTGTAATCGATAATAAACAGAGTTATGAAAACAAATGATGAATTTAATCACGTATATAATCCTAACATGACTCGATTATTTAAGGGTATCAAAACATCACACAATGGGATAGAGTGGAATTTGTATGATTATACTCTCTATTGATTTAATAAAATGAAATATTGACCATATATTAATTGAAGTCATTACATAACTAGCCTTCATCAAATCACATCATGATGGGCTTATTCAAACACATAAAAAATACACAATAATTATGGGCTTTTCAATATCCCTTGAAACTCCTAGGGATATGCATATTAATATTAGTGAATAATTGTTTTTGTAAAAATATACTAAAATGGGATAATTAACATCAAGGAGACATTTTAAAAAAGAAAATTAATAATCCCATATTTGAAGTTTTAATGTAATATTAGTTTAAATTAATCCTTATTGATAGAAAACTAGTTTATCATAATGTAAAGCTTGGAAAGGAAGTATATATGAAAAATATGTATATATTTATCCAAAATGAAAATGTGATCTATGTGTTATTTATATATTCACTACATGTATTTATGTAAGATCCAAGCGGAATGTATTATAAGCTATATCATTATTTAAAAAAACATTGATTCATATATAGAGGTTTTGATGATAATCTAAATGTAATTATAAGTATTTTCTGAGGATTATGGATCTAATTTTTGTAGACTAAATTATATTTAGTGTATAAAATGAACATTAATTTTTTGTATTTATAAAATTCATGAAGTGTGGAACTTTATATTCTATGATTATTGAATTCATGTTTTACCATGGATTTCTACATTCATAGAGAAATAATTGGAATTTTATGTCATGATAAAATTATTTTATGGACATTATAAATATACTTTGAGATATAATATCATCATATTATTTTAACCCTAATTATTATGTAGTAATGTTGTTCAAAATTTTCTAATTTCAAGATAGTTGATAATACACAGTATAATAAAATCCTTAGAATAATATTATATTGAACACCAAAAGACCTCTCATTATCATTTATGACTTTCAAGGAAAAAATATCAGATTTTTCATAATGGAATAAAAATCCATTTCATGAGAAAATATTTTTAAATATCAATTGGATAATGGATTGATGTTGGTAATACGAAGAGAAAATGGAAGTTTGATATTTTGGGATTTGTCGATATTGATTGGGTGAGGATATTTAATTGTCATAAATAATATTTAGGAAGAAAACTATCATGTAGTATATTATATTTTTTTGACGAATAATAATTTGAAACACGTATCATTGAGAAAAAAAGAAGATAAATATATTTCTATTCCTAGATAATGTACATAATATTTTAGTATGATTGAAACTGTAAATATATATTTAGTTGGGTATACTATTTTATGAAAAATAAGTATGATACATACAATACAGTAAATATTAGATATAATCTAGATCATCATATGGGGTCAGTGAACATTGAGAAAAACTATCATTTTTTAAGGAAAAATGTAATAATGTTATAGAGAAATTGGAGTATGTTTTTTTTGAACATTTAATTTGAATATATCATTCTAATGATACTTTCACTAGGATGATTTATGAATTATTAATTTAATCAAGGATTCCATCTATCTTAGTCTTTATAATATATTATAGATAGAAACCCAAAAAAATTATAGTGTTTTTCATTTTAAAATTGTTTATAAAATTTTGTATCATTCACTATGGATATGAATAAGGGATAATAAAATATGTTAGTGAATTAAGAAAGATTAAATTTATCTCTTGTTGTCAATTTTGTTGGATTGATATATTAAAAGTATATTAATTTGGATCAAAATAATATGTTCTTTTGGGCTCAAAAATGGCAGGTGAATTTTAGTTTTAAAATTATTAGTTCAAAATAATTAAACTATATCAATTCACAAACATCATTAAGTAAGAATATTGGATTTAGATGTGAACCTATTTCCAGTTAAAATAGTATCATAATCAAGATGATTTCGACAAAATCATAATAAATTAATGAAAATCATAAAATATTAGATTTAAAATAGATTAAATAGATCATAATTAACAAATATATGATGGAATCAAAATATATTGTATTAATAATAGATTAGATTAATTGTAAAATATATTTTTTATCATATTTAAAATAATTATGGTAAAACTAATAAAAATTATCACTATAGAATAAGAGACTTGTAAGAAACAAGTAAAACAAAAAAATAAAATAATAATGTCTTATATCTATTTAAAAAAATAGATATAATTTAACCATAATATTATAGTAGCCACAAACCTTGGATAACATATCATATGCATGATTATAATCCAAATGAATTATTAAGTAAAAAATCTTACAAGGTTTTCTTAAGAAGAAAAAACTCTAAAAAATTTACATAATAATAACAACAATTCGTTCACACTTTGTAATATTCAGATATATCACACAATAAGAAATTTTAAATTGAAATTGATTTGCAACTTAAAACTCTTCAAATGACTAGGTATTTATAAGTGAAATCCCAATGTTCATATTTTCTTCCCAATTGTCATATTTCATCGAGTGTGTCACATAGACTTGGATACATGGAACTTAAACATCTATTTTGTAACTAATTGTCCAATTTTATATTGATTCACACCACTAAAACGTAAAATAAGTTCCACTATGATAGAAATCAGTTTACCATATTCAAAATTTAAATATGGTCATTCTGATGGAATTATTTATAAAAATAATTACTATTATCTTTATGAGTGTCAATCCTATTTTTATCAATTTTGATATCATTCTGATCATAAAGACATAGTTAGTATGAAGATAATATAGAATATATAAAATCCAATTTGATAATGGTGAATCTGAAGTTTTACCATATTAATACACATTATCATAATGTAAATAAAGAATGCGAGTTTTTATTCAAGAAAACTTAATAAGAAATTCTAATTATGGTAAATGTTTATATAATTTCAGAAAAAATATAAAACATTTTGTCCCTAAAAATATAGCACTCATGTATTTATGATGGAGATTGTGATTTCAATAACTATGGGAATGAATGTAAAAAGTTAAACATTATCCTGACCAATATCCTCTTTTGTTGGAATGAAAAATACCAAAACATAAAGGGAAGACAAAATTTGAAAAAAAATTCTATTTTATTTTAGGTACTTTGTATTCCTAATGAAAAAATCTCAACTCCCCCTAAGATTTATAACTCGTCTGAATACGATGATAAATATGAATAACATACCATTTGGATAAAACCTAACCTATAAGATCATATTATCCTATCTTGAATTTTTATGTAAAAATTTTACCTATAACTATAAAAAACTCCCATTAAGTAATTTTCTCACCCATTGAATTATTTCTACTCAGGTGAATATTTCTCCCCAAATATAAATATTTCTCTCCCTTTGTGACTTTTAAAAATAATGGTAAAAAGTCTTGAATTTCATGATAAGGGGTGTATGAATAACTATATGAAAAATATAATGAACTAAAAAATCATCCATAAAAATGAAATAAAATACAATGAATCAAAATTGGAATAAATTCAAAAAATTAATAAGTTTATGAAGAGGCCATTGATTTATTAGCACTTTTTCAAAATTTTAAGACAAATACATTAAAATTTCAAAAGAAAACTATTTTAATATTTCTCTATGATGGACCTTGCAATTTTATTCATATTCTGGAACTATTTTATATCTTCTAAAATATTTTCATGATATTAATCTTCCCATTTATCTCTTTCAATTCATGGGTTTGACTCTCAGTTTTATTCTTTGACTTATCTACAAAATTATATCTATCTAACATAAGTTTAGATAACATGTTAAAGGGTTTTCTAGAGTCACTCCGAATTATATTCACATCTTTAACATTTTCTTCATACATCATGAGGCTGAAATAAATATAGTGAGACCACATCAAAAAATTATTATCTTTTTTCTTATGAGATTGGAATACTTATATCAGCCTCATTTTAGACCAGCCTATCTATTAAAACATATATTGATTCCAATATTTGATGTTAATTGTTATGAATAATCTCTGCCTTTGATTCCAGTCTGGGAATGTATGGAATTTTCCTTCATGTCTATATAAATATTGGATTATATAATAAAGACTTTACACTATAATCATATTCACTGAATCTAATTCTCTAATTTTAGGGAGTTGAGGATAGATGATTATGGTTTACACTATTTTTTCATTAACTTTATCATATTTCCTTGTCACCGATTTGTTAGACCTATATCGAAATAACTATCCATTAAAAGTTTCAACGATATATTTTTCAATATTATCATATTTATTATGTTATGTTTTAAAATTATGAATTTTTCCATTTTTCTATGATAAGGATTCAACTTAATTCTCTGATGGAGATTTATGCTTCTCAAGTTATTAAAATTTTTATTTTTGATCATTCATTGATTGTAAATCCAATGATTAAGTCTGTAATGTTCTCAATTAAATAATTTTACATTGAGAATATTCATATTTTACATTATTTTCATTTTAATCATCTCTATCTCCTACATATTCATCTTTATAATCATCATCTTAGTTATGTTTACCTTATTCATCTTCATCATTAGGAACCTCTTCTTCTATAAAATCATTTTACTATTCACTTTCCTCGGAAATACCTTCTTCATGTATGTCTAAAATATCTATCTTTGAAACTACATCATTTATTTTTTAAGAACTCCTCATGGAGCTGTGACTCAGATCATAAGTCACCTCTCTAAGAGAGTACTGATTTCGATGGTCTTCGTCTAACATGGGAAGGAACAAATTCATCATAAATTTTCTTATATTTTCCTTTTTCTATTATAGTGGGAACTTAAAAATTAACAATTACGGTTTCTTTATGTTTAATATAGTATCAAAATTCAATTGTTATGATTGAGATAGAGGTAAAACAACATTTTCTAAGGAATCCCTTACCCATTTCATCAATGATTTTACTAAACATGCATGTTGAAGATTCTTATTTTGTTTATTCTTGATTAATTATTTTTACAAAACTTTTGGACCATTAATTCTCAATCCTTTATCGTCAAATTGGTCAATTCTGATTTGGGGATCCTTTCTTTCCTCTTTGAATTAATCCTTATCCATTCATCCCTTACTTCATCCTAAATTTATAGTTATTTATTAGTTTTTTTGGAAGGCAATAAGTCTCAACATATAATTTCTTCTTTTACTGATGGACTTTGTCAACATTCTTGTTATTATTTTAGACCCCTTTATTAGGTTTTCATTGAGGGTTATTCCTTATGAGTAGTACTAATAGATACATCAATATTAATATATCATTCATTATAAAAAACTATTTTTCTCTTGAAACTAACATGAATGATGAATTGAATTTTCAATCTCTTTGTAGTTGATTTATTTGTATTGTTGAAAAATTTCATGTACTCCATCAACTAATTTTTTTACATATCCAGAAATAAGATCTTTATCGGCTTAATAAATCATGTATTTATGTTACTAATATTAAGAAAAATGAATCTGATATGATCAATATTCTTTATATTCACTTGAAATTATGAGACTATAATATAAGATAATTTTAAAGTATCATGATCTCCTTTGAATAGAATATGGAATCCATGCATCCAAAGAGAAAATACCCAATTTTCTAGTTTCATATGAGTTTCCATACAATACATTTCATCCTGTGAAAATAGAGATTCCTCTACTTTCATTTTATTAAAATGTACAATGTTATCTGAAATATTGTGCGAAGGAAAATAGTATTTTCTATCTGAGGAAATTTTGAGCATATTGGCATCTTTTTTGTATGAAATTTGATATCCTCTATCATATGTCATGACTGATGTTTTTCCATATTCTTTGAAAAACAAATATACTGCAAAAAATTCTTGAATAATATATGGATATATCAGAGCTTAATTGTTATCACAATGTCTTACACATAATGTTACAATCTCTATAATTATACCTTTTTTATTAATGAATATTCATACCTCTCAAAGAAATATTTTTCAACTGAAATTTTTATAAAAAACTAAACTCTAGATGCAATCCTTATCAGATGACATCATATTCGAAGATGAAATAAGAGATTCTGACACAAGGAAAATTTCAGATATGAGGATTATTATAGGTGACAGAATTTCAGCACAAGGAGACTGAAATTTTTTATGTGGGACATAATGGTGTTCCCATTATAGAAGAATATTTGGGTGAGAGTTCATCTTACCAAAACAATCCAACAGTTGAGATTTAATTTGAACTGGTTATATGTTTGAGAATGATCTGAAGCTAAAATTATAAAATATTGAATTCTTATGATTTTAAACAATTTATCATATTCGGATTGAATAAAAAGAATTATGAATACTGAAATGAATAAAAATAAAATTTTAAAAAAATTGTAATGAAAAGGTAAAAAAATTTAAAAGATAAGAAAAGTTCCTATGGGAGTTGTAGGGATTTACCAAAATAAAAATATTTTTCTTCGTGTTTTTTTTAAAAAATTAGATTAAAATATTTTTAAAATATTTAGTATGATATATAAACTATAAAGACAAAATATTAATGTTTTTAAATTAAGTTTATATATATTTTGAGAAATAAAATTGAATAAGATATTCAAAAAATTAAAACTTATTATGAAAATGTTCTAAATCCAATTTTTTTAGAAATATTTATTCCAATTTATTTTATAATTTTATGAGTTTGAAGGTCCTTTTATGAATACTAACTCCAATAATTTTCTAATGAAATATGAGTCTCGTAAAATCATTATGATAATATTTTTATGAATTTTTTTAAAAACTGAATGTTTTGAAAAATAATAAACAGACGTATCCCCCATATGAAAATATGTATCATAATTTATGGACATGGTTATACAAGAAGTTCATATGAATTATTACTTTATATCTATCATTCCTAGCATCTAATTAATTTATTCAAGTATATTGGAAGATAATGGTTTTGTAAAAATATCATAAAGTTATTCATGTGTTCCAATTAATTGCAAAATGATATCTCTATTGAGTGTATGAAACCTAAGAAAGTGATGCCTGATATATATTTGTTTTTCATGAGGTTGATGTGGAAGGTTCTTACTTAGTGTAATTTAACTAGTGTAATCTCATAGTATTTGAGATTTTTTTAATGTCATGACATAGTGAATGAGTATGTGTTGTGTCCACAACACGAGAGCACAAAAACTTCTAGCTTCCATATATTTAGTTTTAGTAGTGGAAAGTTCTATTGAGTGTTTTTTTCTTACAAGAACAAGAAAATAATGAGTCTCAAATGAAATGAAATTTTACTAAGGTTATTTTTCTATCCATTATACAACCACCAAAGTCAGCATCTGAGAAATGTATTAATTCAAAAAAACATCACGATGAATAGAAAATTTATAAATTCATAGTTACCTTAAGAGAAAAAATATTCATTTTATAGATTTGTGGTGGAATTCCTTTATATTATTTTGATAACAATCACATAATAATACTGAAATCATTAGGTCTGATAGAATAGTTTTTCAGTATTGTAATCTCTCTATCATACTTCTAAAAGTTTTTGATCTTCTGGTTTCAAAACCTCTTGATGATAAAGATTATTTGAGGAACAGATAATAGTATTAATAATTTTTTATTATCATATACAAAAAATTTATGATTATATTTAATATTTTTTAGGTATATATGATCCCTCTAGTTTTTGTGATATTTGAAAACCAAGACTATATGTTAACTCACCTATCATACATAAGTCAAACTCAACATTCATATGATATGAAAAGTAATCCATTATGTATTATTGAGTTGTTCCAAATATAATTTCATCAACATATTTTTGAACAATTATAACATATTGGTAAACATATTTTAGAAAGAGAGTTGGATCTACGAATCCCTTAACAAAATTGTTTTGTAACTTAAATCCTATTAACCTGTTATACCAAGCTCTAGGGGATTATTTAAAACCATATAATGGTTTTTCATGTCTCAAAACATATTAGTATGTTTTTTATTTTCCAAACTAGGGGTTATTATACATAAAAATCTTCCTGAATGAATCCATTCTGAAAACACACTTCACACCCATTTAAAAAACATTCAAATTAAAGAATGTTTAAATGGCTATTAGAACACGAGTAGGTTATAATATTGCTAATAGTGCATAGGTTTCTTCTTATTTTATTCCTTTTTGTTGATTATAATCTTTAGAAACACATTTATTTTTATTTATAATAATTATTCCATTTCTATCACACTTGTTTCTGAAAACCCATTTTACTCCTATTATTAGAGATTCTCTTGCCCGTTCAACCCAGGTCCCGACATTATTCTCTTGAATTCATTGAGGTTATCATGCATAGCCTTAATCCGATTTTATATGCCTAAATCCTCATCAGGTTTTTAGGAATAAATTTTTAATGGAAATAAAGAGGTTCTATTTTATTCTAGAAGAACCCTCTAGTCCTAATAGTGTGATCAACATCACCAATGATAATATCACTAGGGTGATTCTTATAAAAAAACTGGATTATTCGATTTTGTAAAACATGTTCATCAATATAAGGTTGAAAATATACATGAGTAAATACGTTAGAAACAATTTATTATGTAGTTTACTTATAAGAATAATTTTCTTTCAATGTTTTTAAATCAAATTTTGAAAACACATCGGAGGTTGATATTGGTTAGGGTTGTTTTAAAATAAAAGGATCAGGTTCATCAAAATTACCATCTACTGTTGCCATAATATAACATTTATTTTAAAATTTAAGTATACATTATATTTTGTGGAGTAACCTAATAATATTAATTCATTTTATTTGGGTAAAAATTTATGTAATTAATCTTTTGTATTTGATATGAATACTTGATATCCAAATACACTAGAGTATGAATTTTTTGGTTTTCTTCTTGTCCAAAAATCAGAAGTTTTTTTTCAAGAAATGGTCAATACAAATATGATTTATAATAAAATATATGTTTTTGTAGATCCTTAAAAATACGTTTCTTAGTAATGTTACATAGGATTATAAGTAAAATTATTTTTATCCTTATATATCATAAAAAATATTTATCTTCCATTTCACAATGGAAATATTGGTATTTATCCTTAGGTATTCTATGTTGAGTGTGTAAACATTATCAGTATGATGGGTAGAAAGAATGAATTCCATTTTGGATCTGTGTACAACATATTTATCATTCTTAAAATTCACGAGGTATTGATAATAAAATAATTGAATTATGATAATATGGTTGTGATTAAGACCTCTAATAAACAAAATAATTGAAATCAAAGCATTACCAAGAATAATTATGTAACATATGCCTATAATATCACCCTAAGAATTATCTCTAGAGGTAAAATCTCTACTATTCATCTTGATTATTTTAATTTTATTTGTTAATATACCTATTACATGAAAATACACTATTTATATACCAATTGTTCTTTTTTTGGAAATTTATTTGATTTTATAAATGAAAAAACATTAGGATTTTGGAAAGAAAATCATATTATCCACTAAAAGGTTAGAAATATAATATTTTGGAATCCACCAATAATTTTATAAATAATATATATATAATCCTAGGGATTTATTTTTTTTATAATGAATTTATTTTACCATGACCACCACTTTGACATTTATTTCAAAAGGGGTAATTTTTAAGAATAAAGCAATTTCTTTCAAAAACTAGTTTTTTATGGGTATAGATAATTCTTGAAGTAGTTCCTTGAGTAATAATTTGTTTATATATCTTATTAATGTTTTTTTACCAACTGAAATATTTTAAAAGAGCATATACAAAGATGAAATTTCAGACTTTAGTCTTATAACTAAATTGTTTTCCACATTAGTAATAGTTTTTAATTGATTTTATCAAAAATAGATTGTAAACAATCCTTTTCATAATTTTTTTTCTAAATACTTATAAATAGTCACCTTTTACAATTATTTCTTATCAAGATATTTATAGAGATATGATACGCATTTTTTTAAAACATTTATCCTTGAATATTATTTATGATTTTTCTTACTAAATTTGAATTTTTTTCAAGGAGTTTATAAAAAAGAGAAACTTCCTCATATTAAGTTGAGGTGTTATCTTTTTAATGGGGATTATTCTTCATCAAAAAGATTTAAAATTTTTCTAACTTTCATATTGAAGATAATTTTCACTTCTAGCTAAATTTGTAAGATTCTAAAAATAGTATACATTATACATTAGAAACATATTATCATAAGGTATTTTATCAAGGAGACCAATATTACAATATCTAGAACATTTATTTTCAAAAGAATTGTATAAGGAATATCCCCCACATGCAATCCCAAAATAATTTTATTTAAATAGTTTTTATGGTTTTGACTTATATAACAAATTATGAATCCTTTTTGAATTATTTATTTTCTCTCTTTTCTTTATCTTAGGATAAGCTGGTCTGATGTGTCTAGATTTATTACACTCATAACATGTTACTTTAGAATCATTTTTGTTATTATTTTTCTGTAAACTTTCTTATAAAGATAAATTTTTTTACTTAGTATATTATTCATCCTATGAGAAAAAAAATTTATTTAATTTTTAGAATGATTATAAGTAATTGAATCCTATTTTATGGAAATATTTTTCTTTCTTGAATTTCTAATATCATTTTTTGTAAACTGGGGTTTAAGAGGTATGGTATATTTTTTTACAATGGAAACGCCACATTAATTTTCTCTTTATTCACAACATCTCTTTTTAGTAAATTTTTGTACTACCTCAAGATTCTAATAAGATCATCTATTGTAATATTACAATCCTTCTATGTTTCATAAATTAATATTCTCTAATAATCCAATTCATTATACATGACATCATTTATCATCCCAACAAGTATTTCATCATATAATCCTTTCCCAACAATATCTTCATGAAAATTAATATTCTTAATGAATATCAGTTTCATCTAAGAAACAAAATCACAATGTAAGAATTAAAAATCATTCTAAATGTCTCTGAGAATTTATTTTATAGTTTAATCATCTTTTTAATTTCCGAAATGTGTAACCTCTAACATCATCCCAATAATGTTTTCATCTTCAAATGAAGATATTTTTCTATATATGCTTATGTTCGTGGAACACAATAAACTATTCCTAACTATTATATTGAGTTTGTACTCTTTCATTTCATGATTGGTAAAGGTAGTAACTTCACCATCATGTGTTTTCTAATTACTAATTATCATGGAAAAGTTATCAACCATATTGTTTTTAAAAAAGTTATTCACTCTATCTCTCCAATATTCATTATTTTCTCAATATAATATTGGTGGCCTGTTGAAAATCATATTTTATATAGATGTGACATTGAAAACTACTGTCATAAAAGAAAAACTTATTTTCTACAAATATAGTAGTGGAGTAAATTTTTACAAACAAATTGTTTATAAAAAACTCACACTAACTTTAAATAAAAAAGACAGTAAAAACAAAGAATTATCTTGAGTAGTGGAATCTTGGTCTGATAATAATTGTGGGATTAGTATATTATAATTATATTGATTATGTTAAAAATAATATGATCTTGATGGATCAAACAAAATTGTAGGTGAATTTTTGTTTTAAAAACATTAGTTTAAATGAATTAATCTAAATCTATTTACAAGACTCTTCAATTAGAATAAAAAAAATTTAGACATAGACCCCAATATGATTAACAAAGTATCATAATCAAGATAAATATGATTATATAAATGTAAAATAATTATAATAATAAAAGATTAGATGTAATAGGATTAAATAGATTATTATTATAAAATATATGAATGAATCATAATGTCTCGGATTCACAGTGGATCCAATTAATAGTATATAATGTGTTTTACCATATTTAAAATCATTACGATAAAAGTAATAAAAATAAGAGTAGTGGAATAATAGAATTTTTATAAACAAGTAAAATAATAGAAACAATATAAGAATGAATTACAACTATTTGAAAAGAATACAACTTTTCAAACCTTAAAAGTATGGTATACAAAAACCATCACTAAAGGTAATCTATGTTTAATAAATATAACAAAGTCTACATTTCCTCACTAAGGAAACCCCTTAATATAAATATCAGTTTTTTCATGCTTGTTTATCCCCATTAGCATTTGATCTGATGGATTATCTATGTCTTATTATCCCTGATGCCTTGGATCATAATATTGGTTTATCCATATTAATATCCCTGAAATATGATGTTATTAAAATTTTAACATCTTTTTATATACACATGTTACTGATTTTATAACAAATGTGTATAATTTGTGTGAAATGTAAATGTTTAAATATTAAATGTGATTTTTGAGCATTATTAGAATTAATATAATCGATGTCAGTTTACTATATTATTATAACTCTCACCCTAATAATCCAAACTGCATCATTCTTGTTTTTTAGTATTCCTAATTCAATATCCAACATTTCATTAGGAAGGATGTTGGGGAAAAGATTCCATTTAAATGGCCATATTTTCCACACAATCAGGCCCAAGGAATCTGTGAAGAAACTGGATCTTCACTGATAAAGGAATTACTAGGATCCATCCATAAGAAAGAATTTTATGATAATCCTTTTTTGTTATTCATTATATAATAAAACCCTGGTAAAAAATTTCAAGGCCTAATCCAAAAAACAAGGATCCCAATTGAGTCATTTAAACTCATCCCTCCACACTAGACGAGAATTAAAATCAGTTCAAAATTCATCACATTTATCATGATCTAAATATCCAATCTAGCTAAAATTTTGCAGTGAGAAATAAATGTTACTAAAGGACAATTTTTTGGAGGAATTTATTGGATTTTAAGGCATCTTACTATTTATAAACCCATTCAAATTTTTTCTTCTAAAAGGTATGGATTGAAATGGAATTATTATAATTGTTTACTAAAACTGCCATTACATTTACTCACTAAGTCCCAATTCATCATAATTTTGAGAGTAGATAAAAAACATTATTATCTAAAAATTTTAAGATGGAGATATCTCAAGATTCACTTTTATGGATGTCCAAATCATCGATCCAAGTGGAGGGTTAGTTTTGGATTGCAAATAGTCCACCACCTTGGGATATAAATACATCCCCTCCTATCCTTTCAAAAGGGTTTTAAATTCAGAATTGATGAGGATAAATTGGCATGACCAAGGCTCCTACCGAGGCCTGTGAGGATATGACCAACTCACTTATTCACTTTAGAGACCCTTCCACCTCTCTTTGAATTCATGTTCTTTCTGTTCACTTTCAATTGTAATTTCGTAAGTGTTTGTATTTGTAATTCTATTTTAATGCATGTTTTTTTCATCATAATATTTTATTAGAATATAAAATATGTATTTTTATATTAATGTTATATAAATATTCTAAATTAATTTTAAAATAATTCTCTTCATTTATTATCTCATTCAATAAATACTATGTTTTTGTTAATTCGCTTCATCGCTCGTGTGTGTGTTCAGCACATCACACTTTTATTATCCCTTTATTTTTCATATCATATTAATTCATCATCATAAAAATAATAAAACATATTACTAATCATTAATTTGGATTAGTAAATATCTAATTGGGTTGAGTTATAAGTTAGGTATGTTAAGTGATTGAGAGATTTTTCTCGATGAATATTCAGTAAATTAAAATTGTTTTTGTTGGACATAACATGTCATGGATTAATTAACTGTTTTGATTAATGAATATATTACATATATTATTATAACCCTAAATACACTACCATAAACATTGAATAATATATATTAGAACCCTATGTTTTTTAAGGATTAGATTAAAGCATCAACACATAGGAATTCTAATCAACGTCATCTTGTGATGTGGGTGTAAATTTAATGAAATATAATGCAAGGCTCAAAGATATCACTTGTTTAACTACCTAATTATGATATCACTCTAATATTTATCAAATTATTAAATCAATATTAATCAATCAATAATTTAAATTATTCTTTTCAATGAAACCCCCTTAATCAAAATATAATCTACTAACTAAAATTGACTATGAAAAAGTATCATCACTGATGATTCAACCTGAGTGCTGCAATAAACATTAGCAGAGTACTGAAACCTTGAACGTTCGATAGGTGAAAATTAGACACACTTTCAAATTTCATCGTTGCTGTAGATAGTTCAATTAAGTAGTTTTTAGTTTTTGGTTATTGTATGAAAACAAAAATTAAAAAAAAACTCAGAAAAAGTCAATGAAAAACCTGGCTTCTCTTAAAAATCATAAACAGAAAACACACAAAGAAAAATGCACCTTCCTCATCCTTTCTAAAATCTCTATGAATTCCCCATATCCTTCCAAACTATCCATTATATTTGTTTGACCCTATAATCAAGTGAACACTTGGCTAACATTAGAGGAACGTTAAGGATAATCAAATAATTCAAGAACCAATCCTTGTCCAACCAATTTATTTAGATATGTCCAATCCTAGGGAATAGACACATAAATAACTAATTTCCCCTAATATGAATTACCAACCTCTTTTTATTCAATATCCAAACAAAGAGGATGACTTTAAACTCAAATAGGGTTTGATTCATCTTCTCCATAATTCTCACGAGTTAGCCAATGAGGATCCACATCTTCATATTAAATAGTTACAAGTGGTGTGATCTACCAAGAATCCTCAAGGTATTTATTTGGAACAAATCAAACATTTAGAATTCCATTGTTTTTTTAGCTGAATATTCCAATTAATGTATTTACTACCTACCTCTTAGTTTCATAACAACATGGAATGACATGAAGCGACTCTTCTTAGAGAAATTATATCCCTCTTATTGTACTACTTATATTTGAATTGAAATAATTTATATTCATCAATACCAAAATGAATCACTCCATGAGTACTAGGAGATGTTCAAAAGGCTTGTGGAAACCTTCCAAAAACACCAAATCCATAAAAAACTCTTTATCCAATAATTTTATGAGCTGTTATTGGCTATGAAGATAACTCTCATTTATGCTGCTAGTGGATTTACTCTTGCTGAAAAAACACTTGTAGCTAAAAGAGATATCATAAGCAACATGGATGAAAACATACAAAAATTCATTAATTGAGCACATGCTCAATTCAAACAAACACAAGATAGTCAATCGATAGAGAAAAACATGTTGTCTGAGTGGATGAGAGAACTTATAAGTCTTGCGAGACAATTAGTCATGGTGTCCAAAGCCTCAACATCATCTTCTCCACAATCATTATTACATATACCTATCAAGAACTATTGATTATGAAGCTCCCTATCTCTTCCAACTAACACATGTGCAGAACATCAAGAGGATCCATCTAATTCATCTGGACCAATGGAGTTCAATGCAACATATTCTCAGTGGACCACTAACCCTCAACAATTGGCTTAGTTCATTAAAAACATCCACCAACCACACTCTAAACCCATCTCTTATACCTTCAACCAATTCTTGAGGTATAGTAATCCTTTTTCTCATCCCCCACAATTCCCTCCTCAAAAACCAAAAAAATTCCAATATGTTCAAGGTGTTGGTAATAGCCAACAACCATACCCTTTTTTCCTCAACCTCAAAGTATCAGCCTCCTATTCCTCCTCCTGGATTTCACAATCCTAGTGATCCTTCCCAACTCAAAAAACAATACAATCACCTTCCCAAGAACCAAAATAAAGGTAATCCCAATCCGGGACAAGCCTATTCATCAAAGTAACCCTAAGAAAGCACTATAGAATATTATTACTCCTTTACCCATTCTATATTCATGAACATTGAAAAACAAATTGGTCAAATTTCTTCCCACCTAATCCAACAAAAACAATCAAATTATTCCCAACATGCCTCTCAATCGTTACCCAAACCCAAGGGTAATGTATGTGAAATTGAACTTAGATCGCGAAACAAAATTTCTATGCCTCATGATGAGTCCACCCACTACCCATTAAATGTTGAACTAGTAAATAAAAAGAAAAAGAAACATGAAAATTAATCAGAACCCATTACCTCACCTCCTTCTATTCCACATAGGAATCCAAATCCTTTTCCTCAAGAAGATTCTAATCCAAAGATGTCCTTTGAACCTAATCCCTAAATGCTCAACATTTTTAGATGCGTTGATATGAACATTCCCCTCTTATGTTACATTAAACAAATTCCTATGTATTCCATGTTTCTCAAGGAGTTGTCTACCCATAATTGAAAACATGAGACATTTGAAAATGTTTCAAACCAAGAGTAAAAATCCATTAAGTGCCAAGATTTATGGACCATTACAGTTCCATGACAAATAGGATGTTCCAACATTCACGATGTCCTCATAGACTTAGGGGCCTCAATAAATTTCATGCCTAAATCCATCTTCTCTAATCATTGTCTTGGTCCCTTTCACTTAACGAGTGTGGTGATTCAGATAGCCAATTGAGGAACAACTAGCCCTAAGGGAATAACTGAGGATTTTCTTGTTCAGGATAATGATCTTATCTTCCCAGCCGATTTCTATGTCCATGACATGAAAGGTGAGATGAACTCTTCTCGAACTCCACTAATTCTATGAAGACCTTTCCTCATGTCTTTTAGAACCAATATTGATGTCCATTCAGGCATCTAATCCCTAGGATTTGGTGACCAACTTTTCAAGTTCAATATTTTCCAATCCGTGCGATACTAATATGATGACCACTCTGCATTCAAAATCCATTATACTAAGGAAAATTATAAGATTATATTTAACACCAATCCATCATGTTCTTAATGTTCTAATGATAAAGGATCTTTTGAAATCTGCACCATGTTTAACCGATTCATAAATGGTGAAGTTGATATGGAACTTTCATTTGTTTACTCTATCAATCTAGAGGATATTGAAATCTCTCTTAAATCCCACACCAACTATGATCTCTACCACACCACCTTGGACAATATTAAGGAAAATGAATCTGAAGCTAATTAAGTCTCGTCCACCATTCTTTAGTTGTGTAACCAAAAAACCAATAATGAGACTGATTTGAAACCTCTTTCTGAACACCAGAAATATGCATTCCTTTTCCATGATCACTCTTATGTTTTCATTACCTCGGCTTCACGTACATAAACTGAGGAGTCGAAACATGTTCAAGTGTTAGAGGAAAAAAAGGCCTTAGGTTGGACCCTAGGTGACAAACTAAGATTCAACCCTTCCTTTTAATGCATCACATCAATCTTGAGGAATCATCCAAACCAATTAGGCAACCAAAAAGAAGACTAAATCCACTCATCCTTGATGTAGCTAGGGAAGAGATCAATATGCTTATTCAATATAGTATTATCTACCATATTTCTGATAGTGAACAAGTTAGTCCAATTCAAGTTGTACCTATGAATAGTGGGATAAATGTTGTCACAAATGAACATTGGGGGGTAGTCACAACTCGAGTGAGGAACAAATGGAGTGTGTGAAATGACTATAAGAAATTGAAAGTTTAAATAAGAAAAGATCACTACCCTCTTTTATTCCATGGTCAATTTCATGAATTATTTTCCATAAGGTCACATTATTTCTTTTTTGATGGATATACTGGAGACTTTCAAATCCCATTTGCACCTCTGGACCAAGAAAAGAATACTTTCACTTGACCCTTTGAAAGATATGCATATTGGAGGATGCCTTTTGGTCTTATAAAAGCTCCTGCAACATTCCATAGTTGCATGATGAGTATATTTTCTAAATTCATTGAACACTACATGCAATTATTAATGGATGAATTTACAATTTATGGCGAGTCATTTGCATCGTGCATTAATTCACTCTCTCTAGTCCATAAAAAGTGTGTCAAGTGTAACCTTGTGTTAAATTTTGAAAAATGTTCCTTTATGATTGCATATGGGATTTTTCTAGAGAATATATTTTCAAAAGTGTGTATTGAAGTTCTTTTTTCCAAAATTGAAGTGATCCAATCACATCCTGAACCCACTTCTTTTTAAGACATTCATTCATTACTCGGTCATGCGAGTTTCTATCAGTGATTCATCCGTAACATTAGTAGGACTTCCCTCCCACTCACTCAATTTCTCCAAAATGATGAAACAATCCATTTTTATTATGTTTGAAAGAGATCATTCATTGAACTCAAAAATGATCTTACATTTTCCCTGATAATCCAACCCCCAGATTTGTACATACCCTTTGAGTTGAGGTGTGATGCTTCTGATAGAGCTGTTGGGGATGTTCTTGGTCAAATAAGAGAAAATATTCCTCATGTCATCTATTATGCCAAAAGAGCATTGGATGAAACTCAATCTCACTATATTGTCACTAAAATGGGACTTTTAGGAGTGAGTTTTTTTCCTTATATAAATTTCAGATCATTCTATTTGGTTACAAAATCATATTCAACATAGACCATTCTACTATTACATTATTCCTCAAAAAAGTGATTCCAAACCAAGAATAATAAAATGGATCCAAATGCTACAATAATTTGGATATGATATCAAAGATAGACCAGGAAAAGAAAACCAAGTAGCTGATCACTTGAGTAGAATTTATAATTCTTTTCATTCAGAAGTAATTGATAATGAATTCCCCATTGAGTACCATTCATCTCTCACTCCAATGTTTCCTTGGTATGACCAAATTGTAAATTACTTTGTTTCTAGTTTTTTTAAATAATTTTTAAAAGGATAAAAAAATGACGTTGATAAGTGATTCAAAATTTGATTTTTGAGAAGATAATAAACTTTGGAAAACTGATGCTGACAGGTTAATTAAGAGATGTGTTGATGAAGGAAGGTAAATTTTCACTGAACAGGCTGGGATGGATGGTTGGTGATATGATCACTAAAATCAAATTTGGATTTGTTCCTAGAAGGAATATTCTGGACTCTGTCTTTACTGCTTCAGAAAGTGTCATTCATATGAGAAAGAATGTGAAAGAATGTAACTTGACACAGAAAATTGACATATCAAAGGCCTTTGACACACTCAAACAGTACTTTATTTTGGAGGTCCCTAAAAGAAATGTCTTTTCTAATGTGTTCATCATGTTGATCAGCACCATTATTTTTTCATCAAGGGTTTCCATTATCATTAATGGTACTCCCAGGGGTTTCATCGCTTGTACCCGAGGTGTGCGACAAGGGGACCCACTTTTTGGAATTTTATTTTCCATTGCTATGGACAATCATAAAATATGCATCACTGACCTTACACACATGGGTATCTATAAAAAAATTAAGACTGATGTGAATGACATTTCTCCATCTCATTTTTTATGCGGATGATATCCTCTTTTTTGGGAAAGCCTCAAGGAAAACTATCTCCTCTATTAAGCCATGTTTTCAAAATTATGAAGAGGTGGATGGCCAAGAAAAATGTTGGGATAAATCTTACATTTTTATGGTAATGGTGTCCTGACTGGGAAGCAGAACAGGATAACTAGAGGCATTGGGGAGAAAAGGGGGTAATTTCCCTTTTATTATATTAGTGTTCCCTTATTTTGGGGAATGGTGAAGATGAAATACTTTGAGGGGATATACTATGGTATTCTTAATCAATGTTCCAGTTGGAATGGTAAGGTGATGTACATGTATGAGAGGGTGTTCCTTGTTAACTCAGTGATCACATCTAATTTTTTTACTCCTTTTCTATTTATCAGTGGCCTCAAGGACTTATCAAGAAGCTTCAATGTTTGGTTTGAAACATCATTTGGATGGGGTCAATTCATGAGTGTATGTTTTTTATTATTGGTTGGAAATAACGTGTCAAGATGGTTGAGCTTGGGGGCCTTTGAGTCAAGGTTCTAAGAACATTTAATGATGGGCTTATTGGGAAGTTTACTTGGGCTCTGATCTCCAAAGACAATTTTGGTGAATTTTTGGAAAATTGGTTCAAAGAAAGGCTCATTAATGGTCATAAATACAATCTTACATCATCTGCTTGGACATCTATTAAGTGATCCCTTCATGAATATCACAAATGGTACAAAGTGGTTGGTATTTAGTGACTCTAATCTCAATAGTTGGAGCATGACATGGCTTGAACGACCTCTTCAGGATAACATGGAAATTCCTTCTACTGCTGGAAACTCTTCCATTGCCGAGTTTTTATCTCAAAAGCATGTCTTTGACAATATTATCCCCTCTCCAATGGAGCAGGAAATATAATCTTACCATTTTATGGACTATGATACGCAGGTACAGAAACATAATAGGAATGGCTAGTTTAATAGCAGGGAATACTATCACATGTCTTGTGGGGGTTCTTTCCACACACCTAATTAGATAAGGAAATAAATGTCTTCATTAATTAGGACCAATACCTTCCCTCTAATCTGGTGAATCTGAAAAAATCGAGTTCCTACTCATGATCAGCTTAAGTGGTTTGGGTTTAATCTTTCATTAGTCTTTCATCTATGTATGTGCATAGAGGAGGATGTCCAACACCTATTTTTAGATTATTCCTATTCTAGGTAGTTGTGGGCCTATGTTGGGACTCTTTTGGTAATTCAATTTCACCAAATTATTCTACATGATCTACGAGAAGGGTTGTACGAACCCTGCTGCAGCGAACAAGTGTGCAACTTCTTTATTGTGGCTGTTGTGGCTGTGACTGTAGCCATATGGGCTGCTCGAAACACTGCTGTCTTTGACAACAACAAGGTGAACATTCGATCTAGAATAATGGAAATTCATCAAGAGGTTTACACAACATCAAAGGTTCAATCAGGTGAAATTTAAAACGACGTCTCTGACGTAAAAATTTTGTAGTTACTTCTTGTTTCTTAGCAACCACGAAAGCTTCAGATGCTTAGGTTCATTTGTTGGATACCCCCAATTAGTACATGGCTCAAAGTCAATGTGGATGGAGTTGCTTCTGGTGGACCAGGACCTTCAGGGTGTGGTGGTGTTTTCCGCACATATAGTGGTTTCATGAAAGGACTATTTTACCAATTCACTGGCATGGTTGTTTCTTTCTATGCTGAGTTATGGAAGATAATTCATGCAGTAAGGTATGCTATCTATTATAATTGTAACAAGCTATGGATTGAATCAGACTATCAACTTGCTGTCTAATATCTGTAAAAACGAATGCAGAATGTTCCCTTGTGGGTACTCTCCAAATGGGTCGAATGTCTCTATCAGGTAAATCATCTAAATTTTATTATCTCGCATGCCTATAGGGATGCCAATCAGGTGGTCGATGCTTTGTCCAAGAAGGCAATTCTATTAATGGATATGACAAGGTCATTTATGGCTCCTGAGTACTTCTCCTCACTGGTAGAGGTGGATATGCTTGGTGATATTTACTCTCGGTTCTATAATAATTCCTATGTTGTCTGAATCTTTCTTTTTTTCTTTTGCTTAATAAATTTATCATGGGATCAGTTTTGACCGATTCCTAGACTTTCCGAGAAGATAAACATTCCTCTATCTTAGAATTATATCACTCACTTCCGGGAAGTAGCCACATTGGACCACAAAGGACCCCCTGAAAGGTCTTAGATTCTATATTCTTCTGGACATCATGCATCAAGAACTCACATGAGAGTTTTCAATCATGTCTCGCTTGCCATCTATTTGTCACAATTTCAAAGAGAAATGAAATGAACCAAATGAAATTAATTTTTTGTCATATATTTGATTTCTGGGGCATCTATTTCATGTAAGCACTCCCCCTTCCAATGGATTCTCATATATTTTTCTTGTGGTTGATTATGTTGCTAGGTGGGTCGAGGTCAATGCCACTAGAAAGGATGATTCACATACTGATATTGAGTTCTTAAAGACACACATCTTCCATCGATTTGGCACACCACATGCCTTGATAAGTGGCTTAGGAACCCATTTTTTAATAAAACCAGGGAATATCTTTTGAAAAAAAGGTGTTATACATAAAACATCGAAAACATATCACCCCCCAAAAAAGTTCATGGAATAACTTTATAAAAGAGAAGTGAATAGAGTGCTTGAGAGAATTGTAAACCCACCAGAAAATATTGGCCTGATATACTTGGTGAAGAACTTTGGGATTATAAAACTACCTATAAAACACCCATTGGGATGACTAATTTTATGCTAGTTTATGTTAAATCATGTCATTTTCCGTTTGAAATCCAAAATAAGTCATTTTGAGATGTGAAAACATTTAATTTTGATTTTGAAAAATCTACTGAAGAAATATGGTTGCAATTGGATAAACTGGAGGAGCTTCGAATTGATTATTATGAGAATTCCAATCTATACAAAAAAAATGATAATGCCATCCATGACAAACACATATTGTGAATGATATTTCATAAAGGTGAAAAGGTAATGCTCTTCAATTATTGATTTCAGCTTCACCTAGGTAAGATTAATTATTTTTGGGAAGGAATTTTTTTATTACTAATGTTTTCCCATTTGTTGAAGTGCATGTTCAGGACCCCTCATCAAAATGACCTTCATAGTTAATGGAAATCGGTTAAAGAATCACCATGAGAGGAAAAACAATCTTGGAAACACATTGACCTCTATCAGATCCTCAACTTATTCAGTAAACTCACGACTAGATGGAGACAACGAACCACCAAATCCAAACCAGGGGCACCACTTTCCCTTTAACTCTTATTCCTCCTTCTCTCTCCCTCTCTCCCTTTTTCTTCTTCTTCCTCTATCGTTCATTTTTTACTACATTCATCATTAAATATTTTATTTATTTTTCAATTTCTCTTTTGTGTGGGTGTATATTTTGAAGAACCTAAGAAAGATAAAAAATAAAAAAATGTAAAAAAACTAAAAGTGTTATACTTACTCACCATTCCGTTTTGACATTTTTTCTAACATTTTTGTATAGTCAAAATACATGGTTTCATCTCAATATTTTTTTTCTTCATATATTTGGATAAATAATATTCTATGTAAACCAACCAATTTTGGTTGCCTAATTTTTGATTTTGAAAAATATTTTCCCCACCCATGAGGAACAACATTTTCTTTCATGCCACGACCACTTATGGACATCTTTTCAAAATGTGTGTTTTCACCCCTATTTCTGAGTCTTGAGTTTTTGGACCTTTGGGATTAATTTTCTACATTAGTTTTCATTAATATGATTAAGGCATTTTCTAAACCCAATGAGAATTATAATACCCATATAGCCACCCATTATGCACACTTTAATCATCCTTTTGAAATCCATTCGACCGTACGAAAAACTTTTCTCTATTACCCACATTACAAGACCAATACCATATCCCACCTAATATAAACATGTATTTTCATTCTATAATTTTATGAAATTTATGTGTTGGTGTAAGGTATTTCATTTTTTTCCATTTTGTTGATTTTTACCAAGTTTTTACATGATTGAGGGAAAGCATTAATTTAAGTGTGAGAGAGAACGTTTATTTCAGGGGGTTTGGGAATGTATATATGTTTATCTTGTACAAATGATATTGAAAAGTGTTAAAAAAATTCATAATAATAATATTAATAAATGAAAATAAGAATGGTTTGTTTCTTGAGTGGGTAAAATATCACAGTTCTTCATCCTTTGATCTATTTATAACTATTATAATTAGTATTGTGAGGGTATCAAACATGGGTTAGGAGATGAGTGTGATATTTTTTGCTAGTTTATATTTAAAAAATATATAAAAAAATGGACACTAATGTTATTAGGGAAAGCTTCATGGTTTGTAAATATTTCATCTTCTCATCCACTTCAAATTTCATTCCTCATTTGTGTCTTATTTCACATTTTTATTCCCTCATAAATATTTGTTTCCAATTTTATTCATGTCTCATCTCAAAAAAAATATGCATTGAATTTTCCATGTGGGTGTTTTACCACCTTTTTGTTCTCTTTTGAATATAATTTTCCTACCGTCCTATAGCCATATAAAAATACCTAAAAAGTCATCTTGAGTTTTGAGCACGATATAATAGGTAGTAGAAGTTTATAGCTCTTAAAAACTCTATGATTTTCACTTTTGGTTGTCGAATGAGTGAAGCTCAATAAATTAATTTTATCATCTTGAGACAGTAAGTTTTGTGTGCCACCATTTTCCATTTATAAATTTGAGCATATAAAAATGAATTGTTTTGGGAAAATTGTTTTTGTATCAAATTGTGATGGAATTATGTATGGATGAGTAAACTTTTCTAAACCTCCCCTGATTTGGGGAAAAGTTAATATTTTTTGGTGAGTGAAAATAATTTTTTTTATGTTTTTATATTTGTTGCACATGAGGAAATGTAGAAGAATATGTGTGGGGAGTTGATGTTATTAATATTTTCACAACATTTTATATACTACCTTTAATAATTTTATATTAAATGTGCATAATATTAGTGAAATATTAATGTATAATTTTTAAATGTAAATTTTGAGCATTATTTGAATTAATCCAATCAATGTCTACTTACTATTTTATTTATAAATACCCCCTACTTATCAAATTTTCAAGGTTATACATATATGGGATTTCTCTTTTAATATCCACCATTTCATTATAAGGGATCTTAGAACAATTCTTCCATTTGAATGGCCATATAGTCCACACAAGAAGGACCACCAAATCTGTGAAGAAACTAGATCATCCATGATAATGTAATTACTAGGATAAATCCATAAGACCAAATTTTATGACACTCCATAAATTTTTTGAGATTATCCAAAGGAATCCTGGAGAAAAATTTCAAGGCACAATCCCAAAAACAAAGGGTCCCAACTGATTCCTTTAAACTCAGCCTACCATTCTGGGAGAGAATTATAATCATTAGAGTATTCATGTTGTTTATCCTGATCTAGAAATCCATATAGATAATATTTTTCTGTGTGAAAGAAAAGATATGGTAGTCCAACATTGTTGAATAATGTTTTGGATTTGAATACTTCTTCCTATTGACAAAATAATTCTCATTTCGTCCTTCTAAAAAGTCTGGATTGAAATGGAATGATTATAATCGATTAAAAAAACCTACATAACATTAGATAACTAAATAAAAAAATCCTCAAAATTTATAGAGTAGGCAGAAAACATTATTATCTACAACTTTGATGAAGGATATATCTCGAGATCCAGCTCTCTATATTTCCAAATCATCGATCCATGTGGTGGGCTATTTTTTGGAATGGAAATAGTCCACCACCTTGGGCTATAAATAAATCCCCTACTATCCTTTCAAAAAGGTTGGAAATATAGAATGAAAGGGGATTAATAGGCATGACTAAGGCTATTCCAAAGGATAAATAGGACATTCCATACTCAAGTTTTCACTTTAGAGACCCTTCCTCATCTCTTTGATTTCATGTTCTTTCCGTTCATTTTCAATTGTAATTTCGTAAGTGTATGTATTTGCAATTCGATTTTAATGGATTTTTATTTCATTATAATCACTTATTCTAATATACCATCTCTAGTTTAATGTTAATGTTATTTAACTATTCAAAATAAATTTAAAAACTGTTCTCTTCATTCCCTTTCTCATGCAATAAAAAGTGTGTTTTTTTATTTCTCTTCGTTGCTTGTTTGTGTGTTCGGCGCACCACTCCTTTCTTATCACTTTATTTTTCATCTCTAAATAATTAAAAATCATAAAAATAATAGACCAGATTTCTAATCATTTCAATGGAAGAGTAAATATCTCATTTATGGGAGTTATATGTTAGGTATGTTAAGTTATTGAGAGCTTTTTCGTGGTGAATATTCCTTAAATTAACATTTTATATATTGGAAATAACACGTCATGAATTAATGAATTGTTTCGTTTAACGAGTGAATTCATGGTTTTTTTGTACCATAAATACATTACCATAATCATTAAATGAATGATATTAAAACCCTATTTTATGTTAAGTCTTTTGTTAAATAATTCATAATTAGGAATTCCATTCAACGTCATCTTGGGAAGTTGGTGTTAATTTAAAGTTACATAATGTAAGGCTCAAGGAAATAACTAGTTTAGCTACCTAATAATGAACTCACCCCAATATTTATACAATTATTAAATAAATACTAATCAATATATCTTTTAAATTAATCTCTAAATAGACCCCCAATCAAAATATAGTCTACTAAAAACAATTTACTATTAAAAAGTAACATCACAGATGATTCAACCTGAGTGCTGCTATACACATTAGCATAACACCAGATTCTCGAATTGTCAACTGGCGACAATCTGCTACACCTTCAAATGGAGGCATTGTTGGGGATAGTGTATTTAAGTAGTTCTTACCTTCTGGTTATTGTATAAAAACAAAAAAATTAAAAAAACTCAAAGAAAACCCCACCATATAATAAATATAATCAATAAAAAACATGCAGAGAAAAATAAACATTCCTCATCTTTTTAAAAATCTCTCTGAATTCCTCACAGCCTACAAAAAAATTCACCATATTTGTTTGACCCTAAAATTTTGCGAACACTTTTCAAATATAGGAAGAACATTAGGGATAATAAATTAATTCAAGAACCAATCCTTGTCCACCCAATTGAATTATATTTGGCCATTCCTTGGAAGCAAACAGTTAAAGAACTTGCTGCCCCTGATATGAATTACCATCCTCTTGGTATTAAATATCTAATCATAGTTTCTGAATTCAAACTCAAATTTGGTTTGATTCATCTTCTCCGTCATTTCCAAGGGCTAGCTGATGAAGATACACATGTTCATCTAAAAGAATTCCATGTGGTGTTCTCTACCATGAATCCTCAAGGGGGTTCTGAGGAACTAATCAAACTTTGAGCATTACCTTTTTCTTTAACTGACTATACCATGTCATGGCTATACTAGTTCCCTTCTAGTTCCATAACCACATGGAATGACATGAAGCGACTCCTCTTTGAGAAATTCTTTCATGCTTCTTGTAATGCTTCTAACTGAAATAAAATAAGTGTTATTCACCAATTCTCAAATGAATCACTCCATGAGAACTGGAGAGGTTCATAAACCTTATGGAAACCTGACCAAACCACCGTATCCTTGACAAACTCTTGATCCAATACTTATATGAGGTGTTATTGGTGATGGAGATAACTGTCATTGATGTCGCAAGTGGCAGTGCTCTTGTTGATAACAGTCATGTTGCTACAAGAGATCTCATAAGAAACATGGCAGAAAACACACGATAATTCCATACTCAAGAACATGATCATGTAAAACAAGCCCATGATAATCAATAAATAGAGCCAAACAAGATGACCTAGTGGATGAGTGAACTTATATGGCTTGTGCAACAATTATCTACGGCGTCAAAAGCCCCAATCTCATCTTCTCCACAATATCTGTTCCCTTGACCTATCAAGAACTGTAGAATCTAAAGATCCTAATCTCATCCAACTGACACATGTCCAAAACTTCAATAGGATCCCTATGATTCATCTAGACCAATAGATCTTAATGCATAATATGTTCAGAGGAACACCAAGCCTCAAACATCAGGTCAGTTCATTAAAATCATCATCCAAACCCACTCTAAGACCTTACTTCTACCTAAAACCACGACCTTAGATATGGTAATCCCTTATCTCATCCCCTCAATTCCCTCATCAAAACCAAAACTAATTCCAATATGATCATGGTGTTGCTAACTTCTAAAAACCATAACATTTTTTTCCTCAACATCAATGGATTAATCCTCCTATTCATCCTCCGGGATTCCACTATCCTCGCGAGCCTTCCCAATTCACAAACCAATACAACCGCTTTCCCAAGAACTAAAATCAAGGTAATCCCAATCCAGGACAAGTCTCTTCTACCAAGTAACCATGGGATAGAGTTGTAAAAGACCTTTCCTACTTCACCTTTTCTTGCCTCCATAACTTGAAACCCAAATTTTTCAACTTTCTTCCAACCTAAGACATCAACAAAAATAAAATTCTTCCCAATTCCCAGCTCAGTCGTTACCCAATCCAAAAGGTAATGTATGTGAAATTTCAATTAAATCAGGAATGAAAATTACTATGCCACAGTATGAGTCCAATCAGTCACCTTAAAATGTAGACCTGGAAAATAAAAATAAAAAGAAACATGAAAACAAATCTGAATCCATTCCTTCACCTCCTTCAATTCTACTTAGAAATCCAATTATATTTCCTAAAGCAGTTTCAAATCCAAATAATTCCTTCGAACCTGATCATGAAATGAATGACATGTTTAGAAATGTTGAATTGAAAATTACCCTATTAGACGTCATTAATAGTATTCCTATGTATTCTAAGTTTCTCAAGGATTTTTTACCCATAAGTGGAATCTTAGGACCATTGAAAAATTTTCAACCCAAGAGTCCATACTCATTAATTGTATTGATCCAGGGACCTATATATTTATATGCTAAATAGGAATTTAAAACATTGATGATGCACTAATAGACTAAGGTAAATAAATCAAAGTGATTCCTAAATCCATATTCTCCAACCATGGTCTAGGTCCCTTGCACCCTACGGGTGTAGTCATTCAGTTAGCCAATCGAAGAATAACCTGTCCTAAGGGAATAATTGTGGATGTCCTTATTTGGGTTAATGATCTTATCTTCCCAGCCAATTTCATTGTCCATGACATGGATGGTGAGACAACATATTCTCAATTTCCCCAAATTCTAGGAAGACCATCCCTCATGAATTCTAGAAAAAATATTGATGTCCATCCAGGCATCTTATCTGTGGAATTTGGTGACCAACTGGTTAAGTTCAACATTTTAAAAGCCATGCGACACCCATCGGAGGATCACTCAACCGTATCAATCCCTGATTCTAAAGAATATTCTAAGATTCTATTGAACCTAAATCCATATGGTTATTCATTTTCTAATGATAAAGGATATTTTAAATTCTACAACATGATTAACCAAGTCATAAATGGTGAAGTTGATGTGGTCCTTTCATTCAAAGACTACATCAGTCTAGAGGATCATAAAAAATCTATTAAATACCACATCATCTATGATATCTTCTTCTACCCCTTGGACAATATTAAGGAAAATTAATATGAAGAAAATGAAGTCACTTCCTCCATTAATGAGTTTTATAACCCACAAATGAATGATGATACTGATTTGAAACCTATTCCTGCAAACTATAAATATGCATTCCTTTTCCATGATCACTATTATCATGTAATTATCTATGTTTCACCTATTAAAACTGGGGAGTCCAAACTTGTTCAAGTGTTATAGGAATACAAAAAGATCGTAGGCTAGACCCTAGATGACATACTAGGAATCAAACATTCCATTTTCATGATCACATCCATCTTGAGGAATCATAAAAAAAATTAAAAACCAAAAAAAGACTAAATCCACTCATCCTTGATTTAGTTAGGGAAGAGATATCCATGTTTTTTCAAACTGTTATTATCTACCCAATCTCTGATAGTGAATGTGTAAGTCCAATTCATGTTGTACCTAAGAAGGGTGGGATAACTATAATAAAAAATGAACATGGGGAGGTAGTCACAACTCGAGTGAAGACCAAATAGAATGTGTGTGTTAACTATAGTAAATTGAATGTTGAAATAAGAAAAGATCACTACCCTTTTCCATTCATTGATCATGTTCTAGAAACATTATCAACAATGTTACATTATTGCTTTCTTGATTGATACACTACCTACATCCAAATCCCAATCGCACCTCCGGACCATGGGAAGACTACTTTCACTTTCCCTATTGGAATATATGCATCTTGGAGAATAAATTTTGGACATTTCAATGCTTCTGCAACATTTCAGAGGTGTATGATGTGCACCTTTTCTGAATTCATTAAACACTGCATGGAAGTCTTCACGGATGACTTTACCATTTATGGTGAGTCATTTGAATCTTGAATGAAGTCACTCTCTCTAGTCCATCAAAAGTGTGTTAAGTGTAACCTTTTGTTAAATATTAAAAATTGTGACTTAATGCTTCAAAATGGGATTGTTCTAGGGATCATAGTTCCAAAACATGTTATTGAAGTTGATCCTTCAAAAATTAAAGTGACCAAATCACTTCATGAACTCCCATATATTAAATACATTCATTCCTTACTCGGCCATGCATGTTTCTATCAGTGATTCATCCAAAAAATCAGCATGATTTCCCTCCGACTAACTCGGTTGATATAAAATAATGTCACATTCTATTTTGATGAGGTTTAAAAGAGATAATTCATTGAACTGAAAACTACTCATACATATTCCCTGATAATCCAACCCCCAGATTGTTCTTTAACCTTTGAGTCGATGTGTGATGCTTTTGATAGTTTTGTTGGGGATGTTCTTAGTAAATGAAGAGAAAATATTCTTCATATCATCAATTTTGAATCAAAACATTTTATGAAACTCAATATCAATACACTATCATTGAAAAGGAACTTTTAGCAGTGGGCTTATCGTAGATAAATTACGACCTGATCTCTTAGGTTCCAAAATCATCATCTTCACAGACCATTCTGAAGTTATGTTCTTTCTCAAAATATGTGATTCCAAACCAAGGCTAATAAGATGGATCCTAATGCTACATGAATTTGACCTTGGAATCAAAGATAGTTGAGGAAAAGAAAACGTTGTAGCTGATCACCTGATTTGAATTTCTAATTATTCTAATTTTGAAATCATTGATCCTAAATTCCCCATTGAGAACCTTTCATCTCCCAATCCAAAGTTACCATGGTATGCCCCAATTGTATATTACATGGTATCTAGTGTTTTTCTAGAAAATATTTCTAAAGAACAAAAAAAGAAGTTGAAAAGTGATTCAAAATTCTTTTTTTAGGAAAATAATAAACATTGGAAAACTAGTGTTGAATTGGTATTTAAGAGATGTGTTGATGAAGAAGAAAATCCCTCCATGTTAGAATACTATCACCCACATCCCATAGGTGGCCACTTTGGACCACAAAGGACCTCTTGAAAGGTCCCAAAATCTAGATTCTTTTCACCTTCAATCCTTAAGGAATAACATGAATTCAGCCAATCATGTCTCACATGGAAAACATTTGGCACAATTTCGAAGGGAAATGAAATTCCCCAAATCCATTAAATTTCTTTGAGATATTCGATGTTTGGGAATCGATTACATTGGACAATTCACCCCTTCCAATGGATTCTCATTCATTATTCTTGCGGTTGAATATGTTTCTAGGTTGGTCGAGGAAAAACCCACTAGAAAAGATGATTCACATTCAATTTGTGAGTTTCTAAAGAGACACATATTCTACTAATTTGAAGTAGGAGATATCTCTTGATTAACCTGTAAGAATGTAAAAATCATCAAGCCAAGTGGAGGGGTAGTTTTGGAATGTGAACAGTCCACCACCATGGGCTATAAATACATCTTCACATATCCTTTGAAAAGGGTTGGGAATTCAGAATGGAGGATGATAAATTGGCATGAACAACGATATTCCAATGGCCTTGGAGGATATTCCAAACTCATGTTTTTAATTGAGAGTCCCTTCCTCCTCTCTTTGATTTTAAGTTATTTCCATTCATTTTTAATTGTTATTTCATAAGTGTTTGTATTTGTAATTCTATTCTAATGCCTGTTTATTTAGTCATAATCTCTCATTATCATCTATAATATATAGTTTAATATTAATTTTCATTAAATATTATAATTAAATTTAATTTTTATTTATTTAATTTACCTTATCATTCAAAAAAGCGTGTTATTGTATTTTCTCTTCATCGCTCGTGTGTGTGTTCGGCACACCACTCTTTTCATATCCCATTATTTTTCATCTATTATTTATTAATCATCAATAATGTAATAAACCATATTACTAATAATTTCAGTGTATGAGTAAATAATTCAATGGGATGAGTTATAATTGAGTTATGTTATGTTTTTTTGATCTTTTTCTCGATGAATATTATTTGAATTGACATTGTGTATGTTGGACTTAACATGTCAGGGATTAATGATTTTTTTTGTTTAAAGAGTGGTTTCATTGGAGTATTGGAACCAGAAATTCTCTACCATTAACATGTACTGATTAATATTAGAACCCTATGTTATTTTAAGGCTTGTATTAAAGCCTTAACACTTAGAAATTCCAATCAATGTAATCTTGTGATGTGGGTGAAAATTTAATGAAATATAAAGTAATGCTCAAGGATATCACTAGTTTAACAACCTAATGATGATCTCACTCCAATTTTTATCAAACAATAAAATCATTCTTAATCAACCATTTAATTAAATTAATCTCTAAAAATAAACACCCCAATAAAAATAAAATCTACTAAAAGCAATCTACTATTAAAAATTTTCATTACTGAGGATTCAAACCGAGTGCTACTAAACACATCTACAGAGCACTAGAACCTTGAATGGTCTATAGGAAACAATCAGCTACGCATTCACAATCCCTTGATCTAATCACATATCAAATGAAAGTTTACAATGAATAATGATTCTTAATTGGAAACCTTACATAGTTACCATAGAATAAAAAACTCTAAATAAATTACAAAAGACTAAGAATAATCTATTTATGAATTTTACTCTTCAGAGCTCTCGTACATGAGAAATTTAAAATGAAATCGATCAGCAGCTACATCCTCTTCAAATGAAAAGGTATTTATTGGTGAAATCCCAACGATCATATTTTCTTCTAACAGTTATATTTCTATGAGTTTGTCATGATGACATGAAAACCTAGAACATTAATGTATCTTTCTTAATTGATTGGATGATGTTGTGTTGATTAACACCATTATAGCTTAAAAAATATTCCATTACGATAGAAATTTATTTTCCATTTCAAAATTTAAAAATGGTCAGTCTGATGGAATTCATTTAAAATTTCATTAGGTTAATCATTATGAGTGTGAATATGATGTATATTTGTTTCTACATCATTTTGAAAAATAATGAATTTTTTATTATGAAGATGATAAAAAATGTCTTAAATTCAATTTGATAAATGATAATATTCTTCTTTAACATATTAAAACTCATTATGATAATATTAATTAATTTTTTATTTTATATTCATTGATCCAGAAGAAATAATTTCATGTATGGTAGAGGTTTATGTTTTCTAAAAAAATATTCTCAAAAACCATTGACATAAAAAGATACTAATCATGTATTTAATAAGGAGTCTGTGTTTTCTAAAACTAATCGAATGGAAAATTCATAATTAAAACTTTTGAATCAATAATTATATGTGTTATTGATTCTTTATAATAACCTTGAGAAAGTTCTCTTTGAAATTAAATAATTGTTGGAGATGTGAACTATGTATTAAAAGAAAGTTGTATTTAAGTTGACCAATATTTCAAACAAATGTGGACAATCCTCTAAAATATTGTAAGTTATATAATGGAGACTTACAAACTATTTTAATATAAGTTAATTTGTTAAACATGTGATGTGTTGAATGTTTCTGATGGATAAAAAGGTTAGTGATGCATTTCATTCATAATTATTTCCTTTATTTATTTTTCCTCATGATGGGCATGTTATATTTGTGAATAGATTGAATGAATTTATATTTATTGAACACAATATGAAGACCTTTAACATTTCTCATTATATATCTAAAAAATCATTCTACATTATAGATGATAATTTTTAAGAGGAAACATAAATAGGGAGACTATGAGAAATAATCCTTGTAATAATTTCAATGTCTTAGATGATTGGAAATATTGACAGAAATAACTGAATATATATATATATATATGATAGTTAATTCAAAGGGTTGTTTTTTAGATAATTATTAATTGGATTATTTTTATAGAACTAATAATATGTTACGGGAAGGATTTTAATTAATTGTTTATATTCTATGATATATAAAAATAAAATGAGTGAATGTGGTAATATTTTGAAAACTGTTTGTTCAAACCACTATCAACCATAAATTAAAACATCCTGTTATTGGACCTTATTGTTCATAAAAATGATTAAAATATATAAAATTTATATTAAAATATATACTAATTGATTATCATCGTTAAAATCACAAGTATATAAACCATTTACTGAAATGGTATATAAAATGAAAGTATACATTGTAATAGGATATTTCAAATGAAAACGTGTAATTTATTTTTTCCATATATTAGTTTTTATATTAATGCTTAAAATCATGGAATAATTTACTGACATATTATAATCAAGAGGAATCAATAGTTATTTTTTTCACCATTTTTTATATAAACATGGTAGAGTATGTTTCTAAAGGCGTGGTGCTTAAAATTATGCAATGAGAAGTTCGAATTACAAAACCAAATCAAAATTTATATCATTGTATAGAATGGTACACCAATGAAAATGTTTTTAATGATAAAATTTTAGATGTAATAACAAAAATTTCACTCCATTGGACAATTCTTATTTTGATGGAATTCCATATGGGTTGATTTTTTATTAAAAAATATACCCCGAATATAAATAGAATACTATAGGAAGATTACAAATTCTATTTTTAAAGTTCATTTGGATTGATTTGAAGATGATTAATCATGGGAGTTATGATTTATTATAATTTGAGATTTAGAAACATTTTTGAATTAAATAAAAAAGGCTGATGGAAATGAAGAGAAGATATTTCTAAATTACAACCGTCTTAGAAAAACTATAGACTCAACTTGCATTAATATATCATGATAAAGGAAAAAAATTAAAAATAGTGCATTATCATGAGGATGATGATAGACAATATTACTACTACAATAGTGGTTTAATTAGTCTATTAATTTATTTTGTTAAATAAAACCAATAATATTGATTAAAAATAATAATTTTAGGTATTTAAGTGATAAAATCATTCAATATTATATAGGATATTTAACCAAGAGGAATATTAAGTCTATTACTAACCTCATACATATAGTTTTCATAGTTTATTTTGGTAAATTAGAATAAAGTTTATGTAATTACTTGGATAAAATTAAATAATATAGAAAAAAATAAAATTTCACGTACCATACTGTTTTATTTATTAAAAATTCATGGATTCCTTGAAGTATTTTCCTATTACTTGTGGAAAAAGTCTATTAGATGTTTTATTTTAATAGTAAAATCCTATGATCACCCCTATTCAGGATATCATGACATAGTGTGAATAAGTAATAATTTTTTTAGACTTTATTCTAACCATTTACTAAATTAAAAAAATTTAATTTATTTTTCTCACTTTAGGTAACATGAACAATATATGAAATTATATATGAGTAAATGAGATAATAAATAATTGTTTTATCATTATCCATATCATGATTTCTCAATTTATTCATGTATGTATTATATTGAATAGTTCTATCAGATCTGTATGTTTCTAATACATTTTTAGTTTTATTATTCTAGAGACATCAAAAATAAATTTGACGATTTAAAACAATAATAAAGTGTATTATTTATTTTATCACGCACATTTGAAATATTATTTTCTATAAATTCAACATGTTTCATAATGATAGAATTTGTATTATATAAGAATTTATCATGAAGTTGAATATGTAATAATAAATTTCCTATTAAATAGGTATTTTTGAACAATTTTAACTATCAAATTATATTATTAAACGTCTTTTAAAAAATTAATTAAATTTTTTAATTTTTTTTAAATTCTAATCTGTGATGATATTTTATGAAATGTTTACAATGAACAAAATTATTAATATTGACAGCGGGTTCGATATTTATATAATATATAATTTATCTTTTTAGAGCATTATACAAGTTATAAATATCATTTTTATTCCTTAAATATTTTCTTTATATCATCCACTTATGGATATGGTGATGAATGAAATAAAAATTTCATTGAGGTTTTAATACGAATATTACATGAATGTTGTGTTCATTTTAAAATGAATGTGCAGAAGATATAAAATGGTTTTTATATTAATATAAGATAATTTCAATATACTAGTGATACTGATATCATTATATAAGTATGGATATAATTTATTTTGATGATTATGTATGATAAAATATATAAGAAATGATTAGAGAGTGGATAATACTCATGTTGATGGCTTAAAAATTCTCTTGATAGAATTGCATGAAATTAACTTCATGTGCCACATTCAATTTACCAAGGGATACCAAATCTGGAAGATATATCTAGGGAAATTATAAGGATAAAATGATCAAGGATATTTTTATGGATAAGTGTGTCTTGAAGTGGGTGGATGTGAGGTATTTATATAGGTTAAAAATAAAAAAATTTCCAAAGAAACTTTTGTTACGTAAAGGTTAAATTTGGAATCACATATATGTTAGGTGAATAAATTATGGTGATACATGTGTGTATAAATTTTCTATGTAATAATGGTATTCATGAAATACTATGTGTAAAATTAATTTAGCACAATTCGAACCACTTTAAGTTGCCTATTTTTACCTTTATTAATGTTGATTATATTTTTTACAATAGTAACAATATAAAAAACTAATTATATGACCTATATTACAAAATTTAGACGTGATGATATTGATTTTTGACTCTATTTAATATAATTAGTTTTCTAAATATGATAAAATTAACTTTAAATTAAGAAAAATATATATAGGAATTTTTTTAATAGAAAATTTTCTTTTATAAATAATGTATTTTTATTTTTATATCTCGTTAAACACTAATTAAATTATAGTTAATATATTATTAAACTCACCATTATAATTATATCATATTTTAACCATAATATTTTTTTAATTAAATTAATAATAAATATCTTATAAGAATATTATTCTGGAGAAAATATTTTTTAGGTAAAAATGATTTTATTAGATATTTAGCGACACTAATTTAGTTATGATAAATGAATTCATATAAAAAACAACAATTCATTTACTTAAAAATAATAAATTAATATTATATATGAAATAGTGATTCATACATAATTTCATAAATTGATAAAAACATGTCTATATCATGCTAACTTTAACTTATACAAATTTTAAAGATTTACTCATAATACCTTAATATATTATATAAAACTTTTGTCGTGTTGGGTTAAAATTCAGCTATCATATACCGGATAATAATTTCATTTAGATTTATATTTTATCTCGAAAATATTTCTTGCAATCCACATGTCTTGTCTTTTGACTTTTCCTCGATACAAGGAAAACACTATAGAAGCTACCTCTCATCTATGGTCAGAAAAACGAGCTTTATAAAAAATGATTATACTACTCTATTACATTTATTATAATATATGTATTGATTTAATAATATGGATACATCTATTTATACACACTAATAAAATATTAATGTTTAAAAATTATTATTTGTAATTACAACATTGTTCATTTTCATTCATTGTTGTGTGGGAAATTATATATGATAACTCTAAAGAACTATTATTTATGGGGGTTTCAGGGAATTCATTATACTATGAACAACACAAATTATTCATTAAATTTATGTCCTCATTTATATTTAATGAAACCAAACTATCATAGAATATTCTTAACTCTATGAAATAAATCAACTTTGAGAAAAAAAATTCACAACATAACTCTCACTGTGAAACACAAATCAAAAAACATATAAGCACCTCTTGAAGATGAAATATAATATTTAGAGACCCATACCTTCCTAAAAAATTCTCTTGAAACCTCAAACTATCAATATAAGAATCTTAATGAGACTAAATGTTTAATAATGTTATAGAAAGATTTATAAAAGTGAGAAATTTTGGTTAAACAATGAAGCTTTATAACAATATGGACGAAAGTTGTAATAAAACCCATTCATTTTTCATGTTTTAATAATATTTCAAAGAGATTTCTCTAGAACTCATTTATTTTCAATGGTTTAATAATGTTTTAATGATATTTTTGGAACTCATTTCTTTCTTGTGGGTTAATCTTGTTTCAAAGAGATTGTAATGAAACCCATTTATTTTTCATGGGTTAACCATGTATGAATTATATGGGTTGGAAGTAGTTTGATTTAAATGGGAAAATAATGTTATTAAAGGAATGTTGTGTATTTAAATTATTTTTGATGAATTATTCATGTATTATATTATGGGAAATTATACGTTATCGGTGTGCTAAGATTTCACCAGATGCTACTGTTATAAATTGTATGATGGGTGCGCCCAGATAGTTCTTTGATGCATTGTGTACTCCGAAGATTGAAATCGAACATATTTGTTTCCCTATTTTCAAGGGTAATATAAAGGTCAAATGTTAGGATGTTCTAAGAAACCAATATGTTTTATCTTTTCTTGGTATGTGTTTTTAATGATTATGATTATCGAGATTAATGTCAAATGGCTCATGATTTATGATTATGATGAATCTGAAATTTTTCATGTTTTCATATTGTATGGTCTAGGTATTGATGGTTATGATATATTTTATGATTTATTTATGCACTTTGATTTAATAATCATTCCCTTATACACATTTGGTATTATTTATGACATTTAATTTTTAATTATTATGTTTACCCATACTGATCATTTGTGATCAACCTTCTAAGGTTTAATTTTATACATATATTAAAGAATGGCGGTGAATGATTTATTTTTATAATGGATTTAGTGAGGACAATTTTGATGACTTATTTAGACATATGAAATGGTGGGTTAAGTGGGAGAAATTTTCTTTTGGTGAATTAGGAGTTCAAGTTGATATTATTTGTTTCATTAAGAGTTTTTATTAATTCCTTAAAAATATAAAATTAAAATGTCTATATGGTTATAAGTTATCCATGGTTTCTTTTTGTAGTTGTAAAGTTTAGATGAAAGATATCGGTCAAATTTATCAACATCAAAATCTAGAATGAAAAATTATGGATATCAACACAGGATCCTGGAGTGTAGATTCTAGGTACTTATATTACTACTTTTATATTCATATTTTTCAAAATAAATGATAAAATATTGTTTTATTCCATAGATTTGAAGAATTATGTTAATTATTTTAAAAAACTAGAATGGATATTAATTATACAATCATACCACATTTAAAAATATTTTTCATAAAAAATCAACAATCATATCAATGTTATAATTTGAATAGTATACAATTTATGACAAAATTAAACATGTTAAAATTAAATTTCAGTTCAAATCAGCATTTTTAGAAAACATTGGGTCTCACATACTGGGGATACATCTATTTTATAAAATTAAATATTGTTTCTATTATATGAAATTTTACTTTTCTAATTAATCAAAATTTTTAATAAATGCTTTTAAAAATATGAGTAACAAAATTTGGATAAAAAAAATAATGATTTTGTAATACATAGTGTTCAACCATTATATATCCATTAAATATAACTATTTTAAAATTAATTTATATGTTTCAATGTTATATGCGTATCACATAAAAAATAAAATCTAATTGATTATTTATATGAATGGGTGAAAATATATTTTTCATTCATTATCATTATTTGGATTACATTAATTATTCACTAGTTACAACATAATTATGGTCCTTACACATTGGTCATGATATTTTATTTTAGAAACCCATTGAAAATTACATGTTGGATAATTTAATTTCCCCTCAAAATAAGAAAACATAATTATTCTCAATTTGATTCAACTATTATATCATAGTAAGAAAATAACATTCATTTAAATTATATATTTTATAGAATTTAATTTTATAGGGGTTAAAAATTTAGAATCTTAATTTTTAATTCTTAATATTGGTATATTTATTACACCGTGATTAGAAAAATAATATAATTGATTCTATAGTTTTATCACAATGATACTTCATTTCCATTGATAATTAATATTTAGGATAAATTATTTTTAATGAAATAATCTGGTACATACTAAAAAATTCGTAATTAATTAAATAGAAACTGGGATATCTATTTCTTTAAAAAATAGATTAACTATTATTGATAATTTTTTATCAAATATTTTATAAAAACTAATTTTTAAATTGTTCAATTTTTGATTATTTTTGTCTTATCTATTATAATATATAATAAATTTTTATATTGAAATAACCTAGAAAGAAATATTTATCATATTTTAAATCATATTTACCAAGACTATCCTTGGTAATTTTGATATAAAATTAATATAAAAAATAACATAAGTAAAAATAAATTTATTTTTCTACCATTACACAACTAATATCAAATATCCCTAATTTTAGATATATTTTGAACACTATTAATTGCATAACAAGATTAATTTATTTTATATGGAGAAAATATTATGTATATAAGATTTTTATATTAATGTTAAGTAAATTATTTATATTATTTTATTCAATAATTTTAAAATATTAAATAATTTTATTTGTATATTTGTTAAAAAATCTACTTAATAACATAGATTGAGTTGAAATAAAATATTCATGATGTTTAAACTATCCACCATAACCTATTCTTTGAGAAATTATTTTTTCTTTTTTTCATTTCCATCAAACGCGGTAACTTATATAAATTATTTAAATCACTAATTTTTTTTAAAAAATAAAACACATGTGAATCTAGTAATGAAACTTAAAAATATTGTATGATAATGATTCTGACCTTTATTTTTTGTTAAATAAGTATAATAAAATTTTATGAGATATAATTTTTATTATTTTATTATTGATTTTTTTGTATTATTTTCAATGAACAATTATGTTTTTAATATTTTAAAAAAAATTATATTGTTTTTTGTGTATTTTTTAATAATATAAAAAAATGGAAAATATTTTATTTTATTTTGAAATATTAATTTTCAATAATTAGATATTTTTTTCTATTAAAAGAATCCCCTTTCTCTTTATTAATTCATCATAAATTATTCTGAAACAATTATTTTCGATCGAGTGTGTAAAAAAATTTATATTATTATTCCTTAATCATAGGTATATATTATATAAATTATCTCATGAATTGTAAAAAATTAAACATAATAGTCCTCATCATATTGTTTAAATATATTATAGAAATTCTAATATAACCCAAGGTAAATGAGTATATTTGAAATGATAATTATTTTGGTTTTGAGTAATTCTTAATACTAAAAAAATTATACACAATCAATTTATTTAAAGCTATTTGCACACTAGAATGATTTGGTTTAAAATGGATACAATTTTAAAAAAATATATTATAAAGTAAAATTTTTTATATATGTATTAAATAAATGTGGAGGTAAAAAATATAGATATATAAAGATAGGTAAGAATTAATTGAGTTTATAACAAATATTAATTTTATGTTAAAAATATTTATTTTTATTATAAATATTTATAAAATATTGAAAAATAATCATTGTAATATTTTTACTAAATTTGGTTTTTGTAACATTTATTTATATAATATAGAATAATTTCACATTGATAATATACTTCTGTAGCCTTGTTTTGAAAAAAAAATCTTTTTAAGAAAATAATTACTCAATATTTTTGGTTCACTCATTGTATTGTGAAAAATATTACTTTTAATTTTTAATTGTTATTAACTTTCATGTACCTTTTTAAATTTTTATTTTCAATTTTTTCTTTTCTTAATATGCTATTAATATAAGAATATTTGTGAAATTAACATGTATATCTTATATTGTTGTAAGAGTATCATCTAAAATGTATAAAAATTCACCAATTTCAGCAAGACAAATGTAATCATTATCACTATCAAAATATTATTAATAAAATATCACCACATTTATTTTTTATTAATGAATATGTATATTGGAAACAAATTATTCTATTTACAACTAATATAATTAATTACATTATATTAATATTCATAAAAATAGTATATTTCTATTCATATATTTTTATTTTTCATAATAATGTTATGTTTGACAAAAAAGATCATAAACATTGTTAATAAAGAATAAATAATAATGACACCCACTATCTTAAACCCATTTTACTTCTATAATTTTTCCACAATTTTATAAACTAATTAAATTCATTAATAATTTCATGAATTTCATATATATATATATATATATATATTAATTTAATAATGATGTATAATCCAAGTTAAATTATTTCATTCAGAATTTTAAATTACTACTCTCATATTTATATTTCAGTGTTACTTTCCCAAAATATTACAATATTATCCCTTAATTTTTATTCCCTAAAAAATCTTTATAAAATAATAACATTTAGATTAAGTCCTTTTCATTCAATTTTATGGTGTGTTATTGTTGTTTTGTATAAGTAAGAATACTCATTATTTGTTTACTAAAAACATTTATCATATAATAAGAATTGTTTTTTTGGTTTTCTTGGAAATGATAGAATATAATTTTTTATTTCTTTAAATAATTTAAAATTATAAATACTCCTCTAACATATTTTCATTTTTAAATTTAAATATTTTAAATTATACACATTTTATTTTGAATAATTACAATTTTTTTCAACATAATGATTAATGGAAGGAGTTTCTGAATATTGTTATATAATAATAATTTATTTCAACACAATTAAATTATATTTATCTAATTCAAAATTATTATCACATACTTATATTGATTTATAATAAATCTCTTTCCATTGTTTGAATCCCCAAGGACTAAAAAAGTTTATTGAAAAGGAAACAAAACTGTTTTATAAATGTTAAAGAAAATATCCTCTTACATTATTTGTAATTAAATTAATATAAAATAAATATTTTAAGTCCCCTCAAATATTGGATAAAATTTCGATAATTATACTACCTTTATAAAAGATTGTGACACCATAAAATCCATCAACATATAGTGATATGTTGATTTTATTTGTCTACATTATGTCGTTATGATGGGTATGTAACATGGAACATAATATATTGCAAGTGAAAATTGGATTCCAATTCAAGGAAAATAATTCCTCAGTTGTTGAATATAGACTACTTTATTTCCACTATCTATCATTCTATTATAGCTTCGTAGACCCATACTGATCTATAAAATTTTTAAACCATGTAAGACTCCTCATTTATAGTCTATAAATACACCTTTGTTACCTTTCAATCATAGGTTTCTATTCCTTGCACTGTCTTAGTCACTTATAATGGAATGCATACATATGGGTTTACAAACAACAAGGATATGAAATTTATATAATTTAATGATTTCTATATTTTTTTGTTTCTAAAATATTGAGTGCTCTTTTATCAATTTTACAGACAATCCTTTCTACAGAGATACAATTTACTTTATTACTTATTTAATTTTATTCATTGTTGGTTAAATTCTGATATCCCATTCCTAAAAATTTTAATGGATCACATTCCACCAAATCATGTCAAATACACCTACAATGGATATCTAAAAATCGCTCTATAGATGTGGATACCATTCTTAATTGAAAATTAATGAGTGATGTTACTCAATAGACACTATGAACTGAATAACTAGGTTTGAGATGAAGTTCCCCAAGACATCGCCTATACCTCCACATACACAAGAGGATAATGAATAGAAACACTTTTAAAAAGAGATGTGTGGAGACTATACCATCAGTGAACATATCCATACTATAGAAAATATTAACATAAAAATAATCTTATTAAACAATATAGTTTAAGATAAAATGAAAAAAAATACTATAAATGATGTCTTTTATGGTCACACATCTATAATAAATTTACCCCATTATGGTAGTTAAGGAAGAATAATAAGTATAAATAGAAAGATAAATAAATAATAGTGGTTTAGTAACTGTTTGATCTCTTTTAAAACATTGTTCCTATCTATCAACTAACCTACCATAGTGTGTTTCCATTATCTAGATCCCCAACTGTAAAGCCTACACATGTTCCATGAAACATATGTAGGGTGTTAGTATAAACCAATAAGTGTACCACTAATGAAGCCCTGTCACTAATACATATTTAATTGATTTTTTATGATATAATTACATGATCACATAATCTGGAAACAAATCATGTTTTGATAGATCATAAGAAAACTAAGCTTTGACAATCTATTATTGTACCTACTTCATCAGCATACATAAAGATAATAATATGTAGTCATGAAATGAAAAAGATAATTTTATGAATCACTTTCATCCTGGAATGAAAATTTATATTAGAAAATTACATCTTAACATCACACCTTCCTTTAAGATCGTTTCATGTCAATTTCTTATGACTACCACTCTAATTTAATGGTTTATGTGATTGGAGTGTCAGAAGGGATAAAACTATCTCATAAGCAAGGGTGTTACCCATCAATAGATCATACATTCATATATAGATCCTATTCCAATGGTGGGAGAAATTCCACCATGGTCTAGTCAAATTTCATTTTCAAGAGATAACCATCCTACGAGGATCCAAATCCATAGAGTCGTATCATATAAACTCCCCAAATAACGATTTAACATGGTCTAGATGTGCCATCTTTCGACCTATACAATTATACAATGTTGAATTGGATATGAAATATCCTCATGGAAATTATGGTTTATCCAATAACATCATATCACATAAAATATTCCATATACTATGAATAATATATTAGAAAGGAAGAACATAGAAAGGAGAAATGATGTAATATTTCATTTTGTATAGCTCTGAATTAATCACACACAAGGAGGGACATATAAGGAACACATAAGGCATACAAAAATAAGGACTCATAGATATGATAGAATTTCCAACATACCTATCACACAATGTTATATAAACATGAAATACAAACAATCCAAACATTCTAAACAATTACCTATAATGGCCAATGAAGATAACCTTCTCCTACATTTTATATCTCAATTCCAAATTCAATTGATTATTGAGGGAAGATTCTTAGATTAGTATCATGATACAATTGTTTCTATAACAAGACCCAATATATCATCATAGATTCTCTAAATGTGGAATTAATGTAATGTTCCATGCCAGTGGATGAAAAAATCAATATTTCAAAACGGGGATTTCATTAATAGTACATCTAGATCTTTTTAAGAGCGTGATATATAGTGATTATCAAAATAACTAGCTCTAATATATCAAATTTCAATGAACTATTAAATATATTAAGATATAATACATAAATATTGACAATATATATTGGATACATTACTCATTTTAAGAGAAAAATAGGAGATGTAGTGTATACAATAAGGACAGAGCAAGAACCCACTAGTTATCTTGAGTCTACATGATCCAACACTCTATATACACAAGATTTAGTGTATTAAGGGAGGTGAAATTTCATGAATCACCTGCATTTTGTGTTGGATTGATATACCAACGTATAAAAGGAATAATGACGGGTTTTATAGAGGTGTCTGGTATACAATACAAATTTTAGATTAATTGTCATCTAATAACTACTTTTCTCTTGTTGTTTTCAAAACTATGAATAAAAAAAATGAAACATGAGAAAACCATGAAATATGGTTTTATTAATTTTTAGTTTTCTCTTTTCGTTTTCCTAAATACCATGAAACATGGTTTTTATACCCACGAGAAAACCATGATTTTCCAAATATCAAATTTGAAACATGTCACATAGTTTCCTAGAGAAAGATTTATAATTTCCCCTAACTCAAGCCGACCATGAATATATTTTTTAGCACGTATAAATATACAAAATAATTCTAAAACTATTTGATACTTAATGCAAAAAATAATGACTCAAAAACACTTATTTAATGGTTTAAATTAAGATATAATGTTTCTAAAGATCTACAGTTCATTATAAACTTCCCCAATAAGGAATTATTATCCTCTAGATGTGTCTCTAAAGTCAATCATAAAAACAAATATGTCTATTAAGGTCAAATATCATATTACCACTCCCATATATTAACTTAGACACATTGAAACTATAATAGAATTCTAATAAGTGGAACTATATTCCCATTTAAAACTATCTCAATACTATTAGTGAAATGCACCTGGTGATCCATAAATTATGTGTTGGACTCTAAATCTATATCTTTATAGTAGATCACACACATAGGCTCAGAAATACAAATCTAATGTAGAGAAAATGGAATATATCATGTATAACATGATATAATGGTGGAATATCAAAGTAATATTCTATTATCCCAATATGATTGGTAACAAAAAAATGTCCAAAAATCTCAATGATATCTTTACGTGCTTCTATATAGGTCGATTCCTTGACCTATGTGTCACCTATAAGAAAACAGTTCCATCCACAATGAAGTCCAAGGGTTGAATCATCTAATCCACTTATGATCATTTTTTAATCTGAGACTCATCTGACTAATTTCGGATAATCATCACTATCCCAAATGTCTCCAATACCTAAATCATTCAAAATATTCATACCTCACTATTTGTATTCCAATATATAGGTGTGATATAGGTCTGACTATAAATAACCTCAAATTGTATCATTTAAATGAAATCATAGATAATGTTATTTCATATGAACTCTAACAAGGTTATGTGGAAATACCATGATCCATCAAATAACAACACAAATTTTCACAATATATCCGCTAATATTCATATCAAACACTCTGAATATCTTTATATCCATATAAGAAATGTGGTAGATAGTTTCAAATGGGTACACAAAGGATTCATTAATATGTACAAAAACCATGATGTGAAATGATCATCACCATCTAAGATGATTCTCATAAGATCCCCATACAATCATACATTTTCCATTTCAAAGAACATTCCCCATTCATCCACATAATGGTTCTCTAAAATTGGTATAAAATGAGAAACTTTTTTCAGATGATTGACTATCTACCTTGCAACATGACAAATCATTAGGGATATAGGTAAACCTATCACTAATTCTATCATCACATCATCTATCTTTCATATAGTTACTAAAGGTGGGTGATGAAACCCCCTAATATGTCGATGATCATTATTTAAAATCTATTTAGTGAGGAATAAATAACGGACGATGTATCTATTTATATATAGACACTAAAACTAACGTCAAGTGTCATGGTAAATCTTCATTGGCCTTGGATGTAAAACAAATTTTAAAAACAAGATATTCCATCATCCGCTCATTCCATAAAAAATATAGCACTAATAACCTCCCATGATTGGGGATCACATTTTCATCATCCAAGGACAACCCTGGGACTAGTTCATTCCCTAATAACCATTCATGTATAACTAAACTTCTACATTCTAAGTCTTATATATCCTTTAATTGTCCAAAACTAATTATTAGTTTTGAAAAGGTACATATTTGTTATCTATATGTCCTACGTTGCATCCATGAACCACTCATCCATCAAACTCAAAAGATAGATCTCCTCTTATGAAGGTTTATCTTCAATAATTGCTATCTCTTGTAAATTCCTACTTAGAATAGAAAAATAAATTAACAATCTAGAGATCATTTGTAATATCAAGGTCAAATGTCACGATAAACTCCACCCAAAGCCTCTTCCTTAGATTTATTCCACACTATTAGAATATGTATCACAATCTCTTATACTTTTTTCAAATGATAATCCTATTTTAGAGGATATAGTGTCACCAAAAAGTTAGGGTGATAACCAAATCAAATAAAACTATGTCATTGATAAGGTAGTTTATATCAATGGGTGGTAACTGATGTGACCAAAAATCTACCACCTAATTTCTATATATCAATAAAGATCCCAACCGAACACTCAAGGAATCATAATACACTACATATCCATCCCTAATCTTTGGATGGATAAAATCTAGATCTATCATCAATCTATAATTAATCATTACAATGGACTCATCAAACTGACCAGCTAACTAAATCATTTCTAACTTTTGGTTAGGTGTGTCATCGGCACATCAAAATGGGAAAAGTCCAAGATGAAATATTGATAATAACCATAAGCATAAATAAACTACAAATCTAAAACAAATTTATATTAAAATCCCCAGACATCATAACCTATACCTTCTCTAGGTCAACTAAAGTACCTATCACGAAATTACATGCCCATGGAATTTTAACTCATGAATCCAAAAGTGAAAATTTATCATTTTTGAATAAATACCCAACAAAATATCTTGGTTTATAGAATGAATATTTGAATTATTCAAATATTTTAGGATATTATCCATGAATATAATGACAAATGATTCCATATATGGATAAATAATATTGTTCATTAGAACCATTGACATCACTGGAGTAGTTTTCAACCCAGAAGACCTTCCAAGACGATTATAGAGTCCATAAATACTACTAAATGATGTGTTATTATTCACTACCTCTCTAACATATAGTTGATGGTAGCCTAAACGAGGATCAATATTTGAAAACTGATGGGATACCCATAACTAGTTATACAGATCATCAATATTACATATTTGTTAATTGTTTTTCACTATTACCTCATTCAACATTCAATAGTTCACATAAAGTCATAGACTATAGTATTCATTCTTGACAAGAAATACTAGAGATCCCAAGGGAGATGTTATATGTATGATATATCAATTCACTTTAAAGTCCTCTAACATTACCTTGAACACTCTCATATATTCTAATTCTATAAAATGAGGATGAATTTATTTCAGTTTCACCCTATGTATAATGTTCAATAACAGATGAAATTCATTTTTCTATTAGAATTCCTAAGAAGTAATTTATGAATACATGGTAATAATGGTTAGTAATTAGAGGGATAATAATGGGAGATTCTATTTCTTCCACTAGAAGATCTAGTATTTCGACATTTTCAGTGATAATTCCAATCTAGAATGATTATGTTCCCATTATATATCCTCTATAATCGCATTCACTAATCAAGATGAACATCTCTCCACCTGGTTCCTTGAATGATGTATATCTCATATAATATTCTATACAATCTAGTTAATTGGACAACAATTCAATTCAAAATAGAAAATATAAAATAGTTTATTTTATTATCATGAGGTCACAAATTTCATGATATCTAGTAAAACCTACATGGCATTCATGAAATCAATGGAGATGGACCCCTCTCTTTCCAAAATGTATTTCAAGAGAGAGAAACATCGATGAAAACATAACCAATAAATCTATTACATCAATGACATTAGAATATATGAAAGAATGATAAGATCTTATATATGCTAATGAATTCGGTATTGTAGATGAAATAAAATCCATATCCCTAACTTTTGATGGCCTCTCTTACTTGAGGGATGAATCCACATCCATTGAATATATCCTACCTGCCAATGGAGGACAACCTTGACTATTGGGTTTCTGATTTCCCTAGTTTACAAAATCTTATGGTGTCTTTGTGTACTATTGAGGCCCCCTATCCTGAGCTTTTAGAATATAAATGTCGCATCTCATAATCACTGATGATTACCCATCAATCAAAATTAGTGAAATTTTCCTAGGTTTCTGTGTTCATGGTGTACCAAAATGTCTATTCTATCTATAGTTATAACACTTGTTTGATCCTCCCCCAAAATTGCTAGTAGAAGAATCTCGGTTCTTCTATACCCTTATTTTATTGTATTTTATTTCCACATTCATACCCTTCCTACAACCAGACAAGAGAATCACTATGGTACTTTGTAATGTGGTCACCAGCACACAATAAAATGGAAGAAAACTTTTTTTTTCTATTCCTCATCTATCCCTTCTCAAATGTTGGGGCCTTACCAAGATCCTCAAACATCGTCATCTAATCAATCACCCTAATTCAATTTTAGTGATTTAAAAAAAGTATAATCTCAAAATTCTGAGACTTATGCACCATACTCTATGCAAAAATATGACCAAAGAAATTAACCACCGTAAAATAAGACCATTGTAAATAAAATAATCATGATTTATTTCTAAATCCATATAAACATTAGTGGTTTGTCCCACTTCAATGTTTTGGGAAATAAATCCTTAGAATAATAGCTCCAAAATATCCTCCCATGTAAGAAAAACGTGCTTACCAGTCTCTCCCATAACATCCCATAACCTTCCGGAGGGTCCATAAAGTATAAATTAATCCAACTTCAACCACTTATGAATAAAAATATCCACCATATCATTAATTTCCATAATAGAATAAATCCATTCCTTAGAATCCTGGGGAAATCTAGTTCCATGGAATGTTGATAGATGATAGAGTTAGATGCATCTAGAATAGTCAACCCTTATCCTTTTTACACCTCCTTTAGGATAATGTATAATTTTTAAGAATCTGGAATGATTCATGGTTACCACTAGAGACATCAGAGTAAGTGAAGGATCATGCTCATATTCCTCTTCCTATATGGCCTCTGGGAATACTAGATCGTCCTCTCAAGAGGGATTAATCTTGTGTCTTTGAGGATTTATTTATTGATAATCAAAATGAACTCAATGAAATTATATAAAAAATCCATTTAGATAAAAACCTAAGTTGTTACATCGTTCACATAGGGAATTTTTAGAAGAAGACATATGGTATGTCATACCCACACATTGTGTATAACCCTCATAGTTCAATCAATAGATCATGATTAACCAACTGTTACTACAAGTCAGACACAATAATTTATATATATATATATATATATATATTTATTATAACATAATTATCAAGTTCAACTACCTAATTTAGACACATATATATCATAAGAAATGAACATAGATATATCAAAAAATAGTTTGTTATGAATCAAGGCATCTAATTGAAAAATGATATATATAGTAACCACTATGCATATATATTTGATATGTGATAATACGTATATATTAATGATACAAAATGCACCTAAATCAAAAATATGTTTAACCAAAATATTATCTCAAGTAACTCTTACATCGCATAAGAGTCTCAACCTGATTAGTGAGGACTCGAAAATTGTATCCAAGAGACTCGGGATCAAATCTGGGTGGAGACATATTTTCAATTTACTATAGAAGGTACTTTTGAATGAGCTATATGGTACTGTAGCAGAAGAAAATAATCATTTTTTTAAGATTTCCAGGAAGCGGTTTGATCCTCGAGTCCTTCAAGGCCTTTGAGCCACCCATGGTCTTCGAGCTAGTAAGGCTTTTGGGACTCCTTAAGACCTTTATGCCACCACGAGGCCTTACTAACAAATGAAATTTTTCTTAAATGGGGTAGGAATACATTATAAGAAGTAGGATCTAGATGATGATTAAGAGCATTCACATTCACCTAAGAAGAACTAATGGACTTGAAATAATGATATGGTATGTAAATTTCTATCAGGAAAATCTTGTGTATGGACATAATGACTTATCGAATAGTCATGTGATGGTGGAGAGATGAAATCATTATATAGGCGTTGGGTAGGGGATGCTCCAAGTAGTTATGTTTGGATGAATTCCACTAAGAACATCAGGTCATATAATATCACAAAGCATATGGGATATGTTAGGGTTCCCCTTCAACCGTTAAAAGGGGGTTATAAAAAATGGGTAAATATTTAAGGCCTTCGGGCAATTTTTATTAACTCTTACTATCATAATAAATGAGTTATATATGGATATTGAAACTCCCCGACATGATTTCCATATAGTCGAGGTCCTTTTTACCATATCCTTAACATAATAGAAAGAGAACCCTAATCATTGATATCATTTTTACCACCCCATCCTAAATCATCAGGTCTGAGATGATGTCCCACATAACCTCAAGTGTTCGTCCCCATATATAATAAGCTTTACACTGGAAGTGAGGGACTAAAGTGATATGGAAATATTATACCCTTGGTTAATGTAGCCATAAAACATAAGAAAAAACAGCTTAAACATAAGTTGAGTTGATAACACAATAGAAGAAAACATTAATAATAGATATAACATATTTCATTCCATTTTATACAATATCAAGGAATAGGCCACAATGTATTTGGTAAAAAAAATAAATATTAAAATTAGAAAGTTAAATATATAAAATTTATATAAAAACTATCTAAAGTCAATACTAGTTCAATGTCCTTCTCCAAACTCCATCCTACTATGTAAACCATCATAGGGCCCTTTCTCTTCTCTCGATCCCCATCAAAGAATTATTTATGTGAACTAATATTCCCATGTAGGGTGTGATTAAAATCCTTGTTGGACTCCAACAAGGTGTCCCTAACACAAATATACATGTATATATTGGTGTATGTAATGTTGGAAGGTAAATTTCCACAAAATCATAAAACCAATCCTATACCAAGTGATCATGATCTAACCAAGTGTCCATCAACCCCAACTACACCTTCTTCGATTCCATACTGGTTAAGAAAAATATGTATTTATCAAATGATATTGGTCATGTTAATCATCATCATAAAAATTTATGGAATATTTTTCCATCATTAATAAAAAAATTATGTATGCTGTTATGGGAATGTTACATCCATGTCTCATGAATACTTTCTCACATTTGATGGTATACATACTTAGCATTCCCAAACAAATGTAACATCTATTATATGCTAGGGTGTTCCATATTAGTAGTTCGTACTAGTTTATATAGACTATCTTCTTATGACATATGGTGTTCGCTGATAGGCTTATCAAATTTCCATATAACGAGATAATCATCCTATATAGATCAATAATAAAATATTATCATCAATCGAACACCCCCTATAAGGATTCAGTTATTTCCATAATGGAATTTTTTTCACATTCCATTAGGTATGAAAAGTTAATAAGTAAAGCTCAGATTGCATGGGTATATAATATTATAATAAATATTCCACTGAATATGAGTAAGAAATAAGCTTGTACAACATATTATGGAATAGTGATGGCATATAAAACATTCCACAACATTGAATTAATCCAAGAAAACGAGAAAGGTAGCACGGAAAATAGATTCAATACCACGATATGGCCATACAGCTTCAGAAGCATGACCACTATAGCTATCGTGGAAGGGTTTCTACACCAGGAATATGCAGAGTCCAAAAATGAAAAAAAATATTCCTTATAAAGAAAAAATAATATATGGACTTCTAACCATTAACATGCCAATTCCAAATTATATATTCAAGAATTGGATGGTTAATGGATTACCCACATTCCCCCATGATTAATAGAATAATACCCAATCCATCACTTAGGAGTCTCTAGAATTGTAAATCAAGGAAGGATTCATGCCATGGGGTGGATTATACATCGACACACGAAAATGTATTTTCCATTAAATGTAGATCTAGATATATTCTAGAGATAGAGTGAGAGATGGTTTTTTGAATATCAACCTCAAATCCTTCTGTGGCCCAACAATTCTTCATTACATTAAGATAAAATACATATGTATAATGAATATATTTGAGATATATTTATTATCTTAAGAGAGAAGTTGTATATGTGGGATTGATGTTAAGAATAAATGAAGAACCCACATTTAACATGAATTTCCACAAGGCAATGATCTAGTTCCATTGTATTTTTGGTATAAAGAGAGATGAATCAATTTAAATCACCAACTGTGTTCTAAGGTTTTAGAGCCATATGTTTTGGGGGAATAATGAGTGCGTTCTTGGATTTTCTTAGCATAAAATAAATTATTATTATCAATTTAACCCCATTGAATTTGTGGTTTCACTATTTTAAGAACTGTTCAATTATCGTTTTCTCACCTTTATCCTATGGAACAAGATTTTCTAGTAAACGTTACATAGTTTTATCTAATCGTTTGCAAACCATGTTATTACCACTATCCAATTATAAACATGATACATTATTTCAAGGGTATATCCACAATAGTTACCCTAACTATGAATCAATATTACATCTCATTTTAGCCTCTAAAACACATTGAAACCATACTATAAATTCTTGAGACACCAACCAATGAAAAACATATCTCAAAACACTGAAATAAAGCCGTAATTTAAGAAGTAAGTTATTTGAAGAAAATTATCCATTTATACTATATATAATCTACTTCAATGGATTTTGTTTAAATTATTTTGAAGATAATAGGACATATAGACATTTCAATATATTAATATTGTAAGACATGAGTAATTCAGTATAAAAACATTTTATAATAAGTTCCCAAAATGAATAGGGTTATAAAAAAATTAAAAACAAATTAGTTGAGTTGTGAATGGTTTCTAAAAATGGTGTAACAGGAGTGTAGTCACACACCTAAAAATTAGATGTTGATAATAAAAATTTCTTGTGTACAACCCATTATATAGTAGTATCTAAATCAAAACATCTTCATTAAGGATGCATTTATTATTATAAATGTAATTCAAGAGATTTGTACAATATTGATTTATAAATATTGTGATTATTTTCTTTTATATTGAATTAACTATATATAATTTCCCCTTGAAATCTTTTAGAAATTAGTGATCTAAGCTAGTTATCCTTTCAAAATGATATGTCAGGTAACACCTTGATATTATAAATTACACATTCTTTTCATAACTAATATTTCTAGTAATGTGTGATACTCGTAAATAAAGCCAAAAAATAGAAATAATATATATCCATTAATATGTAAGTTTGAAATTGGGGTTTAAAAATATAGGTCACCAAATTAAAAAATACAACTAGAAATAATAAAAAATAGTTATTATTAATTATATACAATTTATAAAAATCAATTGTTATAGCTAAATAATTAACATGACTGATTTAAGATTTAAAATATTTCATTTTTAAAAATTTTATTTTAGGAACATAATTTTAAGATAATAAATATATAATTGTGAAGACATATTATTGATATAAATCATATATGAACAAAAGTTTATTATGTAATTGATTGAAAATTAAAGTAAGAAATTTTAATATTTTATATTTTTCTATTAAAACAGTTACCATTATATCTTTTTGAAGGTAAATTTTATAATTGTTTTTATAAAATGAACTTATATTTTTTATTTATAAAAATAATAGTTTCCTAGAGTTATTTTATGATATTTTTCTAAAATAAATTTTTTCTAGGTGAATATTGAAAAAACTTTTTTCTATAATGACTACAATTTAATAAAATTACTATAAATAAAAAATGAAATAACTTTTTATTTAAATTTTTTATAAACGGAATAAAATAATTTAAAAACTATATGTTTCTTTTAACTGATGTTTAATGTTTTGGAGAAATAAAGAAATATTTTACTTGTAAAATTGTCATTATTTACATATATAACTTGATAATTTAAAAAAATTATTTAATTGAATTAAATAAAAATTTAATTCATTTTTTAGATATTTTTTTCATTTCATTTAATAAGGTCAATTTATATTTTAGGATTTAAAAAAAGATTACTATTATAAAAGTTAATTACATTAATTATGGTAAAACTATTATTTTCAACAGATTATTATAATATTTTTCTTTTATTTTTAACTTCTAAAAAAATAAAATACATTAAAAAAAGGATGTACCTGAATTTTTATTCCTATATATAAATACTATAACACACATTAAATTGGTAATCAGTAAGAAATTATAATATGAACACATAATCTTGTCGAAAACATATTTCTACAAAATGGTTTTTCTATATCTAAATGTTTAAAATTAAAATATTATTTTATATTATTTAAGAGATTAATTATATTATATGAAGAATAAATTTGCTTTTGTCACACCAGAGTTTTGTAACATGGGATATCTTATTTTTTATGTAAAACAAAAATTTCTTTCTTAATTGCTTGTAACAAAGCTAAAAAATGGAAAAGAGTAAAATATAATGTCAAACGACTGAAAACATTTGTAAAACAATTGTGAGAGTCATTGGTAAAGGATTTATAAACCTCAAATAGCCCATCCCCCACATCATTATTTAAACATTTTGGAGCCCATAACCAATGAATATTGATATATAATTATTGAAATTTAATTGGTACTTCCAAAATCACTTTTCAATTTACTTATTATAGTCGATCACTTCCAAAATTTCATGAAACAAAAAATAATCTTAATTGGATAATAAATCTTTTGTTTTATCCTTTTTGAATCCTCTATCAAGTTTATAATCCTATTTTCTTAGTTAGATTGTCTAAGGACTCTATTTTCAAGGAAAATTCCTCGTTAAATGTTTTATTATTTACATAAGTATTTAATACTGCTTATCATTTTCTTATTAATATTAATATTATTTAATTATTATAGTGGTACTAATAAAATGAAAACTTTATTTTTAATTGAATATAATTTTATTATATTATCTTATAAACAATTATTCAATCTTTTTCATCCACTAAGAAAAACTAAACATTTATAATGTGTATGTGAAGACTACCTCCTACATGAATGATTTAGTTTGTTTTTCATCAGTGACTCTTAAAAATAGTAAAAAATATAGATTTTATGAATTATAATGTAATATATATAAATATTATTTTTATGAAATGAGTATTTTTCATATCAATTAAATCTATAACAGTTTATGAGAAATAGAAATGATAATCATTTTCATATGGGAACTACCACCTCCATGAATGATGAATTTCATTTTTCATAACAAGTATACCTGGATGGATCAATTAATAACTTTAATTAAGGTAAATTATATTTTTTAAAGATTAAAAAATCATATAATTTTATATTATAATTATATAAAAAAATTTACTTCCCCATAAAAGAATTATTGAATTGTCTCATTTGGGTGGATTTTTCCACCTATAAGAACTATATTACAATATATATTTATTAAATGATTAAGGTATATTATATAATGAAAATATCATTTAATAATATTTAACTTATGTTGTTTTAAAAATTTTGGAACAAATTCACTTATATATAATATATTTATTAACATATTACATTTTTATTTTTAATGACGTTGAAACTAGTCATTCACATTTTCCATTTTCAGAAACCATACATTCATCCATCACCATTTATAAAGATAGTATGATTAATATTTGATAAAATATAATTATAATATTTTTTATAATATAATAATTGTAATTTTTATTAAATAATCATTAATCAACCATGTTAATAAAAAACTAGTATGAAAAAAAAATTAGAGTTTCTATCACCGTATGTTGAAAACAAACTATAGTAGACTAATATATTTTATATAAATTGATATAAATGATCTATATAAAAGAAATTGTATATGAATAAATTTTTTAAATAGTTTATTAAGATATTTAACCATTATATACATATATATGGTTTGGGGATATTTTCATGAGAAGGATGTTATGTAAGGGTTTTCCACCCAATTGTTTATTTCCTTGGGTCAATTTTTATAATGTGAAAAAAGATTACTTTTATGGTGTATTATATCTATATTTGATGTATTATATAATTATTGTTGTCATGATATTAAATCTTTCACATTTTATTCCCTCTATTATGTGGTTTTGATTAACATGAAGCATAAGTAGTAATGATTTTTTCTCTAGTGACAATTTCAGAATAGGATTACTTTTGAAAGATTATCCATATAAGAGATCAAAATAGTCATTATTTCTAAAACCTCCAATGTATTATTTGAAATTGGTTATTTTTTGTGCTTTAAATGTATTCTCACAATTTTATCTTCCCATTGACACATTATTTATATGTTATAAGAAAAATGACCCAACCTCTGCTTTTTATATGGGAATCCTCCTCTCCCCGGATTGTATTCATTGTATAATGTTAAAAATATCCTTATAAATTACTATATTATTTTTTAAGGATATTACATCCATATTTGACATCTTTTAAAAATATTTGATTCATAAAAATATAATATAAATGATCCAGTAAAATATTTATGTTCCAAAATCACTCTCCATTATATGAATTATTTCTCTTACAATGCATTCCTTATGTGAAATATTAAATGTGCTATTCTTATAGAGTTTTGGTTCATTAATGACAATATATTTTAAAATTACTATCATTTTAATTCGTATTTTTATTTTTTATCCATCCGACATTCTTTTGTATATATATTATGATTATTTATTTATCGGGGAAATTATTGATATCTCATATATTGTTATTACAAAAAAGATGATTGTATATTACTATATAATGTTTATTATTCATTATTTGACCATCCACATTGTTTATTTGTATTTATTATGACTATTTTATCAAATTTATTATGTGGGAAATTTGTAATGTTCTGAATATTTTTATATTAGTATAATTATATATTGAATCTAAAAGAAAATATATTAGTCATTGTATTTATATCCATATTAGTTTTATACTGAATTAATTAGACATAAAGAAGTTACAGGTGGGGCTGATATTATATACAAACTCTATGCATTTTTTTAAATCATGAGGCAAAATATTTGGATATTTTGTTTATGGAGGACTAATAAATTAAATATGTCTTGGTTGAGTCCATAATCGAAATAATGATGTGTTAGTTACGACTTTAGTGGAAAGAAAAATTTATTGATTGATGTATTTATGGTAATGTATGTGTTAAATTATTAATTTTATCATGATTAATTCAGTTTTTATTTTCCTTGTATTTTTTATTGTGAACCACTAATTTATTTCAAGTACATGTCATCATTAAAATAGCATTATTTGGTCTATATTTATTTTGAGGATATTATTTATAATGTTTTTTTGGTTTGAAATATTATGTTCTTTGTTTTTTCATTACTGATTGTTTGAAATAAACCATCTTATGTTTTCATCTTCTTAATGTATAGTCCTTGACTCTAATATATTGGATCCAGTGGTTACATTAATACACTGCCACTATAAACAAGTAATCACATCCCAAAGGATTGAATTGTTAAGAATCTTTAAGAACCATATATAAAAATGATTCCCACTTAAAATTGGAAATATAAAATTTTATAGTATACATGTATTTCTTTATAATTTATTTTATTGATAATACCCATATTAATTATTTGTGAAAAGGAAAGAAAAATAAAAGAGTGTGACCAGATTACCGGTAAGGGTATGTGTACAATGTTATCTATTATGAATAAATAACATATAATCTACAAGGAATGAAAAATATTTGAAAAAACATGTTATTTAATCAATTACACAATAATGAATAATAATACTGAATGGATAAATGAAGATAAAATAATTCCACATAAATAACCTCATGAGATTGAACCATATCCATGGATATCATTACTAATCTAATAATTTCATGGACATCAATCAATATTTTCATAATGAGGGAATACATAATGTTAGATATCTAAAATTTTCCTTTGATTCCTTGAACAATATATCTAAAAATACCATCAAGGCCTTGTTCCATGACATAAGCATAATTCGGTAAGACCTCAACCAAAAACCAATATAGATTGTCTCACAAGACCAACGAATTCATTGATGAGCTATTGCAGCACCCAACAATCACATACCACTTCTAATTAGTTCCTCCCCTAAAAGGTATAAAATATAATCAACATAAACATTTTTATTAAAAAATAATCATACAAAATGATAAGACATTACATTAATTATAAACCCTTTAGAGTAATATGAACAATGATATCCATATAGTACATCCCAATTTAAGCTGATCATAATTCATCTAGACAAATATAAATAATTGTGTCATTAGAACCTATCCCAAATATTGAATAATTACTATAATTATTTTTTTCATTGATGATTAAAAATACCACAAAATATCATTACAAACATTTTTGTGGAAAATTCCATATAAACATTGAATATGAGTTTTAAAAACATCAAATATACGAAATATTAATAAAAAAATTTTATTTAAAAGGATTTAAGAGAACATATATATGAATAATATATATATGTAATTTTCATGATAATGGAATATTTTCATCATTCCTTATACATAAAAATGATGATTCTTTTCACTTTTTTGTTAAAATGAAAAAACTACCTCTTTTGGAAAATAAACAGAAGAATCCATTAAAACACTCTTTTCTAAAAAGATAGAAATGGGTAAAATTTTATTTATCAAATAATTTATATAGTTATTAATAATGTTTTGAAAAGGTTTTAAAAATAGATGGTTATTAATGAAAAAAGAAATTTTTCTGAAGAGGGAAATACAGTCAAATTTTCTTAAAAAAATATTCTCATTCATTTAACATAAAAAGAGAAGAAAACTTTATTATTACATGAAAACATCATTTAAAACATAGGATAATAAAATTTATTTATTTTATTATAAAAATATTAACCAATTTCTCTAAGGGAGACATAATCCTAAAAAATCATGAATATTGAAAAGATTATGAAATAAACTATAACCCATTTAGTAAAATTTTAATAGAACCTCCATGATAGAAGTATAATTAAATGAAATATTAAATACCAAGTATATAATGAGATTCATTATATAATGTCTCCAATGGGAATTATATACACCATAAAAATGAAAAAATTAGTGAAAATGACATATTTATCGTAATAGTAAACGAGAGACGAGAGACCATTACATCTGGTAAAGTTTACATTGAATTTGTTCAATGGTCATATGTAATAAATATAGATATATTATAAATATATTATATAACCAAAATAATATATATCACACCATATATGATTTAATCATAACTTCATCACTCATAAATTAATAATTCTTTATTAAAATGTATATTCTGGGCGATAACCACTTAGTTTTTCATATAAATTTTGGTTCAGTTTTCATAGATATTGTAATTTTAAAATGGTTATATTATTTATATAAATTAAACCATTATATAATTTTCATTTATATCCAATATACAAATTTTTAGGCACATATGTATATGTTAAAGACAGAAAAATGAACTACACCATTCATGTAGATGATACTTCATACATACGTATGGATGCATAATTTGATGGTTGGATTAAAAGGGAGATATATAGAAAATATTATATAAATAATATTTATTATATCATTTAAATTATATATTTTCATCCAATCCATACTTATTACCATACATTTAAAATCAAAATTAAAAACTCATAGTGCTTCATGCAGGTGGTTGTGCACACACATGCTGGAGTGATGTTGTTTTATTCCAACAGATTAGAATGTAAGAAGGTAGATGTGATATTATAATTATATGGAAATAATTATGTCATAATTTCAATATATATACTTTAAAACCATTATAATAACCATTAATGAAATATGGTATCGGGAAATGGATCGTGTCAATATATGGAGATGTTAAGTCAGATATTGCACGAGTGATAACTTCACATCCGATTTGAGGAGAAGAAAGGTGGATAATGGTGACTTAATAATCATAATTATTTATTATATTTATTATACTTAATTTTTTATTTTTTGATAAATTATATATATTTATATGAGGTAAATAATAACAACAAATAATGTTATTTGATAAAGAGATGACCTCTCCATTAAAAGAACTACTTAAAATCCCATCTAAAGGGTCATATGGTAAGAATTTATGGGAGATCAAAAACTCCATAACATGGATAATAATTTTTATAATTTTAATTTTTAGATTATTTTAAATATATATGTCTCAAAGTTGTTTAAATAAGTTGTGGAATGGGTTCCCTTTTATAAATGAGGGTTGGGGTACTTTTTTAATTTCATAAAAGATTAAATTATAAAAAAAACACTCAATAATAATGAATCATAAAAAGACACGAATTTGAACATAGAATAGTATATGGTTGAAATAGCATCAAAAAATAAAATTATAATTTTAATATGTGGTTTTTAGACATTATTTTTTGTTTAACCCCTTAATGAACCAATTTTAACATTAACCATGGTAATGTATTTTTCACTCATAAAATGTTATAATTTTACATATAAGCTAACAATTGGATCATAAATAGAAAAAGGTATGATATTTTGGAAACTATATTATCCAATTTGGGATCCTTAATTATTTTAGGAATTTTAAATATTTTAATAAAATCATATTCTGAAAAAATTTCATTAATGTTAATTTTGACACTATTCATTTAATTTCACATCAATTGCCTCAATAGAATTTTGGATTTAGAATAAAATTCAATTAACAGTAACTAAAATTTCATATTAATATAAAAATTCATGGTACAATATATATCTATACAATTATATCTCTTTTAATATTTATAAAATAATTTTTTTCTTGTAATTGAACGAATATTATATTGCCACTGTGAAGCAATTTACATGGATTATATAATCAGTAAAAATTATATATAAATTACCATAATTAATATAATTTCATTATTTACAAAATGTTAATCTATATACATTAGTAAATCTATATATTTTCCTCTTTGAACATATAATTGTTATTTAAAACAGAAAGAGAGACATTTTATAAATTTCTCTCACTTTAATATTGTATTTTACATTTAATTGGAAAATTATCGATTAATCATATTAATTTAAATAATAATGATACAAGGGTAACATTTAATTTATCTAATAACAATTAAGATAAAATTTCAGGACCTTATAACATTGTTTTCACCAAGATTAGTCTGATTTACCCTTTACCAAGGTAATAAATTCTAACAAAGTTATAATTCATATTTGAATGACAATAGAAGGGACATACTTACACAACACGAAAATACTATTTAAATATATGAAATACATTTTATGAAATAAAATTTCAATAATATTAAGCGACTAAAAATAAAATTATTGTAAAAAATGTGTAGAATGTTTTTTTTAAAAATAACCCTTTAATTTATAAAAATATTTTTATACTTAATCAAATTATGAAATTGATTCAAATAAAATTATTAGTATTATTTATAATATAAATAAAAAATTACTATTTTTAAATAATATTAAAATAAATTTTATATTGCTAAATGGTTGAATGAACAATACAATTTTTGATAAGAATTTTTATTTCTCATTGTTCACTACAAAATCAAAATTTTAAAAGAAATCTAAAAATATCATCGTGTGATTATTTTGAAATAATGATTCTAAAATTGGTAATATTTTGAATAGATAATATTTATATAAAATATATAATTTAGTTATAATATATCCTCTCAAAGAATAAATAAATTTTTTTAATGAAAACATATTTTTGATGTATAAAATTACATTTTAGAAACTGGATAATTATTTCTTGAGAAGCAATACATTAATTTTTATTTAGAAGTTCATTTATATATTTAATAATTTTCTAATAGTATTAATAAACACCAATTAAATCCCTATGTTATAATTTTCAAACATAAAAAACAATATTTCATGGTTCCTTTAACCTCTGTGTGACTTGTCGTATACACTATTAGATGTAGTGTGATATTGAAATATCATGGTTTAAAATAACCCTAATAAATAAATTATATCCTTGTAATCTTAACTTGTTCCCTAAAGTTAAGGTGTTTTCATTGTAATGTTCCTTTTCAATAACCCCACATTGTAAAAAGGGTCAATAAAATGTCCTCTTAAAAAGTGGGAAAGGGGTGTATGAGGATCACCTCAAATGAAGTTTTCAAAATAAGAGAAAATAAATATAAAGCGAAAATATTGATATGGGAGGGAATATTATCACCAAATCATAATTATTTACCGATAAAGAACTTGTTAATGAAAAATTTGTCCATAATAAAACAATAAATCTATGATGGGTTAAAAGTTCATTGATTTATTGATAAGAAATATATATATATATATATATTAAATTTTTATTTATGGATATTTGTCTTAATTTTATGAATTAATTTTATATCTAGATGAATAATTAGAGGAAATAACCTTACTCAACTTCATTTCATTCTATAAGCATAATATCATCCTTTAATTATGCATCGATAAATTTCCATTTTATATCTTATGCCTAAAAATGGATATTCAAGATGTTTTGTTTAATGTATGATAATCTTTTATTGAATCTATATATCCATAAGTCAGTCATTCAACCTATAAATTTTTACCATTGCTAAAATAGTTATCACAACCTATCCAATATGATTTATCATACATTAAACTCAAATAAAAATATTTAATGTTCAACTTGATTCATTCCATAAGTAGTTACCATTTAGAATCCTCCAAAACATTTCCATCCATAGTCAAAACCCAAAACATGATTAAATTGTTATCCCTAGACAACATTTAATGTAAAATTAAAAATATTTGAATACTAATAACCCAATTTACCATAAATTTTATCGTAATTAAATATATATATATATGATAAAAAATTAAAAATAGTAAACTACATAAAATAAAAAACTATATTAAATTTAAAAAATAGATAACCATTTACATCTTTAATAAAAATATTATCATTATTTGAAAAGAAATATTAACTCAACATTATAAACATATTAATAGTTATATTTCCCATTTTTATTTTTTCTAAAAAAATATCACATTTCCAACCAATAAAGTTTCATGATTAGTAGGATCATCCAACATATTATTTCAAATCAGTAATGAAAATCTACTACAATATAACCCTAAAATATTTCATGATTCATATAAATATAAATTCATTTACAAAAAAAATTCTATAATTTATTTCATGAATCTAAACTCACAAGAAATTTAATCATTCCACTCCAACTATAGTAATATAAAAATATTAACATTAATCCATCTGATTATTCTGAGCTATATTCACTTGATGATTGGGGAATTAATTTTCAATGTGTTGCATATCCTTATAGTTGAAAAACTACACAATAGAATGTTCTTCCATTCCATTTCAATCACGATCCTGGAGTCCTTTGACTACAAAATTGTAGAAAACTCTATTTACTTTATAGAATGTACAAATGTTTTTCATTCCACATTTATCAAATGTTGGAAAAGCCTTCTTTCACTTATTCGCCACATCAATTTTTTAAAATTCCATAATTGTCGTCAATTTTATTGCCTTGAGGCCATAAGACTTGGATAAGTGTTTTCATCCACGAAAAGACATTGTATTGTTTCAAAATTTGATAAGAATTTTTTTTCAGAATAGTTCACTTTAATGGATTAGCTCAATCTCAAAAGATAAATGATAAATCTTACTATTTGAATTATGTATATAGTTCTCAATATTTTCCTCTTCCTTTTTTCTAAGGCATAATAATTGTGTCTTGATATCAACTCATTGTTTTTAATCAACGACCACTATAGATCTTCAACACTCGAGTGATGATAAACTATAATGAAAACTATTTCCATTTCATTACATCCTAAAGAAAGAAATATCTTATCTATATATCTTATCCATTTCTCAACTACAAATGGATTTGTATTACCAATATATTCTATAGGATTATAAATTTTCAAGCTGTCTAACATTGTCACACCGCAATATGAATCATCTGGATACTCTATAAAGGCAAGGTTGATTATCATAAACAATTTCACCCACCCCAATAAAGTGAAAAAATTATTCAGTACTAGATTCAACCCCATATCAATCATTATTATCACCCATAGGATGAAAAAACCGACATTGATTACAAGAATTGATATGGATTAATTTTCTTCCACTACGTTCCATTTATAAAAATAAATGTGAATAAATAATATCAAAGAAATTTGAAAGGTAATTTATAATCCAAACACTGGTGAAATAAATAACATATATTCCAAGTTCTTCTACAAATAATCTCTAAATCATAAATTGGATTCTTTGGGAATATGTCCAATGTTTATTATAGGGTTACATTATATAATCTATTTATTCCTAAACATACATCCAAAAGATTTATTAAACTAATATTAATAATTACTATAAATAACCTAACTATTATTTCCATGATTTGATGGGGAATATTTTACATTCATATTAGATAAAAGTAATCTCATCCAAATTTATGTAATTGATTAGTATTCTGGAAGAAATTAAAAAGAAATCATTCCCATAGATCCTTAGAAATTTAAAATATGTAACATAGAAAGAAGCATCCATCTTAAATTATAATCATAATACACCTCTTAATATCTTCAAGAAAATTTAAAAGTAAAGGGGTGAGCTCAGACGCTATGTATAGGGCTGAATAGAGTGGATACTATAATGAATAATAAGAAATTATTAAGATGTAATGATAAATATAAAAAAAATCTATTTAATCAATAACATGAGAAAGAATAAAAATTTCATAGGAATATATTTTTATCAAATAATTCAATTTTTCTTTCTACACAATGTTTGAACATTTCCATGGATATCATTTCAAATCAAATAATTTCACGTACATCAATAAATAATGTCTTAATAAAGTAGTTCATAATTTACGACATCTGTAAATTATGGATGAGGCCTCAACCAAGACATCTGGAAATAAAATCATGTCCTTGTGCCCAAAAATATAAATAAATGCGTGGGGCCTTAATCAAAATCAAATATAGTTTGTCTCATGAGCACTGTTAATTTATCCAGGGGACATTTCATGCTTAGGACATCACTTTCTAACACCAATACATTCATGATATGAAAGGTGTGAAACATAATAAATTTTAATATTAATATTGATACAACATCATAAAAAAACCTAATGACTCCCCATAATCATAATCTATTGAGTTTAATATTGTATATTATTTAAAAATTGCACATCCCTTGTGAAACTGATCATATAACATCTATAAAAATATGTAATGTATCATTAAAATAAATCCACAATGTATCTTATGTTAATTAATTGATTTTTAATTGAAAAATAGAATCATAATAAAAATATCATTAAAAATATTCTATAGAAAAATTCAATTTTTACTTTGAAATGAACTTCTGAAAAATATAATTTCTAGAATATTAAGAAAGTAATTTTTATTAAAAATAATAATGAAAACTTTTAGATTAATATTTAATTTACTTATTGGTCATGATAAAATGAAGTTTTTTTCATGCCATATATATTAAAACCATTATTCTACTAAGATATTCAATAAACAGACAAATGTACCTCATTTGGAAAATTACAAGAAGATTAATTTTAATTAGTTTTTTAAAACAATTATTCAAGTGTGAAAATTCATTTGATATTTAATTTGAATATTGTTAAATTATTAATGTTTTTATGCATAAAAAAATTATTTTGAAAAAGGGATTTTCGATCGAAGGTTGAAATGAGGTAATATTTTCATAAAAGCACACATTCTCAATAATTTTACATACCAAGTAGAGAAAAATGAAACAATTTATTAATTTTTTCTTGAATAAATATATTTCTATGAAATTTATTTTTTATGATATAATTATAATACAATTTCCCAAAGGATAATTAAACATAAACAATCCATTATGAAGATGAGATTATGAAATAAATACTTTTTATTTTGTAAATTTTGATTCATAGCTCCCCTTTGATAATTATAATGACATAAATAATGAAATTATATTAATATAAGGAGACTCAAAATTTAAAATGACAAAGTCAATTTATATAATCAACACAAAAGAAATATGTGGTGAATATTGCATATGTCTCACAAAAATAAAAGTGAGAAAAGATACCCTTACATTAGGTCCGTCATCCTTCATATTTGTTTGAGAATATAATATAATTAAAATATATTTATTAAAAATATATTAAAGACCATATTCATGTATATCATACCAAATATGATTTACTTAAAACCTATTATCAACTATTTATTAATATTTCTTCATTAAAATCACTATTTTAGGTGATAACTACTTCATTTTTCATGTTTAGTTTTGTTTAGTGGTTTTTGATGTTATTTTCTGATCATGGTTATATAGTAACTATAATTTTAATATAGATATAATTATCATATATATTGATTATATAAACATTAATGGTCAATGGTAAAAGTTAATGATTGTAAAACGAATTATATTGTTCCTGGAGATAGCGGGTTATATATATATATAAACATTATTTGGATCTTTTATGGATTAAAGAAAAGGAAAATAAATAGTAAGTTTCATTTATAGAATCATAATAATATCAAAAAATTCATATATATTCATCAATTCAATATAAATTATAATCAAAATTAAATGGAAATGAAAACAAATCACATCTATTCGTGGTCATCGAAGTCCACATTTATGAATGAGGGACATTATTATATTCCAATGGATTGGAAGGTAATAAGATATGTGTGATACTATCATTCTACTAGTATAATTATTTCATACATATCGTAAATAAAAATTAACCCATCATAACAACCATCCATGTAATATAGTTGTCAAAAATGAACAATTTCGCTATGTAGATACAGTAAGCCATACACATGCATGAGTGATACATTCACATTTCATGTGATGAGAAATATAGTGGATAATGGTGATTTAATTGTCACAATATCATTTAATTATAATTATGGCACTAAATTTATTATTTTATGATAAATTACAGTATTTATTTATGGTAAAGATGAAGTAAAAATAAAGTGATAGTTTATGAAGATTACCTCTCATTTGGAGGAACTCCTCTAAATCTCCCATTAAGGGTCATAATTTAGGAATTTTGGAGGGAAAATAACCACAATAAATTATATAATTATATTTTTAAGATGAATTAATATGGTTTGGATGATATTGATGGCTCAAAGGGTCATTAAAAAGTTAAGGTAGGGGTTTTGTTTTATAATTAAAGCAAATGGAGGTTTTGGAATTTCATAAATTAATGAAGTATAAAAATTAAATTATCTATACAAATGTATAAAATATTTATCATGATTTAAATATAGAGTTGGGTATGGTTAAAATTTAATTAAACATTAAAAATTTTATAGGTTTTTGTGGTTTTTTAAACTTACCTTTCGATTTAACCCCTTAATTTACATAGTTAAATATTAAGAGCCGTAAAAAATTTATGACTCAAAACGGGTTATGATTTTTCATGTAAGGTAACGATTCACTCATAAAAAAAAATGAAATATACATTAGAATATATATTATCCACTTATTCTTATTTTATGTTTTTTATTTTTAAAAATAATCTAATAAAATATTATTTTGACAAATTACAATTATTTTCATGTTTGAAAATATTCATTTAATTTTACTTCAAGTACATCAAGTAAAAGAAGGATTTAAAATCAAATTAATTTTCACATCAATAAAAATTTATATTCATCAAAAAAATATTTTAACTCTATATATCACTCAAATTAGACCACTTTAATTTTTTTAATTAAATTTGTTTAATTTTTCTATTAATTGAATAAATACTCAATAATGATTTTCCATGAAGTTAAGTATTATATTGGTTATTATCATAGAAATGTTTCCATTAAAAATATATGTTTTTATAATATGGTGATAAGTTTTTAATTAAATTTATCCAACTATAATTAAAAAGAAATATTATGACATTATCGCTTAGTTTTAACCTAGATTAACCTGATATACTCTTTATCGAGTTGATAAATTTAAGAATAGTTACTATTACTATTGACAAAACACAAAAGACAAAATGTTGAAAAAGTTTAATGAATTGATTTAATGAATAAATTTTATTTTCAATATGTCTCACAATTTAAAATTAAAAGAAACACAAAAAATTTGATGAAAACTAGTGTTGGAGAACAAATTTTTTGGGATATAATTTTTTTAATAATAAATTAAATTATAAAATTGATTCCAATAAATAATATCTTTAAATAGAAAATAAAACACATTTTTTTAAAATAATATAAAAATAACATGGATGTTTGTAAATGTTTTAAACAAATATATGGTTTTAAATAAAAATCTGTATTCTTCACTATACTTTGGAAAAAGAATCTCTTTAGAAAAATCTGAAAGTTTCACTATATAATAATTTTGATATGTTTACCTAAAAATTATTTTTATTATTAAAAAATATATTATAGATAACTTCAAACAAAAAATTATAATATTTTATCAAAAAAAACAATAAAATTTATTTTTGAATAAAAAGTATTTATGAAGAATAAAATAACTTTTCTGAAAATTTAGTTCATATTTCCTATTTATTAATAAAGTTATTTCTACTAACTATGTTATTTATATTTATTTTATAAATTTTGAAATTATATTCATACTCTACAATTAAATAGTACATTATGATTTCCATAATTATAAATAATAAAATTTTGTGGTTCCTATAAGCTTGGTGTTTCATATCATATATGCTATTGAACATAGTTTTATTTTAAAATTTATATGGATTAAACCTAGGATATGAAGAAAGGTATTTCACATGATATGCCTCAAATATTCTAATGTATAGGTAATTTTTGAGATAATTTTAAGAATTATTTTATTTTATTTAGTTTCTTATTTTGGTGGAAAAAAATTCCACTAGATGACAAAGACTTGGAATTTTTAAGATTATAATTTTTCCTAATACTGTGAATATATAAAACTAAAACATCAGGGGAATTTTGGTAATTTTATATTACAATTAATGTTATATTATTGAGATGGTCTTGTTTTTGGTCTATCATAGTTTTTATCAAAGAATGGGTTTAATTAATTTAGAGGTTATGATATCAGCATATGAAACCATAAGGGTTGATATGTAATAGTTGACCATAATTTTGAAGTTATATATAAAAAGATTGTTTAATTTCTCTAACAATTAATATTATTGGTATTTTAGTTAGATAATAATAGTTAAATTCATAAGGATACATCTACAAGATATGTAGTAATATATAACAAAAATCTAATGTTTTGGTATTATAGAGATTGTGTGGTTATCCGAGTTAATACATCACTATCTAGATATTTTTAAGTGTATACGTCTTTAGAAAAGATGAATCTATATGATATCACAATGAAAAAGGATTGTGGATTATCAACTCAATCTTCACTAAAGGGCATGATTAGTGGGTATAAGAATACATACAAGGATGGAAACTCTTGAGGGAAATGTTTTGGTTAATCACATTCTATTTACAAAAACCAAGTGAGTATTTAAGAGGATAATGAATTAGGATATGAAGCCTAAGGTAACCCAAAATAAATAATCCATGGTTTAAATTAGTGTGATTTATTATAAACATAATGATAATGTAATAAATTCCAAGTGTATGAAATTTTGATCATGATTTTTTCATTCAATGATTATATAATAATTTTATTGTGCTATAAATTTTTCAATAATCAGGTTTACAAATTTTTATTTTATTATGGGATGAAGAATGAATAAATTATGTTAAGAATGCATTCCATTAATAATGCACATATTTTCTTGATGAGGAAAAAATTGGATATAAAATAGAGATAAAAACATTATTATTATGCCCAAACAATTATCCGAAATTATAATTATAAATGTCCAGGATCTTTACTGGCTATATTCCCATGACGACTAGCATCGATGACTTCCTGGAGGGTTGGTTTTAGGGGGCAGCCAAAGCTATGAAGGAGAGCTCAGCGCGCACCTGCATTTTTAGTGCGGGGTGCTGGGGGCTATGGAATGCGTGGAACCAAGCTAGGTATGAGGTCTTATTTGTCACAGGTAGTAGCATCATCTCCCACACAAGATGCCTCATTATTGATATGTAATGGATTGCGAGATACTAGTTGGACTCTTACACACTAAGCAGGATGTATGCCTTTCATGTTCTTACCCAGCAGTTAGGTTTTCGTCAGCAGGTTACCTGGGTGAGATGGAATCCTCCTGGTTTTTCCCTCAAGATGGATACAGATGGGTCTTGTGTATTGGGTGATATTCATGGTGGAGGAGTGGTCTATGGCTCTATGGGTAGTGTGCATGTAGAATTCACGAAACACTATGGTGATGGTAACTTGCTGCAGGTGGAGGCATAGGTTGTGCTTTCGAGAATCTCTAGATGCAGGCAATGAGAGCTTCATATCTCACATGTGGAGTCAGACTCACTAATAATCTGCGATGCCTTGTGTGGAACTGGTATTATACCATGGTCCATTAATTACAAAATATGAAAATACAGAGCTTTCTTCTATAGTAACGCTTGAGTTACTCACACGTGGAGGTAGGGGAATAAGGTGGCAGACCACTTGGCTTCTATGGAGACCCCAGATATCCTATTCCAATGTATTTCCCATGTTTCTCATTTTAAACCTAAGGGGGTGAATGTGATCCGGTGGGATGCCCTCGGTCTTCATTATTTCCAGCCTCTCTAAGACTTGGAGTTCTTTTTATTGTGTTGTATTCATGTTACTTTGAATAAAAAGTTTAACAATGATGATGATAATTATAAAAATGAACATATTTGAATTCAAATGAAAACCAAAAAAGTAAATGATGGTGTTTCATGAATGTTTTGGTGAAAAAATATGATGAATGATATAAGGTTTAATTTACTAAATGTTGCATATATGAGAGTTAACATCCCAGGAAATGTATAAATGGAAATTAAAGATTCTTTATTTGTGGAAATGGATTCCATAGTGCAAAATGTTTCAATATAATTATAAACCAATTGTTTTACATGAAAGGGAAAAGTATTTTTTTCCTATCATAATTAATATATTATGATAGAAACGTTATTTAAAAATATATGATCATTTAAACCTGTAATTTTCATACCCATGTTCTATTTGATGAGTATGTGACAATTAAACTTGATAGAACATGATTTATTATTGAGGGGAGAAAATAACACCCCCATGATTTTAAGTTATAAATTCATTTAAGACATATTTTTTTATATTGTGTGATAGTGAAAATAATAAAAAACAATGAAGTATCCAATAGTATATATTAATTAATATAAATTAGTAGAATTAGCATTAAAAAATGAAGGTAACCAAATTATAAAATATATAAATAATTATAAAATAATGGTAACCATTATTACCAAAATAATTGGAAAAATTGAACTCCTCTAGATAAATAACTAATAATAATGATTTAGGATTTAAATTGTTACTATTTTGAAAAACTATATCTAATTTAGTTTGTTTTAAAATACGAAATATTTTATAGATATAAATAATTTTTGAAATGAATAATATATTAACACCAATATGGATAGTAGTTGATATGAAATTGATGTAGGATTATTTATTATTTATTATTTTCCAATGGAATCATTGTTCATCATTTTTAATATAAAATATAACTTATATGATGCAATTATTTTTTTAAAAATATCTTTATATTTATTTTGGAGTAAAATAATATTTGAGGTTGAATTTTTGAGACTTTACTAAAACAATTGTTTTTAGTTGAAAAATTTTAAAAAAAAATAAAACATTCTTTTAATCATTACTTTTAAATTATTATCAAAATAAAATCATGAACTTGATGTTTTTTAATACTTTTTTATGTAGAAAAATTAATTTATAAATACAAATAAATCATTTAAAAAATACTATAATGATTTTTTTAAACCCATGTTTAATATTGTGAATATGTTAGTAGTGGTTTACTCTAATTTTTTTACTATATTAATAATTATTTTTAATTACCTTAATAAATTTAATAGTGATTTTTTTTAGTATTTCAGATAAAATTAATCATGCAATTTAAAGGGTCCAATTTTATTTTTCTAAAAAAAATAAGATTAGCGGGATTAAAGATAATTATCAATATAATGATAAAATTGTTATTTAAATGATTTATCTTTTATATATCATTTATGTTTTATCTAAAAAATAAATTTATACAATCTAAAAATAATACTAATATAATTTTTATGAATATATATAAATATATTAACACTCATTTAATTATTAATTGGTAGTATATAATACCAAGGACACTTAATGGTAAAATGAACATTTCTACAATTTTTTTAAATATTAAATGTCATAATTTCAAAAATAATATTAAATTATATAAATGTTGAATTAGACTATACATTTCTAAAAAATAGGTTCATATCACCCAAATTTGGTAAGAGGCGTTATCGAATACTTTTAGTGAAACATAAAATACTTCCAAGGTAAAAAAATTATAAAAACAATCAATTAGAAAATTAATCAAAAATTATTTTAAACATATGTTAAAATAAGTTGATATGGATTTATAGACCTCAAATCACCCCAAAAATTTAGCATATACAACTTCTAGAGCCTTTTAACATTGAACAATTAAACAAAATGGGTACATAGAAAATTACCTTTCTCTTCAAATACGAAAGGGGATCACTTTTTCCATATAATGATAAAAATATTCCATAAAATTTAATTCTAAAAATCTTCCATTTCTCCTCAAATAACGCAACATCAATTTAATAATCCTATATTCTCAATTAGATATCTTCAATCCCCCATTTACATGCACATTTCAACGATATATCTTATGTTCCCAACATAAGTATTTCTTACTCGGGTTTTTTTCATAATATTTATCTTCTGAAAATATTAAAGACACCCTAGTATAATGAAAATGTTTTATTAATATTAAATAATTTTATTTTATTTTTATAAAACATTAATAAATAATTTCCATCTAATAAAAAAATAAATTATCTTCATAATGCGTAACTACGGACTACCGTCTCCAAGAAATGAGGATTATTTTTCAACAAAAAACACTCATTGATACTAAAATGATTCTATTTTATGAATTAATATGTTTCCAATGTCACAATTACTATTTTAAAATTAAACTTTATAAAATATATAAATTGAACCATATTCATTATGAAATTTAATCCTTAATTATCTGTACATACATACTACAGCCTTTATAAAGGAAAAGATTACTTTTTCATCACAACCCTAAATGGATTATTCAAAGAATAAATTTAATAAATTTAATTGTTATCTATTAACTATTAAATAATCTTTGATGGATATATTAAGAATATAAAATAATATTCCATTTCTTAAAAAATTTCCATTATGGGCTCTCTTTTGGGTTGATTTTTCCTCAAATGAGAATGATGTTATAATATTTTTTTAATAAATAATTATGAAATATTATATAATTATAATACTGTTTTTTATGATTTTTTTTATAATTCATGAATTTTTTATAAATATTTAATAATTTAATTTGTATGTCACCAATCGGTAGTTTCACTTAGTGAAACTACTTATTTATAATTTATATTTTAAAAAACCAATCCTTTATCATTCCCCAATATTGTACAGTATATAATGAAGCAGTGGATCACCATGAGACCAATATATTGGATAATCATGGATTAATAATTTTTTTAATAAAAATGAATCAACCATTCTATTATAATACTAATACCAAATAAGTATTCAATGTTTCGAGCACTCAATGTTGAAAATAAATTATAACTAAGTAATATAATTACCATAAATTGTCATAAATGAATTGGATATATATATATATATATGAATATGGATTTAAAAAGCGTGACTAATATTTTTATTTATTTTATATATGTGGTTATATAGGATTTCAACTAAGAAGGAATTTAGGTAAGTGTTCATTATCTAAAATTTTAATTTCATTGAGATATGTTTCTTAATGTGAACTATATTTCATTTAATAGTGTAATGAATTTATATTAAATATATTATATCATTATTTTATTTCCATTCCGGATATAAAATATATCACTTTATGTTCTCTAATTCATGGTATTATGATTCTGTTGTTATACAAGTATTACTGGATTCTTCTTTCATCCCATTTTAAAAATGAGATTACTTTTTAAGGATAATCCATTTGGGAAATTAGAATGATTATTTTTGCTATGAACCCCCTAATTTTTTCACCTTTAGTTAGTTTTTTGGTTTTACATGCCTTTACTGTATTTTATTTTCCACATGATTCATTATTTACCTATTTCAAGGAATTTACCCTTACCTTTTATTTTTGTTCATGAATCCTCCTATTCCATGACTGTATTCATTAGATTTTTTAGTTAGTTTCTTTATCTATGAATCAATAATTGATTAAGGTTAATTCATATTACTTTTTCATCCTTTCCCAATATATGATTCACGTATCTAAATGAGAAAGGCTACATCACATCCTTTTAATTTCCAAATCATTATATGTTATAGGCATGATTTCTCATCTAATTGTTTATTATGTGATACAAATCAAAAGTCATTTTCACATGATTTTTATAATCATATTTTTAAATATTATTTTAAATACCATATGTTATACATAAAAAATATATTATTTAACTATCCATCATCTTCCCTATATGTGGATTATGATTATTTATTGACCGAGGAAATTATTGACATCCCATATATTTTTATTCTAATAATGATTATCACAGATTAATAATGAACATTGAATATATATTATTTATTCATACGCCATATTTCTATAGATGGAACATGTCAGTTTTTTCATATTTATTTACTAAAATAATATTGATGTTTTCTATATATGTATCCCATTATGGATGATTATTTATTCCTAAAGAATGATTATTTTTCATTTTATTGATATTTATAACATTAGTATAGAGAATTAATTTGTAATAAATAAGGGATGGATGGATTCATTAATTATAGATCCCCTATATAAATTAATTACTCTAATATGAAAAACTGTTTGGGAATTGTTTTATTGCGTACCCAATCCAATCATGATTTCATAATTGTGGCCATTATTTTAAATACAATGTCATGTACAAATACATTATTGTATGAATAATTTCACGGTTCTGTCAATGATGGAAAAAGATGTCGAACATTACCCATTATATCATCAAAATATTAGTTATAATTATGCTTGGGTTTTTTAATATTGTTTAGCATAAATTTATTTTAGAACATGTGATTAGTTATAGAGAAATATTGTAACCTTTTATATTCCTAAATATTATTCTTATTATTTCTATGGATTGATAAATTCTAATATATAATTTACATTTCTAATTTTTTAAATCACCCTTTTCAAGGTTATAATTCCCATGGTTATGAATAAAATTATTATACATGATATGTCTAGAAGAATCACATTTATAGGGAATTTATGGGAGATATTGAAGGAATATTATAAATTAATTAGTTTTTTATTTTAGGGTTAAAAATGTCCATTGGTTAAGAAATTCATTGAATTTTTTAGTTTATTATTTTTTCTAATCCAATAAAAATTTAATCCATAATGGTATTAGGGAAGTATATATTGAATATTTTTATTAAAATCAAGTAATTGGGGTATTATTGTTTTTTGGGTTATCACAAGGCACTAGAAGAGAATTTTAATCCATCAAGACTAGATTATAAAGGAAATATAACCTTATTTTGAAGGAGTCTAAATATATGAGTAAAACTAATAGTTATTTCCTGATTAGAGCATGTTAATGAATGTAGAAATAAAGAATTCGTTAATTTTCATGTTTTTAGCTAGAATCCTCTATGAAAACCATTATTTCGTTACATTATATAATAGATACATTTTTATTTATTAATTCTTCTTCTCAACTACACAATTATTTAGTGTTCTAAGGTATAATATACTCTTAAATTTTTGAAATGCATCCATCCCTTAGGAGGTTCATAATATTATGGAAATTATTTTTAAAATAAATGTTGAAACTTGTATAACATAAATGAATAATATGAATTGGGAATGTTAGTGCCATTGACTAGAGATTATATACGGTCATGGGATTTGTATTTACATTTTAATGCATTTAGTAGGATTTTGATATTTTTGCCTATATCCCAATAATGTTCCAATTTTAATATTCCAAAAGACAACAGTATTCCAAAGTAATTGAAAGGTTGGTTTCAATATCTTATGTTCAGTTTTTTCATGTTGAGATTCATTCCTTGTTTGATAAATAACGTATTAAAAAATATGTGGTACTTTTCCAGTATAATAATCATTATATAGAGTTTACAATATTAGTTAAGAGATTCTTTTGAGAGGATCACTTTTTTTAATAAACCCATCATTTTAAAAAATCACGTTATATGTGTGTAAATGACATATTATGTCATTAATAACACAACCATATTGGATCAGACTGAGACATACCTAATTAAAAAGAATAAAATGTATATATTAAAATCGAATTCCTCATTGAAAAAATAAAATTATAGAAAGTGGGTCCCTTTAAAAAACAATACTGGAGAAGATATTGTTTTGATTATGAATATCATTAACAAGTATTGATATCCTTGCAGAATCAATGGAATTCTTGAGCTTACAAGAAATGAAATAATTAAAATTAAACCTATAAAGAACATCAAATAGAAATTTTCAGTTGATGGCATCAAAATATATCCTTGTATTAAACATGATTTAAATATTATAACTATAATAATCATTATTGAAAACAATGAAAAATTCAAATGATATAATTACTAATTAATGGATATTTCTCCCATGAATGAAAAAATATACTTCCATCACCCATATAATATCCAAGGATGTTATAATAGTAAGGACCTTACTCAATATTTTTTAGAAAGTGTTAGCATGGTAAATGGGTCTGAATTGGTTATCAAAATCAACACTATAAAACGTAGTTAGAAAATCTATAAACCATAATTTCATGCACATTGGGAGAATTCGATTCCTATGAAAATTCTATCAAATTAGATAGATATTTATAGATAATGACCCAGAATTCATTACAAATTATATCAGTGAATCCATTTAGGATAGGGTCAATGGAAGGACTGAGTGAAATATCACACCCCTCTCTTATTGCCCATATAAATTCTTATTGAGTGTCATGTTATAAAATTATTCAATAAAAATAATAATAACACCACTGATTTATATGTTTTTATACTCATGTCCATCTTAATAATATCCTTGTAAAATCATGAGATGTTTTCAAAGATTTATTTATTCTTATATAAGGAATATCACCATTCATTGAGAAGATGATGGTATAGTTTTTGTATCATTTTTTTTATTAAAAATGATCTTATAATTAATTTTTCATTCCAATTCACCCAAAAAAACATTGAGTATTACTTACATGGCATTTCTATTAAAAAATAGTTGACTGTAAAATCTTCATCTTCCATTTGAATTTTTATTTAAAACTCCTCATTGTTGTTATCCTTTATTTAAATAGGATAAATTTCTAAATAATAAGTATCTATGTTATTAATTTAAACATTTTCATATCTATAGTGTGCGATTTTTTAATAACATTTTTTAGTTTCATGATACAAGCATTAATGTCTTTATGACATGTAGTTATAGACAATACATCTTGAACCACTCTCCAATGATAAGGGTGTAATATCAAATAACCTTTTAATATGAAATTAAAAGTTCCACATTCAATATATTTATGGAGGTAAGTAAAGATAAGATGATGATCATAATTAATCCTTATTAGACTTCTTCATGTATCTTTTTCCCATTCTTCCATAACACAGATGTTCAAAAATATTATATAAATATTACTGACCACAAAACACTTACCTGAATTCATATTCCATGAGAATTTTCCCCATTAATGGAAACATCCAATAGGTCTTGAGAATTAATTCATTCTAAAAATTACATACACAGAAATTAGAAGACTTTTCCCCTTATCATTCCATTAAAATCCATGATAACATTGAATTAACTAGTGAGAAACCACGACCCTTGGATAGATATCTCGAGGAATATAATTTATTAAAAAACTGATTCATTTTCCCTTGTAGTTATTCATATAGTAGATGAAATAATAATAAATTTAAATCATATATAGTAGATTAAAATATCTATAGACTTAAATGAATGAATGTAGAACTAGCCACATCATTTGATATATACACACAATTTGTTTCTATAACTATTTTTTGTTGATTAATACTTAGATGATGATTAACCAATGCCCAGAAATTTAGTAATTGTAAAGAGATAATCTGAGCCATTAGTTTAGTTATCATTGGCATCCCAATATATTTCACTTCAATAATTATTTTGTGGCTACAATTAGTAGAATTTTTCACACTCTTAAATTTTATAAAGAAAACATTATTTTCATACCATGTTTCTGTTTTGACATTATTCCAAATAAATGTGAATTTTTATTCCCCATAGAGCATATAGGTCTACCCTTAATTCTTAAAATAGTGGGGGATAATGATCATGAGTTTCCATATAATATTTTCCTAATAATATTTAAGGCCAGTAAATCATGATTACGAGACCCATACAAAAATTTTCTAGAGTTTCCATATAAAAAAATCTATAGTGACCATATATTATTATTAACATATTATTCAGTATTAGTAAATGTTGTCTATTTTTCTAATAATAAATCTATTTCATACATTATTATCAATAGTGGACAAATATATTTTTTAAAAATTAAATTAATGAAAAAATATAAAACTCATTTTATATAAGACAAATATTTATGATAATTATTATGACTATATTTTTGTTTGAAATATTTATATTTAGAAAATATTAAAAAAATTAATATATTATTATGTAGATGAGTTTTTATGAAATCATAACACATATTTTACAAAAAAATTGCATTTTTTAGTATTGTTTTTTGGAAACATATTCTTCTAGATTCATTACATGTTAATAAAATCATATAACTAGTTTTAATTATTTATTTAAAAAACTATAAATCCATGTTCCATTAAGAATTTCTATTCCTTTCATAATAATTAATTGAATTACATTAAATATAATTTTCCATAAATATAAAAATATTATTATGATTTCTATCATGAAATTTCCCCAATGGAACCCATCATTGATCAATAATAATGAAAAGGGTGACCCCTGGGGATTTCCTTTAATAGAATATTTGTCAAAAAAATGACATTATGGATATAAAACAAATGTTATATGAAGTATTAGTCCCATAAAACTCTATAATATTTATAGATGAAATAACTGATAATATGTAAACTTAATAATAAAAAATACATCAATGATCCCACAAAACCACCAATGGTATAGAATATAATGTATACATTTAAAATAAAACCAAATAAAATATTTTCTACAACAAAAACATGGAAATAGTGATCTTCAAGATCATGTAATGTCTTATTTTTTTAATAATTATCAATAGGAAAATATAAGAATATTTTTTAAGTGGTAGGTGTTGTTAAACAAGTATAATATGTAATTTCTCCCCTAACCTCACTTATGAAAAATTGAATAAGCATAAAATTTCCTATATGAAAAATGGAATAAGCATATAATTATAACACCATGATTATGTGCATTATTTTTTATTATAATAATAATATACATTCATTTTATTATTGTTACATTGTAAATAGTTTTCAAAATAAGAAAGATTGTTTTTAGTTAATATTATACAATGAAATCAATTTTATAAATTAATGGATTTTTTAAAGAAATAATATTTTAATAAAGTATTATTATTAATATGTTAATTTTTACTAAATATAAATGATCTGATTTGAAGGAGGTTGGGTTGGGGTGTGCAGGAGCTCAGTGAAAATGGAGATCTTGATTTCTAGGGTTTGGGATGTCGGTGCCCCATTTTCTCAGTGCCGTGCTTATGGAGGGAAGCGTAGTATCTGTGGGGAATGAAGATTCGTGTCGGTCCGGAGGTGATGCATCTATGGTGAGTTTGCCGATGTCTATGTCTGTTGTTGTTCAAGGCACTGCTGTTTGATCTGTTGCACAAAGCGATAGTGCACTGAGTCCTGGAGGTTGTGTAGCCTTAGTGGATCGATCATCGTAGGTCTGCACTGTCTGCGGTCGGCTGGTTGAAGGTGGCTTGCGAGATCGTGATGTCACCCGGGAGGTTTCTAGTATTAATTTCAAATCGAGGAACATGGATTATGGTCGTGGGTTTCTGGGAAATTTAAGCACGCAGTGTCAAGCTGCTAAGTTAAATTAATGTCTTTTGCTACAGAAGGGTTTGAGTGCTGATGTTTGTGATAGATCTTGTAAATTGGCTGCTACAATGTTTCATTCTAATTGTTTTTTTCCTGCTTCACAGAGGATTAATCCGAATGATGTTTTGAATCCTGCATTTGCGTCCACTAACTTGTGCTTTGTAAGAATTCTTCGGAAGGGGTCTTCAGAACATGTGGATGCCAATTGTACTATATTTAAAAATGTATTTCCATCGGGAAAACCTCCCTGATTGCACGTCTTGTTTTACCTAAGGGTCAAAAATCCTAGAGGATAGATGATTTGGTATGATGGATTTCTTATTTGTGGGGTTTCTCTGACTGGGGTTGTGTATCTCTTGGACGCAGTATATTTCATTTCATTTTTTCTTCAGATGCTTCGAAAATACATGTGTGGAGCACTGGATCTCTTTCTTTGAAGCCTGGATGGATTTACCTTCATAAATGGTATTTGGACTTCAATGCTTTGCATGAAAGAAATGATTTTTCGTAGGTATGGTTTCGTCTTCACGGTCTTAATTGATTCCTTTGGATCCCACATATTATGAGTGATATTTTCATGGCAATTGGAACTCCAATACATCATGATAATGAGACTGAGAATGTTTGGTTGGTACATTACGCAAGGATGTTAGTTGATATTGATCTTAGATCCATCCTGATTGACAATGTAACTCTTTATACTCTTACGGATGGAATTAAAATTTATGCTGAGTACGAAAGAAAGCCATAATTTTTTAATGAATGTATGTCTATTGGGAATTCGGTGGAATTATTCCAGAGTAGAATTTCATGTGATAATTGTGGGGTGATGGGTCATCCATCTATCCTTTGTAGAAGGATCTCAAAGAGTAATGATGTGGAGTTGTCACAACCGCCTGATCGAAACATCAATCCATATTACACTAATGCTGATGTGTTGGTTTCTGAGGAATAATGTTAGTTAGCTTTGAAAGAAAAGGGGATAATGGTGGATTAATCGCCGTTGAGAGCCAACGGTGGTCATTCTAATATTCGGGATATCTCTGCATCCCGGATGGGTGGTCCCTCCATTTCTCGAGTCGAATTTTCTAAGTAGTGTACACCAAATTAAGGTTGTGAAGTAACTCCCATGGGCTTAGTTGGGATTAGAAAAATTTCTCCTCACTCTGTTGCGAGACCTTCAATTTTGAATAACCCATCAAATATATGCATGAATGATAGTCTTGGTGCAAGATTGCAATGTGATGAGACTGTTGAGACTTTCAACACTCAGGCTCCTTCATAGGTTGATTTCCATCAAGAGATCCAGAGCCTCTTGAGCTCTTCCAGGATATCTGGGTAGTGGGGTGACATATCAGAGGAAGAAGGGATTAGCCCTACTTCATTTAAAGATGCACTCATTTCTGGAAAATGGAAAGATGACTGCACTCCTACCCACACAAAGATATGGCCGATGAAGGACTACTCTAATACATCTCTTACTGGGTGTACTCGCTCTTCTAAGCTATCGGGTAAGTTTAATTCTGATTTTCATAACATCTTCAATCACAGTAATTCTCACTCTAAATGGGAAACTGCCGATGATTCTGATTATGGGAATGATATGAATTATTATGATCATTAACATTGTGTTTCGATGGATGAGGGTAAGTCCCTTTGTTTGACCCTGCACGTCTTCTCTGTACTTTTTTCCTTTATTTAATAAATGGTTAGAAGAATCGCTTCGAGCTGGACATGCTAGTTAAATTATCGTATAATTTTAATAAATACAATTCAAATTTTTATTAAAGTTTTAAAGCTGTTTTTGTCAAAACACATGAATTTTTTATAAATGTCTACTTTTATTTTAAAATTAAAAATTAAAATATTTAGAAAATTATTCAGATAAATTTAATATCATTTTTGGAATACGGACGTCGAAATTATCCAATAGTGAATTTTTCATAATGTTCTGAGATAGTCGAATTTTTGGGTAAAAATAAAACACCATTTTAATATATAATTTTTTTATGACCTAATAATGACCCAATGGGGATTTAATAAAATACTATAAACATTATGTTCAGAAAATATATGTTTTACCATAAAAATAACGTGATTTTTGGATTTTTGGATTTATTTTACAAAGCATTAGTGGACCCTTCAAGACATATAAAACATTTTGTATTTTTAAATTATTTTCCATGATAGTGTGACTCGCCTCCACATATTCAAACCTATTATTTTATGATGTTTTTCCATTGGACTTATAAAATATTGTTTCCACTCTAATTTGGAAAAAACTGTTTTCAAAAACCATGGATTGGTTTGTGGTTATGGATAGTTTAATGTGTTGCATCCCAAACCTATATAATGAAGAATTTATTCTCCTTTCCTATATGAACCCACCCAAGATACCACTTCATCCCCAATCAATGCCTTTGTAGTTTTACCATCCCCTTCAATCCAATCTCTAGAATCCTACCAAGCTGCCCCAAGCTCCCAAGAATCCTCTCATAAGCTTTTGGCATCACACTTCCATGTAAGGGATTTTCACATTCCTTATTTATGTCCAAGATTACTTATATTGTTATTCCATTTTATATTCAATTATAAGTGTTATAGTTTGATTTTTAAACCCCCCATACTTCCCTATTTATTTTTTAATAATGATATACCCCTTCCATTCTCATTAAGTCATCAAATGTACACCCATTACTATACCGAAATTCCGTAAGGAATTTCTTTCTCCTCGTTTACATTCAAGTAATTCTTTTGTATCATGATTCTAAATTACATTACAAATGTTTGGGAATGTATCTATATGACCCCCTTACTTTCCATTTCATGTACATATGACGAGAAACCCATTTCTCTCTCATCAACCATTTTTATGAATTCTTATGCCACATTGTTATGCAGCTGAAATTGCACCACCTTTTTCCAAGACAAAGTCATTATGTAGTGAATACCATGACCATTTCTCTATCAAAGTTATTAACATTTATGGACTTTTACTTATTTATAATAGAGTTCAATGTATTAATTCCACATTTATTTATCGTCGAATAAATGATCATGAATTCATGTTTTATGATCCATGTGGCATAATTATGCATGAAAAGAAATGTTTAAGAAGGGTACACGTTGATAGAGCTTCAATGCATTAGTTAAAGTATCGTATCGTGATATATCATGTGCGATGGGTGTTTACCCATAATAATTCATGTGCAATGATGGATTAATCATGCTTCATGTGCAATGAGGGTTTACTCATGCTTCATGTTCAATGAGCCTTGGCTCAGGCTAATTCCATGTTAAGAGTTTTTTCCACTTATCTATGTTAGGATTATCATGCTTTATTATGCCTTTATGTTCACATTATTTTATACTCCATTGATATGCCTATTTGCCCACATGTTTTATATTTTTCATGTTATTCCATGTTTAACCCCTTACTATGAATTAGATCTCATCCCTTTCTTATGTATGCCCTCATGTTATCCCATGCAATTCTAGGTACGAGGGAATTTAATGTTCATGTAAAGGATATTTTCTGTAAGATGTTGTGTTTTAGGTTTTAAGATGTTGTGTAATGTTCCAAAGACCCAAATACAATAGACCTCTCGATCTTCTATGTTTTATCATTTTAATTTTTTTATGTAATAATTTATGTTATATTTGTATTTAAAATCAGGGTTGTCATAGTTGGTATCAGAGGATAGTTTTAGTTATTTTTTGGATTAGGATTAAAAATACCAACTGAAAGCCATATTAATAAGACCAAGTATAATAAAAACATCACTATGTTTTGGTGAGTATTGATTAAGTGTATTATCATGAAAATAAAACCATGTCTTCATACAAACATATAAAGGTGGATCTGGAATAGATATACCTAGGAGTAAAAACTCTAACAAGGAGTTTCGGGCTAGACCCGAGGTATCATGCTGCACGACAATGGGCCATACTGCACTCTTGGATACAACACTCATGTGGGATATGATTTGGTAAATTCTCAATCTTAGTATGGACTATTGTTAAGGGAATTAAAAAAAATCCCTGAAGAATATATGTTCGGACGTAGATCATGGATAACATAGATCGAAGACTATAGATTCATTAGTTAAGGAAATTAATGTGATTTATAAGTCATCCATTTTTTCCTTGGATTTTCATTTATGTGTTACACCAAACATTACTTTTATTTAATATAATGGCCGGTAATATGGGGAATATGGCTAACCACTGATGCGAAGTGCAATGTGATGAACGTCCGGGTGAGATTTCCTGTCAAATGGGAGCTCAAGTTGGATATATTGTGATCATGCCAATCCAGCTATCAAAAATCATGATTGAAAATAGGTAGATTTTGGAATTCCCAAGGACATCAATGAAGAGGAATATGACATGTTATGAAAGTCCATCTGATAAAGGTGATAAGGGAATGAAGAACCAACTTCATTCGTGCAACAAATGTAGAAAGAGTCGCCAAGGGAAATGTCACAAAGGGAATATTAAATTCATTAAGTATGGAATAGAAGGGCCCAAAGTATCCAATTTCCATTAAATAATGGATAATTTTATGGGTGGAAGAAAATATTCATCTATGTAATTACACCTGGTTTTATGTCATAAATGTGGAGAATTTAGGAATTATGCAAAAAGATTCTCTAATGCAAGGTTTGAGAAGCATGATGAGAATCAACAATTTCCTCGATCAAGGGAGCACAAGAAGTCCTATTCTATGATAGATAACGATGAATGAATTACATGTAACCACTACGTGAAAGTATTGTATGTCATCATGTTTTTCAATTCATGTCCTACTAGTATATCTTTTTTTTCAATGAACATTTAATCCCTAGCAGAAATGGTATTAAATCATTATGTGAAAAAATTCTATATGTGTTATATCACATTTTCATGTTTGTGGGAATTATCTTGAAAATTTTATAATACTCCCTTTGATGGAATTTGTGGAAAAAAGTAATAAGTCATTTCCTATGCCTTAAGGCATTCCCACTCATGATCTAGAGTTGGCTGTAGTGATCTTTGCTTTAAAAATATGTTGGCATTACCTCATTGGGAAGAAGTGCGAAATATACAACAATCACAAAATCCTCAAGTATATATTCACACAAATATAACATTATATGCACCAACAAATATGGATAGAACTCATCAACTATTATGACTACTCAATCCATTACCACCCTCAGAAAGAAAACAAGGTGGAAGATGCTATATGTAGAAAGCATCCATTGATTCTGTCATTGATAAAAATTGATAATGATCCAATATTATTATATTTTTAGAGGATGGGCATGGGAATCGTTAAGGGAGGAAAATCATCATTCCTTTCTCATATGATTTCTCAACCATCCCTCTTGTAGAAACTATAGGATCCTCAAAGAAAGGAAGTGGAAATAATGAAAAATGTGGAAGCTATTAGAAATGGGAAATCCTCTGAGTTATTGGTTTTCAAGGATGTAATATTGAGATTTGGGTCATGATTATTTGTATCATATGATCTAGAGATATAGGAAGATCTTCTGGATGACGCCCATAGCTCAACCTTCTCTACTCACCCAGGGAGAACATAGAAGTGTCGAGATCTCTGATAAAAAACATTGTTGGGACAATATGAAAAGGGAAATTACTAAATATAAGTCAATTTGGGTGGTATGTCATAAAGTGAAGGATGAGAGTAAAAAGTAGATGTGGATAATGCAATCACAGTCAATAACAACATGGAACTGGGAGAAAATTATTATGAACATTGTCATGGGACATCCAAGGAATTCTAGCGGAAACCATGATATATGGGTCATTATGGATGTATTACGAAGACAACTCACTTTATCTCGATTCAAGAGGACTAATCATTTGATCTACAAGCATGTATTTACATCTATGAAGCGGTAAGGCTGCATGGAGTACCACAATCTATTGTATCCGATCGTGATATGAGATTCACCTCGATGTTTTGGAAAAGTATCCAATATGCTCCAAGAACTAAACTGAACTTTAGTACGGACTATCATCCTCAAACTGATGGCCAATCTAATCAAAATATTCAGACACTAGTCGATGTGTTAAGATCCTATTATATGTACTTCAAAGGAGTGTTGGAAAACCATCTTCCATTAGTTGAATTATCCTACAATAACAGTTTTCTATTTAGCATCCGATTAGAACCATAAGAATCCCTTTATGGGAAAAGGTTCAGAACACGAATGTGTTGGGATGAAGTCAACAAGTGTATGCTACTAGGACCTGAAATGGTCAATGAAATAGTGGAAAAGTGGAAACCATTCATTATCATATTAAGGTAGCCAAAAGTCAATAGAAAATTTTTGCGGATAACCATCGATGAGACCTTGAGTACAAAGATGGAGAAATGATGTTTCTAGTCATATCTCCAGGGAATAGGCTCATAAGGATATGAAATAAGTGGAAGTTAAGTCCTAGGTACATTGTCCCCTTTGAGATTCTTGATCGTGTCAGGGTTGTGGGCTATCTACTAGCACATCCACCAACCATGGCCAAAATAAATGATTTATTTCATTTATCTCTCTTATGAAAGTACATACGAGACCCTTCACATGTACCCTCTTCTGAGGTAGTATAGCTATAAGATGAAATTTCTTACAAGGAGAAACCAGTGAAAATATTAAATCATAGAGAAAATGTTTTACAAAATAAGACAATGCCCTGCATCAAGGTGGTGTGAAAAAAAACAAGTTTGAAGAAGTTATGTGGGAATCAAAAGAAGTGATGAAGCAGAGCTACTGACATCTGTTTTAGTGTGGGAAAAGGAAATTTAGAAGGAAAAATTTCTTAAGGGGGGGGGGGATTATAACGACCAAAAAATTCATTAATTAAAATTCCTCTTGATCTGATTAACTGTCTAATTATGTAAAATGGTTATACAACATATGCACTTCTTTGGTTTTTTTATTTTTGGATTTTAAAATACCGTTAAGGATTGTTAATATTTCTAATATATCCATTGAACATTGATCAAATGATTAGTATAGATATAGGGCTTTAACAAATCTGATTTACAGATACCAAGGAAGTGATGGCCTCATCCAGTAGAATTTCCCAGTACAGAGCCCATTTGTCAGAGCTCGGAAAGGAGGTGGCATCATTGAGAATTGATCTTGACCAAGCCCAATATTATCTTGAAGACGTCAATCTTGAACAGGAATGCCTACAAGTGAAGTGTATGTTAATAGAGATTACCACCTGAGCATTATTATTCTATCCACCCCAAGAGTCTGTCACCATCATGCACCTTACCCTAAGGTCTTATCCAGATGGTATAAGTGGTTACTTAAAAATACAATAGCACAATGATTATGTGCATTATTATTTTTATATAATAATGAATATATATTAATTTTATTATTGTTACGTTGTAAATAGTTTTTAATTAACAAATAGTATTTGTAGTTAATATTCATCTAAGAAATCTATTTTGATAAATTAATGGAATTTTGAATTATGTAATATATAAATAAAGTATTATTGTTAATAAATTACTTTTTGTTAAATATAAATGATCATAAAAGTTTTATGAATTGAATTTTAATTTTTATTATGGGTCGGAAACAGTTTTGATCCAAACCCTAGAATTTTATATAAATAATGGTTTTTATTTTAAAAGTGAAAATTCACATATTTAAAAAATTATTTAGATAAGATAAATTTTATTTTTGGAATCAGGATATCAATATTATGCAATGTTGAATTTTTCATAATTTTATGAGATAGTCGAATTTTTGGGTAAAAATTAAATACTGTTCAAATATATAATGTGTTTGATGACATCATAATGACCCAATAGCAATGTAATAAAATTCTATAAAAATTATGCTCTTCCAATATATGTTTTACCATTATAAAAATGTGATTTTGGGTTTGTTGGATTTATTTTAAAATGAATAAGTGGACCCTACAAAACCTATAAAACATTTTGTCTTTATAAATTGTATTCCATGAGAGTGTGACTCACCTCCACATAAGCAACCCTATTATTTCCAGAAGTTCATCTATTGACCTTATAAAATATTGATCTCCAATTCCTCTTGAAAAAAACAATGGTAATATACCATGGTCTGGTTTTTGGTTTTTATTAGTTTAATGTGTGGTGTCCCAAACCTAAATAATAAAGAATTCCCTATCTTTTCCTATATAAACCCACATAAGATCTTACTTCCTCCTTAGTCAAAGCGTTCAGAGTTTGACCAACCCCTTCCATCCTCTCACTATAATCCTACCAAGGTTTCCCAATGTAGTACCCTAGGTTTTTGGTATGTAACCCTTACTTAATTCTTTTAATGGTTATATTATTAAGGGTGATTAAGGAGAGAGTCGAGAGAACTTGGAATGAAATTTTGAGGAAAAAGAGAAAGTCACATGGGCGACACACAGTTTTTCTAAACCATGTAGCCTAACTATGCGTTGTTGTCACTCTAAGGCAGTAGCTTCATCATGTTTGTAGCACAGTTTAGGAGACCATGTGAGGAGGTCGTGCGAGGGTATGATAGGGCAGTGGCTAAAGCATGATTAGTGAATGGTTTGTTAAACCATGCGACATAACCATGCGGTCACATAAATGAGATCCTTAAAAAGTGGATCTCAAACTTTTTGCCTATAGAGGGCTATTATTTTCTCGAAATCGTATATAACTCAGGATTTTTTTCCTCCTTAGGCCAAAGAAGGTTCTCACATAATTCTGGAGGTGATCTGAAGGCTTCCCTTGGAGAATCAAAGCCGAATTCTTGTGTTATGTGATCATTCTTCTTCGTTCTTGTTTGGTTTTCTAGATCTACATAGATCTACTTCTCTTCATCATTTTATTTCTTAGATCTATGCCTGTTATAGGTGAATATATGTCTGTGGATGCCAAATATGATGAGACTTGGTCTTGGTCTTGCTAGGAAAAGAGATCTAAGGCGGGTTCTTGAAGAATCAACTCGGTTTCCTTATGAGTTCATCGTTCATTGTGGTTTTACTCAAAACCCTAATGGTAGGAGGCCTATTTCTCTACTCCACATAGTAGAGATGATTTGGATTCTTTCAAATTGAATGTGTAGTGTTGAATTTGATGTTATTTGGTTGTTAAACTGTTGTTAGAAATGTTCTTTGGCGATGGTTGTGAAATTTGGAAAATTGGGGATTTTGGATTGTGTTCTTTGGTTCTTAATTTTAAATTTCAGATTTTAAATTGGGGATTTTCTGGAATTGTGACCCATGGTTGGGATTTGATGTTTTCAATAAAATGGGAATGATTTAATGAAGTTAATTTTGTATTTGAAATTATTTGTGCTTTGGTTCTGAATAAACACTCAGTTTTATAGAAATGGTTTGGAATTGAAATGGTTTGGCATTGAAATGTTTTTGATGGAAATGGTTTTAAATAAAAAGGTGTTTTTTTGAAAGGGTTTTTTGGCATGATCATTAGGAATTTGTGGCATGTGTTCATGTTGCATGTACGGGGCTTGGCTGAAATATGACCTTGTACTCTATGCCAAAGATTTAATAGCACATGGGAATTGCATATACGGGGTGTAACACCCCGACTCCAGAAGCCCAGAGTCGGTTCGTTATTAAATAACATTCGCATGATCACATGGAATCAATTATATGAAGACTGATTAGTTTAGAATCATTGGAAGTACTAGATACATTCATAACCATAACATTACATCATAAAATGGAAGACTACAACAATATTGTTTCCATGGATATCACTGAGATCCCACTGACTATCCCTATAGGTCAGTCATAATATACTTCTTCGCATCATGAGAAAAATAAAACATAGAAAGGGGTGAGTTCAGATGATCCGTAAGGATAACAATATAGTGGAAACTTTCATAAATAAGCATAAAAAATTATGGAAATGTATAGAACTAAAACAAAATCCATTTCAACATAAACTTCATCATGAGATTGAAAATATTAATCCAAATAATTCTATTTAATTACTCACTTGGATATTCAACTAGTCAAATTATCAATGCAATAACAATATCCACTATCATAATGATGGAATGCATAATGCCATAAATTCATAACCACATAGTCACGACCTTTTACCAAGAATATAAATAATATTTTTTCAAGTCCTTGTGCCAAGACACTAGTTTGTCTCATGAGACCAACCAATACATCGAGGAGCTATAGAGGGCACCAACCATCACTTACTAAGTCCAATGCATTCCTAATATAAAAAAGGCTTAAACTTAACATAAAAATTCGTATTAAAACTAGCATATGAAATGTCAATAGTTTATCCATAAACCATTAACGATGTAAAAATAACACATCCACAATCAAGACAAATTACAGAAACTTCACTATAATATGGATGTTTTGTATCATAAAAAATCAACTTCAAATAAGATTTAAATCCATCATAGGATGTTGACATAGATTAAATCAAAACCTTTATTAGAGAAATATCTCTTTCTATTCTGAAATCATTTAAGTGTCACATAATTATAATGAAAAACGTTATTATTAAAATATTTTTTATGATTGTAAGGGAAGATTTGATGATGTTTTAATGGCAGAAAATAGCCACACCAGTCGTATATGTTAAAAGAAAACATTCTTACCTTAATTTTTTCAGAAATTTCATAAAGTACCTTGTTGAAAACAACAGAAAGATTCACTACAAACCTTCTTATAAAAATTAAAACAAGAGTATAAATTACTTTAAACCATAGTATAGTAAATAGTAATTTTTTTGGAATACATTTTTAAGAAACATGTATGCAGATGATAAAGAGTTCCCATTAGATACTTACGTAAAAACAAACTTAGATAATAAAGAGATTGTGAAATTAACCCTTAATTTGTTTTTTTACTTGGTCGAGGGTACGTTAACCTCATTTATAATGGTGAAATAATTTTTATTAAATTATTCCAGAATAATATACATAAATATGATATCATATATGATCTTCAAACATTGCTTTGTTAATAATATCTTAGTATTATCATCGTTTTAGGTGTTAACAGATTCATTTTCCTTTATATGCATTATTACGTAGGTAATGTTTGTTATCGATAGGATGTATATTATTCATATTCAGAATTATATTAAGACTTTAAACATTATTTTTAATCATCTAATGAAAATTAGTCTTTAATGGATACGATGGGGAATGAATCTCATCGCGTTTGTGGAGACGGTAATCCGTACGTACGCACAAGCGACAATATCATTCTTTTCATATTAAAATAATATATAATTGGATGGTATATCATATATACAGAATCATTATCATGTTATATTTATTAAAGACATAAATTACACATCGTTATTACACCCATCCTTATAATAATGTATTGAATAAAAATTATACCACAACATGGAGATGGTAAGCCGTACATACGCACGTATGGTGAAATGTCATTCAAAGGATGGATATAAAAATGAATATGGTTTTACCATATTTATAATAACATCAAAGTATATAGAAGATACTGGAGTAATTATTTTAGAATGTAAACAACAAAGAAAGAGGAAGTGGAAGAAGAAAGGAACTTGAAAGTGGTGATGAAATATTTACCTCTTCTTCGTATTTTCCATTTGATTTGATCGAATGGGCTCCTTAGGATAGAAATATGACTAAAGTAAGGCCTTAGGATGAAGATAGGACAGTTGAGAGGGTATTTGGGTAGGGGTTGTCCGATCCAAATGGCTTTGATGGTGTGAATTATAGAGAAGAGGGAGTGCCCTTTTATAAGAGGGTTGAGGGGAACCTTCAGAAAAATGGAAATATTATTTTATAATAAAATAAGTTTTGGTTTCTAATGGGTGAAAAATGGTTTATTCAAAGGATAAGGTGGTTATGGGTCTAATACCACCCAAAAAAAAGGTTTTAGATAGGTTTGGGTAAATATATTAACGTTATCTTTTATATTTAACTCTTTGTTAAAAAGTTTTACATTTACCATGTCTCTTTGTATTTTGATATTATATGGTTAATAAACAAAATATATACTTCTAATAGAACCCCAAGGGGTTCATTAATGATACAACTATCCTTATATAAGATTTTTTTAAGACCCTTACATTTTTATAAATAGAATATGAATTAATAATATAATATTTATTTTAAAAACTATTTTATGTCAATTTTGAAACTATTTGGTATTTTGTTTGTTCTAAATTCATAACATCATTATTACTTCAAAAAAATTCATCTAACCAACCCTAACATGTCATATAAACCTATAACATTAATTAAATTCATAAAAATACTCATATTACATTTATTTGGATATTTAAAATATTAATTATTTTAATATTTCATTAATTAGGTAATTACTGCATCATCATTGTGTCATAATTAAATTAATTTATTTAATGTCTAAAAAATAAAAATAAAATATCATTATGTTAGAAATATTTTTATCTCCTTAATGAATATTTAGAGTCGAATTTATCTTATTTGTATCACTATATTAAAAAAATTGTATATTTTTTAAACTTTGAATTTAAAAATTTTAACTCTTAATTGAATTGAATAATAATAAACGTCGTAATATATTCCTACTGGACATAAGGGATTATATTTTATTCCTAAGGTTGTTTTTGGTTGAATTACACTTATTTAATATAATTAGGACATTTGTTAGGGTAATAATAATATCATTTTTACCATTAATTACTATATTTACTTTTAATCATGGTAAATAAAAGTAAAAACTTTCTATTCGCCAAACATTATTTCCATATTATTGAACCAAAGTTTACTTACTGATATCAACCATGTATCTTTTATTTTTTAAATTCAACTAACAGAAGTGGTAAAATTATTTTTTATGTAAATTTTCAAATTTTCATAGGAGGTGGGTAAAAGACGGTAAAAAGTTCAATAAAAAATTTTATATATAAAAAATTATTAAAAACATACTACAATGAATTAAATTGAACATTTAATATTATTATGTATATATTTTGACCTAAAATAAATTTAAATAAAAAAAATAATTATTTAAAATAAATGTTTGTTTTAAACTATTACTCAGTGTTTTTCACTATTCATCAAAAATTGAATGTTTTTAGAAAAATACAAAAAATTCACACTAAGATAACTTTGATATTATGAATTCAAAAATGAATTCTATTTTACCTATTTAAAAAAATATATGTTTATTTAATTAATTTTAATATAAATATCTTTGTCAAATCCAAAAAGCGTATTTTGAATAAATAAAAACTATGAAAAGATTGACACTTGTTTATGTCCAATTTCAAAGTGAAATTACATACAATGACCATCAGTATATTAAATGGTAAAAATATAATCTAATTATAATTCCAATCCATTAAAATTTATAATTCAATACTATATATTATTTTGATTAAAAATGTTGTTTTCAGTTAAAATATAGTATTTTTCACTATTCATCCAAATATGAAAGTTATCAGAAAAACGCCAAAAATTTATTGAAACTAAATTAATATGTCCCTATTATAAAGATAAAGTTTATTTTGTCAAATTTAATATATCAACGTTTCAAATATTAGATTTAAAAAGGGTTCTCCATTAAAAGGCCGTAAAATTGCATTTTTTTGAAAAATAATTCTTTTATTTGAAAAAATGATTTTATTCTTAAATTATGTCTAAGAAACTCATAATATTTATTCTAAAATTATAATGATTATATAAAGTTAAAAATTCAGTTAATACTATTCATAAATGCTTTTTAGCGTCTAGTTTGGTAAGTTGTGGTGCTTATGAACTCAGTGTTTCATGTTGTGCATGTTATTGTAATACATTGAAGAAATAACGTACTATGAAATCTTGGGCTGTTACACAGGGATTTTTTTGAAATATGACCTTATTCTTGGTGCCAATGGTGTAATGACACATGGGAAAAAATTACCTTGTGACGACTTGGTAGATCGATGAGAAACCGCTCATGACTTTGGAACTGTCATAATGTGCATGCATTGGTGGTTGCGTGGGTCTGTGAAATGGTTGGGTATGCCAAAAAGGGATATTTTGAAACAGTTTTAAAAGTTTCTTAGTTATTTCTCTATAAAAATAACTTGATGGTAATTTTTTTAACATGGACTTGTATGATTTTGGTTATTATTGGTTTTAGAAACTTGTTTATATTAGGTTATAAACTGTTTTGAGAAATTATTTTATATAAACTATTTTATATAAACTATTTTATATAACTGTTGTTAACTTTTCTATCTTAGTGGAATTACTAGGGACTTCATTGGGGGATACCTAATGATTTTTATACTCACCATTTTTGGAACATCAGTGGTTTTGTAGATGTCGTATTTCGCGATACAGGTAAAGGTAAGGCACCTCATTACAAGTGGTTCATGGTGATGCTTCAGATAGGTGGTGGTGCTTGGAGCATGGATCTGTGTGTGGAGTTGTGGAGTGTGTTTTTCTTATTTTGAGTCCTTGGTTTAGTATTCCACATAGTACTCTGATATTGTGATTGGTTTTATTGTTTTTGGTTTGTATTGTGGAACAACTTGGTTTTCTTTTAGGAATACATGCTTGAATGTTTTATTGAAATGCATGATATAGTGACTATTAGAGGATGGTTAGTTTGGTATCATTCTTAATGGAAATCATTACCCACTATTCCTTGAAGCCCTCGACATTTATTTCCAGCCTTTGCATCCTTGGTAATGTCTCTTAAGTCTATGTAACCCTTACTGCATCCTCAAGCCAATGAGGTAGGGGTGGGGTGTTACAAGTGGTATCATTTTGGTCCTTCCTTGGTGGAACAAATGGACATATATGTTCTTGGTCTTGGAGTTGGAATTTATTTTAGTCTATTTCTTGTGTTGGAATCTTAGACAGGAGTAGGATTGATGGAAATTGAAATGTATAACATAAAAGGACGTAACTAACCCATTTATACTAAACTTCAAGTTACCAGGGTGTTGGGTACATAAGTGTTTTGGGGACACTTCTAGAAATTTGGAAATCACATTATCATGGGTTTAGGCAATGAGATGAGAACTACATGCATTATAGATGAATGGCATCCCACTAGGATTTCACATCTCATTGTGAGGAATGATTAATGACATTGTGCAAGGTGCGAATTTTTGAAAAATGAAAAAATAGTTTTCAACTGAATGATTTTTGAAAACATGATATTTAGTCATTTTAAAAATGTGGAAATTATTAAAAAGCATGTTGAATGTGTTCAAAATAATTGAACATGGAAAAAGAATGATTTCTAAAACAATGTTTTGAAAGATTATGTGATAGAATTTGAAATGATAAGCTATTAGTTGCTAAAGAGTGATATTGATGGAGTTTGTTGTTGGTTTAGAAAACGACACCCAGTAGGCATAATTGAAACCAGACCGAAGAGCTACGGAGAATGTGGTTGCACCTGAGCCACGAGTGATCCATGAGCTGGTTCAGAGTATTTTCTAGGATTTTCAGGTAGTGGATACAAGGAACTGAAGGAATGAACCAAGGCATGTGAATCATCCATCCAGTTCATGAAGTACAATCTACTAAACATTCATGGTGATGTTGAACCAGAGAAGGTGGAGGTGTGGCTATATAGGATGAATCATATCTTATATTTCATTAGAAAACCATTAGAGCACAAGGTCATGTTGGAAACATATATGCTTGAGGATCTTGCACATCAGTGGTGGGATTTAGCGGTGCTGGCTAATTTGGATGAAGGTCTAACTTGGGAGGGTTTTGAATAATTGTTCAACAAAGAATTCAATCGTCACATGTTTAAAATCCAGAAAATGACAGACTTATTCAGCCTAAAACAAGACTGTCTCTCTATCACAGAGTATGCGACTAAGTATTTGAATTCAGCCTGTTTTTAACCAAAAGATGTGGCTAGTACATCTTTAAAGGCAGACATCATTAGAATTAGGGCTTAGGCCAGAGATTTGATCGAAGATTTCGGTGCTCTATATTATGGATTATATAGAGATGGTGAACATAGAAACTGTTGCTGAACATGACATCTCGAGATTGATAGGAGAGAGAATGATGCTACCTACAAAAAATGGTGGGAACTAAACCACTTGGAACCAGAGGAAAAGGTACATCTATTTCTATAGTGCAAGTGGAAATCAGAACCCGAAGGCTCGATTAGTAAACCTTCCTCAATAACCCCAGAGCGAAATAGGTTGTTTTCATTGTGGTTTGTTTGACCACATAAAGCGAGATTGTATGGCACAACCTAGAGAATGTCATAATTATAACAAGTTGGGACATCATCAAATCTATTGTCACGTTGCTCCAATTTCAGGGGCTCAAGATACTTCATAGTTGTCACAAACATCATATGATTCGACTAGAGGAGGGTAGTAGAATCAGTCTCATCAACAGAGCAGAGTTGTTCATGGTGATTCTAGGAATACCATGACTCTCTAACCATGGTAACCTCAGAAAGGAAACAAGGAGAACAATATATTAAAAATAAATTGTATCGAGTTGAGCATATGATTGCCGATGACCACTTTGGACTATCTATAATAAGAGGTATGATTCATTTGAATTCTACCATTGTGCAAGTGTTGTTTGATACTGGTGCATCACATTCCTTCTTGGTGAAAGAGAATATCAATTCCTTGTCTATGGAGCATGTGCTATAACTATTGATGGAGATGAGTTTAAAGGGGACATCTCGATGGTGGATATGGATGTCTATGATGTAATCCTGGGTATGGATTGGATGGCATTATTCAAGGCTCACATCGACTGTTATAGGAGAACAATTAGTTTCATGACTGAGGATGGTATCAAGCATCTCATTAGAGGAGAGAGGACTATAATAAAAGATGTGAGGAGCATGTTTGAACCATTTGTGGGAACTATTTCTTACTAATTGGTAGCTTTGACTTTGGAATCAATCGAAGAGATCAAGGAAAATAGTTTTCCAGCTATTGTGGATCAATTTTCATATGTCTTTCCCAATAACTCCTCAGGGTCACCACCCCTAAGGGTAGTAGAGTTTACGATTGATATCCTTCTGGGGACGAGTCTTATTTCCCTACCATATTATAGGACGGAACCAACAGAGTTACGAGAATTGAAATTGTAGTTTGAGGAGCTGGAAAGCAAGTGTTTCATTCAACTTAGTACAAATCCATGGGCAACCCCAGTTTTGTTCGTGGAGAAGGAATATGGAACTCATTGGCTGTGTGTTGATTACCTTAAGCTTGACCAAGATACGATAAAGTATAGATATCCACATCCACGAATTGATGAACAATTTTATCAATTAGGGGGATCTCAATGGTTCTCCAAGATTGACTTGAAATCTGGATATCACAAATTGAGAGTTCAGAAATAGAATATTCCAAAGACATCTTTAATAAGTAGATATGGCCACAACGAATATATATTCAAGACATTATGTCTATAAAATGATCCATCAGTCTTCATGGAACTGATAAATCATATATTTTTACAGTGTCTAGTTTCATTTGTTGTGGTGTTTGTGGAAGACATTTTGGTCTATTCAAAGACAAGTACTGATCACGAGGTGCACTGGGAAACAATGCTACAAATTTTGAGAGATCGCCATTTTTATTCCAAATTATCAAAGTGTGTTTTTTAGAAACAAGAAGTATGTTTCCTTTTCCATGAAATTTATGAGAAAGGCATTTTTGTTGGTCCTAAAAATATAGAAGCCATTATCTCTTGGAAACTAATAAAGATTGTGTTCGAGATACGATGTTTTCTTGGTCTGGCTGGTAACCACCGATGCTTTATTCACAATTTTTCATGACTAGATTCACCAATGACTGCTCTGACAAAGAAGAATACTCCATTACAATGAACATAAGCATGTTAGAAGTATTTCTAGGAACTAAAAGTTCAGATTACTCTGACACCTATCCTGACCATTCTAGAATCAAGACAAGTGTATTTGGTGTATTGTGATGACTCGGGATCAGGGTAGGGTTGTGTTATAATGAAAAGAGGTCACGCGGTTGCTTATAGTTCAAGGCAGTTGAGGGTGAATGAGAAGAATTAACCTACGCATGATTTGTAGTTAGCAGCAGTCATCCATGCTTTGAACACAAGGAGACATTATCTCATTCGTGAGAAATTTTCTGTGTTTACAGATCATAAAGTCTTGAAACACATTTTCTCACAACGTCATTTGAATCTGAGGAAAATGAAGTGGACGGAGTACCTCCAAATTTTTGACTTTGACATGACGTACACACTAGGGAAATGATATTCGGTGACATATGCATTGAGTAGAAAGTCATATGCTCAGTTGGCGAAAGAAGCTTTAGATAAATGACAGTTGATGTTGGTATTAGCCAACATGCATGTGGAATGTGAAGACCGAGGTGAGTTTGTAGTTTTCTTTTCAGCTACACATGTTCTAGATCTAATAAAAATGATCAAATAAGCACAAACATCCGATTCAGAATGTCTAGTTGTAAATTCAAAACTCAATGGTTGGGAGACCTTTGATGGCTGGAAACTTGATGGGGGTTCATTTTTGTGTAATAGAGATCAGATAGTTGTGCCTATGGTTTTTCAAGAACAAATCCTTTATTATTACCACTATTCAATATGGGTTGTACATTCAGGTTCACAAGAGATGTATATGGCATTGAAGGTGCATTTTTGGTGGAGTGGCATGAAAAGAAAGGTGGCTGAGTTCGTCTCACGGTGCTTAACTTGACAGCTGGTTAATGTAGAGAATCAGAGACCAGCTAGTATGTTAAACTCTTTTCCCATCCCAGTTAGCAAATGGGATCATATATTAATTGATTTTTTTATAGGTGTTCCAGGAACGGTCTGAAAATATGATTACATTTTGGTGATAGTGGATCATCTAACCAAGTCGACCCATTTCATCCCTATTTGTGAAACTCATACGGTGGAGGATCTTTCAAATATCTATATCTGAGAAGTGTTAAAAAGTAATGGCGTATCAGTGTCTATAGTCTTATATAGAGATATGAGGTTCACATATCATTTTTGGAAATCATTACAGCAATCCCTTGGAACTCAGGTGTCTATGAGCACCGCCTATCATCCTCAAATGATTGGAAAAAACGTGCGGACGATACAAACATTGGAAGACATGTTGCGGGCTAGTGTAATGTATTTTGGGTGGCTCATGGGAGGAGAATATACTCTTAGTGGGATTCTCGTAGAATAAAAGCAATCAAGTCTTGATACGCATGGCTCCGTTTGAAGCATTGTATGGGCGTCATTATCGTTCTCCACTATGCTGGGTGGAAACGGGTGAAACATCACTAGTTGGACCAAGCCTTGTCCAAGAAACAATAGAGAAGATCCAGTTGATTAGAAATAGGATGGAGACACCTCAAAGTTGTCAAAAATCTTATGCAGATCACCGTCGATGACCGTTGTGGTTAGTTGTGGGTGATCATGTCTTCACGAGGATCTCTCCAAGGCTTGGACATCATCATTTCAAGAACTATAGAATGATATCTCCTAGATACATTGGACCTTTTTAGATAATATAATGGATTGGAGAGGTGAAATATTGGTTTGAATTACCACCACAGTTCAGTTTGGTGCATAATGTGTTCAATGTATCTCAATTGAAAAAGTATCATCCGGATCCTGACCATGTGAACAGATGTGATCACATTGACCAAGAGCTGGATGCTTCGTTGATACATACCCCAATATGGATTATGGATTGTCAAGAGAAATACTTGCGTTGAAAATTCATCTGTCTTGTGTGGGTTTTATGGAAGCATGATCATATTCCGGAAGAGACTTGGGAACATGAGATGGAGATGAAAGAACAGTGGCCGAAACTCTTTTCAACTAGCAGGGGTTGTCTACATTCCGAAGATGGAAAGTCCAATAGTGGGGAGAATATTGTAACATTGGTTTCTTGTATTTAGCCCTCACACAATTATTTTAATGGTTATAAAGTTATGGGTGATGAAATTGAGAGTCGGGAGAACATGGAATTAAATTTTGAGGCATAAGTGGATGTCACACGGGCGGTGCAATGTTTCTCTAAACTGTGCGGCCAAACCATGCGTAGTTGGCACTCTGAGGAATTAGTCTCCACAATGTTGGAGCACGGCTTGAGAGACCATGCAAGGTGGTTGTGCAAGGGTCTGCTGAAGGAGTAGCTAACATATAGATAGCACACGGTTTGTTAAACTGTGCGAACTAACCATGCAGGAACTTAATGGAGATCCTTAAAAAGTGAATCTCACACATTTTCCTCTAAAGTGCTTGTTTTCCTTTTAAGCAGCCATAAATTGGGATTTAGTTCTTCCATAGGCCAAATAATGTTCTCCCATCATTCCAGAGGTGATCCGAAGGCTTCCCTTAGTGAATCGAATATGGATTCTTGTGGTATGCGGTCGTTCTTCTTCGTTCTTGTTCGGTTTCATGGATCTACATAGATATTCTTCTATTCTTATTTGGTATTCTTAAATCTATGGCCGTTATGGGTATATCTAAGTGTGTGGACGCAAATATGATGATATATTGTCTTGGTCTTGGTATGAAAAGAGATCTAATACAGGTTCTTGAAGAATTAACCTTGTTTCCTTGTGCGTTCTTCATTCGTTGTGGTTTTCTTCAAAACCCTAAAGGTAGGAGGCTTCTTTCTCGACTCCACCTAGTAGAACCTATTGGGATGATTTCAAATTGAATCTGTGGAGTTGGATTGATCGTGAATTTTTTTTATTCACTTGTTGGAAACCATCATGAGTGATGGTTGTGAAATTTGGAAAATTGGGGATTTTGGATTGTGGGATTTGGTTCTTAATTTTAAAATTGAGATTTTAAAATGGGAATTTTCTATAATTATGACCCATGGTTGGGATTTTATGTTTTTAATTAAAGGGGAAAGTTTTATTGAAGTTAATAGTGGCTTTGAAATTGGTTGTTCTGTTGTTTTCAATAAAATCACAACTTTGTTGAAATGGATTGGAATTGAAATGGTTTGGCATTGAAATGGTTTTGATGGAAATGGTTTAAAAAAATGTTTTTTGGAAGGGTTGTTTTGTCATGATAATTGGGAATTTTTAGCGTGTCATCGTGTTTCATATACGGGGCTTGGTTAAAATATGAACTTGAGCTCGGTGCCAACAGAGTAATGTCACATGGAAAACAATTACATAGTGATGAATTGGTAGATTGACAAGAAACCGCTAATGAAGATGGAACTGTCATAACTTTCATGCATGGGTGGTTGCATGGGTTTGTGAAATGGTTGGCTATTCCAAAAATTGATATTGTGAAATGGTTTTAATGGTTTCTTATTTATTTTTCTGGAAAAATAACTTGTGGTGATTTTTTTTAAATTGGACATGGGTGCTTCTAGTTAGTATTAGTTTTAGAAACTTGTTTACATTTGGTTATAAACAATTTTGAGATTTTTTTATATAAACAGTTTTATATAAGTGTTTCTAAATTTATATCTTAGTGGAATGAGTAGGGAAGTCATTGGGGGAAACCTACAGAGTTTTAAACTCACCCCTGATTTAGAACTTTTGTGCTTTTCCAGATGTCATATTCCGGGATATAGGTAACTGTAAGGCACCTCATTACTAGTGGTTCATGGTGATTCTTTGGATAAGTGGTGGTGCATGGAGATTGGAGCTAGGTGTGGATTCCTGGAGTTTTTCTTGGATTATTTTGGGTCATTGGTTTTGTCTGCCGCATAGTAATCTAATATTGTGTTTGGTTCTGTTGGTTTTTGTTTTTATTGTAGAACAACTATGTTTTATTTTGGGAATACATTAATGAATATTTTATTGACATGCATCATATAGTGGGTTTTAGAGGATGGTTTGGTAGCTTTTTTTCTCAATGGAAAATCCTTCCCCACTGTTCCATGAAGCCCTCGGTATTTATTGCCAGCCTATGGAACCTTGGGAACGTCTCTTATGGACAAGTAACCCTCAATACATCTTAAATACAATGAGGAAGGGGCGGGATGATACACTCAAACTCCCAAGAATCCTCTCTCAAGCCACACCCATGCTTTTGGTATAAGAATTCCAAGTAAGGGAATCTCACTTTCCTTATTTATGTTCTAATTTCTATATATTTTATTCCCTTTTATTTTCAATTTTATGTGTTGGAGTATGATTTCACACCTCCCCATACAATCATTTTTATGTTTGAATGATTAGATACCCCTTTCTCTCTCATTAAAATCCTCCAATGATCACCCGTTACCATGCCCAAATTCCATAAGGAATTTATCTCCCATCATTAACATTCAAGTAATTATTTTATATCATGTATCTAAATTCCATTACAATTTTTGTGACATGTATTTATATGTCCCACTTACTTTCTATTTCATATATATATGATGAGACACCCCTTTCTCTCTCATCAACAATTTTTATGATTTCTTATGTCATGCTGTTATGCTGCCAAAATTGTACCATGTTTTTCCTAGACAAAGTCATTGTGTCGTGAATACCATGCCCATTTCTCTGTCAAGGGTATTCACCTTTATCCACATTTACTTATTGACTATATAGTTTCAATTATGAATTCCACATTATTTTATCATGTAATAAATGATGATGCATCCATGTTTTATGATCCATGTGGCACACTTACACCTGAAATGAAATGTTTAAGAAGGCTGCGCCCTGATAGTGCTCCAATGCATTGGGTAAAGTGTAGTATCATGTTATGTCCTATCCAATGGGTGTTGAACCAAGTTAATTATAGTGAAACTAGTGTTTACTCATGCTTCATGGGCAATGAGTGTTTATTCATGCTCCATTTGCAATGATCCATGGATCATGCTAATTCCTTGTTAAGTGTTGTTTCCAGATCTCCATGTTATGATTATCCTGATTTATTATGACATTATGTTAATTTTATTTTTTACTACCTTGATATGCCTATTTCCTCACATGTTTTATATATTTCATGTTATTCCTTGTTTACTCCCTTACTGGGCTTTATAGCTCACCCCTTTATTATGTATGTCCTTAGGTTATCCCTTGTGATGGTAGGTACAAGGTCATGTAGAGGTCATGTAAAGGAAGTTTTCAATAAGTTGATGAGTTTTATGTTTTAATTTGTTATATAATGTTCCTAATCCCTAAAGTCGATAAACCACTTGATTTGTTATGTAGTATCTAGTGAATGTTTTTATGTAATAAATTTTGTTAACCGTGTATTAAAAAGCAGGGTTGTCATATTATCAACCATTTTCCATCTTCAACATGACTTATAAACTTCATAACTACATCACTAACACATTATCACAATGCTACTAGATCCCAGTGAAAAATATCCTTAGGACATAGTGTCATATAATATTTATAAACAAGAGAGTGGGGAATGGGGAGTTGTCATCCATCCATATCACATACAACATAAATATTAGGTGTTCCTTAAAATCCAAAAAATTTATATGGTTGTAAGTAAGGATATGTGAATCATGTGATAATTCATAATATATAATAGAAATTTTAATGATTATATAACTAAAAGAGGTTATAGTAAAATATAAAATTCATATTGAAACATTTCTTGAACCATGACCATCTCCACACCATAACTAATGCTCATAAACATTTCCACATACCATTAGACATTGAAATCCAAAACAGAAATTCTAAAAGATATCCATGATTATTATAATAAATTTCATGTTTGATTAAAAAATCCTCATTTATAATATAATAGATTTTTTAGATTCACTATACATAGAAAAAACAAACTAATACATCTACATATGACTAATCCCACTTCAGCATTCACATTTTATTTTATTTTCAAATTATCTGTATCAGCCATATTTTCTTTATTTAAAACCCTTTATTTATATTATTAAAACCATTTCACTTAGTTATTTCCATTTATCCCTTAAAAAACATATATTTAGAAGTTTCATACAAAAAATAATCCCCAATTCCACTACCCCTCCATTGTGTAACCAAAAAAACATATATTTCACAAACATACCAGACCCTCTACAAAAATTATACCATAAGTATCACAAAATCATATTATAAATTAATAATAATAATAATAATAATAATGAAATATCTCATATTTGAATCCATATTTATTCATATATACATTATTAACTTACCTTCATAAACATCATAATCAAAATTTATAAATAAAAAAGTAAATTTCAGCATCATCATTTTTTATTATATTGTCATATTTATAAAATTATACATAAAAATAATATTACTACACCAAAAATATTAATTAAATTCTTATTAATATTCTAAAAAAATTATCAATCCAAATTAAACATTGAAATAATATATAAACAATGTAATGAATTCCCTATAAAATTTTCATTTTTTTTTCTAATGTTTGATTATTGGTTCATTTGATCAATAAAGTCATTATTCTGAAAAATTAAATTATTTTATTAGTGGAATATAAAAAAATGATTAAAATATGATTCCACCACATTGAATTAATCTTCAACAACCCTATATAAAAATAAATTAAAAATGAACGTTAGATACAAATGAACCAAAAAATATTTTCTTGAAAACATAATATAAATACATCCCTCACTAATTCAATAGAAATAAATAACAAAAATACATTTAAAGAATAGTTTTTTGGCCTCTTCAAAGAAATAAAAAACAATAATAGTTGAAGAGAAGTCAAATGGAACCCTAATTATCAATCATTTCAACCAAAGGATGTCAATACCTTATATCCACTGAGAGATGAAGAGGTCAAACAAAGAGATTACAAATCATTCCAATTGTTTGAATAAATAAGACAGAAATAAAATTAGTTCAATAAATAAATCCAATTTATAATAAAAAATAGTGTAGAAAAATGTCTGTGGGATGAACAGCCTCCTGACACAATTATGAATAACATCAGAAATCAAGATGTCATATCCATAAGTCATGTATTCAATGAAAATTGAATATCGATATGAAAAATGAATGTCGTGGATAAATTATACAATCATTATATAATGAAATATATATTGATATTTATAGTCAAATCTACATGCCATTAAAATAAACCTTATGTAATCTAAACCAGACTTTAGAAAAATAAATAAACTAAAAATTTAACACTATAAAAATGGAAACAATAAATAATCATGACCAAGGATTTATGTTGAAATGAAACTATTCACATGAAACATAAAAAATAATTAAGAAATATATCATCTAATGAAAAATTTCTTATCTTGATCTTTCTGATACAAAATCAAATCACAGTTTTGGGTTTTCATTCCTTGACATGTAACAAAAACCTAATTTTTTTCTATATTGAAGTTTTATTTTCCAAAATCCTATAAAAACATATTTAGCGCCTCTAAAACCTCACAACAAAAATGTATAATACCAATTTTAATACATAAACCTTTATTAAAAACCAATTTTCTGATTCTTATTCGTGAACATACCATAAGAGGAAACAATTCGCTAAAAATAAACACCCATGGTGATAAATTTAAAATAGTGATATAAACATAAAAAAATAAAAAAAAACATAAAAAATAAGATAATTCAATCATATAAATATAAAAAACGCCAACAGTAATTCAAACTATTTTTAAACCCTTCATTATAAGGAAAATAGTTTGACTCATGTGCCCATCTATAATTCCTTGTGCTAGTTTTTCATTATAAGAAACAAAATAGTGTAATTAACTAAAATGCTACACCTTATACCATATATTATGAATCATAAATGTATACTCTATCAATTTCAATTTCTCATAAATATCCAAAAAACCCCAATCAATGAAATGAGAGTCATTGAAAACATACCATTGAAGCATTGACATATTAAATTCATTCCAATAACCCAATATTTTATAGTAAATTTCTTATGAAATTAATTTAATTTATTTGATATATTTAAGTTCATGTATACCCGTGATTTTAAAATAAATTTATGTCGCATACCATATACAACACACATCATGGAGGTAAAACGAATAGTGATACACTACTAAAATATTATAAATTTAACACTACCATTTTAACATATTAAATAAATTTGTCGGTGTGAATAATATTGAATATATTATTAAATATATATAATGTACAAAAAAATATCAACTTTATTGATTAATTATTAGAACATAAACACTGAAACATTTTTAAATTATTTTTATAGGTTTTCTTCAAAAAAGAATTTCACGAGAAAATAAAATAATAATTTTTTTACATTTTTAGATAATTTATTTGAAAAAATGAGATTAGTTTTAAAAATAAAAAAATAATTTTTTATTTTTTGTAATAATTTTGAAAGGATTTATTTTTCAGTGAATAGTTTAAAATAACAATTTTTTAAAAATTGTATTTTTATTCAAATCATTTTTAATGTACCCTTATTTTAATGTTTTTTAAAAGTAAAAGTAGTTAAATTTTATTATTAATAATCTAATTATATTCACTATAATCAATTTAATTGTAAAAATTGATATAAAAACATTTTTAAACCAATTTGTTTTTATAAAACTCATATTCATTTTATTTTGAATTTTAATGTTATGTTAAATATAATAAATTACTGAAATTAAATAATTAAGAACAGATCGAATATTCCTAATCAGTGCTTATAAATTTATTAAATAGGTACCTTTTAGTTTTTTAAAATACAAATAATAACTTTAGTAATTTTTCTTTACCACGGTAACTGGAAATTCATATTATTAATGGTTAATTAATATTATATGGGAAATAAAATGACCATAATAGTTGAGTTACCTTTATTAGATATCCATATTTCTTCCATAATATTCCTAAATATCGTTATATGGAATTTTTAAAAATGGGATAAGATTACGACCCTGAAAATATTTTATGAAAAAATAAAAAAAAATCACACTCTTATTATTAAAAATATTTTATTTTTAATAGATTCATAACTAGAAGACATGTTTGTTTATAAGTAATAATTTCAAATATAATGATGTATCTACATAATTTTAATTTATTTGTAATATTTTGTGAAAAAATAATTACCATAAATCCTTAAGCAACACTGAAAAAAATATATTAATTGAATGAAAAAATAATAAAGGATATTAAAATAACTATGAGTGGTAATATGTGATAGAATAATTATTAAACCTGAATTTTATAGACACACATGACAACATAGAGAGGTTTTTATTTGTTGGTTTTGATTCCATTTCTTATCTTGAAATTTTTATTGTCAAACTAAATGAATAGTTTGAAATTTCATATTATTTTTATTTTTTAAAAATAATAATATATTAAAGTATTTATATTTCATTAATATCATGTATTCAACAAAATTAATGGGATATGATTAATGAAATCTATCATGATCTATTAATGTAACTTTTTAAATTTTATAGTAATATTATTGACCATTAGTAAATAAAAAATTATAGTTTTACGGTAATTTTCAATATGGATAATGTGGTGTTAAACCAAACGGTAAGGGTGGAAACATGTCAAAAAATTGTAAAACATATTTTTTATGAAAGGATTTAGAATTATTATAACTCTCTACCATAATTTTTGAAATTTATTTTTATTTGGGCATGATAAATAATTTATGGTAATATAATATTTTGTCACATCCCGTCCCCTAGGTCCTGTTTCATGACTACCCTAATCCCCCTTCCCATAGTCCAGGGGCTGGTGACTATATCCTCATAAGGACATCCCAAACCAATGAGAGGCATTTTCATATGTAATTTTATACACTCACAAATCTATAAGCCACAGATGTTGGAAAGTGAAATCACAAAGTAAACGAATACAAAGAATTATACTAGAAAATTGAAGGTAGACAATGTCAGAATACGAGATAAAAAAGGAAAAGTAAAATTACATGCATATTGAAGTCCACCTCAAAAAAACCCTACCTGAATAGATGGTATATAAATAACTATCTGAATCTATAGAAGCACACCATAGTTGTTAGGTCACTCAAAGCACCACCTAGCCCCAGTCCAGCAAGGAATCCGTCAAAGCATTGACCATTAGCACAAGACACGATAAAAGCTTGAAAATGTCATTTAGGGGTGAGTAAAACAATCCAGAGTAGGTAACTCTAAAACACAAAGTAAAAGAACAAAAATGAAACACCAATAATAAGTAGCAGTCAGGTCAACATAGGTATATGTCAATAACACATCTGATATGAATATCCATGTATAATCTTAAAGGATTCCACAACTCAAGGTCCCATCTAATGATATCCATATGGTACTTCTCGTTGCATGATCCATTATAGGAGATCTCACACCTTGAGTTATCTATAACTAAATGTGTAGAACATTTCTATCAAAAGTACTCAAGATAACACATATTATCAACATGTCATGAATTCCACCTAAGACATATGATCTCTATAAGACAAAAAGTGTCAATATCCCAGCCAAGAGAGCCACTAAAGTCTTCTCACACTAGGTATAGGTCCATGGTATACAAACAGGAAATTAATAAGAATCCATAGTACCCTCTAGTACTAACAAACGAAGTGTCTGTTACACATGGAGTGTAGGTAAAACATAGATTTTTGGTAACACATGAAGTGTAGACAACACATGGACTTATTCGAAAGACTAGAGGACTCAAACCATAGTGGGATAGGCTAGTACCAACTCTGTCTTGGTAAGATGAGATGTCCATATAAGACACATTTCCTGGGTAAGGCACACAGTCTAGGTAAGACACACAGTCTAGTTAAGACAGACGGTCTTGGTAAGAGACATATTCTAGGTAAGGCACACAATATAGGAAAAACACACAGTCTAGGAAATACATGTCGTCTAGGTAATAACATAGCTTCTGGGTTTCAGCCACATACAAGAATCAATCCTTAGGTTTATTACATTGGGAGATCCTTCTCCTCGAGCCAATGAGCCTTAATTCAAAATCCATTGAAACTCACTTAGAGTATCTAAAAAGGACCACCTTACTGTGATGGTCCCAACACAACAAATGACTTGTATAATGAACACACAATTTGAATGATGTTGGAAATTTAGTGGAAATGGTTTGGTTGGTTCTAGGTCTTCTCCGACCTAGCCCACTGGGTCAGGCCCAGACTCGCTGGGCCCAGCCCGAGATACCGACCTGACCCTCCAGCCCTACTCCATCCATTAGAGATGTCTAGTTAGCTCCACCGGGGATGAGGCATGCACCACGCCGTTTTATAGTCTACACGGGGTGGCCACCACATCTGATGCGATGGTTGAAATAGGGTCCCACCACCATGGTCTAGATACATCGTGACCCCCCTGTTGCATCCGCCATCCAAATTACAATAGCCCTTGTCCTCCACCGCATGACGGTTCTCACAGGATTCCCTACTGACAGCCATGGAGGTGGCAGATGCTGTTGAAAGTTGGCCACACTGTCGTGCACCACCACTAGTGTAAATCCTTCCTCGAGTCACCACTATCACTATGGTGGTAAATCTTTTAAACCAAATGCTTCCTTTTGATCCATGGGTTACCATATCCGCTTTTGTGGATCCAAATCAACACACCATCAATCCAGGGGTCCAGATACATTCAGAACCTCCAAACAAGAATCAGACACAACAAAATGCATCTGTCGGCGAAGAAATAAAGATAAAGGAAAGCTGGAAAGTAACTAAAAAACCCTGATCAATGGACATAGGCCTTGTTCATTCATCCTTTATTTGTTCCGTTAGAAATAGTGGAAAAGAAAACATGATAAACACAATGTTTTAACCCATAAAATCTAGATTTAGACAACACATACCGCATGAACAAATGACCCATGAATCAAACTATCTGTGGGTATATCCAAATTTTTCATTTAGAAACAATTAATAGGGAATTATAATTCACATAGAAAAAATAAACCCCATACTCGAGGATTGGATCATTCATTGGTAAAGAATGAAGTTTCACAACCATTGTTCATCGATCACTGATCCTTAGTCCTTGATCTGAAATTTTTGATCCAAGATCTATCATTTTTCATTGTTTCTTGTCATTCACCACTGAGAGGCATCGAAAATGGTTTTTATTTTCTAGAGCTTCAAGTGAATTTTTTCCGGATTTTAAATCTGATATTGTATCCCTATCAATCTATTAAGATAATTAATGTGTTTTAGCATCTCCAATTCATAATATTACAACATCACCACATTGTTTCAATTATTAAAGGAGTGGAAGCACATTGGAACTGTGTCGATATGAAATGTTAAAAGAAAAAAATAAACTTTATCTGATTTTTGTTTTATTATATTTTAAAATGTCCAAAAGATAATTTTTACCCTCGACGTGCATCTGTTGAGGTTAGGCCTCACATACGGAAATAAAAACCTTATGATATCAATAGTGCTCCAATATTTCTAATCTAATTTACCATTTATGAGTTATAGGATTTGAAAATTAAATATATTTGTAATTATTTTATTTAATGTTAAGTCCCAAAAACTACTTTCCACAGTTCACCCTTGCTGGCCAATGATAGGCTCTACCTAAGGAAAAACCCTATTAGAAACTAAACAGAGGTATAAAATTAACAATTAGAGTTTCCATTTATGATTTATTAGGTAAATAAATTAAAAAGATTTTATTTAATTATTTATTTATGGTTACGTCCTTTCTGGGTTTTCTTACTGGAGACCTGTGCCGACTAAAGTAAAGTCATGCCTAGGGTAAACCTATCATCCTGAATGCAACCATGCCATTAGATTTTAATCTGGGAACCCATTTAAGAGTTATTCCACTTTTTAAGGAAATCCACTCATGCATGATATTAAAAACATAACATTTTTCATTGAATTATTCTTGTAAAACTGAACATTAGAAATACATGTCGTCTCACCTCTTGGCCTATGAATTTTTCAGATTAATTTCTAAAAATGAAATTGGGAAAATCCATGTCATTAAATTATCCCAATATTAAGGCTTTACATCCCCATAATCAAATCCAAAGGATACCCAAACAGGTGAGGGTATGAGGAAAAACCTGAGCCCCCTACTCCCATGTGCTCTTCCGTAGATTCTCGTGTTGCCACCAGGCATACACTAATGGACCAATATCCCAAGGAGGTTCCTCTATTTCCAATACATGATCTCTAGGACCAGGATGAAAATAGAGCATCTAAATCAGAATATATCGTCTATGGGATCCCATGGAGTCATGTTATCTCTTGCATGTTGAGGCATCCCAAGCTCTCTAGTGAACAATAATCCATAAATGATATAAATTGGCAGACATGGTGAGTTGGTCAACAATAACCTAGATGGTATTGTGTACCCTAGATGTACATGATAAACTCATTACAAAATACATTTATATACATTCACACTATTTAATGGAAACTGAATAAATAAAAGAGAAACCCACTACAAGAATAGGGGCTCGACACGGTGAGTTGACAAACTACGAAACAGATTGAAACAAGCAAACATCTTTTATATCAATAGGTAATCCCGAATTTAACCTTTTCCATCATCCCGTGGTGTCTACCATGACACCCATAAAAATATCCTAAAGCATCTTTCCACTCAAGGAATCCACTACAACTACTGAAAATGCTATGAAAGAAACATATTTTTCCCCACCTATTGAATATCCATCAACGACATTCCCTATGAATACACCTGATGACACAATGTATCACCATTGGTATCACTGAGCTGTTCCTACCTTAATAACTATAAGAGTGGAGGGGTAAAAACCACCGAATGTAGGTAATATGTGTCATCTCTATCTGAAAAGTATAACTATAATGAGGCCAACTACTTGGTTTCCCTTTTCAAGAACTACATCTGGATATCATGCTGAGAAAATCCACTACAACTTTTCCCTTACCGAGAGTGTGGGATCTCACCAAGTCATTGTCTGTAGGAACTCTAGACAACATGTATGCCTCATGTTCCGAACCTTATGAGAGAAGATATATGTGGGACTCTTGTGGTCTTTGTAGATGATTAAATAGTCGTGCAACAAGTAGTACCACCACATCTACAATGTGAAGACTAAAATTGACAACAATAGAACATTGATTGTGTAGTTCTTCTCAGGTGGTCTCAACTATTGTGAAACATAAACAATAACCACTTACCTATTCATAGGGAAACCACCATGTTCTATCCCTGATGTGTCGAAGAACACTACATACTCGAATCCCTCCTTTGGAAAACTCAAGATCGAGGTGCTCATCAAACAGTTTCTTAACAGCTGAGAAGCATGCATGTCCCATTCTATCCACGTGTAATGCTTACCCATTCTACTGATCTAGTTATTAATTGATCAATTAGTAGTGGATACTTGTTCTTTATGGTCACTTAGTTAATGTTTTGGTAATCTACACATAACCTTGAACAATGGGTCTCACAATGCCCTTCCTCTACCAGTCCTCCACCAGCACCCTCAACTCACGATGCTCTGGAAAATCCATCCCATATATTGAATCTAATATTGGATCCATAGAAGAATGTAGAACAATGAAAACATCTATCTTTCTATAGGGTGTTAAATCTAGAACATCATCAAAGAAGATGTACTTATATTCTGCCACTACTGTTGGGAACTGAAGACTCATAACATCCACATCCCCAAGGGTAAGGCTAGATTACACAAGAATGATTGGTTTCATCCTCATATGCATTAGTCAATCCCATGGAACATGATTTTCTTTTTTCATTGACCAAGGAAAATACCATTCCATAATTGTAGGCATACCACCCCATTTTTTCATGAAATAGTAAATAGTAGAATTGACTGTTAATAAAAAATCCATAACATGAATGAAAATGTAAGTAATCAACTCTATCACCAAGTGGTTGAACGAGAAACTATCACCTAAAGGGTTAGATTAAACTATCAGAAAAACCATGATTATCGAGTCACCTCACATAGGTATCCTTAGATGTAAGGGTCCAAGAAACAGTTTAACATGAAACTCTTGGTTGTGTACAATATCTATGATAATGATGAATGATTAACACATGTGTCTATTAATATAAAAATTAATAATTGACACTTACCATTCCTTGAATCATTCATATATCCCTTGGTTCATATTCCTTGACACCAAGAAGTTACACCTTCCATTATCCACTAGCTCACTAAGTCTCGTGTGGACCAAATGGGGGTGGTGGTGGTAATATATTAAAATGTATACCACCTCCTGATGCTCTTCCAGCTCCTCTTCCAACTCTACCTTCCTGCAGATCAATATGTTCATGTCACTATTTCTACCTTGGTGTCCCATCCACCATTTCTCTATCAGTAACATGACTGGATAGAAAATTTCTAGTGAGATATCCCTTTATGTCTCATGAAAATAATTGTCTATCTCTAGGCCAACTAGGATCACCGTATGTTCCATGAGCATTAAATACCCTATATTGGGACCTCCTCATGGAATATCTCAGTCGTCCAAGTCTCGAAGACTAATGTCAATATCCTTCTCCTGAGGACTCTGCTTTTTCTTATCCACAGCTAATATCTAATAGTTGTATCCTCTTTTCCAAATGACTTTCTGCCACTAAAGTTCACTCTATACCCCTATCATAAGAAGGAATGAAAAGAAAAATAATTCTATCTTGGATGTCCCTAAACCCATCTCACTCAGCGGTCTGAGCCCAGAATAACTGGGAGTATCGTATTCCTCAAGTATCTAGAAAGGTTAGTTTGCCATGATGTATACTTAGCTACTAACATTTCATCCTCCGAAAGCTGTAGAAACCCATGAGAATGTATAACCCTTATTTTTATGGTAATGTATTTTTCTCTGAGAAAGGTTTACAAACTCTATCCATGAAAGTGTCACCAAATCATATGGTCAAGTAATCGAAACCCCATAATCAACCTTCTGAGTCAGGTAGAAGGATCACTTCCATGATCACCATCCGATTTAATGGTTTTATGACTGGAAGGAAAAATCAGTCACCACCTCAAGCCAAACCTCAGCCACCTGAAAGTTAGGCCTGCCTTGGAACATGAGGGGTCTCTCTTTACTAAACTCATGATATTCCCCCCGCATGAGCATTTCATCTTCTAGTACTAGGAGTACCATGTGCTACTCTATAGGTGGTGGTATAGCTGGTACACAACCCAGAGCTATTGTCTCTAGTACAAAACCATGTACCCATATCTCATCTCCCCACGAATCATCCTAGTGATCACTCAGTAAAATCCTAACTGGCCGTCTATGTAGAAAACTCTTGAATAAAAAATGATTAACCATGATCAATATAATATACACGGTGACTTCAATCAATAAGGACATGGAATACCAAACTCATTATTATACGATGCATGTAACATAGTATTTTTACAACTAGGGTTTTCACGTATCGAGTCGAAAACCAGAATTCAAGGTCTAGGTGTATGATTATGTATGTTGTTGCCCCAACACTAGATTCATTGGCCTGAAAGCCAAACAGGAATTAGTTAAAACTATTTCCCAAAAAAAATTCATAGACTCTAGGTTTATAAGGTATAAATGAACTCCTCTAATACCACTATGTCATGAACTGTCCCCCAGGGTATTTACTAGGACTAACCAATACTCACCATTTATAGGCTAGGGGATGGAGACTCTTGAGGAGTATTAATATCCCCATCATGTTGGAAGATTTTTCCTAAGTACATGTACACACGCATAGAACTCAAAGCCACAAATGCTGGAAAGTGAAAAAATTAAGTAAAAAACACAACATATGATAGTAAAAAAATGAAGGAAAACATGGCTAGAATTCAAGCCCAACTGAAATGAAAAGTAAAAGTAAAAGACTATAGAACTATTTCAAGGAAAACCCTACCTAAAGGGCAGGTACAAAAACAGCTCTTTGGAGCCATATAAGCATAAATCGTCCATCGAGTCACTCTAATCCCGACCTTTCCCCAGTCCACCACGGACACCATCAAAGAATCAACCATCTTCACAAGATAGGACACATGCGGGAAATGTTCGTATAGGGGTGGGTAAAATAATACTCAATAGGGAACCACAAAACAAAAAGTAAAATACCAAAAAGGAAACACCACTAATAAGAAATAGTCATCTCAACATAGGTATATGTCAATAACATAAAGGATAAAAAAATATAGGTATACTCATACAGGATTCCAAGACTCAAGGTATCATCCACTACTAGCCATATGGTTCTTCTCATATCAAGCTTGATTCAGGGAGATCTCACTCCTCGAGATATCTGAAAGTTTGCATGTAGAACTTGTCTACCAAAATTATCTTAGAGAACACTAGTTCATGATACAACATGATTTTTCTCTGAGAAATCTGGTCACTAAAAGTCATGGGCCTCAATATCACATCTAATAGAGTCAATAGAGTCTACTCACACAATTTATAGGTCTATGGTATGTAAAAGTGATTTTCATAAGAATCCACAGTACCATCAATTAGTAACACGTGGAGAGATGGTAACACTCGGAGTGTAGGTAACACAAGGTTTATTGGTAACACTCAAGGTTTAGATAACACACATAGTTTCATAAATGACTAGAGTACCACCACCCTGGTCAGACAGGGGAGTACTGACTCGGTCTTTATAAGGCACCAAGTCAAGATAAGACACATTGTCTAGGTAGGACATGAAGTCTAGGTAAGACACACAGTCAAGGTAAGAAAAACATTGTTGGTAAGACATGCAGTATAGGTAGGACCTAATGTCTAGGTACGACATGTAGTTTAGGTAAGACACAATCATAGTAATCAATAGATTTTAGGTCATCACCAGCCGCATGATTCAGTCCTTAACACACTCTTTCTAGGAGAATTTCCTCCTCAAGATAATACGTTGTATGCCAACATAAAAAAAACTCACTTATCGTATCTCGAAATGACCATCTCACCACAAGGGTCCTAATGCAGCAAAAATATCTTGTCATATGAACACCTAGTATTAAATATATTGTATATTTAATAAAAATGGGTTGGTTGGGTCTGGGTCCGATCCAAGCCTACCCACTGAGTTTAACCCGACCCTCATGGTCGACTCGACCCGCTAGGTCTCGCCTACTGCACCCGAATTCCTTGGTTCCATCTCACCATCCCATCTTGGTCAGCTGGAGTAGGCCAGTTCACTCCACCCAATACACGACAAGCACCGCGTCCTTGTCTAGTCAACACTAGGGAAGCCACCACTGTCATCCTACACCGCGACACCGCAGCCGCATCCATTGAGGCCCTCCACAAGCCCATTTACATTTCCCCACAATGATTCCCACCGATAGACGCTACTACCAGGGGGATGTGCCACAGTGTGCCACTACCGGCGATGTCGTGCATCTCCACTGTCACCACTGCTGGAGACACTCCTTTTGGGGGTCGCCACAGTCATTGTGGTGGTCCATTTTTTGAACAACAAGAATCGTTGAAATCCATGGGTCTTTATCTCCCATTTCATGGGCTATAAATCATCTATCTATCAATATGAGGGTCCAGCTATGTTCAGAACCACCATTTAAAAATCAGACACAACCACTAGGGTCTTTTAGCAAGGAACTCAAGATCATGGGATGAAGGAAAGGCACCAAGAACACCCATGGGACACAATTCATTCGTTTTCATTCGTCCATAATTCTTGTTATTAGAGAATGGGGAATGTAATAACATGACAAAAAAAATTTTTATAACACTTCAAAGCACACCGTAGACAAACCATCCCGCATGAAAAAATGAACCACAAATCAACTTGTTCAAGGGTTGATCCATGTTCATCATTTTGAATGAAATAACGGGTAATGATTATTAACATTGAAAAAATAAAACCCTTCCTTATGGATTAGATCAGTCGTTGGTGAAGAATGAAGTTGCAGCTCCGTCGTTATTCATTCCCTGATCCTCGGACCATGATTTGCGATTCATGATTCGTGATATGTCGACATCCATCACCACTTTTCATTCACCACCGAGATTCTTCACAAACAAATTTTAATTTCCAGAGCATGTTGGGAATTTATAGTGGATTTTAAATATGATATTGTATCCTTATCAAGCTGTTAAAAGAAGAAACATGTTACAAATTTACAATTTCACTATGTTGAAGTGTCGAAACACTCTTTCATTTATTCATGGAATCAACTGCTTTGTTTTGGCATCGCAGTATCACAATGTCACTACCAAATATTAAAAAAATAAACTTTTTCCAAATTCTATTTTATTATATTTTAAAACTTCAGAAAGATATCTTTTTACATCGTCCTTCGTTAGTCGATGTTAGGCCCCACATAAGGAAAGAACACCCACATGATCTCAATAGTGCTCTAGGATTTCCAATCTGAGTTAGTAGTTTTTTTATAGGATTCGAAAATAAAATATTTTTTTTATTTATGATAATGTCCCAAAAACTAGATCCCATAATTAAACCATGCTATCTAATGTTAGTCTTGTCATAAGGAAAACAACCCATTACGAACTCAACATCAGTCGTAGATTTTCATTATGAGTTACCATTTATTAGTTATTATTATTGTAAAATAAAATAATTTTATTTATTAATTATATTTAAAATTACATCCTTCTTTAGATTTCTCACTGGAGACTGACGACGACTAAATAAATGTTTCTCCTTGTGTAAACCCACTATCTGGAATGCAATAGTGAACTCAGATATCTGATATGGGCTTCCGTTTAAGAGTTATTCCACATTATAAGGGAAACCACTCATGTCTGCTATTAAAAACATTAAATTTTTCTCCAAACCATTCTAGGTACATCAAGACATTAAATAGTATGCCTTCTATGCTCCATGGCCTTAAATTTTCCAAATTAATTTCTAGAAATAAAACAAATAAAATATGAGTAATTATATATTTGATGAAATTAAAAAAGTACCCCTCACCTCAGTTTAAAAACGGAACCTCTTCCATTACTTATGTACTCAACTTTGACCCATATTGAATAACCACTACTCTTATAAATGTAAATATTATTGTTATTGAGGTTCCATACATTAGAAAATATAAATAATATGCCCCTTAATAAGACATCTAATGGGAGGCCACCTAAGAATATGAAATCATCTTTACTGACTCAATCATAATTATTTCTTCATATACATATTCTTAATGTGTGTTAATAATCCAAAAATAATAATTCTATCTCATAAATATAATTATATGTAGTTATGATTATGTTTAACCATGTATCACCTATTTCCATCATATAAAATTGAAAACATTGCTCGTGTGTACGTAAGGATTATTGTCTTAACGTAACAGTGTAATTCATTTTTCATCACCACATTATGTGGATAGTTATAAATATGGAATTAATGACTATATATGATAATTATGAGAACATTATACCCTTTTAATGATAATATATTATCTACCTTTTTAAATTCCAATCTAATGGGAAATAATAATGTCGCTCATGTCTACGTGTAGACTACCACCTTCACAATGGGATGTGATATGTTTTTCATATCTGTTTTTCATGGATGGTAATAAGGATAGATATAATGAATATATATATATATATGATATATATGGTTTAATAATGATTTGGTAAATGTGACATATTATTTTCCATTCTTTATTTCCATCTTTTGAAATGTAAAAACAATGTTCAATTGTTCGTATGTCCTACCATCTCCCTGAATGGTGAAATTTAATATATATATTTATATATATATATTATGGATTACTATAAAAATGTTTATAATTAATATATATGATAATTGTATCATTATAAACATTATATATGTGATATAATATCGATCACTCTATAAGGAATTAAAATATCAAACCAAATAATACATGAAAAATGAACCAATTAACACATGAAATAGTGATTCTAATAATGAATAGGTAATAAAAGGGTGGTAAATATATCATAGGAAAATTATATATGGTATGATATTTATGAGTTTTGTTATAGAATATATGTATAATAAAATTATACTTATTATAATGAATATTTAAACAAGTACTAATGAAATCGAACCTGGGGATAGTGTTTGTTTTAAAATATCATCATTATTTTGGATTGTTTATTTTTAAGTCTAAATTGAAGAATATTTTTCATACATGTACATGATTTGAAAAATTATTTAAAATAATGATTTTAAGATTATCCCATTATTGCCTAAAGTTATTTTTACCCTTTTAATAATTTTTAAAAAATGAAAAAAAAGAACCTTCAAGTCGTTTTCTAAATGAGGATCCTTTTGACCTGTTTAAAAAATTTGTGAATTTATTATTAGAAATTTATATAAAAATAATAATTTCCCACCATCAGGAATCCTTATTTTATTTATTATTAAATTACATGTTTACAATATCCTTTTCATTGAAAATTATTTATTTATTTCGTGTGATGTTTTAATATTGTAAAAAGTGATTTTAAATTTAGAATGAGTATTTTCTTTAGGAAATTTTCATATGATATTTTTAATGTATATTCATCTTTAAACCATTAATTGTTTAATATTTATAAAGTATACTTTATCTTCTAGTAAATATATTATATTACCTTAAAAAAATACCCATTGTTAAAAATTATGTTTAATATATACTCTAATGATACCAACCACCATATATCTTCGCATGGTTTGTGATCATTTTGGTTGGGGGAATGTATTTAATTTAGTTTGATAATACTTATAATATGGAAATTTATTTATTGTTAAATCATGTTGATTAGTCTTTATTATTTATTCATATGAGAAATTCATTGAACATATTACCTAATGAGAAGAGATTGTAGAATCCCCTAGATGCGTCGATAGGTATCATGAGACCAATTAGCTTGTGTTTGGGAGTAGTACTACTCATTTATTCAGATGTCATGGAATAAGACCAAAATAGTAATTTTAGAATTTATGGATATGGATTTGATGATATGTTTCAAATGTATAGAATTATGCATTCCATTTATGCATCCCATCTCAAATTCCACTAAACTGGTTCCCTTATCCCATTCTCCACATGACCAAATGAGTGCCTCCTTATTTTCCAAAGGCAAACGATTAGATGATGGTGTCTAATGTGGAACTGTGTGGAGATTGTACCCCCATATAATAGTTCAAAACCAAAATATTGTAGCCAAACATCACACACATCGAAGTATATGGAGATAATAAGATAAATTAAACTAAAACATAATGTCAAAAATGAAATAAAATACAGGCCTGAAAGACAATTTCATACATACAATCATCCACACACTAGTCTGAGTACACATCAAAATAGAAGAAAAGATTCTACACAAGGTTTCCACAACATCACTGATCCAATCCCATCCAATCACCTAATACCACCCTAGAAATATTTCTCAGTCAACCAATACTCAACATAGTCATGCAGACAAAATTGAGTCTATAATAATGATGTGATAGCTTCTCAGGTAGCCAATTACAATGGGGTTCTCTCTAATGTATTACTAAAACTCAACACGCCACCACCAGTAGTGTCTAAATAAAATACCAATTAGTGAAATAGTTCCTATAGGAAAAGGTACAACATTATAAAAGAAGGTAATTATAACATGTATCATTATATAAAAATAGTTAAACTAAGGGATTTTACTCAATTTCCAATGTTTGAAATTTACATAAAATAATTAATTAGCCTATGCCTGTCATTTGATCCATATATCACAATTTCATTATCAGAAAAAAAGGATCCTCAGTAAAAATATCCATCCGTGATCAGGTACGCGAGGCTCAACCATTCTAATCTGATGATAAAATGTTGGAAAACACAAAGCATCAGTCCATGAATAAAACTGAGACTAGATCTCTTTTTATTATTATCCCATCCACTAGGTCAAAAGCAAAATAACATTGATCATAATTTCATGAATCCATATAGGACTTAGAATTACATGTCTGACCATCTGAACATTAATATAGAACATCATCTCCCTACGTTTGGGTTTAGGATCATCGGCACATTCCCCAAATAACTATGGTTCATAGGGGTATTTGGAGCATTAGTCTAGCCTGCCTAAAACCGTGGTTTGGTGAATCAGTCCAAAATCCTATAACCATTATTCACAAGTTAAAAAATGTGGGGCACTTATTCTTGAATCCATCTAATATCCATCCATTCATGTCCAAACATCCTTAACCATTCGTTTAACAATTATTAATTTTTCCTCATTTACTCAAATACACAATCATTAAATGTTCTTTGGAAAATATACAAATAAAACTAGTTGTTTTAACTATTTTTATTTTCATTATAAATCTCCACATTTATCAGGGTTTTGAAGAACCCAAAATTCAATACATGGAAAAATAAAATCCACACCCTCTTCAAATGTCCTAAAACACCGAAATCATACATCCCATTTAAAATATTTGAGACCCCCACATTATCATTGGAATTACTCAATAAAATAAAAATATGTCCAAGAGAATCACATTGCATGAAAACCATTTAATGAGCCAAAATAAATGTATTTCAAATCAAAATTGGTAATCCATTTAATATCCATTTAAAATAACACTAAGGACAACACCTCTTTTAAAAAAGACTCATTTAATATCACGTTCTTCCCACTTTTTTCATCCTAAAATATTAAATTTCCAATACACACATTTAAAACATTTTAAAATATTCATTTTCATAAAAAATAACACATAAAACATTCCACTTTCAATTATTTTCACACCCCATGGTGGCCACAGGTCTAGTATCACAACACTAAAGATATAATGAGATATTTGGATAGTCCAAGGTATCAATCTAAGGCCAACACCAAATTCATAAATAAAATAAAATTTCCGAACACATGTGAGATGTATGAAATATACTACTATTATCATATAAATCAATTACCAAAAAAATGTGTAATTCTATTTTACCACCTACATCATTAGTGAATCTTTTCGTTATAGTTTCAAAGCATTGTGGCATCATTAATCCCATCCATGAATTAGAAAAACCTATCTACCCCCAAATGAGATCATCATAATCACCCATGTTCGAGTATTAAAACAAATAGAAAACAATTAATTAATTATAACAATTGAAATTAATTCATTTAACAAAAAAAACCAATGGAATAATGTTAGAAACTCATTGTGTTATCATACCGCAATGAAACTGAAGTCAAACTCTCTCTAAAGACTCGAGGTCATATCCACGACTACTCTCCATAAAATTTCCTTATGAGGCATCAAATAATCTATAAAAAAGAAATTAAAACCTTGGGAAAATGTTATTAAAATTTTCTATACTTTACATACCTTAATGAAACGCCATGAAACAAAGTTTGGAATTCGTCTAAGTATCTCATATAAAAAAATCATCCAGACCCCCTTGGAAAATGGATTATTTTACTATGATCATATGGAATCATCAAACAATATAGATAAAGATCCAAAAAATTAGTCTAAATAGTTACAGGGATGAGAAGAAACCACAAGAAGATGATATCTAACGTAGAATTCCCCCAAATCTCCATTAATACATCTATAAATAAAGGGTGGGGGAGGAGGAAGGGGATAAAGAACCCCAGGTTTTTGTGCCTGAAATGAGGGAGAAAGGTAATGGTCAGGCTAAAATATCCAAGGGTGATTATTGATAAAATACACCTTTTTAGTGAAATATAATAACATGCACGGTTTGGCCACTTGGTTTTCCAAACCGTAGACCAAACATGTGGTTGAATATCTCTATTGAAAACACTCAAACAGTTTAGGTCACTTGGTTGGAAAAAATATATATCATCCATGTCAATCAATATTGTCCAACACCTCCAAATTCTCACGGTTTATCCACAAAATAGGCATAAACCATGCATCAACTATTCTGTCAGCACTGCCTCCCCTCAATAACATAGTGTATGATATGTTTGAAACTCTATGAATCTTATTACTTATTCATTATACCCTCCTCAACGTCACCCAATTTACAATTTTTTCCTTTCGAATTTTACATCAAACCATGCACTAACCATTCAACGTAACCGTGTGTAGCTCAAAATGAACATAAAACATAATATACATTAATGGTTCTAACGATTTGTCTTAAACTGTTCACAAAAAAATGTGCATCACTTCCTGGAAACTCATTAATGTTCCAAATCTTGTCTTTGAGGATATGATGTTCATATTAACACCTTAGATACCACGCAAGAAGCATCCATATCTAAACAGAACAATTTCAGGCATTCCAATGATCAGGATCACATTTTGAGTCGTAATTCAATATTCAACTTTTCCTGTATGAAAATTAAAATTTCTTTCAGAAATCTATGATCAGTCCTTATATAGGATTTCAATACATCCCCACTATAATACTTCTCATCCATGAGAAGTCTTATTGGTTATCCATCTACACCACCCGACCAATTTTGGTAATCACATTTTAACCAATTATCTCATTCATTTTACAATATCCTTAATCACTATCGAGGCAAAAATCCAACTCAAGGCCATTTACTAGAAAAAGAGAAAAGGCAATTCTTGTTTTCATAAAATTAGGATTACACATAACTGATCCCATCTAATAGAATGATTTCTTATAAAACCACCCACCCAGAAAATTATGATATGATGAACATCTCCATATTATTTATCTTATAACCACTAACTTCTAATGATTAACACCCTTTCCATCAAGAAATCCCAACCAACCTAGAACTTATGATCCCACCATGAGCCCAATAATGTTCTCATATTACCATGCCCCAAAACCCTTGATAATCCCAATAATTTTTGACACCCTCCCTTTTCCTTGAAAAAAAACATTAGAAGACGCATAACCGCCATCCATGAATGAATTAATAACATGACTACTTTTCCATGAAAGCTTAACTGAAACAAAAAATACACCCAACAGTCCCAGATGACACACTATACCTATATTACAACCTAGAATACCCATATTATACATTAACCCATTCTGACATTCCTGAGCCGATTCATTCCAAAAAACACAGAATCCCAATTTTAGGTCAATTTTCTTCTCACCTTTTCACGAAGCCTTCACACGAAGAGGCATACCAAAACCAAAAAAACATTTCCATAAAGGACCATACCTAAACATAATTCTAGAGACACTAAAATCCCAAAACCAATTATCATATTGTTCATCCATGGACAGTGATATCTCATATTCATTTCAAATATTATTTTTAAAAACACACTTCAACAGATATTTTCTAGAATTACAGTGCCACATTGACTAAACCATGATAAATTTCACACACTAACAAGACATTGAAAACAAGGATAATATCACCAAAATAGATACAACACTCCCCACATACGAGTTCTTTCATTATCGACTCACCTAAACAACCACATCCACATCACCCAAAGATCCAAAAACTACTGAACCAAGAACCAGATATGTCCATCGCGCCCGCAATAGATAGACCAATCAAAACATAAAATATCTCATGTTCCATATATATGTAGATGACACCCATGGAGTTCATAGACAATCACCCTAAACCTATGACCTCACCCATAAATTGCTGATGGTTCACCTCACACCACATGGATCCACATATGCCTCTCCAAGAGTGTAACCTCAAAAATTCCCCATATCAATCCAAAAGAAAATATGGTAGATTTGTTTATATCCATTACCCTCTTAAAAAACCTAACATGATGTAATGAAATTAGGAAATCATCAATAATAAGAGTACTCGAATATTTCATCAACATATACCACGACCTATCATCAATTTTCTATGTCACCTTTATCTGTAGGGACCTATCAATCCATCAAAAGTCTCATGCCTCTCTACCAAAAAGTGTCTCATCAAGTCCACATAAATCCTTATCCTACTCACATAATTCCACGTAACCCTATCATCTTTTAAATATAATAGATTTCATCTAAACAAGGAAACAAATCTAACAACATTAAACCACCTTCTCATGCTTTTTAGACCCCATTAACGCATTAAAACTACACACACATTTATATGATCACACCATAGAACCTATTTTCGGTTATATTAGGGAAATATTAATAAAAGGTTGGCACAAAATCCCTATCCACTAGCCATTTCTACCCCATATTTCCATCTCACCTGTTGGAGAGCACCCTTGGTGGATTCCAATTCCCAAATAAACTCACCAAAAAAAACCACCTCAAGGACCCCTTTAAAACCGAGCTTCATTTTTATAATTCCTAGAAGGGAATTTAAACATTCACCACATATCCAAAGATGAATCCAAATATATCAAATATAGGAAAAAAAAATTAATTATCTTAGAAACCATATTTTCCACTAAAGTATCAACACTCCCACTACCTTTTTTTCTAAATAAATACATTCATCTCTATATTCCACATAATTAAAAAACTCCCATACATGGTCTCCACCCAAATGAGATTTGTTCATATAAACCAAAATTTTGTTGATCCCCCACTGATCTACCAATTTGTCTCATAACCACCATGCACAATCATCTTCACATCCATTGCCAAGCTTGTCACCCAAACAAGACCACCTCCTTTAGAGACCAACCACAAGGCTAAAACTCATGCACTCAAGTCATATTTTTAAAACACAAAGTAATTAGTTTTACCAAAACCTCAAACAGAGGTGGACCATTCATGAACGTTTTTCATGATCTGAAGAATCCATATGTTCCCCTCAAACCAAAAAGAACACATAACATGGTCAACCCCTCTCTCACGGGACACCCTCAAATGGTACATGGTACCACCCCCAAGAATGGAGTTACATAAATAATTCCAATAATTATTACAACCCATGTTAATTTAAAACACAAATATGACCCAACTTATAAGCGTCAACATGAAATAGTCTAATCACCAGACAACATAAACAAAAAAACTACATCCACTATGGTCCTATACCATATATGTGTTATACAAACCAACTTCCCACTATTAGGGAATCCAGATTTTTCGAGCATCAACACATCAGATCGCTCTTAGGAAGTCCCTGATATGCAATTTATCTCTAAACAAAACCACCCATATGAATCCAACTCTCCAATACACATTACAAACTCACCCACTGGGGTCACTACAGCAACTGCAAAAGGGTAACACAACAAATATTTCACCACCATCATCTTCATCATAGATCCAAATAACCATCCAAAATAAGAAAATAGATAAAATCATATACTAATAGGCCTATAATAAGTGGGATTTACATGCCTAGAATGATGCCAGATACACCTCTTGCCTCTATAGGAAAAGTCCCAAAACCATTTCATAAGACTCTTTCCAATGGACCAAGATCGTGAAATCCACTATAAGCCATAAATTCCAAAAATAAGGTGAATAATTTAAAGTGAAAATAATATAAATCATTAACATTATAAAATATAATTTTAATCCCATCACCTGGTAACATAGAATTTATACTAGAACAGGTGTTCCTGATGTACCATCCCAATATCCATATTAAGCATCCACACCTTCCTATATCTCCAGTATAAGAATATTTAATAGAATAATATCAGGGAATAAACAAATATGAATCCAAATTGCAACCTCCCATCCTGGGTGGCACTAAACTGGTTCCCCCAAAAAAATTTCTCCATGATATAAAGTGAACCACATCTGACACCAAAATCTGCTGACTAGCAGCGGTTGTCTATAATGTATCAATGAGAAGATTATACCCCTGTATTAGAGTGTACAACAAAATATAAGTAGACACACACCAAACAAATCAGATTACACAAAATTAATGAATAAATGAAACTAAATCATGTTGTAATAAAATATAATTCCCCACACGAAAAGACAACCATGTCATTCATTCAACCAATATACCACTCTATCACTTACATGACATACCATGAAAGAGAGGATACATAAGGGCTATATAGAATAATCATTCCAAACTAATCAATTCATATGATACGACTCATTAAATTATAACTGAGGAACTAATGAAGAATTTATGACTCAATCAAAACCATTTCATATAACAAACATGTGATAACTACTTGGGAACCCAAGTGTAATAGAGGAATGATAAGGGTGGGAGTTAAACTATATAGGCCACTAAAAATTCGGTCTCAGTCATATAAATATAACTTTATAAGTGAAGGCATGAAAAAGGGAAATATTATAAATTATGGTTACTAAAATAGATTTCATTATTTAATAAGATTTAATCTAATCACTTTTATTATATGTCTAAAAGGTACCCATTTCCATCAAAATTCCCTCATTCTAAGATGGTAATTTGAGCCATATATCATAGGGGCCCTGGAAGGACCAATGTATCCTAGTAAACATATCCAACTAGAATCCATTACGCCTTGTCTAACTATCCTCGCCAAAAAATCACAATTCATAAAACACGGAGCATCAGTCCATAAATCTGTCCAAGAATCAAATCAATATGTAAAACTATCCCAAAAATTAGGCAAAGAGTTGTAAAATAGATGACATTAGTCCATGAATCCAACTGATCCTCAAAACACTAATCCAACCAACCAAATTTTTTTTTGGAATTCCATGTCTATGCCCTAGGGTTTTGGAGTGTTAGTCCTTACTGTGAAAAACAATAGTGCATCAATGTGCCTTGATCATCATTCTATACCACCTAAAAATTGGAAGTAGGTAATTTGTATAACATCCCAATACCATTATTTATATGTCAAAAAACATGGATAATCCATTCATGAATCCAACAGGGATTCATCCTATCACGTCTAACCATCCCCAACTCTTCCATTATCAATTATGACCATTTCACCCTTTACTAAAATAAACATATGTTAAATTTTTATTAAAACATTAAAAAATAAATAACATCCTCTTAACCATTTAAATTTACATTCAAAATAAATAAAATTTATCGTGGTACTAAGCAACCCATAATATATCACATTCCTTAATTAAATCCAACATCATTTCAAAATCCAAGAAACAAAAAAAAATCATACATTCCCATTAAAAATTTCAACACCACCCATTAATCTTGTTTCTTCCACTATAAAAATCCAAATGAGGTTGAAGAAAATAAAATTACGTGAAAAAATTTAGAGATTCACAACATGCCCATTTAAAATAATCATTTTATATCCATTATAAAACCATTTAATTCACCTTGTGATCAATAACTCATTATAAACCATGAATCATTTAAAACCATCTAATTCACCCATTCTGCATCCAAAATTTTTAAAAATAAAATATACACATTTAAACCATCTAAAAACTCACATAGTAATTTTCATATATAGTTAAAACATAAAATATTCCATATCTTATGGTTGGTGCACCCCATGGTGTCCATAGCCTCAGTCTCACAACACTACAGATATAGCTTGATCCATGGATAGACCAAGGTATCAATAATATTTTGAAACAAGTTTCTTAAATCTAGGAAACAATATTAAAAAATGTCGAATCTAATTTATATAACACCACTTAAATATAAAACAATTATTAAAACTATAGTTAATCCTCTTAGATCTCATACATTTATAGGAACATTTTAAATGAACGGTGGCCTCTCAATGTCCTCTGGAAGAATCATCCAAAAATCCCGACACCCAACAGATATCATCTAAATAACCCAATATATTACCTTACACTGAGAATAAAAAGTAATTAATTATAACATTTAAAATTAATTAATTTAGAAAAAATCAACTTGGAATAATGATGGAAAACTCACTAGTTTGTACCCATCGAAAACAAGGCCAAGCACTTACCAAAGACCTAAAACATTACCCAAAAATCATTCTGGGCTAAATCACAAAGAGGTACACCAAGTAGTCATCCAAATAAATTAAAATATTGGTAAAAAACTATGAAGTGGAAGAGTTGAAACATACATATCTTGAGAACTCACATCAATTGCTGATAAATTTCCTAGAAAACACCACCACATCAAAGGGGTGAGGAGGAGGAAGGGGGTTGGAGAAGACCTGGTTCAAGAACCAGAAAAAAGTTTGAAAGGGAATGAAGTGTATGAATACCTTGAGGGGGAATTTTAAAAAAAATCCAATTTTCAGTGAAATGTGGAATGTCGCATGGTTTTCCATACCGTGCGCCAATAGTGAGGATGGCTCTTTACAAGGGAAAAAATTGATGGTTTTGGACACACATTTGGTCAAACTATTATTGAACCATGAAAAAGATGAATTTATAACACCCCTGGTTTCACATAGCTGTGTTATATGGTTTTAAAAACTATTCCCCACTTGTGATTTCAACACATCGTCCACTTTATAGAAAGGCATAATGTTTTTATGTACCTATGCAGAATTCATGCACCATGCATTAGAATCTCAACATCACACAATTTTTCCATTATCCCTGCATGTGCTACCTTAAAACATTATTCCACCATGAAAATGAACCATTCATAGTTCAAAATTAACTAAAAATTTGTAAGCATCAATTTTTCACATAGTTTCATCAAAACCATTCACACAAAAAATTACAAACCTACAAGAAAACTTCCAAAACTCTTGAAACCTATCCCAAATCCTCTAAATCATATCGAACCACCTGAGTTCCTTCTGAGAATCATTCGCATATTGAAACTACACATTGAGGCATTTCAACTATCAGGAATTCATTCTATGTATTAATTCAAGATTTTACCAGTCTTTTGTAGTACGTCGTAGCATTAGTATGTATTATGAGACAAACTATGTTTGGTTTTGGCTGAGTCTTAAAAATTTTTATCCTATATCATGGAATAAGGACATGGTGGTATTTTCATATTTCAAGGCCATGGCAACAACAATATGTTTTAGATGTTATACATTATGAGTTCCATCATTTTTAATTCAGTTATTGATCTTCATGCGATAATTTTATTTTCTATCGATGGATAATTTTCTAGCATATGTGATTATTTATATGGAATCAATTGACCATCAATTATTTTATACATATTATCTATTCCTTGTTAGATTATCCCATATATATACCCTTACTGAGAATTTGAGCTCACCTATTTCTTTTTTTCCTCCCCCCAGGATTCCAAGAAGTGTTTTATGAATGATATGAATGGATATGAAAATGAAAATATAGGCGTTCTTGAGGAAATTACCACATTTTATTTTATGTTTTCAAATGTAATGTATAATTTAACTATATATCTAATTTTCCATTACTACATATCTATTCAGTACATTGGCATGTGATTTCTTATATATTGTTCGAAGATAATAATGTTACCAATTCTTCTAGTATACTCAATTTGGGTATTTATAATTGTTATTAGATCAAATTTTTCATATAACCTGTGGAACTAGATTTTGGAAAAAATAAATAAGGGACATATAAACCTATAATATAAATTGATAATATAATAAAAGAAACCACAATTGTGATTATGTGATTATTTATTTATAAATGTTAAATTTTTGTTATCTTTTTCACTGCTTTTCAAATTATAAAATATATTTCATAATGTTATAATCTAATTTAGTGTATTTAATTGTTTAGAAATAGAGGCTAGTGTATGTAATGGAATCCAAATTGATGTGCCTAATCCATGACGAGATTTACCTCTTAGTAATGAAAATAAAGAGGGAGCTATAGTTGTAGTCGGTGATGAAAATGTTATAAAAATATTGGGGAAACCCTCTCAAGTTATGACTGATTAAATTATCCTTATAAAGAAAAATTATAATCTATAATGTGTTGTAATGATTTAAAAAAACTTGATTCATAAACAGCCTCCATTATTCAATAGGAATACTAATCCATTTATATCCATGAAATGGATAAGTTTGTTCAAGAAGATATTTCCCTCTTTCTCATGTAATGAAATGGAGAGGGATACCCTGGTCATTTATCATCTCTTATGTGATGGAGATAAATGGCGGTCATTGATAAAAAAAACTATGTATGCAGAGGAAATAGTGAGCACTGGATAGAAGGATTTGAAGGAACTCTTCGTTAAAAAATATTTTTCTTGAAAAGAATGAGTAGACATGGAGAGACAATTCTTGAGTCTAAGACCACATGAATAGGAAAATTATTCTATGTATGAATCCAATATTACCAGATTAAATAGACATTTTGTAGACTAAATACATAATCTAAAGGGTAATATATTGTACTTCTTTGATGAGTTTAATTCATTACATTAAATGTAACTACTCTCGCAAACCCTCTCATAATATGAACACATAGTTTCGTGTGATATAAAGATAGAAAAATAATTATATTGTTCTAGTGAATTTAAATTAATGAATGATAAGTAGAGGATGGTAGCTAAAAAATGTATTATGGGAAGAATAAAAAGTTAAAATTTTCAACACATGATACTTGTGGATGGAAGCACTCTGGTAATTACTTAAAAGGAAAAAGTGATTATTTCAAGTGAGGAGAAAAGGGAAATGTGGACCATTATTGTAATTGAAATAGATAATCTACCGATGTTCAATGCTTTAAATATATGGAGATGGGACACTATGAATATTATATTCCTTCCCATTAAGAGAAGTTTACATTTACAAGGAAAAGGGAAAAAAGAAAAGATTTTGTGATCACAAAATCTTTGTTTGATGTTCTTAATGATGTGGAGGAAGCTACATTAATCTTATCCTAAAAAAATAGAAAATTATTTATATGATTCTGGATCATCGAACTCTTTTATATCTTCCATGTTTTTTAGGAAAATTATATATTTCCATTTCATCTTATGAAATGAGTTATTTATCAAGACTCCTAACGAATGTCTCATCAAGACAAGAATATGTCATTTGATTCCCATTATAAACACAAATATTACCTTTTTACCAAATTTAAAATCATATAAATTTATGATTTTGATATTAATCCTTTTCATAGACTTGATTTTAATGTATGATTCTAAAATTTATAAAAATGATTAGGAAATTAGGATTCATTATAAAGATGTGTAATTCCTTATATTTATAGGGGAACTAGCATCGTCTAATTCATGTTTAGATCCACCCCCAGTATAATTTCTACATGAATTTTCTGGGGAATAAGAGAACATAAAACCTACTAATGTAAAAGGTATAAAAAAATTGAGGATGTACCAATTATGCATAAATAAATTTTTGTATTTTTCAAAAAATTACTAGGATCTCCACTAGAGCATGATTTTGTGTTTACTACTTGTAACGCCCCGACCCCAGTTGTAACGCCCCGACCCCAGTTGCCTAGAGTCGGTGCATTATTGCGTAACATTGGCCTGATCACAAAATATCAAGTCTCGAATGACCGATTAGTTTAGTAGCCTTGGAAACACTAGATACATTCATAAATGTTACATTACATCATAAATTGAAAAAATACAATAACAAAGTCTCCATAGTCTACACTCATATCCTCTTCTGACTATCCCTGCAGGTCATTCATACAATACTTCTTCACATCCTGGAAAATATTAAAAAATTGAAATGGGTGAGCTCATATGCTCAGTAAGGACAACAATATTCTGGATGGTTTCGTAAATAAACATTAACATTTAAGGCAATGTATAACTAAAACAAAAGCCTTTTAAACTTGAACTTCAACATAATATGGAAAAAGTAAAATGAGGTAATTCCATTTACTTCTTCACATGGATATTCTATTGGTTGAATAATCACATGCAATATAAATAACCACTTTCATAATGATGGAATTCATAATTCCATACTATCATAACCACGTAGCCAAGGCCTCGTGGCAAGAACACAAATAATATTTTTTCAAGGCCTCGTGCCAATACACTAGTTTGTCTCATGAGACCTACCAATGCATCGAGGAGCTATAGAGGGCTCCACCCGTCACTTATTAAGTCCAATTCATTCCTCATATGAACAGGTTTAAACATATCATAAACCATAACATAATCATATCACATAAAACATGCATAAAGGAAACATAACATTTCCACATTTCAATCACAATATATCAATACAACACAATGATATAATAAAAACATTATCAAAACCATTTTCAATACCAAAATAAAATTAAAACATTGTATTTAATTTTCTTTCAAAAAAATAGTTATGGCTTGTAGAGGAAGCCAAAACTGAAATAATGGTCACGGTGGAGGTGAAGTCATTGTCGCCACATACGTACGACAAGATAAACATTACTTTTTGTCATTTAGTAAAACACTTTGTATAAAAAGATTCTTTTTGAATAAACTTAAAAGTCAAAGGGGTTTATACACCATATAAAAGAAATTTGTGTATAAAACAAAATATGCCTCAATGAATAGAGATTGAGACGAAGTCCCTTACAAATATCATTTTTTTTAAATATTCTAGATCTATTATGTGTATTCACTATATGTACACATGAATAAAGTATAAATACAAGATAGGACATAATAATATCATGACATAATTTGAAAGTAGGAGATTAACCCAAAGATTGGAAATTGGGTTATGAAATTCCTTTACCTCGTGTCCAAATTCACTCGACCGTTCTTTGATCTCCTGAATAATAAACTAGAGTTAATCTCTACCTTCTTAAAAAACTTTTTCAAGTTCATTATTCCTTTTATATCACTTATTACCATGTCATGAACATTATGTAATTATTTAAGTTTATAACGGTCGTTTTTTCGATCTTAGGTACTTGAGTCAAAAATAAACTTCTTATAATTACACTTTGTTCATGTGGTAAAATATCCATTTTATACATAATTATATTCATGATGTATATATCATATACATAATATATATCCAGTATATACATTCATTTATAATATTACATAACATTTAGAGGTATGAAATGAAATGCACCGTTCATGGAGACGGTAAGCTGTACGTACGCATGAACGCTACTTTCATTTCTATTTCGTATTTAATGGAATGAAGTTATAATTATATAAAGGTATAATATAATTCCAGTATAATATAATTTATAGTACCATTTACTCCATCCTTTATACATCCCACAAATGACATTAACGATTCAAATCACTTCGAGGGGGCGGTAGTCCGCACTTCCTAAAATGAAATTATCGCATTTACCCATAATTGAAATCATAAATTATGCCATAAATGATAAATAAATAAGGATAAGGAAAACATAAACATAATATATATATCATATATGAAAATATTGTCATAAAAATGGCCACCATTAGAGGTGTTAAAAGAATATTGAACAATCATCGTTTCGTGAGGCAGTATTTCGCCACCCACAGAAACAGTATGTTATTTAACCATTAGATAAAGGTGTATGTAAGTGTAAACAAAATCCTCATCATAAAAAATCCTAGTATATTTTAGATACTGGTTTTGTTACAAAAGAAGGTAATAAAAAGAGTTTAAGGGGTTGGAGAAGCAAAATAAAACAAAACAACATTAGAGAATACATTACCTTAAAATCGGGTGACTCTTTTTAATTTGAGCCGAAGGCATCCTTGGGAAGACTTCTGCCCAATGTGAGGTTTCTAAGAGTAAGGGAGGGAAGTTGAGAGAGTATTTGGGCATAGGTTGGCCGAGCCAAAAGGATTTTAAAGTGTATGTAAGGTGGTAGTGGTGGGGGCCTTTTATAAGTGGAGAGGAGGGACACTCTTGGAAAGTAATGAAATGTTACTTTATTATATAATGAGTTTCGGATTTTAAAGGTCCCAAACTTATATAATTCAAGGATACGGTGATAAGGGTTATAAATATACTAATCTAATAGGTTTTTGACAAGTGTAAGCCTTGGATGTTACATTATCTTTTCATTTTATTTAAATCGTTAATTAATGAGGTAATCGCTGCATCATCATGGTGTCATAAATAATTTAATTTATTTAATGTCTAAAAATTATAAAAAAATACCATGATTTAGGAAATATTTTTAGACTTCTAATTAATATTTATAGTCAAAAATATGACTTGTATAACCCTATTTAAAAATTGTTTTAGTAAAACAACTTATGTTTGTGACATTTTTATTTTAACTTTAAATAAAAGTTATTTATGTCATTTTCCTACCCAAGTGGCTCCATGGGGTCCCCATGTTGACCCATGGATTTTATTGGTCGTACATGACACATCCAATAGGGGTAGGATAAGTGTAAATGTATTTTCATATATTTATAATATCATTTTTACCTTAAATTTCATTAATTACCTTTAATCACGATTAATTAAACTAAAAAGTTACTATTCACCAAAAACTTATTTTAATCCCATTGAACAACATTATACTTACTAATGACAACCATGTATGTCATATTTTTGAAAATAAAATCACAGAAGTGGTAATATTTCATTTAAATGAAAAAATAGTTATTTAACTACCACATAGTGGTTTCACTATTCATCAAAAATTGAAGTTTTTCAGAACAATTCCAAAATTTCACCCTAAGCTATAATTGATATTCCGAATTCAAAAATGATGTCTATTTTACAAAATTACAAAAATATAAGTTTAATTAAGAAATTTCATAATTAATTCCCGCTGTCACAACAAATAGCTTGTTTTTAAGAAACAATATATATCAAACGACTGACAATTGTTTATGTCCAATTTCAAAGTGAAATTAATTATAATGACCACCATTGGATAAAATGGTAAAAATATATTCTAATTATACTTTAAAACTACTAAATAGTATAATATATCACTATAGATTATTTTGATTAAAAAAGTTGTTTTAAGTATTTTTCACTATTCATAAAAAATGGATGTTCTCAGAAAATTACAAAAAATTCAACTTAGGATAATTTCTATATTACGAATACAAAAATGAAGTCCATTTTGAAATATAAAATTTATATAATTTTAAAAATTGGGTATTACTATTCATAACGGCTACTTTGATTAGTCGTGGTGTGTTAGAACTCAAACTTGCGTACAATGCAAGCTATTGCATTATTGAAAGAGAGGCGTATCGTAAAAGCTTGGGGTGTTAAATTCTACCCTCCTTCAATAAATTGCGTCCTCGCAATTTTAAAATGTTTTTCTAAAATAAAAGGTTTAAAATAGAAAATACCTTTCTGGAAAACCCACATCGAAAATAGGGTTAATAAGAATATAACATTAAAAGAAAGAAAGAGAAGTAAAAAGGTCACCTGAGATAGCCCATATTAGGATTCTATGAAAATATGGATATGGAGGAGAAACAAACCATCAAGGTCTGATAGAGAGTTGTATAAAAAACAGGATTAGGAGAAAGTTAACCATAAGAAAATCACAAACATGTGATTGGTTAAACGGTCATTGAATCCCCAGTTGGAAAAGTTAACCGACAACATTTTTTATTTAAGTTACCTTTTATAAAGTTGAGGAATTTTTTAAAGATATTTACTAAGAACATAAGGAAATATATTTACTTGTCATGTAGGCTTTCATTCTTTAATAAATTTTTACCACGAACCCATCTTTCACTCCAAAAGGTAATAGATTTCAAAAATATTATATTTATCCTAATCGTACAAAGTAAAAAATATTAACACAGACCTTTTAAATTAGGAAAACTAATATGTAATAACCAGGGACTTCATGTAGGCTAGTGGTAGGTAATAATGGCCTGTCGCACTATGGTTGTGGGTTCGATTCCTGCAACTTTTTCCGACGCGATGGGTTATGCCCCACCATGCGGGTTGTCCTTTTCCTAAAACTATAGTCTTATAATATTCCAAAAATAATCTTCAGAAATGTTTTAACCTTAAACAATACTATCCAAGGTTCAACTTAATCCATTCCAACCTTAATAGTTATCCAAAATACCTATGTCCAGACTTTCTCTAAAATGTCTCTAAATTCCAAAATCAATTGTAACATCAGATTCCCCAAATAAATTAAAGTTTCTCTTTTTGTCACATACTAAAAATATTATTACCTTTATCATATTAAAACCTTACTGAAACAACAAGTACTGCAGTACAATCCTTATATATATCACATTATTCTTATAACCAAAATATAATCCTTGAGTCCAAAAGCACAAATACATAAATTATTCCACTTCAACTGTAGTAATAGCATAAGATTGGCCGTCATCCCTTGGCCTTTTCTGATGTAAGTTTCTCTGATGCTTAGGACATTCATTTGCATAATTCCCCATTTCCCTACAATTGTATCATTAAACTTTGATAGCCTCTTTCTTTCCCTTGAAATCACGTGCCTGGTGACCTTTTTCTCCAGATTTAAAACAAACTCCCATTCCTTTTAGGCAAGTACTAGGGTGATTCTTCCCACAATTATCACATAATGGAAAATCCTTCTTTTCATTTTTTCCCTTTATCAGTCTCTTGTTCCACCATTCTCTTCTTCTCTTGCTTTGCTTTATTATCATAAGATTTAGAGAATTCCTTTTCTGTCTTGATAGCACATGAGACAATATCTTCGTACGATGAGAAGGATCGTGATACTAAAGCTCGACAGAGAAATGGTTTTAACCCTTCAAAGAAACGATCAATCAGACATCTTGGATTATGTATATAATCTGCAGTATACCTCGCTAATATTGTAAAGTTGGCCTCATACTTTGCGACATTCTCATCCTCCTTTTGTCTCAGACTCAGAAATTTCCTTTCCATATCTGCTCGATGGTCACGAGGAAAGTATTTTTCTAAGAAAAGATCTTTGAACTCCCTCCATTCCATATTCGATACGTCATCATTTTACTTTGTGTTTTGAATCAGCGACCACCACTGATCAGCATCTCCAGTGAGGCGGTAGACTGCCATGACAACCTTCTCCCTTTCACTACCCCCCAAGGCATGGAATATTTTTTCTAAGGAGTTTATCCATTGCTCAGCTACTAATTTATTTGTACCCCCATTAAATGTTGGTGGTTGTTTCCTCATGAAGCAGTCTAAAATTGATCCTCCACATTGCGGATCAGGGTGATCCATACAAGTATGGTTATTATTCATAACCTGTGTGAGTTTTCCCAGTATTGTAATAAGCTGATCAGCACCAGTTGTATCTCCAGATCCACAATAATTATCTTGAGCAGGAGGGAAATCCCTACACGGAGTGCGTGCGTTGATATGGTTTCCATTCCGTCCACTAAGAGTCATTTCTAAACAATGGAATAAACTAGATTAGATTATCAATCAAAATACATAATTCTATACTTGTAAAATACTTAACATAAATTGAAGTATTTATGGATATAATCCATAAATATTTTTTCTTTGAGGAATTATATACTCATAAACCTTTATATTGGTTTGTAAAGAAAATGAGAATTATCCTAAGCATATCCCCCGGGAGTGTCGTAACCAGTAGTGCAGCAAGGCACGTTGTCGTGAACCAGTTCCCATTCGAGTCTATATCAAAGAGGTGTTTTTGGGTTTTTCCCCTAGGTACATCTATGCCAGAGCCGGCTCTACCTGCTAATATCCAGATAGGGATGTATTGCTCGGAAAACTCACAAAATCTCTACAACAACAAAATTCTAGGAAGTTCTTCTATACTAATCCTCAAATTCTATCTTTGGGCTATGTGCTCTAATCAGAGTTTATCTAAATCTAACTTCTAAGGTTAGTACTAAACTTACTCTGATACCAACAGTAACTCCCTGCCCCCAGTTACCCAGAGTCGGTTCATTATTGCGTAACATTGGCATGATCACAAAAGATTAAGTCTCGAAATACCGATTAGTTTAGTATCCTTGGAAACACTAGATACATTCATAAATGTTACATTACATCATAAAGTGAAAAACTACAATAAAAAAGTCTCCATAGTCCACACTCATATCCACTTCTGACTATCCCTGAAGGTCATTCATACAATACTTCTTCACATCCTGGAAAATATTAAAGCATTGAAAGGGGCGAGCTCAGATGCTCAGTAAGGATAACAATATTGCGGAAGATTTCGTAAATAAACATTAACATTTAAGGAAATGAATAACTAAAACAAAAGCCTTTTAAACTTGAACTTCAACATAATATGGAAAAAGTAAAATGAGATAATGCCATTTACTTCTTCACATGGATATTCTACTGGTTGAATAATCACATGCAATATCAATAAACACTTTCATAATGATGGAATTCATAATGCCAGACTATCATAACCACGTAGCCAAGGCTTCGTGCCAAGACCACAAATATGATTTTGTCAAGGCCTCGTTCCAAGACACTAGTTTGTCTCATGAGACCTACCGATGCATCGAGGAGCTATAGTGGGCTCCACCCGTCACTTATTAAGTCCAATTCATTCTTCATATGAACATGTTTAAACATATCATAAACCATAACATAATCATATCACATAAAACATGCATAAGGGAAACATAAAATTTCCACATTTCAATCACATGATATCAATACAACACATTGATATAAAAAAACAATATCAAAACCATTTTCAATTCCAAAATTAAATTAAAACATTGTATTTACTTTTCATTTTAAAAAATAGTTATGGCTTGTAGAGGAAGCTGAAACTCAAATAATGGTCACGACGGCGGAGAAGTCATTGTTTCTGCATACGTACGACAAGAAAAACATTCCTTTTTGTCGTTTAGTAAAACACTTTGTATAAAAATATTCCTTTTGAGTAAACATAAAAGTCAAAGGGGTTTATACACCGTATAAAAGAAATTTGTGTATAAAACAAAATATGCCTCAATGAATGGAGATTGAGACGAAGTCCCTTACAAATATCATTTTTTTAAATAAACTACATCTATTATTTGTATTCAATATATTTACACATAAATAAAGTATAAATACAAGATAGGACATAATAATATCATGACATAATTTGAAAGTAGGAGATTAACCCAAAGATTGGAAATTGGGTCAAGAAATTCCCTTACCCCGTGTCCGAATTCACTCGACCATTCTTTGATCTCCTGAATAATAAAATAGAGTTAATATCTACCTTCTAAAGAACCTTTTTCAAGTTCATTATTCCTTTTATATCACCTATTACCTTGTCTTGAACATTATGAAATTATTTATGTTTATAACGGTCGTTTTGTCGATCTTAGGTACTTGAGTCAAAAATAAACTTCTTATAATTACAATTTGTTCATATGGTAAAATATCCATTATATACATAATTATATTCATGATGTATATATCATATAAATCATATATATCTAGTATATACATTCATTTATAATATTACATAACATTTAGAGGTAAGAAATGCAATGCACCGTTCATGGAGACGGTAAGCAATACATACGCATGAACGCTACTTTCATTTCTATTTAATATTTAATGGAATGAAGTTATAATTATATAAAGGTATAATATAATTCCAGTATAATATAATGTATAATACCATTTACTCAATCCTTTATACATCCCACATATGGCATTAACGATTCAAATCACTTTGAGGGGGCGGTAGTCCGCACTTCCTAAAATGAAATTATCGCGTTTACCCATAATGGAAATCATAAAGTATGGCATAAATGATAAATAAAGAAGCATAAGGAAAACATAAACATAATATATATATCATATATAAAAATATTGTTATCAAAATGGCCACCATTAGAGGTGTTAAAAGAATATTGAACAATCATCATTTCGTGAGGCAGTATTTCGCCACCCACAGAAATAGTATGATCTTTAACCATTAGACGAAGGTGTGTGTAAGTGTAAACCAAATACTTATCTTAAAAATATCCAATTATATTGTATATACTGGTTTTGTTACAAAATAAATGATTAAAAATAGTTTAAGGTGTTGGAGAAGAAAAATAAAACCAAAAAACGTTAGAGGAGACATTACCTTAAAATCGGGTAACCCTTTTTGATTTGAGACAAAGGCTTCCTTGGGAAGACTTCTGCCCAATGTGAGGCTTCTAAGAGTAAGGTAGGGAATTTGAGAGAGTATTTGGGCAGAGGTTGGCCGATCCAAAAGGCTTTGAAAGTGTAAGTAAGGTGGTAGTGGTGGGGGCCATTTATAAGTGGAGAGGAGGGGCACTCTTAGACTGTAATGAAATGTTACTTTATTATATAATGTGTTTCGTAATATAAAGGTCCCAAACATATATAATTCGAGTATAAGGTGATAAGGGTTCGAACTCTACTCATAAAATAGGGTTTTGACAAGTGTATTCTTTGGATTTCACATTATCTTTTCATTTTATTTAAATCGTTACTTAATGAGGTAATCACTGCATCATCATGGTGTCATAAATAATTTAAATTATTTAATGTCTAAAAATTATAAAACAAATATCATGATGTAGGAAATATTTTTATCTTTATAATGAATATTTATAGTCAAAAATATGTCTTGTATAACCCAAATTAAAAATTGTTTTAGTATAACAACTTTTGTTTGTGACATTTTTATTCTAACTTTAAATAAAAGTTATTTATGTCATTTTACTACTGGAGTGGCTCCATGGGGTCCCCAAGTTGACCCACGGATTTTCTTTGTCAGCCATGACACATCCAATAGGGGTTGGACAAGTGTAAAGGTATTTTCATATTTTTATATTATCATTTTTACCTAAAATTTCAATAATTACCTTTAATCGCGATTAATTAAACTTAAAAGTTTCTATTCACCAAAAAATTATTTTATTCTAATTGAACAAAATTTTACTTCCTAATGACAACCATGTATGTCGTATTTTTTAAAATCAAATCACAGAAGTGGTAATATTTCATTTAAATGAAAAATCAGTTATTTAACTACCACTTAGTGGTTTCAGTATTCATCAAAAATTGAAGTTTTTCAGAACAATGCCAAAATTTCATCCTAAGCTATAATTGATATTCCAAATTCAAAAATGATGTCTATTTTACAAAATTACAATCATAGAAGTTTCATTAATTAAATTTATAATTAATTCCCGTTGTCACAAAAAATAGCGCATTTTTAAGAAACAATATATATCAAAAGATTGACAAATGTTAATGTCCAATTTCAAAGTGAAATTAATTCTAATGACCACCATTGGATAAAATGGTAAAAACATATTTTAATTATACTTTAAAGCCAATAAATATTATAATTTATCACTATAAATTATATTTATTAAAAAATTTGTTTTAAGTATTTTTCACTATTCATAATAAAATGGAAGTTCTTAGAAAATTACCAAAAATTCAACTTAGGATAATTTCGATATTACGAATACAAAAATGAAGTCAATTTTGAAATATAAAATTTCTATAATTTTAAAAAGTGGGTATTACTATTCATAATGGCTACTTTTATTAGTCGCGGTGTGTTAGAACTCGAACTTGCGTACAATGCAATCTATTGCATTATTGAAAGAGAGGCGTATCGTAAAAGCTTGGGGTGTTACATTCTCCCCTCCTTAAATAAATTGCATCCTCGCAATTGGAAAATGTTTTTCGAAATAAAAAGGCTGCAAATAAAAAATACCTTTGTGGAAAACCCACATCAGAAATAAGGTTAATAAGAATATAACATTAAAAAAAAGAAAGAGAAGTAAAAAGGTCACCCGAGATAGCCCATACTAGGATTCTATGAAAATATGGATATGGAGGATAAACAAACCATCAAGGTATGATGGAGAGTTGTAGAAAACAGGATTAGGAGAAATTTAACCATAAGAAAATCACAAACTTGTGATTGGTTAAACAGTCATTGAATCCCCCATTGGAAAAGTTAACCGACAACATTTTTGTTTTAAGTTACCTTTCATAAAGTTGAGGAATTTATTTAAGAGATTTACTAAGAACCTAAGGAAATATACTTACTTGTCATGCAGGCTTTCATTCTTTAATAAATTTTTACCACTAACCCATCTTTCACTCCAAAAGGTAATAGATTTCAAAAATATTATATTTATCCTAATCGTACAAAGCTCAAAATATTAACACAGACCATTTAAATTAGGAAATCTATTTTGTAATAACCAGGGACTTCCTGTAGGCTAGTGGTAGGTAATAAAGGCCTGTCTCACTATGGTTGTGGGTTCGATTCCTGCAGCTTTGTCCGACGCGACGGGTTATGCACCACCTTGTAGGTTGTCCTTTTCCTAAAACTATAGTATTATAATATTCCAAAAATAATCTTCAGAAATGTTTTAACCTTAAACAATAATATCCAAGGTTCAACTTAATCCATTCCAACCTTAATATTTATCCAAAATACCTCTGTCCAGACTTTCTCTAAAAGGTCTCTAAATTCCAAAATCAATTGTAACATCAGATTCCCCAAACAAATTAAAGTTTCTCTTTTTGTCACATACTAAAAATATGATTACCTTCATCATATTAAAACCTTACTGAAACAACAAGTACTGCATTACAATCCTTATATATATCACATTATTCTTATAACAAAAATATAATCTTTTAGTCCAAAAGCACCAATACATAAATTATTCTACTTCAACTGTAGTAATAGCATAAGATTGGCCTTCATCCATTGGCCTTTTCTAAGGTATGTTTCCCTGAAACTTAGTAAAATCATTTGCATAATGCCCCATTTCCATACAATTTTAGCATTCAACATTGATATCCTCTTTCTTTCCCTTGTAATCACGAGCCTGGTGAAAAGAAATGCACCGTTCATGGAGACGGTAAGCCGTACGTACGCATGAACGCTACTTTCATTTCTATTTTGTATTTAATGGAATGAAGTTTTAATTATATAAAGGTATAATATAATTCCATTATAATATAATGTATAATACCATTTACTCCATCCTTTATACATCCCACATATGGCATTAACGATTCAAATCACATTGAGGGGGCGGTAGTCCGCACTTCCTAAAATGAAATTATCACGTTTACCCATAATGGAAATCATAAAGTATGCCATAAATGAGAAATAAAGAAGCATAAAGAAAAACATAAACATAATATATATAGCATATATGAAAATTCTTTCCTCAAAATGTCCACCATTATAGGTGTTAAAAGAATATTGAACAATCATCGTTTCGTGAGGGAATATTTCACTACCCACAGAAACAATATGTTCTTTAACCATTAGACGAAGGTGTGTGTAAGTTTAAACCAAATATGTATCATAAAAAAAATACTAGTATATTGAGGATACTGGTTTTGTTACAAAATAAATGAATAAAAAGAGTTTAAGGGGTTGGAGAAGCAAAATAAAAAAAAATAACACAAGAGAAAACACTACCTTTAAAACGGGTAACTCTTTTTGATTTGAGCCAAAGGCTTCCTTGGGAAGAATTATGCCCAAAGTGAGGCTTCTATGAGTAAGAGAGGAAAGTTGGGAGAGTATTGTGGCAGAGGTTGGCTGAGCCAAATGGCATGAAAGTGTGAATAAGGTGGTAGTGGTGGGGGGGGGGATTTTATAAGAGGAGAGAAGGGGCACTCTTGGAAAGATTGAAAGGAGACTTTAATATGAAATGATTTTCGGATTATAAAGGTCCCACAATGAAATAATTCTATTCTAAGGTGATAAGGGTTCTAAATATACTCATCCAATAGGTTTTTGACAAGTGTAAGCCTTGTATTTTACATTATCTTTTTATTTTATTTAAATCGTTAATTAATGAGGTAATCACTGCATCATCATGGTGTCATAAATAATTTAATTTATTTAATGTCTAAAAATTATAAAAAAAATATAATTATGTAGGAAATATTTTCAGATTTCAAATGAATATTTATAGTAAAAACTATGACTTTTATAACCCCACTTAAAAATTGTTTTAGTAAAACAACTCTTGTTTATGACATTTTTATTTTAACATTAAATAAAAAGTTTTTAATGTCATTTTCCTACCAAAGTGGCTCCATGGGGTCCCCAAGTTGACCCATGTATTTTCTTGGTCGGCCATGAAACATAAAATAGGGGTAGGACAAGTGTAAAGGTATTTTCATATTTTTATAACATTATATTTACCTTAAATTTCACTAATTACCTTTAATCGCGATTAATTAAACTTAAAAGTTACTATTCACCAAAAGATTATTTTAATCCCATTGAACCAAATTTTACTTACTAATGACAACCATGTATGTCGGATTTTTGAAAATCAAATCACAGAAGTGATAATGTTTTATTTTAACGAAAAATCGGTTTTTTAACTACCACTTAGTGGTTTCACTATTCATAAAAAATTGAAGTTTTTCAGAACAATGCCAAAATTTCACCCTATGCTATAATTGATATTACGAATTCAAAAATGATGTCTATTTTAAAAAAATTCAAACATATAAGTTGAATTAATTAATTTTATAATTAATTCCCGCTGTCACAACAAATAGCGTGTTTTTAAGAAACAATATATATCAAAAGATTGACAATTGTTTATGTCCAATTTCAATGTTAAATTAATTCTAATGACCACCATTGGATAAAATGGTAAAAATATATTATAATTATACTTTTAAACCACTTAATAGTATAATTTATCACTATAAATTATTTTTATTAAAAAATTTATTTTAAGTATTTTTCACTATTCATAAAAAATTGAAAGTTCTCAGAAAACTACAAAAAATTCAACTTAGGATAATTTTGATATTACGAATACAAAAATGAAGTCCATTTTGAAATATAAAATTTCTATAATTTTAAAAATTGGGTTTTACTATTCATAACGGCTACTTTGATTAGTCGCGGTGTGTTAGAACTCGAACTTGCGTACAATGTAAGCTATTGCATTATTGAAAGAGAAGTGGATCAGGAAAGCTTGGGGTGTTACACTATTTATTTAATCCCTAACGTAAGGCATATATCAAAGAATCAAGATTCAATAGAAACTATGGAATTAAAATAATTAAATAGAAAACTAGTGGATTTATGTAATAATGGATTTATATGCCCTAGTGTTTCATCCTGGGGAGACCATGTTGTTTTCATTAAGAAGAATGATTTATCTACAAGGATGTTAATTTATTATAGGAAAATAAATGCTATTAATTAAAGAACATGTACCCTCTTCCACACATTTATGACTTATTTGATCCATATAAAAGAGCTCAATATAGGTAAAAGATTTTTCATCATTCTAGCTATCATCAATTCTATTTAAATAGGGAGGATATCCTGAAGAAAACATTCAGAATGAGTTACGAGAATTATGATTTCAAATTAATTTTATTTGGATCGACTAATGCATCCTATTTTTTTCTAGACCAATTGATCATATTATTCAAGAATTATCATGATTAATTTTTTGGTATTTATAATGATCACTTGGATAAATATAAGTTCTATGAGTACCATAAATGTCAAATGTAAATCATTTTTGAGACTCTTATAAGAAATGATTTATATGGGTACTTTAGCAATTGTGAATTATAATTTCAAATAGTTTCTATTCAAAGATATATTTTCACAAGGAATTGAATATCAGTAGATCTAGTGAAGAAGTAGGATGTCCAAGATTGTGATACACTAATAATCATAACTAAGGTAACTATTTTCATTTGTTCATCTAGTTATTGTCAATTTTTTTTAAAAATAGTTATTGGTTAACCCCTTAACAATGATTACTTGTAAAGTGGTTATGTTCAATTAAAAAAATTAATATTAATAATGTAAGGAATAATTGAATAGGATACTGGTGAATGGTTTTATCTTTACTCTACCATCATGAAATAGTAGTTTTGTGATATATTGTGATGCATCGAATTAGAGAAATAGTTGTCTTATTATGAATAATAATAAAATTATTTCCTCTAAATCTTTAAAAATAAATAATCTTGAATAGAACTATACAAATAATGATCGCGAGTTAATAGACTTAATATTTTCTTTGTATATATGGAGACACATTATCTATGGTGAATGATAAACGATATTCCAAGTCCATATGAGTAAGAAATATATTTTCCCTCAAAATACTCTAAACATGAGAATACTATGATGGATTAAGCTTCTCATGGATTGTTATTTCTCAATACAATACCACCCAAGGATGAAAAAAATGTACCATATTAATTGAGAAGGAATTATTATTGAGTTTCGTCCAAAATAAAGATTGAGAATGATCATATGTTAATGTATTTTTTTACATATAGATATGGGAATTGTAAATAAATAGGAAACATCACACCTTTTGAAAATGATCTCAAAACCATATTTATTATAAAATATAAAATGTTCTTAGTATGATGATGAGAATATCCAATAGAACATAATTCTGTAAATTTTGGAACTTTGGAATACAACCTAAATAAATATGGTGTTTCAAAATTTTGAGAGTGGTGATGTGTTATATATATACTAGAGATAAATATGGAATTGTTGGATGATTATCATAGGTAAAATTTCAATTCACACCAAGGATTTAGCAAGATGTATTAATATTTGAAGGATCATTTATAATTAGAGAATACAAATTTGAAAATTGAGGCTTATGTGTGATGATTTTAGGGGTTTAAACATGTGAAGGTTGAATATGAGCATCCTAGATGAGTCATCACAACTCTTCCAATACCAAAAAGTAAATGGGGTTAAATTTATATAGACATTATCACTAGATTACCAAAAAATCATAGAAATAATTATCCTATAGGTTTATTTTTCCCCGCCAAAATAAATATTCACATTTCATCACTATAAGAGAAGACTTTACACTAGTGTGCCTTGAAAGACTCCATATTAATGAAGTAATAGGACATCATGGGTTTGAAATTTCAATTATTTCAGATCTTGATCCTTGATTTATATAAAAAATATTGAAAATTCATTAGAATGATATTTATCCCATGACTAAACGGAGCACCTCCTATCATCCTCTAACAAGTGTGTAGTCATAAAGGTGTATCCAAAATTTAAAAAACATGATGATTTCATGTTCACATAAATATCAATGTATTTATGATTAATATTTACCTTAGGTAGATTTAATATATTAAAAAAACATACATTCATGTAATTTAAGGGTATCCTATGAATAATTGTATGGAAAGCAATGTCGTACTCCAACATGTTGAAAAGAAGTTGGTGAAACGAAGCATTTGGGCCGAAAAATTGTGGGGGAAGCAACATAAATGGTAAATAATAATCAAACCCATATTAGATAATGATATAGTAGGAATAAGTAATACATTTAAAATCAAAGAAATAATTATAATTTCATATGGGAGAAAAAAATTTCATAGATGTATCTCCATGGAAGTGTATTATAAAATTTAGTAAGTAATGAAAACTAATCCCCAAGTACATAAAAGATTTTGAAATTTTTGAAATAACAGAAGGTGTTTCAAACCATTTAGAAATCCACCATATCCACAATAAGGTACATGATGTGTTCTATATATAATTTTTCATGATGTATATTCCATTTCAAACACATGTGATCAACATTGAATAAATAAAATTGGTACTTGATATGTCCTTATGTGAAGAGCCTACGCAGATTATGGACCCTAGTGAACTTGTGATAAAGAATCATAGTACTCAGTAAGTAAACATATTTTCATGAAATAATAAGATTGAATAATTGACAAAGGAAACTAAAATAATTATGATAAAGAGAATCCCAAATCAATTCACAAGCTGACATTCTCGAAATTTTATTGATGAAATTTTTTTAAATGGGGGAAAAATGTAACCTCCAAATATTTAACTCTATATTAATTTGTTAATAAGATCAATTTATTTGATAGCTTGAATTACTTATAACCTCATGATTATAAAATAATCCTATGTTTGATAGCATACACAATACACAACAATAATCTTAAACAAACAATGATACACTATAAAAATATTATTATTTTAACCCGATTGTTAAATCTTAGAAATTAAATTCAAAGGTGTAAATTAAATTAACCATATTATGAAATATTTATAAATTCATTTATTAGTAAAAAATTATTTATTAATTTCTAGGAAATAAACACTAAAATTTTAGAAAATAAATAATATGTTTTCTTTTAAAATAAATTTTTAGAGAAAATAATATAAATTATTTTAAAACACATAAAAAATTTATTTTATAAAATTAAATTGATTTTTAAATAATCATTTTAAAATTAATGTTAATTTGATGGTTTTTCATATTTTTTGAAATGATTGATTTTATATTGAATAGTGAAAACAAAATGTTTTCTTGAAATAGGTATTTTTTAAAATTATTTTAAAATAAAAGTATATTTTAAAATAGATTAAAATTATTATAATCGTTGTTAAATTTTCAAATTTTCAATTTATATATTTTTAATAACTTTTTATTTTCAATTATTGTTATTTATCATAAAATATTGATTTTTCAGGGAATAGTGATAAATAAATTTTTGTTGTTGAACAATGTATTATTATTTAAAAACTTTTACAAATGCCATTCTGTTTTAAAATATTTTAAAATTAACATTATTTTTCTTATATTATTTATAATATAAATATGATCATTTGAGTAAATTTTATTGTTTAATTTGTTCTAAAATCATTTTTATACATATAAGACATTTTTTAGACAAATGATTTTAATTTTTTAAATTTAATATTAAATTAATAAATTAAACTTATCCAATGTTAATATTAAATACTTTATTCCATTTTTTAATTATGATTTCCAGAATTTGTAAATGTTACTATTTTTTGCCCAATATGTATAATAATTTTAGCAGAATTTTCTACCACTATAAAGGGTAAATCATGTAATTTATATTTAAAAGTAATATGGAAATGATTCTAAAATAACAAAAAATCTTTTTTATAATTTATTAGATGAATCCATTATATCATTAATAATACACAATTTTCTATATTGACCTTTCTTCATTTAGATAAGATTATGAACCCTTTTAAAATATAATGTAATAAAAATTTAAAAATAAAACACTCTAGTTTTAAAGAAATATTGTTTTTTAATATAGTGATAACAGAAAAAAATTCTCCTATAATAAGTATTTAAAAATATAAATTATTTATATTCATCATGTATATTTATTTTAGATTATTACACACAGCTGACCCAATAAATATTTAATTAATGAATTTTTTTTAAAATAATTAAATGTGTTTAAATATGAAATAATTAGTGTGAAACAAAAATTCCACAGATAAAAATTTAATTTTAGAGATGTTTGGATACATTTTATTATATTTCTTTTTTTGATTTTTTTAAATTCAAACTAATTGAATGGTTCTAAAATTGACATTATTGATATTTTAGGAAAATAATATTTTATTAAATTATTTAACATTCAGAATGATCAAAGATTCATCCAAATTAAATTCATATGGTTTATGAAATCTATTATGGTGCATTTATGGGTATTTTTTCAATTTTATTGTAATATTATAGACCGGTAGAGGCTATAATATTTTTATAGTATGATAATAGTCAAAATGGTTAATGAGGGTGAAAACTAAAATACAACGGTGGGAAAATACACTAAAAATGTAAAAATGTAATAGGATGAAAATAGTTTTATTTATATCTACCTTATATTATTATTTCATCAATTTGGTTCCATTTTTAATTGATTAATAATTTATTTTAATTTAATATTTTAGGAAATTCCAAAAATGCCCATATCATCAATCAGAATAGAGAACCTCCTCCATTACTTATTTATGCCACATTACATAACCTAGATAAACCATAACATGCCCATTAATCTTATAAAAACCATTATCCATGTTATTAAGGATATTCCAATTCGAAAATTGAAACCTATTCCCATTAAGAAGCTATATACATGGAGTCTACTAAAGAAGAGTTAATCATATTTTTTGACTCGTTCAAGAATAATTTTTCTTATACTTATTATTCATGTGTTGTTATCATCCTAAAATATTGAATAAAATATCATAAATCTAATTAGTTTTTATTATGATTAATTTAAAGCCATATTCAATCTTATTTTCATCCTATAATAAGAAAAACCATCACTCATGTATATGAATGGCTTACCGTCTCCGCATAGCAGTGTAATTTGTTTTTCATCACCACATTACTTGGATGATTATAAATAAGGGAATAATAATAATAAATGAAACTTATAACATAATTATACATCTTTAATGGTAATATATTATCTACCTACTTTTTTTCAATCATTTAAAAAATGACAATGTCACTCATGCGTATGTGTGGACTAGTATATTCAAGAAGTGATACAGGTTGCTTTCTTTTTTTATTTTAGATGAATGGTAATAAAGAAATATTTTATTAATAAATAAGATATATATAATATAATAACTATTCATTAGAGTTGAAGTATTATTTACCTTTATTTTTATCTATCCAATGAAATTATAAAACGACGATTTTGCATACGTACGACCTACTGTCTCAATGAACGTTGTAATTCTTTTTCAATCTATATCTTTTAAGGACTACACTAAATTTTTATATAATAAATTCATATGATTTTAATATCATTATTAAAACCTTTTATATGATTTATTCTTAATCAAAATAAAATTACTTAAACTATTGAAAAAATTCATACATGATAATTTTTGTAGTTTCAACTGAAAACAGTGAATTTAATAATGAATTGAGTATAAATGGGTTACAAAATAATTAATTTAAAGAATTTATCATCTGATAAATATAATTATTGTTATTTAATATATTGATAACAAATTTTTATTTATTATATATGATGTTGAATCATGTAAAAATAAAATAGAACTAGAGGTGAGGGATTAAATCACAATGTCATCATTATTTGAGATTGTTTATTTTTTACATTAACCTGATGAATTTTTCTCTCTGAAGTAAATGATTTCAAAACCTGTTTTCAAATTTTATTATTATTATAATTTATTTTAATTTCAATTTCACCCTTATTTATCTTTTTACAATATTTTCTAAAAATAATCTCTTAGTCATTTTTCTAATTACATACATTTTGACTTTCTTACAAAAGTGTACAAAAATGTTCTCTAACTTATAAAACATGAATTCAATTTTTCATTATCACCATATATAAATAAATTAATCAATCCTTTATAAATTGAAAATAAAATATTTATAAAAAATTATTTCTATATTATATTGGTTGATTTTATATTTTAAAAATTGATTTTCAAATTAGAAAGTGTATTTCACTCATGAACGTTTTCCTTTAACTTTTTCAGGTAATTTCATTGATGAAAATTCCATTGTTGAATATTATTTTGTGGATATAATTAAATGATACAATAAATAAAATGTAATTTGTAATTTATAATCTTTTTTACTTGGGAGTGTATTGACATTCTATATAATAGTTCTTTTAATTGAGTATTTATTAATTATTATGTAATGTTAATTCAACTGTATTATTTATTCATATGGGAAATTTATTAGAATTTGAATGTTATTGGAGGGGTCCTATATATCCATTTTATTCATCAATATGTCTCAGGAGGAAAAATAATTTGGGATTTGGATGAGGACTTGCCTATTTATTCATATGTCATTGCATAAGGCCTTGGAAGTATTTTCAGATTTCTTAGCCAAGGCCATGATAGTATGTTTAAAATGAACTAAATTATACATTCCATAATTAAAAATTATGTTATTGATTTCTATTTGATTATTTAATTTTCTATTGATAGATGAGTTTACAGATCATGTTATTATTTATATGAAATTACCAGATCATCATTTATTATTTCAATATTATTCATGCATTTTTTTAATGTCCAATATTCATACCATTATTGAAAATCTAACATCACCACTTTCTAAATATTCTTTTCCACATGATTCCATGATTTTTTTTGATTTATATTAAAATATATCGTAATTAAAATAATAACTTTTTCATCTGTTTTATTATATGTTTTCAAATGTAATGTGTAATTCCAGTATGTTTCTATTTTCGCAATACGACTAAGCTATTCATTCATTTGGGATATGATATATTATATCATATGACTTGATGATAAAGTAAAAACTAATTATGGGCCACTAGTGTCATGGTATTTAAATTCATTAGGACCATTATCTCTATATAGTTGAATAGATAATAAATATTCCAACTCATTTAAATCCCCTAAAAATTAAAATTATTGATGAAATTAGAAGAAATATTACACCGATGATGGAACCATCACTTCCCCAGATAATGAGAATCCTCAAAAAACAAATGATGAAAATCCTAAAACAATATTAACTTTCTCTTCAATCCAGTATAAGTATTATGATCATCTTGAGTATCCTTGATCAATTTAGTAATCACTATCAACAAATATACCATTCTCTACAAAATATTTTATCCATGAATCCCTCAATATCATCACATAGTATTGAATAATAGAGATAACTAAAAATATCTCTATAACACCTGAGAAGAGATATACTTTTAAAATTTTGATAGCTATTCTTATCGGGAAAGTAAACCTAGTTTAAATGGTTTCTTCATGTACCTATAATATCAAAATCAAATGAAAAAACTTTATTTCATAAATTTGGATCATCTTATTATATTGATTATCTATCCATGGAAAAAATACTTATTATATAATATGTGGGGGAAAATATTAATATAGATTCATATTGATTAGATACGGTCATCCATGAAACCCTGTGAGTACACACACCATTTTCAACATATATAATACCAGAAACATACAGACCACATGTGTCCCCATGGCCCAAAAAAATTATTATATAAGAAAACAACAAAGGAAACAAGGAGAGTTCAGGATACATGTGACATACATCATCATACAATTCAATTTAGGAAAATAAATTTGATCATTTATGTCTACTATAGAATCCCGTCTTTTTATAACATAACTTTTCATTCCATTACACGGAACTGAGGATCTTTAAGGTTTAGTGTCTTGGAAACAAGGAACATAAAACAGGAAAAAAAACATTCTTCTTAAACACTTGAAAGGCTTCTCCTCATGTTCACCCTAGGCTCATTACTGCATCTCATAACCTGGGGACATACATCAAAAGGAAGGGTGAGCAGAAAGCCCAGCAAGGGAAACAAGTGAAACATTTTACATATGAACTTGAGATACATCAATAAAGTCATGAAAAGACCTTTAAGGCATGAAAAATAAATCATGAGATACATCATAATAAAAATAACATTTTTCATAACTTGAATATGTGGCTGCAACATTTAATATTGACAATCGTTTCGTTTCACCAAGGTCCATCCCCAAGGTGTCGTTAAAAATTACCAAGGTTATTCACCAAGGCGTCGTTAAAATGGTCATCTCTAGAGATTAAGTCTTTACCCAATGCATTGGAGCGCTATCAGGGCGCACCCTTAAATTTGCCTTTATTATCATGTGAGCCACATATATCATCATCATACATTTCATAAATAACCCATATATCATAAAATAAATGGGTTTCATTTCATAATCATAACGTTTTAAAAACTACTTTAAAGACACGATCTTTACGTCACTTTAAAACCCACAGAAAAGGAAGGTGGGTCTCATGTATGTAAATCCCAGAATTTAAAATAGAAATTTTGGTATATATGTGAATACCCCTTTAGAATAAAGAGCTTTGAGTATTCACTTAATAATATAAAAGAACTTTAGAAAAAGAGAGAGACATTTTGAGATGGAAATTCTGCAGCATAACGGCTATGTTACGAGGTTTTAGAAGACATTAAAAAGAGAGGTAAAATGAGTCAAACATTCATAAATGACCCATAAAACAGTATATGGACATAATAAGAAGGATACATGATCATGGTAATGAAATTTCAAGGACATACCATTTGAAATGAAAAACATGGAAGGAAAAAAGTTTAGATTTCTCTTATGAAAATTCGGCAGCCTTACGGCGTCACTTAACTTCAAAAGAAAATGATTTGACAAGATCAAATAGGATCCCTCATCATATGATCATAAGAGATCAGTATGATAGATATAGAGATAATTCCCCAAAATAACAAAAAGGAACTTGAAAGAATTGACATGAAAGTATAACTTCAAAACGAGAAGGGTGAAGAACCACTTAAAAATTCGGCAGCCTAACGGCGCCACTTAAAACATCAAAATACTGAATTGAAGAGTTCAAATGGGGTCTCTCATCATATGAACATAAGAGTCCAGTATGATATATATAGAGATCATACCCCAATATAACAAAAAGGAACTTGAAATAATTGACATGAAAGTAGAACTTCAAAACGAGAAGGGTGAAGAACCACTTAAAAATCCGGCAGCCTAACGGCGCCACTTAAAACATCAAAATACTGAATTGAAGAGATCAAATGGGGTCTCTCATCATATGAACATAAGAGTCCAGTATGATAGATATAGAGATCATACCCCAATATAACAAAAAGGAACTTGAAATAATTGACATGAAAGTAGAACTTTAAAACGAGAAGGGTGAAGAACCACTAAAAAATTCGGCAGCCTAACGGCGCCACTTAAAACATCAAAATACTGAATTGAAGAGATCAAATGGGGTCTCTCATCATATGATCATGAAAGATCAGTATGATAATTTAGAGATCATACCCCAACATAATAAAAAGGAACATGAAAGACTTGAATGAAAATAGAACTTGAAAACGAGGAAGGTGAAAGAATCCCTTAAAAATTCGGCAGCCTAACGACGCCACTTAAACATTCTTAAAACGAATTGATGAGAGCAAGGGGGGGTCTCTCATCATATGAACATGAAATAGGAAGTAGTATGAATATAAAAGAACATCCTCCAACATAAGAACATGGAGTATAAAAGAAATGACATAAAAGAGATTACTTGAAAAGAAAGAGAGGGGTCAGATCCCTTACCTTAAAATGTAACTCTTAAACCTCAAAGGTTGGGACCTTGAGGGCTTGGGGGCACCTTGGGAGGACTCCTGGGGAGGTAATGAGACCAAAAATTCGTTGGGAATGAGTGGGGAGTCGAATGGATGAGAGGAGGGCTTGGTATTTATAGGGAAAGTGAGGGGACAAGGCATTAATGGACAAGGGACACCTCACATGTGCTTTTCTCAAACCCATGTGCTCTCCCTTGTCATTTATCATGGAGTTAGGCCACATGGGGCCCCCAAAACAATAATTCATCACCCTTGGCCGTCCAACCCTCAAAAGATCTCATGACATCATCATGACACCGTTATGATGTCATTAAACATACCGAAACCCTAAAACTGTATTTTTACTATTCACTGAAAATTCAACTTTCTCAGAAAAATCCCAAAATTTCACATTAACCAAATATCAATGCTCTGATTTCAAAAATGAAATCCATTTTATAAAAATAATTTTCCAAATATTTTTAATTTAATTTTTAAATAAAAACACTATTCATCGAAAATTCATTTTTTCAGAAAAAAACCCCAAAAATTACCATACCATAATATCGATGCTCTGAGTTCAAAAATAAAGTCAATTTTATAAAAATAATTTTCTAATTATTTTTAATTAAATTTTAAATTAAAAAACACTATTCACCCGAAAAAACTAATACTTGAATAATAATTAATGAAACCGTTATTTAAGTATTTTATTGAATCACATTACTTAATCAAGGTGCCTAGATTATTTTAAAACTTTCTTTAAGTGAGATTACTAATCCATTTGTTCATATTACTAATCCTAATCATAAAATCACTATTCATAATTTACTATTCATCAAAAATCAAGTTGATCTTATTAGACTCTAAATTTAGTACTGAACATAATTGCAGAAGACCATTTTTTGAAAATCATTACACATTTTTAATTATTTAGGGTTTACATAAACATATTTAAAATATCCTTTTTCTAAAATTCATCAAAAATATGCATACTATATTTATCCGGTCATTTCAAAATTCATAAACTTCATCATAAGAAGAAATCCCAATTTTTATTTAAAACAAGGATTACACAAGGTAGTTACGGTCTCGTTACATAACCCCTTATAATACCAGCATAGGACCTAAGAGTAAGGTGTGCTAGGGTGATAGAAGCTTGGGGCGGCTCAGTCAACATTGCCCGAGTAGTAATTTCTATCAGTTTGAACTTCTCACGAAGGCGATTCCGTTCCAGCTTCACATGATGAAGTTCGGCTTGGATTTGATCCGGGCAAAGCCCAGTGGTGCTACCTCCTTCCCAAGCTCTGTTAGATGGGCTTCGATCGGTCCAAGACTACTAGGTGAGGCCATCAAATCTTCTTTCTATAATAATTAACCAAGATTACTTATATCAAAACATTTTGTTCACAGCGGTCATATTGACTGATGGTTATATAATAGTCAAAACCCACTGATCTCATTTTAATTATAATCATGTTTATCAAATAAAATGTTTTTGTTGAGTATAACAATAACACATAAAATTGGGAAACAAAATTTATTTAAAAAAATTTCGGGTCGTTACAATCTTCCCCACTTAAGAAATTGCGTCCTCGCAATTTTAAAATTGCGTTTTGAAATTTCATTGAAAGTCCCACATCGGAAATGGAGTCAGTAAAACTATTACTTTAAAATAAAGAAAGGGAAGTACAAAGGTTACCCGAGTTAACCCACACTAGGGTTCCATGTAGGAAAACATGGACATGGAGGAGAAAAAAAAGGGTCAAGTTCTGAGGGAGAGTGATAGAGAACATGATTAGGAGAAATTTAACCATGAGAAAATCCCAAACTTATGATGTGTGTAAACGGTCTTTGATTACCTAGTACGAAACGTAAACCAACAACATTTTTGTTTTACGTTTCTTTTCATAATTTTGAGGATTTCATTTACTATATATAACAAAAACATAAGAAAATATACCTACCTTCAAGTAGAGTTTCATCCTTTAACAAGTCCCTACCAACACTAATCTTTTCTCCAAATGATGAGAATTCAAAAACACTTGGTCTCATAAAAGAACAAGAATCATCTTCTATAGAATCACATAATCTACAAAAAAAATAACTATCTATTTCTTCTATCTTTAAACATTATCCCAAAAATAGAAAGGTTAAGGTAAAACAACTCTTCAAAAAGAAAGAATCCCATAGGAATGGAAACTACTTTTAAATCATCAAAGTTCCATGGTACTACCCAAATTTCATCATAGACCATTCCCTAAATAAAGGTCCTTAAAATTCCTTAAAACAAACCAAACTAAGATTGAAACCCAAATACAATAAGGATTTGATAACATAGTCTTCCAAAAAAACTTCATTGTTCATCTCCAGACAACATCAACCACTCCTAACATCTTATAAAAAAATTAGCTAACCTAAACATATTTTACCCAAGATAGGTTAGTCATTCCCATAAGTAACCTAAATTACTATAAGTTCACCTTAAATTCATCGATTCTTCAAAATATAAGTCAACCTTACTCCTCAATGAAAATACCGTAGTAATCTATTTACCTCGATCAAATATGGTTCCCAAAATAGTGAACGTCTTCCAAAATAATAATCATATTTTAATCCCATAATCATCCCTGTCATATTAATACGAAAATCGTCGCATTTCCTATCACATTGGTTGTCGGAACTTGTTCTTCCATTTCCCACCATTAACTAAGAAGAGAAAGCATAATTAGGGGCTTAAGTACTTAGCTAATAATCATGAAAAGGAACTGAAAACATATAAGGATAACTTGTATATGAAAGGTATACCCTAACTTGTGATCTCCTAGGTTCCCATCTAGGTTATGAATGATCATATATTCTTATGTGAACCTTTATTTTATTTTATCTTTGTTCCTTTAACAATGGTTCACACCAAGCTTATGAATTAACCAAAGCATATCCCCCGGGAGTGTCGTAACCAAGAGTGCAGCAAGGCCCGTTGTCGTGTACCAGTTCCCGTTCGAGTCAAGCTCAAATCGGTGTTTTCGGGTTTTACCCCTATGTACATATGTGCCAGAGCCACCTCTACCTGCTCGTATCCAGACAGGGATTTATTTTCTTGGCAACCCTTTACTCAATACTCAGCAAAATACCAGGAAGATTTCCTATATTAAACTTTTCTATAGGGTTCCTCCTAGAGTTTTCATATCCTAATTTCCACAAATAACTAAACCATCCTTTGATACCAACTATAGCATCCCGTCTTTTTATAACATAACTTTTCATTCCATTACACGGAACTGAGGATCTTTAAGGTTTAGTGTCTTGGAAACAAGGAACATAAAACATGAAAAAAAAACATTCTTCTAAAACACTTGAAAGGCTTCTCCTCATGTTCACCCTAGGCTCATTACTGCATCTCATAACCTGGGGACATACATCAAAAGGAAGGGTGAGCAGAAGGCCCAGTAAGGGAAACAACTGAAACATTTTAAATATGAACTTGAGATACATCAATAAAGTCATGAAAAGAACTTTAAGGCATGAAAAATAAATCATGAGATACATCATAATAAAAATAACATTTTTCATAACCTGAAGATGTGGCTGCAACATTTAATATTGACAATCGTTTCGTTTCACCAAGGTCCATCCCCAAGGTGTCGTTAAAAATTACCAAGGTTATTCACCAAGGCGTCGTTAAAATGGTCATCTCTAGAGATTAAGTCTTTACCCAATGCATTGGAGCACTATCAGGGCGCACCCTTAAATTTGCCTTTATTATCATGTGAGCCACATATATCATCATCATAGATTTCCTAAATAACCCATATAGCATAAAATAAATGGGTTTCATTTCATAATCATAATGTTTTAAAAACTACTTTAAAGACACGATCTTTACGTCACTTTAAAACCCACAGAAAAGGAAGGTGGGTCTCATGTATGTAAATCCCATAATTTAAAATAAAAATTTTGGTATATATGTGAATACCCCTTTAGAAGAAAGAGCTTTGAGTATTCACTTAATAATATAAAAGAACTTTAGAAAAAGAAAGAGACATTTTGAGATGGAAATTCTGCAGCATAACGGCTATGTTACGAGGTTTTAGAAGACATTAAAAAGAGAGGGAAAATGAGTCAAACATTCATAAATGAACCATAAAACAGTAGATGGACATAATAAGAAGGATACATGATCATGGTAATTAAATTTCAAGGACATACCATTTGAAATGAAAAACATGGAAGGAAAAAAGTTTAGATTTCTCTTATGAAAATTCGGCAGCCTTACGGCGTCACTTAACTTCAAAAGAAAATGATTTGAAAAGATCAAATAGGGTCCCTCATAATATGATCATAAGAGATCAGTATGATAGATATAGAGATAATTCCCCAAAATAACAAAAAGGAACTTGAAATAATTGACATGAAAGTAGAACTTCAAAACGAGAAGGGTGAAGAACCACTTAAAAATTCAGCAGCCTAACGGCGCCACTTAAAACATCAAAATACTGAATTGAAGAGATCAAATGGGGTCTCTCATCATATGAAAATAAGAGTACAGTATGATATATATAGAGATCATACCCCAATATAACAAAAAGGAACTTGAAATAATTGACATGAAAGTAGAACTTCAAAACGAGAAGGGTGAAGAACCACTTAAAAATCCGGCAGCCTAACGGCGCCACTTAAAACATCAAAATACTGAATTGAAGAGATCAAATGGGGTCTCTCATCATATGAACATAAGAGTCCAGTATGATATATATAGAGATCATACCCCAATATAACAAAAAGGAACTTGAAATAATTGACATGAAAGTAGAACTTTAAAACGAGAAGGGTGAAGAACCACTAAAAAATTCGGCAGCCTAACGGCGCCACTTAAAACATCAAAATACTGAATTGAAGAGATAAAATGGGGTCTCTCATCATATGATCATGAAAGATAAGTATGATAATTTATAGATCATACCCCAACATAATAAAAAGGAACATGAAAGACTTGAATGAAAATAGAACTTGAAAACGAGGAAGGTGAAAGAATCCCTTAAAAATTCGACAGCCTAACGGCGCCACTTAAACATTCTTAAAACGAATTGATGAGAGCAAGGGGGGGTCTCTCATCATATGAACATGAAATAGGCAGTAGTATGAATATAAAAGAACATCCTCCAATATAAGAACATGGAGTATAAAAGAAATGACATAAAAGAGATTACTTGAAAAGAAAGAGAGGGGTCAGATCCCTTACCTTAAAATGTAACTCTTAAACCTCAAAGGTTGGGACCTTGAGGGCTTGGGGGCACCTTGGGAGGACTCCTGGGGAGGTAATGAGACCAGAAATTCGTTGGGAATGAGTGGGGAGTCGAATGGATGAGAGGAGGGCTTGGTATTTATAGGGAAAGTGAGGGGACAAGGCATTAATGGCCAAGGGACACCTCACATGTGCTTTTCTCAAACCCATGTGCTCTCCCTTGTCATTTATCATGGAGTTAGGCCACATGGGGCCCCCAAAACAATAATTCATCACCCTCGTCCGGCCAACCCTCAAAAGATCTCATGACATCATCATGACACCGTTATGATGTCATTAAACATACCGAAACCCTAAAACTGTATTTTTGCTATTCACTGAAAATTCAACTTTCTCAGAAAAATCCCAAAATTTCACATTAACCAAATATCAATGCTCTGATTTCAAAAATGAAATCCATTTTATAAAAATAATTTTCTAAATATTTTTAATTTAATTTTTAAATAAAAACACTATTCATCGAAAATTCATTTTTTCAGAAAAAAACCCCAAAAATTACCATAACATAATATCGATGCTCTGAGTTCAAAAATAAAGTCATTTTTATAAAAATAATTTTCTAATTATTTTTAATTAAATTTTAAATTAAAAAACACTATTCACCCGAAAAAACTAATACTTGAATAATAATTAATGAAACCGTTATTTAACTATTTTATTGAATCACATTACTTAATCAAGGTGCCTAGATTATTTTAAAACTTTCTTTAAGTGAGATTACTAATCCATTTGGTCATATTACTAATCCTAATCATAAAATCACTATTCATAATTTACTATTCATAAAAAATCAAGTTGATCTTATTAGACTCTAAATTTAGTACTGAACATAATTGCAGAAGACCATTTTTTGAAAATCATTACACATTTTTAATTATTTAGGGTTTACATAAACATATTTAAAATATCCTTTTTCTAAAATTCCTCAAAAATATGCATACTATATTTATCCGGTCATTTCAAAATTCATAAACTTCATCATAAGAAGAAATCCCAATTTTTATTTAAAACAAGGATTACACAAGGTAGTTACGGTCTCGTTACATAACCCCTTATAATACCAGCATAGGACCTAAGAGTAAGGTGTGCTAGGGTGATAGAAGCTTGGGGCGGCTCAGTCAACATTGCCCGAGTAGTAATTTCTATCAGTTTGAACTTCTCACGAAGGCGATTCCGTTCCAGCTTCACATGATGAAGTTCGGCTTGGATTTGATCCAGAGCAAAGCCCAGTGGTGCTACCTCCTTCCCAAGCTCTGTTAGATGGGCTTCGATCGGTCCAAGACTACTAGGTGAGGCCATCGAATCTTCTTTCTATAATAATTAACCAAGATTACTTATATCAAAACATTTTGTTCACAGCGGTCATATTGACTGATGGTTATATAATAGTCAAAACCCACTGATCTCATTTTAATTATAATCATGTTTATCAAATAAAATGTTTTTGTTGAGTATAACAATAACACATAAAATTGGGAAACATAATTTATTTAAAAAAATTTCGGGTCGTTACAATCTTCCCCACTTAAGAAATTGCGTCCTCGCAATTTTAAAATTGGGTTTTGAAATTTCATTGAAAGTCCCACATCGGAAACGGAGTCAGTAAAACTATTACTTTAAAATAAAGAAAGGGAAGTACAAAGGTCACCCGAGTTAACCCACACTAGGGTTCCATGTAGGAAAACATGGACATAGAGGAGAAAACAAAGGGTCAAGTTCTGAGGGAGAGTGATAGAGAACATGATTAGGAGAAATTTAACCATGATAAAATCCCAAACTTATGATGTGTGTAAACGGTCTTTGATTACCTAGTAGGAAACGTAAACCAACAACATTTTTGTTTTACATTTCTTTTCATAATTTTGAGGATTTCATTTACTATATATAACAAAAACATAAGAAAATATACCTACCTTCAAGTAGAATTTCATCCTTTAACAAGTCCCTACCAACACTAATCTTTTCTCCAAATGATGAGTATTCAAAAACACTTGGTCTCATAAAAGCACAAGAATCATCTTCTATAGAATCACATAATCTACAAAAAAATTAACTATCTATTTCTTCTATCTTTAAACATTATCCCAAAAATAGAAAGGTTAAGGTAAAACAACTCTTCAAAAAGAAAGAATCCCATAGGAATGGAAACTACTTTTAAATCATCAAAGTTCCATGGTACTACCCAAATTTCATCATAGACCATTCCCTAAATAACGGTCCTTAAAATTCCTCAAAACAAACCAAACTAAGATTGAAACCCAAATACAATAAGGATTTGATAACATAGTCTTCCAAATAAACTTCATTGTTCATCTCTAGACAACATCAACCACTCCTAACATCTTATAAAAAAAGTAGCTAACCTAAACATATTTTACCCAAGATAGGTTAGTCATTCGCATAAGTAACCTAAATTACTATAAGTTCACCTTAAATTCATCGATTCTTCAAAATATAAGTCAACCTTACTCCTCAATGAAAATACCGTAGTAATCTATTTACCTCGATCAAATATGGTTCCCAAAATAATGAACGTCTTCCAAAATAATAATCATATTTTAATCCCCTAATCATCCCTGTCATATTAATACGAAAATCGTCGCATTTCCTATCACATTGGTTGTCGGAACTTGTTCTTCAATTTCCCACCATTAACTAAGAAGAGAAAGCATAATTAGGGGCTTAAGTACTTAGCTAATAATCATGAAAAGGAACTGAAAACATATAAGGATAACTTGTATATGAAAGGTATACCCTAACTTGTTATCTCCTAGGTTCCCATCTAGGTTATGAATGATCATATATTCTTATGTGAACCTTTATTTTATTTTATCTTTGTTCCTTTAACAATGGTTCACACCAAGCTTATGAATTAACCAAAGCATATCCCCCGGGAGTGTCGTAACCAAGAGTGCAGCAAGGCCCGTTGTCGTGTACCAGTTCCCGTTCGAGTCTAGCTCAAATCGGTGTTTTCGGGTTTTACCCCTATGTACATCTGTGCCAGAGCCACCTCTACCGGCTCGTATCCAGACAGGGATTTATTTTCTTGGCAACCCCTTACTCAATACTCAGCAAAATACCAGGAAGATTTCCTATATTAAACTTTTCTATAGGGCTACTCCTAGAGTTTTCATATCCTAATTTCCACAAATAACTAAACCATCCTTTGATACCAACTATAGCATCCCGTCTTTTTATAACATAACTTTTCATTCCATTACACGGAACTGAGGATCTTTAAGGTTTAGTGTCTTGGAAACAAGGAACATAAAACATGGAAAAAAAACATTCTTCTTAAACACTTGAAAGGCTTCTCCTCATGTTCACCCTAGGCTCATTACTGCATCTCATAACCTGGGGACATACATCAAAAGGAAGGGTGAGCAGAAGGCCCAGCAAGGGAAACAACTGAAACATTTTACATATGAACTTGAGATACATCAATAAAGTCATGAAAAGAACTTTAAGGCATGAAAAATAAATCATGAGATACATCATAATAAAAATAACATTTTTCATAACTTGAAGATGTGGCTGCAACATTTAATATTGGCAATCGTTTCGTTTCACCAAGGTCCATCCCCAAGGTGTCGTTAAAAATTACCAAGGTTATTCACCAAGGCGTCGTTAAAATGTTCATCTCTAGAGATTAAGTCTTTACCCAATGCATTGGAGCGCTATCAGGGAGCACCATTAAATTTTACTTTATTATCATGTGAGCCACATATATCATCATCATAGATTTCATAAATAACCCATATAGCATAAAATAAATGGGTTTCATTTCATAATCATAATGTTTTAAAAACTACTTTAAAGACACGATCTTTACGTCACTTTAAAACCCACAGAAAAGGAAGGTGGGTCTCATGTATGTAAATCCCAGAATTTAAAATAAAAATTTTGGTATAAATGTGAATACCCCTTTAGAAGAAAGAGCTTTGAGTATTCACTTAATAATATAAAAGAACTTTAGAAAAAGAGAGAGACATTTTGAGATGGAAATTCTGCAGCATAACGGCTATGTTACGAGGTTTTAGAAGACATTAAAAAGAGAGGGAAAATGAGTCAAACAATCATAAATGACCCATAAAACAGTAGATGGACATAATAAGAAGGATACATGATCATGTTAATGAAATTTCAAGGACATACCATTTGAAATGAAAAACATGGAAGGAAAAAAGTTTAGATTTCTCTTATGAAAATTCGGCAGCCTTACGGCGTCACTTAACTTCAAAAGAAAATGATTTGACAAGATCAAATAGGGTCCCTCATCATATGATCATAAGAGATCAGTATGATAGATATAGAGATAATTCCCCAACATAACAAAAAGGAACTTGAAATAATTGACATGAAAGTAGAACTTCAAAACGAGAAGGGTGAAGAACCACTTAAAAATTCGGCAGCCTAACGGCGCCACTTAAAACATCAAAATACTGAATTGAAGAGATCAAATGGGGTCTCTCATCATATGAAAATAAGAGTACAGTATGATATATATAGAGATCATACCCCAATATAACAAAAAGGAACTTGAAATAATTGACAAGAAAGTAGAACTTCAAAACGAGAAGGGTGAAGAACCACTTAAAAATCCGGCAGCCTAACGGCGCCACTTAAAACATCAAAATACTGAATTGAAGAGATTAAATGGGGTCTCTCATCATATGAACATAAGAGTCCAGTATGATATATATAGAGATCATACCCCAATATAACAAAAAGGAACTTGAAATAATTGACATGAAAGTAGAACTTCAAAACGAGAAGGGTGAAGAACCACTAAAAAATTTGGCAGCCTAACGGCGCCACTTAAAACATCAAAATACTGAATTGAAGAGATCAAATGGGGTCTCTAATCATATGATCATGAAATATAAGTATGATAATTTAGAGATCATACCCCAACATAATAAAAAGGAACATGAAAGACTTGAATGAAAATAGAACTTGAAAACGAGGAAGGTGAAAAAATCCCTTAAAAATTCGGCAGCCTAACGACGCCACTTAAACATTCTTAAAACGAATTGATGAGAGCAAGGGGGGGTATCTCATCATATGAACATGAAATAGGCAGTAGTATGAATATAAAAGAACATCCTCCAACATAAGAACATGGAGTATAAAAGAAATGACATAAAAGAGATTACTTGAAAAGAAAGAGAGGGGTCGGATCCCTTACCTTAAAATGTAACTCTTAAACCTCAAAGGTTGGGACCTTGAGGGCTTGGGGGCACCTTGGGAGGACTCCTGGGGAGGTAATGAGACCAGAAATTCGTTGGGAATGAGTGGGGAGTCGAATGGATGAGAGGAGGGCATGGTATTTATAGGGAAAGTGAGGGGACAAGGCATTAATGGCCAAGGGACACCTCACATGTGCTTTTCTCAAACCCATGTGCTCTCCCTTGTCATTTATCATGGAGTTAGGCCACATGGGGCCCCCAAAACAATAATTCATCACCCTTGGCCGGCCAACCCTCAAAAGATCTCATGACATCATCATGACACCGTTATGATGTCATTAAACATACCGAAACCCTAAAACTGTATTTTTGCTATTCATTGAAAATTCAACTTTCTCAGAAAAATCCCAAAATTTCACATTAACCAAATATCAATGCTCTGATTTCAAAAATGAAATCCATTTTATAAAAATAATTTTCTAAATATTTTTAATTTAATTTTTAAATAAAAACACTATTCATCGAAAATTCATTTTTTCAGAAAAAAACCCCAAAAATTACCATAACATAATATCGATGCTCTGAGTTCAAAAATAAAGTCATTTTTATAAAAATAATTTTCTAATTATTTTTAATTAAATTTTAAATTAATTAACACTATTCACCCGAAAAAACTAATACTTGAATAATAATTAATGAAACCGTTATTTAACTATTTTATTGAATCACATTACTTAATCAAGGTGCCTAGATTATTTTAAAACTTTCTTTAAGTGAGATTACTAATCCATTTGGTCATATTACTAATCCTAATCATAAAATCACTATTCATAATTTACTATTCATAAAAAATCAAGTCGATCTTATTAGACTCTAAATTTAGTACTGAACATAATTGCAGAAGACCATTTTTTGAAAATCATTACACATTTTTAATTATTTAGGGTTTACATAAACATATTTAAAATATCCTTTTTCTAAAATTCATCAAAAATATGCATACTATATTTATCCGGTCATTTCAAAATTCATAAACTTCATCATAAGAAGAAATCCCAATTTTTATTTAAAACAAGGATTACAGAAGGTAGTTACGGTCTCGTTACATAACCCCTTATAATACCAGCATAGGACCTAAGATTAAGGTGTGCTACGGTGATAGAAGCTTGGGGCGGCTCAGTCAACATTGCCCGAGTAGTAATTTCTATCAGTTTGAACTTCTCACGAAGGCGATTCCGTTCCGGCTTCACATGATGAAGTTCGGCTTGGATTTGATCCAGAGCAAAGCCCAGTGGTGCTACCTCCTTCCCAAGCTCTGTTAGATGGGCTTCGATCGGTCCAAGACTACTAGGTGAGGCCATCGAATCTTCTTTCTATAATAATTAACCAAGATTACTTATATCAAAACATTTTGTTCACAGCGGTCATATTGACTGATGGTTATATAATAGTCAAAACCCACTGATCTCATTTTAATTATAATCATGTTTATCAAATAAAATGTTTTTGTTGAGTATAACAATAACACATAAAATTTGGAAACAAAATTTATTTAAAAAAATTTCGGGTCGTTACAATCTTCCCCACTTAAGAAATTGCGTCCTCGCAATTTTAAAATTGGGTTTTGAAATTTCATTGAATGTCCCACATCGGAAACGGAGTCAGTAAAACTATTACTTTAAAATAAAGAAAGGGAAGTACAAAGGTCACCCGAGTTAACCCACACTAGGGTTCCATGTAGGAAAACATGGACATGGAGGAGAAAACAAAGGGTCAAGTTCTGAGGGAGAGTGATAGAGAACATGATTAGGAGAAATTTAACCATGAGAAAATCCCAAACTTATGATGTGTGTAAACGGTCTTTGATTACCTAGTAGGAAACGTAAACCAACAACATTTTTGTTTTACGTTTCTTTTCATAATTTTGAGGATTTCAATTACTATATATAACAAAAACATAAGAAAATATACCTACCTTCAAGTATAGTTTCATCCTTTAACAAGTCCCTACCAACACTAATCTTTTCTCCAAATGATGAGAATTCAAAAACACTTGGTCTCATAAAAGCACAAGAATCATCTTCTATAGAATCACATAATCTACAAAAAAATTAACTATCTATTTCTTCTATCTTTAAACATTATCCCAAAAATAGAAAGGTTAAGGTAAAACAACTCTTCAAAAAGAAAGAATCCCATAGGAATGGAAACTACTTTTAAATCATCAAAGTTCCATGGTACTACCCAAATTTCATCATAGACCATTCCCTAAATAACGGTCCTTAAAATTCCTCAAAACAAACCAAACTAAGATTGAAACCCAAATACAATAAGGATTTGATAACATAGTCTTCCAAAAAAACTTCATTGTTCATCTCCAGACAACATCAACCACTCCTAACATCTTATAAAAAAAGTAGCTAACCTAAACATATTTTCCCCAAGATAGGTTAGTCATTCCCATAAGTAACCTAAATTACTATAAGTTCACCTTAAATTCATCGATTCTTCAAAATATAAGTCAACCTTACTCCTCAATGAAAATACCGTAGTAATCTATTTACCTCGATCAAATATGGTTCCCAAAATAATGAACGTCTTCCAAAATAATAATCATATTTTAATCCCCTAATCATCCCTGTCATATTAATACGAAAATCGTCGCATTTCCTATCACATTGGTTGTCAAAACATGTTCTTCCATTTCCCACCATTAACTAAGAAGAGAAAGCATAATTAGGGGCTTAAGTACTTAGCTAATAATCATGAAAAGGAACTGAAAACATATAAGGATAACTTGTATATGAAAGGTATACCCTAACTTGTGATCTCCTAGGTTCCCATCTAGGTTATGAATGATCATATATTCTTATGTGAACCTTTATTTTATTTTATCTTTGTTCCTTTAACAATGGTTCACACCAAGCTTATGAATTAACCAAAGCATATCCCCCGGGAGTGTCGTAACCAAGAGTGCAGCAAGGCCCGTTGTCGTGTACCAGTTCCCGTTCGAGTCTAGCTCAAATCGGTGTTTTCGGGTTTTACCCCTATGTACATCTGTGCCAGAGCCACCTCTACCTGCTCGTATCCAGACAGGGATTTATTTTCTTGGCAACCCCTTACTCAATACTCAGCAAAATACCAGGAAGATTTCCTATATTAAACTTTTCTATAGGGTTCATCCTAGAGTTTTCATATCCTAATTTCCAGAAATAACTAAACCATCCTTTGATACCAACTATAGCATCCCGTCTTTTTATAACATAACTTTTCATTCCATTACACGGAACTGAGGATCTTTAAGGTTTAGTGTCTTGGAAACAAGGAACATAAAACATGAAAAAAAAACATTCTTCTTAAACACTTGAAAGGCTTCTCCTCATGTTCACCCTAGGCTCATTACTGCATCTCATAACCTGGGGACATACATCAAAAGGAAGGGTGAGCAGAAGGCCCAGCAAGGGAAACAACTGAAACATTTTACATATGAACTTGAGATACATCAATAAAGTCATGAAAAGAACTTTAAGGCATGAAAAATAAATCATGAGATACATCATAATAAAAATAACATTTTTCATAACTTGAAGATGTGGCTGCAACATTTAATATTGACAATCGTTTCGTTTCACCAAGGTCCATCCCCAAGGTGTCGTTAAAAATTACCAAGGTTATTCACCAAGGCGTCGTTAAAATGGTCATCTCTAGAGATTAAGTCTTTACCCAATGCATTGGAGCGCTATCAGGGTGCACCCTTAAATTTTCCTTTATTATCATGTGAGCCACATATATCATCATCATAGATTTCATAAATAACCCATATAGCATAAAATAAATGGGTTTCATTTCATAATCATAATGTTTTAAAAACTACTTTAAAGACACGATCTTTACGTCACTTTAAAACCCACAGAAAAGGAAGGTGGGTCTCATGTATGTAAATACCATAATTTAAAATAAAAAATTTGGTATATATGTGAATACCCCTTTAGAAGAAAGAGCTTTGATTATTCACTTAATAATATAAAATAACTTTAGAAAAAGAGAGAGACATTTTGAGATGGAAATTCTGCAGCATAACGGCTATGTTACGAGGTTTTAGAAGACATTAAAAAGAGAGGGAAAATGAGTCAAACATTCATAAATGACCCATAAAACAGTAGATGGACATAATAAGAAGGATACATGATCATGGTAATGAAATTTCAAGGACATACCATTTGAAATGAAAAACATGGAAGGAAAAAAGTTTAGATTTCTCTTATGAAAATTCGGCAGCCTTACGGCGTCACTTAACTTCAAAAGAAAATGATTTGACAAGATCAAATAGGGTCCCTCATCATATGATCATAAGAGATCAGTATGATAGATATAGAGATAATTCCCCAACATAACAAAAAGGAACTTGAAATAATTGACATGAAAGTAGAACTTCAAAACGAGAAGGGTGAAGAACCACTTAAAAATTCGGCAGCCTAACGGCGCCACTTAAAACATCAAAATACTGAATTGAAGAGATCAAATGGGGTCTCTCGTCATATGAAAATAAGAGTACAGTATGATATATATAGAGATCATACCCCAATATAACAAAAAGGAACTTGAAATAATTGACATGAAAGTAGAACTTCAAAACGAGAAGGGTGAAGAACCACTTAAAAATCCGGCAGCCTAACGGCGCCACTTAAAACATCAAAATACTGAATTGAAGAGATCAAATGGGGTCTCTCATCATATGAACATAAGAGTCCAGTATGATATATATAGAGATCATACCCCAATATAACAAAAAGGAACTTGAAATAATTGACATGAAAGTAGAACTTCAAAACGAGAAGGGTGAAGAACCACTAAAAAATTCGGCAGCCTAACGACGCCACTTAAAACATCAAAATACTGAATTGAAGAGATCAAATGGGGTCTCTCATAATATGATCATGAAAGATAAGTATGATAATTTAGATATCATACCCCAAAATAATAAAAAGGAACATGAAAGACTTGAATGAAAATAGAACTTGAAAACGAGGAAGGTGAAAGAATCCCTTAAAAATTCGGCAGCCTAACGGCGCCACTTAAACATTCTTAAAACGAATTGATGAGAGCAAGGGGGGGTCTCTCATCATATGAACATGAAATAGGCAGTAGTATGAATATAAAAGAACATCCTCCAACATAAGAACATGGAGTATAAAAGAAATGACATAAAAGAGATTACTTGAAAAGAAAGAGAGGGGTCGGATCCCTTACCTTAAAATGTAACTCTTAAACCTCAAAGGTTGGGACCTTGAGGGCTTGGGGGCACCTTGGGAGGACTCCTGGGGAGGTAATGAGACCAGAAATTCGTTGGGAATGAGTGGGTAGTCGAATGGATGAGAGGAGGTCTTGGTATTTATAGGGAAAGTGAGGGGACAAGGCATTAATGGCCAAGGGACACCTCACATGTGCTTTTCTCAAACCCATGTGCTCTCCCTTGTCATTTATCATGGAGTTAGGCCACATGGGGCCCCCAAAACAATAATTCATCACCCTTGTCCGGCCAACCCTCAAAAGATCTCATGACATCATCATGACACCGTTATGATGTCATTAAACATACCGAAACCCTAAAACTGTATTTTTGCTATTCACTGAAAATTCAACTTTCTCAGAAAAATCCCAAAATTTCTCATTAACCAAATATCAATGCTCTGATTTCAAAAATGAAATCCATTTTATAAAAATAATTTTCTAAATATTTTTAATTTAATTTTTAAATAAAAACACTATTCATCGAAAATTCATTTTTTCAGAAAAAACCCCAAAAATTACCATAACATAATATCGATGCTCTGAGTTCAAAAATAAAGTCATTTTTATAAAAATAATTTTCTAATTATTTTTAATTAAATTTTAAATTAAAAAACACTATTCACCCGAAAAAACTAATACTTGAATAATAATTAATGAAACCGTTATTTAACTATTTTATTGAATCACATTACTTAATCAAGGTGCCTAGATTATTTTAAAACTTTACTTAAGTGAGATTACTAATCCATTTGGTCATATTACTAATCCTAATCATAAAATCACTATTCATAATTTACTATTCATAAAAAATCAAGTTGATCTTATTAGACTCTAAATTTAGTACTGAACATAATTGCAGAAGACCATTTTTTGAAAATCATTACACATTTTTAATTATTTAGGGTTTACATAAACATATTTAAAATATCCTTTTTCTAAAATTCATCAAAAATATGCATACTATATTTATCCGGTCATTTCAAAATTCATAAACTTCATCATAAGAAGAAATCCCAATTTTTATTTAAAACAAGGATTACACAAGGTAGTTACGGTCTCGTTACATAACCCCTTATAATACCAGCATAGGACCTAAGAGTAAGGTGTGCTAGGGTGATAGAAGCTTGAGGCGGCTCAGTCAACATTGCCCGAGTAGTAATTTCTATCAGTTTGATCTTCTCACGAAGGCGATTCTGTTCTAGCTTCACATGATGAAGTTCGGCTTGGATTTGATCCAGAGCAAAGCCCAGTGGTGCTACCTCCTTCCCAAGCTCTGTTAGATGAGCTTCGATCGGTCCAAGACTACTAGGTGAGGCCATCGAATCTTCTTTCTATAATAATTAACCAAGATTACTTATATCAAAACATTTTGTTCACATCGGTCATATTTACTGATGGTTATATAATAGTCAAAACCCACTGATCTCATTTTAATTATAATCATGTTTATCAAATAAAATGTTTTTGTTGAGTATAACAATAACACATAAAATTTGGAAACAAAATTTATTTAAAAAAATTTCGGGTCGTTACATCTACCACCACGCCCACGTCCTCCTCGACCTCTCAGGTGTCATCCCCTCTGCCATTGATTTGGGGTCTACCACAGATTAGGTTATATAGTAGCCTCCTCCTCAGTGACATGATTGTCAAGCTGAATCATAGTTGCAACCTCATCCTTTCCTTTACCACTGCCAATGGGTTCTCCCATCATTACCTCAATAGGTGTTGTCCTAACCAAAACTCCTTGTTTCTATTCAGCCTAGTCAGATTAGGAGAGTTATCCACTATACCAATTAATACATGATTACCTTTTCTTTCCCTTCTCTACATGTAAAGAATGTCAAATTCAAGAGAGTTCATAGACTCCACAACAATAAAAAAGTTATGAATCACAGGTTCATGCAGATGAGCCTCTAATCGATCCTCCAAGTTAACTATAGAGGACAAAATAGAATCCTTTTCCAACATAGGATAGTTTGTCTCTGTCCCCAAGTAATGAGGAGCAGAAGACATCACTACATGCTCCAGTGGTAAATTCCCAGGTGCAGGGAGAACATCACCTGCATAGGTGTTTTGAGATTTATCCATCACAAGAACCACTAGATACACCTGGTGGTGTCTCTAAATTCCCAATGGTAGAAGAATCGACAATAGGTATTGTCACATTCTTAGGAACAACATGCACAAAATCATCAACAATTGTAGCCAACACATTCCCAGCAAATTCCCCTTGAAGGGGACCCCAAAATTTTCTTTTAGAAAAAAATTGTTCTTCCAATAGAACTGTAGGATCCACTTCATTGTCACATTCATAACCATTAGAGCAATAATCATCCAACATAGAATTGTTACAATAAGAAAGGGTATCAGATATACCATGAGTGGAGGGCCTTCAATTACCCAAAGGCAGCACACCTCCTTTACTGTTAATATCAAAATGATTGTTATATGAATTTCTTTCAGCCACAACATTAGCAAAATAAACCAGGAAAACATTTCTACTAGAAGTGATATGCAACATAGGTCCCTTAATGGATGAAGGAGGATCATCGTTCAAACCATCAGGAGCACCCTTCATTTTAGAAGAAATAGGTTTGAGCATGAAATTCACAACAAGGTTTCTATGATGTTTTCTATTAGAACATCGCAAACCTCTATGAAAATTGTCATTAACAAGCATGATCAATGAACAATTAACACATAAATATAAAACATGTTCAAATTCGGTCTCATGTTCAAACTTGAACTCACCAACAATTACGTACACAGTCTCTAAAAGAGGTAATGACCTATCAAGCTCGACTAAGATGTGTGAAAAGTGTCCAAATCAAACCAATGATGTCTTTTTGTCAAGGTTGATTAGGGTCCCAACAGCCAGTGCAATATCCCATAAAATGCTTGGGTGCTAGAATACCCAGTTCAATCCTTTCACATGAATATAGGATTGAGCAATGGTATTCTTGGCTTGAAAAGGTTCAAACCAAGGAACCCAGTTCTAAAATCTCAAGATCCCAAGTTTAAGACTAAAAATTCTATAGCTTCATGCCCTCATTTTCAAGTCAATCGAGGAAAATGTGAAATGAAAAAAGTTCATACCAATCGACACAATCCTCTATTCGCTACAACCCAATACCTTCAAGAGACGCTTACAAAGATCGTCTAATTTACAAGATACATTTGAATTCAATGTAAGTATTGAAATAATAGAAAACTTACAGGCAACGATTCACTCCAGAAAGAACCGAGGATTCACATCGACAACCAGAAGCACCCCATTCCTCAATATCTGATTTTAAGAAAACAAATCACCACATGTAGCTCCAGGAAAGAACCAATCAGAGCTTGTGACCTTTACCAGCTCCATGCAAGAAGGACCTACCAACACTGGAGGCACAAACTGCTTCAAGCCTGAGCCATTTTTTCGTTTTTTAGGGCCTAATGAATACCTCCACAAGATTGAAATAATAGATCTAGTTGTATATCGTCATGTATTGAAAACGTAGACATCGAATCCGTAGCGAGAGAAACTCTAAATACATTCTCTCTCCATCTCTCAACATATATCATAGTAAACTCAATAACTACACTCTATTAGAAAATCATATTTAAGGGAGACGACTTGATAAATTTAACCATATTCACTAATATATTGTTATGTCATCTCAGATCTTGAAGTAGATCATTCATTAAATCTATTGATATGTCCCCCCATTTCCAACGAGGACCATCCAATGGATTTAAAAAACCACAATGAACAACATTCTCAAATTTTATTATATCATAGACTAAGAACTAAGAAAAAATATCATTCTATAACCTATTTATCGATATATATAATAAGAAACAATTTATATAATGATACATATTCAATAACATTAGATTTACAATTAATGTTTATCAATGAAACAAATGAATTTCTTTATACAGATTTAAATGTTGAATAAATAACTTCATAATAAATAGTAGACCCTGATAACCATTCTCTGACCACCCATTATGAACATCATTGTTAAATATATATTTTCTCTACACCCATATTACAATATCTCTTAAATGAGGCTCATATAAATTTTTCTAAAAATAATTGCATCAATATTATCTATTACATGATAAATATTTGACCAGATTCCTCCATAAAAAGGTAAAATTATTCAATCTCATCAATCATCACTTATATATATAGATTTTTAAGAATCAACTCTAATAAAATATCACTCAATTTACTAGCCTAAAAATTCAAATTTTCTAGTTTATAAAATATCTTAGTTTCACTACAATTAATGATATCTAACTAGAATATCTAATGATGATTTTATTCTTGGTGAGAGAATGTAACGACCCAAAGTTTTTCAATGGAAGATTCCCATCTTATATCTATGTCATAAAAACACAAAATAATGACCTAATAAGTGATAAATGACCATTAAACATAATTTTGTCATCCCTATGATTGTAATTTTAAAAATCCGACATACACAGTTGTGTTCAAGATAGTATTTGGAGTCTAATGAAACAAAAATAATTTTTGGTGAATAGTAACCTACCCTTATGAATAGTATCCTACCCTTATGAATAGTAATATGACCCTTATGAATAGTAAATAAGAGTAAAAATTACCTATGAATAATAAAATAAAATTTAGACATCATAGAAAGTGATAATTTGACCTTAGTAAACGTTTTTGGTATTTTATAAGTCATATATAATTATTTATAGTTAATTAATTAATTTAAATAAATATTTATTTTCCTGAAATATATTCATAAATTATTGAATCAATTTCTAATAGTTTTTAGGTAATTTTATAAGACCCTACGTAATTTATGAAAGAACTGCAAAAATCAGTTTTAATTTTAAAAACTGTATTTTAAGTAAATTAGGATTTTAAGTAAATATTAAATTAAAAATATTTTGGAAAATTATTTTTGAAAAATGGAAATAATTTTTGGATTCTACACATTGAAAAATGGTTGGGGTAAAATTTTGGGATTTTTCTGAGATACTTGAATTTTTTATGAATAGTAGAATACATTAATTTATCATATAAATACATTTTAATTAAAACCCACTATTCCTGACATCACAAGTGATGTAAGCACCCAAATCCAGAATTCACAAGACTTATTTACTATTCTTATTCATCCAAGACTCACTATTCCTTGTCTTAAGTGAAATTAATAAACTACTCATTTTTATATTAAGGAAACCCCTCTCCCCTCCACTATAAAAGCCACCCTTCACTCCCTCTTTTCCTCACACCTCTCAAGCTCCAAGACTCCTCTAAACTCTGCCCAAACACCTTCCCTAGCTCATCCCCCACGTCCAAAAGCTTCTGGTCTCATCAAAAGACCAAGCATATCTTCCTTAAAGAGGATCTCAAGAGGAGGATTCTAAAGGTAATGTCTCTCTCTCTCTTCTGCTTTAATTTCCTTTCAAGTTCAAGTTCCATTATTTATCTCTCCGTACCTATCTTCATCAAAATTGTTCTGTAAATCCATTAATATATATATACTGTAATATTATGATTCTAATTTAATATTATATCACCCCACATCATTTCCCTCTTCCTTTTATTTTATTAAAGAGAACGTTTTTCATGAGGTGTTAAATTTATCACCTTCAAAAAAGACATGTTCTCTTCATCCATTTATACCATCAAATCTGGTCATGAAAGAATTTTTATGGTTGAACTAGAATATTTTATATGTATTATGTTCTATTTCATGTTCTGGGAATAACCTATGGCCATACTATTAAGTGAAAAGTTAAAATGAGTTGGTTGTGATCCAAAAACCGCTCAAATTAACCCAAATAATCTTCATTTAATTCTTATCTAATGATTCGGCCACATTGATCTAATATAACTCATTATAAAATCATTAAAGATTTTGTAATATCATTAATAACATGTAATATCATTTCTTTATGTTTACCCATGATCTACCCAAACATCAATTTAAGAATACAAGTAGACCGTTCAAAAAAACCATAAAAACGAACATCCCCGAACAAAGTTTTTAAACTGTATAAGTCATCCGAAGGAATATAATATGAAATAATGAAACCAGAATGAACCCTATTAATGTATAAATGGTTCTGGAATTTCTATTTAATGATTATAATGTCATTATAAAAGACATTGAAGAGAAGGAGGCATTCGAGTACAAGGTAAGGGGAAATCTCGAACCCAATTTTCTTCCTTCGGGTTCTCCCTCTTTCACTCCATTTTGATATGGTTACTCATAAAAGATCATTTTTTCATCATTTACATTACTTTTCTTGGATATACATGTTTTTCACTGGTTTTTATGTCTATCCAAATGTTTTCCAAAAAGAACTCTTCTTTCAAGATCTCACCTTTTACCTCTCATTCAAGGTTGATGGTTCTTGTATCAAGTATGTTGTTCCCTCTTTCTATTGGGAACCCAAATCTTATGAAAGTGTTATTATGAGATGAAAGCCATTCCTTTACATGGGTTATTTATGTACATGTTTGATATGTGTTCTATGTGGCAAGCATGATAATGATAATGTTATGATGTGACGGGTGCGACCAAAATTATATAGCACAATATGAATGTTTAAATGTGACGGGTGCGCCCGGATTATACATCACTCTAATGCATTGGGTAAAGTGATGAATCTCATTAGTAAATGTGAAATGATGTGTGAACATGATTCTAGCTTTGTTCACAAGCATGTGTGGTAGTTAACCACTAAGGCATGATTTTTCATTTTTTATGCATTGCCACATTTCAAGTTTATTATTTATGCTCCTCTCATGTTCAAGATATTCTGCCTATGTCATGATTATGCTCACCCCATGCTATATTGTTCTTATCTATCCTTTTTCTGGTCTTTTAGCTCACCCCTTTTGATTTATATCCTTAGGTGGCTACATGTACTAAGGAGAGGACAAGTGCTACTAAGAAGCTATAGAAGAAGAGATTAAATGAATTTTTATGCTTGATGTTGTAATTGTTATGTGTAGTCCTAGTTTTCCCAAGACACTAAACCTCTGGATCCTCCATGTGTAATACTATTATGTTGTTTATCTTTGAAATGATGTAATAGTAATGTAAGAAAAGGCTGAGTCTCTATAGTTGGTATCAAAGGAAAGGTTTAGTTAATTTGGGAATTATGATTAGTGAACCCTAAAGAAAACCTCTAGCATGAGACTAAGTGAAAATATGCACACAAGGATATTTACCTAGGGATACCATATGTTATGTTTTTGGTATAATTGTTTAAATGAATAAGTTATTCATGACTTGTTTACTTATGTTTTGTTTTAACCTTTTCTATTTTAGAAAATGGTTGGAACCAGTAGGAATCGGGCCAACAACTCTTGCAAAGGCCAATGCAACGATTGCCCGAACGACATCCCCAATGATTTTGGAGGTGGAGTTCAAAACTTCATAGCGAGGCTTACCCAATTATCTCGGGTTATGAATAATAACCATAATAATGGGGAACGTCCTCCTTCACCAAAGAGGGAGCAACTAGCAATCGAATGTTTTATGTGGCAACGACCACCGACGTTTTGTGGATCTTCCGATCCACTAGTTGCGGAACAGTGGGTCAACTCCATGGAGAAGATATTTTCTGTTCTTCACTGTTCTGAGACGGAGAAGGCGACTCTATCCGTTTATCGTCTAGATGGAGAAGCTGATCAATGGTGGGCATTGATTAGGAACACCAAGCCAAGGGAGGAAATTGAAGAGATGGAATGGGAAGACTTTAAGATAATGTTTCTTAATAAGTACTTCCCATGAACTCTTCACACAAATATGGAGAAAGAATTCATAGAGCTCAAGAAAAAAGAAGGAGAATCTGTCACAACCTATGAAGCAAATTTCACATGGCTCGCAAGGTATGCTCCGGGTTTTGTTATCAACAATGATAGCAAAATTGATAGATTCTTTAGTGGATTAAAACCAAATCTTCGAAATGCTCTTGCAAATCAAGACTTTAGGAGTTATGAATATGTTGTTCGGTGTACTCTCAAAGTGGAGATGGAGTTTGGAGAATGGTCCCATGGATATGGTGATAAAAAAAGAAAGATGGAGTTTCAAGCTAGTGGATCTAGTGATAAAGATGGGAAGAAAACACAACGACCCACATGCCAAAAATGTTGGAAGTTGCACCATGGGAACTGCCTCAAAGGTACGGCGAAATTCTTTAAGTGTGGGAAGAAAGGACACCAAGCTCGCGAGTGTCGAAAAGACAAGAAAAGGAAGGATAATGTAGCCGATGAAAGGAGAGAACCACTCGTGGGTCAATGCAACAACTGTAGGGAGGTAGGGCACTATTCAAACCAGTGCACTAAACCTCGAGCTCTCGAGGGTAATCAGCGCCAACAACCACCAAAGCCAAAGGAACAAGGGAAGGCTTTTGCCATCACTACTGCGGAGGTGGAACGTGATAATGAAGTCATACAAGTTACACTTCCTATTCACTCAAGAATAGAAAAAGTCTTATTTGATTCTGGTTCTACGCATTCCTTTATATCTTGCAAGTTTTCTAGAACTATAGAATCAAAGCCCCAAAACCTTGAAGTAGAGATATATGTAAAAACACCAAGTGGTGCAATCATTGCAAACGAAGTGTTTGATTCTTCTCCTATTGATGTATGTGGGAAGATTCTTCCGGAAAATATCGTAATACTTCCCTTGGTGGAATTCGATGCTATAATGGGAATGGATTGGCTCTCTTTATATAAAGCACATATCAACTGTCCGGAAAAGGAAATATATTTTCATATTCCAAACCATCCCATGCTCCTATACAAATGCAAGGAGGATCATGAATATCCTTTGAAAAATCCCTCAATGGTGTGGGTGATGATTCCTTATGAAGACGCATACCTCGCCGAAATGTTTGAGTCAAAGTAAAGTTCCAACCTTGAGGAAATACCCATCTTAAGGGAATATGGCGATGTATTTCCCGAAGAGTTACCCGGAATTCCCCCGGATCATGAGGTAGAGTTCTCAATTGAACTCATACCCGGAGCTACTCCTATCTCGAAGTGCCCCTATAGGATGGCTCCCATCGAACTGTAGGAGTTAAAGAAGCAGCTGCAAGAGCATCTATACAAAGGTTTCATATGCCCTAGTGCATCACCTTGGGGTGCGCCAGTGCTCTTTGTAAAGAAGAAAGATGGAACCATGCGACTGTGTATCGATTATCAGGAACTCAACAAGATTACCATAAAGAACAAGTATCCTCTCCCAAGGATTGATGACTTGTTCGATCAGTTAAGAGGAGCTCAATACTTCTTAAAGGTGGATCTTCGTTCTGGATATCATCAAGTAAAGGTGAAGAAGGAAGATATTCAGAAGACTGCCTTCCATACAAGGTATGGGAACTATGAGTTTTTGGTGATGCCCTTCAGACATACTAATGCCACTACAATCTTTATGGATTTGAGGAATAGAGTCTTTAGACATTACCTCGACAATTTTTTGGTAGTGTTTATCAATGATATTATCATATACTCCAAGGGAAAGGAGGAACATGAAGAACATATAAGACTTATGTTGGCGACATTGAGAAAGGAGAAGTTGTATGCCAAGTTCAGCAAGTGTGACTTTTGGATGAATCAAGTCACATTCTTGGGACATGTGATCACAAGAGAGGGAATTTCTATGGACCCTTCAAAGACAAAGGCGATTGAAGAATGGACCGGGCCCTCTAGTGTCACAGAAATCTGTAGTTTTCTTGGATTAGCTGGGTACTATCGACGTTTTGTGAGAAACTTCTCACGATTTTCAATCCCACTAACTAAGTTAACAAGGAAAGGGGTAAAGTATGTATGGACAGAAGAATTTGGGGGAAGCTTCAAGGAGCTAAAGAGAAGGCTGATCACTGCACTTGTACTCACACTACCAAAAAGTGGAGAAAGTTTTGTGATATACAGTGATGCTTTAACTAAAGTCTTGGGTTGTGTACTCATGAAAAATGATAATGTGATAGCCTTCGCCTCATGAAAGTTGAAGATCCATGGGCAGAACTACCCGACGCATGATCTAGAGCTGGCAGCTGTGATTTTTGCCTTGAAAATCTGGCGGCACTACATTTATGGTGAGAAGTGTGACATATACACCAACCACAAGATCCTAAAGTATATATTCACACAAAAGGAGCTCAACATGCGTCAAAGGATATGGTTAGAGCTAATCAAGGATTATGATTGCTCTATTCACTATCTTCCTAGAAAGGCGAACAAGGTACCTGATGCTCTAAGAAGGAACGAACCTACTACTCTATCCTTGTTGAGGATTGAGAAAGATCCTATCTTCTTGGATATGAAAAGGATGGATTTGTGAATCGTAAGGGCAGGGGATACATCCTACCTTTCCCAAATGATTGCGCAACCATCCATCCAACAGAAGATTAAGGAAGCACAAAGGGATGATGTGGAGATACAAAAGAGGGTGAATGCAGTAAATGAAGGGAATCTGCAAGAGTTCCATATCGATGATGATGGTGTGATTCGATTTGGAATGCGGCTTTGTGTGCCTTCATCGCCTGGAATAAAGAAGGAGCTACTGGATAATGCACATAGATCAACTTTCTCTATTCATCCTGGAAGTACCAAGATGTATCGTGATCTCCGAGAACACTTCTGGTGGGATAACATGAAGAAGGAGATTGCGGAATATATATCAAGGTGCTTGGTATGTCATCAAGTTAAAGCTGAGTGGCAAAAGTACAAAGGTATGATGCATCCATTTCATATACCCATGTGGAAATGTTACTATGGACTTTGTCATGGGTCTCCCGAAAAGGTCAAGAGGAAATAATGCGATATGGGTTGTGGTTGAACGACTCACCAAGACTGCCCATTTTATCACTATTCAGGAAGACCTCTCACTTGAACAACTTGCAATGATATATGTGAAGGAAGTAGTGATATTTCACGGTGTTCCAATCTCGATTGTCTCTGACCGTGATCCAAGGTTCACTTCTAAATTCTAGAGTAGCCTTCAACATGCTTTGAGTACTGAAGTAAATTTCAGCACGACCTATCACCCCCAAACTGATGGCCAGTCTGAAAGGACTATTCAGACACTTGAAGATATGCTTATATCCAGCTCTCTTGAATTCAAAGGTGGTTGGGATAATCATCTCCCATTGGTTGAGTTCTCATACAACAATAACTTCCACTCGAGTATTCAGATGGCTCCGTATGAAGCTCTTTATGGGAAGCGATGTAGAACTCCAACCTGTTGGGATGAAGTTGGATAACGAAAACTACTAGGTCCTGATCTTGTTCAAGAGATGACAGAGAAGGTTCAAGTCATCCAGAAACACATCAGAGCTGCTCAAAGTCGGAAAAAGAGCTATGCTGACAATCGTCGAAGGGAATTGGATTTCGACGTTGGAGATAAAGTCTTCCTTCGAATATCTCCATAGAAGAGAGTCATGCAATTCAGGAAGAAAGGGAAGCTAAGCCCAAGGTACATTGGCCCCTTTGAGATCCTTGATCGTATAGGAGCCGTGGCCTATCGTCTGGAACTTCCACCGAATATGGCTCAAGTTCATGATGTGTTTCACGTATCACTACTGAGGAAGTACATTCCATACCCCTCACATGTACTAAACTCATAGGCGGTACAGTTGGAAGATGATCTCTCATATGAGGAGCAGCCGGTAAAAATTCTTGACCGAAGTGATAAGGTTCTACGCAACAAGACAACCCGCCTTGTCAAAGTGTTGTAGAGGAACCATAAGTTTGAGGAAGCAACTTGGGAACAAGAAGAGGCAATGAAGGAGAAGTACCCACACCTGTTTGTGTAAAGTAAAATTCCGGGGGAGGAATTTGTTAAGGGGGGAAGAATGTAACGACCCAAAGTTTTTCAATGGAAAATTCCCTTCTTATATCTATGTCAAAAAAACACTAAATAATGAACTACTAAGTGATAAATGACGATTAAACATAATTTTGTCATCCCTATGTTTGGAATTTTAAAAATCCGACATACACAGTTGTGTTCAAGATAGTTTTTGGAGTCTAATGAAACAAAAATAATTTTTGGTGAAGAGTAACCTACCCTTATGAATATTAACCTACCCTTATGAATAGTAACATGACCCTTATGAATAGTAAATAAGAGTAACATTATTTATGAATAATAAAATAAAATTTAGACATCATAGAAAGTGATAATTTGACCTTAGTAAACGTTTTTGGTATTTTATAATTCATAAATAATTAATTATAATTAATTAATTAATTTAAATAAATATTTATTTTCCTGAAATATATTCATAAATTATTGAATCAATGTCTAATAGTTTTTAGATAATTTTATAAGACCCTACGTAATTTTTGAAAGAACTGCAAAATCAGTTTTAATTTTAAAAATTGTTTTTTAAGTAAATTATGATTTTAATTAAATATTAAATTTATAATATTTAGAAAATTATTTTTGAAAAATGGAAATCATTTTTTGATTCTACACGTCGAAAAATGGTTGGCGTAAAATTTTGAGATTTTTCTGAGATACTTGAATTTTTGATGAATAGTAGAATACAATAATTTATCATATAAATACATTTTAATTAAAACCCACTATTCCTGACATCACAAGTGATTTAAGAACCCAAATCCCGAATTCTCAAGTCTTATTTACTATTCTTAGTCATCCAAGACTCACTATTCCTTGTCTTAGGTGAAATTAATAAACTAATCAATTTTATATTAAGGAAACCCCTCTCCCCTCCACTATAAAAGCCACCCTTCACTCCCTCTTTTCCTCACACCTCTCAAGCTCCAAGACTTCTCTAAACTCTGCCCAAACACCTTACCTAGCTCATCCCTTACGTCCAAAAGCATCTGGTCTCATCAAAAGACCAAGCCTAGCTTCCTTAAAGAGGATCTCAAGAGGAGGATTCTAATGGTAATTTCTCTCTCTCTCTTCTCCTTTAATTTCCTTTCAAGTTCAAGTTCCTTTCTTGATCTCTCCCTAACTATCATCATCCAAATTGTTCTTTAAATCCAGTATTATATATATACTGTAATATTATGATTCTAATGTAATATTATATCACCCCACACCCTTTCCCTCTTCCTTTTATTTTATTAAAGTGAACGTGTTCATGAGGTGTTAAATTTATCACCTTCAAAAATGACATGTTCTCTTCATCCATTTCTACCATAAGATCTAGTCATGAAACCATTTTTATGGTTGAACAAGAATATTTTATATGTATTATGTTCTATTTTATGTTCTGGGAATAACATATGGCCATAATACTAAGTGAAAAGTTAAAATGAGTTGGCTGTGATCCAAAAACCGCTCAAATTAATCCAAATAATCTTTATTTAATTCTTATCTAATGATTCGACCACATGGATCTAATAAAACTCATTATAAAATCATTAAATCTTCTTTAATATCATTAATAACATTTAATATCATTTCTGGATGTTTACCCATGATCTACCCAATCATCAATTTAAGAATACATGTAGACCGTTCAAGAAAACCATAAAAACGAACATCCCCGAACAAAGTTTTTAAACTCTATAAGTCATCCGAAGGAACATAATATGAAATAATGAAACCAGAATGAACCCTATTAATGCATAAATGGTTCTGTAATTTCTAATTAATGATTATAGTTTCATTATACATGACATTAAAGATAAGTAGGCATTCGAGTACAAGGTAAGGGGAAATCTCGAACCCAATTTTCTTCCTTCGGGTTCTTCCTCTTTCACTCCATTTTGATATAGTTACTCCTAAAAGATCATTTTTTCATCATTTAAATTACTTTTATGGGATATACATGTTTGTCACTGGTTTTTATGTGCATCAAAATGTTTTCCAAAAGAACTATTCTTTCAAGATCTCACCTTTTACCTCTCATTCAAGGTTGATGGATCTTGTATCAAGTATGTTGTTACCTCTTTCTTTTGGGAACCCAAAGCTTATGAAAGTGTTATTATGATATGAAAAAGATTCCTTTCCGTGGGTTACTTATGTACATGTTTGATATGTGATCTATGTGGCAAGCAAGATAATGAAAATTTTATGATGTGATGGGTGCGCCCAGAATTATCTAGCGCAATATGAATGTTTAAATGTGATGGGTGCGCCCAGAATTATACAGCGCTACAATGCATTGGGTAAAGTGATGAATCTCATGAGTAAATGTGAAATGATGTGTGAACATGATTCTAGCTTTGTTCAAAATCATGCGTGGTAGTTAACCACTAAGACATGATGTTTCATTTTTTATGCATTGCCACATTTCAAGTTTATTATTTATGCTCCTCTAATGTTCAAGATCTTCTTCCTATGTCATGATTATGCTCACCCCATGCTATATTATTCTTATCTATCCTCTTACTGGGCTTTTATCTCACCCCTTTTGATGTATATCATCAGGTGTCTACATGTACTAAGGAGAGGACATGTGCTACTAAGAAGCTATAGAAGAAGAGAATAATGAATTTTTATGCTTGATGTTGTACATGTTATGTGTAGTCCTAGTTGTCCCAAGACACTAAACCTCTGGATCCTCCATGTGTAATACAATTATGTTGTTTATTTTTGAAATGATGTAATTGTAATGTAAGAAAAGGCCGAGTCGCTATAGAGAATATATTCCTCAATGTCAAGGGATATGTAAATAGTATAATGTTATTTTAATGAGATGATGGCAAAACATACATAGAGAAAATATGACCACCTAAAAATAAACATTAGGTGTAATATAGTTATAAACAAGAGGATTTATTTTTCAACCCCTATAAGATATCACTACTCTCTAGTACTTTATAAAAAACCCTAAACTAAGATAAAGAGCATCAAAAAGTCCAAAAAAAGACTCCATAGTCTATAAATTGAAGAAATTGTGAATATATCATTTTCAATTTCAAGTAATATAATTATACATAACACTATTAAAACCAAAAAATGTCATCATTATTACAGGTTATAGTTTTTATGGAGGAAAAAATTAGTGAGAAATAATACTTGAAATTCAATAAATATCATATAAAAACATGAACTCTAGAAACATTTACTACAATTTTTGGATCCACCAGATAAATATCTATATTAAACATGATTTGATCAGTAACCACAACTTTTCAAGACACAATGTAATCATGTAAAGTTTAATCATGTATACCCAAGTAGAATGAAAATATCATCAAATATAGTTTATTTTTATTCAAATTCGGGTAGTATAACCCACAATAACAATATTTTATTCTTTACTCCACTGCCTCATGATTTTGTTCCTGAACAGGGCACACTACCCACTATGGGGTTTGTACCCATCCGTTTATGAACATATTTTTTGATGGGAAGAGGTTTTATTGAAGATTATATACCATTACCCAGAATCCTTTTTTCCGCAATTTGAGAGAAGGGGAATGTTAACATATCATAACAGTAATATGTCATAATGTCAAACTCTACAGCTAGTAGTCTTTTATTGGTATTGAATGCCCTTCGTATAGCTGGGACTCCAAAAATCACCACCGTAGTAAATTTCCAATGAAATAGAGGATTCCCACTAGATCTAATGAAAATTTTATGTTCTAAATTGGGATTGTAGGACTCATTATCACAATAGTATCTACTTTGGGTCACTCCCTCACAATTTCTTTACTATGTTTTCATTACCATCATGGGAACATGGCCCATAAATATCTAAAAAGGCATATAATATGGATAATATTTCTTGGGTATTATATACAATTACCAATAACACCCCACACCAAAATGTGGGACAAAGGACAAGGCATATTGGTGTGACGCCCTTATATCATGTTTTGACACTCTACACCTAGCAGTACATGATGGTTATAGAATAAAATGCATTTATTTTGGATTCTAACAATTATTATGTTAAATATATTATTATAATGGTAATGGATTAAAAATATCATCATATTATGATGTGAAATATATTAATATTTTGATGAAGAACATTATAATAAATTTATCCTTAAATTCTTGATTACATATATTTTGTATTTTCCATAAAAATATGGTTTTGTGAGGCCAGATGTAGAAAACCTATATTATTAGGGTCTATAGTGACACATGAATCCATTCGTACAAGCATCCTTCTCCTTCATCCATATTTTTCGTCTAGACAACAAATTAATCTTTGATAACTATAATTCCCACTTATATTGATTGAGTTATTCACCAATCTATAATAGGGGATAAAGTTTATTTACTACCATATGATATAATTTATTATGACTGATTCCAAACTAATGTCTATAATATTATTTGATTATGAACTACAACAAATTAGGCAATGAAAATAGACTTGACCTCTTGTATCCATTAATAATATGTCATCAATCTGAATAGATAAATATTATTACATAGATGGTTCGACCCAATAAGGATATACTGAAATCTGACAAACATGCTGTTTTAACACTATCAAGAAAACAATATCAAACTAAGGGTGTATTGTTGCAACATCATCAGTTCAAACACCATGAAAATAATTAACTGAGAATAAATAATCACTATGAGTCTATCATGAATTTGATGGTCTCAATCACTAATAAATCCAAAATACTCCCATCGACATCAATGAAAAAAACCCACCCACAAAAATAAATATATAGCATGGTTCATTGAATATTATAAATCTAGGAAAATTATAGAATCATATGATTATATCCATGGTAGAAAGAAATCTCTTAATAACAGATGTTTTTCCATCAACAACTCACAACCCTAAAATACCTCAAAAATGATTGATGGAATATTAATATGTAATGTAGACATCAACATAACATAATAAACCCTATAAATAATAATGTTCCTTGATCTACGAGAGATAGTCAATATCCATTAATGAATGTAGAATACATGGTAGAGGAAAATAATTGGTAAATCAAAGCATGCATGACCCTCTATGGATTGGAAACTCCATTGTATATATTTTTCCATGCACAACACCTCTACATGACTTCCCCTGATTGCCACTACCATCACGACCACACTCAATACAATATCCCAAAGGATGAGTTACATCATGTGGGAATCGTAAGCTAAACACATCTCTACTTTATTTCCAAAAGGGATTATGACTTATTTATATTTGATAAATCATCAAATAAAACATGTATTGATGATGTAGTGAAAACTTAATGTCTTCCTCATACTAACCACTGTGACTAAACTACCATTGGATCAAATAATGAAAATAACATTCAAATGAAATTAAAAATTCATTTGGGTTCCACGTAAAGGAATGATAACTACTATATAATCATAAATAAAAGAACATAGGTGGAAAAAAATTCCGTATATAAAAAACTCTTAGAGTCCTCATTGAATATTACAAATTAACATTGATTACATTGTTGAGTAAATTGATAGCTTCACTATAATTCTAAACTAATCAATTAAATAATATTCTATATAACCATATTATCCATTTGCTTATTAATATCTGTGATCTATGAAAATAAGGTAACATGTTTTGTAATATATAGATTCAACACAATATCAAAATTCAATTTTATAGGCTCTACATTTGGACGATTTTCATAATAATAGAATTGATGATTTATGAACTGCACACTAGGATTCCAAAAAATTAATATCTTTAATAGAATTCAAATAAACACTTAATAAAACATTTAATTTACAAAAACAATAAAGTATGTTAGCTAAAAATTGACTATAAAACAACTTCCACGATTCCTCTAGCTTTTTTTATCACTCGATAATGTGATATTTTTCATAAAATTAGAAACAATGAAAAATTAATATGAAATCAAATAAAATTATTATATTGAGTAAAACCAAGAATTATATATGTAAATAATACATTCTATTGGATAAATATTCAATGAATCTTATAATAATTAAAACCCTTAAACCATATGGGTTTACAGTATTAGAACACTTGAAATATTGTCAGCCAATTTCATGAAGGTTCATCAACACATTTGACATGGTTCTTCTCACATAATATCCATCATTGAAATATCATAGTCAATATCATTCTTAATGACCTAGTTAAATGTATTCATATGATAAGGTGGGTTCATAGGATCAGTAATGATATACATTAGAGGCATCAATTAAATATTGTTAATGATCATAAGATAGAAATACATTTATGATAGGTTGATAATAAGTCATAACAATAATTCAACATATCAAAGAATATAAATAATTGGTTATGGAATGTTGATTTTTTTAAAGAAAAAAACAATATTATGAATAGTGTTGAATCATCTGTTCTCAATCACGAGCCAAGCGATAATATCATATGCATAGAAACATATCTTAGTGATATTATCAATATTAAGAATATAGAATCATTTAATTATTCAATTATACCAACTAGTTCCATTATAAACAATTGTATTTTACCATAGTTTATTGGGCTCAAATCCCATTCCCTTTACACACACGGTAGATTATGTCCAATATTGGAATAGGTTCACTCCCAATTCCATTCCATATTATGTCAGGAGATATCTGTATTTATCAAATGAGATAGAGGTATATGTATGTTTTATTTCACCTATAACATAATAGAAACAAATCCTAAGTATTATAGAAGAAAAAAACATTATGCATATCATGATATCTTAATTAACACTTTGAAAAGGAATACGTTTCATAAAAACATCATCAAAACATAATCATTATAATCCATCAATATAAAGAATGTATGTTGACTCAATATATACTATCCCCAGGGAATCATAATATACATTAAATAATGATGAAATAGAGAAAAAATTATTTCATAAATAAAATTAAAATGTTCTTTGAAAAAGAAAAGAAAATAGACTTTTATTTTTGAAACCATTTAAAACTAAAAATTACCTGAAAATGGGATTATAAATTTTTATGAATCTATGGAAACATGTAAAATATTCATCCTGATGTATAATTTACTAGAATATATAAAATTAATTATTTTCCTAAATGTTAAAATATTTATTTTCATAGATTTCTAATGGTTATAAAAAATGATCCAAATAAAAATTGTTTGAAAGTGTCCAATTTAATCATTTGTAAACATAATAAAGGATTTATAATTGACAATTATCAAACATGTATTAATAGATAAAAATAGTCATCAAGAAATTTTGAAGAAAATTTATATGGTAGATAATGATCCTAGAACTAGGGTTCCTCCCAAGAGAATTCAACCCCTTCCCTTTTACTTTCCACTTGGGGTGAGTATTTACTTTCTATGAGTTTCTCTCCATCCACCTAACATACTGTTTTATCCATCATTTTTTATTAATCATCTTATATTTTTTGTTTTTCCTTTCTATATTGTTATACTGGTAGTTTTGGGGTTTTCTTTCTATTTTCAGTTTCAAACCCTCTAATACCTCTCCCTATAGCCCCTGGAAACATCATGCTATAAAATGTTTGTGTAGGGAATTATGTAGCTATGGAATATTGGAATTTTTTAGGTGGTGGAACTCGTCAGTGTATTCAGATAATATTCCTACATTCTTTTGGTTTTTTAAATCATTTGTTTAATGTTGTAGTCACATTCACCCTTCATATTCTCTTGATAAAGAATCATTTTTTAGACTCCACTGATAGTTCAGTAAGAAGTATCTTGTGGTGGTTTTATTGTCAAGGATTTTGGTGTGTGAAGAAGTTATGTTTCATTCTCCCCTGGAGTTTCCCCCTATTTTTATGGTTTCTTGGTGTGTGGTTCCCTATTATTATTTCCTCATCAACTGTTCTCCATTCAATTTTTCCAAAATTTTTGATTTATAATTTTTTGAAAATGGTGTTCCTTGGAAGGAAGGCATGGTTACCAGTGATGCAGTTTAGGATACAAAGAAAGAGGTGGGATCTGGGGCTTGAGGTGGTGGACTTCGATGTGTGAATTTTGAGTCACCAACCACATGATTCTTGGAAAGATATATTCTTTATAGAAACACAAAATTTTCATATATAGATATTAATTGTAACGTCCCGGACCTAGGTACCACTCAACGGGTGCCCCGAACCCGATTTTCCACGTGACCTCAAGAGCATTTCCCCAAACCCCAGAGGCTGCCGACTAGCAGCAAGGGCCCAGGTCTGATAGTGTGGTAACTATGCCCTCATTTTTCAAAGTGTAGCGCAGCGAAATGAAATAAAATATACAACAAACAACGGAAGCAGTCCACCATACACAACTGAATAAACAACAGTAGTGGATATAACCAAAAGTATATAAATTATGATGCTACATGTCTCAAGTTCTAAGGAAACAGCCAGAACATGTTATACATCAATATAGTACAACCAAAAGCAGAGTACAGAAAAACAAAGCAAAATAGCTGGCAGCGGCATCGCAAGCCTAGGCTCTGTCCCATGCCCTCCTACTCCTCAGTAACAGTCAAGTACCTGTATAAGGACTCTTGCCCCTATCTACACCTGCAGCAACGTAATCTGTTTGGGCCGAAAAGCATGACCCAAATAGGGTGTGGGAAATATATCTCAGTAGGCACCCACCAAAGGCCTGTTCCCAACTGCGTGTAAGCATGCAATGATAGTGTGCAGTAGTAAAATTCAATAAAGTAAGCAGTACTCAAAAGTAACTAATTACCACTTATATTTCCATTTTATTATTCATTTAAGTCATTAAATATTAGAAACCACCACACTGCATTTCTAAGTATACAGTCCACATCCTCAGACTAGTAAACCCCTACCCTCAGGTAAGGAGTGTCCAACACAAGAATCCGCCCTCAGGCATAACAGAATTTGCCCTCAGGCGTAGGTAGTGTCGCCCTCAGGAATATAGTCTATTTCCCTTAGGCACGGAAGAAGTTTCCCTCAGGCTGAAGTAACTACTACCCTCAGGTTAAACAGTACAGTGCCCACAGGCTAATCACAACAATGCCCTCAGGCTAAATAGGTAACCGGGCCATTCCCGACATGTAAAAAAGAAGTAAACAAGTAATTCCTCTCAAGGTAATTCTACAATTACTACTTTTCAAGGCATACCCTCAAGTATCCTATCCAAACGACTAATAGTGGAACACACCCCCAGGGTGGTCCCAAATCCAAGCAATGATCCCAACTATAATTTTAATATCATAATTAAATACCTAATCAATTCTAGGTGTTTTATATAGAAACAAACTCAGCCACAAGACACCCCAACATGGGATCGTGGCACAAAAATGCACAAAACACACAGCAGTTGGAAAACTAAACTCCAAGAAACCTAGTTTATACACCAACGAACGTTATACCCGAACATCGACACCAGAAACGCCTACGAACGGAGTAGATCTGACGAAGAACAAAACTCGGTCAAACGTAAATAACTCCTATTAGGAGAAGAATTGGTATGAACCAGCCAATGAGGTGGAAGCCCTTACCCATGCGGTTCCAACGGGATCGTCCGAGGCGGAAAGCGATTCTAGACAAACACCCGGTGGATATTCAAAGACCCGGCCTCCTCCTTTGGATCCAAATCGGCTCAAGTGTCTCCTCTGCCAAATGAGGAGGCTACTGCCTATTTTAAGCCGAAAAAAGTACACAGCGTGTACTTGTTTAATTTAACTGTTCATTTGGCGGCACCACCACACCATTCATCCATCGACATGAGTACATGACATGTTCTCCCAAGTACACGGTGTGTACTATCCCCAGCTGGAGGCTACTCCACCACCTTAATGTTTTGGCCTGCCGACTGACTACACGGCATGTATGTACCACTACACGCCCTGTAGTTGGTTCCTACACCCCTCGTCGCCGACAAGGCTACATTCCCCGTGTACTCATCCCCACACGGACAGAAGTACACGGCGTGTGGAAAAAGTACACGGTGTGTAGTTCCAAAATTTAAGAGTTTTCCCCATTTTCCATATTTTTCTCAAAAACACTTAAGGAAAAGGGAAAAAAGAAGCTCGTACCTAAAAACAAAGAACCGATTCTTACAAACGTCCCCCCGTATAGCAATTCATCCCTGAATTTCCCTTCCAAGGGTGGTGAAGATATAGCCATGAACAACTCCGGCCACTGAGCACGTACGTTGGTCTCCCACTCACAGGTTTCGTCCTGCACTCATCCATGCTTCCATAGCACCCGTACGAGAGGAAATGACCAACCTCAGAGAACCTTCTTTCTCCTTTCAACGATACAAATCAGATGCTCCTCAAAGGATACATCTTCCTCTAGCTCAACCTCCTCGGGCTGAAAGGCGAGAGACAGGTTTGAATGATAGTGAAAAAACTGAGATACATGGAAGACGTCATGCATGGCTCGGTACCGCTACGGTAACCACAACTGATAAGCAACCATCCCGACCCTTTCCAAAATCTCAAATGGCCCCACATACCGCGGTAAAAGGTTTCCCTGTCTCCTGATCTACTCGTGTCCCAACCTCGATGAAACACGTAAGAAAACCCGATCCCCAAACACGAACTCCACAGGTCGTCTACGACAATCATCATGTGACTTCTGACAAGACTGCGCGGTAGCCATCTGCTTCTAAATCAACAGGACCTTCTCAGATGTCTGTTTCATGATCTGTGGCCCCAGTAAAGCTGCCTCACCTACCTCTAACCAGCACAAAGGTGATCGGGACAACCAAACATATAATTCCTCGTATGGTTCCATCTCAATAGTCTCCTAAAAGCAATTATTATAGGAAAACTCAACTAAGGGTATATGATTCACCCAAGAGCCCCCAAAGTCTAGGACGCATGCGCGCAGTATGTCCTCTAGCACCTGTATCGTACGCTCCGACTGGCCATCGGTCTGAGGGTGGAATTTTATGCTCAGAAGCATATGTGTACCCAGCGCCCTCTGAAAACTCTGCCAGAAATGAGATGTTATGCGGGTGTCCTTATTAGAAATGATAGAACGAGGGACCCCATGAAGACATATGATCCCTCAGATATACAGCCTTCTGAGCTCATCAACACCGAAGGACTCCTTGATCGGCAACAAGTGTGCTACCTTCATGAGTCTGTCCATAACGACCCATACGACATCATTGCCATGAGGTGACATCGGCAAACCAGTCACGGAATCCATGGCGACATCATCCCATTTCCACTCTGGAATGGGTAACTGATGTAACAGCCCAACTGGTCTCTGATGCTCCGCCTTCACCTGTTGACAAGTGGAACACCTCGTAACAAAACTAGCTACATGTATCTTCATACCCAGCCACCAGTACGGACGTCTCAAGTCACGGTACATCTTGGTAACCCCGGGATGAACTGCCCAAGCTGAAGCATGAAACACTCACATCAGCTCCTCACGTATATTCTCTGGAACCCATAATCATCCATGGAAACAAATAAAGCTCATCATCGCCTATCGTCCAACCCGGAGGAGGATCCTCATTGCCACCAACTCCCGTAGAACTAGGCCTTCTGAAACCGATAGATGTCTCATCCTCAATCTATCCAGGAGGGTAGAAGTCACTACTAAAGAGGAAAGATAAATCTGCCCCTGCCTGTCGTGCACCTCCAAATGTATCTCAGAGAATAAGTCCATGAGCTCCCACTCACCACTAGCCTCCTGCACTACCTAGATCTGAGTCTTTATGCTCAGTGCATCAACTACTGCATTACCTTTACCAGGTGTACAGGAATGCTCAAAATCGAAGGACTGTAGGTACTCAACCCACATTCTCTACCTCAGATTCAGGTCACGTTGAGTAAAGATATACTTGAGGGTTTTGTGGTCGGTGAAAACCCAAAAATTCTCTCCCAACAGATAATGTATCCAATAACGCAACACATGCACAACTGCAGCCAACTCGAGATCATGCGTCGGATAATTCCTCTCATGTGGCCTCAACAGCTGAGACCCGTACGCAATGACTCGATCTCCCTGCATCAACACTGCTCCTTACCCAATACCCGATGCATCACAGTAAACTGTATAGCTTCTTCCCTTCTCTGGGAGTATCCAAATCGGTGCTGATGTCAACCTTCCATTCAGGTCCAGAAAGGCTATCTCACAAGCTTCCAACCAAACGAATTTCACACCTTTATTAGTCAAGCCCGTCAATGGTGCTGCTTAGAGGGAGAAGTCCTGCATAAAATTCTTGTAGTATCCAGCCAACCCTAATAAACTCCGCATCTCAAACACGTTATTAGGATACTCCTAAGAAACTACAACTCTCACATTTTTGGGGTCTACTGAAACTCCTCCCTCTGGGATGATATGACCCAGGAAGTGAATCTGGTCCATTCAAAAGTGGCACTTTGAGAACATACCATATGGACGATGCTCCCTCAGTGTACTCAATAGGATCTCAAGATGGGTGGCATGGTCGTGTCAAGTGTGAGAGTACACCAAGATTTCATCCACAAATAATACCACAAATGAATCAAGATACAGATGGAGCACACGATCCATCATAGCCATGAAAACCGATGGCACGTTCGTGAGTCTGAACGGCATAACCGTATACTCATATAGACCATACTTGCTCCTGAAATCTGTGAGAGGTATATCAGATGGTCTCACGTGCAGATGATGATATCCTGATCTCTGGTCAATCTTCGAGAACACTCATGCTCCGAGAAGCTGATAAAAAAGATCATTAATCCTCAGAAAGGGATATCGTTTCTTAATCGTCAACTGGTTCAACTTCTGATAATCCACGTAATGTCTGAGGGTACCATCCACCTTATTTGCAAAAAGGACTGGAGAACCCCAAGGAGACGTATTGGGTCGGAAAAAGCCCTTTTCCGGTAACTCCTCTTACTGTCTCTTGAGCTCCTACAACTCAGGTGTAGCCATACTATAAGGAGGAATGGACACGGGTGCTTCTCCTGGGAGTAGCTCAATAGAGAAATCCACCTCACGCACCAGAGGGAGACCTAAAATGTCGTCCGGGAAAACATCTCTGAAAGGATCAATAATTGGAGTGAAATACATCTAACAAGTCCACTGGTCATCCAGATATAAGCTCGCAATCTAGGCTGTGACTCCACCTCACCCACGATGCTCTGGTCCAGCTTGACTCACCTGAACATCCCATTCGCCCTTGTATAAAAACTCTCTGCCTTCTGGTGATGTGAAACACACCCTACGATGATAGAAGTCTACAAAGGACCGAAAGGGAACTAACCAGTCCATCCTGAGAATAAAGTCATAGCTCATCATCTCTAAGACGTAGAGGTCCCAAAGGAAGTGACACCCACCAACCTCACGGGGGAACTCCTTGAACAAAATCACACCATCCACTCTAGTTCCCAACAGAGTGTCTAGTATCATAATATCAGAAGAAGGAGAAACATATATCCCAAGGCTCTCTACAACAAGTACAAATATAAAACTATTTGTAACACCCATATCAAAAAGTACTGCAGACAAGACAGAAGATACTAGAATAATACCTTTGACTATAGAAGGTCCAAGATCCTACTCATGCTGGGTCTGTTGCACTGCATATGCCTACCCAGTGCCACAACCCTGCGACACAGCCTCCCTACCCTGAGATGTCCCGCCCTACTGCCTCTGAGATCCTGGTGTCAGGATACCACAGCCATGACCACCATATCTGCTTGCATGCCCTGACGTGTTCCAGTTCCCTGACTGGTAAGAAGCCATTGGTCCTTCTCCTTCATGAAAAGTCTGCACTGAACCCCTCTCACTAGCCACTGGTGGAAACGCCCTAAAAAATCACTACAGATGACCCATCTTGCTGCATGCTCGGTACCCCACTGGGTCTCATGGATATTGCGGTCACTTGTGCCCCTCTCTGCCACACTGGTAGCACCTGACCTGACCACTTGATAAAGCTTCTTAGCTGGTACTGCCGCCGTAAGAGAAGTCTATCTGTCTCTTTCTCTTTCCAGCAAAAATAGTACCAGTAAATGGCGATGAACCTCCCTGGCCCACACCACCAGATTCTTGCAGGTTCCTCCCAGTAAGCAGTGCCTGGTTCATGATGGAGTGTACAGTAGGCAACATGAATACATTCAATAGTGCTCAGATTTCATACCGAAGACCATCCTCAAAATTTCTGGCTCTCATCCTCTCATCATCCAGCACCATGGGTGCAAAGCACTGAAGCTCCATAGAACAAGAATTATAGTGCATCACTGACATAGCGCCTTGATGTAGATTCATGAACTCTCAAGCTCTATCTACCCTCAGCATTTCGAGAAATTAAAAGTCATAAAAGACTGCCTTAATGTCTTCCCACGCCATGTCCCTGTGATTCTCTGACTGGGTGGTAACATCCCACCACCTCTTGGAGGAATCCCGCAACATGTAAGTCGCGAGCTTGACCCTCCGCCCTGGAGGCATCTCAAGATGCTCGAAAATAGTCTACATCGATCCTTGCCAAGACTCCGTAGCTTGTGGTCCACCATCCCCTGAAAAAGTAGGCGGATGCTGCTGCTGAAAGATATGCGTCATCTCCTCCATAGACGTAGCAACCTATAGTGCTCAATGAATGGTCTGCATAAACCGCATAAAACCTTCACAGAACTGCGCCTCCACGCCTGTGTCCGATATAGCTGTTGGCACTGCATCTGGATCTGCTAGAGGATCAACTGGTACCACATGGCCTACTATCTACGGAGTATAATTTTCGTCGCTCTCCTGGAAAAAAACTCGCGGTCGTCTAGGCAGCATGAAAGTATAGGGTCAAAAGCATGCCTCAGATTCAAGGTTATTAAGGCTGAAATGAAGAAACCACAAAGGGAACAAGAGGAAGAAGGCATCTCAAAGATTTTAAAACAAAACTACATGGCGTGTACACTGACTAAAAACGGGTACTTGACATCCCTTCCCCTGCCTGGGTCCTTCTACATGGATAAGCCACATGGCTCCTGTTAAACAAAACTACACGGAGTGTATGGTGTTATTTTCCAACTGCCAGTGTCGCTTGTGACACAGCCGACTACTCGGCTTACAACTACACAGCATCCACGTTTCCTAGACACACGGCTAAAACCACATGGTCTGTCCTCATACAAGACCACACGGCGTGTCCCATAGTTACACGACATGTTCAAGGAGAGGTGACATCGACCCGTGTTTGTTAGTTACACGACCGAGTCTCTAGGTCACACTACATAGCGTGTTCATCATTGACACGATGTGTTCTGTATAGGAATTCACTGACCCATTTTTTTAGCTACACGACCGGACTCCGAGTCACACTACACGGTGTGTACAAAAGCTACACGGCGTGTTTTACCCAAGCCTTTCCCTACCCCGTGTCGCGGACCACACGGTTTGTGACACAGGAAGAGACTACACGGTGTGTACTCGGGGTACAAGGCGTGTACTAAAAAATGTAATTTTTCTTCCCGAATATAAGAACATACATGGATTGTATAAAAATACTACACGGCGTGTACATTGGGTATCCAGACAGTATGCCTCAGAAACTTCCCTGGAACCCAGAAAATACTGTTAAAACAACACCTAAGTGTAAAATTCCAACCCGTGGGGGCCCATACTCCCCACGAATCAATTTTTGACTTCTCATATGTGTTATAACCAATAAACAGTCAACGATCCACCAAATTCTAGTCAATGGGGGCCCATACTCCCCAAAAACCTATGTTTGGCTTCCATTCTATAAACAAGCTCTTACAAAGAATTCCCTATCACAGAGCAGGTATGTATCAAGCAGCTATCACTACAACATGATTTAGTAGCACAATAACTATCACAAAAACATAGAAATTCTAATGCACCTACAAGGCATGGAAACTATGCATGACATATGATATCTAGCATGTTCATATATGATACATGAGATGGAATACCCTAATCTCATCGGGTTGCAACTAAAGTGAACCCATAGATAAATTATAACACAAAAAACTCAAGTATATCACCCCACGGTGAAAACATATCAACTGTAAATTGCAAAAACATATACGAGGTTGATTGGATTTTCCCTGTACACGGGTTAGCTACACCCGGGAACAACTTATTACTAAATACTGGTCCATCCTATCCCTGAATAAGGCTCTAAATAGTAAGTCAAAGAAATGAACCCCCTCTAATACCACTTTGTAATGTACCGGACCCGGGTTCCACTAAATGGGTGCCCCGGACCCGGTTCGCCATGTGACCTCAAGCGCATTTCCCAAAATTCCAGAGGGTGACGACTAGTAGCGAGGGCCTAGGTATGATAGTGGGGATACTATACCCTCATTTGTCAAAGTGTATTGCAGTGGAATGAAATAAAACATACAACAAAAAAAGGATGTAGTAAACCATACACAACTGAATAAACAACATGAGTGGATATAAGCAACAATATAAAAATGATGATTCTACATGTCTCATGTTCTAAGGAAACAACCAGAACCTGTTATACATAAATGTAGTACAACCAAAAGAAGAGTACAGCAAAACAAAGCAAAATAGCTGGCAGCAGCATTGCGAGCCTAGGCTCGGTCCCGTGCCCTCCTACTCCCCAGTAACAGTCAAGTACCTGTATAGGGACTCTTTCCCCAATCTACACCTGCATCAACATAATCTGTTTGGGCCGAAAAGCAAGACCCAAATAGGGTGTGAGAAAAATATCTCTGTAGGCACCCCCCAAAGGCCTGTGACCAACTGCGTGTAAGCATGCAACGATAGTGTGCGGTAGTAGAATGAAATAGATTAAGCAGTACTCAAAAGTAAAAAATTACTAGTTATATTTCCATTTTATTATTCATTTAATAAATTAATTATTAGAAACCAACACAGTGCATTTCTAAGTAAACAGTCCACGTCCTCAGACTAGTAAACCCCTACCCTCAGGTAAGGAGTGTTCAACACAATAATCTGCCCTCAGGCATGACAGAATTTTCCCTCAGGTGTAGGTAGTGTCACCCTCAGGCACAGAGTCTATTGCCCTCAGGCACGGAAGAAGTTGCCCTCAGGCCGAAGTAACTATTACCCTCAGGCTAAACAGTGCAGTGCCCACAGGCTAATCACAACAATGCCCTCAGGCTAAATAGGTAACCGGGCCATGCCCAACATGTAAACAAGTAGTAAAAAATCAATTCCTCTCACGGAAATTCTACAATTACTACTTTTAAAGGAATGCGCTTGGGTATCCGGGCCAAGCAGCTAAGAGTGAAACACACCCTTGGGGTGGTCCCGGATCCAAGCAACGATCGCAACCAGCATTTTAATATCATAATTTAATACTGAATCAATTCTAGGTGTTTAATATAGCAACGAACTCAGCCACATGACACCCCAACATGGGTTCATGGCACAAAACACACAAAACACACATCAGTTGGAAAACTAAACACCAAGACACCTACCATATACACCAACGAATGTTATACCCGAACGCCACTCCAGAAACTCCTATGAACGTCATTGATCTGACGAAGAACAAGTCCGGTTCAAACGTAAATAACTCCTGTTAGGAGAAGAATTGGTAAGAACCAGCCAAGGAGGTGGAATCCCTTACCCGTGCGGTTCCAACGGGATCCTCCGAGGCTGAAACCGATTCCAGACGAACACCCGATGGATCTACAAAGGTCTGGCCTCCTCCTTTGGCTCCAAATCAGCTCAAGTGTCTCCTCTACCAAATGAGGAGTCTACTTCCTTTTTTATGCCGAAAAAACAAAGTACACGGCGTGTACTTCTGAGTACAAGGCGTTTACTCTTTCATTTAACTATTTATTTGGTGGCACCACCACACTGTTCATCTGTAGACATGAGTACATGGCATGTACTCCCAATTACACGGCGTGTACTGTCACCCAGCTGGCGGCTACTCCACCACCTTACTGTTTTGGCCTGTCGACTGACTACACGGCGTGTTAGTACCACTACATGTTGTGTAGTTGGTTCCTACACCCCTCGTCACCGACAAGGCTAAATGCCCCGTATACTCATCCCCACACGGCCACAAGTACACGGCGTGTGGAAAAAGTACACGGTGTGTAGTTCCAAAATTTAAGATTTTCCCCCATTTTTCATATTTTTTTAGAAAACACTTAAGGAAAGGGAAAAAGAAGAGGCACGTACCTGAAAACTAAGAACCAGGTTCTTACATTAATAATAGAATATTATTCATTACTAAAAAATTCAATTCATGACCTAACAGTTTACACTAAGGATATTTATAAACATGGAAACATGAAAACCTTGTTCATAAAATATAAAAATTTTCTTCCACTTATTTCATCATAAATAACACCTGTCTTAGACATATCATACTCAATACCATTTTCTTAACCTTGCTAATGGAGATATAATAAAAGGGAGTGATATGACGCTCACTAAGGGTAAACAAGGGAGATATAAATGATCAGACACATGTAAATTTTTAATAATGGTGTTCAAACATTATAATAATGTTTGAAAAGGAAACCCTAAATATGAAAGGTCATAATATTAATTTTTTTTCATAAATAATGGTAGTTCATAAGACATTAATCACATGATAATAAAGAAGCAGAAATCATGAATGTTTATATAGGCCTAAGACATTGATTTTCGGATTACAAAATATCACTGGAAATCAATTCCATTCTGATAATGGATTATTGAAAAGGATATCATAGTGGAATCGATTTACTCCCCAAGAAATCATGGTAGTTAATTTTCACTGCTAATACTATTATAATTTACAAAGTCCCTAATTGAACTGGGTTCACTCCCCATTCGATTCCAGTATATCTCTTGAGATATAAATCGATACCCAATGAATTCAAGGTATATACATGTCCTAAGAATCCCTAAATAAGAAACAAAAATATGTGTTGAATAATATCATAAAGAATTCATCATATGAGAATCCATGAAAATAAATGGTTTTAATATACATTTCATCATAGATTCACCCATGTAAAAAAAGGATTTCTTAATTTTTTTTTCATTTTATCATAGTACAACCCATGCTAAAGATGACATTTTCATAAAAATAATTTTATCATGTATATAATAAATCCAAATAAAGAATAAATATTGTATAATTGGATGATATTCTCAATAAATAAAAAGTGAAATGATTGATTTTTTTCTATGATGACTGAAAATAAAATTAAAGTATCATTAAAAAATATTAGTGAAAACAACTATCCAATATTTAAATTTTTTTTTAAAATGAATTAACAAATATAAATTCAAAATTTTCATTCAAAATTACCTTTGAAACAATTTTCTAAATCTAAAAAGCAAAAATTATCCATCCGTTTAGGAAAATTTGTTTTTCACTATAATTTAAAATTACATTGAATTAATATTTTCTCTATAAAATTCGCAATGTAACTCAATTGGAAAATAAAAACATGGATATGGAATAAAATTGTCTTTTTACTTAAAAGAAAAATGGTGTAAAATTTAATTAAATACATATTTTCAATACCTTGAGTAAAAAAATTGTTAAAAATTAAAAAAACAGTATTTTAAATTAAAACCATAGGATAAAAAAATTCATGAGTATCTTGTGAAGTTTATCATGATATATCATTATCAAAACTTCATCATTAACAATCTTGATGAACATTGATATTGTAACATAAATCCTTAGTTTAAAATACCTTGTAACCACTATAATCTCTTATTTAAAATAATTAAATTCATTTTAATTCTATAAAATAATCATGTTCATAAATATAATATCATATATGATAACTTTATAACATTTCAACACCCCCTTTAATCATTAATTCCATATTAAAATCACTATTTCTAAGAGTTAACTATTTCGTTTATCATGAGAATTTGTGTTCAGTAGTTGTACACCATTTAAATATAACAAGGTTCTAAGTTCTCCTTAATAATAATCATATATAAATTCCAAATTTATTTATTATGAACACATTTATATTGATCCATAAAACATATATCTTGAAAATTGAAGTGGAATGTTCATTGAAACATTAGGTTGTATGTATGCACAAAAAATTTTTTCATTCCAAAAAATATTGAAAATATAGTGAAATTTAAATTAAACATTCTAACATAACTATAATATCATATATATACATAAAAATATTCTTCATTTCCTTCATTGCAAACTATAAATAAAAATCTAATCTCATCACTTCATGGAGTTTGTAGTCTACACATACATACATACATTATTATCACTTCTCAAAGGATTAGATGGTAAGTAGGTATTTTTCATATAAAAATTGGAATTTTGTAATTATTTCCTAAATAAAATATATAAATATTAGACCCGTTATAATACCCATCCACAAAATGTAGTAATGTAAAATTAATTTTATCCCTTCATGTAGATGGTAATCCATACGTATGCATGAGTGATACTTTCACATCTTCTTTGATGGTAAATACAGTTTATAATGATGATTTAATAATAATAATTTCATTTATGAAACATTAGTATAGTAATGTTTTTATTTTATAATAACTACCATTTATTTATTGGTGATAAAGAAGAGTAGAAAGGATAGTGATTGGTTTTGGAAGTAGCATCTTCTTTGAAAATATTATTTTAGATGAACTATAGATTTCTATTAGGATGGAATTTTGGGATTCCTAGATGCACTATTAAGGGTCAAATTGTTTTTAAAACGTAATTTGGTAGAGGAATTTCAAGGTAGAATGTTCAATGTGGTGTAAATAATTGATGGACGAGGTTCCCTTTAATAATTTATGAGATACAAATATTTGTAATTAATAAAAAAATAAATTACAATATTTTTTTCTCATGAAAATTCCCTTAAATAAAAGGTTATTCAATGGAATGGTTGGATATGATTTTAATACCATTAAAAAATATAATTTATATTAACTTTAGGGTCATTTTATGATTTATAATTTTGATTATCCATTCACTATCCATTTTTAATTTGAAATATGTCAACAAATTTATCTTTATTGAAGGGTTTTAATTTCTATGGTAAATGATGAGTTTTATTTTGGGTGAGGTTTTATGTCTTTTCCAACTTCCTGATGGTGGTAGAAACCATGTCAGTCCCTCCCCCATCGGTGGTGGTGGTACCTTCATTTTCATTCGTGGGAGTGGAATCTCCCTTCTCTCCATTTATCAAACCTGAGTTTGTTCACCCATTCCTACATTTATCTCTATATCATAAATTTATAGATTTTTATTAATGATTAACTAATATTATAATGGTGATTGATGGGTTTAATAATGCTTCTTCGCTTCTCAATCGAACCATGATTGGTCAATTCTCATAGAGAAGTCATTCAGTTGAAACCTTTGATTGGTTTATTTTTAGTTAAAGGGACCTAAAGGATATGACTAATATTTGTTTTCTAGATAACATTAAATTCATGATCTGCTTCACATAAGAGGAAGACCTTATCAATGATTGGTCCAGAACACCTCATATTTGCAATGGGAATTGATTTTTCCTAAAAGAGTTGGACATAAAAATATCATATGAAGTGGGATTCCCATTTATTGTTGATATTGGTGACTTACTCTAACCTTCACATTCTATTTCATAATCCTTTGATTACTAGGATGATTGGGAACCTCATTGGAATTTTCTTATGCTCAAAATGATGAAAAAATATAGTGTGTCATCCTGTGAATGAAAAAGTGTGTGTCAATGTTGTTTTTACACAAAAGTATTCCGATTTCATCTTGATTATAGTATAAGAGGAAAACTGTTTTAGGAATAAGTTTGTTTGTGAGTCCTAGGGAGGATTTTTTTGTTTGGAAGCAGTTCGACCATTAATCGATGTCCTGTTGACGTGGGTCGAGATAATAGGCTTTCTAAAAGTTTGATTCCAATTTTACAGATAAGACCTATGTGTACGGACATGTTGGTGTTAAGATTGGGATTGAGGCCGTTAATAGTCTACCACAGTCTGGGTTGATTCCTTCACTAAAGATGGATGTGGCATTGAAAAGCAATGTAAAAGACCATGATAATGGAGGTGGGTTTGGTCGAGATGCTCCACTGATGTAACTTAATCAAGGAGGTGTTATATCCAAGAGAAGTAATCATATAGAGATCATTCTTTTAGATTTATTAGAGAGATGGGTTTGAAGTCTTTTAGATAACAGCTAAAACAAATTTTGGACATCCAATTAAAGAGAACCTTCAAAGAAGGAGGAACAATCAACACTCCTTGAACTGAAGGTTGCTAGAAATTTCTAGAAATTGAAGCATGACCTTGGAGGTAGAAGTATAATTAAACATGTGTGCCCAATGAGTGGATATTTAGAGTCTTATGATGAGGTTTCAATGGGAGTGGTAAATGTAGAGGAAGATATTGAGAATATTCAAGATAAAAATGATAAAAATGAAGGGGGATCTACACAATGTAATGATAATGTGGGTTAGGTGATGACAACAAGTGGGGTGCAAATGAAATAAACTTGTCTTAAATTTAGAGTTTCCAATAATTTTGTGTGTCATGAGTTTGATTACCTGTGATAGGATTTATTGGGGGGCATGTCTCGGGATTCTTCTATTATGGAGGTCTTTATCGAACACAAAAAATCCCAAGACCACCTTCCAAGAATCTAGATTTTCGAGTTGAGTGATGATTATGTTGATCATGATGATGGTGATTCCACTCTTATAGGGCGAGGGTTCATGAATCAATAATCTAAACAATATAATGGTGGCGTCAACATAGATGTTCAACATGCGAATCATAATGAGACTGTGGATTCAACTAAGGAGTTGGAAGGTGATCTGGTCAGGCCCTCCATGAATGGGCAGAAGGGAATCAATAAATAGAGGAAGGGATACTCCTTTTTTCCTCTTCCTGTGGATATATGGTCATCAGAGAATTTGAAATCCCAAAAGACAGATAACCACTTTTGTTCTTGTGCTATATTTGGCCATTTTTATGATCTCAGAAGAAGAAGTCGATGAACATTTTTTATCTTTAAATGCTACTGAAAATGATGCCACTAAAATAATGGGGAGATCATTAAGGATGAATCTTAATGAGGAGCAATATTCCTAGATATATAAGTTGGAACTGATCTTAGTTGGGTCATTAATAATTGGAAGATAAACCTTGAGGAGTATATGTAGTCCTAGAAGATGTTCCCCTTTCGATTTGAAAATATTCTAATGGTTGACACATAAACTGAGATTTAAAACATCTCTTAGAAAATATTTAGGGAGATTATTTTTTCTAAGCATAAATTGTTCTTTAATGACTCTGTTATTACCTTTAGTGGTTGAAATTTGTTTTCTGACTTTTTCATTAAATGTGTTTTGAAAAAAAATCAATATTTAGCTAGTAATTTCTACATATAAAGTGAATATTGGCCCATAAATATCAATGTGATGACATTTTTAAAAATACCACATTCACTTGCCTTATTTCATAATTTTTATGATTTTCAATCATTTTTATAAAATACTACTTTGATCTAATATCATCATTTTCAATTTTGAAAAAATTCATTTAATATGACATAAAATACTTAAATACAAAGTCTTAACTCGAATATAATTTTTTAATACAATAGTTGTATTTTATTTCCACCTATTAAAATCATGTAACAATATAAATTTATGAAGTTATTTAATTTTTAATATTTTAAAAATCATTTATTTTATTTTTCAATTAATTAAATAAATACTGTTTTTACGTTGGGTAAGAATTTATGGTAATTATTTAATAACCCATAATTACAAAAAAACTACCATCACAAATATAATTTCATCAATAAAAAAATTACTATTAAAATTAATTATTAAATAGTTTTATTCCATATGTTAATGCCGAAATGATATTTAAAATTTAGAGAGTGAAATTTTGTAGCTTTGTGTCATTTAAATAATATATAAGTCATTTTTAGGGAAAAGGGTCCATTATTCTAGTCTAATTCATGAATAAGTTAATATTAGTCAAATTATCTTCCTAAATTAAGAATTATGATGAATAGTTTAGGCTATATAACTATATTTAAACATTTATTAACACAATTCACCGTTTATTGAGGGGATAAATTTTAGAATGATTATAATCAAATTTAATAAAAATAAAAATGGAATATAAAATAAATTTAAACATACTAAATGAAAATATATATTTCATTTTATAAAATTCAATAACTATATTTGAAATTGAATAATTTCAAAATAAATGTGAAAATTATAAAAAATGCTTTTTAGACAAATACATTTTAATCATAAAACTATATTAATTCTAATCCCATCCCTTAAAAAAAGTATCTTGAATGTATAAAACATTTTATTATGTAAATAATATAAAAATTTCATTAAAATAATTCACTATTAGTTATTAGATGTTTTATAATATAAACCAATTTCACATATAAAAATATATTTTCAGAAAAAAATATCACTTTTATTTAAAAATAATTAAATAATCTGTAAACTAATGAACTAATTTTACAAATATTTAGACTATATATTTTTTATAATTTATTAATTACTATTCCTACACCCAAATTCCGCAGCTAGGTGATAATAGACACGTGATATTTTCATAATGTTGTGCAGTTTGTCTAACCTCTTTATAAAATATAACATAAGCTACAAATGAAATTAAATTAATTAATGAAATATATTTCATAGAAATCATAGGGTGTTACATTAATTCCATTTTTAATTGAATTTATCCATTAATTCATCACTCTAATAAAAAACATTGAGGATTTTCCAACCTCATCATATCCTCAGGTTCCCACATATATTTATTAATTTGGTTGTTTCTCCATAAAACATCGACAAGGTGAGTGTCCATGTTTCTTATAAAAATATATTTAAAAAATTGAATCTATACCACTTATTCTATATAATAAATATCTTCATCCAGTTGTGTGACCTATGTGATCATTAAATGTGAAAGATCATGTATGCACTTCCTCATGATATATTTATGGAACACATTTTGAACTTGAAAGCCTATTGGTGCATCTGTTAATAGATAAAATAAAATCTAGATAAAAATAATACTTTTATAACATACGATATATGTTGGGATTATATTTAATTTCATTCCAAATATCATTACCCTCTACTATAAAGATATTTAGAGGAATAACTAGTAACCAACTTCCAAATATCAATCTTTTTTATGACTCTCAGCAAAAATATTATGTTGACAATGAGACACTCTTAGTTTCCATTCAATGGATCCCCCCATATCTATCATTTCCTTATAAATATTGGTTTCTAATAGTGCTCCTTCTCCTTTATCTTTCAAACATATGTGGATTATAAATTTCATTCCATTGTGGGATTTATATGTAGCCATATCAATTTTGGAGTGAAAGCTACTTTTGTAGGAAAATTATTCCAAATGAAGGTATTTATCCCACAAAACTTTTAAATAAATATAAAGATATCAACATGTTTTATGATGTTTTAATGTTACTACCATACTAGAAATCTATTTAAGGATGATAGGATGTATTTAAACATAAATCACTATTCATATCTTGATGAATAGTTTTTAAAAAACATTGAGGTAAACCTCAAATCACTATCATATATAATTGATATCGGTACAGAAGGAAATCATAAAACTTTCTTAATGTATAATGATGTATTTTGATCAAGAGATGAATATTCTCTATATTAATTCAAGTGTGATAACATCATATGTCAATCAGTTATATCCCATATAAAATTATTCACTTTTGATGTTTTTGGGTGTCTCATGATAAAATCTATTGTGATGATTTCTTATTTCCATTCATGTACAGGTAATGGTAAAAATATATCCTTATATTTATTTCCAGAATCCTTAACATTATTAAATATAATAACAAGAAAAACTACTCTAAAATATTTCTCAAAATTCTGTCCTATCAAAAATACTCTTTTGAAACTCTATATATCTCCATACATCCATGAGGAATAGAGAATTATGTAATCTAGGTATAATCCATCAAAACCATCTTCCAATCTGGTATCAAAGGGACACATACAAAGTTTCTAGACCATATTATTATATCAATAATAAGGTTGAACATAGAATCATTTTCACCTTATTTTTTTATTCTACATCTTCCTTATGTGCCTCATTAATCTTCAATTAGAAATATAGTAAAACACTTATTTGGTAATGATAATATATATCTTGTTTCTATAATATTTATAGATACATGCTTTAAAATATAAATAAATATTGGATCATTTGCAATCCAGATTATATTCTAGCGAGTAATATCATTTTGACCTAGAGAGTACTCTACCTTGTTCACCCACCCATGGTTAAAATTTATTGATCAGTCACAATCATTAATCATCTCCAACCATCTGATTTGGCACAAGTAAAAAATTATTGAGTAAAAATATTCGTTAATGTTATTTTATTAGAATATTTTTCAAAAAATTATCTATAGAGATAATTCTAATATATAGTTATTGACTAAATTTCCATAATGAGTTGGGTAATATTTCTGAGGGACCATCAGTTTTATTGATTCATAAGTTATAATAATATTGTTCTACGTGGGGGTGCATCCCAGTCCCTTAATTAAGGAGTCAATGTATATTAGAAACTCAAATCTACTACAGGTTAGTTTAATCATATGTTAACTGAATATTCTTCTCTTTAGTTAAATAAATCATTCCTTACATTCATATATTTAATGGATGTTTCCTCCCTTCCGAGTTAATATTATGAGTGGATTGGCTATTCATGAAAAAATCAACAAAATTCTCTAAAATTAACCAATTGTTTTATGATAAACGATGAAAAAATTGAAATCAGTCACATTACATGGTCTAGGAAAATCCCAAATAAAATTTGACATTTATGGTGCTACTTCTATACGATTATATGAGAATATATGACCCATCAATTAATCATTCCAAAGGAAAAATTCCAACTTGGTATTTTTTTTGCAATGACCCCCCTTCAATAGGGTCATTAGTTAAATTATACCATGATTTTCATGCTCTTATATTACCATTGAATAAATAATAACAACACATATAAAGACTACCACTAACTAGTAATGCTATCACTAAAGTCTCTATTCCATAAATATATGAAGATAATACGAGAATTGTTAAAACCTACTAACATCATTATAAATTCATAGTGTCCATAATTTTTATGGAATAATCTCTCTGGTTAATCTACATTATCAATCCTCGAATTATGGTATTAGGAATGATGATTATTCAATGAACACAATTAAACTCCAGGAAGTTGATCATACAGATAATCAATATGAGTTATATGATACTATTTATAGATAATGATCTTATTATGTTCTTGATAATTAATGTAGTGTCACCTAGATCCATAAATATTCTTTGAAAATACAATATATACACCCTAAAGTGATGAACATTTCTTAATGAGTCTTTTTTCATGCTTATATTAGGTTTTCTTCTTCAAAATTTTCAGCTCAATCTAAGCTATTATATAAGGAGATTTGGAAATAGGTTTAGCACCATGTATGCGTTCTTTTGAAACATTAAAATAGTGATATAATGTATAACGTGAAAAATATTTTAGAAATAAATTAATAAAATACAATTAAATTGGAATATCTAGGATGTTGAGATTCTCCTCAACCATATGACCTAAACATAACATTTTAATAGGAATCATGGCCCATATGACGCATTTAATTTAAACTGGAAATTTAATTTTTTTTATTACACTATCTAGCCACAATAGGTCAACTTGGAATTTCAACTTTAACATACCTTTGTTGAAAATTGAGATGGTATTTTTTAATGAAATAGTATAGATTCTCCAAATAATGTCAAATTCAATTAGACAATGAATAAAAAGAATTTTAGGGAAAAAATTTCCTAAAACATTAGTCGAAGAAGAATCAAGGATTTCTGATGTAGTCATCATGGCATTGGGTGTTTTTACTTCTAACTTGACATCTAATTTTTGAGATTGTACTATGATAGCAATATATTAGTATTTAGATATTAAATATTGTATATATCTAGAATCAAATTATAAAGTAGAATTTCTAAAATGAATGAAAACTAATACTTTCCTGATATTGTTATCATACCCCTCTTTACAAATAGTGATCACATGAGATTTCTTATCATATCTGGTTTTTTAGAGGTTGATAATTTCCATCATCATCATTAGCCTTAATATTTTGGAACCATTAGTGATAATTCCTATACTTCTCATATATAAAACCATGGAGTTTAGGTGGTGAATTATTAAGATATGTCACTTTATTCGTATCACTTGATAAATTCTACCCATCACATCAACATTTTATTTCCAAGAAAATTTTCATTCTACCCAAGACGTATTTTACATTTCCCATATGAAAATTTACCCATTTTTTTCTTCCATGTTTTAATCATAATTAAAATATCATCTTATTATCTCTAGGATGTTTAGAATTTCCATTGAATTATTCCTTTTTTTACATAACATGATATTGATGGGTAACTCCAAGCTCTACCTCCACATTAATAGAAAATTAAATGATGTATTCCTAGTTATTGAAGTACCTTTCATGTAAGGATCATTAGAAACCTTGATAAAATCCACTAATTAATTGATTAATCATACATTGTGGTTGATTGATAATAGTGAAGCATACATTTCATGTCATGTAAAATATTCTTCTTTGGTTACCATGGATTTATCATTAATATGTTTTAACTTGAAGAATTTATTTTCCATTTTTTGTAGTAATAAAATGAGGAAAATACTTATTGATAAAAAATATCATAAACTCATCCCAATCTATAGAGTCAATTTATTCTTTTCTCCCATGTTTTTGACAATATCCCATCACAAACTTTCTTCACCTTCCAAACAATTAAAAGAAATATTAATTTCATCATGTTACGAACATTTAGGAACTAAAAATAAATTTTAAATGGTAATAATCCTTTTTTAGTAACTAGTGGATCAGTAGATTTAATAAAACACGGTCATTGTTTCCTCATGAAGGAATAAAATTGAAAATACTCCCTCTTTTTAATGTTTTGAACCCTGACAAGATCATATCTTGAGAATGTTTTCTGAGAATAGAAACTCTATTTTTTATTCTAGATCCTAAAAATTTTATTTCTCAACAGGAAAAATATTTTTTTATCCATGGCATTCAACATTAACAAGATTCATTCAGACTGTGTCAATTTACTGAAACCCAAATTTTTAGTTTGAGACATAATAATTATATTAGGAATCTATATAATCATGAAAAATCATTTACCTAATTTCTAAATAGTGAAATTTTTTTCTATTAAAAAATAACTTTAACCTAGGCCATTCATTACCATTACCAAAACATTTGTATTTAATTATATTCATAGACATATCTATAGGGTTATTAGTAATGGTTTCTCAACCTATTTTCCAAAGGTTAAAAAAACCTTAATATGAATGAATATATAAATACTTATACTTATTATACAATGATATTACATCTTAGTAAGTTAATATCAATTACAATTCATTTTTATCCCTTCTAGAATCATTTAGCTATATCACCTTTTCATCATTGAAAAAATATCTTTTTTTAAATAAAATATCAAAATCCTCTCCCATTTATTTATGTAAAAACATCACCCTTCATAGATATATTATATTTAACAAATTTTTCCATAACATTGTGAAAGGAAACAAAACAAAACTGCGAACTCATATGCTCAATAAGGGTAAATAATGACAATATCAATGATCACATATGAATAACATGAGAATAAGGGTATACTCACTTGATATTAATTCTTGGAAACTATACCCAATATATCAATAAACCTAATCAAATTTCATGGACTAAATTTTGGTAGTTCATTACACATGAATCACATGGTAATCAAATAACAAGAAAATGAAAGCATAACATATGTATGAGACATTTATTCCAATCATACACATGAGTAGAAAATATTATTTCATCAGTAGATAAGTCTCACTACCTACACTATCATAGTGGAATGGGTTCACTACATAGAACATCATTATAGTAAAATTTCACTCCCAAATACTATCATATTGGAGATAGTGTCTTACTGAAATGGGTTCACTTTGCCTAAAAATATTGTTTATCTCATGACATAATAATCAATACCCAATTAATTTGAAGAATATATTGGCCCCACAGACCAAATAATAAAAATCATACAAATGTGTTCTTAATGATCCTAAATAAATCATCATTTTAGAACACATGGATATAATCATTTTATCATAACATAACCCATGGAAAATAAAAGGGTTTCATATTAATTTCATTAGTTCATCATACCATAAACTAGGGAAAAATTGGTTTCTAAATTCTATATTCCTCATAAATATAATCCATCTCTTTAAAGAATAATTATTCTAAAATTTGATCATATCCCATGTAAAGAAAAAGTTGAATCAAGGTTTGTTGTCTTTGATTAATAAAAGTACCATTTAAATATCATTAAAACATTCTTTATGAAAATAAAATTTCTATTTTAATATCAATTTCTTTTAAAACAATGAAGTTTTAAAGGAAAAATAAATTCATTGAAAATAACCATGCAAAAAAATTAAGGGTTGAATTAAATAAAAAATTACTCATGATTTCCATAAAATCAGTTCATTACATATAAGTGAAGAAAAACTTCTATTCTTTTATTGAAAAAAATGTACCGAATTTGGAAAGTACATGATGATTCATTTCAAACCATTTAATAAAATGTTAAAATATGTCAAAATGAATTTAAAAAATCATATTAGAATATTAAAATCCATATTTAAAATATTTTCATTAAACAAGCATAGGAAGAAAGGGTTTTTCGACCGAATAGAGAGATGAAGTTGATTTTATTTAAAATATATTTTAGGTATCTTGAGTAAAAATGGTGATGAAAATGAATAAAAAACATTTATATTTTAAAAATAACTGGTGGATAATAATATTCATGGATATATGAGAGGTTAATAAAATTATTCTATTATCAAAATTTAATCATGAACAATCCTGATAAACAGAGGGAATGTCACATAAAACCAATCCCCCAAGTTCACATTTCTTAAAATGAAACATTAACTTCTTTTTGATATGTTTTAATTTACTATAATTATATAAACGAGTCATTATCACACATAATATATCATATATGATCCCTTGAAAACATTTTCCCCCCATTTTATAAATAAAAACTCATTAAATTTTTCATTTCTGGGTTTTAACTATATCATTCATCCTGAGAATTTACGTTTTGTTGTTCCTATAATTATGTATTTATTTTATTTTAATTATTTATAGAATAATAATCATGATATAATAAAAATATATATTCATTATATACATATTTAGAGTCCTCTTTAAATGGTATAAATAAAAAATGAATTAGACTATCAATGGAGATGGTAGGTCATATATACGCATTTACATTGTTTCTTGTATATAATGGATAGAATAAAAGAAAATTAAAAATTAATTATATTTTATATTATCATTATTATATTATATATATAATATATATTTAAAAAAAATCCATCATTATTATCCGGGTAAAATATAAATGAATAATGAATCACATCGCTTCGTGGAGGTGGTAATCCCAAAGTATGCAAGAACATTGTTTTCATTTACAAAATGATTTGATAGAAAGTAGATAATTGGGATTTAATAAATATTTAAATATAAATATATGATAAATATATTTTATGTACATTATTGCCTTCATAATACCCATCCGTAAAATATGGTGATGAAAAATGAGTTGTATTGCTACGTGGAGACGGTAAGTCGTACATAAGCAGAAGCGATACTTTCTATTATAAGATTAATTTGAAAGAGGTTTTATAAATATGTATTAATAATAATAATAAAATTTAATAATTTATAGGGTGATATAATTATATTATAAATACCGTATTTTTTGATGGGACAAATAAGAGTAGAAAAAAAATTCATCAGTTAAGGATATTACCTCTTCTTTGAAATGATTCCATTTGATCTTTTTTAATTGGTACTATGTTTTATATTTTGGGAATATTATAACCTCTAAAATTTGGATGTAGATGTTTTTATCAGATATTTTCAGATTAAATTTATATATAAGGGTCAATTTGGGGAAATAAGTGAGGGGAAAGGTTCCTCTTTATTATTGAGGTGAGGGGAAATTTGGGAATATCTGATAATGATTAAATTATAATCAATTCAATATCAAGAAAAATGCCTCAAAATGAATTTTGAGGATATGATAATGTAGGATAGGTTTTTAATATTATAAACCAATAAAAATTATTCATTATTGGTTTAATTTTAAACATAATAATTTTTAATAACGATTACTTAACTGGTATTTATTATAACTATGGTAACAACTTTTAAAGGGTTGTAATATTTTATTTATAAGCTAAAAATTGGACGATAAATTTATAATTTGTTACATTTTAGATAAAAAGAATATTAATCATATATTATTAAAATATATTTAAAATTTTATAAAAATTAATAATATATTATTTTGATAAAATAACATTATTCATAATTTTGAAACTATTCATTTAATTTGAGAAAAATTATATTAATTAAAATTTATAATTAGAATATAACTATTAAAAATAATAATAATATATAATATTAAATAATAAAATTAATATAACAATATAAATTAATCAAATTATATCATATTTAATATTTTCAAAATCATTTATTTTAATTTTCCATTAATTAAATAAATATTATTTTTCAATTGTGTATGCTTTAAAAAATGATATAATGCATCAAAATTAGAAATTAATTATCATAATGAAAATAATTTTATTATATACAAAACGTAAATTTATATTCCTTCATAACGAGTATTTTTTCTTATGTGAATACATAAGAGATATTTAAAACATAGATAGTGACATTTTGTAAAATTGTTTTGATTTAAATTATATTGAAATAATTTTAAGGGATAAGTGTCCACTAAACAAAAACAATTAAATCCTAATGCAATATGGGATGAATTTATTTCATCCAATAAGAATTATTATTAATAAATATGATCTTATGAATTATTTTTTACCTAGAATAACTCGATTTACGCTTTAGTGTGGTCATAAATTTTACCATAGTTAAAATTCATAATAGCCCAAAATAAAATGTAAATATATTAAAAATATATAAATATTAATTATTAATAATAAAATAATTTTATATTATTATTTACCAACAATTAAAATAATTTAATTCAAAAATATGTTTTAAAAAATGTCAAAAAATCAAATTTTTTGAAGAAAAATTTTTAATAAGAAAATTGGATATTTTTATTATCAGATTCGAAGAAAATTAATTTAATGTTTAAATAATTTGATAAACTAAATTATCTATAAATTTTATTTAAATAACTCGCTAATAGTTAATAATTTTTTCTTTAAAATAAATAATCATTTGTACGTAAAAAAGTACATACACAATATCACATTTCTTTTCAAAATTTTTTTTCGAATTGTATACATTTAAAATATAGGGAAGAAATTTTTTAAACGTGTTGAATGTATTTTATTCAAGGGTATCCAAGAAATAAACTTATTTAATGGGGAGTTTTTTTAATTAAGATGCAATTATATTTCTTGTTTGGTGAGAGAGTTTTTGAAGGAATTTTATTGATGCATCAGAGGGATCACCCACTACGACTCCTATACTTTTCAACTAAAACAACTTCTTAGTCCCTATTTATTTTTTCATTATTGATATTAATTGGATTGAGATTTTTTAGTTATGGAGATATATGACTATTCTTTTAAACAATTTATTATTACAGTGTTGATTTGGAGTTTTATAGTTCATGGTTCAATTGATTGATCTCAGTTTGTATCTTGGTTTTCCTATTGGGGTGATGGTTTGATGTAACAACCGAGACTTTTATGTGATATATTTTGTTTTTATGTTATTTAAATATTCAAAGGAATATTTCACTACACACAACACTAGCTTGTCTTGCTTTATACGCAACCGCGGCCTTCCTCGATAGCTTGCGTCGTACGTAATACCGGGTTTCACTAAACAATGGTATGCTATTAAAAAATTATTAAAACTAGCCGTTATGAATAGTAATAACAACTTTTTGAAATTTTATAAATTTTCTATTTCAAAATGGACTTCATTTTTGGATTCGTAATATCGAAATTAGCTTAGGGTGAAATTTTGGTACTTTTCGGATAACTTTCATATTCTGATGAATAGTGAAAATTATTAAATTTTAATTAAAAACAACTTTTTTAATCAAAATAATTAATAGTGATAAATTATTAATTTGAGTGGTTTTAAAGTATATTTAGAATATATTTTTACAATTTAATACAATGTTGGTCATTGGATGTAATTTCACATTTAAACAAGACATAAACAAGTGCCAATCTTTTGATAGTTATTATCTCTTAAGAACACACTATTTGTTTTGACGACGGGAATTAATTTTTAAATTATGTAATGAAACTGATATGTTTTGAATTTGGTAAAATAGACATCATTTTTCAGTTCATAATATCAAATATAGCTTAGGCCTAATTTTTGGTATTTTTCTGGAAACTTTCAATTTTTGATGAATAGTGAAACCACAAAGTGGTAGTTAAAAAAAATGAATTTTTCATAAAACTTAATTTTACCGCTTCTGTGAGTGGAATTTAAAAAATACGAGAGACACGATTTATGTCAGTAAGTAAAATGTGGTTCAATGAGATGAAAATAATTTGGTAAATAATAACTTTTTAATTTTTTTTACCACGATTAAAAGTAAATAGGGTAATTAAGGGTAAAAATGATATTATTATTACCCTAACACATGTCCTAATTCTATTAAATAAGTGTAATTCGACCAAAAACAACCTTAGGAATAAAATATGAACATTTAGGCCCACTTGGATTAGATTAGGATATTTATTATTAATTTATTTAAAGAAGGGTTAAAATAGTTAAAATCAATGTTTAATAAGTATATCATTTTTAATATAGGGATATACATACGATACATTAGACTATAAATATTCATTAGAAATCTAAAATGATTTCATAAATAATGGTATTTTATTTGTAATTTTTAGACAATAAATAATTTAATTTTTGTATGACACAATGATGATGTAGTAATTATCTTATTAATGAAATATTGACATAATTGATGTTATAAATACCCAAATAAATATAATTTGAGACTTTTTTTAATAAAACTAATTTTATAGGTTAATATGACATGTTAGTATTTATTTAATTAGCTTTTTTAGAACTAATCATTCTGTTATGATTTTCAAAAAAATCAATTACTAAATAGTTTCAAAATTGACATAAAATAGTTTTTAAAACAAATATTATATTATTAATTGTTATTTTATTCCTAAAAATATAAGGTTCGGCCACATGACTTAGATAAGGTTATATAAATTAATAATAAACAACTTGGTGTTATTTTGGCTTGATATAGTATGTTTATTAACCTTATAGTGTCAGAAAACAAGAAGACACGGTAAAAGTAAAATTATCTAACTTAAAGTTAAATATAAATGATAAGGTTAAAATAGGAACCAAAACTTGTCTAAATTCTATTGGATGAAAGGAGTTCGACCCATGTCCACATTAGCTTCTAAATAAATCAATTTGGAGCTATTTAAAACCGAAGTTGGCTTTATAATAAAATAATATTTTTAGTTATTCCAAAGGTGCCCCTCTCCTCCCTTATAAAAGGGCACCCCCTCCCTCTCTTCCTCACACCGCATTGAGCCTTCATACTCAGCTAACCCCTGCCAAATTCTCTTCTCCACTTCCCTAGAAACATCCTATAGGTTCTGGTCTTCCTCAAATACCAATTTTAGTGCCCTAAAAGGAGATCTCAAAGAAGCGCTTCAAAGAAGAGGTAATGTCTGTTACCGATTCTTTAATCTTTATTTCTTCTTCCACTTCTTCTTATTAGGTTGTTTCATTATGAAGTAATAACATAAGTATCACTAATATACTGCTATGTTATTATAAGTATGAAACAACCCTATTTCACCATCTATCCATCCTACGGAAAACAAAATCACCGCGCGTGCGTACGTACGGAATACTGTCTCCACGCCATGGTGAAATCTATTTTCCACCACCACCGTACTTGGATGGGTATAATGGTGTAAATAATAACTATATATGATTATTTGTAAGTGATATTGACTCTGAAATAGTATAAATACACTCCAATACAGTCCCACGATCATGAGAACGATATCATCGCTCATGCGTACGTACGGACTACCGTCTCCACGACGCGATGAGATTCATTTTCCACTTTAACCATTCATGAATGATTATAAAGTATATATATAATAAGTAATAATGAAATATATGACATAATAATAATACTAGATTTATTTTTATATATATGTGTGTCATCTACTTAATTCCATTCAACTCAATAAGGAAATGAAAACAACGTTCATGCGTACGTACGACCTACCGTCTCCATAAACAGTGTATTTCTTTCCATTTACTGATTTATTATATATATGTATATTCTGAATATATATTATATATAAATCTTGTTTTATATTCTGGAATTATTTATTCATGATCTAAGTAATCATATGAATAATTACAAATCAAAACACGGACGAAAAATGAAACAATTTTACCCAAAACGCTTTTTAACATGGAATTTACAAAAGAACGGGTAATTTAAAGTCATAAGTGAACCATATATGATATCATAATAATGAGTATGATTCTGGAATAAGTCAATGACATTATTTAAATCATTATACAGGAGTTTCGGACACTTATGAAGCAAATCAGACCTAAGGTAAGGGAAATATCACAATCTCATTTTCTCCGAGATTGTTTATACATTGGTATTTATTGGGGTGTATTTGATCATCCACATCATTGTTTCCTCAATATGTAATACTATTTCCATCCACCTAACATTGCTTAAATCCAATTTTACCCTTCAGTGAGTTTTTAGTAAAGGATATGAAAGGAATCTTTTGTCGTTTTTCGTACGAGGTACTTTTTGACTTTTCCGACAAAAGTACAAAGAATGTTTTTTTAACTTATAAAGCATGATTGGATTTTTAAAAAATTATTTTCAAGAATCTTACCTTACAAGTTTTCAAGTTTATTTTTAATCAACTTCTTTTAGTTTAGAATTATACGACATGTTAAGAAAGGACAAGTGTTTTTGAAGCAGAAAAGATATTTTCCTCCAGAATGGAGTTCAAGTGTTTTATCAAAACTTTTTTCCATATAAGATAATAAAGGGTTCTGTTTCTATCCCTATTATTACATTGATTCTATTATGTTGTGATGGAATTATGTTTTTATGAATTCCTTAATCTTATATGAATTGTTTTATGATGTCACGATGTTTAAGATTCCAATTTTTATTACATGGGTTATGCTATGATGTATGGTTTCTGATTTGTGGAACACATAAGAATGGTATCATTATGAGATTGGTGGGACCTATATCTCCCTCCAATGCATTGGGTAAAGATTTTATATCTCATGATATAGACATGGCTGGAACGACATGTTAAACCAGTTCAGTAAAATAGGACTGAAACGAGGAGTGAACTTGGTTCAGAAATGGACTTGGTCCACTAAGATAGTCTTGGAAATGAGTCTTGACTAATAATAAATGATTCTCTATGATTATGTGTGTATGCCACAAATTTTCATGTTTTATGTTATGATTATTGGGATTACATTTCACTACTATGATTTATCCCATGTTATGATATTATGATCTCTTTTGTAGGTTAATATTTCCAAAATGTTATGTTCTTATGAATATGATGTGATTGATTTTTCTTTTTTTTACCCTTACTGAGCATTTGAGATCACCCTTTTATGTTTTTTCCCCAAGATATAAAGAAATGTTTTAGGTAAAAAAAAATGGAAGATCTTTATGGGAGATGTTGAAGATCTTTCACCATGATTAGAAGATTACGTTCGGAGTTTCCAAAGACACTAAACTATTACGGTCCTTGTGTGTGTGTTTTTGTTATGTAATAAGTATTCCAAAAATGTAATGTAATTTCCTTCTACGTCAAGCTTCGGGTCTCTACAGTTGGTATCAGAGGAAAGGTTTAGTCAACCTTTGGAAACTAGGATGCGAGAACTTTAGGGATATCCCTAGAGATATTTCTAAGGTATGTCTAGGGATGTACCTAAGGTTAACTATAAGTATAGGTTATAGTCCTAGAATTGTGCTAACGATCTTAGAATTAAACCTAAGATGTTAGATATTGAAGGTACTCCCCCTTTATTATGTTGTTTTCCCTATCATGATTTTTGCCTCTCACACTATTCTTTTTGGGTTTTAGACGATGGCTGGAACCCGAAGGAACCGTGTCGATCAATGAAATGGACAATGCAATGATTGTCCTCCTGAACAAACAAATGTTATGGGAGATGGAGTGCAAAATCTTATTGCTATACTTACAGATGCTATGAATCATCATGGACTTCCAAATGAGCAGAGAAGGGAACAATATTCTATTGAGTATTTCATGAGGCAATGTCTACCTTCTTTCAGTGGGTCTTCTGATCCACCTGTTGCTGAACAATGGATCAGTACCACTGAAAAGATATTTTCAGTTCTTCAATGTTCTGAACATGATAAAGTCATATTAGCAGTATATCGTTTGGAAGGTGAAGCTGATCAATGTTGGAATCTTATCAAGAATACGAGGCAAAAAGATGAAATTGAGTCCATGTAATGGGACGAGTTCCAGAACTTATTTTTCAATAAGTACTTCCCTCGTATTCTTCGAACAAATATGGAGAAAGAGTTTCTTGAACTAAAGCAAAAGGATGATGAATCTATTAGTATATACGAAGTGAATTTTACAAGGATTGCAAGGTATGCATCTGGATTTATCATCCAACCTGAAAGTAAAGTTGATCGATTCTTCATTGGCTTAAAACCAAATCTTCGAAGGTCATTAGCTATAAGAGACTTCAGTAGCTATGAAGAAATTGTGCGTTGTGCTATCAAGGTAGAAATGGAAGTTGGTATTACTTTTCCATCTCATAGTTTTGGCAAGAAACGAAAGATGGAGTTCAAGGAGAAATCTCAGAATAATGGTGAAAAGAAGATGAATGTTTCCTTATGCTCAAAGTGTGGAAAGAAGCATGGTGGAGATTGTCTTAAAGGGACAAGTAAATGTTTCAAATGTGGAAAGGAAGGTCATCGGGCATTTGAATGCCTCAATGATGGGAAGAAGATGTATAATGATGCAAACAAAGGAAGAGATACACAGAATGAACCTACTACACTTCAATGTTTCAAGTGCAAGGAGATGGGACATTATGCCAATAAATGCCCTAATCCAAGGGTTGATGATGATGGTCGATGTCAACAAACTCTCAAGGCTAAAGACAAAGTAAAGTAACTTGCAATTTCTATCAGCATGATAACAATGTGGTGAATGGTACACTTACCATCCACTCTAAAGTATAAAATGTTTTATTTGATTCTGGATCCACCAACTCTTTTATTTCTGATGAATTTTCTAAGGGTGTCACCGTATTACCTCAACAATTAGATGTTGAGTTAGCTGTGACAACAACTAATGTCACAACAGTCGCATCAAAAGTTTATAATTCTTCTCCGATCGATGTTTGTGGGAAAGTGCTTCCTGAAAATCTTGTGGTCCTTCCTATAATGGAATTTGATGTGATTCTCGGCATGGATTGGCTTTCTTTATATGGAGCTCCTATCAATTTCCAAAGAAGGGAAGTCACATTTCATATTCCAGATCAATCTATGATCATCTATCAATGCAAGGATGAACATAACCTTCCAGTGGAAATTCCTTCTACCTTATGGGTCTTGATTCCACTAAATGAAGGTTATTTATCTCAAATGTTTGGTGAGAAACTCACGATTAAGAATATGCCCATTTTATGGGAGTTTGATGATGTATTTCTGGAGAAATTACCGGGTATTCCACCAAATCGTGAAGTTGAGTTTTCAATAGAACTCGTATCGGGTTCGTTGCCTATTTCAAAGACACCTTATAGAATGGCCCCAATTGTGTTGCAGGAATTGAAGAAGCAACTCCAAGAGAATCTTGATAAGGGATTCATATGCCCTAGTGCGTCACCATGGGGAGCACCTGTTTTATTTTTTAAGAAGAAAGAAGGATCAATGAGACTCGACATTGATTATCGAGAACTTAACAAGATCACTATCAAGAACAAATATATTCTCCCATGAATTGATGACTTATTTGACCAACTACACAGAGCTTAATACTTTTCCAAGATGGATCTTTGTTCAGGGTATCATCAATTAAGGATCAAAAGGGAGGATATACCAAAGACGACTTTCTGTAAAAGGTACGGACACTATGAATTTATAGTGATGCCATTTGGTCTTACTAATGCCCATTCAATCTTCATGGATATGATGAATAGAGTCTTTAGAGACTATCTTGATCAATTTGTGGTAGTCTTTATAGACGATATTCTTGTCTATTCAAATAGAAAGGAAGAACATGAAGATCACTTGAGAATTATATTGAAGACCCTGAGAAAGGAGAAGCTTTATGCCAAATTTACAAAGTGTGAATTTTGGATTAAAAAAGATTCATTTTTGGGTAACATAATATCAATAGAAGGGATATCTGTTGATCCTGCAAAAACAGAGGTTATCGAAAGATGGTCGAGACCGACAATAGTAATTGAGATCCGAAGTTTTCTTGGTGCGGCTGGATATTATCGACGTTTTTTGAAAGATTTTTCACGACTATCTAATCCACTCACCAAGTTGACTCGGAAAGGAGTTAAGTTTGTTTGGACGGAAGAATGTGAAGAGAATTTCAAGGAGTTGAAAAGAAGGTTATCCAGTGCACCTGTTCTCACACTGCCTTATAGTGGAGAAAGGTTTGTGATCTATAGTGATGCATCCAAGAAGGGATTGGGGTGTGTTCTTATGCAAAATGATATGGTGATAGCTTATGCCTCACGACAGTTGAAAATCCATGAGCAGAATTACCCAACACATGATTTGGAGTTAGGTGCGGTGATCTTTGCATAAAAGATTTGGAGGCATTATCTTTATGGAGAAAGGTGTGACATTTATACTGATCATAAAAGTTTAAATTATATTTTCACACAAAAGGAGCTGAATATGCGTCAAAGAAGATGGTTGGAGCTGATTAAGGATTATGACTGCTCAATCCATTACCACCCTGGGAAAGCAAACAAGGTGGCAGATGTATTAAGTCGACAAGACCATGCCAGTTTATCCATGATGAGGATCACAAAAGATCCAATATTTATGGATTTACAAAGGATGGATCTTGGAATTATAATGGAAGGGGAAAAATCTTATCTTTCTCAAATGAATGTTCAACCATCTATACATGTGAAGATTAAAGAGGCACAGAAAGAAGATGTCGAGTTACAAAAGAAGGTGAGAAATGTTCCTGAATTCAACCTTGATTGTGATGGGATAATAAAGTTCAGGAATCGGGTTTGTGTTCCTCCCATCCCGGAATTAAAGAAGGAGCTTCTGGATGAGGCTCATAGTTCTTCATTCTCCATTCATCCTGGAAGCACGAAGACGTATAGGGACCTGAAAGAGTACTTCTGGTGGGATGGAATGAAAAGAGATGTTGCTGAATATGTCTCTCGACGCTTGGTTTTTCAGCAAGTTAAAGCTGAGAGACAGACGTCTAAGGGGATGTTACAACCGTTACCCATACCCGAATGGAAATGGGAAAACATCTTTATGGACTTTGTCACAGGACTTCCTAAAACATCCAAAGGCAATATTGCTATCTGGGTCATAGTTGATCATCTTACCATGTTTGCACACTTCATTGCTATTAGAGAGGATTTCTCTCTGGATCAGCTTGCCAGGATATATGTAAAGGAAGTGGTAAGATTGCATGGATTACCAATTTCTATTATATCTGATCGGGATCCGAGATTTACCTCGAAGTTCTGGCGAAGTCTTCAGCATACTCTGGATACAGAGTTGAGTTTCAGCACTGCTTATCATCCTCATACAGATGGTCATTCTGAGAGAACAATTCAAACTCTAGAAGATATGTTGAGAGCTTGCTCTATGGATTTCAACGGTGGTTGGGATCAACACCTACCTTTGGAGGAAGTTTCTTATAATAATATCTTTCACTCCAGTATTCAGATGTCTCTTTATGAAGCTCTCTATGGAATGAAATGCAGGACTCCAACTTGCTAGGATGAAGTTGGGGAAAGAAAGCTATTAGGACCTGATCTCGCTGATGAAATGGAAGAAAAGGTCAGATCTTTTCAACAACACATAAGAGAGTCTCAGAGTCGACAGAAAAGTTATACCGACAACCGAAGAAATGACCAAGAGTATGAAGTGGGTGATAATGTGTTCTTTCGAATATCTCCCTGGAAGAGAGTCATGATATTTGGAAAGAAGGGAAAGTTGAGCACTAGATATATCGGTCCTTTTGAAATACTGGATCGTGTTGGGAAGGTAGCTTACTAATTGGCACTTCCAACGAATCTCTCTCAAGTTCACGATGTGTTCCATGTATCTCTCTTGAGAAAGTCCATACCTAATCCTTGACATGTACTAAGCTCAGAAGTTGTACTGCTGGAGCAAGATCTTTCTTATGAAGAACAGCCGATAGCGATTCTGGATCGTAGCGAAAAAGTCTTAGGAAGCTAGACCACTCGATTGGTGAAATTTTTATGGAGGAACCACCAATTAGAAGAAGCTATATGGGAGCTTGAGCATATTATGAGGGAGAGGTATCATCATCTTTTTGTTCCAAAGTGACGAATTTTGAGGGCGAAATTCATTTTAAGGGGGGTAGAATGTAACACCCGAGACGTTTATGGGAAATATTTTGTTTTTATGTTATATAAATCATAAAAGGAATCTTTCACTGCACACAACACTAGCTTGGCTTGCTTTACACGTAACCGCGACCTTCCTTGATAGCTTGCGTCGTACGCAATACCGGGTTTCACTAAACAATGATATGCTACTAAAATATTATTAAAACTAGTCATTATGAATAGTAATAACCACTTTTTGAAATTTTATAATTTTTTTTTCAAAATGGACTTCATTTTTGGATTAGGAATATCGAAATTAGCTTAGGGTGAAATTTTGGTACTTTTCAGATAACTTTCATATTCTGATGAATAGTGAAACTTATTAAATTTTAATTAAAAACAACTTTTTTAATCAAAATAATTAATAGTGATAAATTATTAATTTGATTGGCTTTAAATTATATTTACAATATTCTTCTACAATTTAATACAATGTTGGTTATTGGATGTAATTTCACATTTAAACCAGACAAAAACAGGTGCCAATCTTTTGATAGTTATTATCTCTTAAGAACACACTATTTGTTTTGATGACGGGAATTAATTTTTAAATTAAGTAATGAAACTGATATTTTTTGAATTTGGTAAAATAGACATCATTTTGCAGTTCATAATATCATATATATCTTAGGCCTAAGTTTTGGTATTTTTCTGGAAACTTTCAATTTTTGATGAATAGTGAAGCCACTAAGTGGTAGTTAAAAAAATGATTTTTTTCATAAAACTTAATTTTACCACTTCTGTGAGTGGAATTTCAAAACACCGAGAGACATGGTTGATGTCAGTAAGTAAAATTTGGTTCAATGAGATGAAAATAATTTGGTGAATAATAACGTTTTACTTTTTTTTACCACGGTTAAAAGTAAATAGGGTAATTAAGGGTAAAAAATGATATTATTACTACCCTAACACATGTCCTAATTCTATTGGATAAGTGTAATTCGATGAAAAACAACCTTAGGAGTAAAATATGACCATTTAGGCCCACTTGGATTGGATTAGGACATTTATTATTAATTTATTTAAAGAAGGGTTAAAATAGTTAAAATCAACGTTTAATAAGTATATCATTTTTAATATAGGGTTATACATATGATAAATTAGATTATAAATATTCATTAGAAATCCCAAAATATTTCCTACATAATGGTATTTTATTTGTAATTTTTAGACATTAATTAATTTAATTTATTTATGACACAAAGATGATGTAGTAATTATCTTATTAATAAAACATTGACATAATTGATGTTATAAATACCCAAATAAATATAATTTGAGACTTTTTATGAATTAAACTAATTTTTTAGGTTAATATGACATGTTAGTATTGATTTAATTAACTTTTTTCTAACTAATCATTCTGTTATGATTTTCACAAAAATCAATTACTAAATAGTTTTAAAATTGTCATAAAATAGTTTTTAAAACAAATATTATATTATTAATTGTTATTTTATTCCTAAAAATCTAAGGTTCGGCCAAATGACATAGATAAGGTTATATATATTAATAATAAACAACTTGGGGTTCGTTTGGCTGGATATAATATGTTTATTAACCTTATAGTGTAAGAAAACAAGAAGACGCAGTAAAAGTAAAATTATCTAACTTAAAGTTAAAAATAAATGATAAGGTTACAATAGGAACCTAAACATGTCTAAATTATATTGGATGAGAGGCTTTCGACCCATCCCCACCTTATCTTAGAAAAAAATCAATTTTTATCTATTTAAAACCGAATTTGGATTTATAATAAAATAATATTTTTAGTTATTCCAAAGGTGCCCCTCTCCTCCCTTATAAAAGGGCACCCCCTCCCTCTCTTCCTCACACCACATTGAGCCTTCAAGCTCAACCAACCCCTGAAAAAATTCTCTTTTCCACTTCCCTAGAAACATCTTATAGGTTCTGGTCTTCCTCAAAGACCAATTTTGTGCCATAAAAGGAGATCTCAAAGAGGCGCTTCAAAGAAAGGCAATGTCCGTTATCGATTCATTCCACTTTATTTCTTCTTCCACTTCTTCTTCTTAGGTTGTTTCATTATGAAGTAATAACATTAGTATCACTAATATACTGATATGTTATTATAAGTATGTAACAACCCTATTTCACCATCTATCCATCCTACGGAAAATGAAATCACCACGCGTGCATACGTACAAAATACCGTCTCCACGCCGTGGTGAAATCTTTTTTCCACCACCACCTTACTTGGATGGGTATAATGGTGTAAATAATAACTATATATGATTATTTTAAAGTGATATTGCTTCTTAAATAGTATACATACACTCCAATATAGTCCCACGATCATGAGAATGATATCATCGCTCGTGCGTACGTACGGACTACTGTCTCCACAACACGATGAGATTCATTCTCCACTTTAACCATTAATGAATGATTATAAAGTATATATATAATAAGTAATAATGAAATATATGAAATAATAATGATACTGGATTTATGTGTATATATATTTATGTCATATACTTAATTCCATTCAATTCAATAAGGAAACGAAAACAGCGTTCATGCGTACGTACGGCCTACCGTCTCTATGAACGGTGTATTTCTTTCCATTTACTGATTTATTATATATATGTATATTCTGAATATATATTATATATAAATCATGTTTTATATTATTTAATTAATTATTCATGATCTATGTAATCATATGAATAATTACAAGTCAAAACATGGACGACAAATGAAACAATTTTACCCAAAACGCTCTTTAACATGGAATTTACAAAAGAACGGGTAATATAAAGTCAAAAGTTAACCATATATGATATCATAACAATGAGTATGATTCTGGAATAATTCAATGATATTATTTAAATCATTATGCAGGAGTTTCAGACACTTACGAAGCAAATCAGACCTAAGGTAAGGGAAATATTACAATCTCATTTTATCCGAGATTGTTTATACTTTGGTATTTACTGGGGTGTATTTTATCATCCAAATCCCTATTTCCTCAATATGTAATATTATTTCCATCCAATTACAATTGTTTAAATCTAATTTTACCCTTCTGTGAGTTTTTAGTAAAGGATATGAAAGGAATATTTTGTCATTTTTCGTACGAGGTACTTTTTGACTTTTCCAAAAAAAGTACAAAGAATGTTTTTTTCACTTATACGACATGAATGGATTTTTAAAACATTATTTTCAAGAAGCTTCCTTTACAAGTTTTCAAGTTTATTTTTAATCAACTTCTTTTAGTTTAGAATTTTACGACATGTTAAGAATGGAATAGTGTTTTTGAAGCAGAAATGATATTTTCCTCAGGAATGGAGTTCAAGTGTTTTATCAAAATTATTTTCCATCTAAGATAATAAAGGGTTCTGTTTATATCCCTATTATTACATTTATTTTATTATGTTGTGATAGAATTATATTTTTATGAATTCCTTTATCTTATATGAATTTTTTTATGATGTCACGATGTTTAAGATTCCCATTTTTATTACATGGGTTATGCTATGATGTATGGTTTCTGAATTTGTGGCACACATATGAATTGTATCATTATGAGATGGGTGGGACCTATATCTCCCTCTAATGCATTGGGTAAATATTTTATATCTAATTAGATAGACATGGCTGGAAGGGCAGGTTAAACTGGTTCAGTAAAACATGACTAAAACGAGGAGTGGAATCGGTTCAGAAATGGACTTGGTCCACTATGATAGTCTTGGCAATGAGTCTTGACTAATAATAAATGATTCTCTATGATTATGTGTGTATTTCAAAAAGTTTCATGTTTTATGTTATGATTATTGGGATTACATTTCACTACTATGATTTATCCCATGTTATGATATTATGATCTCTTTTACAGGTTAATATTTCCAAAATGTTAATTTCTTATGAATATGATGTGATTTATTGTTCTTTTGTTTACTCTTACTGAGCATTTGAGCTCACCCTTTTATGTTTTCTTTTCCCCAGGATATAAATAAAGGTTTTAGGTAAGAAAAAAAGGTAAGATCTTTATAGGAGATGTTGAATATCTTTCACCATGATTAGAAGATTAGGTTCCATGTTTCCAAAGACACTAAACTATTACGGTCCTTGTGTGTGTGTTTTTGTAATGTAATAAGTATTCTGCAAAAGTAATGTAATGTCCTTGTACGTCAAGTTTCGGGTCTCTACAGTTGGTATCAAAGGAAAGGTTTAGTCAACCTTTGGAAACTAGGACGCGAGAAGTTTATTGAGATCCCTAGAGATATTTCTAAGGTATGTCTAGGGATGTCTCTAAGGTTAACTATAAGTATAGGTTGTAGTCCTAGAATTGTGCTAACGATATTATAATTAAACCAAAGATGTTAGATATTGAAGTTACTCCCCCTTTATTATGTTGTTTTTACCTAGCATGATTTTTGCCTCTCACACTATTCTTTTTGGGTTTTATACGATGGATGGAACCCGAAGGAACCGTGTTGATCAATGCAATGGACAATTCAATGATTGTCCTTCTGAACAAACAAATGTTATGGGAGATGGAGTGAAAAATCTTATTTCTATACTTACACAGGCTATGAATCATTCTGGACTTCCAAATGAGCAGAGAAGGGAACAATATTCTATTGAGTCCTTTATGAGGAAACGTCCACCTTCTTTCAGTGGGTCTCCTGATCCACTTGTTGCTAAACAATGGATTAGTACCAATGAAAATATATTTTCAGTTCTTCAATGTTCTGAACATGATAAAGTCATCTTAGCAGTATATCGTTTGGAAGGTGAAGCTGATCAATGGTGTAATCTTATCAAGTATACGAGTCAAAGAGATGACATTGAGTCCATGGAATGGGACGAGTTCAAGAACTTATTTTCCAATAAGTACTTCCCTCATATTCTTCGAACGAAGATGGAGAAGGAGTTTCTTGAACTAAAGCCAAAGGATGATGAATTTGTTGGTATATACGAAGCGAATTTTACAAGGCTTGCAAGGTATGCATCTGGATTTATCATCCAACCTGAAAGTAAAGTTGATCGATTCTTCAGTGGCTTAAAACCAAATCATCGAAGGGCAGTAGATATAAGAGACTTCAATAGATATGAAGAAATTGTGCGTTGTGCTATCAAGGTAGAAATGGAAGTTGGTATTACTTATCCATCTCATAGTTTTGGCATGAAACGAAAGATGGATTTCAAGGAGAAATCTTAGAATAATGGTGAAAAGAAGATGAATGTTTCCTTATGCTCAAAGTGTGGAAAAAAGCATGGTGGAGATTGTCTTAAAGGGACAAGTAAATGTTTCAAATGTGGAAAGGAAGGTCATCGGGCATTTGAATGCCAAAATGATGGGAAGAAGATGTCTAATGATGCAAAAAAGGAAGGGATACACAGAATGAACCTACTACACTTCAATGATTCAAGTGCAAGGAGATGGGACATTATGCCAATAAATGCCCTAATCCAAGGGTTGATGATGATGGTCGACGTCAACAAACTCATAAGGCTAAAGAAAAAGGAAATTCACATGCAATTTCTATCAGCACGATAACGATGTGGTGAAAGGTACACTTACCATCCACTCTAAAGTAGAAAATGTTTTATTTGATTCTGGATCCACCCACTCTTTTATTTCTGAAGAATTTTCTAAGGGTATCACCATATTACCTCAACAATTAGATGTTGAGTTAGCTGTGACTACACCTAATGGCACAACAGTCGCATCAAAAGTTTATAATTCTTCTCCGATCGAAGTTTGTGGGAAAGTGCTTCCTGCAAATATTGTGAACCTTCCTATAGTGGAATTTGATGTGATTTTGGGCATGGATTGGCTTTCTTTATATGGAGCTCATATCAATTGCCAAAGAAGGGGAGTCACATTTCATATTCCAGATCAATCTATGATCGTCTATCAATGCAAGGATGACCATAACCTTCCAGTGGAAATTCCTTCTACCTTATGGGTCTTGATTCCACTAAATGAAGGTTATTTATCTCAAGAGGTTGGTGAGAAACTCACGATTAAGAATATTCCCATTGAATGGGAGTTTGATGATGTCTTTTCGGAAGAATTACCGGGTCTTCCACGAAATCGTGAAGTTGATTTTTCAATAGAACTCATACTGGGTGCTTTGCCTATTTCAAAGACACCTTATAGAATGGCCCCAATTGAGTCGCAGGAATTAAAGAAGCAACTCAAAGAGAATCTTGACAAGGGATTCATATGCCCTAGTTCATCACCTTGGGGAGTACCTGTTTTATTTGTTAAGAAGAAAGATGGATCAATGAGACTCTGCATTGATTATAGAGAACCTAATGAGATCACTATCAAGAACAAATAAACTCTCCCACACATTGATGACTTATTTGACCAACTACGCGGAGCTGAGTACTTTTCCAAGATTGATCTTCATTAAGGGTATCATCAATTAAGGGTAAAAAGGGAGGATATACCAAAGACGACATTCTATACAAGGTATGGACACAATGAATTTATAGTGATGCCATTTGGTCTTAGTAATGCCCCTGCTATCTTCATGGATCTGATGAATAGAGTCTTTAGAGACTATCTTGATGAATTTGTGGTAGTCTTTATAGACGATATTCTTGTCTATTCAAAGAGAAAGGAAGAACATGAAGATCACTTGAGAATTATACTGAAGACCCTGAGAAAGGAGAAGCTTTCTGACAAATTTACCAAGTGTGAATTTTGGCTTCAAAAAGTTTCATTTTTGGGTCACATAATCCCAAAAGAGGGGATATCTGTGGATCCAGCAAAAACAGAGGTTATCGAAAGATGGTCGAGACCAACAACAGTAACTGAGATCCGAAGTTTTCTTGGTGTGGCTGGATATTATCGACGTTTTGTGAAAGATTTATCCCGATTATCTAATCCACTCACCAAGTTGACTCAGAAAGGAGGTAAGTTTGTTTCGATGGAAGAATGTGAAGATAATTTCAAGGAGTTGAAAAGAAATTTATCCAGTGCACCTGTGCTCACACTGCCTTGTAATGGAGAAAGGTTTGTGATCTATAGTGATGCATTCAAGATGGGATTGGGGTGTGTTCTTATGCAAAATGATATGGTGATAGCTTATGCCTCACGACAGTTGAAAATCCATGAGCAAAATTACCCAACACATGATTTGGAGTTAGCTACGGTGATCTCTGCATTAAAGATTTGGAGGCATTATCTTTATGGAGAATGGTGTGACATTTATACTGATCATAAAAGTTTAAAGTATATTATCACACAAAAGGAGATGAATATGCGTCAAAGAAGATGGTTGGAGCTGATTAAGGATTATGACTGCTCAATCCATTACCACCCTGGGAAAGAAAACAAGGTGGCAGATACATTAAGTCGACAAGACCATGCCAGTTTGTCCATGATGAGGATCACAAAAGATCCAATATTTATGGATTTATAGAGGATGGATCTTGGAATTATAATGGAAGGGAAAAAATCTTATCTTTCTCAAATGAATTTTCAACCATCTATACATGTGAAGATTAAAGAGGCACAGAAAGAAGATGTCAAGTTACAAAAGAAGGTGATAAATGTTCCTGAATTCAACCTTGATTGTGATGGGATATTAATGTTCAGGAATCGGGTTTGTGTTCCTCCCATCTCGGAATTAAAGAAGGAGCTGCTGGATGATGCTCATAGTTCTTCATTCTCTATTCATCTTGGAAGCATGAAGATGTATAGGGACATGAAAGAGTACTTCTGGTGGGATGGCATGAAAAGAGATGTTGCTGAATATGTCTCCCGATGCTTGGTTTGTCAGAAAGTTCAAGCTGGGAGACAGAAGTCTAAGGGGATGTTACAACCATTACCCATACCCGAATGGAAATGGGAAAACATCACTATGGACTTTGTCATAGGACTGTCTAAAACATCCAAAGGCAATAATGCTATCTGGGTCATAGTTGATCGTCCTTCCAAGTCTGCAAACTTCATTGCTATTAGAGAGGATTTCTCTCTGGATCAGCTTGCCAGGATATATGTAAAGGAAGTGGTATGATTGCATGGAGTACCACATTCTATTATATCTGATCGGGATCCGAGATTTACCTCGATGTTCTGGCGAAGTCTTCAGCATACTCTAGACACAGAGTTGAGTTTTAGCACTGGTTATCATCCTCAGATAGATGGTTAGTCTAAGAGAACAATTCAAACTCTAGAAGATATGTTGAGATCTTGCTCTATGGATTTCAAAGGTGGTTGGGATCAACACCTACATTTGGTGGAATTTTCTTATAATAATAGATTTCACTCCAGTATTCAAATGGCTCCTTATGAAGCTCTCTATGGAAAGAAATTTAGGACTCCAACTTGCTGGGATGAAGTTTGGGAGAGAAAGCTATTAGGATCTGATCTCATTGATGAAATGGCAGAAAACGTTAGATCTATTCAACAACACATAAGAGTAGCTCATAGTCGACAGAAATGTTATGCCGACAACTGAAGAAAAGACCTAGAGTTTGAAGTGGGTGATAATGTGTTCTTACGAATATCTCCCTGGAAGAGAGTCATGAGATTTGGAAAGAAGGGGATGTTGAGCCCTAGATATGTTGGTCCTTTCGAAATACTGGATCGTGTTGGGAAGGTAGCTTATCGACTGGCACTTCCACCAAATCTCTCTCAAGTTCGTGATGTGTTCCATTTATCTCTCCTGAGAAAGTACATACCTGATCCTTCACATGTACTTATCTCAGAAGTTGTACTGCTGGAGCAAGATCTTTCTTATGAAGAACATCCGATAGAGATTCTGGATCGTAGAGAAAAAGTCCTATGAAGCAAGACCACTCGATTGGTGAAATTCTTATGGAGGAAACACCAATTAGAAGAAGCTACATGGGAGCTTGAGGATATGATGAGGGAGAGGTATCCTCATCTGTTTGTCACAAAGTGACGAATTTTGAGGGCGAAATTCATTTTAAGGGGGGTAGAATGTTACACACGAGACTTTTATGTGAAATATTTTGTTTTTATGTTATATAAATCATCAAAGGAATATTTCACTACACACAACACTATATTTAATTTCATTACACGCAACCGCGGCCTTCCTCGATAGCTTGTGTCGTACGCAATACCGGGTTTCACTAAACAATGATATGCTATTAAAATATTATTAAAACTAGCCGTTATGAATAGTAATAACCAGTTTTTGAAATTTTATAAATTTTTTTTTTCAATATGGACTTCATTTTTGGATTCGGAATATCGAAATTAGCTTTGGGTGAAATTTTGCTACTTTTCGGATAACTTTCATATCCTGATGAATAGTGAAAATTATTAAATTTTAATTAAAAACAAATTTTTTAATCAAAATAACTAATAGTGATAGATTATTAATTTGAGTGGTTTTAATGTATATTTAGAATATATTTTTACAATTTAATAAAATGTTGGTCATTGGATGTAATTTCACATTTAAACCAGACATAAACAAGTGCCAATCTTTTGATAGTTATTATCTCTTAAGAACACGCTCTTTATTTTGACGACGGGAAATAATTTTTAAATTATGTAATGAAACTGATATGTTTTTAATTTGTTAAAATAGACATCATTTTTCAGTTCATAATATCAAATATAGCTTAGGCCTAATTTTTGGTATTTTTCGGGAAACTTTCAATTTTTGATGAATAGTGAAACCACTAAGTGGTAGTTAAAAAAATGAATTTTTCATAAAACATAATTTTACCGCTTCTGTGAGTGGAATATCAAAAATCCGAGAGACACGGTTGATGTCAGTAAGTAAAATGTGGTTCAATGAGATGAAAATAATTTGGTGAATAGTAACTTTTTAATTTTTTTACCACGGTTAAAAGTAAATAGGGTAATTAAGAGTAAAAATGATATTATTATTACCCTAACACATGTCCTAATTCTATTGGATAAGTGTAATTCTACCAAAACAACCTTAGAAATAAAATATGACCATTTATGCCCACTTGGATTAGATTAGGACATTTATTATTAATTTATTTAAAGAAGCGTTAAAATAGTTAAAATCAATGTTTAATAAGTATATCATTTTTAATATAGGGTTATACATACGATAAATTCGACTATAAATATTCATTAGAAAGATAAAAATATTTCCTACATAATGGTATTTTATTTTTAATTTTTAGACGTTAAATAATTTAACTTATTTATGACACAATGATGATGCAGTAATTATCTTATTAATGAAATATTGACATAAATGATGTTATAAATACCCAAATAAATATAATTTGAGACTTTTTATGAATTAAACTACTTTTCTAGGTTAATATGATATTTTAGTATTGATTTAATTTACCTTTTTCGACCTAATCATTCTGTTATGATTTTTACAAAAAGCAATTACTAAATAGATTCAAAATTGACATAAAATAGTTTTTAAAAAAAATATTATATTATGAATTGTTATTTTTTTCCTAAAAATCTAAGGTTCAGAAAAAGGACTTAGATAAGGTTATATATATTAATAATAAACAACTTGGGGTTCGTTTGGCTTTATATAGTATGTTTATTAACCTTATAGTGTAAGAAAATAAGGAGACGCGGTAAAAGAAAAATTATCTAACTTAAAGTTAAGTATAAATGATAAGGTTAAAATAGGAACCTAAACTTGTCTAAATTCTATTGTATGAGAGGATTTCGACCCATACCCACCTTATCTTCTAAATAAATAAATTTGGAGCTATGTAAAACCGAATTTGGCTTTATAATAAAATAATATTTTTAGTTATTCCAAAGGTGCCCCTCTCCTCCATTATAAAAGGGCACCCCCTCCCTCTCTTCCTCACACAACATTGACCCTTCATGATCGGCCAAACCCTACCAAATTATATTCTACACTTCCCTAGAAACATCCTATAGGTTCTTGTCTTCCTCACAGACCAATTTTACTTCCCTAAATGAAGATCTCAAAGAGGCGCTTCAAAGAAGAGGTAATGTCCGTTACCGATTCTTTCAACTTTATTTCTTCTTCCACTTCTTCTTCTTAGGTTGTTTAATTATGAAGTAATAACATCAGTATAAATAATATACTGATATGTTATTATAATTATGAAACAACCCTATTTCACCATCTATCCATCCTACGGAAAACCAAATCACCGCGCGTGCGTACGTACGGAATACCGTCTCCACGCCATGGTGAAATCTATTTTCCACCACCACCTTACTTGGATGGGTATAATGGTGTAAATAATAACCATATATTATTATATTAAAGTGATATTAATTAAGAAATTTTATACATACACTCCAATACAATCCCACGATCATGAGAATGATATAATCGCTCGTGCGTACGTACGGACTACCGTCTCCACGACGTGATGAGATTCATTCTCCACTTTAACAATTCATGAATGATTATAAAGTATATATATAATAAGTAATCATGAAATATATTAAATAATAATGATACTGGATTTATGTGTATATATATGTATGTCATCTACTTAATTCCATTCAACTCAATAAGGAAACGAAAACAGCGTTCATGCGTATGTACGGCCTACCGTCTCCATGAACGGTGTATTTCATTCCATTTACTGATTTATTATATATATGTATATTATGAATATATATTATATATAAATCATTTTTTATATTCTGGAATTATGTATTCATTAACTAAGTAATCATATGAATAATTACAAGTCAATACACGGACGACAAATGAAACAATTTTACCCCAAACACTCTTTAACATGGAATTTACAAAAGAACGGGTAATATAAAGTCATAAGTGAACCATATATGATATCATAACAATGGGTATGATTCTGGAATAAGTCAATGACATTATTTAAATCATTATACAGGAGGTTCAGACACTTACGAAGCAAATCAGACCTAAGGTAAGGGAAATATCACAATCTCATTTTGTCCGAGATTGTTTATACTTTGGTATTTACTGGGGTGTATTTTTTCATCCACATCCATGTTTCCTCAATATGAAATATTATTTCCATCCACCTAAAATTGTTTAAATTCAATTTTACCCTTCGTTGAGTTTTTAGTAAAGGATACGAAAGGAATCTTTTGTCGTTTTCTGTACGAGGTACTTTTTAACTTTTCCGACAAAAGTACGAATAATTTTTTTTAACTTATACGGAATGAATGGATTTTTAAAACATTATTTTCAAGAATCTTCCTTTACAAGTTTTCATGTTTATTTTTAATCAACTTCTTTTAGTTTAGAATTGTATGACATTTTAAGAATGGAAAAGTGTTTTTGAAGCAGAAAGGATTTTTTCCTCAAGAATGGAGTTCAAGTGTTTTATCAAAATAATTTTCCATCTAAGATAATGAAGGATTATATTTATATCCCTATTATTACATTGATTTTATTATGTTGTGATAGAATTATACTTTTATGAATTACTTTATATTATATGAATTGTTTTATGATGTCACGATGTTTAAGATTCCCATTTTTATTACATGGGTTATGTTATGATGTATGGTTTCTGATTTTGTGGCACACATAAGAATGGTATCATTATGATATGGGTGGGACCTATATCTCCATCCAATTCATTGGGTAAAGATTTTATATCTCATGAGATAGACATGGTTGGAAAGGCAGGTTAAACAGGTTCAGTAAAACAGGACTGAAACGAGGAGTGATCTCGGTTCAGAAATGGACTTAGTCCACTAAGATAGTATTGGAAATGAGTCTTGACTAATAAGAAATGATTATCTATGATTATATGTGTATGCCACAAAGTTTCATGTTTTATGTTATGATTATTGGGATTACATTTCACTTCTTTGATTTATCCCATGTTATGATATTATGATCTCTTTTGCAGGTTAAGATTTCCAAAATGTTATGTTCTTATGAATATGATGTGATTGATTTTTCTTATGTTTACCCTTACTGAGCATTTGAGCTCACCCTTTTATGTTTTCATTTCCCCAGGATATAAAGAAAGGTTTTAGGTAAGAAAAAAAGGGAAGATATTTATGGTAGATGTTGAAGATATTTCACCATGATTAGAAGATTATGTTCCGAGTTTCAAAAGACACTAAACTATTACGGTCCTTGTGTGTGTGTTTTTGTTATGTAACAAGTATTCGTCAAATTTAATGTAATATACTTGTACATCAAGCTTCGGGTCTCTACATTTGATCTTTAGATATTGCTTAAAAGGTGGTAGTCTGTAAGATTTAGTGTTGTTAGTGCGATCAATCTTATATGATTTTTAATTCTATGTGGTTGATTAGATTATGGTGTTGTGTCAACTGTCAATAGTAGTTGAAAGTGATGATTTGGGATGACATGGTTTCTATCAATGTTGCAGGGTTAAATCAGTCACCCTAGTTGAATGTTTTGAATTTTGATCGAAATTTTAAATTTCATATATGTTTTTTTGGATTTGGAAATTTTTTGGTTGTGTAGGTTCAATTTTAAGCTAAAAATGTTTTTTAATATAAAATATGTTTTGAATGTTGAAAAAAATATAAAAAAAAAGTTGTTATTATTTAAAATATATATTTATCCTTCTTAACTAATAGAGATGATAAAATGAAAATTATACTTGAATATATAAAAATCACAACTTTATAATAAAATAGATGGGTTTAAAGAGGTAAATAATATACAAGATACAATAATGAAATATTCAACAACAAAATTCCACGAGAAAATGATATTGAAAAATAAATCCTTACCTCATATATCAACATTATTTAAATGTGATCTCACATCCTATATAATAAATTTTTATTTTATATGAATATTTTTCAAAACCATATAAATAATGTTATTATAATATATGATTCATTAATCATTCATACCACCTATTTATTAATAATTATCCACAATTTTCAACATTTTTTGTGTACACTATTTAATTTTTCATACATGTTTCAGTGTCATGATTCCATTCCTTGATAATTGGTCCTGATTTCATCATATCTATAATCATAATCATGAAATAAATATCTTATTAATTATTAATAAGCACTTTTAAAAATTTATATGTATGGTTATGATGAAAAATAAACTACCTTAGTTGGTGGTGGATGTATTATTTGAATATGATTCCGTGATGTTTTCATTTTTTTACTATGGTTGGAATTAATGGAATCTAAATTAAAGTTTATATTTACATAATAATTATTATATAATTAATATAACATATATTCATTTAAAAAACAAAAAAACAATCCCTATGAGGTAATCATGATAATTGAAACACATTGCTTCCTTGAGATAGTAGTATTCACCCATGCATGAGTAATAATTTCATAACCCATTAGATGGAAATAAGATATCAAATAGTTATAGGAATAATATAAAAATAATTATGTATAGTAATTATTATTATTATTAAATTATTTTACAGTGGTTTTATATGATTTATAGGATTCAGAATAAGAGTTCAACATAAAGGAACATTTTTGAGAGTATTACGTATTATTTTAGTATATTCCTTGGATTACATATTAAGACTTATTAGGTATGAATTTGAGTGATACCAAGACATGGATGATTTAAGGGGTAATTCTGGGTATATATTTCAATTGAAATTTTCTAATATTGAGGGCTTGATGTCCAAGAGGAAGTGATGATAAGTGGTTACATTTTATATGTATCATGTGTGGATGCCGTGTAAAAATTAAATGTTTTTGAAAAACAATAATGTCATTTTCTTACGAAAGTGGAACCAAAATGAAATTGTATAGATTATAGGATAATATATATCTAAATACACTCACACAATCAAATCCATACCTATTTTATAGATATTAAAAGACATATCTCTTATTATGACCCCCACATAACCCTTTTAACCCTTTTTATGGTCAGGCGATTTTTATCACGGAAACTATTCAATGTAGTCAAATTTATGTTTCCCATGTTACAAAATATATATTATATTAATTATAAATAATGAATCAATTTTTAATGATTCAATTTCTTCAGTTGTTAGAAATTAATCTAATAACTACACACAATATGTGTAAAACGTAATTTTATAAAAAAGTTCTTTTAGGAATAACATTGTTTAATTATCATTACATATATATAAAATACCATAATATTAGTATTAATTTAATTTATTTAATATTGAATCTAAAAATTTCACTAAAACAAACCATAAATTTTTTTAAATATAATTAATTAATATATAATCAAATTAAATTCATCGAATTAGTTTTCTAAAAACACATCATTCTACGTAGAAATGATTTTGTCTCCATTAATAATTTTTTTCTAATAATTGTATGAATGATAAATATTTTTTCAATATTTTTTAAATAAATTCCCCACATTTAATAATAACCATATATGAAATTATCTTCTAAATTAAAAAATATAATACATTAATTTATTGTATTGATTTTTTAGTTTTCATTTGATTTAATATACTAACATTCTTCATCATTTATCAACCATTTCATGAATTTCATTATTCTATTATAACAAAAAAAATTTATCAATAATTTTTATCGATACCATTCCTCAAATTGTATTAAATTAAAAACTAATGAATAATTTAATAAAAAAATTTAAAAATGTAACCATAGAATCAATTGTATTTTTTCAATTGAATATATAACATTTTAAAAAATAATTTATTATATAAAATTTATTTTACTATCTATTAGTGTTTTTTATGTTAAATATTTATTAAAAAATTATTCACTTATGTTTGATATTTTTTAATCGAAATATATTGGTCTTATTGATTTTTTATTGTGAAATATTATCTACAATATCATGGTGTTACATATTAACAGCTTATAAGAATTACCCCCCTCAAAAATAACATTTATCCAATGAAAAATATGGAATCTTATACCTCATTACCTCCATAGGGTTTGATGTAGATTCATCATATTTATGGTTCCTCTAGAGATTTAAAACCAGGTGTGTGTTATTATTTTGTAGTGCTTTCTCTTTATGATCAATAATTATTAAATATTTATTCTCATAAGAAATATCATGCCTCAGTGGTATGTCCTTTGATGCATGTTAATCACAACGACCATTAATTTACATCCTCAAAATACATACATGGAACATTTTAGGAACATAGAATAGGTTTTGTTGAGATGTTAGTTGATAAGTTACAATCCATGTATGATAAATAATACCATATGAACCAATATATATGGTGATTATTTCCCCTTATTTATAATTTCAAAAAACCTTTTCTAGTGACTTATAAAATTGAATACACTCTCTCCAACATGAATATATCATTCCTATTGAGGATTATAATCCTAACAATTATACAATATTTAAGTATTCCAGATGTAATATTGGATAGATTTAACATTTTTTTACCATTAACACTTCTTGACTAGGTCCTAATATAATTTATTCTCCGAAGTTAATTTATAATGTTGTTTTAATCCTCTTCTTACCATAAGGAACACCGCAAGGTGACATCCTAATTATCAAGTGAAATATATTGTTGTAATAAAATTAAATTACGGTAATGTGGTCATCACAACCTCATATATAAAATAATGAGTATCATATCATAATTTATTATAGGGTTTCATATGTTCCTTCAAACTATGTATCTATCCAATGATGATATATAGTGTATAAGATTACCTATATATTCAACTAGTGCAGAATAATTCTCCATAAAATCCTGGAAAAACTTCAATCTTGATCAGATGTGATTGATAGTGTTACCCCATGGTACTATATCACTTTAATAAAATATATTATATTAATTGTTCCTTGAGGTAAATATTCTCTAATAAACAAATGAACAAAAGTTGTAATGATTTAGACTACAATATAATTATTGTTGTAGCCTTTATATATTATTGGTGAAAAATGATGAAAAATATGGTTATTTTTTCCAATTATCATATAGGTATATGTAATCGTGGAATCATCCATTTATAATTATAACATTTACCATTAACATACCGACATACCATGCATTGTGGTACCTACACTTCAATATCACTCTTCATGTGGTCCCACCTGAAATTATATTTGAGATCTCTATATATCATTATACTCTGTAGATGGGTTAATAATGATGAGATATTTACATTATCCAACATTGATTAACTAAATTTAGGCATTTAAAGTATACATGATCTGTTCCTAAACCTCATCATTCCATCACAATAATAGATACATTCTGGGAGATGAATTAGTATTTTTACAACTATAAATTCTCCATTTCTTATTAATTATTCATATAAATGAATGGTTGAACATTCATAAAATAATGATAGAATTTACACCTTCCATTATAATCTCAATATCTATTATCTATAAATACATAAATATATTATTTCATTCAATAATTTTCATTGAATTCTTATCCTAGTACATAAAACTCTAACAATCAGTCACCTTTTTCCCCTTTCTAGGGCTTTAAGGTGTTGAGAAATCAAAATATTTAATACACTCAAGACATATAAATTTGTTCAAAATTAACTCAATTGATATATATATCATTCTTTTATGATAGGGGTATATATATATCATACCTTTAACTATAACGTAAATTCCTCGACGTATATAAAAAATAACCAATGGAATCATGAATTTTTTTCTATGGATGCTTAGGAAGAATGAATAAACTCATTGTTGAGAGGATAGTCATCTATAGAGGGATATTTACAAGGAATTCATATATTGTATTCTATCATCTGAATGAATTCATGTATAGCACATTGATGGTATATGTGGTAGGATTATGAGTGGGATTCTCAATCTTATAATCTAGTTCCTCTAATTTGGAGGAAGGATCATTTTAGTGAATAGGGTCATATCCCGTCATGTCACCTCCCTACAGAGGTACCCCTTTTTGGATGCAAATTATGTAATAGAGATAATAACCCCTAAGTCTCACCACTAGTATTCCCTAGGATGGAGACTACCACCAATGGTAAAAAATATCACATATGGATGGAATTTTCCTCAATAATAATAAGGATCTTGATATAGGGTAAATGAAACAAAAATAATTTATATCCAATCATATATAATTAACCCCAAAAAATTTCAAAATTCATGAGCAATTTGAATAAATATAGATTTAGGTATCCATGTAATTGCAAAAGACAAGTCCTGTGATAGTAACCCAATAGTAACTCCAATATGAATCCTACAAATGTCTAGATAAGTCTCTAATGTCCCAATAGAATCCTAATAAATTATAAATACACGTAGGGTGGAATAAGATGAATAATCTAAATGATTATAACAAAATTCATTCTCACACATGTGAAAAGAGAATTCTAATGAATCTGTGAATAAACTAATGTACCCGAAAGCCCGTAAATATGTTAACTAAATAATCTCATCTAGACCAAAGAACACACACAAGAAAACTACTACATTATATTAATATATTATCAATTTAATATAATGAAAGCATACCCTTCAGCCTCCTCCCTAATAATTTTATATTCTTAATCCTAAATATTAAACATCAGGTGATCCCATCCTTTTTAAATACATCCCATCACATATCTATATATCATTGATTTGGGTAGGTATGTATTTATACCTATCACAATCACCCATAAGGTATGGAATTTTTTGTATGGATCAATAATCATCACACATCACCTCCTTTTCATGTCAAAACCTCATCCAAAAAACCAAATTTTATTTCAATGGTAGAAGGGTATGATGAATGTAAATAACATTGACCTTGTTCCCTCCATTGACCATTCCATACCGCTAATACATATCACATACTCATCATCACTATGAGATATCCAGCAGAAACTCATATAATCTATATGTAATATTTAACACAAAAACAAGTCATCAATGATGCTAAATGTTGAGTGGGGAAGAGGTTATACTAATCCCTATGAATAACCACCAACCTTGTTGTTGGGGAAAACACCTGAAACCCAAATATTGGGGCATTGGTATGGTTGTCCAACATGGGTCAGTTATCTCAAGAAATAACATAGATAACCTGATAGATAGATAGAACACAAAGATTTTGGGTTTACATAAAATCCACATGAATAAACTACAATACCACCACTACACCTCACACCGTCCAACATAATTGATGGTTCTAGCAATTTAAAAACACCACACAACCAACACACATAAATACAAAATTCCACTTTCAAATATATGTTCCACCATTTACAGAATTACAATTTTCCTTTAACAATTATTTTACAAGACATTTAATTTCATATTATCTCAACCTATTTATTAATGTTTCAAATAAATTATGTTACTTAGAATACATCAATTTAATCCCATTGTTGTTTAATTAATATCCCATGAAATTTTTGTTTTAGTATTTTAAATTTATTTTACAATTAATTTGGAATGTAACACATCCAAAAAATAAAAAATATCATCTATCCCACATAAAACATTTTCAAAATTGAAAAAATATTCCATGTTAACTAATTGAAACAACCACATATCAAAACCACCTCACATCATCCCCCACCACATCACATGACAACCAACCATCCCTTCACTAACAGACACATCCCACACCAATTATATTCATCAATATTACCAGACATACCCCAATAGGGTTAACACTACTAGAATATATTCAAAATAATCAAATTAATATATAGAATCAAAATCTATTTTTCATAAATATACATTTCATGTTCAAAAGGTCATTCAATAGTTTTTTTTCATTAATTTTCATTGGTATTCTCAAAAAAATTGTTAATATTTCCATGGATAACAAATTCATTATCCATATATATGTTGTTAATATTTTATTTAGGGTCATATCAAACAATAAACACATCCTTATTTTCATAAACATAATGACTACAAAGAAATATTGTCTCCCAACTGACATGTTTTTTAGCAATGAAAACAAGAATTAAAAATTCCATTATTGATGACCCCAAAACTAGTAAACACATGTGATTATACCTATTCCCATTAAATATCAATATAGGATGGTTAATAATGTTCTTATTATGACCCACACAATATATAAAAGGGAATAAAAAATCATTCAATCCCCACACATGGATGTAAATTGGGGAAAATGAGGATTACCTACCTTAATCAAGCTTTTTGAATGAATGAAAACAATATGGAGAAGAAGGAAATACTAGAAGAAAATAACTATATAAGGAAACCCCAGATCATCATGACTCATTCGAATGGATCCTTGAAACTCAGACGAAACACTCCTCAAAAAAATATACCATAAATGTTAATCACCAAGAGTGAAACATGGGGGTTGAGGAGAAAAAGGGGATTTACTTTCCATAAATTTGAAAGATGATACTCTAAAATTCAACGATTAATGTAGGAGGATAAATTTTATACGATCCTCTAAATGTTGATTGGGTTTGGATAAATATGTTGTGGAATTAATTAAATAATTAGAGATAAAATATTTAAACACAACTAGGAATCAACACATTCACAACATGAACTATCAATTCAAATACTATATTTATATAGTCTAACCACTTCATACCATGAAACAGATTAGGGCCATGACTTAAACAAACCAAAAACACAATGATCATCCCTCAGTCTTCATTCAACCTCATGATATAATTCATTCACATTTTGAATAATGATATTATATTACTATTGTATTGTATATAAAATACCATTTAGAAAAATAAATATATTTATAACCAAAATTCACATTATGAACACACATTCATGTTGTGAACCTATATTTAAGTTAAGAACTTCACTCTGGAAAATTATTATATCCTGAAACTATAGAAATCCATCATTATGAATCCTCTAGAAACATATTTAGTAATTTTGTGGTTTGAGAATTAATAATCCATTACATTAGATACCTTTAAAATGGTTCTCATCCTCAATAATGAAAACCGATAATGAAAATGAAATGATATATTTCGAGTAACAACCTCATGAGATACCTCTTCAGAATCTTGTAACAACCCAAAATTGAACACCAACCAAACACATCAATACATAAATAAATCATGAAAAATAACCACATAACTACACAACCATACCCCACAAATCAGAGCATTTCACCATCTCACAATGTCCACAAGTCATCACTCTTTCATGTAACTATCTTCACTAAACACTCATCTTTTACAAAACCCTAACCAATAACCCCACACCTTACACACAAAACTACCTCATGTACATATATAAATTAAACCCTCCATTGACATCAATATACAATCCACATTTTGTGGAAATTTATATACCACATGGTTTTGAGATGTTTCATAAATATAATTTGTGATGTTTGTGAAGAGGTGTTCCCTTCTTCATATTTTATAATCTGTAATACACATGAAAAGAAAGGGAAAACACACATAGAATAAATTAGAAATATTCACACATTAAATAATCAATAAATAAAATGAATGATCAAAACAACTCAACATATTGGAAATGAGTCTATGTCTCATACTACCATGTACATTCTTAAAAGACACTATGCCTCTATTTCACATGAACTAATGGGATGATTAATCCACAAAAAACATTCTATTGAAGCCCTCGTTTCACTAATGGTTTCTCCATGAATGTCACATCATTATTTATATCCATTTTAACATAGTAAATGACATTGGTGTCATTATAAAGACATCAATAATGTTGGGATACATGGAGGAAATCATCCATAATTTTTATCTATTGTGGAAGTACCAAATGATAAGATACCTTACCAAGAAGAACCAAAACCACAAAAGGATTGATGAAAAAGAGAAAAATGTTTACTCCCAAGGAAAACCCCCATATTTCCATGCTAATGGGAATCCCTCTATAACATATAGTATCAAACCTTTAACTCATGGTGTATCCACCTATGATCATCATAGTTCTTATAATAGTCCTCTTCCATTATCATATTCTCATAGACGTTCTATATTTTCTCATCCATTCATTTCACTACATGGGGACTCAAAATTGTTTACTCCCAATCCACCATATAGAAAAAAGATAAAGGATATGAAAACTCGTAGAGTTCTTCATATTTATCTTTCTAAAAATAATATAAATGGTAATTATTATAGGAAAAATCTATCAGAGTAAGGGTTAATCCCAAAATCCGATGAAATCCAAGAGGCAATATTGCAATGCATACCCCAATGTCTATATGAGCTGCTCCATCTTCCCATATTTATAGGGATGAAATGTTATTTTAAGGCACAATATGAACCCAAATGCAGGCTACAATCCTATATAGTATAAGAATTGAAAAATAAGGATGCCAATAAAAGATGATGGAACTTGGTTCCACATGATGCATGACCAAATCATCTGCATACTGCCTTGCTAAACCATCCATGACCGTCAATTCGTGGATCAACGAAAAATGAGTTGTCTTCGCCAGTCAATCCACTATCAGCCAAACAAAATCACATCCTCCATATTTATGGGGTAACCAAATAATTAAATCCATTAAAATGTCATCCCATTTCCATTCAAGGATATCCAATGGAAAAAAACACTATAGGAACATAGTGGCCAACCTTCAAATATTTTGATACCATAGATAGAGACACAAAAACTGACAAATACAACTTAATCTCAGGACACTAAATATAACCCATCAAGACACAATACTTCTTTTTCTATTTGGAGTGTACCACTAAGTGTGATCTATGATACTCATATATAAATACTTAATGCATTACTAATAGACTAAATATCCTACACTGAAATAAAATTTCATTTCAACTATGGTCTGACCATCCCTCTAGATCCCAACCCTTGACAACACTATCTTGCATCAACAATGACTCCAAATCTCAACACTGAGGATCCTCAACCTATTAAATAAAGGTCTATTCCAACAACATCTTCTAAATAATTCCTCAGTTGCTACTATCCCCTATATTGAGATGCATCACTAAAAGCTCTATTACCCCTATCTATATGTATCTAGACTTCTAATCTATATCACCTTGGGACTTCCAAATCAGTTAATCAACAAAAACAATCCCCATTCATAGTCTGTATGCGATATCAAAATCATAATACTAGAGAAATTCCATGAACATTCACTAGTGTAGAATTAAATCCAACTAAGAGAAGATATATTTCATGAAATTTTGGACAATAGAAAAATGATTCACTATCAATGAGGTGATACCACCGTAGCATCACTGAAAACATAATTTCTACCAACTCCATATCATGGGTGGATTAGTTATTATCATGGGGATATAAGTGGTTACACCAGGCATAGATCACCAAACTATGATATATCTAGATGATTCACAAGCCTTGATGATATAATTCAAAAAACCTCAAAAATCACACCCACGTTATGAAACTAAAAAACTAGGGCACTAACCAATCTCGTTTTTAGGTAGTAAAATAAAACATGGAATTTATTAGATCCTATGAAAGTTATTTACATTTTGGTCAAGCAATTAGTATGGATGAAATTCAGTATATATCATACAATAAATACATTAATATCCCATATGAATGAATCTAAGAACCTATATTACATTGTTGGGTACATCCCCTGAAAAAAACCTCATTCTCTGATGGGTTCACTACAACACAATTCCGAGACACCACATTCCCAAGGAAATTCACCAAATACATCAATAAATTACACTTATATAGAATTCCATAGAAATAATGGTGTAGAATAACCTAAAATATGTTTCTATTATGATCTCCATAATCCTCAACCACCTCTGACTAGGTAAATATTTTATCGATGAAGATGACTATCAAATAGTCCAGGAACTCATAGAATAAAGGTATCATGGGACCCATGAACATGGATAGTGTGTCCATGACACTGAATAACATGAACCTGTATTTGAAGTTGTTTTACCTACACCTTAACATAGTATTATGAATATCAAGGTCTATCAAATTCATCTAGTGATATCTGGAATGAAATTAAATATTCCGAAATGAACACAATTGCTTTATACGGTTGAGTAGGTCATTAATCATTGGAAGGGGGAAATGGTTCATGACCATCACATGTTTCATCCTCGAATAGTTCATGAAAAAAATATTTTACATATTACATTATTTGAAATTACCTATAGATCATTCAATATAAAAAATTTGAGTCTAATGAAACTGCCATGAATTAGAAAATAAACTTGTATATTCAACTCATATATCTCTATATGAGACCTTCAAAAAGGAACCAACAAAATAAGATATGATCCAGGATGAGAAAATATAAAAACAATACATCATGTCAAGGGATTAGTGTTATAACCGAATCCTATATAACATCAAGGAACTCCTCCCTGACTATGAGATCATCACTTACCTAATAATCTACTTATATCTCAAAAAATAAAGATAAAATAGGCTCCAATTTTCTACAAATCATATAAAAAATATGCTCACTAATAAAAACTAATTACCATCCTTACACATCCTAAAATAAAACCATCCTCTAAATGAAATAGATGTGTGCAAATATTAAATATATACAATCCATGAAAATTATAGCATTTTATGGCTATATCTGTATAAAAATAAATTCCTCCATTGACTGGTGTTTCCCCATTAGTAGTCTACAACTACATCATCTAGAATAAAATTACTCTAACCTCCTACTAGAATGGTTAATAATAGATTCAAAATATTAATCTCCACATCCAATCCCAAAGAACTAAACAAAGGATTATTATAAAAGGAGTGTGGTGCCACTGAATAAAAAAGGAAATAATGGGAAGACAATACAATAATCGTACATCAGAATACCTATGGAGGTGTAGGTAATAAAAACTCATTCACATGAATTTTCCAATTCTTTTAACCTTTCCCTATCTATTGATATCCTGAAAGATGTTGATATGGTTTTGGTCCTTGAGAATAGGGATCATCGTTACATTTTCCTTTGCTAACTCAATCTTCCATTGGTTGTAGAACATGTTTTTTTGGTTCCTATTCCTAAAACATACTAATAGGAAACTTATGCAGCTTCCAAAAATGGGTATATCCTCCCATATAATACTATCCTCTCAAAATTTATGTACACTGATCCTTTATTTGAGTATGCCGTATGAATACTTAACATGAAGTAGGGAATCCCCCATTGGTTTCTCAGGATCCACGTACTCCATAAAGATAAGTGAAGCTCTATCGAGGTCAGTTATCTATTTGATGAAACCCTAAAAAACTAGACATCTGTTATCAACATTATGGAAACCATCTCAAATATATTCCATACTAGACATTGTATCAAGGCTTACCTCTTAGATAATGAGTCTTATATATACCCTACATATATTTTTTTACCTCAATGTGCATTGGAATTATAAATGTAATGATAACATAGATGATTTCAAGGCACATAACCCCCACCTGACATGACACTCTAGACTTATCATTGTTATGAAATCAGGGGAAATGTTTATAAGGTTATATACATGATCCCAATCCCACTCACATAGATAATCATCTTCAAAATGGAGAGATGTATAGTATCTTTCCCGCCACTATATTTGATGAATGGGACACCGAACAAAACCCCATATGGATATATAGACACCACACAAATTTCACCTCTCGTTCACCATGATAAAACATTTATCACTGTAAAAATAGAATCCCATATCTCTAAAACATCCAATGGAACACAAAAGTCAACATGAACTCGAATCAGAACAAAATAAATATCATTCTTCTTTAACCAAAACAATTTCTACAGATCTAAGACTCTCCATAAATAATTCAATAAGATATATTATAGATTGGATTAAAATTTAATCTACCATACTTCATCATTCTTTATTTAGGTAATCTTTTGATTAACAATAATATTGGCCTATTAAACATCCACTACCTAAGTTAGATGTGAATGTAAACTAGTGTACATTCTTGAAAAGCATAGTGAAACCCTATGCTTGGAAATATTTAATTTCATCAAGTTTAATTTCATTAGTTTAATTTTATTTATCTCAAATCTCCCCATTAGTACCCGAATAAAATCAATCATCATTCATGTACCCCTGATAGTTCTTTAACATTCAAATATTTCTAAGTCACTTTTTAATTCTATACGACTAGATTCCTGACATCAGTTCAAGGGGGGGGGATAAAATATCTTGTAATAACCGATCACTCTAGGCTATATCATGTACCAAGATCAAATAGAACTATTTCCCAACCAAACCATGAAATCCTCACTATTCTTAATTCCAAACTCTATCACATCTATCATCCAAAACCTATAATTTTACTATGTCATGCCCCATCTCTCGAATGGTAACCCTATTGCGGTGAAAATGAAGTAAGAGAGATAGTGAACCCTGATTCCTACCACAAATGTCCCCCTATTTGGTGATTAACATTGAGGGTATAAAAATTTCACATATAGAAGGAATTACACCCAATAATAATAGGGATATGGATATATGATAAATCTATATATGTAATCCCAAGAACATATATAGAATTAACTCAAACCATACAAAAAGTCCTAAATAATTTGAATAAATTACTATAATAGTCTCCATGTAGGTAGAAAAGACAATTATTATGGTATTTAATCAATAAGTACTCCAATATACATGTTAAAAATTTTAACCATAGTCCCATAATCCTACTTGAAACATATATTTTTTTTCATCTATAAATAAAATGAGAATAACATTTATATTTATTTGATTTAAACCCAATTTCTTTCAAGAAGATGTTAAAAGCTAATTACATTTCAATAGTTATTGAATGTATAACAAACATGAAATTAAATAGGTTAACTAACCAGTCCCACCCTTCCCATGACACTCACAAAATAATGCATCCTATGTATTCATATAGTATAAAAAGAATAAATAGAACCAAAACCAACATCTATGAAAACCAATGTAATGTAAATTTAAATAATTTTTATATCTTATTAAAATTCATTAGTTAGACATTATAAATTTTATTCATTCTAAAAGTAATTGGTAAACATTTTGACCAAACGAAAAATGTTTTATTTCATACAAAATTAGTTTCTAATGCTTTATATGGTATTATTAAATATAATATTTCACAATTATATAAATGTAATTTGAAAAAATGAATATCTATTTTTAATTTATTATGTAAAAATTATGTTAACCTGAATTGTTGATAATTTTTTGAGAAGATTGATTTTTTGATGAATAGAAAAAACATAGAATTTTTTTTAGAAAACTATATTTTCATTCAATGAATTTATAAAATTAAATTATATTTTAGATTAGTTTGAAAATATACATTTCAACTATTTATTTAAGATAATAATATTATTTTTTTAATGTATATTATACATAAATTTAGTATAAAACATTTTATACGTAAAAGGTAATTTTTATGAATGATTGTTTTTCATTATGTTTATCTAGTTTAATTTAAAATGAAATTATTTTAATTTTGTGTTTTTAATTTCAAAAATTTAATTACATAATTGGAATCAGTGGGACCATTTTTTTAAATATTTTCATTATATTTTTGTTAATATGAAAATAAATCTTAGAATGGTTTGTTACTAGGGTAAAGGGAAAATTAGATAATTAAGGATAAAAAGACAATGATAAGTTATAAATAATCACCCATATAGTTGGATTACATTTTTTATAAGTATATATATTCCATAAAATTCTAATGATCTAATTTATTTCCTTTGTTTCTATATTGATTGTAATAACCCATATATTATTTTCAGGTATGAATCTTGTATTCATGTGTTCCTAAGAGAAATAAGAGTTTTGGAAATTTTAGGAGTACATGCCATGTAAGGGGGTGTATACATTGTGTACCATGTTTCTTCAGGTAGAAATGTCTTTAAAGTGTAACGACCGAGATATGGCCTTATAGGGTGATGTGGGAGACCACTATTATCCAGGGCCACTTGAGGAGAATACACGGTGTGTTCATTAATAGTACACACCATGTACCATTTCTTTTATTTCATTAAAAATATCAGGGTTGCGGCTCATTCACAGAAACCTCTTCTTCTATCCTAATCTTATCCAGGTGTGATAGAAATCACTGAATCTTCTCTAATCCACTAACCTGCCTTTCGTTCTCTTAATCAAACACTGTCGATTGCGTTGGAATATCCTCAGTGATTTATTCCTTTTTCTTGAGCCTCTCCTCTTGATTTCCCCTCTTTCATGAGTTTTTCTAAGTTGAAATTTTTTGACGTTAATTTTAGATTGATGATGTTCTAGGTCAACTCAATGGAATAGGTTTAACTATATAGATCGTAGAACATCGAGGTAGGTGGTTTTTTCCCATTCGTGATGTTTCTTTTAGTTTATTTCCCAAAGTTCCAATTACCGATGTTTGATGTATTTCAGGTTAAAGGGGTTGAATGTAGTTTTATCTACCATATATTGATTATTTGATTACTACTTTTTTATGTGATATTATGTGAAATTTCATGTTAATGGAACACCCCATGGGTGTGTTTCTTTGTTGGACTGTTTAGGTACGTTTGGTCTAGGTTGTCTATGAGTCAGACCTTATCTCCATGTTTCTTGTTAAATGAATGTGATATGAATTGTAATCGTTTATCCATAAAATATTAGAGAATACATTGGGATTCTGGTTATCATGTAAAGAAAATTGAATTACATTGGGATTTAGGAACCTAGTGTAGTTAGACTATAGGTGCGATTGATAGTGAGTGCTCTCTCACAGTGTCTATAGTTACATTATTAGAACACATGGGGGATTGAATGTGAGTGCTCCCTCACAGTGTCTAATATAATTTGTGCTACGAGTATGCAGGGGGGATTGACAATGAGGGCTCCTCGGAGTGTCTATAGATACATTACGAGACTACAAGGGTGAATTGACAATGAGTGCTTCCCCAGAGAGTTTATGGTTATAGTGGGAAGACCGTAGCTGGAATGGACATTGACAGCTTCCTTAAAGTGTCATTAAATTTTATTTCATTATTTGACCAGAGGGGTTAGACTGTGTAAGCTAACTAGAGGGTCCGTATAAGTATTTAATTCTTATGAAACATCTTCCAGGCTAAAGCAGATGCTTATATTTGGTCGATTTAGGTAGTCTTATGAGATAACTATTTGTGATACTTTCTCGATTAAATGTTGAGTATTAAATTTCAATGAATGTTAATATAAATTGTAGGTTTGGTTACTTTTGTATACTCATAGAATCTTGGGTGCATTTCAGTTTTTAGCTGTTATATATACTCAGTCGTAGTTAGGCACAGATATTGTGGTGGTTTCCTTCTAGGATTCATCTCATACCCTCTATGGGTCATGATTTAGGACCCAATAAGATTATATTATTGTAGGTATAGATAAGGGAAACCATCTTTCTACTTCAGGTACTTGATTGTTTTGAATTTGGATATAATGGGAGAAATATGAGGCTTGCGATGCTGGCAGAGTTTACTTTTTTCTTTTATACATTGGTTTAGTACTATATCCTAACATTGTGACTTTTTTGAATACTTTCCTATACATATGTGACAAGAATCATTTATATATGTTCTCCAATTGTTTATTAACATTCATTTTTATATTTTTTACTAATCGTATGGTATTACTTCTAACGTTACTATTGTCAATTCGATTCTGATGTATTCCTCTTCCAATATGGGAAAAGTTTCCCCACTATCACACCAAAGGACGTCACATCTAGTCGATGACATCTAGAATTCAAGGAAATGTGCATGAGGACATCTGACCAACTAGTTACGGGGAACCATTAGGTGGAACCCGGAACTAGGACATTACAAATTAGAATCAGAGGAAATTTATTCTTCTTTGACTTACTATTTGGATCATATAGGTAGGGATATGAATGTATAAATAGTTTATAATATTTTTTCTCTAGGAGTAGATAACCCATATATAGGTAAAATCCAATATGTCTCGAATATTGTAATGTTTCTAGTTTTTCAATTATTAGAATTGATTTGATTTCACTGTTTGGTGATTCACATATTTTTTGTTGTTATCGTTGATATTATTGAGTTTCTATTTCTATTTCAACCCTATGATATGAGGGTATGCCATCTCATACATATTATATTCACCTGGTAGAAATCACATGTCATGCAATCTTGTCATTCCATTTAGGGTGCATTTTGGATTTCATGTTGTTCTGATAGATGGTGTGCTAGATATGCATGCTGTTCTGATATTTGATAGGGTATTTATGTTATGTAAATATCATCTGAATGAATTCCATAATTGGGTTCCTATTGTGTTATGGGACCTCATGGTTTAGAATTAGGTGGATTCTGTGATTGATTGAACTTTTGTACTTTGTGATATGCATGAATATGATGCCAAGATTTAATTCTCAAGGAGTATGGCCCCCCACAGATTAGAATATGGTAGGTTAATTATTGTTTAATTAATTGTATTGGGTTCTAGAAGAGTTTATAAGGCTTACTGTCCAGAGAAACCACATAATAATGGGTGTGTAAAGAAATATACACGTTCTGTATCCTTATGTTCAGGAAGAAATGTTTTTCTTAATTAAAAATCGTTTACTATATGTGCACACCATGTAGTTATACACCCTTTGACTAACTGCGTGTATAGAGACATCAGGTTGTGGTTTTTTGGTGGAACACTCCATGTACTAGTAGTACATGTCGTGTAATAGTGAACATGGATCCGGTCGTGTGACTGACAACATGGATAGATGAAACTCAGGTAGTACTCGTTTGGATCAGCTTGAACATGTTGTGTAGAGTTGACCTTGTTTAAGTCTGTGTGACTAATGATGAGGGTTGGTGAAATATTTATATTACACACCATTTCTAGCATAAATACATTGTGTAGTTTTTTTCTAGGAGAACCGTGTGGTTCTGTCATGTAGAGGAACTCGTGCTGGGGGAAGGGATTTGAGTACACCTTGTGTCAAAGGAGAACACACTGTCAGTATTGGGGATTCAATACCATGATTGGAAGAAATATACTCCCATGTAATGGCTTATGGGATCATGTCGTGTAGGGGTTATACACGCAGTGTATCCATGTATTGAGAATATTGAATTTTTTATTTCTACTTTTCCTTTCTTGTACATATATGTTTCAGTTCTTCGATAAGAATGAACTGAGGTGTGAGCTTGACCATGCTGAGTCATGCCACCAAGACATAATATGGTAGTATTCCAAATACAGTGCAGCAATCCGACACCAGACGCACCAGATTAGGGACTACAAGAAGATCCTCCCACTATGCCTATCTTAGAACCAATAGTCATTACGAAAAATGTGCCAATGAATAGTTCTGAGAAGGCATCACGTGTATGATGCAAAAAATCCTGGTACATCGCATCATGCCCCATATATGGAAGAGTTGGCATGGGGTTTTCAGCAGTAGCATCCTCCCACTATCTCATGTGATGAAGGTCCTCAGGCTATAGAGTCACGATTATATACCATATTGTCTATCTTCGAGCATCTCGAGACACCTCTAGAGAAGTGGCTGAAGATAGCTACATATATTTTTGGGATTCCACCAAGATATGGTGGGATGTGATATCATAGGTGGGATACCACCAAGTTATAGATTGGGATGATTTCTAGTATAACTTCCATGACTACTTTTACCTGGAGACATTGAGGGAAATCCTATCTCGAATGTTCATGAGTTTGGATAGGGTACTCTCTCAGTCATTTAGTATTCATATCACTTCACATAGCTTTAGCACTTCACACCCTTTCTGGGGGGTGATGAGTTATTTCTGGCATGGATGGCTGAGGATGGTCTCATTCATTAAATCTGATCTTAGGTGACACTACCGCAAAATAAGGCAATAGCCACGGTTTGGAACAATGGATAAAGTTTAAAGCCATGGTTTCATAAACTGTGGATGGTATTGGCGTGTCTATAGGATAAAACATATATCCATGGTTTGAAACTGTGTCTATTTCTCTATAGACACAATTTTAACCATGAAAACACCCTATAGCCACGTATTTCAAACCATGGAAGAATCCTAAGTCAAGCAATACTTATAGACATGTTTTTAAATCATGGTTATAGGCCTTTTTTCCATGGCATTAAACGTTGGATATAGCATTATAGCCACGGTTTAAAACCTTGGTTATATGTCCCCCATTCCATTAAAAAAACAACACCCCATTCACCCTTCCCCAAAAACCCCCATGCACACTACCCACCCCCATGAACACTACCCCCCCCCCCCCCCAAAACAGACCCCATGGCCTCAACCCCTTCCCCAGAACACCCCCTTACCACTGAACATCACCCCAGCCCACTGAAAACCTCATTACCAACCCCATTCACCTTAAAAAATAACCCAGCACACCCCCACTTCCCCTTTCCCCCGATGCACCCCTCCCCAAAGAAAACCACCCGTACCCCCTCACCCTGTTCCCCATACACCCCCAACCCCCTTCCCCCTGCCGACACACCTGCAAACACCCCATGACCACATCACACCCCCCTACCCACGACACCCCAAACACACACCACCTACCCACAACAATTCCCCCCATCCCACTACACCCCCATCACACCCCCTGCAACCCCCTCCCCTCGACAGAAGATCCCAGCACACCACCCTGCCCCGTGAATCCCCCAAGCTCACACCCCCTGTCCACTGCACTTCCCACACGACCCACTACACCCCCTAGAACACCCCCTGCAACCCCTTCCCCTTGCACCACCCCTACCTAAACCCCCCGCAACACACCCCCATGCCCTAACCATGCCCACCCCCTACACCCTCACACTTTCAAAAGAACCCAACACACCACCCTACAACTTTCCCCCTCCCCCCTGCACACACCCCCTATCCACTACACATCCACCCCCAGCACACAGTAAAACCCCCCTGCCACCTCACCCTGCCCCTTCCACCACACACACCCCTTCCCACCCCATGCACCCTCCCCCTTCACTTTCCAAAATAACCCAGCACACCCCATGCCCCTACCCCCATGCCCTTGCACCCCTTACCCTGCACACCCCCTACCCCCAAAAAAACCTCCTTCCCCCTCACCTAGTCCCTATAACCCCCCCACACAGACACAAAAACAATGCACTCCCCCCTATAAACCCCCTTCACCCCATCACAACCCCATGTACAGTACCACTACCCCATGAAAAAGAACACAACACACCCCCTTCCCCCCCCCCCCCTTGGAACCTGGTTAAAAGCCTTTTGAAGAAAAATAACACATTTTGACCATGTACTCTAATGAGAGGATGGATGATTCTAATAACCAGGAATCCATTTATTTTTCCCATTAGTTACCATATCATCTCATATAGGCTAGGGGAAGGTTATTAAACTGTTTAACCTTATGATTAATGTGATTCATGAACACTGATAAAGTTGTAAAATGACTCTTGAGTGTTCACTATTTTATGATGAAGTGTTACTATTTTATAAGAGGGTTATAGTCCTTGAATCATTTGGTGAATAGTTTATGAGATAATGTCATACCTCTGTGGTTTCCGAATCCCAGAGAGACAAATATCGATGATGAATTCTGGTTTCTATTTTGGAGTCCATTGATGGATTCGAAAATACTCATTTTATTTCTATATTCATTTATTATCAAATGATAAAGGATTTACACTAGAATCATCAATGTCTAATCTTGGAATTTCATGTTCCTATGTGGAAGAGGTTGTAAATCATGATGGACTTTACAATAGGGTTACTAAGGACCCCAAGGAGTTGTTAAACTATATATGTGATTTTTGATTAGATAAACAAAGATTGTCATATCGTACTTATAAATGTTACTCACCTAGTTGAAAATATAGGAATATTTTATTTCTAAGAAATATAATACTATCATCGAGTTCCATTAAGAATTATATTAGAGAGAAATGTACATATTATGCCATGATGTTTTTAAGGGTTTAATATGACATTATGGAATCATATAATATTTAGCACAATGTACAATCAATATATAGATAGAAAGTAGTTTTAGATGATACATGTATTGGAGGATATGACTCAAGATTGTGTTCAATGAATTGATGGATATTGGGTTTAATATGACCATATGGAATTAAATAATATTGACTGAGAGATGCGATGAAACACCAGAGGGTGAAACTAATAAATTTCAGGAAAATTCATTTAGAGGAGGGCGGACTAGTGTTTTTACTAGGGTTAAATGTTGTGATCTTAAAACTTCGTTGATATAATTTTTCAAAATCTTATTAACAGGTCGATAGACCGTCAGAAGATCATTCTTAGTTGAAAATTCATAGGGTTATGAGCATCATTATGTTTAGTTGACCGGTGAACCCCCTATATATAGCATTTTATGGCTGTGAACCTGAGTTCAAGCCATGAAATTCCCAGTGGTAGGGATTCATTGTATGAAACCCCTGGTAACATAGTTAATCATGACTAGGTGGATTTATTTTAATAGGTTAACTTATGCCTTTTTTCTAGGTTAATTGTTTCCCAATGATGTGATTGAATAAAGTATCATGTTTTCAAAGCCAGTTGTTTGAGTTTGATGAAATGTAAACAATGATTTTCTTTATGTTTTCAATTTTTGAAAATGTTAGGTTGATGTTTTCTCCAAACGAGGACACTTTCATCTCTATAGTGAAGGAAATTTCATTTTCTACTATTGAGTTGGCTGAAACATTCTACTGGACCACATGGAAGGCTTTTGGAAATCTTGTAAAATATGTGAAAATATAATTATAAATATCCAAAACCAATTTTAATAGTATATACACATTATATAATAATGAAAACAAGTTTTTAAAATACTCGAGAAATTTTAGAATTCAAATTAAAGGGTTATGAAGAGGGAACTTACCTCAACCTCATGGCGATGCTTTTGACAACAACTCGAATGTTCCATTTTTTCTGATGGAATGCATATGCAACTTTACAAATATTTAATGCCACCTAGCCCTAATTTATATATTTTCATGGACAAATATGATCATGGGGGTCCTTAGATATATTTTTATACTTGCATATACCCATTTACACTTACACATGTATGCAATTTTAATATCTATATATAAGCACACCTTTCCCCAATATATATATTCATAGAACCATGGGTAAATTTATATAAATGTAGAACATATATATTTAAATTCCTACCTATGAATAAAAATGTAATCCTTCATCAACGACAACTCGAATCCACCTCAACGAGATCCATAATTCATTACAAAAATATAAAGAACAGAAAATATCACAAAATAGAAAACTAAAATTTGGGCAGAGAATTAAACCGAAATAAATCTTACCCTAGTCCGATGTGGAACTCACTATCATCGATGGTGGTGGATAGAACATGCCTCATCATTAGAAACCACCTTTAAAGAAATAGAGGGGAAATAAATGAGATATAAAAACATATTATATATATATGTGATTAGTGATGATAAATGATACATGAATCCATTACCATTATAGTTCTATAGTTCCTTTATATTATTACCACAATATCATCATTTATTCACTCCCATTGGACTGATAATTTATGGTGGTCATGTCAGCACAAAATAGCTACAAAAACTCAAATTGTTTATCATAATATTCATAATAATTACATCAATACATTCATAAACAACATAAATAATACATCCATGAAGCATTCCCCACCCCCACCTACACCCCCACTACGCCCCAGTACCACCCTCATCACCAGTCCCCCTATACCAGCCCCACTGCACCACTCCCCCCAGCTCCCCTAGTACCCCAACACCCCCCTCCTGCACCAGGACCCAGCACCCTATCCCCCCTACATGCGCCACCATAGCACCCTCCCCACCCCCAAGGCCACCCACACACCCCACCCCACCCCACCACTCCCCCCAGAACCTGCCCCCCTACACCACTCCCCCCAACCTGCACCCCCACTGCCCCCCCAACACCAACACCCACTACACCACTCCCCCTAGCCCCCGATACCCCAATCCTACAGTAGTATTACTCTTCCTCTTCAAGGATATCTTTAGTATTTTATAGAATACAATTATTTTGAAGTCAATATTACTCTCCTTATTCTAGGATATCTTTAATTAAATTAATTATACGGTTCCTTTCCTTAATTGATTCGATCAGTTACATTATCTCACATCCATCAGTCATGAAGATAGTGGCCAATTTTCAATGGCCCATGATGTAGACTATTCATCCATAGTGTAGTCAGTTCATCTCTATTTCAATAATCGTTTCCCTTCCATAAGTCGTGGCGTTATTATGTCAACATTCACTATACATCTGTCCAATTGTCAACTATCAATATTATTGTCAAAATAAATCACATTATCTTTCTATTGTCAATAGTATATCTAATTTTTCTTGCTTCCTATTTTTGGACAAGAACATTATAATCATGAGCTTTATTTAGAGATCCAATTATTTTATTCATGCTCATAGCCAAATTGGATGATATGGACAGATTGTCATTATTTAATCACGAAAATATTTGTACATAATTTTTTTAAACCATGGGTTATATATAAATAATATTGTGAAACAACAGATATCTCAAGATAGTCTGTCAAATTCCTCCATGATATTACAGTGAAAAAATTAGAGGATGAATTAAATTTATTTAGACACAATTTAGAGTCTTTTTGTTTGTAATATTATAATCATTTATGGGTGGTACCTACTCTAATTTTCTTAAAAACATGAAACGATTAAACATGGGTGGCTTCTTGATTTATCAATTTCACATCATTATCCAGTCATTATAGATATAGATAAAACATATCATATTCAATAGATTTTAACATTTATACATATCCCTTTTTTCTCTTCAGAATCTGATCACATTATAATTTATTATCCCTTATAAAATAAATATCTAGTTCTTAAATACTATTATCTTTTACATCCAGCTATAAATCATTGAAATCTATTGAGGTCTAATATAGTTTTTCTTGCGAAAATACCACTTCTATAATAACAACCTCCAAAAAAATGATCCTTTTCAATTTTTATTCATTTATAGAAAATTTTCTATTGAGTAGGGATAGAAATGTCTCATTAGCTTCAATAAAGCGTATGATGGTGATATATTTACATACCTTTTTAGCGACTTAATATTTCATTAATGTAGAATCTAATTATAACTAGGATTTCCAATATAGTATCCCTCTTGGGAAATTCCATCTTAGTGGTGAATTGGTCATTACAACAATTGCCTACTTGGGAAATACCATATTAAAAGTATAACTTTACATAAATGGTGTTTTAGTTCAATCGACCATTTAAATAAAAAGAGTGAAACCCACAATAGGGATATAAAAATGGCCATGTACAATGTGTGATTAACGACTAACAATGACATCATGTATTATGAAAACATCAATGAAATAATGTCAGTCATGGTATACCATAGTGATTTTTTGTAGATATTCCACCTCAGTTGGAAGGTTTTTATTATAAAACCAGGACATTTTTATCAAGAAATCAAATGTATTAACTAATAATTATTCAAGACATTCAATTTAATATAAAAAAGTAGAATTTTGAATGAAAATAAATTCAATTTAAAATATTCTTGAATTAAAGAGGATAGGAGAGGGACCCTACCTCAGATGAGCCAAGCCAGACTTGATGCTTGACACATTTATTAGCGACAATTGTATGCTACTTCATCCATCCCATGGGTATATTCACCTTTTCATATACATAATAATGCCCTAACCCCTACGTACATGTCTGCATGGCCTTGAACACACACTAGAGTATCCTTATATATATACTCACATGCATTAACCAGTAATCACCCACACAATGCATTTTCCACATATAAACAAAGGCACACCAAGACCATTATATGTAATTGGGATTCCATGGGTGGATATACATATAAATGGAAGAATTATTATATATTTTCTTAAATATGAATACATGGCGTGTCGCCTTTCAACTATTGTTGCCACAAAACATACTAACGGGTCCGGGGAGACTTCAACAAAATGCTAGTGATATGATGAATCATCATCAATTGAACCTAAAAATTGAATTGGAGGGAACATGATTAGTGAAAAAGTCAATCTATCATATTAAATTGCAAAGTCGTACCCTCATGTTATAGTCCATCTCACCTAACAAGTCTTCAACCAATCTATATGCAATACTACCCATTGAAAATCTCTTACATTTTGCCATTTATAGAATTTAATCAGAATGGAATTGTGTCATTATATGAGTTTCAGTCACTATGGTTATACACTAATTTATCATATTAAAAATAAATAATCATCAAATTTAATGTTTTATTCACATAATATTTTCTTATTTTAGTTAATCAGTATGAGAGAAAATGAATCTATCAAGAATATAACCTCATGTATATTATTTGAATAATCCTTTGATCCTTGATCTAAATCATTCATAATTATATATCTATTCTTAAACAAGGAATAGAGATTCTATTAGATTCATATTAATTAACATGGAATATTATATTCATTGCAAGAAGGATTAAAAGGGAAAATAAGATTCCCTATTGATGATCTTTATCATGATCCTCAAAGTCATCCATAATATCAAACTCTCATAAAGGTGGAATTATGATACTTGAGGTATTAATAAATGTAAACACTATATCTATGGTATACCACTAATCCAAAAAACTTCTTAAAGGCTTTATACATAGAAAATTTATATCATTCTAGAAAATGAGAAAACTAAAATGGGGGAGACTCACTCTTCTATTTTATATTGATTTCATACCTTGTATAGATTAATTTATATAGGGATTTTCCTCTTAATTTGGGGTGAATACATAAATCAAAACAACCCATGTCTAACTTAAAATGATTAACTCATTAACCTCAATGTCGATTGTGAAACACTTCACCACCAGTCAATCATCAAAATGTTTCTCACACTATTTGATGTCCATACCATGAACTAATCAATACTGTGACTTGTCACTCAGAAATACTTATTAGAATCCCATTAATAAAGTCATTATCATCAAGAAACCTAAGAGTCCAAAAATCAATCTCAAAATCTTATGGTAACCTTATAATGTTCCAAGATTGTGATATCATTATTAAACCCAGTAAAAATATCATCATGGCCTAAACAACCCATATTACAGTATAAATCCATGACATGTAGATCATAAATAATCAAATAATATAAAAAACAATGGGGACATCAACAAAAAAGAGATAATACTGGAAAATATTTCCTTTATAAATAATTCATATACAATATGAGGTTAATAAGACCAATCAATTTCTAAAAAAACTTTCATAATGTTATAATAATAAATCAGTTAGGAAACAATTTTAGGAAATATTTAAAGTGTCATCTCATGCCTACTATGCACACACGAGTTCCATGAACAAATTTATTTAAAATGGCCATTGGAAAATCACAAAATTCAATTTAAAATAATTATTTCAAAAAACAAATTTTAAGGTGATTTCTATAATGAAATTTTATTTCAAAAGCGTTTCACATTTAAAATTTCATTTGATAGTTAAAAAATTATTTTTAGATAGAACAAAAAATCATCACCTCACATAACCTTGTGAACTATATGATGGGCCACCGATAACTATTCAACTAAGGTGGAACTAAATATACTATTTAGGAAGATATGTATCTTTGGTTACTATTAGAATAATAATGTCCCATAACAATTATAGAGAGAGAGAGAATGTCATAAAATTATTTTTAAATAATAGCATCAATAAAATGAATATAAAACAACTTGTAGCTATTTCATAAAAGAAAAAGTATTAAAATAATCATTGAATAACTACGACCAGTATTTATTATACAGGAAATATAAATCAAAGGTAATACCAAAAAGTATCTATGGAAAAGATCCATTATCTCTTCAAATTCCCTCGAAATATATAATTCATATATTTAATATTAAGTCCTACACTTGGAAAAAATAATAGAATACTCACCATATGGAATAATAAAATAGAAAACATGATAAATGTAGTGTAGAAAAATAATGGCATACACCATCACATACTATAAGTAGAATCTAAAATTTATAAATCCCAATAAAAAATTGATTTTGTGGAATTTTTATAAATTCCACAAATAAATGTTTCTGGTGACATACCTCCATTTAAAGAGTATGTATCAATACACATTATTTCTCCCTAAGTTCTCTTTAACTATTTCATGCAAAATACACTTTAGTGGTGTGATTTCATTAATTTTCTTGTGAAATTATGTATTCAAATACCCAGAAAAAACACCAAAATCATGCGAAGAACAATTTATGGTAAGAAATAGAGATGAAAGGACGACTCTTAAAAAGGAATAATGAACTAGAACTGTACTGATCATACCATTGACACATTTGTAGTAGGGGAGAGAACCTCAAAATTCACCCTCAATTGAAGAGGTATGGTTGAACGATCACTAGATATAGGTATGAATTGCATGAGAGTGGAGCTGGCATGAAGGAGTAACCAAAACCATATTCGGTGGTGAGGGGGTATGGTTTCTAGGTGGGAGATGAGTCACGCCACCATGACGGTTAGGAGGGTCGAGGATTGGAGGAGGAGAGATGATGTTCGTCGGGTAGGAGGGTGCAGAGAGGTCGAGGGAGGAGGATGGCGCAGAGAGGATGAGGAAGGAGGACAACATAGATCTATGGAGGAGAAGTGGCTTATGATAAGGATGATGTTGCGGAGAGTCAGAGTGAGGAGGTTGTGAAGAGCCATGGTCCAGGGAAGAGGGGTCACATATTAATGGAAGGGAGCCTGACACTTTTGGGGAAAAAATGTGTAGCCACGGTTTGTTAATTAATCTTTGGTTATAAAAATTATATATCCACTAATCTATAAATTTGTAGCCATAGAAACATTTCTATAAGTTAAATTTCTAGTAGTGTAGACATATTTAGGTTGACATCCATATCATATATAGTCAACCCGACATTGATCACTGAGCGAGACCTGAGGGATTCTAGAGCTGTGAGTCAGAGCTGTTTGGCATCCAAAATTGGTACTTCTCCGGCTAATAGCAGGAAGCATCATTGGGAGTCTAGGCATGGAGATATGAGTAGGAAAGATTTTCATTGAAGAATCCAGGTGGTGTGCTACCAGTGTGGGATGAGCGTACATAAGAAACCTTAGTGCTCGAGGGTCCCAATTTAGTGCCGATCTTGCAATAATATGGGCCATATTCAGCATTTTGGTTATTTTTTCTCACTAGCAGTTGGTCATAGGGGTACTTATATGACTCCCCATTCAAAAGGAGGACCACCAATATCTGATCAATCTAGAAACTAGAGTTTTTTAGATTGTTCTAGTTGAGGTCGTGGTCATGGTCATGGGAATGAGGTTATAGGTTTCCAGTAACAATCATAGGGTGTATCAGCCCAAGGATCATAGACAGCCTCAGAGTGCTACAGCGCAAGCCAATATTTTACACTAGGGCAAACCCAATAGCAGTAGGATCCTGGAACATCTAGTGATTGAGGTAAAATTTTGGTTTCCTCAGTTTTAAATTCATCTCTTTTAATCACATGGGTTTCTCATAGTTTTATATATGTGCCGGTTATGGAGAACCATGAACTCTATATCATTACATCTACCAAAATCTGGATGTTGGACACACTGTTGGGGACAAGAACGTCTAGTGTATATCAGTGAATGAAGTGCCATCTCGGGGTTGGTGTGTGTCAGTTCTTATGGGACCGTTATATCATAAAGATGACGAGCTATGACATCATTCTTAGAATGGACTGGTTGGTTCCCTTCTAGGCCATTGTCAACTTCTATAAGCGTAGGGTGAGTTTCACATCAACAGAGTGCAGATTATTACTACATTAGGGAGAATGTGATGTCTAGGAGAGAAAATTGGGACTCAAGCAACATGGGTTAGGAGGAGTTACATCCCAGATTGCTATTTTGTATCTGGATGACCAGGGGACTTCACCTACGGATTTTCCTCTAGTGGTGGATCGTTTCAGGGATATCCTTCCAATAGACATTTCATATTTTCCTCGAGAGTGAGAGGTATAATTTTATATTGATATTTATTCCAATATTATAATCAGTGTCCATTCCTCCATATAGGATGGCTACACTAGAGTTACAATATCTCAAAAAGTAGTTGTAGGAGTTATTGGAAAAGTGTTTCATCACACCCAATACTTATCGTGGGTTTCGCCAATCCTATTTCATAACAAGGCAGAAATTACCCTCAGTATTATGTTGATCATTAAGAACTGAACCAATTGATGATCATGAACTAATATCACTTGTCAAGGATTGATGATCTCCTTATTCAGATTTTATGATCCCAGGTGTTATATATGATTAACTTTAGATCCAGTTATCATCGATTGTTTGTTAGCCCATAAGATACAACTCTTACAACCTTTCAAAGTAGGTATGGTATATACAAGTATATGGTAATGCCATTAGGTCTCACAAACGCGCATGTAGTGCTTATGGCACTGATGGACTGATTGTTCCATCCATACGTGGACTCCTTTTTGGTAGTTTTTGTGGATGATATCGAGGTGTAATCTTACACTCAACACGACTATGACACACATCTTGATATTATTTTGATCACACTGAGAGAGAATCAGTTATATGCTATGATCTCAAAATGAAACTTCTGGATGGACCATATTTGATTATTGGGTCATGTTATATTGAAGACACGAGTGTTAATATACATAGGTAATGTTTGAACATCAGCTTCTTGGGAGTAGCTGAAGAACGTCTTTGAGGTATGAAGTTTTCTAGGGCTGGATGGTTACTACAGATGTTTAGTACATGACTATTCATTATTAGATGAACCACTGATGAGATTGACTAAGAAGGGTGTGATGTACTTGTGGATAGATTCCTACGATTTATCATTTTAGGAGCTGAAATGGAGGTTGACTTCAGCACCCATGTAATGAACCCAAATTTAATCAATTAAAATTCATCTTGATCTAATTAAATGTCTTATTATGGAAAATGGTTATATAAAATATTCATTCTCATGGTTTTATGTTTTTGGATTTCGTAATACTATTAGTATTTTTTACCATCTCTAATATATTCATTGAAAAATTATCATATGATTAGTATAAATATAGGGCTTTAACAAATCCAATTTACTCATATAGAGGAAGTGATGACCTCATCAAGTAAACATTCCCCGTATAAAGCCCATTTCTCAGAGCTCAGAAAGGAGGTGGCGTCATGGGAATTTGTTCTTGACCAAACCCAAGACGAGCATCAACACGTTATGCTCGTGTGGAACTATGTACGAGAGAAGTGGATGTTGATAGAGTTTACTACCCAAAAAATATTTTCCAATCCATCCCAACAGTCTACCACCATCGGACACCTTACCCTTCAATCTTATGTGGGTGTCATAGTGGATAGGTAACAATAAATTTTCTATATGATTATGTGTATTATTTTTTAATATAATAAATAAAAACATTCATTTTATTATTGTTAAATTATAAATTTTTTTTACGCACATATAAAATTTTTAGTTAGTATTCAACCGAGGAATATGTCAGGATAAATTAATGGATTTTTGAATTAAATTATATTTGAACAAAATATTATAATTATTAAATTAATTTTTATTAATTATAAATGATCTTATAATTATTATCAATAAAAGTTTAATTTTTATTAAGGGTTGAGAGTTGTTTTTGTCAAAACCCATGAATTTTCAATAAATGTCAGTTTTTATTTTAAAAGTAAAAATTAATATATTTAGAAAATTATTTGAATAAAATTAGTATTATTTATGTTATCATGACATTATAATTATCCAATGGTTAATTTTTCATAAATTTCTAAAATAGTCAAATTTTTGGGAAAAAATTAAATACTGTTAAAATATATAATGCATTTTAGGACATCATAATAAACCAATCGTAATTTAATAAAATAAGTTAAACATTATGTTCTTCCAATATATGTTATAACATTAAAATAATGTGATTTTAGGCTTTTTTGATTTAATTTATAAATCCTTAGTGGACCCTTTAAGTCATATAAAACATTTCATCTTTTGTAAGTTATTTCCTTGAGAGTGTGACTAACCACCACATAAGAAACCATATTATTTTAATAAATTCGTCCATTTGACTTATAAAATATTTTTTTCCACTCCCCTATGGAAAAAATAAAGGTAGAAAATCCATGGTTTGGTTTGTGGTTTTGATTTATTATGTGTGGTGTCCCAAACCAAAAAAATAAAGAATTATCTCTACTTTCCTATATAAATACACACAATATCCCACTTCCTCTTCACACAATGCCTTTGGAGTTCATCCATACTCTACCATCCTCTCTCTATAATCCTCTCAAGTTTCCCCATGCTCCCAAGAAGCCTCTCTCAAGCCTCTCTAAACCCTTTGGGATCTCACTTCCATGAAAGGGATATCTTCCTATCTCATTTTATCCAAGTTTCAAAATTATCATATGACCTTATATTTTCAATTATAGATTCTGGGGTTTGATTTCGCACCTCCACTATATTTCCCCCCTTTATTTTTCATTTAAGAGAGACCCCTTTCTATCTCATCGGTGAATTCCATTTAATCCTAATACCATACTGAAATTATGTAAGGAATTTCTCTCCCCTAATACACATTCGAGAAATTCTTTTATATTATAAATATAAATTCCATTACCTATGATGGTACATGTATATGACACCATTACATTCCATTTTATATAAATATGATGATACACCACTTTTTATCTCATCAACCATTTTATGATGTCTTATGCCATGCCGTTACGGTACCGAAATTGCAATGCCTTTTTCCAATCCAAAACCACTGTGTAGTGAATACCATGCCCCTTTCTCTATCAAGGGTATTCACCTTTGTTCACATTTACCTATTTATAAAATAGTTTCATGTATGAATTCCACATTCCATAATCATGGAATAAATTATGATGTTTAATGAATCCATATTGCATGATCTTGTGGCACACTTTTGCATGAAATGAATTGTTTAAGAAGGGTGCGCCCTCATAGAGCTCCAATTCATTGGGTAAAGATTAGTATAATGACACATCAAGTGAAATGAGTTTTTACTCTTGCTAAATCAAGTGAAATGAGGATTTAAACCTGAAAATTCAATTGTAATGAGGGTTTACTCACACTCAATGTGCAATGATCCTTGGATCATTGATATTCCATGTGAAGTGTTGTTGCCACATTTCCATGTTAGGATAATCATGCTACATCATTCCTTTATGTTCATTTTTATTTTATGCTCAATTGAGATGCCTACTACTTAATTTTTTTTTATTATTCATGTTAGGCCCAGTTTAGTCCCTTATTAGGCGATATATCTCACCCTTTTCACATGTATGTCCTCTTGTTATCCCATTCAATGTGATGTAAAAGGTAATGGCGTGGTTATATAATGAATGTTTTGAATAAATAAGTTGTTCATTTTATGGTTTAATTTTTTATGTATTGTTCTTAATCCCCAATGAAGAAGGCATTATTGATAGATTCATGAGGAAAAAGCCTTCTACTTTTAATGGACCATATGATCCCTCAATCACCGAAAAATGGATCAACTCTATTGAAAACATCTTCTCTATCCTTCAATGTTTCGAAAATGAGAAGGTATTTCTAGCTACTTATTGTATGATGGGTGATTTTGATGAATGGTGGTAATTGGTAAAAAATATTAATCCTAAGGAGGAGCTCTAGTTGTGGGAATGAAATGATTTTCAGAAAATGTTTTTGACAAATATGTTCCCCCACACCATCCAACATAAATGGAAAGGGACTTGCTTGCCCTCAAGTGAATAGGAGATGAATCTGTCGCAACATATGAGGAAAACATCACATAGATTACATGGTATGAATTTGGATTTTTCATTACCCACGAATGCATGTTTGACCACTTCTTTGGTTGGATGAAACCTACACTACAAAAATCCTGAGCAATATGTGGCTTCAATAGATATGAATAAATAGTCTGATGTTCCCTCAAAATCAAAATGGGGATCATCACATCCTAGTGGTATCATGGGGAGAAGAAGTGTAAGGTCTAATTCAGTTCTGGCAGTCCAACGGTTAAATCCAACAATTCTATGAAAACCAAACACCCAAAATGCCAGAGCTGTGGAATGAATCACCATAGAAATATCCTGAAGGGGACGAGAATATTCTTTAGGTGTGGAAGAGAAGGGTACATAACCATTTAATGTCAACAGTAAAACTCCACAGTTGAGATAGAGGAGAGTAATGCACCCTTCTACTCTCAATGGGTTGTTTGTTGCTTCAACTACAAAGAAAAAATTCCCCTTACAAATCAGTTTCCTAATCCAAGGGTTTTCGGAGACAACCAAGAACCTCTACGGTAGCAAGGGTGAGGTTTTTTCCATTAATACTACCAATGTAATGCATGAAAAAAAGTGCTAACAATTATGATATTTATTAATTAAATAATAATTAATGTAGTTTTTGATTCTGGTTTGACGCATTCTTTTGTTTCCTAAATGTTTTGTAGAATAACCCAACACCACCAAAAATCATGGAAGTAAATATGTTGGTGAGTACAGAAAAAGGGGAAATCCTTGCATCCCCTAAATATAACTCCTATCCTATCATAATCGGTTGATTCAACTTTTTGATTAACCTCATCATACTCCATCTAGGGGAATTTAATTCAATTATCATTATTGAATGGATTTCCTTATATTGAGCCAACATAAAATTCGTAAGAGGGAAATCACTCTACATATGGAGAATCGACCCCTGATTCTATACAAGTGCATGGAGGAAGATGAACATTATTTATCACCATTGTCTCAAGTGTGGATATTACTACCCTATGAGCATTCATATCTTGCTCAAATGGTTGAGTCTAAGGAGGAAACCATCCTGGAAGACATTTTTATTGATAAGTAATTCACTGAAGTGTTTCTCGATGAATTGACTGATCTTCCTCATAGAAGAGATGTCGAACAGTCAATTGACCTTATAATTGGGGAATTTCAAATATCCAATACTCCATATCGAATGGTTGTTATGGAGCTTGAGGATCTGATGAAACAACTACAAGAGAATCTGGGTAAACGGTTTATACGCACAAGTGCTTCACCATGGGGTTCACTGATCTTCTTCGTCAAGAAGAAGGATTCCCCAATGTAAATTTTCATTGATTATCATGAGATCAACAAAATAAAGATAAAGAAGAAGTATCCTTTGCACCAAATTGATGACTTGTTCGATCAGTTATTAAGAGCACAATACTTTTCCAAGGTATATTTCTTGTTTGGATTTTACCAAGTAAGGGAGAAGAAGAAAGATATCCCAAAAACTACTTTTCGTACAAGGTATGGGAACAATGAATTCATAGTAATGCCTTTCAAACTCAATAATGCTCCATCAATCATCATATACTTGATCAATTGAGTCTATAGATATTACATCGAAAAATTTGTTGTAGTATTTATAGGTGATATAGTAAAATACTCCAAAACCAAGGAGGATCATGAGGAGAATCTACGAACTATACTAGAGACCGTGAAAAAGGAGAAGATCTTTGAAAAGTACAACAATTGTGATTTATAGTCTAAGAAGGTCTCATTCGTGGGTCATATCATTATAAGAAATGGAAAATCTGTGGATCTCTCCAGGATAACTAAAATTGAGGGATGGTCGAGGCCAATAACGGTAATGGATATATGTGGCTTCATGGGGTTAGCTGGATATTATTGTTGATTTGTGAGAAATTTCTCACGATTTTCCAACCCTCATAACAAGATAACTCAGAATGAAGCATTGTTTTCTTGGAGCAATGAATGTGGAGAGAGATTCAAGGAGTTAAAATATAGGCTTATCATTGCGCTCGTGCACACATTACCTATGAGTGTATAACAACTTGTATTATTTAGTAATGCTTCATAGAAGGGAACATGTTTTATGATGATGTAGAATGATATTGTGATAGCCTATGCCACAAGGCAGCTGAAAATCCATGAGAAAAACTATCCCACACATGTTCTAGAGTTGGTGGTTGTGATCTATGCATTTAAAATATGGCATCATTATCTCTACGGGGAGACTTGTGAGGTATATACTAATCACAAGATCCTCAAATATATATTCACATAAAAAGAGACTAATATTCACAAATGAAGATAGATTGAACTTATCAATGATTATGAATTCTCAATGCACTACCATCTAGGTAGGGAACACAAGGTGGCATATGCTCTAAGTAAAAAGGATCTGACATCATTATCAATGATGAGAATGGAAAAAGGATCCAATCTTATTAGATTTTCATAGAATAGACATGGGAATACTTAAGGGATGAATTTCATCAATTCTATCTCAAATTATTGATTAACTGTCCATCATGGAAAACATAATGGCTGCTGAAAGGAAGGATGTGGAAATTATGAAAAGAGTTGATGCTATTATAAATGGGAAGTCCTTAGAGTTCATGGTTGACATGGATAGAATTGTGAAATTTGGGTCAAGATTATCTGTACCATCTGATCCAGAGATAAAGAAGAGACTTCTAGATGACGCACATAGATCAACCTTCTCTATTCACCCATGGAGAGAAAATATTTATTGAGATCTCTGAAAAAACTTCTGGTGCGACAATATGAAATGGGAGATTGAAAAATATAAATCAATGTTCATAGAATTTCAACAAGTGAAGTACGAGAGGCAAATGTTTAAGGGGATGATTCAACCACTACCAATACAAACATGGAAGTGGGGAAAAATTACCATGGACTTCGTCATTGGACTTCTAAGGACATCTAGAGGAAACAATGCTACTTGGGTTTTTTTGGATTATCTTATGAAGATAGATCAATTTTTCACAATTCGAGAAAAATAATCATGGGATCAACATGCTTGGATTTACATCAAATAAATTTTAAGGATGCATGTAGTACCACAATCTATTGTATCAAATCATGATCTGGGATTTACCTTGATGTTCTGGAAAAGTCTCCTACATGCTCTAAAAACTAAACTAAACTTTAATATAGCCTATCATACTCAAACCGATGACCATTCTAAGTGAAATATTTAGAAACTGTATGATATATTTAGATCATGTTATATGGACATAAAAATAGGATGTAATGAACATATTCCAATGGTTGAATTCTATAATAATAACTGTTTCCACTCGAGATTTTGAATAGCACCATATAAAGCCCTTTGTGGGAAAAGGTGCAGAACGCCAGTGTATTGGGATGAAGTTGGTGAGAATAAGATTCTAGGACCTGAAATGATTGAAGAAATGGTAGAGAAGGTGAAAATCATTCGGCACTATATCAAGGCAGCCTAAAGTTAAAAAAATATTTTGGAAGATAACTATCGATGAGACCTTGAGTTCAAAGTTGAAGACATGGTATTTCTAGCATATCTCTATGGAAGAAGTTCAAGAGGTTTGAAAAGAATGGGAGTTAAGTACTATGTACATAATACCCTTATAGATTCTTGATTATTTCAGGGCAGTGGCCTATTGACTAGAAGTTCCACCCAACATGGCCAATGTAAATTATGTCTTTCATGTATCCCTCTTAAGGAAGTACATACCATAAACTTCACATGTACTCTTTTCAGAAGTATTAAAGTTAGAGGATGATTTTTTTATGTGGAGAAACTAGTAAATAATATAGATCATATGTAAATGGTTATACGAAATAAGAAAATAGCCCTCACAAATGTGTTATGGTGAAACCACATGTTTGAAGAGGCTATGTGGGAACAAGAGGAAGTGATGAAGTAGAGTTACCCACTTCTGTTTTAGTGTGGGAAAAAAATTTCAAGGGAGAAATTTCATAAGGGGAGAATATTATAACTACAAAAACATTTATCAATGAAAATTCTTCTCGATATAATTCAATGTCTTATTATGAATTTTTTTTATATAAAATCAGAATTTCCTTGTTTTAATGCTTTTGGATTTCAAAATACCATGACGAATTGTTACCATTGGTAATATTGTAGTTGAACAGTGATCACATGATTAGAATAAATATAGGGCTTTAACAAATCCAATTTACTAATAAAAAGGAAATGTTGGCCTCATCTCGTAGACTTACCCCAAATGAAGACCATTTATAGGTGCTTGGAAAGGAGGTGGAGTCATTGGGATACTCCCTTGACCAAGCCCAAGACAAGCTTCAACATGTAAAGCTTGTGCGGAACCCCATACTAGATGAGTAAAAGTTGATAGAGATTACCACCCGAGCGATGTTATCTGAGCCACCCCAAGAGTCTTTCACCATCACACACCTTACCCTTAGGTCATATGAAGGTGTTATATATGGTTATGTAACAAGACCATATAACTATGATTATGTGTATTATTTTTGTATATAATTAAGAATATACATTTATTTAATATTGTTACATTGTAAATTGTTTTTCAGCACAACTAGTATTTTTAGTAAATATTCAACTAAGGAATATATTTTTAAAATTTAAAGGATTTTTAATTAAATAAAATTTTAAAAGAATATTATTATTAAATTAAAATTTTATATTATAAATGATCATATAATTTTTATGAATAGAATCATAATTTTTATTAAAGTTTGAAAGGGGTTTTTGTCAAAATCCATGAATTTTTGATAAATGTCGGATTTTATTTTGAAAGTGAAAATTCACATATTTAGAAAAATATTCGGATAATGTTAATATTATTTTTAAATCTTGATGTTGAAATTATACAACGATGATTTTTTTTTCTGATACATTCTAATTTTTGTGTAAAAATTAAATACTATTTAAATATATAATGTGTTTTGTGCTATCAAAATTACACGACAGTGATGTAATTATATACTATAATCATTAAGTTCGTACAATATATGTTTTACCATTAAAATAATGTGATTTTAGCTTCTTTTGATTTATTTTACAAGGCCTTAGTGGACCCTCCAAAACTTATAAAACCTTTTTTCATTTGAAATTGATTTCCTTCAGATTGTGACTCACATCCACATAATCAACCCAATTATTTTAATAATATCATCCATTGGCCTTATAAAATATATTTTCCACTCCCCTTTGGGAAAAAACATGGGAAAAAACCATGGGCTTGTTTTTGGTTATGATTAGTTTAATGTGTGGTGTCCCAAACCTAAAAAATAAAGAATTCCTTCTCATTTCTTATATAAAATCAACCAATATCCCACATCTTCTTCAGTCAAAGCCTTTGGAGTTCATCCAACCATTGATATAATATCTCTATAATCTTTAAGAGGTTCCCCATGCTCCCATGAAGCCTCTCTCAAACCACACCCAAGCCTTTGGGAGCACACTTGAAAGTAAGGGATTCCTTCCTTTCTGATTTTATCCATGTTTCATAATATTGGTATTCCCATTTATTTTCAATTAAAAATGTCTAGTTATGGTTTCAATAATCCCCTATAATATCCTCTGTATGTTTGAATGATGATATATCCCTTTCTCTATAATCGGTGCCTTCCATGTATACCTGTTACCATACCAAAATTCCATTTGGAATTTCTCTCTCCTCATTTAAATTCATGAAATTATTTGGTATTATGAATCTAAATTACATTATCTATTTTCTTAAATGTATCTATATGAACCCCTTACTGTCCATTTCATGTACATATGATGAGGCACCAGTTTATCTCTCATAATCCATTTTTATGAAGGCTTATGTGACGCCGTTATGCTGCCAAAATTACACTGCACTTTTTCAAGCCAAAATCATTGTGCAGTGAATACCATGCCCATTTCTCTATCAAGGTTAGTCACCATTATACATATTTAACTATTTATGGAATATTTTCATGTATGAATTACACATTCATTAATCGTTGAATAAATAAAGATGTTTTATGAATCCATATTGTATGATCTTGTGCCACAATTATGCATGAAATGAAATGTTTAAGAAGGATGTGTCTTGATAGTGTTCCAATGCATTGGGTAAAGATGAGCATTCTGGTATTTCATGTGAAATGAGGATTTACTCATGATAATTCAAGTGTAATTATGATTGACTCATGCTAATAAATGTTCAATGAGGGTTTACTCATGGTCCATGTGTAATGAGCCTTGGATTATGCTAATTTTATTTTAATTGTTGTTGCCACATTTCCTTGTTATAATAATCATCCTACATCATACCTTTATGTTAATGTTTATTTTATGCTCCATTGACCTGCCTATTTCATAACATGTATTGGATTCCTCATGTTACGGCTTTTTTACTCCCTTACTGGGCTTTATAGCTCACCTTTTTAACATGTATGTCCTCAGGTTATCCCATGTTATGCTAAGTACGAGGGAATGTCGTGGTTATGTAATAGAATTTTTCAATAAACAAGTTATGTGTTTTTTGTTTTGTTGTGTTATGAAATGATCCTAATCCATAAAGACACTAGACCTCTTGATCATCCTTGTTGTATCAAGTGAAGAGTTTATGTAGTAAATCATGTTTATGAGTGTAATAAAAACAGGGTTTTTATAACCCATGCTAGTTTTACCAGAGCTGAGCATGAGTTATTCTGTTTAATGTGATGCATCATGTATCGAGATGGGATCACTGCATACTCAGGGGAATGATTCGTTTCATACGGGTCTTAGTATTTGAGGTCACATTATAAGAATTACCTGATACATTATCAGGAGGTGGCTACATTTGTTCATTCCTTGTACTATTGGAGACATTATCTTTTTTGAGAGCATTTTTTCATGTACGCTGACCAAAAAAGTCTACTGCATATCTTTAGTCAGAAAAATATGAATTTGAGATGGGGAAGGCTGGTTGAGTACCTTCAGTAATTTGAATTTGAACTTTCCTACAGACCTAAGAAAGGCAATGTAGTGGCTAATGTGCTTACTAGGAGGGTACATATACATGATGTTCAAGAATCCAGTAATGAGTGGTAGAATATAGCTCTATTATCTATGATGAATTTAGAAGTGCATGACCAAAAAAGGTAGTGTTTTATTTATTCTGTAGCTATTAGCTCCCTTCTACCTGATCTAGTGATAATGAGTAGGCTATTTGATTATAAATTCTTAGTTTTATGAGATAGTGCACCATGGGGGACCCTATTCCCGGATGGACCATAGGCAAGAATGAGAACCTGCATTTTCATGGGCACGTGTAGGTGTTAGTAGACATACACAAGATGATTTTTCAGGGTTTTAATTCCTCAATTTGGGTAGTTCATCTTGTTTTCACCAAGATGTATTGTGGTCTACACTGTCAATATTGGTTGCCAGGTATGAAGAGAGATTTCGCTGTCTTTGTAATGAGGTTTTCCACCTGTCAGTAGGGGAAGGTAGAGCATCAATGACCTGCAATTATTTTGTAGTTGTTACCCATTTGGGAGTGGAAGTGGAATGATGTCATGATGGGCTTAATTATAGGTTTACTGAGGTTTCCTCATTGGAATAATGCAGTTTGGGTTTTCATTGATAAGCTCATGAAGGTTGGGTTCTTTTTTCCAATCAAGGAGACATTTAGTGTTCATTATCTTGGAAGGTTGTACGTCTGACTGATTATACATTTACATGGGGTTCCGCACTCCATCATTTCCAATAGGGACAACTATTTTACTTCTTAGTTATAGCAAGGATTATAGATGGATTTGGATAAACACGTACATTGGAGTACAACTTACCATCCCCAGGAATATTTCCAGTCTGAGCGTACAATTATGGTGTTGTAGGACATGTCTCATGCATGATTCCTATATTTTAGAGCTTCTTATGAGAAGCACATACATATAATAGGGTTTTCCTACACTAATAGTTTTTTGGAAACTCTTCAGATAACACCTTATGAGGCTTTGTATTATAGGCCATGCCGATCACCCCTTTGTTGGATGGAAGCTGGAGAGACTGCTCAGCTGGGACCTCGTCTAGTCTAGGAGACCACAATGCTGGTGGAGTTGATTTCGAATAGGATGGGTACTGCACAGTAATGATAGAAGTCAAATGGTGATCATTGGATATGACCACTGGAGTTTGAGGTTTGAGATTAGGTTTTACTACATGTCACACCGAGGTTGGGACATAGGGGGATTATGAGACAGGGAAAAGCATTCAACGAGATATGTCAAGTTGTTTGAGGTTTTGGAAAGAGTCAGTCCAGTTTTCTTTCAGTTTTAGTTACCTCATAGGAACTGGTATATACATGTCTTCCACGTTTCTCAACTCTGACATTACTTCTCATGCCGTATAATTTTTTTTTCAACCCGAGGTTGTTGAGTTGGAGGTGGTAGCTTCATTTGAGGAGCATCCTCTCCTGATTGTTGATCAAAACACGATGGTTCTCCATGGATGGTGTATTCCTTTGTTATTGTTACTATGGTAGCATGGGATTGAACAAGATAAGTTTTGGGGGAGGCAGACCAATTTTCAATCACAGTGGCTAGAGATGTTTGAGGATTCCTCTTCGCTACCTTTTTAGGGAAATTCAGGGACAAATTTCTTTTAGGGGGGAATTTTATAAAAATATGGATCATCATTTTAGTTATGAATCCTATTTCTGGTGTTTATGAGATAAATGAGAGTTTTAGAAATTTTAGTAGTACACTCCATTTACTTAAGAGTACATGTTGTGTACCATGTTACCATGAGTAGCCCGGTGTTGGTCATGTAATGGCCGAGACATGGCTGTTTTGGTTGACGTGGCAGACCACTAATGTCGGGGGCTAGTTGAGGTGAATACACGACATGTTGATTAATAGTACACACAAAGTATTTTTTTTATTTCAGTAATTGTACTGGGGTCACGTGTCATTCACATAAACCTCTTCTTCTAGCCCAATCATGTCTAGGAGCGACGGGAATCACTGAATCTTCTCTAAGACACCAAACCGCCGTTCTTAATTATAAACAATCACCATCGATTACATTGAAATTTCTTCAGTTAGTTCTTCCTTCTTCTTTAGCCTCTCCTCTTGATTTCTCCAATTTCATGAGATTTTAGAGGTTTAACATTTTTTTGACGTTTTTGATGATCTATGGTGTTCTAGGTCAATTAAAATTCTTAGGTTCAACTATATCTATCGTATATTTTCATTGTATGTGGTTTGTTGGCTTTAGTTATTTTTATTTTAGTCTATATGACAATGTATTGATGACCCCTATTTCAGGTGTTTCAAGTTAACTGTTTATAACACAATTTTATCAACCTTATATTAATTTTCAGATTAATTCTTTTTTGAAGTGATATTATGTGAAATTTCAAGTCCAAGGAATAGCCCACAGATGCATTTCTATTTTTGACTATTTAGGGATGTTTCATCCTGGTTTCCAGTGAGGTAGATCAAGTCTCCTTACGGCTTGTTAAATTCTTGTGATATGAATTTAAATAGTTTAGCCCCATATTTTTAGAGATTATGTTGGTCTGCTTATTATCTTGTACTCATGATTGAATTACACAGGGCTGTGGGTACCTAGTCTAGTTAGACCATAGGGAGGATTGACTATGAGTTCTCCCTCATAGTGTCTGATATAATTCGGGGTATGAAACCACATTGGGGATTGACTACAAGGGCTCACTCAATGTGTATATAGTTACGTTATGAGACTTCAAGGGTGAATTGGCGTTGAGTGTTTCTCATAGTGTCAGTATTTATTATGGGACGACCGAAGGGGGCATTGACTATAAGAGCTTCATCAGTGTGCCTATTCTTTTTATTGATTTATATTACAAGAGGGTTTAGAATGTGTGGGCTACCCAAATGGTTAATATATGTATTGAATGTATTTTATGTGTCTGCCAAGCCAAGGCAGAAGTTAGGATTCAGTCCCGATAGGTAGTATTCAGATATATATTTTTTGTGATACTTACTTGATTAAATGTTGAATATTAAATGTTAATGAATATAAAGGTAAAGTATATGTTTGGTTACTTTTTTGAACTCCTAGATTATTTTTTTCATTTTCATTTTTAACCTGCTATATATACTCCCTCATAGTTAGAAAGTGAGGTTGTGGTGTTTTCTAACTGGGATTCCTCTCCCACCCGATGTGAGTCATGATTTAAGACCCAAATAGATTATATTGTTGTAGGTATAGATAAGGGAAACCATCTTTATACATCAAGAACATTGTTGATATGGAACTAGAGAGCGTGGGACCAAGCTGAGGCCTGTGTTTCTGCTAGAGTTTACTTCTTTTATTTTTTACTTTTTCTTAGTACTATATTTCAGTATTGTGACTGCTTTTGCTTCTTTCCCAGACATATGAGACATGAATCATTTATATACTTGCCCCATTTGTCTCTTTACTTTAAATCTTTTACTATTTACTTATCGTATGGTATTACTACTTCTATTACAGTTGACTTTTTGTGTCTTCTATGTTACTCTTCCAATGTGGGAAAAGATTTCAAACAATCACACCCACATCCCTCACTACAAGTGGGAATCCTCTGGTATTCGCTGAAATGAGATTGGGTACATGTGACGAACCATGTATGGGGTACCATTGAGCTACAACTAGAACAGAGATGTTACAAGGATGTGATTATAAACATTATAATATATTATATATGAAATGTGAAAACTATCACACTATTGTTTTCAATGAAAATAATATTTTAAACATGGTGATAATGAGAAAATATTATTGTTTTTTAATATTAATTTGAATAAAAAATTAATTACGTATATCATGGTAATTTATTTTTAATTTTTATTGACAAGATAATTACGTTAAATTTTAACACAATGATGACATGAGAATAATTCAATTAAAAGAATAAGAAATTTCATTACTTTAAAAATATTAAATGTAGTATAACATAAAAAATTAATGTGTCTCGTGAATATTATGGATAATAATTCCATATTATAGAGGTTTTAATTCACTCTAATTAAATTTCTTTTTTTATATTGATGTTATTAAACTAAATGTGAATGAATATTTCTCAAATTGATATTAATGAAATGTAATAATAAATTATATTTTTTTAAATGATTTAAATTTTAAAAAAATATTAGATTGAACCAAAATAATTATATGTGGTTAATAAATTTTTCCTTGATCTATTTATGAGTATTTTTACATTTTATAGTATCATTGTCATCCCATAAGATTAGAAAAAATTAATATTCTAATAATGGAAAAAATGTTAATGAAGGGTTAAGGAAAAAATATAGAGGGAAAATATGATCTAAAACTATCAAAATATAATTTAATAAAATTATTTAGACTCATTATTATAAAAAAGTATAATATAATCAATTTTTATCCATTTCAATATCATAATTAATACACATTATTTTAATATTTTAATAAATTCCATGAAGGCCCCACCACTTTCTTGTAAATGGGAACCACTTCTTCTCACATAATCACACCTAAAAAACTATTTTATTTGACCAATACATATTGATCACCCTTCCTAGAATCCCTAAAATTATTCCCAAGACAGTTCATTTATTTTATTCTTGTTAAGAAGATCACATAAATTAAATGAGATATATTTATTTATTTTATTGAGTATTTAATAAATATTTATTTACTAGTTTGTAAATGAAATATTTATTTAAGAGAATAAATAAATAAATTATTTATTCAGGTTTTCAAAAAATGGATGTAATGTTTGAGCATACCAAGGTCAGTCTGGTAGTAAAATAATTATTTTCAAGTTGGTAAATAATTATTCAACTAGTTGGCACAAATTAAAATAACGTTTCTCTTATTTTCTAATGTGGAATTTTATTTATAATTTTTTTTGTGCAAGTGGGAACACTTTAAATAATGACGCGGTATTATTTTTAAATTCTTTGGATTTCTCTAGGTTCATGAATGTATTTATTTTTTCGAATGAAATTAAATATTTTAACTGAAATTCCATGTATATAAATAGGAATTTACCCCCATTGTGCCATAAACCACACCACATGCCTGGTGAAATGAGAATTGTTAAGCCAAACAATTTCTATCTCGAATACTCTTCTCTCCACTCTAAAGAATGAGGGATGTTCTTCAAGGATGAATAACAATAGGTCAAGAACGATGGACATACGACACTCGCTTTTCCGCACTAGCACCCGGAGAATGATCATTGTTGATTGGAGGCCATCAGAGCATGTGTGGATTACCAATATAGGGATTCTAGTTTGGATCCTTACAATCGTAACAAGATAATCTGGAAGGGTCAATCCGGATTATCAACATCATCAACAAAGAAAAATACCATAGAAATAGGTATTATTTTTCATTAAGAATGTTTTTAATTTAATTACAAACATGATGTGAAATATCCTCTCTAAAGGTTTTTGGTCAATTTTTGTCTTTTCCTAAATCATTAATTTTATTCCGTAGAGACTACCGTTAATCAATTTATTAATCCCGAAATAATCATTCATCATGGTAATAATCAAAATTGGGTGTCGTCCCTAATACTCTGCTATTGCACCACAAACCTTCAAGTGGTATCAGAGGGGTTACATCACAATTAATAATTATTTTAATATTTCGTTGTTGAATTTTGCAATTAATTATGTAGTTTATTCAATTCATGTTAATAGTTCTAAGAATCTGAATCTCGATATTTATTCCTCCTCTTTTGTTTCTCATTCACCTTACAAAAATGATAATTTCTTTTAATTTTGATTTAAAAAAAATCGAGGATCTCATCTGGAGGTTCCAAAGCTTCCTATCCGTACAACCCTTGAACACAAGACGTTTATTCAGCAATACACGTTGTGTAGTAAATATTCAATGCATCAGACCTATTATAAAAACAAGTCATGTGATGGAGTCTCTCTAAGTCATAAATGACTTTGTGTTTTGACTTGGAACAAGTTCCATGAAGTTTCCAGATTACACGCCATGTGGCCCAATAGCCACAATGTGTAGTCACTTCGGCTTAGGGTTTGACCATGTACCCCGTACACGACTTGTCGGGTTAGAGACTGTGCAATGGGGAACTACCCACCGTGTGGCCCACTGCACATACTGGGTAATCCGAAGATTTCCGAATTATAATCCCACGTCATTTCCCTAGGGATGTACTATAGATAGAAGGTGAAAAATATTACACGACTTTTTGTTGGATCAATACATCGTGTACTCTTCCAAATTATGATGATTTATTAAAATTTATTATTATATTCTACTAACCCTTGAAACGTGAACCATCTTGTGGGTGTAAAGCTGAGGCATAACACATGATATGTGATTTATATATATGTGTTTAATTTAACATCAGTGTAATTTTCATTTGTACTCATTGGGTAGTTATAAATAGGAATTCACAGTGTTGCCTCCAAGTTACAATTACGTAAAAAGATAATTATAAATGAAAATATTTGTTTAAAATTATGATAGATGAGAATATCAATTAAATTCTTAAAAGGGTTTAAGATAAAATGATTGATAAATTAAAGATGTTAATTAATTGATTTGAATGTGATTTATCTTAAATAAGAATGATGAATGAATTGATTAATAGTTTTATTTATTCGTAAATATTGTTGCATGTATGGATGATCAGGAACTAGACAAATACCTTTTTATGTGGATGTATTCTTTTAATTTATTTATTTGAATTAATTTTTTTGGCATGACAGCCTTATCCTCCTTAATATGTTGGGTCTGTGTGCCCAAGTATTTTTTATGTAAAAACCCCTTTTACCCCTCACCTATATGTGAGTTAAAAAAGACATATGTAATGGATGGAACTCCAAATCTAGTAGAGGTGGTTCAAGCTGGAGCTAAGAGGAAACCAATACCAGGAGATAAGAAGGTTGACAGGTGGAAGTTGTAAACACGAACCCAAAAGGATAAAGTTGTTTCTCCCCTAGGGAAGGTTTAGTTTATCAACCGCTAGATAAACTAACCATTAGAAAATCTCATGATCATTCCATTTACTTTATTTTATTTCTATTCGTTTCCTGGTTTATCATTATGGATGTGTTTTCATGATCACATAATTAACGAATAAAACAATAATGCAAGATAGAACTAAAATAATACAGACTGATGTGTAAATATTATCAAGACATGGTTAATCAATTTAGTAAGTTTTAGTTAATATTAAAAAGCATGAGATAATGATAATAAGAAAATAAAAAATAATATATAAAAATACATCAAATAAAATATTAAGTTAGAACAACTCTTTGGTTACTTGATTACGGGAAAAACTCACTAAAACTATGTGTTTGACCAACCATTGTTGGGACACTAACTTTTATAAAAGAAGCACTTATGAAAGGTTTCAGGTTGATATAACCATATTAGATCAAGTGGAGTAGGCCTTGTTCGACTTGGTGTAATATTGGAGGCAATAGTTAAGGGAATCCAAAGACATGATTTCAGGATTGGGGAGTCCACTCAACATATCTAGGAGCTACAATCCCACATTTATCAAACACATGCCTACTTAAATACCTTCAAAGATCTTGAACAACCCTTTTGGGGTTATGAAAAGGGGAATATAGATCCTTTCCACTAGAATTTCATTGAAACTGGACATTCCATGTTCAATGGTGAGGTCTATTAGGACTTGATAAAATAGTGAAAGACTTAATAAAAATTATTCTTTCTCATAAAATGTAATCAAGAATGTACTAATGGTCTGATCTTTTAATTGTAGAAAAAAATGACAAGATCATCAACCACACTATCCCTACGATCAATTTTGGATAAAGACAACATCCTCACCAATAGTAACTTCCAAGAATGGTTTAGAAGCCTTCATGTTATCTTACGCCATGAATGGAAGTATTACGTGCTGGATCAACATTACGTGATCTTCCTGCCAAGGAGGAAAGTGATGAGAATAACATAGTCTATGAGAATCATATGAATGACGTGGTCGACATTCAATGTCTGATGTTATCATCAATTTCTAGTGAGATCATGAAGTCTCATGAAAACATGGATTCTTATAGAATGATCGAGCACCTCTTTTTTCATTACCAGGAGAAAGAATGGCTGGAAAGGTTTGAGATATCTAAGGCACACTTTTAGAGTATTCTTGGAGAAGGTTCCCCTGCTGGGCCTCATGAAGTCAAGCTCATTGGATACATTGAGCAACTGGAGGTTCTAGAGTTTAAACTCCCCAAATAAATAGTCACTGATCTCATCCCCCCATCACTCCCTTAGAGCTTCTCTAACTTTTTTTTCAATTTCAATATGAACAACATTGATAAGTCTCTAACTGATCTTCTTATCCTCATTTGAAATGTGGACAAAGATATGAAGTGAAAAATTCCTTCTATCCTTATGGTGAATCAAAGGTATCGTAAGGTGAAGAGATTTAAGCCCAAATCTTCTTCACGGCCTTCCACGAAAATGAAGATCAATGGGGAGGCAAGGGAACATGAGGCTGTTTGTTTCACATGTGGAAAGAAGGGCAACATGAAGAAGAACTACTACCAACCTAATAAGTAGGGGGAAGATTTAGGTGCGTATGTTATGGAGTGCAATATATCTATTTCTACAAATTGGGTATTAGATAGAGCTTCTGGTGCTCACATATGTATCCCAATACATAAACCTAGTAGATTCGTGGAAGATTAATCTAGGGGAGGTAGATCTACGAGCAGCCAATGGAGCCAGAAATGCTATTCTAGCTGTTGGGTACTACCACCTCAGGTTTCCAACTAGGATGATCATGTTGTTAAATTGTTGTTATTATGTGCCTTCTGTAACCAAATACATAATTTCAATATTCAGACTAGATATAGATGGATTTGTTTTCATGTTTGGAAATGAATGTTTCTTCTTTTATCAAGATATCATTTGTTTTTGTAGGGAACATTTATACAAATGTATTTATGTGTTGGATTTCAGAAACCATGTAATGTCAATTGATGAAAAACGATACTTCACATGACTCATACCACACCCAAATTTGGCATCATCGGCTAGGCTAGGTAATCAAGAAATTTGTGAAAAAGTAACATCAAGATGAATATTTATAATCATTTAAACTAAAAACACTTGGCATTTGGCATGCATGTTTACAAGAAAAAATGACCAAATCCCCATTTTGTGGGAATGGTGAAAGGTCTAAAGAGATTTTTCAATTGGTTCATACCGATGTGTGTGGAACATTTCCAATTGAATCTAGTGGTGGGTACTCATACTTCATATCTTTTACAGATGATTTTAGAAGATATGGATATATATATAATGAGGTATAAGTAAGAATCCTTTTATAATTTCAATTAATACAAGAATGAATTTGAAAACCATCTTGGTAAGATGATTAAGAAATTCTACTCAGACCGAGCTGGGAATATCTTAATCATGACATCATTGATCACTTACAAGAGTTTAGTTTCCTTTCCAAACTCACTAATCCTTACAAACCTATATGGAATGATATACATGAGAGGAGGAACCACACCTTGTTATACATGAAGATATCAATGATGATTCATGCATTTCATCCATTATCCTTTTGGGGATATGCGTCATAAACAGCGACAAACAAACTATACCATGTACCAACTAAAACGATAAATGGAATTCCATATGAGTTCTAGAGTGGAAGAAAATCCATGTTATTGAATTTACATGTGTGGGGTAGAGAAGAGTTTGTTAAGGCCTCTTCGCGTAATAAACTCACACCCCGAGGCACAAAGTGTATCTTTTTTGGATTCCCCATGGAAACCATGGGATATTCCAAATACGAACCCTCAGACAAAACGGCTATAAAGGAAAGAAATCCCATATTCCTTGAGGGGGAGAACATCTTAAAAGGAGATAGTGGGAGAAAGATAGTATTCTATGAAGTCGAGGATCAAGTTGCACAAGTGTTGGTAATAGAATAGATTCTACAAAGCCCCGTGGAAGTAGAATCTGTTCCAAAGACACAAGTACTACATAGGACAACAAGAGAGGTTAGACAACTAGAACAATACTATTTTTTAGTTACCAAGGATGGTGACTCCTTATTAGTTGATAATAATGATCCTCTATCCTACAAGGAAGCAACAAGTGTCATAGACGTAGCCCTGTGGAAAGAAGCCATGAATTCTGAAATGGATCCCATGTACCAAAACCAAGCCTGGATTTTTATAGATCCTACAATTGATGTAAATCCTATTGATTTTAAATGTATATTGAAGAAGAAACATTAAATGTAAGGACATGTCAGTACATATAAGGCACGATTGGTTGCAAAAGGTTTTAAATAGCATCATGGAATTGACAATGATGAAACATTCTCACTAGTGTCAATGCTAAAATCCATCATAATTATACTTACTATTGCGGCATACCAGAAATATGATATTTTGAAAAATATTCCAAAACAACATTCCATAAAGGGAACCTTTAGGAACATGTCTACATGACACAACCTGAATGGTTTGTGACTCCAAAAGATGCCAATGAGTTATGCAAGTTGCAGAAATAAATTTATAGATTAATGAAAGCATCCAGGTCATGGACCATTCATTTTGATGAAGCCTTAATTGAATTTGGTTTGATAAAAAATGAATGTGATCCTTGTGTCTACAAATGGTTTAATAGGAGTATATTCATTTTCATAATAGTATATGTTGATGACATATTACTCATTGGAAACGAGATACCTGTATTACAAGCTGTGAAAGAATGGTTGAATCAATGCTTCTCCATGAAATACATGGGTGAGGCATCATATATTCATGGGATGAAGATACATTGTGATCGATCCAAGAGATTTCAAGGCCTAAGTCAACGTACATACATTGATAAGATACCGAAGAGATTCAGTATGGAACAATCCAAGAGTGGATTGTTTCCAGTGTCACATGAAATTTATCTTTCTAAGAAAATGTGTCCTCAGACACATGAGGAAATAAAGATAATGACAAGGACTCTATATGCATTAGTGACTGGGTCAATCATGTATGTCATGATATGTACTCAGCTGGAAGTTGCCTACGCATTGTGTGTGGTAGGAAGATATCATGATGACCAAGGTGACCACCATTGGATGGCAGTCAAGACTATGCTAAAGTATCTAAGGCATACTAAGGATATGTTCCTTTTTTATGGAGGAGACCTGGAACTAGTAATCATAGGACGTGCATATGGTAGTTCACAGACTGATCAAGATGACATGAAGTTTCAAAAGAGATACATATTCACATTGAATGGAGGAGTAGTGAGCTAGAAGATCTCAAAAAAGAGTATGGTCTGAGATTCTACAGTAGAGTCTGAGTATATCGCAGGTTCATGAGGTAGCTAAAGAATCAGTTTGGATGAAAAGCTTCATCTAGGAGCAAGATGTCATACCTAGCATTAAATATCACATCCCACAATACTGTGATATTACTACAGCGATGTCTCTCACAAAAGAGAAAATGTTACCTCAGCGGACAAAGCACATACATTGGAAGTATCATCTATTGATTGATTTTTATTAGAGAAGTGAAGCTACAATGAGTAGTATTTCCATGGAAGACAACGTGGAAAAACCCTTGACTAAAGCCCTGAATCAGCAGAAACATGATCATCATGTGAGGTCTAGCGGAATTAAAGTCATAGGCAGTTGGATCTAGTCAGAGTGGGAGTTTTTAAGAGTTGGTGTCCTAGAAATAAGTTGTTTTACATTTATTACAAGGATACTAAAAGTATTATTACATATTGTTCATTGTTCAACATGAAAATAATATAATAATGTCCTAAAATATCTATTTCATTGATAAGGTCATGGTAGTTATCCTCTATGATGAGAACCTTGAAATGATATAACAATATTCTAAATTATATTTCTGTGGTTGTATGACATGCTATGATGGGACACATAGAATGCAGACTGTCAAATAGAATTACTCATAATTAGATGAGACTTCCATTCATAAAGTTTGCCCTTGGTAATCTCCAAGATATAAGATTATGTGAACATACCCGCTAGTAGGAATTCAGCATGTTTTGGTGTCATCAGATATTTCTATCTTCGAGCACATGTAATGATCCTTACACCACAATCCATTTTTATATTTATTTTCAGAAGCCACTTTTTGGGTAAGTGGGAACCATAAAAAACCTCCCCAAACCACCAGTACTAACCCCATTTAGACTATCACCGGCATACAAAGTTTAAATGATAAATTCCACTACACACAAACCATAACCGAGTACTATCACTGTCTTAAACTACCTCAAATCCCACCCCATTCAAATTAAAAAACGTGGCTGAAAATTTCCATCTTTCAAACAAAACAATCACCCAAAAATCCATCACGAATCATGTGTAGCACTATAACTGAGACACCACCCATCAATAACTTCCTAGCCATCGTCACGATTCCATGCAAACACCTTCACCGTCAACAGTAAGGCCGTCATCCTCTTCTCTGATGTCCACCACCCACAACAGGCTGACACCACCAGATTTGAACACCATCATTTCCGAACCAAGATGTCATCAACGTCGGTACCACGATGTGTCACTAATTCTCCACCATCATCGATATCAAAACATCTCGATTCACCATCAGGTGTTCACCGAATCGACTCCACCATCACCACCATCATCTCTGTACAGAACAAGAACGACAGAACCCATAGACAGAAGCCACAAACATCCCACACCATTAAGATTGAAGATCGTTGAAAATAAAGCCACATTCATGAAAAAGGACCAAATAGAGAACATGAAACCGTGGAAGAAAACTGAAGAAGTCCTAGAAAGAAACCTTGAAGAGATTTGAGGATGAAACCGTAAAATAAAACTCGATAACCCCAAACCACAAGACCAAAACCCTATGTATACATTGCTCCATCTCCGACCTGGAGAGGAGCGGTGGAACCCTAGGTCAGAGTGATTTTGGGAGGCCGAGGATGAAGACTGACTCAGGTAGCATCTAAAACCCCAACGTACACCAAACCATAATACCAAAGCCTCATTTTTTCCTTCAAACCATCCCCGAACGAGAGAAGCATGAAGAAAATTCAGGCCAGAGCAGTTAAGGTGATAGAGGCTGTCCAAAAACACGTACCATCGATGTTAAAAAAAGAGAAATGTGGAGAATCCAAGAGTAGAGGGGTGGAGCCGAGGGCCATGGGGCGGATCCGAGAGAGAATGGGATGAAACCCAAGATTAATGGAGAAGGAGAGTGTGGAGAGCGCTCCCTACAGACATGGGGAGAGAGCCCTCCCCCATTATCATTGTATACATGTGAATATATTGATCCTTATACATTAATATTATCATTAATAAGTTTCATGACTTATACACTTTGATTACAGAAGAAAACTGGCATGTAGACAGTTGGAAAGAGGTAGGGCACTTTTGGTGCTTCATTAGTGGAATGTTATTAATGGATTAGCCGAGGAAGGATTTTTCCTTTCTATTTATGAAAGATGATATCTCACCCCGTTGATTGAAATATAACTGTTGTAATAAATTCCATGGATATGGTGTAATGACGAGTTTCTTTCTGGTAGTCAAATAAAAATGTATGAAGCAATAAAGTTGATGAAAAAATCATGAAACATGCTTGATGAGATATTGTGACAAAGGGATTATATTAAGCAGTGAGCGTTTGTATGTGGATGTCATTGTTGCGACTTTACGGTCTTTCTCTTGGGTGCCTTGACCTGTTGCTAGATAGTACTATTGGACTTTAGGTAAGCCCGCATAATGCCAACGAGAACAAATCCTAAAGGGTCACACAATATGTTTTTTTGTGGTAATAGTTAAATCTATTTGAAATTTTTTAATAAAATAAATATTTTTCTCAAGACCTTGGAATATTTTTATTGAAGTTAAGATGATCGTTTAAATTAAATAAAATATATATAAATATTACTTTGAACAATTAAGAAATATTTATTTACTAGTTTTTAAATAAAATATTTATTCAATAGAATAAATTATTTATTTATTTATTAGGGTGTACAATAAATGGATGTAGAGTTTGAGTGGACCATGGTCAGTCCAATATTAAAATAATTATTTGCAGGATGGTAAATAATTATTTGTCTAGTTGCACAAATTATAATTATGATACTATAATTTTTTGAAATTAAATTTTATTTAGAATTCCATTTTTTGCAAGATGGAACACTTTAAATAATGACACAATATTATTATTAAATTCATGTGTTTTTTTCTAAGTAAATTAATGTATTTAATTGTTTCTATGCATTTAAATATTCTATCTGAAATGCCAGGTATATATATAAGAAAGTACCTCCATTGTGCCATAGACCACACCACGTTCCTGGTGAATTGAGAATTGTTGAGCCAAACTATTTCTCTCTCAAATCCTCTTCTCTCCCCTCTCAAGAACGAGAGGCGTTCTTCAAGGACAAAGAAAAAGAGGTTAAGAACGACGGACCCCAGACAATTGCTTCATCGTGATAGAACCCAGAGAACGAGTGGTGTTGATCAGAGGCCATCAGAGTACATGTGTATCACCTCTAGTGGGATTCAAGTTTGGATCCTTACAATCACAATGAGATAATTCTGAAGGGTCAATCCGAAAAATCAACATCATCAATGAAGAAAAATACCATAGACAGAGGTATTTTTTTTATTTATGAATTTAAATAAATTAATTATAAACATGATGTGAAAGATCCTCTCTAAAGGTTTTACTCCTATTTTATCATTATCCAAATCGTTGATTATATTCCATGGAGACTGGTGTTCATCGTCGTATTGATCCAAGAATAATCATTGATCCTAGTGAAAATAAAAATTGGGTGTTGTCCCAACTACGCATCCATTGTGCTCAGAACCTTCAAATAATAAATATAACATGTTAATGATTCATTATATATGATATAACATTCAATTACAAATGATTTCACCACTAATAGAATGATATTTTTTATCATTTGTACTTACAGATTACCTTCTCCACGAACGCGATGTGATTCATTCCCCAATATAATCATTGAAGAATAATTTTCATTTTATGATTAATTTTTTTTAAAACTTAATATCATTCTGGATATGAATAAAATACACACTATCCATAATTAACATGACTTACATAACAAAACATATAATGAAAAAGTAATCAGTTAAGAACCGAATCAATGATACTATTGAAATATTATTAACAAAGATATATTAGAAGATAAAATATGATATCATATATTTGTACATGTTCTTTGTATAATATAATAACAATTATTTAATGATTATATAAGAGGTTAACGTATCCTCAATCATGTAAATGCAAAATTTAATGGTTAATTCTACTATATCATCATTATCCGAGGTTGTTTATATGTGAGTATCTACTAGGAACTATTTTTCATCCACATATGTGTTTCATAAAAATGTATTTAAAATTATTTTTACTATTTTTTAGACTATTGGTTGAATTCATTTAAATCATTTTTTGACTTTTATAAAATGTTTATAAAGGAATCCTTCTATCATTCTCTAGACAAGGTCCATTATGATTATAATACAATGTTCCATATTGTATTGAATGTTTTGTGATATGTTTGACTCTGGATTTGCTATTTTTAGACCATTCATGATTTATTTATTAAAGTATTAAAATTTCATATACAAGTTTAATAATAATGTTTATGTTATGTTTCATCCTTTTCATATGGGTAATTCATTGGACTTAGTAAGTGACGAGTGGAGTTTGCTATAGCTCCTCGATGCATGAGTAGGTATCATGAGACAAACTTGCTTCTTGGCACTAGTCCTGTAAATAATATTATTTGTATTATTTGCATGAGGCCTTGACTATGAGGTTATGTTTTCTAGAATTATGCATTCCATCATAATGATATTGGCTATTGATATTACATGTGATTATTATACTCGTAGAATATCCATGTATAAAAGTTAATTGAATTATTTGATGTATCTTTGAAATATTATGTTGAAGATTTTGTTTAAAAGGATTGTGGTTTAGTCTTGTTTATTGCCTTAAATGTATATTCTTATTTATGAATGTTTCTGCTATATTGGTATCTTTACTGAACACCTAAGCACACACCATTCAATGATTTATGTTATGTATTTTACTTTTTTTGGAATTATGTGTTTCCATACATAAACTAATCAATTGTATTCCATTGTTTAGAAATGGTTCCTAGTGGATAGAATGGAATATTTATCGACACATTTAATCTATATTGGAATTTTCCTCCTAATCATGATAATTATTGTGGATCAGGTGATGAAATTGGTGTTGAACAAATCATAACATAACTGGGAAAACTCAAGGTAGTTATGAATAATAACCTTACCCTTACGGAGGACCCTGATCCATAATGTGGAGGATCAATTTTTGATCTCTTAATAAGGAAACAACCACCAAAATTCAATGGGACTACAAATCCATTTGTAGTTGAGAAATGGATAAGCTCCATAGAGAAAATATTTAATGCTTTGGGGATTGGTGATATAGATAAAGTTGTCATTGATTTTTATCACCTCAAAAGAGAGGCTGATCAATGGTAGTCATAGATTCCAAAAATAGAAAATGATGATGAAGTCTCAAATATGGAATTGATGAATTTTAATGATCGTTTTATATAAAAATAAATTCCTTGTGAACATCGAGTGGAAATAGAAAATCAATTTCTCAGTCTGAGGAAAATGGAGGTTGAGATTGTTGCATAATATGAGGCTAACATTACAAAGTTTGCAAAGAAATGATGGAGATTATATACGTGACCCATGGAGTAATATTGATCACTTCTTTGATGGGTTAAAACCATTTCTCTATCAAGAATTAGTCTAATAATCCTTCTCATTATACAAAGATATTGTATCATGTGCTATCAAGACATAAATGGAATTCTCTAAGACTTATGATATTAAAACAGAGAAAGAGAAGGGGATATTTACTAAACACTCTAGTAAAGGATATGAGGGGAAGAAGAGAAAAATTAGAATTTCCTTCTTGTATTAAATATGGGAAGTAACAACCTAGTACTTTCCTGAAGGGAATGGGAGTCTGTTACAAGTGTGGGGAGAAGGGGCACCGTGCCCGTGGATACAAGGATAATTAAGATACTATCAATGTAGAATGTTACAATTATAGTGAAATGGGTAATTATGCAAATGAATGTCCCAAGCATCAGGGAAACATACTTGAGAAAATGCCAAGGGAGATATGCAAAGATTATGTGATAACTACAATTGAGGTTGAAGCACCAGATGACGTGGTGGAAGGTAATTTAATAGTTTCCTCATGTTTAGAAAATGTTTTATTTGATTCTGGATCATCAAATTGTTTCAAATCTTCCCTGTTTGAAAACAAAATTCAATAATTCAAATTTGATTTAACAAGGAAGATTTCAGTCAAAACTATTAATGGGTGTATAATTGGAAAAATAGTTTTTGAATCTATTCTCATTAGGTCATATAAATGATCCATATCATTTGATCCTGTCTTCATACCCATGATTGAATGTGATATAATCCTCATAGTGGATTGGATTTCGGACCATGATGAAAAATGTTTTTATAAGAAGGAGGTTACAAATTTTTATGACGATAACAAAACCTTAATGTTTTAGAAGAAAAGTCACTATTAGATTCTCATCTAGATCCACCCTCAGTAGCTCTACTGAATTCAATTATTGGGGAGCAAGAGATTTAAATAAATTTGGTTGAGGAAAGAAATGTTCATATAGTGTATGTACCTATTGTGCAATAATATGTTGATGTGTTTCCAGAGGATTTACCTGGATATCCTCCAAAATGATAATTTGAGTTTTCCATTGACTTAATTTCTTGTTCAAAGCACATATCAAAGAACCCTTATAGAATAGACACTGTGGAATTAGTGTAACTAATGACATAACTAGAGGAATTGAGCAACAAAGGATTTATTTTCCCTAGTTTATCTCTATTGAGAGACCCTGTTCTTTTGTTAAAAAGACATATGGATCTATGAGGTTGTACATTGACTATAAGAATATCAATGATATAGAAATAACAAAAACATATCACCTACCTCACATTGATGATTTATTCGACCAAATACAAGGATCTAAATATTTTCAAAGATTGAACTTTCATCTGGAAATCATCAGTTGTGTGCGAAGAAGGAAGACATTCTGAAAATTTTATTTAGAACCAGGTACCGACATTACGAGTTTACAATAATACCTTTTAGAATGACTAATGCACCATATGTTTTCATCGATATAATGGATAGTGTTTTCAAGGTATATCTTGATGAATGTTTAGTAGTACATATAGATGATATCTTTGTATGCTCTTTAATATCTTAAGATCATGAAAATCACTTGCGTGCTATTATAAAAACCCTCATAAGAAATGAATTATATTGGATGTTTATCAAGTGTAAATTCTGGATTCATGAAATTTTGTTTATTTTCCATATAATCTCTAAGGATGGAATATCAATTGATACTAGTCCAACGCCGCCAATTACAACTGAGGTACGTATATTAATTAGTTTAATAGGTTATTATCGGCATTTCGTCCATGATTTTTCATGATTGTAACACCCATTGACCACGATCACATGTAAAGGGGTTAAATTTTTTAGAAAAAAAGAGTGTGAGGAATGTTTTGAATATGTAAAGAAAATATTGGTCAATTCTCTTATTTTGACTCCACCATCGGGGAATGATGGGTTTTTATTGTAGTAATGCTTCAAAAAAATGACTTGGTTTTGTCTTTATGTAGAATTATACAGTTATTGCTGATGCATCACCACAACTATAAATTAACTAACCAAACTATCCCACTCATGATCTTGAGTTAGTTACTATAATCCTAGCTATGAAGATATGAAGACACTATCTATATGGTAAAAAAATGTGAGATATAAACTGATCACAAGAGTTTGAAGTATATTTTCTCTCAGAAATAACTCACCATGAGGAAAAGATGATGGCTTAAAATACTTATCGATTATGACTGCACTATACAATATAACTCGAGGAAGGAAAATAAGGTGACTGATGCCTTGAGTAAAAAGTATCAGGGAAATCTAAACAATATGAGAGTTTTAAGGGACCCTATGTATATGGATCTTGTAAAAATGGATATGGGATTATTCCGGGAAGGTGATGCATCCGTACATTTTCAAATGGTTTCCAAAACATCTTTAGTAGAAAGGACAAAAGGTTCTCATACTAATGATGAGAAGTTTAAATAGAAATTTAATGCTGTGAATGATGGGAGGATGATTGAATTCGTATATGAAGATGGAATTTTGAAATTTGGGAAGAGACTTTGTGTTCCTGACATACCTTAAAAATAGAATTGATAGATAATGCTCATTTCTCCGATTTTTCTATACACCCTGGAAGCACTAGGATGTATATAGATTTGAAGGAACATTTTTTTGAGGGACAACATAAAGAGGGATATATCTGATTACATGTCAAGATGTATGGTTTTTTAAAAGGTGGAGGCTAGAAGAAAACATTGTAGAGGAGTCATGAAACATCTTCCCATACCTGAGAGGAAATGGGATGATATTATGATGGGCATTGACATGGGGATACCAAAGACTCATAGATGGAATGATGAAATATTGGTCATTGTTAATAATCATTCCAGGTCATCACATTTTCTTTATATAATATAATATTTTCCACTTGAATGTTTAGAATGACTACATATTAAAGATGTTGTAAGACATCATGTAGTAACCCTATCGATTGTTTCACTTCGCGATCCCCAATTTACATCAAGATTCTTGAAAATTCTTAAAAAATCCCTAGATACTTATCTTTTTTTGAGCACTAACTACCACCCTCAAACTGACGGACAATCAGAACATATTATTCAAACCACAGAAGACATGTTTCGATATTTCCCACATGACATTCAAGGTATGTGGGATCATTATTTACCTATGGTATAATTTTTCTTTAACAATAGATTTAATTCATGTATTCAATGGCACCATATGAAAAATTATATTGAATGAGATGTCACACACCAACATTTTGGGATGAAGTTAGTGAAAGAAAACTCATAGGCTTGGAACATGTTGCTAAAACAATGAAAAATGTGACGATTATCCAAACCCACATTAAATCTGCTCAAAGTAGGAAAACGTTCTATGCTGACAACAGAAAGAAGGACTTGTATTTTTATGTAAGAGATCATGTTTCCTTAAGGGTACCTCTATGAAAGGTTGTTTTATGATTCAATAAGAAGGGTAAATTGAGTTCCATGTACATCAGAAATTTCAAAATTATAGAACAAATTTGATTTGTATCTTACCATTTGTCAATGCCTCCAAGTCACATCAAAGTTCATGACGGGTTCCACGTATCACTGACATGCCCGACCCAACAGAAGTACATACCTTTGATGAAATAGAACTGGAACATGATCTATCTTACTATGAAGAGCCTGTCAAAATTATTGATACCAAAGAACAAGTGTTGAGAAAACAGATGAATCCTATGGTAAAAGTTCAATGGATAAACCCTAAGATGGAAGAGGTAATGTGGGAACCCAAGGAACATATGATGAAGATCCACCAGAATATTTTTATTCAGTATTATTTTTGAAATTATGAGGATGAAATTATTTGTAGGAGGGAAGAATGAAACACCCCAAGCATCCACGATACACATCTCTTTAAATAATGCAATAACTTGCGTTGTACTGAACTTGGAGTTTTAGCACACCAAAACTAGTCAAACTAACAGTTATGAATAGTAAATCCCACAATTTGAAATTTTAGAAATTTTATTTTTAAAAATAGACTTCATTTTTGGATTCAGAATATCAAAATTAGCTTATTGTGAATTTTTGGTATTTTTTGAAATCAATCATTATTTGATGAATAGTGTAAAGCACAATGTTTTATTTAAAAATTTTTTGTTTAAATAATTAGTTATTTTATTATAATTTATTTTAGGTCAAAATAAATACATCATACCTATATATGTTAAATTTAATTAATTATATTCATTATACAATCATATTTTATATATAAAATTTTATTGAACTATTACGTTCTTTTACCCACCTTCTCGGAAAATTGGAAATTTGCATAGAAGATAATTTTACCCTTTATAAGAATTGAATTTCAAAAATATGAGAGACACATTTGACATCATTAAGTCAAATGCAGTTCAATTAAAAAATAATAATATTTGGTGTATAGTAACTTTTGAATTTTATTTACCACGGTTAAATGTATATAGGGAAATTAAAGATCAAAATGATATAATAATTACCAAAAAAATGTTATAATTTTAATGGATAAGTTAATATGGACCAAAATAATCCATAGAAATAAAATACTATCCTTTTTTCCACTAGTGTTAGATTGGGACACTTATTATTATTTTATTTAAAGAAGAGTTAGAAATGTTAAATTCAATGTTTAATAACTAAAAAATTGTTAACATAGGGATATGCATAATATAAATTAGTCAATAAATAATAATTAAAAAACTAAAAATATATCATATATAATGGAATTTTATTTATAATTTTTAGTCATTCAATAATTAAATTTATATATGACACAATGATGATAAATTAATTTCCTTATTAATTAATAATGAAAATAATTGATATTATAAATATCCAAATAAATGTAAATTGACACTTTTAAAGAATTAAACAAATTTTATATGATAATATGACATTTTAGGGTTGATTGAATATTTTTTTCGATGTGATATTGTTTTTATGACTTCACCAAAAAAACCAATACTGTCAAAATTGACATAAATTTGTTCTTAAAATAAATAATATATTATTAATTGATATAATATTCCTAAAAATCAATGGTTCATAAAAAAATATTAGATAAAGAGATATATATATATATATATATATCAATAATGATCCACTTTGGGTTTTTTGTCTTTTTATAGTATGTTTATAACCCATTAATTGTAATAATACAAGAATACATGGTAAACGTTATACTATTTAAGTAAGAGTTAAATATAAAAGATAAGGTTGATATATTAACCTAAAAATGTCTAAAACCGACTGTTTGAGAGGTTTTCGACCCATAACCACATTATTCTCTTAATAAATCTTTTTTAACCATTATCAACAGAATATTATTTCATAAGAAAATAATATTTCAAGATTTTCCTAAAGTGACCCTCACATCTCTTTTAAAAGGGCAAATACCCTTCTTTTATTTTCACTACTCTAATTCCATTTGGCCTTGACAAAACCTACTCAAATATCCTCCAAACTACCCTAATTTAATCCTAGTGGCCATACTTTGATCAGAATCCTATATAAAGAAGCCCTGTTGATCAAATCAAAAGGAGGTCCACGAAGATGAGGTAATAATTTCGTCTCCCCTTTCAAAGTGTTTTTCTTCTTCCACTTCTCTCTATTTGTTGTTACGATATGAAAATGATAAGTAGAGTAACTTCTACATAATGTGATGTAATTATAAGGATGGTACAACCATATTCATTATTCTATCCATCCTATGAATGAAAAGTAACTATATGTGCGTACGTACGGCTTACCGTCTCTATGTCGTGATATAGTTCATTATTCAACATTTTATTATTTGGATGGGTATAATAATTAGTATAATTGATGTAAATAATAAATATATCATGTTAATGATTCAGTATATATTATATATAATCCAATTACATATTATTTCACCACTAATGGAATGATATTGTCGCTTCTCCGTATGTACGGATTACCATCTCCACGAACACGATGAGATTCATTCCCCATCATAATTATTTAAGAATAAATTTTATTTTATGATTAGAAATAATGTTTATGAAGTCAATATAAATATTTATATGAATAAAATACATAAAATCCATAAAAAACATGACTTAGGTAACAAAACATATAGAGAAAAATGAATCAGTTAACACATGAAACAATGATACAACTGAAATATTAATAACAAAGCATTATTAGAAGATTATATATGATATAATATTATTGTATTTGGTTATTTTATAATTTACAAAAAATTATTTATCTATCATATAATAGGTTAATTTACCCTTGATAATGTAAATGTACAAGGTAAGGGTTAATTATATTATCTCTTCATTAGCAGAGGTTGTTTTTATGTGAGTATCTATTGGGACCTCTTTATCATCCACTTCCGTGTTTCTTGAAAATTTATTTCAATTTTTTTTTCAATTTCCTAGACTATGGGTTAAATTCATTTATACCCTTTTTTTCTTTTATGAAATGATTTTAAAGTAGTATTTATATTGTTTTCCAAACAAGGTCTTGTATGACCTTTTTGACAAAATTAAGGAAAGAATGTTTTTTAACATATAAGGCAGGTGTGGTTGTTTTCCACCGTTATAACACCTTAGAAGCTTCCCATAAAAGATTATAACAATTTTCTCAAAAGAAATTTTTTTTATAATTACATAACTTTTAAATGATTTAAAATCATAAAGAGATATCTCCCTAAAATAGTTTTGATTTCATCTATGTCAACATCCATTGATGGATTTTACACTTGTTTGATGTTGACTTATTATGATAAAATATTCAATATTGTATTGAAAATTTGTGATATGTTTGAGTATGGATGTGTTATTTTTATACCATACAGTGTTTACGGTTAAAATATTAACTTTTTTGTATGGTAGTTTTAATACCAATGTTTATGTTATGTTTCAACCGTTTCATATGAGGAAGGAATTTGAATTACTAAGTGATGGGTGGAGCCCGCCGTAGCTCCTCGATGCATTGGTAGGTCTCATGAGACAAACTAGTGTATTAGAACATGGAGTTGACAAAATTTTGTTTGTAGTCTTGTCATAAGGCCTCAACTATGTGGTTATGATGTCCGGAATTATGCATTCTATCATTATAAAATTGGTTATTGATATTTCATGGGAATATTAGACTAGAAGAATATAAATGTAAATATGTAAATGGAATTATTTGTTTTATATTTTCCAAATTATGCGGAAGTTTATGTTCAAAAGGATTTTGTTTTTGTCTTATACATTGCATTAAATGTTTATTATTATTTATGAAAGATTCCACTATATAGTTATACTGAATGAGAACCTGAGCTTAGCCCTTTCAATTTTTTATTATTCACTGGATGTGATGAATTATATTATGATTAACATGTAGGAATAGGATAAGTGATATGAGTGTGTTGAAATGGGACAAAATTTTATTGTTTTCACGTTTCATGATATAATGTAAAGTTTATGTATGTATATAGTACTTCCAAGTCTACTAAACTAATCCGTATTTTGATACATGATCTCTTGTGATCATAAAAATGTAAAGTAATAATGCACTAACTCAGCGTAACTAGGGATAGGGTGTTAAAGTTGGTATTAGAGGAATTTTAGTACAAACCAAGGATACTAGTTTTAGAAAAAAACATTGATTTGAGAACATTACACAAAGATATACATTGATGATTATTATAGAATAAATTCCTTGAATTTTGTTAATGTAGATATTTTGTGTATTTTCCAATCCATACATCCCTGTCTGGATACGAACAGGTAGAGGCGGCTCTTGCACAAATGTATCTAGGAGTGAAAAATAGGACAAGGAGTTTTCGGCTTGACCTGGGGTATCCTGGTACACGACAACGGGCATTGTTGCACACATGGTTATGATACACACAGGGGATATTCTTAGAATAATTAAAATTTTCATTACTAACAATTATGAAGGATTTATCTGTAAATAATTCCTCAATAAATTTTTTTCCATGATTGGGGATTATATGCATAAACTATTCAATTTAAGTTATTTATTTTACTAGTTTGGAATTATTTATCATGATTCATAAACTAATATAGTTTATGCCATTGTTTAAAAATGGGGCCTAGTGGATGTAATAGAGACCAAATCAACCGACATAATCCGTGTAGGGAATGTCCTCATACTCAAGATAATTATAGTGGTGCTTCTGATGCAACTAGTACTGAACATCTAATAACAATACTGGGACAACTCACTCAGGTTATGAATAATATCCTTACCAGTATGGAGCACCCTGCTCCACCACACGGAGGATAAATGTTTGACCACTTCATTAGGAAACGACCTCCAAAATTTAATGGGAATAAAAATACATTTGTGGATATGCAATTAATAAGTTCATTAGAGCAAATATTTCATGATTTGGGGAGTAGGGAAAGGTAAAAAGTTTTCAAGGCAGTTTATTGACTCACATGACATGAATTTCAATGGTGTTCACTGATTTAAAACACAAAAGAATGTGATGAAGTATCAAATAAATATTTAATGTTAATTAATGATATTTTCATAGGAAAATACATTATTTGTGAACATCAAGTAGATATAGAAAGGAATTTATGTGTTGGAGCCAAACAGAGGATGAGAATGTCATAGTGTATGAGGTTTAATTTACTTGGTTAGCAAGGCATGTTGCAGATTATATAAATAACCCATGGAGTAATATTGATATCCTCTTTTATGCATTAAAACCATTTCTCCATTGAGCATTTGTCTAACAATACTAATCATAATATGAATATATTGTCTTGTGTGCTATCAAGAAAGATAAATAATCCTCTATGTCTTACGACAATAATGCAATGCAATGGAAGAAGAGATCTTCTGAACACTCTTTTAATGAAAATAAGGTGATGAAAGGAAAAGCTAAATTTCCATCATGTAGTTAATGTAAAAATATTCACACTAGTACATTATTGAAGGGAATGAGAGTCTGTTACAAGTGTGGTGAAAAGTCCACCAATCTAGTGATTACAAGGGAACAAAAGAGTTTGTAAATGTATAATGCTACAATTATTATGAAATGGAGAATTATGAAAATTAATGCCCTAAGCATTAGGAAAAATTACCTAAAATAAGGTCATGGGAGAATGACCAAGCTTATACGGTCAATACTGCTGAGGATGAAGCTCTGAATGATGTGGTGGGAGGTAATTTAATGGTTTCCTCATTTTTATCCAATGGTTCATTTGATTCTAGATCATCTCATTATTTCATATCTTCGCAGTTCGCTATAAAAATTTGATATTTCCAATTTTATTTGAAAAGGGATTTTTCAGTCCAAACTCCTAAGGAAAGTATCCTTGCAATAATGTTTTTTTTGATTCATTTCCCATTAGGTCATATAAATGTTCCTTAACTTCTTATATCATCATCATACCCATGATTGAATTTGATATAATCAAAGTAATGGATTGGATTTCGGACCAGGATTCAAAAATTTATTTTATGAAGAATGAGGTTACTATTTTTTGATGATATTGAATACCTTATATTTAGAGTAAAAATGTCCCCATCTGATTTTCATCATGGTCCACACCTAGTAACTCTAATTAATTCTATTATTGGTGGGGAAGAGAGTGAATTAACTATGGGAAAGGAAGGAAATGTTCCAATTGAGTATGTACCTAATATTCAAGAATATTTTGATTTGTTTCTATAGGATTTACCTAGAACTTATATAGAATGAGAGATTTAGTTTTCCATTGGCTTAAATTCTTGTTCAAGTCACATATCGAAGACCCCTTATAGAATTCCCACTATGGATGTAGTGGAACTAAAGAAACAACTAGAGGAATTGATTAATAATGGATTAATTCTCCCATGTGTTTCTCCATGAGGAGCCCCTATTCTTTTTGTTATGATGAAAGATGGATCTATGATATTGTGCATTGACTATATGGAGATTAATGATATTATAATAAAAAACAAGTGTCCCCTAGCTCTCATTGATGAATTATTCAATAAACATCATGGAGATCAAAAGTTTTCATAGATTGACATTCGATATGGATATAATCTGTTGTGTGTGAAGTTGGAAGACATTATGAAAGATACATTTTAAACTAGGTATGTGTATTACGAGTTTCTAGTGATTACTTTTGGATTGAGTAATTCACCCTCTGTTTTCATGGATCTAATGAAAAGAGTTTTCCCAGTATATCTTGATGACTTTGTAGTGGTATTTATAGATGATATCTTGGTTTAATCCTAATTCTATGAAGATCATAAAAACCACAGGCTCACTATTCTAAAAACGCTCAGAAGAAATGAATTGTAAGGGTTGTTTAGAAAGTGTGAATTATAGCTTCAGGTTATTTCTTTTAATGGCTATATTATCTCTAATGATAGAATATATGTTTATCCTTCTAAGACAAGAGCAATACAATAATGGAAAAAACCAACAAATATAACTAAGGTATGCAGTTTTATTCTATTATAAGATTATTATTGTCATTTCGTCTAAGAAATGGCCTAATTGGCTAACCCATTAACTAGAATCACATGTAAAAGGGTTGATTTTTTTTGGAAAAAATGAGTGTGAAGAATTTTTTGAAGAATCGATGAGAAGATTATTAAATTATCTTATCTTGACTCTACCATCGGGTAATGATGGGTTTGTTATTTATAGTGATGCTTTAATGAGAGGACATGATTGTGTCCTTATTCAGAATGATAGGGTTATTTCCTATGCATCATGACACAAAATTAATCTTGAACAAAACAATCTATCTCATGATCTTGAGTAAGCAGTAGTATTCCTTTCATTAAATATATACAGAGACTATCTCTATGGTAAAAATATGAGATATATACAAATCTAAAGAGTTTGATGTATATTTTCTCATAGAAGGAACTCAATGTGAGGAAAATAGTATGGCTTTAACTACTCAAGTAATATGATTTCACAATACACTACCACTCGGGGAAGGAAAATATGGTGTCAGGTGCTTTGAGTAGAAAGGATCATGGAATTATGATCAAGATGAGAGTTGAAAGGGATCCTATGTACATGGATATTGTAAAAATTGATATGGGGAAATTATAGATGGTGAAACATCAATAATTTTTCTAATGGTTTCCCATCCATCAGTACTAGGAAGGATAAAAAGTTCTCAGAACAATGATGAAATGTTTCAAAAAAAATTATGCTTTGAATGTAGGGAGATTGATTGACATCATATATGAAGATGAAATTTTGAAATTTTTGAAGTGAGATTGTGTTCTTGACATACCTATTCTAAAAAGGGAATTGTTGGATGATGATCATAGCTCCAAGTTCTCTATACACCCAGGTAGCAGTATGATGTATAGGGATTTGATGGAACATTTTTGGTGGGACAACATAAAGATGGAGATTTATGTATATATGTCAAGATGTATGATTTGTCAATAGGTGAAGGCTAGAAGACTACATCATATAGGAGTCCTGCAAACTCTTCCCATAAATGAGTGGAAATGAGATGATGTTTAGAGAGAATTCATAATGGGGCTACCAAATACACCTATAATGAATGATGCAATATGAGTCATTGATGATCGTCCTTCCATGTCAGCACATTTCAATGATATAAGAGAAGATATTACTCTTGAACATTTACCAAGACATTATATTAATGAAGTTGTATGGCTTCATCGATTACCCCTATCTATTGTTTTTTATCATGATCCCAATTGTACATCATGATTCTGGGAAAGTATTTATAGTGCCCTAGATACTGAACATCATTTGAGACCTGCCTACCACCCTCAAACTGACGGACAATCAAGATAGACTATTCAAACCTTAAATATATTTTGAGATCTTGTTCACTTGAATTTCAAGGTATGTGGGATCTGTATTTACCTATGGTAGAATTTTACTATAACAATTTATTCCATTGAAGTATTTGGATGCCACCATATGAAGTATTATATAGAAATAGATGTCTCAAACCAAATTTTTGGGGTGATTTTTGTGAAAGAAAACTCATAGGCCTAGAACAAGTTGAGAAAACAATGGAACAGGTGAAGATTATCCAAACCCACATCAAAGAAGATCAAATAAGGAAAATGAACTATGCCAATTACTGAAGGATGGATTTAGAATTTCAAGTATGAGATAATGTTTTCTTAATGGTATCTCGATAAAAAGATGTTTTATGATTCGGTTAGATGGGTAAATTGAGTCCTAGGTAAATCGGACCTTTCGAAATTATAGAATGAATTGGAGTTGTAGCTTACCATTTGAAAATGCCTCAATCTCCTTCCAAAGTCATGGATGTGTTCCATATAACAATATTGAGAAAATACATGCCTAACCCAACACATGTACCCATATATGAAGAAATAGAACTGGAACCTGATATATCTTATGGTGAAGAGTCTGTCAAGATTCATGATACAAGAGAACAGCTGTTGAGAAACTGGAAAACACTTCTGTTAAATGTTCTATGGATAAACCAACTGATGGAATCTGAAATGTGGGAACCTATGGAACTTATGATGAAGAACCACCCAAATAATTTTATTCAGTAGTATTCTAGAAATTTCAAGGATGAATTTATTTGAAGGAGGGAAGAATTTGACATTCCAATCTTCCATGATATGCTTCTCTTTGAATAATGCAATAGCTTGCGTTGCACGCAACATTGATTTTTAGCACACCACAACCAGTCAAACTAGTCGTCATGAATAGTAATATCCTCTTTATGAAATTTTATTAATTTTATTTTTCAAAATGGAAATCAGTTTTGGATTCAAAATATCAAAATTAGATTAGGGTGAATTTTTGGTATTTTTCTAACTCTATTTTTTATGAATAGTGAAATACATTGCATTAATGTTTAAAACTAATTTTTTTTAAATATTATTTTATTTTATTTAAATTCATTTTAGGTCAAAATAGATACATCATACCAATATATGTTCAATGTAATTTATTGATGTCATTTTATAATATGATTAGATTTATAAAATTTTATTGAACATTTATATTCATTTACCCACCTTCTAGGAAAATTTGTAAATTTGCATAAAATGTAATTTTACCAAATCTATCTATTGAATTTAAAAAATCCGAGAGACACAGTTTAAATCACTAGGTAAAATGTGGTTCAATAAGATGAAAATCATTTTTGGTGAATAGTAAGTTTTGAATTTTATTTACCACGGTTAAAAGTGAATAGGGTAATTAAAGGTAAAATTAATATTATAATTACCCAAACACGTGTACTATTTCTATTGGATAATGGTATTTTGACTCAAATCAACCTTAGAAATAAAATATGATCATTTCATTCCACATGGATTAGATTAGGACATTTATTATTATTTTATTTAAAGAAGAGTTAAATGTGTTAAATTCAAAGTTTAATAACTAAACAATTTTTAATAAAGGGATATACAAGAGATTAATTTGACTAAAAATATTAATTTCAAAGATAAAATGATTTCCTACATAATGGTTTTTTTATTTATAATTTTTAGACATTAAATAATTAAATTTATATATGGCATAATGATGATTCAATAATTTCATTATTAATGAATGATTAAAATAATTGATACTATAAATATCCAAATAAATATAAATTGAGACTTTTGATTGAATCAATTTATTTTTATGTTATTATGACATGTTAGGGTATATTAAATAAATTTTTATAAAATTGATAATGTTGTTATGACTTCACAATAACAAAATACCAAATAGTGTCAAAATTGACATAATTGAGTTCTTAAAACAAATACTATATTATTAATTGGTATATTAATCATAAAAATCTATGATTTGGAAATTTGACATAGATAAAGGTATTTATATAAATAATGGAACACTTATCGTTCTCTTGTATTTTTATAGTATGTTTATTAACCATTTATTATAATAATACAAGAATACATGGTACAAGTTAAACTATTTAACTAAGTGTTAAATATACAAGATAAGGATAATATAGTGTCCTAAACATATAAAAAACCTATTGTTTGAGAGGTTTTCTAACAATTACCACCTTATCATCTAAATAAATACATTTGGAGCCATTATAAACCCAATACTATTGTATAAAAAACAATATTTCACGATTTTTCTAATGTGACCCTCACCTCTTTTATAAAAGGGTACTTCACCTTCTCTCAATTTCATAACTCCAAATCCATTTTTCTCAGCCAAAACCTACTCAATTATCCTCCCAACAACCCTCATTTCTACTAATAGGACATTATTTGATCATAATACGAACTAAATATCCCTTTTGATAAAATCGAAAAGAAGCACCCAGAGAAGAGGTTATAATTTCATCACATCATTCAATGTTCTTTTCTTCTTACCCTTCCTCTTTATTTGTTGTTACCATACCAAAATTATAACTCCAGTACCTTCTACATATTGTGATGCTATTATTAGTACTGCACAACCATAATAATTATTCTATCCATCCTAGGAATTACAATGTCACTACACGTGCATATGTACATCTTACCGTCTCTACGCCGTGGGGTAGTTCGTTATTCAACACATCATTATTTTTATTGGTATAATAATGAGTATAAAAGATGTAAATAATAAATATAAAATATTAATTATTCATTATATATGATATACCATGAAATTTTATATGATTTTACCAATAATATAATGATATTTTCACTCATTCTTACGTACGGATTACAGTCTCCACGAATGTGATGATATTCATTCTCCATCGTAATCATTAAAGAATAATTTTCATTTTACAATTAAAAATAATTTTGAGGAACCTAATATCATTCTGGATGTGAATAAAATACATCCTATCGATAATAATCCTGACTTATGTTACAAAACATAAAAAGGAAAACGAATCTGCTAACAGATGAAATAATGATACTACTAATATATTATTAACAAATAATTATTAGAAGATCATATATGATATCATATTCATGTATGTGGTTTAGAAATAATTTAATAACAATTAATTAACTGTAATAGAGTAAGTTATCGTACCCTATATCAATGAAAATTACAAGGTATGGGTTAATTCTACAATCTATTCTTTATCTGAGGTTGTTTATACGTGAGTATCTACTGGGACATATTTATCATCCATATCCTTGTTTCAAAATAATATATTTCAAAACATTTTTACTATTTCCAAGACTAAAGGATACAGTCATTTATACCCTTTTATACTTTTATAAAATATTTACAAAATAATCTTTTTTTCATTTTCTAAACAAGGTCCTTTTTCGGCCTTTTCGACAAAATTTAGGAAAGAATTCTTTTTTAACGTATACAGTGGGTGCGACTATTTTCCACTATTATAAATCCTTATAAGCATCACATATAGTCTTATAAGAAGATTTTCCAGATAAATCTTTTATTTCTATAATTGCATGACTTTAAAATGATTTCAAAATAGAAAGTGATATTTCTCTCAAACAGTTTTGAATTCATATACATCAACATCCTCTGATGGATTTTACTCTTGTTTGATGTTGATTTATTATGATAAAATCTTCCATATCATATTGAAAGTTTTGCGATATTATTGACTATTGATGTGTTGTTTTTATACCATTCATGGTGTATTGTTACTGTATTATTATTTTGTATACTAGTTTTAATACGAATGACTATGTTATCATATGAGGAATGTATTGGACATAGTATGTGACGGGTGGAGCCCGCTATTTCTCCTGGATGAATCAGTAGGTATTATGAGGCCAACTAGTGTCATGCAATATGTATTGAACAAAATATTATTTATCTTATTGGCATGAGGCCTTGACTATGTGGTTATGCTGTCTTTTATTATGAATTTCATCATTACGAAATAGGCTATAGATATTACATGTGATTATTCAATAAGTAGAATATCCATGAAAATAAGTAAATGGAATTATTTAGTTTTTCTTTTCTATATTATGCTGAATTTTACGTTTACATGTATTGCATTTTAGTCTTATTCATTTCCTTAAATTATTATACTTATTTATTAAAGATTCTGCTTTACTGTTATCGTTACTGAGATCCTGAGGTCACCCCTTTTTTATTTTATATTTTTCACAGGATGAGAAGAAATATATTACTATTAATCTACTCTAATAGTCTAAGGGATGTGAGTTTGTTCAAAGGGGAATCAATTTCATTGTTTTCAATTTCATTATGTAATTTAAAACCTTTTTTTATCTATTACTTACAAGTTTACTAAATAATTGGTCTTTCGAGACATGATATATTGTGATCATGCCAATGTAATATAATAATTCATAGACTTTGCGTAACTATGGTCGGGGGATTAAAGTTAGTATTAGAGATGTTAGTATAAACCATGGAAGTTAGATTTAGAAAATAATTCTAATTAGAGAACATTACCCTAAGATAGATATTGAAGATTAGAATTGAAGAACATCCATGAAATTAGGTAAGGTATATATTTTTTATATTTTCCAAGTCGTACATCCCAGTTTGGATACGAGCTGGTAGAGGCTACCTTCAAACACATGTACCTAGGAGAGAAAGCTCTGACAAGGAGTTTTGGGCTTGACCCAGGGTATCCTGGTAGATGAAAAGGGTCCTTGCTACACTCTCAGTTATGAAACTCCCACGGATACACTTAAGATACTTCACATTTTCTTTACAAACCCATTATGTGATATTTATTAGAAAATTCTTCCTCAAAGAGAAATTTTTTTGATTAGCGATTATATTCAAGAACAGTTCAATTTATGTTAGGAATTTAAATATTTTTTAATTATGTATTGTGATTCATAAACTAATCTAGTGTATTCCATTGTTTAGAAGTGCCACCAAGTGGAAGGAATGGAAACCATATCAATGAACGTAATCAATGTAGGGATTTACGTCGTACATAAGATAATTATTGTGACGCTGGTTATGCAACTGGTGCGGAAAAAATTATACAAATACTAGTATAACTCACTCAGGTTATGAATAATAACCTTACCAATATAGATCTCCCTTCTCCACAACCTAGAAGAAAAATGATTGACCACTTCATGAGGTAACGACCACCAAAATTCAATGGGACTAAAAATCCATTTGTAGGATAGAAATGGATAAGTTATTTATAGAAAATATTTCTTACTTTGGGGTGTATAGAAATGGAAAACGTTTCCAGGGCTATTTATCACCTCAGAGGAGAAGCTAATAAATGGTGGTCATTTATTCAAAACTCAAAAGAATATGGTGAAGTATAAAATATGTAATAGATGGTGTTTAAAGATCTTTTTGTAGAAAAATACATTCCTAATTAACATCGAGTGTATTTGGAAAGTAACTATCTAAGTCTAAGGCAAAAGGAGGATGCAAATGTCACACAGTATAAGGCTAACATTACAAGGTTGGCAAGGCATGTTACAGATTATATATGAAACCCATGGAGTAAGATTGATTACTTATTTTATGGGTTAAAATAATTTCTACATTGAGAATTATTCTAACAATCCTTTTCATCATATGAAGATATTTTCTTTTTTGCTATCAATACAGAAAAGTAATTCTATAAGTCTTATGACTTTAACGAAAATCAAGAGAATAAGAGATCTACTGATTAATCTAGAAATAGAAATAAGGGGAAGAATGGAAAAGTATAATTTCCATATTATATTAAATGTTGGAAAAACATCTTAGTACTTTCCTGTATAGAATGATAGTCTGTTAAAAGTGTGGTGGAAAAGCCCCACATGCTCATGATTACAAGGGAAAGAAAGAGTTTTTCAATGTTAAATGCTATAATTATAAATAATTGGGGAATTATGAAAATGAATGTCCTATGTGTGAGGGAAACATACCTCAAAAAGGCTAATGGAGAAAGGCCAAGCTTATGTGATCACTATTACTAAGGTTGAGGTTCCGAATGACGCATTGAAAGGTAATTTAATGGTTTCCTCATTTTTAGCCAGTACTTTATTTGATTATTGAAAATCACAATATTTCATATCATCCTAGTTTGATAAGAAAATTCTATATTTGTAATTTGATTTAACAATGGATTTTTTAGTAAAAACTCTTAAGGGATGTATCATTGCAAAAAAATTTTGAATCAATTACCAATAGGGAATATAAATATTGATTATCTTCTGATCCCATCATCATACCCATTATTGAATTTGATATGATCCTTGGAATGTATTGGCTTTCTGACCACGATACGAAAATTTGTTATAGGAAGAGGGAGGTTACAATTTTTGATGATGATAAAGAATACATTAACTTTAGAGAAGAAATTTCTTCATCTAATTCTCATCAAGATCCACCCCTAGTAGCTCTACTGAATTACAATATTATGGTCGAAGATAGTGAAATAACTATGGGTGATGAAAGAAATGTTTAGAAATAGGATGTAGCTATAGTACTAGAATTTGTTGATGTGTTTCCAAAATATTTACATGGACATCCTCATAAACGAGAAATTTAGGTTTCTATTAACTTAAATCTTGTTACATGGCCCATGTCAATGGCAGCATATAGAATGAACTCTATGGAATTAGTGGAAGTAAAGAAAAAACTAGAGGAATTGATTAATAAAAAATTTATTTTCCCCTGTGTTTCTCCGTGGGGATCCCCTATTATTTTTGTTATGATGAAAGATGGATCTATGGGGTTGTTCATTGACTACAGGGAGATAAATGATATAACAATAAAGAAAATGTATCCTGAACCTTGCAATAAGAATTTATTCAATCACCTTAATGTACATAAATATTTTTCAAGGATTTACCTTCAATCAAGATATCATCAGTTGTGTGTGAAGAAGGAAGACATTCTAGAAACCTCATCTTGAACCAGGTACGGGCATTGCGAGTTTACAGTAATTCCTTTTGTATTGACTAATTCACCCTGTATTTTCATGGATATAATTCATAGAATTTTCAAGGAATATCATCATGAATTTTTAGTTGTATTTATAGTTTATAAATTAGTATACTTCTAAAGCTATGATGATAATGAAAATCAATTGCGTACTATTTTGAAAAACCTTAGAAGAAATGAATTATATGGGATGTATAGAAAGTGTGAATTTGAAATTTAGGAAATTTGTTTCCATGTATATATTTTCCATATTCATAATGATAGGCTTATTACCTATTCATCACAACAGCTTAAAATTCATGAACAATACAATCCCACTCATGATCTTGAGATAGAAGTTGTATGACTTACTTTAATGATATTGAGACACTATCTCTATGGGGAAAAATGTGAGATATATACTGATAAAAAGAGTATGAAGTATATTTTACCATATTAAAAACTCAACATGATGCCGAGATGATGGACTGATCTACTCAAAAATTATTATTGCACTATATAGTACCTCCCGGGGAAGGCAGATAAGGTGAGTGATTCTTTAAGCTGAAAAGATCATGGATTTATGAACAAGATGAGAGTGGAAAGGGATCCTATATACATGGATCTAGTTAAAATAGATATGGAAATAATCATGGAAGGTGAAACATAAATAATTCATCCAATGGTTTAAAAACCATCCTTACTAGAAAGGATAAAAATTTCTCAGACTGTTGATGAGGAGTTTCAAAAGAAAATTAATGCTGTGAATGATGGGAGATTTATTAACATCATATATGAAGATTGAATTTTGAAATTATGGAAGGGAATTCGTGTTCCTAACATACCTGATCTAAAAAGGTTATTGTTGGATAATTCCCATATCTCTAATTTCATAATACACCATGATAGCACTAACATGTATAATGACTTGAAAGAACAATTATAGTGTGACTACATGAAGAGGGAGATTGCTGATTATATGTCAAGAGGTATGGTTTCTCCATAGGTGAAGGTCGAAAGGAAACATCCTAGAGGAGTCAGGAGTCCTCTTCCCTTACCTCAATTGAAATGGGATGATATAACGATGGACTTTGTCATGGGGCTACCAAATACTCCTAGAAAGAATGATGCAATATGTGTCATTGTTGATCATATTACCATGTCAGCAAATTTTTATTTTATAAGAGATGACATAATACTTTAATATTTATAAATACTATATATTAATGAAGTTGTAATAATTCATGGAGTACCCCTATAGATTTTTTACAATCATGATCTCCATTTTACATCATGATTCTAGAAATGTCTTCCTAGAGAACTTGATACTGAACTTCATCTGAGCAGTACCTACCGCCATCAATATGATAGACAATTAGAACATACTATTCAAACATTAGAAGACATTTTGAGATCTTGATATATTGATTTTCAAGGTATGTGGGAACATTATTTACCTTTGGTTGAATTTTACAATTATATAGATTCAATTAAAGAATTCAGATGGAACCATATGAAGCATTATATGGAAAGAGATGTCACACACCAACTTGTTGGGATGATTTTGCGGAATGAAAATTCTAAGACCCAGAACAAGTTGAGAAAAAAATGGAAAAGGTGATGATTATCCACACCAACATCAAAGTAGCTCAGTGTAGGAAAATGATCTAAGCTGATAACTGAAGGAAGGATTTGGAATTTCAAGTTAGTGATCAACTTTTCATAATGTTATCTCTATGTAAGGGTGTCTTACAATTTGTTAATATGGGTAAATTGATTCCCAGATACATCAGACCTTTCGAAATTCTAGAATGAATTGGATTTATAGATTACTATTTAGAAAAGCCTCCATATCTCTCCAACAATCATGACGTGTTCCACATATCACTGTTGAGAAAATACATTTTTGATCCAATGCATGTACACACTTACGATGAAATAAAACATCATCCTGATCTTTCTAATTGTGAAGAACCTATCAAGATTATTAATACCTGAGAGAAAGTGTTGAGAAAACAGAAGAAACATTTGGCAAAAGTTCTATGGAGAAACTATATGATGGAAGAGGAAACATGGATCCCAAGGAACATATGATGAAGAACCACCGAAATATTTTTATTTAGTAGTATTCCAGAAATTTAAGGGAAAAAATTATTTGAAGGGGGAAATAGTATAACACAACAAGCTTCCATGATATGCTTCTCTTTGAATAATGTAATAGCTAGTGCTATACACAACTTGGTGTTCTAGCACCCCATGACCGATCGTACTTACCGTTTTGAATAGTAATACCCTCATTATGAAATTTTATTAATTTTATTTTTTTTAAATGGACTTCATTTTTGGATTCAAAATATCAAAATTTGCCTAGGGTGATTTTTTTTTATTTTTTGGAAAACATTCATTATTTGATGAATAGTTAATACACTACGTAATTATTTAATACAAAATTTTTCTTTCAATAATTAGTTATTATATATATATATATTCAATCAAAATAGAAACATAATACATATATATGTTAAATGTAATTCATTAGATTAATTTTATAATAATATATTTTATATAAACATTTATTGAACTTTTATGTTCTTTTAACCACCTCTAGGAAAATTTGGAATTTGCATGAAAATAAATTTTTCTGCTTCAATGAATTGATTTTAAAAAATCTAAGAGGCACAGTTGACATTAATATGTAATATGTGGTTCAATAGGATGAAAATCATTTTTGGTGATTAGTAACTTTTGAATTTTATTTACCACAGTTAAAAGTAAATAGTGTGATTAATGGCCAAAATGATATAATAATTACCCTAACACATGTTCTAACATTACCGGATAAGTGTATTTCGACCGAAATGAACCTTATGAAGAAACTATGATCATTTCGGTCTACATGGATTGGATTAGGAACTTTATCATTATTTTATTTGAATAAGAGTAAAATATTTTAAATTCAATGTTTAATAATAAACCATTTTTAATATAGAGATACACATAAGATAAAATTTACTAAAAATATTAATTGAAAATATAAATTTTTTTCCTACATAATGGTATTTTATTTATAATTTTAATACATTAAATAATTATATTTATATGTGACACAATGATGATGTAGTAATTTCCTTATTATTGATAGATTAATATAATAGATATTATAAATATCCGAATAAATTTAAATTTAGACTTTTGATGAATTAACCTAATATTATTGGTTATTATGACTTGTTAGGGCTGATTTAATAAATTTTATTGTATGTGATAATGTTTTTATGACATTATAAAAACAAAATACCAAATAGTTTCAAAATTGACATAAACGAGTTCTTAAAACAAATACTAAATTATTAATTGATTTAATATACCTAAAAATATATGTTTCGGCCAAAGGACAAATATAAGGTTTTAAAGATCAATAATGAACAACTTGGGGTTCTATTTTATTTGTATATTATTTTTATTAACAATTTATTATAATAATACAAGAATACATTGTAAAAGTTAAAATATTTAATTGACAGTTAAATCTAGAAGATATGGTTAATATTGTGACCTAAACCTATCTAAACACGATTAGTTAAGACGTTTTCGACCAAGAACCACATTATCCTTTAAATAAATTATTTTTTAGCCATTATAAACTGAATATGATTGTATAATAAAATAATATTTCAAGCTTTTTCTAAATATACCATCACCTCTTTGTAAAAGGGTACTTCCCCTTTTCTTAATTTCACACCTCCAAAGCTATTTTTCTCTGCCAAACCCTACTCAAATATTCTCCCAACTATCCTAATATCTTCTTATAGGCCCTACTTTTATTAGAATCCATCTTAAGGAGCCCTTTTTATTAAATCAAATGGAATCACCTGAAGATGAGGTAATAATTTCATCACCTCATTCAATGTTCTTTTAAACTCACACATCCTCTATTTTTGATGTAACCATAACAAAATCTTAACACCACTAACTTATAAAAACTTTTATATTATTAGAATTTTGGTATAACTGTATTCAATATTCTATCCATTCTATGAATGACAAAGTCACCATACATGCGTACGTACAACTTACCATCTCCATATCGCGGTGTAGTTCGTTATTGAACACTTCATTATTTGGATGTGTATAATAATGAGCATAATTGATGTAAATAATAAATATAACATTCTAATGATTCTTTTTATATGATATAACATACAATTATATATGATTTCACCACTAATAGAATGATATTTTCACTCATTCGTACATATGGCTTACCGTCTCCACCAACACGATATGATTGATTATCTATCATAATCATTCAATAATAATTTTCATTTTAATATTATAAATAATATTTAAGAACATAATATCCTTATGGATATAAATCAAATCCATCCTATCCATAAAAAATGACCTCCGTATCAAAACATATAATGGAATTTGAATCAGTTAACACCCAAAACAATGATACTACTGCAATATTATTAACAATGAAATATTAGATGATCATATATGATATCATATTTATGTATTTGGTTCTTGTATAATTTAATAAAAATTATTTATCTATGATATAGGATGTTAATGTACCCTTGATCATGGAAAAGTACAAGTTAAGGGTTAATTCTACAATCTCTTCATTATCTAAGGTTATTTAAACATGAGTATCTAGTGGGACCTCCTTATCATCAACATATGTGTTTCATAAAAATGAATTTCAATTTTTTTTTAATATTTCATAGACTATGGGCTAATATCATTTATACCTTTGTTTTACACATATATAATGTATATAAAATAATCATTACATTGTTTTCCAAATAAGGTCATTAATATCCTTTTCGAACAAATTAAAGAACTAATGTTTTTTAACTTATACAGCAGGTACAACTATTTTCCACCGTTATAAGACCTGTAAAGCTTAAATTATAAGATTATAAGAATATTTTAAAAAAAATGTTTTCTTTTATAAATACATGATTTCTAAATGTTTTCAATATTTAAAGATATATTACCCGAAAAAAGATTTGATTTCGTATAAGTAAACATGTTTTGATGGATTTTACATTTTATATAAGTTGATTTATTATGATACAATCATCCATATTTTACTGATGGTTTTGGATTTGTTTGAATGTGGATGTGTTATTTTTATAGTATTCATGGTTTATGGTAAAATTATTAACATTGTTTTTTCTAGTTTTAACACGAAGGTCTATGTTATGTTTAAACCTTTTCATATGAGGAATGCATTGGACTTAGTATGTGACTGGTGGAGCCCGATATAGTTCCTCAATGCTTTGGAAGGTCTCATGAGATAAATTAGTCTCTTGGAACAAGTCCCTGATAAAATATTATTTGTAGTCTTGGAATAAGGATTTGACTGTGTGGTTATGATTTTTGGGATTATGCACTCCATTATTATAAAATTGGCTATTGATATTACATGTTATTATTCAACTAGTAGAATATCCATGTAAATAGTTAAGTGGAATTATATGATTTATCTTTACAATATTATGCTAATGTTTATGTTTAAAATTATTGTGTTTTAGTCTTATACATTGACTTAAATGTTTTAGATAATTTATAAATGTTTCTGCTATATTCATATCATAACTATGGACCTAAGCTCACCCCTTTCTATGATATTTTATTCCAAAGATGGGATGATCTATATTACGATTAACCTACAGGAATAGGCTAAGGTATATGAGTGTGTTCAATGTGGACACAAGGCCATTTTTTCTATTCCATGATGTAATGTAAAACTTATGTATGTATCTAGTACATCCATGGATACTAAACAAATTGGTCTTTCAAGACTTGATCTCTTATGGTCATTCCAATGTTAGGTTATAATGGACTAACTCTGGGTAACTATGGTTCTGGTGTTACAAAAGTTAATTGATTTTCATTTTAAAAATAAAAATAAGAATTTTCTATTTAAATAATATTTTTTTTCCATATCCATATTTATAAAATTATTTTATGCATAGAGTTATATGTAAAGATGTTAATTATAAATGACTCTTTATGTATCTTTTTCTACATTATATCAATGAATTAGAAAATAAATCTTTTATGGAATGTTTTTAATTTCGTTTAAAAAGTAAAAAAAAATATTCTATTTTATTGTGTATTACAATATAGAGTTTTACCACCACTATAAATCTTTTTTTATACATGGATTCGTTAATAACATTTAATGTTTTATTCCAATAAAATCCCTCACTACCATTGTATTAAGAACATTATTTCTGAAAAAATGTCATTAAGGAAATTATATATTCAAATATCCATAAATGTTTTCTTATGGATGCGAAGAAAATTTTTATTAATCAAGATTTTATGTATTATTATATAGTTTAGTGGAATTGTTTTGATGATGCGTGGTCCCATTTTAATATATGGGTAGGTGATAGAATTATAAAATTATAATGAATTGGGTATATGGATGGATTTAATTGATTTGGTTTATCCTTAGATAATATGATAATATACTATGCATGTTATTCTAAACATGGGATAGAGATAACATATTAGGTTTCTACGAAGAGATAATGGGGAAATACGATGATGGTTATTCCAAGTGTAATTGTGATGGTAATTTCAAGTGTAACTATGTTGGTTATTCTATGTATATCCATGATCATTAATCTATGTATAACCTTGAGGATAATTATATATTTATAATTTTGAAGAAGTAATGTTGAATATCATGAAGATTTTAAAGAGAAAGTAACATTGTTTCTTTTTAAATGTTTTTTTTGTGAAAAAATTGATACATAATATAATATTACACATTATAATATATGGGGATGTTATGAAATACATTTGACCAACCTCTAGAAAAATAAAATACTGAAATATTTATGGGAATGAAATAAATGAATTCTATTATATGGAAACCATATAATGTAATATTTATTTTTAGTTCTGTATAGTCAGTATCATAGTAATTATTATATAACATTAATGTTTATGATAATGGTAACAACATTACCATAATTTTGTTACTCTATGGATATGTTGGAATAATCTAGTATTCATAGATTAACATGTTTCTTTATCTAAACTATGTTGGTTGAGATTATTTTTGGCATAGAAGAAACACTGAAGCTGTAGTAGGAAGTCACAAATAAGAAAATAACCTTCCAAATATGCCAATTGTTATGGTTAAAATTGTAATATATCAGGTTATTATTGTAATGGATTTGTTGAAACAGGCTATAAATGCTTTTTGTATCCATGTAAGAGATTATAAAGATCTATCACAAAAAGGGATGATGATATTGGTGAATTTTATGAAGAAAAATCCTTTTGCATTTAGTTTATACTCTTACCTCGGTGTAGATTATAGGGGGATTAAATCCCAAAAAAATATTTTCAATATTGTGGGATTTACATATCATCAAAAGGTAAGTGTTTCTATTTATTATTTTGATGGCGAGGTTGAACAATGGTGGTCAATGATTACAAATATTAAAAAAAATGAAATAGTTACCCTAGAATGAGATTGTATTAAAAATATTTTCCATGTGAAATATTTCTCAAATGAGGTATTTTATAGGATAGAAAATAAATTTTTTTAAAAGAAAAATTATGGAGGATTCAGTTCCCACGTACAATTAAAATTTCACCCTATTGGCATGCTTCGTTCCACATTATATCTCATATCCTGATATAAAAATTATTTATTTTTTCTAATAATTAAAGTATATATATAGACTATCATTGGCTTCCCATAAATTCAATTTTTTGGAGAATCTTTTATGATATTATGAGATGGTAGAAATGTATTTCTTTTATGATCATGTATACATTGATAAATAGGTGAAAAATGCATCCAAATTGAAGAAAAGGGTTGAGAGTTGATCAAATAAATATAATTGAATGAAAATTATGTCTTCATTTTTTTATAGTTCTAGCGGAAAAAATAATGGGGAACACATTATAGTGTCTATTATGTTATTTTTATTTGATAGGTTCGGTCATATGGATTGTAATTTTTATGAAAAATATATTTGTTATAGTAATGGCAATTATAATAGATATAAAATAATGTATTTTAATTGTAAACAAATTGGTAATTTTGAAAACATGTGTCCAAATAAGAACATGATTGATGGGAAGAAACCAGACTATAAATAGAAAGGTTTGATGAAGTCATATTTATCGGCATTAGAAGATGATGGACTGCATAAGGACATTGTATCACCTACATTTATTGTTTATTACGATTAATATTTTTGTCTTGTTTGACTTGGGTTATAAACATTGATTCATTTATATGATATTTTTTTGGTTATTTAGAAATTTCACCTCACAGAATGAATCTATAACTTCTATTAAAAACAATTAGGGGAAATATTAATGTAAAAATAAATTATAAGAATATTAATGTCTTTTTTTGATGAATGATTTTACCTAAAAAAATTAGTGTGATTCCCCTGGTAGATTTTAATGTTATTTTGGTTATACATTGGCTCTCCATTTTCCATGTTATGATAGATTATAGATTAAAATAAGTATTTTTCATAAAGAGATTCAATTTTTCTACAAGAATGAACCCATAAATTTGATAATATATCAATAACAGGAGAAACTATTGAAAAATGGAAATGAATTTTTTACTAAATATAAATAAAAAAATTATGGAACAGTTTAGATTAATTATTTTTTAGTAGTAAAAGAATACATTGATGTTTTTCGTGATTATTTTCCAGGTTTAATACTTGATCAGCTAGCATAATTTAATATCGAATTATTTCTTAATGCTAAGAAGACATCAAACCCCTTTAAAAATGGATATATTACAACATATAGAATTGAAAAAAGTAGTTTATGGGGTTTCTTAGAGAAGGTTTCATTCATTCAGAACATCACCGTAGGGTGATCTTCTTTTATTTTTCAAAAACAAAATATGATTCCATGAGGATTCTCCTTGATTAAAGTTAATTTTATTACCTCACTACTTATAATAAGTATCAGTTTTATGATATATATTTTTTTATCAAACTGATGGAGATTAGTATTTTTTGAATGTCATTCTAGTTTTTGAGTACTATATGATGGAGTTAAAGGATGTTGATGTTCTGAAAATAGTTATTTAGACTAGATACAAGTATTATGGGTTCTTTGTTACATACTTTAGGGTGAAAAAAACCCAAATATATATATATATATATATAGATCTTATTAATAGATTATATGATAAATATTTTCATATTTTCTTCATTGTTTTTATTGATGGTATATTTTTTTAAAAAAAATTATGAGGGTAATGGAAAAAAACCAAGCATTATTTTATAAACCTTGTAATTAAAGAACATATATGAAAAATTTAGATATTATTATTTTGGGTAACATCATATTTCTTTCCATGGTCACCTCATTAATAAATATAGGATAATAGTTTATCAAACTAAAACTAATATGGTTTATTAATGGAAAATACCATAAAATGTTACTGTGACTCATAATTTTTTGGATTAGTAGGATATTATTAGTTGTTTTTTTGAAGAACTTGATTAGGATTCTAGTCCACTAACTATGTTAACTCAAATGGGAGTTAGGTTCATTAGGAAAATGAAATTTGATGTATATTTCTATTAACTGAAAATAATAATAGTGAATGAACAATTTTTGGATATTCCCTATATAAATGTGGACATTATCATAAATTGTTAGGCTTCATTAAAAGGGAATAGTTATTACATAATGTAAAATGGTTAGGAAATTTATTTTGATTAAAGTAAATTAATAATAAATAATAAATATTATCCTACACATGACCATTCACTTGATGCTTTAGTGTTTTATTAAAAACATTAGTGTTCATTTATATGGAATAAATCTTGAAATGTATACTAATAAAAAATGTTTGAAGTATATTTTCTCTATGAAACACTTGAAAATAATACACATGAGATATAAATAATTGATAATGGATTATCAATGAACAATTAATTGTAATCATGAAAGAAAAATAAGTTTAGTTGATTATTTTTGTTGGAGAATTAATGATTTATTAAACATTTCAAATTCATAAGTGGACAATTTGGTAATTTATTTTCACACCTAATGAGGTGAACATGAAGAAAATGAGATATAAATTACTAAAATATAATATCAAGGCAAAATTAATTATAATATTGGATATTAAAAAACAATCCGATGCTTTAATTCAAAAAAGTAATGATGGATTAACCATTTTATATCCAGAACATGGCTATTTGGTTAATGATTTGGTGAATTTTTTCATATAAACAATGCTTGCAGAAATATACACTATATAGTTTTTGGTGTCAATATATACATATCTATCATAATTAATGAAAAAATAATTGAAGTAATATCACGAGTTATAGGAAAATTTATTATTGTTTAAGAAGGTTATATTTTCCCAATTTAACAATGATAATTTTTTTTTGAGATTTGGAATATTATTATGTGTTCCATGTGATTCCGATATGAGGATGAAATTGTGATCAAAGTGTATAGTTCCCTATTTTATGTTCTTTTTGGTTTTAATATGATGTAAAAAGAACCTAGATATTATTACAAATGAGACGTAATGAAATGATATTTTATTAACTTTACCATGATATGGATTACTTTTGAATAGTTTGAGTATGAATATAAATTACTAAAGGGAATGCTTTATTATTTTCCTGTGCTAATGTGGAAATGTGAATATGTATTCATGGATTTTTTATTGTTATTTATAAGCACATATTGAGTTAATAATACAATTTGTTTTATTGTTTATGGAATAAATAAATATTTACATTTCATTCCTATTCGAGATAATATGTATTCTAATAATATTTATTAAATGTATCTTTATGTTATTTTTTGGATAAATATAGTTCCTCTCTACATTGTGTCTGAACCTGATCCCAATATAGTTTATAAAATTTTAAGGGACATCAAAAGTCATTGGGATATAAAATAAATGTAAGTATGCACTTTCACCCTCTATCTAATGGATAGTATAAATAACTAATTAATACAATGAAAGGAATGATTCTTACATGTTATATGGATTAACCTATATTATTTTTCTACATGTTTTATAGAACATTATGATTGATAATCTTTCATATTTAGTTTAGATAGAAATTTTTCAAGGTTTTTTGAATATGTCTTAAACTCATGTGGATCTGTTTCATCAGACATGACATGTTTAGGTTCCTCTATAATCTAAATCATTTTATTGAATACACATTATGAATTACTATATGTAGAACATCAAAGGAACATTCCTCTATCTCTATTGGATTTAAAATTTTCAGCATTATTCTATGAATTATGAATAAATACTTTGGAAACAAAATTACTAAAGTAATTAATATTTTTTTCTTCCACTTTATAGATAATATGAGGGCTTATTTAAAAGGACAATTATAATAACATTATATATTATATAGAAGGAATTATAAATTTCTTCTTCCCAAAAATATATAGGTTTATATTACTCATTAAGCATGGTATGAGAAATTTCATGAAGGATACAATTTCACATTTCGACTACACCATTTATTAGCGGGGTGATATGAGAAGAAAACATTTGATTATATCTATGTTGTGAGCCTAATTTTTCAAAATTTTAATTTTTAAACAGAAAATTTCGATCAATTATTATGGTTTTAATTTTGAGTATTTTTTTATTTTATTAAAAAATTTAAAACAAAGAAAAATAGAATGAAGACTAACTTATGTGAGCTAAAACAAATACTCATATATATATATATAATTAATATATTATCATATAAACCTAGTGATTCGCATTTTGTATTGAAACACTAAATGGTCCAAAATAATCCATATAAACCAACTCAAGGGGATGATAGGATGAAACTTATTTATTTTAGTTTAAAGGAAATCTGTGTTATTTCCACTTTTAACATGGTTTATAGTCTTTATCACTTGGGATTTATAATTAAGAATGATCCTTGTATAACCCTTTTATAGTTATCTTTCTTATAGAATGTATGTTATAGTGAACTAAGACATATTTTTGAGCCAAGAATCATTATTAATTTAACATAGAAAATAAACATTCTATGAAAAATTTTAATCTAAATTAAATGATTATATATTATCATTTCTCAATATAGTGAAAACAAAATCATTCACTAAATTAAAAACACTACAGGTATTATTTCTAAACATAATATTGATACCATTATTAGAAAATGGTGAAATGCTAACAATATTATACATTAATCCATATAAAATTAAATATTTTGAAATTATAAAGTCTTCGAGTTAATAATTTGAGAATGTATAAATATTTTCACAATGGAATTGTCACCGAATGTGATATGTATACCATCAACATTGATTAGTTTATTGAAACATGAGCAGTCCCCCAAAACATTTCTGGAGAATACACTATCTCAATTCCATAAGTTCATACATGAAGATTTCATGTAGCTTTCCAATAACATATATTTATACAAAAATTATTTTGTACCCATATTTTTATGGGTCCAAATAAGTTAGTAATAAGGGATTTAAGAATCCATAATTTTTACCAAATGTGAGTTTTTAATTAAAAAAATTAGTATGTATTGACGAATATGAAGTATTACCATAAATTATAGAACTAGAACCATAAATAAATTTAGATATATTGTTCTTTGTCCTATAATGTTGGTATCCAATTCATGTTGTTTATTTTGGGGATGTTTTCATTCTAAACCAATGTGTTAATGTTTTTCATCCATTTTTTATATATCTCAATCCATTTTTAATTGATCATTATATAATTGTAACTAATTAGTTTCTTTCAGTAGTATATAATTTTTATCCTTTTCAAAACGAATATTTGATTTAATATGAGAAGTCAAGGCATGTCGCTTCTTTGAATTTGTCTTTTAATATTTATTCTCATTGAGTGTGTCAGATAGAATATAAAAATATTAAAAAAAAAATCTCCATTTTACATGTTTTCTTCGAAATATTCATTTTATAAATGGTTTTAAGAATTAATAGAATATGCATAAAAATATTAGATACCTCATCTATTTTTTCCTAAAACACAAATTAGATGTATCATTCTCATCCTCTCTACATGAGTTTGAATCACATGAACTATCTAGTAAAGAACTCTGTGATTCATACATAGCCTTCATTTATTCCTTTTCAATTTATTCATACCATTTCATAATCATTAACATTGGACATTATACATTAATATTATCATTTCTCTTGTATTCATAGAATGTAATTTCATTGGTAGAATATTGCTTTTTACTAATATGTTCTTTGGTTTCATTTATTTTCATACATACCATGGTAATTTTAATTTGATAATAAATTATTCCTTTTGTAAAATTCCATGATTTATATGTCTATGTTATACAACTATTCGTCATTTTCTAAAAATGACTCCCAATGACATAAGATTTGTTCTTTAATCATCCCTTCAGTCAAACGTCCTGAAGTCTACTAACTTCCTATTTGGTTCATCTTATTCGTCTCTTCTCACTCTACGATCCTCTTCATACTTCATTTGACTTTCCCAATGGATCATGCGGGTACACTAAGAGTGGTGAGGGAGTGAATTTGTGTACTGAAGTTTAACCAATTCTGATTTATTCATTTTTACCCTCTTTTCTAATGAGAACCTTTTCACTTGTTAGAGTGAATATAGGATACTTTTCTACTAACACAATTATACCTTATGCAAGATAGGAAGTAAATAAAGAACAATACATAGAGTTAGTACAATTTTCTCACCCAATGTGGGTTACTACATCCTTACATTGTTTGGGATGGTCCAAGACACATATTCTTAGGCAGAAATAAATGAGCAATTAAAAGTGGTTTTGTTAGGTATTATCATAACACCATGATCGGTACATATAAACCACTTCTAAAATTATACAAGTATGTAACCATTATTATTTATTATATAATCCCAATATTTTTCATTATAATTAAATCCCACCAATATTCACTATTAAAACATCAACACAATAAGAATGATCACATTAACATCCAGCTGCAACTGCAACAAAAAATTTATCGTCCACTGTAAGCCACTAGAATAGAATTATTCATTAATTTATAACATAAACTGAAATTATTATATATAAATAATATTTAACAAAAAAATACAAGAACATAGGCTCTGTATACTATTTTTAACATGTAGAAGAAATCACTCTACATCTGCTCATAGTAATGTCGTAAAGAACAACTGACAGTTCCCTAACACATTACAAGTTATCTATTCTTTAACAAAATATATATCTTCAGGAAAAAAATACTGATAATAGTATTTTGAAACATTAAAAATATAATAATTTTGTGTTATTACATCATATATATCTCATCATGAGATAAAAATACATATTTCATGTACTTTCCACACTATTTTCAAGTCTTATTTGTCTAATAACAAATTCACAATACTATATAATTTTTTCTCCTCATTATGAAAGTACATAATATTACACCTCTAAAAAAATATTTATATTTTGTGTCCTTATAAATGGGAACCATTGATTTTGATTCCAAAAAATAGAATGTCATTGAGTGTAATATTCTTTACAAGGTAAGTCTTACAATTCCAATACTATGTTCTTCACACAGGTGAAATATTTATATCTTCCTTGAATGAGGTATGCATCCACTATCATATTATGTTCAAGATTAATACATGAACAAAGTATACATGAATATGTATCTATTCTTCTGTGGACATTATATTCAAAATGAAACACAGTGGATAATAATGATTCATGGTGTCTCAACCAATTCACGTAATCCAAGAAGACGCAAGTAAGGATATCATTCTCCATGAATTGATCGGTGAAACTAGGTACCTCACAAATGTATTTGAGAGTGATTAAAATAGGATGAAGGAATTCACATAATTAAGGGATTTGTAGAACTCTACTTACAAAATTGGATGTTTGAATTGGATCTGTTTTCTTATAGAATGATAGATATTATCAAAATATTTTACATAAGAGTAATGAAAACTAACAATCACTTTATATGCATATATCATCAACATACTCCACAACCTAAAGTGATATCAGGAATTGAAATTCATCTATCTGCCAACACCTCTATAGATCAAGAATTTCTCAACTATCAGAAATCTCTATATTCAGATAAGAAGCTTGGTGAATTGAAACACCACCTAGTATCATTGTAGCAATGTGTTTTCATACAAGAAAATGAAACTGCATACAATTATTCCATCGTCATCATTTATCTTGGAAATTAGATACTTGGCTGGATCATTTTATGTTTCATGAAAAACTCTTGATCTTATACTTGTTATGAGATACTCACATATATTCCTTAAAAAACACATCACAGACAACATTTTATGATTCCAAAACATTACATGATCTCATTAAATTATCCAAAAAGAAAATATTATATGGTTTCAATATATGGACATTGTTTTGGAAGAAATCAGGAAAACCACAGCGCATGCGACGTCCATTGGTGTATAGAGGTATAAGATGATCACTGAAGGGTGATTGAATGGATTAGATAAACAAAATAATATTACAAAGGTTAGTTCATTATTTTAGCTTTAGTTTCCCAAAGAATCAAAACATACAGTCCCACATAAATCTAGACATCATTTTGGGGCTGCATAATAATCCAAATAACATTTTATATTACCCTGAAGCATGTACTGGGATCCATTCCATGCTCCATCTAGTGTCACCCTGTGCTAGAATCCTTCTTTGCAAAGTATTTTACCTGAATTATTTTTAATTATATGCTCCATGAATCAATATGGATACAATATTCACTCCAAGTTCCATGTGACTATGAATCTACCTATGGTCAATCATAGATTCCACCTTAGTAGTGGTTCATAGTGATCTAATGAATTGATGTTTGGAAGAATAATTTTTTAAAAGTGTCTAAAAAAAGTGTTAAGAAATATAAATACAATTCCTAGACAGCCCATATTACATAGAATTTTTTCAAATGTTTATATTCATCAATATATCCAACAAAATCAATACCAAAAAACTATTCACCATTGTGTTTTTTTTGTAATTCAATCATAAATTCCAATTTTATCAACTTTATTCAATGTTGTTCAAATTGTCTTAATTCAAAGAACTAAGGACACATTTCATTTGATATATAGATCAATTCTACAATCAATACATTCAATGTTGCATTATCTAAATAATCTCTTCAATATAAAATAACTATTCCAAGTTTGTTCTGAAAAATTACCCATAAGAAAAAAATGGATGAAATCCATACTTCCATCAAACCCAACCTTAATTTTCATCAAATAGATACATTGAGAAAATACTTCAAAATTATTACTTCAAAAAATTTGAGTCATTCATCATGAGTTTTACTATTATCTCTTAAACTTGAGTCATATTTTTATGACATGAGTATATAATTGGAAATGATTTTCATGTCCCTCTGTCTGGAAAGAATCTTAACAGGCGTATAAATTAATCTTTTTCAGTAATTTGGTTCATGAGAAAATCCATCATGTTAAAAATCTCAATGAACATGAGATACATACATGAAATTGATTCATATGGTTTCATCTTATAGTTACCCTATTTAATTTGATATTTATTCCAACACATTTATTTTACATCTGAAGTGCCTTTTTTTGAAACAACCAATGTATCCAAAATATAAATTACATTAGTATAGGAAGATATTTTATAAAACTGCTAATATATTAATAATATTATAAATTAGCCATATGATTACTGTTCTTTTTATAAGAAATTTTTTAGCATCATTCCATTAAACTCTAGTTATATTTTCAGAATTTGTATTTATCCTCAATGAGAGTACATAGTTACAAACACATGCATAAAATCTTTATTTTCATTTTAAACTATTTTTTAGAATAATTTGTACTATTAAAATACTAAGATAGAGTAGTGGAATCTACCTATTGTCGATAATTTTTAATAGAGATATTAAAAATAGTAATAAAAAATTAATTATCTATAAATTGGAACTAGATTACAATGAATGGATATTTTTAAAATTATTTGACACCATATGTTTTCCATATTGAGTAACTCAATTTGGGTGGGGGATGAAATGATTCTAAAATAAAATTTCTATTTAACATTTAATACATAAATACCTTAATTTTATAAAACAGCTAGTTAATAATAAATATAAAAACATATGAATATATTTTTTCAATACATTCTAAATGAGAGATCAATTATTTGTTAAAATAATATTTTAAATCACATTTACTTTTGAATCTAATTTACTCAATCAAAAAATTCTATGGAGAACATTAATTAATTTACATAATTGCGTTAAATTTTCACACAGATTTTACCATGGTTACAGTTTTAAAATTTAAAATACAAAAAACAAAACTAATAAACAAAACATGGGAATTTAAATAAGGGAGTAGGTCTCATGCTGAGACATAATACCTACAATTGGGTGTCACCCACTACCTAGTAGTTTATTAAAAAAATATCTAAAACATGTATTCTAGATTACACAGAATAGAACAAAAGGTTTACTAGGTACATAGCCTCTTCCATAGTTATACATTGGATAAAACAAGAAAATTTCACACATTACCTTTTCCTCATTTTTTGGGTTATACAAATTAAGAAATTTAGAGAGATTTTATACTATTGTTTGATTATTTATTGGATGTATTATTTTAAATATAAACCAATTAAAAAGAAACAAAAATATAATATAAAATATTAATAGAAAGGGTAAGTGATTAGATATGGGAAAATGTTATGGTGCTTAATCTAAATAGCATCACACATTTTGAGATTCTTGAATGTATCATTTTAAGAAGCTCATGTTGGTTCTAAAAAAATGTAAATGAAAATATATTTCTATGATGGTTTATAATATCACATTTTTGAAGTTTCTAGATGTACATAATCTTTGAAAACACAGATGTATTATATATTATTATTGATATAACTTATAAAGATTAGTGTTTTAAATGAATATATCAATACTCTCACATATTATTGATTTGATCAAGATTTATATCACTCCATGTAGAAATTTACATTGAATAAAATTGTAATATAACTTTAATCCTCTTACTGAGAAAAAAATTAGGAAATTATTAAGTTTTCTTTAATGAATCGATGGTGTAGTTTGGGAATAATAATTTCTAATTACATATTCAGATGGTTTAATTTAATTAATTAAACTTACCATTGGAAAAAAATCTTTTTTTAATAAATATGGATTTAAATAGTAGCACTCTACAAGTAGAAACACTGAATAGTTGCAAAAAAATATCGTAGATAAACCTGGTTGAAGATATGACTAGTAATAGATGTGTATGATGATTGTTTTTATGACAATAGGTCAATTCTAGAAGTAGATGTATCTTGTGGTTGATATAAACATAGAATACCATAAATGATAATAGATCTTTTGAACTGAAAATATATCAAAACATATCAAAAAAATTCATATTTTACTAGAAATATATTTACCATCATAAAACATTAACCATTTTAGAAAAATAATAAACATGATTTTGGGTTGTTAAAATAAAGAGTAACTAAAAAAATATATGTTTTTTTTTGGAAAAACATATTTCAATATATTTTTTATAAATTATGGTAAAATAGAAATATCAAAATAATTCCTAAAGAGAAATAGTGAATACTAAATTAGTTTGTTTTTAAAATCTAATTATTATCCAATTTTTTGGTATTGAAAACTAAATTATAAAAATTCATAATAAATATTGATAATATAATATGAACCCCTACCTCTTAACCCAAAATTCTTCATGGATTCTCTAACAACTAATAATAATAATAATTTAAATCTATTTTAAATTCACATTTAAACAATATCTAAAATTATATTACCATATATAATTCAATAATAATTGTTTAATCATCAATTTTTTAATAATCCTCTACTAAAATTGATATTCTAGGTGTCCACTGATTCATTTTTTTATCAATGTTTTAGTTTAGTTATTGTTGACCATTAAACTTGTACAATATTTAATAATATCCAAAACTATATTCGTACCATAAATATTATATATATTTATTATATACAAATTAATATTAATCCATATAAGTAATTGATGAATACATAATTACAACAACTGTTGGAGGCGATAGTCTGCACGTACACATGAGTGATGACTTATTTTCAATGGATTCAATGAAAGGATGGAAAACAATAAGTTAAAATTAACTAATCATAACTATATCATCCATATCATATATGTTAACAAAATAAAACAATATAACCATCCATTAGATTTAATGATAAAAATTGAAACATGTCACTTCCTAGACATGGTAATATGTATATAGGCATGAGCATTGATTTAATTTTCATTTGGATGGAAAAACGATAGGAAAATGTTTATTAAATTAACATAAATAAATTTTAGTATTTTAAATATATTGATGTAATTATATAAATTTTTATAGATTATTTATTGGATGTTGAAGAAGATATAAATATGAAGGAACTTGATTTAGATAATTACCTATTCTCGGAGTATCTTCTTTTGGATGACACAATATGCTTTAATAGAATAGTATTTTGGTGAGACTGAGACATCTAGTACATGGTATGGAATACTACGTATATATTTTAGTATGTATTGGATGATATATTTTTTCTTAAATTGGTGTGATGAATTTTGTAGAGGAGGTCCCCATTTATATGTTAGTAGAGTGACACCACTAAAAAAATTATTTGCTAACAAAATATAAGTAAATATTCTATCGAAAGTGTTTTTTTTTCAAATTAAGGAATATATGATATATTATGGTCTATATAAACTTATATAATAATTTTTACATGTTTTATACATATAAGGATCCTTATCTCTTAGTTTAACCCCTTGTTAACCCTTTTTTATCCTAACAATGGTGGAAAAATGTTTCTAATGGTAACAATTCATTAGTTATAGAAAATAATTTGTTGTTATTAAATAATATATAATACATTAATTCAAACCATGAAATAAAGTTTTCATGATTGAAATGCTATATGTTTCAAAATTAATATAATATGTTCGTACAGAATTTCTAAAAACAAATTTTAGAAAAAAATTGTTTTTAGTAATAAAAATGTTTTTTATCTTTCTATTCATACTAATAATAATTTGATGATAGTAAATTTATTTGAGTGAGTTTATTATGTACAATTTTTTTAAAATCAATCATCAATATAGAATAATTTAATTTAATCTAATAAAATCATATTCTGCACAAAAAAATATTGTTCTGAAAAATAACTCGTTTTTATTTTTAAACTTTTTTTATTCTATTAAAACAATTATACAATCTATTTTTCAATGATAATTTTTTTTATGTAAGTGCAAAAAATAAATTTTTCTAATTTTAATACTCAAAATATAAAAATTATCTTTAAAATAAATGATATATATTAAAATAAATATTAGTAAAAACACTTCCATTTAGCGAAGAATTATTATACCAACATACATTTTAATTTACCTACCATTGAATGAATATAATTACTAAATTTTATTACATAAATTATATCAGTTAGTTTTATTTATAAAATTAATAAAAATTTATTAAATTTTATTAAAACATATCAGAAATAAAATAATTAGAGTCAATTTTATTTTTTTATGTTATTTTGACTAATTTTAAAATTGGCGTTTTTCTCAATTTCATTTAACTATCTATAAATGTAATATTTTAAAATTTTAACAATGAATTACTCACAGATGTTTGTTGTTCTATTTATAAAATGATAACATACACATCAAATTTATTATGGAGAAATATATTCTATAATCTAATGGTCCTACACCATCCTGTACAGATAAAACTGAAATAAATATTGAGAACCACATACCAAATATTTTTCTAATAATAAAAGTCTATCCACTAATTATATTAAATGTCTTTACATTGAATATTAGTTAGATACTTACTAGAATAATGCTTATATTTTTGATTAATACTCCCAAGATCAACTAAACCATTCTACAATACTTCAACATTCTGAAGAACATAAGACAATAATTCACCATCAGTATATAACGTAAAAAATTAATAATCCATACGACGCATAAGAATTTATATAAATATATTTAATTAAATTCATTTTATTTCCCCATGTTTTATCCTATTCTATCATAATCACAAATAAAAATGATTAATGAATCTCAATTTGGTCTCTACCCCACATTCAACATCATCTATCATTTTTATGTTTAGTATGATGTAGATCATATATATTGATAATAGGGTTATTATATTTTCCTAACTAATATCCCTTGATTATATCAATGTCAGTTATCAAGAAAATATTGTAGAAATCTATAACTAATGAAATACTCACTATTCCTCGACTATACACTCTGTCATAACTCTCTAAAAATGTCCTGATACCGCATTAATATATCTTATTTCCAATAGATCCCCTCTTGAACATGTAGTTAAAATATGTTTAACTATAATGACCAAATTAAACAGTTCTTGGGTTTGAGACTATAAATAAAGATATATTTCACACATTTTCATAAGAATTTCCATTATAAATAATAAAAAATATAATTATTAAAACCTATAATAAATTTCATACTAAATAAATATTAAATAGAAAACATGGTTTTATAATTCATGTAATATCATACAATTTCAATTATCTAAAAATAATAATAAAAACAAAAACATCTCTCCTTGAGGAACCACTATACTGACAATAAAATAGAACTATTAATGTTTTTATTGATCTCAAATTTCAATATATCAATATATAAAAGAAGTATATATAATAATGGGTTCTGAATAAATGTATACATAGTAGGTTCATCCCTATAAAATCCATAAATATTATTATTGATCAATATTTTATAAATAGGGAATACATAGTGAATTTTACTCATTATGTAATAAGTTCAATGACCATAATGCCTCACTAAGGTTAATTCACCAAAATCTATGAAGAAGTGTTTTACTATAGAAATATAATAATAAAAATATATTATAATAAAATAATAACACATGCGTACTAAAATAGTTTCCCACATTCCCCAAAAACTTACATATTATAGAGTCTATAACTTTTATATCAAAAAACCACACCCAAAAAACATATATATTTTTCCATATCTATTACCAAGACTTATAGGTACATATTGTATAAAAAATCCACATTATTGAAAAATTCACAAGCCTCAGGCCAATACCATACGACACGTTGTACGTTAGGGGTGATAGAAAATAATGACCAAAATAAACATCATCCATACCACCTCAAGATTTTTTTACAATAAATTTATATAAGTATATCATCATTAAATCACCACCACATCACAATGTTTCATAACCTCCAAAGGCAATAACCTACCCTATGAATATAAGAGATATTGGGGAAGGGTGAGTTGTTATACATTAGTATTACTTATATACTATATATTAAGGGTACACCATTTCCCAAATTCAAAATATATGGTTTAACATTCATCATGATAAAATTGAAGAAAAATCTATACACCATTTCAACTACACCAATTCATCTTCTTTAACATCTAGAAAACATAATAAACAACATATATTTAACATAATAATGAAATAAATTTATTCCATTTCAAAATGCATATACACTTTTCTTTTATAATATCACTATCCCTAAATGCATTTAGTAAAAATATATAAACACTAAAAATATAATTATAAATAACCATTAAGATTATATTATTTTTTTATTTTCATTTACCATTTAAAACTTTTTCAAAAACATAGTTATTACTTCTTGCACAACCTTTATATAATAATAATATAAAAATAATTTCCATTTAAATTATTTTATTATCTATACATATTAAAAAATAAAATAATATAGGATCCACCATAATCTAACTACACAATACAATAATGATCTCTTTCTAAACCACATAATTCCAAGCATTGAAATTCTACCATCACTACAAAAAATAACCTTTTTAAGAAAATATCAATTATAGAATCTCTAAATAAACATTCCTACTATAATCATTACCCCTTTATCAATTTTTAATATAATAAATATAGTGATAAATATTTATAAAAAAATTATATCTTCCAAATTCTATATCCTATTATGAACATTACAGTATTTATGGTATTTTTCCTATTTCCATTTTAAGAAACAGTTCATTTCAAAGAATACTTCTAAAAATTGAACTATTAAAGAATAAAATAGTTTTTATAGGGAAATAATGTAAATAATTTTGTATATATATATATTAGAACATAATATGGGATCTATTTTAATACCATAAATTATATGTAAATAATAATATTTTTGGTTTCTCTACTCATTCTAATGATGTAAAATTGATTAATAATTGACTAATAAAATATATGAATAGAACCGAAAAAAGTTCATTAATTCATAGTGGCACGTTTCAACAAATTAAAATGAAAAAAATAATTAAATATCAGGGAATACTACATACATTGGATGATTACATCCATTAAAAGTCCATAAAATGTTTTGATAATAAATAGAAAATAATAATATTTTTAAAAATTGGAGATCACATGGATCGTCAACACCATTGAGGATAAGGATTATTAGAACTAAACCTATAATGAAAATCAATAACATAAAAGGATAAACTGTGTTTTGAAATATAAAAAAATATAGGCATGGGAATTATGCTTTAAGATGTTAGAATGTAATGAATTTATACAAAAAAATGGAAGGTATATAAATACAATAAATGAAAATATGTTTTTGGAAATATAATAATTATAACCATGGTTGTAGGAAATATGGTAATTATATATACATTTATCTAATACCTACATTGAAAATGTGAATTTTTGGTAAAACAGTTTAAAATAATATAATTAAAATTGACAAACAATGGAAAAACTATAATATTTAATTAATATATTTTTTATAAAAAAAATTATATTTCATAAATATTATTATTATTATCGGTGTATGAGATGTTGTTGTTATAAATTGCACAATTTTTTTGTTAATATCAATTATTTAGTAAATGAAAAAAGATATTATATAATTAATTAAATTTATTACAATTTAGTAATAAATATTTAAAAGTGATGCATTGGAAGAATGAATTTTTAAAATTATCGTATAATGTTTTAAAATTAATTAAATTAATATTGTTTAAATGATAAATATAATATGATATTAAATAATATTAAAAATATTTACTAAAACGGGAATAATTAGTAATTTTTAAAATTATATTAGTAAATATTTTTTTTATTTCTTCTTTATAATTTAAAATTATTTTTTTGAATATTTTATAATTAAATTTTATTCAATTTATGAAAAATTTGTATTTTTCATTTTGAATTGTTTGAATTTTTCTTTTTTTATTGAATAAAAATAATAATCATTGTAAATATTTGATCAAAATTAAATGGAAAAATGTATGTAATATAACATGCATCAAATTTTACTAAGTCATTATGACACTTAGGATATCATAAAGTCCATTGTTTAGTGGGAAAGTCAATCACACATGTTTCAATAGAATTTACACACCCAACTATCCTAACACCAATTCTATTAAATTTTTACCCTTCTCTTAACATTAATTTCAAATGAAATGACTTTATTTTTCACTGCACAAGGAGCCCACATTCATACTGTTGAACCTAAATTTTCAGAAAATTGAAGGAAAAATTATCCCGCAAAATTCCATTGGACATCTACTCATTTTACTTCCCATAAAAACCCCTTACACGATTAGTGGCCCCATGTTTCTTGAAAGTTTCACATGCCCTTGAGTTCCTAGAGGTATTTAATGAGAAGATTAAAGTCTATGATGTGAGTTGTACTGATCACTATAATTTTAATCTCTTTCTTCCTCATCCACTGAATACAATCCTATTATAACCATCATAATATAATTAAATTTGTATCATTATTATTCTAAAATTTTATTATAATAATGGAACATCAATTATCTACATTCTTATAATAATTTGAGAATGAAGACATCACTTATGTAACATACATGAATATCACATCTGTGAACTACATTGATCATTTTTTAGTTCTTTAACACATGGATGGTTCTAATAAACTGTATAATGTGTAAAAATTAAAATTACGAATCAATCAAAATTATATAATCATATATTTTTATTTCCATTAATATCTATCAAATTATTAATATATAACCTTATTATTTAAAAAAAATCACTAAAAAATCTCATTGGGGAATCATAACTAATGTTTTGATGGAGTGATACAAAAAAATTATAAATAATTATAGAACAGATAATATAGAAACATAAATAATCTTCCATTGTTGAACGTCATACTAAATTACAAGGACCCACTTCAACAACACAAATTTTATATAAAATAATCATCATCACTTACATACTATGATGAAAAAAACAATAAATAAAAAAACAAATGTATCCAGAATGATTATATCTATATAATATTAATGATAATATATTTGAATATGATTCAAAAATATATCATTAAAAGGGAATATTAATCATATAGGATTTTAGAGAATTACTGACAATGTATGAATCCTTGTTGAGGGTATTCAAATCAATTTCTCATATTTATAGAATATTTTCACATTACGCAATTATTCATCATTTATATCATTTATGTATAACTATATGTGATTATATTATTATCAATTTTTCTTTTAAGTGATCAATATGTAACAACCAAAACTTTTGTCAAGGAAATTTATCCCTTCTTATAGTAATGTGATAAAAAATCACATTTGGACTCCAATTCTACTTCATGATTAAATAAAATATTATGGGACCTTTAAACATAAATTTTCCACTTCTATGTTTTGAATTTTGAAAATATAACAAACATGCTTGCGATCAGTAGGATATTTTGAGTCCAATATTACATACTTATGTTTTGAATAGTTATCTTCCTTTATTAATAGTAATTTTACTTTTATGAATAGTAAATTTCCCAAAATAATAGTAACCAACCCCAAAAATGATTAAAAAAATTTACATATCTTATATGTTACAATATGACCATAGTAAAAGTATTAGTTTTTATGTAAGAAAAAAATAGTTAATTATAATTTTTTAATTAATTTATAAGAAAAAATATGTTTTTTATACTTGTTCATATATTAAAAATTCTATGTCTTGCTGTTCTAAGCTATGTTTATAAGGCCTTATTTAATTTTGGAAAGCATTATAAAATATGTTATAATTTTAAAATCTGTATTTTTCAAGTTAATTATGATTTTAATTAAAAAACATTCTTCATATTCAGAAAATTATTTTTGAAAATGGTGTTCATTTTTTGATTCTACACATTTAGAAATGTTAACATAGAATTTTTTAGAATCTTCTAAAATATATTGAATTTTTATGAATAGTGAAATACTATAATTTAAAAAATAAGCTAAATACATTTTTTATAGATTCATGGATGATGTTCTACTATTGTAATCCCAATTTTTAAGAACTTAGATTCACTTATTACTATTATTGGTCATGTAATCATCACAATTTCTTGTATAGTGGATAAATAATATATTAATGAATATAATATTAAGAAAACTCCTCTCTTTTCCACTATAAATACCACCCATCACACCCTTATTACTTCAAACCTCTCAAGCTTAAATCCATTTCTAGATTCTTCCAAAATATCATCCCTAGACCCTCCCCCTTGTCCAACAACCCTTGGTCTGATAGAAAGACCAACATATATTTCTTAAAGAGTATATCAATGAAGATATATTCAAGAGGTAATTTTGTTATATTTGTAATAAATTTACTTTCAAATTTAATTTATTTTTTTCTATTATCATCAATTTAACATATAAAAATGTCATGATAACTCTAGTATTATTGATATAATAGTATGATATCACATTAATGGGATATTATTCATTATAATCCCTTCTCTGACTGTGTTTTTCTATAATAATGAAATCGTTGCCTGTGATGTGTTAATTTACCAACATCACAGATGATGCAATTGTATTTTCATTCATATCATCTATGGATGTTAGTGAAACATGTAAATGGTTGAAAAAAATTGTAATATTTATTTTTAACCCCTTTTATTTCTAGAAAAATCATTTACTCATAATACTAATTGATAAAACAAAACATGTTTGTTTTGATCAAAAACCGACCCAAATTATCCTAAAACGATTATAAATAAATTTTAAAATTTGATTTATCCACATGGTATATATCATAATATATTAAAATATCATTTATGAGTTTTGAATATCATTATTAACTTGTAATATATGTTCTGTATGTTTATCCATGATTAACACAAACCTCCATTCAGGTGTAGAATAGAACAGTTCACAAAATCCTAGAAAATGAACACTCCCGAACAATATATTAAACTATATAACTCATCAAAAGTCCTATAAAAGAAAATAAAAAAACAATAATAAATAATTTTCATTTATAAAAGGTTTTGGAATTTTAAATTAATGAATATAATGTTATTATACTAGACATTAATGTGAGGAATGTGTTCAGATATATAGTTAGGGAAATTCATGAAACCCAACATTCTTTCATCGGTCTATCCATCATTCACTCTATTTTTTTGTTCTTCTATAAATTTTTTTTCTTCACTATATTATCTATTCTGGGAAATAGATGTTCTCTAATAGAGATTATGTCAAACACAATGTTTTTCAAATGAGCCAAAACACACCATTTAATTCTCACTCAAGGTTGATGGTTCTAATATCAAGTATTTTATTCCATATTAAAATTGGGAAACCAATTTCAATTAACGTGTTAATATATGTTGAAAAACATTAATTTCTTTCTATTATTATTTCAATGATTCATATAAGTTATATGTGGAAATCATGATAATGAAAATGTTATAATGTGATTGGTGTTCCAGGAATTATATAGCTCAATATGAATGTTTGAATGTGACGGGTGAACCCATAGTTATATAGTGCTTCAATTCATGGTTAAATTTATGAAGTTCATTAGTTAAAGTAAAATTATGCATGAACTAAATTTAATCATTTTTCATAGCTATGTTTGGTAGTTAACATCTAAGACATGATGTTTCATTTTTTATGTGTTGCCACATTACATGTCTTTTCGTAATGCTTCCTATCATGATTATGATTACATTCCTTTGTTATGATGATAATAGTTTTTATTATCTAATGTTATGTTGTTTATTTATATTATATTTTATCTTAATGGGATTTTAGCTCACAACTTTTTGATGTATATCCTCATGTGAATACTTGTACTAAAAAGGAGTTAAGAGCCAATAAGAAGTTAAAGAAAAGTGAATTAAATAAATTTTTTGTGTTGTAAATGTTATGTATAGTCCTAGTTTTCCCACAACATAAAAACATTCGGTAATCTGTGTAGAATTGGTTTATGTTTTTATCGCTAAAATTATTTCAAATTAATATTAGAAAAGCATGCTCATTATAATTGGTATGAAAGGTATGTTTTAGTTAATTTGGGAATTAGGATTATTGAACTCTAGTGAAAACATATAGTATGAAAATAAGTTCAAATATGAACACACGAAGAATTTATATATATAGGGATCCCATAATATATTATTTTAGTTTAAATTTAACAAATAAATATGTTATTTATTCATTAATCATTGAATTATGTTTTGTTCTATACATTTCTTTATTAGAAAATGGTGGGAACTAGGATAATCTCATCCAAAAACCAATTCCTGGGGCAATGCAAAAATTTCTTGAATGACACTGCAGTGCTTTGGGAGGTGGGGTTAAATAAATAATGGTGAGTCTTACCCCACAATCTCAAGATATGTATAATAACCTAAATAATGAGGAACATCCTCCTTCCCCAATGGGGGAGAAACTGGCTCTTGAATGTTTTAAGCAACAATGCCCCCATATATTTGTTGGTTCTTCTTATCCTCTAGTTTCTGAATAGCTGGTCAAATCCCTAGATAAGATTTTGTACTTGATTCACTATTATGTGACTGAAAAATTGACACTAGTTTTTTATCATCTAGATGCATAGTTTGATCAATGGGGGGACTTGATTAAGGGAACCATGCCAAGAGACAAAACTGAATAGATGGAAAAGAAAGACATTAAGATCATTTTTATTAACATGTATTCCCCAAAAACTCTTCATACCAAAATGTAGGGATATTTAATAGATCTCATGAAAATAGAAGAAGAATCAGTCAATGAATAGGAGGATAATTTCACAATTCTTGAAATGTATACTTTCTGTTTTATTATCAACAATGATAGAAAAATTGATCGATTCTTTAGTGGGTAAAAACCACACATTTGGAAGGCTTTTGAAATTCTAGACATTAGGAGTTTTGAAAAAGTTACTCAATGTTCCCTCAATGTGTTGATTGAGTTTGAAGAATGGTAACATGTCTACAATGATACTAATCAAAATATGGATTTCAAGCCAGTGAATCTAATGATAAACGTGGGAAAAAACTCAACCACCAGCATTCAAAAAAATTGGGATGATGCATCATGGGTATTGCCTTAAAGGGATGAGGAAAAGCTTCAAGTGGGGGAAAGAAGGCCACTATGCTCAAGAGTGTTTAAAAGCCATGGGAATGAATGAGAGTGTAGTTTATTAAAGGGGTGAAACACCCATGGTCCAATTCTACAACTGTAGAGATCAAGGTCACTATGAAAGTTAGTGCCCTAAACCTTGAGTCCTCGAGGATAATCAGTGTTAGTAGTCACCAATTCCAAATGAACAGGGGAAGGATTTTTTCCATCACTACTTTGGAAGTGGAGCATGATAGTGAAGATGTACAAGGTATAGTTACTATTTACTCAAGAATGGGAAATGTTTTATTTGATTCTGGTTCTACGCATCCATTTATATATTGAATTTTTGCTAGGACTATAGAATCAAAGCCCTGAAACCTTGAAGTATAGATAAGTGTAAAAAACCAAGTGGTGAAATCATTGCAACCCATGTGTTTGAATCTTGTCCTGTTCATGTATATGGGATGAATTTTTCGGTGAAACTCATCATACTTACCTTTGTGGAATTCGAGGCTATAATGGTAATGGATTATCTCACAATATATAGAGCACATATCAAATGTCAGGAAAAGGAAATATAATTTCATATTCTGAACCATACCATGATCCTTTACAAATCCAAGGAAGATGATGAATATCCTTTGGAATATCCTTCAGCATTGTGTGTGTTGATTCCATGTGAAGAGGCATATATTGCTAAAATTGTCGATTCAAAGGAAAACATCAACCTAGAAGAAATTCCAATCACGAGGAAATGCAATGATGTATTTCCTGATGAGTTACCAATACTTCCCCCAAATCATGATGTATATTTCTTCATATAACTCATACATAAATCTACTCTTATCTCAAAGTTTCACTAAAGGATGGATCTTATCAAATTATAGGAGTTAATGAAGATGCTTCTAGAGAATTTGGATAAAGGGTTTATACAACCTAGTTCATCACCTTTGGTAGCGCCAGTGCTATTTGTGATGATGAAGGAAGAAACAATGTGGTTGTGTGTCAATTATTGGGAACTCAACATGATCAATATAAAGAACAATTATCATCTTCCACAGATAGATGACTGGTTCAATAAGTTAATAGGATAACAAATATTTTTAATGGTGGATATTTGTTCTAGATATCATCAGAAAAATTTAATGAAAAATGATATTTAGAAGACGGCCTTCCATACTAGGTATGGGACCTATGAGTTTCTGGGGATTCCCTTTGGACTTACTAATTGCACTGCAATATTCATGGATTAGATGAATAGAGGCTTCAGACAATACCTCGACAAATTTTTGTAATTGTTTATCAATGATTGTCTCATTTAATCCAAGAGAAGAGAGGAACATCAAGAACATCTAAGACATGTGTTAGCGATAATGAGATAGGAGAATTTGTATGCCATATTAAAACAATGTTATTTCTGTACGAAACAGTCATGTTAATTAGGCAAGTGATCACAAATGAGAGAGTTTTTGTAACACCCCAAGCTTCCACGGTACGTTTCCTTTCGAATAATGTGATAGCGTGTGTTGTACGCAACCTCGAGTTCTAACACACACCACAACTAATTAAACTAGCCGTTGTGAATAGTAATACCTACTTTTTGAAATCATATATATTTTATATTTCAAAATGGACTTCATTTTTGGATTCGGAATATTGAAATTAGCCTAGGGTTAAATTTTGGTACTTTTCGGATAACTTTTATATTTTGATGAATAGTGAAAATTACTAAATTTTAATTAAAAACAACTTTTTAAATCAAAATAATTAATATTGATAAATTATGAATTTGAGTGGTTTTAAAGTATATTTATAATATATTTTTACCATTTAATTTAATGTTTGTCATTGGACATAATTTCATAATTAAACCAGACATAAACAAGTGTCAATCTTTTGATAGTTATTATCTCTTAAAAACACGCTTTTAATTTTAACAACGGGAATTTATTTTAAATTAATTTCTGCCACTTCTGTGTTTTGAATTTAGGAAAATGGATTCCATATTTGGAATCAGGATGTTCAAATTGTGTAAATAGGTAACTTTTATTTTTAGACATTTTGAATAATTACTGCGGTAAATATTTTATTTACCATGGTTAAAGGGTAAATCCGGTAAATAAGGGTTAAAAAATAATATTATAATAATACAAAATTACCCTAAAACGTGTCCTAAACTTCTGGGTGGACACATACCTGACCATGGGCATCCTTGGGTCGATTTGGGGACCCCTTGGAGCCACTTGTATGTGGTAGGGACACATTATATTAATAAAGTTAAAATAAAAATAAAAATGGCATAAGCTTACATCTTTTAGAAGAACAATTTTTACATAGGGCTATACATGTTGGATTTTCGATTATAACTATCCATTATAAATCTAAAAATATTTCCTACATAATGATATTTTATTTATAATTTTTAGACATCAAATAATTTAAATTATTAATGACACAATAAGGATGCAATGTTTACCTCATTAATAAATCATTTAAACAAATAAGATTATAATGATAAAAATATTATCTAAAACCTGTCCAATTCTTATTGGTTGATGTTATTTAGAATATTAGTCATCTTATATTCGACCTAAATGATTTTTGGACCATTATAAACCGAATATAATTATATTATAAAGTAATACTTTCACTCTTTCCTAAAGAGCCCCTCCGCTCCCTTATAAAAGGAGACCACTTCTACTCATTACTCACACCTCTAAAGCCACTTGGCTCGTCCAAACCCTGCCCAAATATTCTCCCAACATCCCTCTCCTCCTCCTTGAAGCTTCCCCTTAGTCAGAAAGCATTTCAAGAAGTCCTTTGGTTCCAACCAAAGTGAGTTACCTAAATTAAAGGTAACGATTTCTCTTAAATTATTTTCATTTATTTTGCTTCTCCAACCCCCAAACTCTTTTTATTTCCTTTATTTTGTAACAACACCAGTATCCAAAATATACTAGTATGTTATTATAAGAAGGATTAAAACTACACATACACACAACTCCATCTAATGGATGATGAACATAATGATTCTGTGGATGGAAAACTAACGCCTCACAAAACGATGATTGTTCAAATACATCTTACCGCCTCTCATGGTGGCCATTATGATGGCACTGTAATTAAATATGATATTAATAATATATATTTTATATATAAGATTCTGTAATTCCATTTTATTTTATACCATTATTCGTTTCATGTTGTATATACATACGATAATTTCATTTGAGGAAGTGCGGACTACCGCCCCCGTAAAATGATATGACTCGTTCATACCACACATGGAACGTATAAAGGATGGTGTTAATGAACATAAGTAACATATATAAAATATTATATTATACTGGAATAGTAATATACCTATGTATCATTTGGATTCGATTCTTTTAAAAATAAAAATTAAATGGAAGTAGCGTTCGTGCGTACGTACGGACTACCGTCTCCACGAACGCGATGAGATTCATTCTCCATCGTATCCATTCAAGTATTATTCTCATTTTAGGGTTAAAAATAATGTTAATATAATTCTGATTATGAATAATATATAATATATCCATTACAAACATGTCTTACGTAACCAAACATTTAAGAAGAACGAATCGATTATCACCCGAAACGACGATAATACTAAGATATTATTAATAAAGCAATGTTAAAAGATCATATATGATATCATATTAATGAATATAATTCTTGTATAATTTAATAAAAATTATTTCACCATTATACAGGAGGTTAACCTACCCCAACAAAGGAAAAGTACAAGGTAAGGGTTATTTCACAATCTCTTCATTATCTGAGGTTGTTTATACGTAATAATCTACTGGGATCTCTTTATCATCCACATCCATGTTTCTTCAAAATTTATTTCAAAACATTTTTATTATTTCCAAGAATATGGGTTAAAGTCATTTATACCCTTGTTTGACTTTTTATAAGAGGAATCTTTCCGTCGTTTTCAAAACAAGGTCCTTTTTAACCTTTTCGATGGAATTAAGGTGAGAATGTTTTTTAACTTATACGGCGGGTGCGGTTATTTTCTGCCGTTATAAAATCTTCAAAGCTTTCCTTACAAGCTTATAAGAATATTTTCATGAAAATGTTTTATTTTATATGGCTCTTAAATGATTTCAAAAATAGAAAGAGATATTTCTCTGAAAAGTGTTTTGATTTCATCTATGTCAACATCCTTTGACGGATTTTACGCTTATTTGAAGTTGATTTATTATGATACAAAACTTCTATATTGTATTGAAGGTTTTGTGATATGTTTTACTGTGGATGTGCTATTTTTATACCATTCATAGTTTATGGTGAAATTATTGACATTTCGTATGCTAGTTTTAATACGAATGTTTATGTTATGTTTAAACCTTTTCATATGGGAATGCATTGGACTTAGTAAGTGACAGGTGGAGCCCGCTATAGCTCCTCGATGCATCGGTAGGTATCATGAGAAAAATTATTGTCTTGGCACAAGGCCTTGGCAAAAATCTTATTTGTTGTCTTGGCACGAGGCCTTGTCTATGTGGTTATGATAGTATGGCATTATGCATTCCAACATTATGAAAGTGGTTATTGATATTGCATGTGATTATTCGATTAGTAGAATATCCATGTGAACAAGTAAATGGCATTATTTCATTTTACTTTTGCCATACTATGTTGAAGTTCAAGTTTAAAAGGCTTTTGTTTTAGTAATTCATTGCCTAAAATGTTTATGCTTATTTTTGAATGTTCCGCTATATTGTTATCCTTACTGGGCATTTGAGCTCACCCCTTTTCTATGTTTTATTTTTCCCAGGATGTGAAGATGTAAGTTATGAATGACCTGCAGGGATATTATGAGGGGATTATAGTGTGGAATGTGGAAACATTATGTTCTTGTAGTAGTTTTTCTTTTTATGATGTAATGTAAAACTTATGAATATATCTAGTGTTTCCAAGGCTACTAAACCAATCGGTCTTTCAAGATTTGATCTTTCTTGTGATCATGCCAATGTTATGTAATAATGCACCGACTCTGGGTAACTGGGGTCGGGGCGTTACAGTTGGTATCAGAGGAAGTTTAGTACAAACCTTGGAAACTAGATTTAGATAAACTCTGATTAGAGCACGTAGACCTAAGATGAACTTTTAGGATTAGTATAGAAGAACATTCGTAGAATTTTGGTATTGTAGAGATTTTGTGAGTTTTCTGAGCAATACATCTCTGTCTGGATACGAGCAGGTAGAGGCGGCTCTGGCACAGATGTACCTAGGGGTAAAACCCGAAAACACCGCTTTGAGCTAGACTCGAACGGGAACTGGTGCACGACAACGGGCCTTGCTGCACTCTTGGTTACGACACTCCCGGGGGATATGCTTAGGATAACTCTCATTTTCTTTAAAAATCATTATGAAGGGTTTATGAGTATATACTTCCTCAAAGAAAACATTTTTATGATTATGGATTATATCCATAAATAGTTCAATTTATGATTAAGTGTTTTATAAGTATGGGATTATGTATTTTGATTCATAAACTGATCTAGTTTATGCCATTGTTTAGAAATGGCGCCTAGTGGAAGAAATGGAAACCGTATCAATGCACGCACTCCATGTAGGGATTGCCCTCCTGCTCAAGATAATTATAGTGGGGCTGGTGATGCAACTGGTGCTGATCAGCTAATCACCGTACTGGGACAACTTACTCAGGTTATGAATAATAACCTTACCCGTATGGAGCACCCTGATCCGCAGCGTGGAGGATCAATGTTAGATAGATTCATGAGGCAACCACCACCAACGTTCAATGGGAGTACAAATCCCTTAGTAGCTGAGAAATGGATAAATTCCCTAGAGAAAATATTTCAGGCTTTGGGGAGCAGTGAAAGGGAAAAAGTTATCATGGCAGTTTACCGCCTCACTGGAGATGCTGATCAATGGTGGTCATTGATTCAAAACATGAAGGAAGATGATGAAGTATCAAATATGGAATGGAGGGAGTTCAAATATCTGTTTTTAGAAAAATACTTTCCTCGTGACCATCGAGCGGATATGGAAAGGAAATTTCTAAGTCTGAGACAAAAGGAGGATGAGAATATCACAAAGTATGAGGCTAACTTTACAAGGTTAGCGAGGTATGATGGAGATTATATTCACAACCCAAGAAGTAAGATTGATCGTTTCTTTGATGGGTTAAAACCATTTCGTCGTCGAGCATTAGTCTCACAATCCTTTTCATCGTACGAAGACATTGTCTCATGTGCTATCAAGACCGAAAAGGAATTCTCTAAGTCTTATGACTTTAAAGCAAAGAAAGAGAAGAAGAGACCTGCTGATAAATCTGGGAATGGAAATAAGGGGATGAAGGGAAAGGTTGAATATCCATCTTGTGGTAAATGCGGGAAGAAACATCCTGGTACTTGCTTGACGGGAATGGGAGTCTGTTACAAGTGTGGTGAAAAAGGCCACCAAGCTCGTGATTGCAAGGGGAAGAAGGAAGCTACCAACGTTCAGTGCTACAAATGCAGAGAGATGGGACATTATTCAAATGAATGTCCTAAGCGTCAAGAGAAATTACCTCAGAAAAGGCCAAGGGATCAAGGCCATGCTTATGCTATCACCACTGCTGAGGTAGAAGCTCCGAAAGACGTGGTGGCAGGTAATTTAATGGTTTCCTCAAGTTTAGAAAATGCATTATTTGACTCTGGATCGTCGCATTGTTTCATATCTTCCCAGTTTTCTATGAAAATTAGATATTTCCAATTTGATTTAATAAGGGAGTTGTCAGTTAAAACTCCTAAGGGAAGTATCATTGCAACAAAGTTTTGTGAATCAGTCCCCATTAGAGCACATAAATTTTCTTTATCTGCTGATCTCATCGTCATACCTATGATTGAGTTTGATATAATCCTCGGTATGGACTGGATTTCAGACTATGATGCGAAGATTTATTTTAAGAAGAAAGAGGTTACGATTATTGATGATAATGATAAGGAACACCTTATTTTTAGAGTAGAATCGTCACCACTTAATTCTTATTTAGATCCAGCCCCAGTATCTCAACTTAATTCAATTATTGGGGAGGAAGAGAATGAAATAACTGTCGGTGAGGAAAGGAATGTTCAAATAGAGGATGTACCTGTTGTGAAAGAATTTGTAGATGTATTTCCGGAAGATTTACCTGGACATCCTCCAGAACGAGAAGTTGAGTTTTCTATTGATTTGATTCCTGGATCAAGGCCTATATCGAAGACCCCTTATAGAATGGCCACTATAGAATTAGTCGAACTAAAGAAACTACTAGAGGAATTGTGTAATAAGGGATTTATTCGCCCTAGTGTTTCTCCATGGGGAGCCCCTGTTCTTTTTGTTAAAAAGAAAGATGGATCTATGAGGTTATGTATCGACTACAGGGAGATCAATGCTATAACGATAATGAACAAGTATCCCCTACCTCGTATTGATGATTTATTTGAACAACTGCATGGAGCTCAATACTTTTCAAAGATTGACCTTCGATCTGGATACCATCAGTTGTGTGTGAAGAAGGAATACATTCCAAAGACAGTATTTCGAACTAGGTACGGGCATTACGAGTTTACCGTAATGCCGTTTGGATTGACTAATGCACCATCTGTATTCATGGATCTGATGAATAGAGTTTTTTCAAGGAGTATCTCTATGAATTTGTGGTGGAATTTATAGATGATATCTTGGTATACTCCAAAACCTACGAAGATCATGAAAATCACTTGCGCATTATCTTCAAGACTCTGAGGAGGCATGAATTATATGGGAAGTTTAGTAAGTGTGAATTATGGCTTCAGGAGATTTCTTTTCTTGGCCATATTGTCTCTAAAGATGGAATCTCTGTTGATCCTTCTAAGACCAAGGCAATCCAAGAATGGCCAGCACCTACGAGTATAACTGAGGTACATAGTTTTATTGGTTTGGCAGGTTATTATCGACGTTTCGTCCAGAATTTTGCCCGATTGTCTAACCCATTAATAAAGCTCACACGTAAAGGGGTTAAATTTGTTTGGACAAAAGAGTGTGAAGAATGTTTAGAAGAATTGAAGAGAAGATTAGTCAATGCTTCTATATTGACTCTACCACTGGGGAATGATGGGTTCGTTATTTATAGTGATGCATCAAAGAAAGGACTTGGTTGTGTCCTTATGCAGAATGATAGATTTATTGCCTATGCATCACGACAGTTGAAAATTCATGAACAAAACTATCCTACTCATGATCTTGAGTTAGCAGCTGTGATCTTTGCTTTGAATATATGGAGGCACTACCTCTATGGTGAAAAATGTGAGATTTATACTGATCACAAGGGTTTGAAGTATATTTTCTCACAAAAAGAACTCAACATGATGCAAAGGAGATGGCTTGAATTACTCAAGGATTATGATTGCACGATACACTACCACCCGGGGAAAGCAAACAAGGTGGCAGATGCTTTGAGCAGAAAAGACCATGGTGTTTTGAACATGATGAGAATTGAAAGGGATCCAATTTTCATGGATCTAGTGAAGATGGACATGGGAATAACCAGGGAAGGTGAAACATCAATGCTTTTTCAAATGGTTGCCAAACCATATTTACTATAAAGGATTAAGAGTTCTTAGACCGATGATGAAGAATTTCAGAAGAAGATTAAAGCTGTGAATGATGGGAGATTGAGAGACTTTGTGTATGAAGATGGAATTTTGAAATTCGGGAAGAGACTTTGTGTTCCCGATTTACCTGATCTGAAAAGGGAATTGCTGGATGATGCTCATAGTTCCAATTTCTCTATACACCCTGGGAGCTCCAAAATGTATAGAGATTTGAAGGAACATTTTTGGTGGGACAACATGAAGAGGGAGATTGCTGATTTTGTGTCAAGATGTATGGTTTGTCAACAAGTGAAAGCTGGAAGGCAACAACCTGGAGGAGTCATGCAAGCTCTTCCCATACCGGAGTGGAAATGGGACAATATTACGATGGACTTTGTCATGGGGCTACCAAAGACTCCTAGAAGGAATGATGCAATATGGGTTATTGTTGATCGTCTTACCAAGTCAGAACATTTTCTTACTATAAGAGAAGATCTATCCCTGGAACGTCTAGCAAGACTATACATTAATGTAGTTGTGAGACTTCATGGAGTACCCCTATCGATTGTTTCTGATCGTGATCCCCGTTTTACTTCAAGATTTTGGAAAAGTCTTCAGAAATCCCTGGATACGGAACTTCATTTGAGCACCGCTTACCACCCTCAGACAGATGGACAATCAGAACGGACTATTCAAACCCTAGAAGACATGTTGAGATCTTTCTCACTTGACTTTCAGGGTATGTGGGATCAATATTTACCACTGGTAGAATTTTCCTATAACCATAGCTTCCATTCGAGTATTCAGATGGCACCATATGAAGTGTTATACGGAAAGAGATGTCGTACACCAACCTGTTGGGATGAGGTTGGTGAAAGAAAACTTGTAGGCCCAGAACTGGTGGAGGAAACAGTGGAAAAGGTGAAAGTAATCCAAAATCACATCAAAGCAGCTCAAAGTAGGCAGAAGAGCTATGCCGATAATCGAAGGAAGGATTTGGAATTTCAAGTCGGTGATCATGTTTTTATGAAGGTATCTCCTTGGAAGGGAGTCATACGTTTTGGTAAGAAAGGTAAATTGAGTCCCAGGTACATCGGACCTTTCGAAATTCTAGAACGAATTGGGGTTGTAGCTTACCGATTGGCAATGCCGCCAAGTCTCTCTAATGTTTACGATGTGTTCCACGTATCTCTGTTGAGAAAATAAATGCCTGACCCAACACATGTACTCACCTATGAGGAATTAGAACTGGAACCCGATCTGTCTTATTGTGAAGAGCCTGTCAGGATTCTTGATACGAGAGAACAAGTGCTGAGAAACCGGACGACGCGTCGGGTAAAAGTTTTGTGGAGAAATCATAAGATGGAAGAGGCAACGTGGGAACCCGAGGAACTTATGATGAAGAACCACCCAAGTCTTTTTATGCAGTAATACCCTAGAAATTGCGAGGATGCAATTATTTTAAGGAGGGGAGAATGTAACACCCCAAGCTTCCACGGTACGTTTCCCTTCGAATAATTCGATAGCGTGTGTTGTACGCAACCTCGAGTTCTAACAAACACCACAACTAATTAAACTAGCCGTTGTGAATAGTAATACCTACTTTTTGAAATCATATATATTTAATATTTCAAAATGGACTTCATTTTTGGATTCGGAATATTGAAATTAGCCTAGGGTGGAATTTTGGAACTTTTCAGATAACTTTTATATTTTGATGAATAGTGAAAATTACTAAATTTTAATTAAAAACAACTTTTTTAATCAAAATAATTAATATTGATAAATTATGAATTTGAGTGGTTTTAAAGTATATTTAGAATATATTTTTACCTTTTAATTTAATGTTTGTCATTGGACATAATTTCACAATTAAACCAGACATAAACAAGTGTCAATCTTTTGATAGTTATTATCTCTTAAAAACACGCTTTTAATTTTAACAACGAGAATTAATTTTAAATTAATTTCTGCCACATCTGTGTTTTGAATTTAGGAAAATGGATTCCATATTTGGAATCATGATGTTCAAATTGTGTAAATAGGTAACTTTTATTTTTAGACATTTTGAATAATTACTGCGGTAAATATTTTATTTACCATGGTTAAAGGGTAAATCCGGTAAATAAGGGTTAAAAAATAATATTATAATAATACAAAATTACCCTAAAACGTGTCCTAACCTTATTGGTGGACACATACCCGACCATGGGCATCCTTGGGTCGATTTGGGGACCCCTTGGAGCCACTTGTATGTGGTAGGGACACATTATATTAATAAAGTTAAAATAAAAATAAAAATGGCATAAGCTTACATCTTTTAGAAGAACAATTTTTACATAGGGCTATACATGTTGGCTTTTAGATTATAAATATCCATTATAAATCTAAAAAGATTTCCTACATAATGATATTTTATTTATAATTTTTAGACATCAAATAATTTAAATTATTAATGACACAATAATGATACAATGTTTACCTCATTAATAAATCATTTAAATAAATAAGATTATATTGATTAAAATATTATCTAAAACCTGTCCAATTCTTATTGGTTGATGTTATTTAGAATATTAGTAATCTTATATTCGACCTAAATGATTTTTGGACCATTATAAACCGAATATAATTATATTATAAAGTAATACTTTCACTCTTTCCTAAAGAGCCCCTCCTCTCCCTTATAAAAGGAGACCACTTCTACTCATTCCTCACACCTCTAAATCCACTTGTCTCGTCCAAAACCTGCCCAAATAAGCTCCCACCATCCCTATCCTCCTTCTTGAAGCTTCCCCTTAGGCAGAAAGCATTTCAAGAAGTCCTTTGTTTCCAACCCAAGTGAGTTACCTAAATTAAAGGTAACGATTTCTCTTAAATTATTTTCATTTATTTTGCTTCTCCAACCCCCAAACTCTTTTTATTTCCTTCCTTTTGTAACAACACCAGTATCCACAATATACTAGTATGTTGTTATAAGAAGGATTCAAACTACACATACACACAACTCCATCTAATGGATGATGAACATAATGTTTCTGTGGATGGAAAACTAACGCCTCACGAAACGATGATTGTTCAAATACATCTTACCGCCTCTCATGGTGGCCATTATGATGGAACTGTAATTAAATATGATATTAATGATATATATTTTATATATAAGCTTCTGTAATTCCATTTTAATTCATACCATTATTCGTTTCATGTTGTATATACAAACGATAATTTAATTTGAGGAAGTGCGGACTACCGCCCCCTTAAAATGATATGACTCGTTCATACCACACATGGAACGTATAAAAGATGGTGTTAATGAACTTAAGTAACATATATAAAATATTATATTATACTAGAATAGTAATATACCTATGTATCATTTGGATTCGATTCTTTTAAAAATAAAAATTAAATGGAAGTAGCGTTCGTGCGTACGTACGGACTACCGTCTCCACGAACGCGATGAGATTCATTCTCCATCGTATCCATTCAAGTATTATTCTCATTTTAGGGTTAAAAATAATGTTAATATCATTCTGATTATTAATAAGATATAATATATCCATTACAAACATGTCTTACGTAACCAAACATTTAAGAAGAACGAATCGATTATCACCCGAAATGACGATAATACTAAGATATTATTAATAAAGCAATGTTAAAAGATCATATATGATATCATATTAATGAATATGATTCTTGTATAATTTAATAACAATTATTTAACCATTATATAGGAGGTTAACCTACCCCAACAAAAGAAAAGTACAAGGTAAGGGTTATTTCACAATCTCTTCATTATCCGAGGTTGTTTATACGTAATAATCTACTGGGATCTCTTTATCATCCACATCCACGTTTCTTCAAAATGTATTTCAAAACATTTTTATTATTTCCAATAATATGGGTTAAAGTCATTTATACCCTTGTTTGACTTTTTATAAGAGGAATCTTTCCGTCGTTTTCAAAACAAGGTCCTTTTTAACCTTTTCGACGGAATTAAGGTAAGAATGTTTTTTAACTTATACGGCGGGTGCGGTTATTTTCCGCCGTTATAAAATCTTCAATGCTTTCCTTAAAAGCTTATAAGAATATTTTCAAGAAAATGTTTTATTTTATATGGCTCTTAAATGATTTCAAAAATAGAAAGAGATATTTCTCTAAAAAGTGCTTTGATTTCATCTATGTCAACATCCTTTGACGGATTTTACGCTTATTTGAAGTTGATTTATTATGATACAAAACTTCTATATTGTATTGAAGGTTTTGTGATATGTTTGACTGTGGATGTGCTATTTTTATACCATTCATAGTTTATGGTGAAATTATTGACATTACGTATGCTATTTTTAATACGAATGTTTATGTTATGTTTAAACCTTTTCATATGGGAATGCATTGGACTTAGTAAGTGACGGGTGGAGCCCACTATAGCTCCTCGATGCATCGGTAGTTCTAATGAGACAAACTAGTGTCTTGGCACAAGGCCTTGGCAAAAATATTATTTGTAGTCTTGGCACGAGGCCTTGGCTATGTGGTTATGATAGTCTGGCATTATGCATTCCAACATTATGAAAGTGGTTATTGATATTGCATGTGATTATTCGATTAGTAGAATATCCATGTGAACAAGTAAATGGAATTATTTCATTTTACTTTTTCCATACTATGTTGAAGTTCAAGTTTAAAAGGCTTTTGTTTTAGTAATTCATTGCCTTAAATGTTTATGCTTATTTTTGAATGTTCCGCTATATTGTTATCCTTACTGGGAATTTGAGCTCACCCCTTTTCTGTGTTTTATTTTTCCCAGGATGTGAAGTTGTAAGTTATGAATGACCTGCAGGGATATTATGAGGGGATTATAGTGTGGACTGTGGAAAAATTATGTTGTTGTAGTAGTTTTTCTTTTTATGATGTAATGTAAAACTTATGAATATATCTATTGTTTCCAAGGCTACTAAACCAATCGGTCTTTCAAGATTTGATCTTTCTTGTGATCATGCCAATGTTATGTAATAATGCACCGACTCTGGGTAACTGGGGTCGGGGCGTTACAGTTTTTATGGACCCTTCAAAAACAATGGCAATTGAGGAATGTCCTAGACCCCCTAGTGTTACAGAAATCCATAGTTTTCTTGGATTAGCTGGGTACTACAAATTTTTTTTGATAACTTAATCATGATTATCAATCCCAGTTGCTATGTTAGCATGGAAAGGGGTAATGTATGTCTAGATAGAATAATATGAGGGAATATTCAAGTATATAATGAGAATGCTTATCAAAGTACCTATACTAAAATTACCAAAATGTGGAGAATGTTTTGTGATATACAGAGATGATTAAATGATAGGTTTGGGTTGTGTACTCATGTAGAATGATATTGTTATTGCCAAAACTACACGTTAGTGGAAGATCCATGAGCAGAACTATAAAATCCTTTGTAAATGAAAAATATTACATTTTCATATTTATTAATATTTTTAAATTAAATATTAATTATAATTTAAAAAAGACTCTCTGTTCAATGGCATTCTTGTTACGCAATAATGATTTTCTATGAAATATTATGTTGCACAAAACATTGTGTTATATTGAAAAATAATAATATAATATTATTATTTTAAATGTTTATTAACTCCTAGCCATCGTAATGGTAGAAACGAACATAACTAACAAAAATATGAATATAATTGTCTTTTAATGGGTTTTTCATTTATTCAATAATTTTTAGAAGCATAAAATAAGAAAGAATTTGATTTTAAGCATAATTACTCTAATATTCATTAAAAGGTTGATATACCACCTTTTGATGCCGAAACTTTTTTAAATCTAGTTTATTTCACTTTTATATGTTCTATTTGACAAAATAATATTCCTTTTGATGATCAGGTCATAAAAATTCACTTTGGATGACATTTTGTTATTTTTCTGATAATGTTTTTTTAATGAATAAAGAAAATACAGTATTTTAATTCAAAACTCCCTTTTAATATAATTTATTTATAATGATAGATTAACTTTTAATTGATTTTAAAATGAATTATTATTATTATTTTACCATTTAATTCAATTTTCATAATTGGAAGTAATTTCACTTTGAAATTGGACATAAACAAGTGTCAATATTTTGATAGTTATTATTTCTTAAAAATACGTTTTTTATTTTCACGGGGGGAATTAATTTTAAATTAATTACTTCCACTAATATGTTTTGAATTTTGAAAAATGGATTCAATATTTGTAATGAAGAGGTGTAAATTGTGTAAATTGGTAACTTTTATTTTTATACATTAGGAGTATTTACATCAGTAAATATTTTATTTAGCAAGGTTAAAGGGGTAAATATGTTTAATAAGGGTAAAAAAACATTATTATAATAATATTAAATTAGCATAACATTTTTCCTAATCCTATTGGATGATACATGTACGACCATTGGAATCCTTCTGTCGATTTTTCGACCCCATTATTCCACATGGGAGAGATAATGACACTTTATATAAATTAATTTAAAATAAAGGGAAAAATAACATAAACATATATCAATTAGTAAATTAATATTTACATTGGGTTATATAAGTTATATCTCTATCTATAAATATTACTTTTAAATAAAAAATGATTTACTACATAATGGTATTATTTTTATAATTTTTATAACTCAAATAAATAAAATTATTTCTGACACAACAATGATGGATTGTTTACCTCCTTATAGAATAATTTAAATAAATAAGATTTTATAAATTAAAAAAATATCCCAAACCTATAAAATTGTTATTGGATTATTTTATTTCTAACATGAGTCATATTTTCATCTACTTTAATGTGTTTTGGACCTTTAGAAACATAAAATTATTATATAATAAAATAAAATTTTCAAACATTCTTAAAGATCCCCTTCTCTCCCTTATAAAAATTGCTCACCACTAACGCATTACTCACACCTCTCAAGTACCATGTCTCATTAATCCTCTGACCAATTAATCTCTTTACACACCTCTACTCCTCAATGTACCCTTATATTAAGCGTAATCCAGTTCATGTAAACTTTTTGGTTCAAACCAAAGGGAGTTACCCGATTTAAAGGTAACTCCTTCTCTTAAGTTCTATTCTATTATTTTACATCTATAACCCCATAAACTCATTTTAATAAATTTTTTATAATCGAAAAAGTTTCATCAATACACTAGGGTTTGTTTTGAGAATTATTCTAACTACACTTACACTCAACTCTATATAATGGGTAAAGAACATACTGTTTCTGTTGAGGACGGACTACTGCCTCACGAAATGTTGATTGTTCAAAATTCTTCTACCACCTATTATGGTGTCAAATATGATGAAAATGTATTTATATAAGATATATATTATATTTATATTGTGTATATGGTTATTTATTTTTCATTTTTAGCGTACCATTATGGTTCACATAATGGTTAAAAATGATAATTTCATTTGAGAAGTGCAGACTGCCTCCCCTTAAAGTGATATGACTTTTTAATTTCATATGGGGGACGTATAAAAGATGGATTTAATGAAATTAAATATGATATTATAGTGGAATTATAATATAGATATTTATAATTATGTCAGAAATCCATTAAAATAATAAATATAAATGAAAGTAGCATTCATGCGTATGTACGACTTACCGTCTCCATGAACAGAGAATTTCATTTTAATCTCAAAATGATATGTACTATTATAAATACAAATATATATGGGATATATATATATATATATATATGATATATATGATATCTACCATATGAATATCATTCTGTAGATAATGGAATTTTGACCACATGATCATCTTCAAATTTTAAGAAATTTATTTTTGACTCAAGTACCAAATATCGACAAAATGACCATTGTTAACTAAAATGATTGCATATTTTTTATAACATGGTAATAAGTGATATAAAAATAATAATAAACTTTAAAAATGTTCTTAAGAAATTATAAATTAACATTAGTTTATTATTCATTAGATTAATGAATGAACGGGTAATGTCGGACACGAGGTAAGGGACTTCATCTCAGTCACCTTTCAATGATGCATAATTTTCATCATACATGACATTCTTTTATAAGGTGTTTAAAGGCGTTTGAATTTTGATTTCATTCAATGGGATTTTATATTGTATAATTCATTTTACAAAACTACAAAAGGAATGTTTTTAACATTTGGGGTGAAAATATCTTCTCCTTCGCCGTAATCATTAATTGGATTCCTATATAAGAATTAATGTTTTTTAAAGAAAATGAAATCCCATTTTCTATTGTTGTGTGTTTTGGTATTCAAAATGGTTTTTGAAAAGAATTGATTATTTCATTATTTTGATATTATTTCATGTGATTTCAAATGAAATGTTATTACTGAAATGATTATATTTTCAATATTTTATGCGTTATGATTTTATAATGGTAGTTGGAAATTTGACCGGTGGTTACATGATAAAACAAATGATGGGTGATGCTATGATAAAACAGGATGGGTGGTTAAGTTATAACCTCAAATGTAATCAGTATGGAAGTTGGTCGTATGGCTATTCCATTTAGTGATTTGTGTGGAGGTTGACCGTATGGTTATTCCATTTAAGAATGTTTATGTCCCAAGTTACCTTTATATGTTGTGTGATCATTGAATAAGTTTTTTTTCAATCTTTTGGTTAAAAAAGGGTAATAAATTACTTTTATTCTGTGAGGAGTATTTAATAATTCATAAAGGTGAAAATAATTACTTATGATAAAGTATTCATGGTTTACATCTTGTTTTGATAAAATAATATTTTCTTTCTTTGCGTCACCCTTATTTATATATTTATGCTCATCCAATGCATTTTTGAAATGTTTTTCACATGACTTATATATGAATAGGGTCAAGCATGGGGTCAAAGACAATTCATGATATCTAAAACATGGAACTATACATGACTTGTTTTTTCAAGAGTTTTCATTTTATTAAATAAATGGATACTATGAAGAAGTGTCTGCTTGTAATATTCAAATTGTTATGTATATGTTATCGCCTAATTCTCTAAAGCTCTAAACCTAAAAAGATCCTAAATGTGAATTATTAAATTAATTGAAAATTATGTAATGTTTAATGTTGGTTCCTTATAGTTGGTATCATAGGTCAGTTTAGATAAATTTAGGAGTTAGGATATTGTTAAATTAGTATCCATAAATTAATTAATGTTAATATTGAAATGATATTGCATTTACAGATTACCATGTTGCTTTTCATATGAATTTTATGTGTCTATAATGGTTTCATATAGAGGAAACAAAGCATCTATGATAGGATGACATTAGGAGGAAGACAACCTTAAAAATCAACAACCTGATATGGTCGAAATCGGAACTGAACAGTTTGATATTGTTATGGCATTGTTGACTCAAGCTAAAAATGGTGATTGTATCCATGCAAGAGATCATCCAAATCATCCGCATAGGAACATGTTAGTTGTGGATCATATCATGAGGGAACATCCCCCATAATTTATAGGATTATCAGACCATGTGTTAGAATAAGGGTGGATTAAAGCAATGGAAAATATTTTTTATGTCATGGGGTGTTCATAACATGAATAAGTTAGTCTTGCTATTTATAGTTATGAAGGTGAAGCCGGTCAGTGGTAGTCGATGGTGAAAAATACCAGGGATTGTGAAGAAATTGATGCTCTTGATTATGATGAATTCAAAGGTATGTTTCTTGGGAAATATTTTCCTAATTTCTGTGGTATTAGGTTGGAAAAACAATACTTGGAATTTAGACAGGATGATTACTTAGTGGCTACTTATGATGATAAATTCACTCGAATGGCAAGGTATGCTCCAAATTTTATATGAGAACTTGACAGTAAAATCAACCATTTTTAGGATAAAATCCATAGTACTGATGGTCTTTATAATCTCATGAGATAAAATTTATTAAAAAACTTGTTCGTTGTGAAAAGAAGGTGGAAATGGAGTTTTTTTTATGATCAAGTATTCCTTAAAAACAACATAATGAGAGGTTGAGGTGGTTAATGAAATGGAATAAATCTTCAGGAAAGTATGATGGTAAGAAACATAAGTTTATAGTTTGGTACAATTGTGGAAAAATGTATTATGGGTTATGTCCTTTGAATTTTAGTATGTGATAAAAATGTAGTGAAATGGGTAATAAGGCTCGTAATTGCACTGAAAATGATCAGGGTAATGGTACGAAAAAAATATGATTTACAGTCAGTAAAATGATTTAAGTGAAATGAAGTGGGTCATTCTGAAAATTATTGTCCAACAAAGAACTCAATCGAGGCAAATCGGCCAGAATACAAGTAGAAAGGGGTGGTGAAATCCATTGTAACTACTTTAGCTGATGTTGGGCCATCAAATGAAGTAGTATTAGGTAAATTGTTTGTTTGTTTGAATTATGAAAATGTGTTGTTGGATTTAGGGTCTCCACACCTTTTCATTTCTGAGAAGTTTTCTTGTAATTTGGGAATTACATCCTAAGATAAGAATCCAGTACTTATGGAAAAAACACCGGGGGAAATGATGAGGCAAAATGAATTTATAAGAACCTTCTTATCATTGTGTGATGAATGAATCTACCTGAAGACCTAATTGTTTGGCCTCTAGTTGAGTTAGATGTTATTCTGGGTATGGATTATCTTTCTATTTATCATGCTATGATCTACTACAGAGCTAATGAGGTTTCTTTTCAAAAATATTTTTAGTTTGTGTACAAGAATGAACCATTACTTTTGATAACATATCATGAAGCTAAGAAATTAGTAAATGATGGAAATGAATGTTAGGTTTCACATATTTTTGAAAATAAAGGATCAGTTCAGATTAATTATATACATGTGGTAAATGATTACATTGATGTTTTTTCGGACGAGTTTCCTGGTATTATACCTGATTGGGAAGTTGGATTTACTGTTGACATATTTCCTGATGGTAATCTAATTTCAAAACCCCCTTATCGAATTGATCAAAATAACTATTACAGTTGATGAAGCAATTTCAACAGTTATGGGATAAAGTTTTCATTCAATTGGGCACATCACCATGGGGTGCTCCTATCTTGTTTGTTAAACAGAAAGATGGTTCAATGAAACTTTTCATTGATTACTGAGCTTTGAATAACATCACTGTTATGAACAAGTATCCTTTGCCTCATATCAATGATTTATTTGTTCAACACTATAGAGATCAGTATTTTTTGAAGATTGACTTAAGAACAAGGTAATAAAAGTTGAATGTAAATGACAAGACATTCTGATGACTGTGTTTCATACTAGATCTGGACATTATGTCTTTTTAGTTATGCTTTTTGGGTTAACTAATGCACCGGCATAATTCATGGATCTTATGAATTGAATTTTCTATGAGTTCATGGATATGTTTGGGGTTTTGTTCATTAATGATATTTGGGTTCATAATAAAAGTAAATAGAAGCATGAAAGTCATTTAATGGTTGTCTTGCAAACATTACAATAAAAGAAGTTGTATGGGAAATTCATCATGATTTTGATTTTGTTACAAAAAAATTATTATCCTTGGTCACAGTGTTTATGAAAATGGCATAATTATTGATCCTACTAAAACTGAAGTTGTTGATGAATATCCAAGACCCCCAAATATAACTGAGATTCCTACTTTTCATGGATTAGCTGGTTATTATCGGATGTTTCTTGAAAATTTTTCATTGTTATCTATCCCAATGAAAAAGTTAACTCAAAAAGGTGTTATGTTCATTTGGACAAAATACTTAGATGATTGGTTTCAGGAATTGAAAAGAAGATTGGTTAGTGCTGCTGTTTGTGCACTTCCATTAAAAAATTGTGGGTATGTTATCTAATGTTTTTTAAAGGATGGGGCCTAACCCTAATTTGTTATTAAATAAAAGAAAAGGCCACTTTATACTCGGTGGAGGGAGACCCATTACATAGCCCAAATGCCCTGTGGGAATTTAGCCCATTACATGGCCCATACGCCCATTCTGTGAATAGTACTGCTCCAGTACCTGCTACTACAGTACGCATAGTACCCTCCACCACTACAGTACCATACCGCCACTATAGTGACCTTCCACCGCAATAGTTCCTTCCATTGCAACAATGCCACAACTTTTATAGTGCAGTACACTACTGCTATAGTGCCTGTGCCCAATCAGTTTTGAACCCCCATTTGTCATATAGAATTATGGGGTCCTTACCTCTAAGATAGACCCCAACTATAGTATGTTATCTAAAGTGATGGTTTATTGAAATTACATGGTTGTGTCTTAACGCAAAATGATTAGGTAATTGCATATGCTTCACATTAGTTGAAACAACATGAGTAAAATTACCCTACACATGATTTCGAATTATCTATTGTTATTTTTCATTTAAAAATTTAGAGGACCCATTTTTATGGATTAAAATGTGAAATATGTACTGACCACCAATGGTAGAAGTATATATTTACTCAAAAATAATTGAACTTGAGACAGAGGGATGGCTGTAATTAATCATGGATTATGATTTCACAATTAATTACCATCTAGGAATGGAAAAATAGGTGGCTGATGCATTGAGTAGAAAATTTAATGATACATTAACCTTGTTACATTTCAAAAAAGATCCTTTTATTAATAATATGATGAAATTTGGAATATAAGTTGTTGGTGTAGTAAATTCCTCTGTTTTGTTTCATGTTTCAGTGAAATAATCTTTACCAGACATAATTAATCTAGTGAATAAGGAAGACAGTTAGTTATAGAAAAAGTTAGAGTTGGTTCAGAATGGTAAGAGACTTGAATTTAACATTATTAATGATTATATTCTGAGGTTTGGTAAGAGATTAAGGGTGCTTGTGATTCACAATCGAAGAATGAGTTGTTATATGAAGCTCAAATTTCGTTGTTTTCATTTAATCCTAGAAGTACTAAGATGTACATAGATCTTCAGAAGTATTACTAGTCGAATGGACTGAAAAGAGATATTTCTGATTTTACTATGAAGTGTTTAAAATATCAGCAGGTTAAAAAATCCCATCATTTTCCAAAAAGGATGCTTTGGTCTTTACCTATGCCTGAGTGGAAAGGAGAAAATATATCCATAGACATTGTTGTGGGATTACCGAAAAAATGTTGAGGTAATAATGAAATCTGGTTTATAGTTGTTTGATTGACTAAATATTCTCATTTCCTTCCTATTCTAGATACTTTGTCTCTAGATCAACTTTATTGGTTGTTTTGTTAAAGGATATTCAGGTTTCATGGAGTTCCCCTCCACATTGTATTTGATCATGATCCCAGGTTCAATTATATATTTTTTAATGGCCTTGAGAAGTCATTAGGTACTGAATTAAATTTTTTTACATCTTTTCATCCACAATCAAATGAGAAGTCCAAAAAACTATTCAAACATTGGATGATATGTTATGTGATTCATTAATGGATTACTTTGGATGTTGTGACCAACATATTTTTTTGGTTGATTTTTCTTATAATAACAGTTTTCATTCAAGTATACAGATTGCTCAATTTGAGGCATTATATGGAAAGCGATGTCGTACTCTATATTTTTGGGATGAATTAGGTGAAAAGAATCTGATGGGACTAGAATTTATATAAGAGAAGGCATAAAAAGTTAAGTTGATTCTGAAGCATATTAGAATAGCTCCGAGCACGCAGAAAAGTTAAGCGGATAACCAGATGAAGGATCTTTTTTTAGGTAGTTGATCATGTCTTCCTCAATGTTTCTCTATGGAAAACGGTGATTCATTTCTGTATGATGCGAAAGTTGAGTCCAAGCCCCATTAGACCTTATGAAATCTTATAGAAAGTTGGACCAGTTTCCTACAAAGTGAAATTTACCTCAATATTTATCCCACGTACACAATGTTTTTCATGTTTTAATGATGAGAAAGTATATTCCAGATCAGTGTCATGTTTTAAGCGTAGAGGTAGTTCAGTTGGAAGAGAATCTCTCTTATGAGGAACAACCTATCCAGATTATCAACTGTAGAGAGCATGTGTTGTGGAATAAGGTAATTAATCAGGAAATGGTTTTGTGGAAATCCATATGGTTAAAGAGAAAATGTGGGAATCTAACAATAATATTGTGGATAATTATCCCCATTTATTTTATAAGTGAATAAAAATGGAGAGTACGGAATTTCCAAAAGGGGGAAACGATGGAACATCCCATGTAAATAAAGAATATGAAAATTTCATATTTATTAATATTTTTGAATTTATTATTAAATTTAGTTTAAAGGAGATTATACGTTCAATTTCACACCTGATACATAACAACGAGTTTGTTTGAAATCTTACATTCCACACAATGTTGATTTATACTAAAAAATAATAATATAATATTATTATTTTAAATTGTAGTTGACGCCTAGCCATTGTAATGGCTAGAAAGAACAGAACTAACTATATTATGAATATAAATTTTTTTGAATGTTTTAACATTTATCCAATATATTTTAGTGGCTTAAAATAATAAAGTACCTTATTTTAAGCATAAATACTCTAATATTAATTAAAAAGGTAGATTTACAGCCTTTTGATGAAGATCCATTTTTAAATCATGTTTTTGTTAGTCTTATATGTTCTATTTTACAAAATAATATTCTTCTTTAAGATCGGGACAACAAAATTTTCATTGGATTAAATTTCAGTATTTTCGTTATAATGTACATTTTTTAGTGAATATTTATAATACTGTATTTTAATTCTAAACTTATTTTTAATCTAATTTATTTATAAGGATATATTATCGTTTTTATTGGTTATATAGTGTTATTATTTTATGATTTTACTGTTAAAACCAATTTTTGTCATTGAATGTAATTTTACATTGATATTGTATATAAATAAGTGTCAATCTTGTGATAGTTATTATTTCATAAAAACACACATTTTATTTTGACAACGTGATTTAATATTAATTTAATTTCTTTCACTTCTGTGTTTTGAATTTGTTAAAATGGATTTGATATTTGGGAATATGAGTTCAAAATTTTGTAAATAGGTAATTTTTTAGGACATTATGATAGTTTACTTCAGTAAATATTTTATTTACCTTTGTCAATGGGTAAATCTTGTAAATAAAGGTAAAAAATAATATTATAATAATATTAAATTACCCTAACATGTTTCCTAATCCTATTAGATGATACATTTCAGACCATGGGAATCCTTGAGATGATTTTGGGACCCCATGGAGCCACATGGGAGGGATAAAGACACTTTATATTAAATAATTAAATGTAAAGCCAAAAATAACATTACCAAATATTTTTTTTGTAATTAATTTTTACATGGGGATATATATGTTATATCTTTGTATATAAATATTCATTTGAAATATAAAAATATTTTCTACATAATTGTATTTTTTTATAATTTTTAGACATCAAATAAATAAAATTATTTACGACACAATAATAATGCAGTGTTTACATCATTAATGAATGATTTAAATAAATAATATTATAAAAATTAAAACAATATCTAAAACCAATCCAATTATTATTGGATGATTTTATTTCAAACATGAATCACTCATATCTGACTTTAATTAATTTTGGACCTTTAGAACCCGAATATATTTATATAATAAAATAATATTTTCTAACATTACAAAAGAGACCATCTTCCCCTTTATAAAATTCCCCCACCTCTAACCCATTAATAACACCATTAAAGCACCTTGTCTCATCCAAAATCTAGCCAATTAAGCTCCCTACATTTATATACATCTCCTGAAAGCCTTTCCATAGGCAGAAGGTACTTTATGAAATCATTTTGATTCAATCTAATGGGAGTTACCCGATGTAAAGGTTACTCATTCTCTTAAGATCTTTTAATTTATTTTACTTATAAAACCCCCTAAACAATTTTTATTCAGATTTATTTATAAAAAAACGATATAATCAATATAATAGGTTGTTTCTATGAAATGTATTCGAACTAAAGTTACACAAACCACTATCCAATAAGAAAAGAACGTACTGTTTCTATGGACAGTGAACGACTGCCTCACGAAACCATGATTATTCAATCTTCTCCAACCACCTCTTATGGTTTCCATTAATATTTAACTATATATATATATATATGTAGTATATATTATATTTATATTGTTTCTACGCTTCAAAATTTTTCAATTAATTTTTTTTATCATTTCCATAATGCTTAAATGCGATAATTTCATTTGAGGAATTGCGGTCTACCGCCCCCTAAAAGTTATATGAGTTGTTCATTCCTTATGTGGGACATATAAAGGATAGGGTTAATGAAATTATATATGATAATATACTAGAATTATAATCTACAAATTTATCATTATGTTTTAATTCCTTTAAAGTTTGAAATAGAAATGAAAGCAACGTTCATTCATACGTACGGCAAACTGTCTCCATGAATCGTGCATTTCATTTCTTATCTTCAAATGTTACATACTATTATAAATAAATATATATACTGTATATACATATATATGATTTATACAATATCTACATCATGAATATCATTCTATTGATAATGGAATTTTTACCACATGAACAAGTTGTAATTATAAGAAGTTCTTTTTTGACTTTTGTACCAAATATAGACAAAACGACTGTTATTAACAAAAATGATTACATAAGGGTTACAACATGGAAATAAGTGATATAAAAGGAATAATACATTTGTGAAATGTTTGTATGAAATTAAAATTTAACATTATATTATTAATTAAGATATTAATGAATGAACAGGTCATGTTGGACATGAGGTACGAGGCTTCGTCTGAATCTCCTTTCATTGATGCATATTTTGCTTTATACACAACAATATTTTATAAGTTTTATAAACATGTTTTACTTTTTAATTCACTTAAAGGGAATATTTTCTCTACAAATCCTTTTAGAAACTGAAAAAAAGGATGCTTTTAATGTTTGCGGCGACAATGTCCTCTCTGCCACTATAATCATTAGTTGTCTTCCACTATAATCATTAATGATTTTTAATGGAAAAGGTATCCCTTATTATTCTTTTAGGGTTCTGGGTATTTAAAATGGGTTTTAAAATGCATTGATTATATGAATATCGTGAAATGATTTGTTTTTATTGAAAATGAAATGTTATCAGTGAAAGGTTTATATTTGTAATATATTATGAGTTATGATTTTATCATGGTACTTGGACATTTGATGTGTGGTTACGTGATAAACCAAATGATGGGTGGTGCATGGTAAACCAAGACATGTGGTTACATTATAACCTCCAATGCATTGGTTATAGAAGTCGATCGTATGGATATTCTATTTAGTGATATGTGTGGAAGTCAACCATATGGTTATTCCATTTAAGTATGTTTATGTACAAAGATACCTTTATATGTTATATGTTCATTCTATGGGTTTTATGGAAATATTTTTGTTACCAAATGGTAAGAAATGATCTCTTATTCAATGAAGAGTATTTTCTACTTCATAAAGGAGAAAAGTATTACTTACGATAAAGTATTAATGTTTTATATGTTGTTTTTAATAACTAATAGTTTTAGATCATTGTGTATCTCTTAATATGATTTTTTTGCTCATCCCTTGCTTTTTTTGAAAATTTTTTCACAGAACATAATATGAATATGGTCATGGATGGGATGGAGGTAAATTCATGATGTCTAAAATATGAAACTATATATGAATATTTTTTCAAGAGTATTTATTTTACAAAAAAATGTATACTGAGTAGAGGTGATTACCTGTAAAATTAAAATCATTATGCATATGTTATGGCCTAATTTTCTAACACTATAAACCTAAAATATCTTCAATGTAAATTATTGAAATAAATAAATATTATGTAATGTTTAAGACTCGGTACTTATAAGAACTACCCGAAACATGATCTAGAGATGGAATCCATGATTTTTTCCTTGAAAATCTGGTGGTACTAACTATAGGGTGAGAAGTGTGTCATATACACCAACTACAGGAGCCTAAAGTATATATTCACACAAATGGAGATCAACATGCATCAATGAAATTGGTTAGAGATAATCAAGGTCTATGATTAATCTATTCACAATCATCCTAGAAAGGTAATCAATGTATGTGATTCACTAATAAGATAAGAACATACTACATTATCCATGTTACAGATTGAGAAAGTCCACATCTTCTTAGATATGCAAAGGATGTATATGAAAATCAAAAGGGTAAGGGATACATCCAACCTTTCCCAAATTTTTGCACAAACATCTATTCAAGATAAGATTAAGGAGGCCCAAATGGATGTTCTGGAGTTACAAAGGAAGGTGAATGCAGTAAAGAAAGGGAAGCTAGGACTAAGGTATATTGTCCCATTTGTGATCCTAGAATGAATAGAAGCCATAGCCTATCAGCATGAACATCCAATGAATATGGTTCATCTTCAAGTTGTGTTTCATGTATCCCTCTTGTGGATTTACATACCACATCCCACGCATATATTGAACTCAGAGGTGTTATATCTAGATGATTATCAATATTATGAGGAGAAACTAGTAAAGGCATGGAGTCAGAGGTGTAAGGTTCTACACAAAATGATAACTAACCTTTTTCAAAGTGTTATGGAGGAACCGATAAAGATGAAGTAACTTGGGAGTAGAGGATGTGATTAATGAGAAGTACCCTCAACTGTTTTTGTAAAATGACTTTTCGAGGGAGATATTTTAATTGTGGGAAAATATAACAACACAAACATTTCTCATTGAAATTTCCATATTATTTTAGTAATTTAATTCTAAATCACATTAGGAAAAACATTTCTACATCATGATTCAAGGAAATAATATATTACCTTTAAAGATAAATTTTCCACTTATGTGTTTTGAATTTAGAAAATATGACACACATTGTAGTGATAGATAAGATATTTGGAGTCCAATAGGTCAACATAATTTCTATTGGTTAGTAACCTACCAGAATGAATAGTAATATGACCCTTATAAATACTAAATCATCCAAAATAATATTAACCACACGCATGAATGATTAAGTAAAATTTAGTTATCTAATAAATGACAATATGACCATAGTAAAAGTATTGGTATTTTTGTAAGATAAAAATAAATAATTAAAATAAATAAATTAATATAAAATAAAATTTATTTTACTAAAATTAGTTCTTGAATTATAAATTCTATGTCTTATAGATTTAAAATAATTTTATAATACATTAATTATTTATTGAAAGCATTGTAAAATCATTTTAAATTTTACAATATGTATTTTTCAAGAAGTTTTGATTTTAACTATAATTAAATTAAAAATATTTAGAAACATATTTTAAAAAAATGTAGTTTTTTTTGTATTCTACATATCGATAAATGTTTAGGGTGAATTTTTTGGATTTCCGTAAAATACCTGAAAATTTTAGAAATAGTGAAATACGATATTTTATAAAATAAGCTAATTACATTAATTATAGAGTCTTGGAAGATGTTTAGATGATGTATGAAAACATGGTTGGAACTCCCAATAAATTATTACTATTTTTGGTCTTGTAATAATTATAATTTTTTTTCTTTTTGATAAATAATAAATTAATGTATATAATAATGAGAAAACCCCTCCCCCTCAAATATAAATACCACCCCTCAAACCCTCATACATCTCAAACATCAAGAAATTACCAAATTCTTTCAAGAGGACATCCCTATTTCCTCCCCCATGTCTAGTATTCCATGGACTGATAAAAATACCAAATCCTATTTCCTACAGTGTCTCTCAAAGAATATATATTCAAGAGATAATTTATCTATCATTTCTTTCAATTTTCATTCAAATTTCCCCTTTTTTCTTCTCTTATTTTAAACATATCTTATCCAAATTCCATGATAACTATTTTATGATTGTTTTAATGTTATAATATCATGTTAATGGAGGATTATTCATAATATTCCTCTTTTTCATTCTATTTGTTTATAAAAATGAAATTGTTTACCCATATGTGTTAATTTCCCTATATCATGGGAGACACACTTCCATTTCTATTCAACTTCTTTGTGGATATAAATTAAACAATTTAATGGATGAAAAAAATTTAATATGTAGGATGTAGCCCCTTTTATGTTCTGAAATAATCTTTTATTCATAATACTAATTAATAAAACCTAAAATGTTTGGTGGGATTTAAAAACCACCCAAATTTACCTAAAACGAACATCATTAAATTTTAAAAAATGATTTATCCACATGGTATATAACACAACTCATTAAAATATAATTTAAATTCATTGAAGATCATTAATAAAATATAATATCAGTTTTGGTTGTTCATACATGTTTTACATGAACCTTCATTCATGTGTAGAAGAAAACCATTAATGAAATCAATGAAAAAGGACACTCCCAAACAATGGATTTAAACTCTATAACTCATACAAAGGACCATAAAAGAACATAATGAAACCATGATTAACCATATTAATGTATAAAAGGTTCTTTAATTTTTAATTGATGAATATAATGTCATTATATAGGACATTAAATTCATGAAAGAATTCAGAGACAAGGTAAGAGAAATTCTCGAATCCAACTTTATTTCTTCAAGTTCTCCCCCTTTCCCCCCATTTTTTATATGGTTTTCCTTAAAAATAATTTTTTTGTCCTTATAGTAACTATTTTGGGATACACATGTCCTCCAAATGACATTATGTCAAACACAAGGATTTTTGAATGAAATATTCTTTAAAAAACAAACCTTTTACTTCTCACTCATGGTTGATGGTTCTTATAACAAGAATGGTACCCCCTTTCTATTTTTTGAACCCAATGTCATGACCTATCTAATGGGAACTATTCTGTGACTATCCCAATCCCACCTCCAAAAGGCCAAGGGGTAGATACTAGCACCAAATACATTATCACATGAGTTGGAGGCATTTTCATGAGTACCTATACGCACATACACACACAACCATGCCCTAAACTGCTGGAATAGAAAACATGAATGCCACTAAAAAAATACCGAGTAATGGTAAAAGATGTAAGTCAAATGGCCCAGAATAAAAACCCAACAAAAAAAAATAGAAAACTAGAAATTACAAAAGATTTCTGTAAGATGTCTGTATAATACCTCTCTTTAATGGTAGGAAAGAAGTGTCTATTAGAAGCTCTGGAAGTATATCCTTCATTTCGTATCTCACTAGGTACCACCTAGTCATAGGCCAACAAGCTCTCTATCAAAGTACCTATCATCGAAACTAGACACAACATGTGCAGGTGGAGCCCATTCAGGGGTGTGTAAAACAATTCTCAGTATGGGACCCTGAAACCATGAAGAAAAATAACATGAGAAACCCCATGAAGAAATGCAGGGTAATATCTACTCAGGTATATGCCCATACATACACCATGAACATCTAGATATACTCATTTCATACAGTAGGAATCATTTGGTTTCAAAATAATATTCAGCATCCGTATTCTCATCGTAGGATGGGGAGGCAACACATAAACCAGGAGACCACACTCGACGAGCTCGACCATCTATGGTGGAACTCGTCCGAGAGATACACATCACTGGAAACATTATTTTTTGTGGAACACAAGTTCCCTACACTTGAGGATATGTCATAAAAGGTTTACCCACTACGCAAGACTATAGAAACCAAATAGAAGATCCCTTTTCCATGGTAATGCACATAGTTGAGGGATCACTACTCCAAACTAACCAATGATACATCATTCAATCCTGTAAAGAGTGGCCCACACAACAGTCTCATTGAGGGAGCACATTATCGTAATTACGTATCAATATCTTCAAGTGGAAGGGACCAATCCTTGTATCTATGTCCAATAGTCTTGGGATCTCCAACTTATATGGAGGACCCACTCCTCATTTCTACTATGAGATAGGGGTGTACTACTCCGTAAGTGAGGGACTGTGCCCTGGTTCCAACATGGGAGTATTACTCATGATGGACCCGTTACCTATTATTAAAGGGGTGTACTAATTTATATATTGAGGATCCACACCCTTAATAGTATGGGATTACAAATCAATTATAATCTAATGTATAGAATGTATGACCATCAGTCATATCACTGAACACCTTGGGCTGCAAGGGTACACCTCCTAGATGAGTATCGTGGGTATGCAGGGTCACACAAACTCGCTCCCCACCGTGGGACTACCAGGTAACACAAAGATTCATCTACTAGCCCTAGACTGATGTGGTACACATCTAGGATGAGTACCTTGGGTATGCTGGGTCATACAGTGCAGTTCTCATCTCTGGGCCGGCCAGGTAAATTAGAACTGCTTCTCACATTGGACATTGTACTGAGGTACTCCTTCCCGATTAGTACCAGGGGTATGATAGGTCACATTTATTTTCTCCCCTATATGGGCCTATCGGAGCACACTGATCTTCTTCCCACTAGGCAATCAATGATGATCCACACAATGTCGCATGTCAGTAGCCTTCAGGTCTCATTAAGTTCTAGCATCTCTTCATGCAGCGATCCTGATTCTCGTAGAAACCACACCTCAAGCTATTATTCCTATCCCATATTCCATTAAAGCCTCCTAATAGTATTTAAAAATATCTCACTTTCTACGAGGGTTCCAATGGTGCAAAAAACTCATCAATTAGAAGCCCAGTTTGAGAGATATTTCTGTTTTAGTAAATAGGGGATGGTTTTGTCTGGGCCCAGTCCGACCCGGTCGGACTGACACAAACTACCCCACCTAGATTGACAGTCCCAACCTAGACTTGGTGTGGGGTGACCTAGTCTGGCATGTCCAGAAGGCTATGCCCATTCAGCCTTGCCAGACCTTCCTTGGTTCAGCCAGGGCTCTAGCTCGTTGGGTTTCTCGGCAACCTGATCCCATCCAGCCTGACCCGCAACAGGTGGGCGACTTTGCTTCCAGCCCGGGACGATTAGAGGATAGTTTCAATTTTCTAGCATAGTCAACCCTACAGACTGACCCGTATAGTGTTTGGATTTACACCATGCATAGGTTGACCCAAGACGCATCTCGTGCTCCAGCCTGGTCACTTGAGGGACCGACTACCTCTAGCTGGGAGAACACGGTTAGTGACCGTGCCACCCTTATCTCTGTAAAAATTTACATAGCCTGCATTGACCCCCTCCCCCTCGTCTAGTTGCCTCGAGGGTTCACCCATCGGACGAACGAGACCAGTCCACCTGGCTTGAACCCACCCGTGGGGCTATCGTGGGTCCACATTCCCCCATCAACAATGGCACATCACCACCGTAGGTTCCTCCCCCTCTAATTCAAGGGTGTCACAGCCCAATTGTCCCATGCTACTAGCCTGGGTGAAAGAGGAACTTGTTGTAGCTGTGGCGCACTGCCAGCGTGCTGCCTCCCTCATTCCGTTGCTGCTAGGGTGACACGGCTCGGTGCTATCGCATCACTTGGTCTCCACGGCCTTCTGCTACCAGTGACACGATCCTTTTCTATAGGTTCTTCCTTGGTCTATGAATCATCATCGTTTTAATTAAAATAATGGAGCGAGTGAGAGAGAGAGGGGTCCCAATACCCAATTAATGATCTGATTATTTGTTTGTGTCGACTCAGATGCATTCTTGTAAGTGGGTCACATAGAAAATATGGAATAATCAATAAGAACAAATATCACCTTTTTATCCCACATCACTAATTAGCCCTCATGAATGATTGATCCACTTGTTAACGTGTTTGTTTGTTAACCTACATTCTTTGTTTAAACTAAATATGGGGAATAATGGATATTCAATTCATATAAGCCCCCTAGCAGAGGAAGGTTCATCATTTGTGTCGATCCAATCGAATTCATTGGCGTTTATCGACCTCCAAACCAATATCCATCCACCAAGGCATCATTTATGCTTTCAGATCTACTGGAATTATTCATCGTAGAGAAAATCCATCACTTTTATTTATTAAAATTCTATCTCGGATTCTCCAATCTATTATCTCATTAAAAGAGAAATGTGTCACAACATTTCTATTACGCAGAATCATCGTGTCGTTACACTGTTTCATTAGTGAAACAATGTATCTATTATGATTTGATTAATTAGTCATTATGCGGCTCATTTATGATCATAACTAATGGGGTTTGTCACCACCTCATCGTCGTATTGTAGTGCTGGCATGCCACCGCTGAATGCTGAGGAAAATAAAATAAAATAAGATTTTATTTTATTTTATTTTTCTACGAAAAGGTCCAAAAATTAGGTTTTATTTTCGTGATCGTGCCACCCTATTTAGATGTTCCCAAAACATCACACATGCGCCATTTTTTCGCATAAAAAACTCAAAAACTATATTTCACACTCGAAATGAGCGAGTCATCGTTAATCTTCTCTGAAGGGAAAAAATCCCTCATGAGATCCATAATAATCATGGATTTCTAATTCGAGTTACCTTTTAAGATTTAGAATTATTTGAAAATAAAATATAATAATTATAAAGTATTTTATTTATTTCCAAAAACTAACATCCCCTGTTACCCAATGATGTCCAACATCAGGACTTCTCTAGGTGAATCTTTAATCTATGAGTTCAATGGTGCCCTCATATATTTGATCATGGAATCGTTTTAAATGATAGAAAAACATGCTCACCCAATTATTTAATAACATTAAAAACATTTGAAAATCCATTCCAACCACTCTAGGCCACAAAATAACATTTCATCTCAGAGCTTAGTCTTGAAATAACCCCATTAATTAATAAAATATCATGGAATTTTTGTTACATTACATTCTCCCCAACTTAAGAGTTTTCATCCCCAAAAATCAAAAGCCTACACTAAAGGGAAGAAAACAGAGTTCCTAATGGGTCCCTATGCTTCTTATAAGCACACACATCACAGATCCACCGAGATCAACCACTCTTAGGTCCAACATCTTATAAGAAAACATCATCAAATAATAGGAACATGTTTCTTTAGATGGTACAATTAAAAAATCACCAATAACTATGATCCATCTGTATTTATGGGGTCTAGCATCTTACCTCCACACTAACCTCACAAAAATACAAACAAAATTACATTGTTCACATCCACCATTGGATGAACTATGCTAAAGACTCCACCCGAAATATGTGTTTTGGGATGACGCTAAACATATAGATGTATTTACAAATGAAACAAGGATTCCCACGAGTGAATACAGAGTATTTCTTGGACCTTTGTATACAACTTCCAGCAACCACACAAATTTCAAAAACGGGAACACTGCCACACACACAGGAGGCATTATAGAAGTGTATGGATGGTTAGAAACCATTCCATACTACCAAAAAAACATGTGGTCTATCTCTTCCACCACATAAAAATCCCAAGATTGACTCTTTGAGAGATTCTACTTCATGATGTTTGGAATTCCGTCTCACTGTAAATTAAACCCTTTCTTTACCATCACAGACACACCACATTCTTTGCCTAATACAGTCAATCTGGGTATGAAAAATAGTAGTCCATAACATGAATGATGTGGTCTGGCCTCGAATCCTTGACTAAGAGATCCCAATCACAAATATCTCTACCAAGAGTCAGGTCACACTATCTGTGAAAGTGTGTGATCAATGGGTCTTTTATAGATAAAGTATCTAAGTATGTGGGTGAAGTCCACATTGCAACCCGGAACCTTGATGTCTCATACTGAACTTGTGGGTAACGGAGAAAAACTATCCACTCTAACTATTTAAAATGGAATCCAAAAAATATATACAGATTGTACCTTGGATATATATTGTATCGTCTCTTTCATAACCCATGACAGTATGCAATAATCCTCATCCATGTCCTCTGCTTCCCTAACCCTGTAACGGACCACCTCCTGCTACTCATACAACTCCTCTACAACACCTTCCATTTTGGGGAGATCTTTTCTCCAAGAATTATCTTCGCCATTGAGGCCCATCATCTGTTTCCCTCTCAAAAGAATGGTAGGTAAAAATCCATTGAAAGATTTCCCCAACTGTTGTAATAATAACATCACCTTTCCTACTACTGATATGCCCCTTAGAACTGCTCGGGATCCAAAAAACCTAGTGTCTGTGTTTGGGAATGGGTATGCCTTCAACAATTTGATCCGATTTCATGTCAGCATCTAGCTCCAGCAGGTGTCCCAACATTATGACCAATTTTGTAGGACACATCCGCATGTTCAACCACTAATAAAATCTCAACCACTAGGGATTTCTCCTGCACCCCATCTTAAGACGGAATGCTAAGGTGTATCACAAATGTCATGAAATACCATCTTAGTCCTTTCTCAAAGGACTAAGACCTAATGTAAAGTAATAATTCTGTATTTCTAGATTATAATGACAGATATTTGATTCCCAGTGAGTATTATACTACTTCCATGTTTTCCTATCATAGGTGAGACATCCCCTATAGATGCACAACGTGTATTGTTTCAGAAATGAACTCCTACCTGAAGAGTCACTCAATGTATTACCTAGTGAGGTTCTCCTTATTGTGTGTCAGTATCTTTATGCTCTACCATCTCCCTATAGAGCCCTGGAGAAGACTCAAAGCTATGATTTTCATTTTGTTTTCAGGCGTCCCTATTAGGCGAAGACTTGCGTAAATTCCTGAAAACAATCCTCAACTACCTGATGATCTATCTCAACATGTAACCTGGTAGGTCTCTACCTCTGAAACTCATGTATTGAACACAACCTGAGCTCATACTCTACTTGTAGTTCTGGTTTCACTTATTAATCAACATGTGGTGGCATCACTGGTACACCACTTGGATGAAACTCCTCATAATCCTTTCGATAGACTGAAGATGCTACTGTAGGAAGATCATCACTATGATCACACTGTATCAACCTATATAGATGTCGTCATGGAGGAATCCTGATATGAATCAAGATGAACCATAGTTAAAAGTGTATTTGTGGAAAGATGACTCATTAATTAAAAGGAAATGACAAAAAATTCTTATATGATGCATGTACACATTATTTTCAACAACAATTGTTTCCATGTACCAAGTTATAAATGAGGTGTTTAGAGACATGATGTATTGATATATCGATAGATGCACCAACATAGGATTCCCTAGATTGAAATACTAACTTGAAACACTTATCATTGTTTCCCCAATCAAAAAAATAGACTCACAGTCTTTGAGTTAGAATCAACTACCTCTGATACCAATTTGTCACGACCCGTCCTCGAGGGCCTATGTCATGACTACAACAAGCCTGCCTGCCAAAGGCCAGAGGCTAACGACTAGTACCGAAGGAATTTTCCCATTAGTGGGAGGAATTTTCAAAAGTATCTGTAAGAATATACACACACAAAACCAGACACCAAATATTTTAAAAAGATAAAATCATGCCATTAAAAACCATTGAGTAAAGGTACAAGCTGTAATTCAAATTGGACAGAATATAAACTCAAAAAAGAAAAATTACAAATAGGAATGTAAAAAAGATATCTCTAATACATCTGTAGAAGACCCCACCCAAATGGTAGGAAAGGAGTGGTTTTCCAATTCTATGGAAGTACGTCCAGCCAGTCGTATCTCATTAGGCTCTGCCTGGTCCCTGGCCACCAAAGTCTTTGTGGATGTGCCTATCTTCTACACCAGACTGGACATGTGTCGGAAAATCCTATGAATGGGTGAGTAAAACAATACTTATTAGGGACCCTAAAACCATAAATATAAATCAAAAAAGAAAAACCAATAAGAAAAGGACATTTAGCTGAACTCAGGTATATTCCCATACGTATTACATGAACATCCAAATTTACTCGTTTCAGACACTAGGAACTATAAGGTTACAACCTCATAGATGGAATCAAGATTCTCATCAATGGTTTGAAATGAAACACATAAACTTGGTGATCACACTGTAAGATATCATCCATATATGGTGGCAACTGTCTGAGAGATACAATCCACCGGGAACATTCTACTAGGTCCAACTATATATCCCGAAACTAGAGGTCTTGTCATCATAGACATGCACCCAACACAATACTAAAGAAACCCAATTGAAGAGTCCCTACCATCTCCACCACACTGAGTTAAGGATAACTACATTAGACAATCCTATGATACCTCATTATCTTTTATATGGAGGGGCATGCACCTTAGTCTGGTCAAGGGAGCACTTGGTCCTACCTTGGTATCAAACACTTCAAGTGGAGGTGTCTACTAATTGAAGTTATTTCCAACAGTTGAGGGATCTCAAACTAATATGGATGACCCGCTCCTCGTCCCTACCCATATATGGGGGAGCAATACTCCATAAGTGAGATATATGCATTGGATCCAACATGGGAGTATTAGTCCTGATGGACCAACACCATGATACGACAGGGGAGTACTACTCCGTATATCGAGGACCATTACCCTACCTCATAGGGGATTACTACGTAGGTGTAATCTAAATTATAGAAGGTAAGACTACTAGTCGTATCACTGAACAACATGGGCTGTTGGGGTACTCTTCCTTGATTAGTACCATGGGTATGCTGGATCACATAAAGATACTCCTCACTATGGGCCTACTGGGTCACACAGATCCCCTTCCCAAAATCTTTGGACTATTGTGGTTTTCATATCTACTAAGTACCATGGGTTTTTTGGGTCACATAGAGAAACTCCAAAATATGGGCCAGCTGAGTTACACTGATCCTCTTCCAACTTTGTCCATTGTACTGAGGTACTCCTTCCCAATGAGTACTGTGGGAATTCTTGGTCAAACAGAGGTGCTCTCCATCTTGGTTCTTCCAGGTCATGAATATACACATCCCACTAGCCCATCCTAGCTGATCCACATATGGTTTCTTGTCAATAGTCTTCAGCTCTTGTTCAGTAATAGGATTTTCACACGTAGTGTGCTTGATTTTGGGAGAAACCACTCATTAATCCAAAATTACATGAAATCATCCTTATAGTATTCCAAAATATCTGGCTAACCATGAGAGTTCCAATTATACAAATAGATCATCAATCGAATTCCCAGTTTGAGAGATATTGTGGTTTTAGTAAAATGGGACCAATTGCGTCTATGCCCGATCCAAACTGACAAACCCAGTCTAGTTCATCTGAGATGACCAAACCCAGTTCAGGTTTGGGCCTGCCTAATTTGGCTTAGCCAATGGGCCAGGCCAATTCGGCCTTTCTGGATCCGACAAGGTTTGGCCGAGGGTCCAGCCCACCGTGTCACCTCACGACCTGGTCCCATCTGGCCCGACCGCAACTGGGGCGCCACTCGGTGACCATGTTTAAATTTTCCAACCAGTACCACTATAGAAAGTTGTCTTAATCCATCCCGGATCAGGCCCCCTAACCGGTGTGCATTGCGGGCTGGATTCCATCTAACCTTGGATGGGCCAAGAGGCGGTTCCCGCTCCCTGACCTAGCCCGCATGGTGGGATGGTTTCCGTCCATCTCGTGCTACCCTACGTCCCAAATCATGCCCTAGACAGGGGTCTTGAGTGACCGTCTTCATCCAGTTGGGTGGATGTGGTCAGTGATCATGCCACCCATCTCCCAGTAAATGTGGCATAAGCCAGATTGTCCTGCTCCCCATAAAGAGTTGATGTGGGGGTTCTCCTGCCAGATGAACTCAGTCGGCCCACCTTCCACATGGCTTTTCCATGTGGGAAGACCCAAAATGTGGAATTCTTGTGGGTCCTCCTTTCCCAAACTTCCGAGGCCCATCTCCACCACCTGCGGTCGGGGTTCCATGAGTTCTCCCCCAACTCGGCCTAGGTTCTGTGGCCTGGGTGCCGCCCATCATTGGCCTGGGTGACGTCGACCATTACTATCACCATGACATGATCACAGTGCGCCGCCTCCCTACTGTCACAGCCTGGGGCTTCTACTACAGTTGGTCATCAAATCCTTGGGCTTCCAGGGACGTGGCTCGCCTGGTTGTAGTACTTTCACATGAATCTTACTTGGACGACGCATCATTGTCGTTTCACTGTGAAGAAGAGAGCGAAAGATAAATTGATGGGTCACAAGGAACACCCTACGGACGATCTAGATCTTTGTTCGTGTTGAACCAGATGGTTCCTGGTTATTGGTTCATGAATAAAATGTAGAGTAATCAATAAGACAAGATATCCCATTTTTATCCCGTATTTATAACCACCGTTATTGAATGACTGATCCTATAGTATACTTGTTTGTGTGTTAACCCACATATTTCATTTAAAATAACTCTGGGTATAAGAAGATATTCACAAAAAATAAACTCTTACCCAGCGAAGGTTCTTTGTTGGCATCGATCTCTTCGAATCAGTTGGCGTTCGTCAACCTCTAGTCCACCATCCTTCTACCAAGGCATTGCCACCACTTTCTGATCAACCTAAATTGTTCGTTGTAGAGAAAATAAATTGTTGTTCATCTGATAAATTCTAACTCTCATTCTCCAACCCATTATCTCTTTAATAAAGAAATGTGTTGCATCATTTCTGTTATGTTGCATTGTCACAGTATTACATTGTTTCTTTAGTGAGACATTGTATCTATTATGTTTCAATAAATGAGTTTTTATGCTGATCATTTAAGATCCTCATTATTGGGGTTTTTTTCTCTCTCATCGCCACACCAGAGTGCTAGCATGAAACCATTCAACTATGTTGAAAATAAAATGAAATAAATCTTAATGTATTTTATTTCTCTTCTAAAATGAATGGAAATTAAATTTTCTAGTCGACCCTCTCTGATAAATGTTGTTTTCATTCCTAGTTAATGTCGTCATTTCAGATGCAATAGTTCCATTCGATTTTCAATTCGGGCACCCATTTAGAATATTCTGAAACCAAGATCAGACACCATTTTAATTCACATAAAAAAACATAAAAACTATCATTCATGGTCATCCCATGCTGGCCGAGGTTATGCTTTTCCAAAGAGAAACGCACCTTCAAATACTCTAAGATACTCTCAGATTTACAATCCGTGTTACCATTTAGGAGTTATAAAGACATGAAAATAAAATTAGATTATAATTAATTATTTTATATATATCCAAAAACTATCTTCCTCTACTGGACCACACCAGCCAACATTAAGCACTTTCTTGGTGAATCCTAACGCTAGGAGTTCAATGGTTCTCTCAGAGTTTTTATCAGGGATCCATTTTAAAAGATATAAAAACTATCTCACATGATTATTTAATAAACATTAAAGAAAATTGAAAATCCATTCTGGCCACTCGAGTCCTTAGAATAATGTGTTGTCTCATAGCCTGGTCTTGAAATAATCCCATTTAATTAAAAAATCTCATTGAATTTATGAGTCATTAAACCCCATAATTATGAATGTATTATTATGTGATGATACCTATTCAATTCCACAGGTTGTAATTTCCATTATTGATATATGTTCTATGTTAATTCATGATAATGAAAATGTTATGAATTCATGTGTATGCCATGAATTATAAAACTCAACATGAATGTTTTAATGTGATAGGTGTCTCCAGAATGATACAATTATCCAATGAATTGGGTAAATGTTTTAATCTCAGGAGTTAATGTGAAATGATTTCTGAACATGGTGCTATATTTTTTCACAATTATGTGTGGTATTTAACCATTAAGACAAGATGTTTCATTTTTTTATTAATTTCCATATTACATGTACTTTATTTATATTTCCTCTCATGATTATTATATTTTGCCTATGTTATTATGATAATGGTTATATTTGTAATGCCCCAACCCCAGTTACCCAGAGTCAGTGCATTATTTTAATACATTGGAATGATTACAAGGAATCAAGTCCTGAAGGACCGATCAGTTTAGGAGTCTTGGAAAATAGATTACATACATGAATTTTACATGACCTACAAAACAACATAAATAATCCTTTATGAATGCCATCATTCCATGGGCTTAACCATGCATATCAATCACAATACACTTCATGGAATCCTAGGAAAATAAAACATAGAAAGGGGTGAGCTCAAATGCTCAGTAAGGGTAAGCAATAAAGTAGAAACATTAAAAAATAAGCATAAACATTTATGGAAATGTATAACTAAAACAAAATCTTTTTAAACATGAAATTCATCGTAATATGGCAGAACTAAAATGAAATAATTCAATTTACTTATCAACCTGGATATTCTACATGTCGAATAATCACATGAAATATCAATAACCACTTTCATAATTATGGAATGCAAAATTCCAAACTTTAATTTTTGTGTCAAGGCCTCATGCCAAGTCCTAATGGATAACTGTAACTGGAACCTAACCCCGAGAGCCTCTGTAACCGGACTCCATATCGGAGATCCTCTATGACCAGACTCCAACCCAGAGTGCCTCTAATAACTGAACACCAACCCGGAGTGCCTCTAATAACCGAACACCAACCCGGAGTGCCTCTAATAACCGAACACCAACCCGGAGTGCCTCTAATAACCAGACACCAACCCGGAGTGCCTCTAATAACCAGACACCAACCCGTAGTGCCTCTAATAATCAGACACCAACCAGGAGAATCTGCTGTAACCAGACCCCAACCCGGAGGGATTACTTTTACCAGTCCCCAACCCAGAATTTACTAGTCCAACACATTCATCTTAAGAAGAGGATGAAATATAACATAAACATTCGTATTAAAACTAGCATACAAAATGAAAAAAGATTAATCATAAGACATTAATGGCTTAAAAATGACTCATCCATAGTCAAAAATATCACAAAATCTTAAATAAAATATGGAAGAATTTGTATCATAATAAATCATCTTCAAACAAGTGTAAAATTTATCAAAAGATCTTGAAATAGATGAAATCAAAACTATTTGAGAAAAAATCTCTTTTTTTAATCATTTAAAAGTCACATAATTGTAAAAGAAAAAATTTACTTTGAAAATGTTATTATAATTTTGTAAGGGAAGCTTCAAAGATTTTATAACGGTGGAAAATAGCCGCACCCGCCGTATGAGTAAAAAAAAGACGTTCTTACCTTAATTCTGTCAAAAAGGTTAAACAGGATCTTGTTTGGAAAACGACAGAAATATTCCTTTATGAAAATCTTATAAAAAGTCAAACAAGGGTATAAATGACATTAACCCATATTCTGTAAAATAGTACGAATGTTTTGAAATATATTTTTATTAAACATGGATTTTGATGATAAAGACGTCCCAGTAGATAATTTCTTATAAACAACCTCAGATAATAAGGAGATTGTTAAATAAACCCTTACCAATTTGGTAACTTACGAAGCATACACCCCCTGAAAGAGGTATCATACAATGAATATGTAAATAAAAATAAATTAAAGAGTATTACACAGAGAATAAAATTATGGGAAACATATACACCACACAAAAGGTAATAGTGGCAATATGGCTTGAATCTTACGAGAATAAGGAGTGTGATGAAAACCCCTTACCTTGCACTTTCCTTTAGTCGAGGGTACATTTAGCCTCCAATATGAGAACTATAGTATGTTATTAAATTATACCATAACCATATTAATTTTTATAATATCATACAATATTCATTTATGACTTTATACTACCCATTTAATAATATTTTCCATGTTATATTAATATTTAGGGTAAAAATCGCTTTCTTTATCGTACGTGTTTTAACTTGTTACTCTTGATTGTATCGATTAGATAATTAATTAAATAATTACAGAATATAAAAAATGATTTATTTATCATATATATTTAGAATATAAAGGAATATATAATAGACATATATATGAAATGGAAAACACTGTTTATGGAGATAGTAGTCCGTACGTATGCAGAAACGATGTTTCCATTTTTATACAGTATTGAATGGAAATAAGTGAATAAGATATATGTAAGTAGATAAATACTTATATATATAAATATATATATCTCTAGTAGCATTATTATGTCAAATATTATGTACTTATTAGTAATATAAATTTTTATAATCGTCGATGAATGGTGAACATGGAAACGAATCTCAACGCGTTGTGGAGATAGTAATCCGTACATACGCATGGGTGAAAATATCATTATTTTGATATTAATATAATATATAATTGGATGGTATATAATATATAAATAATCATTATCATGTTATATTTATTATTTACATCAAATACAAATCATTATTATACCCATCCAAATAATAATGTATTGAATAACAATTACACCACGACATGGAGACAGTAAGTTGTACGTACGCACGTATGGTGATATGTCATTTAAAGGGTGGATAGAATAATGAATTTGGTTGTACCATAATTATAATAACATAAAATTATATATAATATACTGGATTTATTATTTTTTAATGGAAACAACAATGAAAAAGGACGTGGAAGAATAAAGGAACTTGGAAGAGGGTGGTGAAATCATTAGCTCTTCTTCGGGTTCTTCCATTTAATTTGATCAAAATCTCTCCTTAGGTTGGATTTGATATAAAAATAATGCCTCCAGGACGAAGGGAGGATATTTTAGAGGGTATTTGGGTAGGTTTTTGCTGATCCAAATGTCTTAGAAGGTGTGAATTAAGGAGAAGGGGGGGGGGGGTGCCCTTTTATAAGAGGGGTGAGGGCACATTAGGCAAAACATAAAATATTATTTAATAATAAATTCATATTCGTTTTCTAATGACTCCAAAGTTGATTATTTAAAGTATAAGGTGGGTATAGGTCGAAATAAACTCATCCAATAGGTTATAGACAAGTTTAGGTTACCATTTTAACCTTATCATTTAGATTTAATTATAAGTTAAATAATTTATCTTTTATCGTGACTTCTTGTATTCTTACACTATATGGTTAATAAACATACTATATACTGCCAATAGAACCCCAATTGGTTCTTAAATGTCTTATATATTATTTTATAAGTCTTTTTTCTGATCATTAGTTATTTAGGACCATTATATCAAATAATAATATAATATTTGTTTTAAAAACATATTTTATGTCAATTTTGACACTATTTGGTATTTGTTTTTTGATAAAATAACAACAACATAATTACTTCAATGAAAATACATTGAATCAATCCTAACATGTTATATTTACCTAGAAAATTCGTATATATCATAAAAACTTTGAAATTTTATTTATTTTAATATTTATAATACAATTTATTCGATTCATTCATGAATAAGGTAATTACTGCACCATCATTGTGTCATAAATAAATTTATTTATATAATATCTAAAAATTATAAATAAAATACCATGATGTAGAAAATCCTTTTATATTTCTAATGAATATTTTTAATCAAATTTATCTTATGAAAAACCCTATATTAAAAATGTTTTAGTAATTAAACATTGATTTCAACTCTTTTAACTCTTCTTTGAATTAAATAATAATAAATGCCCTAATATAATCCATGTGAACCTAAATGATAATATTTTATTTCTAAGGTTGTTTTTGGTCGAGATAAGCTTGTCCAATAGAATTAGGACATGTGTGAGGGTAATATTAATATCATTTTTACCCTTAATTACCCTGTTTACTTTTAACTATGGTAAATAAAAGTAATAAGTTACTATTCACCAAAAATTATTTTCATCTCATTGAACCATATTTTACTCCTTGATATTAAACATGTCTCATATTTTTTAAATTCTTCTCATAGAAGCGGTAAAATTATGTTTTATGTGAATATGCAAAAGCTCCTAGGAGGTGGGTAAAAGACGGCGAATATTTCAATAAATTTTCTATATATCTAAAATTATTATAAATCAATTCCAATTAATTGCATTGAACTTATATAGGTATTATTTATCTATTTTGAAATTAAATAATTTAAATAAAATAAATAATTATTTAAATAAAAATTCGCTTTTAAACTATAACTCAGTGTTTTTCACTATTCATACAAAATTTAATGTTTTCAGAAAAATACCAAAAATATACCCTAAGATAATTTTGATATTCTGAATTCAATAATGATGTACATTTTACCAAATTCAAATAATATAAGTTGCATCTATTAATTTATAATTAATTCCCGCTGTCAAAACAAAAAGCGTGTTTTTTAGAAACAATAAATATCAAAAGATCGACACTTGTTTATGTCCGGTTTAAATGTGAAATGATATCCAATGAACAAAATTGGATTAAATTGTAAAATTATATTCTAAATATAATTTAAAACCACTAAAAGTCATAAATTATCACTATTAATTATTTCGATTAAAAAATTTGATTTTAATTAAAATTTAGTAATTTTCACTATTCATCAAAATATGAAAGTTATCAGAAAAGCACCAAAATTTCACCCTAAGATAGTTTTGATATTCCAAATCCAAAAATGAAGTCAATTTTGAAAGATAAAATGTATAAAATATCAAAAAGTGGGTATTAATATTCATAACGGCTAGTTTGATTGGTTGTGGAGTGTGTTAGAACTCGAAGTTGCGTACATCACACGATACCGTATTATTCAAAGAGAAGTGTACCAGGGAAGCGTGGGGTGTTACATTCTCCCCTCCTTCAATAAATTGCATCCTCACAATTTATTCTCGGTATTGGAAACTTGGGGTTGACATTTCAAAATATCTTAGTTGAAATCCCATATCGAAAAATGGATTAAGGAGGCCTCTATATAAAATAAAGTGTGGTAAGTATGAAGGTTACTGAAAATAACACATACTAGGGTTCCATGTAGGAATATATGGATATGGAAGGGAAATATAACCATCAAAATCTGATTGAGAGTGGTATAGAACATGGTTATGAAAAGGCCAATAATCCTAAAGCCATAAATTTGTGATGATATAAGGTACCATCTAGGACCACATTTTTTTTCTAAGTTCCTCTTCTTAATGTTGAGGAATTTATTTATGAGATTGGATAAGATCATAAGGAGATATAATTACTTTATAATTAGAGTTTTATCCATTAATAAATTCATACCACAAACTCATCTTTCACTACAAAACATAATACAACTCAAAAATACTCTATTTATCCAAATCGTATAGTGTTCCAAATATAATGAATGTATAATTCATCTACTAGATCCCTTTTAAAAACTACATTATTCAATTCTGTGCGCCAGTGGTTGGTGATACACCCTTGTCACCCTTCAGTTGTGGGTTCAAGTCTCGCGGCCTTGCCGGACACGACGTGTTGCCGCCTGACCTCAGAGTTTTCCTCTTTTTATGGAAATCCAAAATTAACCTTAACAATTGTATCCAATTTAAAACTTAATACATTCTGACCTTTATAATTATCTGAAATACTTTTATCGAAACTCTCAGTCCAATATTTATAAGGAAGTTAAACATAATGAGGATCCTTTTTCCAGGTAATAACATGTGAACGCCTTCATCATGTATTCTTTTACAACATCACAACATCTTAAATTACCAAAATCAGCCATCTCTTATTCCAAAAACACTACCTCATTATCAGGACCATATTAAGGATTACCTTTACTTCAACCATGTATTTCCCAAAAAGTGTAGCTTACAATTAAGTCACTTTTCAAAGAACCTTATACTCTCAAATCCTCAATAATATTGTACTGCAGTACAACCATTATTTATCTCCATAATTCATGTAAGTAGTATACTTTTGATAAAACACTAAAATGAAATAACAACATAAGAACACTAGTCATTCCTCTTTATATGAGGTAGTATCATAACTTGATTATAATCTATTAACATCATTTGTTATATACTCTTATGATTTGGACATTAGTTTGCATAGTGTCCCAACTCCTTGGAGATGAAACATTGTACATTTGAAACCTTTTTCTTACACATGCAGTCATGTACTTGGTGACTTTTTTCTCCACACTTATAACATACTCCCATTACTTTCAAGCATTTTCCAAGGGGATTCTTTCCACAGTTATAACATATGTGAAAAATCCTTCTTTACCTTATTCCCTTCATCTGTCATTCTCTCTACCATGTTTTTCTTGTCTGGCTTCCATTTAAAGCCATAGGACTCCGAGAATTATTTACATATCTTATCAACACATGATAATATTTCTTCATTTGATGATAATACTTGGGAGACTATTTACCGTCTAAATTTTTTCATAAGACCCTGAAATATATGATCCTTCTTACTCTTTGGATCATGCGTATTTCTGGAGTTCTAATTCCTTCTACTGGGTGCCATTTCTAAACAATGGCATACAGTAGATTAGTTTAAGAATAGGAATTCCTAATCCAAAACTTGTAAAACACTTAACATAAATTAAACAGTTTATGGATATAATCCATATTCATAGAAATGTCTTATTTGAGGAATTATATACTCATAAACCCATCATAATGGTTTGTAAATAAAATGAGAATTATCCTAAGCATATCCCCCAGGCGTGTCGTAACCAAGAGTGTAACAATGGCTGTTGTCGTGAACCAGTTCCTGTTCAAGTCCAGCTCAAAGTGGTGTTTTCTGGTTTTACCCCTAGGTACATATGTGCCAGAGCCGCCTCTACCTGCGCGTATCCAGACATGGATGCATTTCTCAGAAAACTCACAAAATCTCTACAATACCAAAATTCTAGGTAGTTCTTCTATACTAATCCTGAAAGTCTATCATAGGGTAATGTTCTCTAATCAGAGTTTATCTAAATCTGGTTTCCAAGGTTATTATTAAACATCCCCTAATACCAACTGTAACGCCCCGACCCCAGTTACCGAGAGTCGGTGCATTATTTTAATATATTGGCATGATTACAACAAATTGAGTCCCAAAGGACCGATCAGTTTAGCAGTCTTGAAAAATAGATTACATACATGAATGTTACATGACATACAAAACAACATAAATAATCCTATATGAACGCCATCATTCCCTGGGATTAACCCTGTATATTAATCAAAATACATTTCTTGGAATCTTGGGAAAATAAAACATATAAAGGGGTGAGCTCAAATGCTCATTAATGGTATGCAATACAGCAGAAACTTTAAAAAATAAGCATAAACATTTATGGAAATGTATAAATAAAACAAAAAACTTTTAAACATGAACATCAGCATAATATGGAAGAAATAAAATGAAATAATGGAATTTACTTATTCACATGGATATTATACAAGTCAAATAATCACATGAAATATCAATAACCACTTTCATAATGATGGAATGCATAATGCCAAACATTAATTTTTGTGTCAAGGCCTCGTGCCAAGACCTACAGGATAACTATAACTGGAACCCAACTCGAAGAGCCTCTATAACCGGACTCCATCCCGGAGAGCCTATGTAACCAAAATCAAACTCGGAGGGACTCTAATAACAGGACACCAACCCGGAGTGCCTCTAATAACCGGAAACCAACCCGGAGTGCCTCTAATAACTGGACACCAACCCTGAGTAAATCTAATAACCGGACACCAACCCAGAGGGTCTGCTGTAACTGGACCCCAACCCACATGGCTTTCTTTTACCAGTCTCCAACCCATAACATACTAGTCCAACACATTCATCTTAAGAAGAGGATGAAATATATCATAAACATTCGTATTAAATGTAGCATACCAAATGGAAAAACATTAATCAAAAACCATTAATGGCATTAAAATGACACATCCATAGTCAAACAAATCACAAAGAATTAAATATAGTATGAAATATTTGTATTATAATAAATCAACTTCAAAAAACTATAAAATTTATCAAAGGATGTTGACATAAATGAAATCAAAACTATTTTAGAGAAATATCTCTTTTATTAATCATTTATAGGTCACATAATTATAAAAGAAAACATTTACTATGAAAATATTCTTATAATCTTGAAATGGAATATTAAAAGATTTTATAATGGTGGAAAATAGCCGCACCCATCGTATAAGTAAAAAAATTCATTCTTACGTTAATTCTATCAAAAAGGTTAAAAAGGACCTTGTTTGGAAAATGACGGAAGGATTCCATTATGAACATATTATAAAAAGTAAAAGAAGGGTATAAATGACTTAAACCCATATTTTGTAAAATAGTAAGAATTTTTTGAAATAGCTTTTTAAGAAACATAGATGTGGATGATAAAGAGGTCCCAGTAGATAATTGCGTATAAACAACCTCAGATAATGAAGAGATTGTGAAATAAACCCTTACCAATTTGGTAACTTACGAAACATACACCCCATGAAAGAGATATCATACAATGAATATGTAAATACACATAAATTAAAGTGTATTACACAATTAATACAATTATGGGAAGCACATACACCATAAAAAAGTTAATAGTGGCAATATGGCATGAATCTCACGAGAATAAGGAGTGAGATGAAAACCCCTTACCTTGCACTTTCCATTAGTCGAGGGTAAGTTTAGCCTCTTGTAGGAAGACTATAGTATGTTATTAAATTATACCAGAACCATATTAATATTTATGTTATCATATAATATTCATTTATGAATTTATACTACCCATTTAATAATAATTTCCATGTTATATTAATATTTCGGGTAATAATCACTTTCTTTATCGTACTTGTTTTAACTTGTTACTCTTGATTGTATCACTTAGATATTGATTTAAATAATTCCAGAATATAAAACATGATTTTCTTATCATATATATTAATAATATAAAAGAATTTATTATAGATGTATATATGAAATGGAAATCACCGTTTATGGAGTCAGTAGTCCGTACGTACGCATAAATGATGTTTCCGTTTTCATATAGTATTTATTGGAAGTAAGTGAATAAGATATATGTAAGTAGATAAATAATTATATATATAAATATATATATATATATATATTTATCAAGTAGCATTATTATGTCATATATTATGTACTTATTAGTAATATATATTTTCTATAATAATCGATGAATGGTGAACTTTGAAATGAATCTCCTCGCGTCGTGGAGACGGTAATCCGTACGTACACACGAGCGAAAATATAAATCTTCTAATAATAATATAATATATAATTGGATGGTAAATAATATATACAGAATCCTTATCATGTTATATTTATTATTTACATAAAATACATATCATTATTATACCCATCCAAATAATGATGTATTGAATAACAATTACACCACGACGTGGAGACAGTAAGCCGTACGTACGCACGTATGGTGATATGTCATTCAAAAGGTGGATAGAATAATGAATTTGGTTGTACAATAATTATAATAACATTAAAGTCTATATAATATACTGGAGTTATTATTTTATAATGGAAACAACAAAGAAAAAGGAAGTGGAAGAAGAAAGGAACTTGAATGAGGATGGTAAAATCATTACCTCTTCTTCAGATTCTTCTTTTTATTTGATCAAAAGGGCTTATTAGGTTGTCTTTCGGATCAAAATAAGGTCTCTAGGATGAAGAGAGGATTTTTGAGATTGTATTTGGGCATGTTTTGTCTGAGCCAAATGGTTTAGAAGGTGTTAATTAGAGAGAAGGGGGAGTGTCCTTTTATAAGAGGGGTGAGGGCACCTTAGGGAAACATAAAATATTATTTTATAATAATTCATATTCGGTTTCTAATGGCTCAAAAGTTGATTTTATAAAGTATAAGGGGTGTATAGGTTGAAAAAAACTCAACCAATTCGTTTTAGAAAAGTTTAGGTTACCATTTAAACCTTATCATTTAGATTTAAATCTAAGTTAAAAAATTTAACCTTTATCGTGTATTGTTGTATTCATACACTATATGGTTAATAAACATACTATATACTTCCAATATAACCCCAATGGGTTCTTTAATGTCATATATATATGATTATATAAGACTTTTGGCTGAACTTTAGATTTTTAGGACTATTATATCAATTAATAATACAATATTTGTTTTAAAAACAATTTTATCTCAATTTTGACACTATTTGGTATTTGTTTTTTTAACATAATAAAAACATTATTATCTTAAAAATATAAATTGAATAAATACTAAAATGTTATATTCACCTAGAAAATTCGTTGATGTCATAAAAAATTTGAAATTATATTTATTTTAATAATTATGATACAATTTATTTGATTCATTCATGAATAAGGTAATTACTACATCATTATTGTTTCATAAATAAATTTATCTATATAATGTCTAAAAATTATAAATAAAATACCATGATGTAGGAAATAATTTCATATTTCTAATAAATATTTATAATCGAAATTATCTTATGAAAAACCCTATAATAAAAATGTTCTAGTTATTAAACATTGATTTTAACTCTTTTAACTCTTCTTTGAATTAAATAATAATAAATGTCCTAATCTAATCCAAGTGGACCTAAATGATATTATTTTATTCCTAAGGTTTTTTATGGTCGTTATATACTTGTCCAATAGAACTAGGAAATGTGTGTGGGTAATATTAATGTCATTTTTACCCTTAATTACCCGGTTTACTTTTAACCTGGTAAATAAAAGTAAAAAGTTACTATTAAACAAAAATTATTTTCATCTAATTGAACCAAATTTTATTCCTTGATATTAACCGTGTCTCTCGGAATTTCTAAATTCAGCTCCCAGAAGTGGTAAAAATATGTTTTATGTGAATTTGCGAAAGCTCCTAGAAGGTGGGTAAAAGACGGTGAAAAGTTCAATAAAATTTTTATATATCTAAAATTATTTTAAACTTAATTCAATGAATTAAATTGAACATATATAGGTATTATTTATCTATTTGGACAATAAATAATTTAAATAAAATATATAATTAATTATATAAAAATTCGGTTTTAAACTATAACTTAGTGTTTATTCAGTATTCATAAAAAATTAAAAGTTTTTTGAAAAATACCAATAACTTACCTTAAGCTAATTCTAATATTATGAATTCAATAATGAAGCCTATTTTACCAAATTCAAAACATAGAGGTCTCAATTATTAATTAAAAATTAATTCCCGCAGTCAAAACAAAAAGCACGTTTTTAAGAAATAATAACTATCAAAAGATTCATACTTGTTTATATTCGGTTTAATTGTGAAATTATGTCTAATGACCAACATTGGATTAAATTGTAAAAATATATTCTAAATATAATTTAAAACCACTCAAATTTATAATTTATCACTATTAATTATTTCGATTAAAAATGTTGTTTTTAATTAAAATTTAGTAATTTTCACTATTCATCAAAATATGAATGTTATCAGAAAAGTACCTAAAATTCACCCGAAGCTATTTTTGATATTCTGAATCCAAAAATGAAGTCAATTTTGAATGATAAAATGTATAAAATTTCAAAAATTGGGTATTACTATTCATAACGGCTAGTTTGATTGGTTGTGGTGTGTGTTAGAACTCGCAGTTGCGTACAACACACGCTGCCATATTATTCAAAGAGAAGCATATCATGGAAGCTTGGGGTGTTACAATATTTATCCCATGTCATTTTGTTTCATATTCCTATCTATCCCCTTACTCTGCATTTAGCTCCCCCCATTTTGATGTATATTCTCAAGTGACTACATGTACTAAGGAGAAGTCAAGTTCCAATAAGAAAAAGAAATTAAATAAATGTGTTGTGATGTAAATATTATGTATGTTCCTAGTTTTCCCAAGACACTATAAATTTGGATCCTCCATTTGTAATGTTTTTTTGTTATTTTTACTAAAATGATGTATAAATAATGTAATAAATGTAGAGATTTTATACTATATGTCTTATCTTTTATCCTCTATTAAAAATATATTGATTCAATTATTATAAAATTTATAAAGGATTGTTTTAAATTTCATGGTATTTTAAATAATTCATAGTTGTATTCTATGAAAATGTTCTTTCATGAATCCTATATAATTCCATTATATTTTTTATATGGCATTTCCAGTTCCCTCTTTGTTCAAATTTGTATTCAAAATTTAAATATACTCTATTGATCTATTTTTTACTTCAGGAAAATGAAATTTTGTTAAAAATAAGTCTCATCCACACTATAAGGGATTTCTATTCCTTTACCATTTTCATTCAATTTAAAAAAAATTCCATAATTATTTTGAAATCATAATATTTAATATCTAATTTTAACTTTATTTTTTTATCTAACCATTTCAAAAGGATGTTTTATTATTCATTTTATTATTTTAGTTTCAATAAAGTTAGTCTAAATTAATAAAAAAGTTTTCATTTTCACATAATATATTTTATTTTCTAGTCACCCAAATTTTCACAATAATTTTTAATTTGAAATATCCATTATGTAATATTTTGTCAAAATATTTATTAAAAATTTCATCATGTCAATTTCATGAAACTGACTTTTGAAAATTACTTATAAATTCATCATTCTTGATAATTTTTAAATTTATCATAGATGTTTTTATTACAACACTTAAATTGTGTTATAAAAAATTAAATAAATATATATGTATTTTTTTTATTCATGTATTACCCCCCACATTCGTTATTAAATTTGTAGTTCATACACCAACTTATTCATAGGGGTTGTGTTCTCTATCACTATTCATCGCTCTCTTGAAATTATTTTTATCCCACATGTCTATATTATTTAATATAGTCGATAAATTGAGAACCATTTCAATTTAAAAAAAAAACCATATATCCATGATTCAATATAATATGAATACCTTACACATTGAAATTTTTTTATCAAGAGGATTATATAATTTATTGATTGGGGAATTATTGACTATTTTTTGTAGTATAATTTCAATATAGATAATTATTTATTTCTATGGAATATTGATTATATATTTTACATTCATTCATCTCATTTGTGGAATTTATTATAATTTTTTATATATGTGTGGTTCATGGAATAATAAACCCCCGTGAAGCCTTAGTAGGTCTCATTAGGGAAACTTTTCTAGGTATTTGGTGTATGACAAACTCAATTAGTTGTATTGTATTCATACATGGCCTTGATGGTATTTGATGAAAGTCATATATAGATAACATTAATACTATATAAATTCTTATAAATCATTATATTTTTTATTATAATGGTAATTGAGATATTTTCATCTTTAATGAAAAAATTTAGCTCAATTTGGAAAATTGATTTTTTTTGGATTTTAATGTTTTTTATCCATTTTTTGTTTCATCCATAAAATTATATAAACTAATTAAAAGTATTAATTTATTATTTTTTCACTCAAATGGTTATTTTTAGAAATTTATTCAAAATTTACCATGAGTTTAATACATAGATATGAGGCCTAAATGAATATCACAATTAGGGCCTTGGAATTTCTGTGATATTTTGATGAATTTTATGGTAGTGTGCATATATTGCGAATTAATAGAAAAACTAGGATGTAATAAAAGGTAATATATATATATATATAATTTATTGTGAAATAATTATGTTTCTCAGTTAACATGATACTCATCTATTTTCATTTCCAAAAGTAAATGGGAAATGTTTACAATGGAATTCATATAATTTGACCAGCCAGAAATTTTTTCAAGAGTAAGCTGGTCATAATTATATATAAAATTATCCAATAGAGCTCGTATTTTTTTTCTATCTTTCCAAACATAGTCAAAAAACATTAATGAGGTCTTATTAGCAATATTTATACATTTCAATGTCCAAATGATAACAAATTTCAGAAGACATGTTTGGAAAGGAATTAAAATAGCCTTATCCCTTATAAATATATAAATACTGTTCCCTACCACGAAGTATTCCATATTTAGTATCTTTCTAGCAGTTTCTATTATAATGGGTTCATACATATATAATATATATTTTTATTCAATTTCAATCATTCTAACTCCCTGAACACACTATTTTATCTCTATGAATATAGGGTACTAACATTTTTTATTGTTCAAAGGAGATCATTGAAGTTTTGAGTACATTGTCTTTAAATTATTTGAATTATTTTATAATTATATTTTAGTGGTATAAATTTTTATTAAGTTATATTTTATTTTAAAATTCATTCCTATTGTATTCTTCTTATTCATTCACTCATTTTACTTCCTTTTGATATTTATGTCATTCAAATGACATAGTTTTTCATAGGTTTTGATGTGGAAGATATTAGTCCCTCATAAATATGAATCAATGTTGGGTAACACCATTAAAATGATAGATTTTCTTTGATATTATATATCAAAAAATTGAAGGAAATAATTAACTTTTTTATATACTAATAATTAGATAATTGTAAAATCTTAATAGAAATAGATTTTCAATTTCTATATTTTATTTTTAGTACTCAACACTTTTCATCATTAAATATATATATATGTATTATAAATTATATAATACCATAAATTTAGTATATTTGTGTTTAATATAATTTTAAAATTATTGAAAACTTTTCTGTGATAGGCCTCATCAGGAGGTTGATCCTATGTTTATCCGATCTTTCATTATATTGAGAATCAGAATACATTGGCCAGGAATCTATAGTGAATCCATTCTATAAGAATGGATTCATCACTTTAGAATCCATAATACTACATGTTTAACTTTTCCAAAAATATGAAATTTTAATTTATTATGTCTACTAAAATATAACATCATGGTATATATTTTATTTCTTAGGTAATGATTGATATTCTTGTTTATTATAAATATTCATGGTCTGATGTTTTCTTTGTCATGGAAGGGTTCTTGGAGATTAATGGGAATGAGTATTTTCTAATTATTAAAGAATCGAGTATCTAAAGGAACATTATTCCTCCTTTTATTGAGGAAATAAAATCATTATTTTACAATAACAACCAAATAAATATGAATATAACATAGTTATAATTCAAAAAACATACATTGTTGGAGAAAAGTATGAAGCATTGATGGAATACATGAAAGAAAATTTTTACCTTTCTCAATAATTTTCTGAAATGGTTTCTATATGTAGAAATTGTGGAAGATGTACATGTTGAGGATCAATAATGTTTATATAAATATTGGGAAGAAATTATAAAAGGTGAAATAACTAGTTATTATTTTATATTTGATAATGAAAAATAAACTCCAGTCAAACAAGTTCAATATTTGGAAGAGGATACCTCTAAAATGGTAGAATTTGAATAAATAATGATTATATTCAATACCTACTTTGATCTATTTTCAACCAACTCTATGAGGATTAGAGTAAATAATAAGAATAGTAGAGAATATTTTTTGGAAACTCATTTATTCATGATTTAATAAAAAAATAAATTAGTTATTACATCCATATTCGTTGATTTTTTAGAGATGGATAAAACATGAATTCCAATAGAGTATGATGAAGATTATGAAGAATTGGAACATTTTTATAAATGAATGGGGAATGAAATTGAGTTATGAAATATTTCATAAAAGGAAGATGGAATAAAAATTTAATCATTGAAAATCAATGGTTGAGCCTAAACCATATGACTAGCCTCATCTTTTTTTCATATTTTCACCACTAGTTGAGTCCACTAATATAAATAAAATATATATGGTGAAAACATTCATAAATTATCCAATCAACTTATATATTTTTTCTCTACTCATTTAAAGGGATGGGTAACAATTATTTTTATTTGGAGGTATCAATTATAGATATCTACTAATAGATACTTGGATGGGTAACATGTGTTACATTATGTCAACTATACTTGACTGACCTATAGATTCAGGATAACCAACTAGAACATCCAACTAGAGGTAGTGAAAAACTAGTTACAACATGGTGCGTCATGCCATATTTTATCATGTTTCATCATTAACATTCTATTTCCCATGCATTATTTTAATTTAAAAAAATTATATTTATCAATATTAAATTTTTGTAGGATTAATGTAAAAACCAAAAGTTGTTTAACTCAAAACTAAGAATGAAGAATAAGGTTTTTCTATATAATTTTGTCCCATTGATTTATCAATTCGTACAATTATTTCATGTTTTAGAGTAAATATAATGGTAGTTAAATTTATATATTGGTGGGTGTCATCAATTGTTTTTGTAATTTTTTTGTGTTTCCGTGTTATTTTACATATTTTTGTAGAATTATAAAAAAATAATATATTATTGTTTTTTTCTTTTTAGTAATATTGGTCTAATTGGATGAATTTAGGAAATTAAAACCATTTTGATATTTTTGGAACACTTTTTTGTTGTAATTTGTATAGTTTTATATTTTTTAATATGTGGATCTATTTTCTTACTTTAAATTTTATAATTTAAGAAAACGTTATTTTTTTTTGAAATTTTTATGCAATATCAGTTAAACAATGGATTATTTTTCATAAATAGAGAGTTCTCTAAAATATTTTGATATCTTCTTTTCAACTCTGTTTCACTTCCAAGGCTTAATTAATAATGAATGGTCCATAACATATGACTTTTCCATTTAAAAAAATTCAATTAAATGATTTTTTTAAATGACTGAGGTGTTTCATTGGATATACATATTTGTCACCTGATCTCTACCCTTTCATCAACTCAACATTTCCCTTAAATCCATTAATTTTATTAATGATTTTAAAAATGATAAAATATATTATTTTATTACATAACATAACTCATAATATTATTTCATGTATATTTTATGTTTGAGTGTTGGTGAAGGGGATTAATTATGTGTTCTTTGGGAATAATTTTTTTTAAAATGTTGATTGTGGTGTGGGTTACTATTTCGTTCAGTGGAGGGGGAGACATATTATGGGAAATTTGATATACATTATACATTATTCATACAATCTGGTTCTCTAATAAAAATAGTTAAATTAAAATGAAATATAACCAAAATAGTTAGTTATGGATATGGGATTGGCTTATTCTATTTTCTTACTTGAATGATCATTATTTCAATTCTAATATTTTATTCTTATCTCATCCTAATTGAAAAAAATAAAAAATAAAAATCAATTAATAATATTCAAATGTAGATAATTAAGATGATATAATTCATGGCCTTCATTTATTATCTTTAGAATAATTAAATTCATAAATTGGGAATGTTGTTTCAAAAACCTATGTGGTAATGAGTAAATAACCCATCATAATTTTCGGGATAAATATTAATTTGATTATATTTAAGAGTGTAACGTCTTCTTTCTAATATATGGGGTTTTAAATGTTATACCCACGAAACCATATCCACCAAAATCACCTTGAAATATCATCAAGAATGAATTCTTTTTATGTCTCTCGATGTGGAGATAATAGAATTTTCAAAATCAAATGAACATCACCAATGCGCCTGTAAAGGATAAAAATCCAATTAAAATTACTAGAGTGAAGTGAGAAATACATTTCTAGGGAGGTGTGTATGAAATAAAAATATTGGTTATTATAAGATTCAATGTAATTTTATGAAAATATTATATAATTAGTTATTTATGTACTTGTATGTGGAAGGATATTTTCATTCTGTGTTGGATGTTATTTTTTTATTATTACCTTTAATGATAGTTCTGACATTAATATAGATAATTTTGTGAGAATGTGATGCTTATTAGTGGGGGATTGATATATATAATATTATAATATATATCATAATATAATTCCTTTTCATAAATCTAACTAATTTCTTATTTTAATTTTAACTAACACTTTTTTGGTTCTATGGACAATGTGATCTAGATTATGTAAACGAATTAAATTTAAAATTTAATGAGTTTTTATTATTTTATTTGTATAATATCACTAAATATATTAATAAAATTTGTTAAATTAATTATTTTACTTCTATTTTACTGGTATAAATTACATTGAATTAGACCATGAGTTGGATCAGGACATATCAATCATTGATGAATCTATATGGAGGCATAAAAATTTAAACATGATTTTGTTGGATTTTGATATTTACATTGTATATCACATTTTAAATTGTAAAATAAGATGATATTTTATATTATGATAGATAATAGTTAAAATAGAAAATTTATCAAAAAACGGGTTTTATTCAAACAACATTATATAAAGCCTTAGATGAATGGAAAACTGACACATTTGAATTTGAATAATCTATTAGGGTAGAAATGTTTTCTTTTGTAATTGGGCCATAAATATGAATTCATCTTTAAAATGAATCCATATATTTATGATCAAATATTTAAAACATAGGTGGAAAATTTAAATGAAGAAAAATTTACTTGATACCTGATTTTATAGTACCAACACACACAATAATTTTTAAGGTTTAGAGTGAAAATGAGCCCCTATGCCCTTATAATTTTACAATTACACTTATATTCAATGTACCTAAATATTTGTTATTTAAAATTTAATTGTTTTCTAAGTATCTCATATATATTAATATTCTATTCATCTGATAGTAACCTGTGTTTCTAATTTCCCCCCACTATTCACTTTTTTCTGCATATATATAGGAGACATACCTCAATGCAAGTTAGATGGGGAGGAGTGGTGTTTTGAGTTTACTACACTTCAATGAATATAATGATTTTATTATAACAATTTTCTAGTATTTAAATTTATTGTGTTTTGTAGTCTCTCTACATATCCTACAACTATATTCTCCATCCTCATTTCTTCATTTTAATTCTATTTAATATTCAATTCATTCAAACGGTGGAGTTTTTATTTGTTATTGATTTGGAAGAGATAACTATTTTATGAAGATATCATATTGTTAGGTAATTAAATTCACAAAGGGGGGGGGGGTAGTGTGCAACTCATCTTCACTATATTGGATGAAATAATGTTATTTTCATTCTTGGAAAAATATTGTATCACTTTAGACTCCCATGGGAATAATCTTTATTCTTAAAAACATTATTTCTTAGTGTTTCATATTTATCATTAATATATATATATATATATAGATGTCATAAAAGTCATATAAAAAACCATTTTTATATTTTAGATTTATATACTTGTGTAAATATATAAAGGTTTCATTTGAGTGTGACCCTCATGATATTGATCATAGGGTCACATTATGCTTATTTCTTCAAAAAATAAAACAATATTGACCAAGGATACTTGGTGAATCTAACCTATAGTTATGTTTATGATGTTAGAAATTTGTAATACCATAATTGTGAAACAGGATAATATTTTCCATGTGATTATTAAAATTTATATATTATCCCTGGATATATTTCATGTTCATGTTGTTGGTTATATGGAATTAATTTTTTATTATTTATTCCTACTATTTAATTTTTGCCTTATTTATTCCATGGTATATTTTTTATGCACTACTCGTTTGTGAGAATTTCCCCCCTGTAAAATGTTTTACTTTACCCAAGATAGTGAAGAAGTGTATTATGCGTGATATTTCCATATTGTAACTTGTGTGGAGAACATTACAGTGATAATGATGACATAACAAAAAAAATTAAATCTTTGAAATAGTTTTGAAAATTTCCATTAAATTGGAAATATATTTTATTTTCTAGTTAAATTTTATTCGAAACACTATAAAACTCAAAAAATAAATGTTCATTGTTTTGTATGTATCATAGTATTGTTAAAGATATTATAATTATGTATGGTCACATTTGGGTTACATTAATTTACATCGACGACAATATGCAATGAATTTGTTTATTAGAACCATATTAATGAGTATGGGTTTAGGGTATCAAATATTGCATCATGAAAGGTTTATATTACAATAGATATTGGTAAGAGTAAAAATAGAGTTAAAAGGAGACATTATTATTTATATATGATTTGATGTTATGAAAATTTAATTTATTTTGGGAAATTGTTTCTATCATTTGATATTACACATTATTGTGTTACATATTGATATCTATTTAATTTTATATTGATTGGGAATAAGGTTTATGTTTAATTCTATGATTATAGTTTTCCAAAAATTATGTGATACTAATGTAGAAATAGATATATTAATTTAATTATTATTATAAATTATGATTGGAATCTTTCTTTAAAAATTCATTAGTTAAATATAATTATTGGAAGAAATCCTAAGATATTAGTAAATTATAGAGTGTATTTTTTATAACAATTCAATCTCTTCCTATATATAAAAAATAGTGAATTCTATGATTTAAATTACCATTGGTATTTTAACCATGAAAAAATATTAATTTTTATCAACTCAATATCCATTGGGGGAGTGATAAAAATCTTACCTACACACCTGGTGTGACTATCCTCGATGAATTTATTTTGATGATTCACAAGATCTTTTTGAACTATTACGAAAGATTTTAATGAAACATTAAGTATATAATTTTTATCTCGTCAGATTAGAGAATATTATAGGAATATTAACATGTATAACAATGATTGAAACCTAGAAAAATAAAAGTTAGGTATATGTTTAATTATATATAGAATCATTAAAATACTTTTAATGGTTTTATAATAAGCTTTTATAATTTTTTTGTTAAAAATATTTATATTGAATATGTGATCATGAAAATGATACTGTGAAATGTATGTATCTAGAAACTCGGATGTTTTATAACAAAAAATGGAGATATATTTTAAAAAATGGTTCAAATATTTGATAATTAAGATGATAAATAAGACATTAATATTCTTATCAATCATAATGAGGTTGAAATTATATCTAGAGTCTTATATATCATATGAATAACAATAATTATTTTCCTTAGTTAATAATAATGAAAATATAAATGGAAAAAATAATTTAATTTTGGGTAATGTAAAACCCTATATTGGATGATATGATTTCATTCCTTAAATTAGATGTCTATAATTTTGAAGTATGTTTTTATACTCTATCAAAATAAATTAAATTGATTATAAAAAGTGTCATAAAATATAAGAATCAATCTAACAAAAATATATTCATTCATAGTGGAAAATTAAAAAAATGGAACATAATATATTGATTAATATATCTAGTAATATTAAATATGGTTCATTCTTAAAACAAAATAAATTGATCAAATTAAAATCCTTCAATAAATTAAAATGAAAAATATATTTTATATTTGAAGATACCATAGACCATATTCAATCTTGAGGACCAACATTTGATTAACTAAATTAACTTTGAGAATGACAATTAACAAAGGATAGATCATATTCTTGAATCAAAAACCATAATCTGGTGCATGACAAGTGTGATTTAAGAGGTAAGAATTTAATGAATTTGTTGGGTTTAATAGTGGTAATATAGTCATTATAAACTAAAATATGGTCATTAGACATAAGGTCACTAGAAATATGGTCCTTGTATATATAGGTATCATATATTCATATATGGTTTTTTAATGTTTGTAAATAATTAAAGAAATATAATTGAAAAATATTAAATAATTAAGAAAAAAGTATAAAATTGATTTGAAAGATGAATTTAAACCTTTTCTGATAAATAGTAATATTTTATAGAAGTATATGATGTATTTATAAAATTAAAATAATTAAATAAAAAAATTAATTGATTAAAATAACGGTTTATGATATAATTAACTAATTTTAATGGTATTTGGTATGTATTATTTATAAATTTATGTCATTCAATGAAATTCTGTTACAAATAATGTATAATTTTGATCAAAATATATTAAATTTATATCTTTTAAATGATCACTATAATATAATTATTTAACATATAAAAATTTATTAACATTTATTTAATAATTAAATTATTGGAGATAATAATAGACACTTTTAGATCAAAAATAGTTTTTATAAATATTTTATTTAAATTTAAAATTAAATGTTATTATATATTTAAATTTTTTTAGATTATATAACCTACACATATATATTTAAATTTTTTAAATTTTTTAACATGATTTATCTTATATAAAAAATATATTTACCATTACAGATATTTATTCAGGGTTAAAAGGCGAAATTGAGGTAATCAAACATGGCTTTATGTTTACTAACTCAACTAAAAATGTGACCATATAAAAGAACTAAGATAGATGTATAATTCAATACCACATTTATATATTGTGTATTCTCGCCATGCTAACCTAAATACCATGTGATTTATTATTTACCATTCACATGTATTTAATTTATAATTAAATGTCCCTCATTTTCACATATAAATAGACCTCAGATCAACCCATTTCAAGAAACACCTCCTGCTACATCAGGGAACAGATCACCACAGAAAATAAAATAATTTGCTTTATATTTTACCACCCGTAATACCTTTATCCATGTTTGGTATCCCTTGGTAGAAATAATGGGTCCCAAGTCCTCCATAACAAAGAGGGGTTTCCAGAGAAGATTAAAGTCCTCAATGTTATTGTTATCCACTCCCCAAACATATCACTTCTACATTCCTCATCAAACCCATTAAATTTTTTTATAACCAAACTAATATAATGATATCACCATAATTTATATTTTAAAATGATATCATTGTAATGGGAAAAACCATTATCTATCTTTGTCTCGTCCATCAGAACATGAAAACATTGGTTCTGTTTAATGTGAAATATAACATTAATAAAAGAATAATTTAATTAATTTTCAATACTCTATATATATATGGATAAATTAATTTATTTAAAAAATAAAAAATATAGTTATGAAATTATTATTAACCTATAAAGATAAATTACGAATTCTATTAATTTTGGTCATTCAATTAAAATAAAACATTTTCTTGTTAAACATTATCTAAAAAATATCATTATTATATCATAAATTAATAGAGTAATTATATGAAATTAAAAACTTGTTAAAAAATATGTAATATATATTATTGTACCATAAATTATATAGTGGGTATAAAATTGGAATCAATGTGTGAGGATCAACATCGACATTTTAAATAATGTGGGAAACGGTAAAAATCACTAAGATATGATAATGAAAATAAACAATTTATATTTAATAAATTATTAATGAGTGTTTATAATAAATGATTAAAAAATTATATATGATAAAAAATTCTTTGAAATAAGTTATTAATATGGTTTTTTAAGACAATTTTTTGGAGTGTGTCTAAACAAGAATAATCCTAATGTAAAGGTTTGCACCTCAATTTTAAATCCATTGTTATGGTATTAAATTTATGAACGTATTTTATGTTATATTATTTAATTAAAATTAAATTATCTTTTATTTTTATAAATAATTTTTATTTTAAGCTATTTAAAAATACTTTCTATAATTTTTACATTTTATTAATTTTAATAAATTGTTTCCAAAAGTGTTTTTGGAGACTCATCCTATTTATCATTGGATCAAATATTTATCCGGTGAACGTATTAACATATGAGCATAGTATTATTAATTTTTTTAAATTTATATTATATTTCATATTCTCTAATTGGGTAAAATATCATTATTAAAATAAATAATTTCTTTTACTGGGTTTCTTACTTCATAAAAATAAAACATTGTAATGAAAAATACACATACTCTCAAAAGGATATTTTTCTCCAATATACATAATATTTATTTCCAAAAAATTTGTCCATACAATTTATTAACCAAAATAAATATTATTTCATTTAATTTTTATTTTATACTTATGCATTTTGAAATTTTTTTAGTATTCTTCTTATTATATGGGTTTCAATAATGGTATTTTATAATAATAAAAATGATTTTCATCTAACACTAATATATTTTAGCATCCATTATAATTTTTCAAATAATAAAATCTTTCATTCCAGGGTTAAATTATTGAAATACTATTTGAAATAATTATTAAATGATTTTTTTTCATAAAATATTAATGGAATTTTTTTTGAAAGTTACTCGTAATTTCATATTTTTATTGTAATGTTAAAATTTATAATGAATTAATTTTTAAATTATTTCTCGACCACTTTACCCTAAAAGTATAAAATATATATATCCTTGGGAGTTATGTTTCATATATTAACCCAGAAACACTCGTATTAATTTATAGGTAGTGATAAAATTTGTGATGTTTGGATTACTACATTTTCTATTTGATGAAAACAAAAATTCTTTAAAGAATATTTTTTTAATATAGGAGAAGAATAGTTTTTGTATTTTTAAACATTACTAGAAGATAGATTATTATTAAATAACATTACAAAAATGTCATAAAATGAATTTAAATTCATTCAATGTTCTTAAAATAGTGGAAATATCATGATCCAAGTTGGTGTTTACAAAATATGTACAAATTACATGATGTAAAAGGATGAAATCATCACAAAATTTGAAGACACATAATTTCCACAAAAAAAATATTCGGATATGATATTGTGAAGATTAAAAGAAGTAGAACATGGTGCTAAAATGTATGAGAAACTACAGAGTATGGTTCCAAACCAAATTGTTTTAAAAAAACATTAATTGAAATGTTGTTGATTTGGTGGATTAGAGATGTATTTATTGAATGTTAAGATAGTTGAATCGAGTTCTATACAATAATTATCAAATGATTAAGAATTTGATAATCTAAAAAATTCCATTACATGATACAATCCATATGATGATATTCAGATGGACAATGTGAGAAGAAATGAATGTAATTTATTAGGCAGAGTTATTTTATGAATTTTTAATTTCCTTATTATAGTGTTTTTATAGTTCTGAATTTTTTTTGGATGAAATAAAATGTTTATAAAGAATTTAGAGATTAATTATTATGAAAATATAGTTTGGGGTATTACCCTATCTTTTAGACACATATTTTTGAAAAATATTTTAGGATATAAATTTTTCAGAATTAGAAAATTCTAAGATTTGTGTGAAAGAATGAAAAAAAGAAAATTAAATATTGGATTAAATGTTTATGTTCCTATCAAGATGATATTGTTAATGTTTTTGATGTCTTTCTATGTAAAATTTATATTTAAAAATATTCACTATAGGAATAAAAATAAAAAATGGTAAATAGATTTTTTAAATAAGATTCTTAGAAGATTAGGTTTTGGACGTACAGTTTGTATGAAATTTGAATATTATATAATTTCTAAAAGCAAACTAAAATATGAATTTTGACATATTACAAATTGCCACATCCATGATTTAGTTTTTAGGTAATTTTTTAATATATATTATCATTCTTTTTTCAGTTGGTTTCCACTTGAGTATTTGGTAAAAATGGATATTTTGGTCTCAACTGTATGTGACACACGATGGTCACATGTTTAGGGGAAACTTTGCACCCTTACCCATGAAACTATGCGAACAATCACATTTTTGGACAATGTTTACTGGAGAGTTGGAAAATATTTTGGAATATCGTGTGGGGTAATCATGGGGAATGCTCCTCTAGGATAGTGAGGGGCGCATGATTGCTATATTTTTTGGAAACCCATGAGAGAATACCATACAACTTGTCCATGTCATTAAAAAGATGGAATTTACAATTTTCCTCCTTCATATTTAACCCTACATCACCTTATATCCAACCTATTCGGGATTTTCAGCCAAGAGGGCCTCATCCAAGATTTCTTGGACATATTTATAATCAATCAATTTGTTGTTTTTTCCTCATAACAATAATGAATCATCATGTAAGTCCATTTATTCATGATTTCTTCCTCTTTTTAGGGATTTTTCCCTCTGTCATTATTAATTATTTTCTAGTTGGTTATTTGGTGAAATGAGGGTATAATCATGAGATGTTGAGTGAAATCATGATGACTAATTTTTTATCATTCCTTTATCGGTCATGTGGTGGTGCATTTGTGGGTTCAGACATATTTTTGGAAGTTTCCATGTGATAGAAAGGTGCTTCCTTGTTTTTTCAGTATTAAATGAATTTGATATGAATGTGTTTTTGTTAAATGTGTTCATTGGATTATTTTTGTGGTGTGAAATAAGTTTTTGTAATATTTTGAGATGCATATGTGATGAAATATTGTTTTTGAAAATCAATTTGGTTATATTTATTGTATGCACCGTTGTAGTGTTTCATGGATATTTTTTATGTCTTATCTAAAGGGTATGAAATGTGTTTTCGAAGATATTTAAATGTGTCTAAATTTGTAATGTTAATTTACAACGATGAATTGATTTCTTTCATGTATAAACATTATTGATCACCTTAAATAAGTCTTATAATCATTTAAGTGATATTAATCATGTTATAAAATTGTTTTGGTCAGAGTATGAATTTAAAAGGGGATTTTCCCAAAGAAATGGGGGAATTTCATATGTTATATTCTATTAAGTATTCAAATGTGTTTCAAAAATGTTTAATGTGGTGTGAAATTTATTTCCAAATGGTTTTGGTGTAAGTATCAATTGTAATGTTCTTTCTATTGGAAATGGTGGTTTCCATGTGATCCTTTGATCATTAGATCAATGTGAAAATGTGAATTTTTTTATTTCATTTGGTGATTATTATGGTGGAAATATTTATGTGAATGTGATAATTAATGTGCTATCTGAAATGGAATTTCAACACAAATGAAATCTAAGGTATTTTGTTGGGGGAACTAGAACTTTTATGCTATTTGATTTAGAAGAGGCTAAGGGACAAATTCATCTTCTAGGATTGACACTACAAGACCAACTAAAAATGTGATATGTTCATAGACCAACTGAATTTAGGTATGAGATCCCCTCCAGTGGATCATACACTAGAACACTATTTCTATTGGCTTATGATTTGGATATAACTATACATTTGTGATGAGATCCCATCTAGTGGCTCGTTCATTGGAACATTTTTGGTAGTTTTGTGGAGGATTTTGATTACTTTGGTAATAGGATCATAGGGTCACACATATTCTAGTTTCTTATAAGAATTTACCCATGGTTATCATTTGTGACTTGATACTTATGTGATGTGGTACTAGATTTCATATTATCGACAATTTTTGAGAAATTTCTCATGATTGTCCAACCCTGTTACCAAGCTAACTCGAAAGGGATTAAATTTTTCTTAGAGTGATGAATGCGAAGAAAGCTTAAAGGAGTTGAAAAGGAGGCTTATCACTGCTCCCGCGCTCACTTTACCCACAAGTGGGGAAATTTTTGTGGTATTCAGTGATGATTAGAAGAAAATATTAGGTTGTGTGCTAATGTAGAATGATAAATTAATATCCTATGCCTCAAGGAGGTTGAAAATCCATGAGCGAAACTATCCAACGCATGATCTAAAGTTGGTGGCGGCGATCTTTGCCTTGAAAATCTGGCGGCATTATCTCCATGGGATGAAATGTGAGATATATACTGACCACAAAACTCTTAAATATATATTCACACAGAAAGATCTTACTATGCGCCAGAGAAGATGGATAGATCTCATCAAGCATTATGAATGTTCAACACATTACCACCTTGGGAAATCAAACAATGTGGCATATGCCCTATGTATAAAGGACCCATCAATTCTATCAATGATGAGAATTGAGAAGGATCCAATTTTCATAGACTTGATGAAGATGGACATGGGAATTATAAAGAAGGGAACATCATCAATCCTTTCACAAAGGATTACTGAACCGTCTCTTTTAGAAAGGTTAAAGGATGCTCAAAAGGATGATGTAGGAATTCAGGAAAAAGTGGAAGCTATCAAAAAAGGGAAATACTCAGAGGTTAATGTTAATGAAGAAGGAATTTTTCAATTTTGGAAAATTCTACATGTTCCATTACATCTGGAGCTGAAGAAGGAACTTTTGGATGATACACATAGTTCAAACTTCTCTATTCACCCAGAGAGCACAAAGATGTATCAAGATCTCTAAGAAAACTTTTGGTGGGATAATATGAAAAATGAGATTGCTGAATATATATCAAAGTGTCTGGTGTGCCATCAAGTGAAGGGAGAGAGGCAGAAGTCTAAAGGGACGATACAACCATTTTCCATACCATAACAGAAATGGGAGAACATCACCATGGACTTTTTCACCGGACATCTAAGGACATCCAAAGGCAACAATGCAATCTGGGTTGTTGTGGATAATTTTTCAAAAAACTGCACACTTCATTGCTATTCAGGAAGATTTCTCATCATATCAGCTTGTACATATATATATTATGGAAGTGGTAAGGCTACATGGAGTGCCACTATCTATAGTGTCTCATCGAGATCCAATATTCACCTCTAATTTTTTGAAGAGTCTTCAACAAGCTCTGAATACTGAACTGAACTTCAGTACGACCTAACATCCTCAAATTGATGGCCAATCTGAGCGGACTATCCAAACACTTGAGGACATGTTGAGAGTGTGCTAAATGTACTTTAAAGGAGTATAATATCAACATCTTCATCTGGTTGAGATCTCTTATAATAACGGTTTCCACTCGAGCATCTAAATGGCACCATATGAATCCCTTTAGGAAAAAAGGTTTAGAACACCAGCGTGTTGGGATGAGGTCGGTGAACGTAAGCCGCTTGGACTGGAAATGGTTGAGGAAATGGTGGATAAGGAGAAAACCATTCAGCAGCATATCACGGTAGCCCAGAGTCTATAGAAGAGTTATGCAGATAATCGTCGACGAAACCTTGAGTTTGAAGATGGAGACATGGTTTTTCTATGAATATCACTGTGGAAGAAGATCATGAGGTTGGGAAATAAAGGGAAGTTAATTCCAAGGTACATTATCCCCTTATATATTCTTGATAATGTCAGGGTTGTGGCCTATAGACTAGCACTGCCACCTACAATGGCCAATGTACATCATGTCTTCCTTATATCTGTCTTAAGTAAGTACATACTGGAACCTTCACATGTACTCTCTTCTGAGGTGGTAGAGTTGGAGGATGACATTTCATTTGAGGAGAAACCAGTGAAGATCATAGATCATAGAGAAAAATTTCTACGAAATAAGAAAATTCCCCTTGTCAAGGTGTTGTGGTGAAACCACAAGTTTGAAAAAGCGACTTGGGAATTGGAGGAAATGATGAAGCTGTGTTACCCACATCTGTTTTAGTGTGGGAAAAAGGAAATTTCGATTGCAAAATTTCGTAAGGGGGAATATTGAAATGGCCCGAAGTTTGACTAATAAAAATCCCTCTTGATCTAGTCAAATGTCTCTTTATGTAAAATGTTTATATAAAATGCAACTTCTTTGGTTTTATGTTAAGAACTATGATAGTTGCTTTTATAGCCGTTGAACAGTGATCGGATGATTAGTATAAATATAGGGCTTTAAGAAATATAATTTACTTAGACAAAGGAAGCGATGGCCTCATCCAATAGAATTTCTCCATACGAAGCCCATTTGTCAGAGCTCGGAAAAGCGGTGGCATCTTTGGGCTTCTCTCTTGACCAATACCAAGCTACACTTCATCATGTCAAGCTCGAACGTGACCTTCTACAGGAAAAATAGTTGTTGATAGAAATAACCACTCGAGCAATGTTATCTGAGCCACCCCAAGAGTCTTTCACCATCGCACACCTTACCCTTAGGTCTTATGTGGCTGTTTTAAGGGGTTATGTAACAAATCTCTAGTACTATTTTCATGTACATTATTATTTTTAGTATATAATAATGAATATACTTTCTTGTCATTATTGATACATTGTAAATATTTTTTAAAGTGAATATAATGTTTTTCAATTATTATTTAATTAATAATTCTATTTTATTAAATTAATGGATTTTTGAATTAATTCATTATAATAAAATATAATTTTTATTTTTATTATTATTAAATAAATGTTATTATATATAAATGATCATATAATTTAATGAATGTAATTGTATTTTTTATTAAGGTTTAAAAGCCATTTTGTCAAAACCCATGAATTTTTAATGAATATCTGTTTTTATTTTAAAAGATAAAATTAATATATTCAGAAAATTATTTAGATATAATAAATGTTATTTCTGGAATTTGGACGTCAAAATTATCCAACGGTGATTTTTTCATAATTTTCTGAGACAGTCAATTTTTTGGATAAAAAATATACACTGTTTAAATATATAATGTGTTTTATGACATCATAATGACCCAATAGTGATGTAATAAAATTATATATTCTTTATGTTCGACCAATATATGTTTTATCATAAAAATAATCTAATTTTGGGTTTGTTTGACTTAATTTTCAAAGCATTAATTGACCCTTCAAGACTTATTAAACACCTTGTCTTATTAAATTGTTTTCCATGGGTGTGTGACTCACCTCCACATAAGAAACCATATTATTTTAAAAATTTAGAACTTTGGAATTATAAAATATTTTATTCCTCTTCCCTTTTCCAAAAACCATGGGTAAAAACCATGTGATGGTTTGTGGTTTTGACAAATTTAATATATGGGGTCCCAAACCTAAATAATAAAGAATTCCCTCACCTTTCCTATATAAACCAACCCAAGATCCAAATTCCTCCTCACTCAAAGCCATTGGAGTTCATCCAGCCTCTTCCCTACTCTCTCTAGTATCCTATCAAGGTTCACCAAGCTCCCAAGAAGCCTCTCTCAAGCCTCTCTCAAGCCTTTGAGAGCACATTTCCAAGTAAGGGTTTTTTCTTCCCTTCTCAATTTTGTCCAGTTTTTTTAAGTTGTTTTTCCCTATTAATTCCAATTATGAATGTTGGGGTATGTTTTTTCACCTCCCTCATACTTCCCTATTTATGTTTGAATTGTGGTAGAACCTTTTCTATCTCATTAAATGCCTCCCATGTACATCTGTTAATATGCCAAAACTCAGAAAGGAACTTCTCTCTCCTCTTTTACATTCAAGCAATACATTTGTATCATGAATATAAATTCAATTAAATTTTTTAGATGTTTATATATATGACCTTCTTAATGTACATTAAATGTAAATATGATGAGTACCCCTTTCTCTCTCATCAACCATTTTTATGAATTCTTATGTCACACCGTTACGCTGCCGAAATCACACCGATTTTCTGAGCCAATGTCATTGTGTAGTGAATACCATGCCCATTTCTCCATAAAGGGTATTCACCTTTATGAACATTTACTTATTGATTTTAAAGTTTCATGTATTAATTCCACATTACATTATCCTTTAATAAATTATTATCTTTTATGAATCCATGATTTATGATCAATGTGGCACACTTATGCATGAAATGAAATGTTTAAGAAGGGTGTACCCTTATAGTGCTCCAATGCATTAGGTAAAGTATAGTATCATGATACATAATGTGAAATGAGTGTTGACTCATGATAATTCAATTGCAATGAGGGTTTACTCATGCTTCATGTGCAATGAGGATTTACTCATGCTCTATGTGCAATGTGCCTTGGCTTATGCTAATTCCATGTTAAGTTTTGTTGACACATTTCCATGTTATGATTATCATTCTTTATCATGAATTTATGTTCATGTCTCTCCTGTGATCTATTGATATGCCTATTTTCTAACATGTATTATACTCCTAATGTATTCTATGTTTATTCCCTTATTGGGCTTTATAACTCACACCTTTTCTTATGCATGTCCTCAGGTTATCCCATGCAATGCTAAGTACAAGGGAATGTAGTGGCCATGTAAAGGTAGATTTCAATAAAGATGTTGTACTTCATCTTTTATGTTGTTATGTAATGATCCTAATCCCTAAAGACACTAGACCTCTTGATCATCCATGTTGTATCAAGTGAATGGTTTTTTTAACAAATCATGTTTAAGTTTGTAAAAAAATATGGGTTTTCATATACATCACACTCCATATAGAGCTTTACATGGATCCATCTAAATAATCAAGAGAAAGATATTATTTTATGATGAATCAACAAATACGAGATGCTGATCCCATCCACAGTTTAAATTCCAGAGAGAATGATCTTAGCATATCTTCAAGTTTCTGGATAGTCCTTTTATATTTCCCAATAGTTTGGGGGTGAAAGGTCATTCTGAAATTTAATTCAATACTAAAATAATGTTAAAGGCTCCTATATAATTTAGATGTGATCCTTGGATAATAGTCATAGACAATCCAGACTAGAGCACCATGCAGTCTCAGCACTTTCACTGCATATATCATTGAAATATATTCAAGAAAGAGGTCTTCCCAATTTTGGATAAAATGGGTAGTCTTGGTGAGTCGTTCAACCACAACCCATATCACATTATTTCCACTCGTAGTCTTCAAGAGACTTCTCTTAATGTTCATTTGAACATTCACCCATGTCCACATGGTTATAGGCAATGGTTGTATTATCCCTTTAGACTTTTGTCTCTTTGCATTAACTTGAAGGCATACCAAGGACCTTCAAATATATTCTACAATCTCTTTCTTCATGTTATCCCATCAAAAGTGTTCTTGGAGATCACGTTACATCATGGTACTCTTAAGATGGATAGAGAATTTTGAGTTATGTGCATTATCCAAACTCTCCCCCTTTATCATGGGAGATGAAGGCATGAAATGTTGTGTTTCAAACCGAATCACACAATCGTCGTCGACATGTAACTCTTGTTGTTTTCCTTACTATACCACATTCAACCTCTTTTGTATCTCCACATAATCCCTTTGTGCTTATTGAATAATTTATTAGATGGATGGTTTCACAATTATATAGGAATGTATGATATATCCCTTTTCTACTTTTATTTCCAAATCCATCCTTTCCATATCTAAGACTATATGGGTTTTCTCAATCCATAACATGGAGAGAGTAGCATGTTCTTTAAATCCTAGAGCATCATCTACCTTGTATACCATTCCAAGATGATAGGGAATAGAGAAATCATAATCTTTGATTATCTCTAACCATAACCATTGATTCTTGATGAGCTCCTTTTGTGTGAATATATACATTAGGATATCGTGGTATGTGTTTATGTCACACTTCCGAATATAAATGTAGTGATGCTATATTTTCAAGGAAAAACTCCCAGCTTCTAGCTCTGGATCATGCGTTTGCTTTATCTACTCATGTATCCTCAATTGTCATGAGACGTAGTCTATCAAATTTTCATTTTTAATGAGTACTCAACCCATGAATTTTTTGAAGCTTTACAGTATATCAAAAATCATTGTCAACATTTCGATAGTGTGAGTACATGTGTAGTGAAAATCATTCTCTTTATCTCCTTGTATCATACCAAACATCATTCCATCAAGACATACATTACCTATTTCCTTGTTAACAATGTTAGTGGGCTTTGCAATGGTGATAAATTTCTCACAATATGTCATTAGTACCCATCTAATCGCAGAAAACTACAGATTTATATGACACTAGAGGTTTTGTGATATTCCTCAATCGCCATTGTTTTTGAAGGGTCCACATAAATTCCCTCACTTGTGATCACATGTCCCAAGAATGACCCTTGCTTTATCTAAAAGTCACACTTGTTGATCTTGGAATACAACTTCTCATTTCACAATGTCCCCAACACAAGACATAAATGTTTTTTTATGTTCCTCCTAGCTCTTAGAGTATATAAGAATATCATCAATAAACAGTACCACAAATGTTTCGAGGAAATGTCTAAAGAATCTATTCATCAAATCCATGATGATTTATGGGTCCCGAGTAATTCTGAATGGCATCACTCAAAACTCATAGTGAACATACCTAATACTTAATGCAATCTTCTAAATATCTTCCTTCTTCACCATTAGATGATGATAACCATAACAAATATCCACCTTTGATAACTATTGAGATCCACTTAACTTATTGAAATAGACTTCAATCCTTGGAAGGGGATACATATTCATGGTGATGGTCTTGTTCAGTTCCTTATAATAGATACATAGCTACATTGTTCCACTCTTCTTCATCACAAGGAGAACTGGCGCACCCAAAGGTGATGCACTATGGCGTATGAACCCTTGTCCATGTAACACCCTGATATTTTATGAGAATTATGTATTATTTTATAAACAACATCAAAGGAATCTTTCACTTCACAGAACACTAGCTTGGATTGTGTTACACGCAATCATGACCTTCCTCGATAGCGTGTGTAGTACGGAATACTAGGTTTCACTAATCAACGATATATTGTTATAATATTATTATGGACTGGACATTATGAATAGTATTAACTAAAATTTTCATTTTATAACATTATTATTCATCTTACATATTTTCTAGAACATGGTATGAGAAAAAAATTAATTTTTCTGGTAAAATAAGTATTTTTCAAAAAAATGCAATTTTGCCACCTTTTGACAGGGCATCGACCTTAAATCTAGTTTTTGACAAGATTATAAGTTAAATTTGACAAAATTTAATTTATATATGGAATCAGGATATAAAAATTTACTTTGGATAAATTTTTTATATTATTCTGATAACTTTCATATTTTAATGAATAGTAAAAACACGTTATATTTTAATTTAAAAAAAAATTTATCGCAATAATTTATACTATTAAATTATAATATTGAATGGTTTTAAAGTATAAATAGAATATATTTTTACCATTTAATATAATTTATGTCATTACCATTAATTTTACATTGAACTCATTGTTAAAAACAATTCAATTTTTTGCAATGTTTTAACTTTTAAAACCTGTTTTCTTAACAACGGGATTAATTTTAAATTAATTACTGAAACATTTTTGTTTTGAATTTTAAAAAATGGATTCCATATTTGAATTCAGTGTGTCCAGATTATGTTAATAGGATACTTTTTTTATGACTAGTAACTACGTTAATTTTTATTTACTGTAGTTAAAGTTAAATCGAGTAATTAAGGGTAAATATAAGATTATAAAATTACCCTAAAACCTTCCAAAAATCTATTGGATGACTAAAAGTCGACAATTATCACCTAAGGGTCGGAATAAATACATTTTATGGACTTTTTAACATTAAAATAATTTAATTGTTATTAAAACCAAAGAGAGTGACAACATGTCACTCTCTTAAATATTATAAGTATAAAAATTTTAATTTAGTTATAAACTACATGAAACTTATATCATTAATAGTATCCAAAAATATAATAAAATTATCTACATCATGATAATTTATTTATAATTTTTAGGGATAAAATAAATATCATTATTGGGATCACAATAGTGATGTAGAAATTATTTCATTAATTGAAATATCAAATTAATGGTTTTAAAAATAATAAAATAATTATTATATGAACTAATAATTCTGATCCATTAATTATATAGATAAATATGACATGATAGGAATCTGTTAAATATTTTTTTTTTGAAACATATATTCTATGTGGATTTTATTTAAACTAAAATAATTAAATTTTGTCAAAATTGACACTATTGATATTTTATATTATTAAATTGTTTAAAAATCCCAAATATATTTTAAAAATTACGAATTAAAATTTATATGATCTAACATTTTATAACGTATCAAATTATTTATAATTAAAAAACATATGTAAATAATTATAACCATATAATATTTATAACGACATTATCAAAAATAAAATTAAATAGATTAAATACGGATAAATAAAAACAATAAGGTTTAAAATAAAATCAAAACATGTCTAAATTTAATTGGTTGAGGATATTACGACAATATATTATCAAATATCTTAATTTGACTCAATTTGGAAGTTTTAAAGTGGGGTTAGGGTTTATTGTAAATTAATATTTTAGAGGTTCCAAAGGTGCCCCTCTCCTCCCTTATAAAAGGGCACCTCCTACCTCTCCTCTTTACACAACTTTGACCCTTCATGGTATGCCCACCCTGGACCATTACTATTCTCAACTCCCCTAGTAATATTCTAGAGGTCCTGGTATTCATCAAAGACCATCATTAGTGCCCTAAGAGGAGGTTTCAATGAGGCGTGTCGAAGAAGATGTAATATCTGTTACCGATTATTTTAAATTTATTTCTTCTTATACATCATCTTATTTAGGTGATTAATTATTAATTAATAACATCAGTATCACTCATATACTAATATGTTATTATTAATATGAAACAACCCTATTTCACCTTCTATCAATCCTACGGAAAATGAATTCATCGCGTGTGCGTACGTACGGAATACCGTCTCCACACCGTGGTGTATTCTGTTTTCAACCACAACCTTACTTGGATGGGTATAATGGTGTAATGAATAACTATATTTGATTAATTTAAAGTGATAATGATTCTGAAATTGTATACATATACTTCAATACAATTCCATGATCATGGGAACGATATCATCGCTCGTGCGTACGTAGGGCCTACCATCTCTAGGATGTGATACGACTCCTTCTACTTGATCATCATTGAATAATGATTATATAAATGAATTTAATGAATAAATATTTTATATATTACACTAATAAAATTCTAAAAATTAGTTATCTATAACCTAAACAGAAGAATAAGAATTAATTCGACAAAACATGCATAAGAACATAAAGCAATGAACACCAGAATAACAAGTAGAAATGAAATATTACTAATAAGAAGATACAAATATGACCATATATGATATCATAACAATGAATATGATTCTGTAATAAGTCAATGAAATTATTTAAATCATTATACAGGAGGTTCAGATACGTAAGAAGCAAATCAGACCTAAGGTAAGGGAAAATCTCCAAATCTCATTTTTATCCGAGATTTTTTATACTTCAGAATTTACTGGGGAATATTTATCATCCACATCCATGTTTCCTCAATATGAAATATTATTTCTATCCTCCTACAATTGTTTGAATCCAATTTTAACCATTGGTGAGTAAAAGATAAGAATGGAATCTTTTGTCATTTTCAGTATGAGGTACTTTTTTGACTTTTCTGGCCAATGTATGAGGAGAATTTTTTTTAACATATAAGACATGAATGGATTTTTATTATTTCAAGGAAAATTATTTCCATGAATCTTCCTTTACATGTTTTCAAGATTATTTTTAATAATCTTATTTTAGTTTAAAATTTTATGACATGTTTAGAAAGTTAAATTTTTTTGAAGTAGAAATGATATTTTACTCAAGAATGGAGTTAAAGTGTTTTACCAAAATTATGTTCCATCTAAGATAATATATGGTTCTGTTTATATCCCTAATCTTAGATTGATTAGATTATGTAATGATGGGAATATGTTTATGATTTCTTTTTATCTTAAATGGATTATGTTATGATGGAATGATGTTTAAGAATCCCATTTTTATAACACGGGTTATGCTTTGATTTATGATTTTGTGGAAGAAATAAGAATGGTTTCATTATGATATGGGTGTGACCTATATCTCCCTCTAATGCATTGGGTAAATATTTGTATCTCATGATATAGACATGGCTGGAACAAACAATTAATCTGGTTCAGTGATACAGGACTGGAATGAGGAGGGAACTTAGTTCAGTAATGGACTTTGTCCACTATGATGGTATTGAAAATGAGCCTTGACTTATATGAAATTATTTTATACGATTATGTGTGTATTCTACAATGTTTCATGTTTTATGTTATGATTATTGGGATTACATCTCACTAATATGATTTATCCCATGTTATGATATTATGATCTCTTTTTCTAGTTAATATTTTTATAATGTTATGTTCTTATGAATATGATATGATTGATATATATTTTCTTTACCCTTACTGATCATTTTAGCTCACCCTTTTTTATATTTTCATTTCCTCAGGTCAGGAAGAAGGGTATTAAGTAGGATATGCCAAAAAAGACTCTAGATATGATGGAATAAACGAGAGACAATGTAGATGATTTATGAACCAGTTGTTTATGTTTCCCTATTTCTAAATACACTATACCTATATAGTCCTATCATGGTTTTCTTATATGTTGTAATAAGTGTGATTCAATTCTGAAGTAATAACCTTGTATGTAAAGTATGGGACATTATAGTCGGTATCAGAGGAAAGGTATAGACAACCTTTGGAAACTAGGATGTGAAAGCCTTAGAAAATACTCTAAAGATATGTCTAAACATTGAACACAATATTAGTGTTTTAGAAATAGCCATGAACAACCTATGATAAGAACTAAAATTTGAAATTTTATTCTTGATTATGTCGTTCTCCTATTATGATTAGTATTTCTCACATTATAATTATTGGTTTTAGTATATGGCTGGAACCTGACGGAACCGTGTTAATGTTGAATGCGACGGGAAATGCAATGATTGTCCCCCATGAGCAACCAATCATTATGGGAGATGGAATGCAAAATATTTTAGCCATGCTCACACAACTTTCTCAAGCTATGAATCATGCAGGACTTCCAAACGAGAAATGGAATGATCAACATTCTATTGAATCCTTCATGAGGCAGTGTCCACCTTCATTCAGCCGGTCTTCATGTCTATTAGTGTGTGAACAATGAATTAGTACCACTGAAAAGATAATTTCAGTCCTGCAATGTTCTGATCATGATAAAGTAATCTTAGAAGTATATCTTTTGGAAGGTTAATCTTATAAATAGTGGAATCTTATTAAGAATACAATTCAAAGGGATGAAATTGAGTCCATGGAATGGGACGAGTTCAAGAACATATTTTTCAATAATTACTTCCCTTGTATTATTTTGAAAAATATGGAGAATATGTTTCTTGAACTGAAGCAAAAGGATGATAAATCAGTTGGTACCAATAAAGAAAATTTTACATGACTGGCAAGGAACACTTTTGGAATTATTATCCAACCTGAGAGTAAGATTGTTCGTTTCTTTAGTGGCTTAAAAACAAGTATTTGAAGGGCATTAGACATTAAGGACTTCAATAGATACATGGAAATTTTTTGATGTGCTCTCAAAGTTGAGATGGAGATTGGAGCAATCCATCAGACATATGGGTTTGATATGAATAGGAAAATGGAATTCAAAGGGAAATATAAAGACAACAATGAAAAGAAGATCAGTTTCTAATTATGCTCAATGTGTGGAATGAAACATGGGGGGAATTGTCTTAAAGGGACATGTAAATATTTTATGTGCAGAAAATAAGGTCATTGGGAAGTTGAATGGTGAAATAATTAGAAGAATATGTCTAATGTTGTGAAAAAAGAAAGGGATACACAGAATGCACCTCCTACATTTAAATGTTTCAAGTGCAAGGAAATGGGGAATTATACCAATCAATGCCCTAATCCAAGCGTTGTTGATGGTGATCGACGTCAATAAACTATTATGGCCAAAGACAATGGAAAGTCACATACAATTTATATCAGTGATGTAGAGTTTGATAACGGAGTAGTGAAGGGTACACTTACCATCCACTCTAAAGTAGAAAATGTTTTATTTGATTCTGAATCCACCCACTCTATTATTTATGAAGAATTTTCTAAGGGTATCATCGTACTACCTCAACAATTAGATGTTGAGTTAGCTATGACAACTCCTAATGGCACAATGGTTGCATCAAAAGTTTATAATTATTCTCCAATTAATTTTTGTTGGAAAGTGCTTCCTACAAATCTTGTGATTCATCCAATAGTGGAATTTCATGTGATTCTTGGCATGGATTGACATTCTTTATACGGAGCTCATATAAATTTCAAAAGAAGGAAAATCACATTTAATATTCCTGAATAATATACTATCATCTATCGATGCAAGGATGAATATAACCTTCCAGTGGAAATTTCTTCCATCTTATGGGTCTTGATTCCAATAAATGAAGGTTATTAATCTTAAATGGTTGGAGAGAAACTCATGATTAAGAATATGCCCTTTGTATGGGAGTTTGATTATGTCTTTCCAGAGGAATTTCCATGTCTTCCACCAAATCATGAAGTTGAGTTTTCAATAGAACTCATACCGGGTGCTATGCCCATTTCAAAGAAACCTTATAGAATGTCCCTAATTGAGTTGTAGGAATTGAAGAAGCAACTCCAAGAAAATCTTGATAAGGGATTCATATGCCCTAGTGCATAACCTAGGGGAGCACCTGTTCTATTTGTTAAGAAGAATGATAGATCAATGAGACTCTTCATTGATTATCAAGAACATAACAAGATCACTATCAAGAAAAAATATCCTCTCCCATGCATTGATCACTAATTTGACCAACTACGCTAATCTCAATACTTTTCCAAGATTTATATTTATTCAGGGTATCAAGAATTAAGGGTAAAAAAGTGGATATACCAAAGACGACTCTTCTTAAAAGGTATGGACACTATGAATTTATAGAGATTCCATTTGGTCTTAATAATTCCCCTGCTATCTTCATGGATATAATGAATAGTGTCTTTAAAGACTATCATGATTAGTTTCTGGTTATCATTATAGACCATATTCTTGTCTATTCAATGAACAAGGAAGAACATGAAGATCACTTGAGAATTGTATTAAAGACCCTGTGAAAGGAGAAGCTTTATGCCAAATTTACCAAGTGTGAATTTTAGCTTCGTGAAGTTTTATTTTTGGGTCACATAATCTAAAAAGTGGTGATATATGTGGATCCAGAAAAAACAGAGGTTATAGAAAGATGGAAGAGACCAACAACAGTAACTGAGATCCGATGTTTTCTTGGTTTGGATGGATGTTATCGATGTTTTGTGAAACATTTTTCACGATTATCAAATCCAATCACCAGGTTGACTCGAAAAAAAGTTAAGTTCGTTTGGGCAGAGGAGTGTGAAGAGAATTTCAAGGAGTTGAAAAGATGGTTATCGAGTGAACCTATGCTCACAAAACATTGTAGTATAGAAAGTTTTGTGATCTACAGTGATGCATCCAAGAGGGGTTTGGGGTTTGTTCTCATGAAAAACAATATGGTGATATATTATGCCTCCTGACAGATGAAAATCCATGAGAAAAATTACCCAACTCATGATTTGGATTTATCTACGGTAGTCTTTGAATTAACGATTTGGAGGTATTATCTTTATCGTGAATGGTGGTATATTTATACTGATCATAATAGTTTAAAGTATATTTTCACACAAAATAAGCTGAATATGCGCTAAAGAAGATGGTTGGAGCTGATTAAAGATTACGACTACTCAATTAATTACCACCCTGGGAAATCAAATAAGGTGGAAGATGCATTAAGTCGACAAGACCATGCTAGATTATCCATGATGAGGATCACAAAAGATCCAATATTTATTGATTTAAAAAGGATGGATCGTGGAATTATAATAAAAGGGGAAAAATCATATCTTTCCCAAATGAATGTTCAACCATCTATAAATGTGAAGATTAAAGAGTCACAAAAAGAAGATGTAGTGTCACAAAAGAAGGTGAGAAATGTTCCTGAATTAAACCTTAATTATGATGGGATAATAAGGTTCAGGAATCAGGTTTGTGTTCCTCCCATCCCAGAATTAAAGAAGGGGCTACTTGATGAGGCTCATAGTTCATCATTCTCTATTCATCATAGAAGCACAAAGATGTATAGGGACATGAAAGAGTACTTCTGGTGGGATGGAATGAAAAGAGATATTGCTGAATATGTCTCTCGATTCCTGGTTTGTCAGCAAGTTAAAGATGAGAGACAGAAGTCTAAGGGGATGTTACAACCATTACCCATACCAGAATGGAAATGGGAAAACATCACTATGGACTTTGTCACTAACCTTCCTAAAACATCCAAAGGCAATAATTCTATATGGGTTATAGTTGATCGTCTTATGAAGTCGGCACAATTCATATATATTTGAGAATATTTCTCTCCGAATCAGGTCGCTGGGATATTTTTGAAGGATATGGTAATATTTCATGGTGTACCACTTAACATTATATTTGATTGGGATCTAAGGTTTAGCTCGAATTTCTCACAAATTCTTCTCCATATATTAGATACAGAGTTGAGTTTCTGAACAGCTTATCTTCGTTGGACAGACGGTCAGTCAGAGAGAACAATTCAAACTCTAGAAGATTTTTTACGAGCATGCCTTATGGATTTTAAAGGTGGTTGGGATCAACACATACCTTTGGTGTAATTTTCATATAATTGTAGCTTTCACTCCAGTATTCAGATCGCTCTTTATGAAGATCTCTATGGAATGAAATGAAACACTCCAACTTGCTGGGATGATGTTGGGGAAATAAAGTTATTATGACCTGATCATGTTGATGAGATGGAAGAAAAGGTCAGATCTATTCAATAACACATAATATTAGATCAGAGTCGAAAAAAATTAATGCCGACAACAGAAGAAAAGACCTAGAGTTTGAAGTGGGTGATAAAGTGTTCTTACGAATATCTCTTTAGAAGAGAGTAATGATATTTCAGAAGAAGGGAATGTTGGGCCCTAGGTATGTCAATCCTTTAAAAATACTGGATCGTGTTGGGAAGGTGGCTTACCGATTGGGGATTCCATAAAATCTCTCTAAAGTTCACAATGTGTTCCATGTTTCTCTCCTAAGAAAGTACATACCCGATCCTTCAAATTTACTGAGCTCAGAAGTTGTACCACTGGAGCAAGATTTTTCTTATGAAGAATAGCTGATAGAGACTCTAGATCATAGTGAAAAAGTTCTAAGGATCAAGACCACTCGCTTGGTGAAAGTTTTATTTAGGAACCACCAATTAGTAGAAGCTACATAAGAGATTGAAAATATGATGAGGTAGAGGTATCCTCATCTGTTTGTTACGAAGTGACGAATTTCGAGGGAGAAATTCATTTTAAGTGAGGTAGAATGTAACACCATAATATTTTATGGGAAGTATATTTTTTATGTCTCATGTTATACGCAAGATCAAAGGAATATTTCACTGCACACAACACTAACTTGACTTGTGTTACATGCAATCATGACCTTCCTCGATAGTGTGTGTAGTACACAATACTGGGTTTCACTAAGCAACGATATATTGTTATATTATTATTATGGACTAGCCGTTATGAATATTATTAACTAAATTTCTACTTTTATAACATTATTATTCATCTTAAATATTTTCTAGAACATGGTATGAGAACAAAATAAATATTTCTGGTAAAATAAGTATTTTTCCAAAAATGTAGTTTTGCCACCTTGTGATGGCACACCAACATTAAATCCAGTTTTTTACATGTTTATAAGTTCAATTTTACAAAATAAAATTCTTTTTTGGATTAAGGATATAAAAATTTACTTTGGATGTATTTTTCATATTATTCGAATAACTTTCATATTTTAATGAATAGTAAAAACACGCAATATTTTAATTATAAACAACTTTTAGGACCACAATAATATATATGGTCAAATTATAATATAAAATGGATTTAAAGTATAAATAGAATAAATTTTTACCATTTAATATAATTTATGTCATTACAAATAATTTTACACTGAATTCCTAGGTAATAACATTTCAATCTTTGGCAATGTTTTAACTTTTAAAACCCGTTTTCTTAACAACGTGACTAATTTTAAATTAATTACTGAAACTTTTTTGTTTTGAATTTTTAAAAATGGAATTCATATTTTAATTTATTGGGTCCCAATTATGTTAATAGGTTAATTTTATTTTTTTTATTAATAGTAACTACGATAAATTTTATTTACTATAGTAAAAAGTAAATCAGGTAATTAAGGGTAAATATAAGATTATAAAATTACCCCAACACCTTCCGAAATTCTATTGGATGACTAAAATTAACCTATTATCACCTAAGGGTCGGAATAAATTCATTTTATGGACTTTGATCATTAAAATAATTTAATTGTTATTAAAAGCAAAGAAAGTGACAACATGTCACTCTCTTATTCTTTATAAGTATAATAATTTTATTTTAGTGATAAACTTCACGAAACATAGAACATGAATATTATCCTGAAATATAATAAAATATCTACATCAGGAGAATTTATTTATAATTTTTAGCTCTAAAATTATTTTCATTAATGAGGACCCAATAGTGATGTAGAAATTATTTCATTAATTGAAATATCAAATAAAAGGATTCAAAAATATTAAAATAAATAATATATGAACTAATTAATTTGATCCATTAATTTTATAGATAAATATGAAATTTTATTAATCTATTAAATATTTTGGTTCGAACATATCTTCGTTGTGGATTTTATTTAAATTAAAATAATTGAATTGTTTCAAAATTGACACTATTGATATTTTATATTATTAAATTGTTTAAAAATAAAATATATATTTTAATAATTAAATATTAAAATTTATATACTCTAAAATTTCATAATGTATCAAATTGTTATAATTAAGAACACAAAAGTAAGTATTTATAACCATATAAAATTTATTACATTATTACCACAAATAAAATTAAATAGATTAAATAAGGATTAATAAAAATGATAAAGTTTAAAATAAAATTAGAACAGGTCTAAATTTAATTGGTTGATGAGATTACAACCATATCTTATATAATATCCAAATTTTACTCACTTTTGAAGTTTTTAGGTGGGGTTAGAGTTTATTATAAATTAATATTTTAGAGGTTTCCAAAGGTGCCCCTCTCCTCCCATATAAAAGGGAACCTCCTCCATATCCTCTTTACACAAATTTGATCCTTAAAGCTCGGCCAACCCATGCCCATTACACTTCTAAAATCCCCTAGTAATATTCTAGAGGTCCTGATCTTCTTCAAATACCATCATTAGTTCCCTAAGAGGAGGTTTCAAAGAGGCGTGTTGAAGAAGAGGTAATATCTGTTACCGATTCATTCAAATTTATTTATTCTTCTACTTCCTCTTATTTAGATATTTAATTATGAAGTAATAACATCAGTATAACTCATATACTGATATGTTGTTATCAATATGAAACAAACCCATTTCACCACATATCCATCATATAGAAAACTAAATCACCGCGTGTGCGTACGTACATAATATCGTTTCCACGTTGTGGTGTAATCTGTCTTCCACCACCACCTTACTTGGATGTGTATAATGCTGTAGGGAATAACTATATATGGTTATTGTAAAGTTATATTTATTCGTAAATAGTATAAATACACTTCAATACAATTTCACGATCATGGGAACAATATCATCGCTCATGCGTACGTACGACCTACCATCTCTACTATGTGATACGACTCGTTCTACATGATATACATTGAATAATGATTATATAAATGACATTAATGAATAAATATGATATATATTACAGTAATACCATTCTGGAAATGAGGTATCTATAACCTAAAAAGAAGAATATGAATTTATTCGATAAAACATGGATAATAACATAAAGTAATTAACACCATAATAACAAGTAGAAATGAAATATTAAAAATAAGAAGATAGGAATATGACCATATATGATATAATAACAAATAATATGATTCTGTAATAATTCAATGACACTATTTAAATCATTATACAGGAGGTTTGGATACGAATGAAGCAAATCAGTCCTAAGGTAAGGGAAAATCTCACAATCTCATTTTTATTCAAGATTGTTTTTACTTCAGAATTTACTGGTGAATATTTATCACCCACATCCACGTTTCCTAAATATTTAATATTATTTCTATCATCCTACAATTTTTTAAATCCAATTTTACCCTTTTTTTAGTAAAATATATGAAATTAATCTTTTGTCATTTTTAGTACGAGGTACTTTTTGACTTTTCCGGCCAAAGTATCAGAAGAATATTTTTTTAACTTATAAGACATGAATTTATTTTTATGATTTCATAGAACATTATTTCCATGATGCTTCACTTAAATGTTTTCATGTTTATTTTTAATCAAATTATTTTAGTTTAAAATTGTATGACATTTTATGAAAGGTAAAATGTTTTTGAAGTAGAAAGGATATTTTCCTCAAGAATGGAGTTCAAGTGTTTTTGAAAAATATTTTCCATCTACAATAATATAAGGTTCTCTTTCTATCCCTATTTTTATATTGATTTGATTATTTTATGATGGAATTAATTTTATGATGTCCTTTTATATTGTATGGATTATGTTATGATGGAATGATGTTTAAGAATCCCATTTTTATTGCATGGGTTGTGCTATGATTTATTATTTTCTACAACACATAAGAATGGTTTCCTTATGAGATGGGTGAGTCCTATATCTCTTTCCAATGCATTGGGTAAATATTTTTATTTAATGAGATAGACATGGCTGGAACAGAAAGTTAATCTAGTTCAGTGATATAGGACTGGAAGAGGAGTGAACTCGGTTCAGTAACGGACTTTGTCCGCTCTGATGGTCATGGAAATGAGCGTTGAATAATATGAAATTATTTTATATGATTACTTGTGTATGCCAAAAAGTATCATGTTTTATGTTATGATTATTGGGATTACATATCACTACTATGATTTATCCCATGTTATGATATTATGATCTCTTTTGCAAGTTAAGATTTTCATAATGTTATTTTCTTATGAATATGATATGATTGATATTTCTTTTGTTTACCCTTAATGAGCATTTGAGATCACCCTTTTGTAGGTTTTCTTTTCCCCAGGTCTAGAAGAAGGGTATTAAGTTGGATATTCCAAAAGGGACTCTACATATGATGAAATAAACAAGATACAATGTATATGATTTTTGAAGCAGTTGTTTATGTTTCCTTATTTCTAAAGATACTATACCTATACGGTCCTATCATGGTTTTTTATATGTTGTAATATGTATGATTCAATTATGAAGTAATAATAATTTATGTAAAGTATGGGTTATTGTAGTCCAGATTCTCTTTTAGTTTCTTTGTTAAAATCTTCTAGATCAATGGGATCCATCCTATAGGGACATTTTGAGATAGGAGTAGCTCCATGTATGAGTTTTATTGAGAACTACACCTCATGATCTGGTGGAATTAAAGGTAACTCGTTGGGAAATACATCACTTTATTCCCTCACGAGGGGCATTCCCGCATGTTTGGAACTATCCCTTGACTCAATTATTTGGATGATATATGATTCTTCATTGGAAATTAACACCCACATCAATGAAGGATTTATCATAGGAGATCCAAGATATTCCATGCATTTGTAGAGGATAATGTGATGCTTCAGAATATGAAAAAATATTTTATTTTCCAAACATTTGATACATTCTCTATATAATGAGAGCCAATCAATTCCCACTATAGTGTCAGATTCCACTAAGGGAAGTATTAATATATTCTATGGAAGAATATTTCCACATATACCAACAAGAGATAATCAGACACTTTGGGCTGTAGTTATTTCACCACTTTGAGTTTTTATATAGACCTCTACATCACGTTTTTGGGACTTCAATTCTATAGTTCTAGAAATAATGAACGATATGATGGAATGTGTAGAACGAGATTCAAATAATAATTCTTCCATTCATGAGTGAATAAGAAGTGATCCTTGTAAGAATTAATTTTCTAGGTCCACCTCTACAGTAGTGATTTCATAATCATTCCCTTTTCCCTCTGGCATTGGGGGCTTCTAACACTGAATACCCTTGAGAAAATGAGGATTAGTGAATTGAATTATATAGTTCCCTTTCTCCCTATAGTGGTTGCATTGAACCATGGGTGGCTATCTCCTTTCATCTACAACATCCTCATTCCTTTTAAATTATTATCAACACTCTTGATAATGGTGTCCATCATTAATACACTTGAAGAACATCCCCATCCCATTGAGGTAGTTCTCATGGTGCAACTTCCAACATTTTTGGCATGAGGTGCGTTGAGTTTACTTCCAACATTATTCATTAGATCTACCAGTATGAATCTCCATCATTCTTTTCTTATCACCATATCTATGGGAAAATTCACCAAACTCCATATCAACTTTGAGAGCACATCAAAAAACGTTTTCATAACTCCCAATGTGTCAAATTTCAAGATCCCTTCAAAGGTGGGGTTTTAATCCGCAGAAAAATCTATCAATTTTTTAATCATTGTTGACTAAAAAACCTGAAGAATAATTTTCTATCCATGTTAAATTCTCTTCATAGTTTGTGACAGATTTTCCTTCTTTATCTTGAGCTCTATGAATTCTATCTCTATCATTGTGCAAAGAGTTCTTGGGAAATATTTGTTAAGGAACATTATCTTAATGTCATTCAATTACATCTCTTCAATTTCCTCCTATTTCATGGTGTTCTTAATCAAAGCCCACCATTGATTGGCCTCTCCATCTGGACGATAAAAAACTAGTTTCACCTTCTCCATCTCAAAATAATGAAGCATAGAAAAGATCTTCTCCTGGAATCTAACCAACTATTTTTCAACTACAAGATCAGACGATCCATTAACCGTCAGTTTTCGTTTCCATATAAAACATTTGATAGCCAGTTTCTCCCTCTTTGGTGAAGGAGGAAGTTCCCCATTATTACTGTTATTGTTCATAACTTAAGATATTTGGGTAAGCATCACCATCATTTTTTGAACTCCACCTCCCAAATCATTAGGGATGCCATTCAAGAAATTGTTGCATTGGCCCTCGTAGGAGTTGTTGGCCTAGTTTCTGCTGGTTCCCACCATTTTCTAAAATAGAAAAGCATAGAACAAAACATGAGTCCAAAATTCATGACTAATTTATTCATTGGTATGCTTTATAATAATAGAATAACATAAGGAATCCCAATGTAAAGATTCTTCTATGAATATTTTTAAATAATCTAATGTTAGAGGTTTTCAGTAGTGTTCAGTAATCCTAATTCCCAATTAACTAAAACTTTCCTCTAATACAAACTATAGTGACCCAACATTTTCATAAATTACTTTTACATAATTTTAAAGATAAAAGACATAATATTTTTACTCATTGTGGATACAAAGGTGTAGTGTCTTGGGAAAACTAGGACCATACATAATAATTACAGCATAAAGCATAATAATTTATTTAATTACTTATTCTCTAGATTCTTATTGTATCTTTATCTCTCATTAATTCATGTAGTCACCTAAGGATATACATCAAAAGGGGTGAGCTAAAAGCCTAGTAAGAGGATAGATAAGAACAATATAACAACGTGTGAGCATAACTATAACATATGCACAGAATAATTGACATGAGAAGAAGCATTAATAAGTGACTTGAAATGTGGTAATGCATAAAAATGAAACATCATTTCTTAGTGTTTTACTAACACAAATTCAAGTGAAAAAATATAGAACTTTGTTCACACATCATTTCACTATAACTCATGAGATTCCTCACTTTACCCAATGCATTGAACCACTATATAATTCGGGGTGCACCCATCAAATTCAAACATTAATATTGTGCTACATAATTTCAGGCTCACCTGTCAGATCATTACATTATAAATTATCATGCATTCCACAATGAACAATTATAAAAAAAGAACATAACTAACCCGTGTAACGTATTGTCTTTCATCTCATAAGAACACATTCTTAAAAATTGGTTTCTGAAAATTAAGTGGAAATAACTTACTTGATACGATAACCATCAACCTTGAGTGAGAAGTAAAAGGTTTGTTTTCTAAATAAGAGTTCTTTTGGAAGACATTTTTTTCATAAACATTGACATAAAACATTTATATCCCAGAAAAAGTAAGATAATGATAAGAACATGATTTTTATGGAGTGACCATGCAAAAAATGGAGTTAAAGCGGGAGAACCCAATGAAAGAAAGTTGGGTTTGAGATTTTCCCCTTACATTGTATCTGAACGCTTTTAACACTTTAATATCCTTTATAACCACAATAGATTCATTAATTGAAAATTTAAGAACCTTTTTCACATTAATATGGATAATTATGGTTACATTAAGTAATTTATTTGGGCCTTTGTATGAGTTATTGAGTTTAAAAACATTGTTCAGAAATGTACATTTTTATGGTTTTCTTGAGCAGTTCACATGTATTCATAAATGGAAGTTCATATAGAACATGAATAACTATCCAAAACTAATATTTCATGTTATTAATGATATTAGATATGTTAGAATTATCTTATAATGAATTTTGTTATACACCATTTGTATATATCATTAGATAAGGATTAAATGATGATTGTTTGGGTTAATTTGGATGATTTTTCGACCACAATGAACTTGTTTAGTTTAATCATTTAGTAATATGTGCCTAATTTAGTTCTAGAACAAGAAATAGGTTATAATATATATAATATAATCTCGTTCAACCATAAAAATAGTCTCATGGACAAAAATTAATTCTCTAAAGGAAATTGAAAACATGTCATTCTAGAAGTTGATATATTAACACCTTACGAACAACGATTTCTTTTATAAAATAAATTAAGAGGGGAACGTAGTTGGATGGTATAATAGCCCATTATTATCAAAATATTACAGTATATATATCATACTATAGTTAAAATAACATTTGTACAAAGGTAGGTGATGATATATTATGAGAAGAACATAAAATTAAATTTTGTTAACGAAAATTGGAAGAGAAATTACCTCTTGAATCCTTCTCTTGAGATCCTACTTAAGTGACCTAGGCCTGGTATTTTTTTGACACCAGATAAACGTGGACCTGGGAATTCTATTCGATATCCCACTGCTCCAATGTGATAAAGGATCTCAAAATGGACAATGTACCTTGAAATATGTGTTCTCTTCTTCCCAAATATCATAAATATCTTCCATGGTGATATGAGGTGGAATAACAGTTCTCTGACATCAAACTCTGGGTCTCATCGACAATTATAATCATTGCTTTTTTTATGACTCTAAGAAGCTTTAATATACTGATGGGTGGTCTAAAACTTCTCAACCATTTCATTGACCATCTCTAGAACTCAATGTTTTATCTCCCCAACATCATCCCAACATACTGGTGTTCTGTAGCTCTTCCCAGACACGACATCATATGGATGCATTTGGATGATTGAGTAGAAACAGTTGTTGAATGAGAAGTAAATAAGAGAAATATATTGATCCCATACTCCTTTGATGTCCACTGAGCATGCTCTAAACATATCGTATAGGGTCTGGATATTTTTCTTAGATAGACTATCATTTTGAGGGTGAGAAGTTGTACTGATGTTCAGCTCATTATTCAGAGCGTATTAGAGAATCTTCTAGAACATAGAGCTGAATCTTGGATCTCTATTAGATACAATAGATAGTTTTACTCCATAAAACCTTATCATGTCTATGATGTATATCTGTTCCAGTTGATTCCATGAGAAATCCTTCTGAATTTCAATGATGTGTGCTGTCTTAGTAGGATGATCCACAACAACACAGATAACATTGTTTCATTTAGAGGTCCATAGAGTTCTGGTGACATGTTCTATGGTTATGTTCTCCCGTTTCCATGATGGTATGTGTAATGGTTTCATCATCCAATTATAATTCTTCTTCATATCCTTCACATGATAACATACTAAGAACATTGATGTATACTAAGTGATCTCATTCATTATGTCATCCCAGTAATAATTTTCTCAGAGATCTTGATACATCTTTTTGTTTCATGGGTGAATATAGAAATTTGAACTATGTGAATCATCCAAAAGTTCATTATTTTACTCAGGATTCGATGGATCACCTAGCCACGACCCAAGTCTTACAATTCTATCTTCATTGACATTGAACTCCAAGGATTTCCCTTTTATATTAGTTTCCAATTTCTTCGGAATTCATATATCATCCTTTTGGGCATCTTTTATCCTTCCAAAAAGAGATGGCTGAGCAATCATTTGTGAATGGATTGAGGATGTTACCTTCATTATGATTCTCATGTCAATCTTTATCAAATCCAAGAAGATTGGATCCTTTTCTATTTTCATTAATGTCCAATTGCTGGATTGTTCCTACATAGAGCCTACACCACCTTATTTTCTTTCCCAGGGTGGTAATGGATTGTGAAATCATAGTCTTTGATCAACTATAACCATCCTCATCAGATCATATTAAAATCTTTATGTGTGAATATATACTTGATTAATTTTTGATCTGTGTATATTTCACACTTCTCCCCCAAAGAGATAACTCCACCAAATTTTCAATGCAAAGATCACTACAGCCAACCCCAGGTCATGTGTTGGATTTCTTTTCTCGTGAAATTTTAATATCCTTCAATCATATCCAATGAATTTGTCATTTTTCATTAACACACATCCCGATACCTTCTTCTAAGCATCACTAAATACCACAAAATGTTCTCCGCTTGTGGGTAATGTGAGCATGGGAACAGTGATAAGACTCTTTCTCAACTCCTTGAAGAATTATTTGCATTCATCACTCCATGAAAACATTTCTCCTTTCTGAGTTAGGGTGGTAAAAGGGATGTTAAATCATTTTGAATTTCTCACAAATCTGTGAAAATATCTACCTAAACCCATGTAGTTATAGATATCCGTTAAAATGTAGGCCTTGACCATCCCTCAATTGCAGTTGTCATGGAGGGATCCACATATATCCCATTGTTTGTGATGATATGAACCAAGAATGAGACATCCTTCAACCAGATCTCACACTTGATGTACATTTCATAGTGATTCTCCTTTTTCAAGGTCTCTAGTCCAGTTCTAAGAATCTTCTCATGCTCCTCCATGATTTTTTATTATATTATAATATCATCAATATATACTACCAAATTTTTTTAATGGTAATGTTTAAAGACTCTATTCATCATGTCATTGATTATGGAAGGAGAATTAGTGTGTCTGAAGGGAATTATAGGGAACTCATAGTGCTTGTACCTTGTACGAAAACCAGTCTTGGGAACTCATTGACCCTTACTTGGTAATATCCCGACCAAAAATACACCTTGGAAATATATTGGACTCTAAGTAGAAGATTGAAAAACTAAAAAAATCCTAGTATAGGGTACATGTTATTTATCGAGATTTTTTTGAGATCATGATAATCAATGAAAAGGCGCATTAATCCATCCATCTTTTTTATGATGATTACTGGTTCACCCCATGGTGAAGCACTTAGGCATATAAACCCTTTATCAAGATTCTATGGTAGTTTTTTCTTTAGCTCCTCAAGATCCAAAATAGTATTTATATACAGAGTCTTGGATACTAGAAACACAATTGGAATAATGTCAATTTATAATTCAACATCTATTCTAGGAGGAAGACAAGACAATTTCTCAGGAAACAATTCAGCGAATTCCATCCCAATTGGTATGTCAGCAAGGATGGTTGATTCCATAGAATACATCATCTGATCCAGATATGCATGCTCATGGAGGAGTAATATCAACACTTGAGATGATGGTGAAAAGGAAGATTCGTCATCCTCCTTGCACTTGTATATACTGAGGTGTTGATTCTCCATATGGAGAGTGATTTCCCTATCCTAGAAATTTATGATTGCTCTATATATAGAAAGCCAATCTATGTCATGAATTGCATCAAATCCCACCACAGGGAGTATGAATATTCTTACCTAGAAGTTCAATCCACTTATTAGGATAGTGGTGGAGTTATATTCATGGGATAAAATGATTTCCCCATTTTCTATACTCACCGAAAATATCAATTCCATGATTTGTGGTGGTGTTGGGAATGTTCTACTAATTGTTTGGGATGTTAAAGAATGTGTAGAATCTGAATCAAGAAGTATGTTCACTATTATAAAATGAAAAACTAGCATACCTATCATCACATCATTTTTGGGGTTTACTTTGGTAGCAGTGATGGAAAAAAGCACTCCTTTTATACCTTGGAGTTTGTTGGTTTCCTCGAAAATCCCCGGATTATGGAACAGATTTTCAATGTTCCTTGATTCATTGTAGTTAAAGCAATGAATAATTCATTTAGGTTTAATTGGAGTGTTACTCTCCTCTATCGCAGTCGTGGATTTTTCTTGCAGGCAGTGAATGACTATGTTCTCTTCTCATCCAAACCTAAATCATCTTATCGTCCCCTTTAGGCAATTCTGGCATGATTTTTTCCGCACCTTTGGTATGTGGGGTGCTGGATCTTCTTATCACCATTGGATTTATCTATTGGAAGACATGAATTTAAGTCCCCCTTGTGAATATTATCTCCATGATACACCTGAGATTATCCAATATCCATCTTGACTTAGAGGGCACATCTGACAATTTCCTTATAGCTATTGAAGTAATTGATATCTCAGTATTTCCGTAGGTTAGGTTTCCTCCCACAAAAGAAGCGGTCAACATTTCATTCGGGGGTAATAAAAACGTCATAGGAATATCGTGAAAGCCTTGCAAAGCATGGCTCATATGATCTAACATATTCTTTGTCTTTTTTTCTTGAGTGAAAAGAAGTCCCATTCCATCTTATGTCGGAGGGTGCATGATAAATATTTATAAAAAATATCTTCTGGAAAACCATCCATTCCAATGCCTCGATCTCCTCCTCTATATTTGTATTTTTGATCAATGTCTATCATTGATCATCTTCACCCTCCATACGTTAAGCAGCCCAAATAATCATCAATTGTTCAGAACATTTAAGGATGTAAAATATATTTTCAATAGATTAGATCCATTTTTCAGTGATTGAGTGATCAGATGAACCATTAAAAGTAGGATTCCTTTGTCTCACAAAGAACTCAATTGTGACTTTTTCGTTCTTGGGGGGGGGGGGGTGAATGTTTCTCATGACCCACCCATCAATTCATGACTTATGTTAACTAAGAGAGTATGATGATAATTTTTTCAATTCCCAATCCCATCGGGTTGAGCATATCATTAGAACAATCATCACTTTGATATTCCAATCGGTTGTTATCCCAAGTTCTCCTTTTACTGACCATTGGTTAAAGTAAAAGGAACGTTAGGGGTAACACATAAAGGGTAATCCAAAGTAAAAAATGGATGATTTATAAATTACTTCTAATTAATTAACCTATGAATTTATAGGATTTAATCTATGTTATCCAGTATCTACTTCACAACATATATTCTTTATTGAATTTGTTTCCATGACAATGGTTTATACTATGCATGTCAATTTATCAAAGCATATCCCCCAGGAGGGTCGTAACCATGACTGCTATAAGTCCTATTGTCATGTAACGGGATTCCCCGGGAGAATAATGAAAATCATTGTCAGATTTTTCACTCCTAGGTACATCTGTGCCAGAGCCACCTCTACCTGCACGAATCCAGATGTAGATTTATTTTCTTGATAATCCACTTAATCAGTACTCTCCCAAATTTAGGGATGTATTTATAATACTTAGTCTTATCCCTAAATATAGCACTATGGTTTTCTAATCCTAATCCCAAAATAACTAAACCTCCCTTTCATACCATCTATAGAAACACTATTTTTTAATGCACATATAATCATGATTTAATACATAAAACTATCACCTAATACAACATAGAAGATTGAGAGGTCTAGTGTATTTGGGGATTAGTAAAATTTCTGGATGACTGAAAATGTGAAGCACAACAACTTTATTGAAAACAGATTTTACATGACCACTACATTCCCTCATAATTAGCATTGCATGACTTAACCTGGGGACATGCATAAGAAAAGGGCGAGCAATATAGCACACTTAGGGGGAAAATAAGGTGTATCTTGAAGAATAAAGAACATGTTATGAAATAGTCATATCAATGGATCATAATAGAAATATAATTATAATGGAATGTTATAGCATGATTATCATAACACATAAATGTGGAAATAACAGTGAACATGGTATTAGCATGAGCCAAGGCTCATTGCATATAGAGTATGAGTAAACCGTTATTGCACTTGAATTAGGATAAGTGAACCCTAATTTCACATGAATAAGAATGAGTAAAACCTCATTCCTATTGAAATATCATGATACTAATCTTCACCCAATGCATTGAAGAGATATCAGGGTGAACCAATCTTAAACATTTCATTTCTTGCGTAAATTTTCCACATGAATCATACATCAAAGATTAATTAAAGAGCATAATTTATTCCTCGATAATGGAATGTGAAATATATAAATGAATATATATAATCAATAATATAACATTCATAAAGTTTATCACCCTTGATAGAGAAATGGACATGCTATTCACAACACAATGACATTGGCTTTGAAAATTGAGGTGCAATTTCGGCAGCATGATGATGTGGCATAAGAATTCATAAAAATGGTTGATGAGGGATAAAGGGGGGTCTAATAATATTTATATGAAATGGACAGTAAGGGTGTCATATAGATACATGTACTAATCTAATTAATGGAATTTTTATTTGTAATTCCAAATAATTCGTTGAATTTAAATGGAGAGGGAGAAATTACATACAGAATTTCATCAGTGAAACATGTGTACATGAGAAGCATTAATGTGATAGAAAAGGGTTATCTCATCATTCAAACATAAATACGTCTGTTTGGGTGAGATGAAGAATCATACCCCAAATTTTATAATTGAAAATAAAAGTGAATAACAAGATTAAAAAACATGGATGAAATGAGAAGGGATAGAATCCCTTTGAAGTGTGATCCAAAAGGCATGTGAAGGGCTTGAGAGAGGCTTAATGAGATCATGAGGTGACTTGGGAGGATTATAGAGAGGGGAGTCTAGAGTATAGACAAACTACAAAGTCTTTGAGTAAATAGGATGTGGGAGTGTGGGTGGGTTTATATAGGAAAAGAGATGGAATTATTTACTATTCAGGTTTTGGGTTCCACACATTAAACTACTCAAAAAAAAACAAAACATCTGATGGTTTTGCCATTGGTTTTTTCCAATAGAGAGTAGAAAACAATATTTTATAACGTCAATTGCCGAATTTCTTAATATATTAGGTTTTCTTATATGGAGTTAAGTCACACTCTCAAAGAAATCAATTTAAAAAGTTAAAATGTTTTGTAAGTCTTCAAGGATACAATAATGCACTGTAAAACAAATCAATCAAATCTATAATTAAGTTAGTTTAATGGTAAAACATATATTGGTCTAAAATAATGTTTATAGTATTCTATTACATCACAATTGGGTCATTATGGCATCATAAAACACATAGTATATTTAAACTGTATTTAGTTCTTACTAAAAAATTTGACAGTCTTAGAAAATTATAAAAAAATTACTATTGAATTATTTTGATGTTAGGATTCCAAAAAAAATATTCATTTTATCTAAATAATTTTCTAAATATGGTAATTTTATTATTTTAAAATAAAAACTGATATTTATTGAAAATTCACGGGTTTTTATAGAAATTGCCTTCAGACCATAATAAAAATCACAATTTTATTCATAATAATTATACTTTAATTTATATTATATAAAATGTAATTAAGTAATAATATTTATTTAAAATATTATTTAATTCATAAATCCATTAATTCATAAAAATAGATTTCTTAAATAACTATAAATTCCATTTTTGATTTAAAAAACTTTTTACAAAATAACAATAATAAAAAAACTCTATTCTCTATAAAAAAATAATGTACATAATCATAGTACAAGGTTCTCATTACATAACCCCTTATAAAACCCACAAGTGACTGAAGGGTATGGTTTCTGATGATGACAGACTCTTGGGGTGGCTCATATAACATTGCTCGAGTGGTAATCTCTATCAACACCCAATTCTCCCATATGTGGTTCTTCTTGAGCTTAATGTGTTGAAGTTCAGCTAGGGCATGGTCAAGAGAAAAGCCCAATGACACCACCACCTTTGTAATCTCCAACCAATTGGAATCATATGGGGAAAGTCTTCTGGATGAGGCCATCACATCATTTTTCTGAGTAAATTGGATTTGTTAGAGCCTAATATTAATACTAATCATGTGATCACTCTTCAACGTCTATATTAGAAAAATTACAATTCATAATGGTATTTTGAAACCAAAAAACATAAAACCAATGATGATAATATTTTATATAACCATTTTACATAATGATATATTATTTAAATCATGAAAAATGTTCATTATCAAAATATTGGGTCGTTACAAGGATCAACTGATATTCCATCCTTGGAGAAAATTTTGACAAGATAATAGTACTTCTGAATTCAGAAATCAAACGTTATAAACATACCATATTACTATTTTTATCTAAGAGTCTCAAGAATGATCCTCAAGGTATTTTCAATGTCCTTATATATATCATAATGGAACAACATATCATCATTTAATACCAAAAATATCAATTATCATTCTATTTATTAAAATCCTTAGTCAATATATCTAAAAAAATATATTTTGCATTAGTCAGTCAAAATTGAATAATTGTAATTCATAATTTCCATACCTTCATTGAAGGTATGTGCAAGGAATATATGCATTCATTACTCATAATCGTTTATACTAAAAATAAATGTACACTTCTAAAAAATACTGAGGTAAGTGAAGTTAGTGAAATAAGACATTAATGGGAGGCATACAATACTTGTTATTTTTCATAACAACATTGATTTCCATATAATACATGCATATCCTCATGGATAAATTTTATTATTAACTAAACTAATATCGGATCCCCAAGGATTGACACTAGGGATTGTAAATCCATTAAAAAAACACCACATGTTATTTATTTAACTACACTTATTACATAGTGTCAATTATATAGGGAGTCTTGATATTGGATGTGTTTCAGGGACTAAATCAATTACAACTCGAATTCCTCCCCTTGTGGATTTATAGGTAATTCTTTAGTAAATACATCATTGTATTGAAGTATATTATGTACATCACAAATATGAATATTAACTTTTCAACATATTTATTTTGATTAATATAATTGCAAAAGAATCTCATTTAAATCATCTATTGAGGAAGGATCTAGAAAAGACCCGGACAATGAATTATCGACTCCAAATACATGAAATACCACATATTTTTCATGAATAATCATTTTTTACTACCTTAAAAAAAGTTATATCATATTTTATAAAATTTTCAATATATATGATTTTATCCATGTAATACATAGGTATGATATTAAAGATAGAAATTATATCACTAATATGTGTCATAATGGTAACTTCCTATGACATCGACATTCCATTGAAATTTTCTCATGGTTTTTTTACTAATATTACATTATAATGGTGATAGGAAAATACATAATTATATTTGAAAATCTGGAAGATATAAATATTTACAAGGATACTTAATCAAATAAATCATAATATTAACTTAAATAAATGATTAATGATTCGGAAATTATATCTTTAAGAAATTTAACCTCAGCTTTAGTGATCACATAATCTTAGCCTTCTCCCCTCAGTCTCATATATGGTATGCTTTCTTTGATGCTGAGTACATTGGTTTTAATAATTTTGAATATATTTATAGTTGAAGTGTTATATAGAAGTGGTCTATTTGTTTCTCTTACATTAATGTGCCTTATAATCCATATTTATGCACATATAACAATCTATCATTCCCATCGTTCATTTTCATGGGTGTTTCTTTCCACAATTTTTACATTACTGAAATTACATCATATTTTTCTTTGATGATGACTCATTCTACTTTCCCTAGTTGTTATCCAACCTCAAATTGTCTTTATTTTCCTTGAATAAATAAAATCTTGACAAATTATTCTCTATTTTGATAGAGAATAAAATTATTTCAGCATATGTTGAAACAATTTAACAAAAGAATTCCTTTTATAGGAATATATTACTATGTTCATAGATTAATTATATCTTGCATTTTATATAATGTATGTAATCCATAGGATACCTAGATATTCTTATAACGGTAAAATTATACTTTGAATCATTTTCATTAATTTTTTGATCTTTATCTTAATTTTATTATGTTTCTCATAAGGGATATATTTTTTTGAAAATATTTATTAAAATGTAATCATTACATGTGCTATATTAATTCTTCCTATAATGTATTCTTGGAAGAAGAGTTCTACTAAGCAGTATATCCATTGACAACATGTACTGTGAGAATAACCATTCCCCTTTCGTCACATTCCAAATCAAAAAATATCTTTTCATGTGAATTAATAAATTTCTCATATAACACTGTATTCATAGTCCCAAAAAATAATGGGTGATTCTATCACAAGATAACATCTAATATAGGTGTTCCATTAAATGTAATGTAATTTCTAGCCATGTATGAAAGGTTAGTAGTTAAAACATGGGTCAGATGCACTAGTATAGCCATGATATGCTCAGCTCCAACAGTAGTTTTATTTTCTTCATCAAATGAGAGATTTCTACATTATCCATGAGTATTGATATTATTATTTTTTTCCAAGGGTGATTTAAAAAAAATTATCAGGATATTTTGAATATTAAATCAAAATAAATAATTATACGTCCAACGTAACACTTAACATAAATTTAAAATTTGTGCATTGATAATGATAGAATCATAATCTTTGTTTCTTTTGGAATATTATTAAATAATTATAATTTTTAAATACATTATCAGGGTTATAAAATGTGAATTTTCTAATGTATATCACCCATTATTTCAATCCCAGGTCATAGTAAGGTCCCATTAACTATGGACCAGAATTATAGATGACATATACTCAACCAACACTTTTCTAGTTTAGCACCCATAAATTCATCTGTTAAAATTTTCAGCCCAAATTTGTCTCTATATAGGGATGTACTTATAAGAAAACCATTTATTCACTTTTATACCCAAACATTATGATTTTATCCTATACATTGGATTATCCTCAAATTCAGTAATGTGAATCTATTATCCAATCTAGTTTTTCCTAAAGAAAATTCATATGGATTATACTAAACCATCTCAGATTCCTACTATAATTATCCTAACTCTAGTAACCCAGATTCGGGGTAAAATGTATTGCATTGGTAAAGAAACAAGGCTTATAAATACAATGGTTGTATTAATTTAGTTGTCTTAGTGATCCATATACACACATGATACCAATTTTACATTTAGAATATAATGTTATGAATAATAATGGAAAAAATTCTAAACCATTGATTTCAATAAAAAAATTATTAATCATATATTATAGAAAGGAAAAAAATTAGTGTTGGATTTTTATGTAAGGGTTAAAAATGGATGAATAAATGATGATAAAATTAAGCACAATCAAAATGGAAGGATAATAACATAAAACAAATTCCATTTAATAAATATATTGAGAATGAATGCTTCTATGGAAAATATAAATGAAATAATCTGAGGGATAAAAATAATAGAATTATAAACGAAGGAAATGCATAATATAAGACATCATGGTCTCACACATCATCATATATATATACCATAAATGCCTTTCCCTGAGATAGATTAATAAATGGGAACATATACAAATGAAACCCATTTAATTTGGCCAATAGTTTTTTCTCATGAGACATGTTGATAATTTAGGGGATTTCTATAATCGAGCACCACCTATCACTACATGTCAAACACATTCCTCATATATTTAATGATCAATTAAATTAATAAAAAACATTCTTTATTAATAAATATCCATATTGAGTGAAGAATCCATATTTATCATGATTTTCCCTAGTCAATAAAATAATATTATTAGTAAAAAAACATATGTTAATATTGTATTTGATTTTCTAAATAATCATATACATGATATAATGATTCTGAATTTTTAAGAGAAATTTAATTTCTGATGATTAAAATAAAATGAATGTTTCATGAGAATTTTAATGGCCACCAAATTTATAAAAGATAAGATAAGATTGTAGATTCATTAAAAATAGTTTTTGGAATAAAATCATGTCCCTAGAATAAATAAGTATAATGTAATCAAAATATTAATATAAGAATAAATTTTTGATTTTTATTTAAATAAAAATGGGTAAAATATAGAATATGAAATGTATTATAAACTGGATACATCAGCGGGAATGTCTGTTAAACTTATATACATAAAAAAGACATTTCGGTTGAATTTTTATAAGTAAAGTAAACATGAAACTTAAGGAAAAAATTAAAATGATTCCATTAATACTTTTTAATAAGTCATAGATAATATGGACTATCCTTAATAAAACATTTGAGTATGAGAAAGGTATTTTATAACCCAATTTTAGAAAATATGGTCATGGATGAAAAATAATTATAACTATAGAAAAAAATGAGTTTTTATTTCAAACAATTATTTAATATATTAAAGATACTATGAGTGGAAATGTTGAAAAAAAATATGGAATATAGCTATATATCCAATGTATACAAAAAAATATGGTTTTTATGAACTGTTTTTTTTAATATTTGTTTATTGAAAATTAAGGATTTCCAAAAAAAGAGTGTAAAAATAAATACTTACATATTTTTTAACAATGAAATTATAACACCTTAGAAAATAAAAATCTAATTTTATAATTAATCATAATGATAAATATTTATTCTTCTTAAATACTTCTATGGGGATGTATATTCGTCACATAAAATTAAATAGGTTAATATTTACTAAAATGTCTCAATGAAGGGGAAATTGAAATTAAAGCATGTACTTCATGCTTCCCATTAGTTGAATTTGATTTACCATCTCATATAATATATGTAAACATATTATTAATTTATATAAGCACCATATTAATATTTATAATATCTTAAAAGCCCATATTATTAAATTATATCACATATTCATTAATAATATTTCATTATTAACATTCATTGATTTGTTAACTACTTAGTTTTTTATGCATGTATTGTAATGTAATTTTTGATTCATGCATAAATGTTATAGTTAAATCATATAAATAATTATAGTGATGTTATTAGTATCATATTTTTTCATTATATACCTTTTAATGTCCTTCTTTAATGTTGTACAAGGAAAATGGATTACATCGCTTCGTGAATATAGTATGTTGTATATATTGAGGAACAATTATAGTGATTCCATAATAGGTGAAAGGATAAGTAACTATGTTATATATTAAATTTATTGTTTCATTTATATTTGATAAGAATAATATTTATTCATTATTTCCATCATTATAACAATCCTTGTTAGTCGTTGATGGAAAACTGATTACTTTGGTTCGCAGAGCGGCAGTTCTCTAAACACATGATCAGTGGTTTTATTTCCCATATGGCATACAAGGAGACAAATAAACACAATTAATTCAACATAATAACATATAATTACATGGGTGATATTGGTGTTATTATATTATAACTATTAATAAATAATTGGGGGAGTTTCACTTTTATTATTATGGTTAGTTTCATGTTTGTAAATTTTCAATGTTTTATAATAACGAATTGTCAATTTAATTGAAATATGGATCCAATGTTGAAATATTATAAGATGATAAGGTGAAGGATTAAATATAAACATGTAATGGGGTTTAAAAAAGTTTTACATTAACTTTAAGACATATCATTATATAGTAATCATCCAGTAATCACGTTTTGACCATAACTATAGTTAATAATTATTACATCTTTTACTTTTTATTATAAAAACTAATTAATTGAACATCACTAAATAATATTAATTATTATTATTAAAAATATGGAATACATTATATTAAATTAAATTCATAGAAGTGGAATAATTTAATTTAAATATAATCTCAGAAAACATTTAAGAAAAGTAGTTTTCATGAAATGTATATTTCAATGATATAATGATCGTACATTTTCTATATTGATAGTAAAAAATGATGATACATATTTAAATTAATATATTTAAGCCTATAATATATAAATTTATATTAAATCAATCATAATGAAATATTTTTGGGATTGACTAAAATTGAAATATATTATTCATTTTTGAAGAAAAAATATTTTTCTATAAGATATATGTTTCTTAATTCCATATGATCATATGATTATTTTTTCAAATTTAACGTAAAAAAATTAATTATAATTTTTTAAAAAAATATTATAAATAATAAAAATTAATAGTTAAATAATACAATTTTCAGTGATTTATAAATGCTTATTTCTAAGAGAAAATATTAATAATTCATTATAGGATTATTTTTAAATATTATGATCAAAATAAATATTTATATTATTAAATTATAATTTATGATCCTTAGAAAATTAATATTTCCATTGAGTTAATGGTTTTTTAAAATACAGTGTTCACTTTCCATAATTGATTCTCTGGTGTTGAAATGTTGATAAGATATTATAAAACCATATGAGTGAATATTTTATATATATCATTTATAAACATTAAATCTATATTATTAATAAACCATGAATTATGGAGATGGTAAATAAATAATATCACTACAGGGAAACCATAGTCCACATGTACCCAAAAGAAATACGATCATTTCTCATTTGACGTACAGTAGGGTCGATAATAGTGGTTCAATTATCATAATAATATTTCATCACCCTGGGGATACTAATGTTGTTATTTTATGGTGAGGACCTCATATTTGATGAAGTCAGAAGAGAAAATAAATTAAATCAGATGGGGTTAGACTATTACATGTTCTTTGATTGGAATCCTTTATATTGATATTTAAGGAATCATAGAATGTTATTTTAAAAATAAATTAATAAATAAATAAAGAATTTATATGTATAGAAGAAAACTGATCATGGATTTGTTAACCTCGTTTTCTCAAAGTGGTGTAAATATTAGGGAGGGGGTGTTGTTTTATAAAGGATTGAAGGGGAACTGTTGTAAATTTTAGAGTCATTAAAATATTATAAATTCCCATTCATGGAAAATTGATTTAAAATTGGATTAATTTTTATTTAATGATGATATAGAATCTAAAAAACCCCTCTAATAAGATTTATAAATGGTGTTATGTCATTTTTACACATTTCATTTTAGTTGAAACCCTTATTAAACATTTTATCCTTAATCATGACAATACTTTTTCATAAATTAAGTGTCATAAATTTAATTATAAGGCCAGAATCTGAACAAATAATGCAAAATAAAATAAAATATTATACTATATTATTTCCCCCATTTCTTATTTAAATATTTCCTTGATTTTTGAATCATTTAGAAAAATATTATAGAACATAAGATATAATTAATGTGATTTTTGTAGTTATTCATTCAATTTGACTCTAAATCATAGAACACAACAATATATTTATAATATATATCCTTTCATCATTAATTATAAATTATAATTACCCAAAAAATTCATGAAATACCCTAATTAAGTGATTTTTTTTATTTTAATGTTTTTAAATTGAATTAGAAAAATTTTCTTCTCCTTACACAGACAATTTTTCAGCATTGTATACTTATATAAATTAATTATTCGAGCCTTAATTTTTTTTAAAAATGTTGCTATAATAAGAATATATTAATATTAAAAATAACTATTTACAACTTATCATTTCCTATTTTTATCCTCATGGTAAAGTATTGAACTTTTTAAATGGAAAGAGAGTGGCATTTGGTATTTTCTTTTAGATATATATATATATATATATATATCAGTCATTATATAAAAATGGATTTTGTTTTCAATAAATAAAATTATGGATTATTATGGATGAACCCCACTCATAAAATTGATTAGTGGTAAGATTAAGGGAAATTTTAAAGTCTTCTATTATTATTATAAAAATATTTTACACATTTTACACTTATATAGGTGAAAAATATATACCTTGATTATTATTGATAATGTTGAAAAATAAAATAGGCATATACACAAAATTTTAATAATGTATTTAAAAATATGGGATCAATTTTTTAAATATTTTATTTCTAGAAGTTACATAATTGATATGAATAAACATTTATAAAACCAACCGAAATATTTTTATAGAATTATTTTTTTATACCTACAAATTTACATATATAAATATAACTAGTATTTCTATTTAAAATTAAATTATTTAGATAATAATAAATGAAAAGTGTAATATGAAAAAAATTTATAAACTAAAAAATATAATATGACTTTTGGTATAATGGTGTAAATGAAAATAAAAGATAGTATTTGAAAAGTCAATATTATTAACTATTCACTGAAAATTCATTCTTTATGAAAAAATAAAAAAACATCACACAAATTTTATTTTGATATGATAATTTAAAAATAAATTTTACTTTTTCATATTAAAATATTTATAATTTATGAAGTCTTATTATAATATAAATTAAAATAACCAAAAACCCTTTTCTTGAAGAAATGTTATTATTGATTCATAAAACGACTTTACTAAAAATGATGTGATTATTTAATAAGAATTAATATATAAATTTTCATTTATTAGGATCATTATACATATATTTTTGATAATTTGGACGCATATATTCAAATCCACCAACTAAACATCACTTTTACATAGATAACAATTATACAATAACATTTATCTAGAATATCATAATTTTCATAAATATAAATGTTTCTTGTTAAGAATTTTTTTGTAATTATTATAAATTTAGACTAAAATTTGATGGTTTAAAATATAATTCCCATAAATAATGTAATTCCTCTATATTTTATCTAATTCTTCCCTGGTTCTATATTTGATAATACATTTGTTGAATACCCACATCGTACAATGTTATAATAAAACATCAAATGAAATGGGGGAGTGGGAAACATAATGGCTTCCAAAAATAACTCATAATCAAGTTCCAATATAAGGATATCATTAGATATATGTTTAAAATTTAAACATAGATGATAAAATTAATGTCCATGGAATAATAGAGATTGATATATAATATGGCCATAATGATTGTAATGTAAAAACCCAAAAACCATTGACGGGTTAAACGACTATCAATTCATGAAAAATGACGGTAAATGCATAATTTTTTTACATAAATAGCCCCTTACTAATTTTAATGAATTATTTTACTATTATGATATTGAACATAATAAAATACACTTATACGATATCTTTCCATTTTAATAAAATCATGCAATTTGGTTGTGTTTTAATCATTTTACACTTTTTTTATTAGTTGGTAAAATGAATATTCATGTTGAATTACTGATAATTGAATAACTAATGTTATATTTTTGTTGACCATATTATCAATAAAATAATAAAAATTTATTTATTCCATTTCAAATTTATTATAATTACAAAAATGGTTATCACAACTTATGGAATGCAGTTAACTATAATATATTAATATCTAAAACATCTACAGTTACACCCAATATTCAAATTAATCAAATATATAAATTTTAATGCCTATAAATAATATAAAATAAATATATAAACAAAATCAAAATAGGAATATCTGAAATGATTTTTTAAATTTTTTTCTATCATTAATTTTATCATTTATCCCATGAAAACATGATATAGCCCATAACTTGATATGCCAAACATGTGAATACCTTGATAATATAATTTACAAAAACATGATAATTCATTCAAAAAATTTACTTAATCAAATTTTTATCCAAAATAAAAATTATTATCTCAACATTATATAAATATTATTGGCTTTCAACTCAAAAATCATTTATTATCCAAAAAATATCACTTCACCACCTAATCACATATCTTTTTAATCAGTTCCATTAAAACTATACATTAAAATCCATAGAGAAAAACTATTATTGATAAATCCTTAGATGTTTCATGATTCTTAATAGTAGATTATCATTTTCAAAACACATCTACAACATAATTCTTGAATCCAAATACATAAACATTTCAATCATTACACATCAAAAAATAAAATATCATAGGCCCTTCATTTCTATTGGAGTTAAACCACTGATTGGGGAATTGAAGAATATAATACCTTTGTTCCACATACATCATAAATTGAATTATATATAGTACATTAGGATATTATTTATTTCTATCTATAGATAATTTTATTTATCTTTATCAATTAATTGACCTATTACATTTTTTCCCACCCATAAAACATATTAATGTTCCATTAAGATTATAACCCAGGTGCCTTATCCCTCACACATTATATACAAGAAGGTAAATCCTCTTTACATTATTTTCATCATGAACTGAACTACAATGTTTTTTTATTATTATATTTATTTATGAATATCACCAAATGTTGATTTTTTTAACCATGTTAAATAAATTACATTATTCAAAACAACAATGATTCAAATTCTATCACCCATTTCATTTGGATTCATAAGAGTAAAATTATTTTATTATATATCTCATTCATAAGTAATATGATTATTTATAGTACTATCCACTAAAGATAACCAAAAATCATATTGGGAGGAATAATAATCTTACTAAGAAACCATGTAATTAGGGAAAATCATATATAGGATTTCTATAACATGACATAATATTTTAAATATATGATACCTTAGGTTTAACCTAGACCATCCACACCCACCATTTACTCAATTCCTTTATAATATTTTGTACTGTATATTTTAATTAACCCCACCATATCCTCTGATAGTGTCTAAGAAGGGGTGTAGTCTTAGTTTCACCCAATGTTCTATGGTGAAGAAATATAAAAAAAATTCCCCATATATAGTGTTTTCACCATTAAGTTCATAAATTACACTACAAAATCCTATTTCTAGTATCTAAATAAGGATGTATTTTAAAGGAAATTTGCAGTCATTTCTATAACATATTAGAGTATTTTATCTTATAATTTTTCTTATCCTATGATTTCAAATTTTTTCTCATCATAATTTATAAAAAGAACTAAGACTTCTCAAATACCAACTATAGAAACCAAAACTGTACATAAAAAACTAGTAAAATTTTTTAAATTAATATTGAATACATAACATCATGATCTATTAAATAACAATAAAGGAGTACTGTCATTTTAAAATTGGAAACATAATAACTGATTCATGAAAGATTAAAATTATCTCTCCCTATGTTTTCCACATACTACACCCTTCATAGATAGATCATACACAAATTATTTATTTATTTTGAAGAAGAAATGATACATATTAAAAGTCTATCTTAGATTATATATAATTATAAACATATGAGAAATAAATTTATGATCATAAGTGGGAATAAAATTAAAATAATGGTATGAGACAATGGTCATAACATACAATACAAATAACTTATTAGCCGAGATCATAAAAATAAGAATGTGGAAAAAAACATAATATAATAAAATTGTCCAAAATTATAAATAGAAATAGATTTACTCATTAGGTTATTGAAATGGAATCAGTTGATCACATGAAAATCTGGATATGAAATGAGGTATTTGCATAGTCTTGAGGAAATGAAAAACGATATATGCTTAAGATTATATGGAATGAAACAAAGTACATCAATCATATTTTGTACATGAAATTTGATTCACATATAATATAATAATATTATAATTTATCCTCATTAACAAAATTAATGAGACGTTTATAATTGACCCACCCATCACATAAAATTGAATAGTAAATTTTAGAACTGATAAATTTTTTTCCGTTTAATGAATGTGAAACCCATATAAAATGAAATATTTTTATAAAAATCACATCACAATAATCATAAAACATCAAAATTTATAATAATTATTTTATTAAGTATCATAACACCAGTGAATCATATCTAAAATCAAATTATGTTATTGTCGATTAAAAAATTCATTTGAAATATCAATGGAATATCTTTTTAGGAAAATAAAATTTTAATTTGAATAAAAAATATATAAAACTAAATTTTTTCCAAAATATGATGATTTTTCAATAGAACCATGTAAACTTATAAAATATTTTTCAAATAATTTAACAATTACTTGGTAAGGAAATTCTGTTCATGCTTCAATCATCAAAAAATCTTCTGTTCATAGCATTTGTAAAACGTATCATGATAAAAAAAATAGAAGATGATTTTTTAAAATACATATTATTATATTTAAAATAATGTGTTAAAAATAATGTATTAAATCATTAAATAATACTCAATAACATATTATTAGACTTTTATTTTAAATAAAAATGTTTCTCGATCGAAAAAATGGAGATCAGGTAGTCTTCTATTAAAAATATTTGGAATGATTTTGATAACCAAAGAGGGGAAAATGAAAATAAATTATCAAAATTAAATAATTAATCTGGTGTAAGAAAATAATTTTCTATGAGATAAGAATCATAATACTTCATCATTTGAAATTCAGGAATTATCAATTTTGATTAGATACAATTAAAAAGTAAATTAAAATCTTCTTTTATAACATTTGAAACATAATCCCTATGGTCAAAATAAACTAAATTTAATGTTTCAATACATAGAAAATATTTATATAAATGATATATCATTAAAAAGCGGTAGATTATTCACCACATTGATGTAACAACTAATGAATAAGGAATATTTCAAATGAGAATAAATGTGAGGCAACAAACCCTTACCTCATGTTAATATTGATTCATAAGTTCTCATTCCTCATTCATAATAAATTTTAATTTATTATAAAATTATATTCGAAATTTATTCATTCATATAATCACATGAGTTATTTCCTCAGGAATTCATATCACCGATTCATTAATAATATTTCATTTTCATCAATATTTAGAGTGTTATCTAGTTTGGTTTTCATGTATGCTTCTATTTGAAAGTAATGATCCTTTCTCATTGATCTTGGTCACTTTATTTCTAGAATTTAAACCACAACAGAAATATAAAATATATTCATTATATTATTATTTATATCCATTTAAATATATCAATAATGATAAATTATTTACATCACGATGTAGAGATGGTAATCCAAATATATCCACAAATGATCTTTATATTTTAAAAGAATAAAATGAATGACATAATAATGTTTTTTCACCCTTATATAGTCATTATTATATTATAAATATTATATATATTCAATACATATATCCTTATTACCTTTAAAGTGAATCATAAATGAAATATTAATCACATCACTTCATGGAGGTGGTAGTCAACAAATACAAACTAGTGACGTTATCATTTTCCAATGGAAAAGAAGGTATGATTCAATAAAATATATTATAATTTTCTATGAATGATAAATATAATATATAATTATTTTAAATATCATAATATGTAACCATGAATTATGTTAATGGAAAATGAGTTATATCACTATGTGGAGGCAACAGTCCACACGTACACATGGGGGATACATTCATTTAACAGTTTCCGGAAAAGATGGTGTATAATGGAAGTTATATAATCATAATAAAATTTAACCATATTTAGGATACTGATTTAATTATTTAATGATCAATAAAACATAAATAAAAAATATTGAAGAACAAATAGATTGATTGTGGTCGGGTAAGAAGATTACACCTTACTTGATAACCCTCCTTTACCACACTTATTAAATATGTACATAATGACGATTTCACAATATTATAACCATTGGTTAATATATAATAGAGTTTTCAATATAATATGGAAGTTATTTTTCTATTTACTAGACTCAATGTTTTGTATAAAAGTGGGAGGAGGGGTTTCTATTTATATAGAAGTAAAGGGGTAATATGGTATTTTTTCCTAACATTAAAATATTATAAAGTGAAATTAATGAAAATTTGGATACAAATTGGATTAAGTTAAAATTAAATATGATATGGGATAAAAAAACACATAAAATAAGATTTATACAGTTTTTAGGTCATTCTAACTCTTATCTCTTCAATTTTACATCTCGTTAAACATTTTTATCCCTAACTATGGGAACATGATTTTAAATAATTAAGGGTTATAAGATTAATTATATGATAAAAATTCCCATAAAAATTCAAAGGGGTGAATTTTTACACCTTATCCCAACCACATTTTCCATTTTAAATGGTTTAATATTTTTATGTCATTTAATAAATTACCTAAAAATATATTATTTCATTAATGTTAATTTTTAACTACTCATTTAATTTGACATTAAAGATAGAAAGATAGAAATGTGGTCAAAATGTAGAATCATTAATAACCAAATATACATTATAATTATCCATAAAATAAATGGTATTCAAAATTTCATCCACTAATAACATATATATTATTTTAAAAATAATTTAGTAATTTTTTTACTCATTGGACAAGCACTGTTTTGACATTGAATAATAATTTAAAGTAATTATTCCATTTCTCAAAATTAATAATAATTTACTACCATAATAAATAGTTATTCATAAAAATAATCATTTATAACCTTCCATAAAAATTATATATATATATATGTTAAAATACTACAGTTCTTAATTGAAATGTGATTGAAATTTTGACGTTTTTTACTTAAACTAATATATGACATTATCAAATAAAAATGGAACAAAATTTTCACAAAATAAAATATTGGATCTATATGGTTGACCCCCAGCCAGACAAAATATTAAATACACATTCCAGGGTTACTTCAATGTCATATCCCATTGTTATAATTGTGTTTAACATATTTTACTTATATTGAGGTGAAAACTATTTACCGTGTTCACTATTCATAATAAAAACGAGGGTCTATTTTCAAAATAATATCCACATTATTTAAATATGGATTCGAATTTTCATGATAGTTTTTTAAAAACATTCAGGCTTAACATTTATAAAAATTAAGTAAATTTATGAAAATATAATGTTTAGAGAAATTTGTTCTTAGGCAGAGAAATTAACTTATATCAAAATCACGAATATTGTTGATTCAAATATAATTAAAGAGATTATTATAAATATATTTTATAATATATCAATTTATGATCAAATGAAATATATAAATAGACTTGTAAATTTCATTATTCAATTAAAATAAATGACAGTATTTGAAAAATTAGTATTTTTCACTATACGATGAAAAATAAATAATTTCATCAAAATCATGAAATTTCACCCTATGATAGTTTTGATAATATGTATTCAAATGTGATGTTACTTTTATAAATAAAATTAAAAATTTAATAGATATTTATTATAATATTTACCAAAAACATATATTAAATAATTTATTAGGAAAATGTATTTTTGTTACATAAGATTAAATTTCTAAAAATTAAGATCTTTCAAATTATATATGAAAAAAATAATTTTTCTACAGAGATTATACATATATTTCATAATGAAGATTCTATTATTCATCACCTCAATTTCCACAGCTTGGTTATAATGTTAATATTTAAATAATTAAATTTATTATCATAAATAATAATTCACATATTGCATGGTGTAGTTTGTTAAAAAATATATCTAGAAAAATATTATTTTAAAATAATATATTAAAGTGATCAAAATATCATAATAATAAAATAAATAAAATGAGGATCGCTAAGTCACCTAAATCAATATAATGACTAATGAATCAACAACAACTAATAGGAATACAAATGATCCAATAATGAAAAGCCATCAAATATCCTCTCCGAAAACTAGAAATACTCAACCCTCAATCCTTCCTCCAAAACAATATCCCATAACATTGATCCACCATATACTCTAGAATATCATATGATAATTATTAAAAATAATATTTTTAGAGAATATGAAGAGTTCCTAAAATCCTAAATTTGTTGATCACCTAAAACCAACCACTATGATACATCAAGAGACCATCAAATATGACAAAATATGCCAATAGTATTACTTGGGATCATATTAATTTTATAGAATGAAAAATAATAAAAAAATTCTTTGAAATATATAATTAAAATTCACGTTAAAAATAGAACATGATTACCCCAACTATAATATAATAGTGGTTTGATATTAAAATCAAGGAGTTAGGTCCCCAAATATAATTTTAAAATTCAATACATAATAGTTATAACATAAATATTTAATAAAAAACAGATATTCATCATTCCATAATTACATAGAACATGACAATCAGAATTTATTTCTTAATCTCTTTTGATATACGTAAAAACCACCAATCCAAATATAGTTTATAGTGTAGAGTATAATTGGGCAATGATCCAAATTGAGATAAAATAAAATGTCACAATAACTGATTCATTGTGCAACAAAAATACTTATGTGTAATAATTAAAAAACATAATAAAACTGATAATCCCATTCAACTCCTCTCATTATTATCTTCTAGAAAATTATCATGATATAAAATGTGGGAATCATAATGTGATTTTTACTAATAGAATGAATTTTTAATAAATTACTATTATCCTCCCACATCATCAAATAAACCCATCATTAACACCTCTAAAAACCCAAATCAAAAGATAATAGAAAAGTAGAAATCCTAGAGAATAAAATTTAATAAAAAATAAATATGAAAATAATGACGATCATACATTAACTGAAACATAAAATTATATCATGAGATTAGAAATCATGAAAAATAATTATATATTAGTAATTAAATTATTAATCCTTATTATATATTAAAAAATAACTAATAATAACTAAAATATAATTCAAAACATCAATATTGGATTTTTAGTATAAGAATATATATATATATATATATATATATTTGGTTTGTTGTGAAAAATAATTTTATAGAAGTTTAGTAGTTATTTAAATCAATTAACTATCAATTTGATATATATTTTATCAACAATTTTATATATTAATATGTTATCCTAAATTAAATATTTTAACAAACATTTAAGTGAGTTTATAATTTAAAACAGAATAATTGAGAAAAATCATTTACTTCAATCATTTATTTTGTATTTACACTAGGTCATTTTTTTAATTGAAATGTTGGTTTTAATATGATACATTTTTTATATAACATTGTTCAAAATATATATAGAAATGTTTTTATGTCAAATTTTATTTCTAGGAGTGATATAAAAAATATTTCATATTTTCTTTCTGACTCTATGATAGTATTCACATACATTGTAATGATCCTCATAAAAATCAACCATTTCAAGTAATATATATTTTCTAAAGTCCTCAATAATTAATGGTTGTCAATATATTATAGATAAATGCACCTTAAGATTACCAAATGTTCTGGGTTGATACAACCATCAATTTTAACATATCCTCATGGTCCCGTAATTTTGAAAAAAAATAAGTATGTAGAATATTTTTTTTCCAACATAGAATATGAAATATGCAAAAAATGAACATTGGTGTATGGGACTAGTTCCTTTTATCCTATTCATTTTTATTTTTCTGAGTAATGTAGTAGTTTGAGAAACACTATAGTGGTATTAGTGGATATTTATAGATTGAATCTATAACTAAGATAAGTTCATGACCTGAGAGCCTGATTCCTAGAAAGAATGTCAATACTTGTCTTAAGAAGATATGGTTTTGATGTGTGACCAACGAAATATGTCATATATTAATAATGTGAAAGTTTTCTTATTAGGAACCAATAAATCTATTTTTTAAAACTCATGATGTGAATTAATTTCATGTGGGGTGGGTCTATGGGACATAGTTTAAGCTAATTTTAATTACAAGACATTCATGAAATTAATGTTCCACTCACACCATGACTGATTGTTTGGATGAATGACTATAAATCATGTTTCACCATTAAATTTTCTAAAAACCACTGATTTAATTACAACTCCTTGTTTCAAGAGTCTTTATATCATTTTTTTGATTCCCATAAAAAGTGATTGATCCCTATATTCTAATGTGAGATACATTGTGATTTTATTTGAGTTGAACCTATTTATCTTATTGTTCATTGTCTAATTGGTCTTCTTTTACAAATTCCTTATTTCAATAATATTTTTAATTGATGTCCATTGATCATAAATAGTTCATTTATTTTATAATGGTTCTAGTATGGCATGAATTTAATGAAGGGTTTTAGTTTCCTAATGGGATATGTGATTAGTGATCTATGTTTTTAATTCCTTCTAGATAAAAGAATATTAAAATAAATTACGTAGGGTATTCATTATTTATCGTATTATTTTATATTTAATCACAATGTTATCATTATATATCGCTTTTGGTGATGGTGGAATTAACTATATTTATAATTAAACTAGATTAATGATTGAAATGGGTTATGGTTATACTAATAACATGTTCATTAACCTCGAAAATAGTATGAAAATTTAATTTAAATATAGTGTGGTATATATGATTAATTATTTTTATCATGTTTATTCATTATATGGTATAGTTTTTTTAATTTTATGAAATGGTTAAATAATGTAAGGGTATTAATAATTAGTTATAGAATGAATTAATGAAGAATATCTGTTGAATCTGTTGATTACTATAAGATTACATTAATTAAATGATTCCTGATGAATGTTTAACTGAGATGGTTCATCCATAAAGTTTAATAAAACTAGGAGTTGTGGATGGACGTTTGTTCTTACAATTAATAAGTTGTAATATATGATTCCATAGTTTACCCATATTTGAAATATGAGACAAAAGATTAGTTGATTAAAGATATAAAGAAATCGGTTTTTGATAATTTTCATTATGTTAGGGATGATTGAGTTCATTTTCTGGTAAAGTGTGGTTCTTTTTTTAAACCATTATTAAATATTGACTCTATTTTTTTGGTATTATTCTATGATTTCTATGGATGTGAGACCTTCTATGAGACGTTATGTGAACCTATGATGGCACCGGGTTAATGAGATAAGGGTTGAGAGGTGATGAATTATGGTTGCATTTGATTATAGAGATAGTATGATGCATGGCGATTTGTGTGGCTTGGTCAGGTATAGAATCATGAATGATGAATTGTTTGAATCTATGATTTCCTATTGTGGAACTAATCATTTAATGATTTTAGGATAATGTTCTACTTTAAAGTATTTATGGACTGTTGATGGTGTTTGGACATGGTTTTTGTATATATTTTATGGTATCTAGTGTTTTTTCTAGAGTAAAAAGAATTATGTAACAAATTTTTTTTAAAATGTATCAAGACACAAGTTTTTTAATCTTGTGGAATGAAAATGTTGATAATGTTATGGAAATATATAATTGATAGGATTATGCCTAGAGGGTATTCAAATCACTAGGTGGTTAAGAAAATGTTAATATAATAATGTTTATTATTGGGTGATGAATTAATTAATGTAAACTGATATGTTAAAAGTATATAATTAAATAAATAAATTCTTCTCTACTGCTTGTGTGATTATAGTATATCTAGTTGTTATCGATGATAGTTAGGTGTATGAGACATATAAACTATAGTTGAGAATAAGACTGGATTAATTTTCATAGATTTTTTGGGGTCTACATTATATCATGTTTGATTTTGTTTTTCACAGGAAACCTCAACCAGTTTTGGTAAGAGATTACACCTAGTGGACGCTAGAAGGGTGATATCTCCAACATCCATATTATGAAGAGAAGATGGTTGAATACCCCCTATAGCCTTGATATATTCTCCTTGTATTCATATAAGATGGTATGGACAATTGTTAGCCATCCCCATATATGTTTGTAGAGAGTTTTAATATATATCTATTATTACAAACACATGTCTATTTAAATATAGTATCCTATGTATTATTATAGGTATGATGTGTATGGGTTGTGATGTCAGGAGGTATAATACACATCATACGAGTTGTGGTTGATCCTTGAAACTACTAGGTTATAATACTGATATGAGGAATCAGATTTTGATATTAAGTGATAAATGGAGTCCGTTGCATGTGACGAGACGGTGTGATATATGGGATGTTTATATGATACTTTATCTAAGGTTTCATTGGGATGGATTATTATGGAGAGATATGGAAAAGTACATGAAACATTATGGATGAGTGAAATCCCAATGGGGAAGTTGTAGTAAGTTATATTATTTTCATATTATTCTATATGATCTCTTATATTTTATTATTTATTGATATATATATATATATATGGTGAGGCTAATGACATAGTAGAACTATTTAGTTGATGAGTTTGATTAACGTTTTTCTCATTGAGATGTAGCATGGTTTATTTATATTTTGTTTATGGGGATCTGGGGAGGATTTTATTATGTATGGATGTTATTTTAAACTATAATACACATACATGGATTTTTAGTTCATTTTATGAATTTTCTTGATCATTCTGTATATTACAAGCTCATGGGATATTTCGGAGATATTGGGATATTATGGTCACTACAAAGGATTATCTATTGGAAATTGTTGTTTGTCTTAGAGTTTTACTATTGTATGATATTAAATACATATATTTTGGATATTTATATTATTCTGGATTCAGTGTGATTTATTAGGAGTTTTTAAATTTTCTCTATTATCTCTTGCCTTAGAGGGTAATGCGTACCAACATTTTTTATGTTATACCTTTGACAATTATTTTGAACATATCTGCAATTGGTGTTAGGATTTAGAATTCCCAGTATCTATTATCCCATATTAATCTCAGAAGGGGTACCTTTTGGGGAGTGAGGGTAATGAAAGTGTGGTATCTGTCCTGACCCATCCACTGGGGCTCATACCGTGACTACCCCAAGCCCTTCACCAATAGGCCAGGGGCTGGCGACTAGAACCAAGCAAGAAAATCGCATAAATTGGTGCCAACTACATATGTACCTACACACACCCATATCCAAGCCCAAAATGTTGAAACTGAAAACTCTAAGTAAAAAAAAAGAAATACCACTAGGATACCAACAAAAATGTATGATAGTAAAAAAATAAAATTAAAATGGCATCAGAATATAAGCCCAACTAAATGTAAAAGTAAAAGATCTTGAATCTCATCCATATAAAACCCTACCAAAAAGGATGGTGTAGGTGAGCAGTTAGAAGACATAGAATCTTGCCTAAATGTCTTGATCACTCTATGCACCACCTAGTCCCGGGACACCTAGGTCTACATAAAAACATCGGTCCTCTCCACAAGACATAACAGATGTGGGAAAATCTCGTGCATAGGTGAGTAAAATAGTACCCAGTAGGACAACTCAAAACCACAATGGATATACCATAATGGAATTCACAGGCATCTCTATACATGTATATGCCTATAACACATATACCAAAAAATTACTATATATACTCATTTCTAGGCACAAGGTAAATAATTTAACTCACAACCAAACATCTAAGCAATTATTATGATCGAGAAACTCTCATTTAGGATAACACACACCATTATCCTTGGTATCATTGGATACTCTTAAAAAGAGGCCCCCTATTTTGGGTCTAACACAAAGTGAAAACAATGGTCAATATCATGGTATACAGAGAGGATATCCTTCCATGAGAATACTGAAAACACCAATTTTTATTACATCACAATGTAGGGGATTATTCCTAGGGGATAATTACAACCTTACTAATATAGTCCACTAGATGGAAGATTAAAACCATACCCAGTGTAGTCACTTCAATTCACAAAAAACATCAGCTAGGGGGAGAAAGGATTTCTTTAGTCCCAAAGAGGGAGGCCACAACACTCTTTGGGGATCAACCTATATAGGGGGTTACTATCCATTGATTTGGACGTAATGTAGTAATGAATCAATGGGGTGAGAAATGTGGAAAAATATTCACCAACTCTAGTCTACACCGAAACCCACCAATCCATATCTATAAAGACTGCCTCATCAAGAGTGTACAAAATCCGAATAGAGATTATGAAACGGTCCTCTCGTTGAAATGATATAGCCATTTTAGAGTATGGATACTATGTCGGGGTAGATACGACCCGACTCGACATGTTTTAGCCGACCCATCCCGACCTGGTCAGTCTGGGAAGACCATAACTGGACTATTGTGTTGGGCCATGTGGTCCAACCCACTAGGCAACTCAAGTGGTCTGGTTTCTCCATCATGGCCCGTGTTGCATAGTCCGGCTAGAATCTACCAGAAGTGTCCAACCAGGCCGCGCCCACCACTGGATCACGCGGTCTACCGAACATTTCCCAAAAAGATCTTTGTTCAACACAGTTAGACAATAGGACATGCGCACACACGGCAGAGCCATGTGTTCTCCCTCCGATGTAGTCTGACTAGACTTCCTCTACCATAGCAGACCGTCGGTGGCCATGCCCATGGCATTATCTAAAAACACATATGGCATGGGTTCCACGTTCCATTCTCTCACCATGCTCCCACCTTGACCATGTCTTCCATATCCTGCCACCAGACACCCATTTGGTGGTATTTCTTATAGGTCTGCACGACCCGATCTCACCGCTGGTTTTGAACCACATTCACCGCTGATCGCCCTGTCAGTGGCCCCATTCTATCTCACCACACCAAAAATGGTTGGATCCAAAACCTTTGGCCTTCGCCACATAATTTCACCTCCATGTGTCATCATATGGTTAGATCACCATCAAATATCACAAAATAAGAAGAATGAGGAATGAGGGAGGGATATACATGGGAAAACACCCAAATGAAAGTATTATAAATTTTTTAGGTGAGGCTTGATCCTTATTTGTTATAGATTAATAATTAATGTCAAAATCACACAATTATGAACATGATTCATTCAAAAACAATCCTCAATAGTTTATTCCCAACCTACAATATGCATGATCCATTGAATATCGTGTTCATTTACAAATCTAGGTTCATCATGGGGATATCTAATCGGGATTTATAATAAAACAAAACTCAAATCCTACCTAGTGGTTTGGACCGATCTTTTAGCACTGAAAATTGTTCCTCTTATCCTGTCCTTAGAAAAAATCATTGGATTTTTTGATAATCCTTTATTTTCTAACAAGAATCATTTAAGAATCAAAACCATCATTTCATTTCACCGTAATTTCAATTAAAATATTTTTTAGAAATTATTTTAATGATGTTCACATCCAAAAATTAACTTTCACTACTGACTCGCATCCGTTGATGTTAGATCTCTCTATGGTAATGCCAATGTTTTCAAAGAAACAGTTCCCTTGGTGTTTTTTATGAGCGCTTGTTTAGAAGTTATTAAAGATAAATGGTAGTGGCCCAAGCATTTTTAATTAAAATTATAAATTATTCAATAAAATGATTCAGTTTCATGGGGCCTCAGAATCACACGCTGTCTCACCACCTGGTCATAGTGTTTTTCTAAATAATTTTAAAAAAATAAACTTGAAACAAATTGTAGTCATTAAATTCCCTCCACTTTCAGTAGTTATGTCCATGAATTCAAAAACATGGACTAATCTATAAAAAAGTTGAGTGTTTTGAGAATGAATATGAGCCTCCCACTCCCATGTTCTCTCATTGAAATTCATGTGCTACAAATGAATGTACACCTGAAGAATCAACCACCCATGAAGGACCCACTCATGTCAATCCTCGATCGTTATCGTGTACTCCGCAAAGAAGGCCCCATCATCAATTTCCATCTCTCCCTTGTTGATATTGTGTGATTGATCATGCACATAACTCCTCAACTATGTCACCTGAAAGACATCATGCAACTTGTTCATATGCATCAGTAGATCTAGGCAGTACTACACCTTTCCTACTCTTAATAGAATTTGAAAAGGGGTGATATATCTATGATATCACCTTCCAGCCCGGCCAACTCTCCATAATCCCCGTCAGAGTGAGCCCTAAAGGAAATCATGTTCTGTTTATTCACACCCCATGAGCCTCCATCTATTGTATTCAAATGATTTCATTTTTTTCTGTGTAGTCCTCATCTGCTGCTGAATGATCTACTCCTTCTCGGTTGTATCCCACACCATCTATGATCCAATTACTACTAGCTCCCCTGGGATTGTTCTGTGTATCAGTGACCAACATGGTGACCCATACAGGGGCACAAATGGTTCCATACTAATGGTAGAGCAGTAGTAGTTATTTTACCTAAATTCTCTAATAGGTAGGTGGTCGTCCCAATTGTGGCCAAAATCCATGATTCAAGCACATAACATGTCCTTCAGAACCTAGATTTTCCTCATCACCTACCCATCCTTCATGGGATGAAATGATGTGCTCAAATTAAAATGAGTCTGGAAATCCTCATATGGTCCCTCCAATAGTAAGATGTAAAATGAGAATCATGGTCTAAAATGATCATTGATAGCAACCCTTGATGTTGAAATATCACCAGAACATAAGGGAATACCAAGAACTCTACTGATATCTCCTCCCAAAAAGGTTGGAAGTGGACCGACATGCTGGGTCATTCAATGATCACACAAATGGTATCATGTCCCCTATACGTGCATGGTAAACCCATCACGAAGTCCATCTATATCCCATACCACTTCCACTCTGACACCTCAAGTGGATGAGTTAGGCCTACTAGAAATTGGTTGGCTACCTTTACTTGTAGACATGTGAGGCCCTAAAAATGAACTTTCCAACTATATTATTCATCCCAGGCCTTCGAAAATAATAATGGAGATCTTGGAACATATATTCCTCCCCCAGATGTACTGCCAAATGGGATGTGTGAAACTCCCACATAACATCCTATATCAACGCCACTATCATAGCTGTGCACCCTATAAAAAGAAAGAAATTATCCCCACCAATCAAATATCTCTCTATGACATGCCTGTTAGAAAACTAATCATGTTGGTCTTGTAGTCCATGTCCGGAAGTTGGGCCTCCTTGGCTCGTTTTATGATTGGAGAGGTGGTAACCATTAAAATAAGGTAGTCTTTTACATCACCATCTACAAATGATATCTTTTGTGTAGAAAAATACTCTAACACCTCACTTAGTAACTGTATGATGTATGCCTTTTTGAGCACATCAGGAACCGTGTTCCCCTTACCACGAGTATAGAAACTCTCAAAGTCATACTCTTAATGGAACTGTAGCAACCTCCTATGTATCAAGTTCCATCATTTTGAGAAATGATATACTTGAGGATGTTCTTGTCTGAGTAGATGAAGAAACCTCTCCCCATAAAGTATTGTTTCTAATACTTCAATGCGAAGACCACTACTCCAAGATCATTATCAAGGGTCGCATAGTTATGTTCATGATGTATCAACTATCGTAAACTGTAGGAAATTAATACTTTCTATTTCATCATGAAATAAACTAGTTAGGTCCCTAATGCATCACAGAAGACTACATACCCTATGCCCTCCTCTTGTAGTTTCAAGATGAGGGTGCTCATCAGCCTTTGCCTCATCTCTTGAAAACATGATTGGAACATCAGTATCCACATAAAGGGCATTCATATTCATGTAAATGTCATCATGGGTTACTCTAACCTAAAACATTAGGCACAAACCTTCAATATTACCCAACCAACAATATGAAATTTCTCACCTCAATCTCACTATTTGTGTCTCCTAGGAAAGCACCACCTCAACCTTCGCCAGATCTAATATAATCACAGCCTCTGAAATGAAGTGTCCCAAAAATGGACCGACGGAATCTAGAATTGACACATTGAGAGATTCCCATAAAGATGGCGCTCTTGGAGTGTGTCTCTGAATATCCTAATGTTTATCACATGTTCCTCCTCTAATGTTTCTTACACATGGTTGTCATCAATAGAGGTAATGTGGAACCAGTCTATATAGTTATAAAAGATCTTGTTCATGGGTCCCATGATCACTATAGGGGTGATGATCATGCCAAATGAGATAAATAAGTACTTTAACTGTCCATACAAACATTTAAATGATATCTTCATTAGATAGTCTTTATGTACACAAAGATGATGATATCCAAACCTAAGGTCTATATTTGAGACCCACATCGCTCCCATCAGCCGATCGAATAGGTCATCAATTCTCGGTACTGAATATTTATTTTTCATGGTCCCTGGAATCATGATCCAGAAGTTATCTTATAGCCTCGAGATCCCATATTCCATCTTGGAAAACAGAACATGGGCCTCCCTGGATGAAATGATGGGCCTCATAAATCATTTCTTCTTCAGGTCATCCAACCTCACCTTCAACTGAAGAAGCTCTACAGGATCAATCCAATATGATTGTGTAAATAACAATTCCATCCCAGGGTATAGATTAATGAATAATTCAACCTCCCAATGTGGAATAAATCTTGGTACAGCCATGAAAATGATTCCCTCATAATCCCCCACTACTATAGGAAACCAGTGACTTTGATCAACTATTATTTAGAGGGATAGGTTATCTAACTTGTGAGTATACCCTTCACTCTACTCTTAGAAATTATATCCAACATTTTCCACATATCCTTCATTATAAAAATAGAAACCCTGGACCCATATCAGTAAAAAAAACTGCACTTTGTGTATAAAATAATAAATTTATGCATGGACAGTGGATAACCAGTCCATACCCAAAATGAAATTTTAAGGCCTTGATGCTGCTACTATAAAATCCCAACCTATGCTTTCATTTCCAAGAGTAAGCTCACACTGACAAAACAAGTGTGTGACTGTAAAATCCCCTCCCATAGAAGTCTATAAACATAAGGATCGATCCAACAACTCCTCCTGAATCTCTGATATCTAAAAAAAATCCATGGAAATGAAGGAGTGACTGACACATGAGACAATCATAACTACAACTAGAGTGGAAAAGACCTTGATTGTACCAATAGTCATTTCTAGAGCATCAGGGTGATAAAACTCTATTACCTGATGTTGGAATCGCCCTAATGTACTGACTCCTGGAGCATGTGGTGGACCTTTATGGGGTAGTGGCGATAGTTCCTCGTTCTTACGCCCACCTCCACTTACTCTACTTTCTCTCCTTACACATTCTCTTCCTTATATATCACCCTACTCAAATATATGTCTCTACCTTGTTATTCCCTCAATAGTCACTTGATAAACCATACATCAGGTTATGCAATCCCATGCCAAATTCCCCTTGCTGTCACATTCATAACATCATCTGTCTCTGAGAATCCTCGAGCCATAATAGGAACCATAAACTGGTGATCTGGTATCCTGGGTTCACTTACTAAAGCTTCTAGCCTGCTGGGGACCCTACAACAATGGTCAGTTACCTAATTCAAAAAAATATTCTATCAAATGCCTTATGGTCTCTCCCAAAGATAGTTTCTAGCCATCTAGAAATCTCTCATATAGTAGGGCTCTATTCATTATCCCAACGTAAGTTGTAATTCTAATGGATATCATCGATGTCATAATCACCAAGTGTATCCCATGTTAAAATGTTCTTGCCTTGAATAAATGGCCCAACACCATATCTATGGAGTTATGAAATAGGTCGATGAACCTCTTCGAGTACTCCACTACTGTCTAACTTCCCTTCTATAAATGGAGGATCTCCTGGATGTACACTGACCGCAACGTAGATGAAAAAATTCCTCCATAAAAAGACGCTTCAAGTAAGCCCCAGAGAGAGTGGCCTCATCATGTTTCTTGGCCACTCAGGTCAACCATCACCCTGCTGATCCGTTAATAAGGATTGTGACTTAGACCGCCATCTGTTCAGAAGGCATACTCAACAGTTGGATGACTTGAGCCACTTCCACCAACCAATCCTCAACTACCTTGGAGTCTATATCACCCTTGTACCTAGAATTATGATGCCTTTGAAACTCACACAATACAATCAACTTACCTACATCCTCTATTGGTAGTGTGGGTAGTAACTACTGCTAGATGGGTTGTGGTGTCATTGGTGTAGCACTTATGGGTTATTTCTTTATTACTAGTACCTATACCGACACCTCATCGGTAGGCTTACTATCCTCATGGTCACACAAAAAATTCCTTGTTGGAAACCTGCATGGAGGAATCCTTTATTAAATCTAGATGAACCAAATCAATAGAGTGTATATGGAGAGTTGACTCAAGATGTGTATTCAAAACACAACACATTATTATACGTTGAATGTACCATTCATTCCCCTTCAACAAATATTTTCATGTACTGAGTCAAGAAACATGTTACTAGAGTTTTAGTGTATGGATACAACTTTCACCAAACCAACACTAGTATCTCAGGCCTAAAATCCTTAATAGAATGACTAAACACAGTTTCTACAAACCAATCTCAATTTCACCTAATCCCAATGTGGAATATACCCCCTCTGATACCACTTTGTCAGGTCCCATCCCCCCATAAAACATGTTTTGAATAAACCAATCATGCCACAAAAAGGTCATGGGACGAAGACTAGAGCCTAGTAGGCATATCACATAAATGGAAGGCATTTTACAAAGTATATGCACACATACACACACATCTACAAGCCCAAATTTCTGATAATAAAAACACTAAGTAAACAATACTGCATACCACTATGATACCAAAAATAGAGTTTGACGGTACAAAACTGAAAACTAAATGGGCCTAGAATAGAAGCCCAACAAAAAGGAAAATTACAAGCTATAGAATCTCATCTGCAAAAAAACCATATGTAACAGGAATGTGTATGTCAGCTGTCAGAATCCATAGAAGGATGCTTCATCTGCCTGATCACACAATGAACCACCTATTGTCCCATCCCACCTTTTTCTCTACCTAAATGGCGGTCGTATGCACATCACATGACAAGTGTGAGAAAATCCCATGTATGGGTGAGTAAAAATAGTACACTATAGGACACCCCGAAGCCAAAAAAGATAAACTACAATAGAATTCACTATAATATCTACAAAGTTATATGACTATTACCCATATACCATGAAACATATAGATATACTCATTACTAGACACGAGGTAAAGAAGTTAATTCATAACCAAAAATCATCCAATGGATTTTTCTTTAGACACACTATTTTCAGGAGAACTCACTCGTCAATCCTTGATATCATTATAGACTCTTTCAAAAAGTTCCAACTAATTTTAGCCCTACCCTAACAGAAACAATTTATCAATGTCATGTTATATAGAGAGGGGATACATCCAAGAGGATACTGAAAAAAATTCTATATTACCCTATAACATAAGAGATCCTTTGTAGAGGATTCCAACAACCCTACCGATACGGCCCACTTGATGGAGTATTACCTCCATGCGCTTGGAGGTCACATAAATTGCTATAAAACCCCATCATGGGTGATAATGCATCACTCTAGTCACAAGGTTGGATGATATAAACCTATAAGGGTTTCGACCTCGAGAGTAGATTACTGTATAGTGATGTGAACATTATTCTGTATTGAAACCATGATGACCGAATCGATGGAAACATTGAATGTAAAATGGCCAATACTGAAACTCACTATGATATATCAAAAAACCAAATCATTGAAAGGGTCACAACACTATATAAGGCTGATCCAAAAAACCTACCATTTAAATGATATGACCAATTTTGTGTAACGGGTCCGTAGCGACCTTGGTGTGACTTGACAAGGCCCAGATCGTCCGAACCAACCAAACTCGGTCAGTCTTGTATATCACAAAACATCACAACCCAATGGGGCCCTAGGTCACATGGTCAACCCACAAGGTTTCCGAAGCTGACCTGTCACTCTTTCTTCGTCGGTGTCGCACGGGCCAGCCTGACTCCACAAGATGCAGCCCACATAGCTGCACCATCCCCTGTCTCACACATTTTTATTTACCACATTCCAGGTGGCTCCATGGTCAACATGGTTGTAACGCGTTTCACTTGGCTAGAACAAGTTTTATGTGGCCAATCTGCATGACCCGTGAACACCCATTGAGGAGTCAGGGGTCTCCCTCTTATGCAGTCCCTCTAGAATGCATTAACCACAACCCGATGCTGACCACCCTCCTTGTGTCCTTGTCTGATCGCCACCATTGGCATGCATGTTGGGGGCCCCTCCTAGACCTTGGGATGCCACTATCTTCAGCCACACTGCTGGTCAGCTTCCCTTCAGGTGATCTTGACCAATAAACCCCCCCTAAAATTGTTGTAGATGTCACCTCTAGCCTCTACTGGGTGGTGCCTCCACCATGTGTTGTCGTGGGGCCATATTTCCATAACAGATCTCAGAAAATGATGAACAAGGAATGAGGGGAGGGAAAAGCATAAAAAATTTCTTAAATGAGTGGATCATTAACTATTTCGGGCTAGCCTTGATCCACTCATGTTATAGTTTTAGAATGAAGGGAATAAATCTATAAATTTTCAACATGTGTCATCCCAAAAAAATCTTGTGATAGATGACACTAATCCTACAATAAATAAAATCCACAGATTAGCCCATTCATTGACTATTCCACTTTAATCCTTGGGGTAATGAAAATAGATGTAGAATCTAAAATTATCTCACAAAATACATAGGGGATTGGATTGTTTGATGATGAAGAAAGAATTTGTGTTCGTCGATTGTCAATCCGTCGACGATTGTTCTGAAGCTCTACCATCGATCAGGTGTTACTAACAAGAGAACCTATCCTTATTTCCTTATAAAAACTCTAGGGTTATGTAAATAACCCAATATTTATTTACCAATGGTCATTTGATAATAAAAACTATCATTTAATTTCCACGTAGTGTCGATTAGAATATTTTTTAGTTATTTTAAGGACGTTCACATCTAATAGTTAACATTCACCATTGGAAAACAATGATTGATGTTATTACTTTCCTAATGTAATTTATTTTTTCTGAAATCAATGGTTCCCTCAAATATTCGACTAGTACACCTATTTAGATTTTATTAAATATCGATGTTAGCTACCTAGTCATTTCTAATTAAAAACAAACATTACTCGAAGTGTTGTATCAGGAACACTAGGCCTAAGAATCCAATATCATCTTAGCTACTGGTCTTAAATTTTTCCCAATTATGTATTGATGAATTAAACTAGGGAAAAATAAGGGTCATTATACTATCAATGGACCGTGTTGAGGGATATGATGTACTTTGAAGATATGAACATGTTTTGGTTTCATGGGTTGTTAAGTCAATGATGTTAGTTATGTTTATTTGGAAATGTAAAAAAGGGAAACAATATGAGTCCTCAGTATTTGGGTTACCCTTTGACTTGATGCACAAACCATTATGTTTATCGACCAACATAAGCAATGTGATACAACGTTCATAGTAGTGAACTAAAAAGCAATCATGCATCATTCTTCACATCACATGTGTTATAAATGTGTTGACATTGAGATAAAGTAGTATCGAAACCCATAATTTAATACACCATAACTCAGTATTTATTATATAATTATTCACATAATACAATCCCATAATATATTTATTCAAATGATCTTTATAAAATTTGATTCAATTCACAATAACATGAATAAAGGATACAATGTCATTATTTAAAAATTCCACAATATGACTTAAATATACATTGATCTTATAAAACTGCACTAGATAACCTTGGGATGTATAAAGGAAATGTATGATCTATAATTCCTAATAAGTAGATAATGAATGAATAAGATGATATGTTTAATAAATTTTACTCAAAAGTAATATCAATGTGACATAAAAGGTATGTGGATAAAAAAAATGGAAGTAAATGTATGATATAAGATAACAACATCATAAGAATATATAACTGTTGAAAATATATAAAATATAACATCATAAAAATTAGTCAAGGATAAACACTAATACATAATAACATTATATAAATAGGATGAAATCAGTAGCACTAGAAATGATACAATACACGATAAGAATATTACCTTTTTTTAAATTAAGGATATATAATTCTATGGCCGCCCATCACATTCATAACATGTATATTCATTTATATTCAACATAGATCATTACTCATTTAGAATCATTTCACAACATTATATCCAATGATAATGTAGTGTGGGTCAAAATAATGGTATTCACTTATAAATTATTGATTGGTATATCTAGTTGAATACCTATTAGAGGAAGTTGGGATGGGTATTCCATACACAAATGTTTGGGCATGGAAAAATCACATGATAATTTTGGTGACATAACATTTTTAAATTATGATTCATGGATGGGTTTTATGAGAGTTAAATATTGTATATAATTACATATAAATTATAAGGATAGTAAATTTAATGTGTAAAAATTAATTCAATAATAGATAATTTGACAAAAAATGGCATAATACAAATAATGTTATTGAATTAAGAGGAGGATGATAGAACCCATTACATTGAGTGGACACTTGTAAAAGATTAAATGGTGACTTCTAAGAGATTATTAGCACATTATTTTGGATTTACAGGGAAAAAATGAGATTAAATTCATGATAAATATGTTTTTGTTATTATTAGTGGGAGAAAGGGTGATTATTCATGAAAAAATGGGATATTATTTATTAATTTCCAAACACATGATTTTAACTGTACATGATAAACCAATCAAAACCACAATCCTTCCCATGGATTTTTCAAATAACATCTACCCAATATTACTTGTTCTCAATATTCTATAATCCCATGAATGAAAATAAATAAATGAATACTGTTTTATATATTGATGTGGGTCATGTTAAAAAAAATATGATTTAGACAAGAAATTATTGTATAGGATTTGGAATAATCATAAGGGTTTATAAAATTATTCCAATAACCTAAAAAAATATTATTTTAATTATAAAAATAAAATTGGCCGTAGATTATCTTTATAATACATATTTAATATCTTTTGTGAAATTATGATGTCATAATGAAAATAAAATATTCTTATCATGTTTATTTTTTCCACAAAAATATTACTCTATACAAAATTATTATAAAATCACCATTGGATAATATAAATGTGATGATTTCAAAAAATCATTTATTTAATCAAAATAGTTATTTAAATATGATAATTTAATCATTTATTTCAAAACTCACATTCATTAAAAAATAAATATTTTAAAAAAGTAAAATATTTAGAGCCTTTATAAATATTTCGTTGGAAATAATTAAATACATTTATCATATATATTTAAATAAAAATTATTTAATAATAATATTTCATGAATATAACTTTTATTATAATAAATATTTATCTTATAAAAGTATTTTATTAATTGATATTATATATTTTCTAGAAATAAAAAACTTATTTCAACATTTATAAATATAATTGTTTTATAAAGATTATTAATCATTTAAAAAATTATAATAAAAATGGATAAATATATTAATTATTTAATTGAGAAGAAAATATAAAAAAATATAATGTCACGAACTAAATACATAACCCCTTATTATAAGTGTATTCATTTATGGAAAGGATTGTGATCGTGAAACTTTCTTGGGGTAGTTTGATGAACACGGGTTGGTTCATGATCATGATAAGATTGAACATATCCCATAAATGATTTCACCCAAGAGTTAGTTACAGAATATCATCTTTGTGTATATCCATTTGATGTTATCTCTCTCAAATTATCAAAAAATGGGATTTATATTGTACGATCCAACTGGTCGATGTCATATCTTCTTTGTTCTATGTGAATTTTTTTATTAGAATACTTAATATAAACTAATAATTATAGTAACTGCATAATAGAAATTTCTTTACCCCTTTTAGATATCATGTTTATTCACCAAAAATCTGGTTCTACTATAACACTTTTTCCAAGTACGTTATCTTGTTTTTTTGAACTTTTACATTATAGTCAATAGTGATCACAATACGTTCCTCATATAAAAGATCATATTATAAGGGTAAAACCTAATGATTCAGTAAATGTGAGTGGTTTTATATTTAGTTCCACAAATGGGATATATTATAGACATAGTTTACTTGAGATAAGTTTTTTGGGTGTGCAAGTCGATAGGCCACTACTTCGAAGAGTTAAAGGTTCTCAAAGGGGATGATGTATTATAAAATAATATATCATTTATTCCCATAACTCATAAATTTATTTAATGGATATATTTGAATGAATAAATATTCTATAAACTCATACTCTAGGTCTCATTAATAATAATATATATATATTTTATCATATTTTCACTTATTACATATAACATAGAATAGTTTAAACATTTTGTTTAATATCATGTACAAGGTGTGGTCATATAATCATCAACTCTATAACATTAACCCAATATGTTTATGTATCACATAACATTCCAAAAATATCCTCATAAGGATCAAATTGATTGATATAATAAAAAATGGTATTATATTTTTGCACCACCAGGGGAATGTGTTAATACCGAAATCCATGGAAATCTACTGAATAAAATCTCAATATATCATCAAGATTATGAATGGTTATCTTAGTCTAACCATATGTTTGAGGGTGACTAGTAGTACAAAATCTTATCAATGTATCTAATTCATTTTAAGGCATCACTCAACCCTAGAGGTATACCACATATCGGGGTCAGATACAAAGTGGACTGTCACACCTTGTAGTCTTACCATATCCTTTTTGTATATCAAAGGCATATGTTTGTCAGAGATTTTTTTTATAGAAATGAAATGTATAGACATTGTATGGTGATCAACTACCACCTAGCTTCATTTATAGCCTTAAAATTTCACTTTTAGACATATGACCAAATCTTTTGTTATGATTTCATATTTCTATGTTTGTATGGTAAATGGTTTCATCAAATAAATAGATATATATCATTAAATAATTAATTGTTCGTATACCAAGATGCAAGTTACATGTTCTGTAATCCCTATATCTATGTTAACCCATAAGACATATTTATTTAGATCTTTATACATCTTAGTACATCCAGGATGAGTAGGGAATGATGGGACACACACATCATAATCATATTCCCACTCAATCTCTGTTTTTAAAGGGATATATATCCTGCTTCCAAACCTTATAACTTCATGTTTTGAAAACCTAAACTCCAGAATATTTTATACCTTTTTATGTTACTCCAATTCATATATTTTGGGAAAATTTTAACTTCTCATGAATGGATGGTTAAGATGTTTTTTGAGAATGTTTTAATAAATATCCTTTTATTACTCCCATATTCATTCTATATATGTCTAAGAAGATTCTATCCCATTAAATATTCATTATTTATGGGGTTACTATATCCTTTATATAAATAAGATCAGACACATTTCATACCTTGAAATGATGGCAATGTGTTGAATAATCAAAATCTTTTATTTTCTCTAAACAACATCATTAGTGAATATTGAGATCATTTTATGTGAATATATAATTTATGTTTTTATGTTCAGTAAAAATGTGTCACTTCTCCATACATATTTAATTCCCAAAAATATATAATGAGAAGAACTCTCCATGAAATTCCAGATTAGGAATTTTTTATTTATTCCCAAGGATTATTAATTTGTGAGAGTCATAGCCTATCCCTTTGTAAATACCCATAAAAGTCAAGGAAAATTTTTTCTTAATTTTCTTTAGAATTTTACAAGAATGCAGTTTCTGACGGCACCTGATTCCGAGGCCCGGTGTGCCCAGAATCATTTTCCGAAGTTTAGCTGGGGTACGTTCAGTAAACGAATGAGCGGGTTTTTCTAACTTTTGAAAAAGTGCTCAGAATCGAATTTCGAGGGCATCGTTGGAATCACAGCGCCGATAATTGCTTAGAAACACTTTTTCTGGAGTTGCGTTCGCTTGGGTGTGGTTTTTATATTTTAGGGGTTAAGTTAAGGAATAAAATAAAAGTGGTGCGAAATTTTATTTTATTTCACTTAAAGAGGCTTAACCTAAGTTAAGAGGATAAGGTATGATCCAAAATATCCTACCCACTATGTAGGATATTTGTTAGGTGGGGCCCGCACGATCCCCGCCGTTTCGTTCCTTCTAAGTAACGTACCCGCACCCGCCTTTATAAATAAATTCAACCCGTGCTTTTAATTAAATATTAAATTCCCCTATTAATTGGGCATTTTAAGCATTGCAATTAATTCAATTAATTGTTTGATTATTTTTATGATTTATATAACTTTTTCATGGGAAATAAAATAAGACCAACACTTATTTTATTGAGGGGTTTCTTGTTTAGAGGATTTGGAGAAAGCACTAAGGCTTGAAGATCTTCATCCTCCTTCGTTGAAGAACGCGAAGAACGCATCACCGCCAATGAAGAATGCCAATATCTGATGGCGGACGATGGTGAGAGACGCCTTCCTCGGAGATCACCTAACGCCGGTGACATTCCTTCCGCGGCGATCCTCTCCTTCCGCGACAAACTTCTTATTCTGTGATGTTTAATTCCACGACGAACGCTCTGGTGCCGAAGCACCGCGCGGGCATTGTAAAAATGGAGAGCGGAGAAACGCGGCGCTGTCGCATCGTGCCGTTGGAAGCAATAAATCTGTGGCGCCATCGCACCGCACCGTAGAAGATGAACATGGATGTGGCGCCGTCGCGCTGCGCCGGAGGACCTCAGAAGTACCGTGGCCGGAGCAGGCCCGCAGCGGAAGGGCGCTGCGCCGTCGTGCCGCACCGGACGAACCAAGGCCGCAACCGGTTCCAAGCCGCGGCGATGTAGGGGAACCCACAGACGGTACCGGGCCGCCAGCATCAGAGCGAGGGGACCGGCCGTGCCGGTCACGTGGCGGCAGGAGCCGGCCTGCCGGAGCGGGCCGGCCAGACCGTGGAAGAAAAGGGGTTCCAAGACCCCTAGATAGATGGACGTGAGCGGCCCCATTATGGGGCCGCTGTTTCCTCACGCGGGGACAGGACGCCCCCAGCCAGCAGCGCTCAGCCATAACGGCCGAGCCAGTCGCCTGGCCACCCGGCCAGCACTGGCGTGCACAGCGTGCCGGGCCGAGCCGCCGGGCTGGGCCGTGCCACCCAGGCCGGGCCGCGCCCAAGCGGGCTGGACCTGGACCCAGTTCGGGCCGACCCTGGGGGTATCGAGCCGGGTCAGACCGGGGCCGAACCCCTTAATATCAAACCTCTTTTGGTATATTGCCCATAACTTGAGCTAAGGACCTCCGATCAACACACTGTCAGTTGCGATGCAATCCTTGGATCGAGACGGTCGTTTCGGTATATTTCCCACAAGGTTTAAGAGAACTTTGGGTTCGGCCGGGTTGGTTCGCACACGAAACCAACCGGGCCCTCGGAGAGGAAACGCTTATAACTTTAGTTTCAGACGTTGGATTGACGTGTCGTAGACTTTGTTAGATTCCCCTTAGTGAGACGGAAATTTTGGCTTGCTCTGCTCAAGGTTTGTACACAGGTGGAGTACGGTCGGGTTGGTTTGGACTTAAAAACCAACTGGGCCCCTAGGACGAAAAAAGCCAATAACTTCCAGACCGGGCGTCCGATTGATGCGCCGTCTGTGACGTTGAGTTCCTGTTGGCGATATAGAACTTTTGGATACATCAACTCCGGGCATTGTGTCAGTTGTTGTATCAGCCCCTCGGCTCGTGGAGCAGACCCTCCGAAACGATCTTGCTGTGTGTGGGAACCCTAGAGCTGGCTGTGACTCCGACGACGACTGTACAGATATCCTCAGTGGACTCAACGATGACGAATAAAACACTCAGAGATCCTACGTGGATCAGTGCTACAGATCCTGTGTGGGTCTGATCCTATGTGGGTCAGCGCTCAGCGGTCCTGTGTGGGCCAGCGCCAACATATCCTGTGTGGGTCCAATCCTATGTGGGTCATTGCGGGGGTTAGTTACCTATCGATCCTGTGTGGGTACGATCCTATGTGGGTCATTGCGGGGGTTAGTTACCTATCGATCCTGTGTGGGTCAGATCCTTTGTGTGTCATTGCGGGGGTTAGTTACCTTTCGATCCGGTGTGGTTCAGATCCTTTGTGGGTCATTGCGGGGGTAAGTTACCTATCGATCATGTGTGGGTCATATCCTTTGTGGGTCATTGCGTTGGTTAGTTACCTATTGATCCTTTATGGGGAAGATCCATTGTGGGTCATTTCGGGGGTTAGCACCTATCGATCCTTTGTGGGTCCGATGACTTAGATGAATCAGTGGCTATATCTGATCATCTCTATCGTCATATGAAGAGGTATACCTGTGTGAGCTGAATATTATTTGTCTTTCCTATGTGGATTGTGTTGTGCTATCCTGTGTGGATTACGTTTTGATTTCCTGTGTTGACTGTGTTGTGCTTGGGATCAGAGGTTGGAGCGAACTGGAATTGATGACTTAGGTATATGTATGGGAATATACCTAAGTAGTGTCAGATGTTACTTCGTGATTGTATCTTTCCTTTGTGGATTATCCTTTGTTGACTCTGGGAGATCTCCGGGGGTCTCGGGGTCCCTAGTAAGTAGCTTATACTCACCCCTGCATGGTCTATTCCCACACTACGTTGTGTTGGTTGCAGAAGACAGACAACGCTGATCGTGGTTGAGGCTTGCGGAGCAGGACGGTACCTAGAGGTGGACCACTGGGAGAGATGTACTCGGAGTGGACGACTAGACATGAGGAGCTATGGAGGCTATATGTACTCAACCTTTAGGTGGGACATCCAGTGGTCAGCTTGACATTTCGGCTTTACTTTCAGTTTCTTTTTTCCCTTTTGAGTTGTACTTTATATTCAGTGTGGGTTTGTATTCTAGTCCACGTACATTTCCACACTTACTGTTGAACCCAGTTTTACATAGTGTTTAATTCAACTGCTTTCTTGCTCTGTGTTGTTTATTTACTTTACAAAGTCAATGCCTTCCCTTTTTACCGGGAATTACGCCTTGGTGCTAGTCGCCAGCCCCTGGCCTATGGAAGGCGGGCTTGGGGTAGTCACGAAACGGGCCCCGAGGATGGGTTGTGACAAATCTGTATCAGAGGAGTTCAGTTCTACATCAAAACTCAAGACTCTGATCATTTACATGTGAAGCAATTATGTTAAGAGTATTGAGTGTGATTATCAGTCCAGGGAGTCCAGTGTTGGTGTGGTGGCCGACGTATCCATACACCAGGACCCTGACTTCTGATTTCTGACATAATGCACGAAAAGATTGATTGCATGTGTGTTTCAAGTTTTCATTGTGATTACTTTGTGTCAGCTCACTAGGTATACTGTTCTGACCGTGGCACACCTGTCTCCTTTCAGGATGGCCCCATGATGTCAGCCAGCTAGGGTTCCGAGAGTTGTGAATGACGACAGCCAACCGAGAGATGAGGCCTCTGTATAGGGCCTTTTGGTAGCTAAGGCACCAAAGGTACCTCTACCCGCCGAGCCACCGATGATACCAGCCCCAGCCGCTGACGATGCACATCGCCTTAGCGCACTGCACGAGTTTCATCACTAGCGACCGCCCATGTTCCGTGTGTAGACGGACCCCCATGCAGCCGAGGATTGGCTGGAGGCAGTGGTACGAGTTTTCAGGTTAGTGACGACACCAGCACACCTCATGGTGATCCTCACAGCGAGCCTACTGCACGCGGAAGCAGTAATATGGTGGAGCTTGATGATCCAGGTGCATGATGAGGCATCTCTCCTCTAGACGGACTTTGAGAGCCTCTTCCGCTCGGAGTTCTTCCGAGCCACCGTCGGTGCGGTGCGCATCCAGAAGCTTCTACAGCTGCGATATGGAATTTTGACGGTTGCCCAGTACTCCACGAGATTTACTGATCTCTCGCGCTACTCGACAGACATGGTACGAGACCCATTCTTCCGGGCCCGGACCTTTGAGCAGGGATTGAGGCATGATATCAGGGCATCACTAATCTCCCTCAGCATCCCGACACAGGCAGGGGTACTGGAGAGAGCCCTTTTGTTCAAGAGATTTCTTTTTGAGTCTACACCATCAGCGAGACCCACCGCAGGGTGGCATGTAGCAATGTCTTCTGCAGAAAGAAGTAGACGGATGACTCATGGGTCTAGGAAGACCAGACCCTCAGGCAGACGAACTCAGGAAACTGGCTCAGCAGTGCGGGGCACACAGCGCGGAGCCAGTCTTTCAAGAGGCAGATAGTTCGATGCATGCTGCGGGTAGGGCCACATGGCTCATGACTTCCCGACCTGCCATGCCGAGGAGCAGTAGACGATTGAGAGGCCACCCAGACAGAGGCAGAGGGTCGACCATGGGGGTCTGCAGGGAGCAGGAGGATGAGGCAGAGGAGCTGGCCGAGCAGCAGGTGGTGGGAGACGCTTTGAGGCTCTACCACCACAACCACCAGAAGGTCCACCCCGACCACAGGGAGCTAGAGGGCAGAGACAGGCACAGCTCTAGGAAGCAGAGGCCTACAACCACGGCGCACCCGATATGATTTGAGGTACTATCTGTGTCTATTCCACCCTTGCTGCAGTTCTTATAGACAAAGGAGCGAGTCATTATTTCATAGCTGCTGCCCTTGTTCGGATCTCGGAGATTATGACAGAGCCGTTGGCTCGATCCTTACGGCTAGAGACTCCTACGGTAGTAGACTCGACAATTACGCACTGGTGCCGATAGTGTGAGCTTACACTAGGAGGTGAGAGCTTCGGCTGAGATCTTCTTGTAGCGGCGTCGAGGCCTTATGACGTCATCTTGGGCATGGATTGGTTATCCACAGTCGATGCTCAGATTGACTGTATTAGGCGCAAGGTGCGATGTGTACACACCGACGAGAGTAGGTTCACCTTCACCGGTGAGAATGGAACCTTCGCAGCATAAGATGGCCTCTCATAGAGGAGATGACAGCCCATCACTCATCAGTTGTCTAGCCTCATCCCAGGAGAAGTTAACATGCGGAGCCCTGGTTTTCCTGGAGTGGTGGATCAGAATGCAGACGTTTTTCCTGACGACGTTCCAGGACTACCTCCTCCCAAAGAGGTATAATTTTATATTGACTTGTACCTCGGTATATCCCCTATATCAACCCCAGCATATCGGATGGCACCCGCCGAGCTACGGGAGCTACGAGTACAGTTGGAGGACTTACAGGGAAGGGATTCATCCGACCTAGTGTTTCACCCTGGGCTTCCCCGATATTGTTCGCCAAGAAGGCGGACGGGAGCTTGCAAATGTGTGTAGACTATCATTGCCTGAACCAGGTGATAGTGAGGAACAATTATCCACTACTGAGGATTAATGACCTCTTCGATCAGCTCAAGGGAGCATGGTGGTTCTCGAAGATAGACCCCAGGTCAGGCTATCATTAGGTTAGAGTTCGGGACGAGGACGTGCAGAAGACGGCCTTCAGATGTCGGTATGGCCAATATGAGTTCCTGGTTATGCCATTCGGCATAACCAATGCTCTAGCAGTGTTCATGGGTATCATGAACATGATATTTCAGCCATACCTCGATCAATTTTTCGTGGTCTTCATCAACGACATTTTGATATACTCGACGACTGAGGAGGATCACGCCTACCACTTGCGGGTTGTACTAGACACACTCCGAGAGCACCACCTTTATGGTAAGCTCATGAAGTGTTAGTTCTGCATACGTGAGGTCCACTTCATGGGACACTTCATCTCTGAGGCGGGTGTTGCGATGGATCCTATGAAGATCGAGAAAGTGCTAGCTTGGGAGCCACCTAGGACCATGACGGAGGTGTGGAGTTTCTTGGGACTAGCTAGATACTACCAGAGATTTGTGTCAGACTTCTCCAGAGTTGCGGCACCACTATCAGCTTTGACGAAGAAGGGGAAACCCTTTGTGTGGTCAGACAGATGTCAGCAGAGCTTCCAGGAGCTGAGATAGAGATTGACCAGTGCACCTATCTTGAGGTTGCCGGAGGAGGGAGTAGGGTACGTAGTCTACTACGATGCATCAGGGACCGGACTCGGGTGTGTCCTGATGCAGGATCGGGTAGTGATCGCCTATGGATCACGTCAGTAGAGGCCGCATGAGCAGAACTACGCTACCCATGACCTGGAGTTAGCAGTTATGGACTTTGCTCTGAAGACTTGGCGACACTATCTGATGGGAGAGCACTTTACAGTCCATTCTGACCATCAAAGGGCAGGGATCAGTGGAGAGATTGGGATGTCTCTACATTTAGGAGATTTTGCGGTTTCATGGTGTGACATCATCTATCGTCTCCAATCGAGATTCTCTCTTTACTTCTGGGCTTTGGAAGGGGTTGCAGGATGCGTTCGGGACGCAGCTACGTCTGAGCACCGCCTTTCACCCTCAGACGGATGGTCAGACGGAGAGGACCATTCAGACTCTCGAGGAGAAGCTCCACACATGTGTTATTGACATTGGTCGTAGCTGGGAGGACCACCTACCATTTGCGGAGTTCTCGTACAAAAATAGCTACCACTCCACCATCGGGATGGCATTATACGAGGTGTTGTATGACCGACCTTGCAGATCTCCTCTGTGCCGGACAGACCATGGGGAGTCAGCCCTTGTGGGACCGGAGATGGTCCAGGCCACGACAGAGAAGGTCTAGGTCATCCAGGAGCAGATGAGGACAGCCCAGAGCTGGAAGATGTCTTATGCTGACAAGAGGTGGAGGCCACTACAGTTCGAGGATGGCGACGACGTCTTCTTGCGGGTCTCACCTCGATGTGGATTACAGAGATTTGGCCAAGGCGGCAAGTTGTCTCCACGCTTCATCGGACCATTCCATGTCCTCAATAGGATTGGCGAGGTGGCTTATCGCCTGGCTCTACCACCTCAGTTTCACCGGGTGTATAACGTCTTCCACGTATCCCAACTGAGGAGGTATGTGCATGACCCGACGCATATCATTGACCATGGGGAGCTGGACGTTGATGATGGGGTGACTTTTGCAGAGGTCTCGGTGGAGATTGAGGATAGATAGGAGCGGGTCAAACGTGGACATTCGATTCATGTAGTGCGCATCATATGGAAGCACAGGAACATCCAGGAGTGCACTTGGGAGTGGGAGGCTCAGATGCGTGCTCAGTACCCACATTTTTCCCTAGTTTTTGATGTATCTTTACGGGGACGTAATGCCCAGAGGTGGGAGTAATGTAATGACCTGTAAAATTCAAGGAAATTTTTTTCTTAATTTTCTTGAGAATTTTACAAGAACGCAGTTCTTGACGACACCTGATTCCGACACCCGATGTGCACGGAATCATTTACCGAAGTTTAGCTCGGGTACGTTCAGTAAATGAATGAGTGGATTTTTCTAAATTTTGAATCGGTGCTCAGAATCGAATTCTGAGGGCACTGATGGAATTGCAATGCCGATTATTGCTTAGAAACACCTTTTCCAGAGTTTCGTTCGCTCGAGTGTGGTTTTTAAATTTTTGGGGTTATGTTAAGGAATAAAATAAAATTGGTGCGACATTTTATTTTATTCCACTTAAAGAGGCTTAACCTAAGTTAAGCGGATAAGGTGGGTTCCACAATATCCTACCCACTTGGTAGGATATTTTTGAGGTGGGGCCCACAAGATCCCAACCATTTACTTCCATCTATGTAACGCACCCAAACCCTCCCTTTTAAATAACGTCAACCCATGCATTTAATTAAATATTAAATGCCCCTATTAATTGGGCGGTTTAAGTATTGCAATTAATTCAATTAATTGTTTGATTATTTTTATGATTTCCAAAACATTGGAATGGGAAATAAAATAAGACCAACACTTATTTTATTGAGGGGTTTCTTGTTGAGAGGATTTGGAGAAAGATCTAAGGCTTGAAGATCTTCATCCTCCTTCGTTGAAGAATGCGAAGAACGTGAAGAACACGAAGAACGCGAAGAACACATCACCGCCAATGAAGAACACCAATCTCTGATGGTGGACGATGGTGAGAGACACCTTCCTCGGAGATCACCTAACACTAGCGACGTTCCTTCCGTGGAGATCCTCTCCTTCTGCAAAGACCCTCTTCTTTCATGACGGTGAATTCCACGAAGAACGCTCATTCGAAGACAACATTGAGGTAGGGGTTTTATGTGTTTCTCTTTTGTGTTTTATTCCGTCATTATCTTCCCTTCCTTGAACCACCTGTTATCGTGATAATGGGAGGAGGTCAGACCGCACGAACACGGCCGACACTCCTCTCCTTTTATGGTTGTTGATTTTTGATGTGGTGAGCAAGGAAACGTGGCGCCGAAGCACCGCACGGGTATTTTAAAAAGGGAGAGCAGAGAAGCGTGGTGCCGTCGCACCGCGCCGGAGGACCTCAGAAGCACCGCGGCAGAGCAGGGCCGTGTCGGAAGGCCGCGACGCCGTCGCGCCGTGCCTGACGAACCAATGCTGCGGCCGGTTCCGGGCCGCGACGATGCAGGGGAACTGGCGGCCGGTACCGGGCCACCGGCGTCGGAGCCAGGGGACCAGCCTTTCCAGTCTAGTGGCACAGGGGCTGGCCAGCCGGACCGTGGAAGAACCGGGGGTCCGAGACCCCCGGCTGGCCGGATGTGAACGACCTCATTAAGGGGTTGCAGTTTCCTCATGCGGGGACAACGCGCCCCCGCCAGCAGCGCTCGGCCATAACGGCCGAGCCGGTCGCCTGGCCACCCGGCTAGTGCCAGCACGCCCAGCGCGCCTGGTCGAGCCGGGCCACGCCCCGGCGGGCTGGACCCGGACCCGGTTCGGGCCGACCCTGGGGGTATCGGGCCGGGTCGGACCAGGCCCGAACCCCTTAATACTGAACCTCTTTCGATCCGCTGCCCATAACATGAGCTACGAGCCTCCGATCGATGCACCGTCAGTTGATATGCGATCCTTTGATTGAGACGGTCGTTTCGGTATATTACACTCAAGGTTTCAGAGAATTTTGGGTTTGGCCGGGTTGGTTCGCACAAGAAACCAACCGGGCCCTCGGAGCGGAAACACTTATAACTTGAGTTTCGGACGTCCGATTGACGTGCCATTGAATTTTTTAGATTCCTCTTAGTGAGACGGACCTTTTGTATTACTCCGCTCGAGGTTTGGATGCAGGTGGAGTACGGTCGGGTTGGTTTGGACTTAAAAACCAACCGGGCCCCTAAGACGAAAAGCCAATAACTTCTAAACCAGGCGTCCGATTGACTCGCCGTCTGTGACATTGGGTTTCTGTTGGTGATACAGAACTTTTGGATACATAAACTCTGGACATTGTGTCAGTTGATGTATCAGCCTCTCGGCTCGTGGAGTGGACCCTCCGAAATGAGCTTGTTTTGTGCGAGAACCCTAGAGATGACTGCGACTCCGACGATGACGACTGTACATAGATCCTCATTAGATTTGACGGCGACGACTACAGCACTCAGCGATCCTATGTGGATCAGTACTACAGATCCTCTGTGGGTCCGATTCTGTGTGGGCCAGCACTCAGCGGTCCTGTGTGGGCCAGTGCCTATAGATACTGTGTTGGTCTGATCCTGTGTGGGTCATTGCGGGGGTTAGTTACCTATCGATCCTGTGTGTCAGATCTTTTGTGGGTCATTGCGGGGGTTAGTTACCTATCAATCCGATGTGGGTTAGATCCTTTGTGGGTCATTGCGGGGGTTAGTTACCTATCGATCCTATGTGGGTCATATCCTTTGTGGGTCATTGCAGGGGTTATTTATCTATCGATCCTCTGTGGGTCAGATCCTTTGTGGGGCATTGCGGGGGTTAGTTACCTATCGATCCTTTGTCGGTCAGATCTATTGTGGGTCATTGCGGGGGTTAGTACCTATCGATCCTTTGTGGGTCCGACGACTTAGATGAATCAGTGGTTATATCTGATCATCTCTATCGTCATATGAAGAGGTATACCTATGTGAGCTGAATCTGGTTTTTCTTTTCTATGTGGATTTTGTTGTGCTATCCTGTGTGGATTACGTTTTGATTTTCTGTGTAGACTGGGTTGTGCTTGGGCTCGGAGGTTGGAGAAAACTGGAATTGATGACTTAGGTATATGTATGGACATATACCTAAGTAGTGTCAGATGTTACTTCGTGATTGTATCTTGCCTTTGTGGATTATCCTTTGTGGATTCTGGGAGACCTTCAGGGGTCTCGAGGTCCCTAATGAGTAGCTTATACTCACCCCAACACAGGATATGCCCGCACTACATTGTGTTTGTTTCAGACGATAGACAAGGCTGATCATGGTTGAGGCTTGTGGAGCAGGACGATACCTAGAGGTGGACCACTGGGCGAGACGTACTCGGAGCAGACGGCTGGACCCGATGAGCTATGAAGGCTATCTGTACTAACCCTTCAGGTGGGACTTCTAGTGGGCGGCTCGACGTTGCGGCTTTACTTTCAGTTGTTGTTTTCCCTTTCGAGTTATACTTTACTTTTAGTTTTGGTTTGTATTCTGGCCCACTTACTTTTCCGCACTTACTGTTGTAACTAATTTTACTTAGTGTTTACTTCAACTGCTTGCTTGCTCTGTGGTGTTTGATTACTTTACAAAGGCAATGCCTTCCCTTTTTACCGGGAATTACACCTTGGTGCTAGTCGCCAGCACCTGGCCTACGGAAGGCGGGCTTGGGTTAGTCACAGCATGGGCTCTGAGGACGGTTCGTGACACCCTTTTTCATCATTCATGAGTACACAACCTAAGATAATTTTTTATTTATCTCTGTATATCGAAAATTATTCTCCCATTGTGTGTAATGTGAGAAACGGTGCAACAATAAGCTCATTATTTAACTACATATTCATCTAATTATATATATTAGTCTAGAAAAACATCACTTCCTTCTATGTAAAAAATAGTTAGTATGATTGATAATTGGGATATTTTTATCAGAAATAGATCATAGTTACATTATATTCCAAGGAATCATTGAATATCCATCTTAATTTTTAGTCTGGGTAATCCTTGAATTTCCTTTCTTTGGAGGATTCATATGTATATATATATCCCTTCCACGATGATATCATTTTCCATGAATGCTACTTTCTCTATCAAATTTTTTAAATTTATATACTTTTAATATTAAATTTACTTAGGAATGATGTTTTGTACATTTTCCCAATTAACCTCATTTTACTCTTTTATTTTAGACTACATAATAATATCATAAAAACATACAGCTAAATTTTTCACAAAGAAATCCATAGACATTATTTATCATGTGAATAAATATTGTTACTGAATAATTAAATACAAATATAATCTAAATTAACACCTAGTATTTATAATTTATCTGAAAATAAGTCTTTCAGATATCCTCATCTTCACATTCAAATGATAATATCCTAACTCAATATTTTACATGCGGAATTGTTATTCTCATCATAGATGATGAATATGTCATAAACCCATTGTAAAAGATACTAGTTATTTATCAAGATATTGTTGAGTTGTTGATAATTAATGGAGAGTAGCATTGACCCCCTTCCTCTTGACAAATAGGGTTGGTGAACCACAAGATTCATCACATGGAAATATAAAAAATGTACCATATTTCAAAGTAGTCACTTCATTGTCTCATTAGGTTCAACATTGCCCATTTTATATGGATTTTTTTGAATTTGGAAATGTTATGGGATCGATCATGATTATGAACATAAACACATAACTTGTAGTAATACTAGTAAATTCATTAGGAAACTGGTCAATGATTTTCTTTAAATAGGACTTTCATTAAGTATGATAATTTTCATAGTCATAACCATTTGATCAAGAAACAATTTATCATAATGAAATAATATCGATTATTGATATGATAATACCAATTTAGACTCATCATCCTCCTCACACTTTTATACAATCATAGGGTGATTTTTGATACCAAGGGTGATTTCATTATCTATGAAAAATATGATAGATCTATCCAAGGAATTCCAATACATGATCATAATAGAATTGAATTCTTTTAAATAGAGTATCATAAGGAATGCTGTGGAATTTATCCCAACATTTGTGACATCAGATGAATTATATACTTGTAATTCAAACATTGGCCCATTTTCTATCCACTTTAATAACTTTAATTCTATGTATTTTTGTGGAGTTTGAACTATTTTACTAATCATGAGTGATATGAATGAATTCGTTGAATGAAAATCTAATAATCCCTTCTATATCATTTAATGACCCACCTAAATTATTATCACCACTTCTATATCAGAATCCAACCAAGTAGTTATGATGGGATAATATATATATTTGTCTCCAATATATGGAAGTTTTGGTCAGTAGGTATTTTTGGGAACCCCTATCTTATTTCATTGATTCCCATTGATCCCTTAGTCTTTATAGTTGAAATATTGGAACAATGTTTTAGTATTTTTAGGGGACTTTTTCTTACATAACATTGGTGGGTCTCTCTGATTGGTATTCACAAGCTAGTATAACATCCTACCTGCATTGAAAACTTTTATCATGTCCCCTATTTGATTTTTTCAAAGATGCTGCTTCCAACACAGTTTACAAGTGATATTTTGGACATTCATACCCTTATGAGATTTACCCATTTCACATTGAGAATTAAATTATATTATCTACATCCTATCTCTATACTAAAGACACCCTTTAAATTAATTGAACTTTATTTCTTATTTAACTACTCATCATGAAAATTCATCATATATTTCAAAATCATGAATCATCACATAATTTCATTGAATCTAATTTATCCTAAAAAAGAAGAGATAAACATCACATTTTGGGGAGATGAATGAAAGGAGGCATATCGTGAAACCCTTTTGTTATTTACCTTATATACCCCATTGGATTCATCATCCTTTTTCTTAATGCCAATGAAATTTCTCGCCATTTTATGTTGAATATTTTGAATAATATATATTTCAAAAAATATTTTATGTTATTCTTGAAATTCCTTCACTTTGATAACATCCTCAAAATTCATTTTCCTTCAACCTCCTCCATTAATCAGCTTCTCTTACTATATGATAGATGCCAAGGGAAAATTTTCATGCTTAGATATTTGAATGATATAAAAGATATCTCAATGGAGTTGATCCATTGTTCTATGATTAATGTATTGGAAGATCTGATGAATGTCAGAGATGATTATTTGACAATAGTCTCAACCAAATCATTATTTTTCTTATGGAGATGCGGGTTTTCCCCTAATTCATGCTTCTTTTCAGAAAATGGGTTATTTGATAAATTTTTATCATTATGTTCTAACTCATGCTCTCATAATATTAGACATAACATTTGGGAATCTATTAAATTTTTCAACAAATTATCTATTCAAATGGTTCCCCAAATTCCCATTCATTGACTAAAATGAAGAATATATTAGGGATGCTAAATTAAAAAATTATAAACCCATAAATGCGATTTAATAAAAATTCAAGGGATAACATATAAAGGACATATATTAGTTAACCATTGAAATCTTGTGTTTCTATCAATGTTATCCATGATCTATTTCCTAAGATGAAATATTATGGTCATTTTTGTCCCCTTAATAAATGTTCATAAGGATCATGAGAGTTTAACTAATAATTTTCGCCCAGAGTGTGAGACGATGTGTGTTGTAGGGAATTTTTATCACACACCAAGTGATGATTTATTGAAATCCCAATGTATCATTTTAAGAGTTATTTCACATAGGTAATACTATGATTGGTACATATCTACTTGTTGAATCTAGAAATAATTTTTTATTTGAAACAAATTAATATATATATTAAATTAATTTAGGTTTTTTACCCCTATTTATTCTTATGACTTTGGGTTTCACCAATGTTCTCTAATATTAATCCCAAAAAAAATAATGATAACCCCCCAATGATACTATGTATAAGACTATATATTCAATAAAAAAATTCATTATTTATTATATTAAGATTTACATAATGCATTCCCATAATATGATGAGGTACAATGTATTTTGGAAAATAGATACAGAAAAACAAATTGAAATAGGGTTACATCAACACTATTTTAAAAACTCACAACATTCACTAAATATCTGATAATCTTCTAAAAATATATGGGATAAGCTGGGGATATACACAAGAATTGTATTGGTTATAAATTTTATTAGTGGAATAAAAAAATAATAATATGATAAAATTAATACATGTTAGTTAATAGGAATATCAAGGAATCTTAAATGGTCTAATAATTGTCCACATGAATATTGAATCAAGATATAAGATGATAACATCAATGGAACATAACAATGTTGAAAATAAATAAAGACTGATATCATAAAATACAATTAATGATAAATTATAATATATAATAACAAATTTCTCTTAAAATAAACTCACATTCACCATATATGGTACCTCACGAGATAAAAAAATTACTCGATGCTTTTGATGGCTATATATTTCTAATAACACGTGTCACATTCATAAAATTTAAATTAATTTTTTTTCAAAAAGATAATAATACATATGGACATATTTATTCAATATTAATCCCAATTTTTATGGTGGTGGGTTACATATATGTATTTACCAAATAAATTAATGATGGGAAATTATAGGTTAAAACCATTTAGTGTAAAAGAGTATAATAATTTGGCACACAATTTTTTGGACATGGAAAAATCATAGGATTATTTTTGGATTATTGTATGTTTACATAACCATTCAATGAATGGTATTATGAGATTTAATGGTGGGATCTCATTTTTTGGAATCCAAGATACAATAAAAGTGATGCCTAAACTGAAAATTATAATATTGAACATTAGAAATCAATGTCATAATACAAATAATTTTCACAATTAAAGTGGTGGAGGAGAGAAACACTTACCTTAAGGTGGCACTTATAAAATCGTGGAATCTGGTTAAAATTATATTGGTAACATCACTGGAGATATTTTATGGGTAATATTGGGCATAAAATCTTGTAAAATTTGTTTTGAGTGAAGAGGTGTAGGAGTATGTGATGGTATTTATAGAAAAATTGTGGGGAATTCTATATTAATTTCTAAATATTTGTTTTGGACTCTAGATGATAAAATAATAAAAAACACAACCCATTCTTGGCTTTCCCCACAGATTTGAACAATGAGGGGATATTTTTAATATTTTATTAGGCTAATAATTGAAATAATTAAAAGTATACAATTGCCAATGTGGAAGTGATTTATGTTTATAAATAATTTTTTAAAAAACATACAATATAATATTTATTTCTTATGATTAATTAAGGGTTAATAAAATAATTCAAATTAAATTATAAAACAATTTTCTAAAGGGGAAACATGTTTTTTATAATATATTTTATATAAACTATTTATTACATCCCTCAAGTTCTGTTAGGATGTTATTTTACGTATCACATATTTATACCAGGTTTAATTTTTACCTAATAATTATGATATACAATATGATGATGAAAATATTATGATTGGACAATATCGCCATGTTTATTTCATTATATATATATATATTATCAAAATAATTATGTAAATATAAAAATTTACTCATTTAAAAAAAATATCATTTCATAAAAAATATAGGTTATTGTGATAATAATAGTTTTCCTACACATAAATATTTTATTAGACATCCTTAAATAATATTATAATTAATATTTAAATTATTAAATTTAATAATAAAATATAATAAAAGTAAAATTTATTTAAAACAGTCATGAATTTATAAAAATATAGTATTAATTTATGTTATATATTTCCTAAAAATACATGTTCTATTTTTTCATATAAAAATATATTTTTTTCCAAACATCTTAATAATTTTTAAAATTAATAATAAAAATTTATAAATATAATCATAATAGTATATAAAATAATACATAAAAATCATACTATTAGGGTCTATATACATAACCAAAAATTACTCTAGCATACTCCAAATGGGTAGGGTGTGTAATGATGAACCATTCTTGGGGTTATTCAGTGAAAATTGTTTGAGACTTGATCTTAATAAGGATAGAATTATCGCCTAAATTTTTTTCATCATTACATAGTTATAGAATCATGGATTGGGATAGGTTAAGGAAAAATTATAATGATTCCATATCCAAAGGAAGTTATGATTAATTGGCTACATACATTATGATCCTTCTGGTTGAGGTCATATATTCTTTCATTTTTGTCAATTGTTTTCTATCATAACCCTTAATTTACACTATCATAACAGTTACTATAAAACCACATTATTATAAAACATTATTATTATTGTGGTTATTTAAGATTTGATATGATATAAATATTTTTTTACAAAATTACCTTATTATTGATTTGTTTTCTATTACATCATTAATTAATAATGAATTTCTTCATTCATAATGGAATTTCATTTATAAAAGGTCATGTCATTAAAAGTTGAACATTAAATAAATAAATAAATACTTAATATTCCATATACTCATGTTTGGAGCCGTAATCCTTTTTTACATTTATACAAATGGATTTTGGTCAATACTTTATTTGGATAATATCATTGATGTTCAACAACATGTGCTATAAGATTGATATAATGTTGAAGTTGAATACAATGAAACATGGAGGGGGAACCATTGAGTGTATTAGAACTAGAGTTTATAGAATTATGGGGGATCCCATTACCACTCTGTGACACAGGTCTAGTTTGAGGTGTTTATGATAGCCTTCAGTTTGAACCCCGCTTGAATGGAGAATTAGGGGATTTTAGTTGTGGTGATGTTGTGTGGGTTAGTGAGAAAATAAGGGTTATTATTTATTGGGGTAATTGAGTAATCAAAAATTTGATGAGATATTTTATGAGACCAATTTATAACATATTTTATTTAATCATCCATGATTTCTGCCAAACACATGGAGTTTATTACCCTTCAATAAGGGCGTTCTTGAGTGTGGTTGTCCACGGTCTATTTTTGGGCCCTCATGCATTATGAATCAGACATGTTTCCATAAAAATATCTTCTGTGAATGAATTTAATTTTTTTTGGATCCAAAGATCAAATTTATTGTCACCAATTTTGTTCTTATTAATTATATGGAGGTTCCATCTCATGTATATGTATTTGAGAAGGTACTATCCAAGACCTTGTCATAAAAAAATTATAGTCATTAGGATTCCTCGTGTCATACTGATATGGTTTGGGGATCCCAATTTCTTATATATAAGATTATTTATATATTTTTGGATAGTTAATTGTACTTTTCATCTAATTTATGTTGGGTTATAAGTAATTAATCCCCAATGAAAAGACAAGTACCTTATTTTTCTGGTAGAAGATGATTCCATCAGTGTTTATAGTGCATTTCCTTTTTAAAAAGGTATAACGAATCATGTTTTCGACGTCATGTTATAAAATTAATTTATTTTAAGTTGAGGTAATAGAAGTAGGATGTTCCATATTTTGATAATTATATATGAAATGTGATAGAATCTATAAATACCCAATATCCTCCTCATCCTTAGATAATATACCATGGTTGTGGTGGTGGTCATCATATATGTTAGAGAGATAATAGAATGTATTTGATATGATGCGTACACGATATTTTCCAACACCAAGTGAGTCATATTTCTATAATGGTACTATTTTCCAATTTTTTACATGGATTCATTCATAATTTGATTTAGGAGATACAAAATCTTTATTATCTCATGACCCATTCCGTGGTTTGGGAATTATGTTTGATAGGGATATAGTTCCCGTGGCATTGACAGTGCCTATTGTAGGTCTATATTATATGTATGAAGTATATATGCTATGATATATTTCATTGGATTCACAACAATTTCGGTGAAATATTATTTTTATGGATACGACTATGGAAAATCTTCCTTGTTATGGACTTGCTATATTTAATGAAGACTATTATTGACTGCTTTAGGATGTAGATTGTCACCTATAATGATAATAGAGTGCCTAAAAGATTCATGAGTGGGTTATACCCTCATACGGGTCTGCTAAATGTTCTTTATTTGTGTTCCTTGTTGACCGAAATGATAATAACCTCATTAGAGGTTCAAGACATGGTGTTGCTTGTGGTTCTTTAAAAGTGCCCAGATGGCATCCCAACTGAGGTTGTTATGCTAACCCCTTGATGAAATATTGATATTTGGATGGATCTATATCCAATTTATTTGATGATCTCAATTTATTTTTATTTGATGTATCATTCTATGTTTTGAGAGATTTGGGAACAAATCATTGGTCTTTCAGAGTGAGTTTGTCATTGTCCGAGCCTTTCACATTTGGGTGTTCTAGTTATTTTCATAAAGGATGAAATACTAGTATTCATATCTGTATCAATTATCATCAATTATACATGGTGATTATGATGAAAAAATATCCAATTACCTAGATTTATTATTTAGTCAATCAATTGAAAGTGGTTAGTTTTTTCTTCAATATCAATTTTTGGATAGTATATCGTCATATGTGGGTGAATGGTTAGGATAATATTAGAATAGATTCTTGATGATATTATTGGAATTATGAGTTCATTTTGATTATATTCAAAATGAAAAACCCTCCAATTATGTTTTTTTACTTTTTGGATGAAGTTTTAATGAGAATCCATCTCAATTCATGCTGGTGTGGATTAGTGAATTCTTATATATTATTTGTTGGAGGAGGATATTGAGGATAATTTTTGTGCATTTTTATAGTTGTTCTTCATCAACATATTTATTTTTTATTTTAAATGTTTGTTTTATTTTCTATTTAGGTTTATTATTTGGGGAATGTCATATCTCTCAATGGTGTAGTTGTAGAACCTTTGAAGACCAAGTTGGTCTTTACATGGTAAACCTCTAAGATAGATGTATAGATGAAATGTTTTATTGGTCTTACAAGATATTATAGTATGATCATAGCTGATTTACACAGTTTTATTACTACAATTATATATATGAAATGATAATATTAGTACTTCTATTGGATTCTTTAGTTTCAGGATCCTTCTGAGTACCAGAATGAGATGTTGTATAGTTCTCTAGGTACTCATTTTCATGAAGAGGGGTGGAATTGAGATGTTTTTTGTGATTCTTAACATCATTATTTTTGTTTTGATATGATGATGTAGATATTTGTTTTTTCTTATGTGTCTTGGACTTAATATCCCTAGAATCACAATAATTCCACCAATGATCATGAGTTATATATATTCATAGTTCCCAAGATGTTGAAGTGATATTAACTAAATTGAGGGAATTTGGTTGTTTTTACAAAACACAAGATCATGATGTTTGTATTCTCAATGTGTGACATGATCATACGATAGTGAAGGTGGATATAATTCTTGAAATATTATGACTATGATATTTAATATGCATCAAGAAAGGTTAATGGAATAGCTGATTCCATAAAGAAGAAGACACACAACGAATCCATGTATGAATATGTAGATTCCTAGAGAGTGATGGATGATCTATCACTGATCCATATTTTCATGAGAGTGTATAGTGGTAGAGGTGCAAGAACCCAACATTTCATAGATATTCATGGGAGTGAATCTCTTGGATGGGCTGTTTTAAGGTGGGGAGATTCTATGATCCCTTCTTTTTATCAAGGTATGTTTTCCTTAAATATTTTATGTATGAAATAAGTTAATAAATATTTTTAAGGAATTTTATAAGAGAAAATTCCTAGTTAAAAAGTTTTAATATGTAATATAATATTTTTAGGGTTAAACAGAATGTAGTGTGAGATACGGAGGTCCTAAAATCCTCAACGATGGAAAAAAAATAGTAATTATATTATAGTAAGAATGAAATCTTTTTTCAAAATAATTGAATAAATATAAAATGGTTCATCATATGTAAAATTTGAGATAAATATTGGACCCAAAATAAGGTGTTTTCCTTAGACATTTTAATGTATGGATTCCTCACTCATGACATAAAGTTATTAAATAATTTTTAGTTAATATTTCAACGGAAAAAAATCAATTTCACAAAAACTGTTTGTCCAATGAGAAATATGACACTATAAATTGGTTCAGAATAGCGGTTTACCCTAGGAAGGTTATACATCATAAGTGATTGGATGTTTTATTAAGGTCACAGAATATAATTGTTTTATTAATTAAAATAGTTAAATTAAATAATGAACAAAAATAAGAATACTATTCATTTTTCTTCTATAATGGGCTATTTTTCAATTTTTTCCACTAAAGATTGTGGAAGCTTCATTTATGGACTTTTTTCAATGAAACTAGTCTTGAATATTCTTATAGGAATGAATAAAATAACTCTTCTATCAAATAATAGTTGAAAAAGAAAATAAATGTGGAGGATTATTTTTTGGTTATTTATGGTTACAGTTTGATATTTTTCTATATAAATGAACTGATTGTTTTGTTTTGTGATTGATTATGTTTGTTGAAAACATATTTGGTTGTACCATGGGTCGGTCGGGCATCCTCCTCATCTTCCTTAGAGTCTAGTTTGGGACTTGTTATGCGCCATAAGAAACTACGCAACCTACTATGCACCATAAGTGGTTTCACCTTCTATTATAATTTAAATTAATAATTTTATTATACTTATTCCATCCCTTTAAATTATTTAATTAAAAAAGGTGAAAAGGAAAAAAGAAAAATATAATTGTTTTATTAAATAATAATTTTAGTTATTTCAAATGATAATTTTGAGGAATTTAAAAGAAATTATCAGCTAATACATTGAGGAAATTAACATTGAATAATTATCATTTTATCATCTTGTTAAATAATAATTGTAAAATAATATTAGATATAATTATAATTAAATACTAAGGAATTATCTCATGATAATTATATATGATTTTATTATATGATATTTATTAGAGTATAACTTGAATTTTGAGGGTGTCCATCTATTATTCAATTCCACTTGAATTAGACATCAATAATCAATATTTTTTCTGATATGGGTCAGATTGATGTTATATCGGTTCCATTGGATTAATCTTCATAATATGATGCATTGTATAAAATTTGTTTTCATAAAAATTGATGTATTTTGAGAACATATTTATTAAACCAAATATGATTTTTATCTAATATCTCTTTCGATATTTTTCGATATAACATGATGTCAGTGATGTTGGATTCATATTTCCTGTTCATTATATTTGATGTAGGTTGTCAAAATTTGAATCTCATAGCCTTTATTTTTTATCCGTTTGTGATTGTATAAATTTTATGATGTGATTAACAATTGTGTTTTTCTATATTATATTAATTAATTTTGTAAGATAATTAATTTTAGCTAATTCTAAAATTTGGAATAGATTTAATTGTTTTAAATAATTAATTGATAGATTAATTTCGAATATTTTCTGATGGTGGAATTGGTTAACAAATTTTGGAATTAATTTATGTTCATGATGTAATTAATTAATCTACATGGTTTAAATAATAAATTAATGAATTAATTATAAGGATTTGGTAATGATGCATTTGGTTATTTAATTATAGAAATAATTAATAGAACTATTGTATTAATAAATTTATAACATGATTAATATTAATAATATGATTAATTACAATTTAATTAAATAATGGAATGAATTAATTAAAATTTAATTAATTAAATTAAGATAAAAATTTATTTTTTGAACTATATAATGGAATTGATGGAATCAATTAATTGGGGGATGAATTTAAGTGGGGTTGACTGTGAATTAATTTATTGTGAATTAATTAATAGGATATGTCATGGACAACTAATTAGGGAACTAATTAAAAGGATTGAGTTCGATTAATAAAAATTAGAATTGGTTAGTGGGAATAATTAGGAATTATTAATTTGTAAATTAATTAATGGATGTAATGTTATTATTTTTCAAGTATATTAAGTAATTTATAAATTAATTAATGTGGATGGTTGGGATATTGAATTTATAAGGTCGAATAATTAATTGATAAATTAATTATGAGGCAATGAGGTTTGTACATAGAATAATTAATTGTTGAATTAATTATGTGATATTAAAATATATCATTTGAGATAATAAATTTTATAATTAATTATAAGTTATTGATATTGTGAATGAGAGAATTAATTGTATAATTAATTATCAGATTTCTTGTTGTCAGTTTTGATTAATTAATTAATTATTTAATCAATGTTATGTTACAAATAATTTTTTTTGAAAAAATTAATAGGACGATGTGATTAATTAATTTTTAAGTTAATTAATGGGACCATGTGATTAATTAATTGTCGAATTAATTAATGTGATATAATGACTACTTAATTGTTGAATTAATTAATTTGATGTTTCGATACATGTGACATGTAATATTTTGATAACATATTGATTAATTAATACTGAATAATGTGATGTTTTTTATATATGTTTTTTAATGAGAAATTGGTTTTGAGACAGGGACTGATTCTCCAAATACCCATGGGGTGCTAGATATGGAGTTATACACCCAATAAATATTTGTAAGATTTATAGCCATGGTGTGAGAAATGGAATGATTCTCCAAATACTCATAGAGTGATAGACATGGATTTCCACACTCAACATTCAAACAAATATTATTGTAATGGGATAAGGACAGATGCTCCAAATATCCATGGGTTGTGAGATAGTGACGAATACTCCAAAAAATCTTGAAGGTTCTAAAAATGTTGTTCTACAACCATTAATTAGAAGTTTACTACAATAAAAATTGGATGTTATTTTATTTTAATCTAAATGGATAATGAAAGAACATTGGTTTAAATGAAATGTGAATTGATAATGTAAAATGGTCCACACATCATCACAGGCTGAAGCAGGTATTGAGATACAAATGTCCATGGGAACCTGGATGTTTATGTGGTTAAATAAAGGATAATTGAATAAATATAAACAATTAAATTTTATTTTTATTTTATTCTTTATACGACCAAAAAAAATATTAAATACTATATTTTTTAGACACCATTGGTGGTGGCCAACTCAATTGTACTCACACCCTACTCGGGTTGTCTGATCGATACCTAGGTTAGTTGTCTGTTTTCTTTACATATTAAGGGATAATCCCATAGATTGATGGATGAGTTGGGGTTTATCATGGATGAAAGAACCATGTTAGGTTCCGTACCCACATAGGAGTTTTAGTTTCATTTTCTTTTGGGGTTATACTTTTAGACACTTGACAAATATATTGAAATAACATGGTTCACTTTCAAGTAAAAATATTGTATTTATGGCTTAATTATCTTTAGATATTTTTTCTTTTTGTCTTTATATATTCTTTCTCTATTATTTATTATTTCAACTAGTGTTTAATCTAAAAAAAGAGGGTATATTGTCCCCAAGAATGACATACCAGACCATGGATTCTAGTCGGTAGCCTTTATCATATGGGGAGGTGTGCTAGAGGTCAAGTGGAGAACCAGTTCACGAAACTAGTGCATGGGTCCCCAATTAGGGAAGTTACAGGAGGATTACATTATTAGAAGTTTGTGATATAGTATTTGGTGTTGTGGGCCGAAGAATCCCAACTGGTGGATTCTAAAGTGGCGGTTTAGAGATATTGAGTTTCCTTCTGTGATCCATGCATCAATAGTTAGATAATGAAAATGCCATATTCATTTTCAGTAGATTCTATTTTTATCTTTGATGATTAATGAGGTGGTTCTATATGAGTTCTATAATTGAACCATTACAAAATATCCTTGTGTCAAAACATATAAAAATCTATGGGAAGACAGTTTTGATCACCTGGGTGGATGTCTAATATTGTAGTGCTTGTGTCTCGATGCATGGTCTAATACAAGGTGAAGGCTGAGCACTATGATCCTAATGGTTTTCTCCAACCACAAGTTATTCCTCAGTGTAATTGTTATTACATCATGATGTAATTCATGACCAGTTTTCCTATATCATATGAAGGCATTGATTCTATATGGGAGATAGTGTAAAAATCTAAAAAAAATACAACTTTATAGAAATAAATTAGTCAATCATAGTAGAGGTTTTCGCAAGGATGTACATAGAGGTGTTGGTTATGCAAATTGGAATACTATGGGCGATCATCAATGATAATGATCCTTTTTTACCTCTTAGATATGTAGTGTTCTATATTTTTATTTTGGCTCTTAATTATACATAATTTTTTTTCATCTATGGAATGATGGTGAGATAGAGTAGACAATCTGGATTCTTGAAATTTCCTTCATTAATGTTTTCGTACAAAACAAATTTCACTCTACCATAGGTATGGTACTATTTGAATTAATTTTCAGAGGAACTTTTCATTCCCAAATATTCTGTATTGTGGTCAGGCACTCAAAATTACTGGATTGAAACTGATAAAAGCATAATAGTTATTATTTTTATGATTCATGATAGAGGTGAAAGTAGTAATAGATCATCACAATTCCTATTTTGATCATATTAGTATACAAATAGTGTTTTAAATTGGTGATCATGTGTTCTTAAAGATGAATCCATATTGTGGGATATAATGGATTATAAATTAATGAACTATTTCTCCCTAGTCTGTATGGAATTTTGAGGTTTTGTATTATGTTGGAGTCATTGTGTATCAAATAAAAAGTCCCCCATAGATGATACATATACTTGATGTGTTCTATGATTTATTCATACTATTATATCATCATGTTGAATCTCATATCATCAATTATGCTGATATCAATGTTGATAATGTTACAACCATAAAAGAGCTTCATGTTGATATTTTGGACCTCTAGGAGAAGTGTTGTGTGGTTGTGATATTCAATTGGTCCATCTCTTCTGTGAAATTATTAATTAGAAGATGTCACAAGGAAATTTGTGACACTGATATGTGATCTGTATAATTATATATTATAGATTTATCTCTTCTTATGTAGCGAATAATATTTTGTGGTTTTTAACCATTATATTTTAATGAGATGTTTTTCCCTCCAATGAGTACTTGTATATGGAATTGTTCATAGTTTATAGGTATCTACCATAAGAGGTTTTTTAGGATGTAGTTGTAGTGTCTGTAGTTTTCCAATTATTTCCTCTATGTGAGGTTTTTTAGTTCTTGTGATGGTGAGATTTGTGAGTTCTATCTGAAGAGGTGTCCATTTAAATGACACCTTTCATTCATTTTATCAGTGTATAATTTTTAAATATCATGGACAATAATATACTGAGAGGTATCTATGATAAAGGATCATATCCTTAAATATCATCCATTTTCATGTTTCCATGGTTAGTGGTGGTTTGTGAACCTATTGTAACATTGGTAATGTTTGTGATCTAGAATCTATATCCAAGTAATGTTCACAATAGTAATTGTAGTTCCTAAAATGAGGTTTTAGTTCACAGCCTGGATAATAATTTTCAAACTATGAATATAAGTACACTTGATTTGATTCAAGACATCCACGGTATATTAATAACATGATCTTCTTGGGATTTGGTCCCAATATATCCATTTTTTAAAAATTAGGATGTGAAAATATAGTTCACAATGTGAATAATGTATTGGTTATGTTGATCAAGGTGATTCATTTTTTGGGGGGTAATATACATGTAAAATTCACATTGTTTATGATAATTTCTTGTGGTGAAAGACTACTTTGATGGATGGTTATAAATTTTCATTCACCCTCAAAATTCCTAAAAAACCCCTGATTTTCATCAAACTCTAGGAAGTGATATGACTTCTCTTGAGGAATTCCAAAGACCTTTTTAATGGTATTGATCCATAAATTTATATGTTTGATATGGGATTATATGATGTGATATTTCCACCATTATTGTGGAGTTTTATCTCTGATTGGCCTGGATCCCTCCTAGAATTTATTTCTATGCTATGGAAGTTTATCCCCTTTCTTCTTAGAGGAAATTTTTTATTGTATTTTAGAATTTTTTGGTGTGGTGTTCTTGGAGTGGTATATTTTCATTGCATGATAGGTGAGTATATCTATGTGATGTAGTATCATTTTCTATCAGCGATCATAAAAATAATTGAGGTATGGGGTTTATTATCCTTATTGTCTTATGTGAAAGAATAAATTTCTTTTGATTTATCTCTTTTATAGATCCTAAAATTTATCATAATACATATTAATGTTGATTATTGAAAGAACTAGATAATTATTTTAGTGATATCATGTTTTTCCACCTTGACGACATGTTTAATGATGAATTACTAGATATTATGTTAGTTATATTTATAATTTTTTGAAATTATTGTCATGATACATGTTAGAATTTTTAATTTGATGAAAATAGTTATGGAACATAAATTCGGTAATCATTATTTGTCTAAAAAATTATAGTGACCTGTTTATTGAATCTATTGATAATTTTAATTTTATTGAAATCCAAATATTATTTAATAATTTTTAATTGAGATTATTCATCCTGAAATCATGAAAAACACATGTTTATACATGGAAAAATGTTTAAATAATTAATAGATTATAATATTTGATGCCTTAGGTTACCTATTTATGGAATCCTTGATAAATAAATCTTCTAATATAAGTTATTATAAAATTCATTATTTATAATGATAAATGATTGGGGGTGAGAAAGCCTATTTACATGTGAAGGTTTGATACCTTATCTTTAAGGGATATAGTCCATGTTGAATATATTTTAATTGTTTAATAACAGAAGTAAATATAGTAGATTTGAATCATTCCATATGACATGTTTTGATATTGGTATGGTTTATAGTTGAAAATATAGAGGTGGGGGTCAAGGTTGTTTGTAGTAGATTAAGTGAGAAATTAAATAATGCATGGTGATATGCATGGTTGAGTTGAGGATGGAACATTGATTAATGGAATTGGTTGAATCATGGATTTTAAATTTTTTTTGAAAGAATGTTGGTTTTTTATAATTTTCTATTATAAATGTTATATTGACGAGTTTCTTGTTTACATCAATTAATTCCCCACTACTTGAGGTATATTTTTGTTCAAGGTTTATACATCTATTTTATGGTAACATAGTATGTTAATTAGAGTACCTAGAATTAAGTATTGATAATGTTATAAAATAATTTATCACCTAGATGTTGTTATTGAATGGATTCAAAATTGTGAAAATTTAATTTAAATTTTGAATTAGTTGGATATTTCTTAATGGGATTGGATTCACTAGAATTTTTTGGAAATAAAAATAGAATAAACTGAAGATATTTATATTCTTATAAAGAGTTAATAAATCTCATAAAATATAATCATAAATACTCTAATGTTCTCATCATATAACTTTTATGGATGTTTTTATGATATAATTATAAGATGTTGACCCACCAGCTGTGTTATATATGAATCAAACTAATTCCATGATAAAAATTAATTTTACATATTATTAAATATAAATTAAAAAATTGATGAGTAATCCCTCTATGTTACAAATAGAGACCAAAAAATATTTTATCAATAAATAACATTTTTCCTTTAAAATTGTATATATTAGAATTAAATTTATCCTGAAATAATACAAATTGATGTGCAATAACCTTTGATAAAGTGGTCATACTAGGATAGAACCACTAATTATTGATTAAAAGTACATGATGTATGTCGATGTCCATTTTCCTATCATATGATGATTGTACTATACAATCAGAATAAACAATTACTTATAATGCCATGTACCTAATAGTTATCATGTATCCATGAATCCTAAAATCATCATGATATGGGTTTTACCCAATATTAAGAATGTGATTCGGTTTTGGTCATTTTTTATAATTATTTCAATAAATCATTTATCAAATACAATATTAATAAGAATCTCACTGTGAGATTCAATCACTCCCATTCCAATATATTAATAATTTAGTAAGCTTAACTATAAATGTGATTTGTAATGATCACTAAATTAGTGGGATTATTGAAACACAGAATTATTTTAAATAATATCTTCCATAGAATACCTAATGTGCTCACTAGCTATCATCAAACACAACACAGAACCATGAAGAACATTGGAAAAATATATAACCATTAACATATTTTTTGTTGAATTTTTATGTAAATAATTTCAGTAACTGAGTTGAAATATAATTTTTAAATTAATAATAATATACAATATTATCACTAAGGCATTGATAAAATTCAATTACTATTACTAAGTAAGAAAAATGATTTACTTATGCTTCAAAATGTCACCATTAAAAATTATCTCTTAGGTGAATTTTTTTGAGATAATATAAATACTACAGGAAAAATATATCACTGATTTATATAATATATTAACACTAAAAATTTTAACAACTGATTTGAAATAAAAATAAAAATAGTTAATATTTTCAAAATTTCTATTATGATGAAATTATATTTCATCATATTTGTAGTGTTTTTGCAGTAATTTTTTTACAAAATATTATAATTTTAATCGAAAATAAATAAATTCTATTTGAATTCTTTAAATAAAAATTATCATATAATTAATTTTCTATATTTTAATTAAATAAATAATTTTTGGTTAATAGTGAAAAAATATTATTTTTACAAATATCTTGACAATTATGAAATTATTAGTATATAATTTTGTATTAAATTTTTTTCAACACACTATTATATAGAAATTATTTGTTTATAAAATATATAATGAATTTAAATTTATTGTATTTATTTGAGTAACCTGTTATTAATATGTTAGAAATTCTGTTTTTAAATTTTTTAAAATTATTATTATGTATATATATAATATATTGTAAAATTATTTTATCTAGATTTTATATAGTAATTCGAATAGAATGGTTTATAATTTAGTAATTATTAGGTTAGTTTTTAAATGGAAAATTTTATTCTTAGTCCTGAAAACCGAATTATAGATTTAAAAACAATTTACTGTGGTAAAATCCAAAAGATTAAATTGAAACCACTAAATGGATAAAAGGCCTAAGATGATAAAAACATGTATCTAATTGATATATATATATATAGATCAACTAATCCATATATTAACTCCATTATTATTAATTTTTAACTACTCACGGCATATAAAACATAATATTAATATGAAATATTTTTTATAAATCCATTTAAAAACATATTAAAGGAGTTCCACACCACCCCCTAAATACCATAAGAAATATTAATTTTTTCTAGAAATAATCCCCTTTTACAACCCCCTATAACCCTTTTCCACATCTGATATCTTCTACTAAATTAATTTTATCGAAATCCATCTATTTGTAGGCATTCTATATTGATGGAATGTATTGTATTTACCATGGGCCTTTTAAAAGTTAGGTATTAAAAATTTCATCAACATGAAATATGTTATTATTGTCCATGTTTTTTATTTATATTGTTAACCCTGATTTTTTTAAAGATCATGTGACCAAATATGTGTCATAATTTTAATATCATTTATTTCCAATAATATCATTTATTCCCTATTTATTATATGATAGTCTTTTGTATATGATTTCACTGAATCATCGTTTAAGATATACTATATTATGTTTTCTCATCTCCATGTTATAACTAAATGCGTGACACATGAAATATCTAGAAAAACAACATGATTAGAATTATTGTGAGATATTTTAAAGACATTTTATGGATTTATTAGTTACAAATTTTGTTCAAAAAATTTCCATTTTATGAAAAAGGTATGGTATTTATAGGACAATGATTTTAAATATTTTATAATACTTTAAACATAAAATTTCATATGAATTTACGTAATGAAGTTTTTTTTACAAATCATGTAATAATTGGATAGTAACATTAAAATTGTAATATTTCGAATCATATTGGGGTTTAGATAACTTTATAGGATAGAGTTCTATTAGTTGAGGATCATTTAGGAGTTATCAATGTAATCACGAGATGATATGTCATGGTTGGTCTTTATTTGAATGAAAAAATTAAATAATTGAATAATTGAGATAATATTTAATATATTATGTTTTTTATTAGGATGAAAAAAAATTAGTAAAACCCATATGGATGAGTCTATGTATAATAAATTGTCCATTTTTTTGAAATTTATGAAATTTTGGGACTCTTGAAAATGCATTCCTATTATGATAATGGAATATAAATGTAGCTATGATACAAATACACCTACGTTAATCACCTTAAATAATAAAATTTTAGTTTTAACTTGATATTCATTCTGTGAATTATTATTTAGAACAAGACAAAAGACCAAGCTATACAATCCATGGAGTTTGATTTGGATTATTTCTATGCACCTTATGGACCATTACAATGTATTTGAATATAATAGTTATAGTTCAAAACTATAAAATAAGAATTGACAACATATACTAAAATGTATAGATACATATCTTATGATATATATTAATTAATATTTCATTTTATGGATAATAAATTTTATTTGAATTTTGGGATCTTATATTTAAAAGATTTTTTTTCATTTTAGATATTGTAAAAATATTCATTGAAATTTTGGAGTTTTATTTTTGTGTTTGGGAGAATTTATTAACCAAACATAAAGTAATATAAATTTAACCATGGGTGATTGTTCTTAAACTAAATGAAAATTTATGCTTATAATACAATCACATTCATTAAGACAAATTGAGGTTCAATTTATCATATTTCATTTACAATGCTATTTTTCAGCATTCATGATGACCCATTTCAGTTTTATTAATGGGTGAGGTCAGAATCAATAAATGTAATTGTAGATTCCATTGATAATATAATCATTATAATATGATAAAACCAACGGTATAATATCTTGAGTGAGAAATATCATGATCATGAAATACGAGTAATATATAATTATGATTTACATCATGATACCATTTTAGTCTCCCGACACCCCAAAGAATATAAAGATAAAGTATTGTAGATGTTTAAGAGAAGAAGATAATTATGGAATAATGATTAAATTTCCACAATGTCAAAAATATGGGAAGTGGAAGACAAGTTAATGAATTAAATAAACTATAATATTATTCATGTGGGGATAATGATGGACATTACAAATGAGTTTCAAAGTAATAAAGAAAAAATTGGATCACACTATGAGGGTAAACATGTGTTTTCTAGTCATACCAATGATACTATGTTATAAATATCATTTGATATTATATATTGAGATATTTAAAAAATTATGATACCCATTAATTATTTTATTAGTAACTGTTAATTATAAATTTGAGCACACAATTTATTTAATGTGGGATAATAATAATCTCATGATTAATTATATATTTCTTTGAAACATAATGTGATCACCACCCTACTTCACATGAGAAACCAAACTACACAGAACTAAAGAAAATTATATAACCATGAAAATGTTTTTATAGAATTGGAGGGGAAAATGAATGTAACAAAATTTTGAAATATATGTAAAAAAAATAATGGTATTAATTAATATTAATGAATTCATAAGATTCAATTAATGTGGATAAGTAACAAATAATATTTATTTCTATTTTAAAATATATCCCCTCTAAATATGGGGTTTATATTCTTTATATTAAGACAATAAATATATTATGGACGAAATATAATGTTGATATGAATAATTTATAAACCATAAATTGGTTATTAATAGATAGTAAATTAGAATTAGAGGAGTCCATATTTTAATTTTTTTCAAAATTTTAACAATGTTGAAAATATTTTCATTCTTTTAATTAAATTTATTTTCAAAAAATATAAAATTTTAATATTATTATTAGGAAATAATTTTCTAAACCACAATTTTAAATTTATATTATGATGAACTGTTGATATTTTAAGTAATAATATTTTTTAGTTTAATATTGTATAAATATAATTTTTTTTAAATTTCTATGACATTGATGAAATTATTACTATAAATGAATGATAAGGAAATTTAAGAAACACAATTCTAGAGAAAACATTTATTTTTAGGATACATTACGAGTTTAAATATATTTATTTTATTTTAGAAACCTACCTCTGATATTTTAGAATTCATGTTACATTATTCTATAAATATTTTTTAATTTGTTTATTATTATAAAATTAATTTATACCCATTTTATAAAATGAATATAATAAATTGAATTTAAAATTTTGTATTTTATTGCATATAAAAGTTAATAAGTACCATTGTATTTTTATGTATATGAAATTATTTACTTAGTTAAAAACTTGTTACCATAGTGAAATCCAAATATGTAAAATGGGATAACCAAATGGGTAAAATTTCTTACATGTAAAAAAATATTTGTAACTGTGTTTTTGAGTATTAGATCGATAATACATTATCAAAATTATAGTTTTTTTTAATTTTGGAGTCATCTTGACATGTTATGAATGTGCAATTTTTATATTATGAGAAAATATTTACAAGAATTTCATACTCACCAATTTTTAATGGGGATTTACCACCACCACTTAATGACTACTATAAATTTAGGATTCCACATGATATTCATAAAATTTTCATTACCATATAACCCATTTTAGTTTCCATAAATTTAGGTCAAATGAATATAGGCTAAGACATCCATTTTGAAGGACTCCTCTAAGGTAAAACTCAAGTTCTCAACCTAAGTACTGACATTTACCAGTCATCATTTACTTTTAATCATTTCATTCAGTAACATTTTTTCAAATATTATATCATTTATTTGGAATTTATTTCATATTTAATTATTTTATATTATGGTAATAACAATTAACTATTATTTCCCTTTTAAATTACAAAAAACTGAAACATAATTTGTGGATTTTTGCGGAATAACACCTACACAAAGTAATATACCTCATTTTCATATAGTTTACTAATTATTTTTTAAAATATCTTATAATATTATTAACCATCATAAAAATTTATAATTAAAATCTTTATTCTTCTATAATAATGATATTGTTTCTTTAGAAACGACAACTACAATTGTACACATACATTTGTTATGGTATGTTCATGTTTTCTTCATTCTACCACCAATCATGAAAAATGATATAAAATAAAATATCATAAAACTCTGGGGAAATAATTGAAGATAATATAATAGAATAATAATAAAAATAAGGATTTTATTTTGGATTTATCATGGTAACATTAATATTTATCTCAATAATTACTATACAATCATTTTTTCGATAAAAATTACTCAATCATGCTCATTATTGATTTCATTTTTAAGGATTGTAAATAAAATCACATTGAATTAAATTATATGATTATAGGTAATTATAAATAATCAATTACTATAAAATTCATGGTATTTTAATGATGCAATTATGGTACGGGTTTTGAACAACATCGATATTACGAAACTAGTTGAAAACTATAATGAATATTGACTAATGATGTGAAATTTAAATGAACAATATAAAACATTAATTTGAATTATAATTAGAAATGAACATTGTAAAAGGTCACATATATATGAATATAGTTTTAAATTATTTTAATAACATAGGTAATTTTTGTTAATATGTATATTGATGCACTTTTGTAAAAGTCATGTATTAAGGTATGATTTCCTCTCTTAAATTTTATTTCAGGGGCCTTATATCATATTTAGTAGAATGATATCATTTATATGGTGTGATTAAATTCTAATGAATTTAATTTAACAATTTAATCTAATTAATGGGGTTTTATTGTCCAGACCATTTTCTTTCTTTTGATCTATTTTTATAAAAAAATACCAATGTAGTAAGGGTTCTTTGCCTAAAAATTTTACTCCATGATACATAATAGTTATTAAGAAAAAAATTTACATTATAGTGTACTTACAAAAAATATAAATTCTATTACTATAATTTATTTTTAAATAATTGGATTTAAAATTATATTTCATTACCCTATATTTGTCTTTGTTCGATTTTTAATTTATCATTACCTTTTGGGGGTCTCTTAAATTATCACCCATTCATTGAGTTATAATTCCCCCATGAACTTCATTCATCTAGGACTGGTTAATTAATAACTAATACATTATTTCTGGGTACCTTATCTTACTATATGGAGAAAAGTAATTTATATCCATTATATTACCTTGATAAATATCTTCCTAAAAAAGTATATCAATTTTGAGAATAATTATTGTCCGTATTAATGAAGGCTTCCCATCCTTGTTAATATTTTATCTTACTGACAATGTTATTCTTATTTATAAACCTAACTAATTATTTTTAATTTTTTCTACATATTTCACATTATCCTTTTTTAAAATTATTGATTTTAATCAATTTTATTATGTATATTTTCAACAACTATATTTTATGATATTAAATTGTTTCTGACCATCATTGTTATTTTATCTACCACTCCATGTTTCTTTTAGAAAACCTTTTTATCTATTGTGAGGATATTTTATTTAATTTATGTTTTATAATTAAATATTTTCGCATGACTTATTTCATTTTTTAGAAAAAAACATTATAACATGACTTATATATTATTCTATTTATATATTGGTTAATATTCTTTTTATTAAGAAATTCGATTTTACATCCAAATTCTTATTTCTGTTTAAAGGTTTTTACCTCCATGAGATTTATATTTCATGGATTACCTTTTACATCTTATCAAACAATTTTTTGTTGAGAAATAATGATCATGGAAAGTCCATTAATTCTTTTTCTATGCCTAATCTTACACTGTTTATTAGAATGATTTTTCATCCAATGTCATTATTCAGGAAATGCAATATTTTTCATTTAATTATTTTAAGTTAAATCACCTAAATACCAATAAATTTATATATTCCAGAAAGATATTGACTTTAATATATAAAAATGCAGTATAATTTTTTAGTTTGAGGGATGAGTACAAGGAATCATATTCTATTTATTGATTAGGAAAAATTTTACAGTCTTTATAATTATCATTTCAATATGGATATTTCTAAATTTACAATGAAACAAGTCATTTCATTATATTTTTGTTAATTTTTTTCATTTTTATTAACTAATTTGAAATAATTAGTTAAGGGAAAGGCCCAAACACCCCCACCCCACCTACAACCATGATGATGCAATTGTAGTTCTCATGAGAGAAGACAAGCAACATATTAACTATATACATTCCCATTTATTCAGTTGTATCAACTGTTGTATTGATAGTATGTATTTTTCAAAGAACATTTCTTCTATCGTATATAATATTATGCTATAAGTCCCTAACTAGTCTGAAATTATAGTCCATTAACATGAATTAAATAATTATTATTCACGTGTTTAATTATATTTTTAACAATATAATTGATTTAAAATATTGTTACCAATTTTATAATAATTCTTTTTATCTTTTAATTTTTTTATTATTAATTCCTTAATTATTATATGATATATTATGGTATATTTATTCCATTATTGAGTGTTTGAATTAACCCATATTATGTTACCATTTTTATAGGATATAATGAAATGTATTACACATGATACGTCTAGAATAATATATTGTGTGTAGATATTTTAGGAGATGCTGATGAGTTTTTATGTTTTAATTAGTTTCATATTTAGTGGGAAAATTTTATATTGGATGAGATGGAATACATATTTTTAGTCAATGGGTTTTCTTAATTCTCTAATGTAAGAAGTCATAAAGGACATTGGAATGTATGTGTTGAAATATTTTCTATAAAACATGTTATTATTTCACTAATAAATTTGGGTTTTCATAATAATATTCTAGCTGTGAATGGTATTATTTAAGACAAAAATCAATCAATTCATTTAATATAAATATTTATTAAGATATAGAGAAATGATTCCTCATTTTAAAATAGTAATTATATATCAATAATTAAATTAGATATCTTTATAGTAATGGATTCTCTCTTCTATGTATATGGACCTAGACATAAACATTACATAATCTTGAGTTAAGTTAAGAATTTGACATTGAAGATCATTTTGGGTTTATTATTTTTGTGAATTAGGCCATAACTATTATATTAATTTTAAAAAATTATAATGTAGAATCTTATAATCTATACATTTTAATCACTAGAATAAAACTCCTTAAATAAAAAATTATTCTTTTCCTGATATAAATCATTAAGAATTATTCCTTTGTCAAACCCTTCCTTATACCCTGTGAAAAACATTTCAAAAACAGGGGATAAGAATTAAAGGATCAATATGGTATATAAAATAAATAAATAATTCATTACTCTATGAATACATACAAATCAAATCAGTCATACTTTTAAATAATAATCATTCTCTCTTTAACATAGATCATGAAATCATAAGATTTATGAATAACACATATACATCATAAATAAAAACGGTAACTTGTGACATCTATAACATATGTAAATTGTATTTTTCAAAAATACATAGGGAGTTACATTTGGAATACCCATCACGGTTTATTCCCAAAATATATTTAGAGAAACATTAATTTTTTCCACCGTCACATTACCCAATGCATTGGTGAGCTATATTAGGCTCACCCACCCTAGGGTTTTCATAAAACCACCCACATTTTGATTATCACGTAACCAACAATCAAATGTCTTAGTGACATTACATAATCATAAAGCATAAAATATTTAAATAATCAGAATTTTTGTAATCAATTAAATTAAATCAATTCAATATATTTGAAATATTCAATCCATTTTCAAAACCATTTAAAAAATTTAATAAAGATATTTTTGAATCAATGTTTCTCATACCACTTTGATACTTTTAAAAGAATTAACATTTTAAAATATTAATGTCTATATAAATAAACCCTTAAAACCTGTTTGAAAACATGGAGACTAATGAAAAATAATTATAAAATTAAATCTTTAAATGTTTTAAAATGATATTTTAGTTAAAGAGTTCCATAAACTTGAGAAAATACACGAATAAGAATAATTATTGAATAGCATTAAAAAAACATATAATATCATATGAATAAGGATATTCATGATATAATAAGTCAATGGTAATTATATGAACCATTAAAAAATGAATTGGTTCTTAACCACAAATAAGGCTCAATGGAATTTAAAATGAGACGCAATCCATTACAAATATCATATCATTAGATTAAGGATAAATCAATTACATAAATATGTGAGAAAAATAAAAATGATCCAAAGATAAGTGGATATTATGTGTAAAACAATCAGAGTTCATTCACACATATTCATAGAAAAAAAACCTATGACATGGATGTTTAACTCATTTAATAAAGATTGAGTTAAGATTTAACTTACTAAGTTAGTACAAATGACTTAAGTATTTATCAATGGTGTGATTATGTGTAGAAAAAGTATATCCACACAAAAGAAAGTGGAAATTATAACATATAAAAACAAAAAGTGATTCCATCCATAATTTAGGAATAATATAATTACTACAGTATGTGTAAAACATAATGAGTGTAAATTGGGACTAGAAATTCCCTTCAAAAAATTTGGCATCCTAATGGTGTAACATAAAAATTAAGAAGACTAGATGATGACATCGAAAAGGGTCTCCCATCACGTGGATATATAATTCACATCAATAAGTATTTATACGAACATATCCCTACATAGGAAAATGGAAATTAAAAGACATTATATAAAAGAAGTCTTTGACTATAAGAAGAGTGTTAAAGGTCCATTACCTTGTGTCTGACTCATCGCATATATTATTTTTCCCTCCGGAATAATAAAATTAAGTTAATTTGTTATTGGTTTATAGAATTTTTCATTTTTATTATTCATTTTATATCACTTATTACCTCGTTATAAACATTACATAATTATTTATGTTAATATCGGTCATTTTGTCGATTTTTGTTACTTGAGTCGATAATGATTTTTTTATAATTAAAAATTAACCATGTGGTCAAAAGTACATTATATAAAAAATAGTAATAACAATTTAAATATCATATATATCCAAAATATATTTACCCATAATATTCCATGACATTTGGCGATAAGAAATGATAACCACTATTCCTTGAGATGGTAAGTCGTACATACACATGAACACTGCTTTCATTTATTTTCCATATATTAGAAATGAAAACTTAATGACACATAGATATATTATAATTAAATTATAATAAAACATTATATATTTTTCCAATAATTTTATTAACTCCATCCATTATACATTCCACATATGGCATGAATGAGTCATATCACTTTAAGGGTGTTGTTGTCTGTACTTCCTCCAATGATATTATCATATTTACACATCATGAAAAATCATAAATGTATGTTTGAAAATAATTATTATTATATCATAGGGAAAATATAAATATAATATATAACATATATAAATATTGTACCATCATAATGGCCACAATTAGAGGTCGTGGGGGAAAATCGAACAATCATTGTTTCGTTAGGTATGAGTTCACCTTACAAAGAATCAATATGTTCGTATCAACTATATGGAGGTGTGTGTATGTGTAGTTATAATACATATATTTAAAGGATTCTAGAATATTTGAGATACTGATTTCGTTGTGTAATCAATAAATAAGAATATTATAGAGAGTTTTGATGTAAAATAATGGAAAGGAACTTTAGAAAAGACACTACCACTTTAAACCTGTAACTCCATCTGATTTGAACCCCAAGGCTATCTTGAATTTTTTTATTCCTATGTTATGTTTTTTGGAGGAAGAGAGTGATATTGGAAGATTATTTTGGAATGTTTTGGACAAGACCACCGGCTTGAGAGTTGTGAGTAAGTGTTAAAGGTGTTGCCCTTTAATAAGAGGGAGGAGGGTCACTTTTGGAAGGTGTTGAAATATTATTTTTTTATATAATGATATTGGGATTCAAATTGTTACAAATTAATTTATTTCATATATATGAAGTCTTTGGGTTGAAAATCTCTCAACTAATATATTTTGGACAAGTCTAGGACACATATTTATCAATATCTTTCAGCTTTAACCCTTAGTTAACTAGTATGAATCTTACCTTGTCTTCTTCAATATTTATATTATATAGTTAATAGAGTTACTATAAAACTCTAATAGAACCCCAAGTGGTTCATTAATGACATTTTAAATATTATATATTTCATTTGGACGAATCTTAAATTTCTATTACTATTTTATCATTTAGTAAAATCATATTTGCCTCTAAAACACATTTATGTAAATTTTTATTCTATTCATGTCATTAATTTTTTAAACATCAATAAAAAATTGATTGTTTTGATAAACCTAAACTAGTTAAAATATAAGTACTCATATTCATCCGTAAAATTCTTGGATTTCATAAAATATTTCAAAATAAGTATATTTCAAAATTTATAATCTCGTTGATTTAAATCATTCATTAATAAGTAAATAACATCATTATCATGTGTTATAAATAAATTTATTTTTTAGATGTATAAAAATTATAAATAAAATACCATGATGTTGGAAAGAAATGTATATTTCTAATGAAAAATTATAGTCCAAGATATCTCTTATATAATCCTATATAAAAATTGTTTTAGTAGAAGATAAATGATTATGTTATATTTTTCTTTACATTAAGTTAATTATTATATAATGTCATTTTCACATTAATGTGGCTCCATGGAGTCCCAAAATAGACCCCTGGATGATCAAGGTTGGAAATTCGCATTCAATAGTAATATGAAATTTGTTTAGGCAGTTTAACATTATTATAATATAATTTTATTACCCTTATTTACTACATTAACCCTTTAACCATGGTAAATAAAAAAATTACCGAAGTTACTATTGATATTGTATAAAAATAAAAGGTAACTATTTACACAATTTGGACATCCTGATTCCAAATATATTATCAATTTTTCCAAATTCAAAACTCAAACATTATAGTAATTAATTTAGAATAAATTCTCGTTCTGCAAACCAAAAGGTAGAATTTTTAGAAATAAAAACTTTTAAATGATTTACATGTGTTTATGTCTAATTTCTATGTGAAATTACATCCAATGACCAAAATAAAATTAAATGTGTAAAAATAATCCAACTAATCTTTAAAACAATTTAATAAGACTATAATTCCATACAAATAAATTATATGAAAACACAGTTTTGAATTAAAATACTTTATGGTTCATTATTTATAAAAATTAATATTTTATGAGAAAAAATAGAAAAATTTCATCCATAGTAAATTTTTATTCCCCACAACAGAAAAAGAAATTTATGTCATCAAGTAGAACATATAAAAGTAATAGAACTGGATTTTAATAGGGTTCAACATCAAAATGTCGTAAAACTTTATTTTTATAAAAATACATCTTTTTGCTAAAAAATATAATTTGTACTTATATCATATCTATAAAACATATAAGATGAATTTGAAACGTTAAATTTAATATATATCATATATGATTCATAAATATTCATAAACAGTTATATGAAAATGTAATTATTCTCTTTTAAATAAGTTTTCATCAAAACACATCCTTTATATTCAATTTATTTTTATTTTTATTTCTAATAAATTTTTTAACCAATGAATCATTATTTAATCATGTCCAAACAACATTTAAAAATTAAGTTGATACTATTCATTCTTGCCATTCCAATGGATCAGTATTAAGTACCATTATAAATAGTAGTTTTATTATTGTAATATATATTAGTATAGCTCAATGTTATCTGCAATGCAAGATTTCGGAGAAATCCGTTGTTGTGTATTGAGTATATGATTGGAAAAAGTGTCACATTTAATGTAAAATTATTATCTTTTTAATAAGTATTAATATAAATTAAAAATTTTTTATTTTATAAATACCCGGGTTATTACAACCTTCCCCCCTTTTGGAAATTGCATCCTAACAATTTTAAAATTGGGCACAAAAACATCATTGAAAGTACCACATTATAAAAAGAGTCAATAAATCAATCACTATAAAAGAAATAAGAAGAAGTAAAAATGTAACCCGAGATAACAAATACTAAGATGCCATGAAAAAAATTGATATGAAAGAAAAAAATATCCATCGTTTTTTGTTGGAGGGTGATCAAAAACATGATTTGGAGAAAGTTAACCACAACAAAACCAGAAACTTGTGATGGGATAAATGGTTTTTGATTCCCCAGTAGGAAATGTAAAAGAAATATTTTTTATTTATATTCCTTTTCAAAAATATGAGGAATTAGTTTTCTAATTAGAAAAAGAATATATGGAAATGTGAATTCCTTTCAAGTTGAGTTTCATCCTTTAATAAAATTCTACATCAAACTCATCCTTTCTATAAATGATGAGTATTCAAGATGACTACGTCACATATTATGTGATAGAATTAAAATATAAAGAATCAAAAAAATCCCCAAATGATGAACTATATATTTACCCTATCTTTTTACACTAACCAAAACCATAATGGTTAGTACGAGATAAGTTAATCCCCAAAATGATATTTCATTATAAATATAAATTCTACATTAAATTTCCAAAATTGAAAAAAAATACCCAATTTTCAAAAAATACCATTCAATATGAAACTATAAATAATACTCATAAAAATAATCTAAAAAAATATTAAAACCTCAATCTCAGAAGGATTTAGCGACATCATCTTACAAAGTAAATCTTAAAATTTATCTACAAAAAACATCGACTTATCTTTATGTATCACATTGTTGTGTAATTAACCTAATCACGTATTCTCTATGATAGGTTAATCATATCCATAAATTACACAAATATACATATGCACACAATAAAACATTGATTCTTACCAAATAAAATTTCAACCATTACCCCACAATTGAAATCACATAGTATTCCATTTTTTAGGCATATAGTGTTCCCAAAGGAGATAATTCCATCCATAATAACATTTATCACAGAATCATAAAATCATTTCCCTATATTAAGGACATTTATTTAATAAATCCTAAGTTCCAAAAACAATCTTTTTATTCGTTACTAAAATTAATTAACTAAAAAGAATTAGTAACACTATCTACGGACTTCACGTAGTCAAGTGGTAGGTGATAAATCATTGTCAGACTTTGGTTGTGGGTTCGATTCCCACTACTTTGTCTGACTCAATTGGTTTCCACATGGTCTATGTGTTTTCCTTTTACAAAAACTATATAATTTTATAAAATTCAAATAAAAAGAGATAAATTCCTCAAATATAAACATAACATATTTTCATATATAAGGTTATCTCATACCAAGCATTTTCCATCCCTAAAAGTAATAAAATGTAATTACCTCAAATTCAATGACCTTATAAGCCCAAATGGTTCATTATAATAATATGCATAAAAGAATGGATAATTCTTCTTCAAATAGACCTTTCATATAAAAAACTTCTGGGTTACACTTAAAAGAGATTATTTTTCTAATGTAATCACATCAAAAAAAGAGAAAAATTACTTTTAAAAATTTCATCACCATGATATATAATATTACACTTGAATTCGTAAAATACAGTCATCTTAATCATCAAACCAGCTTTATAAACCATTATCCATGTCATTCTATCTTATTATTTTATAATTATTTCATAAAAACAAATTCATGAATAATGTCCCAAGATTTGAGTAATGTCAAAACATGGGCTATGAAATAATCTGTTCCATTCATTGGCCATTTTTATTTTCTCCATATTCAATTGGAATGAAATTAGGAATTAATAAAAATATATTTGTATAATCTGGTTGGTCCCACTCCAGAACCATTATTTTAGGAAATATATTTTTATAATGACCATGTGCACCACATCTAAAATATTCAATTGATCCTTCAGAAAGAACCTCTTTACATTTCAAGGGGTCAACTGGGCACTTCCTTTTTCCATGGTAGGTTATTGATTCGAGTTCTTAATAATAACATTTAAAGAATCTTCCCATACCTTTGATGAATATTCCTAGGTGTTTACATCCACATACTTGACACATAAGATTTTTAATATACTTACCATTTTTATTATTACCTAAACTTCAATTGAGATTTGTTTCTCGCATATATGATGCCTTAGAAAAATCAGGAAGGTTCATGTGGTCAATCATGACTCCAGATATTCAGTTAAGAATTAAAACAATAGTTCTTATTAGAGATCCCATTTCATTAGTTTTCACAATCAGAAAACCACCACAGTTTCCTTCAAATCCCTTTTTTACTTTGGTTCCTACTAAATCCATCCATGTACTAAAACCAAAATGGTCAGTGTGAGTATATCAATTAAATCATCATATATTATCTTATGAGGAGGGTAATCACTAAGATTTACTTATTCAAGTTATCTAAAACACAATCAATTTATGTAAAATAACTATGAATGGTTCTAATATGCTGGTCATTATGGTTATGTCACTTATGCTTAAATAACACCCTATCCTCTAAAGTTATCGAAACTGACCTATGATACCAACTATATGGTGCCAGCTGTAAAAATTAAATAATCAGAAATTATGACAATAATTTGACATTAAGGAGATTTTCAGGATTTGAGTGTTAGAGAAATAGGTAATAACTATTTCATTACATCTAAAAAAATTACAAATTACACACTTCTTCTCTATCATTTTTTTCACAAAAATAAAATTCCTTAAATATAAAAGAATTTTGTTCTTGATATAAATCATCCAGAATTATTCTTTTCTCTTACCCTTCCACATTCCCTATGAAAAATATTTCAAAAACAAGGGAAAAGAATTAAAATATCAGTAATGGATAATAAAATAAGTAAATAAATCATTAGTCCCTGAATACATAAAATCAATGAATTAATAATTTTAATTATAAACATAAGTTCTTTAATATACATTATTAAATAATATGATTTATGAATAACACATAGAAATCATAAATCAAAAAGTTAACTTGTGGAATCCATAACATACTTACACTAGAGATTTCACAGCTATATAGGGAGTTACATTTGGAATCCACATCATGGTGTATTCAATAAATCACATAAGAGAAACATTAATGTTCACCGTTATCATGTTACCCAATGCATTAGAGAGCTATATCAGACTCACCTGGACTAGGTTTACCATTGAACCACCCATATTAGTTTTATCACATAACCACCCATAAAATGTCCAACTACCATTACATAATAATATAACATGAATTATTGAAATTATAAGCATTTTACTCATCAATTAGAAGAAATAATTTCAATATATTTTAATTATTCAATGAATTTACAAAACAATTTAAAACATTTAATAATAAGTTTTTGAAATTAATATTTCAAATACCACTTTGAAACTTATAAAGGAATTAAAATTTAAAAAATTAATGTCCATATAAATAAATACTTATAACCATTTTGAATACATAGTCATTAATGAGAAATATTAAGAAAATTAAATCTTTAAAAAATTTAAAATAATGTGTTAGTTAAAGAGAATATTAACACATGACAAGATAATTGAATAAATATAATTAAAAAATAACAATAAAAAAAATATAATATCACTAAAATAAGTAGATTGAAGATAAAAATTTTCAATGGGTAGTATATACACTATAAAAAAGAGAATTGGTTCATAACAACAAATTAGTCACAGTGGAATGTAAATTCAGACAAAATCCTTTACAAAGATTGTATAATTAGATTATTGAGATATCAATGACATAATTATGTGTGAAAAATAAAAAAACCCAAATACACGAGTTTATTAAGTGTAAAACAATCATAGGTACTTTACACATATTTTTGGAAAAATAAACCCAATAACATTTTTATTTAACTAAATGAATGGAGATTGAGTTAAGGTTTCCCATACGATGTTCATATAAATGAAATAAGAAATTATAAATGGGGTGAATATGTTTAAAAATTTAAATAATCAAAAAAGAAGCTGGAAATTTTTACATAAATAAAAAACCAATTATTCAACACATAATTATTATAGAATATAATAAACTCAGTATGCGTAAAACCCAATGAGTGGAAATTGAGATTAGAAAATCCCTTATCAAAATTCGGCTGCCTAATGTCCTCAGTTAAAAATTAATAAAATGAGTTTGTGAGAGTGAAATTGGTATCTCATAACATGTAGATATAATATTCATCAATAAGGATATATAATAACATATCCCAACCTATGAATATTGAAATCAAAATACATAACATAATGAAAGTCTATGACTAAAAGTGGAGGGTGAAAGGTTCCCTTATCTTGATATTGACTCAACTCATATGTTCTTTTTTATTCTTGAATAATAAAATTATGCTAGTATATACATGATTAATATCATTTTTCATGTTTATAATTCCATTTATAGCACTTATTACAACGTTAAACATTACATAATTATTTAATTTAACATCAATTGTTTGGTTGATATTTAGTGCTTGAATTGAAAATGAACTTGTTATAACTAAAAATTGTCAATGTAGTAAAAATTACAATATATCCATAATAGTTTTCATTATTTAAATATCATATATATCAATTACATATGTATTTATAATATTCCATAACATTTGGACATAAGAAATGAAATGAAAAATTCATGGAGACGGTAAGCTATACGTACGAATGAACACTGCTTTCATTTATTTTTCATATTAATGAAATTAGAACTAAATAATAAATAAATATATTATAAATAAATTATACAATATAATTATAAAAATATTACATAATTTCACTAAAAAATCCGTTTTACATTTCATGTATGGCATGGACGAGTCATATAACATTGAGGGGATTGTAGTCCGCACCTCGTCAAATGAAATTATTTTATATACACATGATGAAAACCATAAAAGTATGTTTTTAAATAAAACATACAACATAATATAGAAAATATAATTATAATATATATCATATATAAATAAAGCTCCTTCCTAATATATACTATTAGTGGTTGTAAGGGAAAATCAAAAAATCATCTCTTCGTGATGAAGTAGTTCACGGTACACAGAAACCGTATGTTCGTATCCAATAGATGAAGGTGTTTTTAGGTGTATTTAGAATAAATATGAAAAAAAGAATCTAATTTATTTATCTAACTTGTTTTTTATATAATCAAATAATAATAATATAATAGGGAGTGGAAATGTAAAATAATGGAAATGAACTTTAGAAAAGACGATACCTCTTAAAATGTGTAACTCCATTTGATTTGAGACAAAATGATTTCTTGAAATTCCTTATGCCTATTCTAAGAATTATAGAAGGAATATAGAAATATTGGGAGATTATTTGGGATGATATATTATGATCCAATTCTCTTTATTTTTGTGATTACGATTTAGAGGTGATGCCCTTTTATAAGAGGGAGGATGGTAACTTTATGAAGGTATTGAAATGTTTATTTATTATAAACTAATTTTTTATTTAAAATGGTCCTAAAGTCCTTCTTTTTATAATATAAGATTATTATTGGTCTCTAACATATAAAATAAATGGTTTTGGCCAAATAATTTCCAAAAATGATAACTTATCTTTTAGCTTTAAACCTTAATTAACTAATTTGACACATACCTAGTCTTCTGGCATATTCATAATATATGGTTAGTATAGTTATTATAAAATAATAATATAACCTAAAGTGGTTAATTACTAGAATTTAAAATATTATTTAATTTATTTGGTCAAATCTAATATTTTCCGGACAATTATATAACTTAAAAAAATACTATTTGTTTTAAAAACTCATTTATGTCAATTTTTATACTATTCAAGACTAGCCATTACACATTGATTAATATTAAAAAACATAATTTATTCAAAGATAACTAGTCATAAAAATCCCAAAAATTCATGGATGGCAGAAAAAGTTTCAGAATAAATTTATTTAAAAATTTATAATCTCATTTGTTTAAATAAGTCATTAATAAGGAAATAACTACATCATCATTGGGTCAAAAGTAAATTTATTTATTTGATGTCTAGAAATTATAAATAAAATTCCATGATTTTAGAAATACATTTATCTTTCTAATTAATATTTTTAGTCTAAAATATATCTTATATAACCCCACATAAATTTTTTTTAGTAAAAGATACATGTTTATGTTTATTTTTCTATACAATAAATTAATTATTACAAACAGTCATTTTCACATAAAAGTACCTCCATGAGTCCCAAAATAGATCCATGGATTCCCATGGTATGAAATATCTCATCCAATAAAATTAGAACCCATTTTCAGCTAGTTTAATAATTTTATAATATTAATTTTTTACCCTTATTTACAAGATCTAAACTTTAAGCAAGGAAAATAAAATAATTTCTGATGTTACTATTCATAAAGTTTAAAAATAAAAGAAAACTATTTATGAGATATGGAACACCTGATTCCAAATATAAAATCCATTTTTCCATTTGAAAAAACAGAAATTTTTTAGAAATTAATTTAATAATAATTACAGGTGTCAAAACCAAAACTATGGTTTTAAAGAAGAAATAACTATCAAAACATTGAAATGTGTTAATGTCCTAATTCAATGTGAAATTAAATATAATTAAAAATATTGAATTAAATAATAAAAACATAATCCAATTATACTTTAAAACCATTTTTAATGAAAATATGACAATATAAATAAATTAGCTGAAAACAATGTTTCAAATTGAAATGTTGTATTTTTCACTATTCATAAAAAATGACCTTTATCCTAAAAATACAAAAATTTCATCCAAAGTAAATTTTGATTTTCCTATAATAAATAATAATTATATTTTGTCAAATATAAAATAAAAATGTGACATATATTGATCTAAAAAGGGGTCTCAATCAAAAATTTGTAAAACTGCATTTTTAGAAAAATACTTCCTTTATCCAAAAAATATATATGTTCATAAATCATATCTAGAAAAAATATAATAAGAAATTGAAAAATTAAATTTAATATATATATCATATATTTTTTATAAAAACAATAATGAAGGATATTAAAAAATAATTATTCTTTTTATATAGGATTTCATAAAAATGTGTCCTTTATATTTAATCACTTTTAGTTCCATTTATAAATATTTTTTAACCAATGAATCATTATTTAAATATTTGTAAGACATATAAAAAAAATTAGTTGACTATATTTATTCCTTTCATTCCATTGTCTAGACATTAACTACGATTTTAAAAAAAAGTATTATTATCCTATTATATTTCGGTATAACTCAAAATTGTGTTGAACGTAAGATTTCCACAAACTATTGTTGCGTGTCGAGTATGCTATAAGAATAAGAATAACCTTTAACGTAAAATAAATATCTTATTCATAAGTATTAATAAAAATCAAATAATATTATTTTATAAGTACCTAAGTCGTTATAGTAAGAGATTATTTTTTCCAATAATTTAGTCTATCTTTTCTCATGTGTTCAGTTTTTGGTGAATTCTCGCTTATTTGTTTCTAAAATTATATATGTTTTCATCATTTAATAATATTTAGTGTCCTATATTTTTTATTAAGATATATATATATAATAATTTTTTAATATATTAGGCATTAATATTAAATTATTCATTCAACAAAATAAATTATATGAATTGAAGAAATCATAATTTTGAGTTTTTAATTTATTTCATATGACATTTTTAATTCCTGACTATGTTTGGATTGATTTTTATTTTATTTGGTGAGGAAAATTTAATATTTTAGGGGATTATTTTATGAGTTTCACTTTATTTAATTTTCATTCAATTATTTATTTTGAATAATAAAAAATTGATTATATTCTGGTTAATTTTTAATTTATATTTACTGTGAAAATTTAGGGTTGTAGATTTTATTATTTTTCTAAACATGAAAATCACCATTGTTTCATTTTTATAATAAAATATATTTGAATAAATTAGTATAAATTCAATTATTTTTAAAATTTAATATTTTTTCTAATTTTTATACAATGGAAAAACTATGGTCAAGTCACATAGAATATTACAATAACATAACATAATTTCATGAAATATCCTATTTTTTACAAATTAATAAATTATAAACAATAAAGATTAATTATAATTGTAATTTAATTTCTATATTATTGAGAATATGAGAGATTCATGGAATGGTATTGAAAATTAAAGGGAAATAAATATCTAAATAAAATTCAATAACAAGAATGTTTTGGAAAAAAATTGAAAAAAATATAAAATGATATTCAATAGAACATTTTTAAAATAATCATTAAATAATCTATTTTTAAATATATAAATATATATATATATACACTGATAATGATTTTAAAAACCATTTTATGTTAAAAAATATGGAAATTTTTCATGTCATAAAAAGAAATAATTATATATTTGTTAAAAAAATATTTTAGGTTAAGAAAATTATATTCATATATAACTATGTGGTGTCCACTTGATATGTTGGTCAGAGCCACAATTGGGTGGAACTCACCAAGGCCTCTAAATACAAGAGACCAAGGAATGATTCCTAGAATCCATTAGGGGATTTATAGGCATTGACATAAGTAGTTATATATATATTGATATAGGAATGAGACCTTGAGCTAGATCAAAATTTATTCATCAATGGTTCTAACAGACATTTAATGCGCTTTAAATAACATTTTGATAATTGGAAAATTTAAAATGTGTTATCATGGAACTTGGACCAATCCTTGGAGGGTGATGTTTTTGCCTTATGGGCTCACCCTATATGTGTGTGTTACATTTTCTTATAAACACCCATGAACATAAATAAAAATATTGAATACATAATTTAATATAAAAATGAGTCAATAAAATCATATACATATATAAAGGATTCATATACTTAAAAAATTATAAAAAAAAGTTTTTATATAAACCATGTACTATATTACGACATTAATAATTTTTAGATTTAGATTCTGGGAGAGTAATGTTTTCCATACAATTGATGTATGGCGTCCAATTTCTATATTAAATTATATTCCTTATTATAAAAATTCTAGGAATATAAAAACCAAATAGTTAAATATTAATAAATCATTGAGGTGAATCCATAGTGTTGAATGAATGGAATATCTCATAAATTTCAGGGGGAAAATGAACAATAAATGATATATTGTTGAGGCTTCTTCTATTTTATCAAGAGCTCCACTTTGATCCATCCAAAAAGCAAATTAATCATTTATTTAATGATCATGATTTATAATTTCTTTATCCCTTGAAATATTATATTCTTCAAATGAGAAAACCATCTCTGAGCCACTATGAGACTTAAATCCTTTGGTTGAAATCATCTAGAACAATATGACTTGATTTTTGTCTGTCATCATCTAATTGGATTCAGTTGAGAATTTTTATAGTGAAACCACCACACATTCTTGATTTAATGACCAAATTATATTCCCAATACCAATTTTATTTTCCCCATTCGAATAAATTAACTGGCCTTTCCATTTATTATGTATAGAGCAACTTATATTTATATTTCATCCTCCATTTTTATTGTGGTGATTTTATATAGGGGAGGGGTCTATTTGAAATTTTTTATTTTATATCATGCTATCCATAAAAGATCATTATTATTCATGGGGGTGAGGTGATATTTGATATATCTATGATGATAATTTAATATAATTTTATCTCCCTCCCCTATTTGGTTTGGGGTAGGGGTATTTGAATGTTATAGTTTCATTTATGTTCTTATTGGGGATGGTTTATTTTTATAATTGTATGCAGATATTAAAATTAATGTCATATATATTTTCCATTAATTTATGATATAGCTAGAAGTTTTAATTATTATTAATTATCAAGAATTAAATGATGTGAAACATTCATTGTATATGTTTTACTTCAAAGAAGAAAGTTATATGGTATGGTGTTGATAATAAGGAAATTTTATATGTATAAACTGTTTATTGTATATATCATGATGAAAATAAACAATGATTATTGATTTAAATTCATGCTATATTATGTTACTCTTTCATTATTCAGATTCAATATTGTGCATTAAATTTTTTAAACCTAGTGTTCTTTTTTGTGTTTTGAAAATGTCTGAAAAATTGAATTTTTGTTTCAATTGATCATGAGTAGTTAAATTGACATGTTTCCTTAACAGATATTATTTAATAATTCATTGACCACTTATTTCTCTAAAATATGGAGTTTACCTTAGGATAGTGGTTTGTTCAAAAATTATAAGTTCTAATTTTGGGGAAATATTTAATATTCAATTAACTAAAATATTAATGTATTTATGCACACAAGCTGGGTGAAATATTTTAAATGGGTTCCCTGATTGGGATTCTCACCCTTTGGTTGATTTCAGAACATCTAGTTTTTCCACTAAAAGGGAAATTTTATGCATGGGTTGTAGTGTTAGGCCAAACCACATTTTAATGTGATTATCATTTACATATTTATTTTTTCCATTTTTAGTATTTTTTTTACTTCATCATTATTTCTTATTGCATACACCCATGGGGCTCCCCGTTTAGGTTGTTCATCTTATAGTGACATATATATATATATATATGTATATGGGGAGAAGTAGACACTATTTGTATAGATTTTGGGCAATCGTATATTAAAAAGGATACTACAGTGCAGATATATGGGAAATGTCCAATAGATTGCACCCAAAAGATGAAATTTTTTCATCTTTTAAACTAAGATCCCCATAAATTTTCTATTTTTAATTCTTAATCACTATTATTATTACTATGCACCCACATTTGGTCATTCTATTCTTATTTATGGAAAAGAGGGGTTTCAAAAGGATCACATGGGATTCCAATTAAGGAAACCTGGTCACAGAGCATGTGGTTTCAAGAATGCACTTCATGTCATCTTCATGTTCAAGAAATATGTAGTTTTTTGGAACACATGACAGAATTTATGATTACATTTCATGAAGTGGGTCATGGACATGTGATCTAGCACTTGGCTAGATACTCAATGTTAGTGGTACATGTCCATTTAGATTACATTGACAAACCCCATGTAAAAGTAAATGATTGGAGGTCTTGTATGGGACATGTAAATACACCTCATCTGAGTGTTACATGGTCATTTAGTAGTAAATATATTGATCACAGTTGTACCCATAGTGTTTGATTTTTCGTGTCTAGGTCTTCCATTAAATTTACTTATCATTTACTCATAAATAAAGGCCCTATATTGTTCCCTACACTGGTTTTTGGATGATTTTGTGCCCTCAAGTTGGGAATGGACTTAAATATAGTCCATTTTGAGTATTCATACATATATAACAAGATCATGGACCCCATGGAGTGTTATAATGACTTTTAAGAGGTTATCCCATGAGAGATAGCTATGAAGAAGAGGTTCTTCCTCCATAAAACGAAATCAGAGGTATCTTGAGAGAGATATGAGTATAGTCCTAGAAGAGGGTTGTGAGAATGGTTAGAGGTCTTGGAATGATATTCCAAAATTTCTTAAATTTGTGCTATCTTGGCACTATCCATGTTTTGAAGAACTTAGTTATTGTTTTAAAGGTTTAGATTAGTTGGTTATCTGATCCAAACTAGATTTACATGGATTGGGGATGGGCATAAGGACATTTATGTATTGAATTCTACCTTTGTTTCCTTCTATAGACCCTTGATACACATGGAATCTATTTATATCATTTAGTTGGTTTTGGGGAACTAACTAGTTTGTAGAATTCTTTGGATATAGGAATGGGAATTGAGACATCTATTGACACTACATCTAGGAGGCATACCCTTGAGGCCAATAAGGCTAGAAGATGATTGTACGGATTTCAATATAAAGGATTTCATTTACGCATCCAGCATTGTCTTCAGATACTAATTGAGAAGTAGGATCCCTATTGGGATTCCTCTACTATGTAACTGTCTAAGGGAAACATGTGGGTTCCATGATGGCTAGCCAACATCAAGAAAGGGTGTTATGGGAATGGGTAGATTTGATAGAGGGTTTCACCTTATAACTCACAATGAATTTGTGGGACCGAGGGGTTGTGGATAGTGGTGATGTGTTCAAAATTCATTCAATCACCATGTATTCTATAAATTGTTAATTATTATGATACTATGGAAACCAAAATGTATTTACTAGGATGCAACTGATGTGAATGATTCTATGCTATGGTGATATTGGGGATTCCCAGAGGTTATTCTTATGACCTTTCTCTGGACCTTATGTGATACATAATGGTTTTAGGCAAAAAATAAGCACAAGTAAAGGTGATAAATCAATAAATAATTTTCTTCAATATAATGGATGATATAAATTATTTTTTATGTAATGAATTGAATGCTTAATAATATTTTTAAAAGGATATATTGACTAAAGAAAACTCATATCCCAAATAGAATATTTAACAATAAATTTATATTTAATTTATTTTTATTTGAAAAAATGATTTACCTTGACATAGGATCATTTCATCGTGTTATATTTTGATCACTCAAAAAACCATTAATGAATTTACATTTTTGTGTTCTAAGGATCGAACTATAAAATCCCACTAGTATTGATCCAAACATTCTCCATTGTTCCTAGAGTAACTTAAATACATTTCCGGCTGAATGTTCTATGAAACAATTGTCATTTGTAATTAATGTTTATTTCTCTTACATTTATATAAATAAAATAATTGTTAAGTTTATAGTTTTTGTTAGTGATATAGAGAAATGAATTGGACTAATAATTCATTGTTAAGAACAATTAGATTTATCTCGATTAACCCATTAGTTTATAAATAAATATCAATATATATAGTTAGGATTTATGTTAAAATAATAAATAACTACATGTTCATTTTTAAACAAAATAATAATATTTGTTTAACCACATTCAGAAATGAATAATAATAATAATATTATTTTATGGCACATGTGTGGAATTGAGAAATAACAAATATTATTTAAATATCATAAAATCTAATATTTTTCAACATAAATGATCACAGTCCACTTTAAAACCCCTATTAATTACTGAACACCTTATTAAATATTTAAAATAAATATTTCATTCATCAATAAATTTTTTCAATTGGAAAAAGAATAATAAATTTATTCCCCATCCTTGAGGAAAATATCAATTCCATTCATTAAATTCAAATATAATTTAATAGAGATATACAAAAACACCTAGTGTGTGATCCTCTGGGATTTTTTTATGTTTTCATTAGGCAATATTTTTTTAAGGACCAAGATCACATTGTAGTATCTTGGTAATTCCCCCATGAGAAATAACATAATGATATAAAAAAGAAAACCATATATTAATGTTAACTGTGTAATATAATCTATTTATCCCAATATCTCTTCATGTGTGTTTCACATCTATGTCACCAACATATATGTTCAATAAATATTCCTTTGAATATTTAAAATAATAATGTCCTTAAAGTAATTACAATGAATATGATTGGATGGTTATATTCCAAAAAAATTCGGGATGTATCAAATTTCATAAATATTGAATCGACAAATCAAAATTTGAATTACCCATTAATAACATGTCAGTTAGGACACAAAAAATGTATCCAACTTCCACATAGGATACATAATAATAGTTTTTATAGTAAATCTATTTGCATTGTTCATGACATGAATCAATGATAATAACAATGTCTAAGGAATATTATACATTATTTCAAACAGAAATATCCAATGATACCAAAACATGTATAATTCATATTGGCATGTCTACTCTCATAATCACTCATCTTAGATATTACCAACTGTGAACATCAAGATATGAACTCTCATCCAATTTTGAGTACTCACACATGATAATCACATTCTATGTTTCCCATAATAGATTGATCTCTGACCTTATAACTATATCTTGAAATATTGACATTGAGTTTCAGAGTTATCATCATATCTAGGAACTATTACAACCTTATCATTGTGAATGGTAATATACGAAACAATTACATTAATATCATTCTGAAAAATTAACAATATGTAATGATATATTTTATTAATATTCAAATAATCAAATATAAACATAATCATTGAAGATATAGTAGGTCATGTGACCCCAACTCTAATGAACTCGCACTTGGACTATAGCCAACCACCTCTGACTTTTAGTCTAGAAGACCACACATGAAACTTATGTTCCTACTAAGTCTAGAACATAGTTAAGGGCCCAAACATGTTTTCATATGTAGAAATAATACTATCAAAAACCTCACCTCTTCGAAAAAAATTCCATAATATATGATACTTTGATGTATATGCTTCATCCATTAATGTGAGCGTGGACCTTTGGAAAGGGGCAACATTTTATTGGTATCCCTATAGAGTTTTATATGATAATTACATCTAGGTACCATTTAATGCTCTTGGTTGAATTTGTATATCAATTTTTCTTCTTTATATACCTCATAAGTTTCAATATACTTATATTCTACTATAGAATATTCATCTATGACCTTTTTTGATATTTTATAGCTCATAGAACCTCCGTTTAATGTGAATATGTATCCCATTTTTGATTCCATATATTCTTGATCTTATTAGAAACCAGAGTCTATGTATCCTCTAACAACAAGTTCCTATTGTCCACTATATACCATTACAATTTCCTTATTACATTTCTTTTATAGAAGGATAGTCTTGAGTACCATCAAATGGTTATCACCCATGTTTCATGGTATTTTATATTTGCAAAAAATGTGTAAAAAACATATGGAAAAGTGTATAGCACAAAAAAATTAATAACCCAATCATTGAAATTTATGGAAGCCTTTTCATTATTTTCACTCTTTATGTTCCTGAGGATATAATTTTTATGGAAGGAATAATTCCATATGACACTGGAAATAATCCCCTCTTGGATCATTCCATACTGATCCTTTTTAGTATCATGTCCAGATTTCTACATTGATTTTGGAAGAGCCACCGCTTGGTTCTATCAAGATGGATCATGATCAAATTATTATATAATGCATAGTCTATGTTGTTCATAGTGAAGAATTAATTCATCCAAGCCCTAACAGATTATAGGAATGATATATCATTTCCAATAAGTAATATGTCATCAACATATTCTATTATAAAACCAAAAAATTACACTAAACAACTTATATATAGAAATATATAATTTTTTATTTATGAAAATAAATTATGTTATTTATTTATGAACTTAAATATTCCATGACCTATATTATTGATTTATTTCATAAATGCATTTTTCAAATTTTCATATCTTATGGTAATCTTTTTGTGTCAAAAAACCACTAGATTGTATCATATAGAAACCTTCTTAAAGTTACCCTTTATATAATGATATTTTCAAATATTATTTTAAATCTTATAAAATATAAATCCTAAATGTAATGTGGAATTCTGATGTATTTTATCATTGAGACAGTTAAAAAGGATTCAAAATAGTCAATACCAGGACTCTATTAAAACCCTTTTGCTACCATTGATGGATAATAAGTACTAAAATGTCCTTAAATTTATATATTTTTCTTGAATACCCATTTAAAACCATTATTATTTACATCGTCTTAATGAACTTCCAAAAATTAGACATAGTTTTTGTAAATGAGATATATTTAATATTTAATGTCATCTTGGTAGTGGGAAACATCTATGCCACTTAAATATTCCTTAATGGTTATAGGATCATTATTATAAACTAATAATGTGACACCATAAATAGTTACTATAAAACAATACTATCCTCTTTATCTAACCTCTGTTATACTGCAACATAATACTTGTGTCTCTCCAACAACAACTTTTTTAAAGGGGATTTGTGGAACATATTCCCTTACCGAATATTTTTTACCCTAATCCTGAACATCATGAAAAAACTATATCACTCCCACTATGTCATTTAAAAATGTTCTCCATCTCCTGAAATGTTGAATATCATTCCACTATTATTTTTTTATAAGGGTTCCTATAGCTAAAAATACTTTATTTTAATAGGGAATCCTAGAAAGGTACACTTTTTTTCTCGGGATGACATTTTTTTAAGGGGGATGCCTAATAAATAATATTCAACTACACACAATTATGTATTAAAATATGAGATTCATTCCATTCCACAATTGGTAAGGTATATCATATTTCACCATAGTTGACATTCCGTTTAGTATTTGGGACCCTGTTTATAATGTGTGTCTCCAAAAGAATAATTGAAGAATCATATGTCTTTTCATTGATCACATTGTATCCAATAATGTTTGGTTCCACCATTTACATACACCATTCCACTATAGCTTATAAGGAGGAGTGAGTTGATATAGATTTCCAATCTCCTTGAAATAATCATTGCATTTTTTATTAAGATATTTCCCCCTATATTTTGAGTGTACTTTCATAATATTTTTACCATTTTGTTTCTCAAATTCATTCTTGTATTCAATAAATCTATAAAAGGATTCTGAATTATACCTCTTCATGAATACATATCGATATTTAAAAATACCATCAGTAAATGTTACGATGTTTGAGAAGCCACCACATTCTTGAATAAAAAATGGCACACACATATTAGTATGAAGTAATAAAGGAATCTATTTTTCCCTCTCCACTATTCCACAGAATGGTGTGTTTGTCATTTTGACATGTAAAAATGCATTTTATACACAAATTAGTTTGTTAAAAATATCATAAATATAAATATTTTTATAATTCGGTTATTTTTTTTTCATTTACATAACATTGATAGGGATTACATAGTTTGATGTGTTATTTTTCTTGTTATTTAGACTCATTATAGATTTCCATTACATGTTTTATGTAATCCATGACATAAATACTATTATTAAATTTTACCTTATATTTAAAATGATGTCTTTATAACAGTAGAAAAATTTATTTCTTAACCTGAAAATAAAAAATAAGTATAATTTTTTATATATATATAATTATTTTATAGAAAGTGGAACAAAAGAACAAGCCTTCCTAACCATGATCATTCTTATTGTGGTAGTCCCTGATAGCCAGAAAAATATTTTTATCTTCATTAGAAACTTGTAAGTCTATCTAAACTCAGAAAAATTATGAATCTAACAGATTTTTATGTTATAATATATATATATATATAAATGTATATGAATTATAGAAAATATCTAATACCAAATATTTTGAATCAAATAAATTGAAATTGATAATAAACATACCTGAAACATACCCTAGCTTCATTGGATGGGTGTAGTATTTCACCTAGTGGCCCTTCTTACCTCATGTGAAACAAGTAGCATCATAATCCCTAGCATGGCCTTTATCATCCTACTCATGGATGTCCATTATCAAGATGTTTGGGCTTAGATATCTTCACATTGACATTCAGTTTTGTCACCATATAGATGTATGAATTTTGATACTTCATTTCCTAATCTAATTATTTAAGGGGAGTGAAAGCATCTATGATTGGATTCTTAATTTTTTCCATAATAAAATTAACAAATATGTTGGATATGATCTTGGGGAGATTCTGAATAATGAGATAGATTCCAAGATCATCATGGGTTTTATCCCCAAAACAATAGAAGATTAATGTGGAAATTGATCTTCACTATATGAGTCCAAGATGTGGCTCCCTCTCTATGATTATTTAGGGAAAGAGCTTTGGATATCTCAAACTAATCATGTGTCACGAACCAACCCGGTTCGACCCTGAACTGGTAACACAAGTTGGTCTGTGACATGGACCGAGTGCCGTTCCGAATTCCCACAGGCTAGAAACTAGTTTCGGCCATCAAAATAAACCAATTGGGAATGATTTGGCCCATAAAAAAGATAAATAAATAGAAACTGAACAAGAACATAAATAGCCGAAAATAAATCGAACAACATGGAAGTGGAAAAAAATATATGAAGCAATGTGACATACCTCTGGAGACCCCCTGGGTCACCACGGAACATAACTACACTCTCCCCAAAATGTGACCCAATGATGAAACCTGTAACTGAAATTTAAAGTAGGCATGAGAACCAATATGCTCAGTGGGAATGAAAAAATATAACCATTCCCTATGCCTTTGCCTTTAGTATGAAATCCAATCACGCCAGTTTGAAAATAAGATATAGTAAAATTATTTTTTTCATTCTTTTCCAATTCAAGTAATGAATTTGCATTTTCAATTAATGCATTTCACTACCATCACACTTTTAAAATAGGTTCCAAGCATGCATTAACGATTTGAAATGAAAAGAACCCATTTTGGATTAAAATATGGTTTTTCACAAATAAGACTTAAAGTGTGAAACAACTAAATTGAAAATTAGATCACAAGAAGAATAACACAAATGATCACCATTGGAAATCCCTATAGGTATCTAGCACAAGTGGGACCCTAGAGACCTTGTACCATTGTGAAATGTTGCTTAGAAACCACAAAACTTAGAAAACGTGGCTTAGAAGACCATTACCATCATTAATTTATATGTTTAGTTAGTGTTGTTGTGTCAATACTACTAGATGAATTGGGATGAACCCCTACCATGTCATCTAGCATACTAGTCCTGGTAAACCACCTAGACACCCAGGTTTCCCATTGTGCTTTATCTTGAGTTGTGATGAGTTTTCATTATCAAGAAAACATATTTGAACATAACACATTCTTTATCTAAAACCAAAGGGGGCGTGCCCCAAGTGATGTTTTTTCCTTTTTCATAAAGCATTCTTATGATACAAAATGGGGTTAATTAAATTAAAGGGACATTATTTTTACAACTAACTAGCCAAAAGGAAAAAAACATTTGAAATTCACATTACCAATTCCAAAATAATTAAAAATTTAATTTTCAAGAAAAGGTCACTTGAGACTGATAACATTAGAAATAAATTTCAATTTCCCAAACAATTGCTTAATAATTTAAAGGAACCACATCCAAATCTCATAGCATCTGTATATATTGAATGATTGTAAAACATACTTATTAAACGTGCAAGGAATTATGAAATTAAAATTAAATGAATAGGCATAGGAGACCTACCTCAAACAGTTGCTATTTGTCGACGACCACTCGAATCGACACTATGCGCATACACGCACACAAATTTATACATATATATACACACCCCGAGCTAAATTGCACATATTCCCCATGCCATGAAGGAATATGTACAACGAGGGAATATATATATATATATATATATTCCTTACCCTATGCATGAATGTGTAGAATACCTTGACACCTGTAGCCCAAAACCATCGTAGAGAGATCCAACGCACTTTGAAAATAATTTAATTATGAAAATAAACACTTAAACGAACTATAAAACATTTCAAAGTAACACATCAATGGTTCTCACCAATCATGCAACCATTTATTATAACACAAGAATCAATCACATAAACAATAATCGTCATCTGTAACAAGATGGTTCAATAAGGGAAATCAATATCACATCACAAGTGCCAACCATGCCTTTAACCATTTCATAAATATTTAAAAATCCATTTCCAAAACAATCTGAAATTTCATACACAACACTAAATAAATGATTAAATGTTCCAATGTATGACCACATGAATCTTGGAAAACCCCATTCCCACTTTATAAAACTAAAACACACCTTTCTAGTAAGAAAATCCCTTTTTAAAAACCAAAATAGCCCCCTTCTAACCAATTTGGCCTAATTCCCATTGTTCACATGAATTTCACAAATAGAAACATATATTGGAATTATTATAAAACATATCGATAAATAACATTCCATTTCCATCATACCAATTCCCTAGAGGCCAACCAAGCATTTCCACAATAGATCAACCACTCATGCATTCCAAACCACCATATGAGAGAGAAGTGATAGCCTAGAAGGATGCAGCATGAATCACCCATGGAAAGTGCCAAATTTCATTTCAAAATACAATTTTAAAATTAAATCCTTCCCCATTTCTACTGAAAATGGTTTTCACAACACATAAATAATTTATTAAATTATTCGAACTTTTAAACTATTTTCTATAAACACAATAAGCCCGACACACACAATATACCAAATTTTTACATGGAAAACTCATCTTTAGGTAATTACACATAAATTCAATTATTCTAAACATTTCATGTCGAAAATTAATTTTCACGGAAAATGCGAAATACAACAGCGGAATAAAACACTTACATTGATGTAGAAAACTTCACAAATGCAGTGCGCACACTACCCCTCATGTCAATCAGACCACAAGGGACCAAAACCGAACCATAACTCAAGAAATTGAACCCCAAAAACATCATGATATAGTCCTAAAATCAGAGCCATATGAGCGGAAAGACCCTATGGATGAAGAAGAAGATTACCATAATGGGATAACCTTGCGACGGAGGGAGCGAGATGTTGTTCGCCGAGATGAGTACCACTGGGGGGATGAGGCACTAGATGAAGGCTTTCCGGAAGTGGGGTGGGGGAAAGGAATAGCCGAGAGGAGAGGGAGGAGCACTGGGGGTTCAACGAAGGGCGACCGATGGTGTGAGGTGGCATGAGGAGGGGGGTGGGGTTTCAGTTCGATGGGTTGCCGGATGGAAGGCTGGAGGACGGGAGAGCGCCGGCTGCTAGGGGAAGGCCTGATGGATCCAATGGAAGAGGGGGAGATGCATCATGAAAAAGTGGGGGGGAAATGAGAATGGGGGGGGGTGCCAAAATGGGGGTGAAACTGTAACAAAAAAATTAAAATAAAAAGAAATCAGAATAATACGTAATGATATTAATTAATCATAATTATAATAAATAATGATAAATTAAAAATATACCAATTAAAATAATAATTTTAATCATTCCACTAATAAAATAATTAAATAATTAACAAAAAGGATTATAATAATAATAATAATACCATTTAAAAAATCCATTAATTATTTTTTAACACTTCTTTTTTTCTTTATTAATTCATTTTATTTAATTAATTAATCATCGGCAGGGCGTGCAGTGAACTGGGCGATGTCGGGTGGCTTCTACCGCAGTGCGCTGGATGTAGTCGATGTCAAGACACGTGTTTTTAAATAAGAACTAAAAAAATATGCCGAGATTCATCCTAGACTGCCTGACACCATGTTAACTAATAAAATAAAAAAATTAACGAATGACAGGTGTGAAAATTCTCCCCACCAAAAAAACATTCTACCCCCAGAAATTCACACTTCCAACTGAGGAATCAAAATAGAGTTTGAAACTGAATAAGGCTAATAAAATCACGAAGTCAATGTGATTTTTCACTCCATCAGTCACACACGACCAACCATAATGGAAACTATAAAGAGAAGAGATATGAGGAAACGAGAAGGGTTCTCCCCACCACAAGAAACCGACTAGTACAACTAACATTATGACTCTCAGGATAGGCTAACTTTGAAATTTATAACTTGAACCAAAGAGGTAACCTCTAACAAGAACAAAGAATCATACACATACCAACTTTAGAAGATGGCATGAAAAGATTCATGGGGGGACTCCCCTCCATTTAATAACTGACCGACTTGATCCAATTAGAACAAGCCAATACGGGACCAACCCAAACTAACCCACAAACTCTTTGCACAAACCAGACCCCCACCACATGGGTTCCCTGAGGAATGACCCCAAACTGAATGGTGGAAAAAAATACATATTTATTGTTACCCAAGATGCATGTATCTCAAAAAAAGTCACATCTTTAAACAAGAACGGGTCACTAGATAATCTAGCCACATAAAATAAAATCATATTGAGACTCACATCCATAGAGATAAAAAATTCAAGGCTCCCATTTGAGGAAGCACAACTACTGGAATTACACGAAATCAAAGTTACCATGCCTTCTTACAACAAAAGTGGGGTAGTCAAAGAATAATGATCAGAATGAGAATAATAGACCCCTAGGACACTTACAGCAAAACATAACCTTTAATGACGTGGGAGGTTGAATAGAGAAATTTAAATTGTCTCTATTTCAACACTGCAGACAAAAGTTAGACCAAGGTTCACCACAACCCATTATTCATGGCTTCATGAAATGCTTCAATCAGAGACCTATGGTTGGATCTCTGATGTCTTGAAACACTTTATGGCCCGTAATATGGAGCTAACATCCCCCGGTAGGGACTCTTTCTGATGATGCCACATGAGGAACCTCTCGAAGATTCAAAAACGTCGACACTGACGGAAAGTCTTCGAAATATGACAAAAGGGAGACTTAAAGTACCCAAAAAAGATACACCAAAAGAAAACAAAATATTGGCTGGGCTAAAATAGAATGTAATTGAAAAGATGACTTGTCTGAAATAGTTTCCTCCGGTTCTCTCTACTTATCAGATGGGGAACCTTCCCGAACACAAATAAGAATCGGTCCTTGAACCCTAGACGAAGACCCTGAAAAAGTGAATGTTTAACATATTTCATGATTCTTCCTCCATAGGAAAGGGAATTAACCCCTCAAAATTCCCAGCGTAAGCCTTCACTATCCATTGGCCTTACTAGACACTCACGAACTCTACCACTTTACATGATTTCTCATCCTCAAGTACAAACCATCAGTTGGATGTGGTCTTAAACACCTTCCAAGACATCCCATCATGAAACGACATAGAGATTTCCTACCACAACAAACCAATGTTCAACCCTCAAATGAACTCAATCTAGCACGAACTCACATTTCTCTGGGGGTTTCCAATAACTAAAAAATACCAACGATTCCACCATGCCATTCTGCTACCTTCGATTGATCATGATCACCATGGAAGATGGACAACAACCAAAAGTAATTCAATTCCACCACTATGCTATGATTTTGGGTAGAACCAACAACCAGCAGAGACTTTGTAGAACCCTCTAGGACTTTTCTGGGCACCATACTCAAAATAAAAAGGCACAAAGACGAATCAAAACTCGTCATAAATCAAAATTGTACACATTAATCACAAACTAAAACTAAAACTGAAATCAATATTCCGACCTCAATCCAGTATGTCAAATCCTAAAAACCATGAATAAAATACCAAAAAATGAAAAGAGAACACTAAACAGTTTCTCACCCACATTTTAAAACACTAAAATCACCATTTTGAAAACCATTTTTCAGAAAACAGAACATCTTAAGTACCATCCATTGGTATCCCATGATGTCTCGCATATAAATCTACCCTAGTGCTAGCTCATGCAACCATCCACACATTACACCAATCATCCCTGTGCCACATGCGCAACCCTATATATGTTATCCCTCGTTGGAATACCAGGGGTCAATTTAAGATACTTCTCATTTCCAAAACATACCATTTAACACAAACCATAAATTCCCAACCAATTTGAAAAAGTCGATTGTCATCAAAGAAATAAAGTTCCTAATTCCAAAACCTTTTCTAATTCACATTATATGAAGTGCTACCAATATCCCAAAACAATTTCCAAAACACCTCCCATTTTACCCTTTGAAAACACACATTCCATTAAAAGAAAACAATCCCCATTTGTAGACAACCTTTTCACTCCAACAACCATATTACCTTATGAAAGCACATTCAAAAAAATACTTTTTTATTTTTTTGTGATCTACTCACACAAACCAAAACGAAGGTAAAACCTAACTCACATCAAAAATACAAAAAATAAGGGGCTAGTGGCCATGTCAACCCAGTAAAATGGCTTAACAGACCACGCTCTGAGCGAGCATTAACCACAGGAAGTATCATGAACAATGCATTCATGTTTTACATGTGATTCTACTCCATTCAAGTCTGCCGCATAAAACTAGCCCACATCCTTTGTCATCCCTCATCAACACAGACCAATCCAAAAGAAGAAAATTCAAATCCTTGTCTACCCCAGGTGACTCTAGTCTCAGGATAGGAAAGGGATCATGATGTCATTTTTGAACCTACCTCTCGAGTCCTGACACACCTAATCCCCAAGATACCAAACACCCCAAATAACAAGGGCCTCCTATGATACCATTTTGTCATGAACCAACCGGGTTCAACCCTGAACTGGTCACCCGAGCAAGTCTACGGCATGGCCCGAATGACGTTCCCGATCCCCAAGGGCTGGAAACTGGTTTTGGGTATACAAAAAACTAGTTGGGAATGATTTGGCCCATAAAAAAGATAAAAAAAACTAAACAAGTATTTATATAGCGGAAAATAAACTGAACAACATGGCAGAGAAAAAAAATAAATAAAGGAAAAAATGTTTCATACCTCAGGTTACCCTGTGGGTCACCACCGAACACAAATACACTCTCCCCCAAAAGAGACCCATTATTAAAACCTGTAACTGAAAAGTAAAGTAGGCGTGAGCAAAAAGATGCTCAGTACGAATTCATAAATATAACCACATCATATGCCCTTGCCTTTAGTATGAAATTCAAGCATGCCTATATGATAATAAGATAACGTAAAACAATGTTTTTCATTCTTTTCAAATTCAAGTAACGAGTTATCATTTTCATGTAAAGAATTTCACTCCCACCACAATTTCAAAATAATTTCCAAGCATGCATTAACATTTCAAAATAAAAATAAATCAGTTTGGATTAAAATATAGTTTTTCACAAATAATATATAAATCCTGTAATAAATGAAATGAAAATTTCATCATAAGAAGCATGTCACAAATGAGAACCATGGGTGATCCCTATATGTAGCTAGCATAAGTGGGATTCTAGAGACCTTATACCTTAGTGAAACATGGAATATAAACCACGATGCTTCGAAAACATGGCTTAAAAGACCACGACCCTCAGAAAACATGGATTAGAAGGCCACGAGCCTCAGTAATTAATATGTTTAGTTTGTGTTGTTACGTCAATCCTTCTAGATGAATCGGGACGAACCCATGATATGTCATCTAGAGTACTAGTCCTAGTAAACCACCTAGACACCCATGTTTCCCATTTTTTTCTATTTCAAGTGGTGGTGAGTTTTCTTTATCAAGAAAAAAAGTACATAACACTTTCTTTATCTAAAACCAAAGGGGGTATGCCTCAACAAAGGATTTCTTATTTTTCATAAAACATTATTAAGATGCCAAACTGGGATAATTACATATAAAAAACATTTTTTAAAAATTCACTATCCAAAAGAAAAAACACCTTTGGAAATACACATTATTAATTCCAAACCACTTAAAATTCAATTTTCAAGCAAAGGTCACTTGAGACCTATACCATTAGAAATACATTTCAATTTCCCAAACAAATGCATAATCATTTCAAGCAACCGCAACCAAATATAATAGCTTGTGTATATATATAATAAATGTAAACCATAATTTTAAAACAAGCAAGAAATTATGAAATTAAAATTAAAGGCTTAGGATTAGGGAACCTACCACAGACATGTCGCTATTTGTCAAAGACCACTCGAACCGACACATGGTGCATATATGCACACGTATTTATATATACATATATATACACCCCTAGCTGCACATATTCCCCATGCCATGAGGGAATATGTACAAAGAGGATATATATATATATATAAATGCATTTCCCTATGCATGCACATGTAGGATACCTCGACACCCGTTACCCAAAACCATCATAGCGAGGTCCAATTCACTACAAAAATAATTTAATAAAGCAATTAAACACATACATGCTCTATAAAAGGTTTCAAAATAACACATCAATGGTTTGAACCAATGACACACCAAATTATTATAAAAAAATAATCAATCAAATAAACCATAATTTTCATCTACCACAAGAGGGTTCAATAAGGGCAATCAATTTCACATCACAACTACAAACCGACCTTCAACCATTTTATAAATATTTGAAAATCCGTTTCCAAAATAATATTAAATTTTAAACACAACTCTAAAGAAAGGCATAAACAATACAATGTATGACCACATTAATCAAGGGTAACCCCATTACCACTTTATAAAACTAAAACTCCCCTTTCTAGAATGAAACCTCCTTTTAAAACACAATCGAAGCCCACTTCTAACCCATTTGTCCAAAAGCCCAATGTTCAAATGCATTTCACAAATTGAAACCTGTATTGTAATGTTTATCAAACATAAAGGATACATCACATCCCATTTCCATCAAACCACCTCCAAGGAGGGCAACCACTCATTCCCACAATAGATCAACAACTCACACATTTCAAACAACCATTTGGGAGGAAAGTGATAACCTGATAGGATGAACCATGAAACACACAAAGAAAGTGCTCAATTTCATATCAAAATAGAACATTAAAATTAAACCCTTCATAAATTCTACCAAAAACGGATTTCACACAACATATATAATTTACTAAATTATTCAAAATTATAAACTATTTTCGACAAACACAATATGTTCTGCACACACAATATACCAAATTTTCACATGTAAAATTCATCTTCGGGTAATTACACATAAATTGAATTATTATAAACATTTCAAATCATATATTAATTATCACGGACAATGTGAAATACAACAGTTTAATAATACACTTACATCGATGTAAAAAATCGCAATAGAAGTGTGCACACCCCGCCTCACGTCAAAAACACCACAAGGTACCTAAAATGAACAATAAATAAAGTTATCGAACCACAATAACATCAATATAGAGTCCTAAAGTTGGAGAAATATGAGAAGCAAACCACTAAGGAGGAAGAAGAAGAACATCATAATCGGATGACCTTGCAATGGAGGGGGCGAGATACTGGTCACCGAGATGGGTGTCATTGGGGGGGGGGGGGGGTAGAGGCATATTCCAAAGGCTTTTCATAAGAGGGGTGCAATAAAGGGATATCCGACGAGAGAGGGAGGCATGATGGGGGTTCAACGTTGGGTGACTGAAGGTGCGAGGTGGCACGAGGAGGGGAATGGGGCACTGGTTCGATGGGTTGCTAGAAGGGAAGCAGGAGGATGGGAGAGTTACAGCTACTAGGGGGAGGTGCGACAAAACCAGGGGAAGAGGGGGAGAAGCATCACTCCAAAGTGAGGGGGGAAAGATATTGGAGAGGCACAGAAATGTGGGAGAAACAATAACACAATGAAAAAATAAATAAAATAAATAAAATTAAATCTTAATAATATTTAATGATTTTAATTAATCATAATTATAATAAAAAATGATAACTTTATAATATAACAATTAAAATAATAATTTTAATCATTCCACTAATAACTTAATTAATACATTAAAAAAAGTATAATAACAACAACAACCATAAGAATAATAATAATAATAATAATAAAACAATTTAAAAAATCCGTTAATAATTTTTTTTATCACATTTAGATTTCTATGTTTATTTATTAATTGATTTTATTTATTTAATTAATCATCGGTATGGAATGCGGTGAACCAGGTGAGGTCGCGCGGCTTCAACCGCGGTGCGCTGGATGCAGTCGAAATCAAAACACATGTTTTGAAATTAGTACTCCAAAAAATGTCAAGCTTTCACATAGACTACCTGACACCACGAAAATTATTAAAATAAACAATTAAAGAATGGTGGGTGTTTCATATTGTATAACTTTATCCTAATATAGGGTTATAATATGACTGATTATTCTATAAGAATCCATGATTTCCTCAAATTATTAGGGTCCCTAGATATAGATTCTTACATCAAACATTTAATGTAAATCAGGTTTCTCAAGTGATTTCCATGTACAATGAACCCTTTTTAACAATTCTTTATAGTAGGAAGACTCAACATTGAGTATTCTCACATGTATGATTCTTGTTCATGTTGCAGCATGACCCAGAGGAATCTAAACAACTCTTGTATGTTACTATAATTGAGGAGACGATATTTCACAAATATTGATCATAGGGAAAGAGTGGATGATGATCATTCCATTTTATAAAATTACAAAATAGTAGATAATAAGTAATTTTCTTGATTAAAAATTATACGAGAAATACTAATTTAGCCGATTTTATTAAATCATCCTCTATATTATATAGTCCTAATAGAACTAACCATTAAACTCAAAATATATATTTTATACATAACTATAGTGGAAAGGATATATATTCCCCTTCACATAACCTCAATGAGGGTTCATCAAGCTATTTGAATGTATTTATGTATGTAGGACATTCAAAATTCTTGGATTTGAACTCCTTGATCAGTTGAGTGGACAAACCCATCCCAAAATCCTGACATAGATTTACTCTAAACTTTCCTCCATGTTAAATAAACTCAAAAAATGGATAATTCTATTGACTTTTAATAAAATAGTTAACCCATAATCGCTATAAGAACTCCATTGTTAATGTGATTTTCCCAATGACTGTGGATCAATCTCTTAGTTCTGAGGATTTTATTCGTAATATATTAATGGAATTTTAGGTTCTACTAAATATATATTTGAGTGATTTTTTTGTTTATTGTGTATAAATTTATCTTGTTTTACCCTAATATATATTTTTATATATGTAGGGGATTCTATATAATTAAATGACCATGTTTGAAAAAATATATAACCATAATCCATTCACTTAAATTCCATATAGAAACCCAATTTTATTTATTTATGTTATCTTGGTATTGATTAAATAAATTACCTAACTCAATGAAATAAATAAATAAATGACCAAATTATAATATCATATAACAGCACATTTATTCTCAATATAATAAATGAAGCTATTATCGATGATAATATCTCCTTGTATCTATCATAGTACGAATTGCAGCATTTCACATGTCCACGCACGTATCACATAGGATGGAATCATTATGGTTCCATATTAAACTACCTCATGTAGCTTAGAATAATCGATTAATTACATGTGTTTGTAACTCACATGTATTTTAGGGGAATAATGGATTGGTTTAAGGTAATTACATTTTTTTTGACATGCATGCCCCATATAATAATGGGCCAAGGGATGACTCAAAGGTGATCAAAAATAATTTAATAATAATTAATTTGAAAAACATGAAATAAATTATATTATATAATTCCATTAAATTCAAATTTCTTGGTCAATATCATGATTATACCAAAACATGTAATGATTATAAATTTAGAATAATAATCTAACATTAATTTAAACATATTATTTAAAAATATAAAATCCACATAAATTATTCCTATTTTTGGGTAATCCCATAATTTATTTTATCTGTTAACATCCAATCATCCATAAATTCTAATCAAATGTAAATTTAAATATAATAAAATAAATTTTTTATTTATATAATAAATTAAATTATTCAAAACTTCATACGTTGAAGAAAACTAGTTATTACCTCTATGAACTACCCAGTACAATTTACTTATAAACAATGTACTCATAATACATAATGTGTACACAACAACTGACATGTTGTAATTTTAGGGAATCAAAACTTAATGAACCATGGAACACATAAAATTTATATATCCTATATAATTTAATATTCTGAGTATTAAATATAAAATTCTTATAAGTGATTCATATACTTGAATATTATACAAAATTAATTAAACATTTAACATAATATAAATCATATGCACTGGAATGCACTATCAACTTAATGGGTCACCGAACTCGAGTAGGCATGGTTTATGATTTAATTAATTAATTTTAATATTTTTTTTTGTAAATAAGTGATCTAAAAGGTGTGTATAAGGCAACTAAACCATGCGTACTTATCTTCTTGGAAAATACTTTGGACACAGAAAGGGACATGGTGTGTATATCTCACCAATATTTATGTTGTACATGGAATATATAGTGGATAGCAAATGTGTACTTTCAATTACATAGTTTTTTATTCTATACATATAGTGTACTAAATACATATTATTCATTAATTGTACGATTTGGTTTGACCTTTTGGTGTCTATATCGAATACATGTCGACTATAGGAAAGGTAGTTAATCTACACCACGTGTACTTCAGTAAAGTCAAATGCTACCATAGAAAGTCTACACATGGGAAATTTATTTCATAGAGGATGAAATTATTACTCGATGATTCATAAACTAAATATTTTTCCTTGTGTAATTAATAGGGATAAAATATATGTAACAATGGAGTGCACGATGTTTATTCTTATGTTATTCCGGAAGGAACTTTGGAACTCCCAGATTGGATCTTCATATATTGAATTAATTAATTATTAACTGATGACAATAATATTTTATAGAAATAATGAATTTGAAGTATATATTTATAAGATATATCAATAATAAAATATAAAATTAAATGAATCATAACATTAAAATGTGAAACAATAAAAAATAAAATAAATAATGAAATTTTTTAAGATTAACACTCTGATACAATTAAAGGATCTAGGAATAGTGGATGGGTTAAGAAGGGTGATAAATCACCAATGTAGATTTTTTTCTATTTGATAGATTAATCACAATATTGTCAGTGACATGAACATCATTACCATGGAAAATATTCCTATTAGATATCGAGTAATGAAAACAAATATCCCAAAAAATATCTTTCATGTTAAATTTACAATTAAAATTTGAAGATATAAAAAACATGTTTACCCTGTCGATGGATCCATTCATTGATATAGATGTTGACTATTTGTAAAAATATTTTCTGGATTACCTTATTTTGAATGTAAGGATCTAGTCCAGGAATCACTCTAGGGTTGATCCATACATTATCTTATGAAATCTTTGAAATGGAAATTGATTTTCAGGTGTATGTGTGGAACATAAATATCATGCTCTATTTATGCTGATTGATCATTCTTTGATCATTATGGAATCACTCTTATAATTCTCATTTCTACCAGGGAGATTGAAAAGGTAATTTTATAGTGATTTTTTGTGCAACAATTCTCATAATATTGATGAATCCTACATAATGTAAATAAACATATATTTATAGATATATAGTTTAAGTGAAAATATTTTTTATTTCCATTCCAGATGTTAAATAAAATAATAATTTTTATTAAACCACATTTAAATAATAATAATAATAATATTGTATTCCCCTTGTGTTAACATGGTAAATAAAAAATACAATATATTTATCATATAAAGTTATATTTTTCCCTAAAAACACTCCAGATCTGTTCAAATTCTTCTAAAATTAATTGAACAATAGAATAAATATTTAAAATAAATATTTTACTAGATCAATAAATATTTTTATCAATAAAACATGAATAAATTTATTCGTTATACGAGATAATAATATTTATTCCATTATTTAATATAAAATAGAATTTAATTTAGAACAACAAAAACACATTATGTGGGAGCCTCTACTATACATTCCCATTGGAATTAGGCATGATTTATTTTGGCTGTAAATTAGTTTGTAGTAATGAAAATCACATAAAAATTCTCACAATTTATTACGATCATTTTTTTAATATATCATCAAACACGTTCCACGTAATGCCTCTATCTTGTACACTTGATAAATATTTCATTGACAATATTAAACATAAATCTATGTACCCCAGGAACGTGGTATTTAATTAAAATTATCCATTCCAATCAAATGGATGATATAAAAAATTTCATAAATATTGAATGTACAATTCCATCACTAGATTCTCCATTAATAAATTTTAATTCATGATGCACCTAACATACCAAGCTTCCCACCAACATATGGAATGATATATTTCTTCAATAAATCTAAGTAACAACTCATGATAATTATAATGTCCAAGGGCCATTACACACACTCATATGTATGAATATATGATGAAACAAACATGTACAATTCCTACTGGATTGTCTATTATTATAATATATCATCATCGAGATTACCAAGTGTGAAAATCATGATAGTAAGACTCATCAACTAACAAGTACTCAAACAATATAGTAAAATTATATATTTTCCATCATAGAATGTTATGTAATAGTAGAACTATATTTTCAAATATCATCATCACATTTAAATTTTTCAATAAATTTGGGGAACATATATGATCTTATCAATGTGACAGATACTATTTCATAATATTACATAAATGTGATGAAGAAACATGAACAATATAAAATATTATATTTTATTTAAAGTGAAATCATCAAATACACATGTAACCGAAGTAAAAATTTGGTTGGTCCTTGGAAATCAACACCCAATGTTCATTTTTTAGGTTGTTTTAAAAATTTGTTCCACAATGTATTCCTAGTGTGTATCGTAGGATTTATATTTTGAGAAACATTGTTTATGCGCGAGATTAAATGATTTCACCTCGGATCTATATAGGACACCCTAGATTCTAAAAGACCTTAGTATTCAAAGAAAACATAGGATCTAGCCATGTAGTCTTGGGGAGTTATAATGATGAATATTATTACTGTTAAGATATGCCAAGGTCACCCCTAGGATCCATCTAGTTGAGCATAAAGAACTTACGTATTCTTGATCAGGATTCCTAGAATATTTTGGATCCATTTTTATGGAATGGTGGCATATATATGGCATTTATTCTGTTATTTCATAAGATAACTAGTAATTGTATTCATTCTGTTTATTATACACAAGTTGGGAGAGATTCTTAAAATTCTCCTGACCTTGACATATATCAATTCATGATGTGTTATCAGTCATTTTAGGATGAAATTTAGGGATGATTGATTGGGGTGATATTATTATGTTCTCATAGTCACCCTTAAACTAGCTGAAGTAGGTATGTTTAATTGATGTCATGGACCAGATGGTCAATGATATTTTAGTTATTTATTTTTATTCTATATATTTCTCATCTACGTTATGTATATTTTATGATCATTGACTTATGATAGAAAAGTAAAATATCACCATTATGGTTGTGCTACTAAGATTAATTTTTCACTCCTTGTTAGAAATCCAAGATGTGTGTATAGACCGTATGACAATTGGATAAAAATATAGATGTATATGTATATGAAATTGCATAATACAAAATGGGGGCGGGGGCAGTGAATTTTATGTTTAAAACAATACTATTTAATCACTTAAGAAACAACCTAGTTTATGAGTTCTTAAACTAATACCACTCACAACCTATACAAATGACAATATGGGTATTGGATCTAATGGATATGATATGATGTAATACCACATGTAATGTAAAATAATTGTATTTTTATTGAATACAATGATCATTGTAATAAAAATTTAAATTATTCTACCATACAACCTATAGATTATCTTAATACTATATGAAATGGATGAATCACAATTTTAACAATTAGAATAGAAAATAATATGAAAATAATGATGAAACAAAATTATTCCCTTCCTATTACAAATAGGAGTGGGAATGTAAAGGTATTAAAATTATTTTATCTAAAAGAGTAGGGTATCCTTTAACTTGGGATTAGAGGCTAGTCTTACCTCTATCATGGTAATCCCTCGATATGATGATCAGAACGACTGCCTTTCTATCCGTATAAGCCCTCGATTAAGAATGTAATCAACACCTTTTTTTTCAAAAAACATGGAATCCTTTGATTCAATGATCGATGTCACGTCCTCATATCCCCGGAAGCCCTTGATAATTATCACAATGATCAGTTGAAAAATTAAAAAAATAACTTATAGAAATACAAGAACATTGAACAAGGTATTCACAACTGGTATTTTCAATGGTTTCGCATGAAGCAAGAGAGAATTCAGACTATCTATCTCTAATACTTGATAGATGCAAAAAAATTTCTATTTGGTTCGAATGACCACATATTTATTGTTACATCCTAGGTAAATAAATAAATTATATGTTTTCATTTTTACTAATATTTGTAAATTAAATATTTATTTTACATTTAAGGGGTTTCTATGTTTGATGGCGTACCCGATACGCAACAATGATTTTCATTGAAAACATAGGTTGCACAATAATAATTTAATATTTCTATTTTAAATGTTAGTTAATGCCAATTCATTATGTTGGAGGGAATGAATTGAACTAACTATAATATAATTTTACGTGTTTCTTATATATTTTTACATTTATCCAAAAAAATTTAGAGACTTAAATTGTTAATGAACCAAATTCTATCATAATTTAATTTAAAAGGTTGATTTACCACCTTTTAATAGTGAACCCTCTACAAATCTAGTTTTGGTCATTTTTATATGTTCTATTTGACAATATATAATTTTTCTTTAGAATTGGGACATCAAAATTTACTTTGGGTAAATTTTTACTATTTTTATGATAAAATTCAATTTTTAATGAAAAGTAAAAAATGCTTTTTTTAAATTCAAAAATGCATTTTAATACAATTTATTTATATTTTTATATTATATTTTTTTCATTTTAATGTGTAATTAGATTATATATTCACCATTTAATCGAATTTTTGTTTTTGTAATTATTTTCACATTAAAATTGGACATAAACAAGTGTCAATCTTTTGATAGTTATTATTTCTTAAAAAAGTGCCTTTTATTTTGACAGTGGGAATTAATTTTAAATTAATTTCTGCCACTTCTGTGATTTTAATTCAGAAGAATGGAATCCATATATGGAATCAGGAGGTCATAATTCTGTAAATAGGTGTCTTTAATTTTTAGTCTTTATGAATATTTACTTCAATATATATTTTATTTACCACAGTTAAAGAGAAAATCTGGTAAATTAGGTTTAACAAATATTACTATAATAATATAAAACAACACTAACAGGTATCCTATTCTAATTGGTTGATACTTATCAGATGATGAGAATCCTTGAGTGCATTTTGGGACTCCATGGGGTCACTTGGGAGTTATAATGACACTTTATTATAATTAACATAAAGGAAAGAAAAAAATAAATAAAAAAATATCTTTTGGTAAATTAATTTATACATCAGGTTATATAAGTCCATTTTTAGACAATAAATATTCATTGGAATGTTAAAAGAAAATCCGATATCATGTTTTTTTTATAATTTTTACACATCAAATAAATAAAATTATTTATTACACAATAATGAAGTTGTATTTTCCTCATTAATAAATGATCTAAATAAATAAGTTTATAATGATTATATAAATATAAAAAACCAGTCCAATTCTTATTGGTTGGTTTTAATTCTACCATTAGTAATATTATCTTTGACTTTAATATGTTTTGGACCTTTAGAACCTAAATATCATAACATAATAATATATTATTTTCACACATTCCTTAAGATCCCATCCTCCCCCTTATAAAAGTATCCACTTCTAACAAATTCCTCACACCTCTCAAGCCCCTTGGCTCATCAATCCTCTACACAGATAATCTCTCTAGATCCATCTCTTCCACCAAGTAGCCTTACATTAGGAAGAAGTAACTTCATAAAGACCTTTTCGTTTAAACCAAAGAATGTTACTCAAATTAAAGTATATTAATGGACAAATAGGTCAAGTCAAAAATGATGTTGGGGACTTCATCTCAATCTCCCTTCATTGTGGAATATTTTTTTTATACACGGAATAATTTTATATGGTGTATAAACACTTTTAACTATTAAATTCATTCAAGTGGAATCTTTTTTCTACGAGGCATTTTACTAAACGGCACAAAAGAATGATTCTTTTAACGTACGTGATGACAATGACCTTTCTGCCACATTGAATATTATTTTATCTATGGATTCCTTATCCGGCCATAATGTTTTTAAATTGAAATAAATACCATATACTCTTTTTCATATTTTGGTATTGAAAACGGTTTTGATAATGGATTTTTATGTCAATATATTTAAATGATATATTGTGATTTAAAATATGGAAATGTTAACTTTTTTTTTGTTTTCTTTATGTGTTATGAATATGTTATGGTTCTTAGTCATTGTTACATATACAGGTGGTTCCCTGATAAACATAGGGCGGGTGAGCTCGAGATAACTCTCCAATGCATTGGGAACGTGACAGAAGTAATCATGAATGTTCTCATATAGATATTCAGAATATACTGTGATTGGTATTTCAAATGTAACTCCCTACGTAGATGCGATATCGAAAATGTATGTATGATATGTATTCCACTATATTCCTTTATGAATAATGTTTTCTTTGTGTTATTCATAAATCTAATGATTTCATGAGGTATGTAAAACAGCTTATGTTACGTATGCAATGATAGAATAATGTTTTCGTTCTTTGTTTTATAACCCTTACTGAGCTTTTTATGCTCATTTGAAGTTTTGAAAAAAATTTCATAGGACCTAAAGAAAAATAGGCATAAGGATGGTTTCACGGAAAAGTCATGTTGTCTAAAACATGGTACTAGACATGTCTCTTTTTTTCAAGAGTTTTTATTTGGTGAAAAAAATTGAAAGTGAGTTGAAGTGTCTACATTGTAATTTTTGAGATGTAATGTAATATTTATGGCCTAATTCACTAAAACTATAATCCTAAAAAGACCCTCTGTGTGAATTATTTATTTAATTCATGATTATGTAATGTTCAAGGACATGTCCTTATAGTTTCTATCAGAGATCAGTTTAGACAATGTTATGAGTTAGAATATAGTTAAATTAACATCCATAATTTTTTTAGATTATGTTATGATTGAAATGATATAGAATTTACATATTAGCATTTTTCATCACCTATGATGTTTTTGTGTTCAGGATGGTTTTCCGTAGAGAAAATAGGGCATCTACGTTGGGATGACATCAGGAGGAAGATAACCTTCCAAATAAGCAACCTAAGATGGTTGGAATCTGAACTGAATTGTTTTTTGCAGCTATGGGATAGTGGAATAATGTTATAAATGGTGGTGTTATACATGAACAATATTGTCCATATCAACCACAGAATATCATTTCTGTAGTGGAGAATTTCATGAGGCAACATCCCACATTAATCAGAGGATCATCTGACCATGTTCTAGTGGAAGGGTGGACTAAAGTACTAGAGAAAAGTTTTTATGTCATGGGGTGTTCGGAACGTCAAAAGGATATTCTTTATGTTTAACATCTTGAAGGTCAAGCTGATCAATGGTGGTCGATGGTGAAAAATATCAGGGATAGTGAGGAGATTGATGCTCTTGATTGGTATGAATTACAAGTTATTTTTCTTCCGAAATATTTTCCAAAGGTGGTACTTCTTAGGATGGAAAAAAATTCATAGAATTGGGGCAGGATGATTTATAATGAAAAATTCACTTGACTGTAATGGTATTATCCAAATTTCATATGAAATATTGATAGTAAAATCAATAGTTTTAATTTATAAGGTACACTATTTTTTTGATCAGAATATGCTAATGTGTTGTTTGATTAATGGTCTCCACACTCTTTCATTTCTGAGAAGATTTCCAGTAAATTGAGAATTCCATATCATGATATGATTCCAGTACATATGGTAAAAAAAACTAGAGGAAATGTAGATAAAAAAGAAAACATAAGAACTTTTTTGTCCTTGGGTGTGGAAAGAATCTACCTGCAAACCATTTTGTTTTTCCTCTAGTAGAGTTTGATGTTATTTTGGGCTTGGATTGGATATCTGTATATCATGCAATTATTGACGGTAGAGCGAATAAGGTTTTATTTCTAAAATATTTTCAGTTTGTGTAATAGAATAAACCCTTGCTTTTGATATCATATGAGGAATCTAAGATAGTAGTAAAAGATGTAAATGAATGATACATTGTAAATATTGTTGAAAATAATGGAACTATTCAGATTATTGTTGTGCTAGTGGTAAATGAGTACCTTTGTGTATTTTCTGATGAGTTTCATAGTATTATACCTGATCGGGAAGGTTAATTTTCTATTGACATAATTCCTGAGTCTATGCCATTTTCAAAACCCCCTTATCGAATGGCTAAAATTAAAATTTTATAGTTAAAGAAGAAACTATTGGAGTTAGTAGATAAAATATACATTCAACCTAGAAAATCACCATGGGGTGCTCCGGTCTTATATTTTAAATGGAAGGATTGTTCAATGAGACTTCTCATTGATTATAGAGTATTGAATAACATCACAATTAAGAACAAGTATCAGTTTCCTCATATCAATGATTTGTTGGATCAGCTCTAGAGAGATCAGTATTTTTAAAAGATCGACATGAGGTTGGGGGACCGTCAGTTGAATGTATAGGAAGATGATATTTTGAAGACCTTATTTTGTACTAGATATGGCCGTTATGAATTTATAGTTATGTCTTTTGGGATAACCAATTCACCTGGTGTATTCATCGATCTTCTGTATATAATTATCTATGAGTTCTTGGATAAGTTATTGGTTGTGTTCATTGATGACATTTTTGTATTTTTCTAAAAGTAAAGAGGATCTTGAAAGTCATTTAATGGTTTTTTTGTAATCCATAAATGAAAATAAGCTATATGTAAAATTCCACAAGTGTGAGTTTTGGTTAAAAAAATTACTTTCCTTGGCCACATTGTTTATAAAAATGGCATAGCTTTTGATCCTGCTAAGAAAAAAATATTAAAGAATAGCCAAGACCCACAAATATAACTGGGATCCATATTTTTCTTTGTTTGAAAGGTTATTACCGTAGGTTTGTTGAAAATTTGGAACAGTTATCAAGGCCATTAACTATGTTAACTTGAAGAGTTTATAAGCTAATTTGGATAAGGGAATGTGATGATTGTTTTCAAGAATTGATTAGAATATTGGTGAATGCTCCCGTGGTGGCACTGCATTCCATAAATGGCGAGTTTGTAATCTACAATGATGCTTTGTTGAAAGGACATGGTTATGTCCTTATGCAGAATGATAAGGTAATTGTTTATACTTCTCGTTAGTTGAAAACTCATGAGTTAAATTACCCTTCAAATGATTTGTAATTTGTTGTTGTTATTTTTGATTTAAAAATTTAGATGCACCATTTGTATGGAGTAAAATGTGAAATATATACAAGCCAAAAAATTTTAAATAATATATTCACATAGAAAAAATTGAATATGATATAGGGTAGATGGATGTAATTAATCAAGGATTATGATTGCACTATCATTTACCATCCGAGAAAATCAATTATTGTGGATGATGATTTGATTTGGAAAAGTAATTCTACATTAACCATGTTATTTTTGGAACAAGATTATATTTGGTTTGATGGTCTTTGTAATAGAAGTTTTTGGTGTTGGAAATTCTTCTACTTTGTTTCGCGTATTAGTGAAATCATCTCTATGAGAAATAATTAATCAAGCACAGATGGAAGACAGTTTGTTATAGAAAAAGTAAGAGTTTGTTCTGAAGGGTTTTTTTCTTGATTTTAATTTTGAAAAATATTGTGTTTTGAGGTTTGGGAAAATATTTTGTGTGCCTTGTGATTGAAAGATGAAAAATGAGTTGTTATGTGAAGATCATAGTTCCCTATTTTCAGTTTATCCTAATAGTACTATGATGTACAGAGATCTTCGGGGGTATTTCTTGTCAGATATAATGAAAATATATATTGAAAATTTACAATGAAGTGTTTGACTAATCAGCATGTTAATGTAGAGTGCCAGTTATCGAAAGGGATGATTCAGTCTTTACCGGTACCAGAGTGTAAATGGGAAAATATATCGATGGACATTGTTATGGGATTACTGAATACACCATGAGGCAAAAATTCAATCTGGGTTATTGTTGATCGGTTGAAAAAATCATCTATTTTACTTCTTATTCGAGATACATTGTCCCCAGATCAACATTCTCAGTTGTATGTTAAAGAGATAGCCAGGTTGCATGGAGTTCCACTATGAATTGTATGTGATTGTGATCCCAGGTTTACTTCTAACTATTATAAAGGCCTTCAGACATCATTGGGTTCTGAATTAAATTTTAGTACAACATTTCATCCTCAATCAGATGGGTAGTCTGAACGAACAATTTAGATCATGGACGATATGCTACAGGCTTGTTCACTAGATTTCCAGGGAAGTTGGAACCATCATCTTTCTTTGGTTAAATTATTAAATAATAAATTTTTCCATTCTGATATGCAGATGGCTCCATTTGAGGCATTATATGGGAAGCGTTTTCAAACTGTCTATTTTTGGGATGAAATAGGTGAAATGAAGCTGATGGGACTAGAATTGGTAGAAGAGATTGAAGAAATAGTCCATATTATTCAGAATCACATGAGAACAACTCAGAGTGGGGAAAAATGTTATGCAGATAACTAGAGGAAGGATATCTCATTTGTGGTAGGTGATCATATCTTTGTCAAGGTTTCTCTATGCAAAAGTAGGAAGCATTTTGGTAATAATTGAAAGTTTGGTCTGAGGTTCATTGGACCTTATGAAATCTAAAAGAAAATTTGATCATTTGCGTATAGAGTGGCTTTACCTCCACGTTTTCCCCAGCTATAAATTTTATTTCATGTTTCGAGGTTGAGAAAGTATATGACAGATCCATATCATGTTTTGAACTTAGGGGAAGTTCAGTTGGAAGTGAATCACTCTTATTAGGAACAAACAGTCTAGTTTCTTGACCATAGAGAGTTAGTGTTGCATAATAAAGCAGTTTACCAAATAATGGTTTCGTGAAAAAACCATATAGTTGAAGAGGCAATGTGGGAATCTGAAAATGCAATGAGGGACAAATACCCCCATTTATTTGATAAGTGAATAAAATTGGGAGGATGCAATTTCCAAAAGGGGGAAGGATGTAACATCCTAGGTAAATAAAAAATAATACATTTTCTTTTTATTAATAATTGTAAATTAAATATTAATTTTATTTTTAAGGGGTTTCAATGTTCGATGGCATACCCGATACTCAACGACGTGTTACTTTGAAATCATACGTTTCACAATAATAAGATAATACTATTATTTTAAATGGATGTTAACACCTTGCCATTTTATTAACAAGAATGAATTGATATATCTAAAATATTATTATACATGTTTGTTAAATGTTTTTACATTAATCCAACAAAATTTAGGGGCTTAAAATGTTACGGAATCAAATTTTAAGAATAATATTATTTAAATGGATGATTTACCACCATTTAGTTGTGAACCCTCTTTAAATCTAGTTCTGGTAACATTTATATGTTTTATTTAACCATATAAAATTCTTCTTTATAATCGGGATATCAAAATTTACAATGGGTAAATTTTTAGTATTTTTTATTTAAAAATCAATTTTTCATGAAAAGTGAAAAATGAGGTATTTTAATTCAAAACTATCAATTAATCTAATTTATTCATACAGTTAGATTATCTTGTTATTTGTTTTTAAAGTATAATTATATTATATTTTTACCATTTAATTGAATGTTTGTTATTGTAATTAATTTTACATTGAAATTGGACATAAACAACTGTCAAAATTTAGATAGTTATTGTTTCCTAAAAACATTCCTTTTATTTTGACATCGGGAATTAATTTCAAATTATCTTATGACACATTTATTATTTGAATTTGAAAAAATTGATTATATATTTGTAATCAAGAGGTCTAAATTTTTTAAATAGTTAACATTATTTTTTTTGATGTTATGAATATTTACTTCAGTAATTATTTTATCTACCATGGTTAAAGGATAAATGTTGTAAATATGGGTAAAAATATTAGTATAATAATATAAAATTTCCCTGATAGGTTTTTTAATCCAATTGGTTGATAAATATCTGACCATGGGATTCCATGTGTCTATTTTGGGATCCCATGGGGCCACATGGGAGTGATAATGACACGTTATTTTTTTAACATAAAATAAAGGCAAACATCACATAAACAAATATCATTTTGTAAATTAATTTTTCCATGGGGTTTTATAAGTCATGTTTTCAACTATATATATTAACTGGAATACTAAAAATATTTACTACATCATGGTATATTTTTAATAATTTTTCGACATCAAATATATTAAATTATTTATGACACAATAATGATGCAGTATTTACCTCAGTAATAAATGATTTAAATAAATAAGATTATAAATATTAAAACAATATACAAAACCAGTCCAATTCTTATTGGATGATTTTATTTTGACAATTATTTATCTTATCTTGGACTATAATTACTTTAGGACCTTTAAGAACCTAATATCATTATAAAACAAAATAATATATTCACACATTCCAAAAGAGCCCATCCCCCCCCTTATAAAATCCCATACTTTTAACTCATTCCTCACACCACACAAGCCCCTTGGCTCATCCAGCCCCTACCCAAATAATCTTTTAAGATCCCTATGTTCCACCTAAGAGTATAACCTTACGCATAAGTCACTTCAAGAAGTCCTTTTGGTTCAATGAAAAGGGAGTGATCCAAATTAAAGGAGATTAAAGGACAAACAGGTCATGTCGGACATGAGGTAAGGTACATCATCTCAATCTCCATTAATTGAGGCATAATAGTTTTTATAGACAACATTCTATTATATGTTGTATAAAAACCTTTTCCTTTTCAGTTCATGCAAATGGAATGTTTATTTATGAGGGGTTGTACGAAACGACAAAAAAGAATTTTTCTTTTAACGTACGCTGTGAAAACGACCTTTCCACCTCCACGAGAATTATTTGATATATGCCTTTCATTACAAGACGTATATTTTTTTAATGGAAAATAATTACCTTATACACTTTTAAATATTTTTGAATTGATAACATATTTGATAATTTATTTTTAAGTCAATATATTTAACTTATATATTGTGATTGAAATGTAGAAATGTTATCTTCCCTTTATGTTTTGTTTATATGTTATGAATATGTTGTGGTTCATGGTCATTGTTTCATATTCAGGTGGTTCTGTGATAAACCTCGATCGTGTGAGCCTGAGATAGCTCTCCAATGCATTAGGTAACCTGATGGAGGTAAGATGAATGTTTATCCTAAGAGAATTAAGGAATATATTATGATGGGTAATTCAAATGTAACTTAATAAGTATTTGTGATAGATAAATTGTATTTATGATATGGATGCCACAAGTTTCTATTATGATTTGTGTTTTCTATGTTTAACTCATAAATAGTATGATTTCATGAGGTATGTAATAAATCTTCTGTTATACATGCAATGATAGACTAATGCTTTCTTCGTTGTTTTATAACCCTTACTGATGTTTTTATGCTCATCCAATGTTTTGAAATGTTTTTTACAGGACCTAAAGTTGAGTGGGGTCAATGATGGGATCACGTAAAGTCATACTATCTAAAACATGGGACTACACATGACTCTTTTTTCAAGAGTTTTTGTTTTATGAAATAAATTGAAAATGAGTAGAAGTGTCTAACATGTAATTTTTTAGATGTAATGTAATAGTTATGGCCTAATTCTATAAAACTCATTTCCTGAAAATATTTTCAATGTAAATTATTTCTTTAGTTCAAGACTTTCTAATGTTTATGGATGAGTCTTTATAGTCGGTATCAGATGTTGGTTTAGACAACATTAGGAGTTAGAATATAGTTAAATTATTATCCATAAATTATTTTTAGTTTATGTTATGATTGAAATGATAATGAATTTACATATTACCATGTTGCTTCTCATATGATATTTATGTGTTTAGAATGTTTTTCTGTGGAGGAAACATGGCATCTATATTTGGACAACATCATGAAAAAGACAACCTTCTATACCATCAAACAGAGATGGTTAAAATCGGAACTGAATAGTTTGTTGAAGTGGTGGCATAGTTGACTGAGGTTATATACTGTTGTGGTATGCATACACGAGATCATCCAGATCAACCTCATAGGAACATGTTAGTAGTGAAGAATTTTGTTAGGCATCATCCCCCATCATTTAGAGGATCATCTGACACTGTTCTAAAAGATGGTATGATTAAATAAATGGAACTTTTTTTGATGTCATGGAGTATTCTAATCATCAAAAGGTTTGTCTTTCTCTTTACCGTTTTGAAGGTGAAGCTGATCAGTGGTGGTCGATGGTGAAAAATATTCGGGATAGTGAAGAGATTTAATATCTTGATTGGGATGAATTCAAAATGATTTTTCTTGAGAAATTTTTTCCTGTGGTGGTTTATCTTAGGATGAAAAAAAATTATAGGAATTGATGCAGGAGGATAACCCAGTGGCCAGTTATGAAGCAGAATCCAATTGATTGGAACGGTATGATACAAATTTTATACAAGATCATGATAGTTAAATCAACAATTTTTATTTAGGATTAAAGAAAAAGCATCGATGATCGTTAGCTGCTTGTGAGTTCAAACTTTATGAAAAACTTGTTTGATGGGAGGAGAAGGTGGAAATGGAGTTTGATGATGATTAGGTGTTATTTAAAAAACAACAGAATTAGAAGTCGAGGTGGCAGATGAAAGGGAAGAACACTTCAAAAATGTCTAATGGTATGCATCTTTAGTTTATAGTTTGTGAAAATTGTGGTAAAAAGGCATGCTAGCGAATTTCTTTTGAATTTTGGTAAGTGTAATTGATGTAGTAAAAAAGGAAATAAGGCTCTTACTTATAATAAAATATATCTAAGTAATGGTAAGGAAAAATCTGATTTACAGTCAGTAAACTGTTTTATGTGAAATAAAATGGGTCATTATGCAAATGAGTGTCCAACGAAGAGCTCAACTGTGGGAAATCAGCTCAACTACTAACAGAAATGGGTAGTGAAATCCATTGAAACTACATTCGTAGATGTTGGGCCATCAAATAGAGTAGTATTAGTTATACTATTTGTTTGTTTAGATTATACCAATGTGTTGATTGATTTACGGTCTACACCCTCTTTATGTTCTGAGATGTTTTTTTGTAAATTGGTAATTCCATGTCAATATATGATTCCTGATCATATGGTAAAAAATTATGGAGGAAATTTTGAGACAAAAATAAAACATAATAACCTTTCTGTCCTAGTGTGCATAATTAATCTACCTGAAAACTTTATTGTTTTTCCTTTAGTAGTGTTTGATGTTATTTTGGGCTTGGATTGGCTATTTGTTTATCATGCATAGATTTACTGTAGAGCTAAAGAGGTTTCTTTTCAGAAAGATTTTCATTTTGTGTACAAGAATGAAAAATTATGTTTGAAAACATATCCAGAAGCTGAGAAATGAGTAAAATATTGAAATGAAAGTTACCTTTCAAATATTGCTGAAAATAAAGGAACTGTTCAAATTAATGATGTGCCAGTGGTAAATGAGAACCTTGATGTTTTTTCTAATGTGTTTCTTAGTATTATACCCAATCGGGATGTTGAATTTACTATTGACTTAGTTCCTAATGCTAAGCCAATTTCATAACGCCCTTATCAAATGGCCCAAATTGAACTTTTAGAGTTAAAGAAGCAATTGCAAGAGTTATTAAATAAATGATTCATTCAACCTAGTACATCAGTAGGTGGTTCCCTTGTCTTATTAGTAGAAAATATAAATGGTTCAATGAGGCTTTTTAGTGATTGTAGAGCATTGAATAACATCACTATTATGTAAAAGTATCATTTTCCTCATATTAATGATTCATTTGATAAGCTCCATGAATATCAGTATTTTTTGAAGATTGACTTGAGGTCAGGGTACCTTTAGTTGAATATAAAGGAAGACGATATTCGAACTCCCATGTTTCGTACTAGAAATGGCCATTATTAATTTGTATTTATTCCTTTAGGTTAACCAATGTACCTATATATTCATGGATCTTATGAATAAAATTTTCTGTGAGTTTTTGGATATGTATTTGGATGTGTTCATTGATGATATTTTGGTTTTTCTAAAATTAAAGAGGAGCATGAAATCCATTTCAGAGTTTTCATTCAATACTTAAAAGAAAATGAAATTATATTGGAAATTCAGCATGTGTGAGATTTTTTTATAACAAATTTCTTTCTTCGGTCTCATTGTTTCAAAAAATTTCATAACTGTTGATCCTGCTTAAACAACAGTTGTGGAAGAATTTCTATGACACAAAAATATAGTCGATATTTGTAGTTTTCTTTTGTTGGTAGGTTATTGCTGAAGGATTGTTAAATATTTTACATGTTTATCTACCCTATTAACAATGTTTACTCCAAAAGGTGTTATGTTCATTAAGGAAAAATAATGTGATTATTTTTTTCAAGAATTGAATTGATGATTGGTGAATGCTATAGTTTTGGAAATACCTTCCAGAAATGGTGAGTTTGTTATCTATAGTGATGGTTCAATGAAAAGACATGGCTTTGTCCTTATGTAGAATGATCAGGTAATTTCTTAGGCTTCACGTTAGTTAAAACCTCATGAGTTAAAATAACCTACAGATGATTTGGAATTATATTCTATTGTTTTTTGCTTTAAATATTTGTAGGTGTCATTTGTGTGGTGTAAAATTTGAAATATATACTGGCCAAAACAGTTTAAAGTATGTATTCACTCAGAAATAATTGAACATGAGACATACAAGATGGCTTGAATTAATCAAGGATTATGATTTCATGATACTTTACCATTCGGGAAAATCAATTAATGAGGCCGATGCTTTGAGTCAGAAAAGTAATGCAACATTAACCATGCTATGATTGGAATGAGATCCTTTGGTTTTTGATTTGATGAACTTTGGAATAGAAGTTGTTGGTGTAAGAAACTCTATTGTTTTGTTTTAGGTGTCAGTGAAATCATCTCAATCAGACAGAATTTAGGAAGCCCAAAAGGAAGACATTGAGTGACAGAAAAAGGTAGATTTGGTTTAGAAGGGTATGTTTCCTAATTTTAATGTTGATAATAAATGTTTTTTGAGGTTTGGGAAATGATTATAGGTGCCTTATGATTTATAGTTGAAGAATGTGTTTTTTTAAAGCTCATAGTTCTTTGTTTTCAGTTCATCTGGGCAGTACTATGATGTACATAGATCATCGAGTGTATTACTGGTGGGATAGAATGAATAGGGATATTGATGATTTCACTGTGATTTTTTTAACTTGTCAGTAGGATAATGAAAATCGGTAGTTACCGAAAGGTATACTTCAGTCTTTACTAGTGCTAGAGTAGAAATGGGAAAATATATCCATGGACTTCTGTATGGGATTACCGAAGATATCACGAAGTAATAATTAAATCTGGGATATTATTAACCGATTGACTAAATCTGCTCATTTCCTTCCTATTTGAGATACTTTGTCTCCAGATCAATATTCTCTGTTGTGTGTTAAAGAGATAGTCTAGTTTCATGGAGTTCCCATCTGTATCTTATCTGATGGTGATCCCAAGATTATGTCTATCTTTTGGAAAGGCATTCAGAATTTTTTGGGCACTGAATTTAATTTTATTAAATTTTTTCATCCCCAATCATATGGGATATCTGAACAAACAATTCAGACCTTAGAAGATATGCTATGTTCTTCTTCAATAGATTACCAGGAATGTTGGGACCAACATCTTTCTTTGGTTGAATTTCTATATATTAATCATTTTCATTCTAGTATACAGATGGCTCCATTTGAGGCATTATATTTAATGCATTGTCGAACTCCATCTTTTTGCGATGAAGTTGGTGAAAAGAATTTGATGCGACTAGAATTTGTTGAGGAGATGGCATAAAAGGTTTTGTTGATTCAGAATAACATTTGGATAAATTAGAGTAGGTAGAAACGTTATGCGGATAACCAGAGGAAGGATCTCTCTTTTGAGGTATGTGATCATGTCTTTATCAATGTTTCTCTATGGAATATTGTGATGCATTTTGGTAATAAGTGAATGTTGAGTCCAACGTTCATTGGAGCTTATATAATCATGGAGAAAATTGGATCAGTTCCATACGGAGTGGCTTTACCTCCGTGTTTATCCCTAGTACACAATTTTTATCAATTTTTTTATTTTGAGAATGTATATGCCAGATCCATCTCATTTGTTTTAGCCCAGATGTACTTCAGTTGGAAGAGAATATCTATTATAAGGAACAACCTGTTAAGATTCTTGACCATAGAGAGAAAGTGTATTTGAATAAGGCAATTCACCAGCTAATGGTTTCGTGGGAAAACCATATGGATGAAGATGCAACATGAGAATCTGAAAATGCAATGAGGGATAAATAACCCCATTTATTTGATAAGTGAATAAAATTGTGAGGACTCAATTTCCAAAAGGGGGGAAGGATGTAACATACAAGGTATATAATGAAATAGCACATTTTCAAATTTATTAATATTTGTAAATTAAATATTAAGTTTACGTTAAATTGGTTTCTATGTTCGATGGCTTACCCAATATGGAACAACGTCTTTCTATGAAATCATAAGTTTGATAATAGTAATATAATATTATTATTTTAAAAAATATTCAACGCCAATCCATGGTATTGGTGAGAATGAAATAAACTGACTACAATATAATTATACATGTTTGTTAAATGTTTTTAAATTTATCCAATAAAATTTATAGGCTTAAAATGTTAATGAATCTAATTTTAAGTATTATTTACTTTAAATTGATGATATACAACTTTTTAATGGAGAACCCACATTAAATATAATTTTGGTCACTTTTATATTTTCAATTTGACCATTTAAAATTTTTCTTTTGAATCTGGACATCAAAATTTACTTTGGATAAATTATTTGTATTTTTCTAATAATATTCAATTTTTAATGAAATTGAAAAATGTTGTATTTTAATTCAAAAATGTCATTTAATCTAATTTATTTATATGGTTAGATTATCTTTTTATATGGATTTAAAGTGTAACTATATTATATTGTTACCATTTAATCGAATGTTTGTTTTTGGAATTAATTTCACTTTGAAATTTGACTTAAACAAGTGTCAATGTTTTGTTTTTTTATTAATTCTTAAAAACACACATTTTATTTGGACAACGGGAATTAATTTTAAAATAATTTATGCCATTTCTGTGATTTGAATTTGGTAAAATAGATTCCATATTTAGAATCTGGAGGTCCAAATTGTGTTAATAGGTAACAATAATTTTTAGACATTATGAATATTTAGTTCAGTAGCTATTTTAATTTCCATGGTTAAAGGGTAAATCCAGTAAATAAGCATAAAGAATATTACTATAATAATATAAAATTACCCTAACCAGTGTCCAAATCCTATTGGATGATACAGATCCAACCATAAGCATCTTTGGGTCTATTTTGGGTCCCCATGGGGCCCCATGGGAGTGATAATGACACTTTATTTTAATTAACATAATGTAAAGGCAAAAATGACATAAACAAATATCTTTTTGTTAATTAATTTATATATGGGGTTATATAAGTCATTATTTAGACAATAAATATTAATTCGTAATATAAAAATATTTCCTACATCATGGTATTTGTTTTATAATTTCTGGACATTAGATAAATTAAAATATTTATGACACAATAATGATGTAGTAATTACCTCATTTATAAATGATTTAAGTAAATATGATTATAAATATTAAAACAATATCCAAAACCTGTCAAATTATTATTGGATGATTTTATTTTGTATATTAGTCATTTTATCTTTGACTTTATTTATTTTGGGACATTTAGAAACCGAATTTCTTTATTTAATAAAATAAAATATTCACACTTTCCTAAAGAGCCCCTCCTACCCCTTATAAAAAGCCCTCAATTCTAACTCATTCCTAACACCTCCTATGCCCCATGGCTCGTCCAAACCTAGACCAAATTATCTCCCAAGATCCACATATTATACCTAGAAGCATTACCTTATGCAAATGTAAGCTCACGAAGTTTTTTTGGTTCTAACCAAAATGATTTACTGAAATTAAATGAGAATAAATGACAAACGGGTCAAGTCAGACACGAGGTAAGGGACTTCATCTCAATTTCCTTTCACAGAGGAATATTTATTTTTATACATGAAATTATTTTATATGGTGTATAAACACCTTTGAATTTTCATTTCATTAAAATGGAATTAATTTCTATGAGGCATTTTACTAAACGAAAAAAATATGGTTTCATTTAACTTACACAGTGACAGCGTCCATTCTGCAGCCACAAGTATTATTTGATATATGTATTCCTTAACAAGAAGTAATGTTTTTAAAAGGAAAATAAATAAAATATACTCTTTTATGTATTTTGGTATTGAAAATATTTTTAATAATGGATTTTTATGTCAATATATTTAAATGATATATTGTGATTGAAATGTGGAGATGTTATCTTTCTTTTATGTTTATTTTATGTGTTTTGAATATGTTACGATTCTTGGGAATTTATAAGTTTAAGGGTGGTTCAATTATTAATCTATGGTGGGTGATCCTGAGATAGCTATCCAATGCATTGGGTAATGTGACAGAGGTAAACATGAGTGTTTCTCGTGAAAGATTTAGGGAATATAATATGATGGGAATTTCAAATGTAACTCCCTAGGTATCTATGATAGCTACTATGTAAGTATGAACTGGATTCCACAAGTTTTCTTTATGATTTATGTTTTTTATGTGTTATTCAGAAATCTTATGATTTCATGAGGTATGTAAAAGATCGTATGTTATGTATGCAATGATGGACGAATGTTATGATACTTTGTTTTATATCCCTTAATGAGAATTTTATTCTCATCGCATGTTTTCAAATGTTTTTCATATTACATAATGTTTAATATGGTCAAGGATGAGATCAAAGAAAAGTCATGTTGTCTAAAACATGGGACTAGACATTAATCTTTTTGTCATGATTTTTTATTTTATGAACAAAATTGAAACTGAGAAGAAGTGTCTACCTTTTAATGATTGAAATGTAATGTAATTGTTATGTCCTAATTCTCTAAAACTCTAAACCTCAAAAGATCCTCAAAGTGAATTATTCTATTAATTTAATATTGAGTAATTTTTATTGTTGGACCCTTATATTTATAATGATAATGTTCTATCAATCATATTTCCTCCAACTATAATATTTCTCTGGAAAAATTAGAGGGACTTTGACACTAGCATTAAAATGATAAAATCAAACAGAATACATGACATCATTTTTATTGGTATATAACAAAAACAATGACATATTTTTTGTTAGAAAATTGTGAGTACAATGCTATGAAACTATTATTATGAGAAACAAGTAAAAAATATTGGAAGAAGACATGAGGACAAGGCATTACATGTGTACGATGCATAACATGATTATAATGCTTAATCTATATAAGAAACATATCATGGTAACAATTCATATCATGGTTATGATTCATATCGTAGTTACAATACATAACATGGTTAATATGAAAGATTTATATTCTTGTTACAATACATTGTTATAATGCATAAGATGAATAGGATACATGACTAGGTTACGATGCATGTGGTTACAATTCATGATTATGATAAATAACCTTGTTATGATGATTGTGGTTACAATGCATGATTATGATACAATATTTAAACTGGATATGATTCTTGAATATGATATATAATATGAATACAATACATAACATGGTTATGATGAGAAATAATATATATGATTATGATTAAAAAATAAATGGAATATTATTAAAATGTAGATCAACAACATGTGTGGTTATGATGGAAAACAAAATCAGTTATTATGATATATATAATTAATGTAAAATTAAAACATATAACATAAAAATTAATTTTTGATTTCCAAAATAATATCAATGGGAATTTTGAAACATGTTTTTACTCAATAATATCCTGAATTTTGGAAAGAAAAATAATAATATAAACAATAAAGACTAATCCCAGGCTTTGTTTAATAACTATTCTGAAAGTAATAGTTATTATGACTCATTCTACCCTCTATTTAAAAAAATCACTGGGGGTCATATTTTCATTAATTTATTTTATGAGTTCTCCCCAATTAATATGGTCTTCATAAAATTATTTTTGTCCAAACTATTCTCCCCTATAGTGATTTACAAAAATATTAGAGGAAAACATTCATTTCCTGTAAAGTGTAAGAGAAACAGAGTAAGAAAAAACAAACCATACAATGAATGAAATACGTTTATATTATAACAAGACTTCCAAATAATTCTTTCCCCTTTTTATTTTAAAAAGCATTTTTCATCCAAAGATTTTTCTTCTTGAACTATTTTCTTTCCTCCATAAGTTTGTTAAGATCTTGTTTCCGAGCCTTTAGTACCACATCGTGTTAAGAAATAATCCATTATTTCTTTCATATCCTATCATCATGAAGCTGATTGATCACTTCCTAAGATTTAATACACACTTCATAGTTACTAAAATCATCTACTCTGAGTGACTCTGACTTCACTTGGACTACAACTCATTTTGAGAGAAATACAACCACATTACTCTCATTCTCCAATTTTTCCTTCAAATGATCTGGATCTTCAGATTCTATTAATTTTGAGGAACCCAATCATTGAAAGATTTCATGTTTTTCCTTCAACATAATAACAACATTCTAATATAGTTAAATTAGATCATTTACCCAATTCACTAACTCATATTTCTTGCCGATATGATTCTTTATACTATCATCAACATTGTAGGACCACTTCACAACCTTATTACAAGTATTGTTGTTCAATGTAGCATGTTCCCTGAAATTATTGAAATTAGCTTCAAGATTCAAAAAAATGTCCATTAAAGTGTTTATAATGATAATTATATAATTATGATCATTAGAATGGATTTTTATCCTAGAATCAATCATTTTAATGAACAATATCATCTTTTCCAATCTATTTAATGTGTGTTCAATGTACAAAATTCCCTTCAGTGTGATTGTACTTTCGGGATCTGTATCTTTCGTGTATTCTGGAAGATCTCCAAAACAAGTTCAAGTTCCATCCAAATGATCCAGCTGATTTTAATTCTTATTATATTCTTCCTTATGTTTTTATTTATCAAAAATTTGAATGACATTCTTGGATGTATCCATTTCAGAAACATTCGTTGAATAATCATGATCACAAGATCGAAAATTGAATGATTGAACAAATGAGGATTATATGGTATAACTTCTCTTGTTTGTATAATCTTTCTATTCCACTTCTATTTATTCAAGAATATTTTTTTCTTCCCCTTGTTATTTTATTTCTTATGATGATTATTGAGTGATGATTTTTGTAGCTAATTTTTCAAATGCCTGATTATTCGTGCTTTTATCGATTGGCTCCGATTGAGTTTGAATAGGTGTCTCCCTTATTTCAACACCAGTTTTCGTTTACACAACTATTTTGAGAAGACTATCTATGTAAGTTTCTTATTCCTTTCACATCATTATTCTCTTTTTTCATCTTTCAAAGTTTCTTCTGGTCTTATTTTCAGAGCCAATGTTTCAGTTGGATCAAAACCAAAATTAAGAACCCCTTCTTTCCTTTCTTCCTTTTTCATTCTCCACTTAGCAGAAACCTCGTCTGAAACTAAATTTTGCTTCATTGATTCCTTTGGATTTGTAGTCCTAACTAAATTTTATTTTTATGAAGTTGTCTTTGATGGATTTGATGGTTTCTCACTACCTTCAACTACACCCTTTTCTTTCTTCACATCCGAATCTTTTTTCAAAAATTATCAATTTAGGATTGAATCATAACATGAGTCTTCATATCATATCCTTTCTGATTAATGGACCATTGAACGAATTTTAATTTCACTTAATTGATACCTTGCATAAACAAAATAATTCCTTCAAAAACATATTGATAATGGTGGGAAAAATGATTTGTTGAGATTCCATATCACTAAAGATGTGCATCTTAATTGCGGTTAAAATGAATCCCATCAGATTAAATTCCTCATATTACCCAAATATTAAATCACATACACATCTAAAACTTTTAATGTTTATTTATACCCCTTTCCCAGAACTAAAAATACATGTATCCATAGGGAAATGAGTCAATTATATTTTCATAAATGACTTAAATTTATTTTTTCCTCATATATCTTAAAAAGTGATCCTTCATCATTACTCTTATCAATGTACCCTTCAGATTCTGATAATTTGTAGGAAGGAAAATGGATATCACCATCACATAGAAGACCTGTAAATATGCATAATTGTTTTATTGTAGTTTTATACATATTAGCATACATCGTAAAGGAAATCATGATACCTTGTTCTATCACCATAGTTTTATAAAATTGTAACACCTAATCATGATACATAAAATGGTGATCTATATTAGGATATTCAACAAAAATGGATTCCCACCCCTTGGGACAAATTATCCTTTTCAATGATGACTCAAATTTTTCATAAATGACTTATGATACTATCATTTTATCTCTAAATGTCTTGGAAGAGAATTATATTAGATAAATTTTCATTGGAGATGAAGCAGTTGAATCACACATGAATAAAAATCACTACCCTTTATGATTTTCTTGGATAAGAAGGGTGAGTATTACTCTGATTACCAAAACTAAGGTAACACTGATTATGAACCTTGGTGAATATTTATAGAGGATCGTGTCCTAATAGAAAAAAAGAGGACTTTGATGTGGGATAGATTAGGAGGGGATCTATAAAAAATAAACAGTCACGATTAGATCTAAAAATATCTAATAGATGTGAATGATTTCAAACTCTTGAGGTTTTCCATAAAAGAAATTAGATTTCAGATGAAAACTGGTTAAGAGTTAAATAAAAGAATTGAGAAACACCTATTTGAACAACCAATATAAGGTCTAACAAATTGTAACTGTTCGAGTAATAAGAAAGATGTATTGATTTAAATATATTATTCTTATGAAGATAATACAAGAAATATCGAAAAACATATGAGACCAATTAGAATTCTAAAACTAATAAAATCAAATAATCCAGTACTGATAATCTAGTAATGATATAATAATACAATATCGTTAATCTAGTACTAATTGGATAATACAATACTAATAATGTAGTTCAGATGAGATAATTCAATACCGATAATCTAGTACTGGTGAAATGAATCAGGAAACCCATAATGCTGATAGTAATTAAAATGTGAAACCAATAAGAGTGAAACAGATAAACATGTAAAACCAATAAAATTAAAACTGATACCGATTGTAGTGAAACTGATAAACATGTAAAATAGAAAAAATAATAATAGATAAATGAAAAATTGATACATTAAAAATTGTGAAACTGATAAGGGTAATACCGATAAACAAAAAAATGATAAGTGAAATTTATAAAATGTAAAAATAATGAGTGAAATGTATACTCCCCCATTGAAAATGAGTAAATCAATATAAGGATATTTTTTTAAAATTAAATAGATGTGAATGAATACATTATAGTTACAATTCATAGTTTTTTTTATGTATTCCAATATATTGAAAGAGAATGGTTTTGTGAAAATATCAGGATGTCGTTCTTGCATTCTGATAAATTGTAAAATAATATCTCTTTTTTATGCGTGATCTCTAAGAAAGTGATGACTAATATATATTATTTTTATTGTGAGTAATGTGAAGTGTTTTTACTAAGAGAAATGGAAATAGTATAATCATATCATATTTTAGTTTTGAAAAAACTCTTGCCATAGTCAGTGAGTGTGTGTTGAATCATAAACACATGTGCACAACAACATCCAGCTGCTACATATTTTGCATCAGTGGTGGAAAGTGCTAATAAATGTTTTTTTCATGACCAAGAGAATAATGAATCTCATAAGAAATGAAATTTTCCAAATGTAATTTTCTTATCCATTTTACAAAAACAAAAATCGTCATATGAATTGATTTTCATAACATATTCATTTTGATTGGAATAAAATAGTCTAAAATCAAAGGTTCCCTTTAAGTAGTAAAAAATTATTATCACAACATTTAAATGAGATTCTTTTGGATTATATTGATATCTCTTACATAAGAATACTGAGAACATTATGTGTGGATGACTAGATTTTAAGTATAAAAACATTCCTATAATACCTCTAAAAGATGTTTGACATACTAGATTTACAAAATCAATAAGATCAAGTGTGTCTGAGGTACCGATTGGAGTACTTATATTTTTAGTGTTTTTATATGAATACATTTTGAGTAAATATTTGATACGATTATGTTGGGATATATTAGTTCCTTCTGGTTATTGGAAGATTTGAAAACCTAAAAATAATGTTAACTCACCCATTATCCTCATTTCGAACTCATATTTCATATGATTCTCAAAAGAATCCATTAACGATTACTTAGTTTATTTGAATATAATGTCATCAACAAATATATTAACAATCAAACTGTTTTTGTTCTTCATTTTTATAAAAAGCGTTCAATCTGCCGTTCCTTTTTCAAAATAGTTTTGTTAATGAAATCATGTAAGTATATCATACCAAGCTCTAGAGGATTGTTTAAGGCCATATAATGATTTAGTTATTTTGAAAACATTATTAGGATGTTTTGAATTTATATAACGATGAGGATGTTTAAAAAAGATTATTATTGATGAAAACCATTATGAAAAGTGCATTTTACATCCACTGGAAAAATTTTGATGTTAAAGAATGCTGAAAAGGCTAATAGAATACAAATAGTTTTAATTATAGAAACCATAGAATAGGTTTCTTCATAGTCTATTCCCACCTGTTAATGATATACCTTAGAAAGAAGTTGTGCTTTATTTTTTATGAAGATCCAATTTTCATCACATTTGTTTATGAAACCCCATTTTACACTTATTACAGTTGTTTCTTTTTCTCTCTCAACCAATTTCTTGACCTGGTTCCTTTCAAATTCATTTAGTTTTTCATGAATTGCATAAATAAAATCCTTATCACCTAAGTCCACATTAAATATTTTTGGTTCAATCACGGATAGAAATGAATGATTTTATATTTAATTTATAAAAGAATTTCTTGTTCTTATATGTTAATTTAAATCAGCAATGATATTATCAGTAGGATGATTCCTAATAAATATTTCATTTTCGTTTTCCAAAAACTATTCATCAACATAAGATAAAATGTATTCTGGGGTAAGTATTTTAGAAACATTTTCTTGAGTATTTCACTTTTCAGAAGTATTTTCAATCAAGTGTTGATAATAAGTTTGTGAAAACACATATATTTTTGTAGGTTGGTGTTTTTTAAAAACAAATGTGTCAGTTTCATCAAATTCAACATGCAATGTTTCGTCAACAGTACAAGTGTTTTTGTTAAAAACACTATAAGCCTTATAAGTAGTGGAATAAACTTGAATGACCGCTTCATCAGATTTTGGTGTAAATTTATGCAGACTATCTATAGTATTGAATAAGAATACCTTTCATCAAAATACTATAGAGTACAAAAAATTAGGTTTTTATCCATGATCTTCATCTGAAAAAAAATCATGGGCCCCTTACACTTCATCAATTCCCTAATCATGAAATCTAAAAGTGAACTAAAATTCCAGGGTAACGTGTTTGTACAAGACTCAGTAGGATAGTCCTAATGACCATTAACATCACTGAATAAGATATATTGGTGAATTCTGTGAAAGTAATCATCGTAAAAATATAAAATACAATAATATAAAACTTCTAAAATAAAATATTGGGTCCTTAGAGGCTAGATCAATATTATTAATCATTATATTAAAAGGAACATTGATAAAATTTTTGAAACATTCCCCTCAATGGGATTTCATAAGAAAAACAAGGTTGACACACCCCCTCGATGGGAAAGTCTAAAGCATGATGAGCAGTCAGCCGACAAATCTGTCTCAGGGTATAGTCCACTTGGATCAACTTTTGTTCTAAACTAAAAAAGATGAAGAAAAACACATATATATGATACACAATTGAAATTATAGATAAAGAATCATTTAAAATTAACAAAATATCCAAATAATTATAATATATTTAAAAGAAACACAATTACATGGAAAAAAGAATGTGATCTAGAATCAAAATATGTCTCAAGAGGATAGACAGGAAAACAAACTATCACACTAATAACAAATAAGAAATATGTAATGGGGTCAATGTATTCTACCTTAATATTGTCGATGTTCTCATCGAGGATTCTCAAGGAATCATCACTCAAAGAACACCCTCATATTATTTAATTAAAAAGGCTCACCAATGATTCTTAGAATGCATTCACAATATTTTAGTTCCAAATAAAATAAAAACAATACAAATAATAATATTTTCACTCTCAGGGATAATTTTCAAATTATTGGTTAAATCCATCAACTGTTCTACCCATTTCTTCTTCAAATAATAATTATAAAGCAACAATACATAATATTCTACCAATATAGAATAATATGTTATATGAACGAGGTAATTAAGTAATTTTATCCTTTGATAAACCCAAGTTAACTATATAAGAAATCATCATATATTTTATAAAATGAATAGAAAAGATTATTTCACAAAATTAACAAGAAGTAAGATACTATGGATTCATTAGTTTAAAAACACTTCTCGAACTAGAGGGTGAGAGAGAGAGGGAGGGTTTGACAAAACTATAAACTAGAAGAAAAAACATATTTGATTAAAGTGGAATTCATAGATAAAGGGTTGAAGTGTTCATTACTACCCATTCTTAAGAGGATATAAAAAATTTATGGATTCAGATTTTATATATTTTATAATAATCGTTTCACATTTTATTTCATTTCGTTGAATCCCACAAATAAAATTCCTAATTTAATTTTTTTTTATTTATAATTTTTCAAATATGAAGTGTCTACATTATTCTATAATACATGTAATGAAATTTAGAAGATCCAAATAATGTATTTTTATGATTTAAGTATTTAAAAATCATAAAAAAAATTAATGCTCACTCTAGAAGATTAAAAAAACAAAGGTAAGTACTATTTTTTCCTAAAAGGGATACTGTGTCAGGGTACCATGGGTTTACCCATACAAAACTCATAGGCATCATGTGACAATATGATTCTACACTTGAATATAATTTTGAAATTCATGTATACCATTACATAGAAAATAGGTTACCCTTAAACACTCTTTGGAAACAAAGGCCCACCCTTATACAACACACGGAAAACGTGACATACCATAACACAACCATTAAAAAAAGGGTGTTACCCTAAAAAATTACCTAAGGTACCATACTAAAAATTTTAAGACATTTTCTTAACCATACATAGATCTTAAAAATTATTGTTTACCATTATTAAACTCTTCAGAACCATCCTTCATAAATGTATATGTCATTTATATTTATATAGGAACTAAACAATATGTAGGGGTAGAATATAAATTGATTATTATTATAATTTCACAAATAAATTATAAATTATAACCAATAGGTTTTCCTAGAACATGTATACCATGAAAAGTTTATAGTTTTATTGGGTTTTAAGTAGTGAATCTATTTTTAGAAATAAATATAACATTTATATTGGAAATAAACAATTCATTTCAAATAGAGAACATCATGTGCATGGTTGATGTTTGATTATTTCTTATACTACAAAAACATTTCATATTTTTTCCAGAATTTATCAAGACATCATAAGGAATTTTCATGGTGTTTAGTGAGTGAATCATGGTTTGAGATAAATAAAACTACAAATAAAAACACACACTTTTAATCATATTGGACATGCCATGTGTATGACTAATGCATGGATTATTCACAATGTCACAAATTATTGATGGATCATTTTACTAATGTGTTAATACAACCCATGTATTTTATCTTGGTTTTTGGTGAATTATTTATGTTTCTATCTAAAATGGAACATTCGAATAAATACAAATAAATTCAATAATAATTGATACATTGTGTGTAAGATCAATGTTCAGATTTAACCTACATGTCCAAAATGAATTATGGTTCCGTTCATAATGTTTCCACCTGATTTTAGTGTGTTATCATGATTTTCATTGATTAATACTTATTTTTAAATAAAAGTATTAATTTAAAACTAGAAACATGTACTTTGAGTCATATTTTTTACACATAATACCAGATTTAAGTCCATAAGATTCACTCACATCCCAAATGTCTCATGGGTCATTTTACTAATTATCAAGATAATATGAGCAGTTTTGATCAGATGATTCATAGACATCACCACTAATTTATGTGTAATTTCACAAATTTATCATGATAATACGAATGTGTTTGATCAATTCTCACTAATTGATGCAATTTTTTTAACAAAAATATCATTTCTAAACTTAAAATTATCACATTGAGAAATTTATAAAACATAAGGAAATAGTAATAAATATAAAAAAACCATACAATGATATTTATGAAGCAAACATATAGTACCCAAGGGTATCATCCATGTGAAGTAATTTTTATGATTTTTTTTCACTATGAATTTTATTATCTTCATAGAGCATTAAATGGTTAGAGAGAAATCAATTCTAAATTAATTCTCACAATCATGATCTCTATGAAATTTAACTAAATTAATATTGAAAAATAATTACTAGAAAATTAAATAAATAATTTTTATATTAAATATAGAAAAAATGTCAAAAAATCAGTGGTATGAAGTTATGTCATCATGATTTATATATTCTTTCTGGCCCCTTGCATTCTGGTCACTCATATCATAAAAATCATTTATTCATTAGATTATTTATAAAATCTATATTCCAAGTAATATTTGAATTTTATAAATAAACAAATGATTAATTAATATTAAAATTAAAATTGAAATTATGTGTGTATATATCAAATTGGGAATGGTAGTTTTTATGGGATACAATATTTTTCATTAAATTTCAAACATAATAACGGTTATATTTTCCATTAGTACGATTCATACACCATATAAATATTTAAAGAAATTATTAATTTTATTATATATGATTTTAATGTGAAATATTGTTATATAAACCTTTATACATATCATTTTTACTAATTACAATGGCTTAATGTTGTTAGGGACTATCCTCATACACTGGTTTTGATGATATTTAGACACCACAATATCATAATATATTGTTCATTAAAAAAATATAAAATAATAAATTGAATTTTGATGGTAAAATTAAAAATATTGTGTATAAAAAATTGAAAATTTTAATCATGTGTGATCAATTTCAATGTAATCCATGCATTTAATACAGTAAATAAATATTTAGAATATAAAAATTTATCATAATGGAAAACAAATGCACACACAAAATGAGTAAGTAGTCAATGAAAAAAATATATATATTAGATATGAATATATTATAGAGTCTTCAACCAGAATATATGGTATTAAGAATAGTCTATCATTGGTAAGATTTATTATAATCATTTTCGCTAGTTATCCATCGATTTTTAAATATTTTATTTCATTTGATGATGCTTCTTTTATTGAAGTGTTGTGAGCAGTAATGATTCTAAATTTTTTTGTACATGGATTTATAATCTTATAGTATTGATATATACTCTTGCAAAAAAATATGATTTGAACTTATTTCTAATTATCATAGTAGTTAAAAAATTATGTTAATAATCATGTCAAAATTTACAAATAACACTCCCAAATTTATTTAATTAAGTATTTCATTAACATTCACATTAACAAGAATGTCTATAACTGCCATTAAGTGAATTTTTTTTAAAAATCAATTTTCCCCATATCACTATTTTTGAATTTTGTATCTACATAACATTATAATATTATTTAATTTGGTAGTAGAAATTTTAGGGTTATTATACTCTATGATGGTCAATTATATTTATTGGTTTATCCTTTAGATTTTTTTTAACATTCTATTTCTAGCTTAAATTATTAGTCTTTAATAACATTCATTTGTTCAAGAATTTATGGTAAATTTATAATGATTTTGTATAAATTATACATTATAATGGACATACATTTTTATCCACATATATTTTAACAAGATCAACTAGTTATGATATGAAATATCCTGTAGGTAGTTTTCTGATGTGAATATCCAAATCTTTAGGGGTAATCGTTATCTAGAAACTCTTCTCTTGAGATACATGAAACCATACTCTAACATGATATTTTGTAATATGTTTGTTATGTATATTGTCACCATGGATATTACACACAACACCCCTCGTAATAAAATGAAGAGTGGGTTTTAATAGTTATAAATCATTATAAATTTCACCATATATAATAATACAATGGGGAAGGTATCAATAGATAGATGATTCACATTTCTTAGAAATAGTTATGACTAAATTGACTACCTCTCAAATTAAAAACCTCAAATTTATGGGATTTTATACTTATTATGTGGTTGTTGTTGTGTTTTTATTCTCTTTTAATCATCCAATACCTTTATCTAACAAATGAAAATGTAGATAATGTGTTTCTTCTATAACATCAAATCATGCATGATTTTCATACATTTTTTTACCCCTTTATCATTTCTTTTTTCATAATATATTGGAGGTGACACTCCAAAACCCTTACTTATTATATGACCATATTTTTATTTCAACATCATGGACATTGATACTAGTCATTAATTAGGTATATAAAAGGATTTTTCTTTTTCATAGATGAAATAAAACCATTAGTTAATAATATTCATTATTATATAATACATACTGAAAGCTGAACACATTTTTATTATATTTTGGTTATACATGATTCTAATAGTATTTGGAAGTTCTTGTGTTCTACTATTCCATTATTATTTACATGAGACTACCTCTATGACACCTATATTGCAATTGAAGTGCCTTTGGATTTCTATCCCTGAATCTTAATATAAATAATTGAATATAATTATGTTGTTTTTTTGGGAAACATATGATTTTCTATTTATTTAAAACAAATATCATTTATTCTCAAGACAATAACTCCTCATCCTTATTATGTAGTAGGTGTATATTGGTGTGGATGAAATATAAGTTTTTTAAGAATTAATTTTCGTTGAAAAAACATTAGATATTATTAATCAATGTGATTAATATATATATTTATCTGAAAAGTTTCCCTAATAAAAATAAACAAACAATTATTCCTCCTCACAATTAAATATAAAAACATTCCATGTTTCTTGGTTTATCATGTGTTTATATATATTTTTTGAGTATGAGATTACATTCCATTTAACATCCTTGAGTTAAATATTCATAAGATTTTTCTTAATGTCCTAATAAGTCTTCCTAGAAAACATTAATACAAATTTAATTTTACTGTCATCTATTAAAAATACACTCTATATAGGATAATTAATATTTTATCAAAAATTATTTTTTTAGTAAAATAGATTAATTAAATAAAAATGATTCCTTAATATCTACCCAAATTCGTGGCTTCTCCAAGAGAGTAAAATTTCTTCAGGATTCTACATCAACTCGAACAAGCATATAATTGGTGAACCCTATGTTAATAATGTAAATAAACTTATTTGGGTTAATATGATGATTGATTTCATTCCATCTAAACTAATAATCTCTGAACCATAATCACACATAAATAATTTTTTTTGATATAGTCACCTTGGAATTCAATCTTTTCACCTGACATAGGTTTTTCGTGTTCTTGTATTTTATCACTTTAAACATTTTCAATATGTTCCATTTGATTGGTAACATCAACGTGTGGAGAAACCTATTGTTTTTATGGATTGGGAGCATCAACATATTTAGAATCATCTTATTCTTTAGGATAAGAAGCACTAGAATATATATAATCCATTATATACAGTTTGTGTTGGAATGTTAATTAATTCTATACAACTACAATTGTGGACAAATAATATTTTGGTGTAACCCAATCTATATAAAAAACATTTACCAGATTTTTGAAATATACATTTTTTCTTCAATGGATAGGTGTATTTAACCCCTATATAATGTATAATAATATCATCATTGTGGTAACTATGAAATATAATAAAACATATAATTAAAAATAACTTTGATTTCCCAATAGTAGGCTTGTCCTTAGTTAAATTTATATCTCAACCTCTAGTGGTTGTCCTTAATAATATAAAAAACAATATGAAGTATTTTTATAATCCAACATTCAATAAAAATCAGAACTAGGAATGTTTTATAATACAATAAAAATATGATTATGATGATTCCAATGAATGAAATATATACATAAATTTGATTTTATTCTTTGATTACAGATAAATGTAATTCATATTTTGTAGAGTAATTTCACTACTATTCATTGTACAGTGTTCATCATTATATGTTGTAAAGAATATTAAATTGTTTATTGTATGACCATTTTAGAATAAAAATTACACAATTTCCCTATGGATATCAATATATTTAATTCTAAAATTGAATTCAGATCTGCAGTTGAATTCTATAAAATTATGATCTCAAAACCGTCCTATCAACTATATAACTTTTCAATTTGATATCTACACTACATAACATTTAGAATTCAAATTCTTATGTATTATTTTATGGGTCTCAAAATTTGGAAAAACGCCTAAACTATTATGGATAACATTAATCTAAGCCTACTACTTCTCTAAAATTACAATAGTGACAACATATATGATAGAAATATTTTCACCCTCATGTCTCCCAATGCGATGTGATTTTTTAGGCCAATTCTCTCCACACCAGATAGGTTTTTTTTAAATAATACAACACCATAATAAATAATATATCACTATATAATAAAATAATATTTAATATATTGATTTTTATATACACATTCAAAATATTCATATATCATTCAATGGGGTATATACTTCTATAATGTATTAGACCATATATCAGAATATATATAACCACGGGTATCAATCTATAATCCATTATTTAAATGAATGATGGGGGATAAACATCTCAATTAAAGATAATATAGCGAAACTATTGAATTTGATATTTTCAAATTTTATAGGGTCTCCAACATTACTGCATATAAATTTAAAAAATGATCAATTCTTGATTAATGTATGGTGTAAACGTTTTGGAAATGATCAATGTAAATATGAAGAAATTAAATCATGTATCAAAACATGAAATTCCGGAGATTTCGTGATCATTAACACTAAATAATTCAGTGACACAATATTCTTTATATTTGATGAATACACCTTTATATCCCTTTTATCATTTTGGATGTTTTAAAAATCATATATCTCGTTATTGGAAAGAGTGTATGTAGCTGGAGGAAGAAAAATATACCATTCACCCTTTAATAACACCAACTCATTCTATATTCAAATATCAATCATCTTTAACATAGCCTTAATTAAAATCCTATATTTTTATGGGATCTTTTAGTAACATTAATAATAATTCTCACATATATTTTTTGGAACATGCATGACATCATGAAAATGTCTCATGTTCAAATTCATTTATCATAGTAATTGAAAAAACCAGATTTCTTTTTCCAACAGTTCTTCACAAGGTTTTTTGAATATGTTATACTAAATATACTGTACATATCATTTACTTTCATAATTTTTTTTTCACATTATAGTAGAGATAAAACCATTCATTTTAAAGAGTTCTCATTGATATATGTCATCTCACATTAGTATTTATGTCATTTCCATTAAAATATTTGATTTCCTTGAAAAATATTATTTGAGTATTGTTTTATTGTAACTGAGTGTATACCTAGTTCACCAATGGGAAGATATTTAGTTCCATTAATGCTATATCCAGGTAATTATCGGAGGTTGTAAATCCATTTATCATCCCAAACAAAATGTTTTACAATTTAAAATATCTATTTATTTAAGAATCAATCAACATAATACCAAGATACCATAATAATTTCAATTTATTTCTCAATGTACAAAAATAATCGCCAATATCATTAATTGCTTGTTTTGGTCCTAATTAAATAGTTATAACATAATCTAATTTATCATCTATAAAAAATGGTGAAAAGTTATAATTTATTAACATAGTTTTCCATGCACAATCTCTGCTACTTTGTACAACAAAAGGATTCACTCCAAACATAGATAGAGAAAGATGAATCATCTCTTCTAATTTATATATTTATGATACTCATGATTAATTTTATTCCAATAAGATTATTATATTTTTTGATGAATTTTCACATCATTATATCTAGTATTTATATGTTATCTTAATTTCCTTTCAGTCACCTCAATTACATTTATGAACTTATATATTGGAATGATTTTAAATTACCATACATTTTTCAAAGGACATGATTGATCTCTCATGTATCGATGCACACCACACATTGTACATTTTTTGGTTATACATATTCATTTACAAGTAGTATACATTAATTTTTATAGGAATATATTCTTTTCAGGACTATACACATGGAGCTCAATATTCATTTAGCATCATATGTTTTGAATGAAATCTCAATATCTCATTTTGAAATATCATTCAAGAGAAAATTTAGTAATGTATATTTGGTTTCATTACAATGGTTTCTAGATTTTACATTATATAAATTTTTGTATGGATGAAAATGTTGTATATTTAGCTCAATTAGTATACATTGGAATATTTGAATAGATTTTTTGTTGTGAAATTGTTTTAGATAATATTGTAGTTCATATAAAGTTTCATTTTCGTTTCCTCACTAAAATCATTATCATTTTTTACACTGGTAATCATATCCTCCACATGATTTTCATCATTGTTCAAACTTTTTATCATTATCAGTGATCCATAAAACACAATGTTGTCTAAGTCACTAGCATAATTAAGTTCTCCCCCAGTTTACTTGAACATTTATTACTTTGATATATTCCATTAAAGATTTAGTTTTCTTCCAATTCCCCAAGATTAATTCTTCCTGAATAAATAACACAGAAATATAGAAAAAGTATTTTAGAATTCTCATATGCATGTTCTTTTCCAATCTTTTTTAATTCATTAACCCCACCAACATACACTTTTTATGCGGTTACTATATATCCATTTTCAATTCATATTCACCCCTCATGATTTAGTTTTATTAATATTAAAATAATAAATAAATAAACTAATGTTATGACATTAAAATCATCAATGGATATTCATTATACACACACAATAAAATAGAAACCATATTTTATATAAATCATAATTATGTTAAAAAATGAAAGAACATATAAAGACTATGAATTATATGACATCAAAAAATCATAAAACATATTTTCTAGAAGAAGATTCATATCATAAATAATATTTTTTTAATGGGATTATTTAAGCAATAAACTAATTAAACGTTTAAAATAGATATCAACATATATATTAATTTCACTCTATTAATGGTCATCATGGTTATTAAAATTAATTTTTGGTCACTGTAAAGAAAAACTTAATGTAATATGTATATATTATTTCATGTCAACATCTCATATAGTGTATTTTGGGACACCATACATGAATCTTGGTTAAATTTGAAAATTATTTTTTTAGATAAATTGACCAAATTATTATAAGAAACTCAATCCTAAATTTTCAGTAATTTAATATTGTTTAAAAGGGTTTTATTATTTCAATACACAGTTATATTGTGGAATTTTCAAATGAGATAGTAATAATATAATACCACACCCTCTTAAATAGTTTTAAACCTCTTCACATAGGTATTCACTCCCTCAGTTTAGTTAAATAAATCTAATAATTTCTAAAAATATATTTTTTAAATAGTTATTGGATATTTGGGAATATTTTAAATATTCAATATATGTGATTTATTTGAAATATATCACAATGTATACCAAAATAATCCATTATTGAAACCATGTATCATAAAACACCATCTTCCTCTATAATTTTTTATCCTCACATTTATAATGATATGATAAAAGCCTATTTTTTGGAATAAAGTATGTCTTATCTCTTGGTTTAGATTGTTTCCCTAGTGTGGAGCAGGAGAATAATGAAAAATGTGTGATGTATTGTGATGGGGTTACATGGATGTTTAAGGAGTTAAATATAGTATAAAATAATATTTATATTTAAAAATGAATGCTTATAAACACATATATATACATTGATATATTAATACTCAAATACAGATAAACAAATATTAATATATATTTTCATATATCTGGTTGTAAAATCAAATGAATGACACACACACAAATATATATATATATATATATATATATCTTAAAAAATAACATATTTCATATCTTGATTCTATAAAAACCCATTAATCAAACTCATCAATTATTATTATTTCATATAATGTTACCAGTTTGACCCAAACCATATCCTTATGAATAATTTTCAATACATCAATAATTATAGGTCCAACATTGATTTATAAATTTATAAACATTATTATCTTATCTAAAAAATACACAAGCTATTAATTTACAATTTAATAAATAAATACCTTTTTCATTCCACTAAATCCCATTTATATTTTTGAATAATATCACATAATAATTTTAATTTTTTTATTCATGATTTTTATATATACTATTATTATATATAGAATGATAAAAAATTAAACAAAATTCTAGAAAATTAAGAAAGGCCAATAAACTAAAATGGAAAGAACCATACAAGGGATGATTCATCCCACAAAACAAAGATGATAAATAAAAAATATTTATTATAAATAAAAAGGCAAGGGAAGATTATTCTAGGTTGAAAAAAGAATAAAAACACAAAAATAAAGATCCTTTGCGTATCCTTAAAAATAAGTTCATAATTTCTTATTTTCTATTAAGAGGCATGAGTTTCCAAATACAAATAACATTGGATACCCCTGAAAAAGGTAAGAAAAAATAAAAAATATCATGAAAAAAATGAATGATTGTTGCACACCTATCATGAGGTATAAAAAATAAGAAAATTTCTATTTTTTTCTTAATGTAGCACAGTGGATGAGCGGGGACATATCACTTGAGAATCTTTCTAATTTATTAACCAAGTTAATATAATTTAACTAAAAACAATTTATTTTTATATTGAAAACAACAAAAATAAGAATTTGACTATTTTTATTTTCTAGGGCAGGGAAATTATATGAATAATGTTGATTTAAATGTAAAATAATGTGCAATGCTATTCCAAAAGTGATTATGATGTATAAAATTGGTCCTAAATTAGGTTTTGGGTTCTATTATTATTCTCATTTATTTTTTCAATTTTTTTGAAAATCCAGGTATAAAATATCATGCATGAATCACTATCATTTAATATATGAATCGTGAAATCTCAAATACCTAATGAAATAAAAATTACACATCCTCTTGTAATCATGTATTGTGACACACATTGGTTGAAAATTTCCCATATTATATGACCTAGTTGAATTTAATTTTGTTTCTGCCATTGATTTTCTCAACTCCTTCATTGAATAACTAACCACTGGAGATTGAAAAAGTTTTTGAATAAAAAATAATAGAAATAGTTTCATATTTCATCTAATGAGGGATATTATCAACACCCATTCATATTATTCATGTATAATAAACAAATAAAATGAAATAAAATTAATAATTAATGAACTACTTCACCACCCTAGTGAGAAGCCTCAAGTATATCCTTCATTGTTTATAGTAAGAGACCACATAGTTTAATTAATGATGAGAAAAACATATAATAATATAAAAATAAGATTATTATGTGATTAAAATAAACAGCATATAAGGACAGAAATAAAAGAGAGAGAATAAGTTGAATAATAAAAAAATAAAATAAGAAAAAATAATTTTTTTTTAGAATAATAAAATAATAAAATATTAAAAATTTGAGAGATTAATGTTAAAAAATAATAAAATAAAGTAATTGTCGAGGAAGAAATATATTGGTTCTGTGGTGGAATATTTAGAATAAATTCCGAAATTATTTTTTATGAAGTAAAATAAATTCAAATTACATTAAAATAAACACTATTGTAAACATAATAAAAAGAAAATATAAAAGTATTAAAAATGGAACAATATCCTTTTATAGGGAATCCTCTTCTTCCGTTCTGGATGTCTAGTCCATTTTAAGGCAATCTGCTTTCAACTGTTATATATTTAGGGAGAGGCCCTTTGACATAACTAATATCCAATAAATCTATAGGTAACATAACATATATATGATGATTTTATATCAAAATCAGAAACACATGTGTGACATGCAATGACTTATAGACATTCAATGATTTATGTGGTCTATGTGTTTACATGTGGAGCAGATCATCGTAGTGTGTGCATGGATGGAGGGTTGTGGTAGCAGGTAATTTGGAAATTTTTATGGGATGTAGGGGTGATTATCCTGAAAGTATCATAGAGGTAGTGTCCCTCTAGTGGTGGTAGTGGTGCTCCTCCTTCAACTATCCTTCGATGTTGCTGCATTAATCCTTGAATGGATTTTGAGTGGTTTTTATAGAGTTAATAGGAAATCAATGGTGATACTAGGTGGTGGAATTGATGATTGAATCAACCTCATGATTTGGGGGAGTGTCAATGGACGTTCTGGCATGTAGTTGTTGCAGATAGTGAGTCGGAATTGAATGCATGTAGGCCATTCAGGCAGAGTTGGTGTTCTAGGGTGAGGCCGAGTGGGATAGAGATGAATGACGGTGTTTTTGTTAAAATTTGAAATGTTCATTGTGATAACTCATGTCCAAAATATAAATGCATATGTGGGTGCATCATGGTTTTAAAATGATCCCTAGGATCCTAAGTTGAAATTATATTATGTGGGGTCCAGAGGACCCCCCACCCCCCCACACACACACCAAGCACTACCTTGCTCTGATGAGGACTTCCTCCTGATGTTTCAAGGATATCCCCCTACACAAATGGTCCATGGATATATACTAACTATAATTTCCCATATATTTAATCCATACGTGCCTAACATGGGCCTGAACCACAAGTGTGCAGTCTCCATCCGGTATAGACTTCCAATGGGTCCGTATAACCTGGTGACCCCTTGTGGGTTACCTATGGGGCATGTGAGCCCCTTTTTTGAGGGATGATTGAAGTGGATATTTTATTATAAACACATGAACGAAATAAAACACTTAGAATAATTTCAAAACACTTATCAAACTTTTATACTATTTTAATAAAAAGGAATCATTAAAAAGTAATTCTCAATCCATTTCTATATTAGATTATCAATTCCCCAATATTTAATAAAAGACATAATATAAATGGATTTTTCATAGTAAATCCCATTAAAACCATTTCAATCAACATGATAATATTCATGAAAAATGAGTCTTTCAAGTACTCCTACAAAAACCCATTATTTTCCTGAAGCATAAAATATTAACAATAAATTCAGAGGCAACCAATGTTGACAATATGAATCTTATGAAAAAATGAAATAAAATTATTTCAATGTCAAATTAAATTTTCATGAATCCTTATAATTTTTTTTTTATTTCTCAATTTTCAATGAAATAATAAATTATTTCTTTGTACATACCCCCATTGAAAAAAATGATGGGACATTTACATTCATTCATTTATATTCCTCAATTCATTAGTATTAGATATTATAAAATCATTATATACATCACAAAGTATTATTTTATCTCATCATTTATGATGTAATTAATATCGATTTGGGTGTATATCATGAGAAAATGATCTATTTAAATAGTATTGTAAAATAAATAATTTAACCACATTGTAAATTCAAATGAAATATGAAATCATGATAAATTTGTAATGAAGGTCCATATCCGCTAAGGCTTATAGTTTAAGGAATTGATATTAAAAATTAAGTCTCAAATGGGTTGCTCATATCTTATATATATTGCATGATATAAAAATTTAATTAAAGTGAAATTATCCCATTGAATGTAGCAACTCCAATTTTTCCAAAATTAATTGTATATTCATGACCAAACTAAATCATAATGAATGTTTTCTACACACTACTGTATTTTTCTATTCTTTTATCCTTTTATACAGTTCAAATTTGATTTTTTTTTAATTTTTCAAAAGTTATGAATAGAAGTAATCTGACGTCGTCCACTATAAAACATAAGATAAAAATCATTGGCCCATTTATCGTGATTTTTGACTATTATATGTCACAACCAATTCCAATTTTTTTAATTTGTTTTTCATGAAGTGGAAATGGTAAATTATAACAAATGAATTACAAGCCATACTGAATACCAATAGTAGAACCAACCACATTTATTTCGTACAATTTATTTCATACCTTTTACCATAACATTACCAATACAAACTCATAAAATTTTAAATACAATGACAATACTACAAGGAGGATAGAAATGTATACTATTACCTTGTAATGTGGCATATTCCAAACAAGGGAATCCATAGAAACTATAGGATAAACATGGATTGATGTAAAATTTTAATTTCAAAAATAATTAATTTCTAATAGTTGATTGAATAATTTTAAATGGGTTTTTCACAATATTAATTTTGAAAATGTAAAATGAATTTTATGGTAGGTGACATGCCCCAATATCATTCAAGAAAAATTCTAATGAATAAATATTAAGTACTTTGTCTAGAATTCTTATCAAGGATGGAATATATTATTTGGGAAATTAACACATGGAATGGATAATAATAACAAATAAATTCACAAGAATTTCATAAATTAAATCTTGTAAATATTCTCGGAAATTTCATTTACTAGAATGAATTTATTCCCTAAAATAATTAACATTATTTTAATATCCATGCATCAATTTAATAATTCAATTACCCAATTTAATTATAAAATATTGCAATCATTGAAATATAAAATATGGAATCACATTATTCCTAAGAATCAAAAGATTCTTAGATAAAAAATTAAAGTATAATTCAAAACATGGGAATGTAATTTTTTGATTAATGATAATACCATGTTTATATATATACATTTTGGTAGTTTCAACACATAGAATATTTTAATTTCCTCTCTATTATCAGGATTATTATGTCTTTATTCTTCTATGTATTGGGGATCCCTTGTTCCATCATGGTCATATAAAGTATATTTAATCAATTATGTACTAGGATCATGAATTTTATAAAAAAGGGTTAAATGAGTATGGATTCATGCTGGACTAATCCTAAAAATGAATATAGAATTATAAATTCCATGAATGAAAATATAGGGATATGTCATGGTATTATCCCCGATGTGGATCCAAAATATTCACAATATCAATATAGATTTAAAATATGTTATCCATAATCTAATGGTGGTTGGATCTTCATGGACATGAACCACTACATGTGGATTTTCCCACCATCAAATTATTCAGTGAAATTGAGGAATGATCCATGGTTATATTTTACCAGATCTTCCAATTCACAATTAGGTATATATTACTAGGAGGGTGTAGGATGAAGAATTAATCCTCCACTTTCTTTTTTTCTGTTATTGGAACCTCTTCTTCAATGTACAGTGTTGGATCAACATGGGTTTCATGAACTGAAAATAAAAAATAATTAAGTTGGATTTATTAAATATATAAAATTTAATTTTTAATATTCAGAAAAATTATCCACTTAAATGTGAATCCAATATTTTTTATTTCCTCTGGATTAGTGACATGGACATCTTTATGGGCCTCCTAAAATGTATGTTAATCTCTTTCTGGTTTCTACATGTGTTCCTAAATAGATTAATGTAAATATTATTCATATTACTATAATGAATGGAATAATTTGACCAATTATTAAAATATAAAACAATAAAGAGTGCTACTCAAATTTTATTGACTAACATCAGAAAAATAATTTAAAAATAGGTCATATCCCTAATTCGTTTTGGATTTAATAAATGCCTCAATGCTTAGTTCCTCTTGAAGTTGGATCTTAGTTGATTGAGATAGGTAGTCTGGATCTTCCCCATTTTCTCCATACAACACCACATGGGTGTTCTAATATTGTTCCATGGCTAGAAATGAAATTAATGGCGATCCTTAATATTTTTTACAGGGATACGGAGATCAATTTTTACATTATATTCTTTCTATTAGTCATCTAGATCTTGTTTATCTCATAATAGTAGTTCAGTTGGAGTTTTTTCAACATCAAGTACTGAATCTAGCTACTTGTGATCATCCCCAATTTAATTTTTCACTAGGTGACTGTAACACCCGAGACTTTTATGTTATGTAAACCATAAAAGGAATTTTTTTACACAACACTTGCTTGGCTTGCTTTACACGCAATCGCGACCTTCCTCGATAGCTTGCGTCGTACGCAATACCGAGTTTCACTAAACAACAATATGCTATTAAAACTAGCCGTTATGAATAGTAATAACCACTTTTTGAAATTTTATAAATTTTATTTTTCAAAATGGACTTCATTTTTGTACTCAGAATATCGAAATTAGCCTAGGGTGAAATTTTGGTATTTTTCTGAAAACTTTCAATTTTTGATGAATAGTGAAACCACTAAGTGGTAGGTTAAAAACTGAATTTTGCATAAAACTTAATTTTACCACTTCTGTGAATGGAATTTCGAAAATCTGACAGACACGGTTGATATCAGTAAGTAAAATGTGGTTCAATGAGAAAAAAATAATTTTTTTGGTGAATAGTAACTTTTTACGATTTTTACCGCGGTTAATAGTAAATAGGGTAACTAAGGGTAAATATGATATTAATATTACCCTAACACATGTCCTAATTCTATTGGACAAGTGTAATTCGACCAAAAACAATCTTAGGAATAAAATATGACCATTTAGGCCCCCTTGGATTAGATTAGGACATTTATTATTAATTTATTTAAAGAAGGGTTAAAATAGTTAAAATCAAAGTTTAATAAGTAAATAATTTTTAATATGGGGTTATACATAAGATAAATTCGATTGTAAATATTCATTAGAAATCTAAAAAGATTTCATACATTATGGTATTTTATTTGTAATTTTTAGACATCAATTAATTTAATTTATTTATGACACAAAGATGATGCAGTAATTATCTTATTAATGAAATATTGACAAAATTGATAATATAAATACCAAAATAAATGTAATTTAAGACTTTTTATGAATTCCACTAATTTTCTAGGTTACTATGATATATTAATGTTGATTTAATCAACTTGGTTCGAACATATAATTCTGTTATGACTTTAAAAAAAATCATATATCAAATAGTGTCAAAATTGACACAAAATAGTTTTTAAATCAAATATTATATTATTAATTGTTATTTTATTCCTAAAAATCCAAGGTTCGGCCAAATGACTTAGATAAGGATATATATATTAATAATAAACAATTTGGGGTTCGTTTGGCATGTTATAGTAAGTGTATTAACCATATAGTGAAAGAAAACAAAAAGACACGGTAAAAGTTAAATTAATTAACTTAGAGTTAAATCTAATTGATAACGTTACAATAATACCCTAAACTTGTATAAATCCTATTGGTTGATAGGATTTCGACCCATACCCACTTTAGCTTCGAAATAAGACCCTTTGGAACCATTATAAACCGATTTTGACTTTAATATAAAATAATATTTTGAGATATTCCTAAGGTGCCCCTCTCCTCCCTTATAAAAGGGCACCTCCTCCCCTTCCTCCTCACACCAATTTGAGCACTCAAGCTCGGCCAACCCCTGCCATTTTCTCCTCTCCACTTCCCTAGAATTATCCTAGAGTTCCTGGTCTTCTCCAAAGACCAATCTTAGTTCCTTAAGTGGAGGATTCAAAGAGGCGTTCCAAAGAAGAGGTAATATCCATTACCGATCTTTTCAATTTCTTTCTTCTTCAACTTCTTCTTCTTTAGTTGTTTAATGATAAAGTAATAACATCAGTATTACTTACATACTGATATTTTATTATAAATATGAAAAAACCCTAATTCACCTTCTATCCATCCTACGGAAAAATGAAATCACCGGGCGTGCGTACGTACGGAATACCGTCTCCACGCCGTGGTGTAATCTATTTTCCACCATCACCTTACAAGGATGGGTATAATGGTGTAATGAGTAACTATATATGATTATTATTAAGTAATATTGATACTGAAATAATATATATATATACTCCAATACAATTCCACGATCATAGGAACGATATCATCACTCGTGCGTACGTACGGAATACCGTCTCCACGATGTGATGCGACTCGTTCTACATGATCTTCATTTCATAATGATTATATAAATGAATTGAATGAATGAATATGGTATATACTACACTAATACCATTCTGGAAATGAATTATCTATAACCTAAAGATAAGAATAAGAATTTATTCAACAAAACACACATAAGAACAAAAAGTTATAAAGACCCGAGTAACAAGTAACAATGAAATATTACTAACAAGAAGCTAATAATATGACCATATATGATATCATATCAATATGTATGATTCTGGAATAAGTCAATAACATTATTTAAACCATTATACAGGAGCTTCGGACACGAACAAAGCAAATCGGACCTAAGGTAAGGGAAATATCACAATCTCATTTTTATCCGAGATTGTTTATTCGTAAGTATTTACTGGGGTGTATTTTATCATCCACATCCATGTTCCCTCAATATGTAATATTGTTTCCATCCAATTTCAATAGTTTAAATCCAATTTTTCCCTTAGGTGAATTTTTAGTAAAGAATATGAAAGGAATCTTTTGTCGTTTTTCCGTACGAGGTACTTTTTGACTTTTTCGACAAAAGTACGAAGAATGTTTTTTTAACTTATACGGCATGAATGGATTTTTAAAACATTACTTCAAAGAAGCTTCCTTTACAAGTTTTCAAGTTTATTTTTAATCAACTTCTTTTATTTTAAAGTTGTATGACATGTTATGAAAGGAAAAATGTTTTTGAAAAAGAAAGGATATTTTCCTCAAGAATTCAATTCAAGTGTTTTATCAAAATTATTTTCCATCTAAGATAATAAAGGGTTCTGTTTCTATCCATATTTTTACATGGATTTGACTATGTTGTGATGGAATTATGTTTATTAATTCCTTTATCTTATATGAATTGATTTATGATGTCATGATGTTTCAAGAATCCCATTTTTGTTACATGTGTTATGCGATGATGTATGTTTTATGATTATGTGGCACACATAAGAAAGGATTCATTATAAGATGGGTGGGACCTATATCTCCCTCCAATGCATTGGGTAATGATTTTATATCTCATGAGATAGACATGGCTGGAACGGAAGGTTATTTCGGTTCAGTGATACAGGACTGAAACGAGGAGTGAACTCGGTTCAGAAAGGGACTTTGTCCACTAAGATAGTCTTGGCAATGAGTCATGACTAACAAGAAATGATTTTCCATGATTATGTGTGCATGCCACAAAGTTTCAAGTTTTATGTTATGATTATGGGGATCTCATTTTCACTTCTATGATTTATTCCATGTTAAGATATTATGATCTCTTTTGCAGGTTATGATTTTCATAAAGATATGATATGATTTTTATTTCCTTTATTTGCCCTTGCTGAGCATTTGAGCTCACCCTTTTATGTTTTCTTTTCCCCAGGTCAGGAAGATGGATATTAAGTAGAATATGCTTAAAGGGACCCTAGATATGATGAAATAAATGGGAGACACTGTAGAAGATTTATGAACCAGTTGTTTATGTTTCCCAGTTTCTAAAGACACTATACCTATACGGTCCTTTGTGGTTTTGTCATATGTTGTAATAAGTGTGCTTTAATTTCGAAGTATTAACAATGTATGTAAAGTATGGGTCGTTATAGTTGGTATCAGAGGAAAGGTATAGTCAACCTTTGGAAACTAGGATGTGAAAGCCTTAGTAAGAACCCTAAGGATAAGTCTAAGCATAGAACACAATCTTAGAAATGGCCATGAATAACCTAGGATAAGACCATAAGCATGATTTTTTTTTGAATTATGTGGTTTCCTATTATAATTAGTGTTGCTCACACTATTCTTCTTGGTTTTAGTCAATGGATGAAACCCGAAGGAACCGTGTTAATGCGGAATGTGATGGGCAATGCAATGATTGTCCCCCTGAGCAACCAAACGATATGGGAGCTGGAATGCAAAATCTTGTAGCCATGCTCACACAACTTTCTCAAGATATGAATCATGCAGGATTTCCAAACGAACAAAGGAGGGAGCAACATTCTGTTGAATCCTTCATGAGGCAGCGTCCACCTTCTTTCAGTGGGTCTACTGATCCATTAGTTTCTGAACAATGGATTAGTACTACTGAAAAGATATTTTCAGTTCTTCAATGTTCTGAGCATGATAAAGTCATCCTAGCAGTGTATCGTTTGGAAGGAGATGTGGATCAATGGTGGAATCTTGTTAAGAATACGAGGCAAAGGGATGAAATTGAGTCTATGGAATGGGACGAGTTCAAGAACTTATTTTTCAATAAGTACTTCCCTCGTATTCTCCGAACAAAGATGGAGAAAGAGTTCCTTGAACTGAAGCAAATGGATGATGAATCTGTTAGTACCTATGAAGCAAATTTTACAAGACTTGCAAGGTACGCTTCTGGTATTATTATCCAACCTGAGAGTAAGATCGATCGATTCTTTAGTGGCTTAAAACCAAGTCTTCAAAGGGCGTTAGCCATAAGGGACTTCAATAGCTACGAGGAAATCGTTCGATGTGCTCTCAAAGTCGAGATGGAGATTGGAGTAACCCATCAGTCACATGGGTTTGATAAGAAGAGGAAGATGGAATTCAAAGAAAAATATAAAGAGCACACGGAAAAGAAGATGAGCTTTTCCTTATGCTCAATGTGTGGAAAGAAACATGGAGGGAGTTGTCTTAAAGGGACAAGTAAATGTTTTAAATGTGGAAAGGAAGGTCATCGGGCATTTGAATGCCGTGATAATGGGAAGAAGATGTCTAATGATGCAAACAAAGGAAGGGATACACAGAATGAACCTACTACACTTCAATGTTTCAAGTGCAAGGAGATGGGGCATTATGCCAATCAATGCCCAAATCCAAGGGTTGATGACGATGGTCGACGTCAACAAACTCTTAAGGCTAAAGACAAAGGAAAGTCACATGCAATTTCGATCAGCGATGTGGAGTACGATAACGATGTGGTGAAAGGTACACTTACCATCCACTCTAAAGTAGCAAATGTTTTATTTGATTCTGGATCCACCCACTCTTTTATTTCTGAAGACTTTTCTAAGGGTATCACCGTATTACATCAACAATTAGATGTTGAGTTAGCTGTGACAACACCTAATGGCACATCAATCGCATCAAATGTTTATAATTCTTCTCCGATCGAAGTTTGTGGGAAAGTGCTTCCTGCAAATCTTGTGATCCTTCCTTTAGTGGAATTTGATGTGATTCTTGGCATGGATTGGCTTTCTCTACATGGAGCTCATATCGATTGCCAAAGAAGGGAAGTCACATTTCATATTCCAGATCAATCTACGATCGTCTATCAATGCAAGGATGAACATAACCTTCCAGTGGAATGTTCTTCCATCTTATGGGTATTGATTCCACTAAATGAAGGTTATTTATCTCAAATGGTTGGTGAGAAACTCACGATTAAGAATATGCCCATTGTACGGTAGTTTGATGATGTCTTTCCGGAGGAATACCCGGGTCTTCCACCAAATCGTGAAGTTGAGTTTTCAATACAACTCGTACCGGGTGCTTTGCCTATTTCAAAGACACCTTATAGAATGGCCCCAATTGAGTTGCAGGAATTGAAGAAGCAACTCCAAGAGAATCTTGATAAGGGATTCATACGCCCTAGTGCATCACCTTGGGGAGCACCTGTTCTATTTGTTAAGAAGAAAGATGGATCAATGAGACTTTGCATTGATTATCGAGAACTTAACAAGATCACTATCAAGAACAAATATCCTCTCCCACGCATTGATGACTTATTTGACCAACTACGCGGAGCTCAATACTTTTCCAAGATTGATCTTCGTTCAGGGTATCATCAATTAAGGGTCAAAAGGGAGGATATACCAAAGACGGCTTTCCGTACAAGGTATGGACACTATGAATTTATAGTGATGCCATTTGGTCTTACTAATGCCCCTGCTATCTTCATGGATCTAATGAATAGAGTCTTTAGAGACTATCTTGATCAATTTGTGGTAGTCTTTATAGACGATATTCATGTCTATTCAAAGAGCAAGGAAGATCATGAAGATCACTTGAGAATTATATTGAAGACCCTGAGAAAAGAGAAGCTTTATGCCAAATTTACCAAGTGTGAATTTTGGCTTCAAAAAGTTTCACTTTTGGGTCATATAATCTCAAAAGAGGGGATATCTGTGGATCCAGCAAAAACAGAGGTTATCGAAAGATGGTCAAGACCAACAACAGTAACTGAGATCTGAAGTTTTCTTGGTTTGGATGGATATTATCGACGTTTTGTAAAAGATTTTTCACGATTATCTAATCCAATCACCAAGTTGACTCGGAAAGGAGTTACGTTTGTCTGGACATGGGAATGAGAATAGAATTTCAAGGAGTTGAAAAGAAGGTTATCAAGTGCACCTGTGCTCACACTGCCTTGTAGTGGAGAAAGGTTTGTGATCTACAGTGATGCATCCAAGAAGGGATTGGGGTGTGTTCTTATGAAAAATGATATGGTGATAGCTTATGCTTCACGACAGTTGAAAATCATTGAGCAAAATTACCCAACACATGATTTGGAGTTGGCTGCGGTAATATTTGCATTAAAGATTTGGAGGCATTACCTTTATGGTGAAAGGTGTGATATTTATACTGATCATAAAAGTTTAAAGTATATTTTCACACAAAAGGAGTTGAATATGCGTCAAAGAAGATGGTTGGAGCTGATTAAGGATTATGACTGCTCAATCCATTACCACCCTGGGAAAGCAAACAAGGCGGCAGATGCATTAAGTCGACAAGACCATGCTAGTTTATCCATGATGAGGATCACAAAAGATCCAATATTTATGGATTTTCAAAGGATGGATCTTGGAATTATAATGGAAGGGGAAAAATATTATCTTTCTCAAATGAATGTTCAACCATCTATACATGTGAAGATTAAAGAGGCACAGAAAGTAGATGTCAAGTTACAAAAGAAGGTGAGAAATGTTCCTGAATTCAACCTTGATTGTGATGGGATAATAAAGTTCAGGAATCGGGTTTGTGTTCCTCCCATCCCCGAATTAAAGAAAGAGCTACTGGATGAGGCTCATAGTTCTTCATTCTCTATTCATCCTGGAAGCACGAAGATGTATAGGGACCTGAAAGAGTACTTCTGGTGGGATGGCATGAAAAGAGATGTTGCTGAATATGTCTCTCGATGCTTGGTTTGTCAACAAGTTAAAGATGAGAGACAGAAGTCTAAGGGGATGTTACAACCATTACCCATACCCGAATGGAAATGGGAAAACATCACTATGGACTTTGTCACAGGACTTCCTAAAACATCCAAAGGCAATAATGCTATCTGGGTCATAGTTGATCGTCTTACAAAGTCTTCACACTTCATTGCTATTAGAGAGGATTTCTCTCTAGATCAGCTTGCCAGGATATATGTAAAGGAAGTGGTAAGATTGCATGGAGTACCACTTTCTATTATATCTGATCGAGATCCGAGATTTACCTCGAAGTTCTGGCGAAGTCTTCAGCATACTCTGGATACAGAGTTGAGTTTCAGCACTGCTTATCATCCCCAGACAGACGGTCAGTCTGAGAGAACAATTCAAACCCTAGAAGATATGTTGAGAGCTTGCTCTATGGATTTCAAAGGAGGTTGGGATCAACACCTACCTTTGGTGGAATTTTCTTATAATAATAGCTTTCACTCCAGTATTCAGATGGCTCCTTATGAAGCTCTCTATGGAAAGAAATGCAGGACTCCAACTTGCTGGGATGAAGTTGGGGAAAGAAAGCTTTTAGGACCTGATCTCGTTGATGAAATGGCAGAAAAGGTTAGATCTATTCAACAACACATAAGAGCAGCTCAGAGTCGACAGAAAAGTTATGCCGACAACCGAAGAAAAGACCTAGAGTTTGAAGTGGGCGATAAAGTGTTCTTACGAATATCTCCCTGGAAGAGGGTTATGAGATTTGGAAAGAAGGGGAAGTTGAGCCCTAGATATATCGGTCCTTTTGAAATACTGGATCGTGTTGGGAAGGTAGCTTACCGATTGGCGCTTCCACCGAATCTCTCTCAAGTTCACGATGTGTTCCACGTATCTCTCCTGAGAAAGTACATACCAGATCCTTCACATGTACTCAGCTCAGAAGTTGTACCGCTGGAGCAAGATCTTTCTTATGAAGAACAGCCGATAGAGATTCTGGATCGTAGCGAAAAAGTCCTACGAAACAAGACCACTCGCTTGGTGAAAGTTTTATGGAGGAACCACCAACTTGAAGAATCTACATGGGAGCTTGAGGATATGATGAGGGAGAACTATCCTCATCTGTTTGTTACAAAGTGACGAATTTTGAGGGCGAAATTCTTTTTAAGGGGGGTAGAATGTAACACCCGAGACATTTATGTTATATAAACCATCAAAGGAATTTTTTTACACAACACTTGCTTGGCTTGCTTTACACGCAATCGCGACCTTCCTCGATAGCTTGCGTCGTACGCAATACCGAGTTTCACTAAACAACAATATGCTATTAAAACTTTCCGTTATGAATAGTAATAACCACTTTTTGAAATTTTATAAATTTTATTTTTCAAAATGGACTTCATTTTTGTACTCAGAATATCGAAATTATCCTAGGGTGAAATTTTGGTATTTTTCTGAAAACTTTCAATTTTTGATGAATAGTGAAACCACTAAGTGGTAGGTTAAAAACTGAATTTTGCATAAAACTTAATTTTACCGCTTCTGTGAATGGAATTTCGAAAATCTGACAGAAACGGTTGATATCAGTAAGTAAAATGTGGTTCAATGAGATAAAAATAATTTTTTGGTGAATAGTAACTTTTTACGATTTTTACCGCGGTTAATAGTAAATAGGGTAACTAAGGGTAAATATGATATTAATATTACCCTAACACATGTCCTAATTCTATTGGACAAGTGTAATTCGACCAAAAACAAACTTAGGAATAAAATATGACCATTTAGGCCCCCTTGGATTAGATTAGGACATTTATTATTAATTTATTTAAAGAAGGGTTAAAATAGTTAAAATCAATGTTTAATAAGTAAATCATTTTTAATATGGGGTTATACATAAGATAAATTCGATTGTAAATATTAATTAGAAATCTAAAAAGATTTCCTACATGATGGTATTTTATTTGTAATTTTTAGACATCAAATAATTTATTTTATTTATGACACAAAGATGATGCAGTAATTATCTTATTAATGAAATATTGACAAAATTGATAATCTAAATACCAAAATAAATGTAATTTAAGACTTTTTATGAATTCCACTAATTTTCTAGGTTACTATGATATATTAATGTTGATTTAATCAACTTGGTTCGAACATATAATTCTTTTGTGACTTTCACAAAAATCATATATCAAATAGTGTCAAAATTGACACAAAATAGTTTTTAAATCAAATATTATATTATTAATTGTTATTTTATTCCTAAAAATCCAAGGTTCGGCAAAATGACTTAGATAATGATATATATATTAATAATAAACAATTTGGGGTTCTTTTGGCATGTAATAGTAAGTGTATTAACCATATAGTGAAAGAAAACAAAAAGACACGGTAAAAGTTAAATTAATTAACTTAGAGTTAAATCTAATTGATAAGGTTAAAATAATACCCTAAACTTGTCTAAATCCTATTGGTTGATAGGATTTCGACCCATCCCCGCTTTAGCTTCGAAATAAGACCCTTTGGAACCATTATAAACCGATTTTGACTTTAATATAAAATAATATTTTGAGATATTCCTAAGGTGCCCCTCTCCTCCCTTATAAAAGGGCACCTCCTCCCCTTCCTCCTCACACCAATTTGAGCACTCAAGCTCGGCCAAACCCTGACATTTTCTCCTCTCCACTTTCCTAGAATAATCCTAGAGGTCCTGGTCTTCTCCAAAGACCAATCTTAGTTCCTTAAGTGAAGGATTCAAAGAGGCGTTCCAAAGAAGAGGTAATATCCATTACCGATCTTTTCAATTTCTCTCTTCTTCAACTTCTTCTTCTTTAGTTGTTTCATGATAAAGTAATAACATCAGTATTACTTACATACTGATATGTTATTATAAATATGAAAAAACCCTAATTCACCTTCTATCCATCCTACGGAAAAATGAAATCACCGCGCGTGCGTACGTACGGAATACCGTCTCCACGCCGTGGTGTAATCTATTTTCCACCATCACCTTACAAGGATGGGTATAATGGTGTAATGAGTAACTATATATGATTATTATTAAGTAATATTGATAATGAAATAATATATATATATACTCCAATACAATTCCACGATCATAGGATCGATATCATCACTCGTGCGTACGTACGGAATACCGTCTCCACGATGTGATGCGACTCGTTCTACATGATATTCATTTCATAATTATTATATAAATGAATTTAATGAATGAATATGCTATATACTACACTAATACCATTCTGGAAATTAATTATCTATAACCTAAAGATAAGAATAAGAATTTATTCAACAAAACACGCATAAGAACAAAAAGTTATAAAGACCCGAGTAACAAGTAACAATGAAATATTACTAACAAGAAGCTAATAATATGACCATATATGATATCATATCAATGTGTATGATTCTGGAATAAGTCAATAACATTATTTAAACCATTATACAGGATCTTAGGACACGAACAAAGCAAATCGGACCTAAGGTAAGGGAAATATCACAATCTCATTTTTATCCGAGATTGTTTATTCGTAAGTATTTACTGGGGTGTATTTTATCATCCACATCCATGTTCCCTCAATATGTAATATTGTTTCCATCCACTTGCAATAGTTTAAATCCAATTTTTCCCTTAGGTGAATTTTTAGTAAAGAATATGAAAGGAATCTTTTGTCGTTTTTCCGTACGAGGTACTTTTTGACTTTTCCGACAAAAGTACGAAGAATGTTTTTTTTAACTTATACGGCATGAATGGATTTTTAAAACATTACTTCAAAGAAGCTTCCTTTACAAGTTTTCAAGTTTATTTTTAATCAACTTCTTTTATTTTAATGTTTTATGACATGTTATGAAAGGAAAAATGTTTTTGAAGAAGAAAGGATATTTTCCTCAAGAATTCAATTCAAGTGTTTTATCAAAATTATTTTCCATCTAAGATAATAAAGGGTTCTGTTTCTATCCATATTTTTACATTGATTTGACTATGTTGTGATGGAATTATGTTTATGAATTCCTTTATCTTATATGAATTGATTTATGATGTCATGATGTTTCAAGAATCCCATTTTTGTTACATGTGTTATGCGATGATGTATGTTTTATGATTATGTGGCACACATAAGAAAGGATTCATTATAAGATGGGTGGGACCTATATCTCCCTCAAATGCATTGGGTAATGATTTTATATCTCATGAGATAGACATGGCTGGAACGGAAGGTTATTTCGGTTCAGTGATACAGGACTGAAACGAGGACTGAACTCGGTTCAGAAAGGGACTTTGTCCACTAAGATAGTCTTGGAAATGAGTCATGACTAACAAGAAATGATTTTCCATGATTATGTGTGCATGCCACAAAGTTTCAAGTTTTATGTTATGATTATGGGGATCTCATTTTCACTTCTATGATTTATTCCATGTTAAGATATTATGATCTCTTTTGCAGGTTTTGATTTTCATAAAGATATGATATGATTTTTATTTCCTTTATTTGCCCTTGCTGAGCATTTGAGCTCACCCTTTTATGTTTTCTTTTCCCCAGGTCAGGAAGATGGATATTAAGTAGAATATGCTAAAAGGGACCCTAGATATGATGAAATAAATGGGAGACACTGTAGAAGATTTATGAACCAGTTGTTTATGTTTCCCAGTTTCTAAAGACACTATACCTATACGGTCCTTTGTGGTTTTGTCATATGTTGTAATAAGTGTGCTTCAATTTCGAAGTATTAACAATGTATGTAAAGTATGGGTCGTTATAGTGAGGATGTGGATACTCATAGAATCATCTTCTTGGTTATCCTTATTAAAAATAGGGAAAGCCAATGGTTTTTTCTCATTGTCCTATACTTGAGGTTATCTCTTTTAAGATTTATCTTGGAAATATTTAGTTATCCCTTCCATTTTCATGATATTTTTCCAAGGTATTGTCTTTAGAAATGATGGGGGAATATTAGGAACAATCTATGGGTCTGTTTTCATTTTCCAAATAAAATTTCAGAATATACACCCCGAATTTAGTTAACTCTCTAAAGAATACTTCAACCATGTTTAGTTTGAGTGTCAATTTGATATTATAGAAGTGGTCATCAGGATCATTTCATGGAAAATTATTATTTGGGTTCCCTAGAACTATCTAGCCCATAAGGAAATGCTATCTTATGTAGATGAGGTTGATCGACTAATGGTTTGTGCACCGATAAGTAGTCAATCCATGAAGAATAATAATCATATCAATAAATCATGAGAAAAATATTTTCTTAATTTTTTTAAGAAATTATTATTATTTATATAATTTGAAAATATAAAATTGAAACAAATGATTACATCGATCAATGAAAACGACATCAATTTTGGTGTATACATATCATGGGATGTGGAAAAATTAAATTTCTAAATATTTTCTAAATGGAACTCTATGGTCATTCATGGTCATCTCACTTGAAGAGATTTCTCATTTTTTTCACCTACATTATATAATTTAAAAAAATATATTTATTTCTATTGATTATATTATTTATATAAACAAAGTAAAAAATTATTTTTGGGGTTTTTTTTTATTTTTTAAAAAACTGAAATGATCATAAAAATAGTAATATAAACTTAAACTAACATGCAATGATAAAAAATATGAATAGTTAGAAATAACACCATCATATGATTGGTTTCAGATTATATCAGTAATATTATATTTTTCCACATATACTTTGATAATATATTTTTGAAATCACTTGCATCAATCACTACCCTTTTACATTGTTATTGTGAAATATCAGATGTCTTAAGTAATAAATATCCCACCTCCACTGATAATCAAGGTTGATGACACATCTTTTTCTATGGTGTGCAGACTTATAGGAACTAACTTATTCAAATTCTATTTTATCCATAGATTGGCTCTTCTCTATCATTTTATGATCTAAACAATAATGAGAGGGGAAGAGGTTAAATATATAAATAGAAATAGATTTGGGTTTCATGTAATGGGTGATATTCCACACCCCCATACATGTTAATAAATTCCAACTCTACCATAAAATAAAATTTAACAATGAATTGAAGAACACCTTGATCTCCCAATGGCCATGCATCTAGTCAACATTCATTTTCGAGGCTGAGTGATCACCTGGTGTATTGAATTAAGATAATAATAATAACAGTTGATAAGGGTTTGTCGTATACAATTATCATATGTGATGTACCAGTTTTTCAAAAATTAAAAATAATGATTCAGTTGATTTTTGTATTATATGATTTATCATATAGATTACTATGTGACTAAAAATTTATTTGGTGATTAGTTTATTAAATTTATTTATGGAAAAAGATATTATATTTCTAGGGAACATGATAATGTCATGGTAAAGAAAGTCGAAGGGAATTTAATTGTAGGATTAATGGTTGAATTATATTTTGAAATAATATATTATTTTAATGTGGATTTATTTTTATTCAGGATGATTTTTCTAATGATAATCATATATTGGAGATTATATGACTACATAATATACATTTTTTGAATTATAAATTAAGTTTGAATGATTTTATATAGATATAAATTTTAAATTTATCTTGTAATAATATGGGATCATGTGTTTCAAAATTTATGTGTTTTGATCATGGTTGGGTATAGTTTGAATAATTTTTAAGATAGATTTATGTCTAACTTTTAGTGTTATTGTATATGGTTGAGTGATTAATGTTTTATATATTCATATAATTTTTTATTAATTTTGGGTGACTAATTTATCTCCTATTATCCATTCTAATTTTGGTTAATCTAAATAAATGAGTTAATTTTTTTTCAATTTTTGGATGTATGTGATTCAGTATATGTTAATTATAGGGCAATAGGAATGAGAAATTCGTTTTGAAAACTCATCTTTTTTTAGGGAACTTGGAGTTTGTAGTGGAAGTTGGTTAATTTTTTTATTGTAACATTCAAGTAAATATTCTTCCACAGTGTAAATAAATACCTCAACTCTAGGAAAATGTCTTAAAAAATAAAATCATATTACTTTATCTTCCAATGAATCAATGCCTTTTTCAAAATACTTTGTTTTATGGTTGTGTGGTTGTTAAATTTTTCAAGATCATTGAATTTCCTATAATCAATTTCATATTTCACTTTCCCTCATTATTTAGATATTATGATTTTTTCTCCTTCCTATATTTTCACCTCCCACCAATGGTTTTATTAATGGGAACTGAGTTATGTGTTATTCTAGATTCCCTAAATATTTCTTTTTCTCCCTTATAAAGAGGCTTTTTTATTAACCCATTTTTACAATGTGGATTTTGATAATAGAATCATAAATTTTAAAATGATTTTTAGGAAAAGAAATCAAATTGCTTCTATTTAAATTTATTAATGTAATAAATCTAATGTCTATATATTTTAAAATAAGGAAATTATGATCGATTATGTGTATGACATTAACCACTGAGGTAATCTGAACCAGTATGTATTGTTTTATGACTGTCATAAATTAACCCTTAAATTGGTTGGTATGTTAGAAATTAAATAATTTTTTTAAAATATTTAAATCTTATAATAAATAAAATATAATTATTATTTATATAGATATAATCCATCATTGCTTTAGAAAATCTATTTTACTCATCGTAGTTTGGTTTTCTTCAAAAATGATATTTTTTATGAGAGAATAATATAGTTAATTTATAAAACACTTAAAAAAATATAAAAACATTTTATTTTTTAAATCACCTTGATTAAATTTTATTGGGGTGAATTTTTGATAATTTTTTGAACATATTGGTCTTTAATTCATAGTTAAACATAATTATTCATATTAAGAAATTTATTTACTATACCAAAATTTTAGATTAAAATACACTTTTTGTTAGACATAAATTTAAATTATTCTTTTTTAATTTAAAATATTTCAATTATTTTTTTCAATGAATTTTTTAACTGGATTTAGTTTTAAAAAACTTTATATTTAAATAAAAAATAATGACAAAATAATTTTCATTTCCTTTTTCTGGTTAAATTATATAATAAATTATACAATTTCTTCATTTTTAATATTGAAAAATATATTCCATATTTGGAGTAAAATTTTCTAGTTTTTTTTAAATATAAACATTTTTTAGTCATTCTGATTAGTATTCATGGTATTTTTTATTACCATTAATATGGTAAATAATAGAATTAATTATTAGATATAATATGTTATAGGTAAGAAAATTACCCTAAAATATGCAAAATAAATTATTATAAGAGACCATTTCGTCCATGATCATACAAAATTCAGATTTATGAAATTTTTTCAATTTGGATGTGATTATGACCCAAATAATATTTTATGTAAATGAAAAACCATAATTTCATACATTTTATTAATAAATACAATATTTTCAACATTAATATAACCAGAGAACGTGTTCAATTAAAAATATTAACATAAAATATTAATTATTTATCTTCATCAGGGTAAATTTGATTTAATTTTTAGTAGATCCATAATTTCCATAAATGCTTTCACAATGGAGATAGAGTAATCAGTCAATAATAGGAAAAATAACATAAATTATTTCTAAAATGATATCAATAATCGGTTTTGAATGAATATATGAGTATTATAATTTGTTTAGATATTAATGAAATATTATACTATATTATAGGAAATATATTTTAATTGAATAATTGTATTGATGTTATTATGGTCTAAGTAAATGAATATTTCTAAAATTGACATTAATGATATTTTATAGAAAATACATTTTTATTAAATGTTTCAAAATCAATAAAAAAAATAGATTCATAAAAATGAATGAGGTATAGTTAAATAAATAAAATGATGTCCATTTATGTGTAATATTTAATTTTATATAACATTTTTAACCCTAGTTTTATAGAAAACATTAATATTTTGATAATTGTTAAAAGGTATATAGAATGGTTAAACCAAAATCATAAGTAAATAAGTGTTATATATAATTTTCAAAATATCAATTTAGGAGATTATTTCAACTCATGATAATCTTATATTGTAATAAAAAAAATTCATTTGGAACAAAAATTATTTTTTTGAATTTAAAATTTAATGAAATTAAAAGTGTTCCCAACCCCGCTCTTATAAAAGGACACACCATCATCTCATTTATTCACAACTCAAGAAACATTTGGTTTTGACATTACCTAAATAAAAACATCTCTTTTGAATTTAATTAATTATATCATTGAATGGGATAATATAACTGGAATACAAAAAAAGGGTTGTAAATGTGTAAATAATTTCCTAATCCTATTATTCTATTAGATAACGAATATACAAGATGAGTAAGACTCAGAGTAAGGTAATTTATTTTTAAAATCCTCTTCTAAATTTTCTCTTTAAAATAATTTTCATCAATTTTTAATGTTTGAAAAATATCATATTAAAGTATTTATATAGATATATGTGATTTATACAGGACATTTTAAGTTTCTTTTGATTTTCATTCAATGGTTTCCAATAACAAATTTTTTCCATTTTTTTACTTTCTTCAAGAATATTAAAAGGAATGTTGTATTATTATCTATACAATAAAAAAGACATTTCACACCTCCATAACTATTATTGAATATATGGATTCCATTATAAGATTAATTTTTTTATTTAATGGATGAATACTTTTTTCTAGGTTCAGGTTATTTTCCAAAAGCGTTTTATAAGAGAATTGATATATCAATATCCATAAATTTTGAATTATGTATAAAAAATGTTTTTAAGATTCACGATTTTTTGTTTTTAGTTATGGTTCATTGGAAGTTTTTAGGATATTATATTGTTTTTTTATATACAGATCATGTAGGAACACATTATAGCTCTCAAATTCCTTGTGTAATGTCTCATAATTAACCGATTTGGATTCTCCTAAGATATTATGAGAATATACTATGATAGTGATACTTATTATAACTATGATTGTTATTTAATATGTAAACATAATGGTAATTCTATTTATAACTTTTAAGGTCATCCCATTTATTAATAGAAATATGAAAATGTTTCCCCAAGTTACCTAAACGATTTACATGTTCATGGTATTGGATTTTATGGAAATATTTTGTTTTCATTAGGTAATGTAATATATATTCTACTTTATAAGGTTTAATGTTATAGCATTGTGAGAATTTTTTTAAGAGTTTTTATGACATAAAATAACCCATTTTTTTTAATTTTTACATTTAAAATACTTATGAAAAGTTTATGAAAAAATTTTGGGTATAGAAGATGATTTCTTGGGTGAGAAAATATTAAATTTGAACCCTAAAGTTTATTTTTAAATTTAAATTCTTTTTATGTACTGATGGACTAATAGTTTATTTATTTATTTTATTATCAGTTACTGAGATTATTGTGCTCATCACATGTTTTAAAAAGATTTTTCACAAGAGGAGTAGGGACAATGCCCCGGTCAATGTGAACATGGTGAAGATGTTTCCTACAATGAAAACATATTTATATTTTATAGTTTTTTGGTGTGGGAAAAATGGATACTGATTGAAATTTCAGACATTTTAATATTTGTGTATGTTATGTATGATTTAAGACCCTACCCGAAAAAAATAAAACCATAAAACAATTTTTTGAATGTATGATTGTGTATCCAATTTTTAGTTAACATGATTATGTAATACATTATACGAAGTCCTTTTAATATACTACAATGAAATTAATTTAATAAATATTTAAAATGAATAAAATAAATAAAATACTAAAAATGGACAAATAATAAAAATTAAAAATAATATTATACGAATAAAGAGACATACATATCCCACACACAAACACACAAAAACATACAAGCATTTTCATTGACATACATATATAGATGCATAAACATTAATATACACCCACACACACACATACACATAAAAACATATGCAAGCATATAAACATTCATATACATAAAAACATGTATTCACATACACATACATACAATTGCAAATAAATATACTGAAATACATACACATACATTACAAAAATACCCATGCTATATAACACGTATATATACATATTCAAAAATATATACATACACATATATATACATACACATACAGAAATGTACATCCACATGAATACACATAAAATTTCACACACACATACACATAAACATACAAATACATACATACATAACAATATGTACATACATGCATAAACATACTCATAAACATAAACATAAAATATCCTACATCTACTTCATATGGGATTAGAAACTAAAATCCATTTCCATATTATGTTTGGGTGATGAATGTGTTCAAGGAAGTTTCCAAGGTGTTTTGTATGTATTTAGGTGAGTTAAGGAATTCTTCACCATTGATCCATGTACAATTTTATAATGGTAGTGGATGTTGCGTGGAGTCTCATAGTGTGGTGTAGAGGGATGTAGTGATGATATAATGCCACTTCCATGTTATTCATGGCTACACCATGGAGGTATATTGTGGGATATACTATATGGATTTTTTCCCATATAGTGAGTATGAAACATATGTATTACACTAGTATTCGAGTGTTTGTGGCATGGATGTACTAAAACTGGAATAGTGATTCAGGGGCGTTCTTCCAAATTGTTGGGTAGTTGTTATTAGGGGTTGTAGGCTACTACATCATCCCTCCAATCTAGTTTGTATAATCAATGCTATGGATCTACACTATAGATCATGAACATTATTTGATCATGTAGTTTATAATGTGGTCCCTTTTCCGTAAATGTAGTATTTCCCAAGTCGTATAATTCTACAGTATCATTTATGTGGTTGTGTCACTGTATTGTAAATTTTTGTTGTTCTATAAATTCCTAGTACCCCATATAAACCCTTTTCTAAAATAATTCTCCAATAAACCCTATAAATCCCATGTATATTTTGATTATTTTAAAGATATATATTAAAAATGATTAATACCATGCTTCATGGGATCGATCTTTGGGGATTCCTGTTGAGTTCTTTATATTTTTATTGAAGACTATTTTTTGTTCATTGTGGTTTCATGAAATTTATTCTCTACATGATATGGAGGAGGACCTCCATCATTTTAATGGAGTTTTATTTATTATTTATTAGTGTGTTTTTCATTGAAATTAATTTAATATTATAGTATCCTTTTAGGAGAGGTGATTTTAGATTCAAATTGATGTTCGATTTATTTTTAAAAATCATCAAATTCATTAAGGGAGGTTATTCATCGGAATTCCATTTATTCGTGTAAAATAATAATTTTATAGTAATTTGGATTTTTCGGTCGTATTTGATGTTTCTATTATAAAAGATAAACTTTATAAAAAAATATTTTTTAGTAATGATGATCATGTTTAATTGATTTCTACCATGATAATGGTTTTCGACCTGATTTTTTATAGTGTTCATTATATTATATTTTTTAATTAGAAATATTTCTACACTTGGGTTGGAATATTTTATTTGATGTTAATTTTTAATGAACATAATGAATATAATTGGTTGGGATTTTTAATAGACATAACTAATCATGTTTTATGAATATATAGCTTCTTATAATTTTATTTGAAATAAAAATGATTCTTGATTAATGATTAGTTGATGTTGTTATTCCATGTGATAATTAAATTTGATAAGTAACCTAAAGTTGAAATATGCTTTGTGGGAAATAAAAGTCATGGTCAATTATATTTATTCCATTCATAGATTTTAGGAACTATAATTGATTCTATACAGTAATAATAACTGATATACTAGATTTTTTATCTTATGTATAGGTTACCAATAATAGTAATATATAATAATGGAATTAGATAATTCCAGAGGGAACACAACTGCTAGATTGATAAATATCAATTCTCAAGGATTTGTGATATCATAGTCATATGAATGATGAATGCATTGTGTTTGGGAAAATGAGATCCCATTTACATTTAAAGGATAATTTACTTTTTAAGGGGAAGGTATACATGTTGAAAATGTTTATTTCTTTCTACCATATGTGTTTAACACATATAATATTTTTTATGAGATGCGATAAGAGCCTAGGATGAATTATTGGATATGGGTGAGAAGGCATTAAGATATGGATGAATTTTATTCTTATGAAGAATAGATTCATGGTGATGTGCATGATGATTTAGTAGATGAAACCACGATTATGTATTATTTTGATGGTAATATTAACCATTTTATCAAAATAGATGAGATTTATGTTTGTCAATGTTCATCAAAAGTTCCAGATGTGTAAGTTTCTTTGTTACTGTATTAGTTTCCCTACTAGTTGTGGAAGGTAAAAATTCATTATTATGAATCACTTTGATAGTGGATTATGGGTTTTTCTTAGAGTATGTATAATTATGGAATGATAATAATGTTTAATAAATGATCAACCATTATTGATTTTTAATCAATTGAAAATGATGATATTCTTGAGAAACTGTGGACTCGATTGGACTAAGCCCAGAGGGAATGGAATTCTCTATGTTGGTCAGGGAAATATTTCTTATATTAATGTTAATGGTTAATTAATGCATAATGAAATAATTAAACTAATTTTAAAATATTAAAATGAAAAATTGTATTTAATGTATGTATTATTGAATATTTTGGAGCGTACAATATGTCTAGTATCTATTATTTGATGCCATAATTCCATGTGATGATAAATATAGTTCATATTTGAACTAGGTTAATTCCCATACTATGGTTTCTTCATATAATATATATTTATATTTTGTGATTTCATAGAATTACCAACAATATATGTATGGATACTGACACCAAGTGGACTCTGGAATGGTGATTTCCCCAATATTTAGGTTTTTGTATGAAAGATGGTTGGTTGACCCCAATGGACCTACGCTATTCTCCAAGTAAAAATTGGTGATGGTATACATGGTGGTTAGTTTCCCTATTTTTTTATTTAGTGGTAATAATGTATTATGGATATTTCATACTTTTTTTTAGATAGAGTAACCTAATGATTATTATCGGTATGATATGTGTTGGATTTAATGGCTTAATATACATACTCGGTGAATAGGTTAAGATGGGTTGTGGTATAATACATGATGTATGATACAATAAATACGACTTTTAGTGGATAAAAAATATATATTAGTATATGTATATTTTTTTTTAATAATAAAAAGTTCTTATGAATAATATTTATGTCATATATATATATATATATATATATGTAGTGTGTTTAGGATGGATTCATTTAGAGATAGATGGCTTAGAACATATGACAATAGGGAAGTATAGAAAAACATTTGTGAAGTTGTAGTGGGTACCCATGTTTTTTATGTAATATTATGATCCTATGTATGAGATACATAGTGGGAGAAAACCATAATGGGACTAGAAACATATTCTACAAATTTTGGTGATGAGTTAGCTTCAAATGTTGATCCTTGGTGATTACTATTCTGTCATTATATTTTTCACGATAGGATCTTGGAGGTTTTCCTAATTAAAGAAATTATACTCACCCAAAATATAAGTACTAGATTTTCAATATATCAGGAGTAGGAAGGGTATCACTCTAGGTATTAATATCTCATTGTTTTTAGAATCTCTATGGTATTCATGACAGATTCCATGTATACACATTTGGTACTTATAATATCCTTCATATTTTTTAGGAAAGTATGTAATTATATGTAGGCCCATTATATTTATTTTATGAGTGTAATTATTATATTATTTATTTATCGACATTATATCTATTTTATCATGTTTTCTTAGATGGAAATGCCTCTCATTTTTATGAATGATACACCCTTACTGCTTCTCACCATCTAGTGGCCTATTAGAGGTGTGATTTGGTCATTCACCATATACCATCACTTATGGAATACCCAGGAGGGTACATGGGTTGGGGGTCATTATTATTGAGACAAAATGCTATTATTCAAATTATTAAATAATTTATAACTCAAAAATCCATTAATTACAATAAAAATATTGTCAGTCGTGGTGTCATTGCATGGCTAGGTACATGAAACATAAAAAATGAAACCAAAACAAAAAGTAGTTATTTTTTCTCATTACTGACATTATATATCTAGTGGGGCTCATAATTATTTATAGAAATATATATTGAGTATATACAAGAAATCAGTCATCTAAATATATTGTTAAGGGAATAATCATGATAAGGAATCATGATGTGTGTGTTATTTGTGTAACATTTAAAAAGAGTGTAAAGTCTCATGACTAATGAAATTTAAGAATAACATAAATAAAATTTTATCATTAGGTGATAATAATATATATAAGTGTAAAACAATAATATAACATTTTAAAGAACATGTTATTTCTAATAATGAAGACAACTTAATATGGTAGACAATGTCGTATAATAAATTTGGTTTACTCCCTAATCCCATACATAACTTCTCTTGAGACCAAAAAAATTACCCAATTGATTGTAGAAATAAATTGAATAACCCATAATGTCATGTAAATGATTTTTTGTTCCATGAAAATTAAATAAATCATATGGTATAAACATAATAATTACATATGGAAAGAAATAAGCTTCTTAATTTTCCCTTGTGGGAAAATCAAAGGATAAGTACTAAATAATGAATTTGATAAATAAACATAAGGGATTTATTAACCTATAAGTGGAAGGTATAATTTTATTGGTATATATTTATGAATATTTTGTACAAAATATATAATCAATCAATGACATCAAAGGTTGTCTTCATTGATTAAAATGTATTTGAAGAATCGTATGGAAAATTTCTTGTTGAAAAACCATTTTCACATAGAAATCAATTCTTTAAAATCAAAAAACATATAAAATGTTATATAAAATGTTTAATTATAATATAAACATATAAATTTTTTATTAAAACATAATTTTATCAAGTGTTCATTAAAAATGGTTATTATTTTCATGGGTTATATGTTAAAATCAAAACATTAATTTCTATATTTTGTAAAAAAATAAAAAATGTTCATTGTTTTGAAAATGGGAGACAGATTCATTTTAATCCAATTTGTAAAAAAAGTAAAACTTAAGTATCATTTTATATAATAAATAATTATATAATTCTATAAAATATCATTTAATATATTTTAAGGATAATACAAACATCTAAAAGAACGATATAATATCTAAAATAAGACACTTGATTTGTATTACTTATAATCAAATTTCAAAATGATTAATTATAAAATATGGTAGAAAATAGAAACCAAATATATAAATCACATTCATGAAAAATGAAGAATAATATATATGTGATTTAAAAAAATAATTTCATAATATTAACTTAAAGCCCCATTGAACATACAAAATTTTGAAAAGAAAGGAGATTGCAACATAATAAATTTAACACTTTGGAAACATTTGAATCAAATCCCATTGGATTATTTAAAATATATTGTTACATGAAATACATTTTATTTTTGTGGATTAATGATATTATATATAAAAGTCTAATCATATTCAACAACAAAAATGAAATTAGGGGCATAATTTTAAAATATTCCCTAACAAAGAGGAATTGAGATAAAGTCCCTTATCAAGGGTTTGACTAATCACATGGATAATTTATCATCCTGAAAAGTTATATAAAGTAAATTAATGAATTTTTAATATTCATTTTCATGTATATAATAAAATTTAATTTATTTATAATCATTTTATATTTTTTCCCTAATCCATTAATGTCATGTCAGACATTTTGATGATATCTGGTTAATATATCCCAAATGTATTCTATAGGATGACCATGGTAAATGAAGTAATACTAACATAATATAAAAAATAAAAATCATGAAATAATAATAATTTTACATATAAATTATAATTTAAAAAAAAATATTTAAATATGGAAATAAAAACAAACTGCATTGAAATCATTGAGATGGTCGGTCGTACGTACACATCAGTAAAATATTAAATTTTTAATGATCATTATCGAAATAAGGTATGTATTATTTTTTATTTCCATATATATCTGTGTATAAAAACTTTCTGTATTATTTATGTAAAAATACCTATTTATACCATCCATTTTTATAGTGAGGATAAAAAAATCACATGGCATCAGAGAGTATTAGTCAACACATATACATGAACACCATTCTAATTTTTCAGTGATATAAATGATAGGAGAATATGTTATGTATTAGTTTTAAGAAATTATTAAAATGTAGTTAATATAAAATATATACATTAAATACCTTATTATAATTATCCTTTAGAGGATATTTTGGGCAAAATAACATCAGTTTGAAAGGCGGTAGTCTGCTATACACACGAATAGTGGTTCTGTTTCCCATTTTATGGAAGTGTACCTAGATATAGGTTATAACATTAAAATAAAAACATATAATTATATGGGAGATACTTATTTTATTCTATCATCATGATTTAATCTGAGTTTAATGAGGTGGAAGAAAAATACAGAAAATTATATGTTAAGAATGTTATTACTTCTTCGAACAACATCTTTTGTTTATAATAAGAGACTTCCTAGGATGGTATTATAATAAATAAAAGTACTGTAGTATATTTAAGGGTATTTAGGAATTGATTTCCTATGTTATTATTCAAAATTTTCTTTTTATGACTTTTCAATAAAGGATAGGAGGTTCTTTTCTAAATGTAGGAAGCACTGTTATTTTTATAAATACATAAATCTATCCAATAATGAAAAGTCAGTCTCATGGAAGGTGCTTTAAGAATTCATAAATTATGTAGTTTAGGGATTATATATTCGATCAAAACCATTATCATTGAAAAATAAAGATTTATTATACATTTTATTTCTTTTACCTTTATGGTTACTCACTTTAACAATTATTTATTTCAACACGGTAACAAGTTTTTACATTTGAAATTTATTATTGAAATATAAAAATTAAATGATATTTATTACATAATTTTTACCCATTAATAATAAATATGAAATCCGATTTTTAAAATAAATATAATATTTTTTGAAAAATTAACTTCATGATAAACACATAAAACTTGTAAAGCCTCATTTTTGCAGTATCCTTAGTAATTAATTATTACATTATCGACAATTCATTAGAATAGAAAAATATGTTTAAAATATTTACTATTATTAACTATAAAGGTTCTAAAAACTGATTATATTTTATAAACTTTAATTATTAGAAGCTACAAAATTTAATATTAAAATAAATCTACAAAATGAGATGAAAAGTGTGTTTTTAGAAAAATACATTTTCATGAAATGGATGATAATATATTAACGCAATGTCTAAAAATGTTAATTATATGAATTTTAATTCATATATATATACACATAATTCAAATTCAACCTCACTATGGGTTATTTGAATTAATTAAAAATAATAATCTCCATACACATAAAAATAGTTTTTTGAAAACCATGATATTAATCATAAAAATAAATTTATAACAAATTGAATAAAAATTATAATTAAAATGACAAAAATTTATGTTAAAGATTTAATATTTTAATTTAATAAAATTAAAAAATATATTGGGAATTATAAATTAAATTATTTATTCAGTATAAGTTAATGTATTTGAAAATCATTAATTTTCTCTATTTATTGAAAATAAATCATTTTATAAAAATACAAAAAAAATCTAATGATAATTTTTATAAGATAATTTCATTAATGATGGTTATTTTAAAAATTTAAATTTATTTATTTTCCAAAAAACATATTATAATAATCTATCAAAAAAGTAATAATAATTAGTTTGGATGAAAACATATTTTTTTGGAATAAAAGTTTTTCATTAAAATTATTATTTGATATACATTTATATTTTTCAACTGCGTTATATTCAGCTGGATATTTATATAACATTCATCAGATATTTTATCCTATTAATTCCCTCTAATATAATGGGTAATCTACAATGATCATATTTAAATAATAAGTTTTCACATTCCATTTTTTCTCATTGTTGTGGGTAATATATTCTATAAAACATAGATCTATTTTCTAAAAAAAATTTCTGGGTGTTATATTCTACCATTTTAATAAATTACATACTCAAAATTTAAAAATTAAATGGTTTATTAACGGGTTTTGATTTGAAAATTATAACGTGTAATTATCATATCATAAAAAAAGGGTTGATAAAACTACAACTGGATATAAGATAATGGATGATATGAATGCCATCTGAAATATCAAATAAAATGGATACCATAAAGGAAAAATTTGTGGAAGTTGAAGATATAGACAATTATTGAAAATATAACTCTCAAATAATGATGGTGATTGATAGAGATAATTTATCACAAAAAATATAATAATAATTATAATCTTAACAACAAAAAATATCATAAAACCAAGATTTGTGAAAAATCCCATCGAATCATAAAAAATTAAGGTAATATTATAAAATTTTCGTTACAAGGTAATTATAAAATAGTAAAATTGTTACTTTCCATTTACAGTAATAACATAAGTAAAATTTACATACATGACAATTAAAATTAAATCCTTTAATAAATTTCCACTATAATGTCATCTATTAATTGAAACGATTAGTATTCAAGATGAAATATCTATTTGAGAAACACATAAATTAACTTCTAATGGATCACATATTTTCTCAAAAGGATCATATGATATTATTCATATATTTATATTTTATTCAAAAAAAAATTTGTTAGAATTATTCTTGGTAATTCCCCAAATTAAGAAACCAACAAATGAAGAAATAATACATTAAACTCAAAAAATCAACAGTTGTAACAAACCAAATACATAGAATATTTTTATTATTTTTGTAATTAAGTTGTTAAATTCAGAATAATTTTATAAATAAATATGTTGTATTTATGAAATTGAAATAATCTATACAGATAGAATATTAAAAACACCAAAGATATTATAAATAAAGTTTATGTATCTTATTATTGAAAATATTATATATTTATATACTAGAATAAGTAAATAAATGTAATGAAAATGATAAATTAAGTTTTTTAATTATTGTGACACATAAATTTAAATTTAATATTTTATAAATAATATAATAGTTGAATAGAAACTTTATTTTGATAAAATAGTTTGATTAATTAATAGTTTGTTATCTTATGATTAGAACACAATTTTATGAGACCTTAATTAATTTCTCTATGTGTTATAAAATATATTATAGTATTAAAATCAATATTTTTTAAATAAATGATTATTTTAATTAACTATTAAATTCCTCATACTTATAAAATTAATTTCTAAAAATGGAGTCCATTTTCAAGTTATACATATTGATGAACATTGGGGGTGAATTTTGGTATTTTTCTAATTTAGTTGAATTTTTTTGTGAATATTGAAATACAAAAATTTTAGGAATTTTGAAAATAATAAAATTTTCACGTCATAGATGACTTATGGATTATGTAAGCGCAAAATCATGAAATCTAATTCCATAATTTAATATAACTTTGTATAATTCTCAAATTTTTCACAAGCATGTGCCAAAAAAATAATGTAATGAATAAAATAATGAGAAAAACTCCTCTCATACACTATGAAACCATCTCTTTTTTCCCCACCTCAAATAATTTTATCTTGTTTAATTTATGCCAAAATACCATAACTGTCCTCCTAGCCCTATTAAAGAATTGTTAGTAACAATAAATGGAAAAAACCAAATTCCTTATGGAGGTTCTAAAGGTGAATATTTCTATTGGTAAAATCCTCTTTCATTTTCATTATAATTTTTGTGATTTTATTATTATAACCTCACCACCCCTCATAAATGTGAATTGATAAATCTAATATATTTAATATAGATGACTTTTTTTCTTTTATTGGAATATTAATCATCAAACCTCCAATATTTTCCAATTATTATAAAAAATGTAACCTCGTCTGTGATGTGTTAAATTACATCATTATTGATAATATGTTTTCATTTTACTTTTCTATAAACAATTATGGTCATATAACCATTATTATTGATAAATAATATTTTATTATACATATTAGAAGTCATATAATGTTCTGGAACCATTATTTTAAAATGATATTAAATAAAATGATATATATTTATGATGTTTGTAAAAACCATAGAAATAAACAAAATCATTTTAATTAATATTTTATTAAATAAATCATTCTAATATCTGAAAAAATATGGTATATGGTATCATTTAAAAATATGGAAACTTATTAATTCCATTTCCCACCACTTTTGGATTATTACCTCTATTCGAAATGAAAATAGATAATGAACCTACATGGAAACCATGAAATAAATTCACCAAGAATAATGAAAAAAAATATTATCAATACATGGGTGGAAATATGTTATTAGAATATAATATAAGGAATTTAAAAATTAATAAGGTTTTATAATATATTAATAAACTATCTAAGGCTTTATAAAAGAGGTTTGAACATGTTTAAAGAAAGAAAACCCATGGTAAGAGATTTTTTTGTAAAACATTCTCTTTTAATTTCGCTATTTTTTACAAAAATTCAAAAGGAATGATATTTATGTTGCATGTATTCATGTATTATGATTATTTTTTAGTTCTATGAAATTTCTTATGATTAATGGTTTGACCTATACCTCCCTCTAATTCAATGGGTATGTTTATGTTATAGGTCAACCATAATGGATACTACAATAATAACTATGAATGTTACACCATAAGTTAGACATGAGGGTTATATCATAAGGTACCCAAGAAGGTTACATTATAATGTATATGTGAGGGTTACAAATAATATTGTAGGAATTACAATTAAAATATTATGTAATTATTTCATCCCATGTTACCTAAATGATTTATTTAAGTTTTATAGGTTTTATAGAAATCTATTACTCTCGCAATTTGTGTGTATGATACTTTAAGGGCGAGAAATGTATCTTGTGAAAATTATTTCTTATATTTATACATAACCATAGCCTAATGGTTCCTTTTTTCCCCCTTATAGATCATTTTTCCTCATCACATGTTTTAAAATGTTTTTCAAAGGGTTTACAGAAAGGTATGTGAATATAATAAACCAAGATGAATGTTGTGAATATTTTTCATTAATATATATCATGTTGTATTAAAAAAAATGTATTACTGTTAAAATGGATACTATTTTAGTAGTAATAAAATTTTATTCTTGCGGGATGATATGTGGGAATTATTTTCTATTTATCTAAAAAAATATAATATACTTGGGAATGTATTAATGTGAATTCTAAAAATAATTTAATTGATTATGTAATGGTTATAGATGGGTCCTTGTAATTTGTATCGGAGCACAATTTACATAACATTAGTTTTTGTGATGAAGTTAATATAATAACATAAATGATTTTTACCTTTTGGATATGTTGAATTTATATATAATTTAAATATTACCATGCTTCTTCTTCTGTGATATGTCTTCATAGAATAGATTTCTAAAGATTAAATAAGGAAGATGAAGGAGTAATGCATCAAGAAAAAGATATCTTTTAGAATCATTAACTAGGAATGTTGGGAATCAGAACATAGTAGTTTGTGAAAGAAATGAATCATTAAAAATAGGCTATGAAATTGTGTGAAATCCATCATATAAAACATCAAAATATTCAAATAATGATGACCATGGAACGTTTTATGAGGCTACACCCTCCTTCTATTAGTGGATCATTAGACGTAGTGGTGGTTGAATGGTGGTTTAAATATATTGAACAAATAATAGATGTCATGAGGTGTTTATATAATCAAAATGATAGTCTATCTATTTATTGATTTGTGGGTGAAGTTGATATGTGGTGATCAATGTTCAGGAATATCAGTTATAGTCTAGAGACTTATTAAAGTGAATAGGATTAATTAATGATTCATTTTAAATAAAAAAAAATTCCTTTGGTTGTTCATATTCGGTTGGAAAATAAATTCTTTGATTTAAATCAATATTAGAAATACATGGTTTCCATTTTTGAATAAAAATTACATAGAATGGAATGGTATTCTTAAAATACAATTCGAGAACATCATAGTGCAATCAATAATTTTTACTATCGATTTAATCCATGATTAAAAAAACACTTTTTCCCCCATGAAATCAAATGTCATGAGAAACATGTTTAACATGCTATTATAGTAGAAATTGAGTTGTTTTTTATAAAATGATCTTTGAAAAAAAATAAGTAGAAGTGTTCAAGAAGGAATGTAATGTGTAACATACAATAGAAGAAATACGAAGATAAGAAAATTTAGTTTACAATTTTTGTAAATTATTGTAAACATCAATATGGGGAATCGCTTTTCAAATTTATGACGTGTTTATGATATGGTATGTTTGGAAATATGGTTAGACATTAAAATAAAAAATAAAATAGTTTTTTATGTTTAATTATAATAAGAAAAATGTAAATTTTTTAAATGGGGTGAGATGTGGAATTATGAAAATACCTTTCCAAAGAAATATCTTCATTAAAAAGAAACCATATTATAGGGAAACTATAGAGTAATATACATTGTTACTATGTCAATATATTTTGGGATATCCATGAAGTGGTATCAGCTACATTTCTTCTTTACTGATATTTACTTTTTTGATGTTTGGTATAGGGACTAAACATTATTTTATTATTGAACTATTTTATTGTAAATTGTAAACTTCACCTATGAATATGAAATAAAAACATATGGTTAAAAAAACCAAGGAATGTATTATGAAAAATTGAATTTTAATAATCATAATGATGTTGTAGTTGGAATGACACAACCTATAAACCATGTTGTTTTTTAGTAGATATTGATGTTATTATGGGTGTAGAGTGACTATATATTTTTCATTCTAAGTGACTGTAGAGATATGAAACATGTTTTTTAGAAAGTGTTTCAGTTTGTATAAAATAATGAATCTATACCACCCTTTAAATTTCATGATGATGGGAAGATTTTAAAATATTAAAATTAATGTTAACATGCATGCATTGTTGAAAATAAGGGAACTATATATGTTAATGATGTTCTTGTGCTAAATGAATATTTAGATATTTATCCTGATGAGTTTCCATAGTGTTATACATGTTCAAGATGTTGAATTTTCTATTGACGTGATTCTAAATGCTAATATAATATAAAAACACAATTATTTAATATATCATGATGAAATTCTATAATTGAACAAGTATTTTCAGGAGTTTATTGATAAAGTTGCATTCATCCTAGCACTTCACCATGTGGTTCTTCTATTTTTTTTTAAAATAAATATGGTTCAATGAATATTTTTATTGATTATAGAGTTTTGAATAAAATAAATATTAATAATTAGTATATATTGACTATTATGGATGACTTTTTTGATTAGATCTAGAGATATCAATATTTGGCAACGATTGAAGTGAGATCTGCGTACCATTAGTTAAAGGTGAAGGAGGATAAAAATTTTAAAAATGGATTTTCTTACTAGATATGGGAATTATGAGCATTTTGTTATTCCCATTGGATTGAGAAATAGACATGTTGTATTTATGTATTTTATGTATTTAATATTCCATGAATATTTGGATAATTTTTTAAAGATATGATATTTTTGTGTTTCTAAAATGATATAAATATCAAGAAAAACATTTAAGCATTGTTTGAAAATATCTCAATGAAAATAAGTTATATAGGTAATGTATAGTCATTTACTTTTGGTCACAATAATTTTTTTTTTGGACACATTTTAAATAATGATTGTATAATAGTTGATCCTACCAAAAAAAGTGGTTGAGGAATAAGCTCGAACCAAAACAAATTCTGATATTCCTATATTTCATGGATTAGTAGGCTATTACCGATGGTTTGTTAAAACCATTGCAAATTTATAATTCCCATTTACTATGTTCATATGAAATGGGGTTAATTTATTTTGGTGAATGACTATGATGTTGGTTTTAGCGTACTGAAAATATGATTGTTGAATGCCCTTGTTTTGGCCCTGCCATCTAGAAATAGCGAATTTTTCACCTATAGTGATACTTCATTGAAGGGTCTTGGTTTTTTTGGATCTATAATGATTATGTAATTTCTTATTCATCATGTAAAATAATACATGATTAGTTAAATTATCATACATATGATTTGAAATTAGTAGTTGTGGGTTTTTTCATAAAAAATTTAAAAAATTAATTTATTTTGATCCAGAATTAAATTTGATACAGAACATAAAAGTCTTAAGTATAAATTTAATGAAGTGGAATTTAATATGAGTCATATAAGATGACTTGAACATAAAAAGGATAATTATTTCAAGATCAATTGCCGTAACTAAAAATAATAAAAATAGTTTGATTCCCTTAGTCAAAACAATAATCAAAATTATCTATGTTATATTGAAATATGATGCAATGATTAATGATTTGATGAATTTTGGATGATATTTTGGTGTATGGAATTTCCTTTGTTTTTAGTGGTTAGTGTAGTAATGTCTATCAGACAGAATTATGTATGCGCATCAAGAGGGTTGTGAGTTATAGAAAATGGTAGGGTTAGTAAAGAATAATAAATTTCATGAATTGTTTGTAGATAAGGATTTTATCTTGAGATTTGTAATGATATAATACTTGTATTTTGATTCCCATCTAGAGAATGAATTATTATATGAATATCATTGTTATCAATTTTCAGTTCATCTGTGCAATATCAAGATAAATAGATACCTTCAAGAATATTAAAAATGGGATGGAATGAAAAGCGACATTATTGAATCTACCATGAAATTATTGTCATGTCAATAGGTTAAATATGAGTGGAAGAAACCAAATAAGATGCTTCAGCAATTTCTAGAACATGAGTACAAATGAGAAAATATATCCATAAACTTAATTGTTGGTATAACAATTAATTATTGAGTTTATAATTAGAATATTTTTCTTATTGATCGATTTAATAAAATACACATTTCTTTCTAGTTTGAGACACTCGATTACTTGATCAACATTCTTAAATATACCTCAAATATATTGTAAAATTAAATGGAGTTTCTCTCTCCATCATATCAAACTGTGATCCATGACTCACTTATAACTTTTGGAAAATATTTCAGAAGTCATTGGGAACTGGATAAAATTTCAGTACACCCTTTCATCCTCAATATGATAAACATTTTGTGAAAATCATTCAATAATTGTAAGTCATGTTACAATATTTTTCAATTGATTAACAGGGAAGTTGGGACCAACATATTTTTTAGTTGAGTTTTTTGATAAAAATAGATTTCCTTCCATTATACAGATTATAATATTTGATGAATTACATGGGATATAGAGTGGAACTCTATAATTTTAGTACAAATTTAGTGAAATAATGTTAAGGGGACTATAATAAGGAAAGAGGTGGTTGAGAAACTAATGTTGATATAGAAAACAGATTACTAATCCTCAGATTAGAAGTAAATGTTATGTTTGTGGAAAAAATTTCGTTCGGGGTAGGTGTCCATGTTTCCCTTAAACTAAATCTTTGGAAAAGTGTTATAAATAATAGATGGATATAATATCTATGTACATAGGTAATTTTATGTTGTGAAATGTTGGAGAAAGTTGTAATATATTAATACTAATTACTTTTTCCTCTATGATTATCCCACGTACACAATGTTTTTCCTAATTAAAATGTAATTATTGTATGTTCCATATTCATATAATGTTTGGATCATTGAATTCATTCAATTAGAAGAGAACCCTTATTATAAAATGAGAAATGTTCATATTATTGATCATTGAGGGAAAGTATTGTAGAATAATTTAATTCACCAAGATATCTTTTTGTAGAGAAACCACGTTGTTTAAGAGGAAAATATAAATCTACAGAATCTATGGGGGAAAGTTATACATACATCATTAATAAGTGGATAAAAATTTTGAGGACACATTTTCAATATGGGGGGGTGTAGACTGTAGCAACATAGGTACTTATAAAAGAACTTGTTCTCGTTCTAGAATTATATATTCATATATATTTTCATTATAAATGTATAATGAAATAAATTGATTTTATTAAAACATAGATATATATAAATATAATTAAATCCTCACCTATGAATGTATAAATAATGTTTATGTATCTTATACGTGAAAATATTCTATATTTATATCATGGAATTAGTAAATAATTTTTTTGAAAAAGATTAGTTAAGTGTTGGTATTTCTATGACACATAAATTTTTATCTTCAATTTTATAATAAATATAATTTTTTAAAAGACAATTTTTATATGATAGTATCATAAATTAATATTTCATTTTATTATTATTATAAGATAAATTTTAAGGCCATAATTAATTTTCTAATGTCATAAAAATTAGTTATAATTATAGTATTGTAATTTTTTGAATAAAAAATGATTTTAATTAGAAATTAATTTTTAATATTTAGAAAATTAATTTTACAAAATAGCGTTTATTTTTATACTATAAATTGTGGAAAATGGATGGGTTTAATTTTTCTGGTTTTATGTAAAAATGTTGAATTTTTTTCTAAATAGTGAAATATAGTAATTTATTGTATTTTGAACATACAAGAATTATTGAGCCATATATTATGAATGGTTGATTTAAGAACATAATATAGAACTATAATTATTTATTGAAATAAATTAAGTGATAATATTCAATCTATGCATATTCTTGAGATATAATAATAAACTAATGAATCAAATAACGTAAAAACATCTCTTTTCTCAACTATAAAAAACATCCCTCACCAAAAATTCCCCTTACACCTCAATATCTCATAGATTGATTTATTTAATTAAATATACCATCTGAATCCTATTACCCATGTTTAAGACCTTCTGGTTTCACTAAAAGGGAAAAGCCAACTTCCATAACGAAGTTATTAAGGAAAAGAGTTCAAGAGGTAAAATACTAATTAAATATATACTATTTTCTTTTTTTTATTTTATATTATTATTATCTCCCCATATCCCCTCATATAATGGAAATTATAACTCAATTTTCATTAATTCAATAAAATAATATTTGTAATGGAATTTCAATCATCATACCTCTCATATTATCCTTTTATTTTAAAAAATTAAAACATCGTTCATGATGTGTTGATTTAGAATCATTATTGGTGAAGTGTTTAATTTTCCTTTACCACATTCAAGTATGGTCATAAAACCATTATTATGGAAAAAATATGTTGTATTATAAATTTTATATGATATAAAATGTTATTTAACCATTATTGAAACACGATTTAACAAATATGATATAATTTCATAATAGTCAAAAAAACAGACAAAATAAACTAAATCATTTTCATTAATGTTTTACCTACTGAATCATCCTAATATTAGAAAAAATAATATATGGTATCATTTAAAATTTGGGAATCATATTAATAACATTTTTTCGACTTCTATATTTTTTATTTCTTTTGATAATAAAACACATTATAGACTAACCATGGTGACCATTAAATTAATTTACCAGAAATAATGAAAATAACAACATGTTATCAATACATGGGTGGAATGATTCTATAAGAATATAATATAAGGAAATAAAAATTCTGAATATGGTTCAATAATATATTAATAATACTCTTTAAACTAATATACATGATGTTTTAATAAGTATGAATTAAGAGAAACCCATTATAAGGAACTATTCATTGATAATCATATTTTAATTACACTTTTTTACAAAATTGAAATGGAATTAATTTTATAAAGAATATATTAATGTTTTATAATTATGTGTTGGTTCTTGAAAATTATTTATGATTATGTATGGGACATAAATCTCTGAATAATTCATTGAGTATGTTTATGTTGGAGGTCGACCGTAGTGGTTACTCAAAGGGTAACTGTGATGGTTATTCCTTAAGGTAGCTGTAACAATTACATCATAAGGTATCCATGAATGTTACATAATAAGGTATACATGAGGGTTATTTTTTATAAGGTATTTTCGAGGGATACTATATTAATTATATAATTTCCCGTGTTACCAAAATGGTTTATTTATGTTTTCTATATGTTATGGAAATATCATGCTCACACAATTTAATGGTATGATACTTTAAGGCTCAGAAGTATATCTTGTGGGAATTATTTCAAATGTTAATATGTATTTATGGAATAATTGAGAATTTTTATTTTATTTACCTTATTAGGATTTTTGATCTCATCACATGTTTTAAAATATTTTTCATAGGGTAAAAGGATTGGTAAAAGAACATATGATGACAATATAATTGTTGTGATGATTTTTCATGAAAATACTCCAATTATTATTAAATTTTATATTAAGTAATAAATAGATAGTATATTAGTAGTACCCACTTTATATGAATATGGTTTTATATGTTTGAATTATTCACTAACTATTTAAAACTATATATTGAATAGATCATTCCAAATATAAGAACATTATTCTAAAATACATTACTATATTATGAAATGTTTAAGGTCGTGTCCTTATAAAAGTAATACTCAAAGGTCAGAGTAAACCATCTAAAAATAGTTATCTCTGAAATTATTCAACATAATCTTGATTATGAATAAAACACAACAATTATATTGATTTGTTCACATATTCTTGCATTGTAAATTTTAAATTTATCTCAAAATAAAATATATCACTCATAAATTTAAATAAAAATGTATATTCATGAATAATATATGATAATTATTTTTAGAGATACCCCACTAAGACATAATGTCACTATAATGTCATAAATGCATCAAAAAATAAACAAAATCCATAAATCATTCATGATTATTATTGAAATAAATAATTGTTACTAGTACATATAAGAAAATTCTCAAATCCAAATATTTCAATAAATTCACCCCATTGATTAATATAACATCTACCCTTAATATTCATATATTTAACCTTATGAATATAGAATTGACTAAGATCACACCCATGTTCCCTAATTTTAATAAATGGACCTATAAATATATCTCTAGGAAGAATATTATTTTCCTCCATTTAACTATTAATTTTCATCATAAAATCTTTGCTCTATAACATTGATTTTGATACAAAAAACATTTACCTGTTTGATTAATATATTATCCATTGATTCTATACTAACATTCTTACATGTTGGAAATTACATGAGCTCTTAGAGGACTCCATCATTTACTTCATTGGCCTGTACAAGAGGTTTTTTTGATATATGTTGTTATTAATATATGATGATAACATTTAATACATATTCTTTATATATTTCAATTCATTTGTTATTACAAAAATTTTCATAGAATCCTCACAATTTCCATCACATTGAGCATTTATGTCATTCTTATTTGTTCCAACCATTGTATATAAAAAATAATGTTTTTTGGATCACTAATGAAAATTATGAAAAATAATTTATATAATATATTATTCAGGAAACATAATGTCCAATCATTTAAACCAAAGGTTTAAACAAGTCCATCCATGATTTTCATATATTCAAATTTATCATGATGTTTTAAAAGAAAATTTGATTTATCTTAGGAATATCTTCCAAGAGTGTAAAACCACATGCCTAGTAAGAGAAAACTCACCATGCATAAGAATGATGGTTGAGAAATACTCAACAACCACGTTAATTGGTTATAACCCCTAAATAAATATATATTGAAATGAATTCCACTTATAGTATCCCCCAATAGCTATAGTACTATGAATATTATATAATCACTTCCTTAACAAAACATTTTGATGATATCTTTTTAATGGATATATTCACATATTTTCTCACTAATGATCATTGTTCATATTCACAAAAAATAACTAAACCCTACTATGGTACAAACTATAGTGAAAAATGTTATTAAAAATATTATTACATAATTTTTGACATAATCATTATACAATTTCAACCCAATAATCACGAGGCCTAGATATTTTTCATGAAATTTAACATATAACATCCTAAAAAAATTATTAAATCCTTATTTTTAATCCCATTAGTGAGATCATATATATTTCATAGCTCCTAAATTTTAACATGATAACCCGATGAATAAAACAAAAAACAAAGTTATTAGAAATGATCAGTAATGGAATAATTATTATATAGAAACATTACATTTGATTCAAACGTATAACACCATTCCATAAAGGGAAGTATCAAATGTAATTACATTGAATTATAAAATAAAGAAAATTGTATCATAATATCATATAAACAAAGTAATGTGGAAACAACAATTTATAACATGACATAATCATAATTAATGGTTAACTACTAATGTAGCTTCACATAGTGAAAAATAACCCAAAATGGATTATGTTTACGACATAATCCCTTAAATAAGGTATCATTATACCATAATGATTTACCAATGAATTGTATGGATATATACACACACCACTCATAAAATGAACATTCTTAATTGTTCCTAAAAAAGGAAATAAATAATAAAGTATAATCATTTTTGTTACCAATGTAATGAAATGGGTTGTATAATCTCCCTTTATATCATAATCAAAACAAATTTGATGAAGAGGTTATTTGATAAATGAAATTAAATAATTTATTACCCCATCAGATGAATGAATAATTAGTATAGTATATATATAAGAGTTATATATATATATATATTAATTTTAATATTGTACATAAATCAATTTCATAAATGATGATAACATAATTAAATGACCACATGTAATATTTTTCGAGTAAAATACCATTTTCACTATGAAATCTCTTCTTTCAAAAAAATTGAATCAATTATAAAGAAATTCACATTTGAAGAGAACCATGGATAACATTAATGTATTCATCAAAACATTGAGCATTCATGATAAATGGATATTCCCTTCATTTTGTATAAGATAAAATAAAAATATTCCTTTAAAACTTTTGTCCAAAAGCCCAACAAGAATCATGTTCAGAAAACAAAAGAAAAATTCCATATAAAAAAATTTGTAAAAAAAAATAAAAAATGAGTAAAAATTTATTTAATAAATCATTATATAAAATTAAATAAAATTATTTTAATTCTTTGAGGGAACTATTTCCATGGCAGGGAAATATTCCATATCTAAGAAAGGATACTTGTTCAGTGCTATATAGAATCCAATTTCGTGATGTTTATTTATTAAATAATATTGGAGATGTTAAAAAAGAGTGTAAAACACAATAATATCTAAAGTAGAATTAAATATATGAGATTGAAAAAAGTAATTGAATATTATTACTCCTGAAGTATCCTTGAACATAAACAATTTCAATAATAAATATGATTGCAATAAAAAGTCTTTAAAACATTGGTAACATTCAAATAAAATCCACATTGTGGAATTAAATTGTATATTAACATTAAATACCATGATGTATGAATTATTCATGATATAATATTTAAAAGGTCCACATAAATATTATATAAATGAAATTAGGCACATAACAATAAAATATGCATCAAGGAAGCAAAATGGACAAAAAATCCATTACCTTGAGTTTGAATCATCACATTAATACATTATTATAAAAATTAATAATGTTACCTTATCTATTTATTTACACAAGATCATTTTTCAAGTAAATAATTAATATTATTTTTTTATTACCGTGTTATATTTATTTAATTATTAAATTAATTTAACGCTCGACATTTTGATGATATTATATTCATATCTCTAGAATGATTATGGTATCTTTAATATGGAAAAAGATTTCATTATTGAATAATCTATAGAAAAATAATCAGAGATTAATTATCATTTTTAATCATAAATTATTCCATTAAAAACAACTAAATAATATTGTTTTGAAAATGAACTATGTTATAATCATAAAGACGGTAGGCTGCACAAACCCAAGAGTAAATTTTCATTTTTTTGACAACAATGATTGAAAGAAGTTATGCATTATTTATTATTTAAAAAATCTTTATTATATCATTTGTAACAGATTTATTTTTTAAATACACTTATATGTACCATCCGTGTGATGCGGTGAGGATGAACATATAACATCAAAATATAGTGGTGGTAGTTTACACGTACGTATAAACAACAATATTATTTTTAATTAATGGATGAGCATGTAAATATATTATATATTAATTTTAACTAATTATAAATTTTTCAATAATTAAAAATATATATATATATATTTAAATTAAATATGAAATCATAAAAAGTCGTGAGAGGTGGTGATGGAATAAATAGTACATCTGTTTGCGACGTAGATGTCCTACACACACACTAACAATGGTGTGGTTTATCATATAGTGTAAGAGGAGAGATATTTTGGTTATTTAAAAATCATAATAAAATATCATTAAATATAATATAATGATGATATTATATAATCAAGGTTAAATTTGATTTTATAGTGGTAAAATAATAAATATAAAAAAATGTTATGATAAGAACGATACCACTTCTTTAAAAAATATCCTCTTATTTGAAAAAAATCCATATTGATATTGTTTCATAATAAAAAAAATATTATATGATTTTATAATTTATTTATTTAATGTAATTGGATAGTTTTTCATGTAAAAATAATTTTATTGTTGTGAATAAAAGACAGAAGTGGGAGGGAGTGGAATTTCTATAAATAATCGAAACTATTCCATAATGGGATGACACTCACAAGCCTATTTCCTCCAAAATTGGTAAATAATAAATTTGAAGGATTATATCGTTGATCCAAACCACACAATATTTAAAAATAACCTTGTTTAATGATGTCATTCCTTTTACCAAAGTGGTTAATTTTATCATTCTAGTTTTCACGATAGTAACTAGTTTTTAACTAAAGAATTTATACTTTGAACATAAAATTAAAATTATACTTGTCATATAATTTGGAACCATTTATTATAAATAAAAAATAAAATTTATCAAACCAATATCTTATTTTTCTGTATGATTTTTATTATCACAAGAGAATTTAATTTGCAGGACTAGGTATTAACCATAAATACAGTAATTAATTTTTACTATTCAATCTATTCATTATGGCCAAAAATTATATTGAACATATAGAATAATATTAATTAATATGATTCAAAATATTTAATACATTTTATCATGCTCAAATCACATATGTGGCATGATTTAGATTAAAATCAAGCCCACAAAATGTGATGAAAAGTTATATTTATTTAAAAATCAGTTTTCTTGTAATAAGTGATTTTATATTATATATATGAATAGATAAAATTATTATCTGATTTAAAATTAACATAAATAAATGTATTTTATATACATGTAATTTAAATTTTCCCTTCCATGTGTTATTTAATTAATTAACATGGGTAATTTTTATATACATAAAACAATTTGTTGAAAGACAACGTTTTAAGCATAAAAATGATCATATACCAATAATCATGGATATTTATTGATAAAAGTATGTCTTTAAAAAATAAATGGTTCATATTTCACTTTTAGAATAAAAAAAATTGAATTGGACACTTAATTTACATTATTTAATGGTGCAAAATAATAGAATTTGGAATATTGAGAAATTTAAAATATTCACTAAATAGTAAATATTTTCAGTAAAATCTATATAAACTCACTATGTAAATTTTGATATGATTTTTTAAAAATTTAGGCTCAATTAATACAACAAAAATTTTAAATTTACAGAAAAATAATTATAATATTTTATCAGAAAAAATAATAAAAAGTATTTTTAAGGAAATTATTTTTTTGTAAAGAATAAAATATCATCATTTAAAATTTAGTACTTATTTCCAAATAATTTAAGGAAATACTTATATTTAGAAGGATATATATATATATATATATTAGTTAATTTTATACAAACCAGCCTATTTAATGGCTTCATTATATGGATAATATTTAAATAATAATATTCCAAATTCATTTAGGCTAGGTGTTGTGTTATTTATATTTTATAAAACATAGTCATCCTACTTAAAATCGTGGGTTGTTACCATGAAAATTTGGTATCAAATTTTCAAGTTCATAGATTGGATAGGGTCTGGAGTTAGGCACAGGTGAGGACTCGTGGAGATGGTAAGTAAACTAGGACATCATTGTTTATTGGGTGATGTAAAAAAGGGAGACCAATTGAGACACATGTATTTCAGGAACCCTATAATCTGATTATTAATCTCTTTATAGCTAATTAGATTTATACGTTATGTGATTATAGTAATTGGGTAAAGACATACGAAAAGGTCCTGAATCATTTTTCATTCTTCTTGTGTTTCAAATCGCTAGACAATGGGATTTGGTAAACAAATAGTTAAATAAATAAAATAATTATTTTATAAAGGTTAAATATTTCATTTTCGTGGATATGGAGCCTTGAAATATTTTTTATTTTTTAGTTATGGATCAATGTTGACATCCCCAGCATGTTCTCATAGATTATTTTCTTTTAGACACATTATAAGACTGCTATAGAGTATAGTTTGAAAACAGTGTCACATAGAGGAATACAATCAAAAAAATTCAGTGCCAGTACTTAAATTATTTTGAGGGAAGCATTTTGGAATTAGTGAAAAAATATAGATTGGAGTTTTTTGGGATCATTTTTATTTCATTCTATTCTCATAAGTATAACTGGTTTCATTACCAGGGATTATGTTTGATAGAGTTGTGTGGATGTGGTGGATCCTATTTCTGAAGGATCATGAGGAGTTAGAGTTCACAATAGAGAATTGAAGGGACATGTTTGATGTATAGTTTCTCTGTTTGACAAAGAATGTGGCAATTATCCATAATTTTCTTACCTATTTACAGGGAGTTCCAACTATTGGGATTTTGGGAACTATTTCATAACCATTCTCAGATATATAATGTAGACTTATTTCTAGATGAGGATGCTTTGGTGAGGAATTTTTAGGAGTTATTAAGTCTAGGGATCAAGTCCTAGGTCACCATACTTATGAATTATTCATATTTGGAGTTTCATGTGATATTAGAGGTTTTCGAGAGGACTCTAGTAAAAAACATGTCATCATGAGTGGGGAGTCATCATGATTTATCATGAATCACAAATAAGGATAGTGATTCCTAGTTATATATATATAAGTATCTTCTTACTTCTAGGGGCTGGTAAAAACCCTCATCATATAATATTATTAGGAGTGGAGGCTCTCATTCCTTTTCATTGGGATCATATTATTCATTCATGTGAGGCTGAGCTCATCTGTGGAAGGAGTTCCCAACCATTCGAATCATGATTTGGGATAAGAGGTTGAAATATTTTCATTTACCTTAATTTTAGGTAAAAGTGTTAGAGGTTGATCTTATTTTTATGAATTATATAGACACTTGACATAGTGTTCATGTAACACAACTATTGGGGAGTATTCTTATGTTTATAAGGACAACCATTAAAAATAATCATCAATGGGGAATGGTTTTATCCATTTCAGTATACAATTGATTTCATCAAGAGACAAGATGTGTTATATTATGGTAATAGAGAGCCAAAAATGTTCATTGCTGAGTGATACCCTCATATGGGTCATAGGTGTGTTTTGTTCATTTTCTTCCATTATGGTTTTTCGGAGTTTGAGTTCATCACAGGAATAGCTGATTGTGTTAACCAAGGTTTTGATAGTGTAACCATGATGTTTTCTTTTATATCTTCTAGAAATACATCATTGAGATGTGACCAGGTTTTTTTTTAAAATTATAATCCTATGAATCTCAATTATATATGTTTTTTATAAGATTTTACCTTTAGAGCTGCAAGAGATACATATACATCTTTATTATCTATTTTCATGAGGTTTTGTTTAAGTAATTGAGGGACCATTGGGTGAACTGGATTTTTTTCTTAAAGAGAACCAAAGGTTGTTTGTGTCTTTTCATCATTTATTTTGAGATGAATAATGTTACTTTGAATGGGAACTATAATTTTTTGTTTATTTATGATTAATTCGATCAGCTGAAAGTGTATTTTTGGAATATGTAATATTTATTTTTAGGATAACATTAATTGTGAGTGGAAGAGGAGGATGATCTAAATATTGATTTATGATAACAATAGGTTCATTCCATAATATTATTTAGTCCATTGAATTTGATGATCAATCTATTTTTCTTCATGGGTTTGATTAATGTTGTGTTCACAGAGTTTCAAGATCATTAAATGGTAGTCTTCATTAAATATATACTTGTGTAATTTGTATATGGGGAGGAGCACGTTGAGAATCTAAATTCTATTTTGGGAGTTATTTATCATCATAATCAACAAGGGAATTAATAAAAGTGTGAGTTATGGGACTATGATGTTTATTTCTTTGGGTGATTTTTGTCTTAAAAGTTATTAGTTGTAAATCCTATGAATATCTAGGCATGAATTTCTTATGTTTCCTCTAACAACTTTGTAGTAGTGTGGATAATCCTTAGACATGAAGGATATTATTGGAGGATATTTTTTTATTTCTCTTTGGCTGCGACTAAATCTATATATTTAACTAGAAATGATCAATAATTCATATAGGCATATGAGTTTCAACAATATTTCATGTATATGAAGGATAAGTTGGTTAGTGTTATGGTCCTTGTTTTTCTAGTAGAGGGTTTTCATGTTTATGTTTTCTTTTATGGTCCCCTTATTGTTTTGGGATATGTTCTAATGAACCATATATCTATTTTCTATTATGAACCTCAACAACTAAAACCCCATGAGTTTAATTATGCCACCCATGATCTCGATTTGGAATCTATCATGCCTTCCTTGATTTTTGGAAACATTTCTACTTCATTGAGTGTTTCTACCATTCATAAGAGATTGAGGTATGTCCTATACCATTGTAACAATAAGATGAGGTAGAGATGGTGGATGTAATTGTTATAGGATTATGAATTCAATATTTCTTATACAATATGAAATTAAAATATTATAGCTAAATAATTGAGTGGGAGTTCATGTAGTTATTTCATACATGAATTAGGATATTCCTATATAGTTATTTAATATCTCCCAGTGATGCATCTTGATATGATTGTGGATGAAGGTAGAGGATTAATTTTTTAGATGACAGTGCCAACATTTTTTTTGTTGATGGTAGAGGAGTTCCACTAGAGTAGTTTGATATTGATTCATGGAGAGAAGGATTAGTCTATAGTGATTCCCTTGATGGTTGGAGTGAAGATGAACAACTCATGTTGTTATTCCAAGAAATTTTTTTGTTTATTTGGTGATGCATGTGATATTCCTTCATGAGTTCGATTACACACCCTTGGAGGTACATCCTTGAGTGGGGAAGATGTACTGGTCACTAAGATTGTAGTTTTAGTGTCCCGGGATTAATCATGCAGTTGTAGAGTATATGCCACTGTATATAATCATATAAATGGTGGGTGCTAAGAACTTTTTCCCCAATGGTTTTCCCCAGAAATTATATGTTCTTCAGTGGAAAAAGGAGGACATTGTGATGGTATTTGTTAATGTATTACCTTGATCTTAAGGATTCATTGATGATATATTGATGATAGTTCATTGTTTGAAAAAAATAACCCACATCCTATTTTTCACAGATTTTACGTCAATGGATGTTGCATCGATGAAATATCAAGAAGAGTTCATGATTTACAGTGATATCCATGTGATGATAATGTCAGATTTTGACCATAATTTTACCTACAGGATTTGGAGAGGTCTTCATTGATATATTTTATCTTAGTTATGTGTTATAAATTCAATTTACCTCAGTGTTGAATGGTGACTTTTAAAGTAAAAGTATATTTCACTGATGTGTCTCTCCAGAGGGCTTCTCAAAGGATTTATTCAATGGTTCGTGTTCCCCGGGGTCAGTTGGTTCGATGGTGTAGAGAAGTGTTCGCATGCGGTCTCAATCCATATTAAGATTGGTTTCTTCCAAAGTTGTATCTCATACTGTCAGGGGATAGAATCCAGTGTCCAAAACTAGACTAGATTGTATTTAATGGTTTTAATACTCATACGGAATGCGCGAGGAATAGGGGCTCGGGTGAAATCTGATTTTGTAGTTAATGAACATTGCAATAATTATATATCGATAGTTGCGTTGCTCAAACTGAAGTAGGGGAATAGTAAAATCAAGCAGTATGCTCAATGGCTGAAAGTGAAGGGTTTCATGCATTGGGATTCTTTAAACTCTCAGATTTGGTTGTTTTGGAAGGATCACATCACAGTTGATAGGTATGCTGTGTCAGATCAATTTGTGGCTACTAAAATATTTATTGGGATTCTTTCATTTTCCTTTGCATTCGTCTATGATAAGTTCGTTTCTCAAGATAGAGAGACAATTTGTAGGGATTTGTATAGTATAATCTCTGACTATGATCCTTGTATTGTTGGGGGAGATTTTAATGTCATAGCTAGTCTGGAGGAGAAAAAGGTGAGTGGTGATTTTCCTAGGACCAATAGAAAAGATTTTGTCACGTTTATGGAAACTAGTGGTCTGTTGGATGTGGGGTTGGAAGGAGATGATTTCACATGGTGTAACAATCAACGATGATGACACCAGATCTGGTGTCATCTTGATTGATTCTTGATGAATGAGGTTGCATTACCTATATTCGTGGACGCCAAAGTCTCTCATTTGGATCGGCGTCTCTCTGATCATTCTCCGCTGCGACATTCCATGGATTCAGGATCGTCGCGAGGGGAGCAGTTTAGGTTTTCTGATACCTGTGTAGAGGAAACAGGTTTCAATGACATGGTTAGGTAGGCCTAGAGTCGACAACATACGGGAAACCCATGGATTACACTCCATTACAAGATTAAGCATCTCAAATATCATCTATGGAGATAGAGGATGGCTGTTCCTATGAGAGATAATGATTTGGTTCAGATCAGCAAAGAGATTGTTCAAATTGAGGAGGGTCTGGAGTAGAATTTGGATAAAATATTTTTACTATGTTAAGACTGAAAAAATATCTCCTATCTGATACTCTTCTTAGGCAGGAATTGTTGGCTAGAGAAGGTGCTAGAAATCAGTGGCTTCAGAAGGGGGACCATAAAACTGGCCTTTTCCATGCTTGTATTAAGGAGTGTCGCCATGTTCAGAGACAAAATATTATAAGGGATGATGATTCTTATTCTACTGATCAGGATGATATTGGAGTCATGATCAATGATAGCATCCAATCCCTATTGGAAGGGCCCAATCCTTCCTTGAATGTTGTGTACCCGAGGGGCAATGCTGAAATTTTTGAGGTTATTCTGAGCCTTGATTCAGAGGAAGTCGATGTATGATTGAGGAGGACTACAGAGGAGATTTATGTGAATGAGGATGTCTAGACATTGAATCTGGAGAGTGCACCAGGGCCTGCTTCCACTCCATGTTGTTTTTCAAGGGTGGCTTGGGACACAATCAAGGGAGATTTAGTGAAGGCAGTGTAAGTCTTTTTTCAGTGTTGGAATTTGTCGCGTATTTCATGGGAAACAAATATGGTGATGATTCAAAAGATTTATAATCCACATTACCTTGATCAATATCGACCTATTAGAATGTGTAATATTCCTTACATGGTTTTCACCAGTATTCTATTTAAAAGGATGACATCTCACTTGAATAATTGGGCATCTCCGTAACAACATGGCTTTATTAAAGGGCGTTCAATTCAGGGGGAAATGGGAGTGGTGTAAGAGGTGGATGGTGATAATAATAATACGTATTTTGGGGTAACTTGGTGATCATATTATATATGATCAAGGCTTATGATATATTGCAATGGCAGTTCATCTTAAGGATGTTGTCTTGCATGGGTTTCTTCAACTGGACGATTGATTTACTTTTTTGTTGCTTCAGTTCAACTTGGATATCAACATCATTTTTGGGAATTTTTTTTGTTTTTTCTAGGATTGAATTGGACTTAGGCAACGATACCCTCTTTCTCCCACTCTATTCATCATCTATTAAAATGGAATTAGCTACTATATTAACCAGGGACTTCTCTTGGGGATATTTTTCCTTATTGGAATCATCATGTTACAAGGGGTATATCACATTTTATGTTTGCGAATGACACAATTTTGATTATAAATTGCAGCTGAAGATCTTTGTAGGGGATGAATGGGCTTTTATTATAGTACTACATGTGGAGTGGTCATGTGGTGAACTGGGGGAAATTTTGGTTTTATACATCCAAGGATATCACAGAGAGAGTGTTAGAACTCTTGAAGATAGCTTGAACATGATCAGGGGAAAATTTCCTGTGGAGTACTATGGGGCACCGGTGAGCCCTTACTCTCTAATAGTTCATCATTTTGACAAGTTGGTTGTCAAGATCATAGGGCACATCTTCAATTAGATGAACATATTTTTGTCATTTGGCGGGAGAATTACCCTTGTGAATAGTGTTCTTGTTTCTATTACCAGGCATTTAATGTCCACCTTGAAGGTCCCCAGTAGGGTTATCACAAACTTGCAAAGGTTAATGGTGACTTTCATATGGGATGGGCAGATTGAATGCAAGTATCACTGACCATCTGGAAATCATCTTGCACAACCCCTCTTAGATGGGGGCATTAATATGAGGAGTGTTTCATTGACCTTGCAAGGTCTACATGCGTAACTTGCATGGGAGGCTATGGGAGGAAGAACAATTTGGGGTCGGGCAATGCAGAGAAAATATAGAATTAATGTGAATTCAAAGAGATTATGACCCTCTATTATTTGGAAACTGATTCACCCTTACCTGGAGGTATTGTATCATAACTCTATGTGGATAGTTGTAATTGGAGATATTAATTTCTAGATGCAAGATTGGGGGCTGGTATTTTGTGGTTTTTAGGATTCCCACACCGAATATATCATTTCGTGAGGCAATCGGTCATTCAGGTTTTATTCAGGCCATTTTGGATGGTTGTCAACGGTCTATTTTTAATATCATTGTTATCAATGATGAGCATGATAATCTTATTTTAATAGGCTATTTGTCATGTGAGTTTTCTTCAAAGGATTTTGCTCAGGTGAGGATGAATGAAAAAGATGATAATAAATGGGGGGTGACTGTGTAGTGCTGGGAGGTCCCCTGAAAATTAAATTTCTTATTGTGGAGGGTAAAGAACTGAGCTTTTCTTACTGATGATAACATTCAGTGTATGGGTGTTAGCTTTGCCTTCAGGTGTTGGTGTTGCCAGGAGCCAAAAACAGAATCACTGGGGAATCTGTTTTTTGATAGTGGATGGGCAAGATGGATCTGGCCAGTGTTCGGTGCTTTCACTGGGTGGAGCAAACATGGAGAGACTATGGAAATCTTCTTATGTGCATGGTTTCAAGGAGCGGGTGGTCATGGACTTGAAAGGAAGGCACGATCTATTTTGGTTTTAGTAAGATGATGGACCCATTGGAGATCAAGGAATGATGTCTAGCACAAAAATATTAAGGGTACCCAGACAAGTATTATTTTTAAAATGATGAAGTCTTTTTAGGACTTGCTTCGGGTATGTACTGGTTGTCAAGATGCGCCATCGGTGAAAGCCATGATATCCAGTTGTTTTCTGTCCAACCAAAGCAGGGAGATGGGTTGTCAGCATAGGGTATGCTGGAATCATTTCCACTTCAGCCTAAAACTCTATTACAGATGGATCCCTTGTAGGGGGGAGATGGGGGGTGGCAGGGTCATTCAGAATAGGGCAGGTTCTGTTGTTGCAACATTTTCAGCTTTCTATGGTAGGGGTGATATTTTCAAGGCTGAAGTGCCGACTATGCTCACGAGTTTGGAGATGTGTAGGCAGTGGAATATCACTCTTAAAGTGGTGGAAATAGATTCTTTACTGCTCTGCAGACCATTATCAGGTTTAGATTGGGTTCCTTGGAATAGAGTTAATATCATCAGAAAGTGCTACCGTATTTTGGGTAATCTTATTGATATCACTCACACATGGTGGGAAGGGAACCAGGTGGAAGATTTATTGGCGTCCATAGGTTAACCCAATCATAGTATGTATTTTTTCCTTAATATGGGTTCTTTTCCAAGTGAGGGGATGAAGTTTGTGATTAATGATGCTTTGAAATTGCACTTTTTTCGTCCTCCGTGATTTTCTTGTATCGGTTTTTTCTTTAATAGAAATAAAAATATTAGTTTTCAGTTCAATATCTTCATTTATAATTTGAAATCACAATATTGAGAAAAAATTCATAAATATAAAATTATCAAATAAAAATTTAAACAAAATAAAAATTATAATGTTTCTAATCTTATGTTATAATATTTTATTCAAAAATTAGCTGAGTTTAATTTAATATTCAAAATAATAAATTATTTAATTTTTTTATATAATTTTTCTTATTTTTTTCAAATGATATTTTATTAACAATATATTGAATTTATTTTTTGTAAAAAAATATGTTTTGTATAGAAAAATAAAATTACTATTTGAAATCTAAAAGAATTATAAAATTAATAGAAATAATTATATCGAATTATGTGTTATATATAAATAAAAATAAATGTGTGTTAATATAATAAATCAGTTTTTAAAAAAATTATAATTAATTAATGATATGTATCAAATAACATATAGATTTAAAAAAACGTCATGAATTTTTTTAAGGAAATTTTTAAATGGAAATTAATTATATTAATTATAAATAAACACTTTAATTAAAAATGGATTATAATTATAATATACATGAGTTCATTATTACATGTAAATTACAAAAAAAAATCTTAAAAATTATAATTTTGCGTAAATAAAAAATTTAAAGGTATTGATTTTGATAATCATAATTATAGTTATGTCTATTTTGAAATATTATTTACAAGTTAATATATTTTTCTGGATATATTAGAATAAAAAATTAAGATAATTATGAAATATGAGGATTATTAATTTATATAATATATAATTTAAAAAATGTATGCTATTAAATAAAAATAACTACAACTATAAAATATTTTATTTAAAATTAAAATTTTGAATGTTATTTGAAATTAAAATAAAATTAATGATAAAAGAATATAGATGAATAATCTGATATGGGATAGAATTTCGACACATTTATAGGGAAATAAATCATATTGGATTCATATTTGGGATGAGTCAAAGTCATGTAATGAAGTTCTTGGGTGGTTCCAAGCATGGAATAAGTGGTGGGGAAAGCATAAACTGTGTAAATCGAACCCAATAGTTTAATTTTTTGGGAGATGGAACACTTTGGAGTTTAAAGGGTGAGCGATATTTCAGATTCATCCATGTATGAGATATTGAGCACAAATAAATGTGGGAATATAGATATATGAGTGGGGTTAGACTACTAGGGCTTCTTATGTGGACCGAGGGCACGAGCTCAGATGGACGATCAATTTTGAGTGGAGAAAATTTAGTGATTTTTTTTCAAAAACCCATCATTATTTTATTTGATGATTTTTTTAGAAAATGGTGTTCATTTATATATTTTATGTTTTCTGAATTGGATGATTAATTTACATGTTCATCATCGAATTCTGTGTTTTCCTTGTCCTTAAATTTCTGTGTATATTTTAAATTCTTTTGATAAATTAGAAAACATTTTTTGTATCATTTTTCAATAATTTTATTGTCAATGGTCCATTATATAAATAAGATTTTCTTCTTTTTCCATATGTAATAAACCTTTGTTTTGATTTCTTATCCATATATTTGGATAGTAATATGACCTTATGTTTAAAATGAATCATTTTTATTGATTCAATTATATATTTAATATTTCATATATATATATATATATCATCTATAATAATTTGAACCATTGTGATTTTTTGTATCTATATATTTGTCTCAATATATGCATTGTTAAGATTTCGAATCACTCTAGGATTTGAATGAAGAATATGTAATTCCAACTTATAGTTATATATTTTTATAATATAAAATATATGTAGTCTAGATATATAACTTATCCACAAGAAGGAGACATCTCAATTAGATGAGATCCAGATATAAATAGTATGATTTGTATTTAGTTTAATAACACTATAAAATATTTGGATAAGCACATATGGATATAAATATATATAATATATATACTGGAAACATTCATGGATATTTTTTTATCTCAAAAAATTAATTAGTATGGCTACATAATCATTCCTTATAATTATATATACCAATTAAAAAATTTTATTTTTATATTCAAATGGAAGGAGAATTAGAAGAGAGTGAGTGAGTGAGTGAGAGGGAGGGAGGTGTATTCCAAATTAGAAAATAGATGATGAAGAGAGTTATCTTCCCAAAAAAATTCCTTTTCTTGATTTATGGGAAAGGGATAAGTTTTATATTTTCATTATAAACATATTGCTACACTTAATAAGGAAGATACTATGAAATAATAAATATATGATTTAAATTTTTTGAACACATATCTTATGTAAACACGTTTATTAAATTTTTATTTAAAAAAGAAACCAAACATTGTTTTTTCATTGTTACGATTTAAATTTCCTTTCTTGAAAATGTATTTAGTTTTATTAATAACTCCAAATAAAATTTTCATAATTAATGTTATCAATTTATGTAGTGAAAATCATTTAACGCAATGACAATAATCTGTATTAGTAGATACAACCATATATTAAGTGTATATTTGATATTTCATGAATTTTAGTGCAAAAAATTATTTAATTTTAATACATTTATGTTAATGTATTTTATATATGTCGATTTATTCCCTAAACATGGACTAATCCTATAGAATTTTTTAAAATTGATATACCAAAACAATGATTTTATAAATTATTTTATTCACTGAAAATAAAACAATTATATTTTTTTAATGAATTTAATTGTTTATAAATGAGAAAGATAGATCCTCAATGAAATTATTTCAATTTAATGTTATTTTATCAAAAAACAGAATGATAATTTGGAAGGGGGATTGAACCCATGAACTCAATGGGATTTTTTTCAATTAGTGGTACTACTAAGTGGCCATATGGGGTTCATAAGATCGGTTAGGTGTCATTTTAATCCATATAATGAATTATTATTCTCAAATGGATTTTTATGAAAAAATACAAATGTTTTTAAAGAATTTTTTCCAAAATGGATTTTAAACATGACTTGTATTTTTTTTAGAAAGTATTTTATATTATATATATATATATATTATGAATTTTTTTAAAGAGTTCTTAATTTTTTTTTCCACTAGATTTAAAAACCCTTACTAGGAAATATTATTATCAACCAATGTTTTCAAAATATTTTCCCATGTATCATTGAGGTACTAAGATTGGTATATTCATTTAAATAATCCATGCACATAAATAAAATTAATTTTATTAATATTTTCAAAATATATGATATATTTTATGGTTTAATCTTATTATCTATAATCCAAGATCAGAAAAGATCCTAAAATATAGAAGGTACTATTTATTTTTTAGATACATTAAATAAAAAAACATCATGTTTTTACACTCAATTCATATGCATTGGTTTTTGTACAATACATTTTGTATTATAGGAATGGTCTAGACAACATTAAATATTAGGCATTTTCATTTATAGAAATAAAAATCTGTGAGAAATAATTTACTTTTGAACTTATATGTAATTTTGGTCCCTTATAATTTCTAACATTTCTATATTTTGATTATAGAAATTCATCATCTTATTAAATATAATGAACAGATTATGAAGGCATATTTCATTTTCAGGAGAATGTAACATACTGATTTTTAAATTAGAATTATTTATTCCTTTTATATATTGATTCAAATTTAGAAATAATAATAATAATCATTAAAAAATTGTAATGAATATTAAATTATAAATTAATAATACTAAAAAAATTCAGAATTTACAAACATATGTTAATTTTTTAATATTATTATGTGAATTTAAATTAATATTCCATAAAATCAAGAAAATACAATATTTTATATAAATAATGTAATATTATTATTTATAAAATATTATTATATAAATATATTTCATTTATTATTTTAGTAATAAAATTGGTTTTGTATAAAAAATTCAAATGTTTATTTTAATGGTAAAATAAATTTGAAATTATTATAAATAATTATATAAAATAACATGTTATATTAAAAGAAATTATTTTTAATATAGTAATACATTTTTTAAAAACATTATCTCTAATCAATGAAATATATTTGTTAACATATAAAATAATAAAAAATTAATTTGTTCATGAAAAAAAAATAATGAATTTTTTTATAAAAATTAATTATTAGAATTATAATGTAACAATTTAAATAAAAATAATAATTTATAATTATAAAATAGTTATATTTATTATAATAAGAAATTTTAATAAAAGATTTTATTTAATATTTTATTACAATAAAAATAATTTTTTATAGTTAAATTGAAATTTAATGTTAATGAAAATAATAATAACAATTAATGGTATTACATATCATTTATATTAATTTCAAAGTAATATTTTTTATGAATATATTAAATTACAAAATTATCCTAATTTTAAAATATTAGTATTACTAATTTATATAAAATCATTATTATGAATCTTACTCCATTCAAAAAATAACAAAATGATAAAATATTTTATATATTATTTGAATTAAGATGGGTTTTTTAATTTTAAATAATAATAATGAAAAAATAAAATAGATGAATAATTAGAAAAATTAGGGGGTTCACCAAAAATTTGGGGAAATGAATTATGTGGGTTTTATTTTCAGGAGGTGTCGAAGTTGGGCACAGAGGAACTCCTGTGGAAATGACCTTAGTAGATGGGGTAGGGGAAGCATCATAGGAGGAAATCGAACCTGATGGTGTCTTTTTAGGGAGACAAAGCACTACAGATTCTACAGTGCATGAGTTACTAGTATACATATCCGAATGAATGATCGAGCATTGATCAAGTATATAAAAGGGATATCCGAGTATGGTTTGACTGCTAGGGCTTTGGATGTGGACAGTGGTGTCAACCTTAGATCACAGATCGAATACGGATGAAGAAAATCTAGTGGGGAACTGTTCAAAACCCCATCATTATTTTATTTTATGTTACATTACAAGTATGTATATGAGAATTGTTTTGGAATCTGAATCATAATTTTAAATTTCCTATTATTCATTAATCTAGTTTTCTATTCCCCAAAACAATTTTTATTTTATTTTTAAACGATGGCATTAAATCAAAAAATATATATTTGTGAATCTTTTTTTTAATATTTTTGATTGGAAGCCATTGTAATCAATCTATTTTTATTATTTTTTCATGCATAATATACATTTCTATTAATATATTATCAAATTCCATGGTTGAAAATTATTCATAAAGATAAGATGAATCAATGTATTATATATTGGATTCGAGATAATGTTTCTCCAAATTACATATATATTTATACTTTTTATCATATCAAATACCTTGAACCAGTGTGATTTTGATTTTGATACTATATTATTCATTGTCCATTTTTTAGGATTTTGAATCCTTATTGGATTATTTTTATGAATATAGAATTTAATCTTTTACCAATATATTTATATTATATATAGATACTTTCAAAATAGACGTATACATGGTTTTCATGCAAGAGATATCTAATTTTGATGAAATCTGAAAAAAATATATTATGATATGTGTTTAGTTGAATGTAACATTATAATATTCTTATAACCAGATATATATATATATATTTATACAAATATATCATAATGAATTCTTCCTGGGATGTTTATTATATATCCAAACAATGATTCATATTTCTATAAAATCATTCCATAAATATCTAGATATCTGATACCAATCACATTTTTCTATTATGATAGAAGGTGAATTATAATAGAGAGTACTTGGGTGAGTCCAAATAAGAAAATATAAAATTATGAGAATAATATTATATGAATGGAAAAAATAATTTTAAATATTTAAAGGTATTGAATATGAATTTAAATTGTAATTTTAAAAATAATTTTATGCCATTGGAAATGAATTATTATGGGGAAAAAAATATTTGATTTATATTTTGTAAATGCTTATCTTAATTAATGTATATAAGGAATTTATGAATTCAAAAAATTAAACAAACATTTTTTAAATTTTTCATATTTTAATAACTTTTTTTGAAATGAATTTGGTTTTATTAAAACCTCCAAATAAATTTTTCATAATAAATTACATATTTTTTTGTCAAAAAATTTCATTTAATTAAATTTATTTACTCTATATTAGTATATAAATATATCTTTAACGTGTATATTACATATTATATGCATTTTAATAAATTAAACTATTTTAATTTTTGTATTTTATACAAATGTATTTTAAATATTTGATAATTTATGCAAGTAGGGATTTCTTCTACAAATTTTCTGAAAAGTGATTTATGAAAACATAGAAGTTATGAAATTATTTCCTTCATTATATTAATTCATGTATATTTGGAAATTTTTTTAAAGGATTATTTTTTAGAATAATGGATCATTAAAAAAAATAGTTTTCTCAAAATTAAATTGGGTGCTTGTATATCAAATTTGATAACTAATAATTGGGAGCGAACGCAAAAATTGAACCAGAAATGGTCCTTCAAGTGATACTACTATGTGGTAACATTTGTTTTATAAGATCTTTCATGTATTATTTTAACCCATAAAAATAATTGATATTTTAAAATAATTTTTTTGGTGAAATCAAATTTTTTCCGAAGATTATTTATGAAATGGGATTTCAAATGAAAAAAAATTGCTGAATGTTTTTTTTGAAAAGTATTATATATATAAATATATATATATATATATATATATCTGTTAGAAAAAATTTATAAAGTGATGTTAAAAACGTGTTTTATAAAAGTATTTATCACTGGTCTTATAATTCTTGCTTTTAAATTTTATTCTCTTCCAATGAATTAATAATATTTTCATAGGTATATTTGTTGCCATAAAAAATTTAAATAAGGATATAGAACACATGAATAAATTTTTTATAAATTTTGTTTGTTCAACTTTGATAATTTCTATAGATCTTATATGTCTATGTAGCATTTACTAGAAGAGATTTTCAATTATATAAATAACCATGTGTTTTTAGTTTATTAAAATATTAATAAACATCGTATGATTTAACAATGAATATGAAAGAACAAGTTTTCAGAATTTACATTCATGTACAAGGAACCTACAATGGTACATGTTTTCAAACAACAATATTTTCACTCTCCCACTTGAATGATATAGTTGGAATAATTTTTTGACAGACCATGCAGACTGATGATATAATGAATGGGGATTAGGTTATCTGTAATTATCAAGATAGAGCTATAGCAGAACATGACAAAGATGTCTCATGTTATTCATAAATGGATGATGGCAGTTCAATATTGTCAGAATTTTTGAGCTGATTATATGGGGAGACATCTAGAGTTTGACATTTGAGATCATATGTACCTGAAGGTTACTCGACTTCATGGGAAGAATAGATTTGATCATGGTAATGAGAATTCCCGAATCTTTGCGAATTCTTTTGAGGTGTTGGTTCATGTTTTACCTTTTCCATATCAAATAAAACGTATCCCATAATTAATTTGGAAATGTTATATCATCCATGTGATGTATCTCCATTTATACCTTCATGAATATTCTCATATCATTGATTTTGGTTATATTAATGATGAAAATGAATTGACCTTCGAGGAGTTCCCTATAGAGATCCATGGATTCCAAGAGAAGGTATTACGTAGGTGTGATATTTCAATTTTCTATATTTTATGAATGAACTACTTCCCAGTTGGTAAATCCTAATAACATTAGTCAAAAACACATACTCATGACCCTAGAATATTTTTTAATTATTCCAATGTGGCATTATTTATTTTTGTCGTAGAACATATTTCTGAAATTTTTTCGTTAATAATTTTTTGGTATTTCTCAAATTTTTATGTTATCTCTTTTGGAGTATCTGTAGTTGTTGTTGGTTACTTTTGGGTTTCTTTCCCTTGGTTCCACTAAGTGAGGTGGTTGAGCTCCAATATAGATGAGACTTTGTATAATTATCTCATGGGGTGGGTGTTTTTAAATCTTTTTCCACATTTTTTATCACTAGGTATTGTCTCTGATTATCATGGATGACTATAGTTTTAGAGGTTTCTAGTTTAAGGGAGCATTCCCCAATAGTCTTATCCCTTGGGAATTTTGGGGTTTTTATGTGTTTGTAGAAGTCTCCAAGTTTTTTTGGAAGGGAAAGACTACTTAGGGAACTCTATATCATAGATATTTGTATCATTTGGTAATGGTATCAGACTCGAGGGATGACTAATATTCAAATCTGTGTTTTTATGACTACTCAATAGAGGTTTTATACAATGTATGCTAGACAGTTTATTGTGCCATAGTGTACGTTTGTGACATAGGACCTCCCTTGAAAATCATGTGGTAGTGACATGGAGGTCCTGACTGTAGAATTCCACTTTGTATGGGTTCTGCCAAATTGGGCTGGGGTAGCTACAGAATGGGATGTAGGATTACTTGTAGTCCCTCTAATTGGTGTATATATTATGAATCATAGAACTACAACATGGATCCCAAATGCGATTTTGAATGGGTAGGTCGCACTTTGGACCCATTAGTTAATCAATAATTCATCCAGTGTCAAGCTATTCAATATTGTGGTCTATATGATTCATCACAATCTTATAAATTTCATTTAACATTTAATTATATGAAATTCCATCTTATCCCACACTTATCCCAAATTTTTCTCTCAAACCATAGGCACCCAGAGTTATTTTTCAATGCTTTTGAATCCCATTTTTAATAGGAATTTATCAATTACATCTAATGATTGATCTACTGATATCCATAATGAGTTTCCTCACATTTTCTAGTGGGTTCATATCTATTCAATCTAATTCCCCCCACATCATCTTTCATTGTAATGTTGAATGATATCTGTAATTATAATGGACATTCGTCAGTAGATTGTTTGTGTGGTCATAGAAGGATGTTCTTGGGAGATTCTGGTTTTCCTGAGGGATAAGTGATTATAGATTTTCATTGACATTACATTTCCATTTATTGATCAATAAAATAATTTTGGTATGAGATTAAATAATTTCCATTTTATTAATGTGAAATTGTAATGTTACCATGATTTAGTGTCTTGGGTTGTAGTGGAATAATCCTCAATAATGGAATAACCAAATATTGAAATGAATTGGATTTCATTTTGATAGGTCACATTTTGTTCTTTTCTACCACGTACATGGTTTGCCTCACAATTTTCAGAAAAAAGTGCAATCAATGGTATGATTTCTCATCAAATTGGTTTATCTAGGGTGATTATCTGTATTTTGGAGATAATGGCAAGATAACTCAATGTAATTATTTTTTTCGTTTAACTAAATAACATAAAGTGGAATGTTTAGTGAATCCTTATATTGTTATAATTTTATGGTAATAAAACTAATCCTTGATACATGTTTAGTTAAATATGTTATGTCTTGTGCTAATTAAATTGGATATACAAACTACAGTTGCGACAATTTTTTCAGTAATAAAATAAATGATAAATTAGATTTTGTCTTGTCACATTTTTTTAGAATTGGAATTGATGAAAAATAGAATCTATAATAAATTAAAAATCTTGTTATAGATGATGTATTATGTTAATCACATTAGTAACATGTAATAATTTAATCTATTAATTAAAGAGGGAATTAATATAGTCGATTGATAAGAATAATTTTTTTATTTTGAGTGAGCCTATTATTGTATGATGGATGAAGGTATTTTGTTTGGACCTGTGGGATCTTTTTTTCATAAAAAGAATAAATTCCATGTTTTTAGGGCCAGGATTACCTATTAACTATGTTTATTTCTTTTTAACATTTATGTGATTGGTATCTGAGCCTTGCTATGTGATGTGATTTGATTATGGGATGATAGGCATGATATAGATTGGGAGTACATAGGTTTTGGATGCCATTGACTATTGTGATGAAGAGAAAAATAGATATGTGCATGATAGTGTTAAGGGTGGAATTTGGTTAATGGAATTTATTGAAGTTAGGATTACTCATAGTTATGCTGAAATATGGGATTCATATTTTATAATGATTTCCTAAGGGATGGATATCTAGGTTTATTTTTTATATGAAATCCATTCCCCGCAACTTGGGCTAGTAGTTTGTTCTTGGTTATACATCTCTTGATTTCAGAATTGGATATTTTATGATATTAACTAGAATGAGGGAATGATAAAAAAAATTTAATAAAATTTTCTCCTATGTTGTTTGTTCTTGGAAATACATTTTTTATAATCTAAATATATCGTGAACTCGATTTGATTACTCCAACTGGTCTTGGACATTACTTCGTTGGTTAGTGAAATGTATCCTGGATTAATAATGAGGGTAAATTATTTGATAATGAATTATTTAATTTATGGTAAAATGGTCAAAAATGAAATTATTAATTTAATATAATTCATCATAAATTTTCTGTGTACATATAGGATATATATTCACTAATAGTGGAATCTGGGTGTCCAAGTGAGAGTAGGTTTAGTTCATCCTAGTACTAATTCAATGACCATAGTGCAATTTTGAGATATAATATATCTTATATTTTTTTATTTCATATTTTACCACACACATACCAATAAGGCTAAAAACACACAATATAATCTTCGATAGTGTTTTAATCAATATTTAGTTTTGGGAGGGATGGATGGCTGACTACGCAACCTAGATCTATCCTCTTCTACTATTAGTATTATATGATGGTATTATTTGTGGCTATTTTCCCCATATATATTTGTAGAATTATGTAATTACATGTAGTTATTTTACATAGATGTATCTTTTAATATAGTATACAAATGATTATTATATATATTATTTACATGGGATATGATGGGTCGAGTTTTATTCTTAGTTTATGTTCTTTGATAGATTGGAGTATAATAACAAATATATAATAATCAAAAAATAGGTTTTCGTGGCCCCTTGAAACTAAATATTTACCAGGGGGAGACATTTTTGGAATAATGATATTCTTTAATGTACAATATTCATCTTATATAATTCTATAGTTGGCTTTGGTATGGATTATTTTGGAGATATGTGGCTTAGGATGTATGACATTAGGGTAGAACAAAAAGCCAGATGAGAAGAAGTAGCTTGGTAGTCCTGTTTTTATTTTAATATTATTATCAGTTGTATGAGATACATGATGAGAGAGAACCATGGTTAGGTTGGGAACATAGTAAATCAATTTAGGTTTTGAGTTTGTTTTACATATAATTCATGAATAATTAGTAATATTTTTTTATCTTTTGTGAGAGAGGATCCATGGTGGTTTTTAATAGTTATACCTATTATGATGACCCTATTTATATATTTATTATTTAGGTTATTAGAATAATGTTGGATATTTGGCTAGATATTAATAGGTTATTATTTTGATGAGATGTTTGAGATTTTTGGTGGCTATTGAGATTAGTTTTTATGTGCTTATATTTTCCGTTCCATATTTTTCATTATTGTATAAAATTTCATTTTTTCACTTGGTATTTATTTAATATTAATGAAAAGTTTTTGTTTTTTATTTATCTTATATTTATCTTTTTCTTGTACACTTATAGGGTATTACATCCTATTTGTATATATGATACACCCTCGGTGGTTTTTTCCAATGTGTGGCCTATTGTATGGGGGTTTTAGAGAATTCACATTCTTCTATCACTCATTGATGACCTCGGGGGTAATCAATAGAAGGAGAGTTTCATGAAATAAATAAATACAAAAATATTAAAACAACTTATACACATAAAACACATAAAATGTAGAAATATATACACATACATACATGAACATAAATACATACACATAAACCCATTTTACGTACACATTAATTCACATAAAAACTCTTATATGTGTATATATATAATTAATTAATAAGTATATATATATATATAATTTAAAATATGTGGAATATTTTAAAAAAGTTATATTAATTTAAATATATACATAATTTTTTAAATAAAAGTTTAATGTTATATATATATAATTAAATAATATAAATATATGTTTTTGATTTGTTTTGAATAATTTATATTTGATATTTATATACATATATTTATGGAAATATTATTTATAATAAAATTGTTTTTGTAATATATTTATATAAATCATATATAAAAATGTAAAAATATATATATATATATATATATATATATATATATATTAAATTATTCATTGTGACCATTATTATTGGATTTTTAGTGTTGTGATACGGGTATTTTTTCTTTGGAATGAAAATAACAAATAATGGTGTACCTTGATCAGTGCAAAGAATTTATGAAAAAGGTATCATTTTATGATTTATTTTTTAGTGAAGATAAAATTTTCCTTTATCAATTGTTTTAGATAGCTAATATAAATATACCTCCTTTATTAGTTCATTTTTTCATTAGCATTGATAAATGTTATTATTTATGAAATTCAAATTTCTGTTAATGTAACATTAGAAAACAAGGAATGATTATACTATATCATTGGGATTTGTGGGGTATATTTGGTTAGAGGGTAAGGGCATAATTTACATGTTGTATTTTCTTAGAATTATCTCTTGTCAGGACTTTGATTGGTTTAAGGTTTTGGGTTTTAATCAACCATTCACATTATTTTTAAAAACTATTTTATGTGATAGTTCTGTTATATAGAAATATAGGAGGATATGATAAAGATTCTACTTTGAAACAGAAGATCTCTAAAATATATACATCTATGATCCAGTGGTTCTGAGTTGCATTGAAAATATATTTGTTCATATGATGCCCTAGTTTAGATGTTATTTGTTTGTAGAGAGAAGATGGATTGTGGGGAAGCTGAAAAAATCAGACATTTAATGATTATCTATTTTGTTTTAACATTGTTCTATCAGTTGATTATTTTTAGGATAATAAGATGCTACAAGAGAATATCCAAAGCTAATGAACATGTAAAGGATAAAAGAAGTTGAAAGAAATGAAATGACACGGTAGCCAGATGCTTGTAGAATGTAATGAAGTGTTAAGAAACTCAGGGAGAGAAAATGAGGAAAATGATGATGTCGATGTAAATAATGATAATGATCATGGGGAACATAATTCTATATTCTTCATAGATTCCAAAGTGTAGAGGTAAAATTGAGAGTAAAGGTATCATTGGTTATTAAATGGTGCCCGTGTAGACGAGGAATATGGGTACTCTACAACAATCATGATACTTATCACACATGAAGCCTAAATGTTATGAATAACTAACTAGTTATTAGAGTTGGGTTCATGATATTATTGAATATCTTGAGCAATTTGAGAATAATAAAACATTTTTGATTGTTTCAAGGCCGATAGATCAGATATTCTGGGCCATTGTAGTGAAAAAGAGGTTAGAGTGTTATAGATGCATGTCAAGTATACATTTTTGAATGGTGTACTAGAATAATTGTATATTGAGCATCCATATGGTTTTATAATTCATGATGATGAAAAAATTCTTTTTCAGATGAAGTATGAATTATATGTTCTGAATCAATCACGAAGATCATGGACCTCAAGGATTGATCATTTTTGAAGAAGCTTGGCTTCCAGCATGGGGGAGTTGATTACAATCTCTATTTCAACAACAATAGTAATCAAAGAATTATTATGATGGTTTATGTTAATGATATAATATTTGGAGGATCAGATGAAGCTCAGTGCAGCTAGTTTTTATAATTCTTGAAATGTGAGTTAGAAAAGCCCATGATTGGAGAGATACATTTCCCTTGGTTTACAGGTAACACTAGGAAGGAATAGAACATTTATATCTCAATCAAAATATTCCAAGAAGTTTTTTAGGATATTGAGGATGAAAAATTAAAAGAAAATGAAGACACTAGTTCTTATCCCGATGAAACTGTCAAAATATGATGAAGGAAAGGTGATTAATATCAAAGAATACAAGAAAATTGTTGGATGTTTACTATACATTAACATGAAAAGGCCTGAAATTTTATTCCCAGCATGTTAGTAATTGAGATAAAAAAGTCATCCCAATAAAAGGAATATGATCATAGTGAAAATAATACTTTTTTGTATCAAGGGCACGGTGGATTTCAACTTGATAAATAATAAAAAACCTCTTTAAGAGTTATTGGTTTATACTGATGTAGATTGGGCCGGTTCATCAGATGATGGGAAATTAACTTCAAGAGGTTAATTCTATTATGTTAGATTGTATATTTCTTGGTTAATCAAGAATCAATATTGAATTTCATTAAGCACCGAAAAAGTTGAGTATATTGCAGCCACTCTAGAAAACCCACAATTATTGTGGATGTAGCAACAACTTGATGATATGGGAGCTGAAGTGAAGTCTCAAATCAGAATCCTATGTGATAATTCAAATACAATAAATATTATAAAAAATATCATCCATAATACAAGGAAAATAAAAATTGAGATAAAGAATAATTTTATCAAGGATAAAGCTGTGTAGGGAATCATGAAGTTGGTGAATCTGCCTACTGAACAATAGGTTGCAGACATTCTGAAAATTACCATACATAAGAAATCTTTCGAGAGGCATTATCTTGCTCTGAGATTTCAGTCAACTCCTTACACATGAAAAAGTGTGATGGTGGGACCCCATCTCCCTGAGGTTTGTGTTTTTTTTCAACTATACTAATATGTGTCCAATACTCTATTGCAGACAATAAAGGAGTGAACTTTGGATTAGTTGACAAAGGGGGATAAATAGTGACTCATAAAGGGGGAGAAATTATGGATTAGTAAGGGAGAAATTGTCTTAGTTAAATTCATAGGTAGAAGATGACAGATGGAGCAATGAGATAATGGGAGTGTAATGATATAGAGGGAGTGTTTTAAATATGAAAATTCTAGATGTGATCAATTGAAGAATATATTTAACGATAGCTGGGGGTTGTGATAAAAGCATAAGGTTATTGTTTGAATAGTGTGAGAAGGTTTCCATCAATCTACATTTGGTATTAGTGTTGCATCAACAATTGCTTTCTGAAATGAAGTGATTAATTGTTTTTATTTTCATTTACTCTTGTTTCTCATGGTGAGCATTTCTCATGTAGGCATTGAGTATATGTTGAGTGAATATTTGATCGCTATCAGAATCGCATGAGGCGAATGGTGGATGAAGAATTGACGAGGTTTCATTTTACAAAAAGAATGTTAAAAAAAACCCAATGTGGGAGTTTTTTGGGAAAAAATACCTCAAGGAATCATTGAATAATTATTGGGTTGGTTGTGTTTGTTGAAAAAGCGGGTGTCAATGTTTCTTTTTTAAAATAAGGGTTTCTACATTCAGTTTCTTGACAAAGGGGAATACATTGTGATTTTCCGATTTCATGAGACGTTGTTGAAAATCCATGACCGATAGAAGAACCTAGATAAATGACTGGATGATCTTGAGATTGTACCTAAAACAGATACAAAGAGTTGTGAAAAATAGATTAATGGATTTTTTTGTGCAAGAGGTGTTTCAAGTTCATAAGCTAGAAAATTGGCAAAGGCATGAGGTGCGCAAAATAATGGTGAAGTCCGCGAAATACAGTACTGCGTAGAAAATGTGGTATCAGCGCTCAAAGAGAATTACATGTTGAATGGGTGTTTTTTCATGTAGGGTCAATTTTTCATATAAATATGAAGTGGTCCCTCATTCTAATGAGCTCAATAATTAGAGAAGATCAGAGATTTTATGCACGTAAAAAATATGCAAAAGTAGTTGCGTGATAAATTATGTGTCTCACGTAAAAATTGATGTTGTGTGTAAAACTAAACATTTCTTGTCAAATTAAGGTTGCACTGAATTTTTGAGGTTTTGAGAAAAGTGGAGTTGGTATTGCGTGAAAAAAGAGATATTTTTCATCCAGGAAAAGATAATTACACACAAGTCGCAGTAAGGGTGGCACATGAAATTTTAGGCTTCACAGTTCAATTATATTGTAAAGCAATGTTCACATGTAGATGAAATTAGAACTTCAATAGAGCATCTACATATAGTTGATGTTTAATTGTTTCATTCAATTAAAGAGACCGACATGTCTTGAAACTGTGAGTGGATCCTTTGCAGATAAGTGATCAAAGAAAGAGGAAGAAGGTGATTCTTTCCACCAATAGTGATCCAGATAAAGGGAAATATGGAGTGACCCTTGCTGAAGTAGTGAGATAACCATAAAACATTATAATGGCAGTGAGCCTAGTTATAGATGTGATATAGCCCGAATATTGTATATTTTTAGTGAGATTTAGTGGATTTGGTATATCGACACATTGTCGTTGTAAACTCCCTGGACATATCCCAATGAGGGTGAACAAATTAAAAGTGTGTGTTTCAATCTTCACATATTCTTGCGTTATATCCTAAGAAAATCTTATGATAAATAATGAAATAATAAGATCAACATTAAAAACTATTTTCAAAAAAGAGACCCTTTTAATAAATATGTCATGATCCGGTGGGGCTGGGATAATTTCAAAAAGAATATTTGTACCCTGATTCACCCCTCTTTCAGGGTATCTTGGAACCATTTGGTCTAAACAATTTGTATCAGTGGGAAGGTTTCATGTTCTGATTCTTTATCTAACTTAGTTCATTTAATTGGTGAAATTATCCTTTTAGTTAGATCATACCATGGTGTGCCATGGAAAAGGGTTGGACTTTAATGAAGAAGCAGAAGTCTGCTGAAATTACTCAGAGTATAAGTGTATATGGAAATAATGTGATTCTGTTGAAGGAATCAAGTGGTGAATAGAATAAAGATTTTGATAAATCATATAGTGAAAATAATAACTAATTTAAGGACACTGAATGAATGAGTGATGATCATGATATTCCATGTGATGATGGAACTACTGATGATGATGAAACTCTCTGAAGACAAAAGTAGATGTTGTCTATGAAATAATGGAATGGATCAAAAGATGGAAGAAGGGATTAAATCAAAGGATACTCATATTGAAGAAATTAATATTGAGGTGTACATGATAAGAGGATTAAATCAAAGGATTATTGATGTGGCCACTAATCTGAGGGAGAATAATTATTCTCATGATGATGAACTGAAAAAGTTTTCTTCAATGACATAAATATGCTAAAATGATAATATGAAAAAGAATATTAACTCAGATAACATTTAAAATTTGAAAGAAATAAATGATGATCCTATTTCATAACTATCAGAACATGTTCAGATGAATCAAAAGGTACAACAATAGAAATCGTGAAGTTATGATTATGTTTCTCAATGAAATTGAATGTAATAGGGAAATGTGATATGGTTTGTAAGATAACATGAGAACTAAAATACAGGATGAGTATCAGGAAGAATCCCACGTTAGAAATAAACTCTCAACTTCATCCACGTAATATAAAGATTAAAAATATTGAATGATAATAAGAGTTGATCATGAAAGTAGTGGATAAATCCAATACTAATGAAATGACTAATGTAAATGATTCTTTTCCCTTATTATTTGATTTTTCTTTCGGAATGTGATGAAAAAATGAAAAAATATATATTATATTTCTGAAGTTAAACAACTACATATTTTCTCAGCTCAAAGACCATACAGTTTGGGAAAATTTAGTATTGGATTTGGTGAATCCACTCTCGTGCATGACAAAACGAGATCCAAGAACAGTTCTAGAAATGGAAAAAATAAATTAGGGGAAGTAGATAATCCTAAGATGAAATTTAAAATATTTACTAACAATGTGTGCTATTTCGTTGGGATAAATTTCCACACATCATGCTTTTGTTAAGAGGATTTGGAATATATTTCATGTAGTGAAGAAAGAATCATTTCTAAATCTTAGAATAATAAGAATCATATTGAGAATTCTAAAAGAAGAGTCTCTCAAATGAAGGATTCAATGAATTTCTTCTATTAGGGATGAATGATACACACCCTGATTATGTTTTAGGAGGTTCATGAGCTCAATGTCACATAAAGAACCCCAATAGAATCAATATCTCCATGAATAATGATGAAATTAGGTATGCACATAATGGTGGATTTTTAATTTGTTCTAATAATGGGAATTTTGAAAGAAATTGCATAAGAAGAAAGAGGAGAATGAAAATAAACTCATAATGAGATCCCTAACACATGTATTATACAAAGAAAAGACCAATACTAGATGAAAACATGGTATGCTGAAAATAGGATTACAATCTTAGGGTAATCACAATGATGTCAAAAAAAGGTGTATCAATTGCATCCTCAATTACAGACACAACAGATCTCTTGTATATAATGTGAACCAACATGGAATAATAAGGGAATATATACTTCTGTAGTAAGTAATTATAATTTTATATTAGTGGATAATTCAATCCCAATAAGAAATGGTGGCATGAATTAGATAATTGATAAACGAAATACGACTAAAGAATATCCTGGAAATTTTTTAGGTCATGCCACACAATGGTATGTGAAGGAAACATAAATATATCATCAATGGAGGATGACGCAAGAGAATATGATCAGTGATAAGATTACTTCTCATAGAATGAATCATGAAAAATTGCATATTGGTAGAGAATCAAAGAACTAAATTTCTACTAATGGGATAAACTCTAAATTTTCAAAAAAAGTATAATCATTTAGAATCCAAATATGATAAGTTGACTCAAAATGTGGGAAATGAATGCACAGTCATATGGCCAGAGTAGTTGAAGTTGGCTAGGCAGCTAAAAGAAGTAAAGAAGGAGTGCAATGATTTTCAATAAAGAATCAAATGGTTGACCCATCAGGATCAACCACAATCATTTTCATAAGGATTTTATAATATACCATCTCTATATGTGTATAAATGACGTTAAATGATGTCAATTTGATTCAAGTTCAATTGAGTTACGATCCTAGTGGAAGTGGAACCAAATGATGGAAAATAGTGATGTTATGTTCTCTAAAATGTAAACTGATCCAAATCAGCTATCAGAATTAAAGATGAAGGGAAGTAATTTTATATAATGGATAATGATGGTTTTATAAAATCTGTCTCTTGTTTTCTATACTGAGTTCCATCTAAGTTTTCATAAAGGTTTTATTGATGGCCCATTTCTAATAGGTTAATTCCCAAAATGAAGAACTTGTTGATATATGTGAGGTGAAGAAGATTCTCAAACCTCCAATCAAATGTGAAAAAATGATGTAGGGGAAGACGAATGTTTATGGGTCTAAATAATAGGCCATATAAATGGAAGAGCTGAAAATCAAAGAGGGAGCATTATATCACCTAATCAAGTTCAATTTCTCAATAGAAAATGATGGTTGATGAAATTACATGACAGTAGATTGATCTGAATTGTTAAATCTTACATATGATATGATATTTAACATGTGCTATTAAAAAACAGTTACATTGTTCAAATATGTATTAGATTGTGGTGTTTTATAGATAGAGAAGATGGTATGATAATGAGTTTACATTGAAACTAAATATCTCTCAATGATATACATGGATGATTTTGTGGTTCTTAGTTTCATTGAATATATATCCATTGGAATCATTCCCCAGTTCATGTGTTAGTGGTCTTCTGAGAGAAGACGGATTACCGTAAAGAAAAAAAATCCCACATTTCCTGATTATATATTTTTTTCTAACAATTTTGAATCAATTGAATGTTTTTATAATACCAAGAATCTAGGAGAGAATATCAAAAAAATCAACAATAATAAATGAAAAGATGTTGAATTAAATGAAATGACATAGTTTCAAGATGCTTGTTGAATGTAATTAAGTAGTAAGTGACTCAGGGGAAGAAAAAGTAGAAAATTCTAATACTGAATAAAATAAAAATAATGAGCGTGAGGAATAAAATTCTATATTATTAATGATTACAGTGAGTCGAGAAAAAATTTATAGGTAAAGTATCATTGGTTATTAAATGGGGCTAGAGCAGATGAGGAAGATGGGTACTCTACAACCATAATTATACTTATCATATGTAGAGCATAAATATTACGCAGAAGGAATTGATGATTTGAGTTGGGTTGAATATACGAATGAAGATCTTGAGTATGTTGAGAAGAGTCAAAAATGTGAGATTGATTTGATGCTGACATATCAAATTATTCTTGGCCAGTGTAGTGGAATAGTGGTTCAGAGTGTTCCCATTTTTTTATGTCCTCATTTATCAAAGGGTTTTTTGAAAAAGTGTATATTGAGAAGCCAAATGGAGTTTTCATTAATGAGGATTAAAACATGGTTTTTTAGATGAATAAGGTGTTATATGGGATGAAACAAGACCCAATGACATCGTACTCAATGCTTGATCAATATTTTAAGAAACCTAGGTTCCAGCATGGTGGAGTTGATTACAATCTATATTTCAACAATGGCAGTAATCAAGGGATGATGGTGTTGGTTTATCTCAATGACATAATATTTTCCATATTAGATGAAGTTCATTGTAGAAAGATTTCCAAATTCAAGAATGTGATATTGAAATATCAATGATTAGAGAGTTGATATTTTTCCATGGCTTACATGTAACACAACGAAGTAATAGAACATTTATCTCTCAATCCAAATTTCTCAAGGAGGTTCTAAAGAGATTTGGGATGAAAAATTCCATGGAAATGAAGACTCTGGTTGATACCCATATGGATCTTTCAAAATATAATGATGTTAAGGCTGTTAATATCACATAAGAAATAACAATTATTTGATTTTTACTATACTTGACCACGAGAAGTCCTGAAATTTAATTTTCCACATTCTATGAAGCGAGATATCTAATTAATACCAAGGAAATAAACAAGTTTAAGTTAAAAGAATAATTTGTTATATGTTGGGCATGATGGATTTCAGCTTGATATATATTGAAAATTATCAATTATTGTTATTGGGATATACTGATGTAGATTCGGCCAGTTCTGCATATGATAGGAAATCAAAAACAGGATGTCCATTATATCTTGGTGGATTTTTTATTTCTGGGTTATTTTAGAATCATGGTTTTATTTCATTAAGATCCACAGAAGTGGTTTATATTATGACCACTCATGAATGAACACAATTACTATGGATGAAGCATCATCTGGTTCATATGGGAGTTGAAGTGAAGTCGATGATCATAGTACAAGGTGATAATTCAATAGCTATAATTATCAAAAAAATCACATCCATCATTCATGGATAAATCACATTGAGATATAGTAGCTTTTTATCATGGATAATGTTGAGAAGGGAATAGTGAAGTTGAAGTATGTGCCTAGAGAACTACAGGTTGTAGACATTTTGATAAAGGCCCTAGATAATAATTCTTTTGAGAGGAATTGAAGAGGTCTGGGAGTTCATTCGACACCCTACACTTGAAAAAATTGAATGTGGGACCCCCTTCTCTCCTGAGGAATGTTGTGTTTTCCCTACTATACTGATATGTTTCCTATACCCTGTTATAGACCACAATGGAGTGACCGTTGGGTTCTTTGGAAAGGGGGGGGGAGTAGAGACTCATAATGGGGTAGAAAATATGGCTCTGGAAGGGAGAAACTGTCTTAGTCAATGAAAAGGGGAGAAGCTAATAGTTGGAGCAGTGAGTTTGGGGGAGGGAAATGAGATAACGGGAGAGTTTTAAATCTGATGATGCCAGAAGTGATCAATCAATAATAGATGTCAAGATAGCTGAGGGTCACGAGAAATGCAGAAGAGTGATGTTTTAATGGTGTGAGATGGTTTCTAGAAATTTATAACAGGTATCAATGTTTTATCAACAATTGGTGTCTGAAATTAAGTGATTCATTGATAATATTTTCAATTACTCTTGGTTCTCACATCGACCATGGCTCTGGTGGGCTTAGAGTTTTTGTTGAGTGAATATTTGATCGCTATCAGAATCACAAGAGGTGAAAAGTGGATGAAGCATTTACTAGGTATCATTTTATATAAGTAATGTCAACCAAACCAAAGGGGGAGATTGTTGAAAAAAAAATTCCCTAATGGAATCATTGAATCGTTTTTGTGTTGGTTGTGTTTGTCGACAAAGCATGCCACGACGTTGTGTTTGTCGATAGGATGGGATTATACATTATGTTTATTAAAAAAGGGAGAATCCATGGTTATTATTTGGTTTCTTGAGATTTTGTATACAATACATTATTTATAGAAGAACCACGACAATGGAATGTACTATCTGGAGATGGCCCAAAAAGAGCAGATACAAAGTAGCATTGTTTTGCAGTGTTTGCCCAATTTTTGGGCCTAAAATTTGGAAAATGGAGAGATGTGTTTTTTGAGAACTAAAGTGCACGAAATATTGGAGTGATGACCAATATATATTTTTTTTTTTTCACAAGAGGTGTTTCAATATCAGAATCATAAAAATTTCCAATGTCATGAGGTGCGTGAAATATTGGAGCAATGCACGAAATACTATGTACATGGAAGATATGTTTTTCGTGCTCAAATAGAATTATTTTCTCAATGAGGTTTTTTCATGATAGTTCTATTTTTCATATAAATATGAATTGTTCCCCTTATTCGAATGCACAGAATACTTAGAGAAGATCTGAGATTTGATGCATTTATAAAATACACAAAGGGAGTTGTGTGCAGAATTTGGTGTTGCATGTATAAATTAATGTCGCGAATAAAAGATAACATTATGTGTAAAATGATGGTTACCCAGAAATTTTGATTTTGCATTAAAATTGGATTTGGGATTGCGTGAAAAAAGAGATATTTTTTTCACATGACAAGAGAATTACACACAAGGTGAAGTAAGGGATGCACGTAAAATTTGAGGTTTCCCAGTATAATTGTATGGTAATGAAAATGTTCATCGTTGGATGAAATTAGAATTTAAATAATGCATTTATATAGAAATAAGGATTCAAGATTTCATTTAATTAAATAGACCTAAAGGTATATAAACATTTAATGTATCCTTTATAGAGCAGTGCGAAAAGGAAGAGGAAGAAGGTGATTCTTTCTAACGATAGTGAGCTTGAGAGAGAAAAATATGGAGTGAACCTTTGAAATGTTGTGAGATAACCCTAAAATTAGTAATGGTAGTGATACTAGAAATCGATGTGATCTATCCTGAATATAGTATATTGGAATTGAGGTTTAGTGGGTTTGGTACATCATCATGTCGTTATTGTGTTCTCTTTAGACATTGCCCAGTGAGGGTGAACCAAGTAATAATATGTGTGTCATTCTGCTTGGTTTCCTAAATTTCAACGAATTCATCATCATCAGATAAATAATGAAAGAATAAGATCTAAAGTAAATGATAATTTCAATCAATGTGTCCCTTATAATAAAGAGATAAAGATTCAGGGTGACAGGGACAACTTTGAAAAGAATATACATCATCTGATTCACCCCCATCTCAGAGTATCTTGGCCCCTTTAGGTCCAAACGATTATCTAATCCCATACTCTCCAAGGAACAATCACCAAATAATTTCTAAAATTACAGATTTAAAATAAGAATCATGTTGTTAAATACATTCCCTACACCACTTTTCAACTTATTTTCCCCTCTCTCACGCTAACATCCTAAATCTTGGAACTCCATTCTTTTATGTATAAAATCTTTCTTATATAAATCGAGTCTATTACTATACATCTTTCATGAAGTCACATGGTCCATCACATCACTTCTCACCCAAACACACTTGGTCCATCACATCACAATGCATCCTTCTGGAAGACACTTGGCCCCCCACAACACATCTCTCTTAAATTCAAATGGTCTATCACATCTCATCACATCTCAACCATAACCATAATAATGATATATCATGAACTGGACACAAATAAAATTAAATACATTATCCTAAAATTCTATAACCCCACTATAATACAAATCATTAGACATCACATCAATACTATTTTGAAATATTTCTACCACAAACCATGTTTAAAAATTTCAACTTATAATAGAGTGTGAGGAAGAGAAATTAACAAGCCATCCATCCACACCACAAGGATGTTTGGAAGTAAAATCCCAAAAAAAATCTTATGGGAAAATATTTATTAATGTGTGTGGAGTGTATATAAAAATAATGATGACGGTAAAATGTATATATAATATCCACATGCATGAATAACCTATGGTTTAAAAATAGAATCCCTATCCTGACTCCACTCATCTCTAAAATGTATCACAACCTCCACCACTAGTGCCACCACCACTACAAACATACTACCACACATGAATAACACATTCCATAATTAAAATAATCCACAAATAATCATCTTTATAAAATTAATCCAATTTATATATTTCACCTAAGTAAACCTTTTCAATTATCATGATCATTTATTTCACGATAAAAACTCCACCACATTTATCAAATCCTGCAATATTATTTCAAACATTCATTAACCATTTCAACCCATTCCATATCAATTATAATTTTAGATTTAAATCCATTACTTCCCTAGCATCTAAAAAACACACCACAACTCGCCAAAAACCAATATTCCTTATGATAACTAGCCACACATTTCCATAATTTTACATGACATCCACTTCTCATCATAACAACCACATCTATATAACTTTCCATCATATGCTCCACATATCATAATTATATCACATTACATCAGCCACGTCACAATGACATTCCATCACAACATCCACACACATAATAACCACAATACATAATTACATATAAATGTCACAGAAAATAATTATAAATCCAACCATGAATCTTATTTTATATTTATCAATGGGCATTCAACACATTCCAAATTACTATTCAATTTCTTCTTACTAAAAACTAGAGTTTCAATGGGTAACCAAATTATTAGGTATATAGATTTGATTAATTTCTTTCACCTAATTTGGTAGAAAATAACCACCCTAGAAGTGTTCTATTGTCAAAATACAACAATGAAAAAAAACCCCAATTAATATTATTTTTAGTAAGGCATCAGGCTCATTTAGTTACAATATCAAATAATATGAAGAGTTATATGGAGGAAAATTTCATTCCCCTTCCCCTTTAATATCAATTAAACCAATCTATTATCATCATTTTACCGATGTATATGATCTTCCAAAATGATAATAATATCCTAATCCCTCATTCATGATATAACTATATGATAAATTAAGGATCTCCTACCTTAAATACAGTATTCCAATCCACTACTGATGGTTAGAATGAGATTGATACCACCTCCAAGAACCTAGATGAAATAGAAAACCATAATCACACTAATTGAAATAGGAAACAATATATTTACACCATTAAATCATCCATATAATATGTTCCCCTTGTTAGAAAAATCATCTGGATGAACAGTAGGAAGAAACATTGGGGAAAAGAAGGAAAGCTACTCATAACCTCTAGGTATGGATCTCTAAATTTCAGGCTCCAAATCCAATGATTTAGGGATAATGAACATCAGAGGTGTCACACTCGAGTTTTTAAATTTGTCATTGATTATGGTTCATGTTTGATCCTCGATTATTTTATCATGAAACTGGTGTGAAAGAGTTGAATTTTTGGGATGCTCATCCCTAATATTAGGACAAGATTCTTTCTTTGGTGTACTATAGAGTTTTTGGTGAAATTGGTTGTTTTTTGTTGAGCAGACCCTATTGCATGGTTGGAACAACGTTAGGGATAAATTTATTCCCATAATTGGTAATTGTGCGATAGTTACTGGTTTAGTTAATAACCATTTCATGGATACTGCATAGTTAGTGATTCTGTGTGGGTTGCCATTATGGTGTGTCTACTTCTTGGTTGAGGTAGTAGCATGGTCACCGCCAAGTTAACAAACCGTGCAGACAACCCAAGGATTCTATCCTAGTAATTAATATCACTATCTCTCTCACCTATATTTCATAACCTAAAAGCTCATTTTCCCCCAATTCGGCTTCGTCTGACCTAGGCACCACCCAGGGGGGTTTTTGGAACATCCAAAACCCTCCATGTAGAATTTATGGATTTTTCTTGTGTTTTCCCCAATTAAATTTAGGTTTTAGGTTTTATTTCTTCTCAATTTATTCCTTATTTTCCTTTCCCTATTCTTCCATATCAATGGTGGAAATTTTGGATGATTTTCATTGCTATGGTTATTGGGTTGTTTTAGGGTTTTTATTTCTTAGGGTCACGTGAGGGTAGTATTGCCTCCCGATAACCTTGTATAGTATTTTTTGACTAAAACTTATTAAATAGGAAGTAGTTTGAGGTATTATACTATGTAATATCTCCTTTAAACTCAAGATTTCATATTTTTATTGATTTTTTTCATCTTACATGATCAGTAAATAGTGATGTATGATTTTTAAAATAATTATTCTATGTGAAATTAGTGTGTTCTGTCAATTGTTTTAGATATCTATTGTATATTTATTGATTTGGTCATGACATGTGTTTGTTCAACTTCTCGGATTAATTTTTAATGTGGATAGTGATTTTAAAATGAATGGTTTGGGTTTTTATATTTATATTTGATATCTAAAATGGTGGATAGTGTTTTCAAAATGGGTTCCTAAATTTTTTCCATTGAAAGTGTATTGTGTGATGTTATTCAAGAAGAGGATTGATATATGAATGTATTGTGAGGCTGGGTTGGGACTTTTCAAATGTTTTCAATGGAAAACCCATTTTATAAGGACTTAATTGAACAATTGGTTGATAATGTGGAGAGAATATCCTCAGTTTAGGACACCACTTCTGTGATAAAACATTTAAGGCAAGGGACTACTACATGAGGACTCTTGGGGTGTATCATTGTGTGAATTATGTGATGGAATGTATATTGGTGTGTTGCATGATTCATTTTGTACACCTCTTTGTGAACATAACATCTGATCCAAGAATAGTTACGAGGACTTTTAAGAACAATTGTTTCACTAGTTTAGATTAGAAACTAGATAGTACCCCATAGTAAGGGGTATAATTTGTTTTTTCTAGGGGATTGGTCACCTCAATCTGGATAGGTAGTTAGATGATCAGGAGTGTGACTATTATGATGTCATTGTTTAGGGATTTCCTTTGAGTTGAATTACATGAATAATATTTTATAGTTCTTCTTTTAGTTCCAAGTTATTCTTATTCTTCTCCATCTCTAGTATAATTTTTCCCATTTCCCTAATTTTGTAGAATCATAATATTTTCTCATGTTATTAGTGTTTTCGTAGTGGATAGAGAATTTGTGGATTTTATTAAAATGGTTTTCAATAAATATGATTTGATGAACTTGTGTTCTCATTATTCTCACATTTATAAAAATAACTTATTGATTACTATTTGGTTTCCCTTCCCCCTCTTCTGTATGAAACCAACTCTCTTCAATGAATGGATGCTTGTTCTGAAATTGTGAGGGAAATGGATTGTGATTTTTATTCTTTAAAATTAAAAGTGTAGAAATCCTATATTTAATATTTTATGTCAAACATGGGAATCAATGTTAATTTTTTTAATGGATATGAATTGGGAAAAATTTTATTTAGGATTACATAATGAGTTTTAATACTCATTCCTACAGTCTTATTTTAATTTATGAGTTTTTACAACATATTTTGCTTGACTTCTATCTCCAAAGTTGATGGGTGTTTATGAATTAGAGAGCTACCCTTTTGGTCACATGGATATGTCATGATTGTGAGGTTTTGTTTGGGTTTTTATTGTGTATCCTTGTTGTTATGTTTGTCGTATTTTTAGTTGTAGTGTAATTATGTATTCTTAGGAAACAATATTTAGTTTGAATTTTTTTTTATTGTTCAAAATATTTTGTTTATTTTATATTGGGTGAAATCATTTCCAATTATACTCTATTGATATACTTGGATCTTTTCACTAGCTCTAGAGGATTGGGAATGCCTCTCGAGCATTTCAACATATCGACTCAGGTCACCGGTTTAGGGTAGACCCGGATTGGTTCGTGGTAAAAGGGTTCACATGGTTAGACTATAAAATTATTATAAATAATATACATGACATTTTTTGATGTGATTTGTGATTAAATAAAAATTATTTTGAAAATATATTCCACAATGTAGTCTACTACAATGCTTTATTGAACTGATGAGAAATGAATGAAAATGAAGCAAGGGGGGAGACATGGAGATGACCTGGATGGTCAAAGATCCCCAAAAACATGTCTATCTCTATGATGAAAATTATATTAATTAGAATAAATAACATGGTACATCCAATTCCACCATTCCACATAACTCAAAATTGAGTATGGGGGATATAATTCAGCTTATATCTACTAAATATCTATCATGGAATCGATAAAAGCACCAAAGATTCACACTATATCTCCACACATTATTCAAGGTGTCTAATATTTAGAATTTCCAAAATTAGAAGTGGAACAAAAATTCTCCTAAAACACCCCTTGATACTCCCTACTTTTCCATGCATCATCGTCCTTCCTAATGGAGTAACCCCTTACTCCATGCTGCAAAAATCCATTTAGTTGGTTTTCATAGAAAAATTGCACCACCTAGTCCCCATCTCCTCTTAAAAATCCCATTGAAACCTCAAACACTATAATTACCACAACTTAATTTGTCAAAAAGAATAAACCACTTCATATTATACCTATCATATTATTATCATATCGATTACACATAAACAATAACAAAAAATTGGAAGGAGTTCCAACCAGAAACACCAAAAGATACCTCTCAAGGCTCTTGTTATTAAAAAAATGCTACAACCACCCAAACCAAATAATAGTTGATGAAGAAATTAAAAAAAATCCATTTGAAACATGTATTTTATATCCACTAAAAGATACTACCTCTCAACATAACCATTCACACCACTATCTCATCATCCAAAAGGTCAAATCCAAAAACATACCACATCCATCACACAGAACATACTTGGGATCACTTGTCAAGAAATTCTATCTTCCACATCAGGATATTATCCCCTTTGGATAACACTGACTCGCAACAAGGTTTTAAATGTTTCGTCATATAACACATCTTGATTAGGAAATAATTTTCCTAATCACAAGATATCATCGAATTTAAAAAATATCGCATATCATGGAAAAACATATCATAACCATCAAGATACTGACATCACAAAATAAGCCATTGTAAAATTAGAAAAAAAAATGTAAACAATTTTGGTTATGTTAACACATATGCACCACACAATACCGTGTCCTCTATTTTATGCTATAATTAATCCTTTACACACAAACCAAATGAATGGTTCATCTACACAACACCTTCTCCCAATGATCTTGGATATCTATAGAGTGCTTCATATACATCATTTAATTCTAGATATCCAACTTTATCCAATCAAGGAAATTGGTGTCATTATGAAGATTATAACAGAATAATGAGGTATGGTAGACACTAAGAAACCATTCCACACATGTTGGGTGTTACAATAAATAATATATATCATTAACCAACCTTGAAAACTCAATGGTCCCAAAAATTTGGAAATAGTTTACTCTACCTACCAAACTTACACTACCCACATTCAGGTGAATCCATTATGAACCTGGGGTCATAATCGGCGAAGTCCATGGACTTCCTACCATTATTATTATAAGACATCAGATGGTCAAATCCTTGTTGCAAAATCTAATTAGGAACCTAACCCTTCGCATTCATTCTCTACACCACTTTGGTACCATGATTTAATCACTACCCACCCTTATATCAACATAAAAAGTAGAAATCCATAATTCTATACAAATTTTAAAATAGACCCATTAAAATAGATGATTGATAGGTTTTTTTATTTTAAAACACTAATGGGGTAATGTAATTTTCCCAAGATCAATTGATGTCCAAGACACATTCTTGTGACATATTATCTGACATTTTGATAGTTGGATCTATCTACCCATCCACATGAGGGTGTTAAAATTAGTGTAGAGGTGAAACTGAGCACCAAAAAAATTTAAAAATAATCCCCGGGCTAAATGGTATAAGAAAATATAGATACATGAAAATAGACCATGAAACTCTATGATTTTACACAACCTAATCCACATAACTCCTAGATACGATATTCATTTCACCAGACTCCTTAATCTCTTGGAAGTGAGCTGACTACATTAGCCAATAAATGGATACACATATAGAATCATATCCTCCATGATTTATGGGTAACCCCATTATAAAATATATAAATATTTCTTCCCAATTATTCTTGATAACAATAAAGGGATGTAAAAAAATTAGAAACATGATGTTCTTCCATTAACTCTTTGAGGAAAAAAACATGAATACAAACACTCTTCCACCTCACAGTTTCACTCTGAGACACCCAAATGATTCCTAAATCTATGGTAAATCATGGAATATCCTTGGAGTAAAACCAAAGATGATCCATGAAACACACAAGGGGATCCATCATGAATCACTACAAGAGTATATAGACACCCATTACTCAATATCTTGTTATAACTATCACCGGACCACCACTTTGGAGCATCACTAAAGCCAACATGATCAGGCATCACCTCTATCACTTAATGTAACCACTAATACTCCTCCACCAACCAAACTTGAAAAGATTATACAGCAATTTGAAATTTTAACCCTAAATTATAGAGCAATATTTCATCTATTTTTATAACTGCCACCTCCTCCATTAGATTCAATGAATATATAGGATTTTGTAAAATATCCTATAGTTAATTCATATCCAAAATTTCTACCAAAACATTCGCCTTTCATAAGGTTTAGACGATCTCAATGTCATAGTCATGATTAAACTAAATCCACATACATTTACAAATATAATAATCATGAAGAGAAAATACATTCCTCAGTAACATGTGATCCATGAAGACCATAAATTACTACACATGAGATTATTCTACTACAAACATCGATAGAAACACAACCACTAATATATTTTGGTCTTAGGTGTAATAGTTATGCTTTTTGGGATTTATCTTTTGACACGCGTATGTTTTAATCAATTTTACCATATCTAGATGAATAAAAATCCCAAATGGGATGTGTCAAAAAACACCATAAAAATCTACTTTCCTCTTCTTCTTGACTGACAATACCTCCAACAACATACTCATTCCTAGGTTCCTAATGATGAGGAACATCCCAAGGATAACCTATCTCAAGTCCACCTCCTCTGAAAATATAATAATCCTAATTCCCCTACTACTAAAATTTCATCACTGATGGAAAATCATAAAGATTATGTTAAGCAAGACCTCTCCCACTATACAGTTCTCGAATAAATTTTTGGTAACTAATTTTGATGATGGCTACAGACCCCACGAATAAATAACAGTAGAAAATATTCCACAAGAAAAATAAAAAAAATATCCCTCAAATGTTGCTAGGTAATATGACGAGGTAGACTTCCCCAAGATTAATCCTCATAGACTCTTGTTCATGAGTCCTTCCACTAACTTCAATACTCTTCGAGAAACCATAATAGATTACCTATTTTGGTAAACCTCTCCTTGCATTACAATGGCTGATCAAATCTATCTTCTTCAAAACCTCCATATATGCTGGCGAAATTAATTGATTTATTGTATACTGAATAAACATTTGGAGTGACTCCTCATGATTCCATGCTCGAGGCTCCTCATAAGAAAAAATATCCATAGTGAAATTTTAAATGTCCTTGAACCTGATTCCTATATCCAATGAATACATGCTCTCTTTCTGAAGAGATATTATCTCTTACCTATTCGACACATTCTTGTACAGTGAGAGAAACATTAGTTAAAACACCTTCTAAAAGTTTATGCTGAAAACATATTCCCCCTTCCACTCACTAATATTGAACATCCACCACTTACATGTATCTACCAATATCTTACTTAATACCAAAGGGACCCAATACTCTCCCTAACACAGTATGGAACATAAGGAGATATCATTCTCTTAACTACATCAACATATGTCGAGATCAGATAAAGATAACTCATACATCAACAAAGCAAACTGTTAAAATGCACACAATTTTCTCTTCTACTAATCATTATCCTGAACTACGTCAACCCTTTTGTGATCAATCATATAATCATGACGAAACTCTACTATTTATGTATCAAAAAGAAAAATACTAGGTTACATAACTAAAAATTGAAACAAGGGTTCCCTAAACCTATTAGTAATGAATTTTATTATGACTTAATTATTTAATTATACGATTTTAAAAACCACCCTACTCAAATAAGAAGACATGAAATCGGGATGTAGGTAACTCTCCTATGTATCTAAAAAACAAGTGATGCCACCTCACTTGGTTTTTTTGTGGGATCAAACTCCATTCACTATATCAAAGGGAACGTAAAATCATATTTCCTACCCTATATTACCTCTCATATACTAAGAAACCATATCAGATTTCATCATTTCCCTACAAACCCATGCTATACTCAATATTACTAAAACCAAAATATAACACATAACTCAAACCAAAAAGTTTATACCACTCTTCCACAAACCTCTCCACATGAAGAAAGACTGTATACATTAGCAATGAATATGTAAGGATAACGAACCCAATTTCCTACCTCCAATATGTCAATTTATAAAACTAGAAGAGTGGTATAAAAATATTATATATGGGATGCATTACCCTCTATCACAATATTAGATCGAGAGTAGTGATATAAATGATCAATTAACACCATTAAATAATGTGAAATAATGTAACCCAAACCATATCACAATGCATTAATAATGTAATAATATATAGGTGACATTCAAATAAACACCCAATATAAAATCCTATAGGGGTGATTGAACATTAGCTCTAAAGGATTAAAATCGTAATTATCAACACAGTACATATAATCCTCCTAGAAACATAAATTTATTATACATATACATAGTGTGATAAAAAAATGTATACTCATCAATATCATACTGAATGGATCTCATGATGTTGTGAAAAGAGCATACTAATTCACCTATGATCAAATATCTGATCCATTAATACCGAAATTTTTCAATTAATGATTCACCTCATCACCATTTCATGATCACAAAATAATACATCAATGTATATAAAATTAATAGAAACAATAATATTAAAATATTACCCCATAATACATTGTTAATAATTTTCGACCCTCACACCCTAATGTTGTAGGTCCTGCTTATCCTATTTCTTCGGTATAATATAATTCCCACAGAATCTGGATCCATCACAACACATCTCCCCTTAAGACACATGGTCTATCACATCATATAATAACCAGTGCATCATGTGACATCACATTAAAATACATCTCACCTAAATACACATACACCACCACATGAGATGTCTCCTGAAGAAACATTATCCACCACATCACATCACATCTTGACCATAACTAGTATAATTGGGTATCATGAACATGAAAGACATAAACCATATCTTCCAATCCTCTCATGCATACCCCCACCATATTCCACATCATCAAACAAACCCACCATGCACTTTTTACTTTGGGTCGTTATCTCCCATGAATAACAATATAACATAGGAGAGAGAGTGGAAACAAATGGGTAGTCATACATCAATCATCACCTCTGAGATTCAAGAAAAATACCCCAAAAAAAATTTTAGTGAAAAAAGGGATCGATGTGGGTGGGGTTCTTTTTTAAATAATAATTACTGTAAAATTTATATATAAATTTGACACCTTGGAACAACCTACGTGTTCACAAAAAAGAACTAACCTATATCACCAGATCACCAGCAAGTCTCACAACCTCCACAACATGCAACACCACCAATAAATTTGTATCACCACATAAGAAATCCACAATATACATTATCCTCATATCACCCTATTTCAAAAATAAAAAATTTAAATATTTCCTATTAAAAACACATTTTAATTCACCATACTATTTATTTCACATTTACACATCCACCAAAGTTAACCAGACTTACCATGTTAATTCAAGAATTAATTAAATATTATATCCCACTACATTTGAGTTCATCACATAAAATTATATTCAATTAATTCTGTGAAAACAAACAGAAAAAACCACTCAAAACCAACCTATTTTCACTTAAAAACCAAACCTACAATTCCATAATTTATAATTATCACCAATTATTATCACAACAACAATTTCATAACCAATATTATCACATCCAATACATATCATAACCACATATAATAATATATACCATGTAATAACCACATTCTATCATAGTATCATTATACATCATTCCCATAAAACATAACCATACAAGATCGTTTCAGAATAAAACCACAAACCACCTCCATTAAACTAATTTTAGATATATAAAGTAAATTTCATCACATTTAACTTTAATTTATAGGGTAATTATCCCTAAAAATGTTTTTTATTGGAAATTTATTCATTAGCATGAAATATTTGATTTCCCATTCACATTAATGGTGAAAAAGATAGGAAAAAAAATGTTTACATATTGAAGAAACCAAAAATCCAAAAAAATCTCCCTACATCCATGATATTCATCAATACATTAAAAATATTTAAATCAAAAAATACAATAATATAAGAAATTGTAATGAAAATGATTCTATTATGCACCCACTGAAATTAATCCTTTTTTATCTTCATGAAGATGATCCATACAATATTCCCAAAATAAAAGTAGAGTATAACATCTCTTTCAATATGAAACTAAATGGGAAAACAAGGATCCTCTACCTCAAATGGAGCTTTCTGAACCAAAAAACATGATTATAATGAGATGGATACCACTATGAAGATCAAAGATGAAGGGAAACATAATGATTAACCATAGAAATACATCCAAGAACATATTTCTAAAAATATATTATCATAATAATAGCTTCCCCTAGATATAATTTTCATCCAGGTGAAAATTAGGATAAAATATTTGAAGAAAATAAGGAATCATTCTTTGAACCAGTAAAGACGGATCTCCCATGAATGGGGTTGAAAGACAATGATTTAGAGATGATATTTCTATAAATTACTCACTTGATATGTCCATGAAATCATATAAAATATTGTTATACGATTGAGTTTTATGTTATTTTTTTACTCATTCTATATAAAACATAAGACCATGGAATATAATAGAATACCACACCACAGAACTGTTGAAAATGTAAGTACTATAGTGAAAGATGGAAGGACCACACTACAACCTAGGGGGCGAAAGCTTACATTTAAAAAATGGTAATATTCATTCAATATATATTATAATACATGATAAATTCTTTTGTGAAACAATGTAAAATACACTATACATATAAACAACATAAATTGGGGATATGACATAACTAATCTCCAAGGTACATCTATCCCAAAATCTTTAGATCCAATAAAAATCACACTTACGACTCCATAATGTAGAAATAGTATTTATTCCCATACAATTCTGATCATGGTAGTAGAATAAAACTTTTAACCAAACCACCTAACTATCATAACGATCATTTCCATAACATAACACCCATCATTACAATACAACCATGTACACCACTATGAAAAAAAAATCATTTTAGATGGTTTTCACAACCATACTCTACCACCTACTCTCTAAATACTTTGAACATCCTATGGAAACCTATACCAATATAATTCCCATGAATTAACTTGTAATATGGTATATATCAATATAATACCTATTCCACAATATCATAATAATCACAATCATTTAATTATAGAGTATTTCACTTATGTGAAGGAAATTTTATTCATCAAATATTATTTTAAAGTAAAATCATCATATTGTATCTATGGAAAGCATTAGAAAGGTCAATATGATCATATATATAGAAAAAAATACATCAAAGTGCATTTAAATATATATAAAATACCAATCAATGAGAATTTAAACCATTCAATGATAACAATTGGAAAAAATCATTTCATTTTGATATCTTTTAAAATAATTAATCCCAAAATATTAAACATGTATATTATTTCAAACTAACCCTAGAATCATGTAATGTATACTTATAATAATTTAATTTTCATGAGTACAAAAATTCAATTCAAAATTTTTAAATTAAAGGATATCATTTTTGATATTGTTTTCAAAAGTAAAATGTGATTTTTACAAAGAAACATTGAAAATATTCATTTAAATAAATTATAATGAAAGTAAAAGGTAGTAAAAAATTAATTTTAAAATACATAATAATAGGTAAATATATGTATGTATAAATTTAACGAATATATTTATGGGGGAAAATATTCATCAATCAATGAGTTAATGAAGATGGATTTTCATTTAAAATCATTTCTCAATATTTTAAGTACCAAGTATTGGTGAATAAAAGTAAAACACAAAAAACCTATAAATAAACATAAAAAATATATATGTTCATTAATAACTAATGATAACATACTACTTACAGGAAATTTAATAATAAATAATCCAAATTAAAAATTGATATTGGAATATAAATTCTTACCATATATCTTAACATTGTTCATGAATACACTAAATATCATATATAATAAATTTAATTTTTTTGTAAATCTATAATATGACCATATTCATAATTATATTATTATATAAAACATAATTATAATTTAAAATTTCTTATGTAATAATTTTTTTTATTAAAATCAATACACAAGAGATAACTATTATGTCTCCAATGCATGTTTTAGTTTAATGGTTCATGTCCATGCTTCTTGGTCATGGTTTCATGTCTCAAATGTATTAATAATGTTATATGTCTTCTTTTTATTGTTTGATACTCATTTATAACATTTCATGTAAGATGATTATTAACGTTTAATTGCATTACTTCACGGGGATGTTAGTAAGTATATTTTCACATATAATGATTTAATTTTTCAATGAATGGATAGAAAGAATGGTAAATATTTATAAATATTTATATAATAATAATATATATATATATATCATATATATTTTCATTAAATACATAAACATGAACTAATATACAGAGTATAAATTGAAAGTGAATCACATTGCTTCATAGAGGTGGTAGTCCAAACATAATAACAATTGAGATTGAAATAAATCATAGTACATGAAGAAGATATAATATTATTATACAATTAAAATAAACCCATTTAATGATATAAATTATTAATTTTTAGCATTTTAATATGATTATATAATTATTATAGGAGGTTATGTATTAATACTCAAAATATATTGACAATAAAAATTTCCCAACTTTGTAAACCTCTATCATCAAAAACAATAATACTTATTAGTTTGGTATTTTGGTTAAAATAAAATATCTATGAAAAGGGGTGGGAATTTTGGAAGAAATTTGGGTAATTACTTTCAGAGATATATTTTTTATTTTTTTTATATGAGGGATATGTGGTGCACATCTTTTTATATTCCAGTGGGCTGATAGTGTTATTATGACATAAAAGATTAAAATAAAATAAATTCATATTCTAATGAATGTAGATCAAAGAAAAAAAATTAATATGTTAATGTGTTGTCTAAATTCTATCATTAAATCAAAATTTACAATGTTTTAGTTATATTTTATTCCATATCACTATGTTTGACGCCCGTTAATTCTTTTAACCCCTAATGGTGTGACAATCATTTATCAAGTTCACTATTCATAATGAGAAAAAATAAAATTTATTTAATGTATATATTTTATATTATAATTACAAATTTTGAAAAAAATTTATATCAAATTTATATACCTTGGATAAATTTATTTTAATATATGTGTGAAAGGAAAAATTAAATCCTTTTTTTGAAAAAAATAATTTTAGATATAACAATAAATTGATTCTTATTTTATTCCATGTAAATTAAATTAGATAAATTTAAAAATATTTTATTCAATATATTATATAAATATTAAATTATTATAGTTTATAATAAAAAAAATTATATAATTTCTTATAGTAAAAAATTATTAAAAAAAATTGTCTTTCCAAAATAGCTTTACTTTATAACCTTCCGAAGAATTTACTTTCATTTGTAACCAATTGGTAAGAAATAAATTAATTTTATTCCTTTCAAAATAATAATTTTATAAATTTCAATACATTTAATTTAGTTTCTAATATAAATAACATGAAAATTGAAAGGTTCATTAATAAAATATTTTAAAATTGTTTTTTAGGACCAATAGTAATCTCTATGTGAATTATTTTTTTGTTTCATAATGTATTTTCATTTAAATACCATATAATGTGATACATTTTATAGTGAATAATAAATATTAACCTCTGTTATGGGTTTTTTCTTCACCCTCTATCGAGCTCATATGATTTAATGATAAATATGTTATAAAAAATCAGGGTACTTTTTTCATCCAACTTCTACAAATTTTACTTTCAAAATTCAGTTAGTTGATAAAATTTTTAGGAAAATTAAATCTCACAAAGTAAATGTACTCCTATGTTTATCTCTCATATTTCTAATTCTTATATAAAACATTAACAAGGGTTTTATTATTGTTTTATATAATTGTTTCTATATGATCCAAGATTAATCCTGGTTAAACTTCATTAGAAAGATCATGCTGAAATGGTATGGGCTCAGAGTTCAGTACATATAAAGGATCAAGTATGAAGTTCCAAAAAATAGATATATGAAAACATCATCAACATATTATTATTAATATGGAATAACAAAGTGACAAAAAACATCCTGATGTGATCAAAAATCTCATAGGGATCAAGATACACAGGGTTCAAATACCCTTTTGTTTCAAAATGTCATAATCTGCATCCAAGGGTATATTCATATGAACACCATATCATCATATTTGGGAGTAAATCCAATATATGGGTTTTATAATATGTATTCTAAAAAAATTTTCTGCTCTATTGTGTTGTTTTATATATCTAACATTAACTTTAATTTCATCATCTAGAACAATTTTCAATAGATTTTATTCTCGAACCCCATCCCAACAAGTTAGAGTATAGATGTTCTTTCCATATAGATCATCAAAAATATCAATCTAAATACCCTTTTGAAATAACTTTTTGAATTAAATGTATACAAATTAAAGATGTTGAACCCAAATTCATATGAAATATATAAAGATAAATATCAAAATATATTTATGGTTTGTATATTACTCTTAGATAGATCATCTATTTATGGATGATACGTATTTCTAAAACATTTATTTGATTCTAGTTCATGATAATAATTCCTATAGAACAGAATTGTAATCCAAAAATATTGATCATATATAATTTGAATTTTTACTTTACGTATCTTTACAACTTTTTAACACATATTCTAGTGATATTATTAGGAGATAATTATTTTCAAGTATAAATGATATCTATTGATTTCGTTAGGTGAATAACTACAACCAAAATAGCATTTTGAGCAATAAATTTCGTGGGGAGTCCCACAATAAAATGCATTATAATTTTTTTCAACTTAAATATAGGTATGGGTAATGATTGAAATATCTCGTTTGACATGTTTCGCCCAGTATTAATGTGTTGAAATACCAATAACTGAGAAACAAACTCCACCATAACCCTCTTTATGATGTACCAATATAAACAGTCATTAATATTTTATTACAGATTTGAACCTTCATTTTTAGTATGGAATGATGTACTATGATATTCATCTAAAAAATCAATCTTCAATTATGGTTTTTATGTTACATACACCGAGTTATTGAATCTAATAATTCCTTCCTAGAAAAGGAATAAATTTGGATTGATTGTTACCTTTTTATAGATATTGATATTCCTTCTATCACATTTAATCCACAAATTAATTTATATGTGAAAATTAATTCATGAAATATTTGATAATTCACCTTTCATTATTATATCAAGGTATATACATTTAAAAAATATAATTAATTCATCAATTTCAGTCTAATTAATTGATAATGCTGTGTGGTCCTTCTAACATAATGAATAAACCAACTTAATCACCTACTTACGGTGGTAATGTAGTGGGTTATCATAATATTTAATACTGTTTGACTATATTATTTGGTTAATATTCAAAAATTTGAATGTGAATACCCACTTCAATCATTTGAGATCAGTATATATTCCACACCCTTCACATTAATAAAAATTCATGTATATTGTCATATAAAATTTACCGCTTCTAGTTCAAAATCAGGAGTCAAGTAATTTTCTAATGAAATATTAATTTGAAGAGATATAACCCAACAAAATTTCATTTTATTTGAGAACACAACTCATTTAATTCATTGAAATATAATTATAGATCACAGTCCCCTCCCCACTATCGGGTAGTTTAAGCACTACTTCACTAACAAACTTTCTATTTAATTCATTAAAATTTTCTTTATATTATTAGGACTATCATAATATTCCCACTTCCATATAAAATTTATTAGTGTATTTTATATCCATGTGAATTTTATCAAAAATATTTTATAATATATATATATAACTAATGAAAACTATTGAATCTGGTATCCTTGGTTTGTTTGGGAGTGTTTTAAAACATTCTTTTTTATTTATCCATGAATATTCCCTCGAATTTAATTATATAACCATGAGAATGATACATTATGTATCTATAATTAAAATTTTCTAATTTTTTAAAGGATTTTACTTACTCATGAGAACCTACATAACCCTTAAATTAACATCACACTCTTAATTTCTCTTTGAATATATAATAATATCATCAATAAATACTGCAAAACAGATCAAGGTATTCTATAAAGACAATACTAAATAGATACATGATGATACATAGGGAATTTTTATGTCTAATGGGATTCACTATAAATTCATAATAACTAAACCTGTTATATATGGCTATATTGGACATTATATAATTTATAAACCTCAGTTGTAAATATCTGGAACAACGGTCTATATTTGAAAATTATTGATCTCTTCATAGTGGATGAAAATAATCATAAATACAATGTTGAAGGTACATGTTCTTGATAGTGATGTTATTATGAATGAAAATACCCATTGTCCCATCCTTCATTTTAGTAATAAATAGGTATTCCCTATGGTGATCCACTTGGTTGAATAAATATATTATCAAGAATCATATTGAGTTTCTTCTTCAATTAGATTAACTTATTCATGTACATTATAAAAGTAGTATTTTAAATATGAATAACACTAATTATGAGGTCTATTGGAAAAATAAAATTCTTGATTTAGGGTAATAATAGGTAACTCAAATAGAAATCAATTATCATATTCCTTCACAATAGGAATAAAATCAATTTTGACATTATCCCATGAAATTTGATAGACACACATCTCATGAAAAGGTACTCATAGGAATATAATTAATTTATTTTTCATCTGAAGTCTATGTTAAACATAACACTGAAAAAATATAATTGGTTCATTATGGAAATTAAACATGAAATCCCTTAATTGGATATTGATATGGGATATATTAAAATTAATCTAATCCATTCCCAAAATCAAAAAAATTGAAATAGAGGAATAGTCACTAGATTTATAGGAATTACATTCCCACAATGTAATATAAAAGAGGTATTTTGGGCTTGAGATGAAATTATCATAACACTATATTTCATCAACCATAATTCAGAATATAATTATTGTGGTGGTGATATGATACACTCAAATGATTCAGTAGATATAAATGATTGGATATAACTATATTATAATGAAATATTTATAGATCTAGAGTGAATGTTATGTATATTGTACACCACTTCATTCTCATGAACCACTTCTATAATTATGATCACATGTTATTTTCCATTATCACATTTATTAAGAGGTTGTCTATATTAATTGTCCTAATTAATCCACATATTCATGAACTAGTTTTAATAATTCACATAAACATTATATTTTCAGCATTATATTGTGGCTGGTGCATTATACAAATCCCTCTCTATGTAAATTTCATTTTATTTCCCCTATACCTCAGATTATACCTTTATAGACCATCAAATGATATATTCAATTTAAAATAATGTCCATTACTTCCAACACCATTATATGACATGGTTTTAAGAAACTTCTGGACTGATCAATTTTTTCACACTGTTGATGATAAAATTAAAATCGTTTCACAAATTTTTTGTGAAAATTTATGTAGGGTAATGATTTTATTCATTATCCTTTGTCATAACCTAAAATAATTCCATTTCTATTTTCATGTGAAGAGTTTGAATAAGCTTCTTAATGAAAAATATCCTTTTAAATTCCCCCATTCTATCGAGTAATACTATTCCTATTTCCACATATTATTAAAAATATTAAAAAAAAATTCCAAATTTACACTCAAAATTATACAAAACCAAGTTAAATTTAATGAGCTTTGAGAAATAGAGAAAGGAGAATATTGTTTTAGTGGGTCATATTATTTACATGAAAAATAGTATATCAAAAGATAAACTGGATGACGTTCGATGTTTTCCCAGGAAATGATAAACTGTTATCATATCCCTATTGTTCGAATTTTTATCTCAGTGTGATTAATTTAATTTGAGAGAATGATTCTGCATCTTAACATCCAATTTATTTGGTTTCTCAAGGGGAAATTAATTTCACTGTCTTCCACCATCATACATGTCAAGATTTCTCCTACTTATATCAATTTAATAAAACCAAAAACATTATTATAACCATAAATTGGAAATATAATGATGAATCATATTATCATGAATACTATTCCTGGGATGTATTAAATTAATACACATTATTATCAACCAATAAAACTTTTCAGTTAACCCTTTACTATCATCAGTTCATTATATGCTATATTATGTTCTACCCATATATTTTTAATAGCCTAATCTCCAAAAATAACAATAAAATGTTCTAATAACAACTGTTTATATCCATTTAAACAATAAATACATATTTCAACAATTTCATTAAAAACCTAATATATTAGATAATAATTCACACTGTAGAACCATAAATATTTAGTTTCATTAGAGACTAACTTCACAATCCCATTAATTCAAGAATGATCTTCCATATTTTATAAGACATTCTTCTCTCATAGTACCCCTCTATGAAAAATCGTAGTTTACACCTTTCTCTATAGCCTATGGAAAATGGAAAAATACTAAAGGGTGAGATAAAATTCCCATTAAGGGTAAAAAGGGACATTAATTATTGATGATCATATAAAAGAATATTATTAGAATTAGGGAATTAGAACATGATCATAACATAATATTTTATTACACAATCAGTCATAAATAATAAATTTTGAGTCTAGAAAAAGGCTTTATCCTTTATAATTCATGTTTCATATGAGTAATGAAATATCATTAATCAATCCTGGGGAATGAGAGAAAATCATAACCATAATAACATTTCATAGGAAATATTACACAATAATATCATATAAAATTATTTAGTTATTAATGGGTCACAACCCTGCCTATCATCACAAGGTGGAAAACGTCTAATAACATATTTTAATCACTCCCCACAATATTTCCATCTAGGGAATGGGTTCCCTCTATATACATTCTTCATTAAATTAATAGGTTCAATCCACATCTTATTTTAAATAAAATTAAGAGATATAAATAATTAAATTTTTTTTATAGATATATAATTCTCGGCAAACCCATTCCCTAATTGAAACCAAAAATAAGTGTTTCTAGTGATTATAAAAATAGTCATCATTTCATCATACTATAATTATATTGTGGGAAATTAATGATTTTCAAGAAATAAATAACAAAATATCATCATCATAAGACATAGAGAGAAATAATGTTTATGGTATTATAATCTCATATCTACAGTGAATAATAAATCAATGTATGTTGACATAAAAAACACATTTAAAATAACATTCATACAATTTATTTAAATCCTTATAAAAATATCATTTTCTTTAGTTTCATTTTTTAATAAAATTACAAAAAATAGTGGGAAAAATATTATTTTTGAAAGAAAAAATAGAAAATTATTGTTGAATAATATATGAAATGTATATTAATGATGGATATAAGATAAATTCATTCTATATCCATTAAAAGATAATATTCTTTTCTAACATTTATAAAAAGTAGAAAGTGATTTATACAGAAAAACCATGAATTGAGTTATTTAAAATAATTTTAAATTATTTTAAATATGGTGAATATGAATATTTTAAAACATTTAATAAAAAGTAAAAAAATCTATAAAATAATTTGATGAAAACATAAATGGAGTAAAAAACAAAACCGTCGAAGAAGAAAAAATTATTTTATTTTCGGTAAAATAGTTTCTAAATAATTTTACTTATTATAGAAAGGATAATTGAATTAAAAAATTAGAACCCTAGAAATAAATTTTGGAGAACAAATTTTGGGGCACTTGATATATAAATATCATTTAATTCTTTTGACATAGATTTAAGCATAAACAATTTCGATTGAATATGAGATTGCAACATAAACCCTTACCTTGGTATCCGAAATTCTTCATATGTGATCTTAAATATATATATAATAAATATAAATTTTATATATATATAAAGTGGGGCCATATTAATACTTATATTATAATATAATATATCAATGTAATTTTTACATACCAAATTATTAAATAAATTTCATTAAAATCAACATTCATGTGTTAACTATTTTTTTCCCAATCATGTTTCATTCAATAGTTTTGGTTCTTACATATTTTTCATGGTTTTATGATATATATGATATTAATCATATTATTAGTTTTATTTTTTAAATTATATACAGATTTATAATAAATAATATAAGGTGGAGATGAAAAATGAATTGCATCACTTTGGGGATTACAATGAATGAAATGAAAGGATGATAAATAATTATATATGATTTCCTAATTAAAATAATATAAAAAGATTCATATATGATTGTTAGAAATATTCATATGGTCATCAACATATATATTACACGGAAATATAATTACATCGCTTCGTGGAGGTGGTAGTGTATATGTATACATGAATGATGCAATCATTTATCACAAGACGGAAAAGATATAAAAAATGGATATAAAATTAACAACAAAAATATATAAATATATTAATTAGGACGTTATTATCATGTTAATATTGTTTTATAATATTTTTATAATGTTATGTAAGAAACAAATATGAAATATCGTGGTATAGACTATTACATCTTCTTTGAGAAACCACATTTGGCTTACACGAAAATAATTTTTGGAGTTGTATTAGGGAAATAATATAACGTATAAGAATTGGGGAGGAATTTAATGATTATATATAGCTAGGTATTGGTAGAGAGAGAGTTTTCAAAATATATTATGGTGTGATACTTATATGAAATTTTTTATTAAGTTAGTGGTGTGACACTCGTTTAAATTATTAATGCCTTAAAATATAATAACATTATACACATGTTAAAATTGCACCAGCGAATCCCAAATTATATTATATGATACACGGGGGTATTTAATTTTTAAAAATTACATTTTTCCATGTTTGTGATATATTTTATTTCTTATATATATGTATAACCATGTTAATCCTTTTAACAAGGATTGAAGTGATAAACATTTACCATGGATACTATTCATAATGAAAAAAATTGTAATTTACCTTATAAAAAAAATTAAACATCATAATTCGAATCATGAAAACCAGTTTACAATATTCAATATCTACAAATAGATTAAATTAATTTTAAAATAAGAACACAATATATAATTAAATCGGTTTTTCAAAAAATTACATTTTTATGAATATTAATAAATATATATTATACCATTTCCCAGTAAACAAATTAAAATAATATTCATATATTTAATTGAATATATAATAAATTTTCCTATTAAAATATTTCATAATTTTTTTATATTAAATTTATTATGATAATAAAAATCTACCTGAAAGAATGTAGTATATAATAAAAAAAACTCTAAACCACAAAAAATTATTTTTATTTATAAATCATTGATAATAATTGAATTGATATTATTCATTTCTGAAAAATTAATTTCCAAAATTATAATGCTACAAATTTTCTTTTTAGAAAAATATATATTGTAAACATAATTCACATTGAAATAATCTTTCAAAATAATTCTTTAGGATGAATAATAGTTCTTAAATGAAATAAAATTTATTTTCAGCAATTCTATTTCATATTAATATATAATACAGGGATAAATTTAGTAATGTTTAATAATTATTCACAAAAGTTTAGGGATTCATTCTTGATAATATCTTGATGAATTTTATATTTTAAATAGAAATATATTAAAAATCATGTGGTGTAACCGTATCTCCATGAGAAATAAAAATCTAAAAATGAAAATAGAATGGTAAAATATAGAATGATAGCTTTAAACTGAATGCGAATTTGAATTATTTACAATTAAATTATTAAATATATACAGTACATCTGATTTCAATTATATAAAACTACATATTTATATTGGTAATATATTTTAAAATGCATATAAAGTAGAATAAAGAGAATATTGTAAATGGATATGAAAAAAACGAGTATTCATCGTAAATATTCTTATTTTATAAATTATTCATGTATTGAAAAATAAATTGATAGGAGGTACTTCATTATATTATTCATTTATGTTTAATTATGGAATAAAGTTTTCATTGTATGGAAATTAATAAGTTTTTTTTGTATATGTATATTTGGAAATACATGATGATTCATTAAAATTAAAATTGATATACTAAAATGGATTAGCATGGGTTACAACATTTTTGGGGACAATCATGTTGAAATAAAATGTGTAATAAGGTAGATATATAAGGTTATCTTTTGAATATAAGCCACAAATTTTATATATTGTAATAATAGTATTCTTCTAGAATGAATATAAATGGAATTGATAATATTAGTTATAATATGGTGATATGAATATATCTTAAGAATTAGGGAAGGGTATGATATATCACATAACAAATTTTCCTCATTGAGTTATTATCAATTAAATAAAAAAAATTTGGAAGTTAATTTTGGTTTTATATGGTTTCTATTTTATGACATACATTTAAGAATATGATATTTCAAAAATGACATGTATAGTTAAGTATATAATTATTAATGGACGTGAATCAAATTGTTAATATGAAAAATAATTAAAATAATCATCATAATAGTTTTAATAGTGGATATTTATGAGTCAGAATGTAATAACATATAAGAGATGATTATGAAATAAAAATTATGGGTAATTGTTTAATAATGGAATGGTTTATCTAGTTAATTGATGTTCCATTAATAGTTTCAATTATTTTATAGTACATCAACACCATTATTTAATTATATGGGGTTGTTTACAATAGATGAGAAAATTGATGCATGATAGACATATCTTATGTGTCCTCATAATGATGATTATTTCACACATGATTATAAATTATTATTTATCCCAATAATTGTATGAAATTACATTACTCATATATTTATTTTTCAACTTTATATTTACTATTGTTTATTATATTGTTAGTATGATTTGGTTATGAAGGATCGTGTTTTTTCTATGATATATATATATATATATATGGGTGGTGATCATTTAATGATATAACACACACATTTAATAGTTGTGATTAATGGATTAATTTCGAAATGTACATATGACCACTACATATAATGGATTATATATTTATGACCTGTAATAGACCATAAGGGATCGAAGTATATCATAAACTCATAGATTATGATGTCTAATTAGATGCATGGATGTTGTTATCTTGTTTAATGGAAGGAAAATATATGGTGATGTGACTACACATGATTCAGGGACATGATGATGTGGTTGAATATTGTATGGGGATAGGTTGAATTGGCTACATGGGGTTCAATAATGTGATGATATGATTATCATCATGGGTTAATAATTAAGATCACATATAAGACCAAATAATTATATTAATGTGATATTATATAATGTGTATATTTTTTTTATGTTATATATAGGGATCCCTCTTTAATTAATAATTCATGGTAATCGATATTTCCATTGATCACCTGTGTAATGTTTTCGGTATTAGTTGATAAGATATAAATTGGTGATGTTCTTAACAAAGAACAATATGTATGTGTAAATTAATTATTTTCTTTATCCATATCTTTTTTATACATTGAAATTCAAATGAATGTATATACTAAATATTTATTTCATATGACATAGAATTTCATAGTTGCACGATCCTATTGAGTAATCATATGTTCTCACCCCCCCATAGGCGTCTATGTGTTTATTGGACAATCCATGGGATATTATAGAAGTTATTTGGGAAGAATACATGTAGATAAAATATCATTTATATTTTTTATATCCTTCCTTCATGTAACTTTTTTATTTATATATGAAATTTTTTATGATTTATTTATGTGAATCATTATTTATTTTATTGGGAGTCATTTTTTCTAATTGGTGGTATTTTCTTTTCTCTTGGGAATTAAGAGTGTAATTATTCCCATATTTTTTAAAAAATCTCTCAGTGGTAGTCTCCAAAACATGGCCTATTAGAGGAGGTTCATGGAGTTCACTTGTATAACCTTTACCTAAAATTGAGTAATTTCCCTTGGGGAGGATTATGACATCACTAGTTTAAATTCTTGGTTCACCTAATATAACCATAGTCAATAAATTAATTTCAGAATAATGTCGCTAAAAAATCAGCTAATCCTCCAAACAATTTAAAATTAATATAGATTTTTTAAATTTAGATATTTATTTTTTAAATTATCCATTGATTTAATTAACTGGTATACCAACTAATTAAAACATCAGTGTCCAAAAAACTCATGATGGAAATCCATTTATCGTTGTATTTTATTTATATGAGAATATCCACATTATATTTTATTGGACCAAATATTTCATTTTTGAAATCCATTTTCTAATTTCATATATTGTCTATAACAAAAAATTAAATACCCATGTTTTGGAATAATTTACTCTTATTCAACTTTTAAAAAATAAATTTAAAATTTAAATTCAATTCATACCCTTGTCTGTGTTATTTTATCCATCTATTAATCCCCACTTTTTTATAATGATCCTTGGTAATATATAAGGAACCCTAAAAGGAGTGAACCTATGTTAAAAAAAATCAGCATCCAAAATTATTTTCCCTCGTTATCGCCTACTGTATAAGAAAATATGCAAAATTGGAATTCCATGTTTAATGTTCATGTAGTATAATCAATGACATGGAGAACAATGTTATTATTAGTGTTTTTATTTATTTCTAGTGTAATGTAATTGATGATTACTATGTATTAACACAATATTTATGGAATTTTATATTTACCCTCAAATAATGTTAATATAATGGGCATATCCATGAACCCTTTTCCCGAGACATGTCATGATAAAAAATTAATCCATTTTTTATGTTATAAAAACTTTAAATTTCATAAAATCAAGAAGAAGGTCAATAATGTTCTTAGATCAAATAAAATAATACACATATACATTTAATACACATTATTTCGATATAATATAAATGCACATACCATATTTATACTCATAAATCAACTATTTCATATCATGAAATATATAAATAAATGTTTAGATAATATTTATCTATCATCATAGTGAATATAAATATATATTATACAATTATTTAATGGAAGCCTATGTAATGGAATGGATCTTCTATCTTTAACCATAATATGATAAAAAAATTACCTTCATTCCCACTAACAGTTATTTTATTTTCCAATATCATAAGAATAATTATTTATTAAAGACATGATATAAGATTTCCATGTGCATAAAGAGTTCTATGATCAATAATTCATGTATATATTTTTAGTAAAACATTAACTTAATTACAAATTTTTTCTCTTTTTTAAAATTTTTAAAGAGAAACTAATGTTAAAATGCTTCATATAGTAACTTCACTAATACACATATTAAAATTTCTAAATGAAATGATGTTACTTTTATCTATAATCATAGAATTTGTTTCCCTTACTAATGTGTCTTTTTCATGTAGATTCATGGATATATTAGACATATAAAGTAGTTCATGATTTGAACCATAATAATTTTTTTGACCCATCCCCTGGGGCCTAGTATGTGACATACACCAATCTGGACTCCCAAATACTAGGTGATGGGGACTACCGATAAATGTGTCAATATGCAAGTGGGAGGAAGTAGCAAGAGGACATGCACACATGCAGTGCCATCCACACCACAATTCTATAAAAAGTAAACACAAAATCCACTAAAACATATTGTACAAGTACAACTGAATGTCAAATGGGCTAGAATACCAACCAATAAAATTCTAACTAGAAAAAAAGATAGTAAAAAAATAATCCTAGGATATATATCTGCTAAAAACCCCAACTTATGAGTATGTATTGAGTTGTTGCTGGAATATATAGATGTTCTTACTATCTACCTGGTCTCCCTGCGCACCAATGGGTCCTGGGCCACTAAGTCCCCCGTCGTTGTAGTTGTCGTATTAACTAGACACCACACGTTTGGGAAAAGTACATGCAAGGATGAGTAACAAATTACTAAATATGGAACCAAAAATAACAGGGAAATACCATAAATAAATCCACCAAAATACCACAAATACTGATCCCCAAGTATGCTCACAATGAAAGACATCTCACCCAATGTATATTCTATAGTAGTAATGTAAGACAATAAGTCATAACGCCAAACACCATGGGCTGCAAAATAACTCCAACTCAAGGAGTGTAGTGGGATTTCCAAGTCATAGAGAATCCACATACCACAAACCTATGACTATTGTGGTACTAATAATAAATGAGTACTTTGGGAATGATGGATCACACAGAAGTCTCTCCCCATCATGGCCGTGTCTGGACTAATAGAAAGAACTTCCCACCTATTGACATACTGAGGTACTCCTCCTATTGAGAACCATGTGTTTGTCGGGTCACACAAAACCCTCTCCCCCCATGGGCCTGCAATGTCACACAAAATCCACTTCTCACTAGTATATAGTATCCAATCCACATAGGGTCTCTCGAAAATAGTCTTTATGTCTCAGCCAACCACATGGTTTCTACTTGTAGCTCATTGTTTCTTAGGAGAACCCATCCCAAAAACTTTTTTGGAAATCCAAAATCCATGAACACTTACTTAGACTATGAAAAATGAAATTTCTCGTCCTGACGGTTTCAACGCTCTAAACGTTTTGTTAATCAGACGCTCGGTTTGCATGATATTGGAGTTTTAACAAAAAGGGGTCGGTTGGGTCTGGGTTCGGGCTGACCCCGGTGGACCATCCCAACTTGACCCATCCCTAGGGCCCCCTAAACTGACCAAATTACGTTGACCTAACACAGACCCAGCTCGGCCTAGGTCTCGTTCATTGGGCCGCATGTCTAAACTTCTTGGATGTCCCCTGTCATATCTGGTTCTCCAGGCTCGAACGTGGCTGGAAGCCGGATTCGGATCCCTACTCCCCTCGTAGGTCGCCAGATGGAATTTTTCTCTTTCATGGATGCACGACAGATCTGGGGACTCCACTACGTTTCCATACAAACTACTGCATGCATTAAAAGTCCACATTCCATCAAGAATCATGGCCCATGGTGGCAGACCGCTCAACTGATGGAGCCAAGAGGCTACATCCCTACTTCCAGCCGACGGCTCCTTCCGGAGTTTCATTGTGGAGTGATACCTCAAGCCAATGGCTGCTACCACAACCACCACTGGCACACTGGTGAGCTCTTCTCTGGACCATCGAGTTCACACCGGTAGTCCATTATTTCAAAAAATTGTACCACAGGCATTCATTGGGTATCATCTTCCCTAAGAAGTCATTAAATACGCCTTTTCACCCTTTTTAGAATGTTCATCCATGAAGAACCCACAAAAATAGGGACTCGAGGTTTGATTTTGTCTATGCATAATCTATGTGTTAGATTTTTAAAATAGGTGGAGGTTTGGGGATGATGTTCTACCAACAATAATCTAATCCAAGATAGAAATCCAATGAAACATCACCCTCCCACATGAATGGAAAATCCACAGATCAAAATGAGCATGTGTAGATATGTGTTCATCATTTAGAATGAATAATAGGGAAAACATAAAACTAATAATCCCCTACATCGATCTACATTCATCGTTGATCCATTTCACTCTGGAGGATTCATGTTCCATTGGTGTTCGTCGCTTCTCGGTCTCGTTCTTCATAAGGCATTGTCTTTTCAAACGATCGTACTGGTTTTTATTTTTCATAATTCGAGTGATTCCCTATTACAATTTCATTAAAGAATCCCTAAGGTTTATTTCTCAACTCACTAATGCATTAGATTAATAAAAGTTAATAGATCACTCGATTTCTGTTACACTACGATGTTACAACATTACACTGTTACATTTTTGAAACAACGTAGTGGTAACACATGCACATAAATGATCCATTAAGGGGCTTCCATTAATTAACCAAGCCTCTGCACCACAACGTAGTCCTTCGCCACTCAACAATGATGACATTAACTAAAATAAATTTGAATGTTATTTTTCTATTTTCATAAAATTATGAATAATTAATTTTCCATCCGACCCTTTCTATCCAATGTTATGTCTTTTCAAGGGGAACCATTGCATTCTTAATTCAATGGTGCCCTTATACTTTTGATCTGAGAACTAGTTCAAAATTAATAATACCTGCTTGTATGTTTAAATAAGTTAACATAAAAAAAGATCAAAATTCCACTCAGGGTCACCGGGTCTGAGAATCATGTGACTTAAAATCTTGTGGTGGAAAATAATTCCATACAATTTTATAAAAATTGTATACTAAAATTAAATGACATTATATTCTAACATTCATAGATATTTACACACACAAAAGATAAAACAAAGGCTAATCAATCAAATGGGGGTACTGATCACGAATATGATCCACTTGCTCCCATGTTATCTTATGGGGATTTCCATGGAACCACTGAACGCGCATCAGGGGAATCAACCATCAAAAAAGGACATGTTAAAGCCAATCCACTATCTCCACTGAGAGCTCTTTAAATTTCAACGTCCGTCAATGTCCAGCTCTCCCTAGACGTTGATGTGTGATATATCATGCACATACGTCCTTAATTGTGACATGTGAAACACATCGTGCACCCAGTGCGTCTGTTGGGGATGGGATAGGTGGTACGCCACCTTGTCATCATTGTTAAGAATCTATAAAGTCCTGATGAACCTCAGATATAGTTTGCCACCCAAGTCATATCTCTACAGTTCTCTTCGAGGAGAGACTCGAAGTAATAGATGGCATCCCTTATTCTCAGTGTTACCATGTGCCATGCCAACGGTGTAATGGTAGCTATTGTTGTTTAAAAACTCCACCACTGGTAGGTATTCATCCTCCATATGAACAAGATCAAATACAAAAGAATGAATCATGTCCTCCAAGGTCTTTATGGTCCTATTTGTTTGACCAATTTTTTGGGGGTGAAATGATGCTCTCACGCATAGATGAGTCTCAATCACCTCCTACAACACCTTTCATAACCTAGAAGCAAATAATTCATTTCAATCTAAGTCAATCATCGATGGAACCCTGTGATACTTCCCTATCTTATTCACATAGAGGTGTCCCAATCCCACTACCAATCCCTACTCCCGGATGGGTAGGATGTGAGCTGACATGGTGAGTCAGTCAACGACCACCAAGATAGAATACTAGCCCCTAGACATGCATGTAATCCCATCATGATGACAATGGAGATATCATTCCATTTCCCCTCTGGTACCTCAAGTGGTTGTTCCAAGCTTTCTGGGACCAGATGCTCGACCTTCACTTGCTAACAAGTGAGGCATCGTGAAACAAACTATACCACCACTTTCTTCATCCCTGACCATGAGTAATGAGGTCAAAGGACCTGATATATCTTCGCCACACTAGGATGTACCACCACAGTGGATGTAATTAACTCCCTCAACACCACCTATTGTTATGTCATTGGTACTAATGTTCATCCTCTGAAAAGGATGATGTGTTCCCCACCTATCAAAAGTCCAGTAAGTGCTTGTCTTGAGGATAACTGAGAAATTCAAGCCTCGTATTCAACATCCATAAGGTGTGCCTACTTAACATGTTGTAATAGTGGGGTTATGACTGTCATTTACATATGGTGAGATAATCCATGATCATTAATGAGGATATATAAGGAATGGTTATCTACTCTGTTGCCTCACTTAGTAGACTTAAAACTTACCTCCTGTTGAGGGCGTCTGCCACCACATTCCCCTACCCATGAATATAGAATATCTAAAATTCATAGTCATGGAGGTACTCCAACCACCCCAACTTACTCATCATTAGGCCCTTATGTAAGATGATATAACAGAGACTCTTGTGGTCAGAGAAGATGGAAAAACTCTCACCTATCATATAGTGTCATCATGATTTAAAGGAAAATACCATTAGTGCTAACTCCAATTAATGGGTTGTATAGTTTTTATCTTGATACCTCAACTACAATGAGCCATTCGAAATCACTTCTTTATCCTGCATAAGGACACACTCTAGTCTTGTCCCTGATTCATCGTAGAAAACTACATACCTAATGCCCTCATTTTGTAGTTTGAATATAGGGGTACTCGGTAGTCTCTGCCTCAACTCCAAGAAACTCTGTATGCACTTGTCAATCCACACAAAGGGTTGTCCCTTATATGTCATGGCTGTTAGAGGTTCTTCTACTCATGAAAATTCAGGCACAAACCTCATGTTGTATCCAACCGAATCCCAAGAAACTTTCCACATTAGTTACACTCATGGGTGGCTCCCAAAGAAGCAAAACCCCTATCTTTGTGGGATCCACTGCAACTATAGCCTATGAGATGACGTGTCCCATAAAGTGCACATCTCAAATCTATAATTGAAATTTAGAATGATTACTATAAATCTAGTTCTCTTAAAGTGTATTTAGGACTACCCATAGGTGTGTTGCATGCTTTTTCATTGACAAAGACTACACCAATATTTCTCTATCAAGACTACCAAGAAACTATAATGTTAAGGATGGATGATCATATTCATGGGTCCCATAATCATTGACAGGGAATTGGTCATGCCGAAGTGTAACACCCCGACCCCAGTTATTCAGAGTCGGTGCATTATTTTAATACATTGGCATGATTACAAGGAATCAAGTCCTAAACGAACGATCGATTTAGCAGTCTTGGAAAATAGATTACATACATGAATGATACATTACACTTTATAACATACAAATAAACATAAATAATCCTTTATGAACACCATTATACCCTTGGCTTAACCCTGCATATCAATCCCAATACACTTCTTGGAATCCTTGGAAAAATAAAACATAAAAATTGGTGAGCTCAAATTCTCAGTAAGGGTAAGCAATACAACAGAAACATTCATAAATAGGAATAAACATTTAAGGATATGTAAAACTAAAACAAAAGCATTTAAATCTTGAACTTCAGTAGAATATGAAAACATAAAATCAAAAAACTCCATTTACATATTCACATTGGTATTCTACTAGTCAAATAATCACCTGAAATATCAATAACCACTTTCATAATGATGGAATGCATAATTCCAGACTATCATAACCACACAGCCAAGGACTCGTGCCAAGACTACAAATAAGATTTTGTCAAGGCCTCATGCCAAGACACTAGTTTGTCTCATGAGACCTACCGATGCATCGAGGAGCTATAGTAGGCTCCACCCATCACTTACTAAGTCAAATACATCCCTCTATGAACACGTTTAAACATAACATAAACATTCGTATTAAAACTAGCATACGAAATGTAAATAATTTCTTCATAAACCATGAATGGTATAAAAATAACACATACACAGTCAAACATATCAAAAAACCTTCAACAAAATATGGATGTTTTGTATCATAATAAATCCACTTCAAATAAGATTAAAATCCATCAAAGGATGTTTACATAGATGAAATAAAAACTATTTGAGAGAAATATCGCTTTTTTGAAATCATTTAAAAGTCAAACATTTATAAAGGAAGTAATTTAAAGATATTTTTGAATCAAAGTGTCCCATAACACTTTGAAACTTTTTAAAAGAAATATCATTTAAAAAAATTCATGTCCAGATAAATAAATCCTTAAAATCGTTTTGAAAACATGGGATTTAATTAAAAAAATAGAAAGATAAATCTTTAAAACATTTAAAATTTTATTCTTGATAAAGAGTACCTTTCACAAATGCTTAAAATATTCATTTTGAAATCATTTAAAGGTAAAAAGATTATAAAATCAAACATTTACTTTAAAAATAATCTTATATTCTTGTTAGGGAAGCTTCGAAGATTTTATAACTGAGGAAAATAGATGCACCCTCCATATAAGTTAAAAAACATTCTTACCTTAATTCTGTCGAAAATGTTAAAAAGGACCTTGTTTAGAAAACGACGGAATAACTCATTTATAAAATTATTATAAAAATTCAAACAAGAGTATAAATTACTTTAACCCATATTCTGTAAAATAGTAAGAATGTTTTTAAATACATTTTTAGGAATCAATGATGTGGATGATAAAGAGGCCCCAGTAGATAATTACGTATAAGCAACCTGGGTAATGAAGAGATTGTGAAATAAACCCTTACCTTGTACATTTCCTTGGTTGGGGGTAGGTTATCCTCTTGTATAATGGTTAAATAATTGTTATTAAATTATTAAATAATCATATACATTAATATGATATCATATATGATCTTTTAACATTGCTTTGTTAATAATATCTTAGTATTATCGTCGTTTCAGGTGTTAACTTACTCGGTTTCTTTTACATGTTTTGTTACATAAGTCATGTTTGTTATGAATAGAATGTATCTTATTCATATCCAGAATGATATCAAGTCTTTAAACATTATTTTTTTCATCAAATTATAACTATATTTGAATAGATACGATGGAGAATGAATCTCATCGCATTTGTGGAGACGGTATTCCGTACGTACGCATAAGTGGTAATATCATTCTTTTGATATTAAAATAATATATAATTGGGTGGTATATCTTATATAAAGAATAATTATAATGTTATATTTATTATTGAAATGAATTACACATCATTATTATACCCATCCAAATAATAATTTATTGAATAACAATTACACCGCGACGTGGAGATGGTAAGCCGTACGTACACACGTATGGTGACATGTCATTAAAAGGATGGATAGAATACTTAATATGGTTGTACCATTTTTATAATAACATCAAATTATATAGAATATACTGGAGTTATTTTTTTATAATTGAAGTAACAATGAATGAATATGTTAAATAAGAAAGAAACTTGAATGAAGATGGTGAAAACATTACCTCTTGTTAGGGTCCTTCTATTTGATTTGATCAAAATGGAACTATAGGTTGGATTTATGATCAAACTAAAGAATCTAGGTTAATGTGATGGATGTTTAGAGGATATTTGGTCAGGTTTTGGGAAATCCAGAAGGCTTTTTTAGGTGTGAATTTGAGAGAAGGGGGAATTCCCTATTATAAGAGGGGTGATGGGCACCATAGGAAAAGCTAGAAATATTATTTTATAATAAATTTATATTCTATTTGTAATGGCTCCAAAGTATATAATTTAAATTTTATTGTGGTGATAGGTCGAAAACCATTCAACAAAAATGTTTTAGAATGGTTTGGGTCATTATATTAACTTTATCTTTTAGAATTAACTCTTAGTTAATTAGTTTGACATTTACCATGTCACTTTGTAATTTTATATTATAAAGTTAATAAACTTACAATATACATCCAAGCGACCCAAAGTGGTCCATTAATGATACACATATCATGATATAAGTCCTTTTCCCAAACCTTATATTTTTAGGAATAGAATATCAATTATTAATATAATATTTGTTTTAAAATCTCTTTTATGTCATTTTTGACTCTATTTTGTATTTGATTTTTGTAAAAATCTAAACAGCATGATTACTTCAATAAAACAATATAAAATCAACACTAACATGTCATATTAATAGATAAAATTTTTGTAATTTATAAAAATTATCAAATTACATTTATTTGGATATTTATAATATCAACTATTTTAATATTTCATTAATTAGGTAATTACTGCTTCACCATTGTGTAATAAAAAAATTAAATTATTCAATGTCTACAAATTATAAATAAGATACCATTACATAGTAAATCGTCTTATCTTTCTAATGAATATTTACAATCGAATTTATCTTATGTATAACCCTATATTAAAAATGTTTTAGTAAATAGACATTGATTTTAACTCTTTTGACTCTTCTTTGAATTAAATAATAATTAATGTCCTAATCTAATAAAAGTGGACCTAAATGATAATATTTTATTCCTAAGGTTGTTTTTGGTCTATATACACTTGTCTAATAGAATTATGACATGTGTTAGGGTAATATTAATATCATTTTTACCCTAAATTACCCTATTTACTTTTAATAGTGGTAAATAAAAGTAAAAAGTTACTATTTACCAAAATTTATTTTCATCTCATTGAACCACATTTAACTCCTTGATATTAACCGTGTCTCTCGGAGTTTTGAAATTTTAATCACAGAAGTGGTAAAATTATATTTTATGTGAATTCTCAAATTCTTCTAGGAGGTTGGTAAAAGACGGTGAAAAGTTCAATAAAATTTTTATATGACTAAAATTATTATAAACTAACTCTAATAAATTACATTGAACTTATATAGGTATTATGTATATATTTTGACCTAAAATAAATTTTAAAAAATAATTATTTAAAAAAAAGTCAGTTTTAACGAATAACTCAGTGTTTTCCTCTATTCATCAAAAATTGAATGTTTTCAGAAAAGTACCAAAATTTCACCCTAATCTCATTTTCATATTCCGAATCCAAATATTAAGTCTATTTTAAAAATTTAAAAACAAAAGAGTTGCATTTATTAATTTAAAATTAATTTCCACTATTAAAACCAAAAGGCGTATTTTTAAGAAATAATAACTATGAAAAGTTTGACAGTTGTTTATTTCCAATTTCAAAGTGAAATTACTTACAATAACCATTATTGGATTAGATGGTAAAAATATAATATATTTATACATAAAAACCACTATAATGTGTAATTTATCAATATAAATTATTTTGATTAAAAACATTGTTTTCAGTTAAAATATAGTATTTTCACTATTCTCCCAAATATGAATGTTATCATAAAAACACAAAAACCTTATTGAAACAAAATTCTTATGTCCCGATTCTAAATAAGAGGTTCATTTTGTCAAATTAAATATATAAATGTTTCAAATATTGGATTTCAAAAGGCTTCGCCATTAAATAGAGGTAAAATTTAATTTTTTAAAAATACTTCTTTTATATGAAAAAAATGAATTTGTTCTTAAATTATGTCTTAGAAACTAATAATATGGATTCTAAAATTATTAGGATAATATAAAATTTAAAATTCAGTTAATACTATTCATAATAAATTTTGAACGGCTAATTTGGTAAGTTGTGGTGCGCTTGATCTTAGTGTTGCGTACAGCACAAGCTATTGTATTAATCAAAGAGACCCATACTGTGGAAGCTTGGGGTGTTACATTCTCCCCTCCTCCAATAAATTGCATCCTCGCAATTTGAAATTGTTCATCGAAAATAAAAGGTTGAAAATCGAAAATATCATTGTGGGAAAACTGACATCGGAAATTGGGTTAATAAAATTTAGTCTTAATAAGAGGAAAGGGAAATGAAAGGGTCACCACCGAATCATGAAATCAATTAGGAAAATATTGGTGGAAATTAGAGACATATAATTAGAGGAAAAATATAAATATTTATAGGTAGTGATTGAGGTCATCAATCAGAAACACGTGTCAAATTTAGGGCCTTCAATTCATCAATCTATGATGATTTAAAATACCATAGGTTCAACAAAACATATGGTATTAGGATAACACATTTTTTTTTGTTTTAAGATCCCTTAACTAAAGTATACGAATTAATTTCTTCATTGAATAAGAGAAGAAGAAAAATATATACTAGACAATTAGAGTCCCATCCTATAACTATGTTCTACCATAAACTCATCTTTCACTCTAAAAGATAATAGAACTAAAAAATTATATTCTATCTATCCTATTCATATAGGGTTCAAATATAATAAATTTATAATTCTTCTAGAAGAACCATTAAATAAAACTACGTTATTCAATCCAGGACATCACGTGGGTCAGTTTTAGGTGATACATCCTTCTCGTCCTTCAGTTGTGGGTTCAAGTCTCGCAGCCTTTCTGGACGTGACGGGTTACCGCACGACCTTCGGGTTGTCCATTTATGGCAATCCAAAAATAATCTCAAACTAGAATTATACAAAATACTTCTATCCAAACTCATAGTCCAAAATTTTTAAGGATGGTAAACACAATGAAGAATTTTTTTTCCACGTAATAACATGTGAACACATTCATCATATATTCTTTTAGAAAACTGAAACATCCTGAATTACCATTAATCCTTATTGATTACATTCATGATCCCTTATTACTTATCAAACACTAGATATACTCCTTCTATCAGAAAATGTGGTAAACCCCAACAATTATGGAATATATGAATCATTTATCAGTTTTAAGGTAGTCAATAATATCCAAAATAATTTATCCAAATCAATCATGTATAATTCCAAAATCACTACCTCGGTATCAGAACCATATTATGGTTTATCATTCTCTCAACCATATATTTTCCAAATATTTAACCTGCTATTGAGTCTTTTTTTTGTTCCACACAATCTCAAGTCTTTAATGAAATAGTACTGCAGTACAATACCTATATACTCCATAATTTTTATAACAAGTACATTGTTGATACAACACTCAAATGACATAATCAACATAAGAAATCTAATCACTCCTCTTCATCTGTGGTAGTATCATAACATTATTATTATCCAATAGCATCATTCGAAGCATAGTCTGATGACTAGGACATTGGTTCACGTGGTGTACAAACTCCTTGCAAATAAAGAATTGTACATTTGAAACCATTTTCTTACCCTTGCAGTCACGTACTTGTTGTCATTTTCCTCCACACTTATAACGTACTACAATTCTCTTCAAGCATTTTCCAAGGAGATTATTTCCACAGTTATCACATATAGGAAAATCCTTCATTACATTCTTCCCTTTATCTGTCCTTCTCTCTACCATCCTTTCTTTCTTTGGATTCCCTTCAAAGCCATATGACTCCGAGAATTCATTACTTATCTTATCAACACATTATACTATTTCTTTATATGATGATAATACATGGAAGATAATTTCACTTCTAAATATGCTTGCTTAATACCATGAAATATACGATCCTTCTTACTGTATGGATCATACGTATTACTGTAGTTCTTATTCCTTCTACGGGGTGCCATTTCTATACAATAGAATAAACTATGTCAGTTTATGAATTGAAATGAATAATTCCAAACATGAAAAATAACTAATGTAAATTGAATGTTTTATGGATATAATCCATAATCATAAAGATGTTTTCATTGAAGCTGTCTATACTCATAATCCCTTCATAATGGTTTGATTCAAAAATGAGAATTATCCTATGCATATCCCCTAGGAGTGTCATAACCTAGAGTGCAGCAAGGCCCGTTATCGTGCACCAGTTCCTGTTTGAGTCTAGCTCAAAGTGGTGTTTCCGGGTTTTACCCCTAGGTACATCTGTGCCAGAGCCGCCTCTACCTACTCGTATCCAGACAGGGATGTATTGCTTGGAAATCTCCCAAAATCTCTGCAATACCAAAATTCAGGGAATTTCATCCATGCTAATCCTCAATGTCTTTATTAGGGATATGTTCTCTAATAATAGTTTATCTAAATATACCTTCCAAGGTTATTTCTAAACTTCCTCTGATACAAACTGTAATGCCCCAACCCCTGTTACCCAGAGTAAGTGAATTATTTTAATACATTGGCATGATTACATGGAATCAATTCATGAAGGACCGATTAGTTTAGCAGTCTTGGAAAATAGATTCCATACATGAATGTTACACTACCCTTTATGACTTAAAAAACAACATAAATAATCCTTTATGAATGCCATTAATTCCATGGCTTAACCTTGCATATCAATCACAATACACATCATGGAATCATGGGAAAAATAAAACATAGAAATGGATGTGCTCAAATGCTCAGTATGGGTAAGAAATACAGCAGAAGCATTCATATGTAAGGATAAACATTTAAGGCAATGTATAACTAAAACAAAATCCTTTAAAACCTGAACTTTAGAAAAATATGGTAAAAATAAAATGGAATAATTCCATTTAATTAATCACATGGATATTCTACTAGATGAATAATCACATGAAATATAAATAACCACTTTCATAATGATGGAATGCATAAATCCAGACTATCATAACAACGTAGCTAAGGCCTCATGCCAAGACTACAAATAAGATTTTGTCAAGGACTTGTGCCATGAAACTTGACTGTCTCATTAGACCTATCAATGCATCGAGGAGCTATAGTAGGCTCCACCCATCACTTACTAATTCCAATGCATTCCTTATATGAATAGGTTTAAACATAACATAAACATTCATATTAAAACTAGCATACGAAATGTAAATACATTCTCTGTAAACCATGAATGGTATAAAAATAACACATCCATAGTCAAACATATCACAACACATTAAACACAATAAGAAAGTTTTTTATCATAACAAATAAACTTCAAATAAGCATAAAATTCATCGAAGGATGTTGACATAGATAAAATCAATACTATTTGAGAGAAATATCTCTTTTTGGAAATAATTTAAATGTCACAGATTTATAAAGGAAGTAATTTAATGATATTTTTGAATCAAAGTGTCCCATACCACATTGAATATTTTGAAAAGAAATATCTTTTCAAAACATTCATGTCCATATAAATAAATCTATAAAATCATTTTGACAACATGGACATTAATTAAAAAAAATTTAGAAAGATAAATCTTTAAAACATTTAAAATTCTGATCTTGATAAAGAGTACCCTTCACAAATTATTAAAATATTCATTTTGAAAAAATGTAAAGGTCATGAAATTATAAAATAAAACATTTACATTCAAAATATTTTTATAAGCTTGTAGGGAAATCTTCAAAGATTTTATAATGGCGGAAATAATCATCACCCGCCGTATAATTTAAAAAAATATTCTTAACTTAATTCTGTCAAAAAGGTTAAAAAGGACCTTGTTTGGAAAACAACGGAAAGACTCCTTTATAAATTTTATTTATAAAAACTCAAAAATGGGTATAAATGAATTTAACCCATATTCTGTAAAATATTAAAAATGTTTTGAAATACATTTTTTAAGAAACATGGATGGGGATGATAAAGAGGTCCCAATTGATAATTACGTATAAACAACCTCGGATAATGAAGAGATTGTGAAATAATAACTTACCATGTACTTTTCCTTTTTTGTGGGTAGGTGTTGGTTCCAAAAATATGGCCCGAAAGGATGGAACGAAAAAGACAGCCGGCGCGCTGCCTCGCGAAGCACAGCCGCGAAGCACAGCCGCGGAGCCCGTCCGCGGAGCCCCGCCGCGAAGCGTCCCGACCTTAGCGGCTCCGCGAAGCTCCGGAGGCGGTAATCCTCCGCGAACCGGTTTGACGTTCGCGAGCCGCCGCGAAGCTCCGGAGGCAGTAATCCTCCGCGAATCCTTTTGACGTTCGCGAGCTGCCGCGAAGCCCAGAAGGCGGCGCGCGAGCCCTGCATCGCGGCGCCCCTTCCCTATAAATACTCGACTCCCCCTGAGTCCCGGGGGACGGACAATCCGACCTTTCGGCTTCTCCTCTCCCGAATCGCGAAGCAAGCTTTGCCCTGGGAATCATGAGCTCCGCGAGGTATTTCTACTTCGCGAGACGACTCTGATTTATTTCGTCCTGAGCCCCTCTTCCGAGAGGGATGCCCTTCGCGAAGCCCAAGGGCATTCGCAAAGGAAGGGGATTCCCAAGGGAACCCGGGCAGCCGCGGAGCACTCGTGCTTCGCGAAACACCCAACCCATGCTAGTAATCCATATGCCAAGGCAGGATAACTATGCATCGTGAAGCACATTGCTTGGCAGGACCCTGCTTCGCGAACCACTCCTTCTTCGCGAGGTAGTGCTCCGCGAACACTGTTCCACTTCGCGAAGCACCACCCACTCCCACCTATGCCCCATGCTAAGGCCAAGACACCCCACTTCACAAAGCACACTCCTCTGCTTAGCGATTCCTCCTTCCGTGCGACCCTCCAGGTTTGCACGATGTGATTTCAAAGTCCCATGGACAACACCTCCCGTAGCGTTGCTTCGCCCAATGCTCCTTCGCATAGGCACGCTAACGGCTATTGCTTCTTCGCATAGCCACGCTAATGTGGACCCCTCGATGGTTCCTCCCTCGACCCCCCTTTACCATGGCCTTACTGGTACCTTCCCTTCCCCAAGGACCAGAGGGTACCAGTTATGTAAGCCCTAGGGGTGTGGAGTGAACCCACATCGTCCGAGCTGCAGGACGTTAAACTGCCAAGCACCGCGTCCTCAACACATGACGTTAAACTGTGACCCAACCTCGTCTCCCTCACGAAGGGTCCCCCCCAGCTCGAGCATTCATTACACCGCTCGTCTCAACGGGAATGGAACTCTTCCGCACATGGAATGAGATCCTCCTTGTCGGAGTGGTGTATGTTCGCAGGGGAAGGGTCGCCTCAGAGCGTAAATCCCTAACCTTTGGTACGGATGATTGCACCCGTGCATCTCGGTACTCCCCCACTACCAAGGTCAGTGGGGAACGTGATAGGGAACGAGGCACCTCCCATTGTCGGACCAAGGTCCATCTTTCCCGCGCTTTGTCGCACCATGGGCCTCCATCCTGGAGTAAGTCCCAACACCATGGGCCGCCCAACGCGTAAGCCCCCCCTTCGCTTCTCACGGACGCACCCTTCGCGACGTGATCGTCAGGTCCTTGCAACCTCTTGTTTCTCACACCGAGCATGACTCACGTGGGCTTAGAGTGAGCACCGACCCTGACAAACCATTCTGAACTACGAGGTCTTTGATCCATGTCAAGGCATGGTACGTAGGAAGCCTCCATGAGGTTCAAGCCCACCATCAGTGGACCAAGGTCTTCTTTCACGTCGGTTCCCCGGCGAAACCTGAACTACGAGGTCTTTGATCCATGTCAAGGCATGGTACGTAGGAAGCCTTCACGAGGTTCAAGCCCACCCGTCGCTCTTTCACGTCGGGTCTCATTCCAGTCCAGCGGTAAGCCGTTGTGACCATTTGAACTACGAGGTCTTTGATCCATGTCAAGGCATGGTACGTAGGAAGCCTCTACGAGGTTCAAGCCCACCCGTCTTTCACGTCGGGTTTCACCCCCGTCCAGCACGATGTTAAACTGCACCCTGGTCCAGTGGTAAGCCATTGAGACCCACCATTTGATCTACGAGGTCTTTGATCCATGTCAAGGCATGGTACGTAGGACGCCTTTATGAGGTTCAAGCCCACCATCAGTGGACCAAGGTCTACTTTCATCTGAACTACGAGGTCTTTGATCCATGTCAAGGCATGGTACGTAGGAAGCCTCCACGAGGTTCAAGCCCACCCATCACCCAATTCACGTCGTGTTCTACCTACGTCCAGTATGACGTTAAACTACACCCCGGTCCAGTGGTAAGCCATTGCGACCCAACCCCACCTGAACTACGAGGTCTTTGATCCATGTCAAGGCATGGTACGTAGGAAGCCTTCACGAGGTTCAAGCCCACCCGTCGTTTATTCACGTCGGGTCCCATTCCAGTCCAGCGGTAAGCCGTTGTGACCACTTGAACTATGAGGTCTTTGATCCATGTCAAGGCATGGTACGTAGGAAGCCTCCACGAGGTTCAAGCCTACCCGTCGTTTATTCACGTCAGGGTTCATTATCGTCCCGCATGACGTTAAACTGTATCATTTGAACTACGGGGTCTTTGATCCATGTCAAGGCATGGTACGTAGGAAGCCTCCACGAGGTTCAAGCCCAACTCTCTTCGGACCAAGGTCCAGCTTCACGTCGGTTTACCGGCACCATCCTGAACTACGCGGACTTTGATTCCCTGCCACGGGGATACGTAGGAAGTCTCTTCAAGGCTCAAGCCCAACTTCGCTGTCGCCCTCCTGCGATGGTCCCATCTCATTCTCAACCGTCTCTTCTAGACGTTAATCTTGCAACATACCCTGTGTTGAACATGGGAAGCTGAGGAAAACCTCAGATACGTGTCTATGACATGTAATTCCCTGCGCTCGATCTGGGATGCCTCGGGCTTCCACGCCCTCGAGAAGCCTTATGATTGAGGATAACAGACAGACACGCCAGGTACCCCAGCATCCAGACACGCTACTGATGCCTCAAACGTGATTACTCCCCTGACCGAAGGTTGCTGCCCTGACTGGACCCTTTGGAATGTCCCGGCAGAAGCAGTGTAATTAACCGGCGTCCCTGGAAACATGACACCGGGAAGAGTTTCACGAACTACGTATTAAATCTATAAGGGAGACCCGGACTAGGTGATGAGTTCTGAGGAGGAATCCACAGGAGGAAGAACCGACATCCCATCATCCCGTTTCGATCAAGGAGCAGACGTACCTGAACAAGGGACGAATGCCTCCCGCCTTTGGAAAGCGGGAATGCGGGGCAACAAAGCCGCGCGTCCCCCTCCCCCGCGGACGGATGCGCGCGCGCCCCGACGAAAGCGTCGGAAACAGAAATGGTGAACCCGACGTGAAATTCTTCTCCTCAGCATGGAGATTATTAGCGTTCGAGACACCAGTAGATTGACGTGTCACCGGATTCAGATATCTGTTGCCTGGTCCCGCCAAGTAAATGGCGGGCCTGTCGTGGAACTCACCAGAAGTCGGGGTTGTAGAACGTGGGGCGCTCCGCTCCGCAGCGTGTTGGCGTGGATCCTTCTCACAGACAAGGAGGATGGAAGAACGCTGGGGCACTGGCTGTCAATCCTTTTCCTCTCAGTACTGATGAGTTGATCCCTTCGTTTTTCAGGAACCTGGTTGCTATTTCATAGATATGGTCACCATCCGCTCCTCGCCCGCGCAGGGGCAGGGGCAACACCACTACGGCCACTCCACATGGCGCCACTACCACCACGACGGCTGCCACGTCACGGGATGCGGGACGTCCACGTCCCCTTTCCCCATCAGAGGTCATCCAACGAAGGGTGATCAACAGCCTCGTGCGCAGGTATGAGGAACAAGGGGTCATCCCGACCAGGGATATGGCCCGTTTGGACCTGGAGGCTTCCAGGCCCCGCCGTCAACGCCGCCCTAACAGGCCGCGCAGGGAGCCCCCGCTCCCCACTTCGACATTCAACCGTTTCGGGAGCCTATCCCCAGAACGCCTTGACGACTCTTCGCCTTACGCCGAAGAGGCAGGCGCGGTCCGGCTCAGCTCGCTCAGGGCCCCGACCCAGGACCCCCAGGCGAGAGCTCCCGTCCGGCCACGTCAGCGCCGCCGTCCGGCCCCGCAGGAAGAACAGGCAGACTATGTCCCTGCACCACCTGCACCGGCCCGCCTGACCCGACGTCAGCGCCGGGCCCGGGCTAAGGACGCTCGCCTAGCCGCGTCCACGTCGACAGCTATAGTGGCCCGAGCCACCGCCGACGTACATTATGAAGCCCCCGCCTACATTGAGCAGGGGCACCCCTTCGCCCAACCACGATTGAGACCCCAGCCGCCCCATGGGCAGGCCGGGTTGACGCTCCGGGTTGCAGGCCCCAGTGATGATCGTCACGAACTAACCCGCGGTGATGCCACCCCGTACGGAGGTCCTCCCCGTACCACTACTCCACAGAGCGTGGGCCTTCCCCGCTCCGAGGTTCGTCGTGGAGGCATGCCTCGTGCTGCCCCCATCTTGCAGGAAGACCTGCCCCGGGGCAGTGATGCTCAGCGCGGAAACATTTCCTGCGCCCGCTGTACAAGGTATGAAGTCCATCCTTTTGAAGGCACCGTCCATCCGGTCCTTCGACGTGGGGGCCCCCCCTACGTCCTCTCTACGACTGGCGAAGATCCTTCTCGCCCCAGCAACTCAAGGAGTGAAGGTCAGCCTCGCTCCACTCGCACCGACCATGGAGGCCTTCCCCATGCTCCTGCCGGTTCCAATAGAGGCCCCGCCCACGTGGGGACTGTTCATGGAGGTCCTCCCCATGTACCCTTTGATATTTGCCCTGGTGCCCCCGGCACCCCGGCTGTCTCAAGTGGGGGCCCTCTCCGCCACGGCGCTAGTGCCGCCCCAGGGCTGCCTGATAGGGGTCAACCCTGTCCCGAAGAGCCACCCAGGGGCAGAAGAGCGGGTCGTTGCCACCACAAGAAGAATCCTGGGAAGGCCCAGGGGGGGATCAAACCTGCCCGCTTCTCCGATTCGGAAGCGGAATGCGATTCAGCGATGGAACCTTCTCCCAGCTCCTCCGTATCAAGGACTGGGGCAGGAACCAGATGCGTCAGCCTCGTTCTCCGGGAATTTGAGGTCCACCGGATTCCCGTCTCTCTCCGCAGGTACATCCAGGAGGATGAAATCCTGGGAATTCCGCAGGTTTCGACCGCGCAGTCACCGCCACCGTCACCCGAAGCGCCCTCTACCTCTACTCGGGATCACGAGGAGCTGTTTTGGGGGTCAACGGTGGTAGAGCCACGACATGACCGGACACCGATAACGGCAATTCCCGTACCCGAAGCAGTGGCTGTTAGCCCGTCCTATCATGACATTGTGGTCAGGTCACCTCGCTCTTCAGAGGAGGGCCCAGAGTACGGTGGCCAGTCTGCTCGCTCGTCGTATTCTCCACCGCCGAGTTTGCTATCCCAGAGGTCCGTCTCGGTACCGCTACCGGTCCCTCAGCCACCCCCGGTTGATGAGTGGGGAAATGTAAGGCCGAACCCCGAGGACGAACCCAGGAGCTTCTGGGGTATTCTTGCAGCGGACTACTTCCCAGAGAAGTTCTGGCCCACGGCGGCACTAAATTTTCGCGTACACGAGTCGCTTACCCCTGAAGAAGTGGGATGCTTTTGTCGGACCCTGTGGGCGACGCACTTCCGCCTCCGTTGGGAATGGGTAGTGTACCCCAGGAGTCGAGAGCACTTCGAGGAGATTGGCAAACAGTGCCGCCTAATTGATGCAGCGACGCTCCTTGCGGCCCAGCACCCCGAGTCGCCCGGTCACCAGAGTGCCCTCCAACGAAAATGCGTCTAGAGTTTCAAGGCACTCCGCAAGATCGTCAGGGAATCCACCCCCCATGTGCAAGTCCGTGGTTGGGGACGCTATGCCGCTCTCCTCTTCGACCCTATCCGACGACAGCCCGATTCGCTATGCGACATTGAGGATATGCCCTCAAGAGGGGTCACAGTCCACATGGCCGACGTTGTGGATAAGGAAGATGAGCTTGAGTTCCTTGATGGGGACTTACCATCCGAGGGCGCACCGCCACTACTCGACCCATCAGGGAGAGTCACCCGTCAGCAAAGGAACCTGCTAGGCCTCCCCGTACCCACCGAGTCACTGGCACTCGGTCGAAGCACCGACAAGGGTAAGGAGCATGTCGGGATAGTCAAGCACTCCGACCCGTCCGCCTCTGTGCAGAAAACGTACGAAGACCCTGAGAAGGCCACGTTGCGCCAGCAGCTTGCTGAGCAGAAGAGGCTGGTCGACGAACTCTTGGCTGAACGCACCGTAGAGCGACGACCCGACTATGGTAATCCCAGGCCGGGGCAGCAGGGGCAGGAACAATTTTCCCCCGGTGAGATGCCTCCGGGCAACCCTGATCATGCTACTGCCGCGGACAGGGCGGAAGCCAGAACGTACGGCAAGAGGGCGCGATACGTCTCGCCAAACCCCCCTGAGTGACGGGGCAATCTGAAGAACCCAACCCGGGTTCCCTCGGTCGCCCAACAGGTCGTCCAACCAGTCAACCCGCGAGCAGCATAAGCCGTCTACCGTGTTGAAGAACTTGGCAATGCGCTTGTGGTTAGGGACCCCCGTCAAGACAGGGACCCCCACCCGGAGGACCTTATTGCGGCACTCACAGCCTGCCTTGAGGCGTTGGAGACACGGCAAGTGGCGGTTTCACCGGACGACAAGCCTTATCCCGCGTGGGTGGATGATATGCCCGCGCCTCCGGGTTTTGGGAACCCCACTTCCTCGCCTTTTAACGGGACAGGGGACCCACCCCAGCACTTGGCTCATTTCTCTTCCAGGTGTGGCCCCATGCTGGGGACCCCGGCTCAGCAAGAAGCCGCTAAGCTCCGATGTTTTGTACAGACGTTGGAAGGCCCGGCATTCGTCTGGTACAGCCAGCTCCCCATCGGATCAGTGACCGGTTGGGAGGATCTTCGTCGACAGTTCTTGTACCAGTTCAGCTCCACCACATGGAAGACCAGCATCGCGGACCTCTTTAAGTGCAAACAGAGGCCTGATGAGCGGGTTGCAGACTTCATCGCCCGGTGGAAAGGACTTACGTATTCTCTCGATATGCCGCTGACTCAGGAGCAATTACTGACGATGTGTGTGGGGAACGTAAAGACGGAGCTGGTACCCTCCTTGATTACCCAGAACTACCCTGGGGGGTTCAGAGACTTCTCGGATAAGGCCCAGCGCCTCGAGGAGGCCCTGCAACAGGCTAGTCAGGCACGTTTGCTGCCCCCTAGGATCCCAGCCAGGAGGGCCGCCAGGGCTGAACCCGCCGCAGTGGCTCAAATAGAAGCCCCGAGGCAGCTGGAATTGTTACCGGCGGCACCACCCCCGCAACCCCGCAGAGGTCCTCCACCTCAAGCACAGGCTCCTGCCCAGCAGCGACCGCCTCAGAACCAACAGGTTCCCCCGCGCAACGCGCCACCGCCACCTAGGCGAGACAACCAGGCGCCACCCCCCTCGGCAGGCCCCTCCGGTCCCTCGACAGGATCAGCCCCCCAGGGCTCCTTACCCGGAAAGAAAGTACCATTCCTATTCGTTTAACGAAAATCAGGTCCCTGGTTACTTCCAAAGTGCTCTAGAGCAAGGGATCGTGCGTCTGCCTGAGTGCAGGAGGCCGGCAGAGGCGCATCTCACTGATCACCCCAACTACTGCCCTTATCATCGGATCCTGGGGCACACCCTCAAGCGATGCTATGTGTTTAAAGACTGGCTTCAGGACCAGGTCAAAAACAACATAGTCAAGTTGGGCCTAGCGCCAGCGCAGGTGGCAGGCATCTTCGCGGGATCGGAAATCGGCAGTGACAGTGAGGGTGAGTGGCAGCAGGTCCCTAGCCGCGGGTCCCAGAAATACGACAACTGGATGGCTCGAAAAACTGTCGTCCGTGCCCAGGGTATCATCCGGGAACGCTTGAAGTAGTCGGAACCTTCAGAAGAAGTAGTTGGCGCCTCAACATCGTCTTCACAGTCGACCTCTGCCCAAAAAGGCAGGCAGCGGCGATGCAAGAAGAAGCAACGTGCACCGCCAGTGCCGTCGTCATCCCGCAATCTCGGCGACTTTATGCCTCCCGAAATGGGCATTCCCCCCAGAATCCGCCCTGCGGTGGATGACTCTTCGAGTGACAGTCAAGGGTACGCTTCGGTTAACACCGTGGAGCTGGTAAAGCCCTATACGACCCCCGATGAGGGGGAACCCCAGGCAGACCGCCCCAACGTTCCCAGCCGACGTCAACGTCAGCCGAATCGCAATCGTGCCGGTCACCGAGGTATGTCAGCAGGCACTTGTGACCAAGCCGTGCACGCTACCGAGACCAGGCAGTAGGCTCAGTGCAGATCTCAGCACGCGCAGACCCATCCAGCACCCTTGGCTCTACCTCCACCGCCGTTCATGTTGCTGGATCAGGGAGAGCCGCCTCGTTCGTATCACAGCCAGTCTCGCCCGGCGACGGGCCAGCCCCCGCTGTTAGATCTTAGCCCGGCGACTACTCTCCAGGCTTCTACTAGCAGGCAGCAGGATGTACCCAGTGCTAGCCGACCGCCAGTTCAACCAGCAGGACCCGCTATGCCTCCAAATGCCGAAAAACCCCCTCTAAGCAGAGGTTCGCGTTTGGCACGCAAGTATGATGTCCTAAAGCACCTAGCCGGCATTCCGGCGAGGCTTTCCATCCTTGAGGCCCTGCGCTTGTCATCCGAGACGCGCGAGGCACTTGCCGAGGCCCTAAGGAGCCCCCTCCAGTTCGAGACGGAAGTGGCAGCCGCAGAGGCCTTCCATACCGAGACGATTGAAAACGCCGAATGTCAGGCGGTTATCTCGTTCTCTGGTGAAGATGAAGACCCTCTTATACAGGGGCACATTCGCCCACTGTATATCACTGGCCACTTTAACGGTGTGGAAGTCCGTCGTTGCCTCGTTGACACGGGTTCTGGAATCAATCTAATTCCGACCCGGACGCTGTGAAAGCTGGGTTTGTCCGAAGGTGATTTGACTCCCTCTGACCTCAGGATTCAGGGGTACGACAGGACAGAGCAAACCCCGGTCGGCAAGATCCGTCTGAGGACCCAGTTCGGTGGCTTAATTGCCAGCACCAAGTTCATGGTTGTTTCTCAGGACACCGCCTACAACGCATTGATGGGCAGGCCATGGCTCCATCTGCATGCAGCGGTTCCCTCGTCGTATCACCAGTGCCTTAAGTACTCGCTCAACGGTCGAGTAGGCGTGCTCCAAGGAGACGCGTCCCCTTTCGCTTCTTGTGAGGCCCGCTATCTGGATGCGGGTTATTACAAAAGTAAGGACAAGAAGATCCTGGTCAGCGAGGATGAGCCCGCCCCAATCACAAGTGATCCCTGGGCAAGCATGGACGACGCCTACATCCTCCCGATCCACCGGTTGGAGGCCACGACCCCCGACATGGGACAATGTTTCGTTGTTTCGGGTACGCAAGGAAGGCATGTTCCCGCGTCCAATCGACGGCGGAAAATCACCTCGTACTCCTACATCAACCAGGCTCGGGTCATCCCGGAATCTCCTACCCTTGTACGGTACCGGGATGTCAAGCTCATGACAACGGCGGTGCGCCATACGTGTCTATTTCGCCGGGCTGGAATCAACCAACTCTGGCCGACACGTCACCACTGCTTTGATATCATCAAGCGTGGCCCCTTAGGCCGAAGGACGGATGGGATAGGGTCAAATGCATTCATTGCTATGGTCTCCACGACAAGTGAGTCTCCTGATGTGATGACCGCTGGTGCCCAAGACAGCACCAGCTGCCCCTCGGGTTTTGAGAGCCCAGAAGTACCTTCCGTCACGGGAAATCCCCCCACGGCTGGGGAGGAATACTTGGAGGATGCTCCCCCAGCCTTTGAAGAAGGCGTCTCTACCACGGTCGATGAGCTGGTACAGGTGAACCTTGGTAGCGAGGCAGATCCAGGACCCACATTAATCAGTGCGGCCATGTCCCTCGAGGAGCGGCAGCAGTATGTAGACTTCCTCAAACAGCACCGCGACGTGTTTGCCTGGAGTTACGATGAGATGCCAGGGCTGGATCCCCAAGTGGTCGTCCACCGTCTGGGCCTCCCAGTAAAACATCGTGGGTTTAAGCAGCCGCCCAGGAAAATGCACCCTTCCCATGGCGCTATGGTTGAGGCCGAAGTTGATAAGCTAATCAAGGCCAACTTCGTCAATGAGGTCCAGTACCCCAAATGGCTCGCCAACATTGTGCCAGTCAGGAAGAAGAATGGGCAGATTAGAGTCTGCATCGACTTTCGCGATCTCAATCGCCACTGCCCAAAGGATGACTTCCCACTCCCGGTGACAGAGCTGTTGATTGACGCCACGGCCGGGTTCCAAGCCTTCTCTTTCATGGATGGGTATTCTGGGTATAACCAGATCCGGATGGCCCCCGAAGATGAGGAGTCCACTGCCTTCAGGGATCCCCAGGGTACCTTTTGCTACCGGGTAATGCCATTCGGTTTGAAAAATGCAGGTGCCACTTATCAGAGGGCCATGCATCGCATATTCAAACCGATCCTCGGGACATTGGTGGAGTGCTACGTGGATGACCTTGTAGTCAAATCATATCAGCGCCAGGACCATCTCAAAGACCTTGAGAAAGTGTTTGGTTTCCTCCGTTCCCATCACCTGAAGATGAACCCACTGAAGTGTGCCTTCGGAGTCACCTCCGGGAAGTTTCTGGGCTTTGTTGTCAGATACCGAGGTATCGAGATCGACCCGGAGAAGATCAAGGCCATCAGCCAAATGCCTCCCCCGAGCAACATTCGGGAGCTTCGAGGCCTGCAAGGCCACTTAGCCTATATACGCCGATTCATTGCGAACCTGGACGGCAAGTGTAAGCCCTTTTCTCGGCTCATGAAGAAAGGCGCTGCCTACGAATGGGATGAGGAGTGTCGGATAGCCTTCGAGGAAATCAAGAAGTACCTGCTCCAACCTCCGGTCTTGATGCCACCCGTCTCTGGAAAGCCGCTGGTCCTTTACGTGACCGCCCTGGAGAGATCCCTCGGCGCGCTGCTCGCCCAGAAGAATAACGAGGGCACTGAGAACAGTCTCTACTATCTCAGTCGCATGCTTCTCGATATGGAGGTCAGATATTCCCTTATCGAAAAGAGCTGCCTTGCGCTCGTTTTCACCGTGCAGAAGTTGCGACACTACCTGCAACACCACGAGGTGCAATTGATCTCTCGGGTGGATCCGCTGAAGTACATCCTGAACCGCCCCATGCTGACCGGCCGGCTAGCACGGTGGGCGGTGATTCTCCAGCAGTTTGACATCAGGTTTGTGCCTCAGAAGGCCATTAAGGGACAGGCATTGGCAGACTTTTTAGCTGCCCATCCAACCTCCGCGGATCAATCCCTGGACCTGGATTTTCCCGACGAGACGATCCTCTCGGTCGATCACGCTGTCCCGTGTTGGCAAATACATTTCGACGGCGCCTCCCGGAGCCCCACTGGTAGAAGGCTCAACGACCCCAAGCTCAACAGAGTGGGTCTGGGTATTGTTTTCATTACCCCGGCACAAGCCGTCCTGCCGTACTCCTTCCTGTTGTCAGAAGGTTGTACGAACAACGAGGCAGAGTACCAAGCTCTCATCACCGGCCTCGAGTTGGCCCTTGAGATCCATGTACCCCATCTACATGTGAAGGGAGATTCTGAGCTGGTAATCAAACAGGTTAATGGCGACTACGTCGTCAGGAAGCTAGAGCTTGCACCGTTGCTGGAGTACACCCTCCTCCTAATGGCCCAGTTCTCTTCTCGGCCAGAGGTTACCCATGCCCCGCGGTCGCAGAACGGCCAAGCGGACGCCCTAGCTGGCTTAGCCGCATCCCTCGCAGAACCCGAGCAAGATGATTTGGTCATACACGTGGCCCACCGTAGAGTCATTGCTCCCGTCACCCAAGAGGACCGTGATAGCCTACGGGTAAGTCATCTCACCGCCGGACCCTCCGTATCAGGAGTCCCGGGTTCGTCAGACGCAGTGGTTGAAACGACCCCCGATTGGAGAGCACCTTTTGTCGATTATCTCCAAAATGGCCAGCTCCCGGACAACCGGGCCGAGCGCGAGCGAATCCGACGCCGCGCAATTCAATTTACCCTCCAGAGCGGCCCCAGTCTTGAGCAGACCCTCTATAAACGAAGTTTTGATGGTGTCCTCCTCCGTTGCATCCAAGGAGTAGAGATACCTCAAGTTATGCAAGAGGTTCACGCCGGTTCCTGTGGCGCCCATCAAGTTGGGCCGAAGCTGTCCCATCAAATCCGGAGGCTAGGGTACTTCTGGCCCTCCATGATCCACAATTGTATTGGATACACCAAGAGATGCCACGCGTGCCAAGTGCACGCCAACTTCTTGCATCGGCCGCCAAAACCCCTCCACCCCACCAAGTACTCTTGGCCATTTGCGGTATGGGGACTCGATGTAGTGGGACCATACCCGCCGGCAACAGCCCGCCAGTGTAAGTTCATCCTGACTGCTACAGATTTCTTCTCCAAGTGGGCAGAAGCAGTTCCGCTCAAAGAGGTCAAGGCCCGTTCCATCGTCGACTTTGTGAGCTCCAACATCATCCACCGGTTTGGGGTCCCTCACGCCGTCCTCACTGACAACGGCACCAACTTCTGAGCAGCTGAATTGAAGAAATTGTACGCTAAGTACGACATCCGGTCAAAGCATACCTCCCGCTACCACGCACAGGCGAATGGACAGATCGAGGCATTCAACAAGACCCTCTCTAACATTCTGCAGAAGATGGTTGGTCAGAACAAGAAGAGTTGGCCGGACAAGCTCCCCAACGCCCTCTGGGCTTACCGAACGACGACTCGCAACTCTACCCAGGTGACCCCATATTCCCTGGTGTATGGATCTGAGGCCGTCCTACCCGTTGAGATCCAGCTGCCATCGCTACGCACGGCAGTTTATGATCACCAGACATCAGATGAGGTAGCCGAGATCCGTCTAGCTGAGTTAGAGGCACTGGACGAGAACCGGCTTCGTGCCCTGCACAATCTGGAAAGGCATCAGGACAAGATGGCAAGAGCTTTTGACAAGAAGGTTCGTCTCCGCTCTTTTCTACAGGGTGACCTGGTGCTGGCCCTGCGAGCGCCAATGATTCCCGGAAGGAAACCGCCCAAGTTAGAACCCAAATGGGAAGGGACTTATATCATCCATAAGGTTTACCCCAATGGAGCATACTCCTTGGTGACCACAGATGGAGAGCGTGTTACCCCCCCCCCCACCAATGCCAGATTCCTCAAGCGATACTTTGCCTAGGGCAAAGAGGGTCCTGCATGACCCTAAACTGCGAGAGGGTCCCGCATGACATTAAACTGCATTGGTCCTGCACGACCCTAAACTGCGACTTGGTCCCGCATGACCTTAAACTGTATCTCCGTCCTCACTGCAAGACGTTAAACTGCAAGTCAGTCAGTTCTTCCTGACTGAGGCTCAGCCTCAGGCCCCTTGGCCTCTTTGGGCAACTGGCCCCGTCTCCACCGAGGTCTGGCCCCAGGCCCCCCTCGTTTCTCTCTGACTTACCCTCTTACGGGATCGTACGGTACAGTGTAGGACTACGTTCTCACGTTGGGATCATGTACCATGCCGCACACATCCCCGAACGAGATGCCCCTCGTCCCGCATGACGTTAAACTGCATGTCAAGAACTACGTACGGCTTGATTCCCATCTTCATGGGATACGTAGGAACGCTTGGACGCCTTGTCTTGATCCCAGCCCCAAGCTTCTCTCTTCCACTATTCCCCCTGGGAATGGTCTCCTTGGAGGATCTTTGTGTAGCAGGGCGTCGGCTTTCTTGGCCCCGCTCATGCAACCCCACTCACGCAAAGATTGTAAAGGTCGCACCATGCGCCCACTCCCGTTCTTCTACCCTCCCACGTCCTCACCGCATGACGCTAAACTGCATGGCCTTCAAGAACTACGTATGGCTTGATTCTCATCCTTATGAGATACGTAGGAACGCCCGGACATTTCGTCCGTTGGCCCAGCCCAAAAGCCAAAATCTTCCCCTCGGGTCAAGACACGACAGGGTGCACATTTTTGCCCCGTCCCACGTCGAGCAAGCCTCGACCCGGCTGCACATTCCCCCCTGGGGGTGTTTGCCCCTTTCGTGGATGGATTCACACCCAGAGGGGCCCCCAAGAACGGCCTGGATACAAAGCCCAAGGTCTCTCCTACCGATACGGGCCAACGCCCCCGAGGGTTTCTCAAGCAACAAATCGAAACAAGTCCCGCATTGCGAATTTGGTCAGCGGTCGACGCTCATTTGTTGCCCCCATGCGGGTCACCATAGGAACGCTGTGTTTCGAATATGGTCAACAGTGATTCATTCTGCCCCATCCTGAGGTGACAAACTTCCCCAGGTGGTGCCAGTGATCGGGCCCACAGCCCAGGATTCCTCACCCGGAGCGTACGGTGTGGTGTAGGACTACGTCCTCATTCACGTCGGGATCATGTACCATGTCGTACGACTCCCCTTCTGAGGCTCAGCCCCAGGCCCCTCGGCCTTTCCAGGCCGCGGCCCAGGACCTATCTTATAGGATTGCACGGCATGGCGTAGGGCTATGTCCCCACGTCGGTTTTTCGCCATACTGTACACCTTGCTTAGGGATATGTTATTCCCCTCCTCGTCCGGTATGACGTTAAACTACATTTAAAGAACTACGTGTGGCTTGATTCCCATCCTGATGGGATACGTAGGACCACCTGGATGTCCAAGATCCAGGTCCAGCCCCATTCCTCGGGAATCCTCATCCCATCTTGGCCCCCTGGCCTATCCTTCCTCCATGAGGGGATCATATGGTGCAGTGTGGGATTATGTCCTCATTCACGACGGTCTCGTGATGACCACGCCATGCTCCCACCCCCTGCTGATTTGTTTCGTCGATCCCTCTTTTTCGGCGGTTCTCCAATGTGCTTAAGAGTACTCTGGTTCATTACCTGGAATGCCAAGCTTTACTCGGACACGTCCGCACCCGCTTTCCAGGCTTTGTGTATCCCCGCATCAGGGCTTTCACCATCTTTCACACCCGGAGGGACTCCCAAGAACGACCTGGATACAAAGCCCAAGGGCTCTCCTACCGATACGGGCCAACACCCCCAGGGTTTCGGACGACAAATCGATAAAATCCCGCGTTGCGAATATGGTCAGCGGTCGATGCTCGTTTGTTGCTCCCACCTCAGGCTAACGCGATACAGACGCTGTGTTTCCTTCATGGATAACAGTTTTCCTCTTTCGTCATGCCAACCCGTTAAGCCCAAATGCCGGGTACACAATTCACACCCTTCATCACTTCATCGTGTCCAAGTAGAATTTCGGGACTCTTGGTACCTTTCCCCCGTGCACGTCTGCGCGTTTGAGGAACAAGCTACATCAAAGGTGTCCTTCAGAACTCTCTGCTGACTCCCCTTTAATGGATGCCCCAAGTATTGCGATAAGGATCCCCCCCTTGTTTCCCACACTGAGTTTATCTCACGTGGTCTTAGGGATTGGGTTGACCTCTGTGCTTGCTTGGGAGTTGTCACCACCCACGGTCCGAGCTCTAAGACCATAAACTAAGACTCTCATCTGGAACTACGTTCAAGACCCCTTGTCTCCGAACCCAGCTTGAGTTCAGCAAATTTACCCCTCTAATCCTGCCTTCAGGACCCTGATCACAGGACTGCGTGGCGCAGTGTAGGACTACGTCCTCATTCACGTCGGGTACGCAACAACTGCACCACGCACGCCCCCATTCTGAGGTTCAGTCCTCCTATCCCCTGTCCTGCATGACATTAAAAGGCACCCTTTCAGAACTACGTGTGGCTTGATTCCCATCCTAATGGGATACGTAGGACCACCTGAATTTCTAAGATTCGGGTCCAGCCCCACCTCTGGGAGATCTCCTGATTTCTCGGTCACCTAGGCCACTTGGTCCATCCCTCTCCAGCGGGGGATGTGCAGGTATAATACAAGGTTTTGGGCATCATGCCCCCCTTCCCCTGGGGATCTTCCATCTCTCGATCACCCTCAAGGTTGAGTCCCTTGGCTCCCTGTAGTGGTTCACCCATGTTTTAAGAGCACTCTAGTCTAGCACCAAGAGTGTCAGATTTAACTTGGTCAAGTTCCTTCCACTTGTCAAGCTTCGTGTTCCCCTCTATTCGGACTTCCATCATCTTTCACACCCAGAGGGACCCCTAAGAACGGCCTGGATACTACGCCCAAGGGATCTCCTACCGATACGGGCCAATGCCCTCCAGGGTTACGGATGACAAATCGATAAAATCCCGCGTTGCGAATATGGTCAGCGGTCGATGCTCGTTTTGTTAGTCCTCATCTCAGGCTAACGCGACAGGATGCTGTGTTGCGAACATGGTCAGTAGTAATCCCCTGTCGTCACGCCAGCCCCTTCAGTCCTTGAATGTTGGTTGCATGATTCACATCATTTTCCACCCCATCATGTCCAGGTGGAATCTCGACACTTTTGGCGCTATCCCTCAGTGCACCTTTGCATGCTAGGGGGACAAAGCTGCAACCTGGCGTCCTTTGGGACTCCCATGGTCCGAGCTCTAAGACCATAAACTAAGATCCATTCGGGACTACGTTCAACCCGATTCCCATCCTCATGGGACACGTAGGACCGCCCAGACGCCCTGTCTCCGGGTACAACCCATTCAGGAAGCCAGTCTCTCTCCCTGTTTTGCCGCTGGATGGCATACAATTTGATGTGGGATCAAGTCTCTGTCAAATGTGTTTTATAAACACTGCGCACATTTCCCGCCTAGCATCGTCTCTGCTACGTCTGCGCTGCATGACGATAAAATGCATGCTTGGTCCTATCATACGACCTTAAACTGTGACATTATCGTCCTGGCCGCACGACGAAAAACGGCACTGCAATGTGGTGACCTCGCTGTAGAGGACATCACGTTGGGTACTGGCCACGCGCCATGCCATTTGTCAACGCCCATCATGGCTTGATTCTTGTGGCGACATCACGACCTACAGTCCTAGGCCTGTCGCTTCACAAAAAAAAACCATTCACCTCAAAGAACAAACAAGATACATCAAATTCCGCTTCTTTTAGTGCAAGGGCCACGTCCGCACTTCCCCTTTCCCCTGGCACTGGTACCTTACCCTGCCACCTTCGAGAACTACGTATGGCTTGATTCTCATCCTCATGAGATACGTAGGAGCGCCCGGGTACTTCCCCGCGGGTCCAGCCTAACCCTGGTGTTCGGTCCCTCGACTCGAGCTCATTCACGTCAGGTTGTGATGTCATGCATCCCCTGATCCCTTTTTCCAATCCATGGTCCGAATTCTATGACCATAAACTAAGATTTCCCCAAGGGAAAGGAATCTTCTCCCTCTCTCTAATACGTTTCGTTGACGTATTCAGATGTGTTTTGACAAAAAGCCCGAAGCATGGGATTTTCACAGGGACATTCCCCTCATCCCATGACCAAGCTTCGTGAGCTCACTATTTGGATCCTCATCCTCTTCCACATCTAAAATGACCCTCGGACGACGTGGATACTAAGCTTAAGGGCTATCCATGAATACTGGACCTAAGGGCCCTACAATCGTTTCGGGCCAACGTCCCTGCGGATATTCGACAACATTTGTGACACGGTCCCGTGTTTCGAACATGGTCAACGGTCGACCCTCATTTGTTTGTCCCCATTTCAGGCTAACGCGATAGGATGCTGTGTTGCGAATATGGTCAGCAGTAGTCCTCCATCGCCACGCCGTCACCATCGTGATCCGAATCTCGAGCGTCATGATTCACACATTTCCACTCCCTCATGTTCAAGTGGAACTCCACCATACTCGGCTCTTTCTCTTCGCGCATCTAGATGCGCTGAATGATCGTGTTAGTGTCATTGGGCCGGTAGTCACCGAGCATCCCTTTGCCCCAACCTGCCCCTCTCTGCGTCTGGAAATTCCCACCACTACTACTTGTTTCCCACGCCGAGCACGACTCACGTGGGCTTAGTGGTTTTGGCCGGATGTGTACCAACTTGGTTAGGCTGCTCCTCGTCCAGTACGACGTTAAACTGCGCTTCCAGAACTACATGCGGCTTGATTCCCATCATCACGTGGGATACGTAGAGACGCCCAGGCATTTCGCCTAGGGTTCAGCCCCAGGAATCACAAAATCCTGTTCCTCCCCATTTCCAGCCCTCTGGCCTGACCCCTCGGGGAGAACTATGTAGCTACAATTTTACCCTGAACAAGTTCAGGATGCCCCAAGATCCCATTGGGAAGCGATAGATCCCCTCGCCAGAGAGGCCCTGTCCCAAGAAGGAATAATCCGTGATCAGGTCGATGCACCCATCTGGCGTGCTCCCTCCGCGGTGGTGCAACTACCGAGGTGTTGGATTATGTTTGAACAAGCCACCACTCCATGTTCCACACTTTGCGTGTCCCTTATTCGGACTCTCGTCCTCTTTCATGTCTGGAAGGACCCCCTAACAGTATGGATGTCTGACCTATGGTCCACCAACTGTCCTGGGCCAACGCCCTGAAAGATTGATCGACAACATTTGTGACACGGTCCCGTGTTTCAAACATGGTCAACGGTCGACCCTCATTTGTTGTCCCCATTTCAGGCTAACGCAGTAAGGATACCGTTTGTCCGCCACGGTTAGCGGTTGTCCTTTACTGTCACGCCATCCCCACAGTGTTCCGAATTTGGGCATCGTGATTCACACTTCCCATTTTCACCTGTTTGAACCGGTTTCAGCGTCCCTGGTGTTGCCCCGATCGTGCATAAGAGCACGTTGGAGAAACGGTAATTCGGCTATCCTGGAAGTTCCTCCTCCGATCAAGCCTTCCCCATCTTTCGGGAATCTGGACTGGTTTGAGGGAATTGTCGTCAAACGTCCCGCAAACATTGCAGGGATGCAACAAGGCAATTCAACAGTGGAAATCGTGCGTACTACGGAACTCAAAACAAAGGAGAAAGAAAGAGTTGGAGCACAAAAGTGTTAATAAAAGCTTCTTTCGAGTTCGCTACAATACTCGGGGGTTGACTTCCCCCATGGATGGGTTGACTCCGTCAAAAGAGCGTTGCAGCTCCGCCACCCGTTGACTTGCGGCGTCCAGAGCCTGTTGCCGCTGATTTAAATCCCGCTCCTCTTCAGCAGCGGCGGGGCGTAATCCGTCAACCCTGGCCCGGGCCCTTTCCACCTCGGCCTGGACGACAGCCATCCTTCCCAGAGGTTTGCTCCATATGCTCCTCAACCTTTGCCAGCTGGGCCTTCAATCGTAAGACCAGCTCAGTCTGTGCATCGAGAGTGGCTGAAAGCTCATTGGCCCGGGTCTGCATCTGTTGGACCTCGCCTTCAGCCTCCTGGAGCTTCCTGATGCTGGTCGCCTTCCTCCGCTGCCATCCCACGCTCAGCCCACGATCATGCTCCCGGATCTTCTCAGCCATGAGGTCTCGGATGAGCGCGTGAGGGCGTTGGGCATCCACTCCCCCGGCACACAGTTCGCGCAACCGTGAGCGGAGCCTATTCATTTCGGCTAGCCATTTCACTTGGGGAGTGTCCCTGATAAAGCGCGTGATCAACTTCCACGACCGGCGGCGGACTATGATGCTGTCTTCCTCGTCAGAGGCTGTTTCGTCCCAATCTGCGCGGTCAGCGGGCTCGTACACAGGATATGCCTGCAGGAATTCCTCAGCGGGATCCGCATCTAGTGTTGAGTCTGGTACGACACCTGACGTCGGCACAGGCACGACAGGACTGGGACTGACCGGTTGATCTTCTTCCTCGGAGTCCACCTCGATGACTTCAGGTATGACCCTGCTGGTGGTCCCGCCAGTGATGGTGTGCGCCGCATTTGGAGGAGGTGAAGGGACTATCGTCACCATCACCGGCATGCCCCTGGGAGGGACGCCGCCAGACATCCCAACCAGCCTCGCCGCAGCAGCCCACACCAGTCGGAGAACTGTATGACAGAAAGAGACATAAAAGTTAGTCGACATGGCCCACGTGTGGCAACGAAGAGACCGGTGGAGGAGACTTACGAAGATTGACCTCCGAGCGCTGCTCCCGGACCGGTACCGATGGGACTCCAAGACGAGGCCCCCCGTATACTGTTGGAAGGGCTGGAGAGTCCAGAGGAGCCACCTCAGACGCCCTGGTCCCACCAGATGTAGAACTGGACGCAACCATAGGCGCGGGTTCTGAAGGTCCCGCATCGTCACCCACCAAGGAGCGAGAACGAGGCATACGAACAAGTTCCTCCTGCATGACCCAAACATTGGTAAGAAGTCCGTAGGGATTCAAAAAACAGATTGTAAGAAGAGAAGTTCGGAATGTTACCTCGAGAGCCTCCGCGAAGTCGCCGGATTCTGAGCTTCGGTCTCCGACCTCGCCCTCCTCCAACGGGCTCCCTCCTCCAGCCTCATCCTCCCGAGAAGAATCCCCTGATTCCTCCGGCAAGGGGAAGCGCTCCCTCAGATCGGCAGCTGATGGCTGTGGAGGGACCGTCTGATTCAACAGTACCCTCACCCGGTCTGTCATTGGGCGAGGGACACCACTGGAGTGGATGTAATCCTCCAGCTCGTTCAAGTATTGCTCCGCCTCCGCCGGAGACACCATGAATCCAGCCCAGACTGGGCCTATGCCTGGCAGTCTCATCCCGAGTCGATTCAGGTGATCCCATATCTCAGATGGGCTGAGGAATTGCCGGTTGACGTCCCAGACGTCCCAAGCTTCCGGAAAGATAGCATCTTCTGCCATGTCAATGTGACGCAGCCGCTTCCCCGGAGCCTGAGCGGATATCCGACGGAATCCCCTCGGTGGCCGCCCCTCCGGATGACCTTGCTCTCCCGGAACCACCGGATCCGCCACTGCTGCCATACCCTCGGCCGGTGCGGGTTTCTCTGCCATGGTAGCCCCGCTGCCACGGGCGGCCCTAGCTGCCCTCCGACCCCGACCTCGAGATAAAGGAGGCCCACCGTCACCAACCCGGATCGTTGGCTGCTTCAGCATCTCCCCAGGATAAGCGGCCTCCCAGCTAATGGCGTACTCCTTCACTAAGCCGAAGGCGGTGGTGGGTGGAGGTAATGTGATCTGCATCTTTCCATCCTCACGTGTGAACATGAGCCACAGCTGCCTCATCACACACGGGTGCTCCTCATGACGCACCTCCCAGTATACCTGCGGGGTCAGCCGCTGGAGGCACCGGAACTGCCTCACAAAACGGTGTGGGGTGTACGGTTCACAGATTGGCTCACGATCTATCCGATCCACCAAAACTCCACCTCGGAAGGCCAGGAGGTAAGCCCGATGCTCTTCCGTTCCCCGTCCATCATCAGTAAGCCTTCCCGTCGGCAGTGGAAAGGGATGAAAGTTGAACTCGTCCGCCCTCCACACCCTATTCAGCACCATCGGAACGGCCAGTTTGAATGGGAAGCTCCCAACCGCGTTCAGGATTGAAGGGCGAAAGTCTGATCCCGGCGGCGAAATGGGGTTTGGATACTCGTAAATCCCCCTGATGTGCGCCGCGATCCACCCATACAGGAGGTGGAAGGGCCCACATATTCTTGGCGGCTTCTTGCCCTCGCTGATACGTCACAGCATTCTGTATAGCTTGGCGAGTATCGGGATCCCCAGGTTGATCCGCTGCCCCATGGCCAGCATCGACGCCATGATGAACGAGCTGGGCCGTACCCCCATGCTTGTATCTCTCACTGGTAGGATCCACCCACATATGAGAGCCGCGATGAACGCCACCAGCCTAACTATTGGCTGTTGTTCGGTGCTGACGCTGAAACCCCAAGTCTTCCATTGGCTGTCCTCCAAAACCCTCCAATACGAGTGCCCCTTACCCCGCTGGGCTGCCCTCGGACAAGTTCTAGGCCTTGGAGGGAACTCTCGATTCTCTGGAAAGTTCAGGAAACACTTGAACCACCTCTTGAAGTGGACGTCCCTCACGGCCTCCTTGTCCTCTCCAGGGACAAGCGCCATCAGCGCTGACGCCAGCCGTGGCATTTGCTCAGCATCCCCCCACGCACTGATGACGGGGAGGAACTCGTCGTACATGGCCCCCAAGATCGGGACCCCAGAAACCTGGTGGACATCCCACAGGCTAATGCCCACCTCCCCGTGATGCAGATGAAAAGTGTTGGTCCTGGACGACCATCTACTCAGCAGTTCCGACATCAGCTGCTTTGGCTGGTAAATGTGGAACTGGGAGGCCCATGACACCTCGTACAATCCCACTCTCCTCAGCTCAGCCTCGAACTCCTCGCATGAGGCGCCTACCCAGTAGGCCCAGGCCCAGTCGTCGGTAAAATTGCCGCCCTGGCGCAGGTCCCACTCATCGGACCATCCCTTCTTCGGATCCTGCAGAGCCGCCTTCAGCACGGTGCGGTAGAGAGGAGGGGATGTCTCTGGTTGCAGTGGCCTCCCGTCAATGTCGTTCACATGATTGTAGAGACAATCGGAGGTGACGGGTGTGAAATCCTCCCGCGCGTGACCATCGGCAGCCCTGAACCATTGGTGTTGGCACGGTGTGCTCCTGAACCAACAAGCTGGTTCATCCCTTCCCGCCTCAGGGATGAAGACGTCATCCCTCAGCCCGAAGCCGTACAACGGCAGCTTTTTGCACTTTGGATAATCTTTCTGACCTTCCGACAGCAGATCTGTCAGAGAAGTGTGGTCTGAATGGCTGCGAACCATTTCCCCCAAGCCTGGACGGTTGGCCATCTCATCCCGGCGAGCAGCATCTGCGAGCACTCCCAGCACAGCCTCTTGATGGGCCATCTTTAATGTCGACCCTTAGAAAAGTTTTTCCCCCTGGATCGCGAAGCTCGGCCGTGAATCTCGGCCGCGAAGCTCGGCCGCGAAGCTCGACCGCGAAGTCAGATCGCGAAGATCGGTCGCGAGACGAAGCCGCGAAGTCTGGCCAAGGCAGACAGAGGTTCGCTTGGCGCGGACGCGGAGTCGGAGACTCGCGGTTCGCCGCGAAGCTCGATTCGCGGAGTGCTGTCGCGGAGTACGCGGAGCTTCGCCAAATCGAGAGCGCACAAAAAGACAAGACGCGTGAAGACAAAAGAGGGCGGACCCCCTATTTATAGGCGATGACCCCGGAGCATCGCGGCGCGCCTCACCCGCGTGAAGCATCGCGGCGCGTCCGGATCCGCGGCCCCGATGAGCATCGTGGTCCCCCTTCGCGATGACGCATCGCGAACCACCGACAGTTTTTGGCGATTGTCCCTCAGACTTCGACCCTTCTCCCTCCGCGGCTCCCAGTCTGAGGGGGGGCATTTGTTGGCGCCAAAAATATGGCCCGAAAGGAAGGAACGAAAAAGACAGCCGGCGCGCTGCCTCGCGAAGCACAGCCGCGAAGCACAGCCGCGGAGCCCGTCCGCGGAGCCCCGCCGCGAAGCGTCCCGACCTTAGCGGCTCCACGAAGCTCCGGAGGCGGTAATCCTCCGCGAACCGGTTTGACGTTCGCGAGCCGCCGCGAAGCTCCGGAGGCGGTAATCCTCCGCGAATCCTTTTGACGTTCGCGAGCCGCCGCGAAGCCCAGAAGGCGGCGCGCGAGCCCTGCATCGCGGCGCCCCTTCCCTATAAATACTCGACTCCCCCTGAGTCCCGGGGGACGGACAATCCGACCTTTCGGATTCTCCTCTCCCGAATCACGAAGCAAGCTTTGCCCCGGGAATCATGAGCTCCGCGAGGTATTTCTACTTCGCGAGAAGACTCTGATTTATTTCGTCCTGAGCCCCTCTTCCGAGAGGGATGCCCTTCGCGAATCCCAAGGGCATTCGCAAAGGAAGGGGATTCCCAAGGGAACCCGGGCAGCCGCGGAGCACTCGTGCTTCGCGAAACACCCAACCCATGCTAGTAATCCTTATGCCAAGGCAGGATAACTATGCATCACGAAGCACATTGCTTGGCAGGACCCTGCTTCGCGAACCACTCCTTCTTCGCGAGGCAGTGCTCCGCGAACACTGTTCCACTTCGCGAAGCACCACCCACTCCCACCTATACCCCATGCTAAGGCCAAGACACCCCACTTCGAAAAGCACACTCCTCTGCTTAGCGATTCCTCCTTCCGTGCGACCCTCCAGGTTTGCACGATGTGATTTCAAAGTCCCATGGACAACACCCCCCGTAGCGTTGCTTCGCCCAATGCTCCTTCGCATAGGCACGCTAACGGCTATTGCTTCTTCGCATAGCCACGCTAACGTGGACCCCTCGATGGTTCCTCCCTCGACCCCCCTTTACCATGGCCTTACTGGTACCTTCCCTTCCCCAAGGACCAGAGGGTACCAGTTATGTAAGCCCTAGGGGTGTGGAGTGAACCCACATCGTCCGAGCTGCAGGACGTTAAACTGCCAAGCACCGCGTCCTCAACACATGACGTTAAACTGTGACCCAACCTCGTCTCCCTCACGAAGGGTCCCCCCCAGCTCGAGCATTCATTACACTGCTCGTCTCCACGGGAATGGAACTCTTCCGCACATGGAATGAGATCCTCCTTGTCGGAGTGGTGTATGTTCGCAGGGAAGGGTCGCCTCAGAGCGTAAATCCCTAACCTTTGGTACGGATGATTGCACCCATGCATCTCGGTACTCCCCCACTACCAAGGTCAGTGGGGAACGTGATAGGGAACGAGGCACCTCCCATTGTCGGACCAAGGTCCATCTTTCCCGCGCTTTGTCGCACCATGGGCCTCCATCCTGGAGTAAGTCCCAACACCATGGGCCGCCCAACGCGTAAGCCCCCCCTTCGCTTCTCACGGACGCACCCTTCGCGACGTGATCGTCAGGTCCTTGCAACCTATTGTTTCTCACACCGAGAATGACTCGCGTGGGCTTAGAGTGAGCACCGACCCTGACAAACCATTCTGAACTACAAGGTCTTTGATCCATGTCAAGGCATGGTACGTAGGAAGCCTCCATGAGGTTCAATCCCACCATCAGTGGACCAAGGTCTGCTTTCACGTCGGTTCCCCGGCGAAACCTGAACTACGAGGTCTTTGATCCATGTCAAGGCATGGTACGTAGGAAGCCTTCACGAGGTTCAAGCCCACCCGTCGCTCTTTCACGTCGGGTCTCATTCCAGTCCAGCGGTAAGCCGTTGTGACCATTTGAACTACGAGGTCTTTGATCCATGTCAAGGCATGGTACGTAGGAAGCCTCTACGAGGTTCAAGCCCACCCGTCTTTCACGTCGGGTTTCACCCCCGTCCAGCACGACGTTAAACTGCACCCCGGTCCAGTGGTAAGCCATTGAGACCCACCATTTGAACTACGAGGTCTTTGATCCATGTCAAGGCATGGTACGTAGGACGCCTTTATGAGGTTCAAGCCCACCATCAGTGGACCAAGGTCTACTTTCATCTGAACTACGAGGTCTTTGATCCATGTCAAGGCATGGTACGTAGGAAGCCTCCACGAGGTTCATGCCCACCCATCACCCAATTCACGTCGTGTTCTACCTACGTCCAGTATGACGTTAAACTACATCCCGGTCCAGTGGTAAGCCATTGCGACCCACCCCCACCTGAACTACGAGGTCTTTGATCCATGTCAAGGCATGGTACATAGGAAGCCTTCTCGAGGTTCAAGCCCACCCGTCGTTTATTCACGTCGGGTCCCATTCCAGTCCAGCGGTAAGCCGTTGTGACCACTTGAACTACGAGGTCTTTGATCCATGTCAAGGCATGGTACGTAGGAAGCCTCCACGAGGTTCAAGCCTACCCGTCGTTTATTCACGTCAGGGTTCATTATCGTCCCGCATGACGTTAAACTGTATCATTTGAACTACGGGGTCTTTGATCCATGTCAAGGCATGGTACGTAGGAAGCCTCCACGAGGTTCAAGCCCAACTCTCTTCGGACCAAGGTCCAGCTTCACGTCGGTTTACCGGCACCATCCTGAACTACGCGGACTTTGATTCCCTGCCACGGGGATACGTAGGAAGTCTCTTCAAGGCTCAAGCCCAACTTCGCTGTCGCCCTCCTGTGATGGTCCCATCTCATTCTCAACCGTCTCTGCTAGACGTTAATCTTGCAACATACCCTGTGTTGAACATGGGAAGCTGAGGAAAACCTCAGATACGTGTCTATGACATGTAATTCCCTGCGCTCGATGTGGGATGCCTCGGGCTTCCACGCCCTCGAGAAGCCTTATGATTGAGGATAACAGACAGACACGCCAGGTACCCCAGCATCCAGACATGCTACTGATGCCTCAAACGTGATTACTCCCCTGACCGAAGGTTGTTTCCCTGACTGGACCCTTTGGAATGTCCCGACAGAAGCAGTGTAATTAACCGGCGTCCATGGAAACATGACACCGGGAAGAGTTTCACGAACTACGTATTAAATCTATAAGGGAGACCCAGACTAGGTGACGAGTTCTGAGGAGGAATCCACAGGAGGAAGAACCGACATCCCATCATCTCGTTTCGATCAAGGAGCAGACGTACCTGAACAAGGGACGAATGCCGCCCGCCTTTGGAAAGCGGGAATGCGGGGAAACAAAGCCGCGCGTCCCCCTCCCCCGCGGACGGATGCGCGCGCGCCCCGGCAAAAGCGTCGGAAACAGTAGGTTAACCTCCTGTATAATGGTGAAATAACTGTTATTAAATTATTCAATAATCGTATACATTAATATGATATCATATATGATCTTTTAACATTTCTTTGTTAATAATATCTCTAAGTATTATCGTCGTTTTGGGTGTTATCTTACTCGTTTTCTTTTATATGTTTTGTTACATAAGCCATGTTGGTTATGAATAGATTGTATATTATTCATATAAATAATGATAAAAAGTCCTTAAACATTGTTTTTAATCATCAAATGATAATTAGACTTGAATGGATACGATGGAGAATGAATCTCATCGCATTCGTGGAGACGGTTGTCCGTACGTACGCACAAGTGATAATATAAATATTTTGATATTTAAATAATATATAATTGGATGGTATATAATATATATAGAAGCATTATAGTGTTATATTTGTTATTTACATTAATTACACATCATTATTATTACAATCCGAATAATAATTTATTGATTAACAATTACACCCTGACGTGGAGACGTTAAGCCGTATGTACGCACGTATGGTGACATGTCATTCAACAGATGGATTGAATAATGAATATGGTTGTACCATATTTATAATAACAACACAATATATAGAAGATTCTGGAGTTATTATTTTAAAATGGAAATAACTAAGAAATAAGAAGTTGAAGAAAAAAATAACTTGAAAGAGGGTGGTGAAAACATTACCTCTTCTTCGGGTTCTTCATTTTGATTTGATAAAAAGGGCTCCCTAGGATGGCTTTCTGATTATACTAAGGCATCTAGGTTGAAGTGAGGTAATTTTAGAGGATATTTGGGTAGGTTTTGACCAAATCAAAAGGCTTTGATGGTTTGAATTTGAGAGAAGGGGGAGTGCCCTTTTATAAATACGTGAGGGGCACCTTATGAAAAGATAGAAATATTATTTTACAATAAATTCATATTCGGTTTCTAATGGCTCCAAAGTGGATTATTTAAATTTTAAGGTTATGATAGGTAGAAAACCATTCAACCAATTGGGTTTATAATGGTTTGGGTCATTATATTAACCGTGTTTTTTTTGTTTTAACTCTTAGTTAATTAGTTTGACATTTACCATGTCACTTTGTTTATTTATATTATATATTTAATAAATATACATTATACATCCAAGATACCACCATGTTTTCCATTAATTATACACCAATCTTGATATAAGTCCTTTGGCCAATACTTATATTTTTAGTAATAGAATATCAATTAATAATATAATATTTTTTTAAAACTCTTTTAGGTCAATTTTGACACTATTTGGTATTAGATTTTTGTGAAAATAATAACAAGATTACTTAGAAAAAACATAATTAAATAAATAAAAACATGTCATATTAAACTATAAAATTAGTGGAATTCATAATGAGGTGAAAATTACATTCATTTAGATATTTATAATATCAATTATTCTAATATTTCATTAATTAGTTAATTACTGCAACATGATTGTGTCATTACTAAATTAAATTATTTAATGTATAAAAATAATAAATAAAATAAAATTATGTAGTATATCTTTTTATATTTTTAATGAATATTTGAAATTGAATTTATCTTATGTATAACCCTATATTAATAATGTTTCAGTAATTAAACATTGATTTTAACTCTTTTAACTCTTCTTTTATTTAAATAATAACTAATGTCCTAATCTAATCCAAGTGGACCTAAATGATAATATTTTATTCCTACGGTTGTTTTTGTTCGAGATACACTTGTACAATAGAATTATTACATGTGTTAGGGTAATATTAATATAATTTTTACCCTTAATTACCCTATTTACTTTTAACCGTGGTAAATAAAAATAAATGTTACTATTCACCAAAAAATATTTTCATCTCATTGAACCACATTTTACTCCTTGATATTAACTATTTCTCTCATATTTTTAAAATTACACTCACGGAAGGGGTGAAATTATGTTTTATGTGAATTTCCAAATTCTCCTAGGATGTGGGTAAAAGACGGCGAAAAGTTCAATAAAATTTTTATATGCCTAAAATTATTATAAACTGACTCCAATAAATTACATTGATATTATATAGATATTACATATCAATTTTTACCAAAATAAATTTAAATAAAATAAATATTTATTATATAAAAAGTCAGTTATAACCAATAACTTAGTGTTTTCACTGTTCATCAAAAATTGAAATTTTTAAGAAAAGTACCAAAATATTACCCTAAGCTAATTTCGATATTCCGAATCTAAACATGAAGTCCATTTTACCAATTTCAAAACATAAGAGTAGAATTTATGAATTTACAATTAATTTCCGCTGTTAAAACCAAAAGGCGTATTTTTAAGAAATAATATCTATCCAAAGTTTGACACATGTTTATGTCCAATTTCAATGTGAAACTACTTATAATGACCATAATTGAATTAAATGGTAAAAATATAATCTATTTATACTTCCAAACCATTAAAATGTATAATTTAACAATATAAATTTGTTTGATTAATAACATTTTTTTCAGTTAAAATATAGTATTTTTCACTATTCATCCAAATATGAAAGTTATCAGAAAAAACACCAAAACATTATTGAAACAAAATTATTATTTCCTGATACTAAATAAGAAGTTAATTTTGTAAAATTGAAAATATAAAATTTTCAAATATTGGATATTGAAAGACTTCACCATTAAAAGGCGGTAATATTTCATTTTTATTTAAAATACTTCTTTTATATGAAAAAAATGATTTTGTTCATAAATTATGTCTTAGAAACTCATAATATGGATTCTAAAATTATAAGGATAATAAAAAATTTAAAATTTAGTTAATAATATTCATAACCGTTTAGAACGGCTAGTTTGGTAAGTCGTGGTGCACTTGAACTCAGTGTTGCGTACATCACACTCTACTGTATTATTCAAAGAGAAACATACCATGAATGCTTGGGGTATTACATGAAGGGAATCGCCAAGAACGTGTAGTGGAAATACCAATATCTAAAGGTTGTATTCAATACATCCACATCCCGTACCCGAAGATGATGTTAGCCTAATATATGGTCTATCTTCAATAACCACCCCACTCCCTTCATCTGATCATAGAGGTCATAAATCCTCGGTAGGGGATTCATATTCTTCAGGGTCACCTAGTTCAGTCGTAGGAAGTCCACACCTAACCTTGAGATCTTGTCTGCCTTCTTGAAAAACATCATTTGGGAATCTCATAGTGAAATGATGGTCCTTACGGTCCCTTTATCCTGTAAGTCCTTGGTTGTACCATCAATTGACATATATCAACAGGATTCATCTGATATGAAGGTGTGAATATCAGAACAGTCCTAGATTACAGGTTGATGCAAAAGACTACCTCCCTGTAAGGATGTAGTCCTAGGACATCTTTAGGAAATAAATCCTCATACTCGTTCACCACTACTAGAAATCTCAGACTCCTCTCATCCACCGCACCAAGGGTGAGGTTGGCCATGTGGTGAGTGATCAGGTTCACCCTCCTCTGAGAATTTTAATCTTACACTGAAAATGTTCACTTCTCACCAGTGAAGGAAAACCCAGTCCCATCTTCACATACACACAATACTTTTCACCTCAAACTTTCAATCAGAGCATGGACTATGGATAACTAGTCCACACCCAAGGTGATGTCATAAGGGCTTGACACTACTAGTATGAGATCCAAACTGATTCTATCACCTCTTAGAGTGAGCTCACACTACTAGAACCAATGTAGAATCATTTAATCACCTACGGTAGGAGTATCTAATCATAAAGATCAAGACAATAACTCCACTGGAATCTTTGGGCCTCAAACAAGGTCCATGGAATAGAAAGAGAGACTGTCACCTTTGTATATAAGATATACTACTAAGGTCGATAAGACAAAAATTGTACCTCTAACCATCTCTAGACCACAGTGGTCATATGACTCATCACCTAAACTTGGCCTCACCCTTATCCACTAGCTCCCTGATATTGTGGTGGACCACATGGGGTAGCTGTGGAATACCCTTGAACTATTTTCCACAATATGCCACTCAGCCTGCACCCGTGCAACATGTTCTGCCTTACATTACTCTTTTATCAAACCACTACCTCTTCCATGGGAATCCCTCGACCGCTTTATGATCATATGTGTAGCGGGTCATAAGAAATGAGTCATGTGACCTTACCTTCCGCACATGATGAACAGTCTAGGTCTATACTAACTCCCTCTGCTTTGAGAGCCCTGTACTGCTGATCCTGAGTATTTGGGTGGTCACCTTAAAGGCATCCCCCTCTTGGGCCCCCATGTTTTCTTTCTGCTTCTGACCATTGAAGAAAATTTCATATGATATCTGCATGGGGCTACAGTTCTCAGAGCATACTCTCCTAGGAAGCTCTATAACGACCCATACTTTACATACATTGTTAATAGTTCGAAATTGAAGCACACTTATTACAACATATGACAAAACCACAAAGGACCGTATAGGTATAGTGTCTTTAGAAACTGGGAAACATAAACAACTGGTTCATAAATCTTCTACAGTGTCTACCATTTATTTCATCATATCTAGGGTCCCTTTTAGCATATTCTACTTAATATCCATCTTCCTGACCTGGGGAAAAGAAAACATAAAAGGGTGAGCTCAAATGCTCAGCAAGGGCAAATAAAGGAAATAAAAATCATATCATATCTTTATGAAAATCAAAACCTGCAAAAGAGATCATAATATCTTAACATGGAATAAATCATAGAAGTGAAAATGAGATCCCCATAATCATAACATAAAACTTGAAACTTTGTGGAATGCACACATAATCATGGAAAATCATTTCTTGTTAGTCATTACTCATTGCCAAGACTATCTTAGTGGACAAAGTCCCTTTCTGAACCGAGTTCACTCCTCGTTTCAGTCCTGTATCACTGAACCGAAATAACCTTCCGTTCCAGCCATGTCTATTTCATGAGATATAAAATCATTACCCAATGCATTGGAGGGAGATATAGGTCCCACCCATCTTATAATGAATCCTTTCTTATGTGTGCCACATAATCATAAAACATACATCATCGCATAACACATGTAACAAAAATGGGATTCTTGAAACATCATGACATCATAAATCAATTCATATAAGATAAAAGAATTCATAAAAATAATTCCATCACAACATAGTCAAATCAATGTAAAAATATGGATAGAAACATAACCCTTTATTATCTTAGATGTAAAATAATTTTGATAAAACACTTGAATTGAATTCTTGAGGAAAATATCCTTTCTTCTTCAAAAACAATTTTCCTTTCATAACATGTCATACGACTTTAAAATAAAAGAAGTTGATTAAAAATAAACTTGAAAACTTGTAAAGGAATCTTCTTTGAAGTAATGTTTTAAAAATCCATTCATGCCGTATAAGTTAAAAAAAACATTCTTCGTACTTTTGTCGGAAAAGTCAAAAAGAACCTCGTACGGAAAAACGACAAAAGATTCCTTTCATATTCTTTACTAAAAATTCACCTAAGGGAAAAATTGGATTTAAACTATTGCAAGTGGATGGAAACAATATTACATATTGAGGGAACATGGATGTGGATGATAAAATACACCCCAGTAAATACTTACGAATAAACAATCTCGGATAAAAATGAGATTGTGATATTTTCCCTTACTTTAGGTCCGATTTGCTTTGTTCGTGTCCGAAGCTCCTGTATAATGGTTTAAATAATGTTATTGACTTATTCTAGAATCATACATATTGATATGATATCATATATGGTCATATTATTAGCTTCTTGTTAGTAATATTTCATTGTTACTTGTTACTCGGGTCTTTATAACTTTTTGTTCTTATGCGTGTTTTGTCGAAGAAATTCTTATTATTATCTTTAGGTTATAGATAATTCATTTAAAGAATGGTATTAGTGTAATATATACCATATTCATTCATTCAATTCATTTATATAATCATTATGAAATGAAGATCATGTAGAACGAGTCGCATCACATCGTGGAGACGGTATTCCGTACGTACACACAAGTGATGATATCGTTCCTATGATCGTGGAATTGTATTGGAGTATATATATATTATTTCAGTATCAATATTACTTCATAATAATCATATATAGTAACTCATTACACCGTTATACCCATCCTTGTAAGGTGATGGTGGAAAATAGATTACACCACGGCGTGGAGACGGTATTCCGTACGTACGCACGCGCGGTGATTTCTTTTTCCATAGGATGGATAGATTGTGAAATAGGGTTTTTTCATACTTATAATAACATATCAGTATATGAGTAATACTGATGTTATTACTTCATAATGAAACAACCTAAGAAGAAGAAGTGGAAGAAGAAATAAAGATGAAAGAATTGGTAACGGTAATTACCTCTTCTTTGAAGCGCCTCTTTGAGACCTCCTCTTACGGCACTAAAATTGGTCTTTGAGGAAGACCAGAACCTCTAGGATGTTTATAGGGAAGTGGAGAAGGTAAAATGGCAGGGGTTGGCCGAGCTTGAGTGCTCAAATTGGTGTGAGGAGGAGGGGGAGGAGGTGCCCTTTTATAAGGGAGGAGAGGGGCACCTTAGGAATATCTCAAACTATTATTTTATATTAAAGTCAAAATCGGTTTATAATGGCTCCAAAGGGTCTTATTTCGAAGATAAGGTTGGGAGGGGCCGAAATCCTATCAAACAATAGGATTTAGACAAGTTTAGGGTATTATTTTAACCATATCAATTAGATTTAACTCTAAGTTAAATAATTTAACTTTTACCATGTCTTTTTGTTTTCTTTCACTATATGGTTCATAAACTTACTATAACATGCAAAAAGAACCCCAAATTGTTTATTATTAATATATATATCCTTATCTAAGCCATTTGGCCGAACCTTAGATTTTTAGGAATAAAATAACAATTAATAATATAATATTTGATTTAAAAACTATTTTGTGTCAATTTTGACACTATTTGATATATGATTTTTTGTGAAAGTCATAACAGAATTATATGTTCGAACCAAGTATATTAAATCAACATTAATATATCATAGTAACCTAGAAAATTAGTGGAATTCATTAAAAGTCTTAAATTACATTTATTTTGGTATTTATATTATCAATTTTGTCAATATTTCATTAATAAGATAATTACTGCATCATCTTTGTGTCATAAATAAATTAAATTATTTGATGTCTAAAAATTACAAATAAAATACCATCATGTAGGAAATCGTTTTTTCTTTCTAATGAATATTTACAATCGAATTTATCTTATGTATAACCCCATATTAAAAATTATTTACTTATTAAACTTTGATTTTAACTATTTTAACCCTTCTTTAAATAAATTAATAATAAATGTCCTAATCTAATCCAAGGGGGCCTAAATGGTCATATTTTATTCCTAAGTTTGTTTTTGGTCGAATTACACTTGTCCAATAGAATTAGGACATGTGTTAGGGTAATATTAATATCATATTTACCCTTAGTTACCCTATTTACTATTAACCGCGGTAAAAATCGTAAAAAGTTACTATTCACCAAAAAATTATTATTATCTCATTGAACCACATTTTACTTACTGATATCAACCGTGTCTGTCAGATTTTCGAAATTCCATGCACAGAAGCGGTAAAATTATGTTTTATGCAAAATTCAGTTTTTAACCTACCACTTAGTGGTTTCACTATTCATCAAAAATTGAAAGTTTTCAGAAAAATACCAAAATTTCACCCTAGGCTAATTTCGATATTCTGAGTACAAAAATGAAGTCCATTTTGAAAAATAAAATTTATAAATTTTCAAAAAGTGGTTATTACTATTCATAACGGCTAGTTTTAATAGCATATTGTTGTTTAGTGAAACTCGGTATTGCGTACGACGCAAGCTATCGAGGAAGGTCGCGATTGCGTGTAAAGCAAGCCAAGCAAGTGTTGTGTAAAAAATTCCTTTGATGGTTTATATAACATAAAAGTCTCGGGTGTTACATTCTACCCCCCTTAAAAAGAATTTCGCCCTCGAAATTCGTCACTTTGTAACAAACAGATGAGGATAATTCTCCCTCATCATATCCTCAAGCTCCCATGTAGATTCTTCAAGTTGGTGGTTCCTCCATAAAACTTTCACCAAGCGAGTGGTCTTGTTTCGTAGGACTTTTTCACTATGATCCAGAATCTCTATCGGCTGTTCTTCATAAGAAAGATCTTGCTGCAGCGGTACAACTTCTGAGCTGAGTACATGTGAAGGATCTGGTTTGTACTTTCTCAGGAGAGATACGTGGAACACATCGTGAACTTGAGAGAGATTCGGTGGAAGCGCCAATCGGTAAGCTACCTTCCCAACACGATCCAGTATTTCAAAAGGACCGATATATATAGGGATCAACTTCCCCTTCTTTCCAAATCTCATAACCCTCTTCCAGGGAGATATTCGTAAGAACACTTTATCACCCACTTCAAACTCTAGGTCTTTTCTTCGGTTGTCGGCATAACTTTTCTGTCGACTCTGAGCTGCTCTTATGTGTTGTTGAATAGATCTAACCTTTTCTGCCATTTCATCAACGAGATCAGGTCCTAATAGCTTTCTTTCCCCAACTTCATCCCAGCAAGTTGGAGTCTTGCATTTCTTTCCATAGAGAGCTTCATAAGGAGCCATCTGAATACTGGAGTGAAAGCTATTATTATAAGAAAATTCCACCAAAGGTAGGTGTTGATCCCAACCTCCTTTGAAATCCATAGAGCAAGCTCTCAACATATCTTCTAGGGTTTGAATTATTCTCTCAGACTGACCGTCTGTCTGGGGATGATAAGCAATGCTGAAACTCAACTCTGTATCCAGAGTATGCTGAAGACTTCTCCAGAACTTCGAGGTAAATCTCGGATCTCGATCAGATATAATAGAAAGTGGTACTCCATGCAATCTTACCACTTCCTTTACATATATCCTGGCAAGCTGATCTAGAGAGAAATCCTCTCTAATAGCAATGAAGTGTGCAGACTTTGTAAGACGATCAACTATGACCCAGATAGCATTATTGCCTTTGGATGTTTTAGGAAGTCCTGTGAAAAAGTCCATAGTGATGTTTTCCCATTTCCATTCGGGTATGGGTAATGGTTGTAACATCCCCTTAGACTTCTGTCTCTCAGCTTTGACTTGTTGACAAACCAAGCATCGAGAGACATATTCAGCAACATCTCTTTTCATGCCATCCCACCAGATGTACTCTTTCAGGTCCTTATACATCTTCGTGCTTCCAGGATGAATAGAGAATGAAGAACTATGAGCCTCATCCAGCATCTCTTTCTTTAATTCGGGGATGGGAGGAACAGAAACCCGATTCCTGAACTTTATTATCCCATCACAATCAAGGTTGAATTCAGGAACATTTCTCACCTTCTTTTGTAACTCGACATCTTCTTTCTGTGCCTCTTTAATCTTCACATGTATAGATGGTTGAACATTCATTTGATAAAGATAAGATTTTTCCCCTTCCATTATAATTCCAAGATCCATCCTTTGTAAATCCATAAATATTGGATCTTTTGTGATCCTCATCATGGATAAACTAGCATGGTCTTGTCGACTTAATGCATCTGCCACCTTGTTTGCTTTCCCAGGGTGGTAATGGATTGAGCAGTCATAATCCTTAATCAGCTCCAACCATCTTCTTTGACGCATATTCAACTCCTTTTGTGTGAAAATATACTTTAAACTTTTATGATCAGTATAAATATCACACCTTTCACCATAAAGGTAATGCCTCCAAATATTTAATGCAAATATTACCGCAGCCAACTCCAAATCATGTGTTGGGTAATTTTGCACAATTATTTTCAACTGTCGTGAAGCATAAGCTATCACCATATAATTTTGCATATGAACACACCCCAATCCCTTCTTGGATGCATCACTGTAGATCACAAACCTTTCTCCACTACAAGGCAGTGTGAGCACAGGTGCACTGGATAACCTTCTTTTCAACTCCTTGAAATTCTCTTCACATTCCTCTATCCAGACAAACTTAACTCCTTTCCGAGTCAACTTGGTGATTGGATTAGATAATCGTGAAAAATCATTTACAAAACGTCGATAATATCCAGCCAAACCAAGAAAACTTCGGATCTCAGTTACTGTTGTTGGTCTTGACCATCTTTCGATAACCTCTGTTTTTGCTGGATCCATATATATCCCCTATTTTGAGATTATATGACCCAAAAGTGAAACTTTTTGAAGCCAAAATTCACACTTGGTAAATTTGGCATAAAGCTTCTCTTTTCTCAGGGTCTTCAATATAATTCTCAAGTGATCTTCATGATCTTCCTTGCTCTTTGAATAGACAAGAATATCGTCTATAAAGACTACCACAAATTGATCAAGATAGTCTCTAAAGACTCTATTCATTAGATCCATGAAGATAGCAGGGGCATTAGTAAGACCAAATGGCATCACTATAAATTCATAGTGTCCATACCTTGTACGGAAAGCCGTCTTTGGTATATCCTCCCTTTTGACCCTTAATTGATGATACCCTGAACGAAGATCAATCTTGGAAAAGTATTGAGCTCCGCGTAGTTGGTCAAATAAGTCATCAATGCGTGGGAGAGGATATTTGTTCTTGATAGTGATCTTGTTAAGTTCTCGATAATCAATGCAAAGTCTCATTGATCCATCTTTCTTCTTAACAAATAGAACAGGTGCTCCCCAAGGTGACGCACTAGGGCGTATGAATCCCTTATCAATATTCTCTTGGAGTTGCTTCTTCAATTCCTGTAACTCAATTGGGTCCATTCTATAAGGTGTCTTTGAAATAGGCAAAGCACCCGGTACGAGTTCTATTGAAAACTCAACTTCACGATTTGGTGGAAGACCCGGCAATTCCTCCGGAAAGACATCATCAAACTCCCGTACAGTGGGCATATTCTTAATCGTGAGTTTCTCACCAACCATTTGAGATAAATAACCTTCATTTAGTGGAATCAATACCCATAAGATGGAAGAAATTTCCACTGGAAGGTTATGTTCATCCTTGCATTGATAGACGATCGTAGATTGATCTGGAATATGAAATGTGACTTCCCTTCTTTGGCAATCGATATGAGCTCCATGTAGAGAAAGCCAATCCATGCCAAGAATCACATCAAATTCCACTAAAGGAAGGATCACAAGATTTGCAGGAAGCACTTTCCCACAAACTTCGATCGGAGAATAATTATAAACTTTTGATGCGATTGATGTGCCATTAGGTGTTGTCACAGCTAACTCAACATCTAATTGATGAGGTAATACGGTGATACCCTTAGAAAAGGCTTCAGAAATAAAAGAGTGGGTGGATACAGAATCAAATAAAACATTTGCTACTTTAGAGTGGATGGTAAGTGTACCTTTCACCACATCGTTATCGTACTCCACATCGCTGATAGAAATTGCATGTGACTTTCCTTTGTCTTTAGCCTTAAGAGTTTGTTGACATCGACCATCATCATCAACCCTTGGATTTGGGCATTGATTGGCATAATGCCCCATCTCCTTGCACTTGAAACATTGAAGTGTAGTAGGTTCATTCTGTGTATCCCTTCCTTTGTTTGCGTCATTAGACATCTTCTTCCCATTATCACGACATTCAAATGCCCGATGACCTTCTTTTCCACATTTAAAACATTTAATTGTCCCTTTAAGACAACTACCTCCATGTTTCTTTCCACACTTTGAGCATAAGGAAAAGCTCATCTTCTTTTCCGTGTGCTCTTTAGATTTTTCTTTGAATTCCATCTTCTTCTTCTTATCAAACCCATGTGACTGATGGGTTACTCCAATCTTTATCTCGACTTTGAGAGCACATCGAACGATTTCCTCGTAGCTATTGAAGTCCCTTATGGCTAACGCCCTTCGAAGACTTGGTTTTAAGCCACAAAAGAATCGATCGATCTTACTCTCAGGTTGGATAATAATACCAGAAGCGTACCTTGCAAGTCTTGTAAAATTTTCTTCATAGGTACCAACAGATTCATCATCCCTTTGCTTCAGTTCAAGAAACTCTTTCTCCATCTTTGTTCGGAGAATACGAGGGAAGTACTTATTGAAAAATACGTTCTTGAACTCGTCCCATTCCATAGACTCAATTTCATCCCTTTGCCTCGTATTCTTAACAAGATTCCACCATTGATCAGCATTTCCTTCCAAACGATACACTGCTAGGATGAATTTATCATGTTCAGAACATTGAATAACTGAAAATATCTTTTCAGTAGTACTAATCCATTGTTCAGCAACTAATGGATCAGTAGACCCGCTGAAAGAAGGTGGACGCTGCCTCATGAAGGATTCAACAGAATGTTGCTCCCTCCTTTGCTCGTTTGGAAATCCTGCATGATTCATAGCTTGAGAAAGTTGTGTGAGCATGGCTACAAGATTTTGCATTCCAACTCCCATATCGTTTGGTTGCTCAGGGGGACAATCATTGCATTGCCCATCGCATTCCGCATTAACACGGTTCCTTCGGGTTCCAGCCATTGACTAAAACCAAGAAGAATAGTGTGAGCAACACTAATTATAATAGGAAACCACATAATTCAAGAATAAAATTTTCATGCTTAAGGTCTTATCCTAGGTTATTCAAGGCCATTTCTAAAACACTAAGATTGTGTTCTATGCTTAGACTTATCCTTAGGGTTCTTACTAAGGATTTCACATCCTAGTTTCCAAATGTTGACTATACCTTTCCTCTGATACCAACTATAACGACCCATACTTTACATACATTGTTAATACTTCGAAATTGAAGCACACTTATTACAACATATGACAAAACCACAAAGGACCGTATAGGTATAGTGTCTTTAGAAACTGGGAAACATAAACAACTGGTTCATAAATCTTCTACAGTGTCTCCCATTTATTTCATCATATCTAGGGTCCCTTTTAGCATATTCTACTTAATATCAATCTTCCTGACCTGGAGAAAAGAAAACATAAAAGGGTGAGCTCAAATTCTCAGCAAGGGCAAATAAAGGAAATAAAAATCATATCATATCTTTATGAAAATCAAAACCTGCAAAAGAGATCATAATATCTTAACATGGAATAAATCATAGAAGTGAAAATGAGATCCCCATAATCATAACATAAAACTTGAAACTTTGTGGCATGCACATATAATCATGGAAAATCATTTCTTGTTAGTCATGACTCATTGCCAAGACTATCTTAGTGGACAAAGTCCCTTTCTGAACCGAGTTCACTCCTCGTTTCAGTCCTGTATCACTGAACCGAAATAACCTTCCGTTCCAACCATGTCTATCTCATGAGATATAAAATCATTACCCAATGCATTGGAGGGAGATATAGGTCCCACCCATCTTATAATGAATCCTTTCTTATGTGTGCCACATAATCATAAAACATACATCATCGCATAACACATGTAACAAAAATGGGATTCTTGAAACATCATGACATCATAAATCAATTCATATAAGATAAAGGAATTCATTAACATAATTCCATCACAACATAGTCAAATCAATGTAAAAATATGGATAGAAACAGAACCCTTTATTATCTTAGATGGAAAATAATTTTGATAAAACACTTGAATTGAATTCTTGAGGAAAATATCCTTTCTTCTTCAAAAACATTTTTCCTTTCATAACATGTCATACAACTTTAAAATAAAAGAAGTTGATTAAAAATAAACTTGAAAACTTGTAAAGGAAGCTTCTTTGAAGTAATGTTTTAAAAATCCATTCATGCCGTATAAGTTAAAAAAAACATTCTTCGTAATTTTGTCGGAAAAGTCAAAAAGTACCTCGTACGGAAAAACGACAAAAGATTCCTTTCATATTCTTTACTAAAAATTCACCTAAGGGAAAAATTGGATTTAAACTATTGCAAGTGGATGGAAACAATATTACATATTGAGGGAACATGGATGTGGATGATAAAATACACCCCAGTAAATACTTACGAATAAACAATCTCGGATAAAAATGAGATTGTGATATTTCCCCTTACCTTAGGTCCGATTTGCTTTGTTCGTGTCCGAAGCTCCTGTATAATGGTTTAAATAATGTTATTGACTTATTCCAGAATCATACATATTGATATGATATCATATATGGTCATATTATTAGCTTCTTGTTAGTAATATTTCATTGTTACTTGTTACTCGGGTCTTTATAACTTTTTGTTCTTATGCGTGTTTTGTCGAATAAATTCTTATTATTATCTTTAGGTTATAGATAATTCATTTACAGAATGGTATTAGTGTAGTATATACCATCTTCATTCATTCAATTCATTTATATAATCATTATGAAATGAAGATCATGTAGAACGAGTCGCATCACATCGTGGAGATGGTATTCCGTACGTACACACAAGTGATGATATCGTTCCTATGATCGTGGAATTGTATTGGAGTATATATATATTATTTCAGTATCAATATTACTTCATAATAATCATATATAGTTACTCATTACACCGTTATACCCATCCTTGTAAGGTGATGGTGGAAAATAGATTACACCACGGCGTGGAGACGGTATTCCGTACGTACGCACGCGCGGTGATTTCTTTTTCCATAGGATGGATAGATTGTGAAATAGGGTTGTTTCATACTTATAATAACATATCAGTATATGAGTAATACTGATGTTATTACTTCATAATGAAACAACCTAAGAAGAAGAATTGTAAGAAGAAATAAAGATGAAAGAATTGGTAACTGTAATTACCTCTTCTTTGAAGCGCCTCTTTGAGACCTCCTCTTAGGGCACTAAAATTGGTCTTTGAGGAAGACCAGAACCTCTAGGATGTTTATAGGGAAGTGGAGAAGGGAAAATGGCAGGGGTTTGCCGAGCTTGAGTGCTCAAATTGGTGTGAGGAGGAGGGGGAGGAGGTGCCCTTTTATAAGGGAGGAGAGGGGCACCTTAGGAATATCTCAAAATATTATTTTATATTAAAGTCAAAATAGGTTTATAATGGCTCCAAAGGGTCTTATTTCTAAGATAAGGTGGGGATGGGCCGAAATCCTATCAACCAATAGGATTTAGACAAGTTTAGGGTATTATTTTAACCTTATCAATTAGATTTAACTCTAAGTTAAATAATTTAACTTTTACCATGTCTTTTTGTTTTCTTTCACTATATGGTTAATAAACTTACTATAACATGCCAAACGAACCCCAAATTGTTTATTATTAATATATATATCCTTATCTAAGTCATTTGGCCGAACCTTAGATTTTTAGGAATAAAATAACAATTAATAATATAATATTTGATTTAAAAACTATTTTGTGTCAATTTTGACACTATTTGATATATGATTTTTTGTGAAAGTCATAACAGAATTATATGTTCGAACCAAGTTTATTAAATTAACATTAATATATCATAGTAACCTAGAAAATTAGTGGAATTCATAAAAAGTCTTAAATTACATTTATTTTGGTATTTATATTATCAATTTTGTCAATATTTCATTAATAAGATAATTAATGCATCATCTTTGTGTCATAAATAAATTAAATTATTTGATGTATAAAAATTGCAAATAAAATACCATCATGTAGGAAATCTTTTTAGCTTTCTAATGAATATTTAAAATCGAATTTATCTTATGTATAACCCCATATTAAAAATGATTTACTTATTAAACTTTGATTTTAACTATTTTAACCCTTCTTTAAATAAATTAATAATAAATGTCCTAATCTAATCCAAGGGGGCCTAAATGGTCATATTTTATTCCTAAGTTTGTTTTTGGTCGAATTACACTTGTCCAATAGAATTAGGACATGTGTTAGTGTAATATTAATATCATATTACCCTTAGTTACCCTATTTACTATTAACCGCGGTAAAAATCGTAAAAAGTTACTATTCACCAAAAAATTATTTTTATCTCATTGAACCACATTTTACTTACTGATATCAACCGTGTCTGTCAGATTTTCGAAATTCCATTCACAGAAGCGGTAAAATTAAGTTTTATGCAAAATTCAGTTTTTAACCTACCACTTAGTGGTTTCACTATTCATCAAAAATTGAAAGTTTTCAGAAAAATACCAAAATTTCACCCTAGGCTAATTTCAATATTCTGAGTACAAAAATGAAGTCCATTTTGAAAAATAAAATTTATAAAATTTCAAAAAGAGGTTATTACTATTCATAACGGCTATTTTTAATAGCATATTGTTGTTTAGTGAAACTCGGTATTGCGTACGACGCAAGCTATCGAGGAAGGTCGCGATTGCGTGTAAAGCAAGCCAAGCAAGTGTTGTGTAAAAAAATTCCTTTGATGGTTTATATAACATAAAAGTCTCGGGTGTTACAAGCTCCCTACAAGAAGCACTCGCTTCAGCACTCCAGCCTCTGTGGGGATGCTGAGAGACACAATAGATTCGATGATCTCCCAACTGATCCACTAATAAAAAGTATTTTCCCTATTGAATGGGCCGCTAAACATGTATGTTAAGTAGCGAGAGTGTTCTTTAAAACATGAAGAGTACTCACCCACCTATAGGCTACCATACTATAGGTGAAGAAACTCTTGTATATGCACCGAGCACAAGGTTTTGTGGAAAAAAAATCATGGAAAAGGATCTTGAGGATTTTCTAAGAGAGGGTAGCCTCATCAATATTATGACTCATCAGACTCAGCCATTTTCCTTCTGAGCCCTACAGAAGGCTTGCAGCTATGATCACCATCTCATCAAGCAGTGTCAAAAATATGCAGAAGTACCGTGTCACTACCACCAGCCAGTCCTCAGTGACCTGCGGATCTGTCTCTTCCCTAAAACTAGGTGGACTCTTTCTATGAAACTCATGCATGGAAATGAGTCTGTGTAATTCCTCTATTGGAAATTACAGTTGTAACAGTTGATCAATGGGTGGTGGAAATACTAGTACACAAGCTAGTAGGTCCATCTCTAGAACCGGTCCCTAAATAGACACTTCATTGCTAGGTCGATTGCCTACACAATCACAAATCAGAAGCCTATATGGTCATCTTTGTATATGCATCCTAATAACATTCAAGATATCCTCTAGTACAATGATTATATCGTTTGAGCTCACTCTTATTTAATTAGATCTTAAGGAGACACTTATGCAACGAATATTTTCATTTTTGATGTCCAAATGAAGAATTTTGGGCCCTGGTGTATGGATATGTAGACCACCTCACCAACAAAGGACTCCATGAATCTAAAAGTCGAACTCAAAACATACAAAATGGTTTCCCCAAAACAAAACAATTGACTCTTGGTCATTGAGGTAGAACTAACCAACTCTGATACAACATTATTATGACCCATCCCTAAGGGATCGTGAAATGACACACCCCAAGCCCACCTCTCGATGTCCAGGGGTTGTCGAATAGTGTCGAAGGTGTCAACCTTATTGTGGTATGCATTAGATTGAGTACATGTACGTAGGCAGACCCAACCATTCCCTATCACAAGAAAAGTAAACAAGAACCCCCCTATGATACAACTGAGTATAACTACAAATGAATGTCAAATAGTCCAGAATACAAAAAAAATCATAACTAGAAATTATGAAAGAACAAAAAAAACTAGATAGCCATTTTCTGAAAAACCCACATGATGGGTAAGTATAGAGTAGCTTTTGGATTCCATAGAATTATGTCATGCATGTCTGGTCTCATTAGGAACCACCATGCCTTGGGCCACCATGTCCTCCAACAAGGTGGTGGTCATCTGCACTTGACACCACATGTGCTGCTAATGCCAGTATAGGGGTGAGTGACAAAATACTCATTTGGGACCCGAAAATAACAAGGAAATACCACAACGTAATCCACCAAAAAACCAAAAAACATGATCCCTATGCATTCTCATGATGAAAGACTGCTAACACCAGGTATATTATATAGTAGGAATTCAAGACCCTTATTCATAACATCGAAAACAATGGGATGCCAGAGAAGTCCCCCTCAATGAGTATAGTGGGCCTACCAGGCAACAAAAAAGATACTTCCCACTAACCTAAGACTATTGTGTTACTCATTAATGATGAGTATAGTGGGTATAATAGGTGACATAGATGCCCCTACCCACTGTGGTCATGCTGATTCACATAGAAGTTGCTTCATACCAATGGCCTTACTGAGGTACTTATCATGTCGAGTAACTTGTGTCTTATAGGTCACACAGAATATGCTCTACATTGCGGGCTTGTTGGGTCACACAGATGCTGATTCCCACTGGGTCACAATATCTTATCAATAAAGGGTCACTCTTCAGTATTTGTCATGGGTCATCCAACAACATGGTTTCTTGACATAGCATGTTTAATCTTAGGAGAACCACACCCCAATCCATTATTCAAATTTCATCATCCATGAAATCCTCCATAGAGTCTCCTAAAATTCCGGCCTCCTCAATAGGGTTCCAACACTATAAAAGCAACATAAATTGGATTCCCCATTTTCACGATATTTTCATTTTTACAAAAATGGGTCGGTTCGGTCTGGGATTGGGCTGACACAGTCGGACCGAACCCACCCAACCTGGCCCGAGGTACACCTCCCTACATGCCCAGTGGGTCGCTTCTATGAGGTCAGATGAACTCCTGCACATGGATGAAGACCCCATGCCTCAGAAAATCATGTCCAGTAGTTGAGAGCTATTCCACTGATGCGCCTGAGAGGCTGTAGCCCTGCCCCAGAAGCCAAACTATCCTACGGATACTCTCAGCACAACACCTTGTCATACATGATGGCTATTATGTGGTACACCAAGTCTGCATTATCTCTATCTTCATTGCACTGACTATGCATATGGCTTCTTAGCAGAATTGCCTTCCGGGTGTAGTACTTGAATATGCCTTGTTGCCCCTTTGAATGCACTGGTCCATGAAGAATGAACAAATAGAGGGGCTCAGGCCTTTTTGTGTCAACCCATTCCCTTCACATTAGTGTTTTAAAATAGGGGGATAATTGAGGATTATTTTCTAACAAAAATAATCTAATCTCTAAAAGAGATGAAAAGAAACATCACCCTCCCATATGAACAAACCATTCGTGGATAACCCTGTTTGTTAGTTTATCTGTGTTCATAATTTAGAATGAAGAATAATGAATATGTAAAACAAATATACCTCTACATTGATTTATGTTCTTCCATGAAGTGTTCCGACCTTGAGGATTCATGCTCTATTTGTGTTTGTTTCTTCCCAGTCCCATTCATCATAAGACACCGACGTTGCTAGAAATCTAGTGAGCAATCATGATTCATCATTGGAGTGAGTCCTCATCATTGGTTCATCAGAGAATCCCTAGGGATTAATTCTAAACTCCCCAACATGTTATCTTAATTAAAGGGATCATGACTAATTTTTTTTGATACGTTCTGGAATTGCATCATTAAATAGAATTATTTATGAATCCTCGTAGTGGTTATGATTGCACAAAAATGAGGCATTAAGGATCCTCCATTAATGTGCCTCGTTTTTGAACTGTAGCGTCAACATCAGTGGCTCAACTTTTAGAAAATAAAATAAAATAAAATATTATGTTATTTTATTTTATTATTTTCCAAAATGATCAAAAACAAACATTTTATTGAGTCCCTTTTCAGTGAAGATATGTTCATTCTTGGAAAATCGATGTGTTCTGAGTTCAATGGTTCCATCAAATATTTGATTTGATCACTGGTTCAAATTTATTGAAAACCTACATTCACATTTACATAATTGAACATAAAAATGTTCTAAATTACACTCTAGTCTAACCGGGCCTTAGAATGACATGTGGTCAATGTGTTTGGTCTCCAACTATTTCTTAACAATTTAAAACAAATAATACACAAATTTTGGGACATTACAAAAACTCTCTTAAAACCTTTAAACATTATTTCTTTCATTAACATAACTATGTGGTGTAATATTTTTTACTCAATTTCAATTATAATATTAATCATCAACATTTAAAATAAATCTAATTAAATAAATGAATATATTGGTAATAAATATAATATTAAATACATATCCTAAATTGTGAAACATCATTAAATAGACCATTTAAATAGTATAATTACAATAGTTGTAAATGAGAAAATGTATTATAGAATGATTTAATTTTTGTTAAATAAATATATCCCTTAGTGTAATAAATAAAAATAAATTTGGTCATAATTTATTTTATTTTAGGAGAATTAAAAATACCTTTTTTAGTTATAAATAAAATTACATTGGAATCATGAACATTAATATTAGATAATTAGTATCTATTAACGAAAAAAATAATATCCACCACATGTTCATAAACATCAATATTTATATTATTTTTCGTCATTAATATGATAAATATATCATTCATGATTCATTATAATTCATCTAAAACAAAAAAAATAGAAATAATGATATAAAAATGTAATGATATCTATCTTCTCATTATTCATTAAAATAAAATATACACAGTCTGGATTATATAACCATTTTTATTCAGACATTTTTTCTCCAATCTAGAACACATTTATTTATATTTAATTCAACCATCCCATATATAATAAAAGTAATATTTTAAGATATTTTCCTCAACTAGTCAAAACATGCATGTACCCATTTTATTTTATAAATAACGTAAATGGGAATATATAATAAAGATACATATATATATATTTTTAGGAAATTAATGCATTGTAAAACGTATAGGTACTAGGATACAACCTTTTATATTGTGTCAATATATATATAATATAATATTAATTTCTATAAATATAATCTAGGTAAAATCCACCACGTTGATTCATAATTTTGATAAAAATAGATAATCAATATTAGTGGTTCATTAAGTCCTAAAAATATTCTAAAACAAAATATTACAAAAGAAAACTTTTCCTAAAATAGATTATCATCTAAAAGTTGAATTTCAGTCTCTAAAAACAGAAACCTAATGATCATTAATAAATAATTATATCTAATATGAATTTACTTTATCGAAACATAATCCATAGAATAAAGTATCGTAGATGTGTTATAAATTCCTCTTCACATTAATAATATTTAAAAATGCCAGGTTTATATTTATGTCTTCAAATAATTTCATAGCGTAAAAATTGTAAGATCCATATTCATACAAGTATACTAACCATTTAATAAATACATTTGGTTATTTATATTATTATTTAATCCATTAAATATCCTTGTAAAATTTTAGTTCTACATATTATGAATTGATACCATGAATATGTCTTCTATATTATGTAATTGTAAATATTTTAACTTAAATTTTTCATTCCATTAAAATATAAACAGGATTTCATATTTCATGTGTTATAGAGATCATTTAATATAATATAACTAATGTCAAATCTACTTAAAAATTTATACCATCAATTTGTTTGTAATCAATATACAAAAAATTAATTTGTTTTTTCTTTCTGAATTCAAATATATTATTTTGTTTATTTTTAAAAACTCATTTTCTCTAATGAAATTATTTTCAATATGAAGTAAATCATTTTATTAGGTATAATTTTTTTATATTTCAATAATGTTATTATTCATTGAAAAAATATAATAATAATTTGAAATAGATTAATTGATTATATTTGATATTTTAGGCTTACATGATTGAAACTTATCAATATTTTTGATATATTAAATACCTAGATTTTTTAAATGTTCTTTTGTCCTCAATATTTTTTATAAGAAAATTAGAACATATTTAATTTCATTTTAATAAGTTAGCATTATTTAGGATTCTAGAATAATCTTATATGGAATATAAATGTATTCTTCATATAATCATCTATACCTTTTAGCTCGGTACATTGTGAGGTTTGGGTTTTGGAGGTGTTTGGATGAGTTCTGAAGGATGATAGTACTAGTAAACATTGAGTTTCAACTGGGAAGAATTGTGAAAATTGAAACTAGTTGAATTGAGGTAAAATGTTTCCATAATAGGTGGCATGTAATTATATAGTTCATTGTCATGGTAAAATTTACTAATTTTAAAAGAAAATATATTTAAGTATATTTAAAATTTTCTTCATTTTCCATTCAATGGAAAAATCTCTTCAATTCATAAAAAATTATTTTTTTAAGTTGTCATGTTTCTTTCTTGGAAGATCTTCATAGAGTGGTTATGATTGTCATAGTGCAATTTATATTGAATTATTTCTGGGTAACTACATTTTAGGACATATTTATTAACATATGTATATATCATGAAATGAATTATCATTAGCTATCTCAGATCAAAATTTTTTATAGGGATTTGAATTAGTGATATTTAAGGAATTATTTAGGATAATTTTGGATATTAGAGGAGTTCGAAAAGTCTAAATAGGAAAATAATTGGTTGGGTCATTAAAAATGTATATTGATATTTATAAATCACGAAGATGAGAAATCACAATGATACCTTGTATTTTTATCCAATGTAATATGTTATACTGACCCTTCGACTTTTCCGTATTCTCCTTATAATTATTCTAATAATATGGACACCTATGATGAGTTTTATCAGAGTCATGATCCCCTCCATCCTCTCTTCATCCTTGGACCCATATAACCATAAATTCTCCCATTTGATGTCAGTTCATTCCTTTTTAATTTGTGATTCCTCTCTTTTTTCATCTAAATAAGGTTGAGGATGTGTGGGTGTTTATTTTTGATAATGTTTTGGTGAGTATTTGATAGTTTTTTTTCACTAGGCTATTGATGTTCTCCTAGGTATTTTCTCAGTCATCAAATCATCACTTACCATTTCATCATGAAGTAATTAAAAAATATTCTATTGAGATTTGGGATTCAAAAAATCTTCCATATTTTATGTAAATTTGAGGATAAACATAATTTATTCTTCTATGGGAATGTAGTAAGAATTTAACTAATAAAGATAATGAACAAGAAAATATAAATTTATTTTATTTGTGTTAATCACATGTGGTTACAATAATTTTTAATGTAACACACCAAATTTGTACTTGTTTTCTATAATTTTTAAAAATAATTATATTGATGCGCCTTGTGTGTTGAATCTATGAATTTTGTTTGATAATAAAATTCATTAATTGTCATTTAAATAACACAATTAATATAATTTTTGTGTGAAATAAATAATTGATATTAATGTTTGTTGATTTTGGATAAATGTTATACATAGAAATAAGGATATTGATGTTATATTTTATGATAATGATTATGGTTTTTCCAATGTATTTCTGAATTTCATTGGGGGTTTTTTAAATCATATGTTGTAGGTGATATTAATAATTCCATGGGTGGTATATTGAGGTAATTTTTATTCAATTTTTGTGTGAATATGTCTCCGTGGTAGCTTCCATGGATGGCATAGTGGATTGGCAAGGGAGATTGTTTGGTTTATTGATGTTAGATAATTTGGTTATTCCCTAGTGGTGGATAATATAGTTTTCAATGGTAACCATTAATTGATTTAATCTATTATTGAGTAATGTCATGGATAAGTATAAAATTTTAATGTGTAATGGATGAAATTAATGTAGGTATTGGATTGCATATTTTATTCATTAACTATCAAATAATCTGCAGATGTAAACATAAATTTTCTAGTAAGTATTTAATATAGAAGTTGAAATATTGTATTATTAAATTGAAATTGATCTTTTTAGTTGTGGATATTTTCATGGTATTTGGGTCTAGTGGATGTATTATAGTTAGTAGTTATGCTAGCATAAGTTAGTGGTAGTTGAGTGATGTTTTTGTTATTTTGTATTGCTAGTTAGTGTGAATTTCATCAGTATGGGATTTTTCGTTGAATATATAAACATGTTATGCATTCCATGTGACCTATATACAAACCCAACCAAATATAATTCCATTATAGTCAACCTAAATACTTTGGGAACGTGGTATTTTCCACAAACCTCTCGGTTGATGTGGGATATAATAGATGAACTCTACCTCTTCCCCACTCTCCATTTGAGGTATAACAATGGATTTTATGAATTGATTTATTTATGATAATAATACCAAAATATATGGTGTACTAAAATATCCTATCGTTCATTTTGATTATTATAGTTATATTATGTACTGTAAAAACCTAAGAGCATGGATGAGATGTTTTTGGTGAACCGGATGACACTAGGAGTTTTTGAGATGAGGAAATCTGACTGGTACATCATTATGTCCTATAGGGTAGTGTATGAGATGATATTATATTGTGGGGGTACAATCATGGTAGGTGGAGGTAAAACATATGATTTCTATTATATTAATGATACCCTAATATACTTGTTAGGATGTATATTGTGCAACAACATGGCTAGGAATGGGATTGAGAGATGTGGTCATTGATATTGGGGTTTGAGAGTGGTAATTTATTGGGGTACTGGATTTAGGTTTCCCTCTTATGATATTAAATGATACTATTTTAATATTATGTTTTCTTATATTGTGTGAGCGGTCCATGGTGAGATTGACAGGTAGTTTTCCAGATAGGTGATTGTTAGTTCAGCTTTTTGTTCACTATGGAATTAAAATCCTATTTCAATAATTCCATGAGAGGTGTTAGGCATGATCATATTGATTTTAACAATAATTCCCACCCTATACATTTATATACTATTTTCATGTTTATCAGGAGATATTGGTTATCGTTTTGGATTATATTATCATGGATTATGAGTTTTACTATAGAGTCATTTCACATTTGTTTTGTTAGTATTGTATTTGGTATTTATATTTGTTTGACATTATTCATACTTTGTGGAAATATCTTGGATCATCAGTTATTCATAGGTTGGTTTTAATTTGTGGTTTTTTTAAATTTCATTGGTCATTTGAGAGTAATTCCTCCAATTTCCATGATTCATACACTCAGTGATAGTCTCTATCCAAAGGACTGTGATAGGTGGGCCACAATGGACACAATCATCTACAATATAGGCAAAATAGTGCTTCATAGATGTGTCAGGTTGTGAAATTGTGGTATTAATTTTTTTTGAGTGTTAGTTCAAATAATTAAGTGTTTTATAAATGGGTATTTAATTGGATAGCAGGGGAATATGATAATCGAAACATGGATTGTGGTGCTGATTTTGGAGAGCATATAGGAACCATGATTTTTAGTCCCCTTGTGATTTGACCCAAGGACTAAGAGTTCACCTAATTATTATGTGGAGTGGGTATAAATTATGGGGGTAAACCTATGATAGTTGACTTCATCATGTTTGGTTTCAATTGTTTTTAAATTGGTGTGATATAAAAAAAAATACAACATTTGTCTATATGAACATAATAAACTGATTATCTTTCAACTTGATTTGGGTGTTTGGTTCCTTGTTTATACGAATTATAGATTTTCTTCATATGTGTAAATTTCTATATTGTGAATATCACTAGTATGACTTATTCAAACATAAGGGGATAAATCAAATTAGGATGACAAGTTTTAGAGGTATAAATTATGTGACTTTCAAACTAAAGGTATGGATAATATTGATGGGGGTGTCTCTAATATGGATATAAAGAACAAGTTGGAGGAGCTTGGGATCACCTTTAGTTTAATCCAGGATATAACTAAATATTATGTTCCATTGTCTGTTATATATATATATATATGGAGTATACTCACATCATTAGATTATATATTTAGGGGAGAGGAAGGATGTAAATGTCTATTGGAATGATTTTGAGTGGACATTTTGTGCTATTTTTTATAATCAATGATGCGGGTTGCAATGAAGTGGGGAACCTATCCATTAAGAAGGGTACTATGTGTGTATATGATATTTTAATTAGTTTTAGTGTTCTCCTTAACTTCTCCCCTAATATAATTCATTTTGAGGTTCCTAAATAATTTTTCTCAGAGGAGGATATATAATTAGTGATTTAATAGGCAGTCAATCTCTTCATGTTTCCAAAGTAAAATGAGGTTTATAATAAGGATATGTTGATGGAGATTATGTATGAATTGATATTATTTTCATTATACATGGTCCATGAGGATTTTAGAGACCCAAAGCTTTGCGTACATGGCCATTACATTACTTTTACGGAATACTTAATAAATAACAAAAAACACCCAAGGACCGTAATAGTTTAGTGTCTTTGGAAACTCAAAACAAAATCTTCTAATCATGGTGAATGATCTTAAACATCTCCCATAAATATATTACCCTTTTTTTTCTTACCTAAAATCTTTCTTTATATCCTTAGATCTGATATGCTTCATACGTATTTGAACCTCTTATTCTTCGACACACCTATTTTATACTTTTTCTTATGGAAATATAGTTGGTCTTTTCAGAAGAACAGAACCTCTATGGTATAACGATATAGGTTGAGAAGAGAATTTTAAAGGGGTTTTCTGAGCTTTAATGCTCAAAATTTTGTAAAGAGAAGAGGGATGTGGTTCCCTTTTATTAGGGAGGAGAGGGGCACCTTAGAAAAAACCTAAAACATTATTTTATAATAAATTTATATTCGGTTTATAATGGATCCAAAGTGACTTTGTTAGAGGATAGGGTGGGGATGGGTCGAAATCCTCTCAAACAATAGGTTTTAGACATGTTTTGGTAACCATTTAAACCTTATCATTTAGATTTAACTCTAAGTTAAATAATTTAACTTTTACCGTGTCTTCTTGTATTCTTACAGTATATGGTAAATACACTTCCTATAAACTAAAAATAGAACCCAAATTGGTTCATCAATGTCATATATATTATTATAGTAGTCTTTTGGCCGAAATTTAGATTTTTAGGACCATTATATAAATTAATAAAAAAAATATTTGTTTTAAAAACTCTTTTATGTCAATTTTGACACTATTTGGTATTTTGTTTTCTCTAAATTCATAACAGCATTATCACATCAAAATAAATTCATATAACTAACCATATTACGCTATATTAACCTATAAAACTAGATTAATTTATAAAAAGTATCAAATTACATTTATTTTCATATTTATAATATCAATTATGTTAATATTTCATTAATAAGGTAAATACTGCATCATCACTGTGTCATAAATAAATTAAATTATTTAATTTCTAAAAAATTTAAATAAAATAACATTACGTAGAAATATTTTTAGATTTTTTAGGAATATTTATAGTTGACTTTATCTTATGTATTACCCTATATAGAAAATGTTTTTTTATTAAACATTGATTTTAACTATTTTAACTCTTCTTTAAGTAAAATAATAATAAGTGTACTAATCTAATCCAAGTGAACCAAAAAGGTACATATTTTATTCCTAAGGTTTGTTTTGGTCTAATTACAATTATCCAATAGAATTAGGACTTCTTTTAGGGTAATAATAATATCATTTTTACCCTTAATTACCCTAGTTACTTTTAACCGTGGGAAATTAAAGTAAAAAGATACTATTCACCAAAAATTATTTTTATCTTATTAAACCACAATTTACTGTTTGATATTAACGATGTCTCTCAGATTTTTGAAATTTAACTCACAAAGGTGGTAAAATTATGTTTTGCGTAAATTTTCAAATACTCCTAAGAGGTGGGTAAAAGACGGTAAATATTTCTATAAAATATTTATATATCTAAAATTATTATAAAATGGCTCAAATGAATTACATTGAAATTATATAGGTATTATCTATCTATTTTGACATAAAATAAATTTAAATAAAAATAAATTATTATTTAAATAAAAAGTCAGTTTTAACCAATAACTCAGTGTTTTCACTATTCATCAAAAATTGAATGTTTTCAGGCAAATAGCAAGAATTCACCCTTGGATAATTTTGATATTCCGAATCCAAAAATGAATTTCATTTTGAGTGAAAAATTTTATAAAATTTCAAAAAGTGGGTATTACTATTCATAATGTCTATTTTATATAATATTTTACTAACATATCATTGTTTAGTGAAACTTGGTATTGCTAACAACACACGCTATCGAGGAAGGTCACGACTGCGTGTAATGCATGCCAAGTTAGGGTTGCATGTAGTGAGAGATTCCTTTGTTTTTGCATATAATAGAATCCAACCATATTTCATTTAGACATTGAATGTATATATATATATATACAGTCACTATTGCATAGAATAAACTCTATCAAATGAAGTTGAAATTGTGTGTAATGCATTCCAGGAATAGTGTTGCATATACTGCAAACTAATATGTTGTTGCGTATAGTGCAAGAAAATTTTGGTGTATCATAAAACATAAGATATAAAATAAATTAAAAATAATACTTCTTATAAAATATCGGGGTATTACATTCTACCCCCCTTAAAATGAATTTATCCCTCAAAATTCATCAGGGTTATAAATTATTTTCTACTTCAATGTTTTTTTCATAAAAACCCCAATAGTAAAAAGTAATACTAAAACCTCATTTTAGAAAGGAATATTAGAAACATAATGGATACCCAAAGAAACTCATCACTGGGATTCCACAGAGGAGAATATAGGTGAAAATATGGATATAGAAGATAAATCTATCCATAATGTTTGGACGGAGAGTGGTAGAGAACATTTCTATGTAAAATCAAACAATCACAATGCCATAAATTTTTGATGATCTAATGTACCATGTGATTCATCAGATATGAGGGAATTAGGAAAATATTTTTGGTTTTCAAGATCATTTCCCTAATGTTGAAGAAATTTTGAATTAAAAGAAATACTTACTTGATTTTGGTACAATATCACAGTTGTTCATGCCTTGAACAATTTACACTTCATCTCTTAAAGAAATGAAGTTGGATTTGAATTCCGTGAAGTGGTAGCGGATCATGTGATAGAATGATAGGTCATTCCATCTGCCTCTAACATAAGGTTATGAATAGCTATATATATAATTCCATTTATGGTGAGATTAATCGTATATTATTCCAAAAATGGACTTATACATCATCTATAATACCACATAAAATAAAACTAACTTCTACTAACCAGGGACTTGCTATAGGCTAGTGGAAGGAGATAAGGGTCTATCACACTTCAGTTGTGGGTTTGATTTTTGCAGCCTTGTCCGACGTGATGGGTTGTCGGCCATTCTGCAGGTTAACCTTTTTTCTAAAACTAAACTGTTATAACATTCCAGAAATAATATTGAAAAAAGGTTATATCCTTAAACAATATTGTCTTATGTCCCACATAATCAATTTAAAATCTTTAGGCTTATCCAAAATACTTTGGTCCAAGCTCAAAGTATATATAAAACGATTACTTGAATTGTCAGATAACAAGTACGTGAATACCATCAATTATCCCCCATATATAATAAGATATATTTTCTTGATAACATTCCAAACATGTGAATACCTTAATCGTTTATTATTTTGAAACATGAATTACCATAAAACCTTATTGAAAAAATGAATTCTGTCAAAAGTTAACTCTTTCCACATACTCAAATCCCAAAATTTCTATATACTCAAACCATGATATAACTTTGTCCTTATATCAGTCATGTTCTCTTTAATACTATCAAACATTTAATTTTCTCTTTCTCCCATAATTATGCGCATATCATCTGCATTCCAAAAAATATTTAAATCATATTTCATGGTTACCAGTTCCAAACCATTATTAAAAACCAATATATAGTTATTCAAAAATTCCACGATACTATAAATGAGATTCTATGATACTATATTGAAATCCCAGTACATAAAATATTAATCATTCCAAAACATCATTGTCATACTCCACATCACAAACAGTGATCTCATTTGACTACCCTTTGTCCTTTATATTAAGAGGTTGCTCACTTTGTTCATCATTAACCCTTGGATCCGATCATTTATTAGCATAATGCCCCAATTACTTGCACTTGAAGCATTGAAGTGTTTGGGCAGCATTCTCTATAGTCTTTTCTCTATTCAAGTCATTAGAAAACTTTTTCCCATTACTTCGACACTGAGCTTCTCAATGAACTTCTTTTTCACTCTTGAAACATTTTCTGGTACCATTAATACAACCTCCACCATGCTTCTTTCCATACATCGAGCATAAATAAACATTCACCTAATTTTAACCATTGTTATGAGATTTTTCCTTGAACTCTATCTTTCATTTTTAGTCAAAACCAAGAGATGGATATGTAACACCAACATCCAATTATTCTTTGATAGCACAACTATTGGGAAAAAATCCCTCAAGGTATCATTGAAGAATTTTTTGAGGTGATTGTGTTTGTCGAAAAAGAGGACAATTGTGCTATGATTGTTGACAAATCTAAACAATGACATAAAAATTTTTTTACAAAGGGGATTCCATGTTAGAATTTCGAGTTCAAGAGTTGTGGTCAATGATCCATGTTTGATTCAAGAACGTCGACAAAGGAATGGATGATCTGGAGGCGGTACAAGAAGAACAGATACAAAGTGGTTTTTGTCAAAGGGACCTACATGCCATGTTCTTGATGGGGAGGATACTTACATGCCATCTGTTTCTCAAGATCAGAAGAACAGAATATGGCAAAGGAAAGAGGGTCGCGCAGGTACTTGGTTTGGTCGTGCAAGTTACTTGCAGGGGAAGAGACCAGCGTCGAGACTTGTGCGCCTCCGCATGGGTTTACCAAATGCCTATAAATACTGGACCACCCGTCCTAATTTTTGATAGAGTTCAACATTTAGAAAATTCAGAGCTCTCGTTGCATAGGTGTGGTGGTCGTGCAAGTGGCGGTGGGTCACGCAAGTAGGACTTTCATGCCTGATTTGAAGAAGCGCAGTCGTTGTTTGTTGTGCACCAATATTGGTTTGGGAGTAAAGGCAAGTGAATCACGCAAGTTTGGAGTTGATGAATCATGTGTCGCGCAAGTCTCGGAGGTGGACTTGTGCGCCAGTTGTGACTTGCATGCTGAGACATGCACACCGGTTTAGACCTGCGTACAAAGTAATGTTGATTTTCCTATAGTGATTACAGGCTGCGTGTTAGCTAGAAGTTTTCCTGATACTCTATACGAAAAGAGAGATTCATCTACGGGTGAAAGCTGGACTTCAACAGAGCATCTACATACAAAGGAAGATTCAATCCTTCATTCCAATGAAGATACCGAAATGTCTATTAACTGTGAGTGGATCCTTTCCGGAGGAGTGAGCAAAGGAAGAGGAAGAAGCTGATCCTCACAACCGGCAGTGAGCCAGAGAGAGAAATAGGAAGTGACCCTTGGGAAAGTAGTGAGATGAACCTAAACCATGTAATGGAAGTGAGCCTGGGATTGAGTGACTGTTCCCAAACCTTGTAATCCATAGATAGTATTGTTTAGTGGAATTTGGTATGACCAACAACATGTCGGCGTATACTCCTTAGATGTTGCCCTTAGCGGTGAACCAAGTAAAAATTTTTGTGTCATGTGATTTCTTTACATTATGTTTATATTTTTGAATAGGGAAGATAGAGAAGAGTGTTTTTCATAATAGCAAAACAAGATCAGAATGGGATTTTATTTTAAATTAGTCATACACTGATTCACCCCCTCTTTCAGGGTATTTATCCTTGTGGCCCTAAAAAAATGCACAATTTCTTCATAGCTACTGAAGTCTCTTATAGCTAATGCACTTTAAAGACTTGTTTTTAATCTACTAAAGAATAGATCAACTTTACATTCATGTTGTATGATAAAGCTAGATGCATAACTTGCAAGCCTTGTAAAATTTTCCTTGTATATACCAACATATTCATCATCCTTTTTCTTAAGCTCAAGTAACTCATTTTACATATTTGTTCCATGAATACGAGGGAAGTAGTTATTGAAAAATATGTTCATCAAATCGTCCCATTCCATGGATTCATTTTCACCTTGGGGCCTTGTATTCTTAAATAGAGTCCACCACTCGTCTTCTTCACCTTCTAAATGGTAAACAGCAGGAATGACTTTTTCATGTTTCGAACATCAAAGTATGGAAAATATCTTTTCAATGGTATAGATCCATTGTTCCGCAAAAAGTGGATCAGAAGACCAACTTAAAGAAGGTGGGCATTCTCTCATGATAGACTCAATTGAAAATTGTTCCTTTCTCTAATCATTTGGATGTCCAGAATGATTTATAGCTTGTGTAAGTATAACAATATGATTTTGCACTCCATCTCCCATAACATTGGTTTGTTCAGAAGGACAATCATTGGATTGTCCATTACATTGATCAACATGGTTCATTCAGGTTCCAACCATCATCTAAAACCCAAAATGAATAGTGTTATGGTAAACAATCATGCTAGGGAAAACAACATAATATAGGGGGAGTAACTTCAATATCTAACATCTAAGGTTTAATTCTAATATCCGTACCGTAATTCTAGGACTATAACCTATACTTATACATAACCAAAAGGACATCCCTAGACATACCTTATAAATATCATTAGGGATCTCACTAAGGTTTTTCGGATCCTAGTTTCAAAAGGTTAACTAAACCTGTCATCTGATACCAACAATAGAGACCCAAAGCTTGGAGAACATGGCCATTACATTACTTTTACGGAATACTTAATACATAACAAAAAAACACCCTAGGACCATAATAGTTTAATGTATTTGGAAACTTAAAACTAAATATTTTAATTGTGGTGAAATATTTTCAAAATATCCCATAAAGATCATCGTATTGTGTTTTATTACCTAAAACCTTTCTTTATATCCTTATATATGATATGCTTCGTAGGTATCTGAACCTCCTCTTCTTCGACGCGCCTCTTTTAAACATCCTATTAGGGAACTGGAGTTTCTTTCATGAGAAGACAAGAACCTCTATGATAAAACCAGAGAGGTTTAGAAGAAAAAATGGTAGGGTTTGGCCAATATTTAAGGCTCAAAATGGTGTAAATAAGAGGGGAAGGAGGTTCCCTTTTATAACGGAGGAGTGGGGCACCATAGAAAAAACATAAAATATTATTTTATAATATATTCATATTCAGTTTATAATGTATCCAAATTGATTTATTTTGAGTCTAGGGTGGTGATGGTTCGAAATCCTATCAACCTATAAGATTGAGACAAGTTTAGCTAACCATTTTATCCTTATCATTTAGATTTAAATCTATGTTAAATAATTTAACTTTTACTGTGTCGTCTTGTATTGTTACACTATATTGTCAATAAACATACTATAAACTACCAATCGAAACCCAATTGGTTCATAAATGTCATATATATTATTATATAAGTCATTTGGATGAACCTTAGATTCTTACGACCATTATATCAATTAAAAATATAATAGTTGTTTTAAGAACTCTTTTATGTAAAATTTGACACTATTTGGTATTTTGTTTTCTCTAAATTCATTGCAGCATTATTACTTCAAAAAAAGTTCATAGAACCAACCCTAATATGATATATTAACATAGAAAATTATTTTAATTCATAAAAAGTATTAAATTACGTTTATTGGGGTATTTATAATATCAATTATGTTAATATTTCATTAATAAGGTAATTACTGCAACATCATTGTGTCATAAATGAATTAAATTATTTAATTTAAAAAACTATAAATAAAATACCATAATGTAAGAAATATTATTAGATTTATAATGAATATTTATAGTCAAATTTATCTTATATAAAACAATTTATTAAAAATGTTTTGGTTATTAAACCTTGATTTTAACTATTTTAACTCTTCTTTAAAGAAAATAATAATAAGTGTTCTAATCTAATCCAAGTGGATCCAAAGTGGTTCATATTTTATTCCTAAGGTTTTTTGGTCGAATTACACTTATCCAATAGAATTAGGACATGTGTTAGGGTAATAATAATATCATTTTTACCCTTAATTCCACTATTTACTTTTAATCATGGAAAATAAACATAAAAAGTTACTATTCACCAAAAATTATTTTTATCTTATTGAAAAAAAAAGTTCTCCTTGATATTAACTATGTCTCTCATATATTTGTATTTCAACTCCCAGAAGCGGTAAAATTATGTTTTGCGTAAATTTGCAAATGCTCCTAAAAGGTGGGTAAAAAGTGGTAAAAAGTTCAATATAATTTTTATATATCTAAAACTATTATAAAATGACTCCAATTAATTACTTTGAAATTATATAGGTATTATGTATCTATTATGACCTAAAATAAAATTAAATAAAAAGAAATGATTATTTAAATAAAAATTCGGTTTGAACCAATAAATCAGTGTTTTCACTATTCATCAAAAATTGAAAGTTTTCAGAAAAATACCAAAAATTCACCCTAGGATAATTTTGGTATTCCAAATCTAAAAATGAAGTCCATTTTGAAAGATAAAATTTATAAAATTTTAAAAAGTGGGTATTAATATTCATAACGGCTAGATTATATAATATTTTAATAACATATAGTTGTTTAGTGAAACTCGATATTGCGTACAACACACACTATCGAGGAAGGTTGTGTTTACAAGTAATGCATGCCATGTCATGGTTGTGTGTACTGCAAGATTCCTTTTTTGTTGTGTATAACAGAATCCAACCATATTTCATTTATACATTGAATATATATATAGATATAAATATAGACTCAATGTTTCGTAGAATAACTTCTATCAAACGAACTTGAAATATAGTGTAACATGATTCAAGAAATAGTGTTGCGTATACTGCAAGCTAATACAGTGTTGCGTATAGCGCAAGATGATCTTGGTGTAGCATACAACACAAGACATCAAATAAATTAAAAAGAATACATCCCATAAAATCTCAGGGTTTTACAGGGATTCATTATGGAGTGGGGATTTTGGTGGGGGATAACAAGTATTTGGGATTTAAAGGTTTAGATCGGATGGGAGTCGGCCACTATATTTTTCTTCTACTCATTCCTCTAGACCCGTGGTTCCCATGATCCGAATAAAGGACAAAAGGTTTAATGATACTCCCATGGGATGTTTTGTCATCAGTGATTACATTGTCTAAATATATTTAGGTATTAGAGAAGTGAGGGAGACCAGATTATTTATCAGCACTAATAGTATTAGATAATTCTTTACAGGCCATAATAGTATCAAGAGAATATGGTTTACACTCAGTACTAATATGATGGAGATAGAATATGAAACCACCATGATTCTCCCCATCCTAAAGGACCCAAGGATTACGGTACCTTAGGTCGTTGTCCTTAACAGTGAGGTAGAGTAGCTAGTCATGGATAACGTCGTGATATAGATGTGCTGACACAAGAGGGACTAGATATTATATTCTGTACCATTATCTTCTATTAATTTTATATTGTGACTTATTTTATTTTTGGACAACAAGCAACATTATTTCTTTAGTCTTGGTTCGTTCGATTGGATTGTGGTGGAGAGGATTTCATTGTCTCTAATGTTGCCTATGTTAATTGGTGGTTATATTTCCTTAATAGATGAATTTTGAGGTTGTTAGACAATAATATTGAAACATCAATATTATAAGAATTTATTTTTTATTTATGTACACCTAGTTATGAGTTTTCAATATTTAATCATTATATTAGTTCTATATGGTTAGTTTTTTCTTTGGGAGGAGTTCTTTATTCTATGAATAAGAGCTATAGTGTTTGGAGATTATTATTGTAAAAGTTAATCATATGTGTTATAGATTTTAGGATTCATTGATATATCATTTTAAAAAAATATTTTAATTAGTGTATTCATAGAAAATGAGGTTTCATTATTTCATTGGGAAATTCATGGAATTTTTAACCTTATAGGTTCTATTTTAATATCTTTAGTGTGATATTGAGTTAATCATTTGGTTTCATTCTACTAGATCTCTAATTTTGGATGGATCATTATTTTATAAGACTTTAATAGCTATTTATTCTTAGGACTATGTTCAATTACCATATACTAAATTACATTATCAAGCTGAGTGTGTTGTATTTAGGAGATCCTAGGTTAGTAATTATGTAGGTACATGGTGGACAATAATATTGTAATGAATACCTGATTTTTAATAGATTATCATCCACGAATATTTACCCTCTTCTATGAATTGGTGATTTACATGAACAATTAAAGGAATACAATTAGTTTTTAGGGATTTCTTTATAGTTTGGATTTCCCCATATGGGAGTTATAGTGGAGGAAATCCCAAAGGTCCAAAGGGAACTTTTATTTGTCTGTATTGACACTTATAGTTTATGTTAATAAACTTTTGGGTCATCAATTCAACAACCATGTTTATGGGAATCCTGAAATTTCTGTTAGATGAGTTCATAAAACATATTGTTTTCATCTTCATCAATTAAATAATCATGTAAATTAATTTAGATGTAAATTATAATTGCACACAATGTGACATTATATAACTATATTGATGTCGTATGTATTATGAAATTATATCTTTCTTTATGATTTTGAATTGAGTGAAAAAATTCATTGGTGTGTGGTTTCTTAGTAGGTAAAAAAGTTATTCCATTAAAAATCTTGGTTATTATTTCATTTATAAGAAAAAGGAGTGTTGTAGAGGTATGCAGTTTCCTTATTCTTTTTGGGTATTATCGGAGGATCATGCCCATATTATCATGATTCATGGACCTTTTTTTAATTGAATGTAAATAATAATGTCTTTAATGAACTGATAAATGGTAGAAACCATTAAAATTTTTATAAATAGAGGATAACTAGTTATTTTATTCACCATCTACTAGAGGAGGGAGTGATGTTTGAGGTATATGATGTTTCATCCTCTATCAGTATAGGTGATTCACTAATACATTAATGGGTAATGATATGAAATGGTTCTAGGAAGTTATATCCCCATGGGAATAAATATAGAACCCATAATGTAGGGTTTGATTTGGGGGTTTGGTATCTATATAATGAGAAACATTACCTCAATTTTTATCACTTTGTATTCAACATAGATCAAAATAGGATGAGATATATTTTTTGAGAGTGGGATCTAAATCTGTGAAAATTGTGGTAGATGGAGTTTTCCAAAGATTATGAGTTTGATTTATCTTATTCCCTAAGGAATAGGAACATATTTTTACATTCGTTGAGTAATATGTCAGTGGGATATGTTGTTTGGGATTTTAGGGTTTCTAAAAGTGATAGGAAGGAGCATTTGGTGATGCATCATACTAATAAAGAGGTTGGAAGTAAAGAAATACTATTTCACAATATGGTTATATAATCCTTACTCTTTTAGCTGTAGGAGTCCATGTGGGGATAAATGGATGTAGATGTTATGTAGGATCAGATCATCCATGGTGATTCTATATAGGGACATGTAAAGGATTATCAACGTTTGAAAATGTCTCAGGTGAGTATTTTTCATTTTTTCGCAGTGTGTGAGGATGCTTTTTATAGGATTTCTTTAGATAATTAGTGGTAGAAAATCGAAGTGTTTTTAAGATATGTTGTTTCCTTAGGGATTATATTAGTTTTCTTGGAATAAAATTTCTAATCTATGTGTATGTATTTTGGTTCTCATTCTATCAGTAGATGATGGTGTAGAACTAAGCTCTTAGTGTTTATTTGCAGACATTGGATATTTCCATATTCAAATGTGATAATAAAATAATGGATTTATTTAATATATTTCCATGATTATAATGATGAAGATATTATACTTGGTTTATTGTAAATTGGTCTATGAAATCCAACAACATTATAATAATTACATAGTCCAATGTTTTAGGGGTCTTTGTGTGGTAGTATGTGGATGGGGGGGTTCATATTTATAGGAATATGAATACTATAATATCTATTGAGGATCCTTATTTCTCCTCATGATTCTGTAAGGTAATGATGCATGGTTTTTATCCCAATTATACTGTAACACTATATTATATATCTATTTGTTGGGGATGATGCAGAAAACCATCATGATGCCAGAGGGTATATTAGATGCTTATTTATTTGACATAATTGGATGTCAAATAAATCAAATATACTTGGATGACATTTCTTATAAAAATTGATTGTGATTTTTATTGGAATGTCTACATATTAGGTGTTGTAAGAGCGACCTTACTATTACCAATTATGAAGGGATGATGTTTGAGTGTCAATGATTATTGGTTTAGAGGTGGTGTAGATAATTAGAGAGATGATTTTGATGATCCTTTAGTAGATTAAGGTGTTTAAGGTTTCTTATTAGTGTTATGATGATCATAAGAGGATACCTCTATATTATTAGGGTTGTGACTATGTGTTCTTGAGAATTTTAACACATTGTGGGAGAAACAGAATTAAATGGGGGAGTATGATCTCTCTCTAGTTCAATAACCCTTTTGATGTGTTTCATCATATTGGTGAGGTAGAATATCATGTTTTATAACTTCTGTAGATGGATTATAATAAGTATTTATTCTATATTCATATATATGAATATTATAGCACTCATTCTAGTGACTAGTTAGAGTTTAATCTTGTGTATGATGTTATAATAATTCATTTACATGTTCATATTCAGGTTTACATGGAGAAAGTGTTGTATTGTTGTGTTTTTATATTGTTTGATTTCTATAAGGGAATCATGTTTTGGAGGAGAGTATCAGCGAGTAGAATTCAAAAATATAGGACATGTAACCCAATCTATTTGTATTTTATTTTCTCATTTCTGGATAAGATGTATTACCATGAATTAAGTTGAATGATTTAATAATCTATGGTAGTTTCCATGATATTTTATAATCATGTCGATCTATGATTTAGTTTAAGGAATTATCTCATTCTAGAGGTATTTCTATAAGAGTTTTTAATGGTAGTGTTACTTGTCTAACTACATGGTATGGTCCAAATTCACAAGAAATATATTCAATTGAGATGTATTTAATGAAACAATTAGGACCTTTCGACTCGTTCCCTTATGAGACTCTGTTTGTAGAGGTTTTACAAGGATTTTAGAAGGAGGATGGTGAATTTTATATAAGGGTTTTTTTGGGGATCAGTACGTCCCAACATTACAGTTCAAATAATATGGTGATGGGTCTCTTATAGAAGATATGTTGTTATGTTATCCTTTTTCTTAGTACATGTTTTTGATGTCACAGCATCGGATCTTCCGGTGGAATTCAATGTTTTTTTCATGTGTGTGCCACAAAATGATTTTCATCATTCTAAACATGATTATTTCTCCTGTGTGGTGGATTTTTCCCATCAATTTTATTCAAGGGAAAAAAATTTCGGTCTCAATTTATAGTATTGAGGATTAATTTTGGATGATAATATCATGAATGTTATAATAAAAATTTGGTATATATCACAAAAAGAACAATTATTGAATGTATAAGATGATATTATTTGACTAGGATGTGTAATGGAGAGGCATGGGGGGGTGTGGGGTGATAATTTCATATCGTTGGTAAATTTTTACTTGTCATAGAATGAAAATAATTCATTATAGAAAAAGTCAACGATATTCAGATTATAGTGATGTAAAGACATGGATATTCTGTTGAATTTTTTTCCTTCATACATGGGAATTTTACGAGTCCATGTTTTCTGACGGCACGTGATTCCGAGGCCCAGACTGCCTGGAATGATTCGTCGAAGGTTTATTAATCATAAATTAATGCATGTATGCAATTTTCCTAAAAAAGTGGAATAACACTTAAACAGTTACTCAGATCAGAAATTTGAGGCCATCGTGGCGTGACTTAAGATTATTCAGCACGGGCCTCCTATGAGATAACCTGAAAATGATATAACCGTAAATAAAATAATTAAATAAAGATAATTTTTTTTCAAATGATTATAACTCAAAAATGGTAACTTGGATTAAAAATATGGGACAACCACTAAACATGTGTAGGTAGGATTCTTTTAAGAAGATACTAACATAGGTCTGTGAGGTCCAACAGAGAATGTTAGTTTTTGGCCGCAAATAAAATAATTAAGTGACAATTATTTTATTGTAAAATTCATAAATTTTAAATGGTAACTCGGATTAAAAATATCAGGGTACCGTTGGGTTATTTGGGGTGTGTTTCACTTAGGTAGAGCCTATCCTCGACCGTAGTGGGTCGAGGATGGCTGTTAACAATATTCCAAACTTTTTTTCAGTTATGTTCAGTAAACGTGTGAGCGACATTTCATATCTTTGGAACTTGTGTTCAGAATTGATATATGAGGACACCGTTGAACTCGCAGCATCAGTATTCACTTATGAAGGCCTTTACATCCGTTTCATTTTATCGATATTGGATGTTAATTAAGGGGGTTTCAAAATAAATTAAATAAAAATATGTGGAAAATTTATTTATTTTGTGGCAGTTTAATCCTCCAAGGGGTGGTCAATGGTCGGGCCCACCCGCGGATAACCTCCCTTGGGAGGATATTACATGGTGGGACCCACATGAGCTCAAACCCCCCGTTAACCCCCATTAACCCTTGGAACTCCCAATTTATTGTGAATCCTCTTCACCTTCCTTCATAATTATTCCAACGAAAATTAATTAATGGCTTAATTAATTAATTTGAAATCTTTTGAATTCTTTTGGGGAATGCATGGAAACCATAAAATAATAGATTCTCTATTATTTTTTGATGGTTCGAGTTTCTCTGTGGTTGAACATAGAGAGATGAATTGGGAGACTCGTCATGGAACGTTTCTTCTCCAATGAAGAACGATGTCCTCTCCAATGAATAATGAAGTCCAATCTAACGAAGAATGTCGTCCTCTCCAATGAAGAATGCACCATCTCCGACGAAGAATGAGGAAGAAGCTTGAACCCAAGATCGGCGTTGTGTGATGGGCACAACATATGACAACGTCATCTCCTCTTGATGTCAATGGAACGACATCGCCTTCCCATGACTCCACCAAGAGAAAACTGGTTACAAGGTAGGGGGATTTGAATATTATAAAGTATGAATTGTACCCTCGTTCTTCGATGTTTACTTGGGTTTGACGATGTCTGATTGTTATCATCTATTGTGGTGGGCACGAGCCAAAAAAACATGGCTGACGTCCCTCCATTGATTCTTGTTTGGTTGATGGTGGAGGTGGAGCTGGAAGGGCGTGGTGCCATTTCACCGCGCCAGAGAAGAACTATGGCGAACGAAAGAGGCATGGCGCCCTTGCGTAGTGCCGTGACGGAGGAGCGGAACCGTAGCCTGGGTGTGGCTCAACAATGGGATGTGGCACCATCACACCGCACCAGCGAGGAACCACAGTCGGGAGGTCCATAGAGGATGGAGAAGGGAAGCGTCATTGTGTCGCACAGAGAGCTGGAGGACCGGGGAGCCGTCGCGCCGCATTGGAGGTGTCAGGGCGGTCGGTCGGGCCGGCTGCCGCGGAGCTGGAAACGCGGGACCACCTGGGTCCCGCTACCCCTGAACCGGCACAAGACGCTAGTTCTATTCGTCAAACATGGGGGTTACCCCCTCCCCCATGTGTCCGGCCAGGCCGCCACGAGCCGCGATGTAATGGTCGTACCACCAAAGGCCGGACATCCCCTCGGTCGGGCCGCCCGTCAGACCTGGCCGTCTCTTCGGGTTGGGCTGTCCCCTCTGCTCGGGTCGCTTCCTCAGACTGGGTCAGACCCAAAGACTGGTACATAACCCAATTCAAACCCGGTCAGGCTGAGTCATTCTGACTAGGTTGGACCGACCCAGACCCATTATGGTCGTTTACAACTTTTAGTCCGCATCTAGGGATACAGGTGTCAGATTGACATACCGCCTTCGGCGATAGAATTCATGGAGCAAGGCAATTAATTGGCGTACCCCACATGATTTTTGGACGTATTTGGAGTATGGGTGTTTTAGTATGAGCCTAAAAACCAACTAGGCCCCTGGAATGGAAACGCAAATAACTCTCATACCGAGCGTACGATTGACGCACCATCTGTCGCGTTGGGTTCCTTATGATGAGACAGAACTACGAGATACATCAACTCAGGACTTCGTGATAGTTGATGTATCGAAACATGGATCGAGGAGCGGACCCTCCCAAAATTGAGTGTGCGGTGGGCGGGAACCCTAGGGCTGGCAGCGACGATACTATACCAGGACCCTCCCTAGGATCGACAGTGATGTCTTCTGTACTAGATTCCTCCGTGGGTTCGACAGTGATGACTTCTGTTCTGGAATCCTCAGTGGGTTCCACAGTGATGACTTCTGTAACGAAATCCTTTGTGGGTTCGATAGTTCTGACTATTATTCCATGATCCTGTATGGGTCTGACAAAATAGATAGTCCTGTATATTGTGTGGGTATGATAGCATATCTGGTCCTCTATCCTGTGTGGGTCCGATAGCTCAGATATAGACAGAATAGATGGTCTTGTATTCTATATGGGCCCGAAGGCTTAACTGGTCCTGTATGATTTGTGGGTCTGACAGCTTTGATGAATCAGTGACTAAATCTGATCATCTCTATCACTATACAAATTATGTATACCTGTGTGATCTGATTCTATACATTCAGTCGATACCATTGATATGGATGACATTACTTTCTTTGTGGAATGGGTTGTGCTTGGGCTCAAGTGTTAGAGATGGAATGTGATTGATAACTTAGGTATATATAATGACATATACCGATGTAGGGTTGGTTGATACTTTGTGATTGTACCTTTCTTATGTGGTTTCTCTTTAGTGGATTCTGGTAGACAATTGGGGGTCTCAGGTCCCCTAATGAGTATTTTTATACTCACCCCTCCACAGGCTTCACCCACACCTTATTGTGTTCTATGTAGACGATGGTCAGCAGTGATTCGGGTTGAGAGTTATGGACGAGAGGCTGCTCAGAGGTAGACTATATGGGATGTACATCTAAGAAGAGTTGTTCAAGTCTGTACCTACCCTTCAGGTAGGATTCCTTGATGGACGATCTAGGATCTATTTTACCTTTTTTACTTGTACTTGTACTTTTTCTTCAGTTGGCTTTGTACTCTAGCCCACTTACTTTAATCACACTTTTCATTTCTATATTAGTACATGTTTCTTATACTGGTTTTGATAGGACTACGCGTGTTACAATTTTAAAGGCAACGCCTTCCCTTTTTACAACGTTTTCTCCTTTGGTGCTTGTCTCCTGTCTGTGGCCTATGGAAGGCGGCCTTGGGGTAGTCACGGCACGAGACCTGAGGAAGGGTCGTGACAAATTGGTATCAGAGGAGTCAGTTCTAACGTAGAACATAGGAATTTGATCTGTCTTACTATGATGAAATTGTGTTAAGAGTATTGAGCGTGGTTCTCAGTTCAGGGAGTCCAATGTCTATGCGGCGACCGATGTATCCATACACCAGGACCCTGACTTCTGATTTCCGACTCAATGCACGAAAATGATGATTGTGAGTGTTTTTTCAAGAGTCTTCTTTATGAACTCTGGGTTCAGGTCACTAGGTATAACATATTGACTATGGCGCACTTGTTCCTTATCAGGATGTCGCTGCGTAGATAGCCAGCTGGGGTTTCTGAGAGAGTACATGATGACGGCTAATAGAGCGATGAGGCTCCTGTTTAGGGCCTTATTTCTTTGTTGGCACCATCGGGTGGTGTACCAGCATAACCACCACCCATAGGTCAGCAGATACCCCCAGCGGCACTGGCGGACGGTGCACGCCAACTTAGCGCATTGCACGAGTTCCAAAAGCATAGGCCTATGAGGTTTTGAGGCGATAATGATTCCCAGACAGTAGAGGACTAGATGGAGGCAATTACTGGAGTTTTCTGCCTAGTTGTGACACTAGTATAGCAGTTTTTGATCTTAGCTACTAATTGTTTCTAGTGAGTGACCATGAGGATGGTCCACATAGTGATGAGGTTTTGGTACTTGGGACGTTTTTTTGAGATGGTACCTTAGGGTAGTGTGCCAACTAAATCATGGACAGTTGCTCAGAAGACACTACTGGCAGTACTGGTAGATGAAACTTGTAGGAATAATGCCTTTGATGTGTTTCTACACCAGATATCCCTCATGTCCCAAGGAAAGCCTGACCCACAGGCAGCTGAGGACTAGCTTGAGAAGGTGGCTGAGAGTTTTCTAGACCATTTACTAATTCGGCAGGATGACATGTCGGTAGATGAGTATTCATCGAGGCATACCGATCTTTCCTAGTACTCGATGAATATGATACAATAAGTGCTTTAGAGATCGAACCTCTATGCGAGGTATGTTTAAGGATATCCAAGCTATCACTTTTTCTTATATGCATTCCAACTTATGTTATGGTTCTAGAGAGAACCGTTGGGGTTGAATTTCCATTGGCAGAGCGAATACAACTAGTGATTGTTAGCAGTTGGAGAGCATAAAACTGGTGTTGGTCTTAGAGACTTTAGTGTGTAAATTTTTTTTAGAAGAGGAAGTTTTCTGGAGAGAAGAATCTGTAGGGTAGAAGACCTGGATGCAGAGCTAGGAGAGCAGTATAATGTGGTGTAAATTTCGACATGTTACAACCACCCACCTTGGAGTCCCCGTTAGGCTCAGGGAGATGGAGTGCAGGGGAAGATTGTAGCTACATTCGGTCAAGCAGTGTGACTCAAGGGCTCTATGAATGATTCAAGGTATGATCTGTGTCTACTACTAGTTGTCATATCAATAGACATAGATATGAATCATTGCTTTCACAAATTGTATCTCAGGCCTAGAGTTTCCGGTTAAGCCGTTGACTTGACCCTGACGTCTGGAGATACCATTGGGAGGAGACTTGGTAATCACACATACGTCGATGGTCTGATCTGACCCTTGAGTCAAAATTTTTGGTTGGATCCTCTTGGTGGCAGTGTCGAGGCCTTACAATGTTAGTTTGGGTATGGTCTGGGCAACCATAGTTCATACACAGACCGACTGTATTAGGAAAAAGATTGTGGGTAATAAAAATCATTGGGATGAGGTTTTCCTTAGTCGGAGAAAAAGGAAACCCAGGAAACACATGTTAAACTCATGAATAGGACGGTACAACCGATCACTCTTGAATCGGCTAGCCGTATCCTCATGGCATCATGAACATTGAGTTTTTAGTTCCAAAAAAGAGTGTCAGAACATGGGGACATCTTTTCAAGTGATGTTTCTAGGATAAACCTTACAAAGGGGGAGGGACGTCTGCTTTTGATGGTGTTGTAGTAGATCTAGGGAATATTGAAGTGATACTTGCTTGGGAGCCACCCAGGAGTGTGATGGAGGCAGAGAGTTTTCTGGGGTTGGCTGGATACTATCGAAGATTCATTCCACACATCTCCAGAGATAAAGCTGCCAATCTACAGTCTCATACAGTATCTCCTCCACTTCTTCAGCAAGTCAGGGAGGCGTAGCGTGGGGATGGTGACTGCGAGACATGACGTGATCATATTTCTAAAGGGAAGGAACCTGATGAATTTTTTGAAGGTGGGGAGAATGTCATCCTATTCATAGGACGTACTTTGTACTAGTTTCAATTCAGGAGGAATTGTTAAGGGTGTTCAACATACCTCCTACAACGGTACATCCAAGAGCAGAAAAGATGTATCAGGACCTTTGACGACAGCACTGGTGGCTAAGTATGAAGAAGGCAATGTTATAGATTGTCTCTCAATGCCTCACTTATCAGGAAGTGAAGCCAGAGAACCAGGTTCTAGTAGGCTTGGTTTAGCCCTTAAAGGTCCCAAAGTGGATGTGGGACGAGATATCCAGGGATTTCGTGACGGGACATCCTTGTACATCCAGAGGGCACGACTCTATTTGGGTAATCGTCGACTGACACACCAAGTCGGCCAACATCCTACTGACCAGAGATGGTACGAGCTACAAAGGAGAAGGTGCAGGTCATCCAAGAGCGAACTAAAACTGTACAGAGTAGAAAAAAGTCGTATGCTGACAGGAGATGGAGACCTCTAGAGTTAGATGATGGCAACCATGTCTTTCTATGTATCTCACCTCGATGAGGTCTATTGAGTTTTGGATGAGGTGGAAAGTTATATCTGAGGTTCATTGGACCTTTCCAGATCCTCAATAGAGTTGGCGAGTTGGCTTACCGCTTATCTCTTCCACCTCAGTTGCACCAGGTACATGATGTCTTCCACGTATCTGAGCTGAAAAGATATGTGCATGAACCTTCCCCCATCATCAGCCATGGAGATCTAGACATTGTTGATAGGGAGAAATTCACAGAGGTTCCAGTGGAGACAGAGGAATGATAGTAACATGTCCTATGTGGACGGTTGATACCTATGGTGCGTATTCACTGGCAGCACGGGATCCTTCAGGAGAGAACATGGGAGCGAGAGACTCAGATGCTTTCTCAGTACCCCATTTGTTCCCTTAGTTCGAGTTGTAGTTTACAGGGACGTAAAGCCTTGAGGATGGGAGAATTTAAAGACCCGTAAATTCCGTGGAATTTTTTTTCTTAATACTTGGGAATTTTAATAGTCTGCATATTCATACGGGGCACGATTCCGAGGCCCGGAGTGCCCAGAATGATCTGTCGAAGTTTTGTTGCGTATAAATTAACGCACGTTTGTAGTTTTCCTGAAAAAGTGGAATAACTCTTAAACGGTAAATCAGATCGAAAATAATAGTCCACCGTTGCACTCAGGATAGTGGTTTTACCCTAGGCGTAACATAAGATTAGTCGGCGTGCTCCTCTAGTGAGAAATCCTGAAAAAGGCATAATCGTAAATTAAATAATTAAATAATGCTATTTTATTTTCAAATTCTTACAACTCACAAATGGTAACTCTGTTTAAAAATATAAGACCACTAAAAAAAACAAGAGGGTAAACATTATTTATGCAGATACTAACATGGGTCGGTGTGGGCCACCAGAAAAAGATAGTTTTTTGTCACAAATAAAACAATTTGATGACAATTAATTTATTGTAAAATTGGTAACATTTAAACGGAAACTCGGATTGTAAATCTGAAGGTACCATTGGGTTCGTTGGCCCGTGTTTCATCTAGGTAGAGCCCATCCTCGACTGCAGCGGTTTGAGGATGGCTGTTAATAATATTGCAAACTTTTTTTGGGTACATTCAGTAAACGTGCGAGCGACGTTTCATAACTTTTGAACCAGTGCTCGGAATTGAAATCCAAGGACACCGTTGAACACGAAACATTAGTATTCTCTTTGGAAGGTCTTTACCGCCATTTCATTTTTTTGATATTGGAAGTTAATTTTTGGGGGTTTCTAAATAAATTAAATAAAAATATGTGTAAAATTTATTTATTTTGTGGCATTTTAATCCTACAAGGGGTGGTCCAAGGTCGGGCCCACCCGCACATAAACTCCCTTGAGAGGATATTACGTGGTGGGACCCACATGAGCTCAATCACACAGTTATCCCCCATTAACCCTTGGAACTCCAAATTTATTGTGAAACCTCTTCACCTTCCTTCATAAGTAAGCCAACACAAATTAATTAATGGCTTAATTAATTAATTTGAATTCTATTAAATTCTTTTGGGGAATGCATGGAAACCATAAAATAATAGCTTCTCTTTTATTTTATGTTGGTTGGTGTTTCTCTATGGTGGAACTTTGAGAGAAGACTTGGGAGATTCATGGAGGTGTATTTCCTCTCCAACGATGAATGATGTCCTCTCCAACAAAGAACAAAATCCTCTCCAATGAATAACGACATCCTCTCCATTGAAGAACACACCATCTACTAACAATAAAGAGGACGTCACTCGAACCCAGGATTGGCGGCAGGTGACGGGCGCAACATACGATGGCGTCATCTCCTCCCGAAGTCAGCAGAATGACACCGCCTTCCCGGGACTCCCACGAGCGACCACCAATTACATGGTAGAAGGATTTAAATATTTTAATCTATGAATTATACCCTCGTTTGTCAATTTTTACTATGGTTATACAGTGGCCAATTGTTATCACATAATGCGGAGGGTGCAGGCCGAACAAACACGACCTGATTTCCCTCCGTTGATTCTTGTTTGATTGACGTCAGAGGTGCAGCCTGAAGGGCGCGGTTCCTCCGCACCGTGTTAGAGAAGAACCGCGAACAATGAAAGAGGCACGGTGCCATCGTGTTTCCCCATGCCAGAGGTGCAGAACCGCGGCCAGGGTGGGCCGCGACTATGGGGTGCGGCGCCGTCGCGCCGCACCAGAGTGGAACCGTGGCTAGGACAACCGCGACAGATGGAGAAGCACGGTGTTGTCGCGCCGGGCGGTGGAGCCAAAGGACACGCCCAAGTCGGGTTGTGGCGGTGATGGCGTGGCGATGTCACGCTGTGCAGAGATTAGGAGGACCGTGGCACTGTCGTGCTGTAACAACCCAAGATTTTATGAGAATTATTCTTTTTCATTTCATTGATGTCTTCTATTGTACGCTACACCAAAATTAGCTTCTTCTATACGCAACACCATATTAGCTTGCATTATACACAACACTATTCTTGGCTTGTGTTACACACAATTTCATGTTCGTTTTGTTAAATTATTCTACGAAACATTAAGTATAGAATTTTTTTAATGTATAAATGATATTTGTTTTGATTATGTTATACACAAAACCAAACAAAGCTTTCACTACACACATCCCAAACTTGGCTTGCATTACACACAATCAATACCTTTCTCGATAGCGTGTGTAGTACGCAATACCGAGTTTCACTAAACAATATATTATTATAATATTATGATGAACTAGCCGTTATAAATAGTAATACCCAATATTTGAAATTTTATGAATTTTATCTTTCAAAATGGATTTAATTTTTGGATTCGGAATATCAAAATTAGCCTAGGGTGAATTATTGGTATTTATTTGAAAAATTTCAATTTTTGATGAATAGTGAAAACACTGGGGTACTATTTAAAACCCAACTTTTTATATAAATAATAATTTATTTTATTTATATTTTTTTACATCAAAATAAGTACGTAATACCTATATAAGTTCAATGTAATCCATTGTAGTCATTTTATAATAATTTTAGAGATATTAAGATTTTATTGAACTTTTCATCGTCTTTTACCCACCTCCAAGGCGAGTTTGAAAATTTAATAAAACATAATTTTACCGCTTCTGTGAGTGGAATTTCGAAAATCCGAGAGACACAGATAATATCAAGGACTAAAATGTGGTTCAATGAGATGAAAATAATTTTTGATGAAGAGTATCTTTAACATTTATTTACCACGGTTAAAAGTAAATAAGGTAATAAAGGGTAAAAATGATATTATTATTACCCTAACACATGTCCTAATTCTATTGGATAAGTGTAATTCGACCAAAAAAACCTTAGGAATAAAATATGACCATTTAGAACCACTTGGATTAGATTAAAACATTTATTATTAACTTATTTAAAGAAGGGTTAAAATAGTTAAAATCAATGTTTAATAACTAAATCATTTTTAATATAGGGTTATACATAAGATAAATTCGACTATAAATATTTATTAGAAATCTAAAACGATTTCATAAATAATGGTATTTTATTTATAATTTTTAGACATTAAATAATTTAATTTTTATGACATAATGATGATGCAGTAATTATCTTATTAATGAAATATTAACATAATTGATGTTATAATTACCCAAATAAATGTAATTTGATACTTTTTGTGAATTCCAAAAATTTTATAGGTTAATATGAGATGTTTGTATTTATTTAATTATCATTTGTGTAAATAATCATGTTGTTATGAGTTGTACAAAAAATCAATTTCCATATACTGTCAAAATTGGCATAAAATAGTTTTTAAAACAAATATTATATTATTAATTGTTATTATGATCCTAAAAATCTAAGGTTCGGCCAAGATAATTATATCACGATATTTGTATCATTAATGGACCACTTGGGGGTCTCTAGGATGTATATAATAAGTTTATTAACTATATAATATAAAAATTCAAAGTGACATGGTAAATGATAATCTAATTAACTAAGAGTTAAAACTAAAAGATATGGTTAATATAATGACCTAGACCTATCTAAAATCTATTTGTTGAGAGTATTTAGACTCATCCCCACTTTAGATTATAAATTAATCATTTTAGAGATATTATTTACTGAATATGACTTTATTATAATATAATATTTTGTGTTTTTCGAAAGGTGTCCCTCTCCTCCCTTATGAAAAGGGCACCCCTTCTCTCTTCTCTTCACACCCTTTTGGGCCTTGAAGATCATCCAAACCCTTCCCATTTCCCTTCTACACTTCTCGAGAAACATTTTAGAGGTTCTGGTCTTCTCAAAAGACCAACTCTACTTCCATAAGAGGAATCTTAAAGGAGGTGCGTCGAAGAATAGGTAATCTCTTCTTCCGATTTTCTCTAGTTTCTCTCTTCTTCAAATTCTTCTCCTTTAGTTGTCTCATTATAAAGTAATAACATACGTATTAATTATATACTGATATGTTATTATAAATATGAAACAACCCTATTTCACCTTCTATCCATCCTATGGAAAACGAAATCACCACGCATACGTACGTACGGAATACCGTCTCCACGCCGTGGTGTAATCTGTTTTCGACCACCACCTTACTTGGATGGGTATAATGGTGTAAATAAATAACTATATATGAATATTGTAAAGTGATATTGATTCTGAAAGATTATACATACACTTAAATACAATTCAACTATCATGGGAATGATATCATCGCTCGTGCGTATGTACGGACTACCGTCTCCACAACGCGATGAGATTAATTCTCCATGTTAACCATTCATGAATGATTATAATGTATATATAATGCATAATAATGAAATATATGAAATAATAATGATACTGGATTTATGTGTATATATATATATATGTCATCTAATTAATTCCATTCAATTCAATAAGGAAAACAAAACAACGTTAATGAGTACGTACGACCTACTCTCTCCATGAAAGGTATATTTCATTCCATTTATCGATCTATAATATATATTTTTATTATGAAAATATATTATATATAAATAATTTTTTACATTATGGAATTATGTAAATCAGTATATAAGTAATAATATCAATTACAACTAGTCAATACTCATACGGTAAATGAAATGATTTTACCCAAAACAGTGATTTAACATGGATTTTATAAACGAACGGATAATATAAAGTCATAAGTGAACCATATATGAAATCATAACAATGAATATGATTCTATAATAATTAAATTTCATTATTATAATAATTATACATGAGGTTCAGAAACATATAAACATTTCAGACATAAGGTAAGGGATAACTTTTCCAATCTCGTTTTTATCCGACGAAGAATGATGTCCTCTCCAACGAAGTACAAAGTCCTATATAATGAAGAACAACATCCTCTCCAATGAATAAATAACCATCTACGACAAATAAAGAGTATGTCGCTTGAACTCGGGATTGGCGGTAGGTGACAGGCACAACATACGATGACGTCATCTCCTCCCGACGTGAACAGAATGACACCGCCTTCCCGCGACTCCCTCGAGCGACCACCAAATACAAGGTAGAGTGATTTGAATATTTAAATATATTAATCATACCCTCATTTGATGACGTTTAATATGGTTCTACGATGGCCAATTTTTATCCCCTAATGCGGAGGGCGCAGGCTGAACAAACATGGCCTAATGTCCCTCCGTTGATTCGTGTTTTGTTAATGTCTGAGGTGGAGCCGAAAGGGCGCAATTCCGTAGCACCGTTCTAGAGAAGAACTGCAACAAACTAAAGAGGTGTGGCTCCGTCGAGTCGCCCCACGCCGGAGGTGTGGAACCACGGCCAGGGAGGACCCTGACTATGGGGTACATCTCTGTCGCGCCGCACCAGAGAGGAACCTCGACTGGGAGGGCCGTGGAAGATAGAGAAGCACGGTGTCATCGTGCCACGTGTTGGATCCATAGGACACGACCAAGTCGGGTTGTGGTGGTGATTCCATGGCATTCTCACGCCGCACAGAGAGCAGGAGGATGACGTGACTTTCGCGCTGTAACAAGCCGATATTTTATGATAATTATTATTTTTAATTTCATTGATGTCTTGTGTTGTATGCTACACAAAAATTAGCATGTGCAATACGCAACACCATATTAGCTTGAAGTATACACAACACCATTCTTGGCTCGTGTAAAACACAATTTCATGTTCGTTTTGTGAAATTATTCTACGCAACATTAAGTATAGATTTTGATTAATGTATAAATGAAATATGGTTTGATTATGTAATAAGAAACACCAAACGGAGCTTTCACTACACACATACCTGACTTGGCCTGCATTACACGCAAATCAATACCTTCCTCAATAGCGTGTGTAGTACGCAATACCGAGTTTCACTAAATGATATATTATTATAATATTATTATAAACTAGCCGTTATGAATAGTAATACCCACTTTTTGAAATTTTATAAATTCTATATTTCAAAATGGATTTCATTTTTGGATTCGGAATATCAAAATTAGCCTCGGGTGATTTTTTGGTATTTTTCTGAAAAATTTAAATTTTTTATGACAAGTGAAAACACTGGGTTACTATTTAAAACCAGACTTTTTATATAAATAATTATTTATTTTATTTAAATTTATTTTAGGTCACAATTTGAAAAAAAATACCTATATAAGTTTAATGTAATTCATTGGAGTCATTTTATAAAAATTTAGACATATAAAAATTTTATCGAACTTTTCACCGTCTTTTACCCACCTCATAGGGGAGTTTAAAAATTTACAGAAAACGTAATTTTACTGCATCTGTAAGTGGAATTTCAAAATTCAAGGGACACGGTTAATATCATGGAATTAAATTTGGTTCAATGATATGAAAATAATTTTTGGTGAATAGTAGATTTTTACTTTTATTTACCACTGTTAAAATTAAATAGGATAATTAAGGGTAAAAATGATATTATTATTAAACTAACACATGTCCTAATTCTATTAGATAAGTGTAATTTGACCAAAAACTACCTTAGGAACAAAATATGACCATTTAGGCCCACTTTTATAAGATTAGGACATTTATTATTAATTTATATAAAGATGGGTTAAAATAGTTAAAATCAATGTTTAATAAATAATTATTTTTAATATAGGGTTATACATAAGATAAATTCGACTATAAATATTCATTAGAATTCTGAGACTATTTCCTAAATAATGGTATTTTATTTATAATTTTTAGAAATTAAATATTTTAATTTATTTATGACACAATAATGATGCAGTAATTATCTTATTAATGAAATATTAACATAATTGATTTTACAAATACCCAAATAAATGTAATTTGAGACTTTTTATGAATTACAGTAATATTTAGGGTTAATATGACATGTTATTATTTATTTAATTAACATTTTTCGATCTAATAATACTGTTATGATTTTCACAAAAATCATTTACCAAATTGTGTCAAAATTGACATAAAAGAGTTTTGAAAACAAATATTATATTATTAATTGTTATTATATTCCTAAAAATCTATGGTTCAACAAATATACTTATATCATGATAGGTGTATCATTAATTTACCTCTTGGGGGACTCTTGGATGTATATGCTAGGTTTATTAACTATATTGTATACAAATACAAAGTGACATGGTAAATGACAATCTTATTAACTAAGTGTTAAAACTAAAAGATAAGGTTAATATAATGACCCAAAACTATATAAAATATATTGGTTTAAATTATTTAGCTCCATACCCACTTTATATTTTTATGAAATCATTTTGGAGCTATTATAAACCGAATATGACTTTATTATAAAATAATATTTTGAGTTTTTTCAAAGGTGCACCTCTCCTCCCTTATAAAAAGGGAAGCCCTTCCCTCAACACTTCACACCCTTTTGAGCCTTGAAGCACGGAAAACCCCTTCCCATTTATCTTCTCCACTTCTCTATCAATATTATGTAGGTTCTGGTCTCCTCAAAATACCAAGTCTACTTCCTTAACAGGAATCTTAAAGGAGGTGCGTCGAAGAAGAGTTAATCTCTTCTTCCAATTTTATCAAGTTTCTTTCTTCTTCAACATCTTCTTCTTTATTTGTATCATTATAAAGTAATAAAATAATTATTACTTATATACTGATATGAATTATAAATATTAAAAAACCCTATTTCACCTTTTATCCATCCTACGGAAAACGAAATCACTATGTGTGCGTACGTACGGAATACTGTCTCCACGCCGTGGTGTAATCTGTTTTCGACCACCACCTTACATGGATGTGTATAATAGTGTAAAGAAATAAATATATATGATTATTTTAAAGTGATATTGATTATGAAATATTATACATACACTTCAATACAATTCCATGATGATGAGAATGATATCTTTGCTTGTGCGTATGTACGGACTACCGTCTCCACGACGTGATGAGATTCAATCTCCAAGTTAACCATTCATGAATGGTTATAAAGTATATATAATGAATAATATTTAAATATATGAAATAATAATGATTCTGGATTTATTTATATAAATAAATATATATATATATATGTCATCTACTTAATTCCATTCAATTCAATAAGAAAACGAAAACAGTGTTCATGCATACGTACGGCCTACCGTCTCCATGAACGGTGTATTTCATTAAATTTATCGATATATCATATATATTTTTATGCTGAATATATATATTATATATATATATATATATATATTTTTTACATTCTAGAAATATGTAAATCAGGATATACGTAATAATATCAAGAACAACAAGTCGAAACTCATACGATAAATGAAACGATTTTACCCAAAACAGTGCTTTAACTTGGAATTTACAAAAGAACAGGTAATATAAAGTCATTAGTGATCCATATATGATATCATAACAATTAATATGATTCGTTAATAAGTCAATTACATTATTTAAATCATTATATAAAAGGTTCAGAAATATATGAAGAATATCAGACATATGGTAAGGGATAACTTTTCCAATCTCGTTTTTATCTGAGATTATTTATTAATTATTATTTACTAGGGTTATATTTTTTCATCCATGCTCATAAAATGATTTTCATAAAGTGTATAATATAATTCCATGTAGTTTTATTGTCATTTTTACCCCACTTTGACTATTACTTTGTGTTATGGAAGGAATATTTCTTTTGTTTACCATTCGAGGAACTTTTTGACTTTTCCGACAAAAATATGAGGAAAATGTTTTCTTTAACTTATACAGAATGAGCATATTTTTACTGTTTTATAACTCTTTATTTTTATTAAGTTTAATCTACAATATTTCATGACAATTTTCAACAAAATCATTTTCTTTTAAAATTTCATGGCATTTTTTTAAAAGAAAATGATTTTGGAGAAGAAAGGACATTTTCCTCAAGAATTCATTTCAAGTGTTTTATCAAAAACATTTTCCATCTAAGATGAAATTATTTCATATGTGTATAATTCAAGTATAATGTATCTATGATTTACATGGTTTTAATTTTCTTATTATGAAATTATATCCATTTGTTTTACAAGGATTATGTTAAAATGGGATGATGTTTACGAAACACATTTTATTCTTTGGGTTATTATGAGTGATTTATGTTTATGTTGTAGAACATGTAAGAATGATTTCATTATGAGATGGGTGGGACTTATATCTCCCTACAATTCATTGGGTAATGATTTATATTTCATGAGATAGACATGGATGGAATGGAATATTAATACGGTTCAGTGTTATAGGGCTTAAACGAGGAGTGAACTCGATTCAGAAAGGGACTTTCTCCACTAAGATGGTTTTGGCAGCAATGCCTTGGCTACTATGGAAATAATATCATGTGCATAATTGTTTTCCACAATTAAATGTTTTCTTCCCATGCTATTTTATCAGGATTTATGTTCCTTTATGATATATACCTTATATACTTCCATGATTTATGTCTTTGCTCCTGATTTGGATGTTTAGATTTTATGTTCATGTTTTTGCATTCAAATGTTTATGGATTGTTTAATGTTATCTTTTTTTTACCCTTACTAAGAATTTGAGCTCACCCTTTATATGTTTTCATTTCCCCAGGATATAAAAGAAAAGTTTTATTTAAGAAAACAAAAGGGGAAGATCTTTATTGGAGAGGTTGAAGATCTTTCACCATGATTAGAAGATTATATTCCATGTTTTCAAATACACTAAACTATTACGGTCCTTGTGAGTCTATTTTTGTTATGTATTAAGTATTCCACAAAAAGTAATGTAATTTCCTTGTACGTCAAGCTTTGGGCCTCTACAGTTGGTATCAGAGGAAAGGTTTAGTCACCCTTTGGAAACTAGGATGCGAAAACATTAGTGAGATCTCTAGAGATATTTCTAATGTATGTCTAGGGATGTCCCTAAGGTTATGTATAACTATATGTTATAGTACTAGGATTATGGTAACAATCATAGAATTAAACCTAAGATGTTAGATATTGAAAGCACTTCCCCTTTATTAAGTTGTTTTCCTAGCATAATATTTTCCTCTCACACTTTTTGTTTTTGGGTTTTAGAAGATGGATGGAACTCGAAGGAACTGTATTGATCAATGTAATGGAAAATGAAATTATTGTCCTCCAAAACCACCAAATGTGATGGGATATGGAGTGAAAAATATTATTTCAATACTTACACAATCTATGAATCATTATGGATTTCCAAATGATCAGAGAAGGGAACAATATTCTATTGAGTCTTTCATGAGGCAATGTCCACCGTCTTTCAATGGGTCTTATGATCCACTTGTTGCTGAAAAATGGATCCGTACCATTGAAAAGATATTTTCCATACTTGGTTGTTCGTTACATGATACAGTCATTCTAGCTGTTTACCATTTAGAAGGTGAAGCAGACCTGTGGTGGACTCTAATTAAGAATACAAGGCCTCAATATGAAATTGAATCCATGGAATGTGATGAGTTCAAGAACTTGTTTTCAGTAAGTACTTCCCTCGTATTCTTCAAAAGAAGATGGAAAAGGAGTTCCTTGAGCCTAAGAAGAATGATGATGAATCTTTTTGTATATACGAAGTGAATTTTACAAGACTTGCAAGGTATGTATCTGGTTTAATCAACCTATCTGAAAGTAATTTTGATCGATTTTTCAGTGGCTTAAAACCAAGTCTTCGAAGGGAATTTTCTATAAGAGACTTCAGTAGCTATGAATAAATTGTGGTTTGTGCTATCAAGGGAGAACCCGAAGTTAGTGTAACTTATCCATCTCATGGTTTTGACATTAAACGAAAGATGGAGTTCAAGGAAAAAACTGAAAACTATGCTGAAAAGAAGGTAAATGTTTCTTTTTGCCCAAAGTGTGGAAAGATGCATGGTGGAGATTGTCTAAAAGGTACTAGAAAATGTTTCAAGTGTGGAAAAAAAGGTCATCATGCTGTTGAGGTCCGAATTAATGGGAAAAAAATTTCTAATGACGTGAACAGAGAAATGACTATAGAGAACGCTCCACTAAAACTTCAATGCTTCATGTTCAAGGAAATGGGGAATTATTCAAATCAATGCCCTAATCCAAGGGTTACTGATGATCAACAAGAGCAACCTATTAAGACAAAGGACAAAGGGAAGTCACATGTGATCACAATTAGCAATGTTGATTTTGAAAACAATGTGGTGGAATGATTATGTTTTTATGTAATGGGATTCCAATACAATGTTGTGGAATCTCATTTATAGTATTGTGGAACATTGGAAAATCTATATAATGGTTTATTGTGGTTTTCTATAATTATATGGTACTGGTAACCATGAATGGTGATTCAAATATTTTGGAAAGCAGATGATATGCGCATAATGAAGGGATAAGAAGAACATTAAATGTTTGATAGTATTCATGAGCTCAGGACAGATATATAAAAATGGTTATATCATGGTTTGAGTATAAATAATTTTTTGATTTTGGGGAGAGTTAAAATTTTACAGCATTCATGTTTTCACTAAGGTTCAATGGGTATTCATTTTTCAATAGAATACATTATTAATGTATTCACATGATTGGAATGTGATCAACAAGATGTATGAGGGATAAATGATGGTATTCATGTTCTTGTTATTTGACCTTTTTAGTATTCATTCTCTTTATACAATGAGTTTGGAAAGACGTATTTTGGTTAAGTCTAATGAATGGAATGGATTATTTTGAACATAAGTTAGTATTGTTTAAGGCTATAAATTTTTTCGATATTATTGATAGAATGTTATAATAGTGTAGTTTATGAAAAGCGACAACCTGCAGAATGGGTGACAATCCATCGCTTCAGACATGGTTGCGGGAATCAAACCCACAACCAAAGTGCGAAAGGACTTTATCGCCTACCACTAGCCTACAGGAAGTCCCTGGTTAGTAGAAACTAGTTTTATTTTATTAAGAGATATGATATATGAAGTATAAGTCCATTTTTGGAACCATATATGATTAATCTCACCATATGATGGAATTATGTATATAACTTTTACTAACCTTTTGTTTGAGAGAGATTGAATGACCCATCATTCTATCACATGATCTTCTGACAAATTCAACTTCATTTCTTTAAGAGATGATGTGGAAATTGTCCAAGGAATGACCAACGGTAAGATTTTACCAAAATCAAGTAAGTATTTCTTTTAATTAAAAAAATTATTCTACTTTAGGGAAATGATCTTAAAAACCAAAAATGTTGTCCTAGTGTCCCCATATCCAATGAATCAGATGGTACCTTATATCATCACAAATTTATGGCTTTGTTAATGTTGGATTTTTCATAGCCATGTCCTCTACCACTCTTCATAAGAACATGATGGTTATATTTTTCTTTCATATCCATATTTTCACCTATGTGGAAACCCAGTGATGAGTTAATTTGGATATTGTAATGTTTATTTCATTAATTTTTATAATTAAGTTTTATTATTCCTTTTTATGATGTGGGTTTCTATGAAATAAACTTTCAAGTAGTAAGTCATTTATAACCTCGACAAATTTTGAGGGCGAAATTCATTTTAAGGGGGGAAGAATGTAACAACCCAGGATTTTATGAGAATTATTTTTTTTAATTTTACTGTTGTTTTGTGTTGTACGCTACACTAAAATTCTATTGTGCTATACGCAACACTGTATTAGCTTGATGTATAAAAACACTATTCTTGGCTCGTGTTACACTCAATTTCAAGTTCATTTTGTGATATTATTCTATGAATCATTAAGTATAGATTTTTTTTTAATTTATAAATGAAATATGTTTTGATAATGTTATACACAACACCAAATAAAGATTTCAATACACACATCCCTGACTTGGCTTTCATTACACTCAATCAATACCTTCCTCGATAGCGTGTGTAGTACGCAATACCGAGTTTCACAAAATGATATATTATTATAATATTATTATGAACTAGCCATTATGAATAGTAATACCAACTTTTTGAAATTTTATAAATGTAACCTTTCAAAATGGATTTAATTTTTGGATTCATAATATTGAAATTAGCCTAGGGTGAATTTTTGGTATTTTTTGAAAACATTCAATTTTTGATGAATACAGAAAACACTAGGTTACTAATTAAAACCCGACTATTTATATAAATAATTATTTATTTTATTTAAAATTATTTTAGGTTAAAATTGGTACATAATACCCATATATGTTCAATGTAATTCATTGGAGTCATTTTATATTAATTTTAGACATATAAAAATTTTATTGAACTTTTCACCGTCTTTTACCCACCTATTAGGAGTGTTTGAAAATTTACATAAAACTTAATTTTACCGCTTCTATGAATGGAATTTAGAAAATCTGAGAGACATGGTTAATATCAAGGACTAAATTGTGTTTCAATGTGATGAAAATAATTTTTCGTGAAATGTAACTTTTTACTTTTCTTTACCACGGTTAAAAGTAAATAGAGTAACTAAGGGTAAAAATGATATTATTATTACAATAAAACATGTATTAATTTTATTTTATAAGTTTAATTCATCAAAAGACAACCTTAGGAATAAATATTATCATTTAGGTCCACTTGGATTAGATTAGGACATTTATTATTAATTTATTTATAGAAGGGTTAAAATAGTTTAAATCAATGTTCAATAACTAAATCATTTTTAATACAGGGTTATAAATAAGATAAATTAAACTATAAATACTCATTATAAATCTAATAGGATCTCATAAATAATGGTATTTTATTTATAATTTTTAGACATTATATAATTTATTTTATTTATGACACAGTAATGATGTAGTAATTATCTTATTAATGAAATACTAACATAATTGATGTTATAAATATCCAAATAAATGTAATTTAAGACTTTTTATGAAATAATCAAATTTTATAGGTTAATATGACATGTTATTTTTGATTTAATCAACTATTTTATAATTAATAATTCTGTTATGATTTTCTCAAAAATCAATTAACAAATAGTGTCAAAATTGACATAAACTAGTTTTTTAAAAAAATATTATTTTATTAATTGTAATTATATTCATAAAAATATATGGTTCGGCCAAGATACATATATCATGATAGTTTTATCATTAATTTAACACTTGGGGGTCTCTTGGATGTATATGGTATTATTATTAACTATATAATATAAAAATACAAAGTGACATTGTAAATATCAATCTAATTAACTAAGAGTTAAAACTAAAGGATAAGTTTAATATAATGACCCAAACCTGTATAAAATATATTGGTATAGATTATTTAGACCCATCCCCACATTATATAATAAATAAATCATTTTTGATCTTTAATAAACTGAATATGACTTTATTATAAAATAATATTTTGAGTTTTTTCAAAGGTGCCCCTCTCCTCCATTATAAAAAGGGCACCCCTTCCCTCTTATATTCACACCCTTTTGAGCCTTGAATCTTGTCCAAACCCTGAAAATTTCTATTCTTCACTTCCATATCAAAATTCTAGAGGTTTTTTTATTCTCAAAAGTCCAACTCTACCTCCTTAAGAGGATGCTTAAAGAAGGTGTGTCGAAGAAGAGGTAATCTCTTCTTCCGATTTTCTCAAGTTTATTACTTCTTCTATTTATTCTTCTTTACATGTCTAATTATAAAGTAATAAAATCATTATTAATTATATACTGATATGTTATTATAAATATGAAACAACCCTATTTCACCTTGTAACCATCCAACGTAAAATGAAATCACCGCGTGTGTGTACGTACGAAGTACCATCTCCACACTGTGGTGTAATCTATTTTCAACCACCACCTTACATGGATGGGTATAATGGTGTAAATAAATAAATATATATGATTATTGTAAAGTGATATTTATTTTGAAATTTTATACATACACTTCAATAAAATTCCACGATCATGGGATTGATAAGATCGCTCGTGCGTACATATGAAATACTGTATCCACGATGCGATGAGAATCGTTCTCCATGTTAACCATTCATGAATGATTATAAAGTATATATAATGAATAATAATGATACTGGATATATATATATATATATCTGTGTGTGTGTGTGTGTTTTTCATCTACTTAATTCCATTCAATTCAATAAGGAAACGAAAACAGTGTTCATGCGTGCGTACGGCCTACCATCTCCCTGAACGGTGTATTTAATTCCATTTATACATCTATCATATATATTTATATGATGAATATATATTATATATAAATCATTTTTTACATTCTATAATTATGTAAATTAGGATATATGTATTAATATCAAGAACAACAAGTTGAAACTCGTATGGTAAATGAAATGAGTTTACCCAAAACGGTTCTTCACATGGAATTTACAAAAGAACGGGTAATATAAATCATATGTGAACCATATATGATATCATAATAATGAATATGATTCTGTAATATGTCAATGAAATTATTTAAATCATTATACAGGAGGGTTGAAAATATACGAAGCATATCAGACATAAGCTAAGGGATAACTTTTCGAATCACGTTTTATCTTAGATTATTTATTCGTAAGTATTTACTCGGGATATATTTTTTCATACATGATCATAAAATGTTTCTCATAAAGTGTTTAATATTATTCCATTTATGTTTAATTTCTTGTTTACCCCTCTTTGAATTTTAATTTCTGTTATGGAAGGAATCTTTCTTTTGTTTACCATATGAGGAGCTTTTTGACTTTTCTGAAAAAAGTTTGAGGAGAATATTTTCTTTATCTTATACGGCATGAACAGATTTTTACGATTTTACAACGGTTTATTTTCATGAAGTTTAATCTACCATATTTCATGACTATTTTCAAAAAATTTATTTCTTTTAAAATTTCATGGATTTTTTTTGAAAAGAAAATGATTTTGAAGAAGAATGGAAATTTTCATCAAGAATTCATTTCAAGTGTTTTATCAAAACCATTTTCAATATAAGATGAAATTATTTCATATGTGTATGTTTCAAATATAATGTCTTTATGATTTACATGGTTTCACTTTACTTATGATGAAATGATATACATTTGTTTTACATGGATTATTTTATATTGGGATCATGTTTATGAAACCCATTTTATTCTTTGGGTTATGATGAATGATTTATGTTTATGATGTGGCACAGGTAAGAATGATTTCATTATGAGATGGGTAAGACCTATATTTACCTACAATTCCTTGGGTAATGATTTATATCTCATGAGATAGACATTGCTGGAATGGTATGTTAATCTGGTTCAGTGTTACGGGACTGAAATGAGGAGTGAACTCGATTCAGAAAGGGACTTTGTCCACTAGGATGGTGTTGGCAGCAATGCCTTACCTACTATGAAAATCATTTCATGTTCTTAATGGTTTTCCACAATTACATGTTTTTATCCCATGACATTTTATCATGATTGATGTTCCTTTATGATACATGGCTTATGTACTTCTATGATTTATGTCTTTCCTCAGGATTTTGATGTTTAGATTTTATGTTCATGTTTTTCCCTTCAAATGTTTATGGATTGTTTAATGTTATCTATGTTTACTCATACAAATCATTTGATCTCATAAATTTTTTGTTTTCCTTTCCCCATGATATAATGAATGGTTTTAGGTAAGAAAACAAAATGGGAATATCTTTACTAGAGATGTTGAAGATCTTTCACCACGATTAGAAGATTATATTCCGAATTTCCAAAGACACTAAACTATTATAGTCCTTGTGTGTCTATTTTTGTTATGTATTATGTATTCTGAAAAAAGTTATGTAATTTCCATGTACGTCAAGCTTTGGGTCTCTACACGCACCGCGGTGGAGGTGGGGTGGCGGCTGGCCGGATCAGCCACTGTGGTGCTTACACGAGGGACCGCCCGGGTCCTGCAACCCCTGAACCGGGACTAGGAGCCTGTTCTTTTCGATGAACCGTGGTGGTGGTGGGGGGGGGGGGGCACCCCCTCTCTCGTGTGACCGGCCGAGCCACCATGTGCCTGGCCGCCACGACCGGGCCCCCCAAGTCCTGGCCTCCCTTGGCCGGGCCACCCAAGGCCTGGCTGCCCCTCGGCTGGGCCGCCCTGGGCTGGGCCGCCCCTCAGCCGGGCTTCCCCTAGGCTGGGCCACCTTCAGTCAAGCCACCTCGGGCCAGGCCGCCCGTCGGACCGGGCTGTCTCTTTGGGCGGGGTCGTCCCCTCAACTCGGGTCACTTCCTTAGACCAGGTCGGACACACAGACCGGGTTAGACCCTGGTTCAGACCGGGTCGAGCAGAGTAAGTCCGATCGGGTCGGACCATACCCGGACCCACTATGGCTGTTTACACCTTATAGCCCACATCTAGGGCTATGGGTGTTTGAGTGACGTACAGCCTACGGTGATGGAAGTCATGGATCGAGAAGATTATTTGGCATACTCCACTTGAGTTTTGGACGAATTTGGAGTATGCCTAGGTTAGTTTGAGCCTAAAAACCAATAGGGCCCTAGAACATAAATACCAATAACACTCAGACCGGGCGTTTGATTCACGCACCATCTGCCGCGTTGGGTTTTTTATAATGAGTCGGAACTACATGATACATCAATCAAGACTTCTTGATAGTTGATGTATCGACAATTGGATCGAGGAGCGTACCCTCTCGGAATCGAGCATGCTGTGTGCGGGAACCCTAGGGCTGGATGTAACGACACTATACCTGGATCCTCTCTGGGTTCAATAGTGATGAATTATGTACCGGAATCATATGTGGGTTCAACAGTGATGACTTATGTATCAGAATCCTCCATGGGTTTGACAGTGATGACTTCTGTACCAGAATCCTCCGTGGGTTCGACAGTTCTGACTTCTATTCCTAGATGTTGTGTGGGTCTGACAGAATAGATGGTCCTTTATCCTGTGTGGGTCCAATAGCCTAGCTGGTCCTGTATCCTTTGTGTGTCTGATAGCTCATATGTAGATAGAATAGCTGGTCTGGTATCCTGTGTGGGCTAGACAGCATAGCTATTCCTATATCCGGTGTGGGTCTGACAACTAAAATGAATCAGTTACTACATCTGATCATCTCTATCACTCTACAAAATATTTATACATGTGTGAGTTGAGTCTTGACTTTCATTCGATATCATCTAGATGATTGACTTTATTTCCTTGGTATAATGGGTTCTTCTTGGGCTTGAGAGTTGGAGTCGGACTGTGATTGATAACTTAGGTATATGTATGGGAATATACCTATGTAGGGTTGGTAGATACTTCGTGATTGTATCTTTGTACTATGGTTTATCTTTAGTGGATTCCTAGAGTCCATTGGGGGTCTCGGGGTCCCATACTGAGTATTGTTATACTCACCTCTGCGCGGGCTTCGCCCGCACCTTGTTGTGTTCTGTGCAGATGACGGTCAGTAGTGATCGAGGAAAAGAGTGACAGACGGGATGCTACTCAGAGATGGACTAGACGGGACGTACTTCTGGGACGAGTTATTCGAGTTCTGTACCTACAATTTAGGTAGCATTTCATTGGGGATAATCCAGGAGATATTTTCCCTTTTTTACTTGTACTTGTAATTTTAGTTCATATGGGTTTGTATTCTGGCCCACTTACTTTCAACACACTTTTCTTTTTTATATTAGAACTTGTTGCTTCTACTGGTTGTGTTCAGACTGTGCGTGTTACATGTTTAAAGTCAATGCCATCCCTTTTTACTGAGGTTTTTCCTTTGGTGCTAGTATCCATCCCCTAGTCTATGGAAGGTGGGCGTGGGGTAGTCATGGAATGGGCCCCGAGGATGGGTTTTGACACATGACAAGATGAAATCATTTAATTTCATGACAATGACTATTTATAACTAGATATAAATTTAAAATCTCCAAATGAAATTATCTAATTCTTCTTAATTTTATACAAATTTGGGAACTATATATGTTTATTTTTTAGAAAATACCTATACCTCGGTATCCCCCCTTCTACCTTTGATTCATAAGATTGGAAAATTTCCAATCAATAGAGATTTCATCCCCTTCCCCTTGGTGATTCAAATTTTACATTTCTAGATAAGGGAATTAATGTGGAAGTTGATTGTATGGGTGATTTTATTCTAAGTTGATGATTATTATTATTTTCATCTAAGATAGATAATTTGTTCATAGTGTGATATCTATCATGGGATTATCTCTTCCTTTCATTTTCATCACATATTGATTCATAAACCTTCTATTATGGTGGATGGTTATATAAATCACCATTTTCCAATGTATATTATATAATTAACATGTTTTTAATTTGGGTAAGTATTTTGAGTTGACACAGTGAATATAATATAATAAATTAAAGAAATTGATGTTAATGGGGGGGTATCAACTATTTTTACACGATTTTGTGATGTTTCCCATGTGATTTATTCATTTTTTGTACATTTACTGAATGTCATTATCATCTTTAAGCCATACTAGTTGATGATGTGGACTGTATATTGAACTAATTTTCATGAAATTCAAATCATTTTGTTACGGTAAAAAATATATTTTGTGGAAAATGGATTGATATAAAATCGTCATTTATATAAAAAAGCGTGATAGTTAAATATACGACAATAATTTTTTTTTATAGTAAATTAAATTGTTACTAATCGGGTTGTGTGATTTTTTATGTTTATCCATGAGGATTCCTATCAGGAATTATGAATGATTCCATGGTTACACAGAGAGTTATAATTTAGATTATTTTTGTGTAGTGGTCACAATAGAATATATAATGGGTGGCGTTGTGGGATATTGTGGGGAAAGGAATGATTGGGTGATGTATTATTACATGTTCATTTCCCAATGGGATTAAAAATTGGTTGTAATGGTGAAATTGAAATGGGGTTGGATGTGATTGAATAAACTCATGGATAAATATTAAATTGTAATGTGTAATGCTAAAAAATAATATTGTTATTGGTTTGAGTGGTATGTTATTAAATAAAATATTGATATTTTTTATGAATATAAATTGATGGTAATTAGTAAATATAGAATTGGTATTATTGTCTAATTACGTCGAAATGGAAAAAGGTTGGTTTTATTAAATGCATATGATGTGTGAATTTTAATGATTCTATAATTTGTGGTGATGTAATCATGGTGCAATGTTGGTCTATCGATGTTTTTGGAATATGTTAGTTCTTTATTGTGCGATATTTTTTAGGATGATTTTGTATATATAAAATATATAAATGATTTTTTTCATTGTTATAGATACATGATATCTTCATGAGTCTGTTATCATTTTTTATACTAATAATTCTATTTATACAAGGTGTTTTCGATATCATCTTGGATAGAGTGAAAATAAATGGATGTCTTCTCCCTCTTCACAATAATATCTTCTAGGTGTATTAGGAGATATGATAGCTTAAAGGAGGTATGATCATACTACCATGGTATGTGGTGTACTGGAAAACCATATATGGTATTAGTGCGATGATAGGTACCTCATGTAATTAAAGAACCTATGAGTTCTGTATGAGAAGATAAAGGTTCATTGGTAGACCATCAAGGGTATTGAGAAGAGGATTTGGGATAGGTGAACCAACAAACCATGAAGCTAGTTGGATTATATTGTATATTATGGTGGGGTTCATCCAATTTTGGATGATACCCAATATTAATTTCACTAATATTTTTAATAAACTGATATATTGCTTTTTAGGGTTGTTGTGTGGTAGAATGGATGTGGAATAGATTGGGAGCTCAAGATGTCAAAAACTGGGTAAAGAGAGTGTTAAGACCTTGGGGAAGTGATTATAAGGCATCCCCTTATTATATTCTTCGATAAAATATTTCTGTTATTTGATTTAATACGTGGGGAGTGATCCATGGTGATGTTGAGAGGTTGTATACATGATTGGATCTTTTTTTAATTTATGAATAAAAATTTTATTTCTAGGATTTCATGAGAGGTTGTAGGTATGATCCTATTGAGTATTGTTCTTATGTTCAGAAAAATTTATAAAATAACATTAAATGTTTTTGTGGATATATTTTATATATTTATTGATAACATTATCTAGGAGATTGAGATATTCAACAGAGGCACTAATTATATCATTTATTAGTATTTATTTGGAATTTTTTTGGATTAAATTATTCATGACTTGTGGTATTATTGGATAAAATAATGATTTGTGCTTTATTTATTGGAATCATTGTTAGATATATAGTTTTGGAATTAATTTTGACTTTACATTGCGTAACATATTAAAATGTGGGTTTTTGATAACAATATAAATATTTTGATGAAATGGTGTAGTTCCTAATGTTAAAAAAGTTTTAAATTGAATATGGTTTGTTCATTGAGATTGGTTTTATCTTATAATATCTATCATTTCTATTCTATGATGAATCAGGGTGAATATGGAAGATGGATTTTTAAGGACTATCCAAGAATAAGTGTCGAAATTGCTGGAAAAATGCCAATTCATGAAAATGTAGATTCAAAAAACATGTATATAAATTCATTATAGAGGATCATTGTGATAGATTTGTTTCACAAAGTGTTTTTGATAAAATTTAAATAATATTTAGTTACTCATATATTCATGAATGAATGGGATTATAAATTATTGACGATGAGAATGGAGTTTTAATAATAAAATAGAGAAAAAGAATAAATAATGTTGAAAACAAATGTTAAGTGAACATGATGATTTAGAGAATCCACATGGAAATTTGGATAGGTAAATGCTTCAAAACAAGTTAAAAAGTTTTGTGAACATGTGAAAAGAGTCATGAAAATAATCGTTAGAGGCCACCTCATTCAAGAATAGGTAAATATAAGTGTTTCATTATTGTTTGTAAAATTAATTGAGGACATGGTTATAAATTCCTAATAAATCATGTGTAATGTTTTGTGAATACAACGTGTATTCCTGAAAATACCAAAAAAGATGATTCATTCCTTGAGCATATATATATTTTCATGATGAAATGTTTCATGAATGAAGAATAAGGGATAAATTCTTCTGATAATAGTGTTTTTTAACATAAAATTCCTATTTTTCTAATGTTTTTCCATTGGAATTTAAATAATCCTATTCCAGCAGAATAAATATTTATTTCAAAGAGAATGATTATTAAGGAAAAAATGATCCTAAATCTCAAAAATCAATGTTTCATGAATGATTTTACATAAAAAAATGAGTTCTACAAGAAACCTCCAAGAACCAATGATTTCCATAAAACATTATTATTATTTAAGAATTATTTATTTAAAATAGGATTGTGTGTGAATGTATTACTATAAATTAGATCATTATTTGGTATTAAAATAAAATAATTTCACTATATTAACTATTTTTTATTAAAAGAGTCACCCAAATGCTGATGAAATTGCCAAAAATATTCTCAAGTTTCATGAATGTATGTATTTCAAATCACAATAAATAAAATGTATAGAATGTGATTGGTACTAATCACACACATTTCCTTAGGTTATAGATATGTCATAAAGACTGAGGTTCATAAAAGAAAGTGACTGTGCTATTGTGGAATATTTCAGAATATATTTTTTAAATTGTAGTGTGATGTTCAATTGAAACCTACCATAATTTCTACAACTAATGAGAGAAAAAATTATTTCATTATCCTATGTTTTAAATTTCAATCCCTCATAGAGGAGGGTGGAATTGGAAATGAAAAATGAGTGACTCTTTTGATGTAATGATTCAATCCTTTATATTGTAATGGGAGTGAGACAAGTATATTATTGAACTATTTTAACCCCACAATAAAAATAGATTTAATTTATATGAGTATATTGGTGAATTATGAAAGTATAATTATGGTATATTCCAATTGTGAGTGAACCTTTTGAAATTACTGTGTCCTATTTTTGAAAACATTATATGAATTTTAAAGGATAAAAATAAAATTATATGTATCAATATAACATATATATTATAATTTTAGTTCTAAGATATGTTTCTCATCAATTGTATGATCAATAATATTTTAACTACATGGTTACTGTACTCAATGTGCGCAGATGATCAATAACTGGAGTGAGTGCAGAAGGGGAGAAGGAGCTAAATCCTTCTCTAAATTTTTGGTTACCTACTTCATTTCAAGTTTAGTATTATTAGTAGATATGACCGAGAAGTGATTAATATATCTCATAGCACCATGAGTTAATGAAGTTTTAATGGTTGGGTCTGTAGGATTCAAATTACAAAGCATTAGGGAACTAATGACATCAACACTATTATCAGGTTGTGAGCCATAAAAAGACTATAAAGTAGAAGAAGAGGTTGTAACTGGATCCTTTTTTTTTCTCCACCCCGGTATCCTCCATGGGCTAAATATTCTTAATGGATCCAACAAGATCCTACATTTTAGTCACATGTAACGAGGATGTACTTACCTTCATTGATTTAACAGTTTCCAAATCCATGGAAACAGTTGCAGTTATACTACTAGTATGGGTGATATCCTGAACAGATTTTGGGATAGATGATAAATTCCAAAAATCTATATAATAGCTAGTTGAATCGATATTTTTAGAGAAATTATCAGGTACATTTTTTTTACGGTTGTTCTGAATCTTTGTCCCTAATGAAATAGTGGCATTTAATAATCAGAAGTACTCGATTTTTCAAGTACTTAAAGATGAGGGGTGATCATCCAAAAATTAAACAGGAAATGATATAGTACACACATAGTTATGAGAGGTTGTAGTGAATTCATTGTACTCATTACACTTTATGTTTTTACCTGGGCTATGTTCAAAATTTTGGTTAGATTCTGAAATTTGTTCAGCTGAGCATGTATTAGATTCATCCTTTTTGGATATCCTAATCATGTCTAACACCAAAATTTCAATTTCTTCTAAGAGGAATTTTTATTTAATGGATTTTTCTTCTTATTCATCCATATCATCCCAGTTAGTACTGGATCTTTCCCCTATGTGTATCACTTTGTTTGACTATTCCACCCATGTTTTAGATTTATTTGATGGGGGTATATGTATATCTATCATAGGGGCTTTATCCTTTTTATTTCTCATAATTTCCTTCCAATAATTTTCAAATCGTTGTGTTACATGTTTTCGAATTACTCTAATGTTGAAAATTGTATGAACAATGATCTAACAATGTTTGCAAAAGGGAGTTTTCCTCTCATATTCAATTCTAATTTCAGTTTTGTAGTCATTTGAATTGAAATTAATTGCGGTGGGTAGCTTTGAATCATATTTAATTTCCACCATAACGTTATAAAAGAGACATAAGTCGGCATTTAATGTTCTATGATCAATTTTTTTGTGAGTTCCTATGGAGGAGAATATCATTCAGAATTTTTGGGTTCCAGAAGAACCAATTAAGACCATGTAGTTTGACCCAGACATTGTCCAATGTATTCCTATGTGTGTACCGATTGAAGTTAGAGTCCCAATTAGAAATTATGAGTAAACCAATTTTATGATTTAGTTTTTTAGTCTTCTAAAATCTCTATAGATTCTCTTGCGATTTCAACAAGATATTAAAATATCTTTTTTCTATTGGAATAAATTTCTAGTTTGAAGAATTCCAGAAGAGATAAATATGTGTATGTAATTCAGATAATTATGATCAATTTGAGGTTCGAGAGGTGAGATGTTACCACGAAGTAGAACGGGTTGCCTCATTCGGTGGCAGTGACGGGCAGCGTCGCGAGGGGGATGAGAATGGGGCAGTGGCGCGAAGGTCGTCCGGGAATTGTCGGGGATGAGGATCGGGGAGAGGAGAGGTCACCAAGGCCATCGGGGAAGAAGGATCGCCACCAAGAGGAGATGTCGCCGCTGAGAGGAGATGTCACCGCCGAGAGGAGACGTCGCCACCGAGAGGAGAGTTTGATGTCGAGAGAGGATATGTCACGAGGGTGGAGGATGGTGACAGAGAGAAGAAGTCACGCGGAGAAGAGAGGGTAATGGTCGCGAGGATAAGCTGGGTCGCGAGAGGTCTGGGGAGAGGAATCACGGAGGAGCCCAATGGATGGTAAAAAACATAGATATGAAATTTATTAAACAAGGCTATAAACAAGGATTTGGATATAATTTTAATAGAAGTGTGGATATAAACTAAGCTATAGCCACGGACTTATAAAACTGTGGCTATAGGTCAGTGGTTGTAGCTTTGTTTTCTAGTAGTGTTGGGCCCTCACTACTAGTTGGCAGCCTCTGGCGTTTGGGGAAATGCACTTGAGGTCATGCGACCAACAAGATTCAGGGTACCTGTGGTGTGCCACCCGAATCTGGGATGTTACGGTATTGCTGGAATTGAATTCACCATTATTATTTTAAAAATTAGATCTTTACTACAATGATTTTTCCAGTGAAATTCAACTCAAATATGAAATTTCCAGTGGAGAAGAAACTAAATACCGACAAACGTAGGGAGATGATAAATTATTGAACTCATTTTCATCAAATTTTATTAAAAATATTTGATTACTACCAACCCTTGTTTTATATTTTTATATTTGGCCAATAATTTTATTGACTTTGAGGATTATGAAGAAAAAAAGGATGATGTTCTTGAATCAGAGCATATAGATCTTTCTAATTATGATGAACCTTTATTAGAGAGATAACATGAGGATTTCAATTTGGATTTTCCAATGGAATCCATGAAAGAAGTTTCTTACATTTAAGGGGAATAATTTGATATATATTATTCATGATATAATTTTTTTTCAAATTTAATTACACTCTGACTTTATCTTTGATTATTCCATTAATTAATCATCCCCAAATAAGGAATTGTAGAGAAAATAAGAGGTTTTTTCAAATGGAAACCAATAAATATGAGGTCTTATTATTAATCCTAAAACATCATTAAAGTTGTATATCATTAAAAATGGGGTTTATTTATTATAATATATCCATGGATTCCTATCCAAAAATGAATAATTTCTTGCTGGAATAATGAATTTTTTTTGGTTCATGATAATGAAAATATACCCACTATCTTATTGGGGTTGACACACTAGTAATTCCAATCTAGAGGAAGTCAAAACCTAGGGCCCACTTGGTGGATTAAACCCAGATCTTTCCTTCTATTCAATTTATATTTCTTTTTTCTTTTCATCCAATAAATTTCGTATATTTTCTTTTCTACATTTTCATATAATTTATCAGTCTGTAGCACTTAGGATCATAACTAAACATTTCATATCCATAATTCTATTTGTAAATATCCTTAAAACATTATTTTTACATTGATTCAAATAAAAATCTGATCACAATTAAAATAAAATTAAATATATATAAGACACTAGATCATTTAAATGTGGGGGATGGGGCCTTTGTAGTTTTGGATTTTTAGCAGATTTTATTTCAATAAACTATTTTTATTTTAAATATTATTCTGATTATTAGTAATGTTTTCTATTTTTCAAAAAAATGTGATCTCAAATTATTGTCTTTTCCATTTTTAAAACCCATTTCATTGACTGAACAAATTTCTTTCATGATACTGACCATAAATAAATATTGATAATTACTTTGTTTCATGTTCTAATCACTAGGTATTTCATGAAAAGAACTTTGATTATTGAATCACATGCCACATCTCACTATCATTATCTTCTAAATCACATTCTCTTGAAAATTTTAAACTATTTTTGTCTTATTGTTTACACTCACATAACTTAACGAGAGAACCATATAAAACTTTCTTTAACCAAAATTTGATTTAATCCTGTCAAAACATGTGTGATTGAGGTACATGTGTTTTAAAATATTGAGGTATTTATTTAGTTTAATTCATTATTTTAAATTGAATACTTGTTATTTTTGTATACCTCGTTCATTTAGTTTTTTTAGCCCTTATAATCCCGGAAAATCCTATTAGGTTATCCACATTACAAGACAATTTTCCCAATCAAAATTCTTCTTGATATTAAATTGTATGATCTAGTTGAACATAAGTGTTTGGGGTGTCTTTTGTTGTTATACATAACTTAGTGATACTTTGTATGAAAAAATGAAAAATACATGTGTTATCAACTAAAAAACCATTTCATTGAAATTTTGTCTTTTTAGAGATTCCATGAAAAAATTTGTCACTTTATGAATCTTCCAAATGTGAAATAAAGCTGTGTCTATATGTATCTTTCATGAAAAAAATGAACATAAATTTTCTTTGTGATGCTAAAATTTTGATATTTTGGTACAACCATGAGATTTTAAAATATTTTTAGATTTGATTTTCTTATAATTGTAGTGAGGAGGGTACTATACTTATACATTTATGATGTAAAAATTAATTACATGATGTTAAAAAAATAAAAATTTATTGAAATTATAATAAGCATAAAAAGAGACAAACACTTGACCAAATCATATTGGTCAATTACATCTACACTATAACCATCCAAGTTAAGAGTTATAGACCATTTAGATCCTTATAGAAGAGATTGAGAGACACACAATTTCTTATTTAATGTTAGGTTAAAGTTGTCACATTTATAATTTAATAAGAATAAAATACTAAATGTTAAATTTTATGGAAGATAAATTCTACTAAAAATATTTTTCTGAAATATCGAATATTTATCTTAATCACTGTATTTTATTTTTAATTTTTATTCAACAATAAAATTATTACATAATTTTGCAATATTGATGTATTTATTATTTTATTAATAGAGATAACAAATAAATGTTATTAAATATATTAAAATAAATATATTTTTCTAATTAATATGTCCAATTAATTTTAGAGTTGACCTTGACCTCCAAATAATAAAATAAAATAGTGTTTTTAATTTAACTTTTTTCCATAATATTTTTAAAAATCAATTAATTGATTAGTGTCAAAATTAAAACCATTGAGTGTTTATCAAAAAATGTTTTATTAAATTATGTAAAAATCATATTTTTTTTCTAAAATATAAATTGTAATTATTCCAGGTTCAAAAATGTTCTTAGATATTAATTTATTTTCTAACTTTTATTAGATATGTAAATGATTCACCATTTTAATATTGAATTTTTTTATTAACTAAGTTAAACATTAAATAGTACAACAATGTGTTAAAGAAAATAATAAAGATTAAATTGAGGGGAAAACATATCCAACATATATTTTTTGATTATATTACAACCCTATATAATATCATATTATGAATTGGTACATTTTGGATGTTTTTATGGGGTTTGATGTTATTATAAATTAATACAATTGGAGATCCCAAAAGTTCCCCTCGCTTTAATTAAAAAAAATGACCATTATCCCTCACCTCTACAATTCAATTTGATCCTCGATGATCGAACATCCCCTAAATATTTCCCTTCTATACATCAATTTTTATTATTAGTGGTTTTCGTATTCTTTGAGGACCAACTATAGTGCAATAAAAGGAGATTTGGAAGAATCATGTCAAAGAATAGTTAATCCATTATACCAATTCCTTCAAACATATTTATTATTCAACTTCCTCTGCCTGATTTGTTTCATTATAATTTAATAAATCCTGTTAAAAATATATACTAAGACATTATTACTTTTATATAACAACAATATTCCCCTTTATATCCATTCTCTGAAAAATTAAATCACCTAGCGTGTGTACGTACGACTTACCATCTCTACACTATGGTGTAATCTATTTTTTTTTCACCACCAACATACATTGATTGGTATAATGACTAAAATAATAACTATATATGATTAATATAACAATATATTAATTCTAAAATATTATACACCATTCCCTTCAATACCATCCCACGATTATGTGAATTATATCATCGCTCGTGCATATGTACGGGTCTATCATCTCCGCAATGTGATGTGATTTTTTCCACACGATATTAATTAAAGAATGATTATATAAATTTATATATTTGATAAATATGTTACATACATTGTAAATAATTTTTTTTAATTATAAATGAAGACATATAAAAAAATAATCAGATCTCTTTTGATAGAATATGCATAAGAAAATGAAGTAATTAATACCCGAATAACATGTAATAATGAAATGTTATTAACAAATAGATGATAATATGATCTTATATGATATCATAACTTTTTTTATAATTCTTAAATAAGTCAATTAAATTATTTAAATCATTATATAAGAGATTGAGATACCTACAAAGTAAATCAGATCTATAGTAAAAGCTAATTTTGCAATCTCATTATTTTCTGAGGTTATTTAGACATTAGTATTTAATGGTTCATATTTATCATCCAAGATCATGTGTCCTAAATATGAATTATTTTTTATATTATTATATAATTTATTAATGATAATTTTACACATTAGTGAATTTTTATAAAACGGTATGAATGAAATATTTTATTAATATTCAATATGTGGTACTTATTGACTTTTATAGAAAAAGTATGAGGAAAATGTTTTTTATCTTAAAATGCATGAAAAGATTTTTACATCTTCATAAAAAATTATTTCCATGAATCCTCCTATAAATTATTTCATGTTTATTCTCAAATATTTTTTAAAATTGTGTAGAATTTTTGAAAATAAAATTTTTTTGAAGAAGAAATGATATTTTCACCATGAATTAATTTCATTTGTTCTATCAAAATTATTTTCCATCTATGATAGAATTTTTAATCAAATATTGATTCATGTACAGAATCCATATAGCTCATAAGATTTTATTTTGTTTATTATGCAATGATATTTTTTAAATCAAATTGTTTTACATAGATTCTCTTATAGTGGACTGATGTATAACGAAACCCATATTATTCCTCATGTTATGATGAATGACTTATATAATTATATCAGATTCTAGAATGATTTTATTATGAGATGGGTGGGAACTATATCACCTCCAAATTAATTAGGTAAATATATATATATATCTAATTAGATAAACATGTATAGAATAGGTTATGATCTCCGTTTAGTAATAAATGGATGGAATGAGGAGTGAACTCGGTTTAGTAACAGACTTTGTCTGTTATAATGGTCATGGAAATGTGTCGTGACTAAAATAAAATTATATTCTATGATTATTTATATGAAAAAAATAATTCCTTATGTTATTACTTTTGGGATTAAATACATTGGATCTTAGGAACATTTATGATTTATCCCGTGGAATGATTTCATGATATTTCTTATACAAGATAATATTTTCAAATGTTATGTTCTCATGTATTATGATAATGATATGATTTATATCTACCTTATTTAACCATATTGATCATATGATTTCACCCTTTTATATGTTTCTTTTCTCAAAGTCATGAAAAAGTGTATTAAGTAAGATATGTCAAAAGGGGTATTATAATCATAAAATTAGTGGTAAAGAATGAAGATGTTTTATGAACCAATTGTTTATGTTTCACATTTTGTAATAAACTATATTTATAAGGTCCTATCATGGAATTATTATATTATTTAATGAATTTTATTCAAATTTTAAGTAATGTCAATGTATGTTATGTATAGTTCCTTATAACATGAGAATAATATTGAATTTAATGTGTAGTTGAAATATTTACCTTTGAGATATGAATACTGATATTTCAGTTGATGAAATATGGGATCATGTTTCAATAGAATCTTTAGTTTGATGATTAAATAATAATCTTAGAATAAGACATTGAAGAAAAAGAAATGGAGATGAATAAAAAACATTCAATCATGTTTTATTTATTTTTATCTAACATCTGATATCATCTTAATATTTCATGGATATTAGAATCTTATAGGGATGGATAATTCAGGAACTAAATATTATTTTTATAATCATTGATGAAGTTAATATTCTAAAGGGGGTTTTTAAATGATGATGCGATAGATTGTATTACAAAACTATATTTTAAAAAATTATAATTATATAATTTTTATAGAATAATTTACAAATAAAACAATGTGATACCCATAGACTATAATAGTCTAGTTCATTTTAAAACATATGTGCATAAACACCGATAGGTTAGCAGTTTCTCAATAGGTTTATCTTTACACGAACCCTTCTTAAAAACATCAAATATAATACATATCTTCATAACTTAGGTAAGGAGACATAAGAAGGGGTGATATCAAATTCTCAATTAGGGTAAACAATGGAAAAATCTATGGAAAATCATGATAATAAGTGTATGATAACATGGTCATTATAATATAATGTCATACCCTAAATATCAAAGATCATATAAATAAATCCTGGCATAAATTAGGGTAGTTCAAAAGACATGAATCCAATAAAGATAACAACCAAAACCCTTTAAGGCATAATATAATAATAAAACATATAATTTTTGTAGAAACAAATGAATATATAAAATTAAATCCATATTATCCACAGAATCCCTGCCAATAGAATCGTGGTTGTATAGTTTCACTCTCTATATCATCATGGAAATCATTGTTCGCACCCATGGCCATCATTGTAAGATGCGTTCACTCCTTAAACAATTTTGGTGGTCACGATTCACTAACATAAACATATTAGTTGTCAAGATTTTATCCCAAGACCATATTATTATATCTCATGTGATATACATCTTTATCAAATTAATTGGAGGGAGATATAGGTCCAAACCATGTCCTAATTAAATCGTACATACATGTGTCCCATGATCATAAATGATCATATCATAGTCCATGAAATTAAATCGGTATCATAAAAAAGTAATCATATAATAGAATATGCGAAAATAAAGGATTCTTATTAGTTCATCCAAATCATAACCCTTGAAAGATACGCAATTTTGAAAAACATATAATCTGTAAAAGATATATGGATTTCATAAATGTATAAACTATGAAAGATGAACATGCTTCATAAAGACCCTGACATTAACAATAACCAATTCATATAAAGAATATAAATGTCTCCTTTAGATTATTTAATATAAGGTCATGAGAAATATCAATGGATGTTATTATATATGTTATATAATTTTGAACTATTTTTTAAAAACATTTCTTGAGGAAAATAGTAATTCTCTAATGAAATATATTTTTAAAACATAAAACCTTTTTAAGAATATTTTACAGTGAAAATATGTTTGAAACTATATAAATGAATAACTAAAAACCAATAAAATGGTTTTAAAATACGTTTTCCAAGAAAATAGTCATCAAAGTTAATTTCCATTTTTTTTGAAAACATGATTTTTTAATACAAAAGATTTCCGACCGGATAGATAGATGGTCATGTTTTACAAGAAAACATTTTCTAAAGTAAAATAGAACTAAAAAATTTTAACTGATACCTGGATATATCATTAATAAGTAAAAAATAATTAAATATATGAGTTTTCATGAGATATGGATCATAATAATTTATCAGACCAAATAGAAACATAAAAAATATTGACAAATGGTGGGATTGTTTCAGTAAACATGAATAATATGGTAACTTGGGATTATACTATCTATATGGGAAAAGGAAATAAAATGATTCATAACATATTATAAATGAAATAAAATTCATGATATAACATATAAAATTTAATTATCTGCACCTTTAAATATAATTTTGGTACAAAACAATACATGAGTCCCATTGAATGTAAATAGAGAAAAAATTGTTTTACCGATTTGTTAATTTTTGAATCGTAATCCCCATGAAATTTATATTATAAATTGGATATGTGAATAGATAGATGTTTACTTATACGAGACAAAGAATACAATCATAGGATGTACATACACCACAAACAAGGAAAGAGTGTCAAACTTAACAAATATCTCATGGAAATTTAATGTGAGATGGAATCCCCTTACCCTGTGTCTAGAATATTGTCGTACTCGATAAAACCTACCTTGAAATAAACATATTCATATAATAATTCTTTCAAAAAACCATATTCTTGTATATAATACCATATATGGTTTTATTACGACCATATATTACCCTATTATTAAACATAATATGTGATTATTTTAATTCAGAAAAAAATTTCTTTGTTCATCGCATTTGACTTCAATTGTCATATTGTTGGTCCTTATACTTATATCACCATTTTGGAATGTAAAACAAGATATAAATATCTTGTATATATATTATATTTTTATTATAATAATATACTTAATATAATATTACGAAATGGAATATACCATTCTTGGAGACAGAAGGCAGTACATATGCATGAACAATATTATTGTTTAATTGTTGTGTAGAAAGAAAGAAACTTAAAAACAGACACACCCACAAACATTTATATATATATATATATCTGTATATATAGACATAATTATTAAAATATATTTATGATATCATATATTTCTTATATATTCAATACATCCATCCTTTATAAAATTTATATATTGTATAAATGAATCAAGTTGCTTTAAAGGGGATGTTGTCCACACTTCCTCAAATGAAATTATCATATTATCACCAAATGGAAAGAAAAAATATAATTTTTGTAAAACTAATAATTATGATAAATAAATAATAAATGTAATATATAACATATATATGTATAATTTCAATCATAACTTCATCCATGATATTTGATAATGAAAATTGAACAATCATTGTTTGGTAAGGGAGTAGTTCATCATAAACCTATACATTATGCTCTTTATCCATTAGATGAAGGTGTGTGTAAGTTTAGGATGAATTTTTTTAAAAACATTCTAATATAATTAGGGAATAGGTTTTTTTAGAAAAAAATAGAAAAAATAAATTTGAGGGTTGGATAAAGAAAACATAATAAAAGACTTGAGAGAAGTTCTTACCAGTTTATCAGGAAACTCTTTTTGGTTTGTGCCCAAAGGATTCCTTGGATTGCCTTATCACAAAAGAAAATCCTAAATGAGAATTGGAGGATTTCCGATATGTTTATTGGGAAGGTATAAGATGAACTTAAGGGGTTTTACGTGTGTAATGATATAAGGCCCCATCCTTAAACCTTACTTAATCTTGAGTTATTACAAGATTACACATTGAGGATCTTTTCAGGTTTAGAGTTTTAGAGAATTTTATCATGGAACTTGCATTACATTCCACATTTAAACAAAGTGGTTACATAAAAGACAGTATTGATTCTTCCCATCGACGGAAACATTTTTAAAATAAAACATGGATTCTTTCTTGACACATCCTTGACACTATCATCACATCATATACCTTTCACTTGACCTGTGAAAAACATTTCATAAACTTGGGATGAGCATAAAAAGATCAGTAAGGGTTATAAAACTTTTGAAGGGAAACATGAGTTCATATATACATAAGAATGAAATCATACTTTACCCATAAAACATAGTCACTTTAACATATCTCATCAAATCATGAATAAATCATAGAAATCATAAGACATAAAAGGTAACTTGAGGCACTCATAACATTCTTACGTAGGGAGTAACCCTCTTGGTTACGTTTGGAATACCCACCACAGTATATTACCTAAATCTCTTCGGAAAAACCATAATGTTTCACTCCTTCACATTACCCAATGCATTGGAGAGATATATCGGGCTCACCCGCCCTTAGTTTATCATGGAACCACCCATCTTCATAATAATTCCCAAGAATCGTAACATAATCGTATCACATAAAACATGCATAAAGGAAACATAACATTTCTACATTTCAATCACAAGATATCAATACAACACATTGATATAATAAAAACATTATGAAAACCATTTTCAATACCAAAATAAAATAAAAGTAAAACATGGTATTTATTTCTCTTTTAAAAAGAAGGCATGGCTTGTCGAGGAAGCTGAAACTCAAATAATGGTCACGATGGCGGAGAAGTCATTGTCGCCGCATACGTACGACAAAAACATTACCTTTTGTAGTTTAATAAACACTTCATATAAAAAAGATTCCTTTTGAATAAACGTAAAATTAAAAGGGGTTTATACACCGTATAAAAGAAGGTTGTGTATAAAACAGAATATGCGTCAATGAAAGGAGATTGAGAAGAAGTCCTTTACAAAGACGGTATCATTGGTTTAAGGATAAATCAATTACATATTTATGTGTGACAAACGAATACACCAAATATAAGTGGATATTAAGTGTAAAATAATCAAAGGTCATTCACACATATTCAAAGGATGGCATATTCAATAACTACATGTTGAACCCAAAGAATTCGAATTTGGGTTAAGAAGTTCCCTTGACAGCCTAACGGCGTCACATCAAAAAGAGTTGATGAGAGATAAAAAAAGGGTATCTCATCACTTGGACATAAAATATACATCAATAAGGAAATATGAGAACATATCCCAACATAACAATATGTAAATTAAAAGACCCAACAAAAGAAGTCTTTTAAAAAGAGGAGGGTGAAAGGTTCTCTTACCGACATTGGTATCTTTCGAAACATACACCTCGTGAAAGAAGGACGATAAAAAATTGATGTAAATACTCATAAAAGAAATTATATTACACAATGAGTAAAATAATGGGCAGTACATACACTGCCTATAGGAAATTGTGGAAAATGTAGCATAAATCTCATGGGAATAAAAGTGAGATGAAAAATCCCTTACGAAAACTCGGTAGCCTAATGGTGCCACATAAAACATACAAAAATGGATTGATGAGATCAAATAGGGTATCTCATCATATTAACATAATTTTTATAGAAAGAAGAATATAAAATAACATCCCCCAACATAACAAAGATGAGCTTAAAAGAAGTGACATAAAGGAGAGTACTTAAAAAGAAAGAGAGAGGTTAGATCTCTTACAATAATTCGACAGCCTAACAGCGCCACCCAAAACATCCAAAATGGATTGATGAGAGAGAATAGGGTCTCTCATCACATAAACATAAAAATTACCATAAGATTAATATAAACGAACATCCCAATAACAAGAAAGATGAGCTTTTAAAGGAAGGACATAAAACAGTGTACTTAAAAAGAAAGAGTGGAGTAGGATCCCTTACCTCAAGTCCAACATGTCTTGTTCGTTTCTTTATATTCCTGAATAATAAAGTTTGGTCAATTAATAATTGCCTATGTACCTCCTTTATAGATTATTATTCAGTTCATATCACATATTATAATGTTATAATAATTGTTTAATAATGTTAGTTCATATCAGACGTTTTTGCTGATGTTTGGTACATGAGTCAAAAATGAACTTGTTTGTAAAACGATTACCAATGTAGTTATATGTAAATAATTTACATAATAGTATAAATGATTAAAATATCATATATATCCATTAAATATTCATTTTATACTATTCCATATGATTTTGAGATAAAAAATAAAAGCATTGTTCATTGAGACGGTAGGCCGTACGTACGCATGAACGCTGCTTTCATTTTTTGTCATATTAATGGAATTAAAACGAAATGAGAGAGAGATATATATGTTATAATTCCAGAATGATATCCATAATTTATATGTAATATATTACATATATATCCATTATATCTATGTACTTATAATATTACATAACATTTTGAGATAAGAAATGAAATGTACCGTTCATGGAGACGGTAAGCCGTACGTACGCATGAACGCTACTTCCATTTCTATTTCATATTTAATGGAATTAAATCATAATGATACATAATAGTATTTTAATTCCAGTTTGGGATCATATATAATATCATTAAATATATCCTTTACACGTACCACATATGGTATTAACGAATCAAATCACTTTGAGGGGGCGGTAGTCCGCACTTCCTTAAATGAAGATATCGTGTTTACCCATAATGGAAACTATAAAGGTATTCCATAAATGAAAAATAAATAAGCTTAAGTAAAACATAAACATATTAGATATCATATATAAATATAGTGTCTTCTTAATGGCCACCTTTGAAGGTGTTAGAAGAATGTTGAACAATTATCGTTTTGGGAGGCAGAAATTCTCCATCCACGGAAACAGTATGTTCTTTAACCATTAGATATAGGTGTGTGTATGTGTAGATAGAATACTTCTTATAACAACATCCTAGTATATTTAATATACTGTATTTGTTACAAAATAAATGAATAAAAAGATTTTAGGGTCATGGAGAAGAAAAATAAAACAAAAGGACACAAGTGAAGACATTACCTTAAAATTGGGTAACTCACTTGGGTTTGAGCTCAAAGGCTTCCTTGGAAAAGATTCTTCCCAATGTGAGGCTTCAAGGAGTTAGATAGGGAAGTGGAGAGGCAAAATGGTCAGGGGTTTGCCGAGCCAAAGGCTTTGGGAGTGTGGGTAAGGAGGTAGAGGTGGGGGCCTTTAATAAGATGAGAGGAGGGGCACTCTTGTAAAGTTACAAAATGTTACTTTATTTTCAAAAGATTTTCGGATTTTAAAGGTCCCACATTGATTTATTTCAAGGGTAAGGTGATCAGGGTTAGATATCCACTCATACAATATGTTTTGGACATGTGTAGGTTGTAGATATTACATTATCATTCCATTTTATTTAAATCGTTAAATAATGAGGTCATCACTGCATCATCATGATGTCATAAATAATTTAATTTATATAATGTTTAAAAATTATAAAACAAATACTATGATGTAGTAAATCTTTTTATCTTTCCAATGACTATTTATAGTCAAAAATATGACTTTTATAACAGCATGTGAAAATTGTTTTATTAAAACATCTCATGTTTGTGTCATTTTTACTTTAACATTAAATAAAAAGATATTTATGTCATTTTCCACCCAAAGTGGCTCCATGGGGTCCCCAAGTTGACCCATGGATTTTCCTAGTCGGCCATGATACATCCAATGAGTTTAGGACATGTTTCTAGGTCATTTCATTTTATTAAAACATTATTCTTACCATAAACTACACTAATTACCTTTAATCATGATTAAAAACTTAATAAGTTACTATTCACCCAAAAAATTATTTTTTCCCCATTGAACCACATTTTACTTCTTAATGACAACAATATATGTCGGATTTTTGAAATTAAAAACACAATGATGGAAAAATTCATTTAAATGGAAAAAGCAGTTTTTATAAGTACCACTTAGTGGTTTCACTATTCATCAAAAATTGATGTTTTTCAGGAAAATCCCAAAAATTTACCCTAAGCTATATTTGATATTCCGAATTCAAAAATGAAGTCTATTTTAAAAAATTCTAAACATATAAATCACATTAATTAATTTAATAATTAATTCCCGCTGTCAGAGAAATAGCGTGTTTTTATGAAACAATAAGGTTCAAAAGATTGACACTAGTTTATGTCTGATTTCAATGTGAAATTAATTCCAAAGACCACTATTGGATTTAATGTTAAAAATATATTCTAATTTCACTTTAAAACCAATTCAAAAGATAATCTAATAATATATATAAATTAGATTAAAAAGTGGTTTTGAATTAAAATACAACATTTTACACTATTCATTAAAAAATGAACTTTATCAGAAAGATACCAAAAATTTACAAAAAGTAAATTTTGATGTCCCAATTCTTAAGAAGAGTTTTATTTAGTCCAATTGAATATATAAGAGTGAACAAAACTATATTTAATGACGGTTCGCTATCAAAAGGCGATAAGTGAACCTTTAGTGAAAACTAGGGCATATGCGCCTAAAATTGAATTCTTTCGGTATTTTAAGCCTTTATCATTTATTGGATAAATGTAAAAACATTTAAAAACATATATAATAATATTTTAGTTATTTCTATCCATTCCCTCCAATACAATGGCTACATGTTAACTACCATTTAACATAATATTATTTTATTATAAGAGTGCAACGTACGATTCCCAAGAAACTCGTTGTTGCGTGTTAGGTACACCATCGAGCATAGCGTCCACTTTAAAGTCATATTAATATTTTATTCACAAATATGGATAAATATGAAAATTTCATATTCTTTATTTCCCTGGGGTGTTACATCCTTCCCCCCTTTTTGGGAATTACATCCTCGCAATTTTTAAAATTGATCTTGGAAACATCCTTGAAAGTCCCACATCAGAACAAGAGTCGGTAAAAAAATCACTTTAAAATAAAGGATGATAAGTACAAAGGTCACCCGAGTTAACCCATACTAGGATTCCATGTATAAAAACATGGACATTGAAGAATAAGCAAAGGTTCATGTTCTTGAGGGAGAGTGATACTAAACATGTGTAGGAGAAAGTTAACCATAAGAAAATCACAAACTTGTGATGGGTTAAACGGTATTCGATTCCACAGTAGGAAAAGTTAATATACAACATTTTGTTTTAAGTTAATTTTTATTGAGGAATTTATTCATAAGTAAACATAATCACTTATCATGTTGACTTTCCACTTTTACTAGATTCCTTAATCAAACTCATATTTTTTCCAAAAGATGAGTATTTAGGGAGACTTGTTCGCATTAAGAGTACTATAATAAACTTCTAGAAAATCACCTAATCCACCAAAGAGAACTATATACATCCCATGTCTTTAGGATTTAACCAAAACCAAAACCAAAAAAGTTTAGTACAAGGTCAGATAATCCAGAAAAGGATAACCCTTTAAAAATAAAATCTATGCTTAATCTCCAAAATTTATCCAACAAAACCCAAAGTTCAACGAGGACCATCTGATAAACAATTTTTCCATAAAATTATTCAAATTAAACCAATATAAGATTGAAACCCAAATATTTTAAGGATTTAGTCACATAGTCTTCCAAGTTAAATCGTAACATTTATCTCCAAACAACATCAGTTGCTCCTAAAGTCTCATATTGAAAAGTAATTAACCTAATCACATATCCTCCATGATAGGTTAATAATTTTCATAAATAACCCAAAATCAAATTACTCATAATTCATAAAATCAAATAACTAAAAATAATCAGTCAAACTAACCAGGGACTTCACGTAGTCCACTGGTAGGCAATAAATTCCAGTCGCACTTTAGTTGTGGGTTCGATTCCCACAGCTTTGTCTGACGTGAAGGGTAGTCACACAGTCTGCGTTTTTTCCTTTTTCGAAAACTATATAATTCTCAAATCATTCCCCAAAAAGAGATAAAATCATCAAAAATAACCAGAACATAATTTAACCTCAATTTTATCTCATGCCTTTCACTTCTATCATAACATATAGTAACCCATAATTACCTCAAATGTAAGGATCATATAAACTCTAATGGTTACCTTTATAATTATTACCTGAACTTCTACATCGATTGGTCATCTCATACATGATGTATTAAAGATCATACCAAGGTTCTTGTGGTTGATCATGACCCCTTGATAGTTGGTTTAGAACAACCACGAGTTTCCTCATTGAATCCCCCAATTTATCTAGTCTCTTAATCAGAGAACCACCACAGTTTCCTTCAAACCTATTGTCACTTTGGTGCCTGCTAGATTCATCCATTCACTAAAAATAGAAATTTCAGTGTGAGTGTATCAACAAAACCATCATGCACTAATGAGGGAGATAACCACTAAGATATACTTACTCATTCACTTTATCTAAAACTAGGACTCTTTCTGAAATCTTATCCATTATGGTACTGTCACTTATGATTGGAGAATACCCTAACCTCTAAAGTTTTCTAAACCGACCTTTGATACCAACTATAAGGCCCCAGCCTTAAACCTTACTTAATCTTGAGTTATTACAAGATTACACATTGAGGATCTTTTCAGGTTTAGTGTTTTAGAGAATTAGATCATGAAACTTTCATTACATTCCATATTTAAACAAAGTAGTTACATAAAAGACAGTATTCATTCCTCCCATCAATGGAAACATTTTTCAAATAAAACATGGATTCTTTCTTGACACATCCTTGACACTATCATCAAATCATGTACCTTTCCCTTGACCTGTGAAAAACATTTCAAAAACTTGGGATGAGCATAAAAAGCTCAGTAAGGGTTATAAAAATATGGACAGGAAACATGAGTACATATATACATAAGTCACTTTAACATACCTCATCAAATCATTAATAAATCATAGAAATCATAAGACATAAAAGGTAACTTGAGGCATTCATAACATTCTTACGTAGGGAGTAACCCTCTTGGTTACGTTTGAAATACCCACCACAGTATATTCCCTAAATATCTTCGAAAAAACCTTAACGTTTCACTCTTTCGCGTTACCCAATGAATTGGAGAGCTATATCAGGCTCACACACCCTTAGTTTATCACGAAACCACCCATCTTCATAAAAATTCCCCAGAACCATAACATAATCGTATCACATAAAACATGCATAAAGGAAACAAAACATTTCCACATTTCAATCACAAGATATCAATAAAACACATTGATATAATAAAAACATTATGAAAACCATTTTCAATACAAAAATAAAAGAAAATTAAAACATGGTATTTATTTTTCTTTTAAAAAGAAGGTATGGCTTGTTGAGAAAGCCAAAACTCAAATAATGGTCACGACGGCGGAGAAGTCGTTGTCGCCGCATACGTACGACAAAAACATTCACTTTTTTGGTTTAATAAAAACTTCGTATAAAAAATATTCCTTTTGAATAAACGTAAAAGTCAAAGGGTTTTATACACCATATAAAAGAAGGTTGTGTATAAAATAGAATATGCCTCAATGAAAGGAGATTGAAACGAAGTCCCTTACAAAGACTGTATCCTTGGTTTAAGGATAAATCAATTACATAATTATGTGTGACAAACAAATACACCAAATATAAATGGATATTACGTGTAAAATAATCAAAGGTAATTCACACATAATCAAAGGATGACATATTCAATAACTACATGTTGAACCCAAAGAAATTGAAATTGGGTTAAGAAGTTCCCTTAACAGCCTAACGGCCTCACATCGAAATGAGTTGATGAGAGATAAAAAAGGGTATCTAATCACTTGGACATAAAATTTATATCAATAAGGAAATATGAGAACATATCCCAAAATAACAATGTGTAAATTAAAATACCCAACAAAAGATGTATTTTAAAAAGAGGAGGGTGAATGGTTCTCTTACCGACTTGGGTATCATTCGAAACATACACCTCGTGAAAGAAGGACAATACAACATTGATGTAGATACTCATAAAAGAAATTATATTACAAAATGAGTAAAATAATGGGCAGTAAATACACCACTCAGTAGAAATTGTGGTAAATGTAGCATAAATCTCACTGGAATAAAAGTGAGATGAAAAATCCCTTTCGAAAACTCAGCAGCCTAACGGCGCCACATAAAACAAAGAAAAATGGATTGATGAGATCAAATAGGGTATCTCATAATATTAACATAAAGTTTATAGAAACAGGAATATAAAATAACAACCCCAAACATAACAAAGAGGAGCTTAAAATAAGTGACATAAAGGAGAGTACTTAAAAAGAAAGAGAGAGGTTAGATCTCTTACGAAAATTCAGCAGCCTAACGGCGCCTCCCAAAACATCCAAAATCGTTTGATGAGAGAGAATAGGGTCTCTCATCACATGAACATAAAAATTACACTAAGATTAATATAAATGAACATCCCAATAACAATAAAGATGAGATTTAAAAGGAATGACATAAAAGAGTGTACTTAAAAAGAAAGAGTGGAGTAGGATCCCTTACCTCAAGTCCAACTTGTCTTGTTCGTTTCATTATATTCCTGAATAATGAACTTTGGTCAATTAATAATTGCCTAATTACCTCATCTATAGATTATTATTCTGTTCATATCACATATTATAATGTTATAATAATTTTTTAATAATGTTATTTCATATCAGACGTTTTTGCCAATGTTTGGTACATGAGTCAAAAATAAACTTGTTTGAAAAAAGATTGCCCATGTAGTTATATGTAAATAATTTCCAGAATAGTATTAATGATTAAAATATAATATATATCCAGTAAATATTCATTTTATACTATTCCATATCATTTGGAGATAAAAACGAAAAGCATCGTTCATGGAGATGGTAGGCCGTACGTACGCATGAACGCTACTTTCATTTTTTGTCATATTAATGGAATTAAAAAAAATGAGAGAGATATACATATGTTATAATTCCAGAATGATATCCATAATTTAAATGTAATATATTACATATATATCTATTATATATATTTACTTATAATATTACATAACATTTTGAGATAAGAAATGAAATGTACCATTCATGGAGATGGTAAGTCGTACGTACGCATGAACTCTACTTCCATTTCTATTTCATATTTAATGGAATTAAAACATAATGATACAAAATATTATTTTAATTCCAGTATGGTATCATATATAATATCATTAAATATATCCTTTATACGTACCACATATGGTATTAACGAATCAAACCACTTTGAGGGGGCAGTAGTCCGCACTTCCTTTAAATGAAGATATGACGTTTACCCATAATGGAAACCATAAAGGTACGCCATAAATGAAAAATACAGAAGATTAAGTAAAACATAAACATATTAGATATCATATATAAATATATTTTCATCTTAATGGCCACCTTTGAAGGGGTTATAAATATGTTGAACACTCATCGTTTTGGGAGGCAGAAATTCGCCATCCACGGAAACAGTATGTTCTTTAACCATTAGATGTAGGTGTGTGTAAGTGTAGCTCAAATAATTCTTATAACAACATCATAGTATATTTAATATACTTTATTTGTTACAAAATAAATTAATAAATAGAGTTTAGGGGGTTGGAGAAGCAAAATAAAATAAAAGGACACAAGTGAAGACATTACCTTAAAATCGGGTAACTCCCATGGGTTTGAGATCAAAGGATTCCTTGGTAATCTTCTGCCCAATGTGAGGATTCAAGGAGTTAGAGAGGGAAGTGGAGAGACAAAATGGTCAGGTTTTGGCCGATAAAAAGGCTTTGGAAGTGTGGGTAAGGAGGTAGAGGTGGGGGCCTTTTATAAGAGTAGAGGATGGGTACTCTTGTAAAGTTACAAAATGTTACTTTATTTTCAAAAGAGTTTCGGATTTTAAAGGTGCTACATTGATTTATTTCATGGATAAGGTGATAAGGGTTCTAAATAAACTCATCCAATAGCTTTTTGACATGTGTAGGTCTTATATATTACATTATCTTTCCATTTTATTTAAATCGTTAAATAATAAGGTCATCACTGCATCATAATTATGTCATAAATAATTTAATTTATTTAATGCCTAAAAATTATAAAAAAATACTATGATGTAGGAAATCTTTTTATCTTTACAATGACTATTTATAGTCAAAAATATGACACGTATAACCCCATGTAAAAATTGTTTTAGTAAAACATTTCATGTTTGTGTCATTTTTACTTTAACATTAAATAAAAATATATTTATGTCATTTTCCAACCAAAGTGGCTCCATGGGGTCCCCAAGTTGACCCATGGATTTTCCGGGTCGGCCATGACACATCCAATGAGGTTATGACATGTGTCTAGGTAATTTCATTTTATTAAAACATTATTCTTAGCATAAACTACACTAATTACCGCTAATCGCGATTAAAAACTTAATAAGTTACTATTCAAAAAATTATTATTTTTATCCCATTGAACCACATTTTACTTCTTAATGACAAACATGTATGTCGGATTTTTGAAATTCAAAACACAAATATGGAAAAATTTCATTTAAACGGAAAAATCAGTTTTTATAAGTACAACTTAGTGGTTTCACTATTCATCAAAAATTGAAGTTTTTCAGAAAAACCCGAAAAATTCACCCTAAGATAAATTTGATATTCCGAATTCACAAATTAAGTCTATTTTAAAAAATTCAAAACATTTAAGTCACATTAATTAATTTAATAATTAATTCACGCTGTTAGAGCAAAAGCGTGTTTTTATGAAACAATAAGTATCAAAAGATTGACACTAGTTTAAGTCTGATTTCAAAGTGAAATTAATTCCAACGACCACTATTGGATTTAATGGTAATAATATATTCTAATTTTACTTTAAAACCAATTAAAAAGATAATATAATCATATAAATAAATTATATTAAAATGATGTTTTGAATTAAAATACAACATTTTACACTATTCATTAAAAAATGAACTTTATTGGAAAGATACCAAAAATTTACACAAAGTAAATTTTGATGTCCCAATTCTTTTGAAGAGTTTTATTTAGTACAACAGAATGTATAAGAGTGAACAAAACTATATTTAATGATGGTTCACCACCAAAAGGCGATAAGTGAACCTTTAGTGAAAACTAGGGCATATAAGCCTAAAATTGAATTCTTTCTGTATTTTAAGCCTTTATCTTTTATTGGATAAATGTAAAAACATTTAAAAACATATATAATCATATTTTAGTTATTTATATCCATTCCCACCAATACAACGGCTACATGTTAACTACCATTTAAAATAATATTATTTTATTATTAGAGTGCAATGTAAGATTCCCAAGAAACTCGTTGTTGCGCGTTGGGTACGCCATCGAGCATAGCGTCCCCTTTAAATTCATATTAATATTTTATTCACAAATATGGATAAATACGAAAATTTAATATTTTTTATTTACCCGGGGTGTTACAAAAGAAGTCTGATAGTTGGTGACCATTTATGCGGAAGGAAAATGTCACACTTAGAATTTTTGAAAAAAAGTTAGGTGAACCCATGTTATTACTAAAAAAATTCATTAAAAACCAACATGAATCAATAATGGAGGTTGAATAAAAGAATAATAAAAATCCAATGGAAATTAGAAAAGTTTCTAGGTCATTTATCCCCTTATGATTAGGGTTTAGTCTCTAAATATGCTTAATTTGACATTAATTGAAGTGATAAATTTTAATAAATTTATTAATAATTATTCTCAATAATTAACATGATATAATTAGGCTCTAAATATTTTATTTATTAAAATTTAGTATATAAGTTTTTCAAAATTCAATTCAAAAAACCTGTAAATTTCTGATTAATGCTAATCTCAATGAAGAAATGAAATTATGGGTTTTTAAAGTATAATTATTTTCAGAAGTGTATTAGGTTTTTATATTATATTTCTAAGTGAATTTTATTATAATGGTCATAATTGTATTAATATATGTATTATTGATATAATTTTTCATTAAATAAAATTTAACACATAATTTAAACAATAATAATTACTGAAATGGAAAATATTATTTTTACTAAAATGAAATATTTTCCACTATTCAACAAAAAATTATATTTCTCAGAAAAATCATAAAAATTCACGCTATGATAATTTATATAGATTAAATATTAAAATGAAGTTTATTTTACAAAATGAAATTGATTAATCGGTGAAAAAATGTATTTTATTATTAAATGATGTTTGTTCGAGAAAAAAAAATTGAAACTTAAAAGGACATTACCAAATATTATATTATTTAGTATCAATGTGTTTTATCAACATGTAAATATTGTAAATAATATTTGAAAATTAGTTATTAATATTATTATATCTAATTTTAATTGTTAGGTTATAATTATCCCATTTAAATAATTATGATAGCAAAAAGATGTTTCATAGAAACATCGGTGTTGTGGGTGACATGTTCCAAGTGGGTGTTGCATGTTTCAAACACAAAATTTGTGTTTCGTTTAACATGTTCTAATTTGGTTTCATGTAACGTATTCCTAGTTAGTGAAATGTGAATTGAATGTTCAAGTTATTTTATTTCATGATATGGATGAAAATTTAATTTATTAAAAAAATGGCCAAAAAACAAGGGGTGTTATAATCTACCTCCTTAAAATGAATTTCATCCTTGAAATATGTCACTTGGTTTAAAAAAATTGGATACTTACTATTGATCATATAAAAAATATTCCACATAAATTCATATAAATGGGGATTTATCCCCAAAAATTTTACAATGAGTGATGTCTTTTTTTGGAGGAATTTCTATATACGATCCCAAATTTCAATAGGATGCTCCTTGTAAGAATGGTCCATCTCCTGTGATATGACCAATAAGGTTTGTACATGTGAAGGGTCAGCTATGTAATTCATCTGGAGTGATACATGGAATAGATCACGAACTTGATAGAGACAAAAAGAAGCTCCAAGTGATATATTACAACCCTAATATGATCAAGATTATAAAAGGGCCGGCATAACTAATTTTAGAATTCTCATTCTTCCCAAATATCATAACTTTCTTCTAGGGTGAGATTCATAGAAACTCTTATTCACCAACTTCTAATTTCATATCACAACTTGTATTTTCAATGTATCTTTTATATATACTTTTACCTCCCCTGATATCATAGTGAATCGTTCTAAATTTCTTGACCATTTCGTTAGAAATCACAGGTTCTAATTGCTTTCATTCTCAGAAATCATCCCAACACAATGGTGATTTACATTTCTTCCCATAATGGTATTCAGACATTTCCATGTGAATGCTTAATTGAAATATATTTTATGGAAAAAAAATCAACTATAATATGTTGTTTATCTCCACTTCCTTTAAAATTTGTAGAATAACATGTCAATATATCCTCTAGGGATTTAAATTTTCGTTCAAAATGGCCATTTTTATGGGGATAAAAAGATGTTATGAAACTAAATTCTATATAATGTTTTTCCTAAATAAATCACTATAAAATTGAGGTAAACCTCATATCCGGATAGGATAAGATATAATGTTTCACTCCATTCAACATTACAACATCTATAATTTATATCCTAGAAAGGTGATCCAGATAGAAATATTCTATAAGGGAGATAATGTTTTCTTACTTAGGAAGGTGATAAAATACCACCCATGTACAATTAAACCCTTTATAGTTTTTGTGCAGTCCAGTGACAAAATAAATAGTGGTTTTCTCCCATTTTCAATCTAGTATAGGTAATGGATTCAACATTCCCATTAACTTTTGTCTCTCAACCATAACATGATGGTATACCAAGAACTAAGATACAAACTCTATGATATATCTATTCATTCCATCCCACTATATGTATTATTTCATATTTCTTTACATATTCATACTTCTAGAATGAATATGGAATGAAATATAACATCCCACCCCTTCTCATTTTCTTGAGAATATGAGGAGATTCTACTAGGACATTTGTGCTGTTACCAAGGCACCAAAGGATGGAAATAAATGTCAAGGCCATCATGAAGAAATTGAGGAAGATATGACATTGGGTTAAACCAAGAAACCTACAATTCATTACCACCTATACTATGTGAAATAAGTTAAATTTTCATTCCAAACCATATATTTCCAAAATATATCCAAACTATTACATGACAATTTCCAAAGACCAATACAACCAAACAATACCAAACCAATATTAGAGGACCAAGAGGAATACTAAACATGAGGCCCATAGTAAGCCAATACACACTATACTACACCACCCCCACCTCCATTATGCAAGCACCATGGCATCACTAATGCATCTCCATGAACCACATGCAAAAGGAGATTCTATACCTTTACATGTGTCTCAAAATACAACATCTACAAAAGCACCCTAGAGCCGTATATAGGGTGAGTAATAATAATCAGTAGGCTATCCCCAAATTAATTACCTACACACTCCACTATCAATGAACCATTATCCCATTTATATAAAATAGTGTATATTAAAATACAAAATACTACAACAACTACCAATAATCGAATCACACCTTTACAAAGACCCTGCTATCCAAACCATGCAAAACAAGGGTAATACAACCCCCAATGACATATGACACTTTATTATTACACATTAGAATAATAATATCCATATTTAAAAGTGTCACACAATAATGCAATAAAACATGGTTGAACTTCCTATCCATTCATTTTTACTGCTTTAACAATCAAATTGTACTTCTTGTCTACTTATCTTTGGTGGTGGACCTTCTACCTACTAACCGTCCCATTTTTATAGTTTATCTCCCTAGCTACATCACAAAATATTATCACAAGATAAATTATTTTCCATTACATAAGTATATGAACTCAATGTCACAACATTATGCCACCAAAATTTTAAACCCAACTCTCCCTTATAAACACCAAAAATACCAACACAATCCATAAAAACATCAACAAATCCCACATTTATTTAAAAATACTATACAAAAAGTTTTCATTTGAAAACATATTATATTTAGACAAAAACATTATAGAAAATTATATTTAATAAATAATTTTCCATAATTCAAACAATTATCGATTTTAAAATAAATTTTTTAAAATCACACCATGAATCCCCTTTTGATAACACTCCCATTTTACCAAAAAAATTAAAAAATCATCACCAAATGAGTTTTTACCTTGTTTCACACATCATATTTCAAAATAATTTCAATAAAAACAAATTAATTGAAAATAATGCCTCAATTTCCCAAAATGTGGGGCCAAGAGATAATAATTCTACCATTATGGTTCTAGTAGAATCGACCAACTAGTAAACACACCACAAATCCGGGAGAATGATCCAACAAAACCAATCTAGATATCATTTCCAATCATCAACAATCCATTATATAATCATGTTAGAAAAAAACCTAAATCTATAATAAATGGATGTATATCTATGAATCCAATATATAGGGAATATTAGATCTATAGAAACCCCCAAAACACCAATAGATGAGACTTACCCAAGAACAACTTCATTCAAACCACCAAAAAACCCATTGGATTTTCTTGAAAAATTGGTTGAAGAGCTGATATAACTCCTGATAACGAGGGATCCCATGTAGGATTTTTATGGGAGATGAAATGAGTGAGTTAGGGTAAATCCGGACGAACAATGATTTTTAAAAAACCTAATTTTCTAGACTGCACAATTAGATCCAACCGTTTGTCAAATTGTTCACTAACTGTGCTGATGCTACTGTCCGAACAGTGAAAAATCACACAATTTTCATTGAATCATGTATGGTTTACACTAACCATGATAAATAGTAAAACCATTAAAAGGAATAAAAAACGTTCCAAAACCATTCCAAACACTCCAAAACTCTCCCAAAAATTGTATAAAAATAATAAACACATAAAAAGTTATAAATAAGGTCCCATGCCTCAAACTAGGGGTAATAAAGATGAACTATGAGCATCCTATAACTGATACATCTTCAATATTGTTATGGAAGGAAAAAATAAACAGTTCATGAATGTCATTATTCCATCTGGATCAAGGTTATATTCAAGAACATTTTTGACATTCTTCTGCAGCTCTACATCTTCCTTCTGCATCTCTTTTATCATCACATAGAAAGAGTGTTGGATATTAACTCGAGAAAGAAAATAGTTTCCAACTATTTTTTTATTTCAAGATCCATCCATTCAAAATATAATAATATTGTGTCATTTTACATCCTCATCATAAAAAATCTAGCATGATCACTTTCACATAAAGAATCTACCACAACATTTATTTTACAGGGGTAATAATATATTGAACATTCTTAATCATTTATAAAGTCTAACTATATTCTCTTTCTCATGTATGGTTCCTTATATGGTAAAAATACTTATGTATTTTATGATCAATATATATATCGTACTTCTCATCATAATGATAATACCTCCATATCTTTAAAGAATACATTTCAACTACCAGCTCCAAACCATGCGTTGGGTAAGTATTATCATGAATCATCAACTATCATGAGGTATATGATATAACTGTGTTATTCTTCATAAGAACACATCCAAATACAATCTCGAAAGAATCACTAAATATTAAAAAACTTTATCTGATATAGGGTAACGTAATCATTGGTTCATTGACTAAACTTTTATTGAGTGCCCTGAAATTTTCCTCACATTCATCTGTACAAAGGAAGTAGAATCCTTCCAAGTAAACTTGATGATATTATTAGATACTCATGATAAACATTCCACAAAAAATTTATATTATCTAGATAAATCAATAAATCTATAGATCCCAGTCACTGTGGTTTGTCTAGGACAACATTCAATAACTTCCATCATATATGGATAAACTACTATACCATATTCTGAGATTATGTGACCCAAAAATTAGAATAGTTTCATACAAAATTCACAATTTTTAAATTTTCTATATATCATTTAATAATTTTGGGATTGTAGTAAAATTCTTATGTGATCATTATTCTCTTCCTTGGTATTTTAATAGATAATAATATCTTCAATAGGGACTACAAAAAACTAATCTAGGAAATCTCTAAAGATTATATTCATTAAATCCATGAATATAACAGGGGAATTAGAAGGACCAAAAGGAATCACAATATATTTATTGTTTCCATAACTTATAAAAAATGATTTCATGGGCATATCTAATTTCTAGACCCTCAATTGATGATATCTAGAATGAAGGTCAAACTCGGAAAAGTATTGAACATTGTGAAATTGATCATAAAATTAGTCAATATGGTGATGAGTAAATTTATTCATGATTGTGATATTTTCCATCAATCAATAATCAATGTAGAGCCACATTGATAAATCTTTCTTTTTTATAGAGATTACATGTTCACCCCTAGGAGACAAACATGGTCGAATTAATCCCTCATCATAGTTTTATTGGAGATTCTTCTTCAATTACTACAAATAAATTGGAGAAATTCTATAAGTAGTATTTTGAAATTGGTATGGAAACTAGTATGAGATATATTGAGAACTCAAAATAACATTATGGTGGAAGACTATGAATCTATTCTAGAAATAAATCCACTAAATTTCTAATAATTGGTATATCATTGATGTTGATTTTTTCCTAGTTCATTTGAGTTAAATAATCCTTTTGAATAGGAATTAAGACCAATACCCTATATTTAATGTCCATAGGAATATAATACTTATCATAAAATGGATGGATGATCATATGAGAGTTGTATATATCAGAATTAACATTCTTATCTTGATAATTTTTTTGGGATTGATGAAGATAAATCAAATATATGACTAAGATGACATCAAATTAAACCAAATCCATAGTAACAATATTATCAAGAATCACATTACAACAATCATCAACCATAGATTTATCATAAACATTAGTTTCAATCATCATTCCATTAGTGGTTTACATTAATTATTGGATATATAAATTTTACTATAATCTTAACACCCTTAATAAATTATTTACATATAAAATATTTGGTTGATCCAGAAGAATATATGACAGTAGATGTTCTATAGTGGATGGTAAGAATTTCTTTGATCAAGTCATTATTTCACCCCTCATGTGATATATCGATTGAATGATATTTCCCAATATCCCCTGCCTTAAGAGGTTTCTGATTTTGATCATCATAACGAGACATTGGGGTTGGTAAGTGGTTATCATAACGACCATTCTATTTACACTTGTAGTACTGAATTTTGGGATGTTATTTCGTCTCACATTTTCCCAATTCGCAACATTATCTAACTTCTTCCCATAACAATGACAATCAATTACTCGATGACCATCCCTTCCACACTAAAAACATTTATTAGAAACATTTATAAAATATCATCCATGATTATTTCCACACATAGATAATGAATGGAAACTCATAATATTTTTCCCAAGGTTTTTCAATATTCCTTTGAACTCCATCTTCCTTTTCTTTTCAACACCATGAGGATGATATGTGACTACAACATCTATTTCAACATTTATTACATCATAATAAATATCTTCAATACTACTAAAATATCTTATGGACAACCAACATTTGAGATATTGATTTAATCCACGTGAGAACCATTCAATATAAATTTTGGGTTATATGGTAATTCTGGATGTTTACATCCCATGTCACATGAAATTAGCCTCGTATATACATACAATGTCATCATCGGTTTTATTAAACTAAACGAAATCCTTTCCCATCATGGTATAAAGAATCTAATGAATGTATTTATTGAAAAATAAGTTCTTAAACTAGTCCCAATCCTTTATTTGTATCTCATTATTTCATCCTTTTATTATTGATTAGAGTCCACCACTAATCAATATTTTTTTCTAACAATAAACAACCCGAATTACTTTTTCATACTCTAAAAATAGGAGTAGAGAGAACGTATTATCAGTAGTATTAATCAATTGTTCAGAAAAAATTGGATAGTAATACCCTCTAAATGACGTTGAAAACTACCTCATGAAAGACTCAATATCATATATTCCCATTATTTTCTCATTTGTTAGCCCACCATGATTCGTAGCCTGGGAAAGATATGCGAGCATAATAACAAGGGTTTCTATTCCAGCTCCCATAGCATTCGATTTCTCATGAAGTAAATTATTGATTTTACTATTACAATAACCATTAACACGATTACTTTAGGTTCAAACCATTTAATACAACTCAAAATCATGGAGTAAAAATTCGTTATCATAATAGGGAACCACATAATCATGAATATTCAATTAAAGGTTGTCTAAATCATGACACCTTCTTTAATATAAAACACCATTGGTTTATCTAAGGTCAACCATATGAAACCTATATTTAAATCTTTCATGACGATTCAAGATGATTTTAATAAATTTCCAAAGAATATCTCCTATCAGTGTCAAAACAGGTGTGCAATCGAACTAGTTTTCATGTACCAGATTTCCCCAATTAGGGACGAAAACATATTTTTAGAGTTATTACCCATATTTACATCTCTTCTAGTGCAACATTCACTAATATTAGTCATATTGGGGCGTATTTCTCTTAAACCACTCACTTTATCATTAATCAAAATACCAACACATTTTCCTCTTCTTTTCCTAATCCTTAGAATTTTCACTATACATTTTATTAGGTCTGTCACTAATGTTTTCTCATCCTAGAAATCATAGGATAACTAAAAACATTCTTTGATAAAAACTATAGTGACCATAACATTTAATAAATAAACATTATATAACATTTGAAAAAAAACATAAAACAATATACAAATTGATGCCAAAATTACATACTAGTCTAGTCCCTTTGGAAGTAGTGAAACTTAAACACTAATACATAAGAGAGATACATTATCTCACACTAGGTTCTTCTTGAGAAAAACCATACTAGGCACATCAAATATAATACATATATTCATAAATTTGGAAATGAAAAATAAAAAGGGGTGAGCTAAAATGATCAATAAAGGTAAATAAGGGATATATGTAAGAAAACACATGATAATAAGGGTGGGAGAACTTGATCATGAAAATATAAGATAATACCATACAAGTAAATGATCATCTATATAAATCATGGAATATGTTTTTGGAGATCATAATATATTAATCATATGGAGATAAAATATATAACAGAGGAAAGAATCACAAAGGAATAAAATATGGAATTATGGAAGGCACATAAGCATATATAATATGATTTCTATAGTATCAAAGGAATTACATCCATGAACATATTTGTAGTATATTTTCATTTCTCATACCATCTTTGTAGTAATGGTTCACTAACATCGACATATTAGTAGCATGAGTTCACCCCAATACCATATCAGTAGTTATGGTTCACTCTAATGGCCATCTTAGTAGCCAATGTTCATTCCCAAGACCATCTTAGTCTATTTATGATGATATAAATCATTAACCATTGTATTGGAAGGGACATATAGGTCCCACCAATCATAAAATTAAATAATACATTTATTTTCCACATAATCATAAATAATAATATCATAACCTAAGAAATGATATGGGTATCAAAATCATGTAATCATATAATAACCTATAGAAAAATACATGATTCATAATCATTTAATCAAAATCATAACCTGTGAAATAGAAATGGATATCATAATCATATACCCCTTGAAAGTGAAATTTATTTGATAAAAATATAACTCATGAAGGAGAAATGAGTATAATAAGGACTATGAAATTAATCATAACCCTTTCATAGTATGAATATGAATGATCCTTTAGATCATTTCCTATAAGGGAAATCAGAAAAATAAATTAACATTATCTTATATGGGGAATAGTTTTGAAAGATATTTTAAAGAGCATTATTGAGGAAAATATCCTTTCTATATTGATAAATATTTTTAAAACAACAATCCTTTTTGAAATATTTCTTCATTGAAAATATATTTGATAAATTATAAAATAAAATTTGATATCACAAACCAATTGTTAAAATAAAATTTCCTAGAAATTATTCTTCAAAAATAATTTGAAGAAAAAATTGAAAATATTTTTGATATAATTTTTGAAAATATGATTTTTTAATACTATTGAATTCCGACAAGAGAGAGAAAGTCAAATTTTACCAAAAAACCATTATCTGAAGTATAAAAGAGTTTGAAAATGGTAATAATACATGAATATATTTTTTATAAAAAATTATTTGGAAACACATGAGTGTTTTTTTGATATGGATCATAAAATCTCATCGAACGAAGCATAAACACACAAAATATTGAAAAACAATTATATTGTTACAATAAACTATTATAATATGGATACATAGGTCACACTCTACATGGAAGAAAAAATTTCCAGGAAGCTTAAAATAACATTAATGAAAATAAATTCATTTATAAAAGGTAAAATGTATGTATTTTCACCTTGAAATGCAATTTATTTGCGTAAAAAACCTGAATCTCAATGTTGTTAAATTGAGACAAAACTACTTTAATAATTAGGTAACTTATGAAACAAAAACCCCATGAATGAAAGATCATAAAATGGATATGTGAATAAAAATAAATTTATGTATATGATACATAAAATAAACTCATTGTCAGAACATACACCACAAAAAAATAACTAGTGTCAAACATAGCATGTATCTCATGGAAATAAAAAGTGAGTTGATATCCCCTTAACTTCTGTCCCGACTCTTGTTGTACTTATTAAAAATACTTTATAATAAATACAAATTTTTATACATATTTTACAGAAAAATATTCTTTTATATAATAAAATATATGATATTATTACTACCTTATATTACCCTCTAGTTATCCATATTTTGTTAGGGTTTTAATTCAGATAATATTCCCTTTGTTCTTCAAATGTATCTTAATATCTAATATTATTAGTCCTTATACATATTCCAAGATTCCATAAAATCAAAAATAATACGAATATAAATTATATTCATTATATTTTTATTATAATAATCTATAAAATATATATGTATGAAATAGAATACACCGCTCATGGAGACGGTAGGTCGTACGTATGCATAAACAATATTTACATTTAATAGTCTTATTGAAAGAAATAAAGTAAACAATATATATATATATTAAATTAAATTTATGATTTAATATATGTATTATATATTCAATTAAACCATTCTTAATGCAATCCATGTAGTTTATGAACTAATCATATCATTTTGAGGGGGTGGTAATCCACAATTCCAAAAACGAAATTATCACATTGACACTGAATTTAATGTAATAATATATATGATGTAAAACTAATAATGAAAATAAAATAGACAATAAATATAATATATAACATATTAAAATATAGTTTCCAGCATAATTTCTACCATGTGATGAAGAAGATAAAATGTAATAATCCTTATTTAATGAGGTGGTAGTTCATTGTTCACATAAACATTTTGTTCCTTATCCATTTGATGGTTCTGTGTGTATATTTAGGCTGTTAAATATATAATAATAACATACTACTATATTTATTATTCTATTTTTATGAAATCATTTAAAAAATAAATTGGAGGTGGCAGAGAAGGAAAAATAAAATAATGGACTTGAGAAGAGAGGTTATCATTTAATTATGTTACTTCTTTTGGATTTCCCATAGGGATTCCTTGGATTGCCTTATACCTAAGTTATGACTTCCATAAGGAAGGTAATATTTATTACTATTTTATTGGGTATGTTTTGGCCTATGCTAATAGGTTTTATAGGTGTGAAGAGGTTGGAGTGGTGGGGTTCTTTTATTAGAAAGGAAAAGGAATCGCATGGACTTTTTGAATACATGTTAGTTGTACAAATGTTATTACAAAAAATTGTTATAAATGACAACATAAATAAATAATGTAATTTTTATTCCTAAATAATTGATAGAAAATGTGGGTTGAACATGAGTATAGGTCATTTAATCCCCTTATATTGATGTTTAGTCCCTAATTAAGCTAAATTAGACATTAATTATTGTGATTAATTTCAATCAGTTTTTCTAATCACATTAGTAAAAAATAAAAATAAAAAAACTAGAATATAAATACTTTATTGATTATAATGGTTTATTCTAGTTTTTATAAATTGAATTCATAGAAGCAGTAAATGTGTGATTAATGCTAATCTTGTAGATTTGACAAAATTATGTATTATTAACAGATAAAGAATTTCAAAAGGTTATTTTGTTTTAAATTAAATTAGAATGTTAAATTAATTATAATGAAAAAAATTTAATAACTATATATATTTTTGATCTATTGTGACATTACGAAAATTTAAAATATAATTTAGACATTAATATTTATTTAAATGAACAATTTAGTACTTGACTAAAATGCAATATTGTTGAATATTCATCAAAAATCGATGTTTCTTAGAAAAATCCCAATCAATCACCATAAGAAATATTTGACACTATAGATTCATAAATGTACATTATTTTATCAAATTATATTTATAAATTTATCTAAAATAAATTTTATTAATAAAAGTGGTTCAATTAAAAAAAACTAATTTTAAATAATAAAGGATTTACCAGAAATGAAATCATTCATTTACAATATGTTTTATCTATATAAAGAATAATAAATAATATTTTAAAATTACCTAGTAATATTAATATAACTAATTAAATAGGTTATTTTATAATTATCTCATTTAAATAATTATTACTGTAAAATGATGTTTCATGGAATCATCGTTATTGAATGTAACATATGCGAAGTTAGTGTTTCTTGTTACATACATCAAGTATGTGTTGGATGTAACATATGATTACTTTGTTACATGTAACACAATTCAATTCAGTGTCATGTGTATGAAATGTTTTACTTAGTTATTTTCTATAAGAAATTGTAATTTTGATTTATTCCAAAAAAATGTGTGTAAACACTCAAGGTGTTATAGTTGGTATCCCCAAAAACCAAGGATAGTCACCATGTTAAAGAGTAAACAAATTAGTAAAAATGTTAGGTTTAATAAGTTGTCATGATCTACGATCAGTAGTTATTATCATGTGATTCCTAAAAATATATATAATTAGAATAATCTAATTCAAAAAATTGTATCATTCATCAATTTGGTTTCTGATATAAAGGGTATCTGTTTCAACATTTGGTAGTAGTTTCATTTAAAGATATGATTATTAAAAATGATTTAAGTAGGAGGTACTTTAATAAAATTAATGTTTTTATGTATACTCGATATGTATTTATTTATGTGAACAAATTGGAAAAATATTTTTTTAATAACACAATCTCATGTTTCTTACACCATGTTTCGACTCATAAGAATTTGAGGTTTTGTTGATGGATATTATGTAGTTAGTTTGTACACCCACTGAAAATTATTTTGAATGTTGATTATATCTAATGTTTTTTTGATCTTGAGAGGGTAGTAAGTTTTGAAGGACAATGAGGCATAAATTATCAATGAAATGAATATTTGGATTTGGAATAATTAATGTTCCCAACAAGTGGAGGTGTGAAGGAGTTACTTATAATATTTGGAGAATAGTATATATTTATCATATGTGAGGACTGAGAGTATAATGTGGGAGGATATGAAATACCCCATTTAATATAATAGATAAGTTATATTAAAAAGAATGAAAAAAATACAAGTTATCATTAATATCATTGGACTAGATCTTGTAATGTTTGACAGTAAGAATATATGTGGATAATAAAAAATATATATAGTTCCAAACACTTTATCCCGAGATATTGGTTTTCTACTGATAAAACATTAATTATAAATGTGCAGTGGTTTTATTTATTTATGATGTAACAATGGGATAGATAAATATCATGAATTACTCTTCGTATCTGGTCCTCTATGGAAGGAGTATAATTTGAGGGAATTAAATATTGATGAATATGACTTGGTTCTTTCAATTAAGTCATTTCACAAAACAACGACCCAGATGTTCATGATTAAATCATCATACCATTTATTATTGAGTAAGTGGTATTATCATGAGTTGTAGTCATGGGAAATAATTTATAGATTACAAAAAAATTGATAGCACCTTTCAAGAGTTATCGATATTAATAAACAATGTGGAATCAATAATGGTTAATATTATTAATGCTTTTTTTACCAAAAAATACATTAGGGGTTATTTTTGGAATCTAATGAGACTTGGTTTTTCAATTTGTTTGATTTGGATTGTATCGTGGGTAATTTAGTTCATTGTTTACTTTACCGTGTTTTCAAGGAGGACATTTGAGATTTTTTCCCCATGTATACAGTGGCATAGTATGGTGTAGTCCATGATGATTAGAATTTAAAACACTGGATGGGGATATTTTGTGGAGTCTGATGCTACACTAAAATGCAAGTAATGATTATTATATGAGGTAGATGGATGAAACAATCTGAAGATGTTTTTTGGATTATTAAATTGTTATGTTGTGAACTATGAATTAATATATGATTTTTTTACAATATATGTTTTAATATCATATGAGGATTTTCAATGAAAGATGATAATTCTGATAGATCTATGTCAGGAAATTTCCATGATGATGTTTTATGACCATAAAGAACATGATAATTTTATGAAGCAAATAGAATAGAAATGATTGAATGCTTGAAGGGTGTTTGCATAAGAAAATAAAGAAAACGACAAAAGCCTTTAGAAATGAAATTTTTTTCAAACATTTTGATTCAATACTACCACAAGGGAATTTTTTAGTGGAATTTTTTTTTCTCAATTTCAATATATGTAGGAAAATTTCCATGGTTTCTAAAAATAGTGGTTTGAGACCACCTAATTAAATATTCACAAAAGTAATTAAATTTTTTCAATGTTTTTATAATTATTAGAAAAAGGAGTTCCATGAACCTAATGTATAAAAAAGTAATGTTTTGTGAATACAGTTATTTCCACAAAAATTGAATCAATATTTGCGACATGATTTCATGATAATAAGATAATATATAAATTATATTTTATCAAATGAATAATGTGGGAGGAAGTAACATGAAGGTTGAATTAAAAAATCAAGAAGTAAGATTTGTCTGAATTGTTAGTATATTTCAATAAATAACTCATCCCCTGATGAATGAATAAAGGAATATTTAGCAGATGAATATTGAGATAAAATTGCAATGAAATCACTTAATATATCATTTCTAAAATATATTTACAGATAAAACTATGTTTCATGAGGGTCTTCTATGAACGAATTTGTTCCAAGAACACAATGTTTTATGAAAAACAGGGTTTTTAGGATAATAATATAAAAATATAAAAACAATAAATGTTTCATGCATATTTACATACATGAAAATTATTTTGTTGATGTAGGAGTTCTGTAAAATTTTGGGATGTACTCTGAAATTTTGGAATGTTATGAAAAATTATGTGATATACATTTTCAATTGGTGAATAACAATGAAATTTTTTATCACTCAACGACAAACATTTCAATATAATTATATATTAATTGAAGCCAAAAAATCATTACAAAAACAGAATATACTATCATATATGTGTTCAAAAACAATATGTGAAAAATTATGTTTAGGTTAAATAAGAACAGACCATATATTATACAACAAAAGAGATGAGGAATTATTTTTTGGGTCAATATGTCAAAGATATTTTACACTTAGTCTAGCGTTTGAACAAAGAGGAAAAATGAGTGACGCTTAGTTGGGTATGATCATGCCATACATATTTCATTTGGAGTGACCACAAGTATAGGAGTGTCCTACCTATAATGTCATGTTACCCATATATCAGTTTTGTTTTGTCATTTTTTTCCTTTTTATTGTTTGAGTAATTTTGATAATTAATTGGGAGGATACCTATAATGGTGATGTAATAAATTTTTTTTGTATTTTTCAGATGTAATCTTATATTTTTTTATTGAAAATGGATTTATACACCATGTACTGGGGTTACATGACTTGAAATAATCTCGTAGAAGTGTCTGTTAAAAGGGTATACAACACATAGTTTTATATTTTATTCATAATATACTGGATATTTAATCGTTAAAAATATTATTTTTAATAAAATGTGATAGTGTTTTCGATGTTTATGGGACTAAAGAATTACATGACGTCTAGTTGGTTTACACTCCATGTAAAACCGAGAGCATTGGCTTGAATATTAGGGCTCGGATGAAATGATTATTTCCTACATATAGGATTACATTCTCTCAACCTATGTACTCTTATTAGCTGATTTTTGGAATAATCTATTTTCTTAAAAATATTCATCTGGTGAGTGACCAACATATATTTTAAGGTGCATCATTTTGTGTAAGTAGTATTTCAACCTCTTCTACCACTCAATATCTTTGCTCACTATAATTGGTAGATCATCAATTTATTAATGGATCCAAACTCATTGTTTTTAATCATAATTCTTGGTTGACTTCTTAGATCATATGAACTTTCATTATTCATTAGGTATTCCTGTTTTGGGAATTTTTTTCTATAGTAAAATGCATATAGTTCTATTGAAGATTGGCTAATTTATTAATCCTAGAATATATTATTGTTTTTATATTTAATTAAATTTATCTGTGAAAACTTATTTAATATATATTGTGATCTAGATTTTATTTGGAATGAGATTATGTGAATTTCCATCAATTTAAATGAATTTTAAATTGAAATGTATTTTGAATTTGATGGTAATTCAGCATTTATTTATTTATTGATTTTGATAAAAACACGTATAATTGAATTGATGAAAACGTATGATTGGATTAATATAAAAAAGGATTGAAATGATGAAAACCCATGATTTTTAATATAACCATTCAATTTAAAATAAATATTGGTAAATTTAATTATAAATTATTATTTATGTGAAATGAAATTGTTTTACATTTTTCACTGGACTAATTTAGCACTGTGATTTTGGGTTGTTAATGATTTATATAGCAGAAGCATGCTTGGATTTTGATTCTGTAGATATGAATTGATGATGCAAAATATAACAAAAACCATATTCATTAGATATTATCCCTGTTGGGATTTTTATTATTTATATTCATCATTATATAGAGGGATTTGTGCACACATATTAGCTGTGATAAATGATATGGGATGTGTGAGGAGACCATAACTATAAACTATTGTACTGTTGATAAAATGACTATGGAGGTCGTTTTGATTATTTTTATCATAAATTAAATTAATTTCAAATATTATTTACTCATTCATAGTTATTTATTTAAAATATTTTGTATAAAATGTTTATTTGAGACTTTTTTGTAATGTTTTGTTTCATTCTGAAATGAAAATAATGTTGTGATTTAAATTTCCAATTGTTCACGGTTACATGTTTTTTCAAAATTGAAAGAATATTTTTGATTCTTATGGTTGAATATTATTAGGGAACACTTTGTGAGACCCTAATGGGGTTTCTTTCACCCAAAATATCTTTTTCTTTGGAATTTTGTTGACTTTATCCTACCTTGCCTAATTAAAGAGAAATCGCCCCATGGAGGAGTTGGACGATCAAGATTATTTATGTCTAGGAGTGATATGTTCTTTGGGATGTTAGGCTTTTATTGTTTTTATATGTGTTATTTGAAGATTTCAAATTTATGTTTTTGATGTACCTATTTTGTTTAAGGTACAATCACCTTGGATTGTTTTGATAGTACTGAAATTTATCATTATATACTACAGTTTTGGTGGAATATTTGTTTACTATTCAATATTGTATGATTCTATGTTATATTCACCAATAATTATGGAATGAGATTTTCTTTCATTCTATGGTGGTACTGTCATGGATATTGGGGTACCATGTTATCTACAATTTCTGATAAAAAATTTATACCAAAGGTGCATGTTGATAAAATTTCATTGATATTAGATTGTAGTTTAGAATAGCATGTCTGAACATAGTATGCAATTCATAGTGTAATTCTCAATATACCACATCACAATGACCCTTATGTCACCATGGATGGTTTCTAATATCTTTATGGAGGAATAATTATCTTATTTTTTATGCTTTTTATTTTGATAGGTAGTATTAAATATAATTCATTCATATCTAATTGTATTAATTTCATTCTATCTCAAATTTTTGTTGTTGATCTGAGTAAACTTATGGTGTATTCAATGTTCTCTACTGATATTGTGTAGAATTTTGTCTCTGAGAATATGTTTGAATAGGATCCAATAAATAAATATTAATAAAACATAGTTAGAAAATCCTCCCGTGGGCCAAAACCTAGTTAAGGTTGTTGTGTGTTCTTTTTATGCTCTAGGATAGGCATCAGTTTTGGAATCATAGAGTGACTAATATAAAACTATGCTTAGAATTTCATTGACCCGAAGGAACCAGTGTTCCATGGATATAATGACCCATAATTTGTCTCATTATAGGTCGATAAGGATTGATATTCTTTTTCAGTTCTTTGAAAATCACAAATCTATTAAGGTAACGTGTGCTACCATTAAGTTGGACGGACTGGGTAGGAGATGGTGGGAATCAATGAAGGTAATGAAAAATAATGAGGGATTATAGTTTATTGAATGTAATTTTAATATAATAGACCATATCTATCCGGAGTCTATGTTGATGGAAAATGCCAATGAGATTTTCAGACGGAAATTGGCCAATAGGATAGTGACCGAATATACAGACCTATTTTTCGAGCATTTGGAGTCTTCACCTGAGATTGTATCAACTGAGAATATGAATACTTAATGGTTAAATAAGAAATTTACATCTCATATTTGATCGTAGTATTTCTTAGTAAAGATAAATTCTTTTATTTACATAGTGGATATACCATTAACGGTCGAATGTGAAATCTATGGTAACTTCGGGTGAGAGGGAGTTCCTTTTTACCCAAATGGATGTTTTGAAAGTTTCCATAATGTTACGAGATATTTTGGGGTGTAATATATGGTATCTATAAATTTGAGTTCTTCTAGACCTCTTACGGTTCCTATAAGTGTCCATCTTACTTGTATCAAGTGTAGAAAAATGGGAATTTGAAATGGGTTCGCATTGCGACCCCCAAGATATGTAGTTCCATTGGTTATTTTGGACACATTTATTCATTTTTTATATCTAATATGATAAATGTAGTGGAATGGGATCAGATTATTCTAACTGTAATTATTTGATATTAAATTATTGAATATATAAGAGGTTCCAGCCACAACCACCTATAAAAAACGCATCTGTACGCAGCAGAAGATTCATTAAAGGAGGGAGATAAAAATCTAGTGTTTCTGAGAGGTACTTTCAATATATCACTATCTATAGTGAATAATTTATTTCATATTTGTTATTCTCAATCATTTATGTCAACTAATATTTTTAAGTTATTAAATATTTATATTGAACATTTATCTTATGTGATAGACTGTACTACACCCCAAACAAATTAGAGAACATGGTCTCCATTATCCAACTGGTTTTCTCTATTTATCAGAGATTAATAATTACATATATTTTTATCCAGACATTAAATAGTATGAATTTGTTATCTTATCGATTGCATAATCTCTAATAAAGCCTAAATTATTTTTTATTTTTGATGGGTCACCTTTAATTCACCCAATAATGTGTGTCGTATCTTTTAGGGAGAGTTAGACCCAATGATGAATTGAGGTGTACCTTATTAACCAGAGATGGAAAATATAATATCAATATTTCCTTTAGACATGTAGTGTGGATCTTTGAGCGGTAATCTCCCTCATGAGATTGTGGAGTTTCACAACACTTTTCTTTGTTAATTATCTACACACACACTGGAAAGGGTGGTATATTTTTTTATTGATTTAATAATTGAAAATAAAATAGTAACGATTACTTATTACCACATAGAACCAGGTAAAATGAAATATTTGATGAATCAATTGGATGATCTATTGGGGAAAGTATTTTTACTCTAGAGTTTTTCACCTATGGTGGAACTAGTTATCTTCACTAAGAAATATGATGGAACACATCAGCTATTTATTGATTACCAAAAATTCAAATATGTTATTATACATATTATGTATATCATACCATAAATTAATTTTCAGTTTGACCATTTTAAAGGGACCAATTTGTTCTACATGAATGTTCGTAGATCTGGTTACACCAATATTGGAATAGTGGTATCTGAAATTCTAAAAGGTGGTATCTAGATAAGTTATGTCCATTATGAGTACCCTGTTATTCCATTTTTTATGTAAATTATTGTTTATTTGATTATGGAAATTATGAATATGATATTCAATGAGTATCATGATACGTTCCTGGTGGTATTTGTCAAAGAAATCAGGGTTTACTATGTTCCCTATGAGGATCATGTTCATCATATAAGAGTTTTTCTAGAATTATTGAGAACTCACTGACATTATGTGAAGCTATACAAATGTGATTTCTGGATTTGAGACATGGCATTATTTAGACTCGTGGTCTCAAAAAAAGGTATCTCGGATAACACTATTATGGTGAATGTTGTTTTGACATGGGGGAAAACACAAATCTTTTTCAGATCTTGATATTCTTGGGTTCATCTATATGTTATTTCTTGTTTTTAATGTACATCTTTTAATTGGAATCTCTGATGACCATTCTAACATAGAAGGAAGTGATATTTTATTTAGATGAGAAATGGTATAGTAATTCTGTTGACCAAAAATGACTTTTGACTTCTTTTCGGAGGTTTAGTCCTACAGTGTCCGAATAAGGATATTAAATATTCTAATAAGTATTAGGTTTAAGATTTGGTTTTATTTCTATACAAGGTGATCACATAGTTTCATATAACTAATAGTTTTCTAGGTCACATGAGATGAATTATCTGTCCCATGACCTTGAACATGCACTTTTAATGCATGATCATAAGAGTTGGAGGAAATACCATTTATGGTAATGGTTTACATTTTATTTTAACCACAATAGTATTTTCTATATCCTCTCTAAAAAATATTTGAATATCCTCAAGAGGAATTCGGTGGATTACCTACTTTATTTTTATTTAAATGTTTCTCAAGGAATGTGAATGTCTTTAGGGATTCTTTGAGAAGAAAATTATGATCCATTACCTTATGGAATCATTGTAATAGTGGAAAATTATTTCCATTGTTTCACTGTAGGAGTTCAGTAAAGATGGGATGAGTTTTTCATGGGTAGTTTCATGTTGACCTCTACTATTCTCAAGATGGTTATTAGGAAAAAAATATCAATGAAGAATTTTGATCAATTAGAGACATTTTTTATTGGGCGGAGACCATTTTTGAGTGTTCTTTATCCATGGAGGGTATTTATTGTTTTCAGAATCAGTTTGCTGTGATGTTACCTATGGGATAATATGTGATAGGTGATTTCCATAATTCCCTATTGGTTGGACATGAAGGAACCACAATGTTTTTTATGATATGTGGAAATAAATCTAGTGGTCAGGTATGGGTGGAGACATCACTAACTTTATTTCTCACATCTATACGTGGAATCTTGTCAAGGCTGAGCATGAGGGGCTTTCATGTTTTCATTATCCACACTTAGTGGCCACAAGGAAGAGTGATAAGATATCTATGGAAATTGGAATTGGGTTCCCACGTACCCAAAGATTGAATAATGTGATATGTGTTGGGATCAATAGGCTGAAAAAATCATTAAACATTATACCCATTCAAGATAAAACCAATGTTCATTAAGATTTGAAATATCAATATGAGAGGTATTATTATTTTTTATGGAGTTTCATCCCTTATTGTCACTAATAGTGATGCCCATTTTACTTCTCTCTTTTTGAGAGGCCACCAAGAGGTAGTGGGATCTAATGTTTGTTTGATTATGACATACGATATGTATATAGAAGGCCATATAGATAGGGAAATATAGATTCAATAGGATTTTCATGGGGCATGTGTTCTTCAATTGTGTGGGGACTCGGATGACTATTTGGATCTTGTTGTGTTGTATTATAATAATAGAAAGGACCCGTTGATCTGAATGACATCTATTTAGTCCTTGTATTTATATATTTTTTTAATATCCATTATGTTGGTTATATATTTGTGAATGATCCTTGGTTAGACTAATATTGGTCCAATAGATGTTAGAAAAGTTTTAGTTGATTTTTCAGAGGATGTAGACTGAACAATGTTGGTGTAAATATTATTCTGATTACCGATGTAGACCATTGTATTATTTTAGTTAGTGAGAATGTGTGATTTATTGTTTATCCATGTTTCTTCATCTACCAAATAGGATGAATGGTAATCCTTCTCATTATTTTGTGGTACCATTCAATTTTTTTGAGGAGTTGGATAAATTTTCTTAATAGTTAGCACAATATACATAGTTGAAATTTACACATAAAATTTTCTATGTATTGTAACTACCGAGTATCTTTCTAACAAATCTCATGTTTTGAGAATGTTTGATCTCGATGTTGAGACTGATTAATCTTGGATTGATCATCCAGTTAGGATATATTATTATGAGACCAAGGTACATCATTGGGGTTATTAATTTTTCATTAGTTCTATCATAACAACATTATAATTCTTATGAGATATAAGATTGTGAGTCAATAAAGAGAGAGGAGTGGCCTAAACTTTTTGATACTGAATATTCTTGACTGCATTTCATAGTAAATAAACTTATTATTATGGGTAGGTCATAATAAATCATTAACCTCTTATAAGTTATGTTCTAACACTTATTTTGTTTCAATTTTTAGTTGTTTGTGGAGAATGAATTGGGAGGATAGTTTTGTGGGTGATGTTAGGTATTGGTTGTAATTTTCATTAATGAACATGATGTTTTGTTGTATACAAGGATTTAATGGTCATTTAATGTGGTTAAAAGACATGCAATCATTTCTTGGATAATTTGGTGGAATGGTTATACAACATTTAGGGTAACATTCCTTTAAAAATTAACATGTATTTTAAATATTAAAAAATATAATCTTAAAAAAGGTGATAGGATTTTTAGTGAATATTGATATTGAGAATTACAAGAAGTGAAATTGGGTTACACAGCATATAAAATCTACAGTTCTATATTTAAGTAGGAATTTTGGATGAAGCTGATATTTTCTCTCTCTTGGTTTTCTTTGTTATCAGCCTAAAGAAAATTTCTATGATATTTTGGAGTCATCCTCCTCCTCGGGATCATCTATTTGGGGAGAGATCGTCTTGTTGGTTTTCGTGCATCGGTCTAGGTAATCGGTCTATCGGTATCTTTTGTATCACTCTCTCTATCCTCCTTAGAGTTTATTCGTCATCTTGGAATTGATGGATCTAAAAAATTTGTTGTTGAATATTTATTCTCTATTATGTTACTATATCTTCTATGTTATCATTCTTAAATGGATATTCTCATTGAGGTTGTTACATTATATGATTAATGTTAGGTGTTATATATTTGATATGACAATTTATTCTACATTAAATTGATTATTTTTGGAAATTAAATCCAAATTATTTTTGAAAATACAATTTTATTTAAATTGGAATCATTATTTTTGTTGGCTTGAGATTTATGGTATAACCATCAATCCAAACAGAATTAGAAAGTGAAGTATAATTTTAAATTTATTTGAGATTATAAATTATTATTGAATTAATATTGAAAAAAATGTATTAAATTTAATTTATGAAAATCTAATGTAGTTTTTATTTTTTGAAGGATTGAATTGGTTAAAACCCCATGGTATGGTTTTTAATGTGACTTTGAATTTTGAAAACTAAAATTGGTCTATAGAATTGTAAATGTTGATTTATATTAAATGAAATAAATTTCCACTATTAAATTGATTTATTATGAAAATGAAATCCTGAGTAGTGAGAGGGTAATTTGGTACAAGCATGCTTGGATTATAATCCCCAGAAAAAAATGATGATGAAAACTCTAACAGAAACAAAGTTTTCCATTTCTTATCCTTGATGGGGTTTTGATGTGTCAGATTCATTGTCAGCCTGATTGGGTTTTGTACAAATATTAGTCATGATAACTGATACAATATGATTGGGGATAATATAACTAGAAACTATCGTACCACTAGGAAGATATACATAGTCTTCATTGTTTCAATTTTGATTATATATTCCATTGATTATGAAACTAATTTACTTATGCCTATTGATTTATATAAACTGATTTATATAATGTTTTTATTGAATCCATGTATAAAATTTTTCCATCACTATGAAATGAAATGAATGCTTTGTTTTAAATATGAAAATGTATCACAATGCCATTTTTATTTAAATTTAAATCATATTTTGGTTCATTATTATAAAATATTATTATAAAAAATGTAGTCACAACATACTGGTATTTTTATCTTACACCCTATATTTTACTTTGTCTTTTTTCATATTTTCTCATTTGAGGCATTACTAATGGGAAGATGCCTATTATTGGAGGTAGTTGATCTTTAACCTTTTGGGCTTGATGTGAAATTTTCACTGGGATGATAATCTTATATTAACTAGCTCGAAAAACATTGATTATATACTATATTCGAATTTTATATAAAAAGTTTGTTTCTAGTAGTATCTAATTGAATAATTATTAGCATATTGATATGTATCAATAGATTAAACTATTTGTTAGGAAATTTAATTCCCACATTTATATTATATGATAGAAGGTGCTAGAAACTAACCTGTAGGGATTAAGAAAGTCCTTTTGGATTAGTCGATGCTGTATAATGTACCAGGGTATACGGGTATCCAGGATGGTTTTTAAAACTACCGATGTTTCACAATAGATGATGATTTAGTAGATCAAGGAACATAAACACTTCATCACTATAATAGGATGGGATTAACCAAGTGTGGGTGAACTGTGGAAAATTCATATGTCATGTGTTTAAATTATTTTCTTACATTCTTTGTGAACACAATAAATTTATGAGAGTTACGAGATCATATATAATATATATTAAAGATAAAATAAGTGTATCATCAATGAAATCATTACATATAGGATAATAATGGACATACCCTACTAAAAGGGACATCTAGATTGGGTCGGAAAGTTAGATTTTGATGTTGATGGTTGGAATAAATGAATAGTTTTATATCATGATTCAACCCCCTATTACGGTATCACTCACTAATGATCTTTTTAGAGAAAATGTATATTATCTTGGATAATGGTTTATTAATATTATGGTATTGATTAGTGCTTTTTTCATTATTCATGGTTTATATATGGTAAATTCCCCTTTTGTGTATGTTTTATACATTTATTGATTATTTTGACTCTTGATAAAATAAGTGGTAGGCCTCTGGGGTAACTCTCACATTCAATAAAGGCCCATGTGGGGTTCCAAATGGGGACCAACTATTAGAAACTGGACCTATACCGAAAGACATATACCGACGACTTTGACCAAAGAATTCTTATAGGTAATATAACATCACACTATACAAATGTTATTAGACAAAACCTTTTGTATATGTACCATAATATTACCATATACTAATGTTTTTTCTAAAACCATTAGTATTTTTCAGTGATATACAAATTGTTTTAGAATAATTGTTGGTATATCCTCCATAAACAAACTAAACACCAATGGTTATGCCAAAATAATTGCTATATGTGATTGATATATGGATGGTTTGGATAAAATAAATGGTATTGGTACCATTTAAAGAACCAATACCAATAGTACTTCTATAAACCTTCAGTGTGGGTCCCAAAATTCAATTTTACAATACCTATGGTTTTCCAAACCAATAGTATATATATTTTTAATTTTAATTAATTATTTTATGAAATTAATTGAATAAATGAAAATTAATTTACCTCTAAATATAAATATACATATTTATCATATTATATTCACACAAATCATAATAGCTTAGTGGTTAGTTCAATGGAATATTAATCAGATGTGTACGGATCAAAAACAGTCTTTTGTTTCTTTGAATAACCTATAAAATGTTTTATAGGACCATTGGTATACGTATTTCATATTACCCAGATCATTGGATGGGAAAATATTTTTATAGAACACATATTCGTACAGTTTCCCAAAATTATTGGTTTCAGTGTATAATAGTTCCAGACAATATAACAGACACAAAAACATTGGTATAACCAATACAAATGGTTTTGGTGGATATACAAATGGTTCCAAACAATTGGTATAAGCTTTCCTGAAATATTTATTGTTGGTTAAACTAATAGATTACAATGTAATATATTATTATGGTTTTCAACTATAATAAACTTCATTGAAATATTTAAATTTGGATAATTATCATTGAGTTCCATTGTACATCATAACCTTGAAAAAATTTATTCATAATATAAATGAGATTCATTTTATAATCATAAAAATTATGTCCTCCTAGTGAAAATCATGAAAAAATTATTTCATTAGCATGTTTATAAAACTTTCTAAATTATATCCTAATGATTATAATTGATTAGGCGATACTGTGAACACTCAAAAACATATTTTTATTACATATATTCTAAAAATAAGTGATAACGTATATTAATAGAATATGATCAATGAATGTAAATTTATTTAATATATACTTCTGTTGATATGGAATTCCTTTAAAATGGCATTGATGTTAAAATCATAGATATAATCATTCATCCTACTATGAATGAAAGTTAATTTATCCTTTTAGTTAATTTATATTTTAATAATGTGTATGGATATCGATATTTATGATTTCATTCATTTATTCTAGTATATTATTCTAAATAATTAGTTTTTTATTTGGATCAATTACTTGTTAAGAACATCATGATAAAATTAGGTGATATTCTCTTCAAATAACTTCAACAAAAAATAAATCTTTTTTAGGGACAATTTTTTTAAAATAAAACCACTATAATACATTTATATATAATTATAAATTGTTTATAAAATAATAAACTCAATTGATTTATATTAAAATCATAGATCACCTAAATTTATAATGAATAAGTTCATGTGTAATGACTTCATTAATATATACACGTTTTTGTTTACAAAATATATTTCTGAAAAATTTACAAAAACATTGATTATATTAATTATTCACCAACATTTTGGTCACATTATCAGGATAATAATTTTATCATTATCATATAACCTATTTAATAAGGGAATTAAATTTATAAACTCATTTTCATTTTTGATTCTGATGAAGTAATAATCCATCAAATATTTTTTTTGAAAAAGTATCACTATTACTATTTCATCCCATGATGATGAATCCATATTTTAAAATTTAAATGAAACATAAAATATTCCAATATTACATTATTTACATTACAATTCATTCTATATGAACTTGATATTTTCTGATTCAATCCATAAACAAATAGATTATATTTTATTTTGATAATATTTTAACTGATTTGAATTTTAAATTTGTTATTATGGATTAAAAAATAAATGTATAAAATATTTAATAAAAATACAATCCTATATATATATTTTTTGTATATATATGAATATAGTATGCAATTAGTGATACACATCCACAAATACATAATTGTTTTTAAGGAAAAATCAATTGTTTTTTATATTTTCAGGATTAATTATTTTTCTATGAAATAATTATGAGACATCACATTTAAATAGATCATATCTTATAAAATTTAGTTTATGATTAATTTCATGGAATTTTTTTATCATATATTATATTAGTACGATGAAGGTAATACATTATTATAATTAAAATTTAAATATGGATTTTTTTGTTGATTGTGTTTTTCAATATTTTTATTAATAATATCAGCCTCTTATTTGTAACCACTTATTTATTTATATAATACATTGTAATAAAAATAAATATTTTAGTTGTATCCATAAGAGAAATGTTATTAATATATTCACTGAGATGATACTTATCTCATATGTTTTTAAATATGTTAATTATATTATAATTTTCATATTTTCATTAATTTTTAGATGATTTATTAATAGTTAAAAATTATTTGTTATGAAATCCCTATCAAAAAGTGACTCCTCCAACATTTATTGAATATATATTCCTCTAATTCAATTTAACACTTTTTGATTTACCTCTAGATAAATACAATCCATTAAGATTATTAGGTAAATTTGTATTGTTATTATATAATAATCATATCATTCAATCATAACAACATTACCCCTCGATGTTATATTGATTTTTTTTACAATTTCATATCATATGTTTTTAGGAAAGTATTAATAAAATCTTACCCTTTTACTAAAAATTTCATTTGGGAATGAATTTATTATATTATTAACTCAAAAATTCATGAATTGTAACACCCAATATTAAATTATTTTTATTGGACATCCTATTTTTATAAAACAATAAGAAACTAATATTTTAATATTTTATTACATATAAATTGTTATTTTGTAGTATGTATATTGATTATCATCATACAAATTCAAAATTATCCTAGAATAAATTTTTTAAAATATTCCACAGAATTATTATTATGTGAATAATTGAAAATATAGTGTTTAAAAATTCCTCTGTTTTTTTATAATAATGTTTTCAAATATGATTAATTAATAATTTCTTGACTATAAATTTGATCTACATAACTTTAAGAAAATTTGGAGTGGAAAGGGATATTTGATGTAAAACAAGTTTTTAATGTATAATGTCAATAAATTTTAATTAAATAATATAATATTTAATTATGAATGTTTTAATTGAGTTGTATATATAATATATATAAATATATAAATTTAAATTCATACAATTATGATTTCATGTCATAAAATTAATATACGATCATCTTATGCTTGAAAATTTCAATTATTAAAAAACTAAATTTCAACACAATATGCAGTATAGTTTTGAAAATGAATGTTGACATATAGATCAATTAAATTTGGAAAAATTGATTCCATGTTTTTAATCACTATATATAATATTAGGTAATAAATTTAACATAATTTTTTAATAATCAATAGTTAATAAACTAGACAATAATTATCCCGATTAATGATAAAACAAGTTTACCAAGGGTGTGTAATACAAGAAAAACTGGTAATTTTTCTAATAAAGATATGAAAAATCCTATTGTGTAGAAATATTTATAAATTATTTTATAAAAAATTATAATATAAAGTCTTTTAATATCATTTTAATTTGAAATGACTTTTCTATTTTCAATTTTTTGTGAAATTTCAATGTGGTTCTTGAAAAGTTTACATCCCCCAAATATAAAAGGAAAATCCTCCAATCAATTATTCACAAGAATTAAAAAATTTAACTCTACAAAAACCCACCATAATATCCCCTAATATCCTTATAATAGTTAACTAGGATACATTCTTAATATAGTGTAAATAATGTAATTATCTTCACTATGCTCTTTATTTTATATTTTTAATTTTATATCGAAAAATTATATATTAAAATATATAATATAAAAAATAAATTATTTACCATATATTAAGAATTTATTATATTTTTAGAATATTATTTATTGATCTTTTTCTCCTTGAAATGGGAAACAATGACATCCCTTTTCTATACATGAGACTACTACCTCACGGACTAATTTAATTTATTTTTCAACACTGAATCAATTGGATATTCATAATAATAGAAATAATGAATAAATATGATATATATTACATGATATTTACTATATATAATAACAATTCATACACTTATTTACAATTTTATAAATCAAGGTAATGATATTTTTGCTCAAGGGTGCATACGACGTACCATCTCCATAAAGAATTACGATTCATTTTCCATGTCCATATTAATGACATGTTTAAAAAAGGTATATAATGTACACTATGATACTAATTTCTATTATATAATTATGTATATTATGTATCAATATACTATTCTCAATATCTGGAACATATGTGACAAAGTACACTTGAGAAAATGAAGCAGTTAACGCCCAAAATAATGTGAATAAATATATATTATTAATGAACATGTTATAAGATGTTCAAGGAGAATAATATATATTATATTATAATTTTGAATATTTTTATTTAATAAATAAATAACAGTATTAAAACCATTATATATTATTTTGAATAATGTTCCACTAATGAGAATCATGAGTTAATGGATTTTTTCTCAATTTTCACTCTCTGGAGACATATTTGGTAATATGCACATATTTCCATTTATTTAACATATATATATTTCCCCTTTTAAATATTTTCATTAATATATATTTATTAATTTTATTTATGATTCAATTAATGTTACGCTTTAAATAATAATTTCCTAAAGAAATTATATTTTTATTTGTCTTATTAATTAGTTATATTTTTCGTCCATTTATATATTATTTTTAATAACATTAATCAAATAATTTTTTAGTTAAATTATTTTTAATCAATATTTTAATTTAATATTTAATATTTACATGAAATTAATTTAATATTTCTATGGTTCCCTTTGTTTTTTTCAATTTTTTTATAAAAAATCATACATTTTATTTTTAACATATATTTTACTAATTGAATTATTGGATATCACAAACATTTAGAAATATATATATTATTACATTTTTTTATCAATTTGTTTTTAATAATAAAATATTTGGAATGCTTATTTTAATATTTCTCAACCCTTTTTTTGAATGAGATGAAATTATTTCCAAAAAAAGTCAAATATATTAATGGTAATCTTTTATCACTTATTAATTTTTTTTATATAATATTTATTTTAAAATAATGAAATTATTGTAATAATTGGAAATTAAATTTCCCTTAAATATCAATATTCCTAGTATAAGTGGAATTATAATTTCCTAAAAACGTATACCATTTGTACACACTATACTTTACTTTTAATGATATTTGTTCTCAGAAATTATGGATAATACTCAATATTTATACATTTTTATAGGGCTTATATTTCATTAATAATATTGATAATTAAATATATTAGTAATGAGTTTGAAATATTTTGATGGGATGGGATAAAAATTATATATCCCCTCATTGCATCAATGAGTCTTAAGAGAAAAATCAATTTGAAAAAATAGATGATTTTCTCCCAAAAAGTTTAAAAAATAATGGCTCACAATCATGATATTACAGATATCAATATTTCTAGGTCATTAAACTCAAAAATAATATATTCTTATATTGATAATTCAGTTATTATTATCCATGGGAGTATTTCATTGATATTATACCTGGATTCATTTCATGCTCATGTTATTGATGAAATGGAATGTATATTTCATTATTTTCCCTTCTATATTTATTATACCCTATTCCATTATGATATATTATTTAGTATGTATCATTTACTAATCATTATAGGATACCCTTAATTGATTCCATTCAAAAGGATATTATGATGAATTTGTTAAATGCGTTTTAAGGAAACACAATTTTTTATTTTATTATGTTTCGTATTGTTTTTTAGATGTATAATAAGTATCATGTTTGTTTATAGTTCTGAAAGAATACTACATTGATTAGTCCATTGGGATTAGAAAAAATTTATTTATTACAATGTTAAATTTTATAATCCATAACTATATTATTAGACTCATTGTTGACACAATTTGTGTTAGTGTAAGTTTAATAGAAAAAAATTGTAAATTGGTTTAGGTAAACATAGATTAGGGGACATAATACAATGATATACATTGAGGATATGTCCAATTATGAAATAATATCCTAAATTTTTAAGGTTAGGATTATTAATTTTTCTGAGAAATATACCCCCTTCTAGATAATACTAGTGTATGTGGATCTGGGTTAGTAATACCTTGGGGAAATGACTCTGAAAAGTGAATAGTGGGATATTAGTATGTTATCACCTGGTGCATGAAGAGATTTTATACAATGCACGTGGTTTGAAAATACCATCTGATACTTTTTGGATGATTCTATTATTTTTTGCAATCCAATAAGATGGATTTTAATTTTTCCTTATTATTTTATGATTTTCTCAAATATCAATGTTTATCATTCCAGGATTAATAGTGCATAAAAGATTAATTTATGTCAAGTGTTACAAAAAATATATAATTTTATATTTGGACATAAAATTAATTATTTAATGAGAGAATCTAATTTATTAAATTTTTTTGGAATGGTTTTCGGAATAAAAATTTATATCAAAATTTGTGGACAATGTAGAAATATTTTTATAGAGAAATAAAATATAGTTGGAATTTGAACTGAGATGATAATGAAAATATTTCAACATATTAATCAAATTATGAAAAATAACATTTCATGAATAGGGAAACTTAATGTTACATAGTGTTATTCTTCTATGATGGATATCTTCTTGTAATATAATCATCTGTTATTGGGGGTGACAAATATAGTTCTTGTTGGGTAGTGAATTAAGATGCTTAAAAATGTATTTTTATCATTTTTTGTGATTTATTAGAAATTTTTTGTAACACCCCGAGCTTCCACGATATGCTTCTCTTTCAATAATGCAATAGCTTGTGTTGTACGCAAGTTCGAGATTCTAACACACCGCGACTAATCAGAATAGCCATTGAGAATAATAATACCCACTTTTTGAAATTATATATATTCTATATTTAAAAATTGACTTCAGTTTTGGATTTTGAATGTCGAAATTAGCCTATGTCGAATTTTTTGTAATTTTATGAGAACTTCCAAATTTTGATGAATAGTGAAAAATACTTAAAAACAAATTTTTTAATCAAAATAATTTATAGTGATAAATTATACTATTGAGTGGTTTTAAAGTATAATTAGAATATATTTTTACTGTTATATCCAATGGTGGTCATTAGAATTAATTTCACTTTGAAATTGGGCATAAACAATTGTCAATATTTTGATATATATTGTTTCAAAAAAACACGCTATTTGTTGTGATAGCGAGAATTAATTATAAATTTAACTTATGCAACATATATGTATGGAATTTTTTAAAATAGACATCATTTTTGAATTCGGAATATCAATTATATCTTAGGGTGAAATTTTGGCATTGTTCTGAAAAACTTCAATTTTTGATGAATAGTGTAACCACTAAGTGGTAGTTAAATAACTGATTTTTCATTTAAATGAAATATTACCACTTCTGTGATTTGATTTTCAAAAATCCAACATAGTTGTCATTAGGAAGTAAAATGTGGTTCAATGGGATTAAAATAAATTTTTTGGTGAATAGTTACTTTTAAGTTTAATTTATCGCGATTAAAGGTAATTAGTGAAATTTAAGGTAAATAGTGTATTATAAAAATATGAAATGACCCTTACACGTGTCCTAACCCTATTTTATGAGTCATGGCCGACCATGAAAATCCATGGGTAAACATGGGGACCCTCATGGAGACACTTTGGTAGGAAAAGGACATAGATAACGTTTTATTTAATGTTTAAATAAAAACGTCACGAACAAGAGTTTTTTACTAAAACAATTTTTAAATGAGGTTATACAAGTCATATTTTTGACTATAAATATTCATTAGAAATATACAAACATTTAATACATCATGATATATTTTTTATAATTTTTATACATTAAATAAAGTAAATTATTTATGACACCATGATGATGCAGCGATTACCTCATTAATTAACAATTTTAATAAAATGGAAGGATAATGTAAAATATAATCATTACATTTGTCCAAAGCCTATTGGATCAGAATATTATGAACCCTAATCACTTTATCCAAAAAATATATAAGTGTGTGACCTTTAGAATCTGAAAATCATTTCATAATAATGTAACATTTCAATCATTCCAAGAGTGCCCCTCCTCTCCTCTTAAAAAAGGCCCCCACCTCTACCACCTTATTCACACTTTCAAGCCATTTGGATCGGCCAACCTCTGCCCAAATACTCTCCAAACTTTTCCCTCTTACTCCTAGAAGCCTCACTTTGGGCAGAACTCTTCCCAGGGAATCCTTTGGCTCAAATCAAAAAGAGTTACCCGATTTTAAGGTAATGTCGTCTGTAATGTTGTTTTGCTTTATTTTTCTTCTCCAACCCCCTAAACACTTTTTATTCATTTCTTTTGTAAAAACATCAGTATAATAAATATACTATGATGTTTTTATAAGAAGGATTCGAGCAACAATTACACACACCTACATCTAATGGATAAAGAACATACTCTTCCTGTGGATGGTGAATTTTTGCCTCACGAAACGATGATTGTTCAACACTCATATAACACCTCTAATGGTGTCCATTATGATGAAAATATTTTTATATATGATATATATTATGTTTTTGTTTTCCTTAAGATTTTTTATTTTTCATTTATGGCATACCTTTATGGTTTCCATTATGGGTAAACGTGATATTTTCATTTTAGGAAGTGCGGACTACCGCCCCCTCAAAGTGATTTGAATCGTTAATACCATATGTGGGATGTATAAAGGATGGATTAAATGGTATTATACGCTATATTATACTGGAATTATATTATACATTTATATCATTATTATTTCATTCCATTAAATACGAAATAGAAATAAAAGTAGTGTTCATGCGTACGTACGACTTACCGTCTCCATGAACGGTGCATTTCATTTCTTACCTCTAAATGTTACGTAATATTATGAATGAATTAATATACTGGATATATATGATATATATGATATCTACATCATGAATATAATTCTGTATATAATGGATATTTCACCACATGAACAACTTGTAACTATAAGAAGTTTATTTTTGACTCAAGTACCAAAGATCGACAAAACGACCATTATTAACATAAATAATTACATAATGTTAATAACATGGAAATAAGTGATATAAAAGGAAAAAAAAGTGAAAAAGGTTCTTAAGAAATAATAAATTAACTCTAGTTTATTATTCAGGAGGTTAAAGAATGGTCGAGTCAAGACATGATGCAAGGTAAGGGTACTTCTTAACCCAATTTCTATTCTTTGGGTTAATCTCCTACTTTCAAATTATGTCATGATATTGTTGTGTCCTATATTGTATTTGTACTTTTTTTATGTGTACTTAAAGTGAATACACATAATAGATCTATTTTATTTTAAAAAAATGATCTTTGTGAGGGACTTCGTCTCAATCTCCTTTCATTGAGGCATATTTGGTTTTATACACAACTTTCATTTATAGGGTGTATAAAACCCTTTGACATTTACATTTATTCAAAAGGAATATTTTTATACGAAGTGTTTTACTAAATGACAAAAAGGAATGTTTTTCTTGTCGTACGTATGCGGCGACAACGACTTCTCCACCGCCGTGACCATTATTTGAGTTTCGGCTTCCTCTACAAGCCATAACTTTTTTTTAATGAAAAATAAATACAAAGTTTTAACTTTCATTTATTTTGGTATTGAAAATGGTTTTGAAAGTGTTTTTATAATATCAATGTGTTGTATTGATATCTTGTGATTGAAATGTGGAAATGTTATGTTTCCTTTATGCACGTTTTATGTGATATGATTATGTTATGGTTTATGATATGTTTAAACCTATTTATATGAGGAATGAATTGGACAAAATAAGTCACTGGTGGAGCCCTCTATAGCTCTTCGATGCATCGGTAGGTCTCATGAGACAAACTAGTGTCTTGGCACGAGGCCTTGACAAAATATTATTTGTAGTCTTGGCATGAGGCCTTTGCTACGTGGTTATGATAGTCTGGCATTATGCATTCCATCATTATGAAAGTGGTTATTGATATTTCATGTGAATATTCGACCAGTAGAATATCCATGTGAGTAAGTAAAAGAAATTATTTCATTTTACTTTTTCCATATTATGATAAAGTTCAAGTTTAAAAGCCTTTTGTTTTAGTTATACATTTCCATAAATGTTAATGTTTGTTTATGAAAGCTTCCGCTATATTGTTATCCTTACTGAGCATCTGAGCTCACCCCTTTCAATGTTTTAATATTTTCCAGGATGTGAAGAAGTATTTTATGAATGACCTGCACGAATAGTCAGAAGAGGATATGAGTGTGGATTATGAAGACTTTGTTATTAGTTTTTCACTTTATGATGTAATTTAAGACTTATGAATGTATCTAGTGTTTCCAAGGCTACTAAACTAATCGGTCTTTCGAGACTTGATATTTTGTGATCATGCCAATGTTACGAAGTAATGCACCAACTCTGGGTAGTTGGGGTTGGGGCGTTACAGTTGGTATCAGTGGGAGGTTAGTACTAACCTTTGAAGCTAGATTTAGATAAACTCTGAGTAGAGAACATAGCCCAAAGATAGACTTTGAGGATTAGTATAGAAGAACATCCTAGAATTTTGGTATTATAGAGATGTTGTGAGTTTTCCGAGCAATACATCCCTGTCTGGATATGAGCAGGTAGAGGCGGCTCTGGAACAGATGTACCTAGGGGTAAAACCCGAAAACACCACTTTGAGCTAGACTCGAATGGGAACTGGTGCACGACAACGGGCCTTGCTGCACTCTTGGTTATGACACTCCCGGGGGATATGCTTAGGATAATTCTCGTTTTCTTCACAAACCACTATGAAGGGTTATGGGTATATACTTCCTCAAAGAAAACATTTTTATGATTATGGATAATATCCATAAACCATTCAATTTACATTAAGTATTTTACAAGTTTGGAATTATTCATTGCAATTCATAAACTAACCTAGTTTATGCCATTGTATAGAAATGGGGCCTAGTGGAAGGAATGTGAACTCCATCAATACGTATGATCCAAAGGGTAAGAAAGATCATATCTTTCATGGTATTAAGCCAACATTTAGAAGGTAAATAATCTCCCATGTGTTCTCAACATATGAAGAAATAGTATCATGTGTTAATAAGATAAGTAAAGAATTCTCTGAGTCTTATGGCTTTGAAGGGGAGAAAGAGAAGAAAATGATGGAAGAGAGAATGATGGAAAAAGGGACGTGGGAAAAGAAGAATTTTACAATATGTGATAACTATGGGAAGAAACACCTTGGAACTTTCTTGAAGGGAATGTGAGTTTGTTATAAGTGTGGAGAAAAAGGACACCAAGTGCTTGACTGCAAGGGTAAGAAAAAGGTTTCAAATGTACAATGCTTCATCTGCAAGGAGTGGGGATACTACACAAACCAATGTCCAAATGATCATAGTTTTCCCCAAATGATTCTATTGGATAATAATCAAGATATGATACTACCACAGTTGAGGAGGAATGATTAGAGTTCTTATGTTGTTATTGGGGAATTTTGTAATTTGAGTGTTGTATCAATGATTTACTGGTTATAATAATTATGGAATATATAAGGATTGTACTGCAATACTATTTCATCAAGGACATGTGATTGTGTGGAACCAAGAAAAGTGACTCCACAGTAGGTTAAATTTTTGGAAAATATATGGTTGAGAGAAAGATAAACATAATATGGTTCTGATACCGAGATAATGATTTTGGAATAAGACATGATTGATTTGGATAAATAATATTGGATATTCTTTCCTTGAGACTGATTGATGATTTGTATACATTTTTGGACAGGAGTATTATATCTAGTATTCTATAAGGAATAAGGGATCATGATAATTCAGGATGTTGTAGTGTTTTAAAAGAATACATGATGAAGGTGTTCACGTGTTGTTACACGGAAAAAAGGGGATCTTCATTATGTTTACCTTCCTCATAAAATTTGGACTGTGAGTTGGACAGAAGTATTTTGGATAACTATAAAGGTTGGAATGGATTAAGCTGTAACACCCCGACCCCAGCTACCCAGAGTCGGTGCATTACTTCGTAACATTGGCATGATCACAAGAAAGATCAAATCCCGAAAGACCGATTGGTTTAGTAGCCTTGGAAACACTAGATATATTCATAAGTTTTACATTACATCATATAATGAAAAACTACTACAACAACGTAATGTCTCCACAGTCCACACAATTATCCCCTCATGATATCCCTGCAGATCATTCATAACTTACTTCTTCACATCCTGGGAAAAGTAAAACATAGAAAAGGGGTGAGCTCAAATGCCCAGTAAGGATAACAATATAGCGGAAACTTTCATAAATAAGAATAAACTTTTAAGGCAATGTATAACTAAAACAAAAGCATTTCAAACATGAACTTTCAACATGGTATGGCATAAATAAAATGAAATAATGCCATTTACTTATTCACATGGATATTCTACTAATCGAATAATCACATGCAAAAATCAATAACCACTTTCATAATGTTGGAATGCATAATGTAAAACGTTAATTTCATTGTCTAGGCCTCATCCCAAGACCTAGGGGTTACTTCTAACCGGAACTCAACCCGGAGTGCCTCTAATAACCGGACACCAACCCGGAGTGCCTCTAATAACCGGACACCAACCCGGAGTGCCTCTAATAACCGGACACCAACCCGGAGGGCATACTTTTACCAGTCCCTAACCTGGAGGGCTTACTTTAACCAGTCCCCAACCTGGAGGGCTTACTTTTACCAGTCCCCAACCTGGAGGGCTTACTTTTACCGGTCCCCAACCCGGAACATACTTGTTTAGCACATTCATCTAAAGAAAAGTTTGAAATATAACATAAACATTCGGATTAAAAATAGCATACGAAATGTCAATAGTTTCACCATAAACTATGAATGGTATAAAATAGCACATACACAGTCAAACATATCACAAAACCTTCAATACAATACAGAAGTTTTGTATTATAATAAATCAACTTCAAATAAGAGTAAAATCCATTAAAGGATGTTGACATAGATGAAATCAAAACACTTTTTAGAGAAATATCTCTTTCTATTTTGGAAATCATTTAAGATCCATATAAAATAAAACATTTTCTTGAAAATATTCTTGTAAGCTTGTAATGAAAGCTTTGACGATTTTATAACGGCGGAAAATAACCGCACCCGCCGTATAAGTTAAAAAAAACATTCTTACCTCAATTCTGTCGAAAAGGTTAAAAAGGACATTGTTTTGAAAACGACGGAAAGATTCCTTTATAAACCTCTTATAAAAAGTCAAACAAGGGTATAAATGACTTTAACCCATATTCTTGTAAATAGTAAAAATGTTTTGAAATACATTTTTAAGAAAACATGGATGTGGATGATAAAGAGATCCCAGTAGATTATTACGTATATACAACCTCGGATAATGAAGAGATTGTGAAATAACCCTTACCTTGTACTTTTCCTTTGTTGGGGTAGGTTAACCTCCTGTATAATGGTGAAATAATTGTTATTAATTTATACAAGAATCATATACATTAATATGATATCATATATGATCTTTTAATATTGCTTTATTAATAATATCTTAGTATTATCGTCGTTTCGGGTGATAATCGATTCGTTCTTCTTAAATGTTTGGTTACGTAAGACATGTTTGTAATGGATAGATTATATCTTATTCATAATCAGAATGATATTAACATTATTTTTAACCCTAAAATGAGAATAATACTTGAATGGATATGATGGAGAATGAATCTTATCGCGTTCGTGGAGACGGTAGTCCGTACGTACGCACGAACGCTACTTCCATTTAATTTTTATTTTAAAAGAATCAAATCCAAATGATACATAGGTATATTACTATTCCAGTATAATATAATATTTTATATATGTTACTTAAGTTCATTAACACCATCCTTTATACGTTCCATTTGTGGTATGAACGAGTCATATCATTTTAAGGGGGCGGTAGTTCGCACTTCCTCAAATGAAATTATCGTATGTATATACAACATGAAACGAATAATGGTATGAAATAAAATGGAATTACAGAAGCTTATATATAAAATATATATAATTAATATCATATTTAATTACAGTGCCATCATAATGGCCACCATGAGAGGTGGTAAGATGTATTTGAACAATCATCGTTTCGTGAGGCGTTAGTTTGCCATCCACAGAAACATTATGTTCATCATCCATTAGATGGAGTTGTGTGTATGTGTAGTTCTAATCCTTCTTATAAGAACATCCTAGTATATTGAGGATACTGGTGTTGTTACAAAAGAAAGGAAATAAAAAGAGTTTGGGGGTTGGAGAAGCAAAATAAATGAAAATAATTTAAGAGAAATCGTTACCTTTAATCTAGGTAACTCACTTTGGTTGGAACCAAAGGACTTCTTGAAATGCTTTCTGCCTAAGGGGAAGCTTCAAGGAGGAGGAGAGGGATGTGGGGAGCTTATATGGGCAGAGTTTGGACGAGCCAAGTGGCTTGAGAGGTGTGTGGAAAAGAGAAGGAGGAGTGCCCTTTTATAAGAGGGGTGAGGGGCACCTTTGGAAAAGCTAGAAATATTAATTTATAATAAATTCATATTCGGTTTCCAATGGCTCCCAAGTTAACTATTCAAAGGCTAAGGTGGGGATAGGTCGAAAACAACTCATCCAATAGAATTTATACAGATTTGGGTACTTATATTAACCTTATCTTTAAGTATTAACTCTAAGTTAATTAGTTTCACTTTTACAATGTCTCTTTGTATTTTTATATAATATGGTTAATAAACTTACTATATACATCCAAGCGACCCCCAAGTGGTCCATTAATGATTAACCTATCATAATATAAGTCTCTTGGCTGAACCTTAGATTTTTAGGAATTTAATATCAATTAATAATATAATATTTGTTTTAAGAACTCTTTTATGTCAATTTTGACACTATTCAATAGTTGATTTTTGTGAAACTCATAACAGATTGATTACTTCTAACAAAGTCCATTAAATAAATCCTATTATATCATAGTATCCTAGAAAATTAGTTTAATTCATTAAAAGTTTCATATTATATTTATTTGGGTATTTATAATATCAATTATTTTAATTTTTCACTATTATAGTAATTACTGCATCATCGTTGTGTCATAAATAAAATAAATTATTTAATGTCTAAAAATTATAAATAAAATATCATTATGTAGTAAATCTCTTTAGCTTTCTAATGAATATTTATAATCGAAAATCCAACATGTATAACCCTATGTAAAAATTGATTTGCTAAAAGATATATGCTTGTGTCATTTTTGTATTCATTTTAACTTAATTAAAATAAAGTGTCATTATCACTTACAAGTGGATCCATGGGGTCCCAAAATAGACCCAAAGATTCCCATGGTCGACCATGTATCAACCAATAGAGTTAAGACACGTTTTAGGGTAATTTAGTATTATTATAATATTATTTTTTAACCCTTATTTACCGGAATTACCCTTAACCATGGTAAATAAAATATTTACCGCAGTAATTATTCAAAATGTCTAAAAATAAAAGTTACCTATTTACACAATTTGAACATCCTGATTCCAAATATGGAATCCATTTTCCTAAATTCAAAACACAGTAGTGGCAGAAATTAATTTAAAATTAATTCCCGCTGTCAAAACAAAAAGCGTGTTTTTAAGAGATAATAACTATCAAAAGATTGACACTTGTTTATGTTCGGTTTAATTGTAAAATTATGTCCAATGACCAACATTATATTAAATGGTAAAAATATATTCTAAATATACTTTAAAACTACTAAAATTCATAATTTATCACTATTAATTATTTTGATTAAAAAAGTTGTTTTTAATTAAAATTTAGTAATTTTCACTATTCATCAAAATATGAAAGTTATCCGAAATGTACCAAAATTTTACCTTAGGCTAAATTCGATATCCCGAATCCAAAAATGAAGTCCATTTTGAAATATAAAATATATATAATTTCAAAAAGTAGGTATTACTATTCATAACGGCTAGTTTGATCGGTTGTGGTGTGTGTTAAAACTCGAAGTTGCGTACAACACACGATATTGTATTATTCAAAGGAAAGCGTACCGTGGAAGCTTGGGATGTTTTATTTTAAATTTTTGATGTCCCCATTTAGTCAAAAAGTTTAAAATATTGTATTTAAAAAGGGTTCACTATTAAAAGTTGATAAAAGTGCAATACTGAAAATGAATTTGCTCTTGCATTATATCTAAGAAACTCATAATATGGATTCTAAAATTATAAGGATTATATAAAGTTTAAAATTTAGATAATACTATTCATAACCTCTTTTGAATGGCCCTTTTTTTTTAGTCATGGTGTGATTGAACTCGGTGTTGCGTGTAGTGCAAGTTATTGAATTATTTTGAAGAAATAACACACTATGAAATCTTGGGGTGTTACATTCTCCCCTCCTTCAATAAATTGCGTCCTCGCAATTTGAAATTGTTCTTCGAAAATAAAAGGTTGAAAATAGAAAATATATTTGTGGGAAAACCCACATCGGAAATTGGGTTACTTAAATTTAGTCTTAATATGAGGAAAAGAGAAATTAAAGGGTCACCACCAAATTATGATCTCGATTAGGAGAACATTGGTGGAAATTAGAGACATATAATTGGAGGAAAAACGTAAATATTTATAGGTAGTGATTGAGGTCATCAATCACAAACATGTATAAAATTTAGGTCCTTAAACTCATCAATCTATGATGATTTGAAATACCATCGGTTCATCAAAACATAGGGTATTGGGATAACACATTTTTGACGTTTCAAATATCTTAGTTGAAATCCCACATCGAAAAATGAATTAATGAGGCCTCTATTTAAAATAAAGAGTGGAAAGTATGAAGATTACCGAAAATAACACATACTAGGGTTCCATGTAGGAAAATATGGATATGGAGGAGAAATCTAACCATCAATTATCTGATGGAGAGTGGTAGAGAACATGGCTATGGAAAGGTCAACAATCCCAAATCCATAAATTAGTGATGATTTAAGGTACCATCTAGGAAAACATTTTTGTTCTATGTTCCTTTTATTAATGTTGAGGAATTTATTTATGAGATTGGCTAAGATCATAAGGAGACATACTTACTTTATAATTAGAGTTTTATCCATTAATAAATTTCTACCAAAAACTCATCATTCACTCGTAAAAAAAATTCTATTTATACTACTCATAGAGGGTTCCAAAATAAACGAATTTATAATTCATCTACCAGATCTTTTTAAAAAAAAACTGCTTTATTTAATACAGGACATCTCGTGGGATAGTGGTAGGTGATACACCCTTGTCGCCCTTCGGTTGCGGGTTCAAGTCTTGCGGCCTTGCCAGTCGCGACGGGTTGCCGCCCGACCTCTGGGTTGTCCTTTTATGGTAATCAAAAATTAATCTCAAACTAGAATTTATCCAAAATACTTCTATCCAAACTCACTGTCCAATATTTATAAGGAAGGTAAACATAATGTAGATCCTTTTTACCCCGTAATAGCATATGAATACCTTCATCATGTATTCTTTTAAAACACTGAAACATCCTAAATTATCATAATACTTATTGGTTACATTCATGCTCCCTTATTCCATATAGAATGCTGGATATAATTCTTCAATCCAAAAATGTTTTAAACCCCAATAATGATGGAATATACAAATCATTAATCAGTTCCATGGTAGTCAAGAATATCCAATATAATTTGTCCAAAACAATCATGTATTATTCCAAAATCACTACCTCGGTATCAGAACTATATTATGATTTATCTTTCTCTCAACCATATATTTTCCAAAAATTTATCATGCTATTGAGTCACTTTTCTTTGTTCCACACAATCTCAAGTCCTTAATGAAATAGTACTGCAGTACAATCCTTATATACTCCATAATTATTATAACAAGTACATTGTTGATACAACACTCAATTGACATAATCAACATAAGAACTCTAATCATTCCTCTTTATCTGTGGTAGTATCATAACTTGATTATTATCCAATAGCATCATTTGCGTCATAGTCTGATGACTGGGACATAGGTTCGCGTAGTGTCCAAACTCCTTGCAAATGAAGCATTGTACATTTGAAACCATTTTCTTACCCTTGCAGTCACGTACTTTGTGCCCTTTTCCTCCACACTTATAACAAACTCCCATTCCTTTCAGGCAAGTTCCAGGGTGTTTCTTTCCACAGTTACCACATATGGGAAAATTCTTCTTTTCCCTCTTACCTTTATCCATATTTCTCTCTTCCATCCTTTTCTCCTCTTGCTTCCTTTCAAAGCCAAAAGACTCAGTAAACTCTTTACTTATCTTATCAACACATGATATTATTTCTTCATATGATGATAATACATGCGAGACTATTTCTCTTATAAATTCTGGCTTAAGACCATGAAATATATGATCCTTCTTTCTCTTTGCATCATGTGCATTGCTAGAGTTCTCATTCCTTCTACTGGGCGCCATTTCTAAACAATGGCATACACTAGATCAGTTTATGAATCAAAATACATAATCCCATACTTATAAAACACTTAACATAAATTGAACTATTTATGGATATAATCCATAATCATAAAAATGCCTCCTTTGAGGAAGTATATACTCATAAACCCTTCATGATGATTTGTAAAGAAAATGAGAGTTATCCTAAGCATATCCCCCGGGAGTGTCGTAACCAAGAGTGCAGCAAGGCCCGTTGTCGTGCACCAGTTCCCGTTCGAGTCTAGCTCAAAGCGGTGTTTTCGGGTTTTACCCCTAGGTACATCTGTGCCAGAGCCACCTCTACCTGCTCGTATCCAGACAGGGATGTATTGCTCGGAAAACTCACAAAATCTCTACAATACCAAAATTCTAGGAAGTTCTTCTATACTAATCCTCAAAGTTAATCTTAGGTCTACGTGCTCTAATCAGAGTTTATCTAAATCTAGCTTCCAAGGTTTTTACTAAACTTCCTCTGATACCAACTGTAACACCCCGACCCCAGCTACCCAGAGTCGGTGCATTACTTCGTAACATTGGCATGATCACAAGAAAGATCAAATCCCGAAAGACCGATTGGTTTAGTAGCCTTGGAAACACTAGATATATTCATAAGTTTTACATTACATCATATAATGAAAAACTACTACAACAACGTAATGTCTCCACAGTCCACACAATTATCCCCTCATGATATCCCTGCAGATCATTCATAACTTACTTCTTCACATCCTGGGAAAAGTAAAACATAGAAAAGGGGTGAGCTCAAATGCCCAGTAAGGATAACAATATAGCGGAAACTTTCATAAATAAGAATAAACTTTTAAGGCAATGTATAACTAAAACAAAAGCATTTCAAACATGAACTTTCAACATGGTATGGCATAAATAAAATGAAATAATGCCATTTACTTATTCACATGGATATTCTACTAATCGAATAATCACATGCAAAAATCAATAACCACTTTCATAATGTTGGAATGCATAATGTCAAACGTTAATTTCATTGTCTAGGCCTCATCCCAAGACCTAGGGGTTACTTCTAACCGGAACCCAACCCGGAGTGCCTCTAATAACCGGACACCAACCCGGAGTGCCTCTAATAACCGGACACCAACCCGGAGTGCCTCTAATAACCGGACACCAACCCGGAGGGCATACTTTTACCAGTCCCTAACCTGGAGGGCTTACTTTAACCAGTCCCCAACCTGGAGGGCTTACTTTTACCAGTCCCCAACCTGGAGGGCTTACTTTTACCGGTCCCCAACCCGGAACATACTTGTTTAGCACATTCATCTAAAGAAAAGTTTGAAATATAACATAAACATTCGGATTAAAAATAGCATACGAAATGTCAATAGTTTCACCATAAACTATGAATGGTATAAAATAGCACATACACAGTCAAACATATCACAAAACCTTCAATACAATACAGAAGTTTTGTATTATAATAAATCAACTTCAAATAAGAGTAAAATCCATTAAAGGATGTTGACATAGATGAAATCAAAACACTTTTTAGAGAAATATCTCTTTCTATTTTTGAAATCATTTAAGAGCCATATAAAATAAAACATTTTCTTGAAAATATTCTTGTAAGCTTGTAATGAAAGCTTTGACGATTTTATAACGGCGGAAAATAACCGCACCCGCCGTATAAGTTAAAAAACATTCTTACCTCAATTCTGTCGAAAAGGTTAAAAAGGACATTGTTTTGAAAACGACGGAAAGATTCCTTTATAAACCTCTTATAAAAAGTCAAACAAGGGTATAAATGACTTTAACCCATATTCTTGTAAATAGTAAAAATGTTTTGAAATACATTTTTAAGAAAACATGGATGTGGATGATAAAGAGATCCCAGTAGATTATTACGTATATACAACCTCGGATAATGAAGAGATTGTGAAATAACCCTTACCTTGTACTTTTCCTTTGTTGGGGTAGGTTAACCTCCTGTATAATGGTGAAATAATTGTTATTAATTTATACAAGAATCATATACATTAATATGATATCATATATGATCTTTTAATATTGCTTTATTAATAATATCTTAGTATTATCGTCGTTTCGGGTGATAATCGATTCGTTCTTCTTAAATGTTTGGTTACGTAAGACATGTTTGTAATGGATAGATTATATCTTATTCATAATCAGAATGATATTAACATTATTTTTAACCCTAAAATGAGAATAATACTTGAATGGATATGATGGAGAATGAATCTTATCGCGTTCGTGGAGACGGTAGTCCGTACGTACGCACGAACGCTACTTCCATTTAATTTTTATTTTAAAAGAATCAAATCCAAATGATACATAGGTATATTACTATTCCAGTATAATATAATATTTTATATATGTTACTTAAGTTCATTAACACCATCCTTTATACGTTCCATGTGTGGTATGAACGAGTCATATCATTTTAAGGGGGCGGTAGTTCGCACTTCCTCAAATGAAATTATCGTATGTATATACAACATGAAACGAATAATGGTATGAAATAAAATGGAATTACAGAAGCTTATATATAAAATATATATAATTAATATCATATTTAATTACAGTGCCATCATAATGGCCACCATGAGAGGTGGTAAGATGTATTTGAACAATCATCGTTTCGTGAGGCGTTAGTTTGCCATCCACAGAAACATTATGTTCATCATCCATTAGATGGAGTTGTGTGTATGTGTATTCGAATCCTTCTTATAACAACATCCTAGTATATTGAGGATACTGGTGTTGTTACAAAAGAAAGGAAATAAAAAGAGTTTGGGGGTTGGAGAAGCAAAATAAATGAAAATAATTTAAGAGAAATCGTTACCTTTAATCTAGGTAACTCACTTTGGTTGGAACCAAAGGACTTCTTGAAATGCTTTCTGCCTAAGGGGAAGCTTCAAGGAGGAGGAGAGGGATGTGGGGAGCTTATTTGGGCAGAGTTTGGACGAGCCAAGTGGCTTGAGAGGTGTGTGGAAAAGAGAAGGAGGAGTGCCCTTTTATAAGAGGGGTGAGGGGCACCTTTGGAAAAGCTAGAAATATTAATTTATAATAAATTCATATTCGGTTTCCAATGGCTCCCAAGTTGACTATTCAAAGGCTAAGGTGGGGATAGGTCGAAAACAACTCATCCAATAGAATTTAGACAGATTTGAGTACTTATATTAACCTTATCTTTAAGTATTAACTCTAAGTTAATTAGTTTCACTTTTACAATGTCTCTTTGTATTTTTATATAATATGGTTAATAAACTTACTATATACATCCAAGCGACCCCCAAGTGGTCCATTAATGATTAACCTATCATAATATAAGTCTCTTGGCCGAACCATAGATTTTTAAGAATTTAATATCAATTAATAATATAATATTTGTTTTAAGAACTCTTTTATGTCAATTTTGACACTATTCAATAGTTGATTTTTGTGAAACTCATAACAGATTGATTACTTCTAACAAAGTCCATTAAATCCATCCTAATATATCATAGTATCCTAGAAAATTAGTTTAATTCATTAAAAGTTTCATATTATATTTATTTGGGTATTTATAATATCAATTATTTTAATTTTTCACTATTATAGTAATTACTGCATCATCGTTGTGTCATAAATAAAATAAATTATTTAATGTCTAAAAATTATAAATAAAATATAATTATGTAGGAAATCTCTTTAGATTTCTAATGAATATTTATAATCGAAAATCCAACATGTATAACCCTATGTAAAAATTGTTTTTCTAAAAGATATATGCTTGTGTCATTTTTGTATTCATTTTAACTTAATTAAAATAAAGTGTCATTATCACTTACAAGTGGATCCATGGGGTCCCAAAATAGACCCAAAGATGCCCATGGTCGACCATGTATCAACCAATAGGGTTAAGACACGTTTTAGGGTAATTTAGTATTATTATAATATTATTTTTTAACCCTTATTTACCGGAATTACCCTTAACCATGGTAAATAAAATATTTACCGCAGTAATTATTCAAAATGTCTAAAAATAAAAGTTACCTATTTACACAATTTGAACATCCTGATTCCAAATATGGAATCCATTTTCCTAAATTCAAAACACAGTAGTGGCAGAAATTAATTTAAAATTAATTCCCGCTGTCAAAACAAAAAGCGTGTTTTTAAGAGATAATAACTATCAAAAGATTGACAATTGTTTATGTTCGGTTTAATTGTAAAATTATGTCCAATGACCAACATTATATTAAATGGTAAAAATATATTCTAAATATACTTTAAAACTACTAAAATTCATAATTTATCACTATTAATTATTTTGATTAAAAAAGTTGTTTTTAATTAAAATTTAGTAATTTTCACTATTTATCAAAATATGAAAGTTATCCGAAATGTACCAAAATTTTACCTTAGGCTAAATTCGATATCCCGAATCCAAAAATGAAGTCCATTTTGAAATATAAAATATATATAATTTCAAAAAGTAGGTATTACTATTCATAACGGCTAGTTTGATCGGTTGTGGTGTGTGTTAAAACTCGAAGTTGCGTACAACACACGATATTGTATTATTCAAAGGAAAGCGTACCGTGGAAGCTTGGGATGTTTTATTTTAAATTTTTGATGTCCCCATTTAGTCAAAAAGTTTAAAATATTGTATTTAAAAAGGGTTCACTATTAAAAGTTGATAAAAGTGCAATACTGAAAATGAATTTGTTCTTGCATTATATCTAAGAAACTCATAATATGGATTCTAAAATTATAAGGATTATATAAAGTTTAAAATTTAGATAATACTATTCATAACCTCTTTTGAATGGCCCTTTTTTTTAGTCATGGTGTGATTGAACTCGGTGTTGCGTGTAGTGCAAGTTATTGAATTATTTTGAAGAAATAACACACTATGAAATCTTGGGGTGTTACATTGGATAGTAATGTTTATGGTTAAAACATTTCTGAATATTATTTTGGGAATATTATAATAGTTTTATAAAAAGGACAACCTTCAGGTTGGGCGATAACCCGTCGCTTCGGACAAAGCTGCAGGAATCGAACCCACAACCGTATTGCGATAGGCCTTTATGACCTACAACTAGCATATAGGAAGTCCCTGGTTATTAAAAAATAGTTTTCGTAATCTAAATGGTATGTGTTAATATTTTGAACCTTGTACGATTAGGATAAATATAATATTTTTGAGTTCTATTATCTTTTTGAGTGAAAGATGAGTTTGTGGTAGAAATTAGTTGAAGGTTGATACTCTACTTGTCAAGCATAAATATATATATACATACCTATATCTTATTCTATGAATAAATTAATTCTTAAACTTTAGTAAAGTGATATTGAAACAAAAAAATGTGTTATCCTAATACCTTATGTCTTGTTAAACAGATAATATTTTAAATCAACATAGATTGAAGGCTTTGAGGCCTTCAATTTGACACTTGTTTGTGATTGATGACCTCAATCACTACCTAAAAATATTTACGTTTCTCCTCTAATTATATGTCTCTAATTTCCACCAATGTTCTTCTAATCGAGATCATAATTTGGTCGTGACTTTTTCATTTCCCATTCCCTCTTATTAATGCTAAATTTTATTAACCTTATTTTCGATGTGGGTTTTCCACAAAGGTATGTTCTATTTTCAACCTTTTATTTTCAATGAAAAATTTCAATTTGCGAGGACGCAATTTATTGAAGGAGGGGAGAATGTAACACCCCGAGTTTCCACAATATGCTTCTCTTTCAATAATGGAATAGCTTGCGTTGTACGCAAGTTCGAGATTCTAACACACCGCGACTAATCAAAATAGCCATTATGAATAGTAATACCCACTTTTTGAAATTATATATATTTTATATTTCAGAATTTAATTCATTTTTGGATTCGGAATGTCGAAATTAGCCTATGTCGAATTTTTTGTAATTTTATGAGAACTTCCAAATTTTTATGAATAGTGAAAAATACTTAAAAACCCATTTTTTAATAAAAATAATTTATAGTGATAAATTATACTATTGAGTGGTTTCAAATTATAATTAGAATATATTTTTACCATTATATCCAATGGTGGTCATTAGAATTAATTTCACTTTGAAATTGGACATAAACAAATGTGAATCTTTTGATATATATTGTTTCTAAAAAACACGCTATTTGTTGTGACAGCGGGAATTAATTATAAAATTAATTAATTCAACATATCTGTTTGGAATTTTGTAAAATATACATCATTTTTGAATTCTAAATATCAATTATAGCTTAGGGTAAAATTTTGGCATTGTTCTGAAAAACATCAATTTTTGATGAATAGTGAAACCCCTAAGTGGTAGTTAAATAACTGATTTTTCATTTAAATGAAATATTGCCACTTCTGTGACTCGATTTTCAAAAATCCAACATACATAGTTGTCATTAAGAAGTAAAATGTGGTTCAATGGGATTAAAATAATTTTTTGGTGAATAGTAACTTTTAAGTTTAATTAATCGCGATTAAAGGTAATTAGTGAAATTTAAGGTAAAAATTGTATTATAAAAATATGAAATGACCCTTACACTTGTCCTAACCATATTGGATGAGTCATGGCCGATCAATAAAATCCATGGGTCCACTTGGCGACCCCATGGAGCCACTTTGGTGGGAAAAGGACATAAATAACTTTTTATTTATTGTAAAAATAAGAAGTTCACAAACAAGAGTTGTTTTACTAAAAAAAATTTTAAATGGTGTAATACAAGTCATATTTTTGACTATAAATATTCATTAGAAATAAAAAAAGATTTACTAAATCATGATATATATTTTTTATAATTTTTAGACATTAAATAAAGTAAATTATTTATGACACCATGGTGATGTAGCGATTACCTCATTAATTAACGATTTTAATAAAATGGATGAATAATGTAAAATCTAATCATTAGACTTGTCCAAAGCCTATTGGATGAGAATATTTCGAACCCTTATAACCTTATCCTTGAAATATATAAGTATGGGACCTTTAGAATCCGAAAAAGCATTTCATAATAATGTAATACTTCAATCATTCCAAGAGTGCCCCTCCTCTCCTCTTATAAACGGCCCCAACCTCTACCACCTTATTCACACTTTCAAGCCATTTTGCTCGGCCAACCTCTACCCAAATACACTCCAAACTTTCCCCTCTTACTCCTAGAATCCTCACTTTGGGCAGCACTCTTCTCAATGAATCCTTTGGCTCAAATAAAAAAGAGTTACCCGATTTTAAGGTAATGTCTTCTCTAATGTTGTTTTGTTTTATTTTTCTTCTCCAACCCCCTAATAACTTCTTACTCATTTCTTTTGTAACAACACAAGTATCATAAATATACTAGGATGTTTTTATAAGAAGGATTCGAGGAACAATTACACACACCTACATCTAATGGTAAAAGAACATACTTTTTCTGTGGATGGCGAATTTTTGCCTCACGAAACGATGATTGTTCAACACTCATATAACACCTCTAATGGTGGCCATTATTATGAAACTATTTTTATATATGATATATATTATGTTTTTGTTTTCCTTATGATTTTGTATTTTTCATTTATGGCATAACATTAAGGTTTCCATTATGGGTAAACGCGATATTTTTATTTTAGGAAGTGCGGACTATCGCCCCCTCAAAGTAATTTGAATCATTAATACCATATGTGGGATGTATAAAGGATGGAGTAAATGGTATTATACACTATATTATACTGGAATTATATCATACATTTTTATCATTATGATTCCATTCCATTAAATACGAAATAGAAATGAAAGTAGCGTTCATGCGTACGTACGGCTTACCGTCTCCATGAACGGTGCATTTCATTTCTTACCTATAAATGTTACATAATATTATGAATGAATGTATATACTGGATATATATGATATCTACATCATGAATATAATTCTGGATATAATATATATTTCACCACATGAACAACTTGTAACTATAAGAAGTTTATTTTTGACTCAAGTACCAAAGATCGACAAAACGACCGTTATTAACTTAAATAATTACATAATGTTCATAACATGGTACGAAGTGATATAAAAGGAATAAAAAACTTTAAAAATGTTCTTAAACAATTATAAATTAACTCTAGTTTATTATTCAGGAGGTTAAAGAATGGGCGAGTCAAGACAGGATGCAAGGTAAGGGAACTTCTTAACCCAATTTCCATTCATTGGGTTAATCTCCTACTTTCAAATTATTTCATGATATTATTGTGTCCTATCTTGTATTTATACTTTCTTTATGTGTACTTATAGTGAATACACATAATATATCTATTTTATTTTAAAAAAAATGATTTTTGTGAGGGACTTCGTCTCAATCTCCTTTCATTGAGGCATATTTGGTTTTATACACAACTTTCCTTTATACGGTGTATAAACACCTTTGACTTTTACATTTATTCAAAATGAATCTTTTTATACGAAGTGTGTTACTAAATGACAAAAAGGAATGTTTTTCTTGTCGTACGTATGCGGCGACAACGACTTCTCCACAGCTGTGACCATTATTTGAGTTTCGGCTTCCTCTACAAGCCATAACTTTTTTAATGAAAAATAAATACAATGTTTTAACTTTCTTTTCTTTTGGTATTGAAAATGGTTTTGAAAGTGTTTTTATTATATCAATGTGTTGTATTGATATCTTGTGATTGAAATGTGGAAATGTTATGTTTCCTTTATGCATGTTTTATGTGATACGATTATGTTATGGTTTATGATATGTTTAAACCTATTCATATGAGGAATTCATTGGACTTAATAAGTGACGGGTGGAGCCCGCTATAGCTCCTCGATGCATCGGTAGGTCTCATGAGACAAACTAGTGTCTTGGCACGAGGCCTTGACAAAATATTATTTGTAGTCTTGGCACGAGGCCTTGGCTACGTGGTTATGATAGTCTGGCATTATGCATTCCATCATTATGAAAGTGGTTATTTATATTTATGTGAATACTCGACATGTAGAATATTCATGTGGGTAAGTAAATGGAATTATTTCATTTTACTTTTTCCATATTATGCTAAAGTTCATGTTTAAAAGGATTTTGTTTTAGTTATACATTGCCTTAAATGTTAATGTTTGTTTATGAAATCTTCCACTATATTGTTATCCTTACTGATCATCTGAGCTCACCCCTTTAAATGTTTTAATATTTTCTAGGATGTGAAGAAGTATTTTATGAATGACCTGCAGGGATAGTCAGAAGAGGATATGAGTGTGGACTATAAAGACTTTGTTATTAGTTTTTCACTTTATGATGTAATGTAAGACTTATGAATGTATCTAGTGTTTCCAAGGCTACTAAACTAATCGGCCTTTTGAGACTTGATCTTTTGTGATCATGCCAATGTTACAAAGTAATGCACCAACTCTGGGTAGGTGGGGTCGGGGCGTTACATTTTTATTGAATAAGTATACTATATAAATTTCAATATTAATAAATGAAGTTCATTAATTTATAATATTTTGTAGGAGGTGGAAATAAAATACATATAATAGATATCTTTAATGAAACATTCATCATGAAATATGTTTCCTTATGTGTAATGGAATGAAAAAAGAGATAGATCCTATGCTTAAATAAAATTATATAAGAATTGGATGGTGCATATGAGGATACCCTTACATGAATAAAATGGTATTCTTTGTATTTCATAAAAAATATTTAATGTAAAATTTACCATTTCATTAAGGGGCTTAAGCCACGTCCTTTAAGCACATTGGATTAAAAAAATATTTCATCATGTGATAAAATTGTTTTATGTTACATCAAAATAGGGATGTAATTTTCTATATTTTCTATTTTCAATGAAAATAAATAGACGAATTTATAAAATTAAGACCATTAATTTTTTTAGGAGTTGGATAAATTTTTTTAATAGTTATAACATCATCCATTGTTGAAATTTCCACATAACATTTTCTATGTATTATAATTATCGAGTATCAACTAGATCCATATCATGTTTTGAGAATGATTGTTCTTGATTTGAGCCTGATTAATCTTTTATTGAGCATCCAGTTAGCATAGATGATTATGAGACCAAGTTACGTCATAAGGGTTATAAATTTTTCATTAGTTCTATCATAACAAAATAATAATTCTCATATGATAGGATATTGTAAGTCAATGAAGAGAGAGGAGTGGCCTAAACATTTTGATATCAAATATACCTAATTGGATTTCATTGGAAATAAAATTATTATGAGGGGTGTGTCATAATAAATCATTAACCTATTATAAGTAATTTTTTAACCCTTTTTTTGTTTCAATTTTTAGTGGTTTGTGGAAAATGAATAGGGAGGATAGTTGTATAGGTGATGTTAGGTATTGGTAAGAATTTTCATTATTGAAATGTATTTCTGTTGTATACTATGATTTAATGGTCGTTTAATGTGGTTATAAGACATGAAATCATTTCCAGGATGATTTGGTTGAATGGGTATACTACCTTTAGGGTAACATTCCATTGAAAAATTACATGTATTTGAAATATTAAAAAATCACATTTAAAAAAAGGGAATAGGATTTGCATTTAATATTGATATTGAAAATTATAATAATTGAAATTGGGTTACACACCATGTAAATTATAGAGTTTTATCTTTATGTAGGATGTTTGGATGAAGCTGATATTTCCTCTCTATAGGTTTCCTTGATATCAGACTAGAGACACTTTCTGTGAGATTTTGGAGTCATCATCCTACTCTAAATCATATGTTTGGTGAGCGATCATCTTATTTGTTGTCATGCATCGATCCGGGTAATCGATATATCAGTATATTTTGTATCTCTCTCTCCTTCCTGAGAGTTTATTCATCATCTTGGGATTGGTGGATCTAAAGAATTTGTTGTTGAATATTGATTATATATTGTGTTATTATATCATCTAGGTTTTCGTTATTCATTTGATATTCTCATTGAGGTTGTTACATTACATGATTAATTTTTGGTGTTTATGGCTATGATAGGAAAAATTATTCTACATTAAATTGATTATTTTTTGAAATTAAATTCAGTTTATTTTTGAAAATCAAATTTCATGTAAATTGGAATCCTGATATTTGTTGGCTTCTGATTTATGGAATAACCCCCAATTCAAATCGAATTGGAAATTGAAGTATAATTTTATATTAATTTAATATTAGAAATTATTTTTGAATTGATTTTGAAAAAAATGTATTAAATTTAATTTATGAAAATCTAAGGTTGTTTTTATTTTTTGAAGGAATTAATTTATTATAACCCCATTGTATGGTTTTTAATGTGAATTTGAATTTTGAAAACTAAAATTAGGATGTCAAATTGTGAAATATGATGTATAGTAAAATGAAAAAAATTTCTACATTTAAATATATTTAGTAAGAATTATAAATCCTTAGTAGTGAGAGGGTAATTTGTTACATGCATGTTTGGATTATAATCCCCCAGAAAAAATGACGATGAAAACTCTAAAAAATTCATAGTTTCCCAGATCTTATCCTAGATGAGATTTTGATGACTCAGATTCGTTGTAGGCCAGATTGGATTTTTAACAAATATTAGTCATGATAAATGATAAGATATACTTGAGGATAATATAACTAGAATCTATCATACCACAAAGAAGATAGACATGGTCCTCATTCGTTCAATTTTTATTATATATTCCATTGATTATGAAACTTAATTACTTATGCCTATTGATTTATATAAACTAATTTATATAATTGTTTTAATGAATCCAGGTATGAAATTTTCCCATCACTATGAAATGAAAATATTTTTTTGTAATAAATATTAAAAAGTTTCACCATGCCAATTTTTATTTAAATTGAAAGTATGTTTTGGTTCATTATTATAATGTCTCATTATACAAAACGTGGTGACACCTTACTGGTATTTTAAGCTTACACCCAAGATTTTACATTGTATTTTTTCATATTTTCTCATGTGAGGTATTATTGAATAGATGATTCCTCTTATTTAAGGTAGTATATCATTAAATTTTTGGGCTTGATGTAACATTTCCTTCGCATTATTAATCTTATATTAACTGGCTCTGATAAAATTGATTATATACTATTTTGGAATTTGATATAAAAATCAGGTTTCTAGTACTCTCTACATGAATAATTATTAGAATATAGATATGTATCAATAGTTTACACTATTTTTATGAAAATTAATTCCCATGTTTATATTATATGATGGAAGGTGCTAGTCACTAACCTGTAGGGATTAAGAAAATCCTTTTGGATTTGTCGATGTCAGATCATGTACCAGGGTTTGAGGGTATCCAAGAAGGTTTTTAAAACTACCCATGTTTTACAAAAGATGATGATTTAGTAGATGGAGGAACATCAACACTTCATCACTATAATATGATGGGATTAACCAAGTGTGGGTGAACTAATGAAAATTTATATGTCATTTTTTCAAATTTTTTCTTACTTTCTTTGTGAATAGAATAAATATATGAGAGTTAAGAGACCATATATAATATATATTAAAGATAAAATAAGTGTATCATCAATGAAATCATCACATACAGCTTAATAATGGACATACCCTACTAAACGGGACATCTAGATTGGGCCAGAAAGTGAGATTTTGATGTTTATAAGGGGAATAAATGATGTTTTTTATATCATGATTCACCCCCTATTAGGGTATCTCACACTAATGATCCTTTTAGAAACAATGTATAATATCTTGGATAATGGTTTATTAATATTATGGTATTTATTACTGATTTATTAAGTATTCATGGTTTATATATGGTAAATTCCTCTTTTGTGTATGTTTTATACATTTATTTATAGTTTTAACCCTTGATAAAATTAGTGGTAGGCCTCAGGGGTAACTCTCACATTCAATAAATTTCAATGAGGGGTTCCTAATGGGGAACAACTATTAGAAATTGGACCTATACCGAAAGAAATATACCAACGACTTCGGCTAATGATTTCTTATAGGTACTATAACATCACCCTATACAAATGATATCAGATAAAACCATTTGTATAGGTACCATAATATTACCAAATAGCAATGGTTTTTTTAAAACTATTAGTTTTGTTAAATTCATTAAATATTGTTTTAGAGAAACTGTTGTTATATCCTCCTTAAAATGACAAAACACCAATTGTTCTGCCAAAATAATTGTTATAGGTGATGGATATATCAATGGTTTGGATAAAATAATTGCTATAGGTACCATTTAAAAAACAAATACCAATATTACTTCCATAAACCGTCTGTATGGGTCCCAAAATTCAATTTTAGAATAACAATGCTTTTCTAAATCAATAGTATATATATTTTTACTTTTAATTAATTATTTAATGAAATTAATTGAATAAAAAAATTTAATTTACCTTTATATATAAATATACATATTTATTATATTATATTGACAAATGTCATAGTAGCTTAGTAATTAGATCATTGGAATATAAATCTGATGTGTACGGATCAAAAACTGTCATGTGTATTCAAGAATTAGCTATACAATGTTTTTGAAAACCATTGTCGTTCTTCGTGAATCTTTTCCGCTTGATATAGATTTACCGAAGGGGTCAGGACCACACAAACATGGACGAACCTCCTCCCTTATCTTTGTGTTGTTGCGGTTCGAAGGAAAGTGGCGCGGTGCAACGGCACCGCGCGGGATCATTAGGCAAGGGTGTGTGGCGTCGTCGCGCTGCGCCGTTGTAGTCGAACAAAGGTGTGGCGCCATCACATCACGTCGGAGAATCAAGAAAACATCACGGCCAGAGCGGGGCCATGACGGAGGGGCGCGGCGCCGTCGCGCTGCACCGGACGAACCTAGGCCATGGCATAAGTCACAGTGGAGTGGGGACCGGTAGCCGGTTACGGGCCATCGGCGTTGGAGCAGGGGGACCGGCCCATGCCAATCCCGTAGTGGCAGCAGCTATCCGGTTAGAGGAGGAGCTGGGGGTTACGACCCCCTGCTGGACAGACAACAGCGACCCCCCCACATGGGGGCCGCGGTTACAAATAGCTGGGGGCAGTGCTCCCCCCCGCACCCCAAACGCTCAGCCGTTTCGGCCGAGCTGCCATGCCAGTGAGCCAGCACGTCGGGCAGGGCCCAAGCGGGCCGGACCTGGACACGGTTCAGGTCACCCCGGTTCGGGCTGACCCAGGGGGGGTCTCGGGTCGGGTCGGTCTCGGGCCCAAAACCCCCACTTTCGGACCTCTTACGGTCTTTTTCCAATAACATGGGATAATAAAATCTGATCAACGCACCGTCAACTGCGATGCGATCCTTGGATCTAGACTGTCGTTTCAGTATATTACACTCACGGTTTCGGAGAACTTTGGGTTCGCCCAGGTTGGATCGTACACGAAACCAACCGGGCCCTCGGAACGGAAACCGTTATAACTTGAGCTCCAGACGTCCGATTGACATGCCATAAAATTTGATGGATTAATCATAGTGAGACAGACCTTTTGGATTACTCCACTTGAGGTTTGGATGTAGTTGGAGTACGGTATGGTCGGTTGAACTTAAAAACCAACCGGGCCCCTGGACGAAAAATCCAATAACTCATAGACCAGACATCCGATTGACGTGCCATCTGTGACGTTGAGTTCCTGTTGACGATACAAAACTTTTGGATATATCAACTTCGGACTTCTTGTCAGTTGATGTATCAGCCCTTCAGCTCGTGGAGCGGACCCTCCCGAATGAGCATGCTGTGTGCGGGAACCCTAGAGCTGGCTGCGACTGCGATGACGATGACGACTGTACAGAAATCCTCTGTGGATTCGATGGTGATGACTAAATCACTCAGCGATCTTTCATGGGTCAGTGCTACCGATCCTGTGTGGGTCAGTTCCTGTGTGGGTCAGCGCTTAGCGGTCCTGTGTGGGCCAGCGTATACCAATCATGTGTGGGTCATTGCGGGGGTTAGTTACCTATCGATCCTTTGTGGTTCATTGCGGGGGTTAGTACATATCGATCATGTGTGAGTCTGGTGGCTTAGATGAATCAGTGGCTACATCTGAGCATCTCTATCATCTTTCGAAGAAGTATACCTGTGTGAGCTGAATCTTGACTTTCAATCATTATCTTCGATATTATTGACTTGCTTTCCTATGTGGATTGTGTTGTGATATCATGTGTGGATGTGATCAAACATGGTCTCAGATGTTGGAGCTGAACGAGAATTGATGGCTTAGGTATATGTATGGTCATATACCTATGTAGTGTTGGATGTTACTTCGTGATTGTATCTTTCTTTTTTGGATTATCCTTTGTGGATTCTGGGAGACCTACGGGGGTCTCGGGGTCCCTACTAAGTAGCTTATACTCACTCCTGCACGGGTTATGCCCACAATATGTTGTGTTGGTAACAGATGACGGACAACGCTGATCTTCGTTGGGTCTTGTAGAGCAGGTCGGTACCTGGAGGTGGACCACTAGACGGGACCTACTCAGAGAGGACGGCTGGACTTGAGGAGTTGTGGAGGCTATATGTACCCACCCTTCATGTGGGACTTCCAGTGGATGGCTCGACATTGCATCTTTTCATTTAGTTTTTGTTTTCCCTTTCCATTTGTACTTAACATTCAGATTGTTTTTGTATACTGGCCCACTTACTTTACCGCACTTACTATTGTACCCAGTTATTACGTAGTGTTACTTCTACTTGCTTACTCTATGTGTGTTTGTTTACTTACAAAGTAAATTCCTTCCCTTTCATCGGAAATTACGCCTTGGTTCTAGTCACCGGCCCCGGGCCTATGGAAGGCGGTCTTGGGGTAGTCACAGCATGGGCCCCGAGGACGGGTCGTGAAAAATTGGTATCAGAGGATTTCGGTTCTACCGTAGAACTCCGGTCTCTGATCTTTTTCTATGTGAAGCAATAGTGTTAAGAGTATTGAGTGTGTTTATCAGTCCAGGGAGTCCAGTGTTGGTGCGGCGGCCGACGTATCCATACACTATCCCTAGCCGTTGAGAGTGCACATCGCCTTAGTACACAGCACGAGTTCCAGCATTAGCGACCGCCCAGGTTCGGTGGGGAGATAGACCCTTAGCAGCTGAGGATGGGCAGGAGGAAATTTTACGTGTTTTCTGTTTGGTAGGGACTCTAGCAGACCTCATGGTGATCCTTGCAGCGAGTCTCCTGCACGTGGAAGTAGGAAGGTGGTAGAGCATGATGCTCCAGGTGCATGACAAGGCATCACTCCTTTGGATTGATTTTGAGAGCCTCTTCCGCTCGGAGTTCGTCTCAGCCACCCTTCGTGCGGTGTGCATCCAGGAGCTTCTATAGCTGCGACAAGGCTGCTTGACGGTCATCCAGTACTCTGTGAGATTTACAGACCTCTCACGCTATTCGACAGACAAGGTACGAGACCCATTCTTCTGGGCCCGGACTATCGAGCAGGGACTGAGGCATGAGATCAGGGTATCGCTGATCTCCCTCAGCATTCCGACACAGTCAGGGGTACTGGAGAGAGCCATTCTCATCGAGAGCTTCCTTGTTGAGCCTACGTCAGTAGCATGACCTACCGCAGGGCGGAACATAGCAGAGTCTTCTGCAGCAGGCAGTCGACGGATGACACATGGATCCAGGCAGACCAGACCCTCAGACAGACGACCTCAGGACACTGACTCAGAGGTGCGGGGCACTCAGCACAGAGCCAGTCTTTCGAGAGATAGAAAGTGCTACACATGCGGCGGGCAGGGCCACATGGCTCGTGACTGCCCGACCCGCCGTGCGGAGGAGTGGTAGATGGTTGAGGAACCACCTAGGCAGAGGCAGAGGGTCGACAGTGGTGGTCTGCAAGGAGCAGGCGGACGAGGTAGAGGAGCTAGCCGAGCAGCAGGTGATGGGCGACGCTTTGAGGCTCTACCACCACCACCGGGAGGTCCACCCCGACCTGAGGGAGATGGAGGGCAGAGATAGGCATAACTTCAGGCAGTGGAGACCTACGACCACAGCGCTCCCGAGATTATTCGAGGTACTATCTGTGTCTATTCCACCCTTGCTGTAGTTCTTATAGACAAAGGAGCGTGTCATTCCTTTATTGCTGTTGCCCGTGTTCGGAGCTCAGATATTCCGACAGAGCCGTTGGCTCAATCCTTACAGCTAGAGACACTTACGGGAGCAGACTCGATGATTACGCACTGGTGCTGGAAGTGTGAGCTTACACTAGGAGGTGAGAGCTTCAGCTGGGATCTTCTTGTAGTGGTTTTGAGTCCTTACGACGTCATCTTGGGCATGGATTGGTTATCTACAATCAATGCTCAGATTGACTGCATTAGCCACAAGGTGTGGTGTATACGCACTGATGGGAGAAGGTTCACCTTCATCGGTGAGAAGGGAGGCTTTGCAGTGCAGGATGGACTCACGCAAAGGAGAGGACAACCCATCACTCATCAGCTAGATAGACTAATCCTAGTAGTAGTTGACATGTGGAGTCCGAGCATACCTACAGTGGTGGATCAGTATGCAGACGTTTTTTCCAACGATGTTCCAGGACTATCTCCTCGCAGAGAGGTAGACTTCTATATTGACCTGTACCCCAGGATAGCCCCGATATCCACTCTAGCATATTGGAAGGCCCCCGCTGAGCTACGAGAGCTACTGGTATAGTTGGAGGACTTGCAGGGAATGTGATTCATCTGACCCAGTGTTTCACCCTGGGCTTCCCCGATATTGTTCACCAAGAAGGCAGACAGGAGCATGCGACTTTGTGTTGACTATCGTAGCCTGAACCGGGTGATCTTGTGGAACAAGTATCTGCTACCGAGGATTGATGACCTCTTCGATCAGCTCAAGGGAGCACAGTGGTTCTCAAAGATAGACCTTAGATCAGGTTATCATCAACTCAGAGTTCGGAATGAGGACGTGCAGAAGACGGCCTTCAGATGTCGGTATGGACACTATGAGTTCTTGGTTATGCCATTCGGCGTAACCAATTATCCATCAGTGTTCATGGGCCTCAAGAACAGGATCTTTCAGCCATACCTTGATCAATTTGTTTTGGTCTTCATTTATGACATTTTGATATACTCGACCACTAAGGAGGAGCACGCCTATCACTTTCGGGTTGTACTAGACACACTCTGAGAGCACCAGATTTATTGAAAGCTCTCTAAGTGTCAGTTCTGGATATGTGAGGTTCACTTCTTCAGACACATCATATCTGAGGTGGGAGTTTTAGTGGATCCTAGGAAGATCGAGGCAGTGCTAGCTTGGGAGCCACCCCAGAGCGTGACGGAGGTGCGGAGTTTCTTGGGGCTAGCTGGATACTACCAGTGATTCGTGCCATACATTTCTAGAGTCGTGGAACCAGTATCAGCTTTGATGAAGATGGGGAAACCCTTTGTGTGGTCAGACAGATGTCAGCAGAGCTTCCAGGAGCTGAGACAGAGATTGACCAGCGCACCTATCTTGAGGCTACCAGAGGAGGGAGTAGGGTACATAGTCTACTACGATGCATCAGGGACCAGACTCAAATGTGTCCTGATGCAGCAGCGGGATGTGATAGCCTATAGATCATGTTAGTTGCGGCAGCATGACCAAGACTATGCTAACCATGACCTGGGGTTAGCAGCAGTGGTCTTCGCTCTGAAGATGTGGCGACACTACCTGATTGGCGAGCGGTTTAAAGACTACTATGAACACTAGAGTCTCAGGTACATCTTCTCGCAGAAGGACCTAAACCTGAGATATCGGCGATGGATCGAGTTCCTCCAGGACTATGACTTTGAGATATTCTATACTCCTGGAAAGGGGAACGTAGTAGCCAATGCTCTCAGCAGGAGGACGGGCATTCAGCTACTTTGGGAGGCGACAGAGCAGGTAGCTGCTTTGCAGATATCCTTCATGGATAGTGATGGGGCAACCTTTCTATAGTCACTCACAGTCACTCCTCCAATTCTACATCAGGTCAGAGAGACACAACGTGGGGACGATGATGGTGAGACGCGGCTTGCACAGATATCCTTAGGCTAGGCACCTGATGGATTCTCTATGGGAGGAGAGCACGTCATCCTTTTCAGAAGATGTACCATGGTACCAGCTGCTTTATAGGAGGAGGTGCTGAGGGAGTTTCACACTTCCCCTTTAGCGGTACGTCAAGGAGTGGCAAAGATGTATCAGGATCTCAGAAGACAGCACTGGTGGCCGGGTATGAAGAAGGTTGTGGCAGAGTTCGTTTCTTGATGCCTCACCTACCAGCAGGTGAAGGAAGAGCACCAGGTACCAGCAAGCTTGGTATAACCTTTAGAGGTCCCGGAGTGGAAGTGGGACGAGATATCTATGGACTTCGTTACTGTACATCCATGCACTTCTAGAGGTCATGACTCCATTTGGGTGATTGTCGAACTACTCAGTAAGTCGGCACACTTTTTACCCATCAAGGAGTAGGGCTCAGTGGAGATCTTGGGACGTCTCTACATTTAGGAGATTGTATGGATTCATGGTGTGGCATCATCTATCATCTTAGATCGAGATGCCCGCTTTACTTCCCAACTTTGTAAGGGGTTGCCGGAGGCGTTCGGGACACAGCTACATCTGAGCACCGACATTCGCCCTCAGACAGATGGACAAATGGAGAGGACCATTTAGACTCTCGAGGAAATACTTTGCGCATGTTTTCTCGACTTTGGTTATAGCTTGGAGGACCACCTAACCTTGGTGGATTTCGCGTACAACAACAGCTAACACTCCACCATCGGGATGGCACCATACGAGGCGTTGTAAGACTGACCTTGCAGATCACCTCTATGCTGGACAGACCCTTGGGAGTCAGCACTTGGGGGACTAGAGATGGTCCAGGACACGAAAGAGAAGGTATAGGTCATCCAGGAGCGGATGAGGACAGCTCAGATCCGGCATAAGTCTTATGCTGACAGGAGGCGGAGGCCACTGGAGTTCGAGGATGGCGACCACGTCTTCTTGCAGGTCTCACCACAACGTGGATTACAGAGATTTGGTTGAGGCAACAAGTTTTCTCCACTCTTCATCGAACCATTCTAGGTCCTCAGCAGGATTGGTGTGGTGGCATATCACCTGTCTCTACCACCTCAGTTGCACCGGGTGCACGACGTCTTCCACGTATCTCAGCTGGGGAGATACGTCCATGACCCGATGCATATCATTGACCATGGGGAGCTGGACATTGATGATGAGGAGACTTTTTCTGAGGTCCCAGTAGTGATCGAGGATCAACAGGATCGGGTCCTACAGGGACGGTCGATTCCTCTAGTGCCGATCAGATGAAAGCACAGGAACCTCTAGGAGAGCACATATGAGCGGGAGGATCAGATGTGTGCTCAGTACCCACATTTGTTCAGCTAGTTTATGATGTATCATTAAGGGGACATAAAGCCCCGAGGTGGGAGTAATGTAAAGACCCTTAAAATTCAAGGGAAATTTTTTTTCTTAATTTTCATTGAGATTTTACAAGAAAACAATTTCTGACGGCACCTGATTCTGTGGCCCGGTGTGCCTGGAATCATATTCCGAAGTTTGGCTCTGGTACGTTCAGTGAATGAATGAGAGAGTTTTCCTAACTTTTGAACCGGTGCTTAGAATAGAAATCTGAGGGCACCTATGGAATTGGAGCATCAGTAATTGCTTAGGAACACATATACCAGAGTTGCATTTACATGGGAGGAGTTGTTTAAAAATTGTTGAAGTTGAAAATAAAATTTAACTAAAAATTTTATTTTTCTTTCTAAGTGGTAGTCCTTTGAGTGGATGTTGGGAACCACCCAACTTCCCATGAGAGGTTATGAGGGCGGTGGGGACCACACGAACCCCACCCCTTCATATTCCCTAAACTCCCATAACCCTCCTATTAAATGACACTTGAGTTAATTAAGATGTTTAATTCAATTTTTGAATTTCAAACATGGGTCATGAGTAATAAAATAAGTGAAACACTTATTTTATTATTGTTGGGCTTGCGGTTTTGAGTCAATGGGAGAAAAAGGGAAGCCTTGAAGTTATTCGTTCTTCGTCGAAGAATGCGAAGAACACACCGCCGCCAACGAAGAACGCCGACCTCTGACGATGGACGACGGTGAGGCATGCCTTCATCGGAGATCAAATGCCAACGATCCTCTCCTTCTGCGACACCTTCTTTCGTGACAGTTAATTCCACGACGAACCCTTGCTCAACGAATTCGACGAGGTAGGGGATTTTGTTTTTGGTTGTGATTACTTCCATTGTCGTTCTTCATGAATCGTTGCCACTTGCTATCGATTAACGGGAGGGGGCCAGACTACACGAACATGGCCGACCCTCCTCCCTTATCTTTGTGTTGTTGCAGTTCCAAGGAAAGTGGTGCGGTGCAATGGCACCGCGTGGGATCATACGGCAAGGGTGCGTGGTGCCGTCGTGCCCCGTTGTTGATGTCGAACAAAAATGTGGCACTGTCACGCGGCGCCGGAGAATCACGAAAACACCGCGACCAGAGGGGGGCCATAGAGGAGGGGCACAGTGCCATCGTGCCACGCCGGATAGAACAAGCCGCTGCTGAGGCCACGGCGGAGTAGGGACCGGCGGCCGGTTCCGGGCCGCCAACGTCGGAGCAGGGGGACTGGCCCATGCCGGTCCCGTGGCGGCAGCAGCCGGCCGGCCGGAGCGGGCCGACCGGTCAGAGGTGGAACCGGGGTTTACGACCCCCTGCTTGTCGGACAGCAGCGCCCCCCCCCCCCCCCCACATGGGGGCCGCAGTTATAAACAGGGGGGCAGTGCGCCCCCCCCCCCCCCCCCCCCCCCCCACACCCCAAACGCTCATCTGTTTTGGCCAAGCCACCTGGCCAGCGCGCCGGGCCGGGCCAGGCCGCGCCCAAGCAAGCCGGACCTGGACCTGGGTTGGGTCGACCCGGTTCGGGCCGACCGACGGGGGTCTCGGGCCGGGTCGGTTGGGGCCCAAAACCCCCACATCCAGACCTCTTTCGGTCGTTTGCCCATAACATGGGCTACAGATCTCCGATCAATGCACCGTCAGCTGCGATGTGATCCTTGGATCAAGACGGCCATTTCAGTATATTACACTCAATGTTTCGGAGAACATTGGGTTCGGCTGGGTTGGTTCGTACACGAAACCAACTGGGCCCTCGGAGCGGAAACCCTTATAACTTGAGCTCCAGACATCCGATTGACGTACCGTCGACTTTGTTAGATTCCTCTTAGTGAGACGGATCTATTGGATTAATCCAATTGGTTTTGGATGCAGTTGGAGTATGGTCAGGTTTGTTTGACTTAAATACCAACCGGGCCCCTGGATGAAAAAGCCAATAACTCACAGACCGGACGTTCGATTGATATGTCGGCTGTGACGTTGAGTTCCTGTTGAAGATACGGAACTTTTGGATATATCAACTATGAACATAATGTCAGTTGATGTATCAACCCCTCGGCTCGTTGAGCGGACCCTCCCGAATGAGCTTGCTATGTGCGGGAACCCTAGAGTTGGCTGCGACTGCGACGATGATGACAACTGTACAGAAATCCTCTGTGGATTCGACGACGACGACTACAACACTCAGTGATCCTACGTGGGTCAGTGCTACCGATACTGTGTGGGTCAGATCTTGTGTGGGTCAGTGCTCAGGGGTCCTGTGTGGTCCAGTGTATACCGATCATGTGTGGGTCAGATCATGTGTGGGTCATTGCGGGGGTTAGTTGCCTATCTATCCTTTGTGGGTCATTGCGGGGGTTAGTACCTATCGATCGTGTGTGGGTTTGATGGCTTAGATGAATTAGTGGCTAGATCTGATCATCTCTATCATCTTACGAAGAAGTATAACTGTGTGAGATGAATCTTGAAATTCAATCATTATCTTCGATATGATTGACTTTCATTCCTATGTGGATTGTGTTGCGATATCCTATGTGGACGTGATCGAACTTGGGCTCGGATGTTGGAGCTGAATTGGAATTGATGACCTAGGTATATTTATGGCCATATACCTATGTAGTGTTGGATATTAATTCATGATTGTATCTTTCATTTTTGGATTATCCTTTGTGGATTCTGGGAGACCTTCGGGGGTCTCGGGGTCCCTACTGAGTAGCTTATACTCACCCCTACACGGGCTATGCCCGCACTACATTTTGTTGGTTCCAGATGAAGGAAAACACTGATCGTGGTTGGGGCTTGTGGAGCCGGTCGGAACCTGGAGGTGGAACAGTGGACCAGACGTACTCGGAGCGGACAGCTGGACAGCTAGACACGAGGAGCTGTGGAGACTATCTGTACCAACCCTTCAGGTGGGACTTCTAGTGGACGTCTCGACATTGCAGCATTACTTTCAGTTTTTGTTTTCCCTTTCCTGTTGTACATTACTTTCAGTTTGGGTTTGTATACCAGACCACTTACTTTATCGTACATACCATTGTACCCAGTTATTACTTAGTGTTACTTCTGCTTGCTTACTCGGTGTGTGTTTCTTTACATACAAAGGCCATGCCTTCCCTTTAATCGGGAAGTATGCCTTGGTGCTAGTCGCCAGCCTTTAGCCTATGGAAGGCGGGCATGGGGTAGTCACAGGACGGGCCCCAAGGACGGGTCGTGACAATATCAATTAAAGTTGAAAAAATTGATTCCATGTTTGGAATCGCCATATATAAAATATGGTAATAAATTTAACATATTTTTTTTAATAATCAATAGTTAATAAACATGACAATAAGTATCTCGATTAAAGATAAAATATGTTTACTAGGGGTGTGGTATACAAGAAAAAATGGTAATTTTTACAATAACGATATGAAAAATACTTTTTTGTAGTAATATTTATACGTTATTTTATAAAAATTTATAATATAATGTCTTTTATAATTATTTTAATTTGAAAAGGCTTTTTTATTTTGAAATTTTTTTGGGAAATTTCAATGTGGTTCTTGAAATGGTCCCCTCCCCCACATATAAAAGGGAACATCATCCAATCAATTTTTCCAAACAATTAAAAAATTTAAATCTACCAAAGCCCACTATAATATCACCCAATATCCTTAAAAAAGATATATATATTGCATTGTTAATACAGGGTAAATAATGTAATTATCTTCACTAGGATTTTTATTTTATAGTTGTAATTCTATCTCGATAAATTATATATTAAAATATCAAATATAAAAAATAAATTATTTAACCTAAATTATGAATTTATTATATTTTTGGAATAATATTTATCGATCTTGTTCGCTTGGAAATTGGAAACAAGGCCATCACTTGTCTATATAGAAAACTACCACCTCCTGGACTAATTCAATTTATTCATCATCACCAAATCAAATGTATATTCATAATAATAGAAATAAGGAATATATATGATATATATTACCTGATATTAACTATATATATTATTATTATTTCATACACTTCTTTACATTTTATAAATCAAGGGAATGATATTGTCGCTCAAGGTTGCATACGACTTACCATCTCTATAAAGAATTATGATTCATTTTCCATGTCCATATTAAAGACATGTTTAAAAAGGTATATAATGAAAAATATGATAATCATTCATTTTATATAATTTTTTATATTATGTATCAGTATACTATGCACAATATCTGGATCATCTGTGACAAAGTACACTAGAAAAAATGAACCTGTTAACACCCAAACTAATGTGAATAAAGAAATATTATTAATGAACATGTTATAAGAAGTTAAAGAAGAATAATATATTTTATTATAAATTTGAATATGTTTCTTTAATAAATTAATAAAAATTTTAAAACCATTATATATTATTTTAAATAATGTTCCACTAATGATAATCATGAGGAAATGGATTTTAACTCAATTTCTACTCTATGGAGACATATTTGGTAATATGAACATATTTCCATTCAGTTGGTATATATATTTCCCATTTTATATATTTCAAATTAATATATTTTTACAAATTTTAATTAATGATTCAATGAATGTTACTCTTTCAATGATAATTTCATAATGAAAAGATATTGTTATTTTTCTTCTTAATCATTTATATTTTTCTTCCATTTATATGTAATTTTTAAAAAACAATAATCAATTTTTTATAAATTATATTTAATAGTTATTTTAATTTATTATTTAATTTTTAGATGAACACAATGTAATATTTCTATGGTTACCTTGGGTTTTTTCATTTATTTATGAAAAAAATTCTATTTTTAACATATATTTAAGTAATTGAATTATTGGGCATCACAACCATTTAGAAATATATATATTATTTCATTTGTTATAAAATTTTAATTAAAAAAAGTTTATTTTTTAAATGTTTATTTTAATATTTCTCATCCTTTTTTTGAATGAGATGAAATTATTTCCAAAAAATATTTCTAATCAATTAAAGGTCATCTTTAATATATTATTAATTTTGATTATATATTATTTATATAGAATCATTGAAATTATTGTGAAAATTATAAATTATATTTCCCTTAAATATCAATATTCTAACTATAAGTGGAATTATTATTTCCTAAAACGTATATTATTTGTACACACAGTACATTACTTTTAATTATATTTTTTCTGAGGAATTATTGATAATAATCATTGTTTATACATTTTGATAGGGCTTATTTTTCATTAATAATATTGATAATTAAATATATTAGGAATGATTTTGAAATATTTTTATGTGATGGGTTCAAAATTATATATCCCCTCATTGCTTTGATGCATCTCAAGAGAAAAATCAATTTTCAAATTAGATGATTTGGAACCCATTATTATAAACTATAGTGGCTCACGATTTTTATATTATAGATATCAGAATTTAAAGATCATTAAATTCAAAAATAAATATTTCTTATATTGATAATTTACTTATTATTATCTATGATATAATTTCATTGATATTATACCTGGAATCATTTCATGCTCATGTTATTGAGGAAACCAAATGTATATTCAGTTATTTTACCTTCCATATTTATTATGCTTTATTCCATTATGATATATTATTTATTAAGTAACATTTACTAATCATTTCAGGTTACCCATAATTGTTTCCATTAAAAATGATATTATGAAGATTTTTTTAAATTCATTTTAATGAGACAAAATTTTTTATTTTATTATGTTTCGAATTATTTTTTTGATGTATAATATATATCATTTTTGTTTGTAGTTCAGAAATAATACAACCCTGATTAGTCCGTTGGGATTAGTACACATTAATTTATTTCATTGTTATATTTTACAAACGTCAACTATTTTATTAGACTCAATGTTGACACAATTTGTGTTAGAGTAAGTTTAATACAAAAAATTGTAATTGGATTTAGGTAAAAATAGATTAGGGAATATAATAAAATGATAAACATTGAGGATATGTCCAATTATAGAATAATATCATTATTTTTTAAGGTAAGTATTATGAATTTTTCTAAAAAATGCATCCCTTTATATATAATACTAGTGTATGTGGATCTGGGATAGCAATACCTTGGGGAAATAACTCTAAAAAGTGAACGTTGAGATTTTAGTATATTATCACCTAGTGCATGAAGAGATTCTATACAATGCACATGGTTTGAAAATCCCATGTTATATTTTTAGGATAATTCAAATATATTTTACAATCTGATATGATGGATTTTAATTTTGCCTTATTATTTTATGATTTTCACAAATAACTATTTTTTATTCCAAGATTAATAGTACATAAAAGATTAATTTATGTCAAGTGCTACACAAAATATATAATTATACATTTGGACCGAAAATTAATTATTAAATGAGAGAATCTAATTTATTACATTTTTTGTAATGGTTTCATGAATAAAATATTGTATCAACATTTGTGGAAAATGTAGAATTTTTTTATAGATAGATAAATTGTAATTGGAATTTGAACTGAGATAATAATGGAAATATTAGAACATGTTAATCAATTTATGAAAAATAACTTCTCATGAATTGGTAAACTTATTGATATATAGTGTTATTCTTCAATGATGGATCTCATCCTGTGATATAATTATCCATTGTTGGGGGGGGGGACTAATATTATGTTAGTTGGGTAGTGAATTAACGCTCTTAAAAAAATATTTTTATCATTTTTTTGATTTAATATTGAAATTTTTATTAAAGAAGTGTACTATATAAATGTAAATTTTAATAATTTATTTTCATTGATGTTTAATAATTTGTAGGAAGGGGAAATAAAATTCAAAGAATATAGATCATTCAATGAAACAGTCACCATGAAATATGTTTTTTTGTGGGTAATGGAATGAAATAAGGAGATAGTTTCAATGCATAAATAAAATGTTATAAGTCTTGGATAATTCATATGAGGATACCCTTACATGAATAAATTGGTATTCTATGTATTGCATAAAAAATATTGAATGTAAAATTTACCATTTCATTAAGGGGAATAATCCATGTCCTTTAAGAATATTATTTTAAAATAACATTTTATCATGTGATAAAATTGTTTTATTTTACATCAATTTAGCGATGAAATTTTCTAGATCTGATACTTTCAATGAAAATCAAGAGAAGAAATTATAGAAATAACACCATGAAAAAATATACTACATAAAGAAAATAAGACTAAAATGAATCAATTTTCATCATTTTAAATTTATGGGAATAAACATCTTTAATAATTTTTGATGTTCATGGTAGTATTTTATATGTTATGGGAAAAGGGTCATCTGGGTAATTAATATATGGGGAAGAGAAAAAAATAAATGATTTATAATCCATAAACAATAGAGAAAATGGTAATAATTAACACCAATTATCTATGATTCATGGGAATATACCATAGAAGAGGATGAAGTGAAAATTCCATGATCATGAGATCACTACAGTCAAGGTGGAAGTACCCACTAATGTGGTGTAAAGTAATCTAATCATAGCATTAAATTTATGAAATTAATTGAATGATTATGGATCTTCACACTATTTAATATCATCCATGTTTTCTAATAATGATAATTTTTTTTCTAAAACCATAATAATAAAGTTTTTATTTAAACCCCTATTGTAAATATAACTATGAAAATCATAGTTCATGTAGTTACCCTTATCACACATATACATGGTATATCTATTTAATTTTATTTTCGTACATATTTTTGAATTTGATATAAATCATGGTAGGTGACACTTTATAAAATATTATGAAGAAAAGAATTTTATAGAGACTAAAATTTTGATTCCAAATGAATATGTTGACTTCTTTAACATTAATATGAGGACATCATAATCAAATTCATTTTATGATCAACCCCTAGTAGCTCTTATGAATTTGATTCTTCATGAAGAAGATATAACACAGACTATGGTTATAAATCGGATTCTTTGAATTTAATATGTAACTATTTTATTTGAATACATAGATGTATTTCTAGAGGACATGAATGTACATCCACAAGAGTGTTAGTCGAATTTATCCATTTATTTCATGCCTGAAAAAGATCTTGTAAAACATAATACATATAAAATGGATGTTATGTATATAGTGGATTTGAAGAAACCACTTGTGGATTTGTATGAAAATATATTTATACACTATATTGATTCACATTTGGGATACCATGTTCTTCTAGTTATTAACAATTATAGATCCATTAATCAATAAATTTATAATATTTAAATCAATTACATTATTTTAAAGAGAAATTATTATTTAACTCATACTGAAGACTTATTCGATCATATTTATGTATCAAACTATTTCTAAATGATTGAATTTTTTACAAGGTATTATAAATTTTTAGTAAGGAAGGAATAAATTCCAAAGAAAACATTTTGAACATAGCATGGACTTTAATGTTTATATTAATGCCCCATGGATTGAAAAATGGGACATTAGTTTTTATATATCTAATTAATTGTGTATTCAAGGAATATTATTATATTTTTTTTTATTAATTTATGATATATTGTGTATTAAATTCGCATTGAGAACCGTGAGAATCAATTGAATATTATATTTGTAAGTCTTATAGGAAACTTTTTATATTAATTAATTAGCATGTGTGAGTTATGGTTTTATAAATTATCATTTATGGGCTATATTTCCTCCATGAATTGAATCATAATGGATCTCGTGAATAAACATGTTGTCAAATAATGGCCAAAACCATTGAACATAACGAAGGTACATATTTTCCATTTTTCGATATCATATAATAAGTGATTCATTAAAATTTATCCTGATTGGGTAAATGATTAATGAATATTACAATTAAATGGGTTGCATTCGTATAGAAAAAATAAATTTAATGTATTATTAAAATAATTAAAGAGAAAACTAGTCACAAATCTAATTTTTAATTTAAAATTAAGGAAATTATGTATTTTTGATATATAATGATGCATCAAATAAGGGACTTGGTTTTTTCAAAATACAGATTGGAAATGTCATTCTACATGAATTAATGAAATTTAATAATCATGAATAGAACTATCAAACCCATGATCTTGAGGTAATTTGTGTAATATTTTCTTTGATGATTTGAAAAAATTTCCTCTTTAGGGAAATATGTGAGATATTGCTAAATGATATGAGAAAAAAATATTTTACCTGAAATAGCTCAATATGAGGCTAAGGTGAAAGATCAAGCTACTCATAGATAACTATTACCCAAATTTTTTTTACCAGGGATGGAAAAAAGGTTTCATATTCATTAAAAAAGAATGATAATGGAGTCCTAACTAAAATTAGGATTGGGAGGGATCTTATGTTCATGGATCTAGTAATGATTGATATGGGAATTATTGAATAATATTATAGATTAGTCCTTTTTCAAATGACTTTTAAACTATCTATTTTATAGTATAAATAACGTTACCAATTTTATTATTATATTTTTTAGAAGAATATTGAATTTGGGAATGATTGTAAATTGGAAGACTTAATGTGTGAATAATACCTTATATTTTTTGAAAGGGACTATATATCCCATATATACCTAATTTAGTAATTAAATTTTTGGACAATTCAGTTATATTTATTTTTTATATAAATCTAATATCACTAATATTAATTGGTATTTTATATATTAGTTTTTTTGGGATAACATGATTTGGAATATTGCAAATTACGTATCAATATTCTTTTTTTCCAGTTAGTTAAGGGTTATTGGTGTCATTCAAGTATAGTAATGAATCTTATTCTCATTCATAAAAAAATGAGATAAAATTGATCTGCATATTTTGTTTCGAATACTAAATACTTCACTATAGAGTTATTCAATATGAGTTGTTGTTGACCACCTTTCCAAATCTACACATTTTCACTCTATAATAAAATATTTACCTCTTGAGAATCACTCTATGATCTATATTAATAATGATTAAAAACATAATGGTTAACCCATTATAATTGTTTCTAATCATGAAATATGATTTTTTTAATTTATTTCATTATTTTTGAAATGTCTTTTTATACAAAGCATTATTTGATTACTTTATATCATCATAAAACCTATGGAATATTTAAAACGACCATGGTACAATGCCCCAATTTTTCTCAAATTTATGGATCATTATGTTTTAAATTTTAATTCTTTTAAATACAGTAATGAATATTTACAATTAGGATAAGGAAGGTTTGGGTTTGTTTGGTGATCGATTAGTGCCTGGATCCCTAAAACAAGAAGAAGATAATTGGCTACATAGTTAGAGAAAACCATGCATCCCAGCCTAGACATCATTTCCAAAGTAGTGAAGTTGTAGATAGTGTGAACCTATTGGCTGAAACGTTTTTGTCAATCCATGAAGCCCAAGGACCAAAACCATGCATTTTATCTGGTTTTTTAGGGAAGAGATATTTTGAACGTTTTATTCACAGTTAGTTAAACTATTTGGAAAACCGAGTGAGGTTCCCCCTTATTGTAGTGACATGCACATTGTTTAGAAAACATTTAACCAAAACCATTTACTCAAATAATATTTCTTGAAAACGTTGAAATTCCCTCTATTAACCATTTACCTATTTTAATTTTATGTATCCTTCCTCAAACTACTGAAATGTTCTTCATCCACCTTTGATCTCAAATTATCTTCAACTACGATTAGAGAGTATTCCCCAATCTGAAGTCCAATTCATGATCTGTTATAAGAATTGGATCTATCATGGAATGTTTTTAAATCCCTTCCGTTCGTTTTCATGTTTATTTCCATATCATTCTTGATAATTAGATATAATCATGTGTCCCAAATTTTCAAGGAATTCGAAATTTTCTTGAATTTCATCCAACAAACACTAAATTTGAGGCCAATATAACGCGATGAGTCAACGACTGCCTTGAGGAAGGTGGTCATATCATTTCCCATTTTAGTTTTAATTTTCATATATATATCATTCAACCACAAACTGAATTATGTTGGTAATCCCCAATTTATTCATTTCATCATTTAAAATTCTTCATTGCACCAAGATACATGAAAATTTATCTTGTTTTAGGGAATTATAGGTCTATGAATCCATTTATGGTCACCCCTTGAGTATGCCATGTAGATTTTCATCTTTTTCATAAATGATATTCTATTTAAATTTCCTCTTTTTGATTTAGTTCAGACATATAATGTATTTTCTATTTTAATCAATGGGAATCTCTATGAGTGTCTTTTTCTAATCCTCCAGTCCCAAAAACCACCTCCCCAGAAAGAGGTCGACCGAGGATGCCCAAGACGGGATGGATATATTTATATCTTATATGAGAGAGAATTACATGGTGTAACACTTTAATCAGCAATAGTTTGACATAGAAATCCATTAGATAGGTGTTATGCGCCCTTCTGCCCACCCGATGAGACACCAGGTGACCCTGTAATGTTAGTGTTTCATGGGATAAGGAAATTACCCCATGACAAAAAATGGATTTTACTTTCTTATATGGATGATTAATGGACACAATGAACCTATAAGGTATTTGGATCAACCTATGGCTATACATTTCCCTGTAGGAAATTTTTTCCCTTTACCATGAAACCATTCAATGTGGTTTCATGACCTTATTATGTTGTAATTTCATAATTAATTGAATTTGATGGATTTTATAATATAGAATGAGTGATTAATGCTGGCTTCTTATTTAAATTACACAAAAAATTATAATGATTCAATATGGAGTAAAAAAAATTGATGATGGTTTTCCTTCTTATTATGAAATCCACATATTATACAAAATAGTTAACCTTGGGTGAGAAGAACACACCATTTATTGTGATTTTTTAATTTCATACATGAAAATGATAATTATTTGAATGCAATGGAAACTGGTTAATTAAATACATGAGAGTTTTTTCAACATGAAGAATATTTATAGTTGTGATTACACCATTATAAAGGATATAATATGATTTTTGGGGATCATTTGAAGAATATTGTACCATGAACCCTTATATTGGGTATTGAGCACGACATCTGACACCGTTAAAGCTAATAGGATAATTGGATTTACACAATGAGATCCTTTGACTGATTGATGACATGATTTCTCATTCATGAAAATGAGTGACGTGCATGATTTCCAACACTATTATTGATAATTAAGGACTATACCCAATTTACTGAGTTTATAGGATCTCTATACAGGTTAAGGATGCAATATTTATTGTTTGGTCCAACCGAAACTGTTATTCCCATTATATGTCCACTTGAATCTGAACATACATGGTTCATATAAGAGGATGTAATATATATATATATATATAATTATACAATATATATATTATTACTATATATATTGTAACATATAAAACACCTATTTGAACCATGAGTCGAAGTAGGTTGACCCAAAATATCCTTTAGAAACCTCGGTAGGATTGTTTTCTATTTACTCAATAATGTTAAATAATTAATATTACATGGACAATGTTTAGTTACGATCATTACTTGGATGAGACGTAGACACCATTGGTGGTGGCATAATGATATTTATATATCCCACTATACTCATGTTTCCCTTGGTACCCATGGACACTATCTATCTGCAGGGGTTTATAAGGGAAATGGCCTAATTATCAGATATTGATAAATTTTTCTTGTAGATGGAGCTAAGGAGATTCGGACCCAACATCATCAATGGATTCTAGGGGAGTGGTTTTTTCCATTATTCTTATTTTATATACCATGTATTATATATATGTCCCATATTCCCATTTTTATACTATAATTCAATGTATACATGTATCATAAATGATCTAGAGTATTTCTTTTATATTTCAAGTTATTCAGTTATTATTTATTATTTTTTAACATATCAACTTATTATTTTTGTTTATACATGATTTTGTTTTTGTTTTATATTTTTTTGTTCATTATGATATTTCATTATGATAAGAGGGTATAGTCTCCCCACTATACTAACTTCACAACCTCATTATTATTATAGAGCCACTATAGTTTGGAGATGCGTGGATGATGCAATGCAACCCACATACTGATTGTAGGGGTTAAATGGAACCAGGTTTAGGCTGTTACAAAGTTCTATCAAAGATATTATTTTTATTTTTTATCAATTGATGTGTATTGAAATGGAGGCATTCAGTAAATGGAATTTGTAAATGACCATGTTCATAGACATAGATAACCTAAGTACATTGGAAACCCAAATTATATTGGATGTGTAATTTAATTTATCGATTATGATTTCATAAGTTGACATGACTTCACCATTATTTAAGGCACCTGTTCAATGTTGTTATAATTATTGGTACTATAGAAATGATATTTATTTACCATGGATAGTATAAATGAGGGAAATTCATTCCTTATATTATACTAGGCATGATAAGAAAAATATTCCGCTAATTTCTTCATTCCACATCAATATTTTAAAGTGAATTTGGTTGTTTTATATTGAATGTTATGTGATTTTGTGTTGAATAGTTCACATAGTTTTTTATCGGGATTTGAAAACACAATTGATACAGGAAGTTTCTAACGTAATATTATTATCTTTTCTTGAATAGGTTAATCACTCAATTATGGCACGTTGAGCCTTATACCATGGGTCCCATGGGCTACAGCATTTTATGGTGTGGGTAATGTGGATGGAAAATTTAGGTTCATAATGAGAATGGACCCATATGGAATGGGAAAGGGTAAACAATTTGATTCATCCATTTTTTAAGATTTAAATAATTAATCATGCACAAATTGGAGTGAAAATGACATTTAATGTAAGAGAATCCTTCTTATAATAATCTATAACAATGACATAGATTAGAAATTCGTCATAGTCGATGGAAGGGGTTATCTTTTATGTTCTTATGACCACCATGGTATCTTTTATCATATAGACAAGGATTTTGAAGCATATATAGTGGCATGATAATTTTGTTAGAATGATTTAAAACTATCTTAGTTTTTATCCGCACTCTACTCAATTCCTTAAATCTCTTTTGGGTTTGTGATTAACATTGTATATGTATGCCTCCCTAAAGTCTTCTAGTCATATGCTCTGAAGGTGTTGATAACCATGATCATAAGGTTTTTGGCGTTGATATGCCATGGATTTCTCTAAAAGTAACACATATGAAACAACTTATTATACCTAATATGGGAAATAAAACATAGTTTTGAGAGGTGTTTTTACATATATTACTGTAGATATAATGTTGAAATCATCTTTTCCTATGTATGGCAGTGTTGACTCAACAATTCCAGTAGTAGGATCCTCTAAACATTTCTTGGGATTTATTACCTCATGTTACTGGGTCATGACTCGAAGATTAATTATCTATAATAGAGAATCTAGATATGCTTGTAGAGTGGAGGATCAGGTTATATATGTTTATGCGTGTGTTTTTTCAATGTGGTGTTGGTAAATTATAACCTATGTAGATTGAAACTGTCACAATGTTTGGACCAAAATCTAGGTGATCTTATATGAATATTTAATTCCCTATACTCTAATGACTGATGGAGTTTAAATATTAATGAACATGCAGAAGGGATGTATAACTGTTATGGAATATCATATTCGTTTCATTGAGTTACAATTTTTTCATCCTACTCTAAATGGGGAGGATCACATGAAATCATGATGATTAAATGTTGGAATAGTATAGACCATATGATCACATGTCAGTGTGTTTATGTTGAATATCATTTTTTAAATCATGAATCATTTTCTAATTATAGAGAAGGAGGTGAGTAATTTTGAAGGTGTGAGTAAGAGAATTTCAGCTCCAAGATTTACTAGTTATTATTTTTATTGGTGAAAGAGATGTTTTGAGGATACTTATAGATGTAGTAGCAGTCATGATACTCTAATAGACAACTATTTAATATGTCACCAGTCTTGAATGTTGGGGAATACAAAACTATAGTTCTTATATAGACCAGTCGATGGAAAATTCTACCGAAAGATTGGGGATATCCATCATTTCATCCATAATTTCCCTAATGTACATAAAGAGTTGGTATCTACTCCTACACCATATTACGAAGTGGGGCTAGTAGGATCATCGTTGGATGGAAACTAGAATAAAATTGAATGATCAAGATGAGTTGGTGGGCAAGGCATATGTAGTCAGAAATATGATTCTTAGTACCAATATATCATGCTTCCTCGAGGAAGCTTGGAAATTAGTCATGGTCATTATATATTTTAGTCACATATATTACAACCTATTCTAAATGATTAAAGAGTTAGATCGTAAAACTATATGATTTTTAATTCTAGTGGCATACACATAAGTGTTTTATTTATTTGACGCAAGCACATATCACACTATTATATATGAGAAAAATCACTAAGAGAACGGTCATCGATATCAAACACTACTTCGGTGTTATGAATATTAGCACCATGATAGTTATAAAATCAAAGGGAATTATTCACTATAAGGATAGTTCCCATGAGATTGGTGGTTTACTATTCGTGTGAAATTAATTTGTCACCGATATGATGGGATTTGAAGAAATTATTGGTATATTCTGGATTGTTTCATATTGAACCCATATAGACTAATATCTTAAAAGTATGATGTTTAAATCTCTATATGGTGTGAATATATTTCATAAGTGATAATGGGATGACAATGTGACTAGTGGTGGACCCGAACAAGAGAAGTTGTATAATGTGACCCCTCAAATTTACAGCCTTTTTTAGATGATTAGGGTTAACAGCACACCGTTTTTCCTCTTGTAATGAACAGTTTCAAGGAAATATTCCTAGAATACTTCATTGGTCTACCTATATTACAATAGGTTTCATTCACTATTTATCTCATTCCTTGACTAGTACCAGTGACCATTTTATCTTATAAGATGGAACATAAAGAGACTTTGGAGATCAAGAATAATTTGGTGGATATTGAGGCTAAAGGCCTCATACGAATCTTTATATATCCTTGTTATCATGGATTCTATTTTCAAAGAAGAAAGAAGATAACCTTATGATCAATGTGGATTAACATCCTTTGAACTAGATAAAAAATGAACAAATACCCCCTCGCTAGAATAGATGACCTCTTTAATCAGCTCGATGGGTATAAATTGTTTTAAAATTTATATTTGTGTTAAATCTATTATATGTTATGGGTAAGGTCATAAAACATACCTTGCAATTATTTCAGTAGCAAGAATGTTCTATATGATTATGTGGTTATCCTGTTTGGGCCCATGTACACAATTTCAGTATATGAGGATCTAATAAATTGGGGTTTCAACCTATTTTGGATTAATTTTTGGTTGTATTTTTTGCTAATATATTGTTTTATTCAATCTCCAGAAATAGCGATACCACATATGAGAACCATAAAAAGTAACCTAGAAACCTGATAATTGATATTTCATTGATATGGCCTAAAGGCCATTCCCAATACCCACAAGTTGGAGACTATCATCTAGAATCATACATAATAAATTAAGAACAATTCTTCCATAATCATTGAATATGTGTAGATTAAAAATATAGAATTCATGATAAAGAAACTACATAGGGAGAAGCGTACCATAAGTCAATTTGTATAAGCCAGTTAAACATTTATATAGAAAACTACCAAAAGATAAGAAAAACTACCCAAGTCCCATTAGATAGAACTCACCATGTTTGTAGATTAACAACTAGAACCAACTCCATGTGGTAATATAACCCTCTCATACCTTGATTTTTATATTCTAAAATTAGTCTAACACACATGTACGTTGTGAGATAAAATCCAAATATGGACTCAACATAAATTCCATAATAGATTCCAACATTCAAATAACAGAAGAGTGATTTTAATTTAACATAATTAATAAAAAATAAAAAAGAATAATTAATACTATTAATTATTTAAATTTAATATGATGTAAATATTTTTATAAAATGAATTTCAATTGTATATTTGAACAAATAATACTATAAATTTCATTTTATGAAACCATTCTATGAAATTTCGTAAATAAAAAATTTATATATTACAAAATTATTTATATTTATAATGAATTTAAAATAGTTCAAAAACATTGGATACATTTATTTGTCTAATATAAACAACTATTAAATATGGTCATAATATGATTGGAATGATATTTCTAGGTTATGGGTTCCCCACACACTAATTTGATAATAACCACAATGTGTACACACATACCACCTCACTAGAATGTGGGGACTCATAGACATCCCACTAAAGAATAATATTAACTAAATAATTTTTTTAGAGTTTTAGAACATCAACATGAAATAAATGGATTCCCATACAATAATTCTTATATATAATATCTCACTAATAACCTAGGATTACACATGATCTTATAAAAATCGACTATAAATAATTTATTTTAAGAAAACATAAAATACAAATAAATATCATTCTCCTATTTCATGAAATCCAATTTAAATTTGAAATATAAACGAATTATTAATAAAAACATGAATTTTCAAATATAAAACCAAAATTATTCTATAAAAACCAATTTATGAAATTTTCACAAAAATAAAAATATGAAATCAATTCAAAATTCAATATCAAAATTAATTTTCCAAAAAAAATCAACATTTTATTTTAAAAAAATTACATTAATTTAAAATTATAATTTAAAAAATATAAATTCCCACAATTTCCATCAACTTTACAATCACACCCTTATTTAATGGAATATGGGGTTTCCCCAATTTTAGGTCAAAATTCCAAATTTCCATAAAACCCTTAATTAATGGAATTTTTAATCCATGATTTGAAATAAATTTCATTAATAGTAGAAACAAATTTAAAACAATAATTGAATTTAATTTAATCAATTTATGGTTAACAAAATTTGTTCATCACAATGGAACCACCTAAATAAGAAAAAAATATCTCAAAAGAACAAACCTTATACATGATCCGCGAATGAATCATAAATAAAATATATATATAGGAATGAATAATTGGTTTATGATTCCTAAAAAAGGTTTTATTCCTAAAAAACATGATGATACATTGAAACCATGTGAGGAGAAGAGAGATATCAGATTATATCTGGAACAAGTAATGTATCGACATTCGTTATTAGAAGTGATACCTGATAATAAAGATTCACTTCATTCTCATGAACCTCATATGGTCCCAGAATTAGTATTCCAAGCTTCAATTAATCCCAAGCCATCGATGATCCAATTGGTGTGAAACATTCAAGAACACCATGTCATGAACTACAAATTCCTATTGTAGGTTATGAAGGTCATCAAAAAAAGTATTTTGGCCCTTTTCCATCAACATTATATAATGACTCAACGAAATATTTTATTTTTTCTCTTGATCCCATATTGATGAAATCAAGGAACATTAACCAATCTCAGACCAACATAATGGATAGGTGTTATGACAGTCATACGGGGGCCTCAAAATGGTTGTTTTTTTATAAATACATGTAACTATTGTAAAAAGAAAACTAAAACCTACCAAAAAAAAATTTTGTTCCACAAATGTTGAGAACACTACTGCCAACCCTATCCTCCATAATCTATATAGATTTTTCTATCATTCCATCTGGCTGCAGACGGTATGTCATAGTCAAATGGACCTAAAAACCCAATAAATCATAAGGCCCTCTATAAAAATAATATATGAATCGTGGATCCATATATGAGACTATAGAAAATGTAAATCTATTCAAATGAATAATATCATTAACATAGAAACTTCCACACTCATCAACTTTATTTGTATAAAAAAATGTTATAAAGAGAGTAGATTACCCCAACTAATCGATCAAAACAATATCAAATTCATCTGTATATGGGTACAAGGAAACGCAACCACAAATTCCAAGAATATCTCATCCCACTTCCAAATAGGTACTGGAAGTGGATAAATAATGTCAAATGGTTTCTAGTTCTTGGGCTCGACAAGTCAGAATATAATGTATTTAGTGACCAAATCAGTAATGACTCATGTCAAACCTATCCACCAGATCTTCTACATTATGTTAAAAAAACATCTTCATGGTGCATTGGTACACTACCCACTAGAAATTATAGAAATCCCCATCACATATTTTCTTACTGGAAACAACAAAACCAATTGATTCTGATATCATCGAATGACCATGGTGGAGAATGAGTAGTCAAAAATGGTCTCCCTGCCATAAAAGAGTCCTTAATCCTATAGAACTCATCATCCAGATATTTTTCCTGAATAATAATCTTGAGAGGACTAGATTTCAACTGAACACTAGCCAAATAAACCCAATACCATGATTGTGGAACTCTAATATTGAACTTTTCAAAGAGATCACAATGTTCCAATCATCTGAAGATTATTCCATGGCCTATGATGGAGGTTTAATTCTCAAATAATATATTACTACATTCCCTTTCCATAGGGTATAGGTTTTTTCCATGCCAAAACATTATATGTATTCCACCCAACGCCTCTGTTGACGGCTCAATTCTTCTTGAGAGAAGATATAACTTATGATATATTAGTATGAAATCATTGTAAAAATTTATCTATAAATGCAACCCCACCAACTCTTAAGATATTTCATCATATATAAAATTTTATGGTAATGGGTTAGGTAACTCCTCTCAACTAGCCTAAGCTGACGATATCCATAAACATTGACATGAACACCTTACATATGAACTCATCCCAAACCTGAACCTGAAGCATCACCGAAGACGACATATCCATGCATGTCCTCTGGAAGTGTCAACACTAGATCATTATAAAAAATATGAATCCTCTCAACCAAAATATTCTAGACATTTTATTACTCTGTAAAATTTACTCCCTTATGTGTTAGATATTTCAATAAAGAATCCTATATTTTGAATTCAATAACAAATATACAATATTAGCAAACCAAACCAATGAATCCCCAAAATCTTGAAATTTTTTTTTGGTTGTTCCCATGTCATAACAACCATCATATTTATATGATAAATACAAATTCCATGATCAGAAACCACATGTCACAGAAACCAAATATTTTAAATTGGTAAATCAATTTTTGATATCTTGGAATAACATAGGTTATATATAAACAATTATAGAATTTATCTCAGTTGACGTAGATGATCCTAATTAGTCATATCATAAATGATGATGTCATACACTATGATTACAAAAAATTTATCAAGATAATTAAGGAAAATCCTCGTCATCGAATTCATAAGGGCAGTAGGAGAATTGGTTAGACCAATGAACATGAATTGGTACTCATAATAGTCATACTTTTGTTTAATACAGTTTTTTGGAATGTTATATTTTAATACTCAATTGATGGTAACCCGATTGATGGTTAGTCATTGAGAAACACTTTTCCTCTTTCAACTGATAAAAAAAATCATAAATATGTGGTAATAGGTAATAATTCAATATAGTAACTTTAAATAGTATTTGATCATAAAACCAAATATACAGTGAATGTTTAACATTCTTATCAAATAGATCTACTATCATCGAACATGACCAAATAGGGTGTATAAATCCTTTCTATAGAATATCATCCTACTCACTATTAATCTCTTTAATTTTTGATGGTTCCATTCTGAATGATGGAAGAAAAATAGGGTGAAAATGAGTCAATAAATGAATATAAAAATATACCTCCCTTACCAGTGTAAAACCTAGGAAGTCATAATGAAACACATTAGAAAAATAAATGAAAATTGTATGGAGATCATAGCTCAAATATTCCTAATCCAGATCAAAGGTGATCATATATATAAATTTCTCCATCAATAGATTAGAACACCCAACTATACTTGGCCATTGGTCTCAATCTCATTGAATGACACAAAACACACCATTAGATGTGTTGAAAGAGAATCTTCAATGATAACAATCAATCCGTTATTTATTGTTAATGAGCTAATAAATCCTAAAAATGACAAGAATTATTTTCATGTAGAGAAATATAAAAAAATAATCAAGTTCAACATATGATATAGAGAAAGAATAAGCGAGAATCTGAAGACCCTACTCTATCTTTATACCAAGGGGTGTGGTAATATTGATGAAATAAGACAATGTGTCCTTAGGAATATTTCTGATATTTACAACAAAAGATGAAATAAATGAATGAGATCCACAAGTATCAAAAAAAATCACTATTAAAGATGATATATTGTTGGTACCTCTCACGATCACTGGAACCATAGTTACATTCTCTGGAGAATCATCCACATTGTAAAGATGATTTCTTTTGGTGCATATGGATTGAAATTTTTTGAACATGAAGAATCCAAATTCCAATCACATTTAGGGAGATATGATGTTCTCATGTAACTACGTGGAGAGGAATATATAAAGAAGAAATTATATAGGATTTCTGAGCATCCCCATAAGCCATATATCTTGGGTACCTTTGTGAAATCCCTCTATTAATTCCCTAGCTTGCCGCACTGGTAAAAATTGAAAGTGCATATTCATGGAACATAATTAGGTTTAGAATGACCTTACTATCAATATCCACCACAAAAATAACCATTCATTACTTTTTTTAAGTAAATAATAAGACAAATGAGAGAGAGAAAAACACATGATAACCATAACTTGCCCGAAATGTTCGTTTTGACCACCAATTCTCTATCCAGTATATCATCATTAGAAGGAAAATTAAGTATGAAAATATAATAGGGAAAATCATTTCAATGTCCCAACACTATTAATTAATCCTTCATCATCTCATTCGATACAATATCAGGTGAAAAATACACATGATTAGTAAACCATTTTCCCTGATCTGTCACTATTTGGCTCGCCTACTATAGTTCAATTAACTCAATTGGATTTAGCTATCTCTATCAAATATGGATAGAGATTTTTTTTGGAAATAACTTTAACATACTTACACTATAATCCATAATGATTCATATCCATCACCATAATGACCAACCATATATTTCACTATCCTTCCATCATTATGGTAGAACACATCACATTGATTTTGTTGGCAATCTCCAAAAACCCAAACAAAAACTTCATCCTACTCATCCATCCATCATCCAATTGGGAACTATTGATACTTTCAATAGTGGTGTACTTTGGAGAAGGAACTCTTGAGAACATATCTTGTTAAAACCTTTATATGGTTACACATATAGATCCACAACTTAAACAGGTGGTGGTTCCTATCCAAAAGCTTTGAAATTGTGCATGATCACCTTGACTAGGTTCGGGTCCAATAAGGGATTATCTCACTATGTTTCTGTAGAATCCTTCTTATCGATCCTATTTTCTTGTCTTCTTGAAGGATGATACACAACATTAGTGGACAATAATGAATACATCATATTCACAATCAAATATAGAAACAAGGGAAATAAATCCTAGAAAATATATAAATAATATTTGTATTTCACTTTTTTCCAATGAAAACTATGAAATAAACTAGGAATAATTATAAATATTAATTTCCAAAACAACCCTTAGTGAGATATGATTCATTGCAATGAGATATCTACATAAAAATATATATAACTACCTCGTATGACCTCACATGATGACACATTACATACTAACAACATGAAAATAAAATCATCATGGAGATCAAATAACACATTGTTATGAATCATCTTGTATACCATGGAAATCACAAAAATGATCCATCTCTCACATTGACCAAAGGATTTCTAGATCTAAATTTTTTTAAGACTTGTACTTTGAATAATAGAATAGAAATATGTTAGGATTTTTTCTCATGTATTGGTAAATTAAAGAAAACAATCAATATTAATTCTAAAAAAACTCCCTATGGAGAATTGTACCACAGGTCGATAGGTAAAAAACCCCAATATAGTAAATTAATGTTACATAAAACTTGAAAAACTACATATTTCACAATGGATGCAACTCACCATGTCCACAGATCATCATCCTCTACTATGAGGGACTTTACCCATGGTGGTACTTAGAAGAATATAATCAATAATCACCCGATGACCAAGATATGGTATGAGCTAATGGACCACTTGGGTCTCACCATGGATTACATAGAATATTCCGACATTTTATTATCCAAATAGAGATTTCAATATAAAAAACATTCATGGATGTTGAAAATTGTTATGAGATAAATTAATTCGTTATATTTCTAATGATATAAGTACTTTAAGAAAATTCATTTCAAAATAATGTTTCAAAAAATCCAGCAATAAATTTCATTTGATGAAGAATTTAAAAATAGCGGATTAAATAAATATTTTATAAAAAATTTGTTTCATAAATTATAAATTCAATTAAAATAGTTTACAAATATTAGCATACATTTATACCTCAAATATAAACATGCGTTCAACGTGGTCACCTTACGAAGGTTATTGGAATTCCTTATTATGGGATCCTCACACCCTCTTGTGGTAATAAGCATAATATGTACACATATACCTTGGCACTGTAAAGAGAGGAATCATCGGGATCGTAATGAGGAATTTTATTTCATAAATAATTTTTAATTTAATCTTTTAATACATTAATATTCTTTTAGATAATTCCCATACAAGCATCCTTATCCCAAATAACTATCTAACTACATAGGATTTCATGTTCTCTAGTAAAAAACATTGATGAGAAATTTATCTTATAAAAACATAATATAAAATTAAATCCCATTCCCCTATTTAAAAAATGATAAATTTCTATTTAAAGTAGAAATAATTTTTTAATCAAAACATTCTATTTTCCATAAAAACCCATATGGTTTCTATCAAAAATAAGTTAACACATTTATCACCAAAGAATAATTTGAAATCAATTCATTATTCAACTTCAAATTAAATTTAAACAATTAAATGTAAAATATAATTGAAAAATTTACCGGAATTTCTAAATTTGGATTGAAAAATTTATAGCTCAAAAAGATTGCATAAATTTTAAGATCACACCACAATTCAGTGGAATTGGAGTTTTAATAAATCAATTGAATGAAATTTCATTTATAACATAATTTGAATATATATTCATATTTTATATTGAATAAATAAATTTATGGTCAATAAATTTTTTGTATCATGACAAAACCACCTACCCTAGTAATGTACAATCTGAAAACACCAAACCATAAAAAGGATCTTTAAAAGAAGAACAAATTCAATGGGATTTGAGAATCCAGAATTGGTTTACTATAAAAGGACATAGGTTATTTGATCTAAATAACTACATGGGGATCCATATAACCCTTGGTATGAGTAGATAGATAGTTGTATATATTTAATGGGAAGAGAAAACTAACCAATAGAGGACCGACCACCATTCTCCTTACATAGATCCACTTCCGGGAGGGTTCCATGGGGACAAAAACAGATATTGGGAGATCTATAGGATGGATAAAATGTTTAAGGGTTGTATAAATCTATTTGACCCATTATTTGGGGGGTTTTAGGTGTTTTATAAATTCAATTTATAAATAAAAATTCCATAAACATGGTTTCCTAGGCATGACTGCACGGTTAGACCAACCCGTGAGCCTTGGTAGTGCACATATTTTAAAGGGTCTACATGGTTTCTGCTAATTGGGTGTATGGATTTTTAAACTATACAAAATATGTGAATAAATCCATTGTGTAGGTTTTCATTGATTTCCTTAATAGGGATCATGGTTTGGGAAAATTGTGGTCCAACCGTGGAGTAACCCATAATTTTTCAAAATAATTACAATTTCACCTAAAACAACCCCAATTGAAACCCAACAAAATAATTATTAAAACAGTGATTTAGTAATAATAAAATATAGTAACAATATTATATACCACCCTTCTAGATATAAATTATGAATACACTAAGAGAGAGAAAATGTTATGCTAAATTATGTAGTTTCCTATAATTATTACACGAATTTATTTTATATTTGGAGTTTACTGGGTCTATCTAGATATTATAGATTCTTAATCGATGATTTTTACCTCCCGGCAACCTTGCTTATGTGCATGACAAATAAGGTTGTTAAATTTTCATGGTAAAAATATTGTGAACCATCCTTCCATGATTTTAAGGGGAATATGAATTCATCATGAATAATCATTATTACCAATCCAATAAGGACTTCTAAAATATTATATGGCACATTAGCTATCAGTCTAGGAGATAGTATGATACAGGACGAGTGAGTCATTGGGTATGGTTATCGGTAGCTTAGGCTTCATGAGTGGAGTTGCCTAACACATGACCTCAAGTTAACTTCTATTGGGAATTCCTTATTCTATTGGAGATACAATATAATTGTAGAGAATTTATTGGTATACAATTATTATATAATCATCATGTTCATATTGGAAAATAGGGTTCTAAATCTCCTGATCTACAAGCAGATTGAGTAGCTACAATAATTTGATTTAGAGCTTTCCTACATGCATGGGAAAAGTAATACATTGGAAATCTATCTAAACTATAATATTGAAAATCAGTTGGTTCGAGATTTTAGTGGTGAATGAAAGCTCGTGGCCTAATTATTGAAAATAATGTTATTGTTTAGGAGGATCATTACCTGACAATCCTCTAATCCTTAAAAATGACTAATACTATTTTCGAATGGGTTACAATGATGAAGATTACATATTACGAAGATTTATCCTATGAGAATTTTCAGAAAATAAGATAATTATATGGGATCATCCTTGGTTTGGGATGACTCTTTATTTTTCTAGGGGTTTGTATGGGTCCCATTAGATATCAAAGAGGAGGTGATGTAAAAATTCTACACCTCGACATGGTCGATTTGTCCAGGTGTCGCCAAAATGTAATAAGATATATGACCCCATTATTCGTGGCCTGGTAGGAATTCAATATTCCTTTATTTATCACTCATTATTCCCCATATTAGTTTTTGAAATAGGCACATCACCATCTAACATGGCTTCTTCAACCGTTGTCGGTCCCCTAGTGGGAATGTAATGATTTATCAAGGGCTTTCATGATTAATTTACCCATATCAACTCATGTAAATGATTCAGTGGGGGATTTCATTAACAAGTTTATGATGTTTTCACAATTTTTAATAATACAAGAAACCTTCTTAGTACATGATCTATTAATTTTATATGTCACATTGGTTTTACATCTTCATGGAGCTCATTGTTTTATCATTTTTGACATAGACATTCACATTACATCATTGTTTTAGATGGGGTGGCATAGGGCCTTGAGTATATAGGTGCTTCTGAGCACATCCTATCACCAAAAAAATTATTGAAATACAGTGCTTACAATCCAATTGATGTAGGATATAATCCATGCATGTGTCCACATCATTGGGGTTTCATGGGTGAAAAAAATTCCCCTAAATGTGTTTTCTAATAAAAAGATATTTCATGATACCATTGAGTTGGATCTTTATGAAACCAATAATAATAGGCCTTAAATCTTCCTTATTTTCTCTCTAGAGGAAGGTGAAATATATATGATTAGATAATGTCTCATTCAAGATACTACACTGTATGTCTAGATGAGGAGAAATTACACAATGATATCATAGTCCAGAGAGTAGTTTTTTACAAATAAACAATAGTGAACTCTCAGTTTTGGGGTTAGAAAACAAGATTTCTAATGATTCTCCACCACAATGGGAAGAAAAAAAATTTTATGTTGGTTTACCTCTCAATAAGGTTTATTGTACCATTTTATGTTGTACAACAGATCAGACCATTGTCTAACGAGTTGAAATGTTTCTCAATGATACTAGTCTATACATGATGATTTCATGTATCTCATCTTTCCTGATACAATCGTGACATATCAAATTTCATTACAAAATATGAGGTTTAGTTGGATGTAAATTATTACATTAATGATTATCTAGTGAATAGTTTGGATCAAAGTGTTAATACACTTCAAAGAAGGTCAGTTCCTATGGTATGTGATATTTTGAAGCACAACTGGGTACCAGATTAGACCTAGGAATGAGAAGCTGATATATGATCTTGGTGGATATTATTTTTTCCTGATGATTCCTCCTTAGCCTTAGAAGTCTGACTTAGTTATGTTTTTCTTTATAGAGGGGAATTTGTATCTACTTGTCTTGTCACGGTGGTATGGATCATTAGTTTTTCAATTCGAATTCTTTAAACCTCACTTAAAATATTTACAATCATGTAAAGGAATGTTTTAGTGCATATAGGGTTCATTTATAGCCCGTAGCCCATAAAATTGATGAAAATACTGGGCCGCATGATTAGAGAATATTGTACCACCCAGCCTACACTATTTTCCTTAAGCCGTGCAATTATAAATTGTGGGAACCTATTGTCCAATTGTTTTTTTAATGTGTGAGAAGAGGAGCATGGATGTGTGATGTTGTTGGTTTTTAGGATTGAGTGAATTTTTAAGGGTTGTGTATGGTTACTAATATCACACAACTAACTATGAAAGGTGACCCTTTATAGCACTCAATTTTGCATGATTTGTTCCCAGTTTGTAAAACCATGTTCGTATACCATGCACCCCATTATTTTTGGGTGAAAAGTCCTAAATTCTCTAAATTAACTTTTTAACCTATTTTTCATTGCTCAATACCTCCTGTAATGGTTGAAACGATCATCCTCCTCCTTTGATCCCAGATTATCTTCAAACATATATTTTCAAAAACTCTCCAATATGATGCTTTATTCATGATCCTTTAAAAGAATTCGATCTATATTGGTACATTGTTTAATTATCTACATTATTATTGATGTTTATTTTTGAATACATCATGATTGTTTTATTCAAGTACATTTACATAATTTTGATGGTGTTATACCATTTAATAGTTCACTTCCAATAAACACCATGTTTATAGTCAATGTCATTTGAGAAGTCACATACATTATTGATGTAGGTGTTCACATTGTTTTCCATTTGGGTTTTGAGGTCTTGTTGATATGTTATTGTTCCGCATGTCGTATTTTTCAGTTAATCCCATATTTACTAGTTCATTCATATTAAATCATCCATTTCACCTTGATACATGATCTTAGATCATTTTTAGTGAATTAGAAGTGTTGGATTCCATTTATGGTCACCCCTTGGTTGTGCCATGAATATTTCCCCTTTTTGATAAATCTAATTATATCCAGATTGCCTCTTGAGTGCTAATCATGGACTAAATATTTATTTCACATTGTTATATGAATTTTTATAGGACACAACAAACCTCATCGATATTAGGATCACAAATGTTTGGAATTTCCCCTGTAGTAAATTTCCTCCCTTGATATGGACCCTTTGCAAGTGGTTCCATGACCTTATTAAATTGTAATACAATGATAAAATGAATTTAATATATCATATAATATAAGATTTATCAATCATGACTATTTCTAAGTAAATTAAATGTACTAAATATAAATGAATCAATTAGGTGGAATGAATAATGAAAATGGTTTCCCTTCTTAATATAAATTTCAGGTAATCTATGAAATAGTGCATTAATGGTTATTAAACAACACCATTTATTGTTCATTATAAAACACATATATAAAAATGGTAACAATTTATAAAAAATTAAACTTTAAAAATGAAATTCAATAGAGGTGTTTCTTTATGTATTACATTTATACATATAGTTATGCCTTTATAAAAGCTGTTATACGGTTGTTAGGGTTTTATTAAGACTAAATGTATCATAGTCCTTTATATCATGTGTTGATCATGACATATCACAACATTTAATCTAATTGGATACTAGGAATTACGTACCACTATCTATTGTTTTAGTGATTAAATGACGGATCCCTCAGCATCATGATTAGTGTGCATGACATCAAACACATTTATTGGGATGTAGGGAATATACCCTATTGCTTGATCATAAATTATCCTTAGACTAGTTGTGGATTTCTGAGTTAATCCCTAGTCTGACCAACAATAGCATTCTAGGTATATGTCCACTTACATCTACATTTACATGGTCCATATAAAATTATGTAATTTATTTATAATAAATATATATATATATATATATTAATGTATATACAAATTGGACAAAATTTTATTACATCCAAGAGACAAATTATAATGACCTTCCTTGTGTCCTTCACGAACCTATGTCGGTAGTTATTTATTTATTAATCTGTTTAAATTTAATTAATATTTTTTTAACACTATTTAGTTACAAGAAATACATAGATTACATGTAGACACCAGTAGTGGTGGCCTATAGAGATTTATATCTCACAACCTACCAGAGATGACATTAATATGCGACAAGACTATATGTATGAATGTGTTAAAAAGGTAATGGGGCCACTTATAAAATGTTGATATATTTTTCTAATAGATGGACTTCAATAACAAAGTACCAGGAAATAACTCATGATTCTAGAAGATTAGTTTTTTTATTCTTTTGTGTTTATATATATTTTTGGATATACCATCACCATGTACCCTTTTTGTATAGTACCATTCCTTACATACATGTACCATACACTTCCTAGTGTATTTTTATTATAATACATGTTTTTTAGTTATTATTTATTATTCCACTCCTCATCTGTTTATTATATTTTTTATATGGAGATGTTTTTGTTGTATGTTTTTTTGGATCTTCCCATTATTCCATTATTATAAGAGGTAAAAGTCTCACCACCGTACCACATTCACACCATCACTTCTAGTTGACATCCTTTAGCATTTGAAGAGGCATTCTTGAGGCCATTTGTGTCAACAAATTGGGGTATGAGTCAAGTGGACCCCATTTCTGGATGATACAAATTGAAAAATTAGATTCCCTATTGTGGTTATTCTCAATAGAAATTCGATGTATGTGGGATCAAAAATTACCTACGGTAGCATTTTAAAATAATAATAACTTCTACCATTGTATTCAAATGGAATTGCATAATGTAATGTATGATAAGATATGTCATACTCCCTCATGTTGGGATGCGTTTGGTGAAATGAAACACATGGTTCCAGATCTTTTTGAGGAGAGAATTACCAATTTAAATAATATTAATTCTATTATTAAAAAAAATTAAATTAGGGAAGAATAGTTATGATGATAATGGGAATAAATACATGGTATTTCCATTGGTAGATCATGTTTTCATGAATTTTAAATTATGGAATATTGTCACAAGTGAAAGAAAGATGTGAAAATTGATCAATATATTTTAATTTAATTTTTGTAATAATTAAATTTCTGGATCACCTATTTTAAATTATACAATCACTATCCAAATTAACTTATTTGTTATATAAATCATTGGTATAGAAGTACATTACATATCCAATACAGGTCCTCACCTATGAAAAAATTGTAACCTAACCTTATCAATCTTATTTTGAAGAGCCACTCCAGATTCATGAAACTAAAGAAAATGTATTAATGATTATATGAAATTAATGTTAATGATAATTTTATGCAATAATAAATGGGAGGATGAAATGTAGAATAATAGAATGATATAAATAATAACCACCCTTATTTGTTTAGAAATTAAAATTCCTGAAAATATTTGAGGGAATATTTTATTTGAAAGAAGAATGTAACACCTAAGAATAAATTATTGTAAGTGGAAATCCTATTAAAATAAATCTATAATAAAATACACATTAAAAATCTAATTTCACAAAAACATATACGTTTTAGGTCGAAAATTGATTTGGAAATATATTTTTCAAAATAATCCAAGAATATATTTTTTATATTTTTCTTTATAAATAAGATTATGAATAATTGAAATAGATATATTTAACTATTCTTGCAGTTAATAATTAAATTTAATTATAATATGTATAATTAAAATTTTATTTAGAATAATTTTTATTGAAATAAGGATAAGAAAAATTGGATTTGAAAATGGTACATTTCCACATAACTATTTTTTAACTTTTAAAGTCTATCTAATTTAATTAACTAAAATAATAGTTAATGAAAAATGAGTAAAATTATATTCCTATAATATATACCTAAAAATATGAATTTAAATCCACATTATGATTATTAAAATTAATATATAATGAATAATTTCATCTTATTTATAAAAAAGTAATTTTTTGAAAAAGTATTTTTTTGACACTATTGATTGTTTTATTTTTAAATTAAGTTAAAAAATTTATATAAATTTATTTTTAAATAATTGAACCTTTATTTTGAATCATTATAATTAATATTATTTAATAGGTTCAACATAATTTTTTACATAATGAATATTAAAAACATTAATAAATAATTTTTTAGTTTCAGTTAAATCAGGTTTACAAGGGGTAGACCAATAAATAATGGCAAATATCCCATTTATACATGTTAAAATACAATATTATGTGAATATTTAAAAATTTACAATTCCACCATTGAATATAATTATATATTGGAAAAAAATTAATTTGTAATGACTTTAACATTTTGTATTATTTTGGAAATGTTCCATGTCCTTCATGGAATATCCCCTCCAAAACATATAAAAGGGAATATCCTTCTATAAAATATTTACACATTTTAATACAGTTATCTGAACCAAACCTATAAAATTATATCCTCACCACATTATTCAAATTATATATTATATTTTATTCAAAAAATATTAATCCATGTGTCCTCAGTAAGAGATATGAAGAAGCCTTATCAATGTAAAGCTAATCGTCTTCACAAAAGTCTTTCTATTCATATGTTTTTTATTCCCCATCAATTATATCATAAATATTTAAATATAATAACCATAGTATATAAACATTAGTGGTATATTATTTTATTTATGTCATATTATTTATCTATCTCTTTATCCCTCAATTAGGAAACAACTCCTTCACTTGTGTGTTTAGAAGACTACAGTCTTTTGAACAAATATTTTTTATTCCATTAAAACTCATATGGATTTTCATGACTATGGAAAAAATGAATATATATTTTAAACATTAAATTATATGAGATATTTAAATTTAATATTTCATTTACATTTGTATCATTTCTTTAATTAATGGAATGATATAATCGCTCTCGCATATGTACAACCTTGAATACCCACAAATGGATGTGATTAATTTTAAATGTAAAACATTCATAAATTGATATGAAAGGGTATGTAGTGAGGTAATATTTATGAAATAAATAATATTGTTGATTTATTTTATTGGTATTATATCCCATGGAACTAGAATATTAATGACAAAACATATAGTATAAAATAAAGTAGTTAACACCAAAAAATATGGTAATAATGAAATATTATATATTAAAGGGTGAAAAGATTATATAATAGGATAATATATGATATTATAAAATTTAATATGGTTCATGAATAAATTAATAAATTTTTTAAAACCATTATTCATGATGTTGAAACATATTCATATTATTGGAAGTGTGGGGAATTAGTTTTCTTCTCAATTCCCATTCCATTGAATCATATTTGGTAATAAAAATCTACATAATTTTAAATTTTATATTTTATTCCTAATATATGTATTTATAATGGATATTTTTTTATTAGTCATTATTAATTATTCCACTCAAGTTACGCTATCAATTATATTTTTGAATAAAGTATTATCTTATTTCTCTTCATAATCCGTAATATTATTCTCCCATATCGATATTTTTTTCAAAATGGATTTATGGAAGATATTTATATTTTATAAAATTTATTTATAAAATTTATTTTATGTTATCCATTTATTTGTACATAGAATAAAATGAATTATTCAAATTTGATCTTGAAATGTGTCATTTTAATATTTCTTTATAAAAAATGAACAAGAATTTTTCTAATGAATACAGTGCTAAAGGAATTCAACACCACCAATAATTATTTTATTATATATAGATTCTTATAAATATTTTAAAAAATTTAGATTTAGAAATATTTTTTGATACATTATTTTAATATTTCACATACATTTTATTTTATTCTTCTAGAGAGATGTAATTATTTAAAATCATACATTTTGGATGATTTTAATGTCATATTTTATATCTTATTAATATTTCAGTCAATAACATTCTCTTGAAAACTAAAATTTATTATGATTATTTTAAATCCAACTAACAAAAAGTAAAACTATTTCTTATAGCTTGGATATGATTATTTTCTAAATCATATAACATTTATACATATATTTTTTTACGTTGAAAGTTCGATATTGTCCGTGGAATTATTAATAATCAATATTATTTACAAAATACAGATATATATATTGGAAAAAAATGTGTTTTATGCATTAAATCGATCATTCAATATTTGAGGAACACATTGGACACGATGTGATTGGTGGGGTATGGAATTATACATTCCATCGATGCATCGATAGGTTTCTTAACAAAAAAATATTTTTCTAAATGAAATACGGTTTTTTATATAATTCTTAACTACCATAGTGCGAGTTCATAATGGTAAATATATCAATATGTCTAAATCATGACTTTGAATAATAACAATTTCCATTGTTGTGAATTTAATTACTATTATTCATTATATTGTTTCAATTTGGTTATGCAGGGATAGATTTCATGATATATTTATTGATTAAATGAAATGAATTTTTTGTTATTTACCTTCCCAAATTTAATATAAATTATTTAGTCTTGATAGAGTCCACAGTATGTATCACTTATTGAGAATTTAATCTTACTATTATTTTGGTTTCTCTCCCTAGGGAATAAAAATATTTTATTTGAATTAGTTTCAATAATGTCGATAATTTTATTTGTTTATGTTTTACTTTATTTTACCAAAAAAAATTTGTATGTTGTATGTATCTGGATCTGAAAAACTACTTAAATGAATAAACATTTGGAATGATAATCCTTGAATCCATGTTAATGTAATAAAGTATTGATCGACTCTTGGTTATTATAATGTAGGTTGTAATGTGAATGATATTGTTTGTTAACACTTGAATTTTCATCTTTTTTTCATTAGAAAGTTGTATATTTCACTTGTTGTTGTCAAAGGTTTTTTTCATAGGGAATATTTCAATAATAGTTTGGATGAATATTTATTAGGGAATACCGAAGGTTCTACGAAGGATTTTTTTCTTCAAAACATTATAGAGAAAATCAAATACAGTAAACTTGATGAATAAATGAGTTGACTAAAACTAAATTAACTAAAATACTAGTTATATTCCCATATATAAAAAGAACTATCCCATTTGAGGAATTTCATTCTAATAATAATTTTAAATAATAATTTTGTTATATTATAAAATTCTTGGAAGAAACTAGAGATCCAAAAAAAATTCCCTACAAAAAATTTATCGACATAGTAAATAAAGAATACTTGTACAATGGGATGATCCAAATTTAAATTATTAGGGAAGTGACTGAATCATTTATAGATTCATTACAAATTTTGAAATACAACTAGTGTTGAAATGTTTCTATACTCTGAGTTACTCTTTCCAATTTAGGATAAAAATAATAGTTTTCAACGTGTTGATTTGATGTTTCTTCCACAATTTTATAGAATGAATTTTTCATCTATAGAGAATTTAATTGAATAATGTTCCATATATATATATATACTAAAGTGTAATGAGATAATGAAACTGGCCATTTTTATTTTTTTATGTCTGGGATGTTAATTTCATAAGATATGTTCCCCTTAAACACAGATAACCTTATATATATCATATTTTGGATTATGATTCCTATGGGGAAGTATTTTTTATAAATATAATTAATAATGGAAATAATATTCTATATTTTAATGAGAAAACTTGTTTTGTAGGGTTGGGTTTTAGTGGTTTATCATTATTGAAAATGATATATACTAGTGTAATAGGGCTTCAAAAACAGTTTTTCTGAAATGATGTGTTCATTATGAGGTAATTAAAAATTACAAACCTGAAAAAAAAATCATTTAATAAGAGTCAAATGGGTAGATATAAATTATTCAAGATAACTATGTAATAAAAAGTCATTGGAGTTTTGGAGTTGAAAATCTTATTATGGCTAATAACATATCATATAAATGTCTAACAAAAATTTCACATTTTAGGCTAGTTTATTGTATAAATTTTGACATACCAATTAATCACGAAAATAATTATATTTTGGTTATGATGTGCTATAATTTTAATTTTGTTGGACAATGGAAAGAAATTAATTTTTTTCATTAAATAGTTTCATGAAATGTGGAAAAATTATTTATCAAACTATATTATTTAATGTACGAGTCCATCTCAATAACTGATTATTTGATACCAAATATGGTTTCTAAAGGATTAGATAATGTTTACTCTTTTTATTATAGACTCAAAATAATTCTACATAAATTTCATTCCAATTATTCAATTCCACTGGTAATATTTAATTTTTTATTACATTTCTTATACAATTCAAACAAATAGGAAAGGATAATCCCTTTTTAGTTAGTAGGAATATATTCATGTAGTTTAGTGAATTTGTTAAGATAGCCTAGTGGGGGAGGTTCTTATTCATGATACATAATATATACATGGATAGAAAATTTATCTCTCATTTGAAATTGTTATGAGTTTATAATTAATACTCATAGATTTATATTTCAAAATATTTAAAAAATTGGAAATGGAAATCTATATGGGGAGGTTATGACCATTATTATATTAATAAATTTTATGCTTATTTTATTTGGGTTGTTTTTCATTCATTTTTGAGTTTATATTTGTAAGTTTTTTTGTTTGTTTTATCATCATTTTGACTACAATTTTTTTTTTGGAACATTTATAACTTATATGAATGTGTGATACTAATTTAACCAGAATAAGTCAACATAACACAATATTGATGTGATCTTGATTTAATATTTAATGTTTAGAAATTCCAAAAAGGCTAATGATTCAAGATTCTCATACCATTACATAATATCAAATACTAAAATCAGTTACTGATGAAGCTTGTAAATCACTTTTCTTATTCTATCCACCATTATATAACTTATTGATAGAACAAAAACATTTTTGAGGTACCATAACAAGATTTAATTATGTTAAATCATAGATAATTAGGGTACTTGTGTTGAAAATGATTGAGATATTTTTTAAAATAAATTTTTAGAAAGATAATATATTTAGACCAAAAGTTACAATGAACATTTTTATGACCCTATAATCATTGAGATAACATGTTAGGGAACTATATAACATATTATGAATCCCATTAAAAATGATCAACTTGTAAATTTTATGTTTTTAGTTGAACTCAATTTTTAGAGATAGTAATATTTTTAGGGGGTTTCAACAATTAAAGAAATGTTTTAGCTTAATTAACAAGAAATTATATTATAAATAGGATTTTTAAATTAAATATATTTATATATGGTTGATATAATATATTTATGTTCAAATTTAATTAATTTCTTAAAATATTTAAAAAAATTTGATGAATTTGAAAAAAATGTGATGGAAATAGTTTTTGTTGGTAGAGATATAAAAATGATGGTCATTGATATAGACATGATATTGGGGTTAAATTTCAAAAGTTGTTGAATGATGATACATTGAAAATATTGGTGTGGAGGATATAACTGTTAGGAAAAAAATTGATAAAATATTTCATTTAATTAGATCCGGACTTCATTATTCTTCCTCAGAACATTAATATCCAAAATCAATCATGAGAATTTCATGGAATACCCTTGAATATTCAGAATTATTAACACCAGTCGATGACTCATTGAGTGGATATTTTGAATCCCATGTATCATATAGATCCACAACATATATTTAGACGAGTAAATGTTTTCTAAAATTCATATTTGTGTGATGGGAGAAAATATTACATAGAGGGAAGTATTTAGGTGCATGTGATAATTATAAAAGTGTAAATGATAATTATTTACCTTATTAATGAAATGAAATGGTTTAGACTGTGGATGAATTATATGTTTGGAAATTATTTCAATTAAAAAAGAACGTAAATTGTCTTGTTTATTGTACTAAATATGGCAATTTTATGATACCTAATTTTACTATTGACCGTGGATTAATTGTGTGAGGATTAATAGAGAAAATAATTTCATATGTTTACTTTTAATTTAAATGGTTTGATATTGATAATTTTATAATTTTTAGGGGGTTTTATTTTTTAGTTTTTACAAACATTTTGGGATTTATTGGGAAATTGAATTAAATATTTTTTTTTCATTTTGATTCATATTCTAAAATTATGGTTATAACAATGCACATTTTTTTTAATTATTACATATAGATAACAAAAAAATAAAAGTCATTTTTATGATACATTCATTTATATATGATTATATTTTAGAATGATATTAAGAAATTTCACATGGTCCATGGTATTATAACCACAAAATATATTTTTTCCAATTGTTATTTGGAGTATGGAATGGATTACTTTGAAATATTGTTTCAAAGTGAAAGTGTAATATAAAATTTTGTAAATTTATCATCCTAAAGATGAAGTAAAATTTGGTTGTATATCATATTTTTATAGATTATTCCTACTTCTTACGTACGGGATATTTTATTGAAATTAAAGAAAATTTGAAAAACTCTATAGCCAACATATGGAGTGTAAGAATCATACATTTCATAGGTAAGGTATAATTTTTACTCTACACATAATAAATTTTCAATGTATTCAAATTTTATGATTCATTGATTTTATATGGCGGATAAAATTAAAAAAATTAAAACCTAAGCTGAATAAATAAATTTTAAGGAGTTGGTTATTTTTGAAATTGAATTAAAAATAAAAGATTATATTTTTTATAATCAGATAAATCAACCATCACATTTTGGATGATTTATCATTATGTGAAGATAAAGAAGAATTTTTCCAGGCTACTATAATATTTATGGTTCCCATAATATAGATAAGGTAATGAATCCTTGATGGAATATAGAAATCTGAGACCATAGATATCATAATATTTTTTTTAAAATATTATTCATTAATTCAATGATAATATAATAATATTAAAAATATTCCCCATTACATTTATTATTACATGAAACTGTTCGACCTTCAAATTTCATCAATTTCATATAACGGTAATGTTTGAAAAATTCTTTAGTAGGGTATAAATATGTTTATTAAAAAAATCTTACTTTTATTTTAATAATATATCATATTATTAGATATTAATTCAATAATTTTATCTAAAAAAAATTGATGGATATTTCTTTTATTACCACCAATTGATTATCACCACATGAAGGATGTTTCTTGGGTTGGAGTATCTAAAGCGTGACTCGAATCCTACAATATATATTACATATTTGAAAGAATATATTTTTAATTAACTTTGTTGAATAAATAAATAAATTATTAGAAGCTGTATATAAGAGTGGGGAAACAAAATAGATGGATAAGGGTGAAAAAAAATTAGGCAACTGCTCGAAGAAAAAATGTCAAGATATTATGTTTGGATTATTTGATTCCATTTTGAGTAAAACCCTTGGTTTCAATAAACTAGTTAGAGAACCATAAAACCCATTATGAGTTAAGATATTCTCTATTAATTTTTTTCTTATTTAAATTATGTTCAAGATTATATATTTTTTTATTCTGTTTAATTAAATCCTCTATCAACATTTTTTTGGATTTTTGAATGCATGGTAGATTTAATCACTATTTAAATCAATTAATAAATGAAATTTATAGGAAATAATTTAGTTCAAGTGGGTCTAATATTATTTAGGTCCTTAAGTAAATAAATAACATCCATAAAATAAAAAAACTCACAAAAAGGAATTGGAAATGTCTTTATCATGGATTAAGATTACACTTCAATGACTCGTAGTATAAATTTAGGAATTCAATACGAGAAAAAAATTTAAAATGAATAAGGGTGTGTATATTGGTTAAAGAGTGTTAAAATATTCTATTTACTATATATTTAAAATCATTCATTTATTAATAAACATTTATTTCTTAATATTATATTAACTAATTTCATTTAATGTTACTATTTCTTATTATTTAATTTCTGACATATTCTTAAAAAAACCCAACTTTTCACCACAATTTAAAAAGGTGAAAAAATGTGATAATTTCAAATATACATCATCCCCTATACTAGAAAACATTGGGGATTGGTATACCTCATTTCATTGAGGGGGAATACATGAGCATGAAATTCATTTCGAATTTTATTTTCTTTAATTAACATCATTTCAAGAGAGGTTTTCTTTGTTTTAATAATTTATTTCTTCATAAAGAAATTATCCAAAATAAATTTATATCCTTAAAAGAATAATTTTTATTTGAAATATTATTCTAGATCTAGGATATTCAAGGGTGAAAATATAAATCCATATTTCATGAATCCATATGTCAATCATGTATCTATACTATTAGTGGAGATCTAATCAACGTTATTAAGAATTAAATTTATTAATAACAATGAAAAATAAAAATATGTTGATCAATTATTTTTATTTATCATATGATTAGAATAATAAAATTCATGAGGACTACACTAATTAACTGGATAAAATTAAAATAAAATCAATATTCAATTAATTATTGAATAAATTTATGGGACTTATAGAAGAGGAGTCACATAATGAATTTTATTATTTAAAAAATACTTTTATTAAAATGAAATAAACAAGAATAAAAGATCGAAAAATAAATATTTCACAATATACATTCTATTTTTAAAGAGTGTAAATAGGGATGTTTTTATCTCTATCTCAATTTAATAAGATATTAAAATGAGTTTATGAATCTTTTATTGAAATTTTATTCTTTTGTCTAGAAAAAAATCAATTAAATTGATAATTTAGTATTTATAAAAAATCAAGTGGAAAATTTACATGAATATTTGGTGAGATTTGAAAGAAATTTTATATTTTTTCCCTCCCTAAAATAGGTGATAAATTATTCATTTAATATTTTTATATGGTAATTTTTTTTGATTGAGGAAAAACAGACGATGATGTAAGAGATTATCAGGTTAATCAAATTCCAATGACAACTGGCTCATTTATTAATAACATGAACCAAAATATATAATTATTTAAAACTAGGAGCCTTTATTATGATAACATAAATCGTGTATTTAATTCATTTATTTCTGAATAAATATGATTCTGAGTCATGTAAATGATCATACATATATGGGGAGGTTATTTGTATAGACCCCGACCCCAGTAGCCCTCATTCAGTGCCTTACATTAATAAATTGGTACTATGAAAATTTAATCACATCCTAATGGATCGAATAGTTTTTTTGATTTTTAAAACAACATAAAAACAAAAAATTTATATTATGATTTGAAATTAAATACAATATTGAGTGTCCTTTGGAAACATCTCTTTACTCACAGATTATCTTGCGTGATAATGATAATACATACCATAGAATCCTGATGAAATATATAACATAAAAATGGTATGATTTCTAATTCTTAATAAGGGTATGAAATATTAGATAAGATATCATAAATAAAAATAAACATTAAGGTAAAGAGAATAACTAAATATAGATGCCATTTAAAAATTCATGAGCTTAATATAGACAGAATAAAATATTTTGAAATAATTCTATATAAATAAATTAATAAGAATAACACACAACCTGAGATATTCTACTAGTCAAATAAACACATTGAGAAACAAGAAATAATCCCAAAATAAGGGACTGCATAATGTGGGACATCATAAACAAACCATCAAGTCCTCAACCAAAAAATCAATATAAATAGGTAAGGCCTCATATAAAAACCATTCTTGTATGGATCATGATACCTAACTATGAATATAAGGGATATTGTCATAACCAAAAGATATTTAATAAGTGTAATTAATTCCTCATATAATTGGTTTGAAATGAAATCAACATATACATTCATATTCAAACTAGAATATAAAATTTGAAGAGTTTCCCCAATCAGAAAATATAATCACAAACTATCTAGAGTTCTATAGATAATTTTATCGCGACATACAATCCTTGTAAAAATTATCATACAACATTTAAAAAAATATGGTAGATGGTATCATAAGTGGTGTACATCAATTTATCTTAAGAAATTTACATAAGTGTTACCCATGGAATGAAATGGGTATCATAATCATGTCATAAGTCATAAAAATCAGTGTATCAAAATGGTGCCTATGAAATAATATATTTAAATAAGAAATAAACACTAATAAGATAAAATAGGCATATAAAATTGAAAATTTATTCCTAACTTAAGTTAAAAAATTAACATCAAATAAATGTCTAAGAGACATTAGAATAAAGCCACATTAACAAATTTAACAAAAATATAAAGTAGTTTTATAAGTAGTGAAATGTATAATTGTTTTCATAAAACAAAAAATAAACTACTATACTATTTAATGATAAAAAGATAGATTTATTGAAAAATATTGTTGGCTTAGAAAATTATTAACTCTCAATATTATTTCTTAGAAATTGGGATGTTACCTTTAATTGGGCTTGTTTATCGAATGAAATTTGAAAAAAAAATGAATAAAACACATATTTCCCCATCAAATAAAATATAATTTAGATATATAAATATATTTATAGAAATAAAATAGAATATAGATGGAGTTTATAATAATAATTAAGAATTGAATTGTGGTAAATATGGAGAAAGTGTAACCCGATGGAATAAATGAAGGTTCAAGGTGAATCCATTACGTTATGTTTGAAGGTGTTCTGTATTTGAAATTAATTTCCTAGATAATGAAATTAGATCCATTAAAAATTCAATTCAAAACCATTAATCCTATATATTGGTCAGATTATAGTACACAAGAGGGGGGGGGGGTGAATTGAGTATCTATAAATATTTATGTTTAAAAAGAACTCTTAAAAGGTTCCCCAATAAATTTAAATACATCCCAGTTAATCAAAATAATATGGTTATGAAATTTTTACATTTTAAAAAACATGTCATGAGATTGATTAATTGTTAGAAATTGTAATATAAGTTATTAATATTTCATTTGAACCTATTAAAGTATGGAAATAAATCATAACTTCATTACAAGATTAACTGTCAAAGAAAGTTTAGTGATATCTGAATTATATAGTAAAATAGAGAAAAGTAAACCAAACAACAAAGTGGATATAAAACAAGTGGTTCAATCTCAATCCAGGTCCTAATATACTCCACCTTGTGATCACCTTCCACCAAGTAGTTTATAAAAATTAACATGATCCACACCCTGGATCGGGGTTAACTAAAGTACATAGGACTGTCTAGGTCACGTGACCTCTTCCACTGTTCATCATGGGTATGAACTTTCTGGTCACAGAGGTACCTCTTCCACACATATATACGAGAATACATGTGTTTAAAATTATGTATGAGAAGGTATATCTGTTATCCTTCAATTTAATGTCGATGATAGTGTATGATTTTATAAAGAATCATGCACACACTACTCAAAAGATAAAAACGATACACAACAGGGAATAATTGATGAGATATGGTTACAAGTGTTCTGAGTGTTAGTTTATGAACCTCTAGACTACTTGCATAAATATGATTCATAAATAAAGTCCTCTTCTAAAAAACAATGCATTACTAGTATGGTTCTCTAGTTTATATCTGACTGATGTTCTTTGGGGAGTCAGTATTATGAATATGTTGGCAACTCTAATTTATGGCATCATAGTGACTGCTTCATGTGTTCTTAGTGAAGATTCATGTATTGGGTTTTCTCATGAATTCACATGCTTCTTTTTCATCACACACACTAGTTTCTCCATCATCTCCCCTTTGTATCTTGCCACTCCGTTCTATTAGATATTGCAGTTCTTGTGATGGAACCGATAGGAAGAATGTATTATGCACTTCATACCTCGTACTATCATGTGGCATGTCTAAATAGAAACATTAATTATGTATTTTATTTTAAAATCAGAAAATATGACCATTAGATATTTAATTAAAGAACATAAAAATAGAAAAATAAAATGTGTCACAATCTCTCTGGAAATGGTGTATCCATGAAAAGGTGTCTCCTTGAACCTATGTGTCCTTGAAATTGTGTCTCATTGAAATAGAGTCTCTTTATTAGACATTGATTGGTTTGAAAGTTTTTATGGCATAGTTATACATATATTAGGAACCGGTACCACAGATGATGTGTTCGGATCACGGGGTCTGGTCATGATATCTGATTCATGGTGTCTGGTCACAGTGTCCGAACATAGTGTCTAGGTCATTGTGTCCTGTCACAGTGTTTTTTCACAGTGTTTGGGACACAATGACTGGGTCATGGTTTCTGGGTCATGGTGTTTTCATCATGGTGTCTCGGTCAGGTAGTTTGAGTCACAATGTCTGTGTCACAGTGTCTGGTTTGTTTCCTAAAAAACTAAACTGGTGAAAGACTCACAGTTTCTCAGACCTAACCAAATATCTGTATACTGACATATACTATGATTTTTGTAGAATTAATTAAATTTAATCATCTATCTAGGTATTCTATATTAACACAAACTAAAACATGTTTACAACAATTATTTATGGCATAAAGAAACTAATCATCTGTATAAAATATTTGAGACAGATTACACATGAATAAAACATTTTACAGAGTGTATAGGATCTGTGATCATTAAAACATGATTAATACAATAAGAGTATAATTATATCATCCCTTTTGAGGATCAAAAGTCATGTTAGTGAGATATCTATTCATATGTAATGTGTCTCTTCCATAGTGTGCATTTATAGTACATATTTCTCCCCCTTTTGGGATAATCAAAAAGAGTACACAAGTAAATAAAATAATAGATAAGAACATTTCACAATGCATGATATGGATAAAATGTGTCATTAATAATAGTATGAAAAATTACATAAATTATCTCTATCAAAAGAGAGTCGTCATATTTTTTTAGCATTGTCTTGTCTTATCTTTTCCTTTTTTCACCATTATGAGAAGATGATGCCCTAAGAGTAATGCTGGAACTAGAAGGGGAAAGTAAACCTGATGATAGAGAAGGAAAAGGGAGCCTTCAAAGATAGAAGGGGCCAAGGTAGGTACAGTGGAAGACCAAGGAAATTGTTGATCAAGGATTACATGCATGATTCGGCTCAGAGCCTAAGAGATAGACATAGATGTAGAGGTAAGTGCCGAGGATGGGAAGGTAGGAATACCAGATCTAAGGGGTGAAGCTGTAGGAGAAATAATAGTAGTACTTTGTACATGAAGATAAGGCCTCCAAATCATGATGAAGTCAGCAATAATCTCTCCCCTATACCGCATGCCTTATACAATGTCATCCTTATTCTCTGTAAACTTGTCTAACAAAGGAGTAAAGTCTTTGAGATTTTGGACTTCGATTTTGAAAGCATGAGTGACAAGAGGGATTTTCAGATTCTCCACTAGGTACATGAAATGGTTTTCTATGTCATGCATTGAGAAGATCCTTTTGAAGTAGAAGTACAAATTCTTAGTAATTATTCTTGAGTATAATTTTCAATTTTGGTATGAATTCTAACCAAATCAAGAACATTGTCACTGGTCTTGACAACTTAAAGGAGAGATTCATTATTAAATCCACTAAGCAAAACCTGCAGTTCTTATTTCATAACTATTCTAAGAATATCACCAGTCAAAGTGGGTTGAGAATATTTTCCAGCAGTACAAGAAGTATTAACCGCTAAAATAATGGACTTCAATTGATTAGAACATTTCATCGAACCACTTATATTCATCAGTCGACATGATAAGACCTATAACAAACTCAAACATCTATTTACCAATTTTCTTGTTTCAATAAGCTACATTATCAAAAAAGGAGGTTATTTTAGGTTTTATTATGGAGGCTACATTGAGTGGAATATGACAATAAATATCCTTAATAGGATGTGAAACAGGTTCTGGTCTTGAGTTCATCACCCTATGTATTCCTTCAACCATACCACAGAGAGTCTTTACTTTATCACTTAACTATTTGTTATTAACTCTAACTTCTTGAATCTCATCAAGGAACATGGGATGAATCTGCCATAGGATCGTTTCCAACAACCGGGCATCATCTCTTTTACATAAATTGGTTATAGGAGTTTGTTGGGTATTCATGAGATTCTCAACCCCGACCAATAGTGTAGTTTCCAATTCATTCAAGTCATCTTTACATCATAAGTGTGAAGGTTCTTATAAAGGCACTAAAATAGGAGCAGAGATAGGATCAATTTCATTTATAGCTACAGCATTAAGCCCAAGTAATGTCATAAATTGAGTCATATTAGAGAGGAATATACCTTTCGATGAGGCTTTTATGGGATTCATTGACATCGAAATAACATGGGAAATTATCCCATGTATCTATAGAGCTTGGATCAACTAGATTTGGCACTTCAACACTTCCCTAATTGGGGCCTACTCCACCTCAACATTTGGATATTTATTTGGACATAGAAAATTATATATTCTATATATTTTCACGATTTCATCCTTGATATCCTCTCCCATTTCCATTCTTGCTAGATGAAAAGCATGATAAATTCTCTCATCAGCAGGTGGGATAATTTCAAGAACCACTTGTTACTCCACATGTTCCACATAAATAGCTTACAGAAAAAGAGAAATATCTTCTTCTGTATGGTCTTCTAAAAAATCCTTTTCATTTACCTTAGCATCAAATTCTTCATCAGCAGTAGGTTGTTCTTCCAAACTAGAAGCATCATTATGTATAGGTATTTCTTTCATAATTATGTCTTAAAGTGTTCACTATCTTTCTCATCCAGAACTGTTTACTCTATAGGTACAACAACATTTCTTCTTCATCCACATGATAATAGTCAAAAATATCATCTGGTTCCAAACGAGGACTAGAAATATCCTTAGATCTGGAATGGTTTTCCAGAAAATTGATCTTTTCATAAACCCCATCAGTATCTTCTACACATACATTTGTCCATGTATTCCATCTGATTTAAATTATCTTTACAAAAAAATTTGAAATACAAAACACATAATCTTTAAAAGATTCCTTATCTAGTTCAACGAAACATTTTGAATGAAGCATAGAAAATATTAATCTTGAGTAAAATAGAGAGGCTGACATGGATGTTTTCTTGATCAATTCACACATATAGAGTATAAAATTTTTTCATAGGTTGATATTATATCCTTTCTTTGTATGGTGTGTTAAAAATTCATCCTGGAACATGAGTGTAGAAAATTCACCTTTTCTATGGCTAAACAGATTTTGATAAAATTTAAACAGAATATAGTTTTCACCATCTAGCTCAGCAGCTATGGCTCCTTGCTTTGTTTCATTTCCTGTTAAAATTACAAATTAGTCATATAAAGCAATAAACTCCCATGGTGGTGGAGAACCACTACGGTAGTCCTCAAGAATACTCTCATGAGGCATCCAAAGTCATGAAGCCCATAACATCGATGAAGAGGTACATATCTGGCCATTGATCCAAATTCTCACAACATATCCATCAATTGTATCAAAATAGAATCGAACATAATGATAAAACTGTTCAACTAGATTTAGGGAAATAGGCCTATCCTAATTTGTTAACCAATATTTCCATCCATGATCATTTAGAAATTTTTAATACCAAATAATTGCACGATAGAAGACACTTAGTGAATATCACATTTTTGGGTACAACTATTCCATCTACGAGATTCGGATTCATAGGACCTTCGGGTACTATCTTCAGCACTATTTTTGTCTTCTTCTTTGATCTTCACTTCTCATAAGTTGGTGAAGAAGGTCATTACAAACTTGGAATTCAACAATGTTTGAGAGAGAGAAGGGTTGAAAGAGGGGATATTGATTGAGAGAAGAGAGCTCGGGTGAAGAAAGAGTGATACTTCTTTATTTTTTATCATTTTCGGATACCATGTTTTGCAAAAACAAAAGCATGGGAAGGTAAAAGAACACAATAATTACTTATCATGATACCATTTATAATAAGTAAATAAAAAAATAATGTTTTTTATAGTGAGATCATAATTGATTTTTAAGGTGAGACTGGAGATGGCTTTTGTAGTGAGATTGTAACAGCTTTTCAAGGTAAGACCATAAGTAGCTATTACAGTGAGACCATAATAGTGTTATTTCAAAATTGTGAAACCATATAATTTGAGATAGTAAGTGAAAAATAGTATCCAATAAATTGATATAGTAACCGTGTGATTATAAAAATGAAGCAATATACTTACTACATAAGATTTATGATTCCAAACTCATCTGTGATGTAATATATTCTTTCATAATATTATGGATTGGGGAATATATCAGCGAGCTCATATTTAGCCGCAATGAATTCAAACGTGATATCACCATTTGGATAATGATATCCTAAAAATTGAGGTCTTACATCAATATATTAGGCCCTAGATTGTGAAACATGGTTTTTTGAGATGTTAATAGCACATGTATTGTAAACATTTATATGTACATACCTGAATGGATATCCATAATCTTGTAATGTGTGTTTCATTTTCAAAACAAATACCAGCTGCTATGTATTAAGTACCTACATTAGATAATGCAATAGATTTTTGTTTCATACTACACCAAGAATTTATTGAAATTCCTAGAACATTACATGTTCAAGAGGTACTTTTTCTATCTAACATACAACCACCGAAGTCAGCATTAGAATAACTAAGTAACTCAAATGATTGTCCTCTAGGGTTGAACAGTCCATGATTTGGTGTATGCTTGAGATATTTAAAATTTTCTTAACAATGTTCAAATGAGATTCCTTATGGATTCCTTAAAAACTAGTGCTCATACATACACTGAACATAATGTCAGGATGGCTAGTAGGCAAGTAGTGTAAGCATCAAATCATTCCTCTATAAGTGGTTTATCAACAGATTTTCTATATTCATCAAGATCCAACATAAAATTAGTACTCATTGGAGTGTAACTACTTTTAGTGATATCCAAACCATAACATTTTATAAGATCTCTAGTATATTTTATTTTATTTTATATAATACCATCATCATTTTGAATGATTTGAAATCAGAGAATGAATTTTAGTTCACCCATTAAACTCATTTCAAATAATTTTTCCATCATTTTATAAATTTTAATAAATATATAATTAATTTTAAGAACTAAAGATAATATCATCTATATAAAATTGAACTACTAAAACAAAATTTGAAATTAATTTTGTAATGAATGTTGGATTAACTATTCCTTTTGTAAAACCATAGTACCTAAAAAAAGTACTCAGTTTGTCAGATCATGATCTTAGAGCTTGTTTTAAACAATATAAATAATTTGATAATTTAAAAATATGATTTGAAAAATTAAGATTTGTAAAGTTGGGGTGTTTCTCAACAAAGACAATCTAAACTATATACCTATTTAGGAATTCACTTTTTGCATCCATTTGATATATTTTAAAATTCATATGTGTGGCATAGGCAAGAAAAATTATGATGGCATCAGGTAAAGATACTGGTGCAAAGGTCTATTCATAGTCAATTTCATCTTCTTGATTATAGCTTTAGGCTCCCAACATATCCTTGTTTAAAAATTTATTACCATCTTCATTTAACTTTTTCCTAAACTCCAATTTAGTTCTTATGGTGAATGTGTCTTTGGATATGACAACAATATATCAAACATTGTTCCTTTCAATTTTATTAACCTCTTCTTGCATAGACATCACCTAAAATACATCATTGATAGAATCATTAATATTTTAAGGGTCAAGTTGTGACAGAACAACTTGATGTTCAACCTGATTTCTAATAGAATATCTTGTTTGAGTTCCTTTATCTATGTCTCCTATAATGACATCAAAAAGATTGTTCATAAGAGTTATAATAGCTTTAGAAAAAGAAGGACTAATGATTTCATGTTCTTCAAAAGGTTTAGGTGCATTGTAACTTCAATGTAAAGAGTTTCTTGAACTGAAAGCTTTCACAGAATCCTTTATATGATGGTTAGTGGATTTTTAATTAAATTCTATATTTTATACAACATCCTACAGGTTCTTTAGAGATGTTTTAGGCTCATGAGGATTTTTTACATCAAATATGAGAGGGAAAGATTTTCCGCACATTTAGTTCTTTATTAAACACTCTATAGGCTTTACTAGAGATGGAATATCCTATAAACATTCCTTCATCACTCAGGGATAATTTTTTTTCAATATTTTCCTTAGTATTAAAGATATAGATATTGAAACCAAATACATTAAAGTAGATAAAATTGGGTTTTGTATTTTTCCAATATTCATATATAGTTATTTTTATAATAGGTCTAATCAACACTATATTATTAATATATCATGTTATATTTACAGGTTCATCCCAAAAATAAATAAGTAATTCATTTTCACTGAGCATGGTTCTAGAAATCTCTTGCAAGGTTCTATTTCTTCTTTCTACTAATCCATTCTGTTGAGGTGTTCTAGGGGAAGAGAAATTATGACAATAGCCATTTTGTGAACAAAAGGATTCAAAGACTTGATTTTCAATCTCACAACCATGATAATATCTTAATGCTTTAATTATACATTCACTAATATTTTCAACAATGTTGGCATATTTGAAAGTATGAGTCCATGCTTCACGTTTTTGTGACAAAAAAATGTCCAATTATATCTAGAAATTTCACCTATAATAACATAAAAATAGTGCATCCCATTTATGTTAGAAACTCTAGATGGTCAAAATAAATCCATGTGAACAAATTTGAGTGGTTTTGATGTTGGCACTTCTTTCTTTGTTTTGAAGGAAATTTTTTGTTTCTTTCCCTTTTGACAAGGATTACACACTTTATCAATTGGAAACTGAAGTTTGGGTAGGTCATTGACTAAACATTTTCTCGTTAACCTTCTAACATAGTGAATATTATAGTGTACTAGTCTCATGTGCCAAATCCAAAATTAGTTGTGAAATACACATAAACATGAATCATTTTGGGATAATAAAGAATCTATGTTAACAGGAAATACATGTTCATTTCTTTAATATAAATTAATAATTTATTTTTTGAATGTAAAACATTTCTAGAAAAAATTTCAAATTTAACATGAAATACATCATCAAATAGTTGTGAAATACTAAGCATATTATATTTCAATCCATCAGCAAAAAGTACTATAGAAATCCCAAATTTGTTAGAGTTTCCAATTTGGCCAAGTCCAATGATCATTCCTTTAGCATTGTCACATATTGTGACACATCCACCATCGATATTTTTTAAATTCGTGAAGTATTAATATCCCGTATCATGTGTCTTGAACACACATTGTCCAAGTACTATAATTTTTTATAGGAGCTCTTTCAGTATCTTTCCTACAAAATATTAAGATAGAAATAGATTTTGGTAACCTTACATGTATGGGTCATGTAATATTAGTTTCTAGTTCTTTATGATCCCATATGTGTCTCATAGGATTCCTATAAGAATTATATAATGTACTTGAAAAATAAACTATATTTGGTCCAAAAAAGCATGAAATAGTAGAGAGTATATCATAACATGAACTAGATAATTGATTATTATAACTAAGAGTAGTTCTATATGTCCTAGACATAGAAACGAATTAGTGCTTCTATATTTTATTTTACTCAGTTTATATCAAATTCCAGGACAATATTTTGGAGCATTATGATTACATAGAATTTCTACCAAGGTATATTTTCTATTAGTAATACTTTCGAGATCCATTTTTCAATTGTTCAATAGATAGTTTTATATTATTGTTTTCTTTGAGTAATTGGTCATTTTTCTCCCTTTCTACACTATGTTCAGTTTTAACTGTTGAGGTAAGAGCATGTTATTTATTTAAATATTTGAATTTATCTTTATGTGTATTACATGTCTCTTCAAGCATAGTATAATATTTAAACATTTCTTCATTATACATATTTTCAGAGTCAGTCTCATCTCCAAAATAATAGGAATTGTGTATAAGAGATTCTAGAGTTACCTCAGACATGTTTTCCATAAAACACAAATTGGCTTTGTTAGCCTATTAATCATGTGAAGATTCCTAGTTACCTGAACTGTCCTCAGAAGCACTCCATGTTTCTGTCATTTCCTTTTTTTACTTCATATCATTGTTCTCATATTTATTTTTTACTTCATCATTAGAGTGTCAGAATTTATATGTCCCTTTATTATATAATCACAGAACACTATCTCATTATATTTGTCACTTCTTTTACAATATTTAATCTTGCATACTTTTTTTTATCAAATCATCATTTGAAGTTAGGCTTTCGGAAAAATTTATTCTTTTTGTAAAAAATTTAAACCTTATGGATAATTGAGAAAACATCTTATCATTGTAAGGTGATGATTGTTCACTCCTGGAACATTCTACACAGTCTTCCATCTTCCCTTTCGTTCTGTGTTTAGAAGTGGTGGACTTAAATGCAATAAATTTTCTTTTGGGTTTATCCACCTATTCCTTGTAGACTTTCTACTCCTCTTCATGCATCATTAGTTTCCCAATGAGTTCTTTTATAAGTAACTTGGTAATGTCTCATAATTATATAATAGATATAGAGGTTTCTCTCTATCTGTTAGGTAGGCATCTGAGATACCTCATGATCGGTTCTTTGGTATTTACTTCTCTTCTAAGAGAAATAATTGTGTTGAAAATTTCCTAGATCATGAGATACATGTTATAAATAGTCTCATCAAGTTTCATTTTAATGTTATCATATTTAATAATATTAGTATTACATCTCATTTATTTCACACAACATATTTCTTCATGTCAAATAGATATGGAATCCTAAATTTTATCGGCAGTTTTACTATCAAGAATTATATTAAATTTATCATCTCCTAAAAAGAAATTTAATGCATTCCTGGAATTAAAATTATTATTATAAGAATCCTTGGTTGGGTAATCCCATGTGATTCTATCAGTTGTAGGAATCTTATGATCATCTATAATTGACGACCAAATTCCAATACTCATAATTTTTAAATGCATTTTATTTTTAATTTTCCATTGAGCATAATTGGTTCCATTAAAGAATTGTGGTCTGTTTTCTGTAGCACCATCCAGTATATTAACCATAATAAATAAATACGTTGAAAGAGATATAAATTTTGACTTTAAAAAAATTTACATATTTATAAAGAACAACTAAAATCACAATTGAATTGGGTCAAAAACAGAGTCTTAAAACATATATGATACCAAATGTTGGTCGGAGCAGAGTACAAATATGGGGGGGGGGGGTGAATTGAGTGTCGTTAAAAATTTCGGAATAAATTTTTTTCTTAAAATCATCCCCCCATAAATTTAAACATAGTCCTGTTAATCAAAGAAATATAGTTATGAAATTTCTACTTTTTAAACAACTTTTTAGAAGATTGATTAATTCACAGTAATCATAATATCAATATAAAATATTACTTTTAACGATATTCAAATAAGGAAAAGTTATTATAACTTATTCCTAGGATTAAATATCAATGAATTTTTAGTGATATATTAATTATATAGTAAAATATTGAAAACTAAATCAAAAAACACAGTGGATATTAATCAATTAGTTCAGTATCAAGCCGAGACCTAATCCACTTCACTAGGTGATCACATGCCACTAAAGTGTTTATATAAATAAACTTGATCCACACTATAGATCGGGGTTAAAAATAGTATACAGGACTGTCTAGGTCACACAACCTATTTTAGAGTTCTTCATGGGTATAAACTATCAGGTCACAGAATGACATTTTAACCAATTATTTATGGGAATACCCAAGTGTAAAAAGATGTATGAGAATGAATATCTTTTATCATTCATTTTAATACAGGAGACAGTTCATGATTGTATACAGACAGAAACACACAACATGAAAGCTAAAAATTATACACAAGGGAAAAAAATTATGAGGTAAGGATATAAGTATACAAAGTGTTAGTCTATGTAGATCTAGACTTCTAGGATAAAGCAGATGTAGAAATAAAATCATGTTGTGAAAAAAAGAGCACCACAAGTCTAGTGCTGTAGTTCTGATATGGCTCATGTTCTTCATGGAGTCTGTATTGTGAAGAAGTTCTCAACTCTTATCTATGATATCCCAATGAATTCTTCATTTTTTTATCATGAAGATTCATGTATCAGTTTTTTTTTTCAAAAATTCTCATGCATCTTCAATATCGCAAATAATTTTTTCTCTACCATCTCCTCCTTGTTTCTGGCCACACTGATTTTCTTAATCATGGTGTTCATGTGTATGAGAGGACAGGATGAATGTATTCTACACAACATACCTTGTATTGTAAATTTTCATGACTAAAAATAAACTTTAATTATGTCAGTGCAATAAAACCTTCAAATATGACCATTTGAAATTAAATTGAAAAAGGAAAAAACAGATTAAGAAACGGTGTCATATTCTTTCTGGAAATGGTGTTCCCTTAAAACGAAGTCTCTTTGAAATTGTGTCTCCTAGAAATGTTGTCTCTATTATACAGTGACTCCTTGTTTTTCTTTGAGTTTTGAGAATGTTATGATGGAATATTTGAATAGATATTAGGAACCGGTAGCACATATGTTGTTTTAGGATCATGGTGTCTTGTCACAGTATCTGATTCAGAGCGTCTGGTCATGGGGTTTGGTCATGGTGTATGAGTCACTATGTCGGGTCTCGATGTGTGGTCACAGTGTTTGGGACCTAGTGTCTGCATCCCAGTGTCTGGTTCATGGTGTCTTGGTCACAATTTCTAGGTCACGATGTCTGGGTCACGGTGTTTGGGACATTGTGTCTGGGTCTTTGCCAAAAAAAATAACTGGTGGAAGACTCACGATTTCTTAGAATAAGCAAAATATCTGTATATAGACTTAAATAGTTATATTAATAGGATGAATTAAACATAATCATATATCAAAGAAATCCATTATAATAAAAACATTAACTAATTTACAATAATTATTTAAGGAATAAATAAATTAATCATCTGTACACATCATTTGAGATAGATTACACATGATTAAAAAGTTTTACAGAGTGTGTAGGATTTATGATAATTAAAACATGATTAACAAATGAGGATTCCAATAATATACTCCTTTTTATGATTACAAATCATGTGAGTGAGAAATCTATTCTTAGGTAATGTGACTCTTCCTTAGTGTGAATTTAGTGTATAAATTTAACCCCCTTTTGGGATTATCCAAATGAGTACCAAAGTAAATAAAATAATATATATGAAGACTTCAAAATGCATTTTATGGATAAAAATTTTCATTACAAATAGTAAGAAAAAATATAGAAATCATACGTATCAAAAGAGAGTAGTCACTTTTCTTCAGTATTGGCTTGAATTATCTTTTCCCTTTCCAATATCAACAGAAGAGGAGGATATAGGAGTAGAGGTGGAAGTGGAAGAGGGAAGTGAACCAGTTGAAAACAAATATAAAAGGAGGCCTTCAATGATAGAAGGGTCCATAGTAGGTGCAATGGAAGACCAAGGAAACCGTTGATCAAGGACGATACTCTTCATCTGACTGAGATCTTGAGAGACATGCATAGATGTAGAGGTAAGGGAAGTGGAGGAGAATGTATGAAAACCAGATCTCAATGGTGCAGTTGAAGGTGCCACAATAATAGTAATTGATAGATGTAGATAAAGCATAAAAATCATGATGAATTCATCAATAATCACTCCACCATACTTTATGGATTTCTCGAAGACATCCTTTTTCTCCATAAACATATCTAACAAAGGAGTGATATCATTGATCATTTGGACTTGAGTTTTCAAAGGTTGAGTGAAAGAATATAATTTAATATTCACCACTAGGTACATGAAATGTTTGGTAATGCCATACTTTGTGAAGATCCTATTGAAGTATAAGTCCACTTTCTGAATAATCTCTTCTTGATCATCATTTTCTATTTTTGGAATGATTTATAACTAAATCTACAACCTTTTCACTATTCCATACAACTTCAGAAAGAGATTCATTGTTGAATGCACTTAGCACAATCTAAAGTTCATCATTAACAACTGTTCTAAGAAGATCACCATCCAAAGAGGGTTAAGAAGTTCTCCTAGATGTTTGAGAAGAACTAATAGTCGATTTAAGGATCTTCAGTTGATTTAGAACATTTTTAATACATTATTTATACTCATCCATCATCTTATTGAGACCAATTGAAAGATCACACTTCTCTTAAAAAATTTTCATTTATCTTCCAGCTACCTTTCCATCCATGGAAGTTAGATTATGTGGTATCTGGGAGGATACATCCTGTCGAATCTGACAATAAATATCCTCAACAAGATGAGAAACCAGTTCTGGTCTTGAGTTCTTCAATATCTATATTTCTTCAACCATACCTCTGAGAGTCATTACGTCATCACAATTCTATCTGTTCTCAACCCTGACTCCATGAATCTCATGAACCATCTTGGGATGAATCTTCCATATGATATTTTCCAACAAGAGGGCATCATATATTTTTCTTAAATAGGTTATAAGATGGGGTTTGTTATTCATGAGCGTTTCATCCCAAGACAATAGTCTAGCTTCAACTACTTTCAAAACATCCTTACTCACCATGTTTGATGGTTATTGTGATGGTTATGAAATAGGAGCTCAGATGGGATTTGGTTCCTTACAGCTAAAACATCAAGAGAAGATATTGGTTTCAATTGAAACACTATACAAAGGTCTATACCATTCACTATGGCTTCTTGGGAGCCGTTTACATAAAAATAACAAGGGAATTTATACCATGTTTCAAATGATCTGGGATCAACTAGATTTTCCACTTATACACATTAAAAACAAGGGGTTTTACCCTCTCAATAGATGAATCATTCTTAGGACTAAGATATTTAGAACTATGATCTATTTCCATGATTTTTTCCATGACTTCCTCTCCCATTTCCATTCCATTCAGCCAAAAAGATTGCTCCATTATCTCTTCAGAAGATGGGATAATTTCAAGAACATATGTTTCTTAATCATATTATAATAAATTGCCTCTTGCACAAGAGAATTATCTTCTTATACATATTTTTCTAAAAAAACCTTTTTATTTACCTTAGCATCAGATTCTTCTTTAGCAACAGGTTGTTCATCAAATTTAGCAACATCTTCATGAACATGCATTTCTTTCTCAGTTAAGTCTTGAGGAATATGTTCACTGTCTTTCACATCCAAAATAATTTCCCATGTTCGTACAACAAACAATTATTCATCTTCCTCATTATAATAATCAAAAAATTTATCTTCTTCCAAACCAATATCATATATATCCTTTTGTCTTGAAGTGTGCTCCACAAGATTGAAATTTTTATAAACCCTGTTATTATCTTCTACCCAGGATTTTCTCCATGGATTCCAATAGGTTTTCATTCTCATTACTGTATCTTTTGAAAGAACTCATAATCCTTAATATCTTATTCATCTGGTCCAACCAACCGTTTTACAGGAAGCATTGCTGAGATTAATCTTGAGTAATATAGATAGGTTGACTTGGAGGTTGTCTTGATCAAATCACATAGATAATTTATAACATATTTTCATAGGTTGATGTTATATCCATTATTCATAAGGTGTAACATAAATAAATATTGATAAATGAGTTTATAAAAGTCAACTTTTCTAGTTGTTAATCAGATTCTGAACATATATAAACCGACGTCAGGTTTCACCGTCTAACTTAAAAGTCATGTCTCTTATCTTTGTTTCATTTTCAGTTAAGCATCCCAATACCTCTTCTGAAACATAGAATGATCTTGAAGGTTGAGGAACTATCATGTTGTCCAAAAAAATAACTTCATGAGTAATCTTATCGCATGCAACCTATAACCTCTTAAAAAAGGTACATCTATGGCCATTTATCCAACTTATCACAGCATATCCATCTACTGTATCAAAAACTAATTGAATATAATGGTAAAACTGTTCAACTAGCATTGAGTAAATATGATTATCCTCATTTTTGAACCAATCCATCCATCATTTAACTTTTATCACATTCAATTTCAAATAATTACATGATATAAGACACTTAGAGAATATCTTATTTTCAGGTACTACAATTCTATCTACTAGATTTAGATTTAGAGGACCTTTGAGTACTAAATTCAGTTCTATTTTTATCTTCTTCTTTGATCTTTGCTTCTCATGAGTTGACGATGATGGTAATTTAATCATGGGAATTATATGAAGGTTACAGATTGAAAAGGGTTTAAATAGGGGTTATAGTTTCAGAGAAGATAGCTTAGGTGAAGAAAGAGTGAAACTTCTTAAGTTTTTATCATTTAGGGATTCCAAGTGTTAAAAAAATAGTTGGACTATAAAAGAAGAAAATCAATAATTTCCAAGATATAGGATATAATATGTAAATAAAACAATAAAGCATATTTACGGTGAGACCAAAACCGATTTTCACTGTGAGACCGGAACTAGATTTCACGGTGAGAATGTAAAATGTTTTCATGGTGAGACTGTAACATCCATTCATGGTGAGACTGTAACACTGTAATTTCTAAGCTATGGGATGGTATTGATTGAGACATTAAGTGTCAAATAGTAACTGCGAAATAGATAGAGAGTAAATATGAATACATAATCATGAAACAATATACTGACTACTTAAGATTTATCATTCCCAAATCATGTATGCTGTAATCTATTCTTTCTGAATTTAGTGGTTTGGTGAATATATCAGTGAGATTATATTCAGTTCCAATGAATCCCAAAGTGATATCATCTTTTTGTTAATGATCTCTAAAAAAGACATCTCTTGCGTCCATTTATTTTTTCCTAGAGTGTGAAAGAGATTTTGTTGAGATGATAACAACACATTCATTGTAATAATTTATAATCTCATATTTGCATTGAAATTAATAATTTAGTAATGCATGTTTCATCCAAATTTGTTTTTCACAACAATTACCAGCATCTATTTATACATCTTATGTAGTAGATAATGTAACAAGGTTTTGTTTTTTACTACACCATGATACTAGTGACTTGCCTAAAAAGTTAAATGTTCGAGAGGAACTTTTTTTTCTATAAATTACAACCACCTATATCATCATTAGAATAACTAACAAACTCCTATGATTGTCATCTATGATAGAACTGTCTTAGATTGGTTGTATTCTTGAGATATCTGAAAATTATCTTAACAACATTCCAATGGGATTCCTTAGGGTTGGATTGAAAATGAGTGCACATACACACACTAATTATAATGTCACGTCGTCCATCATTTAAGTGGTGTAAGATATTAATCATTCCTCTGTAAGTGGTTTTATCAACAGATTTTCCATCATCATCAAGATCCAAAATACATGTTGTACTAATTGGAGCATCACTATGTTTAGTTGTATCCAAACCAAAATGTTTTAAAATATCTCTAGTATATGTTATTTGATTTAAAATAATACCACCAACATTTTTAAATATTTTAAATCCAAGAAAGAATTTCAGTTCAAACATTAAACTCATTACAAATTTTTTTTGCATCATTTTATAAAATTCAATACAGAATGAATTTTTTGAATATCCTAAGATAGTTTCATCAACATTATTTTGAACTTCCCAAACATCATTGGAAATTAGTTTTATAAAGAGGGTAGGATCAGCGATAACATTTGTAAATCATTTGGAAATAGGAAATGTACATAGTCTATCATACCACTCTCTTGCAGATTGTTTTAGACCATATAAAGATTTTGATAATTTAAAAATATGATTTGGAAAATGAGGATTAGTAAAACTAGCGGTTTCTCAATGAAGACAACCTCAACTATGTACCCATTTATGAATGCACTTTTGACATCCATTTGAATTAGATTGAAATTCAGAAGTGAAACATAGGAAAGCATAATTATGATGGATTCCAGTCTGGATATTGGTTAAAAGGTATCTTTATAGTCAATTAAATCTTCTTGAATATATCCTTTTACAACCAATCTAGCCTTGTTTCTATATATATTACAAGCTTCATCTACATTGTTACTGAACACCCATTTAGTGCCTATAGTGAATGTGTCATTGTGTCTATCAACATGTTTCCAAACATTGTTCCTTTCAAACTAATTAAGCACTTCTTTCATATAAATCACACAAAATTCATCATTAATTGAACCACTAATATTTCTAGGTTCATGTAGTGACAATATGACTTAATGATTAACCTGATTTATAACGGAATATCTAGTTTGAGATCCATTATGTACGCCTCCAACAGTAGCTTCTAAATGATCTTTCTTAATACTTCTAATGATTCTAGAAAAGGTCAGTATAGTTATTTAAGTTTCTTCAATAGGTTTGGGTTCATAGTGACTTGAATCTAAAAAGATTCTAGAACAGGAAGAATTCGCAGATTCATTTATAGGATGGTTATAAGATTTTAAATTAATTTCTTGATTTGATACATCATCCTCTAGGTTCTGTAGTGTGGTTTTAGACTAATGTAGATTTTTTTAATCAAATTTGACATGGATAATTATTCCACACATTTAGTTATTTTATTAAACACTCTACAGGATTTACTAGAGATGGAATATCCTAAAATGATTCTTTCATCACACGGGGATGCAAATTTTTCAAGATTGTCATTAGTATTAATGATATATAATTTGGAACCAAATAGTTTGATGTAGCTAACGTTGGGTTCTATATTGTTCCATAACTCATATGGATTTGTTTTAAAAATTTGTCTAATCGACACTCTATTGATAATATAAGATGTTGTTTTTATATTCTTAGCTCAAAAATAAATTGGTAATTTATATTCCCTAAGCATGGTTCTAGAAATACCTTTCAAGGTTTTATTTTTTCGTCCTATAATTCTATTCTATTGAGGTGTTCTTGGGGTAGCTAAATTATGACTATATCCATTTTGTGAGAAAATGCATTCAAACTCTTGATTTTAAACTCTCACATCCATGATCACTTCCTAAATATTAAATTCTATGTCCACTAATATTTTCTATAGTTTTGGATTATTTTGAAAAATGAGAGCAGAATTCACTTTTGTATGCCAAAAATAAATTCCAAGTATATAAGAAAAGTCATCTACAATAACATAAAAATAGTGCTTCCAATTTAATCTAGAAACTATAGATGATTTGAACAATCCATGGGATCTAATTCGAGATGTTGTTAAGTTTACACTTCTATTATTAGATTGAAGGAAATTTTGTGTTGTATTCCCTTTTGAAAAGGATTACACACTTTATCATTTGAAAACTCTTGTTTGGGTAGGTCATTCACTAAAGTTATTCTAGATAACTTTCTAAGAGAGTGAATATTATAGTGTCCTAGTCTCCAATATCAATGACAAGATACATTTTGAAATACACTTAAACATGAAGCATTTTGTGAGACTAAAAAATTTATGGTAATAGAATATACATTCTCATTTATTAAAGTAGAAAATACTAATTTATTTTAGAATTAAAAACACTATAAGAAACATTTTCAACTTTTACATGAAATCCATCATCACATTGTTGTGAAAGACTATATATATTATATTTCAATCCATCATCCAAAAGTACATTGGAAATTAATACTGAGTTAGAGTTTCAGATTTGGCCAATGCCAATGATCTTTCCTTAAGCATTGTCACCAAAGGTGATATGTCCACCATCAATCATTATTAAATTCTTCAAGCATGAATATTCCATTTCAATGTGCCTTGAACACCCACTATCCAAGTACTATATTCTTTTAAAATAGATCATTAAGGAGTTTTCCTACAAAATAGCCATATAAAAATAGATTTTTTTACCAATACCTTTTTGGGTCCAGTAATATTTGTGACTGGTTCTTTAGGAACCCATATTTTCCTCATAAGTTTCTTATAAGAATTATGTAATATACATGAAAAGTTAAAAATATTTGGTCTAGAAAATCATTAAACAATAGAGAGTGTATCGTAACATGAACTAGATGAATGTTTTCCAGAACTAGGAGTAACCCTTTATGTCCTAGAAATGGAAACAAAATTAGTTCTTCCATAATTTCATTTAACTATTTTATAGCCAATAAATGTATTATATTTAAGATTAATATGTTTACCTAGAATTTTTACCAAGGTATATTTACCATTAGTATACCTTTTAAGATCTTTTTTAATTTCTCATTAGATAATTTTAGGTCATTATTTTCTTTGGGTAATTGAGAATTTTTTTCCTTTTCTACACTACGTTCAGTATTAACAGTTTAGGTAAGAGAATTCTATTTCTTTAATGATTTGTAATAATCTTTTAGTTCATTACATATATCTCAAATCATATTACAGTATTCAAAAATTTCATCATTATACATATTTTCAGAGTCACTCTCTTCTCTGTAATAAAAGTAATTTTCAATAAGAGATTCTAGTCTTACCTAAGATTTTTTTTCATAAAACACATGTTCGATTTGTTAGCTTGTTCATCATGTGATGATTTTGAGTTACATAAACTATCCTCGGAATCACTCCATGTTGCTATCATTTCCTTTTTTACATTCTATGTGTGTATTCATATTTCATTGTGTACTTTAGATTGGGATAGTGAGGGATTATTTGTCCATTTTTTTAAATTCATAATAGAAAATATCATCAGAGTTTTCACTTATTTTCCAATCTTTCTTCCAACCCCCGTTTTGATGAAATCTTCCTTTGAAGGAAATTTTTTTGAAGAATTTATTATTTTTGTAAAATTTCGTAAACCTTATGGATTAATGAGCCATCTCTTAATCACTGTCAGGTGATGATTGTTCATTTCTAGAACATTCTAAATAGGATTACAACTTCCCTTTCTCTTTGTGTTCAGAAGTGGTGGTCCTTAATGCAACAGATTTTCAGTGGGGTTTATCCTCCTCTTCCTTGTTGACTTTCAACTCCTATTCATACATCATTAGTTTTATAATGAGTTATTTTATAGGTAACATGATAATGTTACATGATTCTCTAATAAATATATAGGTTCATCTCCATCTGCCATGTAGGAATTTGAGAATCCTAAGGATCTATTCATTGGTATTAACTTCAATTTCAAGAAAAATAATTATGTTGAAAATTTCATTAATCATGAGGTACATCTCAGAGATAGGCTCACTAGGATTCATTGTAAAGTAATAATATTTAATAGTATATGGATTAAGTATCATTTAATTCACACTAGAAGTTCCTTCATGTGAAACAGACAAAGTATCCCAAATTTCAATGGCAGTTTTACGTGTGGAAATTCTATTAAATTCCTCAACTCATAAGAATCTATGTAAAGAATTACTGGATTTGGAATTTATATTTTAGGTAGTATTGGTAGGGAAGTCCCATGTGATTCTATCACAAGCAAGAATAATATATTAATCTATAATTGAAGATCAAATTTCAAAACTCATATATTCTATGTAATTATTAATTTTAATTTTCCAATGAGAATAATTAGTTCCATTAATGAATTGTGGTCTATTTTTTGCAGCCCCTTATATTCTATTATCCATTATAAATAAATACATTTAAAGAGATTTAATTTTAGAATGAATATAAATTTACATATCCTTAGTGTACAACTAAAATCACAGTTGAACAGGGTCAAAAACGGAGTCTTAAAAACATCTCTAATACCAAATGTTGGTCAGAGTCGAGTACTCAAGAGGGGGTGAATTGAGTATCTATAAATTTTTTTATTTAAAATGTATTCTTAAAAATAATCACAAAAAAAAATACAACCTAGTTAATCAATATAATATGGTTATGAATGTTTGAATATTTAAATAACTTATCAGGATATTGATTAATTCTTATTAATCTTAAAACAATTATCAATATTAATTTCGATGGTATTCTAATAGGGAAAATCAATTATACTTCTTTCCATGATTATCGATTAAATAATGTTTAGTTATATCTAAATTATATTGTAAAAAAGAGAAAACTAAATAAAAATACATAGTAGATATAAAAAAAGTGGAACAGTATCAAGCTGAGACCTAATCCACTACACTTTGTGATCTCCTTCCACAAAGTTGTTTATATAAATAAACATGATCCACACCCTAGTCCAGGGATAACAACATTACACAAGACTATCCAGGTCACATAACCTCTTCTATAGTTCATCATGGGTTTGAACTATCAGGTCACACATTGACCTCTTCCACACTTATTCATAGGAATAATCAAGTGTAAAACGATTTTTAGGAAAGGATATCTTGTATCCATCAGTTTAATTATGGATACTGTGCATGTTTTTATACATACACACATGCACTGCTCGATAGTTAAAAATGGTACACAATAGAGAAAAAATGACGAGTTAAGGTTAGAAGTGATATGAGTGTTAGTATATGCAGCTATAGACTTTTAGGATGAAGAAGATGCCGAAATCAATGCCTCTTACGAAAAAACATAGCATTGCATGTCTGGTGCTCTAGTTCAGATCTTACATGCGTACTTTGTGTAGTTCGTATTGCGAATACGTTCTTACTCTCATATATAATATTATAATGAATGTTTCATTTATTATTTTGTGAAGTTGCATATATCTATTTTTCCCAAGAATTCTCACGCTTCTTCTTTATAACATGTACTTCTTTCTCTATTGTCCCCTATTTTTTTATAGAACCATAGTTCATTTTAATATTGGAGTACATGTTTTGGAGCTGACATGATGCATGTATTATGCACCTTGTACCTTATATTGTCAGGTTACATGTATAAAATGAAATAACAACTATTTCAGTGATTTTAAAAGCTTCAAATATGAATTTTATTTATTAAATTGAAAACAACAAAATAGATTAAGAAATAGAGTGACAGTAAGTCTTGAAATGGGGTATCGTTGAAACGGTGTCTCCTTAAAATGGTGTCTCCCTGAAACAGTCCCTCATTGTTTGTCTTTGAGTGATGAGACACTTATTATGGAACAATTATAGAGATAAAGAACATGTACCATAGATGAGGTGTTATGATCAAATGTTTTTGTCACGACCTGTCCTCGGGGCCCGTTTCGTGACTACCCCAAGCCCACCTCCCATAGGCTCGGGGTTGGCGACTAGCACCAAGGCGTAAATCCCGACAAAAATCAGAAGGCATTGCCTTTATAAAGTAAACAAACACCAAAGTGTAAGCCGAAGAAGTAAACACTAAGTAAAACTAGTTACAAAAGTAAGTGAGGAAAGTAAATGGGCCAGAATACAAACCCAAACTGAAAGTAAAGTACAACTGGAAAGAAAGTACAACAACTGAAAGAAAAGAAGCAACGTCGAGCCGTCCACTGGAAGTCCCACCTGAAGGGTGGGTACAGATAGCCTCCTCAGCTCCTCGGGTCCATCTGTCCACTCCGTGTACGTCCCACCCAGTGGTCCTCCTCCAGGTACCGACTTGCTCCACAAGCCTCAACCAAGATCAGTGATGTCCATCGTCTACATCCAACACAATGTAGTGTGGCCATAGCCCGTGTAGGGGTGAGTGTACTCTACTCAGTAGGGACCCCGAGACCGCCGAAGGTCTCCTAGAATCCAAAAAGGATAATCCATAAAGTAAAGATTCAATCAATAAGTAACAACAAACACTACCTTGGTATATGCCCATACATATACCTATGTCATCATTTTCAGTTCGGCTCCAACAATCAAGCCCAAGTTCGATCACGTCGACACAGGATAGTACAACCCAATCCACACAGAAAAGCACAACACAATCCACATAGGAATGAAAGTCAATCATATCGATGATAATGATTGAAAGTCAAGACTCAACTCACACAGGTATACTTCTTCGTAATGTGATAGTGATGATCAGATGTAGCTACTGATTCATCTAAGCTGGGACCCACATAGGATACTAAACCAGCTAAGCTTTCGGACCCACACAGGATACACACCATCTACTCTTCCAGACCCACGTAGGATAGCAAGAAAAGAGTCATCGCCGTCTAACCCACGGAGGATTTCAGTACAATCTACATTGCTGCCGAACCCACGGAGGGTTTCAGTGTAGTATTCATCGCCGTCGAACCCATGGAATATTTTAGTACGGTATTTATCTCTACCGAACCCAAATAGGATTTCAGTGCAGTCTTCATCATCTTCGAACCCACGTAGGATTTCAGTACGGTCTTCATCGCTGCCGAACCCACATAGGATTTCAGTGCAGTATTCACAGTCGCAGCCAGCTCTAGGGTTCCAGCACCGAACATGCTCTTTTCCGGGAGGGTCTGCTCCACGAGCCAAAGGGGGGTCGATACATCAACTAACACGTAGTTCGGAGAAGATGTATCCCAATGTTCTGTCTTGACAAGAGGAACTCATCATGACAGACAGCGCGTCAAAACAGATGCCCGGTGTAAGAGTTATTGGCTATTTCGTTCCAGGGGCCCGGTTGGTTTTTAAGTCAAAACCAAACTGACCGCACTCCAACTATGTCCAAACCTCAAGGGGAGTAATCCAAAAGGTCTTTTTCAAGAATAGGAATCCAACAAATTCGACGGCATGTCAATCGGACGTCCGGACCTCAAGTTATAAGTGTTTCTGCTCCGAGGGCCCGGTTGGTTTCGTGTTCGAACCAACCCGACCATAGCCAAAGTTCTCTGAAACCTTACCTGTAGTATACCAAAACGACCATCTCATTCCAAGGATCACCACCCAACTGAGGGTACATCAATCGGAGGTCCGTAGATCAAGATAAAGGCGTTTGAACGGAACTGTCCGGTTTTAGGGGGTTTTGGGCCCGGACCGACCCGACCCGAGACCCCCTGGGTTGACCTGAATTGGGTTGACCCGAACCGAGTCCGGTTCCGGCCCATTAGGGCGCGGCCCGGCCCATCCCGGTGTGGCCGGTCCGGCCCAAGGCGGCTCGTTGCTGGCCGAGCGCGGTCGGCTCGACACTGGCCGAGCGGACGCGCAAAGGGGGGCAGCTTCCCCCTTGATTGAAGCAGTGGCCCCGTGTGGGGGCTAGTCCCTTCTGCCAACGGACGAGGGGCTGGGCGCCACATCTCCCCCGAGTCCCGCACAGCCGCGTGACAGGCCGCCTGCCGGTGCGGCTTCTGCCGCGGCGGTCCCTCCTCGCGGCGCCCCGGGACACCGCCGCCTCTGGCGCCGCCGCGCCGGCGACCCGCGCAATCAGTGAAGTCCGCGGCCCACTTGAGTTGCTCAGGTGGTCAATTTTCAATTCCATCTATGCCTGCATTCATCTCGGGTCTCATACTTTACTGCAGAATCATCAAACCGCCTATACGGCGTGTTTAGTCATCACCCATCGATCCTCCATCAATTAAACATTCTGCGGAGCCTTCGAATCGCCGCAACGGTGTAGCGCAACGATTCCGCGCTTCATCACCCGTTCTTCATTGTTTCTGTGCGGTGTAATTACACTGTTCCGCCTTTTCTCCTGCCGCAACATGTACAATCATCAAAGGGGTTGGAGGGTCGGCCGTGTTCATGTGGTCCTACCCCCTACAATTATTTTGATAACAGGCGGCCCAAATAGAAGTCGATTAACAGCAAGGAAAATAATTCACGGGGAAAACAATTAACCCCTACCTCAAGGTGTCATCGAACGATGGTTCCTCGTGGGAAAGAACATCAGGGAAGAAGGAATCATGGAAAAAGGCTTCGTAGAGAAGAGAATTGTCGACATTTCGGTAAGCGGAATCTCATCGTTGATCTCCGAGGATTCTGCGTTCTACATCGTCCTTCATCGGAGGTCGGCGTTCTTCATCAGTGACGGTGCGTTCTTCGCGTTCTTCAAGGAGGAAGATGAAGTTCAAGACTTGAGAAACTCATCTTCAATTATTCTCGCACTAGGAAAAAACAATAATAAAATAAGGTGTTGCCTTATTTTATTACTCATGCCATCTGTTTTTGAATTTCAACATTAAATCACGATTTAATAATCAAGTGTTGACCAATTAATTAGGCATTTAATAATCCAATTAAACATGAGAGTTGACTTAGCATTTAAGAGGGGGTGCGGATGAGTTACCATATTAAATGCACGTGGGAGGTAAAAAGGAAATAATGGGGTGGGGCTCGTGTGGGCCCCACTTCACTAATATCCAACCTAGGGTAGTTATGAACTAGTGGGTCCCACCACAACCTCCAAGCATAGGTTTGAGCTACCTTAAATAAAAATAAAATTGGTTGCACAAATTTTATTTTATTCATTACATAACCCAATATTATTAATAACCACACCCGAGTAAACGTAACACCAGAAAAGTTGTTCCCTACTAATTACTGGCGTTGTGGTTCCATCGGTGTCCTCAGATTTCAATTCCGAACACTGGTTCAAAAGTTAAGAAAACCCGCTCGTTCGTTCACTGAACGTACCCGAGCTAAACTTCATAAATTGATTCTGGGCACACTGGGCCTCAGAAATAGGTGCCATCAGAAACTGTGTTCTTGTAAAATAACAAAAAAAAAATTACAAAAATTTCCCTTGAATTTTACGGGTCCTTACATTACTCCCACATCAACGCTTTACGTCCCTATAAAGATACATCATAAACTAGGGGAAAATGTCGGTACTGAGCACGCATCTGAGCCTCTCGCTCCCAAGTGCTCTCCTGAAGGTTCCCGTGATGCCATATGATGCACACTAAAGGAATTGAACACCTACGTAGGACCCACTCTTGTCAATCCTCGACCTCCACCGGGACCTCCGCAAAGGTCTCCCCATCGTCATGGTCTAGATCCCCATGGTCGATGATATGTGTCATGTCATGCACGTATCTCCTCTGCTGAGATACTTGGAAGATGTCGTGCACCCTGTGCAATTGATGTGGTAGAGCCAGGCAGTAAGCCACTTTTCATACCCTGCTGAGGACCTCGAATGGCCCGATGAAGAGCAAAGATAACTTGCCGCCCCTGCCAAAATCTCCGTAATCCACGTCGAGGTGAGACCCGCAAGAAAACGTGGTCGCCATCCTCGAACTCTAGAGGCCTCCTTCTCCTATCAGCATAAGATTTCTACATTTCTGAGCTGTCCTCATCCACTCCTAGATGACCTGGACCTTCTCTATCATGGACTAGAACATCTCTGGTCCCACAAGTGTTGACTCCCTAGGGTGTGTCTAGTACAGAGGTGTTCTGCAAGATCGGTTGTACAACGCCCCGTATGGTGCCATCCCGATGGTCGAGTGGTAGTTGTTGTTGTACGCGAATTACACCAAGGGTATATGGTCCTCCCAGCTACGACCAAAGTCAAGGACACATGCACAGAGAATGTCCTTGAGAGTATGAATGGTCCTCTCTATCTGACCATATGTTTGAGGGTGAAAGGCGGTGCTTAGACGTAGCTGCGTCCCGAATGCCTTCTGCAACCCCTTCCAAAGCTGGGAAGTAAAGAGAGCATCTCGATCAGAGACAATAGATGATGTCACACCATGAAGCCGTACAATATCTTGAACATAGAGACGTCCCAAGATATCTACTAAGCCCTGCTCTCTAATGGGTAAGAAGTGAGCCGACATGGTGAGTCGGTCCACAATCACCCAAATGGAGTCGTGACCTTTGGATGTATGTGGATGTCTAGTCACGAAATCCATAGATATCTCGTCTCACTTCCACACTGGGACCTCCAAGGTCTGTACCAAGCCTGCTAGTACCTGGTGCTCCGCCTTCACCTGCTGACTGATGAGGCATCGAGAAACGAACTCAGCTACATCTTTCTTCATACCTGACCACCAGTGTTGTCGTCTGAGATCCTGGTACATCTTCGTCACTCCTGGATGTTCCGCTAAAGGGGAAGTGTGAAACTCTCCCAGAACCTCCTCCTGTAAAACAACTGGTATCATGGTACGTCCTTTGAAAAGGACGTCATGCTCTCCTCCTACAGTGAATCTATCAGGTGTCTGTCCTCAGGATATCTGTGCACGCCACGTCTCACATTCATCATCCCCATGTTGTGCCTCTCTGACCCGCTATATTTGTGGAGGAGTGACAGTGAGTGACTGAAGAAAGGATGCTCCATCTCTATCCACGAACGATATCGGCAAAGCGGCGAGCTGCTCCATTGCCTCCCTGAGTAGCTGGATGCTTGTCCTCCCGCTGAGAGAATCAGTTACTACATTCCCCTTTCCATGAGTATATACTATCTCAATGTCATAGTACTGGAGGAACATGAGCCATATCCACTATCTCAGGTTCATGTACTTCTACGAGAAGATGTACTTGAGACTCTAGTGGTCAGAGTAGACTGTAAACCGATCTCCCATTAGATAGTGTCGCCGCATCTTCAGAGCGAAAACCACTGCTGCTAACTCTAGGTCATGGGTAGTGTAGTTCTGATCATGCTGACTTAACCGACATGATCCATAAGAGATCACGGCCCGCTCCTGCCTCAGGACACATCCGATTCTGGTCCCTGATGCATCGTCGTAGACTACATAACCTACTCCCTCCTCCGGTAGCCTCAAGATAGGTGCGCTGGTCAATCTCTGTCTCAGCTGCTGGAAGCTCTTCTTACATCTGTCTGACCACACAAAGGGTTTCCCCTTCTTCATCAAAGCTAAGAGTGTTGCCGCAACTATGTAGATGTCTGGCACAAACCTCCATTAGTACCCAGCTAGTCCCAAGAAACTTCGCACGTCCGTCACGCTCCACGGTGGCTCTTAAGCTAGCACTGCCTCGATCTTCGCAGGATCCACTACAACTCCCGCCTCAGAGAAGACGTGTCCCAAGAAGTGGACCTCACGTAAATGTAACTGGACCTTCGAGAGCTTTCCATAAAGCTGTTGCTCTCATAGATTGTCCAGTACAACCCGCAAGTGGTAGGTGTGATCCTCCTCAGTGGTTGAGTATATCAATATGTCATCGATGAAGACAACGAAAAATCGATCGAGGTATGGCTGAAAGATCCTGTTCATGAGACCCATGAACACTACTGGAGTGTTGGTTATGCCGAAAGGCATAACCAAGAACTCATAGTGGCCATAATAACATCTGAAGGTCATCTTCTGCACGTCCTCGTCTCGAACACTGAGCTGATGATAGCCTGATCCAATGTCTATCTTGAAGAACCATCGTGCCCCCTTGAGCTGATCGAAGAGGTCGTCTGTCACGACCCGTCCTCAGGGCCCGTGCCGTGACTACCCCAAGCCCGCCTTCCATAGGGTAGGGGCTGGAGACTAGCACTAAGACGTAAATCCCAACAAAAAGGGAAGACATTGCCTTTGAAAAGTAAACAAGCACCACAGAGTAAGCAAGAGGAAAGTAAACACTATGTAAAAACGTTACAAGCTGTGCTGAAAGAAAAAGGGGCCAGAAATACAAGCCCAACTATAAAGTACAACTGAAAGGAAAAACAACAACCGAAAGGAAAAGCCGTAGCGTCGAGCCGTCCTCTGGACGTCCCACCAGAAGGGTGGGTACAGATAGCCTCCAATGCTCCTCGGGTCAACCTGACCGCTCCGAGTACGTCCCACCCAGTGGTCCACCTCTAGGTACCGTCCTGCTCCGCACGCCTCCACCACAATCAGCGATGCCAGACGTCTGCAACCAACACAACGTAGTGCGGGCATAGCCCGTGCAGGGTTGAGTATAAGCTACTCAGTAGGGACCCTGAGACCCCCGAAGGTCTCCCGAAATCCACAAAGGATAATCCACAAAGGAAAGATACAATCATGAAGTAACATCTGACACGGCTTAGGTATATGCCCATGCATATACCTAAGTCATCAATTCTCGTTCGGATCCAACGTCCGAGCCCAAGCACAACCCAGTCCACACAGGAATGCAAAACGTATACCCACACAGGATAGCTCAACACAATCCACAAAGGAAAGTAAACAGTAAATCCACACAGGATAGCTCAACACAACCCACAAAGGAGAGTAAACAGTAAATCCACACAGGAGAGTAACACAAGATCCAGCTCACACAGGTATACATCTTCGGATGATGATAAAGATGATCACTGATCCATCAAAGTCGTCGGTCCCACGAAGGATCGATAGGTATCTAACCCCCGCAATGACCCACATAGGATCGGGCCCACATAGGACCTGTAGGCGCTGGCTCACACAGATCCGCTGAGCGCGGACCCACACAGGATCAGACCCACACTGGATCGGGCCCACACAGGACCGGGCCCACACAGGACCTGTAGCACTGATCCACGTAGGATCGCTGAGTTCAGTAGTCATTGCATTCCATTGAGGATCTCTGCACAGTCGTCGCCGCAGTCCACTGAGGATCTCTGCACGGTCGTCGTCAGAGTCCACAGAGGATATCTGCACAGTCGTTGCTGTCGAAGAAGCAGTCGCAGCCAGCTCTAGGGTTCCGCACACAGCAAACTCGTTCGGGAGGGTCCGCTCCCCGAGCCGAGAGGATGATACATCAACTAACACAAATTACGAAGTTGATGTATCCAAAAGTTCCGTATCGCCAACAGGAACTCAACGTCGCAGACGACACGTCAATCAGACGCCCGGTCTGAGAGTTATTGGCTTTTTCGTCCTAGGGGCCCAGTTGGTTTTTAACGAAAAACTAACCAGACTGTACTCCACCTGCATCCAAACCTCGGGCGGAGTGTGCCAAAAGATCCGTCTCACATAGAGGAATTCAATGAAGCTGACGGCATGTCAATCGGACGTCCATAGCTCAAGATATGATCGTTTCCGCTCCGAGGGCCAGGTTGGCTTCGTGTACGAACCAACCCGGCCGAACGCAAAGTATTCTGAAACTTTGAGTGCAATATACCGAAACGACCGTCTCGATCCAAGGATCGCATTTCCGCTGACGGTGAGTCGTTTGGAGGCTTGTAGCTCAAGATACGACCAATTGAACGAAAATCGTCCGAAGACGGGGGGTTCGGGCCCAGGCCGACCCGGCCCGAACCCCCCTGGGTCGGCCGAACCGGGTCAACCCGGTCCAACCCTGTCGGACCCGGTCCGGCCCGGCAAGGGCGCGGCCCGGCCGGTCGGACCGGCCTGGCTCGACCGGCCCGGCTCGGCTCGGCCGCGCGGCGCGGGGGGGGGGGGGGAGCCGCCACCCCCACGTGACACCCTAGCAACACCCGCATGGTGTCTTCCTGGCAAGCCGAGTGACGCGGGGGGGAGCCACCGCCCCCGCGTGCCAACCTCGCGGCACCCGCAGGGTGTCGCTCGGACACCCGGACGCAGCTTCGGCCGCGTCCCGCGCGCACCGGACTTGCGTGGCCGCCGCGTCTTCTGCCGCGGCGGGCTTGTCCGGCAGCGCGCCGGTGGCGCCGCCATTCCCGGTTGCTGGTGACGCCGCGCCGGCGACCCGCACCGCCGGCGGCTTCCGCGGGCCTCCGGAGTCGCTCTGGTGGCCCGATTTTCTTTCCGTCTGTGCCGTTGCTCCTCCCGGGACTCTTTCTTCACTGCGGAATCATCAAACCTCCGTTGCGGCACGTTCCGTCGTCGCCCGTCAAATCCACATAACAACTAAGAACAGCGGAGGGTCGTCGGGCCATGTTCGTTTGGCCCGCACCCTCCGAGTTAGATATAAACAACGGCAGAATTTTTATTCCACACAGGAAACAACAATTTTAATAAATTTAAAATTGTTTACAAATCCGGTTCTTTAACTTTTTAAAGAAACGTTTACGGGAATAATAAAAAGGGGTAATTCCAAAAATAAAATCCCTACCTCGTAGTCGTCGCGTGTGAGCGTTCTTCGCAGAATTGCTCGTCGCGGAAGGTGGAGATCGTCGTGTCGTCGTGGAAGGGCGTCGCGTCGTCGCCGAATCCGGCGTTGCGTCGACGAACTCGACGGACCAAGAAACAACAGATTTTAATAATAAATAATTAAATCAGTGTTTCGTTTTTAAACCACAAAGAACTTTTAGAAGGAACCCGAAATCACTCACCTCAAACGGCTAGTGAACGGAGATCGGGGCGGGGAAGAACGTCTCGGATTAGAGCGTCGTCGATTTCCGCGGATGACGGCGTTCTTCACGCTCTTCACGAAGGATAAAGAAGATACAAGGATTCTGTCAAATCCTCTCAACGCACAAACTTTCAAAAGACTGGTTGGTCTTATTTTATTATTATTCCAACACATGAAAAAGGGAAAGTAACGACCCATCAATTCGTTGAATTAATTCAACGAAAGAAACAAGTCATTTAATTTACGAAATAAACCGCCCAATTAAATGGTATGTTAAGAAATTAAGAAAACACGTCAGTTGACTTTCATAATGACGGATTTTTGCGGGTGCATTACTTAGCGGAAAGAAACAGCGGGGCTCGTGCAGGCCCCACCTCACAAATATCCTACCGAGGGGGTAGGATATTTTCTGGATATCATCCTATCCGGATCAACTCAATTTAGGCCGCTTTTAAGTGTCTTCAAGTTGTTTCCTAGTGGCTTAAGTAAAATAAAATAAAGTTGTCGAAAAATTATTTTTTTTCTTAACTTGAAGACTGAAAATTAAAAACCACACCTGAGCATATGCAACTCCGAAAGAGGCGTTTCAAAGCGAATACCGGCGCTGCGATTTCATCGGTGCCCTCGGAATTCGATTCCGGGCACCGGTTCAAAAGTTAGAAAAACCCGCTCGTCCGTTCACTGAACGTACCTGAGCCAAACTTCTTCAAATGATTCTGGGAACACCAAGCCTCGGAATCAGGTGCCTTCAGAGACTTCGCTTTTGTAAAATTCCAATGAAAATTAAGAAAAAAAAATTCCTTGAAATTTACGGGTCTTTACATCGTCAATCCTCGGTAGCAGATACTTGTTCATCACGGTCACCTGGTTCAGGTGAAGATAATCGACACATAGTCGCAAGCTCCCATCCACCATCTTGGCGAATAATATTGGGGAAGCACAGGGTGAAACACTGGTCGGATGAATCCATTGCTCTATAAGTCCTCTAGCTGTACCTGTATCTCTCGAAGCTCAGCGGGGGCCATCCGATATGTTGGAGTGGATATCGGGGGTGTTTTGGGGTACATGTCAATATAGAAGTCTACCTCCTTGCGAGGAGGTAGTCCTGTGATATCATCGGGGAAAACATCTGCATATTGATCCACCACTACATGAAAACTCAAACTCCGCACGTCAACTACTCCTAGGATGAGGCCAGCCAACTAATGAGTTATGGGTTGTCCTCTCATATGCGTGAGTCCATCCTCCGCTACAAAGGATCCCGCCGGTGAAGGTAAACCTACTCCCATTGGTGCGTACACACTGCACCATGCACCTAATACAGTCAATCTAAGCATGGACTATTGATAACCAATATATGCCCAAGTTGACGTTGTAAGACCTTGACGCCGCTACAAGAATATCCCAGCCGAAGCTCTCGCCTCCTAGAGCAAGCTCACACATCCAGAACCATGGCGTAATCGTCAATTCTGCTCCCATAGGAGTCTCAAGCCGTAAGGATCGATCCAACAGCTCCGTCAAAATCTCTAATCTTCGAACAAGGGAAATGGAAAAAAATAATGACTCGCTCCTGTGTCTAAAATAACTGTAGCAAGGGTGGAGTAGAAACAGATAATACCTCGAATAATCTCTGGTGCACCGTGGTCGCAGGCCACTACTGCATGATGTTGAGCCTGTCTCTACCCGCCAGCTCCCTGTGGTCAAGGTGGACCTCTTGGTGGTGGTCTTGGTAAAGCCTCAATGCGTCACCCACCACCTTCTACTCGGCCAGCTACCCTGCCTCATCCGCCTGCTCTTGGAGGACCGCCACGGTTGACCCTCTGCCTCTGCCTGGGTGGCCCATCAACCGTCTCCTGCTCCTCTGCACGACGGTTCAGGCAGTCACGAGCCATGTGGCCCTACCCGCCGCATACGTAGCACTGCCTGCTCCTCGGAAGGCTGACCCTGTGCCCTATGACCCGCACCTCTGAGCCAGTGTCCTGAGGTCGTCTGCCTGATGGTCTGGTCCGCCTGGACCCCTGTGTCGTCTGTCGACTGTCAGCTGTAGAAGACTCTGCTACGTGCCGCCCTGCAGTAGGTCTCGTTGTTGGTGTAGGCTCCGAAAGAAAGCTCTCAATGAGAAGGGATTTCTCCAGTACTCCTTCCTACGTCGGAATGCTGAGGGACATCACTGATGCTCTGATCTCATGACACATTCCCTGCTCGAAGGTTATTGCCCAGAAGAATGGGTCCCGTACCATATCCGTCATATAGCGTGAGAGATCGGTAAATCTCGCCGAGTACTGGGAGACCGTCATGCTGCCCTGCTACTGTAGTAGAAGCTCATAGATGCTTACCGCATGGAGGGTGGCTGGGAGGAACTCTGAGTGGAAGAGGCTCTCAAAGTCCGTCCAGAGGAGTGATGCCTCGTCGTGTACCTGGAGCATCATGTCGCACCATCTTCCTACTGCCGCATGCAGGAGGCTCGCTGCAAGGATCACCATGAGATCCGCTGGTGTCCCCACTAACCTGAAAACTCACACAACCGCTTCCAGCCAATCCTTGGATACCTAAGGGTTCATCTCCCTGCAGAACCTGGGCGGTCTCTGACGCTGAAACTCGTGTAGTGCTCTAAGGCGACGTGCACTATCAGCTGCTGGGTCTGGTAGCATCGGTGGCTCGGTAGGTAGAGGTACTGCCGGTGCCTCCACTGTCAAAGGGCCCTGTATCAAGGCCTTGTCACTCGGTGAGCTGTCGTCTCACTCAAAGCTCGAAACCCTAACTGGCTGCCATCGTGGGGCCATCCAAAAAATAAATAGGTGAGCCACGGTCAAAACAGTATACATGGTGAGTTGACACAAAGTAATCACAAAGAAAACTTTTGAAACACACATGCAATCAATGTTTTTGTGCATTAAGTCGGAAATCAAAAGCCAGGGTATTGGTGTACAGACACATTAGCCGCCACACCATCACTGGACTCCCTGGACCGATAACCACACTCAATACCCTTAACATTATTTCTTCACATAGAATAAATATCAGATTCTAGAGTTCTGCGGTAGAACCGAACTCCTCTGATACCAATTTGTCACGACCCATCCTTGGGGCCCGTGTCATGACTACCCCAAGCCCGCCTCCCATAGGCCAGGGGCTGGATACTATAACCAAGGCGTAAATCCCGACAAAAGGGGAAGGAATTGCATTTATAAATTAAACAAACACCACAGAGTAATCCAACCGAAGTAAACACTAAGTTAAACTGGGTACAAAAGTAAGTGTAGAAAGTAAGTGGGCCAGAATACAAACCCAAACTAAATGTAAAGTACAACTGGAAAGAAAGTACATCAAATGAAAGAAAAGAAGCAACATCGAGCCATCCATTGGAAGTCCCACCTGATGGGTGGGTACAGAGAGCCTCCTCATTTCCTCGGGTCTAGCTGTCTGCTCCATGTATGTCAGTCCCAGTGGTCCACCTCCAGGTACCGACCTACTCCAGAAGCCTCAACCACGATCAGTGCTGTCTGTTGTCTGCATCAAACACAACATAGTGCAGGCATATCCCATGCAGGTGTGAGTATACACTACTCAGTAAGGACCCCGAGACCCCCGAAGTTCTGCTAGAATCCACAAAGGATAATCCACAAAGGAATGATACAATCACGAAGTAACAACCAACAATACTTATGTATATGCCCATACATATACCTAAGTAATCATTTCCAGTTTGGCTCCAACATTCGAGCCCAAGTTCGATCACATCCACACAGGACAGTACAACCCAATCCACACAGGAATGAACAACACAATCCAATAGGAAAGAAATTCAATCATATCGAAGATAATGATTGATAGTCATGACTCAGCTCAAACAGGTATACTTCTTCGTAAGGTGATAGAGATGATCAGATGTAGCTACTGATTCATCTAAGCTAGGACCCACGTAGGATACTAAACTAGCTAAGCTGTCAGACCCACATAGGATACAGACCGGCGACTCTGCCCAACCCACCTAGGATAGCAAGAATAGAGTCATCACTATCGAACACAAGGAGGATTTTAGTACGGACTTCATTGCTGCAAAACACATGGAGGATTTCAATGTTTTCTTCAACACCATCGAACCCACGGAGGATTTCAGTATGGTCTTCATCGCTGCCGAACCCACATAGGATTTCCGGGCAGTCATCATCACCGTCGAACCCACAGAGGATTTTAGTACGGTCTTCATCGCTATGGAACCCAAATAAGATTTCAGTGTCATATTCATCTCCATCGAACCCACGGAGGATTTCAGTATGGTCTTCATCGCTGCTGAACCCACATAGGATTTCATTGCAGTCTTCACAGTCGCAGCCATCTCTAGGGTTCCCGCACACAACATTCTTTTTTCCAGGAGGGTCCGCTTCAAGAGCCAAAGGGGGGGTCCATACATCAACTGACACGTAGTCCAGAGTTGATATATCCCAAAGTTCCTTCTTGAAAAGATGAACTCAACGTGACAGACGGCGCGTCAAACAGATGTCCGGTCTGAGAGTTATTGGCTTTTTCGTTACAGGGGCCCGGTTGGGTTTTATGTCAAAACCAACTTAACTGCACTCCAACTGAATCCAAACCTCGAGAGGAGTAGGACAAAAGTTCAGTCTCAAGAAGTGGAATCCAACAATGTTGACGTCACGTCAATCGGACGACCGGAGCTCAAGTTATAAGCCTTTCCGCTCCGAGGGCCCGGTTGGTTTCGTGTTCGAACCAACCCGGTCGTACCCAAATTTCACTAAAACATTGAGTGTAATATACCGAAATGACCGTCTCATTCCAAGGATCGCCACAAAACTGATTTTTCATCAATCAGAAGTCTGTAGCCCAATATACATGCGTTTGAACGGAACTGTCTGGTTTTAGGGGGTTTTGGGCCCGGACCGACCCGGCCCAAGACCCCCTGGGTCTGCCCGAACTGGGCAACCGAAACCGGGTCCGGGTCCGGCCCAACCAGGTGCGGCCAGTCCGGCCCAGGGTGGCTCGGCGCTGGCCGTGTGCGGTCAGCTCGGTGCTCGCCTATCGGACACACAAAGGGGGCGGCTTCCCCCTTGATTAAAGTCGCGACACCACGTGGGGGCCGCTCCCTTCTGCCAACGGACGTGGCGATGAGCGCAGTTTCTCTCACGGGTCCCGCGCGGCCACATGACCGGTCACCTACTTCTGCAGCTTCAGTCATGGTGGTCCCTCCTGGCGGCGCATCGGGATACCGCCGCCTCCGGGCATCCGTCCGGTGCTGGTCGTCGGCGATCTGCACTGCCGGTGAAGTCCACGGGCCACCGGAGTTGCTTCGGTGGTCCGTTTTAAAATCCGTCTACGCCGGCGTTCATCTCGGGTCTCATACATTATTGAGGAATCATCAAACCATCTCGACAGCTCATTCCGTCATCGCCCATCGATACTCCGTCAATTAAACAATATGTGGAGCCTTCGAATCGCTGCAACGGCACGCCGCAATGGCTCCACGCTTCTTCGCCCATTTTTCATTTTTTCCGCGTGGTGCGGTTGCACCGCCCTGCCTTTGCTCATGCCACAACAAGTACAATCATCAAAGGAGGAGGAGGGTCGGCCTTGTTCATGCAGTCCAACCCCCTCAAATTATTACGATAATAGGAGGCCCAAATAGAAGTCGATGAACACCAAGGAAAATAATTCACGGGCAAAAGAATTAACCCTTACTTCCAGGTGTCGTCGAATGAAGGTTCGTTGTGGGAAAGAACGTCGTGGAAGAATGTGTCGCGGAAAAAGGCATCGCAATGAAGAGAATTGTTGGTGTTGTGGTACACGGCATCACGTTGTCGATCTCCGAGGATTATGTTTTCTTCATTGTCCTTCGTCGGATTCCGGCGTTCTTCGTCGGCGACGGTGCGTTCTTCGCATTCTTCAAGGAGGAAGATGTAGTTCAAGACTTGAGAAACTCCTCTCTAATTCTTCTCGCACAACGAAACAACAATAATAAAATAAGGTGATTCCTTATTTTATTACTCATTCCATCTGTTTTTGAATTTCAACATTAAATCACGATTTAATTATCGAGCGTTGACCAATTAATGAGGAGTTTAATAATCCAATTAAACGCGAGAGTTGACTTGGCATTTAAGAGGGGGCGCGGGTGAGTTACCATACTAAATGCACATGGGAGGTAAAAAGAAATAAAGGGGTGGGGCTGGTGTGGGCCCCACTTCATTAATATCCTACCTGGGGTAGATAGGAACTAGTGGGTCCCACCCCAACCTCCAAGAATAGGTTTAAGATACCTTAAATAAAAATAAAATTGGTTTAAAAAATTTTATTTTATTCATTAATTAACCCACTATTATTAATAACCACACCCGTGCAAATGCAACTCCAAAAAAGGTGTTCCATAGAAATTACCAGCGCTGTGGTTTAATCGGTGTCCTCAGATTTTGATTCCAAACAACTGTTCAAAAGTTAGGAAACCCCGCTTGTTCGTTCACTAAATGTACCAGAGCTAAACTTCGTAAATTGGTTCCGGGCACACCGGGCTTCGGAATCAGGTTCCATCAAAAACTGCGTTCTTTTAAAATCCCAAAGAAAATTAAAAAAAATTCACTTGAATTTTACGGGTCTTTACAGTTTTAGTCACGATATCTAATTTATTGTGTCTGGTCAGTATGACTTGTCACAGTGTCTAGGTCATGGTGTCTATTCAGGGTGTCTGGTCACGGTGTATAGTCACAGTGTCTGGGTCACACTGCCTGGGTCACGGTGTCTAGGTCACATTGTCTAAGTCACGGTGTCTGGGTCACCCAGTCTGGGTCGTGGTGTCTTGGTCATGGTGCCATGTCCTTTTCCAGAAAATCAAATCTGGTTACAGACTCACGGTTTCTCAGACTTAGGCAAATATCTCTACAAAAACATAAATAGTTAAATTAATAGAATGAATTATACTTAATCATTTATCAAGGATTTATATTATATCACAAACTATAAATAGTTTAAAATAATTATTTACGGTATAATGAAACTAATCATCTAGACACATGATTTTAGACAGATTACAAAGGATTAACATGTTTTACAGAGTGTATAAGATTTGTGATATTTAAAACAAGATTTACACATGAGGATTTTAACACTATATTTTTGTTTATTATAATAATATTTTGTTCATTTATTTCAATTTTTATTGTTTAAAAAATTCAATTTTGTCATTTGAGTTTGTTTATTACCTTGGTTTTCATAATTGATTCACTTGTATACACATCATAGAGATCATATATAATGAGAAAAATTAGGATTAATTAAATTTATATGTTATTAATGAACACAATGAATATTAAATTTCATTATATATCATTTTCATTTAAAATATGTGGATTATTAATTAGGTAAAATGATTATGAAAACCCTTTATACTATTTTGGCCCTTTTGAGATGAACACAGAATATTATTTATTTATTAATTAATATTATGAATATATATTGGTTCCAAAATAGTAAATTAATTATAATACACATATTATAATCTTTTTATCCATAAAAATTTTTTATGACCATACATTAAGTCAGTATCTGAAAATAAAAAATCATTATCCATAATGTTGGGGAATCAACACCTCACAGATGAGATTTTCATTTAAAAAACAAAACGTTAGTTAAGAGAATTTATGTTTGATATACCATTAACATAAAAAAATTATAAAATATTTAGGATAATAAAGTTATAATGTTACTTTGGATAGGAGGGGTGAATAAATGATAGTAAATTATAATAAATTGAAAGAGAGAGAGAGAGAGAAGGTTTTATCTATTGAGTATCATCTCCTTGAGAAACTCATTAATGGACATGGAAATGGAAAATTTGTGAGATTATAGTGTCCATAATGTGTGGAAATGTAAAATGAGATTAATTAAGAATAATATTAAAAATCTCTTGAAATTAGATGTCGTAATAAGATGGTGTGGTGAGGAGTGGTATTTATAGTGGAGGAGAGGGGTGTTTTTTATTATTTTATTCATTATTTTATTATATTGGCCCATGACTATCTAAAATATTGATTATTGTGACCAAATACAGTTACTAGAGAATTTTATATTGATATATTGGACAAATATAGTATTAAACACTCTTACATGAATGAAAAATTTATTTATTTACGTATAATGTTAAAAACCAAAAACTATAGTATTTCACTATTCACTAAAAATTCAACTATTTTTGAAAAATATAAAAACGTCACCCTAAACAATTTTTTCTATGTAGAAATCAAAAAATTTACTCCATTATATAAAAATAATTTTCTAAATATAAGATATTAAATTTTTAATTAAAATCATCATTAATTTGAAAAATTCACATTATAAAATTACAATTGATTTTAATATATTTTCAATATTAATTAAGGTATCATCGAATTTTCGTATAATACTATGATAAAAAATATTAATTTATTGATATATTTAATGAAATTTAATTTTATAAGAGAAAATTATATTATTTGTAAATAGTAAAATAATATTTTTTGAATTAAAAAAACACACAATTCTTTAATAAAAAAATTATGTACTTATTACAAGATAAAAAATTATCATATTTTCATATATAAGATACCCAAAATTTATTTAAACTTAAATTGGTTAGGTTACAATTCTATTGGCAAAAGTACTAATCTTAATGGTCATGTTACTATTCGTACAGTCATGTTACTATTCTATTAGTATATATTTCTTAATTTATAGAAATGCCTCTTATTTCTTTCATTCATTATTTATAATGTTTTTATTATGTTATCAATGTGATTACATGTGATTTATACTATATAAAATAATCATAAGAATGGAAATTCCATTGATTAAATCTAAGGGCATTTCATTACAACCAATATTAGGAGAATTCGTCCTCAAAATTTCCATAATGTTATCATATTAAATGATTTGGGATGTTCATCATCAATGTTTCCTCCAGTTAACACATAATGTCTTCATCATTATGATTTTTTCATCGTACCATTACCAGCTAAGTCATTCAATTCCTCAACACTAGTTATCTAGTGTTTAAAATTTGTTAGGCTCTTTATTGTATGGTAATCCCTTCAGATGTGAGAACATGAAATGTGTATGGATTTTACATCTTTAATAAAGAGATTTGGAACATATTGTGTAATTTATAAAGGCTAGTTGGACATTCCAAATGACAATACATAGCTCCAATTATTTCTAGAATTTAAAAAGGTCAGATGTACCCAGGGATCGATTTCCATTTATTTAGAAACCATATAACACCATTTCATGGAGATACCATCAAGAAAACATGACCCCCACCTGAATCCTCAAATATTTCACCATTTATTAGCATTGATAATTTTCCAACTTGAAGATAAATTATATGTGTTTTAATAGTCATTAAATTTGATATTGTTTCCTCAATAATATCTGGGCATATAGTGTTCCATTCACCATTTTCATCCAAACAAGTTGGTGTACAACATATATTATATATAATTCTTTATAGAATTCCATTTGAGAACATTAATAAATAATATATTTGTATGAAAACTATATCAATTGTAAATACTGATCCCACATAATTTTAATTCCATGTGAGTATCATCTCATCATGTATTAAAATGTTTCGATAATACTTTTAGGTTGTATATCGTTTTGATGGTGATAAGTAGTAATGAAATGTTTCTCATAATCCAAATATTTCTGATTAAATTTCTAGAATTTCAATATAAATGATACATTAAAGTCAAAAAAAATTTAAAGAAGTTCACCATGATGTATTAACAATTTATTAATGTAAATCCGAGCAAGGAATACCTATGGAAAAACCTCCTTAATTGTGAGAAATGTGCAGATTTGGTAATTTGATCAACAATCACCCATATTTCATAATTCTTTCTTAGGTAATTTGGTAATCCAATGAAAATATATATCGTAATTTCGAACCATTTTCATGTTGAAATAGGATGAGGATTTGTAAATCCCCTAGGATGTTGTCTATCTACATTTACTTGTTGAAAAACTAAACACCCTGATATATATAATCAATAATATCATTCTTCTTATTAACATATAGAAAATGTTCCTCCAAATATATATATGTCATAGTGTTACTATAGTGTATATAAAAACTTGATCTATGAGAATAATCAAATAAATATCTTTTTATCTCCGATATATAGGGAATATAAATCCTCTTCCAAAATTTCAAGAATCCATATTCATATATGAAGTCTACCAATTTCCAAATATTCAAAAATATAATTTTTCTTGGAAAACTATCATCATTTTAAATATTAATTTTAAACCTTTCCAATAATGTTTGTATGGAAAACATTAGAAAATTATTGATGTTTCACCTTCTATGATAATTTCCATTTCTTGATATACCTGATCCATGAACACGGGATCCTTGTCAATCCACATTTTGATAAAAAGTCCCTGATCATTAAATCTCAATCCATCTTCTACATTATTTTCCTTCATGAGGTGGTTAATTATTAGAAAATAACAATCCTATAGTATCTCATTCCTTCATCATTGCCTCCTATTGAGTTCCTTCTATTAAAATATATATTTCAAACAATTATGATCTATATATGTTTTACATCTTGTACAATAAGGATAATGTATCCATATATTCAAGGAAAAATATTATAGATTCTATTTTAGGATCATGCATTTCATAGTTATATTCTCAAGTCTTTAAATACGATGATGTATAAGAAAAAACTCTATCATTCTATATAACGTTACAATTAAGTCCATTCTTTGATAGATCATTATAAATAAAAAATACACCTTTCCCTAATGGTAGAGATAGTATTAGAGCATTCCCTAATATCATATTCAATTCTTCAAAGCATTATTCACATTATTTTTTCCATTTAAACATAACCCCTTTATTCGTAATCTTGGTCAATTTGTTTTCTAATCATGATTAATTTTAAATGAAACACCGACTGAAGCCTACAAAACCATGGAATCTATATAGCTTGGTTTTGATTATTTGTGTATGTCATTCATGTACCTCCTATATAATAAGAAGATCAAAGGAGATTCCATCGATAGAGAGAATATGTTTGGGTAATGAAACTATTTCAATCTAGAATTCACACCTTCTAAATAAAACATATTACTCTTTTCTACTAAGAGTTTCAAGAAAAATCTGAAATTAGTTTTTATCATCCTCATATCATTTGGAGTACACTAAGATATCATCAATATATATTAGAAAAAAGTATTCAATATAATCTAGGATTACTCTATTTATTAGATCCATAGAATCAATGTTTTAATTATCCAATCCAAATTACAATACTATTATCCCAAAATGTCCATACATTTATTTAAGAGATATATTTTTAATATCTTCCTTATTTATATGCAGTTGATGCTATCCGAAATAAAAATGAAAATTTGAAAAATATTCAGCATTGAGGATTTGATCATCTATTTAAAAAATGAATGAATGAAGATATTTTTCTGTTATCTTAATATCATTGATCTCAATATATTCAATGAAAAAACTGATTGATCCATATTTCTTATTAACATAAAGAGAAAGAGATCTCCAATGTAAAACACTAGAGTGTATAAATCCCATATCAGTCAATTAATTTAATTGTTCATTTATCTATATTAACTCCACCATGGACATTCTGTAGTGAGTCTTTGATATATTCCACACGTTAGATATTAAATTAATAGAAAATCCAATTTCCCACTCCAGGACTATATCTATGTAAATCCTCTAGAAATAAATCAATTTGTTGTTTAAAATAATGAAAATCAACAATTTTTCATTAGTAGGTTTTATCTTCTCTTCATCTACAATAATATCATTTTGATGAGAATCTAGATATGGATCCATATATGACTCGGATGATTAAGTCTCCCCCTGAAATAAGATTAATTTAATATCATTATGACAAATCATAATTTCCTTATAGTTAAAATAATTTTTCTATTATATTTATAAATTATGTCCATAACAATGATTATATCAAATTCGACCAAATGTATTATATTAAATTCGACAATTAGAGAATGTTCATGTTTCATAATAAAAACTACTCGATGCATATTTTTTCAAATAAGGTTTCCACTATGATTGTTTACTAACAACTCCCTTATTAAGGTGAAATGGAAATATCAAATTTTTATATAAAACATAGAATATACAATAAAATGTGATGATATGGATTTAAAAACTTCTTGTAGAAAAATATTATGAGATTAATAAAGTACATACCCCAATATCATTAATAACTTCAACTTTAGATCTTGTGATTGAATAAGAATATCCTTGATCCCTTGGCCTAATTGGGGGAATGTTACCTTGATGTCACTTATATTCATCTATACTGTGTCTTATCCCATTATAGCCGATGCATTGCAAATTTTTTACTACTTTTGTTCCCTTGAATTCATGATCCCATTGTCTATTTTCACCATACATATAAAAAACTCCCATTCCTTATAGTCTAGATCCATATTTCCCCTTTCAATATTTCTTTCATGAAGAAAAATAAGCTATTCACTTTTTCAATTTTCATTATTTTCATTACTAGAGTACTCATAAGCCCATATCGTATATTCCTTCCTTTTGAAGACATATGGATCTGGGATTCTCAATATCTATTATTATAGAACAAGACACTATATATTCATATGATAAAATTTTTTAGGAGACTAGTCCCTTCATATAATTGGTTTATTACCATCAAAGGACCAGTCAATCTTGGGACATTGATAACATATGTAGTCTGTGGAATTCCTCACTCTACTTGAATGTTGGCTTCATACATAACAAAATATTCATTATATTAATATCTTATACATAGAAAAATCCTCTCCAAATATGATTTCATTTCCTGAGGGATATTTTTAACAAGAATATTTTATAATAAAAATTCATTCCTTAAATAAAATTTAAATATCCTCTTTTCTATTCTTAATTAATTACCTCCATTGATCTGCATCTCTCGAGGGATGATAAACCACCATCATAATCATCACACATTCATTAATTCCCAAATGGATATATATTAACTAATTAATTCATCCATTACACCGCTCTAATTGTTTTTTAGTACCATTGAATGATGATGGTTTTTGTCAAATGAAGTGGTCTGACATCCATGCACCACATTGTGGATCAAACTGCTCCATGCGAGAATGATTACTATTCATAATCGTAGTAAATTATCATGATATAGTTATATTATTTTTTTCATTAGATACATCTCCATATACAGAATCATTATATTAAATAGACTGTAAATCACTTCATGAGATACTTGAGTTGATATAGTTTCAATTCACTCCACTAGGTAGTATTTTTTAATAATGAAATACAATAGATTAGATAATATCATTATGAAACATAATGTATAATATAAAAATAATAAAACTACTAATAAAAATAGAAAATTTATGTATCTATATATCATAATCTTGAATACATACAAATATTATCAATGGCAGTTTTAGGGATATACATCACTAATCTATGTTTTCCAAAATCTAGTTTCCAAATAATCTACTAAACATTCTCAAACCAAAATTGATAAAACCATTACCCTAGTTTCCAGGAGTTAATGACTTACATTATTATAGTGGTAATATGAATACAAATCACATCCTAGAATAAAAAATAGTTTAGTATCATTGGAAAACTAGATAAAATAAAAATTGATACAATTTGACATGAAAGGAAATACAACAATGCGAATCCTATGGAAAATCACTATACTCCTAAATAATCATGCATGTCAATCATAATATAAATCATAAAATCCAAGGGGAAAATTATACATATGAAATGGGTGCTCTATTATTCTATGGAATGGTATGAAATATATAATAAGATATGATAATTAAACATAAGAAATATTTCAATTTTATTAAGTAAAAACACATTCAATTAAAACATAATCATGAGAATAATATGGAAGGAATATAATATTATCAAATAGATCCATATAAAAAATTCACAAGCATGTTACATAACCTGGGATATTATACTAGTCAAATAAACATATGGATTATCAATAAAATGTCACATAATGGTGGAATTCATAATGAAAGTCAACATAAAAAAAATATCAAGGGATCAGTGAAGAAGTCTACCTAAATGGGTAATGCCCCTGGAAAAACCTGGTGTAGCTTCCCTCACGAGACATATATTAGAATTGAGGGTATATGGAGGGAACCAACCCACATGTAAAATTTACAATTCAATCCTCATATCAAATTAGTGAATGATAATCAATATATATATTCATGTTGAAAATATCATATGAAATGTTAATAATTTCCCCAACCAGCAAACATAATCATGGAATATCGAGAGTAAAATGTTTAATGGTATCATGTTAGTATATCATTAGTAAAAAATATGGTAAAATAATAGAAAATATACAAAATATGGTATCATATGAAAACCATCTCAATTTAGAGTATGCAATTAAAGTATGGTTTACCCATTGAATGAAATGAGTATTGTAATAATTTCAAAACGTATAAAAATTCAGAATTTCATAATGGAGTCCATGAAAGAATGGATTTAAACCACACATATAAATTCAATAGGGAAAATAGGAATATATTAGGATAATTTATTTCCAACTTAATTGATAACATAAATATTAATTATTTTTATGGAACAATAGAAATTATCTACTTTAGTGCCATTTTAGGGAAAATACCAATGAGTCGTCAATGAAAAAAAGAAATATATGTTTTAATAAAAAATGAACTAATATATTTTATCATTATAAAAATTTATATTTTAGGACAGAATTTATGAATTATAATAGATTACCGAGTATTGATGAAAATTTATAAGAAATCAAGAAGTTCCCTTTAATCGGTCATGCATTTCAAGAGTAATTAAAAAAAAGAAACCTTATAAAACAAGTATTTACCCATAGAAGATAGTAGAATTGATCTATATTAATATATTTGGATAAAAAAAGAAAATTTTTTAGGATGGAATATTTATAATTAATAATTTAATTCTATTTAAAAGATAGAATGTGTAACCTGATGGAAAAATAGAGGTTGGGGGAGAATATCTTGTATTATGTACGAAAGTGATATGCTATTAAACTAAATATCATGGATAATGAAATTAGATTCATTTTTAATTTAATTAAAAACCACTTGAACATCTATATTTTTTAATATATTAATACTATGTTCGTCTATGATCTTTTTAAAGAGTTATATGATTCGAATTCCTTGTTCAACACTATTTATTTCCTTGTATTTTAGGATTAATTCAATTGTATACATGTCTGAGAAAACATGTTAAATGGAAATATTTATCCCAAATTAAATGTATTCTTTATTAGAAAAATTATAGAATATTATGTGGTCCTATATGTTATTTTTTCTATATAATAGGTTGATTTTTTATTTAAAAAATTAATGATAAAAATATATATTATCTTGGAGTTTTTTCAATCATCACATACGAGTTTTGTTATATTAATTAATATTATGTATATATATTTGTTACAGAACACTAAAATAGTTCTAACACACATAATACATCATTTTTTAACTATAAAAATTATTTTAACGATTATATTTGAAATCAGTATCATGAAAAGACATATTAGAATCAAATTTGGTGGTTAATCGACACCTCATGAATGATGTTTTCTTTTTTAGAACAAATTGGGTTCATAAGTGAATAGATTGTTGATATTACTTTAACATAATAACATTCTAGAATATATATGATACTATAGTTATTATATTTTTTGGATAGTATAGTTTAAGAAAGTATAAGAACTGAAAAGGAATTGAACGAGAGAGAGGATGTTTTACGTCTTGAGTGACATGTCCTTGAGAACCTTCTAAATGGACATGAAAATGGTTTTTTGGCGAGACTCGAAAAAATAAAACCTAAGGAAGATGGTGGGACGTGGAATTAGTAAGAATGTAAAAATTTTCACAGTATTATATGGTGTGAGGAGAAGGGATGTTGAGGGGTTGAATTTATTGTGGATGATAATGGTGTTTTTTAGGATTTTATTCAGTATTTTATTATTTTGGATAAAGACTGGAAATATGATTTTTTTTACTAAATATAGTAAATAAGATTATGAGTTTCAGTTAGTGGAAACCTAAATAATATACTACTCAACCATTAATCAAAAATTCATTGACATATTTATAATGTTAAATACCATAAATTACAGTATTTATCTATTCACAAAATATAAAAATATTTTAGAAGCTACAAAATATTCACCCAACCATTTTTCAATGCATATATTTCAAATATGCAATCCATTTTAGGAAATTATTTTTATATATATGAAATTATTTTAATTAAAATCTTCATCTATTAAAAAGATATCCATTTTAAAATTAAAAATAGTTTTATGACCCATTGATAATTAATTAAGGTCTAATAAAATTATTTTATAATAACAAGACAAAAAATATTAATTTAAGAATATATTTTTTGAAATTAAATTATCATCGAAACTATTTTACTAATAATAAAATTATAAATAAACTTATATTTTTAACAAAAATACCAACACATAATTCATCATTTATCAAACATTTTTTTAATTATTCAATTATATAAAATATATCATATTTTTTTTATAAGATACAAAAAATTTATTTAATTTTTATAGGTGAGGATATTATTTTATTGTCCATAGTACTAGTCATCTTAGCATGTTACTATTTTATCATTATAGGTTCCATAATGTTTAGAAATACCTATTATTCCATTTAGTATTTATTTATAATGATTTAATTATGTTCTCTATGTGTTTTATAAGATTTATACTATACTACATTCTTGTAAGAAGGTAAATTCCATTAATAAAATTTTGATTTGTTACACCCATGATTTTTTGAATCACATTACCAAAGCTATCAATACTAAGTCATGTTTCCAACCACAATATAATTATGGTTTTTTTCCTCTACTAAAAATTTTAGTGACAATGTAAAATTATTCAATAAACACATGAAGGATGCAATTTTATTTTACCACAACATAATTTCAAATAAAAAACCAATAAATTCCATTTATTATAATCCCAAATTATTATTAGGGATGTATTAATCATTGAAATATTATTTTTATACATCCTTGATAAAAAAGAGGCGTTTCAAATGCATTTTTTGTAACCCAAACCATATATAATTACCATGAAATAAAATTATTGTCCAATAAAAAATTTCAATCTTTTTAACCATATCAATAATATTCTATCAACCTTGATGAAAATTTTTAAATATAAGAAATTCTATTGAACACTAAAGTAAAATAAATGAACCTAGATGTTAATGGGATTTTGAAAACATACCTATTAGATTTATTACCCTATAAAGAGAGGAAACGATCTATTTTTTGGTTAAATATTCATTAAATGATATTAAAATGGAAATTTATTATCATATGTATTTTCAATAAACACTATAGAGGTTGGGAAAAAATGGTTATTAAAAAAATTACCTCAATAAACAACCCTCTTAAAATTAGATTGAACATATTCCACACTTTTCAATATTATATAAAATATTATGTACTGAAATGAAATAAAAACATGAAATAGGTCTTCTATAGTGGATACATGAACAATGGTCCCCTATTTAACTCCATCAAAACTCTCTCTATGTGGTGGTATATTCTCACTATATAGGTCCTTTTCCCAGGGGCCACAACTTATTAGTTAATGTAAATGACTTGTTATAATGGTGTGAATATATTTTACTAGGATTTACCTTTTAAAAAAGAATTCCAAATAATTTACAAAACACATAATAAAATGATTTATTTAAATGAAAATATAAATAAATAAAAGATCAAAAAATAATGTGTTTGTTTCAAAAATGAATGATCCAATAAAAAGTTATTGAATAACACTTCAAGAGAATGATTATTTCTTTAAAATTTATCATAAATATCAATTCGGATGCACAAGTATATTTAAATCATTTAATAAATAGTCAATCATCTGTAAATCATATAATAATAAATAATAATTAAAATATATTATTTGGTTTTTGGGTTATTCAATATAAAAAAATAACTACCATTGTTAAATAGATTATTGTTTAATTGGATTTCATGTATATATATTTCTACACGTTAAGGAATTTACTATTTGGATGAGACAATCATTGTTTTTTCTAGTGTCATTATTCTCTAAAAATATCAAAATAATATATAAATATTTTGGTAATTTTTAGCTTTCAATGAAAATGTAAACATTATTAGAAGCGTAAATTTGATAAAATTTAGTATTTCCACATTCAAACATTCATATTTCTATAATATAATTATATTTTTTGACATTAAAGGGAATAATTAAATTATAAAAATATTATAAAATTAAAAACTAATTATTTAGAATAATAATATACTTTTTTGAAACTTCTTTGAAAGAATTTATTTCTTAAGATGTTTTATAAAATGAATTAATTGATCCCAATAATCATTGCTATCATTAAAAATAAATTATTCTCCATGAATATTTATATATAGGACTAATATATAAACTCATCATAGGTTAATTCCATCATCATTGGACAATATAATCTAAAATAAATATTCATATATGATAATTATTCTACCATAAGATAAATAGATCAAACATATTATAATTTTTTTCAAATTATAATTATTATAAACTATGTTATAAATATGGATTTTACTAATACTATTACATTTAATTTATAGGATCATCAGATAATCTAATTTAAAAAATAAAAAATAAATATGTAATTCAGGATTCATTGAATTATTCTTATAATAAAAGTTCTCTTATTAAAAAATACACTTCCATCAGAATGTAATTTAGTTATAGATACACCATTTGGAATAATTTTCCTATGAAATAATGAATTAACATTAAAGAAACAGTTTATTCCCATAAGAAGATTCCATTTAAAAAATTTATTCTAAAAAAAATTAATATAATTTCATTTGAGTGTAGGATAAATTATATATGATACAATATTCAGACAAGACACCCAAATTTGATACATTCCATCAGAACATTTCATTATACATGTATCAATCATATTTAAAATAAATGGATTCTAGAAAAATGTCACATGAAAATATATATAATGTATTAATATGAAATATATTATGATAATGATATTATTAAAACAAATGGTATTTTTTAGTCAAAATATATGATTTATTGGGATATGATTGTGAAAAATAATATTTTTTACAATATCAACATTTTTAATTATTTATAATCCCATAACAATTTATTAAATTTTTTTATAGGTCTTCATGTTTTAATATTATAGAATATAGATAATATTCAATTTTATGTCACATCGTGATACCTTTATTTAATTATATAATGATTTCTCTTATGATTTTTTTGTATTTTCCTTGAAGTAAATTTTAGTGTTTACTTGGATCATACCCCCTTTTTGTGATATAAAATTAAATTCATTGTATTGAGATAAACAAATTCAATATAAAATTCTAAATTAATTAATCATTTGAAAATATAATGTATTGAACTGAATAATGATACTTATATTACAAATATGAAAAAATTAAAATAAAATTATAACATCATATTAGAAGTATACATTAATTTTCCATATATATAAATTTGAGTAATAATCTAACAATTAATATATTATTGATAGTGAAATCAAATTATAATTGTAATCTTTACAATAAACAACCAAAAATATAAGGCAACATTTCTTCCCTGGGATGAGGTTTTAGAGAATATTTCTAGTCAGCCACAATGGGATTAGATGTTTGTTTTATATTTTCCTAGGTTGTAGGATGCCTATATAGATGTGTAAGACATTTCTATATTGTTAAATAAAGCATGATGTTTGAAACTAAAAACAATTAAATTTAATTAATAAATGATATTATTTATAAATTAAAAAATAATTTCATATCCATTCCACTGATTATAACTAAAATCTATAATTTATTCTTTGAAATTGAATTTATGTTCCCAATATTCAAATAATCTTGTAATTATTTATATTAAATGAGATATTATCATAGAAGCAGTATCTAGAGTTAAGGAAAAATAGGAAAGTCTTAGATTCCTTTTTTATAACAACATTTTTACTCATACTAATAACCTTCTATACTGGGATATTTGGAATAGTATTATTTTTAGATGATGTCTCAAAATAAAAATAGTATCCATTTTTAAATGTTTTCCTAAACTATTTTATAATATAAAACATAATATAAAAAATTCAATGATTGAAGTATACCACTACATTAGAAGATAGATAGTGATTACAGATGATGATTAATTAAAAATTGAAGATATATTCTGGGTGGAATTATATTGTTAACCAAACTTATCTAGGCTAGTCACCTATTTTTCAAGACATTGAAATATAATAGTCACGTAACAATTAATTTCATCATCCAAAATGATGTGTGTCACAATCTGTGGCAAGGATTGAAGGGAATTCCCAATCCCCATGAGCTGGCACAAGTGTATGGGTATCAACACAATCATGCGAGAATGATTTACTAGAATATTATCATATAATAAAATCTAAACTATTAAATTAACCAAATAATTAAAACCAAAACATACAACCCTTTATATGGATTAAAAATTTAGTTCTATGGTTTTTAAAAACCCCAAAAACAATAAAACATTAAGGTGACAAAAAACAACAAAAAAACCAACACACATAAATACGTGACCACCATCAACCATCCCCACAACACTGCAACAGAAATATTTCTAACAACCTGAACCACTATCTCCATAATCCTTATCCTTACTTGTATCAAACATTACCAAGTATACATACACCCAATGGTTTATGTGGGGTGTGAACTAATTCCCATAAGGATTCCACCCAAGAAAGGATTCCATTCTATAAAAATGAAATAAAAAATAAACATGAATGTTTAATAAATAAAAAAGAAAATTCTAGATCATTTTAAAGGAAAAACCTTTTTAGTGAATACAACATTATAAGAATGCATGTTTTCATTAAAATAACCTTTTCTAGTATAGTAATAATTATTCCACATAATATGGCAATAGTGAGTTCTAGTAGTCAAAGGGAAGCTTATCAGGGAGAGGCCCGATGGGTATAATCTAGTGATGGGACCCGAAAAACCCCAAATATTGGTGAAAAGTTATATAGGAACCACAACCATCTATTTTCATTTGAATGAGACTATAGCGGGGAGAAGAATCCAATAATCTAGTGGTCTTAGATCATAATAAATATTTAGTTAGTGTTGTAATCGTCAATCATGTTATGTGAAACTAGGCTACTGCCACTTCTTTATCACTAGAAAACTATTTTTATTCTTCCTTCCAAGCTACCTGGGCTTCCGTTTGTTCACAAACATGGTTCATCTTCTGATAGTATCCCACATTTACACAAGCGATCCAATCAAAATAATAAACATGCTAAAGTCACCATTTTGAAATCATATTAAGACAAAAATAATTTGAAAACATTTTTCACCCCTTGAAATTAATTTAATAAACCATCAATGAACTCTTGTAAAACAATTCAAGTTGTTTCACATGGTTTTGCACAAAATACCAACTCAAAATCCCCCTTCAAGAATAATATTCCACAGAAACAATACCAAAACATTATTCTTAGACCATGTAAAATTTAATAAACCAACTCATGTTGTATATAATAGTCCCTAGTGACAAGACAAAGGTTTAAACTAAAACACACCAATTTTAATATAAACATTCAACTTTAAAATCAAATTTATATTAAATCCTACAAAAAATCACATTCTCACAACAAATAATAATCAAGGAATATGCTAAAATAATAATGTATGAAAAATAAATTCATCCGATAATGTTTATACATGGAACCAATTACCTTTGGAATCCAAATACCTAAACAATATTGTAAACTATAAGGTCCCGACCCATCTCACCTCTTAGATGGTGGCCAGACCGGTGCGTCACAAGACCTCAAGTGCATCTCCCCGAATGCTAGAGGCTACCGACTTGTAGCGAGGGCCTTTTGTATCTGAGAGGGAGACTATGCCCTCATAAGTAATTGGTATTATCACAGTGAAAGTAAAAATCAATTAATAATAAATAGAGGAAGCATATAAATGAAAAAACTGTAGTAGAAGCAATATAAATAATTCAAATGAATAATACCCAAGTGTATAATCTCACAAAACAATATCATTCCATGAGGTATGTCCAAACTGAAAGTACAGAAAACAGTACCCAATCATGCTATCAAATAAAAAAAGAAACAAAGTGCGACAACTACATCACGAGAAAGTATTGGTCGCCTACCCTAGTCTCCATCATAAGAAACAACAATCAATCAAGACATAGAAGTGGAACACTTTCCTTTTTCAATACCTACAATTATATAATCTACTCGGGTGACTATGGTGCCCGAGCAGGGTGTGATATAAAATCCCAATAAGCTGGAACCCAAGGTGTTTAAACCATTTCATTTTGTGCAATGTCAAAATGTATTGTGACGTAATTTAAAAATTTCAGATAATTAATTATGTGCAATGGAATAAATAAGTCGGCCAAGGTTCCAAACGACCCCCATGTCTAATCACCTGCTTCAGCCTAAGATGGTAGTCTGAAATGGTACTTGTCCTCAGAATTAACATACACATATATATATAAACCGAGAAAGAAATGAGGTAAAAAAGAAATAGCTATACCCCAATCTTGTGATTTAACTTGGGGTCTAATTCAAGTGTCCATCTGGTGCAATTCAACGTATCAGAAGAATATCTCAATTCTCAAGTGACTCGGATGGAAATAATAAAAACCTTATGTGAATTATTATTATGGTTCAAGTTAAGAGATGGAGTCTGAGCCTGTACCAATGTTATCGCTACAGAACATCCCCCAATTTATCCAATACCACCGATTATGTCCAAGGAAATACTTCGAAGGACCAGGTATCACCCGAGGCGTGACTTCACCATGAGTCCATCCTGATGTCACAAAAAGCGGTCAAGTGTCATTTGAGGCTTCCAAAGCCACATTGCCAATGGATCCGTCCCGATGGGCCCTTTTGGAACCGATATAACCCAAAAGTATTATAAATCTAGGGGAAGTCTCGGTCTATCAAATCCAACGACACTGCCCCCAATGCGTAGTGGTAATCGTCTAGAACAGAGGGTCTAAACGTGGACATTAATATGAGACCCACCTTCTTTCCTTGACCTATATTTAATTAATGTTTTATCATCAGCAGATATGACAAAAACATATGTAATTACAGCTTAAAACTAAATAGGTACACATGTTCATCACAATGAAAATTAAATATATCATAATAGAAATCTTAATGAGGCAAGTACAACATCAACATAAGAAGATAAATACACATCAAAATAAATAAATAATTATCCCAACCATCTACCTAGAATCCAGAAATTCCAAAGTTCATAATTAATCAAAATCAATTATTTCAATTAAATATCATAGAAATAGGTTGTGAAGAACATGTAGATAATTAATTTTAATGATAGGACATGCACATTTAAATAAATATATAATTCAGTACAAAAAACTTTCAATGATCAAAAAAATCAATGTTCATAATTATTCTAAAATAATTATTTAAATTAATCACAACAAAAAATAGGTTGTGCAACACATGCATTGAATTAAATTAAATACCCGAGCTAACAAAATTTATTCCTACCACTTAGGCACACCCATAGGATTGTCTGACCACATTGTATTAAATTAAACAAGATAATTCATGATCTATAGGGCTATAATGACTAAGTGAAATAAATTAATTAATGAATTTGGGTGAAATTTTCACAAAGTCAGTTGGCACCGACTAACGACACAATGGTGCGTTTATATTATTTTCAACGAAATGGAGGTAATGAGAGCATATTCCCAACCTTATGGTCTTATTTGATCCTATGATACACTGTAGTCTTTGATTTTTACTAAAATGGAAGAAAACATAATATTTTGAAAACCCCCAAAATAGGGTTAAATCATTCAGCGATGAACTATATAAAGGATTTGGAATGTGATTGCATGATTCTTGGTGTGAAGGATAACCCTTAAAAAGAGGTTTACAATGCACTTGAAAACAAAGAAAAAACGGATGACGAACGGAGGCGAGAAGACCTTTCGAGGGGAGGGGAAGGTGGTGTGTACTACCTAGGGAGGGGAGGTGTACCACACACTCGAGAGGAGGAGGAGATGAAAAAATAAATTACATGAAATGAATAGAAAAGGAAAAGGAAAAAATTTAAAGGAGATAAATCCATAAAATAATAAAAATTAAATCGTTAAAGAAATGAAATAAATAATTAAAATGTGTTTACATCATTAAAATTATTTTTAATTTCACCCCAAATGTTTCTATTTTATTATTTATTTTTATCCTTCATTAAATTCCATTAATTTTCTTTAATCATTTTAATTATTTTTAACTCGAATGCTACACTATGGCGCAACCTAATAATTTATTTAAAGACCAAACAATCATTTAACTAATTTTAATAGCTATTCGGGACCTGAAACTGGGTGCATAGGCATGCACCCTAGGTCACATAAATGATTTGGACTGAAATTATAATGGTCCGCTCTTCGATTTAAGATGAAACATTACATGCATTTATGTGGTTAATTAAAATTATTTTTTCTAACCCAAAAATAAATATCCAGCTATGTATATACGTGTTATATATATATATACACCCAAACATGTATATATAACTATATATACATATTTAATCATAAATATATATACCTTATATATATATAAATAAATGTTTTTGTATCAATATGATAATAATAACATTAATTAAAATAATAATAATTATTTAATTCAAGTCATCAATGAAACCATTAATATTTTAATGACAATGACCACTAATAAAAATGATAACAGTTATTAAATATATATTAATTGAGAATTTTTATTTAATTAGAACAATTAATAATATCTTATTTATTAATTTATCATGTTATTATTTACACTGCAACACAATTTAATAATTGTGGTACTGTATTTCCATTGGTTGACCTCAACGCAACTAATAATATTAATAATAAAAATTTTATTATTATTTCTAATGGACAACAAATTTTATTTACCAAATTAACTTATCTCCCGGTGTGATATGACCAATCGTACTGCACTCACAATGATTATACCCTACCTAGGGTAAACCCCTCTTCTTAAACTATTGGTGATGTCAAATTTATAATTCGATGCACCATTTGTGAGTAAATAATTATTTATTATATAAAAAATGGAATAATTAATTAATTAAAAATAAATATTGAATTTTCAAGTGCGAGTGGGCCAATCACCTGATGCGAATCAAGCTTATACCCTTTTTGGGTAAACCCGGCGTTCGGGACCTAATGGAGATATCAAATTTCTCACACGGCATAATATTTTAGAGTTACTTCATTTTTCTTTAAAATAACAAAATATGATAATAAATAAAATAGACTTAATATTTTTATTCTATCAATGCCACAGTGTCAACTATCGTAATAAAATGTTCTGACGCTCAGTTTTTAAAACCGACATGCCTAGTTAATGGAAAATTTTAATTTTTTCACTTTTATATTCAATTCAAAACAAAGGATGTTACAACCTTCACACCTAAGAACATCTCGCCCCGAAGAAGATTTCAGGAACAACGTAACCCTCACCCGATCTACAGGGTCATGAAGTCTCATACAAAAGGTTGTGTTTCGTATCTAAATGCCCAACACACTCTGAAACATTGGTTAGGCAAGAGGAATGAAAGATATTAAAATCTGAGCCAACTCTTATTTTTTAGCTGAAGCACTAAGACAATACCTATCCAAACACATTCAGCAAGTGACATGACCATGTCATCATCTCATTATCTTTTGGATAATGTTACTTCCCACCTTAGGTTTTAAAGTTAAAAAAATAATCTTCTGAGTCACGACACCTTCATATGTTATAATTTCATACAAGACACACCCATAGGCGTTCTAGTGACGTTTCTTGCTTGATTTCGGAAACGGATAAAACGGTCGATTTCCCATCGCCCTAAAATCCCAAGCCATGGAAGATTTTGATGAAAAGCCTGAGTCAACCCAAACATCAATTGTATCACCATATGTCATGTCAGAAAAAGTTCCTTCAATTGACGTTTCATTGAGGGAGAGAGAGAACTATTCAATCTACTCCGACCGACCATTTCAGGAGAAGCATAGCTTAGACGGTAGGTTTTTTACAACTGAACTGTGATGTATTCTTCAAATGTATCTCGCATTTACCACGAACACATCCACCAAAGTTGATACCTGACCTCCATTTACATTCCTTTATTTAGGTATCACCGATCTCGATAACAAGTCTAGGGTAACTTAGCTTGGCACAAAAGAGTGAAAGAAACTAATGAATATTGTTATACTCAATGTTTATGAGTGAGACATCAGTATAAGGGAATGATGCCCATAGAAAAACCTATACTGAGCCCATAGCGGCATCACCCTCGTATTCAAGTTAGATGAAACGACTAGTGTACAAGAGTTCATCCAGGTAATTCCTACATTGAAATCCATGCATCACTAAAAAATAAACAAATGCTTTGTAATAATGATGCATCAATGTGCAATACTGAGAAAAATGTTCTAAAAAATCCCAAAAAAATTTAATGATTTAACAAGGTGTAAGACCGATGCTCTCTTAGTGCATCAAGTATGAAGGAAATATAGGGGACATGGTCATCACTTAAGGAAGCGTGCACTAATAATATTATGATATTACTGGAGGGAAAACATTTAAACAATTGGCAGGAAAGCCCAACCAAACTGGATGGTGTGTCAAAACCCCAAAGTCTCTGGAAGTTATCCTGAGCATTGGGAAAAACATGATTCCATTAACACAAAATTTATTACACTTAAGAGATGACCCAAAATTTATTTAACACAATACTTGATGATTACAATGAACCCAATCGGTTCATCACAACATTAAGAACTCAATGTCATCGCGTACGTGAACACATTCTACCACGAGGTGATACAAAAGCAAGATGACTTTTAACTCAGATGACTACGTACAAAGTCATTCATCACAGTGGAGATGAGAGGGTCGAATGACCTATGAAACAACAGTCCATTCCAAAGGAATTCCTAACATCATGTAAATGTGCATTACCGATGCTCATTCCTGGAAAAAATGTCAAGGAAAACATGACCACCCGTCCGAACAAGGGTGTCATTATAAACAAGGGGGTCTGACTAGGTACAACATCATGTGAAAGGATCTATGTCAAAATAACTCAAGATAAAGTCAAAATACTCTTATACCATTGGCTTAAATAGAGGACATTTCTACAAGTTTCGTATCCAAGCCCTTTATATTTAATCACATTTAATCATTAATCATCAAATGATTTAATCAAAATCTCAAGATTAATTTTTCAAAAGAAAACACAATATACATGATCATAAACAATGCCTCAAGGGAAAAAAGTCATGTCTTATGAAATTCTATTTTAAAAAATTTTATAGTAATTGACATATTATCCTTAAGTAGGAAATATATCACATAAATTCATTTTAAGCATATAAGGCAACCTATAAGGGTCCCACTAAGCTGACTTTGGTTCATTAGAATGCAACAAAAATAGTTGTTTAATTATTAAGAGTCACAACACCCATACATGGTTATCTCATAAGGAACATCCACCAACTAGCCTAATTGGGACAAATTGTGCCTTTAGGTAGTTATAAAATTTATTATAACATGCTCAAACACTTATCAGTCTAGATATTTGGGTGGCTATTAATATAATAAAAAAATATACACTTTACTGTTTTTCGCATTTGGCTCCAATTCAAAGGCAACCAATATTTTTTTTTAAAAACCCAATTACATAAAAAATGCTACTAGGTCATTACAAGAAGCTAATTGAGATAGAAAAGTTTTAGTCACATAAGCAAAAAAATGTAATCATAGAGACAAGCTATTAAGCATAAAATCATGATATAAGGAAAACATGGTTGTAAACATGCAACATGGAAACAAGATAACATGCTAATTATATCACTAAACTGAGGTATCTAAAAAATCATGATAAACAAATAAAAGGAATGGAATGCATTCAAGGAACACAATTTGAATCCACAGGCAGCCTAAAATACAATTACATGAAATGGAACTATGCATGTCATTTGAATTTCTATGTGCCCATTATGATGCATGCAATGTTACATCCTTACCTTAACATTCCAAAGGTAAAATATCAAAAATTCCATAAATTCATAAGCAACAAATATTACACCAAATCACTCAAGGTTAAATCATATCAATTGTAACATCGAAAAGCCTGAACAACAATCCCAAACCTGGCCACTTGGTCATTTCCCGTATGTGGGGGTGATCAGTCCCAAGAACGACATTTAACCAAGTGCCGACACATTCCTAGTATCCTGCATTCCAACCAAAAATAGTAAGACAAAGGGAAAAAACCACCTCTAATACCACTTTGTAACGTCCCAACATAGATCAACTCTAAGATAGTTGAAAGACCAGTGCTTCAGAAGAACTCAAGGGTATCTCCCCGAATGTCAGAGGTTGCCTACTGGTAGTGAGAGCCTTTTTGTGTTCGAGGGTGAGACTATGCCCTCATAGGTAATATTTATTATCACAGCAGAAGTAAAAAATATATTATTAACAAATAGAAGAAGCATATAAATAAACAAACTATAGTACATGAAATATAAATAATCCAACTGAATAATACTCAAATACGGAAGCTCACAAAATGATGTCATTCCATGATGTATGTCTAAACTGAAAGTATAGAAAATAGAACAAAAGAATTCATGTAACTAAAATGAAAAGAAACAAAGTGCAACAACTGCTTCACGAGAAAGGATCGGTCCTCGACCCGAGTCTCCATGTTATGTAGAAACAATCAATCAAACATCATAAGAAACATGCTTCCCTTTGTCAATACCGTCAATGATTGAATCTAATTGGGTGTCAAAGACACCCTGAGCAGGGTATGAGATAAAATCCAAATAGTCTGGCACCCAATGTGTCTAAACCATTTCATTTCAGGAAATGATAAAATACAGTGTGCCATTATTTAACTATAATGATGCAAAAGTTTTAATAATTTTTGTTTCATAACTTTGTGTGTTATTTTATACTCTACCAAACTATTTCATCTAATAAAATTATTATAATTAAAATGAGACTGTAGGTCTTCGACTATTATATGTCCTTTGGTCAATATGACCATAGGAAATTAAATTTTACAATTATTTTCTATAAATACAATTGCTTTTGGTAAATATAGAAAGGATATTTGATGGCCCCATCCAGTAGTCTCAGGCCAATCGAAGCCCATATTTTGGAACTCAGGAAGGTGGTAGCACCACTGGTCTTTGCTCTAGACCAAACCCATGAATAACTTTATAGTGTGTATCTGGAATGGAATCGCCTTCGCGAGAATTTCAATATGATAGAAATCACCACTGAGGCATTGTTGGTCAGGTCGCCCCAATATATTATCACCTTAGCACACCTTACATTTAGGTCATATGCTACTATTATAAGGGGCTATGTAACGAGACCGTAACTGACTTGTGTAATACTTTGAGATAAATAAAATTGTGATTTCTTTTTAGGGTGATGTTTGTGAATTTTCAAATGTCCGGATAAATATATGATGTATATTTTTGATTTAAAAATAATGGATATTTTAAAATATTTATGTAAAACATATATAATTAATAATGTGTAATTATTTTCAAAAAATGGTCTTGTGCAGTTTTCTTTAGTACGAAATTTAGAGTCTAATAAGATCAACATAAGTTTTTGTGAATAGTAAATTATGAATAGTGATTTTATGCTTATTTTTAGTAATTTCACCAATTGGTTTACGTATCCTCACTTAAGAATGTATTGATATATTTTATTCACCCTGATTATGTAACATGATTCAATATAGTAGGTAAATAACTGTTTTAGAAATTATTAGTCTGTTATTAGTTTTTTTCAGGTAAATAGTTTTTTAATTAAAAATTAAATAAAATATGTTTAGAAATTATTTTTATAAAATTGAGTTCATTTTTGAATTCATATCTTCAATATTATGATAAGGTGATTTTTGGGAATTTATCTGAAAAAATGAATTTTTGTTGAATAGTGAAAATTCAGTTTTTAGTTTTGGATATTTAATGAAATAATTAAGCATGTAATAATTATGTAATAATTTTTGTATACATATGAAAAGTAAGATAAGGTTTTAGCAATCCTACATTTCGAATACCACGGGAAAATACCATGGGAAAGCCCATGGTTTTTCCAATACAACCGATTAGGCGTCCCTTGGCCGTTAATGACTTCACCCCTCACTTATCATATAAATACCAAGCCATTCCCTCATTATTTTCATTTAAAAATCATCATAAAAAATGTTATGGTCTCCTTACCTATCAAAGAGTCCTCCCAAGGTTCCCTCATGCCTCTCAAGGTCCCGAACATCAAGCTTTTGAAGTTACTTTTCAATGTAAGGGATTCTTTCACCCTCCCCTTTTATGACATGACTTCCTTTATGTTTTGTCTTATATTATCCATCTATTTATGTTGAGGTTATGTTATTATATGTTCTTATTACTGTCCATTTTATTTAAAAATGATTACATACCCTGTCCTCTGTCATCAATTTGTTTTCTGACTTTATAATTGATGCTGTTTGATGTCGAATTACTCGTAAAAGAAATCGCATATTCTCTTTCCATTCATGTTTCCTATTCATGTGGTATGTCATTAAAATATGTAAATAATGTTATTATTCAGTACCCATACATTATTATTAATTATTAATGAGTGGGTGACCCTTTTACCTTCTATTTTCAATGATTTCTTAAAACATTTTATATAGTCATTATGCTACAGAAATTTCGTTTCAAAATTTCTATCTCTTTCTCTCATGAAATTCCCTAGTTTATTTATGTGAATACCCAGACATAATTCATTTATATGGGTGTTAAAAAATATATAAATATGATATATTTGATTCTGTAATTTACATACATATATCCCTTAATCCCTTTCCATGGGTAATAATTGATATAATGATCTTATTGTTAAGAGCTTTTAAAATGTCACAACTTTGAAATGAAACCCATTTATTTTATTCTCTATTGAATATTTAGGAAATTTTTGATTGTGATATATGTAGATCACGTGTAATTAAATAAATATTAAGGTTTCACTTTGATAGCGCTCAACTGCATTGGTTAAAGAATTAATCTCTATAGATGACATGTTTCACGATACCTTGGTGAATAACCTTGGTAATTTTTATGACACCTTGGGTTGGACCTTGGTGATATGTTCATGAATGTATAAATGAAACGTTGAAGCCACATATTCAAGTTATGTTCCAAGTTCTTTTCATTATGATATGCCTATACTTCCATTTCTCATGACATTATGTTGTTATTCAAGTTCTTATTGTTAACACAAGTAAACTAATTCCCGTGTTTACCCTTTCTGGTCCTTCTTCTCACCCATTCCTTTGATGTATGTCTCCACGATATGATATAGAGAAGTTTTACGTAGGATGAACCTATGATGAAGCCCTACAAGTATATTAGAAGAATTTATTACGTTGTATTCATGTTTTATTGTTCCTGATTTCCAAGACACTAGACTTTAAAGATCCTCTGTATGTAAAATGTAATAAAAAGTTATGTATAAAAAATGCGGGATTCCAAAGTTGGTATCAAAGGACAGTTTAGTTATTTATGGAAATTAGGATATGGAAACATTATGAATTACCTTATATAAATGTTTAAATATATGAAGACATCCTTGTATTTTGCTGAGTATTGAGTAAATAGTTTATCAAGAAAATGAATCCATGTCTGGATAAGAGCAAGTAGAGGTTGCTCTAGTACATATATACATAGGGGTAAAACCCAAAAACACCGCTTTGAGCTAGACTCAAACGATAACTTGTAAACGGAAACGGGCCTTTCTTCACTTTTGGTTACAACACTCCTGGGGGATATGTTTGGTTAATCGTAAGATTTTCATAAATTATTATGAAGGAATTATAGAGAAATGTAATTGTTTAACATGATCTTTTAAGACATAGAATCTTTTTTAGTAATAAGATTCATAAATGAAATAAGTTTCTTTCTAATATTTTATTCTTTTAGAAAATGGAGGGAAATAGTAGGAACCGTGAAAATGGTGACTGTATTGGACCATGCGCTGACGACCCTCCGAAAGAATCCAGAATGGAAACATTCATGTGAATGATGAATCAACCGACTCCAGTTATGGGAATTAACCTGAATCAAGCTGAGAGACTAATATCATGAAAAAGGGATCAACATTCTATTGAGTCTTTTATGAATCAATTACCACCAAACATCAATGGATCGACAGACCCAATTATTTTTGCGTAATGGATCAGCTCCATCGAGAAGATATTTTATGTGCTATGCTGTTCAAGGATAGAGGAGGTAACCTTGGTTGACTATTGATTAGAAGGAGAAGCTTATCAGTGGTGGGAATTTATTAAATACATAAGTAAAAGAGTGGATATTGAAGTTATGGATTGGGAAGAGTTCAAATGGATATTTTTCAGCATGTATTTCCCTCGTTTAATGAGAACAAGGGTAGAGAAGGAGTTTCCCAAGAATTTGCATAAGGAGAATGAATCTATGGGATGATATGAAATTAACTTCACAAGGATTTTATGATCTACACCTATCGTTTTCATTGATCTAAATTGTATGTTTGATAGATTCTTTGGTGCATTGAGACCTCATCTGTGAAAGAATCTAGCCAACCGAGACAATGAAATCTATGCAGAGATTTTTTGGAGTGCGATGAAAGTTGAGCTAGAGTTTGGTGAGATGCAGTGGTCTCATAAATCCAATGACAAGAAGAGATCGATTGAGCCCAGCTTAGGGAGGACCATCGATTAGGGAATAGGAGGCAATCAAGTGAAACATTCCACATGTAAAAAATGTAGGAAGAAGCATTCGGTAACTGACTACTAAAGAGAAAGAAATTCTACAAGTGTGGAATAGATGGCCATATTGTGAGGAATTTTCATAGTGAGGTGAATCCTCAACTTCAAAATGCTAACGACAAGGGAAAGATGTTGCATGACCTAGTTGATGTCTGGTTCTTTATGTGTGGACAACGTGGACACTTTTCCAATCACTATCCAAATCTGAGGGCAATGGAGGGGAACCACCATTAGTCTCAGCAAATGATAAGGGTTCAAGGTCATGCTTTTGATATCATGACAGCTAAAGGCGATGCTCTGAATGATGTTGTAGCATGTACTCTTGTTGTTTTCTTAATGCTATCAAGTACATTGTTTTATTCTGGTTCTACGCATTCCTTTATTTCTTCCATGTTTTCAAAGAATTTATAATTATACCCCAATTTGATAAAAGTAGAGTTATCATTCAATACTCCTAGGGGTATTATGCAAGCATCATCAATGTTTACAAACTCTAGTACTTACTTTAGTGAGCAAAATCATATCTTAAATCTAGTAGTCATTCCCATGATGGGATTCGACATTATACCAGGGATGGACTGGCTCTCAAAGTATAATGCTATGATCAAATCAATAAGCAAGGAAATCTCAGTATTCTTAAATGGAAAACAAATAGTTATCATAGAAGGAGAGATATCTCAAACTGTTCTTTCTCTACAGAAACCCCTTATAACCTTCTTTATGGAGTTGATCAGTGAAGAAGAATAAAGATATGAGTGATTAATGATTGAAACTATGCCCATCGTCCAGGAATATGTCAACGTATTTCTTGAGGAGTTGCCTAGACCTCCCCCAGAAATAGAGGTAGAGTTATAAATTGAACTCGTACCTCGATCTCATCTGATTTCAAAGAACCAGTATAGGATGGAAAATGTGGAGCTGGAAGAACTAAAGAAACAACTCCAAGAACTTTTAGAGAATGGGTTTATCTGACCAAGTGTGACTCCTTAGGACACACCTCATATCTTTATAAAAATGAAGGATGGATCGATGTGGTTATGCCTTGATTATAAAGAACTGAACATGATCACAGTAAGGAACAAATACCCTCTAACAAGAATTGTGACTTATTTGACCACCTTCGTGGGCCTCAATTCATCTCTAAGATTGATCTTCAATCTAGTTTTCATAAATTGAGGGTGAAGAAAGTGGATATTACAAAAACATTTTTCGAATCAAGATATATGCATTATGAGTTTGTTGTTACGCATGTCGGGCAGACTAATGCACCTGTTATTTTTATGTATGTGAGGAATAGAGTGTTTAAGGGCTACCTTGATAACTTAGTGGTAGTTTGTATTGATGATATTCTGATATATTCCAAAAGTCTTGAGGAGCCTTAGGATCATCTAAGGGATATTTATCAAATACTACTGAAAGATTGGATTCATGGGAAGTTCAGAAAATATGAATTTTGTTTACAACATGTTGGTTTCTTGGGGCACATTATAACCAATGAAGGAATCATAGTTGACCTTGCAATGAAAAAAGTTGTAGAGGAGTGGCCATGACCAACAACAATAATTGATATTCATAGTTCTCTTGGATTAAAAAGATATTATAGGAGGTTTGTAAAAAAAATTCACAACTTTCTAATCCATTAACCTGGTTAACAGAAAAAGGGGTCAAGTTCATCTGGACAAAGGAATGTGAGGAATGTTTACAAGAGCTGATGAAGAGATTGGTTACTACACCCGTGTTATCTCTACCCTCAAGTGGAGAAGGATTCATTATTTTTAGTGATGAATATCTAAAAGGTTTTGGGTGAATCCTAATGAAAAATGACAACGTCCATGCTTATGAATCTCGATAGTTGATGACTCATGAGTATAATTATCCAATGCATGATCTAGAGATGGCTGTGGTCGTTTTTGCTCTGATGATATGGAGGAACTATCTTTATGGGGATAAATGTCATATATACATAGAACATCAATGTTTGAATTACATTTTCACACAAAAGGAATTGAACATGAGACAATAGAGATTGTTAGAGCTTTTTAATGACTATTATTGTTCAATTAATTGTCATTCTGGAATAGAAAACAAAGTCGTGGATGCATTATGTAGGAATGACCACGTTTTTCTTTCCTTGATGTAGATTTAATGAGATCCATTGATAAATGGACTAATAATTTTGGACATAGGAATTATAAGGGAAAGGACATCATCAAACCTAACCCAAATGATTTCTCACCCATCTTTCCTAGAGAAGATCAATAAAGAACAGAAAGAAGATCCTTTGTGGCAGAAAATGTTTGATGCTATAATGGATGGGAAGTTTCTTGAGTTCAATATTGATCATGAAGGTGTAATGAATTTTCATACAAGGCTATGTGTTCCATATATTACAGAAATAATGATGGAGCTAATGTATTAATATCATAGCTCTACATTATCTATACATCCTGGAAGAAAACAAATATATAGGGACCTTCGACATCCTTATTGGTGGGATAATATTAAAATGAAGACTGCTGACTACAATTCAAGGTGCCTAGTATGTACAAAAGTGATGTAAGAGAGACAACTTCATAAAGGGGTATTACAACCACTACCCATACCAACATGGAAGTGGGACACTATCACTATGGACATTGTCACTGGTCTTCTGAGAACTTCAAAAAGAAACAATGTGATATGGGTTATTGTGAATCGTCTCTCCAAGAAATCCCATTTAATCTCTATTAGGGAAGATTTATATCATGATAAAATTTCTAAGACTTATATGAAGAATGTGGTAAGGGTGCATGGAGTTCCATATTTTAGTGTATCTGATCGTGATCCTAGGATTACATCAAAATTCTGGAGAATTATACAACACGCTCTGAGCACTGAATTTAATTTCAATATGACCTATCGCCCCCAAACCAATGGCCAATCTGAAAGGAATATTCAACCACTCAAGGACATGCTGAGAACATGCTCAATGGAATTTAAGGGTGGATGGGATGAATATCTCTCATTAGTTGAGTTCTCTTTCAACAACAGCTTCTACTCGAGCATTTAAATGTCACCCTATGAAGCTCTATATGGGAAGCGAGGTAGAAATCCTACTTATTGGGATGAAGATGGTGATATAATGCTTCTTTGGCATGATCTTTTGCAACATATGATATAAAAAGGATATTCCATCCAACATCACGTTAAGGCTGCTGAGAGTTGGAAAAATATCTATGACGACAACCATTGAAGAGACTTGGATTTTGATGTCGGTGAATAGTTCTTTCTTTGAATTTTACCTTGGAAGAGAGTCATGAGGTTATGTGAGAAAAGGAAGCTAAGCAATAGGTACATTGTCCCAAATGAAATCCTTGATCGCATGGGAGCAGTGGCCTATCGGCCAATACATTTTCCAAATATAGCACAAGTTCGGGATTTCTTCCACGTATCCCTCTTTAGGAAGTACATACCTGACCCTTTACTTGTACTAAACCCAGAGGTGGTACAACTGGAACATGACATCTCTTATGAGGAGAAGCCGGTGGAGATATTGGATCATAGAGACAAGTTTCTACACAACAATAATACCCACCTTATTAAGGTGTTGTCAAGGAACCACAAATATGAAGAAGACATGTGGGAACTATAGGATTCTATGACACAGAAGTACCCACACCATTTCACCTCTAAGGGTACGAGTTAAAAATTTCGGGGATGAAATTTCTTATGAGGGGAAGAATGTAACGACCCGAAATTTTTAATAATTTTTGTTTCCAAACATTGTGTGTTATTTTATATTCAACAAAACTATTTCATTTAATAAAATACGTATAATTAAAATTAGACCATTGGGTTTTTACTATTATATTATCATAGGTCAATATGACCATTGGAAAATAAATGTTACAATTATTTTCTACAAATACAAGTGATCGTGGTTAATACAAAAAGATGATTCATTGCCCCATCTAGTGGTCTCAGGACGATCGAATCCCATCTAACAGATCTAAGGTAAGAGGTATCTCTACTAGGCATTTCTCTCGACAAAACCAAAGCCGAACATCATCGTGTGAAGCTGGATCATAATCGCCTTCATGAGAAGTTCAAGCTGATAGAAATCACCACTCGAGAAATGTTGGCCAAGCCACCACAAGATTCTATCATCTTAGCACACATTACACTTTGGTCCTATGTTGGTCTTATAAGGGAGTATATAACGAGACCGTAACTTCCTTGTGTAATCCTTTGAGATAAATAAAATTGTGATTTCTTCTTATGGTGAAGTTTTTGAATTTTCAAATGTCTGGATAAATATTGGATGTATATTATTGATGTTTAGAAAAAAATGGATATTATAAAATATTTATGTAATCCTAAAATAATAAATAATGTGTAATGATTTTCAAAAAATGTTCTGCTACAGTTGTGTTCAGTAATAAATTTAGAGTCTAATAAGATCAACTTAATTTTTGATGAATAGTTAATTATGAATAGTGATTTTATGCTTATGATTAGTAATGTGACCAAGTTAATTAAATAAACAAACTTAATAAAGTGTTGATATATTTTAGGCGCCTTGATTATGTAATCCGATTTAATAGAATCAGTAAATAACTATTTCCAAAATTACGAGTCTTGTATTAGTTTTTTCAGGTTAATAGTGTTTTTTAATTAAAAATTAAATTAAAAATATTTAGAAAATAATTTTTATAAAATGGAGTTCATTTTTTATTTTAGATCATCTATATTATGTGAAGGTGATTTTGGGTGATTTTTTTGAAAAAAACGAATTTTCAGTGAATAGTGAAAATACTGTTTTTAGTTTTGGGTGATTAATGACATCATTATGGTTGTAATAATGATGTAATAATTCTGGTAGACTTATTAATTCTACGATAAGGTAGGAGGTGTCCCAAGTGTCTAATACCATGGGAAAATACAATGGTAAATCCCTTGGTTTTATCAATACCACAGATGAGGTGTCCCTTGGCTATTAATTACTTGTCCCCACACTTCTCTTATAAATACCAAGACATTACCTAATTCATTTCATTTAAAAATCCTCCTAAATGAATTTTATATCTCCTTTCCTCACAAGGATTCCTCCCAAAGATCCCTCATGCCACTCAAGGTCCCGAACATCATGCTTTCGAAGTTACTCTTCGCGGTAAAGGATCTGTTCACCCTCTTCATTTAAGTCATGACTTTTTTATGTTGTGTCTTATATTATCCATATATTTATGTTGAGGGTATGTTCTTATATTTTCATATTACTGTCCTTTTATTTCCAAATTATTATATGTTGTTTCTTCTTTCTTCAATTTGTTTTCTAAATTTTTAATTGACGTTGTTAGGCTGCTGAATTTCTTGTAAAAGAAATCACATATCCTCTTTTCTTTCATGATAAATTCCATGTGGTATGTCACTAAAATTTCCATATCATGATCTTATGAAGTACCCTTACAGTATTATGAATTATTTATGAGTGGTTGACACTTTCCCCTACTCTTTCAATGTTTTATAAGGCCATGTTATATAGTCGTTATGCTACAAAAATTTCATCTCAAAATTTATATCTATTTCTCTCACGAAATTCCCGTGTTTATTTATGTGAATACCCAGACCTATTTCATTTTTATGTGTGACCATAAATAAATAAACATTATATATTTAATTCTAGAATTGACATACATATATCCTCACTCCCTTTCCATGGGTTATAAATGATATAATGATATTATTTTGAAGATCATTTAAAACGTCACAATTTTGAAATGAAACCCATTTCTTTTATTCTCTATGGGTTATTTATGAAATGATTGATTATGATCTATGTGATTCATATGTATGTAAAGAAATTTTAAAAGTGTTCCCTAATATCTCTCTAATGTCTGTGTAAAAAATTAATCTCTATAGATTACAAGTTTCATGATACCTAGGTGAATAACCATGGTAATTTTTATGACACCTTGGGGATTGACCTTGGTGATATGTTCATGAATGTCTAAATGAAATGTTGAAGCCACATATTCAAGTTATGTTCCAAGTCATTTTCATTATGATATTACTATAGTTCTATTGCTCATGTCTTTATGTTGTTATTCATGTTCTTATTATTAACTCAAGTAAAATAATTCCCTTGTTTACCCTTACTGGGCCTTCTACTCACCCTTTCCTTTGATTATGTTTCCAGGATAATAGATGTTGCAGTTCTACGTAGGATGAACCTATGATTAAGCCCTAAATGTGGTTTAGAAGAATGTTTTATCTTGTATTCAATTTTATTTTGTTCTACATTTCCAAGACACTAGAATTTAAAGATCCTATGTATGTAAAATTTAATGAACAGTGTTGTATTAAAAAGGTGGGATTCCCTAGTAACAATTTCAGATAATTAATTAAGTCCAATGGAATAAATATTTCATCCCGAGTTCCAAATGGCCCACGTGCCTAATCACCTTCTTTAGCCTAAGCTGGTAGTCTGAATGGGTACCTGTCAGCAGAATATACGTACATAGATATATATAAACCCAGAATAAAACAAGGTAAATAGTAAATAGGTATAAAAAAATCTTGTTCTTTAACTTGGGGTCTATGTAAATTGTCAACTAGGTTCACTTACACATATTAGAAGAATATCTCAATTCTCATGTTACTCAAATAGAAATAATACTAACCTTAAGTTCATTATTATTAATGTTCACATTAAGAGTTGGAGTCTGAGACTGTCCTGAAGGTATCACTATGGAACATCTATTAATTTCTATAACACCACCGAGCTCGTCCAACGTAATCATTCTAAAGACCAAGTATCACCTGAGGCATGGATTTAGCGTGATTCCATCCCAATCTCAAAAAAGGGGTTGAGTGTCATCCAAGGCTGGCATATCCACATTGCCAACTGATCTCTCATGATGGGCCCTTTGGGAACTGGTATCACTCAAAAGGTTTAGAAAGCCTGAGGAAGTCACAGTGCGACAATGCCAACGTCACCGCCAGCTGGCGCGTAGTGGAAATCATCAGGAATCGGGGGTCCAAGCATGGAACATAATATGAGACCCACCTTCTTTCCCTGCACAGAATATAATTAATGTTTTCTCAATATTAGATATGAAATCAAAATATGTAATTCCAGCTTGAAACTAAATAGGTACACTCATGCATTACATAGTGCAAATTAAATATTTCAGCATAACAATAATAACAAGGAAAAAACTACATCAATATAAGTAGATAAATGAAAATTTAAATAAATAAATAATTATCCCCACCAACTACAAGAGAGCATGTAATTACAACGTTAATAATTAATCTAAATAAATTATTTAAATTAAACATCACAGAAATAGGCAGCGCATCACATGCAGTTAATTAATTTAAATTCCCAAGCATGCACATTAATATAAATAAATAATTCTGTAAAAATAACTATCAAAGATCCAAAAACTAAATTTTCATAATTATTCTAAAATAATTATTTAATATAAACACACACAAATATATATTGCGCAACACATGCAGTTAATTAAATTACAAACCCAAGCTAACAGAATTTATACAGACCACATGGGCACACCCAAAGTGGTGTCTGACCACATTGTATCAAATTAAACAAGTTAATTAATGATCAATAGGTCTACAACTACTAGGTAAAACAAATTAATTAATGAATTTAGGGGAAATTTTCACAACGTCATTTGGCACCGACTAACAGCACAACAGTGTGTTTATATAAATTGAAATGAAATGGAGGGAAAGAGAGTAGACACCCAAACTTATGGTTGTAGATGATCATGTGATCCATTGTATGCTTCTATTTGACCGAAAATGAATGAAAACATAATATTTTAGAAAAAAACCCAAAATAGGGTAAAATCCTTCCGTGAAGAATTGTGCAAAGGATTTGGAATGTGATTGCATGATTCTTGGTGCATGGAATAAGGATTACAGAGAGGATTAAAACTCACCTAACAGTAATGAAAATGGACAATTAACCGAGGTGCATTCATCTTAGGAAGCAAGGAGTAGGTGGAATGCACCACCTTGGGAGGAGAGGTGTGCCACACACAGGAGATGAGGATGAGAGGAGAAGTAGAAAACGAAATAAAAAGAAAAGAAAATAAAAGAAAAAGGAAAAAATAAAAATTATTTAAATAAATAAAATAATAAAAAATTGTTGGATGAAATTACAATAAATAATTAAAATGGGTTTACCTCATTTTAATTTTTATTAATTTCACTCCAACTATATATTTTTTATTATTTATTTTAACACTTCTTCAAATTTATTTAATTTAATTTAATGATTTTTAATTATTTTTATCCCGAAAACTATGCTATGACATGACGTAATATTTTATTTGAAGTCTGACCAATCATTTAATTAATTTTAAATGGTATCCGGGACCCGAAACCGGGTGTTCATGTGTGCACCCTGGGTCGCTTAAAATATTTAGACGAAAAACATAACGGTCCACACATTGATTTATGTTTAAACATTACATGCATTTGTTTGGATAATTAATAATATTTTATCTAACCCAACAATAAATATCCACCCATGTATATACATGTTATATATATATAAACATTTGCGTATTTATATATATACACCTACACATGTATATATTACTATATACATTTTTACTCCCATATATATATATATATACCTCATATATATCAATACATAAATTTTTTTGTCCCAATATTATAATAATAACGATAAATAAAATAATTGTTATTATTTAATTCAACCTTTCATTGACACCATTAATATTTTAATGACAATGAACATTAATAAAAATGATAACTATTATTAAATAAATATTGATTTCATATTGGTATTCAATTAGAACATTTAATAATATCTTATTTATTAAATTACCAGGTTATTATTTACACAACAATAGAATTTATTAATTGTGGTAGTGCATTTCCATTTGTTGACATCAACAAAAATAATAATATATAATAATAAAAATTATTATTATTATTTCTAATGGACAAAAAATATTTAACCCTGTAATATTTTCTTTGAAAGGGATATGACCAAACGTCCACCGCTCGAAATGGTTATACCTTACCTAGGGTAAACCCCAAATCCCAGAACTAGCGGTGATGTCAGATTTCTTATTTGATGCACCATTGATGAGTAAATAATTAAGTATTATATAAAAATGAATATTTTTTTAATTAGAAATAATTATGGAATTATCAAGTTCTTGGTTTCCAAACATCCGATGCGAATCAAGGTTATACCCTACATAGTGTAAACCCGGAGTTTCAGATCTAACAGCGGTCTCATATTTCTCATACAATGTACTGTTTGAGAGTTATTTCGTTTTTAAAAAAAATAAGAAAATGTGCATATAAAAAAAATAGACTTAATATTTTTATTCTATCAATGTTGTTGTGTCGTCTATCAGAATAAAACGTAATGACATTCGATTTTTAAAACCGGCCTGCCGAGTTAACGGAAAAATTTAATTTCCTTTTCTATTTAATCTAGTTTAAGACAAGGAACGTTACATGAACCTTCCATCGCCCCTAAACTGAACCAAAAAAACCTAATACATCTGTAAATTGAGAGAACAAACCAAAACTCAAAATTAAACCTAATGACGAAATCCTAAAGGATAAGAAAAAGAATATAAAAAGATATAAAGGATAACTGGAGTATATCACGTGCTATGCGGGGAATCAGAAGTAATGCTAATAGGTAATCACACGCATATGGGATGGTCGCTCCAAAGATGCTTAACTATAAGGTGTTCCAGTGGAAGTGTTCTAGCTAATAGGAGGGGTTTCATGATGGAAATGATAGGGGATCAGGGCGGAGAAAGTGAGTAGGCTCCACCAGAAGGGCACTTCGTTTGGAGGTGCAACAAAGGGGGAACGGTGATGGCATGATCTAAGTGGCGGATATGAGGGATGAAGATGATATGATGGAACGGTATGGGTAGAATCATGATGTAAGGGAGGAGTGGGGGGAGGAATATAGGATAAAAAAGAATAAAGTGGAGAAATGAAAAAAAGGGAAGAAAAAAAATAAAACTATAAAATAACTATACAAACTCAAAAATAATAAATAATGTTAGTGATAATATAATATTGATATTAATTATTATTATAATTTTTTTAATTTAATAATAATAATTACTTAATAATAATAAAATTGAAAATAATAATAATAATAATATTTATTAACAATATTGTAACTATTATTATTAATAATAAAATTTCTAATTTCATTTTTTTATCACATTCTATTATGATTTAATTTTATTATTCTTGATATTAACTAATTTATTAATTATTTTTTGAATTCCAGGCTAGTTGTGTGGTGACCTAGGTGAAGTCACACCACTTCGATTGTGATCTTCCCATGCTCGGGAAACTATCAAGAACAAAACATTCATTTACCATTACAAAAAATAATTACAACTAGGAATCAACCCAACACTCAACAATGATATTGAAATCCATATATAATAATAAAATAAAAAAATTTCAAGAGTCACAGTGTGACATTTTTCCCCAAATTGAAAACATTCCTCCATCAGAAAGTCAACTCAAATCATGATCAGAGAATAAAAAAGGATACACTTTTTCAAACCAAGAATTATTATCTCTGGTCTCATTCACATCATTACTATGCTACTGAAGGGCACAAACCAGTGTAATAGACATCCCACAATCCACCATCCCTTGGGAATCCACTATCCACACTAGTTATTCATACATTGATAAATCTGGCACTGTCTCTAACTATTCCCAATTCAACACATGGGACAAATATGAATTATACTTCTTCTATTGGGAAACATGAAATACATCATGAATCAGCGTCAAATATGATGGAAAATATATTATATATTCCACTTTTCCAATCCAGTCGGTGTTTTCAATAGGACTGACATACCTTGGTGTCAGCTTCACATATATTCCAATATGATGATGACCTATGCTAGGTGACACATTCAGAAACTCCTGATGAGCCACCTAAAAGTCAATATATCAACGCCTCTAATTAGAAAAACATTTGTGGTGGATTCGACTTGTCAATTATTTATCTCTAATCAACATGAATTTCTTAAACGTCTCATTCATAAGGTTTAGCCCCAAAAGAAAAGTCTCACCTACCTGAACTAAACATAAAGGAGACTCACATGGAAGACCATAAATAAATTCAAAATGATATATTTGATTAAAGGATTGGTATTTATTATTATACTAATATTAAACCATTCCCAAATTGCAATCCCAAGATCAACCCAAATCCAAAACAAATTCCCGAAGTATGTCATCCAAAATAATATTTTCCCACTTAGTCTGACCACCAAATTGAGGATGGAATGTCCTAGTCATTTTGATCTGTGACCCCAATGCCCATTGAAGGCCATCCCAAAACTGAGTGGTAAAGTAGAGGTCTATTTCAGAAAATCCACTAACTGTACACCATAATGTCAGACCTATTCTTGAATATACAATCATCATTTCTCACCCACATTAGTTGTATATCTGATCTGAATAATGTGGAATGATTTGTTCTTATGACCAATCATGAACCAAATGAAGTTACTACATTGAGGTGTATATGTAAATACAATAATGAAGTCCATGGTTACCTCACCATACTTCTATGTAGGAATGGGTAACAGGTGAAGCAAACCCATGGGCCATTGATTCAATTCCTTTAGCAATTGACATACATAAAATCTTGATATGATGTCAGCTATGTCCCATATCTTACCATGCCACAAAAACTACCAGAGATCATCCTGATACCTCTTGGTAGCAACCAGATGGAAGACCTACTATAGCTGGTGGTTATCCTACATTATCACCTTCCACAGAGATAATAACACCACTGCACTACTCGTACAACACATGATCCCCCCGGGTGATGAAGACCCATCAAAAAAGTCTCCCCACCATGAAGAAACTTCATTGACTGATGAAAACCCACATCATTCCTCTTCTATCATTGAATAAACTCAAAAAGAGAAGTATTCAACTGAATTCTTATCAATAATTCAACTAATATGTTATCCTTGGTCACCAAGAGCATCTCAGAAAAGAGGCCCATAAAGGTCCATTAATCACTAGACATCCACGAAGCCTACACTAGAAATTTTCAACTCAAGGTGTCATCCACCACAATACCCTTTACTAGTGTATAGATGATATCAATGTCGAACCCCTAAAATACATGATCCAGCAGTGCTGATTCATTTTCAAATAATTTTTTAGATGATGTAGGCTATGCATTTATGATTAGAATAGAACACAAATTTCTCCCAAAACTCAAAATGGTATCCTGTATTGTAGGATTATATCACCAATTATAACTCCCAACAATTACTCATGTTATTATTTTTATGTGGTCCAATTTGAGAAGAAACATACAGCAATAGAAGATTATCATTCATGAGAACACACCCAAAGACTATACATGAAGCATCAAAATAGACTATGTATCCCTTCTAAGATTATTGAAATATCAGAAACGTGCAACAGTCGACCCCATATTCAACTCATCAATGGATTCCTACCACAATGTTATCAAGTCAAACATCACCCCATTCAGGGTGAGTGTGGTCCAAGTGGAAACATGTCACGAGATGTCCAAAATGAATCACAGGTAATAACCTTCCAAGCCTTGGGAACATCTGATATCGAACACATTATTTGACTATTCTGGAAAATCAATTACACTGATATTCTTGGGATCTACTAAAAAAACATGCCTGAAATGACGTGTCCTAGAAAAATCTCTTCCATAATAGAGAATGTTCACTTTTAATGATTCAAATACATGCGATGATCCCACAGAGTTACCAACACGATCCACCAATGATGATCATGATATTCCATTGATTTTTAATAAACCAGGATGTCATCGACAGATACTACAGCAAACGAGTTGACATACTGGTGGAAACAATCTATTCAAGAGCACCTAAAAACCACTAGAGAATTCGTCAATCCGAAAGGCTTGAAAAAATACACAATTTGGTCATAAAACGTTCAGATAGTTGTCTTTGCGATGATCGCTAATCTCATTATCACATGGTGGTAACACGAATGAATGTATGTTATGGAGGAACTCATTCCCCATTAGCAATTAAAAAAATCACCAATTTGGGGAAAAATATACTTCTTCATTATGACTACCTTATTCAATATCCAGTCATCGATGCACAACCAAGGAGATCAATCAACCATCATTGCGAACAAGAAATAGATAATTATGGAGATATTCATGGGCACATTAACCCTTTGGATTAAAAATAATCCAGATATTTACATATATCATTCAACTCACTGTGCTACACAATATATGAAGGAAGATATATTGTTTGTGTTCCTAACACTAATTCAATCGAGGACTCCACATCCCACTCTAGGGATAATAATAATAAATAATCTGTAAATACCATTAGAAACTGATCAACTATAGGATGTAATTTTCCCCTAGGCACATCACCATCTTCATTTGGTGCGAGCTAGGATAATTAAAATGAAATATTTTCTAAATTGTGATATTGAGGTCCTATATGACCCGAACGATGGTCACATTCCCCAAGGAATATCTGAGGACTCCCATGAGGTCCCATGACACCTACCCATCACCTATAGAAATTGATATGTGTATAAAATCACACAAACCAATCCATGTTTAGGAATACAACAAAAAGATTCATATCCAACATAAGGAAATCCCACTCCATATCAACCCCTAAGATGAAAATAGCACAGGATGGGAACTTGAGACCTTGCTCATTCTTATTACCAAATATTATTACCTACACCATTGAAATAGACATCATAAAATATGGTATGTTCATAAGTTTGATATGAATGGAAGAGACAAATGATAAAAATACACCAGTACCCAATAAAACATCTTCCATATAGGATGAAATTAAGATGACGTGTCAAACTATTCAAGGTCATACATCTGCTCTCACCAGTTCCAAATCTACCTTATATAGATGCCTGACCCTGCTAGAGAAAAACCACTACAATGTGGCTCTTCTCTGATATGGATCTACCCATATGATGATTTAGACTTCCTACTAAGACCACCAAACCGAGATACCACCGTTCTAGTTGTATTTTACAGAACTGACACTCCTTTATATTCCACAAATCCTACCGCTCTCTTGTGTGTGCATGTTGACTTGAAAAACTCATCAAGATCCCCATAAATCCACATAACAATCATGATATAAGGGGAGACTATCATGTAGGTCATATGTGCCCTACCATCCCACACTGATGGAACATAATACACCCTACACTAGAAACCATACATGAATTCTACATGGATGGATGGCCTGGAAAACCACCTCCCTTCTTCCCCTACTCCTCCCACCTCCTCCTCGTATTGGATGAACTAATATTTCCAAACATTGAAGTATCCTTAAATGATCAATACCTTCCCTTGAGGTCAATCTCCACTATAAAATCCTGATCAACAACCTCATAATAAGTTTTTAGCTTCAACAAGAATATCTGGGAATATTTCTCTGGTGAAAACCCCCTTTTGAACCTATGATCTTTCATGTTCTCATTGGATACTGTTTCATGTGCATATTAGACAATCTCAACAATGTATTTGGCATACTCCATCACTATCTAGTCCCCCTGAACAAGATCCATGGACTCTCGAGATTTGGAATAATCCAAGATCATAGGATATTTTAGATCATTAAGGGCATCCTTGATGTCATTCCATCTCATCTTCGCATGATTCCCATCTTGAATCACTCAGGCCAACCTCCTTCGATTGGGACCCTCTATTAAAAACAAAGAACATTATTTATAAAATATCCTCACGAGTATCAAGAAGCTCAAAAAAGCGATTGCTATTCTATTACCACTCCTTCACTTCTTGTGGCTTCATGAAACATTTGAATGATGTGTGTTTTTTCTTTAGAAACACATGGGCTTTGACTTTTTTATGATCAATTCCATGTTCTCTAACCATAGTACATGTACATGTTTGTGACACTTCATATACTAGATCATGAATATTATAGACCACATCTTGCACAATCTGATGACCAAGATGTGAGTGATAAACCACTCCTGATTCTTCATATGGTTGCATGGAAACTCTATAGGGAGGCATGTTTCTAGAATACGAAAAAATTGCAAAATAACATCATTAACACAAACAGTCTGATTATTTTTTCAATAAAATCACATGTAAAAAAATCAAACTTGTCACAATATGAAATGACTAATACAACACGACCAACAGTCATTGTCTATGTATATTCTTCCACCTGCATGTCTCATATAGAAGAGAAGTCAAAAAAACATACCAACATCACAAGGAGACTCGAGGTCTGTTGTGAGTTGTTCTGGCCATGAACCTTACTCGCAATAAAAACTCCTACCCCCAATAGTCCTAGAACCTATCTAAAAAATGAAATTCCTTATAAAATGACTGAATATATTAACATACATTGATATTATTTTTTCACCAACCAAGACTTGTCACCATCCAAACCAAAGCCTGGTCAGGTCCTTGGAAAGTCACAAATGAAATTTATAATCCCCATAGGCTGGCACAAGTGGTCAGGTATCAAGAAGATAAAATGGGAATAGTTTACCCGAATAAGAAAATATTAAATAATGAACAATATTAAATAAACCAATGATGGAAAACCAAACCAAACAAGCCTTTACAAGGTTTTAAATTTCAGTCAAAAGGTTTGTACAAAGACCAAAAACTATCACAAATTAAGGTAACAAAATAATATCTCACAAACACCACATGCCAAGAGTAAACCTCCCTCAATCCAATTCCACAAAACTACCCTAGAAAAATATCTAATAAATGGATCCTCCATCTATATAATCCTTTACCGTATGTATATATAACATAACCAAGTCAACTAAAACCCAAATGATTACGTAGGGCGTGGGAAAATTCACAGCATGATGCCACATAAGAAAATATTTTATGATATAATTATTAAATAGAAAATAAACATGCATGTTTAATAAATAAAAGAAAATAATTGAACAATTTAATGGAAGGAATAATTAGTTCTGAAAACATTAAAGGTATGAAAATTTTAAATTATAAGATCTTTTATTTTATAGTAACTCAAAAGCAATATTCTATACTGATGATGAGCCCACTGTGTCAAGGATCACCAAATATTACCCAAGCCTTGTGGGTAAATCACAGTGATTTGATCCAGGAACTTTGAATATCAATTAATAATGGTATATAATACCAAACCATAAATGATCCCTTGCATGATCAACTAGAGAAAAGATGTATCCAATATTATGATGTTATCCGATCATCTTCAGTATTTATTTAGTGTAGTCATCGTTAATCTCACTAAGTGATGTTGGGTCCGAGCCACTTCTGTATCAATAGAACACAAGCCTTGGTCCTCCCTCCTAGCTACCTGGGATTATCCTTTGATTTAATCATATTTCACCTTCATATAGTATGCCATAGTCAAACTAGAGATAAAAAACACAAAACAAGCCAATGTATCCATTTATGTGTAACAACCCGGACCTGGCCAACCATCAGAAAAGTGCCAAATGGGTCGAGTGTCACTACCTTAGGCGCACCTCCCTGAACACCAAAGGTTGCCGACTAGCAGCGAGGGTCTGTTAGGTATAAGGGAGGGGTTATAACCTCTTAGAGGATAATAATAATGGTACTGGTCCAAGAATAATAATTAATATGGAGTAGAAGAAAGACTCAGCAGACTCAAACCAGACCCGCACAGCAGAAGCATAATCAATATAGATAAACAGGGGATGTAGTAAATATAACAACAGCAGCGGAAATAAACACAACATCATGCTAATAACATGTAACTACAACTAAACAGTAAAACGATCATCCAGAGCAGGTCATACACAACTGAATAAAAAAGAGCGCCAATGGCTAATGAATAGTAGATACAACAAGTAAGCATGCCGATACTGAAAAGGAAACAAAACAAGTAAACCCCAGCTAGTTATGACCTCAAGGTTCATACCATCTCCATGCAACATCTTATGCAGCCCAGCTCTTGAAGATGGACTCTTTTTTACACTTAAATCCATAATGTTTACACGCATTCCAAAGGGCTCGTGCAGGGTTTGAGAAATATCTCAGCAGGATACCACCCAATAGTGCGTACTAAATATATGTTTTTAATCAGTCATGAATTAAATGGAAAGAAATAAAAAAGAACTTTTTACAAGTAAACACTAACTCCACTGGTGCTCAATAGCCACCATAGAGTATCACCTACTTCATCCAACGCTAGAATCTCTGTCGTGTAACCCGACACCACTTACCACCTGACACCTCGTGTATCAAGTACCAACATCACGAAGTCACACATTGGAATTGTAAACCATCACCATGTTCCTCCTGAAAACTTGTGCCTCAAGTATCGACATCCCGAAGGCACGCCCAAAAATAGTAACCCGACACCATCTGCCTCCTAACACTTTGTGTCTCAAGTACCGATGTCCTGAAGGCATGCCCAAAAATAGTAACCAAACACAATGATCCTCCTGACACCTTGTGTCTCATGTACCGACGTCTCGAAGGCACGCCCATCGCATGAAGTCTCCTCACCTCCCACATGGCTTTCTATGACCAGCACCCCCAACCAAAATTCCTAACCGCAACTATGGGGTCCTCTACCAACACAAGAGGTCAAAACCACCTCATCACAGAGTATCTAGGTGTGCACACTACTCAATGTTATGGGTGAGCGGTAATCACCAAAATAGTACCTAAGCCACCAATACATCTTACACCTCGTGTCCCTGCGACCATGTCGCTCAAGTCCGATGGCATCGCCATCCATGTAACCTGGGCCATGCCCAACCTGACAGTCGTACTGCCTCAAGCCGACATCAACGATTCCCAATAACGTTGTAAATACCACCCATCGTAAACTGTGCCGAGCCAAACTGGTGATCATCATCACTCAAGTGTAACCGGGCCAATCCCAACAAAACCCAAAGTGTCCAGCAGATGCAATCCAGCAATTGAAAATATAATATATGTAAACAGAAAACATTACATGGCAAAACAAACTAAACAGTTAAATTTAACTATGCAAGGTGTTGTCCTATATCAGTATTGTGGTCCTAAATTCCACTAACAATATATCAAGATTCTTAAAATTAAACTAAACAGTTTATAACAATATAACTCATTTCAAAACATTTTGGAATCCCCTTGCCAAAATTCCTCAATGAGCAACGACCCCTCACCTAGCCCCGCTCATGAAAACAGGTAACAAGGCCAACCCAAAGGCATCCCATAGGTCTAACAAGAAATTACATATGAAATAGGAGATAAAACGGGTCCAACAAAAAATACCTGAAAACACATCGAAGGCCACATCACCTAAACAAATACAAAAACACAAAATGATGTATGCACCACAAACCTGAGACTCGTATGATGCTACTCCTTTGGTAACAGCCACCAATTCAGTATAAAATGCGGTAAATCTACAAAAGATTCAATACCATTAAAACGCCTATAACTAGTTCTGGAATTAAAATCAAATGAAACGGCCAAAGAGGAATCAAGGTCTTACCAAGGGGGTTCCAACGCATCCAACCGTGATCGAATCTGACTTCGGACGAAGAACTGGGGAGCAATTGAAGATCCAGGCACCTTAGGTGCGGAGGTTCTATCCACAACCTCATAACAAGGAAACTTCCCATTTTGATGCAAAAAAATAAAGTACACGGCGTGTACTTCCGGACATCATGCTGTGAATATTTCATTTAATTATTCATTTGATGGATGTATTCCACCGACTTACTCATCGAACCATCTGAAATGACTACACACTGTGTACTTATGTGTACATGGTGTGTACTTGGTTTCTCTTCTCTGCCTCGCCGACTTACCCACATGCCATGTATATCCCGCATACATGGATATACTACACGGCGTGTCGAATCGAAACACGGCGTGTACCTTGTTCAACCCGGCCAACAGGCCTACATGCCATGTATGGCCACCACACGGTCGATGATACATGGCGTGTTGAAAACTACACGCCGTGTAGTAAGAAATTTCTACACGGTCATCACACGGCTTGTACTCGGCGAGCACATGGCTGACACTGGAATAACATATACACGGCGTGTACTGAAAAGTACATGGCGTGTAGTCTGGGAATTTCCATAAACATCAGATTTTCTCTAGTTTCCTCAAAAACCAGTTAAAAATTTAAACAGGGTCAGGATTTTGACCTGTTCCAAAAACCCAGGTTCTTACAAACTCCCAACCCTAACATAGCTCATCCCCATGCTACCAAACCAAACCTAGTGATGGCACCGTACATACCACCCTGATCAAAGTAACATAGAATACCCCGGTCTGAGTGGTCCCGACTAAATTCCAAAAGGGGGGCTCCCCACCTTAGGAATCTCCTAACCTAGTTTGAACCCAACAAAACATAATGAAAACAAGGTTTACTAACTTATTTTCAGGATTTATAGTCCTCCCATGATGCATCATCACCCCTGCACCCCATTGGTGCTCCTGTGTCACTTACAACACCCAATGTAACCTGTACTGCATCGATGTATGCCTCCACGAGATCCAGGTGCCTACCACCTCATGTAACCCGCATCCTCGATCCCCCGATGCCCATGGCTCCCCATGTAACCCGCTTCCATGATGCCCTGATGCCCACGACACCTCATGTAACTCGCATCCTCGATGCCACGATGCTACGCATTTCATAAATATATATAGAATATATCACACACTTTTTATATTTACAATACCACTGACTAGCATCTAGTCAGTCCACATAGATCATGTGCACCACATGCACTCAAAACAGACATGCCTCTACTGGTCATGCCAAAAGGAAAAATGGAGATCACAACCACACTGCGATGTACCTATAACCGTCGTCAGCTCACTATCCTACTCAGCCTCTGGCAGCTCCACGACATGCACCTAGACTGAAACACAACTACCAAACACCTGACCTCCCTGCGATGCCGCTCCAGTCACCGGCCACTGACCCCTCAGCTGTGTCCCACCATCTCTGTCATGACCTCCGCGCACAGCTGAACATTAACTACCCTCTCCGGGTACCAAACATGAACCAACTCTAGACGCTACAGTCTGTCTTGGTCCTTACCTGCCGGCTATCTGAGAAGTCTTCCTGCAAAACCTCTCCAGATGCACGTCTTGTGAACATGAATGAAACTCCTTCAGAGGCCTATCACACTGAGTCCGAACATGTCCCGACTATCCACACTGAAAGAAAATCACCGACGTACTACCACGAGATGGTCTAGCTAAATCCCTGTCCTGACTGCCTTACTGGAAGTCATCCCGCCCTCGTTTCCGGTTTTCTGAACCATTACCTGAAGTTATCGCCCTACCAATGCGAGACTTCACTATCTCATTTCCCTCAGCTATGAGCGTCGGGTTTACCACCTCAGAGAAGGAACCCAGCCTTAAAATGTTCAAATGGACCCGAATGGCGTGTCATAAGACATCCTCGAAGCGCCTCACCCTAGCTGTGTCGTCGCTTACCATACTAGGTTCAAAGCGAGATAGCTCAGTAAATGTAGCTGCGTAGTCCATGACGGACATGCCTCCCTACTGAAGGCTTAAGAACATCTGATCTCTCTCTGCCCTTAGTTTCACTGGATAGAAGTTCTCAAATAACCTGTCCTCGAAGTCCTTCCAATCCATTCTTTCGTGCCTACGAGCCTGAAACTGTATGTCCCACCAACGCTTCGCCGGTCCTCTCAGCATGTACATCGCTAGCTTGATCCTCCGACCTGGAGGCGTCTCGAGTTTCACTAAGATCATCTGCATACTCTCTATCCAGTGCTCAGCCACTTGCGGACCACCCTCACCCTGAAAAAGTGGCGGGTGCTGTGACTAGAACTCTCGCGCCAAATATTCCCTAGAAGGCTTTGTATCCTGCGGGCCTCTATTAATCCCATGCAAGACACATACCAGGCTAGTTCGGATCTTCTCATCGAGCCACGACCTGAACGATGCCAAACCCGGCTGCTGTGCTGCCTGCACTAGATCCTGAACTTGCTCCAGTACTTGAACCTGTACTTGCAGCTCGTGCTTTGGCTGTACCGAATTATGACCCTGATCATGCTGCACTGTATCATCTCCTTCCTAACGCTCCATCGAGTCGTGAAGGAGTAACCTGCTGAATACCATAAATGGTCAGACAACCCATATACACATATAACAATATATTCTACATAGATAAGGAAAGCCGTAAAAGGAAGTTTATAACAACTAACCTTACTCCCCCTCACCGCAACCCATGCCCCATGGCATCCCAACATCATGACCTCCATACCCGCGCTCAACATAGCCATGTATCAATGGTACCTTGGATCATGCCCGTCCTGACAACTCACGTTTCCTCAAACTGATGACTGAGTCACCCAATCTTGACAGTTACAGTACCTCTGCCATTGTACTTGCCTTCTCTCATATGATCCAGATGCAAATACCCTGCCACATGCAATTTTACAAAATATAAAGCATTGCATAAACATTGCACAACTAGAAATCCTATCAGGAATTTCACCAATTCACCATTCAAAGAATATAAATCATGGAAATTGATTTTTTTCATTCACATGGCATTATCACTTCACAATGAATACACGCAATTATGAAATTGAAATACCCTAAAATGTTCCTATCAAAAGCCAAGCAAGCAAGCCTCTCCATATCGGGCCATGGTCTAATTCTCCCTTGTCGCACCGGGTCAGGGGTCACATAACACAATCAAAAACATCACACCTCGAATAAGTTACTAAGGTTGAAATCATATAAACTGTAATCTGACAAAAAAAATAGCAGTTCCCACTCGTATCAACTAGGTTCATCCCTCGTACCTGGGGCTGCAGGCACCCAAGCACAACCTAGACACTCAGTCCCACTAAAAAACAATCTCCAGTCTACAATATCCCAAACAATAAAACCAGAAGAAGGAAACGAGAAGCCTCAAACTCATTAGTAGCCAGTAAAATGATGCTACTAAATCCATGTCAAGAACTCATTTGATACCATTTTGTAATGACCCGGACTCGGCCAGCCACCCGAACAGTGCTAAACGGGTCGAGTGTCACTACCTTAGGCAAACCTCCCTAAATTCCAAAGGTTGCCGACTAGAAGCGAGGGTCTGTTAGGTATAGTGGGGAGGCTATACCCTCCCGGAGTATCATAATAAGGGTACTGGTCCGAGAATAATAATAAATATGCAGCGGAAGAATAACTTAGCAGAATCGATCTAGACCTGCAGAGCAGAAGAATAATCAATATAGATAAATAGTGGAAGTAGTAAATATAAAAACAGAAGTAGAAATAAACACAACATCTTGCTAATAACATGTAACTACAACTGAACAGTAAAACATGCATCAATAGCAGGTCATACACAACTGAATATAAATGGGCGCCAATGTCTAACCAACAGTAGCTACAACAAGTAAGTATGCCGATACCGAAAAAAAACAAAACAAGTAAACCCCAGCTAGGTATGACCTCTAGGTTCATACCATATCCATGCAACAACTAACGTAGCCCAGATCTTGAAGATTGCCTCTTTCCTGAAATTAAATCCATGAAGTCTACACACGTCCCGAAGGGCCCGTGCGGGGTGTGAGAAAAATTTTATTAGGATACCACCCAATGGTGCGTACTAAATATATATGTTTATGTAGCCAGCCATTACAAGGAAAGTAGTAAATAGTAATTTTCACAAGTAAACACAAACTCCACTGGTGCTCAACAGCCACCTGGAGTATCACCTACTTCAGCCAATGCCGGAATCTCTGTCGTGCAACCCATCACCACATGCCACCTGACACCTCGTGTCTCAAGCACCAACGTCCCAATGGCACGCCCATAAATAGTATCCCGGCACCATGTGCCTCCTGAAACCTTGTTTCTCAAGTACCGACCTCCCGATGGCAGGCCCAAAAATAGTAACCTGGCACTATGTGTCTCCTGACACCTTGTGTCTCACGTACCGACGTCCATAAGGCATGCCCAAAAATAGTAACCTGGCACCATGTGCCTCTTGACACCTTGTGTCTCAAGTACCGACTTCACGAAGGCATGCCCATCCCCTAAATTCTCCTCACCTCCCACGTGTCTTTCTACGAAAAGCACCCCCAACCAAAATACCTAACCCCAACTACGAGGGCCTCTAACCACATGATTGGTCAAAACCACCTCATCGCGAAGTATCTCTGTGTGCACACTACTCAATGTTCTGGGTGAGTGGTAATAACCAAAATAGTACCTAATCCACCAACACATCTAACACCTCATGTCCCTGCGATCATGTCGCTCACGTCAGATGGCATTGCCATCCAAGTAACCCAGTCCATTACCAACCTGACAGTCTTTCGTTCTAAAGACGACGACCACGAACCCCAATCCTGTGGTCAAAACCACGCATCGTAACCCTATCTGGGCCCAACCTGCGATCAGCATCACTCATGCGTAACTAGTCCAAGACCAACACAACCCAAATGGTCCATCATATGCAATTCAGCAATTTCATATATAACATATGTAAACAGAAAATATAACTCGGAAAAACAAACTAAACAGTTGAATTACACTATGCAAGGTGATGTCCCATATCAGCACTGAGGTATTTAATGCCTCTAACAATTTATCAGGCTTCAATAAATAAAACAAAACAGTTTATAACAATATAACTCAATTCAAACCATTTTGGCATCCCCCGACCAAAATTCCCCAATGAGTAACAGCCCCTCACCCGGACCAGCTCATGTAAACAAGTAACAAGTCCTACCCAAAGGCATCCAATAGTTCCAATAAGCAATTCAATATGAAATAGCAGATAAAACGGGTCCCGCTCAAAATACCTGAAAACACGCCAAAGGCCACGTCACCCAAACAACCACGAAAAAACAATATGAGGTATACACGACCTACGTGAGACTCGTACAATGCTACTCCTCCAGTAATATCCACCAATTCGGTGTAAAATGCCATAAATCTACAAAAGATTAAATACTGTTCAAATTCCTATAACTCAATCTTGAACTAAAATCAAACAAAACGGCCAAAGAGGCATTGATACCATACCAAGGGGGTTCCAATGCATCCAACAGTGATCGAATCCGACTTCGGACGAAGAACGAGGGAGTGATTGAAGATCCAGACACCTTAAGAGTGGAGGTTCTATCTAGAACCTCAATACGAGGCTACTGCCCATTTTAACGGAAAAAAAGAAAGTACACGGCGTGTACTTCATGACTACATGTCGTGTATATTTCATTTAACTGTTCATGTGATGTCTGAATTCCTCTGACATACTTTTCGAACCTGTCGACATGAGTACATGGCGTGTACATATGGGTACATGGCGTGTACTTGGTTTCTCTTCTCTACCTCACCTACTTACCTGCACGCCATGTATATCCTGCATACATGTCTAGACTACACGGCATGTCCTATCGGATCACGGAGTATACCTTGTTCTACCTAGCCAACAAGACTACACGCCCTGTATGGTCACCACACGATCAGGGATACACGGCGTGTTGAAAACTACATGTTGTGTAGTAAGAAATTTCTACACAGTCATCACACGACATGTACTCAACAAGCACACAGACGACACTCACATAGCATATACACGGTGATTACTGAAAAGTACATGGCGTGTAGTATCGGAATTTCCAGAAACTTCCCATTTTCTCATGTCTCCTCAGAAACCAGTGAAAAATTTAAACAGGGTAGGGATTTTGACTCATTCCAAAGACACAGGTTCTTAAATTATGAATAATAGATACCCTTAAATTTTATTGAAAACATGTTTATACCCTTATATTTATTTAATAAGATGTTATGGTAGTTTGTAAACAAATTTAACAAGTGCCACATGGTTTTACACACAAAACCCACTCAGAATCCCATTTTTAATTAAGCAACCCCCCAAAAAATACCAAAACATGATATAAAGACATTGAAAAACTTAATAAACCAATTTAAAATTATATAAAAACACCTGAGTGACATAAAAAGGGTTTACACTAAAAACATACCACATATAAAATAATCAATTCACCTTGAAATCAAATACATATTTAATCCTACCAAAAATCAATTTCACAACACATGAAAGAGACAATGATCATTATAAAATAATAATGCAAGGAAAAATTCGTCACATAAATTTTTTAGATGGAACCAGCTACTTTTGGTGTTAAAATCCTCCATAATTGATCAAACCCATCAAATTCTGTTTATCTATACTAGGAACAAACCCAATGAACCATAAATCATGATAACAAACAAAACTCATGATCAAACCTATGAATGTAACCCTAAAGGAGAATAAAAAAATGAAAATGGAAAGAAAGGATTATTGGAGTAGATCAGGAGCTACAGGGGGGTCGTTGGAGGTTCCACCGATAGGGAATCATAGAGGCAGGGTATGGTCAGACTAGAGACGAATTGTAGAAAGGGGGTCTTTCCAACCTGGGTCTGACTGAGAGGATGTGTGACTTGAGGGATGAGTGAGGGAAGCAAGGAGGCATGCCGATGAAGGCTCCACCGGAAGGGATCACTAACAGCGGGAGTGACCAAGGGGGGAAGGTGACGGGTGATGTAGGTGGATGAGAGGATGGATATGAGAAATGGTAAGCAAGGGTTGTGGTATTATTATAGTGCAATAGAGGAGAGTAAGAGGAAGAGAAGAGAAAAAAATACCATAATAGGGGAAAATAAAAGAATGAAAAAATGAAATTAAACTCTATAAAACCATTACCAAATTAGAAAAAATAGATATGAATAGTGATAATAATGAAATTATTATTATTATTATTATTATTATCATTATATTGATAAAATAATAATAATAATAATAACTTATTAACAAAAATATTTTCAATAATAATAATAAGATACATAAAAATTATTATTATTATTATTATTCATAATTTCATTTCATTTTTATCATTTTTTTATGCATTAATTTTTTTTCTAATCCTATTAATATATAATATAAATATAGTTTTTGAATGTTGGGAAGGCCGTAAGGTGATAATGGAAAATATACATGGCTTTGATCATGCTCTACACATGAGTTGGACACCGTATTTCTAAAAATATACATTTATCACCAAAATCAAAAGATTTGAATCGGGACTCAGCCCAAACCTCAACAATGATATTCAAAGATAGTTAAAAAAATAAAATAAAAATATTTCCAGAGCCTGGGTGTGATAGTAATCATGGTGTTAGTTTGTGAATTACTGTTGATTCAATAAGGTTTCCTTATTAATTTTCCATTTCTCTATGTTTTGAAAATCACAAACACTTAATTTTAAGAAAAATTATATTTTATGTAAGGATTATTTTTATAAGAAAAATTTCCCTTCTCTAAGAAATTTTTTATCTTTTCCAATGATTTCATTGTTCATTTTATAGTATCTCTAAATATAACTCATTATATTACTAATGAAAAATGTGGATTTACATATTAAACATCAAAAACTGCTTAATACTTGGATATAAAGTACTTTACATTATAACAATGAATTCTATAAAATTACGACTCTGAATTTTCAGAAAATCAGACTCCGAATTCTCTAATATTCAGGACCTAAATTCTCTGACATTCAAACTCTGAATTCCTCATAATTCAGACTCCAAATTCCTCATAATTCCGACTCTGTAATCCACAAAATTTATCATCCAAATTCTTCATAAATCAGATTTTGAATTCCTTAGAATTACGATACTAAATTCATTGGAACTTAGATTGAAAAATCTATTGAATTTAGGTTCTAAATAATCTAGAAAACAAAATTTATATATTCATGACTTATAATCTCCAAATGATTATTTTGATATATTTTGAATACCATTTCTCTTAGACATAAAAAATAGTATTGGTTAAGAAATCTCTATTTCTTACACATGTCATAAAATGAATTTGTACAATATGTCTCTCATTAAATGTAGTTTGAGTGACATGTGTATTGGTCAATGTGAAATTTAAGGAAAAATATAACCATTTGAAGAGGGATCTGTCCATTTGAGAATATCATATAAATATGATATCATTTAAACGAGCTCATAACACGTTTTATATGTTCATCAATCAAGATATTGTTTACTGATGATGTGATTTATAGAGAGAGGACTCTCATGCATTGTGTGTATTGAACATCCTGTTCATCGTGCGTCATTTGACACTGATTGTTTCTGAGTACAATTGATGGATTCTTGGGATCAGAAGATGAAGGTTCTGACAACCTTAAAGTTTGAGGGCTTCAAGGGATAGGAATATATACATTCCGACTACCTTATGATCAAGGCCTTGCAGGGATATCAAACAGATTCTGATATTCCTATTGAGGGTTTACCCAGGTGTGGGTTAGATAGAATTCCGTCAAAGTATAAATCCAGGGACCTTTATCCAACATTGTTAGTTTACCTACTCGTTGGGTTAAAATATCTCACACATGATACTTTTTTTGTTTGACGTTTATTTTTATTGTATATTGATAAATGAATAAATTGTAACCTTCTTATACTTTATTGTTATTTTTTGTACTCTGATAAGTATGATTCTTTATAATTTCAGGTAGAATCTTATCAGTGTAAAATTTACTTAAGATTCATATTTGGAACCATATTTCTAGAACCTAACTAGTTTTTTTAATAAAACTATAAGAGATCTTCTAAATTTATCTTGTTTATAATTGTTAAACGTAGTTTTCCGTGAGGTAAAAAATGAATGTTTTTTAATCATAATAGTCATCCCCTCTTTTAAGTTAGCATCTAAATCATTATTTCCATCCTAGAATTGGTATCATTGGAGGTCTCTGAAACATTTATATTCAAATATAAGTTTTCATGCTCATATTTTTCCTTGTTCTAAATTCTCATATTTAAAATTTCTTTCTTAAAAAAATCTTTGACATGTTTATATTTGTTTACAAAAATTTCTATTAACATTTTTTTGTGGAAGGATGTTTTTCTTATAGAATGGAAGGAATGAATATATGTTAGATTTTCAATCTAAATCCTACCAGACCACAAATATTTGATGATAATTATTATGAATAATTGAGATATTGAATGAAGCCTTTTGTTATAAACACTAGAGTAGACTATTTTGTAATGCTTTCTGGAGATTAAAAATTCCTGACAAGGAAGTCAAATCCTTCACCATTCAAAAAAAATCAGAATAACAACTAAATTACAAGTTACACAATACATTGTTGTGTTCTATGACTAGAAATATATATAAATAACTATCTTCTTTTGAAGATGCTGACTTCATTTGGTCAAAATTGGAAGTTACACATTTCGGTACATCCAATGTTATAGTGACTATATGATCTATGATTTGAGCATAATGTCATGGATTTCTATTTTCATATGGAGAACCTATTTGCAATGTGAAACAAAGATTTATGGCCATACTAAATAGTTCACAGTCCATGTGAGTGAATGGCCTGTATGATGAATCTCTTGTAGTCAAGAATAATGATATTATGCCTAAAGAGTGGGAATATAAAAGAATAGGTATTGATGAGAGTATGTAAGTATCTCAAATCACTCTTGATGAGATTTTTGGAACTCTTTTTCCACATGAGACAAGAATGTAAGTGATACTGATATGAATTAGAAGATGAATGACAATGGAAGTGTAGCCTTTACTAATACTAAATCCAAGACTTCAGAAAGGGTTATAAGATACAAGTCTATGAAATTCCCTATTTTATCGGAACCTAGTGAATGTTAACATTATGAGGATGAACAAGACAGTTGTAGGGAAATAATTTCATTATAGATATAAGGAGAAAAAAACCCACGGAAGACTGTGAATTCACTTTCTATAAATGAAAAAGAGAAGGGCATATAACAACATACTGTCCTATGATTAAGAAAAAGCAGAGAAAAGAAAATCATTCTGAGAGGAATATAAAGAAGTACTACAAGGATTAATCTAAAAAAATGTTTTTAATGATAATAACACTTGTAGTTCTAGTGGTGTCTACTCATCTAAGGAATCCTTAGATTATGAATCTTCTAAATAAAAAAATCATGGTTTACTAGCTAAAATATCCAGTGAAAATCATTCTTTAATGGCCAAATATACACATTGATGAAAAGATTAATAATGTATCTTTGAATAAAAAGTATACTGATGATAAATACTATGAATATTCTGGTGATGCATCTTCTTCTAACGAATATAATTCATTACCTTCTTTTGAAGAAGTCTCTAGGTTTACTAATCCCAGACTTTCATATTTCATGGTATTTGGTTGAAACGTATTTATTCTGAATACTTAAAGAAATTTACATAAATTTACACCCAAATATGAATAAATAATTTTTCTATGCTTCTCTACAACTTCAAGGGCTTATTATGATTTTTATAATAATACCTGTACTATTGATCAAAAATTTCATGTTAAATTGGTTTAAAATGAAAAATTTATTTTTTAATAATCCCAACTGACATCCTCATATGTATTTTTTAAAATTTATTATTATCCACTGATAGAATACCCATCCAATAAGGAAAATGATCAATGAAGTATATCTGACGCACATACCATGAATGATTTCATACTATATGTTGATGAATAGGTTTTACAAATCCCAAATCAGTTGTTTCTTAAGAATCATCCTAGTGATTGTATCATTGGTGACGTAAATCAACCTATATGTACAAGTAGATCCTTAAGAAATTATGTAAATCATATAGCATTCATTTCCCAATTAGAACCAAAAAACATTGATGAAACACTATGAGATGGTGATTGGAAAAAGGCGATGCAAGATGAGCTAAATGAATTATATGGGAGCAATGTTTAGACCACGATTGAAAGACATGTGGAAAAGTTTGTGTTTGGAGTAAAATGTGTCATCAAAAATATGTTCTTTGAAAATTGAATCATTGTAATAAATAATGAAAAATTATTTTCTAAATTCCTTAATCAATGATAAGTAATATACTATGAAGGAACCTTTTATCTAGTGTGCAGACATTAATCTATTCGTATTTTACTACATTTGCAACTTTATATAATTTTAGTGTTTTTTTAAATGGATGTAAAATGTGCTTCCCATAACAGATTTGTTCAACAGGATGTTTTGTTTGAACAACCTCCTGGTTTTCAACACACAAAACATCATGTACATGTTCTGAAACATACCAAAGAATTATATGGAATTAAACAAGACCCTGCATCCGGGCATGATTGACCTTCATGATTCTTTCTTAAAATATTTTTTTTAATGGAACTGCTTATCCCACCCTCTTTATAATGATAGATAATAAAAATATTTCATTGCCCAATTTTTTTTTGATGAAATTATATTTGGTTCATCTCTGAAATATTTAACTGATTTATTTGTGAATCTAATGAAATTTGAGTTTGAAATGAGAATGATGGTTGAGTTAACATTTTTCTATGGTTTTCATATTTCTTAAATACTATAAGGAACATATATATATTAACATATTTATATTACTTATCTTCAAAAAAAGTATGTATATGACAACACTAAAAGTATAAGTACTCTAATCAGTATCTCAAATTATCTTCAACTTGATGATGCAGGGAAACAAGTAGACCAAACATCATATTGAGGTATAATAAGAAGTTTTCTATACTTGAAAACTAGTCATCCAGCTTTTATGTTGTCAATGTTCATATGTTCAACATATCAATCCAATCCTATGGAATCTCATTTAAAAGAAGAAAAATGAAAATTTCTTTATTCAATAGGAACCATGTATTTAGAAATATTTTATACTTATGGAAATGATTTTTTTGAAATGTTTTTCAGATGCTGATTTTAGTGTATTTATAATGGATAACAAAAGTACATCCGGAACATTTCATTTCCTAAGATAATCATTAGATTCTTAGTCATGAAAAAAATGCAACACTAAATAGCACATTCCACTGTTGAAGCAGAATATGTAGCAACTGGATGTTGTTGTGCTCCAGTGTTGTGGATGCAACAATCAATCACAAACAATGGCCCAAGTATTACAAAAACACAAATATTTTGTTATTATACTAGATCCATTTCTTTTTGAAAAAACTATGCATATCACTCCTGTGCAAAACCCATAGATGTTAGGCATCCCTTTCATAGGGTTCACATAAAAAAAGGAGATATTATTCTTCAATTTATTAGAACACAAAAACTACATGCTAATATTTTCACAAAATCATTACCATCCTACATATTTTAATACATTAAAAAAAAAATAGGAATGATAACAATAAGGTAATCTTCCTTATTAATTTTTTTTGAAACAAATATCCTTACTTTCGGAAACTCAATTTCAAAAGGGGAGTACATTTGCGTGGTAATTAAATGTTTTTCATTGATAAAAGCATTTACATAGTAAAGATTTATCTTTGTACAAAATTTGTGTTCTTAAAATTTTTCATATTTAAATTTTATTTGTAGTATAAAATTTACGTAGTGAAAATTATTCATAGTTAAAATATTTCGTAGTAAAAAATTTTCCATACAAAAAAATTTAAAAAAAAAAATTTCCCAAATCTAAAAATTTTCAATTTCAAAAATTTCATTTCATTTAAATTTTTTTCATAATCTAATATTCTTCAAGAATAATTTTCCTCATTAATGATAACTAACCACGAAATCCGGAATGTAAGTTTCCTTACATAAATTTTCACAATCAAACATTACTTGTAGGTATTATCCTCTGGTTTGAAGAAAATTTTTTGGATTCACTTTTCCTAAATCCAATGTTTTATCTGAATCCCCTCCACTGATTGGAATCATTAAAAATACTTCATCAGCATTCATTGCAATTGTCTGATCATATCAAGACAATTTTAACCATTGGATCAATTATCGAATATGAATCATCTCATAAACATATATATAAAGACCCCATTATGGTTGTCTCAATTTGGGTTTTCAAGGCCTATTGTTTTAAAGATCTGTCTCTCCACTTAAGTGTCAATCCTTATTTATGATCTTCTTAACTCTGAATGTCTTTGCAAGTATCCCCATAGAAGAAAATATTGTCATCCTATGACATTTCTAAATTGAAAATATAAAGAGAATGGTTAGTTGATCAGAGGATCTTTGCAACGTATGATTCCCTCATTTCAAATATATCATATTGAATGGCTGGGAAAACTTGTACATAGTAAAACTGAATGGACATGATCTGATTTATCTGAAGTTTCTTATTGAGTTCTCTGAATCCATATGTTTTTCAATGAAGGTGGGAGTGATATGTTCTCATTAAATAGTTATAGAAAAATTATTCTCTTTCCTATAGAATGGAAAATAGTATCCTTGAAATACCTTGCGATAGTGAATCCATTTTCTGTACCCACAGACTACCTAATCAGAAAAGAAGTTTTGATAACTAAAATGCTATAATGTGTCTCGGACTCAAAGGAGTAAAAAATCAAATGACCAACCATCTCTCCAATAACATAAATATATTAGATTTACGGGTTCAGGTATTTCTCATTCTATGAAAATGGGACAAGTAATTCTTAATGAAAAGTGAAATATATGTTGTAGATTTTCTGGTCAACCTAAGAATGACAAAATTAGTGGATTATATCTTTCTAACGATTGAAAATATCAAAAATGGCACCCTTGGTTAACAGATCATTATTTTCCAAGAAATCTTATCCAAAATCATTGCCTTATGCCTAGAATCGTTTAAAACCCAGTGTAGTTCAAAGAAAAAATATTTCAATGTAAATTTTCACAATGATGATACATTGGGGAGGATGAACGTCAGTTTCAATTAAGAATATAGAGAATTTTATGACTTCTATGAAAGTGAGATCAAATCATCTTCCAAAAAGTAAGAAGCAACTGAGACTTCCAATAAGGGTGAAAAAAGGGAAAGATAAATAACACTGTAGTGAAAGAAAAAATTCCTACAATTCATGAAAACCAATCAGCACATCCAAAATCAAATAATAAAAATACATATCCGGATGAATTCGTTGCTAAGTGGATAGAATATAACAAGAACAAGAAGTAAGGGGAGCCATGTTTTGGGGTGGACCCTGCTAAGGAAAAATCATCAAAGATTAAAGCCGCTGAGAAATTTGAGAAGAAAGAAAAACAAAAGAATCAAAAGAAGAATATGAATGAGTCTTAAATAGTTCAAGACCTTATGGAAGATACTAAAATAGATTCCAAGAATGTTTAGGTACCAGAGATGTTTCTCAGTGAGCCAGTCCTAGTAGAGACTCTGGGAAAGAAGATGGTAATTATAGCACCTATTGAATAAGAAGTGGAAGCAGAATAAGTGGATGGAAGTGATGATTCAAATAATATAATAAGGCAATTTGAAGAATATTTTGAGAAGGAGAGGCCTTCTCAGAAACTATCAATCCAGACAGCCCATTAAGAATATTCTAAACATTCTACCCCAGCAAAAGGTGAATATGGTCAGGAAAATGTAAACATGCCTTTAGAAGGAAAATTTTGTAGCTGTGATTTTGTTCAACTTGGGGAACTGGTGGAAGATGCTAAAAATAAAAATCTAAGAAAAAAAGATAGTATAACTATTATATAGTTAATAAAAATATTTAAAGGATATTAGGATTAATATGAGATCAGATAATTGAGAACTGGTGTATGTTGAAAAAAATCAGAAGGCTGAGGTGGCTAAGATACATTTTGGTAGGTCATTTAAAAGATAATATATTGATATATTGAGATAATACTCTCCAACAAGAGAATGTGATTTAGAATTTTCTTATATTGGACATGATTTTGTAGTTCCTTCCATAAAGAAAATTGATGATACAATTCCATTGTTTCCAACTATTGACTGAAGCTGTTAAATGCTTTAGAATTAATTAAATTAGAAATCAGTTTTTTTCCCACGCATATGGACCAATTTTCATGCTTGAGGAAAATATTAAATCCTTCTATAATAGGTTTTATGCATGGAGGAGGTCGTGTATGGAATTTAATAAGTGGACTAAGAAGATAATTGAGTAGATGAGAAACTTTTCTGACATTCAAGATAATGTGAATGATTCTTTTGATACTAAAGATGTCAAGATCAATGATCCAACTAATAGTTTAAATGATATACTAAATCATTGAAAAATATCTTGGATGTAGGAATAAAAGGATTTGAATAGGAAAAATAATTTAGTTGTTTTCAATCTTAAGAGAGAATGAAGTCTCATAATCAAGTTTGGAGAAAAGGTTTGTAAGGAATATGAACTTTTCAAGACTCGGCCAGAATATCCTAAGGCTCGGGATGAAAAGATCAATGCTTTGGAGATGAAAAATGAAGATCAATAATTAATACGCAAACATTTTTGAGAGGATCATAAAGACCGTAATAAGATGAAGACCATTTTCCAGAAGCTTATACCAAAGGAAAAAATAAGGACGCCTTTTTCCCTTAAAGCCATTCTATTGTAGTATTACCTTCTTTGTACAGAATTTTACAATCATAATGAAAATTTTGGTTTTTCTTCCAGAGTTTTTTTTTATAGTTTAAATATTTCAGGTACAATTTATTATATTCTCTAAATTAATTTTTGAAAATCACAAAGGGGGAGAAAGGAATTATAAAAATAAAACTAAGTAAATAATAGAATTCTATATATAATGGGGATTCAATCAAAGGAGTATTTTTTTCAATTAATTTTTATTTAGGGATGATAAATAAAATTCTCTTTAATGAAGTCATGAATATGATTCATAGGGATTTAAAAACCTAAGGAGAGGTTGTCATATTCGTCATGATTCATATATAAATAGAGAAATGATTTTCTTTTATATTTATAATGAAAAATTTTATGTCTTAATAGTCATTTTCGTAAGGATGTTTTTGAATTCCAAAAAGCGGAGATTGTTGAGTTAATAAGTTTTACTTAGGAATTTTCCATTTCTCTATGTTTTGAAAATCAAAGACACATTATCTTAAGGAAAATTATATTTTACCTAAGGATTATTTTCATAAGGAAAATTTCCCATATCTATGGAAATTTTTTATCCTTACCTATGTTTTCATTGTTCATTTTATAGTCTCTCTAAATCAATCTCATTTTATTACTAAGGAAAAAAATGGTTTCATATCTAAAACATCAGATTACTATAAATACCTAGACATAGATTACTCTATTTTCAAACCATGAATTCATTGAAATTTATTCTCCAAATTTTATGAAATTAAAAATCCAAATTCACATATATTTACACTTTGAATTTTCCGAAATTTATACACCGAATTCTCTAAAATTCAGACTCCAAATTCCTCAGAATTAAAAATAAATATTCATTGGATTTCAGACTCCAAATTCCTCAAAATTTTGACTCTTATTTACTCAAAATTCAGACTCTGAATTTAATATAATTCAGACTCCAAATTAATAATAATTATGAATCCAAATTCCTCAGAATTCAAACTCTGAATTCCATAGAATTAATACTTAGAATTCTTCAGAATTTCGATTCCGAAATTATTTGAATTCAGATTCCAAAATCTATAGAATTCAGATTTTAAATTCAAAGGATAACAAAATACAAATATCTTTATCTTGTAATATCTGAATTATTATTCGGATAGACTATGAAATATATTTTTCATTAGACTCCAAAAAGAATATTTGGTTGAGAAATTTATTTTCCCTTACACTTGTTATAAAACGATGTCATACTTTCTATTTGTAACTATCCACTGTCTCATTTGCAGAACCATATTTCTGAAACCATGAATGTTTGTTTTATAGAAAAAAAAGAGTTCTTGCAAATTTAACATGTTTAACATTGTTAAAAATTGTTTTTTAATGTCCTAAATGAATGTTTTTTAAAATTACTATTCACCACCCACTTGTAATTTAGAATTTAAATAATTATTTCAAACCTACAATTATTACCCATATAAATGATATCAACTTTTAAATATTTTTGTTAATCTAGAGAAATGGAACCGAATTTCAATTATGGAATTCCCTCCCCCATAATATTCATATATCATATAAAATATAAAAAACTACTTCAAAAAATAATATTTCACTTACCTCCAAATTATTAGGAAACTATTTTAGAAGGTGGAATCTTTTAAATATGATAACCTTGAGATATAATTATTTTATACAGTAAATCTATATCTTCTACAAGTTTAGCCCTATAATATTTATTTTTTATAAACCATAATGGGGAGATATGTTATTTAAAAATATAAAGGAACATGATAATTTTAGTATGATCCATTAACATTACAATTAGTTCATCAAACTTAATCATTTGAAATGAGTTCCAATTAAGGTCTATAACTTGATTTTTCATACATACCAACTACACTTTCATTGATTTTAAGTATGAAAGGATTTTCTATATAATAGGTCTAATATGAAAGTCGAATTCAATAATTAATGATTCTTTAACTACTAGATATCTTGACCCCCTTTATTATTTTACTTTAAGATATTTTTCAACATATACTCCCCGTCATCTGGATTTCAAATCTAGAGGTATTCAATCAATCTTTTCATTATATAAAACAACTAACATAATTTTGTAAAACAAAAATTTTCATCCTTCACATTCTCACTCATTCTGAACTATATCTTCATAATTGTTCATAATATTGGGAAAAATACAAAAATATTTGAACTATTTAGAATGGTTATTGTTCCATCCTCAAAATATTCTATAATAAGTATCCTTTTTAGAAGGTGTGGGGTATAATAATTAAAATAAGAATATAAATTTTAATCTCACATTATTAATCTAAATTACACAAGGTATAAAAATCGTAACCACAAAATCACCAACTTTCATTTTTGATGAAAATTCATCATCTTCTTTGGATCTAACATCAATTGCAGTTTCATCTTAAACCCATGTAGCTACAATATCAAGATGAGAAATATCATTAGACATTACTTGTGATCATATTACTTTTTTAGTAATAGGTATATTTTAAATTATATCCTTTATATCGTCTTTATTAGATACCATATGTGGCCTAATAACCTCAACACGCATAGATATAGGAAACTTGATAACAACTGGATCAATAAGAACATCAGCTCTGAATACCCCTCCTCCAATAGTTTCATCACTAAGAACATATATATAATGTTACTACATTACATTAATATGATTAAAATATTAATTCCAATTATTTACATATATATATTGGGTTCCTTAATGAATGGTCCTATAAAGAAGAACACGTCTCAAGGACTCCAAATCGTGGTTTTTGCAGACCGATTCAAACTAAGGTTCTCAAGCCAGTGATCTCAATATCAAAACATTCAAATAAAAGAGTAAATTGGTTTTATTTGAAATGATAGAAACATTAAGACTTATTTTAATCTTTCTAAATAATCCTAATAATGTACCTATAAAAATTCATATTTTTCCAATAATAAAAACATACAGATAATTGATGTATAGAAATAAGACCATATTCAAATCTATTTCTTTCTGAGTAATTATAGATTCAATATACACTTATATATAATTTCTATCAGGATTAATATCCAACACATTATTATTTTAAAATATTTTAAGTAAAAATAGTGAATTCATAATACCACGTTGTGTTATATCATTGAAACTAAATAGATATGATTTGAACTGAAAACATCTTTTTCAATTCATATGAAATAATTTAGTGAAAACATTCAAATATATTGATAATTTATTATCAACTACTTTTTAGACTACCAAGACATGATTTTCATTTAAGTAAAATTCATAATTTTTATAATAATTTATTACATTAATGTATAAGCTAATTTTTACCATTTTCTAATTAAATTTGATCTGAAATCCTTGAATGTTGAGTAACTTAGACACCAATAAATCTATTCTTTATGGACAAATAAAATCCTGATCATTTTCACTTAGAAATATTTATTTTGACCTACTAGATATCTTGAACTTCTAGATATCTTGACCTCCTATATTATTTTACTTCAAGATATTTTTTAACTTATACTCCCCATCATCTAGATTTCAAATCTAGAGGTATTCAATCACTTGTTTCCTTATCTAAAACAACTAACATAATTTTGTAAAACAAAATTTTTCATCCTTCACATTCTCACTCATTCTGAACTATTTATACATAATTGTTCATAATATTGGGAAAAATACAAAAATACTTGAACTATTTAGAATGGTTATTGTTCCATCCTCAAAATATTTTATTATAAGAAACCTTTTTATAATCTATGGGGTATGATAATTAAAATAATAATATAAATTTTAATCACACATTATTAATCTAAATTACCCAAGGTATAAAAATATTAACCACAAATGCACCTACATTCATTTTTGATGAAAATTAATCCTCTTCATTGGATCTAACTTCAATTGCAGTTTCATCTTGAACCCATGTAGCTACAATATCAAGATGAGAAATATAATTAGACATTACTTGTGATCATATTAATTTTTTTAGTAATAGGTATATTTTACATTACATCCTTTATATCGTCCTTATTAGATACCATATGAGGCCCAATAACATCAACACACATAGCTATAGGATTCTTGATAAATACTGGATCAATAAGAACATCAGCTCTGAATACCCATCCTCCAATAGTTTCTTCACTAAGAACATATATAAAATGTTACTACTTTACATTAATAGGATTAAATTATTAATTCCCATTATTTACATATATATTGGGTTCCTTAATAAAGGGTCCTATATAGAAGAACACATCTCAAGGACTCCAAATCGTAGATTTGGCAGACCGATTCAAATAAAGGTTCTCAAGCCACTGATCTCAATATCAAAACTTTCAAATAAAAGAGTAAATTGGTTTTATTTGAAATGATAGAAACATTATGAAATATTTTAATCTTTCTAAATAATCCTAATAATTTACCTATAAAAATTAATATTTTTCCAATAATGAAAACATTCATATAATCGATGTATAGAAATAAAACCATATTAAAATCTCTTTCTTTTTGAGTAATTATTGATTCAATAAACACTTAAATATAATTTCTCTCAGGCTGAAGATCCAACACATGATTATTTTAATATATTTTAAGTCCAAATAGTTAATTCATAATACCAAGATGTGTTATATCATTGAAACTAAATAGAGATGATTTGAACTCAAAACATTTTTTTCAATTCATATGAAATAATTCAGTGAAATCATTCAAATATATTGATAATTTATTATCAATTACTTTTTAGACTACCAAGACATGATTTTCATTTAAGTAAAATTGATCATCTTTATAATAATTAATTACATCAATGTATAAGATAATTATTACCATTTTCTCATTAAATTTGTTCTAAAATCCTTGAATGCTGAGTAACTTCAACATAAATAAATCTATTCTTTCTGGACAAATAAAATCATGATCATTTTCACTTAAAACATTTATAAAACCATATCTCTATTTGATAATTATGAAGTGGTTTTCTATAATACTTTTGACTCCCACAATCATAGATTTAGGTGTTGTTTGAGGTTAGAAATATATGGTTTAGGGGGAGTGTGGTGGGATATAAAAATTGTTAGAGTCTATGGATTGAAAATATTCATGGTTCCCAAGATAAAAATGATATATTACCTATAATGAATCTGAAGTGGCCCTATGAATGACATGATAAAATTAAAGTAAATAAAATTCATAAATCCAATAGGAATGTGTCTAACATTATGTCATAAAAATCAATTGAATGACATAATCTACAATTTCAAAATTGGGGAAAAGAATTAATTATTTCATTTTAATGAATACATAGTATAAAAGATGAAGAAAATATAATTCTTATTTCACATAATTTTGAAGTTAAATATAATAAAATCATTTAAAATCAAATGAACCCAACTAAATTTAATAAAAATAAACCAATTAGTATGAAATAGTTTAATATTAAAATATTTATATTTAGTTTTTAGTATAAATTAACTCTAAAAATATTTTACTTTTTAATGAGAGAACCATTTAGAAATTAAATCATAAATATATTTTATTAGTTAAATAAAGTATTATTTTAATTTTTTTAAATATTAATATTAGGATCATAATATAATTTTATTGGTGCGTGGTAAATATTTAAATAATTATTCAACAATGTGTGCTTCATCTAAAACACTTATTGAAAACAACTACCAACTGAAAGGTACAATTCATTAGTAGTTGATATTAAAACTGTGTGTTTTTTCATTAGAACAAGAACCCAATGATTTTCCAAGTAATTTTAATGTTCCTAAAAAATTATTTCTATATAATCAATATCCCCAAAAGTCGATATCAAAATATTAAATTAAATCTTATATAGTGGTTTTTTCGAAAATATAAATATAATTAAATAGTTCATTTCCAACACGTTATAATTTTCACGGCCACTTTTAAGTTTTATTATGATGGACTTACTAAATTCACTCACATAAACATACTAAGAACTTGATATTCATTCAACTGGTAGTTATATATAATAAAAACCAATAATACCTATATAAATTGTTTTCCATGAGAACTTCCTTCATTCAAATATTGTTTTATAGTATATCTATGAAAAGAATAATATATATAATTATATTCATGTAAACATAATTTTAATAAATAATATGTTTATTTTAAATGATTTAAATAATTTTGAAAAATATTTAGGTAAATATAATAACTAAGAATAATGTTTAACTAACCCAAGATTCCTATTTTAAATTTCCATTGAATGGTTTTTATAAGTTGCATAAAAAATATATGATTTATGGATATGAAAATAACAACAACCATGTAAATTTGGTCATAAAAACTAAGCATTATGTTTTCTTAATTAATTAAGGGACTTCCAATATTAATGTAAATTGAATTTATAATACAAATGAAGAAATAACTTCATGATAAAATTTAGGTTATTGACTATGAGTATACTATTCTTTTTGAAGTTTGAATCTAACTTTTAGTAAATATTGGTTTTAAAATCATCGAGTTTGTTAAATATAATCATCCCCAATTTTAATTATATTTGAATACCCATATTTTACATCTTTTAAAAATACATTAAAATTTATATGAGATTAATATGATATTATGATTGTAAAATATTCAAATCCTTATATATGTGAAAATTTTACTTGATAATATTTTTCTTCCACTTGGTTTTATCTTTTTACAGGTAACTTATCAAAATTTACTGAGATCACACCCTTAAAATAATGGTTATTTATAAATTCAAATTTAGTTTTAATAAGATGATAATCATAGGCTCATCTAATGATGGTTATTTCTATGATGGTAAGTGATTGTACAATCACAATATTTTATCATCACTAAATATATTTTTATTGCATACTTACCACCTACCATATGAATAAAATCCATATCCTTCTTGCATTATTTTATTTTTCACATCATCATAAATAAATATTACACATAGAAATCAAAAAATTTTATCACAACTACATACATTGGATTAAACAATGTGTAATTTTACTCATGTATCATCAAAAATCATGATGACTAAAGAGTAACTTTATGCTTTTTCAAGGTCATAATAACGAACTCATTCATGGATCATTAAATCTATATAACATTAACACCCCATATGGGGTAGTGTGAGTGTAGGTTTAATGATTTTTTTTCCTAACCACTGTGATTATATAATTACATTTATCCTTAAAGGCAAGATTTAATTCACTTTGAGTTATCGAATCTAGTGTGTTTTAAAATTGTGCATAGTTTTCTGAAAACCATTACTAATTATATAACAATTCATAAAAACTATATATATATATATATATAATTCATTGGAAAATATTCAATTTTTATTCCCTAAAAAAATAATCTTTTTCTTGTGATTACAAGACGCAATGATGTATCTTTCTCTACATAAAAGACATATTTACTAAAAATTTCATATATTATCCATTATAAAAATTAATATATAAAATACTAAAATAAGCCTCATGTTATTACTTTATCATTTTTTATATGGTAATAACATCAATAAAAATCTCTAAAATATGTTAACATAATCTCAATTGAAACAATTCATATTTTCTATGGTGATTGTTTGAATATTAATGAGTATAAATAGAATCAATATGATCTCACATATTACATATCATATGTTAAATGACTTATTTATAATATCCCTCTCCAAGCATACATTGATTTTATCTCAACTGATGATCCACCTTTGTGAAGTACTGATCCCCATATAGTATTAAAATAGGTCATAAATACATTAAAATGGAAACTTGTAACTTAACATGATCTTATTAAAATTATAATAAAAAATTTAGAGATGCATTGACCCATACTTATTCATTGAAAAGTATATTAATTAACACAATAGAGAGTTAATTGGGTATATACGACCCCCATCCTTGTTTTTTATAATTTATTTATAAACACATTATTTTTAAATGGGGATATTCTATAGGGACACTTCGATATATGGTATGCCTAATGTATAAGTTACCTTGAAAACTAAACCAATCAATTAAGAGAATCAAATCCTCAATTTTTGGAATATATTTTTATATTCTCCCAGATATTTCATGACACCAAAAAATTATATTTTAATTATATATTTAAATTTAATTATATATTCTAAAGGATAATGAATACATTATTATGATTTATTAGGTGTTTCAAAAGGAAATTAATCATTATCCTTTAACTTGTATATTATTGATGAATATAATGGGATAAAAAAACTATTTCCCTTATCTTGATAGTTGATATTGGATCAACATAAGGATAAATAGTATAACCCCACGACAACATTGTATTTTACCAAAGGTGGTTTAGTAACGACCACATGAAGATTATTTCCATAAATAAATAGTAGGGGAAGATTTATATACTAAAAAAGAATTTAAATTAATAAATCATCTTCCATATCTTTGGTGGTATTCAAATTATTTATAGAGATTTTAATTGATATGAACAACTACAAATTGATTTAACTACATATGACATTAACTATTATTCAATGAATGATTTTTTTTCCAATAATTAATTTCAGGATCCTCAATTTTGAGTCAATAAATATTATATTCCTTTTCCTCATGGAATTAAATGATGTCATCATCAATTATTCTCAATGATCATTGGCTCGTTGAGGTATATTCAATAGTACGTACATTGAAAATAGGTGTAAAATTTTACATTTGGCGAGGGTTGAGTGGGACCATCCATTATATAATTAAATTTTCAACCTTATGAATATCATTTTAGAAATATCATATTAGATTTCAATAATTTTTGAAAGATAATTTTTCTCTTCATACCATTTATGTTTATTTAGGGATGGCGATTCCCACATTAATAATTTAGGGGGAGTTGAATCTTCTTCCATTTGTAAGGATTATTTATTAAATTCCTGGAGTAATGATCCATTCATCTTTTCATATCTATCATTCCATGGAGACATTGGGAATTGTTAATTACTCTGTAAAAATTTAGGGAACTCTTAATTATTTAGTTTTTGATATTAATATCCTCAATCAATAATGATTTACAAAGAACTATCTTTATAACACCAAAAAAAGTCAATCATACATTTTTCATCAATGATAAATTCGTAGGAGTATCTAAAAATTATTGATTCATTTTATTTATATGATCCAATTTACATATCAACCCTTTTCTGGAATCCATGAAATTCCTTCTCAATATTACTAATAAAATTTCCAGGAATGTATTTAATAGAAAATATTTTCTTATGTTCCACACATTCAACTGAAAAAATTTCATCCTTGGTGTTTTTATTCTTGATAATTTTTCACCACTGATCATTAAATCCATATATAGGATATGATTATAAAATTATTTCATCATACTTAGGGAAATTCTTGACATAAAATAAAATAGTTTTGATGTTAATCTATTTAATTTTTAATATTGGATCTTTACATCAAAAAAGAGGATATTATTTGCACATAAAAAACTCAACCACAAAATATTAATTATTAGGTAGTGTATTATTATAGAAATATTTTACGATATTATTTATAACACGATAATGTTGAGAATTTTATGCTATTAGTTTTTTGATTGTTACTCCCATAAAATAGGTCATCCCATTTGATAAACAATATATTCTCCATCCCATTGGTTATTATCATAATTCACCCTACATGTTTATTTATATTATTGATTAAAATACTCTTATTAAAGAAATTTAAATGGTAAATAATAAAATTAGAAAGAGAATTATAGAAATCACTTTATTATCATGTCATTTTATTTTCTAAATTTTAATCTATGTCATTTATGTGTATTTTATAATTAATTATAAGTGAATATCAAAAAGTAACACGTCATGTTTACATAAAAACTATATTTCACTTAATATAATAATCATGTATTGATGTAATTTTAATATATATTTTTAATAAATCAATGATATCTATAGGATCTGTATTTTTGTGGCTAGGATTAGAATAAAACATTCTAATAAATTAGAAGATATTTATTTTACATATTTATATTTGTAAAATAGTATATCAAGTTACATATTTTACAACATGGGGTGACTTAGGGAGAATTATAGAATAAATGGGTGGGAAACAGATACATAATGTTGTAATATATAATTAACATGGGGTGAGATATCATATGAGTCCACAAATCAATGATTTGATACCAAAAAGAAGGGGGTCATTATATATCACATGAAAATATGATTTACTAGAAAAAAATGTCCAAGAATAACTATAATAGTGGCTAATATAAGAATTCATAATAAATATAAGTCTTTTAATTACAAATATATTTCATGGGTCACTGCAAATACATATAAAAAATGTTCATGTACTCACAAATAGGGTATATTGAACATATCCCTATAAACACAATCTAGGTATTATAATGTGATGTGATAATGTATAATGAATTATCTATTCTATAAGGATGATTTATAACATTATAGAAAACCATTTTGATGATATTTACATGTATTTTTGTGCAACATAAATTGAAATCTTATTTAGAGTAAAAGAAAAATCATTGACAAGGAAATGGTTTTTATATTCTTGTCTCAAAGAATATCTATATAATATATCAAAAATATATAATAAAGTAAGTGATTATTGATTTTCAATATATTAAAAAATAAATAATAAATCATATTTCAATAATTATACACCTCAAGTGAATATATATTAATAATAAAATGGGAAGTATTAGGAATAAAAATTATCTTTTTGAAATAATGTTTTAAAAAATGGAAAATGAACCAATGTAGGAGATATGAGCATTTGGTAATCCATGAAACAAAAAATTAATGTGAATAAATTTTAATACAATTTTGATTATTTTTTAGAAATCATAAATGATAAAAACATTGAATATGGTGATTTATGAATTGAAATAAATAATTAAAATGTTTATTTTATCATGTTATTATTAATTTTGGGAATGTAAAGGGAAAATGAAAATTTTGTATAATCTAAAAAATGAAATGAAAAATATTAATACAAATAACCATATATATAATATAGAATAATAATATTTTAAAAATATATTGAAAATCATTGATAGAGATAGTGCATATCCTAATAGAAAGAGTGTTAGGAAAAGGAACAAATTTCCACAAGTTTGAGACACATTTTATATATGAATTAAACTCCCTAATAAACATGTTTACAATATTAATTGATTGATTTATAATGACTATAGTTTTATTTAAATTTTTTTAGTTTTTATTCATATAATATTCTATTATTAGTTATAATTATTTTCATTGGCCATTTTTTGAGATGTAATGGAAAGATCCAATGATTCCACGTATAAGATGATATTGGTAATCAATTATTATCACATGATTCCATGGTTTCACATACTATAATATTTATACATCATGTCATACTAGTAGTCAAATTTATCAATAGTTATATATATACTATAAATAGATTAAAAAGAAATATTATTCTCTATAATGTTCTCTATTTGAGTAGATAAGCTAGATATGATTTTTTTGTCATAAATATATATCATATCGGTATTATTTTTTGATTAAAGTAGACTTGTATTAGAAATAAAATACTCCAGAGAAGCATATTTAGAACAAATATATTGGGTTAGTGATGAACAAAATCCTTGATAACATTATTTATATAATCCCACCATGATGCGAGGGATGTCTTAAATAATAATAGAAATGTAAGGAAAATAATGAATAATTTTGTAATGTTGTATAAAATTAAATGATAATGAAAATTATATAATCATATTATTGGTGACTAAAATGGGAAATTAGTCTGTTTTATAATACAATTTAAATACAAAAATGTACTGAGAATATATACCCTTCTCAGGTGAGCTTCCTTAGACTACTCATTATGACCTCGATGGATAATAATTTGTGAGGTAATGTCTCTAGAAATGTAATATTGGTTGATAAAGGAGTGGGTTTTGTATATAATGTTTTTATTAATATGTGCATATGTGAAGGGGGATGTTTGGAATTAAGGGTCTACTTCTAGGAGAATGGGAAGGGAGGTTTTGGGAAAATATTTTCTATATTGTTATTTTAACTCATAAATATGAAGTGAAACAATTAATGAGACTAATAATTGTATTTTATTCATACACAGAAACACCCACAAACACACACATATATATAATTTCATTACTTTTAATATTTTCTTCCAAATATAGATTTAAAAATTAATATTTTTATCTTCAAATTTACCATTTTACTCACTAAGTCCATTTTTACCAATTCAATATGTTAAATAATTATGAAACCATTTTGAAATCATTATGCTATTTTATAACTTATTATATGCATATTTTTTATACTCATTAAAAAATCAAATTTATCAAAAAAATATAAGAAATTAAACCAATGATAATTTTGATTATCTATATCCTGAAATATATTCCTTTTAAAAAATAAATTTATATATAAAGTTATTGTAATATTTAAATTTTAAATTAAAAGTCAGATTCTTTTATGAAATATGTAAATAAATCATTTGTAATTTTTTTTATTTATAATGATCATAAATTTTTCGATATTTAAAATTATTTAATGATATAATAATATATATATAACTTCATTTCAGTTTTGTTGAATATTATTTATTAGTTATATTACTATTTTAATGGTCAATTACTATTCCCAACAAGTATATACTATTCACAATGGTCATTTATGTTTCTTAAGTGTTATAGTGTTTATAAATTCTATAATACAACTTATATTTATAATTTACTATTTAATAAAATTTCCCTTATGGTTATATATTAAGCATGATTAAAATAAAAATTATATTAAAAATGTATAGTTCAAATTTATAATTTTTTCCATGGGTGATAATTCTAATTGACATTGTTATGCCAGAATTCAAAATTATATCTCTTTTATATATTATTTATTATTGAATTATATAATTTCCACGGTTATGAATTATATTTATAGTTCACATTTAATGTACTGTATTTATATAAAAACTATTGATCATTTTTATTATGGGTTAAAAATCATAAATGTCATGTACCATATTTTTAGAAGAACCTATATATATTTAATATAAATTTTTTTAAAAATAATTATTGGATGTCAACAAAATTATTCCAAAAATAGAAATTTAAACCAAAACACATGGTGATGTCTTTAACAATCACATCATTATATGATATACCAACAAAGTTTTTATCATAAAAACAACTAATAACCATTATTTTCTCTAATAATTAATATGACAATCAAGGATTATTTAAGGTCTATTATACTAGACAGTTTTTATAAAACACTGGTTATGTGGTCATTATGAAATCCTAAAAAGAAAATCATAGTGAATATATTCATCAGATACATTTTAATTAGTTTCATGTTTCTAAAATTTATTTTACCCAATGATATATGATTCCATATTGAATAGATCCCACTGCATCCATCAATGACATAACAAACCACACTTTATATAAACCATCTTATTTCTTACAAAAAAACCAAAAAATCCATTCCTATGAAATTAAATCCAAATTTCATTTTTCAAAATTTCACTACAATGGTTTAATAGGGGTTCTAATTCATTATCCTCATATAACTCATTATGATTCAAGTAATTATAGAAATAATGATTCCCAATTTGATTTCAAGTTTTGTTTTTTATTTACCTATAATTTGTAATATTTTCCTCCTCTACATGATAATTTAATAATATCTATTTTTCATGGGAAATTTTATGTCGCTAAATATAATTATTTTATGATATGAAATTTTATCAGATATTATTTTGAAACATGATTCTCATTCATCATAGTTATCCCAAATATACTTATTAATTTGTGTTTGATTAGAGTATCCTTTATTATATAGGTAAAAAAAGTATTTAGGACACATTACTATGAAATGGGATGTCTCATAAAAAATATGTAATCAATACATTGCGGAAATAATTTTTTGATGAGATACTCTATATGGAGAAAGTGTAGTAACCATATCCCAAATATGTTTTGATTTCATTTTGGCAGTTTATTTCACATTCATGTGACCACTACATTCTGATTTACAAATCATATGATTTATCCCACGGTTATATAATTTTATTATTTCTCAATATATTAGAGGGAACATATTTATAAAGTATCCCATTATTATTTATTTAGGGTTTGGGGTCATTGATAGGGAGATTAGAGGAGTTTTAGAGGCAAAATAAGTATTCTATCCATTTAGAGGACCACAAAATTGTGATATTGGGTGTGGTGTTGGATATTTTGATTCTCCCATAGGTGATTTAGTGTGGGGTATACCATTTGTTCTTTGTTTTCTCAGATGAAGGTAGTGGAATTAGACATTAGGTTCTAGGGTGCACCGCACTGAGTGAATTGGACTGGACTAACATTTCTATGGGGTTGTTTTCATAGTATGTCCACTTGTTATAAATTTGGGGGGGGAATGAAATAGGGATATCATTTTTTGATCATGGGGGACAGAACCCCCAATACCACCTTATGGTTGAGGATATAGTGCTAGTAAAAATTGATCCACATGATTTTTATAATGGGTTGAAATACAATGATTAAAAAAATGAGTTCCTACTCTTTCCATTAACCAATCTAACCGTAATATTATTACTATACCCTAAACAATGGTCATTGATTTAAGATATTAAACTATATAAGTTGTTGTATTGGATTTCATGGTACTTTTTTACTTCTTCTCTCATGACATAGTCAATCCCTTAACCTCTTATTATTCTACATCCACACCTCTTATGAGTTTAAACTAAAACAACCCCACCCCATCCCTCTAGACATAGTAATATAAATGATATTTTTTTAATGTAATCATAAAAAAGTACCCAACAATAAAACAATTCTGGTTCTTTTACCAATCTAGGTTCTGTAGGATTTTAAAAAACTACACATTTATTAGATTATATAAAAATTAAAAAAAATGATTAGTAATATTCTGACGCACTAACCCAAAATTATCAATAACCAACATAGATTTTTAATTATTCCTATGAGAAATATTTAAAATAGATGTATAAAAAATTAATTTCTCAAAAGGGGTTTTAATTTGTTTAAAATACCATTTTAAGAAATGAATCATTAAAAATATGTTTTCAGTAATTATTTTGACATTATATTGATATATCATTAATATAATTTTAGAAATATAATTTTAAAATAAAATTTAAATTATTTATGTCTATAAAAATTTTCAACATTTTAAAAATACTATCACTCAAAAACATACTTTGAAAATAATATTGTGATAATTCTGAAAAACTATATTCCATATGCATGAAATCAAAATTCTAAGACAAAATGTAATTTTGATGTATATATTGGGCCTATTCACTTACTGAGGGATGGGTTCACTCTCAAATTACCTAAATTTTTTACAACATTCAGGTGCTGTATTTTTTTGAAATACATTTTATGTTATACTAATTATATTTATTATCCAACGAGTTTTTTCTATATTATAAAAACATGTCACTACAAAAAATCACACATGCACACTTATATATATATACATATATATTAGAATGTTTATAAATAAATTTAAAATCTTTAATTGTATATCACTTGAGAGTTTGGTTCCAATCAAAACTCTTGTGACATAACCATTTCATAAACATACATGTACACAAACATTACGTAAATACAAGTTCACATAATTTTATAACTTCAACTACATTAAAAGCATAGTTTTCAATAAAAATTTCAAATACATATACGTTTAATTTATTTTATACACAAAAAAATGACATGAATGTATAAAATAATAGTGATATAAAAAATATAATTTGGTCTTCGTAAAATAAAAATTGAACATTATGTGTTGCACATAATTTAGCAACCCAACCACATATATCCTAGAGTTGGGATCAGATAGTAAATACATTGGCATTCTTATAAGGAATCAATACCCAAAAGCCTGATTAGTTTATAATTCTTATTAAACCAGATACATAGATTATAATTTTATTAAAAATTGATACACTAATTAAAACATATTTTTTCAGCTTATCAAATAATTAACTTGAGCAAAATAATAATACATCTTTAATATTATTTAAATTAATTTATAGTATTCTTTTTGGATTTCTGTGGAAATAAAAAAAATATCAAGCTCAAAAGCTCATTAATGGAAAAATATATAGGATAAGAAATAATTAATCGATTAGAAATGTCAATATGGAATGGTAAATAACTAATCACACATGAACATGAAATCAATAAACTATATGGAAGTGCATAAAAATATTTCAAGGTTATAAATGGATAAACATTACATTCAAATAAATAGATAATCAAAAACATATATGGAAAAGTAATAAACTAAAACACATTCCCATTGTCAATGATGTGAAATGAAATGTATCGATAGATATGTCGATGAAAAATCTCATTGATGAATAATATATAAAACTACTATGTTCTCAATTTTATACATGTATAAGGAACAAGAGGGCCAATTATTATCATTATATATCCTATAGATTATTTAAAACTACGTATCTATCCTATATTTAATTTGTACCACAATTTTGTCTCATGAGAACCTATAGATGCATCGAGGAGGTACATAATGTCCGGAATCCACCCATAACTACATTTCCAAATAATTATTCATATTGAATAATAAAAATAAATCATATTCCATTTAATATATCTGTATGTAATATAGAATATTGATTTACCAATATTTCCAAAAATAATCAAACAACTGTCAAAGTAGACACCGTATGTAAGTCGGTATATCATTGAGCTAATATAAATATCCATGATAAATGAAAATGATATTTTAGGGGAACATCAATGTTATATTATCATGATATATAGAATATTTCAATAAGACTATGAATTAAATCAAGGAAAATAATGTGAATAATATCTCTGGCCAGTTCAATAATAAACAGTCATGAGGAAAAATAATGGTGCTATTAATACAAAGAATCCCATGTAAAGTAAAATAGATGCTCTTTATCTTTGATGAAATAAAATATTAACATTTAAAAATATTCATCAGGAAAATATAATTTCATTTTGAAAATTGTTTTAAATATAAAATCCCATTTAAAAAATCATTTAGAAGGAGTCTTGAATGAAATGAAGGTAGATAAATTTGTACATATCGTATAAAGTAAAATGAATATTCCTTTTGTACAGCTAATGGATAAAAATTATTCATTTAGAAAGTGAAATGAATATTTATTCTAAGATATTAGTAATGGAAAAGAAGATCAATGTTCCTGTAATAATTCATTTTAAAATAAATATCGAAATCATTTTAATGCACGATTTTTTTGATGAAAACAGGTTATCTGACTAAAGAGAGAAATAATGAAGATATTTCATGAAAACATATTCTAAAACACATTTACTGCAAATGAGTGGGATATAGGAATTAATAAATTTAAATGTTCAGGGACAACTATAAAATAATTGATGGGATTTTTGTATAATGGTTATATAGTTTTCTCATATAGAAATTCCATTGATATATCATTATGATTTGTCCAGAGGAAAATAATAATTAAGCATTCCAATGTTTCCCTTACCACATTGAAATGTTATAATACATAATACTCATGATGTAATAAAATTATATAAATGATTAAAATATCATGAGAGTAATGAGATTCATGATATATCATGTAAAATTCATTACACACCCAACTTAAAAGAAACTTGGTGCATATCATCAATTAAACCTCAATAGAATGTAAATTGAGACCAAAATATCTTATTTCGTGATTTTATTTTTAATCAAGGATTTCATGAATGATTAATATAAATTTAAATGTTAAATATCATATATAATTTTAAATAACAGTATAATATATCAAAATGGGAATTAGTTATAGAACACAAACGATGACAGTAATTAATGTGACATTAATCTCACATATGTAAAATGTGAGAAGAAAATCAAATTCATATGAATGGAAAGACCCAAAACTGTTAATAATGAAATGATAAATTTAAAAACAATGAAAATAAATTAATTTAGGATATAATATATCAAAATTTTAATTAGTTAAACAAAATTATTGAAGTAAGTGGTGAATATGACATTTATCTCACAAATGTAAAACGTAAGATGGAAATCCCTTAAATTGTGTTTACTTTCATGTGAAAGTACATTAACTTTTTAAATAATAATCCTATGTAAATTTTATACTTTCTTAAGAAAAATTTTCATTTTTATAATTTCTTTTAATTCACATATAAACATGTTATGTACAACTAATTAAACAATAAACTTTTCATCAGGTGGTTTTGACCAAATTAAGTTTATGTATCAAAACAACTATTCTTGCTCTACTGTGGAAAATGGGGAAATTATATAACATCTAAAAAATAATAATCATGATATATTTATTATATATTTATATCAATTATATTTTTTAAAAAATCATTAAATATAGTTATGGAAAATTATTCATTGTTACAGTGATAGAGATTGTAAGACATACATTTGCATGAGTAATATTCCCATTCTGAAATGATAATTTTGTAAATAATGAAAGTAAATAAAATAATTATATAATGATAATTATTTAATAAAACCTGATTGTTTAATCACATATACATTAATATATAATTTTGTGGTGTAACAATAATCAACAAATGTTGAGGAGGTGGTTATCCACATGTCCAGAAATGACATTATCTCTTTTATAGTAAGTGAATGGGTAATAAAGAAAATAATATATATATATATATATATATATTTCATGAAAATTAATTATGTCATCATTATAATATTTAAATTATTTATTTCTCAAAATTTTAATTATAACCATCATTTATACATTTTGTGTATCATGTGAACATTTCACATTGCTTTGATTGGGTGGCAGTCCACACTTCCTCAAATGATATTAACATATTAACGTAAAATGGAAATTTCTAAATTTATGTATTTTAAAATGGTTAAATTTGTATATAGACATTATATAAAATCATATATAAAATATATAAACAAATTTTACAGCTTAATGGCTACAATGAGATGCCATAATGGAAGAATGAACAATCATTGTTTCGTGAGGTATTTGTTCATTGCCCACAAAAATATTTTTTTCTTTACCCATTATATGGTGGTATTTATAAGTGTAGTTTAAAAAATCAGAAGAAAAACATCTGAGTATATTAAGGGTAATTTATTTGTTTTTCAATAATAGAATAATAATATATTAGGGGATGGATAATCGAAACAAGACTATAAAAATTGAGAAAAAAGAGTATCCTTTAATTGGGTAACTTAATTTGTTGTATACCAAATGATTACTTGGATTTATTTCTGACCATAGGGTAGCTTCTAGGTCATGGGGTAAGATTTTGGGATACGATTTCTGATGTTATTGGACAATTTTTAGAGGCTTGAGTGTTTTGAGGAATGGGTAGTTGTAGTGGCCTTTTAAGAGGAGGGTAACGGACTCACATGGTATTCTTAAAAAAAATTAAGATTAAAGATGTTCATATATAAAAAAGACATAAAAAACCAAAAAAACTCATTAAGGTAAGGTTAATGGAAGAAATAATTCTATAATAAGGGGGTTTCTAATGTTTATAGGTTATTTGGTTCCTTTATATAATTGTTTTAGTACATTTTAACGTCTAATTACACCTTAATCATTGTAATTAATTTTAATCACCATGACAATTTTTTTATAAAAAATTAATGTTAACTTATTAGAAAAACATTATCATCATGATTATAATAGTTTATGTTATATATTAAAAATTAAAATCACAGATGTGGAAAATTTATGATTACTTCTAATCTCATAGATAGATAGATTGACAAGTTTTAGTAGAAAAATATTCAAATGATTGTAATGTTTTTAAATGAAAATGAAAATTTAAATTGATTCTAATGAACTAAATTATATTAATATATGTACAGTTGATACAATTTGACATTAAAAAAATATAATAATAAAATTTAACATTAATATATATTTAAATGAAAAGGAAGTTAAAGAAAATGTAGTATTTTTTACTATTCAATAAAAATGACATTTATTTGGAAAAATCAAAAAAATTAAACCAAATATAATTTAGCAAGTATGTTTTTAAAAATGAAGTTATTTTTATGAAATTAAATTATTATTTTTTTAAAAATTAATATTTAAATTTGGTTCTCTATTATAATGTTGCTAGATATAACGAAATAGATATATATGTTTTTATGTGAAATATTGGGTTCGGTCTTATATTATGCATACCAAATTTATTAGATGAATATATAAAATAATCTATTTAACATGTAACATATTTATTACACTAATATCACTCCAAATTTCAATTAATTTAATCTAATAGGGAAAAATAATTTTTGAGAAAAAATAGTTTTTTATAAAAATATTCTTTTAATATTCAATTACTTCTTATATTCAATTCTAATTTATTTATAACCAATGATTTGGTTTAATAAACCATATATTTTCACAAGTTATTTTATATTATAAATGACATCTATTTCATATCTTATGATATTAAATAATAATTTCTTAATTATAAATTATTTCTCGGTAAGACTTGATAATTCGTATAGGGAAAGTTATTGAATAAGGACGCTTTTACATGTAACACAAGCAATATAGGAAGTGTGTTGTTGCGTATTATTAATGTTATCCATGTTTCATGTTCATTTAAAGCTAGCTCAGTGTTTCTTGTTGTTAAATATATAGAATAATATTTAAATATTAAATATATTATAATATATATGAATATTATATTACATAATGTGCTTGAGGTTGTGAGTCTTACACATTATCGAATACAGGGATATTACATTAGTTTAATAGGGTGTCACATTTTCCCCAACTTATTTAAATTTCATCATTGATATTTAAAATAGATCATGGTGATTTAATTTTTAATATTTCCTTTGATTGAAATCCCACATCGTGATAATGGTTCATAAGTAATCCTCTATAAAAAACAGAAATGAATGTAAAATGGTCACATTGAATTCTATATAACTAGGACTCTAAGTTGGACAATATCAGTAACATGTAGAGATACAAACTTGGAGAAAATCGTAAATATTTTTTGGGAGTGAATGAGTTCATAAATCACAATCAAATAAATGATCAAAAATTGATGAGTGCATCAAAGCCATAAATATTATATTATTTCAAAAAAATTGTTAAATAAGAATCTAGGTAATAGGACATCATTTTTATTTTGAATTCATATTCTTAATGTTGGGTAATTCTTTTAATGACCAAGAATATAATAAAATATTTCATACTATTTATCTTTTCATATATTTTAGAATAAAAATATTTAGTAAATTAATTTATAATCCCCAAAAGTGTTAGTTCTGGTTCATTATTAATATTTACTCATTAAATTGATTAACTAAAAACAATAAAATGTTAAAATGGACATTGTATAGGTTGGCGATTGTTGTGAAACCCATATCACCCTTATGTCATGGGTTTAAGACCAATGAATTTTATATATTTGATTGACTATTAGCTGGTTTATATGTTTTCCAATAATAAAACAATATTAATATATTTTCAAATATATATATGATGGACATCCTTGAAATTGGGTTAATCAATAAACAGAATTTTAACTCATGTTTTCAATACCACCTGAATACATAAATTCTTTTTCAACTTATTTTGATATAGATTCTTCTATGTACAAGCGTTTATCCTCTAAGGGAGTTCATTGACTTGGTAAATGTTCAGGTTCCCCACATTTTTGACAAATACCTAAAAATAATTTCATAGGATATTCTCCATTTCCTTCAATCGTACTCTTCATTTTTCCTTGGAAATACATTTCGTTATGTAATTATTTCCCACACATAAATCATGTACTTATTACATTGAGACAATTTCCTGGTTCTCTCATTCCATAATTCTCACATACTAAAAATCTACCCTTATTTTCTACAAGGTCTCTGTTGCTCAAGCTCTTTTCATCCTCCATCCTTCTATTCATGGTTTCACTCAGGGGTTGTTAATGGTATATTTTGTTAATAAAATATCATGAAAAATAATTAGTAACAAACTTGATTATTTTTTTCCTTTCAAAAAATCAGTTGGTTTCCCAATTTCATCATATTTTCCTATTCATTTTATGATAACAAGATTCCTTGAGATTTACTCCATTGAATAAGACCAAGAAGAATAGTACAAGCAATAGTAGTAATAGTGAGAACATGTTGTAATTTGTTATATGATATCTAAATCATAATTTTTTAAATTAATTGATGTTTGCACCTGATTATTTATATTCAATCTATACTAACATTTTAAATAATGTGTTGTAAAGTAAAAGTGGATTATCCTAATAATATCACATAAGAGTGTAAAACTATAAGCGTAGTAAGGTCTGTATTGATGTACCAGGTTACCCCATATCTTATATGGAACACCATTTCAAAGTTGTTACTCCAAGTTACATATATGCTAGAACCATGTCCATATGTAGTATCCAGACATGGATGTATATTTAGGAATACAAAAAAAATCTTTACTTTACCAAAATTATAGGGTTTTCATCTATAATTGTTCAAATTATACTTTATGGTTATGTTTTCTCATCTATGTTTTCTTAAATCTAGTTCTGAAGGTTACTACTAAAAATTAACTAATAACAACTGTAGTGATCCACCCCCAGATATCCTAGAGCTAGTGTCTATTACTAAATACATTACCATGATTACATGAAATCAATCACTAATGTACTAACTAGTTTAATAGTCTTGTTAAACTAGATACATAATTGATAATTATATTAAAAATTCATACACTAATTACAACATTAACGTTTTCTCCTAAATAAATAATTTCTTGAGGATAATTCTAATCTATTCTAGTTTATTATTGTATTTCATTCATTGAAAACTTATTGGATTCTTGGGGAATGAAACAATATAAGGGTTATCCCAAATTCTCATTAAGGGAAATATATAGAGTGGAAGTAAAAAATAAGTCAATTAGAATTATAATTTTGTCATGATAAATAACTGAATACTGATGCCTTGTTGTCAATAAACATAATGGAATTATGTTATAAATATAGAAATGTAATAGCTAGAAACACATTCGATACAAAATTACTAGATAAGGAAAAAAATATAGAATAGAAAGAATTTAAAACACATGCCATTATTCAATGATCTGAAATGAAATGTATCCAAATATATGATGATGCAAAATCTCATGGGTGAATTATAAATGAAATTAATATCAAGGAAATTATTTCTTAGTCAATGTCATGTCTTAGGAACATTATGACCTATTAGTATCGAGATATATCCTCTAGGTAGTTTAAAACACTGGATCGTTCTTCTTTTTAATTTTTGAAACTGGTTGGCCTTAGGAAAACCTATTGGTACATCAAGGAGCTATATAAAATTTTGGTTTCACCAATCACTGCATGTCCAATGCATTATTTATATTGAATAATCAAAATAAATTATATTTCTCATCAAATATTTGTACTTTTAGAATAATATATAGTTACCCATATTTCTAAATATAATTAAAAACTGTCAATCTACACATAATATGTAAGTAGGTATACTTTTAGTAAATAATAATATCAACGATAAATGAGATGGATAATTTCAGGGAAATTATATTATCAATTATCATGAGAGATTTAATATTTCAATAAAAACTATAAAATATATAATGGAATTGAATGTGATTACTATCCATGGTCAAATAAAAAATAATCCACCCATTGGAAAAATAAGGTTGGTATTAAAAAAATATCATACAAAGTATAATAGAGTGTTCGAGTCAGTTTTGGAATAAAATATTAACTTATAAAAATATTCATTGGGAAAATATCCATTGATTTGGAAAATATATATTAATTGTAAATCCATTATAAAAAATCAATGATAACGAGGATAAAATGAAATTATGGTGCATAAATCCATACATTCCTCACAAGGTAAAAAATAATCCCTTTATACGACTAAAGGTTATAAAATGACTCATTTGGAACGTGATAAGAAATTTCATTCTAAGAGATTGGTAAAATAAAAAAAGAGTTGAAGTGTCTTTCCCAATCATTTTTAAATAATTTTTTATTTATTTTAATAAAACATGGTTTTTAATAGAAAACTGTTTCTTTGACTAAATAGAGAAATAAAGTTGAGATTTCATAAAAATAGTTCTAAAAGACATTGACTAATAAATTGTGGTAAAAGGATATTAATACATAGAACTAGTCCTGTATAACTAGATAATAATGAATGGTATTATTGAAAATTGTTATATAAATTTTTCAAATCGAAATTACATTTAATGATAACTAGGATTGGTCTTGAGGAAAATAATCTTAAATCATTTTAATGTGTCTGATTTCACATTTAAATTTATGAAAACATAATAATCTTGAAGGAACAAAATTATAATAATGTTTGAAATATTATGAGACTAAGGTGATTCATTAAATATCATTTAATGGGCAGAACATACACCATGTAAAATAAACATTGTTGACAACAACAATTAAACAACAATTGAATATTAATTAAGATGAAAATACCTTACTATATTAGTTGGTTTTGTGACAAGGATTCAATGAAGGAGTAAAGTCAATTTTAAAATATAATATCATTAGATAATTTTAAATCCCATAATAATTTTTCAAAATAGGAAGTATTTATAGAAAACAGAAGAAGGGAGTGTTGAATAAGAAATTAATCTCACAAATATAAAATGTGTGATGAAAATAACTTACATATGGATCAAAGGAACCAAAAGAGATTTCAATAAAATGAAAAAACTAAATATCATAAAGATAAAAAAATTCAACATATAATATATCAATATGAGTTGTAGTTACACCACACAAATGAAGTATGTGGTGAATATGACATTTATCTCAGTAATGTATCAAGTAAGTCCAAAATCCCTTACCATGTTATTCTATTTGAGTGAATGTCCTTTAAATTATTTTTCAATAAACATATGTTAATTTTTAACATGATTGAGAGCCTATTTAATGATTAGAATTTCTTTTATTTCACTCATTACCATGTTGTGTACAACTAAATAAACAATTATATTAATGATGGGTGTGTATGACCAAAATTGGTTTATGTATCAAAACTACTATTTTTGTTAAACTATGCTCGAATGGGTTATTATGTAACAAAAATATAATAATAAACATGAAATAATATCATATTTTTAAAAAAAATTACAAATTTGAAATAAATAATTGAATATGGTTAGGAAAAAAGAATAAATTTTACAATCATGGAGACGGTAGGTCGTACGTATGCACCAGTGACATTCTGATTATAAAATGGAAATTTTGGAATGAAGGCCAGTAACTAAAATATTTCCAGTCAGATAATTATACAATAAATAAAATATTATTTAATGACATATTATTATATATATAATCCTATAATTTTAATGGAATCAAATCAGTTTGAGGATGTTGTACTCCACACGTCCACAAATGGTGTTATCAATATTAATGTGTGTGAAGGGTTAGTAAAGAAAATCATAAATACGTATTCAGAAATTTAATTATTTCATGAATATCATATATATATATATATTGTATCTTATATTTAATTATACCCATCATTTATACATTCCTTGTATAGTGTGAGTGAATCACATCGCTTTGAGGGGGCAATAGTCCACACTTCCTCAAACGATGTTATCATATTAATTTAAATTGGAATGTACTAAATTTATGTAAAATAAAAGGTCAAAAGAACTATAAATACATAACAAATATCATATATAACATATATATATATATATATATTAGTCCAACTTACGGGTGACCATGAGAGGCTGTAATGGAAGAAATAACAATCCTTATTTCGTGAGGTATTAATTCTTCATCCTAATAAACATTTTGATTGTGGTCTATCAGATGGTGTTGGGTTTAATTTTAGGTTAAAATATCCAAATAAAAACATCCTAGTATATTTAGGATACCGGTTTTTTTATAAAATAATAGAATAACGACATTTTAAGGGATGTATAATGGAAATGAAACTCAATATAATGAGGAAAGACCTTACCTTTTAATCGGTTAATTTAATTTGTTGTATACCAAAATCATACATGGATTCCTTCATAACAAAATTTTAGATTCTAATTTTTTAGTAAGGTTGTTTGTAGAAATTCATTTTGGGGTTTTCCAAACCTATGAGTCTTGATATGTGCGGGGAAAGACTAGAGGTGTTGGAATTTTATAGGGAAGGAAAATGACTCACACGGCATTCTTAGAGACAAATTAGGTGTGTGAATGTTATTACCTAAAAAAGTCATAAAAACAACCAAATAATATTAATGTATAGTAAATGGATGAATTATTTTAGAAAATGGGTGTCAGAAAATTGGCATGTTTATTTAGGCAATTAAACATTAGGTTTTAGTCTATTTTTAGCATAATTACACCTTATTCTTCGTAAGTAATTATAATAACTTTCACTGATCATTTTGTTAAATATTAAGTTAAAATTATTTGAAAAAAATATAATCTTGAATAAAATTGCTTATGTTAAATTTTCAAAATTAAAAGCATAGAATTAGAGGAATAAATATTAATTCTGATCTCATTGGCAAACGAATAAATTGGTTTTAATAGAAAAATGATCAAAATATTGTTATTTTTTTATTATATTTATATTTAATATTGATTATAAAGTAATAAATTATTCTAATATATTTATAATTTATCCAATTTGAATTTAACAAAAATGTTATAATATATTTTATGATGAAAAATTATTTAAATAGATATGTAGTTTTTAAGGAAAACACTGTATTTTTTAGTCTTCACAAAAAATTTGGTTTCCCAGAAAAGTCCCAAAAAATTATCCTAAGGTAAATTGTAAATAATTAATTATGAAATTAAATTTATTTTATCAAATAAAATTCATATGTGATTCATGATTAATATTTAAATAATGTATTCTATAAAAATGTGGTTATAAATGCATGAATAAAAATAAAGGTTTTAATGTGAAATATTTGATTTGGTCCTATATTAAGATCACCAAATATATTAAATGAATACAAAATATTATTGATTTAATATGTGAAAAATTTATTTCATTAATATAACTCAGTAATTGTTATTAATTTAATATATTAGTGAAAATATCATTGTGATAAATAATAGTTTTCTCTAAATTATTCATTTAATATTCAATTGGTTATTATACGATTTTATAAATTATTTGTAACCAATAATGTATTTTTCTATACCATATATTTTCATATTCTATTTAATAATATACATGAAATGTAGTTTATAACTAGTTATATTAAATATTAATGTTTTAATTTTAGATTGTTTTCTATAAGACATGGTATTGTGTAGAGTAAAACCCATTAAAGACTATTTCTTTTTCATGTAACTCAAGCAATAGAGGACAGACATTGATGTTTATGATCTATGGTAACCAAGTGTCATTGGTTATGAAATATAACTCGACATTTCATGGATTTAAATATATAGGATATATTTTAAATAGTAAATATAATATAATGTATACTAATATTATATTACATTATACGCTTGTTGTCACATGTAATACATGATATGGAATACATGTTTATTACATTAGTTTTTTGATGTGTCACAAATAAAATTATTCATGATTAATTTCTTTAAATACTATTTCATCATTTCAGAGAGATATGTCTACAAAAATTTTGAAAATCATAACATTATGTGCGCATATATATACTAAAATAATTACTACTTGATGATCTGGAACTTTGAATAAATCATTTTTATAGATGTTTTATTAATACACACACCCATTTAACATACATAATTAAATCTACATCTAGGAAAAATATGAAAAATCAATACACACAAACACATATTTATATATATCATGAATAAACATATAAATTAATCATATATCTAAAAACAGTTTCAATACAGAAATATTATGAATATGAATTAAAGGGATAAACTTAGAATAAATAAAATTATAAAACATGAAATAAAATTAATTCAATAATATGAAAACATTGAAGTAAAAATTCTTGATGTTTGGAAATAACAGACATAGATGTATATAGAAATATAAGGATTTGAATATTTGAAATAATTTAGTTGATCCTAAATAAATATCCTTACAGAAAAACAAATTTAAATGTATTTTTGAAAAAAAAATAATCCCTAACATGAACAAATGACATGAATTGATGAATAAAAATAAATCATTTAAATTTGTACATTAGAAATAAGGTAAAATATCTCAAACTAATATTAATATTTTTCATAAAAATTAATAGATATCTAATCTCGTTTTCAATTATGAAATTATAAATCATAATTTTACTAAAAAATGATTATATTTATGCCCCATAATAATCCTTGTGAAGAAGAGTTTCTTTATAATGTAGGATAATTGTTTCCCACAAACTCACCAGAAAAATCACAGAAGAATAAAATAAAAATGAAGGAAGATATGGACATGAACAACAACCTCACCATTCAATATTTGACTTATCAGGGGAACACCAAGAAGGATAAACTACTTTATATTGAAGTCATATACAATTAAATTAAATGAATCTCATAACCAGATTTTGAAAAAGTTATATTTGGTAGGAATAAAATTTAATGGCAATGATGATTTTAGGAAAATTAGTGTGAAAAGAAATTAGAAGCTTCACATAACAAGATTAATGAAATAGTTGTGATTCTTATATGAATCCGCAATCAATTTTTTTAATATCATGATGATAGATTGATTTGATATGTGCCTATTCAATTAAGTACATATAGGAATTGTATATTAATTAAGGAAGTGAATGAATGACTATAAAAAAATGCTTGAAAATTATTGCGATGACATTCATAGAAGGAAAAATCCAAGAAGTGGAAAAACAGAGAAATTAAGAAAAGGAAATGAGGTAATATTTGAACTCCTAAACAAATTATGAACACTCCTGCATGAAATTCAGGAAAACACTTGTTAAATAGTAATAATTGTGGGTTGTTCTCCACAAAAAAATATTTTTCAGATAAATCCACACAAATCACATATGTACTTCATGAATCTTGCTGGTCATCAACACTCGCTATGACATCAACACAGACATGGAATATCTTAAATCCGCCTCATGACACATCATTCATCTACAATGAAACTAGTTCTCATAGCCTTTACTAGAACTGTTTCGGCCTCAAAACCCAAATATGAAGACAAACCCCCACCGATGAAGCCCTCGACTCATGACATGGAGATCGGAAGTCCCCCCTCATATTCAGTTTTCTCTAAGCCGTAAGTGACTCCCATTTTTCCCTAATCCCAAACATTATTTCCTCATTTTTAATTTCATTTTTCTAGTAATTAAATTTTTTAGTTTCACATATATATAATCATTAATAAATTTTTTAATTACAAAAATATTATTATATATAATTTAAAAAATAATTCATATATAGACATATAAATATAAAAAATTCATTTATTCATTTTTTAAAAACATGTATTCTCATAGTTTTATAAAATAAAATGTTGTGTTCTAAATATTATATAATCAAAAATTTTTAATGTTTTATATACCAATAATTATAATAATAATAATAACTCATTTCTAAAATAGAATAATTATATTTTAAAATCTATAATTTTGCTAATTTAAAATTTTCTGAAATATATATTATTTTATGACGTGATTTTTAAATGAAAAAATTTATTTTATATTATAATCTCGTAATACTTATATTGTAACTCATAATTATAACATATATTATGAATAAATGTTATGAAATAATTATCTGAAATAATTTTGTAAAGTATTGATATTCTATATAAAAATTGTCAATTAATTGTATTTATTGTTAAATATAATACTCATATATCCCTACAAGTTAATATATAAATATTTATATTAATATATATATATTTATATATAACTACTTAAGATATAAAGGTAAAATGGTACATTTTGATTCAAACCATATTTTGATTATTTAAAATTTTTTATAAAATATTTTATTAAGACATTCCATGGTTTTAATTTATAGAAAAATTATTAAATAATTAATTACTATTTAAAATTTCTTAGGGTGTTACATTCTATCTACCCCAATTTAAGTTTTACCCTCACAATTAAATATTCAGACATAAAAAATTTCAGAATTTCCCAATTCATAATTAAGTAATTTCTAATGGGGCTTAACAATATGATGAAATCTCTATCACGTTGATATCTTTCTAAAAATAATATATCTAATCTCCAAAGTATTCTTGAACATCATTCAGATATCTATTATATAAAATGCATCATGCACATCTAGACTCGGTACACTTAAATTTGGATTGATTTTATAATAAAAAATACACAAATAAAGAAAAAACAATAAAAATAAATCCATAAACTTTTACTAGTCTAGTTTCTGGAAGATTTGACAACTACTTTCATTTATCAGAGTTGAAAAAATAGAAAATTACACACTACAGTTCTGCTATTCTATCTATAAAAGAAACATTGACCAATATTGGGTTTCTATCTTTCATGAGATTTTTTTTTTAAAAAACTGGATAAACACTAAATTTCCAAGTAATGCATTTAAAATTCATGAAATTCCTTTTTTCAGATATAATTATATGGATATAAGTTTTTATGAACTCTTTTGAAATTCTAATGATATATCATAATAATACTATTAGAAATAAATTTTGAAAATAATATTGAAATTATTTATGTTTGGATAATATTTCAACATTTTTAAATGACTTATACTCAAAAAATTGCATTGAAAATAATCCAACGATCCTTCTAAAAAACTATACATAATCATTTGGAAAAAAATACTAGGGAACATATAATGTTTATGAATATCATGGGGTTACCCACTTTCTGAGGTATGGGGTCACTCTATAATTCTATACCATATTGACCACAATCCAGATCCACATTTTTATGACAATAATTTTATACTTAATTTACTTATACATAGTTTGAGTACTGTGTTTTTTAGTTTAAAAACATATCGCCCAATTAAATTATCCATGAACACACACAAACACATACATAAAAGTATGTATGTACATAAATATATGAACAACCATTTTATATCACTTTAGAGTTTGGTTCCAACCCAAAATTATTTCCCAAAACCATTTCATAAACATCCGTCTAGCGAAACATTCAGGAAATATATTTCTACATAATGTTATAACAATTACCATCTTAAAACACAATCGTCCAAAAAAAATTCATTGAAATTTTTTTAATTCTTTTTATAGATTAAATAATGACATGAATGTGTAAAAAATTAGCAACATAAAACCAATAATTTTTTCTCCTTAAAAATTCTAAACGATAATTATGCATCAAACCTAAATTTATTTTAGTAGAATTTTATAAAATTATACTTTCATAATTTTATAGATATATATATATATATACATAAAATGTGAAGGTCATAACATTATGTATATATATACACTTAATAATAATTAAATGATATTGAACATTTATTAAATAATTTTGACTATACATGGGAGAATAATACATACAACCATATATGATACATGATTTAGTTGACATGTGTGAAAGAAATAGAAATACATATTTAGTACATATAAATATATCAAGAAAAAATTAAAATATATGACTAATGAAATTTTTTACATACACACCAGTTCAATTTGTCATTTAAAATTATAGACTTCTAATTCACACACTTACAAAACATGAAATAAAAATATTTGAAAAATAATAAAACCTTGAAACAAACATTATAAAGGTTTAGAAATAATTTCTATATATATATATATTGAGAAATATAAGGATTTGAAAATTTGAACTAAATGATTTTTCCAAAAATCCATTTCCTAATAAATAACCATATTCCATAACACATTTTCTCTATGGAAAAGAATCTATACTGGCTGTTCGTTATAAGAAATATTCTATTTCTACTGGACTACCTCTGGAATGAAAACATGAGATAGATCAGTTATATACATCCTCAATGGTGAACATGAAAAACATTGTGTACCTGGGATAAACATAGATGTAAATCCACCTAGTATGAAACTAATCTAGAATTATATTGGATTTCATAGGGTCCAATGAACCACATACTCCACATTCCCTTCTTACCAAAATGCATCAAACATTTCCACTGAGAAATAATGAAAAATTCCTCACCACTTACATCGAAAGAATGATCCTTCATCCTGTTATCCGTATTTGTTTTATGCTAGCTTTGAGCTAACCTCATTTGATTATGAATCAACTAAACATTTTATTCCATATCTCCTACCAATTTTGTTCTCAACTGCATCCATTAAAAAATTCATCAAATCAATAACCAAAGGATATCATTCTAAACGATTTTGGTTTAATGTTTCGTTACTCTTTCGACTGAAAGCATCATCCACATTACTTTCCATCCATGGATGGTAATGAATCATGAAATAATAATACTTGATTAATTTAATCCGTCTCATTTGTCTCATATTTCATTATTCTTAATTGAATATATACTTCATAATTTTTTGATCATTATATATTTCACACATTACACCATACAAAGGATGCCTCCCAATTTTTAATGAAAAATGAAGAGAATCAAATTCCAAATAATGTGTTGTCTAATATAACTCATGAGGATTCCACTGATGTAAATCATAAGTAATTTCTAGATCATTATACAATATGAAACAACCAATTCAATTAAATGATGGATCACTATAGATAACAAAATCCATATTCATGGAATGTAGGTCCAAAATGGGAGCATTTACTGATATTATTTTCAGTTCCAGAAAAGAATCGTACCATTCGTTCGTAAAAATGAACCTAACTCCAATACGTGATAGCTTATTTATCGGTCAACATAACATTGAAATATTTTCCAGAAAACATTTTTTAAATAACCTATTAATCTAAGAAAACAATTAATAATTGTGATATTGGTAGGTCTTAAACATACATTAATAATTCTTTTTATAAGGGTCAACATTTATGCCATATTTTGGAACTATATGACCAAGGAAAGAAATGTTTTCAAAAAAAAATCACTCTTAATAATATTCTATATTGTTAATTTTCATTTATGGTTTGTAAAAAATCTTAAATTGACATTCATGTTCTTCTCAACTTTTAGAATATACCAAAATATCACTTATGAACCCAGCCACTATTTAAAACATATGTCAACTGATCCATCACTCCAAAAAACAATTTTGTTCGGATTCATAACATCTTAGGATAATGCTTGGGATGGTTTTTTATGTATTCCTTCCCATTTCAGCTACAATGTTTCCTATATGGAATCCCATTTACAACTAACATATCGTAGATGAAGAATCTTTGTAATAATCAAATTATTTTTCAATCTAAACCATAATGTAATAAAATTTTATGGGTATACTATTAACAATATTATAACTCCTAAAATTTTATAAATGACCTTTAATACCAACTAAATGGACCCTCCCATAAAAATTACTCAATAGTGAGATATGTCCTTAATTTGACATTTATTCACATTGTTGATTTTTTCAGGTTTAATGTTTTAGAGAATTACATCATAACTCATATATTACAACTTAATATTATAAGTAGACACTTCTAATCAAGATTAATTTTTTTCATAAAACAAAAAATCATCAAAAAGAAACATTTTATCCTAACATGTTTTAAAAACCTAGTTTTTCCTCAATCCCATCCTTGAAAATATTATTCATTATGCTATATGAATAAAATATCAGAATAAGGTATGATTATACAAATCATAGTAAGGGATACATTATGAATGATGACATTTAGTCTTGAGAACACGTGCAACCCATGAATACTTCATCATAATGTAATAAATTTCACTATTAGGATTTTGAAAAATCACATCACTGAGTTTAAGCTCATTTTATACCCTTTTTTTAACTTAATTATTACCATAAATCCCATAGAAAAAAATATATAAAATATAATTGTTACTTGGGACGTAAACATACTTAAATAGAATAACCATACGACCGAATTCCATACATATCATTAAATGGAATAGCCATAGAGATGACTTCCATACACATTGAATTTGAGGTTATAATGTAATAATGAATCCATAGTTTATTACATAACCACCCATAGTTGTTTTATCATGTAACCCCCTTTTATGGATTTTTCACATAACCACCCATCAAATGTCCAAGAACCATTATATAATCATTACACATAAATGGTTTCAATTATCAATATTTAACTCATAAAATTAAATTTAAGATATCATTTCATGATATTGAAATAGTATATACACTTTCAGAACCATTTCATTACCAAAATATCAAAAATGGAATAAGGTATTTATTATAATTTTAAAAACATTAAGGCTTACAGGGGAAGCCATGTATCAATTAACAGTTATGGATTTGGGGGAGTAATTATCTCCACATACATTAAAAAATCCTTTATATCATTTAGTAAAATGATTCATTGAAAAAATATTACTATTGAGTGAAACTAAATTTCAAAGGGGTTTATTATAAACCATATAAAATATTTTCGTGTATAATATCAATATATGTCTCAATAAAAAGAGATTGACATGAAATCTCTTACCTTGAAATAGACTTCTCTCATTATTTAATTATATCCATCAATAATAAACATAGGATATTTTAAACATTATCTAAAAACATTTTAGGTTCATTGTTAATTTTATTTTACTTATTATCATGTTATATAAATTTGATAATTATTTGAATTCATATTGGTCGTTTTCTCGATATTCTCTGCATGAGTTGAAAATGAACTTGTTTTGATGTAAATTTTCCATGTGGTCATGTTCCATCTTATCCATAATATTTTTCATGACATTAATATCATATATATTCTATATATATATATATATAATATCCATAATATATATATAGATAAGAAATTAAATACACCATTCTTGGAGATGGTTGGATATACCTTCTCTTGAATGCTTCTTTGATTTCTGTGACATATTAAAAAAATAATAATAAATTCATATAAATGAATTCCATCATAATAATATTAAATTTATATCATGAATTCATCATTTTTTTAATAAAAAAATCATTTATTCATTCCATTCATAGAACGAATGATTCATATCAGTTTGAGGGGGCTTTATTCCACACTTCTACAAATTAAATCATCGTATTTACACATCATGGAAACCATAATTTTTTGTGGTTAATAAAAATTACAGAAGTATATAGACAATATAAATATAATATATATCATATATTAATTCAGTTCCATCATACTGGACACTATGAAATGTGGTAGGAGAAATATTATCTATCATTGTTTCGTGAGATAGTAGTTCACCATACACAGAAATTTTATGTTCATATAATTTACATGGAGTTGTGTGTAAGTATAGTTTTAATAATTCACATAAAATAACCTAGTATGTTTTGGAAATTGGTTTTTTTATTTTATAAATGAATAAGAAGATAATTGGGAGATTATATGGAAGATAAAGTAAAGTATCTTGAAAGAAGATATAACCTCTAAATCAGGTAACTTCTTTTTAGTTCACCCAAAAAGATTTCTTGAAATTTTTTTGGCACAAGGTATGGATCCTACAAAGAATGAAGAGATATTTATTGATTATTTTTGAAAAAATTTTATAACAGAAGTTGAATGAGAGATGTGTGTAAGATTATATAGGTTATGACATTTTTTAAATGGAAAGAGGGACACTTTAGGTATGACTTGATATATTATTTTATTATAAATTTATTTAGAATTATAATAGTTTAATAGTAAAATATTTTCTGTATAATATTATTTTGGGTCAAAATACACTGAACCAATAGGATTTATAGAAGTTTAGGTCCCAAATTTAGCCTCATCTTTTGGCATTAACCATATGTTAAAACATTTACTCATACCATGTCATCATTTATTTTAATAACACATGGTTACTACCATAACAATAAAATTAATATAGGACCACATGAGGCTAATTAATAACATTTTTAACTTTATATAATTTATTTTACAAAAAAAATATATTTTTAGGACATTTATATCATTTAATTGTTTAATATTTCTTTTAAAGACACATTTACGACAATTTTGACAGTATTTAGTAATTGATTTTTGTTAAAGTGGTAAAATCTTGATTTCTTCTAAAAAATCATTAACTCAAAAATACTATGTCATAATAATCTAATTTTTTTGGATTTCATAAAAATGTTATTATTATATTCAATTTAATATCAATAATATCATTTATTTGAATCATTCATTAAGAAGTTAATCCATACATCACCATTGTGGGATAAATAATTTTCATTATATAATATAAAACATCTATAAAGAAAATAAAATTATGTATGAAATATTTTTAGCTTTATAATGATTTTTATAATCAAATAGATCTGTTATAAAACCCTATATTTATACTGTTTTAGTAAAAATTTACATGTTAATTTTATATTTCCCATTACTTTAAATTTATTCTTATAACATTTTATTCTCCCAACCATGTGGCTCTAAAATGCCAAAATATCTGCCAAAGGATGATCATGGATGGGAATATCTCACCCAATAGTATTATTACACGTTTTTGGGTAGTTTAATATGCATATAATAAAATTTTTATCCTTATTTACCTGATTTACCCTTTAATCATAGTAAAATAATTACTGAAGTTAATATTCATAAATTAAAATAATAAAAAATATCAATTTACACAATATAATTACATTGATTCCAAAAATAAAATCCATTATCCCAAAAATAAAAACACATAAATTTTATTAATTATTTTAAAATTAATTCTTATTTTCAAAACTAAAAAGCATGTTTTTAAGAATAAAAAACTATCAAATGATTTAAAACTGTTTTTGTCAATTTTTAATGTGAAATTATATAAAATGACCAAAATATGAATAAATTACAAAAACATATTCCGATTTTACTTTAAAAATAATTAAAATTATTACATAACTATATAAACTAATAATATGAAAAGGAGGTTTTGATTATAACATTGTATTTTTCAATATTCATTAAAGTATGAATATAATCAGAAAAAACAAAAAATTAAACCAATGTAAATTTTGATGTTCAACATTTAAAAAAGAAGCTTATTTTCTCAAATATGACATAAAAAAGTAACAAACCTATATTTAAAAACTTTTATCCATCAAAAGGATGTAAAACTACCATTAAAATTTTGTAGAGTAATTTATGACTCAAATTGGATTCATTCAAACTTTGAGCGGCTAAAAATTATCGGATAAGAGTAAAACATTTAAATAAATTGTATAATGATATTTTAGATAGTTTAGTTAATTACCCACAATAAATTTTCTTGGAATTAAATACCATTTAAAAATATAAATAATATTGTATTACTTATCAGTATAACTTAAAGTGGTGTGCAATTTAAGGTTTTAGAAAACATGTCATTGCGTGATGAGTACAATATCAGAAAAATTTTCCTATATACAACAAAATTAATATCATATTATTAAATATTAATAGATATTAAGAAAAATTATTCTATAAATTCCTAGGATGTTACAATGATTTTCCCCAGAAATCTCAATAAGACAACTACATGCATCTTAGATATGATTTTCTGATGCTTTTTGGCAGTTGGGACTCACTTGGGCATCAACAAACACATGGAATTTCTCATATCTAGTTCAAGACACATCATTCATCCCGGAGGAAACTATATCTGATAGCCTTGCTCGGAACAACGTCTGCCTCAAGTCTCGAAGACAAAGAAGAACCCTCACCGATGAAGCCTTCAACTTGTGATCAGTAGGTTGGGAAACCCCCACAAGATTGGGTATTCTCTAAGCCATAATAGAGTACCATTTTCCCTTATCCTAAAAATAATGTAATCATGTTATAAATATCATTTTAAAATTAATCAAAAAAATTGTGTTATATATATATAAAAATCATTAATTCATTTTATATTAAAAATCTGATTAAAAATAATTTAACAATAATTTATATATCGACATATAAAATAAAAAAATTTCATTTGATTATTTTTTACATAAATATATATTAATAGTTTTATAAATGAAAATTTTATATTAAAAATGTATATAAGAAAAAAAGTTTTTCATGTTTTATATAATAATAATAATAATAATTTATTTCCTAATTAACATAATTCTAATTTTATAATTCTAATTTTTTTAATTTATTCATTCATAATATATATATATATATATTAGTTTGAAGTGATTTTTCTAAAATCATTTGTTAATGGTAAAATAATTACATTCTACAAGTTTTATTTATCATAATGATAACATATAGTATGAATAAATGTTATGAAATAAGTATATAAAAAAATTTATAATATAATTATTTCTAATACAACAACAATCAATTAAATTAACTGATTATTAAAAATAATACATATATATCCTTATACATCAATTTTTATACAAATATATATATATTAATATCATATGATATAAATGTAAAATGATACATCTTCTTTCAAAACATATTATGATTATAAAAAAAATTAAAACCTTTTTATAAAGTCATTCCTAAATTTTAATTTATTAAAAAATTATTAAATATTTTTTTTTATTTAAATTTTTTTGAGGTGTTACATGAACACCTTGTGATATCTAATTCGAAGTCATGTGGATTTGGGTAGCCTTTATTCTACAATTTTTTTCCGTTATCATTGTTCTTCATCCTTAAAAAGGTTTTCTTAATAAATATAATTTTTTTTGAAATTGAGTGAGCCACGATGATATTTTTATATGTGTAGGTTTCAGTGGGTCTTCCTTCAATTTTGGTAATGCTTTCTTGATAGATGTTAATTCATGATTTTATGATATTTCTTAATGAACGTGGATCATATAATTGTGGTTGGGGACACATGTTATCTAATATTTTCTAAATATTTTGTTATTTAATGTATTTATATTCTAGTGGGTTGATATTAAGGGTACACATAACAGGATTATTTATCTGAGTCTTCTAAAATTTAACTAGATGGGTTTAGTATCACGTTTTTACATGTTTTGGTATATTTAAATAGATATTATGCTTAATCTATGATATTAATTAAAATAATTGTTATTTGAATGCTTTTATATGTTATTGATATTTTTTTATGAATCCACTAATGTGGTGGTTTATTGGTCTGCATATCCCTATAATATAATGTTCTTATATATGGCTAATTAATCTACTTCTCAGGTAAATATAATTTTCATTCATTATACCCATTCAAGTGATTTTTAAATATGTAAAAAAATGATAGAAACTAATTGTTTTGTATAAATTGAAGTTAACAAGTGATATTATATTTTGATGTGTTTCATGTGTTTTTTTGTGGTTATGTTATCCTTGATGGGGACTTCATGTTGAGTGTTTGGACTAGATTAGATTTAAAAATAATTCATAATATAGAATTTTTTTTCGACGGTATGGGATGTTGTTGGTATTATATTTGGTGCTAGGATTCTGGAAAATTTTGTGAAAGATGAATTATGTAATTATTATAAGATTAGTGGTTTGATAACCCTTGGTTTGAGGTGGACATGTAGTTATGTTATAGAATAAAATAATATGAGTTGTACAATCCTAATACATATAGAATGAATATATAATTCTATGTGGAAATGAGTTTGGTCTTGGAATAAGATTATGTAAATTAGATTACTAGACTAAATAAATATGGTAATTAATGTGCGTGAATGTTTGTGTGGTTGTTAGGGAATATAAAATGAATGACTTAATATATGAGCGATGGTTTATAACTTGTAAATATGGATATTAGATAACTTATTATATGATATGAATTTTATCATGTATAGAACATGATTAGTGGGTGTGATTAATTAGTTGTGGCCTCAGTTGGTGGATGATTTCACGAGGTGTTGTGGTTTAGATGTGGGAAGCAATAGTGGGGTGGATTTGAGCCATTATGTAATGTATTTTTTAATATCTATACATTTTTCATTTTAATGTCATTTTTATACTCACCCCAAATATCAGGGATAACCATATAGATGAAAAAAATGTATTTGGTTCTAGCTATTTTTACTATCGTCCAGGTAAGTAGTGAAACATATGGATTTCTACGCATATTATCATCCCATCATTCAATAGTTAATTGAGATGTAGGAAAGAAATTGGTGGTTGGTATTGGATAACGAGGTTTATGTTAGTAGAGACTACTAGAAATAATAGTTGTTTTGGGGGAATACTTGTGACGATGATAATGTGATATAATGTGGGGGTTTATGCTTGGTCAGAGAAGGGAATGAGCATTACATGATTTATCTTCATGATACCCTACTTGTTTTTGTAATATTAGAAGGTTTATATGTGGGTATTTATTGTTGGTAACATTATATAATACACCCTTAAAGAGGTTTGGAGTGTTATGGATACATCCCAAAACACATGATATATATGTGTATATTTGTTGAAATGATATGTATGGGTACCGAGAACAAAATATTTGATGATTTGGAGTAAAAGTGTAAATTTAGTGGATAATTGGTTGGGGTCCCCAATTTTTTATATTTTATTCCAATAAACGGTTTTTTATAAATGGATGAGTTATTTAGTGATAGATCCATTGTTGAGATTGGAATTAATAGTTGATTAGTATTGGTGTTTTTTGGGTTTTCAATTTATTCACAAGTAAAACAATATATTTTTTTCTTCATTACATGAGAGTCCATGGGTATTATTTTACTAAATATACTTTTTATGATCACCATCTGTAAATACAAAATTGTTTTTCATGTTTCTATGAGGACATCAGTGAGTGAGCTAGAAATTTAGACCATGAGAATTATATTTGTAGATGAGATTCTACAATTGAGGTTATCATTGGGTAATTTACATGGACATATATTTTTAAATTATTTGACATATTTCAACAATCTTCGAAGTATTTGGAGTCATTTTATTTTATTAAAAACTTTAATGTGTTTTTAGAATTCTATTACTTGTTCTAATTTATATTAGCGAGGGTAAATCCTTCTATACATGGGATTTCCATTCCATCAATGATAGTTACCAACCATTTTCATATAGTATGGGGGATTCAGGGTTCAATATTTATTTTCTATCATTTTATTCCTAGAAGGGTTACCCTTATAACGTTAGAGTTATAAAAGAGTTGTATCATATATTTTGGTGTAATATCTGATTACCAATATGGAAAATCTGTCATTAAAATTTTCATGGGGTTTCCTTCTTAAAAATACAGTATGGTCAATAATGAATTTGTAGGATACCTATAATGGTGATGTCACAGTTTTTTGGGACTCTATACCGTAATAGGTAATTTCTTCAGAATGTAAGTGGTTTCCACATTGTGTATCTAGATTACACAATTTGTAATAGTTAATAGGTTCATGTGTTGAGAAGGATTCATTGTGTAAAAGCTTATATGAAATTAAACGTATTTTTATAATGTTTTTTCATTAAATATCATATTTAAATCAAATGTGATGGGTTATATGGGTTTTTAGATATTTTGGATTTAATAACGTGTAAAATAATTACACATCATTTAAATCTCTGTGTGGTAGTTATATATAGGCATCTCCATTGAAATTTCCATTTTTCATGAGCTCTAGATTCATTTATACCATCATAAATCCTATACTAGGTGATCAGGGGGCTCTCAAACCCATCTGGTTCCATTCGTTTGGGGTTCAATCATAGTTGTGTAGGTGGGGGGAACTCCTGGGTAAGCGTTCAATCTTTTTCTGCATATTATTATTCTTTACATCCTTGGTGGATTTATGGATCATCTTAAATTTTATGGATTATACTAGTTGTTTCTAGATATTACTTCTAGGATTTTTATTGAGGTATTCTTCACCTTCGTTCTTAATGGTAGGATTCACTGAGTGAATTTTTTCTGAAAAGTTAGATGATTCCTTCCTTATTGGCCAATGTTTTTAACTATATTTCATGATTTATTTCAGTTATTGATTTAAATTAAAATTTTCAAAATTATTTTCATGTAGTTTTTAATAAAACCCAATTATTGTTAATTAGGTGGGTTTATATGGTTTTGGAATGAAATTGTGAAAACCCACCAACTATATGGTATTGTGGTTTGTTTACAAATTTATAAAATTTTATTCAATTGAATTTTTAAATAAAAATTTTGAAATGATATTGATGGATTGTTTTCTATTGTACAAAAATTATAATTTTTTGATAGAAACAATGTGGATTTAAAATTTTAAAATGGAGTTAATTTTGATTACAACTAGTTCTGGATTAAAATTTAAAATTGTGAATTTCAATTTGTGATTTGGATATAATTTTATTTTGACCAGTCTCAAAAAAAATTCCATTATTGATTGTCTAATATCACACGAATTACTTAGTTATATTTTGAGTTATTATAACAATATTTATGATTATATGATATTTTCAAACATAAATTCAGTGTCCACATCCCTTAGGAAACAATGAAGTGTCCTCTCTGATTTGTTTCCAATAGTATTCATGTGCACAAAAATTGTTGTGATCACATAGAGTTTGTGGATTCTAATAGCCTAGAACATTCACACCAATTTTGAATATTACTATCTTTCTTTCTAAATTATATTTGACGTATAAATGTAATCCAATATTCTTAATCTTCAGTACCAACATTATTTATTTATATAAATTTTTTTAAATATTAATTTTTATTTAACACAAAGTTTTATTAATATTTAATCACATTTAATGCCTTTTAAAAAGTATTTTACTTAATTTGAGATATATATGAATATTATTAAGATATTATTTAAAACCAGAAAACAAAGTATTTTATAATTTTAAGAATTCTGTTGGTTAATATAATATTGGAATCTATTATGGAATCCTTTGTGAGACCATACTAGTATTTTTATATTACACCCTACTTATGCCTTCATGTGCTTGTAAATTATCTTTGTTCGGGTTTCAGCAATGGGAAATTATCTCTTGGAGGTAGATCGAGTTGTTGAACCTTTGATATGGTGGGTTGTATCCTTAGGAACATGAGCTATTATTCCCTATTTTGGTACCAAGAATGTGCCACATTCTGAATTATTTATTATTAGGATTCTATTACATTAATCCATGTGGAGTTTTTTTAAATGAATAATTCTTTGTTTCTTTTACATCCTAATTATTTGTGGAAAAGCTTCCTCACTTCTTGATTGAATGATTCAGTGATCTGGTCACCAACCTATATGGATTGGGGGCACCCTTCGAGCTGTGATTGTGATGACTTGATTATTATGTTGTCTCGGTACCCATGTTTGTTTGTGAAAATTTGTTATCAAAGGTAGGTTGATCAAGATTCTACCGTGAAGTATGTATGATTTTTTAAAATCTTATTGAGATGTAGGAGGTAGTTGTGATTGATTACATTGTCAGCAATCACTACAGTGAACCTTAAGTAACTCAGGGTGGTTAGGGAAAGATGTCTTGTTGATTATTTCTATAATTTTCCCTATTATTATTTTGATATTTTTAAATAAAAAACATATTTCTTCTATGTATAAGAATTAATTTTACTTGTTACTCTGAATGAGTGTAAATCTAATGTAATCCTAGTTTACTAGTGATATTTTGTAGCATCATGCCTATGAGAATACTTGTGAGTGATATCCTATAGGAAGATGCGGCTAAACCCCCACAAGCTAATACTCTTGTTGACCCAAATCGATTTGAGTTGATTTTGTACACTATCATATCATTAAGATTGGCACCACATCCAGCTCCCCACCTGGATCCAATGATGGAACCTCAAAGGGATGTTCTCATAGTAGTTGTCATTATTTCCTTTTCAAGAAGTAACCAATTTTCAAAGGGTCGACTGATCACCAATTTGGTGATTAATGGTTGAGAATTATATAACGTCTATTTGAGTTCATAGAGAATCATAACATGGTCATTGTGAAGTGAGAAAAATTCGTGCTAGAGGGACCGAGATGGAGATGGTGGGACATGATGTTGATGGAATGGAAACTATAGGTCATAGTGTGGAAGAATTCATAGTTATTTTCACTAACTAGTTCTATACAAATTCAATATTGTGGGCCAATGATGTGGTGATTTTGAACCTTCCGAAGTCCAAAAGATGGTCACTAAGTATTCAAATCAATATGTTGAACTTCTGCATTTTACTCCTGAGATAATTTATAATGAGAGGATGAAGACTATGTTATTCGAGTTTCGAATTTTATTAGATATTTTTCTCCATTTTATTGAAAAATATTACCACATAATCGGATTTGATGGATAGGATAATGATGAACGTGATGGACCAGGCTAGATGTCCAGGGTTAACAGAAGATCCTTTTTCTCTTTTAGGTAGCATGATTTCATTCAATAGAAATCATATGTATGATGATTCTCATGACAATTATTAATGGAAAGGACATTCCATAACTAATAAATTTCCATTATGAATTCTATTGATTTTCTATCAATTTGGAATGACAAATTTTTTTATGAGGGTTGACAGTAGGGAAAACAAGAACTGTGGATCCTACAAATGTTTAGGGAACATACATATAATCAACCATATCTTTTACACTCCACACTATAGAACATTATAAAAAATCCTAATAAAACTATGGGGAATTAAATTATTCATGTATAAAATGTTTATATCCATAGGAATTGAGAACAATGATCATGCACATAGAAAAATAATCTCTCGAGGAAGTATATATGGGTCCAGGGACTGTGAGAGGTACTATTACTATAGAATCATCATTTATGACTAAATCATATCTATTTTATTATGAAAAAATTTTAAGGTAAATGTGGTAATAATTATGTTAAAACACTTAAGGAAATAATAGATCGATTAAATAAATTTATGTCTACCATACTTAATATTACTATATAATTTCCATGATATAGTTGTTTCCATAGTATCTAGTTTGTCAATTAAAAGATTATCTAATTGATATTTCTGCTGGTTTCAAGACTGAATTGTATCCTATTGATTGATTTTCGCATCATTGAATCCCCAGATCAATATAATATATTTCTTGTCAATCTATGTACTCTACTCATAGTTGGTTATCTCCTTTACTTGACTTACCATCATCGTATTATCTACTTTATAGAAATTTTAATCAGCAGAACCGATAACACAAGTTCTTCTAATGAGGGCATCAGAAACTATAATGAATGATCAAGTACAACTCTAGACACCTGTTGCTGACCAGAAAATTCCTTGGTGGAAATGTGATTATATTAGATCATCCCTTTTATTTCTTATTTCATCATCAAAGTGGTATCCAATGGGAGTGGAAAGTGTGAGTAGACCATTCTCTTTTTTTATTTCTCCTTTGGATATTACTTATCCTCGAGCATAGTGGCATAATAACATGAATTCGATCTTTATTTTCACAATAAAAATTCCCTAAATACTCATCAATGGACCTGATCCTAGACCCCATTTTCATTCAATGTATTCCTAAGTAGAATGCTTTCAAACTCTTGAAGAAGATTAGCATTAGTCAATCCATCAAACAGGTTTCCCACCTCAATAAAAATCATATTCTTTCTTCAAAATTTCATGATCAATGCAAGACCCACTAATTCATGGTTTTGAATAATTCAACAAGAAGATTCACCGTCCTTTGGTGACATAGGAACCTTTTTCTGACAACTAACACTATTACCATTTTCTAAATGTGTTGCTTCAATGTATATTGGAACCGTGGGAGCCATCAGTCATCATGTGATCACCATTTATGGTTGCAAATTAAAACTAATAATGCATCAAGATTGAAAATATCATCCATAAGGACCCTCAACTATGTCAATGAAATTCAAAATACTATCATCCATCAACACATCAGGTTCCACTTTTACAATCATATCTTTCATTGAATGTTGGGTATTACACATATCCTTTCTCAATAGGATGATGATTTGTGGCACAACTGTATTAACATACTATTATCTGTAGTAGACATCTATAATAGAATTTATCTAAGAATCCACACCCACAATCATATTTCTCGAAAATCCTTTTTCAGCACTGGACTGTAGGTCCTTTCCACTTCCACCTATGTCTACAACACTCATCTTATCAAGATCCTTACACCCAAGCCTACAATGTTTTATCGAATGAACCATTAACTTATAGAAATAACAAAAATAAAACAATGATACATTTACAACATGATATTTATAATTAAACCCTACACCTACAATAGTCTAAGAATATTATGAAGGAAACATTGATGCATCAAATTTCACACAAACTCAAGGATTCACAGAATGAAAAAAAATCATGTTCGGCTATCAGAGAACATTTGTAAACCCACTAGGTTCCCCTGAATTCTAATAAGTAAGCGTTTATTAAATGATAAAGGAATATTAGGGAAAATAAATCATGTCTCTATGGAATAAGAGTCACGCGTTATATGAAATTAATAAGTATATATGATGATATATAAATGATATCCATTGAAGATGCAGCGAGCACTATGCCATGAAATGATTAAAACATCCCCCAATTCAAGGCAGATGATAATGTGTCTTCTGTTGAGAAAACCCATAGTTCCCCTATCATGTATGTACTTAGAAAAAACAAAAAAAAAAGACAAATTAACAAAATCTGTTCCATCTCTACATGAACAAAGAAATCAGAGTCAAATTTAGAATGGATAAGACGTCATTAAATTCTTTGATCAAAATCAGAAGTTCTAGGAAACCATTGACCATATTAGAGAAATTAGGGAACATAGATAGGTGAGGACATGGGTAAATGGGAACATGGTTGGAGAAAATGGAGAACATGATTTGAATCCATTAATGGACATTAGAGGACTCTCCCCCATTGGTGGGAGAGGGACTGAGATGTTGTCTTCCATCATCAAAATTCTATATTAGACATCTTAGTTCCTTACCTAAGAGAACCTCATATTGCTTCATGATTTGTGACTACTCTATATAGTACATGTGAATCTCATTCTTTTATTTCAATATGTATTGTTAATATGTTATCCATTCCTATGGATATGTTATCTATTTCAATGGATATTATATCACACCTTCGAATAAAGAGGGATATGGGTGTCTCAAGTCCAACATGTATATGATATCTATCAGATTTCTAGTTGTCTTGGTGTTATCTAAACTTCGACCTGAAACATCATGAACTCATTTCAGGATGGATTGGATCACATCTAATAAATCTGACATTTTTTGTTATTGTTGGGGATTCTACCTTAATACAACCTATGGTGTGACTCGTGTCATTAAAGGAGAGTGTGACGCAAGGATGAGCTGGGTCAAAACATATTATGTGGTTTTATGATATGTAATATATGTTTTTTCTTTTTATCTCGAGTTGTAATATTTGAGTGGTTATCTTGCTCCAGTTTTCATTGAGTTTCTAGACGTGTTTTATTCAGACTTCTCCAGTTTTCAACCAGTAAGTAAGATTGGGATTTCTATGGACATAATGATTGGTCATAAACTACTTTAAATTCCCTATTAATGTATGGAGGTAGTTAAAATGAAATAGCAAAAGTCCTAATAGGATGATATTTTTTTGAGAAAGGATTTATACACCCTAGCATGTCACATTGTGAAGTGACAATTTTCTTTTTTATGAATGAAAATGGTTCTTTTCACTTATTTGTTGATTACAGAAATCTCAATTGAGTTACAGTGAAGAACTAGTATATGTTCTCATTGATTGATGATCTTTTTAATCATTTTAAGGGGTAAATTGGATCTCAAATATTATTGTTCACTTGAGTTTCTGTCATTTGAGGATAAATGAATATGACATTTAAAAAACGTCTTTTCAATGAAGGAAATTTCATTATAATTACATCTCTATGACTTTTGGTCAAACCATTTTTCCTAATGTTTTCATGGAATTAATGAAAAATATTTTCCATGAGTATCTTGATACTTTCATGGTAGTCGTTATGGGAGACATCCTCATTTTATAAAAATTTGAGGAGGATCATGTACATCATCTCAGAACAGTTATGAATCACTGGAGAAATCTCCAACATTATGCTAAGCTTTCAAAGTGAGATTTAGATATTCCAAATGTGAAACTCTTGGGAAACATGGTATCAGTACAATGAATATTAGTTGATCCTATACCGGGGAATGCTGTTATGACATGGTAGTAAACAATAAATTTCTTCATGATTTGAAGAATCTTGTGTTTAGTCAGAAATTATAGTCGATTCATGAAGGTATTATCAAAGGTGTATTCTCTGATGAATAAATTATCTCAAAAAACATATACATTCTGGTAAAGGCAAAAGTGTGTGTTATTTTATTAAGATGATTTTTTTACTGCGCTAATCTTGTCTCTTCCAGAGGAAAGATAGTGATTTATGTTCTTCTATAATGCATTTGTTTAAAGATTGCGATGTGTTCATATTAAATATAATAATTTAATTACTATGTATGAAAGCTTCTTATCCATATAGATAATAATTATCCTACAAAAATAATTAACTTCCAACTATAATTATCATGCTAAAAAATTTTAAGTGTTACATTTCTAGAGAAATGGTCACTGTATATTCATATCCAAAGATCATGAGTTATATCTTCTCTGAAAAATATTTGATCCTCTGACAAAGGCAATGAGTATAGAACCAGAAATACATCAACATTGATATTGCATACACCCCATGGAAAAGTAATGTCATAGTAGATGCATTGAAAAGAGAACATCTAACACATTGACGGAAAGAATCATCGTAAGAGATAAATTTGATGGCTCCCTTTTGAAAGTCTCATATTGGGGTATAGGAATCTAGGGCTGAAGTTTCATTGTCGAAAATTCCCTTTTTATAGACTCTGATCGAGATGGTTCTTCTAGATCAATATATTTATAATGAATTATATAGAATTAGAGAAAGCCATTATGGTGGGGAGACTATTTTCTAGTGCTCAATCTCCAAATAGGATGTTCTATTTTATAAAAATCACTTCGTATATTTGTTAGAGGAACAAAAGGCTTTGATGGGGAAAATTTTATAATTCCTAGTTGAATTTTAAACTAGAAGCTACTAATATCTTCTTATTACATGATTTGGTAGTTATGGGGTCCATGTATGGGAAAAGGCATTGCTGACGGTGTTTCTTGCTATTATACATGACAATTGGTTAATGTCGAGCATTAGAAATCATTGGGTTTACAACATCCAATTCAAGTACCTAAATGGAAGTGGGGTGATATATTTATTCAGTTCATGGTTGGATTTCATCATAATTTGGGAAGGAATAATGCGATATGGGTTTTGATCAACATGTTGACCAACTCAGCTCACTACAAAACCATTCGTTATATGGGAAAAAATGAAGAGATTATAAATCTCTAAATGAAATAGTTTTCCCATTTTCATGGAGTTAAACCTACAATAGTTTTTTATAGTTCTCTATGGTGAATTTATCACATTCAGAGAGTCCTTTATGAGGAACTAGGATATCAGGTCTATTTGTTCACAACCTACAATCTACATCTGAATGTCCAGAGAGAGAAAGATATACATATAATTGTGGATATGCATTGTACGTGTGTTATCGTAATTGGTGGGGCTTGAGGTGAAGATATTTAGTAGGTTGAGTTTTCTTATTACAATATATAGTATTATTCAATCATAAATATTATTTGTATGCATTGTATAACTATCATTATAATTTTTTTAGATATTGGTGAAAGATCCATAGTTTTACCATATTTCGGGATGATATAACATCAACAATTCAGTTAATTCTACATAGAATTTCAATTTCCAAGAGTCGATATTAGGCTTATGATGTTCTTACCTATAGTATATTTGATTATTCAATACATGAAAATGTGTTTTCTGTAGGCTCACCTTGGTTGGGTCATTATCAAGATGGGAGGAATTGGATGCTTGGAATTCCTTTTTTGGAACCTCTTGAGGTTTCAAAAATGGTGGAGAAATTTGGATACTATTTATAACATACACATATGATGGGAATGATACAAAAAAATTTCCAAGTATCAAAGTTGAGAAAGTATCTCTCTGATATATAACACTTTTTGATCTGGAGTGATACTGAGGTTGAAACCAATTTTTCTTCAATTGATAGGTCATTTAGGATATATTATTTCATTAATACGGTAATTTGTGGGAGGACGATAGTATTTTTATTGTTTTCTATGGAATCATGGTTAGGATTATAATGATATATTGGAATTTGAAGAAATTATGATATAGTACCAGAGTAAATGTTTTAGAATGTATGTTTCTTCATATGATTTCTAGTGATAGAATGTTTTCGTAGTTGGGAGGTTGTTACAACCCATTATCGATAAAACAAGTAGACCTTTAAACATGTCAGGGCTTATCCTTTTTTTCTAACATGGTAGGGTTGATAATGAATTGGTATGATACTTATAATGGTTATGTAAATGATTTTTTGGACTTTCAGCTTCAACTAGTCATATCTACTAGATATAGGTGGTTTTCTGGCCTTGTAACTAGGTTACAGGTGGGGTAATGGTTTCTGGGTGGATCCTATCAATGATTAGACAAAATGAAAAGTCTTAAAATACGATGATTTTATTAAATATCATGTTTTCATAAGAGGTGATTGGTTTTTAGTGTATTTTTTCATAATAAATTTAATGATGTGTATATAAATTAAACGTCATGTAATTCCCTATGTGTCGGTTAAATGCTGGAAGCCATACTGAAAATTTCCTAGTTCTTATTCTGTTGTTTCATTAATATCAACCTAAATACTATCTTCATAGATTTTTTGCTCCATGAACCTTCCAATTCTTTTATTTCCATGTTCGATCATCACTGCGTTGGTGGTGTGAATTATCGGATAAGCAATCCCTATATTCCTTCATATATTTCACTTTTTCGTCCTTTGGAGTTTGATGAGTCATATATAGATTTTTGGATATATAATCTATTTTTCTAGATCTCATATTTATGATGTGTCTTAAGGACATCTTAAACCTTATTTCTTGTTGGATTCTTTTATTGTCGGATATTTGTTTCAGAAAAGGTATGTGATTCAATCCCAGTTGGAAACATTGATTAACCAGAAATTGCCTGATTTTTTTTAGTTATTGATTAAAAATCAATTTTTTGAAATTCATTTCAATTGGTTTTTATTTAAATCAAATTCATGTGAAATGCATGGTTGGAAATAGTCATGGAAAGATTTTCCAACACCACCAACTTTAGTTGAATTGGGTTTTGTTTGAAAATGGATAGAAATTTTTTATATTACCTTGGGGAATTTAATTATTGATAGGAAATTGATGGAATATTTCATATTGTATAAAAATGGATTAATTTTTTTGAGATAAACCTATTGGTTTTATCATATTATGAAGGCATGTTACTGATTAAAACCTAATTTTGTTTTAAATGTAAACATGGAAATTCAATTGGCTGAATGAGATTTTATAGTATTTTACGAAATCTTAAAATAAATTTCCATTATTGATTTTTATAGATAACATGCATGCCTTATGATTATCGTGAGTTATTTGGAAACAATCTCTGATTATACAACATTCAAAAAAATAAAAGTTGCAGGTCACATTCCATAGGTTATGCTAATGAATCCTCTTTGACAAATTTCTAGAGGACATGTGTGTACACATATTATTGTCTTAACTTTGACAATTTAGAGCCCTATAGCTTAGAATATTCATACCAATTTGGATAATGACTATGTCCCTCACCTAATTATATTTATTATATAAATGTATCCCAATGTTGATAATGTTTTCTACAATCCTTCAAAATTTATATGTACTATTTTATATAAAATATTTTATTTAATCCATTATTTTATATATATTTAAAAATTTTGAATACATTGATTAATTTAATTTTCATCATTTGAACTGTATTTCATGACATGTTATATATTATAAAATATAAAAAATATTTTTATTTTAAAATTGAAGTCATCCATTTTTTTAATATATTATTAGAATCTAATATGGAATATTTTAGGATAACCTACTAGGTTTGTATTCTCAGACCCTACATATTCCATCAACTGTCTGTAGACTATTTCCTTCCTATTTTGAGAAAGGGGAAAATATATCTTCGAGGATGATCCATTTGATGAACCTTTGACATAGTGGGTTCTGTCCTTAAAAAAATAGGCTATTATTCCCTGTTTTGGTACATGTGTTATAGGAAATTGGGATTTAATTACTATTTGACTAATAGATTATTAAACCTAGTGAATTTTATTTTGATATGCATACTACCTTTTTTCATTTACTTCTATATTGTTGGTTGAAAAAATGTTCGCACATCCACATTGTGTGATTCCTTGTGGTAGTCTCTAACCTCTAGGGATCAGAAATTCACTTCATTCTATATAAGGGTTGACTAAATTATCATGTGACATTGGTACATGGGTTGGTTCATAATGTTTAGTTTATAGATCAGATGATGCCTACTGTTAGGCTCTTAGGAGTCGTGAATGGGTTTGTAGAGAAATCATATCATTTGATCTTGGTGCATGACATATTATCATGAGACTATCAAGGAAATATTAATTTTGGGCCCCCTATGATCATATTCAAGGCCTGTATGTTTAACATAAAATATGTATGTCATGATACATTCAAACAAGAGAACAATAAATGGTACACAAGTCTTCCATATTTTTAAATTCAATTGAATGTGAGGATTTCATGAAGTATATGGCCAAAATTAAATAATTTTTATATAATTACACACTAGATGTCATAGAGGGTATAATTTATATAGGCATGTTTTTACGAATTCAATAATTTTACGAGTTGGGACATATGTCATATCATTAAAAATTATTTCATGATACATTTTAAATTTTGGTGGGATAAATTGGACCACACAAAGTGGAAAATATCATATTATATAGGATAAGTTATCAGGATTCAGATTCTTATAGTGATAATTAAATTATCATATGTATTTTATATTATTTGTGTAAATATAATAAAGTGAAAAAATAATAAATAGATATGTAATGATTCTCACATGTCAAAATTGATAAATGGAATCATTTAGTTCTTTATGTTTTATTCATATTTTTTTTGTTTTAATTGATTTTCGCTTAATAACAAATAAGATCACTAAACCTGATAAATTTATTTTTTCAACTCTGCATTTTAAATTATGATAACGGTATTGATATATTTATGTATAAATATATTTTTCATTTCATTACATGTCAAGATAATATGGTTAAATTATATAGTAATGACTGTTTTACATTATTTAAAAATGATTTCCCTAAATTATTAATAATTGAATAATTTTATATTAATTATTGTTTTGATGAATTAGAAACGATCTTGAAGCTTGTTTATGTAGTTTTAGAAAATATTCTTTTTGAATAATCATTTTGTAGAAAATTTATTATTTTTCAATAAATCAGTATCGATGAATTATTTAAATGATACATGTTTAAATGATTCTTTTAATCACAATGATTTAAATGCATGAGATTCCAGAAAAAACCCATTCATTTTTAACACTAGTGATTTGTTTAATGTTATTTTCATGAATTCTTTTAGTTGTTATAATTATTAAAAGTTATCAGTGGATTCCATAATGGGATTAGATATCATCATCATACAACCATTAATGAAATCATTTTTTAATTTATTTAGAGTTCTTACTGAATTTAAAATTTATTCATATGTTCCATTTCTTCAATTTATTATATATGTATATATATATATTTAAATATAATTCAGACTAGTTATAAAGTTTCTTAGTAAAATGTTAAGTGTGATTGGATTCTTTGGTTTCTTTAAACTTTTATGTTTTTTTAATAATTAATAATTATCGATTATAAATGTGTTGATGGAATTAATGGAATTATAAATTGATAGTAGTTGTATGATTTTATGTTTTCATCAATAATTTTTTTTCCAAAAATATGAAATTTGGAATAAAATAATTCCAAATAAACATAATTAAATGAGTATTCCTTGATGAGATATTTTATATTAAATATAATTCATGTAATATTATTTAGATTTTGATATTTCCTAATAGTAATTTTTATTCCATGTTCAAAGATTAATTTATTAGAACAAAATGAAATATCTAATTATGATGATTTTAACTACAGATTATTCAATGAGTTATGAATCTCAGTGGAATTTCTCTTGTGTTTTATGTTTAATGAATATTATATTTAAAAATATAGTTAATATGAAATTATTTTGATTAAGGAAATTTGTGCTGAATATTATTAATGAATACCATAAGAATAAATTTTTTTATTAAAATATAATAACATAAGTGACATTTTTTTATTCAGTGTTAAACATTATATGTTCATAAATTTATAAAATATATTTTTTGTATGATTCATTATGTAATCGTTTTACTAAGTTTAAAAATTAATTTAGAATATGAATGAATTAAATTAAAGATTATAATCATAATATTATATTAATAAACAGATAAATATTGTGAAAATATTATGAATTGAGTATTAATAGAATTATAGATTAATTTATTTATTTGACAAGAATCCTGTATTGAAGGATTCTTGTAGTATGTATGTATAATGTAGTTTATTAGTTTTTGGTACTATTATTTTAGTAAAATATTTACACAAAAATTGAATTCCATTTTTTAAATTCATAACCTATTGATCATCAATAATGGTATTAAAACATTCTTAAAGTGATCATTTTTCTGACTTTTAGAACATTCACAAGATGTATTTCTATTATTACAAGTCAAATTTATAGGCTAAAATTAATTGATTTGGGAGCCATTCTTTGAATTACATTAATTTTTTTACAATATTTTATGTTATATGTTACCTAAAAACCAAGATATATATGTATGAATTTGTAATGAACGTATTTCACACTATATTTCTATGATTATTATGTAATTTTGAGAAATAATACATGAATTATTAGAAAGGGTCCCTTATGTATATAGAAAATTTTCATAAATTGAGCTACATATTTCTCATAATCATGGTTAGGGGTTTTTTAGGATTAAATATTTCACGAAACATTCTTTATTTTCATGGTTATTTCTTTGAAATATAGGTGATCATTTGTAAGAGTATTATATGAATTATTCAATGTTGAATCATTTGTGATGTCTAGTAATTGTTGTGTTAATATTTATATAGGTATTGTGACTATTTTCCAATGAATATATTGTGTTTAAAGTGTTATAATTTAATTAAAAGCGAAAAAATTACACACTATCAGAGAATAAATGATTTTTTTATTATTTATCCTTTAACAAGAGAATAATAAAAATTGAAAATGAATATAAATATTCTATGATTTATATATTGATAATCTAAAATAACATCACAATAATGCTAGTGTGATTGAAAGAATAATTTACTGAGGGAACCAACAATAATAAAAAGGAACTCAACATGTGTAGATATTAAATTATGTTTTGAAATATTATCTATTTAATATTATTGAAATAATAATAAAATGTTAATGTTGGGTGGATGATATTATTGAAATGTAAATGGAGAAGTAATTTAATGAAAAAACCCTGATTTGTATAATGATGTTTGAAAAATATTACGTAACAATATATTAATTATTGTTTTTTAATGTTTTGTGGTATATTATTTTAAAAAACATAAAATGAACAAACTGTAGATTATTAATGCAACTTGTTTCTCTATTACACTTTTTCCATTGATTACCTTGTTATTTTATTTGAATCAATTTTATGTGATTATTTACATTATTGTTCCGTGTGGTATTTATTTTTTTGATGTAGTTATAAAATCAAATTATATGAAAATTTTAATCTCATAAGGGTAGAATAAAAGTGTTTTTAAATAAATCTACAAAATTTTAATGATTTATTTATTTATGCTCATAATTATTATGTGAAAAATGATAAAAAATAAATGTAAATGACTAATTTTATTAATAGTTTTATGTTATTAGTTTTTATTTAAATTCACTAATTTATATGACTATATATTACAATTATTAACAATACATTTCATTATAGAATGTGATTATCAGTGGGTATTTAGGTTGGTTTCTATATTAATAATAGGATGTTATGACCGTAGTGTAATATTGATAATTTGGATGATTGTATTGGATATGAGAGTGGTTTGTTGTTGCTGTGTGGGTGAAGTGTTTGGATAGGTCAGAATATGGGGGAATTTTATTTTTCTTTATGATTATGGGGTGAGAGAGAGAGATAAGAGAGGGATTTGGGTTCTCCATCATTCTTGGTTAGGCTGACAGGTAAGCCAAGGTTATTCTAACCGAGAAATAACTTTCTCAATAGCATTTGTGACACAAAAAACCGACCGTAGAAGATAATTTTACAAACAAGGTGCTTAAAATTAATTTATTTTTAAATAAATTAAATTATTTCAATTGATTGTGACCCTCAAAACCCTGATCTTAAATAAAATGAATTAATCTATTAAGATTTCATTATTTACACATTATCATTATATCATACTAGTTTTTTAGTGTTTACGAATAAAGAAAAATATATATTGAAAATTATATTTTGTACAAATGTATCAAACAAATTCTAATATAAAATGATGAATAAAAATTAAAAATAATCATTATTTTTAAGAAAAATAAATATTTCTGAAAAAACTCCTTTTTTCTAAAGAGATGGTTCACCCCTTTTTCCACATTTATTTTTAAATTAATTTTTAAAGATTAAAGAAAATTATTTGAAAAAAATAAAAACCTTTTTTTAATAATAATTTCAAAATTAATAGAGTTAATATTTTAAAAATTAATATAAATATTAAATTTTATATAAATAGTGTAAGATAAAAGTTTTTGTTTAAGACAAAATTTTTTAAATTATTTGAAAATATTCATTTTATTTTAAATTTTATATAATGAAAAATTAGATAAATTGCATTAAAATATTCATAATTTATATCATTGGATTCTATTTTATGTCCAATTTCAGTATAAAAATGATCCATATTTGTTTTGACATTGCGTTTGAAAACCACTTTCCTTTTATGTCTATGAGTTATATTTGAAATTAAATTCTAACACATAATTGAAATGAATTTTAAAAAATGGACTTACTAATTGGAATCATAATAATATATATAATATAATATGGGCAACATTATTTCTGAAAATTTTTAAATATTGGAAATAGTAAAGATTAATTGACAAAGTTATCATAAAAACATCATTATCGGGGGTAAAACAAAGAAAACATGTGTAAAAACTAAACTACCAACGTTTCAAACCGAAATTTTTGATATATTTAGACCATATAAAAAATAATGTTATTTAATTACTTATTGTAGAGCCTTATTTCATGTGTAAAATATGGGCAAACATTTTTTAAAAAAATCCCATGTTTGTCCTCTCCCCCACTTAGAAAAGGCCACCATCTCTCTCGCTCCTACACATCATAAATCCAAATCCCATTATATTGGAAAATAACAACCCAAATAATATCCCATTTCCTCTTCCAACATCAATTGTTCCTTGATTAGATCTGAAATCCATTCTACTACGGATTATATTAAATCCAAAATTATTCCCTGAAGAAGAGGAAATTTTTTTAACAATTATTTTTCATATTAGATATTTTTATAACTCTTTAAGGTAACATTAATCTATGATAATATAAAAATAAAATGATTATCACATATAATTATATTTTATTATGTTTATTTAATTACCTATATACATATTCTATTCTATCAAATTGGATATGAAACCGTCATTTTTGTCTATGGTAGACAATCACATCACCAATTGATGTAATTTGGTTTCCAACAACATTATTTAAAGAATGATATGATGACGAATTTAATATATTTATATGATATTTAAGAAATTATTATACTTATTTATTTTTTATGTCACATATACATTTTTAGTTTCAATTCCATGGGGGGGTTTGATAATGCCACTCAGGTGAATGAAAAATTTCTATCTCATAAATTAATATAAATCATTTCATATACACATTACATGGTATATACTATGGATACCATTAATTAATATATGTTATAATTATTACCAAACAATATTGATAAATATATTATGTCAAATATAACTTCTTAGATTAATTTCCTTTTAAAAAACAATAATTATTCTCATACGTATGGGTGGACAACCACCTCCACGTGGCGATATCAAATGATTTTCATTATTTTTTGACATGGATGGTAATAAGGATTACTTTTTTTATATAAATTATATGAATAACAAAATAATTATTTTTAATGGTAATTTAATATTAATTTTACATTAATTTTATGTGTTAATAATAAAGGAAACAACATTCATCTTTGCATACAACCTACGGTCTCTATGAAAGGATTAATCCATTTTCAATATCAACATTTTTTATATTGCTACAATACTTATATAATAGATATATATGATATTTGAATATTTTTTTAAAATTGTGATATTTTGGAATATTAATAAAAAAAGTGGTTTGAAATCACTGAACCAAGACATACATAGAAAATGAAACTATTATCACCTAAAACAATGATTCTTACAGATTTTTTTCTTTCTAAATAGGGCATAAATGACTATAATTTAATAGTATATTGTATGAAAATTTTTAATATGTATTTATAATATATTTATTATAAAACTATATTTATAATAATGTATGTCAAGATACATATGAAGGAAAAAATACTTAAGGTTGTAGTTTCTTGTCTCAGATTTACTTCCATGAGACATATATCATATTCTTTACTTATTCCTTTGGTGTAGTGTATAAAACTATTATTTTTATATTTTATATAACATTTCTATTTCTACTCAAGGTATTTAATATTTAGTTTAATTTTATTCCATTCATGGGTCTTATGATTCAAATGTTATCAATGTGGTAAGTTGTTTATATTTAAATTTCATTTTAATCGAGATTAATTAAATCTGAATTTACCTTGAAGGAAAATATTTTGTAATTTTATTTAAAAATAGTTTCATTTTCTTATCATCAGGTTATTATGGATGGTTTCATGTAATGGAACAATATATCTAAGTTTAGTTCTTTAAATTATTGAATATATTAAAAAAAAGCAGACATCATTTTTATCTATGGTCAAAAATACATTTTCATCCAATGTTTGGTTTTATTAATGAATTCAATAATAATTTTATTATATTCAAAATCATTTATTAAATAAATTTTTACACATTATTGAATTTATAGAGTTTTTTTAAAACTAGTATCTATTTTTATAAAAAAAAACTTATTTTTCTTTTATATAAAATGTAAAATTTATAATTTTATGTTATAAAGAATGCATGGAATATCCCAATACCGTTAGAACTCATTATATTAAATTTTTGTCAATGTTTCCCCCTTTTTATTTGACTTTATTTATTTAATTTTTTTGAAATTAATTTTTAAAAGGGGATTTCTTCAGTAAAAATGTTGATATTATATAAAATTTTACAATGACATTGTCATGGTATTTCTATTCATCATTGAAAGAAGACTCATTTTCTGTTGTAATCCATTTTGAATCTACTCTAAAGATACCATTATATTTTTTCTATGGATGGTTAATGATAAATTTAATTGGATGAATTATTCTTGAACCCATTATCCATATTACTCTGAATGGTTTTTGATTATGTTTATTGATTATAGAAGTAATTAAATCAAATAAAGTAATTTTTCAAATATTAATATTTATCTTTTTTATGATTAAACCCATCAATTTGTGCAATTCATTAGACGTAATATGTGATGGAATGTAACTCTTATATCACCTCGATGCATCCGCTTGTCTCATGGATTAACCTAGATTGATTTTAAGGATGAGGACCTACCCATTTATGTAATATTTCTTATAATAAGACGTTGAAATTATGGTTATGATGTTTGATATTATGAATTATATCATTATAAGATTATTAATTGATGTACATGATTTATTTCCAAATAGTTGTTACATCCACAAAAAATATTCAAGGTCGTAGTATTACATGTTAGGAATATTTTAATATTATTTAATTCCTTCTATATGATGATAATGTTTTTGGTAAAATTGAATGTGTTTTATATATTTATCTTTCTGAATAGATTATGCTTTATTTATACACAGATTCATTCACACTCACACAGTTACTGCGAATTTGAGCTCACACGTTTCTTATGATTCATTCCCTAGGATTCCAAAAAATGAGTATTATGATTGATATGAAGGGTCAAACCTAGGGAAATAATTATTTTGGTGATGAAAAAAAATATTTCCTGTAATTTTAATTTTCATTTGTAATGTGAAATTAAAATATGTATTTAACTAACAAGGCTATTAAACTATTTCTTCATTCGGGATGCGATACATAATATATTTTTTCACTTCAATAATATAACAATAAAATCATGGATACTAGGGTAAAGTTTATTTCTGTTGGTATCAAAATATGTTTAGTAACAGCCATGATTACTAGATTTTTGAAAAAATATATATTAGAAAACATAATAATATGATTTAATTTGGGTATATGAAGAAAATATCAAAAAACAATTATCAGGGATGAAACTATTATAGTGATTTTATTTGAAATATATCCTTATTTGGATACAACATGTTGATATTGTTTTGTAACATATGAAACTTGGGGCAAAAACCACGAAAAATTCATGTTGGGCTTGACTGGAGTGTTACCTAATAATTAACAATGATATTTAGTGTGCACATTCTTTTAAAATACCATGGGGTATGCTTTAGTTAATTTAAATTTTTTACAATCCATTATGATGGGTATGAAAGTTTTTTTATAATTTGAGGACGTTACCAAAGGAACCATCTTTATGATTATGATATTGTCACTGAATATATATTTTTTACTTTATACTATGTGTCTCACCAGTTTTTTTATTATAAATTTTGATTCATAATTTTATACACTAATGATGTGTATGCCATTTTTTTAGAAATTAAACCTAGATGAATAAATGTAAATAGTATCAATGAATATACCTCATGTATGAATTTTCTTCTTAAATATGATAATGAACATAGATAGAGATATAATTGAATAAAATATAAACTTATGGGGGGTATATGACTCAGGTTATGAGAAATCATATTTATCAAATAAAACATCCATCTAGTACACCATTTTGTGTAAAAATATTTCACCACTTGATGTGTCTACAACCCCCACCAATCAATGGGAATAAAAATCTATTTATAGATGAGAAATGTTTTAGAGCGTTAGAAATGGTATTTCTCACTATGAAATGTAATGATACAGAGATGTTTATCAAGGATATATATAGACTCTCAAGATATATGGATCAATGGTTGTTATTAAATTCAAATAATCAGGATATTGAAGAAAAAAAACATTGAATAAGAATGTTATAAAGTAATTTAATTAGAGGAATAATTCCATAGTGAGCAATAACAAAATATATATAATCAATTATTGTGTATAACTAAAAAGGTAGATTAAAATGTTTCTATTTATAAATCTAACATTAGAGGGCTATAATTTCATGTTATGCACTACATACATAAAGCAATGGGAAGTATTTACAAATTATTTTATGCTATTAAGACAAAAATTTTATGGAAAATATTCTCTTATAATTTTTCTTTACATGAATAAATAAAATCTTTTTCAATCCAGATTTATGAGGAATTATAAATGTCTTATGGATTCGAATGAGAAAAAGGGTATGAAGTGGATAATAAAAATTATGTTAAATGGAATAATGTAATGATTTATTTTCCCACATGTTATAAATATGTAATGAAACACCCTACTATTTTCGTGAATGGATTTTATGTTTTCTACATGTGTGGAGAGAAATTTCACCATGATCATGTTTTTGAGGGAATGAATGATGAATAAATGTTTAATATTGCAACTCTGATAAAAAATGGAACTATTTAAATGAACACCCCGATAATAAAGGGAATATAACTCAAAAAAACTAATGGGGTCATGGCCAATAATATTATGATACTAAAAAAAATTTATGATTAGGTATTTATGATTGGATTCATTAATTATGATATATGATTATTTTTACAATGTTGTTATTTTTAAATTAACTAAAATATTTAAAAGTATGTTACTATAGATAATTTTTTATTGATTTCAGAAAATATTTTAATGGTACTGATGTCTAAGTAAAGTGATATAATGGAATGTTTATCATTTAGGAAATAACATGATTGATGAAGGATAACCCACAATATGCTCATAATGTTGATATGATAATTAAAATGATTTTTATGATGGTATTTGATAATATTTAATATTTATCTAAATTTCTTATTTAGTAAAATATGGTTTATTACAAAATTAGAATGTTATAGATATTTTATTAATTTAGTTTTAGAAAAAATATAACCTTCATGTCAGTTGACAATATGTTGTATATGAAAATACCATAGTGTGCGAACCCCCAACCTAAGTGTGATTAGGGTGAAGCACCTTCTATTATCCTACATGATTCTCTGGTTAAGAACACATTTTTTAACTAAATGATTTCATATATATATGCGTATTTATTAGAATAACATTAAATATGTGTTTTACTATTAATTTATAGATATTAATGTGTGTAGAATGAACTATCACTCTTTTATGTATCTTATAGTCTATTAAATTATAACTTTTGTACTTCATGAATTAGAAATTATTTTTTGGATATTCATTTCTTGGAGTAAGCATTGAAATAGAAATCGATTGAATCAAACCCATGTGATTAATTTATTCATACGAAATAATAGAAATTCAATTATTTATATTTCCATATACTCATAGACATTAAAATAATTACTCGACTTTATGAAAATGTTCTCAAACAAATGTCATCATCTTTCCTTCATATCCAATGAATAGTATATTCTTTAAAATCATCATAGATATATATTTTTTATGCTTAACAATAAATTTTTTATTCACATTCTTGTTATCAGTGACCTCTAACGCACTTTACTATTATTTACGCCTTTCTTTCATATCCATTTCATCACATATAACCAATTTTCTACTAATTGGATACATAGTAGTGTTTTATTTAATATAAACATTTTACATCACAATATTTATTATCAAGAATAATTTTTATTAACCCATTCTATAATTTGGGTTTCCAAAAAAAGAATTTCAAAATTTAAAAAAACTTAATTTCTAAGACCATGTTAAATTTTCTAGGGTATAATCTATTTAAGAGTGTAGAGTGTAATTCATTGTGATTTACGAAGTGGAACATCATCTATGATAGATTATATGATATGTAATGCAATAATTAAAATTGAATGTTACACTCTATGACATATGATATATTTATTTATAAATGAATTCGTTCCCTATGATATATTGTTATTCAATAAATTTCTTTAATTAAATGAAACATGATACTCTAATAAGATAATGTTATTTAAAAATTACCATTTATCATAGCCATTATGTTGGTTGATGCGAATATGACTAATTTTTTTTTGACAATTTTCTTTTTTCTATATGTGTAAAATAAATTCCATTATTATCTATTTATTAAAAAAATTAAAATCATATAATGGAAAAATATAATTTTATAAAATATGTATTTATCAAAAAGAGAATTCATTCCATTATGAAAAAATAACATAAAATTAATTTTTAAATATATGATAAAATTTATTTCAGAAAATTAAATTTATATATTAATTCATGGGATCAAAATTATATAAGAGTATTTTTTCAGAATTTTAGGAAAATATATATTTTTCAAGGAATAGGGTACCATTTTTGTTTTTATAAAAAAACAACCTTTTTTATATTATATAAAAACATTAATTGTATTATAAATTTGTTATACTTTAAAAATAGGCCAATTATATTTTTAGTTTTAAAAAAATTGACCAGTGGGATCAATTTTATTTTCATTTTCATTATAGAAATATTTCCCACCTATGAGAACATTTATTTAGAACACATCAATTATTTTTTTTCATATTAAACATTCCCAATTCACTGAATTTTTCTTGAAAAAATGGATTCTATTTTTGTAATCACAATAATTTATATCATAGAATAATACAATAATAAAATTTAAAAATAATGAATAGTGAAAATGTACAAATTAATCATCATGGTTATGGAAAGAACTAGTTTAATAGGGGGTAATCTAAAAATATAATGGAAAAATGACCTTTCTAAATTCCCCACATGTATTTTTATTCCATATATAGACCCTATCACCTATAAAAATTGAGAATGAATCACTTTTTATGCTGTGGGAAGGTGATAGTTTTGTGTACATTGTATTGTTTAAAAAAATTCCATATGTTTCCTCTCCCCCACTCATAATGGATACCCCGTTTTATCTCCACTTAGTAATTCCAAATACCTTAGGTTACTCGGATAATTTACCAAATCACATCAAAAATCCTCTACAATAATCTTGGATTGTTTAGTTTTTTCAGAAATTCAATTGTGGAATTCATTGTTTTAAATGTAAAGAGGTTTCCCATTGGGAGGTTATGAGGGTGGTGGGGCCCACACGAACCCCACCTCTTAATATCCTCTAAAACCCCCCTCAGCTCCCACTTTAATTATGTTAACGTAAGTTATAACCTATGACTTAAATTTAATGAATTAAAGAGGTGAGTTGTGTGTGGTTATTGAATTTCAAAATCTTGAAATTCAAATGTGTTGTTGTGTTAATAAAATAAGAAAGAGTCTTATTTTATTTTTGTTAGAGTTTTGTCTCCTTGAGAGAGTTGGGAATGCATCTTCCTCTTCTTCATCTTCTTCAACCTCGACGAAGAACGCGAAGAACACCGTTCTTCAACGAAGAACTTCTCCTCCGAAGAACACGGTTCTTCCGCGACTTCATATCCACAACGCGACGTTCTTCTTCCGCGTCGTCTCTTCCGTGACGGTTTTCCGCGACAAAATCGCAGTCAACGACTTCGAATCCTCGCTTCGTGACGTCAACGTTCTTTCCCCGCGATGCCCGACCTTCGCGACGCTCGTCTTCCGTGGGTCGTTGACGAACGCCGATCTTGAAGCCGAGGTATTTAATTATTGGTATTTTATTTAATTATTTCCGTTCTTGGTTCTAGCATGTTGAACTTCATGGTTAATCGACTAAATGTTATCGTTTAACGAGAGGGGCGCCAGACCGCACAAACACGGCTGAACCCCCCCTCCTATGTTCATGTTGTTTCATTGCGGATGGAATGGGATGCCATGGTGTCGTCGCACCACGCGGGAATCACGCGGCAAGTTTTGCGAGGAACCGTTGTGCCGCACCGTGGAAACAAATTCAAGAATGTTACGTCATCGCGTCGCGTCGAAGGAAGTCGAATGCGCCGCGGCTGGAGCAGAGCCGCGGCGGAGGGACGCGGTGTCGTCGCACTGTGCCAGACGATAATGGCCGCGGCCGGTTCCGGGACGCGGTGGAGAGTGGTGACCGGCGGCCAGTCGGGCCGCCGGTGTCGGAGACGGAAAGGGACCGGCCACTACCGCTCCCATTGAGGAGGAGCTGGCCGGCCAGGTCGGGCTGGCCGGAAAGAAGAAACATGGGGGAATTAAATTCCCCCGGCTAGCTCACGGCCCCCCATAATGAGGGGGGGCCGCGGTTACAAAGGGGGAAAGGCGCCCCCCATTTTTTCCAACAGCTCGGCCGAAGGCCGAGCTAGAAGCATGCCCAGCGCGCTGCACTGAGCTGGACCGGCGCTTGGCCGGTCTGTCAGGCCGGGCCGACCCTGTCCGGGGCGGGTCGAACTGGTTCGGGCCAGCCGGGGGGTCTTGGGCCGGGTCGGCCCGGGCCCGAAACCCCCGATACCGAACTCTTTAGGGTTGAATGCCCATAACTCGGGCTAAGGACCTCCAAATGACGCACTATTAGCGGCGATGTAATCCTTGGATCGAGACGGTCATTTTGGTATATCACACTCAAGGTTTCGAAATACTTTTAGTTCGGCCGGGTTGGTTAATACACAAAACCAACCAGGTCCTCGGAGCGGAAACGCTCATATCTTGAGCTACGGACGTCTGATTGACGTGCCGTCAGCTTTGTTGGGTTCCTCTGAGTGAGATGGATATTTTGGCATGCTCCGACCGAGGTTTGGATGTAGGTGAAGTATAGTTGAGTTGGTTTGTCTTAAAAACCAACCGGGCCCCTGGGACGAAAAAGCCAATAACTCTCAGACCGTGCGTCCGATTGACGCGCTGTCTGTTGCGTTGAGTTCCTATTGTTGATATGGAACATTTGGATACATCAACTCTGGACTATGTGTCAGTTGATGTACCAGCCTTTTGGCTCGTGGAGCGGACCCTCCCGAACGAGCTTGCTGTGTGTGGGAACCCTAGAGCTGTCTGCGACTGCTATTGTGACTGCGACGACGACTGTGCAGTGATCCTTAGTGGATTCGACGACGACGACTACAACAATCAGAGATCCTCTGTGGATCAGTGCTATCGTTCCTGTGTGGGTCCGATCCTGTGTGGGTCAGCGCTCAGCGGTCCTGTGTGAACCAATCCCTACAGATCATGTGTGGGTCTGATCCTGTGTGGGTCTTTGTGGGGGTTAGTACCTATCGATACTTTGTGGGTCTGACGACTTATGAATCCGAGATCATCTCTATCGTCTTCGAAGATGTATAACTGTGTGAGCTGAATCATGTTTACCTTCCTGTGTGGATTGTGTTGTGCTATCCTGTGTGGATTACATTTTTCTTTCCTGTGTGGAATACGTACACTTTCCAATGTGGACTGAGTTGTACTTGGGCTCGGAGGTTGGAGGATATTGGAATTGAAGACTTTGGTATATGTATGGGCATATACATAGGCAGTGTCGGTTTTTACTTCGTGATTGTATCATTCTTTTGTGGTTTATACTTTGTGGATTTTGGGAGACCTTCGGGGGTCTCGGGGTCCCTACTGAGTAGCTTATACTCACCCCTACACGGGCTATGCCCGCACAACGTTGTGTTGGTTGCAGACGACGGACATCGTTGATCGTGGTTGAGGCTCGCAAAGTAGGATGATACCTGGAGGTGGACCACTGGGCGGGACGTTCTCGGAGCGGACGGCAGAACCTGAGGAGCAGTGGAGCTAACTGTACCCACCCTTCAGGTGGGATTTCCAGTGGACAGCTCAGCGTAGCGGCTTTTACTTTACAGTTGGTGTTTTCCCTTTCGAGTTGTACTTTACTTTCAGTTTGGGTTTGTATACTGGCCCATTTACTTTTCCGCACTTTCAGTTGTACTCTATTTTTACTTAGTGTTATTTTTCCACTTTGTTACTATGTGGTACTTGTTTACTTTACAAAGGCAATGCCTTCCCTTTTTACCGGGATTTACGTCTTGGTGCTAGTCGCCAGCCCTGACCTATGGAAGGCGGGCTTGGGGTAGTCACGGCAAGGGCCCCGAGGACGTGTCGTGACAATAACCATTTGTTTTATATATATTATGTGATGATGATGTGATGTTTATGAAACCCATTTTATTCTTTGGGTTATGATTAATGTTTTAAGTTTATGTTGTGGCACAAGTAAGAATGATTTAATTATGAGATGGGTGGGACCTATATCTCCCTCCAATGCATTGGGTAAAGATTTATATCTCATGATATAGACAATGCTGGAATGGTAAGTTAATCTGGTTCTGTATTACATGACTGAAACGAGGAGTGAACTCGATTCAGAAAGTGACTTTGTCCACTAAGATGGTCTTGGCAGCAATGCCTTGGATACTATGGAAATCATAACATGTGCTTAATGGATGCCACAATTACATGCTTTATTCCTATGCTATTTTATCATGATTGATGATCCATTATGATCTATGCCCTACGTACTTCCATGTTTTATGTCATTGCTCAAGATTTTGATGTTTAAATATTATGTTCATGTTTTTATGTTCATATGTATATGGTTTGTTTTATTTTTTCCATGCTTACCCTTACTGAGCATTTGAGCTCACCCTTTTTATGTTTTTCCCCTAGGATTAAAATAAAGGTTTTAGGTAAGGAAACAAAATGTGGAGGATCATTATGGGAGATATTGAAGATCTTTTAACATGATTAGAAGTTTATATTCCAAGTTTCCAGAGACACTAAACTATTACGGTCCTTGTCTGTCTGTTTTTCTTATGTATTAGATATTCTGCAAAAGTAATGTAATGTCCATGAACATCATGTTTTGGTTCTCTACATTAATACATTCCATGAAAAGTTTGAATGAATCACATTGCTTTGGGAAGGTGGTAGACCACACATCCATAAAAGATGTTATAAAATTTATATAAGATGAAAATTATAAAAATATGTGTTATAAATTTCTTAAATAAGAATAATGATATAATAAATATAATATATTTCATATTTAATGATATTTTATTCATAATCCCATCTAATGAAATGTGGTATTGGGAAAATGAACAATCATCTATTTGTGAGGTGGTAATTCTCCTTAAACAAAAACAATATGGTTGTTACCCATTAGATATACGTTTTTATAATTGTAGGAAGAATAAATATACTAATTACATCTCATTATATTCATGATGAGGTGTTTCATATTCATGTAATAAGTACATTTTATGGGGTTGATAATAGAAATTAAACTAAAGAGCTTGCAGAATGATGTTAAATATTCTTTGGGATACATAAATTGGTTTGCAACAAATGGATTCATTGGATGGGTTCCTTCCCTAAGGTATGGGTATGGGATTAGGGGTGTTGTTTTTAATATCTATTAGTTTATATATTGTCCTAGATAATGTGGCTAGAGAGGTGTGATGAATTTGGAGGTGAAAAGGGCTTTTTATAGTGGAGGAAGAGTGGCACAGTTGTATGATTTGAAAAATGGAATTTCACCCATGTTATACCACTGAATGTCCATACAATAACTGAAAAATTTTATCCAGTGGGATATATGGTGTAAATATGAGTATTAAAGGGATTTTAGAAGAGTTTATAGGCTATTTTTTGTGTTTTGAAAATGGTACAGTCCCTTGTTATGCATAATATAACATTAATCTGTGTAATTATTTTCAATTATGTTCACTAATATTTTTTTATCAAAAATGGATTTGAAGATAATAATTTTTTAAAATTAATGTATATAAAAATAATTAATCAATTTTTTCAAATTATAGTAATAATATTGGCCTAATTTATTTAAAAATTAATCCTACAAATGGGTTGGAATTGCGTGTTTTTAAAGTTAAAATAATAAAACAATTACCCATTTTTATATCATATATCAAGGTGAATTTTGTTACAATGACGTAAGTTGGACGTATTGATTTATATTTGATAAATTTAGGCATTAAAAATAAATTAAAATATTATATAAATAAATATACTAGTTAGATTAAAAAACAGTTTTGAATTCAAATTTTGTTTCTTCAGTATTCATCCTAAAATGATATTTCTGTGAAAAATCTCCGAAATTCTCCCAAATATAACATCAAAATTATAAACTCAAAATTTAGTTTTCCGATTATAATATTAAATTTCATATTTTTTTTAAAAAATTATATATATTTTTCAAATAAGTACTTGAAATAAAGATTATATGAAAAAAATGATTTTTAAACATATAATGTAAATAAAAGTGATATTTTTTATTATTAAGATGTTATATTTATATAAAATAATTTTAAAGATCATTTTATAGTATTCATTTATATTAATGTTACTATTTTGGATCTAATAGTTATAACTATCTCATTTAAATGACTATATAAATAAATTGATGATTTCTATAATCTTGGTGGTGTGTGTAGCACATGACAATTTGGTGCCATGTAATATAAATGATTCACTTAGTGAAAGGGAATAAATCAATAAAAAATAACATATTAGAAAAAAAATATTACATGGGGTGCTACATCGGTGGAGCCAGGTAATGATGTAGGATAGTAGATATATAACAACTTCGCTCGATTCTCACATCTAAGGGAAAGAGACCCAGGGTTTGTTTTTAAAATCATGTCTCGCCGTACATGAGAGGTTAAACTATTGAACCTTCTTAAATTATCCAAATAGTGTATATCTGAGTCAAATAAGTTATATATTGATTTTATACAAACTATAGTTGACTAGATGGTGACACCTGTTGGGAAGGCATTCAAAACCACTTATTTTATATTGTGTGGTAATGTGATGTTTTGGTAAAATATAAGGCTACAATGGAATAGTGGTTTTAGGATGGGAATAAATATGAAATTATGTCCCAAGAAATATATTATTTATAATTTTTTTTTCATATGCTATGAATCGATCACTCATACATGAGAGGAATATGAAGGACACTTCTAGAAGTGGACATGTGATTTACCTAGGACAGTTTTGAGGTATAACTTTTGAGAGTAGTAAGTGTCACATCCATGATTCTATTTTGTGTACTTCCATTATTTATGTTTTTTTCCAATGTAAATTCTCCATTTATCAACTTTTTTTTGATTAAAAATGGGAAATTTCGGCTTGGCATTATAGAGCGTATGGTTAGGGGACATCATGCACCTTGACCATGACACTGTGCAACTAAGTGTCATTTTTAGATAGTGTAAAACCACAGAGTTTGAACTTGGATTGTGTAACCATGTAGGATAATTATCTGATTTGGGTTTCATTGAGAGTTAGGGGCACACAGTTTCCACATTCCTTGAAACACTATGAGGTCCAATCATAAGACATGTCCAAGTCATTAAAAAATTGAAAACTACATATATATACTCTTGGAATTTTAGTCCAAACCCACTCTTTCTCACTCTATTCAAGTTATCCATCCATAGGTGATTCCCTATATCCCTCTTAGATCCTTTGAGATCCCTTATTTTTGTGTTTTTTTGGGTATTTTTCATGTAATCATCAAGTAAATGTGTTCTCTTATGGTTTATTCCTTATTTTATGGATGATCCTCCTCCCTCATTTGGTTTTTCTTCTATAGCGGGTTATTTGACTCACTGATGGTTTATTCATGTGTTATTGAGTAAGGACACGATTTTTGATGTGAAATATTTTCTTATAAATATCATCTAGTGGTGAAGTTTTGGGTTCATACAAAATTTCCAAAGTTTCCTACTTCAAGGTAAGTGGTTACATGCTCTAAAATTTTAATAAAATTTTGACAAGCATTTTAGGACCCATAAATCTATTATATTAATTCATTATGTTGTGAGGAATAATTTTATAATGATTATTTTGTTCATATATTATACAAATGGAATTTTCAAGAGAAAATGATTATTATTTGAATTTAATTCATTTTGGAGGTTCATAGAAGTGTATTTAGGACTATGTTATATGGGTGAAAAGTGTTTTCAAATTCTCTTGAGGAGTGTATGCATTGATTTGGAGGTTTAATGGAAAATGGATCCTTTAGGCAAGTGGTATTGTATGAGGAACCATTAAATGTAAATTTGGAATTATGTAAATGATAAGAAATATATATGAAAAATATTTAGTTGGGTCTATGTGTAGATTTAAAAGGATATTATAAAATGTAAATGGTTGGATTTCAAATATTCCCTTTTTATTTTGTTTTAAAATGGTTTTCATAAAATCTTAAAGAGCATTGAAATTTATCTACTAATCGTTTTATTGTGTGTTAAAAAATATGGAATGGTTTTTTATGTATATGTGGTGATTTTATTGTGTTCTAGGGTTGTTTGGAATTTGTTTTGAATGTATTGATATATGTGACATGTGAATTTGAAATTCATAACAATGAGAATCCAAGTTATCTAGGTTGGAAAACTAGAACTGGTATACTAGTGATCTAGAAGGGGAAATACTAAATCCATCTAGTGGATTGACACACATTGACACAAAATTATATAAGACTAGATTCATATATATGATTGAATATTACAACACTAAATAGACTATGATAATTATTTTAGACCATTTGAATTTGGTATAAATTCATCAACAGTGGATCATGCATGAGGACATTGTGTGTTATTGTTTTTATATCATGTATCACAAAGGTGTGTGATTTATAGACATTCACGTCTGATAGTTATACATAGGGACTTACTCATGTTTATATTTTGTGATGTGATGTAGTGATTTGTTACCGAACGTAGACATATGGTGGAACTTGTGTTATTATGGATTTTATCTTATGTTTTTTATTATGAAAGATTATTTTAGAATTGATTTATTTTTAAAATTAGTTTTCTAAAAATGTTTTATTTTGGATGTAACATTTTTATGTAATCAATGTTTTTATGAAAATATTCATGTTGATTTGTATTATAATGTTATGCTATAAATTCTTTTATTTTGGGTGGCATCCTACTAGACATTATCTCACTCCATAAAAAATAAATAAAAATTTATCTAACACCATGGATACACCTTTGAGTGCATGTACAATTTGTTATGTATACCCTATATAAATGATATATGTGTCATGGTAATGATGGTGGACTTGATTTCCAGTTCTCCACTTGTTGTAGGTGTTGGTGGTGGTGTCTTAATTGTGTTTCCCCTCATGTTGTATTGATTTTTAAGGATGGTTTTTGGTTTCCCATTCACAGTTCTATTTTTCGTTTTTGGGTAATGATGTAAAACAATGATTCTGAAAATTTGTGTAACTTTACTGGTAATGCAATCCGTTATGGTTTTTTATTTTTTTTCATTGTTTATTATTGTTATAATCAAGGGTAAAATCATCAACAATGTATTTTTTTGATACCCAGACACATGTTTAATTCCAATGTGGATCGAGAATTCCATTTGTGGAAACTGTAGGTCTTGTTTGGGTGTCAGGTTGGATGGAATCCTTACATGGTTCATGAGAAAGATAGTATCAAATCAGTTCAAAATATTTTGGTAATTGTTATTTGGGGAATATTTAGGATAGTCATGATCTAGGACTATCGAGGCATGTGGTTATATTTTTATTTAGGGAACCATGATAGCACACCATGTGAGGGGACTCGAGTTTTTATTAGGATTTATGTTTTCTATGGGATATCTAATTATTGTAATATTTTACTATTTGAGAGAAAAATAGGAGTTGGGTAAGTGGTCTTATTGATCTTGCAAGGCCGGGAATTCCATGTGGATCCTAAGACATGGTCCTAGAATGCTCTCTATTATGGTGGTGTGATTATAGTAGGGATTCCAACCATATGTTCAAGTCAACCATGGTTACTAGTTGTCCGTTATTATTTGAATCATGTATTCATGGGTTCTGAAATTTTTTTAATACCCTCATTTTGAAATTTTGGAAATTCAGGGGGAAATGGTTTAGATTGGTAAAAAAATAAAATTATATTTAGGAATCATTTTTAAGGAAATGTTTTGGATTAAAAAAGAAATAAAATTAGATTTTGGAATCATTTTTATGGAATATTTTAGAAATTGGATTTTCATATATGTATTTTTGAGTAATGTGGGAATGTGTTTGTTGAAAATTAAGTCATTTTAACAAAAAAAAGGTTTAATAAAATTTATTTTTTGTAAAATATAATTTATTTTCAAGATTTTTTGGGATATTTTCTTCAATTTAAAAGATATCTATTCAAATCAAACTAGTTATGGTGGAATGAGATATATTGAGAAAGTTGATTTTTTTAATGATTTGAAATGGATTTTTGAATGATATTCAGAATAAATTATTTTTGGAGAATATAAAATGATTTGATTTTTTGTATTTGATGTCTATTTTTGAAATGATGGTGCGAGATATTTTATAATGTTTTATGAATTTTAAAATGGGATTTTAATTGAGAATATTTAGAAGTGGGATGAATATTCTATTTTGGAATTGGAGATATCTTATTTTGACGATTCATATTTCCATTAGAGTCTATATACATGGATATGTATGGAAATTTTTATATAAATGGAATGACTGGGTGAGTGTATGGATTGACATTAGGTGACATGTGCACAGTTTGTCCTAAAAATAATCATGTGTGATACTGCATGAAGTACAATTGGTGCGTGTGAAACCCATGAAACATTTTTTCATTCCCATTGTTATTTTATGATATGATGTGATGTTTTGATCACTGGTAGTTGTGTGGTATGTTTCCTTACGATTTAGAATGTTTCATGGGAGTTTTCTTTAGTTTGAGAACAATTTTAGTTTAAATGTTGTTTCATGATTGAGTTCTTAATGATGGGTTGGTTTCAAAATATTGGTTAGTGGTTCCACTTGAAAAATGCTTTGGGATACCTTTGAGATGGTTCCATTTTATTGTTGTTTTTGGGAATGTTTTTTCAATAGATTAGATTGTTTGGATTCTTAGTTTTCATCCTAGATAGTGTACACTCCATGATATTCGATGTGTGTTCAAAATGTATTCACTAGTTGTTCACCATCAGTGGAAAATCCAAATAATAAATTTATATACTTTCTAATGGAGTTTCAGATGATGAATTATAAAATTATTTATGGTCAATAAGATCCTATCAAAGAGGAATAGTGGGAACATAAAATAGAAAAAAAACATCATTTTCCCTGTGTTCCCCAGTAAAAAAAGGTCATCACCATTACCTTAATTCTTGAAGGTGTCATAGTTTTATTTAAACTCTTCTTCTGATGTGGTTACCCATGTGGTTCATATTAAAGAAGTGTTACGTTGTAGTGTGTGTGGAAGCCAATTTTCTTCCTTTCTCTGGAAGTGGTGAATGTAGTGGCATTTAAGAGGGGTTGAATCATCCTAAAACTATTAATGTCTGTTTGAAGATAAAATACACCCTTGATCATTCATCATCTCATTTTGGTCAATGTTTCCTGTTGTACCATTTGTGTGGAAAATACGGTATTTAAGAGCCATCGTGTCACAATGCATCAAGGATCAATTGTTCCAATGGATACCCAAATCAAATAAAAAAATTCACGGTGTTTCTCGGAAGTGATGTTGATCTATTTTTTTGGCCTATGGTGTTTTTAGGGACCAATTTTTAGTCCATTATTATATGTGATTCATTTTCTTTGAGATGGATACTTATGGTGGTTTTGTTTATTCTATATTGGCTGAGAATGTATGAGATCAATTGTGACTCATTTGGGAGAATCTACTTTAATGGAATATTTTTTGTTTTATAAATTATTAATTTAACCTTGTTAAATGATGTTTTCTTATATGTTCCCCTGTTTTTTCCTATTTCCTAGTAGGATTGATGAGTATAATGCATATATTTCCCAAAAATCCCCATCTCAGTGATGTTCCTTCTTGAAAATAAGTGGATTCCATATATCATTATGTTCTTTTGTTACTACCTTGATTTCTATGTAGTTGCTTGTGGCCCAAGGAGAAGGAGTTATAATCGAGGCATGTCAACTACATATTGCAGAGAAACAAATTCTTCGAATCATGAAGGCTCGATCCATATGTATGGAATAGAAGCTCTTTATGCATTCAACAGTTATGAGGTGTTAGGGGTGATTTTTCTCATCAGGTTTCTCCACTATTGGTTTGTGAATAGTTTAAATTATCATGTGGTTTTTTTCCATTTCATTTTTAAGTTCATCTATGTTGAAATAATCTTACTAATGTGTGCATCCTGTGGAAATGATGAACCCTAGAATAGAATGTTGTTTTCTTGATTTGGGTTATCATTTATGGGAGACCCCCATTATGGTCAGGGTTGTTGGTCCATGTGGATTGTTTACAGGATGGCCCAAGAATTTTGGTGTCATCTAGAATATATAAGAAGTTTTTAAAATGGTGGGGATGGTAATTGTGGGCATTAGAATGATTTCCTCTCGAGTTGTTCATTACCAGATGATCTGTCATGGTTGGGAGTCCATTCAAGAATCCCTCCTTGATAAATTGGATCATTCATACTGTAGTCTTTTATTGATAAGATTTTTTTGAAGATATAATCTCATTGTTTTTCATTCTATAAAACATAGGGTTTTTTTATTTTACCCAATAATATTGCATGATACATGAATTTAAAAACTTATGGTTTGAGTATTTTTATGCTCTTCTAGATGTTGTATGGGTTCGTTTGTTCCTTTTTGGTAAGATATATTAGTTTCATTCGATAATATGTCTATAATTCGAGGAATGAGAGGTAGAATTATGTGCTATGAGAATTACATTTTTTTTATTGATCAACTGGATGTGTTATGCCTTTGTGGAGGTAAAAGGTGTGTGTTGGGGAGTATATCCATTCCTCATGAGTTGAATCTTATGCATCATTATTTCTATTCAGGGTAATATCTCTTTATCATATATTGTATTATTATGATTAATTTCCATTTCTTATGGAGGAGTATCATTTTTCATTGTTGGAACAAACAATGTATTGACTTTCTGAGTGTTAAAAGTTTACATTATTAGAGGAATTTTCATATATTTGATTTTTTTATGGATTCCATATTTTAATCTCCATTCATTATTTTATTTCTATTTTTAACAATGTATTTTTTAGGAATTATAGAATAATTTGGCTAGAAATTTTTTGACACATGATTGGTACAAAATAAAGGGAAAATTATGTTCCAATCTTAAGAAACAATGTGGCTAATTGTCATTTTTGGACAGCAGAAAACCGTGGGGTTTGCACATTTTTTGGCCAGCCATGTGAGAAAACCATGTGTTGTGTGAATCATTTATAGTGAGTGAATAATAGTTTGAAAAATGTTTAGAATAACCATGTGACTTTCCCTGGTTGTTATTTTTTTTTTCAAATTTACCTTTGTGTCTTCTCGGGACATAACACAATATCCAACCATGGTCATCCCATTGGATCTCTCCATCCCTAAGCACCACCCTCAATCCCACATGTGTTCCTTGTACTCCCTTCCTTTTCTAGTTTTGGTGTGGATTCATCATGGATTTATCAAGTAAGTATTTTCGCCATGTTTTCTAATTTTAAGGAATATCCTTATTCCTCATTCGGCAACTATTTTCTGGATGGTTATTTGAACTAGGGAGGGTTTAGTATTTAATTTTGAGTAGGATCATGATTAATTATGTAAAATAATTAATTTTTAGGGTTATTTGGTGTTTTAGTTGTGGGTTTTCACAAATTTTAGGATGTTTCCTAGTGAGATGTAGGTGGTTTAATGGTTTAAATTTTTTTGATGGTTTTAAAAAGCTTTTGTGGCTCTATAAATGAGATATATGAATTTATTGTGTTTTGGAAATATTTTTTGGAATTATTTTGATGTGAATATATGTTAAATATTGTATTTTAAATGGATAATTTTTATTATTTGTATTTTATTTTTCTGTTTATTCTTGTATTTATTTTAATGACTGTGTGAATGTTGAGAAATGTGTTATCAATGTCACTTGAGGTATGGCTATCATGAATGATTGTTTTTAATGGAAAATAGGTATTTATTTCACGTTGGTAATTATGGTGGACCATTAAATGTAAATTTTTATATGTTTATATAAGGAGAAACATGTTTACAAAAATGAGTTGGGTTCTTGAGTGGATTTAAAATTGAATTTTCCCACATAAATGTTTGGAGTTCAAATATAATATTCTTAGTATGTTTTAAATGGTTCCATAAATTGTTCAAATGTTGGGAAATGAATTTCCTAATGGTTTTAGTGTGAATGTTGACATAGGGAATCATTTTTTTTAATTTAAGGCGGTGATTTCCTTTTTTTAATGGAATATTTCTCTTCTATTTTAAAATTATTGATATATGTGACATTGGAAAATGAAATTGAATTCAAAAGGAATATCAGGTTTCTATGTGTGCTTAGTAAAACTAGTATACATGTGATTTGAAAGTGGCGTAGCGTGATTTTTCTTATGGATTGATTCTAGTTTTCGCAGAAGTGGATAGCCTCAAATTCAGTTAATGTGATTGAAGATAACATAACTAACTAAACCATGAAGATGATTATAAACCATTATAATTTTGGATAGATTTATCTCTAGTGGATCATCTATAAGGAAACTATGGGTTATGGTTTTAATACCATGCTTCACCAAAAAATTATATTTCTAGAGTTCCACTTATGCTAGTTACCCTTAGGGGTTTACCAATGGTGCTATATTTTGACGTTGTGTGGTACTGACGATCATCGTGTGGCGGACCATGTGCGTGTTGTATCATTTAATGAAAAATTATTATTGAGTAAGACTGTTTTTTTAATTTTTTATTTCTAACGGTGTTATTTTAAGATGTTTCCTTTTGGTTGTAACATGAAAATCATTTCAATGTTTTTATGAGAATAATCATGTTGGTTTTTCGTGAATGGTTATAGCCTGAAATATATTCTTTTGACTGTAATAATACTATAAATTGGTTATCATGTAACATACAAAATTATTATATTTAGTATTTATTATGTATGACCAAGGTAAATGTAAGATGTGTCTTTGTGATAATGGTTGAGCCGATTTCTAGTGATCCACTTGTTTCATGTGTTGATGGTGGTAGATTGTGTGTGATTACCCTCATCATGAATGGATATCCTTGGAAGAATTTAGGGGTTCTCATTCAATTTATTGTATTGGTATTTTTAATATATAAAACTTTGATTCTATAATTTTTTTTAACCATGTTTCATTATACTATCATTTATGGTAGGTTATTTTATTTTTTGGATTCATTGTGATTATTATCATGTGTCCAATCATTAACAAATTATATTGTTGATATTGAGGAACTAGTTTACAGGTTGTGGGGGTCGATAATTCCCTTTTTTCCATGTATAAGTCCTGGTTGGGTGTTAGGATGGATGAAATCCTATCTTGGTTCATTATCAAAAGAGTCATTACATGAATGTCATATAGGGAAATGGAAACAATAGTAGATAAACATAGAGACCAATTACTCGCGATCTTACACATGTTCTTTTCTACTAGTACTATATTCTTGGGCAGTTACATACTGTTTTTCCTAACCACCAATAGAGTGTTGAGAACTATAGTAGGATGGGACACCAAAAGAAATTATATAAGAACCCATCATAGATGGGTAGTGATGATGGATCTGGAGGGAATGATGGTGCATGAAGGGGATCTTATGAACCATATCGGTCTAGAAAATATTGTTCTAATAGATAGCGTAGTGGAATTAGTGGATGAGTTACTTATGTGGATGATCACCCTTACCAGAAAAGTGATTAATATTAGTGAGCTCAAAATGCGTCATAGAGAAGAGGGGGCTATGATTTAAACGACATTTCATCCTACACTTGTGGATAGGGAGGATGGACCATAGATATTGAGAGGTACTATTATTATCACTTTAATGTTAAAAAGTGTCTTATTTGATACTATTTCTTCTAAATCCTTCATTACTACAGAAATATTGAATTTTTTTATCCTAGTAGTCTGGTTTGTGAGCGGGGTGTTGACAATAGATACACCATTGTGAGTATGGTCTAAATAAATCGTCATCTGCATGGGATGTTATATCGAGGATGAGGAAAATTGTTTTCTATATTATCTATATATACTTCAAATTTTAGGTTTCATATTAATTATGGTTATGGATTGGTTAGAGGAATATCGATCTAATATCGATTGTTATTATAGGAGATTATAATTTATATCTCCTAAGGGTGATAATTGTGTACTCTGAGGAAAATGTGATATCAAATAGTTTCATGTTTGGAATGTCTATCAAGAACTATGGGAGCATACCACCCATGTCACTAGTTCAATGCTTCATAAAGATTGTTAAAATCCTAATGCATTTCCAACCACATTCGATAGGTTTAAATATTTTTTTAATACTTATCGGGGCTTTAACCTATGAGAGATTTTTAATTTACCGTTGTTATCATGCCTCGGGCTGAGCCCATTTCTATTACTCCATAAATAATGGAATCAAAAGAGTTTCAAGATCATAACACTCAGATGTGGTAGTTGGAGGATAATGGATTTATCAATTTGAGTATTTGCCTTAGGGTTCTCCAATGTTTTTTTCTTTGAAGTATAAATAGAGTTTACGATTGTGTGTCAATTACTGTATGTAAAACCAAATGAAAGAAAATTACATGTTTCTTCTTCAATGTATCGATGGTCTAATTGACTAGTTGAGGGGAGATTTTTTCACAATTTCCCACATGAGATCATGGAATCATTAGTTGAGACACTGATATTCTGATATAATGATGAGTACCTTCAAAATTAGGTATAGAATATATGAGTTATTAAAGATGTTGTTTGGGATAACGAATGCACCAACAATGTTTATGAGCATAGTGAAAAAAATAATTCATCTGTACATGGAATTTTTTTGGTAGTTTTTGTGGATGAAATCATAGAGTACTCCCAGAATCATAACGATCATTACGAACAGATTGAAATTGTTTTGAGTACACTAATAGATAAGTGAGGATATAAAAACTATCTATGTGTTATTTTTGGATTGATCAGGTACACTTCACAGGAAACATAATTTCATATGTGGGGGACTTAGAGGACCCATAAAAATTTCAGTAATTTGATTATTGGGAACATCCCAAGTATTATTTTCATATCCATTTCATTATGAAGTTAGATGGATATTATTAGAGGTTTGATCATCACTTTTCCTTAATGGGATTGCAAATTTTGGGAATGACCACAATGGGTGAAAAATTTGGATTGTAAGAAAAATTAAAGGATGTATTCTAGAAGTTGAATAAGCACATGGAGTAAGACCCTATACAAATCCTACCTAATTCATGTGGGGAGAATATTATGTTCATGATGCTTTTGGGATTTGACTTAGAGAAATATTGATGTATGGAGATCGAGTTATCGCGTATGGTTAGTGGGAGTTAAGGACACCTGAATAGAATTACCATACAGACAATCTCAGGATGGATGTAGTGGTTTAATGATTTGTATTTTTGGAAGCATTATTTGTTGGAAGAATAATTTATTATGTATACGTATAACAAGCCCTTGATGTTTATATTCTCACAATGAGATTTGAGTATTCACTAGCACAAATGGGTTGAGTATATATTTTCATTTGAATATTAGATGACATATAGTCCTAGTAATGGAAAAAATTATACTAATAGGAGGAAAAATTATACATATGAAGGTCAATAGTCTAGTTCTTTTTTGATGATGATGACCTTTTTGGGTGTGATGCATGTTGTGGTGAATGTGATTGAGGAGAAGATAACTCTCATATCAGCATTATTAGAATCAATAATTTTGAGATATATTAGGGGCATGAAATATGAGAATCTAGAATTTTTGAAATCCACGGAAATCTTCGATGGTGGGGGTCACCTTTTGATTGGATCATAGATCAAGATGAGATCACCTATAGTCGGAATCAAGTAGTTTTTCTAATGAGAATGTGGGAGGATCTGATTTGTGAGTTTCATGCCTCGAAGTGCATGTAATATCCTAGAATAACCCAAATGTAGAATGATCTATGAGGATACTTTTAGTGTCCATGTATGAAAAAGGATATATTAGGGTTCATGGGACAATGATACACCTGTAAACAGGTGAATACCGAGAATCACCAACCTGGTGGTTTATTACAACCATTTCCCAATTTAGAATAGATGTTGGATGATGTGACTATTTAAATTGCAATGAGTATCTTAAAGACACCTCATAAGAATGATTATATTTGGATGATTGTGGATATAATGATGAACATATCTCATTTCTTACAGGTATGGGGGACTAACATTATGGATCAGTTGGGAGAACATCATTTTCAAGAAATAGTCTATCTACATTTGGTGCCATTGACTACTGTTTTAGAATATAAATTATGTTTTAATTTTCAATTAAAGTAGGTATTATAAAAGTATATTAGAAAATAGGTTTGGATAAGTAAAAAATTCCACCCACCGATAGATGGGAAGTCAAAACATACTATTCAGGTGCACGAGGGTATGCTACAAGCATGTGTCCTAGATTTTTGTTGATCTTGGGAGAAACACATTTCTTTGATAGAGTTCACCCATAAAAATGTTTTTGGTCTATGATATAGATGGAACCGTATAAGGATATTATTGGTAGTCTATGTATTTCACTACTATGATGGATATAGAAAGGAGATTTAGATTTATTGGGACTGAGTCAATTGTTGTAGATGTCAATGTAGGTGCAGTTGATTGAAAAATGAATGGCTATGGTTCAGAGTTGAAATAATTAGTATTCCAATAGATGATGATGAATGTTAGTGTTCATATACGGTGATCGTGTATTTCATCATGTGTCTCTCATATTGGGTCACTATAGTGTATGATGATATGTCAAGTCAGCACCCATGTTTGTTGGACCGATTGAGTTTTTGCGGAGAATCGAGCTGGTGGCATACCGATTACCTCTTCAATAGATATATTCATTTATGAATGAAATACTCTGTGTGTCACGAAATTGGATGTATCACCATGATCCTTGAAATTTTATCTATGTTGATTATGGTGATCTTGAGGTAGATGTTTCCTTTGTGGAGCTTCTAATATGTGCCTTCGATCGCAGTGAAAAGTTGTTATGTAGAAGGATAATGATGTTAGATCATGTACTCAAAAAACATGTGTGGGTTCAGGAAAAATCATTGGTGAGAAATGTAGATATGAGTTCTTAGTGGCCTAATATTTTTGAATCAGAATCTTATAGATTCTTGGGTTTAAAATTCTAGGATTATCAATTAAAAGGTGGTGAGACTGTAAGATTCAAATCATTTATATAAATGTATTGGCCTTGTTTAATGTATTATTTTTTATTCCTTTGAGCATAATTTGATAGTATTTAAATTTGGGGAGTGTATTATTGAAAATTGTAACTTTTTCAAGGACAGAGGGTAGTGCATTGGTGGCGCACGATTTCCCTTAACCGTATGCCCATATCTAACAATTGTGCAACCTTATATATGGTGGGATGAATAGTTGTCATGTGGATCATCAAATTATTATCCCTCTTAGGATAATCCATCTGCCCTGTAGAAGATGAATATTGTTAAAGATAATTTTCTGTAAAACAATGTTCATATACACAAAATATAGTTTGTGGGATTATAATTAGCCCAAAAATAATACTCTTAGTTACCCAAACTCCCATATTAACCCAAAATTGACCCCCAATCGACACTAAAATATTTTCCCAATTTTGGAGAATTTCGAATATATTCAAAGACATTCTGACCATTTTTAATTGCGAGCCAAAGAACATATTGAAGAGATTCACCCTTTTTGGTAAGAGGATCTCATCTCATGTAGTTTCCTTTCTCATTACATTTCATCAGCCATCTATTATAGGGGTTTTCATCACTATTTTTGGTTGGAACTAGATCTAGGTTTTGGGATCTGCATATAGAATTTTTGGATCTTAATTTATATGATCTTGAATTATGATGAAGTTTCATATCTCATTCTACAACATTATTCCATTAAAATTGTGGATTTCAATTAGTAAATCGCACGTTAATGAGTTGAGATAGGTGGTCTATTATACAAATCCCATAGTCTGTATTTTGATTACATGTGTGTAAATTTAAAATTTATATTATTCAATTATTAATTGTATTACGTATGTGAATTAATTGAATTGGATTATTAATTTTTGAATTATTTAAGTGATATTAGATTTCTAATAGGATAATTATTTATTAAATTAAAAATAGAACTATTATAATTTTGGGGAACTGTAGAAAAATTTATTATTATGTTAACTATTGAAATATTTAATTCAGATTTAGATAACTAATTGTGAAATTAATTATAGGATATTGGGATTATAAATTTGAAAAAAATTTGTTAAACTAATAAGTGGAATTAATTTATTATGGAGGATTAAATTTTTAAGGAATTAATTAATTGAATTAACATAATTAATTAATTGTTGAGTTAATTAATGGAATTCATGCGATTGATCAATTGTTAGAATAATTAATGGGATTTGTTGTACTATAAAAATTGATAGAAATTGAAATAATTAATTAATTAATTAATTAATGTAGTCTTGTAATAGTGAACTGTGATAAGATTATTCATTTTTATTAATCATTATTTATATGACATCATTGAACATGTGATATAATGATATATGTGATATATTTGATAGATTGATATACAAGTATGCGACACTGACTGTGGTTCCAAATACCCATGTATGAATGATTGATAACGGGGGTGCAGAACATGGGATGACACACCAAATAACCATGGGGTCCTAGCCATTATTTTCTATGAACCAATGAATTCATGGAAATAGAAAGGGACATGGGCGGATGCTCTAAATTCTAATGAGGTGTGAAATAGCAAATAATGCTCAAAATACTCATTAGGTGCTAGACATGGAGATCTAAACCCAAAATATTGGTTTTGGAATATGGTTCCAGTTAAACATCGTATTGATTGAAATAAAAATGATATATAAATCCCTCGTGTTAACATTATTTGTGAATTGGAAATGTTTCATGGATCATACTCTGTCATGAGCCAAAGAAGGTAATGAGGGTTGGGTGTCCTTGGAATCGTGGGTGTTATTTGTGGTTAATGAAATAATAATTGAAAATGTTGTAAATTTTTAATTTTGAATTTAACTTTTTATTTATACATATTAAATTTTTTTTGTTGAATATTTATTGTTTATACAACATTGGTGGTGTCCTACTAAGTTGTAATCATACCCTACTTAGGCTGCCAGATTGGTACATGAATAAACATTAGGTTTTCCATATAGGATAATATAAAAGGCCCAATGTTATATGGATAATTGGTGGATGAAGTGTGTTTGAGGGAACTAGATGTGTTTTAGGACCTATGTGGGAGTTTTGAGATAGTTATATTTGGGGTTTTCATTTTGTAAACCTGGAATGTACTATTTAATGACATATCTTTTGTTTATTTTTTTTATTGTATTTAAAAGTTATGTAATCTTCTAGAAAAGATATTACATTTGTTATTTTATTTTATCATTTTGTTACTATTGATTATTTATCTTCTAATAAACTAATACATTGATAATGTGGTTATATTCTTTATTTGATCATCATTAGAACCTCACTTGTAGTTAAGAGATATTGGCTTATGAGGAGGTGTTCTTGAGGTCATGTTGAATAATATAATGTGTTACCGGTATGTGGAAATCAGGTCAGGATATTACATGAAGATACTTTTAAGATTGGTTTGTTTTAAATATTTCTGATCAGATTGTTTTTTCTATCAATAACTTTTATATTCAAGGAATGCCTTGTTTGTTGAAGACAGTTCTCATAGATCCTAATAAACATGGTCCAAGGAATCTAGGTTTATTCCATTTTAAAGAAGGTTTTTTAATACAATGGGTTAATATAATGAATTTCATGTTGTTCTAGATAAATTTCATTCATTTGATCATTTATTTTATGTGGTGTGTTTTTTAAAGGAGTGATTGGAATGTAAATTATTTCAATGTATTCATTCTTTGAAAATTGATTTTAGGGGTTTGATAATTGGTTTTCAAATATTTATGATGATTATATTGTATTTGAACATAATTTTTAAAATAGTTAGAATGGTTTTCAAATATATTTTTACATTTGGAACACTGGGATCCTTGGGTGCACCATGAAAGATATATAGTGTGATGTTTCATGTTTATTTAAATCAGGTTATAACATGAATCTTTTTAAACTATTTCATTGTAATTAAGGATTGGTTTTAAAATGTAGATTCGGGTAAAGGTTTGAAATTTGGGATCTTTTAAATGAATTTATATCAGGCATTGGTAAAAGCTTACGGAGTTTCCTAAATGGCAGGATGGGTTTCGGGAGCACCGTTCATGACAGTGGTGTACACACAAGTTGCTTATTATTACTCAAATAGTGTGGGTCAACCGTGTATGTTAAAATAGGTGTTGAGTAGTGGACGCACGGTCCACACATGATCGTTATACTATAAGAGTCAAATAGTGTACCTCACCCTTTTTATGTTTTGGTTTATTTATTTAATTAAATTCATGATTAAAATTAATTTAATTTGATGAATTGAATTGAGGGTATTATTTAACTAAATTAATGGTTAAGAGTAATTTCAATAATTTATTTGAAATTAAGGATTTATTTAATAGAAATATGTTAGATTGAATTTAATTCATGGATGATGAATTTCAGAATTTGTATAATTAAATTCTGTTCAAAATAATATAATTAAATAATTTAAAACAAGGTTTTTATTTCATTAAATTAAATCTAAGAGAATTTATTTAAATAATGATGAATTTTAGAATTTATTTATTTAAATTTTGTTAAAAAGATTGAAATTAAATAATGGAAAATGGGCATTTTATATAATTAAATTAAATGTGAGATAATTTAATTGAATAAGGTTGAGACGGAGAATGAGAAATTCATTTAATTATATTTTTTTAGAGAACATAATTAAATGGCGATGAATGTTAGATTTAATTTAATAAATTTATATAGAGAGTTTTTAATTAATTAATATAGATATAAAGAAGTTATTTTGTTAAATTAATAATAAAATAATTGAATTTATTTTTTAAAAATGATGATGAGCTGGAGAATTTTTTTATTTAAATTGACTAGGAATTAATTTTATTAAATGACCTCTAAATGAGAAGTCAGGGGTTATCAAATAAGGGGAATCTTAAATTTTCAAATTTAAATGACGGGGAAAATAAGGTGTTTGGGTTTCATTTAAATAAATTCAATTTAAGGAAGAATTTAAATAAATAATGTAAAATTGAGGTTTTATTTAATTAAATTCAATGTTCTGCAAATTTTAAATAGTCATTGTGAAATGAGGATCATTTTTTAATTAAATCGAAGATGACAAAATTTAATTTAATAATGTTGATGAGTTTATTTTTTTAATTTAATTAAATTTTGTGTATATAATTTAATTAAATAACTTGACTTCCATAAATTTTTTAATTAATATATTTTGAAATAAATTTAATTAAATGGTGATTAATGTATTGTTAGAGTTTTATTAAATTAAATTGTCGAGAGATATTAATTAAATAATAATGAGTTAGATTTTTTAAAATAAATTTGGTTATTATGGAATTTAATTATATGATGTGTTAAATGTGAAGTTGGTGTTTTATATAATTAAAATCCTGGATAAGATAAATTTAATTATTTTATGAAAATGGTTTTTTTATCTAAATAAATTGTGTTCGGGGAATATAATTATTAAATGATGTGTTGGATAATTTAGTTAATTAAATTTTGTTAAACATGATTTAATTAAATGATGTGAATTGGTGGTTTTATTTAATTAAATATTTTTTGAAGAATTAAATTAAATGATGTTTAAATGATTAATTTTTTGGTTTTATTAAAGAATAATTTTATTAATTGATAATAATATTAATGGTTATTATTATGCTGGGTTTATTTAATTAAATTGAGGTTGACGAATTTAATTAAATTTGGTGAGAAGGGGATTTTTGATTAATTAAATTGAGTTAAATAAAATTTAATTAAATGTTTTTAAATGGTACTTTTGTAATTAAATTCAAAGTTTAGTTTAAATTAAGGTTTCACTGCGAAATAAGGGTTTTATTTTAATAAATGTGATGATTATGTGATTTTCTTAAACAATTTTCGAAATGAGTGTCTTATTTAAATAAATTCGGTAGAGTGAATTTATTTTAATAAAAAATTTGGATTTGTATTAATTATATTCTTTGAAAGTAATTTAATTAAAATATTTAAGAAAAATTGTATATTTAAATGATTTTATGGGATATAATTTAATTAAATGGAGTTAAATATATTGTAAACTCGGCGTTGGGGTTTATCTAAGAGGTTAGATAGTTAATGAATAATATTGATAATATAATGGGTCTTATTATTATTATTATACGAATTTATTTAAAAAAAATAAGGGTTTTAATTGATTATAGAAAGAGAAAAGGAGGGAGATTCATGCATTAGGTGTGGCGTGATCCTCTAACCGTGGGACTCACTATGTGAGGAGAACCACCCATCCTCCTGCTCCACTTCGTGCATCTGTCTCCTTTCCATTTCTTCAAGAATCATGTTTGTCTCAGTGAGGTGAGTCATTCCGCATGAGATTCATTATTCGCATTGGCCATTTCAAGCCTTTTTCGGCCAATCTCTATTCGAGTGAAACCGTAACTGAGGGTTTGATTTAGATTCTTCTAATATTCTGATTCTAGGTGGTGTAGATTATTTCCAAAGACACATTGGTCTGTATTTTCACAACTACTGCCGAAGGCATAGCGGTTCATCATGATTCAGTTCACCACCATCATATCCAGGTAAGGCTCAATACATGTTAATGGGGTTTTCACCCTTTTAATATGGTGTTTACTGTTTAAATGTGTTACAGTTCAATATTTGGAAGTGAATTGGTCTTCACTGCACTATTTATGAGTAATGGTTAATTGTTTTAGGTGCGACAATGAATTTCGAGTGCGCAAATGATTTTGGGGAGGTATGAGTGCATGGGAAGATTGAGTTTTATGTTAAAAAAATTTGACTCATCCAATTCCTTGAGGATGGTTCCTCAACTGTGCTTAATTAATAAAACATATTATTTTTTAAGTATTGTTTTTATAAGTTTTACTACAAATTTTGAATTATTGGTTTATTAATATAAAATGTTTTTAAGGGTTACAGAATTACATTTTTATAATAAAACCGCTCCAATTAAGTTATGCTACGGTTAAGATAAAATCATAATATTTCGATGGATATTTTAATTTATCTTGTTATTATCTGATTTGGGGTTTCATCCGATTCAATTTTTAAACACATGGGTTGTGTGGAATTTATGACAATTTGGTGGGATATGATGATATAATTAAATCATGTACTTAATTAATAGATTTTAATTGGATAAGATAATATAATTAATAATGGGTTAATTACATTCCTTGATTATGAAATATAGATAAATAATCAGGGGAGTTATTTTAAATTTTGAGAAGTGAAACTTGAGATAATTAATTTTTTAATTAATTATGATCTTGGATATTGGAATATATATAATTAATAGCGGGAATAATTAAAAGATATAGAATAAGACAGTTGACCTAATTAATCGTGAATTAATTGAATTAATTGAGTTTTTTTCAAATATGTATTTAATCAGGTGATTAATTACATGATATTGATTTTCTTAGTAGAGATAATTATTAGGGATATTATTTGTAATATGTCTTTTGGGTTGAATTGGGATAATTAATGGTTAATTAGTTATGTTCCTTGATGTTGTTTGAGATAATTAAATGTGGTATTCGTTCTGATAAGTTGAGATTTAGATTGAAGAAAAATTTCTAGATAAATCAATTATATAATATGATTTTTAAAGTATATTAATTAATTTATGGATTAATTAATGGATTCATGTGCTTATTTATTGATGGGTTAACTGATATATTTGTTATAATTAACAAATATATTGTATTTTTATGTGAATAATATTAATTAATTTGGGGAATTAATTAATGTGTTTTCTATTAAGGAATTGGAATATTTAGACAAGTTAATTACCTTGTTGACATGATTAGGGTTAGGAATAGTTAATTATTTTCATTTTATATAATTGATGGTTAATTAATTGTTGGATTTCCGGAAGAGAAATTTATGTTGTAAATTAGTGGTGGGACTAATTAACGTACATGATTAATCAATTTATGAATTAATTAATGGATGGGATTTTGGTTTTTATACATGAAGTTATAAAATGATGATATATATATATATATATGAAGTTTAATTTCAGTGTCGGACATAGAATTATTCACTATTGGGATTTTTGGTGCCAGACATAGTGATCTACACCGCTGATAGTTCTATCTATATTGTTGAGTTTTTGGGGTGTCAGACATGGTGTTCATCACAAATGATAAATAAAAAAATCATATTTTATGTGTTTGACATGGCGTTCAACATCAAATGAATTTTGGGGTGTTAGATATGGTGTCCTCAACCAATGATATTTAAATGAATGGGATTGGGGGTGTTAGATATGGTGATCTACACCAAATCATAATTAGGGTGTTTGAGATGACATTATACACCAAATGAATGACAAAAATGAATTATAAAACAATTGATAGATACAGATCAAACCTGTGTTAAATGTGATTAAACAAATAATGTAAAGAATTATTATAACATAATGATGTATGAAGTCATTTTTATTTTAATAAATCCATGGTATATAATTTAATTAAATGGTGTTTAATGTGGTGTAAACGGTGAGATGGGATTTATCTAAGAGGGGATTTAATTAATGGATAATAATAATAATATCATGGTGTATATTATTATTATTTCAATATTAATTCTAATAATTAAAATAATGGTTTTAATTGATTTTAGATATATAACCATAGGGAGAGGCGCACAGTAGGTGAGGCATGATCCCATCCACTCAGGTCCCCCCCTATGTGGGGCACACCACCCCCACCTGCTCATCTTCACACCACTACCTCCTTTTGATGTCTTCATGAATAATATCAGTATTGGTGAGGTGAGTCATTTTTTGTTTGCTTCATTATTTGCATTCTATATTTAGGCTCTCCTTCTCCCAATCTCCATTCGGCTGAAACCCTAACCATGGGGTTAATTCAGTTTCTTCTTCTCTTCCGATTCGGGGTGGTTTGGATAATGTATCGTGGCCTATTGTTCCATATTTCTTCAACTACCACTGATGGAATGACGATAATTCTTGATTCGTTTCCCTACCATCAAATTTGGGTAAGGATGTATACTTATTAATAGGTTTTACACTTATTTAATATGGTACTTATGAATTAAATATGTTATAGTCAACTAATTTTGATTGATTTAATCGTTGTCGAATTATATATGTTATTTGTTTAATGGTTTCTGGCTGAGATAATGAATTGGGAGATAACACATGCTTTTGATTAAGAGCATGTGTATGTGAAGATTTCAATTTTATGTTAGAATGTGTTGGCTCAACCATTTCTTTGATATATGGTCCACAACATTTCTTAAATAATAAAACACAGTATTTGTTCAATTATTGTTATTGATATGTCTGAAAATAAATTCTCAATGAATGGTTTTTTGGTATAAAATTATTTGATATATTAAAGAGTCACATTTTTATAATAAAACTCCTCCAATAGAGGTGCAAATTCATAAATCTTAAAACATACTATTTAGATGGATAGGTTCATTTGGATTTCCCTTCTATGATATTCTATTTATATCCTTTTTATATTGATACCCTTGGGATAAGTTGAATTTATGAGTATGGGGTGTGATATGATGATATAATTAATTGAGGAATTAATTATGAGACATAATTGGAAATGTTAATATAATTAATGGTGGATTAATTACATTCCATGATATTGAAAAATAGACAATTAATCATGGGATTAATTATAAATTTTGAGTAGGATAACATGAGATAATTAATTGGTGAATTAATTATGTGATTTGATATTGTAATGTATTTAATTAATCATGAGATTAATTATAAGATTCCAAACATGCTAATTGAGATAATTAATAGCGAATTATTTGTATGAAATGAGATTCTTTTAAAATAGGTAATTAGTTGGGGGATTTATTAGAATATATTGATTTTACTAGTTGAGAAATATAATTGGGATATTAATTGTGATATGTCATTTTTGGATTTATTGAGGAAATTAATGGAGAATTAATCCTATGCCTTGATGTTGTTTATGATAATTCATTATGAGATTAATTATGAGGAGATGATATTTATATTGGATAACTCTTTTTGAAAAAATTAATCATGTAATGAGATTTGTAAAGTACATTAAGTAATATATGGAATAATTAATTGATTCTTGTACAAAGTTAATTTTCAGGTTAACTAATCGATTGGATTAGTAAGTGTCTAAGGATAATTAATTTGGTAAATTAATCATCTTATTTTCGGTAATGGAATTGGGATAATTAGATTAGTTGTTTTTCTTGTTGACTTGATTGGGGTTACAAATAATTAATTATTTCATTTTTGGATATTGAATTGTGATTTAATTATAGGAAAAATTTAAGCGTAATTGATATTGTTAATTAGATGTTTAAGTAATTAAATAAGATTAATAATTAATTGATGAATTAATTAATGGATTGGACTTGGGGTGTTATACATGGAGTTCTACACAAATGATATATATAAATGGACATGACATTTGGTGTTAGACATGGTGTTCTTTACCAATGTTATTTTTTTGTTAGACATAGTGATCTATAACATTGATAGATCTATCTGTATTGTTGAGTTTTTGGGGTGTTAGTCATGGACTTCTACTATATTTAAAAATAAGAAATGTGGTTTTTGGTTTTAGAAATGGCATTGTGCATCAATGGTTTCTTTTGTGTTAGACAAGTCACTCTACACCAGTGATAAATAAATGATCTGGATCTGAGTGGTTAGACATGGTGATCAACAACAAATGAGAACCGGGGTGTTTGACATGGCGTTTGACACTAAATGATCGAAAGAAATTAATTATGAAATAAAAGAGAGATCTGGGTCAAAACTTAGTTAAATGTAATTAAAATAAGAAAGTTTTTGAATGATTAGATTTTAGGCACGAGTCAATGTTATTATTGATGTACGAGCTACAATGGGAGCCTTAGAGGAAATTATTGATTAAATAGTGAATACATTGGTAAAGTGTTTATAGGTATTTATTCTTGATAAGTATGCTTGTATGATTCTTGTATAGACTCTTATTATCGAAACATGCAAAAGTATGTATCGTCTTGAGGTGTCCCTTTGGAACCTGGATTGGTTCTCGATTATTTATTCAGTTATGTTATTACTTTGTTATATCTAAAAATAATTGGTTATATTGAATTTTCTAGATTGTTCTAGACAACCCGTTGTCCCGGCCTACTGAGATGTATATCTCACGCCTTATTAGTGCTTCCATTTTACTAAGGTACCTGTGTAGACTTTCGTATTTTCAAAACTACGAACCTTTGCTTGTGGTAGTTACTTATAGATGTGAGTTAGGAGAAAAGGACCAGGAGAGTGCATGGGATGCTAGTGGAGATCGCCCATAGGGTATTGAGTATTTTTGTTATTTTTGTATTAGAAGGTAAATAATGTTGTTTTGTTTACTATAATCAGATATGTATTACCATTACCCGCATGCATTTTAGAATTTTTTTGGCCATTTTATTATTCAATTGATTATTTTTTTACATATACATTCAATGTTGTCTGAGTTTATTATCTATTTCTATTGTGCACATTGAATATGATGGTATAGTCTCCCCACTAACTATCCATAGGCCCCTATTACTACTTGGTAGCCTCTAGTGTTCAGGGAGACTCCCTTGAGGTCCTGTGATGACCGATCCGACTACAAGTTCGAGGTTAAGCCAGGTCGAGACATTGCAGATGAGTATCCATAGTGTGTGTGCTAGTATTTAGATGTTTTTTATATCAATTTTATCTCAGGGGAATTGAAATTGGTTGATACTAATTTTTGAATTATTTATTAGATTGACTGTCTTGTATACATCTAACAATATTCCAGGGCCTTATACAAGGTGCCTTTTCATTTATATTTATTTATCACATGATTTTTTACTATGGTATTCATTTAATTTTATAATATTAGATTGTATCTCATATCTTACAATAATATATTATTTTGTAGATATGGGATTACATTATTATCTTGGAATTCATGTAATTATTGTTTTTATATATCACATATACTGTTAATATTTATGTTTTGGATAATATGAACCACATTTTAGAATACCAAATGGAAAATTATTTAAGAATGAATTTGACTTTTCAAAATATCGTTAAATCTATTTTTAAGCTAAAAAAAATTCATTATTGATATTATTCCTTTTATTGAAATTGTGGTTGTATCATCCCAGGAATTGTTCTCACAACAAGCTTGTTTCTTTGGGTGGTTTTAGTTGATTTATTACATTATATATGTGAAGGGAAGTGCATATTATGGAATGTTGGCTTCTCCATTTAAATTTCCCTCTATAGTGGGGTGGATAGAGGTGACTGAGGGTCACATGATGACTAGTTGTTCTTTCTCTTTTCAATAATTATAATTTATCTAGTTTGAGGTTCACTATATGAATTTGGTTGTATAATTTTCTTCAACTAGTACTCTGGTTGTATGTATTGTTTCACTATATAATGAACATTATATGTTTTATGTCTTTTCTTTACCAACTAATGTCCTTCTCAAGTGTATGGTTTATCTAACACAATTTGTATTATTATAGTAGTAATATCTACCAATAACAGTTATTAATTATTACAATCATTTTATGCATTATCTTCTAGTTAATGCACTATAAAATCATTTTAACCATAATCGTGATAACATATTTTATCACCATGATTTCATCAATATATTAATATATATTATATTATTCTAAAAAAATTAAAGAGGTTATTTAAAATTCGAAATCCAATTTACAGACTCAATTTTTATTGGTGGTAAAACTTACTTTTAATATAATAAAATAGAATTCACTAAATTCAATGTCTATGAAAATACCTGATTTAAACATAAAAATAATTTCACCTTAAAATGAAGTAATAATGTGGTTTATATGAATTCCATTTGTTAAAGAAAAAAGGTTACTTTTTAGATTTTTGGATCAATCAAAAATGGAATGGAATATTCCAACCATTATATTTAATTAAAAGACCCATAAATTTTTTTTAGTATGAATAAAATATATCTCATCTTCCCAAAAATCAATATTATGTTTTGAAAATTAAATATAATGTTTTAAATTACATTTTTAAACAACTGAATATATATTTGGAGGATAATTTTTTAAAAAATTTATGAAGTCATACTTGAATCCTAATAATGTCATACTGTTGAAATTATTTGAAAAATCATTATTTTCATTATTAATCTAATGATCAACTATTGTACGAGAAAACAAAAAAAAATTCCTAATGTAAATTTCATCTGTTGAATACTAATAATATATAAATTTTATAAAATTAAATTTATAAATTTTTTTGAATTATAATATAATATTTTTGCACAAAATTTATTAAATAACATTTTCGTAAAAAATGTATTTTTAAAGAATAATTTTTTTAAAAAAAATTGACTAATTATTTATTATGAATTAATTATTAATGTTTCATTAAATAATAAAATTATATATATTTTTCATAATTTTTATCGTTTTATTCATACCACTAAATTCAACAGCTAGGTTATAATGTTCACTTTGAAATAAAAATATTCTTTTTGTGTATCACATTTCCCTAAAACTCGATATCGCGTGTAAATAATGATAAATAATATTTTTTGGGAGAGAAATATATCAAAAAAAAATTTTGTGTTAAATACCCCAATTAAATAAATTTACATTGAAATTATATCACTTTGATATTGAAAATGGGGATACTTCTATGACTTCACATCCTCAGGTTACCACAAACCTTCATCAAAATCATTGTCTTGCAACAAAACATTTAATAGGTGAGTGGAATTTTTATACATGATATTTCCAATTAAATCCGGAGTATAAAAGAATTATTCATCATAGAAATTATATTTCTCATGTGGTATGACCTCTATGTTCAGTAAATGTGAAAGATCATGTTTTTACTTCCTCAATATTGATTCATGGAACACATCAGGAGCTTGAGAGATATTTGGTGAAAGCACAATTTGATAAGAAACTTGTAACACCCCGACCCCAGAAGCACAGAGTTGGTTCAATATTATGTATCAAAGGTATGATCACAAAATATCATATCTAGAACGAACGATTAGTTTAGAAGATTTGGAAGTACTAAATACATTCATAAGGATAACAATACTTCATAAAATGAAAAACTACAACAACATTGTTTCCATAGAAAACACTGAGATCCCATAAACTATCCATGCAGGTCCGTCATAATATACATCTTTGCATCCTGGGAAAAATAAAACATAGAAATGGGTGAGCTCAGATGCTCATAAAGGATTCCAATATAGCGGAAACTTTCATAAATAAGAATAAACATTTAAGGAAATGTATAAGACTAAAACAAAAGACTATTAAACTTGAACTTCAACATAATATGGAAAAGATAAAATCAAATAATTCCATTTACATATCTATATAGATATTCTACATGATGAATAATCACATGCAATATAAATATCAAAATATATAATGATGGAATGCATAATTCCAGACTTTCATAAACATACAGTCATGGCCTTGTGCCAAGACTACAAATAAGATTTCGTTAAGGCCTTGTACCAAGACAGTGGTTTGTCTTATGAGACCTACTGATGCATTGAAGAGCTATAGTGGGATACACCCGTCACTTAAAAAGTCCAATGCATTCCTCATATGAAAAAGGTTTAAACATAACATAAACATTCTTATTTAAACTACCATACGAAATTTCAATACTATATCCATAAACCATGAATGGTTTAAAAATAGCACATCCACAGTCATTCATAACTCATTTAATACAATATGAAAGCTTTTGATGTAATAGATTATCCTTAACTGATAATAATGAAGGATATTGACATAGATGAAAATAATTCTTAAAAACATTTGAGAAAAAAATCCCCCTATTTCTAGAAATCAATTAAAAGTGACACTATTGTTCAAGATGCGGTTCAAAAATATATTTTTGAATCAAAGTGTCCAATACCACTATGAAATATTTTAAATGAATTATAATTTTAAAATATTAATGTCCAGATAATTAAATCCTTAAAACCATTTTCAAAACATTGACATTAATGGAAAGATTTAGAATATTTAATTTTTAAACCATTTAATATGATATGTTTTTAGAGTTCCTAACCAAATGAGAAATGATTGAATACAAATAATTGTGGTAATATAAACATTATAATATCTTGAGAATAAAGGATTTTATGATATACTATGTCAAAGGATAGTATATACAACATAAAAAAGTGAATTGGGGCATAACAACAACGAAGTCTCAGAAAAATGTAAATTGGGATGAAATCCATTATAAAGATAGTATCCTTAGTTAAAGGATAATTAAATGAAATAATTATGTGTGAAAAATATAAATACACTCAATTTGATTGGATATTCAGTTTAAATCAATCAGAGGACATTCATAAATATTCTTGTAAAAACAACACCAATGACTTGGATGTTTTACTCAATGAATTGAAATTGAGTTAAGATCAAGTTTATATCAATCAATTGAGAAATTATCAATGTAGTGATTATGTGTATGAAACATATATCCAGAAAAAGGTGAGGGTAAATTACTACATAAATAATAAATAGTGATTTCACACATAATCTTGGAGTAAAATAATCAATGAAGTGTGCGTAAATCCCACTGAGTGGAAATTAAAATTTGAAATCCCCTTACTGTGTAGGCAACATATGAAACATACAACCCATGAAAGAAGGAACAAAAAATGATGATGTAAATACTCATTAATTAAAGTATATTACACCAAGAATAAAATCATGGACAGTACATACACCACACAAAAGGAAATAGTGGCCAATATAGCATGAATCTCACACGAATAAAATGTGAGATGAAAAACCATTACATAATTGTAATCAATCAGGTCCTATGATCAAATTTTAATAACTACCAAATGAATCACAGAATACCATGAATATAAATAAAATCATAATAATATAAATCAAATGGCAGTACAAAATACACCATATGCAATAAATAAGTGGCAAACAATGGAAATCTCGCGGAATTAAAAGTGAGATAAGACACCTCTTACTATGTTCTTTTCATAGGTTGAGGGTTAGTTAACCTCCTGTATAATGGATAAATAATTGTTATTAAATTATAACAGAATCATATACATTAATATGATATCATATATGATCTTTTAATATTGCATTGATAATAATATTTTAGTATTATTGTTTCTTTTGGAGTTAACTGATTCGTTTTCCTTAATATGATTTGTTTTGTAAGTATTGTTTTCGATGAATAGAATTTATTATATTAATATTTATAATGATATTATGTCTTTAAACATTAATTTTAATCATATAATTAAAATTATTCTTAAATGTATTACGATGGGGAATGAATCTCATCGCGTTTGTGGAGACGACAATCCGTATGTACGCATGATCGAAAATACAAATATTTTGATATTAAAATAATATATTATTGGTTGTTATATCATATATAAAGAATCCTTATCATGTTATATTTATTATTTACATAAACTACACATCATTATTATAAACATCCTAATAATAATGTATTGAATAACAATTACACCATGACGTGGAGACGGTATGCCGTACGTACGAACGTATGGTGACATGTCATTAAAAAGATGGATATAATAATAAATATGGTTGTACTATATTTATAATAAGATCACAGTATATATAAGACACTGGGGCAATTATTTTAGAATGGAAACACAAAATAAATGGGATGTGTAGGAAGAAAGGAACATGAAAGATGTGATGAAATATCTACCACTTCTTTGGGTTCTTCCTTTTGATTTGATCAAAAGGGATCCTTAAGATAGATTTTTGACTAAAATATGGCCTCTAGGATGAAAGGTCGACAGTTGAGAGTTTATTTTGTCAGATTTTGGCCGAGACAAAAGGCTTTTATGGTGTGAATATTAGCGAAGGGGGAGTGCCCTTTTATAAGAGGGGTGAGGGGCACCTTTAGAAATGTTAGAAATATTAATTTATAATAAAATCATTTTCAGATTATATTTTCTCCAATATAAATTAATTAAGGGATAAGGTTGGTATGGGTCGAAAACCACTCAACAAATAGGTTTTAGACATGTTTGAGTCAATATATTAACCACATATTTTAAATTTACCTCTTAGTTAAATAGTTTGACATTTACCATGTCTCTTTGTATTTTTATATTATATGGTTAATAAACATACTATATACATACAAGCTAACCCCAAGGGATTAATTAATGATACACCTATCATTATATAAGTCTTATGGCCAAAACCTAGATTGTTATGAATAGAATATCAATTAATGATATAATATTTGATTTATAAACTCTTTTATGTCAATTTTGGCACTTTTTGGTATTTTGTTTTTTCTAAATTCATAACAACATGATTAATTTAAAAAAAAATCATCTAACCAACCCTAACATGTCATAATTACCTATAAAATTAGTGGAATTCATAAAAATTCTAAAATTACATTTATTCGGATATTTATAATATCAAATATTTTAATATTTCATTAATTATGTAATTACTGCATCATCATTGTGTCATAAATAAATTAAATAATTTAACTTATAAAAATATAAATAAATAACCATTATGTAGGAAAAATGTTTAGATTTCTATTGAATATTTTTAATCCAATTTATCTAATATTTAACCTTATATAAATAATGGTTTAGTTATTTAGCTTTGAATTTAACACTTTTAACACTTCTTTGAATTAAATAATTTATAAATGTCTGAATCTAATCCAAGTGGACCTAAAGGATCATATTTTATTCATAAAGTTGTTTTTCAGTGAATTAAATTTATCCAATAGTATTAGTACATGTGATAGGATAATAATAACATATGTTTACCCTTAATAACCCGATTTACTTTTAACTGTGGTAAATAAAAGTCAAATGTTACTATTCACCAAAAAAATTAATCTTATTAAACAACATTTTTATTATTGGCATAAACTGTATCCCTCATAATTTTAAAATTAAATTCACAGAAGCAGTAATATTATGTTTCTATCAAATTTTTAAATGCTTCTAGGTGGTGGCTAAAAGACGGTTAAAAAGTAAAATAAAATTTTTATATATGTAAAATTATTATAAACTGGCTCCAATAAATTAAATTGATCTTATATTTGTATTATGTATCTATTTTGACTTAAAATAAATTTAAATAAAATACATAATTATTTAAAAAAAAATTAGTTTTAAACTATAACTTGGTGTTTCTCACTATTCATCAAAAATTAAAAGTTTTCAGAAAAATACCAAAAATTCACCCCAAGCTAATTTTGATATTTAGAATCCAAAAAATAAGTCATTTTTGAATGATAAAATTTATAGAATTTCAAAAATTTGTTATTACTATTCATAACTACTAGTTTTATTGGTCGCGGTGTGTTAGAATCTCTAAGTTACACACAATGAAAGATATTACATTATTCAAAGGGAAACATATTGTGGATGCTTGGAGGGTTACATTCTTTACCACTTTTGAATATTGTTTCCTCATAATTTTTAAAATTTTTCTTGGGAACATAATTGATAGTCCCAAATCAGAAAAAGAGTCATCAAAAATATCACTTTAAAAAGAAATATAGAGATGTTCAAAGGTCACCTGAGATAACCCATACTAGGATTCCATGTCAAAAACATGGATATGGATGATAAAATATGTGTCACATTCTGATGGAGTGGGATAAAAAAACATGATCAGGAGAAAGTTAACAACAAGAAAATCACAAACATGTGATGGGACAGATGTTAATTAGTTTCTAAGTAGGAAAAGTAAATGGAAATCGTTTTTTTAATATACATTTCATAAAGATGAGGAATTTATTTATGATATTGACTAATAAAATAAAGAGATATACTTACATTTTAAGTAGAGTTTCATTCTTTAATAAATGTCAACCACTAACTCATTTTCTTTCAAACGATGCGTGTTCAAGATGACTTGGTCACACCGAAAGAACTAGATTAAACTTCTACATAATTAGATGATCCACAATTTATAAATAATATATATTTACCTTGTCTTTAGAGATTATTCAAAACCAAAACAGTTAGTACAAGATCAGATGATCTCCCAAAAGGATAATCCTTTAGTGAAAGAAACACTAATTTTAATTTATAAAATTAAACCAACAATAATCCAAGTTAAATAAATACCATTCAACAAACAATTTTCCTTAAAATCCTTCAATATAATCCAAACTAATATTGAAACCCAAAACATAGATGAATTTGGTTATGTAGTCTTTCATGCCAAATTTTATCTCCAAATGACATGGATTACTCTTAAAGTCACATACATAAAAGTAATTAACCTAATCACATATTCTCTATTATAGGTTAATCATTTCCATAAATAACTCAAATCACTGTAAATCCACAATAAATACATAGATAAAAATCCACCGTTACTGCTCAAATGAAATCCCATAGTATTCTATTTTTCTTAGTCATATAGTGTTCCCAACAGAGCGAACGTCTTCCAAAATAACATTTATCACCTAATCACCATATCATTTTCCTATACTAAGGGTTTTAATTTGATAATACATGAGATCCCAAATCAACATATAATTGATTAATAAAATTATTCAACTAAAAATAATTTGTCACACTAACAAGTGATTCACGTACTCCAGTGGTAGGCGATAAATCCAAATCACACTCTGGTTGTGGGTTCGATTCCCACAGCTTTGTCTAATGCGATGAGTTGTCACTCAGTCTTCGTGATGCACATTTTCAAAAACTATATTTTATAACATTACCAAAATTAGATTTATTCCTCAAAATAACCATAACATAATTTAACAACACATGTTAACTCATACCATTCATTTTCATCCCAAAATATAATAACTTGTAATTTCCTCAAACCCAATTATAATATTAAAAAAATGGTTATTTATAACTATACCCACAATAGAAAAGATAATTCTTTATCAAATATCATTTTTAAAAGACATACTGTCGGGTTACAAAAAACAAGAGAAAATTATTCAAAGCAATCCCCTCAACAAGGATCACTAATACTTTTAAAAATATCTCCAATAATTTATTTCCACATAGCTTCTTATTTGACCAATAAAATATACTATAGAATTGGGAATTTACATGGGTAATCACTAGGCCCCCTACATTTACGACAAATGAATGTAAAAGGATTCTTGGGACCATATTTTTTTTCTTCCATACTACTGTTCATTTTCCCTTCTAATTTATTTACTTTATGTCCTTCTTTCCCACTCGTAAGTCATTTTTTGTTCCATTGAGACACTTTCTTGGGTGTCTCCTTCGACATTTCCTGCATGATGGAAATTTAGGATTCTTTTCTCCATGGTCTCCACTGCTGGATCTCTTATCATTCATCACATTTGCCTTCTTTTTTGAGTCAGGGAATTGGTTAACATATATGTTGTTGATCATATTTTTTGAAAACTCATGTGGTATGAACGTGATATATTTTATGCCTATCAACATTCCATTTTTTTCTAATTTACACCACTATTCCCACATTGTACATCATGCTCACTGTTACTATGACTTCATTCGAATTCAGCCAATGACTAAAACTAGAAAGAATTGTGTGAGTAACAATAGTCATAAAATTATTTAGATAATATCATGACACCATATTTTCAATTTGAAACACCTTAGAATTATCCAAGGTCATTTATTCTCATATTATATTGAAATACACTGAATAGGTATGTCAAAAAAATGTAAATTATCCTAATAATATCCCCCAAGAGTTTCATGACACGGAGTGTAGCAAGACCCATTGTCGTGCACCATTTTATGATCGAGTCTATCTCAAAGCGGTATTTTCAGTTTTTACCCCTAGGTACATCTTTTCCAGAGCTGGTTCTACCTACTCATATCCAGAAATGGATATATTTCTTGGAACAAAAACAAACTCTCTACCATACCAAAATTTTAGGATGTTATTCAATACTAATCCTCGGAATCTATCTTAGGGCTATGTGATCTAATAAGATTTTATCTGAATCTAGTTTCTGATGTTCTTATTAAACATCCTCTGATACCAACAGTAACACCCCGACCCCAGAAGCCCAGAGTCGGTGCATTATTAGGTATCATTGTTATGATCGCAAAAGATCACGTCTCAAAAGAATGAGTAGTTTAGTAGAATTGATGTACTAGATAAATTCATAATTTTTACATTACATCATAAAATGGGAGTATACAACAACATTGTATCCACATTCAACACTGAGATCCCATATACTATCCTTGTATTTTAGGCATAATATAGTTCTTCGCATCCTGGAAAAAATAAAACATAGAAAGGGTTGTGCTCAGATGCTCAGTAATGATAACAATATAGTATAATCTTTCATAAATAAGCATAAACATTTAAGGTAATGTATATGACTAAAACAAAAGCCTTTTAAACACAAACATCAACATAATTTGGAAATGCTAAAATCAAATAATTCCATTTACTTACTCACATGGATATTCTACTAGTCGAGTAATAAAATGCAATATCAATAGCCACTTTCATAATGATAGAATTCATAATGCCAGAATTTCATTACAACATAGTCAAGGCCTTGTGGCAAGACTACAAATAAGATTTTGTCAAATCCTTGTGACAAGACACTATTTTGTCTCCAGAGACCTACCGATGAATCAAAGAGCTATATCAGGCCCCACCCGTAACATACTAAGTCCATTACATTACTCATATGAAGAATTTTAAACATAACATGAACATTCGTATTAAAACTAGAAAATGAAATGTCAATACTTTATCCATAAACCATGAATTGTATAAAAATAGCACATCCATAGTTTAACATAACTCATTCAATACAATATGAATGATTTTATTGTAAGATATTATCCTCAATTGAGAATAATGAACGATATTGACATATATGAAAATAATCATCAAAACTATTTGAGATAAATATCCCCCTTTTTCATCAAATCATTTAAAAGTCACACTATTTTTTAAGAAGCTGTTGAAAAATAGATTTTTTAATAAAAATGTACCATACCACTTTAAAAAAATTGAAGGGAATATTAATTTTTAAACATTAATTTCCAAATAGATAAATCCTTAAAACCAATTTTACAACATGAACATTAATGAGAATTATTTAGAAGAATTAATTTTAAAAAAATTTAAAATGATATTTCAGTTAGAGTACATAACCAAATGAGAGATTCATGAATACAAATAATTGATGTAATGAAAACATTATAATATCTTGAGAATAAATCATTTCATGATATACTATGTCAAAGGATAGCATATAAACCATATAAAAGTGAATTGTTGAATAAAAACAAAGAAGTCTCAAAGGAATGTAAATTGAGATAAAATCTATTATAAAGATATTCTCCTTAGGTAAAGGATAAATAAATGAAATAATTATGTGTGAAAAATATAAATAAACTCAATATGATTGGATATTCAGTGTAAATATATCATAGTAAATTCAGATATATTCTTGAAAAAACAACACAAATTACATGGATGTTTAACTCAATGAATGGAAATTGTGTTAAGATCTTGTTTATATCAATGAATTGAGAAATTATAAATTGATTAATTGTTTATATAAAATGTATATCCTAACAAAAGGAATAGTAAATTACTAGATAAATAATAAATATTGATTCCACACATAATCTTAGAGTAATATAATCAATGAAGTATGCATAAAGCCCACTCAGTCGAAATTGAAATTTGAAATTTCCTTACCAATTTTGCAACTTATGAAACATTAAAACCATGAAAAACTGATCATATAATGAAGATGTAAATACTCATAAATTAAATTATATTACAATAAGAATTCAATTATGTACATTGCATATTCCAAACATAAGGAAATAGTGGTCAATATAGCACTAATCTCATGGTAATAAAAAGAGAGATGAAAAACCCTTACTTTGTTGTAATCAATCGAGTACTATGAAAAAAAGTTAATAACCACAAAATTAATCAAATAATAAAGTGAATATAAAGTGAATCATTATATTATATATCAAATGTCAATACACAATACACCATATGCAAAAAATTATTGGCGAATAATAGAAATCTCACAGAATTAAAATTGAGATAAGAAACCCCTTACTTTGTAATTTTCCTTTGCCGAGGGTAGGTTAAACTTATATATAATGGTAAAATAATTGTTATTAAATTATACAGGAATAATTTAAATTAATATGATATCATATATGATCTTCTAATATTTCTTTGTTAAAAATTATTTTGTATTATCGTCGTTTCGGGTGTCAACTAATTCGTTTTCCTTTATATGCTTTGTTTTGAAATTAGTTTTTGTTATGAATATGATGTATCATATTCATATTAAGAATTATATTAAGTTTTTAAACATTATTTTTAATCATCTAATGAAAATTAGTCTTGAATGGATTACGATGGGGAATTAATCTCATCATGTTCATGGAGATGGTAATCCGTACGGACGCACGGGCGACAATATCATTCTTTTCATATTAAAATAATATATAACTTGATGGTATATCATATATACATAATAATTATCTTCTTATATTTATTATTTAAATAAATTAGAAATCATTATTATACCCACCCAAATAATAATGTATTGAATAACAATTACACCACGACGCAGAGACAGTAAGCCGTACGTACGCACGTATGGTGAAATGTCATTTAAATGATGGATAGAACAATGAATATGGTTGTAAAATATTTATAATAACATAAATTATTTATATGATATTGGTGTTATTATTTTATAATGGAAACAACAATGAAAGAGGATGTTGAAGATGAAAGGAACTTGGAAGAGGTGATGAAATATATACCCTTTATTCGGGTTCTTCCTTTTTATTTGATCAAAAGGGAACATTAGGTTGGCTTTCTGACTAAAGGAAGGCCTGTAGGATGAAGAGAGTACATTTTAGAGGGTATTAGGGTAGAGTTTGGCCGAGAAAAAAAGGCTTTTATGGTTTGAATTTTAGGGAAGGGGGAGTTCTCTTTTGTAAGACGGGGGAGAGGTACCATATGAAAAGCTAGAAATATTATTTTATAAAAAATCATTTTCGGTTTCTAATCACTCAAAAATTAATTATTTAAAGGATATGTTTGGTATGGGTCAAAACCTATTCATCAAATATGTTTTGGATAGGTTTGGGTCACTATATTAATCATATCATTTATATTTTACACATAGTTAAATAGTTTGACATTTACCATGTTTGTTTGTATTTTTATATTATATGGTTTATAAATATACTATATAATTCCAAGACAACAAAAAGTGGTTCATTAATGATACACATATTATTATATAAGTTTTCTAGAAGATCCTTAGATTTTTTTGTATAGAATATCAATTAATAATATAATATTTGTTTTAAAAACACTTTTATTTCAATTTTGACACTATTTGGTATTTTGTTTTTTCTAAATAGATAACATTATTATTACTTAGAAAAAAATCATATAACTAACCCTAACATGACATATTAACCTATAAAATTAGTGGAATTAATAAAAAGTATCAGATTACAATTATTCTGATATTTATAATATCAAATATCTTAATATTTCATTAATATGTAATTACTACCTCATTATTGTGTCATAAATAAATTAAATAATTTATTGTCTAATAAATATAAATAAAATATCATTAGGTATTAAATATTTTTATATTTGTAAGGAATTTTTATAATATAATTTATCTTATATATAACCCTATATTAAAAATGGTTTAGATATTAATCTTTGAATTTAACACTTTTGACTCTTCTTTAAATTAAATAATAATAAATGACCTAATATAATCCAAGTGGACCTAAAGGATCATATTTTATTCCTAAGGTTGTTTTTTGTTGAGTTATACTTATCAAATTTAATTAGTTCAAGTGTCAGGGTAATAATAATATCACTTTTACCCTTAATTACCCTATTTACTTTTAACAGTGGTAAATTAAAGTCAAAAGTTACTATTCACCAAAATTATTTTTACCTTATTGAACCGCATTATACTTAATTATATCAACTATGTCACTTGGATTTTTGGAATTCAATTCAATGAAGCTGTAAAATTATGTTTTATTCAAATTTTCAAACGCTCCTAGGAGGTGTGTAAAAGACGATTAAAAAGTTCAATAAAATTTTAATATATCTAAAATTATTATAAACGGACTCTAATGAATTAATTTTAACTTATATAGATATTATGTATTTATTTTGACCTAAAATAAATTTAAATAAAATAAATAATTATTTAAATAAAAATTCGGTTTTAAACTATAACTCAGTGTTTTTCAATATTCATAAAAAATTGAAAGTTGTGAGAAAAATACCAACAAATCACCCTAAGCTAATTTCGATATTCAAAATCCAAAAAGGAATTCCATTTTGAATGATAAAATTTGTAAAATTTCAAAAATTAGATATTACTATTCATAACGACTATTTATACTAGTCGCGGTGTGTTAGAATCTCGAAGTTGCGTACAATGCAAGCTATTACATTATTCAAAGGGAAACATACTGTGGATGCTTGGGGTGTTACAAAACATTCTCAATAAAATCGACAATTATAAAAGGATTAAAATATGTATTTATAAACATTTTATAATTTTTAAATTCAAAAAACTCATTACTAGTAGATATTCATAGGAATACATTGTAACCAGCTTTTAATTATAGATCTTAGTGACGATTGTCATCATAAATTTTCAACAAAATATAGGATCCCATTATTTAATGATTAATGTATATAATATTATATTATAATTCCAAGTCTATTTCAAGTTCAAATATCATTCATTATCCAAATTCAAAGAATCATTTTTTAGTACTTCACATCTTACAATATTGCGAATCACATGGATACATCTAAATTATTGAGTGAACAATATTTTTATATGAAAAATCAGTTATATAATGTTGTTGATCCCACCCACCATTCAAACCCATGAAACAAGATATAAAAATATATTATAGGCTTTTAATGGTCCCCTCAGACTCCCCTTTATTCTAAGTGTGATAAGAAATACAGAAACCCAACAACGTATCAAGATCCATGGAAATAATACTCTAGAAAATCCTAGAAAAAATCATATCCCAATAAGTTTCAATAGAATACTGTACACCAAGAAAATTTTACATATTCTTATTATATATAATGACAAATTTACCAATACATAAATCTCTCCTAGTTATAATGAAATATAACGACATTGTATATTAATCGACCAAATCCCAAATAGTATTATAGACTTATAATGTTTGGGGGCCTAATGAAAAAATCATGGGGGTTCGTTTACCAATTACATTTTAGTATGGGTAATGGAAGTAACATCCCCTTAGAAATCAATATCACAAACACACATTATATACTAAGTAATAAACAATATACATAATCCTTAATATCATTTTTCTAGTTATTTTAATCGAAATAAAGCTTTAGATCACTATATATCTTCATACGTCTTGGATTCATAGAGAATTATGAACAATTTGCTTCATCTAACAACATATTGATAAACTCAATTGGAATAAAGCATACTTTTTTCCTGAACATTATCCTTCCATTACAAAAAAATTTGAACTCATGAACAATTAATACATTCAACTATAGTTCCTCAACCTTCTCTTTTACCTCCTTAATCATCACATGGATTTAGGGAGGCAATTCAAGTGATAAAAATATGATATTTACCATGTCATTATGACATAAAAGACTATAGTTTATAAATATATCAACATAGGATCTATTTTATTTCTCATAATTGAAAATTTTCCCTCGTATTTCTGACGTAGATCACTGAATACCTCAATCCCATTATCAGAGAGGTACTGTATTCTTCATCAAAAATAATTTATAAATAATTTCAAAAAACATTGGATGAAACTCTATTAATTTTATATGAATATGTACAATATGATTTAAGGGTCTTTTTTATATATAAATCCGTTCACTATAATGATAATACCTCTATATTTTCTTATTGATAATTAAAACTAACAACTCAAAATCATGAGATGAGTAATTTTTCATAGTAATTTTTAGAATGTTTTTGTCATATGATATCACCAAATATTTATACACAAGGACACGTATGAGTTCCCTATTAAATCCATCACTATAGATAACAAACCCTTCTTCACTTTAGGGTAGGGTACGAAAAAGAACTATAAATAAGATTACTTTCAGATTCCTGAAATATTCATCACATTTAGTTTTCTATATTAACATGTATTCAAACATTGTCAAATTGGGTAAAGGATTATCTATCCATGTGAAATATTTCACAAAGAATAAATTGTATTCATCCTATAAAAGAAAAATATGTATCTTAATTACCATGGTGGGTCAAGGACATTTTTTTAAAAAAATTTATATTAAAGGATCGAACGATATACTTTTGTATGTGATCATACAACCATTGAATGAAACATTAAATAGAAAAAATAAATAGATGGAAATTTTTCATACAACATTAAATTCCTCATGGTATTTAACAAATTCATCAAATGAACATGATGATATATCTTTATCATTAAATATATGATAATGTGATTTATAAAAATGACCAAAAAACATATCAATGTAATATATAAAGACACTATTAAATTTATTTATGAAGATAATAGGTATATATGTTTTCCCAACCAAAATTAATTAAATTTAATAATGCATATACCTAATATAAATAGTTGACTTTTGTATATCCTTTTTCATTTTCCTATGTTGATTATATTTATAATGAAATTCAATATTTGAAATGTATTGTTCTCTATGTAGTTGACCAAACATGTTATAAATATGGGGTAAGTGATGATTATTATGGATAGTATTATTTTTATGTTATAAATAATCAATGAAAATATTCATTAACCCATATTTTTTTGATAAAAATTTTAGGTTTTCCCCATGGAGATTAACATTTTAATTTGAATACTTTATAGAGATTTCTATAGGGGTAATTCTTCAATTATTGTATATAAATTGTGTCAATTATTCAAGGTGTAATTGAAAAAAGTATAGCATGACATATGAGTTCTGTTAATAACCCAAATTCACGATTCAAGATAAGTCTATGGAATTTTTTATTAAATAAATCAAAATAATAACCTACAATAAAAATATAATTATTCTTAGTTTATACTAAATCATCTAAGATAAATATCCAATGAATTGATAACAAGAACATTATAATAGAATTTACATCAACATGAAGATCATATTCATAAAATCATTGATATAACCAAAAATGATGACATACAATATCAAACACAACTTCAGTTCCATTGAAAATAATATTTTATTTATATAAATAAAGAAAATATATTCCAAAAATCACAAAATATTAAAACATAAAAAGAATCATGATGTAAATTGGAACCAAAATCCTATAAGCTTTTATTAAAGAGGATTTATAATCCCAAGATGGAATAATCATTCGATTATGGGGTATTAATGCCAAATAAACATGTAATCATTGAGTATGTAAATAAACATTACAATATAATTTTCATGATATAATGGGTTTCATATAACTAATATCTAATAATATAGTTCTATATTACAAAATTTCTATCCAAAAATTATCGTCATCACTATATCATTATTACTTTATTAAAAAAAATGGTTAGTCTGAGAATAAGAAATCATAGTGACAATTTATATAATCAAGAAAATAATTTATAGGATGTTTTAACCATGAATCATTTTTTTAAATCAATGAAACCTCTTGTAAAATCGAGGAAACCTCTTCTCATAATCCTTTTATATTCTTTATAATAGATCATAATTAAAAATTGAACTTTCCTGAGCATATATATTTGGATTTTTAGCATGGGGTGTAGTATGAGGCCCAATCATCATTCACTCATTAAGATAGAGTTATTACCCATTTTACCTTATTTAGATTAATTATCCCCATGTGTATATATACAACAATTATATATATGGAAAAGTATATAAACATTAATTTATTATTGTGGAAAACCATACTCTATTATTTATAAAAACATTGGATATTATTTTATACATAATCTTATACTAATGGTTCTCACTAATATGTTTTTATCATAATAGTAAATACTAGATAACTATTATCTGATACAAAATTAGGATAACCAATAAAAATATATAACTAATACCACATTTTTTATGAATATTCATCACATATCAAAAATATTTATTCTCAAGGAATGTAACCATTTATTGTATTTAAAGAATATATACATAATAAAATTAATCATTTAAATATCGCCATAATTTCCCACAAATATCTTCAAATTAGTGTGCTTATTGACATATTTCATAGAATTACATCCATAAAAACATAGAAAAGGAAAACACTAGAAAACAATCCCATGTACATATTATTGGAAAACATGATAGATTTAAATAACAAGAGAGAACAATATCAGCATAAGGGTATGACAACACAATCAATTTCATGTTCAAAACATTAATATTCTATCTCATATAATAATTGAATTAAGACCCAAATATCAATAAAAAAATAGAATCATGATTAAGAATATTTTTAATAAAGTATTTATTATCTAGGAATCATAACATAGGGTGATTGAATCATAAGAATATGAAATCACAATCTTGTGAAAATATATAATAAAAATCATATGAATTAATAATATTTTATGAATAGATTTGAAGTCATCATAATAATGCATCAATATGTGAACATAGAAATTATCAATCATGTCAATCCATTATATTCTGAGCATATGAAGAATGAAATCTTTCTTGATCATAAAAATTTGAAAAAACCTATTCATAATTGAATCTATTTTTAACATAATCATCATATTATCATATATCAATATAAATTATCCAATTAATTTTAGGGCTATATAATTTTACTCCAACCCATAACCAAATAACAATCCAATCGTAAATAATTCATAAGATCATCAAATATTCATCATATCATCACATCATAACCAATTAATTATCATTTTGTTTCATAAATATCTCCTTATCATAAACATAGAACATCATGAAAATGAAAATAAATGATATAATTGGATAATATCCCTAGTAAATAATATGTAACATCATCATATGATATAAAATTTGAAACATTTCTTTTAATTATCACTGTATTATTTCATGAAAAATATATCAATTTTATCTTCAAATAACATCATTAAAATTTAAAAATTTCCATAGAAAATAAGGAAATTATTCAAATTGAAATTAAATATTGATAATTGTAAATTATTCATAAATTATTAATAGTTCATGAAAATAATAAATTTTCTTCATTTTATAATCTTTTTTAACAAATATTTTGTTCACACCTTCAGTAAAAATACCACATTTACAAATGACTAGAAGACTCATTTTAATATTTTTATAATAATTAAACAATAGTTAATAATTTATTTAAAAAATAATTGAATACTGTTGATAAAATTATCTAAAACATTTTATATGCCTTTTATATTTATGATAATGATTCATGGCCCAAAATATGAGAAATAAGGTTGACTTTTCATAATATCATTTTGTACGATTTTGATTATTGAAGAGAAGAAATTGTTACTAAAACGTTAATATTTTATAAATATATTTATTAGATGAAAATAAAATAATTTTTTATTTAAGGATAATATAATTCCACTCAATGAAATTCATCTATAAAATGTTATAATTATATTAACATTGAATCATAATCTAGTTACCTCATGTACCATCTCAATTCGTATGTGTCCAGACATCCATTATAATAAATATTGATTTAGTATATATCTTTAGAAAACCAAAATAATATTTATAGTTCCATATATAATTTTATAATAACATTTAATTACTAATATATTTAATATTAATTATTAAAATCATTGTTCAGGGGGATAACTACTTCATTTTTATTTCATGTTTTGATTCCACAATACAGGTCCTTGAACATTAAGCATCGTTCCATCTTCATCGGAAATTTATTCATGTCGGGAATTTAATATTTAAACATTATATAAAATTCAATAACAATTTATATAAATTGGTCATGAATAATTAATTTAATTACATTGTAGAGAAGGTAGTTCGTACACATGGATGATTGATGTTTTAACTTTTATTTTTGTAGAATAAAAGAAAAATATTTATTAATTAACCATTATAGAAATATAATAATATTATAGATATCCTATATTTTCATTTCATAAATAATTATTACCATCAATTAAATCGAGTGATGAAAAAGTAACCCTTTGACTCGTGGAGGTGGTATTACACATGTATTCCCGGGTGATGTATTCATTACACGTTGGATGGAAAAAATGTGGATGCTGATTAATAAATTATCATAATAACAATTATCTATATTAAAGGTACTAAATATATTATTTTATAATGGATTTATTATATTTATAATATACAGAAGAATAAATTTAATTTAATTTCATTTGATAATATTTTTAGACCTTAGAACAGTAACCAACATTATATAACACATTAAACATTGAATGGATGATAATTTTTGGAAAACCAATATCTATTGGATATGACTAATTAATGATGGGTTGGATTAGGATAGTGTGCGTCCAATCTATATAGTTCATACTTTTTGAGTAAGGGAAGAGAGGATATTCTAATTTAGATTTGAGGGAAATGACACACATAGAATTAATTAATTAATATATATATATATATAAATATAATTATAAGAAATATTATTTCAATACATACCATCTTTTTGAACCAATTTAAACCCATTTTAAACATTACCTTGGTATCATAATTGTTTTACCATGACGACTGAATTATATAAGAAAAAAATTAAATTGGACTAGTAAATTGTTTTGTTTGATGGATCATAATTAGGAATAAATTTTATCAGATAAAATTTCTATTTTTGGAATAACATACAATTAATATAGTATCACAAATCTTAAGAAAATTTGTTTTTCGGATAATACTATATTTCTTTATAAAGATATTTTCACATTTAAATAAATTTAAAACTTGGTTCACATTTATTTTGGGGTTATATAATAATAAATTGAATCATTTTATACATATGGATCATGACCAATTAGAATGAATCCTTTAAAAAAGTCAACTAAAACCAAATACACTGATATAGTTTTTTATTTGAATAAAACATAACTTAACATTTCCAATGTCAAGATTCATCTCCAAATTTGTTAATAATATTTTTAATTAAATTATTAGAATACATTGAAATAAATTTTGTTGATATGAATGTTTCAAAATTAACTAATTCTTGATTAATTCATAATAATTTCATAATACTGATAGTATTTGATTATTTTTATTTTTCACTATTTACTGAAAATAAACTATTTTATAAAAATCAAAAAATTAATCCCAGTATTAAATATTATATGATAATTACAAAACTAATATAATTGTTTTGAAATAATATTGTTAAATTTACTAGAAATTATTTATAATACCCATAAAATAGATATAAATACCATTTTCAATAAATCACATTTTTGAAGAATAAAAATAATTTAAGAATAATGGAATACCCTTTTATTATGAATTAATCAATAAATTTTTATTTTATCAATCCTGTATTTATATTCTTATTAATTTTTTTCTTCCTATTTATATCAGTAACTTTATCTTATATATCATAATAGTAACTTTCAAATAATTATTTTTTATATAATATTGTACTTTGTTAAAAAACAGTGTTGCATTTAAGGAAAACTATAAATGAAAAAAATTAACATAGAATCACATCAAAAAATATATGGTTGTCAAATTCTATGAAAAAAATATGTGAAACACCATCTCTAGATGATCATAAATTTCTACAATCTAGATGAAAAATATTAAATTATAAGAAATATCTATCTCATGTATTTGGTAGCATAAGATTCATCTTGAAGGTTCTCCTAAAGTAAAGATACATGGAATGTATGTTGAGACTCATTTTACATGCATTGTATTTTATAAAATATATTACGTTTCTTAAACCCTTTGAAATCCCAAAATTTATAGAAATATCTGTTGAAGGAACACCTCTTATACTAAACCATAACATACTCTGATGAATTATAAATTTCAATAAACCACATTCAATGAGGTTAATCTCTAACTATCCAATCCTTTAATATACATTGAGATTTTTATAACTTTTCATGATATTCATCCTATCTAAATTCATTATTCATTTTTTACATTTATCAGATAAAAATTTTATTTAATAATATTCATTTTTCCATCATCAAACCAAAATAATTGTTTCTTTCAAAAATTTTCAAACAATATTTTATAATGTCAATATGATAGATGAATAGATGCTATTATTTTAAGAAAACTGAACCAAGGATGGATATTTTTTTCCATGATCTAAAAAAACATATAATACATTCCCTCATGATGTCCACTACATTCAAGATCACCCAATTACGTTTTTCATTACACATTGTGTGTAATGAAATAGTAGTTCAAAAATAGATAGTAACATATTTATGTAGTACTCCACTGTTAAATGATGGATCATGAGTTCCACATTCAGTAAAGTATTATATAAAACATTTTAATCATTAACATTACTTCTATGTAATCCTTTTATATTTTTCAACTATTATATATTTTACTACTTGAATAAAATGTCTTAAATGATTAATTGTTCAAAAATAACCCAAAAAATTGCATTTCCATCTCACGAACTAAAAGAAAAATTACTAAGGGGCTTCCACTATTTTCAAAAAAATAATGGTGTAGGGATTTGATAATAATATCTAGAAATGTTATTTGTTTTTATCCATTATTATTGTAAAGAATAAAGAAGGATATTCTATATAAATTTTTATAATTAAAATGAACCCAAATGGTTTTTTGAAATCAATATATATCATATAAATATAATGTTTTTTATTAATAGGGTGATATGGAAATCATGAAATTCTTACCCGTCATATTTCCCATGGAATGTATGTCTTCCCATATGATCATAGTTACTATTATTCAACCACTTCTGAACCCTCAATAAATTCTTTATATAAAATCTAATATCTAAATAATTATATTGTAATGTCCCAACATAGGTTCTACACACTAGTTCCCCGAGTAGGTAATTAAAATGACATCATGTGGGAGTCCCCTTACACAAGAGACTGCTAACTAGAATCAAGGGACTAATATCAATCAAAAGAATAATATAAGCTCTCTCATATAGTATTACACTAGAAAAAAATAAATAAATAATATTGAATAAATGATATAACATAACCAGATTAAAAATACTATCAGAAGCTGACCAGAACTAAAATTAAAATATGAAACCAGAATAATAGACATGCTAAGTTAAAGTATGTTCCAGATATCAAAATGTAAACCCAAAAATGATTACACATCCAACTCCTATGCAGGTCCGGAACCACATATGGTAACCTAAACCATGATTTATACCAAGTCATACAATTAACTCACGCCCTTTTCCATTATCATATCATTCAAAAATGAAGTCTATTCCAGTAAGTATTAGCCATCCCGAGTTGGGTATGAGTACAAATTACTAGGCCACCACTAATAATGTCTCAAAAAAAATCTCGTAAAATAGTGTGTGTACTTTTTTGAAATTCTAAATAAAAGTATTATAGTAACAAAATTCACTTATTAAATTACCATTTATTAATCAACATAAAAAATGGGTTCTCAACAACAACCACACTCTCAATACCTACTACTTCCCATGAAAGAATCAGAACTATCCCTAATGGATATCATGTATATTAATATCATTATCATCTTTCTTCATCTCAACTAGAATTTGAATGAAATTTTTACCATTCATCATTTTAATTCTCATTATGGTCTTTTGAGTTTGATGATCATGTCCCACACACAATTATCTCATATATATTCCATTGTTACCATTCAACAAAACTATACACATCAAGGAAATTTTTGGCATCATGCCACGTCCCTCACACTTTAATCAATTTATCACGGTGGAATTTTTATGTAGCATTAAGTACCCAAACACTAATATCCAAATCACACATATATCAATACATGCACCATTTATTAATTCCCATGTTAATTAATCAAAATCAACAATTACATATTCACATAACTCAATTAATTATCTCAACAATTAACTAACCAAAACAATTTCATTAGTTAATTCAAAAATTAACTAATCAACTCAAAAAATAATAATAAATTCATTAATTAATTAATCACATAAATTCCATTAGATAATTCTGAAATTAACTAATCAGTTCAATCCCATTAAATAATTACACAATTAGTTATTCAGAATCTAGAATTTTACATTAACACAATTAATTAAATTAATTAAACAAATAATTAATCACATTTATTCATCTACTTAATTAAAAACTCAACTATTGACATAAATAACATTAATTAATGAAAACATTAATTAACCACATCAATTAAATTAGTTAAATCGTCAATTAACTAATCACATAAAAAAATATTTAACTGAATAATTAATTAATCTCATCAATTCCATTATTTAATTAAATAACTAAATAATCACATCAATAATATTAATTAATTTAAAAATTAATCAATCATAACAGTTGAATTTTTAATTTAACAATTAACTAGTCATGTTGATAATATTATTTAATTCAAAAATTAATTAGTCACGTCAATTCCAACAGTTAATTCAAAGAACAACTAATTACATCAATAACATAAATTAATTATTTAATTAATTATTTGATTCAATTCTAATAGATAATTAAAAAATAAATGAATCACAATTATAAAATAATTAATTCACTAATTAATTAATTTCCGTCATTCAATCCATCGTCACAAAAATCCATATTAGTTAGTTCTATAATTAATTAATATAATTAAATCAATCTAGTCACCACAATAATACCCATTAATTAATCCATAAATTAATTTATTACATTCATTCAATCATACCAAATGAGTATCCCCCCAAAAATAGTTCACCAGTTAATTAATCTAATTTCATCAATTTCATCAACATAATAATCCCCAATGATTACTGCAGAAATTGAATAGCCTAAATTTATTCAATTTCACCATCAAAAAAATCCATATTAATTAATTAAACTATTAATTATTTAAAATAAATCAATTTTAAAATAACAAAAACTCCCAGAAATTAATTCTACAATTAATTATCCCAATTAAAATTAAATATATTGAAATAATTTATTCGACAATAAATTAGTCCAATTTCACAATACCAATATCTCAATAATTAATGAATCAATTAATCAATCTAATATCATAATAAAAATACTATATTAATCAATTCAATAATTAATTATTCCAAATCAAAATGAAAAAATTCATAATTTCAGTAATTTCTCAATTAAATAATTACTAAAAATAATTAATTGAAACAAGAAATCAATTGAAAATAAATCTAAAATAAATTATATAATAAAATACACATAATTGAAATCATTACATTGGGATTTTAATTATAGACCACATACATTAAAATTTTCAAAGAACACTCTCTAATGTAATTTCCCAATTTGAGAGGAATAATCCAAATCAGGATGAAGATGCTGGGGAGGAGAAGTTCCAAGTGGATAGTCTGGGTTGTATATTACAGTTGAAGCCTATGGGAACTGAATTCTTCTAAGTCATACGTGCCATGTAATACTTATGCCTACGGGCCTTGTAAGGGTCCCACCTCACCCCTTGAAAGTGCTTTATTAAAATCAATAAAAAATGAAGGCGTTCGGGCCATTGGAGAAGGATGATGAACCACAAGATTCAGACTTTAATCAAAAAATGATGATGAAAGAGTTCAAGATCAATAAATCCTTTTGAAAAAGTTGGTGCCCTAGAACCAACTGTTCAGTGCCTTTGATTACTAGATTGTGTATACAGTAAGTTATACATTATGTCATCTTACCATTATAGTGTAGACTTTTCTGTGTCCACTATTGAAATATTAATTTCCAATGATTAATAGTCGTACCAAATGGTTATAGAAGTTCCTAGGCTATAATGAGAACCTCTAGATACTATGACGTTAATCTTAAATATATGTTCCATGGTATAGATAAATATTACTGATTGGACACAGTGGTTGTATGACCATCAGGTGCTGGGGGAACATAAGCATTGTGAAATCTCATGAAGTTCACACTTGTTGATCTCTTGTAGTTAGATCATGAGAACTGACCCACCAATAAGAACACCACATGATTCAGGTGTCATTGTATATTCCTATATACGATCTTGTGTAATGGTCTCTTGACTTGAGATCATTACCAATGTATGTCATTTGATTGTGTACTTTGATGCAAGACGAATACCATGGAAAAGAAGTTGTGGTGAGGTAGTTCATGTTGGGTGCATCATTGGTAGCATGACATTGGGTGAATGGTCATGAAAGGATTTTTCACTTCTAGGTTATGGAAGTAATATATTTCAGGCCATGTTGATATGGATGGCAGTACCATTATAAGACCTTGACCATGGTAGTCAAGGGTAAATCCGTCCAGTTGAAATCAACAAACTATAAAGCCTGAAAAGGGCGATGACACAAGAGTGTGTTCTACTTTATGAGATACTACATACAAAGATATTTTATTTCACAGTGTGTGTTCGTAGGTTGGTTGTCACTGCTGTGTCAATCCTTATATCATTAGGGGCCATGATGGGTTCCTAGATCCCACTCTTGGTCTGTGAATACTATTCACTACTGTCAACATAAGGGCCTAGAGGGTCACACACAGTATCATATTCAAGAATCTTCCCTATTCAGTTTAATAGAAGTTTTAGACATAGTGGGCCCCACCACATGGGTAAGGGATTTTTCCAAAGTTAAACGTTCACAAATGAAATAAATAAATTCATATTTTTCAAGTTTATAATAATGAGTATTGAATTTATTTATTAAATGTATTTATGAGTTTTAGTAAATACATGTAAAATATTAATTGACGAATATTAAATTATTCAAGTTTCAATTAATTTTTATAGGAGCAACAAGTCAAGTTAATGAATTAATTATTATCATGTAATATATTTTAATATATTACTGGTTATTGATAATAATATTTATAAAATAGAATAGTTGTCATAAAATGTCGTTGATAGTGCGTTAAGTACTTGGGGCCGATGAGGCGATACCGGGTATTTTAATTAAGCACTATAAATAGAAGAGGAGGGGCGTTTTCTAAAGACTATTCACAGAGCTTCTCTCTCCACTCCTCTCTCACACACTCTAGAGAGAGATGTTATAAATACAAGGATCTCATATGAATCTTTCTCTCATGCATCGCAAGAAAAGCGATGTGATGATCATTGGAAAGTCAAAGATATCATCAGTGTTCCACGCTAGCACCCGGAATAAGATGAAAGTCACTCCCATGGATTCCTTGAAGCACATGTGGGTGATCTAGAGGAATTTGGCTTTGGATTCTTCGAGCAACGATTGCCAAAAATGAGAAAATATTTTGCGTGACTTTAGATCTAAACCAGGTATTTTATGATTTATGTTTTTGATTAAAATCTTTCACGTGTGTCTCTCCGCTAAGCCCGACTGATCTTCTGTGATGATGACAAGTTTACATCAATCATGGGTCAAAAGATTTTAAAAAACCACATGTTTGGGTCTTCCGCTGCATGACCAGTTCGAAGATGTGCTATCAGAGGGATGTGTTTCGATTTTAAGCCATGAAAATTTATATTTTCAATACATTATGAAGAGGGAGTCGACATGGTCCCAATACTGAAGACCGTGTGTTAATCTGATACAACATGACCATTTTGCGGTTATTTGAAGTTCTAAATTCAGAATAAAACCTTAGTTTAATGATGTTCTAATTTGATGATCTAATTTTATCTTAATCCATTTACACTAGAATATTATTTTTCATGTTCAGCGGCCGGCATGGGTCTCTCTCCAGTGCGCGGAGTCCCTAAGGGCCGCATCCTTGCTTACTCGTTGAACTGGAGCACCCAGCGTGTCGTCCAGTATCCAGCCAGCGCCCCCTAACCACGAAAGATGCGGCCTCCTCTGTTCTCCCATGGTACAGGAGGACCCAGAGCACTAGCATGCCTCATCCTGCTCCATCGGTCCGGTATCCCAAATCCAGGTCGGCACCCCGACACCTAGGCTACTCTCTTCTCATTCTGCCCTCCCATACTGCCTTCGCTCCCAACCATTGGGCTACCTCTGCTTCATTTGTTGCAATTGAAAAAGCATATTGTCAAGCCTCGGCTAGAAGCGTGGCCCCTATGTAGGGGTCTCTCCCTAATCCTACAGTGTCGTGGGCCAACCATGCACCAACGACGCTTCCACACGACTGCCTCCTTGGCCTGCTTCCTTGCAGAATCCATAGCGCAATAGGCAGCGCTCCGGAGGCCCTCTTCCTATTGCACCAAGTCAGTGCTTCCCACACCCACTTCACTCCTTCTTGGGGCCACCTAGGACCGCCCTATAACTAGGGTGATGTCGTGGCCACCACCTCTCGAGTGGCTTTCACTAGGCCGACTAGTCTCCAGCCACATGCTTCGGCACCTCGCACCCGGTCAGCCCTCCTCTGGAAAGTTCTTCCATGCAAGGAATTACACTAGTCTCAGACCCCATTTGTCGAGAAAGCTCCAGGTCATCCTTCAGCTCAGGCAGACCAAACCTCTGCTTGTAGTTGCATGATTCGCAACACCCCTCTAGTGAGGTAATCCCTTGACGCTCCATACTGACCAGACTAGCTGTGAAATGGGCATTGGTAGATCGACCCAGCATGCAACGGGCTTGGGCCGACCTGTCTGCCCTAGAATGCCCATGTATGGGGTCGTAACTGTCCAGATTGGGCGTGCACAGTTTCTCCCTAACCTATACAGGCCCTGTCCAATGATTCATTATCTCGGGTATTTTAATTTTTGTAAAAAAATTAATTAAAATAAAAAATATAATTACCCATGGTAATTGAATTAAGTAGATATTAATTTTTGGATGTTGCGGGATAATTAATTTAATTTGGAAATTAATTAAGTTAATTAATTAATTTAATTACTTGCTCTAAAATTAAATTAAGTAACTATGAACGAATGATATAAAAATTGGCATAAAAATTAGAGTGAATTTTAAATTCAATTAAAATTCTATCAATTACATATTAATTAATGTTTAATTTTATTATATTTTTATTTTATATATACAGGAGTCAATGTTTATATTGATCCTGAGTCATGGACCAACTAAGGTATCTTAGGTGCTTATTTATTTAACTAAATTATTTATTTATTTAAATTGTTTCTAATACTTATTTTAATTAAATAAAATGTGATCTGCGTGTCGTCTCGAGTGTCATTATATGTATAAGGGTTGGATTCCCATTTACTTAGTTGTAGATTTTCTATCCTGAGACCCCCTCACCTGCGTGCGAGTACTGTTGTATAATGATGAGATGAGGCATGATACAATTCACGCCATGTGACGGTGAAGTACCAGACAGAAGTTGGATGCATTGGATGAGCAGAAGCTGTTGTTTAAGTTTCAAGCCACGGGAATAAAGGTACTTACCTCTAAGATTTATGTTGGTCTATTTTTCACTCAACAGATCAACCATTACCACCAGCTTATGACTAGGTATTAATTTGATTTTTTCATTGTTTATTAATTTTTTGAATGTGTAATTTTTTTGCACTATCACATAGTATAATAATAAACAAGAATGCAAGATAAAATGAACATGTGACGCGATGATATTTCTATTTCATACACGGTCAGTTGTGAGTGAGATCACATAGTACATTCTTATAAAAATAGAAAATTATTTCTTTCATCTCACTAAAAATAATAAATCCCACAAAAATATATTATGTCCTAACTGCCTTCCATCATAAATATTTGGACAAAACTAACTGTTTGTGGATCTTTTCATGCCATAGCTGAGGTTTCCTCTTACTACAGAGGAGTCCTTATAAGAATGTTGGGAAGACATAACTAAAATTGCAATAATGAAATATCAATATCAAGCTTGTCTTAATTTAAGAGGCATACATTGAGTAAATAATGGTCTAATTTTAAGAAGTTGGGACTTCACTCTATAGATTGAGGAGCCGCAAGTTAAAGCGGTCGGCAAACCTAGAACACTCTATTTAGTGGAATAACCATAACTTGTAGACTCTGAGGGGTGGTTCTAGGATCCTTGACACTAGATTAATCAAGCAACATAGTATTCTGATTCTAGCACAGAGGGTTCCTAGATTCCGATAAATTAGAGGGATACATTAAATGATAAATGTAATAAATGAAAAATGTCTAAACAGTAATCCAGATAAAAGGGACACATCTACTAAAATTCATTTTTGTAGAAAAATGACAAGTTATACCATGTTTAAACTGTGATAAATATAGAAAAAAAAATAGATTCCAATACTAACACGAGTATCCATGAATAGTACATGTTCATGCGCATAGTTCTATAATATAGGAAAATCGTGGTTTCAGTGTCCCCAACATTGTTAAACTACCTAAAGAAGAAAGGTTAAACAATTCTTATTGGATAATAATGTAAAAAGTAAATGATGGTTATATCATTATTCTTCGATTAACTTTTGGTGTCAGTTGCAGTTACTACACCAAGACACATATGATAATAATAATGTCTCGTCTCTGAGAAGTTTACATGGAGAATTGCGAAGCAATGATATGCATATAGCGAATTTTACACCATCTGGTGTAAATTTAATGATTGATCATGATCTTTAAATATTATTTTTCATCATTACTCTCAAGTCTCATTTTAAGTTACAAAACAAACAAGTATTGAGTAAACACTTCATTACCAATTTATATACGATTCTCCAAGATAATATGAATAAAAGACAAATAAGATTTATTTCATAAGGCGGATAAATTGAAAGACAATGTGTAAAGGTCAATAGAATTTAATGCCAATGACACATTCTTGACATCCTTCAATTAATGTGGTTTTAACAATCGTTATTTTCATTGTATGTTATAAAATAATACTATAGAAGTTTAAAATCATTAAACTGATTTAACAAAGAAAGTTGTCACTTCTACATTAGGAATATTCATCAATGTGATGTTTCATTTTACTACATGGTTATTAAATACTATATGATGGTGACATATGTGTATTCTAATATGATAACCAAGTTATTATAGAAACCTTACTAGAATTTAGGTGTATTCTCCAAGTGGCTGCGAAAGGGTGATGCCTAGGAAAATGGTGAAAAGTACATGACATGTTAATTGCCAAGATAAACATTTTTGTTGAACTATTGTTGATTATTACCACAAAAATTAATCTCATGTGTCCTTGGATTCAAGGAGACATTCTTTCAGTTTCTGGAATGAATGATGTTTTGGTAAACTCAATCAGTAGTTCAGAAATACATGAATCATAGGCAAATTAGTGTTGAATATAAATTTTATACTTATAGCCAGTTGTGACAGGATAATTCATTGTCAATTAATACTAAAAATGGATGTCATGAATATACCATGTATGGTATTTTGTCACGGAACTACTAAATACATTTGGTATTATCGATGTTTTTAGTTTGAAAAAGGAGCCTTTAAAAATAATGTTATGTCACAAAGCCATTGGAAATAGTTCAAAAGGTAAGAGTGAATTGTTCCAAGTATAATTTAGAGGTATATATGCTTCATAAGATTCTTTTAAACAATTAAGGAATAATAAAGTGAAGTATTTTCATTGTTGGGATATATGAGTTTCTTCGGGTTGGGATACCGAAGAATATCTCGAACAAGCACTCATCAATCATGATAATGTAGCATGGAGTAATTTAGAAATGCATATTACCTTATCGAAATCACGAAATTTATTTTAATGAGGAGGATTGGTGATCAAGTCTTATATATCATCATTAATCAATAAACATATAGCATGGAGAAATTCCTAAACACATATGTTATACATCAATATTTTGATGTAAGTAATATCAATGTTGCAACTAGTTGAAACATCCATTATATTTCATGAAATGATTTTCAAATAATAGTGTAATCCCATAATAATATTCCAACTATAACTACAAATGTAAGTTATACGAGTCATAGTAATATGTAAATTCATTATGTCATAAGGACATGAGTTTGGATGAAAATAATTTGTTCGATTACAAAAAAACTTGCATAAAGATAAACACATTTTTCATCTAAGGTAATTATCATAAAAATTGATTGGGATATTACATAAATATCATAGATATAAGAGTAGGTAGTCAAGAAATAGACTAAACTTCTATATTAGAGTGCACATGTCTATTAGAGATAGTGGGGCTATATTGACATATGTTTAGTAAATGCTCAAGATTCATAAATAGTTGGCATAGAAACTAGTTCCACAAGTGGATGTGGAACAATGTATGTTCTAGAGACACATAATATGGTGGAAGGATAAAACCACAGTGTTGGTTTTCATATCCACCGCGGTCCGTGATCTATTATTCATTGTGAATAATATTTCCTATAAGTAAGTAGTATATGGTAATTAGCCAAAATTGATAAAACCTGCTAAAATTAAATTAATGGATTCCATGTATCAAACTTACAAAGGGACTTATTATTTTGAATACTATGATGGGTATTCAAGTTAGTTGATACATGGATGGTATGAGCTTGGTAGCAAAAAGGGTTGACTAATTTGACCAATTCATTATGCCTAAATCTGTTAGAATATTACTTATCATAGATAATATCTATGACTAATTTATTTAGCATTGGAATTAATGACCACCAATCGTGGATAGTGTCTATATGATGCAAACATAAATGGATGGTCACGTAATAGAATGCTAATATAGGTTGCACATTACAAAAATATGTTTTATGTTTTATGTAAGCAACATGGCCATAGTACACACATTTGAAAAAATGATTTCAATGTTTCTACATGTGGTTAGTGGTAGAATCAAGGTTTTCTAAACAAAATATGTACGGAAACATATAGAAAAAAGACATTGTTCACACAGTTAGTTAAGACGAAAGTGAAATTTATTCTTCAATGACTGACTCAATGTAACAACCTATGCTCTAGGGAAGAAGATCTACTAAGGTAGATCAATAGGTTTCTTGGTCCTAGTCAATCGTACTAATAGTGACATTGCATTAAAAAATACATGTCTGAAAAATTCAAGAGATGAATTGTTGCTTATGTCACAGGGAATAATCTCCCAATGTTGACATGTCCATGACATGGGAAGAGATAAATGTGGTGATTTGAAATCCATATTTCAGAGTGATGGATAAATCACGTATGACATGATATGTACAAGAACTGATATTGGAAAGGTATATTTTACAATTGGAAAATATCAGTTGTATCCAGGATCACTATAAGGTATGTAGTTAGAACTACTTAAATGAAATTTAGAAAGTAAAAAAAGATATGCACCTAGTAAATTCAGAAGGAAGGATACTAGTTTTGGGGATACAAATTAGTCTTCCAAATATCAATGAGATCTAGTATTCTAGTTAGGCTAAAGGCGATGAGAAATTCAAGATCATATTAGATAGTGGTGTCCATACCGACAAACCTGAGTACATTGAAACTTCTATGATATCTGAGAAGCAGTTATATGCAAAAATCTATTCCAGTTCTTGGATTCAAACCTGGTAAGAAAATTATTTTCCTAATCTAAGTTATGATATTCTTACTAGCCAAGATGTCAAGCTATGACAATGGAAAAAAAGTGGGATATACTCAGGATACCATCTCTTGAGTAGTTTTACTCAAAGAAATTAGGTCGCTATAGTAGAATAGCCATGCGATAGAAATGTGGTGGACCCAATATCTAAATTCAATACTCAGTAGGAAGATGGTGTTCATCATGTGAGTGGATAACAAGTTTGGTTAGAAATTTGGCTCTAGTGAAAGAGGGAGTGTTAAAATAGTGGGTTCCCTAGACCAAACAATTCATTGATTTTGATTACTAGATCATGTATACACTAAGCTATGAATGATTTCATCTTACCATTATAGTGTAGACTTTTCTCCATCCACTATTGAAATTGTAATGTTCAATGAATAATTGTCATTTCAAAAGGTTATATCAATTCTTAAGAAATAATTAGAACCTCTAGATAGTATGAAATTAATCATAAATATATGTTCCATGGTCTAGATAAATCTTACTGATTGGACATATTAGATGTATGACCATTAGGTGCTGGGGGCTCGTATGCATTGATACTTCTTCTCTTGAAGTTCTCACACGGTGATCTCTAGTTGTGAGATCATGAGAACTGACCCTCCCATAAGAACACCGCAAGTTTCGGGTTCCATTGGATGTTCTTCTCTATGATCATGTGCAATGGTCTCCTGACTTGAGACCATTACCAATGTATGTCATTGAAATTCATAATTTGATGCAAGAAAAAAACAATGGAAATAAAGTTGTGGCGAGGTAGTTTGTGTCTGGTGTGTCATTGGTGGCATGGAATTGGTTGAATGGTCGTGAAATGATTTGTCGATTCCATGTTATGTAAGTAATATATCTTAAGCCTTGTTGATATGGATGGAAGTACCATTATTAGACTACGGCCATTGAAGTCAATGGTAAATCCATCTAGTTAAAATCAACAATCTTTAATGTAAGAAAAGGATGATGACACAAGAGTGCATCATGCTTTATGTGATATTACAAACAACGTTATTATATTAAATTGTGTGTGTTCGTATGTTGGTTGTCACTACTGTGAAAATCCTTATTTCTTCACTGGAAATTATGGGTTTCTAGATCCCGCTCTTGGTCTGTGAATACTATTCACTACTGTCGAGGTAAGTGCCTATAGGGTCACACACAATAGAATATTCAATAATCTGCCCTATATAGTTGAATAAGAGTTTGTGATATAGTGGGACCCTACACATGGATCTAGGATTTTTATAAAGATAAACGATCAAAAAGGAAATAAATAAATTCATATTATTCCTGTTTTGAATAAAGAGTATTGAATTTTTTTACTAAATGTAATTACGAGTTTTAGTAAATAAATGAAAAATATTAATTGATGAATATTAAATAATTCAATGTTCAATTAATATTAATGGGATCGTTGAGTCGAGAAAATGACTTCATTATTATCATGTAATATATTTTAATATATTACCGGTATGTGATAATAATATTTATGACTCAGACAAGTGTTTATAATATGTCATTGATAGTGCGTTAATTATTTGGGGCCGACGAGGCAATACCAGGTATTTTAATTAAGCACTATAAATAAAAGAGGAGGGGCATTTTCTAAACACTCTTCATGGAGCTTATCTCTCTTCTCCTCTCTCCCACACTCTAGAGAGAGATACCCTGGATCCAATTCAATTATATGGAGCTCTATCTCGGGCATCTCTAGAAAAGCGATGTGGTGATCGTTGGAACGTCGAATGTATCATCGGTATTTCGTGCTAGCACCCAAACTATGACGAATGAAACTCCCGCGGAATCTTTTAAGAACATGTGAAAAATATGGAGGAATTTGTCTTCTGATTTTTCGAGCAGTGATTGCCAACAACGAGCAGACATCGTGCATGGATACCTATCAAAACCAGGTATTTTACAGTTTATGTTTGTGCTAAAAATACTGCACGTGTGGTCCTCAGCTAAGATCGGGCTTCTCTTCTCCAATGTCGACCTATTTACGTCGACCGTCGGTGGAAAAGTAATAAAACATCACCTATTTGGGGCATCCATTGCATTCTGGGATCCAAAAAAAACCTACCTCTAGATCTAATTCTCTTCAAACAGCATTTGAAACATCCCAATTTTTTTAGGAAAGTGGAGCAGAAGAGTAATAGAGAAGGATATAATATGGGAGAAACCACATACCCTAGTTGGTGTAGATAATCAATATACCAATTGATTTTTTATGAATGGATTTTTGGAGGGCATATAATTCATCTTGGGGGATTCATAATTGAAGGGAATAGGTTATGGCTGATTTAGGATCAAATTTGGGTTTATCAGGAGGGGGTCATATATATAAAATCTTATTTTTGAATTTATTACAATCCCACATAATATTTTGTCAGTAGGGGAACACATTTTATGCTAATAGTGATCTTTAATCTTGTTCATCGTATAAGGGTTTACAATTTCTTATAAAAGGGATCACAGTTTGACAATCCTTTCCCCAGCCATGTGAATTCCCTTGCTTTTGGTTTTCACATTTTCCTAGGCTAGAGCATCTGGTTTGGCCAAATAATGTTCCAACTATGCACTAGATATTATTGTTCATTTTTTTTAAAATATTTCCTCCCAAAGTCACCCCTGTTACAACCCAAATGAAAATTACTAAAAAGGATAAAATATTACATGTAAATAAGTATAATAAATCTCTTTAAAAGGTCTGTTCCTTACAAATCTCCGAAACATATAAAATATCCTCATAGAAATGTACCTTCATGAAGACCTAATTTTTTCAATTAAAATTATTTAGCAACTGATCCCTCTAATCCACGACCCTCTCTCATGTTTCCTTCTTAACTTAGTTATGTTTCCACAATACACAAACTATCAATATGGCCATTCCCTTCAACACATCCACAATGTGTTCTAACACACATACCAAATTTTCCTCAAATGACTCCTTGATATCAAGCTCAACTTCCACAACATATGCGATGTATTTCCCTTCTCACTACCCCCAAAAAACACAATAACAAAATAAATCATTGTCACTTAGATTTGACATCAAAACATCTTGGAAATGACATTCATCCACAACCCAAAATCCCCATCTCACATTTCCTGAAGAAATATAAACATGTTCCTTATAGGTTCCTCTGTCACATTCTGATACCATAACTTTTAACACATGAAATTTCTCCACACGCATACTATTGACACATTACTCATGACTTTTGGAGTTTTATTATCTGTGAATTGTCAAGAAACTCAACCCCCAAGGCCCATGCATCAATCACTAGTTAACCCCTTAAATCAATGACATACAATTACATCATTTCATAGGAAAAAATATAATCTTCTTCCCAATCCCAAATTTTTAGTGTGTAACCCACTATATTCATCAATATACAGTCCAACCTGAGAAAAATATTTATAAACTATCAAAATAATACATCCCACAATCCAACTCAACATATATCACAACATAATAGAAACCTATAATATTCCCCATAACCAACAAAACACATTAAGTTATCTAGGAATAAATCCCAAGCTTTCTCATCGTAGCCATGATCATCTAATGGTTGTCAAAATTATTTTCATTAATTAAAATTATAATAATTAATTATTAGTGAACACTACCAAAATCCTCCAACACTGATGTTACATTACACTATGTAAATAACGTAATATTTTTTAACATCCTGACTTGGTACCACACAATGGTTCCCCAAGCTAGTTAGTCACATAACCTCAATCATATCTCAACATACAATAGAGGGTAATGAAAAGCAGCAGGTGTTTGGAATGTCATGACAAGGATATTATACCCTCTATTATCAAAGTAAAAAAAAGTGGAAATAAATAATAAAATAGGATGAAAAGGTAACCATAAAATAACATTTTCACAAGATATCCAAAAGGAAAATTACAAAATTCATGTGAATGGGAAATCAATTCATGAAAATTATGTGTCAAATTTTCAAAAAAGAAACTAAATTTAAAGGCATAAACAACTCCCAAGAGGGTCTCAAAACACATCGGGTTACCTCATCCATGATCGAAACCTAATTATTAGTCCATCCTAGGTCCTTTTCCATTAAGGAATCATACAAAAGAATATTCTATTCAGAAACTGATTAGGAAGCCTGAATAGGGTGTGAGTGAGACACAGTAGGCCAACACAAATAGTGTCTAAAAAAATAATTCCAACAACTGTATATAATTTTTTTTATAATAATTAGTTTAATTCACACAAAAACAATTTATCACATTATTATATTTTCTCAATTTCATAACATAACCCCCTAGATTCTCATAGATACCTATAAGTCAATATCTGCTTTGGTTTCTGTCGGAATCTGATATTTCCCCAATTTTTACATTGTATTTGACATCCCCAGTTACCTATCATATTTCACAAATCAATGAACATGTTAATATTCATATTATTAAAAAATAAGTATTAATATTTCACTGTTGTTATTTCACATATTAATGGCAATGTTACCAATCATTTAATCACGCAATTTGAACAACCATGTTACCATTCTTATTTCAAAAATGAATGACCATGTTATTGTTACTTTAATCACACAAATTGAATGTCCATGTTAGAATTCTAGTTTCACAAATTAATGAACATTTTATCATTAATTCAATCCTATATTTTGTATTACCATGTTACCATTATTATATTACTAATGAATCACTGTGATACCAATCATTTAATCACACACTTTGAATTATCTTCATACCAGTCCTAATAGTTGGACGAATTATAATGTTACCATTCACCATTTCACACTTATCTTATGGATCTTACATCTCAATGTAAATCAAAATTAGCTAAATTATCAGATATATCACATTATCACATTGATAAGGATTATAAAGCATCAAGCATCTTACCCTAATACCATAGTAATTTATTTATTAACAAATTATCAACACATTCTCACTTATTATTAAATAATTATTCTTCAAATAAAAATACCTTAATTAATTCCTTGATTAATTAACCACATCAATCTCTTAACTTAACTCAAATACTAATTAATCACGTTCTCATATTTGTTGCATCGATTAATTATCAAAATTTCCAAACTGCAGATATCAAAATTAATTCATCAATTATTAATTTAAATAGACTATTATAGACTCTTGTAATTAATTAAGCAATTATTTTTCTTTTTCATGTCATCGATATTAACTAAATAATTTTTTAATTAATTATCTATATTTCCAACAACCACAACCGCCAATTAATTCAACATTTTTTTACCTAATTAAACCATCTCAACTCAATCTATATTAATTCCCACAATTAGTTAATAAAATCATTAAAATTAAAATCCCATAATTAATTTCACAATTAATTGTCCCATTCAATGATCCCAAAACCATCGAATTTTATAATCATCTCAATTAACAACTTTACCAGATTTATTAAGTCAATTGGGGAATAAAATTTCAAAAAAAATTTGTAATTATAAATCATTCAAAAACATAATCAAATAACAACTTTATGATTAAAATTTTTTACGAACAACATTGATTCGTTGATGGATTTCATTCAATTGAAATCCCCAAGATAAGTGCTACACAATGACAGTGATCTACGATCCCGATCTAATCCATAATCCAAGAACAAATATATCATGATCTAATCAATCTTGAATTATATCTACAATCCTAGATCTTGATATCACTAAGTAAGTTTCGATAAAAGTACAAAGAGAATAAAATCGACCAATGATGATATAAATAATGAATAATAAAGACAATAAGGACTTGGATGATATCTACTTATTGGGAGAAGAAAGGATAATCAATTCAACCTTTTAATAATGATGAACGGAGGTTGTAAGACTTTTGAACCCCTCATAAAATATATGAAATCACAAAAAACATTATGTTCTAATCCAAGGTTTAAACAAGGATGTGTTAGTGATTCAGTGGATTTTAAAATATATTTTTTTGGGGAATAAAACTGTGCCAATAGATTAAAAAATATGCACTAACCGTGCGAATCCCCTCTTCCCCTTTCCACACTATTAAATGGGATGCGTTCCAAGCTTACTCTATTCATGATATAAGTGTGCACAATTCCCATTTACAAAAATATTTTTAAAACTCCACCCAAATGCACAATCTGTAAAAACTCTAACCAATGGTACATAAATAAAACAAAAGGTACCTGACATTATGACCAAGATAACCCTAGAAATGGTCGGGATCTTTAAATCATCCAATATTATAACAGCTCATGCTCGAGCAGTACATACCAGCATTTCTATGATTTAGAGGCAAAAATATCGGGCCATTGGGCCCTCATCTCTTCTTCCATTTCCCAGGTTTACTCCTATAAATTTACATGATTCAATAACACACAAACTATCAACTATATCTTTCCCCGCAACACCTTTCACTATGATCTGGAACACGTATAAGTTGTTTATCAAAGACCCCATCTAACTGATGGTCAACCTCATTCACATCAATCAGATGATATGGGTCGGGATGATACCACATAATTTTTGACACAATAAAGACATCATGCATTAGACAGTGTTTCTATGGAAGATAATATCTGTATTCCATTCTCCCAAATCTCTCTATGATTTCAAAAGGTCCAATAAACTGGTTCCCTAACATGCAATGTCTCCATATTGTTCAACGGCCCAACTAGGGTGAAACCCAGAATAATACATCGTCACCCTCTATAATTTCATGGGTTCTTCTTCATCTATCCTAATATTACTTACCTCTACTCTAAGATGTTTCCATACATTTACAAATCAACCACACCTACTCAAACATATCTGTTACAAGGATCATCTCCAACAACTCTAACTCACCAGCCACCATACAACATAAAACTGATCTACAAGGCCTACCAAAAGATCTTTATATGGTTCCATAGACATTGTTTTTTGATAAATATTATCATAGGAAGTCACTACTAATGACAAGGTTTCTCCCAAGACATTCTAAAGTCAACAACACAAGCATGAAACATATCCTAAAGCCTATGTGTTGTATTTTGTGACTATCTATCCATTTTTGGGTGACAATCCATAATCATTAATATCAATGTACCCACTTATTTCTACAGACTCCACCAGAAGCATGATGAAAAGAATGGATCATGATCTATAAATTATGGTATGTGGCTCCCCATGTAGAAAAACTATCTCATGAACATAATGTTCTAAAAAATAATCTAATGTAGAGGTTTCCTATACTATAAATATATATGATAATTTGGTCAATCAATCCAAAAAAACCAAGAAAACATCATTATTCCTAATCATATTCAGAATATATACCACAAAGTCCATCGTCACATTAACCAACTTCAGCTTAGGAATGTTTAAAAGTTGTAGAAAACCTCTATGTCGTTGATGCTCCAACTTCACCTACTCACAGGTGAAACATAGTGTCACCAACCCAACAATCACTTTTTTCATGAAGGGACACCCAAATTATCATTGTTTGTCAAAGTAAATTTTGGTCATGCTTGGATGTACCTCCCACTTCGGGGAATGAAATTCATTAATGATCTCTTTTTGTATACTTGTAGGAACAAAAACATTATTCATCACATAGATGATCTCAACAACATATATCAACAAATCTAAATGTGTCATCCAAACTTTAATGAATTCAATTAAATCTAAGAACTCTATATACTCATACTATTTTTTTTATGATTCATCTAAAATGTTTAGACTACACTATAATGGAAACCAGATTCATTATATTCTTAGCCTCATGATCCACCAACTGCATTAACACCTGCAAAGTCATCATTTTCCACTCAGCACTCGACTCATGAACCATCTGAGTCAGAGTTTTCCTATTGAAGGAATCAACCGCACTATTTCCCTAATTATGAATATATGATAGTTCATTGTTGTAATACTACATATATTCAACCCATATCTATTGATAAAGATTCAAATCTCTCTGTGTGAAGATATATTTCAAGCTATTATGGTTAGTGTATAAAGTAAAAATTTCTCCTAAGATATAGTGACACCAAAAAATGATATCATATACCACATCTTCCATTTAATTTAATTTATTTGGTTAATTTTTTTCATGGGGCCTCAATTGATAAGTACCATTTTCCACAACTCGATATCTCATCATATGAAACTCTCCGTGTCTGATTCTAGAAGTGTAAAAATACACCATTTATTCTTCACCTGACTGAGTAGGATCAAAATTGGTGCGGATGTCAATTTCTTCTTCCACTATTAGAAATAATTATCACATGATTCTGTTCAATCAAGCATTTCACCCTTATTGGACAAGACTGAATATGGCCCTACCAATAGGGATGAGTCCCAGATGAACCTCCTATAATATTCAACTTGTAAAAATACATATGGATATCAAAAAAATTCTTTGAATGCTCATATGAAACCACTTCTTGAACCTTTTGTTGGTTCACTGACACACCCATCTCCAAGATGATGTTTCCCAAGAGGGGGCCTTGTCAATTCCAAACTATGACTTAGATAAATTGGTTTATAATTTATGTCGTGCTAGTATACTCAGTGAAATATCATTATGTTGGGAATGATCATCATGAGTCTTAGAGTACACCAGGATTCTATCATAAAAACAAAAAGCAGATCAAGACATGAATGAAATATCTTGTTCAACAATTCAATAAACACTGTTGGCCCATTTTTTAACCTCACCAAAATTATGAAAACTCATCAAGTCAATATCTACTTGTAAATGTTTTTCTCAACATATCATAATTATGAACTCTCAACTGATGAAACCCAAATCTCAGGTAGACCATTTTGAACACTCAACCCCAACTCAAATGATGAAATAGATCATGGATACATTAAAGAAGATATCATTTCTTCAAAGTCATATTGTTCGACTTCTAGTAATGGATACACAATTGCAAACTCCCTCCACCATGCTTTACGAACCTATCACGTTATCCAAAAGGTGAAATACTAAGATGAATTAACCCTCTATCCAGAAACACATCCATCCTATTCTTGATCTCTTGATGCACTATTCATGAAATTCCTTATGGATGAATAGATACTGGATCAACCATAAACATGATATCAATAGATAATTCAACAACTATCTCATGTTGTAACCCTCATTAGTATTTTGTAAAGACATCCCAAAATAGTTCTACAACTAGTAGGGGTACAAGTTTTCTATCAACCACATCATATAGAGGTACACATGAAACATGGGATGTCAGTTATTCCAGCTGCTAAGTAATTGGACCAACTCATTTCACCTAGATATCCCACCCTCTATGGTGAATGTAATTGTCACCCTTCAGATAAGTAAACATAAATATCATACAGAAATTATCTATTTGGGCTCAGATTATGACTAGCCAATAAATACCCATAATTAGGTCAAATCCAGTCATATCAAGAATATAGAGATCCAACAAAAAACAGTACTCATCAATCTCAGGATAACATCCATTGCACACAGAAAAGTATGAAGTCTGTACACCTGAATGTGTATCTATAATCATAACCCCGCTCAAAAACTATGATGACAGGATCAAAACATTAAAATTAATGTAGAAATAATATAAGGATAGGTGATAATATCAAATAAGTCACTAGATCAATCGAAGCAAAAAGAATATTACCTCTCATTATTGATGGTTCAACCTCACTATCCACAAGTGTAGGCTGAACCACATGAAACTTCATGCCCCTCTCTCCTATGATGTTTCTTGATTCCCATAGTAGACCCACTCTACTAATATGTGCACTATTTCCCAGAAGAACTATGTTTACTACCTCTACTAGCTAGGTTATTGGAACCCCACCTCTAGGACTAATAAGGTGTCTAAGATCCACTTCATACACCTTGACTCTTTAGAGCTTCTCCATCACTACCTACCTGCCTCAGGTTCCTTCCGAACCACAATAGATTTCCATTCTTGATGCAAGATCGGCACTCCATATGTGTTTGTGAATAGTTCCTATGATAATGTAATAACCTACCACGGTGATGAAAGAACACTCCACCAAGTTCATATGCACCCAAACCACTCCTTGAACTATTCTTTCCTTTTCCCGGAAATGTGTTTTCATAACTATGGATCATCCTCTCTGAAGATTCACTTTTGGATCATCAAGTTGCAAAACAATATCTTGCAATGTGATCTTCTTTCTGGTTCCCATCCTCTATTAAATCCTAATCCACCACCATAGTAAAAATATTTAATCTATAGAGTTTGAATTGGGTCATAATTTCTCACTTAAGTCCATAATAAAATCGTTTTAGGGTAGATTCCTCCTCTCTTTTTAATACTGGTGAAAGCAATAAAGATTTGTGAAGAGTGCAACATAATCCAAAATAGACATGATCCCCTTAGTTAACTTCATAAACTCTGCTGCTTTCTCCTTTCTCAATTAAAATTCATAGATGTGCTCCATGAACATCTCAAAAAATTACTTCCACTGCATACCATCAACCGATCCAATCCACACATGAACTACCCACAAGAACATCGCTAATCCACAATGCATATAAGTGGCCAGCTGGACCCTATTTTCATTAATAGTTTCTAGATGGTTAAATATCTTCTCTATGGGATCACCCAAAATCTCACCTCCCTCAGGAATACCCCCTCAAGTAAAAGTCATAGGTTTATGGAACAAAAATTCGCTTATAATATCAGACATGCTTTTCACAACCCTCCTTGGGTATTATTCCATAAATTGCATGAAATGTATAAATTTATCTTAAAACATATATCATGCTTCCACCCTGGCACTATCATTACCAAAGGATACTCCACTGGAGGATCTTCCAAAACCATTTCCTCTAGTCGTCCTATCACCAAGGTCCTTCATGGAGGCCTATCACTAAAATAAAAAATACACACCTTAGTACCATGATTAATTACACATCCTATCATATTGTAAATTATACGGAATATCAAAACATGTAACAACATGTCTTATTCCCAAATCTCACCATGTGTTCACAACCGAGGTGTTATCACTTCCCCTTAAGCATCATTCTCCTAGGTCAAGTTAATAAGGGAAACCACATTTTCATATTTTTGTTCCTCATTTAGACACCATATTATCTTCAGTTTTTTTACCATATTAAAGTTCATTAGCTTAAAGACCATTTTCTATTCAATTAAAAAAGAAAGGAAACATTATTATGTTCAATAATATAACCATAAACAATTTTCCCAAATGTTCCTAAATTGATGCATGTCACAATAATCGTAAATTCCTTAAATGATGCATGAAAATTCAACTCTATTGAAAATCTTGGCAATGAAAATTGACTAAACAATTATTAGAAAAAATATTTGGATCATATCACAAGTGAGTCACCCATGGTGAAATTGAATTTAACTATTAAAAAAACAACAATAAAAACATTCCAACCTTGATTTCTGGGGTTTTCATTTCTAGATGGGATTACAAATCCCATTCATGAGCCCATTACAAAGAACTGACGATTTCTAGACTTCTAACTACCTTTTCCAAAAAAATTAAGTCAAGAGAAGAAGAAACAAAACACAACTGATACCTCTTTTTAATATCCCAACCATTGTTCAATGAAACAGTTCCTTTAATTAGATATTCACATGACCTCAAGAGCATCACCTCATACGCTAGATGTCAGTGGGTTGTAGTGAGGTTCTGGTAAGTCATGATTAGGAGACTATAACCTATTTTAATAAATTAAAATACCATAGGAAATAAATAAACATTTTTGGAAGAATATATAACCATAGAAATACAATTATCACATGATGAACAAAATATAAAATAATCTATTCAACATAAATTGAAAATATGTCATACCAAAGTAAGTTTCAAAGTGTATTCAATGAAACTAAATGTAAAAACATGAATGGATCCCAAGAAGGTACCTCTCCATGTTTGGTTCCATCATCCATGCTCCAACTGTAATTAGTAATCCATCCTTACACCATTTCCCATGACCTATCTGGAAACAATGATGTCTATTCAGGTACCGATCAGAAAGATTGAATATGGTGTGAGTAAGACTTAGTTGGTCACCACCAATGATGTCTAAATAAATCTATCCATAAATTGTTTTTGAAATTGTAATAATAATAAGTACAATGAAAACATAAACAGTTTATCACAATATTAAATAATCTATATTTAATCACATAAAAACCATTTGTTTTTTTAGATACTCGTACATAAATACAGATTTCGACATGTTCCCTAATCAGATCATTCCCCAAGGATTACCATGAGTTTTAATGCCCATGAATCTGTTTTTGTTGACATATAAATTAACATATTACCATTCATTTAAATACACACTTTTAATGACCATGTTAAATTTCATAATTCATGTATGAATAACCATGTTACCATTCACTGAATTTCTCAATTTGAATGACCATGTAACCATTCTTATTAGAAAACCAAATGACCCTCTTACAATTCATTTAATCAAAAAAAATTTAAAGACCATGTTACCTTTATTATTTCACAAATGAATGACCATATTACCATACATTTAATCACGCAATCAAAATGACCATGTTATAATTACTAATAGTATGTTGAATGAGAATGTTACCATTTAGAATTTTAGACATTTCTCATGGATCCCATTTGTCATAGTTAATCAATATTACCCACATTATCACTAATAGAACATCATAACATTTAGTAGGATTAATCAAAATTGAACCTCTTACCCCAATGTCACATTTATTAATTTATAAATTAATTAATAAACTTATCCCCAATTCTTATTAATCAAATAGTCTATAGATAAAACACTATTAATTAACTCCGCAATTATTTAATCACCTCAATATCTTTAGTTATCTCAACTGTAAATTATCCACTTACATATAATTAACGCTTAAGTAGTTATCTCAATATCAAAATTCAACATATAATAATTACTTCATAAATTAAATATTCAAGTTTACTATTCCATTGTATTATAATTAATTCACCAATTAATTATTTATTTCATGTTGTCAATAACTCATAAAAAATTCCTTAACTAATTATCCTTATTTACAAAACCCAATACCCAGAATTAATTAAACAATTAATTAAGAAGTTAAACAATATCAATTCCATCATAATTAATAACCTTGATTAATTATTAAAATAATAATATCAAAATTCCATTAATAATATCCAATTAAATATCAGATTCAACGATCCCTAAATCTCAAAATTTCACAATCACCTCAATTAATTATTTTTTCACAATAATTAATTTATTTAGGGATTATAATTTCTAAAAAGATGTAGAAATTCTTCACCATTATTAATTATAGTCAAATAAATACTATGGAATATTTATTTTTGACCGCGTACATCGATTAATTGATTTACATTATCTCAATAGAAATCCCCAAAATCTGATTAGAACGATAAAATATATATGGGATCTAGTCTAATCAATAATCCAAGATCAAAGATATCAAGATATAATCACTCCAGGTTTAGATATACCATACAATATCTAGATCACACCAGTTAGGTTTAGATATAATGAAATAGTGAATAAACTCTAAAAAACCAGATGAAGGAAGAAGAGACTGAATAAGGATCGAGATGACATCCACATACCGAGAGAAGAGAGGATATTATATTAGTGCATTGAAACATGAGGAAAGAAGTAAATAAAACCCTAGAAGTATATGGAAGGCTTTGGAATTGCTCAATTTTTTCCCTATTCCATGGTTGAAATAAGGGTGTTTTGGCGGTAAAAGGGATTTTATAATTATTTTTCAAGTGAAATAATATCGCGGTTATAGTTTTTAATTACAAGGGAACACAGTTTATTATACCATGTTTCATCCATGTGGGTACCGTCGATATGGGTCCACATGATTTTCTAGGTTAGGTGTATGGTTTACTCTAAATGTGTGCCAACTATTCAAAAACACCTTTTCTCAAATTGTTCTTAATACTCCACCCAAACGAATGACTTGGCATAACATTTACTAAAGGTATATAAATAAAACAAGTACCTAATTTTTCACATGAGATAGCTATAGAAATGTAATTGATCATAAATAAGTCAAAATAATTGGGCTTTCATTCCCATTAACATCTCACCACACTTATCCAAATAAAACGGGACCTCGTATAACCTACAACCAAGTTCTCAAACCACTGAATTATCATTACTAAATCCACTAACATCAACAAAATCCTACACAAAATAAATGGAATCACATTCCACGTGATTTTCATTGTTAAAAAAGAGGGATTTAGAAAATTCATAACAAGTCTTTCGCCCTTTTTCCTTTAACATGGTCAAAAATGAGGCACTACCAGTACCCTTAACCATCCCTCATCTATGTCATGGTTAAAAAGTGTAAACTCAAACTCATTATTAATATTACTAAAAGGAATCCTATTTAATATCATATTGAATCATTTCCCAGACTTTATCAATTACACATTAATAACATTTTAATTTAAATTTCACAATTTTATAAAAACCATTCAATTTATACGACAATCAATAAAAGATTTTTCCCATGCCTCCCTAAAACGATGTGTGTCCAGAAATAATCCAGACATCCAAGAATGATTCATGTGTACTCAAATCTCATTCATTACTATGAAAAAAGTCAAATCTAAAAAAATATCTGGAACCATATTCTCATCACACAACATGTCCTTCAACATTGTTTAAATAATATTCAAGTGTAACGACAATAAAAACAACAATTCAACCCTCAGTACTTGCGTTAACCCTGATATAGTGGTTAGATAATTCAATGCATGGGCTCATTACAAAGGCGAAACTCTTCCCAGTATCCTGTACTCTATACCCAAATAGTACGATAAAAGAAAATAATATAATATTAGCATCTCATACTAATTTGTGACATCCCAACCTGGGTGCCACACATTGGTGCCCAGAGACAGTCGGTAATTTGACCTCAAGTGCACCTCCTCATTTGTAAAAGGGTATTAAAAAGAACTGAGGGTATAATATCGATCATCAGAAAAACATACTATATTTAACCAATTAATACACCATCAAAATATTAAAAAGTAATAAAAACTGATATAACATAACAATAGTTGTACCTATATAAAAATATTGTCATAATTGGAAATAAAATATCAAAACGGAATAGTACATATACCAAGAAAAATTTAATTTCATATGATAAAATGAAAAACCAAAATTAAAGACACTTCCAACTCCCAAGATAGTCAAAATACTTATCCAGTTCCTTCAACAGTGCTCCATCCCGAACCATTCTTCTTGTAATGGGAAATTTCTATTATCATGTCTAACAACCATGAATTCTTTTCTAGTACATATCATGAAGTCCAATTTGTCTGCGAGTACTTCTCAATAGTCCACAACCTATGATGTCTAAAATAATATCAATTCAAACATGATATGAATTGTTATAAAAAAATAATAAAATAAATTATGTAAATAGTTTACACTTATTCAATTACCCTTTATTTGGCCACAAAGCACACATTTTCTCGAATACACCAAAACACTCAATACTTTCTTTGCTTCATGTAGAAGTTCAACCATCCCAATGGGATATCACTTATATGAAAACCATTTTTACATTTCTTCATTCCAATTATCAGATGAATGTGATGTTAACTATTAAACCTTTTAATTCACACATTGGGATTTTGATACAGGGGTTATGTCCCACACATGTGTATCACATTTAAATTCCATTTTTATTCTTCAATACTTCCTTCGACATTCATGTTTTTGATTCCTCGGACAATGTCCCACACAATTTAATAAATATATCACTATGATATTTCGATGCAGTTATCCATGTGTCACATAGGAATATCACAATTTCACATAGATCACAATAAGAACAATTAAATAAATAAATAAATAATTAATTAAATTCAACAACATCATATTTACATCACTCCAATAATTAATTACACAATTAATTATCCAAATTATATCTTTTGGTTAATTAAACAAATAACTAATCAAATCAATTACATTTAATAATTCAATAATTAATTTATCAAAACAGTTATTTTATTTAATTAAATATTTAGCTAATCAAATATATCACATTAATTAATAAAAATAAATAAACAATTACATCAATTCCATTAGTTAATTAAACAATTAATTAATCACATAAATATCATTAATTAATTGAAAAATTAATTAATCACATCAATTCAATTAGTTAAGTCATCAATTCTATAATCCCATCAATAATAATTTTTTAATAAAAAGATAATTAAGAAAATTAATTCCAATAGTTAATTAAACAAATAAGAAATCACATGAACAAAATTATTTAATAAATAATAAATTAATAACATAAATTATATTAGTTAATTAAACAGTTAAATAATAATATCATTAAAATTAATTAATTCAACAATTAATTAATCACAAAAATTAAAATAGTTGCTTCCAAAATTTACTAATTCTAATAATAACAATAATTATATCAACAACTAATTAATCATATAAAATTTAATAGTTATTTAAAAGATTAACAAATAATATCAATAACACTAATTAATTCCACAATTAATTAATCTACTTTATTCAATTGTATCATTACAACAATCCCTACTAATTAATTAACCAATTAATTAATCCATCCAATTCAATTGATTCAACACAACAATCACCGTTAATTAATTATATGATTAATTAATCTAATTCATTCAATCACACCAATAAAATATTACACATTAATTAAATCATAATGTAAGTAATCTAATTCTTTCAATTAAATCAGAACAAAAATCCACAATAATTAATTAAGAAATTAATTAATAAAAATTCATTCAACTGAACCAACAAAACTATCCCAATTAATCAAATCCTCAGTTAATTAATATAATTATCTAAAATCAATAATCATAAAAAACACAATAATTAATTAAAACATTAATTATCCATGATCCCTAATCATAATATTACAGCAATTAATTAATCAATTATTTATTTCAATTTCACAATTCCAATATATCAATAATAAACATAGGACTTAATTATCCCAATTTCAAAATCACAATAATCTATTAATAAATTGAGAAATTAATTATTCCAATTTATATACCCAATATTTGAATTCTAAAAAATTCTCACAATTAATTAATTCTAATAATTAAAAAATTCATCAAAAAAATAAATCGCTAAAAACATAATATATATTCTAAAATTACATATATATAATTGAAATCATGACATATATATTTTAATTACAAAACGCATAACTCAAAATTGATAATGAATGCTCGCTAACAGAAATCCCCAATCTGAAATGAATAACCATAATCACAACAAAGAACAAGATATTGACTCAATTCCTAGAAAAAATTAAAATAGAAAAATAGACATCAAACATATATATAAATCAAAACACCATCCAAAAATAGGTAAAACATCACAATTTTATTTGGAAAGAGGAAGAGATGAGATAGAGATAGATATCTAATTGGGAAGAAACCACATACTCATGGAGGTGTAAATCTTCAATATACCCTTATATTTTCTATGAATTGTGTTTAAAAGGGACTATAATCCATTATAGAAGCTATATAATTAATATAAATATGTAATTAATGATTTGGGGTCGATTTGGGGTCAATGTGAGGGCTTTAGGAATTTAAAATCTAATTTATTGAATAATTTAAAACTCAAACCTGGCATGCTGCATTGGGGAATACCGTTTTCCATAATGGAAAAACATATCAGTGAACCTCTTCTAGGTATTTACACAGTTTCTCCTATGCGGGTTGATGGTTAAAAAACCATTTTTAGCCCTGTGAATCCACAGTATTTGTGTTTCATAGTTTTCTATGATGGGGTGTATTTTGTGGAAAAATGATGCCCCAACATAGCACTTCCAATCCTTTTCCATGTTTTTTTTTAAATTTCCACCCAAACACAACCCTTATATAAAAAATTGAAAACCCATCCAAAGAATAAATAAAGTGATTCTGTAAATATTCTAAATTCCTCTCCAGAAATTATTAGGATTTTTCATATATTTTAGAGACTCAACATATAATATTTCACTATAATCAAAATAAAATTAATTGAACGATCATTTAATAATGATAACCTACACCATCTAATACATACTTGTGAAAATAAATTTTTATGTATCTTCCATCTTGATATAATTATCATCAATATCATAAATAACATTAATAAATTTTTACCTACTCAGTGAATCAATTTCCATATTCCTCTTCACGAAAGTATATGAAATCCCAAAATCGTAAACTAGGAGGAACTCTTCTGATTCTTGCAGGTATGAATTCAAATATAAAAATAAAAATATATAAACCCAAATAATTTGATCATTCATTATGAGAAATCACTGAATTAATAGAATATATAAATATAACACTAATGAAATATCTATTTCATAATATTAATGATAATAATTTGAATAGTAGAATTTATGTGTTAAAAAAAAATTACTCTGATAAATAAAACCTCAAAATTTTTAATAAGTAAATGAAACATATTGTTTTTGTTAATATTATATTTTAGGAATTCAGACTCTTCCTGATATTGTAGAATTCAAATTAATATTTTTTCATGTAGTTTAATGTTGATAAATGTGTTGAAATTTTATTAATCTCATATGAAAAAATATTCTAATATTTTGTTACTATGACAAAACTGAACATCATAAAAATGTTATCTAGAACATTTCAGGTCATAGTAACCATGATCATTGAATAATAAATATCTAGTCCCCTCTAGGATATAACATTTTGGAGGAATTCATTTTCAATTATTCAACACATACACATTGAAATATTTTATAAAAAATTATGTTGATAAATATATTCCCAAAACATCTATAGATGATGAACTTGATCCTCCTTAGTCATGGTGTAATGGAAACATATTTTTTTAAATACACCCAAAAAATGACCATGATATTTCTTAAAAAAATTATATATATAACATTTAGAAATCAATGGGGGCATCATTAACTACAAATGGAGATACTATAATTAAAATTTTATTATAATTACATAAGAATATATTTTTACCAATATAAAACTCTATTACCATCATAAAATAGTAACTAAACTAATAATTTGTGAATGATAATCAACCACACACCATTAGTTTACTAGGATAACAATTGATATTCATTAAATGATAAAATATCTTAATTATTGATTAATTCAAAAAGGTAATAACTCATGAAAAATATGAAATTATATTAAATCTCCTTGCTTTTAAATATAGAATAATCTATTTAGTGATATAATGTAGTGAAAATGGAAACTTATAAAAATATAATAAATATAATTTCACATAACACAATAGTCTACATGACCTAGTTGAAATGAAATCATAGATATATTAATGGTTTCTAAATATAGATCTTGTAAAAAATTAGACTCTAAAATTGATATATATCTAGTAAAATGTATAAAAAATAAATGAAAAAATTCCAGAATTGCCTCATAAATTAATTTATTTCAACCACATAGGAATTATGAGCTGTAATTTATATAGGTATGTAATGAATATAGGATTGGCACACTATAATACCCATTTTTGATATTTTATCAAAAACATTATTAACTTACCTCTATCCATATTAAAATTTAAATTGAATATATTATAAAAATATAAAATTTATATATAGAACCTAATTAATTCTTTCAATGTGTGACAAAATTTTTTTATCATGACAGTTAATATTAGAACCCATAATATATGAAACCTAAAAATTATAATATCATATATATAAATCCGTAGATATGATCACCTAAAAGAGAGGATAAATAATTATTTCAAAAAATACTTATATATACTAATATATTAATATTATATATCACTGAAGAATAATAAAATCAGATGAGCATTATTCAAAAACAATTAAGAGTTAGTATTAAATAATTTAATCCATATAAAACCTAGGGAAATATAATAGAGTCAACTTACACAACATAAATATTATTTTTTTATATTTTCAACTATATACCAAAAGTTATTTACTGTAAAATTACCCATTTCCATTTATTTTTCATAGTTCACTATATAAGATATATTTTTTAATATTTTTTCTTCAAACACCACTTTGAACTATGGGTTTATATGGTCATGGATACGTATCTTGTAAAAATATCGTTGGTGGATATTTATGTTATTGGTTGTATTTCATCAACTCACTCATTTTTATTTTTTCCATACATGAAAAATTATTAAAATAGGTACCAAAATAATTGATTTCATTTTCTTAAAATGAATTATTTTTGACATCAGTGATAGACAAGAATATTAAGGTACCTTACACCCTACCTACAACCATTATTTTAGTATTTTAGATTTTTCATTTTCATGGTTGAAATATTTTGTAGAATATTCTAGATTTTAGAGGGTTATAAATGTATATATGGTGGTAAATGATTTTTGGAAATCATATTAATCATTTTAGGAAACAATGTTGGTAATCAATTGAGGAAAGCATGTGTTGCATTGTTGGGGAACAATTATAGTTAACCATGCATCCTTCACCAAGAATTCATTTGATGTAACAATGTTTTTAAAAAACTCATACATGGTATAATAAATTTTATGGGTTCCTTGGTCACATATACTCCATCACATGATTATTTAACAGTTTAGTAAACACTATGAGAAAATTATTCAATGTGTTTTAATTAAACCGAAAATTATATTTTATGCTCAGAATATCTTTGAAACACATCATTATACCTAAAATAAAGACTAGTGTCAAACATATGAAATATTGTGCTTGTTAAAGTATTTTTATACCCCTATATACACCTTATACAGTTGATAAATAATTGTTTACTCATGTGGATTCAATAAAAGAAGTTATTCATTATTTGTTCTTTATGTCTTTTCTATATATCCTCATTTACTACTGAGATTAATAATAAATATGAGTTATATTTGACATATCTAGGGCTTCCATCATAATATATTAAATAATTTTAGGATGTGTTTTAGATATACATCATATCAATAGAATTTTCACAACATCCTTGAGTAGATCTAGAACCACTTTCAAAGGAATATCTCATTGGGTAAGTCAGCAAGGTTATAAGATATTATTGTAAAACCCTGATATTAAAAATGATTAATATTCTATTCAATAGAATTTAAAAAAAACAACGGATTATAAGATAATATATCACCCTAATATATTACAATATATTTATTTTTTTATATAAATTCAGTCTCTTCGATAGCTTTTAGAACACAAAACACCATGTTTGAACAATTCATGACACTCTTAAAATATTATTTTACATTCATGACCACGATAACCAATATCATATTTTTAAAGGTATGAATTTTCCTAAGTAAATTATAAAAATGATATGACATAAATTTTTATTAAAAAACATCAGTGGTTATATGTTGATAAAATTAAAATCATTTGTATGAAAAATACTTGTTTTTTAGAAAACTGTATTTTTCTAAGAGAGGTATAATCAAGATTTTTGGAATTAATTAAAAAATTTATTATTATAACTTTTATAATGTTTATTTTATAAAATTAAATTATTTTTTATAAATATTCATCTTAAATTAATGTTGGGGTTATTTTTTAAATTTTTTTGGAAAAGATTATTTCTATGATATATGGTTAAAGATACTAGTTTTTGTTGAAAACATCCATCTAATTTAAATTATTTCAAAAATGAAATTATATTTTAATCATGATTCAATGTTAAACTACATAAAATATAATAAAGGTTATCTATTATTGGAAATTAGAAAAAAATCATATTGAAGTATGATATTAAAAAACATGGTATTTATAATGATTTTTTCTTCCCAACCCCATTCTTTCGTGGCATTTACAATTTAATTATAAACGAATGTCTCCAAGATATGTTAATTTAATTTCAAAAATATATTCCACATTTTGAATCATAATAAATTGAATTATCGATAATGTTTAACAATAATTTTTACCATAACTAATTGTAAAAACAGCAAAACAATTCTCATTATTATGTTAAAAATGGGACTTATTAAAAATAAGAAGATAAGTGTTAAACATTACATAAAACTTTTCCAAATCCCTTTTATTAGTCACATTTAGACTTTATAACATTTAATTTTACATAATAATCCATTTTATAGGCTTTATCATGAAAAAAATTGTTTTCACATTATCATTTCAATAATATTATGTGTTTCGTCTAATCATTTAAAAATGGAAACCCACTTTCCGCCCCAATTCATAACAACAGTAACTGTTGGCTCTAAAATAACTACCCAAATATAATTAATAATTCACTCCACACATATTATATGTTATATTATTATTATAAATTCGTCCCATGATGTGTGATTTTTGTAAACAAAAATATTCTCCCCTAAGAAGAGGTAAAATTATTAAAAATGGATATTTGTTTTATTTTTTATTCCATATCCCTAAAACCTAATTTATATATAATAATATAATAATAATAAAAATAATATATGATTATATCCTATTATGTAAATTTAATTCCAAAAACGGTATCCATATCCATCAAATGGGAAATGAAATTTTTGGACACATGTGTTACAACAAAATACCTTGGGAACAGATGTAATTCATCTTCCATAACCACATTTCATGGATGTATAAAATGATAAATTTAAAATATTTATACAACATTTATGAAATTTTTTAATTATTTGAATTGTAATATAACATATAACATATTATTATTTATTTATTGGGTTATATGATTACACTAATCATGTGTATAATATTCCAACACATCGCGAAGCGATGGTATTAGTTGTTCACTTTCACTTTGCATGAAAGAAAAAATGGTGATATTAAAGAATAAGTGCGATATTTATTATCTAATAATGAATTTTTAAAAATATATATCGTAGATAACTTCGTACATTATAATATATAATGAAACAATAATGTTTCTCGTACTTATGTGTGGACTACCACTTCAACGAAGTGATGTGAAATGGTTTTCATTTTATTTTTACATTAATGGTAATAAGAATGTATTTTATTAATATTAATAGTCAATATAAATAATAATTATTGTATAATTATAATTTATAATTTATTTTCCTTTTATTTCATATATTGATAATAATGAAAATAGCATTCATCTGTACGTACGACCTATCATCTCAATGAATGACATAGTCCATTCTCTATCTCCAAATATAATAGATTGCAATAAATATAAATATAAAGAATAAAAATTATTTTTCATATAATAGTTAAAATTATGAATCTATTTTATAACATATTATATTTAAAGGAAAAAAATTACCAAACTAAAATATTCATGAAAAAGTATCCAATTAATACCTAAAATATTGATTTTAATACAAAATGACAATAAATGGGTGATAAAATGCTATTGAAAAATAAAATATTTATATTAATATATTATAATATTTTTAAAATATATTTATAAAAAAAATTATATTTTTTATACTTTAGGTTCATACACATGTAAAGGAAATCAATCTGGAGGTAACGGTTTCACATGTCCCTTTTACTTCTGTGAGATGCATGCCATATTTACAAAAAAATTAATTTTATGATTTATATAAGTCCCTTGTAGAAATGTTAAATTGTAAATATATTTATATTTAATTTATTTGTGATTTCATATGCAGTTAATTGTTTCATTGGTATCATGGTTAAAAAACTTACAATAGTTTTAAGTGTTTATTTTATAATCTCATTGTTATTTTAAATTTTTTATGTTTAAGATTTCTCTTGGGGGAATTTTTGATAATGAAATCATAATATCAACATATTTACATATACAACTGTTATTAATGAAACATTCTTGTAATAGATACATTTTACATCTCTTTGTTCCTTAAAATGTGTGAGAAAATGTTTTCACAAAACCCAAACATCATTTCACTATTCATTTGATAATCCTTTATCATCCGAAATCATATTTCAAAAAATATTATTTGAAAAAGTTATTTATATTATTGTAATGATTTAGTAATGAAATATTTATCCATATATTAATTTTATAGATAATTATTTTGAAATGAATCTTCATGTTATTTTTGAGGAAATCCCATTTTGGGTTTTTCGTAAAAAGTGTAAGGAATAATTATATTAATTTGTATGAAATGAATAGAATTATCCAATATAACAACCAAAAAATTATTTAAATAATATAATATATGTTTTAAATGGTTATTTTAAATGAAATATTGTTTTAAAATATTTTATTTTCCATTTATTTAGATATATTTTTTATATGAAAAGTTTATAAGTTTTTGAAATATTTTAATTCCATTTTTATGGTATTTCTATTAATCAATAAAATCATACTAGTTTTGAACATTTTATCAACAAGGTATGTATTTTATTGATATCATACTTATTTTTTATGGTTTATTAATCGTTTGACTATAGATGTACAATTTTATTATCATTCACAATATTATTATGGATATTTTTGGATTATGTTTATTTAATTAGGGTATGTATTAACATTTTTTATCATAGATATTCATTATGAATGTTAATATTGATCATGCTTCACCTCAATCATTAAAATAATACATTTTAATTAGAAAACGATGGGTGGGGCCCAGTTATAGATAACCACTCGATGCATCAACATGTATCAAGAGACAATTCTGTTGGCCAAATTAGATGGGTTTCTACCCTCATATGAAATCAAAATTGGGAAAGGTGTTTATGTTATGTTATAGATTTCCAATGTTATGTATTCCCTCATTACGTTATTAGTTTTTGATTTCCATGTTATTATTCAATTATTTGGAATATCTATTGAAATGTTTCAATATTATTTGATTATTTGTATATATTAATGATAATCATTTGTTTCTTGCATATCATGTTCAATTTATTGATTAAATTAATTGTGATTTATTTATTTACCATTTCAGAGTTTTTATTCTAATTAATACATTTTTTCATCCACTATACACTTACCCTTACTGAAATTCTACGGTCACCCCTTTCTTATGATTTATTTTCCCCAACAAATAAGGAAGTGTTTTCGATTGATTTTCAGGGATACGATATGATGACTAATACTATTTTATAACAGACAACATTTTTTATTTTATATTTTAAAATGTATGGTATATTTCATGTATTTAGATTTCTTATGAGGATAATAATAATATTGGGCCCTTTCTTATTCTCATCCTTGTATCAAATTCCAAATTTAATAAAATATCCACCAACTTTGGGCCACTAGATTCATGGTCTTTATAGTTTTTATAATATATAGTTTTATAGAAAATATTAGAACTATATTTATTACAATATATATAAAGTATCATAACCCTATGAATGAAAGTTTTGTAAATTATATAACAATGGCATACAATTTTAGAAATGTAATGACTACGTTATTTATCTTAGAAATGAGTCTTTATCTAGATACTAAAAATGGATGTGAATTCATAATTAATGTAACTAGAGTTTATAAATCCAAAAAGGAATTTCAAGATAGAATCAATAGTTACATGGTAGGTGACAGTGGGCTTTACCGCACAACTGGATTGAATCTCCTAATGTATATTCACGGGATAATTCAGATTCCCTTTACACACCATCGTGAATGATTTGAATTGATTAAATCTATGAATAAACTAGGTGAAAACTAATATGTCATAGATTAAATAAATTTTGTCTTGTTTTATACATCTTATAAATGAATCATCAATACTATGTGATTTTTTAATATGATTATTGATTCTAATGCAATGATTTTGTGTTATAGTCAATGGATAGAATAAGAAGTTACTTGGTTAACATATAATGTGATAGGGAAACTATTAGTGACAATGAAAATGGAATAATGACTAGGATGAAAGAAATTTTGAATCTTTCTTTTCAATTACAATGATATATGTTAAAAAACATGCACTGTAACCACTCTTGGAAAAAATAAATATGAAAAAGATGATGTCCATTAAGAGCATGGATAGAGGATATCATTGATGAATGAAGGATTTATTTAAATGATGTATGAAATGTGGAAGGAAAACCCCATATATATTCATAATGAAACATAAAATATCTTATATAAAAATTAATTGTTCGGATAACATAATGTTTAATAATAATGGTCTCCCTATAATATTATAAAACACTGATGGTTTTAAAATTTATTTTTTTTTTCAATTATATTAATCATGGTTTTAGGGGAAAATATTATCTAGAGAATAAATTATTTTTGAGTATTGATTATATCGTTGATGATAAATAGACTAAAAATGACATATGAAAGGAATGTGGTATTAAGGATTAAGATGATGATACACACTTGAATGTTTAATAATTATTTATACTATTTAATGTTTATATGTTTGGAATAAATATTAATGTTATAGAATTACCTTATATTTAATATTCTATTCATATGAATTATGAAATGCATAGATATTTTATTTCTAAACATTTTAAGTGTTTGTGATCTTATGTTGAATTGAACTAATGACTATGAAAACTCTTTCAGTGGAATGATTGTATTTTTTTGAAAAAAACAGGATTGATTGAATATGAAACTTAACATATAATCGTCTCTTATATAATAATTAAAAATATATTTTATGGGATATTATTGGGGAATATGTAATTTCTTAGTGATATGATTATTTATGTTATCATTGTGGGATTTGTAATACCCCACCCCTACCTCATTGGCTTAAGGAGGCGGTGGGGGTTACATGGTCGTATGTGACGTTCTAAAGGCGCTAAAGGCTGGAAATAATTGTCAAGGGCTCTGAGAACAATTGCGGAACAATTTTCACCTGAGACAAAACCAACCAAACAATCACAACTAAATGGTGCATGTCAACAAAACCAAACTCATACATTACCCATGACAACAAGATATTCCATAATCTCACTTGCCAACACAACAAAATACAGCATGAGTGTACAATGCAGAAGACTCGGCAAGAACACCACGATCCATGACACCACCACAGCTCCACACCCAGCTCCAAGCTCCAAGTTCCACCAATACATCACAACGCACCACTAAAGAAGGATGATGCCTTACCTTTTCCCACGTCACTGTACCCAACATCTGAAACCGTTAACAAATTTATATAAACCATTTTATATAAAATAATCACATGTGAAGCCATTACCATAATCCAACCATGCTCTTTCAAAGCCATCACATCCATCCCAAGAAATCAAAGGAAATCCAACCGACAAGCCACAACTGTTCCAACATTTACCCATTGGCTCAAAAATTCCATCTTGCAAAGCAGTACACAACAAAACAATCATAACGGTGGAACTTCCGTCTAATCTGTTTCATCCATTTACATCTAGTGGCTCTTCTCGTCCACTTATCATTGATGGTGGTTCTTTCGCCCACTATCCATTCCCATTTATTATAGTAGTACTTCCCACCCACTTCTAAAAAACAATTCAACTAATCACAATGCATCATATAATCCATCACGGTCACAACAACATTATGTAATCAACCAATTTAATTACATGTCAATTCACTTCAACTAATCACCCATTTATTGAAAATCATTTTCCATGCCAAACCCTATTCTATTAAAATAACCTTTTTATTGAAAACAATTTCTATTGGTTATTTTCAAAAATCAACCATAGAATATCATTTGATAAAATCCATTTTAAAATCCACAACAAAATAATTTCACCACAAAACCCTCTTTTCACTAAAAATACCCAAAAAATCACCCAATGGATTATCAATGAATTTCAGACATCAAAACACAAATAATTTCAACAACAACAAATTAATTGTAACCAAATCCAATAGCTCAAACCAAGTGGAGTTGAGAGAGAAGCCACCTACCTTTAGGTTTCATGAGAAATCAACCAATGAACAACCGCACCTCAAATCCAGCGAACACACCATCGACACCACTCTAGATACCATATTATATCAATAAAAAGCCTCAAAATAATCCTCCAAGGCAACCCCACCCCTATATCTACACAAAAAAAGTGTAGATCTAGAAACCCATAAAAGAGGGGCAAGTAGATCTAGTGGAAAACACAAGAGAAGCAAGAGGAGAGACTTACCTGGGATAAACCACCTTGAAACCCCTTTGAATCGCTTCCAAAACGAGTGGGATAGCACCCCTAACCCCCGAGAACCCAAAAACCCAAGTGAGGCTCGAGTGGGAAGAAGAGAGTTGTGAAATGAGGCAATCCTGATTGAGCCCAAAACTTATAAACCTAACCTTATGTGGCCGCACGGTTAGACCGCAGGGTTTGGAAAAACGTGCTCTAACCGATTTCACGCCACTGCTTCAAGAGCCAGGGTACGCACAGTTACCTTGCACAGTGTGGAAAACCATGCGAAGGTCGTGTGAGGCCTACTATCTCGAGAACAAGGGTCCATTGACAATGTGGTTGCACCTAATCCTCAGTTGAACCAGCAGCTATTTAAAAGTATAGTGGAATCATTCCAAGCTATGGGAATAGGAAATAGAGAGGATGAACAAAGGCATGTGGATCATGCGGTTTAGTTTCAAGAGCAGAATCCTCTCATTTTAAGGGGTGATATAGATCCAGAGAGGGAAGAAGAAAGGTTGAATAGAATAAAAATGATCTTTGAGTTCTTGGGTACACCGATAAAGTTAAAATTGAAGGTGTCGATGTATATGTTGGAAGATAATTCCCTTTAGTGGTGGGAGTTGGTAGTCCAAGCTGGGACGGACCAGGGTATGATGTGGGAAGGCTTCGAGGAATTTTTTAACAAACAATTCTACCCACATACGTTTAGAATTCAGAGTATGACTTATTTCTTCCGTTTGAAGCAAGAGATGATGTCAGTGACAGAGTATGCAGCTACGTTTATGAACTTAGTGCGGTTGGAAACCGAGGTGGTTGGTAGCACGTCGTTAATGGAAAGGATCCTTGATGCGGGGTTGAGGCAAGAAATCTATTCAAAGATAGTGGTGTTGTATACAGATGATTACATGGAGGTGGTTAATAGAGCCTCGGTGGGAGAGTGGGATTTTTTGGGTGCTCCGGGTGGCGGAAGCATGGCGACACCCATAGAAAAAAGTGGGAACTCTAACACTGGGTTTAAGAGGAAGAGGGGAACTTACTCCCAAGGCAGGAATATAACATATAATCTGACGACAGAATAGGTGAATCTTCCTATGAATCCCCAGATCAAGCTTGGATGTTTTCAGTGTGGTTCTACAAGCCACATCAAGCGGTATTTTATGTCCCAACCTAGAGCATGTGATATTTGTAAGCAGATGGGCCATCTGCAGCGTTATTGGCGGAATGATCCAAGGTCGGGTGTGCATGACACTCCTCAGGGATCGCTAACATTATATGCTTGGATGGGACGGGGGCAGTAGTATAACCCTCGACAGCAGAGTAAAGTGGGTCATAGTGATTCTCAGAATACTACGATGCCTCAGCAGAATAATAAATTGCAGAGTGTGGCAAGAAAACATGTGTTCGGAGCTGAGTAGGTTATGGTGGATGATCAGTCAGGACCATCCATGGTGCGAGGTACTATTATTTTAAATTCTACCTTAATGCAAGTTTTGTTTGATACGGGTGTGTCACACTCTTTTATTGAAACACATGTGGTTGATTTGTTGGGTTTAACGGTAGAAATGATGCCCATGGTTTTGAAACATCAAACTCTTTTGGGTCGAAGAGTGTGTCGAGATTTCTTGTGTAGATAATGTTGTATTGTTGTGGGAGAGTTTGAGATAGTGTCGAACTTCTTAATGCTTGAGATGAACGGTTATGATGTAATCTTGGGAATGGATTGGCAGGTGGATTTTAAGGCCCACATTGACTGTAATGCACAGATAGTGGCTTTTACAACACAGGATGGTGTTAGAAATCTCTAAAGAGGAGAGAAGCATGAAAGGCATGGTGGAATGGGTTTGTTGGCACCGTTAGTGGGTACACCATCATATCAGTTGGTAGTGTTGTCATTGGAATCGGTAGAGGGTGTTGAGAAGAGTATTCCTCCGGTAGTGGTGGATCAGTTCATGGATGTTTTTCCTAATGAATAAAAGTGGTTACCTCCCATAAGAGAAGTAGAGTTTAATATTGATCTCCTTCCGGGGACCATTCATATCTTAATTCCATCTTACCAGATGGAACCATCTTAATTGCGGGAATTTAAAATCTAGTTGGAAGAGATAGAAAACAAAGGGTTTATCCGGCCTAGCACGTCTCAGTGGTTAGCGCTAGTGTTGTTTGAGAAAAATGTAGATGGAACCTTGAGCCTATGTGTTGATTATCGTAGACTTTAACAAGTTACGATAAAAAATAGATATCCACTTCCACGAATTGATGATATGTTCGACCAGTTGAGGGGAGCCCAGTGGGTCTCCATGATCTTCATGAGGTCGTGATATCATCAATTGCGGGTGAAGAAGTGGGATATTTATAAAACAGATTTCAGAAGTAGATATGGCCGTTATGAATATCTGTTTGTTCCGTTTGGTCTAACGATTGTACCAACTGTGATTATGGAATTGATGAATTGAATATTTCATAGATATCTAGATTCATTTATTATTTTGTTTTTCGATGATATTCTGGTGTATTCAAAGACAAGGGTGGAGCAGGAGCAGCACTTGGGGACAATGTTGGGTATCTTGAGGGATCATCGGTTGTATGCCAAATTTTCGATGTGTTACTTTTGGATATAAGAAGTTCATTTTCTTGGCATTTTGATTTCTGAAATGGGTGTTTCGGTGGATCCATAAAAGATAGAGGTTGTTATCTTGTGGAAACAGCCAAAGAATGTGTTTTAGATAGACAATTGTCTTGGTCTAGCTGGGTATTATCCGTGTTTTGTTCGTGATTTCTCATTTGACTTCGCCAATGACAGCTTTGACCAGAAATAATGTTCCATTCTGGTGGAATGAAAATTTCCAACAGTGTTTCGAAGAGCTAAAGGGTCGTCTTACATCAGCACCAATCTCGGTTTTTTCCAGAATCCGGAAAAGGGTGTGTAGTGTATTGTGATGCATCGGGATCAGGGTTCGGGTGCATTCTCATGCAAGGGAATCATGTGGTTTCATATGTATCATGATAGTTGAGAATGCACGAGAAGCACTACCGAACTCATGATTTGGAGTTGGCAGTATTGGTCCATGCTTTGAAAGCGTGGCGTCATTATCTCATCGGTGAAAAATTCATGGTATATACAGATCATAAGAGATTGAAGGACATTTTCTCACAAATAGATTTGAACGTGAGGCAAAGGAGATGGATGAAATATACCCAGATGTTTTATTTTGACCTGATGTACACACCAAGAATGGGAAATTCGGTGGCGGATGCATTAAGTAGATAATCATATGCTCAGGTGGTGAAACAGGCATCAGACCAGTGGCAGTTGATGTCGGTTATTGATGATATGTGTTTGGGATGTGAGAACCAGGGTGATAGAGCAGTCTTTTATCCAGTTTTGTTGATTCCTAACTTGGTTGGCCTGGTTAGAGAGGCACAAATATCCGATTGTGAGTATGTGACCATGGGTCGAGACTCAATGGTGGGGAGACCATTCAGGGTTGGAAACTGAATGGAGATTCAGTTTCATGTTTTCAGAATCAGATGGTTGTACCAGTTGCTTGTCAGGAGGAACTTCTCGGGGCCTATCATCATTCCAGGTGGGATGTTCATCCTGGAATTCAGCAGATGTATAAATCGTTGAAAGAACAATTCTGGTGGAATGGTATGAAGAGAAGTGAGGCTGAGTTTGTTTTGAGATACTTGACTTGTCAGCAGGTCAAGGCAGAGCATTAGAGGCCATTAGGAATGTTTCAGTCTTTACCAATCCCTGTTTGGAAGTGGGAGAAGATAGAGATGGATTGTGTCACAGGTCTCCCAAGAATAGTCAAGAAGCACGATACCATTTAGGTGATAGTGGATCGGCTAACGAAGTTGGTCCATTTCATCCCGATTCATCAATCTCATACGGTGGAGGATCTATCCAAAATCTATATCCGGGAGGTGGTAAAGTGGCATATATTTCTAGTTTCTATTGTATAAGATAGAGATCTGATGTTTACATCTCATTTCTGGAAACCCTTACAGTATGTCCTTGGAACACAGTTGATGATGAGCACGACATATCACCCTCAGACGGATGGTCAATCCAACAGGACTATACAAACTCTGGAGGATATTTTGTGGGATTGTGTCATGGATTTTGGTGGCTAATGGGAGGAGCACTTGTCATTGTTTGAGTTCTCATACAATAACAGTTATCATCCATCCATACAGATAGTTCTGTTTGAAGCATTGTATGGGCAGACGTGTCATTCTCCACTATGTTGGGTGTAAACGGGTGAGTCTTCGATGGTTGGACCGAGTCTTGTCCAGGAGAATACGAAGAATATCAAGTTGATCTGGAAGAGAATGAAGACGACTCAAAGTTGTCAGAAATCGTATACGGATCAACGTCTATGGCCATAGTCATTCCAGGTGAGTGATCATGTGTTCTTGAGGATCTCTCTGAGGTCGGTACATCATCGGTTTGGGAAGCAGGGAAAGCTATCTTCGATGTATATTGGACCTTTTGAGATTCTTGAGAGGGTTGGTGAGGTGGATTATCATTTGGCTTTGCCACCACGTTTTAGTGTGGTATACAATGTGTTTCATGTGTTGCAGTTGAAAAAGTATCAGCTGGATCGTGACAATGTAATTCGATGGAATCATGTTGAGCTAGAACCGAAAGCTTCATTGGTGCACAGGCCAATGCGGGTTGTTGATAGGAAAGAGAAAGTCTTGCATGGTAAAAGAATCAGTTAAGTTCATGTTTTGTGGAAACATGGTCATATTCAAGAGGAGAATTTGGAATAAGAGAAGGAGAGGGTCGAGTAGTGGCCCGAGCTCTTTCGGCAAAGGGTGGGTTCATTACTTTCCGAGGATGGAAAGTCCAATGGTGGGGAGAATGTGGAAACCCTGGTTTGAGGTATGTGGAATTTTTTTATTAAATTTTATGTATTTAAAGTTAATGGAATGAGTTGGGAAGAGGTTGTGAGCTTTTAGAATTGTTTTGGATGATTTTGGAGGCTTTTTAAGGGGTTCACGGTTTGAGCACAGTTAGTGGAAAACCATGCGGGATCCCAAGGAAACCTTGTGGACCATTGTTCATGAGATAGTAGGCCTCGCACGTCCTCCACACAGTTTTCCAAACCATGCGTGCTAACCGTGTGGCCACTTAATGTTATGGTTATAACTTCTGAGATCACTCAATATTTCCTCATTTCACTACATTTTTCCTTGTACTCAAGCCTCACTCTGGTTTTTGGGTTCTCTGAGTTTAGGGGTGCTCTCGCACTCATTTTGGAAGCGATTCGAAGGGGTTTCAACGCGGTTACGCCCGGGTAAGCCTCTCCACTTGGTTCTCTTGTGTTTTCCTCTAGATCTACTTTCCCCACTTTCTTGGTTTTCTAGATCTACACGTGTTGCATGTAGATCATGGGATGGGGTTGGCTTGGATGATGATTTTGAGTCTTGTTATGGTTAGGGGAGGGGATCTTGAGAGGTTCTGGTGGTGCGTTCGCCAGATTTCAGGTGCAGTTGTTCGTGGGTCGATTTCTCAGGAACCCTAAAGGTAGGTCGATTCTCTCTTGACTCCACTTGGTTAGAGCTATTGGTTTTGGTTACAATTAATTTATTGTTCTTGAAATTAATTGTGATTTGATGTGTGAAATTCGTTGAAAATCCCTTGGGTGAGGTTTTGGGGATTTGTGTGGAAAATAGGGTTTGGTTGTGAATTGCTTTTTTTGTGGATTTTTAAATGGAGATTTTAAAATGAGATGCTATCGTTGATTTGTGAAAATGACCAATAGAAATGGTTTTCATTAAAAAAATTATTTTATTGGAATAGGGTTTGGCATGGAAAATGATTTTCAATAAATGGGTGATTTGATTAAGTGAATTGACATGTAATAGAATTGGTTGATTACATGATGTTGTTGTGACCGTGATGGATTATATGCTGCATTGTGATTAGTTGAATTATTGTGTGGATGTGGGCGGGAAGTACCACTATAATAAAGGGGGATTAATAGTGGACAGAAGGACCACCATCAATGATAAGTTGACGGGATGAGACACTAGTGGTAAATGGATGAAACGGGTTAGACGAAAGCACCACCGTTATGATTGTTTTGTTCTGTACTACTTTGCAAGATGGAATTGTTGTGCCAATGGGTAAATGATGTAAAGGTTGTGTCTTTTCAGTTATCTTTACTTTGATTTCTTGGGTTGGGTGTGATGTCTTGGTAAGAGCATAGTTGGATTATGGTAATAGTTGCACTTGTGATTATTTTATATAAAATATTTTATATAAATGTGCTAATGGTTTTATCCTAGTTCCGTGTGTTGGGAAGTCATTTGGGGAAAACCTACTGAGTTTTAGTACTCACCTACATCTTTAGAACGTTGGTGTCTTTTCAGATATTATGTACCATAACGTGGGAAATGTTAAGGAATCATTCTCCTTTAGTGGTGCGTTGTGATGTCTTGGTGGAACGTGGATCTTGGAGCTTGGTGTGGAGTGTGGTGGTGTCATGGCTCGTGGTGTTCTTGTTGAGTCTTTCGCATTATACTCTGATGTTGTATTATGTTGTGTTTGCATATGAGATTATGGAATATCCTGTTGTCTTGGGTAATGTATGACTTTGGTTTTGTCGACATGAATCATTTAGTTTTGGTTGTTTGGATGGTATTGTCTCAAGGGAAAATTGTTCCCCAATTGTTCTTTGAGCCCTCGGCAATTATTTCTAGCCTTTAGCGCCTTGGGAACGTCACGCAAGGCCACGTAACCCCCAACACCTCCTTAATACATTGAGGTAGAGGTAGGCTATTACAAGATTTTACTAAATGTTTTGATTTTGGGAATAAATTTGACAACTAGAGATTTTATTATGGGAAGCATGCATGTTGTCATTATATTTATATGGTGATAATGCAATTCAAATAATTCAAATGTGACACTAATATACACTTTATATTTTATAGGGAAAATAATTTTTATTTAATGACCTTCAATTGAAGATATATTTTTGATAATCCATTCGAATAACTATTTATGGAATAGAAAAATTCAAACTTTATGTGATTTTTTTAGAATTTTCTAAAAATTATTATTTTATAAAATTTATGTGGAATATTTTTTTACTCATTTATGGATATTATGAGCTATTAATATGTAATTTTTGTATTTCAGGCATGAGAAATTAATTTTTTGACACTAATTTCATGGAGTAGAAGACGAAGTGGAAATTTATCAATGCATATCCTAATGATGAATTTTTTATTAAGAAATAGAAAAATATAAAATATATATTTTTTTTGTATTCATATAAAATAAAATAATTATGAATCTTTGAAAAATTAATTTTGAAAAAAAAATATACTTATTCATTCATTTTTATGAAGTAATAGCCTTTAGACCCATTACATATTTTTACCTTTCTATTTGTCAACCCTCTCTAGATCACCAATATTCTTATGATAAATGATCTATATCCCTCTATATAATTATTTGTTATATTAATCTATTTCTATATCTTCCCTTCCCACCAATGATCACTTACTTCTAATCCTAGTTATGTTATTATTATAGATGATGTTAGTAATTATATTTCTCTCTATTTTAAAGGATGTTTTAATAACCATTCATAGTATGTGGGATTTCAATAATTTAAATTTAAAATGAAAACCCCATGATTTCCAAGATCAATATTAACTTTCTTATGATGTAATTTATTTAAGGGGGTAACATGTAACAATATGAGAATTTAAAATAGGAACATCAGATACAATATCATATATGAAAGGAAAAATTAATCCTATAATATAATGTATCCCCATGATACATTATGATATATGTCATTTTAAATTAAATCAATATCATCAATAGCTTTTAATGACCTAAATAGTAGAATTGAACGAAATATGATAATTTATTAAAAATATTATTATTAATACATGACCATTAAAATGTAACTATTAAGTTGGCTGGTATTAATATTAAAAACTGGATTTTGATACTTATATGGTTTGAATTTTTACATAAAAATCCAATAATTATAAATTCACAAAATAAAAACCATTTTAATGAAAAACTAAATGTGTTCTAAAAGCTATTTTTTAAAAGGTGGTCTAGTTTCACATTGAATATGTAATTTAAAATCAATTTTACCCATTAAAGAAAATTTATTTGAAAAAATAATAATTATTTTTTAAATATACATTTATGTATTATATTCAGGTGATTTTTATTTTATTTTATGAAAATACTAATCTCTTGATGGATATTTAAAAATGCATTTTTTTATTAAAAACATCAATTTGATTAAATTATTTACAAAGGTTTATTATATTTAAAATTTACATTAAAGTAAAATTATTTATATAATATTAATTTTTAAATAATTTTGTTCATTAAAATCAATATCATATGGTATATTTATACTAAAACATTATATAATTATTAGAATTCCCTATTAGAAAACTGCTCTTGCATCCCCATATAAAAGCTAATTTGTATTGTATTTTTCCACTATTAACAATAGAAATTGAAAAATGTGCTATACATTTTATGTTACCATAATTTATATTATATAATAATTCCATCCAATTATATAACTATATTTAATATTTAAAATGAAATAATTTATTATTGTGAAAAGGGTAAAAATATTTTTACTAGGGGGTAAACTAATAATAAAAATTATAAAAATTATCTAACACTTATACAAACACCATTTAATGACTATATTTCGACCGTATCCCATCATGGCTTCTATAATAACACATTTTGGATGATTTTTTTAAATATTCCTATGTTGGTATCATTTAATCATTTTAGAACATTTATGTGTGTTCTATCCCACACTTATAAATTACACGGTCCCCAATCTGTCATTCAAACACCCAAAACCATTTGGTTTAGAAAATACAAATTATAATAGAATAAAAGATTCCACAAACACATTAAAGATATCCTATTTTGATTAGTAATACATCATATTATGTAATTAATTTAAATACTAAAGAGGCTCTATGAAGAAGAGTTATAATTATTATATGCTTATATTTATTTTATTACATCTTACACATTATTAAGAACTTATTTAAAAGTGAAATTATAATAAAAAAATAATCTCATATACAATTACATATTTATTATATAAATTCAATACCCAATAACTCTATCCACTTTTATAAAATGTTAAACGAATCCGTCAATCACGTGTATGAAAAACTACCTCTTCATAAGGAGAAGTAATTAATTTTCCATCACAAAAATTAAAATATTTATATAATCATGGATTCAAAATATTTATATAATATTTATAAAAAATTACTAATTTAATTATTATATCAAACACAACTTCTAAAATTCCATTATTTTTGGGATGCGATAATGTTCTTCATGTGTGTAGCGGACTATCATGTAATAAAGCGACGTGATTGTTTTCTCCTACTATTTAAATGAATGGTAATAAGTTTAATGTTAATGAATATATGGTATATTTATGATCTATAAACTATTCATGAAAAATAATATAAAACATAACTTCTTAACAACTAATATATTAAAAAATAGCAATATAGCTGTTGTGAATGTGTGGACAACCACCTCCACAAAACGATACTACATGTTTTAAGCATTATTTTTACATATATGGATACAATGATGATATTAATTAATATTAATTATACATAGAAAATAATATTGACTCTATAAATATGAATTAATATTTAATTTAATTATCTTTCATCTATTTTGGACAACCCAAACAATGTTCTTGTGTCTGTATAACCTATCCTGTCATTGAATAGTGTAATCGATTTTATATCTATATATTTAATAGAATACTCTAAATAAAAATATAAGGATATTATATTTAATTTATATTAAGGATAAATTTTTTCCTGATGTAACCATGATCAAATTAATATAAGAAAAATTACAGAACTAAATCATGTATGAAAATTGATGCAATTAACCCCAGAAAAAATGATGTTAACAAATAATTTATAATAAACAAGAAATAAGTGAATAAAATATTATGTGGTATAAAATATATTAATATTTTTATGTCATAAATGTATGATAAACCTGTGTTTATTATTCAAGATGACTATAGATTTACGATGGAATTTGAACCTATTGTCAAGGTTTGTCTTCTAACTTTTTCTTCCCTTAAACATATACTATATTTACCACATATTTCATAGTGTGATTATCCAATTAAAATTGTCATATCTAATATCGAAAATATCTTTATATTAATTTTATATAATTATTCATTTAATGTTATTTATTTCCTGGTTATTGTGTTAAAAAAGTTACCAAAGTTGAAAAGGTGTATTTCAAAATCACATAATTATTCTTGATTATTCCTCATTAAGTCTCCATTTGGGTATGAATTTAATATTTAAATCATTGAATACATATATTTCTTGTATTCAGGGGTTAATCGTTAATTTTTCACGTAATTGTGTTATTTTTGTCTATTTTTTAATTAATATTAATCGCATATTATATGAAGATAATTCAAATTCATTTCTCTCTTTGGTAAAAAAAAACATTATTTCAAAATATATGTTAAATAGATTTGTTTTATGATAATATTTTTTTACATTGTATAAACGACTCATTAAAAATAATTTAATCATGTTTTAATTTTTTTACTAATTTTCTTGAATGGATTATTAAGGTCATTTTACAAAAAATGCATGTTTGGATTTTACCAAAAATGTAAATGGAAACTATATTTTAACAAGTTTGGAATGAATAGAATTTACCCAATTTTTAACACTCCATTTTTTATAACATATTTCAAATGATTTCAAATATAATTTTCAAAACAAATTATTTTCAAAATATTATATAAATTTTTCCAATAAATTATTTTTAATGTCCAAAGGTTATATTCCAAAAAACATGTTTATAATGATATTTTTATGTTATTTCAACACATTAAGAATATCAAAACATTATATTACTTATGACCCACAACAGATATATTGTATTTATATCAACTTTATTCTTTTATTGGATGGTTATTGATAAGTAAATATAGGGATTTAAAATTTTATTACAATTCAATATATTTCTCTAGATGTTTTATTTAAATATTTATATTATTGGGGTAAGTATTCACATTTCATAAGTTTTTTTTTAAATATTCTTTTTATGTTGATTATGATTAAAATTATTAATATGAATAATGAATTGGAATTAGTAAGTGATGGGTGGGACTTGAGAATAGGTAACATATCCACGTATAAACATGTCTCATGAGAAAAATCAGTTATCCAAATTAGGAGGGTTTTCACAAACTCATATGAGATGTCTTACGAAAGGTCATGATCGTATGTTTCATATATTTGAAATTATGTATTCCTCCAATATTTGAGCATTTACGGATGTATTTGTTACTCTTCTATTAGTTATAATATCATTGGATAATATTGATACTTATGTGATTATTTATATTTGATTATTTGATCATCATTGATTTATACCATATTATGTTCAGTTTATTGATTAAATTGAATGTTTTTTAGTTATTTACCATTCCATATTGATTATTGTTAGTAATTACTGATGTAATTATATGTATTATTACACTAATTGATCATATTATATCACCAATTTCTTATATTTTATTTTTCATTGTATAATAAAAAATTTGTTGATTGATTTGAGTGGATATGATATGAGGAAAAATGGTCTTATAAGAACACTTTTTTAAATTGATGTTTTATAATATAATGTGAATCTCATGTTAGTATCATATTTACCAAGTCTAAAGAACTTTTCATTTTCTTATGATTTGAGAACAGTTATCTTGTTATAATGTAGTAATGTTACCACCTGCTCCAATTTACTAGTGTTTTAGTTTTAATTTTTTTTGAGAATTCAATTGTGATTTTTGTTCACATCCCCCTTTTTAGATTTTTTGGTTTTAGTTATAAAAATCATTAGTGGGATGATTTATTTTCAATGATTAGTCAAGGATTTCATTCTTTTTTGAATATAAAGTCACGAGGTTTTAATATGTTTAACAAATAGGGCCCTCATATATGGTTGATTTTATGATAGTCTTTTGTATTCTAATGTTCATAAACGACCATATATGATCTGTGATTCTTATGGCGTCTTTGAGTGTTTTTATGAGAACTACACATTATATGACCATATGATCATTATACTAGATATACATTTAATGGGTGTTTCATATACCTTGGAACATGCCTTAGGTTTCAGGATAATTGGGTCACCATGAACATGTCTAAATAACCCATTATAGGGGGAGAATGTGTATTGAAAAAAACCCCAAGACCTGAACAATTTTGCTATTATTTTCTTATGTCATATAAATTTTCATATGATGTTATAGTAGAACAACATAGGGTTATAGTGTATCAAATTTTTAAGAGTGCAGTAAATGGATAATGGAAATGAATTGGTTATTGGTATCGAATTCATTATGAAAGTAAGTTGGAGATTCCATCATTCACTGGACAAAATACCACATTATGGTGGGCTGTGAAGTGTTCCCAGTATATGACTACATTATGGTGGACGTGGAATGTCAATAATATTTGGGATGAAAAATTATTGCTGATGATAATATGGTGATAATACAACAAATAAACAATCTGGAATATCCTATGATACATGGTGACTCGCATTGACATCCATTCCAATATGATGCCAAAGAATATGGGGTCATGTTTTATGGCATCGGTGTTAACAAACAGGAAAAGATATTTGTGTGGTTTTTGTTTAATTGAGTATTTTTTTAATGTTATGGAATAAAAACTACATATATATATATATTCACCTACGTTAAGAATTTTTTTGTCATCCCTCAATGTTTATATTGACACATTACAATGGCATGTTTATTCATGTGAAGAAACTATGATCCGGGGTCTAGGAATGGGTTAAGGGCCAATGATATAGAGTTAAGGAGTTAGATCATTGTGATATAGAGAGTAGCATGATATATTTAAGAAATATTAAACATTATATTTTTTATTTTATGATTTTCATGATTTTATAGTGGTTGATCTTCCACATTTGGGGTCCAGGGTTTATTTTATTTTCTAAATATGCAACAAAATACATTCCATATAATATAAAACTTATTATTTTTTATTTAAACAGTGTTATTACAGATATATTATTTAAACAGTGTTATTACAGATGTATTATTTAAACAGTGTTATTACAGATGTATTATTATCACCATATTATCATCATCAATAATTTTTCATCCCAAATATTATTGATATTCCATGTCCACCATAATGTGGACATATATAAGGAACACTTCACATCCCACCGTAATGTTGTATTTTGTCCCCTGAATGATAGAATCTCCAACTTACTTGCATAATGAATTCGATACCAATAACCAATTCATTTCCATTATCCATTGACTGCACTCATAGAAATTTGATACACTATAACCTTATGTTGTTCTACTATAAAGTCATATGAAAATTTATATGACATAAGAAAATAACAGCAAAATTGTGCAGGTGTTGGGGTTTTTTCAATACACATTCTCCCCCTATAATGGGTTATTTAGCCATGTTCATGGTGACCCAATTATCCTGAAGCCTAAGGCATGTTCCAAGCTATATGAAACACCCATTTGAAATATATCTAGTATAATGATCATATGGTCATATAATGTGTAGTTCTCATAAAGTCACACAAAGACACCATAAGAATCACAGATCATATATGGTCGTTTATGAACATTATAATACAAAACGATTTCATAAAATCAACCATATATGAGGGACCTATTTGTTAAAGATATTAAAACCTCATGAGTTGATATTCTAAAAAGGAATGAAATCCTTGACTAATCATTGAAAATAAATCATCCCACTAATGATTTTTATAACTAAAACCAAAAAATCTCAAAAGGGGGCTGTGAACAAAAATCACAATTGAATTCTCAAAAAATTTAAAACTAAAACACTAGTAAATTGGAGCAGGTGGTAATATTACTACATTATAATAAGATAACTATTCTCAAATCATAAGAAAATTAAAAGTTATTTAGACTTGGTAAATATGATACTAACATGAAATTCACATTATATTATAAAACATCAATTTAAAAAAGTGTTCTTATAATACCATTTGTCCTCATATCATATCCACTCAAATCAATCAACAAATTATTTATTATACAATGAAAAATAAAATATAAGAAATGGGTGATCTAAAATGCTCAATTAGTGTAATAATAAATATAATTAAATCAGTAATTAATAATAATAATCAATATGGAGTGGTAAATAACTAAAAAACTTGCAATTTAATCAATAAACTGAACATAATATAGTATAAATCAATGATGATAAAATAATAAAATATAAATAATCCCTTAAGTATCAATATTATCCAATGATATTATAACTAATAGAAAAATAACACGGACATCCATAAATGCTCAAATATTGGAGGAATGCATAATTTCAATTATATGAAACATACGATCATGACCTTTCGTAAGACATCTCATATGAGTCTGTGAAAACCCTTATAAAATGTGAAAGGTTATTTGGTACAAATGTATTGGAGAGGATTATGATCCCTTTTAGTTATTTTGTGATTCAACTCTGAGTTACCATGAATGTGATTTCTATTAAAATTTTGTTTTAAGGTTTAATGAGAATCCTATGTTTGTTGTGCTGTTACAGTTCATCAGATTTGGGAGTAATCATGCATCAAGACTAGGAATATTGGATCACATGTCATATATAGTAGTTTCATTCAATAAAAGGTATATATATTAATAACACATATTGATCAATATTTTGTTGATACAACATGATTAAATATAGATTAGCAGAATCGTTGAATGTTTTTTTGTGTATGTATTTGGCTGTGATGTTTTTGTAGGTGTGAAGAATAGGGCTTGGGCCTTGGCTAGTGCTCACTGCTAGTATCCTCTTTGGGTAAGTATTATTATAGTATTGCCTTATTGTGGTAATGAATTTCAAATTTTGTACCTTCAGGGAGATATTATAGGTGTTCTAATGGTATATTTGATATTTCAAAAAATACTATATAAATGAGATTTTAAGGGACCACCCTATCAAAAATCAACATTATCCTTCCTGAGACGAAACAAATATTCTCCCACCAGGTTTGAATGAGTGTGCACTGTAGAATTATCATGTTCCCACTATAGTGGGTCATGTGATATGGTAGTTATATCATAGAGTGTTTTATTTGTTACAATTTTAACGAATAAAGTCATATAGAAAAATTTTCAATTATTCCTAAGGCATTCATTATCAACTATGAAAACACTTACATAGTAATGGTGTTCATAATAATAATGAGTAATAGAACTATATCATTTAGGGGGATATGTTACCTATTATAGAATCTAGAGGATTGATGGGTAAAGAAAGCCACCATCATGGTTTGTGGACCTAAAATGTGTTCGTGGGGTGTCATAAACCCGAAATGTGGGTATGAGGGTCTTAAATGGAAAACCATTAAGTACAAGTACAATGATTAGTTTTTCTAGATACATTGAAGTTATATAAGTCATATGAAATTATAGAGATTTAGTTGGGGATGAGGATAATGTTTTTTGGCTCTTATTATTTCATGTAGTTTCATAAGTTTCATCAAATCATGGATAATAACATTGAATAAATGAATTATATATTTAAAATCCACCTTCAGAAAAAAAATAGTCATGTTAGTGGCTATGGCAAAAAATCATATTCTGATGTTCATTGTAAGGACACGACCATTGAAAGTGGTCTAAGTGAGGAAAAAAATAGTATTCCTAATATTAAAACACAATATTTTGATTAGTGTCCGTAGTGATGTTGTGGGTTCCTCTTTTGGTAGTAGTATGTAAATGTAAGTGCAATCATTCCATTGTGGGAGTAAATAAATAAGGAAAAGACGTATTTCCTCCTCTACCATTATAAGATGTAATAATATCTAGTGAATTAAAAAGGAATATAGGTGGAACCTCTGCAAAGATAGTGGTAAACCATCGGTGGAGTTTCATTGATGTGTGATGGTGTTCTATATTTAGTTCTTTGTTCAAAGGCTTCACAGATGAGTTATGGGAGGTTATACTAGAATGGGGGTGGTGGAACTCAATTGAGGATAAATTTCCCATATAATGTGATGACTTGGGTTATCATGATTCCTAGTAGTGAGGTTATAGACCTAATTCAACAAGGCTGTATAGAATCTAACATTTTATATATAAGAGAGGAGAAGGACCATCAACTATTTTATATTATTCCAAGATTACATCCCTTCCATAATATTTATTATCTGTTATTGGAGAATTCCATCGATTTTTTTAGTTTTGCGTTTTTATTAAAATTGATTTACTTGTTAATCATTATTCTGATTTTCTATCTAGTGAGTCATCCTTGTGAATGAAAGTGGAACATCTATACAGATTTCCAGAATGTCACGTAGTGGATTTTTTCTATGATGAATTTTTACGCATTATATCATAAAAATGACTATATTAAATGAGATATTTGTCATAGATTAGATTACTAGTCATTGGTAACCCATTGAATACTCTAAGAATTAATAATACATTACCACAATAAATGTTAATAAGGATGCATTGAATAGTGAATGGAATGTTAGAGAAATTAGTATAGGACTAAACCTAAGAACTATTATAAATATTATAACCTAGGATAAATAATTAGACCATAAGGTAAGACTATTAATAAATTTACCTTATATTCTAACTATCATAGATCATTATCATTATGTTTTTATAGAATAATACATAGGTCTCCCTCCAAATAGAGGAGATAATTTTGAAATATTTTTCACATTGGTTGAAGAACCTATTACATTTCTTCTATATATTATTGTGCCATATTAGATGATGGAACAAAAATTGTTGATTTAATATTATGTGTTGGAGGGTTTTATTAGATTATAACTTCTAATTGGGGTGTTCTAGTATTTTTCATAAACATGGAAGATGTTTGTCTTCAGTTTCTTATGGAATATCAAAAGATTAGTCAGATCACAAAGGCAAAGATGTACCAGTAACCAAGTGTTAATGACTTTTTGATATAGTTATAGGGGCCAAATGGTCTGTCAATATTTATATATAGTCAGGCTACCATCCTCTTTAGGTTATAGAAGTTTATATAACTAAGAATTTGTATATGTGATGATGTGGTAAAAATGAGTTTCTTTACATTCCCTTTTGGTTGAAAAATTCCCCAATAGTGTTTATGGATTGCATGAATTGGATCATACATCCCTATCAACCCACTATTGTTTTGTTGTTTTATTTATGAAATCCTTATATAATAATTAACATTAGAGAAATACCCAAGACATATATAATTTTTTTTATCACATAAGGTAAACATAAATCCTATACTAAGATCTCATAGTGTCTCATATTGATCCGACAGATACATTTTATTCGTCATGTGATCTATGACGAAGGAAATATTATAGACCTAATGAATATATAGGCGGTACTATCTGGGCCATTGTCCAAAAATATGTTTGAGATGTGGAGTTTCCTTTGGTCAATTGGGTACTATATATGGTTCATCCTAGACTTATCCCTTCAATAATTTCTGATAATTGAGCCTAATAATAAGGGGGTGATGTTTTAGTTGATAGAATAGTATGGAGAATCCATAATAGATCAAAAAAATATATTATCAATTGAACTAATCATTAAATATATTGAACCATTGATTGGAAAGAAAATCTTTATGATGCATTTGGTGCTAGTATAGGGGTTTAGTTAATGAATAGTGGTCAAGAGGTAATTTATAAGTCTCTTTAACTATGACCTAATGACTTTCACAACCTTACTAATTACATGTTGTTGGATGATGTGGTTCATTATTTGAAGTTCTTGTTATATTATCTATTATGTTTAATGTATTTCTATTTATAAATAACTAAATATCTTGTGAGAAATATTCTCTCCACATGAATTGAATCACTGATGGATATGTTTTATGAATTATAAATTAAAAAAAATAATATTGAGACTATTAAATTATCATTTAAGGGGGTTTTATTGGAGATTATATCATCAATAATAAATAGGAGATAGGATGGAGAAAATTAGTGAAAGAAAGATATCTAATGTGATTCATGTCTGTATGGATAATGAATGTATCTAATCATCATGTCATGTTGACATATTTTTCATTATATATTATTTATACACTAGTTTACTATGTAAAATTAATCTAGGATATCAATCCAATGTGTTTATTTATGTGATAGTGGTTGGAAATGAGTGACCCAATTCAATAATTGTCCATAGATATTTGGGTAGTGATCTATGTCCATGGGACAGTTACAGTTACTAATTTCATAACAGAATTTCTGTAGATTGATCAATTTCCTCATATTTCATAGTTCATGTACATATTAAATACATGTATCATGACATTAATAAATGATACTAGTGTTTGGTAAGGATGGGGGAAATCATGGGATTTATCTATTATTGCCTAACCTATTACAGGATAATGAGAGGACAACAACAACAAGGAGGGTTGTTTAACCCACATCATATGACTTGATGGAAGTGGTATGGGGTGATTATATACATCATTATGTTTTTTTAGGTCCGTGAGATGTTGGCATATTTTTTGTGTGATTGTTGATTGACAAACTAATGTAACACATTTCATTCCAATATGATAATCTAACATTATAGATTAGTTTAGGAAGCTACATTTTAAGGAGAATTTTAGGTTTTTTGGAGTTACAAACTATATAAAACTGTATAAGAATTCTGATTTTAATGTTTTATTATTGAATTTATATTTAATATATTTTATGAATGGGTTAATACTAAATAATGTTTATCATATGTAAACCTATGAAAATTTAAAGAGGACAATTCTAATTTTGGATGATAATCTACAAGATTGCGTAAAATATATCAGTGGATCATGGGATTAAAATCTAACCGTGGTGGATTCCATGAATTATTTCACATAGATCCTTTTATTTTTTGTGAGGGAAAATGATTTTTCAACTAGATCTATACTATTTTTCATTGTTTTTTGAGAAAATGGAATCATGTGTTGTGGTTTGTGGGGATGATTGAGATTATAATGAATTACATAACATTGTATTACCATTTGAATATTTCTACATGATATCATTGTATTTATGATATGTTTCAATTTATCATCATCGGATTTATGAGTTTAGTCTTATAAATGCCACAAAAAATAGGCACATAAATTTTGTACTAGAAGCATCATCTACGTAGTGAAATGTTCATACTATATACAAGAGTGGGAAGGTTTTGAGGAGGAATATGATACAACTTTTAGTGTTATGTGTTATATTGGGGAAACCATGATTATAATTGGGAGTAATAATATAATGAATGAGAACACTGGCTCATCTTTCATGATCAAGAACACTAAAGATAGTAGTCCTAGAATAAATGAAATTTATCGGCTATTATTATGACCTATAATTTTCTGGTACATTACACCTCAATTCAATCAATTCAATAATTTTTTTAATTACTAAATTTTTCAATTATGTTATCTAATGTATCTTATGGCTTGTTTTTATGGCTTTAAAAGTAATTAAGGGCTTAAAATTGACAAATGCTTAGGAGAAACTGTGATGGTATTTCCTATAAGACAAGAAACTGTTTAGAAGAAGATATCATGTATCTTACCATTAGACAATTCTTTATATTTACCATTTTAAAAACATTATCAAGTTATCATACTTATTTAGAGTGAAACAATATAGTCTTATAATGGTTTACCAATCTATGAAGGTTCCAATAAGAGGCATAGAGGCTCACATGCTTGGCGCACAATTTATTAAACTATACAACAAAAATGATGAAATTTTCTAAATTAATCCAAAAAAATTATTTTCTAATCACAAAAAATATCCACAAAACCTAAATCTTAATTATAATCACACGAGTCAAGAACTGGGGAACTCTAGTGTTAGTTCTTGTTAATTTATCTCACTCTTTACTCTAAATATATTCAGTATTTTGGTGATAAATCAAGTTGAATCAAGGTTATAGGCACATAATTTTATATTATTCTTATTACCCATGGATCTAATATTTTTTTCCATGACAATAAAAATTCATCCCAGCTATCTTGACTTAAATTATAGATTTTATCATGAACTAATAGTGAAATTATGGTTGACTAATATATTAACACAAGAACTATATAATTGGAACCACATCCATGAAAGGATTTATAATTTCCATTGATGGAAGGGGTCATTGTTTAATTTTTCTTGGATATAAGTGTTTATATTATATTTAATATTGAATATTGTTCTTGGATGACCTTAATGAAAATTTTTGTCTAGTTATTGGAATACATAACATGAATGACTATTTTGGGAAATGAATCTTGGTGGTCATCCCCATTTTGTATCGACATGAATGAAATAAGAATATGCTTACAAGTTAGAGAACATGAATACTGGGATTCAAAATAAATGATGGTACACTATATTGTACATTGAGAACAATTATTTATTTTTGTTCCTTTTGGTGTGTTCTTGTAGCTAGTGAGAATCATTACTGATATGACAAAATAAAAATACCCTGACAAGATCTTATTGGTAGTGGATCATACCATGTGGATCATGTTTATGGTATCAAGATAATTAGGGTTCTCAAAATTAGATAAAAATTCCCTTAGAGGGGTATTGTTGGTGTATAAAAAATGGTAAAGAGCCTAAGATTTTGTGATTGTATTTTCTTATATCACATATATGTTCAGTGGATATTTTATTAGAACCATGTAAGAGATAATTATACCCATGTGTTAAAAAGAAAACATGGGAGAAAGGCCATGAATGGGTGATTGAGATCTATTGAGTGAGGAATGTATTGGGGAAGTACCCTCATGAGTGGATATATGACCACTTTAAATGGGGAATGAGGAGTCCCTTGATGTATTCTACCTTTCCGTGGGGTATGATATTTTCTTTAAAGGAAATATATGGTCATACAACTTATGATATGATGGTCTTAAATGTACACATAAACCATGAGGTACGTTTTATGACATGAATTTACAGTCATTGGAATCCTTACTTGCATTGTGCTGAAGTAGGTGTGGTCGAGGGTTTTGGTAGCATAGTTAGCACATAGTGACTAGAAACATGTGTGGTTGATTGTTTATTTATACATTACATTCGTGTTTTTTATTAATTAATATATATATATATATATATTATGGGAACCTGGGTGGTGTCCTAATTTTTTATACTCAAACCCTCTATATAAATCTCATGGTGTTTTCATATATAATGATCCATAAAATATTGTTCGAAATAGACCAATGAAATGGAGTTTTGGAGGAAGTAAATGGTGAAAGTTGTTGCATTAGACGAGACACCAATAATATCCTATAGATTATCATATATTTTTCAGATTACTTATTTATACACTAGTTGAAATTTTACATTGGGTGTCTTTGGTTTATTTTCTTATGGTACACATTGACAGTTGACATTCCATCTATTTTAGAATTTTTATTGTTAAATTATAAGATGTTATTTATTGGTTTTTTTAACAATTTTGTACATTTATGATGAATTGACATTATTACTGAGGGTATAGTTTCCCAAATATATCATTCTTATCAACATTACTATTTTGAATAAAGTTACATAAGTGGTGCCCCACATGAGGAATAATTTCACCCTAGACCTAATGAAGTGATTCAGTTCATGGAATTACAATGTTTTTAATAATTCTAGATGACCGTGAATGATTTATTCCCCATAATTTTGAACAAATTATTTTATAGTGATTATCCAACTACCTAAAACTGAATGGTTTCTTCTACCAGAACTCTTCTGTAAAATATTGTCATCATTCCTCAGGAATTATAGTAGTCCTTCCAAAAATGTATACTTATAAACTCTTCCTTCAATATAACATAAATTAAATCCTTATAGTTAATGGTATCTCATATAATTGACTCTCTATTATTACATTCAAATAAAAATTATTAGTTAAAACGTTTTATCAATACAAAAATCTTGATAACATGAAAATTTAATGACAAATATTCCATTTTATTCTATAATAGGAAATATTTCCTATTAGATATCCAATATCAGATGTTTAAGAACTCAAAATTAATTAATATTAATTTCAAAAAATTCTAAAAATAATATTTAATCTTTATTTTCCATATTATAGGAATATCATCATCCATAGTGAACAACAATATCTTTTTGTATTACAGAGAACATAATAATGTCACTACTAATGGAATTAGATTTACAAAAATAAATTGATCAAAATAAATGTTCTTCTTGATATCCTTTAACTACTACCATATTTATATATTATAAATTATATTTCAATACTTTGGGAAACTAAACCCTTTGAATTTTTATGAAGAAAAATTCAATGTTTCTATAACCACTAGGTGTACCCTCTAACAAAAAATAACAGGTACATCTTTCATAAATAATCATTTATAACATAATTTGGAAACATAAACTACATTATTATAAATAAATAAATATCACAGATAAATTATAACGTGGATATATTTCTGTGACAGTAAATTAAAATAGTTCAAAATTTGAAATTCAATTCATAATACATGAAATATTCGTTGCATGACACTATATGTTGTGGGAGACCCATATTAATGACCACAATGTTGAAAATATACAGTTACACAACTCAAAAGTAAAAAATAATACGTTTTTATAATTATAATCATTGTAAATGGTATTATCAAATCAAAATTATCCTGAAAAAATTCACAATTTTAATTAAACGTACTATGATAACCATACCATCCACTCATACCCCTACCAGTGAATTCATGAAAATTAATAATAAAATGATCTCTTGGATATAATTTTGTATTGTCAAAATACAAATAACAATTATCCTGAGTTATGAATATATTTAATTGGGAAAAGATAACATTATGTAGGGGTATTATAGTCACTCATTTTCTTTTTTCAATCATATTTGGAGTGTTGGTGGGGTATGAGAGATCAATATATCATATCCAAATAATAATAATCACACATGTTAAAATTTATAATAGATATTCCATATTTAAAATCAATGTTTCTACATATCCATAATCAAATATAAAACATTCAAATAATTATTTAATTTTTATTCACTTTCCAATCAATAAATTTTCTGAAAATATTAGTAGTCAGTTGATATTAAACCCTTAAATATTTTCTATAGGACATTCATCCACACTCTTATACATCATTAATTAAAACCACATAAATAATGACATTATGACTTTTCAAATATCAAGAAATATGTTGATAGAGTACAATACATTATTATAGAAGAACATCTATAAAAGTTTTGAAATGAATCTCTAAACAACTTATAGATGAATAATTGGATGTTAGATTTAGAGTGATATATATAGTAAATTATCTAATGTATAAATGGAATAAAATGTGTGAAATCCATGATAGTATGAATAATATATATCAAAAATAAATTCTAAATGTCTAAATTTCTTCCTCATTAAACTAAAATATGAGGGATATAATTATAGGGTTTCATTAAAGATGGTTTATATAAATATTAAAAAGAAAAATGTCTTATATCCTTCATCCACCTATAACCTAAAAAATATTTTTCCCAATAACTATATAACATATCATGCAATATGCATAAATATTACATAATTAACTTTTAAAAAATAAAATACATATTAAATATTAATTTAAATACAATAGAAATAATCATCTCAAAACATAATATCTAAATGTTTAAATAGAAATATATCCACATTATTTATGTAAAATGTGATTACAAAAACCATGAATTAAATATAATTATATTTAATTTTGTATAATATTTTATGTGGCTTTCTAAAATGATTTCTAATTATGATAATATTATGTATAGAATAAACGAAATGAATTATTTTCATAAAAAATTAGTAGATATATTCTATTAAATTTAAATGGATGGTTTTCATTGAAATTCCTGTCATGACCCAACCCAATCTAGGGCCCAATTCATACCACCCAAAATATCACCACCATAGGCCAAGGGTGGTGTCAAATGTTGAAGGAATATCTAACATAGGGAGGCCACTAACTAATTACATGTGGACACACATATGACCAACATGATGAAAACTTGTATTGGTAAATAATATATGAAGAAAAACTTATGTAAATTAATCCAATAAATCCTGAGAAACTACATTGTACATAAATATGGTAGTGAAATCTTACTGTTTTGTGGAAAAATATACTCCCATCAAGATGTATGTACCTACCTGGAAAAACTAGAAAATTAATGAACTTACAATGATCCTAGGTCCAAAATCATGATCTACTACCACCGTACATTGTCCACAAACACAATATTCCAAATCTCCTATGGTGTCACAGTTGACCTGTCCGAATTATTCATAAGAAATTACACATGTGGGAAAATCCCATGTACGGGTGTGTATAAATATTCCTATCAGTATTTCCAAAAAAAATTAATTGGGATAATTAACAGAAATGTTATATAGTAATGGTAGTAGATTAATTATTATGTGAATGATTACAACTCAAACAAATAAAGAGTTAATGTATGATCATCCAAATATAAGTGGATAAATAGGGAGAGTAGATGAAATACCTTTTTAGTAGTTGATACCTTTAAAAATTTGAGTAGACTCATCCAACCAAGATAATCTACGCACAAAATTGATGTCGCATACCTCACGCATCTTCACCTCTCCAGGTAAGAGTGTAACCAAATCAATGGTGTGAATATAGAATATTGATATATATATATATATATATATAAATGATTTGCCAAAATTCCTAAATAAGAGTGTATGGGGATCTACATCTCACAGCAGAACCCCTAAGGATGAGTAGAAAAAAGATCCAAAAGGCCACCAATTATTCCCAATATCCCATGCATCTACTGATAAGTAGTCATAGAAGTACAACCATCCATCATCACTATTATTCTCAATTGAGGGGGAACATCCTTGAGGTTTAGGATCACTCCATAGTCTATTATTTGGGATTCACTCTTTAATCCATCAAGGAGACCACAGCCCAGTTATGTTGTAGGGTTAACTCAATATCTGTCAAGGACACAAAATCTCACCAATACAAAAGGGTCAACTCAGAATATTTCTAGGACTCCAATTATTAGTATCTAATTGATTTTCAACTCACAAATCCTTGAGGACTCAACAACCCATTCCATGGTGAAGGGTATATTTGAAAAGTCTTTGGTGATCATGCATGATCGATGGAATCATCAAGAATCCTATAAACATGAGGTATTCCAAAAACATTCCAAACCATATATTGAAATCAAAAATGGATGTATCCATCACGTTAAATGTGAAAAAAAACTTTGGATATGATACTCATTTTCCAATATCATTGTCCAATAAAAGGTGATACAGAAGCATGATGTTTCTGAAAAAAGGTACATGACATATCGGGGACCTACACTATGCGTGTTCCATATCAAAAACACAATTGTGTCCTCTCCGACACACTACATTCTGGCTATTTCATTCTACATAGTTTTTTGGGGGACTACACGATAGGTCTAGGAAAAAATCATGATGAACGAATAAGTCTGATTGTCAATCAGAGGAGTAAAAACATCATTCCGCATATATGCTTATGAAAATATCCCTAGAAAGAAAAATAGATCACACTACTGCTACCCTAATATAACAGTTCATAGGATAGGCTATTCATATTCACAAATTGGACACCCAGTGAAAATGTCACATTTCAGCAGCTTTCACCTGAATGGTACTTCATGAGCCCGAGCCACAAAACTGAATTAAATACAGGATATTGGTCTCAAAGTTTCTGAAATAATATCATGGTTGCAATTTCTGATATGGGTTTTAATTCTAGAAACTTATTTCAATGATTTATCTAATACTATATTCCCAAATAATAATAATAATAATAGTGGTTCTTTCCTTGAACGAATTCATGATTTTGAAAAAGGTATTAAACATCAGTCCTAAACTTACCATCTCAATTCCAGCATCATGCTACTATAGATATTTCAATAGTGGGGTACCACATTGCGCTTTTATGTCTGATTTAATGATTAAAAAACCTAAATAATAAAATTAATTTTATATTTTTATTATATTTTTCTTCATTAAAATGATAACCATGTTGGAAGGGATTCCACTTTCTTCATATGAGATGCACACTTGAACACCACCAAACAAACATTTTTTATAATAAAAATCAATATATTAACATTATTATCTTTAATAAGATATCCGTAAATGGATAATGAGAAATCATATATTCAAGGAGGACATATGGTCATGCCTTGCATCCCCAGCTCTTGACTTGGTTGCCTTGGGTGCATCACCATCATTTAGTCCCCTTTTTCTATAAAATCATATATTACATAGGGAATTTACATAAAAAATTCTCATTATTTTATTTAAAAAAAATTTAATGAACACATTTTTTATTAAATTAAAACCATTTAATTTAATCAACAAAATATATTTTCCACTATTATAATTATTATTATATAATATTTCAATAATAATAAATTAATATTTTATTTAATTTACCATAGATGCATTTAATTCATTCTATTATTGTATTATGAATAATAATAAAAATATATTTAATGCTAACCACATTCGACTACCTCATCAGATATTCAAGCACAGCCACCATCATGTCAATGTTGAGTAGCCTTCGCCAAGAGACCTTGTTCATGGTATCCACTCAGAACTGATACCATCAAATTACACGTCATTTCTGCATGTCAACCGAGAAAACGAGGATTTACGACTAGATCCTAAACACTTTATATCTTCACAAATACAAACTTTTTGTACTGAACTAGTCCATTAATAAAACATCACTCTACTCATTAATCCTTTCATCCGCAGTCTGTAAATTGGTGAGTCATTCATGCTATAATAAAAAATCCAATGGTTAGACGGTGCTTGAACCTGTCCTGTCAAATTTGAATCATTACTAGATGATCTGATGATGAAGAATGTGATGAATGTTGGGAGAAAATAAAAAATAAAAATGGTAACAAATTTTATTGGTCAAGAATTTTTTTCCAATGATTCTTCTATGGGGAAATAGGCATGGGAAAAAAGGCATTGGGAAGAAATAAAATTAATTTAATAAATTAAATTCATTTATGGGCACTTGTGAATATCATGTAAGTTCTTAATCAGAAGAAGATAATAATGATTATTCAATATTTTAATACAAATGGTGGAAACAAAAATTGATAATTCCTACATCGATTATGGATCGATCATTGTACATGAAGACATCCACTAGTGTGGAAGGTGATATTATGCATATTCCACATGTCGATTCACCTCGATCCGATTGATGGTCATCATTTGATATCAATTATCCTATGAAGAAGTTATGGATGACTCTCTCAACGATCCATGGGTTATGTGATTAAAACCTAGAGATTTTCTATATTATATTATTTGTATATGGAATTATTTTAAGTCATTCAATTGATAATAAATATAAAATTATTTATTTTAATTATGGTCACCCAACAACTTCTAACCTTACCAAATGTCATTTTCTGACCAATTTATTTCACATATAGGGTATAAACATCAATGAAAACTCAATAACGGTCTTATACTTCCTAATTGTGTTTTACATAGTGGGTTATTTGGGTTTGTGTTATTAAATAAAGAAAACAATATAAATAATTTTTCCAATTCAGTCACCAATAAGATTCCCATCGGAGAATCCCACACTGACCGACTATAAGTCATGCATATGGGTGAAGTCAATGTTTCATATTCAACCATGGAATGATATTTTAGATATGAGAATCCATTTATTAGATGATAAATTTTCTAGGAAAACTATGTGGTAACAATAAAAATTTATTTTTTATTTTAAGAAAATTAATTTTAGGCTCAATGAGCCTCATAACCTTGCACTGACTCAACTCATGGAACAGAGAATATTTCTAGTAATATTCCAAATTCATACATGGAAAATCCATTTATTTTATTCGTTCACTTCATCCAAAAAATTCATCCTACAAAAGAAAAAAAATAAGGAAAATGTGGAGAGATGAAGATAACATCCAGATTTACCATACATATTCCCTACACAAGGATGTACATCTAGATTATACGTGTCACACCCCATCCTAACATCCTGTCATAACATGATTACAATCACCATTCATTCCTGAAAAAGTATGACATGATTCCCTTCTTCAAAAAAACCATTAGGAGAAACTTTTAATGATAACTTGTCATCTAGGAACTCACAATCGATTTCCACCAAAATGTAGCACGTTAACATCCTCAGGGTGAATATTATCACTACCAACTCTAGGTAGTGAGTCACATAGTCTATTCATGGGGTCTTAACTTCCTCGACTGGTATTTGATAACTATCTAACGCTACATCAAGGTTGGCATCGATCACACTTGGGTGACAACGAACAAGTCATTTTAGTATACTTTTCCAACCATGAGAAAATAGACATTGATATCATGTGGAATACACCACACCTCATTACCTATATTGAAAACATAGTATCACAAATCCATACACTCTACCTCACTATCTAGTGGAATCCCATGAAAAAAAAATTCAAGAAACAAAACTACAGCAACAATGTTATGACCTGCTCTGACACCCTATCCCAAAACCACGCCATGATCTCACAATTAAAAGTAACTCAATTAACGACCCTCTAAATTATATAATTTTGGTGTCAATAACATTCCCAAAGGTTTTGGTCCATATAAAATTATGTTTCATAGTTGGGAAAGCATCCAACATCCTCATGAGCCTAATGCTCGATCCAATTGTATCACATCCTCTTTGTGAATCATGAATAGAAACTGAATCCATGCATATGAGGTTACTAATAAACCCAAAAGGGATGCCCATATTCTCAATTGTGTCTTATTAGTACCTTTGATTCCAAACAAAAACACATCACCCATCCCCAAACACACATGTCAATGGGAAACATCCACCACATATCATCACATTCCACATTGGGAGGCACTGAATCACCCTCAAGATTTTTATCTTATCTAAATAATTGGTCTTAATGGGGGGATTACCCATCTTCTTAATTCATTCAATGCTAAAATGAAGAAAACCGACACAAGGTTACAATGACACCCCATGTCACCCTGCTTTAATCCTCGTGCAAGAATCAGAAAGAAAATAGTACCTCGTACAATATCTAACTATTACTAATCAAAACAGTATAATAGGTAGAGATAATTACTATTATCATAATTTCAGATGGGGGTTCATAGGAAGAAAAACGTTCTTCTAGAGAAGTGAAGACGCATGTTTTACCACAAACCACACTTGAACCCACTGATCCACAAGCTCTTACAGTAGGATTCTATACATATTTTTTCATAACCATCACAAAAAGGGAACTCAATGACACCTTAGAATATCTAAATTACCTAAAAAACACATGTTGAAGAAACTACTACACCACAACTAGATATAATCCATTTTGGTATGGAACTGACTCACCCACACAGTTTTAGATCATACTACATAAATGTGTCTCGATGGGGGAAGGGTCCAAATTTGATGCATGTGCAAACCCCAACGAAAAAATAGAAAAACCAGGTTTACCGACACCATAATTCATCCAAAGTAAGTATCTCCCCAGGGACAACTATTTAAAGGAGTCCCACATGAGCGGGTTATTCATGCCACATGATCAAGCTTAACCTCATCCACTTGAAAAGGGGGTTTGTATCAACATGATTCATAGATTATTTATGTATCTGAAACTTAAAATGGACACACACCATAGTTTTCTAATCTATTGGTACCCCATGAACGAAATACTTATTTGTAAAGAGAAATCGTTGTTAGTATATCCATTTGATTGGTTGGGACATTCATAAGTCTGTAAACATGGATTACCTACTCATGATAATTCTCTACATACTGGGGAACTGGTTCACTGTGGAGCCTTAGTGGCCTCTAGCACTGAAACTAATAGATTGTGCTAACATTGTTCACATCCTCAAATATATCTTCTAGAATGATGTGCTTTTTGAAAAGGGGAGTTGCTGATACCTTCCCATTAGGATAAAGTGGATCACCGGATGGTACCTGAACTAAGTCCCATTTAAAGACCCTTAAAATTCAAGAGAAATTTTTTCTTAATTTTATTTGGGATTTAACAAGAACACAGTTTCTGGCGGCACCTGATTCCAAGGCCCGATGTGCCCGGGATCATTTTAAAATGTTTAGCTCGGGTACGTTCAGTGAACGAACGAGCGGTTTTTCCTAACTTTTGGACTGGTGCATGGAATCGAATTCCGAGGGAACTGATGGAATCACAACACCATTAATTTCTTAAGAACATCTTTTCCAAAGTTGATTTTTTTCGGGTGAGGTTATTAATTATTTGGGTTAACTAAATAATAAAATAAAATATTGTGCAATAGATTTTATTTTTATTCTAAGTTGTGTTAACCTAGACATGGTGGTTGGAGTGGGTCCCACTGATATCCAAACTCCTTTGTAGGATATTAGTGAGGTGGGGCCCACACGATCCCCACCCCCTTTATTTCATTTTACCTCCCACGTGCATTTAATTTGGTAACTCACCCACACCCCCTCTTTAATGACAAGTCAACTCTCACGTTTAATTGGATTATTAAACGCCTCATTAATTGGCCAATGCTCGATAATTAAATCGTGATTTAATTTTGAATTTCAAAAAACAGATGGCATGATTAATAAAATAAGGGAACTCCTTATTTTATTATTGTTGTTTTGTTGTGCGAGAGGGATTGGGAGGGGAATTTATCAAAGCCTTTGAATCTACATCTTCTTCGTTGGAGAACGCGAAGAACGACGACGAACATCGGCCTCCGACGGAAGACGACGGAGAATGCTAGTTCCCTGGAGATCGACGACACGATGCCCTGTACCGCGATGAAGACTATCCTCCTTCCGCGACGCCGTCTTTTGCGACGTCCCTTCCCCGTGACGAACCTTCGTTCAACAATTCTAGAGGTAGGGGTTATTTGTTTTTGCACGTTAATTATTCCTTTGACATTCATCATCTTTTATTTTTGGGCCACCTGTTATCGTAATAATGGGAGAAGGTCGGACCGCACGAACACGGCCGACCCTCCTCCACCTTTGAATATTGTGTTTGTTGTGGTTCGAAAGAAGGTGGCAGGGTGCAACGACATCGCACGGAAACATGAGAAAATGTGGCGAAGATGCGCGGCGCCGTCGCACCGTGCCGTTGAGGCCAAACGAACCCGCGGCTAGAGTCGGGCCACAGCGAAGGAGCGTAGCGTCGTCGCGCCGCACCGGTCATACAAGGCCACAACTTGATGCAGCGGTAGTGCAAGGCGGGGCGGCTGGAACTGCCGGCTGCCGGCACCTAGGAGGGGCGGGACCCTGGTGGTCCCGTGGCAGCAACACCGGCCGGCCAGACCGGGCCGACTGGCTTCCAAAAAACCGGGGGTCGTAACCCTCGGTTGGCCGATGGAGCGGCCCCCAAAGTGGGGGCCGTAGTTTGTCAATCAGGGGGCAGTACGCCCCCCTGTTTCGCTCAGCTCGGCGCTGGCCGAGCTAGCCATGGGGGCTGTGCGAGCACGCCAAGCCACTGGCCGCCCAGGTCGGGCCGGGCCGCTTCGACCATGCCGGGCCGCGCCGACCGGCCTGGGCCGCGCCCTAATGGGACGGAGCTGGACTCGGTTCGGGCTGACCCAGGGGGTCTTGGTCCGAGTCGGTATGGGCCTAAAACCCCATTTTTCCGGACAGGTTCATTTAAATGCCTGTAACATTGGTTACAGACCTCAGATCAACGCACCGTCAGTTGCGATGCGATCCTTGGAACGAGATGGTCGATTCAGTATATTACACACAAGGTTTTAGAGAACTTTGTGTTTGGCCGGGTTGGTTCGAACACGAATCCAACCGGGCCCTCAGAGCGGAAACGCATATAACATGAGCTCCGGACGTCCGATTGATGTTCCGTCAACTTTTCTAGATTCTTATTAGTGAGATGGATCTTTTGGATTACTCCTCTCGAGGTTTGGATGCAGTTGGAGTGTGGTCAGGTCAGTTTTGACTTAAAAACCAACCGGGCCCCTGGAACGAAAAGACCAATAACTCTCAAACCGAGAGTCTGATTGATGCGTCGTCCGTAACATTGAGTTCCTCTTGTCGAGATGGAACATTGAGATACATCAACTCCGGACTACGTTTCAGTTGATGTATCTACCTTTGGATCATGGAGCGGACCCTCCCGGAAACGAGCATGCTGTGTGCGGGAACCCTAGAGCTGGCTGCGACTGCGACTGTGACGGTGATGAAGACTGCACTGAAATCCGACGTCTGTTCGGCAGCGATGAAGACCAAACTAAAATCTTCCATGGGTTAGATGGTGATGAAGACTGCACTGAAATCCTATGAGGGTTCGGCATCAATGAAGACCGTTCTGAAATCCTCTATGGGTTCGACGGTGATGAAGACTGCACTGAAATCCTATGTGGGTTCGGCAACGATGAAGTCCGTACTGAAATTCTCCGTGGGTTCGACGGTGATGAAGATAGCATTGAAATCCTATGTGGGATCAGCAGTGATGAAGACCGTACTAAGATCCTCTGTGGGTTCGACAGAAATGAATACTGCACTGAAATCCTTTGTGGGGTCGGCAACTTGGCTAGTTTAGTATCCTATGTGGGTCCCAACATAGATGAATAAGTGTCCATATCTGATCATCTCTATCACCTTACGATGAGGTATACCCATGTGAGATGAGTCTTTACATCAATAAATATCTTTGATCTGATTGACTTACTATCCTGTGTTGTTTGGGTTTTACTCGTATGTGGACGTGATCGAACATGGGCTCGGATGTTGGAGCCAAACTGGAATTGATGACTTAGGTATATGTATGGCCATGTTCCTAAGTAGTGTTATATGTTACTTCATGATTGTATCTTTCCTCTGTGGATTACCCTTTTTGGATTCTGGGAGACCTTCGGGGGTCTCGGGGTCCCTATTGAGTAGCGTATACTCACCCCTGCATAGGCTATGCCCGCACTACGTTGTGTTGGATGCATAAGACGAACAATGCTGATCATGGTTGAGGCTTGTAGAGCATGTCGGTACCTGGAAGTGGACCACTGGGCGGGACGTACACGGAGCGGACAGCCGAACCCGGGGAGATGAGGAGGTTATCTGTACCCACCCTTCAGGTGGGACTTCCAGTGGATGGCTCGACGTTGCTGCTTTACTTTTAGTTGATGTACTTTCATTCCAGTAGTACTTTACTTTCAGTTTGGGTCTGTATTCTAGCCCACTTACTTTTCCGCACTACTTTTGTATCCAGTTTTACTTAGTGTTTACGTCTTCCTGCTTACTTTTAGGTGTTTGTTTACTTTATAAAGGCAATGCCCCCCCTTTTTTCAGGATTTATGCCTTTGGTGCTAGTCGCCAACCCCTGGACTATGGGAGGCGGGCTTGGGGTAGTCACGGCACGGACCCAGAGGACGGGTCGTGACAAATTGGTATCAAAGGGGTTCGATTCTACCGTAGATGTCATGACCCGTCCTCGGGGCCCGTGTCGTGACTACCCCAAGCCCGCCTTCCATAGGCTAGGGGCTGGCGACTAGCACCAAGGCGAAAATCCCGATAAAAAGGGAAGGCATTGCCTTTGTCAAGTAAACAAGCACCACAGAGTAAGCAAGCGGAAAAGTAAACACTAAGTAAAAAACAGAGTACAAATGAAGTGCAGAAATGTAAATGGGCCAGTATACAAACCCAACTGAAAGTAAAGTACAACTCGAAAGGGAAAACAGCAACTGTAAAGTAAAAGCCGCTACACTGAGCTGTCCACTGGAAATCCCACCTGAAGGGTGGGTACAGATAGCTCCAATGCTCCTCGGGTCCCGCCGTCCGCTCTGAGCACGTCCCGCCCAGTGGTCCACCTCCAGGTACCATCCTACTCTGCAAGCCTCAGCCACGATCAACGCTGTCCGTCGTCTGCAACCAACACAACGTAGTGCGGGCATAGCCCGTGCAGGGGTGAGTATAACGATACTCAGTAGAGACCCTGAGACCCTCAAGGTCTCACTAAAACCAACAAAGATAACCACAAGAAGATCTCAACAGATAACCTCTACTTAGATATATGCTCATACATATACCTAAGTTATCAAGTAACCCATCTCAATCATGAGGCAAACACAAGGTCAAAAGTCTCAGCTCAAACCAGGATTTTCATCATCGAAACCATAACTGCTGAAGAGCTCCGCCTCTGGAGTGTACAGTGGTCCTGTCACAACTCCGAGTTACTGCCCACTAACTTAATACTGCTGTAGTACTCCACCTATCGAGTAATGCGGGCCAGCCGCTACCACCAAGCACTCCCATGTGCCGCTACAACCAAGCGCACCACTGTCGTCGGTCTGCCTCTACAACCAAGTGCTCCCATGTGCCGCTACAACCAAGCGCACCTCTGTCGTGGGTCTCCCGCTACAACCAAGCGCTCCCATGTGCCGCTACAACCAAGCGCACCTCTGTCGTGGGTCTGCCGCTACAACCAAGCGCTCTCATGTGCCGCTACAACCAAGCGCACCTCTGTCGTGGGTTTGCCGCTACAACCAAGCGCTCCCATGTGCCGCTACAACCAAGCGCTCCCATGTGCCGCTACAACCAAGCGCACCTCTTTCGTGGGTCTGCCGCTACAACCAAGCGCTCCCATGTGCCGCTACAACTAAGTGCACCTCTGTCGTGGGTCTGCCGCTACAACCAAGCCCTCCCATGTGCCTCTACAACCAAGCGCACCTCTGTCACACACCGAGTCGTTCGATCAGCAGTCGTCGGGTCTCAGTCAGCTACACGGTCTCCGTGCTCCGCCCGCTCGTCTCTGGGAGGGTCCGCTCCACGAGCTACTGGTCGATACTCCATGTATCACAAAGTCCCACAAGGAAGTATCTCGAAGGACCACCTCGTCATTGGGGTCTCAACGCAACAGACGGCGCGTCAATCGGACGCCCGGTCTGTGAGTTATTAGCCTTTTCGTCCCAGGGGCCCGGTTGGTTTCGTGAGCGAACCAATCCGGCCGTAACTCAACTATACCCCGAACACTCACAGGGTATACTCATAGGGACCGTTTTTCAACGTGATCACCAAAGCCGCTGACGGTTCGTCAAACGGATGTCTGGTCTGAAAGATATCAGCTTTTCCGTTCCAGGGGTCCGGTTGGATTTCAGTGCGATCCAACCCGGCCACTATCCATATGCATCCAATACTCGGGCGGAGGATGCCAAAAGTTCCGTCTCATCAAGAGGAACTCAACGCAACAGACGGTGTGTCAATCAGACGCCCGGTCTTAGAGTTATTGGCTTTTTCATCCCAGGGGCCCGGTTGGTTTTTAAGGCAAAACCAACCCGACCGTACTCCACTTGCGTCCAAACCTCGGGCGGAGTGAGCCAAAAGATCCGTCTCACTAAGAGGAAACTAACAAAGCTGACGGCACGTCAATCGGACGTCCGTAGCTCAAGATATGAGCGTTTCCGCTCCGAGGGCCCGGTTGGTTTCGTGTACGAACCAACCCGGCCGAACCCAAAGTATTCCGAAACTTTGAGTGCGATAAACCGAAACGACCGACTCGCTCCAAGGATTGTGTTGCCACTGACAGCGAGTCGTTTGGAGGCCCGTAGCTCAAGATACAACCATTTGAACAAAGTCCGTCCGAAGACGGGGGGTCCGGGCCCGGGCCGACCCGGCCCGACCCCCCCTGGTTGGCCCGAACCGGGTCGGGTCCGACTCGGTTGGCCCGGCCCGGCCCGGCCAGGGCCGGTCAGGCTCGGCTCGGCCGAGCGGCCAAGCGGCCGACGCGAGGGAAAGCCGCCGCCCCGCGTGACACCCGCGGGGTGCCGCGTGACAACCCCGCGGCACCCGCGGGGTGTCGCCCTGGACACTCGCGGGGTGCCGCGTGACAACCCCGCGCCACCCGCGGGGTGTCACGCTGGACACCCGCGGCACCCGCGGGGTGTCGCGTTGGACACCCGCGGCACCCGCGGGGTGTCGCGCTGGACACCCGTGGGGTGCCGCCGCCTCCGGCCGCCGTCGCCGCCGCGCCGGCGACACGGGCCACCACCGGCTTCCGCAGGCCGCTGGAGTCGCTCCGGTGGCCCGTTTTCCTTCCCGTCTGCGCCGTTGTTCCTCCCGAGTTCCATTATTTACTACGGGATCATCAAACACCCATTGCGGCACGTTCCGTCGTCGCCCGCCAAATCCGCAAAACAGGAAGAACGGCGGAGGGTTGTCGGGTCGTGTTCGTTTGACCCGCACCCTCCACGTTAGATAAAAACAACGGGAGAAATTGTTCAACACATGAACCGACAATTTTAATAAAATAAAATTGTTCATTTGAAACCAGCTCTTATGTTTTTAAAAAACGTTCACGGGAATATAAAGAGGGGTATTCCAAAATTATAAAATCCCTACCTCGTTGATCGTCGCGCACGGGCGTTCTTCGCGGAAAGGCTCGTCGCGGAAGAGGGGGATCGTCGCGTCGTCGCGGAAAGGCGTCGCGTCGTCGTGGAAGAGGATTCGTAGACGAAGACGGAGGTTGTCCGAGGTGGAACGGCGTCTCCCTTCCTTTGATGTGGAAAGAAGAACGAGGGATGGCGCGTCGTCGTTCTTCGGAAAAGGGACGTGACGACGTTCTTCGTCGGAGACCGATTCGTTCTTCACGTTCTTCGTCGTTGAAGAAGATGTTCTTCAAGCCTCCCAAATCCTCCCAACGTGACCAGACTCAAAAAAATAAAAATAATAAGCCCAAGTATTATTTTATTAACACAAGATAAGAAATTGAATTTCAAAAGAAAAGAAATGATCAATTAATCTCAAAGAATTAATTGTAACAAATTAACAGCCCAATTAAATGGGGCGTTTCTTAACCATAAAAAACGCACGGTTGACTTCTTTTAATGGGGGGGGGGGGGGTGCGGGTGCGTTACTTAAGAAGAAAAGAAACGGTGGGGCTCGTGTGGGCCCCACCTCACCAATATCCTACCAAGGGGATAGGATATTCCTGGATAGCACCCTATCCAGTTCAACTCAGTTCAAGCCGCCTTTAAGTGGCTTCAAGGGGCTTCCAAGCGGCTTAAGTGAAATAAAATAAAGTTGTCGCAAAATTATTTTATTTCTTAACTTTAAGCCTGAAAATTAAAAACCACACCCGAGCAAACGCAACTCCGGAAGAGGCGTTTCTAAGAGAATACCGGCACTGCGATTTCATCGGAGCCCTCAGAATTCGATTTTGGGCACCGGTTCAAAAGTTAGAAAAACCCGCTCGTCCGTTTACTGAACGTACTCGAGCCAAACTTCGAAAAATGATTCCGGGCACACCGGGCCTCGGAATCAGGCGCCGTCAGAAATTGCGTTCTTGTAAAATTCCAAATAAAATTAAGAAAAAAACATCCTTGAAATTTACGGGACTTTACATTACTCCCACCACAGGGCTTTACGTCCCCGTAAAGCTTCAACACAAACTAGGGATATAAAGGCAGTACTGAGCACACATCTGAGCCTTCCACTCCATGTGCTCACCTGGACCTTCTCTATCGTGGCCCGGACCACCTCTGGTCCCACTAGAGCTGCTATGATTTCTTCCTTGCTGATAAGAGAAATCCGGTCTCATCCCCTGGATGAACCACGTTCTTCGCCTAATACGGTCAATCCCGACATGGATGATACTAATCCATACCAAGGATGACGTCGTAAGGCATCGATGCTACTACCAAGAGATCCAACCGTTACTCTCGCCTCCAAGGGTTGAGTCACACTATCGGCATCAGTGTGTGGTAACTGGGTCTCCTCTAGTAGATGTCTCACATGTGAGGGTCAAGTCAACAGTCAAAACTGGAACCTCTTAGTAACAACACAAGAGAGGACAGGGAAGTAAATGCCACAAGAAATGGTGTCTTTTATTACTGCAACTCAAGTACAAAGCCACAAAGAATCTATAAACATACATCAACAAAACTAGAAGCAACATGAACAAAAGTCTCCAGGTCTGGAGGTAGTCCCGCTCCTGTCCATCTGCTCCCGGAGCCCCATGATCGTAGGCCTCAACTGCCAGAAGATGAGCTCTCCCATGTCCTCTTGTCCCCTGCGGTCGGGGTGGACCGCCTGGTGGTGGTGGCGGTAGAGCCTCAAAGCGTCTCCCACCACCTGCTTCTCGGCCAGCTCCTCTGCCTCGTCCGCCTCCTCCCTGCGGACTGCCATGGTCGACCCTCTGCCTCTGCCTGGGTGGCCCCTCCACCGTCTGCTGCTCCTCGGTACGGCGGGTTGGGCAGTCACGAGCCATGTGGCCCTGCCCGCCGCACGAGTAGCACTGCCTGCCTCTCGGAAGCCTGGCTTCGCGCTGTGTGCCCCGCACTGCTGAGCCAGTGTCCCGAGGTCGTCTGCCGGAACCCTGAGTCATCCGTCGGCTACCTGCTGCCGAAGACTCCGCCACCTGCTGCCCTACGGTAGGCCTCGCTGTAGACTCAGCTAGAAAGCTCTCGATCAGAAGGGCTCGCTCTAGCACTCCTGCCTGGGTCGGGATGCTGAGGGAGATCAGTGAAGCCCTGATCTCATGCCTCAGTCCCTGCTCGAAGGTTCGGGCCTGGAAGAACGGGTCCCGTACCATATCTGTGGAGTAGTGCGAGAGTTCAGTAAATCTCACCGAGTACTGGGCCACTGACATGCTACCCTGCCGCAGCTGTAGTAGCTCCTGGATGCGCACCGCTCAGAGGGTGGCTGGGACGAACTCGGAGCGGAAGATGCTCTCAAAGTCCGTCCAGAGGTGAGACGCCTCGTCGTGCACCTGGAGCATCAAGCTCCACCATCTGCCTGCTGCCGCGTGCAGGAGACTCGTGGCGAGGATCACCACGAGGTCTACTAGTGTCCTCACTAATCTGAAAACCCGAACAACTGCCTCCAGTGAGTCCTCGGCGGCCTGAGGGTTCGTCTCCCCGTGGAACCTGGGCGGTCGCGGGCGTTGGAACTCATGCAGTGCACTAAGGCAACATGCATCGTCAGCAGCTGGGGATGGTAGCATCGGTGCCTCGGCAGGTATAGGTACCGCCGGTTCCTCAGCTGTCAAAGGTCCATGTACCGAGTCCTCGACGCTCGGTGGGCTGTCATCACGCTCCACTCTCGGAATCCTAGCTGGCTGTCATCGTGGGGCCATCCTGAAAAGGGAACAAGTGCTCCACGGTCAGGACAGTATACCTGGTGATCTGACACAAGTAATCACAAGGAAAACTTGAAACACACATGCAATCAATGTTTTCGTGCATTAAGTCGGAAATCAGAAGTCAGGGTCCTGGTGTACGGATACGTCGGCCGTCGCACCAACACTGGACTCCCTGGACTGATAACCACACCCAATACGCTAAACACTATTGCTTCACATAGAAGAAAGATCAGAGTCCCCGGTAGAACCGACCACCTCTGATACCAATTTGTCACGACCCGTCCTCGGGGCCCGTTCCGTGACTACCCCAAGCCCGCCTTCCATAGGGAAGGGGCTGGCGACTAGCACCAAGGCGAAAATCCCGGTAAAAAGGAAAGGCATTGCCTCTGTAAAGTAAACAAGCACCACAGAGTAAGCAAGCAGAAAAGTAAACACTAAGTAAAAACAGAGTACAAATGAAGTGCGGAAAAGTAAATGGGCCAGTATACAAACCCAACTGAAAGTAAAGTACAACTCTAAAGGGAAAACAGCAACTGTAAAGTAAAAGCCGCTACACCGAGCTGTCCACTGGAAATCCAACCTGAAGGGTGGGTACAGATAGCTCCAATGCTCCTCGGGTCCCGCCGTCCGCTCCGAGCACGTCCCGCCCAGTGGTCCACCTCCAGGTACCGTTCTTCTCTGCAAGCCTCAGCCACGATCAACGCTGTCCGTCGTCTGCAACCAACACAACGTAGCGCGGGCATAGCCCGTGCAGGGGTGAGTATAACGATACTCAGTAGGGACCCCGAGACCCTCAAGGTCTCACTAAAACCAACAAAGATAACCACAAGAAGATCTCAACAGATAACCTCTACTTAGATATATGCCCATACATATACCTAAGTTATCAAGTAACCCATCTCAATCATGAGGCAAACACAAGGTCAAAAGTCTCAGCTCAAACCAAGATTTTTATCATCGAAACCGTAACTGCTGAAGAGCTCGGCCTCTGGAGTGTACAGTGGTCCTGTCACAACTCCGAGGTACTGACCACTAACTTAAGACTGCTGTAGTACTCCACCTATCAAGTAATGCGGGCCAGCCGCTACCACCCAGCACTCCCATGTGCCGCTACAACCAAGCGCACCACTGTCGTGGGTCTGCCGCTACAACCAAGCGCTCCCATGTGCCGCTACAACCAAGTGCACCTCTGTCGTGGGTCTTCCGCTACAACCAAGCGCTCCCATGTGCCGATACAACCAAGCGCACCTCTGTCGTGGGTCTGCCGCTACAACCAAGTGCTCCCATGTACCGCTACAACCATGCGCACCTCTGTCATGGGTCTGCCGCTACAACCAAGCGCTCCCATGTGCCGCTACAACCATGCGCACCTCTGTCGTGGGTCTGCCGCTACAACCAAGCTCTCTCATCTGCCGCTACAACCAAGCGAACCTCTGTCGTCGGTCTTCCACTACAACCAAGCGCTCCCATGTGCCGCTACAACCAAGTGCACCTCTATCACACACCGAGTCGTTCGATCAACAGTCGTCGGGTCTCAGTCAGCTACACGGTCTCCGTGCTCCGCCCGCTCGTCTCCGGGAGGGTCCGCTCCACGAGCTACTGGTCGATACTCCATGTATCACAAAGTCCCGCAAGGAAGTATCTCGAAGGACCACCTCGTCATTGGGGTCTCAACGCAACAGACGGCGCGTCAATCAGACACCCGGTCTGTGAGTTATCAGCCTTTTCGTCCCAGGGGCCCAGTTGGTTTCGTGAGAGAACCAATCCGACCGTAACTCAACTATACCCCGAACACTCACAGGGTATACTCATAGGGACCAGTTTTCAACGTGATCACCAAATCCGATGACGGTTCGTCAAACGGATGTCTGGTCTGAAAGATATCAGCTTTTCCGTTCCAGGGGTCCGGTTTGATTTCAGTGCGATCCAACCCGGCCACTATCCATCTGCATCCAAAACTCGGGTAGAGGATTCCAAAAGTTCCGTTTCATCAAGAGGAACTCAATGCAACAGACGGCGCGTCAATCGGACGCCCGGTCTGAGAGTTATTGGCTTTTTCGTCCCAAGGGCCCTGTTGGTTTTTAAGGAAAAACCAACCAGACCGTACTCCACTTGCGTCCAAACCTCGAGCGAAGTGAGCCAAAAGATCCGTCTCACTAAGAGGAAACTAACAAAGCTTACGGCACGTCAATCGGAAGTCCGTAGCTCAAGATATGAGTGTTTCCGCTCCGAGGGCCCGGTTGGTTTCGTGTACGAACCAACCCGGCCGAACCCAATGTATTCCGAAACTTTGAGTGCGATAAACCGAAACGACCGACTCGCTCCAAGGATTGTGTTGCCACTGACGGCGAGTCGTTTGGAGGCCCGTAGCTCAAGATACAACCATTTGAACGAAGTCCGTCCGAAGACGGGGGGTCCGGGCCCGGGCCGACCCAGCCCGACACCCCCTGGTTGGCCCGAACCGGGTCGGGTCCGACTCGGTTGGCCCGGCCCGGCCCGGCTAGGGCCGGTCCGGCTCGGCTCGGCCGAGCGGCTGACGCGGGGGAAAGCCGCCGCCCCGCGTGACACCCCCGCGGCACCCGGGGGGTGTCGGCCAGACACCCGCGGGGTGCCGCGTGACAACCCCGCGGCACCCGTGGGGTGTCGCCCTGGACACCCACGGGGTGCCGCGTGACAACCCTGCGGCACCCGCGGGGTGTCGCGCTGGACACCCGCGGGGTGCCGCCGCCTCCAGCCGCCGGCGCCGCCGCTCCAGCGACCCGCGCCACCACCGGCTTCCGCAGGCCGCTGGAGTCGCTCCGGTGGCCCGTTTTCCTTCCCGTCTGCGCCGTTGTATCTCCCGGGTTCCGTTCTTTACTGCGGGATCATCAAACACCCGTTGTGGCACGTTCTGTCGTCGCCTGCCAAATCCTCAAAACACGAAGAACGGCGGAGGGTTGTCGGGCCGTGTTCGTTTGACCTGCACCCTCCGCGTTAGATAAAAACAATGGGAGAAATTGTTCAACACATGAACCGACAATTTTAATAAAATAAAATTGTTCATTTGAAACCGGCTCTTAAGTTTTTAAAGAACGTTCACGGGAATATAAAGAGGGGTATTCCAAAATTATAAAATCCCTACCTCGTTGATCGTCTCACGCAGGCGTTCTTCGCGGAAAGGCTCGTCGCGGAAGAGGGGGATCATCGCGTCGTCGCGGAAAGGCATCGCATCGTCGCGGAAGAGGATTCATAGACGAAGACGGAGGTTGTCCGAGGTGGAACGACGTCTCCCTTCCTTTGATGTGGAAAGAAGAACGAGGGATGGCACGTCGTCGTTCTTCAGAAAAGGGACGTGACGACGTTCTTCGTCGGAGACCGATTCGTTCTTCACGTTCTTCGTCATTGAAGAAGATGTTCTTCAAGCCTCCCAAATCCTCCCAACGTGACAAGACTCAAAAAAATAATAATAAGCCCAAGTCTTATTTTATTAACACAAGATAAAAAATTGAATTTCAAAAGAAAAGAAACGATCAATTAATCTCAAAGAATTAATTGTAACAAATTAACAGCCCAATTAAATGGGCTGTTTCTTAACCAGAAAAAACGCACAGTTGACTTCTTTTAATAGGGGGGGTGTGGGTGCGTTACTTAAGAAGAAAAGAAACGGTGGGGCTCGTGCGGGCCCCACCTCACAAATATCCTACCAAGGGGGTAGGATATTCTTGGATAACACCCTATCTAGTTCAACTCAGTTCAAGCCGCCTTTAAGTGGCTTCAAGTGGCTTCCAAGCGGCTTAAGTGAAATAAAATAAAGTTGTCGCAAAATTATTTTATTTCTTAACTTTAAGCCTGAAAATTAAAAACCACACCCGAGCAAACACAACTCCAGACGAGGCGTTTCTAAGTGAATACCGGCGCTACGATTTCATCGGTGCCCTCAGAATTCGATTTTGGGTACCGGTTCAAAAATTAGAAAAACCCGCTCGTCCGTTCACTGAACGTACCCGAGCCAAACTTCGGAAAATGATTCCGGGAACACCGGGCCTCAGAATCAGGTGCCGTCAGAAACTGCGTTCTTTTAAAATTCCAAAGAAAATTAAGAAAAAAATTTCCTTGAAATTTACGGGTCTTTACAGTAGAACTCAAGACTCTGATATTTCTTCTATGTGAAGCAATAGTGTTAAGGGTATTGAGTATGGTTATCTGTCCAGGGAGTCTAGTGTTGCTGTGGCGGTCGACGTATCCATACACCAGGACACAGACTTCTGATTTCCGACTCAATGAACGAAAACATTGATTGCATGTGTGTTTCAAAAGTTTTCTTTGAGATTACTTTTTCTCAGCTCACCAGGTTTACTGTTTGACCGTGGCACACCTGTTTCTTTTCAAGATGACCCCACGATGGCATCCAGCTAGGGGTCCGAGCGTTGTGCGAGACGACAGCCCACCGAGCGACGAGGCCTCGGTGCAGGGCCCTTTGAGAGCAGAGGCACCGGCGGTATCTCTACCCACCGAGCCACCGATGCTACCAGCCCCAGCCGCTGATACTGCATGTCGCCTTAGTGCACTGCATGAGTTTTAGTGTCAGAGACTTCCCAGATTCTATGGGGAGACGGACCCTTAGGTAGCCAAGGATTGGATGGAGTCGGTTGTGCAAGTTTTCAGGTTAGCGGGGACACCAGCTGACCTCATGGAGATCCTCGCAGCGAGCCTCCTACTCGCAGCAGCAGGAAGACGGTGGAGCTTGATGCTTCAGGTGCAGGAAGAGGCATCACTCCTCTGGACAGACTTTGAGAGCCTCTTTCGCTCAGAGTTCGTCCCAGCCACCCTCCGTGCAGTGCGCATCCAGGAGCTTCTACAGCTGCGGCAGGGCAGCATGACAGTCGCCCAGTACTCTACGAGAATTACAGACCTCTCGCGCTATTCGACGGACAAGGTACGGGACCCATTCTTCTGATCCCAGACATTCGACCAAGTACTGAGGCATGAGATCAGGGCATTGATGATCTCCCTCAGTATTCCGACCCAAGAAGGAGTACTGGAGCACGCTCTTCTCATATAGAGCTTTCTTGCCGAGCCTACGCCAGTAGTGAGACCTACCTCAGGGCGGCATGTAGTAGAGTCGTTTGTAGCTGGCAGTCGACAGATGTCATAGGGGTCCAGGTGGACCAGGCGATCAGAATGACGACCTCAAGACACTGACTCAGAGGTGTGGGGAATAGGGCGCATAGCCAGCCATCCGAGGGGCAGGCAGTCCTACGCGTGCGGCGGGTAGGGCCACATGGCTCGTGACTGGCCGACCCGCCGTACAGAGGAGCATCAGGCAGTTGAGGGGCCACCCAGGCAGAGGCAGAGGGTCGATCGTGGCAGTCCACCGAGAGCAGGAGGATGTGGCATGGGAGCTTGCCGAACAACAGGTGGTGGGAGACTCTTTGAGGCTTTACCACCACCACCACCAAGAGGTCCACCCCGACCATAGGGAGCTAGTGGGGAGAGACAGGCTCAGCTTCAGGTAGTGGAGGCCTACGACCATGGAACGCCAGAAAGGATTCGAGGTACAATATGTGTCTACTACACCCTTTCTGTCGTTCTTATAGAAACAAGAGCGAGGAATTCTTTTGTCGTCGCTGCCCTTGTTCGGAGCTCGGAGATTCCGACGGAGCCATTGGCTCGATCCTTACTGCTAGAGACTCCTACTGGAGAAGACTCGATGATTATGCATGGGTGCCGACAGTGTGAGCTTACTCTAGGAGGTGAGAGATTTGGCTGGGATCTTCTTCAGCAACATAGAGGCCTTACGATATCATCATGGGAATGTATTGGTTATCTACAGTCCATGCTCAGATCGACTTTATTAGGCGCGAGGTGCAGTCTGTTCGCACCGATGGGAGCAGTTTCACCTTCACCATAGAGAAGGGAGCCTTTGCAGCACAAAATGGACTCACACAAAGGTGAGAACAACCCATCACTCATCAGTTGGCTAGCCTCATCCTAGGAGCAGTTGACGTGCAGAGTCCTAGCTTTCCTGCACTGGTGGATAAGTATGCAGACGTTTTCCCTGACGATGTTCTAGGACAACCTCCTCCCAGAGAGGTAGACTTTTATATTGACCTATACCCTAGGACAGCCCTGATATCCACTCCAGCATATCGGATGGCCCCCGATGATCATCGAGAGCTACGGTTACAGTTGGAGGACTTGCAGGGCAAGGGATTCATCTGACCCAGTGTTTCACCTTGGGCTTCCCCGATATTGTTCGCCAAGAAGGCGGGCAGGAGCTTGCGACTTGGTGTCGACAATCATTGCATGAACCAGGTGACCGTGAGAACAAGTGTCCTCTACCGAGGATTGAAAACCTCTTCGATCAAATCATGGAAGCACTGTGGTTCTCAAAGATAGACCATAGATCAGGCTATCATCCGCTCAGAGTTTGAGACGAGGACGTGCAGAAGACGACCTTCCGATGTCGGTATGGCCACTATGAGTTCTTGGTTAATGCCTTTTGGTGTAACCAATGCTCCATCAGTGTTAACGAGTCTCATGAATAGCATCTTTCATCCATAACTCGATCGATTTTCCATGGTCTTCATCAAAGACATATTGATATACTCGACCACATAGGAGGAGCACACCTACCACTTGCGGGTTGTACTAGACACACTCCGAGAGAACCAGCATTATGCAAAGCTCTCAAATTGTCAGTTCTGGTTACGTGAGGTCCACTTCTTGGGAAAAGTCATCTCTGAGGGAGGAGTTGTGGTGGATCTTGCGAAGATCGAAGCAGTGCTAGCTTGGGAGCCACCTAGGAGCGTGACAGAGGTGCGGAGTTTCTTGGGGCTAGCTGGGTACTACAGAAGATTTGTGCCAGACTTTTCTAGAGTTGTGGCACCACTCTCATATTGGACTAAGAAGGGGAAACCCATCGTGTGGTCGGACAAATGTCATCAGAGCTTCCAGGAGCTGAGACAGAGATTAACCAGTGTTCCTATCTTGAGGCTACCGGGGGAGGGAGTAGGGTACATAGTCTACTGCGATGCATCAAGTACCAGACACAAATGTGTCCTGATGTAGGACATGGCAGTGATTGCCTATGGAACATGTCATTTGAGGCAGCATGAGCAGAACTACGCTACCCATGACATGGAGTTAGCAGTAGTGGTCTTTCCTCTGAAGATGTGGAGACACTATCTTTTGGGTGAGCGCGTTACAGTCTAATCTGACCGCAAGTGTCTCAAGTACATCTTCTCATAGAAGGACCTGAATCTGAGACAGCAGCGATGGCTCGAGTTCCTCCAGGACTATGACTTTGAGATAGTCTATACTCTTGGAAAGGGGAACGTAGTAGCCGATGCTTTCAGTAGGGGGAAGGGCATCGAGCTACTCGGGGAGGCGATGAAGTAGATATACACTTTGCAAATATCCTTCGTCGATAGAGATGGAGCAGCCCTTCTTCAGTCACTCACAGTCACTCCTCCAATACTGCAGCAGGTCAGAGAGGCACAACGTGGGGATGCTGAATGTGAGACGCAACATTCACAGATTTCCTCAGGACATGCACCTAATGGATTTTCATTATGAGGAGAGCACAATGTTCTTTTTAGAGGACGTACCATTGTAACAGCTGATTTACACGAGGAGGGGCTGAGAGAGTTTCACACTTCCCCTTTAGCGGTACATCCAGGAGTGGAGATGATGTACCCGGATCTCAGAAGACAACACTGGTGGCCGGGTATGAAGAAGGCTGTGGCGGTGTTAGTTTCTCGATGCCTCACCTGCAAGCAGGTGAAGGTAGAGCACCAGGTTCCAGCAGGCTTGGTACATTCCTTGGAGGTTTCGGAGTAAATGTGGGATGAGATATATATGGATTTTGGGATTGGAATTCCACGTACTTCCAGAGGTCATGACTCCATTTGGGTGATTTTTGACTGACTCACCATGTTGGCTCACTTCTTACCCATCAGAGAGCAGGGCTCAGTAGATATCGTGGGACGTATCTACATTCAGGACATTTTACGGCATCATGGTGTGCCATCATCTATTGTCTCCGATAGAAATTCTCGCATTATTTTCTGACATTAGAACGGGTTGTAGGAGGCATTCGAGACGCAGCTATGTCTGAGCACTGCCTTTCACCATCAAAAAGATGGTCTGGCGGAGAGCACCATTCAGACTCTCAAGGATATGCTCCGTGCATGTGTCCTCAACTATGGTCACAGCTGGGAGGACCACCTACCCTTGATGGAGTTCACGTACAACAATATCCACCACTCCACCATCGGGATGGCGCCATACGAGGCATTGGATGACCAACATTGCAAATCACCTCTATGCTGGACAGACCCTGGGGAGTCAGCACATGTGGGACCGGAGATGGTCCGGGCCACGGTAGAGAAGGTCCAGGTCATCCAGGAGTGAATGAGGACAACTCAAAGCTGGCAGAAGTCTTATGTTGACTGGAGGTGGAGGCCACTGGAGTTCGAGGATGGTGACCACGTCTTCTTGCGGGTCTCACCTCGACATGGATTACGGAGAATTGGCTGCGACGGCAGGTTATCTTCGTGCTTCATCGAACCATTCCAGGTCCTCAACAGGATAGGCGAGGTGGATTATCACCGGGCTCTACCACCTCAGTTGCATCGGGTGCACGAAGTCTTCCACGTATCTCAGCTGAGAAGATTCGTGCATGACCTAACGCATATCATCGACCATGGAGAGATGAACCTTGATGATGGGGAAACTTTTGTGGAGGTCCCGGTGGAGATCGAGGATAGACAGGAGCGGGTCCTAAATGGATGGTCAATACCTCTAGTGCGTATCAGATGGCAGCACGAGAACCTCCAGGAGAGCACTTTGGAGCGGGAGGCGCAGATGCGGGCACAGTACCCACATGTGTTCCCCTAGTTTGTGATGTATCTTTATGGGGACGTAAATCCCTGAGGTTGGAGTGATGAAAGGACTCGTAAAATTCCAGGGAAATTTTTTCTTAATGTTCTTTGAGATTTTACAAGAACGGATTTTCTGACGGCACCTGATTCTGAGGTCCGGTGTGCCCGAAATCATTTTCCAAAGTTTAGCTCATGTATGTTCAGTGAACGAACGAGCGGGTGTTCCTAACTTTTGGACCGGTGCATGGAATCGAATTCCGAGGGTACCGATGGAATAACAACGACGATAATTGCTTAAGAACATATTTTCTGGATTTGTGTTTGGTAGGGTGAGGTTATTAATTTTTTTGGGTTAAGTAAAGAATAAAATAAAATATTGTGCAACAGATTTTATTTTTATTCTAAGTAGTGTTAACCTAGGCATGGTGGTTGGAGTGGGACCCACTGATATCCTAACTCTTAGGTAAGATTTTAGTGAGGTGGGTCCCACACTAGCCCCACCCCCATTATTTCCTTTTACCTCCCATGTGTATTTAATTTGGTAACTCACCCGCACCCCCTCTTTAATGCCAAGTCAACTCTCGCATTTAATTGGATTATTAAAGGCCTCATTAATTGTTCAATGCTCAATAATTAAATCATGATTGAATTATGAATTTCAAAAAACATATGGCATGAATAATAAAATAAGGAAACACCTTATTTTATTATTGTTGTTTCGTTGTGTGAGAGGGATTGGGAGAGAAATCGATCAAAGCCTTTGAATATTCATTTTCTTCGTTGGAGAATACGAAGAACGATGAAGAACGTTGGCCTCCAATGGAAGATGATGAAGAACGCTAGTTCCCCGGAGATCGATGACGCGACACTGTGTACCACGACACCGACGATCCTCCATCCTCGACGCCATCTTCCGTGACGTCCCTTCCCCGCGAAGAACCATCGTTCAACAATGCTTGAGGAAGGGGTTATTTGTTTTTTCCCGTGAATTATTCCTTTGTCGTTCATCGTCTTTTATTTTTTGGCCACCTGTTATCGTAATAACGGGAGGATGCCGGACCACACAAACACGGCTGACCCTCCTCCCCCTTTGATGATTGGGTTTGTTGCGGTTCGAAAGAAGGCGGTACGGTGCAACGACACCTTAAGGAAACATGGGAAAATGTGATGAAGATGCGCGGTGATGTCGTGCCTCGCCGTTGAGGCCAATAGAACCTGCGGCCAGAGTCGGGCCATAGCGAATGGGTGTGGCACCATCGCACCATGCTGGTTGGACAAGGCCACAGCTCAAAGCCATGGTAGTGCAAGGCAGGGCGGCCGGAACCGCCGGCCACCGGCACCTCGGAGGGGTGGGACCCCGGCTGTCAATCAGGGGGGCAGCGGTCCCCCTATTCCGCTCAACTCGGTGCTGGCCGAGCTGGCTGCGTGGGCCGCGCAAGCTCTCCCGGCCACCTGCCGTCCAGGTTGGGCCAGGCCACGTGGACCGGGCCGGGCCACGCCCTAATGGGATGTCCTAGGGGGTCTTGGGCCGGTTCGGTCTGGGCCCAAATCCCACTTTTTCTAGATGGGTTCGTTTAAATGCTCGTAACATGGGCTACAGACCTCCGATCGATGCACCTTCAGTTGTGATGCGATCCTTGGAAGGAGATGGTAGTTTATCTATATTAAACTCAAGGATTTGGAAAACTTTGCGTATGGCCGGGTTGGTTCGAACACGAAACCAACCAGGCCCTCGGAGCGGAAACGCTTATAACTTGAGCTCCGGACGTCTGATTGACGTTCTGTCGACTTTGTTGGATTCCTCTTAGTTAGACAGATCTTTTGGCTTACTCCTCTTGAGGTTTGGATGTATATGGAGTTCAGTCGGGTAGGTTTTGACTTAAAAACCATTCAGGCCACTAGAACGAAAAAGCCAATAACTCTCAGATTGGGCGTCCGATTGACGCAATGTCTTTCACGTTGAGTTCCTCTTATCGAGAAGGGACTTTGAGATACATCAACATCGGACTACATGTCAGATTATGTATCGACCTTTGACTCATGGAGTGGACCCTCCCGGAAACAAGCATGCTGTGTGCAGGAAACCTAGAGCTGGTTGCGACTGCGACTGTGAAGGTGATGAAGAATGCACTGAAATCCTATGTGGGTCGGCATCGATGAAGACTGTACTGAAATACTCTGTGGGTTCGACGGTGATAAAGACTACACTAAAATCCTATGTGGGTTCTGATGTGATGAAGACCGTACTGAAATCCTCCGTGGGTTCGATGGTGATGCAGACTACACTGAAATCCTATGTGGGTCCGGCAGTGATGAAGACCGTACTGAACTCCTCCGTGGGTTCGACAATGATGAATACTGAACTGAAATCCTATGTGGGTTCAGCAATGATGAAGACTATACTGAAATCCTCCATGGGTTCGACGACAATGAAGACTGCACTGAATTCCATTGTGGGTTCGGCAGCTTGGCTGGTTTAGTATCCTACGTGGGTCCCTTCATTGATGAATTAGGGGCTATATCTGATCATCTCTATCACCTTACGAAGAAGTATACCTGTGTGAGCTGAGTCGTGATTTCAATAAATATCTTCGATATGATTGACTTACTATCCTGTGTGGTTTGGGTTGTACTTTTATGTGGACATGATCGAACATGGGCTCAGATGTTGGAGCCAAACTCGAATTGATTACTTAGGTATATGTATGGACATATACCTAAGTAGTGTTGGATGTTACTTCATGATTGTATCTTTCCTTTTTGGATTACCCTTTGTGGATTTTGGGAGACCATAGGGGGTCTCGGGGTCCCTACCTAGTAGCATATTCTCACACCTGCTTGGGCTATTCCCGCACTACATTGTGTTGGATGTAGATGACAGACAATGCTGATCGTGGTTGAGGCTTGTAAAGAAAGTCAGTACCTGGAGGTGGACCACTGGGTGGGATGTACACGGAGCGGATGGCCAGACCTGAGGAGCTGAGGAGGTGATCTATACTAACCCTTCAGGTGGGGCTTCCAGTGGACTGATCGACGTTGCTGCTTTACTTTCAGTTGGTGTACTTTCATTCCAGTTGTACTTTAGTTTCAGTTTGGGTTTGTATTCTGGCACACATACTTTTCCGCACTACCTTTGTATCCTGTTTTACTTAGTGTCTATGTCTTCCTGCTTACTATGTGTTGTTTGTTTACTTTATAAAGGCAATTCCTCCCCTTTTTGTTGGATTTACGCCCTTGGTGCTAGTCGCCAGCCCCTGGCCTATGGGAGGTGGGATTGGGGTAGTCACGGCATGGTCCCCGAGGACGGGTCGTGATAGCCCAATCTCTCATCAATTAGTCATTAGGAACTCGATCTGGTGTCCTATGATAATGGCTACATCGTATTTCACCCCATAATTAGAATACATATATTGAGATCCACCCTCATATAACATTGACACATTTTCTATTATCCCAACCAAATACTCATAAGAGGATACATCAGAATATTGTCCCAAGGTTTAATCATTATATGATACCTATAATGGCCCAGACCCAGTTGGTCCATTACGTTTCCAAAACATGGGTCCACCATGAGGGTGGAACCGTGACGGTGGCACAGTGAGGGTGGCACCGGTCACTGTGGCATCGTGAGGGTGGCACTGTGAGGCTGGCACTGTGATGGTGGCACCGTGACAGTGGCACCATGTCCTCACCAAGAGGTCTTGGTTCTTTCCCAGTTCCCAACCTTTCCTCTCACGCTACATATCATTTGTCATAAAGATGATTTAATACCCCTTTTCAAAGAAATTTAAAGAACATAAATAATATCTTAAATCCCCCAAGATTCAGTCAACACTTAACATACAAAAACATGTTGTTTTTCCTCGGTGTCGCGCCCTTCCCCATATCTACAAGATCTGCCCCTGTTACATGTTTCTTTATGGTTAAAGTAAACTGTTTAAGCATAGCCGTTATGACCACCTCTCCAAGGTGAATGGTCAAATGACAATTAATTCCATCATGTGTAACCACCCAACCATGTGGTGAAACAACAATCTGAATTTATAGCCATTTAAAATTCCATATCCTTTAACTACATGATCTCATCTTTTTATCATGCTAGAAATTCTTTATTCTTCCTCTTGGCTAGTATCCTTTTCTTCTTTGTGAATTTGGATTTCCCCTTCACGAGGCATGTGGTGCGCATGTGATAGAGCCTTTCTGCTCACCTTTGGAGTTCCCAACGTTCCTCCACTACAAGTCACTCATCCCCAATACTTGGTGCGTGTATAAGAACGTCAATCCTTGATCAACCAAATAGGTATTTCCCTTCATCTCTCCAAAATGAGTATCATGTGGGGTGGGTACAATACTTATTCTATGGTAATGGATGAAATCAATCCTAATCAATGATAATAAACAGACTGTTAAAGAATGATGGGGTGCGTTCGACAATTCTGATGTACTCTTTTATAATTTCTATATGTTGTGAACTGTATGGTCTTATGCTCACTAAAAATCATGGCCGTTGGTGGTCTTTCCTTGCACACTATTGAACCCTTGTCTTCTATGATGATTAAATGATTGTAACATGGAAATTGGTTATTCACTTTAACTTGGTTGGTTAAAGGGATTCCCAGTGAACATCAATCCTTGTGTGGTCACCCTGGTTACCAAACAGAAAGAAGAAACTAATGAATGATGTGATTGAACCTGGATGTTTCCCTACTCTGTTTTGTTAGTATGTGTGGTTTTCTGCTTAATGCTTATGGGGTGATTTTGATGGGGATGGGATCCTCTATTATTGCCCAATTGTTGGTTGTGAATGTGAAGCTATGTGGGGCTATATCTCGAGGCTTGGTTTGGTTCCAGTACATTGAGGGATCTCACATATCCCGTTGTTGTTGTGACTTTACTAGAGAACCGGGTGTTTCCTCTGGAATTGTGGATGACCTCGTTGATTAAAGGTTCAAACATTCCAATCGATTTCTAAATGGTTTGTTCGTAGAACCGGAAACATTGAATGATTCGATATCCATTTGGACCAACTTTCCAAAGGTAGGTGCTTATTAGTTGTGGACTGATGAGGCTTAGGAATTTGTATTGGTTGAGAGGATGGGAGGTCAGACTCATCACACCATTTTTAGGGGAATTATTGTCTACTCCGGGACTCTCTTTATAGATTTATGTCATGTTCATGAATCCTTATTACATTACCAAGTATAAAAATGAGATTTTCTTTTAAATCTGACAATCAATGATTGATATGTACGAAATTTAGAGGATATTTTATATGTATTTGAGGTTCTTCATAGATAGATAATCATCTGTATTTGTTAGAGATTCTTAGTCAATGGTATCCTTAAGTACATAAAAGTCTCTTGTTCATTATTATTACCATACTGGTTTTAAATCCACTCAGTGGGGCACTTGTAGTTTATTGTCATTTAGAAGGACATGGATTATTTCAGAGTTGGGATCGTACCCATTGATGGGATACCTATGTATCCTTTTTTGGAAAAGTAATTAGAACCCACGTAGTTTGACTATGTGAGTTTGATGTTTATGCATGATTGATGGCTCAAAGAAATATGTCATGATTACTTTTACACTCTAAGATCACATGAGTCATGCTCGGTGTGTGAAACAAGATGTATTGTTGAAACCAGAAAATTATACCATGAAAGATGCAATTATTTGGGGCTTATGTATGTATGACTACCCAAAATAGTTAAGGATTATGATTTACTTCAGGGAAGAAATCCAGGAACAAGGTCCATAAAGGTATATGTACTTCACAGAGATTTGGCTACTCTAATTTGGGGCTTAATCATGAGGAAGATGCCCAAATTAGGAGGGGACTCGTGATTGGGGATTACTCCTGAGAAGGAATCCTAGATCAAAAGTAAATTAATACTGGTTAAGTGGAATTAAGACTGGGGATTATTCCTGAGAAGGAAGCCCATGTTAAGGGGCATGGGGATTACCCCTAAAAAGGAGGATCAGGTTAAAGGGAATTGAAAATTAAGGGACTTGGGGCTTACTCCTAAAGAGGATGCCCAAATTTGAGCAATTTAAGACTGGGGCTCACTCCTGAGAAGGAATCCCAGGTTAAGGGAATTATGATTGGGGATTATTCCTAAAAAAGAAGCCCAAATTAATGAGTAATTGGGGCTTACTTTTGAAAAGGAGGCCCAAATTAATGAGGACTTGGGGCTTACTCCTGAAATGATGGCCTATAATTGAGACTGGGGCGTAATCCTGAAAAAGAGACCCAGGTTAGAGGAAATTATGACTGGTGCTTACTCCTGAAAAGGAAGCCCAAATCAATGATTCTCTCATCTTAGAGGATGAGGTTGAATGAATGAACTCTCTAACTTTAGTGATATAAAGATGTGTAAATCACTAGGTTTTGAGAGATATTCCACAGAACTCTTTTCAGATAAGGAAGTCAATCAATAAAACATGCCATAAATGGCATGAAGAGTGTCTTGAAGGATAAATCATGAATAGGAGAGGTGGAATGGAATAATAAGGGTTAAAATGGGAAGGATGGGTAACCAAAAGTAGAAGGGCGTGCAAGTCTTGTTAGGCGCGCAGGTACTGCGTGGGCGCGCAAGTCGTGGGTGCGTAGGTATACCTGCGCGACACATGGGTACTTGCATGACTATTAACCAGTAAGGTAATACTTGGGCGATCCATGACCAAAGCCTTTAGAATTATCTCGAGGTACTTCCTGAAGAGTGGCGCTGAAGTTTTAATTAGTAGGTAAGGAGGCACGCAAGTGTGCCTATTTCCCTTAAGGGAAAAACACATAGGTGCGCAAGTGTTAGTGAATTCTAGCACTAAGACCTTATTCCTCTTGTTTAGAATTTCCATTCTAGGTAAAGAATTAACTTATAAGTCTTCGGAAGACTTGAATAAGAAACATGGGCGTTCATATCTCTGTATCTGAATTCTTGAAAAATTCCTCTCGAAATTTGGGGCCCACCAGGGGTATTTATAGGCTGGAGAAGTCCCTGAACGATTTTCAAAGAGGGAGTGCAAGTCACTTGCATAACCATTAAGCGGAATGCAAGTATACATGCATGACAGTAAGGGAACATGCGTGCCCCAAGTTCATTTGAAACCTTGTTCATGCCTCTGTTGATTATTGAAGTTTTCGTCAACGAATGAATCAATTTGTGCTAAGTCATTTCCCTTTCCATTCCATTAGACAATGTGATGAAAGAAGTGAATCAACAAAAGTCCCCCCTCAGAGTTGGATCCCGAAGAATAAGGATGTGACTCTGAGGAAAAGAAGAAAACCAAAGGGAAAGAGGCGCACAAGGTATGGTGTGCAGGTGCACTTCAGGCGCGCAGGGTCCGGCTCGCAGGGGTATGGCCACGTCTATAAATATATGGCCTCACACTATGCAAATCACCCGGGTCTCACTCATCTTCTTTTGCTCTCGGTGCGTAGGTGGACTCCTGGCTCTCGATCGTCCGTGCTTTTTTTTTCTTGCATCGTGCTTCTGTTAAGGTATTTGGACTTGTGCGGTGATACCTGCACGCCCAATACTTGCGTGACTGAAGGAGACATGCGCGCCAACTATGAAACATGCACTCCTTAATGCCTTAGACATTTTTTCAAAATACTTCACAAATTTTATGAAACATTAACTTACTTTAAGAGTTAATTATTCATCTTTTGTGTAGATCCAATGTCAGCCAAGATAATCGGAATGGCTGATGAACTAGAACGCAAAAGAATTGATGATATGATGGACATCATTGGCCATGATTACTATACCGTCTGTCAAAGTAATCTCCGAGAATTATCCAAGTACTTGAAGAAGCATCATATTATTTTTCTGCACAGCATCTATCTGCCTCTGTATGGCCATGGTCATCTGCGTGATGTTAATATTCCAGAGGAAAAGAACTATCTTCCGCATTCCTGGTTTCAATCATATACCAACTTTCCTTCAGCAAATGTCTCAATCGCAGGAACATTTTCTAATGCTGGAACTGTAAAGAAAGCCTATACAATGCATCATAGCTCGTGTGCACCAGATCTGAAACCTCACAAACCTGACCTGAAACCACATTGTTATCCCTAAATCTTTCAAAATTCTCAGATGGATCAATCCAAAGGTTGTAAAGAGAAATGGGAATTCTGTTCTCGAGGAGGGTTGAAGCCAACTAGGATGTGGGCTTATTGGGTGCGACAAACTTTTGAAGAGTTTTTCAAGGATCTGAAGGGAGCTGCAATTTATGAAGCCGTCTGGGCTGGGTAGACGTATGTTTATAGGAATGATAATTTTGCACCAGAGTTGCTTTGCCGCTGGAGCCCAGAAACTAATTCATTCCATATGACCCATGGAGAAGTAGGCATTAGTTTGTGGGATGTCTACAAGATCTCAGGGGTTCCAATTTTGGGTGACATGTGTGACGAATTCATCCCTCCAACGACAACCTTGAATGATCTGGAGAAGACTCTGAATTTGGTTCAAGAATTATTGACAATTTATCATAAGCTCAAAATATCAAATACTTCAAAGACTCATTCTATAAGGGACATTCATCCAGAGCAATGGATGGATGTGTTTCTCAAGAAGAAGAGAGAAAAGGGGCCCACCTATACTCATCCTACTAGCTGCCCTAGAGCAGATAAGAGAGGTGCTCCTTGCACATTCTAGCCGAATCTGGAAGTAGGATAGTTTGAGAAATGGGGGTATGAAGTTAATCATAAAATCCCTGAGAAGAACCACCTGGAAGGATTTTTAGCCTTATGGCTCAGTGTATATATTTTTCCAATCAGAGATTCGAAGAGAGGCGTCAGGCCAAGGACCTCTTTATTGCATCCAAGTTGGCTGAGAGGAATATGGTGGGTTGTCTACCCCAGTTCTGGAAAAGTTTCACAAGAGCATACTCCATGTCTATATGGGTATGTCTCCTTTGAGAATCGTGAGAATATTCCATGTTTTATGGGGATGGATCGCCACTCACATCTGGACATATGCTGTTCAGAATGGAATACAGATTCCTGGAAGATCTTTCAGGCCGTCTGTTCAGGCCTTCTCTAAAGTTTGTCATTTTTCCCTCAATGCCTATGATATTAGGCCAAGGCTGGGTATGCATAAGGAATTACACTTCATTCCCTATGGTAATCCGCCAATAGGGTGATTTTTTGATGATGGATCAGCCAACTTAGAATAGAGGTCTTACATGCAGGCTTGTAGAGATGGTGTACTGGCCACCAGAATTGATGGGGAAATTATATTTGAGGCCTATGCTCCATATCGATTTTCACTCCAATTTATGTGTCTGTAGACAACAGTTGTATCTCCTCTAGTGCACGTCAGGTCAGAGCAGCATCCAATGGTTTCCCAGCAACTATGGTTGCTAATGGCTATGGAAAGGACTGGGGTAGTTTTTGACATACCAGATGCTGAAGCAGTAAGTAACATGTCCATATGGAATGCTGATAATTGGGAAGCATCATATCCAAAGGCAATATTGAATAAAACTATTTATCAGGTGGGGAAGAAGAGGAGAACCATTTAGAAAGAAATAATTCAGGTGGCAGGTGATTCTTCCACTCCTGAAGCTGGTTCACGAAATTCTTCAACCAAGGCTGATTTATCATATTCTCAAGAGATACAACATGTTTCAAAGCAGCCAAGTGTCGTATATAATCCCCTTGTCAGAATCAAGTGAGCCTCTCCATCAACTCCTGGTGAGTTACTTTATTAAGGTAATTTAATTCCTATTAACCTCACAGAGTAACAAGTTTTCATTCTATTTTTATAGTTGCAGGAGCTAGAAAGAAATTAAAATCCAAGGTTGTAGGACCCTCTTCACAGCCTTCTAGTACACCTACAAATCTACGACCAGAGGTTATCCAGACATGGCACAATGTATACTATCATACTAAAACTATCTGGCTAGAGCTATGTGAAGGGATACATCTTACTGAAATAAGGACTCTTTAGGATCCTGTAAATATTCATTTCAAGGATAACCCTGAATAAGTAAGAGACTATGTCAAAGGGTTGAGGACCTGTATTTATGCCACCGATGATTCTATCCATATAACCATGCGGGTGAAGGAAATGATGGATCATGGTGCCACTGATGAGGAGTGGCATGAGTACGTGGCTCCTGAAGATGTATGTTTTTTTTTCTAGATTAATTTGAAAATTGATTTCAGTCAAAGCTTTGTTACTCAAGGAAATTATTTTCTTCACCCTGCAGCTCGCAAAGAAAGGAACAGGTGAGGTTCCTTCACCATAGTAAAGCCTTGGTGGTAATTCCATTGGGGCTGCTACTAAATCTCCTCGTGAGTCAGGTGAGATATCTCCGGGCCAGTAGGCCATGAATGAAGAGTTGGACATGGACCTCCATTCTCCAATTCAAGTGCCTACAAGGGAGACTACTGATACTCCCAAAAATACAAAGAATCAAAGGCATCAGAGGAAGATGTCCACAACTAAATTCTTCAATAGTAGCGGTAAATCCTTCGGATAATCATGAGTCTATACCGATGAAATGCTTTCTCATATTTCTAGGGATTACAGGGGCTTCTTCAATTTCCCCTCTGAGGGAATGGACTGATCCTCCTGTAAGGACCACAGAGGGTGATGTTGAACAATTTCAAATTCAGGATGGCTTGCCTGCTCCTAGAGAAGAGCCAGCATCTATTCCCAGTATCCCTCCTACTACTGTTGAAAGATGAGAATAACTTTTGATCTGTGATATTTAATGTATAAAATCTGCAACAAAATCATTTGTATAGCGGCAACTGAATCTGTTATCCTTCCTGAAGAAGATATCCAGGGTAAGGGGCCACAGAATGAGGGTCGCCAAGAAGACACATAAAATGCTCCCACCAGTGAGACTAACTAGGATTATGAAATATCATTGGATGAAATGATGAATCTTGGAATGTCTTTCGAAGAAATGTTTGATCATGCTATGTTATCATGTGATTTAGATGATATTGTGTGTGAGTTTTATCCTTCGTCTAGAAAATTTTCTTATAATTTACACTTCAAATCATGACTGAAAATAATATGCAGTTCCTTCCAAAGAAGCTGCTGAACTGCCAATGCCTGAAGAGGCTATGGACATTGATGTCAACCCTGCCATTTCAGAAACATTAGTTCAAGTGGAGTTAAACCCATAAACCCCTCTTGAGACCCATCTTGATGATCCTGTTGAAACTCGGAATGATGGGGAGGACTATACTCATGTTGTTTCTCTACTGTTAGGTACTAATTGTACTGAGTTTTGATGATAGACAACCAACATTCATTGTTCTATGAAACTAACCCTAATTTTAATTGATCAAACAGGGTTATCAACTTCGATGGATAGATATGGAGGTGATGCCTCAAAATCCTCCCAGATAGTAGTAGAAGGAAAAGTAACTACGATCATGGGCGTAGGAGCAAAACATGGTACTTCTTTATGTGCATTAATCCCAGATCACATGCCCCTGATGTGATGACGATGTTGAATCATACCTGGAGGTGCATAAGGCTCTTATCTTTTCAACACGCAAGGCATGGAAAAACATATGGAAAATCATATCTAAGGTTCCTTTAGAAGAGATATCACCGAAGATCCCTCAATTGTAGTCCTTGTTAGTCATGCCAGGACTTAGCGGTTTTGGATATCAAGATATCCATATCATAGTGAAACAGGTCATCTTAAGAAGGGAGCAGGAGCAAAAGTGTCGTGAATATTTGACCAGGGTAATGCTGTCAGTCAACATTAGTGAATTTGGGGCTGTGGTATCCCGAGATGAGGCTGACTATGCTACCAAGATAAAGGTGCTAAAGCATAAGATCAAAGATAAAGTCATCCAGAAGATGCACCTTCATCAACAGTTAGATGTTGTTACTAGGGAACTTGACCAACTCAATACATCACTGGAGGGAGCTCAAACGAACGGTATGAAGGCCATTGTGGATGCCATGAAAGCACTCCATCAGGCTCAAAATAGTGATGTTGGTCGGGTGCAAAAGCTTCAAGTAACTGCTTATGAAGCTCGGGAAGCTATTCATCAAGTGAAGACTTATGTTTACAGCCTCTTGTAATTTCCTGGAAAGGAGAAGAGACTCCAATTTGTGGATGTCCTTTTAATCACTTGTGCATTAACTGGAAAGAATGCTTTCATCTTAAATCACTTGTGCACATATTTTCCTGCTACCTGATTTAAATTTTACCTATGCCAATGGGCCTAGTAAGCATAGTTTGATTTTTTCTAGGATTATTTTAAATAACCCTAAAAACTTTAAATCTTTTAATTTCTCAATATTACATAAATCATACAAAATGTATGTTTAGTGAGCTAGAAATTTACTTTTATTCAGAGTGCCCTTGTCTTTTGTGGGAATCTTAATGACTTTCACATCAGACATTAAGAATCTAATGTTTATGGTCGAAATAGATTTGACCGAATGAATTAGAATTGACTCAGTTCATAGAGAATTTATCTAAAAATTTATTACAAAACTCAAGTATGAGGGAAAATATGTAAACTATGACTTATGAAAATTTGAATCTGAGAATGATATGAAAAAGAGCTAAAAAAGACTTAGAATAAGTAGTTTCCAAGAATGAAGTTAACGTTATTTAACAAACTCGTTAGGGGGTTGAATTATGTAGGTCCACCTAAGGGCATTGGATGCATAGTCAAATGAAAAGAATCTTTTGGCTGACAGGTCTGTTATGTAGACTACTTATGCAAGGCCGCCTAAGGGCACATGCTGCATAGTCATGAAAACGAACTCTCAATAATTTACTTTTCTACTGCTATGAAGCCAGTGAAAGTTTGTGTTGATTCAACTTTTCTAAAGTATAGAGTTTTCTATATGGAAAGAGGTACTTGAATAAGGAGAAGATATTTACAAACATGATTATCGAAGAAATGGATGAATATCACTCCAACGAAGGTCTGACCCAAACGTAGGGATGGAAAATATAAGCCATAGACTTGAATACTTTCAGATCATGAAAAAGGATATGGGACAAATATGTTAATGATGGCTATTTTTTGCCGATCCCTACATATTTTCACTAAGAAAAATAAGGGAAAAAATGTTTTACTCCCATGAATTAAGTTACCAGTATTTGGCAAACCCGTTAGGTGGTTGAATTATGCCGGGCCACCTAAGGGCATTGGCTGCATAGTCAAATAATAGTATTTTTTGGCTGATAGGTCTATTTTGTAGACTACTTATCCAAGGTCGCCTAAGGTCAGGTGCTTCAAGGTAAGGAAAAGAACTCTCATAAATTGGACATTTTGTGACTAGAATTCAAGAAAAGGGTTATGAAGATATGGAAGTATTTATGGTCGAGATTATGAGACATAAAAATTGGGTATTGAATAATGTATGTAGAGATTCAAAAATCAATGCTAACCATAATCATGTAGTGGTTGGGTCCTGAATTGAAATACTAGACTTCACTATATATCTCATAAGGATGGGAATCAAGACATACATAGTTTTTGAAATATAGTTTAATGTCACGTGGGTTGAAAGTATGAGAGATCTTAGATTAGGGTCATAGATCTTGGACCATTATAAGAATTACACAGTGTGTGATTTCACGGGGACTTTTCAGCCAGGGGACTGAAAGTGGAATTTAGGGTTAGGCCCAAAAGACTTGGGGCTGGATTCGAGGGACACTCGAATGATGCCAAGTATCCCATAAAGAAGGAAATCAATCTCACGTACTTCTAGAAATAAACTCTGTACAGATTTGGTTCGTACATGTGAAGGGTGAAAGGGTACTTTAGTACAATGATGGTTTAACCCAAGATAAAAGGTTCAGGTATTGCCATGTATGCACAAAGTTTTTAGAATATAACATGATTAAAAATCAATGTAAATAATGATCCCCTCTCAGTTAGGTGTATCAATGAATATTGTAGTTTATTGTCATACAGGAAAAAAGTGTTGTACAGTATAACGTCGTATAGAAGGGACAAAGGTGAACCAATGCAAAGATATTTATTCTGGGATCTGTTTCACTTATCAACATAATATTAGATGAAGGTGAACCGATTTGAAGGGATTGGTTTTGGGTTTGAACCATGGGAGGTTTCCAACGTACCCAGCCTAGAAGGCATGGATCAAAGTCCGTATAGTTCAATTATAGAATGAATTACAGATCAAGTTGTTTTTGGGGATAACGACCTAAAAAAGATTTTGGGTCTTACACGTGGTTAGCGGCCCAAAGAGGGTGTTATGGTTGAAATTTGATCTAAGTTCACATGAGTCAACCTCATTGTGAGAAACAAAAGGTAACAAAAACCTTAACGATGCACAGTTTAATGTCATGTAGGACATATTAAGGGACTATGTCGTTTAATGTCTTGTAGTTAAGACTATTGGTGTGGCACTGTTTAATGTCATGTAGCAGGGAAAAAGTATAGTTTAAAGTCATGTATGACATATTAAAGGACTTTCTATACAGTTTAGCATCATTTTGCTAGGACGGTGGGGAAAATATAGTTTAATGTCATGTTATACAAAAAGAGGACTTTGCAGTTTAATTTCATGTGGTAAGGAAAAAATAGGACACATTTTAAAGTCATGTTAGACGTATTAGGGACTTTTTCACATTTTAGAATCATGTTGGACGAAAGTGAGAAATAGTTTATGGTCATATACATGGACTGTGGATGGTGCAGTTTAACGTCGTGCTGGATGTAAGGAAATTGAAATTAGTTTAAGGTCATATGCATGGACCATGGATGGATGTAAGTATTCTATGTTTATACAAAATAGTTCCTCAGAAAACTGGCTTTGGTTGGAGTAGTGATGAGTTCTCCATCCATTGAGATTAAAGAATAAGCTCCATTGGAATATACCTTATGTATTGAATAAGTTCCCTCCCACTTTGGTTCAAGCTTAGGAGGTTTCCATCCTGGTATCATTGGAGTTCTGAGATCTAATACCAATTCTCCCTGAACGAATGAATGAAGACGGAATTTTTTGTTGAAAGCTTGTGATATTCGATTATGATAGACATCCAAGTGGTGCCGAGTGCACAATATTTTCTCAACTAACTGTTCCAATTCATTCAATCACTTATGATATTGTTCATCTGCAGATGATTGATCACAAATGGCTACTCTGAGCGAAGGTAATTGAACTTCAATGAGAAAGACTACATCTGTTCCATATAAGAGTGAATATGGAGTTGACAGCGTTGCAGTGTGGGTGGTGGTCCGATAAGCCCATAAATCATGAAAGAGTTTATCAAACCATGACCTATTATCTTTATCCACCATCTTTTGTAGTATATTTGACAGATTCATGTTGAAATATTCCATCTGGCCATTGGCCGCCGCATGATACCTAGATGAATGATTGGATTTGATGTTGTAATCTTGATACAATTTCTTCACCTCAGATGAACAGAAGATGGTTCCATTGTCTGTAAATATGGTATGAGGGACACAAAATATGGTAATGATGTTATACTTGATGAAGCTGAAAATACTTTAAGAACTAACTTCTTTTAGAGGTATTGCCACTGCCCATTTGGAAAAGAAGTCAGTAGCATTAAGTATATACTTAAACTGCTTGGACGTAGCTGAAGTGTAAGGTCCCACCACATCCATTCCCCATGTGGAAAATGACCACAAGTATTAAGCTTTATAAAGGAAATCTGGAGGTTGATGATTGAAGTTGGCATGTACTTGGAATGATTGACACTTCCTTGGGAAATGAACATAATCTTGTATGAAAAATTATCCAACCCTTCAAATCTGATTAGACAGACTATGTACAGACTGGTGGGCACCACAGAATCCTGCATGTACTTTATTCATGACAGCCATTGTCTCTTCACCATCGATACATCTGAAGAGAACTCCATCAAAACCACGCTTGTAGATAATTTTATCTAGGTGATCTAGGATATCATAAAGAGTAAAATTGACCACACATCTATGGACTTGTTCTTTCTCAGCACTATGAGGTGAAAGTGTTCCATTTAGAAGGTGTTCCATGATAGGTGTCATCCATCCTGTAATATGACCATATTGTTCAGGAATGGGACTAATTTCATTGATTTCCACTATTCTGGCTTTAACATAAGGTGAAATTGTACGACGGTGGGCAATACTGATGGTTGTCTCGTCCCGATTTGGATATGCCAGAGATGTGGCTATATTTGCCATTGCATCAGCTTGTGCATTTTGTAATCTTGGGACATGAAAATGTCAGTTCTGAAGGAAACTCCAACATTAACTCTCTGACATAAAAATACAAAGGGATTAATTCTTTTTTTTTCTGATGGAATAATCCCCATTGACTTGTTTGATTACCATGTCTGAATCACCTTTCACCTTTAAGTGATTCACTTGTGCTTGAAGCGCCAACTCCAATCCTACAATAAGGGCTTGGTATTAAACTTCATTATTTATACCGCCTTCCAAAAATGAGAATGAATAAGGTAACACTGCCTTTTCTGGAGACATGCGTACAATCCCTAAGTCAACTTTTTTGAATTAAGGATTTTCCATTTTCTTCCTTGTTGGAATTCTGGAAGCACCATAAAATTACATTTCCCATGTTTGAATACTATCTTGAATAGATAAGACTTCCTCATCAAAGAGTTCAATATCTGAAGATGTGTCTTCCACTGAAGGGTGTTCTGCAAGGAAATCAGCCAGATCTTGTCCCTTTATTGCTTTTTGAGACACATACTGAATGTCGAACTGCTGCAAGATAACTGCCGACCTTGCCAGACGTCCGGTAAGCATTGGACAACTAAGGATAAATTTTAGAGGGTTATTGTGAGATACCAATTGGACCTCATGATGTTTCAGGTAGTGTCTCAAAATTTGAACAATAATGATTAATTCTAGGTAGCACTTCTCAATATTTGAGTATCGGGTTTCTGCTTTGAGCATAGTCCGACTGAGATAGTAGCGGTTGTTTTCATTCCCAGTATCATTCTTATGGGCACGAAAGGCAACAAATGATCGCTCTAAAGCTGGTACATAGAGGATAAGTGGTCTTCCTTCAACAGGTGTCATATGTATCGGTGGATTAAAGAGATATTTCTTGAGAATATCGAATGCCTCTTGATATTCTTCAGTCCACTGGTAAGTGACTCCCTTCTTCATCAATTTGATGAAGGGTAAACTATTGCCTGCCAAATTGGCGATGTAACGCCGAATATAGGCTAAATGTCCTTGAAGTGCTCTTAATTATTTCAAATTTCGGGGAGGTGACATACCAAGGATTGACTTGGTCTTCTCATTATTAACTTCAATACAACGATGGCGTACAACAAAGCTTAGAAATTTTCCTGAGGTTACCCCAAAATAACGTTTTAAGGGGATCATCTTCAAATTATGTTGTGGATTCTTGCATAATATGACTTCCAAATCAGCCACGTGATTAGAACATTGTTTTTATTTGACCAAAAAATCGTCCACATAACATTCAAAAAACTTCCCTATAAAAGGCTTTGAAGATAAAATGCATGGCACACTGATATGTTGCACCTGCATTCTTTAAGACAAAGGGCATTACGCAATAGCAAAACACACCCTGCAGGGCTCTGAAGGCTGTAGATTCCTCATCTTCTAGTGCCATTCAGATTTGATTATATCCAGAATATTCATTCATGAAGGAAAGTGCTTCATAGACACATGTGGCATAAATTAGGAGTTCAGTAATCAGAACTGGAAAATCATCCCTAAGACAATGCCAATTAAGATCTCTGAAATCAATGCAAACTATAATTTTCCCATTATTATTTTTCACATGGAAAATATTTACCAACCACATGGGATATTGAGCTTCAATGATGATGTTAGCTTTGATGAGCTTATCCAATTAAGCCTCAATTTTGAAAGCATAGGTTCGGTGTGTTCTTCTAGTGGCTTGTTTGAATCCTCGATGTTTTTCTGGAAAACCCAAACGATGAGTGGCGACATCAGGATCAAGACCTGGAATCTCTGTATAGTTTCATGAAAATATGTCTCGATTTTTCATTAAAAAGGAAATATACTTCTCTTGTTCTTAAAGAGTCATGGCTGCACTGATTAATGTGGGGCATGGATCTTCTTTTTTACCCGGATTTATTTCTCTGAGTTCATACACGGTGGTAGAGAAACCCTCTTCAAATGCCGGAGGAGCATCTCTGAGATCTTCCTCTTCCTCTTCAACATGTGGTACTTCTTATATTTCTACTTGCATAGTAGATGATGAAGCAGAATTTCCATGGTCAGGAGAGATGTTAAAATTTGAAAATCTTAAAGAAGAAGCTTCCATTTACGACATGATTGATAATGAAGGGTCTTCTTGGGGTAACAAAGAGGAGATGATGTATTGAGAATCGAAATCATCGTTTACCTCTGACATTGCGATAACTTGCCCTGGCCTGATTTGTGATGTATAGACTTGGTGGATTTCATTAGATGAAATGAAGACATCTCCATTTGAGCTTTCATCATTTCTTGGTGAATCACCACTTTCTCCCATGTTTTCTGGATCGATTTCCATAATTGACATTATGGATCTTTCCATAAGAGTATTTTGATTTGGGTCTATCCTGTCAATTTGACTGATAGGCAACACATAATCTGTACTCTCATGCACAAATGGGTTTACTGGAATCTTTTCCAAACCATATGGAGCATTAACATTTGTAATCTTCCTTGTTGCAGATTTTTATTTTCCCTTTATGTGATAGAATTCTTCCCCAATGTATTGAGATTCACATGTCATGAACGTGAATTTATCACCATAAAATGTCCCAATTTGACAATCAAAACAATATTTGAGACATTTATGGTATGCCGAAGGGATAACCGCATGCATATGTAGCCAGGGTCTACCAAGAAAGATGCTAAACGATGAATCTTGATCAATAACCATAAAATTTTAATTGGATACAAGATCTCCAAACTGAGTTCTGATTGTAATCATGTTGAGTGGTTCTTGTTCATTTTTATCATATCCTTGTAACATCAAAGTAGAAGAAGATAAATCAGATTCCGTGAGCCCTAATCGATGAAGTGTATGAATGGGCATAAGGATGAATCATGAACCATTGCCAATGAATATTCTTCGGACGTCTACACCATTGACCTTTCCAGATAATTATAAAGGTCTGATATGTCCATGCACAACATCATCGTCATCTTCATCAGTAAAAGATATTACTACATGGAATTCTGCAGGATTATTCTCTATATGGTAGACTTCATCTTCAGCAATTTCAGTCTCAAATTCATGAGGACTTGACAATGCCTTGATGAGTGTCTCTCGAAGATCCTTTTATAAATTCAAGGCATCCAAAATTGATAACTTGTCCGGTACTTGGGAAAGGTGTTTCAATATATCATAATTTTGATCCAAAGGATTGATTTTCCCAATAGGTACATGTGGTTTAGTAGGTGCCTTGGAAGTTGATGCTTTGGAATTGGATGCATCTTGTACTGGGATAGGAGTTGGTAATACTCCTGGCTTTGGAAGATTAGACGGATTAGGTCTAATTACTTGCTGAGAGGAAGAAGATGGAACCTTCAACCGATCTTCAAGAATAATTGTACTAGGGTGGAATCTGCCTTGTGTGGAAGAACTTGCTTGTTCTTCTTGAGCTTGTTGAAGGGATCTGCCACGAGTTTCTACCGCATACACAGTTCTAGAAGGGGTTGAATTGGAATAGTGACCTTTGAAAGATCCACGTCTTCCCATGTATCCCGAACCTTTGTTACTTCCTCGGATTACTTTGTTTGATATAGGGAATTCATGCTCATCAAAATCAAATCTGCGACTGGCATACGGATCTGTTAATTGAATCATATTAACAGAAACAAATATAAACTCTTCATTTGATGAAGACTCTACCTGATTAGCATGTTTAGGTTGTGTCATTTGGTGGGGAGGTGCCCGTTTCTTTGAAGTAGACGGCATGAAATCTGCCAGAGGCAAAGACAGCTAAGGCTTTGATACATACTCACCTTTTTCTGATGGTTCCTCTTTCTTTTAATCATGTGGCTTCTTTGAGGATTTTCCCTCTGATGAAGATGGTTTTACTGCGGCATTGATGGAAGAAGGAACAATTGTTTTCATCAATTGCGTTTGCAAAATGGAATGAGTTAGGTTGATCAGTTTTTTGACCATCCAATCATCATATTTTTGTGCATTTTTTCTTTTGACTACTTTCCATTAACCTTATTCCTCTCGAAGTGTAGAAGTAACACATGCTACATGGGTTGAAGAGCCTTTTTGTTTGTCTTGTCCCGAGTTGACCATCTTTTGATGGAGGTATTTGAAGACAAAACACTCTTGCATGGGATTACCCAACATTTGATAAAAGGGGAAATTGTTGGGATGGTCTTCATATCCTTCCTTGTTTGGTCTCTTGGGCCTTTTTAATTGAACCATGTTATTTTCTAGAGCTGAAATGAAGTAACCAGGAACTTGTTCATTTTGGAAAATTATGTTTTGATCATCAAATCCTCAAATTGATTCAGTCTTTGATCTCTTTGATCATCTTGACGAAATGGCCATTTTTTTGGAGCTCAGGAGGTGGAGCCCTTCGAGAAGATGAATGTTTTGAAGTAGAAGCAGGTACAGGTGATTGTTTAAGCATAACTGTAGCAGTCTCTGCTTTACCCATTCTCCTTCCTGGAGCTGATGGATTACATGAGCATTATCCTTAGTCTTTATAAGAGAATATTCAATATTTTGAGCGATTTAAGTAAGGTATCGAAACCCTCTTATGTATTTCAAAGGGATCAATGGCGTGTGTAATTCGTCAAGCAGATTTTCCACACAGATTGGAAACAACTCTTCTTGAGAGAGTGCTATGCTTAGGGAATATGTTAATCCCTTCCAGCGAGCCATGAAATCTAAAACCCTTTCATTCTCCCATTTCTTACAGTTTGTAAGATCAAAATTTTTTTTCTTTGGCAATGTTGAGCAGAACTGAAGAAGGAATTTTTGGTGAAGATCGTCCCACCCGGTAATTGACCGAGATTTCAAGCTTGTGTACCAGAAAAAATTAACTCCTTGCAAGGTTCGCACGAAGCATATGAGTTTCACTTTTTTTTCTGTTCTAGATTACCCATCATAGGATCGCAACAAGACACGTAATGCCTCAAATGCTGTTCAGGATCGCCTGATCCATTGAAAATAGGGAATACAGGGTTCCCAAAACGTGATGGGGGAGGGATTGAATCTACCCATTCAGGGTAAGCTCTCTTTTTTGGTTGAATTTTTAGAACGCTTTCCCTCCATAGCTTCCAACCAAGATGTTAATGAATGAATAGTAGTTATAAACTTTTGAGAAACATCCAGTTGTGCTTGGACCTGAACAAGTACAATGACTGGAGCTAGTATAGATGTTGTGTCTGGTACTACAACTGATGGTAGCACCGCCAATTGTTGTTGCACTTGACCTGAAGGATTAAACCTGTGATGTTTCATTGATAGAAGAGGATATTCTTGATCCATCTCAGTAGCCACAACAAATTCCCATGGCTAAAAAACTCCATCCCACTTAGGAGGAAGACTACGTTGAAGTAGTTCTGCACTCAACCTCATCAATTCCATCATTTCTTCCTCCTATTGTGCAAATATTTTCTTTAGTAAGATCGATTGGCCTTCTCCAGAGGAAGGTTATGTAACCTGATTCTTTCCTTTCCCCTTGTTAGCTCCCTTTAGGAGAGGGGGAAGTGGGTTACTTGAAGGATTTCCTAGATTTTGGGCAATCCTTTGATTTCGTGTACACACACCTTCTTCATTTGTGTCTGTGCGTACAACTTCTTGAGCCTGAACCTCTTCATCTGATCCCTCTGAGTGAGCCACATCTGGGGAATCAGCAACAACGACATTGATTACATTGATTGATGCATAATGCATTACATCCCTTCTTTCAGTATTTCTGTGATATTGTCTTCTTCAATGTCTTTGACGAGACATTGCCTTTTGTTGATTCGATCCCTCATGAAATTCTTGACAAACCATAATTTGGAGAGAATCTCCTGATAATTTGGAACTTCTTTCCTCTTGAGGATTATTCCCCAATCGAGAGAAAATTGACATTCCCTGAGGGAAGTATTGAGGATTTGAAAAAGTTCCCAGTCTGGTGGACTAGGGTGGTTCATGCTTTCTTTGATCAACTCCTCGAATCCTATTTGTTGATTCTGAGGGTTGGTTTAAATGAGTCCCTTATATGGCAAGGTGGGGTGGATCTTGACATGATATATCTGGGTCTTTCTTAAAATCTCTCCTGATCTTGTGGACTTCGGTCCGAAAATTAGTTGGATGCATCAATCGACATCCACTTTTATCACCCGACTCAAAAGACCATTGGATGATTTCTGACACTTCTGTCACATGGTGATGTGCTTGCTCCAAACAAGAGGCATTTTCAATATTCTTGTTTGCTTGATGCAGGATTAATTCAACAACGTATTCCTTATATGCTTGATTTAGAGAAGAACTAGTTGAGGTTTGTATTTGAGCGAGCCTTTGATTACACAGAAAGCCAATTGGTTGTGGCTGGCTATGTGCAATAACATTGCATGAAACCAATTTCGGCGGTCTTTACTGACCGGAGAATACAACGAAATGTAGTTCTCCATGAATGACCCATCCTCTGACATGAATACCAGATGGGGAATTGGAAATTAACTGGGGCAATCTTCTTAGTGCACCAAGGCATGAATGTTGAAGGGTTCTCTGCTGCTTTTCAGCCTTTGGATATCAACAGACTGATAGATATACCAAGTCAATTTGGTGTTGTAACCCTTCTATTATCTTAACATGATTTTCATATTCATCATAAGATTATACTTTATTTTTAAACTAACAAAGGGTTTTTCGTATGTTGAGACAAATATCATGAATTCCATCTTCCATCAACATATCTGGAATGTCATACTTAGATTCAGCCAGAGGCCAAAACATGACTAGCACTTCACCATTCGCAAGTTGTTTTCTCATGTTCAGTACTTCCTCTTTATAATTCAATGAAGATTATTCTACATTATTAGACCAGAGCTGGTGCTTACTTGTTGCTTCATCGGATTCAACAAGATTGGTAAATAAATAACTTATCAAACTAGAAGATGCAAGACTTAGGGGTGGTTCAAGGAATGACCTACACCCTGGGCTATCTTCTTGTTGAGAAAGCATTTCACCCGTTAATGGTAAAGAATTTGACATCACCAGCTTCACATTTCCAAGTGCCTCAAGATAAGAGGTCTTTCTCGTTACTACATTTTCAATTGTGGAATTTTCCAAGCAACGTGAATCACTACTATAGAGAGGACATTCACAACGAAATTCATCATCATGGGGAGGAACACCATGGTGGGTTACAGAAAAAGATGAAACATTTTTCTCCTTGATATTCTGACCACATATAGGGTTCTTGGGGCCCTCATTTGAAGATTAAACTTTGAGATAGTCCGAATTGTCATGAAGCAAGCCTTTTTAAGGATGTGTCTAGTGCAGACCTTCAGAATTAATGTCCCATCTGTTGGGAATTGAGAGAGAAGAATCTTGAGAAGTAACAGATAGTTTTCTGAGTGCATCAAGAACTCCAGCATCGAGTAAGGCCTTGTTACATATTGGCCCTTGATTTCTTGACTCTGTAGGGAAGGTCTTCTTCTTAGACGTCTTCTTACTCAATTTGGCAGGTGTATGTGCCTGGTCAGAAGAAATGACCAGGTTAGGCTGAATGTCTCCTCTCAAACCATGTGTATGTGCCTGACTTGGTTGTCTATATGATATGGGGGAGTACTCTCCACAACCCTCTTGGAATGGAAAAGAGGTGTCTGTCTGTTCTGGAGTGAAACATTGATTTGTCACTCCATGGGTAGGGATAGATTTATGTGTATTTCCTTGAGATGCTGCTGAAGTTGTTATAATATTCTGGCAGGCATCCAGAATATGAGCAGGGATTTGCTTCTCCTCTTTCACCATTGATAGAATATTATTGGTGACTTCAGCTGCCAGAACGAGGATATACATCCAATCCTTGCATATAGTAGGTGGGTGTTCCTGCTCCTGTCCTCCTTTTCCTGTCAATGAATCCTAACAGTACTCAAGTGTGGGGACAGAGAGTTGAGTCTGCCTCCTACTTGTCATTAGAGCTTTCTGACTAAATTCTCCGAGTACTACCAAACGAGACTCTTGGTAAGCTTGATCAATACTAGTAGTTGTATGTGACTGCTGATTGTACTTCGCCGAACGTGGTTTATTAGCTCCATCATATGTAGTCAGATGAGCCTACTGACTAACTGATGATTTATAAACAGGTGTATGTTCCCGTCTATAGTACTCCGCTGGAATTTCCAGGCGGGATTGGCGTGATGCTGCCAGACGAGTCTACTGGAAAGTGGGATTAGAACGGACGGTTCTGTGTTCCCACTCTTTTATTTCCACCAATTTAGGTTGGTGGACTTCTCCGAAGATGGCAGAGATGAGAACCTTCTCACTATTGACCGGATTTCACCTCTGGCGACTCATCTTGCATGCTCGGGTTCGAGGAACCTAAGCCGAACGACAGGAGTTGATACCCTCATCATGTTGAGGGTGCAATGCCGCATGAGTCTGGTGGCGATTATTGATGGGAGACCTCTAGAAGGACTCATGTCTCCTTGAATTAAGGCCCTAAGGGACCTGCTCATTCACCACCTAAAAATATGTGAGTGAATGGTGATTGCGTTCCAGAGATAACGATCCGAAACGGTTGGAGATAGTGGTTAGAACCGCCTACTTCCTGATTAGTAGTCGTCACTTTCCGAACAACCAGGTTGAATTATTGACATGAAGGGCTTGTCGAGTGGCCTCTAGAGTCGGAATAGTACCATTTTGAAGATACTTATTAACCAGCGCATTTGATACCCAGTGTTGAAGACGTTTAGTAGGTGATGTCGTCCTCAGAGCGGATGACGATCTAGCAGGAGTAGCATCAGTGGCATTCGCATCAGAGGTTTTCACGGCAGACGTATTCACAGGTGTAAACATGAGAGATGCCATTTTGGAAATGCAGAAGATCTTGGAAAAGAGTGCATGTTTGATATAACAGACATAATAAAGATAAGCCTACCCACTACATCTTTTGGATGAGCACAATATGTTATTTATTGTTTTTTTGGTCCTTTTATTGTGATTAAATAGGGGCCTAACAAATAATCAAATCATCATTTTAACATGGTTAAGGATTCACATCGGGTTCACCATTTATTGTTTCCTTTGGAATTTTCGGTGACCTCGTTTATTGAAGGTTCAAACATTACAATCGATTCCTAACTGGTTTTTTCTTAGAACCGGAAACATCCAATGATTCCATATCCATTTGAACCTACTTTCCAAAGGTAGGAGCCCATTAGTTGTGGACTGATGAGGCTTAAATATTTCCATTGGTCGAGAGGATGAGAGTTCGGACTCATCACACCTTTTTGAGGGGAATTATTGTATACTCCGAGACTCTCATTATAGATTTATGTTACGTTCATGAATCCTTATTACATTACCAATTATAAAAATGTGCTTTCCTTTACATCTAACAATCAATGATTGATATGTAGGAAATTTAGAGAATCTTTTATATATATTCGAGATTATTCATCGATAGAGAATCGTTTGTATTTGTTATAGATTCTTAGTCAATGGTATCCTTTAGTACATAAAAGCCTCTTGGTCATTATGATAACCATACTGGTTTTAAAGCCACTCAGTGGGGAACATGAATTTTATTGTCATTCAGAAGGACATGGATTATTTCAGAGTTTGGATTGTACCCACTGATAGGCTACCTATGTATCCTTTATTTTGGAAAAGGAATCACAACCCACATAGTTTGAATAAGGGAGTATGATTTTTATGCATTATAGATGGCTCAAAGAAAGATTTCATGATTACTTTTACACTATATAGTCACGTGAGTCTTGCTCGGTGTGAGAAACAAGAGTTATTGGTGAAGCCAGACAATTGTTCCACGAACGATGCAATAATGTGGGGCTTATGTATTTATGACAACCCAAAATATATGAGGATTAAGATTTACTTCAGGGAAGAAATTGAGTAACAAGGTCCAAAATGGTATATGTACTTCATGGATATTTGGGTACTCAAACATGGGGCTTCCTCCTGAGGAAGATTCCCATATTAGGAGGGGACTCATGATTGGGTTTTACTCGTGAGAAGGAAGACCAGATCAAAAGTAAATTAAGACTGGTTAAGATGAATTAAGACTGGGGCTTATTCCTGATAAGGAATCCATGGTTAAGGGTCATGAGGCTTACTCTTGAAAACGAGGCCCATGTTAAAGGGATTTGAAAATTAAAGGGCTTGGGGATTACTCCTAAGGAGGATGCCAAAATTTGGGAAATTTATGATTGGGGCTTACTCCTAAGAAGGAAGCCCATGTTAAGGGAATTATGATTAGGGATTACTCCTGAAAAGGAGGCCCAAATTAATGAGGACAAGGAGATTACTCCTAAAAAGGAGGCCAAGATTAATGAGGACTTGGGGATTACTCTTGAAAAGGAGGCCCATATTTGAGATTGGGGCTTACTCTTAAAAATGAGGCCTAGGTTAAGGGAAATTATGACTGGGGATTACTCATGAAAAAAAATCCCAAATCAATGATCCTCTCCTGTTAGAGGATTAGGTGGAATGAATGAACTCTTTAACTTTCGTGATATAAAAATGTGTAAATCAATAGTTTTTGAGAGATATTCCCTGGAACTCCTTTTAGATAAGGAATTAAATCAAGGAAACATGACATAAATGGCTTAAAGAGTGTCTTGAAGGCTGAATCTTGAATAGGAGAGGTGGAATGGAATAAGAAGTGTTAAAATGGTCAGCAAGGGTACTCAAAAGTTTAAGGGCGCCCAAGTCCTAGTAGGCATGCACGTACTTCGTGGTAACGCAAGTCCTCGTCGCGCATGTATACCTGCGCGACACATGGGTACTTGCACGACTTTTAACCGGTAGGGTAATACTTGGGAGATCCTTGACCAAAGCCTTTATATTTATCATGCAGTACTTCCAGAAGAGTTGCGCATAGATTTTAATTAGTAGGTAAGGAGGCGCGCAAGTGTGTCCATTTCCCTTATGGGTAAAACACATAGGTGTGCAAGTGATAGTGAATTCTAACACTTAGACCATATTCCAATTGTTTAGACATACCATTTAGGTAAAGAATTACCTTAGAAGTGTTCGGAAGACTTGAAGAAGAGACTTGGGCATTCAGAGCACTATATTTGAATTCTGGAAAAATTTCTCTCGAAATGGGGGCCCACTAGGGGAATTTTTAGGCTGGAGAAGACCATGAACGGTTTTCAAAGAGGGTGTGCAAGTCACTTGCATGACTCTTAAGCGGTTAGCAAGTATACTTGTATGACAGTAAGGGAACATGCGTAAAGAAAGTTCATTTGAAGCCTTGTTCATGCCTTTGTTGATTTTTGATGTTTTCTTAAAAGGATGAACCAATTTGTGCTAAGTCATTTCCCTCTCCATTCCTTTAGTCAATGGGACAAAAAAGGAGAGCCAACCACGGGTGTGGATTCTTATATTTCTGTTTGGGTGATTCTTTTTCTCTGGCTTGTCTTTATGCCTGTTAGTTTTCCAGTAGTGCAGAATTTACTTAAATGGGATAACTTGAACATGAAGAAAATAATGGGATCAATGGGGAATTGTTTTCTGGGATTATTGGTGACATGGTCATGGGTTCTATGTTTCATGAGAATGAAAAGTAATTAGGGTGTTTGTTCTTATGTTGGTTTTGGAACTCCTAGCTCGGGATGCGTGCTTGTTATATATATTTTATAATTGTAGTTCTTATGTTTCTTATTCGCGCCCCACCCATGTTGATCACCTAGTGCTGAACACCCCCATTTCATGGGGGAGGTTTTTTTTCAAACACTCCTATGAGTGGCTAGTAATTAGCTCCTTTTTTTCAACCTTTCCCAAATAGCCCAAGACTCATCGGGCAGGCTGTGATGGCATGAGATCCATTATATCCCAAGATTCTTCGCGGCAGGGTAGTTGTGGGGGTTTCCCAAGTGTGTGCGGGTAGGTTGTTTCAAAAGTGTCTTTGGGGTGAGGGCCATGATTCTTCAGGTGTGGTAGTAGTTGTTCTGGCCTAGGTGTTTGCAGGTGTGGTTATGTGTGGTTGTTGTGGCCCAGTTGTTTTCGGGTGGGATGTGTGGTTGCGGCCCAGGTGTGTGTGGGCGGGGTCTAGCAGTGGGACTATGGTGAGAATGGCAGGAGAGGTTCGATGCATAGGATGTCTTAAATAACAAGTGGGGATGTTGCGTGGGGTACACAAAAATCTATGTGTTATTACTATTATATTTCTTGACTTGCATTATTTGGGGAGCCTTCCTTGGTTAGGATTGGGTGGGATGTTTTCCTTGCTAGGTGTTTCAGTTATCTCTTTTCTCATAGGGCATTATAATACCTCCCCACTTGTGCATGAGTGCTTTTGGTTTTCCATATTGAGTATACTTGTATTCTCACCCTACATATATAAAGCTGTTTTCAGGATTCCAGGAGGATTTCAGGGATTGTGCAGGGTTGTACTAGTTCAGACTTTGGGAAAGTTGTTGCTACTGTTTTTCTTTCTTTTGGAACTTCTTTTTTGGGTTTTCTTTTACTTTTGTATCATTTACTATTGGAACATGCATATGAGAATGGGTTTTTTGGGTTTTACCGGTACTTCCACTTTTGGTGTTGTTGGGATTTACTATCTTATCTCCCAATCCTACTAAATAAAAATGGTAACGACTTCCATCATGTGTGTGATTCTATTCCCTTGGTGGTAGTCGCCACTCCAGGACCTATTGAAGGTGGGTCTCAGGGGTCATTATTTCTTCCTCAACATGCACATGGAAGGGACTGTCAACTTGTTGTCCCTTCTTTTATCTTGGTGAAGGTGGGTCGTGACAGAATGGTATCAGAGGTAGGTTGAGAGATTATATGGAGTTAATAGTTAGGAACAGTGAGGATTTCATGGGATGGTAGGGAAACAGTTTTGGACAATCTTGGTGCGTGATATATGCCATGGAAGAAAATCTAGGACAAGGGATTTTAGGCCCCCCTGTAATCTGATGAAAGGACTCTAGGCCTACCGAACGTCCAAGTGACGCTACACTGATTTTAGGTTAGAGACCCTAGGAAAGGTACATGCGTTATAATGACTTGTTTTCACATGTTTCATGGGTATTTTGGGGATTTAAAATGAATAAGAAGCATAATAAAATTTAGGAACAATTTTCTACACTACTCGGGCTTAGGTATTCCTTGGTCACCTTGAAGCTATGTCACCTGGGAGACGACCAAGAGTAGTGCAGATGATCGAGGACCAATAGGTTGACTTGGCCACTTGGCAGAGGAATGACCAGGATGAGGAGGACGATCAATGGAAGAGGATGCTTCATGCCTTTCAGCGACAGACCTTTGGGAAGTAGGAGGGAATCACCTCCGACATGGAGACATCAAGCTGGATAGAGGAGCTGGAGATAGATTTCATCATGATCTAGGCTCTGATGGAGTACTAGGTTCCTTTGGCTGTAAGCCAGATGTGGGGAGCAGTGCGTTAGTGGTGGACTCTCTACCTTGGGGAGAAGTCGGATGTTGAGGTTACGTGGGTTGATTTCGAGAGGGAGTTCCAAGAATAATTCCTCTCTTCCATGATGAAGGTTGAGAAGAGGCATGTGCTACTCTCCCTCCAATAGGGGAGCATGTTAGTGAGAGAGTTGGGGATCAAGTTCAAGGATCTACTCCTCTTTTCTCCGGACCTCTTTCCAGACGAGGAGTCTCGGGCGAGACGTTTGGAGGAGGCACTTAGACCTTATCTTCAGTATGCTGTTACTCCCTTCACCTTACAGGCATACATGGAGGTCCAGAAGAAATGTGAAGTGGTGGGGAGGATTCACACGTTGGGACATGTATCATGAGAGGGAATCCAGTTGGGCTCGTCGAAGGGGAAGGCCATCAGCAGTATGCCTCCAGCATCAAGGCCCTCTAGGTATCGACCAATAGGTAGTAGACCCTAGCAGTTCCAGTTCTGATATCCCGATCCTCACTCTTTCCCTGATCCTTACTCAGTGGATGGACCAATCCTTTGGTTCATGTGTTGTGGAGGCTTTTCGTGCTCGAGGAAAGTACCTGTGAATGGGAGACACAGATGCGCTCCCAGTACCTAGAGATATTTTGAGTTTTGTTCTTTTTTGTTTTTACTTGATTGTGATTGAATGCTTTACCTTTTTAACTATGGAACATGCGGTTTTTCTTATTTTGTGGATGTGTGTGAAGTGTCCTGACTATGGGGAGGGGAGGAACCAATCCTTAAACAAGACGCATTTTGGTGGATGCGATTAAACCCGTTCGGGCAAGTCAGTTCCACCCAAAGAGGATAGTATCTAGACATGGAGGAACAAACTCCATTACCCATATGACTGGATAGTTTGACCCTCGAGTGTTTCTTGGTTACTTGAGGGGGATGTTCTCCTATATGTAGATGAGGTTAACTCCCGAGAGGTATATTTCTAGGTGGTTTTTTGGAACCCCTCTTTTCTTAGGGTCTATTTTTGATTTATGAGGTAGAGAATAGTTTGTGAGGTATCTGATGTAATGGACCGAACCTACCTCGTCCATTACATTGCCAAAACATGGCTCCACCATGAGGGTGGCACTGTGAGGGTGGAACCGTGAGGGTGGCACCATGATGGTGGCAAGGTGATGGTGGAACCATGATGGTGGCACCGTGTCCTCACCGAGCGGTCTTTGTTCTATCCCAGTTCTCGACCTTTCAGCTCCCGCAACATATCTTTTGACATAATGATGATTTAATAACCATTTTAAAGGAATTTAAATCCCATAAATAATATCTAAAATCCCCCAAGAGTCTAGAAACCGTAAACTTACCAAATGTGTGGGTTTTCCTCATTGTTATGCCCTTCCTCATACCTTCCAGATCCACCCCTGTTACGTGTTTCCTTATGGTTAATGAAAACTGTTTAATGCATAGCCGTTATGACAACATCACTGAGGAGAATTTTTAAATTAAAATTAATTCCAGCTTTCATAACCACTCAACCGCATAGTGAAACCATGATCCAACATTATATCCATTCAAAATTCCTTATCCCGTGACAACAAGATCTTATCTTTTTATCATGTTAGAAATTCTTTCTTCTTCCTATTGGCTAGTATCCATTTCTTCTTTGTGGGTTTGGAGTTCCCCTTCTCGATGCAAGTGGTGTGCCTGTGATGGAGCCTTTCTGCTCACCCTTGGAGTCTCTGATGTTCCTCCCCTGCAAGTCACGCATCCCCAGTTCTTGGCACGTGGAGAATAACATCGATTCTTGATCAACCATCCAGGGATATTCCTTCATCTCTCCTTACTATATATCATGCGGGGTGGCTACGCTATTGTTTTTGTGGGAATGGATGAAATAAAAGCATAACAAAGACAATAAAAAGAATGTTAATGAATTATGGGGTGCGTTCGACAATTCTGTTGTACTCTTTTATATTTTCTATATATAGTGAACTATATGGGCTTATACTCACAGAAAATCACGTCAGTTGGTGGTCTTTCCTTGCGTGCTATAAAATCCTTGTCTTCCGCGATGATTAAATGCCTGTAAAATGGAATTTTGTTAATAACTGAACCTCGGTTGGTTAAATGGATTCCCAGTGAACGTCAATCAATGCGTGGTCACCCCGGTTAAACAATAAAAAGAAGAACCTAATGAATTATTTGCTTGAACATGGAATTTTCCCTACTCTATTTTGGAAGTAGGTGTGTTGTTCTACATGTTGATTATAGGGTGATGTGGATGGGTATGGGATCCTATTTTGTGTCCCGGTTGTTGGTTGGTAATCTGAAGCTATGTCAGGATGTATCTCGAGGAATGGTTTGGTTCCAGTACCTTGAGGGATCTCACAGATCCCTTTGTTGTTGTGACTTTACCAGAGAACCAGGTGTGAATTCTTAAATTGATGTTTGGGTGTTTCTCTTTCTCTGGCTTGTGGTTATGAATTTTAGTTGCCCAGTAGTGAAGAATTTAGTTAAATGGTATCACTTGAACATGAAAACAATAATTGGATCAATGGGGAATTTTTTTTCCGGGATGAGTGGTGACAAGTTCATGGTTTCTGTGTTTCTTGTGAATGAATACTAATGAAGGGCGTTTGTTCTTAAGTTGGTTTTGGAACTACAAGGTTGGGATTAGTGATTTTTATATATATTATATAATTTTAGTTCTTATGTTTCTTATTCTCACCCCACCCAAGTTGAGAACCTAGTGCCGAACACCGCCATTTAATGGGGGAGGGTGTTTTTCCATACACTCCTATGAGTGGATGGTATTAGATCATTTTCTACTCCCTTTCTTGAAGATCCCAAGACTCATTGGGCAGGATGTGATGTCCTGAGGTCCATTATACCCAAGATTCGTCATTCATGGTAGTTGTGGTGCTTTCCCAAGTGTGTGTGGGAAGGTTGTTTCCCAAGTGTCTTCTGGAAGAGGCCAAAGATTCATCAGTCTTGGAAGTAGTTGTTCTAGTCTAGCTGTTTTCGGGCATGGTTATGCTTGGTTGTTGTTGCCCAGGTGTTTGTGGGTGGGGTGTGTGGTTGTGGCCCAGGTTTGTGCAGGCGGGGTGTGGCTATGGGACTTCAGTGAGAATGGTGGGAGAGGTTCTATGCATAAGATGTCCTCAATAACTAGTGGGGAAGTGGTGCGGGGTACCCAAACATAAATGTGTTATTAATATTATATTTCATGACTTGTATTATTTGGGGAGCATGCCTTGGTGAGGCTTGGGTGGGACGTTGTCCTTTTTAGGTGTTTCCATTATCTCTTTTCTCATGGGACATTAGAATGCATCCCCACTTGTGCACGAGAGCATTTGGTTTTCCCTACACAGTATACTTGAATGCTTACCCTACGTATATAAAAAATGTTTTGAGGTTTCCAGGTGGATTTCATGGATCAGGCATGGTCGTACTAGTTCAGACATTGGGACAGTTTCTATTGCTATTTTTCATTCTTTTGGTATTTTTTTGGGGTTTTCTTTTACTTCGGTATCATTTACTTTTGGAACATGCATATGAGAATGGTTTGTTTTGGATTTACCTTTACATCCACTTTTGGTGTTGTTGGGATTTACTATCATATCTCCCGATCCAATTAAATAAAAAGTTAAATTTCTTCAATCATGTGTGTGATTCTATACCATTGGTGCTAGTCGCCACTCCGGGACCTATTGAAGGAGGGTCTCGTTGGTCATTATCTCTCCTTCAACTTGAACAAGGAAGGGTCTGGAAACTTGTTGTCCCTTCTCTCATCTTGGTGAAAGTCGGTTGTGACAGAATGGTATCGGAGGAAGGTTGAGAGAATGTATAGAGTTTCGAGTTAGGCCTAGTGAGGATTGCATTGGAAAGTAGGGAAAAAATGTTGGAAAATCGGTGTCCATGAAATAGGCCATGGAAGACCAGCTAGGAAAGGGGATTTTAGGCCCCCCGTGATCCAATGGAAGGAATCTAGGCCAACCAAACGTCCAAGTGAGGCTACACTGATTGTAGGTTAGAGAACCTAAGAAAGGTACATGGGTCATTAAGACTTGTGTTCACGTGTTTCATGGGTATTTTAGGTATTTTAAATGAATAAGAAATCTAATAAAATTTAAGAACAATTTTCTACACTACTCGGGCTTAGGAATTCCTTGTAACCTTGCAGCTATGTCACCTGGGAGAAGACCATGAGTAGTGTGGGCGATCGAGGCCCAGGAGGTTGACTTGGCCACTTGGCAGGGGACTGACTGAGAGAAGAAGGACGATCATTGGTATAGGATGCTTCGTGCCTTTCATGGATAGACCCTTGGGATGTACGAGGGCATCACCTCAGACATAGAGATAGAAAGATGGTAAGAGGAGCTGGTGATAGCTTTCATCTTGATCTAGGCTCCGAAGGAGTATTGGGTTCCTCTGGCTGTATTCCAGATGTGAGGAGCAGTGCGTCAGTGGTGGACGCTCTACCTTAGAGAGAATATGGAGGTTGAAGTTACGTGGGCTGACATTGAGAGGGAGTTACGAGCAGAATTCCTCTCTTCCACGAAGAAAGCTTAGAAGAGGCAGGAGAAACTCTCCCTCTAGGAGGGGAACATGTCAGTGAGAGATTTTGGGGATCAAGTTCATGGATCTCCTCTACTTTTCTCCGAACTTCTTTCCTGATTATGAGTCTTGGGAGAGACATTTGGAGGAGGCACTTCAAGCTTCTCTTCAGTATGTTGTCACACCCTTAACATTACCGAAATACGTGGATGTACAGAAGAAAGCTGAAGTGGGGGAGAGGATGCACACACTGGGAGTTGTATCGCAAGAGGGAATCTAGTCGGGATCATCGATGGGGAACATCGTCAGCAGCATGCCTCCATCATCAGGGCTCTCTAGGTTTCAACATGTAGGTAGCAGGCCCCATCAGTTCTAGTTCTGATCTCATAGTCCCCTCCCTTTACCTTCGAGCCTATGACCGAGATGATTTATCTAGGGAAGCTATTGGCACCACCAGAATTAGTGCCCGGACTGAGTACAGTATAATGGTGGTTGGCCAGTGTAGCACTCGCCCCATCCATAGTAGTTTCCAGCCAGGACCTTTTAGCAACAGTAGCGGGGACAGCGAGCTCCCGCTCCTCTAAGGGAATACGTTTTAGAAGGAGCCTAACCATAAGGAACTCCTCATGGACCTCGACCTGGGCAAAGTCGAGGAGGTTGCCAAAAAATGAGGGTCATGGGAGCTGGGTGTGCTCAGTTACACAATACAGAGGCAGCAGCTCCTTCATGGCCAAAATTCGTTCGAGGAATGATCCGCTTGTTTAGTACTCTTTCGTATGCCTTGTTCGATACAAGAGATTCACACTCCTTTGTTGCGCCCAGTCTGGCCTGTGCTCTGGGTCTAGATGATGAGATACTACATGTGCCCCTGGTGTTGAGTACAACAGTCCGAGGTCAGCACGACATATTTTATATTTGTCGAGGGTGTAGACTGATGATAGGTCCACATTAGTCAATTAGGGATCTTCTACTATAGTAGGAACACCCATACAATGTCATCCTTGGAATTGACTAGATATTCCATGTATGTGCCATTATTGACTGCTTCTGAGGAGGGATCATGTTTTAAGACTTGGGCGGCTGACATGTGGCTTTCATCATTAAGCGGGGTTACCAGGAAGCTAACTGGTGAGTGGAGCTCATCTATTCCTTGTTAGCTGAACTATCTATGGAGTCAGTATATACATAAATGGTGGAAGTCCGAGAGATCATTAGTGAGTTTATGGACGTCTTCCCTGAAGAGGTGGCGACTCTACCCTCCTTGACATGATGTTGAGTTCAGGATTGACTTGAAACCTGGTGCCCATCCGATTTCGATGGCTCCATACCGGATTGAACCTTCTAAGTTGCAAGTTCTTTGGATTCAGATTGACGATTTGATGAAGAAGGGTTTTTTTCGACCAAGTGCATCACTATGGGGTTCTCTTGAATTTTTTTGAAGGAAGGAAGATGGTAGTCTCAGGATGTGCATAGACTACAGTAGACTGAATCAGGTGACGGTCAAGAATCACTACCTTCTTTCGAGGATAGACGATCTCTTTGACCAGCTAAGGGGAGCAAGTTGGTTCTCTAAGATCGATCTGTGGTCTGGATATCACCAGTTGATGGTGAAGGAGGGAAACATCTCAAAGGATACCTTCAAATGTAGGTATGGACACTTTGATTTTGTAGTCATGTCGTTTAGTGTTACGAATGCGCTAGCAGTGTTCATGGGACTCATGAACACCATCTTATGGGAATACTTGGATAGGTTCATAGTCATGTTTATTGACGATGTCTTGATTTACTCAAGGTCAGAGGAGGATCATGCTGAGCACCTGAGAATGGTTTTATAGGCCCTCTGACAGCACCAACTCTATTGGAAATTGTCCAAGTGCAAGTTCGGGACACGAGAAGTGCACTTCCTTGGGAATGTGGTGTCTGAGAATTAAATTTTGGTGGACCCATCAAAGGTCGAGGCGGTTGTTTCATGGGTAGCATATAAGAACATGGTAAAGGTTCATAGACTCCTTGTACTGGTAGGTTACTACCGGAAGTTCGTACCCAACTTCTCTCGAGTTGCTTCACCTTTGACAACTTTGACCAAGAAGGACCAGTCTTTCATATGGGATGGGTAGTGTGATGCAGCCATTAGCTATCTGAAGGAGATGTTGGTAAGTGCCCCTGTGCTGAGGTTTCCAGAAGAAGGGGCACCGTATGAGGTGTTTTGTGATTCTTCGGGACAAGGCCTTGGGTGTGTGCGATGCAACGACAATGGGTGATCTCTTATGGGTATAGAAAGTTACGTCCCCATGAGTGTAATTATGCCATCCATGATCTGGAGCTTGTGGTGGTCGTGTTCACTCTATAGTTTTGGCGGCACTACCTCATTAGGGAGCACTTTGTGGTCTTCCAGGATCACAAAAGCATCAATTCTATATTCTCACAGCGGGAACTAAACTTACGACATCGAAGGTGGATTGAAATCCTTCTAGATTACATCTTTGAGATTTCATACACCTCCAGAAAATGGAATATGGTGGATGATTCCTTGAGAAGGAAGTCGCAGAAAAATGTGGTTAGAGAGTCGGTAGATGCTTAGAAGGTGATGGAGGAGTTGGATGCCCTACACCTTGATGTATGGGAGGATTTTGGTAGAGGTTGTCTATTTTAAATGACAATGCAATCCTCTCTCCTACGAAAGGTGGAAAAGTATCAGTGGGGATACATAGAGAGTGAAGTAATGCATGAAGAGGTTAACCATGTCGATGCTCCAGAAGGGTGGAAGGAGGATGGTCAGAATCAGATGCTTTTCAAAGGGATGTTTCTTGTTCTAGAGATGATTCACGAGAGATTTTTTGGTGAGTTCCACAACTCACCCCTAGTAGTACACCTGGGAGCTTCCAAAATGTACCGGGTCATGAGAGGTCAGTTCTGCTGGCCTGGGGTGAAGTGGGTGGTGGTAGAGTTCGTAGAAATGTGCCTCGTGTGTTTGTAGGTGAAGGCTGAACACCGCATCCCATGGGGTATGATACAACCTTTAGATGTTGCTGAGTGGAAGTGGGATGACATCTCAAAGGATTTATTCAAGGGACTACCCAGAGTTCAAGGGGGTTGTGATGCTATCTGTGTAGTGGTGGACTGACTGACAAAATCAATCCACTTCCTGGCAATCAATGAGTCACGTGCGATTTATTCCCTAGCACAGATGTACGTGGATGAGGTGGTGTGTTTGCACGGAGACCCGAGATCCATAGTCTCAGATAGGGATCCATGGTTTACCTCATGAGTCTCGAGAGGATTGTAGCAGGCTTTTGGCACGCTGCTACGTCTTCACACTACATTCCACCCTAGATAGATGGACAGATAGATCGCACCATCCTGACATTGGATAATATGCTACGAGCACGTATTCTAGACTCTGGGGGATTGTGGGAACAAAACTTTCCTCTGGTGGAGTTTTCTTACAACAATAAATTCAATATACCATTGGAATGGCTCCATTAGAAGCTTTATATGGGAGGCTGTGTCACTCAACTGTGAGGTGGACAGAGGTCAGGGTGGCAAGTGTTCATGGCTCGTAGGTGGTACAGAGCATGACGAAGAAGGTTCAACTTATACGGGGGATGATGAAGGTACCCCAGGACTGGAAAAAGTCATATGCCGATAATTGGAAGAGACCCTTGGAGTTCGAGGTCGAGGATCACGTGTTCTTGATGGTCTCCCCACGGCGTGGGAAACATAGGTTCGGTAGGGCAAGTAAACTTTCACCAAGGGTTGTCCGACCGTTCTAAGTGATGTGGTGGGTTGGTGAAGTGGTTTATAATCTATCACTACCACCACCTCTACGGAGATTGCACGATGTCTTCCATGTGTCACAACTCCGATGACATCTACACAATGATTTACACGTCATGGAATGGGGAGAGCTGGATATCAAGGATGATGTGAATTTTATGGAAAGTCCAGTGAGGATCAAGGATTATGAAGAGAAGGTGCTCCGTGGATGGACCATTCCTTTGGTTCATGTGTTGTGGAGGCATCGTAGGCTCGAGGAATGTACCTGGGAACAGGAGACGCAGATACGCACCTAGTACCCAGAGTTTTTTTGAGTTTTCTTCTGTGTTGTTTGTACTTGTTTGTGATGGAACTCTATACATTGTTAACTATGGAACATTAGATTTTACATATTTTGTGGATATGTGAGAAGAGTCCTAACTGTGGGGAGTAGAGGACCCGATCCCTAATCAATACTCATTAAGGTGGACACGATTAAACCCGTGTGGCCGAGTCAGTGCCACCCAAAGCGGATAGTATCTTAACATGGAGGATGAAACTATCTAACCCATATGACTGGATAGTTTGAACCTTGAGTGTTTCATGGTTATTCGAGGGATAGGTGTTCCAAGAAGTCAATGAGGTTTACTCTCGAGGTGTATCTTTCAAGGTGGTTGTTCAGAACCCCTCTTTTCATAGGGTCTAGTTTTGATTCTCAAGGGCGAGAATAGTTTTTGAGGTATCTGATGAAATGGCCCGGACCCAAATGGTCCATTACATTGCCAAAACACGGGTCCACCTTGTGGGTGGAACTGTGAGGGTGGCATCATGAAGGTGGCACCATGAGGGTGGCACATTGACAGTGGCACCATGAAGGTGGCACCGTGAGGTTGGAAAAGTGATGGTGGCACCGTTTCCTCACCTAGTGGTCCTCGTTCATTCCCAGTTCACGACCTATCCGCTCCTGCAACATATATTTTGACACAGCGATGATTTAATAACCCCTTTCAATGCCATATAAATCCCATAAATAAAATAAGAAATCCCCCTAGAGTGAGGAAACCCTTAACTTACAAATACTTGTGGTTTTTTTCTGGTTGTCTCGCCCATCCCCATATATTCCAGATCTGCCCCTATTACGCGTTTCATTATGGTTAACGAAAACTGTTTAACACATAGACAATATGACCACCTCTCCAAGGAGAATTGTTAAATGAAAATTAATTCCATCATGCATAATCACCCAACCACATGGTGGAACCATGATCCGACATTATAGACATTCCAAATTCCATATCCCGTAACAAAGAGATCTCATCTTTATATCATGCTAGAAAATATTTCTTCTTACAGTTGGCTAGTATCCTTTTCATAGTTGTGCGTTTGGAGTTCCCCTTCCTAAAGCAAGTGGTGAGCCTATGCTGGAGCCTTTCTACTCACCCTTGGAGTCTCCAATGTTCATCCCATGCACGTCATGCATCCCCAGTTCTTGGCGTGTGAAGAAGAACATCGATCCTTGATCAACAAAGTAGGTATTTTCCTTCAACTCTCCTTAATGTGTATCATGAGGGGTGGGTACGCTACTATTTCTGTGGGAATGGAAGAATGTAAAGCGTAGAAATGATAATAAACAGTCTGTTAAAGAATGATGGGGTTCATTTGAATGTTCTGTTGTACTCTTTTATAATTTCTATATATTGTGAACTGTATCAGCTTATGCTCACTGAAAATCACAGTCGTTGGGGGTTTTTCCATGCACACTATTGAACCCTTGTCATCTATGATGGTTAATTGACTGTAAAATGTAAATTTGTTGATCACCTAAACTCTGTTGGTTAAATGGATGCCCAGTCAACATCAATCAATGTGTGGTCACCCCATTTAACCGACAGATAGAGGAACCTAATGAATTATTTACTTGAAACTAGAAGTTTCCCTACTCAGTATTGGTAGTAGGTGAGTTGTTATTCCTGATGCTTATGGGGTGATGTGGATGGGGATGGGATCCTCTTTTGTGGCTCAGTTGTTGGTTGTGAGCTAGAAGTTGTCTGGGGGTGTATCTCGAGTCTTGGTTTGGTTCCAGTACCTTGATGGATTTCACAGATCCCCTTGTTGTTGTGACATTACCAGAGAACCGGGTGTGAATGCTTAAATTGCTGTTTGGGTGTTTATCTTTCTTTGGTTTATGGTTATTCCTTTTAGTTTCCCAGTAGTGCATAATTTACATAAATAGGATCACTTGAACATGAAAACAATAATGGGATCAAATGGGAATTGTTTTTTGGGATGAGTGGTGACATGGTTGTGGTTTCAGAGTTTCTTGTGAAGGAATAGTAATGAGGGTATTTGTGCTTCAGTAGGTTTTGGAAATCCTAGGTTGGGATTAGTTCCTATTATATATATTATATAATTGTAGTTCTTATATTTCTTATTCTCACCCCACCCATGTAGATCTCCTAGTGGCAAACACCCCCATTTCATGGGGGAGGGTGATTTTCCAGACACTCCTATGTGTGGCTGGTTATTAGCTCATTTTATACTCCCTTTCTTGAATATCCCAAGACTCATCGGGCAGGCTGTGATGGCCTGAGGTCCATTACATCCCAGTATTCTTTTGGCAGGGTTGTTTTGGTGGTTTCTCAGGTGTGTGTGGGAAGGTTTTTTTACACGTTTCATCAGGTTGTGGACCAAGATTCTTCGGGTGTGACCGTAGTTGTTCTGGCCCAGGTGTTTGCAGGCATGGTTACAAGTATTTTTTTTGGCCTATGTGTTTACAGGTGGGATGTGTGGTTGCAACCTAGGTGTGTGCAGTTGGGGTGTGGCTGTGGGACTGTGGTGAGAATGGCATGAGAGGTTCGATGCATAGGATGTCCTCAATAATTAGTGCGGAAGTGGCACGGGGTACCCAAACAAAAATGTGTAATTACTATTATATTAATTGACTAGAGTTATTTTGGGAGCATTCCTTGGTGAGTCTTGGGTGGGATGTTTTCCTTTCTAGGTGATTCAATTATCTCTTTTCTCACGGGGAATTAGACTGCTTCCCCACTTGTGCACAATAGCTTTTTGTTTTCCTTGCTGACTATACTTGAATGCTCACCCTACGTATATAAAACTGTTTTCAGGTTTCTAGGAGGATTTTAGGGATCGTGCGGGGACGTACTAGTTCAGAAGTTGGGACAGTTGTTGTCGTAGTTTTTCCTTCTTTTGGTAATTCTTTTTGGGGTTTTCTTTTACTTTTGTATCATTTACTTTTGGAACATGCATAAGATAATGGTTTGTTTGGGATTTACCTGTACTTCCACTTTTAGTGTTGTTGGGATTTATTATCTTATATCCCAATCCTATTAAATAAAATGGGTAATTACTTCCATCTTGTGTGTGATTCTATACCCTTTGTGCTAGTCGCCACTCCGGGACCTATTGATGTAGGGTCTTGGGGGTTGTTATCTCTTCTTCAACTTGAAGAAGTAAGGGCCTGACAACATGCTATCCCTTATCTCATCTTGGTGAAGGCGGGTCATGACAATACCAATCTATCATTACCTGACCATGTTTGGTTCCTAACTCACAACAAACCAAATCCCACCTCTATAGGCCAGAGGGGGGAGACATGCACCAAAGGCATAACAAAATCATGGAGGGCTTTAACTATGCATATATATGCACGAAAATTTAGATCATGATCCATAAGTTCGGATGGAAGGAATAAAATATGATACAATGATATAATGTAGACCAAACATTCATGAACCCCTCTAGAGTTAAAAAGTATGGTTCTGTAAATATAATTTAAACTAGAAATATAGATATCCAACCTGATGTATATAGAAACCTTGAAAAACTAGATATGTAAATATCTGAATGATAACTCATCTATTAAATCCCATGCTATGACCATCGTACATTGTCCAAGTACCTAGTTTCCTAATGCTCCTCTAAAGGCATTGTCGAAAAGTCTGCCATCATCATAAGATAAGACAATTAAGGGAAAATCTTAAGTAGTGGTGTGTATAAACATTCCCATAAATGATAACATGAATGGTGAAGGGGGAGCTGTAGGAGATATAATATAATATAAAGTTAGTAGATTCAGATTAATTGAAAGAATACGAATCAACCCAAATCATAGTGAATATAATCTCATCCATACAAAAGGGTCAAAACACAGTGAGTAGATGATCTTCATGTCAAACCATCACCATATATGGCAAGAGAATAGACCCATAAATCCATGAGAAGCTAAACATGGAAAGCATATGGATTACCCAATGTTTATTCACTTATCCTAGAATGAGAGTAAATAAATCAATTTTTTGAAAAAAATAGTGATAGAAATATAATTTATTTCAAATAATCACATCCATGAATTAAAAGGATCCACAACCCCCATGTCATCCCAAGATTAAAATTAGTTATTAGCTCCAAAATTTTTTCAACGATGCCTAACATGCCACGTGTCTCTCCAGAAGTTACATTTCAAGTCTAACCACACCTCACCACTATGTGGCATAGTGATGAGGCCAAAAAATTTGTGTAGATAACCTAATAACTACTGAATTAGGGGTTTCCACTTTTTAATCCATTTAGGATGTCACTTTTATGATATACTGGATGGTCTACTCGGTATCTTTTGAGGACCCCACTATTTAGCTATTCTGGAGGTCCAACTTGAAATCCGTCAATGATGCAACTACAAAGGTATGCTAGGGGGTCAAAGTGGTATCCTTTGAGGATTACACTTCCCAATTTATAATTTAGGGTCTGTAAATAAAATATCAAGGAGTAAACCACCCAGTCCCTAAGGGATTGTCTACTGAAAATGTCTCTTGTGATCATTGGTGATCAATGTTGTTGTAAATCATCTCCTAACCAAGAATCATTCCAAGAAAATTCTACAACCTCAAAAATGGTGGGAAACATCACACTAATCAGGTAAAAAATTCTATATAGTATACTCATGTTGAAAAATTAAAGTCCAAACAAAGGAGATACAGAACCATGAAGTTTCCATTAAAGTGTAACATACCATTTTGAAGACATGCTCAACATGTAGTCCCACACTACTGCATGTCATTATCCTCACCAACACATGTATTTTAGACTATTCCTTATTACATGCCATATTGGGGAGCTACCTGACATGTATTAACCCAAATCTGGATGAACGCATGATGCTTCTCATCAGTATGAAGGGTAAAAATGTCATTGTAATGATATATCTATGAAAATAATCTCAATTGGACAAACTAATCATAGCATTTTGATTCTCATGGAAAACTTATAAAGATTTTTTATTCACATTCCAATTTTGGTAACCCAATGAGAATGTTACATTTCACCACATAACGCCCAAGCAATGATTCATGGGATCGATCCATATTAATAAATTAAATACTCAATATTGTTCTCAAAACATCCGCCTAAAATTAAGTTTTAAAATTCCATATATGTTTTTCAATCCTACACTGTATGAGGATGATAGGATAGATAATATATTCCATAATAATAAAAATAATATTAATATTATTAATAATAATGGACATTTCATTAACCTTAGGTTTGAGTCCAAAAATGGTATTCATCATCTTCCTTGAAATGACAATCTCAATTTCAGGGTCACACTACCATGGAAGGTTTGTCAATCAAATACCGCATGAAGAAGTTATGAATAATTTAAGGATTGAAAATATACATAAATAATAATATAATTATATTCATTTTATTAAAATTTTTAATTAAAATGTGAAATATGGAAGTGTTGGGTCCATTTCTTCTTATGCGACACACACTATAACGCCACTGAATGAACCCTTTTTAAACAAAACCAACATCTTAACATTATTATAAATAATAATATAATCATAGTAAGATATGTTAAAATATTCAATTTAAGGAGGACATTGGTTCTTTCCTTGAATTCCTAAATCATGGCTTGGACGGCTATGGTGCATCGTAAACATTTAATCCTTTTTTAGAATCAAAATGATATTAATTAAAATCATTTAATTAAAATGTTTTATATTTTTTTATCATGATAAAATAATCATTATTTATTAAATTACAATCATTTAATTTAATAAAATAATTATTTTATGCCACTATTATTATTATATAACATAATGATAAAAAACATCATTTTAATTAACTATCCACCCACATAATTCACTAATTCTATTAATAATAATATTATTAATAATAATATCTTCTATGTTGACCATGTTTGAACACATCATTAGTGATTCTATCCTAACCACAATCACATTAAGAACAAACCAAATCCACCCTGAGACCCTATATATGGTCTCAAATTGAAACCAAAATGTTTGCACCACACATTATATTTTCATGGTATATGGGAAAATAAGGATTGTCAACCCGATCCAGAACCACCTTTGATCATAAAAAACACATACTATAATGATCTGATCCATTAACAAAAAATTATCCCACTCATTTATCAATCCATCCAAAAACATTCAATTTCTCTATAATTTGAATTTCCATCCTGAATCTGTGGGGATAGACCACACTCAATACCCTCAGAAAAGTCATATCATGACCCAATAGTCCAATGATTTTGAATGTGAGGAATGGTGGGAGAAGTAAATTAATAAAAAAGGTGATAAACTACATTGGTAAAAAATTTTTAGAAAATTATATCATTAAGGGGAGTTCAGGGTGAGGAAAATGGGATATAGAAGTAATTTATTGAATTATGTAAATAAAATTCATCCTCAAGGCTCATTTTAAGAACATGCAACCACATAAGAAAAATAACATCTTAATTCCTGCATAAATATTTTAATCAAAGGGGTCAATGCCAAAATTGACAACTTATAACTTGATTATAGATTGATCATTGGTGAAGAATGCATCCAATAGTGATGAATGTGATCGTCTATATCCACCCCATGTCGACTCTGCATGATATGATAACTGATCAACTTCTAGTCTCAATCCACAAATGCAGGAGGGTTCGAAGCTCATCTCAACGATCCAAGGGTAATAGGTAAGTCCTTTGAAATATTCCATAAAATCTTCGTTATATAGGAATGTTATTTAGGATATTTAATTAAAAATATATAAATTATTTATTTATTTCAATTAGACTCTCCCAACAACAATTTCAATTACCATATGTCACAAGAAGACATGCATTGGGTCAAATCTATTATAAATACCTCATTCCAATGTCCACAGTGGCAATTAATACCCTATTCTAGTCTCATTCAATGAGTTATTTGGGTTATTTTTATTAAAGAAAAAAACAAATTAATTAATTTATCTAGTGCCCCGACCAATGATCGCCCCAGCCAAATGTCCCATGCTGACAAATATTATGCCGCACCTAGGGTAAAATCCATAATCTGGATACAACATTTGTCTCTTTATTTTCACCATAGTCAACAATTACGAGATATTCCTATATTTTAGGAAACTAAATCACACAAAATTAAAATATAATTAATATTTTTATAATATTAATTCCGGGATCACAATGCAATGGATTCTAATGTTACCATGATTCTAGTAATTCAACGTTATTCATAAGAATTTACCAAATTATTTCTGGAAAAAATTGTTTCATTAAAATTATAGTATATATTTTTTAATTTTTTAACACCAAGATGGACATCAAAAATAATGAAACCTGATTCATCATGCAACATCACATTAGACATGATTCTTAAACAATAGAAGTTGGTGGTATGTTGAAAAAGAAAAAATAAATGACTATGAGAATTATATTCCCAAAAACAATATCATAATTAGATGCATGTGAATGTATAATCACATAAAATAAATTATTTTAAAATATTATTTACTATATAAAAAATATTTCAAAAAAATTTACCAAATAAAATAAATTTAATATAAATTCTTGCAGACATTGAATAACCCCAAAATTCCCTCTACCAACTCCTCTATAAACATCATCTTTTGTTGGAAGTTGGCCATTAATTATGAATTAAGTATTCTCCTTTCTTATATTGCGTGAAATAAATTCAATATATATATATATATATTGATGTGCATATATAGGGTCTGAGTATAATAGTAGTTACATATAAACAATGACAAAAATATTTTTTCATTCATATATAATATCAAATATGAAAAAATAATAAATTAAAAAAATATATACAACACCTTTAGTTTTATGTAAACATTGAATGTAACATTTAGGATATCCCATATTTATAAATTCACATCAATATTTTTGAATACATTATAATAAAAAAATTGATTCAAAATAGTTAAGAAAAATATTCTTAACACTAAAAAAATTGAATCAAGATTTCAACAACTGTTTAGAACAGAATGAACACTCCCAATTTTAGATAAACTATTAAAAATACTAGAATTTCTCCCAAAATAATAAAAAATACTTAATTCATCAAAATTTCCACCATTTAATATCGTATTTAGAAGAAGATAACATATCGAAATAATCAGTCTTACTAATTAATAAATAATTATTCATGGATCCAATCACACTCTATTGTGACTTCTCACCATTTATTACTAAATATGCAAACTTATGGACACCTTAATCATAGTTCTTAATTTTATAATACTAAATAAATTAAACATAGTGGTGTCAAAATTAATATCAATAAAACATATTTTATACATTCACACACATCATGTAACAAATCCATGTAAATTAATTTAACACTTCTATATAGTTTTAATAAAAATATATTCATTTAAAAGGATATTGTATATTATATAAATTTTCAAATACATGCAAAGAACATTCATTATATGATATTTCTTGAAATTTTTAATAAAATAATTAGGTTCAATTAAAAACAATATTCGATATGTAATAAATAGTTTTCAATAATAAAGAAATTTTTATAAAAATATCATATAATGAATGAATCTAATGATTACTCAAATATTTGTATTCAAAAAAATCTTTAAAAATTATTCAATATAGAATACATGATTAGATTATCTCATAAATGTTACAAAATATACCTATTGAGACATTCAATCTAAAAAATTTCCCAACTCCATGTTCAAATATAACAATGGATGAATAAATACTTAAATAACTATCAAGATGAACCATATTCCTCAATTCAATATCATATATATAATATTTAGAAATTCTAGTAGAAAAATCATTGAGGTTTTATATGATACATTTTATGAGATAATATAAATCCTAGTTATACTAGAGATATAAGGAGAATCCTACCATCAATACTCTATTTTCATTGATGAGATGATCCTAGACTACAAATACCAAACTAGGATGACTATTAAAGATCCCAATATAGTTTTTATGGAATTGTATTTTATATTGGAGGTTAATTATTATATAAATATTGTAAAGGTAAAATATAAATCAAAATAAACATTCATCATGCACAATGCCTATTATAACATAGTTGAATGTTAATTTTTTACTAACCTAATTATTCAAAAAATGAATCATTTTCTTTTAATGTAACATGGACCATAAATGTGACTATACGAATTCATCTTGTTTCCTTATCTCATAATTCATCACTATAATGAAGGACCCCAAAATAATTAAAATAAATTTGAATTTCTTATAAACATATTCTAACCCCTCGTAGAATCTATGGTCCTCCCATAATATAAATACCATATATAACAACACATTGTGATTCAAGTGATGAAATAAATTATTATTTATGTGAAAAATAACCATCATTTTCATTAAAAAATATTTAAATATTCCAATAAATTCATTAAAATGGAATGTGTTCAATAATAATTTTTCATCACAGGAAAAAATGATAATCATGAAAAAATATGGTGTTATATTTCTCCTAAAAATTATACATTACATAGTAGTATAATAACATTGAGATAAATTCATTAAAAGAAATCAGCCATAACTACCACGTTTCATTATATTATATGATTCCTTATTTATAGGACCAATTTCACAGTCCATGCTTTATGGATCTTATCTCTAATGTCTATAAACCAAATTGTTTTTCCATATCTGATACAACAGGCTCAAAATTAGCATTTTCCCCACAAAAAAATGTGTTTTTTATTTGATTAATACTTCTTTAATAGAGAAATATTGTTCATGTTATGGATCATGTCATAATTTTTTTTAATTATACACAATTATCCAATTCACCCATATATTAATCGTTCTAAAATGTATTCATATTTTAGGGATAATATTTTTATACCATTCCGATATAACTCGTTCATGATATAGGAGTCACATTCAACAATACCATATATTGAGTATTAAATTCCATTTGTTATAATCAATTATCCTAATATGTATTTTTTATATCTTGATATGATATAATTTATTTTTATGGAATTTCACTCGATCAATCAAATTGGGAAAACAATTTTATACATCAATGGTTTTTTACAATAAATTTTACAAAAAAATAGTTAACAACATGGATGACCATAAAATAATTTCATTTTTCCACATTATTTGAAATATTATAGATATTTTTTATAATAAATATATACACAAAAATAGAGTCAACCTATAATATCATAATATGTAGTTCACATTCGTATAGAATATCATTTATTAAAAGAATAATTCACTAGGAATATTCATCCATATTGACTACAAATCATTAAAAATATTAAATACACCCCCATATTATTTTATTGACCTTCTAGAATCTTATTATATATTGAGAGTCATTGTATATAATTATTTACACTTAAATATAATGATGTGTAAAATGAAAATTCACATAAACCTAATGTTCTTATAAAATTTAAATAGAACTAATATTCTTATATCATTGATTTATTCAATTTCATCCACTATAATAAAAAATTATCATCTTTTTGAAGTGATATTAGAAATCCAATAATAAAATCCATTCAAATTTCCTCTCAATTCCATTTCATTTCCATTAGTGGATATAAAAACCATGTATATAATTCATACTGTTCACATAATTGATGGTGCATTATATAATTGAAAAAATATTAAAATTTAGTTCTTTAATTCTGAATATAATAACTATTTTTAATTCCATGATACATATTTTCAACTATTGATTTCATTTTTACCCTTTAATGGTGTAATTACATCAAAACTAGGATTGATGCAATACTTGTGCATCCAATCACATCACATATCCATGAAATATTTCTCCAATTTGAATGAAGTTTATTATTAGTGAGGATAATTTTAAATTTTCTTAAATAGATATCATATAATATATTAATAATCATATAAAAAGGGATTTATCAGTAAAAAAAATGATTTTTTATAGGATTTGGTCATACAAACTCTCTAGAATAATTCCTAGTTCCTCCTTGTATCATACACAAAATATTTTATTAGTTATTCGAAAAATGCCATAGAAAATATATCAACATTTGATATAATAATATAGATAATTATTTCAAGAAAAACATATGGGAATGAGTATATTAAAAAATAAATGATCATAGATTTATAATGGAAAAATTCACATCAATAATTAAATTTTTCCTCTAAATTTTTCCTTATGTTCTGAAAACTGTCGATTTTCAATATAAATAAAACTAGTGAGCTCATTTTATGTTCAAAAATAAATTTATAATTGAACCGAATATTTTTAAATCATTATATTTTTATTCATATTATAATATACAATAGATAACCTAAATTTTTGTTTTTAATAATGCAATATAGTTCTACCCAAGGGTATCACTGGATGAATTAAAATCAACTAATTTAATGCTTAGAGACTATGAAATTATCAAATTCAACACCATATGCTCTATATGACCTACTGATAATGAAATTTGGATTCTCCCATGCACATTTTGATCATATTATTTTTCTTCCCTCTTGTTGCTTTCTAACCTATATCACATTTCTCAAGTCGAATAGATGAATAACCTCATGCATTCCACCCTTTATGCTATATGTTTCTAAATATTGGTAATGGTATAATTAGAATTGGGAAGAATATACCTTCAGTCTTGATATCCATCCAATATAATAAATATAAAAATAAATATATGCAATCTACACAATATAATATAAGACATTTATTGTTTGGTCATATAGAAATAATCATTTGATTCCCAAATGTGACTGGTCAATAATCATAAGATGTTTAATTGTAAATGATAATAAATAAAACATATTTCATATATCACTCATGTCTTCAATGGTGGATACCCTTGGGAAGGTTGTCTCATATGTGGTTCTTGTGTGGTTTCTCACTTTTTCATTACATGTTTTCTTGAAATAAAAAATTTAATTTTCTGCGCATCATATATCATATATTATCCAATGTATGTACTGTTAAGAAATCTATATCTAAAATAAAAACACCTAATTAACCTAAAATAGTTCCATTTTAATTATATGGGTCATATACAATGATGTTTATACAGCTACAAAGATTAGAATGTGTGGTGTGATTATAAATCCAATAGGAAACTACCAACAAATCCTTAATAAAATATAACATATATATAGAGGTTTATGAAATTCAAGAAAGGTATTTGTGATAATAATAATACTACCAATAATGTACTAAGAATCCATATATTACCTACACTACAAATAATTATGTATGTATATTATATATCTCTATTACAAATGAATATCACATATGGTCATAACATGTCATAGATGAGACTATTTATCTTCATATCCAAAGAGGACTACCTACATTACTAAATAATTAAACAACCCCACATATACCATTAATTATATATAACACTTTCATTATAATGACTAACCACTCATCATCGATGGTAGACCAAATTTGATTGTTGAACAATAGACTCTAACTGATTTGTAAGGGAGTTCTCTAATGGAATATTTATCCTAAAATATATGGGCCCTCTTAAAAAATGGAATTCCTCCATGATATAGTAACATGCCTTGGTCCAGTGATATCCATTATAAACAAATCCAAATCTAATGATTCATGTCATCTCCCCCTAATGGATCCAATTATTCATGTTAGCAAAATATGTCAACATGAAAATTAAGAGATTATTCAATTTGATATGTACATTACATATTTAAGTTTTAGGGGAAAATGGAACATCAAACCTTCTAAAAGATATATGATATCACAGAATTAATAAAAGTCCTATAATGGATCAATAAGGAATATAAAACATTCCACTAAATTTTTAAATATCATGAGTATAATAAATTACATTGAAAGGATCACAAAACCCAATCCCACGAAAAGGCCTCACATACCACTAAATTAAACACAACTATCATTAATTGGCCTATGTGATAGAAATATACCAAAATCCAATTATTCCATCAATTCCATATAACGTCACATGATGTTATGGAATTATTACCATAAATATGTTAACTATTTATTCGATGAAACATTGATGAACACTAATCAATTCATGTTACAACACCTATATTAATTAGGTAGAACCTCATTTTCATGTAAGTATCACTTTGATTATATTCATTATGAATTTAATATTTTTGGGTGTAATTTTGGAAGGTTTGGAATAATTTATGAATTCGTTTTGGACCTTATAATGGGGCAGTGTTAGTGAAAACCAAACAACTCCTATAAAAAACCATAGACAGTGAGACATGTCTTAAGGGGAAGGCAAGTGGTTATGTTCACAATTTTTACAAAACATGTGGTCACCATGGAGAGACCATGAAAATTTTGAGAGTGTGATTTTATATCATTGGTGCGTAATTTGTCTAATCATTGTGGCCAACCCTGTGAGGTTTTCCTCAAGGTAGTGGCTGGTGTGCAGTTAGCTCACTAAATTCCTAAACCCTATGACTAACCATTCATAGTTTTAAAATAAGAACATAAAAAAGTGGATCTTGATGGGATTATGTTTTAATTATTTATTTCATTGAACTGACCCTATCATGAGATTTATTCCTCCATAAGGTTGTGTAATCTTTCACCATTTATCCATAGACTATCAAAAGGGGTTTCACATTGCATTGATGCACAATTATCTGGTTATGTCCTCATATATGGTTGTTTTTTTGTATTTCCTAATATATAATTTATTCCATATCTTGTTTAATTTGATCCTCTCCAATTCATATGGATCTAATTTAGCTACTATGAATCATTGATTAATCTGACATTTTTTATTTTAGGGTAAGATATCTACAACTAGGTTTTGATCCTTTATTCATTTCTACAATAAATCCCAAAGTTTGTGGAATAAATCTGATCACATATTATTAGAATAGGATGGAAAAAATTTACATTTTTAAATAGATTGAAAATAGTTGTGAATTTTATTTGAGAATTCTTTTAGAAGAATTCATTAATTATTGTCTTTGTATTTTAATAAAATATGAATTTGTTTTGCAAAATGATATTTAATTTTCTTTTAAAATTTTGATTTTAAAAATTGTTTTTTGGTTTGATTTATGAAAAATATTTAAATTTGTTTTAGTAAAAAGTTTATTTTATTGAAATGGTTTTGGAATTTTGGTTTTGGAATGGTTCAGAATAGTGGGTGGTGTGTGTTCATACATCATTTTATGAGATCAGGTTTAAATATGAATTGTTTTTTGATAAAAATGGTAAATGGAACATGGGATTATAATTAGATTGTTATGAATTGTCTGATTAATGAGAAACCTTACCACATTATGGAACAATCATATGGGAATGAATGAGTGGATTCATGGGTATGTGGATTGTAAATGGATAGGAAAAAAATAATTTGTAATGGTTTTGAATAACATGTTTGGTTTCTTCTATTGAAAATGTATTTTGTTTGGATGTGAAATTTAGTATGGAAATTTATTAATATTATGAAATAAATATTTTATATTATTTTTTATATTTTTGATGTAAATGTTCCAAAATGATCTATCTTGGTGGCTTCAGTAGAGAATTTAGTTAGGGTCAACAATACTTAGCCTCATTACTCACACTTTATTTTGAATGATGATCCTTTTGAATATATTTTCTATCAGGATACAATTAATGTTAATGAATTTTGGAACTTTATTATTACTTCATTATACATGATAATTTAGTTGGAGTTGTATCATTGAGTTATTTATTTGGATATTTGAGTTTTGTTGGTTTGCCTTCCACTTTGTACTTGATATTGTAGTCTTCCACTATGGTATATTGTTGTATTTTTTTTGAAATCAATGGTTTCAATTTTATTTATTTTACATTATTTTCAAGAATAATGTAGTATTTTTGTTTATGGTATGATTAGGTGGGTTGTTTATATCATAAATGAAAAATTATCCCATAATTGTATTGCCGCCCTTTGAATTTATTTCCATCATTTAACATCATAGGGATTTTCTGTAAATAAAAGTAATTTCCATTTGTATTCTCACGAAAATAATTGGGGGAAGGATGTTAAAAGTTGTATCCTTTTTTTTCCTTCAAAACTTCTATGCGGAATAATAGGTATTATATTGTTCAGAAATTTTCCAACAAGAGGTCATCAGTTCTCTCTGTCTTCGAGTTGAAATTTGTTTCAGTTTTTTCCATGAGTTAGGACGATCGAATGAAGTAGAATTTTCATGAATCAAAATGATGATCATAAAAATATGTAGCATAAATTTTTATGTTGAACATCTTTTTATCTGTGAGTTGGAAACATAAGGGTTTTAGAGACACAAACATGAATTATAATATACTTATCTCTGGATTAACCAATGAGGGAAGAATGACATAAATAATGTAAATTAAATACCTCTAAATGTACATATTTAATTTTTAGTTATGAATTATGATTGGTGAAAATATGTTTATTTATGAAAAAATTTGAATTTGTTTAAAATAGTGACATTTTTAAAAGGGCCTGGTTATGGATTTTTAAAATGAACTGATTTTGAAAAGTATTCTGAAATTTTAAAAAATGTATGATCCTGGAAAATTGTGATTTTCCATATGAAATAAAATGATATGTGATGTTTATGAATTTGGAAAAATTATGCATTCAATTTCTATAGAGTGAGACTTTTTTATTTCATTATACTTATATAATTGGCACCTAGTCGACCTTTTTGGAACAAATCAGAATAAAAATGTTCAAATTGGGCTGCACCTGAGCCACATGTGAGTCAATTGATGGTTCAAAGTATTGTAAAATATTTTAATGATATTGATAAAGGTAACATGATAGCTGAATGATGTAAATGGGATCATTCTCTCTAGATCTTGTAGCTGAATCTTCACATAATGGAGAAAATATATAATAAGATAATGTAATGCTGTGTCTCAATAGAATTAATCGAATCATCCTTTTCCATGAAACAATAGTAGATCTAAAATTCATGTTGGATATGTATAATCTAAAATACCTAGAATTCCAATATTGAGATTTCACAATTCATGGTACATTCGTCAATGGACTTGCATGGGATGTTTTTTAGGAATTGTTAATCAAAAGTTTCAACCCTCATATAATAAAAATCACAAGAAAATTGGGATTATTTATCCTGGAATATGAGATCCTCAAAGTGATAGAGAATGCAGATAAATTAATGAATTTAGTATGATTTTAAAACAATGTTTCCATTAGTGAATCATATAGGCACACATTTTTTGAATAGTTGTTGATATATGAAATTCTCTCAAGGATTTCTATTTTCTGTATTATGGATTATACCTAGACTCTCAATATATTTATTATGGATGAAAGGGAAATTTCAAGAGCTATTTGTGGATGGAGGGATATTTATTATTATGGTAAATGGTGGGATCACTAATGATGGTATCATGTTGAAGAGGTTACATTAATTTCAAAGTAATGAAATGATGTAAAATCAAATCGTTTGATTGATGATTCTTCCTCCAAGACCTCATACTAGAGACAGATATTTCCAATGAGGCTACATAGGCCACATGTCGTCATAGTGCAAAAATCCACCATTATAATTCCATAATTGAAAATAAATTGGGAACTTGAGTTCCATTTTTATATTTATCAATGTTCAGTTGTTCGTTACACATATCAGGTGTCATCATCATCATATGAATTGAAAAGATGAGAGAAGCAGAATACATCTAATCAGTAGAATAGATATTTCAATGGGGATACCACGAATACTAAGACATCGGGATATGTTCTATCACTTAATGTAAATTAGTAATAATATGCATTGAGAATGAAATTATATGTATGTGATTATGTTACCATGGATGATCAATCTGGACCATCAATGATTAGAGGTAATATTCTATTAATTACTAACCTTAGAAATGCTTTTTTTATTTCGGAACATCCAATTCTTTAATTAATTCTTGTGCTATTTATTGATGGGTTTGTATGTTGATATGATTCGTTGTTTTTGATAAAACTAGATTCTTCTGGGTAAAATATAATGTCGACCCATCACGTGTGTTTCATGTTCAATAATTGTTGATTGTCATTGACTTGATATGATATTTCTCCATTCCAAATATGGATTTTGATGAAATAATTTGGTCTCTAGATTTTTTGAAAATTTGAATGGTTCAAAAAAGCTATTATACTCCACTGGAATATTTTCTAATAGACGATGGAATCCTGTATTTTTTAAGAGACATTAATGTAGAGGTAGGTGTAATAGGCTTGTGGGTACCATATGTTGGAATGATCACATATTAGTTGGTAGAATAGGCATTTAAATCAATAGAATAGATCAAATATAGTGGTTTTATATTGGTTTTTATGAATTTGTAGATTTAATTTATGAAAACTTATTTGTGTTTCCACCTATAAAAGAAATGAAATAAATGATTGACATCTTTTGAGGGTCTAGTACTATATAACATCAGTCTTACCACATAGAAAATACAAAATTTCGATAATTGAAATTGTCAACAGAAGGTCTATAATGTAAAGAATTCATTCGACCTAATGTATATAAATGGGGGAACAATGGTCTTGTGTTTCCAACAAGTCAGATGAATCTCTTTGGTTATGTGTTGATTATCATAAAATAAACCATGTTATGAAAAAAAATGTTATAAAAATAATCAAATTATTGATTTATTCAATCAATTGAGAAGTTATCAACGGTTCTCTAAGATTTACATGAGAAAACTATATCACCAATTACGGTTCCATAAGGAGGATATTCCAAATAAAACAATTATACGTTTATATGGCCATTATGAATATGTGGTTATGCCTTTGAGTCTTACAATTTCACCAACATTATTTACAAAACTGATGGATTATTTTAAAGACATTAAGATTATTTTTTGGTGTGTTTGGGGATAAATTAATGTTTATTTACAGACATGGTATGATTAAGAGAAACTGTTAGGGATAGTGTAGGGATTATTTAGGATAATCAATTTTTTGAAGAAATTTCAATATGTTATTTTTTGGATTCGATAGTAATTTTTCCATTATCATGTATTACATAAAAGAGGTGTTTTTATGGATCTAAAAAATATACATGGTTTCTTCTATTAAAAAGCATAATATAATATCTTTGAGAAATGAATTTTGTTTTCCATGGCTGGTTATTACCTACACTTGATCCATGATTTTTCACAACTAGCTTCACTTGTGACATATTTTTAAATGATGAATGTTCCATCCCAATTGAGTGAGTAATGTTATAAATATGTTCATTAAATAAAGGATATCCTTTCTATAAGGCCCTGACCTTAAACCATACATAATATTGAATTAAATGAATAATTCACATCGAGGATCTTTTCAGGTTTAGAGTTTCATATAATTAGGACATAACTATTACATCTCAAACCATTACAAAGTGGACACTTCTATATAGATTCATTTGTTTTTCCAAAACATGAATTCGTGAACAAAAGACTAATGTCTAGATCCATGTTTTAAGATAGCAGGAATTTTCCATGATCCCATCCTTGACCATATTCCACATTAAGTCCTGTGAAAAACATTTCAAAAACTAGGGGTGAGCATAAAAAGCTCATTAAGGGATACACAAATACGGAAAACTGTTAGTTTCTCAAAACAACCATTAAACCAAGAATACTTTATCAAAGTAAAACATTTCACCTTTATGAAGCAGAAAATACTCATCATTGAATAAAAGATCATTACTTACCCTTTTGTATCCAAACTATTACCATAAAACCCATATATAGAATACATAACATATAAAGGTAACTTGGGACATAAACATACTTAAATGGAATAACCATACAGTCGAATTCCACACATTCCACTTAATGGAATAGCCATACGGCCAACTACCATACCCAATGCATTGGTGGTTATAACGTAACCACCTATCCTGGTATTCACGACACCACACATCATATGTTTTATCACATAACCACCCATCAAATGTCCAAGTACCATTATAAAATAATAAGACATAAAACAAATATAATGGAAAGAAAACATTTCCACATTTCAAACACAATATATCACTTAAATATATTGACATAAAAAATCCATTATAAAATCCATTTTCAATACCAAAATACTTAAAAGAGTATATGGTATTTATTTCATTTAATAAAAACATCACGGCTTGTTGAGAAAGCCAAAGACCAAATAATACTCGCGATGGCGAAAAAGGTCGTTGTCACCGTGTACAATAAAAGAAACATTCCTTTTTGTCATTTTGTAAAACTCTTCATAGAAAAAGATTCCTCTTGTATAAAATTTAAATTCAAAGGTGTCTATACACCATATAAAAGGAAGCCTTTTATTAGAACAAAATATGCCTCAATGAAAGGAGATTGAGACGAAGTCCCTTACCTCATGTCCGACGTGACTCAATTGGTCTTTAACATCCTGAATAATAAACTAGTGTTAGTTTATACTTCCTTAAGAACCTTTTTCAAGAATAATATTCCTTTTCTATCACTTATTTCAATGTTATAAACATTATGTAAACATTTAAGTGAATAAATTTCATTTAGTCGATATTTGGTAGTTAAGTCAAAAATGGAATTCTTACAATTACATGTTGTTTATGTGGTCAACGGTTTATTATATCTAGAATGATATTAATGATTTGGATATCATATATATCATATATATCCTGTGTAATAGATGTATTTATAATGTACATAACATTTAGAGGTAAGAAATGAAATGTATCGTTCATGGAGACAGTAAGCCGTATGTACGCATGAACGCTACATTCATTTCTATTTCGTATTTAATGGAGTGAAATCATAATGATATAAGGTTATATTATAATTCTAGTATAAGATCATATATAATAAAATTAACTTCATCCTTTATACATCCCACATATGGAATTAACGAATCAAATCACTTTGAGGGGCGGTAGTCCCCACTTCCTAAAATGAAATTATCGTGTTTACCCACAATAGAAACCATAAAGGTCTGACACAAATGAAAAATACAAAAGCATAAGGAAAACATAAAAATAATATATATCATGTATAAATATAGTGACATCTTAATGTCCACCATGAAAGGTGTTAAAATAAGATTTAACAATCATCGTTTCGTGAGGCAGAAAATCGCCAACCACAGAAACACTATGTTCTTTAACCATTAGACGAAGGTGTGTGTAGGTGTTTCTATAATACTTCTCATAACAACATACTAGTATATTGAAGATACTGGTGTTGTTACAGAATAAAGGAATAAAAATATTTTAGGGGGTTGGAGAATCAAAATAAAACATAAGAACACAAGAGAAGACACTACCTTTAAAACGTGTAACAATTCTTGATTTGAGCTCAAAGGCTTCCTTGGAATGACTTCTGCCCAAAGTGAGGCTTCTAGGAGTAAGAGAGGGATGTGGAGTGACAAAATGGTTAGGTTTGGCTGAGTCAATGGCATGAGATGTTTGGTTAATTGGTAGAGGTGGGGGCCTTTTATAAGAGTAGAGGAGGGGCACTCTTGGAAAGTTATAAAAGGTTACTTTATTATAAAATGCTTTTTGGATTTAAAGGACTAAATATTTTATATTTAGAGGGTAAGGTGATAAGATTTCGAAATAAACCCATATAATATGTTTTTGACAAGTGTAGGCCTTAGATTTTACATTATCTTTTCATTTTATTTAAATCGTTAAATAATGAGGTAATCGTTGCATCATCATGGTGTCATAAATAATTAAATTTATTTAATGTCTAAAAATTATAAAAAAAATATCATGATGTAGGAAATATTTTTATATTTCTAATGAATATTTATAGTCAAAAATATTACTTGTATAACCCCATTTAATTTTTTTAGTAAAACAACAAATGTTTGTGACATTTTATTTTAACATTAAATAAAAAGTTATTAATGTAATTTTCTACCAAAGTGGTTCCATGGGGTCCCCAAGTTGACCCGTGGATTGTCTTGGTCTGCCATGAAACATCTAATAAGGGTAGGACATGTGTCAATGTCATTTCATATTATTAAAACATTATTTTTACCTTAAATTACACTAATTACCTCTAAGCGCGATTAAAAACGTAAAAGTTACTATTCACCAAAAAATTATTTTAATCCCATTGAACAAAATTTTACTTTATAATGAAAACCATGCATGTCTGCTTTTTTAAATTCAAAATACAGAGGTGGTAAAATTTCATTTAAATGAAAAATCAGTTTTTTTAGTACCACATAGTGTTTTCACTATTCATCAAAAATTGTTGTTTTTTAGAAAAATACCAAAACTTCACCCTAAGCTATATTTGATATTCCGAATTCATAAATGATGTATATTTTACAAAATTAAAAACATATAAGTTACATTAATTAATTTAAAAATTAATTCCCGTTGTTATGACAAATAGCATGTTTTTAATGAAACAATATATATCAAAAGATTGACACTAGTTTAAGTCCAATTTCAAATTGAAATTATTTCCAATGACCACTATTGGATTAAATGGTAAAAATATATTCTAATTTCACTTTAAAACCAATTAAAAATATATTCTAATCATGTATATAAATTAGATTAAAAAGCAGTTTTGAATTATAATACAACATTTTTCACCATTCATTAAAAAATGAACTTTATCAGAAAAATAACAAAAACTTACACAAAGTGAATATTGATGTCCCGATTCTAAAGAAGAATTTAATTTGGACCAATAGAATGTATAAGAGTGACCAAAACTATATTTAATGACGGTTCGCCATCAAAAGGTGATAAGTAGACCTTTAGTGAATATTAGATTATATATGCCTAAAATTGAATTCTTTTCGTACTTTAAGCCTATATCCTTTATTGGATAAATGTAAAAACTTTAACAAACATATATAAGCATATTTTGGTTATTTATATTCATTCCCCCCAATACAACGACTATGTGTTTACTACCATTTGAAATAATTTTAAATTATTACTAGTGTGCAACGTAAGATTTCAAAGAATCTCTTTGTTGCGTATCAGGTACGCTATCGAACATAGAAACCCCTTTAAAGTAAAATTAATATTTAATTCGTAAATATTAATAAATATGAAAATGTTTTATTCATTATTTACCTAGGATGATACATCCTTCCCCCCTTTTGGGAATTACGTCCTCACAATTTTATTCACTTATCAAAATAAGTGGGGGTATTTATCCCTCATAGAATTTTCAGATTCCCACGTTGCCTCTTCAACCATATGGTTTTTCCACAAAACCTTTACCAGGTGAATTACCTTATTTCTCAACAGTTTCTCTCTTTGGTCAAGAATCTGGACTGGTTTTTCTTCATAAGAGATATTCTCTTCCAACTGAACTACCTCTGGGCTCAAAAAATGATATGGATCTCACATATACTTTCTCAACATCAAAACATGAAAAATATTGTGTACCTGAGATAAAATTAGAGGTAGTGCCACTCGGTATGAAACCGATCCAACTCTCTCAAGAATTTGATATGGTCCAATGATTCTTGGACTCAGCTTTCCATTCTTACTAAATCCCATCAAACTTTTCCATGGTGAAACTTTGAGAAAAATATGATCACCTACCTCGAAAGATAGATCATTCTTCCTATTGTCTACATAACTTTTCTGTCTGCTCTGAGCTATTATCATGTGTTTCTCAATCAACTGAACTTTTTCTGCCATCTCTTCTACCAATTCTGGTCCCATCAGCTTCCTTTCACCCACTTCATCCCAAAAAGCTGGAGTTCGAAACCGTTTACCATATAATTCTTCAAAGAGAGCCATATGTATACTAGAATGAAAACTGTTATTATATAAAAATTCAACCAAAGAAAGATGTTGGTTCCAACTTCCCTGACAATCAATTGAACAAGCACGTAGCATATCCTCCAAAGTCTGAATTGTTCTTTCTGACTGCCCATCTGATTGAGAATGAAAAGTTGTACTAAAATTTAATTCAGTACCCAACGACTTCTGAAGGCCTTTCCAAAATTTAGAAGTAAACCTGGGATCACGATCAGATACAATAGATAGGGGAACTCCATGAAACCTTACTATCCCTTTATGTTAAAATCGAGAAAGTTGATTTAGAGAGAAAGTATCTCGAATAAGAAGGAAATGAGCAGATTTAGTCAAGCGATCAACAATAACCCAGATTGTATTATTACCTCGAGATGTCTTCGGTAATCCCACAACAACGTCCATGGATATATTTTCCCATTTCCACTCTGGCACTGGTAAAGGCTGAAGTATCCCTTTCGGTAACTGCCGCTCTGCTTTAACCTGCTAACAAGTCAAACCCTTCATAGTAAAATCATCAATATCGCTTTTCATTCGATCCCACCAGTAATACTTTTTAAGATCTCTGTACATCTTAGTACTGCCAAGATGAACTGAAAACGTGGAACTATGAGCCTCACATAACAACTCATTCTTCAATTTTTAATAACTAGACACGCATAATCTCTTCCAAAACCTCAAAACACAAACATTATCAATATTTAATTCAGTAAAATTACCCTTCTGAACCAGCTCTACCATTTTCTGCAACCCACAATCTTTCTTCTGTACTTTCATAATTCTGTTTGATAGAGATGATCTCACTTATACCTGAAACAAAACAGAAGAACTTCATGCACCATCAAATTCTATGAAAAAGTTCATCAAATCAAAAAACAAAGGATCTCATTCCAAATGTAGCATGTTTAATGAAGCATTACTTTTTCGAATCAAAGCATCAGCCACTTTATTTTCTTTTCTCGTATGGTAATGAATTTCACAATCATAATCCTTGATTAACTCTAGGAATATCTTCTGTATCATGTTTAATTCTTTCTGAGTGAATATATACTTTAAACTATTGTGATCAGTATATATTTCACACTTTACTCCATACAAATGATGCCTCTAAATTTTTAGAGCAAAAACAATAGCAGCTAATTCCAAGTCATGTGTAGGGTAATTTACCTCATGAGTTTTCAAATGATGTGAAGCATATGAGATTACCTGATCATTATTCATAAGGAAGCATCCAAGTCCCTTCAACGAAGCATCACTATATATAAAAAAGTAACCATTCTAGGAAGGAAGTTCCAAAACTGGAGCATTCACCAATCTTCTTTTCAACTACTGAAACCAATCATCACATTCTTTTGTCCATATAATCTTAAAAACCTTCCGAGTAAGCTTAGTCATTGGACTAGATAAGCATGAAAAATTTTCAACAAACCTTCAGTAGTAACCTGTCAAACCAAGAAAACTACGGATCTCGGTTACATTTGTGATTCTTGGCCATTCTTCAACATCTTTTGTTTTAACAGGATCAACAGTTATGATATTTTTTGAAATAATGTGACCAAGGAAAGAAATTTGTTATAACCAAAACTCACACTTGCTTACCTTTCCATACAGTTTCTTTTTTTAAGGTTTGCAAGATAACCCTTAAATGACTTTCATTCTCCTCTTTACTTTTAAGAAACATCAAAATATTATCAATGAAAACAACCACAAACTTATCCAATAACTCATGGAAAATTCTATTCATAAGGTCCATAAATACAATAGGTGCATTGGTTAACCCAAATGACATAACAACAAATTCATAATGGCTATATCTAGTACGAAACACAGTCTTCAGAACGACTGCTTCTTTTACATTCAACTGATTGTACCCCGACCTCAAGTCAATCTTCGAAAAATACAGAGCTCCCTAGAGCGGGTCAAACAAATCATTGATATGAGGCAAATGATACTTGTTCATAATAGTAATATTATTCAAGTCTCTCTAATCAATGCAAAGTCTCATTGAACCATCTTTAATTTTAACAAACAAGACAGGAGCACCCCATGGTGATGTGCTAGGTCGAATGAATCCTTTATCTAATAACTCCTACAATTTCTTCTTTAACTCTAAAAGTTAAACTTGAGCCATTCGGTAAGGGGGTTTTGAAATTGGATTAGAATCAGGAACAAATTCAACAGTAAATTTATATTTCTGATCATGAATAATACTAGAAATCACATTAGGAAAAAACATCAAGATACTCATTTACCACCAGCACATCATTAATACGAATTGTTCCTTTGTTTTCAACAATATGTTCAAGCTAACATTCATTTACATTTTTTATTAGTTTCTCAACTTCCTGTTATGATATCAAAAGAAAGGGTTCATTGTTGTACAAAAACTGAAAATCTTTCTGAAAAGGAACCATTTTAGCTCTTCAGTCAATCCTAGAATGATAAACATAAATCCAATCCATGCCCAAAATAACATGAAACTCTACTAGAGGAAAAACAATAAGGTTTTCATGTAGATTCTTTCCACACACCAGGATATGAAGGTTCTTAAAATTTCTTTTTGTCTCAACATTTCCTTCGGGTGTTTTTAACATAAGATCAGGATTCATATCTTGAGATGGAATTCCCAATTTACTAGGAAACTTCTCAGAAATGAAAGAATGTGTAGACCCTAAATCAGACATCACATTCGCATAATCTGAACAAACAAACAGTGTACCTGATAATACTTCATTCGAAGGCCCAACATCTGCTAAAGTAGTTGCAAAGGATTTCACCACCCCTTTCTGCTTGTAGTCTACGTGATTTTCCAAAGTTCAGTTATTCGTTAGACACTCGTTTGCATAATGACTCATTTCATTACACTTAAAACATCTTACCGATGGCTTTTCATTGCCTTCTTGATCATCTTCCTTACAGTTACGAGCAATATGATCAGACTTACCACACCGAAGGAACATTCCATACTTGGATAAACATTTTCCAAGATGCATTTTACCACACTTCTCACAGGATGGATATTTGGTTTTCTTACCTCCTTGCTACTTTGATTAATTCTTACCCATTACCTGCCAACTGGACCTTTTATTCTATTGTTTGTCAAAGAACACCTGATCCTCAAAAAACTCCATTTCCACCTTCTCCGTACATCGAAAAAGTTTTTCATAAAATTTGAACTCATCAGAAGCTAAATCCATTTGATACATTGGCTTTAACCCGGAGTAAGAACGGTTGATTTTACTATCAAGATCTCGTATGAAGTTTGGAGCATTCCTTGCCAGTCGAGTGAACTTTTCTTCATAAGCAGCCACCGAGTCATCCTCCAGCCTCAATTCTAGGAATTGTTTTTTCATCCTAAGATGAACCACCTTATGAAAATATTTCTCAAAAACATACCTTTGAATTCATCCCAGTGAAGATCATCAATCTCATCACTACCCCTGATATTTTTTATCATCGACCACCACTGATCAACTTCACCTTCAAAACGGTAAACAAAAAGACTAACCTTTTGATGTTCTGAACACCCCATGACATCAAAAATCTTCTCCAGTGCTTTAATCCACCCTTCAGCTAGCATAGGTGCCGATATTCCTCTAAATGAAGGGGGGTGTTGACTCATGAAATGTTCCACCACTAACATGTTCCTTTGTGGTTGATCTGGCTGATCTCGTGCATGGATACCACCACAATTTATATCCTGAGTCAACTGTGCCATCACTGTAACAAACTGTTCAGTTCCAATTTCGACCATGTCGGGTTGCTAATTTGGACGGTTGTCTTCCTCCTGATGTCGTCCCAACATAGCTACCTTGTTTTCTCTGTGGAAAACCATTCTGAACACAGAAATAACTTAGGCGAAGCAACTTGGTATTCTTTAAATTCTATATCATTTGAATCATACAACAAATTAATATATAATTTAAGAAATTTCTAACTCCTAATTTTGTCTAAACCTACATATGATACCAACTATAAGGCCCCAGCCTTAAACCTTACTTAATATTGAATTAAATGAATAATTCACATTGATGATATTTTCAGGTTTATAGTTTTAGAGAATTAGGACATAACTATTACATCTCAAATGGTTACAAAGTAGACACTTCTACATAGTTTCCTTTGTTTTTACAAAACATGAAATCTTGAACAAAAGATTCATGTCTAGTTCCATGATTTGAGATAGCATGAATTTTCCTTGATCCCATCCTTGACCCTATTCCTCATTAAGTCTGGTGAAAAACATTTCAAAAACTAGGGGTGTGCATAAAAAGCTCATTAAGGGACACACAAATAAGGAAAACTGTTAGGTTCTCAAAGAATCCAGTAACCCAAGAATACTTTATCAATGAAATACTTTTCACCTTTATGAAGCAGAAAATACTCTTCAATGAATAAAAGATAATTACTTACCCTTTTGTAACCAAAATATTACCATAACACCCATATAAAGAATACATAACATATATAGGTAACTTGGGACATAAACATACTTAAATGGAATAACCATACAGTCAACTTCCACACATATCACTTAATGGAATAGTCATACGACCGACTTCCATACCCAATGCATTGGAGGTTATAAAATAACCTCTTGTCTTGGTATTCACGGCACCACCCGTCATATGGTTTATCGCGTAACCACCCGTCAAATGTCGATGTACCATTATAAAATCATAAGACGTAAAACAAATATAATGGAAAGAATGAATTTCCACATTTCAAACAAAATATATCAATTAAATATATTGTCATAACAAATCCATTATAGAAACCATTTTCAATACCAAAATACATAAAAGAGTATATGTTATTTATTTCATTTAAAAAAACATCACGACTTGTTGAGGAAGCCAAAGTCCAAATAATACTCGCGGCGGCAGAAAAGGTAATTGTAACTGCGTACGTTAAAAGAAACATTCCTTTTTTCATTTTTTAAAATTCTTTGTAGAAAAATATTACATTTTTTATAAAATTAAATGTCAATGGGGTTTATACACTATATAAAATAATGCCTTGTATTAGAACAAAATATGCCTCATTGAAAGGAGATTGAGATGAAGTCCCTTACCTCGTGTCCGACGTGACTCAATTGATATTTAATCTCCTGAATAATAAAATAGTGTTAAATTCTAATTTCTTAAGAACCATTTTCAAGCTTACTATTCCTTTTATATCCCTTATTTTCATGTTATATAAATTATGTAACATTTACGTTAATAAGGTTTGTTTTGTCGATATTTGGTACTTAAGTCAAAAATGGACTTCTTACAATTACATGTTTTTTATGTGGTAAAAGGTTCATTATATCCAGAATTATATTCATGATTTGGATATCATATATATCATATATATCCAGTATAATACATGTATTTATAATTGTACATAACATTTAGAGGTAAGAAATCAAATGCACCGTTCATGGAGATGGTAAGTCGTACATACGTATGAACACTACTTTAATTTATATTTCGTATTTAATGGAGTGAAATAATAACTATATAAGGGTATATTATAATTCTAGTATAACATCATATATAATAACATTAACTTCATCCTTTATACGACCCACATATGGCATTAACAAATCAAATCACTTTGAGGGGCCGGAAGTCCGCACATCCTAAAATTAAATTATCGTGCTTACCCACAATGGAAACCATAAATGTATGCCACAAATGAAAAATACAGAAGCATAATGAAAACATAAACATAATATATATCTTATATAAATAGAGTTAAATCTTCATGGGCACCATGAAAGGTGTTAAAAGAAGATTGAACAATCATCATTTCGTGAGGCAGAAAATTGCCAACCACAGAAACAGAATGTTCTTTAACCATTAGATAAAGGTGTGTGTAGGTTCAGCTCTAATAATTCTCATAACAAAATCCTATTATATTTAATATACTGGTGTTGTTACAAAATAAATGAATAAAAAGAGTTTATGGGTTGGAGAAGAAAAATCAAACATAAGAACACAAGAGAATACACTACCTTTTAAACGGGTAACTCTTTTTGATTTGAGCTCAAATGATTTCTTGGAAAGACTTCTGCCCATAGTGAGGCTTTTATGAGTAAGAGAGGGATGTGTAGAGACAAAATGGGAAGGGGTTGGACGAGCCAAAGGCTTGAGAGGTGTTAGTAAGGTGGTAGAGGCGGGGGCCTTTTATAAGAGGAGAGGAGGGGCATTTTTGGAATGTTATAAAAGGTTACTTTATTATAAAATTCTTTTAGGATTTAAAGGTATAAAAATTATATATTTCGGGGATTAGGTAATAAGAGTTCTAAATACAACCATTCAATAGGTTTTTGACAAGTTTAGGTCTTATATTTTTCATTATCTTTTCGTTTTATTTAAATCGTTAAATAATGAGGTAATCGCTGCATCATCATGGTGTCATAAATAATTTATTTTATTTAATGTCTAAAAATTTTACAAAAAACGTCATTATGTAGGAAATATTTTTATATTTATAATTAATATTTATAGTAAAAAATATGACTTGTATAACCCCATTTAAAAATTGTTTTAGTAAAACAACACATGTCTGTGACATTTTTATTTTAACATTAAATAAAAAGATATTAATATCATTTTCCTAACAAATTGGATCCATGGGGTCCCCATGTTGACCCATGGATTGGATTGGTCCGCCATGATTCATCCAATAAGGGTAGGACATGTGTCAAGGTCATTTCATTTTATTAAAACATTATTTTTACCTTAAATTACACTAATTACCTCTAATCCCAACTAAAAACCTAAAAGATACTATTCACCAAAAATTTATTTTAATCCAATTAAACAAAATTTTACTTCATAATGAAAACCATGTATGTCAGATTTTTGAAATTCAAAACACAGAGGTGGTAAAATTTCATTTAAACGCAAAATCAGTTTTTTAAGTACAACTTAGTGGTTTCACTATTCATCAAAAATTGATGTTTTTCAGAAAAAAACCAAAACATCACCCTATGATATATTTGATATTCTGAATTAAAAAATGATTTCTATTTTTACATAATTAAAAACATATATGTTATAGTAATTAATTTAATAATTAATTCCCGCTGTCATGACAAATAGCATGTTTTTATGAAACAATATTTATCAAAAGATTGACACTAGTTTAAGTCCAATTTCAAAGTGAAATTAATTAGAACCACCACTATTGGATTAATTGGTAAAAATATATTCTAATTTAACTTTAAAACCAATTCAAAAATATTGTAGTCATGTATATAAATTAGATTAAAAAGAGGTTTTGAATTAATATACAACATTTTTCACCATTCATTAAAAAATGAACTTTATCGGAAAAATACCAAAAATTTACACAAAGTAATTTTTGATGTCCCAATTCTGAAGAAGAAATTTATTTGGTCTAATAGAATGTATAAGAGTGACCAAAACTATATTTAATGATAGTTCACCATCAAAATGTGATAAGTGGACCTTTAGTGAATATTAGAGTATATATGCCTAAAATTGAATTCTTTTCGTACATTAAGCATTTATCCTTTATTGGATAAATGTAAAAACATTTAACAAGCAAATATAATCATATTTTAGTTATATCGATTCATTCCCGCCAATACAACGACTACATGTTAACTACCATTTAAAATAATACTATTTTATTACTAGTGTACAACGTAAGATTTCAAAGAATATCTTTGTTGCGTATCGGCTACGCTATCGAACATAGAAACCCCTTTAATGTAAAATTAATATATAATTTGTAAATATTAATAAATATGAAAATTTTGTATCCTTTATTTACTTGCGATGTTACACTTTCAACCTCACCAATCGTGATATTTTTATAAATTAGGAATAGAGTAAGTGGTGTATTTGGATTCATCGAGATTTGGGATTGGATGGGTTATCATCAAGGGAGATCATATTGTTTCTTATGGATAAAGGTAGTTGTAGTTTTATGATAAGAACTACCCAATGTACGATTTTCATATAGTTTTGAAAGACAATGTTTTTAATACTTGTGATCATTAAATATTTGGTGATAAATTTATAGTGTTTTGGATCATTAGAGCATGAAACTTATTTTCTAAAAAATGGATTTGAATATTTTACAAATAATATGGATGGAGTATCTCCAAATGTTTTAATTGAACTATATGTATACATAAGGAAAATTTAATTTTATGAATGATTCATTAAGAAAGAATATATATTCACAGTTGGTAGATGAATCTTCAAATCAGTGGTTGTTGATGTTTACTATAGCTGACATGTACATGGAATGTGAAGTCCAAGGTGATGATGTGATTTTATTTATAACTTCCGTTTGTTCCTAATTTGGTTGGGATAGAATACGAGGTGTAAATAACCTATTTTCAATGTGTTTCAGTTATGTAAAATTTAAATGGTGGGGATAATGTTTTGGGGTTTAAAATTTATTACAATTACAATGGCTTGTTAGTAACAACTATTTCTTGCTTACAACCATTCAATATGGGTGGTTTATCCTATAATAAAGAATATGGATATGGTAGTGAAACCACAATATTTCTGGGTTGGAATGTAATGGAAGGTTATTGACATTTTATTGATGTGTATAACTTGTTATACTTTTAAGGTAGAACACCTTCAACGAGTATGTATGTGGTATAATATTCCAATTCATGTGTTGAAAAGGGAGTAAATAGCTATAGATTTTGTAAAAGGTCTCCCATGATAAATTCCAAAAACTAATTCCATATGGGTGATAGTGGATTGAATCAAAATGTTTTCATGTTTCATCGCTATTCTTGAATGTCATATGATGGAGGGAATTTCAAAAATCTATATCCACGATTTCATAAACAAAGTAGTAGAATACTAGTTTGGATATAGTTAGGAAGAGATCTAATTTTTACTCATAATTAGTTAAAATCATTACATAAATCATATTAGATCAATTTAATATGAGCATAATGTATCTCCTCCAGTTGGATGCAAAGTTCAAATGGATGATAAAAACATTTGAATACATTTTTTGGGATTGTGTAATGGATATTGGTGTCTTTGGGGAAGAGGACATACACTTAGTGGAGTTCTCAAAAAAAAATTTCTTGCCTCAATATATGGATCTTCTGGAAGTATTTTATGGGAGTAATTTCCATTATTCACATTTCAAGGTGGAAAAATGTGATACATAACTGGTTGGGGAGAGCCTTTTCGAAGAAAAAATTGGGACGATTAAGTTGATTAGGAAGATAATAGAGTATACACAGATTTGTGAAAAATAATATGAGGACTATCATCAATGGCTGAATTTATTTTGGGTAAGTGAACGTGTGTTATTGGAAATCTCTACATGTTTTAGGAAACATCATTTTGTAATTTAGGGTAAGTTATATCCAAGATACAAATGCTCTTTTTGAAATCTTGAATGAGTTAGATAGGAGACATATCATTTAGAATTTCCAACATGGATTATTTTTGTTCATAATTGGTTTCATGTATCTTAGTTGAAAAAGTACCATATGGATCTTGATCAAGTGATTATATGGGATGATGTTGACCATGATCCAGATTCTTTTTTAGTACATGTGTCAATATAGATTGTGGATAGATAAGTGAATATATTTCATTGTAAATGCCTCAGTCTAGGGATTATTTTTTAGGATGGAATGGCTAACATTGGGAATGATATAGGACCCCAATTTAAAAGTATGTATCATTTTAATTATTAGTTTTATGTATGTAAAAATATGTGTGACATTTGGTTGGTTTTGGAAGACTTTTCAAATTTTTTAGATGCCATTATAATGTTTCGCAGTTTTTTAAAATTGTAAAACTCTTACATGAAATTGTGTATAGAGAGACATGGGATAAGGGGAAGGCACATTGTTATAAACATGGTTTATAAGATCCATGATGTAACCCTTGAGAAACAATGGATAATCAGAAAATGAGATTTTTCTTATTAATAACATGGTATTTCTAACTATGATTTCCTACCATGTAAGGATGTCCTTATGACATTTAATGGAGCATGATTATCGCATGGTTTTCCCAAAATATGGGACCACACATGCACTGTTTAAGATCAATATCCTAAATTTTTTATCTGGGGTGAGAATATTATTTCACCCCTTTATCTCCAAATTGAACATAATTGACGATTTGTCCCTCGAAAAAGATGTGGATTCTTTCCCCATCGATCTGGAGCCTATCCAACGGCGTTTCATATTGCATTGAGTTTTAACTCCCTGGTTAAGTCCTCATTTGTTATAATTTTTCATGGCTTTCTAAGATATACTTTCTTCCCTCTCTCGGTTTATTAGTTATAGTCCACTAGGGATAGATATATTTTTTTTCATGCAAATAATGATTATATTTCCTCTTTTTTATTTTCTGGTAAAAGATCTAAGGTGGGTTTTTTGACGTTAGGATATGTGGACAAACTCTTAACTTCTCTTATTAGAAATTTAATACTTAGTTTTAATGATTTTAAATTGATTAAAATTGATTGTGATGTTGGGTTTCAATACATGGTTGAATCCCACTTCAATGATTGATTGTGGATTTTTGGAAATTATGGAATCATTGTATAAAATGATTTTTTTTTTAAATTTTCATTTTTTGAATGGTTGTTTGGATTTATTTATAGAAAATGAGTTTTTCAAAAATTTATTAATAATTTTTTTTATTTATTGAAATAGTTATTTCCTGATAATTTCTACCTGGATATTTTACAGTGTGTGGTCTGTGTTAATTTTTCATTTTTGGATGCCTGATTAAAATATGAATTGGTTCCCAGTTCCAATTTTCTAATGGAATATGGGATTTAAATTACCTTATCATATCTTGGTAGATTGATATGAAACATATCTTGAGTATGGAATTGATATATCATCCTACATGTCTGGATGAATGGATATGTAGATTGTAATGGGATATGCCAAAAGGTAATGTGAGACAGTTTTGATGATATTTTTTGACTCTTTAGAAAATGGGGTAGGTTGGGAAAAATATTTTACTATAGAAATTTTTCTATATTCTGATATAATTTTCTAAAAATTATTCAAATAACATTTTTATTTTGAATGTACTATCATTTTCAATCCAAGTCTGTTCTTTAGGAAACTAATTTAGGGAAAACGTCCTGAGTTTCATTACCCACCCCTTCATTGACATAATGCTATTTTTACAGATATCATATATCAGGATATAGTTAAATGTAAATCCCGACACTTATATACTGGTTATTTTGACACACGGGCATGGATTCAGAGTTATATCTTGATGTTATGTCTTGTGGTCTTTGAGATTTTTTTTTTGTCTTCCATTTTGTACTTAATATTGTATTCATCTGTAGTGGTAAATTATTGTAGATTGTATTTTATATCAATGCTATTACATTGAGTTATTTTTCATTATTATCCAGAATCATGTAGTGATATTTAAAGAGAATGTTTGTTTGGGTTGTATATTTCTTAAAGTGATAATCCTCCCCCAATTTTAATGAAGCATTTTCATTTCGTTCCAGGGTTTAGTGTCATGAGGATTTCTTCTGATGCAATGTAATGTACTTCCTTTTTCTCAATCCAATGTGGAGGGGTGGAATGGTACACACTATATCAATTCAATTGTAACACCCCAATATTTCATAATAAGTTACTTTCTTTAATGTAATTCAATAGCTAGCGATACACGCAACACCGAGATCGAGCACATCACGACTTTCCTATCTTGCCGTTCAAAAGTGGTTATGAATAATATTAACAGAATTTTGAATTTTTTATGATCCATATAAATTTAAAATACATAGTATGTGTTTCCCAGACATAATATAAGAAAAAAACTCATTTTTTCAGATAAAAAAATTATTTTTAAAAAAATGCAATTTTGTAAAATTTTAATGGAAAACTTATTTTAAACCCAATATTTGAAAATTATGTATATTTAATTTAATGAAATTAAATTTTTCTTTAATATTAAGACATAAAAATTTACTTTGTATTATTTTTTGGTACTTTTCTGATAACATTCATATTTTGATGAATACTGAAAAATACTAAATTTTAATAGAAAACATCTTTTTTAATCGAAATAATTTATAATGTTAAATTATATATTTGAATGGGTTTAATGTATAAATAGAATATATTTTTATCATTTAATAAAATTTAGGTCAATATAAGGTATTTCACATTTAAATTATACATAAACCCATGTCAATATTTTAATAGTTTTAACTTTTTAGAAACCCGCTTTTCATTTTTGACAACGGGAATTAATTATAAATTAATTAATGAAACTTCTATGTTTGGAATTTTGTAAAATAGAATTTATTTTTGAATTCGGAATATCAAAACAAGCTTAGGGGATATTTTGAGTATTTTTCTAAAAACATTAATTTTTTTATGGATACTGAAAAACACTACGTTATAGTTTAAAACCAATTTTTATTTAAATAAAAATACCTATTTTTTTAAATTGATTTTAAGTTAAAATAGATATATAATACAAATATAAATTCAATGTAATTCATTGGAGTAATTTTATAATAGAATTAGATGTATGAAATTTTATTGAACTTTTTACAATCTTTTACCCACCTCCTATGAGCATTTGCGAATTTTCATAAAGCATAATTTTAATGCTTCTATGAGTTGAATTTCAAAAATATGAGTGGCACAATTAATATCATTAAGTAAAATTTGGTCCAATAAGATGAAAATAATTTTTTGGTGAATAGTAACTTTTGACTTTTATTTACCACGGTTAAAAGTAATTAGCGTAATTAAGGTTAAAAATGATATCATTATTATCCTAACACATGTCTTAATTCTACTAGATAAGAATAATTCAACCAAAAAAACATTAGAATAAAATATGATTTTTTTTGTCCACATGGACTAGATTAGGACAGTTATTATTATTTTATTTAAAGAACAGTTAAAATAGTTAAATTCATAGTTAAATAACTCATCCATATTTAATATAAGGATTCACAGAATATAAATTTGACTGTAAATATAAATTATAACGATAAAAATATTTCCTACCTAATAGTATTTTTTATATAATTTTTAGTCATTAATGAATTTAATTTGTCTATGACACAATGGTGATGTAGTAATTACCTAATTAATGAGATATTAAAATAATTGATATTATAAATATCAAAATTAATGTAAATTGAGACTTATGATGAATTAAACCAATTTAATAATTTAATATGACATGTTAAGGATAGTTGAATAACCTTTATTCGAATTGAAAATATTTTATGGCCTTCAAAGAAATTGAGTACTAAATAGTGTGAAAATTGACATAATTTCGTTTTAAAAACAAATATTATATTATTAACTGATATAATATTACTAATAAACTAAGGATCACACAAAAGACATAGATATGATTATATAAATTAATAATGAACCACATGTGGTTCTATTGACTTGTTATAGTAATATTATTACCATATAATATAAAAATACAAAGAGACTTGGTAAATGTCGAACTATTTAACTAAGAGTAGAATCTAAAAGATATGGTTAATATGATGACATAACCCTGTCTAAAACCTATTGGAAGAGAATTTTTCAACACATCCCCAACATAACCCTTAAATAATTCATTTAGGATCCATTAGAAACATAAAATTATTTTATTATAAAATAATATTTCAAGTGTTTCCTAGAGTGACTCTCACCTCACTTATAAAAATGGAACTTCCCCTTGTCTTAATTTCACACCTCCATAGCCTTTTGGCTCATCCAACCCCTTACAAAATATCCTCCCAACATTCCTCCCTTCATCATAGGGTCTTTCTTTGGTTATAAAGACATCCTATGGAGCCCTTTCGATAAAATCAAAAGGAAGAACCCGAAGAGAAGGTAAATATTTCATCACCACATCCAAGTTCTTTTCTTCCTCCACTTCCTCGTTCATTGTTATTTCCATTCTAAAATAATAACTCCAGTATGTTATATATTCTGTGATGTTATAATAAAAATGGTACATCCATATTAATTTTTCAATCCATCCAATAAATGACAAAGTCACCATACATAAGTATATAGGGATTGTCGTCTCCACATCGTGGTGTAGTTTGATATTCCAACAATTAATTATTTATATGGATTTAATATTGAGTATAGGTGTGGAAAATAAAAAATATCACATGTTAATAATTATTTATATGTGATATACCATCAAATTATATACGATTACTCCATCAATATAATGATATTGTCGCTCATGCGTACGTATCGATAACCGTCTCCATGAACTCAATGAGATTCATTCCCCATCATAATCATTACAGCATTATTCTGATTTCATGTTTAAAAATAATTTTTAATAACTTAATATCATTCTATATATGAATAAAATACATCCTATCTATAACAAAAATGGCATACGTAACCGAGCATATAAAGGAAAATAGAACAGTTAACACCCGAAACAATGATATATCTAAAATAATATTAACAAAACAACATGAGAGGATCATATATAATATCATATTTATGTATATAGTTCTTGTATAATTTAATCACAGTGAATTATCTATTCTAAAGGATGTTAAAATAACATAGACTATGGAAAAGTAAAAGGTAAGGGGTATCTTATCTCACTTTTAATTCCGTGATATTTCCATTGTCCGCCACTTATTTATTGCATGTGGTGTATTTTGTACTTCAATATAATATATATTATCATGTTTTTATTTATAATCATTGAATTCTATTATTCATTTTGTTGTTATAAAATTTTGGTCACACGACTTGATTGACTACCACATGGTAAAGGGTTTTCATCTCACTACTTATTTCTGTGGGATTCATGCAATATTGCCACTAGTTCCTTTTGTGTGGTGTATATACTTCCCATGATTGTATTACTTATTTAATACACCTTAATATATGGGTATTTACATCTTTTCTGTATGATCCTTCTTTCATGGGGTGTATGTTTCATAATTCACCAATTCGGTAAGGGAATTTCTAATTTCTATTTCCCCTCATTGGGTTTTACACAAACATCATTGATTATTTTACTCTATGATTATGTGTGAAATCAATATTTATTTATTTATGTCATAATTTCCACTCCCCTTTGTGTGGTTATACTTTTGATACACATCATCAATCCATTTATAAATTCTCAAGTCATCTATATAAAGTTGATAAGAGTAATATTAGCTCTATTTTCATTTATTGAGTTAATCATCCAAGTCATTGGTGTTGTTGTTACAATAATATGTGTAAATGTCCACTGATTGTTTTACACTCAATATCCAATCATATTTAGTGTATTTATATTTTTCCACATAATTATATCATTTATTGATCCTTAACCTAAGGATATGGTATTTATAAGGGATTTCATCTCAACCTACATTCCATTGAGACTTCTCTGTTTTTATGCACCAATACACTTTTATTTTGTGTATATAATGTACATTGATATAATATATCAGGAATCCATTAATTCTCATGATATTATTAAGTTATTATTACCTCAAATATTTTCTTTCAACTGTATCTCATTTGGTTAGGGACTCTAACTAAAATAATACTTTAAATTTATTAAAAAATTTATTCTTCTAAATCTTTCTCATTAATGTCCTTGTATCAAAAATGGTTTTAAGAATTTATTTATATATAAATTATTGTTTTATAATTAAATTTACTATTAAAAGTTTAAATATGTTATAGGACACTTTGATTCAAAAATATATTTTAAACTACTTCCTGATAAATAATGATACTTTTAAATTTTTTCATGAAAAAGAGAGACATTTCTATCAAATAATATTGATGATTAATTTCATCTATATCAATATCCTTCATTATACTCAATTGAGGTTAATTTATAATAATACAATCTTCCTTATTGTATTTAATGAGGGATATTTGACTGTGGATGTGCTATTTTTATACCTTTCATGGTTTATGGTTAAGGTATTAACATTTTGTATGCTTGTTTTAATATCAATGTTTATATTATGTTGTGCCCTTTCATAAGAGGAATGAATTGGACATATAAATTGATGGTTGGAGCCCGCTATAGCTCCTCGATGCATCGGCAGGTCTAATGATATAATTATACGTGGAATTGGATGAGGCCTTTCTCAATTTGATATATGGTTTTGGATGAGGCCTAAATCATTTTTAGATGTCTCTTGTGAGACCTTGACAAGATGTTTCAGAATACCTAGAATTATGCATTCTATCATTATGAAATTGGATATTGATATTAAATGTGATTATTCTACTTGTAGAATATTCATGCGAATAAGTAAATTACATTATTTGATTCATCTTTTCCATATTATGCTAAAGTTTATGTATAAATGGGCTGTGTTCTATACTTATACATTGCCTTAAATGTTCATTATTATTTATGACAGTTAAATCTATATTGTTATCCTTACTACGAATTTTAGCTCATCCATTTCTTATGTTTTATTTTTTATAGGATGCAATGTAGTATATTGCGATTAACCTACAAGAATATGTTATGGGATATAATATTGTTCAAAGGGGACACATTGTTGTTTTTAATTTGATTATGTAATGTAAAACCTATGTATGTTTCTAGTACTTCCAAGGATACTAAACTGATTGGTCATTCGAGGCATGATTCCTTGTATCAGGCCAATGTTATATAATAAATCACTGACTCTAGGTAACAAGGGTTGGGGTGTTATAGTTTGTATCAGATGAAATATAGTAAAAACCTTGGATGATAAATATATAAAAAATACGATTTGAAAATACTACACGAAGATTGACATTGAGGAATAATATAAAAGAACATCAAAAAATTTAGGTGATGTAAATATTATCTGGGATTCCATGAAATACATCCCTCTATGGATACGAGTAGATAAAGGCGGCTCTGACACAAATGTACCTAGGACTGAAAACTCCGACAAAAGAGTTTAAGGCTTGACCCGGGCTATCTTGGTACATGAAAACGGGCCTTGTCACTCTCTTGGTTACGACACTCCTAGTGGATATGATAAGGATAATTCACATTTTGTTTAACAAAAAATTGGAAGGATTTTAATATAAGAAGAGAATCAATATCCTTGGTTTATCCTAAGGTGTTTTAGATTGTATATAAGGTGTTATGATATTCACTTAATGATTTTATGACTCACACTATTTTTTCTTGTGTTAGTCAATGGATGGATTCCATGGAATTCATAGTAACATTGAACAAGATGTAAAAGGTGGGAACGAATGTGGAAATGTGAAACAAAATGGAATGTTGATATGTGTAAAAGATATCGTGTTCATGCCGAATAAATTTTAAAAAAATTTGATCAACTACATATATATTAACCAACTCCCTGACTCAAAAAATAATTGAAGGTAGGTGAATGATAATATCTCTAGTAGTGGAGACCATGGAGAAAAGAAAGGTCAATTTCCATCATATAAGAAATGAGGAAGGAGACACCTAGGGAAGTGTCTCAATGGAATAAAGAAATGCATTATGTGTGGGAATGAATGACATAAAGTAAAGAATTTCCAAGGGAAAATGGATAGTACTTTGAAAGAAAATTAAAATGATCCCATGAATCCATTTACAGTCATTTTTTGTAAATGTATGAGACCTGGGCATTACCCGAGTGAAAGACAAATTATATAGGATAACCTACTAGTCATGGAAGAACCTATGTTGAAATCAATGAATGGAGAAATTTTTAATAGTGATAGTGTAATTTATGGAAGGTATTACTTTGAATAACTTTTCTCAAGTATGTTTAACCCTTCTGTTTTTTATGTGAAAACACTATTTTTGGAAGAATTATCTTTTCTATTGTTCATATAGTTATAATTAACCATTTGGGTTTATATGATCCTTGAATTTGAGGCAATTACAATTTATTAAATTTTTGGATGAAAATGCGAGGTTAAAGATAAAATTTTAGTGAAATTATGTTATATTTATTTTGATGAATTTATCTCATATTTGGAATGTTATAAAATATGGTTTTTGAAAAAATTCAATAAACAGTCTGTGTGACAACCCCTCATGTCGAACAAAGATATTGAATTAATCCCACAACCATAGTGTGATTGAGACTTATCACCTACCACTGGAATACGTAAAGCCCCTGATTAGTGTGACTAATACTATTTAGATAAATGATTTTATTGATCAATAATAAGTTGATTTTGGTTTTATGTCTTATCAAATTGATATCCTTATTATAGGAAAAGGATTTGGTTATTAACTGATAAATATTATTTTGGTAGATGTTCGCTCTATTGGGAACACTATATTCCTAAGGAAAATATAATAATATGGGATTAAATTTTATGGGTAATGGTTGATGGTTTTCTATGTTTTTATTGTGTATTTATAGGTATTTGGGTTTTTTAGGGAAATGATTAACCAATCCTTGAAAATAAGTGATTAGGTTAATTTCTTTTATGAATGTGAGATTAAGAGTAGTAGATGTTATTAGGAGATACAATTTAACTTAGAGGATTGCGTAATCAAATTCTTCTATGTTTTGTGATTCAATATTAGTTTTTATTATATTGAAAGTATTTTATGGGGAATTGTTTATTGAATAATAATTACCGAACTTTGGGTATTATTGGTTTAATTTTAGAAATTATGATTAATATTTTTTTCTATAGGATTATCATTTTTTGGGATAATCGTATCTTGTACTATTCATTTTGGTTATGTTTAATCTCTAATGACAATGTAAATATATATATTTTATGTGTATTCGATTATGTGATTCTAAAGAAGTTTATTTTATCGCTTCAGGTGTGATATAATAATCCTGAATACTCATCGTTAAAAAAAGACGAGTTAGTGATTGAAATTTATTAAAGGATGAAACTATACATAATAAGTATGTATATATCTTTTTTCTCATATTCATTCTAATAAATAAATTCCTCTAATTTATGAAATGGAACTTAAAACAAAAAACATTATTTGTGGAAATTTATTACTAGGAAACTAATGACTATTTATCCCATCACATGTTTGTGGTTTCTTGTTGTTAACTTTCTCTTGATCATTTTTTCTAACACTCTTCACCATAACATGACACCTATATTATCTTCTATATCCATGTTTTCTTACATGTAATCCTATTATGGGTTATCTCGGGTTACCAATATACTTCTCTTTATTCCATTTAAAGAGATAGTTTTATTGAAACTTTTTCCGATGTAGGACTTTAAATGAAGTTCCCAAGCCCAATTTTAAAATTTCATGCACTCAATTTTAAGAATGGGGGAAGAATTTAACACCCCAATATTTCATAATAATTTATTTTATTTAAAGTAATTACATATCTTGAGCTACACACAACATTGTATTCAAGAGCACCATGACATACCAAACTTGCCGTTCAAAAGCGATTATGAATAATATTAACTAGATTTTGAATTTTATATACTCCATATAATTTTTGAATACGTATTATGTGTATTTTAGACAAAATAAAAGAACAAAATCATTTTTTCATATCGAAAAATTACATTTCAAATAATGAAATTTTTAAACATTTAAATGGAAAACCATTTTGAAAACGAATTTTGACACTTATATCTTTAATTTAATGAAATTAATATCTTCATTAGAATATGGACATAAAAATTTATTTTGGATAAATTTTTGGTTCTTTTCTGATAACTTTTATATTTGGAAGAATACTGAAAAATAAAAAATTTTAAATAAAAAAACAAATTTATTCGAAATAATTTTTAGTTCTAAATTATGTATTTGAATGGTTTATATGTATAATTAGATAATATTTTTCTCAATTAATACAATTTAAGTCATTATACGTAATTTCACATTTATATTTGACATAAACACATGTCAATCTTTTGATTGTTTTTACTTTTTAAAAACCCACTTTTCGGTTTTAACAATGATAATTTATTGTAAATTAATTAATACAACTTCAATGTTTTGAATTTGGTAAAATAGAATTCATTTATGAATTCAGAATATCAGCATTATCTTAGCGTAATTTTTTGGTATTTTTCTGAAAACATTAAATTTTTTGTGAATAGTGAAAAACACTACATTATAGTTTAAAATTGACATTTTATTTAAATTATTATTTATTTTATATAAATTTATTTTATTTCAAAATATATATATTACCAAAATAAAATCAATGTAGTTAATTGGAGTCATTTTATAATAAAATTAGATGTATAAAATTTTATTCTAATTTTTACCATTTTTAACCACCTCCTAGAATCATTTGAAAATTTGAATAAAACAGAATATTACCACTTTTATGAGTTTAATTTCAAAAATCTGAGAGACACAGTTAATATCGGAAAGTAAATGTGGTTCATGTAGATGAAAATAATTTTCGGTGAATACCAACTGTTGACATTTATTTACAACAGTTAAAAGTAAATAGGGTAATTAAGGGTAAAAATGATATCATAATTACCATAACACACGTCAAAATTCTATTGGATAAATATTATTTGACCAAAAAAAACTTTACAAATATAATATTATCTTATTGTTCCAATTAGATTGGATTAGGAAATTTTTTATTGTTTTATTTAATGATGATTTAAAAGAGGTAAATTCAATGTTTAATAACTAAATTTTCTTAATATATGGCCACACAAAATATAAATTAGACTATAAATATTAATTAGAAATCTAAAAACATTTCATATATAATAATATTTTATTTATAAATTTTAGACATTAAATAATTAAATTTATTTAAGACACAATGATTATGTAGTAATTACTTTATTAATGAAATATTAAAATAATTGATATTATAAATATCCATATAAATGTAAACTGAGATTTCATATCAATTACATTGATTTTATAGGTTAATATGTCATGTTGAGGTTTGTTGAATAAATTTTATTCGAAGTTATAAAGTGTTTATGGCTTTCATAAAAATCAAATATTAAATTGTGTCAAAATTAACATAATTGAGTTTTTAAAACACATATTATATTACTAATTGATATAATATTCTAAAAAATAAAAGGATCTGAAAAATAAATTAGATAAGGTTATATATATTTTAATAATGAACCAGAAGGCGTTATCTTGGATTGTTATAATATGTTTATTATCCATATAATATAAAAATTCGAAGACAAATGGTAAATGTCAAACAATTTAAATAAGAGTTAAATGTAAAAGATAAGGTAAATATGATGACTTAAACAATTATAAAAACTATTGGTTGACATATATTCAACCAATACCCACCGTATAATTTAAATAATTCATTTTAAGCCATTTGAAATCAAATGTTATTTTATTATAAAATAATATTTCAGTCTTTTCTTAAAGTGACCTTTACCTCTCTTATAAAAGTGCTCTTCTCATTCCCATAATTTCAGTAATCCAAATCCGTTTGGATCAGACAAAACATACCCCAATATCCTCAAAAATTTCTTCACTTCATCCTAGACCCCATATTTTGGTCATAAAGCCAACCAATGGGTCCCTTTTGATCAAATCAAAAGGAAGAACACAAAACAGAGGTAAATATTAATCACCTCATTCATAATTTTTTCTTCTTCCACTTTCTCTTTCTTTGTTGTTTCCATTCTAAAATAATAACTCCTATATCTTCTATATAAATTTATGTTTTTTAAAAAAATGGTACAACCATATTCATTATTTGTTCTGTCCTATAAATGACAAAGTCACCACACGTGTGTACGTAAAGATTATAGTCTCAACGTCATGATGTAGTTTTTTATTCAAACACTTCATTATTTGGATGGGTATAATAATTAGTATTAATGATGTAATTAATAAATATAACATGATAATTATTATTTATATGTGATATAACATCCATATAAATATGATTTCTCCTTCAATATAATGATATTGTTGCTCGTGCGTACGTACGGATTACCGTCCCAACAAACGCGATGAGATTCATTCCCCATCGTAATCATTCAAGAATAATTTTCATTATATGATTAAAAATAATTTTTATGAACATGATATAATTTTGTGTATGAATAAAATACATCATATTCAAAACAAACATGTCTTACATAACCGAGCATTTAAAGGAAAAGAGATCATTTAACACCTGAAACAATGATACTACAAAAATATTATTAACAAAGAAATATTAGAAGATTCTATATGATAACATATTTATATATATAGTTCTTGTATAATTTCTTATAAATGTGTTAACTATTATACAAAAGGATAACATACCTTCTACTATGGAATAATACAAGGTAAGAGGTTTCTTATATCACTTTTAATTTCGTGGGATTTTGAAAGTTCTCCAACTATTTATTGCATGTTGTGTATTGTGTGCTTCCATTTGATATATATTTTCATGATTATATTTATAATCATGTTATTATGTGATTCTTTTCTAGGTTATTAAATTTTTTTCATACCACTCTATTGATTAAAACATGGTAAGGGGTTTGCATGTCACTTCTTATTTATGTAAGATTCAGGCTATATTGCCACTAGTTCCTTTTGTGTGGTGTATGTTCTTCCCTTGATTGTATTCCTTACATAATATAATTTATTTTATGCGTATTTGCATCCTCATTGTACAATTTTTAATTTATGGTTGGTATGTTTAGTAAGTCACCAAATCAGTATGGGAATTTGTAATTTTGATTTCCAGTCATTGGGTTTTATGTAAATTTCATTGATTATTTTACTCCAAGATTATCTGTGAAATCGATATATATTTATTTATATACTAATTTTCAATCCTATTTGTGTGGTTATTTTTTTATACACATATTAAATCCATTTAAAATTATCAAGTCATCTATATGAAGTTGATACAAGTAATCTTTACACAATATGCATTCATTTAGTTAAACATCGAAGTCATTGGTGTTGTTGTTACATGAATATGTGTAAATATCCAATGATTGTTTTAAACTGAATGTCCAATACTATTTAGTTTATTTATATTTTTTCCACATAATTATGTCATTTATTTATCCTTAACATAAGGATACAATTTTATAATGGATTTCATATCAACATACATTCCATTGAGACTTCTTTGTTGTTATGCACCAATTCACTTTTATTTGGTGTATATATTGTACTTTTACATTATATATATTAAATTCATTTATTTTCATGATATTATTAATTTTTTGTTACATCAATTATTTTTATTCAAGAATCTTTTATTTGGTTAGGTAGTCTAACTAAAATATCATTTTAAATGTTCCAAAAAATTTATTCTTCCAAATCTATCCAATTAATGTACATGTTTTAAAAAAGTGTATAAGGATTTATTTATATGTAAATTAATGTTTAAAAATAAATAGTCCTCTTTAAAGTTTCAAAGTCGTATGGGACACTTTTATCTAAAAATCTATTTTAAACTGCTTATTGATAAATAATGATACTTTTAAATGGGTTTTAATTCAAAATGGTGATATTTCTCTCAAATTGTTTTTATGATTATTTTCATCTATGTGAATATCCTTAATTATTCTTGTATGATGTTAATTTAGTATAATAAAGTCTTCCATATTTTGTTTAAGGAGTTAAGTTTGAATGTGGATTTTCTATTTTTATACCATTCATCCTTTATAGTTAAATTATTGACATTTCATATGCTAGTTTTAATATGAATGTTTAGATTTTGTTTCACCCTCTCGTATGAGGAATGCATTGGTCTTAGTAAGTGACATGTGAAGCCCTCTATTTCTCCTCAATGCATCAGTAGTTCTCATGATACAATTAGGTGTTGAATGGGATGAGGCCTTTCCCAATTTGATATATGGTTTTGGCCGAGCCCTAATTAATTTTAAGACGTCTTGACTGAGACCTTAATAAGATGTTTCAGAATGTCCGACATTATGCATTAAAACATTATGAAATTTGATATTGATATTATATGTGATTATTCTATTAGTATAATATCCATGTGAATAATTTAATGGCATTATTTGATTTCTCTTTGCAATATTTGTCTGATGTTTAAGATAATAAGGATTGTGTTCTAGTCATATACATTTCCTTTAATGTTTATTCTTATTTATGACGGTTTCCAATATATTTTTATCCTCTCTGAGCATTTGAGCTCACCCCTTTCTTATGTGTTTTTTTCTGGATGTATAGAAGTATAATACAATTAACCAGTAGGAATAGGCTAAGGGTTATAAGAGTGTTAAAAAGGGACAAAATGTTTTTGTTTTTATTTTATGATGAATTGTAAATCATATGTATGTATCTAGTACTTCCAAGGATACTAAACAGATCGATCATTCAGGACATTATTCCTTGTATCATGCCAATGTTATGTAACAATTTACTGACTCTGGGTAACTAGGGTCGGGGCATTACATCAATAGTAATAAAAAATTACTCTCTTAGTCCTAATAATATAAAGAGGATGTATAATATTCTTAGATATCTTATTCAAAACATGAGAGGTGAGTAATACCAAGCATAATAGCAAAGTAACTCGCCCAAAATGACCATGAGTTGACTCTATAATGTCTTGGATGATGCTAGATGAATGGGGTATGGAGGTAATCATAAATAATCCATATATTATCCCAATGTTCACGATGAATTTCATAAAATAATAATGGTTTGAGTATACTTATTAATTGAAATTTATTATACAAAAATAATAATAACTTTTCAACACATAAGGATAATCTAAAATTTGTACCATAACGGTAAGGAATAATGTTTAAGGGAGATAGCCATGAAACATTATTGTACGGTCAATAAATTATGTTAAATATTTTCCATTTTCAAAAAAAATTACTATACTACATTGAACGAGACCAATACATAATGGAAACAACTAATTCATTGTCTCAATGCCCTCACAAGGACACCATGTCGATGTTAACAATCCAAACCATCATTTTACAAAATATATTAGAACTAAACGAACCCATATTCAATGCCATTACACTACATCAAATAGTCCACATTGGGAATATCCCAAAATTACTAGAACAATAAAAAATAAATTCTACACCATATATCCCAAACCATGTTGCATCCATAGATTCAATGACTTAAAACAAGAAAAAAAATAATGAATTTTGTCTCCCTTGAATAATTTAAATCATATTCTTCTTTTAAAAATCACGACTAAACAAGGTATATTTATTAAAATAATAGTGTGTCACTATTATCCCCTTTAATGAATTCTAATCCCTATGAAATTTCTCTGGTGGTTCAACTCAAATAGCATTTTCCATTATCCATAACATTCAATTAAAACTCACATGAATCGTCATAGATTTATCCATTGTACCATATATATATGATAAGTGGAATCAAATTTTCCTACATCTCTTGATGGATCATGTATATGATCATCATAGGCCTCTCCACAATTGACGAATTAGGATATATCAAAACATCCTCATAGTCAACCACATGTTAATGATTCAGAATGTACCATAAAAGTTGAGATTCAATGGACACATAATTAATACATCATTATGATGGAGGATGTTTCAACCATTTGACCACTATCTTGAAAAAACATGGTAATGTGAAATAGTCCAATGAGTCTTAGTAAAAACATCCCTACAATTGTTAATTCCCTATGAGCGGAGTCACCCATAAGAAATAATGGTCTCCAACAATAGTAACTGAGGGTCACCTTCTCATATAAACATACAATCACTATTACTATAAACAAACATTGATTTCTCTAGGTGATTATCCCATGCTCTATTAATTTCCAAAACTCATTCTAGAAATATTTCCTCCCAAATTATTTTTGTAACACCATGAGATTTTATGAAAAATATCATTTTTTTTCATTGATGTCTTTTGTTGTATACTAGACCAAAAAGAGCATGTACTACACACATCCCTGACTTGGCTTGCATTACACTCAATCGCGACCTTCCATGAAAGTGTGTGTTGTATGCAATACCGAGTTTCACTAAACAATGATATGTTATATAAACAAGCCGTTATGAATAGTAATACCCACTTTTTGAAATATTATAAATTTTATTTTTCAAAATGGACTTCATTTTTGAATTCAGAATATCAAAATTATCCTTGGGTGTAATTTTGTTATTTTTTGAAAACATTCAAGTTTTGATGAATACTTAAAACACTGGGTTACTATTTAGAAATCTACATTTTATTTAAATAGTAATATGTTCTATATAAATTTATTCTAGGTCAAAATTGCTACATAATACCTAGATAAGTTGAATGTAATTCATTTGAGTCATTTTATAATAATTTTAGATATATAAAAATTTTATTGATCTTTTTACCATCTTTAACCCACATCCTAGGAGAATTTGATAATTTACATAACACATGATTTTACTGCTTCTGTGAGTGGAATTTCAAAAATCCGAGAGACATGGTTAATACCATGGAGTAAAATGTTGTTCAATAGGATAAAAATAATTTTTGGTGAATTGTAACTTTTTACATTTATTTAGCATGATTAAAAGTAAATAGTGTAATTAAGCGTAAAAATGAAATTATAATTACCCTAAAACATGTACTAATTCTATTGGATAAGTTTAATTCGACCAAAAAACACCTTATGAAAAAAATATTACCCTTTAGGTCCACATGGACTACGTTAGGACACTTATTAGTATTTTATTTAAAGAAGTGATAAAATAGTTAAAATCAATGTTTAATAAATAAAACATTTTTAATAGAGGGTTACACATAAGATAAATTCAAATAATAATATTCATTAGAAAGATAAAACTATTTACTACATAATGGTATTTTATTTATAATTTTTAGACATTAAATAATTTAATTTAATTATGACACAATGATGATGCTGTAATTACCTTATTAATGAAATATTAGAATAATTGATGTTATAAATACCCAAATAAATGTAATTTAAAACTTTTTTTGAATAAAAATATTTTTATAGGTTAATATTACATGTTAGAATTAATTAAATTAACTTTTTTTAACTAATCATTTTGTTATAAGTTTCACAAAAATCAATTTCCAAATAGTGTCAAAATTGACATAAAATAGTTTTTAAAACAAATATTATATTAATAATTGTAATTTTATTTCAAAAAATCTAAGGGTCAGCCAAGAGACTTAAATAAGGATATATATATTAATAATGAACCACTTGGGGTTTGTTTGGATTTTTATAGTAAGTTTATTAACCATATAGTGTGTGAAAACATGAAGACACAGTAAACGTTAAATTATTTAACCTAGAGTTAAATCTAAATGATAAGGTCAATATAGTAACATAAACATATCTAAAACATATTTTCTGAGAGTATTTCGTCCAATTCCCACTTTAGCTTCTAAATAAATTAATTTGGATATATTATAAACCGAATATGACTTTATTATAAAATAATATTTTCGGTTTTATTAAAGGTGCCGCTCTCCTCACTTACAAAAAGGGCATGCCCTCCTCTTTTCTCTTCACACCCTTTTGAGAATTGATGCTCTTCCAAACCCAGCCCATTTCTCTTCTCCACTTCCCTAGCAACATTCTGGAGGTTCTGGTATTCTCAACAGACCAACTCTACTTCCTTAAGAGGAAGCATAAAGGAGGTGTGTCGAAAAAGATGTAATCTATTCTTCCAATTCTCTCAAATTTCATTATTATTATTCTTCTTCTTATTTAGATGTGTCATTATAAAGTAATAACATCAGTATTACATATATACTGATATGATATTATAAATATGAAACAACCCTATTTCACCTTCTATCCATCCTACGGAAAACAAAATCACCGCACGTGCATACGTACAGAATACTGTCACCACGTCGTGGTGTAATCTGTTTTCGACCACCACCTTACATGGATGGGTATAATGGGGTAAATAAATTACTATATATGATTATTGTAAAGTGATATTTATTATGAAATATTATACATATGCTTCAATAAAATTCCACGATCATGGGAATGATATCATCGCTCGTGCGTACGTACGGACTACCGTCTTCAGGACACGATGATATTCATTCTCCATGTTAACCATTATTGAATGATTACAAAGTATATATAATGAATAATAAATATATATATGACATAATAATGATACTATATATATATATATATATTTATGTCATCTACTTAATTCCATTCAAGTCAATAAGGAAAGGAAAACAGTGTTCATGCGTACGTACGACCTACCGTCTCAATAAACAGTGTATTTCATTTCATTAATCTATATATTATATATATATACTGAATATATATGATATATAAATCATTATTTACATTCTATAAGTACTTAAATCAAGATATAAGTAATAATAATATCAGGAACAACAAATAGAAACTCGTACGATAAATGAAATGATTTTACATATAAGACTACATTAACATAGAATTTATAAACGAATGGGTATTATAAATTCATAATTGAAATATATATGATATCATAATAGTGAATATGATTCTTTAATAATTCAATGACATTATTTAAATCATTATACAGGTGGTCCGGATACATACAAAGCATATCAGACATAAGGTAAGGGATTATTTTGCAAATCTCATATTTATCCGAGATTGCTTATACGTAAGTATTTACTGGGGTTATATTTTTCATCCATGACCATAAAATGTTTTTCATAATTTTTTTAATATTCTTCCATGTATGTTAAATTTCATGTTTACCTCGCTTTGACTTTTACTTTATGTTATGGAAGGAATCATTCTTTTGTTTACCATATGAGGAACTTTTTGACTTTTCGGACAAAAGTACGCGGAAAATGTTTTTTTAACTTATACGACATGAATGGATTTTTAAGGTTTTATAAAGACTTATTTCAATTAGGATTCCTCTACAAAACTTCATGTTTATATTTAATAAAATCATTTTCTTTTAAAATTGTGTGGAATTTTGTGAAAAGAAAATGATTTTGAAGAAGAAAGGATATTTTCCTCAAGAATTCATTTCAAGTGTTTTATCACAAACATTTTCCATCTAAGATGAAATTATTTCATATGTGTATGTTTCAAGTATAATGTCTCTATGATTTACATGGTTTCACTTTTCTTATGATGAAATTATATCCATTTGTTTTATATGGATTATTTTACGATGGGATGATGATTATGAAACCCATTTTATTCTTTGGGTTATAATGGATGATTTATGTTTATGTTGTGGAAAAAGTAAGAATGATTTCATTATGACATAGGTGGGACCTATATCTCCCTCCAATGAATTGGGTAACGATTTATATCTCATGATATAGACATGGCTGGAACGGTATGTTAATCCAGTTCAGTAATACAGGACTGGAACGAGTAGTGAACTTGATTCAGAAAGGGGCTTTGTCCACTGAGATAGTCTTGGAAGTAATTCCATGGATACTATGGAAATCATATCATGTGATTAATGGTTTCCAAAATAACATGTTTTATTCCCATGCTATTTTAGCATGATTGATGCTCCTTTATGATATATTCCTTACATACTTCTAAGATTTATGTCTTTGCTCAAGATTTTGATGTATAGATTTTATGTTCAAGTTTTTGCATTCAATTGATTATGGATTGTTCAATGTTATCTATGTTTACCCTTACTGAGCATTTGAGCTCAACCTTTTTATGTTATATTTTCCCTATGATATAAATAAATGTTTTAGGTAAGAAAAAAGGGGGTGATCTTTATGGGAGATGTTGAAGATCTTTCACCAGGATTAGGAGATTGTGTTTTGAGTTTCCAAAGACACTAAACTATTACGGTCCATGAGTGTTGGTTTTTTTAAGTATTAATTCTTCAAAAAAATTAATGTAATGTCCATGTATGTTAGGTTTGGGGTCTCTACAGTTGGTATCAGAGAAATGGTTTAGTTAACCTTTGGAAACTAGGATGCGAAAACATTAGTGAGATCCCTAGTGATATTTCTAAGATATGTCTAGGGATGTTCCTAAGGATAAGTATAAATATAAGTTATAGTCATAGAATTATGGTAATGATATTAGAATTAAACCTAATATGTTAGATATCAAAGGTACTCCCCCTTTATTATTTTTTTCCCTATCATGATTTTTTCCTCTCAAACTATTCTTTTTGGGTTTTATACGATGGATGGAACCCGAAAGAACCGTGTTGATTAATGTAATGGACAATGCAATGATTGTCCTCCTGAACAAACAAAAGTTATGGGAGATGGAGTGAAAAATATTATTACTATACCTACACAAGCTATGAATCATTCTGGACTTCCAAATGAGTAGAGAAGGGAACACTATTCTATCGAGTCCTTCATGAGGAAATGTCCTCCTTCTTTCAGTGGAACTTCTGATCTACTTATTGCTGAACAATGGATCAGTACCATTGAAAAGATATTTTCCATACATCGATGTTCGGAACATGAAAAACTCATTCCGGCTATTTACTGTTTAGAAGGTGAAGCAGATCAATGGTGGACTCTAATTAAGAATACGAGGCCCCGAGATGAAATTGAATCCATGGAATGGGATGATTTCAACAAATTATTTTTCAATAAGTACTTCCCTCGTATTCTTCGAACAAAGATGGAAAATGGTTTCCTTGAAATGAAGCAAAATGATAATAAATCTAATGGTATATACGAAGATAATTCTATAAGGCTTTCAAGGTATGAATATGGCTTTATCATCCAACCTAAAAGTAAAGTTGATCGATTCTTCAGTGGCTTAAAACCAAGTCTCCAAGGGCATTATCTATAAGATACTTTAGTAGGTATGACGAAATTATGCATTGTGATTTCAAGGTTGAACAGGAAGTTGGTGTAACATATCCATCTCATGGTTTTGACAAGAAACGAAAGATGGAGATCAAGGAGAAATCTCATAATAATAGTGAAAAGAAGATAAATGTTTCTTTATTCTCAAAGTGGGAAAGTAGCATGGTGGAGATTGTCTTAAAGGGACTAGACAATGTTTTATGTGTGGAAAAGAAATTTATTGTGAATATAATTGTCGAAGTAATGGTAAAAGTGTTTCTAATGATGTGAATAAAGAAAATACTGCAAAGAACGCACCACCAACACTTCAATGATTCATGTGCAAGGAAATGGGGCATTATGCTAATTAATTCCCTAATATAAGGGTTAATGATGATCTACATGAGCAACCATTTAAGGAAAAGGACAATGGAAAGTCACATGCGATCACTATTGGTGACGTTTAATATGACAATGATGTGGTGGAATGATTAAGTGTTTATGTAATGGGATTCCAAAATAATGTTGTATACAGTATCGTGGAATATTGGAATATTTATGTACTGGTCTATTGTGGTTTTCAATAATTTTATGGTACCGGTAACCATGGATAGTGATTGAGAAATTTTTGGAAAGAAGATGATATGCGCATAATGAAGGGATAAGGAGAAAAAAAAATGTTTGAAAGTATTCATGAGCTCGTGATTGATATAAGGAAAAAGTTATATCATGGTTTGAGTATATAGAATTTTTAGATTTTGGTATGTGGAAAGAGTTAACTTTTGACAAAATTCATGTTTTCACTACGGTTCAATGGGTATTCATTTTAAATGATAATACATGATTAAGGTATTCACATGATTGGAATGTGACCAAAAAGATATATGAGGGATAAATGATGGTATTCACATGCTTGTTATATGACCTTTTTAGTAATCATTCTCTTTATACTATGAGTTTGGAAAGAAGTATTTTAGATAAGCCTAATGATTGGAATGGATTATTTTGAATACAAGTTAGTATTGTTTAAGGCTAGAATTTTTTTTGATATTATTGATATAATGTTATAATAGTGTAGTTTAAGAAAAGGGACAACCTGTAGAACGGGCGACAACCCGTCACATCGGACAGGGTTGCGGGAATCAAACCCCCAACCGAAGTGTGACATGCCTTTATCGCCTACCACTGGTCTATAGAATGTCCATGGTTAGTAGAAACTAGTGTTATTTTATTAAGAGGTATGATAGATGGAGTATAAGTCCATTTTTGGAACCATATACGATTAATCTCACTATAAGATGGACTTATGTATATAATTTTTGCTAATAATATGTTTGAGACAGATGGAATGAGCTATCATTCTATCTCATGATCTACTAACACTTCACAAAATAAAAATTCATCTTTATTTCTTTAAAAGTTGAAGTGGAAATTTTTCAAGGGACGAGCAAATGTAAGATTGTACCAAAATAATGTAATTATTTTTTTTAATTCAAAAATTATTCAACTTTAGGGAAATAATTTTGAAAACAAAAAATTTTGTCCTTGTGTCCTCATATTCGATGAATCATATGTTACCTTAGATCATCAGAAATTTATGGCTTTGTGATTTTTGTCTTTTTCAAAGCCATGTCCTCTACCACACTTCATCAGAACATGATGGTTATATTTTTCTTAATATCCATATTTTCACATATGTTGTCCTATATGGAAACACAATGCTGAGTTACATTGGGTGACAGTTGTGATTCTAAATCCCCATTTTTAATGGAAGTTTTAGGTGTCCTTTTTACGATGAGGTTTTCTATGAAATATACTTTCATGTAGTAAACCATTTATAACCCTGACGAATTTCGAGGGTGAAATTCATTTTAAGGGGGGTATAATGTAACAACCTGAGATTTTATGAAAAATATTCTTTTTTTCATTGATGTCATGTATTTTACGCTACAGAAAAATGAGCTTTCACTGCACGCATCCTTGACTTGTCTTGCATTACGAGCAATCACGACCTTCCACGACAGTGTGTGTTGTACACAATACCATGATTCACTAAACAATGACATGTTATATAAACTAATCGTTATGAATAGTAATACCAACTTTTTAAAATTTTATAAATTTTAATTTTCAAAATGGACAACATTTTTTGATTCGGAATATCGAAATTAGCCTATGGTGAATTCTTGGTATTTTTCTGAAAAAATTCAATTTTTGATGAATAGTGAAAACATTCAGTTACCATGGTTAAAAGTAAATATGGTAATTAAGGGTAAAAATGATATTATTATTACCCTAATAAATGTCCTAATTCTATTGGATAGTGTTATTCGACCAAAAACTACCTTTGGAATAAAATATTACCCTTTAGGTCCACTTGGATTAGATAAGGACACTTATTATTATTTTATTTAAAGAAGAGTTAAAATAGTTAAAATCAAAGTTTAATAACTAAAATATTTTTAATATAGGGTTATAAAAAATATAAATTCGACTATAAATATTAATCAGTAAGATAAAATTATTTCCTACATAATAGTATTTTATTTATAATTTTTATACATTATGTAATTTACCTTATTTATGACACAATGATGATGCGATAATTACCTTATTAATGAAATATTTACATAATTGATGTAATAAATACCAAAATAATTATAATTTTTGACTTTTTATGAATAATAATAATTTTATAGGTTAATATGACATGTTATTATTGATTAAATTAACTTTTTTTGAAATAATCATGTTCTTATAATTTTTACAAAAAACAATTTCCAAATAGTGTCAAAATTGACAAAAATAGTTTTTAAAATAAACATTATATTATTAATTGGTATATTATTTCTAAAAATATAAGGATCGGAAAAATGAATTACATAAGGATATATATATTAATAATTAACCACCTGGGGTTCGTTTGGATTTTTATTGTATGTTTATTAACCATATAGTGTAAGAAAACATGAAGACACAGTAAAATTTAAATTAATTAACTTAGAGTTAAATCTAAATGATAAGGATAAAATAGAAACAAAAACTTGTCTAAATCATATTGGATGAGAGTATTTCGACCCCTCCCCACTTAATCTTCTATATAAATCAATTTTTTGATATTATGAACCAAATATGACTTTTTTATAACATAATATTTTATGTTCTTTCAAAGGTGCCCCTCTCCTCCTTTATAAAAAGGGCACCCATCCCTTTTCTCTTCACACCCTTTTGAGCCTTGAATCTCGGCCAAAACATGCCCATTTCAAATATCCACTTCCCTTGAAACATTATGTATGTTTTGGTTTTCTCAAAAGACCAACTTTACTTCTTTAAGTGGATGCTTAAAAAAGGTGCGTCGAAGAAGAGGTAATCTCTTCTTCTGATTCTCTCAAGTTTCTTTCTTCTTCTACTTCTTCTTATATAGTTTTCTCATTATAATGTAATAACATCAATATTAATTATATAATGATATGTTATTATAAATATGATAAAACCCTATTTCACCTTCTATACATCCTACGGAAAAGGAAATCACCGCGCGTGCGTACGTACGGAATACCGTCTCCACGTCGTGGTGTAATTTTCATTCGACCACCACCTTAATTGGATGGTTATAATGGTGTAAATAAATAACTATATCTGATTATTTTAAAGTGATATTGATGATGAAATATTATACATACGCTTCAATACAATTCCACAATCATGGGAATGATATCATCGCTCGTGCGTACGTACGGGCTACCGTCTCCACGACGCGATGAGATTAATTCTCCATGTTAACCATTCATGAATGATTATAAAGTATATATAATGAATAATAATGTGATTTATGACATAATAATGATACTTTATTTATGTATATATATATATATGTACGTCATCTACTTAATTCCATTCAAGTCAATAAGGAAAGGAAAACAACATTCATGCATACGTACGGCCTACCGTCTCCATGAACAGTGTATTTCACTTCATTAATCTATATAATATATATATATATATATGTAATGAATATATATGATATATAAATCATGATTTAAATTCTGTAAGTAAGTGAATCATGATATAAGTAATAATAATATCACGAACAACAAATCAAAACACGTACCATAAATGAAATGATTTTACCCAAAACGCTACTTTAACATGGTACTTATAAATGAACGGGTATTATAAAGTCATAATTGAACCATATATGACATTATAACAATGAATATGATTCTGTAATAAGTCAAAGACTTTATTTAAATCATTATACAGGATATCCTGATACATACGAATCATATCGTACATAAGGTAAGGGATAATTTTGCAATTCTCATTTTTATCCGAGATGGATTATACGTAAGTATTTACTAGGGATATATTTTTTATCCATACCCATAAGTTTTTTTTTCATAAAGTGTTTAATATTCTTCCATGTATTTTTAATTTCATTTTTACCCCTCATTGACTTTTACTTTTGTTATGGAATGAATATTTATTTGGTTTACCATAAGAGGAACTTTTTGACTTTTCCGACAAAATTAAAAGGAGAATGTTATTTTAACTTATATGACTCAAATGGATTTTTACAGTTTTATAATGACATATTTCAATGAATATTCCTCTACAAAATTTCATGGTTATTTTGAATAAAATACTTTTCTTTTATAATTGTGTGGCATTTTGTGAAAAGAATATGATTTTGAAGAAGAATGGATATTTTCCTCAATAAATCATTTCAAGTGTTTTATCAAAACGAATTTCCATGTAAGATGACATTATTTCATATGTGTATGTTTCAAGTATAATGTCTCAATGATTTACAAGGTTTCACTTTTCATATGATGAAATGATATCCATTTGTTTTAAATGGATTATGTTATAATGGGATGATGTTTACGAAACCCATTTTATTCATTGGGTTATGACGAATGATTTATGTTTATGTTGTGGCACAAGTAAGAATGATTTCATTATGAGATGTGTGGGACCTATATCTCCCTCCAATTTATTGGGTAAATATTTATATCTCATGAGGTAGACATGGTTGGAATGGTAAGTTAATCTGGTTCAGTAATACATGATTGGAACGAGGAGCGAACTCGATTTAGAAAAGGACTTTGTCCACTAATATGGTCTTGGCAGCAATTCCTTAGCTACTATGGAAATAATATCATGTGCTTAATGGTTTCCACATAACATGTTTTATTCTCAATCTATTTTATCATGATTTATGTTCTTTTATAATATATGCCTTACATAATTCCAGGATTTATGTATTTTCTCAAGATTTTGATGTTTTGATTTTATGTTCAAGTTTTTGCATTAAAATGATTATGGATTGTTCAATGTTATCTGTCTTTACCCTTAGTGAGCATTTGAGATCACCCTTTTTATGTTTTCTTTTCCCCAGATATAAAGAAAGGTTTTAGGTAAGAAAAAAAGGGGTAAGATCTTTATGGGAGATGTTGAAGATCTTTAACCACGATTAGAAGATTGTGATCCGAGTTTCCAAAGACACTAAACTATTACGGTCCAGGAGTGTTGGTTTTTGTAATGTATTAATTATTCTGCAAATGTAATTTAATGTCCATGTACGTTAGGCATGGGGTCTCTACAATTTTCATCCCCTTCAACCATCCATGATAATTTTAAGGAAAAACTTTAGTTATTTTCGATTGATTATGAAGTAATTCAGTAAGACCATCCAAAATGGTGATGAGAAACAAACATCATTATATAAAATAATGCTCAATGGACATCAATCTATGCATAAATTACATTATATATATAACATACCCAACTAATACATTGAATGGGTCTCTCTAATTAGTAGGAAATGAACAACATTAATCATATAATCAACTACCACCAAAATTGTTTGATGAAGCCTCTAGATCATCAATAACACCATCACAATGTCCATAATCAGATAATATCAGTCCCACATTTGAACTAAATCTAGATGATGAATAAATTAGGATGCTCATGCTTAGACATTTCTTATGGAAGTTAAGGCATTGCGAAACATAAGTATATATATTCCTTTTCATAAATGGCCTGAAAATTGATGTCACATGTCATGTTTAATCTTGATAAAACCCAATATTCACTACCAACTATGATATATGAGATTATTTCAATGGATCCTTAATTATCGATGCTAAAAAAACTATATAATTATTATAAAAAATGTTTGAATCCCTAAATTTCCATCTTGATACAAAATCATTCCCTACATAGCACACCAACATAACTAAGCACAAAAGATGACACTCTTAAATCACCTTAACCGAGTACAATAAATAATCTGTTATTACAAAAGAAACACATTTCATGAATCCATGAACCTTTGATTCATCTACAATCCACATATATATTAAATATATTAAAATAATTTTATTATGTGAAGGAAAATATCCATGTCCTTGAGTCTCTGATGTTTTCCATCTAGTAGAATGCGAAAAAACATTATATTTCATTAAACATTAGCCTATTTTGAATTAAAATGTTTGTATATACTCCACAAAAACATCTAAATTAGATTATGATCCCACTATGAGAATAGAGAAAACATGTTTTTAGGGTCTATATATATAATAAAACACCATCTAAGAAGAAAATTTTACCATCACATCAATATAAAGTCCACAACACCCAACTCAATTTCTTGTGTCGAGATGTTATTATAATGGATATATATTTGATGTAACCCATGAAAGACTGCATAATATATCTCTATCAACACATATATTATAAAATAATCATAGTAAACATAATAAATTACATTCCAATGAATAATATCTAGAAGTGTTAATGTTGGGGATTACATCATTATACTATTCAACATTATAAAGTCTTCTTCAAATTGATCAAAACACAAAAAATATACCAAATATTTAGTTTGTAGAATCATCAATTCTAACAAAATGGAGAATTTAGGAATTAAATATTAAATTTACCCAATAATACCAAGGAATCATGTGATCTTAAATAGATTCTTACGACATTCTTGAGACATCTCACCTGCTACACTGTCTAGGTCCAATGAAACCCTAACTTCAGAAATCAAATTCCATAGGAACCTCACCTCTAGAATCCAGAAGTGACACTTTGAAAATTTGGAATAATTTAGATGAAAATGACACATAATCATAACAATATCAAAGGTTCCAAGATTTTATATAAATTTATTAAAACATATCAGGAAATCGTCCATGAATAAAATGAAGAAGTAGTAATGATATCGATTTTAAATCAATCTCACATGAGCCCTGAAAATAGGTGGATTTTTATCATCCAAAAATGCATGAGAATATAGTCATATAGTCCATAACTATTATAAAAACCTTCAATGGGGAAATCATCCTATATGACATACAGTTGGTGGTATCCTAAATGAATACCATTCTTGTAAAAAATAAAGGCTCCCCATAACTAATAGAAAAATAATCAATAATGTATAAAGGGCTCAAATTCATCACTACTACCTAATTAAATTTTATATATAATAAAATTATTAATATATTAACCTATAAATTCATTGAAAAAAATATAAATCCAAAATGATGTAGGAATTATTTGATAATGGAATAATTCTCCAATACAGTAACTCCACATTCATCTCTCTCAAATAAGATGGTTCCATATGATAAGTGGAATAAATATTGATTTCACCAATGTAATAAGATCAATATAAAACAAAATTTCTATATTTTTAGAAGCATATGAGAATTCATCTGAGAATAAATCTAGATAATAGTCTACCACTAGAGGAATAATATTAGAAACAACTACTAAATCTGTTGCATGTTCGAAGACTAATACTTGCAATGTGATAACTCTAATTGATCTCAATTAATGTACTGTCATTCTAATAAATGATCCCACTACAAGGTTAATATAAATTCGCTTCACATTGTTTGGTGAATGATAAATGTATCCGATAACAATCAATATGAGCTCGATAATAAGTAAACATGTCAACACTAGATATCACAATGATGCTAGTAATCTCCAAAATCATGATTTTAGAAGATGTCAGTATCCTATAAGAAATAATGTTTATTCTATACCTTACTACAGATGGTCCACTATCATTCCCAACATCATTTCAATAGTGGGAAACTCATAAGTTAACCTCAATTGTAAATCAATACCAATAATAATGTGAGTAGATAATATGGAGTAAATCCAACCCATACAAATAACAGTAGATGTTCTGTATATACCACTATCATGAATCTGATCCATCATATAAATATTTACTACATAATTATAGTGAAATTTCCTATATGGGTAATTTTTTATTAGATTCATAGATTTCTCTAGTGCTAATGATATACATTGAAGATACCTAACTACACTATGACCTGTGCTCTTAGAATATGAACAGGGAATCCTAGAAACAAAAAATATAGAATTTCCACAAATTCACTTGGGTTATATTTCCTCTTTGTCTTTTTGAATGATGCACTAAAATATATTTTCCATCCACATTTATAGAGCCAAGTGGAGCCTATTCCCACATAGGGAGTAAAAGATCCCCAACTCTACTCTACCTCTCAGCACACTATTATACCCAATTAACCATCCACTTCACAATACAGATAATGGAAAATTTTGTATTAATCATTTGTACAATGATCATTACAAAATAAATTATATTAAAACATGAATTATTGTCTTCCTCTATCAGCTTATCAAATGTCAAGGCCTAGATAAGGAACTCATCATATTTATTTAAGTCAAAACCTCTAACAAATAGTCTATACTCTAGAAAGTGACCAATATAAATCATTAATTACATCATCATATAATTACTTTTCAAAATAAGAGAAAAAAATAATCTCTATGAAAAATTAGTTGTATACATTAACGGACATCATCCACTGGGGATGCTCCCAAATCAGCAATGTTTAATCTACCTTCAACATATCTGAAAAGAAAATCCCAAAGAATAATTTCTTAAAATCCAATCAGGTAAGACCATCAAGCTTGATTTCCTAGCCCATAACAGCCCACTACCTCTTAGTAGGTCACTTAATCATAATGGTATCCATATTAACCCTTTTATCATCAAAATTTGTTATCTGATAGAAGGTGTCCTTGATAATATCAACCAAAATATTAGCATCCTAAAGACCACCAGTTTCCTTGATTACTAGTGTATTAATAAGATGAAATTATCTTTCATAGTATAACACCACAATTTTCTCCTATTCACCAATCAAGACAAACATTTAAGACTCAATGGATGGTATAATTTCTACCTGAACATGTAATGGAGGTCCATGACCATTCTTAGGTGCATCACCCCGCCAATCCTATGGTGTAACTGGAATTACCTCTAATGCATGATCATTCAAAAATTTCCAATGAAATTATTTTAAATTCAAATTCAATGTTTACAAGGCCCATAAAACATGATTATGAGAACAAATTATATAGTTTGATTGATTTTATATAGGATTAACATGAGAATACCTATCTTAGAAGATACTCGCACACAATGTATAACCTTAATGCTTATACCCAAGGATTAGGACTATCCTTTGTAACTACACATCAGTGGAAATTCAATATAAAAAACCCTAAAACCAATATATCAAAAAATTAATGATCACGTATATTTAATATTAATTATTAACATGCTTTAAAATTTTTTTATAAAAGTAATACCATGAAAAATAAAACATGTACAAATAATATAAAAGATCCTATATACCAACTCATGATGAATTAATAAATCGAAATCCTATAAAACTCTACCAAAAATCCCATTATTACTAACTCATGTTTTATTCTGCTTGATCTAGCTAGACAAATGATAAATCCCCTACCCAAGGTCAACAAGGACTATCTCGATTCTACGAAAACACTAAATGTAAATAAATCAAAATATTTTTTATAATACTCTAACCTGAATCACATGATCTAGGATAGGGATCTATATAACCTCATATCCACATCCCCTTACACAAAATGGATGTTGATTGGAGGTGTGGGTTTAAAGTGATGTAGGCATACTATAATCTATGTAATTGTATACATCATTTGATAAATACTAATATAAATATAATTAAAATTGTCAATAAAATTTAACATGAATAAATTCAATATTGTATACCATGTAAAGTCATACTACAATAATCAATCAGGCCCACAAAGTACAATAAAACAAAAATATGCAATATAACTAAATGTTTAAAAACATTATATGTGTTTTGGAAACGATTCAGAATTTTTCATAATGATATATCTATCCCACAATTCCCATATCGTCAGTAAATTTCTATAAATCCATTTCCCTTATTTGGATCCTAGATCAGAAAGTATGCAGGGGAAACATGATTCATACATAGGTTCTAAGTATTACCCTAGTATAGATCCCCCAATGTGTCCATATTATATGAAACCAAATATATTGAGGTCTAGTATATGATATAATGTTATTTACAAAATATGTGTACAACTAATCATGCACTATGAATTTTTGAAATAACTAAACAACAACAAAACAATAGTGTACCTGCTATGATGCCATGCTAGAAAACATTCACATGTTTTCATCACATACCATAGATCAAGATATGTATCTATATCCACCATTGTAGATGATAAATGTTTGAAATTTATGGATTATCCTCATGATTACATTTATGGTAATGTCACACTCGAGAATCATGAATTATTGGTCTCCTATGACGTTAAATTGAGAATCCTTGTTATAATATATATATTTTTTCATAATGGTGTTTTACTCTTGTTTTGTAGGGTATGAGTGAATATAAATGGGGTTTTATAAAGGAATTATAGCTTAGGGTTGTCTATAAAAAACATTCACACTGGTAATCATATATTCAGTGTATGAATTTATTATTGGCGGGGGTTTCATGTTTGTTTCAAAACGTTAAAAACATTAATGTCATGATTAATGTACACATCATGATTTTTTGACTAAAGATTATTAATATAAAGTTATTCAATTTTCATCATAATGTTAACAAAATGAATAATATAATGAATCATGGAGTCATGATTTCAATCACTTATTCCATATATGGGTTTTCTTCTTCATTCTTGAGTCCTTAGACTTGTGGTTTTTTTCTCAAACCATGGGGATAGTCCATGTTATGATGTGTAGTTTCATCTATTGTAGACTACTCCTTTCAGTATATAGATCTCTAAAATGGTTTGTTTCTTCTCTCCTAGAAGGTGTCATCTTAAACTTCTCATTATCTTTTTTTCCATTTAGTTTTATCAGAGACATTACACTATTTTTTGGAATATATGGAAATATTTATGATCTCTATTAGTCCACTGTTGATTATTTTTGCATCCTTCTTAAAATTTATAGTTCTTTTATTGGTTGTGGTTTAGTTTAAGAGTACCTCAAAGTATGTTTTTATATAACCACTATTACATCATTTTTCATGTAAAATTTGATTCTAACATGTGATAATTAATGTCATTACCTCCATTTATTGATATTGTGTCCCCATTTCATTCATGGTGCATTGATCCCACCATGTATAGTTTGTGACTAGAGTTTGAGTTTTTTATTTCCATATATATTCTATGCAATTCGAATCATAATATCTATTTAGTTTATAAATTTTGTTATCAATAATGTTTTTATGACAATGTTTTTTAGATTAATTTTATCTTGTAAAAGGGATTTAGATTGAAAATGGATATTTCGATCATTCTGGAGGAGGAAAAATATTTTTCATGGAATTTTGAAACACATTTATGAAATGGTCTTTGATTTATTTTTTTATGAAAATATGTTTTTTGAAATAAATTTTAATTTGGATAATTATTTTTTATCGAATTGATTTATTCCACACTTGATATCCATGTGTAACTAGGTGGATGGTTTGGTATTGGGAATTTTACATTGTAGGGGTTTTCACTCATGGGGTGTTCCTCTTTTACATAGTCCATGTGTCTTTGGGAAATAATCTTGAATTTATAGGGGGTTTCGTATAGTGACTTCCACAATTCCAACGGGCAAGCATCACATGGACTTGAGTGTGAAAATAATACTTGTTGATTATCATGGTACGAGTGTACTAGCTATCCCAACCATTGTAATCATAATGATTTTTATCAATTTAATTATGATTTATATATTTGGATTTGAGTAAATCGAAATTTATCATTATAATAATTCATTGAAACTATTTTACCAGACATTTTGGATATTTGGATGCAAGGGAGTCATTTTACCATGAGTTTTATATAAAAAAATTGATTACTATAATTATTCATTATTTTCCATAAATGAATGAATATTGGGATTATTTAATAGATACTTGACCTGTAATACCAGGGTGGGAATATAGATATAAAATTTATATCAAACACTATGCATTTACTCATGAATTTATAGACTATATATTGTCACATGATTTATGAAAAGGCTAGGAACAATAGTCAGGCTATGAGGTTTATGTCCGCTGGGTATATGTAGTTGGTGGTGAAATCGTGGGAAATTTCCCACATATCAGATATATGATTTTTATTCCATTTTTAATTGTGTTTTTGGGTTTTGGGATATGTATGTTGAGGGATTTATAATTTTTATGTTTTTTCACTATTGTTGTCTCTATGGTTTTAAACATATTTATTTTTCTATTTAATTTCCACTATTCTAATGTGTATGAAATGAATCATTCTGTAGTATGAGATAATTCATTCCCTCTAAGATTTTTTCACTTTTTATGAGCTCTTCACCATCCCGAGGGGATCTAGAACCCCCTTCTAGTCTTTATGTGCATCGATTTAAAGCATATTTTAAAAGGTTTTATAGGTTATGAAGTTATAATTTGGTATCAAAACATAGTTGTCTACTATCATGGGATGTTGGTAGATATAATATAGTATTATCTATCTTTTGATCATTTTAGCGTATTATAGTTTATACTAACATTCATCCAAGGAATTATCCAGGGGTTTTATAGGAGGGTGTAGTGGAAGATTATCCTTAAGTGAATAATCCTATGTGTGAAAATATTCTAGAGGCTGCCATATAGAAAATTAATGTCATTGACCAGCTATAAAAATTTTATTTAGTATATATTATAATCATTTTTTATGAATATATAATTTTACTTTTTATTACCAGTATATATATCACACTTTTCCATACAGAGACAATTCCTCCAAAACAATAATGAAAAAATTACCATAGTAATATCAAAACCCTGAGTTGGGAAAAATTTTAACATAAATCATCAATCATCATGAGGCGTAATCTATAACCATATAATTCTATATAATTACACATCCCAATCCATTCATGGATACAAAACTGTCGATTATAATTATTTATCTACAATATTGTAATGTTTGAACAAGTGTTTAGAATAATCTTCTCCTTAGTCCATTGAAATTTTCCTCGTATTAATCTATCAAGAGATACTTGGGTCCATTTCATATTATATTAGATAGATGATTTCATAGTCCAAATACATTATCTAGAAACCATTGATAATATAGATATTAACTTGGATAACTATGTATCTTGGTCACTATGGGTTGTCTTGGAAAACAATAAATAGACTCCTGCATTAATGGATCTAGATATGTGACCTATCGTGAGATTATAAAACATAAAAATGAAAACATCATCATGAAAATTTAAAACATTGAAAAATTTTCATATTTATTCGGCTTACTAAGTTTATTTAGTACAATTCTAATGTGGTCATCATTATCATCATATTTATTTTAATATATTAGAATATCATCAAAAATGATTTCGAGAAACCAATAATGGTAATCTATATAAACTATATTCATTAAATTAATGAATATAGAAATGGAAATAGATTTATCGAATGACCGGAATATATATTTATATAATACATTAATTTTATAGAATATTTTCTTAGGACTATCCTCGTTATCAACACTAAAATGATGATATACAAAAGAAATTTCAATCATTGAGAATTATTATGACTTCTGTTGTTCATTAAACAAGTCAACAATATAGGTACGTGTATTATTTTTATTAATTGTGATCTTATTCAGACTCAATGATAAAAAAATATTCACATTGATCAATATTTTTCATTTTGAAGCATTCCACCTATGATGAAATAGTTATTTGAATGAATTTAATATAACGGTTCAATGAATGTTTCTTTATCAATTCTAGAAACTCAATTTGGAAAATTCTATAAATATTATTTGAATTTACTGTCTAAAAATAAATGAGTTCTATTCAAAACTAAACATCACACTTTTTTTGATGACTATGAATCTCTCTAAAAATAGAGAAACAAAATCATATCCAATAGGAATATCCTTAATGACATGTTTCTCTATAGTCATTTGAGAGAAATTGTAATTCTAAATGTCAATTAAGTCCCATAAAATGGATGTGATCTTAATTTGATATATTCAATTATCATCACATTTATAAATAATCATTGGTTTTTTTGGAATATCAAATGTGACTTCCCATCTCAGATAACTGATGTGGGATTTTTGTTGATAAATTTAATCAATGTCCAAGATAACATCAAACTCAACTAGAAGAAGAATAATTAGTTTATCATGATATTGAATCCCATAAACATCAACCAAAGAGGAGTCATATACCTATGACATGATCATCATAAAAATAGGGATTTGAATTGGAAATTATACAACTAATAAACTTTATCAAATCATGAGGAACATATAAAATTATTTAATTATTAAATAATGGTAAAAAATATTCATATAATACATTAATAGTCCAAGAGTGGATGGTAAGTATAAATTTTAGAACATCTTAATTGTACCCCACATCAAAAATAGAGTTCACATGATATTTAATGATATCCCTTGAAATAAGAGACTGCTACAAATTTTCACCATCCTTATCTCATGGATATGGGCATATGTTTTCATAATGCCCATAATCCATGAATATCATACAATATTTTATGGTTGGAAAATTCTATGGGGATTTCTCAGTATTCTTATCTTTACATAATTTCACACACTAACATTATCATTCAAAATCGTAATGAAATTCCTGTAAGCGCATTAAAAATATAGTATTCCTATTAAGATAATTTCCCCCATTGATCTTCACAAACATTTAGATTAAATGAATCTCACAATAATGTATTAAGGTTTCTTATATTTTCCATAGATTTAAATTTTCACTTTTTATAAAAATAATCAGATTTATACGTAACTCGAACAACTATTTAAGAAATTATAGTAAATTGAAAAATATATTATTATCTACTGGAGTATCTTATTGATAACAAATTATTGGAGACATGGATTTAATCCACTGAAGTGTTGGTCGTACTTACATTCATATTTGATGATAATACAACATGTTTACCAAACATATCATATTTAAATTTTCCTCATTGTTTCCAATAGATTCTTCATACATTTTATTTTATTTAAGTACACCTTATTGGTATTTTTATGAGGAATATGAGCAATTTAATCATTGAAAAATATTTTCCTAAACTCATCTCAATCAGTGGTTTCAATATCATTATTTTTTATCATACTTTTTTCAAGCATCCAACATTGATCTACTTGGCATTTCATATAATAGAGAACCAAAATGGATTTTATTCCAATGATTTTAGAATGGAAAATTACATTTTAGGGGTCCTAAACCATATTGTGAAACTATTGGATTAGAATACACAATAAAAGGTTTTCCGTTTCCTTATAAAGTAATTAAAAAAAGTAGTTCCCCCTTTTTTGGAATTCATGCATAATTCATAGTTTGTGAATGTTGTGGGATCATAAAAATTAGATTTGGAATTCAAAATACAATAATGTTTCGATTCCCAAGAATAAAATAAATACATTTTCCATCATATATGACATCAAAATGTTTATTTTTGGGATCCATTCATTTACAAAAATCAAAAATCATTTTTACGGAAGAATAATCATGTTGGGGAACACATAATCATTAAAAATTATATTTCTGTTTCCTAAATCATAAATAATTATTTACTCAATGACACCATTGGATTATCGAATGTCATTAATATTTAATGACGATTTAAATATTTCATTATAGGTCAAATAGTTTTTGTGAATTTAAAAATATAATCCCCTAGGATTGTCGATCGAGGTGTGTTACAGGGCCTATTTTCATGCACCATGTGATGATGGAGTCTTGATAAATTTACCATTTTTAGAGTTATTACCCAATTTTACCTATCTTCTAGAGTTATATCCACTAGTTGTTTCTACAATGCGCTATAAATTATTTGAAACCACATGAACTATCCTTTAACAAAACTCCAGAATATATTACAATACCTTGACTTATCCATATTCTTATCCTAAGACATGTACAAAGACATATCAAAATGATTTTTTTATCATTATTTATTAATTTCAAATAAGATTATTCTATAATATGTATTATAAAATCATTATATTAATATATATAGATATTACAAAATGTTTAATAATATTAATTATATTACACAAAAACATTACTGATGACTATAATAGTTTATTCCCATTGGAAATATTGAAACATAAAATACCGGTTTACATTAATATAAATCGTCCCCCACTATGATCGTCCTAATAAGAACCCTGCGTAGAGATATCATACATAATATATTTATTTATAAAATAGGGAATCAAAACATAAGAAATGGTGATATAACATGCTAAATAAGAGTAATGAAGGGAGATTGGTAAGCAAAAAATGAACATAAGGGTATCAGAACATTGGAATATTATCTTAAAACCAGAACCTTTATTTCAAATATCATAATCATGAGAAATTGAATAAATATAGTCATTTCATAAGATATTATATACAATGGATTCAAAAAACATAAAACATCGGAGCATGCCATTTTCAGAAAACATAGGATTGTGGAATACACATAAAAATAGAAAGTATTAGGTCATGTATATGAATCATGAAAATTAGATCATTTTAGTATTTGGATAAACAATCATGTACCCTATTTTTTCATGGGGAGAAATCTCGTGTAACCCATCTTGGGAATGTGACAACCTGTAGAATATTATTTTTGGTCATATAACCATAATAATTAACAAATACATTAGATGGAGATATATATCACACTCATAACATAATCCCTATGTTTATGTGATACAATATCATAATATATTTATAATCTCATTACATATGAAAAAATGTTTTTCATAAAAATTTCATCATACCATAATATATATAAATGATACATGTTTCATAATCAGTTCATAATTTAATCAAAGAGTAATGTGTTGAATAGAATATAGTTTTATTTGATTTATAGAATTTCATAACATGGGGAAGGAAAATATATTCATAAAGATCATTTCAACACAATAATAATCCTTAATGGGAACAAATATTAATTGTATCTAGGGATCATGTCCTATAAAGGTCATTTGTAACATAAATTGAGTTAATCTTAGATGGAAAATGATTTTGTATTATTATTTAATAAAAATAGGAGGATAATATTATTTATTGATTGAAAAATATTTTGGAAAACATATATTTGTTTTAAAATAAATTAATTTGAAAATAATACTTGAATCATATAATGTAATCATGAAATAAATTATTGTTCAGGACCGTGAAATGTATCGTTTATGACCAACACATAAAAAAATATTTCATTTAAATATTTGCTAAAAATAATCATGAATTTTTTGGAAAATGTTTGGAAGATATCATTGATAAATATTTTGTAAAAAATAAAACATTATTGAAAATATATTTTAAAAAATCATACGCTAATTATAAACCATTCTTTATAATATTATTATAAAAAATTTGTTTGGATGAAAACAGATTCCCAATTGAGGATCGAAATAAATAAATATTTTCTTAAAAATACATTATAAATTATTTCACATTCCAAGGATTGTCAAAATTATACAATTCCATGAAAATTTTAAAAATCAAAATAGGATAATAAATTTAATTTTTTATTGAGAGATGGATTATATGACATAATCTTTAATAGTAAAGATAAATGATATGATTGAAACATAAAATAATATAGATTAATAACATAGCATGCGTCTAAAATAAATGGAATTGAGAAATATTCCCTTGTCAATTTGTAAACATTTAGCATTTAAATTTGATGAAATATATATTTTAAAATTGATATGTAAACCCAATAATATTCATAATTATCATCATAAGATGCATTCTTGGGAATTATTTACACCGCAAAATCTAAATAGTTAATGAATATGTGAGGATCTCATTGAAGTAAAAAGAGATATGGAAATCCCTTATTATTATAGAATTGTTTTGAATCGTAACGTCAATAAATAAATAATATAAAGAGTAAAAAATAATTTCATTAAAACAGTTACATTTAGGACAAAAAAAATTATTAGATAGAATATAATCCAAATAGATAAAAAATCCGTGAATACAGAACATATCTCTCTAAAATAAATGAGTGTCTACAAATCCATTACCATAAGTATTTACTTCCAAAATTCATGAGAAGACACAACCTATAATAAATATATTTTTATTATAAATATATATTTAATAAAATTTACATATATTATACCATATATGAATTACTTATAAGATTTTATTACATGTTTATGATCATTTCAATGTTAAAGTAACGTTTTTTGTAATAATGTTTTTAATATATGATGTAATTTTTTATTTTTCATCTAATTGAATTCTTCATGGATCCATCTACTCCAATGTTTCTCACATGATATGAATATAATATATAATATCTATATATTTATTTATTGAAATATATGAAATATAGAGATAAAAATTAAATACACTATTCATGGAGATAATTGGTTATACATATGCATGGATGCTACAACTATTTTCTCAAAGTATTAAAAAAAATGTAAATGATAGATTATAATAATAGAATAATCTTAATGTCTTATATATAACATATTTTCATTAAAACTATCTTTATTACCTTCCATGTATAGTATAAAACAATCACATCTCTTCGTCTGAGAGTATTATTCCCAACAGATGAGCGACATTATCATAATAAATGAAAATGGATAAAATTAATTTTTGATTAATAATGAAATCAAATATAATTACCAAAAAAAAATATATTATAAAGAAAATAATTCCCTCATTATTTCTGACTATGAGAGTTAAAAATTGAATAATGGATTGATATTAATTCGCGAGGTGGAAGTCTGGAATACCAATGAATGATGATTTCATAACACCATTGATGAAAGAGGATATAGTTGTAGTTCATGAAATAAACATAAAATTATCTAAAAAAATCGAGGTATCAGAAATTATTAGATATACCTTATAAAATAATAATTTATGTTGTTAGATAAAAAAATAATACAAAAAATGATCACTGATGAATGTTACCTTTTCTCCGGGTATCGTCATTAATTACATGAAAGCATTCAACATCGGATAGATTTATATTATAAATATAGCATATAGAATAAGAGTATAGGTGATTATAATTAATATGTTAAGGGATTTTATGAGCCATTATGGTTTTGTAGTGTGAATAGGAGACGAGAAAGGGTGTCATTTTATAAGTGAGGCGAGGAGAAGACATGTAATTTTACAATCAAATTATTCTTTCCACATATTTTTAACCTAAAATGTCTCCAATAATGTAATGTCCTAATAAATTGTAGGGAAAGGTCCAAATATTTCCATTTAATAAGATTTTGAAATGTTTTGGTTTATTCTTAACCAAAAAAATTTAATAAATTTCTGTAGTTAAGGAATTTTTACCTTAAACATAATAAATAATTCCTACTATCATTAAGATTTGTATTACTAAAAATTTATTTTTATATAATAAAAAAATAGAAAAAATTATTATTAAACATATTTAATCTATTTTTCATAATTCAATTCATAGTGTATGAATATTTTAATTTTAATTTATCCAACAAATGTGATTAGGACACTTGTTATTAATTAATAATGTTTAAAACATTATAATTTTTTATATCAAAAATCAATATGAAAAGAATTAAAATGAAAAAATTGGGTCAACAGATTATAAATATAACTTTTTATTTTTTAATATTATTTTAAAATATAATTTGACATTATAAATAAATTAAATGAATGGGAAAATATTAATTTAAATTCAGTAATTTTCACTACTCATCCAAAAATTAAAATTTAAAGAAAAATACCAAACCATGATTTGAAACATATTTTGATCGGATTATGTTAAAATTATGTTTTTTTATCATATTAATGTTATAATATTTTGAAAAAATTAAATTTACTATTTGTCATAAAATAAAATAGAATGAATATTTTGATAAAATAGTATTTTAGGAAAAATAATGAATTAAATGAAATTGAGATATTATTTTATTAAAATGTTTCATTCATATAAATAATTTCAATTTATATTTGAAAATTATTTATTACTATTTATATCAATAATTTAAATTTCATGGTCCTTTAAGGGTCCTTTAGAAACTACATAAGTAATATATCCTGGTTCTGTTAACACTCAGTGTCGTCTATAATGCAAGGTAACGATGTATTGCATGTTTTCATAGAATTGAATGGTTATGTGTTTTATGAATTGTATAGATGAAATTTAATTTCTTAAAATTGAAAATTCCTAATTTTTTTTGTAATGTTAACAACATTCTCTTGTGGATAGGTTTATATTCTTTTTTGATCATAAGAGTCCAAGATATATTTTTTATCAAAAATAACAAAATCATAAAAAGATGTGATGGTGGTAATATCTCCAAACAATCTTATACGAGCCCTATATTATCATACATTAATATTACATATTTTTATATGAGTATTAAATAAATGTAAAAATACATTATTATGGAATGTAAAAATAATGTTTCTTTGGAATCATGGAATATAATATTTTTAATTAATTAGAGATCATGAATATCTTCCAAAAAGATCACCATCATTCATAATATAACTTAAAATCATTCATAATAATCTTGGGAAAATGAAATATTAAAATAGGAAACCATTGATGATAAACAAGGATTAAAATGGGAGATAATTAGTATAACATGATCACAATGGTAGCAAAAATTTATAATTACATTTGAAAATCGTACCCTAGATTTTAATGATCACAATCATTATTCATTTCATGAATATTTATAGTACATAAGAAAGAATCCATAAAAAATTCAGTGATCAAAGGTCATGATAGAATATAATTTATATAAAACATGGAATTGTGGAATTTACATATGCATGGAAAATTAATTCAATAGTAGTCAAAGATCATTTCAAAAAAAATATTAGTACAATTTATTGGTGGTTACATCTCCTTAGATAGATACACCACCATGCCTAGTAGAAACTCATTCCTTATAGTTGAAATGATTCAGTTTTAAAATTGCAGGAGTTTTCAAGTATCACTCTAAAGAATATTAATGATGATATAGTCCCTTACATAACAAATTTCAGTCACCATAATAGTGTTTTCTATATCCTGATATATAAATATTTTTTTAATCCATTGGATGAAGATATTGGTCCTACTCATCATTGTTATAACGTAACCAAAATACATCGTTATAGAATAACCACATGTCATAGTTATAACATAACCATCATCACATAATAAAAATATTATATATGTGTTCCAAAATATCAAAACACATTCATTATATAATAACACATGAAATGTAAAGAGTACCATAAACATATCATCATAACATAAACTACGTATTATAAACCCATATCATTATTATTTTATAATTCCATTAGATAATTACCCTTGTAAAAACAAGGGGGTTTAATGGCAATCTTATCATGGAATAACATATGGAATTGAAGAATGATTCATAAAAATATTTTCATCATAATCTGAGAACATTCATATAATGAATAATAATTGTATCCTTGAATCATATCCCCTATCTGATTTATGTAATATCAACATATTTCTTATTATATGAAAAATGATTTCAAAATATTTTATTAAACAATTCGTGCGGGTAATTAAATTATATATTAAAAATTAAAACACAAAACATTTAAACATTCATTTTCATTGCAAATCACCTTTAAAAATTATAAAGTATGAATTAATAATAATTTTATGCATTTCTCGATGAAAATAAACATTCTAAAACAAAAAAAGTATAGAAATGTTAAAAATATCTTTAATTGAAAATAACATTTAACTAATATAAAATATTCTTCAAAATAAATAATTGGTCATGATAGAGTAAATTACATTCCTGTTGTAAAAATAGTCCATCCAATTTTTCATTAAAAGACATAGTGGAATTGATTGGAAAACACCAAAATATTAAATTAAATTTTTTTTGAAAATTTAAATAAAGGGTAAAAATTTATTTAATGAAAAATTAAGATAATGTTAAAAAACATTGTCCAAAATAAATTTAGAAAACATGGTTCCTGAAAGAAAACATGTTTTCTATTATGAGAAAAAATAAAGATAATTTAAAAAAAAAATATTTTGGTCTACAAGGTATATATAGAGACGATAATATAGGGAATAAATATATTTTCATGATATAACTAGTGGAGAAAAAAATACATGTTTTTATTGAGATATATATCATAATATTTTATCATCATAAGAATTATCATTTACAATCATGATAAATGATAGAGTTATAATATAGCATCATTACTAATTTCGTTTCATAAAATTATAATATCCATTAAAGAATAACTTTTAATGTAACTTAAAAATTAATGATTATAAATAAATTCTTCATTTTACAATTCAAAGTATATATATATCCACCTCTTGAAATATTATATTTTCTAAACATAATGTAGTTCTCATGGAAGGAAAACATGGACCAAAATATCTTACTACATTTATTACATTGAAACTATAAACCCATTGAATGTGAGATCATAAATTAGATTAATAAATTATTTTTATAAGTATCTGAATCATAAAATACATTCATGTTATGTATGTACATCTCGTAAAAGAAATATTTAGTGATTGTGGAATTGTCTAAAATAAAATAAAATTCAAAACAAAAATCTTACCTCAAGATATAAATTTCATCATACATGATAAAGATCGTATTTAATTAATATATTTTTATTTTATATCTATTATATAACCATTTTATCAATATCATAAAATGTATGATTAAATTATTTTCTTTTATTTTAAGCTCATTAATGATTCTATGTAAAAGTCATTTTTCAGTTAATAACTGCTTTGTATTTTAAATATGATATGATAATTTATTTTTTGAAGTAATAACATGATCTTGATTCTATATTATTTTTAATTGTATCTTTTATATTAATGTGATCTATATTAATTAAATTTTTTTCTACGTAATCCATATAATCAACTAATAGAAAATTAAACAAACTGTTCATGGGGACAGTAGGTCGTATGTACACATGATCATTGTTTCCATTTTTTGGATGGAATTAAAGAATCTAAAATAATATTTAACATGTCCATAATATATTTTATTTTTTATATATCCCACATTCTCATTAGAAAAATCATTAATTTATTCAATATAAATTTGAATTGAATCACATCACTTCACGAGTTGGTTGTATGTAGTACAAATGGACGACATTATAAAAAACCTCAAAAATGGCAAGTTTAAATTTATGAATAATATAAAAAATATAGAAGTATAATAGTATAATATATTTCATATATGAAATTTAATTTTAATATTTGTTCAATCCTTGATAAGTGGTAATGTCAAAAATAATGATATCAGTTCTTGAAGTGGTAGTCTATCACGCACATGAAAGATTATTTTGAAACCCATTTTATACATATGATGATTGTTTTCCGTATTGTACATATCATAAAAATATATCATTATATTCCAGAAATTAATATTAATATATTTTAATTTTTTTATAATAATTAATAGTTTTGGAGGAAAAAATAAAATATGAAAAATCTTTGATGAATCATAATTATTCAAGGTGTATCATCATTAGTTTGGCTCAAAAATACTTCCAATATTGTCATTATATCCAAAATATTATTTTAATTATTAGATTTGGAGAATTTTCATATATATTTAGTATGTATTTCAATAAATTAAATAATTTTTGTGAATAGTATAAGAGATTGGATGTCATTTTATAGGGGAAATGATTTGAAAACATGTATATTTTTGAAAATAAAATGGAGTCCCAAGGATTTTATCATTTCAAAAGTTCCAAAAAATTGACAATTTTCGATATCAATAGATTTATTGTCAATATATGTCAATATAAATGTTTTTGACAAATTGTTGGGTTATTTTTAGCCGTTAAATTTTCATTTTAACCCCAATATAATCTCATTTCAACTGTAACTAGTGTAAATAATATTTAGTTTGTTTATAATTAATTTTGATCTCTAATTATGTTGAACTAATTTGATATTAAAAAATATTCTGATTCAATATTTTTAATATTTTTTTTAAATTCTTTTAATTGTAGTGGAAAAAATTAATATAAAATTAATCTTGTATATATGACACGAAATATGGATTAGAAGGAAAAAATTTCTAATGTCTATAAATATTTTATATTGATTTTCAAAATGATATTGATTCCAAGGAACTAAATTAGATTAATAGATGTATAATTGATCTTTTATTACATTAAATAAATATAAAATATAATTTCACATTATAGATATATTAAATGAAAATTTTGTTTTCAATTAAAATACAATATTTTCATGAGTCATCCTAAACTAGAATATTTTCAAAAACGTGCAAAAAATTCATCCTAGGATAATTTGACCTGGAAAATTAATAAATGTTAATTAGTTTCTAAAAATTATTTCTCAAATTGTAAAAAATATTTTTGTTAATTTTCAAAAAAAATGTATCATTTTTTTATAGAAAATACTAATTTCAAAACATATAATGAAATTACCTAATATTAACAAATTTTATTTAAACATTGATTCCATTATGTAAATACATAATAATTAATATTAGAAAAGATTTATTATTATTCATATCTATATTTATAACGACTTGGTTATAACGATCATGTTTAAATAACTATATTAATAATATATCAGGGATTTGATAAAACAATGTGTCTTGTGTAACACAAGCTTTCCTAGTGAATCATGTAGCACAAGAATAAATTCATATTTCAAGTAACTGAAAATATTAATTAATATTAATTTATTTTAGTAATATATTTCATAAAAATATTTGGAATAGCTTTATACCCCATGAAAATGAACTTCACAAACAAAATTCATCAGTTTGATACAAAAAATGAGTATAATTGTTCCTCAATATATCCTTAAATATCAAATTACAATATATAAACGTGTTGTTCCCCAATAGATATATGAACAAGTGAGTGTTCTGGTATTGAATAACTTTCTATGTATGATCATGAACATCCAATGGTTTTTCCTAATAAGAATGGTCTTACTCTAGTGGTATAACATATGAGTTCAATGCATGTTAACTGTTGGGTTATGAGGAGATATACATGGAAGACATCATGGACTTGAGAGATGTTTGGTGGAAGAACGGAGAATTAATCAATGGTCCTGTTATGATTAATAATTTCAAAGGTACCAGTATTCCTAGGGCTGAGTTTTCAATTATTCCAAAATCATATAACCTTATTATGATGACATATTCATTGAAATGCATTATCACCAAGATCAAATTGGATATCACACATGTGATAATCAATATCAATATTTATGTCTAGTTTACCTTGATTTTTTGTGGAACAGATATATTATTCTCTAAATTTTATAAACCTATCATAGGTCCTAATATATTTCTATCCCTATCTTCATTTAATCACTTGAGATCTATACATTTTTCCTATAGAAATGTTCATAAAGAGCCATATAAATACTTAAATGAAAGTTATTATTAGTGTAAAACTCAAATAGTGTAATTTGTTGATACCAAATAACATTGAAATCCATATAAAATATGTCAACATGTACCCTAGGGTATTAATTATTCTGTGAGACTGACCATCATTATATGTATTACACATGGTGATGAAACTCAACTATAAATAAATACCCCTCTAAAGACATGTACAAAACATTTAGGTAACCCTTAGATCCTGAAAAAACACAATTTAATGTTGTACTCAATTCAACCATACTACTTCTCTAATTTATATATGAGAAATAAGATACACTGGGATGTATTTTCTGATAGTGGTGAGGTGTACTAACATAATAATGTAATCAACCCCGTGAAATGTGGGATTATGTGTTTTATATATTTTGGTGAGTCCAATGATAAAATTTCTAGGGACCATTCTGACTAACATTATTTTATGGGTAATAGATGTAATATCTCCTAATACTTTTTTCATTTATCTTTTATTTAAGGACGAAACAAGTACCAATATACAATCTTTGTGATATCATTCTTTTTGAAATCCCCACAAAAATAATCCCTCAAATATCTATACATCTCTATAAATCATGTATGAATATAGAATGATGATACATGGGCATACAATAGAAACTAATTCTTTAAATATGGTATGGATGGAATTTATACGCGGTTTCGGATCCTTATCATTCCATCATGATCAATGACAAAACTATGATCATTGGTGCCCAATTTTTTGGCTCTACATCTTCTTTCTATGCCTCATCGATAAACACATGGATAGATGGTAGAATATTTAATTGATAAAGAAAATATTTTCAACCTCCCATTAGGATTTCTAAATATATCATTTCAAAATACAGAAATACTAGATCTTGTCTAATCTTCCTTATATAAAAAATAACAAGATATTTTTTACTCAAACCATCAACAACCATGTTCACATTCCCATGGTGGTAATGTAATGAAATGTAAAAATCCTTACGCAACTATCACCATCTTCTTTATTTCATATTCAACTTTTTCTAATTGAATATATACATTCCATATTTATGAATGTTATATATACCACAATTTTACAAATAATGATAATTTATCCATAAATTTAAATACCAAACTACCACATCCAACTACATATAATGAGTACAATAATGTTTCATAACTTTCTCCTATTTTCATTATGAATATGATTTTACCATGACCTTTTCAATGTATCACTTCCAGATTCCATATTGGGTGACTCACTCTTTATTAAAAAACTTATCCATAATAGGTTAATATATGATAGGTTCATAGAAATATAATCTCTTCATTTCCATGAAATTTTCCGTAGATTCATTTGTCATGTATAATTTGGGAACCTACCCATAAAACATTTATAAATAATTAGATATTCATTAAAAATTATCTATACACTATTAATTATATCAATCTAAATAAAAAAACATTGGATATTATTTATTATGCTTATTCAGGGACATTAATCAATAGCCCCTTTCTTTGATGGATTTAGTTACATACCCTATCATTAGATTGTATAAAAAAACGAATCATTATATAGTCATAAATTAATGATTTTAAAATTTTTCTGTGTCGTTTATCATTCCTTATATTATTTAGTACAATTATTTACTCTCAGTCATACATCTCATTTATCTTAGAATAGATAAATATATTTTATATTAAGACTACAATTGAATGATCAATGTAATCTCTAATGACAATATTCATTAAATACATGAGGATTGTGGGGGAATTAGTTGGTCCTAATTTAATAAACATATATTCATAGTATCTATACCTAGAAAAAAATGATTCATTCTATATATAATCATTATGGACCCTCAATTGATGATATCCATAATGATGGTCAATATTGGTAAAGTATTGGTCTCAAAAATATTGATGAAATATGTCTTTGTTTTGTGGAAGATGATAATTCATCTTGTTTATGATCAATTTATTCTCAATATAATCAATTCATTTTCTCATTAATCCGTATTTATTTTTGACAAAATTAATAGGTGAACTTCATGGGAACACACAAGGCCAAATGGATCCCTTGTCATGGTTTTCCTAGTTCTTCTTCTTAGATAAAAATTACTCAATAAAGGGGATTTAATAAAGAATTTTTTAAATTTGTATCACCATGTATGAGTTATATGGACAACTCAACATCATTTTTTGTAGGATGATTAGGAATCTATTTTTGAATGACATAAAAATCTCCCCATATTATAGTAATATCATTGATGTTATATATTAAACCAACCCTTTGACATAAACAACACTTACGAATTGTAATTACATCTCGTTCAATACTTTTTCTCACCATAAGATGTTTTTACATATAATCACATTGATATAAGATAATAGGATGGTTTGGAATATCAAATGTTACATCCATTCCCCAAAACATGTAGTGGAATTGAGGTAGAGAAATTAAATGTGTTCCCAATATTACATCAAATTCAACTTACATGAAGAATAAAATATTATATTTAAGAAAATTACCACCAACATAAATAGGATAAGAACCATAAAACTGATATGAAATAATCATAAAAATAGGTGGTTTGGTTGTTTATTTTATTTATAATCACATTCGTTCCATCATGATACACTTATAATATTTTTTAGATATAAATGTATTGGTAGATAAAAATTCTAATAAGGTAATAGAATTTCTAGAGAGGGTAATAAGTGTTCATTTAACATGATCAATAGGGAATACCATGTCAAAAATATTGATCATATGAGAATTAACTATCTCTAAAACCATAATACATTGCTTTTTTCAATGATAAACATTAATCATCAGATTTGGTATTAGTACAAATAATCAGAATTATTGTTTCTTTTGAAATTTGTGGGTATGTGTGTTGCATTTGTTGTCACATTACCTCTAATAATATAATTATCTGACGTCGTACAATCACTACAATAAGAAGTTTCTATGTTATCTTCCCTATCACACATAAATCAATCACCAATTCCCTTAATAATATTTCATTCATTCTTCTTCCATGAATATGCGCATAAAGAAAATATCATTTTCCTCCCTCCATGGTTCGTTTATTTTACATTCAATTCTCGTTTTCTTTTATTTTCAATCCAATGAGATTGAAAAACAATGGAATAATCTTTTTCCACTATTGTATAACACAAAAAAATCTCTTTATATCAACATATTTCTGATATGAATAAATCCATTCAATGAATTTTTTTTAAAACTGTCCAATCTATCAACATCAGTATTAGTTAGTTTTATAATAATTGATGTTTACCTCACATCTATAACACCCAAGGTAAATAAAGAATATGAAATTTTCATATTTATCAATATTTGTGAATAAAATATTAATATGTCTTTAAAGGGCATGCTATGCTCGATGGCGTACCCAACACGCAACAACGAGTTTCTTGGGAATCTTACGTTGCACACTACTAATAAAATTATATTATTTTAAATGGTAGTTAACATGTAGCAGTTGTATTGGTGGGAATGGATAGAAATAACTAAAATATGATTATATATGTTTTTAAATATTTTTACATTTATCCAATAAAATATAAAGGCATAAAATACAGAAAGAATTCAATTTTAGGCGTATATGCCCTGGTTTTCACAAAATTGTCACTTATCGCTTTTTGATGGAGAACCATCATTATATATAGTTTTTTTCACTCTTATACATTCAATTGGACCAAATAAAACTCTTCTTAAGAATTGGGACATCAAAATTTACTTTGTGTAAATTTTTGGTATCTTTCTAATAAAATTCATTTTTTAATGAATAGTGTAAAATGTTGTATTTTAATTCAAAACCTCTTATTAATCTAATTTATTTATATGATTATATTATCTTTTGAATTGGTCTTAATGTTTAATCTGAATATATTTTTACCATTTAATCCAATGGTGGTCATTGGAATCAATTTCACTTTGAAATTAGACTTAAACTGGTGCCAATCTTTTGATACTTATTGTTTTATAAAAACATGCTATTTGCTCTGACAGCGGGAATTAATTATTAAATTAATTAATGTGACTTATATTTTTTGGATTTTGTAAAATAGACTTCATTTTTGAATTCGGAATATCAAATATAGATTAGGGTGAATTTTTGGTAATTTTCTGAAAAACATCACTTTTTGATGAATAGTGAAACCACTAAGTGGTACTTATAAAAACTGATTTTCCGTTTAAATGAAATTTTTCCATCATTGTGTTTTCAATTTTGAAAATCCGACATACATGGTTGTCATTATGAAGTAAAATGTGGTTCAATGGGATGAAAATAATTTTTTGGTGAATAGTAACTTCTTTTCATTAATCGCGATTAGAGGTAATTAGTGTAATCTAAGGTAAGAATGATATTATAAAAATATGAAAACACCATGAAACTTGTCCTACCCCTATCCGATGAGTCATGGCCGACCAAGACAACCCATGGGTCAACTTGGGGACCCCATGGAGCCACTTTGGTTGGAAAATCACATTAATATATATTTATTTAATATTAAAATTAAATTGACACAAACATGAGTTGTTTTATTAAAATAGTTTTTAAGTGGGGTTACACAGGGCCACATTTTTACTATAAATATTCATTAGAAAGATAAAACGACTTCCTACATCATAGTATTTTTTTTATAATTTTTAGATATTAAATAAATTAATTTAATTATGACATCATGATGATGCAACGATGACCTCATTAATGAACAGTTTAAATAAAATGAAATGAAAATATAAAATCTAAGACCTACACTTGTCCAAAAACTATTGGATGGAAATATTTCGAAGCCTTATCATCTTATCTTCGAATTATATCAATGTGGGACATTGTAAATTTGAAACACTTTTGAAAATAAAATAATAGTTCAATGATTTCTAAAAGTGCCCCTCCTCTCCTCTTATAAAAGGCCCCCACCTCTACCTCCTTTCACACACTCCTCAAGCCTTTGGCTCGGCCATACCCTGCCCATTTACTCTCTCAACATCCCTCTCCTCATCCTAGAGGATTCCCATTGGGCAGAACCCTTTCAAAGGAAGCCTTTAGGCTCAAATCAAAAGGTGTTACACTTTTAAAGGTAATTCCTTCTCCCAGGTTCATTTGTTTTATTTTGCTTCTCCAACCCCCTAAACTCTTTTTATTTACTTCTTTTGTAACAACACCAGTATCTTCAATATACTAGGACGTTTTTATAAGATTTATTCGAGCTACACTCTCACACAACTACATCAAATGGTTAAAGAACATACGGTTTCCGTGGATGGCGAAATTCTGCCTCCTGAAACGATGATTGTTCAATAATCATTTAACACCTTAAAAGGTGGACATTATGATGTCACTATTTTTATATAAGATATATAATATGTTTAATCTTTCCTTAAGCTTCTGTATTTTTCATTTATGGCATTCCATTATTGTTTCCATTATGGGTAAACACGATATCTTCATTTTAGGAAGTGCAGACTACCGCCCCCTAAAAGTGATTTGATTCGTTAATACCATATGTGGGATGTGTAAAGGATAAATTTAATGATATTATATATGTTATTATAATGGAATAAAAATATACTCTTATATCATTATGATTCCATTCCCGAAATACGAAATAGAAATGGAAGTAGCATTCATGCGTACGTACAACTTACCGTCTTCATGAACGGTGCATTTCATTTCTTACCTCTAAATGTTATGTAATATTATAAATACATGTATATGATGAATATATATGATATATATGTTATCCAAATCATTAATATCATTCTGGATATAACGAACCTTTGACCAAATTAACAACATGTAAGTGTAAGAAGTCTATTTTTGACTTAAGAACCAAATACCGACAAAACGAACATTATTAACTTAAATGATTACATGATGTTCATAACATGGTATAAAAGGAATAATGAACTTGAAAAAGGTTCTTAAGAAATTATAGATTAACTCAAGTTTATTATTCAGGAGACTAAAGAATGGTCGGGTCAAGTCGGATACGAGGTAAGGGATCCTACACCTCTCTATCTTTTGAAGTACACTCTTTTATGTCATTCCTTTTAAGCTCATCTTTCGTATGATTTGGATGTTATTTTATATTACTCCTACTGTAATTATTATGTTCATATTATGAGAGACCCTATTTACTCTCATCAATCCATTTTGGAAGTTTTTAGTGGCGCCGTTAGGCTGCCGAGTTTTCGTAAGAGATCTAACCTATCTCTTTCATTTTAAGTACTCTCCTTTATGTCACTTCTTTTAAGCTCATTTTTGTTATGTTGGGGGAGGTTATTTTTTATTCCTATTTCTTTAAACACTATGTTGATATGATGATATACCCTATTTCCTCTCATCAATCCATTTTGGAAGTTTTATGTGGCGCCGTTAGGCTGCCGAGTTTTCGTAAGAGATCTATCCTCTCTCTTTCATTTTAAGTACTCTCCTTTATGTCACTTCTTTTAAGCTCATTTTTGTTATGTTGGGGGATGTTCTTTTGTATTCCTCTTTCTGAAAACTTTATGTTGATATGATTAGAGACCCTATTTCCTCTCATTAACCCATTTTGGATGTTTTATGTGGCGCCGTTAAGCTGCCGAGTTTTCGTAAGAGATTTTTCATCTCACTTTTATTCCCGTGAGATTTATGCTACATTTGCCACAATTTCCTTTGAGTGGTTTATCTACTGCCCATTATTACACTCCTTTTGTAATATAATTCCATTTATGGGTATTTACATATTCATTGTATGACACTTCTTCAATGGGGTGTATTTTTAGAAAGTTACCCAAGTCGGTAAGGGAACCTTTCACCCTCCTCATATTAAAAGACTTCATTTGTTATGTCTTTTAATTCACATACTATAATGTTGGGATATGTTCTTATTTATCCCGATTGGTGTAAATTTTATTTCCAAGTGATGAGATTCCTTTTTTATCTCTTATCAACTCATTTTCTGAATTTTTGAAGTGACGCCGTTAGGCTGTCGAATTTTACAAAGGGAACTTTTTAACCCAATTTCGATTTCTTTGGGTTCAACATGTAGTTATTGAATATGTCATCCTTTGAATATGTGTGAATGAAAATTTATTGTTTTACACTTAATATCCAATTATATTGGGTGTATTTATATTTTTCACACATAATTTTGAGATTGATTTATCCTTAATTTAAGGATACCTTCTTTATAAGGGATTTCATCACATTTTACATCTCTATTGAGACTTCATTGCTGTTATGCACCAATTCACTCTTATATGGTGTATATACTGACCTTTGGAATATTATATCATGAATCCATTTATTCTCATGATATTATAAAGTTCTAATTAAACGTTATTCCTCAATTATTGTATTCAAGTGTCTCTAATTTTGGTAAAAACCCTTTAACCAAAATATTGCTTTAAATGTTTTAATGATTTGTTCTTATTAATATCCATGTTTTCAAAATGGTTTTAAGGTTTATTTATATGGATATTAATGGTTTAAAATGTTAAAATCTTCAAAGTGGTATGGGACTTCATCTCAATCTCTTTTCATTGAGGCATATTTTGTTTTATACACAACCTTCTTTTATACGATGTATAAACCCCTTTGACCTTTACGTTTATCCAAAAGGAATCTTTTTTATACGCAGAGTTTACTAAACGACAAAAGGGAATGTTTTTGTCATACGTATGCGGCGACAATGACTTCTCCACCGCCATGACCATTATTTGAGTTTCGGCTTCCTCTACAAGCCATACCTTCTTTTTAACAGAAAAATAAATACCATGATTTACTTTTCTTTTATCTTGGTATTGAAAATGGTTTTCATAATGTTTTTATATCAATGTGTTGTGTTGATATCTTGTGATTGAAAGGTGGGAATGTTATGTTTCCTTTATGCATGTTTTATGTGATATGATTATGTTAAGGTTCTTGGGAATTATTATGAAGATGGGTGGTTCCGTGATAAACTAAGGGTGGGTGAGCCTGATATAGCGCTCCAATTCATTGGGTAACGCCCAAGGAGTGAAACATTAAGGTTTCTCCGAAGATACTTAGGGAATATACTGTGATGGGTATTCCAAACGTAACCAAGAGGGTTACTCCCTACGTAATAATTTTATGAATGCCTCCAGATACTTTTATGTCTTATAAATTCTATGATTTATTCATGATTCGATGAGGTATGTTAAAGTGCTTATGTTTTATGGGTAAAGTATGATCTCATCCTTATGTATATATGTACCCATGTTTCCTTTAGATATTTTTATAACCCTTACTGAGCTTTTTATGCTCATCCCAAGTTTTTGAAATGTTTTTCACAGGTCACGGGAAAGGTATATGATAAGATGATAGAGTCAAGGATGTGTAAAGAAATAATACAAGTTTTATTTTAAATATGTTTCCGCTGTTGGGAAGAACGAATCCTATCTTTTATGTAACCACTTTGTTTAAAGGTGGAATGTATTGCAAGTTTCAAGGTATAATTCTCTAAATCTCTAAACCTGAGAAGATCCTCAATGTGTAATCTTGTGATAACTCAAGATTATGTAAGGCTTAAGGCTGGGGCCTTATAGTTGGTATCAGAGGTCGGTTTAGATAACTTTAGAGGTTATGGTATTCTTTAAGCATAAGTGACATTACCATAATGGTTAGGATTTTATAAAGAGTCCTAGTTTTAGATAAAGTGAATGAGTAAGTGTATTTTAGTGTTTACCTTCCTCATTAGTACATGATGGTTTTGTTGATATACTCACACTGACATTTCTGTTTTTAGTGAATGGATGGATCTAGCAGGCAGCAAAGTGAAAATTGGTTTGAAGGAAACTGTGGTGGTTCTTTTATTAAGAGACTGGATGAAATTGGGTATTCAATGAGGAAACTCGTGGTTGTTCTAAACCAACTATCAAGGAGTCATGATCAACCACTTGAAACTTGGTACGATCTTTAATGCATCATGTACGAGATGACCAATCCATGTGGAGGTTCAGGTAATAATTATAAAGGTAACCCTTAGAGTTTATATGATCCTTACTTTTGAGGTAATTATGGGTTATTATATGATATGCTGGAAAATGAAAGGCATGAGATCAACATGAGGTTAAAATATGTTATGATCATTTTTGATGATTTTATCTCATTTTGGGGAATGATTTAAGAATTATATAGTTTTGGAAAAAGGACCACACGTAGACCATGTGACTACCCGTCACATTGGACAAAGCTGCGAGAATCAAACCCACAACCAAAGTGCAACTGGTATTTATCGCCTACCACTGGACTACATGAAGTCCCTGGTTAGTTTGACTGATTCATTTAGTTATATGATTTTATGAATTAAGAGTATGTTGATTTTGGGTTATTTATGAAAATTATTAACCTATCATGGAGGATATGTGATTAGGTTAATTACTTTTCAATACGAGACTTTAAGAGAAACTACTGTTGTTTGGAGATAAATGTTACGATTTAACTTGGAAGACTATGTGACTAAATACTTCAAATATTTGGGTTTCAATCTTATATTGGTTTACATTGAAGAATTTTATGGACAAATTGTTTAACGGATGGTCCTCGTTGAACATTGGGTTTTATTGGACAAATTTTGGAGATTAAGAATAGATTTTCTTTTTAATGGGTTATCCTTTTCTGGATTATCTGACCTTGTACTAACCTTTTTGGTTTTGGTTTTGGTTAAAGCCAAAAGACATGGGATGTATATAGTTCTCTTTGGTGGATTAGGTGATTCTCCAGAAGTTGATTATAGTACTCTTAATGCGAACAAGTCTCCCTAAATACTCGTCCTTTGGAAAAAAATATGAGTTTGATTAAGGAATCTAGTAAATGTTGAAAGTAAACATGATAAGTGATTATGTTTCCTTATGAATAAATTTCTCAATAAAAAGTAACTTAAAACAAAAATTTTGTCTATTAACTTTTCCTACTGGGGAATCGAATAACGTTTAACCCACCACAAGTTTGTGATTTTCTTATGGTTATCTTTCTCCTAGACGTGTTTACAATCACTCTCCCTCAAGAACATGACCCTTTTCTTTTTCTTCCATGTCCATGTTTTTCTACATATGGGTTAACTTGGGTGACCTCTGTACTTATCTTCCTTTATTTTAAAGTTATTGTTTTACCCACTCTTGTTCCGATGTGGGACTTTCAAGGATGTTTCCAAGCGCAATTTTAAAATTGCGAGAACGCAATTCCCAAAATGGGGGAAGGATGTAACAACCCAGGTAAATAAAGAATATGACATTTTCATATTTATCCATATTTGTGAATAAAATATTAATATTTCTTTAAAGGGGACGCTATGCTCGATGGCGTACCCAATACGCAATAACAAGTTTCTTGGGAATCTTACGTTGCACTCTAATAATAAAATTATATTATTTTAAATGATAGTTAACATGTAGCCATTGTATTGGTGGGAATGGATAGAAATAACTAAAATATGATTATATATGTTTTTAAATATTTTTAAATTTATCCAATAAAAGATAAAGGCATAAAATACAGAAACAATTAAATTTTAGGCGTATATGACCTGGTTTTCACTAAAGGGTCACTTATCGCTTTTTGATGGTGAACCGTCATTAAATATAGTTTTGTTCACTCTTATACATTAAATTGGACCAAATTAAACTCTTATTAAGAATTGGGACATCAAAATTTACTTTGTGTAAATTTTTTCTATCTTTCTGATAAAGTTCATTTTTTAATGAATAGTGTAAAATCTTGTATTTTAATTCAAAACCACTTCCTATTCTAATTTATTTATATGATTATATTATCTTTTGAATTGGTCTTAATGTTTAATCTGAATATATTTTTACCATTTAATCCAATGGTAGTCATTGGAATCAATTTCACTTTGAAATTAGACTTAAACTGGTGCCAATCTTTTGATACTTATTGTTTTATAAAAACACGCTATTTACTCTGACAGCGGGAATTAATTATTAAATTAATTAATGTGACTTATATGTTTTGAATTTTGTAAAATAGACTTCATTTTTGAATTCAGAATATCAAATATAGCTTAGGGTGAATTTTTTTAATTTTCTGAAAAACTTAAATTTTTGATGAATAGTGAAACAACTAAGTAGAACTTATAAAAACTGATTTTCCGTTTAAATGAAAATTTTCCATCGTTGTGTTTTGAATTTTGAAAATCCGACATACATGGTTGTCATTAAGAATTAAAATGTTGTTCAATGGGATGAAAATAATATTTTGGCGAATAGTAATTTTTTTTCATTAATCGCGATTAGAGGTAATTAGTGTAATTTAAGGTAAAAAATGATATTATAAAATTATGAAAACACCCTGACACTTGTCCTACCCCTATTGGATGAGTCATGACCGACCAAGACAACCTATTGGTCAACTTGGGGACCCCATGGAGCCACTTTGGTTGGAAAATGACAATAATATATATTTATTTAATATTAAAATTAAATTGACACAAACATGAGTTGTTTTACTAAAAAAGTTTTTAAGTGGGGCTACACAAGTCCAAATTTTGACTATAAATATTAATTAGAAATCTAAAACGATTTCATACATCATAGTATTTTTTTTATAATTTTTAGATATTAAATAAATTAATTTAATTACGACATCATGATGATGCAACGATGACCTCATTAATGAACAGTTTAAATAAAATGAAATGATAATATAAAATCTAAGACCTACACTTGTCCAAAAACTATTGGATGGGAATATTTCTAAGCCTGATCATCTTATCTTAGAATTATATCAATGTGGGACCATATAAATTCGAAACAAGTTTGAAAATAAAAGAATAGTTTCATGATTTCCAAAAGTGCCCCTCCTCTCCTCTTATAAAAGGCCCCCACCTCTACCTCATTTCACACACTCCTCAAGCCTTTGACTTGGCCATACCCAACCCATTTACTCTCTCCACATCCCTATCCTCATCCTATAGGATTCCCTTTGGGTAGAATCCTTTCAAAGGAATCCTTTAGGCTCAAATCAAAAGGAGTTACACATTTAAAGGTAATTCATTCTCTAATGTTCATTTGTTTTATTTTTCTTCTCCAACCCACTAAACTCTTTTTATTTACTTCTTTTGTAACAAAACCAGTATCTTAAATATACTAGGATGTTTTTATAAGATTTATTTGAGCTACACTCTCACACAACTACATCAAATGGTTAAAGAACATACAGTTTCGGTGGATGGCGAAATTCTGCTTCCCGAAATGATGATTGTTCAATACTCATTTAACACCTTCAAAGGTGGCCATTATGATGTCACTATTTTTATATATGATATATAATATGTTTAATCTTTCCTTAAGCTTCTGAATTTTTCATTTATGGCATACCATTATTGATTCCATTATGGGTAAACATGATATCTTCATTTTAGGAAGTGCGGACTACCGCCCCCTGAAAGTGATTTGATTCGTTAATACAATATGTGGGATGTGTAAAGGATAAAGTTAATGATATTATATATTTTATTATACTGGAATTATAATATACTCTTATATAATTATGATTCCATTCTAGAAATATGAAATAGAAATGGAAGTAGCATTCATGCGTACGTACGGCTTACCGTCTCCATGAACGATGCATTTCATTTCTTACCTCTAAATGTGATGTACTATTATAAATACATGTATACGATGAATATATATGATATATATGTTATCCAAATCATTAATATCATTCTGGATATAACAATCCTTTGAACAAATTAACAAAATGTAAGTGTAAGAAGTCTATTTTTGACTTAAGAACCAAATACCGACAAAATGAACATTATTAACATAAATGATTACATGATGATCATAACATGGTATAAAAATAATAATGAACTTGAAAAAGGTTCTTAAGAAAGTAGAGATTATCTCAAGTTTATTATTCAGGAGATTAATGAATGATTGGGTCAAGTCAGATACGAGGTAAGGGATCATACACCTCTGTTTCTTTTTAAGTACACTATTTTATGTCATTCCTTTTAAGCTCATCTTTCGTATGATTTGGATGTTCTTTTATATTACTACTACTGTAATTATTATGTTCATATGATGAGAGAACCTATTTCCTCTCATCAATCAATTTTGGATGTTTTGAGTGGCGGCGTTAGGCTGCCGAGTTTTCGTAAGATAACTAACCTCTCTCTTTCATTTTAAGTACTCTCCTTTATGTCACTTATTTTAAGCTCATTTTTGTTATGTTGGGGGATGTTATTTTGTATTCCTATTTATGTAAAAATTATGTTGATATGATGAGAGACCCTATTTCCTCTCATCAATCCATTATGGATGTTTTATGTGGCGCCGTTAGGCTGCCGAGTTTTCGTAAGAGATCTAACCTCTCTCTTTCATTTTAAGTACTCTCCTTTATGTCACTTCTTTTAAGCTCATTTTTGTTATGTTGTGGGATGTTCTTTTGTATTCCTATTTCTGTAAACTTTATGTTGATATGATGATAGACCCTATTTCCTCTCATCAATCCATTTTGGAAGTTTTATGCGGCGCCGTTAGGCTACCGAGTTTTCGTAAGAGATTTTTCATCTCACTTTTATTCCCGTGAGATTTATGCAACATTTGACATAATTTCTTTTGAGTGGTTTATGTACTGCCCATTATTACACTCCTTTTGTAATATAATTCCATTTAGGGGTATTTACATATTCATTGTATGACACTTCTTCAATGGGGTGTACTTTTCGAAAGTTACCCAAGTCGGTAAGGGAACCTTTCACCCTCCTCATTTTAAAAGACTTCATTTGTTATGTCTTTTAATTCACATACTATTATGATTGGATATGTTATTATATATCCTGATTGATGTAAATTTTATGTCCAAGTGATGATATTCCCTTTTTATCTCTCATCAACTCATTTTCTGAATTTTGAAGTGACGCCGTTAGGCTGTCGAATTTTACCAAGGGAACTTTTTAACCCAATTTCGATTTCTTTTGGTTCAACATATAATTATTGAATATTTCATCCTATTAATATGTGTGAATGAAATTTTATTGTTTTACAATTAATATACAATTATATTGGGTGTATTTATATTTGTCACACATAATTTTGAGATTGATTTATCCTTAATTCAAGGATACCTTCTTTATAAGGGATTTCATCACATTATACATCTCTATTGAGACTTCATTACTGTTATGCACCAATTCACTCTTATATGGTGTATATACTGACCTTTGGAATATTATATCATGAATACATTTATTCTCATGATATTATAAAGTTCTGATTAAATGTTATTCCTCAATTATTGTATTCAAGTGTCTCTAATTTTGGTAAAAACCCTTTAACCAAAATATCGCTTTAAATGTTTTAATGATTTGTTCTTATTAATATCCATGTTTTAAAAATGGTTTTAAGGATTTATTTATCTGGATATTAATGGTTTAAAATGTTAAAAGCTTCAAAGTGGTATGGGACTTCATCTCAATCTCCTTTCATTGAGGCATATTTTGTTTTATACACAACCTTCTTTTATACGGTGTATAAACCCCTTTGGCGTTTACGTTTATCCAAAAGGAATCTTTTTTATACGAAGAGTTTACTAAATGACAAAAGGGAATTTTTTTGTCGTACGTATGTGGTGACAATGAAATCTCTGCCACAGTGACCATTATTTGAGTTTTGGCTTCCTCTACAAGCCATACCTTCTTTTTAAAAGAAAAATAAATACCATGATTTACTTTTATTTTATCTTGGTATTGAAAATGGTTTTCATAATGTTTTTATATCAATGTGTTGTATTGATATCTTGTGATTGAAAGGTGGAAATGTTATGTTTCCTTTATGCATGTTTTATGTGATACGATTATGTTAAGGTTCTTGGGCATTATTATGAAGATGGGTGGTTCCGTGATAAACTAAGGGCGGGTGAGCCCGATATAGCTCTCCAATGAATTAGGTAACACAAAGGAGTGAGACGTTAAGGTTTCTCCGAAGAGATTTATGGAATATACTGTGATGGGTATTCCAAACGTAACCAAGAGGGTTACTCCCTATGTAAGAATGTTATGAATGCCTCAAGATACATTTATTTCTTATGAATTCTATGATTTATTCATGATTTGATGAGGTATGTTAAAGTGATTATGTTTCATGGGTAAAGTATGATCTCATTCTTATGTATATATGTACCCAGGATTCCTTTCCATATTTTTATAACCCTTACTAATCTTTTTATGCTCATCCCAAGTTTTTGAAATGTTTTTCACAGGTCACGGGAAAGGTACATGATAAGATGATAGAGTCAAGGATGTGTCAAGAAAGAATCCATGTTTTATTTTAAATATGTTTCCGTTGTTGGGAAGAATTAATCCTGTCTTTTATGTAACCACGATGTTTAAAGGTGGAATGTAATGCAAGTTTCAAGATCTAATTCTCTAAAACTCTAAACCTAAAAAGATCCTCAACGTGTAATCTTGTGATAACTCAAAATTATGTAAGGTTTAAGGCTGGGGCCTTATAACATCTCTTATTTGATATTCCTCATTGGTATCAAAATTTTCTTAATCCAATTTTATTATCTCATTGAAGTAGTTATCAATTTTATATGAACAATATGAGGAATTAAAATTTTGAAATAAATATTCTTGAATTGTTTTGAATCCATTGAATCAATTTCATCGCGTGCCTCCTATTCATTATAATATTGTTCAATTTATTTTCCGTTCCATCCAATTTTTATATAATGAAAAATAAATTTCATTAATCATAACTCTACTAAATGAATAATACATTTTATGTCATGGTGATAAAATTTTCCAACATAATTGGATCAGAAGTTCTTCTATAAGAATATTGTATTTTCATCATGATGGACTTCAAATAATATTTTCAATAAATTTCTCATTTAGAAGTCCATAATTATTCATATATTTTACAAATTTTTATGATCATAATTATGAAATTTTATAATCCATATCCCATAACATTTTAATTACCATTAAGAAAATTATTCTATTCTATGTAGAATTAGCATTAACACGGTTTTTTCAGGAACCATCCTTTGACTAAAAACGAAAATCATAGTGTTAGAAACTATAATCATGATGGGGAACCACATAATCCTGAAAAATCACATATATAATATTTTTAATCATTTAACCATATTTGATATATTACTTCTTGGGTTTATACTAGGTCACTCATATTCATCATCAATTTAAATCCCTCATTAGGGTTCATAAATAGTATCAGAAATTCCAAATCTTGTCCCCATGGACTATAAAAGTATGTTTGTAGAAATGTACAATTTCATTTAAGAGGTCATGATTAATTGTAAATGAATACTCCCCATTCATAGTTATTACTCTGAGGTACATATTTTCGTGATCCTCATCCACTTGTAGAATCCTTAAAGGCATTTAATTTCAATTAAACTACTCACACATTCCCTTAATAATATTTTATGAAATTTTCCTATATTTGACATGTCTATAGATTTATCCTTAGAATATTCATTAGGGTTACCACTATGGTATTATAATCCTTGTTGCCAAAGGAAAACTAAACCAATCCCTTAAAAAAAGTATACACCCCAGACATATAATAATAAGATTTTATATCTTTTGTATGAATATTAGTAACAGTATAAAAAAAATGAGGACATAAATTGTTTTGGGACATTGTAATCATAGAAAAAAATATCCATAATTCATGAAAGATATTCGACGACTCCCAAAAATATCATCCACTTTAGTACTCCTACATAAATACCATCTTCCTAACCTCTTGATAGGAAACATAAAAAGAGTGAGATCAGATGTACAGTAAGGGTAAACAAAGGAGACATGTAAGAATAACATGAGTATAATCATATGAGATATTTCACATAATAATTTAAAACCATAACCTTCTTATCCAATATAATAGAATTGAATCATGTCATAAAAAATAATAGTTCATAAAAAATGAATCATAAGGAACCCAAATTTTATTATACATGAGAACATAAAATTTACATATCATACAGAAATGCGGAATATACTTTATATGGATAAATAATTTCCTAATAACCAAATGATAATTAAAAAAACATATCATGTAACTCCATTGGGGATGAAACACCTTGGTTGGACACGAAACATTCCCTAGTGGAATAACAATGTTTAATATGGAATAGTTTCACACTTTGACCCATCGAAGAATTCACATATTACTACAAAGATATAAAAAATTACATTACTTAACTACATATTCTACTTATTCTTTTCTTCTCTTCCAAATGAGATATAAATAATTTCCAAAAGAATTAGAGTGACATTTTGGTATAACCCATCTTGGATATAACAAGTCCTATTCCCATTGTTATAATGTAACCATCATCTTAGGTAACAAATTAGACACTAACACATAATTAAAATCATAGATATAGGTTCTGTAGGATCATAATTTTTCCACCATATCATAAACGTTAAAATGAAGTAGGTTTCATAAAAATATCATCACAGCCTTACTAGTTAGAAATAAACAGGACTCATAATAATTTTATCATTTAATTAACAGACAATCCATTGAATAAGTAGCACATTTTGGGAACATATTATCATTATATAACCTATGGGAGAGAAAGGGATTTTATAAATATCATTTTATTAGAAACATAAAACATTCTAAAAAATAATACCAATTTTATCAATGGATAACATCTTAAATAATATATTTGTAACATCATTGGATATAATATTAAATGGAAAATGTTTTTGAAACATAATTTAAAACATTTATTTAGGAAAATTTATTTCCCTTGAAAATCACCTTTTGTAATATAGAACCATATGAAATTCGTTATAATTGAAAAGAAACATGAAAATATTAATTGATTCCTTAAATACCATTTAGAAATAATCATGAAGAAAATAAGTATATATTTGAATGAATAAATTTTATAAAATTTAAAAAAATTCATTTTAAAATAATATTTTAAATTTATAATTGGTTGTTAAAAGTAAATAATTTACATGATGACATAAATTCAATTCATGGCATACAAGGTTACCTTTCTCAATTTCCATAAAATACAATCATTTAATTTTTTTTAAATAAAATTGTAATAACACTATAATATTTTTTAAAAATTTAAAAATGGGTAAAAATATATTTAAAAAACAATTTGGATAGGTATAAAAATAATATTTCAATACAATTTTAGGAAAAATGGATTTGGATAAAAACAGGATTATTAAAGAAGAGAGAAATAAAAACAAATTATTAAATTTATTATTTTGAACTATTTGGTACATAGAGAGAGATAAATAATGGGGAAATATATATAGTCATGACATAACTAGAGGATAATAAATTATATGAGTTTCATGAGAGATATATTATATGATTTTACAGTTGTATTTATTATAAAAAACAATTTTGATAATCGATTAGATTGTAATAAAAAAATAATTACAACATTATTATTGTTGTATCATGTGAATCATGATTGATTAAAATATAATGTAACATAAAATTTCATTAGAATTATTAAATTCATGATATTATGTTTCAAATGGTATGTGATTACACCATGCTAAAAAATAAATGTCCATAAAATAACATACATCACAAGGATGAAAAATTGGGACTTAAAATACATTATCGCTTTGAAAGTATTGAAACTATAATACCATTAATTAGATAACCTAAATGGATTTATATATTATATTAGTTATTACGATAAAAATCAGAAAAAAATTCATGGGTTTTATTTACACTACAAAATAAAATGGTATGTTTTGAATTAGTATTACATGTAATAATGGTGAGATGAAAATACCTTAACTAAATTATAGATATAAATTGTACACATTAAATATTATTTCATAATAAATATATGATTATAATAAATATATTATGTAACCATACCTATATTTCGCCATGAGAGTAAAATATTTAACATTTTAAAATAAGTTACATCTTTGTGATTTATTAGTTTTCACAATACTTTGAACATAATGAACTCTAAAATATTATTATTTAATAGTTGTAGTTATCACCTAGATATTTGAATTTATATAGTGAATAACATTAAATAAATTATAAAAATATAATTTACACTTGTTTATAATGTCTATTCCTTTTTTTCAAATAAATTATAAATGATAATAAAAACAAATTGATTATAAATGCAGTGTCTCTATGAAAAGGATATTTTTATGGCCAAAATGGAATTTCTACTTAATATATTAAATAAATAAATATTATTGAAATATCATAATGAAATTGATATTTTATATATTAAAAAAATGTTTTTTACTATGATAAATAGACACAAGATAATAATAAATCAAATTCTAAACAATAAAATGATATATTTTCATAAAAGGCTACTATATTTCCTCTTATTTCCACATTAGTTTTACAACTAAAATTTGAAAATATAAAAAAATATATAAAATAAGAATTTTTTTTTCTGAAATTTTAAAATTAATATATTCATAGTGGTCATTATTTAATTTTTTTTTGGATTTTTATTTTTTTGACTAATACTGAAAATTAATGAATTTTAATTGAAAACTACTTTTCAGATAATATTTTTATAGATTAAAATAAAATTATAAATTATTTTTATTTTATTATAATTTGAATTGTAAATTATTAAATTCAATTTATGTAATTATAATCACATTATCATTGAAATTATATATAAAACCATTTTAAAGATTTTACATTTTTCAAGTTAAAAATTCCCCTTCCTGTTGAATATTAGGGATTATTTCTAAATATAATTCTGAAAATTCCATTAATTGAATTTGCTGTAATAGAATCCATAATTATAATCAAATGTTTTGAATTCAATAGTAAGGTCATTTTAATTTTTATTCATAAAATTAAATAAATTGTAAAAAACGATTTACTACTATATGGATAAAATTTTGAAACAAAATAAAATTGAAAGGTAAAGGATTAAAATATCAAAAAAATTAAAAATTTATTAAGCTTTTTTAGTAATTTTTAGACCGAAAACAGACTTTTAAACATTATTTATCATCCAAATTTGTGGAATTTAATTCATCCACAATGTGGATTGATTGTTTTATAAAACAATAATGATTTATTCTCATAAAACAACCACTCCTTCAGTATAAATACAACCCTCACCATCGCGTTTCTCATCAAAATTTCCTCATCACTCTCCACACGTCCACATTATTTTTTTATCACTAAAAGACAATATCCACGGTTGTCAATGGGTCTTTCAGTGATGTGATATTCAATAGGAAATTTTCTCAGAACACCTCTATTATTTTCATGTATTCTTCTACATTAATCTCACCAACATCGTACATCGAAAAATGATAACTCTATAATCATGTATATAATGGGGTATTCAATCTCTTATTTAAATGATCATAAATGTTTCATTTCTCATATCCCCTTATTCGATAAAACAAAACTATTGACAAATTATTCCAGTTAATCGACTACATTACTAATGATTTTTATCATTTTTCTTCACATACTTTATATATACTCATAAGAAGATAATTTAATTAAGGAATATTCTAATAAGAATATTTTTCACTAATTATTATTCTATAATTTATTTACATTAATATTATTTATAAAACAAAACTACATTGTGATGGTTGGTAAAAACACTGAATTAAACAATAAACAATCATTAACATTTATTCAAATTAATCATCGTCATGTAAGAAATAAAAAATTATATGGGGCCATTTAATATTGTGTAATTATAAGAATATCCTTCAATTTCAATTATTATTATTATTTTTGTTTGAAAACAAAATCCATAACTATACAAAATTGAACTAATCATGAAACAATGAAAAAAATACACACAAAACAATGAAAATAATGAAATATTATTAATGAATGGGTTGTGATATGTTATAAAATTATCATATATGGAATTATAAATATAGTTAATTTTTTTAAGGATTTAATATAACTCTTTAATCTTTCATACTGTAGGTTACTATATGTAAAAATAATTGGATGCATGAGGAAAGGGTCTTTCATCTCACATTCTATTTTATGAGCTATATTCCTTAATCACCACATATTTCTTGTTTGTGTTTTATATAATTCAATATTATATATAAGATAAATAATCTCAATATATTTATTTAATTCAATTATGAATTTAATATTTATTAATTTTATGGGTCATACGATTCGACTAATTACATAGTGGTAAGGGAATTATTATCCAAATTTCAATTATTTAAGATAACCTTCTATATTATTGATTGTATCCAGATATGATTATTTATGGGATGAAATTTTATTATATTATGTTATAGTTCCCCATATTTAATGAGGATATATAGAAAAAAACATAATTTTGTAATTTTATTATGATTCCCATCAATGATATGATATTTACAAGTGATATTATGTTAAAAATTAACTTTTCAAATCTTCCCAATAAAATTTCATATTCTTATTAGATTATTTTTCTCTAAATAAATTTTCCATTTTTTACTATTATTTTATGATTAGTTAAATTTATTCCTTTTCATTATTTACATTTTATAACTAGTTTTTATGACTATTTATTACGTTTCCTATGTGATGTTCTTTTTGACTATTAAAAGAATATGGGTGGAATGCTTTTTTAACATATACCGAATGAGTGAATTTTCATGTAGTTTGGAATCATTACTAACTTGATTCTATCATTATATACATAAAAATTATTTTAAATGTAAATTTTTTATTTTATAATTTCATGAAATTTAAAAAAATGATTTTATAAAATAAATTATAAGTTCCACCAGAATTATTTCAGGTGATCATTCAATATCATATTCCATCTATAGTAACCTAATTCAATGTTACACATGATTTAATAGTGATATTATTCATGGTTTAAACCCTTATTAGATTTATGGTATGTTTATATAAATTATGGAATAATATTTGTGAAACCTATTTCTTTTTAATGTGTTATGTTATGATGAAATGTTTATGAAACTAGTTTATTTACATCTATTCTAACGTGATGGAATTTTTTAAATATTTGAACATGTATTTTTTATTTTAATTTTGTAATTATATGGAACTATATATAATTATAATTAATAGGATATTTATAAATACTCTTTGTGCTCAAAGGCTACATGGGTGGTCATCCCATGCTCACAACAAAAGGTTTCACGGGTGGTCATCCCAAGACCCCCAAAAAAGATACAGATGTGGTCTGATCACTCCCACAATATGAGGGTACATGGTAGGTCATAATAATAATGAAACTAAAGGGTATTTGGGAGGTCATCCTATTCCCAAATATAAAGCATGGGTGAATATTCCAAGCCTAAAATGTTATGAATATCTTGGTAGGCAGCTATGACATATTGTTTTCAAAGCTTATGCGCATGTTACAGTTCTATGTCTTATTTCAGTATTTTAATCACATGTTATTTTATTGTTAATTTATTAGGAACATATATGATTTATTCCATGACTCTATATTATGAGTTTTTTTAATTATTTTATAATTTTCAAATTTTAAGTTCTTATTATTATAATTATGTTATATTCCTCCTTTAGTTTCCCTCACTCAGAATATGATATCATCTATTTCTTATGTTTCATTTAAAAAGGATGAATATAAATGTTGTATGTTTGATATATCCAAAGGGTTATAGTTATTATGGAATAATCAATTGACAATTTAGACATTTTATAAAATAGTTGTGTATGTTTCCATGAATCCAAATACACTAATCAAATATGACTTTTTTGGGGTATTGATAATTTATTTGATGAATATTCTTAAATTTAGATATAAAATGTAGTTAGATAATTTAGGTGTAGATATAGTTTTTATTAGAGGAAGGTTTATTTAACCCTTATAAACAATGATGATACAAATATAATGATATCCTTGGGAATTTTTTTATGGATATGTTTATGGACGTGTCTAAGGATATTTCAAATGAAGTGTCATTGTATAGAAAAAGGTCCTAGAATTTTTTAATGGACCGAGGGAGTGGCTTCCCAGAAATTACATACTTTTATTGATAATAAAAGTTGATGTGGATTTGGAGTAGATATACATAAGGTTTACAACCCTGAAAACAAAATATTGGGCCATATCTCAATATAGAACTAGTGAAAGTCAATAGACCCTGCACCAGTCATGGTTTTACACTATTGAGGGATTTGATTTGGATATTTAGAAAAAAATTACTAACTATCATGATGGATTTAGATAGAAAATGACATTTGATGACCATGTAAAAAATTATGTTGTCATAGATTATAAAGATTGTTTCAGGATATAGACTTATTATTAGATAATTTTTGGGACTATATAGTTACCATCAATTTACAATCATTCTAAAATTCTATTTGGGGTAGTAGTTGATGGCTCACACTCAAAAGAGAAATATTAATAACATTTGTGAAATAAAATTTATTTATTTTCCTCATAATAAAAATAATGACATGGGAATTTCAATAAAATATCCTATTGATATTATCCGAAAATCCCTCACGATATGAATGAAATTAAACTTATAAATATAGAAATGAGGTAACAACATTTTGTTTAGTCCATAAAGGGGAAAATTCCACCTTCTATTACTAGCCCCAATGATTAACTAGTTTCTATGAAGTGTATCTATACAATTGATATGGTATTTTATATTTTTATAGTCTTTATAGGATAGAAATTTTATTTTTACTTTTTTTATTTGGAAGGTGAATCATATCAGTGGTGGAATCATATTAACAACATGAGGGAGTAATAAAAAAACTTAATATATGTAATGGGATGTTTTTTATTGATAATTTTTGAAATTAAATCCCTTATATTTTACTATAATTTATTGAAAATCAACTCGTTGATATTAATAAGAATGATAGTGATTATGTTGATACCGTTTAAAAAATTTTTACAATATTTTCATGGTACGCTTCTAGGTTAATCATCATGCTGGAATGAAAATTCATTTCATTTTTTTACTATACAGAAACCATGTCTTTATAAGGACTTGTCTATAAGATACATTTGTAGATATAATAATGATGTTCGATGTGAACATATGTTATTAATGGAAATTTTATATCCCCTTATTCCTCTTATTTTGATAAGAAGAAGAATATCAAGTCCCATGAGAACAAACATTGGGGAATGAAATTCCAAGTATAAGTATGCTATAAATTTAGGAATAATCACATTGGTGAAAGATATAAATGGTCAAGAGAGTTTTAAAAGGGTTTAAAGGAAGGTCTTCAGGTAGTGTAATGTTGATGGGATGAATGTATCACAATTAATGGTGAGAATAATGGTATAGATTCACAAAATAAACCGAACACTCTTATGTGTTTCAATTAGAAAGAGTATGGGAATTATGTTAATAAGATCAATAATAAAATGCCAAATGTTTATAGTAGTCCAAATAACTTATTCTGTATAAAAATAAATGGAATTCTTATACTATTATAATGAGAGATGTGAACCATAATAATTATGGAATATTTTGATGTCCCACATTAATTTTTAATTTAATTGATAATTTTGAATGAGTGTAAACTATGTAAAATATGGTTATTAATACGTTTGTGAAATTTCACATGATTATCACCATCAACATGATTTATTGAATAATGAAACATAAAATAATTATTCAAGTAGCGTCTTTCATTTATGATTTGAATGTATTTCGTGATTAGTATAGGTAACCATACCAAATGAAAGAGGTTATATATTTGAGAACACATGATTACAGGAAATATAAACCATAATATGTGCATGATGTAGGGATTATAATGGGATAAAAATATATTTTAATATAATTAGAAAAATGGAATAGTATTGATGTCCTTAGAATAGTTTAATAGTATGATGATAAAGAGGAATATGGATTATGTTTATAAAAGTATTCGATTTATGGTGTGAAGAAAGAGTTAATTATGGAATGCCTGAATGTTTTAAATAAATTATAATGGTTTCTTTAAAACAATGATTAAATAAAATACATGATTATGATTTTAAAATATATGAAATATTAAAATTAAGATCTATATTGAGTTTTTCAGGGGATTAACGTTATGATGTTTTTGAAACTTTTGTGAACATATTTACAATTACTTTGGATTTTTAATTTATGGATGGTTCCTAAGGTATAAATTTATGAAACTATTCATATCGAATAGTTAATTAGGTTTTTGATATTAGTGAATTACATAAACATATAATTTTTTATGGGTATTGAATAATATCTGTTAACAATTTTTTTATCATGAGAACTATTTGTAGATGTTATGAATCCTCCTCACATTATGGATAATATGATCCACTATTTCTATAGGAATAAAAATATAAACATTGTTCTGGATGTAAGAAAAAATTATTAATATAATCAAGGAACATACAAAGTGTGAAATTCTTCCAACCAGATGAAAATAAGTAATAATTTCTACTCAAATAACTTTGAAATAAAATATAATCAAAATATAATCATTTATATTTATATCAAGTATTTTTTAGACCTATTGGGTCTATGGTTTTTTGGTCATATTCTTTCTTATATCCATGTTCTCAATAATTTTCTATTAGAATGTCATAATTAGATTTCCCTTCCAGGCCAAGGTATTGACTTTTCACTAACATTATCTAAATAGGAATCCATGTTATGTGGTGATCTTCACCATTAAATTTTTCTCATTTTGAGAAGAATTTATATTTGACCATTTTTTTATGTTGGTTTCAAATTCTAAATATTTTTAAGTATAGATCATTGACTTTCATGTTGATTTTGAAATTTTAAGAAGACGATTTTTTAAATAATTGATTCCATTGGGATATAATTTTACTTATTGACTCTTCCACTAAATCCCACTCATGTTAATTATTTGTTTCATGTATCTATCTTGATCATGTACAAAACTATTCATTCACATGTAATAAATGTTGATTTTGAACCTCTAGGGAATGATATTTGTTTTAATGAACAACCTATATATATTTTGGAACTTATAGAAAATGTTTTATGAAATAAGAAAATAGACATGTCTAATGATTTATCGAAAAACAATAAATTTTAAAAAGCTATAGGGGAATTAGAGAATGTGATGAGTAGAGGTAACCACATATTTTTATATACGAGTAATGAATTTGGGGAGATAAATTCATAAGCTGGTAGAGTGTATCTCCCTATTGTTTAATGGTGTCTGAAATGTCATTGACCTAGGAGACGCATAACAAATTCCACGAGCCAAGTCATCACCTAACCTCAAGAAAGCCTCCCATTATGGTAAGGGTTCATGACTAGAATCCAAGGTCTGATAAATCTCATGGGGGGGGGACTAATACCCATATAAAGAATTTAGACACAAGATATATCATATAAAATAATTAAAACAGCAATAAATAAACATGAAAATTGTATTACCATCCATTTCCCAAAAATTGTACAAACCGTGACCAAACTATAAATCTGTTATATCCTGCAAATAGTTCCAAATAGAATAAACCCAAAAAATAAATCCAACAATCATATACCTAATACAATTCATGACTCTATGTATATATCCTCATCGATGAATATCACAATCCCAACTCAACTCCCTTGAATATGTCCCTTGACAAAGTCCTCAACTACAACTATTAAATCTACTTAGTTACCCAGTGGAGGCTAGATAATGGTGTGAGTACAACTAAGTAGCCCACCACTAATAGTGTCTACCAAATATCCATTCTAAATAAGTAGTTAATGTAGTAACTAAATAAAATAAATGGTAAACAGAAAATTGGATACATTAGTTATCCATGTATATATTTTACCATTTTAATCAGTATTTACATTTCATATCTGATACTATATTAATTACTAAATCCATCTTCATCATTTGTTCCATGGTTTTGGAATTACATCATTTATACAACATCCAATGTTGATGAATTACTATGAATAAGGTAATAATACATGTTGCCTATCACACATGGGATTAAAATTTCATAAAAAATTCATCACACATACATTGGAGCCTTGACAAAGATAATTTTATTAAATTTCACGGTTTTTGGAATATGGCCGCAAACCCCTTCACTAACCCTTGCATATGAGGTGGGGTTTAGAGACTCAGTCTATCCCGACCCATGGGGGTAGATCTTCAGGTCCAATAACCCACAACTAGAAATCCATGTGTAGATGCTTATTTCTACATTAACCATATATACCATATCAAAATCCATACATATTAAATGGTCATAAAAATAAAAATTAATATCTAATTCCACATAAGATAATATAATAACATAACTCATTAAAACATTTTACATTTATATCACTAATCCAATTTAACCCATTTCCCTTTCCATACAATAACACATTCTATATTTTCATTAATTATAATAAATTATCCCATTTATCCCATTCCACAATTTATTTTAGTAGGCGTATTTATTAAAATAATCAATTCAAATGACTTAACCCATTTATGAAATTCCATTACAATTTCATAAGCCATATGACACATTCACATTTTTCAATTTAACCATTTTCACATAATTCTAAAAAATAAATTATGTAATAACCCATAAATAGACTCATCCACTATTAGTTCCATTTCATAATTCAATTGAAATATAACCACATTTATCATGGGATGTATTTTAATCCAACATTTTATACAATATATCATCAAAATATTCCTTGTTTGGAAATATTGGGGCACACCATGGGTGACCATAAATATGCCAAAAAAATACCAATGAACAATACATAGATCATGAGGGGTATAAAGAATTATTTATCCAACAATTTTGACAAACATTACTAAAAAAATCAAATTCCAATAAAGAATACTAAAATACCACAACCAAACATGAAAAAATAAGCAACCGAACAATGTGATATATCATGTTGACCACCTTCATTGAATCAAAACATTAAATCACTAAAAAAGATATCCTTTGATGTATTTTAAATCAAATATCAATGATTATTTCCAATATTAATGAAAAAACAAGTTTTAGGACTTTAGAAGAATATGAACAAATCTACAAGCCCAAATTCAGAAATTAGAAGAACAATACGGAATAGACTCACCAATAGCTATAATTTTCATCCTATGGTGATCCCTATGGATTAGAATATCCCGAGATCCTCCATTATGAGGATTGGTTCAAAATGGATCATCACTAGTGTTGAGAGTAGAAGAAATGTGGAAGAAATCATGTAAGAACATTAAAATCAAAATGGGTACATTGGTAAATTTACACATTTTAATGGTGGCCACGGTTTGGTCACATAATTTAACAAAATTTTCCAAACTATTTTCCAACATCTTTCTGAGATGATTTTACTCACAAGTCTATATAGGGGGCCCACATAGTTTGAGATACCTTGCACCAATCCATGTGGAATGACTATTTCCCTGGTTACAGAGTTTAGTTCGGCCCCCAAACATGCTTTACACTGACCATTAACCACTCCTCTGGGATAGAATAGTTTTGGTGAAAAGTTATCTTTAACCATATTCAAATTTTGAGACATATAGTTGGTGGTTTTTTACATTCATTCTTGTCTTAAACCCTCAAAACATCCCCAATCCTCCACATACAACTGATAATATTCCATTAATTGTTTTTACATATTTAAAGAAAAATGTAATTGATGTCATACCAAAAATAAATCTAGGATCATAAAACCTCCAAACCATATAAGGTTTTATCCTAAATACATACTCCAACTGATTACTATACTTCCAAAATATACATATTATGCCAATGTGAATGTATATCCAACTATATCTCCCAAGTTTCCCACTAAAGCTTACCAAGATACCAAAAAACCCAATCCAAGGGAACAATATTTCCCTAAAACATAATAAAACTATGATAAATAATTCAAAATATATTCTCCTCAAAGGAAATATCAGTCTCAATCTCCTAATCCTGAACAAAAATCCTAAAATAGTAGAGTTGGTGATACTATCGATGCTACGACACTTTAATGACATATTGCATACCACTATATCACTATTGATGAGTCAATATGTACACAACCTATTTGATCCATTCCTCAATCAAAAATGACCCCACAAACCTAGCTGCCAACTATCCCTATTTCAGAATCTGATGGTGAGCCAACCATCGTGACACACATAGAAACACACTATCATGCACTAGAAAATTAAGTGGTCTACAACACCTATCCTCATCTGACTAATTCATACTCCGAGATATTTCAAAATGTTTCTGAATCAACTGGATCTTTTTTGATAAATACTACATGATACTCGGGCCCAAAAAATTTGATTCTCTATCTTCTATCTAACACAACTAAGATCTACAAGGGTAACCATAGTGTTCCCCGACCATTCCCATTTGAATATTAATTAGGCAACTATTTTTGTTCGCCCTCTCAAAAAGATCCAGATTATTTTCCCGTGATCCAAAAATATATATATAATTGAATACCTCAACATTTTGTGTTGTACATGAATGGAATTCCTTGAAATACCATCTATTTGTAGGTGGAAAGTCATACTCAATAACAAATGGGTACTTAGAACATTATTCAAACCCTACCAAAATAATTTTTTCTAACATGGATCACGATCCAAAACTATGGTTTACGGTACCCCATTCAACTACACTATCTATTTAACATAAATATATTTTAATAGGTCTCAGATGAATGTTGCTCAAATACATTAAATTTGATAAATCTTAGTTAAGGGATTAAATACTACCTATATTTCATTATTCTTCTAATTAATACTAAGAATACTAAAAAAAATAAATCATTTCATCACCCCAATTACATTTGAGAAAGAGAAATGGCTGCAAAAAAACAAATACTCGTTGATTCTCAACCTTCACCTACTGAAGATTATGGCATCAAACAACAAAACATGTATCTTATTTCTTCATCCTTGAAAACCAATACTGCATGTGATTATCACGACACATTTTGGCCATATCCGGATGCAATTTAGACATTGATGAATGAAACTATCATATCAAATCTTCTCACATACATGTTGGAATGGTAAAATGGTCACAAATATAAATTATACCATCATTTCAAATTGTCCATCCTAAAGAGGACTCCCCATCATTCGGACATTCACTTATATCCAAACAATTTAGGACTTCACATTGCCTTCTGTAATCTGGATCAGAAGTGGGGACTCAAATTCAATGGATTCAATTTTCATCCCAACATGGCCTTCCTGCACCCCCATATGAATTTTATCAAACAATTAAATCATCCTAAATTCATAAATATATTCCTAAAATGCCTAATTTGTAGTTTTATTACTCAAATCATCCAAAACACAGTTTTCGTTTCTAGAAGTGTGATCTAGATCCAAGTCAAAATATTTCATGTATTAAATCCATATTCATTGATAAAGATTCATATCACACTATGAGTATGTGTACATTAGGTGGAATGTATCATAATACAACATGAATTAATCCCCCAACATGTAATACTCCCTACATATTATAGTCATAAACCAAGAAAACAATTATTGATCATTAGTAGGACAATTTCATTTTTAATTCCTCAGCAACTGCGAACCATACGCTATGAAACAATCATCATGCATAAACAACACACTAATCCCTATACAAGAAACATCACAAAAAATGATATATTTCATATCTGGATCCACTAAGATCATAATTAATTTGGTATCCAACTGATTCTTAACACTTGGAAACCATTAAAACATGATTCCATTCATGATTAAGAATAAAAATGGTTCTCCCAAATGGGAAATATAAAGAATTAACCATATTTAAAAGAAAAAAATCCCAAAAACATCATAAATTTAAATCATTCATAGGATACTCCCAATACAATATTTCATGTACTTTCTCAGGATCCACTGACAAACCATCATTAGAAATTATTTGACCCATGACTTGAAATTTGTTGAGCCATAAATGAATTTTGGATATCTTGTACTATATTCTATGTTACTTTAGTGTACTCAAGATGATTTCAAGATGTTTGTAATTATTTTCACGAGTCATAATGTACAAAAAGATATCATAAACAAAGACAACTAAAAACTAATCTACCTAATGGTGAATTATTTAGTTCATTTGGTCTATAAACACTGCTTATTCATTTCTCAGGACAAAAATGTTCACATCAAACACATTTAAGGCATAAATTCTACTGAAGGATGAAAATGGAACTTTAATTGGCCATACCCTTTATGGGTGACACCCCAATCTCAAATAAATTTTAGAAAATATTGATGCACCTCTTAGCTGGTAAAAGAGAACATAAATTCTCATAATTGGGTTTCAGTTCATAATATTCATTTGATTCAGTATCATATAATCAACAAAAAACAACAATGATCTATCGGCCTTCTTAGTAAAATACATGGGAGATCCCAAAGATTATGTACATGGATGAATAAAACCTTTATTCTCTAATTCCTCTAACTGAGAATTATGTTTCAAGAGTTCTATAAGTTCAATTATATATGGAGGAAAGGAATCATTTTCCACTTCTGATAGTAAAACTATAGTGAAGAAAACATATACCTTTGGTGAAATCCATGATAATTCAACATTAAAAAAATAATGAAAATAATTCTCCAAAGGAGGAAGGACTTGAATATTTACTCACCCATCATCAACTTGAAGAAAATACACTTTGGTTGTGAGTTCACCTAATGGTTACCAAACATGACCTGTACAACCATCTGAAATGTCCTAATCACCACGATGGACATAGTTTTCCCCAAAAAGTATTTAATATTTCTATTTTGTGGTAACAATCAGTATGGTCATGGTACAATATTGAACAATCCATACAAAAAATCAAAACCAAACCCGACATCTGATGAAAAAGTAAGTCCCACATAAAATGGTACCCACCAATCTCAAGATCACAACCATTACATTTCCATATATTTTCTACTCCCACCCAAAATGGTGTATGTTTCAACATAACCCAAATTTAATATCCTAAGTAAGACCCAACAAAACAAAAAACTTATTAGATGTAAAATATTCTGATGCAATTGTATCAAATAAAGAACTTGGAAGAATGGAAGCTACAAGTATTGTAGCTATAATATTAGAAGGTACATTCTCACCATCCATAGGTTTAGACTAAACTACATGATGGATACATTACAAATTTCCATGGGCCCTAGTTCGAGTTCTGGGTGCTGCACTACCCTGCTGATATTGATGCTTTCATCCTAGAGTTTTACATCTAACATCCAGTCTGGTACAAAAAGTTATGTTCCAAATACCTTAATTGTATGCTATTACCAACACCCTAATGGAAATAAACATTTTCCTTGAACCCCTATAATTTACCTAATTTTTTGTATTCTTATAGAACCTCTTCCCATGCCCCATTTTTCAACACCTTCACCACTCAAATGGTGGTTAGGAACACTAACACCACATGTCTTGGTATTCCAGACAAATATATAGTACTTGTTCACCACCATAAGAGGGTGATCAACTATTCTAACTAATCTACATACTACCACCCTGGTGGAGATATCTGAAATGACACTTCCTGCCCTTGAAGTTATCACCAATGGTTAATCCAACTAGAACCACAAACCCCTACCATAAAATTCCATTATGTTCCCCAACGATATAAAGGCCTGGTACACCACATAATTAATCCAATTTAATTCGATGATACTCTGCATGGTAATAATAACGTGACTATGTTTATTTTTGAATTTTCTCTTATAAGGGCCCATTCCATTCCAACACTGTAACAAACAATTAAATGTCTATGAAACAACCCACACAATCCATCACTAACATCATCCCTTGGGTTATCCTTATAAAATATACATAATGATAATATATCACGATATCTGTATAAAAAATATCAATAAAATTTTCCATGATGTCTCTCTATAACAAACCATCATCCTACTAAATGTTAAACCAAATATTTTACTAGTGCATTTTCATTCCCAAAATATGTATGATTCTAAAATGAATCTCTTCTCCAGAGAAGTATCCAAATGATTCAAATTTGTCTGGATGGAATATTTTAAAAACACTAATGCCTTTGGTTCATGCACTATATCAATAATTTGAGGGTTATACAACCAAAACTCTCAAGTCAGATCAGACATATTTGGTGTAACTTACCCTCAGTCCCATCCAATCGACATCATAAAATGAGAAAAATTTTCATTGAGCTCCTCCTATCAAAGATTATCTTGGGACAATTGATTCTCTTTATCAACTATTGGTTGAGTGATCTTTCTAATATCCACTAATCTCTCTAATAGAACAAATCATCATGGTGTCATTTCTCTACACTTATAAACATAATTATTAGAACACATAATATACAACATTCACATTGTTTCACAAAAATAAAGCTTTCCACTAGATATAAATAACACATTTCACACAAACTATCCCACTGTACATCATCACATCTTGAAAACTACCCTGAACCACCCCCACTCTGGGTCAAGGCTAAAATGGGGTGAACCAACTAACCTAATCACGATTCAATCAATAAACACCACTATAAAACACATTCCACACTCATAATGTAAATCCATCCAATTAGACATATTTTTCGTTTCACATCTTCTTATGTGGATATTTTATCTCATTTCTACCCTTAATGTAACATAATTATATAACTCATATTAAGGGAAAGTAATTAACTATTCTATAACATTCATTACATTTTACCCATTTACATCTTCATTATCAATCAACATTTTAATAAAAAGATTACAAAAGTGAAATGCATTACTCCTTTAACACCCCTCACACCCATCACATGTATGACTACCACAATTCATCCAACTAATATCCCTAGGTTCATATCATGATGCATTAATGAACATCCTCATTCTAATTTTCCAATGAGATATTCATAATAAAGTAGTTACATCACCTGAAAACTGCCTCACCAAATAGTGAAATATCAATCAACTATATAAAATCCTATCAATAAAAAAAAATTCCCCCATGGGACCTTTTCTTGTCCATCGTAAATGTGTTAGGTACTCCGTTTCAAGATCTCATTTTCGTGGACCAAAACTTCTTAATGTACTATCTTCCATCACAATTATTAAGACCATATAAATGACATACATTACTAAAAATTTGTAAAATCCCCAACCTGAGATCCACTTAATCGGGTCTCTGAGCTTTGTTACCATATGAAATCAGGCACGCCTGCCTATATACTAGAAGTTTCATACTAGATGCAAGGTATGATAAATCACATGGGGAGACTATACCCACTACAGAAGAGTAATCCACTATATAAAACATATGAAATAATGAAAAAATATGTAATCAACTAGAATCCGGACGTAACAACCATTTCCCATACATGGTACAAACCACGACTAAACTATAAATATTTTATATCAGGGCAATTGTTACAATGTGTAGAAACCCTCAAAATTGAGCAAAAAACTGAAATAAAACATTATTCCTGACTCTATGTGATAATCCCAACCTGTTCACATCCTAACCCCAAATCAACTTCATATAATATGAATTATTCATTTTTGCTGACATGAATCCATGAAATCTACTCGTGTACCAAATGGAAGAATGAGTAGCATATGTATAAAAATAATTAGGAAACCACCATCAATTTCAACAAATTATTTTGAAAAAAGAGATAGTTCATATAAAAACTAAATAAATTGAAAATTTAAAAATAGGACACCCACGTGCCATTAGTTAATTCTAAATAATTTTATCTATTTACATTACTAATTATATTTCATTTCAAATACAATTTTCATTACTGAATTCATCTTCATCACATGATCCTTATGTTAGGTATTACATCATTTATAGAGGTACAAACTATGATAAATTTAAACATGTTTGTCTGATTGACTACCTCATTATGGGTGAATTGAATTCCCAATAATAACATTTGATAAAGAATAATATTAAGAAAATCCCATAAATAAGACAAACTGGCCAATTAATCAAAATAGTAGATCGATATAATATCTTCTCTTATAATGGATTTCTCAATGACTGATTGTGTATCCAAAAAATAAAGATTAAAATTACCATTTCTTTTTAAATCAATTTACTTAAAAAAAATATAAAAACCAGTTAAGATTAATTATCAACCTAACAGTTTTGTTTATTGATGAATAACAATAATGGTTTTGATAATGAAAATAAAATGTAGTAAAATAATAGAAAAAACAGGAGTATTTTTCTCAAGTCGAAGATTAATCCATTTTAATTGTAAGTAACCTACTTCTAATTAGATTATAGTAATAATTAAAAAAATAAAAAACCTATAAAGTTAAACAAACAACATCTACATGCCATCTAGGCTATAGATTTTATTCGACAACTATACATGGGAAGTAATGATAGAAAATTCCACAGATGGACATCATTAAGAAACACCAATGGATAAAATGTAATGGTAGGATAAATAACATGTATTCATTAGTTAGTTACATGAGATAGTGCATGTTTGATAACAGAGTAAAAACACAATACTCAATATAGAAATAAATACATATAAATTGAAAGAATGAAAATAGAGTTTCTGATTTTTGTTTATCCAAAATAATACAATTCCTCATATTATATTTGGTCAGGAGTTTGAGCATTCTCTTTAATGGTTGAAACAAAATAGTGGATCATAGAAATATATAGGAATATTTGAGTTTATCTCTATTATTGTCTCAAGCAATATCTATAATGGATTATTTTCATGATTTTAATTAATCATCAAAATAATGAATCAGTATATTTATAAGGGTTCACAGATTAAATCAAAAAATTATTCTTTAATTTTGTCAGTTAGAAATCATCGTATATATAACAAAAATAGAGAGAATTCCTTCTAGTAGATATAGAAAATTAAGCTGGAGGAGATCCACAGTATTCAAATTGACATTGAATATTTCATTAAGATGTGGGGAAAATATCCTTGATTACATATATATGTCAATTCATTCTTTCCAAAGTCATCAGACATCAATTTTAGAATGAATATAAAAATGAGTCAACATTCAATGGTATCTCATACTAGAGGTACCTCAGTATAACAGTTACTCATAGTCTAGCGACGACTTAGTGTGTGACAGTAACAAGCCTTGAGTTATCTTGTTATGGTGGAAGCTCCACACGATGTAACATGCCTGGTTGTGATAAGGCTGGTGGTGGATCAACAGGTGGAAACTCATATTTAGCGGAAACTTATACATAGTAGTGACTCTCCTTATTGGTAGATCATGGATGATGGTTATATGTCCTGGTGATGACCCCCCAGCTAATGGTGTCCCAACGTTATACCAAGAATAACTATGAGAAAAATTATATTACTATATAAAATGATATCATATAACAGGTATATCATTATTACATAACAAATTGTTTTATATGATTATAAATATAATATAATGTCAAACACACTCCACATATGAAGGCACCAACGTTCTAATAGTTTTTATGGAAAAAATAGAATTTTATAATATATGTATTAAATAATTATGTATATATATAATTAATGATATATGTAAGTTAAACAAAAACTTATTATCATATCAAATGATATATGTTTGATATAAAAAACTTTTATAAAAAAACAGTAATATGAAAATATTTCTAAATGTTATGTTCGTTCTATGTATGAAACAAATTCCCATTGTCTCTTACCAATTCAGAATATAAAAATGAAAAGAAGAATAAAATAAAAATAAATTTGAATGAGAATAATACATAGATAGTTAATTTAATATCACAGAAAAATATATTTAGTAAAACAAATAAAAAATATAGTGGAAAATACATGATCTCTATCAAGAAACTACATAAAATTATATTTTATGTTTAATGGTTGGTGATTGATCAATATTATGTTACTTGTTTTCCATTACTTTGCCTTGATAGGTTGAGACTGTAGTATTGGATGTTTTATAATTCGTTGTAATGGAAGGGATTGTTGTGGCAGGATGAAGTCATTCAAAATAAAGAACTCAACTGAGTTGTCTTATTGAATTAACTAGTGTCAACCCATGATCCTAAAATGTAAGGGCTAGAATACAATCTTAAAAATTATTCATTGCCTGACTATATTGAGTTGTCATTATGGTTTTTATTGTATAAATTGTAGTCATAGTATTTTACTCACTTGAAATAATAGATGTACGGCGGACATGTTGTAAGGGTTTCATGAGATTTCTATAATTCCCAATTATATTACCACCCCTTTCCATATCACTAATTAAATACATTATCTCATCCATGAATAAATGCAATAGTGGTGTAGGAACCATCACATTGCTCACTTGTTCTTTGATAGCCCTTGTACAAACTCGAAACCTCATGTATTCAATGAATATCAATAAATTATCATATATTTTCTGATTTGTGTACATTCTGGGAAAATAGTACTCTATTCCTCTCTTGATAATGTCCATATCAGTCCTAGGATCAAAGCAATACTCCTTTATAATCTCTTATGCATTCTCTACAAGATGATGTATCTGTCTTAATCATTCCTCAGGATTGGTCACATCACCCAAAGAATTATGGAGTTATTCTATGATAATGTGAGGTTGAAGATATTTATTAATTGTAACAATAATAGGAGGAGGTTCCATTGATATATACACAACAACAAACAAGCTTTCTAATTTCTAAAAGATAGAATTTAATCATAATGAGAGAGAATATGTCATTCATTCCACTACGTCATTGAATCATTCTACTTATTTTGAAAAATATTTATTCCTTAGTTCAAGAACTTGAATCTAAAACATATATTCTAGTTTTAAATGTGTTATAATCAACTGAACCAAAAATCGAGTGTTTTTAACATTTTTCCATGAAAATGTAGATGGTTTATAGCTCAATAAAATTTATAATCTGAAACAAAATTCCTTCTCAAGGATTAAAAAAGTTATCACATTTCATTGTAAATATTGTAAATAATCTTCCCTCAAGACATCATATGGAATTAAAAACTGATAAGAAAGAATATCTCTATTTCTTATGAGGCACTCCCGCCTCAGATAATCTATCAGTGTATGTTGGAGTAAAGGCATAAAACAACCAATAATGATCAATTTGATCCACTAAGGATCCTTTACCTCTAACAATATTACTATTTTCATAATCATTCTATTGAATACAATACATACCAATCTGAAAAATCTATGATACATCATTACTTGAATTTTGAAAAATTAGATAATCTATGGGATGTGAATAAGTATCATTATCTTCAAGTATAGAAGGTGAAAGTTTTGTATTACCTGTCCATAGGTTATCTACTAGTTCTAGAAGATCCATTTGTTCTGAATGATTAGCTGGACTGGGTGTTTTCTCCCTCTTACATGTAGGTTCTATATATTTTTTCATAACAGGTGGTAAGACAACTATCTGAGTATCTTTAGAATTATTCTCAACTCTGTTTGAACATGATTTCACTAGTGTTGTTGGATGTATAAATTATTTCATGATGATGAACATCATGAACATCTATATTCTTATCATCTAAACCATTATGAAAATTTCCATGATCATATCTATGGTCATCACCATCTCATCATTTTGATCATTCTATTGATCAGATTCATTATCATTATCTCCATCATCATGATCCTCATCATCCTTACATCCATTTGAATTTAATTTTTCATAATTTCGATATCCATATACATCCTTAGATTAATTTTAATCCCTATAGTTTCCATTACCATTATGGTATCTTGATGAATTATAAAAATATTTCATAAACTACGCCTCTCTAGATACATCTGTTTCCCCATCATCATTTTAATCTAAAAGATATTCATAGTTTGGAAGAAAAACTAGCATACTGACCAATAGAATTAAAATATGAGGAGTTGATTTTGTAATCTTCAGCTCACTCCCTAAATCCGCTGAAAAATCTATTACTTCTTCATCAACTACATATAAACACCATCACTATCATAATCAATTATGTATTCAATAAACTCATTGGGCTTAATCATATGATCCACCTTGTCCTTCGGTCTCATTGGATTATCAATATGGTTGAATTCGTCATACATTTTTTCATTGTCTCTTTCCAATTATTTAATTAATGTCTTATTTCTTACATTAAATATAATTTCAAATTGTCTTGGATTAAAAATTAACCATACATAACATCATATTATTTACCATAATTAAAAAAGTCATTTTCTTCCAAGATGGGATATATCGTCTGAAGTGTTATTAGAGTGTTCCAACATGAAATTTTATATCACACCACATACATATAGATCATAATAAATCAACAATGATTGATAATTTTTTTGTTAAATCATAAATAAATATTCAATATTTTGATATCTCATGGTGTTTAAATATCTCATAGTAGGATACAATACATTTTGTGAAAACCAAAAAAATTACGACATTCACCATCGAGTTTTTCAACATAAGGAATCGTTAGAGTAAAATCTCCTTTAAAATATTCAAGAGCATGTTAAAATTTTTAACATTTACATTTAACATGGAATAATTTCATGAAAATAATTGAAAAAACATTTATGATGTACTTTTAGGAAGCCTTTTCAATCATTTTATGATAAATAAATCTTGTCTCTATCAATGAGACTTCTTATCATTTAAAAATTCTTTTCGAAATAAAATTCAACATTCTCACAGAAATCATGGACTAATATCATATAATACACACAATGATTTGATTTGAACTAGTTCATTCACTAATTATCTTCAATAAATTTTAAATCTAGCATATTTCTATATATAATCCATTGTTCATTGATTTCCATTTCTTCATTGAAACCACAATTTTCCAGATACAGATTTTATGAAAACATTTCAAATCTATTGCAGATGCTTTTTATTTGTTGTATTTCTTCATCGCTTCTAGATAATAATCTACTTATCTCATCACATGGGTCGTTAGAATTAATTTATAGCTTTGGTGGAATGAAGAGGTAAGAAAATGTGATCATTCATATAGGATGGAAAATGTTTTGGAGTTCAAGGGTTAAGGTGTAGTGAATTGATATTATTCATCCCAAGAGATTTATTATTTAGTGATTTTATAAAATATATAATAATTAATTTAAAACAATAAATATTTATCATGGAAATTAATATCAATGGTAGTAAAACAATGTAATAAAAAATTTATAGTGAATCATTCAATGGTGACTTATCAATGGTGACTTATCAACGGTGACTCATCAATGGTGAATCATCAATGGTCACTCATCAACAATGAATCATTAACTATGACTCATCAATAATGACTATGTAATCCTAAAATTATCAATCCTAATACGTGTTTATTGTAGTTTAATCTATCAGAATTCAATGTCATTTAAAATATATTTGAAATCATAAGTTCATTTCTAATAAATTATAATGTTATATTTAAATTTTGACAATTATCTATAAAAAACAATGCCTCGCAATTATTTGTTCTCCCTCTAGAGTAAAATACTTGATTTTTAGAAATGATTATCACACATTTATTATCATAAAATATTGGTACATGTATAAATTTTTAATCAATGCATGGTAATTTTTATTTCAACCACATAATATGTGCACAAAAACTACCTGCAGTTTTGTATTTAGCTTCAGTATGATATAGTGCAATAGAAATTTGATTATTACTACAACACAATACATGAGAGTTTCTAAATTGATGATATGTTCACGATGTTCTATTTTATATCTAACAGAAAACCATAAAAAACATAAACTTAATAACTTACAAAATCAAAATCTCATTTTGTTGGATATAACAGTCCTAAATTTGTTTTATTTTTGATGTATATAGTGATTCTTCTGAAAGATGAAAACTGTGATGGTTTTGGATTTTCTTGATAGAGATAATAGATAAGCCCAAGGAACATAATATTAAGTTGAATAGTAATTATATACAAAACACTTCCAATCATACCATTGTAACTAGTTTGAAATATAAATTTCCCTAATTTATCAGTATCTCATTTACAGGTGGATGTCATGAGAGTATCACTACTTTATGTACAATCTTAGAAAAATAAATTTAATATATATTAATTTTTCTTAATTTTATTTAATATAATTACGTTTTTAGTTGGAAATATCAAAAATCAAAGAAATAATTTGAGTTTACCCATAAAATTCATTTCAAATATATTTTTCATTAGTTTATAAAAAATATGCACATATGGATTGTTCAGATGTTCAAAAGAAAACATTATCATCCTATATTTTTAATATTAAAACAATTTTTAAAACCCTTTTTATTAAGGTATTTAGATTAGCTATATATATCAAAAAATGCTTCGAAATAATAAAATAGGTAAACCTATCATAAAAAGATCTTGGAGATTGTTTTAAACCATATAATGGTCAATAAAATTTTAAAACAAAAATTGGATAATATGAATTTTCAAATAAAGAGTAATTTTCAACAAAAAGCATAATCAATTTTTTTCCAATTTAATGCTGCACTATAATTTATTATTAGATATAATTTGAAATCCAAAAATTTTATATAGGAAATTTGTACCCTAATAGATTCATGATTGGATAATGGTGAAAAATATTATTCATAATGAATATATTTTTCATGATTATTAACATTTTAAAATTATATATCATTATTTCTTAATATAGATCATGAATCATAAAAATTGTTTCTATATATCCACATAGTGACAATATTTGAGGGTTCTTTATGTCTATCAATAAGATCCCAATAATTCTTTCTCTCTAATTTTTAATGTAATTCAAGCATATCTATTACCCTAAATTCATCATTGATGGAATCATATATGTTCTTAGGATAATGATCTTTGAAGAAATATTATTGTTAAATTTGATTCCTAAGGGGTGATCTAGTTTTTTCATCTTTCCAGATTTTCTAATTACAACATCTAAAAGGAGGATTAAATGAGTCCCAATAACTATTTTAAAAGTGGGTCTTATTTTTTCAAGATATTATTTTGGTTCATGTTCTAGCAGTTCACTAGGTTAACATTAGTCTGGTTTATCATAACTATTATAATGTTTTGAAGTATGATTCATACTATAGAGATCATCCACAATATTTTCTTTGATTTTACTATCTTCATTAGTATCAATTTCATCAAATTTAATGTGAACACAAACATCAATTGTCTGGGTCCTCTTATTATACACTCTATAATATTTTATGAATCTTGAATAACCATGGAAAATGCTTTCGTCACTCTTGGAAGAAATTTTTCTATATTATCCATTGTACTTATATTAAAAACATTACAACCAAAAAAAATGAAATAATTTATGATTGGTTTTTAGTTATTCAACAATTTATAAGGTTTTCTATTCAAGAGAGTTCTAATTAATACTTTATTTACAATAGAATAGTCAGTGTAAACAGCCACTTCTAGAAGTATGCATGTATATAATACTCATTTATCTTTGTGTGGGATAACTCTTGAAGAGTTATATTTCTTCTTTATTCAAAATGTTTTGATATGGTGTACAAGCAGTATAAAAAATGGGATTAAAACCATTTAGAGAGAAAATGATTCAACATATTTATTTTAATATTTTCAACCATGGTCACTTTTCAAGGCCATAATCCTATGTCCACAAAAATTTTATATAGATATGGAATACACAGTAATGTTAGTACAATATTTCATGATGTGAGCTAAAAATAATATCCCAGTATATATAGAGAAGTCATAAACATGGACTTATAAAAAATTTACTCCATTAAAACTATAACCTCTAGAAGGCCTATGGGCTCCAGTTGAACTACCTCTATAGGCTATGAGGTTAAAACATCATTCTTAAACATATATAAATTCTTTTGAAAATTTTCACTTTTGTAGGGTTCTAAAACACTATCATTTGAGAATTCATGATTTGAAATATCTCTAATGAATATTTTTTTTATATTGCTTTCTATGTATAGAATATTTCAATGGTCTAATCTTCTATTCCAAATCCAAGAATCTTAGTGAATGGAACATGCAATGTAAACCAAACTAAGATTGAAACCCAAATATTTTAAGGATTTAATCACATAGTATTCCAAGGTACAAATTAACTTTTATCTCCAAATAATATCAGTTTCTCTTAAATTCTCATATTGAAAAGTAATTAACCTAATCACATATCCTCCATGATAGATTATTCATTTCAATAGATAACCAAAAATAAACTTACTCTTGATTCCTATAATCATCTAACTAAAAATAATTAGTCAAACTAACCAGGGACTTCACGTAGTCCAGTGGTAGTCAATAAATACCAGCCGCACATTGGATGTGGGTTCGATTCACGCAGCTTTGTCCGACGTGAGAGGTTCTCACACAGTCTGTGTGTTGTCCTTTTTCCAAAACTATATAAATGTTAAAACATTCCCCAAAACAAGATAAAATCTTCAAAAATAATCATAAGATATTTTATCCTCTAGTTTATCTCATGCTTTTCATTTTCCATCATAACATATAATAACCCATAATTACCTCAAAAGTAAGAATCATATAAACCCTAATGGTTACAATTATAATTATTACCTGAACTTCCACATCGATTGGTAATCTCGTACATGATGCATTACATAACATACCAAGGTTAAAGTGGTTGATCAAGACTCCTTGATAGTTTGTTTAGAATAACCAAGAGTATCCTCATTGAATCCCTCGTTTCATCCAGTCTCTTAATCAGAGAACCACCACAGTTTCCTTCAAACCCATTTCCACTTTGGTTCCTACTAGATCCATCCATTCATTAAAAACAAAAATGTTAGTGGGAGTATATCAACAAAACCATCATGTACTAATGAGTAAGATAAACACTAATATGTAATTACTCATTCACTTCATCTAAAACTAAGACTCTTTATGAAATCCTAACCATTATGGTAATGTCACTTATGCTTAGAGAATACCCTAACCTCTAAAGTTATCTAAACTGACCGTTGATACCAACTATAAATCCCCGACCTTAAACCTTACTTAATAGTGAATTAAATGAATAATTCACATTGAGGATCTTTTCAGGTTTAGAGTTTTAGTGAATTAGATCCTAAATGATGAATTGCATTCCACATTCAAACAACGTGGTTACATAAAAGATAGTATTCGTTTTTTCCCATCAATGGAAACATATTTAAAATTAAAATTGGATTCTTTCTTGACACTTCCTTGACACTATCATCATATCATGCACTTTTACCTTGACCTGTGAAGAACATTTCAAAAACATGGGATGAGCATAAAAAGCTCATTAAGGTATATAAAAGTACAAAAAGAAAACATTAGTACATGTATGAAATCATACTTTACTCATAAAACATAAGAATTTTAACATACCTTATAAAATCATGAATAAATAATAGAGACCTATATCAGGCTCACCCGCCCTTAGTTTATCACAGAACCACCCATCTTCATAATAATGCCCAAGAACCATAACATAATTGTATCACATAATGCATGCATAAAGGAAACATAATGTTTCCACTTTTCAATCACAAGATATCAATACAACACATTGATATAAAAACATTATGAAAAACATTTTCAATACCAAAATAAAAGAAATATAAAACATCGTATTTATTCTTCATTTTAAAAAAGGTATGACTTGTAGAGGAATCCTTAACTCAAATTATGGTCACCGCAGTGAAGAAGTCGTTGTTGCCGCATAAGTAGAACAAGAAAAATAGTCATTTTTGTCATTTAGTAAAACGCTTCTTATAAAATGATTACTTTTGAATAAACATAAATTTCAATGGGGTTTATACACCGTATAATATAAGTTTGTGTATAAAACAAAATATGCCTCAATGGATGGATATTGAGACGATGTCCAATACTAAGACGGTATCCTTGGGTTAAGGATAAATCAATTACATAATTATGTGTGATAAATGAATAAAACAAATATAAGTGGATATTAAGTATAAAACAACCAGAGGTTATTCAAACATATTCATAGAAGAACATACTCAATGAGTGCAAGTTTATCCCAAATAATCAAAATTGGGTTAAGAAGTTCCTTTTCAAAAATTCGACATCCTAACGGCGTCACTTCTCAATTCATAAAATGAGTTGATGAGAGATAACAAGGGTAACTCATCACATGGACATAAAATTTACATCAATAATGATATAGAAAAACATATCCCAACATCACAATATGTAAATTAAATGACCCAACAAAATAAGTCTTTTAAAAAGAGGAGGGTGAAAGGTTCCCTTACCGACTTGGGTATCTTTCGAAACATAATCCTCATGAAAGAAGGCCAATACAAAATTGATGTAAATACTCATAAAAGAAAGTATATTACACAAAACGTAAAATAATGGTCAGTACATATACCACTCAAAGTAAATGGTGGAAAATGTAGCATAAATCTCACGGGAATAAAAGTTAAATGAAAAACCCCTTACAAAAACTCGGCAGCCTAACAGCACCACTTAAAACCTCCAAAAAAATGGTTTGATGAAATAAAATAGGGTCTATCATCATATGAACATAGAAGGTATAGTAATAGGAATATAAAAGAACATCCCCCAACTATGAAAGGGGATCTTAAAATAAATGACATAAAAGAGAGTACTTAAAAAGAAAGAGAGAGGTATGATCTCTTATGAAAATTCAGCAGCCTAACGACACCAATCAAAACTTAAAAAAATGAATTGATGAGATAAAATAGTTTCTCTCATCATATGAACATAAAAAGTATAGAAATAGTAATATAAAAAAACATTCCAATCATAAGAAATATTAGTTTAAAAGGAATGACATAAAAGAGTGTACTTAAATAGAAAGAGAGGGGTAGGTTCCCTTACCTCGTGTCCGACATGACTCGATCATTATTTAATCTCCTTAATAATAAAATATGGTCAATTTATAATTTCATAAGGAACTCATTTAAAGATTATTATTCAGTTCATATCATATATTATAATTTTATAATAATTGGTTAATCAAGTGTGTTCATATCAGACGTTTTTGTCGATGTTCGATACATGAGTAAAAATTGAACTTATTGGAAAAGAATTTTCCATGTATTCATAGGTAAATCATATCCATAATAGTATTTATGTTTAAAATATCATATTTATCCAGTATATACTCATTTTATACTATTCCATAGCATTTGGATATAAAAAATTAAGAGCACCATTCATGGAGACGGCAGGTCGTACGTACGCATGAACACTACTTTCATTTTTGTCTTATTAATGGAATTAAAAAAAATGAGATATATATATATATTATAATTACAGAATTATATCCATATTTTAGATGTAATATATTACATATATATCCATTATATATATGTACTTTTAATAGTACATAACATTTGGAGATAAGAAATGAAATGTACCATTCATGGAGACGGTAAGTCGTACGTACGCATGAACGCTACTTTCATTTCAATTTTTTTGTATTAAATGGAATGAAATAATAATTATATAAATATATATTATAATTCCCGTTGGATATCATATTTAATATCATTAATTCCATCTTTTATACATCCCACATATGGAATGAACAAATAAAATCACTTTGAGGGGGCGGTAGTCCGCACTTCCTAAAATAATGATATCGCGTTTACCAATAATGGAAACCATAAAGGTAAGCCATAAATGAAAAAAAAAGAAGCTTAAGGAAAAAATAAACATATTATATATCATATATAAATATAGTGATATATTAATTTCCACCTTTGAAGATGTTAAAATAATATTGAACAATCATCGTTTCGTGAGGCACTAATTCTCCATCCACAGAAACAGTATGTTCTTTAACCATTAGATGGGGGTGTGTGAAATTGTATATCGAATAATTCTTATAACAACATACTAGTATATTTAATATACTGATTTTGTTACAAAAAAAGTATTAAAAATAGTTTAGGGGTTTGGAGAAGCAAAATAAAACAAAAGAACAATTGGGAAGACATTACCTTTAAATCAGGTAACTCTCTATGATTTGAGCTCAAAGGCTTTCTTGGAAAGGATTATTCCTAATGTGAGGCTTAAATGATTAAGATAGGGAAGTGGAGAGATGCAATGAGTAGGTGTTGGACGAGCCAAAGGCTTTAGAGGTGTGTGTAAGGAGGTAGAGGTGGGGGCCTTTTATAAGAGGAGAGGAGGGGCACTCTTGGAAAGTTATAAAATATTGCATTATTATAAAATGATTTTCGGATTTTAAAGGTCCCAAAATGATATATTTCGAGGATAAGGTGATACGGTTTCAAAATACACCCATCCAATAGGTTTGGGACAATTTTAATACTTAGATTTCACCATGTCTTCTCATCTTATTTAAATTGTTCATTTATAAGGTAATCACTACATCATCACGATGTCTTAAATAAATTAATTTATTTGATGTCTAAAAATTATAAAAAAAATAATGACATAGGAAATTTTTTTATCTTTATAATTAATATATATAGTCAAAAATATTACTTATATAACCCCATGTAAAAATTGTTTTAGTAAAACAACACATGTTTGTGACATTTTAATTTTAACTTTAAAGAAAAAGTTATTAATGTCATTTTCCAACCAAAGTGTCTCCATGGGGTCCCCAAGTTGACCCATGGATTGTCTTGGTCGACCATGACTCATAAAATAAGGTTATAACATGTGTCAAGGTCATTTCATATTGTTATAACATTATCTTTACCTTAAATTACACTAATTACCTCTAATCGCGGTTAAAAACTTAAGAGTTACTATTCACCAAAAAATTATTTTAATCCCATTGAACCAAATTTTAAATCTTAATGAAAACCATGTAGGTTGTATTTTTAAAATTCAAACCACTGAAGTGGTAATGTTTCATTTAAACGAAAAAACAGTTTTTAAACTACCACTTAGTGGTTTCACTATTCATCAAAAATTGAAGTTTTTCAGAAAAATACCAAAAATTCACCCTCTGATATATTTGATATTCTGAATTCAAAAATGTTGTCTATATTAAAAAATTCAAAACATATAAGTTGAATTAATTAATTTAATAATTAATTCCCGCTGTCAAAACAAATAACTTGTTTTTAAGAAACAATATCTATTAAAAGATTGACACTAGTTTAAGTCCAATTTCAAAGTGAAATTAATTCCAATGACCACTATTGGATTAAATGGTATAAATATATTCTAATTTCACTTTAAAAAACAATTCAATAGATAATCTAATCATATAAATAAATTAGATTAAAAAGAGGTTTTGAATTAAAATACTACATTTTCACAATTTATTAAAAAATGAACTTTATTAGAAAAATACCAAAAATTTACACAAAGTAAATTTTGATGTCCTGATTATAAAGAAGAATTTTATTTTTTCAAATATAACACATAAAATTGTCAAAAAGTGTATTTAAAAAAGTTTTGCCATCAAAAGGCGATTAATCGACCTTTTAAAGAATATTAGAATATTTACGCTTAAAATTGGATTCATTCGCATTTTTAATCCTCTAAGACTAATTGTAAAAAGTAAAAATATTTGACAAACATATATAATCATTTTTAGTTAGTTCTGTTAATTCCCACCATTACAACTGCTAGGCGTTAACTACCATTTAAAATAATAATATTTTATTATTAGTGTGCAACGTCAGATTCCCAAGAAACTCGTTGTTACGTATTGGGTATGCCATCGAGCATGGAATCCCCTTTAATGTAATATTAATATTTTATTCACAAATATGGATAAATGTGAAAATGACTTATTCATTATTTACCTGGGGTGTTACAATCACGTTGTGGTTAGTGTGAGACTTGAGATTAAGGGACATTTTCCCACCAATATCCTATATAATTTAAATAAAAAATCCTCTTTGTTTTATGAATTGTATTATAAGGGAGTTAGAATGACGAAGGTTTTGGTTTATTTGGGTTTGTAAATGATTTTTTCGAAATATAGTTTTCTCCAACATTTTTGTAAAATAAAGTAATTTTCTAAATAATAGTGAAATGGATTTATGATATGTGTTTTTAAATCAATGATTTGATGAAAATGAGTTTATTGAAATATTTTGTAAATTTATAGTCAATTTTTTACTAATTGGATTAATCAAAACATATGAACAATTAGAACATTGGTGGGTGTCTAATTTTAAATGTATTCCATTATAAAAGAGTTTACTCATGTTGTGTTACTATTTTAATTAGTACATGTGACATGTGGATTTGATCATTATATTTTACATGGTTTACTCATGGGGAATTACTCTATTCTCTCGGAATAGTGTCCATGTGAATTGAGCTCACAATATTCATCAATGATTATAATGGTATGAGTGACCTGGTGATACATACATTTATTATCCATGCTGTGATTACCATAGTTCTTTGTCATGTAATTTGTTTATAATAGACGTTATTTTATGAAATGTAAATTATTTATTATAATTTATATTTATATATATTTTACATATCTAGTTTTAGGATTATAGAAACGGTGGAAAACATTTACCAAGATTTTGATATAAAGATTTCATAATTTAAATCAAGAAATATTTTCGTTAAAATAAGGCATATTAGGATTATTATATAGAGACTAGATATGAGACACCTAGGTAAGATCCTATTAATCCTATTTATCATACACTATACACATTCAGATGAGAATACATAGCCATTTTTATTACATTTTTATGTAGAAAAAGGCATGGAACTGATATGTTGTAGTGATATTTTTGCCATCATGTTTTAGGTTGATAGTGTCGAAATTGTGGAACATTTATTATATATAACTTAGAGTATATTTTTCTAATTTATTTTGTCTTATTTAGATTTGTATTTTTTTTGTAATTTGATTTACATGTTTTAGGTTGTATTACTATCTACTGATTACGAGATTAAGGAATATTTATTTCTGTTGTTTATTTTGACCATGTCCCTCTATGTAGCATGCATCTTGTATTAGTTTGGGAAAAATCATTGACTATTATTTTTGTTTAATGTGTAGGTGCTATTAATCATCCAATGAGTATTGAAAATGAACTTATTGTTTTCATATGTATCATTTTAATGGATATATGGGTGGGTTTTTTGGGTCGATATGCGATAGCACAAAAACGTGGCATACTAGAAAAATTTAATCTCTCTTATAAATAAAGATCCTCCCTGTAAATTGATCATGATATCATATAGGAACCCTCTCCTATGGAAATATGGTATTCCCAAATGGTATATTCAAATTACATTCTCAGAAACTAAACATTCTACAAGATTCCACATCCAATAAGTCATGTCATCGTATTAATTAGTCTATGGATCCATGTATATCCTCTACGTCCATGTGCCAACCTAAACACTAGTAAAATATTATATAAGAGTTGAAAAATACATATCTAAGGAATAATATTGATAGGAACAACAAGGAATACAAAATATTCTACCAGAAATGAAATATCACAGTAGTAATTAATGATATAGTAATGAATAGAATGAAACAAAAATATTCCACAAGATATAAAATAACCCAAAATTAATAAACAACATAAAATTAATCACACAATAAAACACTAATAGAAGGTACTAAAGGCTACACAACATATGTTAAACACACCTATCATTAAATTGTTTCTATAATATATATATTCACAGAAACAAAACATCCATATAATTCCATATAGTGGATCAAGATTGTACATATTTCCAACATTTAATGAATTGATTAATGATTCCATGTTCCACCAATGAATGACTCATATAGAACATTACCAAAACAAAAGTCATTTTATTATGAAAAAAACACAAATACGATGTCTATTGAAAGAATCACTTAAGAAGATAATGACATGAGAATGATATATGATTCACCCAATTAAATGATAGGCTATCAAGAATAATAAGAGATGAAATCCCATATTAAATATTATAGTGGAGCCTCCAACATTTGGGATGAAACAAAGACAATTATTATTGGATGTCATCTGGAAAAATCCCTTTCAAATATCAAGGTTTTGGGGGGTGGACAATGAAATGGTTGGGTTCAAGAGGGATTGTAATTTTATAGGTATTATGGAGTAAAAGGCATTATGAAATAACATATAATGCTACAACCCAATTGGTCCCAAAATGGAAAGAGATAAAATATAATTGAGACAACCATTACATAGTATTTTCTTATCCAATTAATGCATGGAATATGGGATGTGGATAATTGAGAGATCTTATAATCTATGGAAAGGGACCATGAATAAAATGGAAATCACTATTTCGTGTTACTTACTCCCTCATAATGGGACCAATCTATAGACAATGCTTCAAATTTTATCATTAAAATTTTGTTGTTCTTCTATAACCCACATTCTAATAAATTAAACATAAAATAATGATTCAAACCACAACACTTCCAAAATAAATAAACAGAAAACTATCATCTATGATTTATTTACCCAACCAAAACACATCTATAACCACTATTGAATAAAATATGAACCATGTCATAGAGTCGAGTTAAACCAGATATATCCTACTGAACTTCCACTTAAAATATCAGAACCAACCTAATTAAATTTCAAAACAATTAATAGTGTTACACCTATAAGATGAAAAATATGAGAAATTTTCATGAAAAATATCAAAATACATATAATTAAACTTTAACGGAATGGTTAGTACTTCCCATAAATTTAACATGTTATTTATCTAACTCACTAACCAAATATAAACACAACATCACCTGCCAATATTATAGTTCTTGTTTCATGAATATAATAACCCCCATTAATAATCAGATGTAAATATATTGGGATAAAATTATATCCTATTTCAAATAACATTCAATTTATGAATGGATACTAATAAACTAGTCTATCTATATGGTCAATTAATTCAATTTCATGCACATTACAAAAAATTATAAATTAATTTCTATATTTGTGATCATAATAATGTTAGATAAACCTATAAATAATTTATATGTCTTGTAAAAAAATATATTTTGAATTCTTAATATATTTAGATTCATATTTAAAAAAAATACAATTTTTAAAAATAAATTTATATAAAAATAGATGTTAATATGTACTATCAAATAGTTTTAAAATTATCAACAAATCTATCAAAATGGTACCTCAAATTGAGAGGTGATTTAACCTATATTTTTATTCTATAATTATAAAAAACGCACATATAATATAATAATATATATATATAATAGTTTAAGTATTTTTTATTTTAAATTTAATTTTTATGTAGATTTGTTATATATACAATCATATGACATATCATTGTGTTATGTGAGATTTTTCGGTTTATAATATTATAATAATATTTAGTAATATATGTTTTTTTAACATTCAATAATAGGGATATAATTGTATTGTGGGAATAAAAGACTCCGTGTCATAATGTGGGATTACATCATGTGAAAATCAACTCCTATATTACATGTTAAGAAGTTATCATTGACAAAAAAACCAACCATAATAGTTTTATGAATGAAATTTCACTAAGAAATTAATTGATCTTTATGATGAACAAAATAATTTTCAGCCAATATATTTAGGGTCTCCACATGAGTGGGCAACTGACAGTCACCCAAGTCTATATATGACTATCTATTTATAATTTTAATTATTTTATTGGTATAATGTTATCTATATGTTTTTATATACATTAATTTTTAATTTTGAATTAATATTTTTGAACATGAAAATATTACACACAAAAATAACAAATATTAATTTATGTATAAATGACTGGTATCTAATCTAAATTGGGAATTTTTTATTTTCAAAAATAATTTATCTTTGATCAATGATTATTTTTTAAAATATATTAACCCAAAAAACAACCAAATAAACTTTATCCCATTGTTTTGTTGAAATAATGATACAATCATATTTGTTACTTTTCATCATTATGGGATGTCTTATTATAAACAAAAATATGAAGGTAAATTTTTGTGTAAAACAATTTCACAAAAAATATCAATCCTTTCAAAATTTGTTTATATTTATAAAGGCAACATGTTTACATTATCTTGATCCCATTATACCCTGACATAATATGATCACAATTTAAAATCTAAAATGATGATATTTTGAATGATTTATTGAAATATGAAATTTTTTGTTATATTATAACCTTGAACATAATAAATATTAATGATCATAGAATCCTTATATAAAAAATCACAAAAAAATTTAATATTTTAGATTTTACAATTTTTTACATATTTTTGATATAGAATAATGATTCAAATAGTAAACAATAGAGTTTAATTATAGAAATGATCACATCCTAAATAACATGAAATAAATGATATATACATTGTTACTCTAAACGCAATGTTGATTTCTTTTGAAATTTTTCTACCTATTAGAAAAAGTTGATATATTTAATATAACTGTATTGAAAATGTTAAATTAGATATTATTGAACTAAAAATATGTAAATGTATAATTTAGGTCGTATAACACTATGAAATATTGAATTTATTTGTAATACTACTATAATAGATTGTATCCTACTAATATTCTATCAATGTCAACCAATCCCCATCACAGATTACATATTAAAATTCAAATATAAACTATTCTGGAAATTATCATGTATATTTTATTCATATACATTACTTACCAACTATACGAGTTTTTGTGTGTTATATTATTATATTTTCTTCCCACCCAAATGAGTAGATATTATTATATTTTTCCCTAATATTGTTTTTTAATGTCATAACATTTCTATGTATTTTTTATCTACCATTGATGGATCCTAACAAACTGTTTGATATTATTATATTATAATAATATCATTACATACCATTCTTTTATTTAAATGAATATTATCCATTTTAATAAAACATATATCCAACACTCACAAAAATTCATATGATAGTTTTCCGTGATAAACTAATCTTTGAATGTGACATGATAGTCATATAGACAATCCATAACCAATAATGGTTACATGTATTTTAATTAGAAAAATTTGATTTGATTCCAAAATGACATATCATGAAAATTTGCGGAAGCATATTATGATAACTAATTATATTATGAATAAATAATAAAAAACTAATTTTAAATGGTTATATGTTATCAAATATATGCATAATTTTATATTTATGAATATTTTTTATTACACATTTGATAGAAATTTATATGATTAAAATTTAAAATATCCCACTTCATATAGGACTTTTAATAAATATATTTAAAATATACATGTAAAATAAAAACATAGGATTCAATGGAAAACTAGGGGATCTATCAAATGAATAATGTGAATAATTAATAAATTAAATATAATTGTATTCCATATATAAAAAAAATATATTAATTTGAAATCAATATATTTAAATAAATAAAAAGATAAGGTGTATAAAATGATTGGGGGGAAATACGAGTTTATAACAGGGTCCTATTATAAAAAAAATATTATATGTTCATCATCTAAGTTGCATACATACACTTATAATCTATTTTTTCTATATAAATTTGATATTTTTTCATCTTCGTCATATAAACCATGCTCTTAAAGTGAATACATTGATGATAAAGGATATGAAAATAGTGATCTGCATCATGAAATATATAAAAATAATGAAAATTTTAAAAATTTGTATGTTTTCATAAATTTGTGATATTATATATTGAATTGAATGTGATATAGAATAAATAATTTGGAAGTTCAAATTATGCTAATTTTACCAAAAATGATGATAATATGAAATATATTATAATATAATATAAATTGTTTATAATGGAATCTTTATGATTTAAAGAGGAAATATAATGTTTAAAAGTACAATGTTTATGAATAATACTTTTTAAAATTATGTACTACCACTCAAATGAAAATTATTACGAGTAAAATAATTATATTTGTAACATTATATTACTATTTAAAATGATCAATATTGTGTAATAATTAATTCTTCTATTAAAGAAGTTATATATATCCAACGCTATAAAAAAATGCCTTTAATGTATTTTTCGAATCAAAATTTTATATAGTAAAAATTATTTTGGAACCCAGATGATGAAATATAAGACCAATGTCATCTAAATATATTTAAATACTAAGGAAATGTTCTTTTACATGACCATTGGGTACATACCAATATGTTTGATGATATTTTCTTTTAGGAAAATTTTTTTATATCAAATTCACATTTTCATAAATTATTCTAAATTGGAATACTATAACATCATAATATATTCATTTTGATTTTTTTAATTCATATATTTTATTTTTTATTTTTTTTAATATTTTTAATATATCTCATATGTCATTGTAGTATAATTTTTATTAATGGGGATATTTTTAAAGATGATTTGGACACATAGGTATATTTTTCAAATTTAAAATAGTAGTTTAATTAGAGAAATTCATTTTTGTTTTTATTATATTACCCATATTATTATATGTTCTATAATTTATTATTTTATCTATTTTAGTATTTATAATAGAGTGGATTTGTTTTTTAATTTTTTAATTATTAAAAAGAGAGAAAATTATAGGTCATATAACAACATTTTTATAATATTATTAAAAAAATAACTTATTCCATCTTAATATATATCATTCTTATTATTTTTAATTACTGATATTTGTTTTGACACTATATGAAAAAAATTAAGAGGCATAGTATATTATGAAATTCATATATAATATTATAATAATATTTATCGATAATTTTTAGGTTGATGATGATTTATTCAAAAACATGACAATCATAATTATACCCACCTCAGATGGTTATATAACGCCAGGTGCATATCATCACTTATATTACAATTTCGAGGTACACATTCAAAAATATATATATTGTAGTTCCTTAGGAATACATTCATGATGAATAATGTCAAATATTATGACATATAAATTTATATGATAGCAAAAATATATAGGGTATCCAAATGAAATGAAAAATCCCTTTGTTGTTAATTCACAACTAATGGGATGATCAGAAACATACACTACCACATCCTAATTATATAATATTCATAGATTGATTATTAAATGTACCAGTACATGAAAATTTGCATGTGTGGTATCTTATTATCTCATTAATAAGTAAATACAAAACAAAAAATATATACCCATATATAAGAAAGAAATTGCATATGAATCTTATTGTGGAATACGTACAGGGAGAGTGGTGTGTCCCAATCTAAATAAAATATGTTGAGATTGGTAATGATTTTTGTGTCATGATAGTAAAAGGTATTAGAAGAATAAGATAATTGATATTGGAAAAATGAAAGTGAAAACCATGTGGGGAAGTTTTTTATTTGTAAAATTTCTATTATGTCGTCGATATTAAATTATAAAAGTTTGAAGAGTTGCTCTTTGAGTGATCCATGGGGAGATTGGGTGATTGATGACCTAAACATTACATGTTTGTTTTTATATTTTTATCAAAACAAAAAAAATCTCCAAAATCATTATGATATGTATGAATAATGTTCATGCTACGTAATAATGTTATCCACACTCTTATATATGTAAAACATTGTTCCCATGGAGAGGTTTTTATTGAGTTTCCCAATATCAGCTTAAGGTTTATATTGTCTATGGATTTTCATCCTTGGTTTTTTATTAGTCTTTTTCATTTGGATTGATTTAGTTGTCTAACTTATCATGCATTGGGGATTATTGAAAGATTTTATTATATTTAATTTTTTATTGATTGATATTTTATTAATTTATATGGATTTATAGGGGATATTAACCTCATTATCATGTTATATAACAATTTTTCAATTCCCTAACATGATTCCCATTGGAGTAGGTATTGGGGTCCACTAATATATACAATGTCAGCGTTTTAGTTATTTCTAGTGTGGTTGGTCATGATTGAACATTTATGTCACAAATATAATGAATTACTCCTTGTGATAATACTCATTTATGAAATATTTTATTTTATGAGATGATGGAATTAGTAAAATTAATTTAGATGGTTTGGATTTTATCCTTAATTCAGGATATTCATTACATCAATCATTCATGATGATCCTTTATTTTAAATGAAATCTATTAAAAGTATTGAAATTTTTCACTAAGGATAATATACATGAGTATTTTTGGTCTTGAAGAATAACATCATGACTGGAATGTCTACATCAAATAATAAATTAGACTAGTGATATAGACTTGTTGATTTAATTTTATTAAAAAAATACTTCATAATTGAAAATGATAGAAAAAATAGAAAACTAAGGATGTATCTATTTCATGAAAATCATGTGTTAAATTAAAAATTATTTTAGTTGAACTTTATTAGATTTATATTAAAAAGTGAATTCAATTTTTTTATTAATGTTAATTATTCTAAAAATCAAGATCATTCTATTTGTTATGTTTCTTGGAAATATATTTTGATTTATAAGAAAAGATGGGATACAGATTTCAACATACAGAAAATAATGGAAAATCATTTTTACAGTTGGTTTTCAAACCATATTCTTTTAACAAAACTACAACAGATGGATGATTATAAAAATCCGATTTTTATTTCCATTTATTAATGATTATTTTCTCATTTTTTATTAATTAATGTGTTTATTCGTAAAACTATGAATAAAATTTATTTATTTTAATTTTTAAATTTTGTACTTATGTAAGGATATTTTGAAACATAAATTGCTATGTACCATAAAAAATAGGTTTTTTTAAATTTGGGTGATTTATTACATGAAAACATAATAATATATTAATTATGGGATATAAAATATTAATCAAAATTAATTTTTAATAGTGATGTTATCATTGATAAAAATTGTTGAAATTGATGAATTTTAATATGGGAGATTGAATTTTATGGAGAATTTACAATTCTATATGTATTTTATCTCATTGAACTTTATTGTGGTGTAAATAAATATTTTTCTAGAGTTTTGAAGGAAAAATAAGAAATATGATAATAAATTATGTATTTATATAGTGAAATTTAGTATAGTGTTTTCATGTAAATTAAGATATTTTGTTCGGTATTGTTGACTCATTTAAATAATCTCAAGGTGAAATGTGGATTAATTATAGAGGCGTTTGATTGATATTTTTTTATATGGAAGGGTAATATAACACGGTCCCATCATTATGAATCACTTATATACATTACTGTTAATGGGGGAAATTTTGAGGGAATGATATATTAAAGTGGTTAAATGTTGAAGACATTAATGATTACAATAATGTATATATAATTATGGATATTTTTATATTCATTGAATTATTTTATACATAAACGAATATTTATATAAATTACATAATGAAACCTATTTTTGATGGTATATCATATTATGTTTTATATGGGAGTTTTATAATATTATAATGATCTATAAAAATTTAAAATGTGTTATGACCATTTATAAAAAAAATTTATATAAATTATCATTTGAAAACAATTATAAAGAATATATATATATGAATTTTTTCCTAATTTCATTGATTTCATAAAACAAAATATAGTTCATTCACCCTTGATCATTGAGATTCAGAGGTCCTATAAAATGTAACATAATCCAAGTTGAATTTTCATTGAATTTACCAAAAATATCTAAATGGAGTCTTTCAATCTCTTGGAATAATATTTTGTGTAATTTTATTTAAATTATTTAAATTTTTACATTCAAATGACCATAAGTTTGATAATTAATTTATAAATTAGTAATTATCATCCTGGAATGTGTCATTTATTATTTTATTTTATTATAGGACTAATTTATGATTAATTTATTGATTATTTGCAATATTTTTTTTATTAAATATGTTGGTGGAAAATACAATGTTCAATAAAAATTGAATAACATGAATAAGTGTTTTTTAAATACCTACGAGAATTTTTTTTAAATTTAATTTGACGTATTTTACTAGATATTCTTCCATTATTTATATTCATGATTGAGAATGTTATTTTTCTGATAATATACGACACCCACCTTAATGATTACCAAACATTGATTTACGTCAAAAATTTACATTAAGGATCATTTCTTGTTTTTAGTTTTAGGGAATTAGGCCATAATTTTTACATTACATCTCAACAATTACCATGGAGAAACTTTTACTCTAACCAATTTTTTTGAAAAAAAATACATTAAAAAAGATAAATGTTTAATATCATTATTTTTCATCTCAAATGTTACATGATCCCATAAATTACTCTATTTTACTTATATCATATTAAAAACATTTCAAAAACATGGAATGACCATAAAAATCTCAGTAAGTAATATGAAATGAATAATAAAATTGCTAGTCTATGATTATTTAAAACACATGAAAACATTTTCAAAAAATAAAAAATTTCACCCAGAAATTGTACTACATATCTTAAAATATTTAATCATAATATTCCCACAAAACATCATAGGAATTATAAAACATAATGGTAACTTGTGACATCTATTACATAATTACATTGTATATTTCACAACAAAATAGGGTGTAAGCTTCATGGTTACATTTGGAATTAATATCACAGTAAATTTCCTAAATCTCTTATTGGAAAATTTATTGTTTAACTTAGCCACGTCACTAGATGCACTATATAGATATCATATTCTCACCAACCATCAGTTTATTATATTACCAAATTTATATGTAAACAATGCCCAATAATTGTAACATAATCCAACCACATAAAACAATCATAAAGGAATAAAACATTTTCACATTGCATTGATCAGATATCGTTTCAATATATTGACATAAAAATCATTTATAAAAACAATTTCACAATAACAATATAAAAAAAAATATTGTATTTAATTTTATTTTCATAAACATTATGACTTGTAGAGGAATCCAAAAAAGAAACAATGCTCGTGGTGGAAAAAATTTCATTGTCACTGAATACATTAATATGAATAATTCCTTTTTTCAGAAAATGATTTTTTGGAAAATATTCATTTTCAAAACCATTTAATGAAATTAAAATTAAAAATGGTTGATTATATACCGTATAAAAGAATGTCATGTATAAAACAAAATATGCCTCAATGAAAATTGATTAAGATGAAGTCCCTTACAATGATTGTTTCCTTAGATTAAGAATTAATCAATGAAAAAATTATGTGTGAAAAATATAAATTCACAAAACATAATGAGATATTATGGGTAAAATAATCATAGGTCATTCACACATTTTTTTGGAAAAAAAACAATGACATAGATATTTCACTTAATGAAATGATATTGAGTTAATATTTAACTTATAATTTTCGTATAAAGGACGTAAGAATTTATACATTTAGAGATAATTTGTAGAAATGATATATCCAAAAAAGGGAAGAATAAATTACATAATAAATAAATAAAACGTGACTCCACACATAATCTTGGAATAATAAAATGAAAAAGGTTTTAATAAAACCCAATGAGGAGAAATTTAGTTTAGAAATTCCCTTACCTTTGGTCCAAATCCTCATGTATGTTCCATTTTTATAGAGAATATCAAAAATAAGTTTATTTAAAAAAATTTAAATTTTTTTCATGTTTATTATTACTTTTATATTACTTATTACCTTGTTATAACCATCACATAACTATTCAAGTTCAAATCGGTCATTTTATTGATATTCGTTACATGAGTCCAAAATGAACATGTTTTGAAGTAAATTGTCCATAACATCCAAATTAAGTAATATCCAAAATAAAATTAATAATTTAAATATCATATATATTCTGTATATAGGTATGTATAATATTCCATAACATTTGGATATAAAAAATGAAATGCACTGTTCATGGAGATGATAGGTTGTACGTACAAATAAACGTTGCATTCGTTTATTTATCATTTTAATGGAATGGAAAATAAATGATAAATAAGTAAATTATAATTCCATTATAATACCTATGTTATATATATTACAAAATTTCATTAACTATATCAATTATATGTTCCATGTATTCCATGAACGTGTCATATCACATTGAGGGGATAGTAGTCTACACTTCATCAAATTAAATTATCATATTAACACATTATGGAAATCATAATGGTATGATTTAAATAAAAAATATAGAAGAATTAATTAAATAGAAATATAATATATAACATATATATATATATTTATAAAGTTCCATCATAATGGCCACCATGAATGTTGGAAGGAGAAAATTGATCAATCATCGTTCTGAGAAGGCAGCAGTTCACCATACAGAGAAGTAATATGTTTGTATACATTAGAAGGAGGTGTGTGTAAGGGTAGTTATAATACAACCCATAAAAGACCCTATTATATTTGTTATAATGTTTTTTATATAATAATATAATTAAATGATCATATTTATTTTAACAGGAAACAAAAATAAAGGAATCTGAGTGAAGACTTTACCTCTAAATCAGGTATTTCCTTTGGATTCGAGAAAAAATGGCTTTCTTTAATTTCCTTATTCCCAAGATAAGGCTTATAATAGGAAGGGATATATTTTGGTAGATTATTTCTGGTCGAATTATGATGATATAAGGGGCATGAGAGGTCAAAGTAGGTCTGTAGAGGTTGTGGTCTTATATAAGAGGGAGGAGGGGTACTTTAGGAAAGTCTTCAAATATTATTTTATTAAAAAATTATTCTTGAATTTAAATAGATCTAAAGTGATATAAGTAGATCCTAATATAATAGTGGGTCTAAATAATATCATACAATAGGTTATAGACATGTTTTGGTCCCAAAAATAACTTTATCTTTTAGCTTTATCCGATAGTTAAAAACATTTACTCTTACGATGTCATTTTGTATTTTCATAATTTATGGTTACTATATTTACAATAAATTTACAATAGAACCGGAAGTAGTACCATAAATAAAATTTGAACATTATATAAGTAATTTTGAATAATCATATATATTTTTTGACTCTTATATATTATAATAAAAAAGTATTAATATTAAACACTCATTTACGTCAATTTTCAGACTATTTAGTAATATATTTTTAATTAAAGTCATAAAAAGATGACTCCATCAAACCAATGGTGTTAAAAAATTTCTAATATGTCCTAATAACCCAAATAATTATTTTATGTCATAAAAGTTTCAAATTAAATTTATTTTAATATTTATATTATCATTTATTTGAATCATTCATTAATAACGTAACCACTGCCTCGTCATTATGTCACAAAAAAAATTCTTATATAATGCCAGAAAAATATAAATAAAATACCATAATTTATGAAATTATTTTAAATATCAAATTAATATTTATATTAAAATATATCAGTTATATAACTACATTAATATTTTTTATTAAAATATACTTTTTAGTGTTATATTTCCCATTACATTAATTTAATTCTTAAATAATTTCATTATCACACTCTTGTGGCTACACATGGTCCTAAAATCGACCCAATGATGCCCGTGGTATAATATATCTCATAAAAAAGGAATATTATATGTGTTAGTATAGTTTTATATTATTAAAATTTTATTTTTACCCTTATATACCAGATTTACCCTATAACTATGCGAAATGAAAATAATAATTATAGTACAATTCATAATGTCCGAAACATAAAGGTATTTTTTTAACACAATATGGACCTTTTGATTCCAAATACAGAATCTATATTTCCAAATTAAAAATAATTAATTTTTAGAAATTATTTTAAATTTAATTCTCATTATCAAAACAAAAATGCGTGATTTTATGAATTAAAAGCTATCAAAATATTGCGATGTGTTTATACCCAATTTTAATGGGGAATTACTTAAAATAAATTTCGTTGTATTACATTATAAATACACAATCCAATTATAATTTTTTAACCATTAAAATGATAATCTATCAATATAAATAGATTACATGAATATGATGTTTTTATTTAAAATGAATTATTTTGCACTATTCCATTATAAATGAACATTATCTTAAAATTACAAACAATTTAACAAAAAAAATTTATATTCCACTTCTGTAGATGAAGTTTATTTTATCAAATCGAATATATAATATTTTAAAAAACTACTTTTAAAAGGTTTTTCTTGTAAAATTTTGTAAACATACCGTTTAAAAATATTAGTGTGTTTTTTTACTTAAAATTGTAACCATTCTCATTTTAATCCTTTAAAGTTCATTGGATAATTGTTAAAAAACTTCTAAAAATGTATAATCATATTATAATATGTTCTACTCGTTCCCACCAACAAAATGGTTATGTGATAACTATAATTTAAAATAAAAATATTATTTTTTTATAACTCTATGTTGTGTGAAACATAAGATTATAGAGAAACACATTGATGCATGTCCAGTACGTTATCAGACAATGTATCCCTATTAATGTAAAATTAATATATTATTCATAAATATTAATAGATATGAAAAAAATTAATCTACAAATTCGTGGGTTGTAACATCATTCCCTCTATTTGGAATTACATCCCAACAATTATAAAATTGGGATAAAAAACATCATTGAATATCCTACAATGGAAAAAGATTCAATAAAAATATCACATTAAATGAAATAATGAGATGTACAATGGTCACCGAGTTAAAATAAACAAGGGTTCCATATTGAAAAACAAGGATTTGGAGGAAAAACAAACCATCTTTTTCTGATGGAGGGTGATAGAAAACAAGTTAATGGGGAAGTTAATGACTAAAAAAACATAAATATGTGGTGGGTTAAATGTTCGATGATTTCCAAGTATGAAAATTAAACAAAATACAATTCTATTTTTATATCCATTTCATAATGATTAATAATTTATTTATGATCTTAATTACAATCATAATGAAATATAATTAATTGTCATGTATAGTTTCATCAATTAATAAATATCTACCAAAAACTCACCTTTTCTCCAAATAATGACTATTCTATAATGACTTGGTCACACCTGATGAACTAGAATCAACTTCTTGAGAATTTATTAATCTATAAAAAATGAACTATATATTTCCCATGAATTCATACATTAACAAAAATGTAAACGGTTAGAAAAAGATCAAATATCCCCTCACCAAATAAACCTTTATAAAAAGAAATAGTACTCATAATATAAAAAAACAATTCATGAAAATGCCTCAAAATCATCTGAACTAAGATTGAAACCACGAATTAACATGTGTTTGATCACATAGTCTTCCACAAATAATCATAACATTTATCTCCAAAAAGCATCTACCACTCTAAAATACTCATACATAAATGTAATAAACCTAATCACATATTCCCTATGACAGGTTAATCATTTCAATAAATAACCAAAATAACCATATCTCTATAATAAAAACATATATTCTTCCAAAATATAAATGAAGCAATAATATTTAAATAAAATCCCATATTATTGTATTTTCATAAGGAATATAGTGTTCCCAAATTAGTGAACATCATCCAAAATAACATTTATCATTTAATCACCAAATCAATTTCAAATACCAGGGATATCCATTTTATAATATACTAGTTCTAAAAGTGACCTTGATATTGATCCCTGTAATCATTTAATGAGAAATAAATTGTCATACAAACTAGGGACTTCACGTATGCATGTGGTTGGAGATGCACCATTGTTTCCTTTGTGTTTTGGGTTTGATTCCAATGACCTTGCTGGAAGTGGCGGGTTGCCACCCATAGTATAGGTCGTCCCTTTTATAAAACTTAGAAATAAACTATCCATGTTTTAACGTCTAAGGTTGCCTTATACCTCTCATTTTCATCCCTACTCTTAAATTCCTCAACATCATAATACATGAAGTCTTATATGTATTTATATTTGTTTTATTTCACCTCTATAAGATAAAATAAAACTATTACCAATAGAATTAAAGTCACACCTTTATCATGATGTCAACATGGTTTCATCATCATCTTGTTCATGTAGGTTTATGGACCCAACTGGGAAACAATGATTTAGAGATTCTTCAAAATCGTTTGCCTCCTTTATCAAAATACACCATGTACTACTTGGGTTGTATGGGTGTTCACATAATAATAATTTTATAAAATAATCATGTATGACATATAATTTCAAACATCTAAAAAAATGTTTTTTATAAAACATTGAAACCGAGATTTTGTTGAAACATTCAATAAATGGTCTTTTAAAAATATCATAAATACGTGATAAAATAATATATTTTTAATATAAGGACCCGACCATAAACCTTACTTAATCTTGAATTAAATTTAATAATTCACATTGAGGATCTTTTCAGGTTTAGAGTTTTAGAGAATTAGGACATAACTATTACATCTCAAAGATTACAAAGTAGACACATCTACTCAGTTTCCATTTTTTCTCAAAATAAAATTTTTTGAATAAAAGAAAAATGTATAGTTCCTTATTTTAGATAGCTTGACATTTCATTGATCCCATCATTGACCCTATTCAACATTATGTCCTGTGAAAAACATTTCAAAAAACATGGCATGTGCATAAAAAGCTCAGTAAGGGTTATAACAATACGGAAAGAGAACATCAGTCCATGTATACATAAGAATCAATGAAATCATTCTTTACTCATAAAACATACTCACTTTAGCATACCTCATGAAATCATAAAATTTAAGAATAACTCATAGTAATAATAAGACATAAATGCAACCTGAGGCATTCATAACATTCTTATCTAGGGAGTAACCCTCATGGTTACATTTGGAATACCCATCACAGTATATTCCGTAAATCTCTTCAGAGAAACCATAGCAATTAACCCCTTCACGTTACCCAATGCATTGGATAGCTATATCGGGCTCAACCGTCCTTAGTTTATCACGGAACCACCCGATTTCATAAATATTTCCCAAGAACCATAACATAATCATAACACTTAAAACATGCATAAAGGAAACATAAAATTTTCACATTTCAATCGCAAGAGATCACATCAAGATATTATCATAAATAGAAACATCTAATAAAATCATTAATACTCTATGAGATAAAAATCCCTTTATACTTTGAAAATATTAAAAGATGACATTTAAAAGAGATTTTAAGAACAAATTGTCCCATACCACTTCTAAAATTTTGAAAAGGTCTTAAAACATTCATTTCCATATAAATAAATCCATAAAGGTATTTTTAAAACATGTACATGGATGATAAATGTTTAAAAAAATAAATCATTAAAACCATTTAAAACTATGTTTTAATAAAGAGTCTTTTTCCATTTTGAAAATTTAAATTATAATCCACAAGAAAGTAAAACATTTTCAATACATTTAAATGACTTTATTATAGAAATAATTTAGATAAGGAATGTCAAAGGGGCTGTAAATACACTATATAAATGAATAAAAGTTCATATCATTATGAAATGTCTCAATGAGAAGAAATTGAGATGTAATCCCAATCAAGGATAATGCCATTAGATCAAGGATAAAGAAATGATATAATTATGTGTGAAAAATATTAATACAACAAATATAAGTGGATAATCAGTGTAAAACAATAAGATATAATCCACACATATTCATAGCACGGCAAAATCAAGAAGTAGAGGTTTAACCCAAATAATTGAAATGTGGTTAAGAAGTTCCCTTGTAAAAATTCGATAGCCTAACGGCATCACATAAAATATTAGAAAAATATTTGATGAGAGAGATAAAGGGTTTCTCATCACTTGGAGATAGAATTTATATAAATAAGTATATATAAGACAATATAATAAGATGTAAATTAAAAGGCCTAACAAAAGAAGTCTTTTAAAAATATGTGGTTGAAAGGTTCCCTTAACGACTTGGGTAACTTTCGAAACATACACCCCATGAAAGAAGAACAATACAACATTGATGTAAATAAACATAAATGAAATTATATTACACAAAGAGTAGAATAATTGGAAGTACATAGACCACTCAAATGAAATGGTGGAAAATGTAGCATAAATCTCATAGAAATAAAAGTGAGATGAAAAATCCCTTACGAAAACTTGGCAGCCTAACAATGCCACTTAAAACATCAATAAATGGATTTATGAGATAAAATAGGGACTCTCATAATATGAACATAATAATTACAGAATTAGGAATGTAAAATAACATCCCCAAAGATAAGAAATATGAGCGTAAAAGAAATTACATAAAAGAGAGTACTTAAAAAGAATGAGAGAGGTAGGATCCCTTACCTCAAGTCCAACATGTCTTGTTCGTTTCATTATATTCCCGAATAATATTTTTTTTCAATTTATAGTTTATTAAATACTTCCTTTAAATTTTATTATTCAATTCATATAACATATTATAATGTTATAATAATTAGTTAATTATGTGAATTCATATCATATTTTTTTGTCGATGTTTGATACATGAGTCAAAAATGAACTTGTTTGAAAAGAATTGTCAATGTAGTTATAAGCAAATAATCTCCAAGAATAGTATTAATGATTTAAATATGATATATATCCAGTAAATATTCATTTTATACTATTCCATAACAGTTGGAGATAAAAATAAATGAAATGCACCATTAATGGAGACGGTAGGCAGTACGTACGCATGAACGCTACTTTGATTTCCTTTCCATATTAATGGAATTAAAAAATATTTGAGAGAGATATATATATATTATAATTCCCGTATAATATATATTTTATATAGGTCACATAATTTCATTAATGATATTCTTTATACGTTCCATGTATTGCATGAACGAGTCACGTCACTTGAGGGGGCGGTAGTCCACACTTTCTCATGTGAAATTATCGCATTTGGACAACAAGAAAAGAATAAAGGTATGTTTTAAATAAAAAATATAGAAGCATATAGAAAACATAAATACCGTATATATCATATATAAAATACAGTTACATAATAATGGCCACCTTTAAAGATGTTAAACAATATTGAACAATAATCGTTCCGTGAGGCAGTAATTCCTCATCCATAGAAACAGTATGTTATTTAACCATTAGACAGATGTGTGTGTAAGTGTATCTCGAATACTTCCTATAAAAACATCGTAGTATGTTAAATATACTATTGTTGTAAAAAATAAAGGAATAAAAAGATTTTAGGGGGTTGGAGAGGAAAAATAAAACAAAAGAACAAAAGAGAATACATTACCTTTAAATCGGGTAACTCCATTTGGATTGAACTAAAAAAGTTTCTTGAAGAGCTTTCTGGCTAAGGTGAGGCTTCAATGATTAAGAGAGGGATGTGTGGAGATTAATTGGGCAGGGTTTTGGCGAGACAAAGGCTTGATATGTGTGGTTAAAGAGGTAGAGGTGGGGTCCATTTATAAGACGGAGGAGGGGCACTCATGGAATTTCAAGAAATGTTACTTTAATTTGAAATGATTTTTGGATTTTAAAGGTCCCACATTGATATATTTCAAGGATAAGGTGATACGGGTTTGTAATATACTCATCCAATAGGTTATTTCCATGTGTACATCATATATTTTACATTATCTTTTCATTTTGTTTAATTCGTTCATTAATGAGTTAATCGTTGCATCATCATGGTGTCATAAATAAATTAATTTATTTAATGTCTAAAAATAAAAAATACTATGATTTAGGAAATATTTTTAGCTTTTTAATTAATATTTATAGTCTAAGATATCATTTACATAGACAAAACTAAAATTTTATTACTTGGGTGATACATACTTTTGTTATATTTTCCTTTCCTTGAAAATAAAATGATATAGTGTCACTATCAGAGAAAAGTGATTCCATGGGGAAACAATGTTTGGAAGAAGGAATCCCATGGTCGGAAATGACACAACCAGAAGCATTAGGACAAATGTTGGGGTCATTTTTTATTATTATGATATTATTTTAGTATCCTTAACTACCCGAATACTAATTAATCACTATAATTAAAGATAATTACCATCATTACTATTCATAATGTCCAAAAACAAAAGAGTCTTAATTACATAATTTGGAACTTATGATTCCAAATATGGAATCAATTTTACCAAATTCCAAATACAAAAATTGCAATAATTAATTTAAAAATAAATCTTGTTGTCAAAACAAATAGCAGGTTTTTTTGAAGCAATATCTATGAAAAGTTTGACAGTTGTTTATGTCCATTTTCAAAGTGAAATTAATTATAATGACCGCCATTGAATTAAATGGTAAAATATATTATAATTAAATTTTAAAACCAATTAAAAATATAATCTATCCATATATTTTAATTAGATGAAAAAGTAGTAGGGATGTAAAATGCAGTATTTTTCACTATTCATTAAAAAATGAACATTGTCAGAAACATACCAAAAATTCAACCAAAGTAAATTTCAATGTCCCAATAATAAAGAATAATATTATTTTGAAAATGAGAGCTTATAAAATTGTCAAAAGTTAGATTTAAAAATGGTTCTCCATCAAAAGCCGGTAAAACAATCCTTTAAAAATATTCGAGTATTTATTCTTAAAACTGGATTCATTTGGATTTTTATCCACTAACATTTATTGGATAAATGTAAAAATATTTAAGAAACATATGTAATCATTTTGTAGATATTTCTATTCATTCCCGCAATTACAATAGCTAGGATTTAACTATTATAATAGTATTATTTTATTAGTGTGAGACGTAAGACTTCAAAGAAAGTCGTTGATGCGTATTGGGTACCCCATCGAGCATAGCTTTCATGTTAACGTAATATTAAAATTTTATTCAAAAATATTGATAAACATAAGAATGTAATATTATTTATTTACTTGGGATGTTACAACCTTCCCCCCTTTGGGAATTGCGTCCTCATAATTTTAAAATTGGGCTTGGAAACTTCATTGAAAGCCCCACATCGGGAAAAGAGTAAATTTAACTATCATTTTAAAAGAAAGAAAGAGAAGTACAAGGGTCACCCGAGTTAACCCATTTTAGGATTACATGTAGGAAAACAAGGACATGGAAGAGAATACAAAAGGGTCATGTTCTGATGGAGAGTGATAGTAATCATGTCTAGAAGAATGTTAACCACAAGAAAATCACAAACTTTTGATGGGTTAAACAGTATTCGATTCCCCAGTAGGAAAAGTTAACATACAAAATTTTTGTTTTAAGATACTTTTCATTGAGGAATTTATTTTTGAGCATAACTAAATCATAAGGAAACATACTTACTTTTCATGTATACTTTGAACTTTTACTAGATTCCTTACTCAAACTCATATTTTCTCCAAAAGACGAGTATTTAGGAAGACATGTTCACATTAAGAGTTATATAATCAACTTTCTGAGAATCAACTAATCCAAAAAAGAGAACTATATATCTCCCATGCCTTTAAAACTTAACCAAATCCAAACTAAAATGTTTAGAACGAGATCAGATAATACCCAAAAAGGATAATTTTTTTTTTCAAAAAGAAAAACTACTCCTAATCTCCAAAATTTCTCAAAAAAAAACCCAAAGTTCAACAAAGACCATTCAATAAAAATTTATCCTTAAAATTTTTCAAAGTAAACCAAACTAATATTGAAACCCAAATCTCTGAAGGATTTAATCACATTGTCTCCTAAGAAAAATATTAACATTTTCCTCCAAAATAACATCAGTTACTCTTAAAGTCTCATACTGAAAAGTATTTAACCTAATCATATATCCTCTATGATAGGATAATAATTTCCATAGATAACCCAAAATCAACTTACTCTTAATTAATTTTATAATCTATCAAAAAATAATCATTCAAACAAACCAGGGACATCACGTAGTCCAGTGGTAGGTGATAAATACTAGTTGTACTTTGGTTGTGGGTTCGATTCCCGCAGCTTCGTCTGACGCGATGGGTTGTCACACAGTCTGCGTGTTGTCCTTTTTCCAAAACTATATAATTCTTATAACATTACCCAAAAATAGATAAAATCATCAAAAATAACCATATCATATTTTAACGACAACATTTATCTAATAACTATTATTTTTCAACCAAAAATGTATTAACCAGTAATTGCCTCAAATTCAAGGATCATATAAACCAAAATGGTTCTTTATAAAAATATCCACAAAGGAAAGGAAAATAATTACTTATATAAAATTTTAATATATCAAACATCAGGGTTGTATATACTATAAAAAGTATTCTAATGTAACCCCATTATTAAAAGATACTTAATACATTTATGAATTTCACCATCCTAAAATCTACCATAACTCTTGAAACCCTTATTTGATGACTTCTAACTCATTAAACATTCTTCATGATCCATTAACCATTCCTTTACAACTTATTCTAAAATACTTCTTTCCTACAAACAAAATCACGATTCATATCCTAAGATACCAATAATAGGAAAAAATATGATAAGATATAATCCATACCTTTTATTGTTCATTGTCAGTTTCTTCATCCTCAATCGGAATGACATTAGTTATTGGTAAATGAATATTTTTATGATCTTGGTGACCCCATTCCCGAAACTTCTTTGTAGGACATGCGTTTGCATAATGACCATGCACACCACATTTAAAAAATTCAATTGATCCTTCAGAAATCTCTTCTTTCCATTTCATAGAGTTAACTAGACGCTTCCTTTATCCATGGAAAGTTATTCCTTTATGACCTTGATTTCCACATCTATTTCATCTTTCTGTCCCTTAGAAATATTTTCCTATGTGTTTCATTCCACATATTTGACACATACGTTTTTTATCATTCTTACCTTTATGATTATTACCTGAACTTTCGTAGGGATTTGTTTCTCACATATACGATGCCTTATAAAAATCAATAAGGTTCTGGTGGTAAATCATGACTCCAGATTGTTGGTTGAGGATAACCATAATAGTTCTAATTGCAGATCACATATCATTCAGTTTTTCTTTCAAAAACCCATCTAAGTTTTCTTTAAATCCACTGTTACTTTGGTTCATGCTAGATCCAACTATTTACTAAAACCAAAAAGGTCAGTGTGAGTATATCAGTAAAATCATTATATAAAAAAGAGGAAGATAAACATCAAGGTAGACTTATCCAAGTTAACTCAACTCATTCTAACTTTCAAAAAAACAATGACTCCATATAATATACTAACCATTGTGGTTATACACGACTTGTCACTTTTGCTTAAACAACACTCTAACCTCTAATGTTATCTACACTGACCATTGATACCAACTATAAAGACATGTCCTTAAAACTTACTTAATCTTTAATTAAATTGAATAATTCACATTGAGGATCCTTTCAGGTTTTGAGTTTTAGAGAATTAGGGCATAACTACTACATCTCAAGGATTACAAAGTAGAGACATCTACTCAGTTTCCATTTTTTTCACAAAATAAAAACTCTTGAACAAAAGAGTCATGTATTGTCCCTTGTGTTAGACAGCCTGACATTTCTTTGATCCCATCCTTGACCCTATTCAACTTTATGTCCTGTGGAAAACATTTCAAAAATGTGGGATGAGCATAAAAAGCTCAGTAAGGGTTATAACAATATGGAAAGAGAACATTTTTCCATGTATACATAAGAATCAATGAAATCATACTTTACTCATAAAACATAAGAACTTTACCATACCCCATGAAATCATAAGATTTACGAATAACTCATAGAAATCATAAGACATAAAGGTAACTTGAGGCATTCATAACATTATTACGTAGGGATTAACCCTCAGGGTTATGTTTGGAATACCCATTACAGTATATTCCATAAATCACTTCGGAGAAACTTTAGCGTTTAACCCCTTCACATTTCCCAATGCATTGGAGAGCTATATCGGGCTCACCCTCCCTTAGTTTATCATGGAACCACCTGATTTCATAAACATTTCCCAAGAACCATAACTTAATCATATCACTTAAAACATGCACAAAAGAAACATAAAATTTCCATATTTCAATCACAATAGATCACATCATGATATTATCATAAATAAAAAAATCTAAAAAAATCATTAAAACTGAATGAGAGAAAAATCCTTTTATACTTTGAAAAGTTTAAAAGAAGACATACAAAAGAGATTTTAGAATCAAAGTGTCCCATACCACTTTGAAACTTTTGAAAGGGTTTTAAAACATTAATGCCCATAAAAATAAATCCTTAAAGACATTTTTAAAACATGGACATGGATGATAAATGTTTAAAATAATAAATCTTAAAAACAATTTAAAACAATGGTTTAATAAAAGAGTACTTTTCCATTTTGAACATTTAAATTATAAGCCACAAGAAAGTAGACCATTTTCAAAACATTTAATTGTCTTTAGTATAGACATAATATAGATAAGTAATTTCAAAGGGGCTGTAAATACACTTTATAAATGAATAAAAGTGAATATCATTAAGAAATGTCTCAATGAGAAGAAATTGAGATGTAATCCCAATCAAGGATCATGCCATTAGATCAAGGATAAAGAAATGACATAATTATGTGTGAAAAATATAAACACACAAAATATAAGTGGATACTTAGTGTAAAATAATCATATGTAATCAACACATATTCATAGCATGACCAAATCATGAAGTAATGGTTTAAACCAAAGAATTGAAATTCGGTTAAGAAGTTCCCTTGTAAAAATTCGATAGCCTAACGGCGTCACATCAAATTTTAAAACAAGAGTTGATGAGAGAGATAAATGGTATATCATCACTTGAACATAGAATTTATAGAAATAAGGATATATAAGAACATATCCCAAAATAATAATATGTAAATTAAAAGACCTAACAAATGAAGTCTTTTAAAAATAGGAGGGTGAACGGTTCCCTTACCGACTTGGATAACATTCGAAACGTACACCCAATGAAAGAAGGACTATACAAAATTGATGTAAATACTCATAAACGAAATTATATTACACAAATAGTTGAATAATTGGTAGTACACACACCACTCAAAGGAAATGGTGGAAAATGTAGCATAAATCTCATAGGAATAAAAGTGAGATGAAAAATACCTTACGAAAAATTGGCAGCCTAACAATGCCACTTAAAACGTTCAAAAATGGATTTATGAGATCAAATAGGGTCTCTAATAATATTAAAATTAAAATTACATAATGAGTAATATAAAATAACATCCCCAAAAATAATAAATATGAGCTTAAAAGAAATGACATCAAAGAGAGTACTTAAAAAGAAAGAGAGAGGTAGGATCCCTTACCTCAAGTCCGACTTGTCTTGTTCATTTCTTTATATTCATGGATAATAAACTATTGTCAATTTAAAATTTATTAATGACCTCCATTAATGTTTATTATTCAATTCATATCACATATTATAATGTTATAATAATTAGTTAATTATGTGGGTTCATATCATATGTTTTTGTCCTTGTTTGGTACATGAGTCAAAAATGAACTTGTTTGAAAAGAATTGTCCATGTAGTTATAAGAACATCATCTCTAGAATAGTATTAATTATATAAATATCATATATATCCAGTATATATTCATTTTATACTATTTCAAAAAAATTGTAGATAAAAAAGAAATGAAATGAACAGTTCATGGAGACGGTAGGCCGTATATACGGATGAACGCTACTTTCATTTATTTGTCATATTAATGAAATTAAAAATAATTGAGATATATATATAATAATTACAGTATAATATATATTTTATATGGGTCACATAATTTCATTAATTTTATTCTTTATACATTCCATAGATTTCATTAACGAGTCACATCACATGAGGGGACGGTAGTCCACACTTCCTCATATAAAATTATTACATTTTCACAACATGAAAAGAATAATGGTATGTTTTAAATATAAAATACATAAGCATATATAAAACAAAAATACAATATATATCATATATAAAATACAGTTACATCATAATGGACACTTTTAAATGTGTTAAATGAATTTTGAACAATCATCATTTCTTGAGGCAGTAATTCTCTATCCACAGAAACAATATGTTCCTTAACCATTAAACGAATGTGTGTGTAAGTGTAGCTCGAATGATTCTTATAACAACAACCTAGTATATTTATGATACTGGTTTTGTTACAAAATTATGGAATAAAAAGATTTAATGGGGTTGGAGAAGCAAAATAAATCAAAAGAACATAAGAGAAGACATTACCTTTAAATCAAGTAACTCCCTTTGGTTTGAAACAAAAGGGTTTCTTTAAGAGATTTTAGCCTAAGGTGAGGCTTCAATGATGAATAGATGGATGTTTAGAGATGAAATGGGCATGGTTTTTCTGAGCAAAAGGCTTTAGAGGTGTGGGTAAGGAGGTATAAGTGGGGGCCTTTTATAAGAGGGGGGAGGGGAACTCATGGAAAGTCAAGCAATGTTACATTATTTTAAAATGAGTTTCGGATTTTAAAGGTCCCGCATTGATATATTTAGAGGATAAGGTGATTAGGGTTATAAATATACTCATCCAATTGGTTTTTTCCAAGTGTATGTCTTAGATTTTACATTATCCTTTAATTTTATTTAAATCGTTCATTAATGATGTAATCGCTGCATCATTATGCTGTCATAAATAAAGTAATTTATTTAATGTCTAAAAATAAAAATAAAAATTTCAATGTAGGAAATCTCTTTAGATTTCCAATTAATATTTATAGACTAAGATAACATTCACACCGACAAAAATAAAATTGTTTTACTTGGGTGATACATAATTTTGTTATATTTTCATTTCCTTAAAAATAAAATGATAAAGTGTCACTATCACACAAATTTGATTCCATGGGGTCACAATGTTTGGAACAAGGCATCCCATGGTCGTCCATGACACAACTATTAGAAATAGAACACATGTTCGTGTCATTTGTTATTATTATGATGTAATATTATTATCCTTAACTTCCCACTTACTAATTAATCACTATAATTAAAGATAATTACCATCATTACAATTCATAATGTCCAAAAAAAAGAGTCTTAATTAAATAATTTGGAGCATATGATTCCATATATGTAATTAATTTTACCAAATTCCTAATACATAAATTTCAATAATTAATTTAAAAATAATTCCCGTTGTCAAAACGAATAGCGGGGTTTTTTAAGCAATATCTAGGAAAATATTGGCACTTGTTTATGTCCATTTTCAAAGTGAAATTAATTATAATGAACAAAATTGAATAAAATGGTAAAATTATATCCTAATTATACTTTAAAACCAATTAAAGATATAATCTATCTATATTTTTAAATTAGATGAAAAAGCAGTTTTGATGTAAAATGCAGTATTTATCACTATTCATTACGAAATGAACATTGTCAGAAACATACCAAAATTTTAACCAAAGAAAATTTCAATGTCCCAATCATAAAGAATAATATTATTTTGACACATAGAGCTTATAAAATTGTCAAAAGTTAGATTTAAAAAACTATTCACCATCAAAAGGCGGTAAAACAATCTTTTAAAAATATTAGAGTATTTATTCTTAAAATTGGATTAATTTGGATTTTAAGCATCTAACATTTATTAGATAAATGTAAAAATATTTAAAAAACATATTTAATCATTTTTTAGTTATTTTTGTTCATTCCTTCCATTACATCAGCTAGGCTTTAACTATTATAATATTATTATATTATTATTGTGCAACATAAGATTTCAAAGAAACTCGTTGTTGCGTATTGGGTACCCCATCTAGCATAGAATTCTATTTAAAGTAATATTAACATTTTATTCAAAAATATTGATAAAAATTGTAATGTAATATTATTTATTTACTTGGGATGTTACATTTAATGTAAATATAAATAGGTTGTGCAAGGGTCTCCTTCTTCAAAACCTTTTTCAAAATCATAATTTTCTTCAAAATCATGTGATAAGGGAAAATATCTAAAAATTCCTTGAAAATATTTACCTTTAATAATAATTTAATAATATTGTTTAAATATGATTTGATTGAAAACAAACCATGATCCATGATGATATCGAGGTATATTGGAGGTGCTAGATATCTAAATCAATTTCTTCCGAGTGAGTTGATTATTAGAAAATGAATCACTTTCCTCCGAACATGACATTGTAAAAATTATTGTAGGCAATTAATTTGGAAGAGATTAGAGTTTTATTTTTGATCCTACTCTTTTCATTTGTAACTGACATTCCATGATCTGAGAAAGTAAAAAAACTATGGATTTAACAGAATGAATAATCATAGAGACTAACCATCTGTTTAGTGAAGACTCATAATCCATAATGTTGTCTAAATTGTTCCGATCATACCATCTATAAGGTCCAACCCTTAAATATTACATAATATTTAGTTGAGTCATGAATTCAAATTGAGGATCATTTGATTTTTAATGTTTTAGAGAATTAGGACATAAAAATTTCCAAACCTTTCAAAAAATATAATGTATAAACCTATACAATATCAAAAAATTTCATAAAAAAATTAAAATAATATGGTTTCATTTCCTTATTAAACATTAAAATTTTTACATGATCCCATTCACATACTATTTTCTTCCATAAATCTAGTGAAAAAAATTTCAAAAACGTTGGATTAGAATAAAATGATAATTAAGTAATATAAAATAAGAAATAATACCATTAGTCCATTAATATTAAAAACTAATGAGAATATTTTGTAAAAATCATAATTTTCACCCATAAAACACAAAATACATAGATTTCATCATGTAATAATAAGATTAATGAAAAACATAAAATAAATGATAAAACATAAAAGTAACATATGTCATCCATATCATCTATTCATTGTAGTTTTCACATCAACATTGCTTTTATCCTTCATGATTACGTTTGGAATACCAATATGAGTATATTTTATAAATCGCTTAGGGGAAAATATATATTTTAAATCTATCACAATACCAAATGCATTGGATATCTATCTCATTAAAACCCTATCTCAGTTTATCACAAAACCACCCGTATACGTAAACAATAACCAATAAACATAACATAATCATAATAGATAAAACAAAAATAATTTATCGATAACATATCAACATTGGAATCACAAGATATAATTTCAATATATTGATATAATCCATCCTTTATCAAATATTTTTTCCAATACAAAAATACATAAAAAAATTATACTATATTTACTATTCTTTGTTTCATAAATAGAGCTTGTAGATGAAGCAAAATATTAAATAATGTGCATAGTGGCGTAATGGTCATTGTTTCCACATGCGTTAAAAATAAACATATTTTTTCATTTAGTAAATCACTTTATATGAAAATTGTTACATTTGAAAAACATTGAATGAAATTAATCTTCAAATTGGTTTATTATATACTGTATAAAATAAACATTTTATAAATCAAAATATACCTGACCTAAAGGTGATTGATATGATGTCCCTAACAAAGATCATATCCTTTGATTAATGGGAAATAGAAAAAATAATTACATTTAAAAGATATGAATAAAACTAATATGCGTGGATATTCAGTGTAAAATTATAATCTTTCATTGAAACATATTCTTGGAAAACAAAACCAATGACATTGATATTTAACTCAATGAAATGATATTGTGCTATGATTTCCCTTACAATGTTCTTATAAATAATATATGAATTTATCAATGGGGTGATTATTTTCAGAAATTGAATATCCACAAAAGGGATGTTCAAATTAAAACATAATTCAACAAAATGTGATACCTCACATATTCTTGGCATAATATAATCAACAATGTATGCATAAAAATCAATGAGTGGAAATTGATTTTATATTTTCCATTAACATGAGTCCAAATCATCACATATGATCATTGTTCTTACTGAATAATTAAATTAGGTGAATTTATTAAAGGTTTAAATCCTTTATCAGGTTTATTATTTATTTTATATCAATTATTACTTTTTTATATCATTCACATAATTATTAATGTTCGAATTGGTCATTTTGTTGATATTCGTTACTTGAGTCAAAAATGAACTTTTTTTTATAAATTGTCTAGGTAGAAAAAATTATATCTTATAAATAATTATATGCATGATTTAAATATAATATATATCAAGTATATATGTATTTAAAATATTCCATAACATTTGGATATAAGAAATTAAATGCACCATTCATGGAGACGTAATGCCATATATATGGATGAACTCTACCTTCATTTCATTGTCAAATTAATGGAATGAAATATAAATGATACATAGATATATTATAATTAAATTATAATTTATATGTTATATATATTACATAGGTTCATTAATTCAATCCATTATACATTTCTTTTGTGGAATGAATGAGTAACATTAAATTTAGTGGGTTGTAGTCCGCACTTCTTGAAATGAAATTATCATATTTACACATTATGGGATGCATAAAGGTATGCCCTAAACAAAAAAATAGATACTAATCGATAAAATTTAAATATAATATTTATCATATATAAATATAGTTCCATCATAATGGACACCAAGGTAGATGGTATGAGAATGTAGACTAATCATAGTTTTGTGAGATCGTAGTTCACAGTATACAGAAACAATATGTTCATATCGATTTGATGGAGGTATGTGATAGTGAAGTTTGAATACACATCATAAAAAAATACTAGTATATTAGGGATATTTTTTTGTTAGGAAATCCTTGAATAATAAGATCATAGGAAGTGAAATGGGAAAATTAATGAAATGATTTTGGGAGAAGACGTTACCTCTAAATCAAATAACCACTTTTGATTGGAACAAGACACCTTTATTGAATTTCATGATGAAAAATTTAAGGCTTATAAGAAGAATTTATGGATATTGGGAGATTATTTGGGAATAATTTGGATGATACAAGGGGCTTGAGTGGTGTGAGTTAGTGGATAGAGGTAGTGGCCTTTTATAAGAGGGAGGAGGATCACTTTAGGAATGTCTTGAAATATTATTTGATTATATATATATTTTAGAATTATAATTTTACAAAAGTTATATATTTAGAGTATAAGGTAATAATGGGTCTAAATAATATCAACCAGGAGTTTTAAAACATGATATGTAACAATATTGATCTTATCATTTAGATTAAACCCTAAGATAAAATCAATAACTCTTACCATGTCTTCTTGTATTATCATAATATATTGTAACTGTAGATACTATAATATTCCAGGAGTACTGAAATATGAAAATTAGTAAAAGGATTTATATTATATAAGTCAGTTTCAAGAATCATATAATTTTATATGGCTATTATAAAAATAAATAAAATAATATTTTTTTAAAAACACATTTTTGTCAATGATGACACTATTAAGTAATTGATTTTTTGTTAAAGTCATAACAACATGATTCCTTCTAAAAAAGGACATAACTAAAATATTATATGTCATAATAAAAAAAATAAGTATTTGATCAAAATATTCCAATTCCATTTATTTTAATATTTATAATAACATTTATTTCAATCATTCATTAATAAGGTAATCAGTGCATCATAATTATGTCATAAATAAATTTATTAATATAATTTGTAAAAATTATAAATAAAATAACATTCTGTATGAGGTCTATTTATAGTTATATTGAATATTTATTGTCCAATATATATTAGTTACATATTTTTGTTATATTTATATTTGCATTAAATTAATTATTATAACATGAATTATCACACCCATGTGGGTCCATGTGGTCCTAAAATAGGAACATCTATTACCATGGTAGGATATATCTCATAAAATAGTATTATGAAATGTTTTAGGGTAGTTTTATAATATTTTAATCTTAATTTTTACCCTTATTTACCAAATTGACCCTTTGACCATGGTAAATAAAAATAATTATAGAAGTTACTAATCATAACGTTCAAAATTAAAAGGTAATTATTGTAAAAAATATAAACCTTATGATTCCAAATATATAATCATTTTTAAAATTCAAAACATATAATTTGATGAAATTAATTTAAAATCAATTATTTTTTTCTAAACCAAAAATTGGGATTATGATAAGTAAAAACAATCAAATGATTGATGTGAGTTTATGTACAATGTAAACATGAAGTTACATCCAATGACCAAAATTGGATTAAATTTTGAAAACATAACCAATTTAAACTTTATTACTAATTAAAATGGAATTTTATCTATATAAAAAAATTATTTGAAAAGGTAGTTTTGAATTAAAATGAAAATCATTTTAAATAGCTTCAAATAATTTGATAAATGTTAAAAGAAATTACAAACATGTATAATCCTATTGTAGTTGGTTCTATTTATTAACACTAATACAATGGATATACATTAACTAACATTTAGAATAATTATATTATTATTTTATTTTTCAGTATAACTCAATGTTTTGTGCAATGTAAAATTTTAGAGAAACCCATTGTTGCGTGTCGAGTACACTTTCAGATAATGCATCCCATTTAACATGAAATTAATATATTATTCACATATATAAATAGATATAAAATAATAATATTATATAAATAGATAGGTTGTTATAGATATTTTATTTAGGAAATTATAAAAATATACCCGAATAAATATTGAATTAAATAGAATTCATTAACGTTAGTAAGAGGTCAAATGATGTGGATGAAATTTGAGACCACAATCATTTTTATATAAATTAAGAGCTTTTAATAATGTTATGTTTCCATAGTGAATGACATGGTTATCTAATGAGAAATTAAAATAATTAGTTTTAAATTGGATTGATGGAAATGATTTGATGTTTTATATTATAAAGCATAGAATTAAAATTTTAAAGGTTAGATAATTCAAGGGGTTATTACAAAAATATTATTTTCATATGTTTTTTCAATAATAGTTATTATTAAATTCTTAATTGAGAAATTATAATGATTTTATTTTATAGGAAAATTAATGATTAAGAGTTATTTTTGTGTTTCACAGAAAATATTTTTTTATATAAATTCTTTCAATATCATGGATCAAATAAAAATTAGTACTAATTATATTGCTAAATAATTATATTTAATAAAAATATATAATCTTTTCAATTTATATTATAATTACATTATTATATTCCATTTTTAATTATATTATTCAAATTCATTAGTCAATCCATATGAGTTCACAATCACCTTCTACATTTTTACATTGGTGGACATGTATATGTGGTTGTTAATGATACAGTGAAAAAATCATCAAATTCATTAGTAGTGGAGAGTAAATAATTTTGTTTAGAGATATAGTTCTCTGTATTGATTGATTATATATGGGTATCCTTCCTTTTCCTCATCTATGGGTTTTAAAAATTAATATTTTATTATTTAAGAAATATTTTATGCTCAATAAATATTTCATAATTTCATTGTAAAATATTTTTATGACAACATCATTGATTTTCCATTTTTTGTATACAGTATGAAATAACCATTCCTATTGGTTTTCCATATATTGGAGAACACATTACTTTAATATAATAATTAAAGAATTATAAGGGTTTCAATGTACCTCTATAAATCAAGATTATAGATTTGAATCACTATGATAGGTTATTACCTATCAAACCAAATAAAATCTATTAATAATATCCACATTGAATTCAAAAAATTAATTGATAATACAACTCAAATGTTGAAAAAACGCTATTATTATCCATGACTACAATTTTACAATGTCCAAAATTACTTAATACTGTTGATTTTATATAAACCATCAAGAAATACAAAAACATTGAGAATTTATTATTATACAATAAAAAAACTTTGTCATTAAAATGATAAATATATTTTATTCTAGAAATATCTTATACCATTCCTTTAATATTATAATGACTAGAAGAATAAAAAAAAATTAACATAAAAAACAACGATAATGATGAGTCCATTATCATAAAAAATTGATAAGACATATTTATTTTCAAAATCATAAATAGAATAACTATAATAAAGTGAGATAATAACAATTTATAAATTACAGATGATCTTATGTCAAAGTTATGATCAACTATAATGGTGTAGTTTTCCTCTTGAATTATCATTATGAGCTTGAGGTTGTATTGGGTAGTTTTAAGATGGAAATGATAAAATATCAACATCAACAACAGAAATATAGTGTATTGTTTATTACATTAGCATAAAATACAATGAATCACATCACTACATATTGATCAGTATAACAGTATTGAAGAACTATATAGGTACATGAATTAATTTTTTTACATTAAAGATAATGAAAAATAAAACTATGTGAAATTAATTATTATTCCTCAATAAAATCTTGAAAATTATATTTATTCATATTGGGGAAATGGAAAAACTATTGGTCATTAGATCATATTATCAGTTAGGGTTATTATTGTTCAGAGTCAGCAAATCAAGAATATAGTTAATTGAGTACATAATATAATGTTCCATTTAAAGGACCATCAAGTAAATGGTCATAAAAAATATCATACTAAATAAAAAGTATATTTTCTTATATGTTCTATTTGTTAAAAAATTTCTCAAATATTTTTGAGGGAAAATGTAAACATTTTTGGGAAATAAATTAACTATTTAAATCAATTTACTTAATGATAATTATATAAACACTAGTTAATAATAAATATCAATGTAAATATTTTTTTGTAGATTAAAAAAGTATTTTTGAATCTCTAAAATGGTGTAAGAAATACTAAATCACACTAAATAATATAAAATGGGTTTAGTCTCAAGATGATATTTAATCCCCTCAACATGAAAATCACCCACTCCCAAGATGTTAATATTAAAACAATCATATCAAAAGCCAGGATTTGATATACATGGGGTTGAATAAAAGTTCTCCAAGGTGAAATACTATTATATAGTTATACATTGGAATAAGAAAATAGTAAATAAAGGGAATTATTCAATAGTATATGATAGCATGAACTTGAAACGAGATATAAGTGAATAATTAGTATTCTAATATTATGGTGAATGAATCATTTTGTGTAATTCCATGGAGAATTGATATAATGGTATTGAAAAAATATAGATTATATATATATATTAATTAAAAACTTAATGATTTTTAATTCTCTAGATTCACATGAATCCTTGAATTTGGAATAGATTGGATCTAAAATAGTTTCTATTCATGTTACAAGAAAACAGATCATCATGATGTTCTATTTTATGTCTATCAGAGAGGATATAAATATTTTGAGTAGTCCCATATTCAACAACAGAATGAATATCATTTTTTAACATTTATGTTCTAATATGATGATCATGCATACACACATATTGTATTCACATTCATTGTACAAGGGATTAAATCTAAAATATTATTTACCATTGGTTCATATACCCATTGAATAATAATCATCAATATATTCGAGATCCTCATACTAACCTCTAAACAATTCTTAACTGAATATGGGAGATAGATTAATAATTAAAAATTAAATAATCATTATTCTTTAAATTAAATAAATTATATGATGACGAATTTAATTCAAATCCTACATATCAATAATGGTAGAGCTCCTTGTATTGAGTCAGGGTTGTTGGTGGCTCATATCTGATAGTGTGATAGTCTAGTGAAGTGTCATTCTTCTAGTGAGTCTTTCTTTTAGTGACTCATATATAGAATTGAGTCAATCACGTTGTTTTGTAGAATTTTGGTGACCCATATATATTGGTTACCCATATCTGGTGGACATACATATTTTTTCGTTACTCAATTTTAATAGTGACTCATTCCAAGTAGTAAGACATTCTGGTCGTGAATCATCTCATGTAGTGAGTCATTCTTGTTGGTAATTCATTCATATGGTGACTCATGTATTGTGTTTACTCAAGAGTTGTGGTTACTCATTTATGGGGATAATTATTAATGGTGGTGACTCATGCCAATTGGAAACTGATGTCTTCCTGTAAGTCATTCTATTAGTGACTCAGTATTGGTAGTGAATCAAGTCTTATAGTGACTCATTTATAGTGGTATGTTATTTTGATGGTGACTCTATTCTCAAAATATAAAAATTTCATAAAATATAATTAAAAAATAATATTTTATCACACAACACTAATCACATAAAAAAATAATAAAAACCTATTTTGGGAATTAAAATAAGGAGCTTGAAAAAATCTCCCCAAGTTTGATAAAAAAATAATTAAATCTTATAAATCATATATATAACCTAAATAAGTATAAATAATAATTTTTTAAGAGTAAAAATCAACATAATATTTTGAAATGCTATTGTGATATTTGGCAGTAGAGATATTGTTTCAAATCACAACACAAATGTACATAAATTGGTCCAAATTAATATAGTATGAAAAGTAAAAATCCATAAAAATAATTGGGTATTAAATAAATCTATATATCTCTTGTAAAAAAATATATCATGCATCAAAATAGATGTGTAGTGACCATGATAATTTTGTATGAATGACTATCAATGGTAAGTAAATCACATGAAAAGAACATTGGTATCAAAAAGTGGTTATTCAAATTAAATAACATTAATATATTACCCTATTTGGGATTATTAAAAAATGAAATAGTAAATTTTAATAATAAATATATGAATAATAAGAGAGATCTATATTGACCCAGAAAATTTATAAAAATATATCCCTAAAATAAATAAATGGTAAATTGAACAAAATTCCCTAACAAATGATTAAGGATAATCCATATCACTCTCAGTAAGGGTGTAATGATCAGTCATTACCTTTATGTTTTCAAAAGTATGAGGGTTGAATATAGAAGCTAATGGTTCTATGGTAATGGGAGATGGTATTAATGTATAGAGATATATCTACAAGATGACCATAAAACTGAGACACCATGCACTTTCATTTTGAGACATTATGAATGGATAATAATAAATATTAAATGGATATTATAAAGGAGAATCTAAGAAGGAATATATGAGAATCAACTTAGGATAATCCAATTTAATAGTTGAATCATATAAGAAAGTATTCATAAGAATGAAAAAATACAAAATAATGATTCTCCCACTATCTATAGTAGTAAGGAAATATTTATTATCCTCCATTATTATCTTCTAAATATGTGAAAAAACATTTATATGGCCATCCATTTTCGTGAATTCTCTAGTAACAGGTGGAATCCATAGAATATAATCTGAGAAAAGGAATGATAATTTAACTCAAATATGGAATATGTCTTTTAAAGCTAATATTTGATGGAATTAATGATGGTTTCTCTATCACTTTGCGATTCATTAAAACATTAAACTATAGATTTACATATTTTCTTACAATGCTTTTGAATCTAGCTTAAGTCCTCATAATGTGATGTAAAAACATCACCCATAACAACATGGTTCTCATCAATAACTGTAGATCTAATCAAATTACCATAGACTAAGAAAGTGCAAAGTGTAGATGAAGTTAAAGATTCTATGGAATAGAAACTCTATATCCCCTCCATCGTAGTAGAATGGATGTAAGTAAAAGAGGTTATCATCTCTTCCAAAAATAATATGATGGTCTTTATCTCACCGGTAATGTTCTGTTCTCAATTTTCACTTCCTATTAATGAAAATAAATATTAGGCTGAATATTAAAAATAACATGATAAAAGTGGCATTTCACATAATATTTAATGAGATTTGTGAATAGTGAGGGCTAGGAAAATATTATATTACTATAATCAGAAAGGTTCCTCCTTTTGAAGGACTCTACATCAACCCTAGAAATAGAATCAGAATGAACATGTTTAGAATCTCACTTCAAAATTGCCATAACAACCTCTTCATGCTCAAATCTAACAACAATTTCATCTGAAGGGAATCCATGAATATAACTATCATGGTCAATATTCTTAACGAATGGTATATTAGGATATTTACCAAATACTAATGGTAATTAAGGTCCACCATGATATGGTGGACTCATGTGGAAATCATAGCTTGCATCATCATATAAATATTTAAAAGAAATTCCCTGAAGTCAATATTCAAGGGAAGGATCCCTATTAGATGATACCTCATCCTCTTCCAATATAGAATCATCTTGATCAAAATTATGATATCTGAAATATTCATTATCGTCCTTGGACTCTAAAATATCCAAAAAAAAATATGAAAATATTATGGTAATTCCTCACATCCATCATGAGAAATGACTGGAACTCACTTTGCAGTCACATAATTAGGGTCAACACTTATAAAATTAGTGGAATTATCCCCTTCAATAGATACACTAGTCTCTCATCATGAATTTTTAGTTTCACAAATTTGTTGAGAATGATAAAATCATTCCAAGGGATATGATATAACCAGATCATGCCCTACATAGACCTAACTAAAGTAGTTGGATAATGATTATTATACAAAGTCCTCTCAACATGATCAGAATTATCGTGATCATGGCATCCACTATCACTACTCCAAAAATAACTTCCACTACATCCATTAGTATCATTTCAATTAAAACAATTTCCATTATTATTATAATCAAAAAAATTTAATACCTCTAAAACATCCTTGGAATTTATATAAGAACTTGTGATATTCTCATCCCTAGAGATCATTCTCTCTTCAACATCATCATCTCATTATATCAGCAGAAAATCCATAGAAGCTAGAGAAACTAAGGAACAATATTACCTAAAAATATGGTAGGTCTCATAAGGATGTGAGAGTTTCTACCATATTTAATAGAGGTTTCCCACTTCTCATCATAATCATCTAGATTTACTTATTCTACATAATGGAAATACCTTATAATCTTATCTGGATCCAAGCCAGGATCCACTTTATTCTCTGGTTTGGAAGGATTATAAATAGGATTAAAATACTCATAGAGAAAATCGTTTTATCTAACCTTCATATTCATCCACTAGTTCCAACTCACTATCATCCTTTTTTCAGATAACAAATTTTATGATGAAACCACACCATTTCACTTCGGCTTCCACCACCTCATCAATCAAAAAATTGTTTTCAACATGGATGAAATTAAAATAGTGACTAGGATAGAATTTGATCTAGATGATAATTTTCAAATATACAACATGTGTACTATGATGTATCTTCAATGTTTAATTATATACACCCATTTTATAATTAATTAATGGTACACATCTTGATATATCATGTTGTTGATGTCCCCATTTTTGGTGCATAAAAAATTCTGAAAAAGCATGAAAATATGTTTTAATTATTCATCTGTCTCAGCAGTATTAGGACTTCTTAAAGTACTATTACTTTTACGATCAATAATATTATACTCGTAAAAAATTATTTACTTTCATTAGGCCATATACCTTGATTATATTCAAAAATCCTCAATGGAAAACATTCAGACACATTGTCCATTATTTTGAAGAAAATGAAATCTCCTTACAAGGAATCCAACACGGAATCAAAAATTTCTACAGTCAAAAAATAAACTATGATATTGAAAAATTAGATGATCTAACCCCAGATGAAAGTGATTATCATTTATGGAGACTTTTATATCCATCATTGGTCCTCGATCACCTATATTACTATTGTATTACTAGATAACAACCGTTTATAATCCACGTCTTTTTCATCCATATCAATGTATTTCAAAATTAATTGGTTAAACTACTCAATAATTATTATACATGGTTCTCCTATAAACATAATTTCACCCCTGGTTCTTTAGGAAATATCATAGAATGAATCTCCATTATCACGATTACAGTGACATAAAAACTAAATCATTGGTGATATAAGGAAGAAGGTCATAAGGGAAAAGAATGTTTATTTTTTATGTGATAATACATGATAGAGAATGACTTGAATTCAAAATTTAATACTGATTTATAATTTTAGGTATCAAATATTAATATATAATAAAATAAAGTAGACTAATTTGAATAAGAAATTAAGACAACATAGTAATGGTAGGAAATCATGAAACTGTGATCTATTGGAAAACAAATACTGAAGACTTTTTCATCAGTGGCTCATCTAACAACAGCTCATCCAATTAAGGATCTTTGTATTTTGGATACTAACCAAAATTTATCATATAATATTCATGTTTTCTATAAATTATTATATTATAATTCAATGGTTTTGTGAAAATATAAGCAACAAGATGATTATTACCAATGAATTCAAGAGTTTCATCACACATTTGAAAATGGACACCCCATATTTACTATCTCACATATATATATTTTTCCTAGAAAAAATATAAGAGTTTTATAAGTATTTTTTACACTTTTCTTATCACCATTGTAGGGTCATGTCTGATTCGATATCGATTATATAATAATGTGTGTATCATCTAAAAAATCTATGCACACTAACATCTTTATGCTATGTTCTCAACATTAGTAGTAGATGGTGAATAAAATAATTATTTTCACTACAGAAATATATTATTGTCATTCCAAAATGATGACATGGTCTGGAGTTTTTTTAAATTACATGAAGTCACAAAAATACACAAATCAATAACTCACTATGTCAAATGATTTCCCTCAAAAACATTATACTAGTAAATTGGTTGTATATTTGAGGTATTTGAACATCGTTTTAATATAAATTAAATGATAAACTTTATGTTTTTGTGAGAATGGTAAAACATAAACATACTAATCATAATATCATGCTTTCTAGTAATTAATTAATTCTAACATCCAATCATACCACTAGAATTAGATGGATCCAATGGATTTCCAGTTTTATAATGCTCCATCATACTAGTGGTACTCTTGGTAGGATTAATTATTTTAGTTCTATCAAAACCAAAACAATTTAAATTTTATTTTCCATTATTACATTAATTTAGAATAATTCATAATTTATTTTCTAAAATTATAATACCATTAAATAAAATAAATTCGCAACTAAATCACATTTAAAATATATTTTTAATCATTTTTTTAAAATTATTACAGAATAATTTTTTTGAAGATTCATATAAAAAATCATCAATATTTATTTTAATTTCTTTTATAAAATGGGTAGGATAAACAATAAATTTTTTAAAAAAATGTGAAATTTGAAGATATGTGAGCCTTTAAATAAAAATATACAAGATTCAATTTTAAACCATATAAAATAAATTTATATATGATAAAATGATTTAGAATGTGAGAATATCGATATATTAGGGGTTCTTCAGAAAAATGTCATCAATTATAAATCCATTTGTTAATAAAATTTTGAATCCATTTGATATTGTTTGATATCCATATTTTATACATATTAATGAAAAATTATAAGGGATTCATGTTTAGATTCAAGTGAAATATATCCCTCATTATAAATACCTACTTTTTGACTATATCTTTGTGTAACCAATATAACTGTATTTCATGATATTGTGCTTGATTTGTCAAACATGTTTTATAAAAAATTGTTTCAATAGTTAGGGTTTCTTTAGATCTAACTTAAAGGACCCATACATTATTTATTTCAATTATATCTTGTTATTATTTCTTTTACATCACCTAGAATTCAATATTAATTTCATCATTAATTTTCTTAGTTTCGTTTGTTCAGAAGAATTATTGACCTTCAACATGATTTCTATTAGAATCTTTTGTTTTTTTACCTCTATATAGGGCGTCAAATATATAATTTTTAAGATGGTATATATGAGTTCTAATAGATCGTCTAAAATAAGGGATGTGAGTCTCTTGGTCTTCTATAGGTTGAGGTTTGGAATGACACTGTTCATTATAATTGGCTGATTTTTCAACTTTTTCCCAAAATTTTTAGAAGGGTTTGCATTAATATTCATAGTTGATAGATAATCCCCTATCTTATATATATGGGTCTAGGGTCTATGTGAACATGACTAATAAGATATTACATTAAAGGATTCTTTTATAGTCTTAGTTCATTTATTATACATTCTAAATGATTTACTAGAATATAAATTACCATGAACAATTATTCCATCGCCTTAGGATGAAAATTTATCAAGAATATACTTACTGTTAAGAATAATGAGTCACAACCCATCCCAAAGGATCACATGTCGTGACTACCTCTATCACACCTCTAATATTCTAGGGGCTGGTGACTAGAACATGGTAGGAATATCCCAGAAAAGGAAGGCATTAAACTAAAGTACATGTACGCAAGTACACAACTCCAGGCCACAAATGATGAAATTTAAAAAAACATTGTAAAAAATGCATGCAAATGACTATTTCACACAACCATAGTAAAAAAATGAAGGTACATGAATGTATGTTATGTCAAAATAATCCCACAAAAAATAGTTTAGAACCCTTTTACAAAGCTGTATGTAATGAGGTAATGGGATTATAGTCTGAAATGCCAAAGGAGCGGTCTCACAAAGCACCTCCTGGTCCTATTTTTCCTTGGACTTATTTTGGTGGTTGATCATCTTCAAAAAACCACAACACATGTTGGAAATTACCTTGTAGGTGTGAGTATAAAATTTCTCCGTAGGATAATCCGTAAATACAATGGAATGCAAAAATGAAATACCACAATTAAATATCAAAAAGCAAAAGTACATTCATCACTACACATGAACAAGTTTACAACACATATATAAAAAACATCTAGATATACTCAATTAAAGACACAAGATAATGAGGCCATCCATGTCCAATTATCATCTACCTGATTCTGGTCGATGCAGGCTCATTTATGGAGAAATCACTACTTGATCCATTATATCACTAGAGACACTCCTGAAGAGGTCTAGCTCATTTGGACCTTCCCCAAAGAGAAAAAATTGTTCAATGATGAAAATGATACAAAAATAGAGGATCGTACCAAGACAGACAAGGTAATATAATGTACCCAATCTGGATCAACCCGCAACCTAGATGTTCATTCCCATACATAATAGAGAATACCGAATGAACCTACTAATGTGGCCAGAAATATGGAGGGCCAACACCCTATTCATGGCGGTAAATTCAATTCCATAAAATCAACTATGGGTGATAGAGGACTCCACTCAAGTCACACAATTGTATACTATACTCTATATGTGGATCATCCACTATAGGGGATTGCTATCCAGTTATGTGGAAATAATTCCATAATGAACCCTCAAGGAAATGACCAAGGAAATTATATAAACATATATTCATCCATTATAAAAAATCCTCACTAGTCTCAAAAGTACCATCTCATCATCATGTTCTCAACTCTAAAGACATCTTGTAAAACGAATATAACTTTTGAATGATATAACATTTTGAATTTCATAGGGGTTCCTTGGGCTTATAGGGAGACTGTACGGTCTTTCCACCATACATGGTCGTCGACCTCACCACAAATTGGCCATCGTGCACTGACCATGGATTTTGGTACACGTAACATAGATGAACTACCAGGTTGTCCAACTAGGACATTCTCCATACACCACTGTTATAGCTACCATGTTTATTGGTCAACCATGGTGTGGCTTAGCCTCAGTCAACCCATATCTGACCTGGTTTTGACTCACCTGGATGGGTCCAGCCAACCTAGCCCAGCCAGTCACTAATGGCACAACCCATCTCCCCCAGCCTGTCCCATATCCCTTTGCACGAATCAGCTCCCCTTCCCTAACCCTCTTGTGTGTAGGCTACTTGCTCCTCCATACACAGCCTTCCGGGACACATATTTTACCGTATATCCATGATACATTAATCTGCATCTCACGTGGCCATCACCACGGTCCGATCCAGTTGGCCCCACTAGTTCCCATGCAACTGCACTACACACCACCATGAACCACCACCTGCATCATCCATATACATCCATACTACTATTTTCATACTTTATTCATCTAGTTCCAGAATTTATAAATAGTTATAGATCTGAGATCTTCATGACTAGATCTACACATACCTTGCCTATGTTTTCAGTATTCCACCAATCCTGGGGTCTGATCGCATTCAGATCCCCACAAAAATGTCAAACAATGAAATGAGAGGTTCCAATGGTGATGAACATGGATAATGAGAGGTATAAATCCATGTGAAACACACTGATGAGAAAAAACCATCATCCATGTGGGGTGGGCATCAATTCATTCTCATTATAAAAAGAATAGAGTTCCAAATAAAAAAACTCCTAAATAATAATAATAATTATAAATCATCATTCAACTACCAACCTTCAGATAAATCGATTTGTTTATTGACCTGTGTTCATTTATTAAATAAATAATTGGGAAAAGATAATGCTAAAACATCTATAACCTGATTCTGGTCGGTCACTAATGATGCACAAAGTGTTCTTGTCGTCATTTCTAAAGTTCTTCGAATATAAGGTGTGTTTCTCAATCGATTTATCATCATCAACCAATGATTTCTCTAGATGTTATTTCTCTACATGTCTTTTGGAATTCCTCGTTTATGATAACAAATGTGAATTCTTGAAAATTACATAATAAAACTAATGTCGTTGCTTCAAAATAATTGTTAAAAATAGTTTTATTAATGGTTACATCCTCTGTGACTTTTTCTATAAATGACCAAAACTGACTATTGTTAAGTTAGCCTATCGTATGGTGGCATCATATTTTTAAAATGAGCATCCATTTATGTGTTATTCATCTTTTTTATGAAAACTATATGCATGTGAAATTAAAAGATTAATATTTTAAAATAATTTATCATGGCATACCAAGCCTCAGAATTGCACACTGCCTTATTGTGTAGTCTCAAAATCAATCCATAAAATAAAATATTATTAATAATATGAGATTCTAACTTCACCCCACCATATGTATTTTTTTCCCCAATATACCAAAAAAGGATACCCAAATAGATGAGGGTACTGAGCCCAAATTTGAGCCTCCTACCCCTATGTGGTTTCCTAGAGATTCTCAGGTTTCCAACAAACTTGATCAAAGGGAATCACTCAGTAATGAAGTATTCAATATCGTTGATCATTGATCTCCACCATGTACAAAGAAAATTTATCTTCTTCCTCAATTTCCATTTCATCGTAATCAATGACATGTGATGGATCATTCACATATGACTTGATCAATGAAAAGGGGATGACATCATGTAACCGCTATAGCTATGGACATAGAGCCAAGTGGTACCCCACCTCTCCAACTATGTATATTATCTAGGAATGTTCAATTAGCCACTGAGATAGATTTCGTCCCAATCTAAATCCATGTAATACACATCGTGGTGAATCCTAACAAAAATGATGGTCTCATTCATAAAATACTTAAGGCATTTGTCTCCTATCAAAATAAGACTTCAGACAGATACGTGCAGTCTTCATTTTCTCCTGGATGATATTCATGTCACGACCCGCCCTTGGGGTCCGTGCCGTGACTACCCCAAGCCCGCCTTCCATAGGCCAGGGGCTGGCGACTAGCACCAAGGCATAAATCCCAGAAAAAGGGAAGGCATTGCCTTTGTAAAGTAAACAAACACCACAGAGTAAGCAAGCGGAAGTAAACACTAAGTACAAAAAGAAGAGCTGAAAAGTAAAAAGGGGCCGGAAATACAATCCCAACTGTAAAGTACAACTCGAAAGGGGAAACAGCGACTGAAAAGTAAAGCTGCTACGCTGAGATGTCCACTGGAAATCCCACCTGAAGGGTGGGTACAGATAGCTCCTCTACTCCTCGGGTCCCGCCATCCGCTCCGAGTATGTCCCACCCAGTGGTCCACCTCCGGGTACCGCCTCGTCGTATAGTCCACCTCCAGGTACCGTCCAGTCCTCGAACCTTCGGCTTCTGTCAGCACTGTCCGTCGTCTGCAACCAACACAACGAGGTGCGGGCATAGCCCGTGCAGGGGTGAGTATAACGATACTCAGTAGGGACCCCGAGACACTCAAGGTCTCACTAAAACCAACAAGGATAACCAAAAGAAGATCACAACAGATAAACTCTACTTAGGTATATGCCCATACATATACCTAAGTTATCAAGTAACCCATCTCAGTCATGAGGAAACACAAGGATCATGAGATCAACGGATAACCACTACCCAGGTATATGCCGATACATATATCTAAGTTATCAAGTAACCCATCTCAGTCATGAGGAAACACAAGGATCATGAGATCAACGGATAACCACTACCCAGGTATATGCCCATACATATACCTAAGTTATCAAGTAACCCATCTCAGTCATGAGGAAACACAAAGGACAAAGTCTCAGCTCAAACCAGGATTTTCATTATCGAAACCGTAACTGCTGAAGAGCTCCGTCTCTAGAGTGTACAGTGGTCCTGTCACGACTCCGAGGCCGCCGCTCACTAACCTAAGACTGCTGAAGTACTCCTCCTGTCGAGTACTGCGGGTCTGCTGCCAACTACCAGGCGCTCCGTCCGCTGAGGGTCTGCTGCCAAATACCGGGCGCTACCCAGATAGCCTACTGAGGTACTCCTCCTGTCGAGTACCGCGGGTCTGCTGCCAACTACCAGGCGCTCCGTCCGCCGTGGGTCTGCCGCCAAATACCGGGCGCTCCGTCCACTGGGCTAGTCGACTCACTCCAAGTCGAGTCGGTCAAGCAGTCGTCAGGTCTCAGCCGGCTACACGGTCTCCGTACTCTGCACGCTCGTCTCCGGGAGGGTCCGCTCCACGAGCTACTGGTCGATACTCCAAGTATCACAAAGTCCCGCAAAGAAGTATCTCAAAAGTCCGTCTCGTCACAGGGGTCTCAACGCAACAGACGGCGCGTCGATCGGACGCCCGGTCTGTGAGTTATTAACCTTTTCGTCCCAGGGGCCCGGTTGGTTTCGAGTGCGAACCAATCCCGGCCGTATCTCAACTGTACCCCGAACTCCCATAGGGTATACTCATAGGGACCGTTACTAAACGTAAACACCAACGCCGCTGACGGTTCGTCAAACGGACGTCCTGTCTGAAAGATATCAGCTTTCCCGTTCCAGGGGCCCGGTTGGATTTCGGGTACAATCCAACCCGGCCATACTCCGACTGCATCCAAAACTCGGGCGGAGTATGTCAAAAGTTCCGTCTCATCAAGAGGAAGTCAACGAAACAGACGACGCGTCAATCGGACGCCCGGTCTGTGAGTTATTGGCTTTTTCGTCTCCGGGGCCCGGTTGGTTTTTAAGGCAAAACCAACCCGACCGTACTCCACCTGCGTCCAAACCTCGGGCGGAGTATGCCAAAAGATCCGTCTCACTAAGAGGAACACAACGCAGCTGACGGCACGTCAATCGGACGTCCGTAGCTCAAGATATGAGCGTTTCCGCTCCGAAGGCCCGGTTGGTTTCGTGAACGAACCAACCCGGCCGAACTCAAAGTAATCCAAAACCTTGAGTGCGATATACCGAAACGACCGTCTCGATCCAAGGATCATGTTGCCGGAGACGGTTCGTCATTCAGAGGTCTGAGGCTCAAGTTATGGGCCAAAAACCAATTCTGGTTCGAAACGGGGGGTCCGGGTCCGGGCCGACCCGGCCCGACCCCCCCCCCCCCCTGGGGCGGCGTGGCGGCGCAGCGGCGGCGGCGGCCGGCGGCGGCGCGGCGGCGCAGTGGCGGCGGCGTGGCGGCGGGCCGCGGCGGTTGGCGCCAGGCGCCGCACGAGGCTGGCAGGCGGGGGCTAAGCCCCCGCTTCTCCAAGGTGGCGCGGCCTTTGTGCCGCGCCTGAGTAAACAAACGGCCCCACGTGTGGGCCGGTTTTGAAGAGTCAAACCGGGGGGCTGCTGCCCCCCTTTCATGGAACCGCCCCCCTCTTAAAGAGGGGGGTTTTATGTGCTGGCCGGGGGAATTATTTCCCCCGTTTTAAGCCTTCCGGCCGGCCAGCTGGCCGGCCGGTTTTCTCCAACGAGACCGGAAATTCCGGTCCCCCCTTCGGCTTCCGACGCCGGCGGCCCGGCCGCCGGTCTTCTCTTTCCGCCGCGGCCCGGAACCGGCCGCGGTCTCCTCGTCCCGCCGCGGCCCGGAACCGGCCGCGGCGTTCGTCGTCCGGCGCGGTGCGACGGCACCGCGCCCCTCTGCCGCACTTTAATTTCTTTCAACGCGGCGCGACGGCGTCGCGTTCTTGATGTTTCTTCCATGGTGTGCGCGCGACAGCGTTGTGTAAAATAAAAGCACGATCAACCGTGTGGTGCGACGGCACCACGCCACTTGCTTCCACCCGCAAGAACAAACAAGATCGTTGGAGGGGGTTCGGCCGTGTTCGTGCGGTCCGGCCCCCTCACGTTAAAATAATAACGCAACTTTAAATAATCAACATCCTCACGTTAGTCATACGAACCACGAGCAAGAATGAGATAATTAAATATTAAACAACATCCCCTACCTTGGTATAAGGTTCGAAGTTCGTTCTACGTTCCGCGGAAGACGACGTCGCGGAGGTCGGGCGACGCGGTCGTCGTTCGTCAAATTCAACGATGAAGAGGCGTGTCCGAAGAGGCACGTCATTGGCGAATCCTTGTACGCCGACGAAGGTTGTCCGAGGAAGGTGCGGTGTTCACTCTTGTTGACACCGAAGACGAAGAAGAGCGGAGCGGCGTTCTTCGTCGGAAACTTGAGCGTTCTACGTCAAGTCTTGAGGAAAGTCAAATAAAAAGGAAACAACGAACTCAAGAACCCCTACCTTGATAGTCGCACGTTGACGGAGTCGTGGAATATCGGTGTCGATTCCTTTGACGTCGGAGGAAGAGTCGTTGTCGATGGCGTTCGTCGCGGAAAACCGTCGCGGAAGAGATGATGCGGAAGAAGAACGTCACGTCGCGGATGGATCGTGTTCTTCGGCGGAGAAGTTTTTCGTTGAAGAACGACGTTCTTCGCGATCTTCGTTGAGTTTAAAGAAGAAGAAGAGGCTCTCCAAAAGCTCTCAAGGAGACAAACAAAGAACCCAAAATAAAATAAGACAACTTCTTATTTTATTATTACAATACACATTAGAATTTCAAAAGTTTGAAATTCATAAAGGTTAAACTCCCATAATTAATTAAGTAACTCAAGTTGACAACATTAAATGAAATGAGTTAAAGGGGAGGATTTAAGAGAATTTGAGGAGTTGGGGTTCATGTGGACCCCACCTCACTTAATCCTCCCAAGGGAGGTTAAGTGGATGTGGGTCCCACTCCCAACTCCCTTTGGTAGGACTTAACTAGTTAAAAATAAAATTTGTTCCTCACAAATTTTATTTAACTTAAACTAAAAACCCAAAAACTAACTTTCAACCCGCAACAAACGCAACTCCCGAAAAGGACTCTTTAAGTGAATATCGGCGCTGCGAGTTCATCGGTGCCCTCGGATTTCAATTCCGAGCACCGGATCAAAAGTTAGAAATACCCGCTCGTTCGTTCACTGAACGTACCCGAGCCAAACTTCGGAAATTAATTCCGGGCACTCCGGGCCTCGGAATCAGGTGCCGTCTGAAACCGCGCTCTTGTAAAATTCTAAAGAAAATTAAGAAAAAATTTCCCTTGAATTTTACGGGTCTTTACAATTCACCTTCTCGATAGTAGTTTTCCAAAATTTCAGGCCCATGAATGGTGACTCTTCGGGGTCAGTCCCAGAAAGGGGTGACATGTTGGATTCCCATACAAGGCCTCAATTGGTTCCATGAAAATGGTGGAATAATAAATGATTTTGTATGAAAATTTCACCATTGGTAGGTGATCATCTAAACTATAACCACTATTTAACACAAAATCCCACAAAATTTCCTCTAGAACTAGAATGATCCACTGATTTTGGAAATCTGACAGTGGGTGGAACATTATTCATAATCAGAAGAGGGTCCCAAATGCCTCTTAGAACCCTTTACACAACCAAGATTTAAAAATATCATTACAATTTGAATCCATCATCCATGGAAGTCTTTGTAGTCTAATTATCACACATATATAGAGTCTTAAAAATTCCCTATTAACTCTCCTCTTTCCTAGAAAAAAATATGGATGCATTTTTTACTACATCATTGATCACACAGATGAAATATTGGTCTTGTATGTTTAGGGTAAACTCATCATGATGTCTACTGATATCCCAACTCAATTCCATTCTGGAACCACGTGGGGTTGAACCAATCTTGCATGAACCTGGTGCTCAACATTCACTTGTTAGAATGTAAGGAAGAGAGAGAAAATCATTTCAACTCCACTATTTATTCCTAGACCCCAAAACTATCATTAGAGGTCCAGGTACATCTTTTCCAAACATAGATGTACTACCATTGTGGATGTATTAAACTCACTGAAAACATCCTCTCACAACAACAATTGTACTACTACACGTCTGATAAAAACAAAGTCATGCACTCCACCTTATGAAAATCAATCAGAAGCATGCCTTTGAAAATATATGGTTGAAAGGTATAAAAGTTGGTATCCACAAGTTATGCCTCCAAGTCACACAGTAAGAATGTAGTGGTGACAAACATGGACTATAGGTAAGCATCACCATATCTATTAATAATGGATAACTCCAAAGAGGCTAAATACTCAGATTCCTGATTCATCAACTGTTAACTGGATATACTTCTAAGAGAATCTACCACCATATTCACCAACCCATGAGTATTGATAGTCTCAAATTTATAGAATTGGATGAAATCTATCCATCAGTTATGTCTCCTGATCTGATCCTTCTTTGAGAAGATGTAATTTATACTCTTGTGATCAGAGTAGTTGGTAAATGGATCGACCATCTGGTAGTGTCTCCACAACTTCAATGTGATTATTACCATTTTATATGATGATCATGGTTTATGTAGTTTTAATCAGGTGGTCTAAACTAAATGAAGCATTGGAAATCACTAAATTAATCAACATCAAGACAAAACCTATAATGGTTTTTGATGTATACTAGAACACTATGTACTCCACACGCTCCTATAAATATCTCATGAATGGACTGTCGTTCAATCTCTACATCAATTTCCGAGAACTATCGTAACACTTTTCCATCTACACAATAGATTTATAATATCATTTCAATGCTATCGAGGATGCATTCATCCTAGATAAGTCGGGTACAACACTACAATAGTAACCTACCATACAAAGAAAACTCCTCAGCTCGGTAACACTCTGGGGTGCCTCCCAATCAATCACCGCCTCAATTTTTACTAGATCCACTCTACCTCAAGCCTTTTAAATGATGTTTCTGAGAAAATGGACATCATGAATCCAAAAAACAACACATTGAGATCTTACTTTAATGTTGGTTCTCTCTTATTTTTTCTAGGACCATCCAAAAGTGTCTCGCATGCTCTTCCTCAAACATAGAGTACTCTAAGATATCATCAATAAAGGCCACCACAATACTAAGTGTGGATGAATGATATGGTTCATGAGTCCCTTGAATATTGCTGGGAAATTATTCATGAAAAAAGGAATCACCAAGTACTCATAGTGGATATAAAAAAATGAAGTCCATTTTTATTATATCCTCATTCATTCTCATAGATTGTGATAGCCAGATATGAGTTCAATATTTAAGAAGCTTTGTCTCCCTTTTGACTGATCCTATAGTTAATTGATCCTCTATATTGGATAATTATTCTTCAAACTCACTTGTTTTAAACACAAAAACACCACACATAACCTCAAAATCATGTCTTCCTTATTTGAAATGAAATATCAGTTTTCCTATTTTGAAACACTGGGTGTCACACTTCCCTTCCTCTACAAGTCCTCCATCTTTAACATCAACTCATGGAGCTCTACGGGACCCATTCGATATGTTATTTTAGATATCAGTGTCATCCCCAGTTATAGATCAATGTAAATGTATATATCATATTGGTGAGGTTAACCTATAACTTCCTAACCAATGGAATCCTCATACTACTCCACTACTGTAAGAAAAATGACTACTAGTCTCATCCACTGCATTGATGGTGTGGCTATCCAACTAATATGTAATCTCATAAATCCTCAAATGTGTGAGTAAATCATAAAATTATTATAATTACATTTCACAAAATGAATAACCTATTCCTATCACTATAGACACACAACACTATGCACATAGAACATGTAATCTATGCATGAACTATGTATAATCAATATATACTATTAATGACATTGTAAAGACTTGATGCTATTTCCCAAAGATCAGAACTAAAAATCCCACCTCCAAGAGTCGAGTCGCACTGTCAGCACTAATATGTGATCATTGAATCTACTCCGGTAGGATTCTCCAAGTGTAAGGGCTGAGTCAACAGTTAGGGTGGAATTTTCAATTATTGAAAAGTAATCATTGAATGAAAAGTATGACTAGAACCATATTATATAAAAAAGATAAGGTGTAAAAGACATTTATTGAAAGTCAGATAATCTGTTAACCCTTGTGGTCATAAGCCTCCAATGACGTCAACTGGCCTTGTCCCAATCCTCCTGCTCTCTAATCCATGCTTGAACCACCTGGTGGTGGTGGTGGTACTAAGTCAAACCTCCAACCACCTTCTGCATCCCTTCTAGGTACTCTACCATGTAAAAAACCAAATGTACCACCCAAACAATATCTTCATCTTCCTCACTATTCAAATGATCGTCTCATGATTAGCTATATGATGGGTAAGACGATCACATGCCAGATGTCCCCGACGATGACATGATTAAGTTCGTCTATCCCCTGGCTAATTCGAGCTAACTTGGGAGACTTGGACATCTGATCATGTGTCTTGTATTCCCCTCCTGATGTGCATGAGCCACTTTGATCCCATCGTATACTATCAGACCTGAGGTTATAGAAACCTGGTTCCCACTACTATCTCCCACTACCGGTGTATGGTCCTCTAGAAATCTCTCAACTAGTAGATATCACTCATGTACGCCATAAAAGGTAGGAATGCTAAGGGATACAAACAATGCCCTAATTTCCTTGAAAAATCTCTTATTAAAGGTCTTATCCCTAATGAATTGGTATTATAAAATGTTTATGTGGTAGCACAAAAGGTCAATAAAACACGTTTAATACTCTGCCATGGTCATACTTCCTTACTACTGATATATAAAATCCAGTATGAGTTCCTATCGTAATGTGGAAAGATATAAATCTTCTATGAATAGATCCTCTAATTTAATCTTGTTTAGGGAAGTATTTTCATTTTTTAGTCACTATACTCCATGATCACAATGCATATCCTAGAATTAGATGCGTGGAAGGAACTGTGATCTGATCCGTAGGCACCCTAAGAAGGATAAAAACAAGGGTGACATACTGTATCCAATCATCATATATCTAGGTGCCTAGATCACCCCAAAATTTTGGTGTTAATAATCTTTGAAACTCGTGAAATTAACTCATCCAATGTTTATCCATAGCTAGTAGAGCTAGTTTTAATTGATTCTCAATGGGTGGTGTTAGATCTGGTAAACCACATGGGGGTTCTATCTATAGTACATGATCATGTACTAATTCATTTTCATTAGAAAGATCATCATTGTGATCAGGTGGTGGAATCCTGGCTGGCTATCTACATGGAGGCATCCTAAAAAAATTATGCACATTAATCAATAATGTATATTTGGAAAGTAGAGTCAATATGGAAGCTGAAAAAAACAATTACTATATGATTCAAGTACCATTTTTTTCCATGAATCTAGTGTTTTCATGTAACAAGTTGAAAAGTATGTTCTTAGAGTCCTTTTATATGAATACATTGACTAGAACACCCACATTAGATTTCATGACCTTAATTCTGAACAAGTAATAGTTAAAATCGTTTCACCAAACCAATCTAAAAAACTATCAAACCTAAAGTAGAATTTGATAGCTCTGTTACCACTATGTCATGACCCATCCTAGAGGGGCTCATACAATAACTACACCAATCAATCCTCTTATGGTCCAAGGGCTGGTGAGTTTCCCCGAGTAAGCATATCTCAAAATATTATAGGCATTATCCAAAAGTAACTGTATGCACACACACATCTCCAAGACACAAATGCTGCAATGAAAAATGAAAAATGAATATAAACCACTATATCACACAACCAGAGTAAAATTTTGAATGTAATGGAAAGTAAAAACATATTGAACAAGAACAAAAAAATAATTTATAACTCATCTTCCAAACTCTATGAAAATATATACTAGAACATTGGTCCGAAATTCCACAACAACACACATCAGTCTATCAAGTCTCATTAAGTATTTTCTGGTCTTGGTTTTCCTTGGACTCCATCAAATGGTCAATCATCTTTATAATATATGAGACATACTATTAATGATTGTGTTATGTTGAGTATAGCAATATTCAGTAGCACACCACGAAGCCACAAATTTATACCACAATGGAATACCACAAATGAACACCACAAAGGAATACCAAAAATAATAAACACAATAGAATGTACAGTCATCTCGACATAGGTATATTCCTATATAGAACATATTAAAAGAACATCTAGATATACTCAACATATATGAAAAACTATATAGGAAAGACACAACCAATTACTATTCAATGGATACATCCCAAATACCGCTCATTCTTGATGAAATCAGTACTCGAGCCATGCTATCTTCGGGGAAAACTATTAATAAGGCTTGCTCATTTGGAACCGCAAAAAATAGATTGCATTGGTCAGGGATGACTATGATACTCATAGTGGGGGTCCTTCCATGGATCACTAGGGAGTAAAATGTACCAAATCTGGATGAACCCATAATGTAGAGGATCTTTCCTAGACACACATGGGAATACCACTTCCCCTACTTATGTGGCCCTATAGATAGGGAAAAAATTCCCTCCTAATGGTGGATACTGTGATTCCATAAATCTCTTCTAGGGGTCATAGAGGATATGACTCTAGTCCCACAGAGGGTAACTATACTTTTTATGGGAAAAAACCTCTAGAGGGGGTTAAATTTGATTGGTGTCGACATAATGTCATATTGAACCATTTAGGAAAGGGAAAAGGGAACATTACCATCCATTACTATTCTAAACTATAAACTCACCCACTTCCACAAAAATACCATATCAATTTATGGCATTTAATTTCATAGAAGGCTTTTCCAAGGGATTTACTACTTGAACGTTATGGCAGATTCAAATTTCTTGATGGAGTTAGTGGGCTTGTGGACCAAAAATGTGGTCAACTATGGTGTCCAACCATGATAGTCGATTGACTATGGCCTTCATCATGTGGCTGCTGCACTACGATAACTAATGTTTCCACGGCTCCACATAGTTTACCCCAGGATATGACTAGGTCCGACTCACCTAGAGCGACCCTACCCACCCATCTCAGCCCATACCAATTGGACCAAACTTTCTCCCCATTTCATATCCATATCCCCTTGAACAAATTATCTCCCTCAGCTAATCCCACTCTCTAACGGTCCTCCAGGTCTTCCACATGGGACTATTCAGGCCAATGCACGTGCCCTCCCTGGCCGGATCTATATCATAGATCTCACGAGATCACCACCACAACCCACCCATGTCACCTCACCAGATCCCATGTGTCTTCATTCCACATTCCACATAGCACCATCCACTTCTATAAAATCCCACATTTTTATTACATAATGTTACATTACATTTCATAGATATAGAATCTTTAATGATTGGTGTCTTAGAAATAAGGTACATAATACAAGAAAACACAAAAAATTCTCCTTATACACTTGTAAGGATTCAACATAGTTTCATCCAAAGTAAAATTACTACATCTCATAACCATGGGAGAATAATAAAAGGAATGACTGAGAAAAAGACCGAGTAAGTAAAACAAGAGAGAGTGTTTTCATGTGAACTTGAGAGATATCAACAAGAACATAATGAATATCATAAAGGATTGATAAATAAGCATGATTTAATAATAATAACATGATTTATAAATTTAAAATATTTATAAAATATTTATTTTTTACATTTAAAAGGAAATAACCAAGGTCCATATCCAATGTTACATATAAATTACGAAGGATATTAACCATGGTATCATAAAACATTCCACCTCTAGAGATTAATTTCTTCACACAATGATTTAGATATATATCAGGGAACACCCTTAATATGAATATATTTTAATTTTATCCGTATATATAATTATAAAAAATTCATAAATAACATAGAATTATTAAATGAAATGGGTTTCATACCAAAATAGTGTTGTTTTAAAAAGTTATTAAATTTATTATCATCCTTTCATTTATAATATATAGAAACAGAATAAGAGTTTTATGAATGTCAATTACAGAATAAAATATCTACTCTTTACGTCTTTATAAATAATTCTTGAAATGAAATAGGTTGGGGTTTTCATTTAACTTAAAGAAGATAATTTTCTGAGATGAAAATAGATTTTTATATGAAACTTCTACATCATAACAGTTATGCAACACGAGTTTAGAAAACATTAAAATGTCATGGAAAATGAATCATCCATTAAAAATTTATTCATAATATAGTATAGTGACATTATAAAATGAAAATAATAGAATGTTACAAAAACATAAATGAAAAACTACAAAAAATAAAACATGAATGGAAAAAAGTGAAGTTGATAGTTCCCTTACCATGAAGAGTAACATCTAAAAATCAATGATTGGGACCTTGATGGATTGAGGACACCTTGGGAACACTCCATGGGAGGTAGTACTAGAATTAACATATGGAGTAGTATTTTTTAATGAATAAAAATGATGTAATGTCTTGGTATTTATTTTAAAATATAGGGTGTCTTCTATTAATTTTTTGAGACTCCTCAATAGTGGTATTTGAAAAACCCTGGGCTTACCCATTGTATTTTCCCATGTTTTTGCCACATGGGACACCTAATTTAATATTCTAATCTATAGGATTTGACCATATTTTAAAATTACATACTATATTAATATTATTTCATTAAACACACTGAAAAATCAAATATAATATTTTTAACAATTCACTGATTTGTTTTATAAATATCTCATAAATTCACCTTAACCTAATATAATTTTTCTATATTCAAACCTAAAATATAATTTATGAATATAATTTTCCACATTTTAGAAATGTACTTTTTGATTAAAATCACTATTTTTTTAAAAATACTATGACATAACTAAATATTTCAAGAACAGTTATTTACTTATTCCATTATATCACATAAAAATTCAAGGTGCCTAAATTAAATTTATACTTTCTTATGTGAGTTTACTATTCCAATGGTCATATTACAATTAAAAAGTGTAATATTTGTATTAATAATTTACTATTCAATAAACATTATTTTGATGTAATCAGACTCTAAATTGTTTACTGATCAGAACCGTATTTGTCCGTTTTTTTAAAATCATTTAAGAGATTCAATTATCTAATGTATAAAATAAATATTTTAAAATATTGTTTTCTCAATTAAAATAAAAATTATGAATCATCTTAGAAAAATAAAAAAATTTATCACTGTTTAATTTTGACCCTTATAATTAGAAAATAATGCTTATTTTTCCAAAACATTGTAATTTATAAAAATTGATTACACAAATTAACTAAAGACTCATTATATAACCCCTTGTAAATTTTTCATAAGACCTAAGAGTAATGAGTGAAATATTGATAAAATGACATGTTTTCTTGGAAAATATTTTTCCAGGGGTGATTTATATCAACAAGAACACACCATGATGGTGGTTTTGTTCAAGATTAACATTTTGAATCTTAGCTTGGGCTTGGACCAGAGCAATGCCAAGTGACTCTACCTCTTTTCCAAACTCTAAAAATTGGGCTTCATATGGCACGATTCTACTAGTAGAGGCAATCAACTCTTCTTTCTGCATTAATTGTATAGTATAATTTATATTTGTAAGCAATAAGTAAATAAATAACAAATTATAATTGTTCAAAATGATCATATTTACCAACGTTCACATAATGTTCAATTCACCATCGTATCAATTGATTTTTATTTATATAGTTTAAATGAATATGACACATTAAACCATAATATTTCATAAAAAAAATATAAATCAAAATTTTAGGTTTTTAACTTCTTCTCTCCTTAATAAATTTCATCCTCAAAATTTAAACGTGTACCCTAAATAAGAGAAATGGTTTTGATACTTCTTACTCATAGTCTTCAGGGGTTCCCAAGTGGATTCATCATATTAGTGGTTCCTCCGCAACACATTATCCAGGTGGGTATTCCTCTTGCGTTGAACATTGTCTCTATGTTCCAATATGTCCATTGACTGCTCTTCATATGTGAGGTTCTCTTCTATTAGTACCACCTATGGATTTAGTAAATATGATGGGTCAATTATGTACTTTCTCAAGTGGGATGTGTGGAATATATCATCATATTGGGTTAGATTTGGAGGAAGTGTAAGGTGATAGGCAACTACTCATACACAATCTATGATTTCAAAGGGTCCAATGTACATAGGGTTGAGCTTTCCTTTCGTCCAAAAACACAAAAATCTTTTCTAAGGTAAAATTCAATGAAACACATTGTCTTGAGCCTCCAAATCCAAGTCCCTTTTACGGTTTTCAACATTACTATTTTTTTTGACTATAAGCATCCATTTTGTGTTGTTGGATGGTTTGATCCTTTTCTATCATCTCTTCACAAACATAAATCAAAAAAATATTTATATCACCAGATTCATCACAAAAAGTAGAAGTTCTATATCACATTACCATATAGAGCATTATATGGTTCCATTTAAATGCTCGAATGAAAGTTGTTATTATACATCAACACAAATAATGGTCGATGTTGATACCATGGACATTTAAATTTCATTGAGCATGTAATCAGTATTTCCTCGAGCGTATGAATAGTCTATTAAGATTGGACATCAGTTTGGGGATGACAAGCCCTATTGAAATTCAATTTGGTACCCAGAGAAATTTAACAACTTCTATAAATTCATTATGTAAACAATAGATAATGATCAGATATGATAGAATGTGGAACTCCATACATCATTACAAATTTATTCAAATAAATCATGGAATCTTAATAAATAGAGAAATATTCCCGAATAAATATAAAATGGGTATTCTTGGTGAGATGGTCCACAATATCCCATATCGCATTGATTCCTTTGAAAGTTCGTGGTAGACCAGCAAAAATGTCCATAGTGATGTTGTCCCACTTCTATGTGGGTAGAGGTAGTGGTTGTAATACCCCTTAAGTATGTATTTACACTTCCTTCACATGATTAAATACAAGGAACCTTGTACTGTAGTTAATAATCTCCCTTTTCATATTATCCCACCAGTAATGATAACAAACGTGCCTATAAATTTTACTAATTAATGGATGTATAAGGAATGTTGAGCTACGACCTTCATTCAATAGATCCTTCTTTATTTCCTGAATATGTTGAACATATATACTGGAAAAAAAATTATTACACCGTCTTGATCAATATTTAACATGGGATACATCCCATCCTTCACAAACTCAAATTTGTTTGTAACAAAGTATCTCTTTTTTGAGGTTTCCTAATCTTATCTTAAAATGAACGCTAAAAAATAATTTCGGATAGGCTTGATGATGCTCATTACCATAAAATTACCATGTCTAGTTTTACTAGGTAATTGATCAATGGTTATCATTATTTCCTCCTTATGTATAGAACAATAGGTTCTTTCCTACTAAATGCATTAGAGACTTTGTATGCCCTTCTAGGGTGACAACGAATTGAACAATATTTGTCTTTAAGAAGTTCCAACAATATCCCCTGCCACATGGTCATTTTTTTTGTTTGAAAATATATGTAGAACTTTATGGTATATTTATATATAAATATTATCCCAATAATGATATTTCCTCAATATCATCATTTCCAAAAAAATATAATTCTATGTCCAGACCATGTGTAGGATAACAATACTCATGAATCCTCATATATCAATATTCCTAAGCAATCAACATGTCATTTTTCATGAGGACACACAAAATTTATTTTAGAGATACCTCTCTAAAGATAATGAATTATTTTCTACATATGGGGGGAGTTAACATGAATGATGTAACCAATCTCTTATTTAGCTCTAGGAATCATTCCACATAATCATTTTACCATATGAACTTTACCCCTTTTGGAGTTAACTGAGTTACTGGATTAGAATGTCATGAAATGTGTTTCACAAACATTCTATAATATCCCATTAATCCACGAAGCTATGAATATCAGTTATTGTTTTAGGCTGAGTCCACTCCTCTACAACAATTGTGTGTGTTGAGTAAACTATGATTCCATTATTTTCTTCAATGTTACCCTAGAAGGAAACTTTTTGTAACAAAAATTCACATATTCTGAACTTTCCAAAAATCATCTACTTCCCTAGAGTTTGAAACATAACTCTTATAAGATCATCATTATTCTTGTGACATAGGTAATATATCATAATATAATCAATAAAAACTACTAAAATGATATCAATGTTTTCCCAAATGACTCTTTTCATAAAATCCATAAATGTAGTATGAGAATTAGTCAAGTTGAAGGGCATAAAAATACATTCATAATGCCCAAAACATTCTCAGAAGATAGTTTTTGGAATATCTCCACTCTTAATCCTCAATTTATTATAATAAGATTAATGATATATCTCTGAGAAGAATTGTGCCCCATGATGTTGGTCAAATTAGTCATCAATTATTGGAAGAGGGTTTTTGTTCTTCACTATGATCACATTAATTTCATTATAATCAGTGCATAGTCGCATTTATCTATCCTTATTCTCCACAATGTGAATAGGTCTTCCCCTAGGAGACACACAGTCTGCTAAACCCCTTATCTATAAGATTATGGAGTTTTTTATTTAAAAAATTGAGTTAGAAATTATCCATCTTATATGGGGTATTTGATAGCAGATGAGATACAGGTATGTGTTCAATAATGACCACATCCTAACATTATGTAGAAGGTTTGGGTAACTCCCCAGGAAATATGTCAATGTATTAATGATTTATGGGGACAATTTATATCCTTATAATATAATATCCTTGTACATCCTAACTGTTAAACTCTATAATGAAGGATATGTGATATGTTTCTAGAAAAATATGATGTTGATAAATATTTCCCTGGAATATTACTCTATGTTTCCCATTCATGACTATGCATATTTCATTTCTTCAGCATTTTATTTTTTCATTATAATTTGACAGTTATTTCATCACTAGTATAATTCCTAATTCCAACATTTTAATGACATATAGATTTTCAATAATATTGTTCTCACTAAATTAAATATTATGGTTTTATAACAATGACGATTCCTGTATAATACCAATAAAAGTATTGAATGATAACTCTATATAAAGCAATTTAGGGGTTTAATTTAAATTCTTCTCAAACATTTAGAAAATAGATGAAAGTGTAGATCAAGAATCAAACAAACTCAATTCTATATTTTAGAGGACGAAAAGAGTTCCTTCAACCACATTATTTTGAGCTTCAACTTCAGCTACTGTGATAGAAAAAGCATACCCATTCTCCATTATCTAAAGTTGTGGCTAATGGTGCTTCCCTTATACTACCCTAGGATTTGGCCAATGATTGGTAAGGTTTAAATGGTTTTCCTACATGATGTATTGGAATTATAGTAGTCTTTACACCATATTCCGTTTGTTTTTATTATTCATATGCTAATATAGCACCTCAACACATCAATTCAATGTGAAATGTTTATCTCTTCCATAGTTGTATAACATACCTCTTCCAGGAAAGTAGTTCCCCGAATACATCTTCCCATGTTTATTACATCTGGAAAGTTTAATTTTCTTTCAGATTCTTCCATAATAAATTCCCCAACACAAAATATGATTCATTGATCTCTTATTTTTATTAGATTTGCGAGACCACAACATATCATCAAACTCTAGTTTGACTTTTATAGCACACCACATTATCTCCTAATAGCTATCATATTCTCAGTTGGCTGGATTCTTCAACAGATGTGGAAATAGAATACCAATGTATCTACCAAACTTTCCATTAGGAACTAATAAAATTCTAGAGGTTTATCCTAAAATCCATGTGATGTTCATATCATAACTTCTCACAAGTTAATTCACATTTTTCATCATCTCAAGAATTTCCTTCTACATTTTTGTTCGTATCGAATGAGGGAAATAATTATTATAGATGATATTTCTGAAATAGTTCCACTACATAGTTTCAATATCCTATATTAGACATAGGATTTTAATAATTTCTCACCAATGTCCATCTTCTCTCTCAAAGTGCTAAGTAGCCAAGGTGACCTTCTCTTGTTTTGAATAATGGAGTACAGAAAAGGACTTTTTGATAGAGCTGATACACTATTCATCAATCAAGGGATCAGTAGATCCATTTAACATTAGTGTCCATTGATCTATAAATGAATAAAAAAGTTTTTCCCTTCATACTGAAATCAGTTTGTCTTCTTGGTTTATGTTATTTTCCATAATATGAATCATTTCGTTCATCATTCTCATGAATGTTTCTGTTATAGCTTCCATCGGAGGGCCATCAGTGCATGTTTTGTTGCGGTAACCACATTCTTCGTTATTCTAATTTATTTCCATTTTATAAATTAATAAAACATTAGTAATAAAAAAATTTCATTTATGAATCTTTTTATTGTAAATGATTAATTTTTTGGGAACCCACTTACAAAATATTTCACCAAAATACTAGGATGTTTTCAGAAATTTCAAATTTTGTAGTGGTTTCTTCTTAAAATTTTCACATTCAAATTGTCATTAATAACTAAACATTATTTAGATAAAAACTAACATATCCTTCCTTTTTATTAGATAAATATTAATTACATTTCAGACCTTCTCATTCTTTTATTTCCATGAGATAATTTAAAACCTCAATTGATGACAACAATCTCAATGAAATCAGTCTCATTGGTGCAAAATACACTTGGTATATAAGACACTATAACAATGTAGTTTCCTCCATGTTGGATAGATCATTAAATAATGTCCCAATGTTAGATAAATGCCACAATATATCATGTACCACTCTTTATAGACTGAACTCCAATTATCACCCCATCCTGGTCAGTGTCTCCATGTAAGACATGAAACCCATTTTTGCTTTTAGATTTAATAATGTGTAGTTCTCTGAGGAGGAGTGCTCTCATGTCATTAAAAACTATTGATCCTCAATATTTCATAATAATTATGTCCTTGAATATAATCTAAAATTAAAATTTCTAAAACAAACTATAAAAACATGGTGTAGACCATAAGTAAACCAATTTAATAATGACATCATGATTCTTAATAATGATCACAATGATATGAAAACCAAAAATACCATCTCTCAATTTAACACTAACCCTACTCAGGAACAAAACATTGTGGTCAAACTCAACTAATTTCTCATATTCAAGTAAAAGATGATAAAAGAACTATTTAAAGTAAACTTTTTAAAAGACGGTGATAGAAAAAGTAAATTCTAAAACTCTCTTCACGGAATCAGGAAGTCCTATAGGCCACTAATCTTTTTAGTGGATGGGGACATGCTCCATGACAATGAAGATGACATTTCTCATCATATTGTCTCATACTATGGATCCATTTTCAATGGTCGTAATATAAACAAATACCACTTTCATGAGTTCATACTTCTAGTAATCACTAATGAGGACAACACTTTACTTCTCAACACTCTAATGGATCATGAAATCAAGTTCACGGTCAATAGTTTGAATCCCAATTGTGCTCCGGGTCCTAATGGCTTCATTATTCGCTTCTTTTAACATTTGGGGGTAGTGATTCAAATTGACATTTGTAAACAAGTATAATCCATCTTAACCAATGGGGTTCTCACTCACTATCTGAATGCATAGTTTCTCACCTTGATCAGAAATTTTGACAATTCCGTTGAGATTCAATTGTTTAGACCCATTGCTCTTATCAATATCCATTTTAAAATAATCCCCAAATTCATTTACAAAAGACTATCCACTCTCACGGATAAAATTATTCCCTAGAATGAATTTGGTTTTACAAATGGATCATTCATTCAAAACTGTATTTTCCTTCCATATGATTGTTTCAATAATTTGAATAAAAATAACAGAGTAGGAAACATAACTTTTAAAAATGACATTATAAAGGCCTTCGACACCATGGACTTGTGTTTTACCTTCAAAGAACAACATGTATTTGGTTTTAACACCTCTTTTATCACTTCAATCAGAAAACTCTTCAAATCAGCATCTATCTCCATTTTGATCAATGGTTCCTTCATGGGCTATTTTAAAGCACTAATGGTTTTAGGATAGGTGACCCCCTATCTTAAATTCTCTTCTTGATTGAAGAATACTACCTCATTAGTCTGATAAACTGTTTGGTGGACCATAAAAAACTAAAGCCCATACATGTCTCTTGGAATGTGAATTCTCCAACTAATATTTTTTTCCAGAAGAAATCATCCTTTTCCTCCAAGGGGATAACAGATACATTCCTAGTCTTAAAAATTCTCTCTCGCAGTATGAAGAGGATTTACACCAAACCAATAACTATAACAAATTATTAATCTTCATTGGGAAGAACTTCCCTCCAAAACAAAAAATTTCTATTATAAGTGACCTAGGTCCAGAAGAAGGTATGCCCCCTTTCGCTTATCTTGGTGTTCCAATTTTTTCGGACAGACACAAATCCTATCACTTTAATACTTTTGATGACCATGTTCTAAATCATTTATCTTCATAGAAAGGTAAATGTATATCGATGGGAGGTAGGATGTGACTTGCTAAATAAACTACTATCTCAGATGTGGTATACTCCATGATGGTCAACAGAAGGCCTATTGGTCTAATTACATAAATGAACACTACCATCATCTGGACTGGTAGTATTCGAGAAAGAAAACATGTGACTGATCCTTGGAAAACTTGTTTCAAGACTATTGAAAATGGTTGTATTGAAACATAAAATATCAAATAATGTAATGAATCCCTTTATGAAAGAATCACTTGGAACCCTTTTAACAATACTTCTGAAGAAATTACATTTCTCAAAATTAAGTTTCTTTAAAAACATAAAATGGAATATTCAAACATCGTTAATTTATAAATCTGGACTACCATCAAAAATTCAATTAAAAAATTCTGAATAAATCTAGATTGATGGTGTCAAGTTACTCCTCTAGGAAATTTCGGTTGTATAACTGGACTGGCACACCATTAATTTCCATGATATCTCCCTATAAATCCCTTGATAATAACAAAAACTCTATTAGATACATTTTAAAATCTCAGCATAACCACCCCTGATATTATTTTTAACATCATTGAATACTACTCTTTCTCACACACTAATGATTTCTTAATTTGGGAACCTTCTCACAATGGTATTATTAATTCAAAAACATTCCACTATCTTTTTCGGTAAGAATGCATGAAAATCATTAATCAACACATAGAGGATTCTAAAAATCTCTTTCTCTATTGCGCAAATGTTTCTTTTCTTTAGAACTAAATTCTTGACAATTTTGACTGCAAATGGATGATTCATTATTCTTTCAAAGATCAAAATAAAAAATGTTTAGAAATTAAAATCTCTCTGCAAATAAGTAACCTCTTTCTTAATGTTGATTCTTTGTTACAACATGTGATTGGGTATGATCATAATGATATTATTCATAAATATTACACATTTAATAAAATTACAGGTTTGACGAAGATCCACATTGCCATACATGAATCTTCCTTGATTCAAAAGGACATTGACCCAACGCCATTCATGACCTTGGGATCCTGATGCATCTAAGGATTAAAGAAAATTTATGTCAGCAGCATTGCACTCTGGATGTGTTTTGGAGAGTCCCCCCTACCTGGATGATCAAAATCAATATTGCTAGAGCCTCTAAGGGAAATCTGAGACCTAAATGGTGTGGTGCTGTTTTCATGAATGACCTCAGTCATAACATGGATTCTTTAGTAGTAAATGTGGAATTTCCACCTCTCTTGAAGCTGATATGCTGGGTTTGAATCATGGTTTTTTCCTTTCCCAAGGTATTTGGTTGTAACATCCTAAAGAGATAAAGTTACATGAATATTATCATTAAAGGGATTTAGAATGGAATATCTCATTTTATTTGGCCAATTACTACCTGATGGATAAAATTCACCTATTCTGTTATCGATCTAAACTATAACCTCACACATGTTTGTTGATAAGCAAGCATGGTTACAGATAGTCTGCCCAGCATGGGAGTAAATCAAGACATTACCTGGCTCAAATGAATTCTCAATTATCTCATTTAAATTCATGGAAATGATTGTAATATGATCCTGATTTTTAGACTCTTTTAATCTATCATTTAATTATATTTGTTCTTTGGTCGTTTTGGCCCTGTTATCACATTTTAAAAAAATTACATTTCAGAAACAGTGGAGCATTAACACTTAGTGTCTTTTAAATAAGGTAAAAAATACAAGAAATAAGAAAACATTCTTATAATCCACTTGTAAGGCTTCATCATTGGTTTTTCTGATGTACAATTACTATATATCATAACCTAGAGACACACATCAAACAAAATGGTGAATAGAAGGCCCAGTAAATAAATCAAGTGATACAATTTTTATGTGAACATAAGATATATCTATATAAACATGAGGAATATCATAAAGGCACTATAAAGTAGAAAATAATAATAATAATAATAACTTGATTAATAACATGAAAATATGGATAAAATTTTAATTTTGTCATTTATAAGCATATCACAAAGGTTCATCCCAATGGTGTCATATAAATTACAAATGTTATTCAACAAAATTTCATAAAAATTGTCATCTTTTGATATTAATTCCATTACAAAATAGATTTTAGTGATATCAGGGAACATACATAAAAAGTATTTTTTTCATGTGATCCATATATATCTTAATAATACATTTCAGAAATAACCCATGTGGAACAAAATAAATGGGTTTAATATCAAAATCACGAGGTGTTTAAAAGTGCTTAAAAACATGACAATTAATTTATATATAACCCACCGAATGGGAATGGGGATTTATATATGCCAATTAAAGAATAAAATATATCAATTTTAGTTATTTATTAATACCTCTATAAATTAAATAGTTTTGGGTATTCACACAAAGAAAATAATACAATTTCTTGAGAAAAAGAGAGAGATTTTGAGAGGGAAATTCTGCAATATAATATAAATGCCACATGGTTTTAGAAAACATTAAAAAGAGAGGTTATATAAGTCATGCATTCATATAAAATAATCATTATATAGTATAATGACATAATAAAATTGTAATAATAACATGTAATTGAATCGTGAATGAAATACCCCATAAAAGATAGCTTGAATGGAAAAAGTGAAGTTGAGAATTTCCTTTCCTTAATGAGTAACCTAATGATCCCTTTGAGCGGGATAGTGAGGGCATGAGGAAACCTTGGAAGGACTCCTTGGTTTGTATAACTATCAAAAAATTGTGTATTATTTGTTTTTAATGTTGATAATTGAAGGATTTCCATGGTATTTATAGTAATATAGGATGATTTTCTTATTAATTTCAATGGACAACTCATTGGTGGTTTTAAAAAATCATGGGATCTCCCATGTATTTTCCCATTTTTTTGGTCACATGGGACAAATAATATAATATTTTAATTCACATGAGTGTACATTAGGTTTAAAAAACATATTACATATTTATGATGTCATAAAACTCACTGAATACTCAAAAACTGTATTTTTACTATTCACTGAAAACACAACTTTTTTACAAAAATGACATAAATTCAGCCTAAACTAATAATGATGTTCTGAATTCCAAAATAAAAACCATTTTTTTAAAATAAATTACTTAGGTATTATAAATTTAATTTTAATGTCAAATCACTATTTTCCCAAAAAAATATTAACACTTAACATATAATTTTTAAAACACCTCTTTACTAATACTATTATGCCACATTACCATTAAATATTCCGAAATTACCTTTATCATTCCTTATGTTTGGTTATTATTCCACTCGTCATTTTTCATTGAATTGGCATAATATAACAATTTATAAGTTACTATTCCCCAAAATAATTATTTTGATCTTATCAGACTCTAAATTTCTTACTGATCACAAACATATATGTTCGTTTTCCAAAAATCACCTCAATGTATCATTTATTTAATGTATAAAAAATATGTTAAAGTAATTTTTTTTCAATATTCTTCAATAATGAGAATATTCTTATAATAATAACAAAAAATCATCATAGATTAGTTTTTATGTTTTTAAATTCCTAAATGATCTTTATTTTACCAAAAAAATTGTTATTCGTTTAAATGGTTTACAAAAAGTAACTAAGGCATCGTTACATTACCCATTATAACACCTGAATAGAACCTAAGTGTAATGTGGGAAATGGTGATATAATCTTGGGGTAGATTTGAATAGACTGCTCGATTGGTGATTTATATCAACTTGAAGTTCCCTCATACATGATTTAATTCAATCTAATCATGGTGAATATCAATTTTGACTTGGTACATAGCAAACCACGATGACACACACTTAATCCCATACTATGATAAATGGGCATTATATGGAATAATTCAACTGGAAGAAGCCCTCAAATCTTCTTTCTTCATAAACTAAAAATTATCATTTCTATTTATAAACAATAATTCTAACATAAAAAATTATAATTTTTTCCAAATGTAATATTAACCAACATTCATGTAGTGGTAAAAAAAATAAATGGTTATATTTTAATTATAATTATAGTTTTTTATTTATTATGATATATTAAATGCTAAATTTTCAGAAACAAAATTTTATTCAAATAATAGGGTTGTTACAGCTTCCATCCATGCTTTTGTGAAATTTTATTCTTCCTTCATTTCCAAAATTGAGAAATGGTAATAGATCTTAGTTCCTCAAGTCCCGGTTTATAAATAATCAGCCTTGTTGTTAGTTTTTTTCAAATACGTCTCTATAATCGCCTTCAGAGCCACTACAATATATTGAATAGGGAACCAAGAGGTTCCAACAATGATGATCTTTATGAGTAGGTGTGAGATATCGACAAGAAACATTCATATGAGGAAAGATGCTCTGTTGTGTGGCATTGGAATTGATTCATTCTATGTATAATGAAGAAAAAATAACCAAATAATTAAAATGAAAAAAATCATCCATGAAATTATAAACCATCTTGAAATGATCAAAAATTAGATCAATTTACTACTGGATTTACCCACATTCATCATGGAAATAATGAATGTGGTAACGATAAAGAAACAACCTCCTTACATAGATTTGGTTCGATCACTGAAGATGAATGAAGCATCTTTGTCATTTGTAGAATGGTCTTTAAAATCATGGTGGGTAATTCAATCGATTCATCATCATCCACAACAGTTTATCCAATGTTTCTTTCTCTACATCTCCATAGGATTTTTAGGTTTCTTATTCTGACACTAAATTCCTAACAAATACATAATAAAAAATGCCTTTGCGTAAAAATAATATTTACTAAATTATATTATTTACTATTATGTCCTACATGATTTTTTCTATATAAAACCCACACAAACTAAAGTATATTGACTCATAGGGTAATACTTCAATTCAAAACTCCAAGGTGCCCCATTATTTCTGATCTATCAACCCATTTACAAGTTGTTCCACATTTTTTTATCAAACCTGCACACACATTTTATTAAAAAGTTAAATATTATTAAAAAAATTACGAACACACTCTCCTCAGAATCTCACACTATCTCATCAAATTATCTCAAAATGAATCATTATAATATCTAAAAATAATACATGGAAAATTAGAGACATTACATAATGTCTTTGAAACCCGAAACTCTATATTATTTCATCATTGTATTTATACTATTTTATTGTTCATAAGTGGTTTAATGAATATAGGTTTAATTAAAACTATATTTTTTATGTAAGGGGGAATATTCATAGCCTCTAATAGAGAAATATATATGATAGTTATACTCATTAAATATTGTATGGAAAATTTATTTAAGTGTTATATTTCTTCATTGTACATCACAAATATTTTGCGGGGGCATGGGAGCATAAAATTTATTGTTAGAGAAATTTTGTGAGAAAAAATATTCAAGGTCTATAAATTCAATCTCTCTACAGTATTCAATTCTTACTTTGTTAATCGTAATTCCACTAATATTTTCAAAAGATTTTCTTTCTTGGTATAATATCAGAAATAATCTTGTTTGTGAGCTTTAAAGAATAATCAAGTATATATAGAAATGTAATCAACATGGGAATAAACATAGTTTTTGTAGTTTATATTAAATAGTATATAATTTACCAAATAACTCCATGGGAACCAACACTATTGTATTATAAGTTTAAATTTTTTTATTTCAATTGAATGATATCATATTTATCTTCTTTTTTTGACATCGGTTATAATATTTGACATTTGGGTATTGTATTTTATGTAGATCTTTGACTAACACTTTCTATAGATATTTGAATGTGTTTGAATATTACAATGTCATAGTATTGTATTCTAAATCCCATATTCCTCATTAAAGGTATCAAGAAAATAAATATTTTGAGAAAACAAATAATCTAACTTAAAATCATAAATATATTCATTTTAAAAACATGATAAAATAAAATAATTTTTGGAATCAAAAACATTTCAGGAATAACTATTAAATTTAAGATAAAAAACCGTCTTCACATGACTAGTGGATTCAAATTACATAAAAATTTAAGAATTCTATAATTAAAAATTAGGAAATTAAAATATTATTATAATTACTATTTATGCTAAGTCTGATAATTTTTCTATTAGCACTGTAAAAGAAATTATCATACCCCACATCCACGTTTATCAAATACATGATTCTTAAATAATCTCCATCCATAATTTTCAGAACTACTATGGTGTACTATAGTTTCATAGTAGTTCCCTTCAATAAAATACCCTATAAAAAATCACACAAAAAAAAATTTGGTATCCAAATCATCAGGATTTTAGAAATGTTAGTAATTATATCTCTACGAGAAAAATATTTTTACTTAATTTTCAAAAATTAATTTTCTGAAATTTGGAAAAAAATACAGTTCTCGATCTATAATATAAGATAGTTGTATTATAACATGAATATGGAATGAAGCTGTTTTTAATTTTTCTCCTCCATCCAGATTCATATCTTACACCAAAAGTTTACTTAGGTGATGTCTAATATGCATGAATTTATATAATAGTATTTCTAATATTATAAAATCACTATAAATGATTCATTAATTTAACATTTTAAAATATTCATCCATTTTTATCCATTAATAGTTGTGATTTAGTTTTTCATTTTCCACACTATGATTAGTTTTAATATTAATAGTAAAAATATTATATCTCTATATAATTTTATATCAATCCGTAAGCTCATAAAATGAAACTTCATGAAAATTAAAATAATAAAAATTATTTTAATGATAAAAAAATTGCATCAATATTTTCATCATTATTTAAATCCTTGTATTTATATTAAATATGTGCAGGTGTAGTAGGTGAAACATTAGATCCCTCAGATCTTCTTGTCATAGACATGTTAGCTATATCATCATTATCCTCTTAGGTAGTATCTGAATCACATGAGTTGTGTTAAAATGAAATACATGTTAATTTAATTTCATTATTTTATTTCTTATCAAAGTAATTATTTTATTTTTTTTATCTCCTCTTAGGAAAGTCATTTTTGAGCTATTGTTTATTTAATAGTCATAATAGATGAACTCATTTGTTGAATCATATATCTTCTAATCAATTCCCTTGTTTCCTTTATTTTGATATAGAAATATGTAGTGAGGTTTTCAAAAGAACATATTCTTATAAAACTTTTTCATTATTCATGGAATATGGTATGTCTCTTAATCATTATCAGTAGGATATTCTTCATCTGTTGAACTTTCAGCTTTAATTTTCTCCATCCATTTTTAGGCAATGTATTTGAAGGTAAGGATTTTATCTTTATTTAATCATCATATAATCAAATTGATTTTATTTTTTCCTCATAATTAATCTATTTTAAAATCATATTCTTAATAGTTTACATACATACATCACATTATTCCTTTATTGAAAATGAGTTTACTCTTCATCTATGTTAAATACACGTCAATAATCACATCAATTTCTCGTTATCGAAAACATGTTACCCATTTGAGTGCGTAGTATTTTAATATAATTGAACATGATATACTTGAAATAAAATAGATAGTAATATTTCACATTAAAAGTATCATGTTATACAATGTAGGTAATTAAGTGCAATGTTTAATAATTATATGGTCATTCATGAGGAATATATAAGGTGTCCCAAATTTGAAAAATAGTATTTGATGGAGATATTATATTAAACTTCTCTTAAAGGAAAAAATCATTTATGTAATTAATAGAATTATAGTTATGATTATTTGAATCTTTAGTAGTATCATTGTAGATAACTCCAGCTATTTGAGGTAATTCATATTGGTATTCTATTATTTCCAATGTATAGAAACCAATTCTTTAAATATGAATTTTTCTTTTAATGTTTCTCTAAAATGTATTTTTACAATTTAAATAAATATGAATATTGGTAGAAAAAATATATTGTATAATATACATATATATATATGTTTAAAAAAATGAACTTTTAAATCAGTAAATGAAATCTAAAGTCATAGCTGAACGATATCTTAAAGCCATTGATGCAAAATATTAAATAAATTGAATAACTCAATATGGGGTGAATTGAATAGCCAATAAAATTTTTGATTGGAAACAAGTTCAAAAAAATTCCCGAACAATAAAATTATTATTATTATTAATAAAAATTGATGTTGGATAAATGTTTAATCTTCTAAAATATTTCTTGATGATTTATTTTTTCTTTGATAAAGACTATATAGAAAATTAAATTATATTTTGAAATAAATTTACACAAACATATCTTAATATTATCACTAATTATGAATAAAAATAAAAGTATAAATTTTCATAAATTTCAGAAAATGAACATTAGTTTTTGAAATCATTTAAAAACAATACATAGTTAAATAGGAAATTGGTTTATTATCAATCCATTGTCTAATAACTTATACTTTAGAATCACCTTTTACAACGAAAATTATATAATAATAATATGATCTACTACCAATATTTTGTAAACAAGATACATCTTATAATTATTCTATGATTAAACCCTCTTACAAAGTTATATGAGGGAATTAAAGAAAATTAGGATAGATATCTATATCGTCAAAAATAAATGTTCATATTTTGATTAAATGAGATAGAAGATAATTTCAATTATTTTCCTGTTCCCATTCATGATTTGATGTGTGTAGATTAAAAAAACATCTTAAAATGAACAATAAAAAACATAGAAAAAAATACAGACAATTAAATGAAGTATTTATCAATTTATAATTCTCGAAATGGTCATGAGTCCCTTGGTTTGTCCTTTTGAGGATATCAAATTGTTTCCCTAAAAGTTATAGGAAAATAAACTGTTGTGATGCTCTTTGTCCGACCTATTGATATGGATCATGATATTTAGTGTTAGTCCCATATTATTTAATATAATTCATGTGAGTATAAAATATGTTTTTTACATTATTATCATGTAAGAACAACTTTTTTATTGAAATTTGATTATTTAGAGAGTAAATATAAATTATAAAGAATTTTTGGTTTCAATACCCTAGAAAATGTAATCATAACTATATTTTCGATCCTCATATTGAGTCCGAAATTTTTATTTAATAAATATATGAAATTGTTATTGAATAATAAATTAAAAGCACTTTTTTATTAAGTTCAATGAAATACTCATTGAATAATTTAATATAAAGTATTCTGAATATAAATGGTAGTAGTCATGGAGGTGAGTAAGTGGTGGAGTATATTCATATCTGGTTGTGATTCATCCTACTGGTGAATTATTCTTGTGGTGACTCATATCTGGTTTTGATCAAGACTGGTGGTGAGTCTGTATTGTATTAAGTCAGTCTAGAGATGACTTATATTTGTGGTGAATTAAGTCTAACTATGATCCATTCATAGAGTTAAGCCATTCTGGTGGCAACTCAGGTTTGTAAATGACTCATTCTTGGTGGAAAATCATTCTCGTGGTTACTCAAGTCTAATGGTGTCTAAAGTCTAGAAAAGACTCAATCTCTATTCTAGTTCATTCAAGTGAATACTTTAGTCTTTTTAAGATTCATTATTATACATATTTAATTTCTTTGGTGAATCATATCTAGTGGAGACACAAGTCAATCATTGAATCATTATTGTAGGTATGTTATTATAGTAGTGGCTCAAGTCTACAGTTTGAAAAATTCAGTCAAATTTCTTTATAAAATAAAATTTTATCAAATATATTTAATATCATCAAAAACAAAATAAACACAGTTTGTGACGATCTAAATACTGAGCTACAAATTTTATTATACAATAGAATCTATAAAGAGTACAAATGAATAATATATAAGTAATGGAGGATATTTCAAACACCTTCCATTTAATTAATATATAAATATTATGTGAATCAATAAGTAAAACTAATATATGAAACACTTTTCATTTTAAAAATGAAAACATAATAATGGAAATGTAAATTTTTGGAAATTAATGATCAATGTCCCATTACCAAGATATAATAAATATTACCATCATGGCCCCCAAACCCAGGCATCATTCTTAATAAATGGGAAACTGTAAACCAAATACAAATCCAATTTGGCATGATTACTATTTTTCCTTCGGATTCACGTTGATTTGTCGATGGGAACATCATATGTTTGTCCGCCCATCACATTCACATCCTTTGAATTATTTATGTTTTAATTATCAATACAATTTATTGAAAAAAAATTTATATAGTTCAACAATTATCCATATTGAAATAAGAATATAGAATATTAATTAATCATTAGTATAATCCACCAAAGAATAAATATGTATTTTTATTTGATAATATCAAGGGGAATATAATGTGTTTTTTCCTAGATTTAAATATCATAAAAAATAATTTTTATAAATTGTATAAAAAATCATTTTAATTTTGAAATCACATCATTAAATCTAAAAGGTTCCTAATTATTAATGAAAAAAACATAATTGAAAAGAACAATTTAAACAAGTAATGGAATCACAAAAAAATTAGTGGTCCTAAAAATATGATATTCTATTCAGGATATGTATTTTAAAAAAATATACATTTCAGATTTATTTTAAAAATAAGAAAACTAATTTTTCAAAAACTAAAAATATATTTCATTTTAAAATAATTTCTAAACAGTATATTATGAGTAAAAAAGTCATTATATAATCATAGAGAAATATTAAAAACAATCATTAAAATATTTCTAATAACTCATGGACATGATGTAAAAAATTTCAAGATCAAAGTGGAATTAATTGTTTTTTATAAAAATTATATTCATGGAATTTTGAAGATCCCAATAATGTAAAATGGTTCTTCTACACTAAATATACTGAAATAACCTATAACAACCATTATTCACCACTCTTGAATTGAGTGAAAAAATATTATATGTTATACTTCCATATTTGATGATTATAATTATTTTCAAATTTGTTTCCGTGAAAACCATACAGTGTCAAATGGAATAAATTGTTCAATTACATCCTTGATGACCTTTTATGTTTAGAGTTTTAGATAATTAAGAAAAAAATAATATATAGAATTTCATGCATCATTGAATGAGAATTTCCCCCACGTAATATGGATTTTAATAATCAAATTAAGACATTAACATCATTAATATTATATCCCTTATATACATTACTCATTAATCCTCATACATTATAACTTGTGGAAAAGCAGTCACAATAAAGATGCGATTAAATTTTATTGAAAGGAATACATTAGAATTTATAAATGAATTTCATTTGTGTGCATAAGAAGAGAATATGGGTATGAAGAAACAATCAATGTTCTTTAGTATAACCTTAAAATCTTAATACCCATAAATACCTAGATAATCATACATGATAACATAGAATAAGGATTTAACTGTTTAATGATTCATAAGAATAAATAATCATGGGCAATGTGAAATAATTCATGATCAAATGAAACATAATATACCGATATTTTTTATAGAAAATTCATATTGCTTTTAACAAAAATAATCTCATATAACCCTTACCAAACACATAAAAAATCATTACATAACAAATAAAAATCTGAAAACCTTATGACCAACATCCAATATATTTATCCAATTAACTTTATCAACAAACTATGCATTATAAATTCTATCTGGGTTCCCCAATCATTAATCCTATATAAATCCCACCTGATTATCTCTAGTTTCACCAATCAATTATATTGTTAATCAACAGAATCTTTAATATATAAAACCATGAAATTAAATTCATTATAACTAATTCATACAACATTTATTATTTTAAAAACATTATTAACATGTGGAAAGGAAACATTTCCCATAAAAATACATTTGAAACATTATTAACCCATTTAAATTAAACATGTTGATAAAACTCAATTTGAATCATTATTAACCTTTGTAAAATAAATGGGTTTAATAACAATCTCTTCAAGAAATTCATAACACAATGATGTGATATTTGATTTATAAAACTATCTCTTAAAAAGAATTATTCCATCTAGATAATGAGTGAGGATTGTAGCAATATAAAATATAACCAGTGGAGTATAAGTAACAAAATTTCCATATATGTTTTTGAAAAGAAATATCATAAAAATATAATTAATAGTTTTTTTAATGAGAACAAATTATTCATTTCAAAAATAATATTATAATAAAAAAAATTTAAATTATTTTCTTTTGAATTTATTTTTAAAATCCAAGAGTTTCAAAAAAATTATAAAAATTATTTCTTAAAAAATATCCTTGAAAACATGAAGTGTAATCCATAAATAAATTATGGTCATGTGAGTGGGTAATTTCTTACATTTTATAAATATCATTTGTTTTTAATTGTAAAAAGGTTAGAAATGTAACCTGTTCAGAAATTAAAATGGGGGTTCCTATGAAAAAATAAATAATTGGTAATAATTTCATTAACAAATAATTTTGAAAATGGTAAAACAATATTTGAAATCATTTTTGGGAAATTTTTTGGAATTAAATATATTGTTGACACAAGAGATAAATCATATCGTATTTTTATTAAAATTATTTTCTCATGATTTATAAGTATGAATGAGAGGTAAAATGGTACAGTTACTTTTAAATATCATGAATAAATATATGATTGTAATATTAATGATATTATTATGATATGGATTATAATATAACATCAATGAATTAAAAATCATAGTCAATCATGATAAACGATGAGATTATAACAAAAGACTCTTACAACTTTGGTAATATTGAATCATAACCACCATTAAAGAATAACAGTAAAGGAAACTTATAACATCATTAAAATAATTTTATATAGGAAATAAATTTTCAATTAATCATTAAATACACCAGATAAATGAATATAGGCTTATAACAACACAAATGACTCACGGAAGGAAATTAGAGGCATAAAAAAGTTACCTCTTCGGTAGAATTGTAACTATACAACCCATTAAAGTGAGATCATAAAATGAATATATAAATCACCAAAATTTTAATGAAATAATCCATAAAATTCATTTATTGGTGTAGCAAAAATTATAATAAAATATAATGTTGTTTATATTCCATATATCTCAATCAAATAAAAGTAAGGCGAGAAAAATCATATATCGAGATCAATTCATCACGATTGTTCATTATCATCATGAAAAAAACATATGTTAAATATTTACATGAATAATAATTATATTGAATGTTTAATATTTCATTTATATCAATTAATTCATTGTTATATTATTTACATATTATTTTATGTTCACGTTTGATGTTTTGACCATATCTGGTTTTTGTGTCAAAATTGACATTTGTAGGTTAACAATTGTCAAAAATGTCCTTATATAAACATATATAGAATAATTACGATGAAATAATATATTTATACATGGATAATATTTTTAAAACCTATCATGATATACAGATATAAATAATGAACTAACTTTATGACTATGGAGATTTTATGTTCTATGTACAAATGAGTAACATTTCTATTTTATAAAGATCACTTTGGAAAAAATGTATGTAATGTTTTATATTTCAATAATCATAATAATATCATAAATAAAATATTATTTAAATATATAAATGCACACATATATATAATTTTCATGTTGTTGTGATGGTAAAAAAATTCCCATTTCTTTGAAGAGGTAGTAGTTCATATCCATGAATGTGGTTATATTAATTTTCAGTGAGTTAAAATATAAAAATAAATTGGTATATTATATTCCAATTATGATTAATATGTTATTAATATAATATTTATTTCATTTATATCACAAAAATGTATTATTTTTCCCCTTATTACCATACATGTAACGTGTCGGGGAAATACAAATCACATTACTTCATAGGCTGGTAGTCCACCAAACACACGAGAAATGTTTTTGCATCCCTTAGAGAATGGATCATAAAAGGGAAAATATTATATAATTAATATGGATGTATAAATATTTTATTCGCATCACACTAAAATAGTATACACTTCATAATAACCCATGGGGAAAGGTTGACATAGAAAAACAAATGATATCGTTTTTCAAGATGGTAGTTCATTGCACACGCGAATGATTATTTTGTAACCCATTTGATTCAAGTTTGAGTGTTTTTAGTTTTTACTCTTATCAAAACATCATTTATTATATAAATAATACATTGGTTAATATATAATCATGTTATACAAAAAATTGAATGAGGTGGATACAAAATTCAAATAAAGACACACATTGTCGAACAATAGCTCTTATTTGAGTATCCCCAATTTGTTTTCAGTAAAGCATTTAATGGTTGGATTTCATCCCAAAAAAGGATTAATGGACTGTATTTTGGTATTTTTCGTGTTAATTTTGATGTTTTTGGTTTTTGAAAATTTATTGAGAGTTGTGAAAAGTGAGTGGACTGAGGGCCCTATTATAGTTGACGAATATTGGAAATCTAGTAAATACTCCAATGTATTCACCATTGGGATGTAAATTTTACCTATAGTGTCTCCAAATGATACACACATCGATTTTCATGGATGACATGGTATATAATAAACTCCACAAAAAATTGAAATACATTTTTTAAATATTTTTCCATAACTCTTATGATTCTTTAATTTTACAAATTTTTTTATTATGATAATTTTTTTTCTAATCTAGGTAATGTATAATTTTATATTAAATTAAATATAAACATATTATGAAATTAATACCCTCTTATTATAAATTTTAAATCATATTTATCAAATCAATAATTTTTTAAGATTAAAATTATATTTAACATCAGGGAAGGTAATATGCCAGAACACACTTTTAAACTTAACATCATCAAAATAGTATTTTACTAATAAGTGGTCAATATATTCAACATAAATGAATATATTATAAATTAATGGAACAAAGTATATATATTTTTATATTTTTAAATGACATGATACAATATTGTTTTTTTTATAAATTTTAAATCATTTCCTAACATATAATATATTATAAAATAACATTTATATCAATTCTAACATTGTTTTATTAGTTTGAATTTAATAATTATGAAGAAAATTATGGTATTCAAATATATTCTTCTCACACTAATGAAACATGATATATTAAAATAAAAATTAAATAAAACACAATAATTCAATAATTTTAATTAACATTGAAATTTTTTATTAATAGTTATTTTATTAAGTTTCTTGTAATATAATAACTGTGTTGGAATTTTTTAAGCCTTCCAATTAAATATTTCATCTCTAAAAATTTAAGATCAAATATACTGGTAAAAAATTTTCATAAAAAAAATTATCAATAAACAATATTATTTTTCATTTTCCATCTCTTAAATAATTATATATATGTGAAGGATGAAAGTGACTTTTTCCTTTTTTAATTTAACTTATTATCAGGGTAATATTAAATGTAATTTCCAAATTAATTTCAATATAGCATATAATTTTAGGGATATGGTCAAACTAAAATCTTTAAATAATATTCATAAAATATTTTTTGTTATTTTGACTCTTTATATTCAATTTTACACCCCTAGAAAACCAATTTTCACCTTAGCTATGATAATTATTTTTCTATTCTATCAAAAATTTATTTTCATGAAAAATAATTTTTTCACTGTTTTGACATTAAAAATTATTTATATTTGAAATATTGAATGAAATTTTTTCAAATTAATGTCACTGATGTGGAAGAATATAATTAACATTAATCATGCAGACATAGAGAAGAAATGGGTTTTATGATGAATATTTATCTAGAAAAATTAAATTCTATATTTACTTTATGAATAATAAAAATCATAATTAAAAAAAGAATTTATATTTGCTGATAAATAGTTTATAAAATTTATAAACAAATTAACCATTATGGATAATTTTCCTCTGGTAGTATGAGTTACTTATATGGTGTGAATTTAGTTCCCAAAAACAATTCTATTAAAAAATGTTTTAATTGCATCCACTAGATAAGAAATTTTTTTAATCAAAATATTTGTTTGATAAAAACAATTTTATATAAAATACATAGTATTCTTTATTAGTTCTCAACTAACAGAATATTAGAAATTAATTTAAACTTTTAAATCTATATATTCAAAAAATATAATTTAAAAACTTTTTATGACTATCAATAAAATAACAAGTTTATTTTATATATTTAAATGAAATTAATGTTAAAAAGTTCATATGATGAAAATGAAACTAAACCATAAATTGGAATAAAATTAGGGGTTCAGCCTCAATCTGAGACATAATCACCTCCCATTATAAAATAAGACAAAACTCTGTAGATTAATTAACTATTATATGTTCCATGAACTTAATCATTTAAATAAAAAATTATTACTTCTTGTCTAAGACACATAGGGACCTATTTCAAAGTTATACATGGGAATAAAAAATATCAAGACCCAGAAGGGCCTCTTCCACAATCAATTTTTTTAGAAGATAAAAATTGATAGAAGTTAATATCTTTTATTCTCCAATTATAGCACATGAGTACTTGTGGGTTGATAAAAAGAGGAAAAAACATAGTGCTTTAATATAAATGAGAAAACAATAATGATAAAAAATAATATAAAGAAACGATAATGGTTCATGGTTTATTGTTCTTCATATGATTGAGTGTCCTCTAATGTTTCTAGGTGCGGAGATCAGACTATATATGTGAATGTTTTAATAAAATAGTCTATTGTGAAGTTCCTTTTTCATCCCTTAGGAAATTATCTTGATCTTCGAGGACATCCACTCTTTCATAATTGAATGTTATTGGTATTGAGTCATGTAATCTATCATGTGATGATCATTATGATGTTCATCATGTCCCACAATTCATGATCATGTGTTCACTATTTCATTATTATCATAGATGAGGTTGTATTTGATGAATGGAATAAACGGAATACATTAGTTCATGAATAATCATCAAGATTTTATAGACACTCAAATAGAATATGACCTTTATTTAATGAATCCCCAAAATTTTTAGTAAAATAATCACAAAATAACCCATTTCATTAACTGTGATAATATAGTTATCGATGAATTTAATTAAAAATAGGAATAACACTGATAATTAAATTTTAGGGGGATATTCATATCCAAAAAAAATTCATATGTGGTGACAAGACAAGACTAGTCGGGAGTCAGTCTGGAGGTGACTCACCCTTGAGGGAAGACATGTCTTGTGGAAACTCGACATTGAAAGATAGATGTTCATCTGGTAATATATTTTAACTAACTTTGAGTCATGTCTAGTGGCCTTCCAACTCTGTTGGTCCGACATTTTAACTAATGGTGATTCATGTCTAGCAGTAGCTCAAATCTTATAGTGAGACCCTATGGAAGATATAAATTTTATATTATAGTGACACATGTTTGTGGCGAGTCATGTCTAGTGGTGATTAATTGGAACTAATGGTGAATATTTCCAACACCTAGACAAATTTTCATCAAATTTTCTTACAATGTAAATAAGATATTATTTGAAAATACTATCATTGAAACATAATAAACAAGATTCGTTTGAATTAAAATAAGGCGGTTACAACAAATGACACATTCATAGTGACCATAATTACTGGGTTTTTTATAAACTATATATCAAATAAATATTGATGAATATATATTTATTTAAAAGAGAATATAATTCTTAACATTTAAACTATCAAATTAGAGATTAAAATGAAGTATAAAATATAAAAAGATGACATATCAAATTTAAGTCAAAGACAATATTAACTAAGGATGTCAGAGGTAATGTAAATAACATCTAAAAAATTAAGTTATCATAAGAAAAATAAGAATGATAAGAAAGGATAAGTCAATAATAAAAATGGTACCAAGGAATCTTGTAGGGTAAGAAAATAAAAAACAGTAAGCATCCAAGGATAATATTGGTATCATAAATAACATAAAAAGTATATTAAAATGGAATATCAAATAAATAGTCACAATTAATGTTAAAACATTAATTCTATCCAACTTTATCCATCTTTTGTATTTATCAATAATTATACAAATGAAACATTAGACATAAAAATAATAATAATAATAGATTGATATGTGATTAATCACAAAGACATGATATTACAGACTGAAAATATATAGGAAAAAATATAGGAAAAATCATGATCAAAGACTGATTTAACACATAATTATTCCTAAAACTAGTGGTAAGGCTAGTATGTCACTTCCCTTGTTAAAGGTAGTATAGATAGATTTATAGAATGTGGGTTTTGTGGTAATCATTGTATATACTAATGGAGGCCAAGGAAATTCTATAATGATGAATGGCTTGAGATGTCAGACAACATTCATGGGATAGATGATGATGGAATTGAATTGATGATATAGAGGGTCTAAATTAAGAGAAGATTCTAAAGATGTCATGGGTAGTACCTATGGATAAAAAAATAATTCTTGTATATATATAGAAAAAACATTATTTTATTGAAAAAATAAATGTTAATTTTTCCTCCTATCTGCCAAGAAAAAAAATCCATCTATACATCTATAAAAACCTATGCAGGGGAGTTTAATCATACAATTGGTCAACATATTCCTTGAATCCTTTCTATATAGGTGTAATAATTATACTATAAACTAAAAAAATGGATTTCAAAACATTATTTGTTTACACAATAGAAATGTAATAATTAATGGTATTAGTGATGGTTTCCTGATAACATTGTCCTTATTAAAACATTTCCCTACAAGATTGAAAATTTATGCACTAAACTGACTAATCATCATTATATACTCCTGATTATAAGTATGAAAACCTCCCAAATAGCATGAAGATCCTCTCAAACTATTAACCATGTCAACATGAAATCCACTGAAAATAAGGTAGGTGTAGAATAATATATAAAATTCACATAAGATACACACACCATAGTATACATGATAACATCTAAAATGTTCTAAATTTTGTTCTCATCGGTTCCATAATTGAAAACATTCTATAAATATCACTTTCAAATATATGGTTCTTAATTTACAATTTTAAAATATGAAAATTCTTCTTAGGATGGATATGATATACCACAAGCTTATCTAGGTTCATATAATCAGTCAAACTCTACTGATTAAGTGGAGGTTCTTAAAACCATTGAATTCATTTTAAATTAGTAATAAATCTTTGTATGAATCTCTGTATTTCATCCCTGAAAATATAATAATCTGGTAATAGAGATGTAGTAGAGGTACAATAGACTAAGTCTATATAGTCCTAGAATAATATGTATATGAATTTATAACTTAAATCTCAACCAAATATCACTTACAATCGTTCCCATATATAATAGAAGTAGTAGGTCAACCATCATTTTGAAGAATGCTACCATTATCAGACGAATCATCATATGCTAATCCCAGTAAATTTTGACCGAGGAAAGGATCCCATTTGGATGATACCTCACACTCTTTCTGATCATCACTATTATTTTCATAAAATATATATTAACATATTTCGGATAATAATATTCAAGTCCAGGTCAAATATATCATTATAATTTCACCCTTTCTTCATGATAAACAACAACTCTGATAGATCTATAAGATTTCTCCCTCTCAGTAGACACTCTATTTTCTCTTCTAGAAGATGCAACATCAGAAACACGATACACAAGAACTAATCCCTCTATTGACACATATCAAACTGAACCAATTATTTCGAAAATATCAACTAATATATCTGACCCTGAATTGGATAAATGAGTTGATTGAATCCTCTCACAATCATGATCATGATTAGGTCCTCCATCATCACTATAATCCTCATCATATTCATCACTATTTTTGTCATCTCCATTATCCCCATTATTTTTTCTTTCTGCATTTAGCATCATAAACATATATAACCTCATTATAAATTTTCTATAGTAGCATTTAATTCTTAAATTTAAAAAACATTACTCTAATCACCATCACTATTTTTTTCTCATAACAAATGTTCTATAGATGGGGGTGTGGTAGAAGTACTATACCTTATAAAATACATAACAATTATTTAACAATGTATTTTTAACTACCCTCATCCATAATGGAATCCACATCCTCATAAATGAAAACTTCTTCTCATTGTTCATTATTAGAGTACTCCACTATCTCATCATGATCCATGAAAAGTTAACTAAACACTTCGATATGGTATGATGATCTAAAGAAATAAATTATTATACATATTTTTTCTCTCTTAGTTATTTCCCCTTATTAGAGTTCTATATCACATATATCCAATATAAATTACCTTAGCCAAGTATAAACCCCATCATTTAACCATATATTCTTTCACTTGGTCAATCAAGAACATTTTTTACAACATAGAGAAAATAAACCATTGATAAATGATTGAATTATAAACAAATGATGACATACAAATTTCCATCACATGTACCCTAAGTCACCAACATAGGTTGAGATTATCCCTTCTTTTCATTAGGAATAATAAATACACATCCTGATATTTTATGGTTTTTATGTCCTCTTACCTGGGGAATAAAAGATTGTTTAATAACATGAAAATAAATTATATTAACCATGTGTACCTTTATAATTATATCTTATTAGAGTTTCACTACCTATCAACACCCTTAATTCTTTTTTATAACTAACTAATTCAATGTAAACAGGTATCATATGCATATAATCATCAAATACTCCTCAGTGGGGAAAATTAAAAAATATTTCCCATTTATTAGTTGTAAATGTGAATTCTTTTCCATTAATCATGCTTCAAAAATATATTTATTCTCTGAAAAAATCAACATCACATACTGATAGAATGGATTAATATACAAAGGAATGAAAATTTGTTCATTACAAGAGAAAAAATCATTTATACATTATCCTTAATCACTACTATCACTAATGAATTACTAGAATGAAACCACTTCAAATACTCTAATTTTTTAGAAACTAATATATGATTCACTAGATGTGGGATCTTATACACTATAGATTATTGGTTCATATATTATTTGAATATATTAGAAGGTTTCATTTTCAATGGATATGACATCGGATTGAACCTAAATCTCCCCATTTCTGTATACTAAAGAATGGGTGTATAGAAGTTGATGATCAAGAGAGAATGGGGGATAGTGAAATGGTGTGAAGGAGGGATTCACATGTGTGAGTGGCTCATATTCAACTAAAAATATGTTTACATAATTTAGGGACTTTAGAACATAAAAATAATAAAACGAAACGATTAAAATTGAATAATAAAAATATCCAAAAAAATATTAATTAAAATGACACTTGAAATAGAGACAGGTGACCTATCCATTGATGATGTTTCTAATGTTAACTCACCAACAATAATTGGGAGATTGTATCTAACTATAGGTGACTCGCAGATGGTTACTCATCTAATGGTGAATCACCAAAATTGAATCGTTAATTGTTTCTTTCTTGTGGAGACTTGTTCCAGATTATATACTTATCAAAATTTATCATACCTAATTATTTTTCGGAAGAGTAAAATGTCTTAGTTTTCTATTATTATTTAAAAGTACCATCAATATGATTTTATGTTCATAAGAATTAAATTATCATATCACCCTTTTGAAAATGGCCCCTCAAAATGTGATTGCATACCTAAATTTTTGTTATTCATGAATGAGAAACCACATTTCGTAAAACATTTATTAAACATGCATTTTGGTCATTTATTATGATCATTCTTAGTAGATATGCATTAGTTAGATGATTATGATTAATCAAAAGATATTTATCATAGAATATATATTCTATTTTGTATTTATCATGAATTGTAGATAGTAAAATAGAATTTTTATTCTTACTACATCGAGATACTAGAGATATTCCAAAAATATGTCATGTTCAATAGGATTTTTTTATTTTGTACATAAAACTATAAAAATTAGAATATGAAAAACCCAAATTATAAAATTATTTTTCTCTGGGATAGAACATTCGTAAATTTTCATTATATTTGGGGTATTTGAAAATTCATTTATAGAAAGAAAATGAGACTCTTCAGGACATTCATGAAAATGAGCACACAAATAAAAAGTAAATATAATATCATGTCGTTTGGTACAAAATTAAAATAATATTAAATTAATACACCTATATATAGTTTGATCCACTAATTTAGGAGAACCATCAATATCCATCATTCAATTGGTACTAATCGGTGTGTAACTGCACTATTTCTATCAAAAAATGTTTTGGATTGTATTAAGTGTACATAATTTTTTTAAAAAATAATAACATCTATATTTTGAAAACTATAAAATCAAAAAAGAATTTATGTTCACAAATTAAACTCATTTTTTATTCCTTTCTCATCATATTTGAAAAATCCATAAAAAACATATTTTGATTAGATTAAAATATAGTTCCATCAAAATAGTTTTTAATATGAAAAATATAATTGTATTTTTTATAATAAAAACATTTGAATAACTATAATTTTTTCAAAACCATTAGAAATCATAATAGATATTATCCTATTATACCTATCTATAGTGTATTCCTTTTAACCATATGATAATATTCTAATTAGAATGGTGGATTTAGAAAATGTGTATTTATAAATGATGGGGTTGTTTAAAAAAAATTCCCAACAATATAATTAACAAGTAATGAGATTTTATAATCCATTTTATATAGTTTAAAATCTAAATGTGGAGGATTTCAAAGGAATTATTCTTTTCTGTTTAAATCCATCCACTAGTGAATGTTTTTCTAAGAGTCAAAACCCTATCCATGAAAAAACCATTGTGCTACCCATTAACATTTATTTCATACAATATTTACAGAATCACAATCCTTGTTTCTAAAAACCATCATAGTCGAAATAGTTAGACTTTCTTTAGGTATAACTAAAATTTATTAATGATGATTTATTTCAATCTAATTATTTACCTCTTAAATTTCTATCACCCATAATTCATTATTAATTTCATAATTGATGTCTAGGTTTATGTTGTGAAATGAATTATTGATGTTCAACAAAATATTAATGAGAATATGTAGTTAATGTTTCTCAATCTAATCATCCAACTATTGAATATAGAGGCGGGTATTTATGATCCACACAGATCATGAAAAATAATTATCGATCATCACATGCTTCTATTCCTATTCAGGTTTTTTTTGTGATGTTCCCACGATCTAGATGAAATTTCTACTTATTTCAAATAAGTATCATAAGTTTTTTTTAATATTAAAATTTGAAAGATTATCCTCAATGTTTTATAAAGGACTTCTGGTCTCATGTGGATCTGTATCATTAATATTGACCTAAACCAAATTTTCCACATATATCGGTATATTGTGAATCACTCTATATGATTGATTATATGTTTAGGAACCATGTAAAATTATATCATCACAAATGATATAATATTTTTCCTGATTATACATAGTGTTATGAATAAAAAATACATCAAGAACACTAAACTAATTAATCAATAGTCATATAATATTTAATATTTTACAAGGGATTTTATAATGCGAGGTCTAGTTAAAGCCCTATTAATTATATAAGAGGTTTTATTCACATAGTCTACCTAAAAATGAACCTTATTTTAATATAAATTTTGAATATTCTAAGAAATTTCATGATGTATTCTACTTTTTTATCTGAAAACACCGTTCTGTTGTAGGGCCCAAATAGGTTAAAAATCTAACTATAGCCAATTTATGAGAAAAAATATTCAATGTTTCAATTATTATAATCACATACATGATCAATTATTAATGTCATTATCCCATTCCCACTAATAATTTTAATATATTTAGATTACATATAAAATATGATCATGTTCCATTTTTTGAGCTAAAAAGAATACCAAAGTATAGCCAGAAGATTAATTTATGAGGAATTAAACATAGTTCATATAATTAAACATGAAACTCTTGATGATTGAATTACATACATGCGAACAATCTATACAGAGTGAGAAGATTAATAATACTTCCTTTATTTTAAATATATATTGTGTTGTTTCCAAATTTGATAGGGGTTAAAAAATTATCATTTATGAATTAAATATTAAATGGATATTTGGGAAAACAAGTATTAGTGATATTTCTATATAAGTTAATATTATTTTGTCCCATTTTAATTTTCAAATATCAATATTATTTAAGAAATGACGATAGAAAATACTTATTTTGATAAAATAATGAATTTAAATTATTTTAAAAATGTTTCCCATTTCTCACGGAAGTAATAATTAATGAAATTTTAGAGCCTAACTATTTTTAATTATTATATTCAAATTTCAAATGATCCATATCATAGTAGAACTATTTGATAGTAAATATATCTTTATTCACACCATACAAAAATGGAACATTAAAAATTAATATAATTTTATAATTACCAATTTGTGCGTGGGAAAAAAATATATTTGTTATTGTCACCAAATGTGAAATGTCTGCTATCAACCATTATAAATATTTTCAATTGGGAATAATACCCATTCAAGTTTCATAACTACAACTATCTAGATAACATAGTTTTTACTAGATCTATTCTAGTAGGATAACAACAACTCATGTTATACAGAAAACATGTTTTTGGGACCAAATTCATACAGAGTATATATAATATAGTAATTATAGTTTTACTAACCCATATGTTATTAAAAGGATTCATAAAAAAAATTTAAAATTTCATAAACAGTTTAAAATTTAGGTCTAGATGATTAAAAACTGGTAGTTGATTTCCTAGAAGTGGATACAGGAACAAAATTATTATTGACAATCATCCTCTCTCTAGGTTGACAACATATTTCAGTAATGTATATATATGCAATCAGTTTTCAATGTATTTGAGTAAGATTATTTCTTTAACTAGTGAGTAAATCTAAATAATTACTTAATTTTTCCTTAGAAAACTTTAATTACTTATTCTTATATAATTTCAAATAGTTTTTCACTATATCTACAACAAGGGGTTAAGTAAAATTTAATATTAAATTAGGGTGTTTATTCATAAATTTTATTTATCTATATGCTCATTAAATGTATGTAGACTATTTTATAGTAATAAAACACCTATTTAAAATAAATTTCATTATTTCTTTATTAAACTCTAAAATGATTCGAAATAATTGTAAGAGAATAATGAAATACATTATAAAACATTGATGATTTTTTCATGAAAAACATGTTTTCCCAAAAAAGATTTTATTCATGGGTTGTATATTAATCAAATGAGGTGTATTTAGAGGCACTCATGGTTTATTTCATTTCATTCAACTACAATTTATCCTTTTCCAATTATTTATTTTTATAATTTAGGTTGGAAGTGTTAGATTTGAAAAGCCATATTCACTTACATGCATAGAAACTATTTCATTTGAAGAGACGTCCATCTTCAATTATTTCTTATGTTTTATTATTATATCTAATATTTCTATTGCAGCCTAGTTTGAGAATGCATATTTTTTTTCTTAAAAAACCACTTCATAGATCTCGATAGATGTTCCATATCTTCATCACTATAAACTAGTGATTCTATGTCACTTGATCTATTTGGTTAATAATTCTATATTTGTTTTGTTGTAACAATTTAGAATTATAAGTTGTTCTTTTATTATCATTATATTCTCAGTAAATATTATGATCATCCTTATATATAAATAAATTTTTTTTCATCTTCTTCATATGTAATTCATTAATGTCACACGATTATCTAATTGATACTAATGTTCCTATCGTTTTTTCTAGAAGATACCTTAATAGGTGTCTATGGATGTCATTATCATAAAAATTATTCCCCAATAAGTGAACTGTATTCATGATCTAATTGTTTCTTATATAAATTTTAGAGACAATCCCTACATATTTCATCTTAAAAGTATCATATTTAATTTAATTGAAATTTTGAATATTTTATTTATCATCAATTGTTCCTTCTTGATAAATATCTATTGTGTCCCATATTTCAAAATATGTTGTGCATGAGGATATTCTATCAAATTCCTCATTTACCTAATCATAATAATAATTATTTCATTATTTTATAGTTATTTTTATAATTAGTTTCAGTATAATCATCTCATTTTTTATGGCTATCATATGTATTTCTTATTTTTCTAACATATCAGTCCAAATTTAAAATCACAAGCTCTCTATATGAATTTTCATTATTATTTTCAACTAATAATAACTTCTTCTTTTAATTAATGGTGTTATATTAGTAAGAGAACATTTTTATCATCTATGAAGAAAATAATTAAGAACTAATAATGATATGAAATCATTAAAAAACAACTGAAATCATATTTGAGAAAATGATAAAAAATATCTGATAAAAATTGTTTGTTGATGTGAGTAACTCCTTAGGGGTGGTTAATTTAGTTCCCAATTTAATTTATGAAAATATTTTGTTTAATTAAATTCGCCAAATTTTTAAAAAAATTACCCAGTTATTCAAAATAGTTGTTTGATGAATGTTTTGTTTTTTAGGATATTTTTCCTGGGTTCATTTTTTCTCAGCTTATAATATATTTGAAATTACAGTAAATTTTGAATTATATTTATTCAAAAAAAAGTTAATATAGGCAATAGATAAGAATATCCCAGAAATGTAATAGTTTTTTAAATATTAATCTTAATGTAGATAAATCATTTCAAATGTAGAAAAATAAATTGAATCACATATCAGAATAAAAAGGGTTTCAATATCATTGCATTACATAATATTTTCCACATGAATCTACCTTCTACCAAAGAATATTTTATAAATATAACATGATCAAACACCTAGGCTAGGTATACAAAAAACACATCTACAAAATTCTATTTTCACGTCGGTTTTTATGTTTTTTACATCAGTATTAAATGTGATATTATTATAGGAGACAAAAAAATTAATATTTTTTAATAAATGTTAATATATAAAATAATATTATTATTATTTTGAAGTATTTTTTTATGTTAGTTATAAAATAATGATCATAAAACATCAATATTTATGTTGGATACTCACGTTTTTATGACTGTTACATTATAACCAATGAAAAAAATATATTTTTTAAATATGTTATAAAATATCTGAAATATAAAAAATTCAATTTTTAATGATTTATATGAAATTAATACATTATATTATAATACATGTTAATTAAATGGAAATAAGATCACTGTAACCAAATGAAATCCACACAATGGAACATAAATCATTGAACTTTTTTTAATTTTTGTTGTACACTTCTTTGATATAATTTTTTAGGATGACATATCTCATGAGGAAAATATTGTTTTGGTGTATTAGAATGAATTTTAGATTCCAATTTACCCTTTTTAATTTTTTATATCAAATCATGAATTATTACTCATGATCATAAAATGTGATTATTTAAATGGGGTATCAATTGAAAAATCCTATCACTGGCACATTAAATCATGGAAAAATAATTATGCCATCTGAGATGTCTTTACTGAAGGAAGAATCATTTGAAGGATTATAAAATAATATGAGTAAAATCATTGGTATTTTGATGATGGTTGAAATATATTATCATTAAAGGAATATATTTTTATAGTGAAATAATATTAAAAAACTAGAAAATTAAACTGTTGTATAATCATTTTGATTATAAAATCAAACATTTCCACATCACATAGTCAAAAAATTGAATTCTAAATTGATGTGGAATTCAATAATTTCAATGTTGCGTTATAAAATAATTGAATTCTTATTTGGTGTAATATAAAATTTCATCTTTCATATTGGTTATTTTAAAACTGACAAGAAAAACTACTTTTCTCACAAATTATCACATAGAATATTTTAAAACCGAAATGAAAACCCAATTTTGTAAAATTTTCATGTCTATTTTACAAATATGGATGTAAATAAACATATTTTTAGTGGATTTTATTCCACAAAAAATGTGAAATATTATTTATAATGTGTGTTTGAGAAAACACATTGTAAAAAACAGATTTGAAACATCATTTATTTATAACAGACGTTATAAATGAGTTTTTTTGTTTCTAACAATATTTTATTTTCATAACCAATGATAAAATAATTTTAATGACCATTTTTAAATAAATTATTTTAAAACTATAGCATATGTCATGAACCGTACCCTAGGTACCATTCCATGACTCCCCCATGCCCGACTTCTATAGGCTTTGGGAAGGTGACTAGCACCACAAACTTCTAAATCATAAGGGGGAGGATTTTTCTTTATTAATGTAAACACAGAGACAATTAATACTATAAAAATATGTCAACAAAGAAAATGAAGTTGTAAAAACACACCAAATTATCACTACTAATAGTAAAGATTGTAAACTGAAATTAAAGGGGCTAAAATACAAGAATAACTGAAAAAAAGTACAGCAAATGATGTACAAGCTTTAGAGGTTGTCTGCCATGGATCTTTCTTAGTGTGGGGGTTATAGTCTATGTCATATGTCACTACATCAACCCATATTTATTTATCCACCATCGGGCTCCATGTAGTCCAAGATTCCCAAAGTCATGGTCAGGGATTTCTATCATCTGCACAATACACAACATGTATGGGTGAAGCCTGTCCGTGGGTGAGTATAACAATACTCTGTGGGGACCCTGAGACCCATGATGGTCTCTTAAGTAATCCACAAAAGAAAACACCACAAAGAAAAAAACTCATAGGTCATACCACCAATAAATAACTCAATGACACAACATATTTTAAAAGATGTAGATCATACCTGGTATAAAATAGGTATAGAGGTAAATATGAATAATCGTAAAGCTAGATAATCCAATTTGGTCGAGAGGAACTACTGCAATCCCAGAAAAGGTCGCTAGGTGGTGACCCCTAGATGATATCTATGTGATGAAATATTGAGGATTTCTAGCAAGTGACCCAATTTTAATCTCAAGGTGCTGACCCATTGGGATCACTAGCTGATGGCCTACACCAGATTGCTAGGTGCTGACCCACCAAGGATTGCTATCTGAAGACCCACGTTGGATAAATATTTATTCACATCACACTCATCCACTAGATTCCCTCACTTATCATTATTGATTTCGGAGGATCTACACCTTAAGAAATCAGTTGTACCTGAACCACCTTGATGTCCAACATAATGTTACCCAAAGTATCATTTCATCGTAAGCATCCCTACGTAGCAGAAGAGGTGTTATTCGGAAGCGTGGTCTCTATGTTATGAGTAATTTTGTAAAAAAGGGCCTAGTTGGAGTCGAGTCTGAACCTTCCTAGATGAACTCCATATTCATCCAAAACTCAGGTGGATTATATTATAATGATTGGTCACACTCAAGGGTCCCAACACCACTGAAGGTGCCTCAATCGGATGCCATGTCTGAGAGATATGTGAATTTTAGTAAAAAATGGTCTGGTTGTGTCGTGGGCCAATCTGACATTGTTGGACTGACCAGACCAACCCAGATTGGGTGTACCATATACCACATATAAAATAGATGGACTAAACCTAACATAGTTTATGAAATGATCGGTCTAGCCCATCCTATCTAGAGGGCCATGCGCAATGTTCCTCGCTTTACCTGACCCGGTTTGGCTGAGGGTCCTACCCCCTGGGTCACCCAGTGACCCAATATCATCCAACCTGACTGACCGGCATTGGTCCAGCCCACCGGCACAGGTTTTACACAAGCTGTTGGCTGGGATGCAGATCGCCCACTAGAGATTGTCCATGGGGTGTGGCGGAGGTGGCAATGTCTAGTCTGGATGTAACATCCATGTTTCATCTGACCCCCACTGGCCTTACGAATGCATGGAAAACTCCAAGCATGGTGGATGGACCATTGATCGCCAACATCTTGGTAAACATGGATGTGGGTTGTCTATCCACGCGGTGCCCACTTGGCGCTGCAAATCACGTTGAAGTGTCCAGTTGAATGCGGACAACTACTACTATAGCGATCTGATGGGTGCGATTCCACCCTACTCTTGTGGAGGCTGCCACTGGTGTTGGGGAACCGGCATATTTCCCAACGGACCACAGGACATGCTCAGTTGGTTCGTTCTTCATTCTGCCAGTTCCAACAACTTCCAGGAAAATTACACTTCACCGTGAATGTCCCGAAATAATCCTGTCACCACTTCATTAAATCCATTCACAATGAGCACACATGTGGAGGGGTTCAATCCTTTATTCATGTTGTCCTGCAACCATTATGTTAGATGTTTTAATTCATTAAATACAGAAGGGTGATGTTCAATCATAACAAGTAATATAGAAACCCAGATATAGAAATCCACCAAAATAGTAACCCTCTATCATAAATGCATGAATCAAAGATCAACCTATTGCTGGGTTGGTCTATGATCGTTATTTATAGAATATAATGGGGAAGAACATCCAATTTAAGCAGCCCATATATCGTTGATGTTCGATGATGAAGTTTTCTTCCTCAAGGTTTAATGAAGTTGACGTCTTTTCCAGCACTTTTATTCGACGCACGTCGAAGAAAATAAATTCTAACCAGTTTTCTTCATTATTTTTTTTGGTGGATGTTCATTTGAGGTTCTTTAGAAGATCCCCACCTATTAATCGTCATCCCACAAATGCATGATACTAATAAATGAAAAATTAGTCATTAAACTGTTTCATTTATGAAACAACATTTCTATTATGCTTTCATCATTGCATCAATAGGCTGTGTGATATGGGAAATTATTGAGCCACATTAATATGACTCATCAACACCTCAATGTTTCCCCACAAAGTCATTGTCTTCTACACAATGTCACAAAAAGAAATAAAATATTTTGTTTATATTGTTTTATTAATTTACCCAAAATGTATAAAAAATTATTCCACACAAACATTGCAGGACAATGTTTTGAAATTTATATAGAATCCCATCCTTCCAATATATACTATGTCCTCATATTTTCGATTCGAGCACCCATTCAAATGTTTTAAAAATATTCTCAAACTATTACTAAACAGACAATAAAAAAGATAGAAATTATGATTCGGGCTCAGCGGGCCTCGTAATCATGTGTTGTCAGAGCGCGTGGTCTTAGAATAATTGCATATTAATAAATAAAAATTATATTGAATTTCAGAGGCATTATATTCTCCCCACCTCAAGAATTTTACAACCCTAAAATCCATAACATAACTAATCAAATAGATAGGGTTACTGAGAACGAATTTGAGCCTCTCACTCCCATGTGCTCTCCTAGAGATTCCCATGCAGCCACCGAATTTGCACCCAAGGAATCGACTACCCATGTTGGACCAGCTCATATTGATCCTCTATCTCCACCAAGAACTCTGTAAACATCGCCACATCTTCAATCACCTACTCGTCCTAGTTGATAATGTGTGATTGATTATGCATGTATCTACTCATCTGGGAAATGTGGAATACATTATGCAATCGATGGGTCTGTGGGCAAAGAGCTAAGTGGTACACCACCTCTCCAACTCTACTTAGGATCTAAAAAGGTCTGATGAACCTCAGATATAGCTTGTCAGCCTAGTTAAATCTCTACAATCCATGTTATGGTGAGACTCGAAAGAATACAAGATCGACCTCTTCAAACTCCAAGGGTCTTTATCTCCTATCCACATAAGACTTATGCCTGATCTCTTTAGTAATCATCCACAATTATTTAATATGCACCTCCTCTGTGGTATTCCGTACTAACTCATGTCCCATGAGTGCCAACTGCGATGGGACTATATAGTATAGGGGTAATCTGTGAGGCCACTCATACAAATCCTTAAAAGGTGCAATCCCATTGTTGGAGTGATATATGTTGTTGAATGAAAACTCTACCAGTGGTTGGTGGCCATACCACGTTCAAACATAATCTATGACATAAGAATGATGCATTTCCTCCATGTTTTGTATGGTCTGCTCTGTCTAACCATCCTTATGGGGATGAAAATATGTGTTTTAACTGAGGTGAGGCCCAAACTCCTCCTACAACCCCTTCCAAAACTAATATGTAATTCATGTATCACATTCTGAGTTGATCGTCAAAGGCACCCTATGGAGTTGCACTATCTCTTGGATATAGAGGCGTCCAAAACACTATACTGGACTCTACTACCATATGGATGCAAAGTGAGCCGACTTGTTGAGTTGGTCAATGATCTCCTGGATGGAATCATGGCCTCTAGATGTGCATGGAAACCCCATCACAATGTCTTTTGAGATTCCATCCCATTTACACTCATGTACCTTGAGTGGATGGATGATGCCTGCTAGAGCATGAATGATGGCCTTCACTAGCTAACAAGTGAGGCTTTGTGAAATGAACTCGGCCACAACTATCTTCATCCTTAGCCCACAGTATTGATGTTGGAGGGCCTGGTACACCATCGCCACTACAAGATAGACCACCAAAGGGGAAAAATGGAACACCCTCCACACGTCCTCCCACAACATCAATGGTACCAAGGTTCATTCTATGAAAATGGTGATGTCCTCCACACCTATAAAAATCAATTAAGATCATGTTATGAAGACAAATGAGCTCCATCGACCTCGTAGTCAAGATATCCATGTTGTCACTCCCTAACTTGTTGTAAGAGTGGGAGAGTGACTGTTATAGACTAAAGGTATGCTGCTCAATCGCTATTCGTGATGGATATCAGAATTTTGGCTAGACATTCTATCACCTCACTCAACATTTTTAAACCATAACACATGATGAGTGCTTCTACCATCACATTCCCCATTATAAGAGTATAGAGTTTTTCATTGTCAATGTCCTGGAGGAACTCCATCCATCTCTGTTGACTCAAATTTATGTATTTTTATGAAAATATATACCTATGTCACTTGTGGTCATATTAGATGACAAACCATTCACCAATAAAGTAGTGCCACCACAGGTTTAAGGAAAATACCACTACTGCTAACTCCAGGTCATGGGTCACATAGTTATTCTCATGTTTCCTCAACTATCTTGAGCCGTAGGAAATCATTTTCCACTTCTGCCTCATGAAAAAACCCAGTCCATTCTATAATGCATCAAAATCGAATACATAACCAATTCCCTCTTCCGGTAGCCTCATGATGGGGGGTACTCATCAGTCTTCGCCTCATCCTCAAGAAACGCTTTTGGAACCTCTACATCCACATGAAGGGTAAAACTATATCTGTCAAATTAAAAAAATGTATTTTTACTATATAAATTAGGGTATGAATCTCTATTATTACCCAAACAACCCTAGGAAACTCTTCACCTCAGTCAATCATTGTGGTGGCTTCCAATAAATCACTACCTTTATCTTCTCTAGATCAAATTCAAGTATACCCTCTTAGATAACATGTCACATGAAGTGGAACTCCCAAAAACATAACTAGAACATCAATAGATTACTATAGAGCTGGTGTTATCAGAGTGCATATAGGTCTATCAACATATGTGTGGCGTTCTCCTCCTCTGATGCCCAGTACACCAACATGTCATCAATGAAGATTATAAGAACCCGATCAAGGTTAGGATAGAAGATCTGATTCATGAGTCCCATGAACACTTTTATGGAATTGGTAATGCTAAAATGCATCAACAAGAACTCATAGTGGTTGTAACAACACTTGAAGGTTGTCTTTGATACATCTTCATCTCATACCTGAATCTTGTGAAAGCTTTATTTGAGTTCTATAATCGAGAACCACCTCTCTCCCTTCAGCTAGTTGATGAGGTCCTCAATCCTTGGAAGTGGATACCTGATCCCCAAGACTCAATAGTTCAGGTTTCGAAAATCCAAATATATCCCCAAGATCTCACCTGCATTCTTGGAAAACAAAACTGAGGCTGCCCATGTAGAAACACTAGGCATTACAAACAACTTCTTCTAAAATTCCCCCAGTTGTACACTCATCTAACGATTCTATGCAAGAGCCATCTGATCTATAGATGTTGATATCAATGCAGTCCCTGGGTACAAGTCAATGTAGAAGTCTACCCCTCTGTAAGGAGGTTGTCATGGGACATATTTTGGAAAGACATCCACATATTCATCCACCACTACATGAAATATCAAACTCCCCTCATCCACGACACTATGGGTGATGCTATCCAACTAGTGAGTGATCGATTTTAACTTCCTCATAGAAAGTCCTTAAAGTGCTGAAAAGGATCCGTTCTCACTGGTGAAGGAAAAACAGGTCCCATCTTCATGGAAACTATAAACTTTTTACCTAAAATAGTCTATTTGAGTACGGACAATGGATTAACAATACATACACTAGATGAAGTCATAAGACATTGACTATAGTACTAAAATACCCCAGTTGAAGTTCTATACTCCTTGATTATGCTCAAACTACTAGTATAAGAGTGTAATCATTGAACCTAGTACCCATGGAGTTTCTAAACCTATCGATCAAGCCAAAAGTTCCACCAGAATAAACAATCCTCGTACGAGGTTTGTGGCATGGAGTGAGTGACTGGAACCAATGTCTATATGAACTGCAGCTATGGTGGAGTATACATAGATCACAAATCTAATCATCAATGGAGTGAAGTGGTCATAGGACTCCATTTCCAAATGTTCTCCCCTCCCCTCTCCACATCCTCTAGGAGGTCATGATGGTCCTCCTAGGGGTGGTGGTGGTAATACCTAGAACTGTCGTCCACCACATGCCATTCGTCATGCCCCCTACCACATTTTCTCCCTTTGCAGACCTCATCGCATGAACCTATATCAATGTACTGATAGTACCTCTACCTCCTGTTGGTCTTCCATGTGGGGATTCAGACAGTCACAATATATGTAGCCATTTCGACAACAATAGTAAAATACTATTGCCCTTAGATGAACTCATATTCCTCACAAACTATGGACTTATGACAAAACATCACGGGGACATCTTCTAGAATATCTATCCCATTTGGGACACTTGTCCATCTTATTACTTCCTGCTATAGATTAATCAACCACCTATCACCCAGTGGAGGCCCTCACAATCAGTTCCTGTTTGGCAAGGAAGATCACCACCAGTACGAATCACACTAGTAATCTAGCCTATGTAGAGATTCTGAGAGAATTCAGAGACACCCTAATACCCCATTAGATACCATAAAAAATGGTCGGGTCACTAATGAAAGGGTATCATTAAATGTTGGTGGAGTAGTGGGAGTGTTTTTTGAAACTCACTAAGTTTTATGACACAGTCAGTCTGCCCTGTTGTAGGTGGAGTAACTTTTGAATACGTACCGAGCATAGTGTCGCTAATACAAAATATTCCTTGAAGAGGCTCTCCAACTCTGTATAGATGAGGAACCCATCCTCGTGCATCTGGACCGTCAGGATCCACCACCTTTCAACCATGCCCTGGAAAAGGATTGAGACTAAGATCACTATCAGGTCTGATGGTGTCTTTACTAAGAGAAAACATCACGTAACTGCCTCTAGAAAATTCTCAGCTGCATGAGAATCTACATTTCCTTGAAACATCAGAGGCCTCTGTCTTTGGAAATCGTGCATTGAACTTAGTCTTCATTCATTGTCTGTTGGAGGGGCTATTATTAACTGCTTCTCTCCGGGTGGTGTTTTGTTTAGTACACCACCCAAAGGTTATATTGTTGTATGTGTTCCTTCTTCGAAGCCTCATCACTCAGTGGACTGTCGTGGTAGTATCTCATTGGAATACTAGACGACTATCATTGAGGAGGCATCATGTAAGGAAACAAACGTGTCACAATCAATAAGATATACCTGATGAGTTGACAAAAATAATATCAAGAGAAATACATTTCCAACACACATGCAACTTATTTTTTGTGTACCATGTTGGAAAACCAAATTTTGGTTCTTGGTGAATGGATACATCACCCTCTACACCGAAAATGGGATCCCTAGTCTAAAATCTTAACTCCAGACACAAGAAACTATTTCCCACACTAAAAATTAAAGACTATTATATCTTCTCGTAAAAATGACCTCCCATTGAAAAAAAAATTCACAACTCGTCCCCAGGGCCCATGTCGTTACTATGCCCAGCCAACCTTCCATAGGTTAGGGGATGTTAACCAGAACTTGAATGGAAAAACCAAAAAACGGAAATCATTTCCTTTTAAACTGTTCAAACACAGATAGGCATACCGCACAAAGAAGACCACAATGGAAGGAATGTTGTACAACCACCCATATGTATCACTTCTTAATGTAAATTGTTTAAATTGAATGTAAAGGGGAAAGAATAAAAGACCCACTAAATAGAATGTCCAGTAAATGAAGTAATAGCTTTTAAGGTCATATGCCAAGAATCATACCTAAAGGGTAGGTATGTCTCTTTGTCAAATCTCACTACAACACACCACGTCTATCAATACACCTCCGTGCATTGTTTAGTCATAGTGCCCCAATGTCCAGGTCTTGGATCTCTATCTTATGCACCAGACACAAGGTTGCGGGTGAAGCCCATGTAGGGGTGAGTATAAAAATACTCATAATGGCCCTTGAGACAACCAAAGGACTCTCAGTAATACACAATGTAAACCAACATAAAGAAAATACCACAGAGGTCATACCACCAAACTAGAACTCAAGCACATTGAAAAAACTAAAAGACATACATCACAATAAGTAAAATTTTGTACCGAAGTAATATAAATTTGATGTAAATCTAGTTCATCCTATTTTGTTGAGAGGCTATGCTCTTATCCTGTATAGGGTCGCTAGGTGCTGACCCATAAAGGATTGCAAGGTACTGATACACAGAGGATTTCTAGGTGCTGACCCACAGAAGATCGCTAGGTGATGACCCATAGAGGATCTCTAGTTGCTAACTCATAGAAGATTGATAGGTACTGACCCACATATGATCACTATGTGTGGATCCACTTAAGAGCTCTAGGTGATCACCGATGCGGGATCACAATTCATTCTTTAGGTCAAAACATGCAACTGGATTCACAGTCTTAGCATACTTGATTCTGGATGATCCACTACTCAAGCCATTGTCCATAACTCAATTGTGTCCCACATTGAGTAACCTAATGGACTGTCCCGTCATAAGTGTCCCAATGCAATAGATGGCGCATCGTTCAGATACCCGGTCTATATAATATATGCAATTTAGTAAAAAATGCATAGTTAGATTCGAGTCTAATCCATCTTGGCCTAATATATCATCCACCAAAACCCAAGTGGAATATATTAGAAATACTAATCTGTTGATGGTTTCCCAATTCTATTGACGGCATGTCAATTAGACACCAGGTCTAAGAGATATGGGTGTTTTTGTAAATAGGGGGGTGATTGTGTCTAGGTATGGTCCGACCCGGTCCGACAAACCTGACCAACCCATCCTGGGGGTTCCATATACCCTGTTTCAATTAGAAGAACTCATCCTGACTTGGTTCAGTTTGGGGATGGTCTGATCTAGCTCGGCCAGTGGGCATGGCCCACTAGGCCTTAAAAGACCCGACCTGCTTTAGCCAATGGTCCATCCCACCAGGACACCCTGCTTGGCCTGCCGGTGCGGTTCCACCCCACCGTCTCATGTCCTATATGGCCCGCTGGCTGGGGCATAGCCTACCCGCTGAAGACCGTCCATGTGGTGCTACTAATGTGGCATTGTCTAACAGGATCAGTAGCCGCACCAGTACTGTAGTAGGTACTGTAGCAGCCCATGTACTATAGTATTATTATTCATTGAAGGGGCCTTTTTCCAAAAAATGGGATTTCAAACCTTATATTTAGGCCACATGGCCTTCGAAATTCAGGAAATGTAATGTGTCTCCCCCTAGCAAGACAACATGAGGTCTTTTCATTAAAAATAAAATGAGCCTTCAGCCCAATGATATAAAAAAATTAGATTGTGATACAAATTCATAAAACATAAATAGTGGTGTCTAATAAATAGAACATATAATCAAACATAATCATATATTATAAAAATGAAGTCGATGACTCTTAATTTAACATTACATCATACCATCCTAATCCCAAAATTTATATAAATTGACCTTTAATACCAAATATAACATCCTAGAACCCACACTCCTAGATTCAATATTATAATCATAAATAATACATTTCCAACATTGATTATATTATTTGGTAAAGATTTTTTCCATTAAATCGATATGGAATAAAATAGAAAAGTTTTATTACTTACATCCATGAGGATCTCGTAGATTTATTATTTAAGAGAATTAGGAAAAACTAATACAGAAAAAATTCAAATATCATTAAATGAGAATTTATACAACTTAACCCATTTAATATTTTTCATATTAACACATGAACATCATCAATATGAAATTCTTTCTAGACATAACACATTATAAATAATTCTTTATAACCCTAGAAAAATGAAATATAATATGTGTCAGGTCGAATGATTTCAATGGGAAAACATAATCATTGTCAAATAAATGAAACCAGTTAGAATAATAAGAGAATATGGGTAATTTGACATAATCAAAGATCAAGAGTATAACATTTTAATATTCATACCTATCAATACTTATATCATAAAACAGTAAAATATGTATGAAATCATTAGAAAGGGAATGATTCATATGAATCAACCATCATGAGCCATATGTAACCAATCCTGACCACCTAAAGAATCCTAATTCCATAGAAATAAAAGATTAAACATATTATTTTCATTGAAAATCATTTAATTGAACCAATACAGAACCCTTATGTAACCATTATAGAGCCCTTTCAAATATGAATTATTATACTACCAATAACCAATATAATTATCTATAGAACATAAAAATTACCTAATGCATTACAGTGATATATGACCACACCAATAATATATGCTCTATTGGGGTGACCGATCTAAATCATGGGGTGCCCATCTAATATATTATATAATAATTAAATTATGAATAAAACACACAGGGGAATTAGTTTCATAATAAATCATTAAAAGATCCTATATTCCTTTTAAAACATTATAAACATGTTTAATGCATATAAGACCCTCAAATATCTATCTAAATCATTATTATTTGATGAAAATTAATTGAATCCTAAATCAATATATTTGAAATATTATTAACATATGGAAAAGAAATGGGTCACCTAACAATCTCATTGAAACATGACCAACCCATAGAAGTGAAATTAGTTTCATAACAATATCATTAGAACAATCTTATTCCATATAGAGTATGGTTGATGATGGTATCAATAAAAAATATCACTAGTGAAGGATAATCACCAACACGGGTTATAAACATGTATTAATTTAAATACCGTTAAATGATAACTGAAAACATTTTCGAGGAAAACAATATTTTAATTTTCAAAATAAATTTTTAAAATATATAAAATTTTAATAATATCCTTTCATTTTTTTAAAATATAATAATTTGTAGAATATTATGAATAACATTCATTAAAAATAACCATGTACACGTTCAAATGAATATACATCGAAATAAAAGTCATGTAATTTGGTAATTACATTAATGAAATTAATATCATTAACATTATCTGAAAAATGTTTACAAAAGGTCACTGTTAAAAAAAATAACAAGAATATTCCTGTTAAATAATTATATAAAAATATAAAATTGGAAAAAATTCACTTAATATTTTTTTTGAATAGGTTAATCACATATTTTTGTTTTTAATAAAAAAGTTTTTCGATGTAAATATATTTTGAAGAAAAATGTTATATAATGTCAGATTGTTATAAAATTTTTTTCTTTGTAATAATTGTTCCAATGAGTGGGAAATTCAAATATTACATTAAAATATCATGTATTAGTATATAATAAAAAAAATCTTGAAAAGTTTTAGAGATGGATCATATGACTTCATCATTGGAATCATAATCATAAACAATCCTAGAAAAAGCTTTGATTGTAACAAATGAATCATACCACATTTGTAACATTGAAACATAAGAAATATGAAAGAATAACCTTAAATAAAACATCTAATTTAATGAAAATAAGTTTATCCCTGATATTACATGTCAATGCAGCTTTATATATATCTTATAATAAGATTAATGTGTAAAACATTAAATACATCCCCAAATGGGAAAATAGGAACATAAATACCATAGCCCTATCCATTATAGTGACATTCTCAAATAGATAAGTAAATCCTATTAAAATAAATTATAATAATCATGAAATATATTTATGTGTTGTATATATCCCATAAAAAATAATAAGTAATATATATGTCATATATCGTACAATAATAATTGTTGGATGAGAAAATCTTTACATTATGCTCGATTCTTCATACTTATTAATTATATTCCAAAATGATAAAGTTATGTTAATTATTTATTTTTTCAAGAATATTTTTAATGGTTAGTATTAATGTTACATAACTTATTAGAATATTATATTCAATTTATTTATCAACTATGTTTATTTAAGGTGATTTTGACCATATTTGGATTATGTGTCAAAGTTGAATTTTATAGGTTGACTGTATTCAATGTGGTAATTTTATAAAATGATCGTAAATAATAATAATTACATTATTATAATATTTATATTTCTATTATAAATTTTATACCAGTAATTATTTATTGTTATGAAAAATTAACTATAATTATGGTAAAAAGATGGTAGGATATACGTACACATAAGTAACAATTGAATTTTTTCATTATCATTAGGGAAAAATGGTATGTAATATTTTATATTTTCATAATGATAATAATAATAATAAGAATATTTTTGGAATTTTACATAATTATATAGTATATTATTTTTATGTGGTGGTGAAAAAATTAATTGCCTGATTTCGAAGAGGTGGTAGTCCACAAATTCAAGAACGATGATTTCATTTTTTTCTGTGACTGAAAAGATAAACATGAATCGATATACTATAATTATAAAATAATATATATATATTTATTATATTAATATTTTAATTTATATCAAATAAATTTATTATATTTATACTTATTTACTTCAATATTATGTGTTAGTGAAAAATGAATTAGATAGCTTTGTGAGGCGGTAGTCCACCGTAGAAATATATTATTGTTATCGTATCCCTTACGAAATGAAATTTAAAATGGTGTATATTTTATAATTACTCCTCATGTATAATTGTTCATTAAATATCACATATAATCATCAAATCTATTATAGTTCCCAACTATGTGTGATGTAAATGGAAAACAGAATGACATTGTATCACAAGGTGGTAGTCTTCCATTCACATGAGTGATGATATCATGATGAATTTTATTAATGTATAGGCAATCATAGTTTTCACACCATAAATAAACAAAATATGTATATAATAAATAATATTATTCTCTATATCATCATGGTATATGAATAATTTATAGAGATGGATAAGGAAGTAAAATAAATATTATCATTGAATAACATTACCTAATATTTAGGTAACCTATTTTGTATTCAACAAATTATTGAACGGTGGGATATAATTATAAAATAGTGCTTCTGAGATGAGGGTATTGGAGTTTAGAAGTGGTTTGAGAATCTATTTGGTGATTCAAATGGATTTATATAGGTGATTAATTGATGATATTGAGTTCCCTTTTATAGTTTAGGATGAGTGGTATTCATGTAAATACTCAAATGTATTAACTATTAGAAGGACAATATTACCTAAAGTTAATCCCAAATTAACAATTATAAATTTTAGGTATTTCATTATTTATAAAAACCACCAACACACAACAATACACATTTTTAAAACATTTTTCCATAACTTATATGTTTCCTTCTCTATACTATTTTGGGTTTTCTCTATTGTGACCCGATATCAAAGCTAGTTAATTTATATTTTAAAAATAAATTAATGTGAGACATATCATAAAATTTATTTTGAATGATAATATATATGAAATCTAATTTATCAAATAAAAATCATATGTGTATCAACAAAAAATTTAACATAAGACCACAAAATGTGCAAAAACATCACATTAACTTGAACCTCACAAACATTGTTTTTTTAAATTATGGGTCAATATATTAATTATGAAAGAAAGATTGGTCAATTAATGGGAAATAGATAATATTTATTAATATTCATTAATCTATATGAATAATATAGGATTCAGTCAATTTGAAATGTTGAAAAAAATATATTTTTTTATAAAATTACATTAATGAAAATTTTGAAATTTTAATTTAATTTGAATTAATATAATTTTAAAAACCTAAAATAATTAGAATATATAATTCTGACACCTTGTTATCATGATATATCCATATATAAAATTAATTTATCACAATAATTTACTCATTTTACATCACATTTAACATATGTAGCCTCATTTATGTCATTTAATTGCTAACTTTATTTATTCTAAGTAATTATTTCATTTATAAAATTTAAATATATATTATTATCATAACAAAAAAAATATTTATGAAACTATTATCTAAAAAACCAATTTTTTATCACTACACTATGGTTTTATAGAAATTTAACAGTTGAAATGTATCATTATGATTTTTTTCATTACGTATTATTTTCTATGTGTCATATTCATAATATAATTGCATATAATTTATATACATAATATAATTTTATTAATAATTTTGAAATAAACCAATAAAATATAATTAATTTATTATTTTATGTCACTTCCACTAATTTTATTTTATTTTTCCTGGGAAAATTTTTGGTTACCTAACAATAGTAAATAATTGTTTTTTCTATATTCAATAATCATTTTGGTAAAAAATTCTCTTTCACGTATTATAAATAAAAAATGATGAAGATATTAATTATGTAAAAAAATTAAATAATTCAATCTCTTAAGAATAAAATTCTTATTTTACATTAATCATGTAGACACAGCGACACAATGATTTCTATAATGTGTATTTTCATTTCTAAAAAAGGTAAATATATATTTACCTTACACCTACTAATAAAAAATGTATAAAACAAATTAATATTCCATTTTATACAGTATATACATTTAATAAAAAAAAATTCTCCATTAGATATTTATTTTTTTAACCTGAATGGATAAAATAATGAATTTTAAAACTATTTTTAAAAAATGGCTATAATCTAAAACTCAAATGAATTCATAAAAAATTAAAAATAATTCAATGTAATTATGGGGATTAAATTTGACAAAATAATAAATTGGTAAAATAAAATTTTATTTCAAAAATATTTGGGCATTTATATTTTATAGTTTTTTTGAAGAATATACGTTTTAAAAAACCAGTTTTTGGAACTATTCACCGAAAAATCATCAGCTTACGATAAATTCACATCATTCACGCATATTATATATTGAAATTAGAATTCAAAAAACAATGTCTATTTTATCAGAAATATTTTATAAATTTTCCAACAAAAATATTGAAATATTTTTTCCATGAGAATCAATTAAATTCTTTTTTTATGAAAATATATTTTTTTTATAGATAAATTCACTTTAGTAAAAATTAATTGATTATTTACTAAATAGTTAAGAAATAATTTATATATATTATGACATGAACATATATGTAAGTTAATAAATTTAGTAATTTAGTAGATACTGTTTATACCTCAAATTTTATTATATTGTTTTTAACAGGAAAATATATTATAGGTCATTTAAGTCTATAAAACTCAGTCTTACAAGTAATAAAAGATATCTAAGATAACATTTTTTTCTTGTATTACAAGCTAGGTCTGTTTTTCATGTACCTTACACAATTAAATTAAATTAAATTAAATTGTTTTAAAATAATGGTGGTCATATATCCAAAAAACTATCAAAGGAGTTTTTGAGATAAGTATCACATAATTTCAATGAACTATAATTCAAATTGAAAAAATTATAAAATAAATTGATATTGAATAAGAAATTCCATAATATTATAGTGAAATTTAAGTGATAATTAATCAATGATGGGTTTATAGATGAGAAATATTTTTAAAAACCAAACTATTAGAAATAATACCTAATACATTGATAGGTAGTTTCCCACATAATAATGTAAAAACATTGATAAAAAGTATAATTACAAACTAATGAGTTGAATTTAATTTAAAAAGTCCCTTACCTCATGTTTGAGTTTCCACATAATTTAATTTATCCACTTAGAACCAAAATTGAGAATTATTATAGATGTATATTTAGACCATATTTATATCACTAATATCAAATATTATCCATTTATAGTATCTTATCACACATTATTAATAAACATTTTTCCTTTCTTCAGGGGCTTACCTATTAATTATTTAAGAGAATTTTTTGTCCAGTGAATATAGTACTTCTATTTTTAATCGGGTTCCATAATATATATAATATTTTTAATGATAAAAATATCCTATATATTAATTTTATATTTATTTATTGTAATCAATATACGGTGGAGTTATAATAAATAATTAAATTGTTCAGGAAGACAACATGTCAGACATAAGCATGAAAAATATTTTCACTTTTCAACTGTAGAAACGAAAATATATAAAATAATATTTCAAATTAACACAATAATTTTAAGATTAAATTTATAATATATATATATATATATATTCAATAAATGTGTCATTATTAACATAAATTTAAATATGAAATGAAAAATGGATCACATCTTTTGGTGGAGGTGATTGTCCACATCTACACAAGAATGTCGTTATCATTTATAAACAAACAGGATGGAAAACTCTATGTATAATATTATAATTCAGAAAAAATAATTTTCAATAAATATTATATATAAAAATAATTTCATTTATATAATAATAAAAATGAATAATTGATGAAAAACAAATTACATCATTGTGTGGAGGCTATAAAACATTTGAACCCACTTGATATTTTTTTTCTGTGGTTGGAAAATAGAAGGAAAATGGTTGTTTAGTAAATATAATAACATATTTTTATATTCAATATTAAATATATAATATTTTATTATGAAAATAATATATTTATACTAATTATAAGATTAATGAAATTTGAATGAGTCGATAAATACAATAACCTCTTCCTCAGATGACATCCTTTAACTCTGTACTTATTGGCCATTAAAATGGTAATATGAAAAGAATATAATATATGATATATTGATATAGAAGTACATAATATAATTGGTTTGTCTATTTTTGTGTTAGGATTCACATTAATTTGTAATGAAAAGGGAGAAAGGGTGTTCTTTTATAAACGAGGTGAGGAGATCTCTTGTAATTCTTTGAAGTATGACATTTTTAAAAATGATGTTTCATGAAAAATTACTCAAAATTGATATTATTGTAAAATGAGATGATTCTGATTAATAATAATCTCACTAAATTACTTTTTACATGATTCGGATATATAATTACCCTTATCTCTTAGGCTTATCCCACCAATAACAATTTTGAAAACTTGTGATGTAAATGCTTCTAACTCTTTATAGGTAAAAAAATTTACTATAAAATATAAAGCAACCCATAAATGAAATAGAGATGTTATGTTAAAGCATATAATATTATTTATTCACAATATATGATATTTATATATTTCAATTATATAAATAAAAAATTATTAAAAATAAACATACCTTCATTATTAATAACTCAATTATATATTTTAATATAATTTGTATATATATTATGTAATGTGGTTATGAAATTCTATGCAATATAAGTTAATGATGATTTGTTAATAATTTACTGAAGAAATAAAATTTTATTAGTATTATATTACATTTTAAATGATATATGTTTTTCAAACCAGTTTGATAACAATTGATTATCTTTAAGTAAATTAAAAAACTCACAACTAAAGAGTTTAATTTTTCTGTACTAGATAATTATTTGAAAATAATTACCCACTAGGGAAACATTTTTATAATTTATCATCCTAATATCATGTAAAAATATTTTACATGTGTTTATACGATATATAAAATCTATTTTTTAACATAAAATATCATTAATGCCAATTTTTACACTATTCAAATAATTTTAATAGAATGTAATTATTATATTGTATGAAATCGAATATAAACCATTTATAAATCACTATAAATATATATATATTTATAAAATTAATGAGACACTATAACTCACCGAAAAATTAATGTATATAGATTTTTCTATAGTAATTTACATGATTTTTATACCACTACACAAGCACTGGGTTAATGTTGATTAAGTATTTGAGGTAATTGATAATTAATAAAAATTGAAAACTATTTATCATAATATTGAAAAATCAATCGACTCAAGAATAACTATTTTTTACAAAAATTAGTTTATTATTCTCACTAGCACAAAATATTATAGATATTAAAATCAAGAAACATGGATTATTTACATTATCATTCACTTGAATATTATAATGTTCAATATAAATTATTTGTCAAAATAAAGGTCATATTTTTAAATTTTTAATTATTATGGATGAAAAATACTCATTGAATGATATAATTTAATGTTTTATAATAATTTTTATGCTATACCATGGTAGTTTTTAAACTTTGAAAATTGTTTTATCCATTACCTGGGTGATAAATTATACAAAAATTTCATTTAATAATATCTAAAAATAAAAGGATGATATTTAAAAAATTTGATCATCAATTATTCCAAATATTGAATCCATTTTATAAAATCAAATCATAAATGTTTCCAATATTATGTTATAAATAATCCTATAAAATGCAATGGAAAACATTTTTCCTTAAAAATGCATTTGAGTAGAAAATTGACATATGTAAAAATCAAATAAAATACATATAGTAATTATATTAATTAAGCTATTATAAATAAAATGGATCTTATCTAAAATTTCCATTAAATCCAATGTATATTTATACATTTAAATTATGTTATTTATTAGGAAGAAATGATATTGTTACAAAAAAATAACTATTCACTGAAAAATACCTCATTTATAGAAATCACCAAATTTCACCATATGTTAATTATTATGTGATGATTTTAAAAAATTGGTCATTTTATACAAAAGATATATATGTTTTATAAATTATATAAAATATCAATAAAAAAATAATAAAACCAATTTTTTGATAAAAACATATTTTTCCCTATACATTAACATTAATGAGAATTGTGAACCTATATATTATTAATCAATACATTATATTAATTATATATAAATACTTTTCATAATATTTTTTATAATATTCACACCCAAAATATACAATGGTTGTGAAATTACTATAACATTAAATAAAAATATTTTTATAGTATATCATGGATTTCTTGAAGAACTGTGTTATGTGTTCAATAAGCTATGAATCATAGTGTTATATATTATTAGTGTGATAAATCAGTTTCTTTAAATATATTAATAAATTAAAAAAATTATATCACCATTCAAGTATTTCAATTTTAAAAAATTATATTTATTGAAAACAAACAACATACACATAGATAATAAAACTTCTTTAAATTAATGTAAGTGGAAAACATAATGATTACCTAAAATATCACATATTTTGGATACCATAAAAATATAACTTTTGAGAGATTCCAAGATATATACATTGTAGAAAAATAAAAAATATAATGAAATATAAATATTCATATAGAATATAGCTATCAATAATTTAAAGAATAACAAACCATAAATCTATGAGGGGTTACAAGTCCATTAACCCTAAAAAATAAATGAAAATTGATAACATTTTTTTGGGAATTTTGATAATGTTGTGAGATGTATTTACATTATTTATATTGAATATATTAAAATGTAATTACTTAATTCATTTAATTAAATTTAAAAAAATTCATTAATTAGTTATGATTCGATGAATTTCATCCATTCTTATTATTTTAGGAAGTCCATATTCATGCTGAATATTTCATTCCTGAAGCAATTAAATTCAATTTCAAATGATCATAATATAAAAAAGAATTAAAATCCCTTTCATCATTCAAAAAAATATTTAACAAAACAAATATGGTTATCCAATGTAATTAACTATTGATTAATATACTACATTAATCTATAGAACATATAAAATAATCTCCATAGTTCATATTAATACATTTCATAAATATTTATTCTTATGAATCAACCCGAATTTTCCTACTTGAATTCAATTTCCAAATTTCTTGAAGATTTTATAACATAATTTTTTCCATGTTTATCGATTAAATTTTTTTAGACAACATGATGCAGTTCATAAGTTCATATATCAATCATTTTGAATACATTTATTTTAGATTCTCTAAAAACATAAAAATAATCTTAAACGTTATAACACCTATATCCATAAATATGTGCTTCATAAAATAACAGAATCCATAATATATAAATAAAATCATAGACTATTGAATATATTAAAAAACCCTAAAATGTAATAATTTTCAAAATAGATGATCAAACTAACACTGATGTGAAATCATTAACCAATTTCTTGGTTAAGAAACATTCCAATTAACATAATAAATGTCAAAAAACTCTATATCTCATTTAATCACTTCACACTTTAAATAGGAGCATATTATTGGTATCCTTTCAATAATTCATTTTTTCTCCATAAAAATTATCTTTATAATAAATAACCTATCATTTTAATTAGTAAAATATAATATATGATTTTATATATTGAATGGAAAACAATAAATTGAAAATGTACAAATGATTTAGCTTTCTTATGAATATAATATCACTACTACAACAACTATACAACATAATTATTGAATCCAAATACATAAGACTTAAACACTGTAACAAAAAATACTAGCATAGAATAGTTATTTCTTATGTATAAGAATTACCAAATGGATTAGAGAATTGACATCGACAATGCTAAAATTCTCCAAAAAATATATATTGAACAATATATTAAAATTGGGTTGAAATTCATATCCTTAAATAGAACTTTATTTTTATCCTATATAGTTACCAGATATATTCCCTTATATTCCACACATAAAACATATTCACATAACTCATAAAAAACTCTAAGTATTATATATTCCCATATCCATTCTATGTAAGAAACAAAATCTTCCTCTATCCATAGTCTACATGAGACTATTTTTTCAATTAATTGTTGTCTCAGGAAACACAACAATGATGTTATTTTTAATTATATAATGAAATGAACTTATTGGATCAATCACAATGGTTATCCTTCCAAATATTTTTTGTTTCAGTTTCTCTGGAGGGTAATCATTCCAATTTCTATCACAGTCAATGTCAACATGGTTCAGTGTAAATATGACCGTTGAATATAAACAAAAATATATGAGATAGAATAATCATAGTTGGAATCAAAATAATCATTAAATTAATTTATATGATTTCTAAATAATTATTCTATATTTAATATCTAAGTCACTATATATAAGGCACATACTTTAATCTTTACATAATCTTGAGTTAAATCAAGAATTCGCATTGAGTATCTTCTCATGTTAATAGTATTAGAGAATTACTCCATAAAAATTACATTACATCTCAAATAATTACAAAGTATAAACTTATAATAAGTTTATATTTTTTTAAAAAAAAAACATTAAAAAAAAGAAACATGTATTCTTCCATTTTTTAAATAACATGACTTTTCTAGGATCCCATTCTTCACCCTAGTAATCTTTATATCTTGTGAAAAACCTTTGAAAACATTAGATGAGAATAAACAACTCAATAAAGGTTAAAAAATAATGAATGAAATCATTATTTCAACAATAAATACAAATTAATGAAACCGTAATTTTCAATCATATCATTCCTCATAAAATCTTAAGAATTATGAATAACAAACATAAATCATAAATCATAATGTTAACTTATGTCATACATAACATACATAAATTGTGGAATTCATAGCTATAAAGGGAGTTATGTTTGGAATACCCATCATAGTATATTCCATAAATCTATTAGGAGAAAAATTAACGGTTACATCTGTAATGTTACGTAATGCATTGGAGTGATATCTTGGGATCACCCGCACTAGGATTATCATGGAACCACACAAATCCCATTGGAGAAACATTAAAATTTATCTCTGTCATGATACCGAATGCATTTGGGGGCTATCTTCAGATCACCCACCAAAGGTTTATCACAGATCCACCCATATTATTAAATAATTATAAAGATCGATAACTTAATAATAACACATAGAAAAGAATAATGTAAATGTAACATTTCCACATAAAAATAGCTAGATATTAGCTGATTATATTTATATAATCAATTTATTTTTAAAAACTCATTTAAAATATTTAAAATGATTATTTTTGAATCAATGTGTCTCATACGACCTTGAATCTTTGGAAAAGAATATACACTTCAAGACACTCAATTCCATATAAATAAATCCTGAAAATCATTTCTAAAACAAGGTCATTAAAAATAAATTTTTAGAATATTAAATCTTTATAAACATTTAAATTTATGTTTTAGGTAAACAATCCTTTACCACATGAGAAACTCTTTAATAAAAATAATTAATGAAGAACATTAAAAAACAATAAATATCATGAGAATATACAAATTCGTGATATAAAATTTCTAAATGGTTGTACATAAACTTTTAGGGCAATAAAGGTGGCCAATATCAAGATATGCATCTATCAATGGAGATTGAGACGTAGTCCCTTACAAAGATAGTACCATTACATTATGGACATATCAATGACATAATTATGTATGATAAATAAAAATACACCCAATATAAATGTATATTATGTGTAAAAAAATCATAGGTTATTCACACATGTTTATATAATGAAATAATCCATAAGTAGAAAATTAACCAAAAGTATTAAAATCGGGTTAAGAAGTTCCGTTAAAAAATTTTGGAAGCCTAACGTCATCACCTAAAAATTTAGAAAATAAGTTCATTAGATAGAAAATAATCTCTCATAACATTGAGATAAAATTTAATGATATAAGGATATATAAAAATATATCCCAATAATTGATAATTAAAATTTCATGACATAACATAAAATATTTCTTTAACTGGAAGAGGAGGGAGAACGGTTCCCTTACAGATTAGGTAACTTACGAAATATAAACCACATGAAAGAATGGTCATAAAATTATGATTTAAATACCAATAATTTAAATTATATTACATAATTTATAAATCCATGGGCATTAAATATACCACAAAAATGGAAATATTAAAAAATAGATTATGAATGTAAAGGGAATAAAAAGTGAGATGAAAACCCATTACCATGTTGTGATCAATCGAGTCATATGACCCAATGTTAATAACAACAAAATGAATCATAGAATAAGATGAATATAAATATAATAATGGTAATATATGTCAAATTATTCTATAAAATACACCACATGAAATAAATAAGTAGCGATCAATGGAAATGTCACATAATTAAATGTGAATAAGAAACCCCTCACCTTATGTCCGACTTGTCAGGTATGTTCCTTTTTCTTCCCAAATAATAAGAATATGTTAATTTATACTTGATTAATAACCTTTTTCAGTTTTATTATTACATTTATATCAATTATTACATTTATATTACAATTATTTAATTATTTGAGTTCATATAGGACATTTTGTCAATGTTCATAACTTGAGTCAAAATGAACTTGTTATAATTATAAATTGTCCATGTGGTCAAAAGATATTTTTCTCCAGTAACATATTCAGGATTTAAATATCATATATATCATATATATACAGTATATATATATATGAATTTATAATAGTACATAACGTTTGTACATAAAAATGAAATGCATCATTCATGGAGATGGTAAGTCGTATGTAGCATGAATGCTATATTCATTTCTATTCCATATTTTAATGGATTGGAGAATAAATAAAACATAGGTATTTAATAATTCCATTATAATATAATATATAATCACATTAACCCCATCCCTTATATGTCCCATATATGGAATGAAAGAGTCATATCACAGTGATGGGGCGATAATCTGCACTTCCTGAAGTGAAATTATCGTATTTACCCATTATGAAAACCATAATGGTATAATATAAAAAAAAATATAATTAAAGAGAAAATAAAAATATAACATATATCACATATAAATATAGTGCCATAATAATGGCCACCATGAGTGGGGGTTGATAATATTTGAATAATCATCGTTTCATGAGGTCGTAGTTCGTCATCCACATAAACAGTATGTTCGTTACCCATTAGATAGAGGTGTGTGTAACTGTAGTTATAATCCATATCATAAAAACAAATTAGTATATTTAGGAAACTTTTTTGTGATAATAATATGAATAAAAATAGTTGAGGATATTGGATTCATTAAATAAAAGAAAAGAACTTAAGAGAAGGCGTTACATTTAAATTCGGTATCACTCTTTGGTATGAATCAAAAGGTTTACTTGAATTGCCTTCTACCTAGGGGAAGTATTAAAAAAGGAAGATATTGAAGTAGGGAGCTTAATTATGAATTTTTTGGATGATCCTATGTTCATTAAAGGTGTTAGTAAAGCGTTGGAGGTGAGTTATTTTTATAACTAGGGTAGAGGATCTTTAGGAATGATTGAAAACATTATTTTATTATAAACATATTTTTTTTTTCAAAAAGTAAAAAACTAAATAAATTAGAAGCTAATATGACTATTTTTAGAAATAAAATAATACGATAATTATTCTATAGGTTTTGGATAGATTTATTACATTTTATAATCTCATCTATTTAAATCATTTATTAATAAGGTAATCACTGTATCATCATTGTGTCATAAAATTTTTTATTTATTTTTGACTAAAAATTACATATAAAATACCGTGATGCAGGAAATATTCTTATTTTTCTATTGAATATTTATAGTCAAACTGAAAACATATATAACCCCATGTTAAAATTGATTTACTAAAAGATATATGTTTATTTCATTTTTTCCTTTAATTTAAATTAATTAATATAATGTTTTATTATTACTATCATGTGGATCCATGGGGTCCCGAAATCAACACAAGGATTCCCATGGACAGAAAAGTATCATCAAATAGTATTAAGACACCATTTATTGAAATTTAAGATTATTATAAAATTATTTTTTCCCTTATTTGAAAAATTTACCTTTTAACCATAGTAAATAAAATATTTACTGAAGTAAATACTTATTACGTCTATAAATTAAAGTTACCTATTTACAAAAAAAATTTCTCCTATTTCCCAATATGGAATCTATTTTTTCAAATTCAAAACAAAATTTTGGGGGAAATTAAATTAAAATTAATTCCCATTGTCAAAACAAAAATCGTGTTTTTAAGAAATAATAATTATCAAAAGATTGACACATGTTTTTTTTTCTAATTTCATTGTAAAATTAAATAAATGACCAGAATTTGATTAAATTTTGGAAAATAAATTCAATTATATTTTAAAACCATTTAAAAAGATAATCTAACCAGATAAATAAATTAGATTAAATGGTTGTTTTGAATTAAAATATTTTATTTTTCATTATTCATTAATAATGAACATTATATGAAAAATTCCATAATTTCACCCAATGTAAATTTTGATGTCCCAAAAATAATGAAAAATAATAATTTTTGAAATAGAACATACAAAATTGTATAAAACTTGATTTGAAATGGTTTCTCCACCAAAAGGCGGTATGTCGTCCCTTTAAAGAATATTATAGAATTTATGCTTAAAATTGTATTAATTCACATTTTAAGCCTCTAACATTCATTGGATAAATGTAAAAATATTTTACAATCATGTATAATTATATTGTAGTTAGTTTTGTTTATTCCCTCCAATAAAACAAATTTTCATTAACTACTATATAAAACAATATTATTATTATATTAATTTTTAGTAAAACATAACATTGTCTGTAACATAAGATTTCAAATAAACCCGTTGTTTTGTATCAGCTACACCGTCGAACATAGAATCCCCTTTAATGTAATATTAATATTTAATTCAAAATTATTAATAAATATGAAAATTCCATATTATTTATTCACCTGGGATGTTACAGTATATCTTTTTCCAAGGCCATTCATGGTCCTCATCTATTACAGTTTATTATAATTGTTTATAAACAATGAGTGAACCCAATCATATACCCCCGATGTTTGAAAGAAAGTTTCATGTAATAGAACATTGACCATTACACAAAATGACATCCTAATATATTTTACAAATAATTGAATGGGTTTATACACTTAGAGGAAATTATTAAAAAATGAAATTTACAATATTATGCACACATGGATATATTTCACGAAAAAAACATAATATTTACCATTATAAAATTGTATGTTATTATTAAATAATTAGACTACTCATGAATGTATGTCATTGGTTAATAGTCCATAATCTATTATATCCTCAACCCAATTCTCATCGATTGTTATAAAAAATTCATAAACCAACTATAATAATCCAAAATCAATTAGTTGAAATCCAATGTCTACTAAATGAAATTTGAATAAGATAAAATGTTTCACATCACCATGGAAAAATGAATTTATCAGTCTTGATGAACATGATACATATATGATTCCCATCTTTTTTATTGGAAATAATAAATAAAATAAACATATTGAAATTATTTATTTTGAATCCTCAAACTCATTCAAATATTCCTTCTTAAAATCATTTCTAATGTAATATAATAATTTCGATCCAAATAGAATAGTTTGGGATATATAAAATTGAAGATATAAGGATTAAAAAATAAATTATGAACATGGACTTTTTTATAATAATAACACATTACATTCAATCAAAAATTTAGTTGGATAATAATCCATCGATAATATCATTATATAAAAATCATCGACATTATAAAAAAATTAAATAATAGAAATACATAATTCTATAAATCTGTGATATGTTCTTATCATCCAAGACATCATTTTTAAAAATTGAGCATGTTTAAACCAAAAACCAAAATAATGTTGAATTCCTTACATTTTTTCTTGTGATAACCATCAATGAGTTTTTGGGAATCCTACAAACCATTCCCCACAAGCCACCTTCATTTCCTATAAATTAATTACCTTTTAAATGATAAATATAATTCATTAATTGATTGCCTTTTAAGTCAAAAAATATCAATACTGTATCATGAATATAATGTTTAAATAATCAACAAAAAACCATCAAAAACAAAAAAAAATTGTTTCATTTTATCGTATCCCTAGTAAAAAAATTGGTCTTTATATTGTTTAGAATGCCATTAAATTGTCTTTAGAGACTTTTCTAGAAAAATAATCTTTTCAAATTGAAGTTATTTATTTAAATAGATAAATTCCCAAATAATATTGAAAATGTTTTATCTTAATATGAAATTGGAGTTTTTTAAATGAATATAGAAAACTTTAATTATTCACGATGGAAGGAAATTTACTTCATGCCATGTATGTTTGTAAAAATATTCCTTTAACACTTTAATTAAATATATCAAAAGTGCATTGTTTGTAAAATAATAAAAAATATACATTTTATAATTTTTTTTAAAAAATCAATCATTTGTAAAAATAATAGTAAATAATAATAATTAAATATTCAGAACATTATTTGATATATTTTTAAGAATACATTGACATTAAATTAAAATATTCCGCACAAAATAGGAAATAAAATTTTCTTTTCTTAAAAAACTTTTTCCTGATATTTTTATTTTATGAAAGAGTGAAAAAATTAATTTTACATGAAAATTCCATGATTTAATATATTAGAATAAAATTAATATAAATTAGTAGATATTTATTATGTAATTTTAACCAATTAAATTTCAAACAAAAACAATCTCAAAATAAAATTAGATTTTTAAAAGAATATTACAAAGATCATATCATTTAAGTGTTAAATGATCTAAAAACATAATATGTGGAAAAAATATAAATTAAAAATATTTTAAATAAATCATAATAAAATAATAGTTCATTTTAAACATAATCATTTCCTGATATAATCTATGATGTGGGATTATAACACAACTAATTGAAATTGTGTTAAAACCCATAAACCTAAAGTTAAACATGAAATTTATTTGAATTTAACATCCAATATAATAAATTTATATTTATTATTTTTATATTAATTAACCATATACATAATTATAACATGATATCTTTTTTATTTATAAAATTTAATATCATTTTGGATAATAATATTTTGTTATTGTGATTGTTTCTAGTGTTAACTAACTTATTTTTGGTGAGAATCATTTTTTTATTCAATAATAATATTTTATTATGGTTATGTATTAAAAAAATTAATAATTATAAAAATACATTATATTTTATTATATATATATATATAGATTCATCATTAATAAAAATATATTAGAAAATGAATTACAACATTCATGGAGATGGTACGATGTGTGTAAACAAGAATGATGTTCTCACATTTCAACATATGGAATTAATCAATGGTAAATAATAATTAACCATTATAGAAACATTTTTTTCCATTACATAAGAACTATATTAATTAAAAAATTCCTAATTATTATCCATTTAAGGAGGAAAGGAAAATAACAACTTATCAAAATGTTGATTGGGTAGTCCACACTTACGCACGAGTAATATTAGCATTTTCCATAAAATTGGATGCTAAAAAGATATGTAAGATATTATAAATCATTAATAATATTTATTTAATAAAAAGTATAAATATTTATTTTTACAAATTCTAAATCATCCAAAAAATTTGGCGATCATAAAAATTACACCACTAGGTGGAAACCGTAAGTCTTATATAATCAAGAGAGACGTTTTCAGTTTCTATAGGATATGAATGTGTTATAAAATGGTTTCTGAGAATAATAATAAAATATAATTATCTTTATGATACTATATTTATTTTTTGGGCTGTTTAAATTTCATTAGATTTTTTATAAGAAGAATAAAATTTTAATGAGTAAGTAATGATGATTACCTCTTCTCTGATAGACTTTCTTTTTATCCATTTTCAAAGACCATTAGAATGATATTTAATTTATTATAGAACAACTTATTAATGTCAATAAATATTTTTAAGAGAATTGGTCATGGTTTTATCGATATTGTTTTATCATGAATGTCTGATGAAAAGAGATAAGGGGTGACTTTATATTAGCGAAGGGAGGTGAACTCCTATAATTTCACAAGTTACAAAATTAATATAAATAAATATTCATTAAATAAATAATCCAAATATAAATAAATTGTTTATAATATGAGTATGATTTTAAATAAACTCATTCAATAATATTTGAAGGACATTTGGGTATGTTGTTTTTGTTATCACTTTAGTATAACACCCATTTATCCTTTTGAAAAATATATTGATATTAATGTTTTTTTACTCATTCGGAGTCATAGAAGATATAATAAATAAAAAGTTTCCAATAAATTGATAGTGATTCTATTTTAATCAATATCCCATAATTTTTCTAAAGAAATTTTTTAAAAAATTTAAATTTATTTAATAAAATATGGGTTATTATAAAATTATGGTAATGTTATTATATTAAATATATGAAATATTATAATATAATACTTGTCTACATTAAGTAAAATGAATTGAAATTTTAGTTTATTAGATACCAAGGAATATTTGGTCCATATATAATCATAAAATTTAATTTAATTAGGTTTAGATATCCTTTTAATGCTCATCTTTTTGTTTAACCCCTAAGTTATCATTTTAAACCTTAATTGTTATAATGACATTTTCATTCATAATGGGATATAAAATTTCATATAATATTATAATGTGATTAATAATTAAAAAGTGATGATATATTAATCCATTTAAAAACAAAATAAACCACTTTTACAATTTTAATTATTTTTAAATAATTTAACAACAATATTATTTATCATATATATTATTAATGGATTTTTACACTATTCAATTTATTTAACCATAAAATCATCAATTTTGAAATTTAATTAAAATATAAATCTCTAAAAAAATACCTATTAATTTATATGAATATATAAAATTATTAGTACCCTACAAGTCAACATAAAAGAATACTTCTATAGTTATTCTAAATTATTAAAATGATTTTTCTAACACATATACAATCACAATGATTGTATTGTGAAAATATTATATTAATTAATGTTACAAATTTTATGATATCTATAACATAAATATTATAAAGGTAAACATATTTGTTAAATGGAAAAAATTATGTATTAATTAGGTTAGCATGACTAGGTATAAAATTAACTTATTTAATGAAATATATAAAAGTTTTAATTATATTTAAAAATCGTCATATTTTTTATACACAATTATATCATTTACCCTTTATTAAGGTGATAAATTTTCATACTCATACTATTTTTAATGTCTACAAATTAAAGAGAAAAAATTTAAAAAAAAATACTCTCATCATTTGGAATATGGAATAATTTTTTTCAAATTCATACCCTATATAATTTAAAACAATTAAAAAATGCACACACAATGTGATAAAAAATTGTTTTCCAAACATTCTTTTTATTTAAATTTTTTTCTAATATACAAATGATATTTTATATTGATTCAAATTGATATGATTATATTAATTTAAAATAATTGGAACTTATATGTCTTTAATAACAAATATAAAATATAATAGAGATGTTAAATTATACTATTTAATTAAAATAAAATATAGTATTGAAAAAATTGTTATTTTCACTCTTCACTAAATAATGAATTATTTCAAAAAAAACTTAAATTTCATGAAATATTAATTTTAATATAATGTTGAAAAAAAATTATGTTCATTTTATAAATTATAATATCTACATTTGGAAGATATTTTTGATTTTTCTACACATTAAATGTTATATAATCCATATTTGATGAAAAAATATTTTTAAAGTCTAAAAAGATATACTTAAAATTTATTGATTAATTATTATTAATAAATAAGTTATTTCAATCATCTATACAAATCTTTAATTGTTTTAATTTTATTCATATCCTCAAATCTAATAGACAGGTGATAAAAACCACATTAAATGATAATATTTTAACTGTATATAATATTTCATATAAAGATCAGGGTCAAATTATTAATATGATATAGAAAAAAATATTATAAATTATTGGGGAATTATTGGAATCTATGTTTTTTTGAATATTATTTACACGAAATGGAATTTATGTTGTGTATTTGGATTAATAAAATTAATTTCTGTTTATAACCTAACATGTTTTGAGGTGGAATTTGATGTTCCAAACCCAAATTAATTCAGATATTGTATTGTAAATTCATAATGTCATTGTATTTTGGTTATTTAGGAATGAAGTGACTATATTTTATATGTTTGTGTCATTAAAATAATTCATAGGGTGATGCAACCATTGACATATTAAATTATGATAATATAAGAAGGTTATTAGTGGGGGATCCCCTAAGAATTATAAAATTAAAACAATCATATCTCAAACCTATGATAACCATGTGTAACATCACAGGTAAATAAAGAATAATACATTTTAATATTTATTAATATTTGATAATTGAATATTAATTTTACTTTAAAGGGGTTGCTAGGTTAGATAGCATACCCAATACGCAACAAAGAGTTTCTTTGAAATCTTACGTTGCACACTAGTAATAAAATAATATTATTTTAAATGGTAGTTAACACGTAGCCGTTGTATTGGCAGGAATGAATATAAATAACTAAAATATGATTATATATATTTTTTAACTATTTTTACATTTATCCAATAAAGGATAAAGGCTTAAAATATGAAAAGAATTCAATTTTAGGCATATATACTCTAATTTTCACTAAAGGTCGACTTATCGCCTTTTCATGGCGAACCTTATTTAAATATAGTTTTGGTCACTCTTATACTTTCTATTGTACCAAATAAAACTCTTCTTTAGAATCATGTCATCAAAATTTATTTTTGGAGATTTTTTGTATTTTTCCGATAAAGTTTATTTTTCTAATGAATAGTGAAAAATGTTGTATTTTAATTCAAACCCTCATATTAATATAATTTATTTATATGGTTACATTATCTTTTTAATTGGTTTTAGAGTGAAATTAGAATATATTTTTACCATTTAATTCAATATTGGTCGCTGGAATTAATTTCACTTTGAAATCAGACTTAAACTAGTGTCAATCGTTTGATACTTTTTGTTCCATAAAAACACTCTATTTGTCTTGACTGTGGGAATTAATTATTAAATTAATTTATTCAACTTATATTTTTTGAATTTTGTAAAATAGTCATCATTTTTAAATTCAGAATATCAAATATAGCTTAGGGTGAATTCTTGGTATTTTTCTGAAAAACTTCAATTTTTGATGAATAGTGAAACCACTAAGTGGTACTTAAAAAACTGATTTCTGATTTAAATGAAATTTTACCACATTTTTGTTTTAAATTTAAAAAATCTGAAATACATGGTTGTCATTAAGAAGTAAAATTTGGTTCAATGGGATTAAAATAATTTTTTGGTGAATAGTAACTTTTATGTTTATTAATCGCAATTAGAGGTAATTAGTGTAGTTTAAGGTAAAAATAATGTTTTAATATTATGAAATGATCTAGACACATGTCATGCCCTTATTGGATGTGTCATGGCTGACCATGAAAATCCATGGGTCAACATGGGGACCCCATGGTACCACTTTGTTAGGAAAATGACATTAATAACTTTTTATTTAAAGTTAAAATAAAAATGTCACGAACATGAGTTGTTTTACTAAAACAATTCTTAAATGGGGTTATACAAGTCATATTTTTTACTATAAATATTTATTAGAAAGATAATATGATTTCTTACATCATGATATTTTTTTATAATTTTTAGACATTAAATAAATTAAAATATTAATGACACCATGGTGATGCAGCGATTACCTCATTATTTAATGATTTAAATAAAATTAAAAGATAATGTAAAATCTAAGACCTACACAAGTCAAAAACCATTTAATGGGTGGATTTAGAACTCGTATCACCTTATAATCTAAATATATAATTATGGGACCCTTTTTATCTGAAAATCATTTTATAATAAAGTATCTTTTCTTAACTTTCCAAGAGTACCCCTCCTCTCCTCTTCTAAAAGGCCCCCACCTATACCTCCTTAACCACACCTCTGAAGCCTTTGGTTTGGCCAAGATCTAATCTTTTTATCTCTACACATCCCTCTCTTAATCCTATAATCCTCACATTGGGCAGATGTCTTCCCAAGGAAGCCTTTGAGCTCAAATCAAAGAGTCACTCGTTTTAAAGGTAGTGTTTTCTCTTGTGTTCTTTTTTTTATTTTGCTTCTCCAACCCTCTAAACTCTTTTTATTCATTTATTTTGTAACAAAAAAAGTATCATAAATATTCTAGGATGTTGTTATAACAATTATTCGAGCTACACCAACACACTCCTCCGTCTAATGGTTAAAGAACATATTGTTTCTGTGGTTGGTGAATTTCTGCCTCACGAAACGATGATTGCTCAATCTTCGTTTAACACCTTTCATGGTGGAAATTAAGATGTCAAAGAATTTATATATGATATATATTATTTTTATGTTTTCGATATGCTTCTGTATTTTTCATTTGTGGTATACCTTTACGGCTTCCATTATGGGTATACGCGATATCTTCATTTTAGGAAGTGCGGACTACCGCCCCCTCAAAGTGATTTGATTCGTTAATCCCATATGTAGGATGTATAAAGAATGGATTTAAAGTTATTATATATGATGTATGTTACATCTAAATGACGAATATAATTCTGGAATTAAAATATACATAACTCTCATTTAGTTTTAATTCCCTCAATATGACATAGAAATGAAAGTAGCGTTCTTGTGTATGTATGGCTTACCATCTCCATGAACGGTGCATTTAATTTCTTACCTCTAAATGATTATGTAATATTATAAGTACATGTATATTCTGGATATATATGATATATATGATATCCAAATCATGAATATTATTCTGGATATAAATAACCTTTGACCACACGAACAACATGTAATTGTAAGAAATCCACTTTCGACTTAAGAAGCAAATATCGACAAAACAAACATTATTAACATAAATGATTACATAATGTTTATAACATGGTAATAAGTGATATAAAAGTAATAATGAAATTTAAAAAGTTTCTTAAGCAAGTATAAATTAAATGATGTTTATTATTCAAGAATTTAAAGAACGATCGAGTCAAGTCAGACCCGAGGTAAGGGACTTCGTCTCAATATCCTTTTATTGAGGAATATTTCGTTTTATACACAACTTTCTTTTATACAGTGTATAAACCCCTTTGACTACTACTTTTATACAAAAGGAATCTTTTTCTACGAAGCGTTTCACTAAACAATAAAAAGGAATGTTTCTTTTAACGTATGCGGTGACAACAACCTTTTTCGCCGCCGCGAGTATTATTTGGTCTTTGGTTTCCTCAACAAGTCATAATGTTTCTAAAATGAAATAAATACCATATACTCTTTTATGTGTTTCGGTATTGAAAATGGTTTTTATAATGGATTTTTTATGTCAATATATTTATGTGATATATTTTGATCAAAGTGTGGAAATGTTTTCTTTCCACTATATTTGTTTTATGTTTTATGATTTTATAATGGTACTTGGACATTTGGTGGGTGGTTACGTGGTAAACCATATAATGGGTGGTGCCATGAATACCAGGATGGGTGGTTATGTTATAACCTCCAATGCATTGGGTATGGATGTCAGCCGTATGGATATTCCATTAAGTGATATGTGTGGAAGTTGACCGTATGGTTATTCCATTTAAGTATGTTAATGTCCCAAGTTACCTTTATATGTTATGTGATCTTTATATGGGTTTTATGGTAATATTTTGGTTACAAAAGGGTAAGTGATTATATTTTATTCAATGAAGAGTTTTTACTACATCATAAAGGTGAAAAGTATTACTTTGATAAAGTATACATGGTTTACTTGTTGTTTTTATAAAATAATATTTTTAATAATTTGTGTATCCCTTACTGAGCTTTTTATGCTCACCCCATGTTTTTTGAAATGTTTTTCATAGGACATAATGTGGAATAGGGTCAAGGATGGGATCATGGTATAGTCATGCTATATAAAACATGGAACTAGACATGTTTCTTTTTAGAAGTTTTTATTATATGGAATCTTATTAGAAGTGTCTACTTTGTAATATTTTGAGATGTAATAGTTATGTCCTAATTCTCTAAATCTCTAAACCTAAAAAGATCCTCAATGTGAATTATTAATTTAATTCAATATTAAGTATGGTTTAAGGCCGGGGGATTATAGTTGGTATTCGAGGTCGGTTTAGACAACATTAGGAGTTAGAAAGTTGTTAAATTTTAAATTAATTTATGGTATGATTGAAATGATATAGAATTTAAATATTACCATGTTGCATCGCCTAAGATATTTCTGTGTTCAGAATGGTTTTCCGTAGATGAAACAAGGTAGCTATGTTGGGAGGACATAAGGAGGAAGACAACCTTCCAAATCAACAACCAGAGATGGTCGGAATTGGAACTGAATAGTTTGTTGCAATGATGGCATAGTTGAGCTAGGCTATAAATGGTGGTGGTATCCATGCACGAGATCTGCCATATCAACCGCAGAGGAACATGTCAGTGGTGGAACATTTCATGAGGCAACATCCCCCATCATTCAAGGGATCATCATACCTCGTGCAAGCTTAAGGGTGGATTAAATCACTAAAGAAGATTTTTGATGTCATGGGGTGTTCAGAACATCAAAAGTTTAGTCTTTCTATTTACCGTTTTGAAGGTGAAGCTGATCAGTGGTGGTCAATGGTGAAAAATATCAGGGATAGTGATGAGATTAATGATCTTCACCAAGACTAATTCAAAGGTATGTTTCATGAGAAATATTTTCCTAAGGTGGTTCGTCTTAGGATGGAGAATCAATTCCTAGAATTGAGGTAGGAGGATGACTCAGTGGGTGCTTATAAAGCAATGTTCACTCGACTGGCAAGGTATGCTCCAAACTTCATATGAGATCTTGATAGTAAAATCAACTGTTTTACTCAGGTTTAAAGCCAAAGTATCGATGGGATTTAGATTCTCGTGAGTTCAGAAATTATGAAAAACTTGTTCGATGTGCGGAGAAGGTAGAAATGGAGTTTGCCGATGATCAGGTGTTCTTTGACAAACAAAAGAATAAGAGGTCCAGTTGCCAGGAAAAGGGGATGAATTCATCAATGAAACAAGGAGGTAAGAAAACCAAATATCCATCCTGTGATAAGTATGGTAAAATTCATCCTAGATAATGTTTATCCAAGTCTGAAAAGTGCTTTCGGTGTGGTAAGTCAGGTCATATTACTCGTAACTGTAGGAAGATGATCAAGAAGGCAATGAAAATCCAGTAGTAAGATGTTTTATGTGTAAAGAAATGGGTCATTATGCAAATGAGTGTCTAAAGAAGATCTCAACTAGGGGAAAGCAGCCATACTATAAGCCAAAAGGGGTGGTGAAATCATTTGCAACTACTTCAGCAGATGTTGGGCCGTCGAATGAAGTTGTATCAGGTACACTATTTTTTTGTTCAGATTATGCCAATGTGTTGTTTGATTCAGGGTCTACACATTCTTTCATTTCTTAGAAGTTTTTTAGTAAATTGGAAATTCCATCTCAAGATATGAATCCTGAACTTATGGTGAAAACACCCAGAGGGAACGTTGAGACAAAAATGAATTATAAGAACCTTCAAATCCTTTTGTGCGGAATGAATCTACCTGCAAACCTTATTGTTTTGCCTCTAGTAGAGTTTGATGTTATTTTGGGCATGGATTGGCTTTCTGTTTATCATGCTAAGATTGACTGGAGAGCTAAAATGGTTTCTTTTCAAGAAATATTTTCAGTTTCTGTACAAGAATGAACCCTTGATTTTGATAGCATATTAGGAAGTTGAGAAAGTAGTAAAAGATGGAAATGAATGTTACCTTGAACATATTGTTGAAAATAAAGGAACTGTTCAGATTAATGATCTGCCAGTGGTAAATGAGTATCTTGATGTTTTTTCTGATTTGTTGCCTTGTATTATTCATGATTGGGAAGTTTAATTTACTTTTGACTTAGTTCCTGATTCTAAGCCAATTTCAAAACCCCCTTATTGAATGGCTCAGGTTGAAATTTTAGAGTTAAATAAGAAATTGGAGAAGTTATTAAATAAAGGTTTCATTCGACCTAGCACATCACCATGGGGTGCTCCTATCTTGTTTGTTAAAAAGAAATATGGCTCAATGAGACTTTGAATTGATTATAGAGCCTTGAATAATACTACTGTTAAGAACAAGTATCCTTTGCCTTATATGGATGATTTGTTTGATCAGCTCCAGGGAGATCAGTATTTTTCAAAGATTGACTTGAGGTCAGGGTACCATCAGTTGAATGTAAAAGAAGCAGACGTTCCGAAGACTGTGTTCCATAAGAGATATGTCCATTATGAATTTGTAGTTATGCCTTTTTGGTTAACCAATGCACCTGCTGTATTCATGGACCTTATAAATAGAATTTTCCATGAGTTCTTGGATATGTTTTTTGTTGTTTTCATTCATGATATTTTGGTGTTTTCTAAAAGTAAAGAAGAGCATGGAAGTCATTTAAGGGTTATCTTGCAAACCTGAAAAGAAAAAAAACTATATGGAAAATTCAGCAAGTGTGAGTTTTGGTTACAAAAAAATTCTTTCATTGGCCACATTGTTTAAAAGAATGGCATAACTGTTGATCCTTATAAAACAAAAGTTGTTGAAAAATGGCCAAGACCCACAAATGTAACCGAGATCCGTAGTTTTCTTGGTTTGGAAGGTTACTACCGATGGTTTAGTGAATGTTTTTCATGATTATCTAGTCTAATGACTAAGCTAACTCGGAAGGGTGTTAAGTTTATCTGGACAAAAGAATGTGATGATTGTTTTCAGGAGTTGAAAAGAAGATTGGTGAATTCTACAGTTTTGGAACTTCCTTCTAGGAATGGTGAGTTTGTTATCTATAATGATGCTTCATTGAAAGCACTTGGTTGTTTCCTTATGCAGAATGATCAGATAAATTCTTATGCTTCAAGCTAGTTGAAAATTCCTGAGGCAAATTACCCGACACATGATTTGGAAATAGCTGTTGTTGTTTTTTCTTTAAAAATTTGGAGGCATCATTTGTTTGGAGTAAAGTGTGAAATATATACTGACCACAAAAGTTTATAGTATATATTCACTCAGAATGAATTGAACATGAGACAGAGGAGATGGCTAAAATTAATCAAGGATTATGATTTTTCAATTCATTACCATCCAGGAAAAGAAAATAAAGTGGCTGATGATTTGATTCGAAAATGTAATGCTTCCTTAAAAATTCTACGTTTGGAAGGATATCCTTTGGTTTTTGACATGATGAACTTTGGAATAGACGTTTTAGGTGCATGAAGTTATCTATTTTGTTTCAGGTATCAGTGAGATCATCCCTATCAGACAGAATTAAGCAAGCACAGAGGGAAGACAGTCAGTTGCAGAAAAAGGTAGAGCTGGTTCAGAAGGGCATGTTTCCTGAATTCAACATTGATAATGATTGTGCTTTGAGGTTTGGGAAGAGATTATGCGTGCCTGGTAATTCACAGTTGAAGAATGAGTTGTTATGTGATTCTCATAGTTCCCCGTTTTTAGTTCATCCTGTCAGTACTAAGATGTACAGAGATCTGCGACAGTATTACTGTTGGGATGGAATGAAAAGGGATATTGCTGATTTTACTATGAAGTGTTTGACTTGTCAGCAGGTTAAAGCAAAGTGGAAGTTACCAAAAGGGATGCTTCAGCCTCTACCAGTTCTAGAGTGGAAATGGGAAAATATATCCATGGACTTTGTTGTGGGATTACCGAAGACATCTAGAGATAATAATGCAATCTAGGTTATTGTTGATCAATTGACTAAATCTGTACATTTCTTTCCTATTCGAGATACTTTATCCCTAGATCAACTTGCTCGGTTGTATATTAAAGGGATAGTTAGGTTGCATGGAGTTACCCTATCCATTGTATCTAATCGTGATCCCAGGCTCAATTCTATCTTTTGGAAAGGCCTTCAAAAGTTTTTGGGTACTGAATTAAATTTTAGTACAACTTTTCATCCGCAATCAAATGGGCAGTCAGAACAATCAATTCAAACTTTGGAGGATATGCTATGTGCATGTTTGATGGATTATTAGGGAAGTTGGGACCAACATCTTTCTTTTGATGTGTTTTCTTATTATAACAGTTTTCATTCTAGTATACAGATGGCACCGTTTGAGGCATTATATGGGAAGCGGTGTCGAACTCTGGATTTTTGGGATGAAGTAGGTGAAAGGAACCCGATGGGACCATAATTGGTAAAACATATGAAAGAAAAAGATCAGTTGATTCAGAAACACATGATAAAAGCTCATAGAAGACAGAAAAGTTATGTGGATAACCGGAGGAAGGATCTATCTTTTGAGGTAGGTGATCATGTTTTTCCCAAAGTTTCACCATGGAAAAGTGTGCTGCGATTTGGTAAGAAAGGAAAGTTGAGTCCAATGTTCATTGGACCATATGAAATTTTGGAGAGATTTGGATCAGTTTCTTACCAAGTGGAATTACCTCTGAGTTTATCTCAGGTACACAATGTTTTTCATGTTTCGATGTTGAGAAAGTATATGCCAGATTCATGTCATGTTTTGAGCCGAGAGGTAGTTCAGTTGGAAGAGAATCTCTCTTATAAATAACAACTAGTCCAGATTCTTGACCGAAGAGAGAAAGTGTTGCGAAATAAGGCAATTCACCAGGAAACAGTTTTGTGGAAAAACTATATGGTTGAAGAGGCAACGTGGGAATCTGAAAATTCTATGAGGGATAAATACCCCCACTCATTTTGATAAGTGAATAAAATAGCGAGGACACAATTCCCAAAATGGGGGAAGGATGTAACATCCCAGGTAAATAAAGAATAATAATTTTTCATATTTTTTAATATTTGATAATTGAATATTAATTTTACTTTCAATGGGTTTCTATGTTCGATAGCGTACCCGATATGCGACAAAGAGATTCTTTGAAATCTTACATTGCACACTAGTAATAAAATAATATTATTTTAAATGGTAGTTAAAACATAGCCATTGTATTGGAAGGATTGATTAAAAATAACTAAAATATGATTATATATATTTGTTAAATGTTTTTACATTTATCCAATATAGGATAAAGGCTTAAAATATGAAAAGAATTAAATTTTAGGTATATATATTCTAATTTTCACTAATGGTCGACTTATCGCCTTTTCATGGAGAACCTTCTTTAAATATAGTTTTTTTCACTCTTATACATTCTATTGTACCAATTAAAACTCTCCTTTAGAATCAGGACATCAAAATTTACTTTGTGTAGATTTTTGGTATTTTTCCGATAAAGTTCATTTTTCAATGAATAGTGAAAAATGTTGTATTTTAATTCAAAACAACTTTTTAATCTAATTTATTTATATGATTTTATTATCTTTTGAATTGTATTTAGAGTTAAATTATAATATATTTTTACCATTTAATACAATAGTGGTCGCTGGAATTAATTTCACTTTGAAATCAGACTTAAACTAGTGTCAATCTTTTCATACTTTTTGTTTCATAAAAACACGCTATTTGTTTTGACAGAGAGAATTATTTATTAAATTAATGAATGTAACTTATATGTTTTGAATTTTGTAAAATATACACCATTTTTTAATTCGGAATATCATATATAGCTTAGGGTTAATTTTTGGTATTTTTCTGAAAAACCTCAATTTTTGATGAATAGTGAAACCACTAAGTGGTACTTAAAAAACAGATGTTTCGTTTAAATAAAATTTTACAACCTTTGTGTTTTAAATTTCAAAAATATGACATACATGGTTGTCATTAGGATGTAAAATGTGGTTCAATGGGACTAAAATAAATTTTTTTTGAACAGTAACTTTTATGTTTATTAATCGCAATTAGAGGTAATTAGTGTAGTTTAAGGTAAAAATAATGTTTTAATAATTTGAAATGACCTAGACACAAGTCCTACCCTTATTGGATGTGTCGTGGCCTACCAGGACAATCCATGGGTCAACTTGGGGACCCCATGGAGCCACATTGGTAGGAAAATGACATTAATAACTTTTTAGTTAATGTTAAAATAAAACTGTCACAAACATGATTTGTTTTACTAAAAAAATTATTAAATGGGGTAATACAAGTCAGATTGTTTACTATAAATATTAATTATAATGATAAAAATATTTCCTACATCATTATATTTTTTTATAATTTTTAGACATTAAATATATTATATTATTTTTGACACCATGATGATGCATCGATTACCTCATTATTTAATGATTTAAATAAAATGAAAAGATAATGTATAATATAAGACCTACACATCTAAAAAACCTATTGGATGGGTGTATTTCTATCTCTTATCATGTTATCCTCTAAATATATAATTGTGGGACCCTTTTTATACGAAAAACATTTTATAATAAAGTATCTTTTCTTAACTTTCCAAGAGTGCCCCTCCTCTCCTCTTATAAAAGGCCCCCACCTCTACCTCCTTACCCACACCTCTAAAGCCTTTTGTTCGTCCATTATCTGATCTTTTTGTCTCTACAAATCCCTCTCTTACTCCTAGAAGCCTCACTTTGGGCAGAAGTCTTCCCAGGTAAGCCTTTGAACTCAAATCAATAGGAGTTACCCGTTTTAAAGCTTGTGTTTTCTCTTGTGTTCTTTTGTCTTATTTTGTTTCTCCAACCCTCTAAATTATTTTTATTCCTTTATTTTGTAACAACACCAGTATATTAAATATACTAGGATTTTTTTATAAGAAGTATTCGAGCTAAACCTACACACACCTCCGTCTAATGGTTAATGAACATACTGTTTCTGTGGTTGTCGAATTTCTGCCTCATTAAACGATGATTGTTCAATCTTATTTTAACACTGTTAATAGTGGCCATTAAGATTTCACTCCATTTATATATGATATATATTATTTTTATGTTTTCCTTATGCTTCTGTATTTTTCATTTTTGGTATACCTTTATGGCTTCCATTATGGTTATACGCGATATCTTCATTTTAGGAAGTGGGGACTACTGCCCTCTCAAAGTGATTTGATTCGTTAATGCCATATGTGGGACGTATAAAGGATGGATTTAAAGATATTATACATGATTTATGTTACATATAAATGATTAATATAATTCTGTAATTAAAATATACATACCTCTCATTTAGTTTTAATTCCATTAATATGACATAGAAATGAAAGTAGCGTTCATGCGTACGTACGGCTTACCGTCTCCATGAACGGTTAATTTCATTTATTACCTATAAATTATTATGTAATACTTTAAATACATGTATATTTTAGATATATATGATATATATGATATCCAAATCATGAATATCATTCAGGATATAAAGAACCTTTGACCACACGAACAACATGTAATTGTAAGAAGTCCACTTTCGACTTAAGAACCAAATATCGACAAAACAAATATTATTAAGATAAATGATTACATAATGTTTATAACATGGTAATAAGTGATGTAAAAGTAATAATGAACTTGAAAAAGATTCTTAAGAAAGTATAAATTAACTCATGTTTATTATTCAGGAAGTTAAATAACGATCGATTCAAGTCGGACCCTAGGTAAGGGACTTCGTCTCAATCTCCTTTCATTGAGGCATATGTTTTTTTATACACAAATTTCTTTTATACACTGTATAAACCCCTTTGACTTTTACTTTTATACAAAATGAATCTTTTTCTATGAAGTGTTTTAATAAATGAAAAAAATTAATGTTTCCTTTAACGTACGTGGTCACAACGACCTTTTTAGCCGCCGCGAGTATTATTTTGTCTTTGGATTCCTCAATAAGCCGTAATGATTTTAAAATGAAATAAATATCATATACTCTTTTATGTATTTTGGTATTGAATTTTTTTTATAATGGATTTGTTTTGTCAATATATTTATGTGATATATTGTTATCAAAGTGTGGAAATGTTTTCTTTCCATTATATTTGTTTTATGTTTTATGATTTTATAATGGTACTTGGACATTTGACGGGTGGTTATGTGATAAACCATATGACGGGTGGTGCCGTGAATACAAGGATGGGTGGTTAGGTTATAACCACTCATGCATTGGGTATGGAGGTCGGTCGTATGGCTATTCCATTAAGTGATATGTTTGGAAGTTGACCGTATGGTTATTCCATTTAAGTATGTTTATGTAACAAATTACCTTTATATGTTATGTGATATTTATAAGGTTTTTATGGTAATCTTTTGGTTACTAAAGGGTAAGTAATGATCATTTATTCAGTGAATAATTTTTACTACTTTATAAAGGTGAAAATTATTACTTTCATAAAGTATACATGGGTTACTTGTTGTTTTGATAAACTAACAGTTTTCATTCTTTGTGTATCCCATACTGAGCTTTTTATGCTCACCCCAAGTTTTTTGAAATGTTTTTCACAGGACATAATGTGGAATAGGGTCAAGGATGGGATCAAGGGAATGTCCTGCTACATAAAACATGGATCTAGACTTGTTACTTTTTAAGAGTTTTTATTCTATGGAATCATAGTAGAAGTGTATACTATGTAATCATTTGAGATGTAATAGTTATGTCCTAATTCTCTAAAACTATAATCATGAAAAGTTCCTCAATGTGAATTATTCATTTAATTCAATATTAAGTAAGTTTTGAGGTCGGGTCTTTATACAATGAGATATTTTTGAATTGACACTGAATTCGATTAGATCTTAATCAACCCCTACCTCATATGGGTCAATCTCTAGTGATCACTAGTCATTTTTCTATTCTCTATTTATTTTTATATCTATCATTATTCTATTTTTATGATATGTAGGGATATTTTAATCACTTTAATTGTCATTTAAATCAATAAATGATGGGGGGAATATATTAAGATGGGGTCTTAGGCATTATTTGTTCATACTGGATGTTTTAATCAATGTTCATTCCCTTGCGTCCTGTTATTGACCTGATGATATTGATATCATCATGTTGAGGTAGGGGATTTGTGACATCACTATGTTTTTATGAACTTTTTACCAAATCACACTATAAATAATAATTTAAATTGTATGTAACTAACTGTATGAAGATAGTAATTATGTCATATCACATAAAATTTGAGAATGAAATATCTGTAAATTCGTATATGAAGAAGAATAAAATTTATAATGTTTGTATAAAAGTAAATATATAATTTCAAATAACGAAATATTTTAATTGAGATATATTATTATAAATTTATTTATTTTATAATTTTATTCAGAATCTTGAAATTTTATGATTATTTAGTATATCTAATAAATAGTAAATAATCTATGAAAAAACAATACATTTATTTCATGAGATCTTCTAATAGTTGATTAACGAACCATAATCTTCAAAGAGTAAAAAAAGTGTTATTTTTTTCTTACTATTAGATTTTTTTCGAAATTATTGTATTCATATGAATGAAAATTTATTAGTACACTATAATATTATGTAATAATGAATAATGATATTCCGTGTTGATAATGATTAATATTTTTTAATGTATGTAATATTATTAGATTGGACTTTGTGATCAAATATGTTTATCATTGACTTGTAAAATTTAATAGATAGTGTTTTATCTACTTGACGATATACCATTTTAGCATGATTGAGTTATTTATCATTAAAAACTAAATAATATTAGAGGATGTTATTAATTTTGTTAAATATAAATGTATCAAATATTTTCTTCATAAATTCAAATTTATTTAACATTGAATTAAATTTAGAAACATGTTTTGTTGATGGTATCTATATCATGTTGTTGACACATGTATATTAACATGGAAAACATATTCATAATTAACTAGTTAATTGAAGAGTGAATTAAAATGACTAACTATTAAAGATATTTTAGATAGGGATGAGGGAGCACTTTCTTCGTTTTGGGCTTCATGAATTTCATGATTCTATTGCTATATTTCTTTTAATTTTTTTTAGAAAAAAAAATCATTTAATAAAAATTTATAATCATATTATTTATATAAATTAAGATATTTATTGATAAACTTATGGTTGGATAAGTTTGATAAGAATTTAATTAGTGACTAAGGCCAAGATTTGTAGAATGATATTCCATTTATAGTGATGATGGTTGTACATGGTAGAAGATATGATCTAGGTGGTTTCTTGGGGTTCCTAATTAGATTATATTGGATCTAGTTTCATGATGTTTTATTACAAAAAATTGTTTTAACTTCCTAGTTTGTGAGGATGAGTTAATATTATTTATTTGTCATTGATTTTTACTTCTAGTGTGATTAATTCGTTATGGAAAATGATATATTTTTAGTCATTTGATTGGATTCCTATAATGGGATAAATTTTAATCTATGCACTATGAATTCATATTTTTATGTGATAGCATTGGTAGATTCCTATAGAACAAAAATATTTAGGAAATGATAATTTAATTAATAGATGAACATAGTTTGTACATGATTTGTATATAGGGTGATGAAATTATTTAGAATAGAAGAATGGAACAAAAAATTGTTATCCATGCTTGTCTTGTATGATTAAATTGTTCATCTATGAATTGAATATATAATAAAATTATCAAATTTCCAATTATATCATTATTACATGTCTTTACTATTGCATGGCTATTTGAATTATGGAACAAAGTAGTGGAATCCAGGTGTCATTTTTGATGATTAAGATAGATGAGTATAAGGCTATTAATTTTACAATAGTGTGGTATTGATGCATATATATATTTTATATTTTATGTTATTTCATATTCACCAAACCAATTTTAGAATGGAATTTGAAAACTAGATGCTCTGTGGGGTTTTTTTCCACAAAATCATGTTTGGAGTGGATATGGATGGATAACTACACACTAACCCCACATTATCATTGGATATATTAATACTTGTAAGAATTTTTTGTGCTAATTTACAATGAATGTGTCCCATGATATGTAGTGTAATAAATAAGATGGGAATTTCTTGTTCTGATTATAGTATCTGAAAGATTATTACACGTTTTTATGGATTGTGATTGCTTAAGGTAATGTATATAAGAGGCATGTTGTGGTAGATTATTGATATTATCCTTGTTAATGTATTGAGGATTTGAATCTTATGAAATATTTCCTATGATGTATTATATTATATATCTACCATGGTGTTTTAATGTAGGATTATTTATGCTATAGGTGATGTCTTATGAAATGAAACATCGGCGTGTCAATGCAGTAAACTAATGGGAGAGTGTTTTTGGGGAACCAATATGTATATACATATTATCAATATTTTGGTTATATTTTTTCATTATTTTGTGATTGTTCCCTAGTGAGGATGCTAATGTAATAATATACTTATTGGGTATTGATTTTGACTCAATTATTTATTGACTAGGCTTTAGTATTCTTATTTAAAAAAATTATTAGAGGTTTTAGTGCCAATCCGATGTTTTATAAATATTGTTCCCAAAATACATATTTATAAACTAATTTTCAGGTTTTAAATAAAATGTTGTCGATTGATATTGGTATAAATTATATCCAGAGTTGATCAGAAGCTGTTGGAGCATAGATAATTCTACCAATTATTTATATATTGTCCATTCTTCTATTATGTTTTACAATGTCTATAGGAATTCATGTATTGTATTATAATTTATTATTTATTTATTCTGATTATGAGTAGTTTGGTAGATTTTCTTATGCTATATCATACATCATAAATCATTATGAGGGAAATTTATCCCATGTTTATGGTTATATAACCCCAATTCAAGTCTCTAATACTTTAAACATTGTAGGATGGTTTCACAGCTTATTATATCGCTTTATACATTGCATGGATAAGATTGTAACCATTGGAGGGATAACACTATGTCATAGTTTTATCATAAGCTATGGTAGATATATTTGATTTATTTATGAATTAGTAAATACTTTTTAAACATGTATTGGTAGGGAAATAAGATCACCATGGCCTGTCACGTACAAATAAAATGGGATACTAGCTGTTATATTAGAAATTAGGGTATCTTATGATTTGATACAAGGATCTTTATGTTTATAGGACATCTAAAACAATGTGACTCTACATGTGGGGGTAGAGGCCACCGAAAGGATCTTATATTATTCATTGATGTGACATTTTTTAAAAACATATGTAATGGAAATTAGTTCAAAAATTAGTTAATCAATTAAAAAATTAATATGTGTTTCTTGTCTGGAATCTATAACATTTTTTATGTTCTAGTAGATCGACATTGAAATCCTTATAAGTTTTTGTTATTTTCGTTCAACATGTTCTGTTTTTAAATCGTCATAGAGTGGATGATGATGAAAATATATCTAAGGTGTATACTATAAGAGTCCTAGTTAAGGATTAATTATAATATTGGATGATCCATTTCGGATCAAGGGATAATGGTTTGGTTGGAGGATGAGTGATTTCCTTCATTTTCAATCAAAATTCAAGAGAGAAAAATATTTTTCCATGATAATTCTATATTGTATAGCTATATAGTGGTGGAATGAATTCATTATGGATAATGATGGTTTGGATATTTATTGGCGGGAGTTATAAAATCAATTTTTCGGATTTGTTTCTCTCAATGATCTTAATGATACGTTTTTGGCCAATAACGTTTTTCCATCACATGTGATTTTTTGCATATACTCTTTATGTATGAAGAGACCTTTAAATTTAACAATTGATATTGAAATCCTTAGATTTTTATCCCCATGATGTGAATGAAAATGATTATCCTTATTCATCAATTATTACCTCATCAGAATTAGTATAGGTAGACCACATTACATAACTGATATAAACCATCCAATTAAATCATTGATACATTGTGGTATATAACACATCAAATTTTTGTTTCAAACACTCACTCACTGGCCTTATCATATGTTAACTATAATTAAATCCTATATAATACCGTTGTCATATATAAATGGTGTGGAGAATGGGATTTTGTATCCTTTTTCATATCATTCTCTAAATTTCACTATGGGCATTATAATCCTATGATATGATATAGGGGATGGTTTTTTACCATCATATGCATCTTATACTCTTTTTATGGGCATAGTGTGGGTGGTATTTTGTCTAAAATATGGGGTCCCATTATATATATATATATATATATTAATTAATATTTTATTTACCCATTCTTGGTGATATAGGACATATTAAATGGAAATAGAATTTTTATTTGATTTTTCATAAAATAATTATTCATCAATTATAATGGGATTCGTTATTTTTTTCATGTTATTTAAATCAGACGAAATTGTTGGTTGTGTAATTCTGTTTTTTGGAAGTGGTTACATACATCTATGATTACTTTCTCATATATTTTTTATTGTATTGGTAATGTGTTATATTGAATCTTGTATATGAAGAAATGGGATAGATAAGGGAATTTTAATTTTCATGATGCATTTTAGTTAAACACGGGTGACTACGATTCAGAATAACAGACAACATCACTATGCGGAAGATGTGTTATATTTATTTTCATGATTATGACGACATTGGTTATGTTAAACTATGTACTTTTTTTCAGTAAAGAATGTTATGTGGTTTTAATAAAAAAACTCATGAAACTGATTACATGCACCTGTAATAAATAGTAATTAAGTTGTTAAATACCTTTTTCCAATAGTGTATTCCTAGTAAATAAATATTTTATAATACAAATGGATAGTGTGGATTATTAAATCCTCTTGTTTTCTATATAATATATTTCATATGTTAAATTTGTTTTGTAAATTATATTGATTTGTGTATTCATTTATACATATTAAAAAGAATTATAGATCATTATATGTTGACGAAAAACAATTTATAGAAGTAAACAACATGAATTTGTATATATATATGTATATGAAATTATATCATATCATGTTAAACAGGTTAGGATAGAAAAAAATCATTGAATGTTATTAAAATTTTCACAACTATAATGGGTTTAAGATGAATATATTTATGATTAAAGATTAATTGTGGGTAAATTTTTTATATTTAGAACATTGTGATGAGTAGAATTTGTTCCTTTATAGGTCGGATTAGTTTTGTATTATAATTAACATGTTTTCCAAAAGAAATTTATTTTTTGTAGAAACATGTTTTCTTAAATAATATAATAAATCACTTCCATGAAACTAGAGGTTTTCTAAAATAAATCATTCATAAATTATTGGATGTTTATCCATAAGGGAATTTTGATAAATACCATATTATAGAGGATCATTTAAATAGGCTTACATTTGTTATTTTTTATATGATCGAAGTTTGAATGTTTGAGGGTTAATGATTTTTTTATGATGATTATTAATTTAAAATGTTTTAATTTTAAATTTCGTGATACATTTAATGAAAGTAAGGAATCATTTTCAAATAAAAACCAAATTTTAAACCCCTTAACCATCAGAACATAATGAATTATATTAGTAGCATTTATTATTTATTTAAATAAATTATTATGTAAAAATGTTAGTCTATTTTTTTAGATAAGTTATGAATGGTATGTAATAAATAATTTTGTGCAAATATTTCTAATATGATGAATTAATATAAAACATTTAAATATTTTAGTATCATCATGACCCCTCCCTCCATAGGTTTCCCTTCTTAGATGGAAAGGAATAAAGAGAGATAGTGTTCTCTGAGTGCCGTGTCTTGTAGCCCCCGAGGTGACGAATAGAACCAAGGGTATATAAATCTCAAAAATAAGAGTAATTCCCATTTCTAAATAAACAAGATTAGAAGATAAGATGAATCATCTCAAAATTACTTCATTATATATGTATATATATATATGAAAGATAAATACATATCACAAGCACATTTAAAATTGAACTTATACAAATGAAATATATTAAAATTATATAACTAATGTAAATTTAGGTAGTTACACAACAACTATCATGATCTGTAGTAGTAAAATCATGCATTGTCTGTGATGCCCTCCTGAAAACCGTAAAACAATTTTTTATACCTTGGGTGATCATATAGGTATACCTAGTTGTAAAATCAATGTATATTTTTCACATAAGAAAGAATCATACAAATTCCCCATTGAGAAAATAAAAGAACTAAACAACACCTAGGAAAGTATAAAATACACCTTATCCTCAATATGACCCACTAAACAAATAAAACAATTAAATTACATTAATATAGTACACAATAGTAATAGGGTACCCCACTCAACATTCCCAATGATTTTATTTTCTCAAACCCTGGTGGAAAATGTTATGGCGCTCCCACCAATTACCAACATATGACATCACAACCCCACCACACACAATCGGGCCTCAAAACAATACCTCAATCCATCTTTGGGTCCACGAGCCACATCAAATATCACATACAGACACTTGGGCCTCAGAACCACACCTTGTACCATGTCTGGGGCCATGATCCACATCAAAACTCTGGCATAGATACATAATCCCTATACGACATCAAATCTTGATAACCCATTGGAAAAACCACATATATTATCTTGAAGACCCTTGGGAATACAGAATATATCTCATCCTAAAGAGACCTAGGAAAACACAACTCGTCTCCTCCCAAATACACATGGGAGAAAAAAACATCCCCGCACACACATGGCCCCCACAAACCACAAGCTTCTCATTGGATTTTGGGATACCTATTCTTAGATGAAGGATAATGGAGTATTAGTTGGTCACCCATCCATCCTGCCACCATGATGTTTTGGAAAGACACCCTACACTAGGATGATGGGGGTTTTCAACACATAGTGCTCTACTAGGGTGGGTTGTGTATTGAAATCACAAGAAAAATACAATGTATATAAAAAAATACCAAACACTCATCCCATCATATGGTTCCTCAACCAAACAACCATCACACCAACACTACCAACTTTACTACTACCTCAAAATGCAATCAATATGAAACAAGCCACAACATCATTATAATTACAAGACAATTTAATTGAAGTATTATTCATATTTATTTACAATTAATTTATCCATTCTATTATACTATCCAACCCAATGTAGTCCCACACATTATTAATCAATTATTTATTCATTAATTTCATTAATATATGAGAAACTACCAAGAAAAGCACAAACCAAGCCACGGATAAAAATTCACCCATGGAGAAACTAAAGGATAAATTCACAGACTATCTAAAACAAGTCCACAAATCTTAACCATATCCACCAACACAACCAATCAACCACTCGAGGGCAGCCCCACGACAAAAAACTACTCATCCATTCTACAAGAAATCAATCACTCGCCTAAGACACCATAACACATCCTGAACCACCCCAAACCACACAGCTATGATCAAAAACATATCACCACACAACCCAAGAAAAGCCTAAACTACATATTATTTAAGTCATCCCTTATTTAATTCCACTATTAAATTTATGGGAAATCAAATAAAAAATAGGATAGTGGGTCATCCATCCATTAGTAGAATATACATGAATAAAAAATTTCTGTTTTGGGAGATAGCACAATAGTCACAACCAAGTCTTCATAGAGAATAGTTATAAACAACACAAACAAACCATCCCATGAAAAACATTTTCAGAAGTGTGTTTAGCCCATATTGTCAAAATATCACAAAAAATAATAAATGCTTCGAAAATAAGGGAATCAAACCCTCTACCCCTTTCAATTCAACTATATAGTTATTTATCATTGATTATACTCGCACATCAATAACATAAGGGTAACAGAAGAACCCCCCCCCCCCCACTTGATGATAAAATAAATAAAGACATGGGAATCACTACCTCGAAGTGTGTTAAACATTCTTTTCATGGGAATGAATAATATAGCGGTCCTCTGATCACCTTCCGTGAATGATCTAAATCCATATGAGGACTTCGTGGCACCACCACCCCATCAATAGAGAGATACCACATTATTAATCATAGATAAGAACACGCCAAGGAACGACGTAGACATATAGAATATAATGAGACCCAACTAAAAGAAATGACTAGGAAATGAATGGAGAACATACCCTGGATCACTACAAATCACCAACATGTAATAACCATGAGCTACATATCAAAGAGGGATGAATAGTGTTTGAAGAACTCTGTAGAGAACCTATAGTTTTTCTAGAAACAATGCTATTGTAGAAACTATAGGATTTTTGAAAACCCGACCTAGTGGAGTGTTTTAAAATATTACAGTTTGAGGGTATTAACTAATATGTAAACCCCTTTCTCATTTTGAAATCCCCCTAGGTCAACTTCTACTAAAAAAATCACCTCTCGATTTTATTTTATTTTTCCAATACCAAAATATTACGCTATTTGAATCACTCATTCATGTCGTGTAAAAGTCTACATGTCGTGATGCTTACCAATATAATCTAGAACCAAAATTCATGCCATGAAATAAAGTAACACAATGTGTAACCTCCTTGCTTCCAACTTTTAAGAACCAAACAACTTCAAACTCTCATTAATCCTCTTCCAAGTATTTGTAATGACTATCCTTGATATTTAATGGTCATTGAATTCCTATAACATTATAATATATACCTATCAAACATTTCTCTTTACTGAAAATAATCAAACTATACCAACAGAAAAATTGGGCTGGAAAACCACCACGTAAGATTCTTCTCCTGGATCCTTCTACACATGAAACACTGCTAACAACCAAACACATTTACATTCAATGATAAACCACACTGTGTTTTTCGAAAGGTAGAGTGGAAACACCCTCATACAATAGCAACTCCTATAAAACCTATAACTTTCCCTTATCCCATTATCCTAAATGACCACATGTCGAACCACACAAGAACATCAGAAACCACGTCAGAACATGAGAACTATTGATTTACATCCTCAATGTCATGACAATATATCCTATACGTGGTACTACCTCTCCCACTCAATTTTAATCGCATCTCAATTAATGAATCTTTATTAGGAACCATTACCTCTCTTTTCCATACATCAGAAATTTATTACACATTTCACCACACATAACACAACCAAGGGAAAATAACACATCTCATAAAAAATGGTTCAATCATTACACTTCAAAACTAAATAAAACACTGAAATATTAAAAATAACTTATGGCTATTGGAAATACATATACATTTCTTACTCCCAATTACTATCCTCCAAGACACCATTCTTCCTCAATAGGTGAACCAACGAAATTATCCAAACACATAGAACACTATTCTGATGATATTGGATCTATATCAATCCATAAACATATGTTAATTCGTCCCCTGTATCCATATCTTCTTAGTCATGTACATTGGAGTCATCATGAATATACACAAGAAGTTGGGAGACATGGAAGACATCATGGATCCTCTCCAGCTATAGTGGAAACCCCAAATAATATCCCACTTCTCTAAATTGTCCCAATACCTCGAAGGATAGAAAAAACCTAAGAGTATGAATTCTCCAACTACCAAACCACTACTACCCATGTCAAGGGGAATTATTCAAGATCACCAAGTCCCCAACCTCAAACATGAAGGGCCACCACTTATGACAATCATACAACTTGTTCTAGTTTTATGTTTCTCTCATCCTCTCAATAAAAAAGATGAAAATTATATGTCGTGCCCTGCACCACATCCATACCATGAATAGTTGTCTCCCCAACAGTCATCCTGGACAAAGTAGAACAACACGGTCTCCTATACAATTCCTCGACGGATCCATGAAAATAAATAGTTATATCTATTATTATAGGAGAACCCTACCAATGGTAGGTTTTGTACCTATGGTCCTCCAAATTCATACATATACGACCACAAAAAATCTTCCAACATCAAGATAGTCTTCTCGGTCATCCCATCTATTTGAGGGAGGAATGCAGTATTGAGGTGTAACGAGGAAATAATAATATGTTTTAATCCCCCCTAACTAGCGAGATAACCCTCAAATACCAATATTTTATAATTAACATAATAAACCTATTCAACCTCACCACTTATTCTATATAAATAATGGATAAGGATTCCATTATGCCCCACTAATTGATCTTCAGTAAGTGAGGTGATTTCGTCAGGCTATCCACTACATCCCATATAGTATCACAGCCTCTCAGAGCTTTGTGATACCTTGTGAAAATATCCATTGAGAATTAATCCCACATCCACTCAGGGACATCCAAGTGTTGTAAAAAACCACCAAGAACACGATGCTCAGCCTTTACATATAGGAAGACCAATCATCGTTCCACAAACAACACTATATCATGTTTCATCTTGGAAAACCAAAACTAAATCTTCACGCCTTGGAACACTTTATAAATTATTGAGTGTACCACCAATTGTGAGCTATGAAACTCATGGAGGACTCCCTCGTGCATCACCATAGAAACAAAAAAAATCTCATGGAACAACATATGATTCTGAACATCCTTTGAACTTATCTCCAGATCATCACCATGGCCAACACAATCATGCCAAACCTATGAATCTAAGTCTCCCAAACGAGAATCCTTCACTTGAAGTATCAAAAGAGACTGGATTGTTATCTGAATAGATCAACCTCCACAACCATTCATTCCCAAATCTATGTACAAGACTTCTAGAACCTTTATCCACCTCAATGAATCTGATGATTCCCAAAAATCTTCTTTAATTAAATTTCGTCTCAATGAATCACCCACCAAATTCACTTTACATGTGGTGTTGGAGATGTCAGTATCAAAGTCATGAAAAAACAATATCCACCTTCACTATAGAAGATTTAGATCATGTTAGGAAAAGATATATCTAAAACACTTGTGATTTGTGAAGACCACAAAGCACTCCCCAATGAGGCAATGATGGCACATCTTTAGTGAAAACATGACCGCTACAAGCTCCATATTATCGGTGGAATTATTAATATCGTGGGTTCGTAAATGCCTCTCCCATAATAGATCACTACTCACTTCTTATTCAACACGAATCCGGAACCCAGATAAGAAGCATCACAAACCACCTCAAACATTACACCATCATCCGGGAAATGGAGCACTGATGAAATAACCGACATCTCATTTAGTAAATGGAATAATGTAGGGAACTGATCACTCCACAAAATATCTTGGTCCTTTAAAGTCAAATATATCAAATAAGCTAAAAAAATACAAAAATTGGGTATAAACCTTTGATAATATATGGCGAGGCAATGAAAAATATAAAAATCTACAAAATTATCTTGTTCTATTAAAGAATCAACTAATTCATCCATAGAAGGGTCAACATGCACTTCATTATAAGACCATGTATGTATGATTAAATTCATATCTCATGTCCATAACATACACTTGGAATAAATTTTGTTGATCTAGTTGTGTCATAGAATCTAAAAAATTATTTTGATATGCTCAACATGCTCCTCCACCAACTTCGGGTAGATCCTGACTTCATCGATGAATAAGTTGACAAACTGCTCAGGGAACTCACAAAAGATGGATTTCATAGTCACTATTAACATGTATGTTAATTTTTTAACATTGAATGAGATGAATATAATTTATAACATCTAATACATTGACATGAAATTAGTCGTCATGATATCTCACTCCTCCACCCTCAACTGGTGGTATACATACCATATATCGATAATTGAAATCCTAATTTCCCCTCCCAGCCGATTGAAAATATCATCTATCCTAAAAATAGGGTAAAGGTTCTTGAATATCACTAAATTAATCTTTTGGATTTCTATGATCAACCTCAGACCACAATACACCTTATTTTCAAACAATACTAGAGAACCCCTTGATGACATGTGGGGATTTATAAATACCTTCTTCACCAGATCACTTATCCAAATCATCAACTCCCGCAACACAGAATGCTTTGTCTAATAAGGAGAAATTGAAATTAGGAAATTAACATGCTACAAGTCTATCTCAAACTCATTGAATCCTTAATGGGGTAGTTTCACAACCTCCTTTGGAATCACATGCAATAAATCCCCATCAACTTTCGGAACCACCACCATCCCAACATCTTCTAATTCAATAAATTTCTCATCCAATAAGGTATGAAGAGGAACTATATGACAAATTCAATCATTACTACCCCATTAAATATTGAAAAAAACATGTCATCCATCAACATCTGAAAAAAACTCTTATATTGAAATATTTGATAAAATCATGCATGGAATACAACAAGTTTATGATGTGAATGAAATCGTAGGACAACATCTTTAGAATGAAATGATCCCCAAGGCAATGATGTGGTCCCATCATCAATCTACATCCCTGGAACAAATCAGAAAATATGGTCTTACATACAAAAATTTTACATAAAAAAGGTTTTTAAAATCATTTCTACATATAGTACAATAGAATGGTTTAAATTGGATCCAACAAAGGAGTGATAAGCTCATAAAACAAACAAATAAAAAACAAGGGAACTAAACAAAATGACCGCAACTAAAAAAATATATGGACCTTCCAGAAATATCTCCCCCATTATTTTCAACTGACTAACCATAACTCCACCTCCCCTCTAATGATGACTTCTGCCACTTCAATGTCCGGTTTAAAGTACATGAGGAACACCCTGAGGACGGCCTCTACCGGCTCCATCTACCATCAATAGCATATGTACCGATTGTCCCTTGTACTGAAATAGCCAAGATGGAAACTACTTATATGACTAGTTCTGAATATGTCCACATCCACCGAACAGAGCTCAAAAACCCACAGGGCATTGACTCTTAATATGGCCACGAACCCCACAAAATAAACACATTGGAAAAAATCCCCTAGAAAGGGAATGAGAACCATTAGCACAAAATTTCTGGAAACAAAGTTGATGAGGTATCCTCTCTATAGGTTGATCGATCAATGGTCTAGCTGCCTAAGTTATACCACTAATGGTTATTTATCTCAATGAACTCAACTGGGTCTCCACTCTCGGAATACCTCCTCTTGTGTTCATCCTCTCAATCACCTCCTTCTCCTACAAGACCTCCAGAAATGTTGGTGGAATAAAATATGTTACAACATACTATATAGAAGGGTTGAGGATGTCGTTAATATGTCTTTCACACAGATCCAAATATAGGAATAGATATTGGGTGAATTTTCGAAGATCCATATACATCATCTTGAGTTCACATGCTCATTCACTCCCTTGTTGAAGGGAGAGTAGCTCATTCCCCTTCAGGGCTTTCATAGTTGATGAAAGGAACTATACCCAGAACACCATTAGAATGTTGACCCACAATACATCTACCTCCTTCCACTCTGAGATATAAAGAATATACAACTGACAAGAATATTCAAAAACAGACTCACTACTAAAGAAAAAAATACTCTATCAGTTCCCAGATCAAACTAATGGTGATCTCAAGCCCTTTGATCCGACCTTCCATCACCATGTCTGAAACACTAACCTTGTAATTTCCCAAGCCCTTCTACCTGAAATCATATAACGTTACTTACATCTATTCATCCTCATATTCTCGATCAATTCACTACCAATCAACTGGACTAACTAGCTGCACCTCAACCACCATAGCCTCATACAGATGACAACCAGGTTCCATAGATGAAAGGTAAACAAGAATTTTGATTCTCGAGTAGAATGTAATTTTTATAATATTTATTTTTACTCTTTTAACACATTTTTTTCATTAATAAAAAATTTCTCTAAACACTCATATCAAATAAGAAAACTTTTTATTATGATGAATTTACATTTCCTAGATCATATACTCTACAAATGGTGTTTCTTCACTTGGTCATTCGGCAAGACCATAATTCTTACACAGAATCACAGGGGGGGCTAAAATCTCGTTTCCTAGTCATCCTTCTATAGCTGATATCATGCACCAGGATAAACTAACAATGTTTGCCTACCCACACATTAAATCGTTATTATTCCTAAATCTAAAACCCATTCTATATATCAACTATCACCTTAGATACCACTATTCCATGACCCCCTCCCTCCAATGATGCACATACAAGTATGGAAATGTTGCTTATAATGACTGATGAGTCCCACCCCATGTAGGCCCTAGGGTAACATATAGAACCAATGGTATACAAACAACACAAAATAGTATGAATTTTACTTTTTAATGAAACAAAATCTGGAGATAATATATTTCATCCAAAAAAACTACAATATATATATATATATAAGAAATCCAAATTCATCCCACATGAATATTTCAAATAGAACATATACAAATAATAAGCCTCCAATGTTAGTAGAAAAAGTAACGATATTCAAAGACATAGAAACTCTCAATATCTATGATACTAAAATATAGTTTGGTCGGCAATGTCTCTTTGAAACCCGAAAGTAGTTTTATATACATAAGATAAGAATATAGGTATATTAATTAAGAAAACAAAATTCTAATTCACAAAAGAAGAACCAAATTACAGAACCAAAAAACTCCTATGTAGTTATACTAACCACCTCAACCATTCAAACTTATGATCACAAAATAATTCCAATAATCTAAAGTAATATAATTCACATAATTAATGGATTATTCTACACCACTTTCCCATTGATTATACAATATCCCACCCTAATGAAAAATATCATGGTACTCTCATCTCTTCTGAATATTCCACGTCACATCCCCATTGCACACATTTGGGCCTCATAACCACACCTCATCCCATCTCCAGGGCATGATCGACATCACATCTTTCCCACATACAAATGGTCCTCACAACCACACCTCTTCGTATAACACGAGACACAGGACACAACACATATTTCTTATAGACACCAAATCTCCATACCACATCACATTATGAAAATAAAAAAGAAAGAACATCATAACTCAACCAAAAAACACCATGGAAAAAACAACACATCCCACCACAAAGATACCTAAAAATATAACTCAACTCATCCCAAAGAAACCTAGTAAAATAAAACTCACCACACACATCTGAGACCCAAAAACCTAAAATTTCCTAATGAATCTTGGGATACCACTATCTGGTTGAAGGAGTAGGAATGTGCATGAGTCCAACCACCCATACTCCCACCAATATGTTTGGGAAAGACACCCTCCCCCAAGATGATAGGGGGTATTTGAAACATAGTTCCCTACTAGGTTGGGAGAATATATAATTCCCACGGAAAATATAGTGTATATACATAATGATTCCAAAAATTCATTTCCCAGCATGACATGGAACTCATGAAGAGACATGCACTGTGGTCTAATCTTTTTTTAAATTGAAATGTGTCAGTAAATATTCCATTCAATTAAAGGGGAACATTGCTCATAGTTGATCCAACCCTGATGCAGTCTCTGTGTATCTAAAAATGGGTGAGTTCTCAATCATTGCACATTTACTTCCTCCCAAGGGCTCTCATCCTCTAAAATTGATGAACTCAAAGAGAGAGATTTGATGATTTGGGGTTTCTCATTCTGGAAATGTGTGTCAGTAATATGGGTATACTTCCACATCATCTTCCCCATGGAAGAGATGATTCTTTGTGCTTGGGGATTCAGTTTCATTTCTATAAAGCCTGGAATTATTCAACTATGAAGATGGGATAAAAAATTCAACCCTCAGGAGGTTGGTAACAGCACTACCCAACTGTGGGTAGGGGTCGATGGTCTAAACATGATACTACAGAATACCATAATATTGTATGAAATTTCATTGTCAATTTGTGTCCCCATTGATGTTTTCAAGGAAACAGAAGTGGCTTGATTTGGCCATTTTTTAGGTTCTTGATGGAGATTGAATTGGGTTTGACCCTTGTTGAAAAATTTAAACTTGAAACAGATGATTGTCTTTTCTTGTTGAAGATCTATTATGAAGAAATTAAAAAAAATTCAAGTACTGTAATATTATAGGTCATGATTCATCTACCATTAAAAGCTTAATGGTTTAGAACTTTCGTTCCTTGGGTGGATATGTGATTGGAAATTTTATTAAGATGGGAAGAATTTCCAATGATCGGATAGATGAGGTGCCTCCACAATTCCAATTAGAGGAAAAATGATTCTTGAAATAATCTTTAAGGATTTAGCTGGGCTATTTATAATGAAAAACAAAATAATTAAATTCTAGAAATTTTTCTTGTGGATGTAGCCACGTCACTAGTTGATAAGAAGGGTGGACAACCAAGTGACTCACTCATCAACTCTGAGACAATGAAGTAATATTGGGCTGCAATTTCATTATGAAGATGGCGTTTTACAGCTAAAATCTCAGAAAATATTGACCCCCCATATAGATGAGTATAACTTGACAATTGACCTTGTAAATAAGGAAGAAATACATAATGAGGATGATCATTATCTCTCACTAGAACAATTAATTTTATCAGGTCGTCGAAAGAGTAAGAAAAATTTAGGATCTTACTACCAAGACATTTTTACAACTTTTCATGCATATTAAAAAATTTTGGTGGATAATGATGGAATTTATCTTGATTCCTATATGAAAACATACATTTTGTTTTGACCTGAGTGGTGGTAGAGACAATGACTGTAAATAGTATCACTCTTCCATAAAAAATGTACTAATGTTTCCATTACATCAATGGTGGTTATAGAGATGATGACTCTAATAACATTAGAATCCTCTCATGAAATGTGTTAGAAGAAGGTGGATGATAATTTAGATATAGAAAACACAGATGCATAGACATTACCTCACAGGCTACAATCACTCCCTCCATGTAGGGGGTGAGGAAGAGGATGTGGGAATGGTCATGGAATAACTGGATGTCTAGTAATTTCATAAGTTAAAAGGTTGGTAACTGAATGGGTCAGAATAAATATAGGTAAACAATTTGTTTCTTGGGATTTTGATGTGTATACTTCTTATCTATTGGTCTACAATAGTTTTCTTCCTTTTAATAAAATTTGTATGGCCTCCATCTTTCTGAAATAGACTAAACATGCATCCCAAATTACAGTTCCTCAACTAAAAAACCAACACACCATCATGGCTAAAATTTCATTTAACTATAAATTTAATCACCATGAAATAGGCCCAAACATCATTCCAATTACTAGAATATTTAATTTAACATTTTACATTAATCATTAACAATTTATCTTTTCATTACATTAACAAATCCAACCCAAGCGACTCCCAAAAATTTGGAATCAATTATTTAGTCTTGTATTCCATTACTATATTGGAAAGTACCTAGCACAACTCATAGAAATCCATATAGAAAATGTCACACTTGGAGAAACTCTAGAAGAAATACACACACCAACCAAAATAATTCCCAAACTCTCAGCCAAATCTAGCAACACAACAAAACCACGCTCAGTTTGTAGACCTACAACATGAAACTACTCAACCATTCCATTGTCATAAAATCTCTCAACTCGAGATTCCATCACACCATCCAAACCACCCCACACTCATCTCACTATGATCATAACTGTATCACCACACAAAACAAAAAATGCATAAAATCCATATTAAATAAGTATTACCTTATTTAGTTTGACTTGTTATGTAAGGGGTTTTCAAATAAACAATTAGATCCTTGGGAGTCTACTCATTATCCAAATATTAGTGATTAACATGTTTCCATTTAGGTTGATACCCCAATAACAACAACCAAACAGACACATAGAATATATGTGACTAGCGCAATCAATGAAACCAATATCCACCATTTTTTACAAGGAATTTTTCCTGTATAATCGCAATATGAAAAATAATACTAAATTATGTGAAAATCAGGAAATAAACCAATTTACCATGTTCTACTCAGTAATTCAATTCTATTTTATTTATTAATCTAGTAAAATATTAATAATAGTGAAAGAAAGTTAATCCCCTACCTCATGATGCACTAATAATGAGATACATGGGATTCCCTACCACTAAGGTGTTTTAATGTTCATTGGACTAGAATTGATCATGTAATTGTCTTGCGATCACCTACACCTAAATATCTACGTCAATATATGGATGTCGAACACCACTACACTAAAAACAGAGGGAGTCCCATTATATTATCATAGATAATAACATTCCATGACACATAGATAATATATTTAATCTAATGAGACCCAACCAAGAAAAAAATCTAAAAAAATAAGGAATAATGTAATTTGGATCACCAAAGATCTGTAACGAATGAACACCGAGATCATAAGATTAAAGAGAGTGGATGAAGGTTCTCAGAAATCCTAGGGGAACCTTATGATTTTTTAGAATGAGAGAGATTACTAAAGCTATAGGATTCATGACAACCCATTAAGATATATTTTATTAAAACATTACAACATTGGAGGATTACATGATGTTTAATCAATTTTCACAGAATTAAATACCTTGAGGTCCAGTGCCTCAGAAAAACACATCACCTCATGATTTAATATTAGTTTTTAAACCCCAAAATATTACATGTCATGAATCAAACTTTCACACTATGTAAGAGACTATACGTCAAGAAAATATCCAGGAATAACCTTGAAAGAAAACATCACAACATAAAATCTTGTTACATGATGTCTAACATACTTATTTCAATCATTTAACAATTGATATTCTTGAAACACTCTCTAATAACCCTATATAAACTTCTAATGACCAAACTCACAAATTAATAGACCTCTAAGTCTCAGAATATTACAATTTTGATGGATTTTGTAAGTAATCTTTTTTAAATGATAGGTATGAAAATGATTCCCCTTAATGATTTTATATGAATTATTTTTTAATCAATGGTATGTATTTTTATAAAAGTGTTTTCATATGAAGTATTTTTTTAAAATTTTTATTCGATTGTCATGAATTTGCTTAATGGGATTTGTATTGATGTATGTGTGTTATTGATTGTGATTATGTAACCATTATTAAGAAAAAAGTCACAGATGCATTATTAATTTCACAAATTTTATACTGATTTATTTTATTAGGTTGATTATATGATCTCATATTTGTATATGATATTTATTATCCTACTGGATATTGAGATTTATTAATTTATCAATATATGTTTGAGAGGTATCTCCATTGATATTTTTTTAGTCTATTTTAATATCTTTCATGATTATTATCTTTTTCTCTCTAGAGTGTTGGACTTTTCACTAATTATTGTGGTATCCATGATATGTATTTCATGGGATAGTTGGTTAGAACAATTTTATTTTCTAGTATTATTATAAATTATTCAGGGAGTGAGTTTCTTTAATGATATTTGGTGTCATGGACCAGTCTTCCAAGGTACATCCTTTTTAGAATTAATGTAGGTGAGTGTGTTCATATGCTAGAAACATAGTGGTAGGAGGAATTATAATTATAAAAATATTATTGAAAATGATTAATGTCATTCATAGTGTGTATTTTTTTTTCATAACCTGAAGGGCTTTTTTTGGAATTTAGTGCTTCTTCCTATATGAAATTTTTGGAATGAATTGGTGATTCACGATGTGAGTAAATTTTTGGGTTTTGTGATTATGAATCTGAATTTTCAAGAAATTTGGGATTCAATAATTTAACAGTGTGACGTATCCTAGCACATCATGAATTCTTCATAATATTCCTAGTTATATATTGGGTTTCCCCTTCGAATTTTCATATATTTATTCTCATAACATAGACCCTCTATGATTGGGACATATTTTTCAAAGACCTTGGAATCCCTATTGATTATACCCCAATATCATAGGAATCGGTAAAAAACTAATCCTACAAGTTTTATTAAACAAAAATACAAATGATTCAGAAAAACATGAGATTATTACTAAACTGAGGGTGCGTGAAACCTTATATATCCACCTCCACCCTTGAGGTAATATATTCGTCGGCCGTTAAAGACACATCATATCCATGGCCAAAATTACTTGCTTGGCCAAGGCATCTGCCGCCTGATTAGCCACCCTATATGAATGTGAGACTACCAGGTGTATATTGGTTACCTTGTTGAGGCATTCAACCCATTTAAGAAACACTATTGAGGGAACGTTGCGAGTTATTGATTCCAAGTCATGGACTACAATCTAAGAATATGATTCAATCCATAACATGTTCCAATTATAAAAGACAACATACATAACTAAATGAATTATCACCCATAATTCATCCTCGTATGAAACAAAAACATCAGTAATGTGATAAATACCTCACATGACAAAGCCATGGTATGTGTGGAAAATGCTACTACATCCTGATATCCATTGTACAGTTAATGAGGCTCCGTACCACATTCACCTTGATACATGGGGTGATCGGAGGTATCCAGTGTATATACTTAAGAACTCGGGGAGTCTATGGATTCCCAAAGACTCCAAAAAACATATAAATATAAAAATTTGAAATACTGTTGTGCATTGTACATTTTCGAAGCTGTGAAGAATTATAAACATCCCTAAGAATCGCTGTTATTCCAGTCTGTGTAGGGACATGATTGAAGTTAAACTGTCGCTCATTACGAGCATCCCAAGGGACCATGATCATGGCTGTAGTAGCCATGAGTAGGAGGTTCCCAAATTTTCCACTATAGTGCTCTTTTGACAGTTCCATTAATAGGTTATGAAGCCTTATGTTGCTATCAAATTCCAACCCAAACATGCCTCTATCATATACCCACAAGTACCTAGAATTGATGCACTCCACAAATAAATGTTGAGAACTGTCCTCAGTAGCCATTAAAAAATGGAAAGATAAAGAAAACTAGAAACCATACCCCTTGAGCTAATATTGGGTAGGCACCGGGTTTTTCTAGATTCTCCAAATCAACATAAATCATGAAGCCTGAATAAATGAAGTGCTAAATTGCAAAAGCGAGGTAGGTGCATGACATGGCCCTCCGTAGACCGTCTGATAAAAATACCTATTGGTGAAATTCCCATTGTATTTATGATTCCATATCACCATGTCACAGTCTATAAAGGTATACTTATGGACTTCCTATTGAACCTAATATATAAAAATGCTTCTAGAATAGTGCGTCTAAGAAATAAAATCTGCAATCAAGAAATGACCTGTGCAGGGAGGCGCAACCATGTTGTCCTACAAAGGACTGTCAATCCATTTCTTGCTCCAGTAGTTAGGATGAGAGTATCTGTAAACTGGCCATTAGATGCCATGATTGAGTCACATAAATGAGTACTTTGGAGTTGTCCCGACAGATTATGCACGATAGTATTTGTAACCATTAAATACACTTCCTTTTAATCTATTTGTTAAAAATTCACTAGACCCACCATTAGAAATCAGACCCTTTGGGCATTTAACGATGAGACCATCATTGAAAATCTGGAGGACCATGACTCCATGACCTCCTAGTTCAAATGACATGATATATTCATTCCAAGAAACTGTGACAATTTTCCTCTCATAAACAGACCCCATCCAAATGAATTTTTAAATCATGCTTTCGTTCTCCTTGATGAAGCCCCTAGGACATCGATAAAAAAATAATGAGTAAAACAATATAGATGTGATCACTTAGTTATCTTGGAATTCCATACCATTCATGTACATCATCTTCCCTTTCCAACTAGCACGTTTATTCACAATGTTAGTGGGTATTCCCTCTAAATGTTGCCTCATCACCATTCCCCCAAAGTAATGGGACCCCTAAATAATCAAAGTGAGGAGATCACTTTTTGACACCCAGACGTCTTATTATTCTATTCTTCTTAACAATCATCACTCCATGGATAAATCAAATAGAGGACTTTTCCCAAATGATTGTCTGACCAGCCACCACTTTGTAGTGCACATAGAGTTTCTTGATGGAAGAAATGGTCCTCCTTGAAGCTTGACCAAGAAATATAATGTCATCAGCATATAGGAGGTGCGATTTATCAAATCCATTCATTCCAAACTTTATTTTTTTGTAGAAACCAATTAGAGCAAGTTTATTAATGTATTAAATGAGTTAATATTCATCTATAGAAAAGATAATGCTAGAGAGTCGGTCATCTTGACGCACACCTGTGGAGCTTGGAATGAATCCTCTGGGTGTTTCATTAATGAGAATTGATAGCTTTGATGAACAATGATATTTATTAATCTAAAATATAATGGTTTTAGAGAATCCATGCCTTTTAAATACATCAAGGAGAAAATCCATTTTAATGTGTAAAAGGCCTTTGAGATGTCAATTTTCATTGAAAAATATCCTACCGTCATCTTTTTCATTATAATATTAACACTTTCTGATTCTGTGAAAAGACAACATTGGATATTTTTTCTTGGAACAAATCAAATTTGATATATCACCATCCATTCATCCAATTATATTCATCAGTATATATGAAATAAGCATAGGGATAATGTTTTGATGTTCAACTGGACTAATGTCCTTAATATTAAGAGCATTTCCTTTCTTAGGAAAATGTGCTATGAAGCATGGATTCATCTAATCTTGAAGGTAAGGGTGATTAAATAAATATTTAATGGATTAAGTAATATCCTCCTGCAAAACATCCAAATAAGATATGAATAATTTGTTAGTAAATCCATCTGGACCAAGAGCATTGTCCACATTAAGAGCGATAAGAGTTTCTCAAATTTCTTTTTTGAGAGGAGGGGTGACAAGGATGTGATTATCATGCTCTTCAATGCATGTAGTTATGTTCCCAACCATTTTCTGTGTGTTGAACTGACCGTCCTCATAGTATAACCATTTAAAATGCTCCACAAGCAACACAGAAATATCACTTTTAGAAGTATAGAGACGATCATTGATTCTTATTTCCATATCCTTACATAGGACTCACTTCTCTTTATGAAATCTATTTAAAATTTTGAGTTATTGTCTCCGTCCTTTAAACATCATACAAAAAACTTAATTCTAGCCATCCTTTACTAGATCATTAATATGTCATCTATCTTGTTATGTGCCATGATTTATTCCCAAGTTGGAGTAGGCTGCAACTGATTTTAATTCTGAATAAAAGAGAGCTTTGCCTCAATAGTTGTAATGTCACAGTCTAGTATAGAGAAATAGTTCCAGCTCTAGTACTTGAGAAGTTTCCTAAGATGGTTTAATTTTTTATTTAACCCCTTGAGTGGTTTTCCAATCGGCTCAACCATCCAAGCCTCCAGCACATGTTCCCTACATCCCTTCTCCATAACCCACCCATTGTTAAACCAGAATGGGGTGGGTAAAAACTATACCCCATGTGTATTGATCTCTATAACCATAGTATTGTGATCATAGTGATATATAGGTAATGTAATCCTAGAATGTCCATGTGCAGAACTAGGGTCAGGCATTTGGACAAAACATATATCATTTTTGATTTCTTTCTTCCCATTCCAGGTGTAACAACACCATGTAAATTCTTCTCCAGCAAGAGGGACCCCAACAAGATTACAGTGGTCAATGCATACATATAAATCAAAATCCACAGTCATATTAAAACTACATCATGTTTTTTCCTCGTGTCTTAGTACCACATTAAATTATTCAAGTGATACCCATTTATGCTCCATCTACCCAGAGTCATATTTGAAAGCCTCCAATTACACCATTCTCTTAATATAGGAGTTGAATGTATACAAAAAAAACTAATAAATCATTATCATCTATGCAGTAAGAAATCAAAACACTCTAAAACCTAGACAAAAAAGAATTACATTGAATGGATTAATTCTGTAAAACCAACAAATGATCTATTTCAGAATCAAGCATATTAATGGACACAAACTGGTACAATATGGTGCCCCAATTGAATCTTTTCCAGTAGGTAAAAAGAAGCTTTGTCCTAGAAATGAAAACAATCAGAGGCTTATAGGCCATGATAAAATGTCGAAGGGATTTGGATGTTCATGATTTTCCCAACCCTTTTCAATTCCAATGGAATATATTCATTGCATATGGGACATGCCCTATGTCAGGGGGCCACCCATTGGTACTGTTTTCATTTGGACCATTCCATTCTACCCTCTACCTTTCTTTCCTTGACAATTTCAGTTTCTATCTACCCCAGAGTCTCTAATGGATGAAGCCAGAGAATCACTCCCCTCAAAATCATTCTATGAACAATCCATTGCACACTTCATATCCATATTCTGAGCATTTGATGTGATTTCATTCATATGGGAGACAAACACTGTAAGAATACAATTCGCCTATTCATGTGGTCTAACATTTGGAGAACCTTACCCAGTGCTAGGAGGCATTTTTTCTGGGTCATTTGGCTGAGGATCATCAATGACTATTGATCAAAAAACACCACTGAAGGGTGTAAACATGTTCTATGATTTAAAATGAGAAGGGTCAGGGCACACTTGCGGTTTTATTCTAGTATCTTTGGAAGGGAGTTTATGCACGAATTTCCCCCAGGTCATTTGTTGCTAGGGCCTCTCCATGCACATCTTCAACTCCATAATCATGGGGGAACAACACTGGTGATTCAGCCTACTCCAGCAATTGAGTTTTAGCCTGCTCAACAAGAGTTTTGTCATGGTAGATTTAATATGCATGTGTTGCATCCACCATAATTATATATAAAAAATCTGTAGCAGCGACCTCTAAAGATGTCCCTTCCTCACCATTTGGAGCCACCACCCTAGAACTAGTGGAAGCCTGAGCAGAAGCTACTTATAACATAATGCAATCCACTTTTTCTGATTCCTACCTACCAAATGAAGGTTTTCCAGAGCTATATCCATCATTATTATTAGGAAATACAAGCCCCTCCAGCACATCATTAGCATACCAATCCATGTTTGGAGAACTAGAGGGAACCTATTCCTTGACCTTCATTATTATACATGTAACATCATCATGCCCTTTCACTTTGCGCACACTACAATCATTGTCCCTTCTACACTCGAATGCTAAGTGGCCAAAAAGGTTGCAATTCAAGAAGAACATTGGATTCCAATCATATTAAATATCTAGTTTCATATTATCATCTCATGTTTCATGAACAATTTCCTCAACAATGGTGCTTTAAGTACCAACTTCTACATGAATCCGAGAGACATGTCCAATCCTCTAATTATTTGTCTGATGATCCAATCGAATGGGGTGGCCAAAAGATTATGCAATGTCCCATAAGATCCTCGGGATCCAATAATGCCAGTTCTACCTATTTATCTGAATCCATATCTATGAATGTGTGTTTTAGACATTCATAGGGTCCAAATTCCTGTCCCATTCCTTGATGTTCAAGAAGATAGGTTTCAGAGAGATGGTGCCATTACTCCCTGCCCTTCTCTTTTTTTCATCCGATTGAAAGATTAAATGATAATACCCCCTTCCCATTGACACTCAGTGTTTCATTATTTCTATGATAATTGTGATATCTTCATGTCGATTTTTTGGAAATGTGACTCTTATTCATTTTGGTGACGATTTAAATCAATAGTTCTTTCTATTAAATTTTCAAAATAATTAAAAAAAAATTAAGATGTTATAAATTTTTTTATATCACATAATTAATGGCTATTGAATAATTTATAAAATCGTATAAAAGAATATCATTGGGAACAAGTTTAGTAAATCAACAATATAATTTATGTTTAGAATTCTACTAATTAATATATATTATAATGGAATATTATTATTTAATTATTTTATTTAGAATATGATAATTGAATTATTTTATAATATAACTGATAACATGTTAATAAACTATAAAAAATCAATAGAAGGATTTCTTGGAAAATTTTAGTAATTGATGAAATCAAATTTATATAGAGTGGGTGAAAATTGTGTTTTTCATTCTTAATACAAGTCATTATTATTCGTAATTATTTCACTTATATGAATGATATATTATTATTGCACTGGTATAATTTCAATGAATTATAAAAATCATATATGATATCTCATTGATGATCACTATTTGACTATGGAAATTAAATTATAGTTTTGGATGTTTTGATTAACTTTTATTATTGATGATTTTTAATGTTTATTTTATAGTTTTATATCCACTTAGTATTATTTTTATTTGGGTTTTAGCATGGTTTATTGCTTTATGTGGATAAAAAATTTAAATACGGATGATATTATTAATTAAATTAAATATTCATCAGTAGAAAAATTAATGCACATCATAGAGCTATTTAAAAAACTGAGGATTTAATGAATAGTTTTTGTGTTGATGGTTGGAACTTCTAACTACTTGTATTAGAATGATAACAAGGAAAACCTATGACTAATTAACAACCTATGTAATTTTTTAATTAAATTAGTTTTATATTGAAGATTTTTTTTGGTAATGTTATCTGCTTCATGATTATAGGAATATTGAATTATATGATTCCATTATTATTCTATCCTTAAAAAATATTGTCTATAACAATATAATTAATATATATTAGTGATCTATCCATTTTGAGACATGATTTAATTGATTAATAAAATTTTGTGGATCTAATTTATAGATGAGAAATGGACGGGAGGATTGGGGCTAGATTGGTGGAACAAGGTTCTGTTTATGATGATGATGAAGGAATAGGGTTCCAAATATGGTTATGATGGTGGGGCAATGTGCCTGATGTGAATATATTTTCATGAGATTCTATATGTAAAATTACACACCTTATTGTGAGAATCTTGTGTGGTAAGGATGATTTTATTGTGGAGATTTCTCATCAACTCTTTATTTAACCTTTATGCTTATTTAATGAATAATAGCTTATTGTTATTTATATTATTAGTTTCAAACTTTGTGAATACGTTTTATGATATGAACTACAAGTGATTCTCTTAAGTTGTATGTTATGGTGAGTTTTAGTGTACCGAGCTTTTTACCATATGATAAATGATATAATTAAAGAGGTAGATTGCATCATGTTTATTACTTATGATGATGAGCTATTTGATAACTCAAGTATGGAATTAACAATGCTTCCAGCAGTTGTCTTCATAGATTATTATTTTAATCATGAATATGAAAATAGAATATTTTAAAATAGATTATATTTAATAAAAAATATATGGTTTGATTATTGAATTCTTAATTGATATCGAAACAGTATTGTTGCTTGCGGGGAGTCACAATAGCGGTGAAAGAGTCTAATGTTAGGTAGTTTAACATAATATGGTAGTGAGCTATATCTATTATGTATGTTTTCTAATTTCATATGTACCCAGCCATGTATGCAGAAAAACATACTATTATAGTTAACAAGGTTATTTCCCCAACATCGATGCATGAGAGGATATTGATTGATTATAACACATCTCCCCTACAATAACATTTGTTGAAGTATTATGATTGTGTGCTCTATACTACAAAGGATTGATATTATTTCATATTCATGTCATCATGATGTCATACGTAATGTTTTATTATAGGTTCGTATTGAATAATATGTGATGTTTTAAGGTGTTGAATATGATACATAAGATTTGATGGAATCTAGAAATAAAACTAGTTTATATATGGTTGATTTGAATAGATGATTTGCTTCATGAGGTACATCATTTGATATCATTTTATAGGTGTTTTTGTATAATTAATAATGAATATTTTTTATCTCATGGAGTGGAATGATGGTGAATGAAATTAAAAAACTAAAATATAGTTGGATGACATGTACCCATATATGCATATATATGATCTCAATATTTCAGATACACTTTCATGTGTTTTTTTTGAGAGGCCTATTGTGATAATTGGAATAGAATTGAATACATATTAGGTGATGAGTTAATATCATTTATTTATTGACAAAGAATTATTATTATAATTTCACCTTTTTATGAGATCTTTCTTTGACGTTCATTGATAGTATAAGCTTTATAATCACCTTATATATATATATTTTAATATTTCAGAAGGAGTAGGTTGGTGATTGAGTTGGGTATTAGTAGTTCTATTTGTGGTTTAGAAAATTTTGGAGATTCATGTTTAAGGCATAAAATTTTTATCCAATTTTTTTATGTTTTGAATGATGAATCCATTTTTGGATGAAATGAAATGATATATTTGGATTCCTTTTTTTATTTTGATACTGATTTTTTAGTGTTGATTCTCATCATTTCTCTAATGTATCAAATCTCTATGAGTTTAATGCCTTACATGTGTGTGATTATATACCCTCTATGATTTTCACCAACATATGCCATATTTGAGGTGGTAATTTTTTTATTGTTATATATATTACATCAATTTTAACATGGATGATTACTTTGGAGGGAGGGTTCATGTAATCCACTATTATGATCCTTATAAGAGAGAATTAAAATAGATTAAAACCCCATTAAAACCTTTGTAGTCATTCAAACAATTGAAGGATGAATGATGGATTATAGATGGAAAATAAGTGAAATGTTAAGAAAATATGCGAGTAAAACTAAACAACATGGTTATCATGAATGGTCCCCAAAAACATGAATCATCTAACATTATAAAATATATAATACTCATTGTCTCCATTAATGACATTTTTGATAGTCAATTGTATTATTTAAAGATAAATAAATTACTAGTATAATAAAAACAAGTATAATTCAACATCCCTAGGTCTATTAAAATTAATTTATAACCCTGAAATACATGTCCCAAATCTTATTTCAGATAATAATTCTCAATAGTAAATACTAATGTTTAATACAGAATCTGGGCTGATTGATGTTATTATAATTACTCTCAATGATAATATAACAATCCAATTGGATAAAAAAACCAAACAGGCCATGAAACTATAAATATACAGACATAAATATCTCGCAATTATATAGTTATGATATAATTATTATTTTACTCATATTAAAAATACTATTATGATATGATTTGTGAAGGATTTGGAGATACATTAAAAAACTCTATTTAAAAAAATACCACACACCCCATCTAAATAAACATTTATAGAATTACTATATTTCACCATAAAATATTATTTTTCAAATGAATCGCTTATTTTTTTGAAGTCTAGTGAACCAAATCTAAACCTCGATATCATTATCATACATAAAAATATTTAAACTCCTTAAAAATATTCCGAATATGTGTCATGCAACAACAAATATTTGTAGTGTTATCATGAATGCATATCCCTATATCATATAAAAATTATAATAAAAAATGGAAGGAGAGAATAATTATACTTTTGTGATAAACATATTTATAAAATTCAGTCGTTAATGAAATTCCTAAAATCCGATGTTGCTGAATTATTAAAATAATTTAAACATGTAAAAGATCATAACCGTATATTAATTTTGGTAATGAATATCCTCACACTATATATGGAATTCAATGAGGTTTATTATGAAAATAAATGTCCAAGAAGTAAAATTTTATAAGAAATTTAATATAATATCTTATTAATATCAACCAAAACAAAATTTAAACACACACAACAAAATAATATTTAGGGTTAGAACCTAGATTGCACTTTTTAAGGATAATTAATATAGAAATACTTATAAGAAAATTATAGATAATTAATACAGAATTTTTTTGCAAAACAATTAAGAATATCACTTATTTCCATACATAATTCTACCATGCATATTTTCTGATAATAAAATAATATTGAGTTGTACTTTATAATAAATAAAAAAAATTATTATCTAAAAACATATAAAAATATTAATTCATTTAGTAACATATTTAAATCTAAATTATATTTTCATTTTCAAAATTATGATTTGATATTGATGTTTTACATTTACGAATGTGAAGAAAAAATTTCTATTGATGTTTTATACATTATTATTAAATTGTATAAAATTTTATTTTAAATTATTATTATAGAAATATGAAATCCAAATTAATATTTTCTATTATTTTTAAAATAACCTCATAAATATATTACATTATATTATATTAATAGAAGATTATAATTTTATATACACATTATGAAACACGTATAAAACTATATTTATCAATTGTGTTGATGATACATAGGTCAGGTGAGTATATTTTTATATAAACACTACAATAAAACAAAATTATTGATTTATAAACCCTTATAACTTTGATTGTTATATATAAAAATAACTCCAATAAATGAGGTTAAAAAATTACTATGTTGAGACTTAATCAAAAAATTATTACACACACACACACATATATATATATATTAATTTTATATATTAAGTCTCAAACCAAATGAAAATATATTAAAAATAATTTAATAATAATAAACAATTAATTAGTATTATATAAAAAAATACTCATTTTATTTTAATAAACTAAAAAATTAGGAAATTGATAATTGAAATAAATGAGAAAATGAAACAACATTAACTGAAATCTCTAACAGAGTTGTAATTTTTTATATTTATTATTGTAGAATAAAAATATTAAAGGTTAATCACCATTTTGGGAAGACATATTTGTAGTTGAATAAATGATATACTGAATATAATAAGATAAATGTTTTCATATTTTAATTGATATACGAAAGTAAAAATGCATTTTTTAGTTTTAAAAAACTACAACATTGAATGAGTCAAAAAATTGAGAAACAAATATTGAAAATTATAGGGATATAATATAATCAAATTTATAGAGTAGGTGATGAATGGAAATCAGTGAAAATATTTCATAAATATATTTTCTTGAGAAGATAGAGTGAAAAAATAGGTATATTATTTTTCAATGTAATTCATGTAATTTGAGTTTATGAATAATTAAAAAATTCAGAAGAAATATTTTAAAAATTAATTTTATGAATAAAAATCATTAATGTCAATTAGAATAGTAAAAAAACTAATATTTATAGTAGATATTATAATAATGTATATTTTTTAAAATCCATATTATAATTTTATTCTACTCATTAACCAATATGTCTCAGTGGAATTAATATTTTGGATTCTTATCATATTATATAATATAAAAAATTCATTCATTTTAAAAAATTATTTATGGTTCACCATATCATTCACATAAACAAGATCTTATACCTATCTGATATCATTCATATCTTTATGTCACTATTTTTTAACTAGGATTTACAATAACCTTGTTAAAATTGCATAAATATATGGAAAATTTTCATGTACTATGAAATAATTTTATATAATAGATAATATTTATAAAATATTAGTAAAATAAGATATTTTATAATATGTAGCATAATTATCTAAAATTTTACATATTAAAGTAGACAAAATTAATATAATACATAATAAAATTTTGTTTTAACACTTTCACTTATTTAAAAATGAAGGAAATATTTTTTTATCACATTTAAACCAATTTAAAAAAAATATTCATAAAAACTATTTTAACATTAAAATAATATAATCTGAAATATTCAATATCCACTAAAAATGAGAAAAAAAATTATATACAAACATTTAATTATGAAATACAATATCTAATTCAAAATTTAGACATTATTTTTTAACGTAATTAAATACTACTACTCAAAATCTATTTATGATGAATAATAATAATTAATATTGTAATTTATTAACAATGTAAATATTCTTACACATTTGATGTATATATTAATGTTTCAAATTTATTTTTGTTGTAAATTAAATAATGATTAGTTGAATTCAATTTGACCAGAAGTTATTATTTTTATAACATATTGAAATAAAAATGCATCACTTGTAAAAAAATTTAATTGTGAATATTTCTAATAGATTGAACGACCAATATAAATGGTCTCATACCTTGATTCTCAAAAAATGCATCCCATAAGTCATGGCCAACAGTCTAGCAGTGAGTAGGCATATCATTATTATAGGAGGTTCTAGCCTATGTACCTGTACACATACACACACATCTGAACCCATAAACTGATGAAATATAATAACAACTGACTAATAATGAAGGCATATATAAAAAAACCACAACCATAGTACAAAAATATTAAATGGAATGTAATACTAGAAAATAAAAATCCCCCCACAGAGTCTACAAACAAATGAAATGTTGAACTATAGATAGGGAATGTTGTAATGATTCCAGAGGAACACACCTCAGTCTTTCAAGTCTCACCAAGCACTATATTTTCGTAGTCTATCTTGGACTCTTTCAACATGTCGATTTTATTTATAGGAGACATAAAGTTTGGTAAAATGAATTTAAGGGATATTATAACAATACCCATCAAGCCACCCCAAACCTATATGTATTATATAAATTCAACAACATTCATCTATACAAATGTGTAATTTTATATATCATTTAATAAGAATATCTTGATATACTCAAAAATTAACAAAACCAAAATATAATTAAAAATAAAAATTCCATCCTAGGACTTCAATGATTCACATATAACTCATCCTAGTGAATACAATCCATGATTCTGACATCGCTAAAAATTTCTTTTTGATAGATAGTTCTTTTTAGGTAACTCTATTAGAATACATTCTTATAATTAAAAGACAAATGATACAAATATGGGGATAAATCCAATGGTATTAGGGTATACCAACAAACCAGTCTAAATTAACAAGCTATTTAGATGATCGGATCACATGTAATATTGGTCATGAGATTACTAATAACTCCAACTCAGAAGAAAGATGAAAATAGGATCTCACTATTGGCATCGTGGAAGGATTCAAACAACTAAATCAATGAATTCCTATTAAATTGATCATTGTACTATGTACTGGATGTGAATTCATAATAACCTTCAGGATGTTGACTTGGATAAATAATCCTAAAGATACATGTTCTGGATAAATCAGAAAAGAGATACAAGCCAGCTTTTATGGTTTACACGGTGTGTATAGTATAGTTAAAAATCATGTCCCATCAACCCTAGGTGCTGCCCATTTTTCAGTACATGATGTGTTGATTCCCGTGTACTCTTCCAGTTTACTAGTACATGGTTTTTCCAATGTTTCCCAAGCCAATTTGTGTTTATGTTGCAGTACACCACCTGTCCATGCCCATGTACTATAGCCCATGTTCATATACCATCTGAGGTACAGACCGAGCCACATGGGATAGTTCACACTCCATATGATATGGTCACATTCTGTGTGATCCTTAACATACTCTTGAATCCTTGGACACTACTACTAGGGACCCACAAGACTTTTAATCTCAGAATACATACCATGATGATAGGGTTTTTCGAGTATCCCTCATTCTTCCATCAGTTTAAGAATGATCCACCGTATCCTCTTATTTTCACACCAATCATCTTGAAAATCGATGATCTACCCTGACCAAACCACTCCATGTATATTGACTAGATTCAACCCATCCACTTATTTAGAAAAAAAAACATCATTCTTTATTATTCATTCAATAAAAAAGGATAAAAATTTGGGTATCCAAACTCATCTGATCTGCTTCCACTTTCTTCCTCACATCACCATCATGTCGTTCTAATCCCAGATCTACAATACCTAATAATTGTTCCATATACTGGTTGTAAAATAATTGATTTAATAGTGGATTTATATCCTCATGTTAATGATGAACACCCTTGATGAAAAAAACAACATGGGAGAAGTGCACAACCAGAAAACAAGGAGAAAACATCTCCCAATGATTGTGTTAGCCTTGATGTGTTGCTGTTATAATGAGAATCAATGAATAAATAATAATAAATAGAATTTCATTAAATAATCGGAAAAATAATCTCATCACACAAGAAAAACCAAACAATGGATCAATATGTTGGTTTATTAATTCATATTTATAATCATAATTAACAATGAGGAAGGAATCAAAATAGAACAAACATCATACCTCAATGGTGAGTGATTTCTAATGAAAAATGAAGTGATGCCACTGTTGTTAGTGTGATCCTATGATTCTGTTGCACATTGATCACTGGTCCAAAATCTATTTTACAACTATTTCAGAGAGATCCTTCAATTCACACCATATAGATAAAAACATGTAAGACAATACATCATTTAAATTAAAAATATTAATAAATTATGATATTATGTTTATTACTTGAATGAATTTTCAACAAATTCCCCATTTAAAGAAAGGTAATGTCGTTCCTAGGGTAAAATTTTAATTCCATACTCAATAGTGTTCTCATGTTTCTTATTCATCCACCAACATATATGTTTTACCTATAGTTTTGTAAATTAATGCACTAGTGTATTTTAATATATTTCATAAATTTATTTTTGGAACACATGGCTTCATAATCACATTCCTTATCAATGATTGGTATTTTAAATAATCCATTCAATATAAAAAAATAATATACTGAAAATAAAAGTCATTATACTCTCTCCATTTGGATGCTTTATGTACCAAAAATTAATAACATAGGCTATATAAAATGTTTTGGGTACCTAAGATGAATATGAGAATCCCTCTCTCGTGTTCTATCCTGAATATTCCCATTCTATAACTAAACACCAAAAATAATAATATTTCACCCATAAATTATCATCTATAGCTGATCCATTATATATATCAGCTACTTTGAAAAGGTAGCTACATCATTAATGTCTAGATCCACTAGAATAAAACGTGTGATGGTTCATGAATATACCTCCCCATTTGAGACATGTTCAAGTCATATTAAACACTGTATATCAATGATGTTAGAGTTGATAGTTATTACACCTCACAATATTTATAGTGTATCATGAAAGGGCCAAAGAATCAGAGATATTGGTTTATTCCATGACCAAATATTTATAACTCACATTGTGGTAAACCCCATAAGAAGACCTGATATAACTCCCAGAACTCCAAATACCAATTTTTTCTCACAACATAAGACTTGTTATTACTATGAACAGTCCTCATCCTCTCATGGAAAACATGCTCCTTCACTATAGTATCTCACAAAAATTTTGGACCCATAAGTGATAACTCTACTAGGTCACACAAAAAAATGTGGTAACCAATAAGGTCACTCATACAATGAGTCGAATGATTCCATATTAATGGTGGAATGGTAGTTGTTGTAGTATAAAAACAACATGAGGGGTAGGAAATCTGAGCATATATATTGAAATAACAACATGAAATCCCACAAAATTTCATACAAAACATTAATGGTCTGCTCTATGTATATATCAGTATGTGGGTTAAATGTTGTGCCCAAGAATAAATGTGTCCTGATGGCATCCTATAACCCCTTCCACAATAGATTTTGGAGATAATAATCATAGTCAGAAATAATCATATGGGTGAACTCGATAACGTAGGAATATCTCCTACAGGTATTGGTGTCCCAAGGTCTTTAAAGATAACTACTCTGGAATTTCTAAAAAGTGGTCAGAAATGGTGAGTCAGTCTACGATCACATAGATCACATCGTGTCCCCTATTAAAAATTCCATAAACAAATCATGAAGTGCTTGAATATACCATCCTAAACAAACCATAGCGCCTCAAGTGGTTGAGGAGTACATGATAGAACATAGTTTATTGCCATCACTTACTGACATGTAATTCATCATGATACACGTTCTGTAACTCCATTCATCATCCTTGGATACCAAAACTATTGTCAATAGTCCGAGTACATATTTGATGCACATTGATGTAATGAAACATTATACATATGAAACACTCTCATATACTCCTACTACAACATCTCCAGCACCATAATTTATGTTATGACACTAACAAAATTCTACCCACCGTTATAATTTCTAATAGGAGAATGTCCACGAGATAACTCATAACATAGTGTCTCACAGTTAGTATCCCAATGGTTTTCATCCCAAACTAGCTGTAAAAAATAATTGGAAACAACCATTAAAAAAATTTATGCTACTCTAAGTACATACACAAATTATATATACAACACGAACAAATTTTTAGATGCCTCGTTCAATAAAAAAGCAAGATCTCATGATGAGATAATCTTTAATTGCAATCCCATTCCATGTTTTACACAAAAATATTGATGAAAAAATCCCAGTAGAACATTATACATCAGTTCGATCTCATATTATGGTCAATCTGAGTGAATATATACTTGAAACTTGTATAATCAGAATACATGATATAGTACCATCACATAGGTTGTTTCATCACATTATTTTTTTAAAGACAACAACTACCATCTCAAAATTGTGGGATGTGTAGTTTTTCTTAGGCAGTTTGAACAGATGTAACCATCCACAATCACTATATTACTTTGAATCAAAAATCAACCATGCATGGTTTTTAATGACATGTAGAACACTACATACTCATTACCCTTCTATATAAATATATTAATGAGAGCACTCACAAATATGTATCTCAACTCCTAAAAATCCATCTGGAACTTCTATAATGACAACAAAGGATTCCCCTTTTGTGTCAAATATGTCATGGGTGCTGATACCCTATAAATATCTCGTTTGAATATTCTATAATTGAGATCAATCACAAGGAATATCCACACATCTATCATGATCCTATTTGGCTCCAATGATAACACACACTTAGGCTTCGATGGTTCCACTGCCACTCCTTCTTCAATGCCAATGAATCGACAAAAGTAAACCTCATGACCCAAATATTGACACTTCTGGAGCTTCCTATAATGCTGGTGCTCTTGACATACATCTAAAACCTCCCTCATGTGTATCAGATGGTCCTAATAAGACAATGAGTACACCAGGATATCATTGATGAAATCTACCAAGAACCGGGCATAGAATATGGAGAAGATCTTTTCCATGAGTCCCATAAACTTTTCTAGGGAGTTCATAACACCTAATGGTATTCATAAGGACTGTTGAAACATATTAATACTATCTTCAACATTTCTTCATTCTATTCTTATTGCTGGTGATATTTTGTTAAAGGACGCAACCTTAAACATTACATAATATCTTATTAAGTTAATAATTCACATTAACGATCTTTTTAGGTTATAATTTTTAGATAATTCAGCCATAAATTTTACTTATCAAATTGAATATTACATTTAGACTGTACTAATTAGTACAATTTTTTTCATAAAATAAAAATTCTTAAAAGGAAACATGTCTAGTTCCTTGTTTTATACAGCATGACTTTTCCTCAATCCTATCCGTAAACCTTATTCATCTTTTAGTCATGTGGAAAACATTTCAAAAACATGGGATGTGTATAAAAATTACAGTATGGATTATAAAATATAGATTTAAAACATTATCCCATAAATAAATACAAATTAATGAAACCATACTTTTAAATCATAACATTCCTTATAAAATCATAAGATTTATGACTATGACACAAGTTTCATAAATCATAATGGTAACTTGTGGAATACATGAAAATTTTATTTTTTCTATCCTAGTTGAATAGGGAGTTACATGGGAATTCCCATCATATAATATTCCCTAAATCTCTTAGGAGAAACATTAACGTTTACCTCCGTCGAGTTACCCTTTTCATTGGAGAGGTATCTCAGGCTCACATACCCTAGGATTATCACAGAACCACTGGTATACATATTCAATGACCAAGAACCATAACATATTCATAAAAAATAAATCTATAATAATGGAAAGATAACATTTTCCATATAACAATAACCATATATAATTTCAAGTTATTTACATAATTAATGCTTTATCAAACCATTTTCATAACCATTTAAAAAATTTGACCAATAGATTTTTGAATCAATGTTTCCCATACCAAATTGATGCTTCTAAAAAATTATAATTTCGAAACATTAATATCCATATTAAAAAATTCCTTGAATCGATTTTGAGAACATGACCATTAATGATAAATATTTAGAAGAAGAAATCTCTAATTCTTTTAAAATGTTGTTTTACATAAAGAGTCTCATAACACTTGAGAAACAATTAACTGAACATAATTAAAGAATTAAATAAAAAAACATATAATATAATGATAAAAAGGATATTAATGATATAATATTTCAATGGGATGTATATACTACATATAATAGTGAATTTGTTCATAACAATAGATAAGACTCAATGGAATGTAAATTTAGATGAAACCCTACAAATTTATTGTACCATTAGGTTAAAGATAAATCAATGACATAATTATGTGTAAAGAATATAAATACACCTAATTTAAATGTATATTATGTGTAAAACAATCAAAGTCAATTCAAACATATTTATAGCATGACGTAATCAAGAAGTAGATGTTTAACTCAAATAATAGAAATTGGGTTAAGAAGTTTTCTTACCAACATGGTAACATACAAAAAATACATCCCATGAAAGAATAATCATAAAATGAAGATGTAAATGACCATAAAATTATAGTATATTACACAAATAATACAATCATGGGAAGTACATGCACCACAATAATGGAAATAATTTCAAATATAGCATGAATCTCATGGGAATAAAAAGTGATATAAAAACCCACATACCATGTTGTAATCAATGAATTCATAGGAAGAATGATTATAAATCAAAAAATGAATCACATAATACCAGGAATATAAATATATTAATGATAATATATATCATATGGAAGTACACAATACATGATAAGAAATAAATAATTGTCGAACAATGGAAATCCCACAGAAATAAATGTGAGATAAGAAACCCATTACCTCGTGTCCGACATGAATCTTTTGTCAGTTGTTCTTCCTGAATAATAAACATAAGTTAATTAAAGATTTTTTAGGAACCTATTTCATTTTGATTATACCTTTTATATCAATTAATACCTTTCAGTAAATGTTATTTAATTTTTTGAATTCATATTTGACATTTTGTCGATGTTCGGAACTTTTGTAAAAAATGAACATGTTAGAATTAAAATTAGTCCATGTGTTCAAAGGTAAATTATCTCTAGAATTATATTCCTGATTTAGATATCATATATAACCAATGTTTATGTATTTATAATTTTCTATATCATTTGGAGTTATGTTAGGAAACACACCGTTCATGGGGAAGCTAAGCCGTACGTACGTATGAAAAATACTTTAATTTCTATATTATAATTAAAGGAATGAAGAATTAATAATACATAGGTATATTATACATACAATTTAATATCTATGTTTTGTAATGTAATTAACTCCATTTTTTATACGTTCAACGTATGGAATGAATGATTCATACCTATTGGAGGGGGATGTAGTCCTCCCTTCCTCAAAGGAAATTATCATATTTACCCATTATGAAAACCTTAAAGGATTGATATAAATGAAAAATAATGAAGTATAGAGACAATATAAATATAATATATATATCATGTAAATACTGTTTTATTTTAATTTCCACCATAAGGGGTGGTAAGAGAATATTGAACAATCATTGGTTCGTGAGGAAGTAGTCTGACGTCCACGAAAACAATATGTTCAGTAACCATTAGATGGAGGTTCATGTAAGAGTAGTTATAATACATAACATATCAAAAAAATAGTATAATTATGATACTGGTGTTTTTATAAAAGACACGAATAAAAATATTTTAAGTGGTTGGCGCAGTAAAATAATTGATAATAACTTAATATAAGATGTTTACTTTAAATCGTGTATATCCCTTTGGTCTGAGCCAAAAGGATTAATTGAATTTCCTTCTAAATATGTTATGGATTCTAAGTGGAAGATAGGGATGTTGGGAGATTAATTGGGAACTGTTTGGATGAGACATGGGTCTTGAGAGGTGTCTGTAATGGGATGGAGGTGAAGGCTTTTTATAAGGGGGAGGAGTGGTTCTTTAAGAATGTTTAGAATATTATTTTATTATATAATGATTTTCATTTTTTAAATGTTAAAAACTCAATAAAGTTCACGATAAGATGACTCATGATCGAAAGTAAATAATCCATTAAGAATTGGATTGGATGTAGATATAATTTAAATTTTTATAATCTTACTTATTTAAATCATTCCTTAATGAGGTAAACACTACATCATTATTGTGTCATAGAGAGTTTTACTTATTTGATGTATAAAAATTATAAAAAAATACCATGTTGTTGGAAATATTTTTATCTTTAAAATTCATATCTATAATTTTTAGGATTACTTATATAATCTTAGGTAAAAATTGATATAGTAAAAGATATATGCTTATGTCATTTTTGTCTTTACATTAAATTAATTTATATATTGTCATTATCACTCCAATGTGGCTCAATGGGGTCACAAAATTGACCCAATGATGTCCATGGTGAGAAAAGTATGAGAAAATAATATTAAGGCGCATGTTAGGATAATTTAATATTATTATAATTTTATTTGGTTGACCATATTTATCATATTTACCATTTTACCAGGGAAAATAAAATTTCTACTAATGTAAATATTTGAAATGTCTAAAAATAAAAGTTAACTATTTACACAATTTGGACCTCCTGATTCAAAATATTTAATCCATTTTCCAAATTCAAAACATAGAAGTGGATGAAAATAATTTAAAATTATTTACCATTATTAAAACAAAAAGTGTGTTTTTTTAAATAATACCTATAAAAATATTGACACTTGATTATTTCCAATTTCCATGGGAAATTTCTTCCAATGAAGAAAATTATATTAAATGGTAAAAATATAATCTAATTAAAAATTAAAAAATTTTAAATACATAATCGAACCATATAAATAAATTATATTAAAAGGTAGTCAAGAATTAAAATGTAGTATTTTTTACTATTCTTAAAAAATGAACTTTATCAAAAAAGTACCAAAAACTTACCCAAATTAAATTTTGATGTTCCAATTCTAAAGAAAAATTTTAGATTTTAAAATATAACATATAAAAGTGACAAAAACTAGTTTTAAAAATGGTTCGCCAATAAAAGGAGGCTAATCAACCTTTTAAAGAATATTATAGTATTTATGCTTAAAATTGGATTCATTCACATTTAAAGCCTATACATTTTTTGAAAAATTTAAAAATATTTAAAAAACAAATATAATAACTTTCCAGTAAGTTCTATCCATTCTCTCCTATATGATGTCTAGGCGTTATCTACCATTTAAATTTATTATATTAATTTTAGGTATAACTCAATACTATGATAAATGTATGTTTTCAAAGAAATCGGATGTTGAATATCTAGTACACCATCAAATATGGAATCTCCTTTAATGTAAAATTAATATTAAATTAATAAATATTAATAAATATGAAAATTTAATATTCTTTATTTACCTAGGATGTTACATCCTTCCCCACTTTTGGAATTTGTGTCCTCGTAATTTTTAAATTTATCTACGAAACTTCATTTAAAATCCCACATCAAAAAAAGTGTCAATAAAACTATTATTTTAAAAGAAATAAGGAGAAGTAAAAAGGACACCCAAGATAACCCATTCTACAATTCCATGAAAACAAGGATATATAGGATAAAACCAACCATCTTGTTTTGATGGAGTGTGAAAGAAAACAAGATTATGGGAAAGTTTACCATCCAAAAATCACAAAACTATGGTGGGTTAAACAGAAATTGATTCCCCAGTAGGGAAAGTTAACAGACAACGTTTTTATTTTAAGATAATATTATTAATGTTGTGGAATTTATTTATGATCTTAACTTAAATAATATGGAAACATACTTAGTAATCATGTAGACTTTCATCCTTTACTAAATTTCTACCACAAACTAATTTTTTCTTTAAAAGTTGAGTAATCATGATCACATTGTCACACCTGAAGCTATAGAATGAACATATATTGAATCATGTAATCCAAAAAAGAAAAATTATATATTTCCAATGTGTTTAGACATTAACTAATACCAAAGAGGTTTGTACAAAATCATATAATCCAAAAAAAGGATAATCATTTACAAAATGAAAAATAACACTTAATCTCCAAATTTTGTCAATCAATACCCATCGATCTAAAAAGATCATTCAATAAATAAATTTACATAAAATTATACAATGTAATCAAAACTACGATTTAATCTCAAATCTTATAAGGATTTAATCACAAAGTCTTCCTTGATAAATCATAACATTTATTTCCAAGTAACATCGACTACTCTTAATGTCTCATACTAATGTTTAATTAATGATAGGTTAATAAATTTTTGAAATACCCCAAATCGCCATATGTCTACAATAAATAAATATATTATTAGAAACAACATCAACCATTAATCCACAAAAGAGATAAAATAGTATTCTATTTTCCTTAAGCATATAATGTTTCTCAAAAGAGAGAGTATCTTCCAAAATAAAATTTATCAATTATTCACCAAATATTTTTCCTATAATAATGATATCCATTTAAACATATGTTCCCAAAATCAAATATTCTTGATCAATAAAATCATTTTACTACAATTAATAATTCATAAAAACCACGAACTTCACATAGTCCAGTGGTAGGTGATTAATCTCATTGGCACTATGGTTGTGAGTTAGATTCTTGTAGCTATGTCTGATGAAATGGGTTGTCCCACGTTCTGGGTATTATCATTTTTATGAAACTCAATAATATCCCTAACAAGTTTTATCCTCAAATTATTATTTATACCTTTAATTTTCATCCCCAAAAAAATAAGACCTCAACATGTTAATTCATAAAGAATTATATTTATTGTTCTTTTTCTAATTTCACCTCCATATGATGAAAAAAATCTTTTACTAATAGAAAGAACAACATTCCTTCATCATGGTGTCTATATGGTATCATCATAATCTGGGTAATATTGCTTGAAGGTATATGCATTGAAATAATGATTTATAGGTCCATCAAAGTCATTTACATCCTTCATCCAAAAACACCTTGTACAAAATGTGTCCTATGGGTGTTCTCAAAAAAAAAATAGTTTCAGAAAATAGTCATGAATGACATATAATTTCAAAACATCATAAAAAACTTGATTTCTATAAATCAGTTAGACCAAGATTGAGTTTAAAGGTTCAATAAATGGTCCCATTAAAATATTATAAGTATATGCTGAGAGGATATATTGTAAATGAGAATATAAATAGGTTGCACAAGGTTCACCTTCCTCAACACCTTTTTCAAAAACATAATATGCTTCAAAATATTGTCATAAGGTAAAATATTGGAAAATTCCATTGTAATATTTACCTTTAATGAACATATGAGAATATTATGGAATTAGTATTTCATTAAATAAAACCCATGATCCACAATGATATCGAGTTATTGTGTAGGTGTTTGATATCATTAGTAACTGCTTGAAGGTGAGTTGAATGTTAGAAAAAGTTTCACAATCATCTGAACATGACATTGTAATAATTATTGAAAGCATGTCATTAGGAAGAGATCGGAATTTTGTTTGATAACATCCTAATTCCATTTTTTTACCAACTTTCCATGATCTAAAAAAGATATAGAAAATGGATTTAACTGAAATAATAGACATAGAGACTGGCCATGTGTTCAATGAAAACTCTTAATCCCTAAAGTTGTCTAATCTCAACTTTGATACCAACTATAGCGTCTTATCCTTAAACATTACATATTATTGAATAAAGATAATAATTCATAGTGAGGATCTTTTTAGGATTAGTGTTTTAGAGAATTCGGCTATAACAATTATATATCTACATGAATGTTATTTGAGGACATTACAACTCATTATGATTTTTTCATAAAATAAAAACTTTTAAAAATAAACATGTCTATTTCCATTTTTTAAACAACATTACTTTTATTTTATCCCATCCTTAACCCTTATTAAACATTACGTTCTTCAAAAAAACGTTTTATAAACATGGGATGTGCATAAAAATCTCATTATGGGTTATAAAATAATGAATGAAAACATTATCCGATCAATAAATAGAAATCAATGAAACTATACTTTTCAATCATAACATACCACATGAAATCTTAAGATTTATGAATAACTCAAAGAATTAATACATAATAAATGTAACTTGTGGCATAAATAACATACTTACATTGTGGATATCATATTTACATAGTGAGTTACGTTGGAAATCATATCACGGTATATTCCCTAAATCTATTAGGTGAAACATTAAAGAATACATATGTCATGTTATCCAATGAATTGGAGAGGTATCTCGGGCTCACCCACCCTAGATTTATCACGGAAGCACCCATATATGTAATCAAATCCCAAGATTTATAACATATTCATTACAAAAATAATCTATCATACCAAAAAGATAACATTTCCACATTGCAATAACAATATATTGGTTCATGATATTAACATAATCTGTTCTTTATCAAACCATTTTCAAAATCATATAATGAATTTAATATAGATATTTTTGAATCAATGTTTCCCATACCATATTAAATCTTCTAAAGAAATTTAATATTTAAAATATTAATATTTATATAAGAAAATCATTAAAAACATTTACATTAATGAGAAGTATTTTGAAGACAAAATCATTAATTATTTTAATACGATGTTTTAGTTAAATCGTCTCATAAGAATTGAGAATAAGTTTATTAAAAATAATTAAACATTAAAATGAAACAGAAAATATAATATCATTATAATGAGGATATTTAAGATAAGATATTTTTAAGGGTAGTAAATACTCTATATAAATGTGAATTAATGCATAACAAAAAAAAATTCTCAATCGAATGTAAATTGAAACAAAACCCCTTATAGTGATCTTACAACCTGATTATGGATATATAAATGAAATAATTATGTGTGAAATATATAAATTCACCCAACATAAGTTTATATTATGTGTAAAAAAATCATAGGTAATTCCCACATATTTATAGCATGACAAGATCTAGAAGTAGAAGTGTAACCCAAATAATGGAAATTGTGTTAAGAAGTTCCCTTACTGATTTGGTAACATACAAAACATATATCCCATTAAAGAAGAATCACAAAATAAATATGTAGATACTCAAAAATTAGTTTACATAACACAAATAATACAATCATGGGTAGTATATATGCCACACAGAAGGAAATTGTGGCAAATATAGCATGAATCTCACGAGAATAACAATTGAGATTAAAACCCCTTAACATGTTATAATCAATCAATTTGTGTGAAAAATAGTTAATAACCAACAAATTAATCACATAATACCATGAATATAAATATAATAGTGATATTATATTTACTATGGTAGTAAAAAATACACATCATGCAATAAATAAATAGGGAACAATGGAAATATCACAGAATTAAAAGTGAGATAAGGAACCCTTTACCTCGTGTACGACTTGACTCATTTATTACTTGTTATCCCTGGATAACAAACATATGTTAATTTATAATTTCATAAGAACCTTTTTCATGTTTAATATTCATTATTTTCACTTATTACCTTGCTATAACAATTAGTAAATTATTTGAGTTCATGTTGGAAATTTTGACTTTGTTCGGAATTTTGGTTAAAAATGAACATGTTATAATTACAAATTGTACATGTGGTAAAAATCCCACTATATCCAGAAATATATTCATGATTTTTATTTTATATATATCATATATATATTGGGTATGTATTTATAATATTCTAAATCATTTGTAGCCATGAAATGATATGCACGGTTCATAGAGATGGTAAGTTGTACGTATAGATGAACACTACATTCAAATATATTTTATTTTTATAGGAATGAAAACATAATAATACATAGGTATATTATAATTATAGTATAATATTTATGTTATGTAATTTAATTAACTCTATCCTTTATATGTTCCATGTGTGGCTTGAAAAAGTCATATCACATTGACGGGCTGTAGTCCGCACTTTCTCAAATGAAATTATCGTATTTAACCATTATTGAAACCATAAAGTAATTATATAAATTTAACATACCAAAGTATAGAGATGATATAAATATAATATATATAACATGTAAATATAGTGCCTTCATAATAGCTGCCATAAGAGGTGGAAGGAGACGATTGAACAACCATCGTTTCATGAGGCAGTAGTTCACCATCCACAAAAACAATATGCTCATTACTAATTAGAAGGATGTGTGTGTATGTGTAGTTAGAATTTTTATCATATAAAAACCTATTATATGATTATACTGGTTTTTTTATAAAATAAAGCAACAAAAATAGTTTAGGTTGTTGGAGAAGTAATATAAAAGAAAATAATTTTAGAGAAAATGTTACAATTAAATCAGGTATCTCCTGTTGATATGAACCATAAAGATTACTTGAATTGTCTTCGTCCTATACTAAGGCTTCTAGGAGGAAGAGAGTAATGTTGGGGGCTAAATTGGGAAGGGTTTGGATGATCCAAGTGTCTTGATAGATGTGAGTAATGTGTTAGATGTTAGGGATTTTTATAAGGGGGAGGAGGGGCGCTTTATCAGTGTTTGAAAAATTTATTTTATTATATAAATATTTCTCGTTTCTAATGCTAAAAAACTAATTAATGTTGAATATAAGATGACTAATGACCAAAATAAAAACATTCAATAAGAATTGGTTAGGTTTTGGATGTTCTTTTAATCTTAGTAATGTTTTTTATTTAAATCATTCTTTAAAGAGGTAAACACTGCATTGTTATTGTGCCCTAAATAATATTATTTAATTGGTCTTAATAAATTATAAAAAATTACAATGATATAGGAAATAATTTTATCTTTAAAATTAATATTTATAGTCTAAGTTAAACTTAAATGACCACATGTAAAAAATTATTTACTAAAAGATATATGTTTTTGTCATTTTGGGCTTTACATTTTATTAATTTATATAATGTGTCATTATAACTTCCATATGGCTCCATGGAGCCCCAAAATTGACCCAAGGATTTACATTGTCATATACATATCACCCAACAGTATTAGGATACATGTTAGGTTAATTTAATACTATTATGATGTTATCTGTTTCTTATTTACAAGATTTTACCTTTAATCATGTTAAGAAAAATATTTATTGATGTAAATATTCATAATGTATGAAATTAAAAGTTACCTATTTACAAAATTTGGACCTCATAATTCCAAATATGGAATCCATTTTTCAAAAATAAAAAAACAGAATTTGTCAGAATTAATTTAAAATTAATTCATGTATTCAAAACAGAAAGCATGTTTTTAAGAATTAATTACTATTAAATGATTGACACTTGTTTATGTCAAATTTCAATGTAAATTTACATAAAATGACCAAAATAGAATTAAATGGTAATAATAAAATAAAAATAAACATTAAAATCATTTAAAAAAATAATTTAACTATATAAATAAGTTATATTAAAAGGATGTTATGAATTAAAATATAGTAATTTTCAGTATTCATAAAAAAAGAACATTATCAGAAAAATATCAAAAATTTAGCCAAAGTAAATTCTGATTTTATTATTCTAAATAAGAATTTTAGTTTTTAAAATATAACATATAAAAGTGAAAAATTTTATTTAAATAGGGTTCTCCATTGAAAACCGGCAAATCGACCTTTTAAAGTATATTATAGTATTTATGCTTAAAATTGGATTCATTAACATTGTTAGCATCTAAAATTTATTGTATAAATGTAAAATCATTTAACAAACATATATAATCATTTTATAGTTACATCTATTCATTTCCTCCAATAAAATGGATGTTAATTAACTATCATTTAAATTTTTTATATTATTTTGTGGTATAACTCAGCATTGTGTGATACATACGTTTTCAAAGTAACCCGTTGATGCGTATCAGGTATTCCATCGAACATAGAATCCATTTTAATTTAAAATTAATATTTATTTCACAAATATTAATAAATATGGAAATTTCATATTCTTTATTTATTGGGGATTTTACAGTCGGACTTCTGTTCGTCCTTCCCGAACCATCATTACTCTCACAACTAATCCATGATGTTATTGATCACCGACATTAGAAATGTGTTCTTCACAAAAACATGGTTCTAGCTCTAATTGTCCAAAAATACCATTAATCCTCTATCCACCTTCATGGAAAATGTAATTGGGTTTACCCAAGGTGAAACAACGATTCTATCAAATACCATCCACTTTAAGTATGTTTTAACTCTCATCTCATGAAGCCCTGTAAGAGAAATATGATATGAATCAGTAGATATCAATGACATTTCAAGGTATAAATACATATAGAATACAATCAATCAATGTAGAGGTAATCCTTGAACATCATAAGGGAGGACTTACTCATACTCTACCACCACAACAGGAAAATGAAAATACATAACATCCACTACTCAACATTTCTTGATGTACAATAGATGATTAATCGTCTAAAACCACCTATGCATGAGTCCACATATAAAAGCAGTAGTTTTATATTCACGGATATGGTGATAACCTAGTCCAATCACAATAAAAACACTGAATCCACTTAATGAGATAGTGAATATGGTCATTATCTATATATAACCAGTCCGAACGAAGATTTCCATGTACGGTATCTTTGGATCCACAAATTAATTCCAATATAGACTCCCACATCAATGATTTTGTTCAATATTAAGGCACAAGTGTGTTATCAAAGAGACTTCTTGAGTAGGGTTCTCCAACCACATGGGTTGATCAAAGGGCTCGATTGGAATCTCTATGTCTTAAAAATGATAGGTGGAAGTAAATTAATGAATATAAACTATGTCTATTAGTACAAAAATCAAGGTATAAATGACATATATCATACCTCACAACTTTCTTGGCACTCTAGGTTATATGAATATAACCTCAGTAACTATTCATGTCCTTGTCCTCTATCTCCATGAGTCAATCCAGGATCACCCTATGGAAGTGGTGGTAAAAATTCACAGCATCTACAACCTCTAACTGATCACCAGATAACACTTCCACATCGTATTCCATATGAACATTTCCTGTCATGTCGTTTCATCTAATTGAGTGGTTCATCCATAATATCCCTTTCAGCTAAATGAAAGGTTGTAGAATGTTGTAAAAGATGTCCCCTTCCATCATAAAATATTCAATTACGCCAACATGGATGAGTAGAACCATCACGTGAGACCTAAACAGCAATCCCTTGTCCTGAGGACCTCCTCTTGGTATATCTCACACATCCAAATCCCTATCAATAATTTTGATTCCCTAGTGTCGAGGTATCTTATATTGATCGTCCACTTATAGAAACCACTAGTTATGTTTTCTCAGTTATAAAACTCTCGAACAACAAATATATCAATATAACCACAATGTAATTAGGAATTATTATAGTGATAAAACTAGATCATAGGTTTCTATGAAGCCCCCTCATGATGTTATGAACCTAAATGAACTATTCTTGAACCATATCCATTTAGTTCCTGAAAAAATTGGAAATCTATTATAAATATTTATCTACTACCATTCATCCATGATACAATACTAGAATCTATTAGACACGTACATACCTTAGTGCAGCTATAGATAACCCATGTCTGATAAGGAAAACAAACACTCACTATGCATGAGTTGCCTCATCATATGAAAGGGTCACTGCCCCACACTAAAAATCTATTTATCCATGATGAAGGCAATCAACAAGGACCTCTATCTGATCTGATCAAGTCCAAAACTGAGGGAAACACTCATAACTACGTCAAGTGTGTCATCATCCACTTAAGGGTTATCTCACCCTGAAACGTAAAAGGTACCTATCGTTGAAACTAATGATGTGCACTCATACTATGCACATCATCTGTTCATTCTATTGGAATCATTTGTTACTCCATAGGTGGTGGTAATGCTTTTCCACCACCTAGAGGTAACATCTCTGGAAATTGTCCATGTATCGACACCTCATCACTGAAGGTATCAACTTTCTGATCCTGATTCGGAATACAAGGTCTCATATGTCAAAGAGGAATCCTGAATTAAACAAGATTGCTACGGTTAATGAGCATATCTGTAGAGTTAACTCACGAAAGACATGGAAACAATGACTCATTACTATATGATATATGTATAGTAGTTTTTTTATACAATTAGTGTTATTATTCATCAGGTAAAATATCAGGTTGTCAATATCATGGTGTTTTGATTTATTAGCCATCACACCAATACATAAGTATATAAAATGAATATTTAACTCAAAACATGTGTCACTATTTCACGAAATTGTTCTCGTAGACTGTTATCCTATGGTAGAACTGACTTCTCTTATCCCACTAAATCAATACTTGTCCCAAAGGGGCATGTGTTTGGACTCCCCAATCCTGAATCCAATATTCTAGGGAAAAACATTTAATTCTGAGTTGGGATATCACTAACATGGGAGGACTTATCCTAAGTACATGTACAAACATACAAATCTTGATCCCATAAAATAATGTAATTTTAAATCAACATAACAACCATGAATTAATATATATAAATAAAAAATCGTATTAGATCATGATTTACTTGAATTAAAATAGGGATCAATACAAGTCTACCAAAAATATTTTTAAATCAGGTGGAGGATAATATAACAATACTAAATAGGACATCCAATCCCACAAATCCTAAATCAAAATTACAACATTCCATTATATATAGGTATATGTCTGCAACAAATAATACTAGAATATAAATATATGCACAAAAATACACAAAATTTAAAGTTAATTCTAAACCGTAATACTATCCTATAATTGTATCTTTATGGTTCCTTATATAACTCATCTAGTGGAACACACTACACTAGTCTGATAGTGTTGAAGATGTCCACTCGATAGGTAGTTCTCATTAGTTATCTCAAATATAAGTACAAAAATATAGTCTGAAGTGGGACAAAACATATATTATGATCACTCCCAAGCAAATGCGCTATATCAAAAAATAAATCTTGATTAACATGTTATATAGAGGTTTGAATACTAAGTAGTGGTCATCACAACAATAATAAGAACTCCACCTTTTGCATGAGGATGAGTATTGAGTCTCACTCTAGGACTCACAAAAGGATTCCACCAACTCTATCAAATAATTATTTTTAAAAGGATAAACATTCTATGTGTAGGGTGTAATTTCATACTATACTTAAGAGAATGTATAGGAGGAATGAACCCTAATGAATCTTTTCTAGGATATAGAAAAAGGGGAGACCCAATCCAAATTTTAAGTAGTACATGACATATAGTAGAGTTACATGATGTGTCCCTTCGTACAACATTTCTTCTTATGTATTAGTGCATGGAGTGTTTTTTTCAATATACTTTTCTCATTTATCAATACATGGGTGGCCGATGTACACTAGGAAAATCCATATCTGTATTGGAGTAAGTGGCATGTCCATGACTATGTACTCTTGCCCATGTCAATGTTCAATATAGATTACTAGCCAAGACACATATTAAAGTTAACACATATTGTGATAGGATCACATGCAATGTGGCCCTTAAATTTCTCCAAAAAGACTACTCGCCACATTGTGGGACCCACATTCCATGTCATCTTGGATTACATGTAGTGTGGAACCGACCTTTAAAAACCCCTCCGTATTCCTCAATAGAGTTCTAAAACCACCGTTGACACAGTTTTGGCTATAATCACGATATAATAAATTATTAAACCTATATGAACCCCTCCAATGACATTCTATAGATTCAATCCCTTCGATTCATTCGTAAAATGACATCCTTATGCATTATTTACTGTGGAATAAAAAATAGAAAATCTGGTATCCAAACCATATGATATGCCATTGCTTCTATCATCATAACATAATAGTTTCATGATGATCCTCGATATATAGTATTGAATCATTATACCATGAAATAGTTTCATAATTATATATTTCCAATAGGATTTTATACCATGGGTCAGTGAAGAACTCTTGTGATAAATAAAGAAACATCGGAGAAAATCAATCTCAGAGACATGAGTATCCAACCTCATCCAATGTTAATAATTGAATTGATCCCTACCCATTTTAATGAAATGAAAAAAAATCATTAAAATTTTCTCAAAACACCCAAAATTATCCCATAATTAAACCCATTATGCATTATGAACAAACCAAAGATCAATCAGTTGGTTGATTTATAAATGTTCATCATAGAAAATATGAATGAAGAAGGAATTTAAAAAACATCAATATATAATGGCCCTATCCATTGACATCAATCATTACATGTTTTTAAGAACAATTAACCATCAAAATACAACCGTGGATTGTAATTTCTAGTAAATTTTGAAGATTGAGTACATAATTAAACATTATGGGACCATAATAAAAAACCATCATTTATATAATATTCATAATGAGCTCCTAAAATAATTTGAGACCTTACATATAAAGGGCATAACCTGGGAAATTCATTAGGAAATGTGATGAGCTAAAATCCATCTAAGGGTATAAGTATAGAAATAAACAAAACTCATGGGTTAGAATAAAAAACATGATGACAAGAAATGCATGGAACATGAATAAACAGAAATAAGGATAACATGTATATCATTTGGAACATGTTAACTTGATATCGTAATAATTCAGAAAAAATATATAACATAACCTAAACATGAGTTATGGAATACTACCGAGACATGGTGGACAAAGTCCCATAAATGAATCAGGTTCACTTCATGTCCCAACATGACGCGTCATGAGACTAAACATTCCCTAATTAATTGGACTGTAATCTAGTCACACCCATCATAAATTTTACTTGATTATGTTTTCCACATTAATAATCATACATATGGGATCAAACAAAAATATAAGGTTTACCGATGTAATCAATTTTATATCATAATCAGGTAAAAAGTCATAACATAAAAGAATATCATAATGGAGTAAATGATAAAAAGGATTAGAATATTATATGGACATTAATAAATGGAGAATAGTCATTTATAATGATATTTTATTTCAAAATATAGTGAATTAATGTAAAAATATGGTTTACCTAACATTTAAAAAATACATTTTTGGAGGCTTATGGAAAATATTAATGATTATTTAAAACGGACAACACATGATTTTTGGTATCAAACTAGAAATGAACCAATATAGTGTTTCATGATAAAATGAGTGAATATATAAAAATAATGTTTTGTTAAATCACATTATGGATATCAGATATGAATGGGAAATAAATCACGATATTCCATTGAATCAGGTTGGCTTATTAAGAAAAATGTTGAAGGGGGCCTTTTTGAAAGATGTATCTCCCCATCAAAGAAGAGTTGTATGATTTTGATAAATTATTTTGGAAAATATAAACAAGATTAATAAGAATTACATATAAATAAATTATAATTGAATTGGGATACTGAGGGAGAAATCATAACCTAAATGAAAAATGGTGGTTTTACAAGAATCTATTACCTTATTTCTGGAATATTTCTTCACAATAACTTATTATCATGGATAATAAAATTAAATACATTAATTAATTAAATTAGAACAATTTATGAATTTATTTTACATATTAAAACGTTTTATCCTTAATTTATTCTTTTTTTATTTGTTTGATGATACAATTTCACCAATCAAGAGTGTTCGTTTCCATGGTTTTAATGATCAGTTCAAATATATATATGTTTGGAAAATCATCTAAAATTATAATGGTTTTCAGAATTAAAATAATATGCCCATTAATGAATGTATAAAATATAAAATGGTTTTATATTTCATTTGATTAAATCGTATAAGGATTAATCATGAGATATATGTTAATGGTAATCGTATAGGTCAATTTTTTGGGTTTTTGATCACAACGAATTTGTTTAATTTCACCATTTAGTATTGTTCATAAAAATTGTTCTATAACAGGAAATAAGAAATAATAAATATATTAAAATATTTTTAAACTATAATAATTATTTGATTGTTTGTATTGAATGATGAAAATTGAATTGAAAAAATTTTTTTCTTCAGATGTGATAAATTAACATGTCACAAACGATGTATAAATTTTTACTACAAAAGGAGAGGGGAAATAAATGATAATGAATTATTACATTAGAAAATTTAATTTATATTATATATAATGTAATATAATTATCATACCCCCATGATCATAGGAGATGAGGAAACAATAAGAAAAAGAATATAACTTGAATGGAAGTTAAATGAAATGATGGAAGATAATACCTTTTGAGTTCCTCCTCGATGAGAATGTCCATAGGGAAAAAGTTGTGATCTTTTCATTAGAAAAAGGGATCATGGAAGTGGGAGAGTCACTTGGTATCAGATTTTAGGAAAATATGGGAATGATTCAAGGATTCATTGGTGTTAGGAAAAGAGCTGGAATGAGAGGTATTTATAGAGGAGGAGAGGGGTGTTTTATAATTATTTTATTCATTAGTTTATTATTTTGGCCCAAGAATTTGAATAAATTGATAATTATCCCTAAATATATTAAAATGGTGATACATTGTGTTTTTTAGTTAATAATAGATATAAATCATCTATGAATCAGTTAACAAAGTAATTTTACTTTTATAAAAAATTATCATATTTTACCATTCACTAATATTTTATGAATTAAAAAAATGATAATATTAACCATCAATTTTTTTTGTGTATAATCAATTATTGGAATATATTTTGTGGATATAATTTTATAAATGTGATAAATATAATTTTTAATTAATTTAACTATTTACTTTAAAAATGAAGATTTAAATTTATAACTTATTTTATAAAAATTTGAATAAATAGTTATGGTCTAATAAAATTATCTTCAAATTAAAAATTAAAAAAACATATTTATGAATAAATTTCATTAATATAAATGTTATTAAATAAAATCATATTTCAAATTATTAAATTTTCCATCAAATTGTAATTAAATATTTATAAATCCAAAAAATACGAACACAAAATTAAAAATTTATTATAAAATTATTTACATATAATATGATATAATTATATTATACATTAATTTAGAAGTTGGATAATTTTATTTATACATTCGTGTGTGTGGTTATTATTCATTTGGGTAGTTATCTATTCGTATGCGTGATATTAGTATTTATAATGTCAAATTACTATTTAATCGATATATGTTCTTTAACTCATAAAAATACCTCTTAATTCATTCATTATTCATTTATTACATTAATATTATGTTCTAAATGGCATAATTTATTATTTATACAATATGATGTATATATATATGTATTAAATTTATCATTGATAAATGTTTGGGTTGTTACATTCTTCCCCCTTATGAAATTTCACCCTAAAAATATAGTTTTACGGACAATGTTTAAAGTATGGTAGGGTACTTCTCCTTCATTTGTTCCTCTGGTTCCCATTTTTCCACTTCATACTGATGGTTTTTTCATTGTAATTTGACTAGGTGAGTATCCTTATTGATTAGACTATAATCATACTGATCCATGATCTTTACTGGCTTCGCCTAGTTAGAGATATCATTCTCCAAATGTATAACCTTTGAATTCAATAAATCTGGGGGATATGGAATATAATACCTCAATAGGGATTCATGGAATACATCGTGTACATGATTCATGGTAGGTGGATGTTCATGTTTATAGGATACAGCTCCAACAAGATCCTGGATCTTTAAGGGGTCGATGTACCTAGTACATAGCATTAATTTCTTCCTAAATATCCAGATTATCTATCATAGAGATGTGTAGAGGAATACCATAACACTATGATTAATGTCCTAGTCTCATCAATTATTGTCTACATAATTGGTTTTATATGTTTGGGATTCCCATATACACTGCTCAATGGTTATAACCTTATTACTCCATTTCAGGTCGTAGTATATTATGTTTAATGAATCCATTCCAGTAAGTCGATGCTATGAATAATTTCCCATAAGGGGCTTCCCATGGGTCCATTTGGATGCAGGAGTAGAAACTACTATTTTATGATAACTCGTCTAGTGATAGATGTTGGCTCGTCTTCTTTTTAATTTGATACAATATTCTATCAAGGTGTGTTCCATTGTCTGAGTAGTCTCTTCAGATTGGCCATAATTCTAAGGATGATAATTTGTACCAATGTTTAGGTGAGTGTCTAGATCATGATGAAGAATTATCATTAAAATGGAGGTGAATCTCATATCATAATAGGATGCAACTGATAGTGGTACTCCATGACGCCTTAAAACTTCTATAATTAATATCAATACCAATTTATTTAGTGACAAGTCATCTCAAAATTAAAGAAATTTATTTGTATTTTTATGATGTTGAATAACAACCCATATACCATTGTGTCCTCTAGATGTCTCCATATTTCCAGTGACAATGTATATAGTGATTTTTTCCGACTTCCATGTTTTTATGGGTAATGGTATCAAAATCTATTTAGTCTTTTTCCTTTTTTTCTTTACTTTTTGACATTATAGAAACATTGATGTATATTCAGTGATTTAATTTTTTATATTGTCCAACCATCATTGATCATAGAAATTTAGAAACATCATTATGCGTCGTTGGTGAATAGATTAGAATGATCAATGTGCATAATTTTGCATCTCTTTCATTATCCCGAGATTGGTTGGTACACATTGTTATGACCCAAATCTCATGGCTCCTTCCCCATCCTTTTTTGATGTATGTGGATTCCCATCTCTAATGGATTTTACCTTCTAAATTTCAACATCACTTCATTGAGAGTCCTTTTTTTCTCTATAATGGATATTTGGAAAATTATTTAATAAATGAACGATGATGAATATTAATTATTGATTCTAATATCTATACATTGAAAGTCTAATAAGATATGATCCGTTTAAATTCTTATAATTGTTAAAGATTCATGATCCTTTGTAATTAGATTTTCTACCACATTATCTACCTTACTAAGATGGTAAGTGATTTATTATTCACAATTTTTTTAATCTCTAGCCATCTTTAATAAACCACATAAATATCATTTTGGGTGAATATAAATTTTATGAACTTGTGCTCAGTATATATATCTCACTCTTCTCCATACAGAGATAAAGCAGCCATATTTTCAATTCAATGTTCTCAACTGATAATTTCGGATCATTCCTGGTAATGTTTTTTCTATGAATATTAAACTAGAATGAGGGTTAATCTTTCACATTGTAATTATGCATTAGCACATTACATAATCCCTTACATTAATCATTTTTATACACAACATTGATTTAACCACTTGTTTTTAGTGTATGAACTGGTGTTATGATAACCCTCTTTTTCTACTCTTTAAAGTAGACATCACATTCAATAGTCCAGAAAAACACCACTCTCTTCCATGTTATCGTGTTTATTGGGTTTGAAAACCATGAATAATTCATCTCAAATCTTTGGTAATACCCATATAAAGCATAGATGAATCATATTTCCATTATAGAGGTTTTCCTCAACCACACTTTGATTGAATCAATCTTGGAAGGGTCCACAAATATTCTGGAACATGTGAAAAGATAACCTAATAATGATACATCCAATATCAACATCTCACATTTAATGTACATTTCATAAATTTTCCCTTTTCACATATTCATTCTCATTGAATTAAAATGATCCAAATGTTCACCATTCCACTTTGAGATTTTTAGAATATCATCAATAAAGAATAAAGAAAATTATTATGGGTAATATCATAATAATATATTCATTAAATCCCCAAAAAAATGAAATAGAATTAGTTATTATAAAGTTAATCACTATGAAATCAATGTTCTCATACCCTGTTCAAATGGCAGTCTTTGGAATGTCTTCTTTCTTCAACATTTATTGATGTTATCTTGACTGAATGTCCATCTTAGTGAAGTAAATGGACCCATGTAGCTGATCGAACAAGTATTCTATCCAGGAATCATTATTCTTAATGAATATTACTTGAACACCCTATGGTAAGGCACTAAAATTTTTAAAACATATTTCCATATTTTCATGTCACTTCTTATTCAGTTCCTCTCTCTATATAGTTTCCATTCAATTTTGTTAATTGATATAGGAATAGATCACAAAAAACATTCAACTGACAACTCAACCTCTCAATCTGGAGGAAGACCAGAATCCTTTTTTAGGAAGACCATCACTGTAGTCCCACACAATGGGCATGTCTCCAAGAATTATTCTATCCATTATCTCAATCATTTGAGAAAGATATTATTTCTCATATGGAAACCATATATACACTTAATATGATGATTCTAAAGAGATTTTTCATCATCCTTAAACATGAAAATTATTGGAATATGCTTTGGGATGTGAATAGTGATCTACCATTCCCTATTTTCGATGATGGATTTGAATATTGATAGCCATTATGTGTCCAATATATAATAAAACTATACCAGAGAAAGTATGATATGATCTTATGGGAGATCTATTCTACAAAAATTAATAGAGAAGGAAATATATAAATTTTGATGACAATGTTGTACCTTTTCTATTCTCAATTATGACTCAACCTCAAAATTTTTACATCATGATTAAATAGTTATACAAAACACAAAATTTATGGAATAATTCATTAAACCATATTCAAATAGTATGTTTGATACTCATTAATGATTAACTACCACACCTGTCCCGCTATCATTATCGAGTTCCACCTTAAATGTAGAAACACCACATTCTCTTACTTATTTCCTTATAGTTTTTTGTTGTTGATTTCCTATAAAAACCTTTTTATTAGGGAAATTGATCGCATAATAACAATTTTTCTTGCAGTTTAAATACTACATTGCATGTTGACTGTTGATATGAACCTTACATTCATCTTCCATATTAGTAGTGTTTTTTATATCAATTTGGAAGACTTTTTCCATATTCACTTTTAATCCACATTTGACCAATATCATGGTTCCCATTAAGTATTATCAAGGATTATTCGTCCCACACAATATTCTAGTGGTTTTTTAGGTCTTCTCCAAATCATGGGATTTCCCTTTTTATCCACCCATATTAAACATCAGTTTCCAAATTTTATCCCTAGTTTCATGAGGCCATTGATAATCACATATAACCATTTTTAACTTATGGGAACAAAATAAAATCTCGTAATAACTGTCAAAGCATTAAATAACCAAAATTTTTCACAGAGTCGTATTTATTCTGCTAAGGATGTGATCCACCATGATTATTGAGTTCATAAGTGTAACATTCTGTTACGTTTTCAGGTACTTTTGATGTTTATAAGTACCTCTGTTTTGGAGTAGTGAATTGGGGGGTGCATTTTGGTGAAGATATATGTAAAACAAAAGGGAAATGGCTTGTACACGGTTTTCACTCGATTTGAAAAACCGTGTGACCAAACCATGCTAACCAAGCTACACTGGACAGAGAGGTGCGCATAGTTTGAAAAAAAGTGCGACGAAACCGTGTGGACTGAGCATCTCTGGGCAATGAGGGCCGAACAGTGTGCGCATGGTTTGAAAAACCATGCACCTATGCCCAAGAAAATTGGGCTTGTCATTTCTAATTCCAAATTTTTATTTTAAAAAAAACACAAACCCCCGAGACTTCCATAATTTCGACCTTTTCTTGGCCTTGACTGATTTTAAGTCTTTCCAAAATCCTCCTAGAAATATTCCATGGTGATATAAACATATTTCTTCAACACCAAAGGATTGTACTGATGATCATATCTCCTCCTGGTAGGTGGATTTCATCCTGTTGCATATCTAGTTTATTCCTTTATCATTCCTTGATCTTTTCATGGAAGATTTCATCTTTTACCATGGATCTAAACCTCTGAGTTGATGAATAGATCTAGGATTGTGAATCTAGATCTAGTTTTGCAAGATCTTCATCTCTTTGATATTAATTTTTGGTATTATGGATTTAGATCCAGATTTAGATCGACATTGTTGTGTCACTCAGTTGTTGGGGTTTCTCGTTGGGTTAACTCCCGTCAATAAATCAAGGTAGGTGGATCCGTCTTGACTTACCAAATTGATTATCATTTTATTTGATTAATTTATTTCAATTGTTGATTTAAATTCAATTGCTCAAATTTTCTTTCAAGGAAATTGATTAAACGTCAATTCAAGTTAATCGAGATATTTTAAGTGGTTTTGGCATGGAAATTTGGGAAAACCCAAATTCCATTGAATTGGTTGTTTTTATGGAATTTGTCCTATTAAAATTGTTTGATTCAAATTTGTGGTTTTGATGGAAATGATTTCAATTAAATTATTGAATTTAATTGTGGAAATAAATTATGCAATGATTGAAATAGTTTTGGTTGGATTTCATACTGGTGAAAATGGATTAAATTGATTTTATATAAACCCATTGGTTTTATCTTGTGAAAAAGAAATGTTTTTGAATAAAACCTCTTTTGGTTTTAAATGGAAAGAAATAGGATCATTTGAAATGGAATAATGAGATTGATCATATTTTTGAGCATTATTAAAATAGTTCACCCATCATGTATATAAGGCCCCAACCTTAAACCTTACTTAATATTGAATTAAATGAATAATTCACATTGAGGATATTTTCAGGTTTAGTGTTTTAGAGAATTAGATCATAAATCATGAATTACATTCCACATTTAAACAAAGTGGTTACATAAAATATAGTATTCATTTTTTCCCATCAACGAAAACATATTTAAAATAAAACATGTATTCTTTCTTGACACTTCCTTGAGACTATCATCATATCATGCACCTTTCCCTTGACCTGTGAAAAACATTTCAATAACATGGGAAGAGAATAAAATGCCCAGTAAGTGGTATAAAAGTATGAAAAGAAAACATTATTCCATGTATGAAATCATACCTTACTCATAAAACATAATCATTTTAACATACCTCATCAAATCATGAAAAAATCCTAGAAATCATAAGGCATAAAGGTAACTTGAGGCATTCATAACATTCTTACGTAGGGAGTAACCGTCTTGGTTACGTTTGGAATACCCATCATAGTATATTTCCTAAATCTCTTAGGAGAAAAATCAATGTTTAACTCCTTCGCGTTACCCAATGCATTGGAAAGCTATATCGGGCTCCCCCCCCTTAGTTTATCACGGAACCACCCATCTTCATAATAATTCCCATTAACCATAACATAATCGTATCACATAAAACATGTATAAAGGAAACATAACATTTCCAATTTTCAATCACAAGATATCAATAAAACACATTGATATAAAAACATTATGAAAACCATTTTCAATACCAAAATAAAAGAAGAGAAAAACATGTAATTTATTTTTCATTTAAAAAAACTTATGGCTTATAGAGGAAGTTTAAACTCAAATAATGGTCACGGCGGCGTAGAAGTCGTTGTCGCTGAATATGTACGACAAGAAAAACATTTCTTTTTGTATTTCAGTAAAACGCTTCATATAAAAAGTTTCATTTTTAATAAACAAAAAGTCAAAGGGTTTTATACACTGTATAAAAGAAATTTGTGTATAATACAAAATATGCCTCAAGGAATGGAGATTGAGACGATGTCCCTTACAATGACGGTATCCTTGGATTAAGGATAAATCAATTACATAATTATATGTGAAAAAAGAATACACAAATATAATTGGATATTAAGGGTAACAAATATTCATAGAACGACATATTCAAGGAGTACAAGTTTATCCCAAAGAATCAAAATTTGTTTAAGAATCTTCCTTGAAAAAATTCAACAGCATAATGGCATCACTTCAAAATTCAGAAATAGAGTTGGTGAGAGATAAAAAGGGTATCTCATCACTTGTAAAAAAATTTAAGTCAATAAGGATATATAAGAACATATCCCAACATAATATTATGTGAATTAAAAGACATAACAAAAGAAGTCTTTTAAAAAGAGGAGGGTGAAAGGTTCTCTTACCGACTTGGGTAACTTTCGAAATGTACACCCCATGGATGAAGGGTCATACAATGAAAATATAAATACCCATAAATGAAATTATACTAAAAAAGGGTATAATAATGGGTAGTACATACACCACTCAATGTAAATAGTGTCGAATGTAGCAGAAATGTCACAGGAATAAAAGTGAGACGAAAAATCCCTTAAGAAAACTCGGCAAACTAACGACACCACTTAAAACATTCAAAAATGGATTTATGATATCAAATATGGTCCCTAATAATATGAACATACAAATTATAGTATGAGGAATATAAACGAACATCCCCAATCATATGAAATATGATCTTAAAAGAAATGACATAAAAGAGTGTACTTAAAAAGATAGAGAGAGGTTGGATCTCTTACGAAAATTCGGTAGCCTAACGGCGCCACTCAAAACTTCCAAAATAGATTGAAGAGAGAAAATAGGGACTCTCACCATATCAACATAAAAATTACAGTAGGATTAATATAAAAGAACATCCCAATCATAAGAAAGATGATCTTAAAAGGATTGACATAAAAGAGTGTACTTAAAAAGAAAGAGAGGGGTAGGATCCCATACCTCGTGTCTGAAATGACTCGATCGTTCATTAATCTACGGAATAATAAAATTTGGTCAATTTATAATTTATAAAGGAACTAATTTAAAGATTATTATTCAGTTAATATCACAAATTATAATGTTATAATAATTGGTTAATAAAGTGAGTTCATATCAGACGTTTTTGTCGATGTTCCGTACATGAGTAAAAATCGAACTTGTTGGAAAAGAATTTTCCATGTAGTTATAGGTACATCATATCCAGAATTGTATTTATGTTTTAAATATAATATATATCCAGTATATATTTTTTTATACTATTACAAATCATTTGGAGATAAAAAATTAAAAGCACCGTTCATAGAGATGGTAGGTCGTACGTATGCAAGAACGCTACTTTCATTTTTTGTCATATTAATGGAATTAAAACAAAATGAGAGATATCTATATTATAATTCCAGAATGATATAAATCATTTAGATGTAATATATTACATATATATCAATTATATATATGTACATATAATAGTACATAAAATTTTGAGATAAGAAATGAAATATACCATTCATGGAGACGGTAAGCTATACGTACGCATTAACACTACTTTCATTTCTTTTTTTATTCAATGGAATTAAATAATAATGATATAAAAGTAAATTATAATTTCAGTAGTATATCATATTTAATACCATTAATTCCATCCTTTATACGTCCCACATATGGCATTAACGAATCAAATCACTTTGAGGAGGCGGTTGTCCGCACTTCCTATAAGTACATTATAATTCCAGTAATTTGCTATCCACAAAAACAGTATGTTCTTTAACCATTAGACGAAGGTGTGTGAAAGTGTAGCTCGAATCCTTATTATAAAAACATCCTAATATATTTAGGATATTGGTGTTGTTACAAAAAAGTAATAAAAAGATTTTATTGGTTTGGATAAGAAAAATAAAACAAAAGAACACAAGGGAAGACATTACCTTTAAATTGGGTAACTCTCTTTGATTTGAGCTCAAAGGCTTCCTTGGAAAGGTTTCTGCCCAAAGTGAGGCTTCAATGGTGAATAGAGGGATGTTAAGGGATGAAATGGGCAGGGGTTGGTCGAGCCAAAGGCTTGAGAGGTGTGTGTAAGGTGGTAGAGGTGGGGGCCTTTTATATGAGGAGAGGAGGGGCACTCTTGGAAAGTTATAAAATATTACATTATTATAAAATGATTTTCTGATTTAAAAGGTTCAGAAAGGATATATTACCAGGATAAGGTGATTAGGTTTCGAAATCCACCCATACAATAGGTTTTTGACAAGTGTAAGACTTATATTTCACCCTATCTTCTCATTTTATTTAAATCGTTCATTTATGAGGTAATCACTACATCATCACGGTGTCATAAATAAATTAATTTATTAATTATAAAAAAATATCATGATGTAGGAAATATTTTTATCTTTATAATGAATATTTATCTTAAATAATATTACTTGTATAACCCCATCTATTTTTTTAGTAAAACAACACATGTTTGTGACATTTTAATTTTAACTTTAAATAAAAAAGTATTAATTCCATTTTCCAACCAAAGTGGCTCCATGGGGTCCCCAAGTTGACTCATGGATTGTCTTAGTCGGACATGAATCATCCAATGAGGGTAGGACATGTGTCTAGGTAATTTCATATTATTAAAACATTATTTTTATCTTAAACTACACTAATTACCTCTAATCGCGATTAAAACTTTAAAGTTACTATTCACCAAAAAAAATTTAATCCCATTGAACCACATTTAACTTCTTAATGACCACCATGTATGTCGGATTTTTGAAATTTAAAACACAGAGGTGGTAAATTTTCATTTAAACGAAAAATCAGTTTTTTAAGTACCACTTAGTGGTTTCACTATTCATCAAAAATTGAAGTTTTCCAGAAAAATACCAAAAAATCACCCTAAGATATATATGATATTCTGAATTCAAAAATGATTTCTATTTTAATAAATTCAAAACATATAAGTTACATTAATTAATTTAATAATTAATTCCCACTGTCAGAACAAATAGCGTGTTTTTATAAACAATAAGTATCAAAGGATTCACAGTAGTTTATGTCCAATTTCATGATGAAATTAATTCCAATGACCACTATTGGATTAAACTGTAAAAATATATTCTAATTTCACTTTAAAAAAATTCAAACGATAATATAATCATATAAATAAATTATATTAAAAAGATGTTTTGAATTAAAATACAACATTTTTCTCTATTCATTAAAAAATTAACTTTATCCGAAAAATTCAAGGAATTTACACAAAGTAAATTTTGATGTCCCGATTCTAAAAAAGAATTTTATTTTGTCAAATATAACACATAAAATTTTCAAAAAGTGTATTTAACAGAGGTTCGTCGTCAAAAGGCGGTTAATCGACCTTTTAAAGTATATTAGAATGTTTACGCTTAAAATTGGATTCATTCACATTTTTTAATCCTCTAACATTTATTGTAAAAATTAAAAATATTTTAAAAACATATATAATCATTTTGTAGTTAGTTCTGTTAATTCCTGCCATTAAAATGTCTAGGCGTTAACTAAAATTTGAAATAGGATTATTTTATTATTAGAGTGCAACGTAAGATTCCCAAGAAACTCGTTGTTGTGTATTGGGTACGCCATCGAGCATAGCATCCCCATTAAAGTTATATTAATATTTTATTCATAAATATGTATAAATGTGAAAATGTCATATTCTTTATTTACCTGGGGTGTTACATCCTTCCCCCCTTTTGGGAATTCCGTCCTCGCAATTTTAAAATTGTTCTTGGAAGCTTCATTGAAAATCACACATCGGGACAAGAGTCAGTAAAACAATCACTTTAAAATAAAGAAAGTGATGTACAATGGTCACCCGAGTTAACCCATACTAGGATTACATGTAGGAAAACAAGGATATGGAGGAAAAAACAAAGGGTCATGTTCTGAGGGAGAGTGATAGTAAACATGTATAGGAGAAAGTTAACCATATGAAAATCACAAACTTTTAATGTGTTAAACCGTATTAGATTCCCTAGTAGGAAAAGTTAATAGAAAACATTTTTGTTTTAAGTTACTCTTCATTGAGGAATTTATTTTTGAGCTTAACTAAATCATAATGTAACATACTTACTTGTCACTTAGACTTTCAACTTTTATTAGATTCCTTAATCAAACTCGTATTTTCTCCAAAAGACGAGTATTTAGGGAGACGTGTTCGCATTAAGAGTACTATAATCAACTTCTTGAGAATCACCTAATCCACAAAAGTGAACTATATATTTCCCATGTCTTTAGACAAAATCCAAAACCAATATTGTTAGTATGAGAGCAGATAATCCAATAAAGTATAATCATTTATAAAAAGAAAATCTATTCTTAATCTCCAAAATTTAACAAAAAAAAACCTAAAGTTAAATAAAGACCATTAGATAAACAATTGTCCATAAAATTCATCAAATTAAACCAAACTAAGATTGAAACCCCAATATTTGAAGTATTTAATCACATAGTCTTACAATGTACATGTTAACTTTTATCTCCAAATAACATCAGTTGCTCTTAAATTCTTATATTGTAAAGTAATTTACCTAATCACATATACTCGATGATAGGTTAATCATTTCCATAGATAACCCATAATTAATATACTCTTGATTCCTAAAATCATATAACTAAAAAGAATTAGTCAAACTAACCATGGAATTCACGTAGTCCAGTGGTAGGCGATAAATACCATTCGCACGTTGGTTGTGGGTTCGATTCCCACAGCTTTGTCCTACGTGACGGGTTGTCACACGGTCTGCGTGTTGTCCTTTTTCCAAAAAAATATAATTCTTAAAACATTACCCAAAAGGAGATAAAATCGTCAAAAATAATCATAATATATTTTAACATCATGTTTATCTCATGCCTTTCATTTTCTATCATAATATATAATAACCCACAATTACCTCAAAAGTAAGGATCATATAAACCCTAATGGTTACCTTTATAATTATTACATGAACTTACACATCGATTGGTCATCTCGTACATTATTCATTAGAGAACATACCAAGGTACGAGTGGTTGATCATTACTCCTTGATAGTTGGTTTAGAACAACCACGACTTTCCTCATTGAATCCCCCATTTCATCCAGTCTCTTAATCAGAGAACCACCACAATTTCCTTCAGACCTATTGTAACTTTGGTGCCTGCTAGATCCATCCATTCACTAAAAACAGAAATGTCAGTGTGAGTATATCAACAAAACCATCATGTACTAATGAGGAAGATAAACGCTAAGATATACATACTCATTCACTTTATCTAAAACTAAGACTCTTTCTGAAATCCTAACCATTATGGTAATGTCACTTATGCCTAGAGAATACAAAAACCACTAAAGTTATCTAAACCGATCTTTGATACCAACTATAAGGCCTCGACCTTAAACCATACTTAATATTGAATTAAATGAATAATTCACATTGAGGACCCTTTCAGGTTTATACTTTTAGAGAATTAGATCCTAAATCATGAATTACATTCCACATTTAAACAAAGTGGTTACATAAAAGATAGTATTCATTTTTTCCCATCAACAGAAACATATTTAAAATAGAACATGGATTCTTTCTTGACACTTCCTTAACACTATCATCATATCATGCACCTTTCCCTTGACCTGTGAAAAACATTTCAAAAACATGGGATGAGCATAAAAATCTCAGTAAGGGATATAAATGTATGAAAAGAAAACATTATTCCATGTATGAAATCATACATTACTCATAAAACATAAGAATTTTAACATACCTCACCAAATCATGAATAAATCCTATAAATCACAAGGCGTAAAGGTAACAAGAGGGATTCATAACATTCTTACGTATAGAGTAACCCTCTTTGATACATTTTGAATACCCATCACAGTATATTCCATAAATCTCTTCAGAGAAACATCAACGTTTAACTCCTTCACGTTACCCAATGCATTAGAGAACTATATCGAGCTCACCCATCCTTAGTTTATCACGGAACCACCCGTCTTCATAATAATACCCAAGAACCATAACATAATCATATCACATAAAACATGTACAAAGGAAACATAACATTTCCACTTTTCAATCACAAGATATCAATAAAAAACATTGATATAAAAACAGTATGAAAGCCATGTTCAATATGAAAATAAAAGAAGAGTAAAACATGGTATTTATTTTTCATTCAAAAAAAGTTATGTCTTGTAGAGGAAGTTGAAACTCAAATAATGGTCACGGCGGTGGAGAAGTCATTGCCACCGCTTACGTACGACAAGAAAAACATTCCTTTTGTAGTATAGTAAAATGCTTCATATAAAAAGATTCATTTTTAATAAACGAAAATTGAAAGGGTTTTATACATCATATAAAAGAAATTTTTGTATAAAACAAAATATCCCTCAATGAAAGGATATTGAGACGATGTCCCTTACAAAGATGATATCCTTGGATTAAGGACAAATCAATTACATAATTATGTGTGACAAATTAATACACCAAATATAAGGGGATATTAAGTGTAACACATATTCATAGAACGAAATATTCAAGGAGTACAAGTTTATCCCAAATAATCAAAATTGGGTTAAGATGTTTCCTTGCAAAAATTCGACAGCCTAACGGCGTCACTTCAAAATTCTGAAAAAGAGTTGACGACAGATAAAAAGGGTATCTCATAACATGGACATAAAATTTACATCAATAAGGATATATAAGAACATATCCCAACATAGTAGTATGTGAATTAAAAGACATAACAAAAGAAGTCTTTTAAAAAGAGGAGGGTGAAAGGTTCCCTTACCGACTTGGGTAACTTTTGAAACGTACACCACATGGAAGAAGGCTCGTACAATGAAGATGTAAATACCCATAAATAAAATTATACTGAAAAAGGATTATAAAAATGGGTAGTACATACACCACTAGACGTAAATAGTGGCAAACGTAGCAGAAATGACACAGGAATAAAAGTGAGATGAAAAATCCCTTACGAAAACTCGGCAGCCTAATAGCGCCACATAAAACTTCCAAAAATGGATTTATGAGATCAAATACGGTCTATCATAATATAAAAATAAAAATTAAAGTATGAGGAATATAAACTAACATCACCAAACATAAGAAATATGATCTTAAAAGAAATGACATAAAAGAGAGTACTTAAAAAGGAAGAGAGAGGATGGATCTCTTACGAAAATTCAGCAGCCTAACTGCGCCACTCAAAACTTCCAAAATGGAGTGATGAGAGAAAATAGGGTATCTAACCATATGAACATAAAAAGTAAAGTAGTTTTAATATAAAAGAACATCCCAATCATAATAAAGATGCGCTTAAAAGGAATGACATAAAAGAGTGTACTTAAAAAGAACGAGAGGGGTATGATCCCATACCTAGTGTCCGACATAACTCGATCGTTCTTTAATCTCCTGAATAATAAAATTTGGTCAATTTAAAATTTATAAAGGACCTAATTTAAAATTATTATTCAGTTAATATCACATATTATAATGTTATAATAATTGGTTAATAAAGTGAGTTCTTATCAGATGTTTTTGTCGATGTTCCGTACATGAGTAAAAATCGAACTTGTTGGAAAATAATTTTCCATGTAGTTATAGGTACATCATATACAGAATAGTATTGATGTTTTAAATATAATATATATTTAGTATATATTCATTATATACTATTACATATCATTTGGAGATAAAAAATTAAAAGCTCCGTTCATGAAGATGGTAGGTCGTACGTACGCGTGAACGCTACTTTCATTTTTTTTCATATTAATGGAATTAAAAAAATGAGAGATATATATATTATAATTCCAGAATTATATCGATAATTTTTATGTAATATATTACATATATATCCATTATATATATGTACTTATAATACTACATAACAGTTGTAGATAAGAAATGAAATGTACAGTTCATGGAGACGGTAATCCCTACGTACGCATGAACGCTACTTTCATTTCTTTTTTTTTGTATTCAATGGAATTAAATAATAATTATATAAAGGTAAATTATAATTCCAGTAGGATATCATATTTAATACCATTAATTCCATCCATTATACGTCCCACATATGGCATTAACGAATCAAATCACTTTGAGGGGGCGGTAGTCCGCACTTCCTAAAATGAAGATATCAGGTTTACCTATAATGGAAACCATAAAGGTATGCCATAAATGAAAAATAAATAAGCTCAAGGAAAACATAAACAAATTATATATCATATAAAAATATAGTTACATCTTAATGGACACCTTTTAAGATGTTAAAATAATATTGAACAATCATCGTTTCGTGAGGCAGTAATTCGCCATCCACAGAAACAGTAGGTTCTTTAACCATTAGACGGAGGTGTGTGAAAGTGTAGCTCGAATCCTTATTATAACAACATCCTAGTATATTTACGATGCTGGTGATATTACAAAAAAATGTAATAAAAAGATTTTAGGGGTTTGGAGAAGAAAAATAAAACAAAAGAACACAAGGGAAGACATTACCATTAAATCCGGTAAATCTCTTTGATTTGAGCTCAAAGGCTTCATTGGAAATCATTCTGCCCAAAGTGAGGCTTCAATGATGAATATATGGATGTGGAGTGATGAAATGAGCAGGGTTTGGCTGAGCCAAAGGCTTTAGAGGTGTGTCTAATGTGGTAGAGGTGGGGGCCTTTTATAAGAGGAGAGGTGTGGCACTCTTGGAATGTTATAAAATATTACTTTATTATAAAATTATTTTAGATTTAAAAGGTCAAAAAAGGATATATTTCTAGGATAAGGTGATATGGTTTCGAAATCCACCCATCCAATTGGTTTTTGACAAGTGTAAGACTTATATTTCACCCTATCATCTCATTTTATTTAAATCGTTCATTTATGAGGTAATCACTTCATCATCACGGTGTCATAAATAAATTAATTTATTAATTATAATAAAAATATCATGGTGTAGGAAATCGTTTTAGCTTTATGATGAATATTTATAGTCAAAAATATGACTTGTATAACCCAATCTAAAAATTGTTTTAGTAAAACAACACATGTTTGTGACATTTTAATTTTAACTTTAAATAAAAAGGTATTAATGTAATTTTCCAACCAAAGTGGCTCCATGGGGTCCCTAAGTTGACCCATGGATTGTCTTGGTCGGCCATGACTCATCCAATGAGGGTAGGACATGCACTAATTACCTCTAATCACGATTAAAACTTAAAAGTTACTATTAACCAAAAAAATTATTTTAATCCCATTGAACCAAATTTTACTTCTTAATGAAAACCATGTATGTCATATTTTTGAAATTCAAAACAAAAAGGTGGTAAAATTTCATTTAAACGAAAAATAAGTATTTTAAGTACTACTTAGTGGTTTCACTATTCATCAAAAATTGATGTTTTCCAGAAAAATACCAAAAATTCACCCTAAGATATATTTGATATTCCAAATTCAAAAATGATATCTATTTTACAAAATTCAAAACATATAAGTTACATTAATTAATTTAATAATTATTTCCCGTTGTCAGAGAAAATAGCGTGTTTTTATGAAACAATAAGTATCAAAATATTGACACTAGTTTAAGTCCTATTTCAAGACAAAATTAATTCCAACGACCACTATTGGATTAAATGGTAAAAATATATTATAATTTCACTTTAAAACCAATTGAAAATATAATCTAATCATATAAATAAATTAGATGAAAAAGATGTATTTAATTAAAATACAACATATTTCACTATTCATTAAAAAATGAACTTTATCTGAAAAATACCACGAATTTACACAAAGTAAATTTTGATGTCCCGATTCTAAAGAAGAATTTTATTTTGTCAAATATAGAACAAAAATTGTCAAAAGTTGATTTAAAAGAGGTTCGTCATCAAAAGGCGGTTAATCGACCTTTTAAATAATATTAGAATGTTTACGCTTAAAATTGGATTCATTCGCATTTTTAATCCTATAACATTTATTGTAAAAAGTAAAAATGTTTGACAAACATATATAATTATTTTGTAGATAGTTATGTTCATTACCGCTATTACAATGGCTAGGCGTTAACTACAATTTAAAATAATATTATTTTATTAATAGAGTGCAACGTAAGATTCCCAAAAACTCGTTGTTGCGTATTAGGTACGCCATCGAGCATAACGTCCCCTATAATTTTATATTAATATTTTATTCAAAAATATGGATAAATGTGAAAATTTCATATTCTTTATTTACCTAGGGTGTTACAATGTAAGAGTGTATGTAAGCCTTAAATAGGTTGTGAGTTATTTGGATACAATCTACGCTACAACAATGTTCTAAAACATACATGCGGGGGTCTCATCCATGATAGGTTGGTGACGAGTCTCTTTTGACTTGTGTCATAGGGATGTGTGTATACACATTTTGGTGAGTTAACATAGTGAGTACATAATTCTATAACTGGTTAATACTATCGTATCTTTTGGCATATGACCATGATGCTCGCTTGTTTATTTATATTTGAGATACAAATGTATACGAATGATTTTGAACTTCTTTACAATAATTCTGAATTTATATAAACTATTTTATATAAATGTTTTACATAAACCTTTGTTTTATAAATATTCCATCATTGTAAAGCCTTTCTTAGTGAATTTTCTGTCACTTGAAAATGTATAGCATGATTTGATAAAATATGATTTTGAATTTTCCAACCTGTTAATTTGAAAATTAAAACCTTTTTATTGGATAATCTATGTTTTTCACTTGTTTTGGAATCATTGGTGGTATCCTACTGGGATTAGGCTCACACCCTACTATTGCCTTCAGGTGTTTGTAGACTTTCTCCTTCAAGGTTTGAGAAAAGTGAAGGGATCTCTTGGAGGTGGATCAAGTTGCTGATCTCTGGACTTGGTGAGGTGTGTCCTTTGGGATATTGGGACTGTTTTCCCTTTTGGTACTTGGGTTGTAGTACTTTGACATTTTATGCCTCTGTGTATTCTGGTACAACACTCTAAGTGGAGTTTCTTTTGTTATGCATACTATTTTTTTTACATTGGCTTCCCCATTCGTGTGGAAAAATAATTCCCACTTGTATGTTGTATGATTCTAGGTGCTAGTCGTCTACCTATGGGGATTGGGAACACCCTTCGGGCTATGTGAGGGCCGACTCAGTTATCGGGTTACCAGGGTACCCAGGCTAGATCGTGACGAAGTGTTATCAGATGGAGGTTAATCATCTTTCCTTGATGAAAGTATGCATTTGAGTTTTCTTTTAGAGACTTAGGAGATAGTTGTGATTGAGTGCCTGGATAGCTCTTACCACAATGAACCTTAAGTCACCAGTGCTGTTTAGGGAAATACGACGTGTGTAATAGTTCTAGTATTTTCCCTGTATTAATTTGGAAAGAGGGGAATACAAATCTTGTTAATAACTTCTATTATGATTAATTATCCTTGTTACTCAGTTTGGGTGTCATTCTATGTCTTTTTATGCTATTTAGCATCATGTCTCCGAGAAGATGTGGAACTCAAATCCAAAAAGAGGCTGTTGAGAATCCTTAGCAAGAAAGTCCTACTATGGATCCGAGTCTATTTGAGGTGATTGTTCGCACTGTCCATGCTCTAGGACATGTATCACCTGTAGTTCATGTCCAGAATCTAGCTACATATCCTCATAGTGATATTATCCTAATTCATTCTCAAGAATTCCTACACCTGAAGCCACCAGTTTTTAAAGGCTCCACTAACCCTCAACATGCTGAGGAATGGTTGAGTAAGATTGAACGTCTGTTTGGGTTCTTGGTGACACCTAAAGTGATCAAGGTGAAGTTTTCCACCTTCATACTAGATGGACCAAGCTGGATTTGGTGGGACACAATGGCGAAGACATGAAAACATGAGGGTCTGGGGTAGAAAGACTTTATGGTTCTTTCAACGAACCAGTTCTATCCATAATCAATGGTGTTGGCCAATGCTGTGGAGTTTTTCAAGGATGAGCAGGCCAAAAAAACAGTGACTGAGTACTCAAATCTATTTTCTGAGATAGTACAGTTAGCTCCTTAGATTGTATCTAATGAGAGGATGACAGCTAGACGATTTGAGTGGGGACATTTATCAAATATTTGTTCTCATGTTTTCCTACTTAAGCTACCAAATTATGATGATGTGATGGATATGGCGATGATGGTTGAGATGGACTTGGAAGGAATGTTAGGTTTGAAGGAGGTTCTTTTCCTTCCTAGTTGCAGTGTGGTTTTCTTTAAAGGAAAACAGATGCGTGACTTTTCTCATGGTTTTTCTCGACAGTTGAGTCATCCCATACCTCTGGTAGCACCAAGAAGGGCTTCTATGACTTGCTATCATGGTGGGAATACAGGAAATTCTAAGAGATTTTACACTGATCCACCCAATAACTGTAGCTCCTGCCGACGTTTAGGTAGCCTACAAAGATTCTGTCATCAATTCTCTACTTCGTGTAGTGGAACATGATCATCATCACCTCCAAATACTATGGGGAAATCACATGCTTCAATAAAAAAAGTGTTCCATCCACAGGCATCTGGAACAAAGCTTCTTCACACAGTGGAAGAGTCGCCAGATGTAGCTGATATAGGTCGTGCAACTAGGAGAGGTACCATTACTATAGATTCGTCTTTAGTGAGATCTCTTTTTGATACTAGTGTATCTCACTCTTTTATTTCAACCCATCTTGTTAATCTACCTAATATACGTATAGAACTTTTGACTTGTGTGATGGATATTACTACACCCATTGGAATAATTTGAGAGAAGTGTCTTTGTAATCCTGCATGTGTCTTCTCACTAGTAGATGTTGATCAAACTTGTAGTTTCAGGGTTCATGACAGGAAATATTTTGATGTGATATTTTGGATGGATTGGCTCATTTCCAATAAATCCCAGATCAATTGTTTTCTTCGATGAGATTACCTTACTACACCCAATGGTGTACCCCTTGATTTTGGCAGAGTCAGACCCTCTTATCCAGAGTTGGGGAATGTTATATCAGCTTTTTCTTTTGATCTGGAGAGAGATTCAATGTTGGGTGATCTTCCTCCAGTCGTCGCTGAGTTTGCCGACGTGTTTCCTTTTGACTTCTCTGGTTTTCTACTAGTTAGGGAGTTTGATTTCGATATTGAATAAATTCCTGGTACTCAACCAGTTTCAATTCCCTCTTACAGAATGGATCCAACTGAACTAAATGTACTGAAGTCTCAGTTAGACGATCTTCTTAATGAATGTTTTATACGTCTGAGTGTGTCACCTGGGGCATCACCTGTTCTCTTTGCCAATAAGGCTGATGGTTCTCTTCACTTATTTGTTTTTTATCAAAAGCTAAATCTAATTATGATAATGATAAAATATATGTTACCATGTTTTAATGATTTGTTTGATCAATTTAAAGGGGAAATGTGGTTTTCAAAAATTGATCTTCGATCAATTTTCCATCAGTGGAGGATATAGGAATCTGACATTCCTAAGACCGCTTTTCGGAGTAGGTATAGTCATTATTAGTACCTTGTTATGCCCTTCTTCCTAACAAATGATCCTGTAGGTTTATTGGATTTTATGAACATGGTTTTACGTGAGTATCTAGATACTTTCATAGTGGTCTTTGTGGATTACATTCTGGTCTACTCCAATTCTGAGGAGGATCATGTGCATCATATGAGGGATGTTCCGAGTCTTCAATGGAATCACCGAATTTATGAAAAGCTTTTAAAGTGTGGTTTATGGATTCAAGATGTGAAATTCATGGGAAATTTTGTAGAGACCCATATCCTGACGTACATGGACATTACATTACATTTGCGGAATACTTAGTACATAACAAAAACACACACTAAAGGATCATAATAGTTTGGTGTCTTTGGAAACTCGGAGCATAATCTTCTAATCCCGGTGAAAGATCTTCAATATCTCCCGTAATGATCTTCCATTTTTTTTACCTAAAACCTTTCTTTATATCCTGGGGAAAAGAAAACATAAAAGGGTGAGCTCAAATGCTCAGTAAGGGTATACAAAAGAAATAAAAATCATATCATATCTTTTTGAAAATCACAACCTGCAAAAGAGATCATAATATCTTAACATGGAACAAATCATAGAAGTGAAAATGAGATCCCCATAATCATAACATGAAACTTGAAACTTTGTGGCATGCACACATAATCATGGAAAATCATTTCTTGTTAGTCATGACTCATTGCCAAGACTATCTTAGTGGACAAAGTCCCTTTCTGAACCGAGTTCACTCCTCGTTTCAGTCCTGTATCACTGAACCGAAATAACCTTCCGTTCCAGCCATGTCTATCTCATGAGATAAAAAATCATTACCCAATGCATTGGAGGGAGATATAGGTCCCACCCATCTTATAATGAATCCTTTCTTATGTGTGCCACATAATCATAAAACATACATCATCGCATAACACATATAACAAAAATGGGATTCTTGAAACATCATGACATCATAAATCAATTCATATATGACAAAGGAATTCATAAACATAATTCCATCACAACATAGTCAAACCAATGTAAAAATATGTATAGAAACAGAACCCTTTATTATCTTATATGGAAAATAATTTTGATAAAACACTTGAATTGAATTCTTGAGGAAAATATCCTTTCTTCTTCAAAAACATTTTTCCTTTCATAACATGTAATACAACTTTAAAATAAAAGAAGTTGATTAAAAATAAACTTGAAAACTTGTAAAGGAAGCTTCTTTGAAGTAATGTTTTAAAAATCCATTCATCCCGTATAAGTTAAAAAAAAACATTCTTCGTACTTTTGTCGGAAAAGTCCAAAAGTACCTCGTACGGAAAAACGACAAAAGATTCTTTTCATATTCTTTACTAAAAACTCACCTAAGGGTAAAATTGGATTTAAACTATTTCAAGTGGATGGAAACAATATTACATATTGAGGGAACATGGATGTGGATGATAAAATACACCCGAATAAACAATCTCGGATAAAAATGAGATTGTGATATTTCCCTTACCTTAGGTCCGATTAGCTTTGTACGTGTCCGAAGCTCCTGTATAATGGTTTAAATAATTTTATTGACTTATTCCAGAATCATACATATTGATATGATATCATATATGGTCATATTATTAGCTTCTTGTTAGTAATATTTCATTGTTACTTGATACTCGGGTCATTATAACTTTTTGTTCTTATGCGTGTTTTGTCAAATAAATTCTTATTCTTATCTTTAGGTTATAGATAATTCATTTCCAGAATGGTATTAGTGTAGTATATACCATATTCATTCATTCAATTCATTTATATAATCATTATGAAATGAAGATCATGTAGAACGAGTCGCATCACATCGTGGAGACGGTATTCCGTACGTACGCACGAGTGATGATATCATTCCTATGATCGTGGAATTGTATTGGAGTATATATATATTATTTCAGTATCAATATTACTTCATAATAATCATATGTAGTTACTCATTACACCATTATACCCATCCTTGTAAGGTGATGGTGGAAAATAGATTACACCACGGCGTGGAGACGGTATTCCGTACGTACGCACGCGCGGTGATTTCATTTTTCCGTAGGATGGATAGAAGGTGAATTAGGGTTGTTTCATATTTATAATAACATATCAGTATGTAAGTAATACTGATGTTATTACTTTATCATGAAACAACTAAAGAAGAAGAAGTTGAAGAAGAAAGAAATTGAAAAGATCGGTAATGGATATTACCTCTTCTTTGGAACGCCTCTTTGAATCCTCCACTTAAGGAACTAAGATTGGTCTTTGGAGAAGACCAGAACCTCTAGGATTACTCTAGGAAAGTGGAGAGGAGAAAATGGCAGGGGTTGGCCGAGCTTGAGTGCTCAAAATTGGTGTGAGGAGGAGGGGGAGGAGGTGCCCTTTTATAAGGGAGGAGAGGGGCACCTTAGGAATTCTTAAAAATATTAATTTATAATAAATCTAACCCCACTTAAAAACCTCCAAAAATGACTCATATTCGAATATTAGATGATATAGTGTTGTAATCTCATCAACCAATCAAATTTAGACATGTTTGGATATTATTTTAAACCTTATCAATTATATTTAACTCTAAGTTAAATAATTTAACTTTTACCGTGTCTTTTTGTTTTCTTTCACTATATGGTTAATAAACTTACTATAACATGCCAAAAGAACCACAAATTGTTTATTATTAATATATATATCCTTATATAAGTAATTTGGCAGAAATTTAGATTTTTAGGAATTAAATAACAATTAATAATATTTTATTTTATTTAAAAACTATTTTGTGTCAATTTTGACACTATTTGATATATGATTTTTGTGAAAGTCATAACAGAATTATATGTTCGAAACAAGTTGATTAAATCAACATTAATATATCATAGTAACCTATAAAATTAGTGGAATTCATAAAAAATCTCAAATTACATTTATTTTGGTGTTTATAACATCAATTATGTCAATATTTCATTAATAAGATAATTACTGCATCATCGTTGTGTCATAAATAAATTAAATTATTTGATGTCTAAAAATTACAAATAAAATACCAACATGTAGGAAATCTTTTTATATTTCTAATGAATATTTACAATCGAATTTATCTTATGTATAACCCCATATTAAAAATGATTTACTTATTAAACTTTGATTTTAACTATTTTAACCCTTCTTTAAATAAATTCATAATAAATGTCCTAATCTAATCCAAGTGGGCCTAAATGGTCATATTTTATTCCTAAGTTTGTTTTTGGTCGAATTACAGTTGTCCAATAGAATTAGGACATGTGTTAGGGTAATAGTAATATCATATTTACCCTTAGTTACCCTATTTACTATTAACCGCGGTAAAAAAAAGTAAAAAGTTACTATTCACCAAAAATTATTTTCATCTCATTGAACCAAATTTTAGTCCTTGATATTAACCGTGTCTCTTGGATTTTCGAAATTCCATTCACAGAAGTGGTAAAATTAAGTTTTATGCAAAATTCAGTTTTTAACCTACCACTTAGTGGTTTCACTATTCATCAAAAATTGAAAGTTTTCAGAAAAATGTCAAAATTTCATCCTAAGCTATATTTCATATTCCGAATTCAAAAATGAAGTCTATTTTACCAAATTCATAACATAGAAGTTGAATTAATTAATTTTATAATTAAATTCCGCTATTAAAACAAATCGCGTGTTTTTACGAAACAATATCTATCAAAAGATTGACACTTGTTTATGTCAGGTTTAAATGTGAAATTACGTCCAATGACCAACATTGTATTAAATTGTAAAAATATATTCTAAATGTACTTTAAAACCACTCAAATTAATAATTTATCACTATTAATTATTTCGATTAAAAAAGTTGTTTTTAATTATAATTTAGTAATTTTCACTATTCATCCGAATATGAAAGTTATCCGAAATGTACCAAAATTTCACCTTAGGCTAAATTCGATACTACGAATCCAAAAATGAAATCCATTTTGAAAAATAAAATTTACAAAATTTCAAAAAGTGGTTATTACTATTCATAACGGCTAGTTTTAATAGCATATCGCTGTTTAGTGAAACTCGTTATTGCGTACTACACACACTATCGAGGAAGGTTGCGATTGCGTGTAATGCAAGGCAAGTCAAGGATGCGTGTTGTGCAAGCTCCTTTTGGTGTAGCGTACAACACAAGACATTAATAAAATTAAAAAGAATATTTTTCATAAAATCTTGGGCTGTTACATTCTACCCCCCTTAAAATGAATTTCGCTCTCGAAATTCGTCGGGGTTATAAATGGTTTTCTATTCGAAAGTTTCCCACATCGTAAAAAGGAATACCAAAACTTGGCTTTAAAAACTAAAGTATGAAATGTAACGATTACCCAAATAAACTAATTGTTGGGTTTCCACATAGGTAAAAATATAGATATGGAAGAAAAATCTAACCATCATGTTCTGATGGAGAGTGGTAGAGAACATGGCTATGGAAAAGCCAAAAATCACAAATCCATAAATTTGTGATGATATAAGGTACCATCTGATTCCTCAGGTATAAGATCACTAGGACAACATTTTTGGTTTTCAAGATCATTTCCCTAAAGTTGAAAATTTGAATTAGAATAAATACTTACTTTATTTTTGTACAATCTCACTGTTGTTCGTGCCTTGAACAATTTCCACTTCATCTCTTAAATAAATGAAGTTGAATTTGTTATTCGTGAAGTGTTAGCAGATAATGTGATAGAATGACGGGTCATTCCATCTGTCTCAAACAAAAGGTTAGCAAAAATTATATGCATAAATCGATCTATAGTTAGATTAATCATATATGGTTCCTAAAATGGACTTATACTTCATATATCATACTTCTTAATATAATAAAACTAGTTTCTACTAAATAGGGACTTCCTGTAGGTTAGTGGTAGGCGATAAAGGCCAGTCGCACTTCGGTTGTGGGTTCGATTCCTACAGCCTTGTCCGAAGCGATGGGCTGTCGCCCGTCCTGCAGGTTGTCCTTTTTCTAAAACTATATTACTATAACATCCCATCAATAATATCGAGAAAACTTCGATCCTTAAACAATACTCACTTATGTCCAACATAATCCATTTCAATCTTTAGGCTTATCCATAATACTACAGTCCACTCTCATAATATAGTGACAACGATTACCAGAGATTTAATACTGGCGTTGATCCCCACATATCATAAGATATGTTTTGTTGGTCACATTCTAAACATTCAGAGTCCTTAATCATGTATTCTCTTGAATACCTTAGTGAAAACATGAATGCAGTTAAAAGTTAACACTTTCCACATACCAAAATCCTCAAAATTCTATATACTCAATCCATGATATCACTTAGTCCTTATATCAATCATGAGCTCATGAATATTGTTAAACATTTCATTTTCTTATTTTCCCTTCATTATGCGCATATCATCTTATTTCCAAAAATATCTCAATCACTTTGAATACCACATTAAACCAATACATAAATATTCCAATACTCCATGATACAACATTATTTTGGAATCCCATTACATAAACACTTAATCATTCCACCACATCGTTATCATATTCAACATTGCCAATAGTGATCGCATGTGATTTCCCTTTGTCCTTTGCCTTCAGTGGTTGCTCATGTTGATCATCACTAACCCTTGGATTAGGGAAATTATTAGCATAATGCCCCATTTCCTTGCACTTGAAGCATTGAAGTGTTGGCGGTGCGTTCTCTGCAGTGTTTGCTTTATTCACATCATTAGAAACCCTTTTTCCATTACTTCGACACTCAGCTGCTCGATGAACTTCTTTTCCACACTTAAAACATTTTCTAGTTCCTTTAAGACAATCTCCACCATGCTTCTTTCCACACTTTGTGCATAAGGAAACATTCATCTTCTTTTCACCATTATTATGAGATTTCTCCTTGAACTCCATCTTTCGTTTCTTGTCAAAACCATGAGATGGATATGTAACACCAACTTCCATTTCTACCTTGATAGCACAACGCACAATTTCTTCATAGCTACTGAAGTCTCTTATATCCAATGCCCTTCGAAGACCTGGTTTTAAGCCACTGAAAAATCGATCAACTTTACATTCAGGTTGGATGATAATGCCAGATGCATACCTTGCAAGTCTTGTAAAATTCGCTTCATATATACCAACAGATTCATCATCCTTCTGCTTCAGCTCAATAAACTCCTTTTCCATCTTTGTTCGAAGAATACGAGGGAAGTACTTACTGAAAAACAAGTTCTTGAACTCGTCCCATTCCATGGACTCAATTTCATCCCTTGGCCTCGTATTCTTGATAAGATTCCACCATTGATCAGCTTCACCTTCCAAATGATATACTGCTAAGATGACTTTATCATGTTCAGAACATTGAAGAACTGAAAATATCTTTTCAGTGGTACTGATCCATTGTTCAGCAACAAGTGGATCGGAAGTCCCACTGAAAGAAGGTGGACGTTGCCTCATGAAGGACTCAATAGAATATTCTTCCCTTCTCTGCTCATTTGGAAGTCCAGAATGATTCATAGCTTGTGTAAGTATAGCAATAAGATTTTGCACTCCATCTCCCATAACATTTGTTTGTTCAGGAGGGAAATCATTGCATTGTCCATTGCATTGATCAACACGGTTCCTTCGGGTTCCAGCCATCGTCTAAAACCCAAAAAGAATAGTGTGAGAGGAAAAAATCATGCTAGGGAAAACAACATAATAAAGGGGGAGTACCTTCAATATCCAACATCTTAGGTTTAATTCTATGATTGTTAGCGTAATTCTATTACTATAACCTATACGTATACTTATCCCTAGGGACATCCCTAGACATACCTTAGAAATATCTCTAGGGATCTCACTAACGTTTTCGCATCCTAGTTTCCAAAGGTTGACTAAACCTTTCCTCTGATACCAACTGTAGAGACCCATATCCTGACGTACATGGACATTACATTACATTTGCGGAATACTTAGTACATAATAAAAACACACACTAAAGGATCGTAATAGTTTAGTGTCTTTGGAAACTCGGAACATAATCTTCTAATCCTGGTGAAAGATCTTCAATATCTCCCGTAAAGATCTTCCATTTTTTTTACCTAAAACCTTTCTTTATATCCTGGGGAAAAGAAAACATAAAAGGGTGAGCTCAAATGCTCAGTAAGGGTATACAAAAGAAATAAAAATCATATCATATCTTTTTGAAAATCACAACCTGCAAAAGAGATCATAATATCTTAACATGGAACAAATCATAGAAGTGAAAATGAGATCCCCATAATCATAACATGAAACTTGAAACTTTGTGGAATGCACACATAATCATGGAAAATCATTTCTTGTTAGTCATGACTCATTGCCAAGACTATCTTAGTGGACAACGTCCCTTTCTGAACCGAGTTCACTCCTCGTTTCAGTCCTGTATCACTGAACCGAAATAACCTTCCGTTCCAGCCATGTCTATCTCATGAGATATAAAATCATTACCCAATGCATTGGAGGGAGATATAGGTCCCACCCATCTTATAATGAATCCTTTCTTATGTGTGCCACATAATCATAAAACATACATCATCGCATAACACATATAACAAAAATGGGATTCTTGAAACATCATGACATCATAAATCAATTCATATATGACAAAGGAATTCATAAACATAATTCCATCACAACATAGTCAAACCAATGTAAAAATATGGATAGAAACAGAACCCTTTATTATCTTAGATGGAAAATAATTTTGATAAAACACTTGAATTGAATTCTTGAGGAAAATATCCTTTCTTCTTCAAAAACATTTTTCCTTTCATAACATGTAATACAACTTTAAAATAAAAGAAGTTGATTAAAAATAAACTTGAAAACTTGTAAAGGAAGCTTCTTTGAAGTAATGTTTTAAAAATCCATTCATGCCGTATAAGTTAAAAAAAACATTCTTCGTACTTTTGTCGGAAAAGTCAAAAAGTACCTCGTACGGAAAAACGACAAAAGATTCCTTTCATATTCTTTACTAAAAACTCACCTAAGGGTAAAATTGGATTTAAACTATTTCAAGTGGATGGAAACAATATTACATATTGAGGGAACATGGATGTGGATGATAAAATACACCCGAATAAACAATCTCGGATAAAAATGAGATTGTGATATTTCCCTTACCTTAGGTCCGATTAGCTTTGTATGTGTCCGAAGCTCCTGTATAATGGTTTAAATAATGTTATTGACTTATTCCAGAATCATACATATTGATATGATATCATATATGGTCATATTATTAGCTTCTTGTTAGTAATATTTCATTGTTACTTGTTACTCGGGTCTTTATAACTTTTTGTTCTTATGCGTGTTTTGTCGAATAAATTCTTATTCTTATCTTTAGGTTATAGATAATTCATTTCCATAATGGTATTAGTGTAGTATATACCATATTCATTTATTCAATTCATTTATATAATCATTATGAAATGAAGATCATGTAGAACGAGTCGCATCACATCGTGGAGACGGTATTCCGTACGTACGCACGAGTGATGATATCGTTCCTATGATCGTGGAATTGTATTGGAGTATATATATATTATTTCAGTATCAATATTACTTCATAATAATCATATGTAGTTACTCATTACACCATTATACCCATCCTTGTAAGGTGATGGTGGAAAATAGATTACACCACGGCGTGGAGACGGTATTCCGTACGTACGCACGCGCGGTGATTTCATTTTTCCGTAGGATGGATAGAAGGTGAATTAGGGTTGTTTCATATTTATAATAACATATCAGTATGTAAGTAATACTGATGTTATTACTTTATCATGAAACAACTAAAGAAGAAGAAGTTGAAGTAGAAAGAAATTGAAAAGATCGGTAATGGATATTACCTCTTCTTTGGAACGCCTCTTTGAATCCTCCACTTAAGGAACTAAGATTGGTCTTTGGAGAAGACCAGAACCTCTAGGATTATTCTAGGAAAGTGGAGAGGAGAAAATGGCAGGGGTTGGCCGAGCTTGAGTGCTCAAAATTGGTGTGAGGAGGAGGGGGAGGAGGTTCCCTTTTATAAGGGAGGAGAGGGGCACCTTAGGAATTCTTAAAAATATTAATTTATAATAAATCTAACCCCACTTAAAAACCTCCAAAAATGACTCATATTCGAAGATTAGATGCGATAGGGTTGTAATCTCATCAACCAATCAAATTTAGACATGTTTGGATATTATTTTAAACCATATCAATTATATTTAACTCTAAGTTAAATAATTTAACTTTTACCGTGTCTTTTTGTTTTCTTTCACTATATGGTTAATAAACTTACTATAACATGCCAAACGAACCACAAATTGTTTATTATTAATATATATATCCTTATCTAAGTCATTTGGCCGAACCTTAGATTTTTAGGAATAAAATAACAATTAATAATATAATATTTGATTTAAAAACTATTTTGTGTCAATTTTGACACTATTTGATATATGATTTTTGTGAAAGTCATAACAGAATTATATGTTCGAAACAAGTTTATTAAATCAACTTTAATATATCATAGTAACCTAGAAAATTAGTGGAATTCATAAAAAATCTCAAATTACATTTATTTTGGTGTTTATAACATCAATTATGTCAATATTTCATTAATAAGATAATTACTGCATCATTGTTGTGTCATAAATAAATTAAATTATTTGATGTATAAAAATTACAAATAAAATACCATCATGTATGAAATCTTTTTAGATTTCTAATTAATATTTACAATCGAATTTATCTTATGTATAACCCCATATTAAAAATGATTTACTTATTAAACTTTGATTTTAACTATTTTAACCCTTCTTTAAATAAATTCATAATAAATGTCCTAATCTAATCCAAGTGGGCCTAAATGGTCATATTTTATTCCTAAGTTTGTTTTTGGTCGAATTACACTTGTCCAATAGAATTAGGACATGTGTTAGGGTAATAGTAATATCATATTTACCCTTAGTTACCCTATTTACTATTAATCGCGGTAAAAAAAGTAAAAAGTTACTATTCACCAAAAATTATTTTCATCTCATTGAACCACATTTTAGTCCTTGATATTAACCGTGTCTCTCGGTTTTTCGAAATTCCATTCACAGAAGTGGTAAAATTAAGTTTTATGCAAAATTCAGTTTTTAACCTACCACTTGGTGGTTTCACTATTCATCAAAAATTGAAAGTTTTCAGAAAAATGCCAAAATTTCATCCTAAGATATATTTCATATTCCGAATTCAAAAATGAAGTCTATTTTACCAAATTCATAACATATAAGTTGAATTAATTAATTTTATAATTAAATCCCGCTATTAAAACAAATAGCATGTTTTTACGAAAGAATATCTATCAAAAGATTGACACTTGTTTATGTCAGGTTTAAATGTGAAATTACGTCCAATGACCAACATTGTATTAAATTGTAAAAATATATTCTAAATATACTTTAAAACCACTCAAATTAATAATTTATCACTATTAATTATTTCGATTAAAAAAGTTGTTTTTAATTATAATTTAGTAATTTTCACTATTCATCAGAATATGAAAGTTATCCGAAATGTACCAAAATTTCACCTTAGGCTAAATTCGATACTCCGAATCCAAAAGTGAAATCCATTTTGAAAAATAAAATTTACAAAATTTCAAAAAGTGGTTATTACTATTCATAACGGCTAGTTTTAATAGCATATCGCTGTTTAGTGAAACTCGTTATTGCGTACTACACACACTATCGAGGAAGGTTGCGATTGCGTGTAATGCAAGGCAAGTCAAGGATGCGTGTTGTGCAAGCTCCTTTTGGTGTAGCGTACAACACAAGACATTAATAAAATTAAAAAGAATATTTTTCATAAAATCTTGGGCTGTTACAAATTTCATGTCAGAACAAGGAATATCGTCGGATCCTAAAAAGATGAATGATGTTATGACTTGGGATCAACCAAGAAATGTTTTCAAGATTCAGAACTACTTGGGCATATCCGGATTTTATCTCCAGATTGTTAAACACTTCTCAAAGTTATCTTCTCCAATTACTTCAATGACTCGAAAGGGAGTGTAGTATTCTTGGAATGAAAGATTTCAGAGTTTGATTGTTGAGCTAAAGCTTCCCTTAACTATCATGCCTGTGTAAACTCATCCTGAGGTTGTGAGTGGTTATGTGGTCTTCTATGATGCATCAGGGTCAGCTTTGGGATTTTTACACTTGCAGGGTAATCATGTTGTTGCCTATGGGTCTTATCAGCTTAAGCCACATAATAAGACCTATCCTACCCATGACCTTGAACTTGCGGTTGTAATTAAGGAACATAAGTGATGGAGACATTACATTTATGGATAACTTTTTTACTCTGTATTCATACCACAAGAGCCTCAGTTATATCCTCTCCCAAAAAGATTTGAATCTTTAACAAAGGTATTTGGTGTAGTACCTGCAATATTTCGACATTGAAATTGCCTATACCCCGGGGAAAGGGAATGAAGTTGAAAATGCGTTAAGCAGGAAACATCCATCACAAGCTCTGAAAGAATCTTCAGAGGAGTGGTGTTTGATTGATATTTTTTTATCAGCTACATATTAGTGTTAAATGGAAGGGGAATGAATTTTATTTAGCTAGTGTCTAGTTGAAATCAGCTCTCCTAGAGTCAATTCTTCAGGAACAACAAAAGGATGATGAATTCCATAGCATTAGGGACTCTCTTTATGGTGGGTAGACTGGAACACAGTGGTCGTTCTCCAAAGAGGGGGTTCTATGTTATCAAAACAATTATGTTGTGCCATTATAGGCAAGGAAGAATGTGATGTGGGGTTTCCATAACTCTCAGTGGGCTATACACCCAGGAACCACGAAGATGTTCTATGAAATGCAGAGATAGTTCTAGTGGAGAGGTATGAGATGAGACATTGCTGAGTTTGTATCTTGTTGCTATACATACTAGCCGGTGAAATCCGAGCACCAGAAACCTTTGGGTTTGCTACAACAACTTTCAGTCCCTACAAGGAAGTGGGATGAAATCTCTATGGACTTTGTGGTTGGGTTACCTCAAACCCAAAGGAAGAAGAATATGATATGGGCTGTGATTGAAAAGATGACAAAGTCGGCTCACATTATACCTATTCTACATACAAGCAAAGTTGAGGAGTTGGGAAATATCTATGTCAATGGAATTGTTCGTTTTCTTGGTGTTCCGCCAGCTATAGTCTCAGATAGGGATGATTAGTTTACTTGTCACTTTTGGGGAGGCCTTCAAGTGGCACTGTGATCTTAGGTCTGCTTGATTGTGTCCTACCATCCATAGTTAGACGGACAGACAGAGAGTTCTATTCCGATCCTTGAGGAAATGCTCCACGCATGTGTTCTCGACTTTGGTGGGTCTTCGGATGATCATCTGGGGTTAGAGGATTTTTCTTATAACAACAGTTATCAGTCTGTGATAAAAATGGATCTTTTTGAGGCTTTGTACGACCATCCTTGTAAATATCTATTATGTTTGTCGAAGATTGGTGAATGTACTTTGTTAAGACCCATTTTTTTCCAAGAGACGGCAATTAAAAACCAGTTTATTAGTCAGAGAATATTGAAAACACGGAGTTGGTACAAGTATTATGCTAATCGTCACTGTAAACCATTAGAGTTCTTAGTTGGTGACCATGTGTTCTTGAATATTTCACCCCGATTGGGTCATGGATGGCTTGGGAGGCAAGGGAAGCTTGATCCTCATTTTTTGGGACATTTTGAGGTTATTGGTCTTGTGGGGAATGTTTCTTCCCATATAGCTTTACCACCACAAATGAAGTCGATACATAACGATTTCCATGTATCACAGCTGTGAATAATTCTCTCTGATCCATCTCATGTTGTGAGGTGGAGTGATCTTGATATTGAACAATATTTATCTTTTACTATAAGACCAGTTAGGGTTGTTGATTTAGAAACCAATGTACATCGTGGGAAAACGATACCACTGGTTCGTGTACTATGGAAACATGGTTCTGATTCTACTGAGACGTGGGAAATGGAGGCACTAATGAGAGATTAGTGGCCTCATCTTTTTGACATGGAGGTTTCTTTATAGGCTTTCTAGGTACAGAAAGATCTTATTTTGGGGAGGTTGTAACATTCCATAATGTTTTTTGGTTCTTTTGATGCTTCCAAGTACCTCTGTTTTGGAGTAGTGACTTGGGGGGTGCATTTGGGTTAACATTTAAGTAAAACAATAGGAAAATTCCTTGTGCAGGGTTTGCACATAGTTTGAAGAATTGTGCGACCAACCCATACAAACCTAGCTACACTGGAAATAGAGTTATGCATGGTGTGCACGCGATTTGAAAAACCGTGCGGACCTAGAATCTATGGATAGTGATGGTTGCACGGTGTGCACACGGTTTGACAAACCATGCGCTTCTGCCCAGGTAAACCATGTGCGTGGTTTCTAATTCCGAATTTTTCTTTTAAAACCACCTGAACCCCTGAGACTTCAATAATTTTGACCTTGGCTCAGTCTTGACTCATTTTAGGTCTTTCCAAAGCCTCCTGGAGAGATTCCAAGGTGATTTGAACATCTTTCTTCGAGTTTGAAGGCTTAGAATGATGATCTTCTCTCCTCCCGGTAAGTTGATTTCATCTTGTTGCGTATCTCGTTTACTCCTCTTTCTTTCCTTGATCATTTCATGAAATATTTACATTGTATCCATGGATATAAACCTATGAGTTATGTTATAGATCTAGGATTGTGAATCTAGATCTAGTTTTTCAAGATCTTGATCCCTTTGATCTTAATTTTGGTTTTGAGGATTTAGATCCAGATATAGATCGACGCCATTGTGTCACACTATTGTTGGAGTTTATCATTGGGTTAACTCCCATCAGTAAATCGAGGTAGGTGGTTCCTTCTTGACTTACCAAAATGATTATCATTGTATTTTTTGATTTATTTCAATTATAGATTTAAATTCAATTGCTCAAATTTTCATTCAATTAAATTGATAAAAACTTGATTCCATTTAATCGAGATATTTGAAATGGTTTTCGAAGGGGAATTAGGAAAAACCCCAATTCTATTGAATTGGGTCTGTTAATGGAAATTGGGCAATTAAAATTGTTTTATTTAAATTTGTGGTTTTGATGGAAATGATTTCAATTAAATTGTTGAATTAAATTGTGGAAATAAATTATGTGATAATAGAATTAGTTTTGGTTGGATATCAAACTGGTGAAGATGGATTAAAATGATTTGATATAAAACCATTGATTTTATCTTGTGAAAAAGACATGTTTTTGAATAAAACCTATTTTGTGGCGGGTCACATCCCCGGAGGGTTGGTGATGAGTCTCATTTGTCCAGTGTCATAGGGATGTGTGTATACACATTTTTCCGAGTTCAAATAGAGAGTGTGGAATCCTATAACTGGTTAATACTATCGTACCTTTTGGCAGATTACCATGTTTCTATCTTTTTTATTTATATTTGAGTTTCAAATGTATGCCAATTCTTTTAAACATCATTGCTTTCTTATTGAATATATTTAAACTGTTTTTTATAAATGATTCACCAAGACATTGTTTTATAAATATTCCATCATTGTAAATCCTTGATTAGTGAATATTTCACCACTTGAAAATGTATATCATTATTTGATAAAATATGATTTTGAATTACCAAACCTGTTAAATTGAAAATTGAATGATTTTCTTTGGATAATCTATGTTTGGAATCTATTATGGAATCTTTGGTGGTATCCTACTCTGATTAGTCTCACAACCTACTTTTGCCTTCGGGTGTTTGTATACTTTCTCCTTCTAGGTTCGAGAAAAATGAATGGATCTCTTGGAGGTGGATCCAGTTGTTGATCTCTGGACTTAGTGAGTTGTGTCCATTGGGTCCTTGGGACTGTTTTCCCTTTTTGTAATTGGGGTTTGGTACTTTGCAATTTTATTCCTCTCTGTATTTTGGTACATCACTACCAGTGGAGTTTCTTTTGTTATGAATACAATTTTTTTTACTCTTGCATCCGCATTCTTATGGAAAAATCATTCCTACTTTTATGTTGTACGATGTCAGGTGCTAGTCACCGACACGTGGGGATCAGGATCGCACTTTGGGCTATGTCAGGGCTGGCTCGGTTATTGTGTTACCTGGGTACCCATGGTGGTTTTTGACAATAAGATTGTAGAAGGCTTTTCTTGAAAGTATGATCATGTTTTCTTCATATTCTCTAATAGACTCATATTCCATTTTAATATGTATAATGAAATCTCATTCTATCTTAACATGGATGGTTAGAGGAAAATATTTATAGAAATTGTTTTCTTTAATTCCTCAAAATACATGGAATCAATTTCCTTATTAGTCATATTTTTTTCTTTATGATTGACTACCACATATCACCTTCACCATTAAAATGATAAACAATAAGAAACACATTATTTTTTCTTACCACTATATGATAAAAAATAACATTTCAATAATGATAATCCATTTTTTGTGAAGAGAGGATCAGAATATACATTAAACATGGGAGGGAATTTCTGCAAAATGGTTTCCACCACATCTTTTTTTATTATGAGAATGTGGGTGATCCATGTGATTCATATTATTATTCATAACTTCATCTGGTAGATAAATTATTGTCATTATGTTTTGAGAACATGTTCCCATTATATCTGTCATATCATTTGGTCAATCTTCATGTTGCCTATCAGTTAATGTTATCCATGGTAATATAATTATCACTAGGGTTATTAATAATTTTTCTACTACTAATATATAAATATAACATGACCTTGTCTCTAATATCAATGATATGTTCATTATCGGTTTCTATATATCATTACATTGTTTTAAAAATAATTAACTATAAAAATAAATCAAAAGAGAACAATGTATAATGTATTTATAATATTCGGTACATGATGAAACAAAATGACCCCCTTAAAAAAATTTATTACATATTCATTTGTAGATTACAAGTCCCTTTGTTCCCTTATATCTTCATAGTGTAGCCTTAAAAGTACAAGAACAGAAGGGATAAGATAAAATCATACTATGAGAATAAGAATTTGAATAAACATAGATCATAGGTTAAATGACATAACACGATGACATAAAAGGAATAAAACCTGAATAAAAATAATAAAGAATGAAATGTATATATGGGAATACATAACAATGAAATTAATGGAATGTGGAGACAACACATAACAAGATATAATCATGTTTCATGATTAAGAACCAAGATATGAAGGAAAATGTCCCCAAAAGAAATCATGTTCACTCCTTGTCCCAACATGATGTCCCATCAAACTAAACATTACCAAATGAATTGGAGAACTATCTAGGTAAAATCATTATAATATCATCATAAATATATATTCCACATGGAGAATAATATATAAGTAATGAAACATAAATATAAGGGTTACTGATCGATGGAATTGGGTATCATACTCATGTCAAAATGCATAACATAAAAGAATGTCATAATGGTGTCTATGAAATATAAGTTTTAAATCAAACATGGACATTAGTAACATAAAAAATAGGCATATATCATGGTATTTTATGTCGAATTGATGTGAATAAATGAAAAAATAGTGTTTATAAATCCTTATAATTAAAACATTTTAGAATGGTTTAATGAAAATAATTAGGATTCATTAAAACAAAAATGAGATAATTGTTTGTATAAAACTAGAAAAAAACTAATATACCATTTTCATGATAAAAAAAGTGATTATAGAAATAAAATTTTGTCTTCAATAATATAATGTGTCAAAATCGAAGATGGGAAGAAAACTATGATGTTCACCTGAATCAAGCTTCCTAATAGAGAATCACTAATAAGGGAACATTTTTTAAATAGTTTTTATATAAAAAAATTATATGATTGGGATAAATTACTATAGATCATAAAAAAATTATTTACTATAATTAAATAAAACTATACAAGAATTAAATTTTTTTAAATAAGGAATAAGAGTTACTTAAATGAAAAATGGATGTACAAATTTAATCCCTTTTATTTTGTACAAAAGTGATCTGTATTTGATCTTAATGACCCGAATAATCAAATTAAAACAATTATTTAATAAATTAAGAACCATTTAATATTTATTTTATTTATTGTATTTTTATTATGTTCATTTATTTCCATTTTTGAGTTAAAATATATAGTTTCCTTTTTGAGGACTTTTCATTTCATTGGTTTTCATGATGAGTTCACTTGTATATAAGTATGGAAGATCATGTAGAATGAGAATGGTTTTCTGTAAATGAATTTTTTAGATTATTAATGAATATATAGATTATAAAATGGGATTATATATACTTTTATAACATTTTATTTTAATGAATCCTAAGATAATATTTAATGATAACCCTTTAGTTTAATTTTTGGCGTTTTCAATCATAACGAACTATTTTTTTATTGTAGTTTATTATTATTTATAAAAAATTGTTCTAGAAAATTACATAGGCATTAATAAATATATTAAAATAATTAAAAACAATTATACTAGTATTTTTAGAAGTCATAATGGAGGGAAAGGAAACTAAAACTTTTTCGTCTTTAAAAGTAATAAATTAACACAACCGAGATAATTTTTTAATTTTTATTTGAAATGAAGAGGGGAATGAAATGATGATGAATTTTACTATTTTAATAATAAAAATAAACAATATATATGTTAAATTATTTATCATGCCACTTGGATGAGGGTAGTTGAGGAGAATATTAGAACTAGAAATAACAGGAAAAGTAATTAAATGGAATGAATGTATGTATTTCTTCTTGAATTCCTCCTACTTAAGAACCTCCAAAGGTAAACGGTTTTGGGATTTTGATAATACAAACACATAATTGTTGTGGGGAATTTTCAATTTATTATATTCGATATTAATTTGTATAAGGTTCAAATCTTGATAGGTGTGAGGGGAAGGGGTTGTGAGGGGTTGTATTTATTGTCGAGAAGTTGGGTGTTTTCACATTATTTTATTCATTAGTTTATTATTGTGGCATATGAATATGAATATATTAACAATAATAATTAAATATATTAAAATAAAAAATTTAATTTTTATATTTTGGTATTATATTAACCATATATCATCTATGCCTCTATAATTCATGTATTTATGTATTTTTAATAAATTTTGTATTTTATCATTCTAAAAAATTTCACGTATTTTAGTTAAATACCAAAAATTCCCTATTAACAAGATTTTTTGTGTGGATCTTTAAAATGTAATTAATTTAATTAAAATAATATACTATGTATGATAAATGTATTCATTTATTAAAATCATCATTTACTCGAAAAATTCAAATTTTAAAATTATAACTTATTTTATGATACATTAAAAATTTGTTATGGCCTCATAAAATTACCCTAAAATCATATAAAAAATTAATAATAATTTTTGAATATGGTTTAAAAGAATTAAATTTCTTTAATATAATTAAATTATCATAAAATTGTACTTAAATATTTATGCCTTAAAAATAACAAGACATAAATAATAATTATTAAAAATTATTTTCTTATAATATGATGTAAATATATAATTAATTCATTTATAATATGCATAAATTTTATTTATAATCTCATTTTAATTTTAATATAAATATTTATGCTTTAATATTCATAAAATAATATTAATATTCCTAATGATAGGTTACTGTTTAGTCAGTTTATGTTATTAAACATATAGAAATACCTCTTATTTCATTCATACTTCATTATAATGTCTATATTGAGTTCTTTATATTATATTACAGGAATTATACTTTTTGAAATATATATAAGAATGTAATTATACATTTTTAACTTTTGGGGTCATTATATACTACCTCTATTTTGATTGATCATTAGTAAAGAATGAAGTAGAGTTGTTGTCGTCAGTGGGATCCTCTAATTTAGTTTCACATCAATAGAAATTAACAATTGTGACTTCAAATTAAAAAAATTAAAATTTAAATATCATTATAATGTTTTTTTCATTATTTTTAATAAGAAAAAATTAAAATTTAAAAAATTGAAAAATTATTTTAATAAAATTATATTATAATTCATTTTAAATACATTCAATAAAAATTTGAAATTATTTAAAAAGATATTAAAACAATTTTGTTGAAATTAATCCATGGTTTCTAATGATTTAAATTTTAAACAAAAACCAATAATAAATATAAAAATATATATTTTTTACATCAAATATATATTTTCAAATAAAATCCTATGTTTTAATTTCTTACTATTAAATCTTTTTTTCAATTATTATAAAAATGATAATTATTTTTTATAAATTTATAAAATGAATATAAATATTCATTTTTATTTTATATTATAATTAAAATTTTTGATCAATATAATAAAACATGTTATAGAAAACTACATAACCTTTAATGGATTCAAATTTTCTCAGATGAAATAAACATATTTATTTTTAACCTAAATTAAGTAGCTAATTAATTGAATTATATTTCCTTAATTAATCATAAATTGAGTATCATAAATATTATATTAGGTATCATATAATAGAGATTCCAAAAGTTATATTATGGACATTTCTAAGGTATAAATAGAAGGCGCCTCTAAATTCATATTATCCTTTGTCTATTAATATATAACATTCCTAACTTCATTTTAATCATTCGTGATATCACCTCATGAATACATAAAAATTCAGATAATACTTATATGTTTAGTAATTTTAGAAATATAATTCTCATTTGTATTAAAATTTTGGGACTTCATAGTGAATAATATGTTATTATTGCATTATTTTTACATATATTTTATTTTCCTGTTTTATTTATATTGATAATGTTGAAATTTTTGTCCTATAAATACAGTTAATTATAAAAAGTATATTTATATTAGTGGAAATTTATTTTTATAATTTTCATTTTATATATTATTCTTGAGATCAATTATTTTTTAAATTAATTTAATTAAAATGGTCCTATAATTTAAAATTTAGAATAATATATTTATAATGATTAAATGTTTTAAATTTAAAAATATTAAAAATTATCTCCCCATAGAAATGAGGAATGTTCAATCATGTAATTCATCAATATTCCATTAACCATGATTTTATCATGTTATAAAACAGTATCTACCTAAAATTATAAAAATAATATTTAAGTTAGGACATTTATTATTTATTATTATTATATATATATATTATATCTCAAAAATATATGTATATTATTATAAAATTATAAACATACAATTCAAATAACATTTAATATTTCCTATTCATTATTTTTAATGATAAATAATTTCAATAAACCATTAAACATATGATATCATTGATCATCGTCTCCAAGATTTTTTATTCCTTAATTTGTGAGAATTATCCAATACTTCATTACAATTTAATCAATATATTTCTAAAATAATATTTTGAGAAGGAATTATTTCACTAATTTTATCGTTACTCATGTGATAATTATTTTTTGTATTCAATATTGAGTTGTATAATATAAAATACTGCACAAATAATAATTACATAATATAATAATTGTAATATAAGATAACTATTTTAATATATTTAGTATATGTATGAAATTCTCATCACTTTATATTATGTTTTTTCATATGTTAACACTCATTGTATTTAAAAATCATTAAATTAATATCTTCATTGTATTATGTTTTATAAGAATTATCAAATAACCTCTCCAACTTCTCTATATACTTCATATTGTGTTAATTTTTAATAAACACATAGTCCATCAATTCTAATTGTGAGATGTTTTTAAAACATATATAAAATCTACCAATCAAATTATGACGATTAACACAAACATTTCAAATTTATATATTTAATATCTAAAACTATTATCATATGTACATACTAAAACATCATTAATTGGTTTTAACTAATGAAATTCTATTTTAAAACTATGTTAATGAAATCAATGGGAAATTTTTAAAAAAAATATAATAAAAATCCTCCCATTTTGTGGAATTTATGTCATTATTTTTTTGTGTTTTTAATTAGTGACAACCACTAACTAGAATCTTTTTCTACATGATATACTAAATCAGTTAAACTATAATTATTTTAGAGAATGAAAAAATAAAATAGGTTGATTATTTTAAATATCAATTCCTTGGTTATCTCTAAATATAAAAGTCTGGAAATGGTTGGATGATTTGGTGCCAAGAAATATTCTATTATTGGTATATTATAGTATATATATAATGGTCACTATATTATAACATAAAAACTACCCATATAAATTTTTTGATGAGTTGTAAGGTAAATATATTAATTAACACATCTAAAAATATTATTAGATACTATATATCAAATCATAGGTTCCCCTAACACCATTTCAAGTATATTCCCTTTGTTACATTTATTGAAAATTATAATGAAATTGGTATAAATTAGAAGGAAAAATTTATTAATACTAATAAAATAAATTTTAAATTTAATTAAACACATTGAAGATGATATATAAATGTTATATCCCAATTAAATCCTTATTTTATGATTTTTAAATTTAAATTTTATTCTATGCTTAATATACATTTCTTTAATGCTTATTTTTATCAAAACATTGTTATGATGCTAATTATAAACTTAAAAACCTTACCCTATAAAAACTACTTATTTTTAATCTATTTTTATAGTGCCATCATTTCATTATTAATTATTTTTAGGTTTTATGTTGTTTTCTAATAACTTATATATCCATAATTAAAAAATAATCTGGATATTCTCTCATAATGTGCATGTTTTTTCCATTAAAAAAAGTTATTGAAATTATACCCCTTCTTCTCTCTAGACCTGTATCCATAATTTGAATATTGATATTTATATCATTCAAAAACATCTAAAAACTCAATTAAACCATTATTATTTGTGAAATGAGCATGATAATAATTTTCATATGTAAAAAATTTATGAAAATCATTATTAAAATAATTATAAGGAAGGCCTTGATGGGGAATTGATCAAAAAACATTACACATTTATAATATTAAAAACGTACATTCATTTATAATGTAAATATATATATTATAGTAAAAAAACACAATATAGTTAATAATAAAATTATATAAAAAGATAAATTTAATTTAATAATAATGAGTGGCTTTGTAAAAACAAAAATAATATCATCCATAAATCCATAATATATTTAATAATGGATTTATCTTTTTTTTAATTTCAATATATAATAATAATATAATAATTAATTAAAAAATTAATTCGGGGTTTATATAATTGTAGTCATTGATATATTCATGTACAAATGAAATATATAATATCACAAATAAAATAATCATTATTGTTCATTTTATTTGATATCTCTATTTATAAAAGATAACCCATGAATAGAAAATATTTGAAAAAAAATTGAAAAAAATTTATCAATTCAATTAATAGAAAATTGAAAATATTGATATAATAGAGATAAATAGATCTATATGGCTAATAAAATTATAATAAATTTGGGTTTATTGATAGTAATAAATTAATATTATCATGATATGTAAAGATAAATACTATATGATATTATATCAAAGGATTCAATAAACCATAAACATAATCTAAAGAAGTTTTTTTTGTGATGTTTCATCTAAAAAATGAATTATAATGTGTCGAATATTATAAAAATATTAAAACATGTTTACTATAAAGTGATATGAAAATTATTTTATCTAATTTTATAATATATTTTTAACTAATGGTTGTATCAAATTTTCATTATATTATCAGCTATTGAATGTTAATAATCAAAATGAGGTTGAAAACATTTCCAATATTTCCAATATAGTGTTCTGAAAAAAACTGGGCTTTCATGTTTTGAATATTTAGTTGTCACTGAGATTTATATAATTATTTTGAATAAAAATAATTCATTCTTCAATCTTCATATATATATATATATGTACATTCACTCATACTCATCTAATATAAAATGAAATTTTTTGAGTTATCGTCAATCATAATTTAAAAGAAATAAAGCAACTTTTAAAAAATACCATGTATCTCTCAACATCACCTTTATTATTATTTAAATCCCCGAAAATTCACTTTATTTCATATAACTATTACAATTCTTATACATCAATATCTAAAAATAACATAAATTGTTGAATTATTTTTGTTAGTTATTTTCATGACTTACTGATAATAAAAGTTTTGATAATGATTTTAAAGTACATCACCTCAATCACAATACTCATTTCTCCATCAATTTACAAAAAAAAACAGAGTTTGTGTTTAATTTATGGAACATAATTTAATTATTTAAATACAATAATTTTTATTTTAAGTAATAACACAATTTTTCCCTTATAAAACATTAGAATATTGTAGCAAATGCTTTTGAGGTGTAGCGACAAGGCAACATATGATTCTGTGGTATGGTGTGGCTCTGTATTGATATAATAAAACAATAAATATATTATAGGATTCTGTAAATTTTTTTTATAAATTTCTTGAATAAATTCCAAAAAAATTATCTGATGGGAAATATATGACTTTCCCTAAATCTATAACATATTTTTTAAACTACGATTGATAAAACTATTATGCTTTTTGGGATTTTTATTGTTTTGTGATGATGAGAAGATTAGTAATTTGATAAATAACTAAATAAATTTATTCAATATTATACAATCAGAAAAGAACTGCACTATTTAATACCCATTATGTAAAATCATTAGTGTTTTCCATATAACCCTATGGATTTGGATATAATTCATCGAAGGAGTGTTCTTGGTAGAATATCAACATATCATGAAGTAGTGATTAGTTTTCCAAATGTGCTTATGGATCTATTGAATGAATGTGATGGGAATGTATTAATTTTTAAGTGAGGGTCACAACTGAAGATAAGGAATTGTTTATGAATCCCATTATTTTATTCCATGTATATCAAAAATTAGTTAACTAAACATGAATAGATTTTTTGATCGTTGATTGATTAGGATTACTAATATTATAATATTAGTGTAATGAATTTATATTTCATTTATTATGTCTTATATCATCTAATTTATTCATAAAAACATAATATAACCCAAAAAATATTTATTTTTATTATCATTAATTATGTTTGGTGTTTTCTCCCCATGTTCATTGTGTTATCACCACATACAGTTAGTTTTTTTTTGGTTCAACAAATACCCTCAAATGATTTATTAGGTAGAATATCTAACGAAAATGTGTCATCTCCATTGAGAGGATGGAATTTGTGATGTGATTTAGGTATCTATTTTACAAATAAAAAGGATTTTATGGCGTGAGGAAGATATGACAAGGAGTTTCCATTAATAACTGATGTGAGTTAAACATTTGAAATATTTTTTTAAAAAACTTTATACCCTATTATTTCACTCCAATAAATAAAACATGGATAATTATAGATTATATAATGAATAAAATAGAAATATTGGTTTACAATTTCATTTGGAAATGTTTTGGTTCATTTTTTACTATTATCTTTTTATTTTAACACATTATAAATTCATATTTACTTTAGCTGTGGTAAACAGTTTTTACTATTTTTTCTATTAAAATTTCAAAACAATTAATTTATCTTTTTTAGATTATATAAATTATTATTATTCCAAATATGGAATCTTTTTTTCCAAATTACATTCATGAAATTGGAAAAAATTTAAATTTAATATAAATCCCAAAAATGTGATGATAAAAATTGTTTTTAAATAGATAAATTTCAAAAGATTAAATAATTTTATATCAGAATTTATTATGATATTGATTTAATGTACCAAAATTGATTTATTGTATATATAATTGAACTAATATTACTTTAAACATATTTTAAACATTAATATAACTTTAAAATAAAAATAATGAAAATATAGTTTTAAATCAAAATTTAGTATTCTTCACCACTACACAAAACTATATATTTTTTTGAAAATTCCCAAAACCTCACCCCTATGAAATTATATACTTGATTATAGAAAATATGAAATCTATTTAATGTAATTATATTTCTAAAAATTTGATTTTTTTATTAATCTTAATAAAATGAAATATGTGAGAAAATGGAATTATAGAAACATATGCAGACATTAAATAAAATTAAGTATTCTATATAAATATGATTAATTTAAATGAATTAATTATAATAAGTATTTTAAAATAATATATTAATATTAATATAACTACATTTAATGACTACCGTATAATGGATGAGTGTATAAAGCTATATTATTTATGTATTTTAGTTTTTTTAAACTATGTTTCGTGTACATAAAAAGATAACCCTTAGTTATGTATTGTTCAAGGATAAATTGGTTTCGTGTGTAACATAATCTATGTTAATTTATTCTTGTAATTAAATATAGACTCATTATTTATTGTAATTTAATATTTATAAAACATTAAATCTATTTTAGAAAAATATATTTCTAAAAATCTCAAGTGGTTTCATTGTACACCCGATAAAATAAATTTATTCCTAGAAATTTTATATTATTGTTATAATAAATGAGGATATGTTTTCCTCATTATATCCTTAGGTTCCCAAAAAACAGAATCAAGCTAGTGGTTTCAGAAAAAAGAATAGGTGGGTGGCATTCTTTCATATAACATTCTCTATATGATAAGGAATATCTATTGTTTTCCTAATAAAAAGGTTTTAACTGTGGTATAACCTCTGAATTAATTATATATTAAGGTTAAATCTTGTAATTATATAAAGGTGATACCTGGGGCACATCATGGATAAACGATAGGATTGGTGGAATCCCAAACCGATAGGTTACCATCATAAATGATGAAGTATTTCAAATTGACTATCATACCTTGGGATTGGAATCCCAATATTCTAAACTCTTGTAACCTTATACCATAGATTAATTATTAGAGACACATTATCACCAACACAAAATTTAATATCACATCATAATTGGTAGATAAAATTATCCGATTACGGAAGATGATATTATGGGTAGTTCAATAGATCATATCATTCCATCTATTTCATGAGATATTTTAGGACCCTATAGCTATAATTTTCCAACATCGTTATATAATAATGGATCTCAATAATTAATTACAAAAAGTGATTAAAAAATAAATATATGAATTCTTGACTGAAATATATTGTTACATGAAACTGAACTAGTGTAAGGTGTTGATCCTAATCACGTATGAAATCCAATGATAATGATGTCAGCGTATCTTATATGGTTTTATTTGTTCAATAAAACTGACAATTTTTTGGGGGACAATACATTGTGATGAAACTAAAATATTTATAATAATATTTCTTAATACTTCTCCAAATCATTGAGATAAACCATAGATTCCAATTAGATGTAATTGACTATGGTACTCCATGTAACCATACCGCTTCTATAATGTTAATTCTATCTAGATTATCCATTGATATGTATTCTCAAATAGTGATTATGTGTTATGACATTGTTTTGAGATCAATGTGATCCCATATATCATTAATCTATTTCTATATTTTAGGGAGTCCTGCCTAAAAAATTGGTGGTGATGATTTTCTATTTCCATTCATGTGTTGGTAATATATTAAACATAACTATTTAACATATTCTACAGTAATAAATTTGTTAACATACCCAGAACCAAGATATAAAATATATTATATAACTCTTAATTCCATCACACATAACGTATTCTTTCAAATATAGATATTTCATTTCACTTCAACGATAAATATTGAACGAAGAACTATGAGATTTCTATTACAACTCCATATTCATGTCTTGTATGGATGGAATGCATACATGGTTCTCAACCCTTATCATTCTATCATGTTCAATGTTAAACACTGAAACATTTACATCATTATTTTTAATTTGTATATCTTCATTTTGATAATCTATAACCTTCAAATGGATAAATGGTTGAACATATTATTGGGTATGTTAATATCCCCCCCTTCATCTGGATTTCAATATTCATCCTTTTAAAATCCATATATAATAGATCTCTTTTAATCATCATCATGGATTAGATATAATGATACATTTCACTTAAAGCATTGCCACCTTGATCTCTTACCCTATGTAGTAATGTATTAAGAATTCATAATCATTAAAAACTCCAACCATAATTATTAGTTCATGTTTAAGTCCATTTCAATTAATATATTCTTTAATATTTTATGATCCATATATATATATATATATCAGATTTTCTTCTTCACGATAATTACTCAATATCTTTATTTAAAAACTGACCATAGTTAACTCTAAATCATGAGTTGGGTGATTTTTCACATGGTTATTCATTAATCATGATATATAATCTATAACCAAATTTTTCTACATAAGACTGCAACCCAATGCATTTTTGGATGAATCATTATTGATTACAACCCCTTCTATCACTGATATTCTCATCTGTTACTAGAAAAGTTCCTCACATTCATCTATCAAGAAGAACTTATCTCCCTTTTTAGTTACCACGATGAGTGTATTGTATAGCAATGTGAAAATATCTTCAAACCATCGATAATACTAATATATATATATATATATCAGATTTTCTTCTTCACGATAATTAATCAATATTTTTATTGAAAAACTGACCACAGTTAACTCTAAATCATGAGTTGGGGGATTTTTCACATGGTTATTCATTAATCATGATATATAATCTATAACCAAATTTTTCTACATAAGACTGCAACCCAATGCATTTTTGGATGAATCATTATTGATTACAACCCCTTCTATCACTGATATTTTCATCTGTTACTAGAAAAGTTCCTCACATTCATCTATCAAGAAGAACTTATCTCCCTTTTTAGTTACCACGATGAGTGTATTGTATAAGAATGTGAAAATATCTTTAAACCATCGATAATACTTATATAAATAAAAATTATCTATCTCATTTACCATGTTTGTCTTAAGAAAACAATAAATATACATGATATTTTATGGATATACCTATATACCCTCCAGTGAGATTGTACCAAAAAAATGAAACCATTTATGAAAAACATCACACTTCAAAAATATTGAATATTTTTGCTCTTTCCCTAGGATAATTAATACAATTATAAATTGATATCAATGTTCTTCCATTTAACGTTAATATATAACAATATCATATATAAATACAACCAAACTCTAATGTTGGTAATATATTATGATATTTTCAATCAAATCAATTGACATTGAATGTTCTTTAGTAAAACTCAATAAGATCACTATATCATTATATTTTAAATACCTTTTAAGAAAATGTTTCCTGGTTATACATACCTTGTTTACCCTAAATTGATGATATAAAAAAAGTTAAATTTAAAAATGTATAAAGAACATCATATGTGATGCCTTATCCCAAGTTACCCAAAGTTTGTTCATTATTTCATAACATTGGCATGATCAATAGATATAAATTCTTGAATGACCGATAATTTTATTAGCCTAGGAAGTACTAGATACATACATATGTTTTACATTATATTCTGAAATGATAGAAATGACATTGCGTCCCCATTGGACACAATCATATACCATAGAATATTCTTATGGTTTAATCAGAATATACAGCTTCACATCCTCAAAAAAAATAAAACATAGAATGATGTGTTCTAAGGTGATATGAATGGAGAAAAATATAGAAGAAAATTTCATAAAGAAACATAAACATTTAAGGCAATTAATAAGACTAAAACCAAATTAGTTTCAATAAAAACTTCTGCATAATATGGATAAGATAAATCAAATAATTCTTATTACTTATTTACATTGATATTATTCTAGTCGAATAGTCACATGTAATATCAATGTCTAATTTCATTATGATGGAATGCATAATGTCAGACATCATAACCGTATAGTCAATGACTCAGGCCATGACTAAAAATCCTATCATGTCATGGTCTTGTGACCAGACACTATATTGTCTCATTAGACCTATCGATGCATCGAGGAGATATATCAGGTTCCTCCTATCAATTAAGATGTCCAATTCATTCCCCATATGAAAAAATAAAAACATAACAAAAAAATCGTATTAAAACTAACATATGAAATGTTAATAGATTGACAAAAAAATTTGAATGGGATAAAATTAAAACATCCATAGTCAAATATATCACAAAACCACTGATACAATATGGTAGATTGAGTCATAATAAATCAAATTCAAACAAGTGTAAAATCCATCAACACATGTTGACATAGATGAAATCAAATAAGCTTGAGAGTAATGTCTCTTTCTATTTTGAAATCATTTAAATGTCATGTAATTATAAAATAAATCATTTATTATGAAAATATTATTATAATAATGTATGTCATGCTTTGAATGTGTTATAATGGTGGAAAATAGTTGCACCCTCCGTATAAGTTAAAAAATATTCTTTCTCTAATTTTTTTGAAAAGGTCGTAAAGGACCTTGTTTGGAAAATGACGGAAAGATTCCTTTATAATTTTTTTTACAAATTGATAAAAGGCTATAAATTAAATAAACCCACAATCTATGAAATATAAAAAAAATTGAAATACATTTGTATGAAACTCAGATGTGGATGATAAAGAGGTCGCAGTAGACAGTCACATATAAACAACCTCATATAATGAAGAGATTATAAAAATAACCATTATCTTGTTATTTTCATTGATCGAGGTTATGTTAAAATACGGTATAATAGTTAAACCTTTTTTATTAAATCTTACAAGAACCAAATTCATAAATATGATATCAGATATGATTTTCTAATATAGCTCTATTAATAATATTTCAATATTATCATTGTTTTGGGGATTAATTATTCTTTTCCATTATATATTGTGTTACATAAGTAATGTTTGTTATGGATAGTACATATTTGATTCATATCTAGAATGATATTATTTTATTAAAAATTATTTTTAATCATAAATTATTTGTAACACCCCATGATGCCACAGTACACTTCTCTTTGAGTAATACAATAGCATGTGTTCTATGCAACACTGGGTTCAAGCACACCACAATGTACCAAACTAGCCGTTCAAAAGTAGTTATGAATATTATTAACTGAATTTTAAATTTTATATTATCCTTATAATTTTATAATCCATATTATTAGTTTATAAGACATAATTTAAGAACAAATACATTTTTTTTCATATAAAAGTAGTATTTTTAAAAAAATGAAATTTTACCGCCTTTTAATAGAGAAGCCTTTTGAAATCCAATTTTTTAAACATTAATATATTCAATTTGAAAAAATGAACTTATTCTCTAGAATCGGGACATAAGAATTACTTTTAATAATGTATTGGTGTTTTTCTGATAACTTTAATATTTGGGTGAATAGTGAAAAATAATATATTTTAACTGAAAACAATGTTTTTAATCAGAATAATTTATATTTTTAAATTATATATTTTAATGGTTTGTAAGTATAAATAGATTATATTTTTAGCATTTAATCCAATGATGGTCATTGTAAGTAATATCACATTGAAATTGGACATAAAAAATTGTCAAACTTTTGATAGTTATTATTTCTTAAAAATACGCCTTTTGGTTTTTACAGCACAAATTAATTTTAAATTAATAAAATAAACTCTTATGTTTTGAAATTGGTAAAATAGAATTCATATTAGGATTCATAATATCGAAATTAGCTTAGGGTTAAATTTTTGTACTTTCTTAAAAACATTCAATTTTTGATGAATAGTGAAAAATACTGAGTTATTGGTTAAAACCATCTTTTTATTTAAATAATAATTTATTTAATTAAATTTATTTTGTGTTAAAATAGATACGTAATACCAATATATGTTCAATTTAATTTATTGGAGACAGTTTATTATAATTCTAGGCATACAAAAATTGTATTGAACGTTTCGCCGTCTTTTACCCACCTCCTAGGAGAATTTCAAAATTCACATAACACAAACTTTTACCGCTTCTGTGAGTGGAATTTCGAAAATCCGAGAGACACGGTTAATATCAAGGAGTAAAATGTGGTTTGATGAGTTGAAAATATGTTTTCGTGAATAGTAACTTTTTACTTATATTTATCACAGTTAAAAGTAAATATGGTAAATAATTGAAAAAATGTTACTAATATTCCCATAACACGTGTCCTAATTCTATTGTACAAGTTTATCTCGACCAAAAACAACCTTAGGAATAAAATATTAATATTTAGGTCCACTTTTATTAGATTAGGACATTAATTATTATATTATTCAATGAAGAGTTAAAAGAGTTAAAATCAATGTTTAATTACTAAAACATTTTTAGTATAGGGTTATACATAATATAAATTCTATTTTAAATATTAATTATAAAGAAAAATAGATTTCCTACATAATGGTATTTTAAATATATTATTTAGACTTTTAAAAATTTAATTTATTCATGACACAATTGTGATGGAGTAATTACCTAATTAATGAAATATTAAAGTAATTGATACTATAAATGTCAAAATAAATGTAATTTGAGGCTTTTTACAAATTAGACTTATTTTATAGGTTAATATGACATTTTATTATTGATTTATTTATGTTTTTTTGAATTAAAAATTATGTTATATTTTTCAAAAAAATCAAATATCAAATAGGGTCAAAATTGACATAAAAGAGTTTTTAAAACAAATATTATTTTATTAATTGATATTATATTCCTAAAAATATAAGGATCTTCCAAATGACTTATTTAATGATAGGTGTATCATTAATGGACCATTTTGGGGTCTCTTGGATGTATATAGTAACTTTATTAACTATATAATATAAATATAAAAAGTGACATGGTAAATGTCATACTAATTAAATAAGAGTTAAAACTAAAAGATAAGGTTAATATAATGACCGAAACCTATCTAAAACATATTGGATGAATGGTTTTCGACCTATCCCCACCTAAAAATTTAATTAATTTAGTATGGAGCCAGTATCAACCTAATATTATTTTATTATAAAATAATATTTCTAGCTTTTCCTAAGGTGCCTATGACCCCTCTCAAAAAGGGAACTCCCCCTTCTCTCAAATTCATACCTTAAAATCCTTTGGGTTTGGCAAAACCCTTCACAAATATCCTCTCAAATTCACTACCTTCAACCTAGATTCCTTATTTTGGTCCAAAAGCCACCCTATGGAGCACTTTTGTTCAAATCAAAAGGAAGAACCCGAAGAAGAGGTAATGTTTTCACCACACTCATTCAAGTTCCTTTCTTCTTCAACATCTTATTTCTTTGTTATTTAAATTCTAAAATAATAACTCCAGTAACTTCAATATACTGTGATGTTATTATAAATATGGTTCAACCATATTCAGTATTCTATCCATCCTTTTAATGACATGTCACTATACGTGCATATGTACGGCTTACGGTCTCCACATCGTGGTGTAATTGTTATTCAATAAATTATTATTTGGATTGGTATAATAATGATGTGTAATTCATGTAAATAATTAATATAACATTATAATGATTCTGTGTATATGATATAACATCGAATTATATATTATTTTAATATCAAAAGACTGATATTATCACTCGTTCGTACGTACGGACTACCGTCTCCACGAATGCGATGAAATTCATTCTCCATCGTATCCATTCAAGTCTATTTATCATTTGATGATTTAAAACAATTTGTAAGGACATGATATCATTCTAGATATGAATAATATACATCCTATTCATAACAAACACGACTTATGTGACAAAACATATAAATGAAAATGAGTAAGTTAACACCCGAAACGACGATAATACTTAGATATTATTAACAAAGCAATGTTAAAAGATCATATATGATATCATTTTAATGTATATGATTCTTGAATAATTTAATAAAATTTATTTCACCATTATACAGGATGTTAAACTACCCCCATCAAAGGAAAAGTAAAAGGAAAGGGTTTATTTCACAATCTCTTCATTATCTGATGTTGTTTATATGTAAATATCTACTAGGACCTCTTTTTCATCCACATCTGTGTTTCTTAAAATGTATTTCAAAACATTATTAATATTTTACAGAATATGGTTTAAAGTCATTTATAACCTTTTCTGAATTTTTATAAGAAGTTTATAAAGGAATATTTACTTTATTTTCCTAACAAGGTCATTTTTAACCTTTCGACAAAATTAAGGTAAAAATGTATTTTTTTAACATATACGGAGGGTGCAACTATTTTTCTCCATTATAAAATCTTAAAAGCTTCCCATATAAGCTTATAAGAATATTTTTAATGTAAATGTATTATTTTATAATTTTTTACCTTTAAATGATTTCAAAATGAATATTTTATGAATTTGTGAAAGGAACTCTTTATGCAGATCAGAATTTTAAATGTTTTAATGATTTATCGTTCTAATTTTTTTTAATTAATTTTCATGTATTCAAAATGATTTTAAGGATTTATTTATATAGACATAAATGTTTTGAAATGATATTTCTTTTAAAAAGTTTCAAAGTTGTATGGGACACTTTGATTCAAAAATCTCTTAAAATTAATTCCTTTATAAATATGTGACTTTTAAATGATTTCAAAAAATAGATATTTCTCTAAAATAGTTTTGAATTCATCTATGTCAACATCCTTTGATGGATTTTAATCTTATTTGAAGTTGATTTATTATGATACAAAACTTCCATATTGTGTTAAAGGTTTTGTGATATGTTTGATTGTACATGTGTTATTTTTATACCATTCATGGTTTATGGAAAAAAGTATTTACATTTCATATGCTAGTTTTAATACGAATGTTTATGTAGTGTTTAAACCTGTTCATATGAAGAATGAATTGGACTTAGTAAGTGACGGGTGGAGCCCGCTATAGCTCCTCGATGCATCGGTAGATCTCATGAGACAACCTAGTGTCTTGGAACGAGGTCATGACAAAATCATATTTGTAGTCTTGGCATGAGGCCTTGGCTATGTGGTTATGATAGTCTGGCATTATGCATTCCATCATTATTAAAGTGGTTACTGAAATTGCATGTGATTATTTGACTACAATAATATCCACGTGAATAAGTAAATGGAATTGTTTAATTTTATTTTTTCCATATTCTTCTGAAGTTCAAGTTTTAAAGACTTTTGTTTTATTTATATATTACCTTAAATGTTTATGCTTATTTATGAAAGTTTCTGCTGTATTGCGTACCCTTACTGAGCGTTTGATCTCACCCATTTCTATGTTTTATTTTTAATAGGATTTCAAGAAGTGTACTGTGATTGATATGTAGAGTTATGACAAGGGAATAATGGCATTCGTAAAGGATTATTTATGTTTTTGAATGTTATAAAGTGTTGTGTAACATTCATGTATGTAATCTATTTTCCAAGACTTCTAAACCAATCGGTGATTCAGGAATTGATTCTTAGTAATCATGCCAATGTATTAAAGTGATGCACCGACTCTTGGTAACTAGGGTTTGGGCGTTACAATAATAATTATTCACGAATGATTATGATGGAAAATGAATCTAATTGTGTTCGTGAAGATGGTAATTTGTACGTACACATGAGCGACAATATAATTATATTAGAGGAGAAATCATATGTAATTTTATGGTATATCATATATAAATAATAATTAACAGTTTATATATATTTTTACATCAAATATATGCATTATTATACCCATCTAAATAATGATGTGTTGAATAACAAAATACACCATGACATGGAGATGGTAAGTCGTACGTACGCACGTGGTGTGACATTTTAATTCATTGGATGGATAGAATAATGAATATGGTTTTACCATATTTATAAGAACATAAATATATGTATAAGTTATTGGATTTATCATTTTCTTATGGTAACAACAATGAATAAGTAAAAGGAATAATAAAAGAAGATTGAAATAGGTGAAAAAATTATTATCTCTTCTTCGGGTCCTTCATTTTGATTTGATCGAAATGACACATTAGGATTGCATGTAATCAAAGAAATTACTCTAGTATGAAATGAGTGTATTTGGGAGGATATTTTATGAGATGTAGTAAATGAAAAATGGATTCGGAGATGTGAAATTAATAGAAGGGAATTGCCCTTTTATAAGAGATTTGAGGGTCACTTTTGGAAATCTTGAAATATTAATTTATTATACATTCATATTCAGATTATATTGTCTCTAAAAGGATTTATTTGGAGGATATGATAGAGATGGGTGGAATACCTCTGAACTAAAAGGGTTTAGATAGGTTTTTGTCACCATATTATACATATATTTTAGATTTAACTCATAGTTAAACGGTTTAACATTTAACATGTATTTTGGTATTATTTTTATAAATGGTTAATATAAATACTATAAAAATCCAATCGAACCCCGTGTGGTTCATTGTTGATATATATGTACTTATCTAAGTCATTTGTCTGAAACATTGATGTTTAGGAATATTATATCAATTAATAATAATGTATTTATTTTAAAAACACATTCATGTTAACTTTGACCCTATTTGATATTTTGATTTTGTGAAAGTCATAACAACATTATCACTTAAAAAAAATTATTTATTCAACACTAACATTCCATATTAACCTAGAATTTTTTTTAATTCATCAAAAGTATATATTTAGATTTATTTTGATATTAATAATATAATTTATTTTAATCATTGATTAATAAGGTAATTACTTCTTCCTCATTGTGTCATATATAAATTTATTTATATAATGTCTAAAAATTACAAGTAAAATACTATTATATAGGAAATATTTTTATATTTATAATGAATATTTATAGTAAATTTATATTATGTATATCTATATATTAATAATGGTTTATTTATTAATTTTGAATTTAAAACATTTAACTCTTCTTTAAATAATATAATAAAAAATATCATAATCTAATCCATGTAGACCAAAAAGATCATATTTTATTCCGATGCATGATTTCGGTAAAATTAAACTTATTCAATAGAATTAAGACATCTTCTACAGTAATTATAATATCATTTTTACCCTTAATTACCATATTTACTTTTAAAGGTGGAAAATAAAATTTAAAAGTTATTATTCACCAAAAATTATTTGCATCTTATTGAAACATATTTTACATACAGATTTCAACTGTGTCTCTTGGATTATTTGAAATTAAATTCATAGAAGTTATAAAATTACATTTTATAAAAATTCGTAAATTTGCCTAGAAGGTGGGTAAAACACGTCAAATGTTCAATAAAATTTTATAAATATAATCTTATTATAAATGAATCCAATGAATTAAATTCAAAAAATATAGGTATTATGTATCTATTTTGACCTAAAATAAATTTTAATAAAATAACTAATTATTTAAATAAAAAGTCAGTTTAAAACAATAATTCAGTATTTTTCACAATTCATCAAAAAATTAATTTTTTAAGAAAAATACCCAAAATTCACGCTAATTTATTTTTGATATTACAAATCCAAAAATGAATTACATTTTAAAAAATAAAATTTTATAAAATTTAAAAAATTGGGTATTTCTATTCATAATGGCTAGTTTGATTGGTCATGGTGTGTTTAAACTCCAGGTTGCGTACAACGCAAACTATTTCATTATTCAAATAGAAGTATACCATGGAATCATGGGGTGTTAGATTTATCCATCCTTAAAATAATTTCATCCTCGGAATTTTTTGAATACTACTAAATAAAATTGTTTTGGTGGTTCTTCACCTTATGTTCTTTGGGTTTCCATGTTGCCTATTCCATCTTATGGTTTCCCCATAGATCTTTTACTAGACAAGTCATTCAGTTTCTCCATACATGTTCCTCAGTATCTAGGATCTTGACAGGCTCTTCACAATAAGACAGATCATTGTCCAGTTCTATTTCTTTATATGAGAGTACATGTGTTGGTTCAAGAATGTATTTTCTCAACAGTGATACATGGAACATGTCATGAACTTTTGAGTGACATGGATGCATAGCCAAACAGAATGAAACAACTCCATTTCATTCTAATATTTAAAAAGGTCTCATGTACATGTGACTCAATTTACCCTTATTACCGAATCGTAAAACACTATTACATAGAGATACCTTTAAGAAAACATGGTCACCTACTTGAAATTCCAAATTCTTCCTTCAGTTATTGGCATATCTTTGTGTCCTACTTTGTGTTACTTTAATGTTGGTTTGGATAATATTTACCATTTATATTATTTCCTCAACATGTTCTAGGCTTATGATTTTTCTTTCTCAAACATAATCCAAAAAGGTGGCATTCAACATCTATTCCCATATATCACTTCATATGGTGCCATCTAAATACTTGAATGGAAGATAGTGTTTTAGAAAAATTCTATAAGAAGTAAATACTTATCCCACATACCTTGAAAATCATGTGAGTAAGATCTCAACATATATTTTATGGTTTGAATATCTTTCTTTCATTGTCTATCAGTTTGAGGGTGGTAGCCAGTGCTCAAACAAAGTTTAGTATCTAGGAATTTTTTAAGATTTTTCCAGAATCCTGATGTAATATGAGGATTCTGGTTAGAATCAATCGATAGTGGTACTCCATGAAGACTTACGACATAAGTAATATAAATTATTCCTAAACATTAATGTTGTAAATATTATCTAATTGAAAGATAATGTGCTGACTTGGTAAGATGATCAACAATGACCAATATTTCATCATTCCATCTAAGAGTATTTGGTTTCCCCATGGCAATTTCCATCGTAATATCATCCTATTTCCACTCAGGTAAAGGAAGAGGTTTCATTACTCTTCTAGGATGATGTCTTCCAGCCTTCACCTATGTACAAACCATACATCATTACACATAATTATAAATCTCCCTCTTTATGTTGTCCCGACAAAAATTCTCCTTCAAATATCTATACCTCATAGTGCTACCAGGGTGTATAGTGAAATTGGAGGTATGAGCATCATCCAAAAAATCACTTTCTATATTAGGAATGTTAGGAACACAATTTCTATTCCCAAATTTCCAAATTTCATCTTCATATAAAAATTCAATCAATATCCCATAATTCTCAGCATTAATTTTCTTTTAAAATATCTCTTCATCATTCTGAAAACATTTTATCACTACTTGTAAAGAGGGATTAGAAAGCATTTGAAAAAGTATTGATGTTTCACCTTCCATGGTTATTCCCATATCCATTATTAATATATCCATGTACATAAGATCAATTTCAACTATCATATTATTCAAAACACCATGATATTTTCTTATAAAATATTCTACCACATTATTTTCCATCCTCGGGTGGTAGTGTATAGTGCCATCATAAACACTGAGTAGTTCTTCCCATAGTCATTGTATCTTGTTGAGTTCATTATATGAGAAAATAAATTTCAAAATCTTCTGATCTGCAGTTATCTATAATTTTCACCACAAAGTTATTATCTTTATATCTTCAAAGAAAATATTATAGCTTCTAACTCATGATCATGTGTGGGATTGTTTTGTTCATGGATTTTTTAGCTATCAGGATGCATTAGTAATGACCCTATCATTCATCATAAAGACAAAACTAGGTAAATTCATTGAGACATCACAATAAATAACAATCCTATCATTCTCCCATGGTAGATTCACGATAGGAGCATTGACTAATCTATTATTCAGTTCATCAAAACTTTATTCACACTCATTTTAATGACAAATTTTACCCCTTTACTTGTGATAATGGTTAATTGTTTATGAAATTGGGAAAAATATTAGATGAAACACCTATAATAACATATAAAACCAATAAAACTATGTACCTTGGTTATACTTGTTGGTGATGTCCATTCTTGTATTTCTATTTTATTAGAATTATAAATAGAGATTCCATCGATAGAGATAATATCTCCATGGAATGAAATTTCATGAAGCCTGAATTCACATTTGATAAAATTTTCATATAATTCATTTAATTTGAGGGTTTTTAGAATAGTGAACAAGTTATTTTCATGATCTTTGTAGATTTATTATTATACAAAGATATCAACTATAAATAACTCTAAAAATTCATCAATATATTCCTTGAAAACACTATCATTAAGTCCATGAAAATTGATGGTGCATTAGTCAATCAAAAAGGCAATATAGTAAACTCATAATTCCCATAACTGGTTCAAAATTATATTTTTAGAATGTGCTTCTTCTTCACACACCACTGATGATATCCATATCGAAGTTCAATATTTGAAAAATATTTAGCAGCATGAATTTGACCGAATAAATCATCAATGTGAGGTAGGAGGTACATTTTCATTATTGTTATTCAATGATCTTCCATTAGTTAACCCACAACCTCATTGATCCATTATTCTTATTAACACAAATAATAGGGGCTCCCCATGGAGATACATGAGGGAGAATAAATTAATTATTACATAATTCCTATAGTTTTTTCTATAGATCGACTAAATCTATTGTGGCCATTCTATAAGGGGTCTTTGATATGGGGATTGACCTAGGAACTAAGTCTATAGAAAAAAAATTTCTATTTCTGAAGGATGTCTAGGTAAATCCTCTAGAAACACATCAATTTATTCATACACAATAGGGAAGTTCTCTATTTGAACATTTCTATCCTCACCCATAGTTATTTCTCTCTCTTCCTCCCCAATAATTGATATTAGTAGATCTACTGGGGATGGATCAAGATGAGATTCACATGGTGATGTTTCAACTCTAATGGTAAGGTATTCCTTTGCATCATTAAAAATTGTGACCTCATTATTCTTAAAATAAATTTATTCATTGTTATAAGAAAGAAAATCCATTATAAGGATTATATCAACTTCATTCATGGGTCTAAAGATGAGATCAGTATGTAACGAATGTTTCTATTCCCTAATGGGAACTGATTCAAAAAGATTATTGCAATGATACTTCCCATATGAGTTTTGACTGACAACTACCTTATTAATTCAAATTGGAAATATCTAATTTTTTATAAAACTGAGAATATATGAAACAATGAGATGATACGGAATCAAATTAAACACTCTATAAACATGATAAAATTTTTAAATTACATTCCACCATGTCATTCAGAGCATTAACCTCAACAGTAGTGATTGAATAAGCTTGGACATTCTCACTTATACTAATCTAAAGTAAGATTCCCTAATTCAAAGGAAATTCATTTTCAGAATTCCCCATTTCTCTACAATTTTATAATTCTACACTGATAACCTCTTTCTTTTCCTTGTAATCATGAGAAAGGTTCCCTTTTTCACTGCACATGTAACAGACTCACATTCCCTTCAGGATTGTACTAGGGTGTTTCTTCCCAATTTTACTTAAGGATAAAAATTCAACATTTCACTTCTTCCCCTTATTTTCAATTTCATTATTATCAATACATAACAAATTATCTTTCTTTACTTTAATGTTGTATGCCATTAAGAATTATTTTTCTTTCTTGATATCACATGAGACTATATATTCATACAATGAGAAGGATTTTGAGACTAATGATAAATGGAGAAATGGATTTAACCCATAAAGTAAGTGATTAAACATACTCCTTGGGTTTCATATATAATCTAAAACATTCCTTGGTAACCTTATAATGATAGACTCGTACTTTGCGACATTCCTATCCTCCTTTTTGCCTTAGACTCAGAAACTGAATTTCCTTATCTGCTCGAGGTTCATGAGGAATGTATTTTCTAGGAAAATATATTTAAACTCCCTCCATTACATATTAAACAATTCATCAACATTCATTTTGTTTATAATCAATGACAACCATTAAACTAAATCTCCAAGGAGGAGATAAACTGCCATGACATATTTTTCTCTTTCGCTACACTTCAAATAACCAAATATTTTCTCTAAGGGACTTAAAAATTTCATAGATAAAAATTGATTTTTAGTCCCCATGAATTTCTTTTTTTGTTTCCCCATAAAGCGGTCTAACATTGATCCTCCATGTTATGCACCAGGGTTCTCCATATGGGTATGGTTGTAATTCATAATCTAAGTGGGATGTCTTGGTATTGTTATAAGTTCTTCAACCCCAATTGAATCACCATCTACACTATAATTTTCTTGAGTAGAAGATAAATCATTACATGGATTACGTGCGTTGATACAGTTTCTAGTAATTCAGGTAGGCACCATTTCTAAACAATGGTATACAATATATTAGTTTATGAATCTCAATACCGAATTTCAAACATCTAAAATACATCATATAAATTTAACAATTTTGCATAAAATTCCTAATCATTAAAATATATTTTCTTTTAGGAAGTATTTACCCATAAATCTTTCTTAATCAATTTTATAGAAAATGTGAATTATCATCAGCATATATCCCTCGTGTTTCATAACCAACAGTGTAGAAAGGCCCGTTGTCATGTACCAGTATAACTAAAGTCAATCACAAAACTTTTTATTAGAGTGTTCACTCCATGGTTCATCAGTTCCATATCGACCTCTACCTTCTCAAATCCAAACAAGGATGTATTTCTTGATAAATCAGCAAAACCACTACCTTACCAAAATTCAAGGAATTTATTCTATACTAATCTGTAAATTGTTTCATAGGAAAATGTTTTCTAATCAGATTTTTTTCTAAATACAATTTCCAAGGATTGTAAAAAAATACCTTGGATACCAACTATAATTCCATAAAACTATTCACCTAGAGATGGTGCATTATTACATTACATTGGCATGATCACAAGAGATCATGTCTTGAATGACTGATTAATTTAGTACCCGGGGAAGTACTATATACATTCATAAGTTTTACATTACATAATGAAATGGAATAACAATGACATTGTGTCCCATTTGAACACACTTGTATATCTTATCATATTCATAAATGTTAATCGCTCTATGATTCTTCTCATCCTAGGGAAAAATAAAACATAGAAAGGGGTGATCTCAGGTTCTCATCAAGGATAACAATATATCCAAAACTATTATAAAAATGAGAAAAACATTTATGGTAGTGTATACGTCCAAATCAAAAACCTATTAAAGATAATTCTAAGTATAATATTGAAAATAAAAATCAAATAATTACATTTTCTGATTTTCATCGATATTATATTAGTCGAATAATCACATGTAATATCAATAGCCATTTTCGTAATGATGGAATGCATAATTTCGGACTTCATAACCACATAGTCCAAGACTCATGTCAATAATACAAATAATATCGTATCAAGGCCTTGTACTAAGATAGTAGTTTGTCTCATTTGACCTACTGATTCATCGAGGAGCTATAGTGGGCTCCACCCATCACTTACTAAGTCTAACACATTCCACATATGAAAAAGGTGAAACATAACATAAATATTAGTATTAAAACTAGCATAAAAATTTTTATTACATAATTAATAAACCATGAATGGAATAAAAAAAACATCCACAGTAAAACATATCATAAAACCTTCATTACAATATGGATGATTGTATCCAAATAAATCAACTTCGAACATCTGTAAAATCCATAAAAGGATGTTGAAAAAGATGATATCAAAATTGTTTGAGATAAATATCTCCTTCTATTTTGAAATAATTTAAAAGTCATGTAATTATAAAATAAAATATTTATTTCGAAAATATTTATATTAGAATGTAAGGGAAGCTGTGAAGGTGTTATAACGGCCAAAAATAACTGCACCCACCTTATAAGGTAAAAACATTCTTTACAAAATTTTGTTGAAAAGGTCGTAAAAGACCTGGTTTAAAAAATGATAGAAATATTATTTAATATAATTTTTATAAAATGTAAAAAAGGGTATAAATTAATTTAACCCATAGTCTAGGAAATAGTAAAAATATTTTGAAATACAATTTTATGAAACACCAATGTTGATGATAAAGAGGTCCTTGTAGATAATCACGTAAAAACAACCTCCAATAATGAAGAGATTGTAAAATTAACACTTACCATGTAAATTTCCTTGATCGATGGCACGTTAACCTATTGTAAAATATTTTATTCATTGTTATTAAATAGTAAATTAACCACATATATAAATATGATATCATATGTGATCTTCTAATATTGCTTTGTGAAGAATATTTCAGTAGTATCAATGTATCAGGTGTTAAATGATTCATTTTATTTTATATTCTTTATTATGTAAGACATGTTTGTCATGGATAAGACATATTTGATTCATATCCAGAATGATATTAAGTTCATAAAAATAATTTTTATCATAAAATAAAAATTATTCTTGAATGATTATGATAGGGAATGAATGTCACTATGTTCGAGGAGATGGTAGTCCATACGTACGCACGAGAAAAAATATCTGTATACCAGTTGTGTAATAGTATGTAATTTGTTGTTATATAATAGATAAATAATCATTAACATGTTATATTTATTAGTTACATCAATTATACTCATTATTATACCCATCCAAATAATGATGTGTTGAATAACGAACTACACCACAACGTGGAGATGGTAAGCCGTACAAGCAGATGTATGGAAACTTTTTCATTCATGGGATGGATAGAATAATGAAAATGGTAGTACCATATATATAATAAAATCACAGTATGTACAAGGCATTGGATTTATAATTTTGTTATGGTAACTACAATGAAAGTGGAAGGGGATGAAGAAAAGAACATTGAAAGAGGTGATCAAATTATTTCATCTTCTTCAGGTGCTTCCTTTTGATTTAATCAAAATGGCTCCTTAGTTTAGATTATGATCAAAGTAAGGCTTTAGATTTAAATGAGGGTAGTTTTAAGGATTTTTGAGCTGGGGTTCACCGAGCCAAATGGAATTAGAGATGTGAAATTAATAGAAGGGGAATTACCCCTTTTTATGAGAGATGAGGGCCACTTTTGGAATAGTTTGAAATATTATTTTATTATACAATCAAATTCGGTTTATAAAGGCTCAAAAAGGATTTATTTAGAGCCAAAGGTGGTTTTGGGTCGAAAAACTCTCAAAAATAGGTTTTATATGGGTTTAGGTCACCATATTAATCTTATTCTTTAGATTTTACTCTTAGTAAAGTAGTTTAACTTTAACCATGTATTTTGATATTATTATAAAAAATTGTTAATAAACAAACTATAAAAAGCCATGAAAACCCCAAGTGGTTCATTATTTATATATATAATCTTATCTAAGTCCTCTGGACGAACCATATATATATATAATAATTTTATATTAATTAATAATATTGTATTGGTTTTAAAGACTCATTTATTTCAATTATTACACTATTTGGTATTTTGATTTTGTGAAAGTCGTAATAACATCATCACTTAGATAAAATTTATTCAATCACCACTAACTAGTCCTATTAACTTATAAAATTAGTGTAATTAATCAAATTCATCAATTTAGATTTATTTGGATATTTATATTATCAATTATTTTAATCATTCATTTATGATGTAATTATTATATCCTCATTGTGTCATATATAAATTTAATTATAAAATTTCCAAAAATTACATATTATATACCATTATGTTGGAAATATTATTATATTTATAATTAATATTTATAGTATAACTTATTCTATGTATATCCACATATTAAAAATGGTTTATTTATAAATCATTGAATTTAACGGTTTTAAATATTCTTTAAATTAAATAATAATAAATTTCATAATATAATAAAAGTGGAACAAAAGAATCATATCATATTAATAAGGTTGATGTTGGTTGAAATACACTTATATAATAGAATTTTCAAAAGTGTTAGTGTAATTATAATATCATTTTACCTTTAATTTTTCTATTTACTTTTAATTGTGGTAAATAAAATTCAAAAGTTATCATTCCCCAAAAATTATTTTCATCCTATTGAAACAAATTTAACATATTGACATCAAACTTGTATCTTGGGATTTTTGTAATTCAATTCAACGAAGTAGTAAAATTATGGTTTATGGAAATATGAAAATGTGCCTAGAAGGTTGGCAAAAGACGTTCAATGTTCAATAAAATTTTATATATCTAATCTTATTATAAAATGACTCCCATGAATTACATTATGAATTTATATATATTATGTATCTATTTTGACAAAAAATTAATTTTAATATAATAAATAATTATTTAAAAAAAATTTGGTTTTAGACAATATGTAGTGTTTTTCACAATTCATCCAAAAATGAATGTTTTCAGAAAAATACCAAAAAACCACCCAACATTATTTCTTATATTCCAAACCTAAAAATAAAGTCCACATTGAAAAATATAATTAAAAAATTTAAAAAATTTGGTATTACTATTCATAACATCAATTTTCATCGGTCGTGGTGTTCTAAAACTACCAGATGCGTACAACGCATGCTATGGCATTATTAAAAGAGTAGTATACAGTGGAAGCTATGGGTGTTACATTAAAGATGATAAATAATTAATAAATATATTAAAAGGTATACTTTTTATTAATTTTGATTTTATTCATCTCTAAATAATCAATTTTAGTCTTATTTATCCATATTTATTTTTACCTTTATTAATTGGTCAACACCACTGTGACACTCATGGATGAATTAATCCCTTATCAATTCATTCCTCGAGTTGACTCTTCATTAACTACTACTCAATAGTTTCCATTCTATAGGGTGTCATTGAAATTAGTTTGGAACCATATATGAGACCAATTGATAACTCAAAATCCCATTTTGGAGGAATTAAATGAAACTCCTATGAAAATACATCAATAAAATCCAACAAAATTAGAATATCATCTATTTAAATTTTCTCCCCCACCTAGTTAACATAAACACCCCTTTTAAATGGGAATTAAGACACTCAATATATATTTTGTAACAACCAAGGTAATTATCAATTAGTTTCATTTTATAATGGAAATAAATAATATAATAATTTATAACAATAAAATAAAATAAAATGTTTATATATATATTTTTTGAATTTATACCGATGGAATAGTAACATGACATTAGGAATAGTAACATGAACATTAAATAAAATTAATATTTCTAATACAATAGTAGCTTCATCTATGAGAGTATAAATAAAATTTCTGTATCTTATAAGTGTTATAAGGATAAATATATATAATGTAAAAAGTTTGTAAATGTTATTGAAATCATAAATAATTTTTTTTAATTATTAAATATTTGACTTAATTTTTATAAATAATTAAATGATTTGAAAGAAAATATATTTTCACAAAATAGATTCATACCTTATTTTTTTCTTATGATTACAATATATTTTTGTGTAACATTAATTAATATTTTTAAGTGTAATAAAATCAGTTATAGTTGTAATAATTATATTGTTTGAATAAACAATGAAATTAATTTGAAATTAAATTTCCTATATATAAAATGATATTTTCAAATAATGGAGTTCTTTTTTAAATTATAAATGTCGAAAAATAGTAAGGGTGAAATTTTGGTATTCTTTTAAAATACATGTTTTTTGGTGAATAGTGAAATATGGTAATTTACTATACATGATAAATAGATGATTTATTGAGTCATAGATGATGTAAGGATGATTTATGAAAAAATATAGAACAATAATTAATTTTATAATATATTTATGTTAATTCTGAAAATATTAATTTTCCTTATCTGAATATATAAACTAATGAATATTATATTTAGAAAACACTCATCCACACAAATCTGAATACATTTCCTCACCACGGCTTCCCCTCAAACATCAAAACCTTATATATTTATTAATTTATTCAAAAATACCATACCAATACAATTACCCACTCCATGAAATTATGGTCTCGTTCACATTCAAAAACCAAGGGCCTAAATGTGGTTCTAAATTAGGAGATTTTAAGACGTATAAATTCTATTAAAATATAATTTATTTTTTCAAGTAAATTTAATTTCATACACTCTCTTAATATATGAATATATAAGTGGTATAAAACTACCATTATAATATATATACTGAAATTGTATAATGTTTATGTAAAAATTCATCACCATACTTCTTCCCCTCTACCTTTTATTCAATAAATTAAAACATAGCATGTGACGTGCCGATTTACCGACATCGTGGATGATGTTTTTTCAATTTACACTAACACTCTCAAGTATTTTCCTAAATCCGTTAATATGTTTAAATAATATTTTATTGTACATATTATATGAGATATTATTTTATAAAACTAGTTTTTATTGATAATAATAATTAAAAAAACAAAAGTGGTTCATAATTATAAAAATTCTACAAAATAAACTATCATTCATCTATAATTTTTTATATACTGAATCATAGTCATACAATATAAAATATGATATATAAGACCATTCAATATTCTAAAACATAATTAATATCATTTAATTTAAATTCTATAGTTTCTATCCACTCTTACAAAAAATCATAATAAACCATCCAAGGAAACCAATAAATAAATGCACAAAAAACAATTCAAATAAGAAAATATTATTAATAAATCGTTAGAAATATGTTTTCAAAATGTCTTATAAGTAATGAAAAATATTAATATTGTTATATACTATATTAATATTACTCTATAAACAATTATAAAAGATGATGAAACATGTTTTAAGTAAGAAAAAACCATGTTTTGGAAATTCCTAACCCAATTTCCAATCGTTGGGTTAACATTAATCTTTATTGATTCTGTGGTACAAAGATTAATTTTGAAATGAATTTTTATTAATTTATATTTTATTATTTGGATTTATAATTTATACAAATATTCCCTTATTTTTATCAATTCTCACTTCAAATAAATGATATTTGATGGGAGTTTTTGTTAATAATCCTCTTCCAATTTATTTTTTTTTTTATAGGTAATGGTTTATATGATGTATGAATTCCAATTTTATGATTATGTTCTAGTTCATTGGGATTTTTTTGATTAAATACAGAACATATATTTTTCCCAAATTCATTGGGTATGTTTATGTTGGAACTTAGTTGTATGGTTACTCCAAGTGTAACTACGATGGTTACACTATATGATATCCATGAGGGATATATATTAATATAGATGTGAGGGTTAAATTTTAAGGTATTCATGAGGGTTTAGAATAATATGATAGATATGATGGTTACAATTATATGTATTTAATTACCCATTTTACCTTTATGGAATTATATAGGTTTTCTACGTTTCATGGAAATCTCATGTATTCATAGAGTATATATATGATACTTATTGTTTGAGAAGTTTTTATTTTTGAAAATTATTTCATATGTGTATATGTATGTATGTACTAATAAATTCTTTCTATAGTTTGGTATCCTTTACATATTTTTGAGTGGTTATTCATATTATTAAATAAATTAATAGGTTTTAAAGGTGGATAAGTGAAAATGAGAATCCACGGTGTATTTGTTTTATGAATTTTCATGAATTGAAATAAGGATATTTTTTAATAACTTTTGTAACAATAAAAATGGATATTTTTTAAGTAATATTATCTTTTTATTCATATTTTTGGATATGTATGTTTTTTTCCTAACATTCTGAAAATATAAACCGAGTAGATATTTTAAATTTATTAAAGTGAATTGTAAAAAAATTACATAATTGTGCAATGATTAAGGCAGAGTTCTTATAGTTGTTATTAGATCTATGTTTTGATAACATTATGGTTAGGATAATGTTAATAAAATAAAATAAATTAACTGATAACTTATTTTTATGTGTAAATTATAAGGAATTTAATTATTGTGATGTTGGTTCATCTATGATATGTCTGTTCAGAATAATTTTCCATAGAAAATACAACGAAGCTGAATTAGGAAGGCACAGAGAGAATTATATATTTCTAAATCACCAACATATAATTCTAGGAACGGGAACCAAAAATTTTGGGTTATTAATGGCTCAGTTCATGTAGTCTATAAATGGTTATAAAATCCATATAATAGTGTAAAAAAAGTTACAACAATGGAACATTATGATAGTGGAATATTTTATGAGGCAACAACCTACTGATTTAAGTAGACCATCTGGCATATTGGTGGATGAAGGATTGATTAAAGCCCATGAAAATATATTTGATGTTATGGGGTGTTTCGATAATAAAATGGATAAAAATTCTATTTATTGTCTTGAAGGTGATGCTAACTAGTGGAGGTCAGTATTCATGAATATTAGGGATAATGGTTTGATTGATGCATTGAAATAGGGTGAATTAAAAAATATATTCCTGGAAACATATTTTCCATTGGGTTTTGGCATGTAATGAAAAATACAATACTTGAATTGAAAAAAATGGAGGTGGTTTCAATGGAAGGGTATAGATAAAAAATCACATGACTGGAATGTTATGATCAAAATATTATTAAGATAATTTATATAAAAATACATTGTCTTTACTCAAGATTCAATCCATGATGTCAAAGGGCATTGGATTCCCGTGAATTTAATTTCATTCAGAATCATTTTTTATGTGATGATAGAGTATAAATGGAGTTTTATAATGTTCATGTTTACTTTGACAATTAGTAGATTAATATGTCCCTATGAAAAGCGATGGTTAAGAATCTATCAATGAAATATGATAGTAAGAATGTCCATTTTTCATACTATGAAATGTTTCATAAATAGCACGATAGAGAATTATTTAACAAAACATGGAAGTATTGTCGATGTGGTATGATTTGATACATGTTATAATATATTAATTCAAATTTTCTTAAGAAAATTATGATAAGAAATTTGTAACGGGTTTTAAATGTTTTGAGATGTGTGTATATATAAATAACTTCTGAAATAATTATTTGAATAATAGAAATAATTTTTATTTTAAGGAGAAAGGTGAAGTTAGTTACCTTGTGACTACATCAGAATATTTTGGTTTCTTTAATAATTTTTTTAGGTACATTGTTCATTTTCTCAGATTTTTGTGATTTATTGCTTCATACTGGGTCAATATGATCCTTTATTTCTGATAAATAATCATGTAAATTTTAAATTTCACATTATGAAACAAGGAAAAACCTGAAGGTTAATACACCATGGGGAAATATTATAGAAAAATGATTTATAATAATCATCTTGTTGTTTTGAGTTGAAATACAATACCTACAAACCTTGTTGTTTTACATGTAGTATAGTTTGATGTCATCCTTTGTATGAATTAGATTTCTGGATTTCATTATAAGAGTTATTGTCAAGGTGAAGAAGATGTTCTTTAGAAAGAGTTTTAGTTTCTATACATGAATAAACTCATTAAATTGATTCCATATCTGGAATCATAGAAAATATTAAATTATTTAAAATAAAGTAATATTTCTTGTATTTTTTAAAATAAGAGAAGTATTCAAATTAAAGATTTTTCAATGGTAAATGAATATGTATTTGTTTTTTATGACGAGTTTCCTGGTGTTATACATGATCGAGAAGTTGAATTTACAAATGAATTAGTTTCAGATGATAATCTGTTTTCAATAACCCTGTATCAAAAAGATAATGTGGAACATACTGAATATAAAAAATAGTTGAAGGATTTCCTTGGTAAAGGATTCATTTATCCTAAAAGTTCACCATGGGGTGATACTATTTTAGGATAAAAATAATTATGGTTCTATAAAACTTTCCAATGATTATTTAGAATTTAATGGCATTAACATTTAGAATATGTGGCATTTGACTCAAATTTATTACTTGTTTGATCATCTCAAGGATGATCTGTATTTTTTAAATATTGAATTCAGATCGGGGTTCCTTAAGATAAATTTGAAGTAGGATGATATACCAAAAACACATTTTAGTAAAAGATTTGGGAAATATAAGATTGTTGTTAGGACCCTTGTTTTTTAAAATTCCCCTTCAATATTCAAGGATATTATGAATTTATTATACTAATAATAGTTAGATATGATTTTTGTTTTTTATTTATAATAATTTTTCATTTTAAAAAATATATATATATCAGGAAAAAAATTCATGATTGACTTGAAAACAATCTATAAAAAAAAATTTACATGGAAAAAATTTGAAAATGTGAATTTTGGTTGATGCATATTAATTTTCATGGGAATATTATAAATCAGAACATAATAATAGATGAACAAGTGAAAAAAATTGTTTTTGAATGTAAAAAACCAACAAATGTTACAGAGATTCATAATTTTTATGGATTTGTAAGTTATAAATAAAGTCTTGTTAAAAACAATTGCTGGTTATCTATCCTACATACTATGTTAACATGAAATGTTCTTAAATTTATTTGGATAGAATAATGTTTTTTATATTTTTAGGAACTGATGAATATGATTTTGAATGATCTAATTTTGGTCACGCCTACCAAAAATGGCGTATTTATCTTCTACAATTATTCTTTCATTTAAGGGACTATGTTTTGTTATAATGAAAGAATGATGAGGTAATTTATAATAATTTATGTGACCAGATTCCTCATATTATAAATTATACCACACATGACTATGAATTATGATATATGGTATTCACATTTAAAAATATGAGGCATCAATTATAAGTATATATGTTGGAAATATATATGGACAATAAAATATGGATGTATATACCAACTCAAAAGGAATTAAACATGAGGTAGAAATGATCACTTAGACTAATAATGGATTATAATTTCATGATCAATTAGCATCATGGAAAAGAAAAAAAGTGGCTCATTCCTTGATTTGAAAACATTGTGAATCGTTAACCATGTTAGGTTTGGCATAATGACCCTTAATTAATGATTTTATAAATTTTACAATAGACATTTTTTGTGTAGGAAAACGTTGATTTTGTTTCATCGGAAAATGATGTCATCTCTAGGAGACTTAATTAATAAGGGAATAGGAATGTTGTTGTTAATGAATAAAATAGGAATTTTTTAAAATGGGTATGATTCAAGAATTTGACATTGATAAAGTTTGTGTTTTATTATTTTAAAATAGATTATGTGTTCATTGTGATTCATAGTGTACGAAATAATTATTGTGTGATGCTAAAATTTATAAAATTTCAGTTAATCCTAAAATAATTATGATATACAATGACCTTTGAGAGTATTACTAGTGGGATAGAATGAAAAGAAATATTTTTTGATTTTTGCATGAAATGTTTGAAATGTTTGTAGGTTATAGAATAGAAAAAAAAACTAAAAAATGAGGTACTTTATCCTTTTCCATTACTGTTGTTGTAATGGGAAAATATATCCATAGAATTATTGGTCATACTAACAAAGACTTTCCGAGTTAATAATGTGACTTTGGATAATATTGATTGGAATAATAAATCATTACATTTATTTACTATTTGAGATACTATGTATCTGAATCATAATTATTCAGTGTACCTCAATGTGATTGTCAGGTTACATGGAGTTCATATTTGTATTATATCTGATCATGATCACAGTTTTACATTTAACATTTTGATGGGCCTTTAGAAGTCATTGGGCATAAATTTCATCACCATGTTTCATCATCAATATGATGGAAATACTGAGTAAACAATATAAAACTTGAAGTACCTGCTTATAGATTATTAAAAAGATTACCAAGGAATTTTGTATCATCACAATTCTTTTGTATTGCTTTCAAAAAATAACACTTTTAATTATATTATATATATGAATCCTTTTTAGGCATTATATATGAAGTTTTGTTGAACTCCGACATTTTGGGATGAATTAATGGAAAAGATGTATATGGGACTATAATTAGCAGAGTAAGTGGCTATTAATTTGAATATGATCTAGAAACACATGATCATAGATCAGTATAGGTAGAAGAGTTATGTTTAAAACACGAGGAAGGAATTTTCTATCAATGCAGAAGATCTTGATTTTCATAGAATGTCGCCATGGATAAGAGTTATGCATTTTGATATGAAAGGAAAGATAAGTATGAAATTTTTTATACATTATGAAATCCTAGTGAATTTTGGACTATTATCCTACTGAGTAGCTTTGCCTTTGATTTTATCTCAGGTACACACGTTTCTTCATATTTTAATGTTGATAAATTATGTTCCAAATATATATCATGTTTTGAGCCCATATGTATTTTAATTGGGGTATAATATTTTTGATGAGGAAAATCCTATTCATATTCTTATTTTTTGTGAAAATTTATCACATAATATGGTAATTAATCAGGTTACAATTCTGTGGAGAAAATAATTATTAAAGAAACATAATGTGAATGTAAAACTTATATGAAGGAAAAGAACCCACACTTGTTCAATAAGTAAATAAAAAATTTGTGATGACATAATTTTTTGATGGTATGGATAATTTAACAACCTAGGGAAATATAAAATAATTTCATTTTATTATATAATTAAAATGACATTTTTTATAATTGTATAATGAAATAAGTTTTATTTATAAAAATAAAAGAATTTATACTGGTATAATATTAACTTCACCTTTTGAATAGTAACCGAACCATAAGTAATAATAATCTGGCCAATAAAATAGTGTCATCATCAATGAGAGTATAAATAAAATTTATTAATATTATAAGTGTAATTGTGATATATTTATATCATTTAATATGTTAATAAATGGTTTAGAAAATATAAATTTATTGTTGTTATTTTGATAAGTCGTGAATATTTAGATACAATTTAAAAAACAATATAATGATATAAAATAAAATATATTTTCATAAAATAGATTCATATATATATATTTGATGTATAATGATTATATTATAATTTTATAAGACTTTAATAAAATTTATAATGTGTTATTAAATCACTTATTGTTATAAAACTAGTATTTTTGGAATAAATTATGGTTTTAATTAAAATATAAATTTCTCATATACCGAAAAATATTTTTAAAAAATAAAAATAAATTTTATAATCTACATATCAAAAAATAGTTTTGGGTTACTTTTTTTAATTTTTAGAAATACATGAATTTGTGGTGAATTGGGAAATATTATAATTTTTTATCTAAGATAAATACAAGATTTAATGATTCATAGATGATTTAAGGATGATATAATACCAACATCTCAAAATATACTTAATTGATTATATATATTTCATAATTATTCTCAGTCTATTCATAGTCTTGATCAAAATTAATTATGTAATGAATATAATAATGAAAAAATACCCCTCTCCTACACTATAAATAATTCATGTCTCCATATATTCCATGTAAACCTCCAGGGCTAGTATCATGATACATTTCATCACAAATATCATCCCAAGAAATTTTCCCCAGTCTAATACCTTCTATTCCCACCAAAAAACCACATCCAATGAAATTAGAGTGTTTCACAAGGATGCAATTTCATGGGTTAAAACCCCACTTTCATTTTCATTAATTTCCTTTTCAATTGTTTTTCATTGATTGTACACTTTTCGGCTCCCCATATCCAATAGGTATGAAGAGAAAATTATTTTATATATACATTAAATTTATCATTTTTATGAAAATTTAATCATCATACTTCCTCTCCTCCTTATTTTATTTTAAACATATAATCATTTTTCATCATGAATCGACTTACTGACATCATGGAAAATGTGTTTTTAATTACCACTACTGCCTTCATGTTTGATATTCAAATAATTAATATATTTAAATTATATTTTATTATTAATTTTTTATGGTATATTACATTTTAGAAACTTTATTTTTAAAAAATATTATTTAATAAAACAAATGGGGTTCGTAATAATAAAAATTCCCCAAAATAAACTTACATTCATTACTAATATTTTATCTATAGATTCCTTCGAATACTATATGACTAAAATGATATATAATACCATTTTATATTCATAATATTCATTAATTTCATTTAATTTAAATTCTGGAGTTTTTCTCCCTTTCTAAATCAAACCATAAAAAACTATACATTGAAAAAGAGTAATAATTTCACCTGAAACAACGAAAATAACAAAAATTTATTAATAAATGGGTGGTAATGTAACGCCCCGACCCCAGCTACCCAGAGTCAGTGCATTACTTCGTAACATTGGCATGATCACAAAAGATCAAGTCTCGAAAGTCCGATTAGTTTAGTAGCCTTGGAAACACTAGATACATTCATAAGTCTTAGATTACATCCTAAAGTGAAAAACTAATAACAAAGTCTTCATAGTCCACACTCATATCCTCTTCTGACTATCCCTGTAGGTCATTCATAAAATACTTCTTCACATCCTGGAAAATATTAAAACATTGAAAGGGGTGAGCTCAGATGCTCAGTAAGGATAACAATATTGCGGAAGCTTTCATAAATAAACATCAACATTTAAGGCAATGTATCACTAAAACAAAAGCCTTTTAAACATGAACTTCAACATAATATGACAAAAGTAAAATGAGATAATTCCATTCACTTTTTCACATGGATATTCTACTGGTCGAATAATCACATGCAATATCAAAAACCACTTTCATAATGAGGGAATGTATAATGCCAGAAATTCTGAAACACTTTGTCAAGGCCTCAGCCAAGACGTCTAAAATGATTAAGGCCTCGGCCAAAACCATTAATCAAATTGGGAAAGGGCCTCGGCCAATTCCACGTCTAGTTGTCTCATGAGACCTACCGATGCATCGAGGAGATATAGCGGGCTCCACCCGTCACTTATTAAGTCCAATACATTCCTCATATGAACAGGTTTAAACATCTCATAAACCATAACATAATCATAAAACATGCATAAAGGAAACATAACATTTCCACATTTCAATCACAAGATATCAATACAACACATTGATATAATAAGAACGCTTTCAAAACCATTTTCAATACCAAAATAAAAGAAAAGTATAACATGGTATTTATTTTTCATTAAAAAAAAGGGTATGGCTTGTAGAGGAAGCCGAAACTCAAATAGTGGTCACGGTGGCAGAGAAGTCATTGTCGCCGCATACGTACGACAAAAACATTCCCCATTGTCGTTTAGTAAACGCTTCGTATAAAAATATTCCTTTTGAATAAACGTAAAAGTCAAAGGGGTTTATACACCGTATAAAAGAAAGTTGTGTATAAAACAAAATATGCCTCAATGAAAGGGGATTGAGACGAAGTCCTTAAAAAGATCATTTTTTTAAATAAAGTACATCTATAATGTGTATTCACTATAAGTACACATAAATAATGTTCAAATACAAGATAGGACATGCAAATATCATGACATAATTTGAAAGTAGGAGATTAACCCAAAGAATAGAAATTGGGTTAAGAAATTCCCTTACCTTGCGTTCTGTCCTGACTCGACCGTTCTTTAACCTCCTGAATAATAAACTAGAGTTAATTTCTATTTACTTAAGAACCTTTTTCATGTTCATTATTCCATTTATATCACTTATTACCATGTTATGAACATTATTTAATTATTTAAGTTAATAACGGTCGTTTTGTCGATCTTTGGTACTTGAGTCAAAAATAAACTTCTTATAATTACAAGTTGTTCATGTTGTGAAATATCCATTATATCCAGAATTATATTCATTATGTAGATATCATATATATCATATATATACAGTATATACATTCATTAATAATGTCACGTAACATTTAGAGGTAAGAAATGAAATGCACCGTTCATGGAGACGGTAAGCCGTACGTACGCATGAACGCTACTTTCATTTCTATTTCGTATTTAATGGAATGAAATCATAATGATATAAATTTATAATATAATTACAGTATAATATAGTGTATAATACCATTTAATCCATCCTTTATACATCCCACATATGGCATTAACGATTCAAATCACTTTGAGGGGGCGGTTGTCCGCACTTCCTAAAATGAAATTATCGCGTTTTACCCATAATGGAAATCATAAAGTATGCCATAAATGAGAAATACAGAAGCATAAGTAAAACATAAACATATTATATATCATATATAAAATAGTTACATCTTAATGGCCACCTTTGAAGGTGTTATATGAGTGTTGAACAATCATCGTTTCGTGAGGCAGAAATTCTCCATCCACAGAAACCGTATGTTCTTTAACCATTAGATGTAGGTGTGTGTAATTTTAGCTCAAATACTTCTTATAACAACATCCTAGTATATTGAGGATACTTGTGTTGTTACAAAAGAAATGAATAAATAGAGTTTATGGGGTTGGAGAAGAAAAATAAAACAAAACAATATTAGAAAAGACATTACCTCAAAATCGGGTAACTCTTTTTGATTTGAGCCAAAGGCTTCCTTGGGAAGAGTTCTGACCAAAGTGAGGATTCTAGGAGTAAGGGAGTAATGTTGGGAGAGTATTTGGGCAGAGGTTGGCCGAGCCAAATGTCTTGAATGTGTGAATGAGGTGGTAGAGGTGGGGGCCTTTTATAAGTGGAGAGGAGGGGCACTTTTGGAAAGTAATGAAATGTTATTCAACTATACAATGATTTTCGGTTTCTAAAGGTCCCAAACTTATATAATTCGTGGATAAGGTGATAAGGGTTCTAAATATACCCATCCAACAGGCTTTGGACAAGTGTAAGCCTTGGATTTTACATTATCTTCTCATTTTATTTAAATCGTTAAATAATGAGGTCATCGCTGCATCATCATGATGTCATAAATAATTTAATTTATTTAATGTCTAAAAATTATAAAAAAAATACTATGATGTAGGAAATCTTTTTAGCTTTCTAATGAATATTTATAATCAAAATTTGGACTTGTTTAACCCCACGTAAAAATTGTTTTAGTAAAACATTTTATGTTTGTGTCATTTTTTACTTTAACATTAAATAAAAGGTGTTTATGTCATTTTCTAACTAAAGTGGCTCCATGGGGTCCCCAAGTTGACCCATGGGTTGTCTTGGTCGGCCATGGCTCATCCAATAGGAGTAGGACAAGTTTCATGCTCATCTCATATTATTAAAACATTATTTTTAGTTTAAACTACACTAATTACCTCTAATCGCGATTAAGAATTTAAAAGTTACTATTCACCAAAAATTATTTTAATCCCATTGAACCACATTTTACTTCTTAATGACAACCATGTATGTCGGATTTTTGAAAATCAAATCACAGAAGTGGTAATATTTCATTTAAATGAAAAATCAGTTATTTAACTACCACTTAGTGGTTTCACTATTTATCAAAAATTGAAGTTTTTCAGAACAATGCCAAAATTTCACCCTAAGCTATAATTGATATTCCGAATTCAAAAATGATTTCTATTTTACAAAATTCCAAACATATAAGTTGAATTAATTAATTTTATAATTAATTCCCGCTGTTACAACAAATAGCGTGTTTTTAAGAAACAATTTATATCAAAAGATTGGCAATTGTTTATGTCCATTTTCAATGTTCAATTAATTCTAATGACCACCATTGGATAAAATGGTAAAAATATATTCTAATTATGTATTTCTCACTATTCATAAAAATTTGGCAGTTCTTAGAAAAATACCAAAAATTCAACATAGGCTAATTTCGATATTACGAATAAAAAAATGAAGTCCATTTTGAAATATAAGATTTCTATAATTTTAAAAAGTGGTTATTACTATTCATAACAGCTACTTTGATTAGTCACGGTGTTTTAGAACTCGAACTTGCGTACAATGCAAGCAATTGCATTATTGAAAGAGAGGCGTATCGTGGAAGCTCGGGGTGTTACAGGTAATATGTATGTGAAAATGATATATTTAATTTAAAATATGAATATGAACTTTTAATATTATAATAACAATCATTAAAATATTATACAGGTGTTTTGATCAGATTTTAACTAATATGACCCTGAGGTAAGGGAATTCCTAAACCAATTTCCATTATTTTGGTAAACCTTTTACTTCACTGATTATGTGGTACTAAGATTATTTGTTAATTTAATTTTGATTAGATTGTATCTTATTAGGTGGATTTACCATTTATAAGCATATTGCATTATTTTTTTTCAATTCTCACTTCATATATATGATATTTTCAAGGGACTTTTCAATAAAAAACCTATTTTTAATTTCATATCTTTTTAATAGAATGATTTATATGATGTGAGTAGTTTTTTTATGATTATGATCTGGTTAATGGGAATTTTCTATGATTACATGTTGGACTAACATCTCCCTTGAATTTAGAATATTTATTTGGTAATTTTACTATATTGTTACTCAAATTTTCACAGTGATGGTTAACCATATGTTATCTATGATGAATACAGTTTGATGTACCCAAGAGTGTTACATTTTATAGTATCTATGAGGGTTAAAACTCATATAATAGACACTATTGTTCCAATCATAATTAAGTAACTTCCAATGTAAACTTTATAATATTATTTCTATTTTCTATTTTTTTATTGAAATTTCATGATATCATATTGTTACTATATTAAACATATTAGGTGAGAAGTATATCTTTGGGAAAATGACATGAAATGTTTATATGTATTCATTTACTAACAACTTCTCTCTTTCTATATATATCCCTTACAGATTGTTTTGGGCTCATACCATGTTTTAAAATATTTTCCATATGTTTTGAGGATGGGTATGATAATTGGACAATACTAGATAAATGTTTTGAATAATTTTCATGAATAGACTTCATGATTTTTCTTAAAAACATTAGTATAATGAAAATATGGATATTATTTTCATAGTATCAACATTGTATGATTATGTGGTAAGATGTACGCATTATGTTCTAACATTTCAAAGATGAAAACTGAAAATATCTTTGGGAATGTAATGTACTGATTTATAAAGGAATTTACTTGAGTTTTTTAATGATTAAGGATAAGTACATATATAAGCGATCTCCCTTGAATGGTAATAATTATCTTCTCATTGATTGATGATCATAGGTTAGTTTGGATTATAAAATTTAACATCAGGTACATAAGTATTGATGTGGAATTTATATAGATACTTATAATATTTGCTTATGATGATATCAAATTTGACCATTGGAAGAATCATATTATTTTTATGTAGGAAATTCTCATAAAATTCAATTTGATAGTAATCATATACTTAAGATTAGATCATTTTACCATTTGGGGTTTACATTGTTAAATTTATAATTAATTGTTTGGTAGTAATCTCGATACCATAATAAAATTTTTCAAATATAAATGAATGGGTAGATATGGAGTGAAATAGGATATGAAAATATCTAGAGTTGATTATTAATGAAAGTATCTCCATGTTGTTATTGTATCTCTCACCATAAATAGTGATCATTTTAGATTTCACCTTCTACCCCATCATAAGAGGTTGTTGATGTCCATCATTGTCATTAGGCACTATAGTAAGGAACTATTTATCATAGTTCACATACTCCATGAATGTTAAGCACTGTAGTGTGGTTAGTGTATTAATTAAATCTTTCACTATTTCTCTATCATTATCTACCTTATTCTAATAAACTCAAAAATCAATTTCTTGATGACCATAACATCACCAATTAAAAAATTTACTATTTCCCTTACTAAAATTTCTTCAATGATTCTTCCAAAACATTAAGAATAAATAAATGATATTATTCAATAATGACCCATAAAATATATACATTTATATTACTTCATAATTTAATTAAATTCCTTACAACATATAACGAAACCATGATAGGACCATATATTTACATTGTCATTAGTAACTGGGAAACATAAACAATTGGTTCATAAAACCTATATATTATATCCTATGTATTTCTTTATATCTATAGAACTATTTGTAATATCTTACTTAATACACTTTTTCCTGTTCTGGGGAAAATAAACATACATAAGGGTTAGCTGAAATGCCCAATATGTGTAAATAAAAGAAATGTCAATCAGATCACATTTTTAAATAGATAACATTTGAAAAATATTATCCTACATATAAAATATCATAGTATAATGTCATGGGATAAATGATAGAAGTGTAATGTAATCAAGATAATCATAAAATAAGACAAGAAATTTTCTGGCATACACACATAATCTTATAACATCATTTCTTATTAGTCAAGGAATGATAGCAAGACCATCATAGCAGTAAAAGTCCATTACTGGAGTATGTTCACCCCTCATTCAAACATTATATTACATAACAATATTTACATTCCGTTATATCAATATCTATCTAATGAGATATATTTATATAACCAATGCATTAAAGGGAGATATAGGTCCCACCCATCTCATAATGAAATCATTCCTACATGTTCCATAAAAACATATATTATCTACCATTTCAAAACTTAAGAAATAAAATGGTCTTCTTAGACATCCATCCATCATAATATAATCCATATAAAAAATTATTACATCGTTAACACAATCTTTTCATAGAAATAATTGTGATATAAACATAACCATATTTAAAGAGCGTCATCGTAGATGGAAAATAATTTTGATAAAACACTAGAGATTAATTCCTAATAAATATATCCTTTCTTATTCAAAAATGATTCGTTTTCTCAAACTATCATCCATTTTAAAGAATATAATTTAATTAAAAATATTATCGAAACAATTTAATGGAATCATCATGGAGATATTTCATCATGAAATCGTAAAAATATATTTATTTTGTTAAAGTTAAAAAAATATTCTCCTCGTACCTTTTCCAGAAAAGTCGAAAAAGTACCTCAAATCGAATAATGACAAAAGAATCCATTCATACCATTCCAAAAATACCAACAATATAATTTACATTAAAATTTTCATAAGAATAGAAAAAATATGACATAATTAGAATACATGGATGTTGATGATAAATATACCAAAAAACACGTATGTATAAAAATATCATTAAAAAAATGAGATTGTAAAATTATATCTTACCATAGGTATGATTTTCTTCATACGTATCCAAACCTCCTATATAATTATTTAAATAATGTTAAGAATTTATTCTATAATTATAATAATTTTTATGACATAATTTATGATTTTATTTTCACCAGTTTGTTAGTAACATTTCATTGTTACTCCTTATTTGTTTATTAACCGGTTTCTGTTCTTATGTATGTTTTATTTAAGATATATTCTTTTTAAAAAATTTAGGATATATTTATATAATTTATAAAATTTTATTACTATAATATATTATATATTTATTCATTCAATTCATTCAATTCATTCAATTTATTTATATAAACATGGTATAATGAAGATTATGTAAAACGAATCACATCACATCATTGAGACTGTAAGTTGTACATACTCATTAGCGACAATATCATTCCAATAATTATTAAATTTTATTTAATTGGAAGGATTATTGTATCTCAGAATTAGTATCAGGTTATATTTATCATATATAGTAATTATTTCCACCATTGTACCCATCCATGTACGGTGATGGTGAAAACTAAATTACACCACGGCATGGAGATATTAAGTCGTACGTACGCACAAACAGTGATTTCATTCTTCGTAGGATGGATAGATAGAGAAATAATGTTGTTTCATATTTATAATAACATATAATTATATAATTCTTTCAGATTTTATTACTTTATAATGAAACTGTTGACCTCACATGTTTTGATAATCCCAGTCAAGCTTTCATATGTGTTTATAATCCTACATATGAATGCTAAATTATGCTGACAAAAATATCAAAATAATCATTGGTATATGTTGATAAATTTTTATCTATGGTTATAAATACTTTGAAATAATTTTAACTCATTTTGGATTAGTTTTTAATAGAATAGATAAGTGTTAAGTCCACCGGTATGCATATAACTACTGATAAAGAAAAACAGACAGACCCAATGTTATATCAAGAGCTACTGATATGAAGTTCACTAATATAGACAGATTTATTCTACCGGTGCAAATATATAAAAATATACTAATAAGGCTATGTACACTGATACAGATATCTACTGATACGGATAAGGTCATCGATATTCATAATAGTTATCGATTGAAGAAGAGATACCGATTGAACATGTCTTCCAGCAGGCATAAGTCAACTGATACAGACCTACAAGTACATAGTCTACTGATAAGTAAAGGTCACTAGTTTATAGTTACTGATACAAGACACCGATAAAAAAATACAGACAAACAACTACCAATAGGAAGTCCACTGATACAAATACAAAGTCCACCGATACAGAAAGTCATCATCTATTGATACAAGACTTCTGATACAAATAGATGGCTACTGTTACACAGTCCACTGATAAAGATGGATATCAATACAAAAGAGGTACCGATAAAACTAAATACCGGTGGAATGTTCTACCAATAATATGAGCTACCGATAGAAGGAACTACTGATAGGAGTGACTGATTCAAGAAATCTACTGTTACAAGGAGTAACAGCTGCTGATGGAAACTCGTTATTGTTTCTCTAAACTCTATTTCTATTTTTTTATTTAGAAATGGTTATATTTAATGCTTTTAATTCACCTTCTATGAATTAATGATAGTGGTTGGAATTTCAGGAACTGTACCTCGTACCTGTAGAAGGAATCATGCTTCTTGTCGGACCACATGAGCTATAAAGAGAAAGTCCAAATCCATGCATAATAGTGTATGTTGAAACGAATTGAAAAAGCTGCTGGGTATGGTGATCGGTCATTTTTTCCATGCACATACAAGAAAATCTTCTGGAGATATTCAATGACTTACATACTTAGAAGAAGGAATAATTCATACTAAATCTTTAGAACCTAAACATTCAATGAGAAAATAGCTTCAACGATTTCCATTGCACTCAAGCCGATCAGACTGATCAGCCTAGGCCTGGAAGCCAAACACAGAAACAAAAATCTCTTTATTGACAAAAAACTAGAGAAGGACTAAAAGCCTCAACTTCATCAATTCAATGTGTCCAGAGATTCACTCAAAACAGATAAAGCATTCTCAACTCATCTCTATCAGTTCATCTCTATTGTGTTTCATTTATTTACATTTTGAGTAGTGTGTGTGCTCTTTATTTTTAGACACACATTGTCTCCTGTGAGGAACTGGAGGATTTATAAATGCTCACTTAATCTCTCTCATACTCTTATATACCACTGTGGATAGTGTTAGAGGTCAAGTGTGACCTGGATAGCATGTGTTATATTGTTTTGTGTTTTCCACATAGAACTGTGGTATAGGTCATAGTACCTGGATAGTCTTTGTACTGTTGTTAACCCCGATAAAGGGTGTGGATAAAAATTTATATAAATTGTTTTGAGAGGACTAAGTCTCAGCTTGAGACTGAACCTCTTGGTTAAAACTGTTGTGCTTATTTTTCTTTAAACTATATTGAATATTCCGTTGCTATTTACTTTTAAATACAAAACTATTTTGAAGTTACTCTGATGTTTAATCTAGAAAGTGTTTGTATTTATTGTAAATCATTAGGTTAGTTTTCAAATATAATGTAATATTAAGATTAAATTAACTGAGAACTAATCAATCTCTTTAGATCCTAACTGACCCATTAATGTGTTTCAGATTCCCTACTATTTAGCTTATTATTTTAATTTTGGGTATTTCTAATAGAAATATTTTTAACATAAATTTTAATTGGAACTCAATTGACCCCCCTCTTGAGTGTCCACTCCATCCAAATTTGGTATCAGAGGTGGTTTATTTGTAATGGATTTCCAAATACTCTGTATTTCATCTTTTATTTTAGTTGTATCTTAATGATCATAAAATTTTGTTAGTTCTAAATTTTATCTATTTAAATATATTCTCTAAAATCTAACTATGGATAATAGACTATAAAGTGTTTCTACCAACAAGCCACCGTTCTTTAATGGTGTGAATTATGCCCAATGGAAACTAAAAATGATATTCCATTTAGAATATATGGTATTTGATATCTGGACTACTATAGAGAATCATTATAAAATTCCTGAAACTAAAATAACTACATGGGATGAACCTACTAAAACTTCTAAAAATAATAATTATAATGAAATGAATGCCATGTATTATGCTTTAAGAGATGAATATGTTAATCGAATATCTGCTTGTAAAACTACATATGGAATTTGGGATACCATGGGTGTCTCCCATGAGGGAACAACCAATTTTATGGAAATGAGACTAAACACATACATTATTATGTTTCATAATTTTAAAATGACGACTAATGATCCTATTTATGAAATGAATATTAGGTTCAATGAAATTTTAAATAACATGAGCTCACTTGGAAAGTTTGTTCCAGCAAAAGATAAATTATGAGGCTATTAAGATGTCTTCCAGACATATAGAAGGTCACATCAGTATCAATAAGAGAGTCAAGTGATATAATTTCAATGCCATCTTAGGAACTTAATGGAATGTTGATTATGTATCAATAAGAGCTAATGGTAAACAAGGAAGAAGATGATGAACAAATAAAGAAATCAGTACCCTTCAGGAACTCTGCTTTAAAAAACAAGGACAAAGGAAAAATTAAAAGTGAATGTGATAGCTCAAGCTGTGAGGAACGTACATCTGACTGTGATGCTGAAATGGCTCAAATAGCCAGGAGATTCATGAAATTATACATGAAGAAGAACTTTTTCAGAAAGTCAAGTTATAATGGTATGTATGTCTAACGAGGTAATTGGAAGCAAAATTGGAAGAAAGATTATAAGGATGATGAGATAGTTTGTTATGAATACAAATGGAAAGGCCGCATTAAGGCTGAATGTCCAAAAATGAAGTTCAAGAAGAAATATGATTATAAGGAAAAAATATAAGAATGCTATTAAATCAACCTAGAGTTCTTCAAAAGAGAGTTTAAGTGATTCTAATTCCACTCAAGAGGAAAAATCTCAAAAAGATAACATGTGTTTCATGACAAACACATCTGAGGTAACAGTGGATACTCCTGCTTTAAATTCTTATTATTCTGGAGATGATTCTGATTCTGAAAACATGTCAAGTAAAGTGTTATTTGAATACTGTAATATGCTAGGGGCAACCTGCAATGAGCTAAATGATAAGTACATGTCATTAAAGAAACATCATGCTTTAAATAGCACTGTACAATCTGAATTAGAATTAGAAAAGGAAATGATTTCTGAACTGTTAAGGGAGATTACTCAACATTAATTGTCCAATGAGAAACTTAGAATAGAGTTAGAGATATTAACTAATGGAATGAACAATCTTACACATATTCTAGGAAAACAAGTGGCACCAAAATATTCTACTGGTTTAGACTATCAACCTGGAAAAAGGAAACTTTTTAAGAATATATTTATTCCTAAATCTAGATTGTATGCTGCTAGTTCCAGTTTTGGAAATTCCTATGCCCCAAATAGCTATTACATTGTTATAGATCAAGCAATGTTTATCATTCGAAATATTTTGAATCTATTGATTGTAGGAGACCCATTAGTCAAATCTATGTACCAAAGTTTTTCTTGCTAACCTGTCTGGAGCCAAAAAAATTTGGGTAACAAAATCATTTTCAATTTAAACCTGTTTTGTAAGAAAATTTCTTGAAGAGTTACCATAAGAAAATATGGTACTTGGAAAACGGATGTTTACGGCATATGGGTGGATATTACTCATGTTTCGAAAGATTAATCAAGTATGATGGAGGGCATGTCCTCTTTTATGACAATTCTAATGGAAGAATCATTGACTTAGGCCAGATTTGTAAAACTGATTCAGTTTTAATTTCTAATGTTTTATTTGATGATGGATTAAAATACAAACTATTAATCATTTCTCAGTTGTGTGATGATGGATTCAATGTTAAATTTGGAAATTATGCTTGTAATGTTTTTAATTCTAAAAATGTTTTAGTGTTTTCTGCCTTGAGAAATGGAAATGTTTATGCTGTAGATTTGAATTATTTACCTAAGTAGAATATTACATGTTTAAATTCCGTTCATAAAAAACATGGTTAGGGAACAGATGATTTGGAAACTAAAATATACATTCACTTATAAAACTGACTAGGAAGAATTTAGTTTGAGTCCCACCTCAACTAAAATTCCCATGAGACAAATTTTTCACTCCCTGTCAAAAGAGAAAGAAACACAAAGTTTCTTTCAAATTAATGAAAGAAGTTTCAACATATCAACCTCTCTATTTGGTTCTAATGGACATATTTTTACCTTCTAGAGTTTCTAGTTTAAATGGTAATCACTATGTCTATGTCTTTGTAGATGACTTTTTTAGATACACTTTGGTATACATTGTTGCTCACAAAAGTGAAGCTTGTTCTTATTTTATTAAATACTCCATGTCTATAGAGAACCATAGTGGACATAAGATTAAGACCCTGAGATGTTATCATGACTGTTAGATTGAAAATCATGAGTTTGAATCTTACTTCTCACAGAATGGCTATAGTTACAACTTTTCTGCCTCTAGGACACCTCATCCGAATGGTGTAGTTGAAATAGGAAATAGAACCATTTGGGAAATTTCAGGAACTATGCTCAATGAATATGACCTACCTGTTTATTTTTGGGTAGAAGCTATGAATATGGCTTGTTATATTATAAATAGTTTCTTGATTATACATGTTCATAAGAAAACCCCTTATGAACTACGGAATAATAGGAAACCTAATTTGAATTACTTCAGATTTTTTGTTTGAAAATTATTTATTTCCAATACTGATGGTATTCATGACATGTTTTCTTCTAAAAGTGATGAGGGAATCCTTCTAGGTTACTCTATAACCATTAAATCATATAGAGTATTTAACAAAAGAACCAAATGTGTGGAAGAATCTGTTCACATCAAATTTGATGAAACTGATCTGCATAAACCTAAGTATTCTCAGTAAAATCTTGAAGAAGATCTGTCTATTCTGGACCTTAATGATAAAATTAGTGAACCTATTGCAAAGACAAACAGTTCTGGGAATAATTTAGAATCTGTTCCTAGTGAACCGGAACATAGACATGAACCTGAAATTTCTTATCCTAACATTACTAGATCATCTAGGATTCTAAAGAATCAATTTAAGATGATGTTGTTGGTAATCATGATATAAGGACACAGACTAGAGCTTCTCTATGAAATCAATTTGAACATCAAGCATCTTTTTCACCGTTAGAACCTAAAATATCAATGATTCAATCAATGATGAATTTTGGGTAATGGATTTGCAAGAAGAATTAAATCAGTTTGAAATAAACAAAGTCTGGGAATTAGTTGACAGACCTAAGGACTCTTTGACCATAGGCACTAAATGGGATTTTAGCAATAATGTTGATGAATCAGGAAACATAGTTTGAAACAAATAAAGGGTAGTTGGAAAAGGGTATAGTCAAGAGCAAGGAATAAACTATGAGGAAACCTTTTCACCTATATCTAGATTGGAATCTATTAGGATTAAATACTTTCCTATACTGCTAATATGAATTTCAAGTTATATCAAATGGATGTTAAAATTCACTTTCTAAATGGGTTTATAGTTGATGAATTGTTTTTGAACAACCACCTGGATTTACTAATCCTCATATTCCAGATCGAGTTTTTAAGCTCTCTAATGCTTTATATGGTTTAAAAAACCTTCACGAGCTTGGTATGATAGACTTAGTAGTTTTGTTATTTCAAAAGGTTTTTCTAAAGGAATTTCCTATCCAACTCTCTTAATTAAATGAATTTCAAAATATGTTTTGATAGTACAAATCTATGTTGATGATGTTATTTTTGGGTCTTCTAAAAATACTTTGTGTACTTATTTTTTAATGATTTTGCAAAAATGAATTTGAAATGAGTTTATTGGGAGGACTCAAATATTTTATTGGATTTCATGTTTTTCCAAATTAAAATTGTATTATTTTAAATCATAATAAATATAAAAAGCATATTTTGAAATGTCTTGGTTTAGATATTATTAAGGAATGTGATACACCTATGACTACTAATTTTATGTTGGATGCTGTTGAAACTAGAAAACAAGTGGATCAATCCAACTAATGAGGTATGATATGGAGTCTGCTTTACCTTACTTCTAGTCAAATATATATTATGTCTAGTGTGTGTATGTGTGAAAGATTTCAAGCTAATCCCTAAGAGTCACACTTGCTTGCTGTTAAAAGAATTTTGAAATATCTTAAACATACTGCTAACATTGGTTAATTTTGTCCAACAAAACAATCATTCGAGTTAATAAGTTATTCAAAGGCTGACTTTTCTTTTTGCATGTTAGCTAGAAAAAGAACTTCTAGAACATGTCATATTCTAGGTATGTCCTTGGTATCATGGTGTAGTAAAAAATAAGAACTCAGTTTCATTGTCTACTTCTGAAGCAGAATATATTGCGAATGGCAGTTGCTGTGCACAAATTCTGTGGATGAAACACACATTATTGGACTATGGATATCAGTTTAGACATGTATCTATAAATTTTGATAACACTAATGCAATTAATATGTCTATGAACCTTGTATCTCACTCTAGGACCAAACACATTGATCTAAAGCACCACTTTTTTAGATATCATTACCAAAAGGGAGTATTACTCTTGAATTTATAGGTACTGAACATCAATTAGCTGACATTTTAACAAAGACCTTATGTTCAGATAGGTTAAGTTACATAAGACATGAATTAGGAATGATAGACTTTGTAGAGCAGAAACCTCACCGTTAGAAACCTCACCATTAGAAACCTCAACGTTAGGAACCTCACTATTATACCTCACCAGTATGAAACTCACTATTCTACTTCCCTGGTATGAACATCACTAATATACCTCACTGTTAGTGGACCTCACCGATAGAATTACCTCACCGTTAGGAATCCTCACAGGTATGTATTACTGTTAGGATTGTGCGGTGTTAAAAACTTTATAACAATTAGCTTCCAGAATCTATATCGTTTGTACTATATTTATTATGTTTTATTTATTTATTTTTTGATTCCTAAATGATAAAAAATAAGTATTAACCTCATCTCAATCTACTTCAAACCCTTTACCTACAAACCTTACTTCCCAAACTTTTATTTATCTTGAACCCTTAGCCTCGCGATTTGCAAAATGGCACGACTGGAGAGACCATCAGTTAGTAGAAAGGATGATGTGCTGAATTCCAAGATACTCAAATGAGAGTCTAGTGTTAGAAGTTTAGTTATGAAACCTACAAACCCACATATTTTTCAAAGTGAAATAGTAGTTTAGAATGAGATATGTATGGAATGGTTGATGTCCAGTAAATATTTAGTTCTAGAAGTACCAGAGGACCAGAAATGGGTAGAATGCTTCTCGAATTACAATGGTTCATGTTATCTGAAGCTGCTAAAAGAATTCTATGAGTTTTTTCTTTTTGAAAAAAAATCATAATTTGAGAATAGAATGGTTTTAGTTGTGAATGGGAAGACAATATCCATTTCTTCTGTTGAGTGGGATGAGTGCATGAAATTTCCACATGAATTAATTTTTGGGTATTTCTAGAATTCAGTAACTCCTACCAGTGACATATTTGAGTATGAAGAAAATTTAGAAGATTTAACAGGAGATGGTACAACAAGAAAAGTATTTTCTACAGAAATGGATGGATCGAATCGATTATTTTTCAAGTTCATTCAACATGTGCTAAGTCCATGAAGAGGGGACTTTTCAAATCTGAAATATCAAGATATATATTTGTGGCATCTGTTAAGACTTGGTGTTAATGTGAATCGGTGTAGACTATTTATAAGATATTTATTTTGATAATAGGATATTTCTTTTGATATTATTATAAACTAGTTATTTTCTATTTCTATTCATAGAATAATTTCTACTTCACTATTATTTCATCATTAATTGATTTTATTTAACCTCCAATAATTATAAATAAATTTCTATGATGTTGGTGATTTATTTAGCTTTCTAGATACTATATATATTCTATTTAGTATCATGTTATCCTTGTAATAAAATTTGTATACTTATATAAAAGGATATTGTGACATTTTTTCCATTCCATTATTTTTTTACATTCATGTCATTTTTCGATGTAAGTGACAATAATGTGATTCTATTTCGAACAATCGATTATAAGGGTCAAATTTAATCATCGATGAATATTTTTGCAGATGTTAAGGTAATTTTATAATATTGTTTTTCCCTTAATTACCTAGTTTTCCTTTAACCATTGTAATAAAAATAATTAGTAATGTTATTATTCATAATTCCAAAAAATAAAATTATCCTCTTAAAATAATTTATACCATATAATTTCAAATATTAAATCGATTTTTAAAAATTCAAAACACATATTGAAATGTTTTTACGTAATAATTCAATGTAAAATTAATGTTAATTACATAACTTATATTAAATAATAAAACATATTATATTTTTAATTTAAAACCATTTCATATCAAATTTTCATCATATAATTTATCTTGGTGAAAAATGTTGTTTTTAATTTAAATTTACATGTTTTTTAACAATTCATCCAAACATTAAAGTTATTAAAAAAATATAGAATGTAATTTTTTATATCCATCTTCAAAATAACATGTTTATGTTGTCATATATAAATTTTCATGTTCCAAAATAATAATTTAAAATGGGATATCCATTCAAAGGTGTAAAATTAAACATTACAAAAAATTCATAAAATAGGGTTTTATTCATAACCCTTGACTAAAATATCTATTGAATTAATACCAAAAATATATTATTAAATATATATTACATATATATCTTATTAATTTCATAACCAAAAGTAATTGACTGTAAAATATATATATATATATATATATATGTGATTTATATTTTTCATAATTCATTTTTGTATTATAGTTATCATTAATCCAGCTAACATAATGACTATACTGTAATAGTAACTTTTTAATAAGGGAATCTCACAGTTCATTTAATATCACAAATGTGAGCAGAGGAAGCTACAAAAAATAAAAGTATTTGAAAGAAAATATTTCATAAAAACATCAAGGTGTAACATTCTGCCCTATTTAAAATGAATTTATCTATAGAAATACATCACATGGAAACAATCTAATGAGGATACCTTTCCCTCATCATATCTTCATCTTCCCATGTATCTTATTCAAATTGGTGGTTCTTCCATGATACATAATACATGAAAGTGTTCTTGTTTCATAGACGTTTTTTGATACGACCGAGATTCTCTATGTATTGTATTTCATAAGAATGATCGTTCTACAGCGATATTAATTTTTATCTTAGTTCATGTGAATGATCAGGTATGCACTTCTTGAGGATAGAAACATACAACACATCATGAACTTGAGAGATATTTGTTGGATGTACTAATTAGAATGCTACCATCCCAAAATGATCAAGTATTCCCAGAGGATTAATATACCTAGGGCTCATCATGCCCTTATTTCCAAATATCATTACTCTCTTCTAGGGATATATTCTTGAGAAAACCTTAGAAAACACATCAAACTATAGGCCTATTCTTTATATTCCCGCATTTCTCTTATTTCGAATCTGAGGCGCTCTTATGTGTTGTGGAATATATCTGCATTTTTTCCATTTATCAATAAGATCAGATCCTAATATCATTCTTCCCACAACAAAATCCCAAAATGTTAGAGTTCAGCACGTATTTCCATAGAGGACTTCATTATGATCCTTCTAAATATGTGAGTGAAAGATATTATTATAAGAAAATTCCACCAATGGTCGTTATTGATCCCAACCACCATTGAAATCCATAGATCAAGCTATCAACATGTCATCCAATGTTTGAATTGTCCCCTCAGACTGACTGTCTATCTGAGGGTGATAAGTACTGTTGAATCATAACTCTGTATCCAGATCATGCATAAATATTCACAGGAACATCGAGGTTAACCATAGTTCCCGATAACATATAATCCAATTTGGTACTCAATTCAAGATTACCACATCGTTTACATATTTCCTATAAATTGGATCAATATAAAAACTACTATAATTAAAATGAAGATTGATGACTTCTTATGAAAATTATCTATAACCTAGATAACATTATTTTATTTTGATGTTTTGGTATGTTTTATGACAAAGACCATAACAATGATTTTCCATTTCAATTCTGGTATGGGTAATAGTTGTAAAATCCCCTTAGACATTTTAATCTCAGCCATCACTTTCTATGAAACCAAGATTCAAGGGACATATTCGGTGAAATATCTTTTCATTACATCTAACCAGAAGTACTCTATTTTGTCCTTGTACATCTTTGCTCTTTAAGGATGAATACAGAATGATGACCTATGAGCCTCATCGAATAAAAAATTCTTTAATTCTGGTATAAAATGAATAAAAATTATGTTACCGAACCTTATTTTTTTTTACAATCATGGTTGAATTCATGAACAATTTTCAACTATTTTTTTACACTACATCTTCCTTTTGTTCCTCATTAATCATCACCTGAATAGATGGTTTAACATTCATTTGTGAAAGATAAAATTTCACCCATTCCATTATAATTCCATGATACATCCATCGTAAATACATAAATATTGTATCTTTCATGATCCTCACCATAGATAAGGTAGTATGGTATTTTAGACATAAAGCACATTCCACCATATTTTCTTTCGCATGGTTTTAATGTATTGAGATGTTGTAATCTTTAATCAACTCCATCCATATTCATTGGAACTTATTTAGCTCCTTTTTGTGCAAGTACACCTTAATCAATTATGATCCGTATAAATATTTCACCTTTCACCATAATGATAATGACTCAATATCTTTAATGAAATGATTACAGTAGTTAAATTAATATCATGAGTTGGGTAATTTTTCTCATGGATTTTCAACTTTCATGGGGCAGAATCTATCACCATATCATTTTTTATGAGAACGCAACCCAGTAACTTCTTGGATTCATCAATGTAGATCACAAAACCTTTCTTCACTACAATGAAGTGTGAAAAGTGGAGGACTGGCTTACCTTTTGTTTACCTCTTTTAAATTTTCATCGTATTTTTAGGTCCTAATGAACATAAATCTTTTCCTAGTAAACAAGGTTAGAGGATTAAATAATCATGAAAAATAATTCAAAAAACATCGCTTATATCCTGCAAAACCAAGAAAACAATGGATCTCTGTTTCCGTTGTTGGTCTTGACAATCGTTCAATATCCCCTCTCTTGGTATTATGTGACAAAAATTGAAAATTTTTTAATCCAAAAATCACACTTGATAAATTTGGAATAAATATTCTCTTTTCTCATGGAGTTCAATATGATTCTCATGTGATATTCATTTTCTTAATTTTGATTTTAATTGAAAATAATATCATATATAATGACTAAAAAAACTAAACAAGATAGTCTCTAAATACTCTATTCATTAGATCCATGAAGTTAGCATGAGCCATAGTAAGAAAAAAATACATCACTAAAAATTTATTGTGTTTGTACCTTATACTGAATTTTGTCTATTTTAAATCCTCATTTTGGACCCTTAAATGATGATATCCTGAATTAAGATCAATATTGGAAAATTATTGATCTCTTTGTAGTTCATCAAATATGTCGTCAATATGGGAAATAGGATATTTGTGCGTGATAGTGATCTTTTATTATTATCAATAATCAATTAAATGTATCATTGATCCATCTTTCATCCTAACAAACTCAATAGGTTCTCCCTTTGGTGAAACCCTCTCGAATATGAATCCCTTATCAAGATTCTCATGGATTTTCTTATTTAATTCAAGTAACTCAATTAGGGCCATTCTATAAGGTTTCTTTGATATAGTAATAACAACCATTATGAGTTCTATTGAAAACCCAACATCACTTATTGGTGGAAGACCAAGAATTTACACTGTAAAAACACCATCAAACTACCAAACAATGGGTATATTCTTAATTATGAGTTTCTCCCCAACCATTTGAGATAAATAACATTCATTTATTGGAATCAACACCCATAAGATGAATGAAATATCCACATGAAGGTTATAATCATCCATGAACTGATATATGATCATAGATTTATCTGGAATATGAAATGTGACATCCCTTATTTGGATGTTGGTATGAGCTCCCTATAAATAATGCTAATACATGCCAATAATCACATAAAATTACATTATAGGAAGGATCTTACAATTTTCATGAAGCACATTCCTACAAACATCAACCAGATAAGAATTAGAAACTTTTTTTGTGACTGTTGAACCATTTAGAGTTCTCACAGATTACTAAACCTCTCATTGTTGAGATAATACATCAATACCCTTCAAAAATTCATTAGAAATAAAACATCAGTTTGATCTAGAATACAGTAAATATATTTTACTTGAGAGTGTATTGTATGTGTCCCATTAACCACTTCATTATCATACTCCATGTCACAGATAGTAACTACATGTGACATTCCTTTTTCTTTGCCCTTAAGAGTTTTTTGACGTCAATAATCATCTATATCCCTCAGATTAGGGCATTGATTGGCATAATTCCCCATTTAGTGCATGTGTAACATTGAAGTGTAGGATGTGAATTATTTGTATCTGTATCATTATTTTAATCATTTAATATCTTTATCCCATAAAATAAACATTATATTTATCGATGGACTTCATTTACACATTTCAAACATTTACTATCCCTTTTAATACAATAACCTCTATGTTTTCCCCACATTGATCATAAGAGAGAACCAAACTTATTTTCAGTGTGGTCATTAAATATTCATTTGAATTCCATTTTCCACTTCTTATCAAACCCATATTACTGATGGGATACTCCATTATCCATATAAACATTGAGTACTCATCAAAAAAGTTCCTTGTAGCTATTGGTGTCCCTTATAACTAATGCCCTTCAGAGACTCGATTTTATGCCAACAATGAATAGATCAATCCTACTCTCTGGTTGGATTATAATTCCAAAAGCATGCCTTTCATGTCTTGAGAAATTTACTTTTTAGGTACCAACAGATTCATCGTCCGATTTCTTATGTTCATGGAACTCCATATCCAAGTTTATTCGAAGAATACAAGTAACATATTTTTTGAAAAATACGTTCTTCAACTCATCCGACACCATGGACTCAATTTCATAAACTTGATTCGTAGTATTTATAATATTACACAATTGATCATCCTTATCTTCCAAACTATATATTGAAAATATGACATTATCTTGATCATAACATTTTAGAACTGAAAATATCTTTTTTTGTGGTACTGATCCTTTGATCATCCACTAATGGATCAGATGAACCGCATAATGAAGTTGAAAGCTCTTTTATGATGGAATCTTCATAATTTTTCTACCTTCTTTGCTCATTGGGATATCATAAGTGATTCATAGCTTAATATTGTTTTTTTATCATGGATAAATTATTTTTCATAACATCTCTCATAACATATTGTTTCCAATGGTGATGACAATCATTGCATTTCTCGTTGCATTCACCATTAACGCGGTTCCTTCAGGTTCTAGCAATAGACTAAAACTCAAAGGAATATTGTGAGAAACAATTATGTCACAACCCATCCTCGGGGCACGTGACATGACTACCCCAAGCCGACCGTCCATAGGCCAGGGGCTGGCGACTAGCACTAAATGCGTAAGTCCCGATAAAAGGGAAGGAATTTCCTTTATATAAGAAAAAAACACCATAGAGTATGGAAGCTGAAGTAAAGAATATGTAAACTGAGTACAAAAGTAATTGCTGTAAGGTAAATGGGACAGTATACAAACCCAACTGAAAGTACAGTACAACATAGAAAATAAATTACACTAGATAAAAAGTAAAGTAGAAACCACCATGTTGTCCTCCGACATTCCCGCCTGAATAGTGGGTACCGATAGTCTTGTCGGCTCCTCGGGTCTATCTGTATGCTCCGTGTACATCCCGCATGATATTACACCTCCCAGTACCGTCCCCCTCCACAATCCTCAAACGAGATTAGTGTTGTCCATCATCTGCAACCAACACAATGTAGTGCGGGCATAACCTATATTGGGGTGAGTATACGATACTCAATAGGGACCCAGAGACCCCCGAAGGACTCCCAGAATCCACAAATGATAATCCACAAAGTAAATTTATAAACATGGAGTATCAACCAACTATACTTAGGTATATTCCCATACATATACCTACATCATCCATTCCATCTTGGCTCCAACACAAGATCCCAAGTACAACCCAATCCACACACGAAAATACAACCCAATCCACATAGGAAAGCATAACCCAATCCACACAAGAAAGCATGAAAATCACATCGATGATAATGATTGAAAGTCATGACTCATCTCACACGGGTATTCTATTCATGAAGAGGGTTAGAGATGATAGATGTAGCATCTGAATCATCTCCCCTGCCGAACCCACGTAGGATCCAAGTACAGAAGTCGTCGCTACCAAACCCACGTAGGATCCTAGTATAGTAACCATCACTGCCGAACACACATAGGATCCAAGTATAGTCATCCTCACTACCAAACCCATGTAGGAATCATGTACAGTCATCCTTGCTGCCAAACCCACGGAGGATCCAAGTACAGTCGTCATCGTTGTCACAGTCGCAGCCAGCTCTGGGGTTCTGCCCACAACATGCTCAATTATGGGAGGGTCTGCTCTACGAGCCCGGATGGTTGATACATCAAATTTAAAAAATTCTTGAGTTAATGTATCACCAAGTTCCATCTCGTCAATATGAACTCAACGCGACAGACGACATGTCAATCAGACGCCCGGTCTGAGAGATATTGGATTTTTCATCCTAGGGGCCCAGATGATTTTTGAATCTAAAACCAACCTGACCTAACTCCATCTAAGTCCAAAACTCTAGTGGAGTAAGTCAAAAGAATCGCCTCACTAATATGAATTGAACGTAATTGAAAACATGTCAATCGGATGGCATGTCCTTACGTTATAAGTGTTTCCGCTCCAAGGGACCAATTGGTTTCACGTATGAACCAACACAACCATACCCATTGTTCGTTGAATCCTTGAATGTAATATAAAGAAACAACCATCTCATTCCAATGATCCCAATTCCACTGACGGTGCATCGATCGGAGGTCTGTAGCCCAAGATATGGGGTTTTGAATGAACCTAGTCCGAAAATAGGGGGTCTGCGCCCGGTATGACCCGGCCTAATACCCCCGGGGTCGGCCCAGACCGGGTCGACCCGAACAGGGTCTGGGTCCGGCCCGATTGGGCGCAGCTCGGCTTGGCTGGCGTGGCGTGGCGTGGCTGGCGCGGCCCGGCCCGGCTCGGCTCAAGGTCGAGCGGTATACGAAAGGGGGCGCTACCCCCTTGTCTCCGAAATGGCGGACCTGTGAGGTCCGCCCTATGGTTCTGTCAGGGGAGTTACACCCCCCCCCCCCCGATATTTCTGAAACAGACGACCGTAATGGTCGGCCTTGTGTGTAATTGCAGGTCCCGCCTTCAGGTGGCATCGGCGGCTGGCTCTGTTGGCCGCCCCTTTGAAGACTGCCGCAGCCTTAGGTCGTGGCTCCAATCCGACCGACATGGAGCGAGGAAGCCACACCCCTCCGACGCAGCCTGTCCCAGCTGTGGCCCCCTTGAATCTCTGGAACTATGCGATGGAGTCGCTGCCCTGTTACGCAGCCCGCTCATGGTCTCGGCCTCCTTTGGCCTCACCGGCGCGGCAGGACGACACTGCGCACTATCTCCGTGGCCCGCTCCTACCACAATCCTCTTCATTCCCACCCGATGTCGTTGCAACCCATTGCACCATGCCACCTTCGCCTCAATGATCAAAGAAGATCAATCAAGGAAATGGGTGGAGAAATCAGAATTGTTTGTGTGGTCTGATCTCCTCCCGTTGCGTCGATAACATTTAGCCGAAATAAATGAGATACTTTAACGACATAACAATCCAAAATTTTAGTTCATTAAAATTGAACTTTACTCCTCCCTCAACAAACTATGACGAACATCGGTGTTGTGGTTGACGACGTCACATGGTGAGGTTTCGTAGACGTCGACGTAGAGTGTCCGAGGAGAAATCAGCGTCTCCTCTATTTATCATGGTGATAATGATGTGTTACATCGTTGGAAAATTCCCACATCGTTGTTTCCTTCCTTGCCGTGGAGGAGGAATAGGAAGAGGAATCAGGGGACACCGAGTCGATGTTCTTCGTCGGAGTCTTGGAATTCTTCAACGATGGAGATGAAGTTCTTCAAGTCACAATAGTTCCCTCCACTTTCTCTCAACACAATAAGACTAACCAAAATATAATAAGGCGTCTCCTTATTTTATTATTTTCCATGAATTTCAACATTACAAAATTCAAACACTCAATTCAATTAATTGATTAACTGTATTGTCATGAAATAATGTGGGAGAGGTACATAAATAAAAGGGGGGTTAACAAGTTTAAAGGGGGAGAGTTATGGAGTTAGGGAATGTGAATGGTTGGGGCTCGTGTGTGCCCCACATCACATTTATCCTAACATGAGTAGTTAGAAATAGGTGGGTCCCACCCCAACTCCCCTAGGTATATTAAAACTACTTTAGAAAAAGAAATATAATTGCAACACAATTTTATTTTACTTTTCATTTAACCACCATTTTTTTTAACAACACCTCCCGAGCAGACGCATCTTTGGTAAAGGTCCTCTTAAGCAATTACCGGTGATTTGGTTCCATTGGTGCCCTCAGATTTCAATTCTGAGCTCCGATTAAAAAGATAGAAAAACCCACTCGTTCGTTCACTGAATGTACCCGATCTAAACTTTGGAAATTGATTCTGGGCACACCGGGCCTCAGAATCAGGTGCCGTCAAGAACTACATACACATAAAATCATAAAGAATTTATGAAAATTTTTTTTGTGAAATTTACGGGTCTTTACATTACTCCTACTTCAGGGATTTACATCCTCGTAAGGCAACATCGTAATCTAGGGAAACCAATGAGGGTACTGTGCACGCATCTGAGCGTCTGACTCCCATGTGCTCTCCTAGAGGTTCCCGTGCTGCCACCAGATGTGCACCCGAGGAATCAACCGTCCATGTAGGACCTGATCCTATTGATCCTCGACCTCCGAAAAAGTATCCTTGTCATCGATGTCTAGCTCCCCATTCTCGATGATATGCGGCAGGTCATGCAAGTATCTTCTCGTTGAGATACATGGAAGATGTCGTGCACCCGATGAAATTGAGGTGGAAGAGCGGGGCGATAAGCTACCTCGCCTATCCTGCTAAGAACCCAGATTGGTCAGATAAAGCACAGAGATAACATGCCGCCCCAGGAAAATCTCCATAATCCATGTTGAGGTGAGACCCGAAAGAAAACGTGGTTTCCATCCTTGAACTGTAGTGGTCTCCGCCTCCTATCAGCATATAACATCCATCAGCTCTGGGAATTCCTCATCCATTCTTGGATGATCTGCACCTTCTCCTTCTAGGCATGGTCCATCTATGGTCTTACAAGTGATGAATCCCCATGGTCTGTCCAGCACAAAGGTGATCTGCAAGGTCGTTTTAACAATGTCATGTATGGTGCCATCCCGATGGTGGAGTGGTATTTTTTGTTGTACGCAAACTCCAAAAAAGGTAGGTGATCCTCTGAACTACGACCAAAGTTGAGGACACATAAACGGAGCATGTCCTTGAGAGTCTAAATGGTCATCTCTGTCTGGCCATCCATCTAAGGGTGAAAGGTGGTGCCCAGGTGTAGCTACGTCTTGAATGCCTCTTGCAACCCCTTAAAAAGCCAGGAAGTAAAGCGAGTGTCTTGATCAGAGACGATAGACGATGGTACACCATGAAGATGTACAAAATCATGAACTTAGAGGCGTCCCATGCTCTCCACTGCGCCCTTCTCTCTGATAGGTAAGAAGTGGGTCGACTTGGTGAGTCAGTCGACAGTCACCCAAATGGAGTTTGTCCTCTGGAAGTACGTGGATGTCCCATCATGAAATCTATATATATCCAATCCCACATCCACTCCGGGACCTCTAAGTGTTGTAACAAGCATGCTAGTACCTATTGCTCCGCCTTAACCTACTGGAAGGTGAGGCATTATGAAACAAACTCTGCCAAAACCTTCTTGATACCCGGCCACTAGTGATGTTGTCTGAGATCCAGGTACATCTTCTCTACTCCGGGATGTACCACTAATGGGGAAGTGTGAAACTCTCTAAGAACATCCTTCTGTAATGAAACTGGTACCATTGTACGTCCTCTAAAAAGGATGATTTGCTCTCCTCCTATAGACAATCCATCCGGTTTCATCCTCGATGATATCTCAGCACGTCGCGCCTCATAGTCATCATCCCCACGCTGTGCCTCCCTGACCCACTGATGTAGTTGAGGAGTAACTGTGAACGACTGTAGAAATGCTGCCCCGTCATTATCCACGAAAGATATATACAAAGCGGCTAACTACTCTATCACCTCTCCATGTAGCTGAATGCCTGACCTTATACTGAGAGCATCAGCTAATACGTTCCCCTTCATAGGAGTATAGAATATATCAAAGTCATCTTACTAGAGGAAATTGCCCATTGACAATGTCTTGGGTTCAGGCCCTTCTACGAGAAGATGTACCTGAGACTCTGGTGTTCAGAGTAGACTATAAAGCACTCTCCCTTCAGATAGTTCCACCACATCTTCAAGGCGAAGACCACTACTACTAACTCCAGGTCATGTGTAGAGAAGTTCTGCTCATACTGCCTCAACTTTCTTGAATTATAGGTGATCACTGCCCACTCCTACATCAGGACACACCCGAGTCCATTCCATGATGCATCACAATGCCCTCCTCTGGTAGCCTCAAGATGGGTGCACTGGTCAATCTCTGTCACAGCTCATGGAAGATATACTGACATCTATCTGACCACATGAAGGGCTTACCCTTCATCATCAAAGCTGAAAGTGGTGCTACAACTCTGAGGAATTCTAGCACAAATCTCCGATAATACCCAGCCAGACCTTGGAAACTCCACACCACCGTCACACTCCTCTGTGGCTCCCAAGATAGAACTACCTCGATCATTGCAGGATCCACCGCAAATCCCGCCTCTGAGATGACATTCCCAATGAAGTGGACCTCTCAAATCTAGAACTGACTCTCCGAGAGCTTACCAGAAATTCAGTGCACTCGGAGTGTGTCCAGTACAACCCGCAAGTCGTAGGCATGATCCTCCATAGTGGTCGAGTAAATCAATATGTTGCCGATGAAGCCTATGACAAATCGATCAAGGTAAGGCGATAAGATCCGGTTCATGAGACTCATGAACACTATTGGAGCATTGGTTATGTCAAAATGAATAACCTAGAACTCATAGTGTCCATACCGACACCTAAAGTTCGTCTTCTGCACATCCTCGTCTCGAACTCTGAGCTGATAATTGCCAGACTTGAGGTCTATCTAGGAAAACCATCGTGCTTCATTGAGCTGATCGAAGAGGTATTCAATACTTGGAAGTGGATACTTGTTCTTCACAGTCACATGATTCAGGTGACGGTAGTCGACACACAGTCACAATATCCCGTCTTCCTTCTTGGCGAACAAAATTGGGGAAGCATAGGGTGAAACACTAGGTCGAATGAATCCCCTGCCATGAAAGTCCTCCAGCTGAACCCATAGCTCTCGAAGCTCAGTGGCGGAAATATGATATGCTGGAGTAGATATCGGGGTTGTCTTGGGGTACTGGTCAATATAGAAGTCTACCTCTCTGTGAGGGGGTTGTCCAGAAACGTCATCAGGAAAAATGTCCGCATACTGATCCACCACAACAGGAAAACATGGACTACTCACATCAACTGCTCCCAGGATGAGACTAGAAAACTGATGAGTAATCAGCTGTCCTCTCCTCTGTTTGAGTCCATCCTGCACCGCAAAGGCTCCCGTCTCGCCGGTGAAGGTGAACCTACTCTCATTAGTGCAGAAACATCCCACCTTGCACCTAATACAGTCGATTTGAGCATGGATGGAAAATAACCAATCCATGCCCAATATGACGTCGTAAGGCCTCGACGCCACTACAAGAAGATCCTAGCCGAAGCTCTTGCCTCCTAGAGTAATATCACACTACCGGCACCAGTGCGTAATCTTCGAGTCTCTTCTCGTATAATCTCTAGCTGTAAGGATCGAGGCAACGGCTCCGTCAGAATCTCCGAGCTCCGAACAAGGGCAGCTGAAAAAAAAACAATTACTTGCTCCTGTGACTATAAGAACTGCTGCAATGTTGGAGTAGACACAGATAGTACCTCGAATCATCTCAGGTGCATCATGGTCATAGGCCTCCACTTCCTTATGCTGAGCCTGCCTTTGACCACCAGATCCCTGTGGTCGGGGTGGACCTCCTGATGGTGGTGGTGGTGGTAGAGCCCCGATGCATCGTCCACCACCTACTGCTCAGCCATCTCCTCTACCTTGTCCGCCTTCTCCATATGGACCACCACGGTCGAACATCTGCCTCTGCCTGGATGGTCCTTCAACCTTCTGTTACTCCTCTGCATGGTAGGTCAGGCAGTCACGAGCCGTGTGGCCCTGCTCGCCGCATGTATAGAACTGTCTGCCTATCATATGACTGGCTCCGCAGAGTGTGCCCCGCACCTCCGAACTAGTATCCTGAGGTTTCCCACATGATTGTCTGGTCTGAATGGACCTCTACGACATTTGTCTACTACCAGCTGTAGAAGACTCCTCTATGTGTTGCCCTGTAATAGGACTCACTACTAGTGTAGGCTCAGTAAGGAAGCCCTCCACGAGAAGGGCTCGCTCCAGTACTCCTTCCTATGTCGGAATGCTGAGGGAGATCATCAAAGCCCTGATCTCATGCCTCAGTCCCTATTTGAAGGTCTAGGCACAGAATAATGGATCTCATACCAAGTATGTGGTGTAGAACGAGAGGTCGGTAAATCTCATCGAGTAATGGGCTACTGTCATGCTGCCCTACTATGACTATATTAAATCTTGAATGAGCACCGCACAGAGGGTGGCTGGAACAATCTCTGAGCAGAAGAGGATATAGAATTCCATCCAAAGAAGATATGCCTTGTCGTGCACCTAGAGTATCAGGCTCCATGATCTACCTTCTTCCATGTGCAGGAGACTCGCCGCAAGGATCACCATGATTTCTGATGGTGTCCTTACCAATCTGAAGACACAAACAATAGCCTCTTGCCAATCCTTGACTGCCTGAGGGTCCATCTCACGGCGGAACCTGGGTAGACTCTGATGCTGAACCTCATGCGGTGCACTCAGGTGACCTGCACTCACAGCTTCTCGGGCTTGTGGCATCAGTGGCTCGGCGGGTAGAGGTACCACCGGTGCCACCACTGCAATGGGGCCCTACAGCGAGGCCTCGTCGCTCGGTGGGATGCCATCTCGCACAAAGCTCGTAACCCATACTAGCTGCCATCCTAGGGATATCCTAAAAAGAAACAGGTTCTCCAAGGTTAATACAATACACCTGGTGAGCTGACACAAAGTAATCACAATGAAAACTTTTGAAACACACATGCAATCAATGTTTTCGTGCACTGAGTCAGAAATCAGAATTCAAGGTCCTGGTGTACGGATATGTCTGCCGCTGCACAAACACTGGACTCCCTGGACTGAAAACCACACTCAATACTTTAAACATTATTACTTCACATAGAATAAATTATCATAGTCCCGAGTTCTACAGTAGAACCAACTCCCCTGATACCAATTTGTCACGACCCGTCCTCGAGGCCCATTCTGTGACTACCCCATGCCCGCCTTCCATTTTCCAGGGGTTGGCGACTAGCACCAAAGGCATAAATCCAGATAAAAGGGAAGGCATTTCCATTATATAAGATAACAAACACTACAGAGTATAGAAGATAAAGTAAACACTATGTAAACTGATTACAACATTATGTACTAGAATGTAAATGGGCCAGTATTCAAACCCAACTGAAAGTACAGTACAAGTGAGAAACTAAAGTACAATAGTTGAAAAGTAAAGCAGCAACCACCAAGTCGTCCTTCAGAATAACCACCTGAAAGGTGGGTACAGATTGTCTTGTTGGATCCTCGGGATCGTCCGTCCACTCCGTGTACGTCTCGCATGATAGTCCACCTCCGGGTGACGTCCCACTCCACAAGCCTCAACCACGATCAGTGTTGTCCGTCATCTACAACCAGCACAACGTAGTGTTGGCATAGCCCATTCAGGGGTGAGTATACGATACTTAGTAGGGACCCCGAGACCCTAGAAGGACTCCCAGAATCCACAAAGGATAATCCAAAATGTAAAGTTACAAACACGGAGTATCAAGAAACTATACTTAGGTATATGACCATACAGAAACCTAAGTCATCAATTCCAGGTCAACTCCAACACACGAGGCCATGTAAAACCCTATCCACACAAGAAAACACAATGCAATCCACACAGGAAAGAACAACCCAATCTACGCAGGAAAGCACGACAATAACATCGATGATAATTATTGAAAGTCAAGACTCATCTCACATAGGTATACTACTCATGAAGAGGGGTGGAGATGATAGATGTAGCCTCTGAATCATCTCTCCTACTGATCCCACGTAGGATCCAAGTACAAATGACGTCGTTGCTGAACCGACATAGGATCCTAGTACAATAACCATCACTGCCGAACCCACATGGGATCCAAGTACATTCATCCTCACAGCTGAACCCACATAGGATCCAAGTACAGTCATAATCGTCGCCGACCCCACGTAGGATCCAAGTACAGTCGTCAGAGTCGGCACAGTCGCAGCCAGCTCTAGGGTTCCCACAAACAGCATGCACAATTCTAGGAGGGTCCTCCCCACAAGACAAGAGGGTCGGTACATAAAGTGTCAAGAAGTCCAGAGTTGATGTATCACCAAGTTCTGTCTCGTTAATAGGAACTCAACGCAACAGAAGACACGTCAATCAGACGCCCGATCTGAGAGATATTGGCTTTTCTATCCTACGGGCCCGGTTGGTGTTTAAGATAAAACCAACCTAACTGTACTCTATCTACGTCCAAACCTTGAGTGGAGCAAGCCAAAAGAACCGTCTCACTAAAAGAAATTCAACGTAATTCATAGCATGTCAATCGAATGCCCGGTCCTTATATTATAAGTGTTTCCGCTCCGAGGGCCCGGTTGGTTTTGTGTACGAACCAACCTTCCCATACACAAAGATCACCTAAAGCATTAATGTAATCTTCATAAATGACTGTCTCATTCCAAGGATACCTATGAAACTAGCGATGCATCGATCAGAGGTCCGTGGCCCACAACATGGGCGTTTGAATGAACCTGGTCCGAAAATAGGGGGTTTGGGCCTGGTCCGACCGGGCCCAATACCCCCGATGTAACGCCCTGACCCTAGTTTCCTAGGTTCCGTGCCTTAGTACTTATCATTTAAATGATCACAAGAAAGATCAATTCTTGAATGAATGGTTATTTTAGTAGTTTTGGAAGCACTAGCTACATTCATAATGTTTACATTAAATCATAACAACCACATCTTGTCTCCACACTCGTATCCCATTAGACTATCCCTGCAGGTCATTCATAAAATACTTTTTCACATCCTAGGAAAAATAAATCATAGAAAAGGGTGAGCTCAAATTCCCATTAAGGATAACAATATAGCGGAAACTTTTATAATTAAGCATAAACATTTAAGGCAATGTATAACTAAAACAAAAGCCTTTTAATCTTGAACATCAGCATAAATGGAAAAAATAAAATGAAATAATTCCATTTAAATATTAACATGGATATTCTACTATTCGAATAATCACATGCAATATCAATAACCACATTCATAATGATGGAATTCATAATGTCAGACTATCATTACCACATATCCAAGGCCTTGTGACAAGACTACAAATAAGATTTCATCAAGGCCTTGTGCCAAGACAGTAGTTTGTCTCATGAGACCTACCAATGCATCGAGGAGCTATAGCGGGCTCCCCCTGTCACATATTAAGTCTAATTAATTCCTCATATGAACAGGTTTAAACATAACATAAACATTCGTATTAATACTAGCATATGAAATGTCAATACTTTCGCCATAAACCATGAATGGTATAAAAATAACACATCCACAGTTAATCATATCACAAAACCTTCAATACAATATTTAAGATTTGTATCATAATAAATAAACTTCAAATAAGCTTAAAATCTATCAAAAGATGACGACATAGATGAAATCAAAACTATTTGAGAGAAATATCACTTTTTTGAAATCATTTAAAAATCACATAATTATAAAATAAAACTTTTATATTGAAAATATTCGTAAAATGTTTTAAGGGAATATTTGAAGATTTCTTAATTGTGGAAAATAGCTGCACCCACCGTATAAGTTAAAAAAGACTTTCTTACATTAATTCTATCGAAAAGGTTAAAAAGTACCTTGTTTGGAAAACGGCGGAAAGATTCCTTTATAAACCCCTTATAAAAAGTCAAAAAGGGTATAAATTAATTTAACCAATATTCTAGTAAATAGTAATAATGTTTTGAAATACATTTTTACGAAACATGGATGTGGATGATAAAGAGGTCCCAGTAGATAATTACGTATAAACAATCTCGGATAATGAAGAGATTGTGAAATAAACCCTTACCTTGTACTTTTCCTTGGTTGAGGGTAGGTTAAAATATTGTATAATGGTGAAATAATTGTTATTAAATTATAAAAATATCATATACATTAATATGATATCATATGTGATATTTTAACATTTATTTGTTAATAATATCTCAGTATTATCGTTGTATCATGTGTTAACTTACTCGTTTTCTTATATATGTTTTGTTACATAATCCATGTTTGTCATGGATAGGTTGTATATTATTCATATCCATAATTATATCAAGTCCTTAACCGTTATTTTTATTCATTATACGAGAATTAGTCTTGAACTAATACGATGGGAAATGAATCTCATCATGTTCGTGGAGACGGTAGTCCGTACATACGCACGAGTGACAATATCATTTTTTTGATAGTAAAATAATATATAATTGGATGGTATATCATATATACAGATTAATTACCATTTATATTTATTATTTACATGAATTACGCATTATTATAATACCCATCCAAATAATAATTTATTGAATAACAAGTACATCATGACGTGGAGACGGTAAGCCGTACGTATGCACGTATGCTGACATGTCATTCAAAGGATGGATAAAATACTGAATATGGTTGTACCATATTTATAATAACATCACTGTACATATAAGATACTTGAGTTATTATTTTAGAATGGTAATCACAAATAAAGAAGAAGTTGAAGAAGAAAGGATCTTGAAAGAGGGTGGTGAAAACATTACCTCTTCTTCGGGTTCTTCCTTTTGATTTGATCAAAAGGGCACTGTATGTTGGATTTCTGAGTAATGGATGGCCACTAGGTCAAAGTGACGGAAGTTGAGAGAATAATTGGGCAGGTTTTCTCCGAGCCAAAAGGATTTCAATGTGTGAATTAGTGAGAAGAGGGAGTGCCCTTTTATAAGAGGGGTGAAGGGCACCTTTGGAATAGCTAGAAATATTATTTTACAATAAATTCATATTCGGTTTATAATGCCTCCAAAGTGGATTATTTAAAGTTTAAGGTGGGGATGGGTCGAAAACCACTCAAAAAATAGGTGTTATACATGTTTGGGTTACTATATTAACCTTATATTTTAGTTTTTGACACTTAGTTAATTAGTTTGACATTTACCATGTCACTTGGTATTTTTATATAAAATAGTTAATCAAATTACTATATTCATCCAAGTGATCCCAAAGTGGTCCATTAATGATACAACTATCATGATACAAGTCCTTTGGCCAAACCATAGATTTTTAGGAATATAATATAAATTATTAAGATAATATTTTGTTTTAAAAACTCTTTTATGTCAATTTTGGCACTATTGGGTATTTTGTTTTTTATAATTTCATAACATCATTATTACATCTAAAATAATTTATATAACCAATCATAATATGTCATAATAACCTTGAAAAGTATTGGAATTCATAAAATGTCTCAATTTACATTTATTTTGATATTTATAATATCAATTATTTCAATATTTCATTAATTAGGTAATTACTGCATCACCATTGTGTCATAAATTAATTAAATTATTTAAAGTATAAAATTATAAATAAAATATAATTATGTAGGAAATAATATTAGATTTCTAATGAATATTTAAAATGGAATTAATATTATGTATAACCCTATATTAAAAATGTGTTAGTAAATAAACATTGATTTTAACTCTTTTAGCTCTTCTTTGATTTAAATAATAATAAATGTCCTAATCTAATACAAGTGGACCTAAATTATAATATTTTATTCCTAAGGTTGTTTTTAGTCTAGATACAATTGTCCAATAATATTTGGACATGTGTTAGTGTAATATTAATATCATTTTTACCCTTAATTACCCTATTTATTTTTAACCATGGTAAATAAAAGTAAAACATTACTATTCACCAAAAATTATTTTCATCTCATTGAACCAAATTTTACTCCTTGATATTAAACATGTCTCTCGTATTTTTGAAATTTCACTCACAGAAGTGGTAAAATTAAGTTTTATCTGAACTTCCAAATTCTCATAGGAGGTGGGTAAGAGACGGTGAAAAGTTTAATAAAATTTTTATATATCTAAAATTATTCTAAACTAACTCCGATCAATTACAGTGAACTTATATAGGTATTATGTATCTATTTTGACCTTAATAAAATATAAATAAAATTAATAATTATTTAAATAAAAATTTGGTTTTAAACTGTAACTCCGTGTTTTTTCACTATTCATAAAAAATTGAATGTTTTCAAAAAAATACCAAAATTTTACCCTAGGTTAATTTCAATATTCTGAATCCAAAAATGAAGTCCATTTTGAATGATAAAATTTATAAAATTTAAAAAAGTGGGTATGACTATTCATAACGTCTCGTTTGATTGGTTGTGGTCTCTTTGTTAGAACTCGACGTTGCGTACAACACACGCTACTGTATTATTCAAAGGGAAGCGTATCGTGGAAGCTTGGGGTGTTAAATTCTAATCTTTTTCTATAATTTCATCCTCTAAATTTCTATAATACTACCACATGAAAAGAATCAGGTGGTTCTTCATCATATGTTCCTCGATTTCCCACGTTGCCTCTTCCATCTAATGGTTTCTCCACAAAACATTTACCAGACGAGTCGTCTGGTTTCTCAGTACTTGTTCTCTCATATTAAAAATCCCGACGAGCTCTTCGTAATAAGTCAGATCGGGTTCTAGTTTTAATTCCTCATTTGTGAGTACATGCATTGGGTCTGGCATGTATTTCCTCAACAATGATATGTGGAACAGATCGTGATCTTTGGAGAGACTTGGAAGCGTTGCCAAATGGTAAGCTACAGCCCCAATTCGTTAGAGAATTTTGAAAGGTCCGATGTACCAAGGACTCAATTTACCCTTCAAACCGAAACATATAACTCCCTTCCATGGAGATACCTTCACGAAAATATGATCCCCTACCTGAAATTCTAAATCTTTCCTTCGGTTATCAGCATAGTTATTCTGCCTACTTCGAGCTTCTTTGATGTTGTTTTGGAATACCTTTACCTTTTCTATTGTTTCCTCCACCAGTTCTGGGCCCACAAGTTTTCTTTCACCAACGTCTTACCAACAGGATGGTGTGAAACATCTCTTTCCATATAATGCTTAATATGGTGCCATCCGAATACTTGAATGGAAGCTATTATTATAGGAAATTTCCACCAGAGTTAAATATTTATCCCACATACCCTAAAAGTCAAGTGAGCATGATCTCAAAATGTCTTCTAAGGTTTGAATAGTATGTTTTGATTTTCCAGCTATTTGAGGGTGGTAGGCAATTCTCAAACAAAGTTCAGTATCCAGGTCTTTCTGAAGACTCTTCCAGAATCATGAAGTAAAACAAAGATCATGATCAGAATCAATCGATAGGGGAACTCCATGACGTCTCACCAGATCATTAATATATATCCATGATAGAAGTTCAAGTGGTAAATATTCCCCTATAGCAAGAAAATGTGCTGGATTGGTAAGACGATCAACAATGACCAATATTGCATCATTCCTTCTATGAGTTTTTGGTAGTCCCATGACAAAGTCCATTGTAATATTTTCTCATTTCCACTCTGGTATAGGAAGAGGTTTCATGACTCCTCCAGGCTATTTCCTTCCATCTTTTACTTTTTAAAAAACCATACATCTTGACACAAAATCAGCAATCTCCCTCTTCATGTTGTCCCACCAAAAATGTTCCTTCAAGTCTCTATACATATTGGTGCTCCCAGGGTTATAGAGAAATTAGAACTATGAGCATCATCCAACAAATCCCATTTTAGATCAGGTATGTTGGGAACACAAAGCCTATTTCCAAATTTCAAAATACTGTCTTCATAGCCAAAGTCATTCAATCTCTCATCATTGACAACTTTAATCTTGTTTTTAATCTCTTCATCATCGGTATGAGAACTCTTTATCATTTATAGTAAAGATGGTTTGGAAACCATTTCAAAAAGTATTGGTGTTTCACCTTCCATGGTAATTCCCATATCCATATTCACTAGATTCGTGAAAATAAGACCCATTTCAATTGTCATCATGTTCAAAACTCCATGATCTTTTCTGCTCAATGCATCTGCCACCTTATTTCCCTTCCCCAGGTGGTAGTGTACCATGAAATCATAATCCTTGAGTAGTTCAATCCATCTCCTTTTCCTCATGTGGAGTAATTTTTGTGAGAAAATATACTTCAAACTCTTGTGATCAGTATAAATCTCACATTTTTCACCATAGAGGTAGTACCTCCATATCTTCAAAGCAAAGATCATAGCTACTAACTCGAGATCATGAGTAATATAGTTTTTCTCATGAATTTTCGACTATCGTGATGCATAGGCAATAACCCTATCATTCTTCATAAGGGAAAACCTAGTCCAATCTTTGATTCAACACTATTAATAACGAACCCATAATTCCTAGATGGTAGAGTCAATATAAAAGCATTGAAAGTCATCTCTTCAGTTTTTCGAAACATTTTCACACCCTTTTTCCAAACAAATTTATCCCCTTTACGTGTCATATTTTTTAATGGGTTAGACAACCGGGAAAAATTCTTGACGAAATGTCAATAATAACATACTAAACCAATAAAACTGTGTACCTTAGTTATACTCATAGGTGCAGGAAATTCTTGGATTTCCTTGGTCTTAGAAGGATAAAAAGAGATTCCATCTTTAGAGACAATATGACCAAGAAAAGAAATATCCTGATGCTAGAATTCACATTTGAAAAACATCCCATATAATTCATGTCTTCTCGGAGACTTCAGGATAATGAGAAAGTGATTTTCATGATCATCGTATCTTTTGGATTATATCAATATATAATCAAAAAATACCACCACAATTTCATCTAGATATTCCTTGAAAACTCTATTCATTAGATCCATGAATACAGAGGGTTCATTAGTCAGCAAAAAAGGAATTACTATAAACTTGTAATGCTTGTACATGGTTCGAAATGATGTCTTCAAAATGTCTTCCTTCTTCACACACATCTGATTGTATCAAGACCAAAGATCAATCTTTTTAAAGTATTGAGCTCCATGAAGTTGGTCAAATAAATCATCAATGCGAGTTAGGGGATACTTGTTCTTTATTGTTATAGCATTGATCTCCCTGTAGTCGATATATAATCTCATAGATCCATCTTTCTTTTTAACAAAAAGAATAGGGGCTCCCCATGGAGAAACACTAGGATGAATAAATCCCTTATTACTCAATTCCTCTAGTTGTTCCTTTTATTCAACTAATTCTACAGTGGCCATTCTACAAGGGGTATTCGATATAGGCCTTGATCTAGGAATTAAATCAATGGAAAACTCAACTTCTCGTTCTGGAGGATGTCCAAGTAAATCATCTGGAAACACATCTACATATTCTATCATAATAGGTACATTCTCTATTTGAACATTCGTTTCCTCACACACAATCATTTCATTCTCTTCCTCCCCAATAATTCAATTTAGATGAGCTACTGGGGGTGGATCTAGATAAGAATTAGATGGGGACTGTTATGATCTAAAGAAAAGGTGTTCCTTATCATCATCATCAAAAATAGTAACCTCCTTCTTCATACAATAAATCATCGCATCATGGTCCGAAAGCCAATCCATATGGAGAATTATATCATACTCAATCAATGGTTTGACTATGAGATCAACGGATAAAGAACATTTATCTGCTCTAATGGAGAATGATTCACAAATCATTGTTATAATGATACTTCCCTTAATAGTTTTATCTGACAAATCCCTTGTTAAATCAAATTGGAAATATCTAATTTTCATAGAAAACTCGGAGTATATGAAACAGTGCGATGATCCAGAATCAAACAATGCATTTTCTAAACGTGCGGAAACCATTAAATTACCCGCCACCACGTCTTTCGAAGCTTCTACCTCAACAGTAGTGCTAGAATAAGCTTGGCCTTGATCCCTTGGCCCTTTCTAAGGTAATATCCTCTGACGCTTTGGAAATTCATTTGCATAATGTCTCATCTCCCTGAAATTGTATCATTGTACATCAGTAGCTTCCTTCTTCCCCTTGCAATCACAAGCTCGGTGGCATTTTTCACCACACGTGTAACAGGCTCCCATTCCTTTTAAGGATGTACCAGGGTGCTTCTTCCCACATTTACCACAGGATGGATATTAAACCTTTCCCTTCTTCCCCATATTTCTATTCCTAGATTGATCAGTAGATATCTTCTTCTCTTTCTTTGCTTTAAAGTCATAAGACATAGAGAATTCCTTTTCTATCTTGATAGATCATGAGACAATATCTTAGTACGATGAGAAGGATTGTGAGACCAATGATCGACAGAGAAACAGTTTTAACCCATCAATGAAATGATCAATCTTACTTCTTGGGTTACGTATATAATCTCCAGAATACCTTGCTAACCTTGTAATTTTTTCCTCATACATTGCGATATTCTCATCCTCCTTTTGTCTCAGACTCAGAAATTGCCTTTCTATATATGCTTGATGGTCACGAGGAAAGTATTTTTCTATGAAAATGCCTTTGAACTCCCTCCATTCCATATTTGATACTTCATTATCTTCCTTCGTGTTTTGAACCAATGACCACCATTGATCAATATCACTAGTGAGGCGATAACCTGCCATTGCAACTTTTTCCCTTTCACTACTCCCCAAAGCCTAAAATAATTTCTCTAGTGAACTTATCCATTTCATAGATACTAATGGATTTGTACTCCCATTGAATGTTGGTGGTTTCTACCTCATGAAGCAATCTAACATTGATCCTCCACGCTATGGATTAGGGTGCTCCATAAGGTTAAGGTTATTATTCATAACGTGAGTGAGTTGTCCCAGTATGGTGATTAGTTAATCAACACAAAGTTGAATCACCAGCTCCACCATAATTATCATGAGTAGGAGGGATATCCCTACATGAAGTGCGTCCATTGATATAGTTTCCATTTCTTCCAATAGGCGCCATTTCGAAACAATGGCATAAACTAAATCAGTTTATGAATCAGAATACATAATTCTATACTTGTAAAACACTTAACATAGATTGAACTATTTATAGATATAATCCATAATCATAAAAAAATCTTTAAGGATGTATATACTCATAAACCCTTCATAATGATTTTTTAATAAAATGAGAGTTATCCTAAGAATATCCCCTGGGAGTGTCGTAACCAAGAGTGGAGCAAGGCCCATTATTTTGCACCAGTTCCCGTTCGAGTCTAGTTTAAAGCGGTGTTTTCGGGTTTTTCCCCTAGGTACATCTGTGCCAGAGCTACCTCTACCTACTCCTATCTAGACAGTGATGTATTGCTCGGAAAAATCACAAAATTTCTACAATACTAATATTCTAGGATGTTCTTCTATAACAATCCTCAATGTCTATCTATGGTCTATGTGCTCTAATCAGAGTTTACCTAAATCTAGCTTCTACGGATTGTACTAAACTTCTTCTAATACCAACTGTAAAGCCCCGAACGCAGTTTCCCAGAGTCGATTCAATATTACATATCGTTGGAATGATCACAAGAAAGATCAAGTCTCGATAGACCGATTAGTTTAGTAGTCTTAGAAACACTATATACATTCATAAAGTTTACATTACATCATAAATTGAATATTAAAAAAACATCTTGTCTCCACACTCATATCACCTTATACAATCCCTGAAGGTCATTCATAAAATACTTCTTCACATCCTGGAAAAAATAGAACATAGAAAGGGGTTAGCTCAAATGCCCTGTAAGGATAACAATATAGCACAACGTTTTATAAATAAGCAAAAACATTTAAGGCAATGAATAACTAAAACAAAAGCCTTTTAAACATGAACATCAGCAGAATATGGGGAAAATAAAATGAAATAATGTCATTTAATTATTCACATGGGTATTCTACTTGTCGAATAATCACATGCAGTATAAATAACCACTTTCATAATGATGGAATTCATAATGCGGACTATCATAACCACATAGCCAAGTCCTCATGCCAAGACTAAAAATGAAATTTTGTCAAGGCCTTGTGCCAAGACACTAGTTTGTCTCATGAGACCTACCGATTCATCAAGGAGCTATATCGGGCTCCACCCATCACATATTAAGTCCAATGCATTCCTCATATGAACATTTTAAACATAACATAAACATTCGTATTAAAAATAGAATTGGAAATGTCAATAATTTCTCCATACACCATCAATGGTATAAAAATAACACATCCACAGTCAAACATATCACAAATCATTAAGTATAATATGAAATATTTATATCATAATTAATAAACATCAAATAAACTTAAAATCTATCAAAGGATGTTGACATAGATGAAATCAAAACTATTTGAGAGAAATATTTCTTTTTTTGAAATCATTTAAAAGTCACATAATTATAAATAAAACTTTTACTTTGAAAATATTATTAGATTATTGTAAGGGAATCTTTAATGATTTTATAACAGCGTAAAATAGCTGCACCCTCCGTATAAGTTAAAAAATACATTCTATCCTTAATTCTATCAAAAAGGTTAAAAAAGACCTTGTTTGGAAAACGACGGAATGATTCCTTTATTAACCTCTTATAAAAAGTAATACAAGGGTATAAATTACGTTAACCCATATTCAATTAAATATTAAAATGTTTTGAAGTACATTTTTAAGAAACATGGATGTGGATGATAAAGAGGTCCTAGTAGATAATTGCTTATAAACAATATCTGATAATGAAGAGATTGTGAAAAAAACCCTTACCTTGTAATTTTCCTTGGTTGAGGGTAGGTTAACATCCTGTATAATGTTGAAATAATTTTTATTAAATTATAAAAGAATCATATACATTAATATGATATCAAAAATGATATTTTAACATTGATTTGATAATAATATCTTAGAATTATCGTTGTTTTTGGTGTTAACTTACTCGTTTTTTATATGTTTTGTTACTTAAGCCGTGTTTTTCATGGATATGTTGTATCTTATTAATATCCAGAATGATATCATGTCCTTAAACATTATTTTTAATCATTAAATGAGAATTAGTTTTGAATGGATATGATGGGTAATGAATCTCATCGCGTTCGTGGAGATGGTAGTCCGTACGTACGCACGAGCGACAATATAATTATTTTGATATTAAATTAATATGTAATCGGATGGTATATTATATATACAGAATAATTATCATGTTATATTTATTATTTACATGATTTACACATCACTATTATACCCTTCAAAATAATAATTTATTGAATAACAATTACACCACGACGTGGAGACGGTATTCCATACGTTCTCAAGTATGGTGAGAAGTCATTCAAAGGATGGATAGAATACTGAATATGGTTGTAACATATTTATAATAACATCACATTATATATAAGATACTGGAGTTATTATTTTAGAATGGGAATAACAATGAAATAAGAAGTTGAAGAAGAATGGAACTTGAAAGAGGGTGGGGAAAAACATTACCTCTTCTTCGGGTTCTTCCTTTTGATTTTATCAAAATGGCTCCCTAGGTTGTCTTTCCGACTGAAGGAAGGCCTCTAGGTCTAAGTGAGGGAAGTTTAGAGAATATTTGGGCAGCGGTTGGCCAAGCCAAAAGACTTTTAATGTGTAAATTAGTGAGAAGGGGGAGTGCCATATTATAAGAGGGGTGAGGGGCACCTTTGAAAAAGCTAGAAATATTATTTTATAATAAATTCATATTCGGTTTATAATGGATCCAATGTGGATTATTTAAAGGTTAATGTGGGGATGGGTCGAAAAACACTCAACCAGTAGGTTTTAGACTTGTTTGGGTTACTATATTAACCATATCATTTAGTTTGTAACTCTTAGACAATTAGTTTTACATTTACCATGTCACTTTGTATTTTTATATTATATAGTTAATAAACATACTATATACATCCAAGAATCCCCAATAGGTCCATTGATGATACACCTATCATGATAAGAGTCCTTTGGCTGAACCTTAGATTTTTAGGGATATAATATAATTTAATAATATAATACTTGTTTTAAAAACACTTTTATGTCAATTTTAACACTATTGGGTATTTTGTTTTTGATAATTTCATAACAGCATTATTACTTCGAAGAAAATTATATAACCAATACTAATATGTCATATTAACAAAGAAAATTAGTGGAATTCATAAAAAGTCTCAAATTACATTTATTTTGATATTTATTTATATCAATTATTTTAATATTTCATTAATTAGGTAATTACGGCATCACCATTATGTCATAAATAAATTAAATTATTTAATGTCTAAAAATTATAAATTAAATACCATTATGTAGGAAATAATTTTATCTTTCTAATTAATAATTACCATCGAATTTATCTTATGTATAACCATATATTAAAAATGTTTTAGTAAATAAACATTGATTTCAACTCTTTTAACTCTTCTTTGAATTAAATACTAATAAATGTCCTAATCTAATATAAGGGGACCTAAATGAAAATATTTTATTCCTAAGTTTATTTATGGTGGAGATACACTTGTATAATAGAATTAGGTCATGTCTTAGGGTAATATTAATATCATTTTTACCCTTAATTCCCCTATTTACTTTTAACCGTGGTAAATAAAAGTAAGAAGTTACTATTCACCAAAAATTATTTTCATCTCATTGGACCACATTTTACTCCTTGATATTAACCGTGGCTCTCGGAGTTTCAAAATTCCACTCACAGAAGCATAAAAATTAAGTTTTATGTGAATTTCCAAATTCTCCTTGGAGGTGGGTAAAAGACGATGAAAAGTTAAATAAAATTTTTATATATCTAAAATTATTCTAATCTAACTTCAATGAATTATATTGATCTTATATAGGTATTATTTATCTGTTTTGACCAAAATTAAATTTAAATAAAATAAATAATTATTTAAATAAAAATTCGGTTTTAAACTATAACTCAGTGTTTTTTCACTATTCATCAAAAAATGAAAGTTTTCAGAAAAATACCAAAATTTCACCCTAGGCTAATTTCGATATTCTGAATCCAAAAATGAAGTCCATTTTGAAATATTAAATTTATAAGATTTTAAAAGGTATATATTACTATTCATAATGGGTAGTTTGATTTGTTGTGGTGTGTGTGTTAGAACACAAAGTTTCCTATAACACACGCTACTGTATTATTAAAAAGGAAGTGTATCATGGAAGCTGGGGTGTTAACCCCTGGGTCGGCCCAAACCGGGTCAACCCGAATCGAGTCCGGGTCCGGACCGATTGGGCATGGCCCGTCCCGGCTAGCAAGGTGCGGCCCGACTGGGGCCGCCCGACCAAAAGCTGGCACGGCGCGGCCCGGCTGATGCGGCCCGGCCGGCGGCTGGCGCGGCCCAGCGGGGAGCGGATTGACCCGGCTCGGAAGCCGGTCATGGCTCGGCCCGTGACCGAGCGGGGTGTGAAGGGGGGAGCCGGCCCCTTTTCTTTGAAATTGCGGACCTGTGAGGTCCGCCCTAGTGTTCAGTTGCGGGGGTTACACCACTCCGCCTCCCCCCCCCCCCCCCCCGGTTTTTCTGAAATGGCTGGCCTTGGGTGTAACCGTGAGAGCCCCACGGGTCCTGCCTTCAAGTGGCACCGGCGGCCGGCTCTGCCGGCTACCACAATGAAGACCACCGGGGCCTTAGGCCGCGGCCCATGTCCGATCGGTGCAGCACGACGGCGCTGCACCCCTCCGCCACGACCTGCTCCTGGCCACACCCTCCTTTGGCCTCACAGGCGTGGCGCGACGGCGCCGCCCACTATCACCGCGGCCATCTCCGATCGGGGTCCTCTTCGTTCCCGCACAATGTCGTTGCACCCTGTTTCACCGCACCGCCTTTGACACAAATATCAATGAAGATAAATCAAGGATAGGGGAGGAGAAATCAGTTGTGTTTGTGCGGTCCGATCTCCTCTCGTTACGTCGATAACATTGGGATAAAATAAACGAGATACTTTATTGATATAAAAAATCACAAATTTAGTTTATTAAAATTGAACATAACCCCTACCTAAACAAATGATGACGAACATTGGTGTTGCGGTTGTCGTCGTCACATGGTGAGGTTTTGTAGACGACGACGAAGAGCGCCCGAGGAGGAAGCGACATCTCCACTTTTTATCACTGTGAGAAAGAATCATGACGTCATTGGCGAATTCCTGCATCGCTGTTTCCTTCCTTTCCATGGAGGAGGAAAAGGAAGAAGAATCTGGGGTCGCTAAGTCGATGTGCTTTGTTGGAGTCTTGGCATTCTTCAACGAAGGAGATGAAGTTCTTCAAGTCACAAGAGCTCTCTCCCCTTTCTCTCAACACAACAAGACTAACCAAAATAAAATAAGGCATCTCCTTATTATATTTTTTGACATGCATTTCAAAATTACAAAATTCAAACACTAAATAAAATTAATGGATTATGTGTGTTGGCATGAAATAATGTGGGAGAGTTACATAAATAAAAGGGGGGATAACAAGTTTAAAGGGGCAGAGATAAGAAATTGGGGAATGTGAATGGTTGGGGATCGTGTGGGCCCCACCTCACAAATATCCTAACATTTTTAGTTAGAAACTTGTGGGTCCCACCCCAACTACCCCATATAGATAAAAACTATTTTAGAAAAGGAAATAAAATTGTAACACAATTTTATTTTAATTTTCATTTAATCCACATTTTTTTAACAACTACTCCCGAGTAGATGCATCTTCAGTAAAGGTCCTCTCAAGCAATTATCAGTGATTCGGTTCCATCAGCACTGTCATATTTCAATTCCGAGCATCAGTTCAAAAGATAGAAAAACTAACTTGTTCATTTACTGAACCTACCCAAGCAAAACTTCGAAAATTGATTCCCGGCGCACCGGGCATTGGAATCAGGTGCTGTCAGAAACAGCGTACTCGTAAAATTGAAAAGAATTTATGATTTTTTTTTGAAATTTATGTGTCTTTACAACTAATCATAATAGGAAAACCATGTAAAAATGAATAAAATTTCAATTTAGGACTCAATATCTTTTTTCCTTGGTTATTCATGGTCATTTATAAAACACTAAGATTGTATCCTATACTTTAAGATAACATTATGGTTATTATTAAGGCTTTCTCATCATAGTTTCCAAAGGTGAACTATCCCATTACATTGATAACAACAATAACGACCCATAAATTACATACATTGATATTACATTAAAATTGTAATAAATTCATTAAAATATATAACAAAACCTTGAAAGGATTGTATAGGTTGAGTATCTTTAGAAATAGGAAAACATAAAAAACTAGTTTAAAAAACATCAACATTATATCTATTTTAATTCTACATAACTAGACTCCTATTTGGATTATATTACTTTATACTCTTCTTCCTGACCATGGGAAAAAGAAACATATGAATGGCTGATATCAAATGCTCAGTAAGGGTAAACAATAGAAATATCAATCATATCATATTCCAAATAGTGTAACAATTAAAAATATTATCTTGTATATATAAGATCATAATATCTTTTTTTCGGAGAAATCATAGATATGAAATTTAATCCCCATATTCATAACATAAAAAATGAATATTTTTCGTCACACACATATAATCATAGAAAATATGTTCATAATAGTCAAGTCTCATTACCAACACCATCATATCAGATAATTTCTATTATTGAACTGATTTCACTCCTCGTTACAGACATATATTACCGAACCAGATTTACATATCATTACATCCATGACTATATCATGTGATACAAATCATTACCTAATTAATTGGATGGTTATATAGTTCCCACCCTTCTCATAATGAAATAATTTTTACGTGTTCCAGAAAAATATAAATCATTCATCACAGAAAAAACCATGAAATAAAATGGGCTTATTAAACATCATTCCATCATTATATAATCCATATAAAATATCATTTAGTAAACAACATAAAAAATCATATATTTTATAGAGATAAATAAATAACCTATTTAAATTTCTTCATCCTAGATTGAAAATAATTTTGAAAAAAAACATTAACATAATTCATAAGGAAAATATTTTTTCTTCTATGAAAATGTCTTCTTTTCTAAAGATCTCATCAAAATTTAAATGAAAATAATTTAATTTAAGACTACATTGAGAACCTGTATATGAATATTCATGGAAATAATGTGTCATGAAACCGTAAAAACTGATTCATATCATAAAAGTTAAAAAAAACATTGTCCTCATACTTTCATAGGAAAATACATAATGTACCTCTAATCAAATTACAAAAAAAGATTCCATTAATAAAATTTTAGAAAATTACCAAAAATTAAATTTAACATTAAAAAATATAATTACCAACGTTACTATTTGAGAATGATATATGATTTGGATCAAATTTTTTCATCTAATAGTATTTGAATAGTTGTTAATGTAATTTTATAATATTATTTTTACCCTTAATTACCTGATTTACCATATAAAATGGGGAAAATATAATTACCAATGTTACAATTCATAATGCCCAAAAAATAAAGTATCCAGTTAAAATAATTTTGAAAAATTAATTCCAAATATTGAATCCATTTTTAAAAATTCAATACAAATATTTTTTATTAAATAATTTTAAATTAATCCCATTTTTAGGAAAATAGGGTTTAAAAGATAAAACATTATAAAAGATTGAGATGCTTTTATCTAAGAATTAAATTTATAATTAATGACAATTACATTAATTATATTAAATGGTAAAAATATAATCTATTTATACATTGAAACCATTCAATATTTTATTTCAACCATGTATATTATCTTGATAAAAACTTGTTTTTATTTAAAATTTAGCTTCTTTTTGCTGTTTATCCAAACATGACAGTTATCAGAAATTTATCTAAAATTTATTAAATTAAAATTTTTAAATCCCTCTTAAAAATAAAATTTTTTCATATTGAATTTATTAATGTGACAAAACATTAATTTAAAATGGGTTTTCCATTCAAGGGTGTAAAATTTACCCTTAAAAAGATACATCAAACAACGTTTTATTCATAACCTATGACTAAAATATCCATTGGATGAATGTCAATAACATTTTATAAATTATATGACACATATACGTGTTAAAAATTTCATTAAAAATGTAATTAACTCTAAAATGAAAAAATCCAGTCGATTTATACTTTTCATGATGCATTTTCATATGTTAGTTATAATTATTCCCTCTAATCTAACAGCTAGGATATAATGGTAATTTTATAATAAGGGCATATAGAAGTCCGTTAGAACTCATGATTTTGTGAAAAAATGATATTCAAGAATAAATATTTTTTAAATAAAATATTTCATAAAAACATCTGGGTGTAATAATTTCTCTCTCTAGGGTTTCTATATTTTTATTTAAAGTATATATTATATTTTTCTAAAAACCAAAATATTAAAATGTAACTCCATCCAAAATTTCATCCATGAAAGTACATTCAAAAATCTCTATATGTCATCTGAATTCTCATATAGAAAAATCATGTCGACAACATGGTATTAATCTAACAAAGAATCAATCAACCTCAATTTTTGGATGAATGAAAACACTAGAAGCATACCTTGAATGTTTTCAAATGTTTTCCTCATATTTCCAAATAAGTTGTTTGTATTTTTCCTTTAACAAAAATTTACCCATATTTATCATTAAATAAAAATATGAGTAATGTACTAATTTTAAAATATGTTCATGAACTCATTCACATTTATAGAGTCAATTTCATATTGTTTCTTCGTATTCATATAAGGTTTGTTAATTGATCTGTGTACAATTAAAGTGAGGCTAATAAAATTATTTTCATGATGTTTCTATCAATAAATAATGTTAAATAACATTTTGGTTGTAAATATTTATTAATCATTAAAAAGTGGATCAGTAGTTCCATTGATAAAGGTTGGTTTTTTCATTTATTGGCATTAATAGATTATTTCTATCAATTAATTTATTTTAAGTCTATCATGAATCGTAGCATTATAATGTTGTGTGGGAAGGACAATTAGATTTTAAATTCCATCACCCATAATTCATGGATTCATAGAGTATAGGCATTTTATTTTCAATCACAGGTAGTATGAAAATGTATGCTTTATTTTCTAGACATTTTATATATCCCCAGGGCATAGATGAAGAAAAAATAATAATTATCGGTAAAAAAATAATCATGAAAAATCAACTATTACATTTTAAAATAATTAAACCATTTTTTTAATATATAACCATTATATATTTATCAATATTTATTCATTGTCGTAAATTAATTAAATCAATCTTGTTTATTCGTAAATAGTTTTTTAATTTTTGATGAATATCCCTTGGGAGTTTCAAAATAGGTGTCTAGTAAAGCATGCTAACATGCAGAATGTGAAAATATAGTAAAAAATTATTCCATTTTTAGAGTTATTAGCCATAATTACGTTTTCATCAGATACATATCCACTTTTATTATCCATAAAAAGATGTATTTTCTAGGTAACGACAATATCTATTATTTAAAAAAATTAAACTTTTTTGTTATGTATATTGATTCATCCTTAGACTTATCCATATACATGTCTATAGGGATATCACTATGGTCATCTCATCATATTTTCCAAATTTTCAATAAACTTATCTTCAAATACCATCTATAAAAACCCATTATAATCACACATTGATATTGCATCTTTTTTTATAAATATTTATTACATTACACATACACACTCATATGGATCATTATATTTTAGTGTCTTTCGAAATAAGAAAAAAGAAAATATTAATAAATATGTATAATCAATCATATTCAACTATGATATTGAAAACTATAAACCTTCAGTGAAATATCATACATAATTCATTTATTGATAAAATATCGATGGAAAACAAATGAAACGATGAAATAATTTTCATCGAAATGGAAAAAAGGAGATACATAGTACGAATACGACCATAGTGGTATTATAATACGAGCATACCATTCTAAAAACAAGCCCTACATATCAACGATTATAATCTAGAGTCATGTAATAAAAATTGGTATTTCATAATATCATAATTATGAATAAATCATAAAAAATTATATATGAGACCATAACATTGGCAGTATAAATAATGTAATTGAAAATAAATAAACATAGATAATCATTTCGGTAATAGTAACGAATCATTTCCATGGTTATAATATTGATATGGGTTCACTCCCCAAACCATAATAGTAGTCAAGGATCACTCCAAAGGCCATCATATAAAACAATTTCCCATACAGAACTAGGTTAACATAATTTTACATTCGTATCAATCTCAAGAGATATAAATCTTTACTCAATTAATTAGAGGTAGATTTTCCCCCACCCATCACATTAATAAAATCATAGGTATGTATACAAAAATATCATAAAACATTCATAGTATCATAAACCATGAAATTAAATGTGATTTATAAAAAATTCATCATATCATGGAATTTATAAATTGGATATATTTCATAATAATTTCACCATTTCATCATTGCTTTACCCATGAAGAGAGAAGTGGGCTTCATAAGAATTTATTATTGGTATAAACAATGGAAGAAAAACCATTTTAATAAATATTTTCAATTATAATAATAATCCATTTAGAGAAATGTTATGAATTTTATCCTTTGATCATATCCCTGGTAAGGCATAGGTAACAACAATATGTGACATCTTCGATAAAAATTGATTTTTATTATTCAGTTAAAACATTTCTATAGGAATGAAACATTTAAAATTTCAAAAAAATAATAAAACATAATGAGTTTTCATAATATTTTTCATTGAAAATATTTCTAAGAACATATACTAGAATCTTTAAAATAAATAATGTGTTTGTTCATTCATTCTAATCACATTACGATAACGCACCAATCATAATTTTTAGAATATCCAAATGGATATTATTTGGAAAATAAATCAAAATTCATTTCAAACCATTATTATAAGAAAATAATTAAAAATAATTTTAAAAATAATATGATAGTAATAAAAATTTCACAAATGTTTTTTTAAAATACAGTTTTGGAAGAAAACATGTTTCGGAAAGAAGAGAAATATAATGTGGTATTTTCTTAATGAAAATTAACATCATTAAGTAGAAAATAATTTAAAATTTTTATTATTCTGTGAAATTATAATGGATAACTTGATTATAAGAAAAAATGTTTTTTTATATTTTGCGTAAAATTTTATCATCCAAAACATAACCACAATCAATCCCTATAAAATACGAGATTATAACATAAAATATATTCAACTTAGGTAAATTTAAATAATAATACCCCTGATTAATAACATTAAATTAAAAATAAAATATCAATATATGAAATAAATTTATGATATAAAATTTCAATGGTACTTTCTATACACCTTGTGAATGAATAAAGGTTCATAACAAAATATATGTCTCCAGGAATGCAAATTGAGAAATATAATCCATTACCACTTTGGTAATTCTTTCAATCACAATACCCTTCAATGAATAACAGAAAATGTATTACTTAATATAATTAAATTTTTATTATTCATTATATAACATGTCAAATGGTATGAATATAAACCACAAAAAAACAAATAAGTTTTCAACTTGAATATTTCTCCCAGAAATTAAAGGGAGACAAGAAATATCATACCTTAAGTCTTTATATCATTTGTATACATTCTATAATACTATATAAAAAATATAATATTATTATACATCTATTATAGAACAATAAATATATATAATACCATAAATTATTTACTAATTAACTTGTATTAATTGTTTTTTAACAATTTTATATTAACGTCACATTTCAGTGAATAACATCTTTGTTTTTTGTGTAAGTTATGAAATTTTATTTATTTTCCTCTTAAATTGATCATGGTTTCATAATATAAATATTGCCAAAAATTATATAATATAATATTTTTTGAAATATATTTATTTATATTATTCCATAACATTTAATGATAAAAAATCAAATACACTCTTCAAAGAGACGGTAGGTCGTATGTAGGAATGAATTTTTTTTTTCATTTAATTATCGGATTGAAATAAGGAATGGAAGTTAAAAGGAATATTATTATTTTATAATGATTTTCATGTCATACATATCACAGTTTTTCATTAAAACCATCATAATTACCATCCTTGTATTGCATAAAAATTTCACAATGCTTCACTTGGTTGTAGTACACTATATACACGAAAAACATAATAATATTCCCAAAAAAATGTATAGTATAATGTTAGGCATGATAAAAAAAATTATAACAGAAATATCATATATAAATTAAAAAGACATCATTATAAACATCCTTTAATTGTAGTAATGAAAAAATGGATGGCATCAGTTCATGAGGTGGCACTCTATTGTACAGAGAGATAGTGATTTCATAACAAATATTATCAAAAAGGAGATTGTTATAGGTAATTACCATAGAATTAAAAATATAATTGAAAATTATTATTTTTTATATTAACATGGTAGAATAAAAATTTAAAGGGGTAGAGGTATAAATAAATTAAAAATACTCGTTGGTGAATGTTACCTCTTCTATTGGTATCCTTTATTATTTTAAAAAAAATGCCTTCCTAGATTGGATATATATATAAAATAAGGATATTGACATGTCATTGGGGATTTAGGAATGATATTTGGTAATTTTATTTAACAATAGTATATTATTAAAGGTGTGATGAATAGAGGAGAAATGGTGAACATTTCTACTGGTGGTGAGTGACACATTTGTAAATTTATGAAATGAAATGTTGCAACCACTTTTCCTACATTCTACATGGATAAAAAATGTATTTTGTGTAAGAATATAATGTATAATGGCTATATATTGACATCAAATTGGTTTGAAAAATGTTTTGGGTCATTATTACATGAAACATCTTTGATTAACATCTAGGTCATACCCTTTTTATCTTAATTATGATAAATTTTTTACTATCATAACTAAATGTTTTCACTATAAATTATGTTTTCATCATTATATAGAATAAATAACTATTATGTTAAATAGAAACCCCATTTGATTAAAAATAAAGTCAAAAATTTAAAATTTTAATTTGAAATCAATATTATAAATGCGATGATATAACATGTTATTAAAATTAAAATTCTCAAGTGTATACAATGTTTTTAAATTGAAATTTAAAATGGGATTGATTAAAAACATTAATTAGATTAAATGATTTGATATTGAACTAATTTCCCTCTAAAACAAATTTGGAAAAAAATATACTAAATGTAATAGATGTTTTCAATTAAAATTCATGATTTTCCAATATTCATCAAAAAGTTAGGACACTCAGAAAAAATTTAAAACATCACTCTAACGAAATAGCGATATTATAATTTAAGATATGATTTTTGAAGAAAAAATCATTGTAAAAGAGTGAATATTAATTTAATTAATGTTTAAAAAATCATTCTTCATAAAAAGGTATTATTGAAACATATATCGAATTTATGGAAAATTAATTAATTTCTTATCAATATAACTACATTATATGAAATCATTATAATTTATATCTATATTTTTTTGTTACTATTTTTAACAATATATTTAATAGATTGGTTATAACATTCCTTTTTGGGAAATTATATTAATAATATTTATTGGTCTTGTTGAAACATATTGTATTTGGTTGCACAAGCTAACAATGTCTAACTTGTATCACTAGTATAAAATTATATTGCCTGTTATTCATGGGGAAATAAATTTTTCATGTTAATCAATATAAAAATGATATTTTATGTTAGGAATAAAACATAACATATTAAATTTATATTGAAAGAATATTTTTATAAATTAGGTTGTTTCAATGTTTCACCAACAGTATTGAATGAGTATGTGTATAGGAAAAACATGATTCAGTATATTTAGGTAATTATATTATTATTAATTTTTGGGTGATCTTGACACCCAGGAGGTGGAGGTCAAGTAGGATCTAGTTACATGAGTGTTTTTCATTGTGATGAATCCTCCTGATATGTTGGTGGCCTTTTATTTTAGGCTTTTTCATGGATCTTCATTGATATGGGGGAGTTTGTTAAATTATATGTATAAAAAGGTAATTAATTGAGGGAGAAATAGTGAAAAACTCATTATGTAGGGAATCTATCCATCCATGTTGTGAGAATTGTGTGATTAAGATCATCTAAATAGTCAACATGATAAATTATTGTGTAACATTATTCATCGAGGTCTGCTAACATTTCAGGGTACCACTGTATATGGTTTATGATTTCATATTATTGGCATGAAACATTGATCATTGCCACCACCATTATATCCATAATGGATTGATATAAACTATCATTCCTACTTATTATGGTATTATTTAGATGTAATTAGTATTTTAGATCTTTTTGGTGATGTAGTCCCAAATATTTGGTGTTAGTAGTCAGAACCCTACATCTATGAATCCATAAGTTTGTTTCAGATGTTAGAATTATAGATATTGGTAATCAATGAATTTAGGGAGACAGTATTATGAATTATAGATTTTAATTCAGTGTTATATTTTGATTATAGTCATTCAATGGATAGGTTGTGTTAATCACATTAATTTTAGTGAATTCTCACAAGGGTTTTTCTGACCAATCACGATGTTGAAAGAGTGAAAGACAAAGGGACACCATTGAAGATGTGGAGACTAGATAAGGGAGATCCATAGTTTTTCATTTGTGGAAGAGGATATAGTAGGGTTGTAAGAGGTTGTTTTTTATTTGATCTATTACCATCACTACACCTAGTTATCCACAATAGGATAAAAGATAATGGTTTTAGGGATGAGGAAAACTAAACGTAGTGGTAGGATATAACATAGAGGATCCTAGGAGAAATAATGGTATGATACACAACATATCAACTAAAGAACAAATATTGATTGACATTGGAGGTATCCAATTATTAATTTTCACATACCATGTGTATGATTTAGATTTTCTAGATAATATTTTTTCTTGAAACATGCACTTGGAGACTCATTACACAGGGGATTCAGTGATCACACACTTTTTACTATATTTCGTTCTAGATATTGGAGAATAGAGCTTACATTATTATATGTTCATACTAGTGATGATTCTATATGATTTCATTCATAGTATGAACTAACATTTCATATTTTACGCAATGATTTACTTTTTCAAGAATAGTATTCAATTTTTCTATGTTGAATGTCTAATGTATTAATTTATTAGTGATAATTAATCACATTTAGTGTAGTATAGTGTAATATGATTGAGGATACATCTGATTACTCATTGGTTATATATATCACTCTTGGAGTGGTAGATTCTATGAGATTTTATCTTCTTATAGAGGTGGTGTATTTTATATAAATCATTTTTGAGGATGTCCCTTGTTTACCTTCCCATTAATAGATTTAATTCTTCATAAATATTCACTTAGACAATTACCTTGTATTTTACAAAACAATTTTGATAGATCTCACACAGAATTGTGTTCTTGAGGTATAGATGTAGTATTTGTGGATGAATGGATTCTTCATACGTAGTGTATCCCTTGGGCATCTCTAGTTCAATTCACTAAGAAGTTGGATGGAATATTGAGGTTGTGTTTGGATTACCATTGCTTGATAATGTTTTATACACATTATAAGTATATGATATTTAGAATAGATTAAAAATTCAACCATTTTTAATGTAGGAGAATCTTTTGAATATTAACCTAATTGTTGTTTATCACCAACTCCATGTAATTATTGAGGATATACTGAACATGACATAATGTTTCCACTAATGTAATAAAATGTTATTTGTGATTTATATCCTCATGAAGAACATCCCTACAATTTACGTGGTACTCATGAATGAGATTATTGACGCCTTATCAGATTTATTCATGATTTTCTTCATCAATGACATATTGATGTACTCTTTGTTAGTGGAAGTGCATGTGAGATAGTTGAAGGTGGTTTTATATGTACACAATGAGGTAAAACATTATGGTAAGATCTAAAACAATCATTTATTGATTAAATGGGTCCACTTACAATGATATTTAATATAATATGAGTATTTAGTGGAGGACTCATCAACGGTCAAGGAATAACTATCATGAGTGTTACCCAATAGTGTTATTGAGGTTCCTAGATTGATTGGGTTATCCTGATGCTACATGATATTTGAAACATATTGATCCAAGATTTTCGTACACATGGATGAGGTGATAAAAAAGTATAAATTCATATGAAATGAGAGTATACATTAAGTATTTAGGTGGTTTGAATAGGGTTGTTGAGCAACCAAATCATGATGCTTCCAGAGGATGGTATTGAGTTCATACTGTTCAAGGATACCACCTGAAATCATATTGGATTTGTATTGATGAAGATACATGTAGTGATTTACTATAAGTAACGGTATTTGACACTATACGGGAAAAACTAAATATCCCATGATATATAGAGAGAATAATTAGTCTTTACATTGAAGTAGTAGTGAAAATACCTTACTAGAGAGTGTTTTATCATCTATCTAGACCACACGAGACTCATATATAAATATTTTTGATGAAGTATATCCATATGAGAAATAGATGGTGGAACATGTTCCACCTGGATTATGATTTCAAGATAGTCTATAATATTGAAAAGGGGACTGTGTTGGAAGATGTTCTCAGTATGAGAAACTATTCATTGTAGTTGGGAGTGGTGTTGAGGTAGTTAGCCTCATTGATGATGTTCATATTAGGAGGGTATTGTAAAAATAAAATCTATTATAATATATTAACCCCATCAGATCTATAACATGTCATTTATTTTTATGTTGGTGACATTCATTATGAGACCTTGTTTGTTTTGATATCCATTGGATGTGTGCCTGATAGAATTTATTATGCTGGGGATCATGTTATACTTTTCTATGAATGGACCTTTCTACTAGTGGTGTTGTTAAATGAGTTTTAGTAGAATTACAAATTTCCCAATTAGTGATACATAAAAAGTGTGAAAATGAGCAATATGTCCTTTAGAATCATTTTTGTGGTTGTGACTGATTATGTCCGTATTAAATTTTGCCTCACAAATTCTCACATGTATATAGAATATGGCAAAGAACTAGGTTCAAGTGGGTTTATCTCATCCCATTAAGGATCCAATGTGGATGAGGGATGTTATATCAATGGTCCTTCTGATAGGGATTCCATGATCATCTAGAGGACATGATTATACTTGGTTGGTCAATGTCAGAATCACAATGTCATCCAACATCATAGAAACATGTGATTAATGTTTAGTAGTGAGGTTCTAATTTTTTTTAGGAAACATGTAAACTTTTTTCATGGAGTAACCTCAGTAATTAGTTAATATTTTGATTCTTCGGTCATGTCATGATTATTTATATTACATAAAGAGGCCATTTGGAGTCATTTGTATTAATTCATGGTGTTCCCCTCAAGGATGATGGATAGATAAAGTGGACTACTTATGTTTTATTGGAAAAACATCATGATTTTATTTTGGACATTGGATATAGTTGGGAGGCTCACCTACACAGTATTGAGTGTTTTTTATAACAATATTTAAAACACTAATATAGATTTCTCATAATTAGAGAACTTTTATAAGATACATTTTTGGTCACCATAATGACAAATGAATATAGAGGAGTCATCACATATTGTCTTGTAGTTACTATGAGAAATTATTGAGAAGGAAGAGATCATCCAGGATCATATGAGTATTTCCCAGATACATCAGATGTCATATGAAGACCAGAAATGAAGTCCACTGGAGTTCAATGTGGTAGAAAATTTATTCTTCAATGTATCACCTTAGAAGGTATTATAAATATTTTTTGGAGACAAGTTAACATAGAGGTTTATTATACTACTATTCATAATGATTAGGGTCTCCAATGTGGTGTAAAAGATCCTTTAGATAAGGACCTAATGTATTACTTATACCACAACTTTATAGTTATTTTAAAGTCATGGCATTAAACATTAAAAATCCTAGTGTTTTGGAACTATAATTTACTTTTAAGGATCATTTCAGTTTATAGTTTAATAGAATTAGAAAAAAATTAAAAGTAGACATGTATATTAAAAGTGGATAAATATACACAACATCCATTTTTCCACAATATAAATCACTATAAAAAAATAATAAAACTGTTTATGTAAAATCTTCAAATTTATCTATTTGATATAATCCTTGTTTCTATTCGAACATTATATGATTTTAATATAATTTTAAGAACATGGGATGATTAAAAAAATCAATTTAATGGATATTAAAGGGAAGGAAAACATTGTCTTTATAAAATCATGAAAACACATAATGTTTTGATCTTTATCTTATGTTTTCATTGATAATATTAAATAAAATAGTTTCAAATGAAAAACAATCAGAGGTTTTTCCAGAAGAGAATCATTAAACCAAAAATAAATAAATTAAATTTGATTTAGGTGAATAAGATAATCATATACATAAAACACATTCAGACCCAATTAAATTTGAAGAATGATATGGTCATAATCCAATTAACCTGTTACAGTCTCACCCAGTTCTATCTTGGCCACCCATGATATACTGTAATGGACTTACTGAGTGTTATCTAGGACACCCCATGTATAAGATATATTAGAATGACATGATTCATATATTTATTAAGTACTGTATAATTAATAAAACTCATTCATTAAAAAAACACCTTTGAAAAACATTTTTAATACCTTATTAAAATCACAATCACATGAAAAAAAATTTAATTTTCAATAACCCATTTTCAATAAAAACTCGAAAAGAAGGGAATAGTGTTTTCATTAATTAAATAATATAATCATTCATACAAATCATGAACTTATATAATATTCATGGTAGTGGGATTGACTTTTTCTCCATGAATGTTTATCATAGAATATGCCACTTTTCATTGGTGAAAACACTATGTATAAAACCATTAAAATGTTTATTTTTCAAAACAATTTAATGAAATTAAAAATTGAAATAATTTTTTTAGAATATTTTTATATCCATATAAATAAACATTATAAATAATATAAGTATCATTGAAAAGGAAAAAGTTATTTGAAAATTAATTCTATAATCATTCAACGTCTCTCATTCCACATTGGACATTTAAATTACAATACCCATGACAGAATAATTTTTAACAAAAAAAATTACAAAAAAAATTATATTAATTATATTATATGTTAAAGGTGAATATATATAGCCCTAATAAAATAAGGTTGATGTATAACATAAAAATATGCCCCAAATAAATGTGAATAAAATTACATCCCTTATTATGAGTCCAAAGAGGGTGTAATTCCAAAAATTAGTGCTCTAGAATTTTAATTGGAAATATATGAAGTGTTTGGGTAGTTCATGAATGAACTAAAAAGGATTTGAAGTGTGATGAATAATGTAGAAGATGTTCAGTTTTATAAGCGAGTGCACGGGCAGTCTGAAAATATCTCAAATTATTAAATTAATATTAATATTTCAAATGGGTCATAAAATATTTATTTCAATGGTTGAATGATTATTTGTAAAAATAAATCCATCCAATGAATATTTGTTTTGTTTTGACTAATTTTATAATCCTTATATTTTTTCATCGACGCATATTTAATCTCATTAACTCTTACCTAGATAACACATGTTTTTAATCAACAAGGGTTAATGTATTTAGTAAAAAAATGAAAAATTATCATATATTGATCAATGAAGAAATTTTAAACCTTTTCTGAATCGTTGGTTTATTTTTTTTGACATTTATTGTTTTTATACCATTTAATAAAATATTTGTTATTTAAAAACTTCATTAATGTCAATTTAAAGAATATACATTACTTGCCTTTTTATAAACATCAAAACAACATGATATATTCTAACCAATTTATTTAAAATATTAATAAAACATAAAACAAATATATAAAATTCATGGAACATTATAAATTATTACTAATTATATTTAATAAAATATTTTAAACATTAATTTTCTGATATTACAAATACTTAAACAGTTGTTTCATATTCATTGTAAAATATGATTAGATAATTATTTCATTAATTATAAATAATAATAAATTTTAAATATGATTAAATAATACTTATATTTCCAAATAATATTTATAGTTGAATATATCTTCTAAATAACACTATATTTAAAATGTTATATTTATTAAAACGTTTGTAATAAATCATTTACTTTTCATTAAAATAATGTACTATAAAGTTATTAATGTCATCCTTATGGCTAAAATAGGACATAAAATCTAAGCAAGGAATATTTGATTAAAAATCACTCATCTGATAAAATATTAAAAATTTAAGTGATATTAATAATAGTACATATAACCTAAATTATGTGATTTTCCCATAAAAATTGTAAAAAAAATTACCAATGATAATATTCATACTACCATAAAATGATATGAAACAATTTATTACATTTGGAAGTTATTATTGAAAATAATGAATCCATTTTCCAAATTAAAAACATAAAAGCGGATATAATTAATTTAAAATTAATCCCATTGACAGGATGAGAAAGAAAATTATTAATGTGAAAATATTAAAATGATTGAATGGTTTTTATATCAAATTAAATGTTAAATTTATCAAAATCAATGTAATTAAATTATATAAAATTTCTATAATTATACACTAATTTTTTTTAAATATATCTTATGATATAAAATATTTAGATGAAAATATTGTTTTAAATTAATATTCAGAATTTTAATTATTCATAAAGACATTGAACATATTATAAAATACCAAAATTTCAAAAAAATATGATATTCCTATTTCAAAAAATATATATATTTTCAAAAATAATTTATTAAATATTAAAAAGTATATAAGTAAAATATTTATTCTATGAAAATGCTGTAATTTTTTTAATAATTTTTTCCTGTAAAGATATATTTATAAGTAAATATTGTAATGAAAAAACATTGAATGAATGATGAATATTATATAAAATATATTTTAAAATTTTTTATAATATAATCCAATATTTTTTGTTCTATTATTTTATTGTTGTAATGCACAATTGTGCACATTTCAGTTGTTATCCATAAAAACATATCCTTTTATTTTTAAAAATGTATTATATTTTTATAATTAATTATTAAAATAATAAATTATAAATAAATTTAAACAATACTTTCATAATTAATTAAATTATGTTTATACACCACATTCTAACAATAACGTCACATTGATAACATTAGAATAATAGCATTTTGTTATACATTTATGATCAATGAGGAGTATCATATAGGTTATCGAACATAGTGTCTTTTATATAAAATCATGGAAGGTTAAGTTCTCTAGACCACCCTTCAATAAATTTTTCCCTTGAAATTGGAATTTTTGAAGGGTAACCATGGTTATTCTATTCAAATTACCATTATTTAAAAACAATATCAGAAAAATTGATTATTAAAACATCCTATTTAAATGAATGATCAGGTGGTATAAAGGTCACCTCAGATAAAGAAAACTTAAGTTCCATGTATGAGTCCATGTAAATGTAATATAAAACTATCTATCCTATTCTTTTGGATTTTTATAGAGAAAATGGACATCATAATATTGGCTATCACAAAACCATAAATCAGGGATGAGTTATAAGGTTTTTGTTTTGTAAGAAATAAATGTAAACGAATATCATTTTTTGTTTATGGTCCATTTCACAGAGTTGTGGAATTATTTTACTACCTAGACAATGAAATTAATGAAATATACTAACATGATATATTTCAATTTAATAAAAAATATTTCATCCCCATATAATTCTCATAATTCTTATGTCTATACCTAAAAGTAATCTTAATAAAAAATTATCATATAAATTATAAATTATTTAAGTACCTTCAAACACATATTGAGATGGAAAGCAATACTTCACATTCAATATAAACCTTTTCTAAATGTAAACCTAACAAAAAATATCCTAGTGTTTTTCAAAATATCTTATTATAACATCATATAAAAATGTATAAGGTTTTTCACACACCTTTATGATATGGTTATCCATTGAAAAATATTGGACTCCCAATAGACTCCTATAACCACCCGATATTTTATTAGAATTATTATTTTTAATTTCATTGATGTCTTGTGTTGTTTTCTACAGAAAAATTATCTTGTGCTATACCCAACACAGTATTAGATTCCAGTATACACAACACTCTTCTTGGCTCGTGTTACACACATTTTCAAGTTCATTTTGTAGAAATTATTCTACCCAACATTAAGTATAGATTTTGTTTAATGTATAAATGAAACAATTTTTTATTATGTTATACGCAACAAAAAAATGTGATTTCACTACACGCAGCCTTGTCTTGGATTGCATTACATGCAATCGTGACCTTCCTTGATAGCGTGTGTTGTACGCAATACCGGGTTTCACTAAACAATGTTATATTGTTATAATATCTTTATGGACAAGCTATTATAAATAGTATTAACTAATATTTTAATGTTATAACATTATAATTCATCTTACTCATTTTCTAAAACATCGTGTGCGATCAAAATATATTTTTGGAGTAAAATAATGATTTTTAAAAAATTGCAGTTTTGCTGCCTTTTGATGGCGCACCGACATTAAATCTAGTTTTTGACATTTTTATAACATCAATTTGACATAATAAAATTCTTATTTTGAATCAGGATATAAAAATTTAAATTGGATAAATTTTTCATATTATTCTGTTTACATTCATATTTTAATGAATGGTAAAGACACAAAATATTTTAATTAAAAACAAATTCTTTCATCGTGATAATTTATATGGTTAAATTATAATATTGAATGGTTTGAAAGTATAAATACTATATATTTTTACCATTTTATATAATTTATGTCATTATAATTGATTTTACATTGAATTCATAGGTAAAATACTTTCAATCTTTTGCAATGTTTTAACTTTTTTACACTCATTTTCTTAACAAAGGGATTAATATTAAATTAATTTCTGCAACATATGTGATTTGAATTTGGAAAAATGGATTCCATAGTTATAATCAATAAGTCCAAATTATGTTAATAAGCTACTTTTTATTTTTATTCATTATGAATACTAACTACGGTAAATTTTATTTACCATAGTTAATGGTAAATAGAGGTAATTAAGGGCAAATATAATATTATAAAATTACACTAACACTTGTCATAATATAATTGGATGATTATATATTACCCAAAATCATACATGGGTATAAATGGAATCTAATGGACCCCACTTGTATTTGATTAAGACCTTTGATTTAGTTTATTTAAAGGAAAGTGAAATGTCTCACTCAATATTTAATAATTAGATTATTTTAAATATATAGTTATAAAAAATATAAATTAGATTATAAATTCAAATTTGAAATATAAAACGTTTTTCACTATCATGGTAATTTATTTGTAATTTTTAATAAATTTTGTATTACCTTCAAATCCTATACATTAATGATGTAGAAATTATTTACTTAGTGAAAATTCAATAATATACATTTTATTAAAAACATATTACCTATCAAAAGGACCAGAAAATAGACCAAACATTATTGGTTGAGTATATCTATAACCTAATCATCCAATGGTCTATATTTGGACTCTTTGGAGCCTTATACAACCAATTAGGACATTTACATTATTTTATTTTAAATGATGTCAAAGATGTCACCTTCATAATTTAATAAATATAACAATTTAAATGTTCTGATTTTAAGATGGTATATTCGAGTAAAAATATTATTATGAAATTTATTATATTTATCTCCAACATAGATTTTTATTTATAATTTTTATGCAAATATAATGTATATTAAAAGAATATACATAAATGATGTAGTAATTGTTTTATTAAGGAAAATATAAAAAATATGATATTAAAAATATTAAAATAGACATTATAAGTACTAATTAATGTTCCCCACAAATTTAATAGAATAATATGACATTATAGGAGTCTATTAAACATTTTTTTTGAATATATCCTATATTTAGATTTTATTTAAATTCAAATAAATAAATAGTGTCAAAATTGACACTATTTTTATTTTATAAAAAACATATTATAAAATTGTTTAAAAATCAAAAAAAATATTTAAAATTTATAAATTAAAATTAATATTGTCTCAAATTTCATAAATTATACAATTAAGACAACTAAAAAAATAGAAGTAATCATTTATAATTAATTAAAATTTAGAATATTATTACCATAAATAAAATTAAATAGATTAAATAAGGATAAATCAAGTTGATAATGTTAAAAATAAATTCCCAACATGTATAAATTTTATAATTTGATGAGATTAAAACCCTATATCATCTAAAATTCCAATTTAAGTAATTTTGGACGTTTTTATGTTGGATTTGAATTTATATTAAATTTATATTTTAAAGGATTCCAATGGTGCCCATCTCCTTCCTTATAAAAGGGCACCTCCTCCCTATCCTCCTCATAATTTTGAGCCTTAATTATCAGCCAAAATCTGCCCATTTCCCTTATCAACATCCCTAGAAACATTCTAGAGGTCCTGGTCTTCTTCGAAGTCAAATTTTAGTGCCCTAAGAGGTGGTTTCAAAGAGACTTGTTGAAGAAGAGGTAATATTCGTTACAGATTCTTTCAAATTTATTTCTTCTTCTACATCCTCTTATTTAGTTTTATCATTATGAAGTAATCACATAAGTATCACTCATATACTGATATGTTATTATAAATATGAAACATCCATATTTCACCTTCAATCCATCATACTAAAAATGAAATTACCACGTGTGCGTACGTACGGAATACCGTCTCCACACCGTGGTGTAATCTGTTTTACACCACCAACATACTTGGATGGGTATAATGGTGTAAGTAATAACTATATATCATTATATTAAAGTGATATTGATTCTGAAATAGTATACATACACTTCACTACAATTCCATGATCATGGGAATGATATCATCCCTCGTGCGTATATATGGCCTACCGTCTCCAAGATGTGATGTGACTCGTTCTACATGATCATAATTGAATAATGATTATATAAATTAATTTAATGAATAAATATTATTTATATTACACTAATACCATTCTGCAAATTTTGTATCTATAACCTAAAAAAATAATAAGAATTTATTTGGCAAAAAATGCATAAGAACATAAAGGAATGAACACCCGAATACCAAGTAACAATGAAATATTACTAATAATAAGATAAGAATATGACCATATATGATATCATAAAAATGAATTTGATTCTATAATATGTCAATGACATTATTTAAATCATTATATATGAGGTTCAGATACGTATGAAGCAAATCGGACCTAAGGTAAGGCATAACTTTTCCAATCACATTTTTATACGAGATTGTTTATTCTTAAGTATTTACTGGGGTTATATTTATCATCCATGTCCCTATTTTCTAAAATTAGTTTCATTTATGTTTAAATCACTTTTTACCCATTTTGAGTTTTACTACATGGTATGTAAGAAATCTTTCTTTTTTTACCATACAAGGTACTTTTTGACTTTTTCGGAAAAAGTACGAGAAGAATGTTTTTTTAACTTATATGAAAAGAACAAAATTTTACTGTTTTATAACGCCTTATTTTCATGACGCATACTCTACAAGATTTCATGAATATTTTCAACAAAATACTTTTCTTTTAAAATCGCATTTCATTTTGTGAAAATAATATGATTTTGAATAAGAAAGGATATTTTCCTCAAGAATTCATTTCGAGTGTTTTATCGAAAACCATTTTCCATCTAAGATGAAATTATATAATATGTTTTTGTTTCAAGTATAATGTCTCTTTTATTTACATGGTTTCACATTTCTTATTATGTAATGATATAAGATTGTTTTATATGGATTACGTTATGATGGGATGATGTTTATGAAACCCATTTTTTTCTTTGGGTTATGATGAATGATTTATGTTTATGTTGTGGCACACATAAGAATGATTTCATTATGATATGGGTGCGACATATATCTCCCATAAATTCATTGGGTAAAGATTTATATCTCATGAGATAGACATGGATGGAATTGAATGTTAATCCGGTTCAGTGATACATTTCTGGAACGAGTAGTGAACTCGATTCTGTAAGGGACTTTTTCTACTAAGATGGTATTGGTAGCAAAGCCTTGGATACTATGGAAATCATATCAAGTGCTTAATGATTTTCCCCAATTACATTTTTTATTCCCATGCTATTATGATATATGCCTTATGTTCTTCCAAGTCATTTCTCATGATTTTTATGTTTAAAAATTATGTTAATGTTTTAAATTTCAAATTTATATGGTTAGTTTTATTTTATCCATGTTTACCTTTACTGAGCATTTTGAGCTAACCCTTTATATGTTTTCTTTTCCCCATGATTTAAAGATTGTTTTTAGGTATGAAAAGAAAAATGGGAAGATCTTTATGGGAGATGATTAAGATCTTTCACCATGATTAGAAGATTATGTTCTGAGTTTCTAAAGAGACTAAACTATTACGGTCTCTATGGGTCTATTTTTGTTATGTATTTAGTATTCTGAAAAAGTAATATAATGTCTAGGTACGTCCAGCTTTGGGTCTCTACAGTTGGTATCATAGGAAAGGTATAGTCAACATTTGGAAACTACGATGCGATAACATTAGTGAGGTCCCTAGAGATATTTCTATGGTATTTCATGGGATGCCCCTAAGGTTAAGTATATGTATATGTTATAGTCCTATAATTATTGTAACGATATTAGAATTAAATCTATGATGTTAGATATTGAATGTACTCCCCCTTTATTATATTGTTTTCCTAGCATGTTTTTTTCCTCTCACACTGTTATTTTTAGGTTTTAGATGATGGAGGGATCTCGAAGGAACCCTTTTTATCAATGTAATGGAAAATGTAATGATTGTACACACGAGCAACTAAATGTGATGGGAGATGGAGTGGAAAATCTTATTGCTATACATACACAAGTTATGAATCATTCTGTATTTCCAAATGATCATCGAAGGGAACAATATTCTATTGAGTCCTTAATGAGGAAACGTCAACCGTCTTACAAGGGGTCTTCTGATCCACTTGATTGCTGAACAATGGATCAGTACTATTGAAAAGATATTTTCCATAATTTTCTATTCAGATCATGATAATGTCATTTTAGCTGTTTACCATTTTGAAGTTGATGCAGACCATCGGTGGACTCTTATTAAGAATACAAGGCCCCAAGATGAAATTGAATCAATGGAATGGGATGAGTTCAAGAACTTGATTTTCAATATGTACTTCCTTTGTATTCTCCAAAAAAATATGGAAAATGAGTTCCCTGAGCTTCAGAAAAAGGATGATGAGTCTTTTGGTATGTACGAAGCGAAATTTACAAGGTTTGAAAGGTATTCATCTGGCTTTATCATTTAACCTGAATGTAAAGTTGATTGATTCTTATATGGGTTAAAACCAAGTCTTCGAAGCGAACTAGCTATAAGAGAGATCGGTAGCTATGAAGAAATTGTTCGTTGTGCTATCAAGGTAGAACTGGAAGTTGTTGTAACATATCCGTCTCATGGTATTGACAAGAAACGAAATATGGAGTTCAAGGAAAAACCTCAGAACAATGGTGAAAAGAAGGTGAATGTTTCTTTATGCTCAAAGTGTGGAATGAAGCATGGCGGAGATTGTCTAAAAGGTACTAGAAAATGTTTCATGTGTGGAAAAGTAGTTCATCAAGTAGATGAGTTCTGATGTAATGGGAAAAATGTTTCTAATGACATGAATAGAGAAAAGACTACAGGAAACACTCCACCAACACTTCAATGATTCAATTGTATAGAAATGGGGAATTATGAAAATCAATGAACTAATCCAAGGGTTAATGAGGATCGATGTGAGCAACCTCTTAAGGAAAGGAAAAAGTGAAGTCACATGTGATCACTATTAGTGATGTTGAGTATGACAACAATGTAGTGGAATGATTATGTGTTTATGTAATGGGATTCCAAAATAATGTTGTGGACTCTAATTTATAGTACTGTGGAATATTGAAATATGAATGTATTGGTTTATTATGGTTTTCAATAATTATATTGTACCAGTAACCATGAAAAATAATTCAAATATTTTGGAAAGCAGATGATATACACATAATAAAGTGATAAAGAGAAAATAATATTAATGAGCTTGTGACTGATATAAGGAAAAAGTGATATCATGGGTTGAGTATACTAAAATTTTGGGATTTTGGAATGTGGAAAGAGATACCTTTTGATGGCATTCATGTTTTTACTATGGTTCAATGGTAATTCATGATGCAAGAGAATACAAGATTAAGGCATTCCCATGTTTGGAATGCGATCCACTAGATATATATTATGATATATGGGTGATAAATTATGGTATTCAAATGCTTGGTAATGCCATTTGACGTATTCGTTTTCTTTATATTATGATATTGGACAGATGTATTTTGGATAAGTCTAAAGACTGGAATGTATTATGTCGAACATCAGATACTATTGTTGAAGGATAGAAATTTTTTTTGATATTATTTCCGTAATTTTATAATAGTGATGTTTTAGAAAAAAAAAGACAACATGCAGGATGTGAGACAACCTATCACGTCAGACAAGGTCATGGGAATTGAACCCACATCCAAAGTGCGACATGCCTTTATTTCCTACCATTGTCCTATAATAAGTCCCGGATTAGTAGAAACTAGTTTTATTTTATTATGTGGTATGATAGATGAAGTATAAGTCCATTTTAGGAACCATATACGACTAATCTCACCATATATTCACTTATGTATTTATATTTTGTTAAACTTATGATTGACATAGATGGAACGACCTATCATTCTATCGCATGGTATGCTAACAATTCACGGAAGATAAATTCAACTTCATTTCTTTCAGAGATGAAATGGAAATTGTTCAAGGCACAAACAATAGAGAGATTGTACAAAAATCAAGTAAGTATTTATTCTAATTTAAAATTTTCAACTTTAGGGAAATGATATTGAAAACCAAAATTGTTGTCCCAGTGATCTTATATCTGATGAATCAGATGGTACCTTAGATCATAAAAAATTTAAGTCTTTGTGGTTGTTAGCCTTTTCATAGCCATGTACTATACCACTCTCCATCAGAACATGACGGTTAGATTTATCATTCATATCCATATTTTAACCCATGTTCTCCTATGTGGAAACACAGTGATGAGTTAATTTTGGTAACCGTTATGTTTCATACTTCACTTTTTAATATTACGTTTTAGTATTACTTTTTATGATGTGGGTTTATATGAAAGAAACATTCAAGTAGTAAACCATTTACAACCTCAAAGAATTTCGAGGGCGAAGTTCAATTTAAGGGGGGAAGAATGTAACAAACAGAGATTTTATCAGAATAATTTTTTTTAATTTCATTGATGTCTTGGGTTGTATGTTACACCAAAATTATCTTGTGCTATATGCAACAACGTATTAGCTTGCAGTATACGCAACACTATTCATGGCTCATGTCACACACAATTTAAAGTTCGTTTTGTAGAAATTATTCTACACAACATTAAGTATATAATTTTTTTAATGTATAAATGAAATATGTTTTGATTATTTTATACGCAACAACAAAAGGAGTTTTCACTACACGCTTCCTTGACTTATCTTGCATTACACACAATCGCGACCTTCCTTGATAGCGTGTGTTGCACGCAATACCAGGTTTCACTAAACAATGATATATTTTTATAATATTATTATGAACTAGACATTATTAATAGTATTAACTACATTTTGAATTTTATAACATTATTATTAATCTTACACATTTTCTAGAACATTATTTGTGAACAAAATATATTTTTTGAGTAAAATAAATATTTTTTGAAAATGTCGTTTTGTTGTATTTTGATGTGGCCCCCACATTAAATCTTGTTTTTGACATGTTTATAATTTCAATTTGATAAAATAAAATTCTTCATTTGAATCAGGATATAAAAATTTACTTTGGATAAAATTTTCATATTATTCTAATAACATTGATATTTTAATGAATAGTAAAAATGTGGTATATTTTAATTAAAAACAACTTTTTTCATCGTAACAATTTATATGGATAAATTATAATAAAGAATGGTTTTAATTTATAAATAGAATATATTTTTACCATTTAAAATAATGTATGTCATTAGTATGGATTTTACATTGAATTCATAGGTAAAATCATTTCAATCTTTTGCAATGTTTTAACTTTTAAAACTCATTTTCTTTACAACAGGATTAATATTAAATTAATTTATTCAACTTATATGATTTGAATTTGGAAAAATTGATTCCGTGGTTGGAATTAGTAGGTCCAAATTATGATAATAAGCTAAATTTTATTTTTAGTCATTATGAAATGTAACTATGGTAAATTTTATTTACCATAGTTAAATGTAAATCGAGGTAATTAATGGGAAATATAATATTATGAAATTACCCTAACACTTGTCCTAATATAATTTGATGACTATATTTTACCCTAAATCATACTTGGGTCGTAATGGAATCTAATGGACCCCACTTTTATTTGATTAAGACATTTTATTTAGTTTATTTAAAGGAACGTGAAATGTCTCACTCAAACATTAATAATTAGATTATTTTTAATATATAGTTATATAGAATATAAATTCTATTATAAATACTAATTTGAAATCTAAAACCTTTTTATTTTTCATGGATATTTATTTGTAAATTCTAATAAATATTTTATTACCGTAAAATCGTATACATTAATGATGTTGAAATTATTTATTTATTGAAAAATCAATAATATATTTTTTATTAAAATAATAATACCTATCAAAAGGACCAAAAACATGACCAACCATTATTGGCCGAGTATATCTACACCATAATCTCTGATGGGTCAAAATATTGACCATCTGGAGACTTATAAAACCGATTATGACATTTAAATTATTTTATTTTATATGATGTCAACGATGTCACCTTCATAATTTAACAAATATAACTATTTAAATGTTGTGATTTTAAGAGGATAAATTAAATTAGAAATATAATTATGAATGGTATTATATTTATCTTCATCATAGGATTTTTTTTTTATTTTTATGCAAATAATAAGTATATTAAATGATTATACAAAAATGTTGTAGTAATTTTTTTATTACGGGAAATATCTAATAAATGGTTTTATAAATATTAAAATAAGAATTATATGAACTAATTAATGTTCTCCATGAATTTTCATGATTAATATTAAATTTTAGTAATCTATTATAAAAATTGTTTCGAATATATCCTCTGTGTGTATTTTATTTAAATTCAAATAAATGAATAGCTTCCAAATTGACTCTATTGTTAATTTATAAAAATAACGTATTATAAAATTGTTTAAAAATCACAAAAATATTTAAAAATTATGAAATAAAATTTCTATGGTCTAAAATGTCATAATTTATACAATTACGAACAATTAGAATCATATAAGTAATTATTTAGAATGATTTAAAATTTAGAATATTATTACCACAAATAAATTTAAATACCTTAAATAATTATAAATCAAGTTCATAATGCATTAAAAAAATTTCCAATAGGTCAAAATTTTATTGGATGATGATATTACAACCCTATCTATTATAATCTTTGAATTTGTGAAATTTTTTATGTTTTTATGTTTTTATGCAGGGTTTGAATTTATATTAAATTATTATTTTTGTGGTTTCAAAACGTACCCCTCTTCCACCTTATAAAAGTTTACCTCCTCCCTCTCCTCCTCACACCATTTTGAGCCTTAAAGCTCGGACAACCCCTGCCCATTTCCATATAAAATTCCCTAGAAACATATTAGATGTATTTTTATTCTTTAAATACCAATTTTAGTGCCCTAAGAGGAGGTTTCAAAGAGACGTGTCGAAGAAGAGGTAATATCTGTTACCGATTCTTTTGAATTTATTTATTCTTCTACTACCTCTTATTTAGTTTTTTCTTTATTAAGTAATAACATTAGTATCACTAATATACTGAAATGATATTATAAATATTAAACAACCATATTTCACCTTCTATCAATCCTACGAAAAATGAAATCACCGTGCATGCGTACATGAGGAATACCGTCTCCACACCGTGGTGAAATCTGTTTTCCACCACCACCATAATTGGATGGGTATAATGGTGTAAAGAATAACTATATATGATTATAATAAATTTATATTGATTATGAAATAGTATACATACACGTCAATACAATTCCATGATCATGGAAATGATATCATCGCTCGTGTGTACATACGGCCTACCATCTTCACAATGTGATGTGACTCATTCTACATGATCTTCATTGAATAATGATTATATAAATGAATTTCATGAATAAATATGATATATATTATACTAATAACATTTTGGAAATGTGGTATCTATAACCTAAAAAGAAGAATAAGAATTTATTCGATAAAACATGCATAAGAACATAAAAAAATGAACACCCGAATAATAAGAAAAAATGAAATATTACTAATAAAAATATATGAATATGACCATATATGATATCATAAAAATAAATATTATTCTGTAATAAGTCAGTTAAATTATTTAAATCATTATATAGAAGTTTCAGATACGTATGAATCAAATCTGACCTAAGGTAAGGGATAACTTTTACAATCTCGTTTTTATCCAAGATTGTTTATTCGTAAGTATTTAATGGGGTTATATTTATCATCCATGTCCCTGTTTTCTAAAAATGGTTTCATGTATGTTTAAAAAACTTTTTACCCATTTTTGACTTTTACAACATGGTATGTATGGAATATTTCTTTTTTTACCATATAAGGTACTTTTTGACTTTTTCGGCAAAAGTACTAGAATAAAGTTTTTTAACTTATACGACATGAGCAGATTTTTACAGTTTTATAACCCCTTATTTTTATGATGCTTACTCTAAAATATTTCATTACTATTTTCAAAAAAATCCTTCTGTTTTAAAATTTCATGGAATATTGTTAAAAGAAAATGATTTTGAAAAAGAAAGGATATTTTCCTCAAGAATTCATTTCAAGTGTTTTATCAAAAACCATTTTCCATCTAAGATGAAATTATTTCATATGTGTATGTTTCTTGTATATTGTCTCTATTATTTATATGGATTCATTATTCTTATGATGGAATGATATTCATTTTTTTATATGGATTATGTTATGATGGGATGATTTTTATGAAACCCATATAATTCGTTGGGTTATGATGAATGATTTATGTCTATGTTGTGGCACACATAAGAATGATTTAATTATGAGATGGGTGGTACCTATAAATCCCAAAAATGCATTGGGTGAAGATTTATATCTCATGAGATAGACATGGATGGAAGGAAAAGTTAATCCGGTTTAGTGAAACAGATCTGTAATGAGGAGTGAACACGAATTAGTAAGAGACTTTGTCCACTATGATGTTCTTGGCCGCAATTCCTTGGCTACTATAGAAATCATATCATGTTCTTAATGATTTGCCACAATTACATGTTTTAGTCCAATGATATTATGATCTATGCCTTATGTGCCACCATTTCCATTCTTATGATCTTGATGTTTAAACATTATGTTCATGTTTTTATGTTCAAATTTATAATTCTTTGTTTTATATTATCCTTGCTTACCCTTACTGAGAATTTTGAGCTCACCCATTATATGTTTTCTGTTCTTATGGATTTAAAGAATGTTTTTAGGTAAGAAAAAAGGGGATGATCTTTATGGGAGATGTTGATAACCTCTTACCATGATTAGAAGATTATGTTCCGAGTTTCCAAATACACTATACTATTACGATCCTTGTTTTTATGTTTTTGTTATGTATTAAGTATTCCACAAAAGTAATGTAATGTTTATGTATATCATGCTTTGGGTATCTGAAACTCCATCACTTCATCATATGTCTCAACGTCTACTACATTAGCAAAAAAAAATATTGTTAGATCATTTTTTACTGATCATACGAATTTCCATTATGTGTAACTATATTTGAACATGTATAAAAATAAGGGCCAAAATCCTTGAAAATATAAAACTCTACCTTTGGATGGGTATTTATAAACCCATTATTTGGCTATTCATGGATCTTTTATTTATAGTCACTATTCATGTGACAAAATCTAAAAAACCGAAAAAACATCCCTGATATAGTAAAACATTATATGAAATGTTGTTTTCCACACAAATAACATATTTGGTGATTAACTGCATATTTTATTGTTGTATGATTCTTCATTTTCATCCAAATTGACCATTTTGTACTCTTTCTATCTAGTGGCACATAAGTGTCTGAAAATTCCAGCACAACGTTTTTATAACAATCAACCACTTCCTAAAATAATTTAATTTCAAGTGAGGAAGTTTCTATTATTCGACATGGTTTAAATACAGGGTAAAATCTATTATTTATACTATCAATATCTCGAATAAATTTTGAAATATACATTTGTAATATTATTAATTTTTATTTCTAGGAGATGAATGAATCATCATCGTTATTCTTCAATTCCAGGAGTAGGTTTTTACTTCAATTTTTCAAAACCAAAGGACAATAATTTTCGAGGAATATATTCTTAATTTTATCCGACAACATTATACCAATATAATATTTCTATGTTGTATTTTTATCCAATTTCCACCATTTCTCAAATTCACCTTCAAAATAAAAAATGGATAGAGATTCATTTTGAAATTTCAAATATAAAATGAGACCAAATATATTATCAATGGAATTGAAATATATGTTGGATACCACTAGTTCAAATGTTCCATTGAATTAGGGGAGATTTTTCCTCATCAGATGATCCACTATGGACATGTTCCATCAAAGAAAATCAAGTTCCTATATATCATGGACACCAACTAACTTTATAGAATGTTTTAAATGATATATAACTATATCAAACTATTCTGTTCCAATTCAAACCATATCATGAGTCTTTATTGAATGATGTAATCTTTTAGGATCCTTTCAAATAAAAATTCTATCTTTGTACTATGGAAACCAATTCAGAAGGAGCATAATTTATATGAAGCAACAGGGTCATCCAAACATGAAATATAATTTCCACATAACCATAATTTAAAATATTATAAGGTAATGATATTAAAAATATACAATCATCTAATGTTTTCTATACCATCGTTGGATACCAAATACTAAGACAGAATCTTAACCAATACATATCCAAGTGTTTTTGAACTATAATTCACTCTTTTGTTCATTTTAGTTCATATTTTATGAAAATTGGGAATAAAGAATACAATGTAATCCCTTAAATGTCGTCAATTGTAACACCCCAGGATTTCATAGTGTGTTATTTCTTAAAAATAATTCAATAACTTGCACTACACGCAACACCGAGTTCAATCACACCATGACGTACAAAAAAAAAGCCATTAAAAGAGGTCATGAATAGTATTAACAACATTTTGAACTTTATATAATCCTTATAATTTTAGAATCCCTATTATGAGTTTCTTAGTCATAATGCAAGAACAGATTCATTTTCAGTATTGCACTTTTATCAACTTTAATAGTGAAACCTTTTTTTAAATAAAATATTTTAAACTATCTGAATAAATTGGGACATCAAAAAAAAATTTAAATGAAACATCCCAAGCTTCCACGGTACGTTTTCCTTTGAATAAAACAGTAGTGTGTGTTGTACGCAACTTCGAGTTCTAACACACCGTAACCAATCAAACTAGCTGTTATGAATAGTAATACCTAATTTTTGAAGTTATATATATTTTATATTTTAAAATGGACTTCATTTTTGGATTCGGAATATCAAATTTTGCCTAAGGTGAAATTTTGGTACTTTTCGGATAACTTTCATATTTTGATGAATAGTGAAAATTACTAAATTTTAATTAAAAATAACTTTTTTAATCAAAATAATTAATAGTGATAAATTATGAATTTGAGTGGTTTTAAAATATATTTAGAATATATTTTTACTATTTAATATAATGTTGGTCATTGGACATAAGTTTACAATTAAACCGAACATAAACAAGTGTCAATCTTTTGATAGTTATTATCTCTTAAAAACACGCTTTTTGTTTTGACAGCGGGAATTAATTTTAAATTAATTTCTTCCACTTCGGTGTTTTTAATTTAGGAAAATGGATTCCATATTTGGAATCAGGATGTTCAAATTGTGTAAATAGGTAACTTTTATTTTTAGACATTTTGAATAATTACTGCGGTAAATATTTTATTTACCATGGTTAAGGGTAAATCCGGTAAATAAGGGTTAAAAAATAATATTATAATAATACTAAATTACCCTAAAACGTGTCTTAAACGTATTGGTTGATACATGGTCGACCATGAGCATCTTTGGGTCTATTTTGGGACCCCATGGATCCACTTGTAAGTGATAATGACACTTTATTTTAATTTAGTTAAAATGAATACAAAAATGACACAAGCATATATCTTTTAGAAAAACAATTGTTACATAGGGTTATATAAGTTGGATTTTAGATTATAAATATTCATTAGAAAGATAAAAAGATTTCATACATAATGATATTTTATTTATAATTTTTAGACATTATATATTTTATTTTATTTATGACACAATGATGATGCAGTAATTACTATAATAGTGAAAAATTAAAATAATTGATATTATAAATACCCAAACAAATATAATATGAAACTTTTAATGAATTAAACTAATTTTCTAGGATAATATGATATATTAGGATTGATTTAATTGACTTTTTTAGAAGTAATCAATCTGTTATGAGTTTCACAAAAATCAACTATTGAATAGTGTCAAAATTGACATAAAAGAGTTCTTAAAACAAATATTATATTATTAATTGATATTAAATTCCTAAAAATCTAAGGTTCGGCCAAGAGACTTATATCAGGATAGGTTCATCATTAATGGACCACTTGGGGGTCTCTTGGATGTATATAGTATGTTTATTAACCATATTATATAAAAATACAAAGAGACATTGTAAAAGTGAAACTAATTAACTTAGAGTTAATACTTAAATATAAGGTTAATATAAGTACCCAAACCTGTCTAAATTCTATTGGTTGAGTGGTTTTCGACCTATCCCCCCCTTAGCCTTTGAATAGTCAACTTTGGAGCCATTGGAAACCGAATATGAATTTATTATAAATTAATATTTCTAGCTTTTCCAAAGGTGCCCCTCACCCCTCTTATAAAAGGTCACTCCTCCTTCTCATTTCTTCACACCTTAAAAGCCTTTTGGTTCGGCCAAACTCTGCCCAAATAATCTCCCAACATCCCTCACTACAACCTAGAGGCCTTAGTTTGATCAGAAAGCCAACCTAAGGATCCCTTTTGATCAAATCAAAAGGAAGAACCCGAAGAAGAGGTAATGATTTCACCACCCTTCTCCAAGTTCATTTCTTCTTCCAATTCTTCTTCCTTTGTTCTTACCATTCTAAAATAATAAATCCAGTATCTCACATATACTGTGATGTTATTATAATTATGATACAACCATATTCAGTCTTCTATCCACCCTTTGAATAACATGTCACCATACGTGCGTACGTACGGACTACCGTCTCCACGTCGTGGTGTAATTGTTATTCAATATAATATTATTTGGATGGGTATAATAATGATGTGTAACTCATGTAAATAATAAATATAACATGTTAATTATTCTGTATATATGATATACCATCCATTTATATATTATTTTAATATCAAAAGAATGATATTGTCGCTCGTGCGTACGTACGGACTACCGTCTCCACGAACACGATGAGATTCATTCTCCATCGTATCCATTCAAGTATAATTATCATTTGATGATTTAAAAATGATGTTTAAGGACTTGATATCATTCTGGATATGAATAATATACAACCTATCCTTTAAAAACATATCTTACGTAACAAAACATATAAAATAAAACAAGTAAGTTAACACCCGATATAATGATAATACTAAGATATTATTATCAAATCAATATTAAAAGATCATATATGATATCATATTAATGTATATGATTCTTGTATAATTTAATAACAATTATTTCACCATTATATAGGAGGTTAACCTACCCCAACCAAGGAAAATTACAAGGTAAGGGTTATTTCACAATCTCTTCATTATCCGAGGTTGTTTATACGTAATAATCTACTGGGATCTCGTTATCATCCACATCCATGTTTCTTCAAAATGTATTTCAAAGCATTTTTAATTTTTAAAATAATATGGGTTAAAGTCATTTATACCCTTGTTTGACTTTTTATAAGAGGTTTATAAGGGAATCTTTCCGTCGTTTTCCAAACACGGTGCTTTTTAACCTTTTCGACAGAATTAAGATAAGAATGTTTTTTTAACTTATACGGCGGGTGCGGTTATTTTCTGCCGTTATAAAATCACCAAAGATTCCCTTAAAAGCTTATAAGATTATTTTCAAAGAAAATGTTTGATTTTATATGGATCTTAAATGATTTCAAAATAAAAGGAGATATTTCTTTAAAAAGAATTTTGATTTCATCTATGTCAACATACTTTGATGGGTTTTAAGATTATTTGAAGTTGATTTATTATGATACAAAACATCTATATTGTATTGAAGGTTTTGTGATATATTTGACTGTGGATGTGCTATTTTTATACCATTAATAGTTTATGGTGAAAGTATTGACATTTCGTATGCTAGTTTTAATACGAATGTTTATGTTATGTTTAAAACTTTTCATATGGGAATGCATTGGACTTAATATGTGACGGGTGGAGCCCGCTATAGCTCCTCGATGCATCGGTAGGTCTCATGAGACAAACTAGTGTCTTGGCACAAGGCCTTGACAAAATCTTATTTGTAGTCTTGGAACGAGGCCTTGGCTATGTGGTTATGATAGTCTGGCATTATGCATTCCAACATTATGAAAGTGGTTATTGATTTTTGCATGTGATTATTCGATTAGTAGAATATCCATGTGAATAAGTAAATGGCATTATATCATTTTACTTTTTCCATACTATGTCGAAGTTAAAGTTTAAAAGGCTTTTGTTTTAGTAATTCATTGCCTTAAATGTTTATTCTTATTTATGAAAGTTTCCGCTATATTGTTATCCTTACTGGGCATTTGAGCTCACCCCTTTTCTATGTTTTATTTTTCCCAGGATGTGAAGAAGTAAGTTATGAATGACCTGCAGGGATTTTATGAGGGGTTAATAGTGTGGATTGTGGAAACATTATGTTGTTGTAGTAGTTTTTCATTTTATGATGTAATGTAAAACTTATGAGTATATCTAGTGTTTCCAAGGCTACTAAACCAATCGGTCTTTCGAGATTTGATCTTTCTTGTGATCATGCCAATGTTACGAAGTAATGCACCGACTCTGGGCAACTGGGGTCGGGGCGTTACAGTTGGTATCAGAGGAAGTTTAGTACAAACCTTGGAAACTAGATTTAGATAAACTCTGATTAGAGCACGTAGACCTAAGATGATCTTTGAGGATTAGTATAGAAGAACTTCCTAGAATTTTGGTATTGTAGAGATTTTGTGAGTTTTCCGAGAAATACATCCCTGTCTGGATACGAGCAGGTAGAGGCGGCTCTGGCACAGATGTACCTAGGGGTAAAACCCGAAAACACCGCTTTGAGCTAGACTCGAACGGGAACTGGTGCACGACAACGGGCCTTGCTGCACTCTTGGTTACGACACTCCCGGGGGATATGCTTAGGATAACTCTCATTTTCTTTACAAATCATTTTGAAGGGATTATGAGTATATACATCCTCAAAGAAAACATTCTTATGATTATGGATTATATCCATAAATAGTTCAATTTATGTTAAGTGTTTTATAAGTATGGGATTATGTATTTTGATTCATAAACTGATATAGTTTATGCCATTGTTTAGAAATGGTGCCCAGTAGAAGGAATGAGAACTCCAGAAATACACATGATTCAAAGAGAAGGATGGATCATATCTTTCATGGTCTTAAGATAGAATTTATAAGAGAAATAGTCTCCCATGTATTATCATCATATGAAGAAATAATATCATGTGTTGATAAGATAAGTAAAGAGTTTACTGAGTCCTATGGCTTTGAAGGGAATCAAGAGAAGAAAAGGATGGAAGAGAGAAAGATGGATAAAGGGAAAAGGGAAAAGAAGAATTTTCCCATATGTGGTAACTGTGGAAAGAAACACCCTGGAACTTGCCTAAAAGGAATGGGAGTTTGTTATAAGTGTGGAGGAAAAGGGCACAAAGTACGTGACTGCAAGGGTAAGAAAATTGTTTTAAATGTACAATGCTTCATTTGCAAGGAATTTGGACACTACGCGAACCTATGTCCCAGTCATCAGACTATGCCGCAAATGATGCTATTGGATAATAATCAAGTTATGATACTACCAAAGATGAAGAGGAATGATTAGAGTTCTTATGTTGATTATGTCAATTGAGTGTTGTATCAACAATGTACTTGTTATAATAATTATGGAGTATATAAGGATTGTACTGCAGTACTATTTCATTAAGGACTTGAGATTGTGTGGAACAAAGAAAAGTGACTCAATAGAAGGTTAAATTTTTGGAAAATATATGGTTGAGAGAATGATAAATCATAATATAGTTCTGATACTGATGTAGTGATTTTGGAATAATATGTGATTATTTTGGATAAATTATATTGGATATTCTTGACTACCTTGGAACTGATTAATGATTTGTATATTCCATCATTGTTGGGGTTTAAAACATTTTTGGATTAATGAAGTATATCCATCATTCTATATGGAATAAGGGAGCATGAATGTAATCAATAAGGAATATGGTAATACATGATGAAGGTATTCATATGCTATTACGGGGTAAAAGGATCTATATTATGTTTACCTTCCTTATAAATGTTGGACTGTGAGTTTGGACAGAAGTATTTTGGATAGTTCTAGTTTGGATTATTTTGGATTACCATAAAAGGACAACCCGGAGGTCGGGCGGCAACCCGTCGCGTCCGGCAAGGCTGCGAGACTTGAACCCGCAACCGAAGGGAGACAAGGGTGTATCACCTACCACTGGCCCATGAGATGTCCTGGATTAAATAATGTAGTTTTTATTAAAGGATCATGTAGATGAATTATAAATTCGTTTATTTTGGAACCCTGTACAAATAGTATAAATAGAATTTTTTTTACGAGTGAAAGATGAGTTTGTGGTAGAAATTTATTAATGGACAAAACTCTAATTATAAAGTAAGTATATCTCCATATGATCTTATCCAATCTCATAAATAAATTCCTCAACATTAAGAAAAGGAACTTAGAACAAAAATTTTGTCCTAGATGGTACCTTAAATCATCACTAATTTATGGCTTTGGGATTGTTGGCCTTTTCATAGCCATGTTCTCTACCACTCTCCATCAGATAATTGATGGTTAGATTTTTCTTCCATATCCATATTTTCCTACATGGAACCCTAGTATGTGTTATTTTCGGTAATCTTCATACTTTCGACTCTTTATTTTAAATAGAGGCCTCATTAATTCATTTTTCGATGTGGGATTTCAACTAAGATATTTTGAAACGTCAAAAATGTGTTATCCTATTACCCTATGTTTTGTTGAACCGATGGTATTTCAAATCATCATAGATTGATGAATTTAAGGACCTCAATTTTATACTTGTTTGTGATTGATGACCTCAATCACTACCTATAAATATTTACGTTTTTCCTCCAATTATATGTCTCTAATTGCCACCAATGTTCTCCTAATTGAGATCATAATTTGGTGGTGACTCTTTCATTTCTCTTTTCCTCATATTATGACTAAATTTTAGTAACCTAATTTCCGATGTGGGTTTTCCCACAAAGATATTTTCTATTTTCAACCTTTTATTTTCGAAGAACAATTTCAAATTGCGAGGACGCAATTTATTGAAGGAGGGGAGAATGTAACACCCCAGTATTTCATAGTGTGTTATTTCTTAAAAATAATTCAATAACTTGCACTACACGCAACACCGAGTTCAATCACACCATGACGTACAAAAAAAAGCCATTAAAAGAGGTCATGAATAGTATTAAAAACAATTTTAACTTTATATAATCCTTATAATTTTAGAATCCCTATTATGAGTTTCTTAGTCATAATGCAAGAACAGATTCATTTTCAGTATTGCACTTTTATCAACTTTAATAGTGAAACCTTTTTTTAAATAAAATATTTTAAACTATCTGAATAAATTGGGACATCAAAAAAAAAAATTAAATGAAACATCCCAAGCTTCCACGGTACGCTTTCCTTTGAATAAAACAGTAGCGTGTGTTGTACGCAACTTCGAGTTCTAACACACCGTAACCAATCAAACTAGCTGTTATGAATAGTAATACCTACTTTTTGAAATTATATATATTTTATATTTTAAAATGGACTTCATTTTCGGATTCGGAATATCAAATTTAGCCTAAGGTGAAATTTTGGTACTTTTCGGATAACTTTCATATTTTGATGAATAGTGAAAATTACTAAATTTTAATTAAAAACAAATTTTTTAATCAAAATAATTAATAGTGATAAATTATGAATTTGAGTGGTTTTAAAATATATTTAGAATATATTTTTACTATTTAATATAATGTTGGTCATTGGACATAATTTTACAATTAAACCGAACATAAACAAGTGTCAATCTTTTGATAGTTATTATCTCTTAAAAACACGCTTTTTGTTTTGACAGCGGGAATTAATTTTAAATTAATTTCTTCCACTTCTTTGTTTTGAATTTAGGAAAATGGATTCCATATTTGGAATCAGGATGTTCAAATTGTGTAAATAGGTAACTTTTATTTTTAGACATTTTGAATAATTGCTGCGGTAAATATTTTATTTACCATGGTTAAGGGTAAATCCGGTAAATAAGGGTTAAAAATAATATTATAATAATACTAAATTACCCTAAAACGTGTCTTAAACCTATTGGTTGATACATGGTCGACCATGAGCATCTTTGGGTCTATTTTGGGACCCCATGGATCCACTTGTAAGTGATAATGACACTTTATTTTAATTTAGTTAAAATGAATACAAAAATGACACAAGCATATATCTTTTAGAAAAACAATTGTTACATAGGGTTATATAAGTTGGATTTTAGATTATAAATATTCATTAGAAATATAAAAAGATTTCCTACATAATGATATTTTATTTATAATTTTTAGACATTAAATAATTTATTTTATTTATGACACAATGATGATGCAGTAATTACTATAATAGTGAAAAATTAAAATAATTGATATTATAAATACCCAAACAAATATAATATGAAACTTTTAATGAATTAAACTAATTTTATAGGATAATATGATATATTAGGATTGATTTAATTGACTTTTTTCGAAGTAATCAATCTGTTATCAGTCTCACAAAAATCAACTATTGAATAGTGTCAAAATTGACATAAAAGAGTTCTTAAAACAAATATTATATTATTTATTGATATTAAATTCCTAAAAATCTAAGGGTCGGCCAAGAGACTTATATCAGGATAGGTTCATCATTAATTGACCACTTGGGGGTCGCTTGGATGTATATAGTAAGTTTATTAACCATATTATATAAAAATACAAAGAGACATTGTAAAAGTGAAACTAATTAACATAGAGTTAATACTTAAAGATAAGGTTAATATAAGTACCCAAACCTGTCTAAATTCTATTGGTTGAGTGGTTTTCTACCTATGCCCACCTTAGCCTTTGAATAGTCAACTTTGGAGCCATTGGAAACCGAATATGAATTTATTATAAATTAATATTTCTAGCTTTTCCAAAGGTGCCCCTCACCCCTCTTATAAAAGGGCACTCCTCCTTCTCATTTCTTCACACCTTCAAAGCCTTTTGGTTCGGCCAAACTCTGCCCAAATACTCTCCCAACATCCCTCACTACAACCTAGAGGCCTTAGTTGGATCAGAAAGCCAACCTAAGGAGCCCTTTTGATCAAATCAAAAGGAAGAACCCGAAGAAGAGGTAATGATTTCACCACCCTTCTCCAAGTTCATTTCTTCTTCCACTTCTTCTTCCTTTGTTCTTTCCATTATAAAATAATAACTCCAGTATCTCACATATACTTTGATGTTATTATAATTATGGTACAACCATATTCATTATTCTATCCACCCTTTGAATAACATGTCACCATACGTGCGTACGTACGGACTACCGTCTCCACGTTGTGGTGTAATTGTTATTCAATATAATATTATTTGGATGGGTATAATAATGATGTGTAACTCATGTAAATAATAAATATAACATGTTAATGATTCTGTATATATGATATACCATCCATTTATATATTATTTTAATATCAAAAGAATGATATTGTCGCTCGTGCGTACGTACGGACTACCGTCTCCACGAACGCGATGAGATTCATTCTCCATCGTATCCATTCAAGTATAATTATCATTTGATGATTTAAAAATGATGTTTAAGGACTTGATATCATTATGGATATGAATAATATACAACCTATCATTTACAAACATGTCTTACGTAACAAAACATATAAAATAAAACAAGTAAGTTAACACCCGATATAATGATAATACTAAGATATTATTATCAAATTAATATTAAAAGATCATATATGATATCATATTAATGTATATGATTCTTGTATAATTTAATAACAATTATTTCACCATTATACAGGAGGTTAACCTACCCCAACCAAGGAAAAGTACAAGGTAAGGGTTATTTCACAATCTCTTCATTATCCGAGGTTGTTTATACGTAATAATCTATTGGGATCTCGTTATCATCCACATCCATGTTTCTTCAAAATGTATTTCAAAACATTTTTAATATTTAAAATAATATGGGTTAAAGTCATTTATACCCTTGTTTGACTTTTTATAAGAGGTTTATAAGGGAATCTTTCCGTCGTTTTCCAAACAAGGTGCTTTTTAACCTTTTCGACAGAATTAAGATAAGAATGTTTTTTTAACTTATACGGCGGGTGCGGTTATTTTCCGCCGTTATAAAATCGTCAAAGCTTCCCTTAAAAGCTTATAAGATTATTTTCAAAGAAAATGTTTGATTTTATATGGATCTTAAATGATTTCAAAATAAAAGGAGATATTTCTTTAAAAAGAATTTTGATTTCATCTATGTCAACATCCTTTGATGGGTTTTAAGATTATTTGAAGTTGATTTATTATGATACAAAACTTCTATACTGTATTGAAGGTCTTGTGATATATTTGACTGTGGATGTGCTATTTTTATACCATTCATAGTTTATGGTGAAAGTATTGACATTTCGTATGCTAGTTTTAATACGAATGTTTATGTTATGTTTAAACCTTTTCATATGGGAATGCATTAGACTTAATATGTGACGGGTCTAGCCCGTTATAGCTCCTCGATGCATCGGTAGGTCTCATGAGACAAACTAGTGTCTTGGCACAAGGCCTTGACAAAATATTATTTGTAGTCTTGGCACGAGGCCTTGGCTATATGGTTATGATAGTCTGGCATTATGCATTCCAACATTATGAAAGTGGTTATTGATTTTTGCATGTGATTATTCGATTAGTAGAATATCCATGTGAATAAGTAAATGGCATTATTTCATTTTACTTTTTCCATACTATGTCGAAGTTAAAGTTTAAAAGGATTTTGTTTTAGTAATGCATTGCCTTAAATGTTTATTCTTATTTATGAAAGTTTCCGCTATATTGTTATCCTTACTGGGCATTTGAGCTCACCCCTTTTCTATGTTTTATTTCTCCCAGGATGTGAAGAAGTAAGTTATGAATGACCTGCAGGGATTTTATGAGGGGTTAATAGTGTGGATTGTGGAAACATTATGTTGTTGTAGTAGTTTTTCATTTTATGATGTAATGTAAAACTTATGAATATATCTAGTGTTTCCAAGGCTACTAAACCAATCGGTCTTTCGAGATTTGATCTTTCTTGTGATCATGCCAATGTTACGAAGTATTGCACCGACACTGGGTAACTGGGGTCGGGGCGTTACATCAATTATACTCAGTATCAATTTTCCCACAATAAAAAATATTTAAAATAAAATAATATATTTTTGAAAATTATTCACAATTATCTCCTCTATACCATCAATGTCTGTATTTCACCTTATTCTTTATGAATGAAATTTTAAAATCATTTAATGGCCATTAAATATCAATAAGAGATATAAAAGGAATGGATTCTGTTATTTCAATTGAAACACGAAAATCAAATTACATTTAAATTCTTTTTCAATGTTCATCGTGAATATTAATTATGATCATTTTCACAATAAATACCAAAAAATTCTCAATGAATATAAAAAAAGCTCATACCCTGAAATTAAATTTTATTTTGGTGAATTCTAGAATCATATATATAAAATGATTTCAAAACCCTTTCAAAACACATTTAATTGCAATAACCATATGGCCAAATTATAATTAATATATTTCATTAAGAATCAGTACAAAATGTGCCCTACCATGATAAGATTTAATGGGCTTTCCCAAAACTATCTAGGCCACACATTGTAAATCCATATCAGGATTCCATGGTGTTATTTGGGCCACCCTATATTATGCCTTAACGAGATTACTCGATGCTATCTAGTCCACCCCATGTATAAGAAATGAAGGTCTCACCTCTTTCAATTAATTATGACATACAATATCATTCACAAAAACATTTACCAATGAATTCATTGAAAAATACTTTTAATCACATATGAAAAACACTTTTGTATAAAAATAAACTTTTCATGTAAAACCCATTTTAAATTCCAAAAGTACCAAACATATATACAAGGGGTTCATCTTTAGGAAAAATCTATTTTATTTTATTTTGAAATCACACTTTTACATTCTATGTGTGAACCCTAACAAGATCATCCAATAAAAACTATTATAATGAATGAAATCTTAAAATAAACACTATAAGAAACAAGCAAACCCCATGAATAAATCATTATTGTATGACTCCACCATTTCCTAACAACTCAGATAGCTATCTAATGTAAAACTGAATAGGATTGGTATAAAATAAAAAATTTGTACCCTCATGTTCATCCAAATCTAGATGTCCAAGCACTTGGGAATGCTTCCTGAAATGGAACCTCATCTGGAGCGGGTCTTTTTAGAATGTCTAGAAACATTAACATATTAGAATCAAAATGATAGAAAATTCTAATCATGTTTTTGAAAACCATAAATAGTTGTGCATGAACATTCTTAAAATTCAAAATTCAAAATAAGGACTACCATTTTCTTCATGAATCCATGCATTAACTACATTGAAACCATCAAGATGTCTAATAACACCACCAGGATCCAAAAAACATATGCGGTAACCATAAGACATTGGTGGTCACTAACAATCACATCCTTAATCACAATGAGGACCTCAACTCAAATTCACCTTGGAGAGAGTGGAATAATCTGGGAGCAAGAGTAGAGGAATTCATAATAGAAGGCATTGATGAAGCTTGTCTCCACACCCCTAGTTCAAATTGATAACAAAAACTACATAGTGAAGGCCTCAACATTTAATGCATCTGGGAACACCCAAACGCACACAAAAACATATCTTGAATCCTCCTTGTAAACTATCTCACCAAACTGACCTAGAAAATATCAATAGTCCCGGATGCTGGAGTAGTATAAGAGTAGACATGAACTCCATAACGATCCAAGATAATGCCAATAAAAACAACCACATTGAAAACATTTATAGTTAATATAGCACGTCAAACAATAATTTATATGCCTATTATCATCACTGATGCTTGAAAGTAAATCCTCAAATCCTCCTAAAAAGATTTCAGGATCCAGTCACATCATCGAACCATATGAAGAAAAATGTATCCCAATAGTAGAAGACATCATGCAAGCTATCATAATTTCTTCAAACATGTACCAAACATCATTGTATGATCATCATACAAAAATAAACCAACAATATCAATTGTTATTGGGTGAATGTATTGATACTGGGGAGACCAAAACAACATAGAATTCAACCCAAAAACAGACATTCTAAAAATACCACAAACTGCATAATTTATCATCACAAATGTAAAAAACAAAATAGATTCAAGGTGTATGGATTCTTCCACATAGGGATGGAATTAAAATAACCAATACATATCTAAAACTACAACATAAATACTCCACCACATTGGTCTTGAACATAAAATCTAGATAATATCCACATGAAACTAAATAATGGAAATTCATAATGTTAAGAGTGTAAACTCAAATATACAGTAGATTAGGAATCGATGTCATCAATGAAATTTGCTGCTAAGGCAAGGGGAATTGGATTTTACAAAACTGAACATTATCTAAGGACTCTAAGCCCTTTACGAAGAAGATTTGGAAATGTCAGAACCCTTAACCTCTTAAAGAATCATTCTAATTATGCTCAATACAATGTCTCTACCATGGATTATGAAGATGATTAGAGAAGTTTATACTACAAGATATCCGATAAAAACCAGATGTGAATCTCATTTCATCGGTAGTAGGAAGTTCCACATCTTATTAAGGATCTGACTCCAACCAATGAGCTACTATTTCAGGTGATGAGACATGCAGATGAAGTCATGAACCTATGTTTACATTTAAAATTATATGTAATGATTAAAATGAAGCGATAAATTAAAAAATAATAATTGTGGTAAGAACTATTTATTCACAATGAATGGTAATTATAGAACATTTGATTTATCATTTGTTTAAATGTTTTGTATAAATTACTTAAATTAATTCCATTAGAAAACCGTTGAATGAAATTAATAATAAGCATAAAATGTTATTTATGATCATTTTAAATATATATAAATAATTATGTAATAAAATATGAATTCTATTATTATCCATAAAAGTATTTTATAATCAAATATTTATGAATTGAGGGTGACCCATTCCAATTCTATATTTTTAATCATAAAACCCCATTAATTTATATCATTTAACAAAAAATTAAATTACATTATATTCAATAAATTAATGATATGGTTTGTCAATGTGGTTGTATATAAAACCAATAAAATAATGCCAGTGTATAACATACAATAATTTTTTTCATAAATAATATTTTGAGAACATCCCATACATTGAGTGTGACTCGTTATGTGTAATATTTATATTAATCTTCCTCAGATCACCGCTTTTTAATAACACTTAACAACTATAAGGTTATTTTTTTACCTAAACTAAGATATATAGAATGTGCTGAGGGATTATTTCAATGGATTTTGAAATATCAAGTTTGAGCTGAATTGGACATGATGTTTTATTAATACATAAAAATGGGTTCCCTTTTATAAATTTGTGGATGATAACTCTTATAATTTCTCATAATATTTAATTTAAAAAATATTGTTTTCTATAAAAATTGATGTAAAATTATTTAATTGAAGATATATTGATTTTTTTTAATTATAAATTCATCAAAAAAATTAAATAATTTTTCACTATATTTTTATCCTTATAATTTATAATTAACCCTCATTTAACATCTTTATCACTTACCATGTTAACATGTATTTTTTTAATGTTTAATGATTAACAAATATCCTAAAAATTGATAAATAATGAATAAATGAAACATTAAAAACACTTCTAAACTAATCCAAATTAGCATTATGATTTTAATATTTTTATTAATTATATATCATTTAATAAAAAATTATTTATTTTAATATATCAACAATATCAATATTGACACTATTTATTTTTTGACTTTTTACAAATTTTGTAACAATGTAGTAAATTTGATATATTTATTCCAACACATCCCTAAAATTTAAATTCCATCAATTATTTTCTTGTATGAAATTAATTATTTACAATTATTTTTATTTTAAAATTATTAATATTAAATAGTTGATATTTCTATTAATTAAACAATTACGAAATCATCAATCTCTAATTATTTATAGAAATAATTTCATTCCTATAAATTAAAACTAAATATCCATGATGAATATAAACATACTATGTTTCCAATTACTGTTTATTGTTGAATATATATTCTAAATTCACATATATATAAAATTCTATTGTTATTAAAAAATAAGTTTGATATATTTGAATTTTAAAAAAAAATAATACTATAAAGTGTTAAAGTCATCCAATTTTCTCCCTATGGTCATAAAATTATCCCAATGATGTTTTTTGTCAAAAATCACTCATCCAATATAATTTTGACATGTTTAATGAAATGTTTCTAAAATTTATAATATAATTTTAACCCTTAATTACATGATTTACCATTTATCATTATAATATAAATTAAAAAATTTATTATTTATATTGTAGAAAAATAAAATGGAACAATTTTACATATTTGTAACTTTATATTCCTAAAATGGAATCCATTTTAACAAACTCAAGACACATGTGTAGCTAAAAGGTTTTTTAAAATAATCAATTTTATGGGGTGAAAAAATTATATATTAATGTGAAAACATTCAAAAGATTAAATGGTTTCTATATCCGTATTCTATGTGAAATTTATTCCTACTAAAATCATTTTATTATTTCATATAAAATTTTTCTAATTAAATTTAATACCTACAAAAAATATTATTTAACATGATAAGATATTCAGATGAAAAATATTTTATCAATTAAAATTCATTATTTTCACTATATTTGAAAACAAGAAATCTAAAAAAAACACTTTAAACATATTAAATTGAGATATTTTTCCTTAAAAGATAATGTTAAATTTTTTAAATAGAAAAATACTGCTTTTCAATTATAAAATTGAATTTATCATTATATCACATCTATAAAACACGTTGGAAAAATATTAAATATTATATTAAATATTATATATATATATATATCATTTAAATAACATTAAAAATTTTATATGTTTTTTATTTGTATAAAAAATGTTCACATTTAAATATTTTTATATAAAAACATTTCCTTTTATTTTTAAATAGGAATTCATTTTAATTTATAATTAATTCTTTAAAAAATTAATTATATATATATATATCATTATATAGTATCTTCATAATTACATTGACAATATTCTGACCCACTACTCTAATTGATTAGCTATAATGGTAAAATTTACAGAATAATATTTTTTTAAGCTCAATGTGGCGTGTCATTTACACTATTGAACACTATGATTCTTTCTTAAAATACTGGTATGAAACATGTATGTTCATGACCTATCACATTTTATTGACAATTTTTAGTTATCATAATATAGTAAAACTACATTCTTGAAGTACCAGGTATAGATCAAGATTGATAAGAAGAAATCATACATTGGTGAGTCATTCTTTTGGGGTATGACTAGTAGATATACTATAGTCATTAAGAGAGAACCTTGAAGTGTTTGAACAAAATGTAAATTCATTACCCTCAACTGTTTGAAGAGTTATCTACTTTTTAGTATAAAAACACGTGAGTTGGGGATAATGCAATGATTATATCTTTTTTCTAGTAAAACATTTTAATATTTTGTACACTTTATTTAAGTTTTGTAATAGTTTCACCGTGGGATTATAATGCTCATTGAATCTTGATATAGATATAATAAAATATTAGGTATATATTATCACATGGGAAATTTTTTTCTAAAATGATGGATTATATAAAAATTTAATTCATGTTTTTGAAAATCTAAGACCACCATTAAAAATAGAATATAGGTTTTTCCATATACATGACACAACATGTGTACACATTGAAGGTTTTTCTTATGTGTGGTCTTGGGTATACTTTAATATAATTTATTTATTTATTATATATTAAATATCGATTCCAAAAAACCTCTCTTTATTATCTATTAATTGAATATTTCATGGGGTCTCTACATAACACATGATATCTAGAGATGAGCTATTGTAGGAGAGTTTTTTGGCGAACAACACTGGATCATTGAGAAGAAATTAATGTGGAAATTGAATTCATCAATCTATAGAATGATAGTGACATAGATGAATTATTCTTTAGGGACATATCCAAATAGATTGTAAGGTGTTTTTTAGAAGAATCACTTTTCATCTAATAAGGAATGGAAATTGATTTACCATACACCAATTGATGAGAAAATTGATTGATGATTACAACTGATGATTTTATAATCCTATTGATGTGAATTGATATTTATTTTATTATTCCATTTTTTTATTTAATTCTTCATCAATGAGTGATATCCAATCCAAATAGTGGATAAATTTTTTTCCTTTTCGTTTTTTTGTATTTTTTTAAAAAAAATTTATGTGTTCATTTTGGATATTTTGTTTGGTTGGTGGTTGAATAAATATCAGTAAATAAATCATTGCACTATCAATATTTGGTGTAATATATCATTTTAGTATGTATTGATTTGGGATTTTGGAAATTATTAATCTGAGAAGACTAATGTTCAAAATCATATATCACTCATGATTATATTAGTGTTCTTTATATGTTACTAGTAATTGACATAATGGTTCAATGTGATATAATATGTTTTCCAAATAGATCTGGTCGGCTTAATTCAGCCACTAGAGTCATAAAATATATTACCAAACTAGATACATGTTTATCCGAGGATATGGTGGTGGAATTAGTGGTTCCTGTAGTATAAGTAGGAAAACATGGAAAACCAGTTGGTTTATGAAAATCCTGACACAATTGGTGTATAGAATAAAGAACACATAATGTGTTATACCTAAGAAAAATTATATTGGATTTGAATTTTTTTTAGAAAATATCAATTAAAAAAAATTATCTTACAAAATAAGAAAATATATATTGGAAAATGTACATATTTTGTTTGTAAAACTTTTTACCAGCGGATATGTCATTGTCAACAATTACTTTTGGTAACACTTTGTCACTAAATGTTATTATAATTGATAAATTAGTTATCTTATAATTATAATTATACCAATTAATAAAAAAAAATTGGTTAATGTATTTAAGAAAATTTAAATTGGGAATTTTTTTCTATTCATATTAATATTAGTAAAATATAATATCTAAATATAAATTTTAAAAAATTAACATTATTTTGTTGTAATTTATTTTAAAATATATGATTATATTCTGTAGTTTATCATATATAATAAACAATATTTTAAATATTATAAAAAAATATTTTCACCTGTGTTGAAAAAAATAACAATATGATTTATATAAATAATAAAATTTAATATATAAAATTAAAAAAATATTGTTGAAATTTCTCGATACCTACAATGATCATATAAAAAACTACAAGATCAATATATTCCTCTTCACCCACAGTGATTATGGGTAACTTTTTTTCCTCCATTATGCCTATTTACTAAAATGATCCATCATCAATACATTTTCAACCATGTTATATGAATATTTAATATTGATGACTTGGTAAAAAAGATCATTCATTAAGCCCCAAGTAGTCTACTATGTTAAATAAATGAAACCGGTAGCTCATGCACTCGGGAGGAACCTAAACTCGTTGTTAGTTCACACCATAATATTTAATGATCTACACCCCTCACATTGGAATAGTATATAGAAAATAAGTTCAAAATAACATCCTGAATTGAATTGAAACAAAAATACAAATACGAATAAAAATATAAAATTGATATTCATTGAATGAGAATTTATTAACCTACCAATCTTTAAATATTGAAACAATCTACTAAAATGAAACTATAATTGCTCACTATATATAAAAATATGTGAACCTACCTATAAATTAAAGGAATTGTAACTCTATGCCCTACCTGATGTGAACAAAAAGTAGAATACACACACAATAAAATAAAATAACAAAAAATGGGTGAAAAATATCTACCTGAAATTAAACCATAAAAAAAATTAATTTTAGAAAATGATTTACATAGAATGAAAATTTATATCCACACTAATAACTAATTTTTTCTAAATTCCATTAAAAGATAACCATAAATGATAACTGAGTTTCACTAGTAATGAAACCCCCTATAACAGAACAAACATTGATATCTATGCTCTAATATAATATTAAATTTAATGTAGAATTGAGATTATAATTTAAATATATGAATTTTTCATAATAAAAATATTTCATTAAATAACAATGAAATGTTAGTATGAACAATATATAATTTTCTCAAATGGAAACAATGATATGAAGAAATTCAATCAAGAAACTCAAAATAAAATGATTATTTATTGGATTAAAAAATTGTGAAAATAAAATTTAAAATAAAAACATTATAATTATGATGGAACTCCTTCCCAGAAAACTAGTTTTTTGTCTTTGTAGAGAGAAACATCTATTGGGGGATTATGAACCAAATTTTCATTCACATGTTGGTTTCCATAATAATATGATCAAATTTTGTTTTATTATAAAATGATATATGTAACAAGATTTTGTCATCAAAAATATAGAAATGTTGAATTTTTTTTGTCATGTAGATAAAATGTATCATTCATGATTATGCAGTTATTAAAATGTATATATCAGTTAATATTTTAGATAAAACATTATTAATTCTTGTTTTCATATTACTATTTTGAAAAACTCTATTATTATTAATTTATATATAACATTAGTTTATAATTGAAATATACATATTGAATATCTATTTTGATACATTTGTAAAAATTGTATTGATTAATATACATACCTGTAATATTTGTTATGAACTAATATTATGATTAATATGAGTTTATTGTGATGTATCATATATTGTTATATGTGGAGAAAAAATATTACAACATGTATCCTTAAAAATATTATTATATTTGAATTAAAATTGTAATAGAAATAATATTATTTCTATTACATATATTTTATATCATAATATTACATATAATATATACAAGATCCCATTATTAGTTCTGAAATAAAAAATATTTTATTTAGAATACAAAATTGACTATGTTTCTACTATGTATTAATCAGAATAAAAATACATTCTAATTTTTTTTTGCAATTGGTATATATTTTTTTGGTCATTTGGTTTTGGATATACTTATTACATATTATTTTTAAACAATAATAAAAAATTAACTATTTTAATAATAATTCAAAAATAATATATAATTGGATTTTCTATAAAAAAATAAATATTTGTTATGATACATAAATTCAACATATTATAACTATTTGTTCAATATTTAAAAATGTATTTTCTTATATGTATGATCATAATATTATTTTATTACTGAATTGAAATGATTCAAATTCATAAATAACATCATTTCTAATGTTCTTTATCAGAATACATGTATGTTATAAACTCATATTGGTTCTATAATTAATATTTTAATCAATGCATATTTTCTATGATAAATACATATTAGTTCATTGAAATTTTAACATTTAATTAATATGCATCAGTTATAAGGATGTAATATAAAATCACATAGCAGTAGATATTTTTATTTGTTGAGACTTGACTATGATTTATATCAAAAAATGTATAATATAATTCGTATTTAATGTTATTAGGAAAAAATTATTCATTTTAAATATTTTTAATCTGTTTCATATTATTTCCTAAATTTTAATTTATCACGTGTGTTTCATAAACCATATAATTCTTATTACTAATAAATGACAAGATAATAATGTGAAACTATATTCCGATAAATTTTCCATTGGAGAATAATTATCATTTTTAATTTTGAATACCTTAGAGTGTTACAGTATTTTTGAATATATGAACAAAAAAATACATTTTATTAGGTTTATATCATTTAGATTGTTTTCCAATTATCTGGATTGAAATAGTTTTGTTTGATGTAATTTTAATAGAAGAATATTGTTAGAAAACCTCTAGAAAATATTTCAAATTTTGAGTATTTTTATGAGAGTAAAATGCAACATTAAAAATCAATATGAATGATAGTAGGTTAATAGTATCACTTATGTAATCATTATCATCATTTTAATTGTGGATACTCTTCATTGAGTTGAAAATATTCATGTATATTCTATTTATATTCTTTAATGTTATTCATAGTTTTTTCATCATTGCGAGTGGCTGATGTTTTAAGGACCTATTTATTTAAACGAGTATTTTTTTTAAAATGGATGAGGAAACACGTCTAAATATAATTTATTTATTTATAATATATTTTCAATAAAAATTAATTTTTTCACACAATATTTAATATGTGAATTTTTTTAATGTTAAATATTTTTAGTGTTTTTTTCATGTAAAATGTGATATTTTAACTATATAAATATTACATTGTTCATATAGAAGTGTCTTAATATTGTAGATTATTATTGGAGAGTTGTACATATTGATATGCATTTTGTAAAAAGTAACTCCAAATTGTAATAATATAATGTAACACATTAATAAGTGCATATAAATCTTTACAATGTGATCATAAATGATGTACACTAGTAATGATACTTAATTTATGAATTTTGAACTGAATAAGATTGTGAAAAATTATATAATTATTTTTTAGTTACTGAATATTTATAAATATTTTCAACTTCTCAAATGTTATTTCTCGATGATCTGTCATATACATGAATATAATTAAACTAAAATTATAAATAGTTTTCTTGACTAAAGAACTATTCCAAAACCTATCAGTTGATAAAGAATTATTTATATACAATTAAGATGATAATAGAGTCCAGTAATTAATTAATAGATCATGAACCTATAAATTAATATATAATGAAACATATTTCTATCAATATATGATGTAATAAATTGAATATTGAAAGAACATATATTTTTTTGTTTTAAAGTAAATTATATTGGATAAAATTAATGAGAATTAGGGTTCTTTTGTCACATGGTATGATTAATTTATAATATGGCCTCTATAGAAGTGTGTTGGAAGTTCAAATCAATTTGTGACATGTCCAGATTGTTTTATCATAAATAACATAACATAGGATGATATTAAAAAAATTATTTTATTTTTTTATTAAATGATTACTGAATTTTTATTTGTAGTGTTTATATTTAGTGGGGATATATAGAAAATATAATCATTATATGAGGATTTTTAGTTGACATAAAAAGTTTTAATATTTTTCAAATTTAAAATAATACATATCCTAGTTTTCAAGAATGTAATACTAACATTCATCTAATTGATTTCAAAAATTGAAATATAATTTAATGTTATATTGGAATGTGAAAATGGAACTCATCCATTAGATGTGGATTACTATGTTTCAAAATTTAATTGCGGATTATATAAAAGAAATCATATATTTTCACATTTGGAGAAGATGATACCTAGAAATATAATAAATTACTATAGTGATGGAAACGGGACTACATAGTTTATATAAAGTTTAACTACATAATAATGTTATTTAAAATTTTTAATTATAAGGTATTAGGAATGAGAAATCATTTTCTGTAAATAAATGTAATGAATAGTGATAGATGGTACATTAGTAAATGAATGGATTTCCCAAAATTATAAGAGATCGATGGTGGAAATGGAAATTCATGTACTAAATACACACATTAGATGAATGTAATATTCAACTATTGGAAATGTAATAATTAGATTAGTGTTTAAATTGGTAGTTTCCGATTAGTGGTGTTCTGAAATGTGAAATGAAATTTTATTATAAAAGGTAAACATGAAAGAAACAAGATAATTCAAACATTAATGAATAGAATTTACCAAAAACGACCAATAATTCAAATAAAATTATACAAAAGAATGAAATATGTGATCAGACATTGTATTTATGCACTGTGGTATAAAAAAACCAACATTAATGTACAAAATATTCTCGAAACATGATAAATAATATAATTGGATGAGGAGAAAATTTGGTTTACTGAATTTTAAGGGTGCCTGGGAAATATGTAAGGTCATAGACGTACAACCCCAACCTGATTCCTACCATGTGTTGATGGCGTGCTGTGAATGGGCATATACTTCTTAACAATGTAGAAATAAATGTAAATTTTTAAGGAATACTTTTATCTTGGAATGGTGATTCATGGAGGATATACCTTCCTAAACTGTCAATACTATTGAATAGGTAAGTGGTGCAGAGGGAAAATAAATTATTATGATGCCATTTAATTATGATTATTAGTGTTAAAAATTGAAATCATCATTTATACATTGAATATTTTTAATTATAGAAAATATTTTTATAGTTAAAATATTGTGTTTATAAATTACATTTAAATATTTATTTAATATAATGCATTAATAATATATTGCATATTGATATTTAGGGAGAATATTAAATTAAAATCATTTAATCTGATAATTTTTCTAAAACACAATAAAATGTAAATTGATTATGGTCATAAGATTAATGAAATATATTGAAAAATATTTCATCATAAATGTCCATTGATTTAATACTTGTTGTCATTATGTAGTTTATATAAATTTTTTATTGAAGATATGAGATTTTTTTGGTAATTGTTATAATTAATAACATATTCAAGTGTCAGAAAAAATGTGGCATTGATATGATAATTTATTTTATTTTACTATTTGTAAAAGAATTTTTATTAATGAATTGTCTATACCAATATATATAACTTCTGGTAAAAATATGTGTTGTAACAAAAAATTACTTCAAATAAAACATAATATATTTTGTGAATTATTAGTTTTACAAAATGATATATTATCAATCAATAAATTACTATTAGTAAAAATTACAATTTTATAACGAAAAGGGGGACCTAAATTTTTTTGTGTGACCAATGTATGGATTATCATCGTGTACCCATGGGGTACATAGGAAAATTCATGATTAGATATTGTGAAAAAACCAATGTATATGTGAGTGACCCAATATTCAGTCATGAACAGAGTAACATGACATATACTAGTACATATGTATGACCTGAAGTACAATGGCATGGGTCGAAGAACACATTCAATCGTAGAGAAGTCAAGATACATTTTTTATACCTCTATACACACCATGTACTATTTATAGGTAATTTTGGGACCCATGTTATCATTAGTATCATCAATTATTTATATAACTCCTCCTCCTGGTACATCCCTAGGAGTGTACAGTGAGGCATCAAATCCCATTAATGGGTATTGTCCCCTCTCTAGATTAGTATTTTATTGATTTTAGGAATAATTATAGTTTTCCATTATTGGAATGATTTATCACTTATTACTCCATAGGTAGGGTCTGGAATCACAAGACCAAAATATCGATCATTAAATCACATACTTATCATGTTATCATGTTAGTGTATGGACTCCCCTATATGTTATTAGTGATATCTCTAATCTATGTATCAATATCATCTGAGTCTAGCATGACATTCTTCTTGGAAATACATGATGATAATGACCGCTCCGATGAGATCATTATGTTTTATCAGGCTTCTAGAGTGGGTTCTCCCTAAAAATTTTACCTTGAATTAACAAGAAAAATCATATGCTTACAATATCCATATAGATTTACCATAAGTCTAGTTTCTATAATTAACCTATTTTTTAAGGACCCTGCATTAAACATTCCATATTCTATTGAATTTTGAATATATTTAACTTTCTTTTCTTCGAAATGTTAATTTAGGTTTATAGTTTTAGATAATTAGGAGAATAAATTAAAACGTAAACCTATAAATTACAAGTGGAAACTTTTTAAAAGAATAAATTTATTTATAAAAATTGTCTTTAAAAAACATGGTTTTTTTCATGATAAATCATCTTAATATTTTTATTACATAATCATTATTGATATTCTTCTTTAAATGCCATAATTTTTTTATAAATTTTTATTAGATAAAAATCACAGTATGGGATATTAATGAAAGAATGAAATCATTATAAGAAAAATACTTATAAAAATTACCCATTTTAAAAATATACTTTGGGATCAAAATAATCATTTGTTACCCAATAATTCAACATTTATACATGATAATAAATAGAATACATTTCATTAATAATATTAATGTAAAAAATATAACCCATATAGTTTTATTTAAAATCAATATTATCCCACGAATTATTTTTCACATAATTATATTATTCACCTTTATGATGTAACATATTCCTTTCGTTTAACATAAAATCAATTACATAATTTCTAGAAACACGAATTTTTTATAAAAAAATTATAATCATAATGAAATCATATCGGTAAAATTGGGAATCATTTTCTTATCAGGCATAATAATTATGTAACCCTTTCAAGTATTTTATAATATAACCCACATGACAATTATAAAATAACCCTTATGGTTATACATGACATAACACTTTTTGTTATTCATTGACATACCCATCAATGTTACACTTGGAATATCCATAACTATGAAATATTGACATAAAGATTCATTATTGGTCAATCACGGACCCAATAATATTTTATTTATATGGGATCAATAGATCATATTAAACAATCCCCACAAACCAAAAAATAATTAGAAAACTTTAATTTATTCATATATAATCATTACATGAGTAAAATCACATAATTTTATAGAATACTGCACATATACAAAGGGAAAAATCCTATAAGAAAATAACCATGTAATTAGGTAAAGGAATTTTGTAAAACTATTTATTTATGAAATTAGAAAAATATACCCATTCTATACGAGTTAGAAAACATTCCTTTTTTCCTTTTGTAAACACAAATATTAAATTTGGATTTTTTTATAATGTCCCTCATACAAAACCATATAAATATTCCTTTCTGAAAATAGATGAGGGAATGTTGAAGAATGATTTTTTAATACATTCAGGTACTTATAAATTAATTAATAATAATGATTTATAAAATACATACATGATTGAGAATAATTTAAATTTTTTATCAATAATATACTTAAAACTAGGTTATTTAGTTAAAGAGTCCCGTACAATGATTCTAAATCATTATTTACTATCTTTGTGTCCCTGGATAATAAGCAATGGTTAATTATTGAAATAATAAACACCTGTTTAATTTATTATTACTCAATTTATTTTACTTACTACTATGTTTTTAAAATTATAAAATTATTTATGTTCATATCAGATGTTTTGGTGATATTCGGTTCTGAAATCCAAATGACATAGGTATATCAAATATGGTCAAATAGGACATTATTAAAAAATCTCAAGAATAATTTTCATGACATAATTATCATTTTTATACTTGAATTATATTTATAAATATATAAATTAATATAATTTTTTAATAAATAACAATGCTATAATAATCGAGATGGTTGGTCAAATATACGCTTGTGTAATGTTTCAATTTTTTCAACGATCATTATGGAAACAATTTAAGTATAATTTAATATTTAAATAATCCTAATAATATAAAAAATATAATTTTAATTCATTAAATATAATAATATATTTAATTCAAGTGATGAGGTGAAAAAAAGAATCACATTGCTTTGTGGAGGTGGTAGTCAACACATACACAAAAATGAAGATCCCTTTTTATGTTCATGGAGTTGTTATAATTTTATTTATTTGTTATAATTCTAGATACATATTTCTTTAATATAAAATATAATCCCTAATTCACTATTTTTAGCATGTCTTGAGAGATGGTGTTGGAAAATGATTTATATTGGTATGTTGGGTCGTAGTCTGCTGTACATCCCAAAGATGAATTATTTTCTCATTTGATAGATGTAGAGATAGTAATAGGTCATGAAACCAACATAATAATGTCTTAGTATATATATAGTATTTAGTTATTATTTTATCATTATTGATTTATTTTCTAGGTATGTGGTAGAATAAAAAAATTGAAACAATCAGTTAAAAATGATAAATCTTATATGGAAACTATTAATTTCATAACATTTTATGCCCAATAAGGTTGGTGTTCTATCCTAAATAAAATATTAATAATTTGGGGAATGATTATATTATGGTATTTGGGTATTTATTTTATAACAAAAATGGTTTTTATGTTTGAATAATGTTGATGAATTTTATCCCTTTTATATGAGAGGGGAGAGGAACTATTTGAATTCTCAAAATAATAAAATACTATAAGACTATCCTAGATCCATATCATTTAATATATAATATAAATGAATATTTAATAACTTTTTGACCATTTAATATCCCCATTATATATATATATTATTTTTATACTTATTAAATAGTTAAATTAATCTTGTAAAATATATTTATTGTCAAATTTGATACTATACATTACATGAAAATTAAAATACTCAATAAAAGCAGTCAATTTTTTTAAGAAATATTTAATTATACTATAAATATTTAATTGTTATTTATAGGGTTCAAGAATCTCACTATGTATCTAAAAAAGTTATTTTAATATTTTTATTAATATTTATTTGATTTTTCCATTAATGTAATTATTATCAAATCACCACTATGTACGAATTTAACATAATTATATAATCCCTAAAAACTAAAAATAAGTTACCATGATGAATAAAAATATTTTATCATTAAAAATAGTATTTATGGTCAAACATTTTTTTATCCAAATATTTAAAATTTTAACCATATTAATTATAATAGTGTGAAATATTTTATTTTTCTAAAATAAAATACTATAAGGGTATTAATGTAAACCAATTGGAGAAAAAAAACAAAACAACTATCCATTAGTCATTATTTTCAAAAATTAATGTTTTAATATAAAAAGTAATGTGTTAGATACATTTTAAATCTTCAACATATTATTTAACTCTTTCTAATACAATCTACCCTTAAACACAGTAACAAAACATACTAACAGTATTGTTCATATTAAGAAAAACATTAAAAGTCCTATATATAATAAATTAGGAACCACAAACCCTAAGTATGGAATAAAATTTTCTAAAATAAAAATAAATATTTTTTCAGATTTAATTTAATCTAAATAAGAAAAAATAAATGAAAAATATGTTTTATATTAGTGTATAATTTTTAAATATAAAATTTTTTATACTAAATTTTGAGAATAAAATTGATTTAAAAAGGAAAACTTGGAATATGATACCTGAAATTTTACTAATGGAAGAAGTAATTTATTTATTTTGGCAAGAATTTATCCTCTACCAGAAATAATTACATCATCAGAGAGATGGGAATTCATGAAGGAGACCATCCCTTCAGTTATTTGGGGGGTGCCTATGTTTTGGGGAAGACCAAAGGTATGTCATTTCTCGAATATTGTATGTATTATAAGAATACATCTCTCTTCATGGCAAGGTAAATCATTATCCATCAATAGAAGAGTGAGTCTTTTGAAAAACATTATCATCTCAAAATTTGATTACTCTTTCATAGTTTATATGTGGCATATTGCGTTACTCATGGACATTATGACTCTATCATGAATTTCATTTTGAGTTGTCATGTCAATGAAAAAAAGATGGCAAGGGTTTATTGGAACTCTATTTGTAAGCTTTATGATGAAGGGGGCTTGGGCATTAAGAACCTGGGATGATTCAATGATGCCATGTAGGGTTGTTTTATTTGGGGTCTCATGAACATGCAATCTGAGGGTCTTTCTTTTCTTAGTGGGTGATTTGTTAAGAGACTTAAAATAACGAACTTTAGTTACTTCACCTATTCGGTTTGGCCTGCTTTCAAGAACATTTTTTCCAGAATTGATGCTAATTCATGCTGGTTAGTCTCATGGAATTATCCTCTTTAATTTTGGAAATGAAATTGTACAGGAAACAAATTGTTGGACTTGGTTTTTGAGGATAAATAAAATCTGGATTTTGATTTTTTGGTCAGAGATCATTTTGGATGCATGCATGGACTTCTAAATCAAATTCCTCCGTTGTTGAGCAGTACTTCTTATCCTACAAGGGAGATATTTAGGCTGGGAACTGGATTCTAGTGGGACTAATTCTTCAAAATGTTTTTATAATAACATTTATGGAAGTAGATCTAGTTTTCAATGGATGGGTTGCCTGATAAAAGACTTGTTAAGGCCATATAGGGCCATATTTTCTAGTATGCTATCTCAGAGGAAGCTTTCATCTAATGATTATCTTCAAAATTTTGGAATATACCACTTTTCAATGTGTGTTCTATGACATCAGCACAAGGAAGACATTTATCACCTCTTTCTCACATGTGTGGTAGATTCAACAATGTGGGAGGATATGTTCAGTATCATTCTAGTTAACTTACCTACTACCAACTCCATTGATGGCTTCATGCAATGGTGGCATGAGCTGAATCTTTCACCACAAGTCTTATCTATTTTTCTTGTTGTAGTTGAGGAAATTTTTCATTTTATATGGTTTTCCAAGAACAATTTCATGCATTAACTACATGTTTTTCATATGGGTGCGACCTTGGCTGGACTTCTCGCTGCTGCTCATTCTGTGACTATTCCAGGAGGAAGATTTTGTGTAAATTATATTCAAGATTTTTCAGTCCTAAATCCTGTTGGAGTCAAAGGAAATTTCATTCCACCTATTGGAACTCTTATGGTGTTATGTATGCCCCCCTTATATGGTTGTATCAAAATAAATTCAGATGGCACTTCAAAAGGTAATTTGTGTCCATTATGATTTAGTGATGTTTTTAGGGACCATAAAGTGTGCGTTCTTTGTTGCCTATATGGTTCATGTGATCATGCCTCCGCTCTTGAAGCAGAGATTCTAGGAGTTATTGAGGCAGTTGTGAAAGCCGTCTGATGGGGAAGTAACAACATATGGATTGAATGTGACTCTACATTTTTGGTTCATTCACTTCAGACTAGCTCTCTTCATGGCTCCTGGATTCTTACTAATCGCTGTTCATAGTGTTTGGATATACTTTTTTTCAGGGATAGAATTGTTAATATTGTTTATCGAGAGGTGAACATATTGTAAAATGGTATTTCTAACAATGGTTTGACTTTTATTGAATTTCATTGAGAAGATCAAATAACAGGTGATCTGCTTCCAATTTGTAGGAAGGATCAATGAAAATATCATACATTCAGATAGCTATAATTTTTATTTTTGCTAATAAAGGTGTCACGACTGTTCCCCTGGGGCCCACATCGTGACTACCCCATGCTCGCCTTCCATAGGCCAGGGGATGGCAACTACAACCAAAGGCGTAATTCCATAAAAATGGGAAGGAATTGCCTTTATAAATCATGAACACACACTTCAGAGTACCAGAGGAAGAAAACAATAAATAAATGTTGTACAACAAGTGTACTGAAAGTAATGGTGGCCAGAATACAAGCCCAACTTTAAAGTACAAATACAACTGAAATCAAGTACAACTAAAAGGGGATAAATAGCTGAAAGATTAAGGAATCTCCGGGATCATCCTATGGGGTTCCTAACTGAAGGGTAGATACATATGGACTCCTCATCACTCCATGTCTGTCAGACACCACCGGGTATCGATACGTCGTAAGGTCCTCCTCCGGGTACCGTCCAGTCTTGGCGCTCTCGGCCTCTGTCAGCGCTGTCTGTATTTTTCACCCAACACAACTAAGTACGGGCATAGCCCGTGAAGGGTTGAGTATAACGATACGCAATAGGGACATCGAGACCCTCATAGTCTCACAAAATCCAACAAGGATAAACCACAATGTATTATTTCAACAGACAACTATTACTTTGGTATATTCCCATACATATTCCTATGTTATTAAGTAACCCTTCTCAATCTGGAGGAAAAAACAAAGGTCAATGACTCAGCCCAAACTAGGATTCTCATTAATGAAACCACGACTACTGGAGAACTCTTTCTCTATTGATTACAGGGGCCCGGTCGCGACTCCGAGGTGCAACTCACCAACCTTGGACTACTGAGGTACTTTTCTTATCAAGTATCCCGGGTCTGCTGCCAAACAGGGCGCTCTGTCCGCTGTGGCTCTACCGCCAAACCAGGTGCTCCTCCTAATAGTCTACAAGGGTAATCCTCCTGTCGAGTAATGCAGGTCTGTTTCCAACTACCAATAACTCTATCCACCATGGGTCTACCACCAAAGATCGCGCTCCGTCCACTGGGCAAGTCGAATCACTCTGAGTCGAATCAGTCAAGTAGTCGTCAGCTCTACAGCTACTATGTCTCGGCACTCTGTACGCTCATCTACAGGAGGTTCCACTCCATGAGATACTGGTTGATACACCATGTGTCAGTAAGTCTCACGTGTAAGTATCTCAAATGACATCCACATCATAGGGGTCTCCCCAAAACAAACGGAGCGTCAATTGAACACTCAGTCTGTGAGTTATTAGTATTTTAGTCTCAGGGGCTCGGTTGGATTCGTGTATGTACCAACCTGACCGTGACTCAACTATACCTTGAACTCCAGTGGGGTATACTCAAATGGATGACTATGCTCCAAGAATACTGTCATCGCTGATAGTTCTTCAAAAAAATGTCAGGTACCAAACATATGTCCCAAGAAGCTAAAGGGTCAGCAATGGACCCAGGTCCGGTCTGACCCGGTCAGAGCGACGCGGCCCGACCTCGTCTAGGTCAACCTGGTCTGGGTCAACTCGGTCAGGCACGCTGGTTCTGACCCAGCCCATTGGGCGGGTTAGCCCGGTGTTTTTTGACCTGCTCTGTTGGGCTCGACACAACGGACCTTGATGGTGGTTTGGCACGATAGTCGTCACATTGGTGGCTCGGTAACTCGGCCCGAGAGACCGAGAAGGTTTGTCCAGTGACACCGTGGGGGATCTCGCGGGTTGGCTCAGGAGGCCGGTGGCCGGGAAGCCAGTAGGGAGGCCGCGCGGGGCATGAGAAGGTTGGCTAGTCACCGACAGGCGGCAAGTACACTGGGCAGGGCGTGTGGGTGTCGGGTAGGGTGCTGGGATGCTGAACAGGGCACCGGGGAACTGGGAAAGCCACCACAGGGGTGCCGGGTAGTGTGCATGGGCAATGGGCAGTAGTGTGGGGGTGACAGGCAGTTCCCTATGGTCTGGGGAGTGGCGTGGGGGTGTCGGGCAGCGTACCATGGTGACGAGAAGCTGTGTGGGGCACCGGGCCGCAGTGCGGGGGCGTTGGTCCTCGGCGTGGGGGCGTCGGGCAGTGTTCCAGGGAGCTGGGTTGTGGCGCGGTGGCACTGGGCAGCACTCCAGGGTGCCGTGCAGCGGCACGAGACATCGGGTAGGGGCACAGGAGTGCCGGGAAGGGCACCAGGGAGCCGTGTAGTGGTGTGGGGGCATTACGGTGCATGGAGACCGCGAGTAGCGCGACTTTAATCTTCGTCTTCGTCGTCGTCGTCATGTGTATCGCCTTCATCTTCATCAATGAAGAACATGAAAAGGGGAGAGGGTTGGGCTGTGTTTTTGCCACCAGAAAACTCCTTGTTACAGCAATATCATTTGTCAACGAAGTGCTCAACAAATGAAAAAGAACGGAGGATTAATCTCATATATATAATTAACTCAAAAATCCTCATTCTTCGTTTGTCGTTTTCGTTGATGAAGTCACGGAAAGCGGGAGTCGTTCTGTTGACATCAGAAAAAATTCCAAGGATGATGTCAGTGTTCTTCGTGGATGACGCTTCCCTTACCTTGTTCCAGTAGAATAAAGAAGAAGATTTCCGAGGAAGAATTCGAAGAAGAAATCTAGTGTTTTTGAATTATTCGTTGGGAGAATTTTAATCTTCCCATGATCTCACATTCCACCAAAAGATAATGCCAACAAAATAATAATAGGATGTCTCATTATTTTATTATTGGCATGAAAATTCAAAAAAAATAAAGAAACCCCCCTTAATATATTCACATGCATCGGCAAAATTTATTGGCATGCACGTGGGAACAAGTAATTGACACTTGCATTGGCATGCACGTTGGAACAATTAATTGGCACACACATTGGAACAATTAATTGGCATGCGCGTTGGCACAATTAATTATGCGGAGGAGGTCAAAGGTCCTCTCTCTTTAATGAGGGAGAGTAGAGAGGTTTCATCCTCCACCACTAATCGGGGTCGAGTTGTCCCCACCCCAATCATTTAATTGAGAGGTTATGCTCGGGTTGTCCCAACGTCGTAACCACTTGAGGAAGTTTTGGTTGTGGCCTTCACACCCCTAACATCCAATGGGAGGTTCCAACTAACCGCACACACAAAAAATGGCATCTTAAAAATAAAATAAAGTGTTGTACTTTAATTTATTATTATTTTTTTAATAAGAATCCAAAAAAAACGTCCAAACTCTCCAGAACGCAACTGTGGTGAAGGTATCACTTCGCAATTAATGATGCTGTGATTTTAACAGTGCCCTCATATTTCAATTCCGAGCATCGGTTCAAAATTTATCAAAACCCGCTCATACATTTACTGAATTTACCTAAACGAAACTTTACAAATTGATTCCAGGCACACCGGGGCTCGGAATCATGCGTCGTTTAAAACTACAGACTCGTGAAATTCTCATGTATAAAATAGAATTAAGCAGGAATTTAGGGTCTTTACATTCTCCCCAAATCTGGAATTTACATCCCCGTAAACTAAAACTCACACTAATGAAAAAATGGGGGTACTGTGCACACATCTGAGCCTCTCTATGCCATGTGATTTCCTGGAGGTTCCTTTACTGTCAGTGAACGCGCACCGGAGGAATTGACCATCCACTTAGGACCCGATCTTGTCGATCCTGAATCTCCACTGGAACATCTATGAAATTCTCCACGTCATCGATGTCCTGCTCCCCGTGGTAGATGATGTGGGACGGGTCTGGCATGTATCTCCTCGGCTGAGATACGTCAAAGATGTCGTGCACCCGGTGCATCTTAGGTAGAAGAGAAAAGTAATAATACACATCACCTACTCTGCTGAGTAATTTGAAAGGTCTGAAGAATGATGAACACAACATTCCACCTCGGTCCAATCTTCATAGACCTCGTCGAGGTGAGACCTGTATGAAGATGTGGTAGCCATCCACGAACTCCAGAGGCCACCATCTCCTATCCGCATATGGCTTATTCCTACTCTGCATATTCTTCATCCGCTACAAGATGATCTGAAACTTCTCTGTGGTAGCCCATACCATCTCTGGTTCCACTAGTATTGACTTCCCTGGGTCTGTCCAACACAGTGGTGATCTGCAAGGTCATCCGTACAAGGCCACAAAATATGCCAAAAAGATGGTGGAGTGATAGTTGTTATTGTAGGATAACTCCACCAAAGTTAAGTGGTCCTCCTATCTATGACCTAACTCGATGACACAAGAAAGAAGCATGTCCTCCATGGTCCAGATGGTCCTCTTGGTCTGATCATTTTCTGAGGATGGAAGGTAGTGCTCCGACGTAGCTGCATCTCAAAAGCATCCTGCAACCCCTTCCATAGCAGTGATGTAAACTGTGTGTCACAGATGGAGAATATAGAAGAAGTTACTCCATGAAAATGCACAATATCATGCACGTAGAGGCATCCCACGCTCTCTACTGATCCATTCTCTATGATCAGTAGGAACTGGGCCGACATGGTGAGTCGGTCAACGATCACCTATATCGAGTCGTGACTTCTGGATGTACATGGAAGAACTGTCACGAAGTCCATGGATATACCATCCCACTACCACTCTAGGACCTCTAATGGATGAACAGAGCCTGCTATCTCCTCGTGCTCCACCTTCACTAGCTGACAGGGGAGGCACTGCGAGCCAACTCTGCTATTTCCTTCTTCATACATGGCCACAAGTGCTGTCGTCTATGGTCCTGATACATCTTCACAACACCAGGAGGTACTACTAAAAGAGATGTGTGGAACTCCCTCAACAACTCCTCCTAAAGTGCAGCTAGTACCATGGTACATACTCTGAAGAGGATGATGTGCTCTCCGCCGTTATGAAAACCATCAGGTGCCTGCCCTGTGGACAACTGAGCACGCCGTGTCTTGCAATCCGCGTTCCTATACCGCGTCTCCCAAACTCGCTGAAGAAGAGGGGGGGTGACTATAATAGACTATAGATAGGAAACTCTATATATACCCACAAAGGATATCTGTAAGGAATCTAGCTTCTCTGTCGCCTCTCCTAGCAGGTGAATATCAGATCTCATGCTGAGCGCATTTGCTACTACGTTCCCCTTCCTATGATTATATACTACCTCAAAGTCATTGTGTTGGAGGATCACAAGCCACATCCATTGTCTCAGGTTCGGTCGTTTTGAGAGAATCTATATCTGAGACTCTTGTTATCATAGTAAATGGTAAAATGTTCTCCCATACGATAGTGCCACCACATCTTCACGGAAAATATCACTACTTCTTACTCTAGGTCAGGGGTAGCGTAGTTATTCCCATTTTGTGTCAAATACCAAGAACCACACGTGATCGCAGCTCTTTCCTACATCAGGACACACCCGATTCTAATCCATCATGCATCGTAGTAGACTACGTAACCTATGACCTCCTCTGGAAGCCTCAAGATGGGGGCACTAGTCAGCCTTTTCCTCAGCTCCTTAAAGCTCTGCTTGTATCTCCCCGACCACATGAAGGGTTACCCTTCTTCATTAGGGCTGATAGAAGCGCTGTAATTCTGGAGAAGTCTGAAATTAATCTTTGGTAATATCCAGATATGACCTGGATACTTTGTACCTCCTTCACACTCTTGGTTGTCTCCCACGAAAGTACCACCTGGATATTTGATGGATCCACTCCAACTAGAGCCTCCGAGATGACGGGTCCCAAAAAGTGACTTTCTCAAATCAAAAACTGGCACTTCGAGTGCTTACCCTAAATTTGGTGCTCTCGAAGTGTTTTCATTACTACCTGCAGATGGTAGGAATTTTCCTCCTCAGTAGTCGAGTAGATCAGTATGTAATCGATGAAGACTACGACAATGTGACTGAAGTATGGTTGGAAGATCCTGTTTATGAGACTAATGAACATTTCTTGAGCATTGGTTAATGCCAAAGGTCATAACCAGGAACTCGTAGTGGCCATAATGACACTTGGAGGTGTCTTCTTCACATCCTAGTCTCAAACTATGATCTGGTGATATCCTGATCTGAGTATTATCTTTGAGAACCATCGTAATCCCTTGATCGGATGAAAGAGGTCATCAATACTAGAAATTGGGTACTTGTTCTTTACAGTCACTTGGTTCAGGTGAAGGTAGTCAACATAGAGCCTCAAGCACCCTTCTGCCTTATTGGAAAACAGAATCGGGGATGCCCAGAGAGAAAAACTGGGCCAGATGAATCATTTTAACTGCAAACCCTCCTGTTGTACCAGCAGATCTCAAAGCTCAGCGGGATCCATCCTATATTATGGAGTAGATATCAGTGTTATCATGTGGTACATGTCAATGTAGAAGTCCACCTCTCTCCAAGGAGATATTCCTAGAAAATTGTCTGGGAAAACATCAGATTACTGGTTCACCACTATAGGATAAGTCGGACTCCCCACATCAACTGGTCTAAGGGTAAGCCAAGCCATCTGGTGTGTGATCGGTTGCACCCTCCTCCGAGTAAGTCTGCCATGCACTGCAATGGTACCATTCTTTCCGGTGAAGGTGAAACAGGTTCCATCTGTGTTGACACACTGCACTTTTCATGAAGTACAGTCGATCTGAGAAATGGATTGTAGATAACCAGTTTGTAACCAAGGTGGCATTTTAAGGCCTCGGCGCCGCTACAAGGAGATCCCAACCGAAGCTCTCGCCTCCAAGAATAAGATCACACTACCGTCACTAGTGTGTAATCATCGAGTCTACTCTCATAGAGGTCTCTAGCCATAAGGATCGAGGCAACGAATCTGTCAGAATCTCCATGTTCCGAACGAGGGAAGTTTATATGAAAGAGTTATTGGAACATGGGTCTATAAGAACTACAGATAAGATGGAGTAGACACATATCGTAACTTGAATCATCTCTAGAGCGTCGTGATTGCAGGCCTCAGCTGCCTAATGTCTGCACTACCCTGTCCACCTACTCTGTGTGGCCAGGGAGGACCTCCTTGTAGTGGTGGCGGTAGCACCTCATAACGTCTTCCACCGCCAGCTACACAGTCATATCCTCTACCACATCCACCTGCGCTATGTAGACCGCCTCAATTGTACCTCTACCTATTCCTGGGAGGTCCCTCAACTGTCTTCTAATCAGCTGTATGGCGGGTTGGACATTAACAAGCCATGTGACCACGCCCACCGCAAGAGTATCATTGTCCGCTCCTGGTATGACTGGCTATGTCTCCACTCTACGTTGCACGCACAACCGATCCAGAGTTGTGAAGTTGTCCACCTGTGGGTCTTGTCCACATGGACCTCAGCGTCATCTATCTACTACCAACTGCAGAAGACTCCGATGCATGTTGGCTATTGGTGGGTCTCACTATTGGAGACTTCTCAATAAGGAAACTCTCCACTAGGATGGATCTCTCAAACACCCTCGTCTTCGTCGGGATGCTATAGGAGACAACTAAATCTCTGATCTCTCTCCTAATCCCCTACTCGAAGGTCCGGGCCCTGAAAAATGGTTCACGTACTATATTAGTGGAGTAGCACAAGAGCTTTGTGATCCTCGATGAGTACTCCACCAGTGTCATGATACTTTTCTGTAGATGCAGTAGCTCCTGAAACTGCACCGCTCAATGGGTGGCTGGTATAAACTCTGCCCGAAACACACACTTGATGTATGCCCATAGAAGTGTCACCTCGTCATGAATCTGGATCATCAGGCTCCACCATCCACTTGCTGCTGCCTGAAGGAGGCTGGCAGCAAGGATCATCATAAAGTTTGATGGTGTCCCTACTAGTCTGAAGACTCTCACCACAACCTCCAACCAATCCCCAGCTGCATGCGGGTATGTCTATCAACTGAACCAGGGTGGCCTTTGGCGCTAGAACTCGTGAATTGTACTCAAGCGGGATGCACTCTCTGTAGCTGGGGATGGTGGCATCGATGGTGCAATGGGGAGTAGTGTTGTTTGTGACTGCACTAGTTCCTCAGTAGGAAGAGGGACCTATACTGAGGCCTCTTCACTCGGCGGGCTGTCAGTGCATACAAATCTCAGGGCTCTAGCTAGTTGTCTGTGGGAAGACATCCTGAAAGAAACAGATTCGACATGGTCAAAAGACTATACCTAGTGAGATGACCTGGTTTGAGCTGAGTTAAAGAAATTTTATAAAACACACATGAAATCAGTGTATTCATGCACATCATCGGAAATCAGAAGTAATGGTCCTGATGTATGGATATATCGGTCCCCAAACCAACACTGGACTCCCTGAACTAAAAACTACACTTAGTACCCTTAACACTATTGCATCACAGAAAAGAAATATCAGAGTCCTATGTTCTGCAGTAGAACCGATGCCTCTGATACCATTTTTTCATGACCCATCCCCCAGGGCCCACATCGTGACTACATTAAGACCACCTTCCATAGACCAGAGGCTGGTGACTAGCACCAAAGGCGTATTTTCCTAAAACTGGTAAGGCATTGTTTTTATAAATCATAAACACACACAACCAGAGTACTAGCAGAAGAAAACACTATGTAAAATAATTACAACAAATGTACTGAAAGTTAATGGGGATAAAAATACAAGCCCAACTATAAAGTACATATACAACTGAAAGCATGTACAACTAAAAAGGGAGAAATAACAGAAAGTTGAAAGCAGCTCCTGGATCTTTTTCTGGGGTTCCTACCTGATGGTTATGTACATATGGCATCCTCACCACTCCATGACCAACAGACTCCACCATTTACCGAAAATTTGTACGATCCTACTCCTGGTACCGTCCAGTCCTGGTGCTCTCTGCCTCCGTCAGTGCTGTCTGTCGTCTGAATCCAACACAATGAGGTGCAGGCATATCCCGTGCAGGGGTGAGTATAATGATACTCAGTAGGGACCTGAGACCCTAAAGGTCACACAAAATAAAAAAGATATACACCACATACTATGATATAAATGGATAAAAATTACTTAGGTATATGCCCATACATATACCTAAGTTATCAAGTAACCCATCTCAATCATGAGGAAAACACAATAGTCAATGACTCATCTCAAACCCGGATTTTCATTAATGGAACCAAGGATGCTGGAGAACTCCTCCAATATCGAGTAAAGTGGATATATTTCAAATACAATTCCCTAATCACTAACCTTTGACTACTAAGGCACTCCTCCTGTCGAGTACCGTGGGTCTGATGCCAAACCGGGTGCTCTGTCCGTTGTGTATCTGCCGCAAAACTGTGCACTCCCCCTAATAACCTACAGAGTTACTCATCCTTTAGAGTACCATGAGTCTACTGAAAACTATCAAGAGCTCCATCAACCATGGTTCTACCACAAAACTGGGCGATATGTCCACTTGGCTAGTCAAATCACTCCGAGTCGAATCAGTCAAGCTGTCGTCAGGTCTATAGCTACTAGGTCTCCGCACTCCGTATGCTCGTCTCCGAGAGGATCCACTCTATGATCTACTGGTTTATACTCCATGTGTCAAGATGTCTCACATGATTGTATCTCAAAGTACTACCATGTCATATGTGTCTCATCTCAAAAGAGGGCACGTCAATCGGACGCCCTGTCTGTGAGTTATTAGCATTTTAGTCTCGAGGCCCCATTTGGATTCATGTACAAACCAACCGAGCCTTGACTCAACTATACCCCGAACTCCAGTGGAGTATAATCAAAGGGATGGTTATGCTCCATGAATATTGGCGCCATTTATGATTCTTCAAAAAGACGTCCAGTTTCAAATATATGGCCCATGAAGGTAAAGGGTCAGTAATGGTCCCGGGTCCTGTCTGACACGGTATGACATACTTGGCCCAACCCGGTCTGGGCCAACCCGTTCTGGGTCGACATGGTCAGCCTTACTGGGTCTGAACTGGCCCATTGGGTGGGTCAACCAGTTATGTTTTGACATGGTCCGCGGGGCCCGACCCGGCGAACCGCCAGGGCGGTTTGGCCTGATAGTCGCCATGATGGCGGCTCGGTAACTCGGCTCGAGAGACCAGGCCGGTTCGGCCAGTGACACCGTGGGGGGAACCGGAGGTCGGCTTGGGAGGTCGGTGGCCAGGAGCCCAGCTGGCAAGCCTCATGGGGCGTTGTATGGCCGGCTAGTCACCAATAGGCCCCGGGTGCATCGGGAAGGGCATGTGGGTGTAGGGAAGGGTACCAGGACGATGGGAAGGGCACCGAAAATCCACGACAGGGGCATCAGATAGTGCACGAGGGCGTCAGCCAGTAGTGTGGGGGTTCCAGGCATCGCGCCAGGGATCTGAGCAGTGGCGCAGGGGCGCCGGGCAGCACGCTTGGGCGCCAGGTAGCGGTGTGCGGCCACGGGCAGCGGCGCAGAGGTGCATGGTAGTGGTGCGGGGGCGCTAGGCAGTGGTGGGGGGCACCGGGCAGTGGCGCGAGGGTTCTGGGTAGCGTGCCATGGCGCCAGGAAGTGGAGAGCGTCAGTCCGTCTTCATCTTTGTCACTGTGTGTACCGCCTCCATCATCATCAATCAAGAGCAAGCAAAGGGGAGAGGGTCGGGCTGTGTTCGTGCAGTCAGAACCCTCATCATTACGAAAATATCATTTGGAAACATAGTGCTCAACAAACGACGAAGAACAGAGGTTTAAAGTCATTCATAAAATATACTCAGAAATCCACCTACCTTGCTTGTTGTTCGTCGTTGACGAAGTCTCAGAAAGAAGACATCGTTCCATTGATTTTGGAAAAAAAGAAGCCGAGGATGATGTCAGCGTTCATCATGGATGACTCTTCCATTTCTATGATCCAGTAGAATAAGGGAGAAGACATCTGAGGAAGAAGATGAAGAAGAAATCTGGAATTCTCCGCATTCTTCGTTGGGAGAATTTTAATCCTCTCAAGCTCTCAAGTTCCACTGAAGGATAATGCCAACAATATAATAATAGGATGTCTTTTTATTTTATTGTTGGAATGAAAATCCAAAAAGTACAAAGAAACTCTCCTTAATAAATTCACATGAATCAGTGAAATTAATTGGGACACGTGTGGGCACTATTAATTGGCACGCGTATTGGCACAATTAATTGGACCGCATGTTTGCACAATTAATTGGAAGACATGGTGGCACAATTAATTATGTGGAGGAGGTCAAATTTTCTCTCTCATTAATAAGGTAGAGTGGAGAAGTCTCATCCTCCACCATTAATAGTGGTCGGGTGGTCCCCACCCCTATCATTTAATTGAGAGGTTATTCTCGGGTGGTCCCCACATCGTAACCTCTTGCGGGACATTAGGGTGTGGTTGTCCCACCCCCCAACATCCATAGGGAGGTTCCAACTAAACGCACACACAACATATGACAGCTTTAAAATAAAAAAAATTGTTGTAAATTATTTTATTATTATTATTTTTAATAAAAATCCAAAAACTAACATCCAATCTCATTAGAATGCAACTAAAGTGAAGGTCTCACTAAGAAATTACTGATGTTGTGAGTTCAATGGTGCCCTTATATTTCAATCTTGATCACCCATTCAAATGATATATAATCCCGCTTGTACGTTTACTGAATGTACCTGAAAAAAACTTCAAAAATTGATTCCAGGCACACCGGGTCTCTGAATAAAGCGCCATTAAGAATTTGGGGGCTCGTAAAATTTTTATGTAAAAAAATAAATTCCATGGGAATTCCAGGTCATTACAAAAGGGATATTTCATTCATAAAAATGAAAACATAATTTTTTTACTAAAATTGAATTACTAAAAATTATGTTATTATTTTAAAATTATTTAAAAATAAATAACAAATTATTAGGAACTATATATTTATTTCAAAAAAAAATTTATACTATTCATACCATCTTACATAGAATCTAGGTTATAATGAATACATTAAAATTATAATATTTAGGTGGTTGTTTATGATTACGTTGGTGTATGTTATATGCAATAAAACATAGTATTCTCTTAGAAGATGTCATGATATTACTTTCTCAACACCATTTTCAAATAAAAAATTTGAAAATTTGAAATCAATTTTAGAATCTTGGGTTTTGACATGACAAAATGAATTTTTTTTGAAATCACAAATCATAAAAAGTAATACTATTAAATAATCATTATTTGAATGAAATTAAAGTACCATGCTAACCTGAGGAAAAAGATACTAGGTTTTCATATTGAAAAAAATTGATATGGAATTGAATATATTGCTCCCATGGATTGATATAGAGTGATAGAGAAAATGTTCATAAAATATTGACCATTATAAAACCATTAATAATTGATATACTGAATGGAAATTCATTTCTCATTACGAAAAATATAGATTACATTTTTATCTTATATACATTTCCTATAGTTGATAAATTAATTTTTCTTATGTACTAAGACCATAATGATAGAAACTTACTTTAAAAATAGTATTTTATCATTTTCCAACACAAATTAATTTTTTTCTCCAAATGATGAGTTTGAATAGTTTTATGCATGAAGCAAAAGAATGAACATAAAATAATATAATTTTTTTAACTTACTATTCATATTTTCATTATATATTAATGAATACCACAAATTCTAGTACAATATAAGATAATTATAAACATTGTATATACCTTTATATGATGCAGAAACAATTTTGTTACCATAACTCAAAATATGAACCTAAAGGTCAACATAGATCATTCAACAAATAAATATAAATAAAATTTCACAAAAATATTTGTCACTAAAATTAAAACCAATAAATAGAAGGATTTGATCACACAGACTTACTTTATATTATTAAAATTTATCCCCAATTAGTAGAATTGACTCTTAAATTCTCATATCAAAATGTAATTTCGATAATCATATAGTATCCAATATGTGATAATATTTTTTATAAATAATTTAAATCACCAAAATGCCACATTATGTTCATATATGATTAAAAAAATATAATTAATATTTTATTCCTTATATAAATTCCAATTGTATTATATTTAACATAAATATATAGTTTTCCCATAATAGAGATAATCATCTAAAATTAAATTAATCACATATGTACCAATCATTTTACAAATGAATTCCTAACTATTATACAAAAAACATGTTCCCAAGTTGATCTTAACCGTTATTGATCAAATATATTAAATTTAAATCAAATTTCACAGTAATTATGATATAATATAAGCTAGTGGTTGGTGAGGCACAAATTTATCCCTTCAGTTTTTAGGTTAAATTCTTACTTCCTCTACAGAAGCAGAATATGGTTTCCAAAATATAGTGTTTTTCCTTTTTCATATAATCATAATTATTATAAAATTTCTAGAAATGTGAGAATCATGAAAAAAATTATGATAATATATTCAACACTAAATAAATTTATTAAAACCAATGGATAACTTATACCATTCTATTTTCATCTCAAAATGTTTTCAACTAGAATAAACTAATGTCACTAAAAATATCATTTTCCCCTTAAAATTTCATGACATGATCCCTCAAATATATGTTTCTAAAAAATTTAACAAATTATAAACCCTAAAATTATAGATCAATGATGGATTACAAAATGCAAACTAAAACATCACTATAAAAAAACCTAATATTGGAGGTTGTCTAAAACATTATTCTCTTTCCAACTATAAGGACCAAACATAAAGAATTACATATTATTGTGACTTCAGGCTATAATTCACATTCATTCATTCCCAATGATGATTTACGTTCATATTATCCAGAAATTAAATAAATCATAACTGGAAAACTCATACATTACAAAAGAAATGATTAAATAATTGTAACATAAATATTATAGAAAATTTACTTTCAAAAAAATAACATTGTGCTAAAAATAAGAAGTTTCATATGAAAAAAATCATTATTTCTACCCAAAAAATTTAATAATACATATTGTTAGAAAGAATAACGACAAAATAATATATAAATATATAAATATAAATACAAATATATGTATATATATGTTACATTGGAAACATGATAAACTGAAAATATTTTCAAAAGGCTATACTATTCACCCTAATGAAGATACATATTCTATTATTTGAACATAAAATAAATAACATACAATATAAAATTGTGAGGTAATTGAAAAAACATAGAATGAGTTAATAAATCATATAGGAATATTAGAAAATAAGTTATTTATCATATATTCTTATGTTATAACAATCAATTATACCATATGTTCTAACAGTCATTATTATGATAAAATAACCCTCGTAGAAAAACATTACAGAACCCCCACAATTTTACTTGGATGTAACTGTAACAGTTAAAATTAGAATAACAATCACTATCAAATTACATCATATAAAATTAATTGAAGGGATATCATGGACCCACCTATAAATGGATTATAATTAATATATCAATCATAATAAAAAATTATCAAGAACCCTTACATAATATTAAAACATGAATTATTTCATAATAAAAGTATTCATGGAGTAAAATCACATATTTAAAAAGAAGAATGTCCACAACAATTGGAAAATGTTATCTTTGAATATCAAAATGTAATATTATAGAGGAATATTCAAAACATTAAATCATCATGAATGTTGTAAAATATGATAATGCCCTGTGATTTTATAAAATATTTCTTTTTTACTATCGAAAAAATAATTGTCATAATTGGATTTCTTGAAAGTCGGAACGATACAAAAAAACCTAAAATGTTCCCATTTTAAATAAATTGAGAGAAAAATAAAATTCTATTTCAAATATTCATTCCCTTTCAAATATATTCATAAAAATTAGATCAAAACACTGATATTATGTGACATATTTATATACTAAATCTCCAATATAATTAAAATAATGTTTTTTAGTTATAAACTCCCTTACCATTAATTAAGATTTTCACACACTCTTCATATCAAGGAATAAGAAATATAAATTAAATAATTACATTATTTAAAACCTTTTTAATGTTTATTATTCTTTTTTTTAACATATTACCATTTCAAAACACACTAAAACATTAATGTTCAGATCAATTGTTTTCACGATATTTGGCATTGATGTAACGCCCCGACCCCAGTTACCTAGAGTCGGTGCATTATTGCGTAACATTGGCATGATCACAAAAGATCAAGTCTCAATAGACTGATTAGTTTTGTAGGCTTGGAAACACTAGATACATTCATAAATGTTACATTACATCATAAAGTGAAAAACTGCAATAACATAGTCTCCATTTTCCACACTCATATCCCCTTCAGACTATCCCTGCAGGTCATTCCTAAAATACTTCTTCACATCCTGGAAAAATTAAAACATTGAAAGGGGTGAGCTCAGATGCTCAGTAAGGATAACAATATAGCGGAAGCTTTCATAAATAAACACAAACATTTAAGGAAATTTATAACTAAAACAAAAGCCTTTTAAACTTGAACTTCAACATAATATGGAAAAATTAAAATGAGATAATTCCATTTACTTATTCACATTGATATTCTACTGGTCGAAGAATCACATGCTATATCAAAAACCACTTTAATAATGATGGAATGAATAATGCCAGAGTACAATAACCACGTAGCCAAGGCCTCGTGCCATGACTACAAATAAAATTTTTTCAAGGCCTCATTCCAAGACACTAGTTTTTCTAATAAGACGTTCCGATGCATCGAGGAGATATAGTGGGCTCCACCTGTCACTTATTAAGTCCAATGCATTCCACATATGAACAGGATTAAACATATCATAAACCATAACATAATCATATCACATAAAATTTTCATAAAGGAAACATAAAATTTTCACATTTCCTTCACAAGATATCAATCAACACATTGATATGATAAAAACACTTTCAAAACCATTTTCAATACCAAAATAAAAGAAAATTAAAACATGGTATTTATTTTTCATTTAAAAAAAGTTATGGCTTACAGGGGAATCCAAAACTCAAATAAAGATCACGGCGGCGGAGATGTCTTTGTCGCCACATACGTAAGACAAAAATTCCTTTTTTCATTTAGTAAAAATGATTTGTATAAAAATATTTCTTTTGAATAAATGTAAAAGTCAAAGGGGTTTATACACCGCTAAAAGAAATTTGTGTATAAAAAAATATGCCTCAATGAAAGGAGATTGAGACGAAGTCACTTACAAATATCATTTTTTAAATAAAATACATCTATTATGTGTATTCACTATATGTACACATAAATAAAGTATAAATACAATATATGACATAATAATATCATGACATAATTTGAAAGTAGGAGATTAACCCAAAGAACAGAAATTGGGTTAAGAAGTTCCCTTAAAAAGATATTTTTTTAAATATAATAGATCTATTATGTGTATTCACTATAAGTACATATAATGAAATTACAAATACAAGATAGGATATAATAATATCATGACATAATTTGAAAGTAGGAGAATAACCCAAAGAATAGAAATTGGGTTAAGAAGTTCACTTAAAAAGATCATTTTTTAAATAAAATAGATCTATTATGTATATTCACTATAAGTACACATAATGAAATTTCAAATACAAGATAGGATATAATAATATCATGACATAATTTGAAAGTAGGAGATTAACCCAAATAATAGAAATTGGGTTATGAAGTTCCCTTACCTCATGTTCGTCTTGACTCGACCATTCTTTAACCTCCGGAATTATGAACTAGTGTTAAAGTGTACTTGAATACTAACATTTTTCAATTTCATTATCCCTTTTATATCACTTATTAAAATGTTACGAAAATTATGTAGTCATTTAAGTTAATAACGGTCGTTTTGTCGATCTTTGGTACTTGAGTCAACAATAAACTTCTTATAATTACAAGTTGTTTATGTGGTAGAATATACATTTTCTCCAAAGTTATATTCAGGATTTAGATATCATATATATCATTTATATCTATTATATACATGCATTTATAATATTGCATAACATTTAGAGGTAAGAAATGAAATGCACCGTTCATGGAGACGGTAGGCCATACGTGCGCATGAACGCTACTTTCATTTATATTTCGCATTTAAGGGAATGAAATAATAATTATATAAAGGTATACTATAATTCCAGTAATATATAATGTATAATACCATTTACTCTGTCTTTTATACATCCCACATATGGTATTAACGATTCAAATCCCTTTGAGGGGGCGGTAGTCCGCACTTCCTAAAATGAAAATATCACATTTACCTATAATGGAAACCATAATGGTATCCCATAAATGAAAAATACAGAAGATTATGTAAAACATAAACATATTATATATCATATATAAATATAGTGACATCTTAATGGCCACCTTTGAAGGTGTTATATGAGTGTCGAACAATCATCGTTTCGTGAGGCAGAAATTCACCATCCACAGAAACAGTATGTTCTTTAACCATTAGATGTAGGTGTGTGTAAGTGTAGCTAGAATACATCATATAACAACATCCTAGTATATTAATGATACCGGTGTTGTTACAAAATATATGAATTAAAAGAGTTTATGGGGTTGGAGAAGAAAAATAAAACATATGATCACAAGAGAAAACACTACCTTTAAAACGGGTAACTCTTTTTGATTTGAGATCAAAGGCTTCCATGGGAAGACATCTGCCCAATGTGATGATTTTATGAGTAAGAGTGGGATTTGGACAGACAAAATGGGCAGGTTTTGGCTGAGCTGAATGCTTGAGAGGTTTGGGTAAGGTGGTAGAGGTGGGGGCCTTTTATAAGAGAAGAGGAGGGGCACTCTTGGAATGTTATAAAAGGTTACTTTATCAGAAAATGATTTTCGGATTTAAAAGGTCCCACAATTATATATTTCGTGGATAATGTGATTATAGTTCTAAATACACCCATAAAATAGGTTTTTGACATGTTAGGTCTTAGATTTTACATTATCTTGTCATTTTATTTAAATCGTTAAATAATGAGGTAATTGCTGCATCATCATGGTGTCATAAATTCTTTAATTTATATAATGTCTAAAAATTATAATAAAACTATCATGATTTAGGAAATATTTTTATCTTTATAATGAATATTTATAGTCAATAATATGACTTGTATAACCCCATTTAAAAATTGTTTTAGTAAAACAACTCTTGTTTGTGACATTTTTATTTTAACATTAAATAAAAAGTTTTTAATGTCATTTTCCTACCAAAGTGGCTCCATGGGGTCCCCATGTTGACCCATGGATTGTCTTGGTCGGCAATGACTCATCCAATAGGTGTAGGACATGTGTCATGGTAATTTCATATTATTATAACATTATCTTTACATTAAATTTTACTAATTACCTTTAATCGCGATTAATTAAAATTAAAAGTTACTATTCCCCAAAAATTATTTTAATCCCATTGAACCACATTTTACTTCCTAATGACAACCATGTATGTCGGATTTTTGGAAATCAAATCACAGAAGTGGTAATGTTTCGTTGAAACGAACAATCAGTTTTTTAACTACCACTTAGTGGTTTCACTATTCATAAAAAAATTGAAGCTTTTCAGAACAATGCCAAAATTCTACCTTACGATATAATTGATATTCTAAATTTTAAAAAATAATGTATATTTTAAAAAATTCCAAACATAAAAGATGCATTAATTAATTTTATAATTAATTCCCGCCGTCACAATAAATAGCGTGTTTTTAAGAAACAATATATATCAAAAGATTGAAAATTTTTTATGTCCAATTTCAATGTTAAACTAATTATAATGACCACCATTGGATAAAATGGTAAAAATATATTCTAATTACAATTTAAAACCACTAAATAGTATAATTTATCACTATAAATTATTTTTATTAAAAAAGTTGTTTTTAAGTATTTTTCACTATTCATAAAAAATTGGAAGTTCTCAGAAAAATACAAAAAATCCAACATACGATAATTTTGATATTCAGAATCGAAAAATAAAGTCCATTTTGAAATTTAAAATTTCTATAATTTTAAAAAGTTGGTATTACTATTCATAACGGCTACTTTGATTAGTAGTGGTGTGTTAGAACTCGAACTTACGTACAATGCAAGCTATTGCATTTTTGAAAGAGAGGTGTATCGTGGAAGCTCGAGGTGTTATATTCTCCCCTCCTTATATAAATTTTTTCGCCGCAATTTTAAATTTTTCTTTGAAAATAAAAGGTTTAAAATAGAAAACACCTTTGTGGAAAGCCCACATCGAAAATAGGGTTAATAAAAATATAACTTTAAAAGAAATAAAGAGAAGTAAAAAAGGTCACCCGAGATAGCCCATACTAGGATTCTATGAAAATATAGATATGTATGAAAAACAAACCATTAAGGTCTGATGGAGAGTTGTATAAAACAGGATTAGGAGAAAGTTAACTACAATAAAATCACAAACTTGTGATTGGTTAAACGGTCATTGATTCCCCAATTGGAAAAGTGAACCAATAACATTTTTTTAAGTTACCTTTAATAAAGTTGAGGAATTTATTTACGAGATTTACTAAGAACATAGGGAAATATACTTACTTGTCATGTAGACTTTCATTCTTTAATAAATTTTTACCACAAACCCATCTTTCACTCAAAAAGGTAATAGAACTCAAAAATATTCTATTTATCATAATTGTATAAGGTTTCAAATATTAACACATACCATTTTTATTAGGAAATGGTTTTAGTAATAACCAAGGACATCCAGTAGGCTAGTGGTAGGTAATAAATGCATGTCGCACTATGGTTGTGGGTTTGATTCCAACACATTTGTCCAACGCGACAGGTTATCCTCCAACCTGCAGGTTGCACTTTTCCTAAAAATATAGTATTATAATATTCCAAAAGTAATCTTTAGAAATTTTTTAACCTTAAACAATACTATACAAGGTTCAACTTAATCCATTCCATCCTTTATAGTTATCCAAAATACCTCTGTCCAGACGTTTTCTAAAAGGTCTCTAAATTCCAAAATCAATTGTAACATCAGATTCCCCAAATAGCATAAATTTTCTCTTATTATAACATACTAAAAATATGATTACCATCATCATATTAAAACCTTAATGAAAAAAATACTGCAGTATAATCCTTATATATATCACATTATTCTTATAACCCGAATATAATCCTTGAGTCCAAAATCACCAATACATTAATTATTCCACTAGAACTGTAGTAACAGCATATGATTTTCCTTGATCCCTTGGCATTTTTTGAGGTATGTTTCCTTGACGCTTAGGACATTCATTTTCATAATGCCCCATTTCCCTACAATTGTAGCATTCAACATTGATAGCCTCTTTCTTTCCCTTGCAATCACGGGCCTGGTGACCTTTTTCTCCACATTTATAACATACTCCCATTCCTTTTAGGCAAGTACCAGGGTGATTATTCCGATAATTATCGCATAATGAAAATTCATTCTTTCCCTTTTTCCCATTATCTGTCTCTTTTTCAACCGTTCTCTTCTTCTCTTGCTTTACTTTATTGTCCTATGATTTAGAGAATTCTTTTCTATCTTGATAGCACGTGAGACTATATCTTCGTATGACGAGAAATTTTGTGAGACTAAGGCTAGATAGAGAAATTGTTTTAAACCATAAATGAAATGATCAATCATACTTCTTAGGATATGTATATAATCTGCTACATGCCTTTCTAACCTTGTAAAGTTAGCCTCATTCTTTGCGACATTGTCATCCTCCTTTTGTCGGAGACTCAGAAACTGCCTTTCCATATCCACTCGATGGTCACGAGGGAAGAAGTTTTCTATGAAAACCACTTTTAACTCCCTCCATTCCATATTTTATACTTCATAATCTTCCTTTGTGTTTTAATCAATGACCATCATTGATCGACATCTCCAGTGAGGCGGTAAACTACCATGATGACCTTCTCCCTTTCACTACTCCCCAAGGCATGGAATATTTTTTCTAAGGATTTCATCCATTACTATGATACTAATGGATTGGTACCCACATTAAATGTTGGTGGTTGTTGCCTCATGAAGTGGTATAAAATTGATCCTCCACATTGTGGATTAGGGTGCTTCATATGAATAAGGTTATTATTCATAACCTGAGTGAGTTGTCCCAGTATGGTGATAAGGTGATCAGCACCAGATTTATCACCAGCTCAACTATAATTATCTTGAGTAGGAGGGAAATCCCTATATGGAGTGCGTTCATTGATATGGTCACCATTCCTCCCACTAGGTTCAATTTCTAAACAATTTCATAAACTAGATTAGTTTATGAATTAAAATACATAATTCGATACTTGTAAAACACATAACATAAATTGAACTATTTGTGGATATAATTCATAATCATAAAAATGTTTTCTTAGAGGAGGTATATACTCATAAACCATTCATAATGTTTTGAAAAGAAAATGATAATTATCCTAATCATATCCCCCAGGAGTGTCGTAACCAAGAGTGCATCAAGGCCCATTGTCGTCCACCAGTTCTCGTTCGAGTCTAGCTCAAAGTGGTGTTTTCGTGTTTTACCCATACGTACATCTATGCCAGATCCGCCTCTACCTGGTCGTATCCAGACAGGGATTTATTGTTCATAAAACTCACAAAATCTCTATAATACAAAAATTTTAAGAAGTTTTTCAATACTAATCCTCAATGTCTATATGAGGGATATGTTCTCTAATCAGAGTTTATCTAAATCAAGCTTCAAAGGTTAGTACTAAACTGCCTCTGATACCAACTATAACGCCCTGACCACAGTTACCCAGAGTCGGTGCATTATTGTGTAACATTGGCATGATCACAAAATATCATTTCTCGAAAGACCGATTAGTTTAGTAGACATGGAAACAATAGTTACATTCAGAAATATTACATTACATCATAAAGTGAAAAACTATAATAACATCGTCTCCATTTTCCACACTCATATCCCCATCAGACTATCCCTGCAGGTCATTCCTAAAATACTTCTTCACATCCTGAAAAATTAAAACATTGAAAGGGGTGAGCTCAGATACTCAGTAAGGATAACAATATAGTGGATGATTTCATAAATAAACATAAACATTTAAGGCAATGTATAGCTAAAACAAAATCCTTTTAAACTTGAACTTCAACATAATATAGAAAAAGTAAAATGAGATAATACCATTTAATTATTCACATGGATATTCTACTGGTCGAATAATCACATGCAATATAAAAAACCACTTTCATAATTATGGACTACAAAATGCCAGACTATCATAACCACGTAGCCAAGGCCTCGTGCCAAGACTACAAATAAGATTTTGTCAAGGCCTCGTTCCAAGACACTAGTTTGTTTCATGAGACATTCCAATGCATCGAAGAGCTATAGCATCCTCCACCCGTCACTTATTAATTCCAATTCATTCCTCATATGAACAGGTTTAAACATATCATAATCCCTAACATAACTATATCACATTAAACATGCATAAAGGAAACATATCATTTCCATATTTCAATCACAAGATATCAATACAACACATTGATATGATAAAAACACTTTCAAAACCATTTTCAATACCAAAATAAAATAAAATTAAAACTTTGTATTAATTATACATTTAAAAAAAAGTTATGTCTTTTAGAGGAAGCCAAAACTCAAATAATGGTCATGGTGGCGGAGAAGTCATTGTCACCACATACGTAAGACAAAACATTCCTTTTGTCATTTAGTAAAAATTATTTGTATAATAATATTCCTTCTAAATAAAAGTAAAAGTCAAAAGAGTTTATAAACTGTATAAAAGAAAGTTGTTTATAAAACAAGATATGCCTCAATGAATGGAGATTGATACGAAGTCCCTTACAAATATCATTTTTTAAATAAAATAGATCTGTTATGTGTATTCACTATATGTACACATAAATAAAGTATAAATAAAAGATAGGACATAATAATATCATGACATAATTTGAAAGTAGGAGATTAACCCAAAGAACATAAATTTGGTTAAGAAGTTTCTTTACACAGATCAATTTTTAAAATAAAATAGATCTATTATGTGTATTCATTATAAGTACACATAATGAAATTACAAATACAAGATAGGATATAATAATATCATGACATAATTTGAAAGTTGGAGATTAACCCAAAGAATAGAAATTGGGTTAAGAAGTTCCCTTAAAAAGATCATTTTTTAAATAAAATAGATCTATTATGTGTATTCACTATAAGTACACATAATGAAATTTCAAATACAAGATATGATATAACAATATCATGACATAATTTGAAAGTAGGAGATTAACCCAAGGAATAGAAATTGGGTTAAGAAGTTCCCTTACCTCATGTTCATCTTGACCCGACCATTCTTTAACCTCATGAATAATAAACTAGAGTTAAAGTATACTTTCATAAGAACCTTTGTCAAGTTCATTACCCTTTTATATCACTTGTTACAATGTTACGAAAATTATGTAGTCATTTAAGTTAATAACGGCCGTTTTGTCGATCTTTGGTACTTGAGTCAGCAATAAACTTCTTTTAATTAAATGTTGTTTATGTGGTAGAATATCCATTATCTCCAGAGTGATATTCATGATTTAGATATCATATATATCCTATATATCTATTATATACATGCATTTATAGTATAACATAACATTTAGTGGTAAGAAATGAAATGCACCGTTCATGGAGACAGATGCCATATGTACGCATGAACGCTACTTTCATTTATATTTCGCATTTAATGGAATGAAATAATAATTATATAAAGTTATACTATAATTCCAGTATAATATAATGTATAATACCATTTAATCCATCTTTATACATCCCACATATGGTATTAACGATTCAAATCACTTTGAGGGGGCAGTAGTCCGCACTTCCTGAAATGAAAATATCGCGTTTACCCATAATGAAAACCATAAAGGTACGCCATAAATGAAAAATAAATAAGATTAAGTAAAACATAAACATATTAAATATCATATATAAATATAGTGACATCTTAATGGCCACCTTTGAAGGTGTTATATGAGTGTTGAACAATCATCGTTTCGTGAGGCAGAAATTCTCCATCCTCAGAAACAATATGTTTATTAACCATTAAATGTAGGTGTGTGTAAGTGTAGCTAGAATCCTTCTTATAACAACATCATAGTATATTTATGATACTGTTGTTGTTACAAAAGAAATGAATAAAAATAGTTTAGGGGGTTGGAGAAGCAAAATAAAACATAAGAACACAATAGAAAATACTACATTTAAAACGGGTAACTATTTTTGATTTGAGCTCAAATAATTCCTTGGGAAGACTTATGCCCAAATTGAGGTTTCTAGGAGTAATATTGGGATGTGTCGAGAAAAAATGGGCTGGGTTTGGCTGAGCCAATGTCTTGAGAGGTGTGGGTAGGGTGGTAGAGGTGGGGGCCTTTTATAATAAGAGAGGAGGGGCACCTTTGGAAAGTTATAAAAGGTTACTTTATAATAAAATGATTTTCGTATTTAAAAGGACAAAAAATTATATATTTCAAGTATAAGGTGATATTAGTTCGAAATAGACCCATCCAATAGTTTTTTACATGTGTAGGTCTTAGATTTTACATTAACTTTTCATTTTTTTAAATCGTTAAATAATGAGGTAATCGCTGCATCATCTTGGTGTCATACATAATTTAATAAATTTAATGTCTGAAAATTATAAAAAAAAATTCATGATGTAAGAAATAGTTTTATCATTCTAATTAATATTTATAGTAAAAAATATGACTTGTATAACCCTATTTAAAAATTGTTTTAGTAAAATAACTCATGTTTGTTACATTTTTATTTTAACATTAAATAAAATGTTTTTAATGTCATTTTCATACCAATGTGGATCCATGGGGACCCCAAGATGACCCATGGATTGTCTTGGTAGGCCATGACTCATCCAATAGGGGTAGTACATGTGTCAAGGTCATTTCATATTATTATAACATTATCTTTACCTTAAATTTCACTAATTACCTTTAATCGCGATTAATTAAACTTAAAAGTTACTATTCCCCAAAAATTATTTTAATCCCATTGAACCACATTTTACATCCTAATGAAAACCATGTATGTTGGATTTTTGAAAATCAAATCACATAAGTGGTAATGTTTCATTTAAACGAACAATCAGTTTTTTAACTACCACATAGTGGTTTCACTATTCATCAAAAAATTGAAGTTTTTCAAAATAATGCCAAAATTTCACCCAAAACTATAATTGATATTCCGAATTCAAAAATGATGGCTATTTTAAAAAATTACAAAAATATTATTTGCATTAATTTTTTTTATAATTATTTTCCGCTGTCACAACAATTAGCGTGTTTTTAAGAAACATTATATATCAAAAGATTGACAAATGTTTATGTCCAATTTCAATGTTAATTAATTCTAATGACCACCATTGGATAAAATGGTAAAAATATATTATAATTTCCCTTTAAACCTACTCAATAGTATAATTTATCACTATAAAATATTTTGATTAAAAAAGTTGTTTTTAAGTATTTTTCACTATTCATAAAAAATTGGAAGTTCTCAGAAAAATACCAAAAATTCATCATAGGCTAATTTTGATATTCTGAATCCAAAAATGAAGTCCATTTTAAAATATAAAATTTCTATAATTTTAAAAAGTGTGTATTAATATTCATAACAGCTACTTTGATAAGTCGCGGTGTGTTAGAACTCGAACTTGCGTACAATGCAAGCTATTGCATTATTGAAAGAGAGTCATTTCGTGGAAGTTCGAGGTGTTATAATTGAAGTCCTAGTAGAAATAGGTATGCAGACTACATTGAAAGAGGTCATCAATCCACCATATTCAAAACAATATCCATTTTTTAATTATCATATTTATATTTCAATTATAATTTTAAATTCATCAATTAAATATTGTTATAAAAAATTAACCATGATATAATCATACAGACGGTACGTCGTACATACGCATGAGTAATATATAATTTTTTTCATCCATAAATATGAAAAAATTGTTAGTATTATTATATTTTTTTGAATGATAATAATATCATAAATGACATATTAATTACATAAAATTACTTATATATTTCATTAATGGCATACGGTAATGCAAAATGAATCGCATCGCTTCATGCAGATTATAGTCCACACGTACGGATGAACGACACTCCAATTTTTATGTGCATGTAATGTTCAAAATTTAAGTGATATATAATATTTAGAGACAAATATATATACAATATCATATTTTATCAATAATTCTGTAATTATAAAACATCATTAGATATGGTGATGGAAAATAATGTATATTGACTCTTGAGGTGGTCGTCCGCCGTTCACACAAACAATGAATTCAATTCCCATTTGATAGATGTTGAGACTAATACAGGTAATTCCCCTGAGATAATAGAAATTATTTAATATTAGGAACTAGATTTATTATTTTATCATGATTGATGACTATTTGGAAGATGTGTATGAATAGAATAACCAAAATGCTTGATAATAAATAGTATTAGTTTTTCAAACCATCTCATTTGTGTACCATCGTATGACCACTATGGTTTTTATTTTTAAAAAATGTAATTCTCTAGGATAAGGAGAAGGATTGTAATAATATATTTCATCTATTATTCTTGGAACAAAAATGGTTTTTATGTGTGATGAAATTGGATGATTTTTCCCCTTTTATAAGAGAGGGGTGGGCAGTATTGGAATTCCCAAAATATTAAAATATAATAGAATTATTATAGAGATAAATTCTTCTAAATTGAGTATAAATTATTAGAAGATTAAATTTTAGACCATTTTATATACCCTTATTATTATTTAATTTTTTCATTATTTTTAAATAATTTTAATAATTATTAATTCCATAAAATAACATTATTGTAAAATTGGATAATATTACATACATGGACATTAATGTCCTAAATGAAATATGTTAATACTATAAACTAATATTTTATTATATAATAAATATTTATTGGTAATTTATATAGTCATTTTATAACTTTATTTATTTAAAAATAAATTTATTTTAATATATTTATTATCATTTATTTTATTTTTTCCATTACATAAATATTAATGTCATTATAATTGTGTTCTAATTTTAGTTAATTATTTTTTAACGTATAAATAAAAAATAAGATATAAATTTGAATATGAATATATTTTAACTAAAATAATTTTTTGGATGAAATTTTTTTTATAACCCTATTTTCAAAATTTTAAAATTATTAAAAATAATACTATGACGTCTTTAACGTTTCATTAAATATAAGACTATTTGGGTTTTAATGTTACCCAATTTTCTATAAAAGGTCATAAATTCAAGATTATGATTATTATTTTCAACACATACTTGTAAAATTGAGTCAATATATTGTTAGGGTTATTTGGTAATCCTTACCATATTATTTTTATGATTTATTAGCTAATTTAACATTAAATATGGTAAACAAATGATAACATTTACTATACATATTGACAAAAAAAGGGGACTACCAGATAAATTTGAACCCACTGAGTCCCAATATGGAATCCATTTTTATAAATTCATAAAAACTGAAGTTTCATATATAAATTTATATCAAACAAATAGAACAAAAAAATATATAATTTTATAAAAATGAAAAAATTAAATATAAAATGTTTGTTATAATAAAATCAATTATAAAATCACCTTAAAAAATTGAAATTGGATTATTTTAAATAAAATTGAAATATTTTCAATTAAAAAAATATAAAATAATTAAACATTTTAAAATGTTAAAAATTGAATTAAATTTATTAATAAAAATATGTGTTTTTGTAGTTATCCTAGAAAAATCAATAATATAATAAAAATATGAACAATTCAACCTAACATAATTTTTACATGATTAAAAAAACGGTAAGTCATTTTTTAAGACATCTTTAGTGAAACAACCCATAGTAAGATGTAATATTGATTAGTAAAATGTAATAAACCCCATTTTTTAGGAAAACATATTTTTTGATGAGTAAAATCACATTAGAGAAAATTATGTTACTATTTTCTAAACATTTAAAAATAAAATTAAAATTTATTAGGACCTATTTTTTTAATAATCAAATGTTTTATATTAATAAATATTAATTTAATAGCGTGGTTAATATTGTTACATTTTAAAAATAATATTTATTTTTTTGTCTAAGCTCAATGTGTAATATCCGGTACTCTATCAAACACAATGTTCCCATTCGAAATCACTATATGTTTCAACATCATTGATATTTTTATTATGTATCATTTTATTATGTACATTACATCAAGGTGATGAGGTGACTACTCTTTTTATTTTTTTTGGTGATTTCATATTGTCAAATAGGGTTTTGTTATACTCACACGTGTATAGGATCCGAATAAATATGTTGTTTATAATATAGATGAACTTCCCTTTTATGGATTTCTAGGAGGATGATGGGATTAGATTTAATAGTTGAGTTAGATATAAAATGATTTATTATATGTGTTAAATTCGATAGCAGTCACCTCCTTCTAAATAGGTTCTACTCATTCTATAGTTTTGGGGGGCTTTCATTTGGATAGTATTATTTCAAGTAATTTTTTCTTAGTCTGATGTGGGTTATATGTTTATAAATGAATTATGGAATAATTTCTATTTTAAGTTTCTTAATTTTGTGAGTATTTTGTTGTTTTTAGGTATGTGTGTTTAAAATTTCAATGGGTTATGTCATATAATGTGTGGATATGTCTACATGATGGTGGCTATTTTCCACAAGACTATTGGATGTTTAATGGAGTGTCTCACTCAACATACATCAAACAATGAAAAATTAATTTGTATAGGTTTTGACTACATAATATATATAATTATTGAAAAATCAAAATAAATCCTATTGTAAAAGGGAGAGTCTTCACAAAAATATTCGAATATCTGCCTTCAAGAATGACATTTTTCGTGATGTTTTTTGAAATTTCAGATATTCGATCCATTATAGAAATATTTACATCACTCATATATATATGGTTTTTTTTAATTTATCTGATTTATATGTGTTTAAATCTAATGTGCTTCCTTATTATCATAGATATAATCAATTGTGTTATAGTTATCACATACATTTATTAGTGCATTGTCTTTCCCCACCATTAAATTTCATAGAATATATTTAATAACTCTTTTAGAATCCACCAAAAGTCATTATTCTGGATCAATTTGATAAATATTACATAGTTTTACAAGTTAAACAATTTCTAGTCTAGATGATGTTTGATATGAATCACATCCTATCAACATCTTGAATTAAATTTTATTAACACTATATTTTAAATCATTAGTTACTAAACACACACAAACATTCATTTCTGTCGATAAAAAATCATAATATTCCACATCAACCTTATTCATTATTTACATGGAATAATTTTATGGAGCATAAAAATTAAATCATATTTTTTTCACAAATTGTAATCCAAGGATGAATCCCATCTCAAAATTCCAAGTAATTTTCAAATATATTTCCCTAATACTTCATATTCTTTTGATTAATACTCATATTCTATGTGTATATATGTTACCATTGAAATTACATTTATTAAAAATCATTTATACTATTCATATATCCATCATTTAATACCATAATTTAATGGCCATAATTATCCAAAATATATCAAACATATATTTTTACACAATGTAATGATAATTTTCATGATAAAATTATTCATGTTTCTTAATATAAACATCATAATAATTTTAATCACTCAAAACAATAGACATAACATTTATTTTATATATTCATTAAATCCATGGGATAAAATATCTTATAAAATTATTATGGAATCATGTATTCTAATATAATAACATTGAATTTAAAAATACACTCAATTATCATTTGAAAAGACATTACAAACTAGTCTATATTTCATAACCGTAAAAAAGTCTCTTTAGTTGATTTTTCTTTTAAAAAATCATTTTTATTAATTTCATTTATACTTGGAATAGAAACGATTCTTTATTTCCTTTTAATAACTTTTGAATTCTTATTATTTATTTCTATTCATTATTTCTACATAAAATTAATACATCATATAGTTCATCTTTGTAAAAAATAATATTTCTGGATGTTACAACTCTATATTCATCTAGTATAAATTTTTGTATTAAGATTCCAAATTATATTAAATGATAAAACATGGTAAATTAACCTATTAAATTTTATTTTCTCATTACTAGCACTGCCTTCATCACCACATGTAACATCCTAGGTAAATAAAGAATAATACATTTTCATATTTATTAATATTTGATAATTGAATATTAATTTTACTTTAAAGGGGTTTCTATGTTCGATATCGTACCCGATACACAACAACGAGTTTCCTTGAAATCTTACGTTGCACACTAGTAATAAAATAATATTATTTTAAAGGGTAGTTAACACGTAGTCGTTGTATTGGCAAGAATGAATATAAATAACTACAATATGATTATATATGTTTTTTAAATGTTTTTACATTTATCTAATAAAGAATAAAGGCTGAAAATATGAAAAGAATTCAATTTTAGGCATATATACTCTAATTTTCACTAAAGGTCGACTTATCGCCTTTTCATGGTGAAACTTCATTAAATATAGTTTTGGTCACTCTTATACTTTCTATTGGACCAAATAAAACCCTCCTATAGAATCACTACATTAAAATTTACTTTGTGTATATTTTTTGGTATTTTTCCGATAAAGTTCATTTTTTTAATGAATATAGAAAAATGTTGTATTGTAATTAAAAAACACTTTTTAATCTAATTTGGTTATATTATTAGATTATATTTTGAATTTTTTTAGAGTTAAATAAGAATATATTTTTACCATTTAATCCAATAGTGGTCATTGAAATTAATTTCACGTTGAAATCGGACTTCAACTAGTGTCAATATTTTGATACTTTTTGTTTCATAAAAACACGCTATTTGTTTTGACAGCAGGAATTAAATATTAAATTAATTATTCAACTTATATGTTCTAAATTTTGTAAAACATACATCATTTTTGAATTCAGAATATAAAATATAACTTTGGGTGAATTTTTGGTATTTTTCTGAAAAACATCAATTTTTGATGAATAGTGAAACCACTAAGTGGTACTTAAAAACTGATTTTCAATTAAATGAAATTTGACCACGATTGTGTTTTGAATTTAAAAAATCCGATATACATGGTTGTCATTAGGAAGTAAAATGAGGTTCAATGGGATTAAAATAATTTTTTGGTGATCAATAACTTTTATGTTTATTAATCGCAATTAGAGGTAGTTAGTGTAGTTTAAGGTAAAAATAATGTTTTGATAATATGAAATGACCTAGAAACATGTCCTACCCTTATTGGATGTGTCATGGCCGACCAAGAAAATCCATGGGTCAACATGGGGACCCCATGGAGCCACTTTGGTAGGAAAATGGCATTAAAAACGTTTTATTTAATGTTAAAATAAAAATTCCACAAACATGACTTTTTTTACTAAAATAATTTTTAAATGGTATTATACAAGTCATATTTTTGACTATAAATATTCATTAGAAATCTAAAACGATTTCTTACATCATGATAAATTTTTAATAATTTTTATACATTAAATAAATTAAATTATTTATGACACCATGATGATGGAGCGATTACCTCATCATTTAAAAATTTAAATAAAATTAAACAATAATGTACAATCTAAGACCTAAACATGTAAAAACCCAATTGGATGGGTGGATTTCGACCTATTATCACCTTATCCTCTAAATATATAATTTTGGGACCTTTTAAATATGAAAAGAATTTTATGATAAAGAAACCTTTTATAACATTCCAAGAGTGCCCCTCCTCTCCTCTTATAAAAGGCCCCCACCTCAACCTCCTTACTCACACCTCTAAACCCTTTGGATCGGCCATTTCATGCTCCATTTGTCTCCCCACATCCCTATATTAGTCTTAGAAGCCTCACTTTGGGCATAATTATTCCCAAGTAAGCCTTTAAGCTCAAATAAAAAAGAGTTACCCGTTTTAAAGGTAGTGTTTTCTCTTGTGTTCTTTTGTTTTATTTTGCTTCTACAACCCTCTAAACCATTTTTATTCCTTTTTTTGAAAAAAAATAAGTATATTAAATATAATAGGATGTTTTTATAAGAAGTTTTCTAGCTAAAACTACACAAACCTCCGTCTAATGGTTAAAGAACATACTGTTTCTGTGGTTGGCGAATTTCTGCCTCACGAAATGATGATTGTTCAATCTTTTTTTAACACCTTTAATGGTGGCCATTAAGATGTAACTACATTTATATATGATATATATTATGTTTATTTGTTCCTTATTCTTATTTATTTTTCATTAGTGGAATACCTTTATGGCTTCCATTATGGGTATACGCGATATCTTCATTTTAGGAAGTGTGGACTACTGCCCCCTCAAAGTGATTTGATTCGTTAATGCCATATATGGGACGTATAAAGGATGTATTTAAAGTTATTATATATGATTTATGTTACATATAAATGATGAATATAATTATGTATTTAAAATATACATACCTATCATTTATTTTTAATTCCATTAATATGACATAGAAATGAAAGTAGCGTTCATTCGTACGTACGACTTACCGTCTCCATGAATGGTGCATTTCATTTCATACCTATAAATTATTATGTAATATTATAAATACATGTATATGGTAGATATATATGATATTCAGATCATGAATATCATTCTGGATATAAAGAACCTTTGACCACACAAACAACATGTAATTGTAAAAAGTCCACTTTCGACTTAAGAACCAAATATCGACAAAACAATCATTATTAACTTAAATGATTATGTAATGTTTTATCATGGTAATAAGTGATATAAAAGTAATAATGAACTTGAAAAAGGTTCTTAATCAAGTATAAATTAACTCATGTTTATTATTGAGGATTTTAAAGAATGATCGAGTCAAGTCGGACCCGAGGTAAGGGACTTCGTCTTAATATCTTTTCATTGAGGCATATTTCATTTTATACACAACTTTCTTTTATACAGTGTATAAACCCCTACGACTTTTCCTTTTATACAAAAGGAATCTTTTTTTATGAAGTGTTTTACTAAACGACAAAAAGGAATGTTTCTTTTAACGTACGCGGTGACAAAAACCTTTTTCGCCGCCGCCAGTATTATTTGGTCTTTAGATTCCTCAACAAGCCGTAATGTTTTTAAAATGAAATAAATACCATATATTCATTTATGTATTTTGGTATTGAAAATGGTTTTTATAATGGATTTGTTATGTCAATATATTTATGTGATATATTGTTATCAAAGTGTGGAAATGTTTTATTTCCATTATATTTGTTTTATGTTTTATGATTTTATACTGGTACTTGGACATTTGACGGGTGGTTACGTGATAAACCATATGACAGGTAGTACCGTGAATACCAGGACGGGTGGTTATGTTATAACCTCCAATGCATTGGGTATGGAAGACGGCCGTATGGATATTCCATTAAGTGATATGTGTGGAAGTTGACCGTATGGTTATTCCATTTAATTATGATTATGTCCCAAGTTACCTTTATATGTTATGTGATCTTTATATTGGTTTTATGGTAATATTTTGGTTACAAAAGGGTAAGTAATGATCTTTTTATTCAGTGAAATGTTTTTACTACTTCATTAAGGTTAAATGTATTACATTGATAATGTATACATGGTTTACTTGTTGTTTTGATAAACTAACAGTTTTCATTCATTGTGTATCCCTTACTGAGCTTTTTATGCTCACCCCGTTTTTTTGAAATGTTTTTCACAAGACTTAATGTGGAATAGGGTCAAGGATGGGGTCAAGGGAAAGTCATGCTATATAAAACACGGAAATAGACATGTTATTTTAAGAGTTTTTATTCTATGTAATCTTAGTATAAGTGTCTACTTTGTAATCTTTTGAGATGTAATAGTTATGTCCTAATTCTCAAAAACTCTATACCTGAAAAGATCCTCAATGTGAATTATTCATTTATTTCAATATTAAGTAAGGTTTAAGGCCAGGGCCTTATAGTTGGTATCAGAGGTCGGTTTAGAAAACTTTAGGAGTTAGAAAATTGTTAAATGAATAATTAATTTATGGTATGACTAAAATGATATAGCATTTAATGATTACAATGTTGCTTCGCCTACGATATTTCTGTGTTCAGAATGGTTTTCCGTAGAGGAAAAAAAGAATCTATGTTGGGACCACATCAGGAGGAAGACAGCCTTCCAAATCAGAAACCTGAGATGGTCAGAATTGGAACTGAACAGTTTGTTGTAGTGATGGAATAGTTGACTCAGGCTATAAATGGTGGTGGTATCCATGCACGAGATCAGCCATATCAACTGCAGAGGAACATGTCAGTGGTGGGACATTTCATGAGGCAACATCCCCCATCATTCAGAGGATCATCTGACCCCGTTCTAGGTTAAGGGTGGATTAAAGCACTGGAGAAGATTTTTTATGTCATGGGGTGTTCAGAACATCAAAAGGTTTGTTTTGTTGTTTACCATTTTGAAGGTGAAGCTGATCAGTGGTGGTCGATTGTGAAAAATATTAGGGATAGTGATGAGATTGATGATCTTCACTGGGAAGAATTCAAAGGTATGTTTCTTGAGATATATTTTCCTAAGGTGGTACGTCTTAGGATGGAAAAACATTTCCTAGAATTGAGGCAGGAGGATGAATCAATGGCTGATGATGAAGCAAAGTTCACTCGACTGGCAAGGTATGCTCCAAACATCATACGAGATCTTGATAGTAAAATCAACCGTTTTTACTCAAGGTTAAAGCCAAAGTATCGAAGGGATTTATCTTCTTGTGAGTTCAAAAGTTATGAAAAACTTGTTCGATGTGCGGAGAAGGTGGAAATGGAGTTTGCTGATGATCAGGTGTTCATTGAAAAACAACAGAATATGACGTCCAGTTGGCAGGAAAAGGGGAAGTATTCATCAAAGAAACAAAGAGGTAAGAAAACAAAATATCCATCCTGTGAGAAGTGTGGTAAAATGAATCATGGAGAATGTTTATACAAGTCTGGAATGTGATTTTGGTGTGGTAAGTCAGCTCATATTGCTCGTAACTATAAGGAAGATGATCAAGCAGGCAATGAAAAGCCAGCAGTAAGATGTTTTAAGTGTAATGAAAGGGGTCATTATGCAAATGAGTGTCTAATGAAGAACTCAACTGATGGAAAGCAGCCGAACTACAAGCAGAAATGGGTGGATAAATCCATTGAAACTACATCATCAGATGTTGGGCCGTCAAATGAAGTAGTATCAGGTACACAGTTTGTTTGTTCAGATTATGCCAATGTGTTGTTTGATTCAGGGTCCACACATTAATTCATTTCTAAGAAGTTTTCTAGTTAATTGGAAATTCCATCTCAATATATGAATCCTGAACTTATGGTAAAAACACCCGGAGGGAACGTTGAGACAAAAATGAATTATAAGAACCTTCCTATCCTTGTTTTCGGAAAGAATCTACTAGAAAACCTTATTGTTTTTCCTCTAGTAGAGTTTGATATTTTTTGGGCATGGATTGAATTTCTGTTTATCATGCTAAGATTAACTGCAGAGCTAAAATGGTTTCTTTTTAGAACGATTGTCAGTTTTTGTACAAGAATGAACCCTTGATTTTGATAACATATCAGGAAGTTGAAAAACTAGTAAATGATGGAAATGAATGTTACCTTGCACATATTGTCAAAAATAAAGGAACTGTTCAGATTAATGATGTGCCAGTGGTAAATAAGTATCTAGATGTTTCTCCTGATGAGTTTCCTGATATTATTCAAGATCAGTATGTTGAATTTACTGTTGACTTAGTTCCTGGTTCTAATCCAATTTTAAAACCCCCTTATCGAATGCCTCAAGTTGAACTTTTAGAGTTAAAGAATAAACTATAGGAGTTATTAGATAATGGTTTCATTCGACCTAACAAATCACCATGGGGTGATCCTTTCTTGTTTGTTAAAAATAAATATGGCTCAATGAGACTTTTCATTGATTATAGAGCCTTGAATAATATTACTATTAAGAACAAGTATCTTTTGCCTCATATCGATGATTTGTTTGATCAGCTCCAGGGAGCCTAGCATTTTTCGAAGATTGACTTGAGGTCGGGGTACCATCAGTTGAAAGTAAAATAAGAAGACGTTCTGAAGACTGCTTTCTGTACTATATATGGCCATTATGAATTTTTAGTTATGCCTTTTCTGTTAACCAATGCACCTGCTGTATTCATGGACCTTATGAATAGAATTTTCCATGAGTTCTTGGATAAGTTTGAGGTTGTTTTCATTGATGATATTTTTGTGTTTCCTAAAAGTAAATAAGATCATGAAAGTCATTTAAGGGTTATCCTGAAAACCTTAAATAAAAAAAACTATATGGAAAATTCAGAAAGTGTGAGTTTTGGTTACAACATATTTCTTTCCTTGGTTACATTGTTTCAAAAAATGTCAAAAATGTTGATCCTGCTAAAACAAAAGTTGTTGAAGAATGGACAAGACCCAAAAATGTATCCGAGATCCGTAGTTTTCATGGTTTGGTAGGTTACTACCGAAGGATTTTTGAAATTTTTTCATGATTATCTAGTCCAATGACTAAGCTAACTCAGAAGGGTGTTATGTTTATCTGGACAAAAGAATGTGATGATTGTTTTCAGGAGTTGAAAAGAAGATTGGTGAATGATCCAGTTTTGGCACTTCCTTCCAGGAATGGTGAGTTTGTTATCAACAGTGATGCTTCATTGAAAGGACTTGGTTGTGTCCTTATGCGGAATGATCATGTAAATTCTTATGCTTCACCCCAGTTGAAAATTCATGAGGTAAATTACCCTACACAAGATTTGGAAGTATCTCCTGTTGTTTTTTCTTTAAAAATTTGGAGGCATCACTTGTATGGAGTAAAGTGTGAAATATATACTGATCACAAAAGATTAAAATATATATTCACTAAGAAATAATTTAACATGAGATAGAGGAGATGGCTATAATTAATCAAGGATTATGATTGTACAATTCATTACCATCCAGGAAATGAAAATAAAGTGGCGGATGCTTTGAGTCGAAAAACTAATGCTTCATTAACAATGCTACGTTTGGAACGAGATCCTTTGGTTTTTGATTTGATGAACGTTGGCATAGAATTTGTTGGTGCATAAAGTTCTTCCGTTTTGTTTCAGGTATCATTGAGATCATCCCTATCAGACAGAATTAAGAAAGCACAGAGGGAAGACAGTGAGTTGTAGAGAAAGGTACAACTGGTTCAGAAGGGTAAGTTTCCTGAATTCAACATTGATAATGATTGTGTTTTGAGGTTTGGGAAGAGATTATGTGTGCCTAGTGATTCGCAGTTGAAGAATGAGTTGTTATGTGAGGCTCATAGTTCCCCGTTTTCAGTTCATCCTGGCAGTACTAAGATGTACAGAGATCTGCAGGAGTATTAATGGTGGGATGGAATGAAAAGAGATATTGCTGATTTTACAATGAAGTGTTTGACTTGTAAGCATGTTAAAGAAGAGCGGTAGTTACAGAAAGGGATGCTTCATCCTCTACCAGTGCCAGATTGGAAACGGGAAAATATATCCATGGACTTTGTTGTGGGAGTACTGAAGACATCTAGAGGTAATAATGCAATCAAGGTTATTGTTGATCGATTGACTAAATATACTCATTTACTTCCTATTCGAGATACATTGTCCCTAGATAAACTTTCTCGGTTGTATCTTAAAGAGATAGTCAAGTTGAATGGATTTCCCCTATCCATTGTATCTGATCATGATCCCCGGTTTACATCTAACTTTTGGAAAGGCCTTCAAAAGTCGTTGGGTTCTGAATTAAATTTTAGTACAACTTTTCATCTGCAATCAGATTGGAAGTCAGAACCAACAATTCAGACATTGGAGGATATGATACATGCTTGTTCGATGGATTATCAGGGAAGGTGGGACCAACATCATTCTTTGGTTGATTTTTCTTATAATAACAGTTTTCATTCTATTATACAGATGGCACCATTTGAGGCATTATATGGGAAGCGTTGTCGAACTCCGGATTTTTGGGATGAAGTAGGTGAAAGGAAGCTGATGGGACCAGAATTAATATAAAAGATGACAGAAAACGTTCAGTTGATTTAGAAACAGATGAGAACAGCTCAGAGTAGACAGAAAAGTTATACGGATAACCGGAGGAAGGATCTATCTTTCGAGGTAGGTGATCATGTTTTCTCAAAGTTTCACCATGGAAAAGTGTGATGTGATTTGGTAAAAAAGGAAAGATGAGTCCAAGGTTCATTGGACCATATGAAATTTTGGAGAGAGTTGGATTAGTTGAATACCGAGTGGCTTTACCTCCATGTTTATCTCAGGTACACAATGTTTTTCATGTTTCGATGTTGAGAAAGTATATGCCAGATTCATCTCATGTTTTGAGCCCAGAGGTAGTTCAGTTGGAAGATAATATCTCTTATGAAGAACAACCAGTCCAGATTCTTGACCGAAGAGAGAAAGTGTTGCGAAATATGGTAATTCACCAGGTAAAGGTTTTGTGAAAAAACCTTATGGTTGAAGAGGCAACGTGGGAATATGAAAATGTTATGAGGGATAAATACCCCCACTTATTTTGATATGTGAAAAAAATTGTGAGGATAAAATTCCCAAAAGGGGGTAAGGATGTAACATCCCAGTTAAATAAAGAATAATGCATTTTCATATTTTTTAATATTTTAGAATTGAATATTAGATTTTTCTTTAAATGGGTTTCTATGTTCGATAGCTTACCCGATACGCAACAAAGAGTTTAATTGAAATCTTACGTTGCACACTAGTAATAAAATAATATTATTTTAAATGGTAGTTAACACATAGTCATCCTATTGGCAGGAATGAATAGAAATAACTAAAATATGATTATATATGTTTGTTAAATGTTTTTACATTTATTCAACAAAGGATAAAGGCTTAAAATATGAAAATAATTAAATTTTAGGTATATATACTTTAATTTTCACTAAAGGTAGACTTATTGCCTTTTCATGGAGATCCTTCCTTAAATATTGTTTTGGTCACTCTTATAATTTCTACTGGACCAAATAAAACTCTCCTTTAGAATCGGGACATCAAAATTTACTTTGTGTAGAATTTTGGTATTTTTCCGATAAAGTTCATTTTTTAATGAATAATGAAAAATGTTGTATTTTAATTCAAAACCTCTTTTTAATCTAATTTATTTATATTATAATATTATCTTTTTAATTGGTTTAAGATATAAATTAGAATATATTTTTACCATTTAATCCATTATTGGTTGCTGGAATTAATTTCACTTTGAAATCGGACTTAAACTAGTGTCAATCTTTTGATACTTTTTGTTTCATAAAAACACGCTATTTGTTTTGACAACGGGGATTAATTATTAAATTAATTAATGCAACTTATATGTATTGAGTTTTGTAAAATAGACATCATTTTTTAATTCCAAATATCAAATATATCTTAGGGTGAATTTTGGGTATTTTTCTGAAAAACTTCAATTTTTGATGAATAGGGAAACCACTAAGTGGTACTTAAAAATGGATTTTTCATTTAAATGAAATTTTACCACATTTGTGTTTTGAATTTCAAAAATCCAACAAACATGGTTTTCATTATAAAGTAAAATTTGGTTCAATGGGATTAAATTAATTTTTTGGTGAATAGTAACCTTTATGTTTATTAATCGCAATTAAAGGTAATTAATGTAGTTTAAGGTAAAAATAATGTTTTAATAATATGAAATGACCTAGACACATGTCCTAACCTTATTAGATGTCTCAGGGCCGACCAAGAAAATCCATGGGTCAACTTGGGGACCCAATGGTGCCACTTTGGTAGGAAAATGACGTTAAAAACTTTTTATTTAATGTTAAAATAAAAATGTCACAAACATGAGTTTTTTTACTAAAACAATTTTTAAATGGGGTTATACAATACATATTTTGTTCAATAATTATTCATTAGAAATATAAAACGATTTCATACATCATGATTTTTTTTTAATTTTTAGACACTAAATAAATTAAATTATATATGACACCATCATGATGCAGTGATTAACACATTATTTAATGATTAAAATAAAATGAAAAGATAATGTAAAATATAGGACATAAACATGTAAAAAACTTATTGGATGGCTGGATTTCGAAATATTATCACCTTATCCTCGAAATATATAATTTTTTCACCTTTTAAATCCGAAAATCATTTTAGGATTAAGTAACCTTTTATAACATTCCAAGAGTGCCCCTCCTCTCCTCTTATAAAAGGCCCCCAACTCTACCTCTTTACCCACACCAATAAAGCCTTTGGATTGGCCACGCTCGGCAGTTTTTGACTGTCCAGATCCCTCTTTTACTCCTAGAAGCCTCACTTTGGGCAGAAGTCTTTCCAAGGAAGCCTTTGAGCTCAAATCAAAAAGAGTTACCAGTTTTAAAGGTAGTGTTTTCTCTTGTGTTCTTTTGTTTTATTTTGATTCTCTAACCGTCTAAAAACATTTTATTCTTTTATTTTGAAACAAAAACAGTATCTTCAATATACTAAGATGTTTTTATAATATTTATTCAAGCTACAACTACACACACCTCCGTCTAATGGTTAAAGAACATACTGTTTCTGTGGTTGGCGAATTTCTCCCTCAAGAAATGATGATTGTTCAATCTTCTTTTAACACCTTCAATAGTGGAAATTAAGATGTCACACCATTTATATATGATATATATTATGTTTATGTTTTCCTTATGCTTATGTAATTTTCATTTGTGGCATACCTTTATGGCTTCCATTATGGGTATACGTGATATCTTCATTTTAGGAAGTGCGGACAACCGCCCCCTCAAAGTGATTTGATTCGTTAATGCCATATGTAGGACGTATAAAGGATGGATTTAAAGTTATTATATATGATGTATGTTAAATATGAATTATGAATATAATTCCGGAATTAAAATATACATACCTATAATTTAGTTTTAATTCCATTAATATGACATACAAATGAAAGTAGCGTTCATGATTACCTACGGCTTACCGTCTCTATGAACGGTGAATTTCATTTATTCCCTCTAAATGATTATGTAATATTATAAATACATGTATATCGTGGATATATATATATGATATATATGATATCCAAATCATGAATATAATTCTGGTAATAAAGAACCTTTGACCACACGGACAACATGTAATTGTAAGAAGTCCACTTTCGACTTAAGAACCAAATATCGAAAAAACAAACATTATTAACATAAATGATTACATAATGTTTATAACATGGTAATAAGTGATATAAAAGTAGTAATGAAAATGAAAAAGGTTCTTAAGCAAGTAGAAATTAACTCAAGTTTATTATTCAAGACGTTAAAGAACGATCAAGTCATGTCGGACCCGAGGTAAGGGACTTCATCTCAATCTCTTTTCATTGAGACATATTTCGTTTTATACACAACATTCTTTTATACAGTGTATAAACCCCATTGACTATTACTTTTATACAAAATAAGTCTTTTTCTACGAAGCATTTTACTAAATGACAAAAAGGAATGTATCTTTTATCGTACGCTGTGAAAACGATCTTTTTCACCGTCGCGTGTATTATTTGGTCTTTGGCATCCTCAACAAGCCGTAATGTTATTAAAATGAAATAAATACCATATAATCTTTTATTAATTTTGGTATTGAAAATGGTTTTTATAATGGATTTGTTCTGTCAATATATTTATGTGATATATTGTGATCAATGTGTGCAAAATGTTTTCATTCTGTTATATTTGTTTTATGTTTCATGATTTTATAATGGTACTTAGACATTTGACGGGTGGTTACATGATAAACCATATGACGGTTGGTGCCGTGAATAGCAGGATGGGTGGTTAGGTTATAACCTCCAATGCATTGGGTATGGAAGTTGGCCGTATGGATATTCCATTAAGTGATATGTGTTGAAGTCGACCATATGGTTATTCCATTTATGTATGTTTATGTCCCAAGTTACCTTTATATGTTATGTGATCTTTATATGGATTTTATGGTAATATTTTGGTTACAAAAGGGTAATTAATGATCCATTATTCAGTGAAGATTTTTTACTACTTCATAATGGTGAAAAGTATTAATTTGATAGAGTATACTTGGTTTACTTGTTGTTTTGATAAACTAACAGTTTTCATTCATTGTGTATCCCTTACAGAGCTTTTTATGCTCACCCCATGTTTTTTGAAATGTTTTTCATAGGACTTAATGTGGAATAGGGTCAAGGATGGGATCAAGGAAATGTCATGCTATATAAAACATGGAACATGACCTGTTTCTTTTTAATAGTTTTTATTCTATGGAAGAATAGTAAAAGTGTCTACTTTGTAATCCTTTGAGATGTAATAGATATTTCCTAATTCTCTAAAACTCTAAACCTGAAAAGATCCTCAATGTGAATTATTCATTTAATTCAATATTATGTAAGGTTTAAGGCCAGGGCCTTATAACACATGACTAATATAAACGATTATCAATATTTATCTTGATCATTAGAATTTATTTCATCATTAATTTTTTACTATGAAATTTATTTTCACGTCATTATTTGTAAATTTTGATACAATTTATATATATAATTTGGTTATTTATTGAATAATAATCATTTACTAATTTTCCAAAAAAATATTCGGTGTTTTATTTTGTTAACTATTTTATCTTTCACTGGATAAATAACTAATGATGAATCATCTCTCAACCCTCTCATCATATTTTCCAGAATAAATTTTATTTATTTTCAATTCATGTAGAATATAAAATATATTAATGTATAAAAACATTTCTTCTTATAAAATTATTCATGTATAGTATTTTTAAATGAATTCCTCATTATGAAAATTATTTAAAATTTTAATGTAATACTTATATCTTGTCTCTAGAAAATATTTAAATCATTAATTCTACTAGATTAGTTCTTACCATCTCTTCCAAGATTAAATTTTACTCTTATAATAAAACAATTATTGTGGTTTGTATAGATAAACATATTTATTTTTAATAATATATATATAAATACATGATTCAAATTATTTTCAAGGTTACTCCCATCCATTATTATTTACTCTCTAGTTGATTTTACATCTTATCTATTTATCAACTAGTATTCATAAAATATTTATCATCATAAAAAATACTCACTTGTTTTTAATAAACATAAAAAATGCCATTGTTATAAATTTTTTAATGAGTTTAAAAAAACAAGAATCACCTCATAGTGATTTAAATATCAATGGTCAATATATACGGAATTGAATGAATTCAAGGGATGTAAATGAATGAATTTTCACTCTCTTGTGGTTTCTTTATAAAATTGATTTTATTTAATAATTCATAAATATCCTCTAATTCACTATTCTTATATAAATGTGTCATACCTCATATCACCATGAAATATTTCTCAAAAACAATGACAATTTTTTCAATATATTATATATTATATATAGTTTTAGTATTTTATTCACAAATATAAGTGTCAACTACGTTCCCAATTTATAATATATTTCAACATATTTTTTCTATATTTAAGGTGAATCATTCATATTTTTATAATATAATGATTCATCAATTCATATCGAAAATGAGTTCATTAATATATTATAAATATTGTATAGTATTCAAAAAAAATATTTCACCCATTTAAAAATTGATATTCATTGGATTTTAATTTAATAGATTCAATTTTAGTTTTACCAACACCATTGATTTTTAATAACCTCTCATTTATAATTATAAGTGAATCACCATAGTTTAATTCCATATTTATGTAGAATTTGGTTTCCTGTTTATAATGAAATGATCAACCACTATCATGTATCTATATAATTCTCTTGTTTATGGGTTTAATATATTGTTTAATACAATGTCACATGTATATATATCAAATTTTATAATTTTCAAAATTCAAGTATATATTAATAATTATCCTAGATCTAATTTAATACACTATTGTTGAAAATCTATTTCTTGGTCACATTTCTCATACATTTCCTAAAAACAATAAAATATATTTTGAGTTGATACAGATGGCAATATTTTAACCATTGTATGATTATTATTAGAATTTTTTCTCATATTCCTATGATATATCCCTAAATTAAATATTCATTATATCTTTTGAAATGACTTCTTTTACAAAATTACATAATATTTATGAATATAGAAACTGCATAACTATTATTTGGATGATGATATTCAGAAATAATAAAAATTATATAGAATAAAATATATTTTATATACATGGGTATTCCTATTATTATACTACCTTTACATAAGGAATATTTCTAGTGAAAATATTACCATGACATTCAATGATAAAAAATTTGGGTTTCAAATATTTTTTCCAAAATAAAATATTCTGGTACAAGTTTTAGGATCTGATTTTTTAAAATAAAAATGATTTTGTATCCTTTTATAAAAATGGCAATATTTTTACACAGAATAGTGGAAAAATTATCATAAACAAGGATAGTAAATTATATATAAGAAGAGTTACATGGAATGAAACAAAAAATAAAAAAAATAATATCTATAGAACATATTAGTTACGTGGTTTGGGAATAATACCCACATATATGAAGAAGAATAAAAATTTAAATTTTTTTGAGAGATAGAAAACAAGGTGACTTTTGGTTTTATGGAGTCTATATCATGAGTTATCTCATAATGAAAAGTGGTGTAAATGTAACCATCACTACCATAGCTCCACTAATAACATAATTATTACATATTTCTACAATAACTTGTGGAAGAATCTCTATTGATGATGAATGACCTATTGTTATTTTTCTTCAAATTTTTCTAATGAACAATGTCATTGTCTGTACTATTAAATTACTATTTTTTATATCACTTGTTATATCTACTACCATTAGTTAGATACGTGGTTGGGTGTGTAGTATGGTTCATAGGTATTTTGGACCATTTTCATATAGTTGACTCGGATTCAATATTCTAAAACAATACTCCCTATGATTGGATTAACTTTTGAATTAGACGATTCTTATTTTATATCAAAAAAATTATTTTATTATTCTATAATCATCATGAAATATATTTTTATTTTCAACACCACTAGATCGACTCTTACTGAACTCGCATTCATTGGTAGAATTTACTATATATACTAATCCTTGAATTTCTAGCTTCCACGTGTCTCTCCAATTTTTTTCCAGGTCACAATTTATTAACTTTTCAATCGACCAAAACTCCACATATCACCTCTTTGCGTTTTCTATTTTATTTTCTCTGCATAACGCATTCTCTCCCGCATTCATTTTCACTGAGAATAGTGTGGGTCGTGACCTAGGTTTCCCTCGACCCCCGCCTTCGTCAATCTCCATCTGCTGATCAACCCACGGTCCACATCCCTCCATCTCCGACCACTAGATTCTCCTCATTTTAACTACAATCTATGTGTTTCTCATTCGTCTGGTCACGGTTGTGAATCTACTATTTTCGAACAAGCGTTCCCCCAATTTTCTGACGCCTGCATTATCCTCCTCCCGATTTCACTGTACTCCTTTGTGCTCGTAAGACTTCTTCATCCTTATCTGAGTTTAAGTATACATCTTCACTCTGTTTTTTTCTCTTACTCACTTTACTATTAACATTTTATTTGGCTCACAAATCCATTCATACTAGACACCGTTACCTATGTTTTTTCCACACCTGAGAAAACCCTATTTTGGACGACTCCTCCATGCAGCTTCGTTAACACCTGTTCCTTGGATTTCTACTCCCGCTAATCCTCTCGATCGAGGGTTCCTGCAGATCCAGGCCAGCATAGTGATCCCACTACAGGTTCCTGCTGAACTACACCACCCTGATGTTCATTGATCCAGGTTACTCTCTGATTCTCCTTTAATATTTTATTTGATTAAACTAGTACTCATATTTTTTCAATATTCTGTATGAAATTCACTTTATTTTGGAAGTTTGGAAACATTAATTATGTGAAAATATTGATTCATGTGAGTTTCAAATCCTGTTAAATTTTTCTAGTCTTTTGAGATTTGTGAATTGAATTCCCTCTATATTTTCCTTGGAAATTTTGGTATATTATTCTTCAAATACCACCATTTTGAGCGATGTCCTGGGTTATTCTTTTGGTGTTGTGCTGCGGGAGGCCTTAAATACAAAACCACATCGATCAGCCTTTCTTTCCTCTATTACACCAATGAAGTTGTTATGTAAGAGAAATCATTGACCAATACCAGTTGCTGATGAATAGTAATAGGTCATATTGCTATACCTCAATTAATTTCTGTGTTTAAGAGCTCCAACTAATGTTGGAATTTTTTTGGTAGGTTAAATATTTTTTTTTAATCAATGGGTCGCTTGGAGCTCCCAAAAAGTTGTCTATGAACGATATAAGGTGAAAGAATGAATGAAAAGAATTTAGAACCATTTGTGAAATATGTTTTTTACATTGCCTCTATATTTGATTTGTTAGTGTCTCCTGTAGTCATTGAATTATAAAATTCACATTTCTCATTCTGTCTATAGGGATCATCCCAAATAAAATGTTAATTCTACTCTACAGGTTTGGTTAATTTTATATTAAATCCTTCCAACTCATCAACATGTTGTTGTCTTGAATATTCATTTATTATCGATGATAGAGATGAATTTATGTTTTAACAAAAAGAATATTACTGATATGGTCTGGTTTGACTGACTAAGCATGCTGGAAATAGAACTTCCATAATTATTTTTATTAATTTTAATTTTTTTGATTAGAAACAATAATGTGGAGTGGAAGTCAGGCCTTAGGTTAAAAAGATATTTTAATGTGTTTCACTGATGTGGGAAAATATATTAATGTTTTTTATATAAAAATTCATACATTTGATAATATACTTAATATGTAGCAACATTAAATTGTTAAAAATATTTTATAAACTTTTGGATTAGTACATATACTCCATATTAGGTGTTTTCAGTTCAATTTCATTCAAATCCATTTAAAAAAACCTTACCTATTTTAGTCAACAATATGTGATGTTTCAATTTCCTATTTCAAACCTTATTTTTCTACACTTTTGATTAGCATCAATCTATACTACAATGCAACTGTTCTCTTTTTATATTCTCTCTATAACATGTTATTCTATTTTTTGCTGACCAGATTCAGTTTTGATTCTACCTGGATGAAGGAATTTCCTTATTTGGTGGTTGGAATGAATGCAGCAAGGTAGAGATATCTCCCATGGAATGTATTCTATGCTCTCTTATGGGAAAATTAGAATATTCACAAACATACCTATATGTTATAATAATTATGCTGGATTTGATTTAATGATGATGGGGAAAGACTCAATATTTGGGGGAATAATAATAACATGCATGAGAAATGATTTATTGGTACCGTAATAAGGTATGACATTCAAATCACTAAAAAATATTCTATCAAAATTAATATTAATAGCATATGAACATATGATTAATTCGTGGGAGAAAATTTTGAAGTTGTCCCAAAAGTACTACCATGGTGGATTGATGAAGTCCGCCGTCATTGGGGGAGGTGATTTTTTTTTCTTTTGTGATTAATATTTTCTAATGCACCATTGTATCAATTATTACATTTTATATTAATCAATATTGGGTCAGTGATTTTTTAATTTACAACTGTGTTGTAGGAATATGAAAGCCCTGGATGTTCAGGAGTCATGTTGAACAATGACATAGAATTTGTAACAACAACTACAAATTTTAAATGCATGGAGGTATTAATATATTTATCTTCAATTTATATTATTTTTAATACATCATTGGAGGGGAAATTACTGATTTTTGGGCACGCGTCTCTCGAATTATTTTAGATATTGAGCATGTTAGATAGCTAACAAGTCTGCTTCATTTCAAGTGTGCATAATTGGAGGTGATGAGACGCAGATAAAAGGTTTTTTGATTTTTTAGGAATTGCAAATTTAGATCATTAATGTGTCTCGTAGTAGCTATTTCATGTTTTAGGCAATATTATTCCCTGAGTTCATTTTCATTCAACCATGAGAGTATAGGAAACATTACTGTATGTGCAGGTAAACCTATTGGATGAATCTATAGGTGATCAGCTATTGGATTATTAACTATTCTTCTGCCAATATTAATCATTATCACAAATAAAATGTTAGGTACAAAAACTACATTTATTTCTAGAACTGTTTTCTTATTGTCAATAGATCATTTAATAAGTACAACAATTATGATCATCTGAAGATGTTTTCTTTTGCCTTTAATGTTTACCATGAAATAATCAAGACATTTTTTCATGTCATTATAGGAACATTATTGACTAGAATTTTCATTGGGTTCTACTAATGCATGGGATCAACAGTGAAGATCACCCATTAAACAAAATCAGAGACAATTGCAACCATATAGTTAGGAAATTTTTTGATTTTCATATATGTATGCACTTATTTTTCATTTCATATTCAACAAGCAGTTATTATTTATACATTAATGTAATTGAAAAAATGTTGATATTTATTGTAATTCTACACAAAGATTCAATCTCTCTTCATGTATATTTTTTACATCAATCTCTCTTCATGTATATTTTTCCTAGGCATTTTTTCTAAAAATATCACCATTAATTGATAGGAGTGGAGACAACTAAGGAAACAACTAAAAACATGTTTTAATATATTTATTAGTGTTTATATGATATGGTTTTTTAAATTATGATTCATTCAATACCGTTCTAATGGCCTCTAAATAAATGTAGAAATCCATGATGGAAGTCACAAATCTGGATACTTCCCTTCCCACTGTAGAAACATCAATTATTAACAGCCACATGAGCTGTAATAGATGGAATTCCGCCAAGAGGTATTGTTTTCATAACACTATCTTAATCCATCTAGGATTTATTATAATTTTCTTTTTTATACTTCATAGATTTCAGCAGGTAGATCCTCTGATTATTTTTGAAATTTAATCTGTTAATTAATGTTCATACTTGATCTTTGACCTGATTACCCTACCATGATTCCGGTTCCTTTTAAGAATAGAATTTTGAATTGTTGTAATTTACAACCATAAATAATGAAATATGAAATTTTATGGGTTTTAAACAAACTCATACAATTTATCCTCATGTAATTAAACAGTTGAGAAGAAGAGTGAAAGTGTTTAATTCAAGGGTTTTTTATTTGTTATTTATATTTCCAATCCTATTAATTATTAATTTAATTTCATTAATTGAATGTGAATTTTTTAGTGCTGATGGTCCCAGTTCTTGATAAAACACTTTCTATTGTTATCGTTTCATTAATTTTATAATTTATTTCAAATCATGGATCAATGGTAATAATATTGACAATGATTTTTAAATGTGCCTTACAAAAGGGTTGGGTCTTAAAACCTTTATAAAAAGTTTGCAATTCAGCCATTTTCTATGTTTCCATTTATATTCATAGGAATTTTATCCATTTTAAGAATTATTATTGTAAAAATTTTCAGATACATTAATCTTTCTTTGAGAGCGGTTAATCATTTTTAGAACTCACTTTCTGAGTGACTCGTGATTAATTTTTCATTTCATACTTGGAACATTAGTTTTTTAATAGTAGTTTCTCTTTATCATTTCTCACATTTTCAAAACATTATGTGGTTTTGTGTTTGGTTGTTTGATGTTTTCAATATAGGGGTGGAATCTCCAGCTTATATTATGCTTATTCATCTTAAAACAATTATGGCATTGATATATATATACATGGATGTAAATATATGCAGGTCATGATATGTAATTGAAAACTATATAGATAGATGTATTGTGCCCTCTTGACATTTTGACTTTATCTATTCTAGATATAGCTACACAATGTATATAGTGATGTTCCAATCATGAAATGATATTCTTTTAGAATAAGGGATATAGGTATCCACTACTTTATGTTGATTACTTTTATTTATGGTGTATTGATAGTGAAATATATATGTATTTTTCACTCCATTTCTTTGTTTATACATATATTCTAATAGAGAAATTTTAAGAGCAGTTTCCTATAGTTATTATTATTAAATTTATCAATTTTTCTTCATGAAACATTTTGTGTGATTTCATGTATCATAAATGGTTATTTTGAAGATTATTATATGAATGAAAATTAATTTCCTAGGGTTCCTGTAATGGAAATGTCTGTTCATGACTCATGATTATTCCATACACATTTATACTGTTTTTGGTGTTACAGAAACTCAATGCAATTTTAGGTAGATCATCCAGAGGCGTGTTCTTCTACAATGACCATCACATCAGTATTGCAGTCTTCTAGTAAACTAGGTATACATCTAATGACACCATTCCAGTTTTCACTTCATTTCCTATAGTTTCATTTTTCTTAATTTAATAATGTTTCAAGTGTGTATCTTAGTGATTACACGATAAAATATTGCAAACACTACTTCCATATTTATTTTTTTATTTATTTTAGGTTTCATATTTTGGAAAATAAATGGATATGGTTACAGATTCCACAAGGGTTCTGTTTGAAATTTTGATAGTTGTCACCTCATTGATTTTTATTCTTGAAATAGTACATCCATTTCAACTTTATCTTATTTCTTTTACATTTTTTTCATTTTGAAGAATAATCCACAACATATGAAATATATTTCATGTGGAGATATTTACACTATCATCCATGTAGAGATCTATAGTTTTTCCTGTTATTTCTATCTCTATTTACATTTTGGACAAACTGACCAAATCTTAATGAATTTACCAGTTTAGGCCTATTAAATTGTGTGAGTTTGTTTACTATGGAATTAAGAATATTGCTTTCTTGTGGTTAATTTGGGAATAGATGAAACAAACATAAAGGAAAAATATTATTTATTCTTATTAATGGAACACTATTTGTGATTCATATAATTCAAACTCATGAGTTAATGAAAAAAATTATAATTGACTTACTATATAACATCAAATTTTTGTTTTATATCATAGTCTGAGATTAATTTTATTTTCTCTTTTTTTTCCTTCATATCTCCTCCCATTATCACATTCCTTATCCATTTTTTGATAGGTTCAATTAATTTGGAGGTTTTATTGCTTTCAGCTAAAGACTTTGCATCCAAGAATTGATAATATTCATAGGTATTATTGTCATGTGCATATATTTTTTGGATTCAATTTCATGTCATTAACTATTATAAAGTGGGTGTCAGGTTTCTCTCTTCATCTACTTATTTTATTAAATTTCACATTTCATTTCATCTTTGTCTACGATCTCTACGTTCTTCATTCCATATTATTCCATATACATAATAAAAAGTATCACTCCGTTTTCTTTTTTCCCAAACCACCCACTCATTCAATATATTAATATTTCATTTAATTTCACATTTAATATTTTTATTATTACAACCATTGTATTATCATTGATTTAACTTTCACTTTTTATTTCAGTTCCCACATTAATGTTATTATGATCAAAATTGAAAATGAATTCAAATGTTCTTCTTCAAAATATTAATGTTCATATAATTTTACTCTATCATTATTCATTGTCAACTATTTCAATGGTTTCTTCATATTTTATGAACTATTATTTTGTTATCATACACCATTACTTACTAATTATAATTTATTCAACATTACTGTTTCTTCACAATTTTTATAAATATTAATATCTTATTAAAACAAAAATATGTAATCGAATATGTTGTGCAATAGCCCGGTCGAGTACTACTATTTTTAAAATGGATCATTAAATAAATTTTATAGTTCAATAATTATAATTATGAGATTATCCATTTTTTATTTTCATATTATTATTATTATGTAAAACATGTTAATATATTATCTCATTCTCATGTATTGGGATCCTTTTCATAATTATTGTATTTTTCAGATAATTTAATTATTATAATATTTCAGTATATCGCTATTGTTCATCACTTATATATCATCAATGCTGGAATGATAGTGTATTAGCATGAAAAAGCATTAGTCTTTGCATGACAACATGGTCGACATGACATAACATAAATGTGACAAATTTATTGGTATTATCTTGACATTGTCAACTTCATACTTTTAGTGTTATCATGTCACTATCGATATGAAATTTCCATATTCTTCATGAAAATCTTCACGTAAAAAATTATCAATTTTATAACAAAATAAGATCCTATAGATTAATCATTCCCAACTCATGTTTAATGTTCTTCATTTTTTAGTGTACAATGGCTATGTGAAAATGTCTGAAACTGATGTTCTTTTCCAATGAACTCTAATGTTATTTCAGATTTTTAATAATGGTCCCTCAAAATGTGTTCTCTTAAATCAATGTGTTTTTTCCTATAATGTGAAACAAAATTCATAAAAATATTAATAAAACTTATGTTATCACAATTTATAGGATGTTCTATGAATTTATATCCAATATCTTGTAATGTGTGATTCAACCACATATATTTTTCCACAATAACTACCATTAGTTATGTATTCAACTTTGGCAGTAGATAGTGAAACATAATTTTGTTTCATACTAACCATGAAACTTGAGAATTTTCCAAAATGTGACATGTTCTATAGGATTATATTCTATCTAACATAGATACACTAATGTTTGCATCTAAATAAATAACTAAATGAATCAGTTTCACCTATGATATAACCATCATAATTTTGTAGAATGTCTGGGGAATTTGAAAATTATTTTGAAAGCAAGAAAATGAGATTATTTTGGGATTTCTTGAAAACATGAACGCATGAAAACATTAAACATAATATTAGATCTACTAGAATTTTTCTAGAGTAAACTTCTAATCATTCCTTTTATAGTGTTTTGATCAATAGAAATACTATATTCATTATGGTCCGACATATAAGTGGTACTCATTGGAGTTTCACCACCATTACGTATTTCAAGAACAAATATTTTTTAAAATATCATTCATATATCTAATTTTATTCAAAAAAATACATTTTTTTGATATAATTGAAATCCCAAAATGAATTGGGGTTCACCCAATATAATCATTTCAAATTCACTTTGCGTCATCTTTGAAAAATCAACACATAATAAATTTTTAAATGTTCCAAAAATAACATCATATAAATAAATATGTACCACTAAAACATATTTGTTATAAATCTTACAAAGAATGTAGAATCAACCAATCCATTTGTAAAACCATTAGAAATTATAAAATTACTAATCCTATAATACAAAGATCTTGTATCTTGTTTTAAAATAATTAATATTTATTTAGATTAAAATCATGATTTGGAATGTGAGGATTTGTAAAACCAAGGTTTTTTAAAAAAGTGTAGTCCATAATATAGCCATTTAGAAATGCACTCATGAAATAAATTTATCAATGTTTTAAATATAGATGTTCTAAACAATGAAGAAATATTATAATGTTCACAAGTCTAGAAACTGGTTAAAATGATTCCTAATATTCAATTCTTTATTTTTGACTATAACCATATTAAAACAATCTAGATTTTTTTTAACAACTTTCCTGATTCATCTACTTTAATTCTAAACACCCATATACATCTTATGGTCATGATGTCTTTAGGTTATCAACATGTTTCGAGATAAAATTTATTTTGAAATGGTTTAATTGTTCTTTCATACTATCACCCCAAATTCATCATTGTTTTCCTAATTTATGTTCTTATGAACATGTTAGGACAAGAATTTTGGATGTTAAACATTATTTATTAGAGAATATCTTTTCTGTGTTTCTTTGTCTAAATGTACCATATAGAATCTAATGTATGGTTTTTAAGTGGACAAACAGGTCTATAAAAAAAGGTCTAGTCACATCAGGTTTGGAAATATTTTCATATTTGTCATGACTAGAATCTGGAGAATTTCTAAAACAAGTTTTTTTAACTAATTCCTTCATAGGTTGGTTAGAAGATTTAGTATTGATGTCTACATTTGTCATATCATCGTTATGATATTCTAGAGTGGTCTTTGGATCATATGGATATATCTTCATCGACATGGCATGTAAAAATTCTTCCACCCATTTGGTTTTATTATTGAAGACTCCATATGATTTTCCAAAAAATTGACAATCCTTGGAAAATACTTTCATTGATCAAAGATGAAAGTTTTTCAAGATTATATGTATTATTAAAATTAGATACTTCGTAAAAAAACAATGATGTTGTTAACATTGGGTTTCCTATTATTCCACTACTCATTTGGAGTTCTTTTAAGGATAGTTCTAATCAAGACACTATTGATTATATTGAATTCTTTATTAACACCTTCTTCTCAAAAGTATATAGGTAGATCATTTTCCATAAGCATTGATCTAGATATTTCTTTTAAGGGTATATTACTACTTTCTACAATGATATATATTTTAGGTGTCATATGGGAAGAGTTGTTATGACTATTTATTTTTTGTGATAAAAAGATTCAAACTATTACTTCTCAAAAACATTACCTTGGTCACTTCATATGAATTTTTTTTAGACCACTACAATTTTATAAATTCCTATAATACATGGTTAAATGATGGCAAGAAACACTATTGTGGTCCAAGAAGGAGGTCCATCTATATCTAGAGTTGTCATCTACAAGAACATGGATAGTGTGCTTCCCATTATGACTTGAAATCTAAAAAGGTCCAATAAAATCCATGTGAACCAACTCAATAAGTTGAGAATTTGAAGCTTTTTTCTTTGGATTGAAAGATATTTTGTGTTGTTTAGCCATTTGACAATGATTAAAATCTTTTTCATTTAGAAACTCATAATTAGGTAGGTTCTTGAAAGAGATAGTTCTTATAAACATTATAAGTGTATCTAAATAGTTATATCCTAGTCTTCTATGCCAAAGCCATGATAGTTTGTATAAATCACTATGAAATGAAAAATATTGAGAAATTAAAAAATCTATTCTAATAGAATAATCATGTTCATTTCTAAAAGATGAAAATAGTAAAATATTTATTGAGTAAAAAACATTTCATGAATCATTTCAAAATTTATCATTAAAACCATTATCACATAACTAAGATAAAATTAGTAGATTTTATTTAAATCCCATAACAAGAAGTAATTTAAAAATTAGAACTGATTTAGTGTTATTAATATAGGCAAAGAAAATTATTTTTCCATTAGCATTGCCTCCAAACAAGAAATGTACACCATCAATCATTATCATGTTCATAAATCATTAGTAATATCCTTTAATGTGTCTTGAACATCCAATACCGTGTCCCATTTTCTTTTATAGGATTTATTCACGAATTTATCATACAATTACAGATTAGACAAGAAAATATTTCGGTACCCAATATTTGGCCCGGTTGAGTAACATTAGTAAGAAGTTATTTGGGAACCCAAATTTGATTCATGGGTTATCTATAAGAATTATGTATAGTATTTGATAAATAAGCTTTATTTGGTCCCTAAAAACAAGAATCAAAAGAATATATTTAACTGTTAGAACATTAAGAAAATTTTCCAGAACTGGGCATAAAACTAGATTTCTAGATTATGAAACAGAATGATTTTTTGTCACATTCCTCAATACTTTTTTGTATAATATTAAATTTGCATACACATAATATAATTATTTACAAATAATTTGAAGTAATATATATTATAAATTGTTACTTATATTTAAATCCTTTTTTTAATTTTTATTAGAAAACTTGTGTTCTTTGTTCTCCTTAAGCTGTTGAGAATTTTTATCCATCTCTAATGTGTGTTCAGATTTAATAGTGTTAGTAAATGAATTTTGTTTCTTTAAATAGTTTTCTTTATCATGTAATTCATTAAAACTGACTTTTAACATTTTGAAATATTTAAACATTTTTTTATTTGTCATGTTTTTTGAATCACTTTAATATCTAGAATAGTATACATTTTGTTCAGGTGAGTCTGTGTAACCTGATATGTGTTTTTATTAAAACACATATTTTTTTTATTATCCTTTTCATCATGAGAGGATTTTGAGTTGCTTGAGCTATCCTTAGAATCTCCCCAATTTCCCTTGATGGATTTTTTATAAATTGTTTCCTTTTCAACATATTTCCACTTGTACCATTTCATGGGATAGTTAACCATTATATGTCCCATTGTTTTTTATTCATAGAAGAAAATTTCATTTGAAGTATAACATATTTTATAATATATTTTTCAATGAACCTTGGGATCATACATACATTTTTATTTGGGATTTTTGATGAATTTTATCTTCCTATAAAATTTCTTCAACCATATGGCTATTTGTGCCACCTCTTCATCACTGATTGTTGCTGATGGTTCGTTACAGGAACTTATCATTTCATCTTGATCATTTTCCTTCTACTTGGAGGTCGTAGATTGGAAGAAAAATATTTTATTTTTAGATCATCATATAATTCTTAGTTTACTTTTAGTTTGTCCATATACATCCTAAACATTCCTATCAACTCCTTTACTGGTAACATTCATTTTTCGTAAGATTTTCTAATTTATACTAATGTTCAACTCCACCTATCTTGTAATAATCTATGTATATTCATGATTTGATCTTCTATTGTAACATGTATTCCCAATGAGATCAAGGTGTTCATAATTTAATTTAATCTGAAAAACATGTCAGAAATTGTCTCATCAACATTCATCTAAATATTATCATACATAATATTATTAGTGTTATGTATAATTTCTTTAATAGAAGAAGTTCTATCATTTGGGATATTTATGGTGTCCCAAAATACATATGCTCGTTTACATGAAAATATTTTATTATATTCTTCATCCCCTAATGCACAAAATAGAGCATTCATAACATTGAAAATTCTATTATTATAAGTATCATTTGTAGCATTACTCCATGTTGTACATGGATTATCAAATATATAATTTTTTATTTCTATTGTTGTCCAAATTTATATCCTCATACTTTATGAGTGCATTTTAAATTTAATTTTATTTTGTGCATAATTTCTTCCACTAAAAAATGTTTATATGTTGGTTTCCACACCTTCCAATCTATTATACATTATTAATAAATAATAATTTATACAAAAATAATTTGAACAAATATAAATTTTATGATATTTAAAATAAAAATCGATTCACAGACATTCCGGGTCACAAGAATTCCAGCACAATTCTACTTGGGTACAAAAAATACAATTAGGTCATAGAGGACTTATTCTACAGTTTTACATGGGAAAAACAAGTGTACTAAGATATTTGATTGAAGATATATAGTGTCATCTAGTTTAGCACAGGAGAAAATGTGTATTTTTAGTACACACCCACAATGATCAAAAGGATAGTAATATAGTACACACAAAGGACAATATAATAAGAAGCGATTATAAATTCTATTAGTGTTATAAAATTAAGCTCTAGACTTTTTGATGAATCAGAGTTTAATCTAAAGTCCACTTCTTGAAGTAGACACTAAAAACAGAGTATCAGGGAGCAATGTTGACTAACATATTGGAGGTTGAGATGTTCTTCTCCTACATTTTGTTTTGATGTAGTAGAGAAGATGGGACATTTATGAACCCCTGTTCAAAATTTTACAACAACCAGGAATGAATAATTCCTCTTTTGTTCTTCTTCTCTATATATTTGTCATGGGAGAATTAATGTATCTTATTATGTATGTGTGCTTGAATATTCATGCCTATTTAATGCAATATACTTTGAATATATTTTATATCATCCTAAAAATGTGCATGTTTGAGGTAGATACTGTACATTGTATTTTTGTTATCCTCATTTAAGATATTTGTAAAAAGTATTAAAATAATCATGTGCAGTAAAGCACTCAAAATAAAACCATCAGATGTAATATAAAATATAGTAAATTTTAAATAGTCTATTAGAGATTCCTTGGTTGGTCTTTTTATACATCTGTAGGTAAGTCTACTGGTACCTCCTTCCGTTGGTATCTCATTCAATTGGTGTATAATTCTGTCAGTCTGTCTATGCGTCAGTGTCTCATTGTAACTGAAATTGAGTCCTTTCATCATTATCACTATGTTTAAGTAATTCCATTTAGTTGGTTGGTCCTTGTTTCAGTAGGGCCTTGCATTGGTAGGTCCTTTTGAAATATCGGTGAGATAGATAGTGTGTCTGTTGCACTGTCAGGGATTCATTGCATCAGTAGTTCAATGCATCAGTAGCACCATGCATCATTTAGTCAATTTAGTTATAAGTGACCCTTTTGAACTATTAGTGTCTCATTCCTTCTATCTGTGTCAGTCTGTCACACATTGAAAATACTTCTTTATCGACTATCGTGCAATATAATTTTTTACAAAATGTGTTAATCATATATGCGATTATATATAATCATAATTACACATATTGAAACATAGATAAAAATGATTTAAATGATGTAACACAATTAATATGATTTGAAATAATTTTTGATTATTAAAACCATTAATACTAGAGAGGGTGGACAACAATATCATATGGTAAAAAATTATTGTTTTTGTTATAAGAATCATGATTTATATAAAGATTATTCTGTAACATTTATTATATATGTAATCTGAATCATGAGATAATTAGGACTATTAATTAAGAGGATTGATTATAATATATGTTAATATTATTTAATGTAAACTAATTATGGAATATAACTATAAAAATTCTCATAATGACCTGGAAATTATAAATATATGTCTATAGGATAGTATTGGTGACCACGAAATAGGTTAGTGATATGATTGTTTATGTTATGCTGTAATTTTTCAATTGTTTGATTTAATGAAATTATTTAGTCGACCTAGATTATACTCCACTAAGTATTCTTTTTTAGTAATGGACTAATTTATATTATTGTATTAATATATTTTATAGGTGAAAATAATAGATACATTATTTAGGGAATGATCTATTAATATTATTTTTTTAAATTCAGTGACATTCCTTCTAATTTTTTGTCATTTATTTTTGACAGAAATATTTTTTTTGGGTATTATGTTTAACAACTCAGGGAATGGAATAAGGATATTATAGAATAATATTAAAGAATGATTTATCATATTATATAACCTTTTATAAACACCTTGTTTTTAGTAAACTATTAATGGCTAGAGGAATGACTTGTGGATCATATGATTCATAAACATTCATTGAGAATACTACATTGTCTTAAATATCCCTCTACAAATTTAATAAAAAAAATAGTTATATATCAAATCACTAAAAAAGTAATGAGATAACTTCATTTAAAAGAATCATATATGTTTATAATATCATGTTATTCTAGGGATAGTAAAATAAAAATTAATCTATTCGAAAATAATTTTATTAAAAAGAAATCATTTATATACATTTCCTTTTAAGAAATCAATGGTTTTATAAATCATCCCAAATTTATGATTTTTTATGGTAGAATATCTAACAACCATGTTTCATATTACTCTCTATCAGAACAATATAATTTTATTTCTCTTATATGTTAATATTTTCATAAATGTTCTCATATTTTAGAACATTAGTTTTGGGGTGACCTTTTCATTTCTCTTTAAATATATTTTAGATTATGTTTTATAAACCATTATTCAATGAGAGTTGTAAAAAAAATCCAAATATTTTACATTAATTTTTATGTGAAATTTCCAATTTTTAGTGGATTTTTTATTGATTAATGGAATAATTTAACACCATAATTTTTCATATTTTCTATATTTTTAAAATTTAAGTTATTCGATAACTTATGTTACATAGAACAAGAAGTTCATAAAAAATGATTAAATAATTTTCTTGTGACTTATCAATTGGAATAGAGAGAATAAATGGAAATATGTTATTTATGAAAATATAGTTTAAAAATTTCATAAAATGAAATCAATTTTTTAAATTAATTCAAAATTAAAATAAATACAAACAAAACATAAAGGAATATTTAAGGACAAAAATTTATTTTTATCATAAAAAATTCATTTATTCAATATTATTGAAATTTCATAAATATATTTATATCTATCATATTCAACCAATTTTTTTTAAAATTAAAATTGTATGTTTTATAGGCATAATATATGAATAAACCAAATTTTATGCATAAAATACTATATTTCTTCTAATGATTGTTTTAACAGCATGTAATGGAACACTTGTTTAAAAAAGATTTTTGTACACCATTATAAACTCTATTAAAAAAATATAAACTTCATTTTAAAACGTGTAATGTAAAAATTATTTTATGGTAAATCATTTTTATTTGATTGAAAATATTTATTTTTCAGTGAATAGTGAAAAAATACTCGTTTTTATAAAAATGTGATTTTCTATATATTAATAGTCCATTTATTATTAGGTTAGCATCCATTGGTTTGAACTAACAATAAATTGATACATTAATTAGTCCCATGAGTTATTAAAATTCATTGTAATGATAGAAAATAAAAAACAATTGAATTAAATTATCAAAAAACACCCCTAACCACCCCTCTAAATAAAACACTCATCACCCATTCTTATCATACCATCAATGTGCAATTGTTTTCTTATTTTAATCCCATTTCATCTCTAAGTAAACTCCCCTAAATTTTTTAAATTATTTGGTCTCACAAAAATACCATTGATAATTTTATGAAGACGTTTCTCATTAGAGGTTATAGTTAAGAGGGTATTAAGTACGTGTGCATCACACATTTGGACATAAGATAATGGTTTTCACCTCTCACATTAAATTATTAGAGATAATCCGAATTCACCAATATTTGTTATGTGTGGTGTATGAATAATTCACATTTATGTATCATATCATGAATCAATTTATCATTATCGTATTAAATATCTTATATTATGATAATCAATTTTATGGCTAATATGGTTGATTGTTTACAAAGTTGTACGAGATTCATTTCGAACCATTATAATTAATTCGGGTTATGAATTATCTCTCTTTAAACAAATTAGTTATTTTTAATTTTTATATACTTTTTCTTAAATATTTTTAAAATTTCTAAACTCATGAATACATATTAGTTCACATTTCATTGAAGGTGAAAGTAATTTTTTAGAAGGTTCCAAATTTAGTACCTACTTATAATCAAGACCAATTATAGGGTACATAAAAATTTCATACCCATTTCTAGATACCATCCATAATATTTTTCAGGATACCATTTTATTATAAACACTATTTCTATCATGAAAATAAATCATTTTTCATTTATTGCTTTATTCATAAAAAAATATAATTTTTTTTCTTTTAATTGCACATTTATATTTTCATATGAACCACACTAATGTGGAAAGTTCTAAAATTCATAGAATCTCTTATTACATGTTTTCAATACATTTGGAAAACATTTTTCCCAAAAACATAATTTCATTATCTTTCACTTTTTCTTTCTGGGATATACATGTTTACAATATTTTTTTACGAAAAACAAAAATGATTATTGAAAAGAACTCTTATTTTTAATTTAAAAATAGTATTTCTCCTATGAATTTCAAAACGGTTTTATTATAGTATTTTTCATCTATTACAACACCATTTGAGAGAAATTATTCTTAATTGGAAATGATCTTTTATGATGTCTTATTACAAATTTTAATAAATAATAAATGATTAGTCTGAATTTGGATCTTCTATCTTCATACAATTTACCATATTACACACAATGGTTAGGGATTTTGTTTACTAATAGGGGAATGTTATGTACATTTTATCTATACATTTATATATATATTATGATTTCTCACATTCTTATGAATAATTCCTTGGTCTAATTATGTGATGGGTGAGGTCCACTATATCACATTGATTCATCGATATGTCTCAAGAGACAAACCATTTTTGGGATTGTTGAGGAATGTTCCATTTCTTTTAACATATAGCTTTTTATGTGTCTATAACAATATTATTTTATATGTCATGGTCAATTCCACGAGGTTATGATTCATATATACTGCATTATCCAATCCATTATTTGAATTTTTTTATTAATAATCCATGTTATTATTCAACTCATAATATTTCCATGAATAATATTAATTTTCAAAGTAAATTTTCCATTATATTATATATTTATTTTCTTTCTATCTATATTATAACCACGATTATGCTTTAATGGAATGTCTTTTTAGTTATTCACATTTACATTAGTGGCCTGATATTTTCCATTTAATTTTTTTAAAAATTTATTGAAATATTACAAGTCTATGAAAATTGACGTTTTGTGATTCCGAGGCCCGGTGTGCCTGGAATGAATTTCATAACTTTTTTGGGTATGTTTAGTAAATGTGTGAGTGGTGTTTTTTTACTTATGAAAATTTACTTTTAATTGATATATGAGGACACTGTTGAACTCACATCGCCAATATTCACATAAGGATACCTTCACCCCGACCGTAGTAGGTCAGGGGTGGAAGTTTGTTTTCCAGTTTCTCATTTGAGAGTTAAAAAAATAATAAAAATAAAATGAATAACTTGTATTTTTATATGAAACCTACCATTATAATTCTTGGTGTTGGGTACTAACCAAACTCCAATTTAATGTAGGGAAACTTATGGTTTCTCCACAATTAAATGAGCCAACTTTAATTGCTTAGTTAATAATCTTAATTTATTAAGTCAGCTCCTCACCATTCATGGGTTTGGGAAAATTATTGGCAATGGATGATTGGGAGATCTTTGGAGAGCATCCTCCAATGAAGAATGAACCTCCAACAATGATGACACATGAGCTTGAACCAGGAGCGTGTTGCAGGAGTGAAGATCGTCGACAGCTTCATTGTCTTTAACTTATTCCTCAATCCATCTCCAATGATCGCGGTTTGGATTTTGAATATGGTTGTTCTTGTTTGTTCTTCTTGGTTTCTTGTTGTTTCCATCCTCATGAATCGTCTACAATCGTTCTAACATAGAGGGTGTAGGCCAAACAATCATGGCCCGATCCCTCTGCAAATTATTTGTGGTATGAAGTGTTATTCACCGGTGGTGGAAGGATGGCGGCCAACATAACTCAAGACCACATAGACCCAGGGTGGCACACATCCACACCATTGGTAGTGAAGGAGGTCACGACCCGTCGATCGGGGAGAAGGGCGGAGGTAGCTGGCACACCGGCTGGACATGTGAAACCAGCGTGTGTTCGCACCACCGATAACTGAGGACGTCGCTGCCCGTCGGTCGTGGATGAAAAGGGGAATGTGGTCGGGATACCGGTCGGTCGTGTAGCGAAGAGTCGTGCACCATCGAAGATGGTGATCACATCCGCTTGGCCGTGACCGAGATCGGAGGGTGGCCAGCATTCTGGCCAGCTGTAGGGGAGGAGCGGTGCCTCCGCGCCGTGGGGAGGAGAGTTATTCATTCCAACCGGCATCATCAAACTGAGTGGGACAGCTCTTGAGGGTCCTATATAATAGTAGGTTCCAGCCGAAAGGTCCCCATTTTATTCAGAATACTGGGTGTTCCCCCTTGGGTAGCAGCAAGGATGGGCCCTGGCACGACGGACCACACCAGTTGATGGGGTTGCGCCCCGTGGGTTGCGCTGAGTGGGCTGCGCCCAACACGAGTAGGGATGCGCCCAACGGGCCAAGGTGCCCCCTTATACGGGTCGTGTCGGTCTGCGGCCCTGTCGGCCGAGCCTGCCGTGGTCCCGCCCATCCGGGCCGGACCCAGATCTAGTTCGGGTTGACCAGTACCGGGTTGGGACGGCCAGAACACGGGCCTATTAGGACAAAGATACACATTTTTTTCCGTATCATGATAAGCAAGTGTTTTTTTGATGAACCATATACAGTTCCAGAATCCATTGACTAAGATGGTCCTTTTGTATACTTCACTTGATTTTTGAATAAAATTTTAGTATGGCGGGCTTCGATAGAACATGAATACAACCGGGCTCCCAGAATAGAAACACTAATAACATACAGACCGAACATCTAATTGATTCGCTGTTAATTGAGTTGGGTCCCTTATTACATGGAGAGCCTTTTGGACACTTTTTTGTGGGACTTCATGTCATTTGGTGATTTTATTGATGGATTTTGGAGTGGAACCTCTCAGAATCAAGTATTCTTAGGGCGGAAACCTTGTGGATGGCTGTACTTGAAGGATCTTCAGATCATTTCTGGGTCATCTTCAGATATTTTGTTGGTCAGTGCTTAGTGATCTAGAGTTCATCAACACATACTGATCCTATGTGAGTCAACAGTCAGCGATCCGGTGATGGTCAGCGCATACCGAACATATGTGGGTCAGTTCTCAACGATCTTGTGGGGGTCATCCCATACCGATCCGGTGTGGGTCAGCCCTCAGCAATCCTATATGGGTCAGCACATATTTATCCAGTGTGGTTCATCTCCAGATCCTATATGGGTCATCTTCAGATTATGTGTGGGTGTGCTTCAATCTCATGTGGGTTACCACCAGAGTTTCTCGCTGAACTAAGATGATCTAGAAATACAGCTAATAATCTATAAATCTATAAATAAGTTATACCTAGTGTGAGCTGAGTCTTTATCTTTGTGGTATTCTTCTGTGTGGTGTTACCTTTGTTGTACACTCTTGTGTTGTGAAGCCTTTGGGCCATTCTTCTTTATGGCATTTACTTTGTGGTACATTCCTCTATGGTGAATCCTTTGTGGTATTATTCATGCGTGGTGTTACCTTTGTGGTGTTACCTTCGTGGTATCCATTCCCTCATGGAACAGTTGTTCTTTTGGATAAATAGTTTGGCCTTGGGTTTCTTTATGAACAATATGGGATTATCTGAAAACATAGGTATATGTATGGGCATATATCTATGTAGGGTTTACTATTGCATCGTGTGTGGAAATTGTGGTATTGATTTGTGGTTTATCCATTGTGGATTCTGAGATACCTTCAAGTGGTCATCGGGTCTATACTGATTATCATTATACTCATGCCTAGATGGTCTTCGCCCGCACCTTGTGGTGTTTTCTGCAGTCGACGGACAACGCTGACCGAGGATGAGGGTACTCGGACTGGAGGCTGCTTGAAGGTGGACATTAGACGCGACGATCCCTAGAGACAACCAAACAAGGGTTGTATGTAACACCCTGAGATTTTATATGAAATATTTTTTTTAATTTCGTTGATGTCTTGTGTTTTATGCTACACCAATATTACCGTGCACTATACAGAAAACCATATTAGCTTGTAGTATAAACAAACAGTATTCTTGTCTTGTGTTTCATGTAAGAGAGACCTTCATCGATAACTTGCATTGTACTCAACAACGAATTTCACTAAACAATGATATATTATTATAATGATAAGAACTAGATATTATGAATATTATTACCCAAATATTCTATTTTATAACATTATAATTCATCTTACATATTTTCTTGAATGAGATATTGAAACAATATCAATTTTTTGGTAAAATAAGTATTTTTAAAAAAATGCAGTTTTACCGCCTTTTGATGGCGCAACCATTTAAAATATAAATTATGACTTGTTTATAAGTTTTATTTTACAAATTACAGTTCTTATTTTTAATTGGGATATAATCATATATATTGGATAAATTTTTTTATACTTTTCTGATAACTTTCATATTTTGATGAATAGAAAAAATAAGCTAAATTTTAATTAAAAACAACTTTTTTCATCAATATAATTTATGTGGTTAAATTATAATATTTAATAGTGTTAAATTATAAGTAGAATACATCATTACCATTCAATATAATGTAATTTATTTCCATTAATATCACTTTGTATTGATTGGTATAAACATTTCAATATTTGACAACATTTTAACTTTTAAAACCCATTTTCTTTACATAGAGATTAATTTTAAATTAATTAATGAAACATCTGTGCTTTTAATATTGGAAAATTGATTCCATATTTTGATTTATTGGGAAAAAATTATGTTAATAGGCTACTTTTAGTTTTTTGATATTATGAATATTAACTACGTCAATTTTAATTTAAAAAAGTTTAAGGTAAATCATGAAATTATGTGTAAAAATTACATTATAAAACTGACCTAACACTTGCCAAAATTCTATTGGATGGATAAAAGTCTACCCATTTTACGTAAAGGTCGGAATAGATTCATTTCATGGACTTTTGACCATGAAAATTGTATAATTAATATTAAATCCAATGAAAGTGAGAACATGTCACTCTCTTATATCTTGTAAGTGTAATAAAATTAATTTAGTGATAAATTTCATAAAACATTGAACATGAATAGTATCCTGAAATATAATAAAATGATATACATCATGTGAGTATATTTTTTATTTTTAGGGATTAAATAATTATCATTAATTATGACAGAATAGTGATGTTGATGTTATTTTATTGATTGAAATATTAAATAAATGGTTTTAAAAATATTAAAATAAATATTATATGAACTATTTAATGTGATAAACTAATTTTCTAGGAAAATATGACATGTTATGAATCTATTAAATCTTTTTTTCAAACATAGCTTTTTTTTGTATTTTATTTAAATTCATATAAATGATTATTGTCAAAATTGAAACTATTGATATTTTATAAAAATAACATGTTATAAAATTTATTAAAAATCACAAAAATATTTAAAAATTAAAAATTGAAATTTATAATGTCTACAATTTAATAAATTATACAATTATGGACAATTCACAAGACATAAGAATTTATTTATGAAAATTTAAAATTTAGAATATTATTTCCACAAATAAAATTAAATGGATTAAACATGGATAAATCAAGTTGATAAGGTTTAAAATTACTTCCCAACATTTCTAAATTTTATTGGTTGATGATATTAATACCCTATCTCATATATTATCTCTATTTGAGTCATTTTTGGCGGGTTTTAGTGGTTTTTTAATTTATTATAAATTAATATTTCTTATGTTTCCAAAGGTGGCCCTCTCCTCTATTATAAAAGGGCACCTCCTCCCTCTCCTCCTCACACAATTTTGAGCCTTATTAGCAAAAACCTACCAATTTTACTTATAAACTTAACTAGAAACATACTAGAGGCCTCGGTATTTTTCAAATACCATCTTTAGTTTCATAAGTGGAGGTTTAGAAGATGTGCGTCGAAGAAGAGGTAATATCCTTTACCGATTCATTCAAATTCATTTCTTCTTGTTCATCCTCTAATATTGTTGTTTCATAATAAAGTAACAACATAAAAATAATTCATATAATTATATTTTATTATAAATATGAAACAACCCTATTTCAAATTTTATCCATTCTACGGAAAATGAAATCACAGAGCGTGTGTACATACGAAACACCGTCTCCACGCCGTTGTGTAATCTGTTTTCCACCACCACCTTAGTTGGATGAGTATAATGGTGTAAAGAATAACAATATATTATTATTATATCATGATACTAATTATGAGATATTCTATCATCCTCTCCATTTCCATTCAATAATTATGGGAATGATATCATCGCTCGAGCGTATGTACAGGTTACCATCTCCACAACGCGATGAGATTCATTCTCCGTGTTAACCCTTCAAGAATGATTATAAAGTATATACATAATAAATAATAATGAAATATATGATGTAATAATGATACTGTATATATATATATATATATTTCATCTACATACATCCATTCAATTCAATAAAGAAATGAAAATAGTGTTCATGCCTACGTACAATCTACCGTCTCCATGAATGGTGTATTTCATTTCATTTATCTATATATTATATATATATACTGAATAAATATGATATACAATTCATTTTTTACATTTTTGATGTAACTAAATCATGATATAAGTAATAATAATATCAAGAACAACAAGTCCAAGCACGTACGATAAATGAAACGATTTTACCCAAAACGCGGCTTTTAACATGGAATTGACAAAGGAACTGCTAATTTAAAGTCATAAGTGAATCATATATGAAATAATAAAAATTATTATGTTTCTTTTACAAGTTAATAATATGTTTAAACCCACTATACAAGAGTCTCGGACACATACAGATGAAATTGGACATAATGTAAGGGATTATTTCACCTCACTTTTATTTCTGTGAGTCATATGCCTTAATCACCAACTTCTTCTTTTGTATGGTGTTTAAGAATCCCATGAATGTTTTATGATTTTTATTTTGAATTATATGATATTTAAATATGCAAGAACCTCTCTTCTTTTTTATGAGACGTATGATTCCACCGATTATAAATGGTAAGGGACAATTATTGCAATATGATATTGTTTATTCGTATGAATTTAATGGGTTTATATTTATTATTCATGTCCATGTTTAATATAAAATGTATTCATAATGTATTTTACTATTCTTCCATGTATTTTTAATGTCATGTTCACCACATTTTGACTTTTACTATGTGGTATGGAAAAAATCTTTCATTTGTTTACCATATGATGTAATTTTTAACTTTTCCGTTAAAAGTATGAGGATAATGTTTTTTAACATATACATTATAAATAGATTTTTACGGTTTCATAACAACTTATTTCCATAAATCATCCTCTATATGATTTCATGATTACTTTCAACAAAATATTTTTCTTTTAAAACATAATGGTATTTTAGGAAAAAAATGATTTTGAAGAAGAAAGGATATTTTCATCAAGAATTCATTTCAAGTGTTTTATCAAATATATTTTCCATCTAAGATGACATTATTTACTTTTTTTATGTTTCATGTATAATGTATCTATTATTTACATTCATTGACATTTGTTATGATTAAATGATATCCATTTGTTTTATTTGGATTATGTTATGATGGGATGATGTTTATGAAACGAATTTTATTCGTTGGGTTATGATGAATATTTTTTGTTTATTTTGTGGAAAATAAAAGAATTATTTCATTATGATATGGGTGGGACCTATATCTCCCTCCAATGCATTGGGAAAAGATTTATATCTCATGAGATAGACATGGCTAGAATGTTTTGTGAATCTGGTTCAGTAATACAAGGCTGTAACAACAAGTAAACCATGATCTGTAATGGACATTGTCCACTATGATGGTCTTGGTAGCAATACCTTGGCTACTATCGAAATAATAACATGTGCATATTGGTTGACATAATTACATGATTTATTCCCATGATATTTTATCATGGCTGATGTTCCATTAAGATGCATGCCTTATGCATTTCCAAGATTTATGCCATTACTCATGATTTTGATGTTTTATGTTCATGGTCATACATTCAAATGTTTGGGGATTGGTTTATGTTCTCCATGTTTACCCTTACTGAGCATTTGAGCTCACCCTTTTTATTTTTTCTTTTCCCCAGGAAATAAATAATGATTTTAGGTACGAAAAACAAAGGGTATTATCTTTATGGGAGATGTTACATATCTATCACGTTGATTAGAAGATAATGTTCCGTGTTTCCAAAGACACTAAACTAATACTTTGTTTGGGTGTCTATTTTTGTTATGTATTAATTATTCCGAAAAAGTAATGTAATGTCTATCTACGTCATGATTTTTGTCTCTACATTTGGTATCAGAGTGAAGTATTAGTTAACCTTTGGAAACTGGGATGCGATAACTTTAGTGAAGTCCCATGAGATATTTCTAAGGTATGTATATAGATGTCCCAATGGTTATATATACGTTTAGGTTATAGTCTTACAACTATGGTAACGATATTATAATTAAATAAATGATGTTATATATTGAAGGCAATACCCATTTATTATGTTGTATCCTTAGCATGATTTTTGCCTCTCATGCTATTCTTTTTGGGTTTTAGATGATGGCTGAAAGCTGAAAGAACCATGTTGATCAATAAAATGAAAAATTCAATGAATGTCCTTTTGATCAAACCAATGTGATGGGAGATGAAGTGAAAAATATTATTTTTATACTTACACAACCTATTAATCATTGTGCACATCCAAATGAGTATAGAAAGGAACAATATTCTACTGAGTCCATCATGAGGCATCTTACACCTTCTTTCAATCGGTCTTCTGATCCAATTATTGTTGAGAAATGGATCAGTACCATTGAAAAGATATTTTCCATACCTCTTTGTTCAGAACATGAAAATTTTATTTTATTTGTTTACCTTTTAGATAGTGAAGCAGACCAATGGTGGACTCTAATTTATAATACAAGTCCCCAAGATGATATAGAATCCATGGAATCGGATGAGTTATAGAACTTGTTTTTCAATAATTACTTCCCCAGTATTCTACTAACAAATATGGAAAAGGAGTTCCTTGAGATTAATCAAAAGTATGATGAATCTATTGGTATATATGAGGCGAATTTTACAAGGCTTGCAAGGTATGCATATGGCTTTATCATCCATACTTAAAGTAAATGTTATTGATTAATCAATGTCTTAAAACCAAGTCTTCGAAGAGCATTAGCGATAATAGACATCAGTATCTATGAAGAAATTGTGTGTTGTGCTATCAAGATTTAACTTTAAGTTAGTGTTAAATATCTATCTCTTGTATTTGACAAGAAACGAAAGATAGAGTTCAAGGAAAAATCTCAAAACTATTGTGAACAGAAGGAAAATGATTCGTTATGCTCAAAGTGTAGAAATATGCATGGTGGAGATTGTCATAAAGGGACTTGAAAATGTTTTAAATGTGCAAAAGAAGGACATCGAGCAGCTAAGTGCCAATGTAATCGGAAAAAGGTATCTAATTATTTGAATAGATAAAATACTATAGAGAACGCACCCCAACACATCAATGCTACACATGCAAGAAAATGGGGTATTATGATAAACAATTCCCTAATCCATGGGTTAAATATGATTGGCATCAATAGCCTCTTAAGGAAAATGAAAAAGTGATGTTACATGCGATCACTATTGGAGATGTTGAATATGACAACGATGTGGTGGAATGATCATGTGTTTATGTAACGGGATTCCAAAATAATGTTATGGAATCTCATTTATAGTATCATGGAATATTGGAATATTTATGTATTGGTTAATCTTGCTTTCCAATAATTTTATTGTACCGATAACAATGAAAAGTGATTAAAATATTTTTTAGAAATGAGAGAATACGCACATAATGAAGGGATAAGGAAAAAATAATAATATTTTTGATAGTATTAATGAGCTAATGACTAATATAAGGACAATGTGATATCATGGTTTTAGTGTATAGAAATTTTGGGATTTTGGTATGTGGAAATAAATAACTTTTGACAAAATTCTTGTTTTCACTAAGGTTCTCTGGTAATACATGTTTCAATAGAATAAATTATTAAGGTATTAACATGTTTGGAATGTGACCAATAAGATCTATCTTATGATATATGGGAGATAAATGATGGTATTCACATGCTTGGTAGGTGACTTTTCTAGTAATCATTTTCTTTGTACAATGATATTGGAAAGAAGTATTTTGGATAAGACTAATGATTGGAATGGATTATGTTGGACATTATATTGTATTGTTTATGTCTATATTTTTATTCTATTTTATATCAGGAATGTTATAATAATATAGTTTTAGAAAAAGGATAACTCGTAGGATGGGTGACAACCCGTCGTTTCAGACAAGGATGCGGGAATCGAACCCCCAACCAATGTGCAACAGTCCTTTATCACCTACCACTAACCTACATGAAGTCCGTGGTTAGTAAAAACTAGTTTTATTTTTTAATTAGCATTATAGATGATTTATAAGTCCATTTTTGGAACCATATACGATTAATATCACCATAGATGGACTTATGTATATTTAATAACTTTTTCTAACCTTATGTTTGAGACATATGGAATGACCTATCATTCTATTGCATGATCTGTTTACACTTCATGAATGAAAAATTCAACTTCATTTCATTATGATATGATGTGTAAATTGTTCCTAGCAAGAAAAATGGTGAGATTTTACAAAAATCAATTAAGAACTTTTTTTAATTAAAAAATTCATCAATATTGGGGAAATGATCTTGAAAATCCAAAATTTTATCCTAGTACTCTCATATCCGATGAATCAAAGGGTACATTAGATCATCAAAATTTATGGCTTAGTGATTGTTTTCTATTTCAAAGCAATTTTTTCTACCACTCTACATCGTAACTTGATGGTTAGATTTCTCTTCCATATCAATGTTTTCACATATGTTCTCCAACGTGGAAACCTAGTGATGAGTTAATTTGGGTAACCATTATGTTTCCTACATTTCTTTAAAAAATTATGTTTTAGTATTACTTTTTAAGATGTGGGTTTCTAGGAAAGAAACTTTCATGCAGTAAACCATTTATATCCCCGACAAATTTCGAGGGAGAATTTCATTTTTTGGGGGGTATAATGTAACACCCCGAGATTTTATGTGAAATATTCTTATTAAGTTCTTTGATGTCTTATGTTGTATGATACAACAAGATTATATTTCATTATGCACAACACCATATTATCATGTAGTATACGCAAACACTATTATTGGCTTGTGCTGCACGCAAGAGTGACCTTCCTTGATAACTTGCGTTGAATGCAATATTGAGTTTCACTAAACAATGATATATTATTATAAAATTATGAAGTAGACATTTTGAATACTATTAAACTAATATTGAATTTTTTAAAATTATAATTCAACTTACAAATTTTCAAGAATTAGATATGAAAACAAAATCAATATTTTGATAAAAGAATTATTATTTCAAAAAATACAGTTTTACCGCCTTTTGTTGGCACACCCATTTCAAATATAATTTTTGAAAAGTTTATAAGGTAAATACTAAAAAATAAATTTTTTTTTCATTACGATATAAAAATTTACATTGTATAAATTTTTTATACGTTTCTGATAACTTTCATATTTTGATGAATAGTAAAAATATGGTAAATGTTAATTAAAAACAACTTTTTTCATCAAGATAATTTATACGGTTAAATTATAATATATAATGTTGTTAAAGTATAAATAGATTATACTATTAACATTTAATATAATACAAGTCATTTCCATTAATTTTACATTGAATTCATTGGTAAAAACATTACAATCTGTGACAATGTTTTAACTTTTAAAACATGTTTTCTTAACATCATGATTAATTTTAAATTAATTACTACAACCTCTGAGTTTTGAATTTTGAAAAATGGATTCCATATTTTGATTTAGTGGGTGAAAATTATGTTAATATTTTACTTTTAGTTTTTTGATATTGTGAATAGTAACTATGGTAATTTCTATTTACTACAATTAAAGGTAAATCGAGTTATTAAGGGTAAAAATAAGATTATAAAATTACCCTAACACCTGCTGAAATTCTATTGGTTGAATAAATATCGATCTGTATCACCTAAGGGTCTAAACAGATTCATTTCATGGTGTTATGACAATGAAAATAATAATATTATTATTAAAACAAAAGAAAGTGAAAACATGTCACTCACTTATATATTATAAGTGTAATAATATTAATTTAGTGATAAACTTCATAAAGCATAGAACATGAATAGTCACTGTAAATATAATAAATAGCACGAATAGATCATGCAACCCCATGCTAGTAAAAACCATCTTGATCTCTGAATTGCTCCAAGTGACCTGAAAATAGATTATATATTCATAGGGTGATTAGAACAGTATACCCAATAGGATCCTCTCTGAAGCCCCTCATGTAAAATTAAAGAAATTATTCTAAAGCATAGTGATCAACAAGTGATACTAACTGGTCACCTAAACAGGTATACTATGTTTCCAACCATATCGTGGCTACTCTCACCAAGTAATGCATACAAGATTATATCATAGAGTAATGAATATAAAGGGTACCCCACTACTACTTCCCTAGTAGTTTTCCGCTCTGCCACAATGTCACATGTCCTGTGCATCTCTCTCCAAAAAGGCTTTCTCACAGACACCTGTGTGAGGCACCACAATTTTCACCTTATGCAATAAAACCACCAAATCCACACAAAAAAGTAACCAGGTAGTTTCTGGGAGCCACCACAACTCACATAACATGAATTATACGTCAGGTAATATATCTCAGCCCATTACAATCCATACATCGAGTAAAAATATCCAAGCCATCACAGCCTATACACGTTACACATATAGTGGTACATAGAAAACGATATTCATAATATATGTGTGTGAATAACTTCAATCCATAATATCCCTCTATATACATATATGGGTAAACCTAACCAATGCGCCTGCCGACACTAGTAACTACCAAGAGAAGAGAGCAAGGCCACAGGGGGTAGTCAGCCATCCATCCTCCCACCGGAATGTGGGGGAAAACACCCCCAGGGCTCAGAATCCTCGAGGTGTCAGTTTCCCTTATGGACAGGGTAGAGTGGCGTATAGAAACACAAAAAGTATTGGATATATTATATCTTACAACCACACTATGGGCATTACCTAGTCTAAGACACAATTACATCAAACATCTCTTGGACTTCCGGATGCTACTTCTAAGACAAGGTATCTTATAAGAACACAACCAACCAAAGAACAGTATTGAATAACATCAATCTATTTTTATTAGTTCCAATTTACGTTAAATAATTATTATAATCACACCCAAATCCATTATGCCTTTAAAAACACAACCTCAACATTAATTTCCAGCAAACCCCAACCCCATGGGTTATCACCACTTATTCAAATATTCATTACTAAATTACTTTCCCATATTCCCAGGAATTCTATAAAAAAATTCAAAGCTACTAAACACAAGGGGGATCAACATTGTGAGTAGATATACTACTTGTTGAGTCTTTTCCGCCTATATAATGATCATAGAACTATCCTCCATTGAGAAGCTAAACATGGAATGCACGTGGCATACCCCACACATATTCACCTCTTTCGGAAGAACGGTAAGCAAGACCATCGTCATTGAGCAGTTGGAGAAAGTAAAGAAGATAAACAATAAATAAGAAGTAGAAATCATCCAATAATCACATCCATCCCATTCCATCATCCCTGGTGTCCTCCCCGACACCCACATGCATGATCGATGCATGTAGCCACTCTAGGCGTCATCTGCTGCAATAACCAAAAGGCCTCCATGCCCCCACATTTCACAACAGCCATCCAGGATCACATCACAACGCAAGCAGTAGGATATCAACATCACATCAATAGGGCTCTTGGACCATTAACAATCAATAGGGTAACTAAGAACACTTTATGGAATTATGAAACAATCAGTTCTTTAATCCATCTTGAATTAACAGATTTATTATTCATTTTTACCAAATTCGGGAAACCAACTAAGGATGCTATCACCAATAATTAAACATGATTACTGTGTCAGATTGATTAACATAAAATTACAACTATAATAAAATTCATTTACATGCCTCTTTATCATTAGCCAAACAATTATCAATTAATCCTAATTTACGTTCTATACCGATTTCTATCAAGAATGAACAACAAATCAAAGACAACATAGATATCACACAATCTAGAAAAATATGATTCAATAACATACGACCAATATCAATTTATTTATCTGGTTAAAATATTACTTATGAAAATTCCATTGTCATATAGTGGAATTAAACATGATAACAATATAGTTGAACATAAATTAAAAGAGAATCAATGGACCCACTAACTCAAACAGTTCCTCACGTTATTTATCCACACAATGGGTCAAACTCCTCCTCCCGCGACAACTACACCCACCCGAGGGTGCCATGGTACGAATGCACCAAAAAAACCCCAATAAAACCCCATTAGAATGATGAATATTACATGCTATAACATGGTAAGGAGAAACATGATAAGATAATCCCAAAAGGAATGACAATAAAACATACCTTGTATCGAAGATTGACCGATGCAGCTCGGTTGCATCAAAACACAATGGAACCAATAGGAGGAGTAATGTTTGATTGTGAAACTCTTACGGGAAGGATCAAAAGGTTCTAGAATATCATAGTAGAGAAAAAAGAGTTATAATAGGGGATGAAGATATATTGTTCCTTTTGACGATTTAATGGGGCGATAGTTTAAGATACGCTTAATTCCCCGTTAAAAGTGGATCACATTAACCCATGCGGTTTGAAAAAGTAAAAACATCCCAAGCCGTAAGAATAATTAATATTGGATTTATGGACATTTAATTGGCCTTAAGAGTCCTTAAAATTAGGCTTTAAATTTATTTTACATCAAAGGAATCATCAAAGGGGAAAAACTATAGGAAGCTGGAAACACTGTTCACATACTATAAATTTGGAAAAGAAAAGAAAAGTTCACCATTAGACCTCATCGTTAGAGGTTACCAATAGACCTCACCATTAGAGGTTACCGATAGACCTTTCCATCAGAGGTTACCATAGACCTCACTGTTAGAGGTTACCGATATACCTCACTGTTAGAGGTTACCGATAGACCTCACCATTCTGGAAACATTGTACGCCTACCGTCTTAGAAACACTATACACCTACCATTATAGAAACCATGTACACCTAACATTCGGGAAATTTAGTACACCTATCATTCTGGAAATTGTGTACACCTACCATTAATTTACACCTACAGTTAGAGGATACCGATAGAGGTTACCGATATACCTAACTTTTCTGGAAACACTATTCAAGTCTACCGTTAGATGGTCACCGTTAGAACCTCACCGTTCCTGAACACTGTTCATGGTAACAGTTAGAAGGTAACCATTTGAAGGTTACCATCCTGGAAACACTGATCGTGGTCACAATTAGAATGTCACCGATCGAAGGTTACCGTTCTGGAAACTCTATTCACAGAACTGAAAAAATGGAAAACTGTTGGGAAAATGACCCCCGAACCTCCCAGAACTCCTCAAAATCCATAATTCAGAAAAGGAATGGGCCAGAGTGTTACGGAATATTACATTATATACCTCTCAAAACATTCTCGTCCCCAAGAATTCAAAACCTACCTAGATGAAAAGATTTGTCCGAATAACCACCCATTAAGATACCTCTCAGGGGAAAACCTCCCCAGTTGTTTGATATCTGAAACAAAAACACGAGATCTAAGAGAATGGAAACAAAGATTCCATATCAAAACAATTTAATCATAACATCACATCAAAGGTACATAAAATAAAGGATCAAATAAAAATCAGCACAACAACTTAAAACAGCTCTGGGTGCTGGACACGCATCTGGGACTCTCGCTCCCAAGTACACTCCTCAACAACACAATGTCGCCAGAAGACACAAACCAATGGAATAGAACACCCGCACAACACCATCTCTGTAACGCCCCGACCCTAGTAACCCAGAGTCGGTGCATTATTACTTAACATTGGTATGATCACAATAAAGATCAAATCTCGAAAGACCGATTGGTTTAGTAGTCTTGGAAACACTAGATATATTAATAAGTCTTACATTACATCATAAAATGAAAAAATACTACAACAACATATTGTATCCATAATCCACACTCATATCCTCACATAATATCCCTGCAGGTCATTCATAATTTACTTCTTCACTTCCTGGGAAAAATAAAACATAGAAAAGGGGTGAGCTCAAATGCCCAGTAAGGATAACAATATAGCGGAAACTTTCATAAATAAGAATAAACATTTAAGGCAATGTATAACTAAAACAAAAGCCTTTTAAACTTGAACTTTTAACATAGTATGACATAAATAAAATGAGATAATGTCATTTACTTATTCACATGGTTATTCTACTAATCGAAAAATCACATGCAAAATCAATAACCTCTTTCATAATGATGGAATGCATAATGCCAGACTATCATAACCACATAGCCAAGGCCTCGTGCCAAGACTACAAATAAGATTTTGTCAAGGCCTTGTGCCAAGACACTAGTTTGTCTCATGAGACCTACCGATGCATCGAGGAGCTATAGCGGGCTCCACCCGTCACATATTAAGTCCAATGCATTCCCATATGAAAAGGTTTAAACATAACATAAACATTCGTATTAAAACTAGCATACGAAATGTTAATACTTTCACCATAAACCATGAATGGTATAAAAATAGAACATCCACAGTCAAAAAAATCACAAAACCTTCAATATAATATAGAAGTTTTGTATCATAACAAATCAACTTTAAATAAGCGTAAAATCCATCAAAGGATGTTGACATAGATGAAATCAAAATTCTTTTTAATGAAATATCACTTTTTATTTTGAAATAATTTAAGACCCATATAAAATAAAACATTTTCTTTGAAAATTTTCTTATAAACTTGTAAGGAAAGATTTGAATATTTTATAACGGCAGAATATAACCGCACCCGCAGTATAAGTTAAAAAAAACATTCTTACCTTAATTCTCTCGAAAAGGTTAAAAAGGACCTTGTTTTGAAAATGACAGAAAGATTCCTCTTATAAAAATTAAAACAAGGGTATAAATGACTTTAACCCATATTCTTGTAAAAATGTTTTGAAATACATTTTGAAGAAACATGGATGTGGATGATAACGATTTCCCTGTAGATTATTACGTATAAACAACCTCAGATAATGAAGAGATTGTGAAGTAACCCTTACCTTGTACTTTTCCTTGGTTGGGGTAGGTTAACCTCCTGTATAATGGTGAAATAATTGTTACTAAATTATACAAGAATCATATACATTAATATGATACCATATATGATCTTTTAATATCGATTTATAATAATATCTTAGTATTATCGTTGTTTCGGGTGTTAACTTACTTGTTTTCTTTTATATGTTTTGTAACATAAGACATTCTTGTAAAGGATAGGTTTTATATTATTCATATCCAGAATGATATCAAGTCCTTAACATCATTTTTTAATCATCAAATGATAATTATACTTGAATGGATACGATGGAGAATGAATCTCATCGCGTTCGTGGAGACGGTAGTCCGTACGTACGCACGAGCGACAATATCATTCTTTTGATATTAAAATAATATATAAATGGATGGTATAACATATATACAGAATCATTATCATGTTATATTTATTATTTAAATGAGTTACATATCATTATTATACCCATCCAAATAATAATATATCGAATAACAATTACACCACGACGTGGAGACGGTAAGCTGTACGTACGCACGAATGGTGACATGTTATTCAAAGGGTGGATAGAATACTTAATATGGTTGTACCATATTTATAATAACATCATAGTATATATATGATACTGAAGTTATTATTTTAGAATGGTAACAACAAAGGAAGAAGAAGTGGAAGAAGAAATGAACTTGGAAAAGGGTGGTGAAATCATTACCTCTTCTTCGGGTTCTTCCTTTTGATTTGATCTAAAGGGCTCCTTAGGTTGGCTTTCTGATCAAACTAATGCCTCTAGGTTGTAGTGAGGGATGTTGGGAGAGTATTTTGGCAGAGTTTGGCCGAACCAAAACGCTTTGAAGGTGTGAAGAAATGGGAAGGAGGAGTGCCCTTTTATAAGAGGGGTCAGGGGCACCTTTGGAAAAGCTAGAGATATTAGTTTATAATAAATTCATATTCGGTTTCTAATGGCTCAAAAGTTGATTATTAAAATTTTAAGGTGGGTATGGGTCGAAAAAAACTCAACCAATAGAATTTAGACAGGTTTGGGTACTTATATTAACCTTATCTTTAAGTATTAACTCTAAGTTAATTAGTTTCACTTTTACATTGTATCTTTGTATTTTTATATAATATGGTTAATAAACTTACAATATACATCCAAGAGACCCCCAAGTGGTCCATTAATGATGAACCTATCATGATATAAGTCTCTTGGCCGAACCTTAGATTTTTAGGAATTTAATATAAATTAATAATATAATATTTGTTTTAAGAACTCTTTTATGTCAATTTTGACACTATTCAATAGTTGATTTTTGTAAAACTCATAACAGATTGATTACTTCGAAAAAAGTCAATTAAATCAATCCTAATATATCATATTATCCTATAAAATTTGTTTAATTCATTAAAAGTTTCAGATTTTATTTATTTGGGTATTTATAATATCAATTATTTTAATTTTTCATTATTATAGTAATTACTAAATCATTATTGTGTCATAAATAAAATAAATTATTTAATGTCTAAAAATTATAAATAAAATATCATTATGTAGGAAATCTTTTTAACTTTCTAATGAATATTTATAATCTAAAATCCAACATATATTACCCTATGTAACAATTGTTTTTCTAAAAGATATATGCTTCTGTCATTTTTGTATTCATTTTAACTTAATTAAAATGAAGTGTCATTATCACATACAAGTGGATCCATGGGGTCCTAAAATCGACCCAAAGATGCCCATGGTCGACTATGTATCAAAAAATAGGGTTAAGACACGTTTTAGGATAATTTAGTATTATTATAATATTATTTTTTAACCCTTATTTACCGGATTTACCCTTAACCATGGTAAATAAAATATTTACCGTAGTAATTATTCAAAATGTCTAAAAATAAAAGTTTCCTATTTACACAATTTGAACATCCTGATTCCAAATATGGAATCCATTTTCCTAAATTCAAAACACAGAAGTGGAAGAAATTAATTTAAAATTAATTCCCGCTGTCAAAACAAAAAGCGTGTTTTTAAGAGATAATAACTATCAAAAGATTGACACTTGTTTATGTTCGGTTTAATTGTATAATTATGTCCAATGACCAAAATTATATTAAATGGTAAAAATATATTCTAAATATACTTTAAAACTACTAAAATTCATAATTTATCACTATTAATTATTTTGATTAAAAAAGTTGTTTTTAATTAAAATTTAGTAATTTTCAATATTCATCAAAATATCAAAGCTATCCGAAAAGTACCAAAATTTCACCTTAGGCTAAATTAGATATTACGAATCCAAAAATGAAGTCCATTTTGAAATATAAAATATATATGATTTCAAAAAGTAGGTATTACTATTCACAACGGCTAGTTTAATTAGTTGTGGTTTGTGTTAGAACTCGAGGTTGCGTACAACACACGCTATCGCATTATTCGAAGGGAAACGCCTCGTGGAAGCTTGGGGTGTTACATTCTCCCCTCCTTCAAATAATTGCGTCCTTGCAATTTCTAGGGTATTACTGCATAAAAAGACTCGGGTGGTTTTTCATCATAAGTTTCTCGGGTTCCCACGTTGCCTCTTCCATCTTATGATTTCTCCACAAAACTTTTACCAGACGCGTCGTCCGGTTTCTCAGTACATGTTCTCTTGTATCAAGAATCCTGATAGGCTCTTCACAATAAGACAGATCAGGTTCCAGTTCTAATTCCTCATAGGTGAGTACATGCGTTGGGTCAGGCATGTATTTTCTCAACAGTGATACGTGGAACACATCGTGAACTTTGGAGAGACTTGGCGGCATTGCCAATCGGTAAGCTACAACCCCAATTCGTTCTAGAATTTCGAAAGGTCCGATGTACCTGGGTCTCAATTTACCTTTCTTACCAAAACGTATGACTCCCTTCCACGGAGATACCTTCAGGAAAACATGATCACCGACTTGAAATTCCAAGTCCTTCCTTCGATTATCGGCATAGCTCTTCTGCCTACTTTGAGCTACTTTGATGTGATTTTGGATTACTTTCACCTTTTCCACCGTTTCCTCCACCAGTTCTGGGCCTACAAGTTTTCATTCACCAACGTCATCCCAACAGGTTGGTGTACGACATCTCTTTCCGTATAACGCTTCATATGGTGCCATCTGAATACTCGAATGGAAGCTATTGTTATAGGAAAATTCTAACAGAGGTAAATATTGATCCCAAATACCCAGAAAGTCAAGTGAGAAGGATCTCAACATGTATTCTAAGGTTTGAATAGTCCGTTCTGATTGTCCGTCTGTCTGAGGGTGGTATGCAGTGCTCAAATTAAGTTCAGTATTTAGGGATTTCTGAAGACTTTTTCTAGAATCTTGAAGTAAAACGGGGATCACGATCAGAAACAATCGAGAGGGGTACTCCATGAAGTCTCACAACTTCATTAATATATAGTCTTGCTAGACGTTCCAGGGGTAGATCATCTCTTATAGAAAGAAAATGTGCTGACTTGGTAAGACGATCAACAATAACCCATATTGCATCGTTCCTTCTAGGAGTCATTGGTAGCCCCATGAAAAATTCCATCGTAATATTGTCCCATTTCCACTCCGGTATGGGAATAGGTTGCATGACTCCTCCAGACTGTTGCCTTCCAGCTTTCACTTGTTGACAAACCATACATCTTGACACAAAATCAGCAATCTTCCTCTTCATGTTGTCCCACCAAAAATGTTCCTTCAAATCTCTATAAATTTTGGTGCTCCCAGGGTGTATAGAGAAATTGGAACTATGAGCATCATCCAGAAATTCCCTTTTTAGATCAGGTATATCGGGAACACAAAGTCTCTTCCCAAATTTCAAAATTCCATCTTCATACACAAAGTCTCTCAATCTCCCATCATTCACAGCTTTAATCTTCTTTTGAAATTCTTCATCATCGGTCTGAGTACTCTTAATCCTTTCTATTAAAGATGGTTTGGCAACCATTTGAAAAAGAAATGATGTTTCGCCTTCCCTGGTTATTCCCATGTCCATCTTCACTAGATCCATGAAAATTGGATCCCTTTCAATTCTCATATTGTTCAAAACTCCATGGTCTTTTCTACTCAAAGCATCTGCCACCTTGTTTGCTTTCCCCGGGTGGTAGTGTATCGTGAAATCATAATCCTTGAGTAATTCAAGCCATCTCCTTTGCCTCATGTTGAGTTCTTTTTGTGAGAAAATATACTTCAAACTCTTATGATCAGTATAAATCTCACATTTTTCACCATAGAGGTAGTGCCTCCATATCTTCAAAGCAAAGATCACAGCTGCTAACTCGAGATCATGAGTAGGATAGTTTTTTCATGAATTTTTAACTGTCGTGATGCATAGGCAATAACTCTATCATTCTGCATAAGGACACAACCAAGTCCTTTCTTCGATGCATCACTATAAATAACGAACCCATCATTCCCCAATGGTAGAGTCAATATAGAAGCATTGACTAATCTTTTCTTCAGTTCTTCAAAACATTCTTCACACTCTTTTGTCCAAACAAATTTAACCCCTTTACGTGTGAGCTTCGTTAATGGGTTAGCCAATCGGGAAAAATTCTGGACGAAACGTCGATAATAACCTGCCAAACCAATAAAACTACGTACCTCAGTTATACTCGTAGGTGCTGGCCATTCTTGGATTGCCCTGGACTTAGAAGGATCAACAGAGATTCCATATTTGGAGACAATATGGCCAAGAAAAGATATCTCCTGAAGCCAGAATTCACACTTGCTAAACTTCCCATATAATTCATGCCTCCTCAGAGTCTTCAAGATAATGCGCAAGTGATTTTCATGATCTTCGTAGGTTTTGGAGTATACCAAGATATCATCAATAAATACCACCACACATTCATCGAGATACTCCTTGAAAACTCTATTCATCAGATCCATGAATACAGATGGTGCATTAGTCAATCCAAACGGCATTACAGTAAACTCGTAATGCCCGTACCTGGTTCGAAATGCTGTCTTTGGAATGTCTTCCTTCATCACACACAACTGATGGTATCCAGATCGAAGGTCAATCTTTCAAAAGTATTGAGCTCCATGCAGTTGTTCAAATAAATCATCAATGCGAGGTAGGGGATACTTGTTCTTTATCGTTATAGCATTGATCTCCCTGTAGTCGATACATAACCTCATAGATCCATATTTCTTTTTAACAAAAAGGACAGGGGCTCCCCATGGAGAAACACTAGGGAGAATAAATCCCTTATTACTCAATTCCTCTAGTTGTTTCTTTAGTTTGACTAACACTACAGTGGCTATTCTATAAGGGGTCTTCGATATAGGCCTTGATCCAGTAATCAAATCAATGGAAAACTCAACTTATCGTTCTGGAGGATGTCCAGGTAAATATTCCGGAAATACATCTACAAATTCTTTCACAACAGGTACATCCTCTATTTGAACATTCCTTTCCTCACCGACAGTTATTTCATTCTCTTCCTCACCAATAATTGAATTAAATTGAGCTACTGGGGGTGGATCTAATTAAGAATTAGGTGGTGACGATTCTGCTCTAAAGATAAGGTGTTCCTTATCATTATCATCAAGAATCGTGACCTCTTTATTCTTACAATAAATCTTCGCATCATAGTCCGAAATCCAGTCCATACCGAGGATTATATCAAACTCAATCATAGGTATGACGATGAGATCTGCAGATAAAGAAAATTTATGTGCTCTAATGGGGACTGTTTCACAAAACATTGTTGCAATGATACTTCCCTTAAGAGTTTTAACTGACAACTCCCTTATTAAATCAAATTGGAAATATCTAATTTTCTTAGCAAACTGGGAAGATATTGAACAATGCGATGATCTAGAGTCAAATAATGCATTTGCTAAACTTGAGGAAACCATTAAATTACCTTCCACCACGTCTTTTGGAGCTTCTACCTCTGCAGTAGTGATAGCAGAAGCCTGGCCTTGATCCCTTGGCCTTTTCTGAGGTATGTTCTCCTGACGCTTAGGACATGCATTTGCATAATGCCCCATATCCCTGCAATTGTAGCACTGAACGTTGGTATCTTCCTTCTTCCCCTTGCAATCACGAGCTTGGTGGCCTTTTTCACCACACTTGTAACAGACTCCCATTCCCTTCAAGCAAGTACCAGTATGTTTCTTCCCACATTTACCACAAGATGGATATTCAACCTTTCCCTTCTTCCCCTTATATCCATTCCCAGATTGATCAGCAGGTCTCTTTTTCTCTTTCTTTTCTTTAAAGTCATAAGACTTAGAGAATTCCTTTTCGGTCGTGATAGTACATGAGACAATGTCTTCGTACGATGAAAAGGATTGTGAGACTAATGCTCGACGGAGAAATGGTTTTAACCCATCAAAGAAACGATCAATATTACTTCTTGGGTTGCGAATATAATCTCCAGCATACCTCGCTAACCTTGTAAAGTTAGCCTCATACTTTGTGACATTCTCATCCTCCTTTTGTCTCAGACCCAGAAATTGCCTTTCCATATCTGCTCGATGGTCGCGAGGAAAGTATTTTTCTAAAAACAGATCTTTGAACTCCCTCCATTCCATATTTGATACTTCATCATCTTCCTTCATGTTTTGAATCAATGACCACCATTGATCAGCATCTCCCGTGAGGCGGTAAACTGCCATGATAACTTTTTCCCTTTCACTGCTCCCCAAAGCCTGAAATATTTTCTCTAGGGAATTTATGCACTGCTCGGCTACTAAGGGATTTGTACTCCCATTGAATGTTGGTGGTTGTTGCCTCATGAATCGATCTAACATTGATCCTCCACGCTGCGGATCAGGGTGCTCCATACGGGTTATTATTCATAACCTTAGTAAGTTGTCCCAGTATAGTGATTAGCTGATCGGCACCAGTTGCATCACCAGCCCCACTATAATTATCTTGAGCAGGAGGGCAATCCCTACATGGAGTGAGTGCATTGGTACGGTTTCCATTTCTTCCACTAGGCGCCATTTCTAAACAATGGCATAAACTAGATCAGTTTATGAATCAAAATATATAATCCCATACTTATAAAACACTTAAGATAAATTGAACTATTTATGGATATAATCCATAATCATAAGAATGTTTTCTTTGAGGAAGTATATACTCATAATCCCTTCAAAACGATTTTTAAAGAAAAATGAGAGTTATCCTAAGCATATCCCCCGGGAGTGTCGTTACCAAGAGTGCAGCAAGGCCCGTTGTCGTGCACCAGTTCCCGTTCGAGTCTAGCTCAAAGGGGTGTTTTCAGGTTTTACCCCTAGGTACATCTGTGCCAGAGCCGCCTCTACCTGATCGTATCCAGACAGGGATGTATTTCTCAGAAAACTCACAAAATCTCTACAATACCAAAATTCTAGTAAGTTCTTCTATACTAATCCTCAATGTTCATCTTAGGTCTACGTGCTCTAATCAGAGTTTATCTAAATCTAGCTTCCAAGGTTTGTACTAAACTTCCTCTGATACCAACTGTAACGCCCTGACCCCAGTTACCCAGAGTCGGTGCATTATTACTTAACATTGGTATGATCACAAGAATGATCAAATCTCGAAAGACCGATTGGTTTAGTAGTCTTGGAAACAGTAGATATATTCATAAGTCTTACATTACATCATAAAATGAAAAACTACTACAACAACATATTGTCTCCATAATCCACACTCATATCCCCACATAATATCCCTACAGGTCATTCATAATTGACTTCTTCACTTCCTGGGAAAAATAAAACATAGAAAAGAGTGTGAGCTCAAATGCCCAGTAAGGATAACAATATAGCGAAAACTTTCATAAATAAGAATAAACATTTAAGGCAATGTATAACTAAAACAAAAGCCTTTTAAACTTGAACTTTTAACATAGTATGGAATAAATAAAATGAGATAATGTCATTTACATATTCACATTGTTATTCTACTAATCGAATAATCACATGCAAAATCAATAACCACTTTCATAATGATGGAATGCATAATGCCAGACTATCATAACCACATAGCCAAGGCCTCGTGCCAAGACTACAAATAAGATTTTGTCAAGGCCTTGTGCCAAGACCCTAGTTTGTCTCATGAGACCTACCGATGCATCGAGGAGCTATAGCGGGCTCCACCCGTTACATATTAAGTCCAATGCATTCCCATATGAAAAGGTTTAAACATAACATAAACATTCGTATTAAAACTAGCATACGAAATGTTAATACTTTCACCATAAACCATGAATGGTATAAAAATAGAACATCCACAGTCAAACAAATCACAAAACCTTCAATATAATATAGAAGTTTTGTATCATAACAAATCAACATTAAATAAGCGTAAAATCCATCAAAGGATGTTGACATAGATGAAATCAAAATTCTTTTTAAAGAAATATCTCTTTTTATTTTGAAATAATTTAAGACCCATATAAAATAAAACATTTTCTTTGAAAATATTCTTATAAACTTGTAAGGAAAGCTTTGAATATTTTATAACGACGGAAAATAACCTCACCCGCCGTATAAGTTAAAAAGAACATTCTTACCTTAATTCTGTCGAAAAGGTTAAAAAGGACCTTGTTTTGAAAATGACAGAAAAATTCCTCTTATAAAAAGTAAAACAAGGGTATAAATGACATTAACCCATATTCTTGTAAAAATGTTTTGAAATACATTTTGAAGAAACATGGATGTGGATGATAACGAGATCCCAGTAGATTATTACGTATAAACAACCTCAGATAATGAAGAGATTGTGTTGTAACCCTTACCTTGTACTTTTCCTTGGTTGGGGTAGGTTAACCTCATGTATAATGGTGAAATAATTGTTACTAAATTATACAAGAATCATATACATTAATATGATTTCATATATGATCTTTTAATATCGATTTATAATAATATCTTAGTATTATCGTTGTTTCGGGTGTTAACTCACTTGTTTTCTTTTATATGTTTTGTAACGTAAGACATTTTTGTAAAGGATAGGTTGTATATTATTAATATCCAGAATGATATCAAGTCCTTAACATCATTTTTAATTCATCAAATGATAATTATACTTGAATGGATACGATGGAGAATGAATCTCATCGCGTTCGTGGAGACGGTAGTCCATACGTACGCACGAGCGACAATATCATTCTTTTGATATGAAAATAATATATAAATGGATGGTATATCATATATACAGAATCATTAACATGTTATATTTATTATTTACATGAGTTACATATCATTATTATACCCATCCAAATAATAATATATTGAATAACAATTACACCACGACGTGGAGACGGTAAGCCGTACGTACGCACGTATGGTGACATGTTATTCAAAGGGTGGATAGAATACTTAATATGGTTGTACCATATTTATAATAACATCACAGTATATATATGATACTGAATTTATTATTTTAGAATGGTAACAACAGAGGAAGAAGAAGTGGAAGAAGAAATGAACTTGGAAAAGGGTGGTGGAATCATTACCTCTTCTTCGGGTTCTTCCTTTTGATTTGATCAAAAGGGATCCTTAGGTTGGCTTTCTGATCAAACTAAGGCCTCTAGGTTGTAGTGAGGTATGTTGGAAGAGTATTTGGGCAGAGTTTGGCCGAACCAAAAGGCTTTGAAGGTGTGAAGAAATGGGAAGGAGGAGTGCCCTTTTATAAGAGGGGTGAGGGGCACCTTTGGAAAAGCTAGAGATATTAGTTTATAATAAATTAATAATCTGTTTATAATGGCTAAAAAGTTGATTATTAAAATTTTAAGGTGGGTATGGGTCGAAAAAAACTCAACCAATGGAATTTAGACCAGTTTGGGTACTTATATTAACCTTATTTTTAAGTATTAACTCTAAGTTAATTAGTTTCACTTTTACAATGTATCTTTGTATTTTTATATAATATGGTTAATAAACTTACTATATACATCCAAGAGACCCCAAATTGGTCCATTAATGATGAACCTATCATGATATAAGTCTCTTGGCCAATCCTTAGATTTTTAGGAATTTAATATAAATTAATATTATAATATTTGTTTTAAGAACTATTTTTTGTCAATTTTGACACTATTCAATAGTTTATTTTTGTAAAACTTATAACAGATTGATTACTTCGAACAAAGTCAATTAAATCAATCCTAATATATCATATTATCCTATAAAATTAGTTTAATTCATTAAAAGTTTCATATTATATTTATTTGGGTATTTATAATATCAATTATTTTAATTTTTCATTATTATAGTAATTACTACATCATTATTGTGTCATAAATAAAATAAATTATTTAATGTCTAAAAATTATAAATAAAATATCATTACGTAGGAAATCATTTTACCTTTCTAATAAATATTTATAATCTAAAATCCAACATATATTACCCTATTTAAAAATTGTTTTTCTAAAAGATATATGCTTGTGTCATTTTTGTATTCATTTTAACAAAATTAAAATAAAGTGTCATTATCACTTACAAGTGGATCCATGGGGTCCCAAAATCGACCCAAATATGAACATGGTCTACTATGTATCAACCAATAGGGTTAATACACGTTTTAGGGTAATTTAGTATTTTTATAATATTATTTTTTAACCCTTATTTACCGGATTTACCCTTAACCATGGTAAATAAAATATTTACCGTAGTAATTATTCAAAATGTCTAAAAATAAAAGTTACCTATTTACACAATTTGAACATCCTGATTCCAAATATGGAATCCATTTTCCTAAATTCAAAACAAAGAAGTGGCAGAAATTAATTTAAAATTAATTACCGCGTTCATAACAAAAAGCGTGTTTTTAAGAGATAATAACTATCAAAAGATTGGCACTTGTTTATGTTCGGTTTAATTGTAAAATTATGTCCAATGACCAAAATTATATTAAATGGTAAACATATATTCTAAATATACATTAAAAGTACTAAAATTCATAATTTATCACTATTAATTATTTTGATTAAAAAAGTTTTTTTTAATTAAAATTTAGTAATTTTCACTATTCATCAAAATATGAAAGTTATCTGAAAATTACCAAAATTTCACCTTAGGATAAATTTGATATTACGAATCCAAAAATGAAGTCCATTTTGAAATATAAAATATATATGATTTCAAAAAGTAGGTATTACTATTCACAACAGTTAGTTTAATTAGTCGTGGTGTGTGTTAGAACTCGAGGTTGCGTACAACACACGCTATCGCATTATTCGAAGGGAAACGTACCGTGGAAGCTTGGGGTGTTACAATCTCCTTGCAGTCTTGGATTTCTATAGGTCTCTCCTCGAAGGTTTCATCATCATAAACATCGATCTCTCCCTAATCGATAATATGAGAGTCATCATGAAAATAAAGACGGAGCTGTAATACATGGAAAACATCATGTATCCAACTCATATGTGGTGGAAGTGCTACTCGATATGCCACATCTCAAACATGAGCTAATGCCTCTAAAGGCCCATCAAACCGGGTCCTATTGGGACACAACATACCCCATGAAATGGAATTCTTGAGCCCAAAACACACAATTAGACAACTTCGCGAGCAACAGATGTTGGCGAAGAACTCTCAAAATGGCTCATATATGCTATGCATTCTCCTATTCAGAAGTGGAGTACACAAGGATTCCATCGATGAAAACTACCATAAAAATTTCTAGGAACTCACGAAACACAATATTCATCAATAACATGAATATAGCTGGAGAATTTGTCACACCAAATGGAATTACATCAAACTCATAATGCCCATGACGACAACGAAAACGAGTCTTCGAGATATCCTCATCCTTCACACGCATCTCATGATATCCTCACCACAAGTCGATCTTTGAAAAAAAAACTTTTACATTTCAGTTGAGTGAATAAATCATCAATCCACGGAAGAGGCTAGCGATTCTATATTGTCACTATGTTTAAGCGATGATAATCGACACACAGCTTCAAACTGTCGTCGGCCTTTGTCATGAAGAAAATCGGTGCACCCCATGGTGACACACTTGGTCGAACAAAACCACACTGTAACAGACCATCAAGCTATATACGTAGCTCTTTTAACTCAAAAGGGTCCATCCTATATGAGGATATAGAGATAGGAGATTCTCATGGCTATATCTCAATCCCAAACGTGATCTCTCATCGAGGGGGTAATGCTACAACCTCTTCTGGAAAGACATTAGGGTAATTCTATACGACCCTAGGAAATGCCATATTTTGAACATTTGATGAACTCAATGTCATATCATTCATCCTGGATGATAAGGATTGAACACGCCTATGACCCATCCGAGGATCTCGCTCACCAACAAACACCACTTTCTCTCCATCCTCACCAATGAAGATGACCTTCTTCCTGAAGCAATCCATGATAGCCTGAACCAAATACAACCAATCCATGCTGAGGATGACATCATATGGTTGTATTCATAAACATAGGAAATATCCCCAAGAGCGGTGTTTCCCCAACAGTAGCTCATAATCTCTACATTCTTCCAACATGTCAACACGACCACCAACTAGCGTAGTCAACGCCAAGGTCACAAGAAGACTCTCTACCTCAAGTACCAAATCATGGACATGGGTAGGTTATATGATGGAGTGTGTCACTCTGGAATCAAACAAGGCATACACAAAGGTATATAACAAGAAATGGGTACCTCTAACAACATCCGGCTCATCTGGGGCTGATAATGTTTGAGCCTGAAGCTGGCCCCGACCTCCTCTATGGCCTCTCTGACCCTGATGACAACCACCACCATGGACATGCTCTACAATCTAAGGATGAGGAGCATCATGGGGTTTTCCTCTACCTGCCCCATATACCCTCTGCTAATCTAAAGCTGGTGCAACTGGCTGCTGCTGCCTTGTCTACAACTGCCTCAAAGGAGGAACCTAGAGCGTAGAACCTGGTGCATGATGAATGATATGAAATCCCAGGCACACCCACTGCTGAGGACCACAAAAACATCCATAAAAACATGTTCATGATCCCTTTTAATAGCTCTGAGAGTTGCTGGCTCTGGAGAAATGAGATGTGAAGGGGTGGGACCTACCCCTGGCTGAACAGAAACTCTTCTGCCCTAAAAATTGGGAACGCCAGACCACAACTCTGCTTTGTGAGGAATCATGATGATTTCCCTCTCGTAATGATCTGGTCCTGGCTAAATTCCTATCAACAACCTCTAACCTCTCAGTACCTCAAGATATATCTTAATCTTAAATGGGGTGACCTGATGCTGGATCTATGGACGCAAAGCATCCTCGAAATTCCTCGCTTTGGACTCCTCATCTGATAAGAGGTTTGAAGCATATCGAAAGATGTTCCTGAAATGGATTCCAAAACCTTGAACACAGGAGATCTCCTGTCGAATGGTAAGAAGCTCTTGGCGACTAGACGCCTCTCCATTTGAATAAAGAATCTCGACTCTAAACCAGTCTCAGAACTCCTACCATGAGATCGCTTACTCCTCATGATCCCCGAGGAACAAAAACCACCACTGCATTGCTGCTACACGCATAATCTTTACAAGCAAGGACACCCAGTTATCCTTACAAGAATGAACCAAACTGAAGTTGATCTCGACCTGCTATAACCATTCTTCTATGGATGCATCTGTAACAGAGCCCTCACACTTCTACAGACTCTGGCGCTGAAACTCTCGAAGTGTCTTCCTCTACGTGTCGTCATCGTCAACCTCTACCGTGCAATGATCTGCTGGAACAACATGCTAGAAATTTTCTATGTAAACCTGACGATGACGTCGACCTTGATCAATACCTATAAAATAATAAACTTTTAGAGTTCCCAAACCTACAATATGGAAGACTCGTTATTAATGAACTAATTGTTTTCTTTAATTCGTTTTATGTCAACATATCCCAAGGTATTCCCATTCAAACACATGCACAATGAATAATGATGCATGATCCATTCCTAGGTCTCTACCCTTCAACTAGTATCACATTATTTAGTAGCCATTGTAAAAATAAAGGTCTGTACATCAGATCATAGGGGGCCTTAAATTCTTATGTCTCAGCTGGTCTCCAGTGTTTACCTCACTTGCTAAACATGAATGACATCTTTTCCCAACTATCCCATGCAACATCACCTGTGCCTAACTCCATTCCCCATCCTATCCCACGACCAGAGCCTCGGATACCACACTGTCATCACCCCATCATCAAAAAGCATACCCCTCCTGGGTCAGAAATGTTAAAAGGGGGATAATGACCCCCTGAGTCTTGCCTCCTGCAGTCCTCAGGTTGGCGACTAGCACCATGGGTATTGTAAGCACACAAATGGGAGGCATTACCCTCTAAGAGAACACATTCAGAAGAGAGAGATATGATAGACACCAATCAACTCCAAATCAGAACTAGAATATAAAAGAAACCCATGTGCATATATGAAATTTCATGCAGAAGTACTACAAATGTATGGGAAAAACTGGATGTAACCAAAGAATGTAAATATAGTAGCCACTAGCAACCCGAACAGCTCCTGCAACCCCAAGCTAGTAAACAACATCTTAATCTCCAACCTTCTCTAAGTGACCTGAATATAGTTTATATATACATAGGGTGAGTATAATAATACACTCATTATTATCCTCTCCGAAGCCTCTCGTGAAAAAGTGATGAAAGCAAGCTAAAGTACAGTGGACAACAAGTGAAACTAACTCATCACCTAAACATGTATACTATGGTTCCAACCTTAACATGGCTAATCTCACCAAGTAACGAATAAAAGTATATATCATATAGTAATGAATATCAAGGGTACCCTTCTACTACTTCCCCACAGGTTTTCCGCTCTTCCCCAACGTCGCACGTCTTGAGCATCTCTCTGAAAAAAGGCTTGCCTGCAGACAACTGTGGGAAGCACCACAATATGCACCTCGTGCTACAAAACTACCACGTCCACACACCAATGAAAATATATAGTTTCTAGGAGCCACCACAGCTCTCATAACGTGTATCACACGTGGAGTATTGTACCACAATCCATTACAGCCCATACACCGAGTAAGACTCCTCAAGCCATCACATCCTATACATGTTACACCTATAGTGGTACATAGAAAAGTATATCCACAATATATGTGTGTGAATAACCACAAGCCAATACAGCACTCTACACAAATATATGGTGAAAAATAACCAATGTACCTGCCAGCACCAGTAACTACCAAGATAAGAGAGCTGGGCCAATGGGGGTAGTCAGCCATCCATCCTCCCACTGAAATGTTGGGGAAAACACCCCACATGGCTAAAAATCCCTAGGGTGTCAGTTGCCCTTACTGACATGGTGGAGTAGCATATAAAAACGAAACAATTAATAGATATATTATATCTCACACCCACACTATAGGAATTACGTATTCTTAGACACAACTGAAGAAAACGTCTCTCAGACTCCAGGCTGCTACTTATAAGACTATGTATTTTATAAGCACACAACCAATCAAAGAGCTTTATCAGATTACTTCATTCCCTTTTTATCAGTTCCAATTTACGTTATTTAAATATTATAATAACACCCAAATCCATTCTCCCTTAAAAAAAACAACCTCAACATTAAGTTCCATCAAACCCCAACCCCATGGGTTAACACCATTTATTCAAATATTTATTACGAAATTACATTCCCACATTTCCAAGAATTCAAGAAAAACATTCTAAGCTACTAAACACAGCGGCATCAACATGGTGAGTAGATGTATTACCCGTCAATTCTTTTCCACATATAAAAAGAGTATAAACCCATCCTTCCAAGAGAAGCTAAACACAAAAATCACGCGGCATACCCCATGCATCTTTGCCTCTTTCCGAAGAATGGTAAGCAAGACCAGCTTCCCTGAGTAGTTTGGAAAAGTAAAGTAGATAAACAAAAAAAAACTCCGAGAATCCAATAATCACATCCATCCCATTCCATCATCCCTACTGTCCTCACCGACACCCACATGCATAACTGATGCATCTCGCCACTCTAGGCGTCATCTGCTACTACAACCAAAAGGCCTCCATGCCCCAACATATCACAACGGCCATCCAGGATCACATCACAGCACATGCTGTAGGAAAACAACATCACATCAATAGGGCTCTTGGCCCTTCAACAATCAATAGTGTAACTCAGAACCCTTTAAAGAATTATCAAACAATCAGTTTTTTAATCCATCTTGAATTAATAGATTTATTATTCGTAGGGTCCAAATTAGGGAAACCTAATCAGTAAGCTATCACCAATAATTAAACATTCTTACTGCATCAATTTGATTATCATCAAATTACTACTAGAAAAAATTCCTTTACATGAAACATTATCTTTAGCCAAAAAATTATAAATTAATCCCAATTTACGTTCTTTACTGATTTCTATCTTGAATGAACAGTTAATCAAAGCATGCATATATATCACAACATATGGAAAAACATGAGGCAATGACATACGACTGAAATCAATTTATTTATCTGGTTAAAATATTTATTATGTAAAATCCATTGTCATCTTTTCGAATAAAACATGATAACAATACAGTTACACATAAAAGAAAATAGAAGCAAAAAATCCCCTTCCTCAAACAGTTCCTCACATTACATATCCACACAACATGTCTCGATCCTTCTCTCACGATAACTACATCCACCCAAGGGTGCCACGATACGACATCACCAACCAAACCCAAAGAAAACCCCATTAGAAGCATGAAGATTAAATGCTATAACATGGAAAGTAGAATCATGAGAAGTTGATCCCCAAAGGAACAATGATAAAACATACCATATATAGAAGATTGACCAAAACAGCTCTGTTGCATCAAAACACAGCGGAACAAATTTGAGGAGTAAAGTTTGATTGTGAAACTCCTATGGGAAGGATCGAAAGGTTCTACTATCTCATAGCTGAGAACAATGAGGGAGAACAAGGGAGAAAGATATATTGTCCCTTTTTAAGATTTAATGGGAAGAAAATTTAAGATACACTTAATTCACCATAAAAAGCAGATCGTATTAACCCATGTGGTTTGACCATTTAAAAACATCCTGAGCCATATGAATAATTAATATAGGATTTATGGCCTTTGAATCGTTCTTAAGTGTTATTAAAATTAGGCTTAATTGTATTTTACGTCAATGGAAATATCAAAGGGGAAAAAATATAGGAAGCTGGAAACACTGTTCACATACTCAAAATTTGGAAAAGGAAAACAAATGTCACTGTTAGACCTCACCGTTAGAGGTTAACAATATACCTCACCATTAGAGGTTACGGATAAACCTCACCATTACAGGTTACCATAGAACACACCATTATAGGTTGCTGATAGACCTCACCATTGGAGGTTACCGATAGACCCCACCATTCTGGAAACACTATACACCTACCATTTTGGAAAAATTGTACACCTACCATTATGGAAACACCATACACCTACCCTTCCAAAAACATTGTACACCTAAAATTTTGGAAACACGGTACACCTACCATTCTGGAAACACTATACACCTACCATTACTGTTCACCTACTGTTTTAGGTTACCGGTAAAGGTTACCGATAGACCACACCCATCTAGAAACACTGTTCAAGTCTACCGTTAGAAGGTCTCTGTTAGAACATCACCATTATAGAAATACTGTTCTTGGTCACCGTTAGAAGGTCACCATTAGAAGGTTACCATTCTGGAAACACTGTTCATGGTCACCGTTAGAAGGTCACCGATAGAAGGTTACCATTCTGAAACGCTATTCAAAGAACTGAAAAAATTGGAAAACTGTTTGGAAAAAGACAACCTAACCTCACAAAACACCTCAAAAATCATAATTCATAAATGGAATGGGCCAGAGAGGTCCGGGCCATTACACATACCCCAACTGGTGTTACTGAAAATAAAAGGTAATAACAACAAAAAGAAACATATAATAAAATGAGAAAGGAATAAATCCTTTACATAGATGTGTGGTCCCAAAGGTTAAGTAGAGGCTTGAGAGAGACTTTTTCAGAATTTGGGGTGCCTTTGGAGGAATCTAGAGAGATGTTCATAGAGCAAGGACATGATATAATGGATTTGATTGATATGATGTGTGATCTACTATGGGTTTATATTTGGAAAGAGTGGAAAACACTTTAATATATAGTTTTTATGCACTACACGTTAAAATTATAAACTCCACAATCCATCCAATGGTTTTTTCCCAAGGGGTTTTCTAAAGGTGAGTGGTAATATTTATATTATATGGACAACGGCCTTACTTATTAAAATATTAATCTTTCTTATGTGTAGGTGAGTCACACTTTCAAGGAAATCATTTTTAAAAGTTAAAATATTTTATAAGTCTTGTAGGGACTACTAGGGAATCATAAAAATAATAAAAAAACTAAAATCAAATTATTTTTAAGATAAATAACATATTAGAAAAAAATACCTTTTGTTTTCTTTTATTACATCAATATTATGTCATTATGATTTCATAAATTTCATTAGATATTTAAAGGGTATTTAATTTTTATATGAAAATACTACAATCTTAGAAAATTAGGAAAAATTCACCATCAGTTAATTTCAATTTTAATATTAAAAAATAATATTCATTTTTTAAAATAATTTTATTTTTATGGGAATTTTATGTTTTTATATAAAAACTGATATTTATTGAAAATTAATGGGTTTTGACAAAAACTGTTTTCAAACCATAGTAAAAATTAAATTTGTATTCATAAAAAATATACAATCATTTATATTTAATAAAAATTAATTTAGTAATAATATTTATTAAAATATTATTTAATTTAAAAATCCACTAATTCATAAAATCATATTTCTTAATTGAATTTAAATATTAACTAAACATACTATTTGTTCTTTAAAAATAACTTACATAGTAATAATAATAAAATGAAAGTATATTCTTCATAAAAAAATAATTCACATAATCATAGTTCTAGGGTATAGTTACATAACCCCTTATTACACCTACATATAACCTAAGGGTATGGTGTGTGATGGTGACATACTTTTGGGGTGTATTAGATAACATCTCCCAGGTGGTAATCTCTATTAACTACCACTTCTCCTGTATGAAATTCTATAAAAGCATAACATATTGAAGCTCAGATAGGGCTTGGTCAAGAGAAAAGCCCAGTGATGCAACCTCCTTTATGATCTTGGTCTTATGGGAGTCATGTGAAGAAATTCAATTGGATGAGGCAATTTCTTCCTTTTTCTGATTAAATTGTAATTTTTAAATCACTATATTTATACAAATCATGTGATCACTGTTCAACAACTATATTAGAAATGGTAAAAATTATTATTGTTATTTAAAAATACAAAAACATTATACAAATGAATTGAATTTGTATAATATAAACAGTTTACATATTAATACATTTAATTATATTACATGGAATTTCATTTATAAATTTTTTGGTTGTTAATGAATTTTCCACATTAGTGGGGGGGATTTATGGATAAATATAACTCTAACATGAACCTATCCCAAAAATAAAAGGATAAATCCATATCCAATGATAAATTAATATTTTATTATGATGAATATTCACCTTCAAGAACACATCATCTCTACTATCAAAATCAAAATCTGTTCAGTTACGTTCAAAATTGGACATCTAATGATCATGATCTGCCTTTATGAGCTCATAAATTATGTAACACCCCTAGGTTTTATAAAAATAAATTTAAATTCTTGAATATTATTAGAAAATAAATATTTAGAAATAGACCTTGAACATATTTTTTTTCATCGATGATTTGAATATCAAGAAATGGTCATCTACAGTTTTGATCATTAAGTCAATTGGAGTCTGCTAGAACTCACTTGTCTTTAGTGAATAGTATAATACCCCTATGAATGGTATTATAAATGATAATATGGACCTAGTTAATTGTAAATTTTATTATTATTTTATTATATTAAGTCATTACGATAATGACATCTTGATTAATTTTTCAAGGTGATATAAAAAGAGTTATAATTTTAAAATTTTATATTTTTGAATAAAAAATGATTTAAAAAATTATGATATTTGTAAAATTATTTTCAATAAATGGAGATAATTTTAGAATTATAATAATAAAAAAAATTAGGTAGAATTTTTGGTATTATTATGAAATTCATGATATTTTGATGAATAATTAAATTTAGTAAAATATAGTAGTTCAATTTATCAGTTAAATAAACTATTTTTTACATCCTGTTTGATTTAAGCCGACATGATTCACTTTAAAATGCTCTATTTAATATTTTTAACATAATAATGTAGAGTATTAATATTAATGGAAGAAAATATTAATATAATGATTAAAGTAATGTAAAAATCTTAATCTCATTCACCCTAAATACTGACCTCATTCCCCTCTTCATCTCACACCTCTCAAGCCTTGAGAATAGGCTAAATTCTTCCAAATACCTTCTACAAGGATTTTACACACGTGTATGGCCTACTGGTCTCACCAAAATCCCAAAAAAATGTCTTTAAGGTGGATCTCAAGGATAATATATCAAGAGGTAAGAATCCTCTTTCATTTTCATGCGTTTTCTTTTCAATTCCTTTCTTTTCTTATACTATATTCCCCTCACCAAATCAAAGATGTATGAAATCTAAAAAATTATATATATTCTATATTTTATCAACTTCATGTAAAAAAATCATCATCATTATTCCTCTCCTCTTCTACTTATTAAAAAAAATTAAAACACTATTCCTGATGTGTCATTTACCAAAACTAGGGACGATGCGCTATAAATTTCCATTACATCATTCAAAGATGATCATAATAACATTTTAAAAATTGAAGAACAATTTAATTTGTATTTTAAAACCTATTATATGTTCTATAATTAAATTATATTAAAAAAATTAAATTATATTATGGAATAAAATGATCAGATAATGTTTTATAATGATTAAAATGTTTAATTAAAATAATATATAACACTCTCAACTCTTTTACATGAATTTTAAACATGTTTTATGTAAGTACAACTCTTTGATAAAGAATTCTTAACCGAATTTCCATGCATTGGGTTAACATTAAACTAAATTAATTATGGAGTTGTTAGATCATTTGTATGATTAAGTTTTTATATATTAACTTTTATTATGTTAATTTATAGTTCATACACATATTCATTTCATTATATTTATTTTAATATCAATAATATTTTATTTTTGCCTGACTTTTTTTATAAAACCCTCTTTCAAACATACAATTTTACAAAATTCAAAGTTAATATTTTTATAAAAGTATACTTATTTGATGAAATTCTATGATTAGTGGGAATTTTCTATGCATACCGATGGGACCTATATCTACCTCCAATGCATTGGGTATGTGTAAGGTGGTGGTCGGTTGTATGGTTACTCCAAGTGTAACCTCAATTATTACATAATAAGGTAGTCATTAGTGTTACATTATGAGTTATCTGTGAGGGTTATAAATCATGATATACCAAAAAGAGTTAAAATATTATGTCTTTAATTCACCAAATTACCATTACATTTCCATATATTTTCTTTATTTTTTATTAATATATCATGGGAATCTCATATTTCACAATGTAACTATATATGGATTACATGTATGACTTTTTGAAAATGTTTTCATATGTTTGTATTTATTCATAGACTAATGTTTTTTCCTTTTTTATATCCCATACTGTTGTTTTTTCCTATCCCAGGTCTTTTAATGATTTTAACATGATATAAGGTTGTGTAAGACAGTGAATTAATCCACATTAAATGTTGTCATGATTTGTCAATGAAATAATGTTTTATTTCAAAATGTTTATATTTTTGATGAATTGGACACTTTTTGTTGTTTTTGGTATATACGAATGTGGAATGTTATGTATGTATTGAATCACAATTCTCAAAAACACTATATGTGAAAAGAAGATCAATATGAAAGTATGTTAGTTCTTGATTAAAATTCATGATTATGTAATGTACTAAGGATGGGTCCTTATATATGGTATCAGTGGATTGTATAGATTACATTAGAGGTTAGGATGATGTTAATAAAATAATATAGATTATTTTTACTGAATTAATAATTTGAACTGATATAGATTTTTAAGATTACAATTTTTTAACATATGATATGTTTGTTAAGAATGGTTTCCATAGAAGAAATAGGGAACCTGAAGTAGAGAGGCACTGAGAGAATGTATCCTTCCAAAAACATAGCCTTGAGTAACAGGGATTGGAAATGTGTAGCTTGGGATAGTAATTGATCAGCCGAAATAGGAAATAAACCACAATGGCATTCATGCAAAATAAAAAAAATGTGGAACCACAATGGAGCATGAAGATATAAGAACATTTTATAAGGAAAATACCTGTTATTTTTAGTGGATCTTCTAGCCCAGTAGTAGTTTATGTATGGATTAAATACCTTGAAATGATATTCGATGATTTGGGATGTTTAGGAAATCAAAATGTATGAATTTTCACTTATTGTTTTGAAGGTAATTCTAATCAGTTGTGGTAAATGATAATGAATATTAGGATACAAAGGATATTTATTCCTTAGAGCGATATGAAATTAAAATAACATTCCTCTATATATATTTTACTAGGGTGTATTGACATAGTTTGGAGAATAAATTCCTTGAATTGATGAAAATTGGAGGATGATTTAGTGGTCATGTATGATGTGGACATCGCCTGACTAGTAATGAATGCTCCAAATATTATTTTATATTGTGATATAAAAATCAACTGTTTTTACTCAGGATTGAATCCATTGAAGTGAAGGGCATTGAACTCCCATGAATTAAAATGTTATGAGAAATATATCTGATATACTGGGAGGTTAGAAATGGAGTATACTGATGATCATGTTCACTTTGAAATCATGGAGAAGAATAGGTCTGTATGAAAAGTGATGTGTAAGAATCAATCAATCTTAATTTAATGGTAATAAATACCTGATTCCATTTTATGAAAAATGTGGAAAACTCACTCTATGATATTACATACGAAAACCTTGATGGGTTTTCAATGTGGTATGTTTGGACATATGTCTTGAGATTAAAATGAAAAATATCTTAAGACTAATCCTAATAAGAAAACTGTTATGTGTTTTAAATGTTGTGATATAGGTCATTATGAAAATTCTTACACAATGAATGATCTGAATGATGAAATAAAGATATAATATAAGAAAAAATGCTTAGTAAGATCCTTTGTGACTATTTAAGAAGATGTGAGGCTATCAAATGATGTTGTATTATTTACCATGTTTGTTAACTCAGATTTTTCTAAATTACTATTTGATACCCAGTATACACATTCCATTAATTCTGGTGAATTTTCCGGTAAATTGATAATATCACCATAAAAAGATGACCAGAACATATTGTTAAAATAGTGATGGGAATATTACAGCCATGGGGAATTATAAGATTCATTCAATTGTGGATTATGAAAAGTCTATTACTAAAAACCATGTTATATTTCCCATAGTATTGTTTGATGTCATTCTGAGTATGGACTGACATTTTGTTTATCATGATAAGACCGAATTTAGAGCTAAATATGTTTTTTTATAAATAGTTTCATTTTAAAAAAAAATCATGAACCCATACAATTGATAAAATATCAAGAAGATGAGAAAATGATGAAAGATAGAAATGAATGTTATCTTTCCAATATTATTGAAAACAAGGGGGCTGTTTAGATTAATGATGTTCTAGTGGTTAATGAATATCATGATGTCTATGCATATGAGTTATCTAGTGTTATAGTTATTTGGTAAATCTAATTAACAATTTAAATAATTCTTGATACAATGAGAAATTCAAAGCCCCCTTATCGAAAGACTAAAATGGATCTTTTAGAGGTGAAAAATCATTTTTTGGGTTTTCATGATAATGGAAAAATTTATCAATGAACATATCCGTGGGGGGATCCTGTATTTCCCCTTTAAATTAAATATGATTCAATGAGAATTTTCATTGATTACCAAGACTTTGATAATATCAACATTAAAAACAATTATCCCATTCCACATATAATTTACTTATTTGATCATCTCCCTGACGCTCAATACTTTTCCCTGATTGAATTGAGATATTGATACCATCAGCTGACGGTGAAGGAGGAAGAAATCCAAAAAACATATTTTCATACTATATATGTGCGTTATGATTTTTTTCCATTTGGTTTAAATAATCTAATTTATGTATTCGTGGATCCTATGAATATTAGTTTTTATGAGTTCTTGGATAGGTTTGTGGTTTTGTTTATTGTTGAAATTTTTATATTTTCTAATAGTAATGATGATAATGATAAATATTTAAGGGTTTATTTTCATACCATAATGGAAAATAATCTGTATTGAAAATTAAGTATGATTGACTTTGGGTTACAACAATGTTATTTTCTAGTAATAATTATAAATAATGATGGAGTTACAGTTGATCCTACAAAAAAAGTGGTCGATGGATTCCCAGACATATAAATGGTAAAAAAATTCATTTTTTTCTTGGATAAGTAGATTATTATTAATAGTATGTTAAAAAAATCATATTTATCTACCCTGATAAATGTGTTATAACAGAAAATGATTAAATTTGTGTGGAAAAAGAATGTGATATTTTTTTTCAAGAACTGAAAAAGACATTTGAGAATGATCTATTTTTTCCCTTGTCATCCTGAAAAGGTGAGTTTTCCTTATATATTGATGATTGATTGAATGGGTTTAATTGTGTTTTGATTCAGAATGATCAGGTAATTTCTTATTCATTATGTAAACTAAAACATCATGAGTTAAATTATCCCACACATGATTTGGAATTTGAAACTACTTTTTTTTCGTTGAAAATTTAATGGTACCATTTATACAGATCCAAATGTCAAATATATATACTGACCATAAAAGTCTGAAGTTACATAGAAGGAATGTGATAGAGAAGGGTAATATGACCAAAACTAATAGAGGATTATGATATAATGAATCATTTACCATTCTGGATAATATAACAATGTGAATATTTAATTGATTTGGAAACATCATGGATCATAAAAATTTAACATTTATAAAATATCACTTGATTAATGATTTGAGGAATTTGGGCTTAGTATTTGCTGGTGTATGAAATACATATTTTTTTAGGTTTTTGTGAAGTCATAAATATTATATAGAATTATGAATGTACATAAGGAAGACTTGGATCTACATAAAAAAGTATAATTGGATAAATGTGTACATTTCCAGAATTTAACATAGTTAAATATTGTGTTTTTAGATTTTAAAAAATGTTTTTCGTGTCTTTTGATTCGCATTTGATGAAATAATTATTATTTGGAGCCCATAGATATACATTTTCAGTTCATCCTTGAAGAACGAAGATTAAATATTCTTCATGTAGTATTAATAATGGTGTGGAATGAAAACTAATATAAATGAATTTATTATGAAAGGTTTGAAATTTTATCATTTTAATATCTAGAGGAAGATACCAAAAGGGATGCTTGAGATTTTTTATTTTCTAGAGTGGAATTGGGATACAATAGACATTAAATAAATTTCGGGACTTCCAAAGACTTCTCAAGGTAACAATGTCATTTGGGTTATTGTTGATCATCTAACTAAATCTTCAAATTAAATTTCAATTCGATATTGAATGTCATTGAATAATGTTTATAGACTTAACTCAATTATATTTTCATGTTATATGTAAATCCCCTTTACATTTTATTTTACTGGGATCATAGGATCAATTATCATTTTTAGAAGGGCCTTCAGATGTCATTAGGCATAGAAATAAATGATTGTATAACTATTCATCCTTAATCATATGGGAAGTCCAAAAAAAAGATTAATATATTTGATGATATGATTCAAGATTTTTCTATAGACTTATTGGGATTTTTGAATCAATGTCTATCAAAAGATTAGTTTTCTTATAATAACTGGTTTCATTCGAGTATACAGATTTGACCTTTTGAGGAATTTTATGGGAAATAGTGTCAAACTCCACCATTTGGAATGAATTAAAGGGAAAGAAGAATATGAGACTATAATTAGTATAGAATGAGGATGAGAGAGTGAATATGATAAAAAACATGATAGAAACTTAGAGGAGGCATAATGGTTATGCAGACGACATGAGAAAAGAATATTCCTTTGAGGTAGGTGATCATGTTTTTGTTAGAATTTCAAAATGGAAAATTGTTATGAACTATGGTAAAAAATTAAAGCTATGTCCATGATTCATTTGACATTGTGATTATAGCATCCCGCCTTTTTATTACTCAATCTTTCATTACATTTTACAAAACTGAGGATCTTTAAGGTTGAGTGTCTTGGAAACCAGGAACAGAAAACATGAAAACATAAAACATTCTTCATAAACACCTGAAAGGCTTCTCTTCATGTTCATCCTAGGTTCATTGCTTCATCTCATAACCTGGGGACATACATCAAAAGAAAGGGTGAGCAGAAGGCCCAGTAAGGGAAACAAGAGAAACATTTTACATGTGAACTTTAGATTCTTCAATAAGGTCATGAAAAGAACTTTAAGGCATGAGAGAGAAATCATGAGTTATATCATAATAAAAATAACTTTTTTTATAACTTGAAGATGTGGCTACAACATTTAATATTGACAGTCATTTCGTTTCACCAAGGTTCATCCCCAAGGTGTAATTAAAAATTACATAGGTTATTCACCAAGGTATCAGTCTAAAATGTCATATTTAGAGATTAAGTCTTTACCCAATGCATTGGAGCGCTATCTGGGCGCACCCTTGAAATGTCTATATTATCAGGTGATCCACATATATCATCATAAATCATTTCATAAAAAACACATATATCATAAAATAAATGGGTTTCATTTCATAATCATAACTTTTTAAAAACTTCTTTAAAGACATGGTCTTTACGTCACATTAAACCCAAAGAAAGGAAGAGCGGGTCTCATGTATGTAAATACCAGAATTTAAAATATAAAAACATGGTATATATGTGAGTACCCCTATATAAGAGAGATATTAGATTATTAACATAATAAAATAAAAGAACCTTAGAAAAATATAGAGTCATTTTGAGACGGAAATTCGGCAGCATAACGGCTACGTTACATGGTTTTAGAAAACATTGAAAAGAGAGAAGAAATGGATCACCCAATCATAAATGATCTATAAAAATAGTATAGGGAAAGAATATAAAGGTTATGTATCATTTTAATGAAATTTGAAGGACATAACATTTGAAATGAAAAACAAGGAAGTAAGACAAAAATAAGATTTCTCTTATAAAAATTCGGCAGCCTAACGGCGTCACTTAACTTCAATAAAAATGAATTGAAAAGGTCAAATAGGGTCTCCATTAATATGATCATAAAATATCCGTATGATAGATATAGAGATCATACCCCAACATAATAAAAAGGAACTTGAAAGACTTGACATGAAAGTAGAACTTTGAAAAATGGGAAGGGTGATAGAATCCCTTAAAAATTCGGCAGCCTAACGGCATCACTTAAACTTCAAAAAAAATGAATTGATGAGAAAAAATAGGGTCTCTCATAATATGAACATAAAATTCCAGTATGATATATATATATCATACCCCAACATAATAAAAAGAAACTTGAAATACTTAACATGAAAGTAGAACTCTGAAAAATGGGATGGGTGAAAGAATCTCTTAAAAGTTCAGCAGCCTAACGACGCCACTTAAACATTCTTAAAAAGAAATTATGAGAGTAAGAGGGGTTCTCTATTAATATGAACATAAAAAGGACATTATAATGAATATAAAAACCCTCCTCCAACATAAGAACATGGAGCTTAAAAGAAATGACATAAAAGAGATCACTTGAAAAGAAAGAGAGGGGTCAAATCCATTACCTTAAAACGTAACTCTTAAAACTCAATGGTTGGGACATTGAGGGCTTGGGGGCTCCATGGGAGGACTCCTTGGGAGGTAATGAGACCATAAATTCTTTTGGGGATAGTGATAAGTCGAAATGGATGAGATGAAGGCTTGGTATTTATAGGGAAAGTGAGGGGACAAGGCATTAATGGCCAAGGGACACCTCACAAGTGGTTTTCTTAAAAGTATGGGCTCTCCCATGGTATTTCCAATGGAGTTATGCCACATGGGTCCCCCCATACAATAATGCATCCCCTTTGGTCTACCATCCCTTAAAATATATCATTGAATCATCATGACACTATTATGATGTCATTAAACATACTGAAACCATAAAAATATATTTTTTTACTATTCACTGAAAATTCATCTTTCTCAGAAAAATCCCAAAATTTCACATTAACCAAATATCAATGCTCTGATTTCAAAAATGAACTCCATTTTATAAAAATAATTTTCTAAATAATTTTAATTTATTTTTAAAATAAATACACTATTCACCAAATATTCATTTTTTTTCAGAAAAAACCCAAAAAATTACCTTAACATAATATCGATGCTCTGAGTTCAAAAATGAAATCCATTTTATAAAAATATTTTTATAAATATTTTTAAATTAATTTTTAATTAAAAAAAATATTCACCAGAAAAAACTAATACATGAATAATAATTTATGAAACCGTTATTTAACCATTTTATTGAATCACATTACTTAACCAAGGTGCCTAGATTATATTAATACTTTCTTTAAGTAAGATTAGTAATCCATTTGGTCACATTACTAATACTAAGCATAAAATCACTATTCATAATTTTCTATTCATCAAAAATCAAGTTGATATAATTAGACTCTAAATTTCGTACTGAACATAATTGTAGAAGTCCATTTTTTTGAATATCATTACACATTTTTAATTATTTAAGGTTTACATAATCATTTTAAAAATATCCTTTTTCTAAAATACATAAAAAATATGCATACTATATTTATCCGGTTATTGGAAAATTCATAAACTTCATCATAAGAAGAAATCCCAATTTTTATTTAAACCAAAGTATTACACAAGGTAGTTACGGTCTCCTTACATAGCCCCATATCACACCAGCATATGACCTAGGTGTAAGATGTGCTAAGGTGAGACAATCCGAGGGAGGCTCGACAAACGTCGCACGAGTAGTAATTTCTATTAGTTTGAACTTCTTGCGAAGGCGATTCCATTCTAGCTTCACACGATGAAGTTTGTCTTGGGTCTGGTCCAGAGCAAAGCCTAGTGGTGCTACCACTTTCCCATGTTCTGTTATATGGGCTTCGATCGGTCCAAGACTACTGGATGAGGCCATTGAATCTTCTTTCTATAATAATTAAACAAGATTACTTGTATTTAGAGGCATTAATCGAATCATTTAGTTTACAGCGGTAATATGGACCAATGGTCATATAACAGTCAAAACCCAACGGTCTCATTTTAATTATACTCATGTTATCAAATGAAACAGTTTTGTTGAGTATTAAATAACACACAAAATTAGGAAACAATATTTATTCAAAATTTTGGGTCGTTACAATCTTCCCCCCTTAAGAAATTGTGTTCTCACAATTTTTTAATATTTGGGTTTTGAAATTTCATTGAATGTCCCAAATCAGATGTAACACCCCGAGATTTCATAGTGTGTTATTTCTTCAAAATAATTAAATAACTTGCACTACACGCAACACCGAGTTCAATCACACCATGACTTACAAAAATAAGCCATTCAAAAGCGGTTATGAATAGTATTATCTAAATTTTAAACTTTATATAATCCTTATAATTTTAGAATCCATATTATGAGTTTCTTTGATATAATGCAAGAACAAATTCATTTTCAGTATTGCACTTTTATCAACTTTTAATAGTGAACCCTTTTTAAATACAATATTTTAAACATATTGACTAAATGGGGACATCAAAAAAAATTTAAAATGAAACATCCCAAGCTTCCACGGTACGCTTTCCTTTGAATAATACAGTAGCGTGTGTTATACGCAACTTCGAGTTTTAACACACACCACAACCGATTAAACTAGCCGTTGTGAATAGTAATACCTAATTTTTGAAATCATATATATTTTATATTTCAAAATGGACTTCATTTTTGGATTCAGAATATCGAAATTAGCCTAGGGTGAAATTTTGGTACATTTCGGATAACTTTCATATTTTGAAGAATAGTGAAAATTTCTAAATTTTAATTAAAAACAACTTTTTTAATCAAAATAATTAATAGTGATAAATTATGAATTTTAGTGGTTTTAAAGTATATTTAGAATATATTTTTACCATTTAATATAATGTTGGTCATTGGACATAATTTTACAATTAAACCGAACATAAACAAGTGTCAATCTTTTGATAGTTATTATCTCTTAAAAACACGCTTTTTGTTTTGACAGCGGGAATTAATTTTAAATTAATTTCTGCCACTTCTGTGTTTTGAATTTAGGAAAATGGATTCCATATTTGGAATCAGGATGTTCAAATTGTGTAAATAGGTAACTTTTATTTTTAGACATTTTGAAAAGTTACTGTGGTAAATATTTTATTTACCATGGTTAAAGGGTAAATCCGGTAAATAAGGGTTAAAAAAATAATATTATAATAATACTAAATTACCCTAAAACGTGTCTTAACCCTATTGGTTGATACATGGTCGACCATGGGCATATTTGGGTCTATTTTGGGACCCCATGGATCCACTTGTAAGTGATAATGACACATTATATTAATAAAGTTAAAATAAAAATAAAAATGGCATAAGCTTACATCTTTTAGAAGAACACTTTTTACATAGGGTTATACATGTTGGATTTTCGATTATAAATATTCATTAGAAAGATAAAAAGATTTCTTACATAATGATATTTTATTTATAATTTTTAGACATTAAATAATTTATTTTATTTATGACACAATGATGATGCAGTAATTACTAACATAGTGAAAAATTAAAATAATTGATCTTATAAATACCCAAATAATTATAATATGAAACTTTTAATGAATTAAACTAATTTTCTATGATAATATGATATATTAGGATTGATTTAATTGACTTTTTTCGAAGTAATCAATCTGTTAGGAGTTTCAAAAAAATCAACTATTGAATAGTGTCAAAATTGACATAAAAGAGTTCTTAAAACAAATATTATATTATTAATTGATATTAAATTCCTAAAAATCTAAGGTTCGGCCAAGAGACTTATATTATGATAGGTTCCTCATTAATGGACCACTTGGGGGTCGCTTTGATGTATATAGTAAGTTTATTAACCATATTATATAAAAATACAAAGAGACATTGTAAAAGTGAAACTAATTAACTTAGAGTTAATACTTAAAGATAAGGTTAATATAAGTACCCAAACCTGTCTAAATTCTATTGGTTGAGTGGTTTTCGACCTATCCACACCTTAAACTTTGAATAGTCAACTTTGGAGCCATTAGAAACCGAATATGAATTTATTATAAATTAATATTTCTAGCTTTTCCAAAGGTGCCCCTCACCCCTCTTATAAAAGGGCACTCCTCCTTCTCATTTCTTCACACCTCTAAAGCCTTTTGGTTCGGCAAAACTCTGCCCAAATACTCTCCCAACATCCCTCAATACAACCTAGGGGCCTTAGTTTGATCAGAAATCCAACCTAAGGAGCCCTTTTGATCAAATCAAAAGGAAGAACCCGAAGAAGAGGAGGTTAACCTACCCCAACCAAGGAAAAGTACAAGGTAAGGGTTATTTCACAATCTCTTCATTATCTGAGGTTGTTTATATGTAATAATCTACTGGGATCTCTTTATCATCCACATCCATGTTTCTTAAAAATGTATTTCAAAACATTTTTATTATTTAAAAGAATATGGGTTAAAGCCATTTATACCCTTTTTTGACTTTTTATAAGAGGTTTATAAAGGAATCTTTCCGTCGTTTTCAAAACAAGGTCCTTTTTAACCTTTTCGACAGAATTGAGGTAAGAATGTTTTTTTTAACTTATACGGCGGGTGCGGTTATTTTACGCAGTTATAAAATCTTCAAAGCTTTCCTTACAAGCTTATAAGAATATTTTCAAAGAAAATGTTTTATTTTATATGGATCTTAAATGATTTCAAAATAAAAGGAGATTTTCTTTAAAAAGAATTTTGATTTCATCTATGTCAACATCCTTTGATGGATTTTAAGATTATTTGAAGTTGATTTATTATGATACAAAACTTCTATATTGTATTGAAGGTTTTGTGATATGTTTGACTGTGGATGTGCTATTTTTATACCATTCATAGTTTATTGTGAAAGTATTGACATTTCGTATGCTAGTTTTAATACGAATGTTTATGTTATGTTTAAACCTTTTCATATGGGAATGCATTGGACTTAATAAGTGACGGGTGGAGCCCGCTATAGCTCCTCGATGCATCGGTAGGTCTCATGAGACAAACTAGTGTCTTGGCACAAGGCCTTGACAAAATCTTATTTGTCGTCTTGGCACGAGGCCTTGGCTATGTGGTTATGATAGTCTGGCATTATGCATTCCAACATTATGAAAGTGGTTATTGATATTGCATGTGATTATTCGATTAGTAGAATATCCATGTGAATAAGTAAATGGCATTATTTCATTTTTATTTTTGCCATACTATGTTGAAGTTCAATTTTAAAAGGCTTTTGTTTTAGTAATTCATTGCCTTAAATGTTTATGATTATTATGAATGTTCCGCTATATTGTTATCCTTACTGGGCATTTGAGCTCACCCCTTTTCTATGTTTTATTTTTCCCAGGAAGTGAAGAAGTAAATTATGAATGACCTGCAGGGATTTTATGAGGGGATAATAGTGTGGTCTATTGAGACATTATGTTGTTGTAGTAGTTTTTCATTTTATAATGTAATGTAAAACTTATGAATATATCTAGTGTTTCCAAGGCTACTAAACCAATCGGTCTTTCGGGATTTTATCTTTCTTGTGATCATGCCAATGTTACGAAGTAATGCACCGACTCTGGGCAGCTGGGGTCGGGGCGTTACAGTTGGTATCAGAGGAAGTTTAGTACAAACCTTGGAAGCTAGATTTAGATAAACTCTGATTAGAGCACGTAGACCTAAGATGAACTTTGAGGATTAGTATAGAAGAATGTCCTAGAATTTTGGTATTGTAGAGATTTTGTGAGTTTTCCGAGCAATACATCCCTGTCTGGATACGAGCAGGTAGAGGCGGCTCTGGCACAGATGTACCTAGGGGTAAAACCCGAAAACACCGCTTTGAGCTAGACTCGAACGGGAACTGGTGCACGACAACGGGCCTTGCTGCACTCTTGGTTACGACACTCCCGGGGGATATGCTTAGGATAACTCTCATTTTCCTTACAAATCATTATGAAGGGTTTATGAGTATATACTTCCTCAAAGAAAATATTTTTTATGATTATGGATTATATCCATAAATAGTTCAATTTATGTTAAGTGTTTTATAAGTATGGGATTATGTATTTTGATTCATAAACTGATCTATTTTATGCCATTGTTTAGAAATGGCGCCCAGTAGAAGGAATGAGAACTCCAGAAATGCACATGATCCAAAGAGAAGTAAGGATCATATCTTTCATGGTCTTAAGCTAGAATTTATAAGAGAAATAGTCTCCCATGTATTATCATCATATGAAGAAATAATATCATGTGTTGATAAGATAAGTAAAGAGTTTACTGAGTCCTATGGATTTGAAGGGAAGCAAGAGAAGAAAAGGATGGAAGAGAGAAAAATGGATAAAGGGAAGAGGGAAAAGAATAATTTTCCCATATGTGGTAATTGTGGAAAGAAACACCCTTGAACTTTCCTGAAAGGAATGGGAGTTTGTTATAATAGTGGAGGAAAAGGGCACGAAGTACGTGACTGCAAGGGTAAGAAAATGGTTTTAAATGTACAATGCTTCATTTGCAAGGAGTTTGGACACTACGCGAACCTATGTCCCAGTCATCAGACTATGCCACAAATGATGCTATTGGATAATAATCATGTTATGATACTACCACAGATGAAGAGGAATGATTAGAGTTCTTATGTTGATTATGTCAATTGAGTGTTGTATCAACAATTTACTTGTTATAATAATTATCGAGTATATAAGGATTGTACTGTAGTACTATTTCATTAAGGACTTGAGATTGTGTGGAACAAATAAAAGTGACTCAATAGCAGGATAAATTTTTGGATAATATATGGTTGAGAGAATTATAAACCATAATATAGTTCTGATACCGAGGTAGTGATTTTGGAATAATACATGATTATTTTGGAAAAATTATATTGGATATTCTTGACTACCTTGGAACTGATTAATGATTTGTATATTCCATCATTATTGGGGTTTAAAACATTTTTGGATTGATGAAGTATATCCAGCATTATATATGGAATAAGGGAGAATGAATGTAATCAATAAGGAATATGGTAATTCAGGATGTTTCAGTGTATTAAAAGAATACATGATGAAGGTATTCATATGCTATTACAAGGTAAAAAGGATCTGCATTATGTCTACCTTCCTTATAAATGTTGGAATGTGAGTTTGGACAGAAGTATTTTTGATAGTTCTAGTTTGGATTATTTTGGATTGCCATAAAAGGACAACCCGAAGGTCGGGCGGCAACCCGTCGCGTCCGGCAAGGCTGCGAGACTTGAACCCGCAACCGAAGGGCGACAAGGGTGTATCACCTACCACTGGCCCACGAGATGTCCTAGATTAAATAATTTAGTTTTTATTAAAAGATCTTGTAGATGAATTATAAATTTGATTATTTTGGAACCCTATACGAATAGTGTAAATAGAATTTTTTTTTACGTTCTATTATCTTTTAGAGTGAAAGATGTGTTTGTGGTAGAAATTTATTAATGGATAAAACTCTAATTATAAAGTAAGTATATCTCCTTATGATCTTAGCCAATCTCATAAATAAATACCGCAACATTTTGAAAAGGAACTTAGAACAAAAATGTTGTCCTAGATGGTACCTTAAATCATCACTAATTTATGGCTTTGGGATTGTTGGCCTTTTCATAGCCATGTTCTCTACCACTATCCATCAGATAATTGATGGTTAGATTTCTACTCCATATCCATATTTTCCTACATGGAACCCTAGTTATTTTCGGTAATCTTCTTACTTTCCACTCTTTATTTTAAATAGAGGCCTCGTTAATTCATTTTTCGATGTGGGATTTCAACTAAGATATTTTGAAACGTCAAAAATGTGTTATCCCAATACCCTATATTTTGTTGAACCGATGGTACTTCAAATCATCATAGATTGATGAGTTTAAGGACCTCAATTTTATACTTGTTTGTGATTGATGACCTCAATCACTACCTATAAATATTTACGTTTTTCCTCCAATTATATGTCTCTAATTGCCACCAATGTTCTCCTAATCGAGATCATAATTTGGTTGTGACCCTTTCATTTCTCTTTTCCTCATATTAAGACTAAATTTTAGTAACCCAATTTCTGATGTGGGTTTTCCCACAAATATATTTTCTATTTTCAACCTTTTATTTTTGAAGAACAATTTCAAATTGCGAGGACGCAATTTATTGAAGGAGGGGAGAATGTAACACCCCAAGATTTCATAGTGTGTTATTTCTTCAAAATAATTAAATAACTTGCACTACACGCAACACCGAGTTCAATCACACCATGACTTACAAAAATAAGCCATTCAAAAGCGGTTATGAATAGTATTATCTAAATTTTAAACTTTATATAATCCTTATAATTTTAGAATCCATATTATGAGTTTCTTTGATATAATGCAAGAACAAATTCATTTTCAGTATTGCACTTTTATCAACTTTTAATAGTGAACCCTTTTTAAATACAATATTTTAAACATATTGACTAAATGGGGACATCAAAAAAATTTAAAATGAAACATCCCAAGCTTCCACGGTACGCTTTCCTTTGAATAATACAGTAGCGTGTGTTATACGCAACTTCGAGTTTTAACACAAACCACAACCGATTAAACTAGCCGTTGTGAATAGTAATACCTAATTTTTGAAATCATATATATTTTATATTTCAAAATGGACTTCATTTTTGGATTCAGAATATCGAAATTAGCCTAGGGTGAAATTTTGGTACATTTCGGATAACTTTCATATTTTGATGAATAGTGAAAATTTCTAAATTTTAATTAAAAACAACTTTTTTAATCAAAATAATTAATAGTGATAAATTATGAATTTTAGTGGTTTTAAAGTATATTTAGAATATATTTTTACCATTTAATATAATGTTGGTCATTGGACATAATTTTACAATTAAACCGAACATAAACAAGTGTCAATCTTTTGATAGTTATTATCTCTTAAAAACACGCTTTTTGTTTTGACAGCGGGAATTAATTTTAAATTAATTTCTGCCACTTCTGTGTTTTGAATTTAGGAAAATGGATTCCATATTTGGAATCAGGTTGTTAAAATTGTGTAAATAGGTAACTTTTATTTTTAGACATTTTGAAAAGTTACTCTGGTAAATATTTTATTTACCATGGTTAAAGGGTAAATCCGGTAAATAAGGGTTAAAAAAATAATATTATAATAATACTAAATTACCCTAAAACGTGTCTTAACCCTATTGGTTGATACATGGTCGACCATGGGCATCTTTGGGTCTATTTTGGGACCCCATGGATCCACTTGTAAGTGATAATGACACATTATATTAATAAAGTTAAAATAAAAATAAAAATGGCATAAGCTTACATCGTTTAGAAGAACACTTTTTACATAGGGTTATACATGTTGGATTTTTGATTATAAATATTCATTAGAAAGATAAAAAGATTTCCTACATAAGGATATTTTATTTATAATTTTTAGACATTAAATAATTTATTTTATTTATGACACAATGATGATGCAGTAATTACTAAAATAGTGAAAAATTAAAATAATTGATCTTATAAATACACAAATAATTATAATATGAAACTTTTAATGAATTAAACTAATTTTTTATGATAATATGATATATTAGGATTGATTTAATTGACTTTTTTCGAAGTAATCAATCTGTTAGGAGTTTCAAAAAAATCAACTATTGAATAGTGTCAAAATTGACATAAAAGAGTTCTTAAAACAAATATTATATTATTAATTGATATTAAATTCCTAAAAATCTAAGGTTCGGCCAAGAGACTTATATTATGATAGGTTCCTCATTAATGGACCACTTGGGGGTCGCTTGGATGTATATAGTAAGTTTATTAACCATATTATATAAAAATACAAAGAGACATTGTAAAAGTGAAACTAATTAACTTAGAGTTAATACTTAAAGATAAGGTTAATATAAGTACCCAAACCTGTCTAAATTCTATTGGTTGAGTGGTTTTCGACCTATCCCCACCTTAACCTTTGAATAGTCAACTTTGGAGCCATTAGAAACCGAATATGAATTTATTATAAATTAATATTTCTAGCTTTTCCAAAGGTGCCCCTCACCCCTCTTATAAAAGGGCACTCCTCCTTCTCATTTCTTCACATCTCTAAAGCCTTTTGGTTCGGCCAAACTCTGCCCAAATACTCTCCCAACATCCCTCAATACAACCTAGGGGCCTTAGTTTGATCAGAAAGCCAACCTAAGGAGCCCTTTTGATCAAATCAAAAGGAAGAACCCGAAGAAGAGGAGGTTAACCTACCCCAACCAAGGAAAAGTACAAGGTAAGGGTTATTTCACAATCTCTTCATTATCCGAGGTTGTTTATATGTAATAATCTACTGGGATCTCTTTATCATCCACATCCATGTTTCTTAAAAATGTATTTCAAAACATTTTTATTATTTACAAGAATATGGGTTAAAGCCATTTATACCCTTTTTTGACTTTTTATAAGAGGTTTATAAAGGAATCATTCCGTCGTTTTCAAAACAAGGTCCTTTTTAACCTTTTCGACAGAATTGAGGTAAGAATGTTTTTTTTAACTTATACGGCGGGTGCGGTTATTTTACGCCGTTATAAAATCTTCAAAGCTTTCCTTACAAGCTTATAAGAATATTTTCAATGAAAATGTTTTATTTTATATGGATCTTAAATGATTTCAAAATAAAAGGAGATTTTCTTTAAAAAGAATTTTGATTTCATCTATGTCAACATCCTTTGATGGATTTTAAGATTATTTGAAGTTGATTTATTATGATACAAAACTTCTATATTGTATTGAAGGTTTTGTGATATGTTTGACTGTGGATGTGCTATTTTTATACCATTCATAGTTTATTGTGAAAGTATTGACATTTCGTATGCTAGTTTTAATACGAATGTTTATGTTATGTTTAAACCTTTTCATATGGGAATGAATTGGACTTAATAAGTGACGGGTGGAGCCCGCTATAGCTCCTCGATGCATCGGTAGGTCTCATGAGACAAACTAGTGTCTTGGCACAAGGCCTTGACAAAATCTTATTTGTAGTCTTGGCACGAGGCCTTGGCTATGTGGTTATGATAGTCTGGCATTATGCATTCCAACATTATGAAAGTGGTTATTGATATTGCATGTGATTATTCGATTAGTAGAATATCCATGTGAATAAGTAAATGGCATTATTTCATTTTTATTTTTTCCATACTATGTTGAAGTTCAATTTTAAAAGGCTTTTGTTTTAGTAATTCATTGCCTTAAATGTTTATGCTTATTATGAATGTTCCGCTATATTGTTATCCTTACTGGGCATTTGAGCTCACCCCTTTTCTATGTTTTATTTTTCCCAGGAAGTGAAGAAGTAAATTATGAATGACCTGCAGGGATTTTATGAGGGGATAATAGTGTGGTGTATTGAGACATTATGTTGTTGTAGTAGTTTTTCATTTTATAATGTAATGTAAAACTTATGAATATATCTAGTGTTTCCAAGGCTACTAAACCAATCGGTCTTTCGGGATTTGATCTTTCTTGTGATCATGCCAATGTTACGAAGTAATGCACCGACTCTGGGCAGCTGGGGTCGGGGCGTTACATCAGAAAAAGAGTCAGTAACACTATTACATTAAAAGAAAGAAAAGGAAGTACAATGGCCACCCGAGTTTACCCGTACTAGGATTCCATGTAGGAAAACATCGACATGGAGGAGAAAACAATGGGTCACATTCTAAAGGAGAGTGATAGAAAACATAATTAGGAGAAATTTAACCACAATAAAATCCCAATCTTATGATGTGTGTAAATGGTCTTTTATTACCGAGTAGGAAACGTAAACCAGCAATGTTTTTGTTTTACATTCCTTTTCATAATTTTGAGGAATTCATTTACAACATAGAACAAAAACATAAGGGAATATACCTACCTTCAAGTAGAGTTTCATCATTTAATAATTATCTACCTAAACTAATATTTTCTCCAAACGATGAGAATTCAAGAACACTTGGTCTCATCAAAAGCAGAAGAATCATCTTCTAGAGAGTCACATAATCCATAAAAGATTAACTATCTATTTCTTCTATCTTTAAACATTATCCCAAAAATAGAAAGGGTAAGGTAAACAACTCATCAAAGAGAAAGAATCCCATAGGAAAGGAAAGTACTTTTAAATCTTCAATGTTCTATGGTACTACCAAAAGTTCATCACAGACAATTCCATAAATAACGGTCCTTAAAATTCCTCAAAATAAACCAAACTAAGATTGAAAATCAAATACAAGAAAGATTTGATAACATAGTCTTCCAAAATAAACATCATTGTTCATCTCCAAACAACATCAACCACTCCCAACGTCTTATAACAATAGTAGCTAACCTAAACATATTTTACCCGAGATAGGTTAATCATTACCATAAGTAACATAAATTACTATAAGTCCACCTTCAATTAATTGATTCTTAAAAATATAATTCAAACTTACTCCTCAATGAAAATACCATAGTAATCTATTCACCTCGATCATATAGGGTCCCCAAAATAGTGGACATCTTCCAAAAATAATAATCATCTTTTAATCCCCTAAACATCTATGTAATATTAATACGGAAATCGTCGCATTTCCTATAACATTGGATGTTGGGACACGTTCTTCCATTTCCCACCATTAACTATGAAGAGAAATTATAATTAGGGGCTTAAATACTTAGCTAATAATAATGAAAAAGAACTTAAAGCATATAAGGATAACTTGTAGAAGAAAAGTATACCATAACATGTGATCCCCTAGGTTCCCATATAGGTTATCCATGATCATATATTCATATGTGAATCTTTATTTTATTTTATCTTTGTTCCTTTAACAATGGTTCATACGAAGCTTATGAATTTACCAAAGAATATCCCCTCGGAGTGTCATACCCAAGAGTGCAGCAAGCCCCATTGTTGTGTACCAGTTCCTATTTGAGTCTAGCTCAAAGAAGTGTTTTCGGGTTTTACCCCAACGTACATCTATGCCAGAGCCACCTCTACCTGCTCGTATCCAGACAGGGATGTATTTTCTTGGCATCCCATTACTCAATACTCACCAAAATACCAGGAAGATTTCCTATATATAAACTTTTATATAGGCTTCTTCCTAAATTTTTCATATCCTAATTTCCACAAATAACAAAACCATCCTTTGATACTAACTATTGCATCCCGCCTTTTTATCACTTAAACTGTCATTACATTTTAAAAAACTGAGGATCTTTAAGGTTTAGTGTCTTGGAAACAAAGAACTTAAAACATGAAAACAAAAAAAATTCCTTTTAAACACTTGAAAGTCTTCTCCTAATTTTCATCCTAGGTTCATTACTGCATCTCATAACCTGGGGACATATATTAAAAGAAAGGGTGAGAAGAAGGCCCAGTAAGGGAAACAAGAGAAACATTTTACATGTGAACTTGAGATACTTCAATAAGGCAATGAAAAGAACTTTAAGGCATGAAAAAGAAATCATGAGATATATCATAATAAAAATAACATTTTTCATAACATGAATATGTGGCTAAAACATCTAATATTGACAATCATTTCGTTTCACCAAGGTCCATCCCCAAGTTGTCAATAAAAATTATCAAGGTTATTTACCAAGGTATCAGTCTAAAAGGTCATCTCTAGAGATTAAATCTTTACCCAATGCATTAGAGCGCTATCTGGGCGCACCCTTGAAATGTATTTATTATCATGTGAGCCACATATATCATCAGAAATCATTTCATAAACAACCCATATAGCATAAAATAAATGGGGTTCATTTCATAATCTTAATATTTTAAAAACTGCTTTAAAGACATGATCTGTACGTCACTTTAAACCCACAGAAAGGGAGAGAGGGTATCATGTATGTAAATACCAAAATTTAAAATAGAACAACATGGTATATATGTTAATAACCCTATAGAAGAGCGATCTTTGAGTATTATCTTAATAAAATAAAAGAACATTAGAAAAAGAGAGTGACATTTTGAGACGGAAATGCTGCAGCATAACGTCTACGTTACCGAGTTTTAGAAAACGTTGAAAAGAGATGAGAAATGGATCACCCACTCATAAATGATCTATAAAAATAGTGTAGGGACAGAATATAAATCATATGAATCATGTTAATTAAATTTTAAGGATATACCATTTGAAATGAAAAACATGGCAGTAAGACAAAAATAAGATTTCTCTTATAAAAATTCGGCAGCCTAACGACATCACTTAAACCTCAATAAAAATGAAATGAAAAGATCAAATAGAGTCTCTAATAATATGATCATAAAATATCAGTATGATATATATAGAGATAATACCCCAAAATAATAAAAAGTAACTTGAAATACTTGTCATTAATGTAGATCAATGTAAAATGGGAGGGGTGAAAGAATCCCTTAAAAATTCGGCAGCCTAACAGCGTCACTTAAATTTCAACAAAAATGAATTGATGAGATGAAATAGGGTATCTCATAATATGAACATAAAAGTTAAGTATGATATATTTAGAGATCATACATTAAAATAATAAAAAGGAACTTGAAAGACTTGACATGAAAGTAGAACATTGAAAAATCGGAAGGGTGAAAGAATCCCTTAAAAAGTCATCAGCCTAACGGCGCCACATAAAAATTATTAAAACGAAATGATGAGAGTAAGAGGGGGTATCTCTTCATATGAACATAAAAATGACAGTATAATGAATATAAAAGAACCTCCTCCAGCATAAGAACATGGAGCATAAAATAAATGACATAAAAGAGATCACTTGAAAAGAAAGAGAGGGGTCAGATCTCTTACCTTAAAACGTAACTCTTAAAACACAAAGGTTGGGAACTTGAGGGCTTGGGGGCACCTTGGGAGGACTCCATGGGAGATAATGAGACCAGAACTTCGTTGGGGAGAGTGAGGAGTCTAAATGGATGAGAGGATGGCTTGGTATTTATAGGGAAAGTGAGGGGACAAGGTATTAATTGCCAAGGGACACCTCACAAGGGGTTTTCTCAAAAGTATGGGCACTCCCATGGTATTTCCAATTGAGTTAGGCCACATGGGGCCCCCATACAATAATTAATCACCTATGTTCTACCATAACTTTAAATATCTCATTGAATTATCGTGACACTGTTATGATGTCATTAACCATACCGAAACCCTAAAACTGTATTTTTACTATTCACTGAAAATTCAACTTTCTTAGAAAAATCCCAAAATTTTACATTTACCAAAAATCAATGCTCTGATTTCAAAAATTAACTCCATTTTATAAAAATAATTTTCTAAATATTTTTAATATAATTTTTTAATAAATACACTAATCACCGAAAATTCATTTTTTTCAGAAAAATCCCCAAAAATTACCTTAACATAATATCTATGCTCTGAGTTCAAAAATGAAATCCAATATATAAAAATATTTTTCTAAATATTTTTAATTTATTTTTATAAAAAAACACTATTCACCCAAAAAAAACTAATACTTGAATAATAATTTATGAAACCGTTATTAAACCATTTTATTGAATCACATTACTTAATCAAGGTGCCTAGATTATATTAATACTTTCTATAAGTGATATTACTAATCCATTTGGTCACATTACTAATCCTACGCATAAAATCACTATTCATAATTTACTATTCATCAAAAATCAAGTTGATCTTATTAGACTCTAAATTTCGTACTGAACATAATTGTAGAAGACCATTTTTTGAATATCATTACAAATTTTTCATTATTTAAGGTTTACAAAAACATTTTTAAAATATCTTTTTTCTAAAATTCATAAAAAATTTGCATACTATATTTATCCGGTAATTTGAAAATTCATAAACTTCATCATAAGAAGAAATCCAAATTTCTATTTAAACCGAAGGATTACACAAGGCAGTTACGGTCTCTTTACATATCCCCTTATCACACCAGCATAGGACCTAGGTGTAAGGTGTGCTAAGGTGAGAGAATCCGAGGGAGGCTCAACCAACATCACACGAGTAGTAATTTCTATCAGTTTGAACTTCTCACGAAGGCGATTCTATTCTAGCATCACACGAGGAAGTTCATCTTGGGTCTGGTCCAGAGAAAAGCCAAGTGGTGCTACCTCTTTCCCAAGTTCTGTTAGATGGGCTTCGATCGATCCAAGACTACTGGGTGAGGCCATCGAATCTTATTTCTAAAATAATTAACCAAGATTACTTGTATTTAGAGACAATAACCAAAACGTTTAGTTTACAATGGTCATATTGACCAATGGTCATATAACAGTCAAAACCCAACGGTCTCATTTTAATTATATTCATGTTATCAAATGAAACAGTTTTGTTGACTATGAAATAACTCACAAAATTAGAAAACAAGATTTATTCAAAATTTTGGGTCGTTACAGTGAGATTATAGAGAATGTTGGAAGAGTTTCCTACAAGTATCAATTCCTATGAATTTATATTAGGATCATCATGTTTTTCATGATTCAATTTATGGAATGTATGAGCCAGATTCATTTCATGTCTTGAGCCCAAAAGCATTTCAGATGGAATTGTACCTTTGTTACGAAGATAAACAAATTTATATTTTTGACTGAAGAGGAAATTATTGAGGAATAATGTAATCTTCCATGTGAAGGTTTTTTGAAGAATGGAAATGGTTTAATAAGAATCATGGTAATATGATAATTATATGGTGGAAATGTTCCATCACTTGTTAACAAGTAAATTAAATTGCAATGCGGCAATTTCTAGAAGGTGCAGAGAATGTAACATCGGATGGTTTTTTAAAAGTCATATTGATTTTTTTGAAGTGTGACTGTAATTAGATAGTAAAAACTAGAACTTAAAAATAGCTTTTCCACTTCTATGAGTTGAATTTCAAGACACAGTCATCTATGGTTGTGATCACAATGTTAATTAGAGTTTAATAGAACAAACTCATTTTTTGTGAATAGTAACATTCCTTTTTTGAATAGTAATATGAATTGTATCATATCCGTAATGTAAAGTAAATTGAAATATTATTTTATTGTCTTAATTATTTATGATAATGAAATCTAAATTAAGTTTTCCTGGTGACATAAAATGAGTTAATGTTTTGAAATTTTTAATTTTTAAATAGATCATGATTTTTTTTAAAATTCAAATTAATCATATTTAGAAAATTGTTTTCAAAAAATGGAGCTCATTTTTTAATTTCAACCCATCAGAAATGGTTATGATGAATTTTTGGATTTTTTTTTTCAAATTCAGGATATTTTTTATGAATAGTTAAATAAGAAAAATACCATATATTCACATTATCAGTTTAATATATAATTTTTCACATCACGGTTGATCTATCCCACTTTTTTTTCAAACTGAAAATCCATCATTCAAATTTTTTATCACAATAACAAAAGACAGTTCATAGCCTTGGACAAAAATACTCATATAATGATTAAAATAATGTAAAATCCATCCTTTCAACTAAAAATACCACCATCATTCTACTTTTTCTCCCAAAACACTCTAGCATTTTGAAATGACTGTGTTCTACCAAATTTTCACCCAACCCTCTTCCCCACATCCATGACATGATAGTATCAAGAAAAGTCCCAAACTGTAGGCCTTAGGTTAGTTCTCAAGGAAAAGTGTACAAGAGGTACAAATCCTCTTTCCATTTCATGTGTATTGTTTTCAATTACATTATTTTCATATAATCCCTTCCCCTCCCCATATACTGGTGGAATGAAATCCATATAATCATATATATTCTATATCATATCAATTTCATGTAAAAAATTCATCATCATTCTTCCACTTATATTAAAATTAAAAAAACATCATTCGTGATGTGTAATTTTCTAAAATTAAAGATGATGTGCTTTCAATTTCTATTGCGTCATTAAAATATGATCATATAAACCATATAATGTTTGAAATAAAAATTAAGGTGTATTATCTAACCAATTTTATGTTCATGAAGTATTGCATATACATGACATTATAATATACAATGAAACATGTTCATGATTATCGAGGAATAAACAAAAACAATCTAAACAAATTTCATTAATTTTTTATCTAATGATTTGTCATCATATATGATAAAATATGATTTATGGAGACATTATGTATTCTGTGAACATGTGTATTAGTTTTCATTCTATTTTAGGTATTTCATTCCTATACAACACAATAATAAAATACAAATTGGGCATGAATGTAATGTAAAGAATGCACACGAAATAGTTGGAGGAACAAAATATTTATAAAACAACGGTGTAATGATGTTATAAAATGATCATATAATTTGTTAGAAATATGATAAGGTTAATTTAAAATATAATTAACAATAATTTAACAATTATAAATGGGGTTTTAATATGTTTTCACTAAGAAAAATCTTAGGTAAGAGAATTCATAACTCAATTTCGTTTCTTTGGGTTAACCTTCAACTTCAATAATTGTGTAGTTTTAAGATCATTTATGTGACGAATTTTTGTTTATATTATGATTAATAATTTTTATTATCAGTTTTTACACATATTAATTTCTTTCCAATGATTCACCTATCAATTATGTGTTATTTTTAAGTGACTTTCCTTTTAATTCCTCTTTTAAACATCTAGTGTTTCAAAATAGAATGTTAATGATTTTATACAAGTATTCCTGTTTTATGACTATGTAATGGTTCATGGTAATTTTTTATGATTAATGTTTTAAATATATCTACCTCTAATTCATAGGGTTTGAGTACATTGGAGGTCGGTCGTATGGTTACTCCATGTGTAACTGTAATGGTTACATAATAAGGTAGCCGTGATGGTTACATTCAAAGGTATCCATGGGGGTTACAAATCATAATGTGGTTGAGATGGTTAAAATATTACATAATTAATTGTACAAAATACCTTTATGGTTCTACTTATGTCCACTATGATTTGTGTAAATTTCATGGAAATCTCAAGTTTCACAATGTAAGTATATATGGGTGGTTAAAATGTTCTTTTGAAAATGATTTCATATGTTTACAAGTATTATTTTATTAATGATATCTTTTTCTATCTTTTTATATTACTTACAGAGAATTTTTTTATAATCCCATTATTTAAATTATTTTCATAGTTTATATGGGTTTTTAAGAAAATGAATTAATCTATGGTAAATGTGATGATGATTTCGCAATGAAATCATGTTTAATTTGAAAAATATTATATTATGGATGAAGAAGATATTGTTATTGTTGTATATTCTCTATATGAATGTGTAATTTTATGTATTTATTATATCCCAAAAATCTAAATCTATAAACATTAAATAATACTCAATACGAAAGGATATGTGTTCTTGATTAAAATTCAATATTTAGTAATCTAATATGGATGAGACCTTATAAATTACATATAACATCTCAATCATGCATTACACTTGTTCAATCATAAAATTCTCTAACTATCTAAGCATGTTCCATTATAAATCATATTAAATAAACTAATTACAAAAATCTTAATATGAAATCATATTAATGGTGGAGTGAATTTTTTTTAAGAAAAAACTACCAAATGTTTGTTCTTCACCTACAGACCTATAAAATTATTAGAATATTTAGAAAATATATCATATATAATTTGGATAGTCCACAATATATGACTGTCCATATATGAATTAAAAGAATTTTTACGGAATTAATGAGATCCAAAATCTTCCTAATGACCTCTCTACACCAAGGAGGGGAAAGTGAGAACATTATTAGTGATGATTATCCTTGTTACTCAATTAGTATACACCAACTCTTCATGATACTGTCTCAATAAATATTCACTGATATTAAATCCTTATTCACTAACATGTAATTCGATTTTGTCAAGTGGTGCCCAATTTCCAATATTTTTTAACAACCTGAATGATGTCATGGTAGTTCTGTTAAGCAGTCCATCGAAATTTTCTCCAAATTCCAATGAGGGTCATCAAACTACAAATCCAATGCAACAAAACCACGGTATTCAACCACCTCCATATGGAATTGTAAACATTGGAACATGAAATCTATATTAATATTTTTCGACCAAAGACCTGAAGAATGACTTCCGAAGGAATGATATTTCATTATCATGCTTGGATGTACAACAAATTATGGTATTTTAACTCATGTAGAAATATTAATATAATTCACAAAAAAGTACAAAAACATCCCATGAAATAGTGAACTCTATTTATAATACTCTTCAAATTAAACACGATTATCCCAAAAGATAACTTGATCTTTGGAAAAATACGCTTCGGGATATCATATATGGGATTCCTCCACCCCCAGAATTGAAAAATGATTATACTGTTATCTCATAGATGTATCCTCTACGACCAACGTCTCACATATCAAGATACTTAAAGGATAGATATGCCATCACTCTCTATGAATCCAAAGACTCAAACTCATCAATAATTTTCGAATTTTTACATAATGTATCCTCAATGATGTTTCCTTTCTCCAAAATATATTGAATATTTATGTCGAGGTCCTATAGGAATTCCATCTGTTTTCACTTTCTCTTCTATTGATGATGTTGGGAGATAAAATACATTGCGATCATATGATTAGTGGTAAAAATGAACTCAATAATTATATATTGTTGAAAAAAACTAAATAAAACATTACTCCTTCTATGTCAATACCATGGGTGGAATAATTATATATATGCGTTCAAATAATCTGACACCCATAAGAAATTTTCACTCTCAATGGTATCAATAAAATTCCAAATACAAGATGAAAACTATAATAGTAAACAGGATACGGTATCACTTCTTCTCGAAAAGGAAAAACTAGAATACTAATGAACATTGACTATTGATGAAAAAAATTATATAAGAAGGTTTATTACATCGAATGAAGTAACCCTTTCAGGTAAATGATTTCAAAGAATTCAAAATCCATGAAAATTCTTGTATGAAAATTCTATAATTGCCTAAACGCTTGAGGAAAATATGGACTTATAAATTATACATATCCCCCATAGAAAGAACATCTTAGATATTTGAAGGATCTTTATTAACTCTATAGGGGGAAAACATTCCCCCTGAAGAAATATCATGATCTTATAATTCTCATGTCAAAAACATTAGGAATAGCTGGTGATTTCAAAAAAACAAAAAAAAGTGGCTGATATATGCTTTTTATTCACCTCCTTATATGTTTATAATATAATGATTCAATTGATTAAGAGAAATAGAAAAAAAATATTAGATATATTGAAAACTATTATTCACCAGTACCATGAATACACCTAGAGAGTTCATCAGAAAATGTGACATAAAAAGCGAACTCAAAATGAAAATGATGAAACTATATAATAATTCTAATATATGCATACCTCACTCACATAAGATGATATATCCCCATAATATTATTCTTTGTGAGTAAACTATAACCCCTTAGCTGTTCAAATAATACATAAATCGAGGATGTGGTTAGAAAATCTATACTACTACCAAGATTAAGTGATTATAATTGATACACATACCTAAACATCTATAATTTGTATTTATTAACATTAGTGAAGAACTCCTATGATACATGATCATCTGAATATAACCACAATACAATTAATCATTGATCTATATCCTATGATCTTGCATCTCAGAAGGTTCAATTCTATATGAAAAAATATTGAAACACCTGGGTGTATATTCATCCTCAAAATTACCCACAAATGAGGGAGGATATCTATAGCTTCATAAGGAAAGACCATAGGGAACTCTTATATAACTCAAGGAACCGATGGAATCATTTCCTTTTATGAACTCTGAATAAACATAGTCATGAAGAAAGGGAAAATATGGGAATGCCTCATTCTGATCCCAGAGACAAACACTACAATGATTATTGAAGAAACTCCATCTGTATTATCAAACAATATCAACCTTTTAATGCATTACATGATACACTACACTAAATTTAACTAGTCTGTTCATAAGAAAATGTCCAATGTTTGTATCAAAAAACATATGTAGTCTCCTAAAGAGTGTTGTTTACCTATAATTAGCTTAGAATATCTGAAATCATCACATTAAATATGTCATCCAACTAATGCAGTAGTTAACACAAAGGTAATTGGATGCCTCTCTTGTAACAACCCGAGATTTTATGAAAAATATTCTTTTTAATTTTATTAATGTCTTTTGTTATACGCCACACCAAAAGGAGCTTGCACAACACACATCCTTGACATTCCTTGCATTACACTCAATCGCAACCTTCCTCGATAGCTTGTGTAGTACGCAATACCGAGTTTCACTAAACAACAATATGCTATTAAAATATTATTATAACTAGCCGTTATGAATAGTAATAACCACCTTTCAAAATTTTAGAAATTTTAGCTCTCAAAATGGACTTCATTTTTGGATTCCTAGTATCGAATTTAGCCTAAGGTGAAATTTTTGTATTTTTCGGATCAGTTTCATATTTTGATGAATAGTGAAAATTACTAAATTTTAGTTAAAAACAACTTTTTCAATCAAAATAATTAATAGTGATAAATTATTAATTTGAGTGGTTTTAAAGTATATTTAGAATATATTTTTACAATTTAATACAATGTTGGTCATTGGATGTAATTTCACATTTAAACCAGACATAAACAAGTGTCAATCTTTTTATAGATATTATTTCTTAAAAACACGCTATTTGTTTTAACAGCGGGATTTAATTATAAAATTAATTAATGAAACTTCTATGATATGAATTTGGTAAAATAGACTTCATTTTTGAATTCGGAATATGAAATATAGCTTAGGATGAAATTTTGGCATTGTTCTGAAAAACATCAATTTTTGATGAATAGTGAAACTACTAAGTGGTAGTTAAAAAACTGAATTTTTCATAAAACTTAATTTTACCGCTTCTGTGAATGGAATTTCAAATCTCCGAGAGAAACGGTTGATGTCAGTAAGTAAAATGTGGTTCAATGAGATGAAAATAATTTTTGGTGAATATTAACTTTTTACATTTATTTACCACGGTTAGAAGTAAATAGGGTAATTAAGGGTAAAAATGATATTAATATTGCCCTAACACATGTCCTAAATCTATTGGACAAGTGTATCTCGACCAAAAAAAACCTTAAGTGTAAAATATTATCATTTAGACCCACTTGGATTAGATTAGGACATTTATTATTATTCAAAGAAGAGTTAAAAGAGTTAAAATCAAAGTTAATTTACTAAAACATTTGTAATATAGGGTTATACATAAGATATATTAGATTGTAAATATTCATTAGAAATATAAAAGGATTTCCTAAATAATGGTATTTTATTAGTAATTTTTAGCCATCAAATAATTTAATTTATTTATGACACAAAAATGATGCAGTAATTTTCTTATTAACGAAATATTGACATAATTGATGTTATAAATACCAAAATAAATGTAATTTAAGACTTTTTATGAATTAAACTAATTTTATAGGTTACTATGACATATGAGTGTTGATTTAATCAACTTTTTTCGAACATATAATTCTGTTATGACTTTCACAAAAATCATATATCAAATAGTGTCAAAATTGACACAAAATAGTTTTTAAATTAAATAATATATTATTAATTGTTATTTTATTCCTAAAAATCTAAGGTTCGGCCAAATGACTTAGATAAGGATATATATATTAATAATAAACAATTTGGGGTTCTTTTGGCATGTTATATTATGTTTATTAACCATATAGTGTAAGAAAACAAAAAGACACGGTAAAAGATAAATTATTTAACTTAGAGTTAAATCTAATTGATAAGGTTAAAATAATAACCTAAACATGTCTAAATCCAATTGGTTGATAGGATTTTGACCCATCCCCACTTTAGCTTCATATTAAGACCCTTTGGAACCATTATAAACCGATTTTGACTTTAATATAAAATAATATTTTGAGATATTCCTAAGGTGCCCCTCTCCTCCCTTATAAAAGGACACCTTCTCCCCCTCCTCCTCACACCAATTTGAGCACATAAGCTCGGCCTACCCCTTCCAAAATCCCTTATCCACTTCCCTAGAATATTTCTAGAGGTCCTGGTCTTCTTCAAAGACCAATCTTTGTTCCCTAAGTGGAGGATTCAAAGAGGCGTTTCAAAGAAGAGGTAATATTCATTACCGACCTTTTCAATTTCTTTCTTCTTCAACTTCTTCTTCTTTAGTTGTTTCATGACAAAGTAATAACATCAGTATTACTTACATACTGATATGTTATTATAAATATGAAACAACCCTAATTCACCTTCTATCCATCCTACGGAAAAAAGTAATCACCGCGCGTGCGTACGTACGGAATACCGTCTCCATGCCGTGGTGTAATCTATTTTCCACCACCACCTTACATGGATGGGTATAATGGTGTAAAGAATAACTATACATAGTTATTAGAAAATCATATTGATTCTGATATATTGTATAATCCACTCCAATTCGATTCAATAATTATGGAAATGATATCATCGCTTGTGCGTATGTACGGAATACCGTCTCCACGACGCGATGAGATTCATTCTCCATGTTAACCATTTAAGAATGATTATAAAGTTTATATAAGAAAAAATAATGAAATATATGATATTATAAATATACTGGATTTATGTATATATATATATGTATATGTATGTCATCTCCTTACTTCCATTCAAGACAATAAGGAAAGGAAAATAGCGTTCATGAGTACGTACGGACTACCCTCTCCATGAACGGTGTTTTTCATTTCATTTATCTATCTATTATATATATATATACAGAATATATATGATATATAAATAATATTTTATATTCTGAAAGTAATAAAATCATGATATAAGTTATAATAATGTCAAGAACAACAAGTCAAAACACCTACGATAAATGAAACGATTTTACCCAAAACGCTTCATTAACATGGAATTTACAAAAGAACTAGTAATATAAAGTCATAAGTGAACCATATATGATATCATAACAATGAATATGATTCTGTAATAAGTCAATGACATTATTTAAATCATTATACAGGAGTTTCGGACACATACAAAGCAAATAAGACCTAAGGTAAGGGAAATATCACAATCTCATTTTTATCCGAGTTTGTTTATACTTTGGTATTTACTGGGGTGTATTTTATCATCCACATCCATGTTTCCTCAATATGTAATATTATTTCCATCCAGCTACAATTGTTTAAATCCAATTTTACCCTTCGGTGAGTTTTTAGTAAAAGATAGGAAAGTAATCTTTTGTCTTTTTTCGTACGAAGTACTTTTTTGACTTTTCCGACAAAAGTACGCGAAGAATGTTTTTTTAACTTATTCGGCATGAATGGATTTTTTGAAAAATTATTTTCAAAAATAATCCTTTACAAGTTTTCAAGTTTATTTTTAATCAAATTCTTTTAGTTTCAAGTTGTATGACATGTTAAGAAAGGAAAAATGTTTTTGAAGAAGAAAGGATATTTTCCTCAAGAATGGAGTTCAAGTGTTTTATCATAATTATTTTCCATCTAAGATAATAAAGGGTTCTGTTTTTATCCCTATTATTACATTGATTTAATTATGTTGTGATGGAATTATTTTTATGAATTCCTTTATCTTATATGAATTGTTTTATGATGTCACGATGTTTAAGATTCCCATTTTTATTACATGGGTTATGCTATGATGTATGGTTGATGATTTTGTGGCACACATAAGAATGGTTTCATTATGAGATGGGTGGGACCTATATCTCCCTCTAATGCATTGGGTAAATATTTTATATCTCATGAGATAGACATGGCTGGAACAGTAGGTTATACCGGTTCAGTGAAATAGGACTGAAACGAGGGTGACTCGGTTCAGAATGTAACGCCCCGACCCTAGTTACCCAGAGTCGGTGCATTATTACATAACATTGGCATGATCACAAAAAATATCAAATCTCGAATGACCGATTGGTTTAGTAGCCTTGGAAACACTAGATATATTCATATGTTTTAAATTACATTATAAAATGAAAAACTACTACAACAACATAATGTTTCCACAGTCCACACTATAATCCCCTCATAATATCCCTGAAGGTCATTCATAACTTACATCTTCACATCCTGGGAAAAATAAAACATAGAAAAGGGGTGAGCTCAAATGCCCAGTAAGGATAACAATATAGCGGAACATTCAAAAATAAGCATAAACATTTAAGGCAATGAATTACTAAAACAAAAGCCTTTTAAACCTGAACTTCAACATAGTATGGAAAAAGTAAAATGAAATAATGCCATTTACTTATTCACATGGATATTCTAATAATCGAATAATCACATGAAAAAATCAATAACCACTTTCATAATGTTGGAATGCATAATGCCAGACTATCATAACCACATAGCCAAGGCCTCGTGCCAAGACTACAAATAAGATTTTGTCAAGGCCTTGTGCCAAGACACTAGTTTGTCTCATGAGACCTACCGATGCATCGAGGAGCTATAGCGGGCTCCACCCGTCACATATTAAGTCCAATGCATTCCCATATGAAAAGTTTTAAACATAACATAAACATTCGTATTAAAAACTAGCATATGAAATGTCAATACTTTCACCATATACTATGAATGGTATAAAAATAGCACATCCACATTCAAACATATCACAAAACCTTCAATACAATATAGAAGTTTTGTATCATAATAAATCAACTTCAAATAATCTTAAAATCCATCAAAGGATGTTGACATAGATGAAATAAAAATTCTTTTTAAAGAAATAAATCCTTTTATTTTGAAATCATTTAAGATCCATATAAAATAAAAAAATTTCTTTGAAAATAATCTTATAAGCTTTTAAGGGAAGCTTTAAAGATTTTATAACGGCGGAAAATATCCGCACCCGCCGTATAAGTTAAAAAAACATTCTTACCTTAATTCTGTCGAAAAGGATAAAAAGGACCTTGTTTGAAAATGACGGAAAGATTCCTCTTAGAAAAATTCAAACAAGGGTATAAATGACTTTAACCCATATTCTTGTAAATAATAAAAATGTTTTGAAATACATTTTGATGAAACATGGATGTGGATGATAAAGAGATCACATTAGATTATTACGTATAAACAACCTCGGATAATGAAGAGATTGTGAAATAACCCTTACCTTGTACTTTTCCTTTGTTGGGGTAGGTTAACCTCCTGTATAATGGTGAAATAATTGTTATTAAATTATACAAGAATCATATACATTAATATGATATCATATATGATCTTTTAACATTGCTTTATTAATAATATCTTAGTATTATCGTCATTTCGGGTGATAATCGATTCGTTCTTCTTAAATGTTTGGTTACGTAAGACATGTTTGTAATGGATAGATTATATCTTATTCATAATCAGAATGATATTAACATTATTTTTAACCCTAAAATGATAATAAGACTTGAATGGATACGATGGAGAATGAATCATATCGCGTTCCTGGAGACGGCAGTCCGTACGTATGCACGAGCGACAATATCATTCTTTTGATAATATATAAATGGATGGTATATCATATATACAGAATCATTAACATTTTATATTTATTATTTACATGAGTTACACATCATTATTATACCCATCCAAATAATAATATATTGAATAACAATTACACCACGACGTGGAGACGGTAAACCGTACGTACGCACGTATGGTGACATGTTATTCAAAGGGTGGATAGAATACTGAATATGGTTGTACCATTTTTATAATAACATCACAGTATATGTGAGATACTGGAGTTATTATTTTAGAATGGTAAGAACAAAGGAAGAAGAAGTGGAAGAAGAAAGGAACTTGAAAAGGGGTGGTGAAAACATTACCTCTTCTTCGGGTTCTTCTTTTTGATTTGATCAAAAGGGCTCCTTAGGTTGGCTTTCTGATCAAACTATGGCCTCTAGGTTGTAGTGAGGGAAGTTGGGAGAGTATTTGGGCAGAGTTTGGCCGAACCAAAAAGCTTTTAAGGTGAGAAGAAACGAGAAGGAGGAGTTCCCTTTTATAAGAGGGGTGAGGGGCACCTTTGGAAAAGCTAGAAATATTAATTTATAATAATTTCATATTCGGTTTCTAATTGCTCCAAAGTTGATTATTCAAAGGTTAATGTGGGTATAGGTCTAAAACCACTCAACCAATAGATTTTATACAGGTTTGGGTACTTATATTAACCTTATCTTTAAGTATTAACTCTAAGTTAATTAGTTTCACTTTTACAATGTCTCTTTGTATTTTTATATAATATGGTTAATAAACTTACTATATACATCCAAACGACCCCCAAGTGGTCCATTAATGATTAACCTATCATGATATATGCCTCTTGTCCGAACCTCAGATTTTTAGGAATTTAATATCAATTAATAATATAATATTTGTTTTAATAACTCTTTTATGTCAATTTTGACACTATTCAATAGTTTATTTTTTTGGAACTCATAACAGATTTATTAATTCGAATAAATTCAATTAAATCAATCCTAATATATCATATTATCCTAGAAAATTAGTTTAATTCATTAAAAGTTTCATATTATATTTATTTGGGTATTTATAATATCAATTATTTTAACTTTTCACTATTATAGTAATTACTACATCATCATTGTGTCATAAATAAAATAAATTATTTAATGTCTAAAAATTATAAATAAAGAATCATTATTTAGGAAATATTTTTATCTTTCTAATAAATATTTATAAACAAAAATCCAACATATATAACCCTATGTAACAATTGTTTGTCTAAAAGATATATGTTTGTGTCATTTTTGTATTCATTTTAACTTAATTAAAATAAAGTGTCATTATCACTTACAAGTGGATCCGTGGGGTCCCCAAATAGACCCAAAGATGCCCATGGTCGACCATGTATCAACCAATAGGGTTAAGACACGTTTTAGGGTAATTTAGTATTATTATAATATTATTTTTTAACCCTTATTTACCGGATTTACCCTTAACCATTGTAAATAAAATATTTACCGCAGTAATTATTCAAAATGTATAAAAATAAAAGTTACCTATTTACACAATTTGAACATCCTGATTCCAAATATGGAATCCATTTTCCAAAATTCAAAACACAGAAGTGGCAGAAATTAATTTAAAATTAATTCCCGCTCTCAAAACAAAAAGCGTGTTTTTAAGAGATAATAACTATCAAAAGATTGACACTTGTTTATGTTCGGTTTAATTGTAAAATTATGTCCAATGACCAACATTATATTAAGTTGTAAAAATATATTCTAAATATACTTTAAAACCACTCAAATTCATAATTTATCACTATTAATTATTTTGATTAAAAAAGTTATTTTTAATTAAAATTTAGTAATTTTCAATATTCATCAAAATATGAAAGTTATCCGAAAAGTACCAAAATTTCACCTTAGGCTAAATTCGATATTCTGAATCCAGAAATGAAGTCCATTTTAAAATATAAAATATATATAATTTCGAAAAGTAGGTATTACTATTCATAACGGCTAGTTTGATTGGTTGTGGTGTGTGTTAAAACTCAAGGTTGCGTACAACACACGCTACTGTATTATTCAAAGAAAGTGTACCGTGGAAGCTTGGGATGTTTCATTTTAAATTTTTATGTCCCCATTTAGTAAAAAAGTTTAAAATATTGTATTTAAAAAGGGTTCACTATTAAAAGTTGATAAAAGTGCAATACTGAAAATGAATTTGTTCTTGCATTATATCTAAGAAACTCATAATATGGATTCTAAAATTATAAGGATTATATGAAGTTTAAAATTTAGATAATACTATTCATAACCACTATTGAATGGATTTTTGTTTTTTTGTAATTCATGGTGTGATTGAACTCGGTGTTGCGTGTAGTGCAAGTTATTGAATTATTTTGAAGAAATAACACACTATGAAATCTTGGGGTGTTACATTCTCCCCTCCTTCAATAAATTGCGTCCTCGCAATTTGAAATTGTTCATCAAAAATAAAAGGTTAAAAATAGAAAATATATTTGGGGGAAAACCCACATCGGAAATTGGGTTACTAAAATTTAGTCTTAATATGAGGAAATGAGAAATGAAAGGGTCACCACCAAATTATGATCTCGATTAGGAGAACATTGGTGGAAATTAGAGACATATAATTGGAGGAAAAACGTAAATATTTATAGGTAGAGATTGAGGTCATTAATCACAAACAAGTATAAAATTGAGGTCCTTAAACTCATCAATCTATGATGATTTGAAATACCATCGGTTCAACAAAACATAGGGTATTAGGATAACACATTTTTGACGTTTCAAAATATCTTAGTTGAAATCCCACATCGAAAAATGAATTAACGAGGCCTATATTTAAAATAAAGAGTGGAAAGTATGGAGATTACCGAAAATAAAACATACTAGGGTTCCATGTAGGAAAATATGGATATGGAAGAGAAATCTAACCATCAATTATCTGATGGAGAGTGGTAGAGAACATGGCTATGAAAAGGCCAAAAATCTCAAAGCCATAAATTAGTGATGATTTAAGGTACCATCTAGGACAACATTTTTGTTCTAAGTTGCTTTTCTTAATATTGAGGAATTTATTTATGAGATTTGCTAAGATCATAAGGAGATATACTTACTTTATAATTATAGTTTTATCCATTAATAAATTTCTACCACAAACTCATCTTTCACTCTAAAAGATAATAGAATGTAATTTTTTTTCTATTTATACTATTCGTACAGGGTTCCAAAATAAATGAATTTATAATTCATCTACCAGATATTTTAAAAAAAACTACATTATTTAATCCAGGACATCTCGTGGGCCAGTGGTAGGTGATACACCCTTGTCGCCCTTCGGTTGCGGGTTCAAGTCTCGCAACCTTGCCGGACGCGACGGGTTGCCGCCCGACCTCCGGGTTGTCCTTTTATGACAATCCAAAATTAATCTCAAACTAGAATTTATCCAAAATACATCTGACCAAACTCACAGTCCAACACTTATAAGGAAGTTAAACATAATGTAGATCCTTTTTACCACGTAATAGCATATGAATTCCTTCATCATGTATTCTTTTAAAATACTGAAACATCCTGAATTACCATAATCCATATTGATTACATTCATGCTCCCTTATTCCATATAGAATGATGGATATACTTCATCAATCCAAAAATGTTTTAAACCCCAACAATGATGGAATATACAAATCATTAATTAGTTTCAAGGTAGTCAAGAATATCCAATATAATTTATCCAAAACAATCACATATTATTCCAAAATCACTACCTCAGTATCATAACTATATTATGATTTATCATTCTCTCAACCATATATTTTCCAATAATTTATCCTTCTATTGAGTCACTTTTCTTTGTTCCACACAATCTCAAGTACTTAATGAAATAGTACTGCAGTACAATCCTTATATACTCCATAATTATTATAACAAGTACATTGTTGATACAACACTCAGTTGACATAATCAACATAAGAACTCTAATCATTCTTCTTCAACTGTGGTAGTATCATAACTTGATTATTATCCAATAGCATCATTTGCGGCATAGTCTGATGACTGGTACATAGGTTCGCATAGTGTCCAAACTCCTTGCAGTCACGTACTTTGTGCTCTTTTCCTCCACACTTATAACAAACTCCCATTCCTTTCAGGTAAGTTCCAGTGTGTTTCTTTCCACAGTTATCACATATGGTAAAATTCTTCTTTTCCCTCTTCCCTTTATCCATCTTTCTCTCTTCCATCATTTTCTTCTCTTTCTTCCCTTCAAAGCCATAGGACTCAGTAAACTCTTTACTTATCTTATCAAAACATGATATTATTTCTTCATATGATGATAATACATGCGAAACCATTTCTCTTATAAATTCTGGCTTAAGACCATGAATGATATTATCCTTCCTTCTCTTTGGATCATGTGCATTGCTAGAGTTCTCATTCCTTCTACTGGGTGCCATTTCTAAACAATGGCATAAACTAGATCAGTTTATGAATCAAAATACATAATCCCATACTTATAAAACACTTAACATAAATTGAACTATTTATGGATATAATCCATAATCATAAAAAAAATTTCTTTAAGGAAGTATATACTCATAAACCCTTTATAATGATTTGTAAAGAAAATGAGAGTTATCCTAAGCATATCCCCCAGGAGTGTCGTAACCAAGAGTGCAGCAAGGCCCGTTGTCGTGCACCAGTTCCCGTTCGAGTCTAGCTCAAAGCGGTGTTTTCGGGTTTTACCCCTAGGTACATCTGTGCCAGAGCCGCCTCTACCTGCTCGTATCCAGACAGGGATGTATTGCTCGGAAAACTCACAAAATATCTACAATACCAAAATTCTAGGAAGTTCTTCTATACTAATCCTCAAAGTTCATCTTAGGTCTACGTGCTCTAATCAGAGTTTATCTAAATCTAGTTTCCAAGGTTTGTACTAAACTTCCTCTGATACCAACTGTAACGCCCCGACCCTAGTTATCCAGAGTCGGTGCATTATTACATAACATTGGCATGATCACAAGAATGATCAAATCTCGAATGACCGATTGGTTTAGTAGCCTTGGAAACACAAGATATATTCATATGTTTTACATTACATCATTAAATGAAAAACTACTACAACAACATAATGTTTCCATAGTCCACACTATAATCCCCTCATAATATCCCCAAAGGTCATTCATAACTTACATCTTCACATCCTGGGAAAAATAAAACATAGAAAAGGGGTGAGCTCAAATGCCCAGTAAGGATAACAATATAGCGGAACATTCAAAAATAAGCATAAACATTTAAGGCAATGAATTACTAAAACAAAATCCTTTTAAACCTGAACTTCAACATAATATGGAAAAAGTAAAATGAAATAATGCCATTTACTTATTCACATGGATATTCTACTAATCGAATAAACACATGCAAAAATCAATAACCACTTTCATAATGTTGGAATGCATAATGACAGACTATCATAACCACATAGCCAAGGCCTCGTGCCAAGACTACAAATAAGATTTTGTCAAGGCCTTGCTCCAAGACACTAGTTTGTCTCATGAGACCTACCGATGCATCGAGGAGCTATAGCGGGCTCCACCCATCACATATTAAGTCCAATGCATTCCCATATGAAAATGTTTAAACATAACATAAACATTTGTATTAAAAACTAGCATACGAAATGTCAATACTTTCACCATAAACTATGAATGGTATAAAAATAGCACATCCACAGTCAAACATATCACATAACCTTCAATACAATATAGAAGTTGTGTATCATAATAAATCAACTTCAAATAATCTTAAAATCCATCAAAGGATGTTGACATAGATGAAATCAAAATTCTTTTTAAATAAATATCTCCTTTTAGTTTGAAATCATTTAAGATCCATATAAAATAAAACATTTTCTTTGAAAATAATCTTATATGCTTGTAAGGGAATCTTTAAAGATTTTATAACGGCGGAAAATAGCAGCACCCGCCGTATAAGTTAAAAAAAACATTCTTACCTTAATTCTGTCGAAAAGGGTAAAAAGGACCTTGTTTGAAAATGACGGAAAGATTCCTCTTATAAAAATTCAAGCAAGGGTATAAATGACTTTAACCCGTATTATTGTAAATAATAAAATTGTTTTGAAATACATTTTGAAGAAACATGGATGTGGATGATAAAGAGATCCCAGTAGATTATTATGTATAAACAACCTCGAATAATGAAGAGATTGTGAAATAAACCTTACCTTGTACTTTTCCTTTGTTGGGGTAGGTTAACATCCTGTATAATGGTGAAATAATTGTTATTAAATTATACAAGAATCATATACATTAATATGATATCATATATGATCTTTTAACATTTCTTTATTAATAATATCTTAGTATTATCGTCGTTTTGGGTGATAATCGATTCGATCTTCTTAAATGTTTGGTTACGTAAGACATGTTTGTAATGGATAGATTATATCTTATTCATAATCAAAATGATATTAACATTATTTTTAACCCTAAAATGAGAATAAGACTTGAATGGATACGATGGAGAATGAATCTCATCGCGTTCGTGGAGACGGTAGTCCGTACGTACGCATGAGCGACAATATCATTATTTTGATAATATATAAATGGATGGTATATCATATATACAGAATCATTAATATGTTATATTTATTATTCACATGAGTTACACATCATTATTATACCCATCCAAATAATAATATATTAAATAACAATTACACCATGACGTGGAGACGGTAAGCCGTACGTACGCACGTATGGTGACATGTTATTCAAAGGGTGGATAGAATACAGAATATGGTTGTACCATTTTTATAATAACATCACAGTATATGTGAGATACTGGAGTTATTATTTTAGAATGGTAAGAACAAAGGAAGAAGAAGTGGAAGAAGAAAGGAACTTGAAAAGGGGTGGTGAAAACATTACCTCTTCTTCGGGTTCTTCCTTTTGATTTGATCAAAAGGGCTCATTAGGTTGGCTTTCTGATCAAACTAAAGCCTCTAGGTTGTAGTGAGGGAAGTTGGGAGAGTATTTGGGCAGAGTTTGGCCGATCCAAAAGGCTTTTAAGGTGTGAAGAAATGAGAAGGAGGAGAACCCTTTTATAAGAGGGGTGAGGGGCACCTTTGGAAAAGCTAGAAATATTAATTTATAATAAATTCATATTCGGTTTCTAATGGCTCCAAAGTTGATTATTCAAAGGTTAATGTGGGGATAGGTCGAAAACCACTCAACCAATAGAATTTAGACAGGTTTGGGTACTTATATTAACCTTATCTTTAAGTATTAACTCTAAGTTAATTAGTTTCACTTTTACAATTTTTCTTTGTATTTTTATATAATATGGTTAATAAACATACTATATACATCCAAACGACCCCCAAGTGGTCCATTAATGATGAAACTATCATGATATAAGTCTCTTGGCCGAACCTCAGATTTTTATGAATTTAATATCAATTAATAATATAATATTTTCTTTAAGAACTCTTTTATGTCAATTTTGACACTATTCAATAGTTGATTTTTGTGAAACTCATAACAGATTGATTACTTCAAATAATGTCAATTAAAGCAATACTAATGTATCATATTATCATACAAAATTAGTTTAATTCATTAAAAGTTTCATATTATATTTATTTGGTTATTTATAATATCAATTATTTTAATTTTTCACTATTATAGTAATTACTCCATCATAATTGTGTCATAAATAAAATAAATTATTTAATGTATAAAAATTATAAATTAAATATCATTATGTAGGAACTCTTTTTATCTTTCTAAGGAATATTTATAATCTAAAATCCAACATATATAACCCTACTTAACAATTGTTTTTCTAAAAGATATATGCTTGTGTCGTTTTTGTATTCATTTTAATTAATTAAAATAAAGTGTCATTATCACTTACAAGTGGATCCATGGGGTCCCCAAATAGACCCAAAGATTCCCATGGTCGACCCTGTATCAACCAATAGGGTTAAGACACGTTTTAGGGTAATTTAGTATTATTATAATATTATTTTTTAACCCTTATTTACCGGATTTACCCTTAACCATGGTAAATAAAATATTTACCTCAGTAATCATTCAAAATGCCTAAAAATAAAAGTTACCTATTTACACAATTTGAACATCCTGATTCCAAATATGGAATCTATTTTCCTAAATTCAAAACACAGAAGTGGCAGAAATTAATTTAAAATTAATTCCCGCTCTCAAAACAAAAAGCGTGTTTTTAAGAGATAATAACTATCAAAAGATTGACACTTGTTTATGTTCGGTTTAATTGTAAAATTATGTCCAATTACCAACATTATATTAAATTGTAAAAATATATTCTAAATATACTTTAAAACCACTAAAATTCATAATTTATCACTATTAATTATTTTGATTAAAAAAGTTGTTTTTAATTAAAATTTAGTAATTTTCACTATTCATCAAAATATGAAAGTTATCCGAAAAGTACCAAAATTTCACCTTAGGCTAAATTCGATATTCTGAATCCAGAAATGAAGTCCATTTTAAAATATAAAATATATATAATTTCGAAAAGTAGGTATTACTATTCATAACGGCTAGTTTGATTGGTTGTGGTGTGTGTTAAAACTCAAGGTTGCGTACAACACATGCTACTGTATTATTCAAAGAAAGCGTACCGTGGATGCTTGGGATGTTTCATTTTAAATTATTGATGTCCCCATTTAGTAAAAAAGTTTAAAATATTGTATTTAAAAAGGGCTCACTATTAAAAGTTGATAAAAGTGCAATACTGAAAATGAATTTGTTCTTGCATTATATCTAAGAAACTCATAATATGGATTCTAAAATTATAACGATTATATAAAGTTTAAAATTTAGATAATACTATTTATAACCACTTTTGAATGGATTTTTTTTTGTAAGTCATAGTGTGATTGAACTCGGTGTTGCGTGTAGTGCAAGTTATTGAATTATTTTGAAGAAATAACACACTATGAAATCTTGGGGTGTTACACAGAAAGGGACTTTGTCCACTAAGATAGTCTTGGAAATGAGTCTTGACTAACAAGAAATAATTCTCTTTGATTTTGTGTGTACGCCACAATGTTTCATGTTTTATGTTATGATTATTGTGATTACATTTTACTGCCATGATTTATCCGATGATTATGAAATTATGATCTCTTTTGCAGGATAAGATTTCCAAAAGTTATGTTCTTATGAATATGATGTGATTGATTTTTATTTTGTTTACCCATACTGAGAATTTGAGCTCACCCTTTTATGTTTTCTTTTCCCCAGGATATAAAGAAAGGTTTTAGGTAAAAAAAGGAAGATCTTTATTGGAGATGTTGAAGATCTTTCACCACAATTAGAAGATTACGTTCCGAGTTTCCAAAGACACTAAACTATTATGATCCTTGTGTGTGTGTTTTTGTTATGTACTATGTATTCTGCAAATGTAATGTAATGTCAATGTACGTCATGCTTCGGGTCTCTACAGTTGGTATCAGAGGAAAGGTTTAGTCAACCTTTGGAAACTAGGATGCGAAAACGTTAGTGAGATCCCTAGAGATATTTCTAAGGTATGTCTAGGGATTTCCCTAAGGTTAAGTATACGTATAGGTTATAGTACTAGAATTATGCTAACGATCATAGAATTAAACCTAAGATGTTAGATATTGAAGGTACTCCCGTTTATTATGTTGTTTTCCCTAGTATGATTTTTGCCTCTCACACTATTCTTTTTTGGGTTTTAGACGATGGCTGGAACCCAAAAGAACCGTGTCGATCACTGTAATGGACAATGCAATGATTTTCCTCCTGAACAAACAAATGTTATGGGATATGGAGTGAAAAATCTTATTTCTATACTTACACAAGCTATGAATCATTCTGGACTTCCAAATGAGCAGAGAAGGGAACAATATTCTATTGAGTCCTTCATGAGGCAACGTCCACCTTCTTTTAGTGGGTCTTCCGATCCACTTGTTGATGAACAGTGGATCAGTACCACTGAAAAGATATTTTCAGTTCTTCAATGTTCTGAACATGATAAAGTCATCTTAGCAGTATATCGTTTGGAAGGAGAAGCTGATCAATGGTGGAATCTTATCAAGAATACGAGGCAAAGAGATGAAATTGATCCCATGGAATGGGACGAGTTCAAGAACTTGTTTTTCAGTAAGTACTTCCCTTGTATTCTTCGAACGAAGATGGAAAAGGATTTTCATGAGCTGAAACAGAAGGATGATGAATCTGTTGCTATATACGAAGCGAATTTTACAAGATTTTCAAGGTATGCATCTGGCATTATCATCCAACCTGAAAGTAAAGTTGATCGATTTTTCAGTGGCTTAAAACCAAGTCTTCGAAGGGCATTAGCTATATGAGACTTCAGTAGCTATGAAGAAATTGTGTGTTGTGCTATCAAGGTAGAAATGGATGTTGGTGTTACATATCCATCTCATGGTTTTGACAAGAAATGAAAGATGGAGTTCAAGGAGAAATCTCAAAATAATGGTGAAAAGAAAATGAATGTTTCCTTATGCTCAAATTGTGGAAAGAAGCATGGTGGAGATTGTCTTAAAGGGACTAGAAAATGTTTTAAGTGTGGAAAAGAAGGTCATCGATCAGCCGAGTGTCGAAGTAATGGAAAAATGGTTTCTAATGATGTGAACAAAGCAAACACTGCAGAGAACGCGCCACCAACACTTCAATGTTTCAAGTGCAAGGAGATGGGACACTATGCCAATAAATTCCCTAATCCAAGGGTTAGTGATGATCAACATGATCAACCACTTAAGGAAAAGGACAAAGGGAAGTCACATGCGATCACTATTGGCGATGTTGAATATGACAACGATGTGGTGGAATGATTAAGTGTTTTTGTAATGGGATTCCAAAATAGTGTTGTATATAGTATCGTGGAATATTGTAATATTTATGTATTGGTCTATTGTGGTTTTCAATAATTTTATGGTACCAGTGACCATATAATGTGATTGATATATTTTTGTAAAAATAATGATATGCGCATAATGAAGGGAAAACGAGAAAATGAAATATTTGACTGTATTCATGAGATCATGATTGATATAAGGACTAAGTGATATCATGGTTTGAGTATATAGAATTATGAGGATTTTGGTATGTGGAAAGTGTTATCTTTTAACTGCATTCATGTTTTCACTAAGGTTCAATGGGTATTCAAGAGAATACATGATTAAGGCCTTTGAATGTTTGGAATGTGACCAAAAAAACATATCTTATGATATATGGGGATCAATGATGGTATTAAATATCTGGGAATCGTTTTCACTATGTTATGGGAGTGGACTGCAGTATTATGGATAAGCCTAAAGATTGAAATGGATTATGTTGGACATAAGTTAGTATTGTTTAAGGATAGAAGTTTTTCTTGATATTATTGATGGGATGTTATAGTAATGTAGTTTTAGAAAAAGGACAACCTGCAGGAAGGGCGACAGCCCATCGCGTCAGACAAGGCTGTGGGAATCGAACCCACAACCGAAGTGCGACTGGCCTTTATCGCCTACCACTGGCCTACAGGAAGTCCCTGTTTAGTAGAAACTAGTTTTATTATATTAAGCAGTATGATATATGATGTATAAGTCCATTTTAGGAACCATATATGATTAATCTCACTATAGATCGACTTATGTATATAATTTTTGCTTACCTTTTGTTTGAGACAGATGAATGACCCGACATTCTATCACATGATCTGCTAACACTTCACGAATAACAAATTCAACATCATTTATTTAAGAGATGAAGTAGAAATTGTTCAAGGCACGAACAACGGTGAGATTGTACCAAAATAAAGTAAGTATTTATTCTAATTCAAATTCTTCAACTTTTGGGAAACGATCTTGAAAACCAAAAATGTTGTCATAGTGCTCTTAGATCTGATTAATCAGATGGTACCTTAGATCGTCACAAATTTATGGCTTTGTGATTGCTAGCTTTTCCATAGCCATGTTCTCTACCACTCTCCATCAGAACATGATGGCTAGATTTTTCTTCCATATCCATAATTTCACCTATGTGGAAACCCAGGGATTAGTTTATTTGGGTAACTATTACGTTTCATACTTTTATTTTTAAAGATTGGTTTTGGTATTCCTTTTTACGAAGTGGGTTTCTATTAAAGAAACTTTCAAGTAGTAAACCATTTATAACCCTGACGAATTTCGAGGGCGAAATTCATTTTAAGGGGGGTAGAATGTAACAACCCGAGATTTTATGAATTTTTTTTTAATTTTATTAATGTATTGTGTTGTACTCTACACCAAAAGAAGCTTGAAAATCACACATCCATGACTTGACTTGCATTACACGCAATCACGACCTTCCTCGATAGCGTGTGTAGTACGCAATACTGAGTTTCACGAAACAACAATATGCTATTAAAATATTATTATAACTAGCCGTTATGAATAGTAATAACAACCTTTTAAAATTTTATAAATTTTAGCTCTCAAAATGGACTTCATTTTTTGATTCGTAGTATCGTATTTAGCTTAAGGTGAAATTTTGGTACTTTTCGGATAACTTTCATATTTTGATGAATAGTGAAAATTACTAAATTTTAGTTAAAAACAACATTTTCAATCAAAATAATTAATAGTGATAAATTAATAATTTGAGTGGTTTTAAAGTATATTTAGAATATATTTTTACAATTTAATACAATGTTGGTCATTGGATGTAATTTCACATTTAAACCAGACATAAACAAGTGTCAATCATTTGATAGATATTGTTTCTTAAAAACACGCTATTTGTTTTAACAGCGTGATTTAATTATAAAATTAATTAATGCAACTTATATGATATGAATTTGGTAAAATAGACTTCATTTTTGAATTCGGAATATGAAATATAGCTTAGGATGCAATTTTGGCATTGTTATGAAAAACATCAATTTTTGATCAATAGTGAAACTACTAAGTGGTAGTTAAAAAACTGAATTTTTCATATAACATAATTTTACCACTTCTGGGAATGGAATTTCAAAAATCCGAGAGACACAGTTGATGTCAGTAAGTAAAATGTGGTTAAATGAGATGAAAATAATTTTTGGTGAATAGTAACTTTTTACTTTTATTTACCACGATTAAAAGTAAATAGGGTAATTAAGGGTAAAAATGATATTAATATTACCCTAACACATGTCCTAATTTTATTGGACAAGTTTATTTCGACCAAAAACAACCTTAAGTGTAAAATATTATCATTTAGGCCCACTTGGATTAGATTAGAACATTTATTATTATTCAAAGAAGAGTTAAAAGAGTTAAACTCAATGTTTATTTACAAAAACATTTTTATTATAGGGTTATACATAAGATATATTCGATTTTAAATATTAATTAGAAAGATAAAAAGATTTACTACATAATGGTAATTTATTTGTAATTTTTAGACATCAAATAATTTAATTTATATATGACACAAAAATGATGCAGTAATTATCTTATTAACGAAATATTGACATAATTGATGTTATAAATACCAAAATAAATGTAATTTAAGACTTTTTATGAATTCCACTAATTTTATAGGATAATATGACATATTAGTGTTGATTTAATCAACTTGTTTCGAACATATAATTCTTTATGACTTTCACAAAAATCATATATCAAATAGTGTCAAAATTGACGCCAAATAGTTTTTAAATTAAATATTATATTATTAATTGTTATTTTATTCCTAAAAATCTAAGGTTTGGCCAAATGACTTAGATAAGGATATATATATTAATAAATCACAATTTGGGGTTCGTTTTCATGTTATAGTAAGTGTATTAACCATATAGTGTAAGAAAACAAAAAGACACGGTAAAAGTTAAATTATTTAACTTAGAGTTAAATCTAATTGATAAGGTTAAAATAATATCCTAAACATGTCTAAATCATATTTGTTGATATGATTTAGACCCATCCCAACTTTATCTTCTAAATAAGACCCTTTGGAACCATTATAAACCAATTTTTACTTTAATATAAAATAATATTTTGATATATTCCTAAGGTGCCCCTCTCCTCCCTTATAAAAGGACACCTCCTCCCCCTCCTCCTCACACCAATTTGAGCACATAAGCTCGGCCAAACCCTGCCAAAATCCATTATTCACTTCCATATAATAATCCTATAGGTCCTGGTCTTCTTCAAAGACCAATCATTGTTCCCTAAGTGGAGGATTCAAAGAGGTGTTTCAAAGAAGAGGTAATATCCATTACCGACCTTTTCAATTTCTTTCTTCTTCAACTTCTTCTTATTTAGTTGTTTAATGACAAAGTAATAACATTAGTATTACTTACATACTGATATGTTATTATAAATATGAAACAACCCTAATTCACCTTCTATCCATTCTACGGAAAAAATGAAATCACTGCGCGTGCATACGTACGGAATACTGTCTCCACGCCGTGGTGTAATCTATTTTCCACCACCACCTTACATGGATGGGTATAATGGTGTAAAGAATAACTATACATAGTTATTATAAAATCATATTGATTCTGATATATTGTATAATCCACTCCAATTCCATTCAATAATTATGGAAATGATATCATCGCTCGTGCGTATGTACGGAATACCGTCTCCACGACGCGATGAGATTCATTCTCCATGTTAACCATTTAAGAATGATTATAAAGTATATATAAGAAATAACAATGAAATATATGACATTATAAAGCTAATGGATTTATGTATATATATATATGTATGTCATCTACTTACTTCCATTCAAGACCATAAGGAAAGGAAAACAGCGTTCATGCGTACGTACGGACTACCGTCTCCATGAACGTTGTTTTTCATTTCATTTATATATTTATTATATATATATATAATGAATATATATGATATATAAATCATATTTTATATTCTGGAAGTAAGTAAATCATGTTATAAGTAATAATAATGCCAAGAACAACAAGTCAAAACACCTACGATAAATAAAACGATTTTACCGAAAACGCTTCTTTTACATGGAATTTACAAAAGAACGGGTAATATAATGTCATAAGTGAACCATATATGATATAATAACAATGAATATGATTCTGTAATAAGTAAATGACAATATTTAAATCATTATACAGGAGGTTCGGACACATACGAAGAAAATCGGACCTAAGGTAAGGGAAATATCACAATCTCATTTTTATCTGAGATTTTTTATACTTTGGTATTTACTGGGGTGTATTTTATCATTCACATCCATGTTTCCTCAATATTTAATATTATTTCCATCCACCTACAGTTGTTTAAAACCAATTTTACCCTTCTGTGAGTTTTTAGTAAAAGATATTAAAGGAATCTTTTGTCGTTTTTCATACAAGGTACTTTTTTGACTTTTCCGACAAAAGTACGCGAAAAATGTTTTTTAACTTATACGGCATGAATTGATTTTTTAAAAAATTATTTCCAAGAAGCATAATTTACAAGTTTCCAAATTTATTTTTAATCAAATTCTTTTAGTTTAAAGTTGTATGACAAGTTAAGAAAGGAAAAATGTTTTTGAAGAAGAAAGGATATTTTCCTCAAGAATGGAGTTCAATTGTTTTATCAAAATTATTTTCCATCTATGATAATAAAGGGTTCTGTTTTTATCCCTATTATTACAGTGATTTGATTATGTTTTGATGGAATTATTTTTATAAATTCCTTTATCTTATATGAATTGTTTTATGATGTCGCGATGTTTAAGATTCCCATTTTTAATACATGGGTTATGCTATGATGTATGGTTTATGATTTTGTGGAACACATAAGTATGGATTCATTATGAGATGGGTGGGACCTATTTCTCCCTCCAATGCATTGGGTAAAGATTTTATATCTCATGAAATAGACATGGCTGGAACGGTAGGTTATACCGGTTCAGTGAAACAGGACTGAAACGAGGGTGACTCGGTTCAGAAAGGGACTTTGTCCACTAAGATAGTCTTGGCAATGAGTCTTGACTAACAAGCAATGATTCTCTATTATTATGTGTGTATGCCACAAAGTTTTATGTTTTAAGTTATGATTATTGTGATTACATTTCACTTCCATGATTTATCCCATGATTATGAAATTATGATCTCTTTTGCAGGATAAGATTTCCAAAAGTTATGTTCTTATGAATATGATGTGATTGATTTTTCTTTTGTTTACCTTTACTGAGCATTTGAGCTCACCCTTTTATGTTTTCTTTTCCCAAAGATATAAAGAAAGTTTTTAGGTAAAAAAAGGAAGTTCTTTATGGGATATATTGACGATCTTTCACCACGATAAGAGGATTACGTTCCGAGTTTCCAAAGACACTAAACTATTACGATCCTTGTGTGTGTGTTTTTGTTATGTACTATGTATTCCGCAAATGTAATGTAATGTTAATGTACGTCAAGCTTCGGGTCTCTACATCTCTACATAATGTCCCATATCATAAATCATGGATCAGGAAACGAAGAATATCATGGCTCTTGAAAAAAAATCTGTAAAAAATAATTATTAAAACAAGTAAATTTTACTTCAAATGAAATATTTCTTATAGGTGGTGAGAATCTCTAAATCCTAAATTTTGTCAGAATCTACTCCATGACCTCTCTATCCCTATTGGAAACCACACAAATTTTTATTCAACACTCACAATTTTTTAAGAGGATCATGGTTATCTCTTAAACATACAATATCTCTCATATACTAATTATATTATAGATAACCCTACTAAAATTCTATTATAAAAACTATTATAATTGTTGAACACATATTACACTGCAAGTCACTTGTTTTTTCTAAAAAAGAACTAAACTCCCAAGATTATGAACTATGAAAAATATAATATAAAAAATATATAATCCATTTCATGAGGATTTAGAGAATAAATCCCAGTTAAAAAAGAGATGAATATTTTCTAGAGATACTACTTTATATATCAAAAATCACTTCATTTGAGGTAATTGGAAACCTATATTATAAATCCACTATATGGAAAATCATGTAGACTCCAATCCAAGGATGATTCAGACATAAATATCATCTTATGAAAAAATTGTTCCTCACTAGTTCACCAAGATATGTTAGTAAAATAAATTGAACAACCATGAATTGAATCATTAAATGTAAATCCGCATAAAAAATATTGCACATAACATCATAATTTGTAAGTTCATTTGAAAAATAATAAAGAATGTTTTTAAAACATATAATCATCTCCCTTATGTTGGACCACCCATATCGAAGTGTAAGATGCTCTTAAATTGGGGAATTTGTTACTATCAAAGAAAGGTAGTTGAATCAGAATTGACCTCATAAATCATCTCATGAACCAAACTAATCATTACATTCCCTTATGAATAATAACATGGGCTTCATAATTTCTTCACATACCATCATCACATCAAAAAAACCCAATGTTCTTTCCAATAAAAAATCTACCATAATGATATATTCATATCCTCCATCGTGTCCTTTATTCAAAAAATTTGAAATATTTCCCTTATATTTATATACACACTTCCACTAAATATCATTGATTGTAATCCTGTATGTGTCAATGTTATCAAACACCACTCTGATGTTATCAACTATAAAATTATTCGTATCATCTTCGTTGTTATCTTGATGTGGGAATTGACCAGGATGCATTCCAAAAAATATATATAGGGACTCATACACTAGGAATGTGGACCATTTTAATACCACTCATTGGATATATATATATATATATATATATATATATATATATATTTGTTTCATAGAATGTATCCCCTATTTATGGGACATTGTAAGCTCATGTCAGAAAATATCCCAACGGTCCCTTATAACCATCACTTGATTATAACACCAAACTCCAAGGCATCCCTCAACCATAAATTTAATACCACTCTTTCATGGAACACTACCAGTAGTGGTACCCCTCATAGGTAAAAAATGGAGGGATATAATTAATGATTCCAATTGATTTCCTCCACTATGAAATGGGTTGGAAAACTAGAACTGGGGGTTTTTCATAGTGAAAAAATGTGTGGTATTAACCTCTAATGGGATTATGAGAATTAGATATAAGATAAGATCACCGAAACCTCATACTCATCAAAATTAAATGCTCCAAATAAAATATTGTAATGTCATTAAATAATAAAAACTATAAAAATATAACTATAAATATCTACATTAAATCCTAAAAAAATTTAATTAATGGTGAAATGACTCAAAAATAGATTTTCAGGTTCGTAATACCGAACATATTTACAAACTAGCTATTATGGACCTGAAAAATATTTTAAATAAATTCGGTTGAGTATAAAATTATACATCTTAGGATCTACTATAGATCCACTTTTCAAAATGAGAACGAATTATACTAAATCCTTGTTAATAACGAAATGAATATTACCCATCTCTAATTGATTAAGATAATTTTTCATCCTCACAATAGATCTAACAACATTTATCATATACAAGTAATATATAATACAAATAATAGAAAAAAAGTGGAGGTGTAACAACCCAATATTTTAAAAATATAAAATTATATATGATAATGTAATGAAAAAATTGAGTTTACATTTCATTACATGTAACACTCATTTCAATTTCTATGAAATAGAACCCCAATATTTGTTTTGTTCAATACTGTATTTAATATACAACAAAAAAATTTAAATAACCATGATATATATTAATTTTATAACCTATATATGTTATTGGATTATCTAAATTTCATATACTACGTAATGATATATCTATATGTCATAAACAATATATGTTGTTGATAAATATTTTGTAAATAATAAATTTTTTGTAAATTTTTTTCCCAAAACATGTCTTCATCAAAAGATATTTTCACTGATTTTCATGAATATATATTGATTTATTTTCATAAAAAATTCAGAAAATTTATTTTATAAATATACCATCATTTTTTAATATAAGATCAAAATTTACTTTGGGTGATATTTTCTGTATTTTTTAAATAAATATTTATTTTTCTCTGAATTGATAAAAAAATGTTTATAAACACATTTATTTTCAATAAATAATGAAACTATAAATTCAAAATATTATTTGAAAATGTTATAAAATAAATAAATTTTTTATTTAATAAAATTAATTACATTGAATCATCCTTTATTGGTTTTCAATATAAGATAGTTTTTGGGATTAAAAACATGTTTTTCTAAAATACTATTTTAAAATGTATAATGGTTCCCCATTATAACTAATTAAATCAATAATTAATGGGAATATTTAAAATTAAATATATATAATATTAAATATTAAATATTAATTTTTTTCAGTTATTATTATCAGTCAAATAGTTAATATATAATCATTTTTTTCTAAAAAATACAATTATGAAAAACTTAATGTCTCTCCATGTCTGCAAGATTATGTTTAAATTAAATTTCTCAACATACGTTAATTTAATTTTGAAATTTTCATTCAATATTTTTACTAATATTAATTAACTATTTCTAATATGATATAAATATTTTTTTTCAAAATTTAATATTAAAAAAAATTAATTTAATCACAACGATTAAGTTAACAATGAGTTTACATAGTCGTTAATCATAGAATATGTGGTGTAAAAATGATTAAAAACACTTCCAAACCTCATTTTATGAAATTATTTAAAAATTATACCTTATATAAATGATAATTAACCATTATTGGGGTATTGTAAAATAAAACAAAACGTGTTTAGAGATCACTTTTTAAAAAAAATATTGGTGGGACATAACCGTACATATAAAAGTACACCGAATTCCATCCATTATTAACACTATAAAACCTTTTTGTATTAGAAAATAAATTCCAAAATAAAATATAAATATCCCTAATATAATCATATATTATAAAATTTGTGTATAATGACAACAATGGATGGCCATTGGTGAAAACAAGGAGTTACCTGAAGAAGATGTAACATTCATCGATGACCATTTATTTTTTTTTATTTTTCACCCCCATTATATTATTATTATCCCATGATTATATTATAAACTAAATATATTCCATATTACAATACTTTTTTTTCTTAATACCTACAATCACACAAACGTAAATCATATTAGTTATGTAATCATCATTCGTAGGTACATCGAACTATCGCCTCCTCAAAAGATGTAATTATTTTTTATTCCATTATAAACAATCAATGTTTGTTATGATGATGTGTATATTGTTTATTTATGATATTTATATCATAATTATAATTATGGATTCATTAAATAATATATACCATTTTTATTCCTTTTCATAAGGAATAAGATAATATTGTTTTCCTATTGAATATTATTGTATAGCGATGCGATGTGATTCATTAGTCACTAAAACGTTACATGGAAGGTAATAAAAAATTAATAAATATATAATGAAATATTAGTTTCATATTAATCATATTAATTAAATATTTATTATTACTTAAATATAATATAAAATTTTATTTTTTCCTTTCTCATTAAGTGTAACATTAACAATGTTGTTCATGGACATGTAGACTAATGCCTCATCAATGTGATGTGATAGTTTTTAATGACAAAAAAATATATACATATATATAAGTATATAAAATTAAAGAAATTTTTATTCATGATAAAATTATATTAAATTATTGATAAAATACTACTTACCTTCTTTCTGTAATGATCACTTGATAAATGAACTATTATTTGTCTATATATACGACATATCATCTTTATGATTGTAATGCTAGTTCAATTTTGATAAACAATTTTCTTTCGATTAAAAATTATAATTGATTGGAAATTTTTATAATTATTTTATTATTATATTTCTGGATATATTATAACTATACAATATGTATAATAACAAGACATTTAAATATAGTGTATGAATGAAAAAACATGGAAATTAATGACTAAAATAAGGAAAATAATGAATCATTATAAATTAAATGGTGATAATAATTATAAAATGATCAAATATGATATTACAAATATTAATATGGTTCTAGAATAATTTAATATCATTTTTAAAACCACCATAGATAATGTTAAATTATGATAAACTAAAAAGAAGTGTGAGGTAATGGTTTTCTCATCTCACAATTATTTTTGAGAGATTTATTCTATATTATCCACTTATGTAATAATGAAGTGTTTATAATTCTGAATTATTTACATAATGATTCCTATAATTTTTTTTTCAGATTTACAAATTCATTTTAGAATATCTATTTCATTTATTTTAATGTTTTAAATTTATCAAAGTGGTACGGAATTATTGTCACAATTTTCCTTATTTTAGATATAATATATGCTACATACCTGTCTTATTTTATTATGTGTATACGATTCAACTTCTATAGGTTATATCATGCACCAGTTTATATTCATGAAAGTATATGTTTCACCTAATGATATTCTTCTATGTGTATCAGAATTTAATGTGACCAAACTGGTAATAGTTTTATACTACAATCTAGTCATTTATCCGGATTGTGTATGATTATGTCTTAGATATTGAAATCTTATAAAAAATAGGAATTTAATTATTCTTTATTTAATGATGTCATTTTCAAGTAATTATACCTTTTTCTACTCTTTGATACTTATAATGTTCGACATATTATTTTTTTGCAAATCCATCTTAATTTCTCTCTATGGTTGGTATAACGCCCTTACCACATAATCCTAAAGATGATTCATTATTTTATTATATTTGAATATAATAATGGAATAGGATTCCAAAAGGGAGGACTAATTTTTTATCATTGAAAAAATAGAAAAATAAATAAGTTAATCATTTCAATTGGAAATGAAATACTTGATAGAAACTCATTTTTAACACTCTTATTTGTCTATATTTACTTTTCATGACATTCATAAAATTTATCTCGGCATCCTTAGGAAAATAAAAAAAGAATGGGGTGATATCCAATGCTCATTAAGGGTATGAAATACATTGGAATCATAAATAATTAAGCATGATTAATAACTAAAGAACGCTTTCCATTAAAAAAATATTGACCATAATATGATAGAAATAAAGTCTAAATAAATAATTCCCCAATAATAAATAACCAGGGATATAATTGAAGATGAATAATCACATAGAATACTAATTTTTTGTTTCATAATGAGGGAATGCACAATGTCAGATATCATTACCATACTGTCAAGGCCTAATCCAAGACACCATACATATTGTGTAAAAACCTAATTTAGTTTGTCTCATTTGACATACCAATGCATATACCGACTATAGTGGGCCCCTCCCTTCACTTCTTATGTCCAATGAATTCATAATATGAATGTAAAAAAACATATAAAACAAATATAGGCACATTTAAATGAACATATGAAATCTAAATTAAATTCCACAATCGGTAAACATAAACACTATACATTCAGACTAATATGGTGAATGGTATCATGATCGAACATCCACCATAAAACTAATGTTGTACCATTCAATAAAAAATGATAGATGATATAATAAAATATTAATGCCAACAAAACAAAATAATCAAAAAAATTGTTTAACTATATGGATAAACTCCTATAAAATAATCAAGTAATACTTGAGATAAATACTAATATACATTAGAAAAATGTGTTCTTTTGGAAAAATATTTTTACAAAACAAAAAGATAAATGATATAGATTTTTAATAAAAGAAAATTTATTTTATAAAATTAAATTGTGGAAAAAATTAGATTAGAGACTGATGTTGAAAATAGGTAATACTTCATGATGTTCCCTTGAATCGAGTTGGTTTATCTGGAAGAACTAGAAATAGATCATTCAAAACATATAAGTCCTACTAATTTTTTTAATAATTTATATATATAGAAGAATAAAAAATAATTTTTTATAAGTACATAATAAAATTTAATAATGTCATTGGGGTAAATATAGAAAAATAGTAACTCGAATGAAATTTGAGGTTCGAGTAGAAAACCATTACCAGATGTATTCTTGTGTTCATTACACGACAATGACATCCTAGTTAATCAAATTAAATACATTAATTATTTAATAACTCAATTATACATAATATGATTTATTATAAATTTATTTTGTTCATATTTTTCTTTTTTTTTTGAGTTATAAAATACAATTTTATTGCTTAGTAGCGTTAATTTCTTTACATTTCACGAGTTGTATACTTCTATATGAGTAATAACATTAATTAAAACAAAGAATAATCCTCCAGAATTTGGAATTAAATGTTATTAATGAAAAAATTGAGGTTTAATTTATATTATCTATTATTTTCCCATATATGACAATGAATCACTATATAACATTTTAACTATAATCGTTTAGCATAATTTTAGTGGCTTTTCGATCACATCGAACTAGTTTCGTTATCAAATTTAAAAACCAGAAAATAAAATGTTTCATGAACATTAATTAAGATATAATACATATTTTATATTATTATTCAACCATATATATTTTTTCATGACAAACCATGAAGGTGAAATTATTAATAGAATGTTTGTTATCCATGATGGTTATAAATCTGCACCTCTCGAATGATGATTTCATTATTTAGACAGAATAGAGGTAGAGTAAAGATATTAATAATATATCTTCCATAAATGTTATATCCTTATTGTTTATAAATTTCACATGATATTTCATGATTATTTGTATATAAAATTATTGGAGATGATTTTAAAATAAAATAAATTGAAATGAAATTAATAAAAAAAATGAAGAGGGGTTACCTATAGAATTATCTTCCTTGAGAACCTTCATTGGGAAAGGGGTTTAAGGATTTTTTAAAGAAAAAGACCTTCATGATTTGAAGTATGTACTCGGGAATAGTATTTTGGATGATTTATTAAATTCATAAATTGATAGTGTTGCGTGAAGAAGTTGGTGTGAGGGTGGTATTTATTGTGAATGAGAGGGGTGATTTCTCATTATTTTATTCTTTATTTTATTATTTTTATCAAGACAATAAATATTGTTGACTCTTTTGAATAATATATTAATAAGTGATTGTGAGTTAGAACCAATGTTCTCCACATCATTCATGACTCATGTAATAGTGTATCTATCTTATAATGTATTTATACTGTAAATTACCGTATTTCACAATTCACTAAAAATTCAATTGTTTCAGGAAAATTCCAAAAAAGTCATCAAAATTTGTTTTTTGACATGTAGAAAAAAATGAATATGATTTTATGAAAATAATTCTTTTAAAATAATATATTTATTTTTTAAATAAAATCATTATTTATGTTAAATATACAGTTATAAATTTATAACAAATTTTATAAACGATTCAAAATCTAACTAATTTCTCAAAAAATAATCCTCAAATTAGAAGACAAAAAAATATTGATTTATGAATTATTTTTACTTTAAATATTTTTATCAAATATAATATTAAAATTAGATATTTTTGACTTACTGAAAAATCATCATATAAATATTAATTTTCAAAATATTCAATTACATACAATAGGATATAATTTTATCCTAATTTCATTTATAATATAACCAAATTTTATTTATAATTTCATTAGCGATGTTACTATTTTCTAGATGTTTTACTCTTCATAAGGTTCACGTTATAATTTAAAGGAGTTGTAATTATTTTATAAGTATTGGTTCCTTATCATCTATAAATACCTCTTACATTAGTTATTATTCATTTTTTGATTTTTGTATGGTGTTATATATGTGATTTTATATGATCAATACTATATGAAATAAACATAATAAGGGAAATTTCATTGATATAGTTCTGGTTCATTACATTCTCCCTTCCTACAAAAACAATGTCCTCGAAATTTCTATATTAGCACTCTATAAAATGATTTGGGTACATCTTCATCATAAACTCCTCACGCTCCCACATCACCTCTTGATCTATTTATTTATCCAACGTACCTATACTAGATAATTCATCAGATTCCCCCAAACCTATTCATTACTGTCAAGAATCTAGATAGGATCATCCGAGTATGATAAGTCATGTTCAAATTCAGATCTGTCAAAAGTTAGTTCAAGTGTTCTGTCTGGCATGTACATCATTAACAAAGAAATGTAGTACACATTTTTTACCTTAAAATTTCTTAGAGAAAAATAAAAATGATAATCCACAAATATGATTCACTCAAAAAATTTAAAAGGACCAATGGACTTGGGTCTCAGTTTCCCTTTTGTTCCAAAACATATAACACCCTTCCATGGTGATACATTCAATAAACTTGATCTCCTATATGAAATTCCAAATCTATCCTTCCATTATCAACATATAATTATATACACGCATTGAGAATCTTTGATATGGGTTTTAGTAGTTTATGCATTGGTTTTTGTTTCATCTACAATCAATGGGCATACCTGCTTCCTTTCACCACCTTCATCGAACCATGTTGGTGTATGAAATCTCTTTCCATACAATGCATCATATAGTACCATTTGAATTAACGAATGTAAATAATTATAATATGATAACACTACCGAAGATATATATTGATCTTACATTCCATTAAAATCTCATGATCCTGATCACAACATTATTTCAAATGTTTTTATTATCTTTTCTTATTTCTCAATAGGTTGAGGATGATAAGAAGTTATCAAATGTTGATCAATAACCGATTATTTCATGATACTTTTCTAGGATTTCGATGTAAATCATAAAAAATAAATTGACACCACTGGGATATGGGTTCCATAATGTATTATAAAAAAATTAATATAGAGTCATGAAAGGTCTCTCTAGTTGAAAATCCTCCCTTATTGGGATAATATGTGCAAATATGTTATGTACATCCTCAGTCACCGATATTTTATAATTTCTTCATGGAGTTTTTTTGGTAATCTAGTGAATTAATCCATAATTAAGTCATATTATTTCTTTATAGGAAAAAGAATATGTTGCAAGAATCCTATAGGATTTTGTATTTCATCGTTCACTTATTGAATGACTAAACATATTAATATATAATAAGTAATTTCCCGAATCGAATTATACCACCAAAATGTTCCTTCGAATCACTATACATCTTAGTGCTACCATGGTTTACAGAGAGATTAACTCTATGGGTATCATCTAGTAAATATGTTTTTATCTTAGGTATAAATGTTATACATAGAATCTTCCAAAATATCAGAATTCCGTTCTCCTAGAAAATATATGGAAACATCCCATCATCCATATATTTAATTTTATTTTGATGATTCACATCATTAAACTAACAAATTTTTATACTTTAGAATAAATATGGTTTAGAATCCAGTTAAAGAAATATTGATGTTCTACCTTCCTTGATTTTTTCCACATCTATATATTGTTGTTCCATGTACACATGATCTTTTTCAATACTCCTTTTGTTCTTTACTCCATTATCATTCCTACTAAAGTTCACAAATTTGTAATTTCTCTCCATGAGTTTTTAAATCCATTGATGCCTCGGGAATAACTCTTTCATTCCATGTAACTACACATCCATGTTCTTTACATGGTGCATCTAGATATATAAAAACCAACCATTTCTATATCGTAGATTCAGGACCAAATCATTCAACAATATTTACATTAATTCTTCCAAACATTCATCACATTCTTTCTTCCATATAAAATTAACCCCCTTACGAGTATATTTTGTTAACTGATTTCCTAATCGGGAAAAGTTATAAATGAAACTCCAATAATATACTAAAATCCCAATAAAACAAAATACCTCAGTTAATTTTTTGGTGTAGGCCATTTGTGAACAAACAATGACTACATTGGATTTACAATAATTCCATATATAAAGTTAATATGTCTATGAAAAGAAACTATTTGAATCATCAATTCAAAACTACTAAACATACCATACAAGTCATTTCATCTAAGAGACTCTTAAACCTTGCGCATGTGATTGTCATGATATTTTTAATCTTTTATTATAAAAATATATCATCAATAAATACCACAAAAAATTCATCATGATATTACTTCATAAATCTATTAATTTGATTCATAAAAATAGAGGGTTCATTGGTCAGTCCAAAAGGAATTGCTGTAAATTCATAATTCCCATACCTAGATAGAAATTGTTTCTTAGGAATATCCTTTATACTCACATAAAACAAATGATATCCAAATCAATGTTAATATTCATAAAAATATTGGGATCTACCTATTTGATCAAATAAATTATCAATACGAGGAATATGACACTTGTATTTTATTGTAGTAGCATTTATTTCCCTATTGTCAATAAACATCCCCATAGTCCCATCATTCTTCTTGAAAACAGAATATGAGTTTTCCATGAATAAACACTAAGTTGAAAAAATCTATTATCATTTCATTCCTTTAGTTCTTTATTAATATCCACATACTCCAATGTCCACATTCTATAGTGGATTTTTGATATATGAATTTCCCATGGGATTAAATCAATGAAAAACTCAAATTATCACTCTAGATAATGTCTACGTAAATTATTTATAAATACACAATTGTATTATTTAATAGTAGTTACATCTTCTAATTGATGATTTATTTCCTCACCCATACATATTATCTTATTATCCCTGCCAATAATTGCATTCCATTAAGATAGTAAGGGTGGATCTAGATAAGAATCTGATGGTGAGGTTTCTATAATAAAGATAAGGGACTGTACATATTTCTAAAAAAAATTATTCCTTATTAATGAAATATAATTTCTTATCATAATTTTACATTGAATCCACACCTTTAATTTTATCAAAGTCAATCATATATATGATGATAAGTTCAAAAACTAATGAAATTTTTTTCCCTTAAAGAAGGGTGATACAAACATCATTATAGCAATGATACTCACCTCAGGTGTTCTGACTAAAAACACCTTTATTAAATAAATTTTTAAATGCATAGTTTTATTAGAAAAATAGGAAGATATAAAATAATGAAATGACCTAGAATCATATAATGGTTTGTATATGTTTGAGGAAATTATTAAATTACCGACCAACACATCATTAGGAACTTCTAACTCTACTATTGTGAACACATAAGCTTGGACTTACCCTCTAGAACATATTTTTATAATGTATACCTGATTCCTATTAATATCATTTTCATAATTTCCCATATCATTTCGAATATAGAAATGAATATTGGAAGATTAATTCTTTCCCTTGCAATCACGGGTATGGTTTTCTTTTTCTCCACAATTGTAACAAACATCAACACCCTTCAAAAATATTTCATGGTATTTTATCCTAAAAATATTATAGGATAGAAAATCAACTATTTTCTTCTTCTCCTTCCCCTTATTTACATTTTTAGAGTTATATGTATCCATATTATCTTTTATATTCAATTCTAGTTCATATGACATAGATAATCTTTTTCCTATCTTGATAACACATGATACTACATCATCATAAGATATGAAATATTGGCAGACCAGTACCCTATGGATGAAAATATTTAAACAATAATATAAAAGATCCATAATTATCCACCCAATCAGTATGTAGTCTGTTGATTCATTAATAATATTTCAAAGTTGGCTTCATACATGGAATCATTGTCATCTTAAATCTTACATAGATTCTAAAATTTTCAAACCCAGTCTATTCATTATTACTTAAGAAAATATTTTTCCTATAAAATTTCCTAAAAATTCCTTCATTCCATACTTATAATTCCTTCAACCTAGTATTTTGGATTATTAACCACCATTAATCCCCATATATAGAGAGATGATATATTAAAATGGAATATTTAACCCTTTCGTTAAATCTCATACTGAGAAATATATTATCTATGGAACTTATTCACTGCTCAACTACAAATGGGGTTATATTCCCACTATATTATGTATGTTGTTGCATAATGTTTTCTTACATTGATTCTATAATGTTCATACCATTAACATATACATACCGTTTTTAATATATTGTTGTCTAATTCATTAAGCAGACCAGGGCACGCGTCTGGGCACCTCACTGCAGGTCCAATGAATAATTTTAATTAATTAAAATAACAATAGGAATTTCTTTTAAAAATGTCATGTCGTGATTTATCATGGTTTTTGGGATTAAAATATTTAATTCAAGGTTGAAAAAGAATAATAATTGACTTATAGATGATTTAAAATATACCATGAAAGGATAATTGTTTTTGAAATAAACTAAAAAGGGGTCACGGGAAAATCAAAAAATATTTATATTGGGAGAATTCCATTTCTAATAATTTTTCTCAATTTCCATTTCCATCCATCTATTCTACGTTATTTTTCTTGTTATTTTACATTTTTTCCTTTTCTCTTATTTTTCACTTATTTTTCTATTGTTTTATTTTTCATCTGTTTCTTTCTTTCCTTTTTTTCTCTCCACTATTCATCTTCTCTTCTTCATGTCGCACCCCCTCTCTCCCTGTGTGGTGTACCCCTCATATCCTCATTCAGAAGACCTCAACTCCTCCATCCGTCATCTGATTTCTTCTCCATTAGGTGTGCAATCAACGACATGTTTAGTATAACCTTGCGCAATTTGAATCATATGTTTTTTTGAGTATTCTGCTCATTCATCGTGGAATATTTTTACTCTCTTTTGGGGTTTTCTAATATTCCTATATTATCTTCTATTTTATGTCCAATAAAATCCTACTGTAGATCATAGAGTCATTTATTACTCAATGTAAGGTGCCTACTCATATTCCCTCCATTTCATTGCGTTTTATAAAAATGTATTGTAGTGCTATTAGTCAGTTCCAACCAGCATTGAGAAATTTCAACCAATTTCATCAATTTAGTTATTATCTTAATTATTTCAGCCTTAGGTATAATATATAATAATCTTTTTCTAAAATAATTCTCATCTTAAATACTTTTTGTCTTTCAATGTCTGCATTATTATTAATAAATTTTTTTTTTCAAAAATTTTGAATTGAATTTAGAAAATTTGGATACATATTTTTAATCCATATAATATATAATTTATAATATAAAAAACTTATTTTTTGGCCAATGTGTTGAAAACAGTTAAAATTAATTAAATCGATTAAGGTAAAAACGAGTTTACATAGTGGATAAGTATTAAATATAAGATGTAAAAATGTCTAATAATATATAAAAAACCCATGTTATTCACATAAATATGGATTAAAATATTTATTATCATGAATTGAAAATTATTTGGTCCACTTGAATTGAAATCCATGGGGATGAAAATCACTCATTCAATGAAAATTTCTAGTATTCTACATACATCACTTATAAAAGGAAAGAAACTCTCATTCTTTGTTCACATTTTAAAACCACTTTTGTTAGTCCATTAAAATTAAAATGTCACATATATAACTCCATCCTCTTATATTATTATCCTTACTTTGGTAAAAATGGACACAAATTAAGTCCTTCGTTGTATACAAAAAGGGGTTTTCCAAAGAAGATGTAATGTTCGTCAATAAATGTTTTTGTTTTATTTATTTCACAACGACATTAAATAAAATTATACCATAATGATATAATAAACTATATTTTATTATATATAAATACATTTCATATGTTAGTATCATTTCCTTCATCCAAAAAATCTTCCATGAAATGGGTTATGAAATCTCATTTCTGTATATGGCGGACAACCTTCTCAGAAAATGATATCATTCATTTCTCTATTACCACAAATGAGTATTTATTATTATGATGGTTATAAATTTAATATATTATATTAATAAAATAATTGGAAAATATGTGTCAATATATCATATATATCCATTTTAGTAACACTCTATATTGGACATGATAAGGTTGTATGTCCATATGATAGACTTCCTCCCACAAAGTGTTGTGATTCATTTTTCACTAATGAAATATATCAAAGTTAATAAATAGAATATTTTTTAAATTTTTTTGATATAACTGAAATATTTATACAATTAATTAAATATTTATATTTATTGACTTATAATATATAATATAAATATTACCTTTTCACTCACTTAGAAAAATGAAAATGTTATTAGTGGGCATGTGGACTACCCTCTCCACGAAGTGATGTGATTATTTTTTCACCACCACATCACATATGATCTATTTAAACATTTATATAATTAAATTAATTTTTATTTATTTTATTATTATAATTATTTGATGATATAGTATTATTTATCTTATTTCTATAATGATCACTGAAAAATTGAATCATTACTCTTGTGAACGTGTAGCCTACATTATTAATTGATCGTAACGTTAGTTCATTTGTAATAACTATATTTCATGGCGAGTTAAAAAATTATAATTTATGTATAAATGTAATAAATATTTTACTATTAATATTATGGAGATTATTGAACTATATAATATTTACAAGAACCAAGTCTTTAATAACAAAACATGGAAGAAAAAACAGAGCAATTAATATTTAAGATAACGAAAATAATGAAAGAATATCGAAGAATAGATGAGAAGTCTTTATAAAAGAATTCTATATGATATTATAAAAATTCATATGGCTATTTAATAATTCAATAACATGTTTCAAAGAACTATAATGTATGATAAATAATGATAAACACAAAAGATTAGTGAGGTAAGTGTTTTCTAATCTTACTTATATTTTTGTGATATGTATGCCATATTCACAACATATTATTGTATTGTAGAGTCAATAGTTATTATATAATAAATTTTTAATTATTATATTTAATTTAATTTTGATTTAAATATCAATATTGTGATCTCTCTTTCATAGGGTTTATTGTTTCAATGTTACCAAAATTGTAGGAGAAGTCTGTCTAAATTTTCTTTCATTGAGATGTAAGTTATGTTATACACCTATCATATTTTATTGGGGTTATTTTCCTACATGTTATCATGTTATATAATGTATATAAAAATTTTAATTATATTATATGTTTTATATAATTAAATTCATTTGTGGGGATTTCGATTCTACGTTTCTAAGGTTGTAAGAGTATTATGATTTAATCCCATATACTATTGGGACTACAGATATTCTATTTAATGATGAAATATTATAAAAATAATTACTTTTATTATCCTATTTTAATTCATTTTATTTTCATGTAAGTTTACTATTTTCCTCACTTAGTTAGTTAAAATGCTTGAAAATGTATTTTTAAGGATATCAAACATTGTTTTTATCTTCAGTTAGAAATATGTTCTCTTAAAAATGTTATTTTCATATAATATTATACAATATGTTACTAACAATTTCAAATTATGTTACTAATTACATTTTTTACCATTTTTATTTATCTTAATTTTTTTTAAATTTAATCATTATTTTCTATTTCTGAATAAATCTATTTTATAACCATGTCACTGTGAAATGTGGTGTGTATAGTATAAAATTAATTTCAAAAGTGATTTTCGAAATGAAAAGATAATATTTTTGAATAATATTTTTATTGTTATTTTATTGTTATTTATATTCATCACCCCCAAAAACAATTTTTTTATTACTTATGAAATACTAGTGTAACAGCCCAAGATTTTATGAAAAATATTCTTTTTAATTTTATTAATGTCTTGTGTTGTACGCTACACCAAAAGGAGCTTGCACAACACGCATCCTTGACTTGCCTTGCATTACACGCAATCGCAACCTTCCTCGATAGTGTGTGTAGTACGCAATAACGAGTTTCACTAAACAGCGATATGCTATTAAAACTAGCCATTATGAATAGTAATAACCACTTTTTGAAATTTTGAAAATTTTATTTTTCAAAATGGATTTCATTTTTGGATTCGGAGTATCGAATTTAGCCTAAGGTGAAATTTTGGTACATTTCGGATAACTTTCATATTCTGATGAATAGTGAAAATTACTAAATTATAATTAAAAACAAATTTTTTAATCGAAATAATTAATAGTGATAAATTATTAATTTGAGTGGTTTTAAAGTATATTTAGAATATATTTTTACAATTTAATACAATGTTGGTCATTGGACGTAATTTCACATTTAAACCTGACATAAACAAGTGTCAATCTTTTGATAGATATTGTTTCGTAAAAACACGCTATTTGTTTTAATAGCGGGATTTAATTATAAAATTAATTAATTCAACTTCTATGTTATGAATTTGGTAAAATAGACTTCATTTTTGAATTCGGAATATGAAATATAGCTTAGGATGAAATTTTGGCATTTTTCTGAAAACTTTCTATTTTTGATGAATAGTGAAACCACTAAGTGGTAGGTTAAAAACTGAATTTTGCATAAAACTTAATTTTACCACTTCTGTGAATGGAATTTCGAAAATCCGAGAGACACGGTGAATATCAAGGACTAAAATGTGGTTCAATGAGATGAAAATAATTTTTGGTGAATAGTAACTTTTTACTTTTTTTTACCGCGGTTAATAGTAAATAGCGTAACTAAGGGTAAATATGATATTACTATTACCCTAAAACATGTCCTAATTCTATTGGACAAGTGTAATTCGACCAAAAACAAACTTAGGAATAAAATATGACCATTTAGGCCCACTTGGATTAGATTAGGACATTTATTATGAATTTATTTAATGAAGGGTTAAAATAGTTAAAATCAATGTTTAATAAGTAAATCATTTTTAATATGGGGTTATACATAAGATAAATTCGATTGTAAATATTCATTAGAAAGCTAAAAAGATTTCCTACATGATGGTATTTTATTTGTAATTTTTAGACATCAAATAATTTAATTTATTTATGACACAACGATGATGCAGTAATTATCTTATTAATGAAATATTGACATAATTGATGTTATAAACACCAAAATAAATGTAATTTGAGATTTTTTATGAATTCAACTAATTTTTTAGGTTACTATGATATATTAATGTTGATTTAATCAACTTTTTTTGATCATATAATTCTGTTATTACTTTCACAAAAATCATATATCAAATAGTGTCAAAATTGACACAAAATAGTTTTTAAATCAAATATTATATTATTAATTGTTATTTTATTCCTAAAAATCTAAGGTTCGGCCTAATGACTTAGATAAGGATACATATATTAATAATAAACAATTTGTGGTTCGTTTGACATGTTATAGTAAGTTTATTAACCATATAGTGAAAGAAAACAAAAAGACACGGTAAAAGTTAAATTATTTAACTTAGAGTTAAATATAATTGATAAGGTTTAAAATAATATCCAAACATGTCTAAATTTGATTGGTTGATGAGATTACAACCCTATCTCATCTAATCTTCGAATATGAGTCATTTTTGGAGGTTTTTAAGTGGGGTTAGATTTATTATAAATTAATATTTTTAAGAATTCCTAAGGTGCCCCTCTCCTCCCTTATAAAAGGGCACCTCCTCCCCCTCCTCCTCACACCAATTTTGAGCACTGAAGCTCGGCCAACCCCTGCCATTTTCTCCTCTCCACTTTCCTAGAATAATCCTAGAGGTTCTGGTCTTCTCCAAAGACCAATCTTAGTTCCTTAAGTGGAGGATTCAAAGAGGCGTTCCAAAGAAGAGGTAATATCCATTACCGATCTTTTCAATTTCTTTCTTCTTCAACTTCTTCTTCTTTAGTTGTTTCATGATAAAGTAATAACATCAGTATTACTTACATACTGATATGTTATTATAAATATGAAACAACCCTAATTCACCTTCTATCCATCCTACGGAAAAATGAAATCACCGCGCGTGCGTACGTACGGAATACCGTCTCCACGCCGTGGTGTAATCTATTTTCCACCATCACCTTACAAGGATGGGTATAATGGTGTAATGAGTAACTACATATGATTATTATGAAGTAATATTGATACTGAAATAATATATATATACTCCAATACAATTCCACGATCATAGGAACGATATCATCACTCATGCGTACGTACGGAATACCGTCTCCACGATGTGATGCGACTCGTTCTACATGATCTTCATTTCATAATGATTATATAAATGAATTGAATGAATGAATATGGTATATACTACACTAATACCATTCTGGAAATGAATTATCTATAACCTAAAGATAAGAATAAGAATTTATTCGACAAAACACGCATAAGAACAAAAAGTTATAAAGACCCGAGTAACAAGTAACAATGAAATATTACTAACAAGAAGCTAATAATATGACCATATATGATATCATATCAATATGTATGATTCTGGAATAAGTCAATAACATTATTTAAACCATTATACAGGAGCTTCGGACACGTACAAAGCTAATCGGACCTAAGGTAAGGGAAATATCACAATCTCATTTTTATCCGAGATTGTTTATTCGGGTGTATTTTATCATCCACATCCATGTTCCCTCAATATGTAATATTGTTTCCATCCACTTGAAATAGTTTAAATCCAATTTTACCCTTAGGTGAGTTTTTAGTAAAGAATATGAATGGAATATTTTGTCGTTTTTCCGTACGAGGTACTTTTTGACTTTTCCGACAAAAGTACGAAAAATGTTTTTTTTAACTTATACTGCATGAATGGATTTTTAAAACATTACTTCAAAGAAGCTTCCTTTACAAGTTTTCAAGTTTATTTTTAATCAACTTCTTTTATTTTAAAGTTGTATTACATGTTATGAAAGGAAAAATGTTTTTGAAGAAGAAAGGATATTTTCCTCAAGAATTCAATTCAAGTGTTTTATCAAAATTATTTTCCATCTAAGATAATAAAGGGTTCTGTTTCTATCCATATTTTTACATTGGTTTGACTATGTTGTGATGGAATTATGTTTATGAATTCCTTTATCATATATGAATTGATTTATGATGTCATGATGTTTCAAAAATCCCATTTTTGTTATATGTGTTATACGATGATGTATGTTTTATGATTATGTGGCACACATAAGAAAGGATTCATTATAAGATGGGTGGGACCTATATCTCCCTCCAATGCATTGGGTAATGATTTTATATCTCATGAGATAGACATGGCTGGAACGGAAGGTTATTTCGGTTCAGTGATACAGGACTGAAACGAGGAGTGAAATCGGTTCAGAAAGGGACTTTGTCCACTAAGATAGTCTTGGCAATGAGTCATGACTAACAAGAAATGATTTTCCATGATTATGTGTGCATGACACAAAGTTTCAAGTTTCATGTTATGATTATGGGGATCTCATTTTCACTTCTATGATTTGTTCCATGTTAAGATATTATGATCTCTTTTGCAGGTTGTGATTTTCAAAAAGATATGATATGATTTTTATTTCTTTTGTATACCCTTACTGAGCATTTGAGCTCACCCTTTTATGTTTTCTTTTCCCCAGGATATAAAGAAAGGTTTTAGGTAAAAAAAATGGAAGATCTTTATGGGAGATATTGAAGATCTTTCACCAGTATTAGAAGATTATGTTCCGAGTTTCCAAAGACACTAAACTATTACGATCCTTTAGTGTGTGTTTTTGTTATGTACTAAGTATTCCGCAAATGTAATGTAATGTCCATGTACGTCAGGATACAGGTCTCTACAGTTGGTATCAGAGGAAAGGTTTAGTCAACCTTTGGAAACTAGGATGCGAAAACGTTAGTGAGATCCCTAGAGATATTTCTAAGGTATGTCTAGGGATGTCCCTAGGGATAAGTATACGTATAGGTTATAGTAATAGAATTACGCTAACGATCATAGAATTAAACCTAAGATGTTGGATATTGAAGGTACTCCCCCTTTATTATGTTGTTTTCCCTAGCATGATTTTTTCCTCTCACACTATTCTTTTTGGGTTTTAGACGATGGCTGGAACCCGAAGGAACCGTGTTGATCAATGCAATGGACAATGCAATGATTGCCCTCCGGAACAAACAAATGTTATGGGAGATGGAGTGCACAATCTTATTGCTATACTTACACAAGCTATGAATCATTATGGACTTCCAAATGAGCAGAGAAGGGAACAATATTCTGTTGAGTCCTTCATGAGGCAACGTCCACCATCTTTCAGTGGGACTTCCGATCCACTTGTTGCTGAACAATGGATCACTACCACTGAAAAGATATTTTCAGTTCTTCAATGTTCTGAACATGATAAAGTCATCTTAGCAGTATATCGTTTGGAAGGTGAAGCTGATCAATGGTGGAATCTTATCAAGAATACGAGGCCAAGGGATGAAATTGAGTCCATGGAATGGGACAAGTTCAAGAACTTGTTTTTCAGTAAGTACTTCCCTCGTATTCTTCGAACAAAGATGGAAAAGGAGTTTATTGAGCTGAAGCAGAAGGATGATGAATCTGTTGGTATATATGAAGCGAATTTTACAAGACTTGCAAGGTATGCATCTGGCATTATCATCCAACCTGAAAGTAAAGTTGATCGATTTTTCAGTGGCTTAAAACCAAGTCTTCGAAGGGCATTAGCTATAAGAGACTTCAGTAGCTATGAAGAAATTGTGCGTTGTGCTATCAAGGTAGAAATGGAAGTTGGTGTTACATATCCATCTCATGGTTTTGACAAGAAACGAAAGATGGAGTTCAAGGAGAAATCTCATAATAATGGTGAAAAGAAGATGAATGTTTCCTTATGCACAAAGTGTGGAAAGAAGCATGGTGGAGATTGTCTTAGAGGAACTAGAAAATGTTTTAAGTGTGGAAAAGAAGGTCATCGAGCAGCTGAGTGTCGAAGTAATGGAAAAAGGGTTTCTAATGATGTGAATAAAGCAAACACTGCAGAGAACGCACCGCCAACACTTCAATGCTTCAAGTGCAAGGAAATGGGGCATTATGCTAATAATTGCCCTAATCCAAGGGTTAGTGATGATCAACATGAGCAACCACTGAAGGCAAAGGACAAAGGGAAATCACATGTGATCACTATTGGCGATGTTGAATATGATAACGATGTGGTGGAATGATTAAGTGTTTATGTAATGGGATTCCAAAATAATGTTGTATCATGGAGTATTGGAATATTTATGTATTGGTTTAATGTGGTATTCAAAGTGATTGAGATATTTTTGGAAATAAGATGATATGCGCATAATGAAGGGAAAATAAGAAAATGAAATGTTTAACAATATTCATGAGCTCATGATTGATATAAGGACTAAGTGATATCATGGATTGAGTATATAGAATTTTGAGGATTTTGGTATGTGGAAAGTGTTAACTTTTAACTGCATTCATGTTTTCACTAAGGTATTCAAGAGAATACATGATTAAGGACTTTGAATGTTTAGAATGTGACCAACAAAACATATCTTATGATATGTGGGGATCAACGACAGTATTAAATCTCTGGTAATCGTTGTCACTATATTATGAGAGTGGACTGCAGTATTATGGATAAGCCTAAAGATTGAAATGGATTATGTTGGACATAAGTGAGTATTGTTTAAGGATCGAAGTTTTCTCGATATTATTGATGGGATGTTATAGTAATATAGTTTTAGAAAAAGGACAACCTGCAGGATGGGCGACATCCCATCGCTTCGGACAAGGCTGTAGGAATCGAACCCACAACCGAAGTGCGACTGGCCTTTATCGCCTACCACTGACCTACAGGAAGTCCCTATTTAGTAGAAACTAGTTTTATTATATTAAGCAGTATGATATATGAAGTATAAGTCCATTTTAGGAACCATATATGATTAATCTCACTATAGATCGATTTATGCATATAATTTTTGCTAACCTTTTGTTTGAGACAGATGGAATAACCCGTCATTCTATCACATTATCTGCTAACACTTCACGAATAACAAATTCAACTTCATTTATTTAAGAGATGAAGTGGAAATTGTTCAAGGCACGAACAACAGTGAGATTGTACCAAAATAAAGTAAGTATTTATTCTAATTCAAATTTTCAAATTTAGGGAAATGATCTTGAAAACCAAAAATGTTGTCCTAGTGATCTTATACCTGAGGAATCAGATGGTACCTTATATCATCACAAATTTATGGATTTGTGATTTTTGGCTTTTCCATAGCCATGTTCTCTACCACTCTCCATCAGAACATGATGGTTAGATTTTTCTTCCATATCCATATTTTTACCTATGTGGAAACCCAACAATTAGTTTATTTGGGTAATCGTTACATTTCATACTTTAGTTTTTAAAGCCATGTTTTTGTATTCCTTTTTTCGATGTGGGAAACTTTTGAATAGAAAACCATTTATAACCCCGACGAATTTCGAGGGCGAAATTCATTTTAAGGGGGGTAGAATGTAACAGCCCAAGATTTTATGAAAAATATTCTTTTTAATTTTATTAATGTCTTGTGTTGTACGCTACACCAAAAGAAGCTTGCACAACACGCATCCTTGACATGCCTTGCATTACACACAATCACAACCTTCCTCGATAGTGTGTGTAGTACGCAATAACGAGTTTCACTAAACAGCGATATGCTATTAAAACTTGCCGTTATAAATAGTAATAACCACTTTTTGAAATTTTGTAAATTTTATTTTTCAAAATGGATTTCATTTTTGGATTCGGAGTATCGAATTTAGCCTAAGGTGAAATTTTGGTACATTTCGGATAACTTTCATATTCTGATGAATAGTGAAAATTACTAAATTATAATTAAAAACAACTTTTTTAATCGAAATAATTAATAGTGATAAATTATTAATTTGAGTGGTTTTAAAGTATATTTAGAATATATTTTTACAATTTAATACAATGTTGGTCATTGGACGTAATTTCACATTTAAACCTGACATAAACAAGTGTCAATCTTTTGATAGATATTGTTTCGTAAAAACACGCTATTTGTTTTAATAGCGGGATTTAATTATAAAATTAATTAATTCAACTTCTATGTTATGAATTTGGTAAAATAGACTTCATTTTTGAATTCGGAATATGAAATATAGCTTAGGATGAAATTTTGGCATTTTTCTGAAAACTTTCAATTTTTGATGAATAGTGAAACCACTAAGTGGTAGGTTAAAAACTGAATTTTGCATAAAACTTAATTTTACCACTTCTGTGAATGGAATTTCGAAAATCCGAGAGACACGGTGAATATCAAGGACTAAAATGTGGTTCAATGAGATGAAAATAATTTTTGGTGAATAGTAACTTTTTACTTTTTTTTACCGCGGTTAATAGTAAATAGGGTAACTGAGGGTAAATATGATATTACTATTACCCTAACACATGTCCTAATTCTATTGGACAAGTGTAATTCGACCAAAAACAAACTTAGGAATAAAATATGACCATTTAGGCCCACTTGGATTAGATTAGGACATTTATTATGAATTTATTTAAAGAAGGGTTAAAATAGTTAAAATCAAAGTTTAATAAGTAAATCATTTTTAATATGGGGTTATACATAAGATAAATTCGATTGTAAATATTCCTTAGAAAGCTAAAAAGATTTCCTACATGATGGTATTTTAGTTGTAATTTTTAGACATCAAAATATTTAATTTATTTATGACACAACGATGATGCAGTAATTATCTTATTAATGAAATATTGACATAATTGATGTTATAAACACCAAAATAAATGTAATTTGAGATTTTTTATGAATTCCACTAATTTTCTAGGTTAATATGATATATTAATGTTTATTTAATCAACTTGGTTCGAACATATAATTCTGTTATGACTTTCACAAAAATCATATATCAAATAGTGTCAAAATTGACACAAAATAGTTTTTAAATCAAAAATTATATTATTAATTGTTATTTTATTCCTAAAAATCTAAGGTTCGGCCAAATGACTTAGATAAGGATATATATATTAATAATAAACAATTTGTGGTTCGTTTGGCATGTTATAGTAAGTTTATTAACCATATAGTGAAAGAAAACAAAAAGACACGGTAAAAGTTAAATTATTTAACTTAGAGTTAAATATAATTGATAAGGTTTAAAATAATATCCAAACATGTCTAAATTTGATTTGTTGATGAGATTAAAACCCTATCTCATCTAATCTTTGAATATGAGTCATTTTTGGAGGTTTTTAAGTGGGGTTAGATTTATTATAAATTAATATTTTTAAGAATTCCTAAGGTGCCCCTCTCCTCCCTTATAAAAGGGCACCTCCTCCCCCTCCTCCTCACACCAATTTTGAGCACTCAAGCTCGGCCAACCCCGGCCATTTTCTCCTCTACACTTTCCTAGAATAATCCTAGAGGTTCTGGTCTTCTCCAAAGACCAATCTTAGTTCCTTAAGTGGAGGATTCAAAGAGGCGTTCCAAAGAAGAGGTAATATCCATTACCGATCTTTTCAATTTCTTTCTTCTTCAACTTCTTCTTCTTTAGTTGTTTCATGATAAAGTAATAACATCAGTATTACTTACATACTGATATTTTATTATAAATATTAAACAACCCTAATTCACCTTCTATCCATCCTACGGAAAAATGAAATCACCGCGCGTGCGTACGTACGGAATACCGTCTCCACGCCGTGGTGTAATCTATTTTCCACCATCACCTTACAAGGATGGGTATAATGGTGTAATGAGTAACTACATATGATTATTATGAAGTAATATTGATACTCAAATAATATATATATAATCCAATACAATTCCACGATCATAGGAACGATATCATCACTCGTGCGTACGTACGGAATACCGTCTCCACGATGTGATGCGACTCGTTCTACATGATCTTCATTTCATAATGATTATATAAATGAATTGAATGAATGAATATGGTATATACTGCACTAATAACATTCTGGAAATGAATTATCTATAACCTAAAGATAAGAATAAGAATTTATTCGACAAAACACGCATAAGAACAAAAAGTTATAAAGACCCGAGTAACAAGTAACAATGAAATATTACTAACAAGAAGCTAATAATATGACCATATATGATATCATATCAATATGTATGATTCTGGAATAAGTCAATAACATTATTTAAACCATTATACAGGAGCTTCGGACACGTACAAAGCTAATCGGACCTAAGGTAAGGGAAATATCACAATCTCATTTTTATCCGAGATTGTTTATTCGGGTGTATTTTATCATCCACATCCATGTTCCCTCAATATGTAATATTGTTTCCATCCACTTGAAATAGTTTAAATCCAATTTTACCCTTAGGTGAGTTTTTAGTAAAGAATATGAAAGGAATCTTTTGTCGTTTTTCCGTACGAGGTACTTTTTGACTTTTCCGACAAAAGTACGAAGAATGTTTTTTTTAACTTATACGGCATGAATGGATTTTTAAAACATTACTTCAAAGAAGCTTCCTTTACAAGTTTTCAAGTTTATTTTTAATCAACTTATTTTATTTTAAAGTTGTATTACATGTTATGAAAGGAAAAATGTTTTTGAAGAAGAAAGGATATTTTCCTCAAGAATTCAATTCAAGTGTTTTATCAAAATTATTTTCCATCTAAGATAATAAAGGGTTCTGTTTCTATCCATATTTTTACATTGGTTTGACTATGTTGTGATGGAATTATGTTTATGAATTCCTTTATCATATATGAATTGATTTATGATGTCATGATGTTTCAAAAATCCCATTTTTGTTATATGTGTTATGCGATGATGTATGTTTTATGATTATGTGGCACACATAAGAAAGGATTCATTATAAGATGGGTGGGACCTATATCTCCCTCCAATGCATTGGGTAATGATTTTATATCTCATGAGATAGACATGGCTAGAACGGAAGGTTATTTTGGTTCAGTGATACAGGACTGAAACGAGGAGTGAACTCGGTTCAGAAAGGGACTTTGTCCACTATGATAGTCTTGGCAATGAGTCATGACTAACAAGAAATGATTTTCCATGATTATGTGTGCATGCCACAAAGTTTCAAGTTTCATGTTATGATTATGGGGATGTCATTTTCACTTCTATGATTTGTTCCATGTTATGATATTATGATCTCTTTTGCAGGTTGTGATTTTCAAAAAGATATGATATGATTTTTATTTCTTTTGTATACCCTTACTGAGCATTTGAGCTCACCCTTTTATGTTTTCTTTTCCCCAGGATATAAAGAAAGGTTTTAGGTAAAAAAAATGGAAGATCTTTACGGGAGATATTGAAGATCTTTCACCAGGATTAGAAGATTATGTTCCGAGTTTCCAAAGACACTAAACTATTACGATCCTTTAGTGTGTGTTTTTGTTATGTACTAAGTATTCCGCAAATGTAATGTAATGTCCATGTACGTCAGGATACGGGTCTCTACAACTAGGGTAGTTTTTCAAGGATACAATCCTTTTTTTTATTTGGATTTATTAATATTCTTTCAACTATATTTTTATACAACCCGTATCTTTTATATAGCTAAATTCTGTTTCAAAAAGATTGTTAAAGAACCCATTTCGTCTCCATATGATGACCATGCTTCAAATATATTGTTATGGATCCCATTTATTTTTCCTTTGTTAATCATATTCAATTATATTATTATATAATTATATTCTTTTCCACTATATTATAATACTTAAAATATATTTATTTAGAACCATTTTCATTTCTACATGTTAATCAAGTTATAAAAGGAATAATTATTTTCAATGAGTTATGATAATATGAATATAATTTGTATGTTTTTACTATTGATGATATTAGACATTAATTATATGATGGGACACCCCAGATAGTACTGTGTTTTTATGTTCCATATTATATGATTGGGAGACTATACTACCACAGGGTGAACCGTTTACAAATTATATTATAGAGGATCACATATATAATTGGGTGATCCCATTAAAAAATATATGATGGGGTGGAAGGGGTCCTCTAGGTGATCCCATTATATTATAAATTATATCATCACCAAGAATTTTCTCTAATGCAATGTGTAACTATTATTTTGTAAATTTTTAGTATGTTCAATCCCATCGAAATGATTTTGAATGTGTTTTATGAATATGATTCTACAAGGTACCCATATAGCATTAATTATTCCTTATGGGATTATAATGATTCTGTTGATAATGATTTTTATTAATTGGGATATTATTATTGATTATGATAAATCCATCATTTCTCATATTCTCATATTTTACGATCCATATATTTATTTGTATGATTTCATTATGATTTATTCATGAACTATGAATATACTGTTATACATTTATGAAAATAATGTTTTTATTAACAACATTAAATTAAATTTTTTTATGTTTATAATAGAAGTGTATTTGAGATCTCTATTATTTAGTTGCCACTAATCCATGTTATGAAGAATGAGGTTGAAATAATTAATCATATAAAGGATTTAATATTAATGATTATTATGTGTTAATGTGATATAACAAATATCAATTTAGGTGGAATAAATTCTCTTTTGATGAAATGGTTATTGATATTGTCTTAGTTTTTCCTAATTATGTTAAACTAAAAACTTATAATTTCATCGATAATAAGACTGATCCAGTTTCAAATTTCGATTTTGAATGTATTGTATACAAAAAATGGGTCACAATTATTGGATTTAATGGAAGAAATTTTATGTTATTGATTTCATCACCAGATCTGGGATGGTCGAACAAGGATAGTTATAGGAGTTACACCAGAACCAAATATCCACTACGTTCCACATATTTCCCCAATATCATACAAAATGATCCATCTCTTTAGATGATTACACATGCAATAAAGGAAACTATATAAACAAGAAACCCATTTTCTTCACATAATCTCATCATTGACAACCTTATCACCAGATAGAGACTGTGTTATTTTCATGAATCCACCACAGCCTATAAAAATTATTCTATACCTCAATCCATTAAAGTGTATCAAAAGTATTAATATAATGATCTAGAGAATAATATATCCAATGATATATATATATAAAACCACCATAAGCAAATAAAACCCTCTACAAATACATATAAGAAGGTTATCTCCATGCATACAAATATGTAATACTATATAGATGATAAAGTTGAGGAGAGGAGGTATACAACCATATGTTCTCATTAATCAGGATATTTGGTAAAACACCCCCAATATCTACTCAATGTCGGATTACGTACCAAATTTTAGGGATTAGCATATGAAATATCATAATGTAAGGAATACGTATATAGTTATAAAATAACACTAAAGGAAACTATATATCCTTATGATTATCCAAAACCATTGAATCGTTTATACTCGAATACCCCCGATTTGGAATAGATAACCTATTTGAAGTAAATAAGTTCAAAGTAAAATAAAATTATATATGTTCCAAACTAGTTTCCATACCATTAATGAATAATCCATGGTTTGATAAGGTTCCTCCAAAATTATCATCAATTAATTATGTCATTACTCCTCCAATAACATGTGTTAAATTACTTACCATTAATTAACATTCCATAATTCCATGACCTATATGAATCATCTTATACTACCACAAAAAAATGACTAATCAAAACAATACACGCTATGTTATGAAGTGGAAAAAATATAGATGTCAACTCAATAAAGCACCCTAAATCTAATGAAATAGAAAAAATTTGTATAATGAAAACCAATATATCAATTCAATGGGAAAAGGAATATTTACAATTGGTCCTGATTCATCATCATTAGTTCCATCAATAAAACCACTCTGCATATCAACATACATCGTGCCACAATTGACACCAACTACTGATATATCCTTGAGAAACAATTCCCAAGTCACAACAACCTTCATCCATTATAGTGCTACAACAAGTCTCATATAGATGACTATATCTAAAGAAATCAAATGAGGTTTTAAGGAAGAAAAATGAGTAAAGAAGGAATATTTTCTCTCTAACCAAGTCTTCCTATATTCATAAGAAAAAATTATCAATCAAAAATAATTTTTAACAAAAAAACAGTTAGTTAAAAATTAAATAATCAAATTTAGTTATCATAGATTAAAACCACAAGAAATACAATGTATCACATGTCAGAAACATTATTTTATTAAAAACATTAATTAATCATAAAATAATTTAAAAAAAATACATGGAAGAATAATAAAAATTTAGCACACACCATTTATATTTAGTAGTAAATAATTATAAGCATTTTATATTTTTTCCCTATTCCCATAATAATCAATACTATAATCCACACTTTACAAAGAAGATATATATATATATATATATGATAAATAATATATCCATAAACATGGAGAAAACACATTCTTTCTATATAACCTAACAAAATCACAATTCTAAAATTCTAGTTCGTGTTTTATTAAGGGTAACTACTCTATTAGCAAATGATATAAATAAATTTAATATTACAATACAACATAAAAATGTAGAAGGAAAACATACACTATTTATATGGTATATTAATAAGAAACTACGATTTTATTGGAATAATCAAGAGTTAAAAAGTCCCCATGATCAAGTGGAATCTAACTAGGACCGAAAAAAATAATATGTTTCCAATTAATTCAAAAGAAATTTCCCAAATAGAGGCTTTTTGAACAAAACTCATCCATATAAAAGGAAATAATGACTTGGATTATGTGGATGTTTCTGAAACATGATTCCATATCACAATATTCTAAACAATCAATGATGTTAGGGTGATCAATGTGATTATAAATGGGATAAAAAGAGAGTCAAGAGATGTAAAATGATTGATGTAGAATAATGGGATCTAACATGATGGAGGAAAATCACTATATTTATAGAATAATACTAAATGGACACTCTATGACATTAAGAAATCCAACTAATTCATCACTTCCCACATTTAATGGAGATTATAATTTCCAATATTTGTGTCCCCTTATCTTTCACATTTTAAAAACCAAATTTCATTTCCCCCTCTATATAATCTGTGATGTTGCCTAAATCATTTTTCCTCCTCCGAAACCTCCCAAGACCTACTAATACGATGTAACATAAATGGATTAACCTTCTAGTACTCACCAATCCACATACCATGGTTTTCTGACATCGAACTACACATTTCACATATAAATTTATTTAATATTACATGACCATGGTAGGACACTTCGATCATAAAATTTATGATTATCAGTTCACATTGGAAGACCACCAAAATTCAACAGCCAACCCCATGACTATAACATGTTATTTCACTCAACATGGCTTACCCAAGAACAACACAACCATCCTCCGATAGGAATCTTCTTCACCATGATGAGGGGACACTCTAAAATGATAGAACACTTCCCTAGCCTATAGGAATATTCTTCACTCTATCTTATATAGAATGATCCCTAAAAACATAATTGGTTTGTCCTTGGGAATATATTCCACCATGTATTATATCATATTATTCTTGATAAATATAATTTCTCCAAATAATTATTGAAAAATTAAATATATCTTACCTACAATCGTGGGTATGAAAAACAATCTAATGATGATTCAAATTTTGATATTAATAGGAAATTACCATCTAATTCAGTATTATAAAATACTTAAGACAATTAAACGATGAATCCTTATAAATGAAAAACATTACCCAACATAGTGTAATGTTATCATATGTTATCTAAGGAACGACATCATCATTTATTGTAAATTTACCTCACACTCCATTACAAAAGATAACATTAGCATTATTTTCAGATGAAATTGTTAGTGGATTAAGATAAATTATATGTTATCCATCTTGTCCCAGAAAACATTAAATCTAAATCCCTAGATTATAAAAAGGTTACTCTATTATAGACTTTTCCGCAACATGTTCAACAAATAATCTATCACATTTCATAATTTACCAAATAAAATATACTTATTTGAAAAAAAACATGTATTATTTGGATTTTTATAATATTCTATCTTTCTTATGAATTTTTAACACTATCCATATATGCTTTTCTTCTCCTCATGAATTTTCAAAAATATAAAATAATATCAATAAGGATGAAAATTCATTTATTGAGGTAGACCCAAAAGACACTATTTATATCATTTATAAATATAGTAGAAGGATTTGTCAAAATAATTGCAGTAAGAATAGTAATAAAATTTATATATTTTTTTAATGAGGAATTTTTGATATACTCATTCAATATATATAATTGATGATACCCCGACCAAATTATAATCATGGGAAAAAATTCATTCCATGAAGATGCGGGAATAAAATACCAAGCATTGGAATAAGATATTTTTACTACATAATGATCACTTTATGTTATTGATAATAAATGAATATTTTCATTGATCCTTCATTATTCTTCACATAATGAATATGCTCTGCCCATGAAGATAGACATGGTTCAATATTATATTTCTCTAATATTTATTATATTTGATTTATAAATTCATCTAATTCCACTAATTCAATTTTTTGAAAGGTCTCAATTATATTTTAAGATTAATTTTTACTTAAATTGAGAAATCTATAACTCTTTTAGGTAGTGTATCAGATAAATATTTAGGAAATTCAAATTTATTCATGAAAAATTGGAACATTTTCTATCGTTTTACTTTTACATTATCCCCTTCTTCACCAATCATTAACATAAATAATTATATATTACTTAGTTTAAGATAAAAATTATAATGGAAATATATAAATTGTAAATAATTTGTTGTTTTCCATTTAATACAATTGAAATTTACATTATTTTATATTTTTTCGCATAATTGCACTATAATATACTTTCTTTCCCATGTATTCCATCAAATTACATGATTTTAATGGGCACTAGGGTTTCTAATAGATTCCTCTAAAAAAGTAATTTTATAATTACTATATAAACTTGGTACATGAATAAAAACCACAGTGAGTTTTAATATGTTCCTAAACATTTAGCTGTTTAAGATTCTCTTCCATGCAATTTTCAAACTGGAATAAAATAAAGAAATACAATGAACAATTATAAAAAAAATTGCATTACATATTTAGTTGTTAAAAGAGTGTACATAGATCCATGTAATATGTTTCCTTTCTAATATATATCTTGAATATAAAATAATGACTGTTATCACTTGTCCTCAACTAAATTTATTGATGGATTCCACCCATTATAATTTAGATTAGATATTATTTTGAAAATTGTCCATTTCATTAAAAACAAATTCTATTCAGTGTTGTTTTTGATTGAAAGGTCCTTATATTATATTTTTTATTTAGATGTTATAGTTTTATATCCATGTGATCGTTTTTAGGTATATAGAACATCAATCTTCATGAGTTTCACATTATAAATCCTTTAATAATGCTCGAAAAATGGTTATTACGACACGTATTTCATGTGGATAATTGTTTTTTTCTCATTCCACATAATTCATTATTTATAGTATATAAAAAGTTATATTCTATTTTTATATATTTTGCAATTACATAATTAGGTCATTATGTATATCCAAATTGATTCCAATCATTTAATGAAAACCATAATATGTTATCATAAATTATGATGTATTCCATTGTTCGGAATTTATATAGATGATATCTTCTTCCACCCAATAATACATCTATGTTTCTATTGGAATTGATGAAAATGGTTGAAGAATTTCACAATATTATGGTAATTTACATTTGATTATTTTCTATTAATATTTTATTAATTCTTTTCTCACATAGAATTCCATTTTAATTTTTTGATGATGATATGGGAAAAGAATTATTAATTTTATAGATCTTACAACTATATAGAATCAATATATTCCTTTGGATTTAAATTTTAGATTAGTTTCCAACAATAATCAATGTAACCATCTATAAAGTATACTAAAATGTATAAATATCTTTCCTAGATAAAATGATTATGATTAATATATATTATATTTTGTATATCCAATATCCTATGATAAGTGGATAATGGGTTCAATAAAATCAATTTGTCATTGACACATAAATAATTAAACTACAAATTAGTCTTTAATTGGAGTATCTAAATTTTCAACATTTTTTTCATTACAATTCATAACATGAGATAACTAATTCAACAACATCATGTTGTTTACTACATCTTCTTTAATATTTAAGAGGTCTTCATCAAATTGTTTATCACATAAATAATTGACATGAAAAATTATCTTTCCTCCCATTTTTCATGAAAATTATATAACTAATGAGAGAATATATACTATTTAAAATAAAATGATAAAATATAAAATGGTTATTGAATCTAAAATATTATAATATAATACTTCCATGGTCATATAATTAAATTTTTCTAATAAAAAATATATTTTTTATCCTTATATCCTATTTAAGGGTTAATAATGTAATTGTGACCAACCATATCATATCCCATAAGAGTTTCGAACCAAGAGTACAACTAGAAATCAATGATGTGAACTTATTTATTATAGATTTAATACCCAAAATGTCCTTTTATTATTGGTACATTGAGTTAAAAATATTTTAGAGCATGAATCTGCCTGTTTGAATATAGACACAGATTTCATTTCCAAGAAAAAAAAATCTAACATTTACCAAATTTTTTGGATTCTTCACTATATTAAGAAGCCTTATAATGGTTTTTATTATCAATATCATGCCATAATTTCTAAAATTACTAATAATTTCCATGATACTAAATCACTAACCAAATTTGTAGTGTAATTTATGTTTCCTATAACTCATTAATCAATCATTACATTAATAACTAAAAAGGTTATATAGAGGTTTATTTCACCAAAACTAGATTAATTACCTAATCCTCTAGAAATAAAATTCTATATGTATATCCTAGGTTTTTTAACTGTATATTTTTTCAGAGTGATATACATAAATTAACATGGTTGAGCATAAATAATAATATTTATTAATGATAAAAAAACACCATTGACTATCCATGATATAACATACAGAATAAAATGATATATTAATATTAAATATATTCAACACAACAATAACACCCCTAAAATCCAGTAAATATTTTTTTCAAATTTATTAAATCTTGTAAATGTTTATAATTTCACGCAACACTTAATTTACCTTTTGATGTTTGAAATCCCAAAGTTTATATTTCCATATATGAAAAATCATGTTCACAATGAACTACAAGAAAGAAATTAGCATATAGTGAAGTACATGAAACACTATTTTTTTCTTCTGTCATATAAAATTTTATGTTCCTTTTATAACTTTTGAGTCACACATTACCTTGGTTTACCAAACTACAATGTTCTATTAATAATATTATTAAAATATTATAATAATATTCATCCACAAATTGTATTTGATGTTTTGAATATGGTTAATTACGTCATTAATATATTATTTACACATTTATATAAGAATAATTATTTATTGACTAATGAACTATAAATGAAAATAAAACCCTTTTGAAAATATTGTTAATATTTTACTAGAAAACTATAATTATTGAATAGAATATGTTTTACATAAATAAATAAATTAAAATAATTTTTATTAATTAATTTAAGGATATATATATTATTCAACTATTTAATGATCATATTACGTGCTTTCCAGAGAACATATTGGATGAAATCAAATTTTATGAATAAAAAAGAAGTATTTTTTAAGGAAATTACACCAAATTTTAAGGTAGAATCGTCATTAAAAATATATTTTAAAATAATTAAAAATATTATATTACAAATAAAACTTAATTTTCGAAATTGGAATTTTAAAATTTACTTTGGGTGATTTTTATGTATTTTTCTGAGATGTTCCATTTTTTATGTATAGTTAAAACCTAATTTTTTTATTCAAATAATTATTTTTATTTAATTTATTTATAAAATTAAATTATATTTTAAATTAATTTTATTTAAATATATATTAAATATAAATTTATTAATAAAATTTCTGTTATTTTTATCACTTTCACATTGAAACTATACATATATTTTTATAATTCAAACGTTTTAACATTTTCACTATAAAAACTCAAGTTTTTTCTTATCTAAAATAATATTTTTATATTAATTTGTACAACATATTTTTTTTTAATTATAAAAAAGATTATATATTTGAATTAGAAAAATTGATAATGTCAAATATGGTCAAATTAATTTTATCCCAAAAATATTAAAGAATGTAATTAAATTAAAGTAAAATGATTAATGTAAAAAAAATGTTATATATTGGTAATACATTAACATATGATGCTAAGAAACCTAGAATATTTTAAAATTTAAATTTACAGAAATATTTTGAACATATCATTTATTTAAAAAAAATTACACTATTGGATTCACATGGTGTATGGGAGACCTCTAATTAGTGTTTAACTTTTTATATTTAATAGAATGCCACACATACACAACTATAAAAAGGGAACTCACCCAATATCTACTTCATGCCTCTCTAGACCATTGAATCATCCAAAAAAGGAAAAAATAAGTTTAGTAAATTTCATTATCTCTTCTTATTGTAATCATATTTTTCAAAATGAATACCATGTTATTTGTTTAGTGCAAACCAAAAGGAATTACAATAATAAGATTTAACATACATCATTATGAAAATTTGTTTTATATCATTCCCCTCTGATAAAATTATTATTATTACAAAATTATATAACACCAAAAATATTAAAAATATATGTATATTTTATTACCATAATAGTTAAAACTACACTGGAAAACACATTCATCAAATGGTATATACAATCATCATTTCTATGTTCGATAGACTATTGCCTCACAAGTCAATGTCGTTTTTTCTTAGATTACAACCATTAATGGATTTTAATACTAATGTATGTAATGGTTTTATATGAAATATATGATATTGTTAAATATTTAGTTATTATTTAATAGTATACAACACATACCATCTTGATTTAAAATTTTTGGGAATATGATAACTATATTTTTTGGATATATGGATTAATGACTCCTCAAAGAGATATGATTCATTAACACATTACATGGAATGTATTAAATATGGGTTTAAGTAAATTATATTATATTTATATATATCTAATATAATTATGATATACATTTATGTATCATTTACATTCATACTTTCAAAACACCATGAAAATATAAACCACATCCATGATTACGTACGACCTACCGTTTTTATGAAAAGTTGTATGTCAATTTTTATTAATAAAGTTCATAGATTATTATAAATATATATATTGAATATATAATATATTTATATCATTTTATATACTCTATAAATAAATAAATCATAATCTATGTAGTAGGATCATGAATAACATGTCAAAACATATACAAATAACATACATGCTATTACCTGAAAATTATCATTAAAATGAAGTTGAAAATAAATGGGTAATATAATGTCATAATAAAATCCTATATTCTATTACATATAATAAAATATTTTTGTTTTATATTTATAATAAAAATTTATTTATTATAAATAAGGATTAAATTCATACTATGACTTCCAAGACATAATGTAAGGGTTTTCTCGTATTAATTTTATATCTGTGAGATATATTATATATTAACAACTTAATCATGTTGTTTAGTGCATATATTCCTCTATGAATTTTTAAGTAAATAATATATTTTAATTTTTAGATTAAACCTTAAAATTTATTTTATTCTTTGACAGATGTCATTATTTCAAATTTACTCAAGTCGTAATGGGTTATGGAAAAAAGATAGGAGCTCCCCTCATCGTGTTATGCTGACTAGGGTTTCTTACATAATCTTGGTAATGATGGAAAGTGATTTCATAACTCATGGGAATTTTTAATCATACAATAATGTATAATCTTTATTGAAGGATCGAATTATTGTAATTGGAGGTTCTTATGTTTTGAATCTAAATATGGTTAGGTCAAAAAATTGTTTATCCGTTTCTTTCAAGGGATCAACTGATGGAATATATGGAAAGGTTTCTATTGATAATTTTAAAAATGGTCTTCCTGTAGTCTTATAATGGCTTGAAATTTGGGAAAACTCAATCACCGATCTACTTGTACTTCCCAGTGGTTTGGAACCTTGTAGTATTGAATACCTTACTAAAAGACTATCGTAGATATGTAGATCTGTATCCTAGAAATGTGTCTCCTTTGGGAATGGTTTCTACCACTTTCTGTTAAGCTCTGATGAACTCAATATATTTGAGTAAGTGTATGGATCCTTCTCTTTAAATCCTAGTGCAGTGCATTTAGGGGAATGGGACCATAGGCTCAATCTGCTGGAAATATATATAAAAAAAAATCCAAACCTTGGTCAAAGATTATGGAATAATTTGGAATTTTTTGTATGCTAGTATTTTTTATGAAATTTACTTATCTATATGTGACCTGAATAAAAAGGATAAGGAACCCCATGATTATAGATATGGACACTACGCTAGATTCGTAGTTGAAGTTGATTTATGTTCCACATTTATTGAAGAGGTTTTTCTATCAACTAAATATGAGGAATTGGAATTGAGGATTGAATTATAGAACATTCCCTAGTTCATAGTTGAATATAATTAAATTGGGTATGATTCCTCTAGCTGTAAACGTGTTATAACCTAAGAATATTTCTCTTTGTATGTCCATGAAACAAGGTCATGTTTTAAAAAACACAAAATCATGCAACCTAGTCCCTTGGGAAATTATGATAAATGATCTATACCATGATAGAATTATGTCACTCTGAACATTGTTTCCACCGTATGTTTCCCCTACATCAGGTTAGCCCTGATATGCTGGGACACAACTTTCACATTGATATAAACATGATGGATGAGAAATCCTATTCTTAACCTGCACATAACTCCCAGAAATCATGATTAGAAATTTTATAGAGGGGTCATACTGATCTTCTCCCATTAAATGGTTCATTTAAACCCTCAATGTTATGTGACATTGAGGGTACTTCCGGAAAGGAATCTGAATCCTCACCTCCTACTGTTTTGGATCCCTGCAATGATGCAAAAATTTCATCTATTTGAGCTCATATGGCTTCAATGTCACCTTTGATATCTATTCATACCCATGACCTTAATATACATTGGGAGAAATATTTCTCCCATGTATGGAATCTTGTATTCAATCCCACACTGAGAATAGATGATGATGAAAATTTCACTAAACATACCTTAGGAGTTGTTAAGGATCAAAGGAACCTGGTGAATTGGCCACAAGAAAATATGTCTATTGAAGACACCCCAAATTTGCATACAATGGTGAAACAGGTAGAATCCACCCCAATCCAGCAACCTACAAAATTGTAGTTATAACATTGCACTCCTCATGTGAAACATCAACATCAAATTAGTAAATATGATTATTTGGATAACTATTGGAAGCAATCTAGTGATGGGATGTGTGTGAGACATGTGACAAGTCACAAGAGGGGATGTGGAAGGGATGGAACGACAGCAAGGAATGGAGTTCTCGCAGATGTCTTAGACTTATACACATACATTGAAACTCTTCTGCATTAAGCATGAGATTTGTAGGATCTGCACTATATAGGTATCAGACGTAGTTATGGCCACATAATATATTGGGGGGGGCCTTACGGGACAAAGAATAAAGGAATGCTAAAAATATAAAAAATGATTAGGACTTTAAGATAGAGTGATTGATCTACTATTCAATCTCCCATTTCTATATTTTTTTTCCACGATCATTTTCATTATTCCATTAAAATGAACAATCCCCTCTCATTTTTAAAAAATTTTGTAATGGGATTTATATTGTCACATTTTTTCTATGTGACTTATACAATATTCACCAGCATTTTTTGTTTCTTTGGTGTATCTAATACCCATTAATGCATCCTATGAATATTATTGTTAAATTTATTGGATTTTAAATATCCACTTGATTATATATCATTTATGGGGTTTATGGTTCAAAATTTACCAAATTGATAAAGTATTTTGGTCTTATTTTGTATTAATGAGACCCATGTCATGTCACTAACATATACACTTTTATGATGTTTTTATAATGAACATTTTAATTGTACAACATAAATATCATTTTCTTCAATTTGTTATAATAATTATGAAATGTTTATATTTCAGGGGGATTGTGATTCAGTGTTACCAATGTGTGTAGAATTAATTTCAATAATCATATCAATAATTGAGAGTATTAACAATTATTTTATCATTTGTTAAAATGTTATGATCCATATCACATGAAATCTCATGAAATTTCTTATCCTCTATTTATAGATGATAAGTTCAGGAAATGGTATAATTTTTCTATGATATGGTAATAAATTTTAATATTAATTTTTTTAGAAAATTTGATCTTATTTTTTCCTCTATGGTCGAAAATCTATTTTATTTTTAAACAATGTTTTCTAAAAATGTTATAAAAAATGTTTTACAATATTATCATAATCAAATGTTCATAGAAAATGAATTTTTTTTATTTAACGTATATTATATTATTTTAAAATATTCCATATTATGTTTTCAAGGTTAATTCAAATGAATTATGTTTTTTAAGTATTTTATATTTTAAAAGGTATTCATCAAGGTGGAATTTAATTTTTCTTAAATAAATGTTTTAAAGGATTTTTAAATCGTACATTATTATTTTAAATATTATTTTGAAAATTATTTATTTCATATAAGGGGGTTTTAAATGAATTTTTATTTTCTTAATTATATTATTGAAGTTATATATAAAATTAAATCATTATTTATGATTACATACTTGGATATAGTTAATGTGTTTCTAGGGATATTATGTAAGGATTCCATTAATATTAATTCATTGAATGTTTAATGTTTTTATGGGATGATGTTTATGGAAGCTATTTATTTATCACTAGTCAATCATGATCAAAATATATTATTTTGAAAGTCATTTTTTCCATGGGATAATCTCATTTCAATGAGATTAACATGAATCCATTTTATTTTACTTTATTTAATCAAATTATAAATGAATAGTTGATTTTATGTTTTCAATGATAATATTAAATTACATATACATTATTCATGTTTTGTTACAATGAAATGGATTATATGTTGGGCTGGATCAGATATCCTCATGTATAACCATTATATATTATATGATTTGGTGTCCAAAATATCACAGCGGAAGCACATTATAACTTTTTTGATCGGGTGGCCAAGATAGAATAATTTATCCTAGTTATAGAAAATATGATAGGGCATCCATATAATACTAAGATGTCCAATTATAGATCTCCAATATATTGTGTAATTATTTATATATCATGCGATATACAAGGATGGAACATTGATTAAAGTCGGATTAAAAAAGGAATTTTTCTCCTAAGATGTTCAAGGGAGTGAACCTTGAGTTCTAATATCATCTGGGGAGTGAACTATGAGCACTAAAATGAACTTGGTAGTGATCCTTGACTACTACAATGGGTTCAATAGTAAACCAATTACACTATAAAGAATGGGCTATGACTAGGGATGGTGGTGTGACCTGCATAGTGTGTGTATCCCCCTTGAAGTTTCATAATAGTTTTCGGCAACAAGCAGTGAATTATAAGGAATTATTATAAATTATTACATTCAAGTTACAAATTCTATATTTTATTCTGTTATTTCATATACTCTTGATACTCTTTAGATAAGTCTCTTATGAACTATAAATTATATCTTCCATTGTTATTTTTTATGTTATTGGGTATACATTGTATGATTTTACAATGTTATTATCCTATTCTCACACCCTTATGATTATGTTATAATTATATATATCATTTATTTACCTATACTGATCATCCGAGATAAATCATTCTAATGTTTCCTTTCTCGAATCGAAAACTAATGTATTTAAGCAGGCATACTACAATGGGATGATCATTATGGGAGATGTTTAATATCATCCACCAAAATAAAATAAGTTTTTCATTGATCCCAAATACACTAATATATTATGGTATTTATGAATGTAATTTTTTATTTCGAGGAATATTAATCTTGAATGACTCAATATCCATATATGTTAATCCTTGAATTTATAGTTGGTAAAAATGGAAACGTTTTGTTAACCATTATAAAATAAAATAGGATTTATTTTTTGAGATACCAGGGGGTATTTCAAATGATTTGTCTATGGATGTCTCTATGGTTAAGTCGAATGATGTGTTAAAATTTATGAAAACATCCTAGAATTTTGTTAAATTATTAATAGTGTGGATTTAAAGAAATTATATCCTTATATAGATAATAAAACTAGATGAATCTATAGTATATAAGTAAATAAGGGTAAAAATCCTGAATACCCCATTTTCTAGTTGAATTGTTATTGAACTAATGCACAATAATCAATCTTTCTGTACACCTAATTTAAAAATCTTGAGGGATTTGATTTTGACATTCACCAACTCCGTACAAACCATTAAGAATGATATTCATAAAATATGACTGGTACCACCCTAGCATAATCATAAATAATCATATATTAAAGATATAGGTGTCATGGTTTAGTCAGCATATATGTGATTTTTCATGAATGTGTGGTTTTCTAGAAGGATAATTTTTTCTCATGGTATGATGTACGATTTTATTCAATATAGGGAACAAGATGAAACAATATTAATATTGTTTGGGATGAATAATTTTTCAAAGAGAGGTCAAATGGGATGATTATTATTGTAAATGATGTTGGGTTTAATAACCTTTAGTTCTATTGTAACATGATTAACTACATTAAGATTAACAAACACTTATAATCACCAAAGGAGAGAAGGAAAGAGTTAAATGAAAATTTATGTAATGGATATAAAAAAGGAAAGAAGATTAATATTCCATTATGTCAATAATTTCATAAGAAAATTTTAAATGGATTTCTTTAAGGACCATGAATGTGTTTTCACTATGGAAAATAATGACCCAAATAAAGTAACTGCACTGGGAAAGTTAAATGTTTAGTTAACATTAGGGATCAGAATATATTACTCCCAAAGGTACAATCAATTTATCTATTATTTTAATGTGGAATTAATGGATATTATTTAAAATGAGGACAATGGTGGAATGATCCCAAAGGTAGATATCAAGGATTTATGTGTAATTGTTATATGTAATTTTATTATTAGAGTACTGGTGAAATGTGAAATTAAATAGGGATAAAAAAATTGAATCAGAAATCCTGGTTAACGGATTAAGGATGTAGTTGAGTAAAAAAAGTGTTAATTTATTTGGATTCCTAAAATATGTGATGTGAAATCTATAATGATTTGTTTTTTCTGTTTTCCCCTAAGGATTTACAAGAATATGTGGAATGGTTCTAATGAACTCTATAATTGATATAACGTACAGGTGATATTTTTGTTATAAAAATTATTAAGCGATATATAACCATTACAATGTTCTTACTATTTAGATAATGATGTTTGGATAATGATATTTTATATTTGAAAAAGTAAATTAGATAGTTATTATTACCATAGAATTAATTAAAGATTTAATGAAAATTGGGACTATTCACTCATTGATGGAGTTAACAACTTTATTTGACATAAAAAATACATCCAATAATCATTGGAACATGAATGAAATCATGTTTTCCATAATGATTTAGGGTAATTACCATGTTCCAAGAGAAGACATGATGGTTGTATACACATGTTTTATATATAACATATAAGAGATAATTTTTTATATATGGGGAATCAATTTAATGTTGGTTTTGGGAAATAGAGTGACCTTATTTATAATTATTCACACATTCAAGTTTCAAAAGTGTTATATATTTAATAAATTTCTGAATGGTTTAAGTGATAAATAATATGATTTTTTACAGATTAATGTATCATCTCTCCAAATGTGGATATATTCATATTGGATATCATGTGGTATTCTTGTTTATTGATAACTATAAATGGAATGACCAATCACTATATATATAGATCTCATGATCTTCAAGTTCATCAGGAATGATAAATACAACATCATTTCGTGAATAAGTGATGATGTAGAAATTTAATAAGGAACAGAAGGCTGACATTGTGCCGAATCAAGTAAATATATATTTTATTTAAAGAATTTCATCTTTAGAAAGGGGGTATTTAGATAAACATTTTTCTTGTTATCATAATATTTGATGATATAAAGGACCATTTGGAATCCTCTTTGGTTTATGGATTTTTTATCACTAAATTATCCTTGATAATGTTCTTTATCACACTCCAACAGAACATGATAGTTATATTTATCTTCCATGTTGATGTATTCACATTCCATCAATACTCAACTATGTCAAAACCTATTTATTAGTTTCATTGGGTAATTGTTGTGGTACCAAAATCGCTATTTTTAAAGAATTTTATTATTAAGTTTTAATGATATGGGGTTCTATGAAAATAACATTCAATTATTAGACTGTTGATAAACCAAAAAAATTTCGAAGGAGAAATTTATTTTAATGGGTTAGAATTTAATACCCTTATTTGTTGTAAAATATTTTTTTCGAATTTATATAATATTTTCAATAATATGAAATTCATGCAACACTAAATATATCTTGTATTACATGATAACACAATTTTATTCATGATATCAACACAACTCCAAGATAGGATTATGCTACATGAAAGCACATAGATTAGTTTCTGAAAAAAAAAATCCATTATTAGATTTTTTTATTTACAATGTTTATTTCCTTGAATAACTATCACGATGTGAATGATCTACTTTTACCAAACATCAAAATACTATTAATATTATTATTAAAATATTTTTCTAATTTTCACATTGTTGTTATAATTGAAGTTACGAATAAAATTTATTAATTTATTAAATTATTAATTACACATATATATAGGAATAAATATTTTTTGTATATTTATCATGACATAAAAAAGAAAACCCTATTGAATGTTTGTGAAATCATTTTTCGGAGAACTATATTTTTTCCATCAAACAAATTTTAAATGAAAAAATTAATTAAAAGATTTTTTATAAATTATTTTAATAATATATATATATATATATATTATGTAATGAATTTTATTTTCTCCAATTTTATATATATAATTGATATAAAAAAATCCAATATAATGAATAAAAAGATTTATTTTTTAAAAAAGTAATTTTACCTCCATTTAATGGCGCACCATATTTAAAAATATTTTTTAAAACGTCTTATTATTATAAATTAAAAATATAAAAAATAAATTTAATATCCAAATATTAATTATTTGGGAGAATTTTTGTTATTTATTTGAGATGTCTCATTTTATAATGAAGAGAGAAAATATTGAATTTCAATTGAAATATACTTTTCATGTAATATTTTCAAATGTGAAAATTAAATTTCACATTGGTATTAATTTATATTTAGAAAAAGTATACATCTATTAATTAAATTTGTGTCATTGGAATAAATTTCACATTTCCACTAGATAGAAAAACTATTAATCTTTTTGAACGATGTCACTTTTAAAACCCATTTTTTCATCCCTTCCATAGGAATATATAAAAATTAATTACCACCACATATTATTTTATAGGATTAAAAATAGATTTATTTTTTTTGTATTCAAATTAATTTATAATTTATAATAAGTTCAACTTAAATTTTGACCAAAAATATAAGTAATAGTAAGTGAAATTAATTGTATCAGTTATGGTTAAATCAAGTTGACTTAGTGGTTAAACATTTTATTAATGGTAAAAATAAAATGGAAACATGTCCAAATGCAACTTTCAATCCATATTATAACCATAAATTCTATTTTATAAAAAATATAATATTATTGGATGAACATGATATAAGGGAGAACTCGCAATTATGTTTACATTTTTATATTTATAGTAATTCCACTCCACCACTATAAAATGGGAACACCCCCTTCGCACACCCACCTCAATTATTTACACATTTCAAGCTATTTATATTTTCATATACCTTAGGAAATAATACTCACACATTTTTCCTTCAATCCAGAAATCATAAATTTTGGAAAAATGTAAATATATATTGTCATTTGGTACAGAAAATTATAAATTACCCAAAGGAGAGAAAGAAGGATTCCTTTATTTTTTCTTCACCTTCTCAATTCCTATTACATGATGCACTTAAAATAATATCATAATTATAAACATTATGAGATATTTTTTATGTATTGGGTTTTACCAACACTAATTCACTTAACTATTAAACAGGATTCACCACTATTGATTATATGTACGGTGATCTACCACCTCGCGAATCAGTGTCATTCAATCATACATTACCTATAATGTTGTAACCCCAGCTAGCTAGATTTGGTACATTATTATATAACATTGGCATGTTACAAGGAATCATGTCCCAAAAGATGGATCATTTTTGTAGCCTAGGATGCACTAGATACATACCTATGTTTTACATTAGATTTTGAAATAAAAAACAACGACAATAGGTCCCATTTGAACACTCTTATATCCCAAAGCATGTTCCTATAGTTTAATAATAATATAATTCTTGGAAATCTATGAAAAATAAAACATAAGAAAGGGGCGTGCTCAAATGCTCAGTAAAGATAATAATATAGTGGAAACCATCACAAATAAGAATAAACATTTAAGTAAATGTATAATACTAGAACACAAGTATTTTTAAAATAAACATCATCATAATTTGGAAAAGATAAATCAAATAATTCCATTTACTTATTCATATGGATATTCTATAATCGAATAATCACATGTAATATCAATAGAAAATTTCATAATTAGAGAATGCATAATTCTGTAAATTCTGAAACATGTTGTCAAGGGCCTGGCCAAGGCCTCTAAAGATGATATTGGCCTCGACCAAAACAATATATCAAATTGGGAAAAGCCTTTGCCAATTCCACGTCTAATTTCCTCATGAGACCTACTGATGCATCAAGGAGCTATTTTAGGATCTACACATCAATTATTATGTCCAATGCATTACTCAGATTAAAGTGTGAAAAATAATTTAAACATTCACATTAAAACAATCATATGAAATGTCAACACTCCACAAACCATGAATGGTATAAAAATAGCACATCCACATTTAAAAATACCAAATTCCATACAATATAGAAGATTTATTATAAAAAATTAACCTCAATCAAGAATAATGATGGATTTTGACATAGTTGGAAATAATCATCTATACTATTTGATAGAAATAACCACCTTTTTTGTAAACATTTAAAAGTATTACTATTTATCAAGAAGCAGTTTAAAATATATTTTTTTATAAAATTGTCCCATATATCTTTGAAACATCTAAAAATATTAAAAAATTTAAAACATTATTTTCCATATAATAATATTCTTAAATCCATTTTTACAACATGGACATTAATTAGAAAGATTTAGAAGAATAAATGTTTTAAAACATTTAAAATTTTATTTTAGATAGAGTTACTAACCAAATGAGAGACTCAGGAATAAAAATAATTGAGGTAATCAAAACATAATAATATCATGAAAATAAAGAGATTCATGATATATTATGTCAAAGTACATTATATAATCCAAATAAAATTGAATTACCCCATAACAACAATGAAACCTCAATTTAATGTATGTTGAGATGAAATACATTATAAAGAATGTATCCTTAGGATAAGGATAAATCAATGACATAATTATGTGTGAAAAATATAAATGTAATAAATATGATTGTTTATTCTGTGTAAAACAATCATAGTACATTTACACATATTATTGTAACAACTACAACAATGACTGGGATGGTTATCTCAGTGAATAAAAATTGAGTTAAGATTACTCTTATCAAGTACATATCGTGGACTTGATAATTTATCAATGGAGTGATTATGTGTATTAAAATAATAACTACACAAAGGGGACTGAAAATTTCTACATAAAGAAATAAATACTGATTTCAAGCATAATTATGATGTAAAATAATCAATGAAGTTTGCGTAATACACAATGACTGGAAATCAATATTAGAAATTCCCTTAACGATTTGGTGAATTATGAAGCAAACACCCCATGAAAGAAGGATAATACAATGAATATGTGAATAAACATCAATTTAAGTGTATTAAAAATTTAATACAATCATGGGAAGTACATACAATACACATAATAAAATAGTACCAATATAACATGAATTTCACAGAAATAAGATGTGAGATGAAAACCCTTTACCATTTTGTAATCAATAGAGTCGTATAACCAAAAGTTAATAACAACAAAATAATAATAGAATATCATGATTATAAAGAGTATCATTATATTATATATCAAATGAAATTACAAAAAACACCACATGTAATAAATAAGTGGCGAACAATGGAAATCTCAAGAAATTAATAGTGAGATATGTGACCCCTTACCTTCTACTTTTCCTTCATAGAGGGTATGTTAACTTCCTGTATAATAACTATGTCATTTATATTAAATTATAAAATAACTATATACCTAAATATTATTTCATATATGATCCTCTAATATTTTCTTATTATTAATATTTTGATAGTATCATCGTTTCGGGTGTTAACTGGTATGTTTTCCTCTATATGTTCAGTAATGTAATTCTAGTAAGTTATGGATATGAAGTATTTTATTCATATACAGAATTATATATTGTTCTTAAATATTATTTTTAAATCATAAAATGAAAATTATTATTGAATTATTACGATGGGGTGTAAATCTCATCACGTTCATGGAGATGGTAATCTGTACTTACTCACGAGCGACAATATCGTAATATTGAAAGTGAAAACGTATGTAATTGGATGGTATATCCCAAATATAGAATCAATAACAAGTTATATTTATTATTTAAAATATTTAAACCCATTATTATACCCATCCATATAATTAAGTGTTTGAATAACAAACTACACCAAGACGTGGAGACGGTAATCCCTACATACAAATGTATGGTGACTTTGTCATTTATAGGATGGATAGAATAATGAATATGGTTGTACCATTTTTAAAATAACATCATAGTATATATAATATACAGGATTTATTATTTTATAATTAAAACAACACATAAATAGTATGTCAAAGAAGATGAAAAGAACTTGAAAGATATGATGAAATTTTACATCTTTTCGGGTTCTTCCGTTTGAATTGATCAAAAGGGCTCCATAGAATGGCTTTATGACTAATTTAAGGCCTCTTAGATGAAGGAAAGAATGTTGGTAGGATATTTGAGCATGTATTGGATGATCCAACAGGCTTTGGAGGTGTGAAATTAGGATAAGGTGAAGTTCCCACATATAAGTGAGGTGAGGGTCACTTTAGGAAAAGCTACAAATATTCTTTTATAATAATATTATTTTAAGTTAATAATGGTTACAAATTAATTATTTAATGGATAAGGTGGGTATGGGTCAAGAAACTCTCAAAAAAAAGTTTTAAATATGTTTTGGTCTTCATATTAACCTTAGAATATATATTTAACTCTTAGTTAAATAGTTTGTCATTTACCATGTCTCTTTGTATTTTTTTATTATATGGTTAATAAACATATTATAACAATACAAAAGAACCCCATGTGGTTCATTATTAATATTTACAACCTTATATATATCTGTTGGTTGTGCCTTATAGTTTTATAATACTATATCAAATAATAATATAATATTTTTTTTTAAAAACTCAATTATGTCAATTTTGACACTATTTACTATTTGATTTTTTTAAAATTCATAAAATCTTTATCAATTAGAATATAATTTTTTTCAACTAACCATAAAATTTCATATTAACCTAGAAAATTATTATAATTCATCATAAGACTAAATATACATTTATTTTGATATTTATTATATCAATTATTTTAATATTTCATTAATATTGTAATTTTGGCATCATCATTGTGTTATAAATAAAATAAATTATTTAATGTCTAAAAATTATGAATAAAATACTATTATTTAGGAAAATTTTTTAGATTTATAATTAATATTTATAGTTGAATTTATATTGTGTGTAACTCTGTATTAAAAATGGTTTTGTTTTTAATCATTGAATTTAACTCTTTTAACTTTTGTTCAGATTAAATAATAATAAATATACTAATCTAATATATGTGGACCAAAAAGGATGAAATTTTATTCATAATTTTATTCTTGGTCAAATTATAATTATCCAATAGAATTATGACACATGTTAGGATAATTATGATATCATTTTTACCCTTAATTACCCAATTCACTTTTAACGGTGGTAAATAAAAGTCAAAAGTTACTATTCACCAAAAATTATTTTTATCATATTGAACCACATTTTACATACTGATATTAACTCTATCTCATAAATTTTCGAAATTTAACTCACAAAAGTGGTAAAATATTGTTTTATGCAATTTTTCAAAGGCATCTAAGAGGATGGTAAAAGACGTTAAAAAGTTCAATAAAATATTATAAATCAAACTTTATTATAAAATTATGAAAATGAATTACAATGAATTAATATTGGTAATATATTTCAATTTTTATGTAAAAATAATTTAATAAATTTAATAATTATTTAAATTTAATGTCGGTTTTAAACTACATCCCAGTGTATTTCACTACTCATCCAAAAATGAATGCTTTCAGAAAAATAGTAAAAATTTACCATAAGATAATTTTGATATTTTGATTTCAAAAATTAATTATATTTTACCAAACTCAAAACATATATTTTAAATTAGTTAATTTAAAATTAATTCCTGTTTTCAAAACTGAAAATCAGGTTTTTAAAAAATTAAAAACTATCAAAAGATTTAGATATATTTATGTCATATTTAAATGTGAAATTACTTATAATAACGAACATTGAATAAAAAAGATAACAAATAATCTAATTTTTTTTCAAACCATTTAAATACATAATTTAAAACTATAAATAATTTCGATTAAAAAATATGTTTTAAATCAAAATTTAGTATTTTACAGTATTCATCAAAATGTGAAATTTATCAGGAAAGTACAAAAAATTTATCAAATTTTTTTATGTCCCAATTCTAACAAAGATTTCAATTTTATTAAATTGAAAATATAAAAGTGTCAAATATTGGTTTTAAAAAGGTTTTTCCACTAAAAGGAGGTAAAATTGCATATTTGAAAAATACGTCTTTTATCTGAAAAAATGAATTTGTTCTTATAAAATGACAAAAAAGCACATAATATGTATTCCAATATTATATGGAGTATATAAAATTCAAAACTCAGTTAATACTATTCATAACATCTTTTGAACAACTAGTTTGGTAAGTCGTGGTGCACTTGACCTCGGTGTCGCGTGTAATGCAAGCTATTGAATTATTTTAAGGAAAATAACTTATTATGAAACCCTAGGGTGTTTCATATTCCCCCCTTTTTTAAATTGTGTCCATGAAATTTTAAAATTGGGTTTGGGAACTCCTTTGAATGCCCCACATTAAAGAAAAGTCAATAACACTATCTCTATAAGAGATAGAAAGAGAAGTAAAAGGGTTACTCGATAAAACCTTTACTAGTAATTCTTATAGAAAACATGGATATGTAAGAAAAAGTAAGTCTCATGTTATGGTGGAGAGTGGTAGAAAACATGATCAGGAGAATGTTAACAACAATAATACCACAATCTTGTGATAGGAAAAACAGTCATTAGTTTCCTAATATAAAAAATAAACGGATAAGGATTTTTGTTTTATGAATCATTTCATAAATTTGTGGAATTTATTTAGGAGAATGACTAAAATCATAAATAAATATACTTAATTTTTACATATTGTTTCATCCTTTAATAAATTCGTATCACTAAATCATCTTCTTTTCAATAGATGAGTATTCCAGATTATTTGGTCACACCTAAAGTTCTAAAATCCACATCTCTAGTATCACATAACCCTCAAAGGAAATACTATACATATTTACATTGTCATTAAAGAATAACCAAAACTAAAATTTTTAGTACAAGATCCTATGGTCTCCAAAAATGATAATACATTAGGGAAATATATACTAATCATAATTTCAACAATTAATCCAACAATACCAAAATTTCAATAAATATCATTCAATGCATAATATTCCATAAAATCATACAATATAATCCAAACATTTATTGAAACCAAAAACATAGAAGAATTTTATTATCTTGACTTCCACTTTAAATTGCATCTCCAAATAATATTTACTACTATAAAAGTCACATACTTAAAACTAGTTAACCTAATCACATATTTTCTATTAAAGGTTAATAATTTCAATAAATATCCCAAATCACTATAAATCTATAATAAAAACATATATAAGAATCCACCATTACACCTCAAATTAAATCCTATAGTATTCTATTTTACTTAGGCATATAGTGTTCCCAAAATAGTGAACATCTTCCAAAATAACACTTATCACATAATCACCAAATCATTTTCCAATACAAAGGATATCCATTTGATAATACATAAGATCCAAAATTAACATATTATTAATCAAAAAAATCATTTAACAAAAAATAAGTATTCACACTAACCAGGGACTTCACGTATTCTATTGGTAGGTGATAAATCCAAATCAAACTCAGGTTGTGGGTTCGATTCTTGTGGCTTTTTTTGATGAGACGGGTTATCACATGGTCTGTGTGTTGACATTTTTAAAAAACTACACATTATAATGTTACCAAAAGTAGATATATTCTTCAAAATAAGTAAAACATAACTTCCCCACAAAAGTTATTTCATACCTCTCACTTTCATCCAAAAAATAATAACTTCTAATGGACTCAAATTCCAGGACCATATAAACCCAAATGGTTATTTATAACTATATCCACAATATAAATTACAATTCATCCTAAAATAGCATTTTCAGATAACAAAATGCATGGTTACACATACAATAGAATATACTTCCAATGTAATCTCATTAACAACGAACTCTAATACTATAAAAAATTTCCCCATCCATTTATTTCCACATGGGTTCTTCTTTGACCAGGAGGTCATCGGTTAAAATAAGTCATTCACATGGGTAATTCCCATGTCTGCTACATTTCCAAAAAATAACTATAAATTGAATATTGGGATCTTTTTTATTTTCTTCCATATAACTCTTCATTCTTCTTTAGATATTATTTAGTTTATGCCTTTCCTTCCCACACATAAATAATTTCTTTGTTCCATTGAGACACTTCCCTAGGATTCTCCTTCTATATTTCTTACATGATAGAAATTGAGATTTCATTTCTCCATCATATCAAATGCCGGATCTCTTATAAATCACCACCATTCTCTTAGCCGTTGAGTCTGGGAATTGGTTAATATATATATATATTTTACTATATTTTTGGAAAACTGATTTGGAATGAACATTATATCTTTTACACCTATCAACATTCAATTTCATTGCTCATTTCCACCGTCATTCCAACCTTGTACATCATGTTGAATGTTACTATGATTTTCTAGGAATCCATCCATTTACTAACACATGGAAACATAGTGCGAGACATAAAGTCATTTAGAAAATATCATAACACATTATTTTAAATCTAAAACACCTTATAATTAACCAAGTTTATTTAATAAAATCTTATATTACAATCCTTCAAATTGGTCTGTAAAAAAATGTGAATTATCGTAAGCATATACCCAAGGAGGGTTGTAACCAAGGGTGTAATAAGGCCCATTTTAGTGTACCAAGATACCTCGATTCAGGCCCGAAACTCCTTGTCGGAGTTTTCAGTCCAAGGTACATATGTGCCAGACCCACTTCTACCTACTCGTATCCAGATAGAGATGTATTGCTAGGAAGAACCACATAATATTTACATTACCAAAATTTTGGGATTTTAATTTATATTATTCATCAATGTCTATCGTAGGGTTGTATTTTCTAATAATAGTTTTTTTTATATCTAGCTTCCATGGTTTGTACTAAATTTCCTATGATACCAACTATAACACCCCGACCCCAGTCCCCCAGAGTCGGTGCATTATTACATAACATTGGCATGATATGAGGAATAATGTCTCGAAATACCAATCAATTTAGTATCCTTTGAATTAATATATACATACATAAGTTTTACATAACATCATAAAAAAAAACAAAACTGTTCCCCTTTGGACACTCTTATATCCCTTAGCCTATTCTTGTAGGTTAATCATAATATACTTCTTTTCATCCTTGGAAAAAATAAAACATTAGAAATGTGTGAGCTGAAATTCTCTGTAAGGATAACAATATAGTGTAAACTGTCATTAATAAGAATAAACATTTAATGAAATATATAATACTAGAACACAAGACTTTTAATATTATACTTCAGCATAATATGGAAAAGATAAATAAAATAATTCCATTTAATTATTCACATTGATATTCTACTAGTTGAATAATCACGTGTAATATCAATAGCCAATTTCATAATGATATAATGCATAATGCTAGACATTCTAAAACATCTTGTCAAGGCCTCAGCCAAGACGTCTAAAAAAGATTTAGGCCACGACTAAAACCATATATCAAATTGGGAATGGCCTCCGCCAATTCCACTTCTAATTGTCTCCTGATACCTACTGATGCATCGATGAACTATATCGTGTACCACCTGTCAGTTACCAAGTCCAATTCATTTCTCATTGTGAATGGTTTAAACATAATATAAAAATTCGTATTAAAACTATCATGTGAAATGTCAATACTATAACCATAAACCTTGAATGGTATAAAAATAGAACATCAAAAGTCAAAAATAACTCACTCAAAACAATACAGAAGATCTTATTATAATAAATTAACCCCAATTGAGAATAATAAGGGATATTTAAATAGATGAAGATAATAATCTATACTATTTGAGAGATATTTCCACCTTTTTCTTGTAAACATTTAGAAGTATCTCTATTCATAAATATGAAATTTAAAATATATTTTTGAATCAAAGATTCCCATACCACAATAAATCTTTTAAATGGAATTTTAATTTTAAAACATGTATGTCCAAATAAATAAATTCTTAAACCCATTTTTAAACCATGTACATTAATGAGAAAGATTTAGAACAACAAATATTTTTAATCTTTTAAAATGATATTTTAGCTAGAGTTCTTATCCAAATGAGAGATGTTTGAATTAAAATAATTTAGGTAATAAAAACATTATAATATACAATGAATAATTTGATTAATGATATTTTATGCCAATGTACTGTATATACACAAAATAATAGTGAATTGGTTCATAACAGCAAAGAAGTATCCTTGGAATGTAAGTTTAGATGTAATCCCTCACAAAAACCATATCCTTAGGTTAAGGATAAATCAATGAAATAATTCTGTGTGAAAAATATAAATACAATAAATATGATTGGATATTTATTGTAAAACAATCAGAAGAAATTTACACTTATTCTTGTAAAAACAACACCAATGAATTGGATGTTTAACTCAATGAATGAGGATATAGAGTGGGTGAACTCACCAGAGAATATCCAAATGGATTTTTATAATGGGAGTGTATGGCTATGAAATCGGTACCATCATGTGCCTTTATAGGAATCCTAGCCAGATGGTCAATGAAAGGTGGAGATCTATTATCATGATACAGATGCTGGGGAGGGGCGGTTCCTTGTAGATAGACTGGATGAATTCCATAAGACCTTCGGGTCATGTAAACTTATATGCCTATGGGTAATGTAATCATTGAGTCTACGGGCCCTGTAAGGTTTCCCCCTCATCCCTTGAAAGGGTGGTTAAAAAAAATAAAAAAAATGATTGCCTTCGGGCCATTCAAGAAAAAATTGAGTTTAGATTACTCAAATCAAGTACATATCAATTACTTGATAATTTTTCAATGGGGTGATTACGTGTATCAAATGAGTAAGCACACAAAGAAGAGTGTATCTTACTACAAAAATAAAATAAATAGTTATTCCACACATAGTCTTGGAGTAAATAAATCTATGATGTTTTCATAAAACCAAATGATTGGAAATTGATATTAGAAATTCCCTTACTGATTTGGTGACTTACGAAAAATACACCCCATGAAGAAGGATCATACGATGAAGATGTGAATACCAATAAATTAAATTATAATACATAATTAATAAAATCATGGGCCATAAAAACCCCCACACAAAAGGAAATAGTGGCAATATAGCATGAATCTCATGGAAATAAGAAGGTAGATGAAAACGTCTTATCGTGTTGTAATCAATAGAGTCGTATGACCAAAAGTTAAAAACCACTGATGAATCAAAGAATACAATTATTATAAAGATAATCATTATAATATATATAAAATGGTAGTACAAAATACACCACATGCAATAAATTAGTGGCAAACATTGAAAATAACAAAGAATTAAAAGTGAGATAAGAGACCCCTTACTTTGAACTTTTCCTTGGTCGATGGTATGTAAACCTCCTATATAATAGTTATTTAATTTTTATTATATTATACAAGAACTATATATATAAATATTATATCATATATGATAATATAATATTTATTTTTTTAAATAATATTTTAGTAGTATCATCGTTTTGGGTGTTAACCGATCTACATTATTTTATATTCTAGGTTATGTAAGCCATGTTTGTTATAGATAGGATGTATTTTATTCATATCTATATTGATATTTTCTTCTTAAAATTATTTATAATCATAAAATGATATTTATAATTGAAAAAATATGCTGGGGAAATAATCTCATCGCGTTCTTGGAGACAATGATCCGTACGTGCGCCCGAGCGACAATATCATTATATTGATGGAGAAATCGTAAGTAATGGGATGTTATATAACATATAAAAAATCATTAACATGTTATATTTATTATTTACATACGTTTTACTAATTATTATTCCCATACAAATAATTAATTGTTTGAATAACAAACTACACTACGAAGTGGAGACGGAAATCCGTACGTACGCATGTATGGTAACTTTGTCATTTATAGGATAGATAGAATATTGAATAAGGTTTTAACAATTTTATAATAAAATAAAAGAATATATATCATACTAGAGTAATTATTTTATAATGGAATCCAAAATTTAAGATGAAATGGAAGAAGAAAAGAACTTGAAAGAGGTGATGAAATATTTACCTCTTCTTCGGGTTCTTCCATTTTATTTGATGAAAATTGCTCCCTAGGATGGCTTTATGACAAATGGAAGGACTCTGAAAGGAATAGAATAATTTTGGGAGGATATTTGGTCATGGGATGGATGAGGCAAAAGGCTTTGGAAGTGTGAAATTAAGGCAAGGAAAAGATTCCTTTTATAAAAGAGGTGAGGTCAATTTTTGGAAAAGATGGAAATATTATTTTGTAATAAAATCATTATCGGTTTCTAATGGTTCAAAAATTAATTATTTAAAGGATAAGGTTGTTATTGGTCAATACCATCTCAACCAATATTTTTTAGACTGGTTATATCCTTATATTTAAATTATCCTTAATATTTAACTCTTAGTTAAATAGTTTAACATTTACCATGTATCTTTGTATTTTTATATTATATGGTTAATAAAAATACTATAACAAGCCATGAAAATCCCATTTGGTTCATTATTAAAATATATCACTTTATAAAAGTCATTTTGACAAACTTTAGATTTTTAAGAATAATATATTAATTAATAATATAATATATTTTTTAAAAACTCAATTTTGTCAATTTTGGCACTACATGGTATATAATTTTTTTGAAAGCCATTAAAAGTTTATCTCATTGAATAAAATTTATTAATATAACATTAACATGTCATATTAACCTATTAAATTATTTTAATTCATCAAAAGATTCAATCCACATTTATTTGGATATTTATAATATTAATTATTTTAATATTTCATTAATTAGGTAATTATGGCATCATAATTGTGTCATAAATAAATTAAATTATTTAACGTAAAAAAAGTATTAATAAAATAAAGTTATGTAGGAAATATTTTTTTATTTCTAATTAATACTTATAGTTGAATTTATATTGGGTGTAACCCTATATTAAGAATGGTTTAGTTATTAAACCTTGAATTTAACTATTTTAACTATTCTTTAAAAAAATATAATAAATGTCCTAATCTAATCCATGTGGACCAAAAAGGATCATGTTTTTTTTCAATGGTTATTTATGGACGATTATTACTTATCAAATGGAATTATGACTTGTGTCAGGGTAATTATGATATCATTGTTACCCTTAATTACCCTATTTACTTTTAACCGATGTTAATAACAAGAAAACGTAACTATTCAGTAAAAATTTTATTCATCTTATTGAACAAGATTTTACATGCTGATATTAACTATGTCTTTCCGAATTTTTAAATTCAAATCATAGAAGTTGTACAATTATGTTTTATAGAAATTTTCTAATGCTCATTGGAGGGGGGAAAATATGGTAAAAAGATCAATAACATTTTATAAATTTATTTTTATTATAAAATGTCACCAATGAATTAAATTGAAATCATAGAGATATTATATATCAATTTCCACATAATATAAATTTATTAAAATAAATTATTATTAAAATAAAACATCGTTTTTAAACTATATCCCAGTGTTTTCTACTATTAATCAAAAAATGAATGTTTTTTGAAAAATTCCTAAAATTTTACCTAAGCTAATTTTGATATTCCTAATTCCAAAATTAATTCTATTTTACCAAATTAATAACATAGAATTTTTCAATAATTAATTTGAAATTAATTATCATTTTCAAAATCGAAAAACGGATTTTTTAAAAATCAAAAACTATCTAAAGATTTTCATGTGTTTATGTCAAATTTAAATGTGAAATTACATATAATGAAAAAAATTGTATTAAAATAATAAAATATAATATAACTATACTTCCAAACTATTCAAATAAATAATTTATCACAGCAAATTATTTAGATTAAACAAGTAGTTTTCAATTAAAATTTATATTTTTTAGTATTTGTCATAATATGAAAGTTATTAGAAAAGTAACAAAAAATTATCCAAAATAAATTTTTCTGTCTTGATTTTAAAGAAGAATATAATTTCATTAAATTGAATATACTAAAGTGTCAAATATTGGTTTTAAAACGGGCTTTCCATTAAATGGTAGTAAATTTTCATTTTTTGGAAAAAAACTTCTTTTATCTAAAAAATTATTTTTTTCCAATATTATGACTAAAAAGCACATAATATGGATTCTAATATTATATTGTGTTTTTAAAATTCAAAATTCAGTTTATACTATTCATAAAACCTTATAAATGGCATGTTTGGTATGTCATGGTGCAATCAAACTCGTTGCTGCGTGTAGCACAAGCTATTTAATTAATTTAAAGAAAATAACATATTATGAAATCTTGGGGTGTTACATTACCTCCTTTCATGTATGGGAATAATTATGAATAAATTTATTTCATATGATATTTATGAAATTTATGATGTATTTAATCTTCTTTAATTAGTATATATCACATAATTTTATTCATTCAATTTTAAGAGAATACAATAACATTGTCTGATGTTTCAAAATATTTCCCAAACTATGATATCATCCATTGATATAGCTATTGTTTAAATATGGATATTATCTGAAGATTCCATTCATATTATTTAGAGGAATATTTTATGATTGGATGACATGATGTGTATGAAACCCAATTATTTTCCATGAGTATAACATGTATCATAGAGATTATTATGAAATCCATTTTTTTCAATGGGATAATCATGTTTCAATGTTATTGAATTGATTCCTATTTATTTTCCTCAGTTTAATCATGTTATAAAAGAATAAGTGTTTCGAATTTTTTTTGTGATATAATATATCTTAAAACTATATTCATGTTGTGGTTCATAGACCTGTATTTTATTATTCGGTGTACTAGATAGAGAATTCAAATCTCGTTATAGATTATATGGTGGGGCGGCCTACAGAGCCCTGGGTAAGCCTATAATAGTTTATAAATGTGGTGTCCAATATAGTGCAGGGTAAGGCCATTACAACTTATACAATGAAGTGTATCAGTTAGCATAATTTGATCTCATTATAACCCTCCAATTTATTGGGTAAATAATTATTCCCCTTGAGAAATACGTAGCTAGAATATGGAGTTAAATCAATTCAGTAAAAGAATTTTTCTACTAAGATGGTCTTGTGAGTGAACATTTACTAATTATATGGTCTAGGGAGTGTACATTTACCACTAAAATGGTCATGGAAGTAATCTATTACCAATAATATAGATAGGGGTGTGATCCCATTCTACTAAAAAGTAAGATAACTGATTGGGGATGGTGGTGTCTCCCAACCCAGATGTGTTGTCCCCTAGAAGTCCCATAAAAGGTTTTGGAAAAGTTTCTTGATATATAGAGAAAAGGTTTATACTATTATATTTATAATGTAAATTCTTCTTCTTATTCATATGTAATAAATTCATGTATTATTCTCCTAATTCATATATTAATCATGACATATGAACTTCAAAATCATTAGGTACTAATTCATGCTTATGTTTTTCATTGTGCACGATATTCTTTTCCAATGTTATGATAGTATTATCATATGTTAATGATGATGTTATTCTTACATATCTTAATTATTTACACTTACTAAGCATATGAGATATAAAATTATTTTGTCTCCTTTCCATAGGTTATAAATAAATGATTTATATAGGATTACTAAAATGGAATTATCTTCACAGGAGATGTTGAAGATCATTCACAAAATTAGAATATTGTGTTCCCAATTTCCAACATCATTAAACTACTACGGTCCTCAGGCATTATATTTTGTAATGTTATGAATATTAATCAAAGATAATTTAATATCCATGTTTTTTTAACCAATGTTTCATTATAAACATTTAAATGTAACAATATTAAAAAAAACATTTCTATGAATATTACTATGGTGTATACCCATCATTCCAAAAAATATATTACCAATGTTATTCATCAAATTATTATAAAACAATAAATTTTCATACAAAAAATGTGTAGAAAACATATTATATCTATATATTAATTATATTCTTAATTCATAGGAGTTTTATCATGTTTAAATGTTCTTATATATAACATTCAATGTTCCACATAGATAATATATTGGTTGGATATATTTCATCATTTTAACACATTAGTTGGGAATATGGGTTTTTAGATGTATTTACCCCAATATATGATAAATAATTATATCTATAATAATACCATTGAATTAATGTAGGAATTTTTATTCACATAAATAGTGTATTTCTTTGAATATCAAATAATTATTTAGATTACATAATGAGTATAATTTTTTATTGGGAATGGGGATACTGAGAAAGAAAGGTATTATCATTAAAATATTTCTCCATTTGGATAGTAACCACATGAACTTTATCTCATTTGATGTGGACTCAACTAGTGCATCTAAGAGACCTGAGAAAACATCCGAGTAGATAAATATTTTTTCGGTACTATCGCATTAACTGTCATAGTAACTGTATCAGGCATTGTAGTGGGAAATATTTGGTATTGTAGCATATAGTTATATTCATCCATCTAGGCCTTTGGGTTTTAAAAGTCTTTGGGGCCACCGAAGGCCATCGGGCCAGATTTCTGTCACGGTCTTATGGCCACCGAAAGGCTTTCATGCCACCCCAAGGCCATCCGACAACCTGAAAATATGTTGATGTACCAGTCAGATTACAAGGGATAGGTCCCCATATAAGGATTTAGAATATTCAAATTCAATATAGAATAGATAATCAGAATTGGATGATTGAGAGGGTATGAAACTACTATCAGTACTAGGATAGTGCATCTATTTACAAGGAAATAAGATTATATTCCTAGTGAAGGAGGAGTACAAATACCCTGACATTTGTTAGGGTGGAACAATTTCATGTTGTTGGGTTTGGGTGATATTATATACGACATAAGGATTATATAAATTTCTATTAAGCCTTCTATACTGGTAAGGGTACCACGTCACCCATTGAATGGTGGACTATGAAAAATAGAAAAATGACAGTCATTAGGCCATTTAGGTAGAACATTTGAATTGGAATGAATTGTTTAGGAATATGTAAAAATATAATCAATTAAAAACCAGGAGGACTATACAATATAAGAGTCGTGATCCATCCCCCGTGGGCTAGTGTTGTGACTCGCCCTATCCCGCATTCTATAGTCCAGTTTTTGGAAAATAGTAGAATATAGGATTATCTCATAATGGTAATGAATTTTCCATTAAACCTATACACATCTATAAAGATCAAAATATAGAATGTAAACACAAGATAAACCACAATTGCCACTATGTAACTACAAATAGTACAGTACATGCTAACAATACAATGGGGCCAGAATACCATCCCAATATAGCAATGGAATGTAAATCTACCACGATCCTTCCAAACATGTCCCTACCTGAAGGGTAGGTGAATGGTAGTTGCTTGATGTCATTGTAGTACACTCGTCTATCCTATCTCACAGAGTAACACGTGGTCCTAGATGAGAAATGTCTCTGTTAGAGCGGCAATCACCTGCATGAGATGTGACACATGTGGGTGAATCTTTTACATGGGTGAGTAACAAAATATTTAATTGTTACCCAAAACCCCTAGGGAAAGATCACAAAGAATGACTACTAATCAAAACCACACAACAAGACCACACAGAAATTATAGCTCACACTATGTATAACTCAAATGATAAAAGTGGGATTATCAGTTGTAGAGTTTATGAATCTTGTAATAATGAGGGAATCATCTCTGAAGAGTCACCAAGGTTCATTTAGCTATTGGACCACTATGGTCCACTTGACTATTGGACCACTGAGGTCCGCTCAGTTGCTGGACCCTTGAAGTCAGCCCAACTACTAGAATATTGAGGTCTTCTTGGCTACTCGACCACTACTATCCACATAGCTGATGGCCCAATATGATACAATATACTATTAGACCAATAAGGTCCAATGATCTACTGTACCAGTATGTTATTCTCGATTGTTGTCCCGTTGAGGACCTCGCAGCTACTAGACCACTGAGGTCTGATCAGATACTGGACCACAGAGGTCTACTTCACTCCTGGACAACTAATGTCTACTAAACTACTAGACCACTATGTTTTGATCGGGTAATAGACTGATGAGGTCTCACTCATTAAGTATTTCATGTCATAAACAATTGTATGAATCTCATTCTATAGTACGCTCGATTTAGAAAGAATGTACTCCTCAAGACAGTGGCCATGTCTCGACTATCCCCAGAAATTCACATAGAGTATACCCAATGGATTTTCTCATCGGAAGGGTCCCAATGTCACAAACAACATGTCGAGCAGATGAACGTTATGAAATTCATTAGTGTTTTAGAAATCAAGTCTAGGTTGTTATTGGGCCCGACCCTACTTGGTGAGATCGACCTATGAAACGTAGCATGGGGGTCCCACATAACCCAACTCATTATGGCCGACCAAACCTAGTTGGGTCTGGTCTAAGCTAGTCTTGCATGGCGTAGTGGGAAGGCCCATTGAACCTTGTACGACCCATCCTAGTTCGGCTGTGGTCCCCAACCATCCTATCTCCCCGAGATCCGATCCACATTTTTTGGCTCGGTCTTACTTATTCGGACATGTTTCTTTCTATAAATGCCACACAATGGCCTGGTTCCCTAGTAGGATGGCACACATCATTGGGCCGACTAGTCACCATCCCAAGCACTCCATTGGTTGTGTTTACAGCCCAAGCCTAGGGCTCATCTGCTGAATGACATGGGTCTATATTTGACACTGTGTTGGCATTCGGTTCACACAGCATGTATCTCATCTCTTGTTGTGGCCTAATCCATAGGATACACCCCTTGAAATGCTTCCCAACTAGCGCTGTCCTCCTACAACAGTTCTCCTCTAACATGGCCGAGTGGCCACGTCTACCTCCATAAAGTTTATGGCCTTAATGATATAGGCCCCTTTCATAGTAATGGGGTTCTTAAAGCATTTCACCTCTTACATTTTGCTACTTCCGGGTGTAGCCATCGCGAGTGGGTTCTAGGGCCTTGTGTTTCCGCCATGGATGGGTGTTGTTGCTTGCGGTCGGGGCACACCTCGCGGTGGCCCATCCGCATGGCGGAAAACGTAATACCTAGTGCCTCCTCAGTCGATATACCACCGACCTTTGAACCATGTTAAATATGGAGAAAACAAGAAGAAAATATGGGAAGGATTTTCTACATAAGGCCACCCATATAATGATCAAGGTCCTTTTTTGTGGACTCAGATGCATTCTAGTTAGAATGTTTTCGGTGAACACAAATATGGACAAATAATCACAATGATAGATATCCCCTTGATCTTGTATCCAAAATCATCCCTCATGAATGATATAACTATAGATAAACCTATTCTTTGGTTTGTCCACGTTCAATGATAAAAATTAAAAATAGAGAATTTAAATTCACTCAAAAAACTCTTACATAGAATATTATTGTTGTTTAAGGAAGAATGAGATCGCGAACCTCCATTATTAATTCTTGATCCACATCCCAATGTTTCTAGTGATTCATCGAAGGGTGGATTAATGTGTTGTCTTTGTTCATTTTCACCACTAATAAAATCCATCGATAAATCCCTATACTGTGACAACAATCCCTCATTGCTTGTTTGGCTATTAATTGACGAAACAAAAAAAGCAGGGATTCTGTTATGCTACTTTGAAACATCCTTACGTTGATTCATTAATGAAGTTTATTAATGGGATCCAACATTCCCCCATTACTGCACTACAATAAAAACAAGTCTCTACCAATTGAAGAAGAAAATAAAAGAAAATAAAATTATATGTTATTTTATTTTCCTTTTAAAATGTACAAAAACAATATTTTTTGGTCAACCCGCACCGGTTTATCTTAGTACCTTCCTAGTAAAATCTTGATTCTCTATGTTCAATAGAACCATTTGATTTTTTATCCAGGAACCATTTTGAAAATAAGAACAACCCGTATGCACACATAATTATGAACATTATGAATAGTTCAAATATACGTTCTGGCCACTATAGGCCTCATAATCACATTCCAACATAGATAATGGTCACTAAATCATCCCATATAATTTTCAAAACATTTACATGGAATTCTGGTACATTATATTTGTCTGACCATTAAGTATTTAGATCCTATTAAGGCAAAACTATGGCTAATAAAACAAAAGGTTGTTCTAAACATGAATATGAGACTCCCCCTCTCATATACCCTAATAGTGATTATCGTAATTCATACAAACATGCACTAGAGAAATTATCAGTCCAAAATATATCCCCTCAATTCAATCCTCAACCTTCATCATGTACACTGGTAATGTATTCCCAATGTCAATATTCATCTCTACATTTTTGATGGCATGATAAGTGTCATGCACATATCTCCCCACCTGGAATACATGGAAGACATTGTATACCCTCTCTAATAATGGTTGTAGATCCCAGAGGTATGCCACCTCACCCACTCTATATAGAATTTGAAAAGGTTCAATGATTCTCCGAGATATCATGATTCCTCTTGAAGATATTTGTATCCCTCATCGAGGAGAGACTCGTAGAAATACATGGTCCCATTCCTCGAGCTACAACGGTATCTATCGCTTATCAACATAGAACATATGTTATATCTATATAGTCTTCATTCTCAATCAAATTGGATGAACCATCTCAATGGTAGAATTTACCTTCTATGGACCAATGAGTTTTGACTCCCCTAGGCCTCTCTAGTAAAATAGTGTCCTATTTGGCCATCCGTACAATGCTTCGAATGATTCCATGAAGATGGTTGAGTGGTACCCGTTATTTTGTGAAAGCGCCACTAGTGATGGGTGGTCCTCCCAACTGTTCCCAAAATCCTGAACAAAAGCATGAAGCATGTCATCCATGGTTTGTATGGTATATTCTGCATGACCATCCATTTTTGGGTGAAAGGCTATGCTCAAACATAGTTGATTCCCCAGTACCACAAGTAATTCCTTTCGTAACTGGGATGTGAACCATGGATTATGATATGAGACTATAATATATGGGACTCCAGGGAGTCAAAATATATTCTACACATAGATTTGTTCTAAGATCACTATTGTACCCTGTTCTTTAATGGATACGATATGGGCTAGCGTAGTGAGTTGGTCTACGATCACGAAGAAGGTATCTTGCCCCCAAAATGTATGTGTCATGCCTGTAAAGGTTTCCATCAATTTCCCATCCCATTTCAATGCAGGTACCTCAAGGGTTTTTATTGAAACCCAATGTAACTGGTTGCTCATCCTTAACTTATTTACAAGTTATGAATCTCGATAAAAACTCCGACACAATCTTCATCATCCCCGAACACCACTACTAATGTCGATGGTCCTAGTACATCTTCGACACACCTACATGTACCACTAAAGGGGAAGTATGGAGCTCCCTCAACACCTTATCCTTAAATGATACTAGTACTATTATGATTCCTTTGAACATTATGACGTTCTCCCCAACATCAAAATGACTATCAGGGGCATGCCCTATCAACATCTCATCACATGTAGACTCACTCCGGGAATCTATGAGTTTCATTTCTCTAACTCACTGAATTAGTGGAGCTAAAACTACCATAAAATGAAAAAAATTTCTCCTCTCTATCCATAAAGGGTATCTGATGTGAGGAAAAATTCTCTAAACCCTTATTCAGAAGTACTGAAGTCAATATCTTGCTGAGATAATATACCGCCACATTCCCCTTACTATGAGTGAAAACTATCTTGATTTCATAGTCCAGGAGGAATTCCTACTGATTTCAATGTATGATATTTAGATTCTTCTTTGAAAAAATATACATGATACTCTTGTGGTCATAGTAGACAAGGAATCTTTCTCCCATAAGGTAGAGCCTCCATGTATTTAGTGCAAAGATTACCACTACCAACTCAAGGTCATGTGTTGAATAGTTCTTCTCATGTGGTCTCAATTTACATGATCCCTATTAAATCAATAAATTTCCATGAATATGGACACAATCAATCCAATTTCATGATGAGTCACAAAACCCCATGTAGTCGGTGACAACCTGTGGAAACCTCAAGATAGGAGCACTCATTAAGCACTATCTCAGTTGCTGAAAGATCTAATGGAATATTTTTATCGACAAGAAGGTTTTTACATTATTCCTCAATGACTTAAAGGGTGATTATCCTCTATAGAAGATAACTAAAACCTCCAATTGTACACAGAAAAACCAAGGAAACTCTACACCTCAGTAACACTCTTGGGAGGCTCCCAAGAAAGCATCACATTGATCTTCAGTGGATCCACCACATCTCCAGACTCTGAGATGTCATGTCCCCAAAAATGAACCTTTCATTTCTATGACTCACACATTGAGAGATTTCCGTAAATCTGGTGCTCTGGGAGCGTGTCATCAACCATCCTCATGTGTATCACATGATATTTCTCAGACGTTGGAAACAGAAAGGTGACATTAATGAATACCACTAAAAACTAGTCTATGTATGACTGGAAGATCCTATACATGAGACCTATAATCACTTTTTGGGAATTTGTCACACAGAATGAAATCATTGTGTACTTGAAGGGGTTGAAGAATCATATAAAAGTTTTCTTCGAGTTGTCTTCATCTACGACTCGAAGATATTGATAGCATGATCTGAGGCATATATTTGACAAACATCTCAATCCATTTAGCTTAATGAGGAGTTCATCAATACATGATAGATGATATGCGTTCTACCCAGTCAGTTAGTTCAGGCACCATGTGTCCATGAATAACCCTATGCTTCTGTCTTCCTTCATGGAAAACAACACTGGGGCTACCCATGGTGAAAAGTAGGGCCTTAAAAACCCTGTCATATTTAAGTCTTCCAAACTATAGCCTAATCTCTCAGAGTGTAGCATGAACCATCCGATATGATGGTGTTGATATGGGTTCCACCCTCACTATAGATCAATACTGATTTATAACTTTATGTGAGGAGGTAGTCCCTGAACATCATTTTAGAATACATACTTGTACTTGTCCACCATAGAAGGAAACTATGGACACATCTTATCTTATGCACTGAGAGTCATGCTAGAGAAATGCTGAATTATCAAATGCACCCTATTACATGCAAGTCCATCCTATGATGCCAGATCTCCCTTCTCACCAGTGGAGGAATATCTTCTCTCATATCTGTTGACACACTACACTCTACACCTAAACAAGTCGATCTGATCATTAACTTTGGATATCAAATTTATAATAATGATGACATCATAAGGCATAAACACTTCCACTAGGATATCCCACGCAATGTGCATGCGTCCTTGAGTAAAATCACACTATCATCACCATTATGTGATCACGGAATCCCCTCCCGTTGGATTATCAAATTGTATGGACTGAGCCAACATCTTGATCAGAATCTCCATCTTCTAAACAAGGTTTGTGAAATGGTTGTATTGACTAGAGCCTATGTTTATATAAATAGTAGCTAAATTGGAGAATATTCATATAAAAATTATATCATCTCTATGATTTCGGGATGATAGGCCTCGATGTCATGTAGCTGAGCCCGCCCTTATCCCCATGCAGTTGGAGCCTATGGAGGATCCCATGGGGGTGGGTGATGGTGGTGGAAGTAACATGAAACTACTCCCACGTCATGCCACATATCCCCTTGATTTTCAATGTCATACAATTATAGGTCCACCCTTATCATGTCCCGATCACTACCATAGTGGTCCCTTGACCGTCTGTTAGTCCTATGCACGGTGAGTCAAGAAATCCTTAGAAATGTACCCTTATCCACCGTATGTGTATAATACTCTCCTCTTGTGATGAATCCCTTTTCCTTGTGATCCATTTATTACTGACCATTAGTCCTTGGTTATTCCTCCTAATGTTCTGGACCATTTGGCCCTCTACGTTATCTTTCATCTAATCACCATAGATTACTCAGGCACTTGTCGCTTGGTGGAAGTTCATGTGGATGATGTATGATTTGTGAGTAATGTCTTCACTTTTATAGCATGCTCTTACACCCCAACCATCATTGGGAAGTTTAGGGAAATAATAAAATCCCTAATATCCTATATGAGTCCCTGACCCAAGGTTCATGTCCCCAAGAAAGTGTCACGTACAATATCTGTTGAGTAAAATGAGGGGTCTATAAACATCACAGTGTACCCAATCTCTATCAGGCTTCCCTACTGTAGGTGAAATAGGTCTTGTATGCACACCTAACACCATGCCTCCTGGGATAAATCCTCCCTAAAAATTTCTATATGATAGACTAGGAGATGGTCGCCTATGCAATTATATTGATTATAAAACTCCACCACATACCTATCGAGCCTTGAAAAAGGCTTGAAGATAGAACATCCATCTTCTCAAGTGGCGTCCTCATTATGCGGAAGAATAGTGTCTCCACCTATATACAATCCTCATTTACCTGAGGATAAGTCTATCTTTTATATAGGGTAGGACATTTTGAATAGAACTTGTGTAAGTAACTATGCCTACGTGCATCATCTACCGGTAGATAGAATTGTAAATGCTGACCAATGGGTGGTGGTATCACTGGGAGACTTCCTGATGGTAACATCTTGGGAAAAAATACTAGTTAATAAGCATCATCATTATGGGGACAGTCCTAATGTCACACCGTAGAATCATAGATGGATATCTTGGTAGAGGCATCCTGATAGAGATCACGATGAATCATGATTAATATATTATACCAGGTGAGTGGAATCAGACATAAAAATGATCTGAGAAAATACTTACACATGCAACCAATTTTTTCCGGTACCAAGTCTGAAATCAGAATTCAGGGTCCTAGTGTAGGGATACATCTGCCGCTACACGAACCCTAAACTACCTGACCTATTTTTCAAACTCAAAACACTCAACCTTGTTCCCCAATAAAAATTTATTGACTATTAGATCTATTTGTAGAACCGGCCTCCTCTGGTACCAATTGTTCATGACCCATCACATAGTGCCGATGTGGCAACTACCCTAAAACCATATTCCATAGGAAAGGAGTGGGAAACTTGCACCGATTAAGCATATCAATAAATGGGAAGGAATTTTCTTTTAAAAATATAGACATGCACAAAGATCAATCTGAGGAATTAAACACAAGAAAAACTATAATTTTCACTAAGGTAACTAAAAAGAGTATAGTACAAATTTAATGTACAAAGGGTCCATAATAAAATGGGAAACATCAATGTAATGATCAACATCCATGATCGGGTCCCTTGAAACCCTACATAAATATTAGCTATGTGTAGTCATTGTAGTACGCCTATCTGTCCCATCTCACTGAGAACGACATAGTCCCAGAACACCAAGGTCTCCGTCAGAGCTTATATCACCCGAACGAGACCTGACATGTGTTGGTGAAGCCTATTTAGGGGTGAGTAAGAGAATAATCTGCAGTGAAACCAAACCACCAAAAAATGGTAAAAAATGTAAGACCACACCGCAATACCACAGAACAGTGACAGCTCACACAAGGAGTAACTCATGGTAATGAATGTAAAACTTTCAGTCGTAGATGTGTATAATCTTTTACTGCTGAGGGACTCATCCCTAACAAGTAACTGAGGTTCCTTCAGCTACTAAACCACTAACATCTAGTCGACTATAGGACCATAGAGGTCCACTCAGTTTCTAAAACATTAATGTCTGTATAGCAGCATGACCACAGATGTATGCTCGGCTTCTCAACAACTCATGTCGGCGTGGCTACTGGAACACTGAGATATGCTCTACTACTGGACTACTAAAGATTCAAAATTTACTAGACAACATTGGTCTACTTGGTTTATGGACCACTGAGATCTGCTCGGTTATGGGTCAAAGGAGGTCCACTCTACTATGGGACCACTGTGGTCCACTAAGCAACTAGACCAATGACGTAGACTCAGATACTGGACCTCCAAGGTCCCGTTCATCATGTCCTTCATGTCATAGCCAGCCATAATAATCCTGCTCTCCCTTGCGCTCGATTCTGGAAGAATAAACTCCTCAAGCATTTAGTCATGTATCGACTACCAAAAAACTCACATAATGTATTACCAAGGGACAATATTGCCATAAGGGTCCCAACAACATACATGGTGCATCAATCGTATTCTCGGTCTGATAGATATTGGCCTTTTATTAAACAAGTTTTGGTTATGATTGGGCCTGGTCATACATGGTAGGACCGACCCGACCATCCCATAGTAGGGGTCCCACGTGACCCGACCCGTTTCAACCGACCCGACACGGTTGGCTTTGGGCTAACCTAGTCCATCCTGACATAGTCGCCAGGCCCATTGAAGATTGATGGTCTAGGCCCCAATCAGTAGTGGGTCCAGTGTGCTGGGTCACCTCATGACCGAGGTCACATATTTAGGCCTAGTTTATTTCCAGCCAGAGCGCACAGTGGATCATTTCCCAGTCCAGTTTGGCCCGCATCGGCAGGCCATCACTTCTTCAGCTCTGGCCACCTGGCAGGCTAGTTTTCTACTTTGTCCCTGCCAACATGTGAAAGTTGGCTTGGGTCAAGACCAGATGCCGCACTAGTGTCTGGTATATAGAGTAAGAGGCTGACTAAGGTCGGCCTCCTCCTTCCACATGAGACCTCCACTGGCCCACGTTGCAGCGCACACCATGACCTACTCCACTAGATGTGGTACCAAACTGGTACAGTCCCCCATTGCTAGTTCACCTCTAATGCCACCAGGTGGCTTTTTTAGGATGATGCCAGCCACCATCCCTTGTTGCCAATGTTTCTCTCCGCCAGCACACTACCTCCTACATGGTACCATGGCTTATTGTCACTTGGACCACCTCCACGGCTTCATTTCATGGGCTCGTCCAATTTCTCTAGCATCAAGTCGCTACCTCTAACTGATTCCATGACCCTTACACGTGGTTCCTTCTGGGCCAATACGCTATCGACTATTTCACTATGAAGAAAATGGAGAAAACTATAAAAAAATTGGGGAAGGATTTGCAACACAAGAACACACAATGAATGATCCATGTCTTTGTTCAGGTTGACATAGATGATTTCTTGTTATCTGGATAAAAAAGAACCTAAATAAGGTTGAATAATCACTAAAACATATTTACCCATTTTACCACATCATTATCCATCTATCATGATTCACAAGACAAAAAATTAACTTGTTCATGGGTTGGTACATGTTCTTCATTAAAATTAATGAATAGGGAAATGAAATTCACATAACAAACCCCTTATCTAGGAAAGCATTGATGGTTAATGATAAATATGATCATGTTCCTCTATTCTTCATTATTCATTTGCATCCAACTATTTCTAGAAATTCTTCAATGGGATAAATAAAGTGTTTTCATTATTCTTCGTCACCACTCACTAAAACCTCAGTGTAATCCCAAGATTCTGCCAAGAATCATACATTTCTCATTAGGCTATTAATTGACGAAATTAGACTAATAATTTATGTTACACTGTGTTTTTTATCGTTACACTAATTCTTTAATGAAGATCATTAATAGGATTTAGTGTCACCTCATTTCTTCACCACAGTGCTGACAAGTTGTTGTTTAACAAAGATGAAAATTTAATAAATCAACAATTTATGTTATTTTATTTTTCTTCTAAAAAGTCAAAAAACTGTCTTTCTTGGTCGACCCATGTCGGTCGATGTTTGGCCAATCCTAGGATAATCCCATCACTCTGTGTTTAGTGGTTCCCTCTCATCATTGATCCAGGAATCAATAGGAATGTTATAAAAACCCACCCTAATACATATTTAATAATATTTATGAATAATCTAAAAATGTGTTTCTTCCTCTACAGGCCTCAAAACTATGTTTCGTCTCAGAGCCTGGTCTCTAAATAATACAATTTAATTTTCAAAAAAATTACATGGGATCCCGGGATATTACATGAAGAACATGAATAAAAGGAGAGAAAATGTAATTTTTTTAACATCTATATAAATTCATTAATATTGAGATTTGATATCTTGAAGTCATGGGGATATAATGAGGGAATTAATTATAGACCAATAGTGGTAGAGAAATGATGTTATACTTTTTATTGAATGATATGGGTTGTATGGGAGGTTATTTATATAAAATTACGGGAAACTCTTTATTTATTTTTCTATATAGACATATGAAATATTTTTTATTGAATAATCATTTACCATGTGATTAAATTAGAATTTGATTATTTTATTGTGACATTTAAAACATGTATTTGGAAATAATAAACTTTTAAATCTCAATTCCAATCTTATATTTTAATTTGACACCATATGAAAAACATTTAATCATGTCATTTTTTTAAATAAATTCTCATTTTTATAGGTTAAAGATTTCATTATAGTCTTTTAAAAATGATATTTAATAAATATAAAATAATAAATTCATTATTTAATGATTTTTACGTTCTGAAAAACATAATATCCATTATTAAATCATTATTTCTTAATTATTGTATCATAAAATATTTAGGGAATCCATAATAATATTTTTATTAATCATTAAAAAATAATGAAATCTAAATAATTGTACAAATTTCAACCAACCCTATTTTATGTGTGTTTATTTAAAATATTTTTTTATTTTATGAAAATATATTGTTATGAATGTGATAATACTTTTTCATATAAGAATTATGCATTTTATATGAAATATAATTTTTTAAAGAGAAATACATTATATATTCACTTTAAAGAGATATGAGTTATATAATATCATATTCATGGTATATGATTTGTTGTTTTAAACACAATAACATTTTAAATGTAAAATTATTGTATAAAATACATTTTATATATCTTTTAAAGGGATAAATTTGTATTCTTTTTCGTATTATTTATATTCAAATTGTCAAATAATAGTCAAAATACAGTGGTCTGGTAATGGTTATGTAACTGCCATATTCTAAGAGTCAAACATCCCTTTATAACATATATAAACCACACTAAAACATCTTCATTAACTACCTCATGTATAATATCTACACACACCCCATGATAATTTATATCCTATACATAATCCATATCTTATTTATTGCGTTTAAGGATGGAGTTTTCTTAAATGATGATTTCGAGCCGATGGTGTTTTCCTTAGTGTTTGGACTGATCATATTTATTTATCACCCTATAGTAGTCTCTATTTTAATACTCAATATTAATCTATGATTTTAAATATTGAAAAGTTATTGACAAATTATGAATTTTCATAAAAACATAAGAACATAATCAATGTGAAATAAGTTTAACATTACAAATAATACAAGGAATATTTTGTGTTACTCCACTTGGATTTGATATATGTGATGTTAAATTGAAATAAGGAACTAAATTGAAATTCATAAAAAATTGGTCATTTATCTTGTGCTAACCTATTTCTTGATAAATAATTGTCCCTAATGAATGATTAATAATTTTTAATATATTAATTATCTATAATATATTTGATGATAATTAATGAATTTTCAAGTTGAAGTGATGTTGATACATGTTTTTTTGTAATTCCAGTTTGTATAATTTAGTACTGCTATAAAAATGTAGAAGTCATGAGGGATAGCTGATATAAATGATGTTGAGGTTAGAGAGTTTCAAATAGTATGATATTTTACTTACAATATCTTTATGTTCTAGTTTTTATTACAGTCAACAACCTTGGTATGTGGGGGTGTCTATCAACTATATTTTCCGTTGTATACAGAAATTTCAAAATATCCATGTTATTCATGAAATATATGATTCATTACTTACCCTACCATTCCCTATGAAATGTGATGAATAAATATGTAGATATATGAGATCTTATGGCACTCCAATACAATGTAATTTTATATGTGGGATATGCAATCTCGATGATCCTCAAAATATATGTCCTATAATTTTTTGAATTCTAAAAATTATATATATAATCTTATACGAGCTATAATTAAATGAGGTGTAGTGCGTTGAACATAAGTTTCTCATTCTTATAGACATACCAAACAATTAAATGATGTGATTATGAGTTTTAAGGGGTGAATATGGATGATGGTGATAGGTATACAACGAGATACATGAGTTTCATGATATGTGATGATGTGAATACACATATGAGAAGAATGACTTAAAATGAAATAAAATAACCAGGATAAGAGGTTTTGGGGTTTAAGTGTAATTTTACTAAGAGATTATAGTAGTAGGGTACCCTTATATATATATATATATATATATAATTTTTTGGATGTTACCATTTGATATTAATTTTTTTTTTGATTGTTCTGTAGTGAGGAAGGTAGAATTTTTTAACATTATTATGTGATAGGATTGTTTTCGAATTTATTAACTAGACCATTAATATATACTAACTAAAATTTCTTGAGAGGCTTTAATGATGATTTTATCTATAGTTTTAATTATAATCTATCGTATGTATAAAACTATTTTTAGGACCATCAATGATAGTTTTTGATAATGTTGGGAGATAGATTATCATTGATTATTGATGAGATATCTTTGTTTGCAGTTGTTATCTCAGGAGGGTATTTTGGATACATCTAGTTTTAGTTTGAAGTATTAGTATAGGATATTAGTTATATATTAGAATGGTTTAATTATTTATAATACTAATTTTGGTGTATTTTAAATTATCTTGGGATTACTTTGTGAATTTCTTCACTTTTATTTATGCTTATTTTCATAGTGATTGTCACCAACTGATGTACAATTGGAGGTGTTCATCAAGGGGTAACTTGTTGTCATAAAAAAGATTCTGAGAGTGGTAATTGTGGGATTGTTTGTAAAATTTTTACATATGATATTTTTATTTATAGATATGATGATTATTGCAGGTCCACACATGTGTGGATGCATATATTGGTAGGGAAAAATTATAATTTTTATATCATATGATATGTATTCATGTCTGAAAATCAAGAACATTCAATTTTAGGACCTCGTATGATCCATAAAAAATATCATAATATTACTGAATGTAATAAATAATGTCATATTAATTGGGTTCTATATACCATATTTAATAAATAAGAATCATGGATACTTTTTAATGAATAAAATTAGTATGAGAATATGAGTTTCACGAAATGTAATAAATTAATTATCCTTGATTATTACACATTTAGGGTATAAGGGTTATTATTATTATTGTTTTTAATTATTACTCATTTTTTCAATATGCTCCTAGTTTTTGCTAATTTTTTAAAATAATAAATCAAAACATATCATCTCAATGTAGAGGTCACCATATTTGACGATGTTTGGTGGATGACACTTCTGGGGGAATAGTTCTAGGGCCTATATAAGTATGAGAGCTCTATGTTATATCATGTGAATAATATGTGATGAAATGTATTATCATTTCATGGGAATTATATCCCATATCATAGCACAGACATCATACCCATATAATCTAGAGAGGAAATTGTTAGCTCTATGAACCAGTTGAAATAATATATATCATAAATCATGTAAATATTTAAATGGATTTATATTTACACAACACACAAATTTAAAATTTTGTGTTTTTGGGGAATATTATGACACCATATTAGAATTGTTCCCCCATGATTATTTTCATTTAATTATTAATGACATATTGAAATAAGAAGGAAAATATTTTTTGTAAATAATCCTCAAGATAAGTAAACCATAAAAAATTAATCTTTTATTAATATATCATCAATAAATTCAATAATATATTGTTATTGTTCAAGAAATAATTTTTATTTATTAATGTTCTTATTGACATATTTCACCACTCCTTAAATGTGGATGAATGTCTTTCACTTTTCCATATTTTCCAAACATACAATATTATTCTTCTACAAAACTAAATTTTTAAGAATAAAAGATTCATTTTGATATATATTAAGATCATATTTCTCTATCATTTTCAATCTTTATCTCTCTCTATTGTATAAGTGGATTCAAAATTATGATTGTCTAGATTGTTGAAATCCTCTCTATTAATTTTGTAAACATTTTTCCCCAAATATGTTTTAATTATTCCATAAGAAACTCTTCCTCTTTAATTGTTAGCTTTTAAATTATATCTTTGTGAATTATCTTATTCAATAATGATAACTAGATTACACTAGTTGATAGTTAGTTGTATGTGTTTGATCAACAATTATTATTTTTTTAAATAAGGATAACATGAATTAAGTAATTTCGATGGAGGATTTTTATTTAATTTTAGTAAGAGTTTGATTAATATACTACGAAGGATAACTATCACCAAGCGATTCATACAATTTTTAGGGGACATATAGTGTCTTTGTTCTAAATACTCACTTCACCATCCTTATTTATAATTCCTCCAACCATCATTCATATGATTAGTTTTTTAATGTACTTTGTGGAGGCTATACATATAGATATCCAAAAATAGTTAACAATGTTTAAATTACATTTATTCCCAAAAGATATAGTTAATGTGGAGTAAATTATGATGAAAATAGCAAGGACCGTCCATTCTTAGTAGGGGTGTCACAATGAAACCTTCCTTAGAATTTGTTTATCAATAGTTACTCAGATAGATGATAAATTGGATATTTTTCGGTTAGGGTGGAATTTTTTATTGAACATCATAGTGTTTTATAGGGGTAAGCAGTACTCAGACAACTATAAGAATATTATATATTGTTTTTTTATTATGAATCCTGAAATAACTAGGGTTTTGTGCTTCTAACCATCTTGAGTAGTCTATATAATTTTTTTATATTATCAATAATTGGAGTAATGTGCCCCAAGGAAACAACCATAACAACACCATTGCACTCTCGGTGTAGGTCTATATACTAGAGATATGGCATGCCAAAAATATCCATTTTATTCCTTTATACCCATGTAATGATTGTGGGGAATAGTTGGAGAGGAGGGAAATATTTGTGATAGAGAGGCATTGCTGTTTGGATTGCTATGTTCTATGCCTTAGAATTTCAACGCCATGTGTTCAAGGAAATTTACAAGCAGTTGTGTATTTATATTCATCATTGGTGTATAAATTTTATTATTTTTGAGAAAAAAATTATTTCCTTAACATATTTATATCCATTGAGACTAAAAACATATAATATTCTTGTACCATTGGTGATGACTATGCCCACTATGGAAAAATAATGTTTTTAAGATACATATATTGATTGTGAGACGTCCTTAGAGAATAATCACCCTTAAATTTTTAAATATATATAAAGATATAACTATATGATTTTATAAATTGAAGGTTCTAGAAGTGTTAAATTTATTCATATTGATAGAAATGTTTATCATAACTTTATATTACATATTTATAGATGAATATTGATTAGAGTATAGAAACACATTCTAAAGAACAAAACTAGTTTAGTTTCCCATTATGTAATATTCCAAGAAATACTATTCATAATATATTTCTTTATATACTGGGGAAGAAAAACATAATAACGAGTAATCATTGAGGTTCATTATGGATATACAAGGGAGATGCATAACCATAATATGAATCGTGTATGGGAACACGTGAATAAAAATATAAAAACATTTATTGTATATACATGATAATAATCATGAGTAATTGAAAATGAATATATGTTCGTAAGGAATAAATATTTTGAAAATAATATAACATGAGCCATGATAATATAAAATTAGAATAAGACACATAGTTGTTGTATATATATAAGTATTGAAAGTCTTATTTCGAGTGCAACAACCCTGACCCCTATAGCCTAGAGTCGAATATTATTTCGTAACAATGGATTAGTTAGAAGAGATCAAATCACCATGGATTGATCAAATTAGTATTGTTGAGGAAACTAGATAAAAATATATTTCCCTTATTACATTACTAATTAAACATTGTACATAAGAGAATAAAATAATATTCCTCTTATCATGGTTATGTTATAGATATTTATGATGTGGGGGGGGGGGGTAAACTACTATAATAATGGAAAAAATGGCCCAAAGTATATATAATATCAGAATTATGAAATTATATAGACCTTATAATTTAAATGATCAATAATGATTCATTTTTATTCAGTTATTATATGAGAAAAACTTGGTAATACCATTTGATATTTAAAAAATTTCAAGTCTTCCTCTTAACTAACATGTAAATGAGAACCACATATCCTTTACAATTCACAGAATTGGTCGAAATTGGTTTTTCTGAGACATGAACAAATAACTTCCCAAATTTCATACTGTCAAACTATATGACTTATTTTTGGAATGAAATCCAACCTATTAAAGATTTTAGTGAAACCCATTGGATGTAACAAGAAGAAGTGGAAACATTCTTCAATGATTGTTTTTATTTTATTTCTTCTCCATCCTCATTAAATTGTTATTAAATCATGATTATATAATAAATGATTTATATTCCATGTACATAAATATTATCATGTTAATGTCCTTAACTACTACCGTATAATATTCAATAAAATGGGTTTTGAAATCGTAGTTCGTGTCTATGGCCGACAACTGCCAAACGAACCAATGTCATTGATTTTTCAATTTCCATGTTTTATGGATTAGTATGATGACGTATAAAGACAATATATTAGATATTTATAAAATTATTATATCATATATAATTTTATTCCATTAAACATGTATAGGTTACCATAATGTCATTTGTGGGTAAAGTGGACTACCGCATGGGAAAACAGTGTGATTTATTTTTCACTAACACTTTTAATATAAGATAATAATGATTAATATATTGTGTAAAAATGAAATAATTACGAAATTAATTACATATTGTTCATTAGTAAATATTAATATATAATTTTTTGTCTTACTGTTTCACTCACTGAATGATGGAAACATCATTTTGGTGCATGGAGACTACTCCTTTTTTGAAGAATTGTGTCCCTCTTCTCTTAACCACGCCTCGTGAATTATATGTAAAAGTTTAATTAATTAAATAATATTTTAATTAGAATATTAGGATTATTTTTTAATAATAATATATTATATTACATATTTTAATAAGTATCATTACAAAATGGAAGGGTAACTCATCTTACCAAAAAATATACTGTTTTCACGATCAAAACATAGTTCATTACAAAAAGAACATTCATTATTTTTATTTACCTTATAATTGATTTATAAATATTATAATTATTTAATTATTAATATTAAGCATATAATGGACCCATTATTTATTTAATATTAATGAAAATAAAATATCAAAACACATAAGAAAAACAGAGCTATTATTACCCAAAACCTGAATTTAACATCGATCGATTAATATAGACTATATAAAAGGAAATAAGTCAATATTATATATCATTATATATATATATGGATCATTAATAGATATATAATATTTTTATATGTATTACATATTTTGTTTTAAGATATACAAAATAAGTCGAGACTTACGGTATGTGATTTCCCTCTAACATATAATTTTCTATGAGACAAGTATCACATTCACCATGTTTCTATTTTATAACATATATATACTTCCATTTAATTTATTTATGATTAATTTCCTTAAAATTATTTATTAATATATCCATTTTCAGGCCTATGTTTTATGGGGTTTTTAGTTTAAATTTTAAAAAATTGGTATGGGTGTTTTTGTCTTAATATTTTTTATTTGAGAGGAAATTGTTTTATGCATCAGAACTCTTTCTGGATGTTTATATACCATCCTATTTAAGTTTATGTTAATATATTAATTTTACCTAATTATATTTTAAATTCAATTATATTTTATTCTTCTAGTGGGATTACATATCGATTTTACCTGAGTGATAATGATATTATGTTAAAATATCTTATTATATATACTTCTATTATGAATAGGATTATAATGATTAAATATTATGATACATATCTCTAGTAAATAATAAATCCCCATATCCTATTTTTATGTTCTAAAGACATCAAAATGAATTTTTCTTATGAGAAATCATTTTTTACAAAAAAAAATTCTTCCAGTTATTAAATAATTTATTCAAGAAATGTACACACGTGTTTGATTTTTTTTAAATTGTATTTTTGAATAATCAACATTTATATATATATATATATATATTGTTTATATTTTACATTAAGAAAAAAATGTGAAAAGATTATACTTTTCATCGTATTTTTTCCGTAAACGTATTTCTCACACACATGACATCTAAATGATGTCATTATTCATTTAGTTGTTTTGAAAATTCATTTAAAATGAAACTGTTTCCTTACTAATTGTGATATTTTTTTTAATAATTTATTTCAAGGTGAAAATGATTTTTAACGTGTTTATGTTTTGAATATATTTTTCCAACATGTAAATTTAATATTTCTTTAAAATATTTTTACATGATTTTCAACGCTTAAATTATAAGTTATTCATGTTTATTTTTAATGAAAATATTTTCTAAAATATTTTCAGTTTAAAAAATTTGATGTTAATAATATATCATATCATCCTAATGTAAAATTTTAGAGAGACTTATTGTTTAAAATTATTATTTATATATTATTATATTATATAATGATACTTATTTTTTATTTTTTTATGATCCAATAAAAAAAATTATATATATTCAATGAATGGTTTTTATTTTGGATGACATGATTTTTATATAACCCATTACTTATCCACTGTTTATATTTAACAAATTATTAGGAAACTTCCTTAATTTACATGGGTTATTCTATGATGAATATCTGAAATCTTCATGAAACATGTGATATTTACATATATTATTATATAATGCATGTTTATGAAACCAATTTCAATTCATGGGTTATTATATAATGAATTATTTTTCAACTTATGTAACATATATTTATGATTTTAATAATTTAGTAGGTGAGAACTATATCTCCCTCTAAAACATTGGGTAATTATTAATGCTATATGAGGTCCAACGTTATATGAGAGATTATCCCAAGATCAAACGAAGGTGCACATGCGGTTATCAAAAGATCATAGATTTTCTATGGGTGGTTAGTGCATATGTAACATGATATTAATGTCTTAGTGGGTAGCCATAAAAAATATTATCCATATTTATGTGTTGGGAAAAAATCAATATCTTATAAAAATGTTATTCTCTCTTAAATCATGTTCATTTATTACCTTATAATTCATGTCTTATGGAATTTTAATCATTATTTAATGACTCAATATAATGATATTTGATTGGTAGGGATTGAATTAAAAACAATACAATCATTTTCTCATACCCCTTTTTCATGTTATTCTATGATATATCCTTTGTTTACCCTAACTATGAATATGAGCACACCCTTTCTTATGTTTTATTCTCCCTGGTTATGATGAAATAATTTTTTAAATATTTTTTTTGAACAGTTTTGATTGGTAAGACCATTATGGGAGACATTTAAGAACATTCATTAAATTCTAATATCATTTCCTTGGGTTCCAATGGAAATATACTAATATTTCCCTCATGAATTCTCTAGTTTATTGTATTGAATATTAATATATGTCGATGTAAAATATATGTATAAAATTCTTAAGTCTCGATAAACTGTCTTAGATGGTAGTTTTAGTTATACTTTTGAAACAATGATGATAATTTCTTAGTTAGTTCACTAAGTACATGCCTATAGAAAAATCTAAGGATGTGTAAAATTATATAAACATATCCTAGAATTTTGGTAATGGATAGAGTGAGTGGTCTCCAAAAATTTAAATCAATATCTAGACATTACAAGATTATATTATTCTTGAACAAAGGTATCTATTAGTATTAAATCTTTAAATGGTGAATTGGCAAGGCCTCGATATTCACCTCGTGTATAATAGTGTGCCTTGATGCACACCTAGTTTCACACTACATGTTGATATGTTCCTCAAATATAGAAACATTTTATGACGCATCTTGTAGTATTAAAATAGATGGTGACATTGGACGACATATGTTATTTATACTATTTCGTATATTTTAAAAAACATTAATGTCATATTCATATAATATGTTATTTTTCAAGATTATTTGGTTTCCACAATGAATAGTCTCTCATATTTTATGAATTTTGGTTTTAGTGAATGTTAGGAAGTATAATTAAATGGGTTAACATTTAATATGATATAAAATTTTAGGGAGATAAGTTGAGTGGGATAATTATTGGATAATAGGATATGGTTACTATGCCTAAGTAGATATCATGGAACAAGACAAAAAATATGCCCCTTAACAGACAACCTCACTACCAAATGAATAGAATGATGTTGTTCGATGAGAGTTCGGTTAATGGAGACTCTGTAGGGATGAACATTCCGTTTAATATATTCCAATGTATTATAAAGGAAAACTCAATATAATTTATCAGATGTATGGGAAGATGTTTTGAATGTGGAAAAGAAGTGGAAAGTCATCAAATTTTTGGGGATATGCTATTATTTTCTAATAAGATTGGTGATAATAATGGCATCCCAAATACTTAATTTACTCTTAAATCTATTAAATATAGAAACTATGGCCATGAAACAAGTCAATATCCTAAAATAAAATTCCTTGAAGATAATCATTAAGGTTGTATGACTAATGGGTTTTCATTTATCGATGAAGAGACTAAAAATGATATGTTAATAGAATGAGGTATTGAAGAATATGATGATCCGTCCAAAATAATTGTATGAGGTTTAATATTAATTAATATAGTTTGTAAGTATCAAAACCTGATGAATTATTTTATATGAAACAAGAATTATATTAGTATCATTTAGTATAATTTATTCATTTTTGATATTCCAAACTTTGTTGAATAGGGTTGGTGACCATGAAAAGTAATTTTATGGAAATGAGATATTTGGATTAAGGGATGGTAATCCTTAGATTTTCCCTCATGCTGATAAAATGGTTTTTAGTTTTTTATGATGAGATAAATGATATAGATTATGTTAATTGGATAGTATTTGTGTATTTGTAACATGTTATTGATTTGTTAAAGATGTTTTTTGTGATGTCCTTGATTGTGTTTATCTCAATTTTTTATTTATGGAATATATGAAGTAATATTTTTTCTTTATATGTAATTAATAAGTACATATTTTTACAATAATATTTCTGGACATTCTGGTCATTTCCATGTTATAAGAGAGTAAAATATTATTGTATTGGCATGTTTGGTATGTGATAAATAAAATCAACATTATCATACATTGGGGATTAATGTTAGGTATTGTTGGGAAAATAATTCTATTGTATCTTATTTTAATATTTTAGAACTCTTATAATGTTAAAAATTTATGAAATTGTTAATGTTGAACCGTGTGTGAGTATTTGCAGATTAATATATATGATGATTTATTAATATTGGAAAACAAGTGATAACAATTTTGATGTTATTATAACCAGAGATAGATGAAATGACTTATCATGATTATATGTATCATGTGATCAATTACTACTTCAGGAATACAATTTATATCTTTATTTCATCAAGTAATACTGAGAGTTCAAATTAACAAAGCAACAGCAATAGGATTAAATTGTTATAATGAAATGGAATAAAATCAAGTCTGTGTGAATTATCATTGAAAATATCAATCAGAATCATCTTTAATTTTTTCTCGAATTATCATTATATTTTTTGATATTAGTATCTTTTTTAAAGACTCTTCAGTTGGTTGTTTTGAGGTCATTATCCTTCTTTGGATTACTGGAAATATTTGGAACAATGATAACTACTACTCTATATAAAAATATGTGTATTTCTTCCATATCAATCTATTCACTACCCACATATGTTATAGAGACCCACACCTTTTATAAATAAATTTACATGATGATAATAATAGTTATCCACGATATAAAGTCCAAGGATTTATAAGTATAAATATCTTTATATGATTAGGTAAATTTTTTGAAAGAATTAAACAAGAATAAAATATCATTTCATATTCTTCATAGTGAGCCCAAAACTCCGTTTGAGGTACTATGATAGATGTGATAACCTATGGAATACATAGACAAGAGGGATGAACTAAAAAGACTACTAAGGGAATAAAAATAGATATAAAACAAATCTTATGATTCAAAAGGAATAAAATGATAACTTAAATTAAATGAAAAATGCATAAACATATTTAGGATAAACATAAAGAAAATGGAATCATATGATCATGGAAATATCTGAATGTGGGAGGAACATATATCATGAAAAAAAAGATAATGATAACTAATTTCCAATAATTTAACAAATTCTATCAGGAATCCCAAAATGGATTATTTTTTCTCACTAATATGATACATAATCTCTCATGAGAATGAATCATTACCCAATTAATCAGATAAATATTTGGGTGAACCCACCATAACATGATCATTAATATATTTTTCCATATAATGAATCAAACATAATAAATAAACATTACTGTTAGTAATGGAATTAAATTGGTATTGTAATGTTGTCACAAGGAAAAATAAAAGGGAGGATAATAATTGAATCCATGAGATAAAAGACATAAATAAATATTTTTCATTCAATTTTAAATAATAAAAAATCATTAATAATAATAATTTTCAATAGAATTGATACATTAAAAAAGTGTGGTGAGGTACACATAGAAATTTTCCACTTTTATGCAGTTTTATGTAAATGAATAAAGGAACATTAAAGAGAATAAATGATTATTTTTTAAACCCTAAGACTATCTAAAATATTTATTCCAGAAAAATTCAATGATTTTAGAAACTTATTTGAGTATTAATTCTTTTTTGTAGTGTACATGTAAATGGGTATGAAATTGAGAAGATACCTTTATCTAGTTTTTCATTTAAATCGGAATTAAGATGGTTTCCTTTTAAACAATGTCTTGAATGAAACATAATTTTTTTTATCATCTATGAATAGTGTCCTTGTCCTGTTAAAAAAATAAGCCTCAAGGTTTTCAGAAATAATGTAAACAATGGGAATCCCCCTGCGTAGTGATATGAAACTCTTGGGGTAGAGAACCCTGACCATCAAAGATGATTAACCCCACTCGTAAACGTCCAATTCTTGTGAGAGTTTCGACAATAAAAGTGGATTCCCTCTTTCTGTGATGTATGAACTGACCCAAATAAGCCTCCATATCTTACCATAAAATAATGTTAGTAATATCATAGTGAGTCTCATACCGTCTAATGGATCATATTCACTAGAACATTTGAATTTGAGTTATCTTTGGACACATAAAATCCATGCTCCTTGCATAATTAAAGACCCACGATCAATGCTCATGCCTCTGCCCCCATCGAAGTGACGGGACCATAAAACATACAGAATGAAATGAGGAAGGAGCTGCTCCGGTCGAAAAGGACTCCTCCACCTATCATGACATCGTTCCTTAGTGAACCATACATGTTGATCTTTAGCCCGCATGTAGGTTCACTCTAGCTGATTCATTATTCCCCTATGCATCGAAGCATTATAGGTCTATTGAAAATGTTACAAACCAATGAAGATTTATGACACCCTTTGGGAAACATGATCATCTCACAAATAAGTGATGTATCTCATATATAATCGACCGAAACAAACATCTGAGAGCCTAGTAGAAATTACTTCCTAGACTCCCAAATGTTCCTTCATAGGAAAGCTAAAATAATGGCACATACCATTCATTCCATGCTCTTGTTCTCAACACCATGAAACCATGAGGACATGAGAAATTTGACGTAGGGTTGTCGTCTTCCAATCTATGTCCATGGGGAGATAAATTACCAAATATTGATTACCCAGTCACTCTATATAAAGAGATGGTTAACTGATTAGATCCTCATGTTTACACAACTTATGCACCAAGAGGATATGTGGATACCCCTCCTCTGTATTTTTTCATCTATGGTTAAAAACTTGTTTTAATGTGCCAAATAATGAAGGTCATTTTAGTGAGAATTTCATTGCACCATGATTTTTTGACCCAGTCCTCTGAGGCACTCTCCACATGCCTGCTTCTTCAAAACTCCGAAACAGATATGTTTCCCAATACTAAAACAGTGTAGGAGAATTTCTCAGCCCCATTGATCAAGGTAATATTATAAAATAGCTTCTTTTTCTCCTCGTTAACGACGAAATCAATAATCACAATATACATTCATTTTTCATTGAAGGAGATGTCGTGAGAAGGAAACCCCCGAAAAAATAGCCTCTCCCCAGCCTAGTTTTTCTTCCAAAAGATGATGTACCCTCTTCTTATGATCCACCATGTAGAAACATTAAGATCATGAAGGTGATCAAACGTGTTCCATGCCATGCTAGTGGAACCTATTATTCATCCTTCTCTATGAACTGGTAATTTCTCTTACCAATCCACGAATAATGATGCTCACAATGATCTTAGCATTATAATGTCCCAATCAAGCACTGCTTTCATTACCTATATGACTATTAAGAAGTCACAAAACCCCATTACCCCCTCCAGTACTGGTCTGGCCATAAGCCCCCATGTCTCCCAATGGATGCATGCAGACTTGTTGGAATCCTACATGAATGCTTCCCTAGCCTTCTCTATTCCTACTATGGTCCCCTTAGGTGGGTTGATAATAGATAGAATGTGCATTAAGATAACTGTAATAACATTGTTGATAAGCGTTATGTCCCACCTGAATGATATGTATTTGATCTTCCTGTTCAAGATCCTCCCCATAATCCAATTCGTAATGTCATCAAAATGTATGTTTCTAAGGAATATTGGATATAGTATAACCATATGATACATATTTGGATGTTGGCTCTTTTAGAATCCTAATTTTCATTGAATAACCCTGTAGTATCATCCCAATAACATGCATGCAATGAATTAATGACTCTTACCTGGGTTGATATTCTGTCCACTTAATGTTCTATACACCGATAGATTTTTCATGAGGCTGAACAAGGAACTTTTCTTACTATTCGTGAAAATCAAAATATCATCCATGAACATATAGTTAGATATTGTCTCCAATCCTCTCCGACCGAATAATAATTCCATACGTCTATTACCCATTCCTTTGTGGTGATTCTAGGAGAGGATTCCCTTTTCCAAAATCAATATGGAAGAGGATAAATGATCCACTTGATGATTGAAATGCACCATTTTGAAGAAGTTGAAGCATTTCCCCTTTTTAGAGTTTGATAGCCACAGAGATGAGTAACACCAAAAATAGGGATCAGAAACCCATTATCAGAATCCAAACTTTCGAATCAAACGAATGATAAATATCCATTCCACCTTGTCATAATCTTAAAATTTTTCACTTGAAATATGACATTAATGGTAATAAAAATTCAATTAAATTCGCTAAAATGTTCTCTAACGACGCCATCCACTCCATGTATGCTTCTACCCTTGAAAAACCCATAGTTGTTCTCCACAATCAATCCTCAAGAAATATCTCATTTATGTGCCTCATGAAAAGTGTTTCCAGAATTTTATAGGACACATGGCAAAGGCATATGGGTCTATACTGTCTAAGAGAAGTGGGGTCTCTGGTCATCCAGTTAAGAACCACCCTGGAAACGGTCACCAATCTGCTAATTGCACCACCTCAAAAGAAATCATGTATGGCTTCCACCACCTATTTCCCAATAACCTCCCATGATTCCAAGTAAAATTATTTCGGAAATCCATCCAAAATAGGTGTGATTCCATGTAGAAAATCAAGGACTAATCCATTAATCTCCTCTATACTTGGCATGAATGAAATGGGATCATTATCAGTGTTCCGCATTTTCACCGACACACCTTCCCAGAATTCCACCCCCCTTTGGTATTGTGGTTTATCCCGTGATTTGGGTCCATCTCCCCCACCAAGAGTCCTTTAATGGCTTCCAATTCCAAGTGACCAACACCCAGCACATCAAACGTGTATACCCCATTACCAAAAAAATATGAAGCTTCATATTACTCTTCTATTTCATGAATGCGTGAAGTTAGGCCTCATTTTAATCTCCCCCCTTAATCAATCTTACATGAGATCTCAATTTGTAATCCATATCAATATCAAGATGTGTCTTAGTATCATAGAGTAGAGAGAACATGTTCTCATTCTAGTCATTCTACAACTCATCCTCTATTCGTTCAATTTCCACATGATTGGTATCCTCTCCCGAACCATCATTGTTTCTAAAGTCAATCAATTCGATAATATCTTTGTTAATAAGCTTGAGAGACCATTCCAGGCCCTCTTGTTCCCCTCCCATCCCCATGTATGTCTAACCATTTCCATGAAGCCACTTTCCTGGTTCCAATTTGTAGAATTAAGGAAAGCATAGTGTTTATACAAGTCCCTGCTCAACTCCACAAGATGTGGCGCATGATCATATAAAGAGTGTGGGAGGTGCATAATCGATGAATTCTCAAATGATTCTATACCATGGAGGTTACCAAAGAATATTTCCAGTTGACATCATATTTGAGTAGATCCACTATGATTATTGCACCAAGTCAAGATATTTCCTTTGAAACCCATATCCAATATCTATGCTGAAGATATGAAGTAACCAAAGTCCTCCACCAAACGATTTAAAACTAGATAACCCCCTTTCATTCCAATATGATTCGGGATATAATTAAAGACATCATCCACAAACCATGGGAGAGAGCCCAGATGAAATGATTCATAGAACTACAACAAATCAAGTATTTTGTGTGAATCATTACTGGCATAAATGAATAAAAAGAACTCCTTACTCCTACCCCCACTCCTCTACAAAAGAGATTTTGGTATTAGTACACTATGACGAATGTATGAAATGTTAAACAATAGATGTTCAATTCCAGCATATCCATATATGATATCTTCTAGGGAGACAATTCTAGTAAGAATGAAACCCCATATTCATTTCTAGCATGGACTGTTTAGAAATGTATTGTGTAGGTTCGAGCATGACCACCACAGAAAACATGGATTTTATAGATTCTATTTCAAGAAGGGTGCTCTATGACGGATCTTCTATCCCTCTCAAATTCCATATTTTCAAAGACACCATTAAATCTTGACACTCTTGGACTTAAGACTAGAAAATCCAGTTGAGGAAAAGAAAATGGCTATAATTACCTCCTTTTATTTAGAGTTCATTATTGGCCCTGAATCCTATCTTCCAAGTCATTTTCTTAGGGATAATAAACTTTTTCTTCTCTCCTTCACTGACCATGAGTAGATAAGGTTGAGCCAAAAATGGGGGTGGCGTTGAGAAAAAATCAGAGTCCCCATTGAGAATGGAAAATAGAAGCAAGTGGTGAGGTGACCCCCATGAAGAATAACTTACTTTCAATGCCCATGCGGGTAGTGACTCATTCCGAAGATACATTCTTGGGAATGGTGACCAACACTAGTGAATATAGTGTTTAATGGAATCTATTTATTTATTGTAAGAGATCTGATAGGCCGATGAAGTAGGAGAAAAATGCCCTGGAGGATGATGAAGTGAGGAGGCCAAGGTATTGCACCCCCAAATTCATCTCATCCGAAAGAAACTAAGTAGGAATTATCATGGAACAATGGTTCAACATATATATATATATATATGGTACATATATTTAAAATATATTGGAATTATATAAGAGTAATGAAGATATAAATTGAGGTAATGATATAGAGTGCATAACCCAAATAAAATATTGAGGTTTCTCAGGATCCATTACATTATGCATTCCATTATTATAAAATTGTTTAAAATATTGTATAATGTTTTAATGAATGTTTTTAATTTATAATAGAAATATATTCATATTTATTAGTCAAATTTAATCATTATATAACCTCTTAACAAATGATCATTAATAAAATTTCTTTATTACCGTTGTTTCAGGTGTTAACTTATTCAATTTTCAATGTTTGTTTCGTCAACCAAACCGAATGTCATCTGCATGAGATATGAATTAATCCCATAAAAAAATGATTAATTATATAAGTAAAATATTTAATTATTTAATTCATTTTATAACCATTATTGAATATTTTTTAATGAAAATTGGTCTCATAACATCATGGATATTGTAATCCTTACTTATGCACAGGCAAGGATACCATTCAATTAATGGTTAATGGGTAGAGAAATATATAATATTTTTTATAGAATAAATATCTTGATTTATTAATTATTTATATCCATTATAAATTTTTTTTAAAATATCCACATAACAAGGTGATGAAAAATGAATTTTTCTGCTACCCAGGAATGTTTAGTCCTATATACGGATGTGCGGGGCATTCTATTTTCATATGACGGATAAAATGTAGAAAATGGTTGTATCTGAACCATAATGACATATATTAAAATATATATATATGATGATTTATTTATTGTATTATAATTTTAATAACTATATAAGAGGAGGTATAATGATAAATACATTTTAAATAGTCGGTGAAGAATATTATGTATTTTATGAAGGAATACAAATATAACTACTTATAAGGGATCTAGGGTAGGAATTTTGGAAATTAAATAAACATAAAAACATGAATAGGGTATTTTAAAAGAGAAATTGGTTTATTCTTATAGATTTATATGAATTCATGTGGGTTAATATGTAATAAAAAATACTCCCTTTTATAGTTAATGTTAAGGGGACTTTTTGATTTTTATAAAATATTAATATCTTATAATAATATGAATGAAAAATGGTTAATAATATTCTATAATTTCATAGGGAAATAAATTCATAAAATTATACTATAACTTTTCTTATATTTGATTTTTATTATTCTAAATAATTTAATAAATTATAATTCCCATAAAATATGCTTATAGAAATTTTTGATAAAATTCATTACACTGAAAATAAAATCACAAAAATTATATAAATTTCTATTTATTTAAATACTGTCATGGTAAAAAGTATATAACTTTTATCCCAATAACTGTATCAATTTTTATTTATTTTAATATTTTTTTCATTTATTATATTTTCTCATTAATTATGTAATTAAAGAATAAGTGTTTTGAAATAATTTAAGGAAATTGAATCTTCCATAAAATTCATAATAATTTATCATGATAAAGATAAATCCTAACCTTTTAAAATAGTATTAACAGTAAAATATATCATTTGGATAACAACTTATTAAAAATTTTATATTTATTAAAAATAAAAGAGAAGTAATGGACATATCATTACATAAATTATTATAAGGGCCTAATAAAATAACTTTTTGACTAAAATGGGAATAAATTCTGCAGAGAGAGTCATATGGCCAAATATAGACCCAAAAATTAATTTTCGGAATGTTTTAGAGTAATTTTGTCATCCTTATCATATTATTTTACTTTTAATTACATGATTTACTATTTACCGTGATAAAAAAATTTGTAATGTTATAATTCACATTTAAAAAAATATATATCTAAAATATTAGGAAATACTAATATAAAATATGGAATAAATTTTTTTAAAATTTTAAACATATAAGTTGGAAAATTTTACATTAATATTAATCTGAAAAAATAACAAATAAATCTAAAAATTTATTTTTAATGTATGCAATATATTTGTAGTGGATCATGTATAAAATTAAGTTTAAAAATAGATTATTTTTTACCAAAATGAACTAAATAATGAACAAAACTATTAAAAGTATAAATTCTAATTTTAAATGATTTATAATAAAATATATTTTCCCATTTCAGTACCTATTTTTTTATCATCAATTTTTTTTTCGAACTTATCAAAAATTCATCATAAGAGAATTTTGATATTATTAGTTAAAAAATGAAGATTATTATTTCAAATAAAATTTACAAATGTATTATAATTAATTATATATATTTAATCATAATGCGATATAATATCACGATTTAAAGAAACCCAAGTTGTAATGAATAAAATGACTCCAAAAAAGTAAATTTTTATTTCCTTATCTTTATATAATTAATATAATTCATATTCTGGTTATTTTTATTCATAACCTCTAATTCAAAAACTAGGATATAGTGATCAATTTTATATAATAAAATTTTACTATAACATTGTTGATCGTTTATACCCATTTTTTCTTGGAACACAAGGTACTAAATAAATAAAAGAAAAGCATTTGATATAAATTTGTGGTGTTAAATATGTTCTTTTATATAGAAATATAGTTATGAGAAAATTTATGTAATAATTATGTTACCAGATTTCTATTTTGGGGGATGTTTAATACGTCAATTTAGGCATCAGGTTTGTTTGAATTAATTTTAAAATATTAAACCTCTAATGACCATTATAAATATGGAGGGAGAAATTAATTTTTAAGGTGGTAGAATGTAATACCATAAGATTATGAAAATTTTAATCAAATAAATTTAATATTTTTGATATCTCAAGGAAAATTAATATTTTCTTTGTTCACACACAACACTACTTTTATAATTATTTATGCACAACCATGACTATACCTTACATTACACATAATATTGAGTTTCAACAACTACTGATGTATTAGTAATATTATTTATTTAATATTATATTTATCATATAGAAGTTGGCCTATAGAGTAATAATATGTCTAGTTAAATAATGAAAATGTGGTTCAATCATTTATGTAACATTAATTCTTTTAGTACCAATTAATTATAAATGAAAATATGATCCATTTGAAAATAAAATATGTATATTCCAGAATAACTATAATTATGTGGTCAAATGTGTTTTAAACAAATAAAATCACCAAATAAGTTTCTATTAAAATAATTATAATATATTCAAATATAATATATTATATTAAATCTTTAATATTAATCCTATATATTTTCATGACATGCGATAATAATTAATCCAATTTTACATATAAAACTATGTTTTTATATAAATTAATTTTTTTTAGGTTCAAAAATTTTAATATTAATTTATAACACATTTAAATTATTATGTTGATAATATAAATAAAATTTATTTTATTTTAATTTCATATTAATATTTGTGTTAATTTTTTGAAATTTTCTAAGAAGTTTAATTGTTAAAATGAAATGTTAAAATACATATTTTTAAAAGAAAAATATCATTTCTATTAAATTTTTCATAATGTTAAAATATATTTTATATTGGTTTTTTTGAATTATTAGTTAAAATATAAATCAATTAATCAGGTTTATGGCATTGGAATCAATTAATTATTGAAATTTTATATATAAAAATTGTTTTCTTTTGAAAATTTTATCTATAAAAACTGGCATTCTCATCACTTCAATGAGAAATATATTAAATTAAAAATTTCCAATTATCTGTATCTATTTAAAAAAATGATTTATATAATTTTAATACTAATAATTAATATTATCTACTGATTTTAAATAATATTTTTACCAAAGTTAATTCTAATAAATAGTTACAATATTTACCACTATTCATGAGTATGGCAGACTACTACCAAACGAAGTGATGTCATTTGTTTTTTTACTAGTGATTTAAAATAAAATTTCATGGTTAACTATATATGATATACATGAAATAATTATGATATTTAATCAATACATATCATTATAAAAATAAATTATATCGTTACATTTTATACATTATCACTCACTAAATGATAATAACATCGTTTGTGTATGTTTGAACTACCGCCTTCATAAAGATATGTGAATCTATTTTAATTACAACACCACATGAATGATAATAATATGTATACATAATGATATAATATGGTGATTGTGATATTATCATCATTTTTTAATGATAATATTGTACTTACATATTTTCAATAATGATCATTTAATAATAGAAATGATATTAAGGTGTACATATGGCCAACCATGTCCATAATTTTAACATAAACAATTTATCAGAACCATCCATAAATATTGGTGTTGGGATTATAATTTTTGTATTAGTATGATAATTGTTCAATTATTATTATTCTAAATAGAATAGAACGAGCCTTATTTTATCAGGAGCAGAAATATAAAAAGCATATACAAAAAAACAAGTGGTTATTATCCAAAATGTAACATTAACATAGAATAGATAATAAAAAATAATATAAAAGGATATTTGTAAATAATATATGGCATGGAAAATATATTTATATATAATATATATAATAAAAATATATTTATTATACATTTGTTTCTAACTTGTGTGGATAAATTTGAGACATAATATAAGGGATTAAATCTCATATTTTTTCGATAAGACACATTCAATATTCACAACATGTTTCTTTTCGGTGGTAGATATATATACAATGAATGTAATTCAATATTATTGTAATTAACATTTTTTTACATATATATCTATTTTATTGTTTATCTTTCACTAGGTTTATGGTTTAAAATGTAACAAAGTAGTGGGTGATATTTTTTTCAATTTTCATTCATATATATATATATATAATTCTGATCTTCATTCATGTGGTGTATATACATCCACATTGACATTTAATTTCATGAATTTATTTACCCTCGTCATATTATAAATTCCATTATATTTTAATTATTCCTGGGGATTATGTTTAGTTGTTATCAAATAATTAATGACTTTAAGTTACTATTTCACAGTTTAACAAGATTCTTAATGATAATGATTATAATGATAAAATATTACAATATATATATTATGAATTAGAAGATTTGTATTATACTATTGTTATTTCATAAGGTTATATATATTACCTTCATCTTCTAAATCTTTGTGTAAAAATGAAATCATAATGATTTTTTATGAGAAGTCATATTTTTTTCCAAGAACCATTTTTATTCAAAAAACATGTTTTCTAATTTTTTTTGAATTTTCTTCATATTAATAAAAAAATTCTAATTATATTTTTACCCATTTTTTTAAAAAAAAAATTTAATTGAATCTTAAAATTGTATTCAATTAAATTCCCATTTGTCTTTTGACCAATATATAAATAAAATATTTGTTTTTAAAAAAATTAGTGGTTTTAATGTATAATTTGTTTAAATGTGTTTAATTTTATTAAAAGAGTTTTTGAATAACGAAATGATATTTTCGTCAAAATAATTAATTATTTTAAATATATCTTTTATTATTAATATTTTATATTTAATATATAATAAATTTCATAAATAAAACATTTCAAAAATTTAATTTCAATGAAAAGATATCCTCCTCAAGAATAATTCCAAATTATTAATCATTAAAAAAATTCCTTATAGAATTATGTTGTATATTGATGTTGCTAATGATTTTCTAGTGTTATTATCCATGGATACCATTATTAATAAATCATAAAAATGATATATGTTTATTAGAAAATGTTTTTTTTGAAACATGTTTCTATTACATTAGTTATACAATAATGGAATTTTAATAAAAAATCATTTTTTCAATAGGCCTATATATTATAATGTGATTAAATTATTAAAAATACTTTAGTTTTCTATAGTTTATTCTAGGATAATATTTATATATATCAAATTTGATTTCATTTATTTTTATATGATGAATTTTTTATAATATTGTGGTACACATATATATTACCTTCATTATGTAACATGTGGGACTTATATCTCCCTCTAATGAACTGGGTAATTATTAATATTATATGAGATCAAAGAGTACATGGGAAGTTTCCCCATGCTCAAAAGAGGGTTAATGGGAGTACATACAATTCTTGATGTTGGTTTATGGGTGGTTAGTCGTAGTATTGGATTTTCAGATTTCATGGTGGGTATCCTTGACTTTATAGCAGTTCATAACTGTATTCAACAAATTAATGTCGTATTTCAATGATATTCCTATATGGATCATATTCATAATTCCCTTATGATTCATGTATTACAAATTTCCAATATTTATTCCATGATTGAATATTATATTAAGGTTAATGCTTTCAAATGTTATGCTCTTGTTCTTATATTTTTATTTTCATTTCACTTTATATAGCTCTTTGTTTATCCATATTGAGAATCTGATCTAATACTTTCATATGTTTCCATTCACTATATTATGAAGGAATTATTTAACTATATTATATTTGTGAAGATTACTAAAGGGGAACATATTAATTGGAGAAATTGAAGATCATTCATGAATTTAGAATATTATTTTTCATGTTTTCGAAGTCACTAAAGTATAATGGTCCTCAAAAGAGTTCTTATATAAATTATTTATAATTCCAATAAAAATATGTACTATCTTTGAATGGAATTCTTGGGTATCTATTGTACTTTTGGGGATACACCTATGGGATATTTTCAGAATTACCAGTATCTTGTATTATTCTGTGGAAGGCACCCTGTTACCTCTACGATGAGTAATGTTCCTATTTTTTGAGTTCAATAACTCATATTTTCCTATACAATAAGAATTAGAAATGTTCTTTTTTGTATTTTTGAGGTATTTTATTTTGTATTTGTATAAAGAGGTATTTTTTGGTGTTTTTTTCCTAATCTGTGGTCTATTATTAGGTAATTTCCATTATTTGTGTTCCAAATTATTTTATGTATACTTTAGATGTTACACAATATATGGAAGAGTATAACATTGGAATAATTTATGGTATTGGGGGATAAGTTATTATTTTTGTGGTGGGGGAAAACATGAATAATTTTGCTCATTTCAAGGAAATTATACAATAAACATAACTGGAAATCTTTTCATGTATTTATATGGAGGAGGTAGTGAGACACTATAATATTTTTGAGAAGTATGTTTATGATTTTTATCCTCAATTATCTTCACATGTTTGGAAGAGTCTTAAAAATAATTAATGAAGTCAACTTTGTTTTACAAATATATTCAAATATATAGATGATAAACATAAAAAAATAAAATACTTATTTTCTATATGAAAACCTGTGTGTGCGTGTGTGTGAATTATGCTTTTTAGAGGTTCATTGGTGAATAAAATAACCTTGGTTGAGTTCTGTTATAATTATAGCGACCACACGTTTAGTGATATAGTCCCACTTGAAGTTCTATATGATCAATGTTTTCAATCATGGGTTTGAAAAATAAATGATTTATAATTACTCATTCATAGATCATATATTTACAAATGAGAGTAGTGAAGGTTAATATTATTAGTGTGAATAAAAATATAGAATTGTATCATAGGTTTTTTCAGATGATCATTAGATTATTTTTCAAGAGTATGATATTGGACATTATTAATGTATAAGGATATCTCCAAACTGCCATAAAGAGAGGTTTGTAAATAGGAGTATGACCATTTCTCAATTTATATGGACTTTTGATGTTTTGGAGTGTATTAACATGGTTGAAATTTGGTTTGTACTACACCCAATAATGTATCTCGTCCATAATGTATTCCACATATCTCTATTTTTATGTGACATTCATTATGAAAATAATATAATCGAATGGGTTAATATGGAAGGAGTGGATTATTATATATTCATGGAGAGAATTACAAAGATTCGATAGAATGAATATAAGGTGTTATAATGGATTGTTTTTCCCATAGACCATGTACATTTATGGAATAGCGAATTATATGAGTACATGGGATTATAATTCATGGATTCATGCCCAGTATACCAATATTTTTTATTTATTTATCCTAGTATAATGTTATATATGTTTCATGTTTGTAATTATGATATTTGAAATAATTTAAATTTAATGATTTTTTGTTATCATTGATTTTCTTGTTTTGATATGATCATGATTTTGTAACAGTTACATCATTGAGAGGCATCTCACAATATATTTTCATTATTACTATATCTTTCTTTATAAGATTTAGTCTTAAATTATTTTTTCAATGAATTGAATAAGATGAATATAATGTTTGGATCAAGTTGTTCCTAATATGTTATTTTTCATTTACCTATACATTAGGGATTTCCATGGAATATAAAGTATTATTCAAAAAAATGTAAGTGTATTTGAATTTATAGTAAATTTAAATTTACCCATATAGTCGACCTCATCCTTATAGGATGGTAATGATGTTTTACTCCCATACATGAAATTATTTTTAACCTTCACTAATTATACCAATTTATTTTTTTATAGATACAGAAAGGTAGCAAGTGTTTTAATTTTTCAAATAAATGAATTATTTAGTTGGAAAGAACACTTTATTTGTTTTCACTATATTTAATAGTAAGGTGTGTTTTTAAGCTACTTTAATTTATGATTTTTCACAGTGATTGGGTAAAGTATATTACCCATAACTAGGATCCCCTTATAGCATTTTATATCAAAATATTATGATTGTATACTTTCATGTCATTGATATTTTTTAATTAATATTTTATATAACGTTACCCATGTCATTGTACCTTCACTATTAGTATAATTATAGGCAAATTCCAATGAAATTTTAATAACAAACTAACCTTCACTCGAGTCACCTCTACAGTGTATGAGAAAAATCATTTTACCCATTCTTATAACCATAAAATTGTAATGGTTGTTCTGGGTGTGGGTTTTCTCTAAATTTCATCTTCTCACTAAGCCATAACTTGATATCATTTATGGAAAATGGAAATTATAAGATACTCTTAAATGTAATTGATATGAAAAATAATTAAATATTAATGGTATGTTTTAAATAGTTAAAAATATTTAATTTAGTAAATATTAAAAGAAATTGTATATTATATTTTTGAAATAAATATAATCTCTGGGTTTTTTACAATGTTTTAATATATTACCTAAAAAATGTATCTTAAAATATGAAATTAGTGAGTGTATTCCCCTCTTTATTTACTATAATCCAATAATGGAAATTTTCGAGCTTTAATGAAATTTTGTCATTCATTTAGGAACATTTTGTGCACGAGATATTATTATATATCATTATTATACTTTCCAATTATCTTGATATGTATCTATTATCTCATTGAGTGTTTTGTTACAAGATCAACATCGTCATATTCCAGGTGTTTCTTATATAAAGATCCACATCCCATCATCTATTGATCACATGAAAACGTTATCCTACCTGGAACATTAGGTGACAACCATTCTCAATCCAATCATTTTTTAATAAAATACTAGTGTATTCTCTCATTAAATGATCATTATTCTCTATTATTTTACATGTAAATTTCAGGAAAATCATTTAGATTCGGTGTAATTAAACGGATTGATCCAACTTAATAAGATAAAAACTATGTTGAAAACAAAATTAAAAGGATATAAAGAATATATTTATTCTATAATTTTCTATATTAATGATAATATATATTATATAAATAATATTCATATTCAATATTCTACTTACATATATCATTTTCAAATAACATTTAAATTTTTTGGCTAAATAAAAATAAAAAATTATACAGAATTTTTATTGAGTAAATGAATATTATGGAGCTGTAATATTAATTTTTATTACAATTAAATGCACATAATAATTAATAGAGAATTATTTTATAGTTTATATTATTTAGGAATTAATAATTTTAACATAAAAAGTGAATAAAAATTACTTCTATTTAATAATTTTTTATATAATGATTATAATTTTGATGATAAAAATTTTATTATGTTAATATGTAATATTTGAGTTTGTTATTTGTTTTAAAAATACTACATATGAGTGGATAAATCTTCTTATGAGGTTAATATTTCTTATCCATTAATTTTACTATTCCATGAAGGTAAAATTGAATAATATGTATTAGAATTAAATAACTAAATCACAAATTCATTCGAACAATAAATTATTTTATATGCCAAATTATATATTGGAAATTATTGTGAAATTTTTTAATACAATGTTTTGAATTCCTTATTCAATTATTATTACAAGTAAAAATAAATTTATATTATGGTTTCTAGATGGTTTAAATTTCACTACAATATTATATTTGAGGTACAGTTCATGTGGAATTTGATAATGAATTTAGTGGTTGATTAGGGAGGTGTCAGTGGAATCGATTTTGATAGATATTAAAATTTATAAATTTCACCTAGTATTTATTCACTACATTATATCAAGTATATCATTTATTCTTTATTTATTATTTTCTCCATATGTTACTCCATGTATAAATTGAAAACCAAATATGAATGAACCCATAAGAATGGGAGTTCATAATTACACAATTTATCAGAATCCATAAAATGGGTGAAAATGAGTAAGAGTATACTAATGAAGTATATGGATGACATATTGATTATCAAAGCGTCATATTTAAAAGAATTATAATAATTGAGAAACAAAAATTACAAATGCATTACATTTTGGATAATATTTAATGAACTGGTAATGAAATCTATTGTTGAACCTTGATAATTGTATTCGTAGAGTTTAAGTAAATTACTCTTTGGATGGTAATCATGATATAATGAGGGAATATAGTTAAATCTATTTTCTATGATAGAAAACCTATACTAGTATGTTAATGTGACTCCTATATATTTATATTCTGTTATTTATTAACCTCCCCCACATGAATCAATTAGGGTGACCAACAACCATATTGCACATGGGATTTCATTATTTATAGGAATGATTTCCAAAAATGAAAAATATTAATTGATACTCCCACAAATGGACTCTCCTATGTGGGATGAAAATGAATAAAGAAACACATTTTATATTTTCCATCGATTATATTTTAATTTTATATGCATGTTTCAGTGGCTCGATGTTCTAGAATATAACTACACTCTTATTATAATAAATAATTATATTATTGAATTTCATTTTAACATTATATAATTGATTGAGGTGTAGTGTACGGTATTAAGATTATGGTGGTGTTCTAACATACCACCTAACTACAATATCCGATGAAGATATTAATTTTATATAAAGAGATTATGGTATGTTAATATGTTAGTCTCTATAAGTTGCATGATATTAGACTATTTAACTTCTTGAATGGGATGGATGGCCTAGTAGGATATGAGAGAACTTTTAAATGAATCAATAGGGGTTAGTGTGACTAGAAATTGGGATTTTTTATCTCGATAGCATTGTTTATATATAAATATACATATTTTTTTTAATATGATATAATTTTCAATGCATTATTTCATGAGTGTTCTATAGAGGGGATTGTGAATTTTTTTTACCTAATTAAGAGATTAGATAATTTCACATTAATTCTATAACATCCCAAGGTATTCTAAAAATAAATTGAAAATGCTTGGAATTTTGTTTAAGGTATATATTTATAAGTATCCTTTAAACATAATTTTATTTCTTCTATGATTTGAATTTCAAGAAACTGTCTTCTACAATTGTGTTCAGTATGTTATTTAGAGTCTGATGAAACAAACTTGTTTTTTTGGTGAATAGTAACACACCCTTGTGAATAGTAATATGAATAGTAATATGACCTCATGAATAGTAAATAATAATATTATTTTATTTTCCCATGGCAATAGGATAATGAGATCTTAATTAATTTTCCAATGTCACATAAAACTAATTGCACTTCAATATTGTTATTTTTCGAATTAACTGTGACCTTATTTAAAAATTAAATTAATAATATTTAGAAAATTATTTTTGAAAAATGGAGTTCATTTTTGAATTCTACACATCGAAAAATGTTTGGGGTAAAGTTTTGGTATTTTTCTGAAACTCTTGAATTTTCAGTGAATAGTGAAATACGGTAAAATACCGTATAATCAATTTATCAGTAAAAATGCACTATTTATGACATCATAAGTGATGAAAGGCCACTTGCTTCGAACTCACTTGATATTTTCACTAATTAAGGCCACTTGATTTGAGATTATTCATAGTCTTGATAAAAATATTATAATAATGATTAAAATAATCAAAAATACCTCCCCTCCTCCACTATAAATTCCACCCTCACTCCCCTCTTCCTCCCACACCTCTCAAGCCTTGATAATTGTCTAATTTCAGCCAAATTCCCTCCTCAATCTTCTTCCCCACGTCCTAGAGCTACTGGTCTCACCAAAAGACCAAAATCAAAGCCCTTAAGAAGGATCTCAAGGAGAAGAGATCAAGAGGTAAACATCCTCTTTCATTTTCATTCTTTCCTTCCATTTTATGTTATTCTCTTCCTTTCCCTTTGTCTTTTGTTGGGATATTTCATTAAATATTTCCCATTACTGTCCAAATTTTGTATTATTGATGATATATTCCATTCCTCTCATCAATCTTGTTTTTATGAAATTTTAAGAGACGCCGTTAGGCTGCCGAATTTTTGTAAGAAATTTCTAATGTTTTCTTCATTTCAAGATTCCCTTCTCTTCGTTCTTCACCCCCTCTTATCCAAGAGGCATGAAATCTCCAGAATCATGTATATTCTGGATGTTGTCATGTTTATGGAAAATTACAAATCATTATTCCTCTCCTCTCTCACTTATTTAAAGAATCAAAAAACATTGTCCATTTGTGTCGAATTATCGATATCATGGACGATGTATTTTCAATTTCCATTAATTATTTCAAGTCTGGTCATGAAACAATATATATGGTTGAACCAGGTTATAATATATGTTTTATGACTCATATAAGGTTCTGGAATTCTTTTTTACTCACGATTCAAATTTATTAGACTAAATGAGGTTGTAACTATCAAAGAACCAGTTAAATGATCTAAACGAACATAATTAATGGTTTAACTTATAAATCATCAGCATATAAAGCATCAAAGTGATAAATGGTATCATTTATGGTACTGTAAATATGTAAATACTACTCCATTCCAATTCTGGAGTTTCACTTCCAATCAACAAGAACGATTCATCATGAACCGATCGTGAAAATCACAAAAGAACTCACCCAAAATAATGCAAGGAACAAAATACTAACAAATAAGGGGTGAAATGAGGTTATGAAATGACCATATAAGATGTTATAAACATGAACATGTTTCTGTAAAATACTAATAACACTCTTTTAACCATTATACAGGAGGTTTAAACAATTTTTAAGTAAGACAAGCCCAAGGTAAGGGAATTCTTAACCAGATTTCCATTCTTTGGGTTAACATTCTACTTTATAATTTATGTGCTATTTACATTGTTTTTATGATGGGTTTCTATTTATATTATGTTTCATTATGTGTATTTACAGAGTATATACATATTCCATCCACTCTATTAAGTCCCACTTCAAGTATATGATGTTTACAAGGGACTTTTCTTCTAAAATCCTCTTTTAAAATTCTGTTTTATAAGATTCAAAAGGTATGTTTTTAAGCTATTGTTTATGTTGTATGATTATGTATTGGTTATTGTGAATTATTTATGATGATGGGTGGGACCTATATTTACCTCCAATGCATTGGGTATGAGTAAGTTGGAGGTCGGCCGTATGGTTACTCCAAGTGTAACTGTGATTGTTACACAAAGTAAGGTAGCTGTGAGGGTTACAAATTTTAAGGTAGCCAAGATGGTTACGAGATTATGTAAGTAATGCCCCAATAAACATCTATGATTATAATTATGTTTGTGTGGATCTTGTGTAAATCTCATGTTACACAATGTATGATTTTATGGGTGTAAATCATGTATTTTGAAGATGTTTTCATACGTCATGCGTATTCATGGACTAATGTGATTTTTCCTTTTTTTTTCATACCTTACTGAGCTTTTGTGCTCATCCCAAGTTTTTAAATAATTTTTCACAGGTTAATGGATGAATAATACAAGGAAGGAAGACATGTTAAATGTTGAAGAATTGTCAAGGAGTCTTGTTTTATGTTTTAATGTTTTATATTCTGAGGAAAATGGAAACTGATTTTATGGTATCCACTATGTAACAATGTGTAATGTTATGAATGTTTTGTCTTAAATCTCTAAAGCTATAAACTTGAAAAGATCCTAAATGTATAATGAAGTTTCTTCTTGAATAAATTCATGATTATGTATGAAATAAGTGCGGGTCCTTATAGTTGGTATCAGAGGTCGGTTTAGACAACTTTAGGGATTAGGAGTTCTTGTGAGACACGTGATTAGTCCCTATATCTATTATTTCAGTTAAATCATTCTTTTATAACTTTTTTTTTCAGGTCAAGTAAAGTCGGTTACGAATGGAAGGAGAAGGATCTCAAACGACATTCCTATCTCTTCCTGATGACATGCTTGCAATAATTATTGCAAAGTGATCTTCGGATGATTGCGAAACTTTTTCTAGCATACAACTCACTTGCAAGCAGTTTTTTGAGATATCAAACACCTCCTCTATTCCTCGTTATCATCGTGGATCATGGGTTGTTTTTAGACAAATACTATTTTCACAATATTCACATAATTTCAAGAAAGGTAAATATTATCAAGGAATTTTCAAATATTTTACCTTATCACAAGAATTTGAAGCATATTATGATTTTAAAAATGGTGCTGAGGAAAGAGACCCTTGTGCAACCTATTTATATTTGCTTTTAAACTATAGTCTCACATCACATAATTATGGTATTTTAAAAGGACCAATAATAGAAAGTTTCAACTCAATTTCGGTCCGACTATTTTATAGAAATCATGTTTTATCAGATGTTTTGGAATTATATGTCATACATGATTATTTTCCAAAACTGTTTTTCTGTGAACACCCATATGAACCATGTTGTACGAGGTGTATTTGGATGGAGGAAGCACATGATTTTTAAGGATCTCTAAATCATTATTGTAATGCATGAGACTTCTACCTACGTGAACAAGATGATGATGAAACCGAGTGGACACCTTCATCAAGGTACCCTTAGTTGTTTAATAAGTAAATAAAATTGCGAGGACGCAATTTCAAGAAGGTGGGGATAATGTAACATCCCAAGCTTTTCTAAAAATAAATTGAAAATGCTTGGAATTTTGTTTAAGGTATATATTTATAAGTATCCTTTAAACATAATTTTATTTCTTCTATGATTTTAATTTCAAGAAACTGTCTTCTACAATTGTGTTCAGTATGTTATTTAGAGTCTGATGAAACAAACTTGTTTTTTTGGTGAATAGTAACATGCCCTTATGAATAGTAATATGACCTCATGAATAGTAAATAATATTATTATTTTATTTTCCCATGGCAATAGGATAATGGGATCTTAATTAATTTTTCAATGTCACATAAAACTAATTACACTTCAATATTGTTATTTTTCGAATTAACTGTGACCTTATTTAAAAATTAAATTAATAATATTTAGAAAATTATTTTTGAAAAATGGAGTTCATTTTTGAATTCTACACATCGAAAAATGGTTGGGGTAAAGTTTTGGTATTTTTCTGAAACTCTTGAATGTTCGGTGAATAGTGAAATACGGTAAAATACCGTATAATCAATTTATCAGTAAAAATGCACTATTTATGACATCATAAGTGATGCAAGGCCACTTGCTTCGAACTCACTTGATATTTTCACTAATTAAGGCCACTTGATTTGAGATTATTCATAGTCTTGATAAAAATATTATAATAATGAATAAAATAATCTAAAATACCTCCCCTCCTCCACTATAAATACCACCCTCACTCCCCTCTTCCTCCCAAATCTCTCAAGCCTTGAGAATTGTCTAATTTCTGCCAAATTCCCTCCTCAATCTTCTTCCCCACGTCCTAGAGCTGCTGGTCTCCCCAAAAGACCAAAATCAAAGCCCTTAAGAAGGATCTCAAGGAGAAGAGATCAAGAGGTAAACATCCTCTTTCATTTTCATTCTTTCCTTCCATTTTATGTTATTCTCTTCCTTTCCCTTTGTCTTTTGTTGGGATATTTCATTAAATATTTCCCCTTACCGTCCAAATTTTGTATGATTGATGAGATATTCCATTCCTCTCATCAATCTTGTTTTTATGAAATTTTAAGAGACGCCGTTAGGCTGCCGAATTTTTGTAAGAAATTTCTAATGTTTTCTTCATTTCAAGATTCCCTTCTCTTCGTTCTTCACCCCCTCTTGTCCAAGAGGCATGAAATCTCCAGAATCATGTATATTCTGTATGTTGTAATGTTTATGGAAAATTACAAATCATTATTCCTCTCCTCTCTCACTTATTTAAAGAATCAAAAAACATTGTCCATTTGTGTCGAATTACCGATATCGTGGACGATGTATTTTCAATTTCCATTAATTATTTCAAGTCTGGTCATGAAACCATTTATATGGTTGAACCAGGTCATAATATATGTTTTATGACTCATATAAGGTTCTGGAATTATTTTGTACTCATGATTCAAATTTATTAGACTAAATGAGGTTGTAACTATCAAGGAACCACTTAAATGATCTAATCGAACATAATTAATGTTTTAACTTATAAATCATCATCATATAAAGCATCAAAGTGATAAATGGTATCATTTATGGTACTGTAAATATGTAAATACTACTCCATTCCAATTCTGGAGTTTCACTTCCAATCAATAAGAACGATTCATCATGTACCGATCGTGAAAATTACAAAAGAACTCACCCAAAATAATGCAAGGAACAAAATACTAACAAATAAGGGGTGAAATGAGGTTATGAAATGACCATATAAGATGTTATACACATGAACATGTTTCTGTAAAATACTAATAACACTCTTTTAACAATTATACCGGAGGTTTAAACAATTTTTAAGTAAGGCAAGCCCAAGGTAAGGGAATTCTTAACCCGATTTCCATTCTTTGGGTTAACATTCTACTTTATAATTTATGTGCTATTTAAATTGTTTTTGTGATGGGTTTCTGTTTATATTATGTTTCATTATGTGTATTTACAGAGTATATACATATTCCATCCACTCTATTAAGTCTCACTTCAAGTATATGATGTTTATAAGGGACTTTTCTTCTAAAATCCTCTTTTAAAATTCTGTTTTATAAGATTCAAAAGGTATGTTTTTAAGCTATTGTTTATGTTGTATGATTATGTTTTGGTTATTGTGAATTGTTTATGACGAAGGGTGGGACCTATATTTCCCTCCAATGCATTGGGTATGAGTATGTTGTAGTTTGGCCGTATGGTTACTCCAAGTGTAATTGTGATGGTTACACAAAGTAAGGTAGTCGTCAGGGTTACAAATTTTAAGGTAGCCAAGATGGTTACGAGATTATGTAAGTAATGCCCCAATATACCTCTATGATTATAATTTTGTTTGTGTGGATCTTGTGTAAATCTCATGTCACACAAATTAAGATTTTATGGGTGTAAAGCATGTATTTTGAAGATGTTTTCATACGTCATGTGTATTCATGGACTAATGTGATTTTCCTTCTTTTTCATACCTTACTGAGCTTTTGTGCTCATCCCATGTTTTTAAATGATTTTTCACAGGTTAATGGATGAATAATACAAGGAAGGAAGACATGTTAAATGTTGAAGAATTGTCAAGGAGTCTTGTTTTATGTTTTAATGTTTTATATTCTGAGGAAAATGGAAATTGATTTTATGGTATCCACTATGTAACAATGTGTAATGTTATGAATGTTTTGTCTTAATTCTCTAAAGCTCTAAACTTGAAAAGATCCTAAATGTATAATGAAGTTTTTTCTTCAATAAATTCATGATTATGTATGAAATAAGTGTGGGTCCTTATAAATTCAATATGTCATGAGTATACATATACAACTTTTTGACAAGATGTTATAGGGAGTATACTATTATGTATTAATTTTATCTTCAACCCTATAAAAAACAATTTATGGGGAGTTCTATAGGTGTACATATTGATCTGGGACATAATAGCTCTTCGATAAGTAATTTGTTTTCAGGGTTTGTAATCACTTCATTTGGGGTGGTTTATATTTTATTTTAAATTTCATTTATATTTTATTTTATTAAACTTCATTCATGTATTGGAATTTTTTTCTTATTTATACTGGATTTTGTTATTGAATTTTTATATCTTCAATTATTATTTAAGAAAATGGCTCACATATTTGTATGATTTTAGAATTATAAGTATTAGAAAAACCATATCCTATTATAGGGTACTTTGGGTGATCACCCCATGTTATAACTATTGACAGATAAGGGGAATTAGTTGGGGAAAGTAGTAATTTATGCGGTTGAAACATTGATTCATATTGATTCATACAATGGAAAAACTTTCAATGAGAATTATTCATTAAAATTTACTATTTTAAAAAAATATATTGTTATTAAATCTTTTTGAGTAATTATATTTCAAATTTTGGTTAATATTGACACCATTTATGTTTTTCAAAAAATAAATAAATATGTTTTTTATTTTATAAATAATAAATTTTCTATGTACTATATAAATTCACAAATACGATGAGGGAAAATGTTTTTCAGGAGATTAGTAAAATAAATTAGGGGTTTTTAGTAACCAGATAATAGTAAATTTTTTATATTTTGACTGATATTAGTGAGTTTTTTAAACAGGTATCACAAATTTAGATATTAATTTTTCTTCTTTTGAACATAAAAATTATTCTATTAATATTTTTAATCTACTGATTTAATAAATTGGGTATAATATTTATGTCAATAGTTTTATGGCCAGTAATTTAGGTAGTTAAATTTGTAAATGTATTTATATTTATCATATACAATGTTTAATCTTTTGAATCAAAAAAATATTAGACTTATATCATCCAAATATGAATTTTTCAATTTTTAATAATAGACTACATGTGGAATTTGGATTCAACAATACAATATTGAACCATGTGAGTTGAACGAACAATATCAATGTGAAATGGGAATCATCATCATTTTAGTGATCATTATATCACTAGTGTTAATTAGATATCTCTAAATTACATAACAACTAGTGAATTAGAAAAATTATAAATTTTAATAATTCGATATAATATGAACTATATGAACATATTTCTATGAAAATAATCAAACTGAAGATAAAATTAATGAAATCGATATATATTCAATTATCTATTTTCAAACATGGAGGTTGAAATAATCTTTAAATTAATTAAACAGTATAAAATAGAGAAAATCATAAAGTATACTTCCCATTGAGAAATTTATTATGGATAATAAAGTAGAAAAAAAATCATTTTTGAATGATACGAATTATATATACGGTTAAAAATTCTCTATATAATATTGGATATAATGGAAATATCATCAATTAGATTAATAAAATGTGGGAATATTAAATTAATAAGTATTTATAATGAATATAATGATAATAAAATTAATCATTTAATTTATGATAATCTCCTATCAATATTAATTAATGAAGTTTATATTGATCGTATGGGGTATCCACATCTATAAAGAACAAGATATTATTTTTTAAATGATAACGAATAAAATATTATAGTTATATATGGTTTTGTAAATTATTTTTTGATGATTTACTATATTTTATCCAATTTAATATATAGATTGTGAACAATTATTTCTTTCAAATACATACTCATCTTAATAGAAAAAAATATAATTTATTATAATTATTTTGTTGGATTAAAATCGTGATTCATTATCATTATTAAAAACATTTATCATGTGATATTTTATAGGATGATCATTTTTAATGTTTTCAATAATATTAATTAATTAGTTACAAATAATATATCCTCTAGTATTTGATTTTGATTTGTTTATGGTGTAATTAATTTAATAATATTTTATTATAATATATATATATTCTAATCAATAATAGAAAAATAATATTATAGGTAGAATTTAAATGAAATAGTATGGTTTAATAGACATTTAATAAGATAAATTAATATTTCACATTAAAATTTATAATATACTTATTTTTATATTACATATTTTTTATTTGTAGGAATATTCTCTAAATCGTGGCTTATTTTTTAAATATAAGTGGTTATTCATAGTCTATTGTAAATTTTTTAGAGAAATTGAGAAACATAATAAATCATTTTCATTTTTTTATTTGAGGATATTATAAGTTTTATCATTTTAAAAAATTAAGGAAGTTTGAAATAATAATATTCATCTTCTAAGAGGGCTGACCACAAAATTAAATTGATTCAAATTTATTAAATAATTATTTATATCTTATGAATCTAGGTATTATTGATTAATATATTGGTTTATTATGTTATGATGTACTGTTTTATTGTTTATAAATAGATAGGTTATAGAACAATGTTTATAATTAAAAATATATGGTTATTGATGGAATATATAACTCATTTAAAAAGTTAGAAGATGTAAATTCTATAATTTTGAGTATTTCATCTATTTTCTAGTGATGATGTATAAGCTGGAAAACATTGATGAATCACTAGAAAACATGAAGTGAGAAGAGGATCTATTCCATTAAATTATATTGGTGTTACCTTGGTTTTTGGGAAATGTGATAAGAAATTACATTCAATGTATATGCTTAGGAATAATACATCAAATGGCTAGGTGGTATGTATAATTCATGTCCCAATATGGAATGGTGATCCTTGGTAACTCAATTGTAACTATTAAATTTTTGAATCCCTTTTCACATTAAATGTGTCTATTAATATTTATAAATGCACTTCCATGAACAATTTTGAATTTCATTGGGAATGGGAATGTGTATGAAATGATATTGAATACTATTAAATGTAGGGAATTTATTAGTACTATTGTGATGGAGGGTCCTTGTGTTGAAAATATATCAAATTTTTATTATGATAGCCTCATTAAAAAGCCAAAAGGAATCTTTTTTACTTCCAATGATTAGTCCAATGATTTCTTATCATGTTTGTTCAATGTTATGTTTAGGGTGGACATTGATTCTATCTTTCCTAATTAGATTGGTCCCCCAATTAATCACCCTTTCAATGATATAATGCACAATAAATAGTGGTTAGTCACCGTGAACTATAAAAGTAATTGTTAGAGTTTCCTTCAGAGTAGTCACCCTCTTAAATATAGCGTTAAGGAAAATAAAAACATGAAAAAATTCCCTCTAATGATTTTTTTCATTCTGAAAACCATGATTTTATTTACATATATGCTTCAATGGATATCCAACATTAATCCTTCATGGACAATTAAACCCTTGAATAGAGTGCTAACAAAATTAGCTATTTCAATGATAATTATAACTACATATTGAAATGTAGATGTTTAGTTATGAAACCACCATGAATAATTAAATTTATGGTACATTATATTCTACTCTGAAATTATTACCACTATAAATAATATGGAAAAAAAGTTTTCCTGTGCATGATCAGTTTAAAATAATTTTAAAACACTTAGCATATGTATGATATCTTTTCATGAGGGATGGAGAGAATCATAATCAACTATTCATAGGATTTTTTCTTATATGACCACATGAGTAACACATGTAATTTGTTTTTTATGAAACTTAGTATTCGTAAGAAAATTGAGAAATTTATTGATACCATCATCCAAGCAATGATTATTGATCATGTTCAAATCCCTCTTCTGAAAGTAGTGGAATATATTATTTATTATTTCTATAGTTAGACTAATGGAAGGGTGTTTGATAGTCAAACACACTCTAACCATGAAGTTGTATAGGTAATAAACATGGTAGTATATGTAGATCCATGGTTATACTAGGATTCAGGAATAACTATACAGATGATCTGTACATATTTAAAAGGATATGGGTTTTAGGAAGGACCGTAAAGACTTTTCTTCTATGGAATAAGAACTAGATTCCTCTTATCACCAAAATGAAAAATATCAAGTTCAATAGAGGATTCCTCCAGCATCCAGGGACCCTCGGGTTGTAGAGGCATCTTCCAAATCCATTATGGTATTGTTGATGGTTAATTTTATCATTATATTGGAATCAGAATTTCATATTATGTGGAATTTTGTTTATGATATATGAAATCAATCCTGATATCGGATATAATTAGATTTCCCATTGGATTTATTTTGACTTTAAAATTATTGTGATGGATATGAATATGAGTACCATCATTTTTTTTGGGATAATCATTACAATTTCTATTTAATGTATTTATCAAGTGAGTGATTTGTATTTCACTATTTCACATGTATATATAAAATCCAATCAAGGGGAGGATGTTTTTTCAAAGAGGGAAATCATGGAATCATGCACAATATAGGAAATTACAAAACTAGATCATTTTAATAATTTGGTAGGTGTATACATTCAAGGAGTAATGTACATCCATATATGTAAAAACCTCTATAAGTCTAGACATAACATCATTATAAATTTTAATAAAAAAAATTGGATCAACATTGTATGGATCATGTACCTTCATGTTAATTCTTTTTTTGTTAGAATGATGGATATTAAATAGTCTTTTAAAATAAATTAACATTATTTAATATTTAATTAATCAGTTGTTAAAAAATAATGATGTTATTTTTTTTTCATTTCAATGAATTTTTAAAACAAATTCAATATAAGTAACCATACTTGAAGGTATGTATCATAATATATTCATAAGGGTCTGTTTAATCAATTCAACTACTATGTCTAAAAAATTTTAGTTCTTTAAAATTGACTAATAAAATTTATACAAATTTAAGAGTTTAATTTTTAAAAATAATTTAATAAAAAATATGCATGCATGAAAATAATTTGATATTTTTTTGAATTGTTTTTTCAGAAATCATAATATAGGTTTCCAAGAAAGGAAACCCTAATGATATTTAATGGTACTATAAATAAAAGTATTATATGTTGGTTTAGGAAATATTATATTTATTTTTATGATGAAATTATTTTATTTAATATATATCATTGTTCATATATATTAATCTAATTACTCTGTGGGTGTAAAGGAAATGTAAATTTTTTTATAATGTTAATATTAATCCAATATGGATTGTTTCCTGAAATCAAATATTAAAAGTATATAATGAAAATTGAGCCATTTTTTTGATGATTAGTGTGTATAATTTGATTTAATTTTTTAACATTATTTATATATTTTCATAAATGTTTTATTCAATGAATGATATTGGATTATTTTGTAAGGAAATCAATTCAGAATTATTAATTTATTACATTTAGTTATATTTTAGTTATGAAATCTAAAAATAATTAGTTCATAATATATAATTATATATATTATCATTAACAGTTGGGCAACTTGTTTTTATACATGATATATTATTTCACTATGATGTGATATTATTTCACTATTGGACGATTTTTTAACAATTATTTCATACAATATTTGTTAGGAAATGTTTTTATTCATTAAAATTTCTATATGTCTTTTATAGATTCTATGGATTGAATTGATAATCTGTTATAAAACTATTGTTTTACATATCTATAATTATTTTTCATGCCAATGTTTTATAATATCATCTTACAATATCTATATTTCATATTTTTTAATTTATTAAAAAATATAAAAATATTCCATTAGGTAAATTAATGACACATTTTATATCATTATGAATTTTTTTACATTATTTGGTGGAATTAAAATTCTTCAAATTATGATTTTATAAAAAATTCAACAAGGTCAACTTGTTTTTAAACTATGGATTTTTTTCATGTATGAAAACACCATATAAAATTGAAATATTGGAAACACATTAAATAGTTATTTTTAAACTGTAATATGAATTAATGTTTATTCGATTTTCAAGTCATATGGATCACTACCTTATGATATTTTTGAAATATAAATTCTAAAATATTGTAAAAATACACTAAAAATTATAAATCAAATTTGTTTGAGTTGTTATGTGTATTTAATGACAATTCATGGAATTTGTTACAAGTACCATTTTAGTGTGTGGATTATAGGTATGCTAAATATATATATTAATTTGGTTAATATTGTTATATCAGGTGTAATGTAATGGGTTTAAATAAAAATGATAGAGATACATAATAATTATTTTTAACACAAATTAAATGAATAATTAGAATCTGTAAAATAATTTATTTAAATTTTCTATTAAATATGGTGAAAATGGGTATTTTTTGTGTCCAAAAAAAATAATGTTATTGTTAGTATATTTTAGTTAATATCAACCTTTTAAAATCCCATTAGTAATAAAACTCTTTATGTTCAATTTCTCCAATTTGATCATGTTTTTAGACAAATTATATCATTGGTTATCACCTATAAATAGATTTAATACAATTATGTTTCCAATTTGAAAATTCTTGGTGCATACAGGACTACATAAATCTAATATGGTTATATAATTTTTATTAAAAAACCTTCATGAATCATTATTTGAATCAATACAATGTTACTAATACACATTTATCAATAAAAATTAGAAAAAATAATTCAACAATTATAAACTAAATAAACAACTGAAAATGGATTGTAGGGATTTAAAATAATTTTATATTATTATTAGAGTCTTTTGATTGCATGGAGTATTCTTTTTAATAAAATTATATATAATAACAATTTTAATATTGTTAGAAAATATAATAAATTGATGTATAGTTGTTAATAGATAAATCTATCAACAAATATTAACACCAAGAGGGTTTTTATAAAAATATAATATAAATATACCAAAGAATGGACACTTTTATTATATGAAATTATGAGATAAATTAGAAATATAATAACAATGGAATTATTTTATATGTTAAATATATTAATTACTCTAAATATGTATGATAGTTAATTGATAAAAAATATTTATTAACTGTTTTTATAAATTTTTACACTTCTTAACATATATTATTCTCAATTATATGCACTATTATAATACATATATGTGATAGTGTAATAGTTTATTATATAATAATGAAAAATATTTTATATATCTCATTTAAGATGTTTTCATTAGTTATGATATTTATTATATTGCAATGTACACATAATATCTATAAATTTTATATAATATTCTTTCAAAAAAATATTATTTTTCCCCATGAATTTTTTTTATTCTATTAACACAAATAATTTTTTTGTGCACTTGAATTTTAAATTATATATATATTAGATCTTCAAAATAAAAATTTTAAGGTAAATGTTTTTATCAATTTTTTAATTATTTAAATTTAAAAAAACTGTTAATTTTTTATGGAGGTGAAAAAAATCATTTGTAAAATGATTCCTTATAAAGGGAGTATTGAAATCATTTTATTAATAATTTTTAAAACATTATAATTTTATTTTAACATAATAATGTCTAAGGATCATTTTAGTGGAACAAAATAAAAGATTATTAAAATATTTTTCTATGTATATAATATGTAAAATATAATTAATGAACATTATATAATATTTTATTAATTTATCCTACATTAATAGATTTAGTTGTTCTGATTACATGACTATAATGCAACTAAAATTGAAAAAAATTACATTTTATATATAATTAAAAAAATAATTTCAAAAATAATTATGAATTTTTTTATTAATATTGATCAATCATATAAAAGTGGCGAGTATATTGCATTAGATTTTTTTGATAATCTAATCCGGTGATGTGTTTTATATTAAATAATAAATCTAGTAATAATTTAATAATAAGGTGAATCTAAATGGAGGGGAGAAAGTTAATATATATAATTATTTAACTATTATTAACACTATATTAAAAAAATTAGTGAATTCTTTGGTAAATGTTAAATTCACATTTATACTTAATTTATCAATGTTTATTCAAAAACCAACATAAATATATGAATTCCAAATAATTATAATGTTTTATATTGATTTGTGGTTTATGTCATATGCAAATTTTTTTACATTATACAAACCCCTATTTTAATCTTAATGTTTTTATTTCTAACATCTTCTTGAAATTACTAGTTAATATGTGTAAATTAATTTAAAGAATATATTTTTTAGGGATACATACTATATATTTTTATATGATTGGGTATTTTTCAAGAACAATATTAAATTATTTTATGTAATATATAAGATTAAAATCATTAATAAGTTTTTATAGATCATTTATATTGTATATAATAAAAAATGAATGCATTATATATTTTAATACCTCATGATATATAATTATGATGATTTATCATGGATGGAATGATTGATATTTTTTCGAGCTAGGGATAATAGCCATTGATTAGATGTTATCTTGTGTTATTAATGTGTTAAATTTATCAATTTAATGATGTTTGAAATGAAATTAATTTCCAATATATATTTATTTAACATTGGATTTTCAATTTAATGGAATAATATAAATACGGTATATGTTCATTTTCACATTTAATTATTGCATGACCTATAGTGTTACAACCAATATACTATATGTGAGATCAAAATATTCTTTTGAGATCCATGATTTTTAGAATGATGAAACAATTAGTTATATTTTTAATGATTAAATATATTCATATCAATAATCATATAATAAAACACTATCACTTTGAGATAAATTAAATTAATATTAAACACTCACACTAAAATATAACATGATTTGTGGTGTGTAAATTATACAACATAAAAATTGTAATCATTATGTTGATGGTTTTTATTCAAGATGAAATAAAATATTTATGTATGGATGCATGATTCATGGAGTTGAAATATTTAATTTTATTAAATAATAAATGAATTTAGATTAATTATTTTGAAAATAAATTTTAATTTTAATCAAATAATTGTGAGAGTGTATCTAAGAATATATAAAATTATATTAATGGGAAAATATATATTAAAATTGAATTGAAAATTTTAAATGTGAGAAATCATCTATTTGAAGGATTTTTTAGTAAAAAATATTTTTAAAAACCAATAGTAATTTTTAATATTTTCATATAGTCAATCAAAATGTTGAATGTAGTGTATAACAACCCATATTATATATAATAATCTAAGTGTTTTATCATATAAATTTTCCTAAATAAAATTTATATATAATAATGCTGAGCATATTGTTGCATTTGTCGTCAATAAGGTGTCAATATGTGTATTGAAATGTAATGATTGAGGTTTTGGTCATGATTGAAGTGATTATTCCTAAATTAATGTTTTTGACTTTGTAAAGTGCCATCTTAGATTATGATGAAGGTGTTCCACAACTAATGGAACTTGGAGAATTACTATTTGATATTGGATGTCAAACTTAAACATTCTCCATAGCAATTAGAACAATTTATTGAACTGATCTTATATTCCAAGACATGTGTCAATGAATGTCCCTTTGTTACAAAATTTGGATAAGTCTATGGAATACTTTATTGAATGATGAATTTGGGATATTCAACCATTGTTTTCAAAGTGTATGATGTTTTTGAGAAGCCTTAGATAATCATAAACGCTAATGAGGGGATCCCAAATGAATAGAAGTAGAATATGGTTTACGACTAATGATGAAGAATATTTGAATATTATTTAATTTTTATTTCATGTTTAATTATTTGGTAAATATAATTCTGTTTCTAACCATGTATTTTAAGAGGTTTATATTAAAAAATTGGGATATTGTCTATCTAGATAGCGATCCAACCATGTATGCGGATCACACCACAAGGAGTGGGTGGATGAGATTAACCCCAACCAACATGCATGAATGACCATAGTTGTGCATGGGGCACACAGGAGCATGCCCATAGGAAAGTATGGGAGAGTTAGTAGAGCCCCTCCGTGTCGGTAGGCATGATTCTAGGGAGCACATGGTGGGAGAAGAGTGCACCTGTAAGAAGTTTGTACAAGGCGGTACTAGAGAGGGATAAATAGAAATCTAGCGATGGGTTGAGATGGGTTGATAGTTAAATTGAATGCATCATGGGTCAAAATTTTGATGTGGGACATTTTTAAAAAAAATTTGATGTAATCCTCGTCCTCAATATGATCTCATGAGTGATCACGACTGCACGGTCCATCCCACATTCCACAAACTAATTCAGACATCTGTAGCTGATCCAACAGCCTCGGTGAACCAACATTGTCACCTTCATCCACATTCCACCTGATGCATCTATTTAACTAGAGATTAATCCCATATTCCATGATCAATCTCTAGCCACCACATTTTATTGAATTAAGATCTTGAGCATTGTATGGACATCATAATACTCATGCATGCATTTACATTTTTCTGCATTCAAATTAAATAAATAACTCATTTTAGCCAATGAAAATGACGTTGTGAGGATATGTAGTAGATGTCAGGTTTTTGGGGAAGTTATTTCATGCATCCTTAGACTTAGGCACATGAGGGTTTCTTTGGAAAAGAGGAGCCCTTATTGAACTAAAATAAAATAATATTTTCCAGATATCATTGAATGTTTTTGAGGTAATTAAAAATAGAAGGTTTAAATATTTTAAGTGATAAAAATATCATTCATTCAAAAAGATGATCATAACATATTATTCTTAGGATTTAAATGTGAATCCTCTTCTATAAAAACATAATACCTAATGAAGAATGGTATCATGTTTTTCACATATTTGAAATATGTCATTTCTCTGAAGAAATAGAGCCACCACGAACTCCTCTAGTCCATAAAAAGAAGATGTTTCCACGCAGCTCTTCTACGTGAAGGAGAAGAATGATCTCGTCAACCTTTGACAAGGGATACACACTCTCAAATTTTTCTTGTAAAGAAGAAGAACAACAACACTGTGCATGGAATTCCAAGATCACATGAGTATTTTATCTAAACCCCCATGATGATTCGTGGTTGTGATCCCACAATCACAAAATGGGTACATGATCACCATTATTGTGCTTTGTGAAGAAAAATCAAAGAACCCATCGTGGTTATAGGATATAGATTCACACTTAAATTATCTTTGATGATAAATAACCAGGAACGCATGAGTATCTTATAGAAAAGGTGAGAAATTCCACATGCTTTCATGGACTATCAATTCATTTTTGCAAGTGTTTTTGTTTTGGGGAAAACCAAGAAAAATAGTGAGGGGAAGTACATATATGCTTGTACATGTGTGCGTGATTTGATGAAACATAAGGTCTTAGGTGTTTTCAAATAATGGTGATGATTTTATATGCATGTATGTATATCATTTTTTGAATGAGTCAATGACTAGTTGGGTTCATTTGACAATTTATGTGGATATTTGGCATATAGATTTTTTTAATAAGGATAACATACAAACACACATGTTATTCCCATTAGGGTTGTGTGGGAAAGAAGAAGAAGAAAGGAGTGTGTGTGCATTGAGAATTAAATTTGATGAAGGATGAAAAAGTTTTATTGTTTATGTTCATGAAAATAGAGAGAAGAAGAAGACAATGAAAATGATGATTATGTGTTCATATTAGGTTATGAAAAAACATGAATAAAACACATTGAACCCAAATTAAAGAGAGAATTTGAGAGTGTTCTAAATACCAAAAAGAAATAAGGGAATGATAATAGAATAAGGGAAATTGTGTCTGCTCAAATATTGACACATTTTTGGGTCTTTAAAAAACAAGTATTGAGTGGATATATCATGAGTAATTCCATTACCCACACAAATTAAACCTAAAATATCTATACAAGTGAATAGTTTTTTCTCGGGTTTTTAGGAATCATATTATATATACCAAAAATCATGCAAAAATAAATGCATCTATGAGATGTTGTTGAGATATCCAAGAGGAAGTGTTTTGAATTCCATGCTACCAATTCATGAAGTATAATTAGATTATGGTTGAAGCCGGACATAATCATTGAAGATATAATAAACATGTTGATGGTGATGGAGAATCCATTATGGTAGATAGAGATGATAATATGATGAATTATTCTTGTATTCTAGAAGAGGTTGTGTTCACCATTTTCAAAGATATTAGTGAGGCATGTTTTTTAACAGAATAATAAATAATTTCAAAGCATTATTCTATTGATGACGGATTAACAGATGTCATCATAAATATTGATCAAGGCTAACATACCATAGAAATGATATTGATTCACTTGAAGTGATACACATGAATGTGTGATTCAACAATCCCATATGGAAAGCACATCAAAGAATATAAATTGAATCAAAGATATCATGGAAGGAATCTGACCATGTGACTCATGAGCTAAAACAACCATGTGTGATTTTGGGTAGAGAATATGTATTCAGCGGGACTCTAGAGTAGGTGAGTGGGACTCTGGTAACACTATAGGAAGAAGTATAAATAACCTCATGTGGGAATCAATAGAGATACAGTGGGAAAACTGTATAGACCATTGTAGTTATTCAGATAATTGTATTAGATAATCTATGCTGGGGTGAATAACCAACATAGTAATGTGTATGTCAATGTACTGAACCATGTAAATCCTTCTGTTCAGTGCCTTTAAATTTATATCATCATTCAATGTAAGGTTTAGATACACAAGGAGATTATATTGAAGCTATAACCAGACACAAAGGATTAATTGAAAAGAAAAAATTTATAAAATGTTTGATGGGATCACCAATTCAACCCCTCCCCTCTTAGTGATTTACACTGATCTGGGAACAACAATTTTTAATTTAGGGAAGGTCACCTCTATATGATCCACATGAGTATTTATGAAGTGCATATTTCAGAAAATGATTTTGAAATTTTAAATGGATATATTTGCGAAGACTGAGAAAAATATAATGAAGCATTAGGCAAGGAATATAATGAGTAATAATAATTTAATGGGTAAACACCTTATACTAAATTTAATCTTTAAGGTATAACAAGTAAAAACTCATTTTAGTATTTATCTTCAGATGAATCCTTTTAAAGCTGTAGTTATGATAGATCAATCTGTTTTCTTCATTATTCACTCAAAGATCATCTGAATAAAATCCATGGGGAAGTGGCAAGACATATTGTTTCAAGACATAGTGCTCTTAAAGATGATAATTTATAACTGAAAGATGAAGAAGATTCAATGGAAGAGGAATTTGCTAAAATGGTTTTCATATCCAACTCTCTCACTAATATAGTGAAGGAAAAGGAAGGAGAATTTTCTATTTTTAATTTCATACATGATCAAGATATTAATGAATTCCAAGAGTGTATTTGTGAAAAATAATTCTTTTTGCATGTATTTGTAGTATCATTCCACCAATTTGAATAGTTGAAAAAACTTTCTATGGTTGTCAAAGCCACTCAACTAGATGACAAAGATGACAAGGTAAATGATCTTGACATATATTTTCAATAATTAAGGAATGTGTGTTAAGAACAAATGATAATGGTAAAGAATAACTAGGAATGTAATCTGAGGATAATTGTGGATAATAAGAACTCTCTCAACAAGAAATTTCTAGATCTCGAGGTGAAATTAAAAAATCAGCCAACACTCCATTCTATAACGTGCCAAAAATATTGAAGAATAGATGTTTCCAATCATGTTTTCATTGAGAAATATGATTCCAAAGGGAGTATTATATCATCTTCTAATCAAATGGAAACATCCTCTAAGATGAAGTTATCCCATAACTCTATTATATTTGTTTTTACAAATGTAGTTTCAAATGAATGTACATTTTCAATGTCAAATGCTATAAATATGTGTATTTATAAAAATGTTGACACATCCCAAAAAATTTCAATGATGTATTCTAGAATGATTCTGAAGAAAAAATCCTAAATGGATGTTCCAAAAAAAGAAATGCAACTCCATAAACAACGAAGCACTGAATTTAGCTAGATTGATACAACAAGAAAATGAAAGAGATTTATTGGACACTATAAGTGTTGTTGTAAATATGGGAATCATGACAACAGTTTTGGCATAATGTTTCAGTAAATGATAATTATGGATGGACTATATACAAATAATGTAGCTTTGATGAAATGAATAATATAACAACCCTGCTCCTTATTAAACACATAAACATGATTTATTACATAAAACCATCACTAGATACAACATGGATGATTGAGAGTTCTAGTGACTTTAGGGAATAAAAACATTCGATAATAAATTACCACATACAACAAAACATGATATTGAAAACATCCTTTACATGACCACTACAATCCCTTGTACTTAGAATTTCTTGGGATAACCTCAGGACATGCATATGAAAAGGGTGATCTAAAAATCCCAGTAAGGGAATGGACAATGAATAAAATGAGGAATACAATACATGTTAGACTGTTGTAATATCAACGGATAGTAGGAGAAACATGAACATAAAGTCATGATAAATCATGATAATCATTACATAGAAATGTGGCAACATCACTTAACAAGGAATTAGAACAAGACAAGGCTCATCGTACATGGAGCATGAGTAAACCCTTAATGAACATGAAGAATGAGTAAAACCTCATTTTACTTGATTTAGCAGCAGTCAACAGCCATTTCACATGATGTATAATGATACTATACATTATCTAATGCATTGGAGTGATATCAGGGAACACCCTTCTTAAACATCTCATTTCATGCATAAGTGTGCCATAGGGATCATATGACATGGAATCAATCATCATAATTTATTACACAACAAAGGGATGTGGAAAATATACATTAATATTTTTAACAAATAAGTAAATATTCATAAGGGTGAATACCCTTGGTAGATAAATGGGCATGGTATTCACTACACAATGACATTGGCTTGGAAAATCATAGTGCAATTTTGGCATCATTACTGCGTGAAATAAGAACTCATAAAAATGGTTCATGAGAGTGAAAGGGGTGTCCCATAATATTTATTAGAAATGGATAGTAAGCGGGGTATTATAGAAACATTTCCAAACAAATATAAATGAATTTATATGGATAATTCAATGGAATTACTTCGATTTAAAAGAGGAGAGAGAAATGACACACATAATTTCACCATGGTAATCGGTGCAGATGGGCGGAATTAATGAGAGAGAAAGGGGTCTACCATCATACAAACAGAAAAAGGGAAGTATGGGGGAGGTTCAAAATCATACCCCAACATTTTTAATTAAATAAAATGAAAAAACAACAGGAAAAAATTGGACAAAAATGAGAAAGGAAGAAAACACATACATTGAAATGTGATCTCAACAACTTGGGAGAGGCTTGAGAGAATGTGGAACCTTGGGAGGATTATAGAGTGTAGGGAATGGTTTGGTATAACTCCAAAGGCTCTTAGTGAAGAGGACGTGGGAGAATGGTTTGGATTATATAGAAAATTATAGGGAATTCATTATTATTTAGTTATGTGACACCTCACATTAAACAAACCAATACTAGAAACCAAACCATGTTTTTTCCCATGGTTTTTGACAAAGGGAAGTAAAAAATATGATTTTATAAGGTCAATGGACTAACTTCATAAAATAATAGGGTTTTTTATATGGAGATGATTCACACTTTCAAAGAATACAATTTAAAAATAAATAATGTTTTATAAGTATGGAGGGTCCACTAAAGCATTGTAAAATAAATCAAACAAACCCAAAATCACATTATTTTAATGGTAAAACATATATTGGATGAACATAATATTTATATTATTTTATTACATCACTTTGGGTCATTATGATCTCATAAAACGCATTATATATTTTATTGGTATTTAATTATTTCTAAAAAATTTCTCTATCTCCAAATACAGGTACGCTCAATAAGAAAATCCTAGGTCACTCATTCCCATGTGGGAGAAGAATACTAATGCCCCAATGAGAAAATAGTAGAAAGTCAAAAGCACATCACAACGTATAATTTCCACCCCAACATCACCAAGGAACTCTCACCAAATAATGAATGTCATATAAAGTATTGTAGGCAGAAAATATATAATAGGGTACCTCGCACCACTTTTCACTGGTTAACTGCTCACCTCTATTAGCGAATATCCAGATGCGACAACAGTCCTCCAAAATCCCCACTGCAACAACATTCCTATAAAAACCTGGTGCACATAACACATACATTCCATAGACAAATGTGCAACAATCCACAAAATATCCCTCTTTTAGACACCTATTCCTCAAACCACAAAGTCACCTTGATGTCATGTGGGAAGTCAAATAACATATCATCCTAAAAACAACTAGGAAAACACACCTTCAGCACATGCACATGTGCCTCAAAACATCACCACAAACCACCCGAGGAATCCTGGGATACCAATGCCTAGATGTTGGAGTAGAGAATATCCTATAACTATTCATCCATTCTCTCATCAAGATGTTGGGATAGGACACCCTCCCCCATAAAAATGTGGGTGTTTGGCATGTAGTGCTAAAAAAGAGTGGAATGCATATAAAAAACACAAGGAACAACATGTATATATGTATCTATATATAGGTATCCATCAATCAGCCCAACCAATGGCTTTTAAAAACAAAAAACCTTCCAAAAAAATTACCCTTTCTTCTGCCTATAGTGCATAATCATAGACAACCGCAGACTAAACTCATAACCCCACCAAATTCATTTGACCAATTCTCACTCGATATTAAAAAATGAATTTATTTATTTTTTACATACACATCCATTAAACTACAATTATTAACACACCAGAAGATACATCATAACCCACACATGCCTCACAAATGTATATAGATCTCTGAGAGAAAAACCCACACATGTTAACACCATCCTTCTTCAAAATCATCCATCTCAAACCATCTTCGGCAGCCTTGCCACACGAAAAATACCACATCCTACAAAAACCCCAAAAATCAACTAGGTTACAGTCCCACAATAGAAATTGACCATTCTCAATAACCATAAGACCCCTCATATAGACACCCAATGTTCAAAAATTTCATCCATTCCACAATAAATCATTCAATCTCTCATATTCAAATACTGTTTCACCGTAAAACCATCCACAAACACACCCTCCTGTTATGGTCATGAGATACTACATCCACACACTACACAAAACTACACCAAACAAGGAAAATGGTATTCATATTTAACACTGTTTTTTTAATTCATCTATTTTTAAAAAATGGGTTATCACAGAACATGTTTGATCATGGATAATTCATTTATTTAATTGGGTATATGTAGTCACTAAATTTCATAATTCTCAAGATCGTTAGGGGATACATAAAATATATGAAGCGTCACCCATGTTCAAACAAATACCTCTAATGGAAATGATTTTCAGAAGGCATACAACTCACAATATGAAATAAATATAACATATTAAAAAAAACATCATAATCATCTCGCCAACCCCTCATTTATTACATAGGTACCCAAAACTATTATCATAACAGGATCATTAAACTTAATGATATACTTTATTAAGATTTTAATTTGACTATATTTTCAAAGAGACATGATTCTACCAACCCTATATGATACACAATTAAAATATAGATGTCATAATCCCTACATAATAGAACAGATGATCAATAACTCATCCTAGTTCCAAAACAGGGGGTCGTGGAAATAGAATGAAATTCCAAAGAAGGCTAAATCAAAACACCACAACACAAAACCCATATCCATGTGAAATAGTGGATCTAGGAACAAAAAGAGGAAATTAAGACATGATGGGAAGAGAATACCTCATCTTAGAAGATTAATGTACTATATCAATGGGAGAGAAATAGTTTAAGGGAAACTATTATCGGATCATGGTCAAGACCATGTAGTTTGGAAATTTCATAACCCCAATAGTATTATGATTTTAATGATATAATAATAACACATTGAAATACATTTATAAATTTTCAATATAGTTTTTAAACTCGATTTATTTGAAATAAAATAAAAATGCGGAAAAACTGGGAAAACTGAAAAAAGATGGACTTGACTCACTGATGGTTGAGTCACTAATTCGACTCAACATCATGAGTCACTAATACTAGAATCATTGAAGCCAGTAACTAATGTGACTCACCAACAGGAGTCACTTATGTGCCCCCCCCCCCAATAGTGAGTCATCGAGGAAACTCTCCAACACCACCCACCGATGCCAGACCTACTGACGCCCCAACTTACTGATGCCCATATTTACCAACACCCTCACCTACTGATTCCCAAACCTACAGATGCCATGACCAATTGACACCCTGACCTACTGATTCCCTAACCTACTAATATCCATTCATAAAGACAATAAAACTTCAACTTTGGAATATGATTGAATTGATCTACCATCACCTCCCATAACACTCCAAACACTAGATTTTGATAGAAAAATTGTTCAGGGAAGTCTGAGGCATTACAGGTTCACAACTAGTTTATCTTCATAATCCGTATATATGCCATAAACTATTCAAAACCCAAATTCATATTTCACCGAAGGAAGTGGAGACAATTCATTTCTATTTGGGAACAATTGTTATGATAATCTAATTGTGTTTGAGGCCTATATTCATCAATATATTCCCGTTCTTCATCATTTTCCATATATCATTTATATTTACCTCTCTTAAAATATTAGAAAACATATTTTTGTGATAGATTTATGTTTTTTTATTTCAATCATTATGAAATATGACTGTTTCAACTGATGGGAAAAATATATAAGGTTTGTTTTGTTAGTTTTATTCTGTTTCTTTTATGTCTTTGTCTCATTCATGATCGTCTCCTACAATTGGGAGATAGGTGGATACTCTGAGGAATCATATTGATTGGAACAAGAAATACTGAATTCAAATTTATGGTATTTCTGGATTTTTTTTTGTGAAAGTACTATATTATTTGAAGATAACCTCTTTAAAAAATGGAAATATTTGGAAATTGGTTTGTTTTATAGAATGAGATATTAGTTAATGATTTTAAAACATTTTTTTAAATTATTTTATGGTTTTGATTCAGGGTAAATTTTTTTTAAGTATTTTTTCAATGATATAAATTTTATTTTAAATCGTTTGTAGTTATTTTTCGGAATAAATGGTTTCTATGAGTTCATTTTCATTATATTTGACACTCTAGAAGGGGTGTGTTCCTTTAGTAAAACTAGTGTTGTTTACTGTATGATGAATTTACAGATCAATAAGATATTACTTAGGAATATGGAACTATTACCAAGGAATGTATGTGTGGATGTGTGAATATATTGAATGGGTATGTCGAATGATTTTCAGAAATGGAATCATTTACGTGTTTGGTTCTACCTTGGAAAGATGTTTTGTTTTGAAAAATAGTCTTTTCATTAATATAAACTCCATTAAATTGTTAAATAATAATTTATATTAATGTTCTAACTTGTTTTATTGTAGAGGCATAGGTAGTAAAGTCATTAGAGATATGCTAATTTTTTTTTCACCCCCTTATTGGGAAACATTAATTTCTTTGTTAATATAATATATTGAGACAAATTTAATGTTAAAGAATCCCGGTTATTTAGTTATGCATCATGGTATATTCGGATTCGCTTATTGAGTCGATGTTTGGAAGTTTTTGGGAGTTTTTGAGTTGGTTTGTCGGTTCTCATTTAATTTTGAGTGATTTGGATTTCTCATTATACTATAATATAGTATTCTTGGTTTGGTATTGAGTTATATTTAACACTTATGAATTATACAGTGGAATTATATAGATTTATTATTTTATATTCTATAACCACACAATGATAATGATTTAAATGACTAAATGATATGACTAATGTCAACAAGGTGAACCTTTCATTTCAGGAGTCTATCTATTTAGAACTCCACATTTATGTGTGCTTGGACTAGAGTAGTGATCAGGATGGGTGACCTTATGAGATGTTTCCAAATGGGTGTGTGAGTGATTAAAAAGAACACTGTAAAGATCTTGTGTTTTCCTATTAGGTAAATCATTAGTTAGATGACCTATTCCGGCACGTGGGTGGGCCATATGGTGAGGGGCACATGTCTGCAGGGCAATTGGTGGTACATGGAGGGCCAGGAACCAATAGCCATTTTAAGATGGGGTGTCTGTGCTGTCACTGGGTCCAGATTTTCTGATTTGGTAGCAGAGGAGGAACCTAGACTTATGTGAAGTGGTCTTCCTGGGATGAGATGTAGGGACCATAATAAGGACATTGTGCTTTATTGGTGGAGGGGGTGACAGTAATATCAAATAATGATAAACGGTTAAATAAATAAATGATAATACTTATGTCAACAAGTTGCATCTTTTTTTTAGGTGCCTACCTGATTAGAATTCCCCAATTATGCATGCTTGGACTGGAGTAGTGATCAGGATGGGAGACCTTTTATGATGTTTTACATGATGTGTGTGAGTGAGGAAAATGCACACTAGAATGAAAATTTGTTGTCCTGTAGGAAAATTCATTATTTTGATGACCCATTCAGGCACGTGGGTGGGACCAAGGGTGGGGACCACGTGTTTGTGGGGGAATTATTGGAACCTGGCGGTCTAGGACACGATGTCCATGTTAAGGAATGGTGATTGTGCTATCACTAGGATCCAATTTTCACTGTATGTTATTCTTATCTTCAATGGGATAATCATCGACCATTTTTTTAATACCTTGGCATTTATTATCTTCGATTATTGATTTGGGGATAGTATCTAAGGCTTGTATGACCCTTTAAAAATAATAAAAATGAAAATGGGAGTAATGTTACATTATACATCATAGGAAAACAAGTCCCATGGTTAATGTTTTATAAAGTTATAGAGGTATGTGGGGGAGTATTTTGGAAAAATGATTCCCATATTAAAACTTATTATCCAATGGAGTCGTGACTATATTTTTTTCCTTATTAATGATATAATTTTATATTCCATAGGCACAAATTAAGTAGCTGTTTTGGATATTCTATAATGTTTTATCCCTCAGTTTTATTTATTTTGGGGTGATGTCGTTGTATCGTTAGATTGGCCATAGTGATTTCTTAAATGGTGGTTATTGTATTTTTCCACTATAGGTTTAGTTCAGAGTCATCGAGCTGAAAATAATTTTTGATTTATCAAATTTAATATATATCATACTCATGGACAATTACACTACATGGTTTGGGTATTAGAGAAGTTAATATGTATATTAGAGAATAAGTATGGTTATTAGAGGACAATATCTTGTAAGGATCAGTGAATCACTACATGGTTGTGTATGTCATAATCTTAAGACTAAGTATTACAAGTTTTATAATTCTTATTTTCAGGTTCATGATATGGATCTATGGGATTACAATGATAATGGTTCTTGGAATGTTTTTTTATTTTTAAGGGATTATGATCAATGAATCCCATGGCTTTTCTGAACACATAACATTGATGTCTGTCTCTGGGTAAGTCTATATCTTTTGATGGTAGGGCATGAAATGATGTTTTTTATGTGGGATGGGTAAATGATTTTTTAATAATCCTTAATTAGAGTAGTGTAGAAGTATTTTTTAAGGAAAAATGTATCCTTGGTGAGTGTTTCATGTTGATGGGGTGATCATTATTTATGATGCCATATACATTTTTTTGAGAAAATTACATGATGAATATGAAATGTCACAATACGACTTGATGAATATTTTTCAAGTATCTTGTTCCACCTTTAAAGATCCATTATTCATGAATTATGGTGTTGATAATTATTCAGTCTAAGGAATGTTCTTCCTATTTTTATTCTAGTTTCTTCTCCATATTTAATCAAATATCCCAATGGTGGTTGTAGATGACTGTTAGGGTTGTTTTCTTATTAATAAATGATGGTTATGGACATGTTTAAAATCATTGATCATCCATTTATGTAATTCATTCCCTCATATCATCTATTTTTTATGTATTCAATGAACAATGGATTGTGACTACCCAGTTCATTTAGGATAATTTTAAAACACTATTTTCATGAGTGTAAATTTTGGGATTAACTGGATTTTTGTTAAGTAGTACAGTTTTAGGTAGTCATTATAATATTTTATTTGTAATATAATTTTATTTGAATGTCATGAATTGAATATATTTTCATTTATTTTTTATATATCCCCAAACCTTCTACTTGTTTTCTCTTAATTATAAAAATAATTATTACTACTGAGAATTGGGCATTTATTCTATGTTATCATCTACAATCATCCTATAAATAAATTTTAATGACATAGTGTTGTAAAAATAACAGGATGAGTGAAAAAATGTCAATTGGCCGAAATTTCATATAATTTCACAAGATAGAGTCTTAGTGGTACTTTAGTTAATATTGGGTTCTACATGAATATTTTTCTTGTGAATCATTATTCCTCCTATGGATATGTGGGTGTGTGTTTGATGTTATGATATTTGTTTTGTTACTGGGTTTGGTTTTTGTTTGATGGAATTTTTTGATAAATGGGATTCCATTATATATTGGTTTATGAGATTCATGGATATGATTGGTAGCATTTGATTCAATGTGTGATGTTTTTTGTTGTTGTATGATGATGGATGGGATGTCAGTGTGGTTTGTACAGTGGAAAATAAGTTGTCTTTTTTGGAAAGTCAATTTTGATTTAAGGCTTATTTTGGAATGATATATTGGTTTTTTTTCATTGGTTTTGATGTATTTTCCAAGTAGTAGTGGAATATAATTCATGATAATGAACAGGGAAAGATAAATGACAATTGGCTGGGTGGTTTTTATCATTAAATGTTGAATGGAATGATTAATGAATATAATGTAGATGTTGATTGTAAAATTGGAAAAAAAACGGAATGGCTAATTTGGATGTTATAAACACTAATGGGGTTTTCATTGTTTGTGAATGTGGTTTGGTTGTAGTACTGTAGTAGGAAATGAAATTATAGTGTCATAATGGTAGAATGATGCTGATTGTGTAATGTGATGATGAGGTATTTATGTGAACCCAATAATACAGTTTTGGAAATATATATTTGTTATATTTTCTTGTTATATCATTATTATCCCACCCGAGATGAATATCATTACCAACACCCAATGGTTTTTTCTTCCATGTTTTTTCCCCCAACATCCTGGTCGGTGAGGACTAATGGATATATACTTATTCTCTCTCACAATCTTTATAATTTGTTGTTAATTTTATTTTATATATGGATGAGGGTATTCAATATAGTGCGTGACATATAAATTAGATGGACGGATATATGTTGAGATCCTTCTTGTTCAAGATATCATATATATTATTTACCTAGGATTTTTTGTTTGAAATAGAATTATATGGATGATTAGTATATTGGTTTTTCATAGTTGTGGTTATGGTATAGATAATATGACGCCAACATATGATTCAATAACTTTTGGTGGATGTGAAATATTATGTTGTGAACTGAACCACATCATATGTTGGTGTCTGAGAGTTGAAATCAATTTGAAATTATTTTAAGGTTTTTTTAATTATATATTCCTTTATAAAATTTTAATCCATTAGATATGATACTTAGTGAGTGATCCATGGTGATGTTTGGTTTTAACAAACCATGATGATTTCTATCAGCTCTGAAATTTGTTTTTCTGTTTATATTTGTAAACTCCATTCACATTTTCTTGAGAGGTGTTGAGTATAAATGAACTGAATATTTATTATATGATCACCCCTATGTTCATTATCATTTATTGTAGTTTCTAGGGGGAGTTTGGTGACCATTCCAGATATGTCCACCTTTGAAATTGGGGCTTGATGTGGTCTCGCTAACTAGGATTTTCATAGTACTTATTCTGTGTTTTGTATCATATATAACATTATTCCTTAAATGCCGTATTATTTTATATTAAAGTTAATTTACAAAATTTCATTTATTTGTGTTTATGTTTCATTTATTTCAGGGATATATGATGGTAATAACCACCATTATTGGGGTTTATTCCCTCAGTAGTGGAAAACTCCTTTAGCCTATAAGAGGTGGTCTGAGAGTGGAATCTTATATTAAATACAAACCTAGGTGTGGTACCTAGTGGGTGCGTGTTATGGTAGTCATAATCTAAAATCCATTTATAATGATCATATGTAAAATTTTCAACAACATATTTTCTTTATTAAAAATTATATCCTATAAAAACTATTTATTTTAATGATTTTGATTTTTATTATTTTATTCATATATATTATTCAATTACTTTTCCCTTAAAAATAATAATTTTAAACGATACCATTTTTATAAATTTTCTAATATGAATGTGTATGGTATGGATGAATATGGATTTATCATTTAAATTGTAATGATATTTTGAAAGAATAATATTTTGTTACATGAGTTGAAGTGTAACAATTCTCATGTAATTTAATTGTTAAAATGATGAATTTAAGTTTTATTAGGAAATTTAAATCATTCAGAGGTATCTAAAATTCATCACTATAATAACCATTCCAACAATTTGAAATATCATATTGCCACATGTTTACACTCCCAAAAACTTATAGATAGATCATGGAATATATGGTCTATGTAATTTTCTTGGGGTGTGAATTTGCAAATAAAAAATCATCAAATCATTATAATAATTTTCAAAACAATCTAATCACAATAGAAATATTAAAAATATAATTAAAAAATAAATAATTTGTACACCTGTAATGAAAAATATTTCATACTGTTGTGAAATTTAATAACAGAAATCCCATTTTAGTGATTAATGTTTTCAATTTACATGAATGTATATAAATGATAAAACTATTATCCTTCGACATCTCCAAACACTTTTAGTATAATAACGGTGATCCAAGACACCAAATCTAGAATTATTAAGTTTCATGAAATATGAATATGATTACCTATATAACTAAATGCCAATGAGATATGAATATATAGGTTATGAGAAATAAATTTTTGTATGGTATCAATAAAAAACATGATTTTTACAGGTTTCTAACATATTCATATGTTTATATTAAAAAATCAGATGAAAATTTGTTGAAATAATATAACTGACAAAAAAATAATAAATTCAGAATAAACAACATTGGTTTGTCATATTCAAAATTGTGCAATTTCTTGTTTGAACTAGGAATGTAAAATATATAATTTAATTTCCAAAACTATGGATCAAATAATAACCTTAAAAATATAATTTATAATCCACCATTTACTAAATTCATGAAATAACCCATCCCAAGAAATTACATTTATATGTTCAAACACACTATATAACTAAAAACATATAAAGTGTTAATAAATATTTCCACATGGATTTACATCCATTAGTAAAACTCATGATGTTATATAATGAAATATTTAAAATATTTCTTATATAGTAATTAGTCATAAAAATTAATATATAAAGATAATCAATACATGATGTTACTTTATAAATGCAATATTAGTTACACCAATGTACAATATTCAAGATCATGATATTAATTATTAAAATATTAAAACAAAATTAATAATTTATTATTATGGTTTTGACCCCATTTTAAATTGAAAAACATTCTTTATTAAAACATTTTTGTATCCATATTATGATGATATTACATCATTTCTTATTAAGACTCTTTTCAATTTCTCATAACATATATCATTAAATAAATTATATAATATAATATTGATATTAATCTTAATAATTTTTTAAAATCATATATATAATGGTAATCACATTAACAAATTCCAAATACCCAATCAATTTTCCATAAAATCATTTTATCATTTACATTTCCCAGGTAAAAAATAATAATAATAATATTTAGACAGTTAGGAAGGTTAAACATAAAATATAAACAACAATCATAAATTTTATTTAAAAAAAATAATGAAATATGATAGTTTATTTGATTAAATAATGATATAATTCATTATCATTATATTTAACCAATGAATAGTAAAATACATGGTTTCCAACATTAAATATTACATCATATTCATAATTTAAAACATAACTCTTCTTCAAGTGAAAATATTCAAAATATTGTTTTTTAAAATCAATTATCATTAATAAAATAATATATTAATCTAAGAAAAAAATAAAGCTAGAACACATTAATGTAGTATGATTAAAATAAATAACAAAAAGTTAAAATTAACTCAACATATAATAGATATTTTAATTTATCAAATTCTTTAGAGTTCCCATATAAAACACAAAACAAATAACGCTTTTAACATTTCGTTATGTGTTCTTTACAAAAACATCATGTTTTTAATTTCTGATCACATATTCAAAAATAAAAAAATTTTGTTTTCAAATAGATAAAAATATTTCTCATTCCTATATTTATCAAATTTAGTTAATAAAATACATTTTGAAATCATAGATGGTCCCAAGTATGTTAATACAAAACATAGGATAATTTTTTAAAATATATACAACCTAATGTCGAATAAAATCTAGTATGAAACATATTAACTGAAAACTCAATATTACCCATTAATGAAACATTTAATCTTCTATACAATGAATCATGATTTAATCTATTAATCCATACCATATAAAAAGGTGAAAATAAATTACCTTAAAAATTATTGAACCATAATAAATGAGGTCCAACATGAAAAAACACAATTTTCATGTCCACCCAATAATTTAAAACATTAATAAAACAATTATAAATTAGTAAAAATACAATTTTCAACCACAAAACACATTAAAGAACAAAAAATTATCAAATTTATCACACAATTTATATAAAAATCCAAAAAATAAAATCCTATAGAAACATTATTTTTTTTCCAAAATTAACCTACATTGAATATAATGAAAAATATTTAAACAGAAAATAATATATTTTTCATTTCATTATATTACTTTTAAAAACAAAAAAATTATATTTCCATTAATGTAGGATATTTAATTATTAGAATATATCATTTTACTCTAGGGTATAAAAATAACATTATATTTTATCTATTGTTTATATTACCAAATAACATGGATGTCAAAAAAAATATTTAAAAAAATATGAATCAACACAAGATAAACTATATGAAAATAATACATTAACTGCATGTATTAAATTTTAGATATATCAAATATTTAAACAATACATAGTCTTAAAGAATTAGATCCATAATGATTGATAACAAAAAAATTAATTATTTTACAAAATAATAAATTTATTACAATTAATAATTCTCCTCTAGACTCATTCTATTCATCCCACGTGACATTATCATATTCATAACCCAATTATTGGAAATGAAATAAAGTGGTAATCCAAAACTATCATCAATATAAAAGACAAATAACTAATGGTCAATTCCAAAAAAATGTAGGGTAATTCTAAAACTGTAAAAATATATGAATACAATCTAAAAAATACATTTATAACAATCTTAATAAATGACGGAGAAACATTAGATCATAAGAAGAGATTTAAGGTACCATAATATAATTTCTCTATATTAAAAATCAAATATCAATGGTAATAAAACATGTGATAATGATAATTATATTACAAATACATTCAAATAATTCATAATCATCGAAACATGCCACAACATGATAAAAACATTCTTATGTTACACAATCATATACAAATGATTCATTATCAACGTGATCATGGAAGAATTCCAACATGTTCACACATATAATTTTGAGTAAATATTTTCACCATCACACACAACCTTTTTGAACATATGGACATACTAATCAATTAAAATATAATATTGTGAGTAGATATTAACACCATCACACCCACCCTTAGTGAACATAAATACATTCTAACATATTCACATGAAAAAAGTGATTAGTTCTTAATACAATCCATATGTCTCATAGTAAACCATTTGACTTGAAAAAAATATAACTTTACATTTTTATATCAATAAATGTAATCCATTTCCAAATGAAAAATATAGTGAAATATATCCCACCAATCTCATAAGCCAAACATTTTTTTGGAAACATGAAGAAATACATTTAATATCTCCAAATTAACTATTTAAAAAAGAATGGATTTCTTATAATATTTAAAACATCAAATAATAGGTAATTCTGAAACCATTGTTTAATAAACTCTCATTTTCCAACATAAATAATTTCATAATAACATGTATAATGTGATAAATGAATATCTTTAGGAAAATTATCTCTTGCTGAGTGATAATAGTGAAAATTAATGATTCAGAAAACAATTTTAAAAAATTGAATGGAAAATAACATTTAAAAATAGTTTTTCAAGGTAAATAGATTAATCTCAAAAATATTATTATGATGATTTTTTAATTACAAATACTTGATAATACCTAATGATATCAAATGTGGAAATAAAAATAATTTCAAAATGATACATTTTAAGATAATATTTAATACCATGATCTTGATAAAAGAGATAATGTTTTTATAAAATTAAATAAAAACACATTGAAAAATTTTTCTTTTGTAACTATTTATTACTAATGAATTATAGAAATAAATATAGTTTTTTAAAAAATTATTTGCAATACATTTAATACATTTATTTATAAAAACAATTATAAAAAATATAATCATGAAAAAGGAAATGCATTTAAAATAAATAAACAAGAAATAAATTGAATAAAAGTTCAATAAAAAATTGTCTTTAATAATATTAAAATGAAAAATATACATTATTAGTAAAAAAATAGAGGCTGGATGATAATTGTTTTATTTTATAAATAATGGAAAACACATTTTTATTATTTCAAAATAATAGGTTTAAAAAATGACATTATTAAATGTATAAAAAATTATATTTAAATTGAATTAAAGGAAAAAATTATATTTTGAGATTAAAAAAATTATTCTCTTATAGCGTAATGAAAACATCTGCATATAGTAAATACATGAATATGGAATCAAAATATATTAAAATAAAATAGAATTATTCTCAACAAAAAAATAATATTATTAAAACTAAAGAATCATAGAGAAAGAATTCTTTATTGTGAAAGATAATTTCCCTTGAAATTAAGGGTAAATAAATCATTACAACATCATTTGCCATAAAAGATCAATAAATAAAGATAATTGTCCTTGAAGAATGATTATGAACAATGAGAGACATTTGAATCATGGAGTAAAATTACTAACTTCATATATTCTGAATCAAAGCCCCAAGAGAAATATAAAATGAATTTTTACAAGGAATATAACAAAATATAAAATAAAAATGTTATAAAAATAAAAATGAGGTTGTTATTTAACTGTACTATGTTTCATTGCATAGCTGATGAAACCCTATCTTCTATTGAAACACACAAACCTAAGATAATATAAATTTTTATAACCTTACTCATTAATACATTCAATTCATTATCCTGTATTTTGTTATATACCATGATAAAATTAATTAGATATTTGTTATTATGACCATCGAGTGTAAATGAATTCAACTTTTTTGATAATGTTTACTAATTTTGAGATCATTAACCATAATAATATAAAATTTTAATTATTTATATATAATATAAATTTATATAACATTTTATCTATAATTTTAGAATTTCCATATCAATCAATTTTAGTTTTGGTTACATTATGTGAAAAGTGAATTTATAATGACTTTTTTTTGATAATTTTAGAAAACTCAAATGATGCTTTAATAATAAGATAAATAGATCATAAAAAATTTAAATAAAAATATAGTAATATTTAATTTTTATGTGTATTATATTAATAATATTATCTATTTTCCCAAAGTCCTACATAATCATTTTTAATGAATTGATCACAAATATAGTTAAACCTAACCAAACATGATCTCGGTTTAACATGATTGCAGATTATGGATAATGAAGTGTTTATTTCTAAATTATAATATAAAAAGGAAAATAATATTTTTTTTAATAGTTTCATGGTGGTTAACCCTAATTTATGATTTTTTTAATAAAATAATAAGAAAAAAAGAAAAAATATTATTTGTGGATGTTGTTGTCCAAGCACACACTTAATTGTGGTACCGTTATTTTCCTATATTGATAGAAATGAATAAATAAGGTTTATTTAATTAATATATAAAAATATATTTAATCAAATAATACTTAATTAATCAAATTATTTTTAGACTCAATATTTGAGAGTGTAAAATTAAGAAGGAAAACATAAGAAGGAGATTATAAGACCATTGGGTAAAAGAATTTTTCATGGAAGTTCCCTTGAAAATGAAATGCCTAGGATAAGTATGAGTGACTAGAGGATTATGTTTCAAAGATAAGTTTTTAGATAGAATATCATATTATATATTCAAGGTGTATTTTTATGTATATATGTGGTCTTTAACGGATATAAGTGATCACTTTTGTAAGGGAGTAAAATTGTTTTTTCTGAAACCATGTTCAATTTTAATGATTTATTTTTAGAATTTAATCTTAAATGAATAATTTTTTTAAAATTTACAGCTTTTGAGTTGTATTTACTTATATTAAAACTGAAAAATTAATTTCCACATATTTTTTCATGATGATATAATGATTTTACCAACAAGAATTTTTATTTTTATTTTTTTTCTTTAGAAATAGTTTTCTAGTATATAACGAAGTGATTTTTTGTGTTATACAACATATAACATAACCCATATAACAATGTTTGATTTTTATTGAACTATTTATATCATTTATTTAATCCAAATAAAAATCCAAATTTAAATTCTATAAAATTATCTTTTAAAATGAAAAATAATAAATTGTAGAATAATTATTTTAGATGAAAAATTTCTTATTGAACATTATAGATATTTAATATTATTTACTTTTTATTACATGATAATTGAGTTTAAAAATACTTAATTAAATTGTTATAAATGAAAATAGAGTCAATATTTAATGTATTTCAATTTCATTTATTTGACATAAATTTTTTGATATTAATAAAAAATAATTTTAAAATAATTGTTCACTATTATCATGTTAATTAGCCCTAGTTATTATTATCTAAACATAAAATAAAAAATATAATTATATATGATAAATATTATTTTCCTTATAATATCAATTATAATGACTACATAATATTATTAATATTATATGTATAGGGAAATCAATCTTTAAATTAGCATAATTTATAGCTAAGAACCTATTTTTGATAAATGTATAGTTTTAAGAAAAAAATTAAATTATTATGGTAGAATTAAAAATTCCATTGTTTAAATTTAATTTAATATTAAAATTATATTTTAAAAATTATTTATTTAATAATAATCAAATAATTTCATTATGTTATTAAATAAATAAATAGACAAAAAATGTTTTTAATAAACCGCTATATAAATATTCAAAATGTTTATCGTAAAATTATAAATGTTAAATATTATTATTAAATGTTTTCCATACATTATAATAATTTTTTATATAAGAAAAATATCTAAAAAACAATAAATATAGTAATATAAAAAAATAATGTTATAAAATAAATGAGGTTAATAGAATAAGTATTCTACTTAATCCTTTGAAAATTAATTATTTTGAAAACATATAAATAATTCATCCTAAAATAATATTTTTCCATAATTCCAAATATAAATTTGACATTATAAAATATAAAATATACTTTTTTTAAATTCTTTTTTAAAATAAAAATTTAATGAATGTTGAATTTATTAAAAATAACACATTCAATATCAACTCATACTAATTAATAATTTTTAATCATAGTACATATTAATGGTTTTCCGTGTTAGTATATACTAATTATTTCTACTTAATATGATGTGGTTTGTTTTCATTATGTTTATTATGTGATAATGGTTTGGTGAATAGTGTGTATTTTATAGGATCCAAAATTAAGATTGGTCACATTTTAGTTCATAAAAAATTTATTTCAGTTCAATTTAGTTATTACATGCAAACAATAAATGATAAGGTTTTATGATTAGATGTTAAAAGATTTAATTTTATAGTGTGGTATCGTAGATATATATTTACATAAAAGAATCATAATCTAGATTTTTTTTTTCTTCCCTACAAATTTTGTAATATAACTATAATAATTTGGTTATTTGACTTATTGTAATTTTCATTTAGTTCGTAGTTATTACCTATAAGGGAAATTTATCATAAATTTTTTATGGGAAGAAACTGGATCCCCTATTTTATAATAGTCACACCTTAAGAACCCATATATTATTTCATATTGTTCCTAAACATGGTGGTGATAATAGAATATTGAGCAAAAATGACGATGTAAATGATTAATTCTACGCTTAATTATAAGGCTCATTGAGATCCATGTTCATACACATCCCATCCAATTATGTGGTGGACATCTCTAATGAATTTACACACACCCACTACATCTATTATCCCACATTTATTTTTATATTTAACAGGTATCAAGCCTTATATTCTCCATCCGATTTAACAATTCCAAATATTTTGGGCTTCTTAAAACCGTCTCTTCCAATGGTTAGTGGTGGATGAAATCCTCACCATGTCCACCCTTGGTGGAATTTCATATGTGCAAATTATGAATTCCATGTCCAAAAAACTAATTATCATAAATTCCATTAGTGATCATGTGCTCTAGGGTAACAAGTCTGATTCTCTAATAACTATCATCTCTATAATAACATGGGTGTTGACCGCACATGTTTTGATAATCACGATTATACTTTTACATGCTTTGATAATCCCAAATATTGTTTATATTTATATATATTAGTTATTATAATCTATGACAGTCTATTATCAATATGATAATAATATTAAAAGAGTCATTGAAATATGTTAACCATTTTTATCTATGTTTATATGAGTTTTAAATTAATTCTAACTCAATCGGATATGTTTTGCATAAAAAAGATAAGTGTTAGTCATTGATATGCCTATATATCCTGATACAGATCTACCGGTACTAAGTCTACCTATAGAAATAGTCACTGATACACAATGTTCACCAATACGTAGAGCTACCAGTATGTGTAAGTCCACCGGTAAGCACATGTCACCGATAGATCAAGTCACTGATACAGACAGCCACCGATAGAAGGTGAGATACCTATAGAGTATGAGCTACCAGTAGAATAAGTCTACCGATATACACTTCACTGGTACAGAATGGAGTTACCGATATGCACAAGCTACCGATACAAATCTCAGTGATGCAATAGAGTTACTGCTAGAACAAGCGAGTTACCGATAGACTAAGAGCCACCGATACAAGCGAGCTATCGATAGACCAAGAGCTACCGATATAAGGAGTCACCGGTATATAGAGCTACTGATACACATAATAACAGTTACCAATACCAGGAGCTACTGATACAAGATCAAAGAGCCACCGATATGAGCTCACTGCTATACAAAGTCCACGGTTACACTTATACCGACTGAAGACTACTAATGAAATACTGACCAGTCAAACTCTATACTCTCAATATTATTTATTTCATAAGCAACAGTAATACATGAAATTTTTAATGAAATTAATGTTATTTAAGGATAGTTGTTGGCATATCAGGGAACCATACCTATTACCCATGAAAAGGTAATCATTCCCAATGCCGGAGCTGAAAGTAATAAAAGGAAGGACATAGACTGGGCACAAAATGTGATGTGAAAAGAGTTTAGGAAAGTAGTATCATGAAGATTACATACAATGGGAAAAAGAATGATGAAATTTGGTGCATTGAGAAATCCTACTTCCATACTCGAAGATAACTAAACACACCTGAAGCCAGTCGTCCGGAAGGAGAACACAAGCACCACCTTACTCAAGGTGTGAAGAACTAAAATGAAAGCTCTTCATGCACTCAAGTTGTTCAAACTGAACATGAAGAAAACGAACCTCTTTTTTTCCTAAAAAAACAATAGGAGGACTCAGAGCTTCATTTACATCAATCCAAGGAGTCTAGAGCTTCACTCATAACACATAGATCACTCTAAACTCATTTCTATCTATTTATCTAAATTTTGTTTTAACCGTTTACTTTTTGAGAAGTGTGTTTACACACTGACTCCTAGACTAAACTAAAGGATCCTAATTCCTCACTCCAAACTTCTTACACCATACTATATCCCACTGTGAATTGTGGAAGAGGTCAAGTGTGACCTGGATAGCCTGTGTGCTATTGTTGTTTGTTCACATGAATAACTGTGGTATATATCTTAGTACCTGGACAATATCTATACTTTTGTTTACCCCGATCCCGGGTGTGGATCAAATTTATATAAATTGTTTGAGAGGACTATGTCTCGGCTTGAGACTGAACATCATGGTTAAATATTCCATGTATTTTAGATTATGATTAATGTATACTATATATTTTATATTCCACTACTTATGACATTGAAATACAATTTTTTTAATGTTTGTTTGATAGTTAAATTAGCAAGTGTTTATATTTATTGTGAACTAGTAAGTTAGTTTCAAAAGTTAATTTATTCTCCTGATTAAATTAACTGATAGCTAATCAATCATTGAGAAACTAATAGAACCTTTATAATATGTATAAATTCACTACAGTTTAACTTGTTTTTAAATTGGGGTATTTTAATATAAATGTTTTTAACAAAAAATTTAATTAGAACTCAATTCATCTCCCCTCTTGAGTGTACACTCCGACCAAAATTTGGTATCGTAGGGTTATTTTTGTTATTCAAAGTTTTCAAAATACTATGTTTTTTCAAATGAGATTTTTGTAGCATCATTAAAGATATTAAATTTCTGTTAATTCTAAATTTTATCTCTTTAAATTTATTTTCTAAAATCTAGATATGGATAATATATTAGAAGGGGCTGCTACCAACATGCCACCTTTCTTTAATGGTAAAAACTACGCTCAGTGGAAACTTAAGATTAAAATTCACTTAGAGAGTATGGGATTTGAAATCTGGACTGCTATGGAAACTCAATATAAAAATCCAGAAACTGAAAGAACTACTTTGGATGAACCTACTAAAGAAGCTTACAATAATAAATGTATAGAAATGAATGCCTTGTACTGTGGTTTAGGAGATGAAAAATTTAATAGAATATCTTCTTGCAAAACTACTTATGAAATCCATGACACATTGGCTATTTCTCATGTGGGAACAACCAATGTTAATGAAATGAGATTGAACACTTATACTATTAAATATGATAATTTTAAAATGAAGCCTGAAGAGTCTATTTCTGACATGTATCTCAGGTTCAATGAGATTTTAAACACAATTATCTTCTTTGGAATGTTTGTTCTAGCAAGGGAACAAATTATGTGGATATTAAGATGTCATACAGAAAGATGGAGAGGCACATCTGTTTCCATTAGAGAATCGTGCGACATCAGCAAACTTCCTATTAAAGAATTAATAGGTAAGAGTATGATGTTTGAGGAAGAACTAAATGTGAATAAAAAAGATGATGATGAACATAAAAATAATTCAGTGGCATTCAAGTATACTGCCTCGAATAGAAAGGACAAGGAGAATGTATAAATAAAAACTGAAATCTCAACAAGTGAAAGAACAGATTCTGATAGTGATGCTGAGATGGCTCAAATAGCTAGAAGATTTAAAAAGTTCTACAGAAAGAAGAAATCATTCAGAAAATCAGGCTACAAATTTAAATATAACAACAAAGTTCATTAGAAAAAGTATTAGATGAAAGCTGATAAGAGTGATGAGATTATCTGCTATGAATTCAATAGGAAAGGACATGTAAAAGCTGATTGTCAAAAATTTAAGTTCAAAAGGAAATATGACTACAAGGAAAATAAGTATATGAGAGAAATTGAAGCTACCTGGAGTGATTTAGAGGACAACATAAGTGAATATGATGTTTTTGACTCTGAAAATAATCGTGATAACTTGTGTTTTATGGCAAACACATCAGAGGTAACACTGCACACTCTTGCTTTAAATTCATACTATTCTGGAGTTGATTATGATTATGATTCTGAATCTGAATATATGTCTAGTGAAAAATTATTTGAATATTGTAGTATTGTAGAAGAGACCTGTAATGATCTTAAGGACATGTACATAGCCTTAAATAAACAACATGCTTTATTTAGTACTCTTAAATCAGCCCCTGAGGTTGGAAAGGAAAAGAATGCTCAATTTCTTAAGGAAAATACCGAACTAAAACTGTATAATGAAAAATTAAGGAAGGACTTATAAAAATTCAAAAATGAAAAAGATACACTTATAAAAATTCTCGGTAAAAAAGTGGCACAAAAGTACACTACTAGTTTGGGATAACAACCTGGACAGAGACAGTTTACCAAAAATAGATTTATTCCTAAATCTGGATGAAATTCTGCTAGTTCCAGTTCTGGAAATTCATATGCCTCACCCTATTATTCACATTTTTATAGATTAAACAAGTATACATTTCAATATAAATTGATCTTGTGAATTATATGAGACCCATAAGCCAAATTTGGGTACCTAAAAATTTAATTGCTAACCTGTGAGGACCCAATAAAATCTTGGTAACAAAATCATTTTCCATCTAAAACTATTTTGTAGGAGACCTTCTTGAATAGTTCTCACAAGAATATGTGGTACTTGGAATGTGGATGTTCATGGAACATGTATGGAGACTATACATGCTTTAAAAGAATAATAAAGATTGATAGAAGCTATGTAACCTTTGGTGATAATTCCAAGGGAAAGATCATCAGCCTAGGCCAGATTGGTAACACTGATTCAGTTTTAATTTCTAAAGTTTTATTTTTTGATGGACATAAATATAATATGTTATGTATTTCTCAGTTATGTGATGGTGGCATTAATGTTAAATTTGAAAATGATTCTTTTAATGTTTTTAATTCCAAAAATGTTTTACTATTTTCTGCTTGAGAAATGAAAATGTTTATGCTGTTGATTTGGATTCTGTAGCCAAGAAAAATTTTAATTGTTTAAATTCCTTTCATAAAGAATCATGGCTTTGGCAAAGAAGATTCGGACATTGCAACATTTATTCACATAGAAAATTTACTAGGAAGATATTAGTTAGAGAACTAACCAAACATGAATTCCCATCAGAAAATGTTTGTAATCCCTGTCAATAGGGAAAGAAACATAATGATTCATTTAAATCAATGAAAAAAGTTTCAACTTCTCATCCTCTCGAGTTGGTTCACATGGATTTGTTTGGACCTTCTAGAGTTTATAGCTTAAATGGGAATCACTATGTCTATGCCCAAGTAGATGACTTCTCTAGATATACTTGGGAATACTTCTTTGCTCACAAAAGTGAAGCTTGGTCTTATTTTTTCAAATACTCCTAGTCTGTAGAGAACCTTAGTGGAGATAAGATTAAATCCCTAACAATTGATCATGGCCATGAGTTTGAAAATAATGATTTTGGGTCTTATTTCTAACACAAGGGCTATAGTCACAACTTTTCTTCCCCTAGGAATCATCATCAAAATGGTGTAGTAGAATGAAGAAATTGAACCCTGCATGAAATTGCAAGAACCATGCTTAATGAATATAACCTTCAAATTTATTTTTGGGCTGAAGCTGTGAATACAGATTATTATATTATCAATAGATTCTTGATTATACATGTTCTCAAGAATACCCTTTATGAGTTGTGGAATAATAGGAAACCTAAGGTTAGGTACTTTAGAGTCATTGGTTTCAAAGTCTTTATTCTCAATACCTAGTATAATCATGACATGTTTTCTTCTAAAAGTGATGAAGGAATTTTTCATGGTTATTCATTAACTAGAATAGCCCATAGTGTCTTTAAAAAAAGAACCAAATGTGTGGAAGAATCTGTTCACATCATGTTTGATGAAACTGATCCACATGAACCTAAGTCTTCTCTTGAAAATCTAGATGAATATTTGACTGTTCTGGACCTTAATGATAAAACTAAATAACCTTCTATAAAAACATCCAGTTCTGGACATATTATAGAATCAGCTTCTATAGAACCCGAACATATAGAAGATCCTAAAATTTTCTAGTCCTATATTTACTAGATCAAATATGATTCTAAAGAATCATCCTTTGGATACTGTTGTTGGTAATCTTGATAGAGGGACACATACTAGAGCTTCTTTATGAAACAAGGTTGAACATAAAGCCTTTCATTCAAAACTAGAACCTAAAAATGTCAATGATGAAATCAATGATGACATTTGTGTAATTGATATGAAAGAAGAGCTAAATCAATTTGAAAGAAACAAAGACTGGGAATTAGATGACAGACCCAAGAAAACTTTGACAATAGGAACTAAATGGGTTTTTAAAAACAAAGTTGATGAGTCTGGAAATATAGTTAGAAAAAAAAGCTAGGCTATTTGAACAAGGATAATTTTAAGAGGAATGTATAGACTATGAGGAAACCTTTTCACCTGTAGCTATATTAGAATCCATTAGAATTCTACTTGCCTATGCTGCTCATCTAAATTTCAAGTTATATTAAATGGATGTCAAAAGTGCTTTTCTAAATGGTATTATAATTGAAGATGTTTTTGTTGAACAACTACCTAGATTAAATAATCCCCATTCTCCAAATCATGTTTTCAAGCTATCCAAAGCTTTATATGGTTTAAAACAAGAACCAAGTGCTTGGTAAGATAGACTTAGAAATTCTCTTATTTCAAAAAGTTTTACTAAAGGGATTACTGATCCAACTCTTTTTATTAAAGGAATTTCTAAATTTGTTTTCATAGTAAAAATCTATGTTGATGATATTATTTTTGGATATTCTAAACATTCTTTCTGTACTGATTTTTCAATGAGTATGCAAAAATAATTTGAAATGAGTTTAATGGGAGAACTCAAATATTTTCTTGGATTTCATGTTTTTAAAAATGAAAATGGTATTGTTTTGAATCAAAGTAAATATACAAAGGATATTTTAAAACGTTTTGGTTTGGATAGAATTAAGTAAAGTGATACACCTATGATTACTGTCTGTAAATTAGATGTAGATGAAACTAGAAAACCAATGGATCAAACCAATTACAGATGTATGATTGGAAACATACTTGACCTTACAACTAGTCGACCAGATATTATGTTTAGTGTGTTTATGTGTGCAAGATTTCAAGATAATCCTAAGTAATCACACTCGATTCAGGTTAAAAGAATCATTAATTATATTAAACATTCTGCAAATTTAGGTTTGTTTTACCCAAAAGGACAATCTTTTGAATTAATGAGTTATTCAGATGATGACTTTGCTGGTTGCAAGTTGGTTAGAAAAGGCCAATATGGAACATGTCATTTTCTAGGTATGTCCTTAGTATCTTGGTGTAGTAAAAATAAGAATTATGTTGCTTTATCTACTGCCGAATCAGAGTATATAGTTGTTGGTATCTATTGTGCACAAATTCTGTGGATGAAACACACTCTTTTGGACTATGGATTGTATTTTCAACATGTTTCTATTTACAATGATGACACTAGTGCAATTAATATTTCAAAGAACCTTGTGTCTCATTCTAGGACAAAAAAAATTGATGTAGGGAACCATTTTGTAAGAGGTCATCACCAAAAAGGTGATATTACTCTTGAATTTATAGGTACGGAACATCAAGTAGCTGACATTTTCACCAAACCTTTATGTTCAGATAGGTTATGATACATTAGACATGAGTTAGGACTGATTAACCTTGATTGGTTGATACCTCACCGATGTGAAAACCTCACTGATGTGAAAACCTCACCTATGTAAAACCTCACCGATATAAAACCTCACCGATATGAAAACCTCACCGATGTAAAACCTCACCCATAGGAATTTTCACCGATTAACACTACCGATGAGTACACATTGTTTTAAACTTTTTTCTGCCTCCAGAATTTCTATCGTTTTTATTTATTTTATTTTATTTATTTTTTGATTCTTAAATGATAAAATAGTGTTCTAGTTACATCTCAATCCACCAAGCCTAAAACCATTTTCCCTCAAGCCTTAGGTCCCGAACCTCTCGAAAACCCCAATTTCCTTAAACAAGAGATGGAAATGACCAAAATCACTACTCTTAGAGATGACATTGATGAGCCGAATGATAAGAAATAGATGATCGAGCCAAAAGGAAGTGGTAGTGTTAGTAGAACACGGTCCGGAAGGTGACCAGTGAACCCGCATTTACAGAATAGATTTATTATGATTGAAAAAGAGCTTTGTGTGGAATGGCTGGTGCCTTGTAGATCATTAGTTATCGAGGTCTTGGAAGATAAGGACTGGGTAGATTGCTTTTATAACAAGAATGGACCTACTATCTGAGGATAGTGAAACAGTTCTATGAGTTCGTAATCATTGAGAAATCATAATATGAGAACCGAATAATTTTCTTTTGTGAAGGAAAAGGAGATATCGTTTTCATCCGTTGAGTGGGCTAAATGCCTGAAGGTTCCAAACGAAGGTGTTCCTGGATACTTCTCGAGATCAGTACCACCTAAATGTGACATATTAGATTATGAAATTTCCTTATATTAACTCACTGTTAGTGGATCCATGAAAGGTGGTTGCTGCTGAAATGGATGGAGATAAAAAATTTCTATTAAAATTTGTTCAGCATGTTTTAATTCCATGAAGATGGAAATTTTTCAATTTAAGATGTCAGGATATCAACTTGATGCATATTTTGAGACATAGTGTGAAAGTGAATCTATGCAGACTACTAAAGATTCAAATGGATGATATGATTAGATCACAGACAAAAACCAATGCCTTATTCTTTTTCAAGTTGATCTCAGTGATGATCAAAGTAAAATGGGTAGCTGAGTCTCAGGATGAGACAGTGGTAGTAAAGAATAATTTTTATATCAGAAACATAGTTTGCAAATACATGGTGATAAACTGGAATCCATTAAGAAGAGAGTGGGTTAATGATGACAAGAAGGTTTATGATATGTTCAATCCTGTGGATAATCCTTGAAGGCTTAAGGATGTAAGGGATCCAGGTCAAGGACCTAATGAAGAAGAATCTGAGTACAGTGATGAGACTGATGAAGAGGAGACTTCTATGGCTGTTGGAAGAGATCCGGACTTGACCCGAAGACTTTTTTTTCTGAAATTCTAACTAAAATAAAAGAAAAAATTATTAGAAGAAGAAACAAATGTTGATGAGGAAGACTAGAAGGCTCCTGAGAATGAATAAGAAAGAGAAAATGAAACTGAAGCATGTGATTTTGTCTGCTTAGGTCTGAGTCCATTGATTGGAAGCTCAGTTGTGCCTGTTAAGGAAGTGGTGGGAGAGATGGAAGGAATTGTGCCCCATCCAGAGGAGCCTCTTGCTGTTGAAGAGATGGAGTTGATTGTAGAAGATTCTTCTAAGGAATAAATACCTACTGAGAATGTTGTTGTTGTACTTGAAAATGCACCAGTTAAGGGGGAGCATCCAATCAGATTTGGCAGTGTTTCAGTAGCAGTTTAGATTGAGGATTGGACAAAAGATAAATTTTCATTGTGGTTTGTGGTTTAGATTATCCAGATTCAGATAATGAGACATCCCTCAATAAACCAAAATCCAATTATGATATTCAGACAGAGTAGTTACCTGAAGATGTGGTCAGAATGCATGATCTGGAAACGTTAAAGGCTGATCTCAAAATCAGTTTTGTTGTAGAGATAAGGAAAATGAAAGCTTCACTGGTGTCATCAATTCAATATATTATGAATGAATCAGTGACCAGTATATTATCTGAAAGAGAATCTGTTGTGGTTTCTCCTGCTGATATGATCACCAAGGCTGATCTTGAATCCTTAAAGAATGATATTAACGAATCTTTTAGTGCCTCTTTTGCCAAATTAAAGAACTTAGTTGTTGAATAGATGTGAAATTTGGAAAATTCTTTTGAACTATCTCTCAGATGTAATGTCTCTACCTTGGTGAAAGAATTAGTGTATGAAGTTAGAGCTTGCCAGAATCAGATGACTAGCTTACCATTGTATATTGATGTTCTAAAGAAGCATGTTATCTCTTTAGAATCATATATGAGTTATAGATCTCTAGGTAACAAATACATAGCTTATGTAAAAAGTGTTGTGAGCCAGATGGTATCAGTCTTTGAAGGATTTAAAACCTCCATGAAAGATCATGTCAGCACCCAGGATTCCCAAGTGAAAAATATTTTCTGTGGTTTGAAAAAAAACTTCAAGGAAACAACAACCTTTTTTATTGGTTCTTTTACTTCCATACCTTCACTGGATTTGGATCAGATTAGAGTTATGATGAAGGAGGATCTTGGTTCTACATCATCTAGTGGATCTGTGGACTCATCTGATCTGACCAAAGTGGTAATTTCTACTAGAGATTCAGCTAGAGAAATAATAAAGATAGTCCAAGACTATATGAGAGAAGCTTCTGCCTCCCAGAAAGAGGTGAAAGAAAAGATAGAATACTATTTTCAAAGGATTTATACAAAATATCAACTCAATAATCACTTCAAACGTATGATTGAAAACCTGTAGTTACCTCCTGTTAATCAAGACTTCAGAGAGCAAGTCAGCAAACTAAGAGAACTAACTCCAGCCTTGGACCAATTCATAGAGAATAAGGATGCTTTCATATCTGTTATAGAGAGAGGGGGAATAATTATGGATTTCAGAAATATTTTGTTTCCTTTATTGCATGTTGATTCTAGACCAGTGATTATACCTCTAACATTACCTGCCTCTCCCTCTACTACTTCTCATGTTCAGATGACTCCAGTCCCAGCTATCAAAAGCCTTACTCCTATAATCACTTTGAGAGCTACATAGTACAGACGAGGAACAGTTTCAGTGTCTCAGCCTCCTGTGATCATTTCTATAATTTCTTAGCCTCACCAGCATCTACACAGCCTGAATCCTCTTCTGATCCTAAGGGAAAATCTCACCTTGAGGATGTGGATTTAATAGGTGGCTAAGCTATTTGACAGGAATAACATGTAATTTTTTTTCATTCCATATACCGTTTTGAAACATGAAATACAAATGGATTTCTTTTCTTTACCATTTTGTTCCTTTTCCATTTGTTGTTTCCCACTTTTTGATTATCACATAGGGGGAGAAATATTATTGGGAAACATATCTGGGCTTACTAACTTCTATACGAAAGAGGGAGAAATGTTATCTAAGGGAGAGCTATTATGTTGTGTACCTTTGATACCATTGCATTTAATTATACCACTAGTACATTAATTATTTCAAATATTATATTGTTTTCTCTTATAAAATTGAATTTAATGATATATTCTATGATACATTACTAATTATTTTGATATTATAATATCATAAGTTTTGATTTTCAAAAGGGGAAGATTGTTGACCTCACCTGTTTTGATAATCCCAATTATACTTTTACGTGCTTTGATAATCCCAAAAACTATATATATATATATATATATTAATTCGTTCAATCATTGACAATCCATTATCAAGATGATAATAATATTAAAATAGTCCTTGAAATATGGTAATCAATGTTTATCTATGTTTATATGAGTTTTGAATTAATTCTAACTCAATTGGATTTGTTTTGCATAAAATGGATAAGTGTTATTCATTGATATGCTTATAGCTACTGATACAGATCTACCGGTACTTAGTCTACCGATAGACATAGTCACCGATACGCAATGTTCATCGATACACAGAGCTACCGGCATGTGTATTTCCATGGGTAATGACATGTCATGGATAGATCATGTCACCGATAGAGACAGCTACCGATAGAAGCTGAGCGACCGATAGAATCTGAGCTTCTGATAGAAGAAGTCTATCGATATACACTTCACAAGTAGATAATGGAGCTACCAATATTCACAGGCTATTGATAAAAATATCACTGATGAAAGCGAGTTACTACTAGAACAAGTGAGCTAACGATAGACCAAGAGCCACTGGTACAAGCGAGCGACCGATAGACCAAGAGCTACCGATAGAAGGAGTCACCAGTATATAGAGATATTAATACACAAAGTAATAGCTACTGATACCAGGAGATACAGATACATGACCAAAGAGCTACCGATAAGAGCTCACTGCTATACAAAGTCCACCATCACACGTATGCGGACAGAAGGCTAATAATGAATGACTGACCAGTCAAACTCTATACTCTCAATATTATTTATTTAATAAGAAACAGTAATACTTGATGTTTTTAATGAAATTAATGTTATTTAATTATAGTTGTTGGCATGTCAGGGAACCGTACCTAGTACCCATGAAAAGGTAATCATTCCCATTTCCATAGATGAATGTTATAAAAGGAATGACAAAGACCGGGCACAAAATGCGATGTGAAAAGTGTATAGAAATGCAGTTGCACGAAGATTACATACAACGGGAAAAAGAATGTTGAAAAGTGGTGCATAAAGAAAGCCTAGTTTCATACTCAAAGATCACTAAACACAAATGAATCCATTCTTCCCGAAGGAGAACACAAGTTGCACCTTACTCAAGGAGTGAAGAACTACAACGAAAGATCATCATGCAATCTAGCTGTTCAAACTGAACTTGAAGAAAACGACCCTCTGTTTTTCATACAAAAACCAGAGAAGGACTCAGAGATTCATATACATCAATCCAAGGAGTCTAGAACTTCACTCAAAACACATATAGCACTCTAAACTAATTTCTATCTATTTAGCTCTCTTATTTTTTACTCATTTACTTTTTGAGTAGTGTATTTACATATTGACTCCTAGACTAAACTAGAGGATACTACATCCTCACTCCAAAATTCTTACACATTACTATATCCCACTATGAATTGTGGAAGAGGTCAAGTGTGACCTGGATAACCTGTGTTCTATTTCTATTAGTTCCCAGAAATAACTGTGTTAGGGGTCTTAGTACATGGATATTATTTATACTCTTTTTTACCCCGATCCAGGGTGTGGATCAAATTTATATAATTTTTTTGAGAGGACTAAGTCTCGGCATGAGACTAAACCTCTTAGTTATATCTACTGTGTATTTTAAATTATGTCTAATGTATACTATATATTTTATATTCCGCTACTAATTACATTGAAATAAAATTTGTTTTAATGTTACTTTGATAGTTAAATTAGCAATTGATTAAACTTATTGTGAACCAATAAGTTAGTTTTAAAAGTTAATTTAATCTCCTCATTAAATTAACTGAGACCAAATCAATCTATGAGAAACTAATTGGACCTTTTCAATCTGTGTAAATTCACTACAGTTTAACTTGTTTTTATATTGGGGGATTTTAATATAAATATTTTTAACAAAAATTTTAATTGGAACTCAATACACCCCCCCAATTTGAGTGTCCACTCCGACCAATAATGGGGAATCCCCCCATTTTCTTTTAACAACTGTTTAATGTTGAACAATTAATTGAGTTAGTGAGTTGAACTAAAATAAATCATTGCTCGTTCAACCTATATAAGTACAATGGGGCCAAAACATAGTGGATTTTAAATTATGGATGACCATGAATGTTATCTTTTATTGTCTTTTATATTAACAATGATATTAAGATATCGTAGTGGTAGATTGTAGTTTTTTTCTCAACCCCGATATATTTTCTAATAATGATGATGTTTTGTTCAATCTATCCATGATCCATCAAGGTTGAAATAGATAATCTATTATGTCAAATCAATTTAAAATACCCATAAAATGGATTATAATCACATTAATTTATTTTAAAAAATATGATGAAAATATTTATTTTAATTGATAACAAAATATTTGGGTTCTAAACATTGAAAAAAATAGGTAACATAGAGTCACTATAATAATGATCACATATCTACAATTAAAATGTTGTTGATATTATTATCATAATCTTTCACATAATCTTATGTAATTCTATTATACACAATCATGAATATATTTTTATTTGGGGTTCTAAGGGATATAACATTTATATATTAATTCCCTTATGTTCAATCAAACAACATCACATAATCCATCAATGTTACAAAAAAATTCTTCAAAATGGTTCATATAGAGAATACGATCAAGAATATCATATACTCCTGGAGTATATAGACATGTGTGATGGATTAGGCTCACTCATCTTGCATCGATGTGATGATCGATATAATTGATGACCAACCCATTCTATAGAGATTACACAAAGTTTCAATTATATTCCACAACAGCATCCACCATCCAATATCCAATAATTGATGTATTTCTAGAAAAGAACATACCAAAGGAATTTTTTAATATTTTATTATATCACCTTATACATAGATTATACTCTAATGAAATACCAATGTTCACTAAAATAAAATATAAGGAAAATGAACTAATTTCCAAAAATACAAATACTTTTACTTCCTCCATGTAAAAGAATAATTTAGTTCCCTCTTTGATTATACATTGATTTTCATGATATTTTATATATTATGTGGTTCATGGTTTTTATTTTTGCGAAAATGGACACTAAACATTGTTTGGGTGCACAATTACTACTTACCATGTGGTGAAAACATGGTATATAATAGTGAAGCTCGTGTTTTATTTTTTGATATTCGACATGGTTAGTCAATGGATAAAGCTAAATAAAGAATATATATGGTTTATAGGTGTTTTTCTAGTGGTGTCCACCAACATTATCAGGGAATTCCCAAAATATTATGCTCTTTCTAGAAAACATTATTTTGAATTTTTAATTTATCTAAGGCCACAGATGGATGGTTCATAGTTTCATATACTATACATCCTAACCATGCACCCCGATCATTACCTCTTAAAATATAGAATTTACCTCTTTTACCTGGAATATTTTTATATATGACCACCTGCAAATGACAATTTGGAATGGAGTAAAATTCCCACAGTGTTTTTGAGGCTTATCTCTTTGCTAAATTGATTATCAATCTCCATTCTGAATAGATCTAATCAATATATGTTCCATTTTTTATTTTTTATCTCTACTGCATATATGCATTCATGATCTCCCCCCTTTTATTAATGGATAACAACATTGTAGTTGGTTATTAATATATGGGGTCTATGAAATGATTATTAATGTCTTCAATTGATCTACTATTTTGATGACTGGATTGATTTGACTTTTGTCATTACTCGCAATACCTTGTTTTTTCCTACATTCGTGAGGTGTGTCCATATATACAGAGGTTATAGCTCATTAATTACTCTATGTAATTTTGATTTGTGTTCATTTTAATTATATAGTTTGTTGATTTCATATTGTATTTATGATTTTCTAGGACAAAAAATATTTTAAACGGTCATAGTTTTAATAAATTATTTTTGAAATATTTTTTTTAAATTCATTAAACGTGATTTTTAATCAAAAATAAATATTCACGTATGGATGGAGTGAAACAACTACATTAAACGTGATTTTAATAAGCATGGTTTTTAGAAAAAATTAATTATTGGAAACCATGGGTGTGTCAGTTTATGGTCATTTAATAACATAGGGAGTGTAAAAGAACAAGGTGTAATACTAATGTTATCGATGGGATATGTCATCACTCAATATTTATAGTATACATGTTATACATACCATTCTATTAATATTTCAGACTGACTACATATTCTGATAGACAATAACCTACTTTTTCATGGTACTATTCATGATGAAAAATTTCATGTTTTGTTCCCTACATGTTTATATAATGGAATATTAATTTTATAAGGTCCTAGAAATTTATAAATAAAATTACATTTTTTTGAATAAATAACATATTATGTAATATTTTTATAAAAACATGGAATTATTAATTTATTTTGGAACATTATAAAATATATCTTATCAAATTTAAAATACCATTAACCATTGTAACGTTGCAGTCTGAGATCCATTTAATTTGTGTCCTGAGCTTATGAGACACAAAGCCTCGAGTGCACCTCCATATACCCCAGAGGCTAACCACTTGAATACAGGGTGTAAAAGTGGTATGATTTGGATACATTACACTCATATCAGAGTATCACAATGCATAAAACCATAAAAATACAGCAAGAGAAGAAAATATAAAAAGACATAATATTATTAAACTTCTGAAGTATATATAGATAAATTAAAAACTATATAATAATAAAAATACACAAGATTGTGGAATATACATGAATGCATGACAAGCTAATATACATTAGAGGAACATGGTACAAAAATTTAAAAACCTGGTATTGCAAAAAGAACAAAAAACTTCTCTAATGGAATATCAAGCTAATGCTCTATAATCAACTCCTAATATCCTTATATAAGTATGTCATTTTAGATTTTCATGGAAAGGAGATTTCCCTTTTCCAGGCCTATAGTAAATTAATATTCATGGGTAATAAAGATATCCCATTTATGGTGTGAGAGAAAATTGTAGTATGCCACCACCAATGGTGTCTATATGTATCCCATGTAGTGGTTATAACTAAAAAGTGTGTTTGTTTTGATGAAATTTTAAACAAGGTTAAATAAATAAATAAAAACATACAAAAGTTTATGAAGGAAACCTAGAGGCTCTACATTAATTTTCACATCGAGTAAATTATTTTTTGATTAGTAACTATATATATAAAAATAATATGAAAGTATTATAGTTTTAATTTCTATCTACCTATATGGATAATGTATTTGGGGATATAAGAGTCCACATACATAGAATACAATGTGCTTTTTGGAATCCACATAACTCATTTATCTATAGCCAATCTGAAAAAGTCTATAAGATAAATAAAATGGTTATATTTATTATTTCACATAATGAGTCTGAGATTAAATGCTAGTCACTCTAGATCATGAGTGTTCCATCATGCCAATAATCAATGAAAGAGATGATGTCTGACATTTCCACCAACCAGCTAGTGTCAATGGTGTGAGACGTCCTACCCAACACCGGATGTAAGGTAACATGATTATGTCATTCCCAACATATTCTATACCATCATATCACAACATATACCTAGGTTTAATAATATTTTTATAATAATATGTGAATAATTACTTTACATTTATATAAATATTATAATTAAATTACAACAAGCCATCTCAATTAGCAATTAGAATTTAATTAAGAGATAGAATATTTTTTGACCTTACCACTCTGTATATATCATTTAATTTGGATAATTAATTTCATTTAAGGAATTGAGAACCACCACAAATGATGAATTCAGTTTAATTCAAACTATTTAATTTTCCAATGAATTGAAAATGCATTTATATTTATAAAAAGGGAACATTGAAGGTGCCATTTCCAATTGGGAAATTGCATACCTATTTAAATCCACCTATACATTGAGACAACCATTTATGGGGTTAATTTGAGTCATTCAATAATTATATAATTCATAAAAAACAATTATAATATTTGAAAAATCCTTACATGTCATTCATGGCCACTACAAAATTAACTAAATTGGGAAAATCAAGTTGGTACACCAATGGGGTGTTTATAAACATGGTTAACATACTATGAAATGTTAAAAAAAGTTAAATGGGTGGTAATATTGGTGTATATAACAATTTAATATGAGGAACTCCATTAAATGGAACCACATGGAAAACCCCATTGTATGATACAACAAAAATGCTATGAAGATCATAAAAACTATTTAAAAATGATGATATTACGTACCATAGGGCCATTGTTGGCTCCTTGCTTTATATCTGCATCATATTTGGATTTGGATTTATTAAATCGTCAAAATTGGGTAAATACGTGAAAATATTGTAAAATTGATTGTTACTATATAGCACAACAGATTTGAACATAAACTTGAAATGGAGGTGATAGGATTGTTTGTCAAACCATGATATATCTATTGCTTTAGATGGTTCTCGAATAAGACATCAGACATGAGAGTTATCTAAAATCATTGATTTGGATAAAAGGATAGGTACAAGAGTAATGAAATAAATAAATCTATCATATGAATGAATGTGTAATAGAAAAATAGATAAATTATTTAATTGGGGGGATATGTAATTTCACCATAAAAATAGGTGGCATGTGGTTATGACAGATGGTTTTCCAATCCTTGTGCAAAATGTGCTCAAGACACATCCCAAAAGATATACCCTACATATTTGAGGTAAATAATTTCCTTAAATGTTTTCATATAGTGAAATATACAACTGTCAAAAGTATGGAGTTTTTTACATTGTCATGTACCAATATTAGCATTGTTTTAGAAAAACTATATGACTCTTACTTCACCTTTAATTTTCCTCACCCTTTTACAAGAGATTTATCATGACCTACCTTCTACAAGATGATGTATGGGATAGAAATGTTCACTTCACTTACATCCTCATGATAAATGATAGATAATGAGCCCTGAGTCTGGCCTTCAGTATCCCCTGATTTGAGAATAACACCATGGGTATAAAATCTCAAATAATTTGGAATGCATTTACCTTTTTATAGAAAAAGATTGGGAGATAAGATTATAAATATTTGAAAAAATTTCTAAAGGTTAACACAATTCCATGAATATATACCCAAATGCATGTTCAAAATTATAGATAACACAAATAATGAATAAACTCCCAAATAATGTACCAAAAGAAAAAAAATCTATGGAAAAACATCAAATATCCCAACACAAAGCTATTAAAGTCTAGCACGGTTCTAGAAGTCCTCCCAGAAACTAGAAAGCAATGTTATATACATAGGTTGAGAATACATGTATACTGATTAGAGAAACTATAGTTTCTCATTAACATGCAAGAGAACATTATAATGCCCCTATGAGAAAACTTCAGAACCCTATGCTCTCTCCAATGAATACAAACCAACACAAACACACCAAGTCACACATACTAAAGTAAGTCCATTCATGAAAGGTAGTAATATAATAACATCAACATTTGTGTATCCTACACGACTTTTCCATTGGTTAACTGATTATTCTTAATAATCAAACATCTTGATGCTACCATTATTCTCACATTCAGTCCCATTGCCACAACCTTCCTATAGACAACTAGGACTTAAACTGCAAACAACCACACTAGTAGACACCAGGGCCACAAAAACCACTCACCTCACATGAAGACACAAGGGCCTTATCCCAAAGGTACTTGGTAAAACATTTTGGGACCGCAATCACCAAATACGCATATCAAAAACTAATATTTTCAAAATTAATACGGGACTATGTTAAGCAGTAATATATTACAGCCTACCTAGGAATGCCTGATATTTAGGATCCCTGAAAATGGTGCGGGGAAGAAAGCCATTAGTCATCCTTCGGTCCACCCACCAGTTTGTTGGGAAAGGCACCCTCCCCCATGATATGGGGGTATTCAGCACATGGTGCACATTAAGGGGAGATATAAATAGATATTAACAGGAAATTTAATAAATATATAGGTAATAAAACATTAAACCCTTAGTTATGAGTTTCACATGAATAGACAACAAGCCCACCACAACACTTCTTTTGCTGGTATCCCTATATGCATAACTATACAAAAACCACTACCAAGCATTAACCCAACCCCATTTTTGTTCAATTAACATTTATTTATTTATAGAGATTCACGTAAAATTATACTAACACTACCTAGAAACTAAAAAATGTATCCATACCATGAAATGAACAATACCAAGATGCAATCCCTTAGCACAAAAGCATAAGACTAGACCTGCAATCCCATAACACAACAACGCAAAACTATACATACAATACCATTGAATATACCAATTCAACAATTTTCAACTATCATTCATCAAAATTGATATTTCCCATTCCTTATATAACACCGCATCCCTAAATCCCTATGGTTAAAATGAATTTGAGATGCATTCCCACTTCATTATAAGTTCAAAAACATCCTACAGCCCAACTGTCCAACGTCACCCCATAGTCAAAACACAACAAAGGCAGTTCTACTGCTTACAAATCCATACATTCCTCAATCAGTAAATATCTTTTATTGAGAAACCAACACCCCCTATATCACCCCTCATACAAATCCCTTATAACCCAGAGTAGAAAACACAACACATAACCACATCCAACAGACCATTTGTACTAAAATTTAACTGATATTGGTTTTTTAGTTTCTACATTAATATAACTAGGGTGATCGCAGACAAGATTTGGTCATTGGGAATCAATTTATTTAACGGATTGTACATGATTAATCAGATTTCATGTTATATTAGTATATCCAAACATCACAATAAAAAAGAAAATTGTTTGGGAACAAGAAAATACCACCAATGACCAATATTTTTAGTTGTCATACATATACCAAAAACAAAAAATAATCAAAGATAACAAAATAAAACAAGAAAACAACATCAAACCATATCCTACTGATTGTATTATTTTCGTGTGTTATCTTTTGATCATAAAAAAGTGTAGTATAATTATTATTTCAAGAAGAGTATCCCACCATTCCTTACAAGGAAACTTTAATATACCAACCCCTCATGATGAAAAAATGTAACGAATAAATATAAATTCCCTACCTATTGATCAATGGATCATGGTTCCTTATTACACCCAAAACAGAGGATGGAATGACTTGTAGGAAGAACTATGCAAAGGCTCACCAGGAAGGGCTCCAGCATAGATGCATGACTAGTCCTAGGAGGAAGCCTCTAGGTGCACCAAGATAAAAAAATTAATAATAAATAGACTCAAAGTTTAAGAATAGGCTCGATAAGAAAATCAAGGAGGCCATTTCAATGTACAGGAACATCAGATCATTGTTTTGACCACATGACTTGGTGGTTTCACACATTAGAATTATTTTATATTTAATAATTCCCCTAGAAAATGGCAGAGATAGACAGATGTATGGTAGATAGTTAATATATTAAATTAAATCTGAGATAAATAACACGTAAAATAGGGAAAATAGGGGAATCTCGGAAAACTGGGTGTGGGGTGTGACACCATTTGGTGAGACACTATAAAAGTGCCACCGTAAATGGTGTGACCGTGACGGGGCATCTATGACTGTTTCACAGTAATAGGTGAAACATAAAATGGTGAGACTGTGATGGAGTGACTAATACCGGTTCCACTATAATGGTTCCACAATTTTGTTGAAACTATTTGGAGGAATGCAGTTTTTTTTTGGAAAACTCTAGGAAAAAACCATTGTGACCACAATGAACACTACTACCACAATATTTTCACAATGTAAAGGCATGGGTAAATCTGGGTCATTACATCAAATAACTCTCAAACTATTATCCTCCTTGAGAATTAAAAACCAAACCTAAAGAGGGAGAGTCCAAAAAATCACCTCTTAGGATACCTCTCATGGATAAACTACCGTGTATTGAAAACTGGAGGGTAAAACTCCACATCCAGGAACACCTCATTGACTTCTATCTTCGGATTGACATGGAAGACACTAAGGCTCCACTCCCTCATGTAGTCACACAAACTAAAAAGGTCACACTATCAAGACACATTATTTAGGGAGATCCTTCCTTCATGTCATGATATTGGTTTCTTTGGGTTGAACTAACTCACCCAAATGGGTTTCATCGAATCCCCAGTAATGCTTCTTTATTTGAGATCAGGTTCCCCCTTCCCACACGTTAGGGCTTTTCACAATCATTCTAAGAACTATGGGTACATCTCTTCTCATTGAAAACAAGGTCATGAATTCATCACATGAAAGGCACAAAATAAAAACATTACAAAAAAACTCAAAATTGTTCTGGGTGATGGGTATTCCTCTATGATTCTTACTGAGAAGTACTCTCCTTGAGTTCACCATGGAACTAATGAAAATGAACCAAATGAATGGTTCATCCATGATGCTCCATCTCCTCAAGATCCACGATTCTCACTGGACTCTCCATAAATTTGCTTTGTCCTTCACATCCAACTCTCCCAAGTAAAATATGTGGGAGTCATCATGTAGATACTAATTGATCTAAGAGACGTGGAAGACTTCATGGATTCTACCCAACCACGGTAGAAATACCAACTGATATTCCACCTTTCGGAATCGTTGCAACACCTTTAAGGGTCTGATGAACCTAGGACAAAGCGTGATCCCTCTTCCAAACCTCTATCTCACATGCCATGGGAAAACCCATAAGAAGACATGGTCCCCAACCATGAACACAAACAGTGTCCTCCTATGATTGGCATACAACTTCTTCTGGTCATGAGATGACTTCACCCATTCACGCACAAGATGAACCTTCTCTATAATTCCCTGCACCATTTTCGGTTTATGAACAACTGCCATTCAAACCTCTATCTATCACATGGGTGAACAACCTGGTCTTCCATACAAGGATACAAACGGTGCCATTTCAATGGTAGTGTGATACATTTTATTGTAGGAAATCTCTACCAGGGGGATGTGGAATACCCAAAATCCTTTGAATTTTAGAACAAGAACTCGTAGTGTATCCTCTAGTGTCTGGATGGTCCTCTCTCTCTCAGCATCGGTATGAGGGTGAAAAGCTGTGAGGAGGCATAGATGGGTGCCGAAATCATGTAAAAATCCTATCCAGTCTCATGATGTAGTGTTTGAATCATGATATGAAACTATGGATCTTGTAACATCATGAATTCATGCCACTTCATTCACAAACCTATGTGGTGAGGAATCCACTTTTCTCCAGTTCATAACCAATGATAATTGAGCCTATTTCATAAATTTATCCACCTATTCCAAGATATAATAATTGCATCCCACATTCGTAGGTTTTCCTTTGATGAAATCCATCAAGACGTCAAACCACATTCACTCGAGAACATCTAAGGGCTACAACTGTCATCCAAGAACATGGTGCTCAACCATCTTTTACTGACACCTTACACCCCATTACACATACTCCACAACATCCTACATCACTCCAGGCCAGCACAAATTACCTCCCATGACCTAGTACATCTTAGATACTACAATATGTATAGCTAGTGGTATGTTATTGAAAACACTAAGAATTCCTTCATGCACAGCCACTGGGACAAATAGCATCCCACAGTGTAACATCCAATTCTAACTACCCTCCAACCATCCATCTAGAGAAAAACCCTAGCTAACAAGAACATGCATCACATCCGTCATTGAGTCTTCCCACTAAGAATCATCCGCCTTCCGTATCATGGATGACTACATAATAATGTAAAATAAACAATATCTACCATCACCCACTATGATGCCCAGATGTAAGGAAACCAACTCCACCATTTCCTTCTAAGCATCTGTGGACTCATGAACTCCATCCTTTTGTGGCTTTCTACAAATGTAATTGGCCACCATGTTTCCTCTCCCGAGCTATAAATGATATCCTATTCATAGTCATGAAAAAACTCTATCCACCACCACTACCACATGGTTAGTTCTCGCAAGAAGAATATATTCATTAAGATCTTATTATCTGTGAAGTCCACAATGTGTTCCCCAATATGGTAATGTCTCCACCGCATCAGAGTGAACACAACCACATCAAGTTCCAGGTCATGGGTTTCATTTTTATGTTCATGATTACATAACTTCCAAGACCCATAAGAGATCACTCCCCACTGCTACTGCAGCACACGCCCAAAGACTAGACTGGAAGCATCACATAACACCTTGAACAATACCCCTTCCTATGGAAATCTCACCACCAGAGTACTGACTAACTTCCCCTTCAGAGAGATGATGGTTTCCCAACACTACTCACTCTATTGGTTGTCCCGCACTCTCCAAGTAAAAGTTTTCAATGGAGTCACAAATCATTAGAAGTGAGGTAAGAACCTCTAGTAGTAACCTTCTAGTCCCAAAAATATATGAAACTCCTCCCCATTATTGGGTGATTCCCAAGAAACAACTACTTCACTCTTTGATGGGACCACCACTATTCCCTACTAGGATACCATATGTCCATGGAAGTGAACCTATCATGTCTAGAACTAGCAATTGAAAATATTATTCTATAATTGGTGGTGTTAGAGGACCTCCTAAGAAATCCTTAAATGCTCAGCATGATCCTCATTTTATCTTTAGTATATATAGATGTGTTTGATGAACACAACCACAAACTAGTCTAGATACACATTAAAAACAGTGTTCATCAGTCCGACGGACTTAACTGGTGAGTTTGTAATGCCAAAGGACATGACCATGAATAAAATGTTCTCATACCTGCAATGGAATGTAGTCTTCAGGATGTCACCCTCCTTCAATGACAACAGGTGATATCTAGATTCTATCTATATTATAGAGAACCAACCTACTCCCTTAAACTGGTCAAAAATGTCATTGATCCTCTAGACGGGGTAAGGGTTCTTGACCATAACTTGATTCAATGTTCGATAGTCTATGCATAGCATAATTCTATTGTATACATTTTTCAAAAACAATACTAAATCACACCACGATGAAAAAGTTTGACAAATAAAATCCTTATGCAACAGGACATGTACATGAATCTGCAACTCTTGCAACTCTGAAGGTGACATCTGATAAGGACCCATCAAAATCGGGCATGCAACCAATTGTATGTTTTTTCTAAACTCAATATCTCATCATGGGGGTAGAGTCACATCCACTTTGTGGAAGGTGTCCAAGAACTCACCGACCATCCCCAAATCATCCACCATCACTGAGTCTGCTGATTCCACTAACAGCTTTGATAAAGGAGAAATATGGGGCTCCACTTTCTGGATTCCCTCCTAGAAACTCCACTTTGCAAATAAATCTACATTCTTTATACCCATATCTTAGAAAGAAACCCCTCCCTAGAATTATTCTATAACAGTGTGCATGAAAAACTGATAGGTGATTCCTAGGATGACATCACATTTCTAAATTTATAGCTGAAGAATATATCCACTAAGCTGATGTCTCCCCAACATCTGTCTACATCCTTGACAAACATCAATCATGCTAGTCTGATCTTCATCTAGGGTAATCAACACTTGGGTAATTGACATTCTCTGTAGAAGTAGATCCGTGGAATGGGCTAGATTAGGTTCCAAAAAGGACTACGAAGATCCTGAATCAAACAAGGCACATGCATGTGTACAAAATAGACTGATTGTACATTGGACAACCTCTGGCCCTATTGGAACTACTTCCTCTATGCCATGAAACTACCCAATACCAACCCTTTAACAGATAGGATTTCGACTGACACCCCAACAATTCCCCAGTCATAGTCCCTGGGGAGCGCACTATGGTTATCCTCCTCCAACAACATCTACCCTCAATGGAGCACGAGCTCACTGCCCCTGCTGCTGGAAAGGCCTAGTGGGGATCTACAACTACAGAGGTGGGTTCTCAATGTAGCCACCCCTACTATACTATACATTGATAGGGAACTTATTCTAAAGAATCGACCAATTAACCAAAAAAATTATCCTTGGTCCTAGGCCCATAGGGAAAAGGTTAGTCTCAGATGATCAGAACTGGAAATACAAAGGCATAGTCCTTGCTGTCTTAAACATAGAAGGCCATGACTTCGAATACCTACTGTTGATGGCCTTCCCCTTCGATGAAAATAGCTATATTCCCTCTCGTATCACACCTCCTTTTGAGTTCATTCATTGTACTAAATAATAATTCTTCAGATTTTATATATACATCAGAAGAGTAATTGGAGTGATAGTATGCAGAAGAGAAGGTCACAGTGCCTCCTCCGAGTATATTCTTTCTCAGTCCTGATCCAAAAATGGATTCAATGAAAAAATTAAAAAATTCTTAAACATGATCCCTTATTCCCTCATAGACATACTCTCTTACTGGAGGGATAACAGCTCCTACCTCTTCTCGGCCTTCATCATTGATGTACGAAATTCTTCCCTGACACCTTTTCAATGTCAACCCATGACACAACAGTCTCCTATCTCTGCCAGAGGTTATGATTCCACCAATTTCCTACCACTCCACTTATCTAGATCAATTACTTAGGTACCCAGTACTGATTTTTAGCATTAATAATGCTAAAATAGATCATCAGCTGCTCAAGCCATCTCTCCCTCTCCATGTCCAAGACGTTTCCCTTGTACATTCCCAGATTCTTCCACTAGAAGAAATGAAGTGTGTTCATACGGTTGTCACCATTCTTTTATTCCTTGGTATTCCTCTAATCAACTAAATGTGCCTCGATTTCTTGTAATACTAATGGCCGACGTTTTTGTGCCATAGCTGAAAAATAAAAAAAGAAACCCCTATGCCCAGATAGTTTGGAAATCCAATTTTTTCACAAATTCCCAAAATATACTATAAATCATTTCATTATGATGCACGAACCATTCCTGGGGTATCTACCTTGGAATTAGTGTAGCCTCACCTGGTCGTTTAGTATGTCTAATGTCATTACATCAGATCTTGGGGGTAATAAAATTATGTATCCTACCTGGTCTTCCAAGGCCTATTTCAAGCACCAAGATTGCCTATCAATATTTCCAAAACATCCCATGAAAACCACATTCTTCCTTACATTAAAAAACATCCAATATCTCAACCATCAATGTGATACCATTCATTCGTGACCTGTATTCCTCATTATGTGGGAAGGGATGAAAATGTGTCCTGTCCTTCCATCCTCAAGATGAAAGAGAGATAATGACCCCCTAGTCACCCATTTTGTAGGCCCTGAGGTTAAAACTAGCACCAAGGGTATAGAATCTCACATAATTTGGAAGAAATTACCCATTTTATAGAAAAATATAGGGATATAAGAATGTAAATCATAGATTCAACAAAGACGAAAGGTTAAAGTAAAGCTAAGAATCCATTCAAGTAGGCATGTTCAAAATTAAAGCTGATATAAATTTAGAAAAACACTCCCAAATAATGTACCAAATGTAAAGAATCTATGAAGCTTCAAAAATTGTCCTGGCACCCAAGAGAGTAATGTCTATCATTGTTTTCAACGTCCTTCTAGAAACCTAAAAACTATTTTATATACGTGGGGTGAGCATACAATTATACACACTAAGGAAACTAATCTTGTTCGTGTACAAGTAGGGTGACATACTAATGCCCTTTTGAGAAAGTAGTAGAACCTAAATCACATACAACAGAAATACTAACCAGTCCAACCTCAGTATGTCATAGTCATCGAAGTAACAAAAGTCAAGTAATGTAATCATAGAAGGACATCTACATTTGGGTGCCCAGCACCCCTTATACACTGGTTAGTTTCTCATTCCTAACAATATAACATATTTACACTACCAATCATCCCAAATATAGTACCACTGCTACTATATGCCTACACACACCTGGGCATCAAACTACACACAACCACACCTACAAACACTCAGGCCACAACACCCACACACCATTCTTGAAGGAACCTAGGCCTCATCCAGATGATACATGGGAAAACATTCATGTCCCGAAATTGCATGATCACCTCAATAAAAATAATAATGTCCCCAAGAATTAGAGACAATGGTAATCCAGATGCCAGTTCAGAGTACCAAATAATACCTGAGTTGCAAGATCCTTGAAGAGGGTGCGGGGAAGTAAGTCTATAACCAACCATCTTTCGTCCCCCTGGGATGTTGGTAAAGACACCCACCCCCCTGACATGGGGGTGTTCAAAAAATGGTACTCAATAAGGGTTGGGTGTGTATAGAAATCACAAGTAACTACAATATATATATATATAATAAAATACATCGCCCTATCCTATGGGATTCACACAAATATACAACTAGCCCACACTAGCACAACTTCTGCTACTACCCCAATACTATAAATCGTAAAACGATCAATCAAAAGCATAAAACCAACACCCTTTTGGTTCAATTTCCATTTATTTATTTAATGGGTTTCATATTAAATTATTACAACACAGTCATGAAACATACAGCCATAACCATACCATGAAATGCACAAAAATAATGTGGATTCCCATATAACTAAATCAAAAAACATGACTTGCAGTCCCAATAGACAATAGAACCAAAATAGACATGCAGTCCCATTACACATCACCATTCAACTACTTCCAACTATCATTTTCAATTTGAAAATACTCATTTCTTCTCTCAAAACCCAGCCATGAAGCCATGCTTCCGAAATGAATCACAAATGCAGTCCCACGACATTACATGTTTACAACCATCTTACAGTCCCACTACCCAACGTCGCCCCTCATCCACAACACAAAATGGTAGTTGTACTACCTATAAGTCCATCCATTCCAAAATCAATCACTCTATCAGACTGAGACACCCACCCCACCTATACCCTCCCACATACCATGCTCACAGTACCTAGACTGGAACACACAACACATAACCACAACCATCATACCAAATGTATTCATATTTAATGGACTTGGGATTTTTAATCTCCACATTAATATAACCAGGGTGATCATAGAACTAGTTTAATCGTCAGGAATCCATTTATTTAACTGACTACACATGATTAATCAGATTTCATGTTACATCTGTACATCAAAAAAACATAACAAAACTAAGCAGCACTGATGCACATGAAAAGGCCACAAACGAACACTATATTCCAAAGTCATACATCCACAAAAACAATAAAAAATCAATGATAAATAAAATAAAATAAGAGACCAAATTCATACCACATTGTTCCATTATTTTATCTATGCATGTTATCTTTTGATCATATTAAATTATTGCTTAATTCCTAAATCAGGAATAGTATCCATCCATTCCTTTCAAGGAACCATTAATATACCAACCCCTCATGATGAAAAATTGATGTGAAGACAAATAATATCCCTAATTATTTAACAAGAGATTGATGTTCCTTCTTGCGCCAAGAATATGAGATGATGTGTTGTGTAGGAAAAACTCCATGAAAGCTAAGCAAGAAGGGCTCCAGCACGAGCACTTGAATAGTATCTGGAAGAAGTCTCTAGGCACACAATGAAAAATGAAATTGAAGAAGGAAGAGAGGATATCAGAATACAAAGAGGCTAGATCCTATAATCTAGGAGACCATTTCAATGTAATTGATTGTCAGATTGTGGTTAGAACACATGTCTTGTTGGTTTCACATGAAAAAATTAATTAAGATTGATCAATTCTGGTCAGAAACTGTGGAGGTAGAACATTAAACAGATTTGATTTGATAGATTAACATTAAATTGATAGTAGGAAATATGTAACTTTGGTGAAACTAGGAAAAAACAAAAAATATTGTGAGGGGGTGTACCACCGTTTATTGAGGTACTATAATAGTGCCACTGTAAACGTTGTGACCATGAATGTTCCACCATGATGGTGCCACAATAACTTGTTCAACCATAAATTGGGTGATCATGATGGTGCGACCATGATGGTGGCACAATAACTAGTGAAACCATTTAGGTGAAACCATTTTATGGATCCATGTTTTTGAAAAATCCCGATGGAAGGTTTTGTGACCCCCACGAACACTACGACAACAATATTTTCACCAAGGAAAGGGATGGGGAAATCTAAGACATTACAAGACCTTTCAGTTGGGTAATCATGGTTTCTACTAAATGTGTCAGCCAATTGTTTTTCAAAAAACATTGTTTCAGAGAACACAACTAGCCCCAAACACCCTCGTGACTAATTTGACTCCCTTGAGAAACATTATATTGTTCAATTATGGAATTAAATCCAATAAAACCATTTATACCTACCTTTATGAAATTATGGGTCATTATAACCTCCATTAAATAAAGAAACATGTCCCCAAGGTGTCTTCTATGGGTAATAGATTATTTTACACAAAGATATCTAGCCAATAATCTCATATATCTAATTCCAAATCCAAGGCCTCGTCCAATATATTTCAGTACTTCTATAGAACCAGTAATAAAAATAACTAATATTTCTCATGTGTATTCAATATCCAATCCACTATAAATAATAGATTATACTCAAATGAATCATACATATCAAACAAAACATCATCAAGATTAAATACATGTGTCACGTCTGAATAATTTCGGAAAAGATAAAGTACATGAAATTCATTTTGAATAGTCTCGTATCATTATGTAAATTATCTTCAATAAGCCACTAGTATGATCTGATTCACAACCATGAATGGTCCAATGATCTTATGTGAGAGATTATCGTACTTCCAAAAACGTCTATGACTAAATCTAGTTGGGTCTTGAAACTAAAAAGGAACATAAACCTCATACTTCATAGGTCAACATCGTATGTTGGAATACATCTTATATCTAAACTAATATATTATCATGTTCTTTGAAATAAATTGGACGTACTATATAGTCTCCATCATGATATATTGTACAAGAATATAATTCTCCCTTATCTCTAGAAAACACATATGTGAACCAAAAGGCACCATATAGTGATTTATAAGAAGTAATCTCAATGGTATCATGAAATATGCTATTATTAGAGAAAAAAACACGGGGAATGTGTTTATCCCACGAACCCCCAAACTCAAGGATACAAGAAAAGAGAATTTACTCTAGAACCTGGATAGTATGCTTCCTATATCAATCAATATGTTGGTGATTACCCTTTCATAGATGAACCAATGTACCCAAGGACTTTTGAAACCCCTAAAATGAGCATGATTCAAAGCGAGCATATTTTTTTGTAAATGATAGAATGAAGAGCTCCATCAAGACGTTCATCCTCTGTAATTTCCAACCTCATAATATTGTTTACCTAGAAGGTCTCCTCCATAGGTATGAAATGTTTGACCTTTGAAAAATTATTACCAAAAAAAACAAAATTATAATGTTTCGATAAAGTTATCTTTGTAAACCATTTACAAAATCTACAGAAACATCACCCCAATTTCCACTGAGTAATGGAAAAGGTATAAAAAAGTCGAACTATAAGTCGATGTGATGCCTCCTCCTACAAATTGATGGAACAGTGAGTGGTGATGTTAATAATATCACATTTTATACCTATCCACCAATACTATTATCATAGATCTTGATATGTTTTAGTGACGATGGGTGAAAGTGACCATACTGATGTATTGAATTCCATATAATATATTGTCTAATGTATGCTGTAACCCATTCATTATCATAGAAATGTAACGTATCATCCTAATCAACATTCGAACTTTAATATATATAATAATATGATATGATTTACCATAGTATGTGGCCTTCATAATGATAATGTTTCCTTAACCTCACCTATTCAAAAATAGTAGAGGTCACCGATAAGTCTATGAAGATATTCTTCCCAAGGCCTTCTTGACCCAAATTGTTTATATATTATAATAAGACCATCACCAAGAATTATCCATTGAAAAATTGCAGTACATAAGTCTAATTATTCCTTCTCATAGAATAATCCACTATATTTTCCTTACCTGGTATGTTGGGATGATTGAGATAAAATGATTGTAGGTAACCAGCCCACTTGTGCTGGAAGATATTTAGATCTCACTATGAAAATATTTACTTATTTATTTTGTGATTAGTGATTACCAAAAAAATTCTATCTACCTAGATAGATCCTAAAATAGTGTATTTCATGAAAAAAATTATCCCGCTCGAGGTTATTGTAGTAGAATTCCACTCATGAGGTCTCAACTGATGAGACATGTATGAAATTTCTCAATAGTACTGTATCAAAATGTCCCCAAACCAAATACCTAATCCACAAGATGAGATTGTGAATACACTTCCTAGATCTGACAGAATCAGTATCAATGATGAATTAAAGTGGACTATCTACTCATGAAAAGTTTATTTAATATATTCTGACTATATAAATTTAACACCATTCATTGAAAATCCTTCAAGAAGAACAACATGACAGGTCAAATACTAGATAAAGAATATGTAATATATTTCTCGAACCATAGAAATTTGTATGAAAATCCATTAATTGGATTCTTTTATAATAATAAAACTCTATAATTCTATAGATCTAAAAAACTCTTAACTCCAGGAAGGTATGATCCATGAAGTCGACTTTGATGATAAAAAGTAAAATTTACTATGATAGGATGTCAGATGAAACTCTCTAGTTTATCTGGGATAAACTCAAGGATGTTTGCATGGTCATTTCTAGATCATGAATACACTATTATTTCATCAATTAATACAACCAAAAATGAATCCAATTATGAGTGGAAATCCAAATTAATATGATCCGTGAAGGCCACATGTCAATTCATGGGTCTGAATAACATGATAAGGTAGTCATATATATCATTCTTAATTCTGAAATTTCTGTGAGGTATGTATGAAGTCATAAAACACACATGATGATATACCAACTTCATATTTTCCTTTGAAAACTCTATCATTCATATTATATGGTCAAATAGAATAAATATTGTAGTGAGTGGATACCAATTCATTATCATAAACTATTTAAATTGATAAAAATCCACAAAGAGCATAGGAATTTTATCCACATTATTAATAAAAAGTATTGGTGAACCCCACTTATATGTTTTGGGTAATATGAATTCCTTAGCTTCTATATCCTCCAAAATATCCTTGAGTTCCATAAGCACCATGGGTTCCGTATAATAATATGTAATGGTAACTGGGAAGACTCATGGTATAAAGTCAATATTAAATTCTAAATCTCACTCTTTAGGTAGACTACATAATTCATGTGAAAATACATTAATGAAATGATGTGCTACATGAGGAAAATAGTGGCTTATAGCCCATGATCATCTAGAAAGATAATTACAGCATGGGTTGTCTCATTTCCCAGACTCAACAACTCAGGTCCATTTATAGTCACACTAGCATGACATTATCTATTATGCAGGTGTCTAATGCCTTATATTGGTGTAAAAATCACACTTCTATGATAGAAATTAATGTGGTCTTGATGGGGAACTAACCAGGCCATCCTGATTATTACATTAATTCCCATCTTATCAAGGAAGAAAAGGATCCAAAAAAATATAACTTCCTATCCACAGGGGATAATTCCAACAATGGAGAACACCATATGTTTGGTTTCCTAATGGGTATAATGTTTCATAACACTATTGATGTTCTAGGTATCAAGGCCTAGATTCCTCAAAAATACCTCAAATAAAATGAGTGATATGTTTTTATGTAAAATTAAAAATTCACTAATGTAGAGGATAATAAAATAGTACCTCATAATGTAGAATGTCTCATTCTCTTATTCTATATCATAGGCTAGACAACATGTAACTAGCAAGTATTATGTCCCTAGGTCACTTCCAGACTATCCTGAGAAAGACTTCTCTATTGGATCTGGGATTTGTGACTCTAAATACCACTATATCAACTACCACTATGGCCTGAGCAACTGATTGTATTTCAACTACCTTCCGTGAATGATTATACTATACCCTTTTCTATATGGGTAGTTGGTATAGATCCATTCTATATAGGAACTAATTGTAATTTTCTATTAAAAACTAGATATGTCCCATCCTATGATAGCCACTACATTGTACAATATCATATATGCACTAAGGTTTTTTGTGTCATGGAATCACACACCGGAAACATATAATAAATCGTTTAGTATGAGGATCAAAGCAATTGTATAATCCACTATCAACCTCAAAAGGGCTCCACCTCCTAAAAAATGTTCTGATCGATTTAGCTGTTTAACCGCCCTGACTCGCACCATTACAATACCCCAAATTTCACTATGTAATAATGGTCTTGCTAACTATCTTGAAATAGTTTTCATGTTCAATACATTTACTGGTTACTGGATGGAGTATATCATCCCATTATAAAAAATCTCGGATGACATAATATCGTCATCCCTTATATTTTAATTAAACCTCTATAGTTTAGTGAAATGAAAGAGACATTTCATAAAAGACATTATTCTTTAATATAGATTCATGATTTATCATGATCAATATTTCTTCTAATATCGGGGAATCAAATAGTTTTATAAGAGCATCAAGAAATTGTCCTAGATGATTAATCTATCCAAAACTACCTATGTAATAATGTACCTCCACCATTTGGTAGAATCACATAGCACATATTCAGATTTAGTTATCATACACTCTGAAGATGTCAGCAGATCTCAATATTATAAAGTATATTTCTAATCCCATACTCAAAAATATGTGGTCTGACCTACCCAAAGAAGGTGGTAGGATGTTTTAGCTGGAATTCTTGAGTAAATAATGCCATACTCTAGGCATTTCTAATAACACCTTGAAAATTATGCAACATTTAGAAAAATCCATCTCAAAACTGTATGTCAGTGCTAATCTTTGTAATTAGAAGTGGTTCTACCTGATGAATATTTTGAGGGTCACTGGTGGATCAAGGGACACCACCTCTAGTGTATATTCGTCTCCATCATCCTGGCATACTATTGGAGAATGTCATGGATGAAAGGTATAAAAATGCCAAAAACATTCCTCAAATGTGTTTTTTATCTGTTGAAATGATTGTAAATAGAAAAATGTAAATGTAGATGGGATTAATATAAAAACAATCAAACCCCTCTTCATACTCCAACATCTATAGCTATGTAAATAAGAAATACCTTTGTAGGATATAAGAACATAAGATATTCCCCAGTACCAACTACTAAGGTCATGTTAAGGTATAAGTATCTTTATGGATATGTATAATATAAGAATTGAAATCTAAAATTTATATTAATTTTAATCTTATATCATTATGTATATAAATATATATAAATGTTTGAGTTATATGGATTTTAATCTCCTATCCATAAGGGGCCAAAATCATTATAAAATAGAATATGACATCCACTTAAGCAAGACCTAAAAATTTTCTAGCCAATGTTACATTGGTCCATGTCATAAAGATTCATAATTTAATTATTGTGGTGTCAGCATTGACCTGTTCTAGAATCCAATATTAGATCAAATCCTATAATTTATGTATATATTATGTTATATAATTCTCATAAGAATGTCATCACAATTCAATATAATAATCACGGAATTAATAATATGAAACACCAAAATGAATGCTGAATGTAGAAAAGATATAATAAAATTCCTAGAATATTTGTCCTATAGAGAATATAATGATACATTAAATGCAATTGATTCAATTCATCAAACCCAGTCAAATGAAATCTCATTTTAATTATACCAATTTCAGTAATGCAATAAAATTAGTCTATCAATCAATGATAAAATTGTATCAAACTTATAGGAATAATCATTAATAACAATTTCACATCCTATGTAATTTGGGTTTTACCAATACAAGGGTAATATATATCATAAACCAGGGTCAAATCCAAATACCTTTAAATCATAGTCTCCTATATAATTCCCAAACATTAAGGCAACAGAAAATTGTAATCAATGATAAAACATTGCATCACCTCAACCCATGATCCACTTAATCTGTGACCCGATATCGGGATTTTCATGGAAAAATATTACCTCCCTATACACTAGATAATGTTAAAATGATGATACAGTGTAAATTTGATATGGTGGGGAGACAATACAAACATATTCGAGTGGAACCATGGATAGAATCATAATCACACAACATCCAAAGAAGATATAAATTGACATAATATTATTGAACATTAGAATCATAAATGGATAACTGAATAACATAATAATAATAAAAACCCACTATGATGTGTCATACACATGAATTAAATTCATGATGATATACAAAAGTGGAATAGTGGACATGTATATAGAATTATGATTTAATAAAATTTGAAAATACAAGAATTTCTCCACTAGATCATTGAGAAAATGCAAGGTCCTCTACTCCTAACATCCATATATATTTATAAAATATCATATATATATAGAAATGAGATTTCTCTTATCCATACCTAAAGTAAATTAATATTCTCTAGTACTAATAAAAACCCGAAAACATTGTGCAATAAAATCACATTAGGCCACCACTAAGAGTGTCTATAAGTAATACTTGTATTTCTTGTAAAAAATAGTGTTAATGTGTAAATAAATTATTAAACAAACTAGAGTAAATAAATGATAGCCCACTATGTTTCTTAATGGAATCTTAGCAGCTCCACTGTATTTTTCTCCCAGATAGATTGAGTGTCTAATTTGTAATAACATATATTTTCTTAATATATTTATATATATATTATAGTTATTTATTTAATCCACCTATATGGACAAATTATTTGTGGACGTAAGTGGGAATATAATTTGAATACTATGTTCTATAAAGACGGTGAAAAACACAGTCATCCATAACCAATCAAAATGAACATATAAAATATAAAAATATTATACATTTACTACATCTAATAATATGTGGGAGGCTCCATTATCATCACTCAATATGGTGATGGTACGTTTATGTCAACACTCTAATCAAGGGACAAGTTGAGTCGTTCCCATTAACTAACTACTTTCAATTGTGTGAGACAGCATACTTGACACCAAATGTAAAAATTATTGATATCATCCTGGTCACCAGATCTCATACCATCAAACAAAAACCTAAATGAAGGTCTAATTGTATTTAAAATATAATATATGATGGATTACCTATCATGTATTTTAATATTCTATTACAATTACAAAAAACCATCATAATTTACAATGAGAATTTGATTATAAAAGACCATAGAGTGTGGCCTTACCAAAAATTATAATTAATTATATTTAAATCATACAATTCATTTATGTAATGGTAGACCAACATTAACATTCCATTAAATTCAATAAAACACATTAAATTTACCATGAATTAAGAAATGAATTTCTAATGCACATGAGCCTCAACCAAGATGATGAGGACTCGCTAGGTGCATCCAAGAGACCCAAGATCAAATCCGGGTGGAGGCATATTTCAAGGTACTGTAGCAGTAATGTGGTAGGCACTCTTTGGTACTGTAGCATTCAGAACTATTCATCCATCTAGTCCTTCTGGCCTCCGGTTATTCTTAAGGCCTTTGGGCCACATTAAGGCCTTAGAGCCACCACAAGGCCTTCAGGACAAATGAATGCAGGCCCCAGACACACTACATAAAAGGAGTGGCCCCAGAAGAGGATTCAGAGCAGGTGAACTCCCCAGAGCATAGCCAAATGGATTGTCAGAATTGGAGGGTATGGAAATTCCATCGGTACCAGCCTGTGCTTGCACGAGAAACCTATGCAGACAGTCATGCAAAGGTGGAGAGATACTATTTGTATGTAGATGTTAGGGAGAGGCAGTTCCTTGTAGATAGTCTGTTTGAATTCCTGAAGACCTTCGGGTCACGTAATTTCCTAACACTACGGGCCATGTAATCCTTGACCCTACGGGCCTTGTAAGGGTTCCCCCTCATCCCTTGAAATGGTGTTTATAAAAATCAATAAAAATGAAGGCCTTCTGGCCATTCAGGCATTTCTAATTCTAAAATTGGAAATTATAAAGAACCATTGTCAATGGGAAATTACCTACCTATGAAAATGCACCTACAATATGGTCAATATCTTTGGAGGTGCCTTGGAAGTTTTTAGCATTTCAATAATAGATGTAAAACCATTTGTAATCTATGTAAAATGGTTAGACGGAATATCGGGGAACAACGAAATTAACTAAATGTATAAAATAAATATGGAACACAAAATGGGTTTCCATTACTAATGTCATGATCCTCTAACATAATAAATCAGAACGAACAAGAATATATCTGTATATATATATATATATATATCAATTTATTATGATGAACTAAATTTATCATAGTTGAGTTGTGGAGGCCATCATACGTCACAACTTCATTGAAATAAAATATTAATAATCTTGTGGAAAATAATTGGACCTCCTAATTTAGGGTCATTTATGAATTATAACCATATAACTTCCTCAAATTTAGAGTTGGATAGATGAAATAAAAGAAACAGTCTATTGTACTGGAAATAGTGAAAAACATCTTCCACCTAAATAGTATTACATATTCAATGATAAACTTCAAATTTATGGTAAATGATTTTATAAATTAATAAGATAGATATGATTCTTCAGATATTTCTTGAATTGAACATCAGTTGTTGGAGTTTTCACAAAGCCATGATTTTTTTAGAATGAGAGCTACATGATTGAAGAACTGAAGCCATATGGTGGAGGAAATAAGGAGTTATGGAAATATCTAAATATATTTTAATACATGTAAATTTAATTTCACACAAAAAAAAATACTGGGTGCATGGTTAAGGAACATAGATACCCAAATTGTATGAAAAACGTGCTCAAGCCACTACCCACAAGAGATACCATTATATTTATGGTGCATAATTTCCCTAACGATGCAAAAACACTCGGTAGCCCCCTGTCAAAAGACATTTGTTTTTTTTGCATTGGACTGTTCCTGGAGTATCATTGTTTTAGAAAAATCGGGAGACTCCTGCTACACCGCTATTTATTACCTAGACTATAAGAAGATACCATGAAAGCTGGTATGAATGATCTATACTAATGGTGAGACACCGTAATTGTTTTTTCAAAAACGAAGCGTTCGGGCCCTGAAAAACCACCATACACCCACATGATATCTATGAATCAATTTAGGAACATTATAAGGGCATTATAAAGGAACAAAAAAATTGATCCATACCTTCATGAAAGGATGATACATTTGAATAATAATATCCTATAATACGATAATAGTTATACAATTACCATAATTATATTTATATAATTTAGTTTTTGATAAATTATAATTAAAATAGACTGAAGAAGAAACGACCACTATTAATATGTTCATTTTATATGAATCAATTTTATATGTTCCTCCGAGGTAGTAGACATAACATATAACTTCCCATTACGCATCATATGATGGGATTCCATAACTAAAACATGAGGAAAACCAATTATGGGATAATTTATATCTTTTCAAAATCACATCCAAAACCACATTCATCAAACCCCCAATTAATATAACATCATCTCACTCCTCTCCCTTATGTCATACACATTTGTGATAAGGTGTTATGTTTCAAGACCATAAATGTGTAAAATTTTTCACATTTTATTTAAAAAAGTAATTATTATATATATTATTATTTTATGATAATTTATAAATTATTATATAATGAGATAGAAAAAAAGTTATTTGATATGATAAAATCAAAATTTTATTCTTGTTAAATATGTAGTTTCAAATAAGAAACTATTGTCTTCAATAGTATAATTATTTAAAATTATTTTAATAAGTAATCATTATTAAATATTCTTTAGTTAAATATAAATTAAAAAATATTTCAAAGAAGTATAATTTAAATTAAATATGTGTTAGAAAGGTATTACTGTTTTAAATACAGGTATGCTCAGTAAAAAAGTTTTTTATATAATATAATTGATTCTTTTTTTAGAAAATTATTATTTAAAAATAAATAATAACAATTAAAATTTATTCTAAAAATTATCCATATGGTTACTTTTTATAATTCTATGAGAAAATGAAATTCTTTGACAAACATTAATCAGAATATAAATAAACAGTATCTATTATGGAATCATTATTGACCAAAAGTGATGTGATAAATAATTTAAAGTGGAAACATGACAAAAAATGGATTTTCCTTTTAAAAAATTTATTTTATTTATTATTATTTTTATGTGTCTAATGTATCTTACAAAACCAATATTATATTTTATTGTTTTTACAATATATAATTTTTAACAAAACTCACTTCCACATAAAAAAATTTGCATCCTAATATTTTAGGTTATTTTAATTAAATAATAAATAAAACCACTCCATTAATTTTGAAATTTATAAAACCCCAAGTGGTTGCTTCTAGTTTTTATTGATTTATTTTATATAGTCCAAAAAATACATTAATAAATTCATATTGAATTTCATTCTCTTCATGTAAATACACACCCAACAACGCACTCATAATCATCAACAATACATTGATCTAAATTTTCTTATATCTCCCTTTTTAAAACAATCTTATGGTATTCACATGCTTTTTAGAATCACTTACCTATATTTTTGAGGCACCATGTCCGAGTAATAGTTCCCCTCTTCATCCTTGTCATTTTTGGTACATTTTTTCCCCTAAGAATATGGATATATGATTTTTCATGGTTTAATGTTCTCCTAAAACTACATTTAATATCACTATGATTATCAGGTAATTATAGAACACTTTTATCCCTAATTTAACCTTATTTGAAAATGTATATGCAACTATTATGTTGCTAAAATATTCAGTTTATTTTCAAAGAAAACATTTGGTTATTGAATACACATCCACATTTTATCTTAATGTAATTCACCTTTATTTACATGTCATTCATTTATTCGGTACATAAATGAATGTAAAAAACCCGTCTAAGTCAGTGTTTTAATTTTTTTAGAATACATTTTTATTTTGAATGAGTCATGTGACACAGAAATGAATGTACATAACATGAACATAATGGATGAGGCTAATATTATAATCCATATAATGTATTGGGAAATGTATTTATCTCATGATATAACTTTTTTTGTTTACATGAGTATTTCCTACCACAACTCTAGTGACCTAGACATATCTAGCATGGATATTAGATCATTTTTCTATATTTATATGTATATTAAAAAAATTCATGCCCGAGGAATGTAATAGTTTAGCGTTTTCGAAACATGGAAATAGAATCATGAATCCTGGAAAAAGATCATAAATATCTCCAATAAATAACTCCATTAATAGTAATTGTAACTAAAACCATTATTAATAACATGGGGAAAGGAAACATAATAAAGGGGTGAGCTCAAATTCTTAATAATTGTAAATAAGTGAAATTTATAAGCATAACATGAAGAAAAGGGTATGGAACATAATAATAACATTTGACGATCAGACACTATATGCTAGAGATCATAATAAAGACCAGAAGTTCATAAGACATATAACAGAATATTATTAATAGAATAATTTTTGAAATCACAACATAAGAATATGACATGAAATTTTTTTCATGAACATTTTTTATAATATTTTTCATATGTTTAAGTCAAAATTGAATAACTCGTTCAGTCATGTACATGAAATTAGCCACCCCCCCCCCCCCGAATCAACATATGGAAATGAAAACATGTCCATACCTAAAATTGTGAAGGTTTAATATGATTCACACATATCCTAATAGACATGAAACAATGTACATGTATAACTTTGTGAACATGTAATCAGGTTCCCACATAACCTTGTCGACATGAAATCAGGTTCATCAATAAGATATTGAACATGTAATCAACTTCTTGAAAAACATTTTGAAAATGTAATCTGGTTCACAAATAAACTTATATACATTTCACCATGTCGAAGAATAACATTTTGAAAATGTAATAAGGATCACACATAACATTATAAACACGTAAACAGGTTCACAGATAAAATTATTGACATACAACCGGGTCTATGCATATATTATGATCATTCAATCAGGTTCATGCTTAACATTTATACTCAAGATTCATCCATAGATACAGAATACAATGGAGGTAGATATAAGTCCCACCAATCTCACAACAAAATCATTCATACAAGTTCCACGAGTTTAGAAACAATCATCATATTCTGACATAGAATAAGTGATGGGTTTTATAAGATTAAATTCATAACCCAAAAAATGAAATAGTTATCATTAATATTTCATCACATCATAACATATAAAAAGATATAGGTTTCATAACCACTTCATTAAAAAATTTAACCATAATATAATCGTGATTCAAAATAATAAAACATGTGGAATGGAAATGGGTGTCATAAGAGCCATTCCATCAAAACATTAACCATTGAAGAAATAATATGAATGGAATAGTTGTATAATTTCTTATAAGGGATTCAGTAACCTCAAAATATTTATTCATTTGTGGAAAATATCATATAATCATATTTGGAATCATTTATTGAGGTAAAAATCAGTTCTTTTTTGAAAATTATATTTAATAAATAAATCAATTTAAAAAAAATTTCTTGAAAATAAACAATAATGTTTATAATTAATGATTTCAAAACCATTATAAATCATTTTTCATTGAAAACATACAAATATATCGTGAATTTTATTTTAAAACCATTCTTTAAAAAATATTAAAGGGGACTTGAAATCGTTTTGAAAACCATTTCATTAAAAAACAATTTTTAAAAAAAATCATACAATGTAATCATAAAATATGAAATGAAATATTCAAATGATTTATGGTGGATATATCCATACATATTATATAAGGTAAAAAACATTGCATTTTCGTGGTAAAAAAGTTCTGAAAAAATGAATCATTTTCATAGGGACAAGATGAATCCTATTAATTAATTTGATTAAGAATTTTTTTTAATTATTTTAATGTTTATAGGATAATAGTTTAATATTCATGGAATCATTTTTTATAAAACATAGATTTTTGATTTAAGGGAGGGTAAAGTGGAGATTTATTAATAATACATTGTTAACTATCTTATGTACTAAATAGTATAAATATGAAACAAATAAATTAATAAATCATTAATAACCAGAGGATAATATATTTAATTAATTTTATGGACATATGGATCATAATAGTTCATGAAATGATTAATAATAAATAAAATTATTTAAAAGTGATGAGGATATAGCATTAAAAATGTATAACATGGTATCTTGGAATCATACAATAATGTAAGAAAACAAAATTTAACGAAGCATAAAATATCATGAAAAGAAGTAGTGTCATCATATAACATAAAAAATATATGTATATGACCCTCAAATGAGAGTTTATGTGCGTAACAATACATGAGTATCAATGAAGGCAAGTTCAGACAGAAATATTTTTACCAATTTGGTATCTTTTTTAATGTGGACCCCATGGAATAAAGATAATAAAAAGGATATGTGAATACACATAAATTTTAGTACAATATACACAATATAAAATGAGGTGTAGTACATACACCACACAAAAAGAAATGGTTGGTGACTAAAACACGTAGCAGATATAAATAAAAAGTAGAAATAAATCCCCTTACCATCTGTCTTGAATCTAATAGTATTCATTCAAAAAACATTTATAATAAATATAAATTATTATTCATATTTTACATAATAATATTATTATTTATAATATCATATAAATTTTTATTATGAAATTATATTTCCCTCTTAATAATAAGCATATGTTAAGGATTCACCAGGGGAAAATTTGATTTATTTTTAGCATGTGTCTTGCATTTTTATATATTTGGTAATTATACATTATATAATGATTTATAGAATACAAATCATGGTATAAATATCATTTATAGAAATTATAACTGTATTATAATAATCTATATAATATATAATTATAAATATAATATAACGTTTATGGAAACGTTAGGTCGTACATACACAGAAAAGATATATCTATTTTATTATAGTGTTGAGAGAATGAATGTAAAAAATATATATCTATATATATTTATATATAAATCATTATTAATGAAGATTTATTATATCATATATATGTTATGTATTAAATATAACCATACTTAATACAGTCCATGTAGTGTCTGATTGAATCATATCGTTTTGATGGAATGAATCATAATATGTTGTAAATAAAAATTACATAAGAAAAAAATAATTATAAATATAATAAATATCATATATAAAGATATTTTTTTATCATATTGGAATCCATGATTGGTGGTAATGGAATTATGAACAATAATCATTTGGTGAGGCAGTAATTCACCATACACTGAAATCATATGAACATTACCCGTAAAATGTATATGTGAGTATGTGTTGGAAGAACCATTTACATAAAACCATCATTGTATATTTACTATACTATTTTCTTATATAATCATGGTATAAATATAGTTTATGTGGGTTGACAAGGAAAATAAAATAAATCAGTTCGGGGAAGATGTCACATCTCAACCGGGTAACTCTTTTTGGTTTATGTCAAAATGCTTCCTTGGATTTCATTTTTCCCAAACTAAGGATTATAGGAGGAATTGTGGGATGATTGTAATTTTATTGGTCCGATATTTTCCAAAAATAAAAGGTTTTATATTTTAGAGGATGTTGGAGAGGTGGTGGAATTATATTAGGAAGGAAATTGACTCACATGTAATTTTTCAAAACCCATTAGGTGTACACATGTTCTTACGTAACAAGTGGTACAAAAAACCATTCTAAATCAATAATTGATGGTTTTTAGATGCTATGATTCCATAAAATTGTTTTTGGAATAGTGGATAGGTACTTTGAGATCATAATATTATGGATTAGTTCCAAATTAAGATTAATTTGACCTTAACAACTGTGATTATTTTTATTCATATTAATTTATATTTTTAGTAAATAATTGAGATAATCATATTATACTATAAATTTTATATAGATTACAATGTATTATGACAGTTTCTAGAAATTATAATTTACAGATGTGGAATATTATGAATGATGCTAATCCAAAAGGTGATATGAAATGATGGGTCTTTAATGTAGAAATAAGTTCAAAATTTTATTAAGTGTTTATCTTCAATTTCAATGTGAACATGATTTTAATGATCTTATTTTTTTAGTAGATTTATAATTTACCTAATTTTTTCTTGAAAAAAATTTACAATAAAATTTTATATTATTAATTATTTGAGAAAACATGAATTATTTAACCTAAAAGAAATATTTTTTAAAATTCATCAAAAGATGATGTTTCTCATATAAATATAAAAAATTAATCCTAATATAATTTCATCATGATAAATCTCAAAAATAAATTATTTTGATAAAATTAAATTTACAAAATTACCTAAAAATATTTTATTTCATTTTCATAGAAGGACATGAGGTGTAGATCAGAGTATTTTTAAACATATTTGTACTTTAACGAAAATTATTTATATCATTATCAATAAGTTTTAATTTTTAAAAAACATTATAAAAAAATATTTTTAAAGTAGTTATTAATATTAATATTAGAATTTTTATCTACTAGGTTATAATTATTTAAAGAATTTTCATAGTAAAATTATGTTACCTATAAAAATTATTGTTTCATGTAACGTACGCCGAGTCGGTGTTGCATGTAACATATTCCAAGTCATGGTTTCATGTAACATACTTTGAGTCGATGTTCTGTGTATCATATACTAAGTTGGTGTCATGTAACAAATGCCAATTCTGTGTTCCATGTAGTGCAACCCATGTTCGTGTCATGTGAAAGGAATGTCTGACATATGTTTTTAATATATGAATATATATATATATATATAACTATTTCCAGTCTCACATGAATTTTAATAATCAAAAAGAAAAATTAATTTGAAAAAAATATTTCACAAAATATTGGGTTGTTACAACAGAATGTTATAATTTATGAGTTTTTATATTTGAATTAATCTTATAATGTCATATTTTATGTTACTAGGACATTACTAAGATCATTTGATGTTTATATCAAATATCATTATTCAATGTACATGTTTTTCATTTTCACAAAATAATGTCACATAGTTTATCCAATTGAATCATATATACTACATTCATTATGTTCATCTTCTATTATTTAATTAATATTATTAATACCTAAAAAATACTTATATACATCCACATGATATCTTCTGGAGTATTATAAGATCAATGGAATATTAGGGATCATTATAGAAATTTTAAATAATTTTTTTGAATTGTTGTTCCGTGTAAATGGTCCATATAATTAATTTTATGATGAAACAATGAATCTCGATCTTTTTAGATAATTCTATTTTTTTCCTTCAAGTAATATATTATAAAAAAATTTAAAACGTATGGGCTGTTATAAATGAAATCAAAGGAAAGTTCTATTCATTTTTGTTTATTAAGAATAGAAAACCATAGAAAATTATTTATTGATAAGACTAAAAATAGTGAAACATCCCTAATATTTTATAGAATATAAATTAAATAGTTTTCAAGATAAAAACTATATCATAGTTCTAAAATTGTAAATGGATATATTGATATTAAATATGTGTTTAATAACCCAAAAATTGTGTATTTTGTATTAACTCAATCATTTCCTAGTGCAAAAAAGAGGCTTGTTTCGCAAATAATTTTACACTCCCTAGAACTATCATTTGATAAACATAGAATCTATTTTTGAACAAATATTATACGAAAAAAGTACAATAATTTTATATTTTTATCCAAAAGTACATAGATAACATAGATATAATCTTACAAAATCATAGGTCAACAAATGAATGCATTTTATGAGTTATAGATTAATTTTTATAAATTCCAATTTTCTTTTTAAAAAATTTATAATCATCATCCATTATTATTTTAGTTAAATTACTTTATTAGAACCAGAATAAAATAGAAAATGATGTTATTATCTTACATTCATGGTCATAAAATGTATTATATCATAATCAGTCAATAAATTCATTCATATAACCATGTTTTTACTTAAATATAAAAAAACACCCAAAAAAATGTAATTGGAGTTGTCGTTAAAAAGGGATAAAAGGGGAAATTATTGATTCTCATGTATATAAATGAAATATTGTCTACATTTGTGGGATGGATGTTCTAAAGAACATTATTATGCTTAATTTAAAATAATTCTATGCAATTCTAGGTATCAATTGGATTTCCTTATGTAGGGCCGTTATAATTTTCCTAGTGATTGAAATTTACCTATGTATCAAGACATAGCCTTTGATTCAATAAAAGTGTAAGGAGGATTGTTGATCTATTTTTGGAAATGTCATCTCATGAATATATATAATATAATAATGATAATTTGTAACTAGATCACATTATTTATACTATGTAATGATCGTCCTTATGAAAATGATGATTATAAAATAATATGATTATATATCTCATGAATAACTTCATAATCATCCTTTGAACTGAGATGTTTAGTACACAATATAACCTAGACATAGATATTCTCCAATAAAAATGAGAACATATAAAAAAGAAAATATTGAACTAGATGATCCAAAGAAGAAATTAAAAATGAATTTCGATATAGGATATAAGTTCCTAACCACTCTATATTGTGCTGAACCATAGCTTATTATCAATAATAATTATGGGCCACTGTAACTCTTCATTGATTATCATTAGAATAAAAATATCATTATAACGAACAAGTAACCCCACCAATGAATCAATGATTTTATTAATCATACAAGTGGCACCTAATTCTTCTATATGGTAGATATTTTGTTGACATATTATCAATGAATGATGAAGAATGTGGATACACTGAATACTAATTTTTATACAAGGATTAGGAACTATGAGTTCACATTGAGTCTATTTGGACCCCTTAATGCTCCGACAATATACGGGGAATTAATGAATATATAATTTTATGTTTTACCAAAATATTTTTCCCAAAATTAATCATTTATTTTATAATCTACTCATTTAGAAGGCAGGTGTATGACAATCATTAGAATTTAAAAAAAAGGCCTTCAAAAGAATATTTTATCTATGAAGTTCAATAAACCAATGTTTTTTATGGACAAAGAATCATACCTTGTGAATTTTATCACAAACAAAGGAAAAAATATGGATCAATTGAAAATTTTATAAAATTATGTTTCAGTTAAGAAAAAAAATAGTTATTTATAGTTTATTTGGATTATCATGGTACTATAATCTATTTGTGAGAAAAATATTTAGATTTTTATGAAAAATTAGTAATCATACTTGAAATGGAGTAATGTTCTACTAGGAAAATAATTGAGAGGAGAGATTTCATGAGTTAAAATGTGGAAAATCACAACATTGATTATCAAAATACCCACTAGTGGGGAAAGATTTGGGAACTAAAATGACACATCCCAACAATATAGGTTTATGTACATATGAAATATGATAATGTGATGTCATATTCCACATTCTAATTATTGATAAATGGCAAAACTACCCAATGGATGATCTAGAATTGGATATAATTCCCATCATATTGATTTATTAAAAATAATTATCTATTCAGAGAAGTGTGAAATATATTCATTTCATCACCCCCTCATTCAAATGGAATCCCTTTTGGGACAGTAATGAATGTTGAATGTTGACGATCTCTGAGTCATTCTTATTGGAGACCCTGGTTGGAGATAGGAACTATGGGTACAAAAAATGACATTTGTATCACATTAACCTCTATTAGAAATTTGGATCAAAATATATGATAAAAAAGAACCACATAAATCTATCCCATAATATTAAAGAATACCAAAAAAACATTCTAAAATTCATAGAAAATGTCAATACATTCTAAAAAAGTCACCAAGAAAACCCCAAAATATAATTATTATAGCAGTAACAGTACATTAACTCCAAATCCCTTGTTATTAATATAAATATTGGTCTTAAAAGTATTTATATAACCTTGTAAAATAATATATATATATATATATATATATATATATATATTGGGATTACATTTATAAACAATTTAATCATACTAAAGGTCTCTATTAATAATGTAAAAATATTATAATAATGGCCCGAAAATACAATACAGAACCAAGAAGAATCTAAATAAGTTTACTAAACTATCCCATCCACACTAATGGAAAATAACCAAATCCATACTCTTATATTAGTAATATTGTATAATGAAAAAAATTTCTTCCACATTCACTTCATTATTGGTTTTCCCTCTTATGACCCAATATAAAATGTCATGTACTCTCATCCCTCGCATAAAAATAACATCATAACCTCATCACATAAATTCACAGGTGATGTGTCTTCATCTATCACATGACATCATACCAAAACATGCAAGGGTCAAAACCACAAATATCATCAAAAAACAATGGAATTAATATATAATTATGTTGAAGGAAATCATCTTTATTGTTTCCTCCTACCACACATTAGCCCCACCACGTGTCTTTTCATCCTTATGTTTTAATCTCCAGGAATAACATACATCATCACTACTAAATAAAAAATGGGGATAGTGGGGTATTTAGCAGTCTATTTCCCCACCATCATTATTTTGAGGAAAACCCTTGTATTCCACAACCTTTAAAACATTTTTCAATTCTAAATTTTGATAAGGAAATGTACAGATATAAATAAAATAAATTACATATTGATGTCACACAATACCTAAAAAATGCGTTCATATCAACTAAACTAACACAATGCTCATCACATACCATTCACCACACATAATCAACCCTGACCCCTAACACTAATAATGTATCAGACTATAAAAGGAAACACTGCATAAATCAGTAAATTCTGAATTTCAATTAGATAATTCACCGTTTTACACAACCCATTGTATAATTTTTTATAATATTTAATAAATATATAACACATCAAAACAAAAAATTTATTTTTATTTTACCAACCAATGATATATCATTTTAGTAGTATAATTTCTTCCATGGATGACCATGAATCATACACTACCACAACATAGAAAAGTTTTCCCATTTAAAAAAAACATTCTTCTTTCACACGACACAAAATATAAGGCCCCAGCCTTAAACCTTACTTAATCTTGAGTTATTACAAGATTACACATTGAGGATCTTTTCGGGTTTAGAGTTATAGAGAATTAGATCATAAAAATTGCATTACATTCCACATATAAACAAAGTGGTTAAATAAAGATAGTATTCTTCATTCCCATCAATGTAAAAATATTTACAATAAAACATGGATTCTTTCTTGACACTTCCTTGACACTATCATCATATCATGTACCTTTCCCTTGACCTGTGAAAAACATTTTAAAAAACTTGGGATGAGCATAAAAAGTTGACTAAGGGATATAAAAATATGGAAAGGAAACATGGGTACATATATACATTAGAATGAAATCATACATTACCCATAAAACATAATCACTTTAATATACCTCATCAAATCATGAATAAATCATGGAAATCATAAGACATAAAGGTAACTTGAGGCATTCATGACATTCTTACGTAGGGAGTAACCCTCTTGGTTACATTTGGAAAACCCATCACAGTATATTCCCTAAATCTCTTCGGATAAACCTTAATGTTTCACTCCTTCACGTTACCCAATGCATTGGAGAGCTATATCAGGCTCACCCGCCGTTATTTTATCACGGAACCACCCATTTTCATAATAATTCCCAAGAACCTCAACATAATCGTATCACATAAAAATTGCATAAAGGAAACATAACATTTCCACCTTTCAATCACAAGATATCAATACAACACGTTGATATAAAAACATTATGAAAACAATTTTCAATACCAAAATAAAAGAAAAGTAAAACAAGTTATTTATTTTTTTTTAAAACAAAAGGTATGTCCTGTAGAGGAATCCGAAACTCAAATAATGGTCACGGCGGCAGAGAAGTCGTTGTCGCCACATACGTACGACAAAAACATTCCCTTTTGTTGTTTTGTAAAACGATTCGTATAAAAAATATTTCTTTTGGATAAACATAAAAGTAAAAGGGGTTTATACACCGTATAAAAGAAGGTTGTGTATAAAATAAAATATGCCTCAATGAAAGGAGATTGAGACGATGTCCCATACCTCGGGTCTGAATTGACTCGGTCGTTCATTAATCTCCTGAATAACAAACTTGAGTTAATTTATGATTTCTTAAGAACCTTTTCATGTTCATTATTCCTTTTATATCACTTATTTCCATGTCATGAACACTATGTAATTATTTAAGTTAATAACGGTCGTTTTAACGATCATTGGTACTTGAGTCAAAATAAACCCTTTATAATTACAAGTTGTTCATGTATCCATTATATCCTGGATTATATTCATGATGTAGATATTATATATGTCATATATATCCAGTACATTCATGAATTTATAATATTACATAATCATTTAGAGGTAAGAAATGAAATGCACCGTTCATGGAGACGGTAAGCCGTACGTACGCATGAACGCTACTTTCATTTATGTTTTGTATTTTATAGAATGGAATCATAATGATTTAAAGGTATATTGTAATTCCAGTATAATATAATATATAATATCATAGTTCCACCCTTTATATGTCCCATATATGGTATTTAACGAATCAGATCACTTTGAGGGGGCGGTAGTCTGCACTTCCTTAAATGAAGATATCGCGTTTACCCATGATGGAAACCATAAAGGTATGTCCAAAATTAAAAATACAGAAGCTTAAAGAAAACATAAACATATTATATATCATATATAAATATAGTTACATCTTAATGGCCACCTTTGAAGGTGTTAAAAGAATGTTGGACAATCATCGTTTCGGGAGGCATAAATTTACCATCCACGGAAACCGTATGTTCTTTAAACATTAGATGTAGGTGTGTGTAAGTGTACCTTGAATCCTTCTTATAACAAAATCCTAGTATATTGACGATACTGGAGTTGTTACAAAAGAAATAAATAAAAAGATTTTAGGGGGTTGGAGAAGCAAAATAAAAAAAAGGACTCAAGTGAAGACATTACCTTAAAATCTGGTAACTCCCTTGGGATTGAGCTCAAAGGCTTCCTTGGGAAATTTTCTTCCCGAAGTGAGGCTTCAAGGAGTAAGAGAGGGAAGTGGAAAGACAAAATGGGCAGGGGTTTGCCGATCCAAAGGATTTGGCAGTGTGGGTAAGGAGGTAGAGTTGGGGGCCTTTTATAAGAGGAGAGGATGGGCACTCTTGGAAAGTAAAGAAATATTACATTATATGAAAATGATTTTCGGATTTAAGTGGTCCCACATTGATATAATTCGAGTATAAGGTGATAATGGTTCTAAATTCACCCATACAATAGGTTTTGTACATGTCTAGGTCATAGATTTTACATTATCTTTTCATTTTATTTAAATCCTTTATTAATGAGGTAATCGCTACATCATTAGGATGTTATAAATACATTTATTTATTTAATGTCAAAAAATTATAAAAAAAATACTATGATGTAGGAAATAGTTTTATCTTTCCAGTGAATATATATAGTCAAAAATCTGACTTGTATAACCCCATTTAAAAATTGTTTTCGTAAAACATATTATGATTTTGTCATTTTTACTTTTACATTATATAAAAAGTTATTTATGTCATTTCCCAAACAATGTGGCTCCATGGGGTCCCCAAGATGACCCATGGATTTTCTTGGTCTTCAATGAAACATCCAATAAGGTTTTGACATGTTTCTAGATCATTTCATATTATTAAAGCATTTTTTTTACCTTAAACTACACTAATTACCACTAATCACGATTAAAAACTTAATAAGTTACTATTCCCCAAAAAATTATTTTAATCTCATTGAAACAAATTTTACATCTTAATGAAAACCATGTATGTAGGATTTTTGAAAATCAAATCACAGAAGTGACAAAGTTTCATTTAAACGAAAAATCAGTTTCTTTAACTACCACTTATTGATTTCACTATTCATCAAAAATTGAAGTTTTTCAGAAAAATATAAAATAATCACCCTAATCTATATTTGATATTATGAATTAAAAATGAAGTCTATTTTACAAAATTCAAAACATATAAGTCACATTAATTTATATAATAATTAATTCCCGCTTTCAGAGCAAATAGAGTGTTTTTATGAAACAATAAGTATCAAAAGATTGACACCAGTTTAAGTACAATTTCAATGTGAAATTGATTCCAATGAACACCATTGGATTAAATGGTAAAAATATATTCTAATTTCACTTCAAAACCAATTCAAAATGTAATCTAATCATATAAATAAATTAGATTAAAAAGTAGTTTTGATGTAAAATGCAGTATTTTTCATTATTCATTAAAAAATGAACATTGTCAGAAAAAGACCAAAAATTCACACAAAGTAAATTTTGATGTCCCAATCATAAAGAATAAGTTTATTTTGACAAACATAGCTTATAAAATTGTCAAAAGATATATTTAATAATGGTTTTCCATCAAAAGGCAGTAAAACAATCTTTTAAAAATATTAGTGTATTCCATGCTTAAGATTGGATTTATTTTCATTTTAAGCCTCTAAAACACTATCTAGTTCATTAATAGACATAGATAAAAATATCTATTATTCATTACTTAATTGGGATGTTACGTCCTTCCCCCCATTATAGAATTGCGTCCCCACAATTTATTTACTTATCAAATAAATGGGGGTACTTATCCCTCATTGCATTTTCAGATTCCCATGTTTCCTCTTCCATCATGTAATTTTCCCACAAAAACTTTACTTGATTAATCACCTTATTTCATAACACTTGCTCCCTGTGGTCAAGAATTTGTATCGGTTGTTACTCATAAGATAGGTTCTCTTTCAGCTGAACTACCTCTGGACTCAAAACATGAGATGGATCTGGCATATACTTTCTCAACATCAAAACGTGAAAAACATTATGTACATGAGATAAACTCGGAGGTAAAGCCACTTGGTAAGAAACTGATCCAACTCTCTCCAGAATTTCATATGGTCCAATGAACCTTGGACTCTGCTTTCCTTTCATACCAAATTTCATCACACTTTTCCATGTTGATACTTTGAAAAAAACATGATCACCTACCTCAAAAGAAAGATCCCTCTGCCTGTTGTCTGCATAACTCTTCTGCCTACTCTGAGCTGTTCTCATGTGTTTATGAATTAGCTGAACTTTTTCTGCCAACTCTTCTACCAATTCTGGTCCCATAAACTTCCTTTCACCCACATCATCCCAGAAAGCTGGAGTTCCACACCGCTTCCCATATAATGCATGAAATGGTGCCATCTGTATACTGGAATGAAAATAGTTATTATATGAAAATTAAACCAATGAAAGATGTTGGTCCCAACTTCCCTGATAATCCATCAAACAAGCTCGTAGAATATCCTCGAAGGTCTTAAATGTTCGTTCCGACTGCCCATCTGATTGAGGATGAAAAGCTGTACTAAAATTTAATTCAGTACCCAATGACTTCTGAAGGCCTTTCCAAAAGTTAGAAGTGAACATGGGATCACAGTCAGATATAATGGAGAGGGGAACTCCATGTAACCTGATTATCTGTTTAAGATACAAACGGGAAAGTTGATCTAGGGAAAAAGTATCTCGTATAGCAAGGAAATGAGCATACTTGGTCAAGCGATCAACAATAACCCATATCGCATTATTACCTCGAGGTGTCTTTGGTAATCACACAACAAAGTCCATGGATATATTTTCCCATTTCTACTCTGCCACTAGTAGAGGCTGAAGAACCCCTTTTGGTAACTGCCACTCTGCTTTAACCTGCTGACAAGTCAAACACTTCACAATAAAATCAGCAATATCTATTTTCATTCCATCCCACCAGTAATACTCCCACAGATCTCTATACATCGTAGTACTGCCAGAATGAACTGAAAATGGAGAACTGTGAGCTTCACATAACAACTCACTTTTTAACTGTGAATCACAAGGCACACACAATCTCTTCCCAAATCTCAAAACACAATCACTATCAATGTTGAATTCAGGCAACTTACCCTTCTGAACCAGCTCTACCTTTTTCTGCAACTCATTGTCTTACTTCTGTGCTTTCTTGATTCTGTTTGATAGGGTTGATCTCACTGATACCTGAAACAAAACAGAAGAACATCCTGCACCAACAACTTCTATGCCAAAGTTCATCAAATCAAAAACCAAAGGATCTCGTTCCAAACGTAGCATGGTTAATGAAGCATTACTTTTTCGACTCAAAGAATCAGCCACTTTATTTGCTTTTCCCGGATGGTAGTGAATTGTACAATCATAATCCTTGATTAATTCCATCCATCTCCTCTGTCTCATGTTCAATTCATTCTGAGTGAATATGTACTTTAATATTTTTTGATCAGTATATACTTCACACTTTACTCCATACAAATGATGCCTCCAAATTTTTAAAGCAAAAACAACAGTAGCTAATTCCAAATCATGTGTAGGGTAATTTAACTCATTATTTTTCAACTAACGTTAAGCATAAGAAATTACCTGATCATTCTGCATAAGGACACATCCAAGTCCCTTCAACGAAGCATCACTGTATATAACAAACTCACCATATCTGGAAGGAAGTGCCAAAACTTGAGCATTCAACAATCTTCTTTTCAACTCCTGAATACAATCATCACATTCCATTGTCCAGATAAACATAACACCCTTTCGAGTTAGATTAGTCATTGGACTAGATAACCGTGAAAAATTGTCAACAAACCTTCGGTAGTAACCTACCAAACCAAGAAAACCGCGGATCTCGGTTACATTTGTGGGTCTTGGCCATTATTCAACAACTTTTGTTTTAGTAGGATCTACAATTATGCCATGTTCTGAAACAATGTGACCCAGGAAAGAAATTTTTTGTAAGCAAATATCACACTTGCTAAATTTTCCATATAGTTTATTTTCTTTTAAGGTTTGTAAGATAACCCTTAAATGACTTTCATGCTCCTCTTTACTTTTATAAAACACAAAAATATCATCAATAAACACAACCACCATTTATCACCTGATTCAACTGAGCCATCAGTGTACAAAACTGCTCAATTCTGATTCTGACCATCTTAGTATGCTGATTTGGAAGGTCATTACCCTCAGCATGCCTTCCCAAAAAAGCTTCTCTGTTTCCTCTTCAAAAAACAATTCTTAACACAGAAATATCTTAGGTGAAGCAACATGGTAATCTTTAAATGCTATATCATTTCAATCATATTATAATTTAACACTTTTATAACTTTTAAAGTTGTTTAATCCGACCATTGATACCAACTATAAGGCCCCAGCCTTAAACCTTACTTAATCTTGAGTTATTACAAGATTACACATTGAGGATCTAATCAGGTTTAGATTTTTAGAGAATTAGATCATAAAACTTGCATTACATTCCACATATAAACAATGTGGTAAAATAAAGATAGTATTCTTCATTCCCATCAATGGAAACATATTTAATATAATACATGGATTCTTTCTTGACACTTCCTTGACACTATCATCATATCATGTACCTTTCCTTTGACCTGTGAAAAACATTTCAAAAAACATGGGATGAGCATAAAAAGCTCAGTAAGGGATATAAAAATATGGAAAGGAAACATGGGTAAATATATACATAAGAATGAAATCATACTTTACCCATAAAACATAAGCACTTTAACATACCTCATCAAATCATGAATAAATCATAAAAATCATAAGACATAATGGTAACTTGAGGCCTTCATAACATTCCTACGTAGGGTGTAACCCTCTTGGTTACGTTTGGAATACCCATCACAGTATATTCCTTAAATCTCTTCGAAGAAACCTTAACGTTTCACTCCTTCACATTACCCAATGCATTGGAGAGCTATATTGGGCTCACCCGCCCTTAGTTTATCACAGAACCACCCGTATTCATAATAATGCCCAAGAACCTCAACATAATCGTCTCACATAAAACATGTATAAAGGAAACATAACATTTCCACCTTTCAATCAAAAGATATCAATACAACACATTGATATAAATGCATTATGAAAACCATTTTCGATACCAAAATAAAATAAAAGTAAAACATGGTATTTATTTTTCTTTTAAAAAGAAGGTATGGATTTTAGAGGAAGCCGAAACTCAAATAATGGTCACGGCGGCGGAGAAGTCGTTGTCGCCTGATATGTAAGACAAAAACAATCCCTTTTGTCATTTTGTAAAACGCTTCGTATAAAAAAGATTCCTTTTGGATAAATGTAAAAGTCAAAGGGTTTTATACACCGTATAAAAGAATGTTGTGTATAAAATAGAATATGCCTTAATGAAAGGAAATTGAGATGAAGTCCCATACCTCGGGTCCGACTTGACTCGGTCGTTCATTAATCTCCTGAATAATAAACTTGAGTTAATTTATACTTTCTTAAGAACCTTTTCATGTTCATTATTCCTTTTATATCACTTATTTCCATGTCATTAACACTATGTAATTATTTAAGTAAATAATGGTCGTTTTAACGATCATTGGTACTTGAGTCAAAATAAACCCTTTATAATTACAAGTTGTTCATGTATCCATTATATACAAGATTATACTCATGATGTAGATATTATATATGTCATATATATCCAGTAAATGCATGCATTTATAATATTACATAATCATTTAAAGGTAAGAAATGAAATGCACCATTCATGGAGACGGTAAGCCGTACGTACGCATGAACGCTAATTTCATTTCGATTTCGTATTTTATAGAATGGAATCATAATTATATAAAGGTATATTATAATTCCAGTATAATATCATATATAATATCATAGTTCCATCCTTTATACATCCCACATATGGTATTTAACGAATCATATCACTTTGAGGGGGCGGTAGTCCCCACTTCCTTAAATGAAGATATCGCGTTTACCCATAATGGAAACCATAAAGGTATGCCCAAAATGAAAAATACATAAGCTTAAGGAAAACATAAAAATATTATAAATCATATATAAATATAGTGACATCTTAATGGCCACCTTTGAAGGTGTTAAATGAATGTTTTACAATCATCGTTTCGGGAGGCATAAATTCACCATCCACGGAAACCGTATGTTCTTTAACCATTAGATGTAGGTGTGTGAAAGTGTAGCTTGAATAATTCTTATAACAACATCCTAGTATATTTAAGATACTGTAGTTGTTACAAAAAAGAAATAAATAAAAAGAGTTTAGGGGGTTGGAGAAGCAAAATAAAACAAAAGGACTCAAGTGAAGACATTACCTTAAAATCGGGTAACTCCCTTTGGTTTGAGCTCAAAGGCTTCCTTGGGACGTATTCTGCCCAAAGTGAGGCTTCAAGGAGTAAGAGAGGGAAGTGTATAGGCAAAATGGGCAGGGGATGGCCGAGCCAAAGGCTTTTTGATTGTGGGTAAGGAGGTAGAGGTGGGGGCCTTTTATAAGAGGAGAGGAGGGGCACTCTTGGAAAGTAATGAAATATTACTTTATTTGAAAATGAGTTTCGGATTTAAATGGTCCCACAATGATATAATTCGAGGATAAGGTGATAAGGGGTCTAAATATACCCATACAATGGGTTTTGGGCATGTTTAGGTCATAGATTTTACATTATCTTTTCATTTTATTTAAATCCTTTATTAATGAGGTAACCACTACATCATTATGATGTCATAAATACATTTATTGATTTAATGTCAAAAAATTATAAAAAAAATACTATGATGTAGGAAATATTTTTAAAGTTCCAATGAATATTTATAGTCAAAAATATGACTTGTATAACCCCATTTAAATTTCTTTTTCGTAAAACATATTATGTTTTTGTCATTTTTACTTTTACATTAAATAAAAAGTTATTTATGTCATTTCCCAACCAAAGTGGATCCATGGGGTCCCAAAGATGACCCATGGACTTTCTGGGTCGGTCATGACACATCCAATAAGGTTAGGACATGTCTCTAGGTCATTTCATATTATTAAATCATTATTTTTACCTAAAACTACACTAATTACCACTAATCGCGATTAAAAACATAATAAGTTACTATTCACCAAAAAAATTATTTTAATCTCATTGAACCAAATTTTAATTCTTAATAAAAAATATGTATGTTGGCTTTTTGAAAATCAAATCAAAGAAGTGACAATGTTTCATTTAAACGAAAAATCAGTTTCTTTAACTACCACTTAGTGATTTCACTATTCATCAAAAATTGAAGTTTTTCAGAAAAATACCAAAACATCACCCTAAGATATATTTGATATTCTGAATTAAAAAATGAAGTCTATTTTAAAAAATTCAAAACATATAAGTCACATTAATTAATTTAATAATTAATTCTCGATCTCAGAGCAAATAGCGTGTTTTTATGAAACAATAAGTATCAAAAGATTGACACCAGTTTAAGTCCAATTTCAAAGTGAAATTGATTCCAATGACCACCATTGGATTAAATGGTAAAAATATATTCTAATTTAACATCAAAACCAACTCAAAATATAATCTAATCATATAAATAAATTATATTAAAAAGCAGTTTTGATGTAAAATGCAGTATTTTTCACTATTCATTAAAATATGATCATTGTTAGAAAAATACCAAAAATTCACACAAAGTAAACTTTGATGTCCCAATCATAAAGAATAAGTTTATTTTGACAAACATATCTTATAAAATTGTCAAATGATCGATTTAAAAATGGTTTTCCATCAAAAGGCACTAAAACAATCTTTTAAAAATATTAGGGTATTCCACGCTTAAGATTGGATTTATTTTCATTTTAAGCCTCTAAAACACTATCTAGTTCATTAATAGAAATAGATAAAAATATCTATTATTCATTACTTAATTGGGATGTTACACAAAACAATGATATCTCATCACAAAAACACATATCTCAAACAGATCACATCACCAATAATGAACTTCAAAACAACTGAACATCACAACCATAACTCATCACAACCACTACATAGAATAATCCCATTATTCATCACATGGAACAACTCTAAAAAACATCACTATATAACAACCCACATTACACATGAAAATCCAACATGAATAACGATATGGAGAATCACAGTCTAGATAATATAATATTTATTCAATGGATTAAAATTCATCACATATTTATTTTGAAGTAATTTTATTTCACAAAAAAATTGTGTTCAACCCAAACCACGACATATATACACTCATTTATTTTTTAATTCTCTGTTAAAAATACACATCTCAATAAGGGTCACACAATAATGTCAAAAAACAACACATGAAAGGTTCCTCTCAAGAATGATTTTATTAATGTGAAAAAAGAATCCATATTCTCTTTAAAAATATCATCAATGAAATAGAAACATGTGTTTTATGCACATTCCATACAATTTCAGAATTTAAATTTCATTATCTTCATTATTCTAACCCATAAAATCTCAAAAATGGAAGGAATGGATCAAAATAGATTCACATAAATAGTATGGGAATGTGAATCCCCAACCACAATGAGAATTTTTATTTCACTACACACAATATGGTGAATAAAAAATAATCCAAAATACATAACCACATTGTGAAATACATCAAACAACTGAGATCACAGCATGGGATCAGGAAAATGAAGTGCAAAAGATCTATAAACAAGAACAACATAACCATTATGATTCCGTGTAAGAGGAATGAATTGAAACATAGTGATAAAAGGAAAAAAATCACATCTAATTTCTATAGTTCAATATATGGAAGCAAAACATCAAATAAAAATGAATGAGGATAGATGATCCTCGAATACTGACTTTGGGATTCCTAAAATAGAATATGTATGAGTACCAAATGAATTTATTTTTAAGAATGTAAGACATATACATATGATGTAAGTCTCTACATTCCTGACATGAATTATATATTCAACATATAATTACTTGTACAACCCAAAAATTCATAATGTGGAAATATTTTTGCCCATGAATTTCTCATATCTCAAACTTCCTTGAATATTTCTAATTCCTCAGGCCAATTTATATCAGATTGTGAACTATAATTCCATTTTTTTAATTCATTTTCTTTAAAATACCCACCCAAACAAAAGTCCTGAACACCAAGATATGAAAAATGATCATCACAAATTCGCAACATGGAATCCATATTCACTTCATGAACCACCTATATCCATAGAACTATAGTTCCATTACACTCAAAACCCTCTTCAATCCTCCAAAAAAAGTTATAACTCCCAAAAAATAAATGTAATAAGATGAGAGGGAATATTCCATTACATTAGATATATGAAAAATAATAATAATCCCCATAAATATTTAAAAAAACCGAAAATAAAGTGGGAGTTTGAATAATAACCCCATGTGATACCTATAAGAGATATCATTACAACCCAAACACTATTAGTAGTTATGAATACCAAACATAATTTCCAACCCCCCCACCAAAAAAATATAATCATCTATCATTAGAAAATATATCACATCATTTAAAAAAAATACACAACTCATCTTTTCCACATAACCATCAATACTAACATCACATCCTTAGAAAATGGAAATACATTACCTCTTCAAAAATCCCATAACCCTCCCAACACAAAAAAAACATGGAAATCCTCCTATCATATTCTGATAATATCCCATTGGGATGACACTGACTTACCTACAATGATTTAAAATGTTTTGTAAATATAACACTACATGAAAAATAAGGGGGATTCCCATTAATATTATACTAAATTCCATGAATCATATTACTATCAAGGTAATGAAAACAACATCTCATAAATTTCACATCCTTCAAACATCACGTCATCAATAAAACATAGATTAATGGAAAATCAAAACAAATCAAGATATTGGGAACACATATGAATCTGACACTCTCATGTACTCTCATCTAGACTGCCATTTAAATATATGACATAAACCAAGGGGTTGTCTCAAACTCAAAATATCTTCTCTCAATGACCGTGCATCTCTACTAGTCCATCCCAGATCATCCCATCATCCTCAATATCCATCTCACAACAGTCAATCAAATGGGAGTCCACATGAAAGTACTGACAAATTTGGGACACATGAAAGATAGATTGGGTCCTATATAACTATATAAATAATGAAAAATGATATCCATCCTCACTGTATGCCTATACACCTCAAAATTCCTAATGAACTATGGATAATACTTACTCCACAATCATAATGACCACACCCCCCATTGCGGGGAAACCATAAAGAACACATGTTCTCAAACATAAAAATGTTGATACCCTGAAAACTAATTTTTATAGAAGGAATATGCACTATGTTTTCCCATTGAGTCTATTTGGACCCCTTAATGCTCCAATAATCTACATGGAATTAATAAATATATAATTTTATGTTTTTCTGTAATATTATTTCCAAAATTAATAATTTATTTTATAATCTACTCATTTAGAAGGAAGGTGTATGAGGATCATTTGAATTTTATAACAAAGGCCTTCAGAAGGATATTTTATCTGTGAAGTTCAATAAAAATGCTTTTTAGGGACAAATAATCATAGCTTGTGAATTTTATCACCAACAAATGGAAAAATATGGATCAATTGAAAATATTATAAATTTATGTTTTGATTAAGAAAAAAATATTATAGTTATCTATAGTTTATTTGGATTATCAGGGTACTATCATGTAATTGTGAGAAACATATTTAGATTATTATGAAAAATTAGTAATGAAACTTGAAATGGAGTGATGTTATACTAGGAAGATAATTTTGAGGAGAAATATCATGAGTAATATTGTGGCTAATCACTACACCGATTATCAAAATACCCACTGGTGGGGAAGGATTTGGTATCTATAATGACAGATCCCAACAATATAGCTTTATGAACATATGAAATATGATAATGTGATCTCATTTTACACATTCTAATTAATGATAAATGATCAAAACTACCCAATGGATGATCTAGAATTGGATATAATTTCTCATCTTATTAATTTATTAAAAAGAATTATATATTTGGAGAAGTGTGAAATATATTCATGTCATCACCCCCTCCTTCCAATGGTATCCCTTTTCGGACAGTAATGAATGTTGAATGTTGACGATCCTTGAGTCCTTCTTATTGTAGACCCTGGTTGGAGACAGGAACTAAGGGTATAAAAAATAACATCTGTATCACATTAACCTCTATTATAAATTGGGATCAAAATATATGAAAAAAATAACCACATAAATCTATCCCATAATATAAAAGAATACCAAAAAACATTCTACAATTCATATAAAATGTCAATACATTCAAAAAAAGTTGCCAAGTAAACCCCAAAGTATAATTATTATAGTAGTGAAAGTACATTAAATCCAAATCCCTTCTTAATAATTTAAATATTGGTCCTAAAAGTATTTATAGGCTCTTGTAAAATAATATATATATATATTGGGATTACATATATAAACAATTGAATCATACTAAAGGTCTCTATTACCACTGTTAAAATATTATACTAATGGCCCATAAATACAATACCGAACCAAGAGGTATCTAAATATGTTTACTAACATATCCCTTCCACACTAATGTAAAATCACCAAATCCAAAATCATATATTTGTAATATTGTATAATGAAAAAAAATTTCTTCCACTTTCACGTCAGGATTGGTTTTCCCACTTATGACCCAATATAAAATGTCATGTACTCTCATGACTCACATAAAATTAACATTATAGCCTCATCACATAAATTCTCACATGATGTGTCTTCATCTATCAAATAACATCATAACAAAACATACATGGGTCAACACCACAGATATCATCACATAACCATGGAATTAATGTGTAATTATTTTGCAAGAAATCACCTTTTTGTTTCCTCCTACCTTGAATTAGCCCCACAACATGTCTCGTCATCCCTATGTTTTAATCTCCAACACTGACACACATCATCAATACTAATGAAAAATGGGGATAGTGGGGTATTTAGAAATCTATTTCACCACCATCATGTATTTTGAGGAAAAACCTTGTATACCAGAACCTTTACAACATTTTTGGGTTCTAAATTTTGATAGGGAAATGTACAGAAATAAATAAATTAAATTACAGAATGATGTCACACAATACCTAACAAATGCGTTCATTTCAACAACACTAACAGATTTTTTATCACATTCCATTCACCATGAATAATCCACCCTGACCCCTACCACTAACAATGTATCACACCATAAAAGGAAACATTGCATAAATCAGCAAATTAGGAATTTCAATTAGATAATTCACCATTTTACACAACCCGTTGTATAATTTTTTATAATATTTAATAAAAATATAACACATCAAAACTAAAAATTTATTTTTATTTTACCAACCAATGATATATCATTTTAGCAGTATAATTTTTTTCCATGGATGATTATGAATCTATCACTACCATAACATAGAAAAGATATCCCATATAAAAAACTATCTTATTCCACACTACAAAAAACAATGATATTTTACCACAAAAACACATATCTCATCCAGCTCACATCACCAATAATGAACATCATAACTAGTGAACATCACAACCAAAACTAATCACAACCACTACATCGAATCATCCCACAATTCATCACATGAAACACCTCTCAAAAACATCACTATATAACAACCCACATTACACATGAAAACACAACATGAATAACATTGTAAAGAATCACATTCTTGATCATATAATATTTATTCAATGGATTACATTCCATCACATATTTATTTTGAAGGAATATTATTTCACAAAAAAACTGTGTTCAACCAAAACCAAGACATATATACACTCATTTATTTTTGAATTTTTTGTTAAAAAAATACTCATCTCAATAAGGGTCACATAATAATATCAAAAAACAACACATGAAAGGATCCTATCAAGCATGAATTTATTAATGGGAAAAGGGAATCCATATTCTCTTTAATAATATAATTAGTGCAATAGAAACATGTGTTTTCTGCACATTCCCTACATTTTAATAATTTAAAATTCTTTATCTTTATTATTCCAACCCATAAAATATCACAAATGGATGGAATGGATCACCAGAGATTCACATAAATAGTAAGGGAATGTGATTCCCCAACCACAATGAGAATTGTTATTTCACTACACACATCATGGTGAATCAGAAACAAACCAAAATACACATATACATTGTGAAATACTTCAAACAACTTCGATCACATAATGGGATCAGGAAAACGGTGTGCAAATTCTATATAAACCAAAAAAAATTTACCATTATGATTCCATGTAAGTGGAATGAATTGAAAAATAGTGATAAAAGGAAAATATCACATCGAAATTCTATAGTTCAATTTATGGAAGCCAAACATCAATGGAAAAGGAATGGGGATAGATGACCCTCTAATACCGTCTTTGGGTTTCCCAAAATCGAATATGGATGAGTACAGAATGATTTTATTTGTAAGAATGTATGAAATATACATATGATGTATGTTTCCACATTCATGGCATGAAATATAAATTCAATATATAATTACTTGTACAATCCAAAAATTCATATTGTGGAAATATTTTATTCCATGAATTTCTCATATCTTAAACTTCCTACAAGATTCATGGTTCCTTAGGCCAATTTACATCACATTGTGAACTATAATTACATTTTTTCAATTCATTTTTTTTAAAATACTCACCCAAACAAAAATAATGAACACAAAGACATGAAAACTGAACATCAAAATTTCGCAACATGTAATCCATATTCACTCCATGAACCACCTACATCTACAGAACTATAGTTTCATTATACTCAAAACCATCTTCAATCCTCCAAAAATGATATAACTCCCAAAAAAGAAATGTAATGGGATGAGATGGAATATTCCATTACATTAGATATATGAAAAATAATTACAATCCCCAAAAATATTTAAAAAAACCCAAAAGAAAGTGGGAGATTGAACAGTAACCCCATGTGATTCCTCTAAGTGATATCATTACAACCCAAACACTAATTGTAGTTATGCATACCAAACATAATATCCACCCCCCCAATAAACTATATAATCAACCATCATTAGAAAAAACATCACAACATTTCAAAAAAATACACAACTCCAATTTTCCACATAGCCATAAAAACATACATCACATCCTTAGAAAATGAAAATACATTACATCCTCACAAATCCCATAACACTCCCAACATAAAAAAATCATTGAAATCCTCCATCCATGTTCTAATAATATCCTATTTGGATTACAATGGATTACCTACAATGATTTAAAATGTTTTGTAAATATAACACTACATGACAAATAAGGGGGATTCCCATTAATATTATACTAAATTATATGAATCATATTACTATCAATGTAATGGAAACAACATCTCATAAATTTCACATCTTTCAAACATCACATCATCAATAAAACATAGATTAATTGAAAATCAAAACAAATAAAGATATTGGTAACACATATGCGTCTGATACTCTCATGTACACTCATCCAGACTGCAATTTCAATATATGACATAATCCAAGGTGTAGTGTCACCCTCACAATAGCTTCTCTCATTGATCATGTATCTCCACTAGTCCATACCATAACATCACATTATCCTCGATATCAATCTCTCCACAGTCAATGAAATGGCAGTCCTCGTGAATGTACTGACAAATCTGGGACACATGAAAGATTAATTGTGTCGTATGTAACTATAGAAACAGTGAAAACTAATATCCATCCTCACTATTATGCCTAAACACCTCAAAATTCCTAATGAACTAGGAAGAATTCTTACTCCAAAACCAAAACGACCACACCCCCCATTGCTGGGAAACCCTAAAGAACACATGGTCACAAACATAAAACACATGGAGCACCAACCTATGACTATCCAAGTACCTATCATGGTTTAGAACACCAATTATCCACCCTCAAAACAATTGGATCATCTTTTCCATGTCAATTACATATCATGAAAAAGATCCACTAACCTCCAAACCTCAATTCATAAAGATATATAAATACATGGTTGTCGATAAAACCCCTCAAAATGTTCAAATATAATGTATTAGTGAGAGATATTTGTTTCAGGAAAACACAAAAAAGGAAGGTGTATTACCCATGATCCAATAATGTCCAAGACGAAGCTATAACATATCCTCCGACATATGGATGGTCTAATTTATCAGTTTATCCTTCTATGGTTGTAGTATACTACGACGACCCAATTTAGAGCCAATTTCACGATGAATTGCACTCCAAACTATCAAGATAATATTATGATCATTATTAATGATGATATCCTTATTACCCCATTGAGCCTAACCAAATCATCAAAATTTTCCTTACAAAGACATACAAAACACTCAAACTAATAGATTGAATGAAAATTGGAATAAATCGTATATTTGTCCACTAAAACCAAAAATATGCAACATCCTCTCTGAGACTAAGTTATCATAGCGAAATAATTATTTTTTTATATCCAATTCACACTCGATAACATTTAATTTTCTCAATAATATACTAGAAAAATATTGATCATCATTCACCTACTAAAGAACAATACCATTATCCTCAATAGTTTCCATTTAATAGTTCATCCATGTAAACCAAATTTATTTCCTTATGTTATAATACCTCTTAGTCACATCATTATGAATAACCAAAGATGAAAAATGATTTTTTTTAATATATTAACATTTTTATTAACTAAAATATTTGTATAAATAATTTTGAAACATGCTATGAGATGACATTCCATTATGATTTCAAAAGATATGAGAATTGATATTTCTAATATATTAAATACATTAACAACAAAATTGAAAATTTTTCAAAAAAAGTCATCAAACATTTAATAGATTCCTGGATTTGAAATATTGTACCTTTGTTTTTTATTTGAGATTTACACTATGTCTGAAATATTTTTTATCAATATCAAGTGTTTTTTAAAAATTCATTGATGGTGAAAAATATAAAATTAATTAGTTAAATTTATTTCATTATTTTTTTGACATATAAACCATTGGATATATAATTTAATCCCATTTATGGGTAAATAATAGGGTTATCCACAAAATCTCAGATACATAGGGATGTGACATGGGGGATGTTTTAGTGAAACACATCAAATTTGATGATCAAATTGATATCATAGGGATCACTAATGACATAAAATCTTATGGGTCTTGTAAATGACTATGTTTTCTGATCATTCTTCATTAGATACCAATTTTATCTCAATATATGATGTTTTTTGGAATTAAACCGATTTATTAATCCATTTTTGAATGACAATAAATTTGAAAAAAATTCATTGATCCGTGCATTGATAAATATAGTAAATTAAAATAATTTATTATCTTATAATATGTTCTTATATTATATGAAAATTTGATGATAATTCTTGGAAATAATTCATAGGATCAATCAATATGTTTATTTTTTATGGTTTAATCCTCTATTTATTAACAAGTTCATCACATGAAAATTATTATGGCCATGGATCAATGGAAATTGGTAATTCCATAATTTCATAACAAATATTTGTTGAAAGGTATTGATACCAAGTGTATGGCCTGAAACTGAGGTAGTGATCAGTTATTGATGGCATGGAAGGATTAATGAAGGTAGATCAGATAGATAATATTATTTTTCCATACATTGTGTGTGGTGATGGAACATAAAAAATATGGGTCTTCTCATTGATTCATATGGCCTGAAATACATCTTTGGTGATGATGGATAATTGATGACCAAAATACATGATCCAGAAAAATAATTTTTGTTGAATTTAGTAGGATTTTTTTTAAAAATATAATGTATGACGAGCCTATGAGAACTATAAATTTCTGAAATACACATCATCTAATTTGGAGATTCTTGACTTTTTGGGCCCTGGTTATAGTTGTAGTGTCTCTAAAAAGAAATATGTATGAAATACTATATGATCGGTGACCAAATAATGTTTTATAAAAGTGTATAATGGTAGAATCATGATAAAAAAACATGATCAGAAACACATTAAGGGGTAGAGTACGTGGGCATAGACAAATACATTGACACATCTAGGTTAATTTGATGACCACAATATATGAGAATGAAAAGGATGTGCATGAGAATGGATATAGGTACACTTTATTAGAATCTATAAGGAACGGGATAGGTTGTACATGTCATATACCCTACTAACACACGAAGACCCTCTTTCAACATGACTCATAAACATTGTTACCCTCATCATGGACTTATTTCCTCAAGGCTGAGTTCTCTAAATCCATCCATGTGAGGATATAGAATGGGATAAGATCTTGTTCATATCTTAGATATAGTCTATAAGGGGGATTATCATAATATATGGTTATTGGAATATTTTTCCCCCAAAAGGATTCAGATGTGATCCAATATCATATATTAACCAAGGTGGGGTTCTCAGATTTAGTGTTACCAACTGGATATGGGCATCAATCCCCGGAATAGTGGGTTAAGCTAGATTGGGTTTTTCATGTACATCATTTCCCCAGGTTTTTACCTCAAAATTTTTTCAATTTAATTATAATTATAATTTGAACATTATTATAGATATTTTGAATTTATTATGATATTATATAAGGAATCCATTAGTGACATCTTACGCGTAAAGTGATATCTCATAGGAGTGTGTGGTTAAGGATTCTCGAACTGAATCCTAGGCTTCTAACTATGTTATGCCCTTACATTGAAAAATATTTAACTCCATTGTAACATAAATAAGTTATATAGTGTGTACCACATTTTATTTGAAATATCATACTATGTCATAATTTTTCCTGATTTTATTTATTCATCATGATTTTAGGGTGTCATACTTGGTATTGTAATACTCTACTTTTCATGTAATATTATTTAATTGTAATCTATTGTCTAGATGATATGATATTTGATGGGGTTCTTGATAAATATAGAGTAGATAGATCATATATTTGGATAGGTATACCGAGATTTATTCAAAGATTCACTTGTGACTACAGTCTCCTATTATTAAAATGATGAAAATATTTATGTTTTTTTGGTGTTATTGTGTTTGAAATTTATAATTTACAATATTATTCATCTCACTTTGAGTGAAATACTAAGAGGTATCAATGATTTTTTTATCTAATTATTTTACACTTTGGAATTATTTTCCATTGTATATGTTTTTTGGAATACATATACATTTTGGTATGGAATAACATATCCTTATTATTCCTAATATGTTGCGGTCTCTAACCCCTATCCTATTAGTGGTTGGTTTCATTTAGTAATACATATATAATTTCCTACCAGGTAGGCCAAATTTGGTTGTATCGTGATTGAGCTGTATTAAATGTTGATACATATTAAGACCATTGATTGGATTGTTTTTTATCTGTGATATTGGTTTGGCTTTTCTGTTGATATTATGAAGTGTTTATAGTTTGAATTTCAGGATAGGGACTCTAGTGTTGGTGCAAAGGATGACATATTAATACACAATGTCTATGATTACATAACTTTTTCATCTGTATATGTTGACATTGGTTACATAGAATTACAATGGTACATGCATCATATAGGAATAGGTTGTCTTTCCATTTCCTTTCTGAGTGAACTCCATTGATAATTGACTATAGTACATTCGGTTTACATTTGGATACCCCCATTATGATTTTCAGCTATGATTCAGATGCAAAATTCCAAGGAAGATCCCATTAGTGGTGATGCTTTTACATAGGGGTCGATTCCGGAGGTTGTTCCTTTGGGAGTTTTTCCACTCATACCTACACTGATTGAAAATGAGATTTAAAATATTATTGTTGAGAATTAGGTTCACAGTTTGAGTTAAATTCAATAGTTTTAGCATCATCATCCCTCTAAATATAGAATAAATCTCAACCCACAGGTGGATAAGGATTGGAATGATATGGTTAAATTAGTGATTCAACTCATCACGACTCTTACATATCAGATAATCAACATGGAACTGAACCATCATTCTATAACTATAGGTAGTTGGTGATTGATAGTTGTTCTATAATATTAGGGTTTGAGTATTTCATGGATATATATTATGTGTCTTTCTAAATTGGAGTTAAATCTAGCAATGATGTGATCATTGTGCATCAATGATAATTTTTAGCAACATTATGGAATCATGACTACAAAAGAGTATTCCTCATGGTTTACCAACAACCCATGATACTCCATGGTTATCATTTTGGATCCATTATTTCAGGATCCTAAATTTGAGTCATGTATACATTGGTATATCCTCACCATTGTTATACCTCTATTAATTCAAACATATGTTGGAGGGAAAGATCGTTATTAGGGGATAAAAATATTTTTGGGTGAGAAGACACTGAAAATGGGTACTAGAAATGGGATACATGAGATGTCACAATAGAAATAGTTAGAAGAATCTAATTTCAAGGATCAAGATGATTATGAGATTTCAAGAGATAATATTAGGATTTAGGTTCTATAGTTAAGGGGTCTCATTATGGTTCTAATCAGCCAAGAAATATGTGGATATATTATAGCAATGGCTTGGTACATCTCACATGAGAATGTATAACCCTCTATACAGTTGACATAATCAAAGTGGATGGATAACATAGGTTGAGGAATGAAGTGAACTATGGAGGTCTATATGGTGGGTTACATGGAAAAGGAGTCAAGAGATACACAAGAGGTGGTAAATAGTTTGACTTATTTTGAACACTTCACCTAGATAGTCCCCTCTAGGTTCAGGGTGGTTGTGTATACAGATGACAGATGATATAGTCCAAATAGGCATATGATCTAGAGGATCAGTGGTTTATTAAAGGTAGGATACATGTATTTTCTACCTTATATATAGATTTTATAGACACATGATGGATACACTCTATTAATTCTACATCCCATGTTCGAGACATAATATGTTATAGTAGACCCTATCCTTTCACCTTATTATTAGTTACTCTTACTGGAGAAGGCTCAATGATAACACACATTTCCCAATAGTGTTATCTGAATTTTTGAAGAGTGATCTTCTCTTGGAATCTCATTTTGGTAGTGATGAGTTCTTATGTTTTCATCAAAGGAATTTAATTGATATACACCACTTATGTTCATATTAATTATTTTATGTGGAGGTTGTCGTGCGTATACATTGACGTGATATGGTTTTCAAATATATGTGACATGGAGACCCATGTGGAGGAGGATTTCCTGATATATAGTATGGTGATATTTATTAATCTCTAATTAGATACAAATACACATCGAGTATTTTATGATATGGCCTATTAGTTTCTTGTGGGGGTGGATGAATATGAGAACATAATTCATATGGTCATGCTAAGATTATACCCCAAAAAATATATATAATTTTTCATTGACATACAAAAATGGAGGAATCATATATATTTTCAAAATTATCAGATGTATATTATAGAGATTTTTGAGCTAATAGTGTATTTGGAGGAATAGAAGAAGAAGTGATTTGTGAAACCTTGTGTTTCCCTCATGGAAGACATAGTATTGTTACGAATGAATGAGAATGGGATCCTAATGTTATGAATAGATTATATGATCCTCTTCTAGGTGACCATGGTTAATATGTACCCACTACCAAGGATCAATGTCATCTTTGATATTTTTAATGCGTCACACTAGTTATTAGAGATTTATCGAAGATTAGGTTATCACTAACTGCGAGTGTGAGATGAGGATAAAATAAAGATGAATTTATGATATGTCGATGGTCTCTATGAGTACATGGTTATTTCCTTCAGTGTAAAAATTGAACCAATATTGTTAATGGACCTCTATAATTTATTATATATACATTTATTAGATTAGTAATTATTGGTCTCCATCAATGATATACTATAATACATTGAAACAATGTCTGATCTCACGAGACACATTAATATGGTTCTAGACGTCATCTGAGAGACCCTTTATTATGTGAATATATCAAGGTGTCCGTTCAGGATTCATGAAGTCCAATTTAATTTACAATGTATCTTATCTGATGGTCAATAAGTAGACCGTAGGTAAGATTTAGGTATTGTAATCTTGGGAGCCACACAAGATCGTGACATATGTGTCGATCATATTTGCCATGTAAGTCTACTATATGAGAAATGTGCCAAAAAAAATTAGGATATAGGATCATTATTCACATTTAATCCAGATATGTAAGTATTTGATAATCCTAGAATGGTGCTAGTTCTCTTTTAAACCATTTGTAGTATAGGATAACGAGAACCTCCCATAATGATCTTACTAGAGTTTGGTGTCATATATGTAGTGTTCTATAATAGTTCAGGGACCTTCATTTTTATTTTCTTATTTAGAGGATATATTTGAGAAGTTATGGGTAAAGGTTGTTGAGATCACTTGGTAATAACAATGTGAAAACAATCTTGAGTTGGCAGTTTTATTCTTTTAACTGGATGCATGGAGATGTTACATTATTGATTAGTCATTTATCATATACTTTGACCAAAAGAGTTTCAGTTATATATTCTAAGAGAAGTATGTTCAAATGTGATATAGGTAATCATTAGTGTTCCTCTAGAACTACGACATTAATATAATATACAATCAAGGGAATTAGAAAGTGGTATGAAATACTATCACCAGAAGATATTGTTCTTAGTTTCTGTATGATTCGTTGGTGTTGTTAACCTCATTAAAGATATAAATAGTCCAAATAATGGTGCTTCAAATATGAATCTATTGGTTTATAACTGATATTTTCTATAGTTTATTAGGGTATCCCAATTAAGGGATAGTGGCTATGAGACCATACTTAATTTGATATAAATTTCATGTGGTCATAATGTTTGTTAATGGTGGGGATCATGTTATCCATTTCAAATGATAGAATGTTGTACTAGTACAATCGAGGGATGATTTGATGATGGATTTTTTAGATCCCCATTTGAAAAACATTCATGAGTTTACAATTTGTTCCATGAAATCTAATATAATTTTTAGTGGCTTGGAATAATTATAGATGTACCCATGTTTGTCTCTTGATGCATAACTTTTCAGTAGATGAATACTAAGAAACATGTTCTAATGGGTTAATCTAAACCCATTGAGGTTCCCTAGTGGATGTGGTCTTTCAAATATACATATATTGTTATGGAATTTCATTGTACTATATAAAAAATGATTCCATCTTGAGTATTGTAGAGACCCAAATCTTAATGTACATGGACATTACATTACTTTTGCGGAATACTTGGTACATAACAGAAACACACACACAAGGACTCTAGTAGTTTAGTGTATTTGGAAACTCAGAATATAATCTTCTAATCATGGTGAAACATCTTCATCATCTCCAATAAAGATCTTCCCTTTTTTTACCTAAAATATTTATTTATATCATGGGGAAAAGAAAAAATAAAATGGTGAGCTCAAATGCTCAATAAGGGTAAACAAAAGAAATATAAATCACGTCATATTCATAAGAACATAACATTTTGGAAATCTTAACCTGCAAAAGAGATCATAATATCATAACATGGGATAAGTCATAGTAGTGAATAATAATCCCAATAATCATAACATAAAACATTAATCTTTGCGGAATACACACATAATCATAGTGAATCATTTCTTATTATTCAAGACTCATTGCCAAGAATATATTAGTGGACAAAGCCCATTTCTGAACCGAGTTCACTCCTCGTTTTAGTCCTATTTCACTGAACCGGTTTAACTTGCCGTTCCAGCCATGTATATCTCATGAGATATAAAATCATTACCCAATGCATTGGAGGGAGATATAGGTCCCACCAATCTCATAATTATACCATTCTTATGTGTGCCACAAAATCGTAAACCATACATCATAGCATAACCCATGTAATAAAAATGGGAATCTTAAACATGGTGACATCATAAAACAATTAATATAAGATAAAAGAATTCATAAAAATAATTCCATCACAAAATAATAAAATAAATTTAATAATAGGGATAAAAACATAACCCTTTATTATCTTAGATGGAAAATAATTTTGATAAAACACTTGAACTCCATTATTGAGGAAAATATCCTTTCTACTTCAAAAACACTTTTCCTTTTTAATATGGCATAAAATTCTAAACTAAAATAAGTTGATTAAAAATAATCTTGAAAACGTGTAAAGGAAGATTCTTGGAAATAATGTTTTAAAAATCCATTCATGTCGTATAAGTTAAAAAAACTTTCTTCTCGTACTTTTGTCAGAAAAGTTGAAAAAATACATTATATGGTAACCAAAGGAAAGATTCCCTTCATACAATGTGGTAAAAAGTAAATAAAGGGTAAAAATGACTTTAAACATCCATTGAATAATGGTAATGATTTTATGAAAGCATTTTTAAAAAACATGGTCATGGATGATAAACGTAACCCCAGTAAATAATTACGAATAAGCAATCTTGGATAAAAAATGTGATTTGCAAAATTGTCCCTTACCTTAGGTCTGATTTTCTTCGTAAGTGTCTGAACCTCCTATATAATGATTTAAATAATGTCATTGACTTATTATAGAATCATAATCATATATGGTTCACTTATGACTTTATTTTACCTGTTCTTTTGTAAATTCCAGGTTAAAGAGCGTTTTGGTTAAAATTGTTTTATTTGTCGTCCTTGTTTTGACTTGTAATTATTAATATGATTACATATATCATTATTACATAATTACAGAATATAAAACATTATTTATGTATAATATATATTCATAATATACATATATATTATATATCAATAAATGGAAAGAAATACACCGTTCATGGAGATGGTAGGCCGTACGTACTGATGAACACTGTTTTCGTTTCCTTATTGAGTTGAATGGAATTTAGTAGATGACAAACATATATATACACATAAATCCAGTATGATTATTATGTCATATATTTCATTATTACTTATTATATATACTTTATAATCATTCTTGGATGGTTAACGTGAAGAATGAAACTCATCGCGTCATGGAGACGGTAGTCCGTACATACGCACGAGCGATGAAATCGTTCTCATGATTGTCGAATTGTATTGGAGTGTATTTATACTATTTCAGAATCAATATCACTTTACAATAATCATATATAGTTATTATTTACACCATTATACCCATCCAAGTAAGGTGGTGGTGGAAAATAGATTACACCACGACGTGGAGACGGTATTCCGTACGTACGCACGCGTGGTGATTTCGTTTTCGGTAGGATGGATAAATGGTGAAATATGGTTGTCTCATAATTATAATAACATATAAGTATATGAGTGATACTAATTTTATTACTTCATAACAAAATAACCTATGAAGAAGAAGTGGAAGAAGAAATAAAGTTGAAAGAATCGGTAACAGACATTACCTCTTCTTTGAAGCGCCTCTTTGAGATCTCTTTTTAGGGCACTACAATTAGTCTTTGAAGAAAACCAGAACCTCTAGGATGTTTCTAGGGAAGTGGAGAAGATAATTTTTCAGGGGTTGGCCGAGATGTAATGCTCAAAGTGGTATGACGAAGAGAGCGAGGAGGAGCCCTTTTATAATTGATGAGAGGGGCACCTTTGAATAACTAAAACTATTATTTTATTATAATGTCAAATTCGATTTTAAATAGCTAAAAATTTATTTATTTAGAAGATAAGGTGGGGATGGGTCGAAATCCTCTCATCCAATATAATTTAGACAAGTTTAGGTTCCTATTTTAACCTTATCATTTATATTTAACATTAAGTAAAATAATTTTATTTTTACTGTGTCTTCTTGTGTTCTTACACTATCAGGTTAATAAACATACTATAAGAATACAAAATAACCCCAAGTTGTTTATTATTAATATATATAACCAAATATAAGTCATTTGGCTGAACCTTAGATTTTTAAGAATAAAATAACAATTAATAATATAAGATTTGTTTAAAAAACGATTTTATGTCAATTTTGACACTATTTTGTAATTGATTTTTCTGAAACCCATAAAAGAATTATTATTTAGAAAAAAGTTAATTAAAACAATAAAAACATGTCATATTAACCTATAAAATTAGTTGAATTCATAAAAAGTCTCAAATTACATTTATTTGGGTATTTATAACATCAATTATGTCTATATTTCATTAATAAGATAATTACTCCATCATCTTTATGTCATAAATAAATTAAATTATTTAATGTCTAAAAATTACAAATAAAATACAATTATGTATGAAATCTTTTTATCTTTTTAAGGAATATTTATAGTCGAATTTATCTTATGTATAACCCGATATTAAAAATTATTTACTTATTAAAATTTGATTTTAACTATTTAAACCCTTCTTTAAATAAATTAATAATAAATGTCCTAATCCAATCCAATGGGCCTAAATGGTTATAGTTTATTACTAAAGTTGTTTTTGGTCGAATTACACTTATCCAATAGAATTAGGACATGTGTTAGGGTAATAATAATATCATTTTTACACATAATTACACTATTTACTTTTAACCGTGGTAAAAAAAGTTAAAAGTTACTATTCACCAAAAATTATTTTCATCTCATTGAACCTCATTTTACTTACTGACATCAACCTTGTCTCTTGGATTTTTGAAATTCTACTCACAGAAGAGGTAAAATTATGTGTTATGAAAAAATCATTTTTTTAACTACCACTTAGTGGTTTCACTATTCATCAAAAAAATGAAATTTTCCAGAAAAATAAAAAAATTAGGCCTAAGCTATATTTGATATTATGAACTCAAAAATGATGTCTATTTTACCAAATTCAAAACATATCAGTTGCATTAATTAATTTAAAAATTAATTCCCGTCGTCTAAACAAATATCGTGTTCTTAAAAGATAATAATTATCAATAGATTGACACATGTTTATGTCTGGTTTAAATGTGAAATTACATCCAATGACAAAAATTGTATTAAATTGTAAAAATATATTCTAAATATACTTAAAATCCACTCAAATTAATAATTTATCACTATTAATTATTTTGATTAAAAAGGTTGTTTTTATTTAAAATTTAGTAATTTTCACTTTTCATCATAACATGAAAGTTATCCGAAAAGTACCAAAATTTCACCCTAAGCCAATTTCGTTATTCCGAATCCAAAAATGAAGTCGATTATGAAAAATAAATTTAAAAAATTTCAAAAAGTGGTTATTACTATTCATAATGGCTAGTTTTAATAATATTTAAATAGCATATCGTTGTTTAGTGAAACTCGGTATTACATACTACACGCGCTATCGAGAAAGGTCGTGATTGCGTGTAATGCAAGGAAAGTCATGGATGCGTGTTATGAAAGCTCCTTTTGGTGTAGAAAACAACACAAGACATTAATGAAATTAAACAGAATATTTTTCATAAAATCTCGGGGTGTTACAAGGATTGTCGATTGAGTCACCATGTCACCCCACTTCCTAACTAGTATAGATTTGTGTTCTATAGAGATAATGGGATTGAATTATGTGGAGGATATAGTCTTCCTCCATGGATTCCCCAAGAGGATTATTTTAAAATGAGATTCTTTCTTTGCATCTTGTGTATATAGTGGATTAAAAGAGGCATTTGGGACATAGTTTCAATTCAGAATAGTGTTTCACCACTAGACTAATGACCTGATAGGGAAGAATATTATAGTATTAGTGGAAATAATTTGGCTTTTTTTGTAATATTTTTTCCATAGTTTGTACAATCATCTAAATCTGGTGAAGTTATCATAAAATAAGAGATACAGTTCCACCATTGGTGTGGACCATTTGAGAACTAATATAAGATCTCATGGATGTCACTGAATTTTATGACAGATCTAGCTGTGTCAAAAATCATGGGATCAGAGTTGGTGTAAACTATGATAGAGAAGGTGAATATCATATAGGTTCATATATGGATGAAAAAATATTTTAAACATTCTATTAGTAATGACTATGTCTTTCTTCATAGTTCAATGAGGGGGTCCAATTTCTCATGTAGGTCTCACCTCAACATGGACTTGGGATATTTTTCCAGTGTAGCAAGTAAAATCTACGAATTATTATCAATTTTGAGATACTTCATAGAGCCAGTGAGGTGTCTTTCCACTTAGATTTAGAACCACAATTATAGTGGGTGAATAATGAATTTTACATTTTGTATATGAGAAGAAATTATATGGATTCAATTATTTATTTTAGAAATAAGGTGTTAGTTCTCCCTAATGATTGTTGTTATAGACTCTCAATCAAAATATTTTGTTGTAAATGTGATTGTGACCTTAGCATCAGACATAGTTTCTATAATATTTATAACATGATGTTTTATTACATTTTTCATATTATTATTGGAATATTCTATAATGATTTTAATACTATTGATGATTTATGCTTTTTGATTTCAAGAATTCCTATATGGTATTGTTATACTCAATCTTTAATGGGATCTACTTGGGCATGAAATTTTTTATACAGAAGAGCATCAATTCAATGGGGTTGTATGTGGACATGGAGTAGTTGGAGATTAAATTTTTGTAATGAAACCATGACACATTACATGATTCAAATTTTAGTGCATTACCCATTTACTTGTAGGTTGTAATTCAATATACTTTTTTAGTGGGGTTGTATTTTGACTGTTATGATTTATAATATAATTCATCGTACTCGTAATGAATGACTATGATATATTCAGGAATTTTTCATGAGTTGTATTTTAATTGTCAATATTTTTGGGGCTTACGTATTCTTATGTGTGTGTACATGAACATTAGGATAAGGACTCACATTTTATTTCTATGCATACTAGACACTTGTAACTAGCCCATAACCAATATGAGGAGATATAAGAGTAGTCAAAATCAAAATATATCCATCTAGGCAGTCTCCAGTGGGTTGATTCATGACCCTCAGGTCGAATAACCAAAGTAATTTCCAATGAAATAAACATCAAATATGAGAACAACATCCATTTCACAACATGGTCATACCATCTTAAAATGTTGTTATAATAACCAAAAGATTAATCGATTACATATTCATCATTGTTTCATAACGTATATTCCTCATCATTCTAGATCAAGACTTACTTTATTGTCATCTAGTGAATAAATTTGTTGCCATCACTATTCCTCATTATAAGGCATGTCACTACATGCCCCACTATACATTTCCAATTATCATTAGACTCTCGAACAATATCTTCATGGAATTGGTTTCACACCAAAATTTAGTTTCACAAAAATTGGTTTCACAAATATCTATTTCCTAAAAATATGTTTCACAAAAATTGGTTAAAAAAAATCAGTTTCAAAAAATTTGTTTTACAAAAATCAGTTTCTCAAAAATCTATTTCACAAAAATCGGTTTCACAAAAATCGGTTTTACAAAAATAGGTTTCACAAAGATTTTATTCACTAAAATCGGTTTCACAAAGATCAGTTTTAGAAATATCGGTTATACAAAAATCAGTTTCGGATTTATCATTCATAATTCATGTTTGATGTAATTCATTCTCATAGAATTTAAGGGTTTAGTGAATATATCTTCAAGTTGATGTTCAGTACCAACAATCTCAAGAGTTATATCACCTTTCTGATAATGATCTCTAAAAAAGTGACATCTTATGTCAATATGTTTTTTTCTAGAATTAGATATTGGATTCCAAGATATGTTGGTATCACTAGTGTTGTCACAACTAATGTATACATGTCTAAATAGATATCCAAATTCTAATTGTGTGTTTTTCATCGACATAATTTGTGCATAACAACTACCAGAATCTATGTACTCTGCTTCAGCAGTAGACAATGCAACAAAATTCTTTTTTTACTACACGATGATACTATTGACTTACCTAGAATATGACATGTTCCATAAGTGTTATTCATATCTAACTTGCAAACAACAAACACAACATCTGAATAACTTATTAAATAGATTGATTTCCCTTTTCGATAAAATAATCCAAAATTAGTAGTCTGTTTAAGATATTTGGAAATACTTTTAATAACATTCTTGTGTGACTTTTTTGGTTTAGCTTGAAATCATACACACGTACACACAATAAACATAATATGTGGTCGACTAGAAGTAAGATAAGTTAAACTCCCAAGAATACCTCTATTATTAGTTGGATCTATTGGTTTACCAGTTTCATCTGCATCCAATTGACAAGTGGTACTCATAGGTGTATCAATTTCCTTATTAATATCCAAACCAAAACATTTTAAAAGATCATTTTTATATTTACTTTGATTTAAAAAAAATGCCATTTTTATTTTAAATGACTTTAAATCCAAGAAAGTATTTGATTTCCCCTAGTAAACTCATTTTAAATTCACTTTTCATACTCATTGAAAAATCAATACATAAAAATTTCTTAGATGATCGAAAAATAATATTATCAACATAGATTTGTACTATCAAAAAATCATTGGAAATCATTTTGATAAAAAGAGTTGGATTATGATTCCCTTTAATAAAACCTTTTGAAATAAGAAAATTAATAAGTCTACCATACCATGTTCGTGGAGCTTGTTTTTAACCATACTATTATTAAACTGTTTAAAAACTCGATTTGGAAAATAAGGATTAGTAAATCTAGGTGGTTGTTCATCAAAAACATATTCAAATATAAAACCATTTATAAAAGTTCTTTTAAAAGCCATTTGATATTACGTGAAATTAAAATGATTAGCATAATCAATTAGAATCCTAATAGCCTCTAACCCAGATATAGGTGTAATGGTTTCCTCAATGTCTATTCCTTTTTCTTAACTATATCTTTCTGCAACTATCCTAGCTTTGTTTCTATCTATATTTCTAGACTCATCAACTTTATTCCTAAAAACGCATTTAGTTCCTATGGTCAATGTGTCCTTAACTCTGTCTACTAATTCCTAGACTTTGTTTCTTTCAAATTGATTTAGTTCTTCTTCCATAGCCATCACCTGAAATTCATCATTGATAGCATCACTGATATTTTTAGGATCTAACTGTGACAGAAAATCTTGATGTTCAACCTGGTTTCTTATAGAATCCCTAGTATATGTTCCTATATCTAAATCTCCTACTACAGCATATAAAGGATGTTTTTTGGGGGTCCTAGTTGGTCTAGTAAATGTAGGGATTAAAATTTGAGGTTCAATTACAGGTTCAGGTTCAACAGAAAAAGCATCTAGAAAATTTCTAGAACTTGTTGTCTTAACAACATTCGTACTGTTTTTGTCATTAATGTTTTGAATTGACATATCTTCTTCAAAATTTTCAAGAGGGGTCTCAGGTTCACGTGGACCAGTTTCCTCAAATTTGATGTGTACAGATTATTCCACACATTTGGTCCTCTTATTAAATACTCTATAATCATTTCTAAATATAGAATAACCTATAGAGATTCATTCATAACTTTTGGATGGAAACATATCAAGATTATCTTTAGTATTGAGGATGAAGACTTTATAACAAAAAATCTAAAGTAATTAACCTTAGGCATCATATTATTACATAGCTCATAATGGGTCCTTTTGATAATTGGTCTAATCAAGACTCTATTAAAAGTATAACTAGCTATATTGACAGCTTCATCCCAAAAGTGACCAGGTATATCATATTCATTATGCATAGTTCATTCAATTTTATGAAGTGTTCTTTTTATTCTTTCTATGACTCCATTTTGTATAGGTGTTCTAGAAGCATAGAAATTGTTACTATAGCCATTGTTTGAGAAATAGGATTCAAACACCAAATTTTTAAACTCACAACCAAGATCACTACTCAAAGTCTTAATTCTATGTCCACTTAAGTTTTCTAAAAAAATGGAGTTTTTAATGAATGAAGAATAATCTTCACTTTTGTGAGATAGAAAGTATACCCATGTATATCTAGAAAATTAATCTACAAGAACATAGACATAGTGCTTCCCATTTATGTTATAAACTCATGATGGTCCAAATAAAACCATATCAACCAACTCAAGAGTTTAGAAGTTGAAACTTCATTCTATGATTTGAATGAAACGTTATGTTCTTTTCCCTTTTAAGAGGGATTAAAATCATTATCTTTTGGGAATTCTAGTTTGGTAATGACTCTAACTAAACCTTTCCAAGTCAGTTTCCTGAGTGAATGAACATTGTAAGGTCCAAATCTTCTTTTCCATAGCCAGGATTCTTTATGAAAATCATTAAAATGAGTAAAAAAAATTTTTGCTAAAGAAATCAAATCAACATCATATACATTCTCATTTATTAATGCCACAAATACCAAAATATTTTTATAATTAAACACATTACAAGAAACATTTTCATATTTTTTATTGAATCTATCATCACACAACTAAGAAATACTTAATAGATTATATTTCAATCCATCAACAAATAGTACATTAGAAAATTAAAATTGAATCAGTGTTACCAATCTGGCATAATCCAATGATTTTTCCTTTTGGGTTATCCCCAATGGTGACATATCCTCCATCAACATTGATTATGGTATTAAAGAATGAGTAGTATTCTGTCATATGCCTTGAACATCCACTATCCATGTACCAAATCTTCCTAAATGAACTTTTCAAGCAAGTTTCCAACAAAACAGATTTAGACAGAAGACAAAATTGGTACCCAGATTTTCATGGGTCCAGAATGGTTAGAAAGTAAAACATTAGGAACCCATATTTTTCTAATGGGTTTCCTAAAATTAACATATTCAAATGAATTTGATAAATAAACTTTTTTTGGTCTGTAAGAATTTGAATAGCTAGATGAATCATACGAATTTCCAGAATTTGAACTAGCCACATACTCTTTTGATTTCGGAAAAATTTATTTTTAAAATATTTCTCTGTCTATGTTGGTATCTTAAACCAGTAGTATATTTTGGTGTGACTTTCATTTCAAGCATTTGAGTTAGAGTATTATTTCCATTTTAGAACTTCTCTAAGTCTTTTTAATGTTGACCATTAAACAATTTATGTTTAGTATTCTCCATAAAAGTTGAGAATTCTTTTCTTTTTATATACTAAGATCAGATTTAACAATTCTAGTCAAGGCATATTGTTTCTTTAATGATTTGTACTTATCTTTCATCTCATTACAAGTGTGTTCTAACATATTACAATATTTAAATAATTTATCTTTAGACATATTATCATCATTACTTGAATCACTTTCATTCCTAGAAAAATAATCATTGTGCATAGGGGAATTAAGTGTTACCTTAAATGTTTCAGTCAAGAATCACATGTTTCCATTAGTCATTTCTTCAAAATCGGAAGCTTCAAATCCAATTGAGCTATCATTAGAAGAACTTCATGTATATTTCATGTCATTCTTGTATATATTATCCTTATAGTCATACTTTTTTCATAAATTTTAGTTTTGGATAGTCAGCATTGACATGCCCTTTTCTTTTTCACTCAAAACAAACTATTCCATCTTTTTTCTCCGTTTTCCTCCAGTCATTCTTCCAATTTCTTTACCAATCATACATACCCTTATAATCAGATTTCCTAAATAATTTATTCTTTATATAGAATTTTATAAATCTCTTGGCTATCTGATCCATCTATTCATCACTGTCTAAGTAAGAATTTTCACTCCTTGACTTATCATTAGTTATCTGAACCTTCTATTTGTCATTTCCCTTTGAATCAGTCGACTTGAATGCCACGTACTTCTTCTTGGGTTAATCATCATACTCTTTGTTTAAATTTATCTCTTATTCATACATCATAAAATTTCCAATCAGATATTTGACAGGTATCTTTCCAATGTCACATGATTTTCATATAAAGATAGAGGTTCCACTCCATTTGTATGGTAGTCATCTCAGTATCCTCATTAATTCTCTTTTGCTGGAACATATTTTCAAAGGGAGCTCATTCTATTAACTTTCTCATTATACCTGAGATTCATATCAGAAATAGATTCATCAGATTTCATTTTAAAATTATCTTACATAATAGTGTATGTATTTAGTCTCGTTTCCTTAACATTTGTTGTTCCCTCATGGGAAATAGCCAAAGTATCCAAAATTTCATAACCAGTCTTACAAGTATATATTCGATTAAATTCATCAACTCCTAGAGCACAATACATGGCATTCATTTCTATAGAATTATTATTGTAAGATGCTTGCATAGGTTTATCCCAAGTAGTTCTAGCAGTTTCTGCAATCTTATACTGAGTCTCTATAGCACTCCAGATGTTGAATCCCATACATTCAAAATGAATTTTGGTTTTTGTTTTCCATTGGGCATAATTGACTTCATTAAAAAAATGGTGGCATGTTGGTAGCTACACCTTCTAATATTTTATCCTAAGTAACTATGTTTTAAAATATATGTATAAAAAAATTAGAATTAATAGAAATTTTAAGATATTTATTGTACAACTATAATCAAAGTTCAAAATTTTTGACAAACAGAGTGTTTTGAAAAATGTTTATCAACACTCCTCTGATTCAAAATGTTGGTCGGAATTGATACTCAATAGGGGGATTAGTTGTGTTCCTATTAAAAATATATTGTTAAAATGTTTCTATTAAAAACACCATTTTAACAAACAAGTTAAACTGTAATGAATTTATAATGATTATAAGTGTTCAATTAGCTTCTCAAGGATTGATTATTTCTTAGTTATCATAATCGAAAGATGAAGTTATCTTTTGAAACTATATTATTGGATACCAATAATTAAAAAAACTTCCTTGTTCTACTATCAGTGTTACTTCAAAACAAATTTGAATTTCAAAGTAATTAGCATTGAAATAATGAAAATAGTTTAAAATAAAATAAGATGCACAATAGTTTTAACCAAGTGGACCAGTCTCAAGTTGAGACTTAGTCCTCTGAAATAGTTTATATAAATCATTTATCCACACCCAGGATCGCGGTTTAAAAATGTACTTAGACTGTTCAGGTCCTCAGACATATACCATAGTTCTACGTGGGAAAAAAGGTAATAATAGATTGAGTATGAGGATAGTTTGATATCCTTCAGTTATGCTCCGGAGATAGTGTCTTTTATACAAACATATATACACACTACTCAAATACAGAATATAAAACACAACAGAGTTATGAATGTTAATAGAATTAATTATTATCTATGTGTTGTGATGTAATGCTCTAGATTCAATGAATGTTGAGAAAATGGTATTTGAGTCTTGTTAATTTCGAAGTTGTCTTCGGAACAGAGTATCGTTGATTCTGTAATTCAACTTCATGGAGTGCAAAGGATCAACTCTTTTAATGTCTCGATGATTACTGAATACCTTTTTGGAGAAGGTATCTTGTTACAATAATCTCAAGCGCTTAGTTCTTCTCTTTTCATATTCGCACATTCTGTGTGTCATCGTGTACTTCTACTATCATATCTTTAACATGAAAGATGACTTCCTTCTATACTCCATGATCCTCTACACATAAAGATCATCACACGTGCATGTACCTCATACTTGTCTACGGACACTCCTACAGACAACATTAAATAATGTCAGAAACATTAATTTGTCAACATATGACCGTTATAAATAAATTTGAATTAATAAAATGGAAATATTTTTTTTATTAGTCATTGAGTAATCATAGGTGGGTCAGCATCAGTTTGATAATATCATTTTATCATCTTCGGTGTGTCGACTTCGGTGTGTCGACTTCGATCTATCATACTTTGGTCTGTCATACTTCTATTTGTCATCTTTTGTTTGTCAAACTTCGGCCTGTCATCTTCGGTCTCGGTGTGTCGACTTCGGTTTGTCGAAATTCAATGAGTCATCCTTCGGTTTCGGTGTGTCGACTTCGTTATGTCAAATTTCAGTGATTCGTCCTTCAATTTCGGTGTGTCAACCTTGGTTTTTAAAACTTTGGTGAGTCATCCTTGGGTTTAGGGGTGTCAACTTCGGTTTGTCGAACATTGGTGAGTCATCCTTCGGTTTAGGTGTGTTGACATGAGATTCGGGGAATCCAAAAAAGATTATGAAGATTCTATCTTGCATATACCTTTAAAGGACAAATTGTTAATCAAACTGCATGTAAAAATACACTTGGAAACAAATTTATTCATGACTATAACCAATTTTCTTATTAAATTATATGTTGTTTTTTTACATAATTGATTCAAAGAGAGATATTAAAATTTCTTGAAATAGTAGAATATGTATATTGAAATAATTTATAATTATGAAAACCACAATATCATGGAGGTTCCAACACATGGGAATCATAAAATGGAACACATTCTAACATGATCAAATAACAGCTCTTACATCCATTTTTAATAGGATTAAGCAGACCCAAATAATTGATAGAGAGTTACAATGAATGGTAAGGAATATTCTTATGTTAATATTTTCTAAAGATGGAGTCATAGGTTTAGAACATGTATATGGGTCCCATAAAAACCATGACATGGATGGAACTACTGGATGATGTGCATAACACATCCTTATTTTCTCACCTACGATGTTCTAAGATATATATATTGAACTGATGAAATAATTTAGTTGGGATAATTAGAAGAGAGGGATTGAAATATTTATATAATGATTCAATATATGACAACAATTAAAGGCTAAAATAAGAAATTTTTTGTTCATTCTGAATCCATTTCACATACCAGTATTAAAATTGGATTAAATAATAATAGATTTTATCCTAAGACTCAACAGGAATCTAATGATAATAATTTCTTATAGGTGGTAGTTCATCTCCTAAAAAAGTGAAAATATTCCATTAATATAAAATAATATTTCTCTCATTACCATCTCACTATGATATGAATATGGACTTTTTAAATAATAATTTTAATGACACTAATACTTGTTTTTTTATTTAAACCCAAGGATAACATCAATTTTCTAGAGATTCCATCAACAATAACATGATATTGAACTGACATTCAAAACTACTTATCTCCCTTATATGGGTGGTCAGTCAAATTGAAATATTCTAAAAGTAATGTATATGATGGGCTCCAATTCATTGGATTTAGAGATTTTTTATTGACATAATACTTCGATGGATTTTTCCAACAAAAATTTGCATCCATTAAATCATTCAAATAAAACCTTATGACCCTCAGTATTATAAGATGTGCCAAACTCCATGATTCTTGGATGAATTTGGATAATGAAATCTTATTGGACCGAATTACATAAAATAGATCATAGATAAGATTGAAAACATTCAGATTTATTTTTGAAACTGATCAACCTCAGTCAACATGTCATGATACCTATGTTGACTCGTCGTGGTGAGGTATAAAAAAGATAAATGAAAAATTTACTAAATATAAACAAACTAGACATAAAACCAAAATATAATAATGATGAAAAATATAAAACATATTCATATATCCAATTTCAAATAGGATATACATGAATTGTTTGAATCAAAAAAAGGATAGAAAGCTTATATCTTTCTAATAGTCTACTCTAAACCATCTTTCTGATAAAAAAACAACCAAAAATAAGAAAACATGATTGAATATGACCTTCCTATTACATGGATTATATGATTCAACATCTAAAACCAACCATTGAAATAAGTAGGATGTTATAAAAATCCCTTTTGGATTCCACAATAGATTATATAAAAGTTATACTTAAAAGAATGAAATAGTTCAATTATTAAAAACAAAAAAAGTTGTCAAAATTATTTTCATATATCGAAACCATTTTTTAAACATATTCCATTATGTTTTCATAAAATAAATTCATATCCCTATGTCTAGAAATAAGTCATGTATAAGTGTTAAAATAGAAATTAATATCTATACATCATATGGTAATAAGGTAAAAACATATCCATGATGTAAAAAAATTGATAAAATATTTAATATAAACTATCATGAATCAAAGTGAAAAAAAATCCATAAAAAAATAAATCATGCAATAAATAACCATAAATGAGAAATAACTCTGTAATAGAATCTAGAGAATGAGAATATATACTAAAATCTTTATATGATAAACTAATCATTATATTTCTACAAACCAAAATTTATTCTTTTCATATTCATTTGTTATCCTGATAGAAACCCCAATTGGTTCCACACACATTGAGGATACCTATTTCACCTTTCCAATGCACCCAAGTTTTACAATATTCAATTTTCAAAAGTGAATTTTATAATCATGTTTGCAATATATAAAAATTTCTCTAAAAATTTAATACACATTAGTAATTGAAAACCCATTTCATAACAAAAACAACCATTTACTCATTTAAAAAACACATTGTGTTAAATTAAAAATTTTCATGTAAACCCATTTATTTTTCACATCATTAAAATCCCTTTAAACCTCAAATATAGTCAAAAAAATGAACATCAAAAAATTATTTTACATGAATAATTTTTAATTCATATAATTAAACCTTTTCATAATAGAACTAACCTTAAAATTAATGTAGGGTCCTTATCCCTCAAAACAGTGACCAAGGAATAGTAGACCATGTCCTAATGATCATAGAACCATGTATAATAATTTCTACAATCGCTGAAACCCCATAAATATTTTTCACACTACCAATTGGGATTCCATTATATTAATGATGAAGAGATAATTTAATGATCTACCAACAGGGGGTGAAACTAAATCAATTATGTTACATACCTCGATGTGATCTATCAAGAATGATAGAATTCTGACTATAATCCATGGAAGGAGACAACCATAAAACTAAAGATGCTTAAAATTATAAAATATGATATTATAATTGGAGATATTTCCTGAAATCCTAAATGGTCTAAAGAATAAGATCATATTTTCAAATAATTTGGAGGGAGTTCAAATTGTTTTCTTGAGGAGGTTGAACAATTAAACTAATTGTGTTCCATAAACATGCAACACTACTGCCCAATCTATGTGGTGGCATGGTGTTTCCAAATAAAATGTCTAATAGTGACAAAAATAAGTAACCTTATATATAAAAATGGTGAATTATTTTAACTAGGGACACAAGAATAAGGGAATACAATTCTAAAATGGTGTGATATCCTTGGATAACCACAATTTATCTATATCCTTCCCTTGGAATTTCAAAGTCCTTTTCTTATTATTAACCATCAATGTGGAAATTCACATGAAAACGATAGTGGAATATATCATGGATACCATATTGTGTAAGTAATCATTCCACTTAACCATGTTCCATCTTAGGTGTTTCAAAATTACAATTTTGTCAGCCTCTTATTATCCTAATAATCCTGAAATCTTTATGAGATGAGAAGTCTTAACTGAGGCATAAGTTTTACCAAGAGGGATTCCCAATTCTACCGATTATAAGGAATTTCTTTCCCCAAAAAATTACATATTATTTTTGACCCATAATTAATAATTCCAAAACCTCAACATCATCAGTTCCTTCTACCTCTTCTTGTGGCTATCTCACCCACTGTACCATGGAACCAAGAATAATGGAATTATTTTATCACACAATGCCATTTTTTAGGGAACCATAAGTTGATTTGGTAACTCAATAATTATGATATTAGTCTCAATTTAACCATACTCTCATTCTATCACATGTGAATAATTTTGGTGATGCCTCCTCGGCTCGAAAACGAGAAACATATTGGTAACTAAAAACAATAGAGATAGTAAGTCCAACTAATCCATGATATAAATGGGTCCAAATACACCTGTACCAAATTACCCAACTTATTGAATTTATAATCTCCCTTGAACAGGAAATCTATGTGAAAAAACTAATCACCAACCATTAAATCTAGAGGATGAATACATTTTTGGAATATTATTTTTCAAGGCTCTTTGTTGTGAAAACCCAGTTCAAGATCATTTGAAAATTTTCCAATATCTCTTAAGTGAGAATTAAGAAAATAATTACTATTCTCCCAAACCATATCCCCATATGATGGATCCACATGGCATCAAATAAAATTCTTAAAATGTTTCGACATTTATTGAATCTGGATAACTATAATTATTCTAAAATCTAACATTTTGAAAATAATTTTTCCCAATATCAACAAAAATCAATCATGGAATCCCACGGAAAATCCTAAAAAACATGGACATATGTTTTTATATATACATAAGTATTAGTATAAAAATACATGACAAATTAAATCTAGAAACCAATCACCACCTATAAAACATTCAAGTAGAATTATGTTAACCACATGCCCCTATCAAAATCAATCACTGAGGTAACTCGATAAAGTATCACAATATCTTATATTTATAATTCCCTATGATATTAATTTCGTGTCTTCTATTATATATGTATGAAATGATCTAATATTTTAAGTTGATCAATGGTCACCCAAGTAAGATAATTCACACTATGAGTCCATGGTAAACCTATGATGAAGTCCATGGATATCTCATCACATGTTGATACAAGAATTGATAAAGGTATCAACAAACCAGTTGAATTCTAGTTTTCAACATTAATTTTTTACTTTTTAGACTCTTGGAAATAGAAAATAAAATCTACCTTCTCATCCCTTGACAATAGAATAATCGTGCATATATTGAAATATCATAATATACCCTTGGTCAATGGATCAACAAGACCAATTTACACTCTCCAAAAACTACATCCTCTTATAAATCGAAATAACCAACCTCCTACGAAAACAAAAATATACAATAGGATACTGAGAACATATACATGAGGTCTGTCCACCATAAGGTGTTTGACAAAATCATTATCATGTTTTTCCTATCACCTGATCGATCAAAATAGTCTTATCAAAATATGATTCACCATTAATCATAGAAAATAATTATTATATTGCAAACTATACCACTCACATACTTATCTCAGAATAAAATCACAATAGGCCACTCCTCAAATAATTATTTCATGGATCATGTCTATAATTTTCTTCCCAATTTAATGGAAACCACATTTTATTTCATATTATTGTAAACAATTTTGAAATTAATATTTTGAGGATACTCATCCTAGTGTTTATATAACATGGGAAAATATATTTGATTAACAATATGTTTCCTTCTATAATGATCAGAATTCAATATAAAATACTCCCCAAAGAGATTGTGATTACACTTTTTTAGTCTATATATAATTTCATCCATCTCAGGATCATTATAATGGTAGTTATTATCATGAGTGAACAATAATAATTATCAATATTCCACCAAAAGTCTCCCATTAATTATGAAACATATCAAAACCAAACTAGAAGAATCCTAGAATTCCAAAAAACCACAATCTAAATTTTAAAATAATAAGAACTATTGATGATATCAACCTCAACATTATCTCCCCAATACTAATATGAAAAAACTTTTTCTACTCATAGTATACACCATTACTAGTTAAACCCGTCATCGAATATATGATAATTGTGAAATCTAAGACAATACATATATAGTAACAAGATATACCCCAGAATCTTATCATCTAAAGAATATTTATGGGTTTTTTCATAGTCATAACAACCTTAATATTTCTAGGACCCTATGATACTCACCTCTAATATATATTGTGAAATTTGAAATTCAATTCGGATTTAAAAACTCATATTTTAAAAGAATATCAAATAAATTTTTTTATTCAAGGATTGAATAATGATTTCCAAATAGGCTATATTTCCCCCTAATATCTTCCATTACACCCAAATAGAAAAAATATACAAATTAAATGATCCATATAACAAATTAAATATTTGACATATCGAATCTATAAATACTTCATGTGATTTTGTGAGACCGAATGGAAAAAAAACCACATGATATACACATAATGACACATAAATGATTTATTAAGAACATAATCTATCTAGACACTCAATTGTTGGTACCCAGAAAAATGGAAAATAATTGAAAACCAATATTTCCATCTATTCTTCTAAAAAACATTATTAGTCCCATGGAAAGTATATTTATTTTCAACGGTCTCCCAATTAAATATTTTCTAATCCATCCAATGTATGAAACTCTTATCAATCATATCATATATATAATTAATAGGATATGTGAAGCGCATGGGGACATTCTAGGTTGAATGAATCCACATTACTGTATATCCACAAGATGGACATATGGTTACACTAACATAGATGTTTCTATTTGATAAATTTTCTAGAAATTGGCATCATACCGATGAGTATTTCAAAAGTAAACTCAACCCATATCAATAGTTGTAACATCCCAGTTAAATAAATAATATTTCATTATAAATTTAATCAATATTTTTTGAATAAATTGTTAATATTACTTTAGCGGTAATGTTATGCTTGATGGCGTACCCAATACACAACAACGTGTTTTTTGTGAAATCTTACGTTGCACACTAATAATATAACAATATTATAATAGTTAACACCTAGATGTTGTAATGGAGAGAATGAACAGAAATAACTAAAAAATTATTACATATGTTTGTTAAATATTTTTACATTTATCCAATAAATATTAGAGGCTTAAAATACAAATGAATCCAATTTTAAGAATAAAAACTCTAATATTTTTAAAAGATAGTTTTACCACCATTGATGGAGAAAATTTTCTTAAATATAACTTCTGACAATTTTATAAGCTATATTTTTGAAAATATTATTATTTTTTATGATTGGGACATTGTAATTTACTTTGATTAAATTTTTGGTATGTTTCTGACTGTGGTTATTTTTTAATGAATAGTGAAAAATACTACCTTTTAAATCCAAACTATTTTTTCATCTAATTTAAATATATGGATATATAATCTTCATAATTGGTTTTAAAGTTTAATTAGAATATATTTTTACCATTTAATTTAATTGTGGTCATTATAATTAATTTCACTTTGAAAATGGACATAAACAAGTGCCAAACTTTTCTTAGATTTTGCTTCAAAAAAACCCGCTATTTGTTTTGACAATGGGAATTATTTTAAAAATAATTATTGCAATTTCTGTGTTTGGAATTTGGAAAAATGGATTCAATATTTGTAATCAGAAGGTCATAATGATGTAATTAATACTCTTTTGTTTTTTGGACATTATGAATAGTAATGATGATAATTATCTTTAATTATAGTGATTAATTAATAATCAGGTAGTTATGGATAATAAAATAATATCCTAATAATAACAAATGACCCAAAAATGTGTCCTAATCCTACTGGTTGTGTCATGGTAGACCATGGTATTCCTTGTTCCAGTCTTTGTGACCCCATGTAATCACTTTTGTGTGATAGTGACACTTTATCATTATATTTTTAAGGAAAGGAAAATACAACAAAAGTATGTATCACCCATGTAAAACAATTTTGATTTTGCCTGTGTAAATGATCTTTTAACGATAAAAATTCATTGTAAATATAAATGTATTTCCTACATAATAATATTTTTTTTATAATTTTTATACATTAAATTATTTAATTTAAATATGACACCATGATGATGCGGCGATTAACTCATTAATGAACGATTTAAATAAAATGAAAAGATAATGTAAAATATAAGACATAAACATGGAAAAAACTAATTGGATGAGTATATTTAGAACTCTAATAACCTTATACTCTAAATACTTGAATGTGGGACCTTTAAAATCCAAAACTCATTTTAAAATAACGTATCATTTCTTGACTTTCCATGAGTGCCCCTCCTCCCTCTTATAAAAGGCCCCCACCTCTACCTCCTTACCAACACCTCTAAAGCCTTTGGATTGGCCAAATACATCCCATTTAATCTCTAAACATACCTATCTTAATCATTTAGGCCTCAAAATAGGCAGAAATCTCTTCAAGAAACCCTTTTGGTTCAACCCAAATGGAGTTATCTGATTTAAAGGTAATGTCTTCTCTTATGTTCTTTTGTTTTATTTTGCTTCTCCAACCCCTTAAACTATTTTTATTCCTATATTTTGTAACAACGCCAGTATCTTCAATATACTAGGATGTTTTTATAATAAATATTCGATCTACACATACACACACATCCGTATAAGGGTTAAAGAACATACTGTTTATGTGGATTGCGAATTACTGCCTCACGAAACGATGATTGTTCAATATTCATTTAACACCTTTAAAGGTGTCCATTATGACGTCACTATATTTTATATATGATATATATGGTATTTTGTTTCTATATGCTTCTGTATTTTCTATTTATAACATACCTTTATTCTTTTCATGTTGTGCTAATGCGATAATTTCATATGGGGAAGTGTGGACTACTGCCCCCTCATGAGATAAGACTCATTCAAGCAATGCATGGAATGTATAAAGAATTAAATTAATGAAATTATGTGGCCTATATAACATATATATGATACTGAAATTATAATATATGTATCTATCAATTATTGTTAATTCCATTAAAATGACAATGATATGAAAGTAGCGTTCATGCGTACGTTGGACCTACCGTCTCCATGAACGGTGCATTTCATTTTTTTATCTCCAAATGTTATGGAATAGTATAATATGAATATGTACTGGATATATATTATATTTAAATCTTTAATACTATTTTGGAGATGATTTACTTATAACTACATGGACAATTCTTTTCAAACAATTTCATTTTTGACTCGTGTACCAATCATCGACAAAAACATCTGATATGAACTCACATAATTAACTAGTTATTATAAAATTATAATATGTGATATTATTTGAATAATAAAATTTAAAGGAGGTATTTAAGAAATTATAAATTGACAAAAGTATATTATTCAGGAATATAAAGAAACGAACAAAATAATTCGAACTTGAGGTAAGGGATCCTACCTCTCTCTTTCTTTTTAATTACTCTCTTTTATGTAATATCTTTTAAGCTCATATTTTTATTTTTGGGGATGTTCTTTAATATTCATAATTCTGTAATTTTTATGTCCATATTATGATAGACCCTATTTGATCTCATAAATCCATTTTTGGAAGTTTTATGTGGCGTCGTTAGGCTTCACAGTTTTCTTAAGGGAGTTTTCATCTCACTTTTATTCTTGTGAGATTTATGATACATTTGCCAGCATTTCCTTCTAGTGGTGTATGTACTTCCCATTATTCTACTCTTTGTGTAATATAATTTCTTTTATGAGTATTTACATCAATGATGTATAATCCTTCATTCATGGGGTGTACGTTTCGAATATTACCCACGTCGGTAAGGGAACCTTTCACCATCCTATTTTTATGAGACTTCTTTTGTTAGGTCTTTTAATTTACATATTATTATGTTGTTATATGTTCATATATATCCTTATTTCTATAAATTCTATGTCCATGTGATGAGATACCCTTTATCTCCCTCATCAAAACATTTTTTAAAATTTGATTTGACGTCGTTAGGCTATCGAATTTTTACAAGGGAACTTCTTGTCCCAATTTCAATTATTTGGGTTAATCCTCTACTTATTGATTTTTTTTGTGCTATGAATATGTGTGGATTACATCTGAATGAATTAAACTGAGTATCCACTTATATTCGGTGTATTTATATTTTTCACACATAATTATGTCATTTTTTTATCCTTGATCAAATGGCATGATCCTTGATTGGGATTACATCTCAATTTCTTCTCATTGAGTCATTTCTTAATGATATGCACTTTTATTCATTTATAAAGTGTATTTAAAACCCCTTTGAAATTCATTATCTATATTATGTCTATACTAAATTAATTTAAATGTTTTGAAAATGGTCTACTTTCTTGTGGATTATATTTTAAAAGTTCAAAATGGAAAAGGACTCTTTTATTATAACATTGTTTTAAATGTTTTTAATGATTTATTCTTTTAAACATTTATCATACATGTCCATGTTTTAAAAATGGCTTTAAGGATTTATTTATATGGACATGAATGTTTTAAAACCCATTCAAAAGTTTCGAAGTGGTATTGGACACTTTGATTTTAAAATCTATTTTAAATGTTTTCTTTTAATATTATCAAAGTATACAGGGATTTTTTTTCTCATAGAGTTTTAATGATTTTATTATATGTTTTCATTTATGATACTATCATGATGTGATCACTTGAGATTGAAATGTATAAATTTTATGTTTCTTTTATGCATGTTTTAAGTGTTATGATTTTGTGATGGTTTCTGGGAAATGTTTATGAAATCGGGTGGTCCTGTGATAAACTAAGGGAGGGTGAGCCAGATATAGATCTCCAATGCATTGGGTAATGTGAAGGGGTTAAGCGCAAAGGTTTCTCCGAAGAGATTTATGGAATATACTAAAATGGGTCTTCCAAACGTAACCATGAGGGTTACTCCCTACGTAACAATGTTATGAATGTATCAAGTTAACTTTATGTCTTATGATTTATATGAGTTATTTGTAAATATTTTGATTTCATGAGGTATGTTAAAGTGGTTATGTTTTATGAGTGAATTATGATTTCATTGATTCTTATGTATACATGGACTGATGTTCTCTTTCCATATTTTTATAACCCTTACTGAGCTTTTTATGCTCATCCCATGTTTTTGAAATGTTTTTCACAGGACATAAAGTTGAATAGGGTCAAGGATGAGATCAATGAAATTTCAGCCTATCTAAAACAAGGAACTAGACATGACTATTTTGTTGAAGATTTTTTATTTTGTGAAAAAATGGAAACTATGTAGATGTGTCTACTTTTTAATATTTGAGATGTAATAGTTATGTCCTAATTCTCTAAATCTCTAAAACTAAAACGATCGTGAATGTGAATTATTCAATATAATTCAAGATTATGTAAGGATTAAGTTCGGGTCCTTATATTTGGTATCAAAGGTCGATTTAGATAACTTTAGAGGTTAGAGTGTTGTTTAAGAAAAAGTGAGACGTTTTGTATAACCAAAATATTTAGTATAATAGATGGAGTCATTGTTTTTTTAATGTTATAATGAGTTTGAGATAATTTGGATAAGTATATCTTGGTGTTTATCTTCGTCTTTATTATATGATGATTTTTTTGATATACACACACTAACCTTTTTGGTTTTAGTAAATGGCTGGATCTAGCAGGCACCAAAGTAACAGTGGATTTGAAGAAAACTATGACAGTTTTATGAAAGAAGAACTGAATGATATGGGAGCTGCAATGTGAACTCTTGTGGTTATCTTCAACCAACTATCTGGAGTCATGATTGACCACCAGAACCTTAGTGATTTTTATAAGTCATCGTATATGCGAGAACCAAATCGCTATGGAAGATTAGTTAATAATCATAAAGGTAAGTATGTTCAAAAACCAATGTGTCAATGATGTGGATAGAAACACATAGGAAAATGTATTAAAGGGATAGAAATATGCTATAGATGTGGAAATTATGGTCATAAAGCAAGAACCTACCATGGAAAAAGGATGCATCTAGTTGACTCTACGAAAGGGAAATAAGTTTGTTCTGAAGGATCAATTGAATGTTTTAAATGTGGTGTGCATGGTCATTATGAAAACACATATCTTATGAAGAAGCTTTGGGAATGGGGTAAACAATAGAGTAAAAATATTAATTTACCAATACCTAATTCCATTCAGATTGAGGATGAAGAAACTGACAATGACTAATGAAAGGTATGGATTATTTCTTAACATATGTTTTCCTATTATTGGAATCTAAGGATATGATTCATGATTTTGTTTGTAAGAAAGATATATTTCAGAATAAGTTGAAAATGAATGGTTAATGGACCATGATGAATGTTGAATTAGTTTGAAGTCAACATACAAGGGATTCAAGAGTTATGGTAGATTTTAGGATGGTGAAATTATTAAATGCATTAATTCTCTTTTGATGATGGGGTTACATTGGAAGACTTTTTATAGTATATGTAACCCTGATGTTTGATATATGAAAATTTTATTCAAGGAATAATTATCCTTTCTTTTATGGATATAGTTATAATGAACCAGTTGGGTTTATATGATCCTTGATTTTGAGGCAATTATTGGTTAATACATTTTTGGTTGAAAAATTAATGTTATTACATAACCATTGTGGATAAAATATGTTATGGTTATTTTTGAAGATTTTTTCTATTTTTGGGGAATGTTTTATGAATTATATAGTTTTGGAAAAAGGACAACATGTAGACCGTGTGAAAACTCGTCGCGTCGGACGAAGCTGTAGGAATTGAACCCACAACCAAAGTGCAACTGGTATTTATCACCTACCACTGTACTATGTGAAGTCCCTGGTTAGATTGAATGATTCATTTTAGGTAGATGATTTAATGAATTAAGAGTAAGTTTATTTTGGGTTATCTATTGAAATTATTATCCTATCATGGAGGATATGTGATTAGGTAAATTACTATTTAGTATGAGACTTTAAGAGTAACAGATGATATTTTTGAAGAAAATGTTAAGATTTATCATAGGAGACTATGTGATTAAATCCTTCAGAGATTTGGGTTTCAATATCAATTTGGTTTACTTTGAAGAATTATATGGATATATGTTTATTTAATGGTATTTTTTGAACTTTGGGTTTGGTTTGACAAATTTTGGAGATTAGGAGTAGATTTTCTTTTTTAAAAAAATTAACCTTTTTGGGTATTATCTGATCTCGTACTAATGTTTTTTGATTGGTGTTGGTTAAGGTATAAAGACACGGTAAATATATAGTCCTATTTTTTGGAATAAGTAATTCTCAAGAGGTTTATTACAGAACTCTTAATGCGAACAAGCCTTCCTAAATACTCGTCTTTTGGAGAAAATATGAGTTTGAGTAAGGAATCTAGTAAAAGTTGATAGTCTACATGATAAGTAACTATGTTTCCTTATGATTTAGTTATTCTAAAAAATAAATTTCTCAAAATAAAGTAACTAAAAACAAAAAGGTTTTATGTTATCTTTTCCAACTGGGGAATCGAATACCGTTTAACCCATCACAAGTTTGTGATTTTCTTGTGGTTAACATTCACTATGACGTGTTTACTATCACTCTACATCAGAACATGACCCTTTGTTTTATCTTCCATGTCCATGTTTTCCTATCTGGAATCCTAGTATGGGTTAACTTGGGTGACCCTTGAACTTCTCTTTCTATCTTTTAAAGTGATAGTTAAATTTAATCTTTTTCCGATGTGGGGATTTCAATGAAGTTTCCAATCCCAATTTTGAAATTGCGAGGACGCAATACCCAAAAAGGGGGAAGGATGTAATATCCCAGGTAAATAAATAATATTACATTCTAATTTTTATCAATATTTTCAAATAAAATGTTAATATTATGTTAATGGAAATGCTATTCTCGATGGCGTACCCAATACGCAATAATGAGTATCACTGAAATCTTTCATTGTAGAGTAATAAATTAATAATATTATAATAGTTAATGTCTATCTGTTGTAATGGTGGGAATGAACAGAAATAACTACAAAATGATCAAATATATTTTTTAAATATTTTTAAATTTATCCAATAAATGTTAGAGGCTTAAAATCCAAATGAATCCAATTTTAAGAATAAATAATCTAATATTTTTAAAAGATTGTTTTACCGCATTTTAATGGAGAACCTTTTTTTAATCTAAATTTTGAAAATTTTATAATCTCTATTTTTCAAAATAATCTTATTCTTTATTATTGGGACATTGAAATTTACATTTGTTAAATTTTTGTTATGTTTCTGACAATGTTCATTTTTTTAATGAATAGTGAAAAATACTGCATTTTACATCCAAAATGCTTTTTCATCTAATTTAAATATATGGATAGATTATCTTTATAATTTATTTTAAAGTTTAATTTGAATATATTTTTACCATTTAATTCAATGGTGGTTATTATAATTAATTTCACTTTGAAAATGTAAAAAAACAAGTGTCAAACATTTCATAGATATTGCTTAAAAAAACCCACTCTTTGTTTTCACAACGGGAATTATTTTTAAATTAATCATTGAAACTATTTTGTTTGGAATTTGGTAAAATGGATTCCATATTTGGAATGATAAGGTCCAAATTATGTAATTAAGACTCTTTTATTTTTGGAAATTATGAATAGTAACGATGATAATTATCATTAATTATAGTGATTAATTAGTAGTCGGGTAGTTAAGGATAATAAAATAATATCATAATAATAACAAATGACCCCGAAATGTGTCCAAATGCTACTAGTTTCGTCATATACGACCGTGGGATGCCTTGTGCCAAACATTGTGACCCCATGGAATCACATTTTTGTGATAGTGACACTTTATCATCTTATTTTTAAAGAAAGAAAAATATAACAAAAGTATGTATCACCCAAGTAATACAATTTTAGTTTTGTCTATGAAAAGGATCTGTTAGAATATAAATACTAATTGGAAAGATAAAAATATTTCCTAAATAATTTTATTTTTTTTATAATTTTTAGACATTAAATAAATAAATTTATTTATGACACCATAATGATGTTGCGATTACCTCATTAATGAATGATTTAAATAAAATGAAAAGATAATGTAAAATATAAGACTTACACTTGAAAAAAACCTATTTTATGTGTATATTTAGAACCCTTATCAGATTATCCTAGAAATATATCAATTTGGGACCTTTAAAATCCGAAAATCATTTTAAAATAATGTATCATTTCATGACTTTCCATGAGAGCCCCTCCTCCCTCTTATAAAAGGCCCCCACCTCTACCTCCTTACCCACACATATCAATACTTTGGCTCAGCCAAACCCTACCCATTTCATCTCTAAGCATCCCTCTATTCCTCATTGAAGCCTCAACTTAAGTAGAATGTTCTTGGAGAAACTCTTTGGGTTCAAACCAAAGGGAGTTACCCGATTTAAAGGTAATCTCTTCTCTTATGTTCTTTTGTTTTATTTTGATTCTCTAACCACATATAATATTTTTATTCCTTTTTTTTACAAAAACAGTGTATTCAATATATTAATATGTTTTTATAAAAATTATTCAAGCTAAACTTACACACACATCCATCTATTTGGTAAAGAACATATTGTTTCTGTGGATGGTGAATTACTGCCTCACGAAACGATGATTGTTCAATATTCTTTTAACACCTCTAAAAGTGGCCATTACGATGTATTTGTATTTTACATATGATATATATGGTATTTATGTTTTATATATACTCTTTTATTTTATATTTAAAACATACCTTTACTCTTTTCATGTTGTGAAAATGCGATAATTTCATATGTGGAAGTGTGGACTACTGCCCCCTCATGTGATGTGACTCATTCATGCAATACATGGAATGTATAAAGAATGAAATTAATTAACTTATGTGACCAATATAAAATATATATTATACTGGAATTATAATATATATCTCTCAATTATTTTTAATTCCATTAATATGACAAAAAAAATGAAAGTAGCGTTCATGCGTACGAACGGCCTACCGTCTCCATGAACGGTCCATTCCATTTATTTTTATCTACAAATGTTATGTAATAGTATAAAATTAATATTTACTTGATATATATTATATTTAAATCATTAATACTATTCTGGAGATGATGTAATTATAACTACATGGACAATTCTTTTCAAACAAGTTCATTTTTGACTCATGTACCAAACATCGACAAAAACATCTGATACGAACTCACATAATTAACTAATTATTATAACATTATAATATGTGATATGAATTAAATAATAATCATTAAATGAGGTTATTAAGAAATTATAAATTGAAAAAAGGTTATTATTCATAAATATAACGAAATGAACAAAACAAGTCGGACATGAGGTAAGATATCTTACCTCTCTCTTTATTTTTAAGGACACTCTTTATTGTCATTTATTTTAATCTCATATTTATTATGTTTGGGGATGTTCTCTTATATTCCTCATTCTGTAGTTTTTATGTTCATATTATGAGAGACCCTATTTGGTCTCATAAATCCATTTTTTATGATTTATGTGGCGTCGTTAGGGTGCCGAAGTTTTGTAAGGGATTTTTCATCTCACTTTTATTCCTGTGAGATTTATACTACATTTTCCAACATTTCCTTTGAGTGGTGTATGTAATTCCCATTATTCTACTCATTGTGTAATATAATTTCTTTTATTCGTATTTACATCAATGTTTTATATTTATTCTTTCTTGGGGTGTACGTTTCAAAAGTTTCCAAAGTTGGTAAGGGAACCTTTCACACTCTTATTTTTAAAAGACTTCTTTTGTAAGGTCTTTTAGTTTACATCTTATTATGTTGGTATATGTTATTATATATCCTAATTTCTATAAATTCTATGTCCATGTGATGAGATACCCTTTATCTCTCTCATCAACTCTTTCTCTAAAATTTTATGTGATGTCGTTAGGCTGTCGAATTTTTACAGGGGAACTTTTTAACCCAATTTCAATTCTTTGGGTTAAACCACTACTTCATGATTTTGTCGTGATATGAATATCTGTTGATTAAATCTGATTATTTTACACTTAGTATCCACTTATATTTTGTGTATTTTTATTTTTCACAGATAATTATGTCATTTCTTTATCTTTGATCTTATGGAATGATCCTTGATTGGGATTATATCTCAATTTATTCTCATTGAGACATTTCTTACTGATATGCACTTTTATTCATTTATAAAGTGTATTTACAGCCCCTTTGACATTCGTTATCTATATTATGTCTATACTAAATTCATTTGAATGTTTTGAAAAGGGTCTACTTTCTTGTGGCTTATAATTTAAATGTTCAAATTGGAAAATGACTCTTTTATTAAAACATTGTTTTAAATTGTTTTAAAGTTTTATTCTTTTAAACATTTATCATCCATGTCATGATTTAAAAATGGATTTAAGGATTTATTTATATGGACATGAATGTTTTAAAACCCTTTAAAAAGTTTCAAAGTGGTATGGGACACTTTGATTCTAAAATCTCTTTTAAATGTCTTCTTTTAATATTTTCAAAGTATAAAGGGATTTTTCTCTCAAAGAGTATTAATGATTTTATTATATGTTTTTATTTATGATTATATCAATATTTGATCTCTTGTGATTTAAATCTGGAAATTTTATGTTTCTTTTATGCATGTTATAAGTTTTATGATTATGTTATGGTTCATGGGCAATGTTTATGAAATCGGGTGGTTCTATGATAAAATAAGAGTGGGAGAGCCCAATATAGCTCTCCAATGCAGTGGGTAATGTGAAGGGGTTAAACTCTAAGGTTTCTCCGAAGAGATTTAAGAAATATACTGTGATGGGTATTCCAAACGTAACCATGAGTGTTACTCTATACGTAATAATGTTATAAATTCTTCAAGTCAGCTTTATGTCTTTTGATTTCTATGAGTTGTTTGTAAATCATATGATTCAATGAGGTATGTTAAAGTGATTATGTTTTATGAGTGAAGTATGATTTCATTTATTCTTATGTATACATCGAATGATGTTCTCTTTCCATATTGTTATAACCTATATTGAGCTTTTTATGCTCATCCCATGTTTTAGAAATGTTTTTCACATGACATAAAGTTGAATAGGGTCAAGGATGGGATCAAGGAAATGTCAGGAAGTGTAAAACAAGGAACTAGACTTGACTCTTTTTTTCAAGAGATTTTATTTTGTGAATAAAATGGAAACTGAGTAGATGTGTCTACATTATAATCTTCGAGATGTAATAGATATGTCCTAATTCTCTGAAACTCTAAACCTAAAACGATCCTCAATGTGAATTATTCAATTTAATTCAAGATTAAGTAAGGTTGAAGGTATGGTCCTTATAGTAGTAGTAAATTAGATAAATTATATAGAAATATCTTTGGGTATAAAAATCCATCATAAGAATAGGAATACAGAAACAAGGGTCAACATCCATAAGAAACATCATTGTAAACTAACATGTGAATACCCTAGCACATGGAACAATAATCCCCTAACTCCCAAATCCTGAGTCCCACTCACCCATAAAAAACATAAGACACCCCATTACAAGATATAAACTAATCATGATTAATATACAATTATAATTGGTCCATAAAAATAGTCATCCTATCAATTCCAATAATAATGTGAACGTTGTCAATATTAAGAATGAAAAATTATGATTCTACCTAAAATTAGGATATCAATAACTTATAAGAATGAAATTTGAAACCTTATTCGAAAATCATTCCCAAAGGTGTGGAAAACCAAACACATATAAAATAAATTTCGAACATAACCTTGTAAATTCATGTAACATTGAAAATATAACAGAATTATTTTTACATATATCAAACATTGTGAGAACCTATGAAGAAAAAATAAACAATATACCAATAAAAGTAATTTTCCAGACATCAAATTCCACCAACACATACTCTACCACATAAAGATATGTGGTCTTATGTTCAATGAAATATTTCGTTTACTATGGATTATATGCACCACCCTTTGGATAATATTTAAGAATCTGTAAACCTTGGGTGATATTTGATCCCACCTTACATCCTTGAGATATAATATCACAATAATTCTTTTGATAGACTGTTAATATGAAATGATAAGATGTCTATGGAGCCTATATATAGTAAGGATTTGTATTGTAATTACTCCCACATTGATTGAATACAAACTGAATTGTTTCTTGATAAATCCCCTCAAATTTTATAGAATGAAATATTACCAGCATTTCAATTTATTTCATTCCATAAAACTCATCCTTCCAAAAAAATGAACCAACTAATGCTCCACCAAGAATTGTTCGTCCAGAATTTTCTAAATTATCAAAAACATATTGGTCAAATACATCCATGAATTTCTTAATGAAGATGAGTACCAATCTCTACTGTATGTGCAACCTCATTCTAATATAGAATCCTCGAGACATTAGGAAATCATTGGTAACTATGGAGTGTTCCCGATAAACCATCCATGTAGAGAGTTTGGAATAGTATAGAATATTATTCTCTCATTGTACATTGTTCTTAAAATACTATGTATATTCAAAACATAAATACACATGGTAAAACTTATTATTAAATATTTTTTAAATAAGTATAAGAATGATTCTCTTTTATATCAGATTTAGTAATGTCGTCTGAATTCTTTTTTTTAGTTCCCACATCTTTTACATGGAATAACTTACCTAAGATTCCATATATGTCATCAAGATGATGAAGATCGTATCAATACAATCAGGACACTACTTTGGTTTATATTTTATCTTGTTACTGGGGATTATGGTTTGATGGTTCTTAGTTGAGCGTTAAGAATGATCCATCACACACCCCAGTTTCACAATAATCACTTTCACAAAAATCGGTTTCAAAAAAATTGATTTCACAAAAATCAGTTTCGCAAATATCATTTTTACAAATATCGGTTTTACAAAGATCAGTTTCCCAAAAATTTGTTTCACAAAGATCGGTATTACAATGATCGGTTATACAAAAATCAGTTTCTTATTTATCATTTCTAGTTCATGTCTGATGTAATTCATTCTCTCAAAATTTAAGGGTTTAGTGAATATATCTGCAAGCGAATGTTCAGTCCAAATATACTAAATAGTTATATCACCTTTCCGATAATGGTCTCTCAAAAAGTGACGTCTTACATCCATATTATTTGTTTTAGAATTAGATATTGGATTCCTAGAGATGTTGATAGCACTGGTGTTGTCAAAACTAATGGATACATGTCTAAATTGATATCCATAGTATAATAGTTTCTGTTTCATCCACAGAATTTGGGCATAGAAACTACTAACAACTATGTACTCTACTTCAACAGTAGACAATGCAATAAAATTCTGCTTTTTACTACCCCATTATATAGAGGACATACCTAGAATATGACATGTTCCAGAAGTGTTAGTCCTATATAACGTGAAACCAGCAATCACAGAATCTGAATAACTTATTAAATATAATGATTTCCCTTTTGGATAAAATAATCCTAAATTATAACAATGTTTAAGATATTTGAATATCCTTTTTACAACAAGAATGTGTGAGTCTTTTGGATTAGCATGAAATCATACACACATACACACAATAAACTTAATATCTTATTAAATAGAATTAAGATAAGTTAAACTCCCAATCATACCTCTATAATTAGTTGGATCCACTGGATTCCCAGTTTCATTTGAATCCAATTTACAAGTGTTACTCATAGGTGAATCACATTATTTATTACTATCCAATCCAAAACGTTTTAAAATATCCTTTTTATATTTAAATTGATTTAAAATAACACCATTTTCATTTTGAAAGACATTAAATCCAAGAAAATATTTGAGTTCTCCCATTAAAATCATTTTAAATTCGCTTTGGATACTCTTTGAAAAATCAATAGATAAAGCATTTTTAGAAGATCCAAAAATAATATCATCAATATTTATTTGTACTATCAAAACATCTATGGAGATCCTTTTGATAATAAGAGTTGGATTTGGAATCCCCTTAATAAAACATTTTGAAATAAAAAAATTACTAAGTCTTCCAAACCGTGCTTGTTGAGATTTTTTTAACGATACAATGCTTTAGAAAGATTAAAAACTCGATTTGGAAAATGAGGATTAGTAAATCCTAGTGGTTGTTCAACAAAAACAACTTCAATTATAAAACCATTTATAAAATCACTTTTAACATCCATTTGATATTATGTGAAATTCAGATGAGGAGCATAAGCAAGAAGAATACTAATCGCCTCAAACCTAGCTACAGGTGGAAAGGATTCCTCATAGTCTATTCATTCTTCGTGACTATATCTTTGTGAAACTAACCACTCTCTGTTTCTATATATATTTATAGACTCATCAACTTTATTTCTAAAAACACATTTTGTGCCTATGGTCAATGTGTCCTTATGTCTATCTACTAATTCCCAGACTTTTTTCCTTCATATTGATTTAGTTCTTCTTGAATATCCATCACCGAAAATTCATCATTGATAGCATAAATGATATTTTTAGGTTCTAACTATGAATGAAAAGCTTGATTTTCAACCTGATTTCTTATAGAAGACCTAGTCTATGTTCCACTATCTAAATCTCCTACTACAACATCTAAAGGATGTTTTAAGCGTCCTAGTTGGTCTAGAAAAGATAGGGATTGAAATTTCAGGTTCATTTACAAGTTCGGGTTCAACCTAAAGAGCTTCTGGATAATTTCTTGGAGTCATTGTCTTAACAAATGGATTACTATTTCTGTCATTAATGTTTTGAATTGAAATATCTTCTTCAATATTTTCAATAGGGGTCTTAGGTTCACGTGGATCAGTTTCCTCAAATTTGATGTGTACAGATTCTTCCACACATTTGGTTCCGTTATTAAATACTCTATAATCTTTGATAAATATAGAATAACCTAGAAAGATTCATTCATCACTTTTGGATGAAAAAGTTATCAAGATTATCTTTATTATTGAGGATGAAAACTTTGTAACCAAAAACTCTAAAGTAATTAAACTTAGGATTCCTATTATTACATAGCTCAAAAGGGGTCCTTTTAAGATTTGGTCTTATTAAGACTCTATTAATGGTATAAAAATCTGTATTGATAGCTTCTTCCCAAATGTAAATAGGTAGATCTTATTAATTATGCATTGTTCTTGTAATTTCTTGAAGTGTGCTATTTATTATTTCTACGACTCCATTTTGATGAGGTGTTCTAGGAGCAGATAAATTGTGACTATATCCATTATCTGAGAAATAGGATTCAAACTCTTAATTTTCAGACTCATGACTATGATCACTTCTCTAGGTCTCAATTCTATGTCCACTTATGTTTTCTACAAACATGGAGTATTAATTGAATGAAGAACAAGATTCACATTTGTGAGATAGAAAGTATACCCAATTATATCTAGAAAATTCATATACATGAACATTGACATAGTGCTTCCAATTTATATTAAAAAATCAAGATGGTCTAAATAATACCATATAAACCAAATTTAGTGGATGAGAAGTTGAATCTTCTTTCTTTGATTTGAAAGAAACTTTATGTTGTTCTCCCTTTTAACAAGGATTAAAATCTTTATCTACTGGGAATTATAGTTTGGGCAGGACTCTAACTAAACCTATCCTAGTCAGTTTCCGGAGTGAATGAACATTGTAGTGTTCTAATATTCTTTTCCATATATAGGATTCTTTATGAAAATCTTTTAAACATGTAAAATTAGGTTTAGCTAAATAATTCAACTCTACACCATATACATTCTCATTTCTTAATTTAGAAAATACCAAAACATTTTTAGAATTGAAAACATTATATGAATCATTTTAAAATTTTAAATTTAATCCATCACCACAAAACTGAGAAATACTTAACACATTATATTTCATTCCATCAAAAAATAGTAATTTAAAATTAAAATTGAATCAGTTTTACCAATCTTGCCTAAGCCAATGATTTTTCCTTCTAGGTAATTCCCAATGGTGACATGTACACCCTCAACTTTTATTAAGCTCATAAATCATGAGTACTCTCTTGTCATATACCTTGAACATCCACATTCCATATACCACATCTTCCTACAGGAACTTTTCAACAAGTTTCCTAAAAATAGATTTAGACAGAAGATAACTTTGGTACCCATATTTTATTGGGTCCAGAATGGTTAGAAAGTAAAAAAATTAGGCACCCATATTTTTATAATGGGTTTCCAATAATCAACATATTCAAAATATTTTGATAAATAAACATGTTTGGTCTTTAGGATTTTAAATAACTTGAAGAAGCATAAAATTTCCAGAATTTGAAATAGCAGCATAATGATCAGATTTTGGAGTAAATTTATTTTTAACAATCTTTCTCTGTCCAGGTTGGTATATTAAACCAGTAGTATACTTATGTGCAACTTTTTTTTGCCAGAATTTGAGTTAGAGTATTCATCCCAATTTTTAACTTCTCTATATCTTTTCTATGTTTCTCATTAGACAATTTATGTTCAGTATTCTCCTTTAAAAGTTGAGCATTCTTTTCATATTCTATACTAAGATCCGATTTAACAATACTAGTCAAGGAATATTTTTTATTTAATGATTTGTACTTATATTTCAGCTCATTACAAGTGTCTTAAAACATATTATAGTATTCAAATAATTTGTCTTTAGACATATTATCATCATTATTTGAATCACTTTCATTCCCAAAATAATAATAATTGTGCATTGGGTAATTTAATGTTACTATAGATGTTTCAGTCATGAAGCACATGTTGGCATGAGCCTTTTCATCAAAAACAAAAGCTTTAGATCCACTTGATATATCTTTAGAATCACTTCATGTAGCCTTCATGTCTGTCTTGTATTTCTTATCCTTATTGTCATTCTTTTTCTTAAATTTTAGTTTTGGATAGTCAACATTGGAATTCCCTTTTCTTTTTCACTCATAGCAAACTATTCCATAATTATTATCAGTTTTACTCCATTCTTTCATCCAATTTCCTTTTAGATCATACATACCCTTATAATCAGATTTCTTAAATAATTTATTATTTCTTTAGAATTTCATGATTCTATTGGCTATTTGATCCATCTCTCCATCACTATCTGAATAATAAATTTCACTCGTTGAATTTTCATCAGTTATCTGAACCTTATCTATGTCATAGCTCTTTGAAGCAGTCGACATGAATGCCAATGATTTCTTCTTGGGTTCGTCATCTTCATCTTTGTTTACCTTTACCTTTTATTCAGAAATCATCAATTTTCCAATCAGATAATTGACATGTAGCTTGCCAATGTCACACGATTCTCTTATAGAGATAGAGGCTCCTCTCCATCTGTCTGGTAGGCATCTCAGTATCCTCATTAATTTCTCTTTTTCTGGAATTTATTTACCCAGTGATTTCATTCCCTTAACTATCACATTAAACCTGAGGTTCATATTAGAAATAGATTCATCAGATTACATTTTAAAATTATCATACTTAATAGTTTATATATTTAGTCTCATTTCCTTAACATTTTTTGTTCCCTCATGGGAAATAGCCATAGTATACAAAACATCATAACCAGTATTACTAGCAGATATTCGATTAAATTCATCATCTCTTGGAGCACAATACAGTGCATTCATTTCTTTACAATTATTATAGTAAGAATCTTTCGTAGGTTCATCCCAAGTAGTTCTAACTATTTCTGGAATCTTATATTCAGACTCTATAGCAGTTCAGATGTCGAATCCAAATCATTCTAAATGAATTTTCATTTTTTTCCATTGGGCATAATTGACACCATTAATAAAATGGTGGCATGATGGTAGCTACACCATCTAATCTGTTTTCCATAGAAACTATGATTTAAAGTATATCTATAAAAAAATTATAATTAAGAGAAATTTTAAGATCATTATGATACAACTAAAATCACAGTTTAAAACTCTTCACAAATAGAGTGTTCAGAAAAACGTCTATCAATACTCCTCTGATACCAAATGTTGGTCGGAGTTGATACTCAAGAGGGGGTTGAGTGGAGCTCCTATTAAAAATATCTGATTAAAATATTTCTATTAAAACCCCATTTTAATAGACAAGTTAAACTATAGTGAATTTATAATGATTATATGAGTTAAATTAGATTCTCAAGGATTGGTTATTTTTTAGTTATATTAATCTTAAGATTATGATAGCTTTTCAAACTAAATTACATGCTAATAATAATTACAAACACTTGCTAGTTCAATTGTCAGAGTTAATTCAAAACAAATTTTAATTTTAAATTAATTAGCAGCGAAATAATGAAAATAGTTTAAACAAAAATAAGATAAAAAATGGGTTTAACCTAGAGGTCCAGTCACAATCTGAGACTAAGTCCTCACAAATAGTTTATATAAAAATTTGATCCACTCCCTGGATCAAGGTTTACAACAATACCTAGACTGCCTAGTTCAGCAGACCTCTACCATATTTCTACGTGGAATGAAAAAGGTAATAATAGATTGAGAATGAGGATAGATTGATATACTTTAGTTATGCTCAAGAGAAAGTGTGTGTTATACAAACGTATATGCACACTACTCAAATAGATAATATAATACATAACAGATTTAATAAATAGAATAGAATTATGAATTCTATATGTTTTGTGAAGTAATTCTCTATATTCAATGAATGTTGAGAAAATGGTCTTTGAGTCTTATTCTTCTTGAAGTTGTCTTCAGAACAAAGTATCATAGTTTCTATAATGCAGCTTCAATGATTGAAAAGGTTCAACTCTTTTAATGTCTTGATGTATACTGGATCCATTTTTGGAGAAGGTAGATTGTTACAATAATCTCAAGTGCTTAGTTCTTATCTTTTTTTTTTAAATTTCCACAGTCTGTGTGTCAGCGTGTACTTCTATAGTTATATATTTAACGTGAAAGACAAGTTCTGATTGTACTACATGATCCTCTAGACATAAAGATCTTTGCACGTGCATGTACCTCATACTTGTCAACGAATACTCCCGCAGACAACATTAAATAATGTCAGAAACATTAATTTTTCTACATATGACCGTTAGAAATAAATTTGAATTAATTAAATAGAAATATTAATTCTTATCAGTCAGTGAGTATTCTTTAGTGTGTCAGCATCAGTTTGATAACATCAGTCTATCATCTTCGGTTAGTCGTCATCGGTGTGTCGACTTCGATATGTCATACTTCAGTCTGTCATACTTCGGTGTGTCAAACTTCGGTGTGTCAACTTCTGTCTAGGTGTGTCGACTTCGGTTTGTCGAACGTAGATGAGTCATCCTTCGGTTTCGGTGTGTCAACTTTGGTATGTCAAATTTCGGTGAGTCATCCATCGGTTTCGGTGTGTCGAATTCAGTTTGTCGAACTTTGGTGAGTCATCCTTCGGTTTCATTGTGTAGACTTCGGTTTGTTGAACATTGGTGAGTGATTCTTCGGTTTCGGTGAGTCGACTTCGGTTTTGGGGAATCCAAAAAAGATTATGAAGATTCTATCTGGCATATACCATTACAAGACGAATTTTTAATCAAACTACAGGTAAATATAAACTTGGAAACATATTGATTAATGACTATAAGCAATTGCCTTATTTAATTATATGATTCTGTATGACAAAATTGATTCACAGAGAGATATTACAATTTTTAAAAGAGTAGAATATGTATATTGAAATAATTTTTTATTATGAAAACCTCCAATTCATGGAGGGTCCAACACATGGGAATCATAAAATGGAACACATTCTAACATGATCAAATACCAGCTCTTCCATCAATTTTTAATAGGATCAAGAAGACCCAAATAAATGATAGGGAGATACAATGAAAGGTAAGTAATATTCTTATGTAAATACTTTCTAAAGATGGAGTCATAGGTTTAGAACCTGTATGTGTGTCCAATAAAAACACATCCTTATTTTCTCACCTATGAAGTTCTAAGATATATATATTTACCTGATGAAATAATTTTGATGGGATAATCAGAAGAGAGGGATTGTAAAATTTATATAACAATTCATGATATGACAACAATTTAAGGATAAAATAAGAAATTTTTTGTTCATTATGAACCCATTTCACATACCAGTATTATAATTGAATGAAATAATAATAGATTTCATCCTAAGAATCAAAAGAAATATAAAGATAATAATTCCTTATCAGTGGTAGTTGATCTCCTAAAAAAGTGAAAATATTTCATTAATATCAAATAATATTTCTCCCTTTACCAACTAACTACGATATGTATATGGAATGTTGTAATAATAATTTTAGTGATAGTAATACTTGTTATTTTTTAAAACCCAAGGATAACATCAATGTTCTAGTGCTGCCTTTAATAAGAACATGATATGGAATTGAGATTCAAAACTACATATATCCTTTATATTGGTGGTCAGTTAAATTGAAATATTCTAAAATTAATCTATATGATTGGCTACAATTCATTTGATTTATAGTTTTTTTATTGACATAAACCTTCAATGGAGGTTTCCATCAAAAATTTTATCCATTAAAGAATTCAAATAAAACCTTATGACCCTCTGTATTAGAAGAGGTGTCAAACACGATGATGTTGCGATGAATTTGGATAAAGAAATCCTAGGAGACCCAATCACATAAAATTGATCAAATATAAGGTTCAAAACATTCGGATTCATTTGTGAAACTGACCAACCTCGGCCAACATGTCATGATACCTATGTTGACTCATCGTGGTGAGGTATGAAGAAGATAAATGAAATATTTCCTAAATATAAAGAAACTAGACATAAAATCCTAATATAATAACTATTAAAAATATAAAACATATTAATATATCCAAATTCAAATAGTATATACATAAATTGTTTGAATAAAAAAAAGTAAAAAAGAATCTATTTGTCAAATAGTCACCTCCAAATGATCTCGCATTGAATAAAACAACCAATAATTAGAAAACTTGATAGAATAAGACCTTCTTATTACCTAGATTCTATGACTAAACATCTAAAACCACCCATTGATATATACCGAATGTGATAAAAATACCTGTTTCATTCCACAATATAGTATTTCAATGTTAAAATAAAAAGAATTCAATACTTCAATTATTAATAACAAAAATAGTTGTAAAAAATATTTTTTATATATCGAAACAAATTTTTAAACATTTTTCATTATGTTTTCATAAAATACATTCTTATTTCTATGTCTTAAAATTAGTCATCTATATGTGTTAAAATTTATATTAACATCTATACATCATATGGTAATTAGGTTAAAACATATCTATGATGTAAAAAAACATAAAAAAGTATTTGATATAAACTCTCATGAATCAATGTGAAAAAAAAAATCCAAAAAAAAATAAGTCATGCAATAATAACCATAAATGGGAAACAACTCTGTAATAGTCTCTAGATAATTGGAATATATACTAAAAATATTATATCATAAACTAATTATTTTTCCACAAACGAAAACTTATTCTTTGCATATTCGTTTTTTATCCTGATAGAAACCCCAACTGGTTCCACAAACACTAAGGATACCTATTTCACATTCCCAATGCACCCATGGTTAACGATATTCAATTTTCAAAAGTGAATTTTATAATCAAGTTTGAAAACATATTAAAATATCACGAAAAATTTAATACACTTTAGTGATTGAAACCCCATTTCATAACAAAAACAACAATTTAGTCATTTAAAAACACATTGTGTTAAATAAATAATTTTCAAGGAAACCCATTTATTTTTCACATAATCAAAATCCCTTTGAACCATGAATATAGTCAATTCAATGAACATCCCAAAATGATTTTAAATGATGAATTTTAAAATCATATAATTTAACATTTTCATAATAACACTGACTTCAAAATTAATGTAGGGTCATTCTCCCTCAAAATAGTGACCACGGAATAATAGATCTTGTCCTAATGATCATAGATCCATATATAATAATTTCTACAATCCATGAAACCACTTAGATATTTTGTAAAATACCAATTTGGATTCCATTATATTAATGATGAAGAGATATTTAAAGGATCTACCAAGAGGGGGTGAAACTAAATCAATTATGTTACATACCTTGATGTGATCCATCACGAATGAAGGAATTACAACTAGAATCCATGTCGGGAGACGACCATAAAACTAAATAAGTCTAAAATTATTAAATATGGGATTATTATGAGAGATAAGTCTTGAAATTCAATATGGTCTAAAGGTTGAGATCATATTATCAATTAGTTAAGAGGGAGTTAAAATTGTATTCTTGAAGAGGTTGCATAATTAAACTAATTGTGTTCCATAAACATGAAACACTATTGCCCAATCTAGGTGGTGGCATGGTGTTTCCACATAAAATGTTTAATAGTGAACTAATTATGTAACCCTATATATAAAAATGGTGAATTACTTTTACTAGGGAGACAGGAATAAGAGAAGAAAATTCTAAAATGGTGTGACATCCTTAGACAACCACCATTACCCTATATCTTTCATTTGTAATTTCAAATTGATTTTCTTATTATTAACCATCAATGTGAATATTCACATGAAAATAATAGAGGAATATATCATGGTTACCATATTGTGTAAATAATCATTCCACTTAACCATGATCCTTACTAGTTGTTTCAAAATTACCATGTTGTCAGCCTCTTATTACCCTAATCAATCGCTGAGGTAACTCGATAAAGTTTCACAATCTCTTAGATTTATAAGTCCCTATGATATTCTTCTCTTGTCTTCTATTAGATATGTATAAAATGTTATAATATTGTAAGTCAGTCAATGGTCACCCAAGTCACATCATTCACACTAGGAGTCCATGGTAAACCTATAATGAAGTCCCTGGATATCTCATCCCACATCATATAGGAATGGATTAAGGTTTCAACAGACCCGTGGAATTCTCATTTTCCACATTAATATTTTACATTGTAGACTCTGGGAAATAAGAAATAAAATATACCTTCTCAACCCTTGTTAATACAATAACCACGCATATACTGATATATCATAAAATACCTTTGGTTAATGTATCAAGGTGACCAATTTACACTCTCCAAAAACTACATCCTCCTAAAAATTGGAATAACCAACCTCCTACAAAAACCAAAATATACAATAGGATATTGAGAACAGATACCTGAAGTCCCTCCAACACAAGGTTTTTGACAAAATCATTATCATGTGTTGTCTACCACCAGATCGATCAAAATAGTCTTATCAAAATATGATTCACCATTAATCATAGAAAAAAAATATTATCTTGCAAACTATACCACTCAAAAACTTATCTCAGAATAAAATCACCATATCCTACTCCTCAAATAATTATTTCATGGTTCATGTCTATACTTTTCTTCCCAATGTAATGGAAACCACATTCTATTTCATATTTTTGTACACAATTTAAAAAATTAAATTATGAGGATAAACACCTTAGTGTTTATATAACATGGTAAAATATATTTGATTAACAATATTATTCCTTCTATTATGATCAGAATGCAACATAAAATGCTCCGCAAAGTGATTTTGGTGACCCTTTTCGAGTCAATATATAATTTCACCCATCTAATGATCATTAGAATGGTAATTATTCTCATGAGTGAACAATAATCACAATCCATATTCCACTACAAGTCTCCCCTTAGTTATGTAACATATCAAAACCAATATAGTAGCATCCCAGAATTCCAAAAACAAAAATCTAGATTTTAATATAATCAGAACTATTGATGATGTCAACCTCAACATTATCTCCCCAGTAGTAATCTGAAAACAGTTTTTCTATTCAAAGTATAAACCATTGCTAGTTAAATTATTCATCGAATATGTGATAATTGTGAAATCTCAAACAATCAATATGTGGTAACATGATATAACCCAGATTATTATCATCTCAAAAAAATTTATGGGTTTCTCTATTTATATAATAACCTTAAAATTTCTAGGACTCCATGATACTCATATCTAATATATCATGTGAAATTGGAGTTTCAATTCTGAGATTCAAACTATCATTCTAAAAGAATATCATATATAAGAATTGTTTTTGTCATGGTTTGAATAATGATTTGAAAATAGGCCATATTTCCCCCTATATCTTTTATTACACCCAAATAGGAAAAAAATAAAAAATTAAATGATCCCTAGAACAAATTAAACATTTTATTCATCGAATCCATAAATAATGCATGAGAGTTAGTGTGACCGAATGGAATAAAAAACCACATGATATACCAATACTGACACTTAAATGATTTATTATGAATAGAATATACATAGTCACTCAATAGTTGGTACCCCAAATAATGGAAAATCATTGAAATCCAACATTTCCATCTATTCTGCTAAAAAAATATTATCAGTCCCAGGAAATGTATATTTACTTTCAATGGTCACCCAATTAAATGTTTTCTAATCCACGAAATGTATGAGACTCCTATCATATTTATAATTAATGTTGATATCTGAAGCACATGGGGAAATTCTAGGTATAATAAATCCCCATGACTATATATACATAAGATGGACGTATGGTTACACTAACATAGATGGTTCAATTCGATTAATGGTGTATAAATTGGCATCATATCTATGAGTATTTCAAAAGTAAACTCAATAAATATATATAGTAGTAAATTAGATAAATTATATAGAAATATCTTGGGGTATAAAAATCCATCATATGAATTGGAATACATAAACCAAGGTCATCATCAATAAGAAACATCGTTGAAAACTGACATGTGAATACCCTAGCATATAGAACAATAATCCCCTACCTCCAAAATCATGAGTACCACTCACCCTGATAATACATAAGATACCCCAATACAAGATATAAACCATTCAAGAAAATATAAAATAATACTTTGTCCATAAAAATAATCATCTAATCAATTCCAAGGATCATGTGAAGGTTGTCAATATTCAGAATGAAAAATTCAATTTCCCCCTAAAATTCAGATATCAACAATCGACCGGAATGAAACTAGAAACCTTATTCAAAACACATTCCCAAAGGTGTGGAAAACATAACACATATTAAATAAATTTCTAACATAACCCCATAAAGTCATGTGACATTGAAAATATAACCTAATTATTATAACATATATCAAACAAAGTGAGAACCTAAGAAGAAGAAATAAAACATAAACCACTAAAATTAATTTTCTCTACATCAAATTCAACTAGAACATAATCTACCACATAAAGATATGTGGTATTATGTTCAACAAAATATTTCTTTTACTATGGATTATATGCACAACCCTTTTAATAATATTTAATAATTTGTCAACCCTGGGTAATATTTGACCTTACCTTACATCCTTGAGATATCATATCACAAAAATTCATTTGATGAACTGATGATATGAAATTATGAGATATCTCTAAAGAATATATTTAGTTAGGATTTTTATTTCAATTACTCCCACATTGATTGAAAATAGACTAAATTTTTTCTTGATGAATCCACTCAAATTTAATAGAATGAAATATTACAAACATTTCACTTTCTTTTCATTTTAGAAAACTCATCCTTCTGAAAAAATGAATCAACTAATACTCCACCAAAAACTGTTCATCCATAATTTTCAAACTGAGCCAAAACATATTGGTCAAAAACATCCATTAATTTCATAAGGTAGATGAGAACCAATCCCTACTACATGAACAACCTCATTCTAATATAGAATCATCAATACTTTAGGAAATCATTGGTATCTAAGGCATGTTCCAAATTCACCATCTCTGTAGACAGTTTGGAATACTGTAGAATAGTATTCTCTTGTTGAACACGGTTCTGAAAATACTATGTATATTCCAAATATAAATACACATTGTAAAACTTTTTATTGAGTATCTTTTTTAAATTATAGGAATGATTCTATTTTATAATAGATTTAGCAATATAGTCTGACATCCCTTTTTTGGTTCCTATAACTTTTACATGGAATACCTTACCTCAGAGTCCATATAAGTCATCAAGATGATGAAGATCATATCAATACTTAGAAGACACTACTTTGGATTATATTTTATGATTTTACCGAGGATTGTGTTTTGATGTTTCTTATTGGATCGTTAAGAATGATCCATCAGACACCCTACTTTCCTGATACTAACATGAAGTAAATCGGAATTGAACTCATTAAAGAATTACCAATATAATGGTCCACTAAAGGATTTCCCTAAGGATCCTACATCATAGATTCCTCTAATATATTTGGAAGAACACATCTCTTAGGCGCTGTCTTTTATACATTTGAAAATGACCCACTATATTTATAGAATATTAAAAACTCATATGACCAACATATGGGGTTCCATACTAAAAAAATTAAGTATTTTAAGAAATTATGAAATGCATTAATTTAAAAATATCATTATGAATTAACATGTACATTTATATATAAATACCGGTAAATCCATTCAATATAACTTAAAAAACATTTTTCAAATATGTTAAATATTTTCTAACAACCCATTTTAAATTGAGTTCAAACAGAGATGTGACGTAGAAAGTATCCTACCCACACATTCTCCTCAAATTATAATGGCCCTAAATTCTATATACCCTTCTCAAGGTATGAAAATAAAGTTGTAACACTTTGAGATTTTATGAGAATTATTCTTCTTAATTTCATTGATGTCTTTTATTGTACGCTGCACCAAGATTAGTATGCACCATAGAAAACACACTATTATCTTGTAGTATACGCAACACTATTTTTGGCTTTTTATGCACATAATTTCAAGTTCTTTCGAATAACATTAATTTTACACAACAACAAGTATAGATTTTGATCATTGTATTACTGGACTATATTTTGAGTATGTTATTTTCAACACCAAAGGAAGATTTCCCTACACACAACCCTGACATGGATTGCATTACACGCAAGAGCGACCTTCCTCAATAAAGTGTTTTGTATGCTATACCGAGTATCACTAAACAATGATATGTTGTTATATTTTTATTACGAACTATCCATTATGAATATTATTAACCGAATTATAAATTTTATGACATTATAATTCATCTTACACATTTTCTATAATTAGTTATGAGAACAAACTATATTTTTCGGATAAAAGAAGTATTTCTCAAAAAATGCAGTTTCGCCGCATTTTGATGGTGCATCCATTTTATATCTAATTTTTGACAAGTTTATAAGTTCAATTTTAAAAATTAAACTTCTTCTTTTTAATCGATATTTTAAAATTTACATTGGATAATGTGTTGATATTTTTCTAACAACATTCTTATTGTGATGAATAGTTAAAACACACCAAATTTTCCTTAAAAACAAATTTTTTTCATCAAGATAATTTATATGGTTAAATTATAAAAGTAAATTGTTTTAAAGTATAAATATAATATATTGTTACCCTTTAATATAATGTATATCCTAGAATTAATTTTACATTGAATTCATAGGTAAAAACAATTCAATATTTGATAATGTTTTAACTTTTAAAACCCATTTTCTTAACAACATGATTAATTACAATTTAATTACTGCAACTTATGTGTTTTGAATTTTTTAAAAATGGATTCCATATTTGGATTCAATGGGTCCAAATATTTTTAATAGGTTACATTTAATTTTTTCAAATTATGAATAGTAACTACGGTAATTTTGTTTTAGTTCTGTTAAAGGAAAATTGGGTAATTAAGGGTAAAAATATGATTAAAAAATTACCCTAAGACCTACCAAAATTCTATTAGTTGAATAAAATTCGACCCATATCATTTAAGGGTCTGAATAGATTCATTTCATGTAATATTGACCATGAAAATGATATAAATATTATTAAAACCAATGAAAGTGACAACATGTCACTCTCTTATATCTTATAAGTGTAATAATTTTAGTTTAGTGATAAACCACATAAAACATCGAATATAAATAGTCACCAGAAAAAATAAGATTATATACATCGTGATAATATATTTAAAATTTTTAGGGATTGAATATTTATCATTATTGATGACACAATAAGGATTTAGAAATTATTTAATTGATTGAAATATAAAATAAATGGTTTAAAAAATATTAAAATAAATATTATACGAACTAATTATGTTATCCACAAATTTCCTAGATGAATATCCCATGTTAGGAGTCTTTTGAATATTTTTCTTTGAATATATCCTCTGTGTGGGTTTTATTTAATTTCAAATAAATGAATAGTGTCAAAATTGACACTATTGTTATTTATAAAAATAACATATTATAAAATTGATTAAAAATAACAAAAATATAAAAAAAATTAAAAATTGAAATTTATATGGTCTAAAATGTTATAATGAATCTTGTTATAGACAGTTCAAAACACATATGTATTTATTTATAACAATATTAAATTTAGAATATTATTACCACAAATAAAATAAAATAGATTATATGATTATAAATCAAGTTGATATGGTATAATATAAATTACCAACATGTCTAAATATTATTGGATAATGATATAACAACCCTTTATCATCTGTTCTTTTTATTTGAGTTATTTTTGGAGGATTTTAAGTGGGGTTTGAGTTTATTATAAATAAATATTTTAGAGGTTTCCAAAAGTGCCCCTCTCCTCTCTTATAAAAGGGAATCTCCCCCTCTCACCCTCACAGAACATTGTGCCTTTATAGTTGGCCAAACCCTAACCATATCTCTTCTACACTTTCCTAGAAACATACTAGAGGTTCTGGTGTTCTTTAAAGACCAACTTTAGTGGCCTAAGAGGTGGTTTAGAAGAGGCGCGTCGAAGAAGAAGTAGTATGCTTTAACAATTCTTTCAAGTTAATTTATTCTTATACAACTTATTCATTTTTTGTTTCATTATTAATTTATAACATCAGTATCACTCATATTATGATATGTTATTATAACTATTAAACCACCCTATTAAACCTTCTATACATCCTACTGAAAATGAAACCACCATGCGTGCGTACGTATGAAATACCATCTCCACACCGTGGGGTAATATGTTATTCCACCACCAAATTACTTGGATTGGAATAATGGTGTAAAGAATTACTAAATATGGTTATTATAACATGATACTAATTCTGATATATTATATCACCCACTCTAATTCCATTAAAATATTATGGGTACAATATAATCACTCATGTGTACGTACGGGTTATCGTCTCCACGACGGGATGAGATTCGCTCTCTAGGTTAACCATTCAAGAATGATAATAAAGTATATGTAATAAATAATCATAAAATATATGAAATATTAATGATAATGGATTTATGTATATGTTATTTACTTACTTTCATTCAATTTAATAAGGAAACAAAAAACAGCATTCATGTGTACCTACGACCTACCATCCCCATGAACAGTGTACTTCTTTCCAATTATCGATCTATTATATATATGTATATTTTGAATATAATTTATATATAAATAATATTTTACATTTTGGAAATATGTAATAATGATCTAAGTAATCATATGAATAATTACAAGTCAAAACACAGATGATAAATGAAACGATTTTACACAAAACACTGCTCTAACATGGAATTGACAAATGAACGGGTAATATAGAGATGTAAGTGAATCATATATGATATCATAAATATTATTATGGTTCTATTTAACGTTAATAATATGTTTAAACCCACTATACTGTAGTCTTGGACACATATGGATGAAATCTGACATACTGTAAGGGATAATTTTGCAATCTCATTTTTATCCGAGATTGCTTATACGTATGTATTTACTAGGGTAATATTTGTCTTCCATGTCCATAAAAATGTTTTTCATAAAGTTTTTAATATTCATACATGTATATTTAAAGTCAATTATACCCCTATTTGACTATTTATATTTGTTATGGAAGGTATCATTCTTTTGTTAATCATACGATGTACTTTTTGGCTTTTCTAACACAAGTACGAGGAGATTGTTTTTTAACTTATACAACATGAATGGGTTTTTACGGTTTTAAAATGCCTTATTTTCATAAATCATAATCTACAATATTTCAATATTATTTGAAACAAAATCCTTTTCTATTAAAATTTCATGGAATTTTGAGAAATTAAAATGATTTTGAAGAAGAATGGATATTTTCTTCAAGAATTCATTTCAAGTGTTTTATCAATACTATTTTCCATATAAGATGAAATTCTTTATTATGTTTATGTTTCAAGTATAATGTAACTATTATTTACAAGATTTTATTTTTTTACGATGAAATGAGACATATTTGATTTATATTGATTATGTTATGATAGGATGATGTTTATGAAACCTATTTTATACATTGGTTTATGAAGATTGAATTTTGTTTATTTTGTGGCACATGTAAGAATGATTTTATTATGAGGTGGGTGAGACCTTTATCTCCCTCTAATTAATTGGGTAAAGATTTATATCTCATGAGATAGACATGGGTGGAACGAAATGTGAATCTGGTTCAGTAATACAAGGCTGGAACATCAAGTAAACCCAGTTCAGTAATGGAATTTTTCCACTATGATGGTTTTAGAAACAATGCCTTGGATACTATGGAAATAATAAAATGTGAGTAATGGTTTTAAACAATTATATTTTTATTACCTAGCTATTTTATCATGATTAATGTTCCTTAATGATTTATGACTTATGTACTGCCAAGACTTATGTGATTGCTCAAGATTTTGATGTTTTATGTTCATGTTTTTATGTTCAAATGTTTATGTATTGTTTTTATGTTCTCCATGATTACACTTTCATAGAATTTTAGCTCACCCTTTTCTTGTTTTCTTTTCCCCAGGATATAAATAATGGTTTTAGGTAAGAAAAAAATGGGGGATGATATTTATGGGAGGTGTTGAAGATCTTTCACCTTGATTAGAAGATTATGTTCTGAGTTTCCAAAGACACAAAACTAATACTATATTTTTGCATCTTCTTTTTTCATGGATTATGTATTCCTCAAAATTAATGTAATGTCCATCTAAGTCATGTTTGGGTCTCTATAGTTGGATTCAGTGCAAATGATTAGTTATCCTTTGGAAACTAGGATGCCAAAACAATAGTGAAATCCGTAGAGATATTTCTAAGGTATGTCTATGGATGACTCTAAGGTTATGTATAAGTATAGATTATAGTCCTAGAATTATGGTAATGATCCTAGAATTAATCCTATGATGTTATATAACTAATGTAATACACCTTTATTACGTTGCTTTTCGTGCATGATTTGTACCTCTCACACTCTTCTTTTTATGTTTTAGATGATTGCTGGAACCCGAAGGAACCGTGTTGATCAATGTAATGGACCGTAAAATGATTGTCATCCGGAACAAAAAAAATTATGGGAGATGCAGTGAAAAATATTATTGATATAATTAAATGAGATATGAATTATTCTAGACTACCAAATGATTTGAGATGGGAACAATATTCTATTGATTCCTTCATGAGGCAACGTCTACCTTCTATTAATGGGTGTTCTGATCCACTTGTTACTGAACAATGGATAATTACCATTGAAAAGATATTTTCCATACTTCCCTATTCAGAACATGAAAAATTTATTTTGGCTATTTAATGTTTAAAATGTGAAGAAGACTTATGGTGGACTCTAATTAAGAATATAAGGCCCCAAGATGAAATTGTTCCCATGGAATGGGATGAGTTCAAGAACATATTTTTCAATATGTACTTCCCTCGTATTATTCAGACAAAGTTTGAAAATGAGTTCCTTGAGCTTAAGAAAAAGGTTGATGATTGTGTTGGTATATACGAGGCGAATTTTACAATGCTTTCAAGGTATGCATCTGGATTTATCATCCAACATGAAAGTAAAGTTGATCAATTCTTCAGTGGCTTAAAACCTATTCTCCAAAGGGAATTAGCTTTAAGATACTTAAGAATCTATGAAGAAATTGTGTGTTTTGAAATCAAGGTAGAATTGGAAGTTGGTGTTACATATTGATCTCATGGTTTTGACAAGAAACGTAAGATGGAGTTCAAGGAAAAATCTCAGAACAATGGTGAAAAGAAGATGAATGTTTATTTATGCACGAAGTGTTGAAAGACGTAGGGTTGAGATTGTCTAAAAGGTATTAGAAAATGTTTCACGTGTGGGAAAGAATGTAATTGAGTAGCAGAGTGCTTAAGTGATGAGAAAAATGTATCTAATGATGTGAATAGGGAAAAGACTACAGAGAACTCTCCACCATCACCTCAATGCTTCACGTACAAGGAAATTGGGTGTTATGAAAATCAATGACCTAATCCCAGGGTTAATAATGATCGACGTGAGAAACCTCTTAAGGAAATGGACAATGTAATGTCACATGCGATCACTATTTGTGCTGTTGAGTATGACAATGATGTTGTGGAATGATTAAGGGTTTATGTAATGGGATTTAAAAATATAGTCGTGGAATTTCATTTATAGTATCATAGAATATTGGAATATCTATGTATTTGTTTTCAATAACTGTATGATACTAGTAACCATGAAATGTGATTGAAATATTTTTTGAATGTAGATGATATGTGCATAATGAAGGGATAAGAAGAAAATGAAATGTTCGATAGAATTAATGTTCTCATGACTGATATAAGGAAAAAGTTATATCATGGTTTGAGTATATAGACAATTTGGGATATTGGTATGTGGAAATAGTTAACATTTGACAGCATTCATGTTTAATCTAATGTTCAATGGGTATTCATTTTTCAAGAGAACACATGATTAAGGTATTCATATGTTTGGAATGTGACCAACGAGATATATCTTATGATATATGGGGGATAAATGTTGGTATTCACATGCATGGTTACTGACATTTCTATTTGTCGTTTTCTTAATACAATGAGCTTTGATAGAAGTATTTTGGATAAGACAAGGGATTTGAAATGGATTATTCTATACATTATATAATATTGTTTAAGGGTAGAACCTTTCTTCAATATTATTTCTGGAATGTTATAATAGTGTAGTTTTAGAAAAAGGACAACCTGAAGGATAGGCGCAACCCGTCGCATCGGACAAGTTTGTGGGAATCGAACCCACTAATGAAGTGTGAAATGCCTTTATCGCCTACCAATGGACTAAAAAATGTCCCTCGTTAATAGAAACTAGTTTTATTTTATTCAAAGGTATGATATATGAAGTATAAGTCCATTTTTTTGACCCATATACGATTAATCTCTCCATAAGATGGACTTATGTAAATATCATTTGCTGACCTTATTTTTGAGACATATGGAATGGCCTATCATTAAATCGCATGATCTTCCAACACTTCACAGAAGACAAATTCAACTTCATTTCATTAAGAGATGAAGTAAAAATTGTTCAAGTCACAAACAACAGTGAGATTGTACCAAAATAAAGTAAGTATTTCTTTTAATTCCAAAAATTCTTCAATATAAGGGAAATGATATTGAAAACCAAAAATTTAGTCCTAGTGCAGTCATATCTTATTAATCATATGGTAACTTAGATCATAACAAATTTTTGGCTTTGTGATTGTTGGATTTTTCATAGCCATGTCCTCTACCACTCTCCATCCAAACATGATTGTTAGATTTCTCTTCAATATTTTTATTTTCCCCTATATTCTCTTATGAGGAAACCAAGTGATGAGTTAATTTGGGTATCCATTCTGTTTCTAACATTTCCTTTTCAAATTATGATTTAGTATTCATTTTTACGATGTGGGTTTCTATGAAATAAAGTTTCAAGTAGAAAACCATTTATAACCCTATCGAATTTTGCGGTCGAAATTCATTTTAAGGGTGATAGAATGTAACACCCTGAGATTATATGAGAATTATTCTTTTTAATTTCATTGATTTCTTTTGTTTTCTGCTTCACCAATATTATCTTATGCTATATGCAACACCGTATTAGCTTGTAGTATACGCAACACTATTCTTGGCTTGTGATGCACACAATTTCATGTTCTTTTGAATAACATTCATTTTACACAACATAATGTATAGATTTTTATCATTGAATAACGGAACTATATTTTGAGTATGTTATACACAACACCAAAGGAAGATTTCTCTACACACAACCTTGCATGGGATTGCATTACATGCAAGAGCGATGATTCTAAATAGTGTGTGTTGTACACAATACTGAGTTTCACTAAACAATGATATATTTTTAAAATATTATTTTGAAATAGCTATTATGAATAGTATTAACCGAATATTTATTTTTATAACATTATAATTAATCTTACAAATTTTTTATATTGAGGTACGAGAACAAAATCAATTTATCATATTAAAGAAGTATTTAAAAAAATGCAGTTTTCCGGCCTTTTGATGGCGCACCCATTTTAAATATAATTTTTGACAATTTTCTAAGTTCAATTACACAGACAAAACTTCTTCTTTTGAATCAAGATATAAATTTTTATATTGGTTAAATTTGTGATATTTTTTTGACAACCTTTTATTTTGATGAATATTTAAAACACGCTATATTTTAATTAAAACAACTTTTTTCATCGAGATAATTTATATTTTAAAATTATAATTTTTTACTTTTTTTAATTATAAATAGAATAATTATTTAATATTTAATATAATTTATTTCATTAGCATTAATTTTACATTGAATTCAAAGGTAAACAATTCTATCTTTGACAATGTTTTACCTTCTAAAACCCATTTTCTTAACAACAAGATTAATTCTTAATTTATTACTGCAAATTCTGTGTTATGAATTTTGAAAAATGGATTCTATAATTGGATTCAGTGGCTCCAAATTATGTCAATAGGTTTCTTTTATTTTTTTGATATAATGAATAGTAACTACGATAATTTTTATTTACTACAGTTAAAAGGTAAATCGGGTAATTATGGGTAAAAATAAGATTATAAAATGAATCTATGACCTTAAAAAATCCTATTGAATGATTAAGCGTTGACATATAACATTTTAGGGTCATAATAGATTCATTTCATGGACTTTTGACCATGAAAATGATATAATTATTATTAAAACAAAAGAAAGTTATGACATGTCACTCTCTTTTATCTTCTAGGTGTAATAATTTTAATTTAGTGATAAATAACATAAAACATCGAATATAAATAGTCTCCGGAAAGCTAATAAAGTAATATACATAATTATAATTTATTTATAATTTTTATGGATTAAATATTTATCATTAATTATGACACAATAGTGATGTAGAAATTATATTATTGTTTGAAATATAAAATAAATGATTTTAAAAATATTAAAATAAATAATATATGAATTAATTAATGTTCTCCACAAATTTTCTAGATGAATATGACATGTTAGGAGTCTATTAAATATTTTGTTTCTAATATATCCTCTATATTGATTTTTTTTAAATTCAAATAAATGAATAGTATAAAAATTGACACTATAGTTATTTTATAAAAATAACTTATTATAAAATTGTTTAAAAATCACAAAATTATTTCAAAATTATAAATTGAAATTTAAATGGTCTAAAATTTCATAATAAATTTAATTATGGACAAATCAAAAAACATAAATAATTATTTATAAAAATTTAAAATTTAGAATATTATTAACACAAATAAAATAACATTAATTAATTAATGATAAATCAAGTTGATAAGGATTAAAATAAATTACCAACACTTATAAATCTTATTGGATGATGATATTACAACCCTATATCATCTAATATTTGAATTTGAGTCATTTTGGGAGGATGTTTTGTGGGGTTTGAGTTTATTATAAATCGATAATTTAGAGGTTTCCAATAGTGCCCCTCTCCTCTCTTAAAAAAGTGCACCGCCCCCCTCTCCACTTAAAACCACTTTGAGTCTTCAATATCTTCCAAACCCAACCCTTTTCTCTTTTACACATTCCTAGAATCATATTAGAGGTCTTAGTCTTCTTCAAAGACCAACTTTAGTGCCCTAAGAGAAGGTTTAGAAGAGGCGGGTCGAAGAAGATGTAATATCCTTTACTGATTCTTTCAAGTTCATTTCTTCTTCTACTTCATCTGCTTTTGTTGTTTAATAATAAAGAAATAACATGAGTATCAATCATATAATATGTTATTTAAAATATGAACCAACCCTATTTCACGTTTTATCCATCCTACAAAAAAATAAATCACTACGCCTCCGTACGTACGGAATACTTATCCACGCCGTGGTGTAATCTAATTTTCCACCACCACCATACTCGGATGGGTATAATGGTGTAAATAATAACTATATATGGATATTATAACATGATACCAATTATGATATATTATATCATCCACTCTAATTCCATTAAATAATAATGGGAATGATATCATCGCTCGTGCGTACGTACGGATTACCATCTCTAGGACGCGATGAGATTCATTATCCATGTTAACCATTAAAGAATGATTATAAAGTATATATAATAAATAATCATAACATATATGACATATTAGTGATACTATATTTTTTTATATGTTATTTATTTACTTCTATTTATTTTAGTAAGGAAACTAAAACATCATTCATGTGTACGTACGGTATACCGTCTCCATGAGCGGTGTATTTCATTCCACTTATTATTCTATTATATATATCTATATTCATAATATATATTATATATAAATCAGGTTTTAAATTTTTTATGTAAGTAATCATGATCTATGTATTCATATGAATAATTACATGTCAAAACACGGATGATAAATGAAACGATTTTACCCAAAACGCTGCTTTAACAATGAATTGACAAATGAATGGGTTATATAAAGTCATATTTGAATCATATATGATATCATAAATATTATTATGGTTCTGTTAAAAGTTAATAATATGTTTAAACCCACTATTCTATAGTCGCAGAAACATATGGACGAAATTTGACATAATGTTAGGGATAATTTAGAAATCTCAGTTTTATCCGAGATTGCTTATACGTAAGTATTTACTGGGGTTAAATTTTTCATCCATGTCCATAAATGTTTTTCATAAAGTTTTTAATATTCTTAGACTTCTTTATAAATTCATTTTTACCCCTATTTTAATTTTACATTGTGTTATGGAAGGAATCATTCTTTTGTTAACCATAGGTGGTAGTTTTTGGCTTTTCTGACAAAAGTATGAGAAGATTGTTTTTTTAACTTATACGACATGAACAGATTTATCAGATTAATAATGTATTTTTATCATGAAGCTTAATTAACAAAATTTCTTGATTATTTTGTACAAAATCCTTTTATTTTAAAATTTCATGGAATTTTTAAAAAAATAAAAATATCTTGAAGAAGAAAGGAAATTTTCCTCAAGTATTCATTTCAAGTATTTTATCAGAACTATTTTCCATATATGATGACATTATTTAGTATGTTTATGTTTCAAGTATAATGTATCTATTATTTACAAGGTTATATATTTATTATGAATAAATGAGACCTATTTGTTTTATATGGATTATGTTATGATAAGATGATGTTTATGAAACCCATTTTATTTTTTGGGATATGATGAATGAATTATGTTTATTTTTTGGCACACGTAAGAATGATTTCATTCTGAGATGGGTGAGACCTATGTCTTCCACCAATTCATTGGGTAATTATTTATATGTCAGGAGATAGACATGTTTGAAACAACATGTGAATCCGGTTCAGAAATATAGGGCTGGAATGATAAGTAAACCCGGTTCAGTAATGGACTTTGTCCACTATGATGGTCATAGAAACAATGCCTTGGATACTATGGAAATCATTACATTTGTTTAATGGTTATCCACAATTACATATTTTATTCCCATTCTGTTTTATCATGATTAATTTTTCTATTATGATCTATGCCTTATTTACTGCCAAGAATTATGTCATTGCTCAAGATTTTGATGTTTTATGATCATGTTTTTACGTTCAAATGTTTGTGGAATATTTTTATGTTATCCATGTTTCCCCTTATTGAGAATTTGAGATCACCCTTTTATGTTTTCTTTTCCCTACAATATAAATAAAGGTTTTAGGTAAGAAAACAAAAGAGGTGATATTTATGGGAGATGATGAAGATCTTTCACCATGATTAGAAGATAATGTTCTTAGTTTCCAAATACACTAAACTAATACTGTCTTTGGACATTAGTTTTAGTCATGTATTAAGTATTATACAAAATTAATGTTATATCCATGTACGTCAAGCTTCGGGTCTCTACACAAGTAGTGTTAACACACAATTGGATGATATAACATCGATTACACATTGTAAAATATGAACACAATTTAATTACATAGGTCACCCTTGCTGGTCTATCATTACGTGGAAGAATAATGATAACAGAAACACGTCATTATTACATACAAAACAATCCATAAATCTATAGAATAACATGAATTAAAATTATAATTTATTTAATATAAAAACAAAGGGAAAATGATGACCTATAAAATAAAGAATCAGAAATGTATGAAAATCCCCCATATGACCAAATATCTCTACAAAACCATCCCTTTCAAAATAGTCAATAAAATAGTAGACGAAATGTTTTAAGGTTACCTTCCCTTTACATGGATCAAAAAATAAACCATCTACAAAATCCCAATAAAAATTATATGGTGTGAAAAAAATATCCCAGTAGGATACAACTACATGATCGATAAAAGGTATAATATCAATCATTTTGTTATAATAGAGTTAAAATAATTGTGAAACCATTTTCATATATCCAATAACATTTTTAGATCATTTTCATTTTTTTAATAAAAATCTTAATGATCCAAAAATCCATGAATGTTCCATGTAGATGAGATAATAGATGAATCCATATCTATAAACCATAATGTATGGACGTAAAAACGCATCCTAGTTATAATAAATCATGTGAATCCATGTGATACAACCTCTTAGGAAACCATGTGAGATACAATCCTTTCTTAAATCCATCTTGGGAGAAATAAAAGAAAATTAATGGGTTGTCCATATTGGCACATAGGCTATGGGAATATGTTCTAGTAATAATAGGCCCCAAACTAAGAATAATTTTGTTAACAACCAATATTTATTCATTAAAAATGAATAAAAATTCTAAAATCTACCCCTTGTGATGCCACACACAATAGGGTTACATATGTCCCCTTTTTGATGCACACGAGCTTCCAAATTTTCCATTGTAAAAAATTCATTTTTTAAACCTTGATCAGAATTAATAAATTATTTTCAATTCAATCCAATATATTTTAAGGTTCTATTATACATTTCAAAATAAAACCCATCATTGGTCATTTGAAATAGACACTCTATGTGAACAAAACTGTTCTAAATGAAACCCCTTTAAAAAATTTACCTCTCTATAAAATCCATTGAAACCAAAAAAACATATTAAAAAAATTCCCAAATAATTACAATTAATTTTATAAATTCCATGATTTTACTCATTGTATTGAAACACCAACCTAAAATTAATGTAGAATAACTTTCCCTCAATATAATAAATATGTAAGAATATATCAAGTCCTCATGATCTCTGATCTATTATAAAAAATATAAATCATCCCTAAAACCCCTTGTATAATTTTATAAATATCAAATTTATGTTTTATGAGAATGGGATATAATTGATATATTCAGGCTTTATAGTAATGTAGATAAAATGGATAAATAATTTAACATACATCGATTTGATCCATCATGAAAAAAATAATTCCTACTAGAATCCAAGGGTAGTGACGTCCAAAGAGATATGGTAGGTCAAGGATGATCAAATTTGATATTTTTGGTGTGTATTATTTCATAAATATAATTGTAAAATTGGTAAACTAATAGTTTTAACAATTCATAGGTAGGTTTCATGTTTTCCTGGAGGAGGAAATGTAGTTAAAAAAATTTTGTTCCTTAACTGTGATCACATTCAATCAATTTTGGGTGCAGGAATATTTTTGTTGTAATTTTAGTTTTACCAAGAATCAATTGTGTAACCCCTTACTTCCAAAATGTTCATTATATTTATAGTTTCCCTTTCTTTTCATACAATATCATTACATAAAACTTTTATAATAAAAAAAATTATTCAAACACCCTTTTAATGACTATACTAGTATAGTGCCTTTGGAAAAATGGGAACATAAAAACTGATACATAAGTGAGATAAATTATCTCTCAATAGTTTCTTCTTCACTAAATCCATTTTTAGAAATATAAAACATAATATATATCATCATATCATGGGGAAGGAAACATAAAATGGGGTGGTCCCTATTAATTTTAAGGGTAAAATGGATATATGTTAGCATAATCATGAGCATAAGGGTATGAGAACATGATCATGAAAATAAATTTTCATACCACTTATATGAAAGATCATATAAAGATATCATGTCATAAATCATAATAATTCATAATGCATGAATCATAAAGAGATAAAGAATATAATATATGAAAGAATTACATAGGAATACAATATGTAATTTTGGTAGACACATAATCATATATAATATTAATTCTATAGTCTCAAATTCATCTATGCCAATACCATATTGGTAGTGTGGGTTCAGTACCCATACAAGCATGGTAGTCATGGTTCACTCCCACGACCATCTTTGTAGCATGAGTTCAATTCTCATACAAATCATGGTAGTCATTGTTCACTCCCATTGAAATCATAGTAGCCACTTTTGATTCCCACGACCATATTATTACAACTAAGGAGATATTAATCTATACAAAATGCATAATATAGGTCCCACCCATCTAATAATGAAATTATAAATACTTGTGTGAGAAGATAATAAGTAGTAATATCGTAACCCAATAAATTAAATGAGTACTATAAAAATTTAATCACATCATAACATGAAGAACATACTGGTTTCATAATCATTTCATCATTAACATAACCTATGAAAGGATGCAAGTTTCAATAGTATATAACTCATGTATGATAAACATGTTTCATAAACATCATACAAACAATGCATATTCTATTTAGGGAAAGAATATTAATTGAAACAATAAATAATTTTCCCATTAATGCATGAGTAACACCAATAGATGTTATCATAGATGCAAACTAATTATTAATGATCTTTTTAAAATGGTTCATGTTGAAAATACCCTTCATGAAAAAAAGGAATTTTTAAAACATAATACCTTTTTAAAAACGATTTTCCTTGATAATGGCTAGGATAATAGATAAAATAATTAATAAAAACCATAAAAATGTTTTTGAAAACCACTTCCCTTTAAAATTTCCAACCGCAGTCATTAGATTACATTTTTTAAATCATTTTTTAAAAGAAGATTTTTGAATACAGTAGTTTTCAGACCGGAGATAAAGACTGTCACATTTTACATTAAAAAAATATTAAATTATATAGAGTGGTTGAATAGTAGTAATACATTGATATATCTTAAATAAAATTTGGATAAATAATTTCTTGAGTTTTCATAACATATGGATTAGAATATTTCCCCAATAGAATAAAAAATACCAACTATCTCAAAAAGTGATTAGATTGTCTCAAAACACTCTTATTACATAGTTAAATGAGATACAATTATTTATGTAAGAAATTAATATTAAATAAATCCAATAATATAATTAAAATAATGAAATTCATTATATAACATGAAAAATGGATGTATATACATCTCAAAAGAGATGTCAGGTGAATAACAAAACATTAGTGTAAAAGAAGAATAAATGAGACAAAACTATTTTACAGATTTGGTAACATTTGAATCATAAACACCATGAATGAAAGATCAAAAATGGATATTTTGATAAACAAAAATTTAATTATAATATATATAGAATAAAATCATTATCAATACATACACAACATTGTAGAAATCAGTTTCAAATGTTGCACATATCTCATAGAAATAAATGGTGAGATGAAATCCCCTTACTTCGTGTCTTGACTCTTATCGTAATCATTCCAAAAAACTGTATAAAAATATATATTTTCATTAAATCCATTAAAAACACGTTTTTATATCTAATAAAATATACCATTTATTAGGACCTTATATTACCCTCTTATTAACCACCCTATGTTATGGATCTAAATCAGATAATGTTATCTTTGTTCTTCACATGGGTCTTAATTTGTTATATCAATTTCCATTCAATGTATATCTTGATTATAGAATGTAGTCAATGATATAATAATCATTTATTTCCATTATAGTTGTATCATAACAATCTATATAATATATATGTATGAATTGGAATACACTGGTCATGGAGACTGATGGCCAAACATATGCTAGCACACTATTTCTGTTTAATTGTCATGTTGAAATAATGAAATTGAAATACATATATGTTTATATAAATAATTATGAATGTATATTTATTATATCATACATGTGTAATATTTTCAATAAATACATCTTTATTAAAATTTAATGTGTGTATGAATGAATCATATCGCTTTGATGGGGTGGTAGTGCACACTTCCTCAAATGGAATTTTTATATTAACACAAAATGTAATGTAAGGAGATACCTATTATTAAAGGAATAAAAAAGCTTATAAAAGTAATTAATATAATATATAACATATATAAATAGAGCTTCGATCATGATTTCCATCATGAGAGGTCTTAAGGAATATTGAACAATCATCGTTTAGTGAGGCGGTAGTTTACCGTACACATAAACAATATGTTCATTATCCCTTAAATGGAGGCTTGTAAGTGATGGTTAAAAAAATGTCATAAAAATTAATATTATATTTAGGATAATTGTTTAGTTATAAAATTATGGAAAAAAATGTGGAGGGTTTCCTAAATAAGATTAAATAAAATACATGAGAGAATACCTTTCCTCTTATTGAAGTAACTCATTTAGGTTTGTTACAAAATCCTTCCTTGTTTTTCCTTCTACTCAATGTCAGGAATCTTGGATGAAAGAGGTATTTCTGGTAAGTGTATTTGATAGAGATTTACTGAAAATAATATTTTTAGAGGTTTGAAGAAGTTTGAGAGGTGATGTCTATTTATATGGATAGAAAAGGACCTACATGGAATTTTTTGAAATCATGTTATATATAAACTTCTTATTACCTAAAAAGTTATAAAAACATCATAAATAAATATTTGAAGGTTTATTAAAGAATAATGTCCATAAAATGGTGTTTTTACAAGTGGATGGATCATTTGGGGCCCTAAAATTATGTTTCAGCCCCTAATTAATGTTAATTGGACCTTAATCACTATGATTAATTTTAACCACTTTTATACATCATTTGGAATTAATAAAAATGATTTAATTAGACTCTAAATATTACACGAATTGTTTTTTTAAAATTTAATTCACATAAGTGGCAATGTTATGATTAATGTTAATCCTGAAGATTGGACGAAATTATGGGTTTTTAAAGTAGAACGATGTTCAAAAGTTTATTGGATTTTTAAAATAAATTTCAAAGTGTAATTGATTACAATGACTGAAATTGTAATAATATATGTTCAATTTATCTAATTTTACTTAAAAAAAAATATTTTTTTTAACATTACTAATTATGTAAACAAAAAATATGTTTTCATCTAAAATACAGTATTTTTCATTATTCATACAAAAATGATGTTCTTAGAAAAATCCTAAATAACCCTATAATATAAATTAGAAATTATTAATTCAAAATTTATTGTCATGTTATCATATTAAATTTATAAATGTTTTTAAAATTAATTTTTTTTGGAAAATTGGGTTATTAGGGAAAATAGTGTTGTTAAACATAAACATGCCTTACCAAATATAATATCAATCATTATCAATCTTTTTTATCAATATAAAACAATTATAAATAATATTTTAAAATATGTTTTTATTATTCATATACCTATGTTTAATTACTATGTTATAATTATCTCATATAACAATTATGGCAGAAAAAGTTTGTTTTGTTGATACATTGGTGTTTCATGAAACATACGTAAAGTAGATGTTACATGTAACATACATTGAGTTTGTGTTGCATGAGTCCTATGCAACGTTGGTTTTGTTTAATGTACAAAAATTTGGTTCCAAGGGAATTTAATGTTGTATTTAGATCATTTGACGACGTGAATGAAAATTTAATTTATTCAGAAAAAGGTCCATAAAAACTCATGGTGTTACAGTCTACCCCCTTAAAATGAATTTCTCCCTCATAATTCATAACTAGATTAAAAGAAGAAAGGATAGTTATGCTTCATCGTATCCACAAATTCCCATGTAGCATCATGTAATTTTTTTTCCCCACAAAACATTGACCAGGGGAGTGGTCTTGTTTCGTAGATCTTTCTATATACACTCCATAATTTCACAAGTTTCTCATCATGAAAAATATCATGCACCAAGGGTATGACCTCTGTGTTTAGTACTTTTGAAGGGTCAAGAATGTACTTCCTCAGGAGTGACACATTGAACACATAATGGACTTGATATAGATTTGGAATAGTGGCATGTGATGGGTTACTGTCCTAATTTGATCAATAATCTCAACCAATCGATATACCTAGGGCTAAGTTTCCCATTATTACCAAATCTCATTATAATCTTATTGGGTGAGATTCATTGAATCTCCTTTTCATCAATATCAAATTCTAGATCACAACGACAGCTGTCATCCTATCTTTTTTTCCAGTTTTGAGCTTCCTTAATAAGCTATTAAATGGCTCTAACCTCTTGAGCATTACATTAGAAATATTAGTTCGAAATATCTTCCTTTCTCTAACACCATCCCCACATGTTTTAGCTCTACATTTCATCACATATTGATCTTTATATAGTGCCATTCAAATTATTTAGATAAATTTTTTTTTGTATGAAAATTCAATTTGAGGAAGGTGTTGATCCCAACCACCTTTGAAATATTGTGCACATGATATCAACATATCCTCCAATGATTGAATTTCTCTTCAAGACTGACCCTTTTTTTAGGAGTAAAAGCATTTCAGAAACATAACTCTATATAATTTACATGTAGAATAATTTTCCATAACTATGATGTAAACCATGGATCTGGATCTGATATAATTGAATGTGGGAATCCATTATACCTTAACACATTCTTAATGTATATCCTAGATAGTCGATCGAGGTAGATTTCTTATTCGACCCCAATGAAGTGTACACACATAGTAAGGTGATAAACTACCTCCCATATACAATTAAACCATTTAGAGTCTTATTGTATTCATTTGAAAAAAATCAATAGTATTACTCTCTCATTTCTATTCTATTATCGGTAATGGATGAAACATCCCCTTTGTCTTTTTTCTCTCAGACTTAACTTGTTGGTATCCCAAGAACAGAGATACAAACTCATTTATATATATGTTTATTCTACCACATTTGAGTTATTCATCCCATTCTCTATACATATTCATACTTCTAGAATGAATAGTGAATTAATAACTGTAATATTCCTCTAATAAATCCTTCTTCAAATAAATATTTAAAGAACCCAAACATAGTTCTCAGTCATTATCATTCCATCCTAGTAAAGTTACTCTCTATATCATGTATGTTCCTCTTTGTTATCCCTTCATATTCCATTCCCCTCTCTTTAATATTTATTTGGATAAAGGGTTGACAATTCCTTCGAGAAAGATATATTTTTTCCCATACAATCACAATTTCTAGATCCATCCTTTGAAAATCTAGAAGTACTGGATCTTTTTTATCCTCAACTATGATAATCTAGCATGATCATTCTGAATCTAAGAATCATCAACCCTGTTCACTTTCTTAGGGTGTAAATGTATCAGGAAATCATTATCTATTATTAACTTTTTCCATATTATTTGGTGCATGGTCAACTCCTTATGTGGGAATATATATTTCACACATTTTTGATCGATATATATATATATATATCAATTGTTTCCCTATAAAAATAATGCTTCTATATATTTAATGCAAAAATTACTGCTACTAACTCCAAATCACAAGTTAAGTAATTTTTATCCCGGATTGTCAACAGAAATGACGAATAAGTTATATCAATATAATTATTCATAATAAAAAATCCAAATTCCAACATGTATTCATCACTATAGATTAAAAACACTTTTCCACTACAGTGTAATGTATGCACATGTGCAATGACTAGGTTTCTCTTCAGTTCCCTAAAAATTTTCTCACATTTATATATCCAGAGGAACAAGACACCCTTCTGAGTTAACATTGTAATATAAATATATTATTGTGAGACATTTTCCACAAACTATCTTTTATATCCTAATTAACCAAGAATTTTATGGTTCTCAGTGACCATGGTTGGTCTAGGCCAGTATTCAATAGACTATTTCATTTATGGATCTACTACTATACTATTTCATGAGATGATGTGATCCAAAAATAATAACGTTTGTCACCAAAAAGAACACATTGTAATATTTTTCATCTATCATGCATGTATTTAGGGTCTGAAGAACAATTATTAAATGATCATCATACTCTTCCATTATAATTGAATAAATAATAATATCATCTTTATAAACTATTGAAAACTCATCAATTTAATCAATACAGATTATATTAATTAAATCTATGAAGATAGTATGGGAATTTTTAAGACCAAAATGAATAATTATATATTCATAGTTTCCATAGCTTGTATATAATTACATATTGGGTATATCCTTTTTCATGACACTTTGTTGATTATATTTATAATGAAGTTAAATCATGGAAATGTTTTGAGATCTGTGAAATTTATCAAAAACAATATATATATGGAGGATATGATACTTATTCTTTATCATGATCTTGTTAAAATTGGGATAATCAAACCATGTTCACATTAATCCATTAATCGTTTTCCAAACAACAATGGATAAACACCAAGATGAAAAACGTGGTCAAATGAATACCTTATCATAGGGTTTTTAGAGTTTCTTCTTTAATTCCTGGAACTAAATTGAATTAATTTTTATAAGGATTATTTGAAATCGGTGTAGAACTAGGAATATGATATATTGGGAAATCAACTTTATGTTTTGATGGATGAATAGGAAACACTTTTGAAAATAAATTTGCAATGCCCCGAACAATAGGCACATCATTAATGACGATTCTCTCCCATACCATTTGAGATTATAAAAAAATATTAATTTTAATTATGAACCATACAATGGAATCAATACCCACTTGATGTTCATAATTATCATTACATTAATACACGATCATATGAGGATTAAAAATATTAAAAGTTACCTTAAATTATTAAAAATTGATGTATGATTTATGAAGAGAATTAATATCCATGTTTAAGATGACATCAAATTCAACCAAATGATGAATGAAATGGTTTTTAGGAACTACATTCCTAAAATATTCAACCAGAGGGGAATCGTAGATTTGAAGTAAAATAATCATACTATTTGTGGCTTTCACTAAAAATTCTATATCAAATTATTATTGTGGTCCCATAACACCTATTGAAAATTCCTAATATATGAATGTGTGGGTAGATCCAGAATCGAATATGACACTAGAAGTTCTATAGTAGATGGTATGTTTACATTCCCTCATGTCTTTATCATACCGCTCATTAGAAATAGAGATTGCATGATATTTGTCCTAGTCCATTTTCATAATAGTTTGGTGATTTCGATCATCGTCACTCTCTATTAAAGTTTTTATGTGGTTATAATAATTCACATTTCCTTTATATTTTTATTACGGAACCATGGGACGTGCATAATATATTTTTCTTTCCCAGTCTGCAATGTTAGCTACCTTATTTCCATCAATTCAGAAACCAAATTCCCTATGGCCTTCCCATACAAACATAAAACATTTATTATACTCCTTAAAGAAATTACCACCATTCATCTTCTCTTAATTAGTGTATAATGGGAATCTCAACTTCTCTTGTTTATTGTTTATATATTTTCCCCTAAACACTATCTTATTCTTCTAGTAAAACCATGAGATTGAAATGTAACTACAACCTCTATTTGAACCTTGATTTCAAATGAACAATTTTTTGTAGCTGCTAAAGGATCTTATAACCATCAAACTTTTGAGATTTATCATTGATAAACTGAAGAAACTATCAACATTATTATCCAAATGGAAAATAATTCATGAAGCGTAGCTCACATGTCTCTTGAAATTAGACTATTATATACCAAAAAAGTGATCATCCATATCCATCAACTGAGGAAATTTTTTCTCCATCATGATGTGATAAATCCAAGGAATTTTATAATTCAAATATATTGTCATGGACTTATCCCAATACATTGATTAAATATAATCAGGTTACCTAGTATTCCTTATTAGATTCGACCAATGGTCTGATTCACCTCCTAATAGATATATATCTATAATGATATTATCATGCTCTGAAAACTAGACAATATAGAATTTATTTTCTTATTACAGATCCATTATTTAGAAACAACTGTATTAGAAGATCCTTTGAAATAAGGTTGACATTAACTAATTAAACATTCAACAGAATTTTGTTCTATCATTTTTCATTTGGAAGTCCACCATGATTTATATATTGAAAAATATGTTTGAGCCTATCAATGCGGTTTTACATTTCATCACCTATAGAATTCATTTCTTTAAGAGGAATATTTTTTCTTTTTCCATTATAATCATCACGAAAACTATTCCTTCAGGTTCATGAAATTGACTAAGACAAAAAATCATATAGTAACAATGTAGTACCATGTAGGAATCTTTGTTATCCCTTTGTGGATAGATGGCGGTAGAACTAGTATTAATCATTTAGTGGTTTCTTCTAGGTATCCATTGATGGAGAACTGTATATCGTTGCATCCAGCATCGGATGAGCCTACTTGGGTTGTTGAGTTGCATGCGAAGTGTCATGATAGGTTTTTTATGAATATTTTAATGGAGATCCTTATTCAGAGAAGTTGATTCCTTGTAATGGAATTCTAGTTTTCTTTGAAGAAAAACATTGGTTCCTTCACTAATTAGTTGAGTCTTGTAAGAACTCAATTATTTCGTGACAGATCTCGCAATGGAACTGGTTATGGTTACTTGATGATATTTGGATACATATGCAACATATATGGGGTTTTATCGATGATAACATTTTATTGACTTGGTATGAATTTATATCACATTATTTTCACTCAAATGAGATGAAAATTAATACATTGAGATATGAAATCACTAATCTTAAGGTAGGAATCTTGAGAATTTAAGATTGGGACCCCTGGTTTGATCCTTTTCGAGCTAAGAATACTATTTCTTAAGCATGGATTCATATTAAGTACCTAAACTGGGTATTCTATCAAAAGAAAATCCTATGAGATGTTTCACTTATAGTTGGTACCCATATAAAAATTTATAAAGAGACTTCCTGGGTTAGGTTCAATAATTTTTCCTGAATTCTAGTTAAATTTTAAATGAATTTAGCTATTTTTTAAAAGGTTTATTTACATTCATCTGTGTTTAAGCTAGAACATGATGTCAAATAGGAGCATGTCATTGATTTTTTTTCATAACATATTAGATATTGGTTATGTAAGGGATAAATGTAATAGGAGGATATGATGAAATGTCTATAATAGATATGGTAACTCTAGTTAAAATTGAAAGTTCATATTGATGAAATATTTTTCTCCCTCTTTGTCGAGGAATGTCAAGTCAACTACCCCTGGTTGTATGGAGGAGGCTCCACTTACACCCACCAAGTGGAGTATGGGGACACATACTGGGGGATTCATATACTTTTTTGAAGTTTTTACATGGAAAGAAACATCATTGGATGATGGTGACTTTGTTGGGGGTGTGTGGACATGTTATAAGGATTGCACATCCCTCACTTGGGTTGTTTCTGATACATTCCTACATTGGAATACCTTTATGTTTGGAGATTATTCTTATGTTTTCTAGACAGTGATACTAAATTGGATCTTGATATTTTATTTGGGGAAGCAATATCATTTTAAAGGGAAACTGATCCATGGAGGTACATCTATTGGCCATTTTGATAGACTCACTCTACCTACTAGGGTGTTAGATTCTTCGTAATCTAAAAGAATAAGTTATGGGATGTCTACCCCTATTCATTGTATTGGAATTTCCTCTCATGTTCTAGTTTAAAATGTGCTAAATGTGAATGCATATTTTATAATAACATATTTAATAAATGTGGTTTCTCTATTAGGGAGCCTTGTTCTAGCCCTATAATCTGTCACTAATATTGGGAATGCCCGACAGGGCTTGATTCATGTGCATTACATTGGTAATATCACTCATGTGCATGTGCACTTTTCTGGGAGTATTGTGCTGGATCTATTTCATGGGAATTCTCTTATTCATACATCACCTATGAAGAGTCCCTTTAATGTTGAAAATTCCACCATTGATGGTGTAAATACAAATTTTATCACCATATGGGAGATATTAGGTCTCTATAAGTTTATGTTTTTTATTGGGATTACATGGAGAAGATAGGTACAAAAAATTCTCTATTATCTAATAACTCTTCCTTAAAGATTTTTTTTCTCCATAGAGGTTTAGAAAATGAATCCCACTACTGAGTGAATTATGGATGATGAATGTGATCTTACAACTGATGCTGCATGTGATTTTCTCATGGTTGATCTTAACAAGTTTGCAGTTGATGATTCAGTGGATACATAATGTGGAACCTTGAAGACCCCATAATAATGGTGTTGGTGGAGGCATCAGTGTGGCCATGTAGGTTTCATGGAAGGGGAATTAGGGCTATGAAATGATCTTTTCACAAGGTACTTTTTTGACATGGATTTATTTCGATGCTCCCAAGGCACCAAAGGCCTGAAATAAAAGTTGACTGATTCATGGAAAATTGAGGAACAAGTTTACCATAGAATAAAAATTCCCATCGAGATGTTGAATTCTCAACCCCATCTACATAATGAATGTAAAAAGTGTATACTATGATAACACATTACCTTGATACAACAGTAATATTATTTAACTATTCTAAAAACCAATAAAACATAACTATAATGATCCCAAAACTAGAGTCCCAAGAGGAAGACTTAAAAAAATTACCCATAAAACCCATGAATTAATCCACAGCTTCATACCAAGATCCTAGCCTTAGTAATCATGACACCACCCATGTCTCACAAAAATACACTAGAGTAATGAGATTCATAACCTTTTCCTTTATCCTAGAATACCACATCTGTAAAATCCCCCATGGGCCAAAGAAGGGGTTGAGTAGTAATACTCAGATGTTTTTACCACAATGAATTCCCCAGACAATCCACTTGGATATAACAATTATCAGATTTAAATAAATCAACTTATATAAAATATTAAATAATGAAACAATTATGATCAAACCAAACAAAACCTTACGAATCCATTTTCTCCAAGATCAAATTGACAAATGGAAAGACAAAAAACTAGCCAAAAAACAGTTTACTCACACATATTTAAAAAAAAATTTCATCTCTCATATCTACAAGAATAATCCAAACATATCCATAATGTTTCACACCCTCAACCTAGTGTATCAATCATGGTGGAACTTCTCTTCCAAAACCATTTACAACATTACCGCTCTAGTGGTATTTCCATACCACATATCCTAGATTGTGTCCCTTCCATACACTATACAAAACCTCTTTGTAGTGGTAATACCTAACCATTTAACACCAATTTAAATCATATGCATGAATACTTAACCAAAAAACAATCATATAGCAAACCAAGGCCACAACATGATGCAAGAAACAATTTCCAACCCAAAACAAACCATAGGACATTATCTGAGCTACATAACCATCCAATACAACAACAAGACATTATTTTTGAAAACCATTTTCACAAACAATTTACATAAACCATCCTAGGAAACTTATAAAAAAATCTAAAGGTTTTAATCCATCATCAAGAAAATTTCACGACAATACCCTATTTTTTCCAAAATACTCAAATCACCCAAAATTGAATATCTATAAAGCATTGCAAATCATAATCACAAAAATATTCAATAAAACCCCACCAAATCAAAATATTTCTTCTATTTATATTAATATATAGTTGGGGGAGAATCCACACACCTTAGAGTTTCGGTGAAATCAGCCTACTCACCACCAGACCGCAAATCCGGGTGAAATCTCCACCAAAACCACCATAGATCTATTTTTTTTAACATCAACAAGCCCAACAACCAAAATGTTATGAAATAAAAACAAATATAAGATGTATATATATAGGGAATAGGGATAAAGGGAGATATATATATAAATATAAGGAATGTAATAAAATAATCACAAGAAAGGCTAACCAGAAGATAATCATTATCACTGCACCTTGTAAACCATTCTAATCGCATCCAAAATAAGCGGGAGATCCTCTTTAACCCTTGAGACCCTAAAATTCAGAGTGAAGATGATGTTGGGTATTGAAATTGTGGTTTAGGAGAAATTTTGAGTGATGTTATACTTAGAAATACAACTTTTAATGTTGGACATAGATTGCTTGCATAGTTAGACAAACCATGTTGTAACTATGATCCTGTTAGTATCTAGAGGGAAAACCCGCATTGTCTCCATTAATGATTATACAAACTTTGTGAAACCCATGTGAGGCCAACCATAATATTTTTCATGGTATCTTAGGATTGATTCCTGGGTTCCCCTAATAGTGCTCAAACTGTTCGCCCTCAAAAAGTCTCCAGAAATAACCAAATCCTTCCCAAACTATCCCAAATATTACCCAATAACTTTAGACAAAAAAAAATGAATAAAATATGTTACATATATCAAATTAGTGGTTATATATTTAAATATAAGATACAAACATAATTTCATATTAATAATAATTATTTTATAAATTATTTTCATTTAATCTAAATTATTATTATTCTACTAAACCATTACATACATCCAAAATTTCACGTAAATTCAAAATATATCAATTATATGTAATAAAAAAGAAATTTTAATGACTTCATGTTCATTCATACTTTTCATCATAATCATTTATCATTTTATGTTTATCAACTGTAAATATACTTTCCATTATATAATTTATCATTTAATGGAACAAATGAATAAAAGTTATTTTACTAGTATTATACGTTCAATGTTATACTAATAAATAATAGGAACTAAAAAAAGATTTCAAATTTACTAAAAATATTATATAATTTTATATGTTCCTTTATTGGTAAGAGAATATATTTTAGTATATAGTCATTTTATAATTCCTTGTATGAAATTTTATGTCCCTCAATGTTTTATTTGATGAAAATTATTAATTTTGATTATTTTTCATTAAAGAATGTATTTTTTGATGTTATTTCCATAAAATAATTCTAAATATAATAAAATCATAAAACATTTGACTAAATCACCATGAATTTCACAATTAATTAATTATTATTCATTTCCTTTAGTTCATGGACCATAACATAGTAAATTTATTTGATACCCTTAATAATTTAAATACTTCATGATGTGGATCAAAATTTTTATAATCATTTTGATAAACATATAAAGACATATATAACATTTATCATAGTCTTTTGATACTCAAAACCAATTTAATTATAATTTATGAACCACTGTTTATGAATTATTATCACAATATGTATTTTTGAAAATATAAAAAATGAAATAATATTTGTTTTAAAGAGGGAAGATTCATGTTTAAAAAAGGAATTTATTATAATTATATGATACCTATCCCTAGATAGGAATAATTTAATATTTTTTATTTTTTAAAAATATTGTTGTCTTTTCAATGTGACATGAAAAGGTTTCCTCATTGATTTGTTTTATTAAATGAAAATCCTTAACATGTAATTTCATGTCAATTTATCATTATCTTAGTTGGAGCATTTAAATATGAGATAACGTTTTTGTGTGTCAGGTAGAACCTATCTTATTGCTCTTAATTTTTCCTTATATCGACCATTTTCCAAAATGGGATACTTCATATTATTTGATCCATTTATTATATTGGATGGAATGTTTCTTCTGATGGAAATTTAGGTGGGTAGAGATTTTTAATTTTTAATTTTTGATTAAAGTGATTCATGTCACTTATTGTTTCTAACATACAATGATATGTGTCACTAGTACCCAAGGTAATACATAAATGATAGGGAAACGTGACCCGCTTTTATAGATTACACAATATCATGTACCATTGGTATAATTTTATTCTACTAGGGGTTACCTCTTAGAGTTTCTATCACGGTGTGATGGGGTTGAGTGATGGTAATTCACATTGGGTTCATAGATTTCATATAATATTTTCCATTATCATAGTCCAATATGTGTTGATGTTGAAGGTTATTGTGTTTTCCATGATTCATATATGTTGATGATAACTCTTTTATAAGCATGATTTGATTAATTTTATATTAAAATATAATTTATTATCTTTATTTTAACATCATTATAATATGATTCCCACAATTTAGGGTTTTTTTTCTAGAATTGTTTACAAATTAAGAAAAAAATTTAATGTAATTTTCAAATGTTCAATATATGAAATGATGGTTCTTTATTTAAAAACATGGAGTACCACCATCATTTAAGGATTAAATTATTCACCCCTTATTTAAATGAAGGATTCCCTATCAAATAGCTTGTGTCTTTTGAAATGGACATTCATATTACATTAATGAATTCATTTTCAAAAGGAATTTTATTGTGTTTTGATCATGGATAATGTGTTATATTTATTCCTTGATTTTAAATTATCATAAAAATGAATTTATGTATAATTGATATTCATGGTGCATAGGGATGGTATTGATTGGGTAAATTTTATAAGATATATCATTAATGATTCAGTGATGGTTTTAGTTATATTCCATGTTTTTATTGTTGGTTATATTTCATGAATGGTTTTATAGACATGTGATGTATGCATGTTAATGTATAGAGATGGGATATTTTGGTTTGTTTTATTTTATATTTTCATTTCATACATGAAATTTCATGCTATTTCAACACTCTATGTCCCACTATTCTTTTGGTTTATAATAGAATAGTAACTAAAGTTCTAATTTAATTAAATTTATATATGAATTGTTCATGATAATTTAAATGTTTATTTTTTATGTGTTGGGATTATTTATTTATGACACATTTGTAAATACATGATATGTTTATACATTCTTATTATGTGCATGGTAATCTATCACAATGAATGGTCTTCTTTGTCATTTGGTCTGAATTCAATAGACTATTATTATTCTGTTGTGGTAATTTGTTCCTAATAAATTCAATTGGATTCCATGAAACTATATTCAATCCTATGAAGATTTGTAATTCACATAAGGATTATTGTATGTTTGACTCAGGTACAAATATAGTTGTATCCCAAAAAAGATCCTTAAAAAAGTATTTAAATTTCCACAAAATACTCTGTTGTATATAAATATATTATACATATAATTTTTAAAATCAATAAAAAATACTCCCCAAACCATTTAATGTATTTAATATATTTACATATAACAAAAATTATTCATTATATTTTTATCCAATGTGTGCTATATTCATTTTTTTATATATTAAATCTTTTAGAAAACTCATGAACTTAATGACTCAAAATCATTTTCAATATCACTCAATTAATCATTAAATTATCATGTTTTTATTAACATTAATTATCTATTAGAAAAACCTATTTTATTATAAATGGATTGTTAATATCTGTTTCTAACCACCCAATCATGTTAAATATACTGATGCATGAGATTGAATGTTATCGAACCAACACCCTGGAAACTTCTAAGATAGAGGCAACTGAATAATATTTAGGGTTAAATAAATTCCAATTATAGATAACAAACAATTCAAATTACCATAATGTATATTATATAATTGAAAATTTAATTATAAATCATTATTAAAAGTTAACATGGAATGAATATAGAAATACAAACATTTAATAACAGACATCTTGTGTAATATCACAAAAGTTTCATTTGTTTTCAAAAATTTTGAACGTATATAGATGATAAGTATTTTTTTTTATATATATTACATTTAAAAATATATTTCTACATTACTTGTTCTAAGAAAAATTACACCTTTGTCATCTTATTGTGAATCTTCCAGGAAAAGACACAAAAATATTGGTTTTTTCCAAAGTGTGGCCTCTAGGTATCAGCCCTGTCTACCATGGACATGTAGGCTCCATTATGGTGAGGTGAAATCCATGGACCATCCCTAAAGGGATGTTATATTTTTATCATAGATTGTATTGAGAGGTTTTTTATTTTATAATTTCCTAAATGATATTTTGAACACCCATAAAAGTTACGACAACTATCTAATTATTTAAAAGATGATTTTATTACATCCTCTATGTTTCTTCCATCTATTAAACCATTCAATAAATTTATTTCCACTATATTCTATTATTAGATACATTATAGATGATATTTATAGTATTTAGGTGATTTAGGAATATATTTTGTTCAATTGTCTCATTTTTTTCTATCTTGAAAAAGATATATGAAAAGGTATTATATATTATTTCCAATAGTTTATTGGGTATTAATATTATATATCTAAACTTATTTTTTCTTTCTAATTGATTTTGGGTCCATAATTTTGTGTTATAATTCTAACATTATTTATCTAGGTGAATTCATAATTATTTCTTATGAAATTGATATATGTATATTCTTATTATTTGGATGGATTTCTTTATCATTTACACAATAATATTTGTCTTTTTCTGTGAATATTTTGATGGGGTAATGTCTGTACTGAACGATTTGTTCATGTATTTTAAAAAAATGATATCTTTAAATTATAATTTATGTAAAAGAATATTTGATGAAATTGTTTTATAGTTAGTCTTAATAAAATTTAGGCATGGAATGTCTTATGATTTTAAAATGAGATGATTTTGTTCGGAAGGCATATGTTTTGATGGAAAACAATATTGTGTTGTTTTTTGAAATCCAATGGAATTCATGAAACCTGAACGTGGGAAAATTTGAAATGATTTATTGAAATAATGTTACAATTTTTTTAATGAATGATATCCTCTTTTATGATTGATTTCCTTGAATAACGTAAGGGCATATGTTGGTATATGGGATGAACATAAGATAGGCATGTATTAGCAATACATAGCTCTTAATTGAGTATAACATCACAAAATAAACAATAATTTTGGTAAGTGGATCCCATGCTAGGTGCATATTGTATACCCCTTAGGCCTAAAATATAGGTATGTGCACAAAAATATAATCTTATTTCATTATGAAACGAGAGAGTCCTAGTAATAACCAATATAGCTGTTTAAAAAATATAGATTTGTAGTTGAAATTTTTTTATTTAGGTGTGTTTAGATAAAAATTAAAATTTATACATGTTTTGATATAAATTCACTTCAGTACCAATCTTGCACATTGTGATCAAATATTATAGAAATGATTTTTTATTATGAATAGTGAAAATACTATTATGACACGTTTTATGTAAGAATTGGAAATTAATGGTTTTTTATAAATTAAAACATTATAGAATGTGTGGTGAGATCCAAATGGTTTATAGTTTCACACAAGACTAATTTTTATTTTTGGTGTTTTTAAAAAATCTTTTCACATTCCAAAAAAATACAGAACACATTTTGGAGGTGTTGTTTTCTCATAAATAGCTGGAACTTTGGAGTAGGTGATGATCATTAGAGTATGTTATCTAATTATTATTATGTGATCCTATGTTGATTTTATTATAATGTGATGACTATGTTTGATGAATGATTTTTTGGGATCATACTTATTGAAAATGGGTAAATTTTATCAATATTTATATTTTGTAATGTTTAATATTTTCTATATTCAATCCACATTAGATAGATATTAATAGAGGGAAATTATTCACTAATGTTTTTTTATTGCTAGACACAAGTTGATATCCCTTAGTTATAGAAAACTACATTTATGCCAAGTTATTTTCTTCTCAGGCACCATTTAGGGTGATTGTAGTGGTTGGTTACTGAAAAAATGGGTATCAATTGTTTCGATGTGTCTTTTATTCAATGTCGGTTTGTATTTTGTGATGTTATATTATAAAAAATATTGTATAGTTAATACATAAATGGTATTTTACAAGTTATTTATTTTGTAGGTTTAAAAACAATATGCTTCATGATACAATGGGATGTTAGGGAAATGTATCATTACAGTTAATTTTATTTGAATACATTTATTTTAAAAAAAATCAATGATTTTCCCCAACATGGAATTTGATTTTAGAGTTATTGTTCATGAGCTCCTCGAATAATGCTTTCCCATTTTTCCCATTGAATTACAATCCCCCCAGAATAAATCTAATTTTTGTTCATGAAGGAGACAATTATAAAACATGTAAATTAAACAGTCTATTTTACAAGAACCATATATAGGGTGTAGTCCAATCATTATTTGATATCCCATGGACACTCTCCAACTCCTATACTAAAATGATATCTGTTTACATAAAGGGGTGAAATAAAAGATCATTGATATGATTTTATTGATCAGAACCCATAATCATTCTAGGAAAAAATGGTTATTGTTTATGGAATAACAGAATAAGAATGATTGAGTAAATCATCATTTTCCTAGTGATTCCATATTCTATTAATTTTAAATGAGTATTATTAAAACATGATGGTCTATATAATAGGTGTTGGGATATTATAATTCTAGTCAATAATGTTGAGGGATTGGAGTCTAAAAACATGAATAAAATCATTATTTGAAGAAATTATATACTTATTACATGGTTTTAGATAAGTCCATACAGATTATTATCATTCATGAAATTGATACAAGAGTCAGTCAATATGATATTTTATTTGATTGTAATTCTATATTTCCAAACAATTTATGGTCAAACATAATGCTACATGAATAATTGTTTGATATGGGTATACGGGTAGATTTTGGGTCTCAAGAATACATGCTTAATTCTTCCATGTAGATAGATTTCATGTATGGGGATCTTATAGATTAAATTGATCTGGAAGGTAAATTAATAATAATGAGAGTTCTTCTAATTCCTATGAGGTATTTTACTAGTTCCACTAAAGAACAGAGTTATTAGAAGGAGTCTCTTGGAGGAAGACAGAGTATAATTCCTTGATAGTATACATTCTATGTATCTCTTAAAGGATTCAGTAATGGCCAACTGAATTCATTGCAATGTTTCAATGTTAGGACACAAAATCATCCCTATGTAGTGACACATAATGTCAGAAACTAATCTGAAAACATAGGTCACATGAATATGATTTACCACGTTTTTATGGATAAGTATAGTGTAATCAGATCACAGATAATGAGGGCATCTACAACATGGTCATAAATATCATTTTTAGTGAGGTTTCTCCCCTAAGAATCAGTCAAGAAGGATGAAATTTCACCAAATGGATAAGTCCCCAATGGGAACTGTGGAAGTCTATCTAACAAAAAAAGTACGATTACCAATGCTCCATCCATATGGACTATATTATTCTATACTAATTCATATTATTATTTAATGGCAACCCATATTGTGTATCAATTACATATTTTTATAGAGATAATTCATTTTTTGATATAAATTCCATGTGATCTTATGATGATGAGAGAGAGGGGTCACATATTCCTATATTATGGATATATTTTATCATAAATTTATCCCTTTAATGAATTTTCAGTAAAATGTATTAATCCCATGTAATTTTTTCATATATTTTGATAGATAATTTTGCTCAAATCATAAATTTAATGATTAAATTGGTTGGTTTTATTTATTTCCTATAACGAGGAATGTTGTGTTTTCATAAAATAATGGGACTCTAGGTACAAATGAGTTGGACATAATCTTTTGTTGATGGGTGGGAAAAATCAATTTATTATTTTTATCCAATGTAAGAATCATTTATGGTGATCATCAATAAGTATATTTTGTGATTCAAGATTTTTTCCCATAAATAATTTATAAAATATCTCTTGAGAGGGTAGTACAGTTTTGTTGGTTATTTTTTACTTGGTACTCAACCCATATCTATTCCATTATACCACATGTCACAAGATCAACTAACAGAATACATATATCATTCGGATGAGTTGATATATAAATTCAGCATTCAATCCCATGTGTTTTCGTGGATATAGCCAAATATATTCATCAATAAGGATGATGAATACCATTTCATGTGATTTTATCATCAAAATATCAATTTCATTATAATTTTGAAAAGGAGCCCATTTCCTTATATTGATTACATTTATAATCAGTTTATACTGGATAATTGGTTCTCAAAAACTAATATTTAGTATAGTTACCACCATCTTAGGATGTACAAGAATGACATGCATAAGGCCACATTCAGGAAAAGGCATGTCCACTTTGTGTATATTTTTATTCCATTTTTTTACCAATCCTTTTATTATTATAATGTAATTGACGAAATGATTTTTTTTTCATAATAATGTTGACTATTTTTTTTGTTATTCATGGATGATATTTTCATATTCTTCAAATTAAATGATGCAAATATGAAACATTTTGGAGTAGTTCTAGCCATTTTTAAAAATAATCAACATTATTATATTTAGTTAATGATACAATTTAGAAATTATTGGAGCTTTTATTATGTAATGATTTCTCAAAACATGATATAAAATTTGATCATGAAATTATGAATCTTATTATGTACCAGTATGTATTCAACAATTTCAAGGAGAATAAGATATTCATAAGATTGGAAGGTTATTTATAATCATCCATTAAACATTTCATTACGTTGAATTCCCCTTTGATAACACATACTCAATATGGAGTAATCTTTTAATATGACCTAAGTGTCTTTCTTCCTTTGATTATATGAGGCACCATTTAACAGTAGTCCCAGTGTAGACACTGCGAGACAATCGATAGGGCTACTATGTTTTTTTGTTGTATTCAGAATAATATGGTCTGCACAAAATTTTTTATTGATCATGTGGTGGATTATGCTTCTCATCATCTTCAGTATCACCAAAAGAAACTTCCACTAAATTATCTTACACAAATATCAAATATGTATGATATTTCGAGTTAGTATCATAACATTCTCAATAAAAATATTTTTGTTTACTCTAGTAATAAAATAATTATTGATATTTTGTATCAAAAACACAAGAAACTCTATCATTGGTTTTGGTGTGAATAACTATACCTTTTTATGTTGATATTTATTTCACCCCACTAATATGGAATATGGTTCTTTGACACACATTGTAGGAAAATAGAATTCTAGATCATGGAATGGTCATATTAATAATGGGGTCCCATTGATCACTTTTACCACATATATTTCAAGTTCATAAATGAAGGGATAAAGGTTGTTTTAACTCAAATCAGTTGAAAACAACTTATCTTGGGGTAATAATCTAGGATTAACACATTACAATTGGTTTTCAAGGCATTATTAATTATTTATATATTTGTGAGACCATCACAATATAGTCTCTTTTTTTGGAAGGAATCCTTTAATTCGAAAACAATTATTCCATTTCATCACTTATGATAAATTTTGTAATAGGAGATTATAATTATAGTTTTTGGGAGGTTCATATAGGGAAAATTTATTTTTTATGATATGAGGTGATGATTCCAGTGGAAAAGATTTAATTTCTATTATTTTTTTTATTTTTTCAATTATTATACATATTTGGAGACTACGGCCAAGAATAATAATCCATTTTATTTTCATTTTCCAATTTTTATGTCTACTTAGTTGAGGGATGAAATATTCGTATACAATATTGTTTCTTTAGTAAATAATCTTCTTGGAAAAAATCAATACCTGTGGTGATTGTTTTTTTAACATGGTATCTTCATTCATATTCATGATATGAAAATAGATGAGGATATAGTTTTTCTTATACCATTGTCTCTCCTAGGGACCGCTAGATTGCATCCCAGTTTTATACATACCTCTATGTTATATTGGGATAATATTTAATATTGGTAAAATCATACCACCCTTCAGATTGATAGTAAAACAAAATGGGTTGGAAATGTTATATATAAATATATTTGGGATTGTGTTCTTGACTTAAGAGTGTCCTAGGAATTCCATTAGGGTTTGGACATGTCTTAATGAATCAAATCATACCATTAATCTATTAAAATGGAACCCACTATGAATATATATGGTAAATGTTTTGAATCATCACTAAATTGGTCTATGATTGATTAAACATCCATTGTGGGACAATGTTTCATCCAGGGATGATTATAAATTTTCAAATGATTCAAAATAGGTTGGAAATGGTGGGCATGGAGTATAAATATTATATTGATCACCCTTGAATCCAATTTTTTTGATTGGCCACATACAATTTTTCATATAATTATATCTATTTTTGGCCCTCTATCAGCATGTAAAATAGGGTAATTTGAATCCCTAATTCATTAAAACGATTTAGGTTATGGAATGGATTTTATAGATAGCATAAAATCAGGACATATGATTCTAGATGTTATTATTTCATGACTCGTTTCAATTTTCCTTTATTAGAAAACATCATTCATAATTTTTACATGTCTTGATTTGAGATGACCTTAATGGGGAACATGATATGTTTGTGATCGAGCAACCAGGTCAAAATGTAGATTATTATATGAATGTTATCTATTGAATGTACATTACTCTAATTTGGGTATTTTGGAATCTAGGATCTAATTATCATGATACAAGGGAGTGTGAGACATTGAGAATTGAGTATAAGACCTCTTTTTTAATGGAATGGTCTTCATGGTGAAGGATTGAAGGGAAGAAAGTGTTATAAAGGAATAAATAGTAATATTTTTTTGGTGTGTTGTTTTTTTTGTGTTTTAAACATTTGTAATCAAAATATTCAATGCTTTTGGGGGGGATAAAATATTTATTTTCCCATTTAATATTTCATTATGGGTTATTCAACTCTCTGGTCTATGATTTTTTTGAAATATCTGATCCTCATGTGAAACAACCTATCAAAAACTCCTATGGATGCGAATTTTCCTTGAAGTCGACTCATTGGATCCTTAATATACACCAAATACCACTATAATTCTTCAATTCTTCATGAATTACATGGATAGGCCCAAAAAAGCATCAATTTTTTTACCAAGTCGTGGTCTTATGGGTTTAATTTTTGAAAAACCAAAAATTTTTTTTGATCTCCCATGATGGTTAATGAAACCAAGATATTTATCAATAAAATGTTTTTGTTTTCCCAAGATTTGTTTTGGTTGTGTTTTTTGACAATATATTGATATTTTTATTATTTTTATGAAATAATTTATGATAAGAAGTTGGGAAAATTATTGATTAGATAAATTCATGTGTGAATTTAAATCCTCGAACCCACTCTTTGTGGTTTAGAAGATATAAATGTTGTGTATTTTTTATAAAAGACAATTGAATAAATACACAGAATTTAATATATTCTAGTAACTTTTATTGGTCTAGGTTTTTTAGGATTATACATACCATATATAACTATTAATTATTAAAACATAAAATTATATTTAATTTTTTATTATATATCCTCTAATTGTTTATTGACATATCCTCAGTAGGATATAAATAAATAGGGGTGAGATAAAATCCATGAATGTGGATAAATGAGAAGATGAAATAATTTAAAATGGGACGAGATTAATATTTATAATCATTACATTTTCATATGATCCTAATCTTGAGACGAAACATTAATAGAAGACTTGAAATGTGGAAATTCATCAAGAATAAAACATCTTGTCCTAGTGGTTAGCTACCACACATAGTTATGAATAATGCTAGATCATGTTCACACATAATTTCCCACTAACTCAAAATACTCATCACTTTATCGAATACGTTGGTGTGTTGTATAATATTGGGTGCACTCGTCACATTATAACATTCATATAGCGCTATATAATTTCGGGTGCACCCATCTCATCATAGCATTTACATTATAATTCATGCCACATATAACATAAAATAACAAATTTATATGAATTGGTTTCCCAATATAATTAATACATTAATAATATAATTTATCATTGAACAATTAAGGAATAATATTATTTACATAGAACAATCTACGACGAGTGAAGAAAAAAACAATATTTTACAAGTAAAAAAGAGTGTGTTTTTTAAAAAAGATTTCTTTTGTAAAAAATTGGGTTTGTCACAAACATAAGTAGAAAAAAATTATATATCATAAATGGTAATTTAATTACGATGAAATTTTTTTATTGTGAAACCATACTTAACATTTGGGTTAAATAGGGAAAATCCAAAGAAAGATAGTTGAGTTTGTGACATCCACTTACCTTGTATCCGAACAATTTCTTCAATTAACCATCCTATATAATGAAATTATATTATTTAGTTATAAATTATAGAACCCTTTATACATTAATATGGTTAATTGTGGTTTCAATAAGTTATTTTATGGGAATTTGGGTGAGTTATATAGTTTAAATCCATTATTTATGAGTGTTCTTTTTCTTAGTTTTCAACAACGGTTCACTTGTACACATGAATTGATGTTCATGTATGACATGGTTAAAAATCTAGAACTGGTATTTCATGTTATTAAAGATATTAATAGATTTTTAAATTATTTTATAATAAATTAGATTATATATAATGTGGATGAATCATTAGATAATAATTTAATGATGATTCCCAGGGATTATTCGAGTGTGTTTTTGACCACAAAGAACAAGTTTTGATTAATTACTGAGTAATATGTTGATAAGTTTGTTCTAGAAAATAAAATTTGATATAATACATATATAATAACCTATTTCATACATTAATATGTTTTCATCACCATATCTAAATATGATAATGTAAAATAAAAACATATCATTCATAAAGGTGATAAATTAACACATCACGAACAATGTCTTCCATTCTAAAATTTAAAGAACAAGAGGAGGTGGTTGGATAAAATATTATCCCATTTCTATTGTAAAATTTTAGTATATGTAAGGCAATAATGTTACCCACTAGTATATATTACACTATACCTTGTACCATTGGTATAATTTTATTATACTAGGGGATACCTCCTAGTGTTTCTATGACTGTATGATGGGGTTGAGTGATATTAATTCAGATTGGGTACATAGATTTCATAGATTATTTTCCATTATCCTAGTCCAATATGTGTTGATGTTTATGGTTATTGTGTTTTCCAAGATTCATATTTGTTGATGATGACACTTTTATATGCTTTATTTGATTCATTTTATATTTCAATATAATTAATTATGTTTATTTTTCTTTCATTATAATATGATTCCCTCCATTTATGGGTTTTCATTCTGGAATTGTTTACAATTGAAGAAATTTTTTTAATGTAATTTTTAATTGATCAATATATGAAATGATCGTTCTTTATTTAAAAACATGGAGTTCCACCATCAGTTAGTAATTAAATTATTCACCGCTTATTTAAATGGGGGATCCCCATCAAATAGTAAGTGTATTTTGAAATAGAAATTCATATTAAATTAATATATTTATTTTCAAAGGGTTTTTTGTTGTTTTTTGATAATTTATAATGTATTATATTTATACCTTGATTTTAAATTAGCATAAAATGAATTTATGTAGAATGGTAATTCATGGTGCATAAAAATCGTATTGATAGGGTAATTTTTATAACATATATCATTAATGATTCGGTGATGGTTTTAGTTAGATTTCATGTTTCTATTATTGGTTATAGTTAATGAATGGTTGTATAGACAAGCTATGTATGTATGTTACTGCATAGATATGGGATATTGTGGTTTGTTTTATTCTATATTTTCATTTCATACCTGAAATTTCATGCTATTTCAACACTATATCTCCCACTATTATTTTGGTTTATGATAGAATGGTAACTAAAGTTCTTATTTAACTAAATTTATCATTTAATTGTTCATGATAATTGAAATGTATATTTTTTATGTGTTTGCATTATTTATTTATGACACATTTTTAAATACATGATATTTTTATACTTACTTATTATGTGCATGGTAATATAACACAATAAATGGTCTTCTTGGTCATTTAGTCTGAATTCAATGGATTATTATTGTTCTGTTGGGGTAATTTGTTCCTAATAAATTCAATTTTATTCCATGAAACTATTTTCAATCCTATGAAGATTGGTAATTCACATAGAGACTATTAGAGGGTTGATTCTGGTACAAATTCAGTTGTATCCCAACAAAGTTCCTTAAAAGTATTTAAATTTCCACAAAATACACTGTTGTATATAAATATATCATACATATAATTTTTAAAATCAATAAAAAATACTCTCCAAACCCATGTAATGTATTTAATATATTTAAATGTAATAAAAAATATTCATTATATTTAGTTCCAATATGTGATATATTCATTTTTGATAAATTAATTCGTTTTGAAAACTAATGAACATAAGGACACAAAATCATTTTTAATAGAACTCAATTAATCATTAAATATTCATGGAGTTATTGATATTAATGATCTATTAGAAAAACATATTCTATTATAAATGGATTGATAATATCATTTTTTAACCACCCAATCAAGTTAAACATACTGATGCATGAGATGGAATGTTATCGAACCAAAACCCTAGAAACATCTAAGATAGAGGCTACTGAATACTATTGTGGGTTAAGTAAATTCCAATTATAGATAACACACATTTCAAACTACCATAATGTATATTATATAATAGAGAAATTAATTATAAATCACAATTAAAAGTAAACATTGAATCACTATTGAAATAAAAATATTTAATAACATACATCATGTGTAACATCCCAAAAGTTTCATTTGGTTTCAAAATTGTTAAATGTGTATAGTGGATAAATATTTTCATTTATATATATTACATTTAGAGATGTATTTCTACATTAATTGTTCAAATAAAAATTACACCTTTGTCATCTTATTGTAAAACGACCAGGAAAAGACACAAAAATGTTGGTCTTTTCCAAAGTCTGGCCTCTGGGTATCATCCCTATACACCACGGACATGTAGGCTCCATTATGGTGAGGTGAAATCCATGTACAATCCCTAAAGTGATGTGTTATTGTTATCATATATTGTGTTTAGAGGTTTTTTATTTTATAAATTCCTAAATGATGTTTTGAACTCCCATAAAAGTTACAACACTTATCTACTTATTTAATAGATGATTTTATTGGATCCTCTATTTTTCTTCTGTCTATTACAGCATTTAATAATGTTTTTCCACTGTATTCTATTATTGGATACATTATTGATGATATTTATAGTATATAGGTGATTTAGGAATATATTTCTTTCAATTTACACATTTTTTCTATCTTGAAAATGATATATGAAAAAATATTAGATATTGTTTCCTCTATTTTATTATGTATTAATAATATATATCTACACTTCATTTCTCATTATAATTGATTTTGGATCCATAATTTTTTTGTTATAATTCTTACATTATTTATCTATGATATTTCATAATTATTTCTTATTTAATAGATATATGTATGTTCATATTATTTGAATTGATTTATTGATTATTTACACAATAATATTTGCCTTTTTCTGTGAATATTTTGATAGGTTAATGTATGTACAGAACGTATTTATTCATGTATTTTAAAAAAATGATATCTTAAAATTATCATTTATGTAATAGAATGATTTGATGAAATAGGTTTATAGTTATTCTTAATAAAATTAAGGCATTTAATGTCTTGTGATTTTAAAATGAAATGATTTTATTTAGAAGGCAAATGTTTTGATGGAAAAAAATTTTGTGTTGTTTTTTTAAATCCAATGGAATTCATGAATCCTGAACATGGGAAATTTTGAAATGATTTATTGAAATAATTTTATATTTTTTTTAATGAATTATATCCCATTTAATGATTGATTTCCTTGAATAACATAAGAGCATATGTTGGTATGTGGGATGAACCAAAACTAGGCATGTATTAGCTATACATAGATCTTAATTGAGTTTAACATCAAAAAATAAAAAATAATTTTGGTAAGTGGATCACTTGTTGGGTCCATCTTTTATACCTCTTAGGAAAACAATATTGGTATGTGAACAAAAATATATTCTTATATCATTATTAAGTGTGAGAGTCCTAGTAATAACCAATATAGAAATTTAAAAACTATAGAGTTGTAGTTGAGAAATTTTTATTTAGGTGTGTTTAGATAAAAATTATTATTTATACATGTTTTGATAGAAATTCACTTCAGTTCCAATCTAGTACATTGTGATCAAATATTATAGAAATGATGTTTTATTCTGAATAGTGAAAATACTTTTATGAAACATTTTATGCCAGAATAGGGAATTCATGATTTTTTATAAATTAAAACCCTATAGAATGTGTGGTGAGATCCTAATGGTTTATAGTTTCGCAGAAGATTAATTTTTATTTTTGGTGTTTTTATAAAATCATTTCACATTCCAGAAAAATAGAGAACACATCTGGGAGGTGTTGTTATCTCATAAAAAGAAGGATCTTTGGAGTAGGTGATGATCAGTGGAGTGTGTACACTAATTATTATGATTTGATCATGTATTGATTTTATTTTTATGTGATGACTATGTTTGATGAATTATTTTAGGGGATCATACAAATTGAAAATGGGAAAATATTATCTTTATGTATATTTTGTAATGTTTAATATTTTTTATATTCAATCCACATCAGATAGATATTCATTGAGGGAAATTATTCACTAGTGTTTTTTATTTCTAGACAAAATTTGATATCCCTTAGGTATAGAAAAATACATTCATGACAAGTTATTATCTTCTCATGAACCATTTCGTGTGATTATAGTGGTTTGTTAGTGAAACAATGGGTATCAATTGTTTCGATGTGCCTTTTAATCAATGTCGGTTTGTTGTTTGTGATGTTCTATTATATAAAATTTTGGATTGTTAATTCATAAATGGTATTTTACAAGTTATTTATTTTGTAGGTATCGTTATAATATCCATCATGATACAATGGGATTTTTGGGTAATGTATCATTGTAGTGAATTTTATTTGAATACATATATTTTAAAAAAAATCAATGATTTTTCCCCAACATGGAATCTGATTTTAAGATTTATTGCTCATGAGCTCCTCGACGAATGCTTCATCATTTTTTCCATTGAATTACTATCCCCCCCAGAATAAATCTAAATTTTGTTCATGAGGGAGATATTTATAAAACATATAAACTGAACTGTCTATTTTACAAGAACCAGATATAGGGTGCAGTCCAATCATTCTTTAATATGCCCAAGGACATGCTCCAACTCCTATACTAAAACGATATCTGTTTACATAATGGGGTGATATAAGCGATCATAGATATGATTTTATTGATAAGAACCCATAATCCTTATAGGAAAAAATGTGTATTGGATATGGAATAACAGAATAAGTATGATTCAGTAAATCATCATGTTCCTAGAGATTCCATAGTCTATTAATTTTAAATGACTATTATTAAAACATGATGGTCCAAGTAATAAGTGTTGTGATACTATATTTCTGGTCAATAATGTTGAGGGATTAGAGTTTAAATACATGAATAAAATCATTATTTGATGAAATTATATACATATTACATGGTTTTTGATAAGTCCATAGGGATTATTAACATTCATGAAATTGATACAAGAGTCACTCAATATGACATTTTATCGAATTGTAATTCTATATTACCAAACAATTTGAAGTGAAACATAATTCTACATGAATAATTGTTTGATCTGGGTATATGGTTAGACTGTGGGTCTTAGAAATACATGCTTAATTCTTACATGTATATAGATTTCATGTATAGGGATTTTATAGATTAAATTGATGTGGAAGGTAAATTAATAATAATGGGAGTTCTTCCAACTCCTAGGAGGTATTTTACTTGTTCCACTAAAGAAAGGAGGTATTATATAGAGTCTCTTGGTGGAAGTAGGAGTATAATTCCTTGATAGTATACATTGTATTTATCTCGTAAAGGGTGTAGTAATAGCCAACTGAATGTATTGCAATGTTTCAATGTTAGGACACCAAATCATCCCTAAGCAGTGACACTGAATGTCAGAAACTAATCTGAAAACATAAGTCACAAGAATATGATTTACCACGTTTTTATTGATAATTATAGTGTAATATGATCATAGATAATGAGGGGATCTATAACATGGTCATAAACATCATGTTCAATGAGGTTTCTCCTCTAGGAATCAATCAAGAATGATGAAATTTCACAAAATAGATAAGTCCCCAAAGGGAACTGCGGAAGTCTATCAAACAAAAATAGTACCATTACTAATGCTTCGTCCTTATGGAGTACATTATTCTATACTAATGTATCTTATTATTTAATATCAACCCACATTGTTGATCAATTAAATATTTTTATAGATTTAATTAATTTTTTGATATAAATTGCAGGTAATCTTAAGATGAAGAGAGAGATGGGTCACATATTCCTATATTATGAATAAAGTTTATCCTAAATTGATCCCTTCAATGAATTTTTAGTTACAGGTATGAATCCATGTAATTTATTAATCTGTTTTGATAGATAATTTTTCTCAAATCCTAAATTGAATGCTCAAATTGGTGGGTTTCTTTTATTTCTTATAACGAGGAATGTCGTGTTTTCATAAAAGAATGGGACTTGAGGTAAAAACGAGTTGGACATAATCTTTTGTTGATGGGTGGGAAAAATAAATTTATTATTTTTATCCAACATAAGAATCATTTTGTGGTGAACATCAACAAGTATATTTCGAGTTTCAGGATTGTTTCCAATAAATAATTTATAAAATAGCTCTAGAGAGGGTAGTATAGTTTTTTATTTATTTTGTACTTGGTACTCAACCCATTTATATTCCACTGTACCACATGTCACAAGATCAACTAATAGAATTTATATATCATTCGGATGAGTTGATATATAAATTCTGCATTCAATCCCATGTGTTTTCGTGGATATAGCCAAATATTTTCATCAGAAAGGAGAATGAATACATTTTCTTGTGATTTTATCATCAAAATATCAATTTCCTTATAATTGTGAAAAGGAATCCATTTCCTCATATTGATGACATTTATATTAAGTTTATACTGGAGAGTTGGTTCTCAAAGGCTAATACATAGTATAGTTACCACCATCTTAGGATCTACAAGAATGATATGCATAAGACTGCATTCAGGGAAAGGTATGTCCACTATGTTTATATTTTTATTCCATTTTTTTCCAATCCTTTTATTATTATAATGTATGTTATGAATTGATTTTTTTCCATAATAATGGTGACTATTTTTTTGTTATTCTTGGATGATATCATCATATTTATAAAATTATATGATGAAAATATGAAACATTTTGGATTAGTTCTTGCCATTTTCAAAAATAATCAATATTATTATATTTAGTTAATGATACAATTTAGAAATTATTGGTCCGGTTATTATGTAATGATTTCTAGAAACATGATATAACATTTGGTCATGAAATTATGAATCTTATCATGTACTGTTATGTACACAATAATTTCAAGGAGAATTCGATATTCATAGGATTGGAAGGTTATTTATAATCATCCAGTAAACATTTCATTACGTTGAATTCCCCTTTGATAACACATACTCTATATGAAGTAATATTCATATATGAACTAAGTGTATTTTTTCCTTTGATTTTATGTGTCACCATTTAACAGTAGGCCCTGTGTAGAAACTGCGAGAGAATCGATAGGGCTATTGAGTTTTTTTGTTGTATTCAGAATGGTTAGGTCCACATGAACATTTTTGTTGATCATGTGGTGGATTATGCTTCTCATCATCTTCAGTATCACCACAAGAAACATTCAATAAATTATCTCAAAAAAATATCAATTACGTTTGATATTTCGAGTTAGTATCATCACATTCTCATAGAAAAGATTTTTGTTCACTATAGTAATAAAATAATTATTGATATATTGTAACAAAAACTCAAGAAACTCTATAATTGGTTTTGGTGGGAATAACTATACCTTTTTAGGTTGATATTTATTTCAACCCACTAATATGGAATAAGGTTCTTGACCAACACAGTAGGAAACTACAATTATTGATCATGAAATGGTCATATTAAGAATGGGGTCTCATTGATCACTTTTATCACATATATTTCACGTTCATAAATGAAGGGACAAAGTTTGTTTTAACTCAAATCAGTTAAAAACAACTTATCTTGGGAAAGTACCTCTAGAATGAACACATTACATTTGGTTTTCAAGGTATTATTAATTATTTATATAATTATGAAACCATAAAAATATAGTCTCTTTTTTTAGATGGAATCATTCACTTCAAAAACAATTATGTCATTTCATCGCTTATGATAAATTTTGTAATGGTGGATTATCATTATTGTTTTCGGGAGTTTCATATAGGGAAAATTGATTTTTATGATATGAGGTGATGATTCTAGTGGAAAAGATTTAATTTCTATTATTATTTTTTTATTCTTTTTCCATTTGTTATACTTATTAGGAGACTAAGGCCAAGAATCACAATCCATATTATTTTCACTTTCCAATTTCTATGCCTATATGGTTTAGGGATGAAATATTCGTATACAATATAGTTTTTTTTGTAAATACTCTTCTTGTAAAAAATCATTACCAACGGTGATTGTTTTTTTAAAACATGGTATATTTATTCATATTCATGATATGACAATAGTTGAGGATATAGTTTTGCTTATACCATTGTCTCTCATAGGGACCCCGAGTTTGTATCCCAGTTTTACACATACCTCTATGATATATTGGGATAATATTTAATATTGGGAAAATCATACCACCCTCAAATAGATAGTTAAACAAAATGGTTTGGAAATGTTATAGATAAATTTCCTTGGGATTGTGTTCTTGACATCAGAGTGTCCTAGGAATTACATTTGGGTTTGGACAAGCCTTAATGAATCAAATAATACCATTAATCTATTAAAATGGAACCCACTAAGGACTTATATGGTAAATGTTTTTAATCACCACTCAATTGGTCTAAGATTGAAGAAACATCCATTATGGGACCATGTTTCATCGAGGGGATGATTATAAATTTTCAAACGATTCAAAATAGGTTGGAAATTGTGAACCTGGAGTATAAATATTATATTGATCACCATTGAAAAAAAATAATTATCCAAATACAAGTTTTTCATATATTTATCTCTATTTCTGGTCGTCTATCAACATGTAAAATTGGGTAATTTGAAACCCTAATTCATTAAAATAATTTAGGTTATTGAATGGATTTGGTAGATATCATAACATCTATACATATGATGCGAGATTTTATTATTACATGACGTTATTAAATTTTCATTGATTAGAAAACATCATTCATAATTTTTACATGTCTTGATTTGAGATGAACTTTATGGGGATCTTGATATGTTTATGATCCAACAACCAGTTCAGAATGTAGATTATTATATGAAGGTTATTTTTCTAATGTACATAAATTTAATATGGGTATTTTGGAATCCAAGATCTAATTATCATGATTCATGGGACTGTGAGACATTGAGAAGTGAGTATATGACCTCTCTTATAATGGAATGGTCTTCAGGGTGAGGGTTTGAAGGGAAGAAAGTGTTATAAAGGAGTAAATATTACTATTTTGTTTTTTGTATGTTATTTTGTATGTTTTTTAAACATTTGTATTCAAAATATTCAATGGTTTTGGGGGATAAAATATTTATTTTTCCATATAATATTTCATTATGGGTTATTCCATTCTCTGGTTTGTGATTTTTTTGAAATATGTGATCCTCATGTGAAACGACCTATCTAAAACTCCTAGGGATGCGAATTTTCCTAGTAGTAGACTCATTATATCCTTATTATACACCAAATCCCACTATAATTCTTAAATTCTTCATGAATTACATGGATAGGCCCAAAAAAGCCTAAATTTTTTTACCAAGTCGTGGTCTTATGGGTTTGATTTTTGAAAAACCAAAAAAATTGTTTCATCTCCCACGATGGTTAATGCAGCCAAGATATTTATTAATAAAATGTTTTTTTCCCAAGATTTGTTTTTGTTGTATTTTTTGACAATATATTGATATTTTTATTATTTGTAAGAAATAATTTATGATAAGAAGTTAAGAAATTTTTTGATGAACGAAATTCATGTCTGAATTTAAATCCCCGAACCCTCTCTTCGGGGTTCATCAGATATAAATGTTGTGTATTTTTTTATATAAGACAATTGAATAAATTTACAGAATTTAATATATTCAAGTAACTTTTACTGGTCTAGGATTTTGAGGATTAGACATACCATATATAACTATTAATTAATAAAACATAAAATTATATTTAATTCTTTATTATATATCTTCTTATCAGTTGTTGACATATCCTCAGTAGGATATACATCAATAAGGCTGAGCTAAAATCCATGTATGTGGATAAATAATAAGATTACATAACGTAAAATGGGATGAGATTAATAGTTCTAATCATAACATTTTCATATGATCCTAATCATGAGACGAACCATTAAGAGAAGACTTGAAATGTAGAAATTCATCAAGAAGAAAACATCTTGTCATCGTGGTTAGCTACCACACATAGTTATGAACAATGCTAGATCATGTTCACACATAATTTCCCTTTAACTCCAAAGACTCAATACTTTTTCGAATTCATTGGTGTTCTATATAATATTAGGTTCACCTGTCACATTATAACATTCATGTAGCGCTATATAATTATGGGTGCACCCATCTCATCATAGCATTTACATTATCATTCATGCCACATATAACATAAAATAAAAAATTTATATGAATGGATTTCACATTATAATGAATACATTCATAATAAAATTTATTATAGAATAATGAAGGAATAATATTCTTTACATATAACAATCTATGACGAGTGAAGAAAAAACAATCTTCTACAAGTAAAAAGAGTGTGTTTTTTAAAATACAGTTATTTTGTAAAAAATTGGGTTTTTGACAAACATATGTAGAAAAAAATTATATATTATAAAAGGTAATTTAATTATGATGAAATTATTTCTATAGAGAACCCATACTTAAAATTCGGGTTAAATGGTGAAAAGTCGGAGAAAGATAGTTGAGTTTGTGACATCCACTTACCTTGTATCCGAAAACGTTCTTCAATTTACAATCCTATATAATGAAATTATATAATTTAGTTATAAATTATATAACCTTTTATAAATTAATAAGGTTCATTGTGGTTTCAATAAGTTAATTTATGGGAATTTGGGTGAGTTATATAGTTTAACTCCATTATTTCTCAGTGTTCTTATTCTTAGTTTTCAACAACGGTTCACTTGTACACATGAATTAATGTTCATGTATAACATGGATAAAAATACAGAACTTGTATTTCATGTTATTAAAGATATTACTAGATTTTTAAATGATTTTATTATAAATTAGATTTTATACCATGTGGATGAATCATTAGATAATAACTTAATGATGATCATAAGGGTTTATTCATGTGTGTTTTCGACCACAACAAACATGTTTTGATTAATTAGTGAGTATTATGTACATAATTTTGTTCTTGAACATCCAATTTGATATAATACATATATAATAACCTATATCATTCTTTAATATGTTTTCATCACCATATCTAATGGCGATAATGGAAAATAAAAACATATCGTTCATGAATGTGATAAATTAACACATCATGAACATCATCTTCAATTATAAAATTTAAATAAAAAAAACAATTTAGATGAAGAAATGTGGGGATATATTAGTAAAATAACATGAAATTTAAATGAAATTAAAGGAAAAGATAGAGAGAGGAACTACCTCTTGAATTATCCTCTTGAGATACTCATTAATTAACCAAAGCATGGTCTTTTGAGGAGACCCGAATCTCATGGGCGTGGTTGAGGGGATAAGTATGATGTTTTTTCAGAGCATAGATATGGATTTAAGATTCCTAGGTGTGAGGAAATGAGTGTGCGGAGGGAGGAATTTATAGTGTAGGGGAGATGGGTCTTTTCAATATTCTCATCATTAAATTATTATTTATTCAAAAGAAAATGAATATTCATGAATCCATGACCAATAATAGTAATTAGATATTTTAATTATCAAATCTGGGTTCTTACAGCACTATGATTTGAGGAATAGTGGATTTAAATTATAATGTATTTAAATGGTAATTTAATGTATTTTATTATTCACTAAAAAATTCAAGTATTTTAGAAAAAAAACCCAAAAGTTCACCCTATCCATTTTTAACATTGGGATTCCAAAAATGAACTCTATTTTATGAAAATAATTTTCTAAATATTATTAATTAAATGTTTAATTAAAATCATAATTTACATGAAAAATATAAATTTTTTAAAAAAAATTAATCTTATAATACATTCAAAAATTACATATGGTGTTATAAAATAATCATAATACCTGAAGACATAGAATAATTAATTTGTGAAATCATTATATGAAAATAATTCTTATTTTAATTTTTTAATTAATTAAATTTATTTTTTTATGACATACAAAAATACAAACACATTTGAAAATATTTATTTAATTACACTATGATCACATAGTAACTTATAAATTAAATTTATACATTCTATGGTAAGGATAATATTCACATGGATAATTATATATTATTATAGTTCATATTATTATTAATAAGGGTAGATTACTGTTCATAATGGTAGGATACTATTTATATGGGGTTGTTTACTCTTCAACAAAAATTATTTTTTTCCTATCAGACATCAAATAACATTTTGATCGAAACCGCGTATATCCATTTTTCAAAATTAAAAACATAAATGAGGAAATATTATTTTTAATGGCTATGTTATAAATATCACATATAATTCATTAGTACATTTGAGCATGACATTTCATTTTATTTTTTTATGATAAATATATCAGTATGTTACAGTGAATTTTTCAATGAGGTCCAAACTATTAACTTGAGAATCAGAACCATTACATCAACATGAGCCAATATGATCTATTAGATAGATATTTTATGATAAAGTAAGAACCTACTTGAAATAGTTTTGATATTGGAGGGAAATATTAATTCATAAAGAGAAGTTATAGAATGTTGGGAATCAATAATTGGATGAATTGACTTTATATAATGCTGAGTGAGACATAAAGGCTAGAAAGTAATAGAACACCCAAGTATTAAATTTCAAAATTCATTATTTATCAAGTAATTATAATTAATAATTAGTAATAGAAAAAATATATGATTCATGTCTTATGAATGAAAGGTGGAGAACATGTGCGAAAAGTCATATTGGGGTTTGGAGCGGAATGAAATAATTTTTCAAGTATTATAATCGGGAAAATAAAGAGGATGTTGAAGTAATCACTTCTGACACCATTACATTAGACATAATATGTCACTAATCCACTATATATGGTTATGACACAAATTCATATTGATGGTATCATTTATAGATCATATGAAATGTTTTATCTGAGGAAGAATATTTGATAATGTTTGAATTGTTGGAAATGATGATCCATTAGAAGGATTAAAAAACAGATCAACAAAATCATGATGAATAATGTAGTCAACCATGTTCATCATGTTTAAGTATATTTAAACTATTTGAGGAAACAAGAATTCATTCATTTTTCTCTAACAATTTTGGTCAATTTCAAAGAAATAAATTATTGATTTTTTTTTCACAAAGAGGTGCATTAACATAAGCCAGGTGCTAAAAATGGTCATTAAATTGAAGAAGATACCAAACTACTAGACACAAAATGAAATTGATAAATCCATTAGATGATGGATCATATATATGGGAAATTTATGAAAATGTGATATAAATCTAGGACACTTCTAATGTATAAATATAGAGTATATACAAAATATCCGTATGAGATTAATTTTAGTGTTTATAAGAGATCATCTTAATCACCCATATTAATGATTTCTTATGTTCTAATTGTAATGAAGAATCATAATGGTTATTTTTACAGAAGGATTAGACTAAATAAAATTTTGAAAACATTATGAGGACTGATGTTTTGAGAAGTTTCAAGAAGAAACCCGAAGGATTGAGAAGAGTTAAATAAGTAAAAAATTAAGACATTAATGAAAAATAAATATGTTTTCTTAATTTAATAGAGTAGTAGGTGATTTTATTTCTCATATCATTTCAATTATTTTGTGTCAATAAATAGAGAGCTCGGTACAATTTTACATTGAGAAAAATGTTGAATATTCCCTAGTGAAAGAGGTTAGAAAATTATTCAAGATATATTGAGTTCTACACAAGACATTATTTTTAATATTTAAGGTGGGTACGATTATCAAAGTGAGGATCATTCTTAACATTAGACCACATTCCAACAGGAAATGCTTCATTAATGAAATTTCATCAGATTAATTCCATCAGAGTGACATCCCGAACTGTTCATCGAATATAGTTCCATCGAGCATTGTAATTATGATATTCCAATTGAGTTTACACATTGTTAAAAAAGGAATATATGAATTATGATCAGCCCAATTCCAATCAGAAGGAACCCATTAGTCTAAGGTTATTGAACTGAGAAAAATTATACTAGACTTTTCAATGGATTTTTTTGGGTATTGTTCCTTGGTAAAGGTTCAAGTCCAAAAAAGTAACTTATAGAATTATGGAAATTATTGAATATTTCATGAATGTATAATTTGATTCATCTGAATAGTTGAGAAAGTGAAGCCTTTATGATGTGGATCATAAGAGAATAATGAAGGTGAAGTATTCAACTGTTGATACTCACCTGTTTCTCAAATGGAATGATTGTTTTGCTGGGGTGTATAACTAGATATAGGAATATAGATACTGAAAAGTATAGTTGGGGTACAACCAACTATAGTAAGAATGTTGATACTATGATTGTAGGATTGTTCACTTCTTGTGCCATTGTATTAATAGAAAATAACAGTGGAATAACATATTTTTGTGGGAATATACCACTTAGAATGAATTAGGTCTTGGTACCGAAACATTTAAATAATATATGGTGCCTTTTATTTAAATTATTCTTATATGAAAGCTGCGGTTTAGAATTTATTCATTAGTGGATCATAACTTTTTCAGTTTTCAAAAGTCGGGAATGTTTACTATAGAATTTATAAAACATTATTATAAAATAAAAATCAACCATAGATTCATCCTCATCATAGCGGTCATGATTCTTTTTGGGAAAAAATTTGTATCATTTTAAGATCCCTTTAAATGATATATTTTTGATAATATAGATGTTGAATTTTGTTAACTATAAGGGGATTCCTATTTTCAATGGAATGACATATCAAATATTGAAAGAAAAAAACACTTCCATATCTTTGGTATCTTGGTTATGATAATTTGGAATAAACTAAATTTTGGAATCCCCCCTCATATTGAAATATGATCTGATTACTTGTTTTGAAAATAAAAATCATGAAAATGGTGGAAGAGGACAAAATTGTTGAATCTCATCACAAACTAAATGTGCATTATTACAATAAACACAAGGTGGAACAGTAAATGTATCTATAATAAGTTTCATTACATTCACGAAGGCAATAAAAAGGTGAAGAAGTTGAATTTAATACACTGTAGGCTAATATATGTTGATCTTTAAATTGATGATTATGTTTTTATTGGTGAATTATTTATGGGGATGAATGAAATTTTTAGAACCATTATATGACTTGTTAAGAAGTTAGAGGGGTAATATTTTGTTTAAAATATATTGATAATTATTCATGAAAATTTTATTCAAGATTTTAATATTTTGATGATAGGGAGACTAAAACCTTATCTTGGGATGATCTATAAACAACTTTTGATACATATAAAAGTAGAATATGAAATTTTATGAAATGAAATGAAATATATTTTCATGAAATGGAATTAAAATCATTGTGAAAAGGTAACAACATCATTAATCATATTAAAGGCGAATCAAGTGACTCGGAAGTAGAGGAATAAGTTGAATATTTCAGTACAATTTTTCCAGCCATTATAAGAAATCTAATATGGGAAATAGAAATTTAAAGACCTCTATTGATGGAATTTTTATTGGAGTGGAATTTTTGCATATAATATTCCAAGGAATAATGTTGGAGAGCATGAGACTGAAGCAGAGGATGGTAAATATCAAAAAACAAAAGTGGAATAAACATAAGGAATTATTTCTTTCTTATAAGAAGAGGGAAATATATCTAAAAATAAGAAAAAATAATTATTCATCATCTAGTGATGAAAATAATCATTTATTAAACAATATTTCTCTAGATATAAAGGTAGGAAATTAATTATAAACCAGTGATGATGATGATTAAATTTTAGAAATTCATTATATTCTCAAAGATAATTTTCAAAAATTGATTGATCACTATAATCAAAACTATACAGAATATAATAAAATTATGAAATATATTCAAATAAAAATAAAAAAATATAAACAAAAAACTCATATAAATGTGTTATTAATATGAAATAATCCATAATATTTGATGAAAATAAATAGAACATATTGAATAAATAAAAATAAAAAAATATGATAGATGTTTTTAATTTTAGTCTTGATAATAAATATGGGGAGTTATTAGAAACCCCATCGATTTTTATTATAATGTAATGTGAAAAAAATTGATGAGATAAAAAATCACCAATTCTATTTATTTTTTGGGGGAAACTTGTAAAGATGTTGAAATTAATGGTCTACAAAAGAGTGTTTGTGAGAAAACATCCTTCACCAAGAGAGATAGGAATTATTTATGATTTTATCCTCCTGCGAAAAGTGGTCTAGGATTTCTATTGAAATAACAAAAGAGATGGTCTTAAAAAATTCACATTATGTCCTAAAATCATGATTCAGATGTAACTATAGGCGTTGTGGAGTTTTTTGACATATAGATTATTTATGATAGTTTGACATGTCTCTACCAAGATGAATGTATGAATCAAGAGAGATATAAGGTGAGAATATAATGTAAAATGTTTTTAAAAATAATGGGGAACTAAAATGGGAAATTCAGAAGGTGAAGAAAGGTGAGTATGTTAAGAAAGATGATAAAATCAAACCTTCTATGTCTGAAAAGAAAGTGATTTGGGTTATTTGTCCATAACATGTTTATAGTTATAAAAATTTTGAATATGCATAAAAATAAAATGAATAAAATGTGAAGAATATGTATATAAAGATATGAGAATGTTCGTTAAAAATATATCAACACTTTCTGGTTAAAAAATTCAAAAAATAACATATATGTGAGAAATTTGGTATTTTTACTCAAATTTGATTCAATATACATCCAATATAAGAGGATGTAGTTCAAGAATTATTACATTCTAATTATAAAAAAAGGATACTGAATGGGAGAAGAAATATAAAAGCTTATTAGAATAGTATACATATTAAAAGAAACATGTCACAAAACATGAGATGGGTTAACATAACGATTATATTCATCCATAGAAAATTCTATAAAGAATGAAAAAATAGAAATAATGAGAGAGGTCTCTCGGTCTAAAATATGTTTCTAAAACACCATTTAGGATTTTTTTTTTATACCAAAAATATTTTAATTTGTACTAAATTGTATGTAATTATTGGTTTTGAAGTAAGAAATGTGAAATTTTAGTGTCTTACATTTCATGAAAAATAATGTAATGTGGTTACAATATATTGGGTATTCAATTTTTTGTTTATACATCATAACATTATGATATGTTTTTTGAGATCTAAGCGTGTTAATTTTATCTTAAACTAATAGTTTCAATATTAACCAATAAATTATAATGTTGAAATAATCATGAAAATGTTTTACACGGATGTTGTGTTATGGAAAACATTGATAACCTTGATTATGGACTATTTTTTTCTACAAATGTGTTCAACCATGTAGACTTTCTCTTTTTTAGTAAAATTAACTTTGTTACGAAACCCTTTTTATATTTATGGTCTCTTAAAGAATAATTTCAATATTATGAGAGTATAAGTTCAAAATCGTCTAAATGAGATCATTTTTAAATATTGGAGAAACATTTTATAATTGCCCCATTTAATTTGATTATAAATAAATGATATTTATATTGAAAAGAGAGAGTGAAAATGTATTATAGAGGATAAAAAATAGTGGGAGGCAGAGAAGATATAGATAGGGAATAAAAAACAAGTGCTATTGTATGGAAGTGGATGAAGTGGGTTTTGACAACAATCCCAATGGGGGAGACTGTTAAGGAATATTGGGTTTTTGTTGTATATGTTTTTAATAGATAAATATTTCTACTATTTTTAATAATTATTGTATTTTGGGAAGTTATAGAAATTAGGGTTTAGGAAGTGTGTGTGGGATGTTTTTAATCGGATCCGGACAATCGGTATGAGAATCGAATCCAAGACATTTGCATGAGACAGTAACTAAAATCAAATTAAAATCGTGATAAAAATTTTGAAAACTAGAAATTGTACTGAGTCTAGAATAAAATCATTAAACATAATTAGTAGTTAGAAACTGCTATGAATTAATCCATGTAAAAATCAGTATCATAAGATGATGAGTGAGACCAAAATGTGGAACGGTTATAAAAACTCCAAATATTAAATTTTACTATACATTGTTGATATTGGAGTTCTATTAAATCATATGTGATCTATAATTCTTAATACTTAAGAAATATGAAATTAAGGGGGAGAACAAAAGCATCAAAATGTATTGAGATCCGTATATGATGGAATATTGATGTCATATACCATAGGTATGAAAATAAATATGTTGCGGAAGTCATCACCACTATCTTCATTCCATCAGATGTGGTATGCCACTGATCCATCATAGTTAAATTTGTTACCGATTCATATTGTTGTTATCACTTATATATCAGATATAGATTTTGGTTAGAGGAAAAATATTTGAGAATATTTATATAATTAGAAATGATTATCCATTAGATTAATTCAATGAAATATCAAACCAATGATCATCATGGTGAAGTGTATTTCAATCGGTTAAAGGAAATATAATGTTATAAATTGTTCCATTTGAATTGGATCAATGTAAAAATAACAAAAGTAGTTATTATTTCTCAAGAAAAGGAACTTCATCATTGGAATGGAAATACCAATTTCCATCAGAGTGAACAAGAGTTCGATCCTTCAGATGTGGACTAACACCAATAAAATCATCAGATGGGCGATCATCAATATTAATAGTTGATGAATAGTAGAAATACATGTAATATAATTCAGATGAGATGATGAAGAGTTGATATAGAAAATATTTTTGGGAAGAATTTAGGGGTTTACAAGAGGTCATTATAATGTGTTATCTTCTGTCTTTCATATGTTTTAATCATAATGAAAAATCACAATAAGGGAGAGGACTGAAGAATTTGACTAAAGAAATTTATATAAACATGAATAAGGATGATGTTTCAAGAAAATTTGTGATGTGACCCGAAAGATTTAAAATATTTTTATAAGTCATTTTTTTACATAAATGAATGAGAAATATCATATTTGTGAGTTTTGTCGAACATGAAGCTAAATTGTTTTTCCACCAATTCCCATACGGGGTTCTAATAAATGGAGGGATCACTAATTTTTTACTTTTTGAAAAAACATACACTATTAATGTGTTATATATCATCATAAATTATATAACACATATTGAATATCCATCCAGACTTATTTTATTTATTTAAGATGAGAAATATTATTGGAGTGAGGTTCTATCCAAACAATAGAGAAAGTTCAAAAGAAGATTCTTTATCAGAGAAAGTCCATCGGAGTAAACCCATCAGAGAGACATCCATCAATGAAAGATTCATTGGACTATGATCCATCAAACTAGGGGTTTTTGTGATACCAATTGACATTCTAGACATTTGATTAAATAAGATATGATGAAATATCTTAATGAGACCAATCAAACATAGTCCATCAGAAAGAGGATACTAGACTGAGGTAAATCAAACTGACTGTTGAGGAATTTTTCTAGATAGTGTTTTTATAGAATGATTCCAAAAAGAAATTCTTTATAGATTTTTTAAAGATCATTAACAATGATTATCGGTAATGTTTGATTTAGCATACATGTGGAGAAAATGAAAAAAAATATTGTGGACTCTAAAAGAAGAAAAATGGTGAATCTTGTCTCTTTGGAGATATTATAGTTGCTAAAAATTATTTATTGATTGGATAGGTATGTGACAAGCTATGGTATATTTGATACTAAAAATGATTTTTGGTGGGTATAACCAATTATTGAAATATATTCTCTAAAAACATTGTAGAATTTTTCAATACATGTGTATTTTTATTATACAAATAATATTGTGAATAAATCAATGTTGGTTGGACTATCTAACATGTCTAGGAGTAGAAATCTGTACCAGACCATGTAAATAACATGTGATTTCTTCTGTTTATATTTTTTCATATGCTGTGTGAGATTCAAAAAACATATTTGAGTGGATCTTAACATTAACAGTTTTATAGGTTATTAAATTTAACTATTGGTCTTAAAAAATATTCTTCTAAATGTAAAACAAAGCACTAATTTACCCTCAGTGCTCTTAATCCTATATTAGAACAATATTTATATATATCATTTAGGCTGGTATCATTCTATTAATGGGTTTATATCTTTCTTTTTCCTTAATAATGATATTTCATTACTTCATGATGCATATTTAGACATTTCAATAGCTCTAGAATGAGATCTAGTTCATTTGAATAATTTCACAGTCTTCTTTGATGGTGATTTTCAAAATTTAGTTATATATTATTTTCTCATGATAATTTTTCCTGTAACACCTCTAGTAGTTATACTTTTTAATTCTCTATAGTTTTGGGTCAATATTTATGTTTCAAATGGTATTATATATGGGGAATAAAATATTAAAATTGGTTCACAATAATTTAATTGTATTTCTATCCGTTGATATTAAAAGATTGACTTAAGATTTCCATGCTCCTAGTTGGATTTTTTTAATGTATTGAAATGTTTTGGTGGGTGACAAACATATATAATTATCGATTTTATAATATTGTTTTAATTTCAAAATATTATATTTGAATTGATTGAATAATTTTATAAATTCATTTTTGGATTAATATTTAGAAATCATTACATGAAATTTTTTAGGAATTTTTTGTGAAAATAATTATATTGATTATCAGTTTTTGATTAAAAATCATTTGGTATTTGTTTTTTAGAAGAAATATCATGTTTGAATCATGATCATGAAGAACATTTGAAATGATTGATTTAGGAGAGTTGATCATAATGAAATATTTGATAGACCCATGTGTGATGTATTTAAATAATTCACGTGTGATATTGGGTGGAAATGATTTAATAACACACAATATGAACAAATTATCTACACATATAAAAGGATAAATAAATGATATGATAACTAATAAATGAATTGATTACGGATTTCACTAATTTTTAGAATTATCTTATCCCCTAGGGTTGATATCTTGTGTTATGTGCAAACAAGGAGGTGTATTTCAATGAGATGTTTGAGTTCATATGAGTCAACATATACCTATCCCTCTTTAATATTTTTCTATGATTGAAAATGATTTATTCATACCAATTATTATTAAATGGTTTATTCATTTCTATTTTGATATATATACATAATCTTTCATGTTATGATGAAAATTCAATTTATTACATGGTTTATAATTGATATTGAAATAGTTTAGAAATCATGTTATATTATAAACTATGAAAATATTACCATTACATTTTTTTCTAAAAATTGTTGATGATTGGTTTATTTGGTTTCTATTTCTTAGGTAATGTCTGGTGGGATCCTACTGGGATTCTCACACTTTACATTTTCATTTGGAAATTATAGACATTATTATGCATGTTCTAGTTATTGGGAATGTAATAATTATAGGAGGTGGTACTTCATGATTAAAGGGGACTTTATTATTGGTCATTACTAGTGGTATATATGATCCACATGTTACATGTAGATTGGTTTATGGATTATTTGATTGTTATGTGATGTGTCATGTTGATGTAAAATTTTTTGGATTCATATATTTTAACTCATGGTTTAATTTATCTTTATGAGTATTATGGCATTCTAGTATTTTCTATATTTTTTCAACAACATATATTAATTAATTTTGTGAAATTATTCATTAATTATATTTTTTGATACACATTCACAAGTTCATATCCCTTGGAGTTTAATAATATCATTTTGGACATGCCTAGACTAGTTTATATACTACTTAGGAGGGTAACCATGGTTGATTATTGAAATCATGAAATAAAATATATACCTATTTTAATCCATATAAGATATATTTTTTAATGGGAAAAATATTATGGGTTAATATAATTTTTTTTATTAAAAAGTGATAAAAATAAAAAATGGAAAATACATTAAATAATTTCGAAATACCTAGGGAATTACGCGATATAACCTTCATACTCAATGTGCTCATTAGACTGTGATAATGAGGGTATTTGATGTCTTTTTTTAAGACTATAAATATGTTTTTTCTGATGATTGTGAACCTAATAAAGCATGTGAGTAATGGTATCGTAAAAAATTATAGATATTTTCTATTAGAAGTGATATAAATATATATCATTGAATTTTATACTGATAGATGTATTTTGATCATGGTAATGAATGTCAGGATAGCAATTTTTTTAGAGAGAAATGAAAATCAAATTCATGGATGTAGTTTTTATAAGTGAAATCTTTGGCTATGAAATCAATTTAAATAAAAGAAAATTGATAATTATTGATGAATGAACTATCACTTGTTAATTGATTTATAGTGTTTTTAATTGTCAATATTGGAGAAATTTATGATGATTGATTGTTGAAACTTCACAATTTCTCTAAGAAGTCACATATTTTTATTATATTAGTACCTATTAATACACTTAGTTCCAATATATTTTTTTCACATACAAACACATTCCTGGGAAAATCATATGGGTGGATATAATGGGAGATGAATGGTGGGTGAATGATTATTAAAAATGTGTTATCTAATAATGTGAGGGTATAATTTTGGGATAGAATCATCCCACTAGTAGTGAACTATTTTTTAACCCATGAAACACAATCTATGTAGAAACTAGGATCTTGTCGAATATCATGCACATTGTTTTCATTGGATTTTAATAAATAAGAATTTTAACCATGAATCAAGTAGGTAATGCAGTAAAATTTGTGTTTAAATTTAGTTTAAGGCCCCTAAATCCTCATTAAATAGATATTTGTTTAGAAAACAAATTTATTTTCAATTTTAGGTTCTATTGGTGATTCCATTTGTTCTAGAAGAAACCATTTGCTGAATGATTGTGAATTGAATATCTTGAATCATTGGAAAATCTATGTTCTTCTTCGTTCCACTTAAATATAATCATATATATATATATATATATATATATTGAAGATAATGATCTATCCCATTATCTATTGATATATGTGTTATGATATCAATCATAATGAAAGCATGTTGTAATCATTTATTGGAAAGTTATATGAGCCTGAATATAGATGCTCATTGTTCCATTATTTTGTAACATCATCCATTCAGAGGTATGTGGATTTTCCCTCATCACCACATACATCATAACTCAAGAGAATGGTATTATTTTTATATTTTACATGGGTTTTATATGTAAATGATGTGTGATTTCTGGAAAGAACCCATTATAGTTTAAATTTTGTAAATGTAGTAAATTAGACGGATTTTTGAAGTCCTCTTGGAATAAAATTCTAATATTATGTTTTTAAAATTATTTCATACTTAAGATGAAATAATAATTGATGAATTATTTTTGGAGGATTTTATTTTAAACCAATTGTTTTGGGATTTATCACAATTGGTTTGGCATTTTTATAAATAGGGACAATGTGTATTCATGATGTCCCAATGTTAATGTTGGTGTTATTATATTAATGATGTAAGTAAATGTTCTCCCCCATTCATGAATATATGTGTATAGGTGTGTGTTTTTTAAACATGTAAATTTGTATACCAAGAATTAGTGATGAGTAAAAATCTTGTTTGTGGTTTTTCAGACATGTACATCATTAGTAGTTTTTAATGAACTTTTTTACTAAATTTCTTATATTTTTATATTAATTGTGGTAAATGGTTCTTTTTCTTGTGTCCTCATATGGGACGTCTCTTATTATTACCTATTGATATTATACGAAACCCATTCATTATATATTTGATGTGTTTGTAGATATATTTTTCTGAGACATAGTAAATAGAATTTTATCTTATTTATCTAGAGACACATATCGATACTAGAAAAATGGAATGTTTGGATTTATGAAGAATAAATATAAAATGGTGGTTTTTTACACTTTTTTATTATCAATGGAACAAGTTTTTATTTATTGAATGTTCCATGTTTTTTTACATAATGATATTGTTATTAATTTTTTATGACCTATGAGATGAATCATTTATATAAATTCATCATAATGATGGTTAAAATGATTATATTTAACATTTTTAGGATTTTCTCTATTTAATGTTAAATCCATCCTCCAATGATCTTCTATGTCAATGGATTTTTTTTCCACACATGATTCCTTTGATTCTTCACCTATTTTTTGTGTCAAATAATCTCTTATCAGGCCAATGAGTTTGTATGGGATGTTACAAAATAAAACATCATTAGTATTTTGGAGGATTTGATAGGTTGTTGGAAAAGAGATATGAATAAATAAGAATATACTTTCTAAAACAAAAAGATGTATCAAACCTTTTGTAGTTAAATTCATGATAACATGGTGGTTTTGGTATAAATGGTCCCTAAAGAACCTCAAGGTGTGTTTTTATCAAATTATCATGGGGTTACTCGATGAGAGTTTCAATTCAACCATTTATATTGAATCATCCTAGCACGACTGCAATGTTAATAATGATTTTGATTGTTTATGTAATTCGATAAAATGCATTATTATTTTAAATTTTGGTTTTTATAATTAATAATTATTCTAGTTTTTTTCTAATACATTATTTGCTATTATGTGATGAATATATAGTTTAATTTTCTTATTATTAAAAATGTGTTTATGTAGAAATTCTAGAATCCATTACAAAAAAATAGAAATCATTATTGTTTCACAAAATCCATAAGTCATCTGATATCTTATATGGAACATCCTATATTATTTTTAAGGAATTTATATATTACATATAAATAATGAACATAAAAAATTCAATCATTGTACCCCATATCATAATAAACTTTAATAATTAGAGGGTATTAAGTTATTTTAAAAGGTTAATTGTTGTAGAATTGGATAAATATAATATTTAATTTGATTTATAAACCAGTTCATATAATGTTATATTTGGAAACCATTATTTATGATGGTATTTCACCATAATGTTTGGATATATCTAGTTAAACTATGTTCTACCAAGTTCTTACATGGTTGAAAATTGAATAATAGTTCAACAAAGAATTATATTCTCAAATATTCATGTTTTCTTGAAAAACGAATATATTCCATATGTGGTAATAGAATTTATCCCTGACATAGTATAAATTCATCCTTATGAACATAGCCAGTATTGTCTAAGATTTTTTTCATGTAAATAATTTATGGAATCAATCTTTTTGTTTATGATTCGACTACAGAATCAGTATAAGATAGATTTTTTTGATGAAGATTATACAGAGATGTGTAATATAATTTTAGTGGTGGAAAGAGATATCTGTAAATATCAATCAAGTGGGATTATTTTTATCTCTTCGAGAATATGTGGTAACGAAAATTCTTTGAATAAGATATATTGTGGAACCAACATCTTAGGTGGTGGAGCATCCCAATATTAGACAACACAATCAAAAAACATACCCTAATGACTATAGAGGAAACCAATTACTTTTTAGTATGATTTACATAATTATATTTAATCCTGATTGTATGAAAACACCTTGATCATTTAACATATCAAATAAAATGGGAAATATTGAGGCTACTATTGTATGACTCTAATGTATTGGGTTGTGAATTCATGTCATGTTTCTAAGACATCAATTTACTTGATTGGGTGATCCCTCTAGAATAAATATCACTAAATGTATTACGAATGAAAATTCAATTATGGGAACACCACAACTCCTAAGGTTATGAAACCTCAATATGGAAACAAGGTTCAAGGAATTACTAAGAATATTTATGGTTAATTGAAAATTATTAGAGAGGATAAATTCGGTCCATCAACAGTGTGGGATATTATTATTTTGATTTCAACCTCACGAATTCCATGATTAATGTATGTGTATCCTATTAAATCTATTATTTTCATATTTTTTACCATATTTCATACATTACAAGATAATTTATCATATCTTGTAACATAATCATCCTATTTCATAATAAGAGTTTCGATTTATATAGTGTATATATATTTTTATACCTATTGATTTGGGGGATTAGATTTAGATTTGTCTATTAATATTATGTAAATATATGATTTTATTTTATATAAATTATTTTGTAGGTATCATTCATGGTTGAAATCTAATTTTATGTGAATCATGTAAATTTCACATCACTTTATGGAATTAATAATTTATTTAAAATAGATTCCAATTTTAATTTAAGTATATTATGTCCTTTATAACAGATGGTTATGGCTATCTATGGACATATTGAATAATTTACATATGAATATATTGATGACATAATATATATATATATATATATTTAAAGCTTCATTGAACAATTTTTTAATATATTTCTAAACATTTTCTCTTGGTTTCCAAATGAAATATTTGTTGAAATTACAGTAGACCACTTACAATAGACCAGTCATATTTTATTTCCAACAAATAGAAATGAACCTATGGAATTATGTTATTTAAATTTAATGGTGGAAGATTTATAAATCAAATTTTTATTATGACCAAACATATCTATAAGGGTATCACTTATCCATTTTTTAATGAGGTCAAAAGAGAAACCTAGGCTTTGTGTATTTTATTGTAAACATAACCATGTTATGATAATGAATCTATATTCTTTTCCATAAATCGATGAAATAATTTTCAAATTGATGGGAGATTCATAATTCATTATGATTTAGTTTTTATTGCGGAACCACCGACATCAATTTCTTAAGGTAGGAATTCTATAAACAACTATTTGGATCAATTATGGTTATATTTTATATTTTTATTCCCTTAGGTCGTAAAAATTAACCTTTGTGTTTATTGAATAAATGAATCAAAATTTCCAATTGTATATTGACTCCTGTAAAGTTGTTCTCATTAATGGTTCTATGGTTTATTTTATGACTATGTCTGATCCTGAGAAACACATGGAGATAATTTTGGGTATCTTATGAGAACATTGATTTTATATTATGCATTAAAAATAATATTATTTTTTATACATGATGTTATTTTACATGGACAATTAATTTCTATATAAATATTTTATTATATATAAAAAATATAGGATACTACATGGTTAGAACTAATAAATAACGTGTTTGAGATACAAAGATTACATGGTTTATCATGATGTTAATTGTGACTGGTTAGTGATTTCTCATGACATTCCTCACTGAATAAATCACTGAAAAGGAATGGTGTTCCACTAAAATAGAGGGATTAAAAGAAAAAATAATTTCCAGAGCCTATGGTATGGATTACATCATCACCTATTGTTAAATTATTAGAGTTTTTAAATATATTTGTTGTTTATTGTGATGCAACATTTTTGGGGATAGGTTGTGTACTCTTGTAGTGATTTTATATTGTAAACTATAGCTCTTGATAGTTTTGGTTATATATAAAAATCTACCTAACAAATGATTTGTAATTATGTAATGTACAAGCTGCCATAAAAATACTATCAGAATAATTTTCTATGAGAAATTCATGGTGTTTATAGATCATATATTCTTGTACCATATGTTCACACAACTATTTATTAATTTAAATAGAAGAAGATAGCTAGAATATCTTAAAATGTTTAAAGTCTCCTACATGCATACAATTGGTATTGAGAATTACATGGTAAATGTTTTGATTATAGAGGAATATAATTACATAGATAATTATCCTTTCGACCAGTACAAACTAATGTTGGTAATAGTTTATATGTATATAATTTTTTTAAAATTTCGATGTTGTTGTTTTCATCGTAGTATCTGTTATTCCATATATGTTTAATAATGTAGAAGAATACCACAAACATTATCTTGAATGTGTATCCATGAGTTCAATATAGAATGGTGGTGATACCATTGGGGGGATTAATGTTGTATTAGAGATATATTATTAGTTTTAATGATTGAGTTTTGATATATTAATCAAATTACAAACATGTTCTATCTACCTAGAACTATAAAATATGGGTCGTACACCCAAGAATCTAGAATATTTTTAAAGAGTTAAGTTAATAATATATATGGTCTATATTTAATATATATTTTTATGAGTTTATCTCAATATTTATCACCTATAAACAAGTACATGAGGAGAACTACTACAGTGCTGGTTTTTTGCATCATTTTATTATACCCATTTGGAAAGTTGTGTAGATAGTTATTTATTTTTTCACAGTCTTCCTAAAATTATTCAGAAAAAAGAAACCATATTGGTGATTATGAATTATAAAATTAATTTGAATAAATATATAACAATTAATGAATCCAATACATTGGATGTTTTCTCAAATACATACCTCTAAAAAGTTGTAAATGTGAATGGATCAATAGTTCCTATTGTTCTCAAACAACACCAAAGAATTACATGTTGGTTTCTGAAGACCTTTCAATAATCCATTTGATCCCAATAGATGGTGAGACCATTTAATAATCATAAAATAGATGGTCATTCCATGTAGATTATTCGAAATTTGGATGACTAACTTAGGGATTGTTTGACGGATTTTTTAGTATTGTGGGAGGTTGGTATATCATTTTTTGAGTTATCATAAAATAACGGTTATGAAGACTCTATAAAAATAGCCCATTTTGATGCAATGGATTGAAAATTATGTAAATTTTAAATTTATTTGATTTAAATAGGTCATAATCAACTTATTAAATCAATCCTTATACATTATCGAATGTAGAATATTTAGATTATAAGAAGGTGGATAATGATTAATTTACATCATCTGAAATCATATGTTGATCATCATTGATGTCTATTAACATTTGACGTTTTAGATCATATTTTCATGAAAATATCTCCCAATCATGGGAATCATCTTTTTGGTATGCATGGAAGGTTTTCTTCTAAGTAAATAGTATTTCGTTCGATATGTGAATGGGTTTATAATGTTGTTATTTTGTCTTTTCCACCAACATTTAGTTTCATAAAAAAAGTGTTTCATCGGTCTCAATTAATGATGTACCAAACATGGAATTGACCTTTTCATTCAATGAGATAATTTTGATATTAAAAAAACTACATTGGTTGATATGATGATACATATTTGCGATAAAAAAGGGAATATATGGTATTGGAAAATCATTGGATTGATTTAGCATTTATAGACGCAAGAAAATATTTAAAAAGTGATGTTGGATCATTAAAAGGTAATTATGAACCAATGGCCTGAGATATTATATATAAATTATCATCTTCCACTATATGAGTATATTAAGGCAACATTGTGTTGGATGTAAGACCCATAGTTTTGGTTTATTTATCCATTTAATATGTAAATTAATATTATATAACACTAAATTTGAGTTTTCAGTGCTTCTGAATGGTTGTTTATTAATTTGGATGTGTTTATATAGAAACAATGTATGTGAATAGTTGGAATAAATGATCACTTATACTTAGAATGTGTGAAATGTAATTATGGTAGTCACTTGATAGTCAAATAGTTTGTTTAACCCAAGCACATTTCAGTGTAAAAATGCATGTGGGTATTTTGGAGAATAAATAGTTGGAGAATGGTTTATAAAAAAATATTATATATCTATGTAATGGTGTTTCCATGGTACCATATAATCACATAGTTTTTACACTGTTTTCTAAAATATGTGATGAAAATCTATGAATGCCCATATATCTTTGTCCAACAACACACACATGATTAATGAACTGATAGAAAATCATCTATGATAACCATTAAATGTGAAGTTAATGTTATAAAATATATGATTAAATTATTATTAAATATTTGAATCCAATATTATTCTCTTATTCATATATTTTCTCAAAATAATTTTCTCACATTGAATCCTATTGTGGTTACATTTGTTCTAAAATAATCATTTAAATGAATCAAAATGTGTTGGACTTTAGAAATGGTGGGTAATTTCATGTGTTACCACATTATTCATAGATAAAGACTATATATGTATATTTTAGATTCTAATCTACCACATGATTTAATGATTAATAATCTATAGTGTGAATCCGAATGATATATTTTTTATCTTTTAAGGTGAAACTGTTTTGATACCAGATATATAATTTATTAGTGTTATTATTTGAAAATATCTTTTATTGAGTAGATTTTTGGTGATATAAATTTTTTTATTATTTAGAAACATAAGGTATTTGTTTTCATTAAATTTTATTCTTCTATATTATATAGAATCATTGTTTTATTTAATTAAGAAAACCATTTTTAAAAAAATGTGTTAATTGTAATTTATTTTCATTAACCAATTTTTTTTATAATTTTAAAATTAATTTTTTAAAATAATGGTATTATATTTTTGTAATATTTCATTGTAGAAAGAAAAAAAGGAAGTTATTTTCATGTAAAATTAATTTTATTTTAATTTTAAATAGTTGGGATTATTTGGTTCATTGTTGGAAATATCATAATCATCAAGTACTATAATCAATGTTAGATAGAATTTTTCTATTATGTACCACCGTCTTTTTGTACCACTAATATTATTTTTGTGTTTTAACAATGGAATTACTATGGAAAGAAAAAATCATAGGTAAAATGGATTTTTATTATTTTTATCACATAGAACTCACAAGTATTTTTTGAATAATGTTTTTCCTTTTAAATTTTTAATATTGAATGATCTAACAAATTAATGTACTTATGGAGTGAGTTAGCAATACTATGGGGATTATATTCTATGATTATACTCATCCCTTGGTAAAGAACATTTTTTGGTTGATATATATTTTTTACAAAGACACATAGATGGGAATTGTATATCATTTATTATGTAATGGATCTTAATGCCATTGAAAAGAATGGTGGTGTGAGATCTTTGAGAAATATTAGGTGGTGCATGGGATTATTATATTATTATTTCTTTTGATCATGTAGTCTGTTAATTTTTTTTATATGATGTTCTATATTCTGTTGACACTGGGATATTTTTTTTCTCTTAGTTTTTGAACTTAGTTTAATTTATTATGCTCATTCATCATACATATGGAATTTATGTTTTTTTTTTCATCAGTTAATTTTATTTTGAAACCGAAAATTTTCCCCCAATGATCATGTATTCCCTAGTTGTTTATTATCATCCGATATAGTCTTTGGGATTTGACTAAAATATATTTGAAATCCATCACATATAAATCCAATGAGTTTGGGATATGTGTTACAATTATGGGATGATGTTACATTATAATGATTTTCATTGAGAATATAATACTAATTTAATTTTTGATGAAATATGTAACTACATCATAGTAGGACTATTGCGGTACAAACAAAAGGGGCATAGAGAAAATATAGGAATATATTGTTTCATTATTTTATTATTTTAACCAGATGTGTTCACATAATTTGATCATAAAAATATATATGAATGTGAGTTTCATTGGTGATGAAATTGAAAGGAATGATTTTATTATAATTAATGAGAATAAATTGTGATTGGTATTAGAAAATATTTCCATGAAAATGATGTATATTAAATAAGGATGGTTTACTCCTATTATGTGAATATGAAAACATAATATTTTATTGACTAAAAATAACTTATCTGAAATAAATGAATAATCATTTTTTATATAAATGTATTCAAATATTCTAAATATATATAATACTCTAATGAATGTAGTTATATTTATATGTAGAAAAAGAGAAGAATAATACTGTTATTTTTATTGAATAATTTTCTATAATATTCAAATATCAATGTTATCATAAAAAAAGAAATAGATAAGGGTCGATATAACCTTATGATATACTACCATAATAGTATCTTATGAATAATGGAAGAAATTTGAGGAAACCAAAAATGGTGACTAGGCCATATTGATGTTACTTTGTTTTTCATTGAATAACCCATATGATTAAAATATTAATTTATGAGTATTTAATGTCATTAATGATAATTATAATTATGAACAATGAATGAGGATATATATTATAATATAGTGTATATTTTTACATGTTTTCATTATACATTCTAATCCTTTGAAGAGAGAGTGCTGAATGAGGTATCAATAATAAAGAACCTTTATGGAGATTTCTAACTATTGTGTTATAATATTCTTTATTACTGATAATATCACCCCCTTATATTCACTTTAATATATTGTGTGTATTTCATAATGAACATGACCAGAAAAAGGATTTTGTCACTGAAAATGTTGTGTTCGGATTAACATCACTGCTTACTTATTTATAGGTTTTGTGTTTTGTTTTGAATCATTAAAAAAGAAAATATATACAAACTAGTGTATTAGTGTTAATATTTACATGGGTAAATATTAAAAATTAATGTATCTTTTAGTAATCAAGGATCTCACTAATTATACACTCAACCCTAGTTGGTGTGAATACCATTAATGAAATTACATATTAATTAGTATTATATTAAATGTTTTATCGTTAATTGTATTTTTTTCAAATAGGATTAAAAATATCATTTATAAAGTAAAGATTATAATAATACCATGAGGTCCCTATCAAGGTAAATATATATTAATATAAACACCCCTAGAAATATTGGATGGAGTTAAAAGTTACTGAGTTAAGAAATAAAACACCAATTAGAATATATAAAAAGGATTCACTACTAATTTATGATGACAATTTTTGAAATATTTTATCTTGTATTTTCATAGTTATCCTCTTTAATAATACAATATAATATATGATGTTTATTTCTTCATCAAATAGCCAGATGAATATAACTCTAAATTATAATATATTTTTTTAAAAAATTTATGAATTATTTAGTTTAAAAAATGACATTGTCATGGGTCAATAGGATCAGAAAACACAATTTGTGATTGAAGCTATCATAATTGAATTACCATTTGCATAATGGGTTCACAAATTTGGACAAATGTATATAACTTGTTCAATACAATAATTAAAAATCACTGTTATAAAGAAAAATCACTATAGAAAAATAAATATTTTAATATATAATTGAGGTGAAGTAACATACATCCAAATTCATTGATGGTATTGTCCATGGATTGAAGTAAATGTTTTATTTTATGAATTATCAATTTGAGATGAAGAGAAATCGGTAACGATTCATCACATTATTTTGAAATAAATTTATAACAGATAATTTATTTCCCAATAAGTGTACTAATAGTACTTTTGGTCAAATAAGTAGATAATATAAACATGCAATTAATACCCTTAATATAATGTGTCTTGAGTGTGATGTTAAGCTCGAAACTTCACATGTGAAATAAGATGACACAACCCATGTTTTGATGAAATAATTTGTTTCCATTAGAATATGGTAAAAGTGTATTTATGATAAAATAACTTATATAATTATAAATAATGTAGACAATATCCAATTAATTATCATTTTATACATACATAATGAAACATGTTACTGTTTTCCATGAATTTTTTTTTATTAATTCTTTTTTGAATGATTAATATAATTTGAAAATTATACATAGAAATATATATCTAGATAATTTTTATGTGAAATACAATATAATATCAGGGACATATGTGTGGAAGATAATTTTTTCCAAAAATAATTCTAAAAATAATATTTATTTAATATAATTATATGAAGATGATATATTTTTAATGAATGAGTTTCAAGGAACAAAATTTTTATATTTTTTACACTATTGGTAAAATGAATATTTGTGTACCATTTTTATTAATAGTTACTATAATATTTCAATTATTGAAGGAAATTAATGATTATATTAATAGGGAGAAAAGCTTAAATAAATTTTAGTTATGCCAGACTATTGAAATATTCAATAAATAAAATAAAATCATTTATATCTGTGAGATTATTATCCTTGGATAATCTCTAGAGAATTAAAATAAGAGTCATCACAATAATGAACAATATATTTATAAATAAATTAAATTGTAAGAAGATAAATAAGATATATTTTATAATGAAATGAGTGATATAATAATCCGATTTTTTTGTTTTTTTAGAAAATATAAAATACTAAAAAATAACATCCATTAATAATTAGATGTATTCTACAACAAAATAAGAAATTATTATATTTTGGAAGAAACCAAAAATTATTGCTCATATTAATTAACTAGAGATAATTTGTGAAAAAATGAAATAAAATTATAAATATAATCAATAAAATCCCTGAAAATGAATGAAATGTTTGCTGAAGACATCTATGATGAAGGATTATACGATAATGAGAGGTTACTATGAAATGGTAACTCAAATTCTCACAGGACGTCATGTAGAACATACAATAAAAAAGGATTAATTCTATAAAATAAAAGGTCATATATCCCACATAATTAGGAATACAAATAAATATAAACTTACCACATGAAAATTAATGTTCAATGATACTTCATGTAAAATAGTGTATTCAATATTAAGGGAATATTTAATGAAGAATGAATGTCATGCTACCGATGGAAGGTTTTATTTCCAAAATAAAGTTTGCATACATGAATTTTCTCCACAAGAAAATAGATCAAAATAAATAGGTTTTAGGTTAATATGAAACATAGATCCTTATTTATAACAATTTATAGATGTGTAAAATCATACTTAATCTCATCTCAATTTATTTTACTTTCATTACATGTAATTTAATTTGATGTACATACCAGAATGTAGAAAAATATGTTGGTGAATTTTATAACATAGAGTATTTTTCATCATTGAATGATCTGGGATTATTAATTGTAAGCCTTCATAAAACAATTAACCTGTTATGAGACATAATAAAGATGACATTCATATATTAATAATTATGTGGGTATGAAATTGAGATGAATTCAAACACATACATTCTATGAAATGATTGACATTTTTTTTAAAATAATTATGTTTTCATTGTTTTTGTTTTATATAGTATATTAATTTTGAAATTTTAATTTAATGAATTATATGTTTATGTAATAATGTTATTTGATATAGTAAAGAATTATAAATTATTTGTTTAAAAAACAAATTTTGAATCAATATTCTTAATTGGTTTGTAAATGTTGGGAAATTGATATTTCTTAAAATCATATTTGAATGACCCTTGAATGTATATTATTAACATATAATCACATAATTTATTGTTTTTTTGATATATTTTATGTCTAATTTATTACCCATGTTTTGTTTATTGAGTAATGATGGAAATGAATTTGTGTTGATTACTTTTGATATCATTTACTAGAGAAGAGTTATATCATTCCAATCAAATTACCATATATTTATCAATAAGGGTGAGATTAAATGTTAATTGAAGAGAATATATTATAATTTATTTCATTATTCAATTTAGTTTTATGGACATAAAATCAAAATTTAGAAATTAATGAGTCTAATGGTTTTAGAATATGATATTATTTATTGTCAACAAGTAATAATGGGCATATATCTTAGGTGTTTTTATGGAACCTAATAATTTATGTTATTGATGGTTTGAGATAAATCATGTAGTTATTATGAATCAAATTTGTAATTGATATTTTTTTAACTTTTTATGCTTTTAAAAGACCAATTTTTAACTTGTAAAATAACATGAATATGATCCTACTTTAAATATAGATAATATATTCCTCTTTGGAGACCATTTTGGAATACACGACAAATATGGGTCTACATATATTTATAATGTATAAAATATTTTTGTTAAAATGAAATCAATATGTATTATACAATAATGATAGTTTTTAAATTGTAGTAGTATAAAATTGTGAAGAGATTTTGATTGAATTAATTCTATATATGGGAATTATTTAGGAATATGATAATGTTTTTCAAATTTTAAAAAATATATGAACTAGAAGAGATTCATGAATTATGATTGGAATTGAATTTTAATTTTCTGATTTATTTGTAGCTGATTTAATTAATTCAAAGGATTTAGTTGAGATTATTTTCAAAAAAATTTATAACTCATAACATATGGGTGTATAATTATAAAAAAACTAATATAATCCATTGTGAATTAATTCCCAAAAGGGAAATTTTTTTTTAGAGAATATTTGATGACAAAATTATTTTATTTATTATTAGAATAAATATTTCTTATATTACATGACTGTAAATCTATAATATTTTTACTTTTATAATAACAAGTATGAATGATTATATTATATGTAGAATTAATTAATAACTTTTTTAGTGTATTATGTATCTATAGAATATGATGTAGAGGATTAATATGATTAAATTACCCCCAACGATTATTTAGTTTCATTAATATGTGTTTTATATGGACTCAAAAGATACTTTAAGACTGATGATGATTAAAGATATATTATGTTATTTTATATATGAAATTTCGTTTTACTTATTCAGCAATATAAAAAATACAATAATTTGACGATTAAATGATGATTCATGATGATATTTAAATAATTTCCCCACACTATAGTGGTGAATAACAAGTCTAATGTAATTGATGTGATAAGAGTTTAATGAATTTATTAAATATGAATGTTCCCAAAATTTATCATGAAGCACTTGAATTTTTTGAATGTTGAAATCACACAAAAATATTAGTTTGCAAATATATCTAATGGAGACATAGATAAATAATTGTATTTTGTCATTAAATGTGATAAATCATTGAACCATAATGGAATAATCCATGAGATGATATAAAATAATGTTAATTTAATATATTGAGGATGGAATTTTAAGGAAATATTTACATATAATTATAATGAATTAAATGATAAAATTATGATATTAATCTTTAGATAAAATATGGACATTAAATGTAGAGGAAATTAAATAATTATAGAAAATCAAGATTTAGTTTTTTATTATTGATATTTTACTATCATTAACTATTAAAATAATGATACCAAATATCCTGGTATTTTGAGAATAATTTCATTTTTATAGAATAAAATATTGATTTTTATAAATATAATTTTATTTGAATATGATTAGAGAGAGAATGTGTGTAACACCCCATGATTTGTTAAATAATTTTAAAAAATAAATTAACAATTTTCAATAATTTATGTTACAAAAAACACAAAGTTTGACATGCATTACACTCAACAACGATTTTTTCTTGTTTTACTAGAAAAACAGATTTTATGTGAAACGTGACATACTATTAAAATATAATTATATAATATGATAGTAATCATATAATGTTTGGAATGGTGAGTATTAATAATACTGACTAAATTATGAAAATATTTGTTTTAAAAAAGTCTATAATATGAATTCTTTTGTGAGTACATAATTATAATTGAACATAGAATTATTCCAAAATAAATGATATGTTTATAAAACTATTCCAATGCACACAATGGATATTTAACTCAGTAAAATAATAAAATAACCTTCTGAAATGAATACAATTATATTTATATATTATATACAAAACAATTATTGACATTAATCTTATGTTTTTCAAGATATTAGATTAGAGTAAATTATATTTCACATTTAAAGACTATATAATTATAAAATTACATTTTCTACTTATATGCACAGAAAATAAATTTAATTTTTCCCATATTATTAAAATTAATTAGAAAAATGTAATTAATTATTATATTAATAATTTTAAATTATCTTGAATATAATTTTTTGGAATTTTCTCAAATGTTAAATTTTTTTCAATGAATATTGTCTAAAATAATTGTTTTTGTTACGAATTTTCATTTACATGAAGGAATTTAAAAACATAAAAAAATTATTATGTTTTTACGTGCTATAATAATATCAACCTACTGATTGATGATTAAAAATATTAAAATCAGTAAATAGTAATATCAACGGTTAAAGTAAAATTGGGTTTATTAGAGGTTTAACTAAAAAGATAAGGGAAAAATGACACGCAAATTTCCCACCGCCCATTTTATGGACATATATAGTTTTTTGGAACTAATTTTTTAATGACCCTTTTTAGAGCCTTTTGTAATAAGGAAATGTGGTTACACAATTTCATTTTAAAACATCATAGGTGTTCTACTCACCTCACATAAAAATGGACACCCCTTATCCTCTCTTATTTACTCTTACAAAACCATTTGGTTTAGAAAGATCCAATTTAAATACCTTTATTAATTCCAAAATATCATGTTATAATCCTTATTTTGATTATCAATCCATCATATGATGCAATTTTGTGAAATCCCAAGTGGTTACCCAAAGAACAGTTATTATTATTAAATGGGGTTTTTATTTTATTTATTCTTACACATCCTTAAAACCAATTTAAAACATGATATATAATAATATAAGTATATAATATATAAATATATCTTAGTATTATATTTCCATGACTTATATACATATCCTCTTCCATAAAATAGGAAATGATAATGATCCTCATGTGTATGACAATATACCGCCTCAAGAACCGATGTGACATGTTTTCCCTCAAATCCTCTCACAGTTGTGTATGATGGTGGATATAATACATATATATTATATTTTTGACATAAATATATTTATTTAATTTTATTATCAAACTACATTATATGTTTTCATTTCTTATAAAATATGTTAATGTCATTCGTCTGTTTAGTGAGCTACCACAACCTGAAGTGATGGGATTCATTTGTCAATAACACATTGAATGAAAGGTAATTATGTTATATTTTATGAATATATGTGATAAATGTGACATTAAATTATTTTAAAATGAAAATATAATATTTATCATTATTTCATGTCATCCATTTTGAAAATGTAAACAATTTTCCTACAGACCTTCAGCCTACCGTCTCCATAAACATTAAATTTCATTTTTTATAACTAAAATTTATAGGTAGTTATAAATTAATATATAATGAGTATATGTGATATTTATTTCTTGTAATTTTTTTAAGATTATTTAATGATGATAAATTTCATAGGACCACAATTACCAAAACCAAATCTGACAATAAAAAGATGTATTTATTACCGGAAATGTGATTTTAATGATGAATTGTTTATAATTTGGGGATCAAAAATCATAATTAAATTTTATATATTATGAAAAATATGATTATATATTTATAAGGGATTAATAAGAATATTATTTTTAATATATTTGATTTTAAAATATTTATCATGTAATTTGAGTCTGTTGGTAAGATGTTTTTGTAAGACTTTTTACATCTTTTACCCACTTCCCATGATATAGCCTATTTATTTTTTGTCGTGCATATAATCCCCATTAATTTATTATATTATTATTATGATAAAACTTATTGGCATTTAAAAATATATTTTATTTTCACTGCTTATCATGGTTTATAGTTAAAATATTACCAAAGCTATTATAATTTTGTTTCATGTTTCAAATTACCTTATTTTGGGCATAAGTACTATTATGCACATATCTTTTTATATGTGGTGTATATAGTTACCATTTGAAAATTCGTATCAAGTTTCACCTTATAATACTAAAATTAATCATTTCATTATATGTTATTCCATAGTGGGGCATATAATTTAATGTTACCAATGTGGTATGGATGATATGTTATAATATCATCGTTTAGAAGGATTGCTCATGAATATGATTCTAATGATGAATTGTTTGGATAATTTCCTCCCAAAACTAATTAATTTTTATATCATCAATTGAAGTCATGAAAATAAATGTTTTCATTTTATTTTACTCTCTCTATGTACATATAATTCGAAAAAATATTTATAATGAAAAATTATATCATTTATGTATTCAGTCAAAAACAATTTTTTTGACCATATAAATGATTTCTAAAAATGTTTTAAATTTATTTTAATGTTACCCTAGGATTTTTTAATGTTATTAATCCTAATTTTTAATTATATATATAAAAATTATAAAATGAAAATTCATTATATTTTGAAAAAAATGCGTGATTGGATTTTTTTTCTAAAAATATGAAATCAAAAATTATTTTAAGTAGTATGGTATATACTTCCACCATTAACTCTCAAATTGATACATATTAAATTTTAAAATTCATGTTTATTTTCAATAAAAATGATATCCTACAATTTTTATAAATTTTTTGTTTACAAATCATGGTTATAAAAATACGACATTTTCTTATAGAAAAGCATCAATTGGTTTATATCTAGATTTATAAGTTTCAATGTTTTATTTTTATAGAAAAATATTTTTAAAACGTTTTGTCTTATAAAAATTTATTCTCTAATCGGATCATCAAATATACTAAAGAAATGTTCTGGGTTATATTTTAAAATTAGATTCTATATATGACAACTACCTTTGATTTTACTTATGTATTTCCCTGGATGAGATTGAATTATAAAATCCTTATTCATTATATGGATGATTAATGTTTATATTGATGTAATTTTTATAATGACAATTAATTTTTAATGTTTTTTGATAGGTTGATTTTATGAAATCATTGTAAAAGCAATTTTCATTACAATGGTTATGAAATGTGGATATGATGAATGTTTTTTCATATTGTGGAACACATTGCTATGGTTTTCACATTGAGAGAGTTGGGATATATATCTTCCTCAAATGTAATGGATAATGATTTATAACACATTAGATAATAATGTGAAACATGGTAATAGTATAGATGGAGTATGGGAAATAGGTGAGTCTAGATAAACATCAAGAGATATGTGTGTGTTGATCTAATATAAGAAATTAGCACCTGTTGATCCACAATGGGAAATAATTGATATGTCTGGACCCTAAATGATGATGGTCTTAGTAATTAACCATTACTAATAAAATAATTTTATATTATTGTTATGGTTCCATTATTTCATAACATGGGATTGTATTTGATTCCTGGTTTATGATAATTTCACACCCTTATGAGCCATGTATTAAAAATGATAGTGTATTATTCTGTGACTCTTGTGTATGTGCTATAAAAAGATAGGATCAAACATCTTATGTTATATCCCTAATCAAAAACCCTTAATATTATTCTTTTATCATAAGATCATAGGTTGATATACTTTATGCTTTCTATTATCGAGAATATGACATCAAAATTTCTTATATTTCCTTCCAAGGTTATGATGTATAAATTATTTAACACCATGAATTTGTAAATGATAAAATTATGTTTGATAGCATATGCGATACACAAAACTGAATCCATACATGATGATTATTTAAATAAAAATGATATTAACAACAATTAAATTTCAGATTGTGAATAGGATTAATTAATTTATAATATATATATATTTCTTAATCAACCTAATTTTATTGATAAAATCATGTTAATTAATAACTCAAGGTGTGTTATTTTATTTTGATTCTAAAAAATGTATTTTATTGAAAAAATGTATTTTAATTTTTTTTAGAAATAATTAAAATTAATTTGAAAAAAATTGAAATTATATATGATGAAATTAATTTAATTATTGAAGTTATATTATCAAAATTACTTTATTGTGATATTTTTGAATTATTTAGAAAAAATATTTGTTTCAACGAATATTGTAAAAAGGCATAATTTTTATTAATATTGACATTTTTCTAAAAATAAGTAATTGAAAAACATTATTATTTTAAATATATTTTAATTTAACGTATTTAATATTTAATTATATATATTCCATTATATTAAATTAATTCATCATTTTACCAAATTTTTGTATAAGATTATTTTTAGGCTTATAACCTAATTTTTTAAAAAAATAATTTATAATGATTAATATTTTCCCATTTTAGTTGATTTGAAATACCCATAAGGAATTTTTTTTTAAAATATTTTGAGGGATATAATATATAAAATTATATAAATTCATATAATGAATATTAATTTTTATATAGTAAAAGTAAAAACATTTTTCCTTTAAAAACCCATTTTTTCAAAAACTACATTCCATCATTCTAGAAGGGTTTATATTAGATTATATTATTTTTTATATGTGAATATATTTTTAAAAAATTGATTTCATATTTTTCATAATCATTATTAATTATTGGTATCATGGTCACTTTATTTTTTTTTAAATATGAAGAAAACCGTAATAAATATTTTTTACCATTGTTAAAGTGAAATATGTTAAATAAGGGTTACAATAATTTCAAAAGTATAATTAAAAAAGTAATCATATTATTATTAATATTAATAATTCTATTTAAATATATTTATTATTATATTTAATTACATTTCTTTATAAATAATTTAGATATTGTTATAATAAAAATTTGATTTTTTATTTGAGGAAAAAAAATTTTGTTTAAAAAGAGATTTATATTATGAAATTCATTTCCAGTGAATTTATGATTTTTCAAATAAATTAAATTTATATAAAATAATACTATTATATATTTTTAATTAAATATAATTGATAATATAAATTTTAGGGTGCCAAATATAATTATTATAAGGGTTCAAAAACTGTTATTGTCAAAAAAGAATCCCTTGTTTCCCTATTAATTTCATGGGTAGTTTAAAAATAAAAAATTTACCGATTTATAAAAATTATGATGATAAAATAAATATTATTATTTCAATAAAGATTTTATAATTTCCCAATAGTAAATTTTATACAATTTTCTTATGATGGTCAAATTTTCTGGTAAATATTTATATAAGTTTATATATATAGATTTCACTATGAAATTATAATGACCAAAAAGTGAATTATAAAATTATTTAATGGGTTACCAATACAAAATATTTATTGGAAATTAAAAATAAATTGTTCTTGTTGTTATTTAACTAATTTTACGATGCCTTTATTAAACATCCAAAACCGAAATAATATTATACGATTTTAATATCATTTCGTTATGAATATGATTCACATACACATCACCAAAGGACATATTTTAATGTTTTAGGAACATGAAATTATTAAAAAATGGAAACTACTACTCTTTGTAAAAAACCATTGTAAGGAAACCAGAGAATGTTTTTGGTTTTGATTATTTAATTATATAGAGTAAAAAACATATTTTTTGGAAAAAATAAATAACTCCCATATATTTTCATATATAATAAAAACTAATATCCCATTTCTATACTCTCAAAAACCTCAATCTACATCCTTACATGACCCTCCCCAATATAGAGTTCTCCAGATGATCCCCAATCTCTCGTAGATCTCAGACCAAGCCTTTGTGACCACCCTCTAATGGGTAGGGATCACTTTATCTTATTTTTCATTTAAGAGCCTTCTTTGTAATTATCCTTTTGAATCAAAATTGGTAATGTCGTCATGAATTTTTAATGAAACCAATATTTTATAATTGATCTATTAATAATGAGTTATAAATTCTACCCTCTAATTATATAATTCTCATAATCAGTTAATATTACAAAATTTAATAATGTATCAAATCATTACTAGTGTTGAGTGATCCCTTTCACTCTCATTGTGCCCTCCTATGAATCCTATTATACGCCATTCTAGTAACAAAATTATGCTATGCGTTTTCCATGCAATGTTTTTAGTCAACAATCCCCCATGTATTATGTGTATTAATTCCCAAATTTTCATGTCAGATTATTTTTTTACATGTCCTTCATATTATCGTATATATTTTATTGTGATGAGAAACCCATTAATATATCATTAATTAATTTTATGAATATTTATGTATTGTATTAGTGATGATAAAATGACACCCGATTTTTCTATGACTATTATTTGTGTGGTGTGTACCATAAAAATTTCCAATCAAGGTTATCAAACTAGTTTTACAAAGAATAAATTTATTAGGGACTACGATGTATATATCCCACAATACTTAACTGTAGGACTAAATGTGATTAAAAATGTTCTTATGTTATATTATATACATGGAACAATTATGGATGTAAATGATGTGATTATGATTGTTTTACCTATATAGAACACCAATGCATTGGATAATGTTTTTTTGTCATGAGATACCATGAATGGTTCATGTGAGGATTTCCGATACACATTATGTTATTATTTTTTGGGTGGTTAAGGTATAATTATTATTATACAGTCAAGTTTAATTTGGTTTCCACATTCCTATTTTTACATTATATTATCAAGCAACATCATGACTCATTAATCATATTTATGAATCTCACCCCTGTAATGTCCCATTGAAATGACTATTTTCCCAGTTGTTTTAATTTTTTTATGTTATGTATTTTTAATCCATTATTTTGATTTATTGCTCCTCATTTCTTATGTGTTTCCCTATGTAATCCCATGATATTTTAAATGTTGTGTAATATTTGAATAATGCTAACGATTTTTCAAATATTTATTTTTTATTCATGTATAATACTGTTGTGTCATTTAAAAAATTACGTATGGAATCTATGAATATTTATGTTTTGGGTTATATAAATTGTATTATTATTTAATAGATAAAAAATTAATGTGTAACAAAGAAAATGGATTCTGTAGTTGGTATCAAAGGAAAGTATACTTATTTTTGGTAATAATATTAGAAAAAAAATTACGGATAGCATTCAACATAATAAGTCATCCATAGTTTTTGGTAATGTACAAAGTATGTTCATTTTGAGAAATTACATAAATGATTGGATTATATTACTAGATATGGATTTGAAAAAGAAGAGCCATGTGGTAAATCCTAAAACACTATTTTGATCTAGACTCAATTGGGATCTAATGTACCAAAAATGGGTCCTTCTTTACAACTTTTTTCAAAATCCGTGGGATATTATTTGGTAAATTAAAAAGCATGTTAAGAACCATCATTGAATTGGTAAAATTACAAAATAATCAATGTTAATAAATATATCATGGATATCATAGATCAATGATATAAAATTCATAATTTATGAAATATATTTCATTTACATATTATATCTTTAATGTTATTGTATTCATGTTTAGTTTTTTATAGATTAAAATCTTTCATTCAACAATTTTACATTTTATAGTAAATGGATGGAAATATGAGGAACCAAATTAGAAAAAAACTTATACAAAATGTGACTCATTTGAAAATTAGATAAGTAACATAATGTTCTCTTAGGTTATTCATCTTATTATTATTCCAAACTAGGTATAAAATATAATTATTAAAAAAACAACATATTTAAATTTCTAAATATTTCAATAAAAAGGATAATGATGTCTCAAATAAGTTCATCTAGTATAGGTGAAAAATGACAAATGATTCAGTTTTATATGCTTCATAATGTTTAAGGAGACTCCATGTGAAATTAAAGAAATTAACATGTAGGTGTTTTTTGTGTGCAATAAATTTGGGGAAGAAGTAGCCTTTGTACCTAAAAAAAGAAGATAATAAATGAAGGAAAGGGAATTACATCATATGGAACATGTTAGTTTTCAATTTATTTTGTGTTGATAATATATCAATTGACATTTTACATTCCCTAATACAAGGATTACATCATAGAAAAAGGATGTACCTCTTCTATGAAAATTATTGAAGTGAAAGGATTAAATAATTTATTTATCATTATTTTAGGATTTTTTTAAAAAAAAACAACCCTATTGACAAACAGTTGGTGGTTAATTTATAAAATCAGAACAATTTAAAAGCAATCATATACCAATAGACAAAAATGTTTGTATTTATAAGAAATTAGATATGTTAATAAATCATACAATATTACTGAAAATAAAAATTACAACATAGAAAAATCATTTGAAACACCATGGATTACAAGGTGAAGAATTGATTAAATGATTATGAATCTTATCTATATTCCCTGAGATATGATATGTTTAAATGTTTATAATGAACATTTTATATCATGGTTTATGATATTGTAAATGTTTTTTGATCTCGTCGAACACATACATACAATTCTCATTATGTGATAGGTGGGACCTATTTATTATTCCAATGAATTGTGTGGAGATTTAAATATATTGACATATTTTGGAATATAAGGTTGAGTTAACAAAATGTATTAAGGGATTTTTTCTACTATGATGGTATTTGGAGTGTACCATGAATACTATGATAGTTAGAAGAGTGAACCCATTGTATTATGATAACCTAGTCTGTGACCCTCGAATGCTATAGAAATATTTTCCAAGGGTTATGTGTATTCTCAAATTCCATGATTTATAGGAATGGTTTATTAAGGGTATATTTTTGAAAAGGATGTCTTACATGGGATAGTTTTATGGTAGTTCCCCATATTATATTGTTGTGTGACTAATAACCAAATTCATTATACCATTACAGTCCCCATTATTGTATTTTATAATGTAATGAATATCCATATAAATGATGTAATATATATGTTTGAAAATCCCGTGGTTACATAAATTATATCATATGAAAGGTTTAGTTTATAATAAAAACCATAGAAGGTAAAAAAATAGTGATATCCTTAGGGATAATCTTATGGATATATCTAGGAATATTTCGATGTATAATTATAACATTGAGTAAAGTTATAGGAAAATGTCATAGGTTTCTGTTAAATAATAGAGTTAGTTATTTACATGAAATCATATCTATAAATGGATAATAAAAGTGTTTATGGCTATAGTACATATTTACCTGGAGTAAATAACTCAAAATATAAAAAATTGAGCTAGAGTCGATCATCACCTTATAAATGAGAATGAGAATATTTTTCTGAAAGAACTAATTTTATTCACCCAAACATGTATTATTATAATAAATGACATAAATAAATTTATGTCAATTATTTTTATGAATTTTTTATTTTAAATATTCAAAAAAATTATCATTTTTCTTCAGGGTTTTCTAGATGAGAGATATAGAAAAAAACTAATATTTAGATTAAAAGTTTATTTTTATAAATAAAATATGTTTTCTCTCATTTGAAAACATATTTTAAAACTAAATTTTATACTATTTGAAATGGTTTTCATAAATTAAAACATATTTATTTAATTAGGAATTTATAATCTATGTTATGATTAATTTTTTTTATTTTTATTAAAGGAATAAATCTTTAAGGTATTATAAAGAATAACTGTTTTTAATGAAAATTTTCATTTACATAAAGGATTATAAAAATTAAAAAAAATAAATATTTTTTTAAATGTAAAATTATTTCAATTATATATCGATTAATCTAATTTATATCATTTCAATGAATTTAATATTAATTTTTAACTTAATCATGTAAACCATTGAACATTTAATATTTGAAAAACATATTTGAGTCACATCTTTGATATTTGATTTGATTTTTATTTCTTAAATTTATGTTATTTGAATTTGAAAAAAATTGATTCTATATTTTTAATTATGATATGTTTTGTTATCTATGATTTCACATTATTTCCACCATAATTATTATTAAATAGTAAAAATTACTAACAATGAATAATGTAAAAATGTGTTTAAAAGGTTGTAAAATTAAAAAAGGGTTAATATCACACTAAACCTATTAAAACCCCATTTTATATCCATGTTTTTAAATTATCTCTTATATTATCTTCAAATTTCATTTTCAATGACTTTTAGCAACTGAAAAACCCAAGGTACAACTTTTTCATTTAAAACATTACAAGTGTGCCACTCACCTCAATCTTAAAATGAATCTCACTATCATCTCTTATTACTAGTTATAAACCCATTCGAATAAGATAATAAATCCCTATATAATGTACACACATCCCTCGTATCATCATTTAATCCTTAGTGTAGCTAGAAAGGGAACCCGATATTCCTTTTGTGGAAAACAAAAAGAATTTTTCATGATAAAGAGTAAACTTCCTGGATAAGGAACGTTAATTAATTTATTAATACGACTAATTCAATTATTATATAACTATACTATTATTAAAACATATATATTCAAGAAAAATATTTTTTTTGTAAAGGGTATTCCTAAGAAACTCATATTCCATCAACTTGGATACAAGATAATTATTAATGTTTGTGTCAAACTACTACCTCAGAAACCAATGTAATCCATTTTTCCATTACCACCACTAATAGTTTTATGTATTGAAACATTTATTATATTTATATGATATTAGTAAGATAATTTTACTTCTATAAATATTATATCTAATATAACATGTTTTTCACTTTAAATCCTTTTGTCATTACGCTAATTCCTCTCATGTGTACAACAAACTATCTACCTGTGAAGTGAGGTGATTTATTCTCACTAGATATTTTCATTGAACCTAATAATTATAATGTTAATGAAAAAAACTTATATATATTAAATAATAATGGTTAATTAATTTTAATAATTATTATCATCCCCTTTATCATCCATTAAAAATTTGAAACAACATTCTTGTTTACGAAAGACCTTCTGTCCCCATAAATGAAACTTTTAGACATTCAATCCCATTATTTTATGAATACATATTAATATTTATTTAAAAAAAATTTATTATATCTATTTTCCATTTTACACTCTGAATATTATTTTATGAGGATCAATGAACAACCACATGAATAAATAAACAAAAACACTCATGAAAAAAATCATAAAATTAACATAGAGAAATACCAATTTTATAATGGAAATATTAATAAGTGGATGTAGAATCTTTTTAATAGGATTATATATGATATTATATTATTTTTTATGATTCATTTATTTTTTAAAGAAATATTCTAATTATAAATGTGTATAAAATGTCTATGAAAATTTCAAAACTCAGGTGGTGTGGTATTTCTGTCTCAGTTTTATCTTCTTTGAGAAGGATTTTATATTCACAACAATTTTATTTTATAAGGAATATATACTAACCATGGAAATATTTTATGATGTTTCACATGAATGTTTTGGGAATATTTTTATCAATTTTTTTATTTCACATTCATGTGGATTAAGGTTCAAGAGATACCAATGTTTTAAGGGTTTTTTCTATATTTCCCATCCATGAGACATATATTATGTTATGAACCAATCATATCTTAGGAGATGTATATACCACCCCTATGAAATTTTATATCATGAATATCACAATTATCTTCATATTTTTAGATTCATTTAATTTTTTTGTTTTCTGAGGATCTCTATTAAATGTTACCAATGAGGTAAGATATTTGTATTAAAATCTCGGCATCTATAAAGATTGTTTATGATTATACATTAAATGATTAAATATAATGATCTATCTCTAAAAAATCTATTGAAATAAATTACCATATGGTAATTTAATTAGATGAAATTACCTCAACACATTTTTCTGTCATTATTTACTCAAGATTTTATATGAAATTTTTTAATACAGATCATTTTTATTTATCTATTTGATAGAAACCAATTTTTCTTCTAATAATTTTGTTCATATTTTTTTTAGAAATATTATTTAAATTATTAAAATAAATTTTAAAATAAATTTTTAACTAATTCTAAAATTTAAGATATTTGTTTTAATTTTAATGTCTATACAGTTTTAAAGTCTCTACATTTTTGTCTTTTAATAAAAATATTAAAAGAATCATTGTTTTATTGTGTACGAAATGAAGTTCAGGTACTACCATCATGAAAATTATTATATTTGAATCATTATTTATAAATTTTCATTTTTTTTCAAATAAATAGATTTAAAAAAAAGTAATGCTTCAAAAATAAATAAAAAGGAGAAATGTTTCATTCCTTAAGAAATTTTTTAAATTATTTTCAATGTCTTAGTTATATGTTTTCAAGTAATATTTACCAAGAAAAGTATTTCCGTCATATTTTATGTTTTTTTTCTAAAAATGGATTTTGAAATAAAATGTATTTTCCATATGAATTTTTCAAGTGAATTTTTAAAATCATTTTCCATATATGATTAAATCCTTGACGATGCCTCCGATTTATAGGGGATATGTCCTAAGGATACCATTTTTATTATAATTTGAATGCTTTCTGTTTATGATAACATTATATTTATGAAACATATTTCTTCTCCACATGTTATAAACTGAGGAAATTATTGTGAAATATTCTTCTATCAATTGTTTATGATATGATGAAAATAATATGAAACCTGCCACTTTTTGACATGATATAATAGGATGAACTTTTTATGAAACCCATTTCATTTCATGAGTTATGATACGAAGTAATTTTTACTATCTTGTAGAAAAAATATGTTTGATTTTCATTATTTCGTATATGATACATATATCTCCCTCCAATGAATTGTGTAAATGTTAATATATTATGAGATATACTAGAATAGAACATCTAGAGAAACATGTTAATTCTGTTTGTACATATGTGATGATGGTTCTGGGTGGGAATGTTGCATGCTTTGAATTTTTGGGGAGTTAACTCATTCCACAATGATAACATTTGTTATGATTCTTGACAACTATGTAAATAATTTTCAATGGTTCTCTGTTTTCCACAATTCCATGTGTAATTACAATGTTAAGATCTAATGGATTATTTTCATGGATTTCCATATGATTAATATCTTATAAACTACCAATAGTTTTTCTATTACCCATGATTATTTTCTTTGATATGAAGGGTAGGTTTTTAAAAGGTTATGATCATTTTTTCATCTACACATTTCAATGTAATAATTATGTATCTCCTTTTTCCCTTACTCATCATATGAGATCAACATTTCTTTTATTCTTATTCTCTCAGTTATGAACAAATGTTTTAAGTAGGGTTTGATTGTAAAGAGTTCTATAGGGGAATTACATTATCGGTGATATTAAATATCTTTCACCAAATAAAAAGAATGTGTACCTAGTCTGTAAATACACAATACCATTACGTTCATCAAGAATGTGTTTATGTAATGTAATGAATATTCATCTAGAAAGATGTTTAATCTATGGATAAAAATCCTAGGTCCCAATAGTGTTAGAGTAACAAGGCATGACCCTATACTCTTTACCTTTTTATGGCCATGTACCCCATGCATAGACATATATTATTAAGAAACATGTCATTGGCATCTGTTGGGTCCACTCGTTGATTGATATTTTTCTCTATGCCTAATCCAGATTGGTGTTCTCCGAGAGTAACAACTATGTTGATAGATTTTTTTCGAAACTCGATAATACTATAACTATATCTCTCATTTAATTGTCTCAATGTATTAATCCTCCAGACTCAGTAGTATATATGATTATGTGATTTTTCATGCATAGATATTTCAGGTCAAAATTTTTCTTCCACCAGAATCCCATAAAAAATATCTTGTAGCACAACCTATAATGTAATATAAAACCCGAACCGGTGACAAAAAAAATACAGAAAATATCCCATAATCATCCCAACACATCACAATCATGTCATTTATCTTGATTCTGAACACATGGGGAGGATCAATTTTTCGAATGGTAAATTGGGAATATATTTATTAGAGGGTATATTTCAAATCTCTATCCTAATGAGATATAAATGATTAATGCATGAAGAATTAGGGAGAAAAAGAAAAAACATAGATATTATGAATGCAGAAAAGTGTTGCTAATATAGGTATAAGTATATTGACATAAAATTAAATAATGAAGATAAAAATAAGGAAGGACACACTGAGTATCATCCATTCAGAATTGTACGATGATAAAACAATAACTTAAAAATAAACAAATGATCCATGAATTTATTATATGAAAAGTTTGAATAACTTTTCTCATCAAATAATTTTTTTTTATTAAATCATAAAAAAAAATACCCCTTATTTGGATAAATCAATAATGAATATTTATAGACATTTTCCTCAGTGAGATCCATGAACTCAATTTGAGTAGACAATCCATGTGGTACCATTCTATTGGACCCTGATCTAACGATGCCATAATGCACACCTCTAATGGGCCTCCCAGATCCAAAGGGTTGGGACTATAACCCTTGGATTATACCACAACAATTATTAAATAATAAGAGTATTGTACAAGATAAAAACATTAATAATTTAATTTACTAATATTCCCATGACTCTATTTAAACAAAAGAACATAAACTCCAAAACGAAATGTCACACCTTGGGTGAAATACACAATATGGATTCAATGATGGTATCTATTATCACATCTATGTATCCATTTTTGTGTTATAGAATTATTAATGAAAAAATGTTTTTGTGTGTGATATAATATGTTAAATATTTTATTAAATCAATATGGAACCTCATCAGGCCTCAAAATCCCATGCTAACTCAATTCAAAAATCCGAAAATATGTTTAATAATATTTCAAATCATTAAATTTAAAAAAGAGAGTCATAAAATTCTTCACACAATCGGATCATATAACATGAAATGAAAAAAATTATACTTTAAATGTTAATGGAATTGGGCTCAGATCTAGTAATCAGTATCCCAGTTCCTCTCATAAGGATTCCCAAGCATCCCCAGACATACACAACAGGATTCACTCACTGAGTAGGGATCAAATCATAGATATAATAAATAACTATTGGATTCTCTAAAAAGGTAAAACCATACAATATTTTCATCTTTACCAATCCAATAACATGTTTCAAGACATTCTCAAACATTCAAACCAACAAAATATGGTTGATATTATGCACCATGTCTAACTATGGTACTATGGTTAAGCCGTATGTCGGATCACATTCTCAATTGATTATCTTGAAAGGGAAAATGTATCAAAGATATAACCTGTAACACCATCCAAATACTTGTATTCTATTTTTAGGCAAGGCCATGAGGAATACATGATCTCCATTATCGAAATATGAATTCACCGTTCATGTTTTTTATATTACTTATAATTGTTTCATATAGTCCTCATCCACTCCTAGATGATCTACCCATTCTTTATCATTTCATACAAAAAAATTATGAACAATACTGATAAAACCCTAGGATCAATAAAATATAGTGAAGACCTATATGGTATCCTATATAAAGATTAAAATAGTTTCATACAAATGTTGGAATGGTACATTTTGTTTTACGAAAACTCCACTAAGAGTGGTTGATCCTCCCAACTACAAAAAATCACCAAAATGAATTAAGGATTCCTTTCCTCCCAATCCTAAATGGTCCACATAGGGTGGATATCATCTTGGGGATGAAACAACCTCATCCAATGCACCCAAATCTCAAAGGAATCTATTTATCCTCTAAAAACTAGATATGAAGTTATAAACACTATATTAAATGTACTTTGATGCGACTACTTGATAATTAACTATCTATTTCCCATAATTCCTTTTAAATCTATCATCTATACCATTGTATTCTATAGAAAAGATATAGGGATAATTGTTGAGTCATTCAATGAACACATATATACAATACTGACATGTGAACAATTAGTTGAATCCCTCCATTATTTCCATAGATATACTATCCCACCTCATTTCTAGAACAAAAAGGGGTTAATCTAATTGTAACGCCCCAAGCTTCCATGATACACTTCTCATTCAATAATGCAATAGCTTGCATTATACGCAACTTCGAGTTCTAACACACTGCAACTAATCAAAGTAGCCGTTATGAATAGTAATACCCACTTTTTGAAATTATATAAATTTTATATTTCAAAATGGACTTAATTTTTGGATTCGGAATATCTAAATTAGCCTATGTTGAATTTTTGGTATTTTTCTGAGAACTTCCAATTTTTTATGAATAGTGAAAAATACTGAAAAACTAATTTTTTAATCAAAATAATTTATAGTGATAAATTATACAATTGAGTGGTTTGAAAGTATAATTAGAATATATTTTTACCATTTTATCCAATGGTGGTCATTAGAATTAATTTTACTTTGAAATTGGACATAAACTATTGTCAATCTTTTGATATATATTGTTAATTAAAAACACGCTATTTGTTGTGACAACGGGAATTAATTATGAAATTAATTAATTCAACTTATCTGTTTGTAATTTTTTAAAATAGACATCAATTTTGAATTCGGAATATCAATTATAGCTTAGGGTGAAATTTTGGTATTGTTCTGAAAAACATCAATTTTTTATGAATAGTGAAACCACTAAGTGGTAGTTAAAAAACTGAATTTTCGTTTAAATGAAATATTTCCACTTCTATTATTTGATTTTCAAAAATCATACATACATGGTTTTCATTATAAATTAAAATTTGGTTCAATGGGAATAAAATAATTTTTTGGTGAATAGTAACTTTTAAGTTTAATTAATCACGATTAAAGGTAATTAGTGAAATTTAATGTAAAAATGATATTATAAAAATATGAAAATAACTTTACACTTTTCCTACCCCTATTTTATGTGTCATGGACGAAGAAGACAATCCATGGGTAAACTTTGGGACCACATGGAGCCACTTTGGAAGGAAAATGACATAAATAACATTTATTTAAAGTTAAAATAAAAATGTCACAAACATAAGTTTTTTTACTAAAACAATTTTTAAATGGGGTTATAAAAGTCATATATTTGACTATCAATATTAATTAGATATCCAAGAAGATTTCATATATCATGATATTTTTTTTATAATTTTTAGACATTAAATAAATTAAATTATATATGACACCATGATGATGCAGCGATTACCTAATTAATTAATGATTTAAATAAAATGAAATGATAATATAAAATCCAAGGCATAAACTTTTAAAAATCCTATTGAATGAGTAGATTTCGACCCTTATCACATTATCCTAGAATAATATAAGTGTGGGACCTTTAAAATCCGAAACTCATTATATAATAAAATAACATTTCATTACTTTCCAAGAGTGCCCCTCCTCTCCACTTATAAAAGGCCCCCACCACTGCCACCTTAATCACACTTTCAAACCCTTTTGGCTCGTACAACCTCTGACCAAATACTCTCCCAACATCCCTCTCTTACTCCTAGAAACCTCACTTTGGGAAGAACTATTCCCAAGGAAGTCTTTGGATCAAATCAAAAAGAGTTACCCGATTTTAAGGTAATCTCTTCTCTTGTGTTCTTTTATTTTATTTTTCTTCTCCAACCCCCTAAAATATTTTTACACATTTCTTTTGTAACAACAACAGTATCCTCAATATACCAGGATGATGTTATAAGAAGAATTCGTGCTACACTTAAACACACCTACATCTAATGGTTAAAGAACATACTGTTTCTGTGGGTGGCGAAATACTGCCTCACGAAATGTTGATTGTTCAATATTCTCTTAACACCTCTAATGGTTGCCATTTTGATGACACTATTTTCATATATGATATATATATTATTTTTATGTTGTCCTTATGCTTATTTATTTCTCATTTATGGCATACTTTATGATTTCCATTATGGGTAAACACGATAATTTCATTTTACGAAGTGCGGACTATCGCCCCCTCAAAGTGATTTGAATCGTTAATTCCATATGTGGGGTGTATAAAAGATAGAGTAAATGGTATTATACATTATATTATACTGGAATTATATTATACCTTTATATAATTATACCTTCATTCAATTAAATATGAAATAGAAAAGAAAGTAGCATTCATGCGTACGCACGGCTTACCGCCTCCATGAACGGTGCATTTCATCTCTTACCTCTAAATGTTACGTAATATTATAAATGAATGTATATATTGGATATATATGATGTATATGATATATAAATCATGAATATAATTATCGATAAAATGGATATTTTACCACATGGTCAATGTGTAATTATAAGAAGTTTATTTTTGACTTAAGTACCTAAGATCAACAAAACGACCGTTATAAACTTAAATAATTACATAATATTCATAACATGGTAATAAGTGATATAAAAGGAATAATGAAAATGAAAAAGGTTCTTAAGTAAATATAAATTAACTCTAGTGTATTATTTAGGAGGTTAAAGAATGATCGAGTCAAGTCAGACACGAGGTAAGGGAACTTCTTAACCCAATTTCTATTCTTTGGGTTATTCTCCTACTTTCAAATTATGTCATGATATTATTAGGTCATATCTTGTATTTGTAATTTCTTTATGTGTACTTATAGTGAATACACATAATAGATCTATTTTATTTTAAAAATGATCTTTGTAAGGACTTCGTCTCAATCTCCTTTCATTGAGGCATATTTGGTTTTATACACAACTTTCATTTATACGGTGTATAAACACCTTTGACTTTTACTTTTATTCAAAAGGAATCTTTTTTATACAAAGAGTTTTACTAAACGAAAAAAGGGAATGTTTTTTCATACGTATATGGAGACAATGACTTCTCCTCCGCCGTGACTATTATTTGAGTTTGGGCTTCCTCTATAAGCCATAACTTTTTTAAAATGAAAAATAAATACCATGTTTTAATTTTCTTTTATTTTGGTATTGAAAATGGTATTGAAAATGTTTTTATTATATCAATGTGTTGTATTTATATCTTGTGATTGAAATTTATAAATTCTATATTTTCTTTATGCATGTTTTATGTGATACGATTATGTTATGGTTTATGATATTTTTAAACCTATTCATATGAAGAATGTATTGGACTTAATAAGTGACGGGTGGAGCCCGCTATAGCTCCTCGATGAATCAGCAGGTCTCATGAGACAAACTAGTGTCTTGGCACGAGGCCTTGACAAAATATTATTTGTGATCTTGGCATGAGGCCTTGGCTATGTGGTTATGATATTCTGGCATTATGCATTCCATCATTATGAAAGTGGTTATTGATATTGCATGTGATTATTCGACTAGTAGAATATCCATGTGAGTAAGTAAATGGCATTATCTAATTTAATTTTTTCCATATTATGCTGAAGTTAAAGTTTAAAAAGCCTTTTGATTTAGTTATACATTTCCATAAATGTTAATGTTTATTTACGAAAGCTTCTGCAATATTGTTATACTTACTGAGCATCTGAGCTCACCCCTTTCAATGTTTTAATATTTTCCAGGATGTGAAGAAGTCTTTTATGAATGACCTACAAGGATAGTCAGAAGAGGATATGAGTGTGGACTATGGAGACTTTGTTATTGTAGTTTCTCACTTTATGATGTAATGTAACATTTACGAAAGTATCTTGTGTTTCCAAGGCTACTAAACTAATCGGCCATTTGAGACTTGATCTTTTTTTATCATGCCAATGTTATGCAATAATGCACCGACTCTAGGTATCTGGGGTCGGGGCATTACAGTTGGTATCAGAGGCAGTTTAGTACTATCCTTGGAAGATAGATTTAGATAAACTCTGATTAGAGCACATAGCCCAAAGATAGACTTTGGGGATTAGTATAGAAAAACTTCCTAGAATTTTGTTGTTGTAGAGATTTTGTGAGTTTTCCGAGCAATACATCCCTGTCTGGATACGAGCAGGTAGAGGCAGATCTAGAACAGATGTACCTAGGGGTATAATCCGAAAACACCGCTTTGATCTATACTCGAACGGGAACTGTTTCACGACAACAGGCCTTGCTGCACTCTTGGTTACGACACTCCCGGGGGATATGCTTAAGATAATTATCATTTTATTTTCAAACCACTATGAAGGGTTATGAGTATATACTTCCTCAAAGAAAATTTTTTATGGATTATATCCATATATAGTTCAATTTATGTTTAGTATTTTACAAGTATGGAATTATGTATTTTGATTCATAAACTAATTATGTTTATTCCATTGTTTAGAAATGGCGCCTAGTGGAAGGAATGGAAACCGAATCAATTCATGCACTCCATGTAGGGATTTACCTCCTGCTCAAGATAATTATTGTGGAGCTGGAGATACAGCTGGTGCTGATCAAATTATTACCATACTAGGACAACTCACTTAGGTTATGAATAATAACCTTACTCGTATGGAGCACCCTGATCCGCAACGTGGAGGATCAATGATAGATTGTTTCATGAGGCAATAACCAACAACATTTAATGGGGGTACAAATCCAATAGTAGCTGAGCAATGGTTAAACTCCTTAGAGAAAATATTCCATGCCTTGGGGAGTAGTGAAAGGGAAAAGGTTATCATGGCAGTTTACCGCCTCACTGGAGATGCTAACCAATGGTGGTCGTTGATTCAAAATAAAAAGGAAGAGGATGAAGTATCAAATATTGAATGGAGGGAGTTCGAAGAGATTTTCTTAGAAAAGTACATTCCATATGACCATAGAGCAGATATGAAAAGGCAATTTCTGAGTCTAAGGCAGAAGGAGGATGAGAATGTCGCAAAGTATGAGTCTTACTTTACATGGTTAGCAAGGCATGCATCATATTATATACGTAACCCAAGAAGTAGTATTGATCATTTCTTTGATGGTTTAAAACCATTTTTCCATCGATCCTTAGTCTCACAATCCTTCTCGTCATATGAAGATATTGTCTCATGTGCTATCAAGACATAAAATGAATTCTCTAAATCTTATGACAATAAAGTAAAGCAAGATAAGAATATAACGGTGGAACAATTGACAGATAAATGGAAAAAGGGAAAGAAGGATTTTCCATTATGCAATAATTCTGGGAAGAATCACCACGGTACCTGCCTAAAAGGAATGAGAGTTTGTTATAAATGTGGAGAAAAAGGTCACCAGGCTCGTGATTGCAAGGGAAAGAAAGAGGCTATCAATGTTGAATGCAACAATTGTAGGGAAATGGGGCATTTTGAAAATTATTGTCCTAAGCTTCAGAGAAACTTACCTCAGAAAAGTCCAAGAGATCAAGGACAATCTTATGCTGTTACTATAGTTGAAGCGAAATAATTAATGTATTGGTTATTTGGATTCAAGGATTATATTCTGGTTATAAAAATAATGTGATATATATAAGAATTGTACTGCAGTACTTGTTGTTATCATTAAAGTTTTAATATGATGTAGGAAATCTTATTTTTAGTATGTGACAATAAGATAAACTTTACTTTGTTTAGGGAATCTAATGTTACAGTTGATTTTGGAATTTAAGGACCCTTTAGAGAAAGTCTGGACGGAGGTATTTTGGATAACTATAAAGGTTGGAATGGATTAAGTTGATCTTTGAATAGTATTGTTTAAGGTTAAAACATTTCTGAAGATTATTTTTGGAATATTAATATACTATAGTTTTATGAAAAGGACAACCTGCAGGGTGGGGCATAACCCTTCGCGTCGGAAAAAGTTGCAGGAATCGAACCCACAATCATAGTGTGGCATGCCTTTATTACCTACCACTAGCCTACAGGAAGTCCCTGGTTAATAAAAAATAGTTTTACTAATCTAAATGGTATGTGTTAATATTTGGAACATTATAAAATTAGGATAAATAGAATATTTTTGAGTTCTATTACCTTTTATAGTAAAATATGGGTTTGTGGTAAAAATTTATTAAATAATGAAATATACATGACAAGTATGTATATTCCCTTACATTCTTAGTAAATCTCCTAAATAAATTCCTCAACTTTATAAAAGGTAACTTAAAACAAAAATGTTGCCGGTTAACTTTTCCAACTGGGGATTCAATGACTATTTAACCATTCACAAGTTTGTGATTTTCTTATGGTTAACTTTTTCCTAATCTAGTTTTCTACGACTCTCCATCAGACCTTGATGGTTTGTTTTACTTCCATATCCATATTTTCAAAGAATCCTAGTATTGGCTATCTCGGGTTACCTTTGTACTTATCTTTCTATCTTTTAAAGTTATATTTTTATTAACCTTATTTCCGATGTGGGTTTTCCACAAAGGTATTTTCTATTTTCAATCTTTTATTTTCAATGAAAAATTTCAAATTGCGAGGACGCAATTTATTGAAGGAGGGGAGAATGTAACACCCCGAACTTCCATGATACACTTCTAATTCAATTATACTATAGCTTGCATTGTACGCAAATTCGAGTTCTAACAGACCACAACTAATCAAAGTAGCCATTATGAATAGTAGTACCCACTTTTTGAAATTATATAAATTTTATTTTTCAAAAAAGAGTTCATTTTTGGATTCGAAATATCGAAATTAGCCTATGTTGATTTTTTGGAATTTTTCTGAAAACTTCCAATTTTTTATAAATAATGAAAAATACTAAAAACAAATTTTGTAATCAAAATAATTTATAGTGATAAATTTTAATATTGAGTGTTTTTAATGTATAATTAGATTATATTTTTACCAATTTATCCAATGGTGGTCATTATAATTAATTTCACTTTGTAATTGGACATAAACAATTATCAATCTTTTGATATATATTGTTTCTTAAAAACACGCTATTTGTTGTGACAACGGAAATTAATTATGAAATTAATTAATCCAACTTATTTGTTTGTAATTTTGTAAAATAGACATAATTTTTGAATTCAGAATATCAATTATAGCTTAGTGTGAAATTTTGGCATTGTTCTGAAAAACTTCAATTTTTGATGAATAGTGAAACCACTAAGTGGTAGTTAAAAAAATAATTTTTCGTTTAAATGAAACATTACCACTTCTGTGATTTGATTTTAAAAAATCTGACATACATGGTTTTCATTAGGAAGCAAAATGCGGTTGAATAGGATTAAAATAATTTTTCGGTGAATAGTAACTTTTAAGTTTAATTAATCGCGATTAAAGCTAATTAGTGAAATTTAAGGTAAAAATGATATTATAATAATATGAAAAAACCGTTACACTTGTCCTACCTCTATTGTATGTGTCATGGATGACCAAGACAATCCATGGGTCAACTTGGGGTCCCAATGGAGCCCCTTTGGTAAGAAAATGACATAAATAACTTTTAATTAATGTTTAAAATAAAAATGTCACAAACATAAGTTGTTTTACTAAAAAAAATTAAATGGGGTTATACAAGTCATATTTTTTACTATAAATATTCATTATAAATATAAAAATATTTCCTACATCATGATATATTTTTTATAATTTTTAGACACTAAACAAATTAAATTATTTATGACACCATTATGATGTAGTGATTACCTCATTAATTAACGATTTAAATAAAATGAAAAGATAATGTAAAATCCAAGGCCTACACTTGTCAAAAACCTATTGGATGAGTATAATTAGAACCCTTATCACCTTAGACTCTAATTATATTATGATGGGACCTTTAAAATCCGAAACCGATTATATAATAAAGTAACAATACATTACATTCCAAGAGTGCCCCTCCTCTCCACTAATAAAAGGACCCCACCACTACCACCTTACTCACACTTTCAAAGCCTTTTGTCTCGGCCAACCAATGCCCAAATACTCTCCCAACATCCCTCTCTTACTCCTAGAATCCTCACTTTGGGAATAACTCTTCCCAGGGAAGCCTTTCGATCTAATCAAAAAGAGTTACCCGATTTTAAGGTAATGTCTTCTCTTGTGTTCTTTTATTTTATTTTTCTTCCCCAACCCCCTAAAATCTTTTTACTCATTTCTGTTGTAACAACACCAGTATCCTCAATATACTTGGATGTTGTTATAATATGTATTCTAGATACACTTACACATACCTACATCTAATGGTTAAAGAACATAATGTTTCTGTGGGTGGCGAAATACTGCCTCACGAAATGATGATTGTTCAATATTCTTTTAACACCTCTACTGGTGGCCATTTTGATGACACTATTTTCATATATGATATTTATATTATGTTTATGTTTTCCTTATGCTTATGTATTTCTCATTTATTGCATAATATTTGGTTTCCATTATGGGTAAACGCGATAATTTCATTTTAGGATATGCGGACTACCGCCCCCTCAAAGTGATTTGAATCGTTAATGCGATATGTGGGATGTATAAAAGATAGAGTAAATGGTATTATACATTATATTATACTAGTATTATAATATACCTTTATATAATTATAACTTCATTCCATTAAATACGAAATAGAAATGAAAGTAGTGTTCCTGTGTACGCACGGCTTACCGTCTCCATGAACGGTGCATTTCATTTATTACCTCTAAATGTTATGTAATATTATAAATGAATATATATACTGGATATATATGATTTATATGATATATAAATCATGAATATAATTATTTATATAATGGATATTTTACCACATGAACAAAGTGTAATTATAAGATGTTTATTTTTTACTCAAGTACCTAAGATCGAAAAAACGATCGTTATAAACTTAAATAATTACATAATCATCATAACATGGGAATAAGTGATATAAAAGGAATAATGAACATGAAAAAGGTTCTTACGTAAATATAAATTAACTCTAGTTTATTATTCAGGAGGTTAAAGAACGATCAAGTCAGGTCGGACACGAGGTAAGGGAACTTCTTAACCCAATTTCTATTCTTTGGGTTAATCTCCTACTTTCAAATTATGTCATGATATTATTATGTCATATATTGTATTTGTAATCTCTTTATGTGTACTTATAGTGAATACACATAATATATCTATTTTATTTTAAAAATTATCTTAGTAAGGACTTCATCTCAATCTTCTTTCATTGAGGAATATTTTAATTTATACACAACTATCTTTTATACGGTGTATAAACCCCTTTGAATTTTACTTTTATTCAAAATGAATATTTTTTATACAAAGAATTTTACTAAACGGAAAAAGGGAATGTTTTTTCTTACCTATGCGGTGACAAGGAATTATCTGCCACCGTGACTATTATTTGAGTTTCGTCTTCCCCTATAAGCCATAACTTTTTTAAAATGAAAAATAAATAGCATGTCTTAATTTTCATTTATTTTGGTATTGAAAATGGTGTTGATAAATTTTTTATTATATCAATGTGTTGTATTTATATCTTGTGATTGAAATGTATAAATGCTATATTTCCTTTATGCATGTTTTATGTGATACGATTATGTTTTGGTTTATGATATGTTTAAACCTATTCATATGAGGAATGCATTGGACTTAATAAGTGATGGGTGGAGCCCGATATAGCTCCTCGATGCATCGATAGGTCTCTTGAGAAAAACTAGTGTCTTGGCATGAGGCCTTGACAAAATACTATTTGTGGTCTTGGCATGAGGCCTTGGCTACGTGGTTATGATAGTCTGGTATTATGCATTCCATCATTATGAAAGTGTTTATTGATATTGCATGTGATTATTCGACTAGTAGAATATCCATGTGAGTAAGTTAATGACATTATTTAATTTTATTTTTTCCATATTATGCTGAAGTTAAGGTTTTAAAAGGCTTTTTTTAGTTATACATTACCATAAATGTAAATGTTTATTTACGAAAGCATACACAATATATTTATCCTTACTGATCATCTAAGCTCACCCCTTTCAATGTTTTAATATTATCCAAAATGTGAAGAAGTATTTTATTAATGACATGCAGGGATAGTCAGAAGAGGATATGAGTGTGGACTATGGAGACTTTGTTATTGTAGTTTTTCACTTTATGATGTAATGTAACATTTATGAAAGTATCTAGTGTTTCCAAGGCTACTAAACTAATCGGTCTTTCGAGACATGATCTTTTGTGATCATGCCAATGTTACGCAATAATGCATCGACTCTGGGTAACTGGGGTCGGGGCATTACACTAATCCTGCTAAAACATTGTTCCAAGCATCACCATTTGATAAGTGAGTGATCAAGAGACAAAATCCACTCCACAATTCTTTATCCCTATCCACCTAAACATACACTAATGCATCTAGTAGTTCATAATAACAAATAGAAGCATCTCTAGGATGAATATTTTAATCTCACTCAAAAACACCTCACAATAATCATTGGTACCATCATCCATTCTCTAAAAAATATGAAATTCTACCAACCTTCATAAATTCAATCACGAGAACATCCAGTAGATATCTAAACATGTATGATATCATAAAGAGTATCTCCAAACCAATTCTTATTAAAAAAAAGTAGTAGGGTATTGATCATTGACTAGATGTAAGGTGTATCATAATCATCCATTAAAAAAACTATGATGGGAAAATTATCTCTGAAACGTCACTTAGTAACTGTGAACATGATCTATTATTGGGATGATAGTATCCCATGATTCCCTTACTATGATTATAAACAATGTAAAATTAATAATCATGGGGGAGATCTATCCATCACCTCTATCTCAAATTTAAAACATTCAATGAAATGATTTAATTGAGACTTTATATGATAGAATAGATGATAAATCTCTCCCCCATACGGTATTCGTGGAACAACATTAGGGAAATGACCAAAGTTTCCATCTCATGATATTTAGTCATGTAGTTATTTTTATGAGGTCACAATTTTCAAGACCCTTAAGATATCATCACCAACCTCTACATCAGGATATATCCAATATTTGTATCTATGTCATCTCAAAACATTACATACCTATATCCTCCGCTTATTTAATCAATAGGTGAGTTGTCCTTAAAAAATGCAAAGAATATTTAAATGAATATAAGATCTTATCTATCCAAATGAATGGATTTACATTTAGAGTTAATGCATTGATGTGTGATTTTATCCTATAGAAATAATTAATGGATCTAATATAGTATTATTCCACGCCATATAATCCATTCACATATTTTATGATCAATGGCGGATCATAAGAATTCAAATTCTCATCCTTCTATGAGACCACTATGACATAATCTGATGAGATGAAATGTTCCAAAAAGAGGAATTCTTTATTTAATAACTAATACATCATGACCATACCATATTGATTATTCCCATATTTTTTTAACATGAAAATCAGAATCTATCTCATGTTTACTTCCTCAGATGCAGTGTAAACTAGGATTTCATTGAACAATACCACTATAAAATAATCTTGAAAGGGTGAAATATTCAATTCATGTTTCCAATGAAAAATAATATTGAATTATTCATAATAATAGGAATCAATAATTAAACATAAATACCAAATTAACATTATAATATCATATTTGATGTATCTATATCTCGTACTTGGAGATACTGGTAGCATCGTCTGAGGACAATACTAGAGAATAATCTAACACCTATAAACTTATGTATGTGATAATCATTCATAGTAGTATATAATTTTTATTCATAGACCCTTGATTTAGGGGATGGTAATACACAAAGATCCACAATTTCCCATCCTTACTCTTGGAGAATAATATTGGGGTAGCCTTGTAGGGAACAATTGTTTTGACCAAAAACATCCCCATAATGGGATTTGACATCACCTTCCACTAAAAAATCTCTACGAGATATCCAAGATATATGATGTAGATATAAGGTTGCCACACGGGTTAATTTCTATATCGAATTTTATTTATCAAGGAAGAGGATGGCTCAACATGTCCTTCTTAAAGACATCCTCTGTCTCTGCCACTGATGTCGGAGGTTGATAATACATGGAATCCACAAATCCATGGGTAACATAGTCTAATTGATGGTTTATCAATTTTACGCTCATATTTATGAGCCTATCCTTCATTAACTATGTTTTATTTTTACCATAAAGGAAAAGCACTTTCGATCACCATAGAAACACCACATCCTTCACATGAAATGTTCTATTGGGGAGTAAACTATGGATAATCAGTGCATAAATTGGATCATGCTATAAGGAATAATCACTACTACACATGAATCCCATAAACATTTATCATGTATAATATTTATATCAAACTATTGATAGATATATATCGTCAATAAATCCCCTTTGATAAGGGTCTCCTTGAACAAGGGTTGATCCAACAGATCAATCTAAATCTCTATATCAAGAAATAGATAAGTTTAATGAAAATAGTGGACCAAATAATTTCCATTTCTATTGAAGATAATCTATATAATATATAGATAATTCATTTAATCATCCTAATAACCTATATCTCGTGGGTTTAGCTACCTACAACTGTCCTCAACCTGAAAACTATCTCCCTAAGAATAGAGCGGATCACTCTTGGTTGTGGGGGAACAAGTCAATCCATCAACCTACTCATTGTGATATCCATTATCCACTTCCATTACAACCAAACTCTATATATCCAACCTCCTAGATTTTTATATACAATGAAAATTCATTGAAATTCTCTCTAATAGATAGTTAGATGGTCATACAATCCTCTATGATAAGACCTCGACCTTTATAGGACAAAAATTGAATCAATATCAACTGAATAATTTTATCCTACAAGCACTGAATAAAACAAATATATCTCATGAACATATCCTAAATGTTGTCTCACACAAGGATCCTAATACCAATCTTTAGCTACATGCTTCAAATGTCCCAGGTCATGCATGTTCACTACTAGAAATAATAATCGGTATAGGATCACATAGAATTATCTCTTATATTGAAGTGAAATCAATAAAAATAGTGTATTTAGGAATTAATATATATGTCATTGCAGTCATTATAATTCAATTTAGGCACTACTCTATGGTTGATGTTTAGAACAATGAATATTAGACAATTTCAATAGTATATCATGAGAGTTTGGTGAACCTGGATGAATACTCTATCATGATTATTATTACTTCCTGGTGATACATAATCTTATGGATACAAACCAATTGAATTTGTTTGGATAGAAATACTCCCTATGAGATAGTCAATCTTTTTCTAAGAGAGTTTTTCCAATCACATGTCATAGTAAATAGAAATTGCCATTTCCCTATGGATCCATGATGAAGCCTCACCTATATTACCACCATTGTATCTTGTTTGTCCACATATTCCCACAAGTCATTCATTTCATTAGTCATGGGATTTTTCAATCTCTAAAACTCATAATTTTCACTCATCCTACTCACATCATCATTCGGTTTTACGAAAAAAATACAACTCAACGCTTTGCGGTACTAATGTATAGATAACTAGAGGTGCCACCTTTTTTTAGAAGACCCTCTATTAAAGTCTCACCACTATAATGATCCACCATATTATCCTATTTTGGATTCGAATATATATATCATTTCATATGATTGCTTAAACAATCATGACATACCATGGTCCAGGAGTATATATAGGGATCCAACTCAAGAAAGTCATGGATACCACAACAAATTACTCTCTGATGAATATAAAAATACATTCATAAAACTAATGCAATCAACTATCGTGTAAACAATCAGTATGTATGAGTCTGGGAGAATGGATAAATTAGTTGTCTTAACAACACAACAGTGCCCAACTACAAATTCTTGCTCAAAACACATTTACAACGTATATCTAGTTCCCATTCAGATCCATACATCTAGACAATATCTAAACATCATTCCTGAGAATAGAACTACTCTAATTACATTTTATTATCACCATAGCAGTAGGGGAATTCATGGCCTGCAACAAGCCAATTGTCAAACCCCATACCTGACTCTAATAGGAACAGAACTAGAGACCCTCATCGAGTATGAATATCACACACATGAGAGGCCATATAATAAGGTATCATTTTTTATGCACACATATGAAAATTCATATATTATAATTAAAAATAATTTACAACTGATATTATATTAATTGAATATCATATATCTAATATCAGAGTACAAAAAAAGTACTGGAATGCATAATGTTCCAAATAAAATCCCAACAAAACTAATAGAATATTTATTAATATAAGTAAAAGAGGACTGCTATCAAAATAAACATATAGTACAATCCAAGGTATACATAGCTCAGTATACCTCACCCGTTATTGTTCCTCCTTGAATTCCTTAAAATTTTATATCATATACATAAGACCTGATATGTTCTAAGAGAACCTATACATGTGTGAGTGTAATAATTCCCCATAAAACACCCCAAAACCACCAAAACAAAAACAACCATAGACAACTAAGGTCATAATATCCAAGGTTGGACAAAAATAATATGATACAATGAAATTGTAAGACCTAGATATACTCAAAACTTACACCAATTATCTATGCGGTATGAAGGGTACTTCCAACCATAGGATTCTACTTGTGTATTCAATGTAATATTCTCTTGGGGGAACTCACTTTATGAGATATGTTGTCACTACTGAAACACATCTAAGATGTCATTCGAATCACGACATTCCATGAATAATTACTTAATTGATCTTGTAAATCTCGATACATATATAGGGGATGTCAGTTAGGGCTCTAGGGTATATAAAACCATACTTGGAATAACCCTCTATAAAGTGGATCATACATCCACAAATGATCGTCAGGATGATTCCGCCAACATTCTCTATGGAATGAGATGAAATAATAGAATATCACACCTAGGTCGCATAAAGGGATTTATAAAAACATTTTGAGACATATTCCATAGAGGGGATCTCATCCTATTCTTAGTACATCTTTCCTAAATATATACTCATTAGTCTAAACATAGAGATCACACTTAAATGAAACTAGTCCACCTTAAAGAGTCATAGGTCCTCAATCATTACATTAGAATTTATATGAAATTTACAAGGAGTATGATGTGGCTATTTTCTACCCATATTCATCCCATGTCATTCCATATAACATAGAATATATTTTCCAATATACAAGACATGATTTTTTGGGAAAATGATATATAGTGGTTATGTTGGAAATTGGCATGTTCCATCTCACCATGTCTGCGTACTCTAACTCCTACCCATGTATATTAGACTATGCCTTTGAACTCTAGATGTGAATGTATATTTCTTTATCTATGTTCCTTCATAATCCTTGGGTATAAACTGATCTACAAGCCACAAGAGAAAATTTTATTTTGTTTCCTCAAGTAATATGGTATTATTATTTATTCATATTCTCTTTCACCATTGATGGAAGACTATCTGTTGCTTGTTCAGGCATAATACATGTCGTGTAGTCATATTAATTTCCAAAAAAATCTCTAATATTATCCTTTTCTAAAGAATATTTCCATAGTCATATGTTCTACTAATAGATCATGTGGTATAAATGAGATTGGTTTTTTTCATGGCTAGTTTTCCATAATGACAAGAATCTACCCACCCAAATTTCATCAGGATGAAACTAAAATCACACCACCATGTCAAGTCACCAATACAAGATTCCAAGGACCTCCAAAACTACTCCAAATAAAATATTATAAAAAATAATCATAACCACATATTTGATCTCAATTTCCCACATCATACGGTGATCAATTGTGAAAAATAATGATTTTTAGGGATAGTTCACCATATATTTTTCAAATCACCAACCAAATTGGATGATGCTGATGAATTCACGATGAATGACAAGGGAGAACTAGAATATTGAAAAAAAATCCTCGACAATTATTTGGATGTGCCTCTATTTTTGAATATTTGAATAAGGAATAGAGATAAATTTGAACAATTCAACAAAAAAATATCATCAATACTTATATATTGGATATTAACAAAATATCTACATATCTACCAAGGATCGATGATCCCATCATCCTTGATGGAATTATTTGAGATAAAAATGGATAAATAGAATGTTATATAACAAAAAAATACAACTCTGTGTTTCGATTTATCCCTGATGAAGAAAATCTGAGGTGTTTTTTGTTATATCCTTAAAATTTGTTTGCATAATATATCTTAGCACTACTGATCTATTGGAACATGATCCATCGATACCACAATGCAATCTTTCACATATCCAATCAAACCCCAATATATTTTTGGCTAACCTATGTATTTTCAAATCATTAGTTTTAAACGGGAGGTTTCTAGTTCTGGTGAAATAATTAAATAAATAAAAAAGTAAATAAATTTTCCAATCCACCCATGAAGATTATTTAACCAGACACCTAACACTTGAAAAGTAAATTTGATCCTAGGGTTAAACCCAAGTATTTGACTAAATAAGGGTATAATTTTTCCAATTAGAGAGTCTATTTAGGAGTAATTGTAATTCCTCTTGGAAACTATGAATGCATCATATAATATATTAAATAATTTTATTATATCAATATAGAGCATCATGGAGCCTCAAAACTAACACAAACTCAATGATGATCCTTTAAAAGAATTTTTATATTTTATCAATGATTTATAATGTATAAATAGGGTCATTATAATATTATTATATTATAATTTAATAACTATATTTGATTGGGTCATATCACACCCTTACATTTATTATTAGCACAACTTTCTATAAGGTTTTATTCATAGTTATTGGATTATTTGGTTAGAAAAGTCATATTAGCAATAGAAAATTTTCTATGAATAATTACCATTCCTGTTTTTAATGAAAATATACAATCATAAAGATTAAAAAATATCATGCTCTTATAAACCTGAAAATATTCACTAATGTAAATGGTTTAGTATATGGATCCATCCTCTATGAAAATGTACTCAAAATAATTGGCTACTAGTTTTTCATTATGTTTTAATTATCATCAACATGATATGTAGAATGTTTATATAAAAATAGTATGTAATGATATTATAGATTACATTTTGGTAGAATAAATAAACAATAGGTTTCATCAGAGAAATCATTGTTGTCAATCATATGTCAATACCTTTATAATAACTCATAACAATGCTTCTAACAATGTAATATCAGTACTTAAGGTATAATAATATATCTCTCAATAATTCATCAAAGTCATTAATTTGGATTTTATGTCCCTATACTAAATAATATTTAAAAATTTAAATTAAGTTTCATGATTTTACAATATCATATGGAATTGAAAATAAAATCATGCTCATTGGATATTTCTTTATCATGATACATGCAACTAAGAGATCATCAATTTTAGGTTCATCTCACAGCTCATAATGAACCAACCTCTTTTAAATAAGATCTATAATATTATGAATCATTATTAAATTTTTTAATTAATTTATAGATACATTCAATTTAACATCCCAATACTTTAAATGATAAATATATTAGATAACTTATAAAACATGCTACCCTAAGCTGAAATGAACCGTGTAATATTATTCTTAAAATATGACTGTTAAGACAGATCCATTAATTTACTGACTTTGGATAATATTAATTCAATTAAAAAATATTTATAATGTACCTATTCTATAAATATTCATTGAATAATTATTATGAAATAAGTTTTTATTTCATATAATTTTATTTTATGATTTAGAAAAATGTATTAATCAAAAAGTAATTTTATTTCCTTTTGTGAGAAATATTATAATTAATTTATAGAAAATATATAAATTATATTTCATAAAAATTATATCATTTTTGATACCCTAATACAAAAACTATATTAGGTTTATTGTTTCATATTTTTTAAAAATATTCATTTTACAGTGTATAGTGACAAATAATGATTTGTTTTTAAAACTATATTTTTGTTTCAATCATTTTAATAGTTCCATATCATTATATAATGGTTTAAATGAAAAATATATACTATTATATTATTAAAAATAATATTACGAAAATTTTAATTGAATTTACAAATTAATTTTGTATAAAAACACTTTTTATAGAAAGAAATACATCATTAATATAAATTGATTTTCATAAGCGATTTTCATCATGTTTAGTAAACATAATTTAAAATTTAATTATACATATTCTAATGAATTAATTGTATAAAATTAATTCAATATATGTAATTATTAGGATCATATTTGATAAATAGGTTTTTTTTATTCGTGGAAATTATGAATAATTTTGGTGGTAAATTTTATCATATCATAATACTGTAAATCAGAATAAAATTTATTAAAATTAAGTGATAAGGCCTTCAAATTTCAAAATAAAAATAAATATATTTATTTAATTTTACCATATTAATAATAGGGTCTATATAAATCTTTTTAATTGAAACTTTTCTAGAAAAATATCATTTATATAATTTAAGTAAAACAGTTATAAAATCTCACTCTCTAGTTATTAAATATATATTTTATATTAACAAACTAAAAATTATATATTCAATTAAAAATAAATATCAGTTATTATCATAATAAATTTACTTTTATGATATAATTTTTATATAATTTTTTGAAATTATTTATTTTCTATAAATTCTTCTTCAACACTCGTACAATAATTTTTTAATTAAAAGAAAAATAAAATATATGATTTTAAATGTTTTAGAAGTGTTATAATTTTAATGATTTATTGTTTGTTGCATGCCAATATTGGTTTGGGCGTAAAGGGAAGTGTGTCGTGCATGTTTGGAGTTGATGAAGCTTGTGACGTGCAAGTATATGAGGTGGACTTGTGAGCCAATTGTTACATGTGCGCCGAGACTTTCGCACTGGGATAGACCTGCACACCATGTAAAGTTGATTTTCTAGTAGTGTTTCTGAGCTGCGTGGAAGCTGGAAGTTTTGTAGATACCTTCGGTGCAATGAGAGATTCATCTACGGGTGAATGGTGGACTTCAACAGAGAATCTACATACATAGGAAGTTGCATTACTTCATGAAAATGAAGATACCTTCAAGTCTATAAACTGTGAGTGGATTTTTTCTAGAGCAGTGATAATAAGAAGTGGAAAAAGGGGATCCTCTCCACCGACAGTGAGCTAGAGAGAGAGAAACCTGGAGTGACCCTTGGGGATGCAGTGAGCTGAACTTAAACCTTGTAAAGGTAGTGAGCCTGGGATAGAGTTATTGTGCCCGAACCTTGTAATCCACAACTTGTGAAGTTTAGTGGCATTTTTTATGACTGAGAAGCTGTCAACATATGCTCCTTGGACGTATCCCTTAGCGGTGAACCAAGTCAAATTTTTGTGTCCTGTGATTTCTTTACCTTCTATAATATTGTGCAATAGGAAAGAGAGAGAATAGTGTTTTTCCTAACAGCGAAACAAGATCATAACAGGCTTTAATTTAAAATTTTTCATTACCTGATTCACCCCCCTCTCAGGTTATTCAGCCTTCTGGACCTAACAATTAGTATCATAGGTAGTTTGATATTAGTTCTTCTCTCAATAGAGGTCACTAATCATAATGGGATTCAGATCTTCAACGGATGTAATTTTCATTTATGGAATAATCGAATGCAACACTATTTCCGATCATTGGCATTGGATGTGTTTTCAGCAGCAATGCATGGTATCACATCAGATATTACTAGTCATGCATTATCAAAAGCTGAGCATAGAGAGTTGGTTGCTGATGCCAAAGCAATCAATATCATAGGGGGAGCCCTTTCCAATATCATATATACAATTGTGATTTCATGAAAAACGTCACATGCCATGTGGGAAAATCTTTTGAATATTTATGAAGGGGATACAATGTTTAGAGAGGAAAACTTGTAAGTGTTGTGGAATAAGTTTAAAGATCTAAGAATGAACCCGAACGAGTCAATTGATGCATTCATTGACTGTGTAAATGTTGTGGTAGAATACATGCGAGGTCTTAAGAGATTATCAAAGACATCAAAATTGTAAAGGGCATCTTGAGAAAACATCCACCTCTGTTGAATCTAAATGTTTCGGTTTTGGAAGATAATGACCCAAAAGCGCTGACATTAGATAACCTTCACAACAGTCTTGTTGCATGTGAAATGAGAAATGATGATAATGATGCTGTGGAAAAGGGGAAATCCAAATAGGTGGAATTTAAGTCAATGAATAAGGTAACCATTGGCGACTCTCAGGAGGAAGAAGAGACAAATAAGGTGATGCCATTATTTTCATCAAATCTGCAATGAAGAAAAGGAATTTTTAAAGGGAAACATCTAATAGCATGATTTTGATGTGGAAAGGCTGGTCGCCTTGTGGAAAGGTGCCCCAAAAAGCTTCAAGATAACGATAATTATGATGACGAAGTCAAAATTCCCAAGAAGAAATCTTCAACCTTTGTGAAAGGGAATAAGGAGTTCAAGAGAAATTTCATCAAGAAGAAGAATCTTTATTCACAAGAAATAGACGTTTCAGATGAGTCTGAGGGTGAAGAGGTTGATGAGTATGACAATTTTAAAGATCAGGGACAAAATGCAATGGTGGATGTTGTTAGTAGTGCTAATGAAAAGGAAGAAACTGACTCTAATGAAGAAGATGATGAAATTGAAGGGAGAGTTGACATGGAAGCTGAATTAGAAGTAGCTCTTGATGAGATATATATTTGGAGATCAATAACAAATAAATCCCACAAGGTGGTACATGATTCAAAACTCTACATGAATCTACGGGAAGAAGATATGTCTGTGCTAGTAAAAGAAATAGAAAACCATAAGTCTTCGAGGAAAGAGATCACAGATAAGGTTGATGAGCATAAGCTCAAGATTGAAGAACAGAAAACAGAGATCAATGGCTTGAATGGAAAATTGAAAGATCACATCAAGCATATCTAAGAACGTGAAGAGGAAGTTGTCAGTATGTGGAGAAATGTCATAGACCAGGAAAAACCATGGATTCCTAACACATTCATGGAAAAGTAGGAATTATGAAGACATAAAAGATGAAATATAAGCCTAGGAGTTTAGCAGGGAAGAAGCAGCAATTGAGCTCAGATGTTAAGGTTGTTTCAGGGCATAATCAAAAAACAATATCTATGACAATTGATGTTAGATCGCAAGCACCAATCCCATGATTGAAGGTTGGTTTGGACTCAAGGAAGAATCAGAATATTCAAATATTCCAAGGGCAAACTCGTAGTGCTGAATTATCATGAAGTAATGAACCATATATCAGATGTTATTATTTCGAGAAGATGGGACATTCACATTATGTGTCTTCCATAGCCAAGAGATATCAACGGAAACAAGAACAAAGGTGGCAGTCAGATAGAGAACAGTTCCCCATGACATACTTTGAAGGAAACTATTTTTGTTGTGGAGTATTTGGGCACATGTATAGATATTGCACATTATTCAAACAAAGGAACGTTCTAGAGTAAAACTCGAGTAGTCGTATGCAGCAAGTTAGGGAATCGTCAAGTGTGCTGAAAAAAATCGATTTGCAGCCCTACATGAAAAAGCTGATCCATCATACTCTGAGGAAGAACACAAGTCTCAATCCATGCCGAGTGTGAAGAGAAAATTATAGAATAAATGGAATAAAAATGAGAAGGTTGTGGTGGCAGAAATTGCAGTTAAGGCATCAAATCACTCTGGTGTATGGATCTTTGATAGTGGTTGCACATCTCACATGACAGGTAATAAGGATCTTATTACAGGAAAAAAATATGACAAAGAATGAGTTGTCATATTTGGAAACGATGATGGACTGAAGGTTTTTGGCTCAGGAAAAGCCAATATTGGGGGAAAAGAAATGATACGTGCTGATGTCTTGGTAATATAGGGTCTTAGTCATAACATGATCAGTGTTAGTCAACTATGTGACTCTGGGCACTCTATCTGATTTACCAAGAAAATGTATGTTGTGAAAGAAAAAGATGGATCAGTTGTTCTACAAGTAAAAAGGAAAAAAGGAAACCATTACCACGTAATTGGGGAAGATGATATGTGCCTTTTATCCTGAGAGGAAGAAAACAAGCTATGGCATAAGTGAGTTGGTCACCTATGTCAACCATCCATGGAAGATCTGATAATATGTGATGCTGCTAGAGATCTTTCCAAACTATCATGTGATCGTACTCATACATGTAATGCTTGTCAACAAGGGAAGATCATTCGAAAGACATATAGTCCAATGGATCATAAATCAACCAGAGTGCTTGAATTGGGTGATGCTGATTTATATAGACCTATCACACCGCAAGCCATAATTGGGAAAAGGTAATATGTCATTTTCATTGACGACTATAGTAGAATGGCTTGGGTATTTGTCATTACCCATAAGATAGAAGTGTTCAGTTGTATCAAGAAGTTTAGGAGAGAATCAGAAAGGATTCTTGGGTAGAAAATTTTGAAGTTTCATTCAGATACTGGTACAGAATTCACAAATAGTCAAGTGGAAGACTATCTCGAGAAACGCGGGACAAGGCATCAAGTTTCATTAGTGAGAACTCCCCCAAAATAATGGAGTTGTTTAAAGGAGAAATCATATCATCAAAAATATGGCCAGAACAATGTTTATTGAAAAGGACATACCAGGGAAATTTTGGAAGGAAGCAGTTTTGACATCGGTCTATATTTCGAACATGACTCTATTGTGTCCAAAGGAAGGGAAGACTCTGTATGAAATGTGGTACGGATAGAAGCCAACACAGAAATAATTTTGAATATTTTGGAGTAAGTTCTTCATTATCAACAAAGAAAATCACAGGATGTTTGGGTCACGAGGAGATGAGGTGATATTCCTTGGTTACTCAGGGAAAAGCAAAGAATATAAATGTTTCAACAAGAGGATAGAAAAAATTGTTGAGAGAAATGATGTCACTATATTTGAAAATGAACACAATACTCAATGACCTAGTGAATAGTTTCTGGATGAATGTGATGATGAGGTAAGCAACACAGTGCGAGAAGAAGTGGTAGAGGCTGATTCGGAAGATTATACTGATGATGAACAAGAAAGTATGAAGTCTATGTCTACAAGAGAGCCAAAGAGTCGAGCTAAAATTGACTTGAAGAATATCATTGGTGATCAGACACCTCTAGTTCAGACTCAAAAAATGAAATAATTATATAAAACATAGTTTTTCTCTCAGTTGGAGCCAAAATGTTTTTCCGATGCCGCTGAAGATGAAAACAGGGTTTAGGCTATGAATGAAGTGCTTGATCAGATTGTGAAGAACTAGACATGGGAGATTGTTTCGAGGCTAGCAGAAAAGAATGTCATCAGGACTAAATGGGTCTATCAAAAAAAGATGAATGTAGATGCCACAGTTATTCAGAAAAAATCACGACTAGGGTAAAAGGGATACTCCCATATAGAGGGAATAGATGTTGATGAGACATTTTCACCAGTTGCAAGGATGGAGACAATCAGATTATTTTTTTCCATAGCATTGCAATGAAAAAGCAATGTGTTCCAGATGGATGTCAAATACGCATTCTTGAATGTAGTTTTGGAAGAGGAAGTGTATATTGAGCAGCCAGATGGTTATCTCATTCACGAGGATGAGAACAAAGTTTGCAGGCTGAAGAAAGCGTTGTATGGGATGAAACAAGCACCAAGGGCATGGTACTCAGTGCTTGATTAGTACATTAAGAAGTTTGGTTTCCAACATGGAGGAGGTGATTACAATCTCTATTTCAGCAAAAATAGTAATCAAAGCATGATTTTGTTGGTTTATGTCGATGACATAATATATGGCGGATTAGATGAAGCTCAGTGCAGAAAATTTTCTGAATTCATGATAAATGTGCTTGAAATGTCAATGATTGGATATCTAACGTCTTTACTTAGTCTACATGTGACGCAAGGAAGGAATGGAACATTCATTTCTCAATCCAAATCTGCATAAGAGGTTTTAAGAAGGTTTGGAATGGAAAATTGCAAGGAGATGAAGACTCTGGTTTCTACCCAGATAAAATTATCAAAAGATAAGGATGGCAAGGAAGTAAATATCACAGAATACAGGAAAATTATTGTAAGTCTGTTGTATTTAACCGAAAAAAGGTCTGATATTGTTTCCACCACATGCCAATAAACGATATATCAGAGTAATCCTAAGGAAGGCCACATGATTTTAGTGAAAAGAATACTTCAGTATATGAAAGGCACTGTGGATTTCGGTCTGATGTATAATGACAACTCTCAATCATTGTTATTTGGTTACACAGATGCAGATTGGTATGGATCAACATATGACAAAAAATCAACGTTAGGAGTTGAATTCTATCATGGTGGATAGTGTATTTCTTGTCTTAGCAAGAAGCAAGATTACATTTCATTAAGAACCGTAGAAGCAGTGTCTATTGCGGCCACTCAAGCGTGCACACATTTATTGTGGATGAAGCAACAACTTGACGATATGGGAGTTGAAGTGATGCCTCTAATCGGAATCCAGTGTGATAACTCAAGTGATATCAATCTTAGAAATAATCTAGTTCATCACTCAAGAACAAAGCACATTGAGATCAAATATCATTTCATCACGGAGAAAGTGGAGCTAAGGCTTGTGGAGTTGGGGTATGTGCCTATAGAGCTACAGGTTGCAAATATTCTGACAAAGGCCTCACCCAAAGAAGCATTTGAGCAGCATCAACTGGCTATGGGTGTTCAGTCAACTCCCCGCACTTGAAATACTGTGGATGTGAACCCCCCCCCCCCCCCCTCTCCCTAAGGTATGATGTGTTTTTACCTAATCTGTTGAACTGCTTTCTCTAATCTATTACAGACTGCAAAGGAGTGACCTTTCAGTTTGTTGAAAAATGGGGTGAAAGTAGTGATTGTTCAAGCGGGAGACAGTGTGGTTATTTGGTAAATCTTGAATGATATGGGGAGAAGCTGATAGGAGGAGCATCCAGATTGGGGGTGTTGAACGTTCTTAGCTAGAGATTAGCATGGAAAACACATGAAATATAGATAAATAGGTTTTGAAGCTAACAAGATATTAAGGTATGAGCAGATAGGGGGATCGTTTCAAATCTAACGATGCTATAAGTGATCAATCAAAGAAGAGATATCACGACAGTTGGGGATCGTGACGAAAGTAGAAGAGTGATGTTGGAATATGATAAGAATAGTTCCAATAATTGGTATTAGTTTGGTAAAACTTGGTATCAGTTTGGTATCAATAGTGGGTGTCAGCGTTGAAGTGATTCATTGATGAACTTTTCATTTACTCTTGTTTCTCATGTCGAGCATTTCTTATGTGGGCTTAGTATATGTGTTGAGTAAATCCTTGATCGCTATCAGAATCACAAAAGGAAAATGGTGGCTGAAGAGTTAATGATGTATCTTTTTATGGAAGAGTTGTCAACAAACCCAAAGGGATAGAATGTTGGTAAAAAATCCCTCAAAGCATCATTAAATCATTTTTGAGGTGATTGTGTTTGTTGACAAAGCGAAAAACTGTGATGTGATTGCTGACAAAGAAAACCATGGCATACAAATTTGTTGACAAATGGGATTTCATGGTGGAATGTTGAGTTCAAGAGCTATGGTCGATGATCCATGTTTGATCCATCAACGTCGATAACAGAATGGATGATCAGGAGGCGGTATAAAAAGAACAGATACAAGGGGGTGCCATTTTTCAGTGTTTTCTAAATTTTTAAGCCTGAAAATCGTCAAATGAAGAAACGTGGTTTTTGGAAAAAGGAATTGCGTGTCGTGTACTTGAAGGATTAGAAACATGTGCGCCATATGGTTTTCATGATTAGGACATCATAATTTGGGAAAGGAAAGAGGGTCGCGCAAATATTGTGTTGGTCGCGCAAGTGACTTGCACTCTGATGATTAGAAGGATTTGAAGCTTGCGCGACATTTTTCCTTAGTGATCAGATCATCAAAATATTTCATAGGATGAAGGGTTGGCCAATTTATTATGTTTGACACGCAAGTGTCTAGGGGGACAGAAGACTTCCACGCCGAAATGTTCACGCCGAGGGGAGACTTGTGCACCGTCACGCATGTTGTTCAAATGCATATAAATACTGAACCACCGATCCTCATTTTGAATGGAGTTCAACAATTAAAAAGATTAGAGCTCTCATCGTGCAGGTGTACTGGTCACGCATGTGGTAGTGTGAAGCGCAAGTGGGACTTGCACATCCAATTTGAAGAAGGGCGATTACTATTTTTTTCGCGGCAATATTGGTTTGGGCAAAAAGGGAAGTGTGTCGCCCAAGTTTGGAGTTGAAGAAGCTTGTATCGCGCAAGTTTCTGAGGTGGAAATGAACACCAGTTGTGCCTTGCATGTCGAGACTTGCGCATCGGGTTAGACATGCGCGCCAAGTATGGTCGATTTTTCAGTAGTGCTTTCAGGCTGCGTTAAAGCTGGATGTTTGCCCGATACCTTCGGTGCAAAGAGAGATTTATATATGGTTAAAAGGTGGAATTCAATAGAGCATCTACATATAGAGGAAGATGCATTATTTTATGCAAATGAAGAGACCTACAAGTCTATAAATTGTGAGTGGATCCTTTCTAGAGCAGTGAGAAAAGGAAGAAGAAGAAGGTGATCCTCTCCACCTGCAGGGAGCCAGAGGGAGAGAAACAGGGAAGGAACCTTGGGGAAGCACTGAGCTGATCCTAAACCTTGTAAAGGTAGTGATCCTGGGATAGAGTAATTGTGCCAGAACCTTTTAATCCATAGCTAGTGATGTTTAGTTGAATTTGGTATGACTGAAAACTTGTCGGCGTATGCTCCTTGGACGTTGCCCTTAGTGGTGAACCAAGTAAAATTGATGTGTCTTGTGCTTGTATTACTTTCTGTTTATATTGTGCAACAGGAAAGAGAGAGAAGAGTATTTTGATTAATAGTGAAACAAGATCAGAACATGCTTTAATTTTAAATTATTCATACCCTGATTCACCCCCCATCTTAGGGTATTCAGCCTTGTGGACCTAACAAATATATATTTTCTGTCTGAAGAGATGATGTTAAAATTGATCAAGGAAAAACCAATGGATGATATTTTGCGTAAAACATGGAATGAATAATTTTAGTTTATTTTTATAGTTATTTAACTATATAGTAAAATAATCCCTCACCATCAGTATAAATTCCTATAAATTAAAACATTATCCTTTTACATTTCTTACATTTAAATCAATAGCCTTTATACCTATCACAGATTTAATGATTTTGATGGTTAACTTTCTCCGTAACATCTTATCTATCATTATATATTAATCATTGGCATTTATATTCTTATTCCATGTCTATATTTTCATTTCCCACCTCTATTCCTATATTTATAACTTTAATTTTTTATTACCTTCGTATTTTCTTTTCCCACATTTTTTGAGGATGTTTTGTTGACCATTTTTATTCTTTGTGTTTTCCAAAAATATATTTTTAAATTTCATACCCTTAATTTTCAATTATAATTCAAAATTTTTATGGAAAAATTTATTTAATGTGTTATAATACAACTCCCTTATAACATAAAAGAAAACTATTCTCTACAGTGTTTAAAACATGCATCAATGAGTTGAAACTGAACCAAAAATATTTTTTATTAAATCTTACCAATATAAGTAGGTGTTAAATTATCATTATGAATAATAATAAAATTATTATGAAAAAATATATATAAATAAAACATTAAATAAAAAATAATTGCATAATTCATATGAAATTATTATTCATTTTTCAATAAAGTTGTTTTTACATTCAAAAATAAGGTTTTTTAATGTTTTTTACTTGTTCTTGTGGGAAAAAATTATAAATAAATTTTGATACTAATATAAATTATATTGTATAGAAATAATATTTTTTATTATGTAATTATAAAAAAAATGTTATATTTCTGTGAAATTATTTGAATTTTTTAAAACGTTTTGTTTTTTAGTAAATAGTAAAAAATAAAAAAAATTAATGGATATCATAATTTTTTATTAAAATAGTTCAAAATGTACAATTAATTTAAAATAGTTTAAAATGAAAATTAGATAAATTTTATTATACATAAATCAATACAGGTTCATCTTAATCACTTATAAAATTAATTTTTTATAGTAATATTAAAAACAAAAATAAATTCATTTTAAAAAAATGTATTTCTATTAAATATTGGTTTCATCAAGTTTTTTGATAAATTTTTTAAATTATTTTTTGTCAATTATAATGACTTAATTTCATTATATTTATTCTATATTTTTAATAATGAGCGTAATATTTGGAAAATATTTTTCTTTTATTTATATGAACTTTCAATTATAATGGTGAAAAAATATATTTCCTCAGTTAGGTGTAAATATGGTTACTAAATGATAAAAATAAGTCATAATGGCCTAATGTTTAATATTAACCACTATTTTATGAATTAAATTCAACCAAATTTACCTTATTCTTGAAATAAAATATTTTAATGAATACTTTTTAATGAATTTGACCCTTATAATATTTAATGCATATAAAGCAACGAAATGTCACTCTATAAAATTTATATATCTATTATGTGTCCATATAGGTAAAAAGGAAATATTTGAATCAAGAGAAATTTAAATATTTAGATTAATAAAATTATTACCATTATATGAATTTATTTCTAATATTTTGTAATCATATAGTTACCTTAAATTATTTTTGAAATATTATACGATGTTTATTCAATTGAAAGAAAAAATAAATTAGATAAAATAAATAGATGTGAAATAATTTGAATGAATTAATCGGACCCATGAACGTTATAGGTTTATATGATATATTTAAGTGGTTAAAAATCATATTTTCTAATCTCCTTTTATCATGATAAAAAAAATGTAATATTTTATTAATAGTGAAAAAATTAATATTAATAATATTTTATCCAAATAATATTTAATTATATTGGTAAAAATTCAAAAAATATCATATCTATTGATTATAATTGAATACGTTTCAATAATTCATTATTGATCTATTTATCAATCACATTTATATTTATTTAATCATTATTAGTACTTTTTTATTAAAATTGTCATTTACACAATTTATGTAAAAAAGATTAACCAATGAGTAAATTAAGAAGATAATGATTAAAATTATATCAAAAAGGATCTAAATTTCATTTTATGATGATATTTCAACTAGATAAAATTTGTATTCAAATTTATGTCCATTTGGAATTATTTTTTCATTTTAATAGTCTTATAATATTTTTAGTTTATAAAAAATTCCAAAAGTGCTTCTAACCACAATTATAAAATGGAAAATCCTCTTATAATACATTATGACAAATTTATTCTTATATATGGACCATAACATGTGAAAATATATTTCCAAGATCGTAAGACACATTCTAGAAGAAATTGTATCCTCAATAGAAGAACTATATGTTACATAGGAGGAGATGTGAAGGAGTTCATCCAATGAAGATTAAATCACCTTAACCAATCTCTTTTTCTACTCTTTATTATTCATATAATAAATTCATTTAAACTATAATAAAATGGTTACATAAATATAATAAATATAAATAAATTATATCATTAATATTGAACCACCACTATCCACCCACTTTCCCAACAAATGGGAAGTGAAAAAACCGCGTGTGCGTATGTACAACATACAAACATCACACAGTGGTATAATTTTCTTTTAATCAACTTATTTTACGGATAGTAATTGTGATGAATTTAAGAATTATATATGATATTTGTAACATAATTATATTTATTTAATTTTGATATCATTTCTACCTTCATTCCTTCAAAAGCATTGGGAAATGAAAATGTCGCTTATGCGTACATGTGGAAAACCACCTCCAAGAACCACCATGATTTAATTTTAATTTCTATTTTACATGGATATAAATGAGTAATTATTTTATGAATATATATATTTAAATTATATAATAATTATTCTGTAAATTTTATTTATTATTTATCATTATTTATTTATTTTTTTCTAAATGTAATTACAACATTCATGTGTAAGTAGGACCTACCCTTTTCATGAACGATGTTATTTGATTTCTTATATCTATTTTTACTAATTACAGTAGATATATATATCATGAATATATATTATTAATATATAATTATAAAAAATATGGAGATTATGTGACCTTGATCAATGCACAAATACAGATATTACCAACCAAATAATACATGAAAAAACTAGAAATTACTGAAAGAAATAGTGAATTTAAAAATGAATTTTTAATCAATGGGTGATAAAATAAAATAGGTAAATCATATGTAATATAATGTTTGATAATAAATATATAATAAATATATATCTGTTATATAATATGATTGAACCTAGTTAAATTAAATTATACCTCATTTAATGGTTTCTCGTCTCACTTTTAATTCTCTGAATCATATGAAATATTCCCCACTTATTTCTTATGTGTTTTGTATATACTACCCAATTGATATATTATATAATCGATAAAACATTAATCATCATATTTAATGTTCTAACTGAATATAATTCATTAGTGTGTATTATGACTCAAATGATAACCAAGTTGAAAGATTCTTTTCTACAATCTCGTCAATATTCACTATTGTTTATTCTTAAGTCTACAGTGAGGAATCCTTTTCATAAATGTCAATATTATTCGAAATTATTTTAATTATTATTTTTATTATTCAAGAAGTATTTATTAAATTAATTTTTAAAACTTTCTTTCCTTTCAAAAATTGTTTAGAAGAATATTCATATCATTTTCTGAACAACACAATTTTTTCATTTTCATAATAAAGAGTGAATGGAATGTTTTTTACTTGTTCAACGTGAATGAAATCTCTTCGTATAATCACTTCCCATTTCATGGAATATTCCTTTAATAGTCTCCTTATTAATTTATAATGAATATTATTTCATTAATATAGTCAAAACATTTAGTTTATTTAAATTTTAATTCATTATGGAACAGATATTTTCCCTGAATATGGATTGAATATCTTAGTATTGTTAATTTTTTTTAAATTTAAATGAACATTAATTATTAAAAATAATTACTTTTTATTTTTTTAATGATATGAACCCGTAAAAAATTCACTCTCAAGGGGTCATTTTATTGTAAATTTATATTAAATATCAATATTATTGTATCATGGTTATGAATATTCCCTAAATTGTATACCATATTCAATATATAAAATTATAATTTGAATTAATTTTATTTACTGAGGAATTGTGGATAAATACGTATTCTGTACTCAATACTATTTTTTATACAAGATATTATTCGTAAACTAAATCAATCATTTTATATATGACGAATGTGTTTGGCATGATGTTATATGTGTGGACTAGAATAATATAGTCCCTCTATGCATAACAATGTGTTGTGAGATAAAATAGTAGGTGAAATTAAATATGTCCCTATTAATGTTTTAATTTTATTAGCACAATTTCGTGATGGTCTAGATATACTAATGTTTGAGATCATGAAATCCAATGGTACTGATTTTCATCACTAATACATTATTTATTATTATTCATGATATTATTACCATGATACTACCCATGCAATCATTTTGTTTCTATATTGCTTATTAAATATATTTTTATTTTAGTTGTATAAAGTCCCAAATTGATTGTAACATATTTATTATTGATAGATTATGATAAATGCTACCCTTACTGGTCATTTAATTTCACAATTATTTTTTTCCTTTCCCAATGTTACAAAGAGGAAATCATTTAATTAGTTTCAAGGATGATTTTTTTAATTTAATTATGTGTATAATTTATTTCCATTATAAAATGTGAATATTTTAGGTATCAGGTTCTTCAAGAATACTCAATTTTTTAGTACATTGGGATATGTCATTATGGAATATGTGACAATGAATTATCATTGACATCAGATGTGGGCTTGCATAGTTGGGATTTTTGTTGATCAACTGAAAACTAAAATTAGAGGAAACACATAGTAGGATACATTTACTTATCATATAAGGAAACCCATTGTTTATATTTTTTTTATGAATAAAATTATCAAATTACTTAATGGTTAGTGTTATACCTATAAGAAACATTTTTATATCTCAAATAATCCATAATGTAAACAATTCACAAGGAATATAGTGTCTTAATACTCAAATTGAGGAATATATTTATAGATTATAAATATACTTATAATCCCCTTAATTATAATCCCAATAAATATGTCTCTATATTTATTAAACATTTTTCACATATATGAACCAAACAAAACTCTATCTTTTCCATATCTAGTTCAAAATTATTGATTTAATATTTACCATTAACAAATCATGACATTACTATTTTAAATTTTATAATTATTATGGTAAAAACATCGTAATTGAATCCTCTCCAAATTTAATAAAAAAAAATTCAAGATTTGATTATGTGACAAAAAATTATAGGGGTCATCAGAAAAATATATTCCATGTTAATGAAATGTCTCTGATAATACCTATCAAATATAAAAACAATGGGAATCTATTTTTTGTTTCTTATTTCATCTCAATATTTCTGAAAAAATGATGCAAAGAAATATAAGAAGAGGAATAAATCCATGGACTACATACCTTGTAATAATATAAGTAATTACCATGTAAATCACCCTTTGATAAATATAAAATCAATAAAAATTTAGAAATGAATGTTCCAAAAAACGTATCAGGGATAAAATCAAGAGAGGATGAATTTGTGTGATAAATAAAATTAATTACCTTAAAAATAGAAAAATTTCAAATTTTATATTGAACTTTATGGGATGACCTGACACTTCAATAGACATGATTCTACAGTTAGTTATACGGGAATCCTCAATACCAGTAACTTATAACCAGTTACTTGTTATCAATAAAAACCCAAGTGAATGATTTTATCCCTAAAATATAAAATGAATAAGCATCACAAAATCAATCAAGATTCTAGAAAAAAAGATCCATGAATTGGATGCATATTCATATAAAATAAAATTTAAAAAAAGAAACCAAATATAGACACACAAAAATAATAACATAGAAAAACTCATTATAAATATAATACTATAATTTATCACCAATATAAATCAACAGGAAATAAAACAATAGAATGACTCATGACATGACGTCCAATACATAACCATCCCAAAAAAATGAGAAATGAATAAAAACCATTCCCTATGTCTCATGGCCACTCACCATATGATATAATTATCTATCATTGGACCAATCAAAACATAATCCCTCAATAGTACTAAATACTTCACAACTAAAATTTAAAATGATATATTCATTTTCAAAACCACAGTAACCCAAGTATTGAATAAATATTATGTCTTATTTGTAATAATTTTATGCCAAAATATTCATCATAGTATTATAAATTATAATATAAATTTTTTCAAATCAAAAAAGTTAATATTTCTCTAACTATTGTGCATTTATTGTATTTTATTGTTTTTTAAAACATAATATATAATATTTATATAAATTAATTTTATATAATATGATTCATTTTTCATATTATCATAACTAATATTTATTATGGTTGCGTTTTTAGATTTCCCTAATAAAATTGTTTTCTTTTGAATGTTGAAAATATAGATATTTATATAAAAACATTCATTTAATTTAATGTATATATATATATTTACAGTGTATATTGAATGTCTTTCAATATATAATTAGTCAGATTGATTATAAATAATATAAATTCTAACACTTCTATCATCATTACACTTTATTTTTATATAAATTCATTTTTTGGATGAAAAACAAAATTTTCCAAAAAAATGCTTTTTAACTTCTTTAATTTTTTTCATATTATTTTCATATAATTATATATATTGAATTTAAAAAAACTGAATCTATATTTGGAATGAGAATGATAAATTTTAGTAATGATGTTAATTTAATTTTTTGCAATTTTGAATAATATCCATGATAAATTATCATTACCAAATTAAAGGGTATAATGCGTCAAATAGAATTTATAGTCTGAAATATATACACAAATTATAATATATCTAATTATTATATGAGGTGAATTATACACATATCGCACTTTCTATAATTTTATATTGTTCTAGGGAAACCGTTCCTAGAGTATGTCATTCATAATAATAAAATTTTAAGAATAATAATACATTATCACTCCCCTAAATTATGTACGGTCACCTCCCCTCCTCAGTTATTCACAAACATTAATAAATCTAGATTAGAAATTCTAAACCCAAATACCTTCACTAATCTCCACCACAAATCATATGGGTTTTGATCTCTCCAAAATATAAGGCTAGATCACATGAGGTGATAAAAAAATGTTTTTTCCAATTAAGAGTAATAACTCTTAACAATTTAATTCCATATTTATTTATTATTATATATCTATATAACCTATTATAAAATTACTGAAATAAACACATTATTATCTATAATTAAATACAAAATTAAGATATGGTGACCATTATTTATGTATAAAACATGTTTAATTATTGGTTATCTATTCTTATCTTTTGATATTTTGTTGTTTACATTATTTCATGGATTTACCTATCATTGCCTTATTTTATCCCATTGTTCAGAATTTTAGAGTGATATGTATTAGTAATTGATTAATTATTTTGATTAAAACTTGTGGGTAATTTCTTTACCATTTTAGAGGGAATGATATTATAGTTATAAAATCTATAATAGGAAATCATATAGAATGGTGAGGGGTGACTACAAGATGATGGGGGGTGGTAATGGGGTATTCTTATAAGAATCCGACCATCTAGTTATTTTGTTCCACCATCCATATAGTGAGAAACGAGTACAATTTATGTTCATAGAATAAATCCACTAGCCATTACATGGGGTAACTAGGTCGCATGGAATTCTTCTAATATCCTCGGGCTAGCCAGTGGGAGCAACAAGTTAAACAGTGATTCATATAAGGATGGCATTAAATAGGTTAATATCATATTTTAATTTAATTTATCTCCATTCCTAATGAAAAAACTTACCCTATAGTTTATTTAATACTGAACCAATTTGATACTTTCAAGGGAAGATTTTTTCCCTTTAAACCTAAATTCTTCCAAGATCAAAGTACCAGTTGGAGTGTTCGGTCTCTTATGTTAAGTGTGTAATCTCAATTTTTTCATGGATTATCATTTCATAATTTATCTCCATATTAGAGTTCATATATTTTAAATGAAATTAATTGTTCTAGATATTTACATAATGAATCAGTATTCTAGAATTATCCTTTGTTCATTACAACCCTCTACATTCCTTTGGTAGATATTTTGTGATTATTTTCAGATCATGATTGAATAAGGTGGTTTTGTAAAGAATTTATTATCAATTGAATAATTAAAGCTTCTATATTATTGAAATGATGTATAATTGATTTTGAATTATTTATTTACAAATCTTATAAACTGATTTTGAAATATCATGGTTTGTGTGTGATGAAATCAATTTGATTGCTACTTGAAATATAATGTGATGATTTTTGGGAATGATATTGATTTAAATGGATGATTAGAATCATGATTTGGAGAATATGTTTTCAGATTAATATTCAGGAAATGTTTTATGATTTTAAATTAAATCATTTTATTAAAAGGATTCATTTTTGAAGAAAAACATTTGATTTGGATTTTTGATAGAAAAAAAGAAATGATACGAAACATGAAATTGGGATTGATTGAAAATATTATTTTCAATGTTCTAATATTCATTGAAATGGTTGATTTCCACTTGATTATTTTATAACATTGATGTAACACAGATAATAGTATATTAGGAGGATGATATACATTCACAGTTCAAAAGATTACCTAGAATTGTAAGGATTATGATAATGATTCCCGAAATACAATTGGAGATTGTGTATATTATTTATTATTATTTTTATAATCCCCATAGTCTTGAGACCAATGGATCTGTATACTATTGAGGAGCCATATTTAACTAAGAATTTATCTAAATTAATTACATCATATAACTAACTCCCAATTCTTATAACCATCAGGATATGAATGAAAATTATCATTATATTTCATTTATTATGATATGAGATATTCATGACATGTTTGTTAAAATATTTTATTAATTTTTATTTTTAGAAATATTCTAATTTATGACTTTTGATGAAAATGAAAATTATACATATATTATTATATCTCATTAAATTATTTTAATTATTGATTGTCTTTGAATTGTGAAGATATTGTAATTCCATGTTTTATATAATATTGATCTTATTTGTAAAAAGATATGGATATTTTTATAAAATGATTAATGATATCCCTTTGGTATTTTTTCACCACACATAAACAATGAATTAGAATGTTTGAGGATGTCCTTATGCTTGGTCTATGGAAGGATAATCACCTAATGGGGGCAGTTATATTCATGATTAGAGGGACTTTTCCATTACTTTTGTCATTGATCATCTGAATCTCTTATTGTAAAATGTTTCTATGATATGTTATTTATTAATTTTTCTGTGGAATTTGGTTGTCATAACATTATTTTACAGTCATATATCTAGTTTTATTGTATTTACATCCTATTATTATTTGGTCTTCCAAATACTTATTCTTTTATATCAGCTTCTTGTATTGATTATTTATTATTTTAGTTAAACCATTACCACTTTATTGTTCTAATTCCCAAAAAATATTTTCCATGTCATGGGGATCGGGAACATAGATCTTTATATAGTTTGATTGATTTGGGTTCCGTTTGGTGACGTTATATAAAATATTTCATGAAAAATTGGAATAGAAGTTGGTTGTCTCCTTTAATTAAGTCAGTATGTTGTTTGTGATGTATTTATAGATAAGAGACATAATGTTATGTAAATAATGGGTTATTTATATGAAATATCTTGGATTTATCTCTCAATTAATATGCATTAGATCCCACGGGTTGTATGGGAAATTTTACTGTCATAATTTGTTTGATACGTTTCATGATATTTTTTATGCTTTTTATGAGTTTTGGAATTTCATTGTGAATTCCCCATGATATATTTTTTGATATGGAAACTCATGACAGATGTTTATTTTGTTTCCATTGATATTATGTAGTACTATTTCATTATGAAAAATTTTAAACATACCGAAATACAGTTATATTTTTTTAAAATAAAAAGGGATCCCATTAGTTTGTTTGAAACTTGTAGAAGTTGTTATATGTGTAGTAAAATATATATTATAGATTTTCATAATTGTTATTATATAGGATACAAAGGTTATACATTGGAGGGATAATCGAAGATATCCTTCCAATGAAATTATTTTTCTAAATGGTCCATCAATACAATGCACCAATGATCTTTGGGGTAAAATTATTTGTTGAAAAATGATTTGAAAAATGATTATGTTTTTAGAGATTTGAAAAATTGTTATGGTAAAATTGGTTCTCAGATATCATGAAGGACATAAAAAAGGTTGCAGTATTATTTAGTCTTGGAGTAGGAAAAGTTTTTATTGTTGGGGAATGGATTCATTGATATTTTCATATTTAATTATTAATTTATTTTATGGCGTTTAATCTATTAATTATGTCCCATAAATTTTATTATGAGGAATTGTCACTGACTCATTCGGAAAATCATTCTACTGGGAAAATTTATTTGTCACTGGAGGTGCTGTCAATTTTAAAATAGAAGGCTACGTGGTTTGAGATAGGGATTTATACAAGTCATGATTACTACAAAATATCAATTCATTTATTGATGTAATGTACAAATAATTTATTGAATAACTTAAATAAAATGGTTTTTTAAATTTGATGGGAGTTCTTCCTACCCTCAGTAAATGTTTTTGAATATCCCTAAAGGGAAAATAAAGTGTGACAAATCTCAAGGTGGAAAACATGTTATATGAATTCATCAATATAATTATTATAAATATTATATAGTATATGGTATTTGACCAATAAATTGTTTCCAATGGGGAAATGTATATAGCTATATGTGATATTGTAAGGATGTATGAAATATATATAGCTATTTAAGATTCTTAGGTCACATAATGATATTTTTCAATTTATTTACCACTAAGTGTAGTGGTACGAGTTGTAATGTACTAATTAGATCTGTTCAAAAAATACGACACTTTTAGAACAATGATGGTTATCAAATTATTTTGAAGAAAAAATAATCATCATGCAAGGGATGATTCTCTAGAGGAAGCTGATGCATGTCATGTGACCATAAGGGGTATCATTGCTATTTCCTAACCATTAATGGATACTTATTTTTTAATATTTTTTCATCTCATTTCGTTATACCTACCTGTTTTTATGAACTATAAATTCATTCTTCATGGACGATGCCTTATATAATATATATTATAATGAATTTAGACATTAATAATGATTACTATATTCAAGTCTCATATTACTCTTTTTCTCTCTTATATGTGTATCTTCCATTGTTATTTTCCATAATGGATATGAAAAAACCATTATTTCATTATTGGTATGGATTATATCATTTTAGGTAATTTTCATATTGAATATTACCTTCTATGGGTCTCTATTATATCCCCAAATGGGTTTTTTCATGTTTTGTAGGGATAATAGGACTTGATTTCATGTTCTGAAAGAACAAATCTTTCATGTTTATGTGTAATTATATCCATTAGTTTTTTCTAACAGAAGTGGGATTTTATATGTGGTGATATTCCTCAAATATAATATGAGTTCCATGGACCGTTTGCAAATGAAAATTATTGTTTTCCACCAATGAGATTGGATATGTTATTTATTAACGTTATACATAGAGCCTATACTTTTTTTATGACCACATACTGTAACTACCTGGCCCCAAAAGCTCAGAGTAATTGCATTATTACATTTTATTGGAATGATCACAAAAGATCCAGTCTTAAAAGGCCGATTATTTTAGTAGACTTCGAGGAACTAGATACATTCATATGTATTACATTACATCATAAAATGGAAAACTACAACAAAATTGTTTCCACAGAAAACACCAAGATCTCATAGACTATCCCTACAGGTTAGTCATAATATACTTCTTCGCATCCTGTGAAAATTAAAACATAGAAAGGGATGGTCTTAGATGTTCAGTAAGGATAACAATATAATGGAATGTTTCATAAATAAGCATAATCATTTAAGGAAATTTATAAGACTAAAAAAATACTTTTAAACATTAACATCAGCATAATATGGAAAAGATAAAATCAATAAAAACCATTTACATACACACACAGATATTCTACTAGTTTAATAATCACATGAAATATCAATATCCACATTCATAATGATAGAATGCATAATTCCGTACTTTTATTACCACATAGTCAAGGACTTGTGCCAAGACTAAAAATAAGATTTTTTTCTGTCCTTGTACCACGAAACTTGTTAGCCTCATGAGACCTACCGATCCATTGAGGAGCTATAGTGGGCTACACCTATCACTTAATATGTCCAATGCATTGCTAAAATGAAATGGTTTAAACATAACATAAACTTTTGTACTAAAACTAGCATACGAAATGTAAATAATTTATCCATAAACCATGAATGGTGTAAAAATAACACATCCACATTCAAACATATCCCAAAACCTTCAATACAATATGGATGTTTTGTATCAATATAAATCAACTTCACTTAAGCTTAAAATACATCAAAGTATTTTATCATAGATGAAATAAGAACATTTTTTTGACGAAATACCTCTTTATATTTTGAAATCATTTATGAAAACATTTATTTTGTAAATTTACTTATAATATTGTAAGGGAAGATTCAAAGATGTTATAATGGCAGGAAATTTCCGCACCAGCTGTATAAGATAAAAATTGACATTCTTACCTTAATTTTGTCGAAAAGTTTTTAAAGGACCATGTTTGGAAAACGACGGAAAGATTCCATTATAAAAATCATATGAAAGTAAAACAAGGGTATAAATTATTTTAATTCATAGTCTATAAAATAGTAAAAATATTTTGGAATACATTTTTAAGAAACATGGATATGGATGATAAAGATGTCCAAATAGATAATTACATTTAAACAACCTCGGATAATAAAGAGAATGTAGAATTAACACTTATATTGTAATTTTCTTTGGTCGTGTGTATATTTTCCTCATGTATAATGTTGAAATAATTGTTAATAAATTATAAAATAATCATATACATTAATATTATTTCATATATGATCTTTTAACTTTTCGTTGTTAGTAATATCTTAGTATTATCATCGTTTCTGGAGTTAACATATTTATTTTCTTTTGTATGATTTGTTACATTAATATTTTATGTTATGGATTGGATGTGTCTTATTCATATTCAGAATGATATTAAGTCTTTAAACATTATTTTCAATCATCTAATGAAAATTAGTCTTGAATGTATATGATGGGGAATGAATCTCATTGCGTTCGTGGAGACGGTAATCCATACGTACGCACGAGCGACAATATCATTATTTTGATATTAAAATTATATATAATTGGATGTTATATCATATATACCAAATCATTAACATGTTATATTTATTATTTACATCAATTACACATCATTATTATACCCATCCAAATAATAATTCATTGAATAACAATTACACCACGATGTGGAGTTGGTAAGCCATATGTACGCACGTATGGTTACATGTCATTCAAAGGATGGATAGAATAATGAATATGGTTTTAAGATATTTATAATAAAATCATTGTATATAGTTGATACTAAATTTATTATTTTAGAATGGAAACAAAAACGAAAGAGGATGTGGAAGAAGAGAGGAACTTGAAAGAGGTGATGAAATATTAAACTCTTCTTCGGGTTCTTATTTATTATTTGATCAAAAGGCCTCCTTAAGTTGGCTTTCAGACTAAAGGAAGGACTCTTAGATGAAGGGAGGATAGTTTATATGGTATCTGTGCATAGTTTGGCTGAGCCAAAAGGATTTTAAGGTGTGAATATGTGGGACGTGAGAGTGCCTTTTAATAAGAGGGGTGAGTGGAACCTTAGGAAAAGATTGATATATTATTTTAGAATAAAATCATATTCAGTTTCTAATGGATCCAAAATGTATTATTTAGATAATAAGGTGGGGATGGGTCACGAACCACTCAACCAATAGGTTATAGACAGGTCTGGGTCACTATATTAACTTTATCTTATAGATTTAACTCTTAGTTAAATAGTTTGACAGGAACCATGTCTCATTGTATTTTAATACTATATTGTTAATTAACATACTATATACTTCCAAGAGAACCCCATGTGGTTCATTTATGATACACCTATAATTATGTATGTATTTTTCCAGAACTATGATTTTTAGAAATACAATTTCAATTAATAATATAATATTTTTTCTAAAACACTTTTATGTCCATTTTTACACTATTGGATATTTTTCTAGAAAATTATTGGAATTAGTAAAATGTCTCAAATGAAATTTTTTGGTTATTTATAATATCAATTATTTTAATATTTCATTAATTAGGTAATTACTGCATCATCATTGTGTCATAAATAAATTAAATTATTTAATGTCTAAAAAATATAAATAAAATACCATTATGTAGGAATTATTTTTATCTTTCTAATGAATAATTATAGTTGAAATTATCTTATGTGTAACCCTATATTATAAATGGTTTAGTTATTAAACATTGAATTTAAAATGTTTAACTCTTATTTTAATTTAATAAAAATAAAGGTCCTAATCTAATCCAATTGGACCTAAAGGATCATATTTTATCCAAAGGTTGTTTTCCCGAATTAAACTTATCCAATTGAAATATGACACGTGTTAGGGTAATAATAATATCATTTTTACCTTTAATTACCCTATTAACTTTTAACCGTGGTAAATAAAAGTAAAAAGTTACGATTCACCAAAAATTATTTTCATCTTATTGAACCACATTTTACTAAATTATATCAACCATCTCTCTTAGATTTTTGAAATTCAACTCACAGAAGTTTTAAAACTATGTTTTATGTAAATTTACAAATGCTCCTTAGAGGTGGGTAAAAGAAGGTAAAATGTTCAATAAAATATTTATATATGTATAATTATTATAAAATGACTCCAATGAATAAAATTGAACTTATATAGGTATTATGTCTCTATTTTTATGTAAAATAAATTTAAATAAAACAAATAATTTTTTAAATAAAAATTCAGTTTTAAACTATAAATCAGCCTTTGATATTGTTCTTCAAAAATTTAAAGTTTTCAGAAAATTTCCAAAATTTAAAATTTGGATAATATTGAAATTATGAATTAAAAAATTAATTTTATTTTACCATTTTCATAACATAGATGTTGCATTATTTGATTAAAAATTAATTCTCATTGTCAAAACCAAAAAAGGGTATTTTTATGAAATAATTACTATCAAAAGATTAACACTTGTTTATGTCCAATTTCAAAGTGAAATTACATACAATTACCATCATTTGATTAAACGGTAAAAATATAATATAATTATACTGGAAACCCATTAAAATGTATAACTCAACACTATAAATTATTTTGATCGAAAAAGGTGTTTTCAGTTAAAATATAGTATTTTTCACTCTTCGCCCAAATGTGAAAGTTAATCAGAAAAACACCCAAAAATTATTGAAACTAACTTCATATGTCCCGATTCTAAATAAGAATTTTATTTTGTCAAATTGAATATATAAAAGTTAAATATATTCGATTTAAAAATGGTTCTCTTTTAAAAGGCTATAAAATTGCATTTTTTTTAAAAATAATTCTTTAACCTGAAAAAAATAAATTTGTGCATACATTATGAATAAGAAACAAATAGTATAGGTTATGAAATTATAATAATTATATAATTTTTGACATTTAGTTAATATTATTCATAAATTCTTTTGAACGGCTAGTTTGGTAATTCGTGGTGCGCTTGAACTCATTGTTATGTATAGTGAAAGTTATTGCATTACATTGAGTAAATAATGTACTATGAAGTATTGGGGTGTTACATTATTCCCCCTTCAATAAATTCCACACTCACAATTTGAAATTTTTCATCAAAATTAAAAGATTGATAATAGAAAATAACATTGTGGGAAAACCCACATCAGAAATTGGGTTAAAAAAATTTATTCTTAATAAGTGGAAATTGGGAATGAAAAAGTTTCCCACAAAATATGACCACTATTATGAGAAAATTGGTGGAAATTAGAGACACATAATTAGAGGAAAATGTAAATATTTATATGGACTGATTGAGTTCATCATTCAAAAACAATTGTAGAATCGAGGGCCTCAAATCCATCAATCTATGATGATTTAAAATATCACTGGTTCAAGAAAACATAATATATTAGGATAACACATTTTTAGTTTTAAGATTCCTTACCTAATTTTTAAGTATAAATTTATTCATAGAATAATAGCTGAAAATAATATATACTTGAAATGTATAGTTCCATCCTTTAACTAATTTCTATATAAAACTCATCTTTCACTCTAAAAGTTAATAGAACTAAAAAAATAATCTATTTATCCTAATAGTATTGGGTTCCAAAAAATGATTTTATAATTAATATACCAGACCTTTGAAAAAAACAATATTATTCAATCTAAGATATCACGTGGGAGAGTGGTAGGTGATACACCCTTGTCACACTTCGGTTGCGGGTTCAAGTCTCGCGGCATTGCAGGACGCGACAGGTTGTCGCTCGACCTCAGGGTTGTCCTTTTATAGAAATCCAAAAATAATCTCAAACTAGATTTATCCAAAATACTTATATCCAATCTCACAGTCCAAACTTTATAACTAATTTAAACACAATGAAGATCCTTTTTTTTCACGTAATAACATGTCAACACATTCATCATGTATTTTTTTTAAACACTACAGCATCCTAAATTTCCATAAAACCTTATTGATTAAATCCATGCACCCTTATTCCTTATAGAATGATGGATATAATCCTTCTATCCAAAAATTTTGTAAACTCCAATAATGATGGAATGTATAGATCATTTATCAGTTTCATCGTATTCAAGAATATCCAATATAATTTATCCAAATCAATATTGTATTATTCCAAAATCACTACCTCGGTATCAGAACCATTTTATGGTTTATCTTTCTCTCAATCATATATTTTCTAAAAATTTATCCTTACATTGAGTCACTTTTCTTGGTTCCACACAATATCATGTCCTTAATGAAATAGTACTGTAATACAATCCTTTTATACTCTATAATTCTTATAACATTACATCATTAATACAATACTCAAATGACATAATGAAATAATAACAACATAAGAAATCTAATCACTCCACTTCATCTTCCTTAGTATCATAAGTTTATTGTTATCTAATAGAAACATTTGGGGTATACTCTGATGATTTGGACAATGATTCACGTAGTGTCCCAACTTCATGCAGATGAAGCAATGTACATTTGAAACATTTTTCTTACCCATTAAATCACATACATTGTGTCCTTTTTCTCCAAACTTATAACAATATCCCATTCCCTTCAAGAATTTACCAAGGTGATTATTTCCACAGTTATCACATATGTGAAAATCCTTCTTTTCCCGCTTCCCTTTTTCCATCTTTTTATCTTCCATCATTTTCCTCTCTTGCTTCCCTTCAAAGCCATAGGACTCATAGAATTCATTACGTATCCTATTAACACATGATAATATATCTTCATATGTTTAGAATACATGGGAGACTATTTCCCTTATAATTGTTGCCTTAATACCATGAAAGATATGATCCTTCTTACTCTTTGGATCATACGTATTTCTGGAGTTGACATTCCTTCTACTGGATTCCATCTCTATACAATGTCATACACTGGGTCAGTTTATGAATTTCAATAAATAATTCCAAACATGTAAAATTACAAATATAAATTGAACAGTTTGTGGATATAATCCATAATCATAAAAATATTTTCTTAGATGAGGTATATGGTTGGAAATACATCATAATGATTTTTAAAGAAAATGATAATATTTATAAGAATATCGCTCAGGGGTGTCGTAACCACGAGAGCAGCAAGACCCGTTTTCATGCACCCCTTCCCATTCGAGTCTATTAGAAAGCCATTTTTTCTATTTTTATCCATACATACATCGGTGAAAGAGCTTCCTATACCTGCTCGTATCCAGACATCGATGTATTGCCTGGAAAACTAAAAAAACTTCCACAATACTAAAATTATTGGATGTTCTTCTATACTAATACTCAAAATCTATCATAGGGCCATGTGATCTAATCATAGTTTATCAAAATCTAGTTTCCAATGTTTCAAATAAACTTTCTCTGATAAAAACTATAACGCCCAGACACCAAAAATACAGAGTCAGTGAATTATTACCTATCATTGTCAGGATCACAAAAGATCAAGTCTAGAAAGACCGATTAGTTTAGTATCTATAAAATTACTAGATATATTCATAAGGCTTACATTATATCATAAAATATAAAACTACAACAACAATGTTTCCGTTGACCACACTAAAATCTCATAGACTGCCCCTATATGTCAGTCATAATATACTTCTTCGCATCCTGGGAAAAATAAAACATTGAAATGGATGAGATTAGATCTTAGTATGGATAAAAATATAGCGAAAAATTTCATAAATAAGGTTAAAAATTTAAGGCAACGTATAAGAATAAAACAATAGCTATTTAAAATTGAACTTCAGTAAATATGGAAAAGATAAAATCCAATTAATGCCATTTGCTTACTCATATGGATTTTCTACTAGTCAAATAATCACATGCAATATCAATATCCATTTCATAATGATGGAATGCATATTTATAGACTTTCATAACCACATAGCCAAGGCCTTTTTCCAAGGCTACAAATAAGATTTTTTCTAGGCCTTATCCAAGACACTAGTTTGTCTCATGAGACATACGATTGCATCTAGGAGTTATAGCAGGGTCCTCATGTCACTTACTTAGTCCAATGCATTCCTCAAATGAAAACATTTAAACATAACATAATCATTCGTATTAAATATAGCATACGCAATGTCAATACATTATCCATAAACCATGATTGTTGAAAAAATAACACATCCACAATAAAACATATAACATAACCATCAATATAATATGGAAGGTTTGTATCATAACAAATCATCTTCAAATAAGCATAAAATGCACCAAAGGATGTTAACATCGATGAAAACAAAACATTTTTTTAGAGAAATAGATCATTCAATTTTGAAATTATTTAAGAAAACATTTATTTTTGAAACACTCTTATAAGCTTTTAAGGGAAGCTTCGATGATATTATAATGGTGGAAAAAAGTTACACCTTCTGTATAAGTAAAAAAAATACATTCTTACCTTAAGTTTATAAAAAGGGTTATAAAGGTCCTTGTTTAGAAAATGATGGTAAGATTCCTTTATAAACATCTTATAAAAGTAAAAAAAGGGTATAAATGACTTTAACCTATAGTCTATAAAATAGTAAAAATGTTTTGGAATACATTTTTTAGAAACATGGATGTGGATGATAAAGTGGTCATAGTAGATAATTACGTATAAACAACCTCAGATAATAAAGAGATTGTATAATTAACCATTACTTTGTACTTTTCCTTGGACGATGGTATGTTATCCTTTTATATAGTGGTGAAATAATTTTTATTTAACTATAAAGTAATCATATACATTAACATGATATCATATATGATCTTTTTACAATGCTTTGTTAATAATATCTTAGTATTATCATCGTTTTGGTTGTTAACTAATTCATTTTATTTTTTATGATTTGTTATGTAAGTAATGTCTGTTATAGAAAATATTTATATTTTGTATATTCAGAATGATATTATGTCTTTAAAAATTATTTTTACTCATCAAATTAAAATTATTCTTGAATGGATACGATGTGGAATAAATCTCATCGCGTTCATGGTGACAGTAATCCATACATACGAACAGGCGACAATATCAATATTTTGATATTTAAATAATATATAATTGGATGATATATCATATATACAGAATAATTTTTATTTTTTGTTTATTATTTTAATCAGTTAAACCTCATTATAATACCCATCTAAACAATAATGTATTGACTAAAAATTACACCATGACGTGGAGACGGTAAGTTATACGAATCCATGTATAGTGGCATATCATTCAAAGGATGTATATAATAATTAATATGGTTGTACCAAATATATAAAAAAATTAGATTATATATAATATATTGGAGTTATTTTTTTTGAATAGAAAAAACAAATCAAGAAGAAGTGGAAGCTGAAAGGTACTTGAAATAGGTGATGAAATAGTTTCCTTGTTTTCGGGTTCTTCCTTTTGATTTGATCAAAATGGCTATGTAGGTTGCCTTTATGTCTAAAGGAAGGCCGCTAGGATGAAGGTAAGACAGTTGATATGGTATTTGGGCCAGGTTTTCTGAGCCAAAAAGCATTGATAGTGTGAATTTGAGGGAAGGGGGAGTGACATTTTATAAGAGGGTGAGGGGAATCTTAGGAAAAGATTGAAATATTATTTTATAATAAAATAATTTTTGGTCTCTAATGGCACCAAAATAAATTGTCTAGATGATAATGTGGGGATGAGTCAAAGCAACTCAACCAATAGTTTTTAGATAGGTTTGGGATACTATATAAACATTATCTTTTAGATTTAACTCTTAGTAAAATAGATTTACATTTACCATGTCTCTTTGTATTTTTATATTATATGGTCAATAAACATACTATATACCTCCAATATAACCCCAAGTAGTTCATCAATAAGAAAAATATCATTATATAAATCCCCTTTCCAATACTTATATTTTTATGAATAGAATATCAGTTAATAATATAATATTTTTTTAAAAAACTCTTATATGTCAATTTTGACAGTATTTGGTATTTTGTTTTGGCTAAATTTATAATAGCATTATTACTTATTAAAAAATCATCTAACCAAATATAACATGTTATATTAGCCTATTAAATTAGGGGAATTCATAAAAATTATTAAATTACGTTTATTTTGATTTTTATAATACCAATTATTTTAATATTTCATTAAATAGATTATTACTGGATAATCATTGTGTCATAAATAAGTTAAATTATATAATTTATAAAAACTATAAATAAAATACCATTATGTAGAAAATATTTTTATATTTATAATTAATATTTATAGTTGAATTTAACTTATGTGTAACCCTATATTATTAATGGATTAGTTATTAAAGATTTAATTTAGCACTTTTAACGCTTCTTTGAATTAAATAATAATAAATGTCCTAATCCAATCCAAGTGAAACTAAAGGATCATATTTTGTAAAGAGGTTGTTTTTGGTCGAATTAGACATATCTAATAGAAATAGGACATGTTTTTGGGTAATAATAATATCATTTTTTACTCTTAATTACCCTATTTACTTTTAACCGTGGGGAATAAAAGTAAAATGTTACGATTCACCAAAAATTATTTTGTCTTATTGAACCACATTTTACATACAGATATCAACCGTATCTCTTGGATTTTTGAAATTCAACTCAACGAAGAGGTAAAATTCGGATATATATAAATTTACAAATGCTCTTAGGAGGTGGGTAAAATATAGGGAAAAGTTCAATAAATTTTTTTTATATCTATAATAATTATAAATTGACTCCAATTAATTACATTGAAATTACATAGTAAATATGTATCTATTTTGACCTAAATTAAATTAAAATAAAAAATAAGTGTTAAAATATAACATAGTGTTTTTCACTATTGATAAAAATTGAAATTTCCTAGAAAAATACAAAAAATTCACTATAATATAATTTTGATAATCTGAATTCAAAAGTGAATTTTATTTTACCAATTTAAAAACATATAGGTTAAATAATTAATTTAAAATTAATATTCTTTGTCAAAACCAAAAGGTTTATTTTTATAAAATAATTACTATCAAAATATTGACACTTATTTCTTTCAAATTTCAATGTGAAATTACTTAATATTACCATCATTGGATTAATTATTAAAAATATAATATTAATATACTTCTAAACTCTTAAAATGTTAAATTCAACACTATAAATTATTTTGATTAAAAAGTGGTTTTCAGTTAAAATATAGCATTTTTCACTGTTCACCCAAATATGAATGTTAACCGAAAAACACCAAAATGTTATTGAAACTAAATTAATATATCTCAATTCTAAATAAGAGGATTATTTTTTAAAATATAATGTTTAAAATTTTCAAATATTGGATTTAAAAATGGTCGGTCATTAAATGGTGGTAAAATTGATGTGTTTGAAAAATAATTCTTTTATCTGAAAAAAATGAACTTGTTCTTACTTTATGTCTAAATAACTCATAACATCGTTTAGAAAATTATAAGGATTAAATAATGTTCAAAACATAGTTAGTACTATTCATAACTGCTTTGAAACAGATAGTTTGTTAAGTCGTTGTGCGGTTGGACTCATTATTGCGTCTAGTGGAAGTTATTTCATTACTTTGAAGAAATAACGTACTACGAAATCTTGGGCTGTTAGACATTCTATATTGAATATAGATAATTAATGGTCATGATGACTCATTTTTCCAACATGATGTCTTCTGTTTCAATCCAATCTAGTTGGATTACAGGGGTATTTGCAGATCATTTTTCCAAGTAGTCTATGAAAAACCCATGCCCATGCATTGACTACCTATATCTCAATTAGGTGATGGTCAAGAACAAGAATTATATCCCATGTATTTATAAATTTTCTGAGTAGATGATAGGGAATAATTGGTTCTTGAAATTGATAATTGATTTATTTTTCGCATATTTAGGATAATGATATATGAAATTCATTCAACGGTTTTTAGGAGATGTTATGGAACAAATGCAGATTGTATTATGCCTTCTGATTTGACCAATTATCATATTGTGTTTCTGGAGTTTATGAACCCCGTTTTACATTAGCACATTGATTTATTCATAAGGATTTATTTTTGAAAGCATTGTTAACTCTAAAAATGAGGAGGAAATATTCAATAATATGAGAGAATATATTGATATAATTATAAATCACAAATCTTATACAAATATATATTATTAAAATTTATTTATTATTGAGTAATAGCTATTTGGACATGTGTTTTCTAAATATAGAATTTCATTCAATCCTGAGAATGAGTATGTTATTTAGAAATGAGAGGAACCATTGAATGTCTTCGAGATTTACACCTTCATTGTATTGTTAGGGAATTAATTATGGATTGAGAAGGATATATCAATTTATAGTTCTCCATTGACCACTCCCACACAAAAGGTGGTGATGATTGTGTGGTGTAAAGATCCTAAAATCCAGTGAATTTTTTTTTAAAATACATGGAAATTTTATGAGTCCGAATTTTCGGACGACGCGTGATTTTGAGGCCTAGTGTGCCCAGAATAAATTTCTGAATTTTTGTTCAGGTACATTCAGTAAACATACATGTGGATTTTTATAACTTTTGAATCGGTGCTCAGAAATAAAATTTGAGGGCACCGTTGAACTCACTGCTCCATTTTTCACTTAAGAAGACTATCGCTTGTTGGTATTGAGTTGAGAATGAATGTTTTTATTTGGATTTTTATGAAAAAAATAATAAAATAAAGTAAAACACTTTATATTTTTTTTAAGCTACAATGTTTGAGTTTATGTAGTTAGAACCTCCACTTGGGAGTTGGAGGTGGGGTCCACCACACCATAACCTCCCATGAGAGGTTATGTTTGTGGGGCCCACCTGAATTAAACCACCCAAGGGAGAATAAATAAGGTAGGGACCACATGGGGCCTTACACCGCTAATAATGGAAGGAGATAAAAATTTCCCCAGCTTCCCTCATTAATGATGGGAGAGCCCACTTGATTTCCTCAACTCCCCATTACATGGGGAAAAACTCCCACACCACTTCCCCTACATTAATGTGCCAACCCCCCCCCCTAATTAATTATTGTGCCAACTCTTGTATTTTATTATGGGATCCTCTTGGAATCCTCAAAAAATTTAATATGACACATCTCATGTTTAAATTAGGGGTGTCAGGTTATTAATACATCTTTTTGAATTATGTTCCAATGTAATAATAGGCAAACCCACCTATTACTTTTATTTCCATAATTCACTTTTTGGTGGACTCTTTGAGAGTAAATCTAGGGAGAAAATCTCGCAACAATGAATGTGAAGAACGTCGGCAACATCTTCCTCCATAGACTTTATCACTCAGATCCTATCGACATGGAGCATCTTCCCTCCTCATCATCGTCATCGATCTGATGCATGAGCGTGGATTGGAAGTGTGTGGCAGACGTAACCAATGACGGACTTCTTCGTCTCCTTTCGCGACACCATCAACGAACGTCGAACGATGCCTGGATATCAAAAGGTAGGGGGTTAAATTTTGTGTTGATATTATACCCCTTTTCTTAAATTTTCTAAAGGATATAAAGAGATTGATGTAGAAATTTCTTATGAACATATTCTACTTGTGTTGAGCCTTCTGTTATCCTTCTAAATGCGGAGGGTTTGGGCTAAACTCACACGGCCCGACACCCTCCCTCGAATTTTCTTTGTGATGTTCGTCGAAGTGGAAACACAACATTGCAAAGTGGAGACAGCGACGAAGACGGAGAACAAGGGCCATGCTACCTGTGGCTTCCGTGAAACGCACCGCACCGGCCCGCTTCCCGCGTGCCCCGCGCATTGCCCAGCTCCGTCGGCACACTGCTCGGTACCCCCGTGCCCCGCCGGTGCGCTCCACGATGCCCCAGTGCCTCCCCGGTGTGCTGCCCGAAACCCCCACACTTCATCGACATGCTGCCTGGTGCCCCTACGAACCGTCGGCATGCTGCCCGTCACCCCCACGCCCCACCGGCGGACTGCCCGGCTCCCCCTCTCCCTACAGGTGGCCTGCTTGTCCCCTGTTGGCGGCCTACAGGACACCCCGAAACCCAGCCCAGTGCACCCGTGGCCTGTTGGTGAATAGTCGACATGCCCACGCCCCGCGTGGCCTACCTGCGGGCCTCCCGGCCACCTGCATCTCGAGCCAACCCACGGTGCCCCCCCGTAGTGTCGTTGGTAGAAATGGCATGTTCTCCTGGCCCGAGATACCGAGTCTCCTACGTGGTGACTATTGGGCAAAACCTCCATCGCGGGCCACTGGGCCGGGCCCAGCAGTCCCGATCAAAACATACCCGGCTGACCTACCCAATGGGTCATGTCCAAACATAGCTGGCTGACCCGCCCAAATTAGCAGTCCTTTGAGGTACTTCTACATGATACTTCATGACACATGGAGTATCTACCAGTAGCTCATGGAGCAGATCCTTCCAGTGACAAGAAGACATTGTGCTGAGACATAGTAGCTGTAGACCTAATGGTTGCTTGACCGATTCGACTTAGATTGATTTGACTAGCCCAGTGGAGAGCACTCGGTATTTGGCGGCAGAACCATGGTAGACAGAGTGCCTTGTTGTTGGATGTATCCCTTCTGTACTCAATAGTATGAGTACCTATGTAGGCTATTAGGGGGAGAAGCCGGTATTTGGCGACAAACCAACATTGGACGGAGTGCATGGTTGTTGGTAGGAGACCAACGGTACTTGACTGGAGGGGTACCTCAGCAGTCCAAGGATAGTAAGATGTGCATCAGTGTCATGATATGCCCACTATACTCAGCATAGTAGGAGTTATCTAGTAGGTGTGGTTTCGATAATGAAAATATTGGACTGAGCTGAGTCAATGACCTTTGTGTTTTCCTCATTATTGAGATGGGTTACGTGATAACATAGGTATATGTATGGGCATAAAACAAAGTAATGGTTATCCATTTATTTCATAATTTTTCTTTTATCCTTGTTGGATTTAGTGATATCTTGAGGGACTCTAAGTTCATACTGAGTATATTTATACTCACTCATGCACGGGCTATGCCCGCACCTCGTTGTGTTTGATGCAGACAATGGGCAACGCTGACGGAGGCCGATATCGCCAAGACTGGATGGTACCTGGAGGAGGATCATACGATGTATCAGTACATGGTGGATTATAACAGACATGGAGTGATGTGGAGGCCATCTGTACCTACCCTTAGGGTAGGAACCCCAGAGGACGACCCAAGAGCTGCTTTCATCTTTCAACTGTTCGTCCATTTTTCAGTTTTACTTATTTTAGTTTTATTTGTACATTAAATTTGGGCTTATATTCTGGCCCCCTATTCATTCAGTACACATGTTATATAGTTATTACTCAGTGTTTTCTTCCACTTGTACTCTGGTTGTGTTTGTTTACGATTTATAAAGGCAATACCTTCCCAGTTTTAGGATATTACGCCTTCGGTGTTAGTCCCCAGCCACTGGCCTCTGGAAGGTGGGCTCGGGGTAGTCACAATACGGGCCATGTGGGATGAGTCATGAAAAATTGGTATCATCGGATTCAGTTCTACCACAAAACATATGACTCTAATATTTATTTCTATAAAGCAATAATGTTAAGCGTACTGAGTGTGTTTTTCAGTTTAGGCATTCCGGTGTTAGTGTGGCGGCCGACATATCCATACACCATCACCCTGACTACCGATTTCTGAATCGATGCATAAAATCATTGATTGCATGTGTGCTTTCAAAAGTTCATTTTAAGTCATATCAAACCAGGTCAACTCGCCAGGTATATTCTTTTGATCATATCACATCTATTTCTTTCAGGATGCCTCCCCGCGGATGAACATCTAGATCCCCAAGAGTTTTACGTACTGACAGCCCGTCGAGCGACATGGCCTCAGTACAGGGTCCTCTTCTAGTTGAGGCACTAGCGGATCCACCAGTGGTACTAATTTTCATAGGGACACCGATGCCACCATCCCTAGTAGTAGTGAGTACACGCTGCTTGAGCGCACTGCATGAGTTCTAGCACCCGAGCCCACCCAGGTTCTGGGGATAGATGGACCTGCAGGCAGCTGAGGATTGGCTGGAGGTTGTAGTGAGAGTCTTCAGACTTGTAGGGACACCAACTGACTTAATGGTGATCCTTTATGCCATCCTCCATTAGCAATCAACCGGAAGATTGTGGATCCTCATTCTCTAGATGCATGATGAGGCGTCACTTATATGGGCAGACTTTGAGAGCATTTTCCTGGAGGAGTATGTAGAAGTCTCCCTTTGAGCGGTGCAGATACATGAGCTACTTCATCTGCAGTAGGGCAGCATGAGTGTAGCTCAGTACTCAGCGAGGTTCACATACCTCTCTCGCTACTACAAAGGGGATCATATGAGAGATTAAAGCTTTAGTTGTCTCCCACAGCATCGCGACATATATGAGGGTGTTAGAGAGAGACCTCATAGTGGAGATTTTCCTTTCTAAGAAGTCTCCAGCTGTGAGACCCACCACTAGCCGACATGCAGCAGAGTCTTCTATAGCTAGAAATAGACAGATGACGCAGAGGTCCAAGAGGACCAGACCCAGAGGTGGTTGACTACACGACTCAGGATCAATTGTGCGGGGAACCCAGAGTGGAGATAGAGCAAGTCATGCTAGTAACGGATAGCGTTACTCTTTCGGTGGGCTTTGTCACATGGCTCGTGACTACCTGACCCATCATTGTGATGAGCAGCACACAGTTGAGGGACCTCCCAGGAAGTGGCATAGGTTTGATCGAGGCAGTCCGTAGGGCATAGGCGGATGTGGCAGAGTAGCTGGTCATGCATCTGGCAGTGGATGACATTACAAGGTGCTACCGCCGCCACCACTAGGAGGTCTACACCAACCAGAAGGAGTGGGTGGAGAGGGAAGAGCACAGATTCAGGTAGCTTAGACCATCGACCATGGTGCTCTGGAGATGATTCGAGGTACGATCTGTGTCTACTCCTCCTTAGATGCAGTTCTTATAGACACAGATTCCAGTCACTCGTTCAATTCCACAGACCTTGTTCGGAGCTCCAAGATTTTTATGGAGTTTTTGGATATATCCTAATGGATAGATACACTTATAAGAGTAGATTCGATGATTACGCACTGGTTTCGGCAGTGCGAGCTTTCTCTAATAGGTGAGAGATTCTATTGGGATCTCATAGTAGCGGTGTTGAGGCCTTATGACGTCATACTGTTTATAGACTAGTTATCTATAGTCCATGCTCAGATTGAGTGTATTCAGTAGAAATTACGGTGTGTCCGCACGGATGGGACCTGGTTCACCTTCCCCAGTGAGAAGGAAACCATTGCAGCACAAGACGAACATACTCGGAGGAGGGTGTAGCCGATCACTCACCCGTAGGCTTGCCTTACCCTCAGAGCAGTTAATGTGTAGAGCCCGACATATCCTGTAGTGGCGGAACAATACATTGATGTTTTATCTGACGATGTTCCAGGACTACCTCCTCATAATAATGTGGACATATATATTGAAATGTACCCCTGGGATGAAACCAATATCTACTCCAGCATATCAGATGTCTCCAGTTGTTCTTCGAAAGCAGAGGGTGATGTTGGAGGACTTGTAGGGGAAAGGATTCGTTCAGCCCAGTGTTTCTCCCTGGGCAGCCCCAATTCTGTTCACCCAGAAAGAGGAAGGGATCATGAGGCTCTGTGTCAACTACTGTCACCTGAACCAGGTGATCGTGAAGAACAATTACCCACTTCTGATGATTGAAGACCTCTTCTATCATCTTAAGAGAGCACGACTGTTCTCGATGATAGAACTTAGATCAGGCTATCACCATCATAGAGTTCGAGATGAGGATGTGATGAAGACGGCCTTCAGGTGTCATTTCAGCAACTACGGGTTCTTGGTTATGCCTTTCGTCGTAACAAATTCTCTAGCAGTGTTCATGAGTCTCATGAGCATGATCTTCCAGCCTTGCCTTGATCGCTCTGTCGTAGTCTTCATCGACAAAATGCTGATCTACTCGACTACTGAGGAGGAACATGCCTACCATTTTCATGTAGTACTGGACACACTCTGAGAGCACCAGTTTAATGGTAAGCTCTCTAAGGGATAGTTCTGGATTTGAGAGGTTCATTTCATAGGACATGTCATCTCGAAGGCTAGAGTTGCAATGGATCCAGTGAAGATTGAGGCAGTTCTTACTTGGGAGTAACCCAAGTGTTTGATGGAGGTTTGATGTTTCTGGAGCTTGGTTGGGTACTAATAGAGATTAATTCCAGACATCTCGAGAGTTGCAACACCACTATCATCCTTGACGAAGAATGGGAAACCCTTCGTGTGGTCATAGAGTTGTCAGCAGAGCTTTCATGAGCTGAGGTAGAGGCTGACTAGTTCCCCCATCCTGAGGCTTCCTTATGAGGGCGTAGGGTACATTGTTTACTGTGATGCATTAGGGACCAGACCTGGGTGTGTCCTAATGCAGGAGCAAGCAGTGATCACATATAGTTCTCGGCAGCTGAGAAAACATGAGAAGAAATACTCTACCCATGACCTTGAGTTAGAAGCTGCATTCTTCACCTTGAAGATGTGGCAGCACTATCCGATGGGTGAACGTTTTACCATGTACTCTGATCACAAGAGTCTCACGTATATATTCTCTCATGAGGACCTGAACCTGAGATAGTGGTGATATCTTGAGTTCCTCCAGGAATATGACTTTGAGATAGTCTATACATCTGGGAAGGGGAACGTTGTTGCAGATGCACTCAGTAGGAGGACTGGTATTCAGCTTCAAGGAGAGGCGACAGAGCAGCTTGTTGGCTTATATATATCATTTGTCGATAGATATGGAGGAACCTATCTACATTATCTTACATTCACTCCCCCACTTCATCAGAGTGTTAGGGAGGCACAATTTGGGGATGCTGACCGTGAGATGTGACATACTCATATATCCATAGGGCAGGAACTTGATGGACTTTCTGGTGGTGGGGAGCACGTCATCCTCATTGGAGGACATACCATGGTACCGGTTTCACTTCAAGACTTTATGTTGAGATATTTTCACACTTCCCATCTCTCGGTACATCTAGGAGTGGTGATGATGTACAACACTGGTGGCCAGGTATGAAGAAGGAAGTAGCGGATTTTTTCTCTAGATGCCTCACTTGTCAGCAGGTGAAGGAAATGAACTAGGTACCAGAAGGTTTGGTTCAGCACTTAGAGGTCCTAGAGTGGAAGTGGGATGGAATATCAAAGGACTTAGTGGTGGGCCTTCCAGGTACATCTAGGAGTCATGATTCAATATGGGTGATTGTTTACCGACTCACCAAGTCAGACCACTTCGTTCAGATCAAAGAGTAGGGCTTAGTGAGAGCTTAGGATGCCTCTATATACAAGTGTTAATGCGTTTTCATGGAGTACCTTCTTCTATTTTTTCTGACTGTGACACACGGTTTACTTCCCAGCTATGGAAGGGGTTTCAGGATGTTTTCTGAACACAGCTTCGCTTGAGCACCACCTTCTATCCTTAGACGGATAGTCAGACCGAGAGAACCTTCCAGACCCTCGAGTACATGATCTGTGCATGTCTCCTCAACTTCATCTGTAGCTGAGAGGATCACCTACCTTTGGTGGAGTTTTCCTACAACGACATCTATCACTCCACCATCTATATGGCACCTTTTGAGGCCTTGTATGGACGTACATTAGATCACCACTTTGCTGGACAGACCCAGGGGAGTCAGCACTAGTGGGACCAGAGATGGTACGGGATACCACAATGAAGGTACATATCATATAGGAGCAGATGAATACTGCATAGAGCAAGAAGAAGTATTATGCAGACAGGAGACGATGACCTCTGGAGTTCGAGGATAGCGACCACGTCTTACTACGGGTCTCACCTCAATGAGGTCTATGGAGATATGGACGATGCAAAAACATATCTGTGAGTTTCATCGGACCATTCTAGGTATTTAGAATTATAGGCGAGGTGGATTACCGCTGGTATCTTTCACCTCAGCTTTTTCAGTTTCGCGGTGTCTTCCATGTATCTCTACTGAGGAGATACATGCACGACCCATCCCACATCATCGACCACGGGGAGATGGACATCGATGATGGGGAAACATTAACAAAAGTTCTAGTGGATATTTAGGATCGACAAGAGAGGGTCCTACATGGACAGTCAATACCACTGGTGCGCATTCTATGGAAGCACGAGAACCTCTAGGAGAGCGCAGAAGAGTGAGATGCTCAAATGCATTCTCAATACGCAAATTTGTTCCTCTAGTTCGAGTTATAGATTACAGGGACGTAAAGACCTAAGGTGGGGAGGATGTAAAGACCCGGAATTCCAATTAATTTCTTTAAATACATGAGAATTTTATGAGCTCGCAATTTTTAACGGCAATTGATTGCAATGATAGGTGTTCCCGGAATCAATTTCTGAAGTTTTGATCAGGTACGTTTAGTAAATGTACATGCAGGTTTTGATAAATTTTGAACTGGTGCTCAGAATTGAAATATGAGTGCACCGTTGAACTCACAACGCTGGTTTTCGGTGAAGAATACTACACATAGACGTCAGTGAGTCATGAACAAAACTTAATTTTTGAATTTTTATGAAAAAAAAATATTAAAATAAAGTAAAACACTTTATTTTATTTTTTTGATTTCGTGTGTGAGTGCGGGTAGTTAGAACCTCTAATTGGGAGTTAGAGGTGGGGACCACCACACCATAACATCCCATGAGAGGTTATGCTGGTGTGGCCCACCCGAATTCAATTACCCATGGAAGAATAAATAAGGTAGGGACCACACAAAAACTATCCCCCATAATAATGGGAGGAGAGGAAAACATCCCCAACTCCCCTCAATAATGTGGGGGGAGCCCTCTTGATTTTTTCAACTCCCCATTAAATGGGGAGAAACTCCCTGACAACTTTCCCCAACTTATTGTGAAAACCCCCCCACCCTAATTAATTGTTGGGAAAACTCTTTTGTTTTTTAAGGGAGCCTCTTTGAATCCACATAAATTTAATATTACACCTCTTATGTTTTAATTAGGTGTTCTGGATTATTAATTCTTTTTTTTGAATTATGTGCCAACGTAATAATAGAAAAACCCGCCTATTATTTTTTTTGGCATAATTATCTTTTTGGTGGAGGCTCTGAGAGAAAATCTAGGGAGAAAATCTCCCACGAAGAATGTGAAGAATGAAAAGAACGCCAGCGATGTTTTCCTCCTTCGACTTCCTCAATCGGATCCTACCGACATGGAGCATCACCCCTCATCAGCGTCATCAAACAAATGCATAGGATTGGATTGGTAGTGTGTGGTGGACACAATGAACGAAAAACTTCTTCACCTCCTTTTGTGATGCCATTAATGAATGTCGAATGATGCCCGACAATCAAAATGTACGTGATTTAATTTTTGTCTTGATATTGTACCAATTTTCTTACCTTATATAAAGGATATAAAGGGATTGATACAGATGTTTTTTATGATCATCTTCTAGTTGTGTTGTGCCTTTCGTTATTCTATTAAACGAGAAGGGTTCGGGCCAACCTCACACGGTCTGACACCCTCCGTCAAATTTTTATTTCGATGTTCATTGAAATGGAAACATGACATGGAAAAGAGGCAACATTGACGAAGACGTCGAACAAGGGCCGCACTACCCACAGCCTCCACGAACCGCGCCTCCCCTACATCGCCCTAGCGTGCTTCACACGCCCCGCGCGCTGCCCCGGTGCACTGTCCAGCAACCCTCGCCCCACCGGCGGGCTGCCCGGTGCCCCTGCTGCCCGCCGGCAGGCTGCACTGCACCCCCGTGCCCTACAGGTGCACTGCCTGGTGCCCTCGCACCCCGTCGTCCCGCTGCCTGGTGCCCCCACGCCCCGCCAGCGGCCTTCCTGACACCCCCATGCCATGCCGTCGGGTTTCCTGGTGCCCCCATGCCCCACCGATGTCATGCCTGTCCCGTAACAGCGGCCTGCCCGGCCCTAGGGGCCCTAGCCGGTGCACCCACCGCCTGCCAGTGCCGAGCCGGCCTGCCCACTCCTCGCGTGGCCTGTCTGCTGGCCTCCCGACCACCGACCTCACGAGCAGACTCACGACGCCTCCAATGGTTTCCCTGGCTGAATTAGCTTGGTCTCTTGGGGCGAGTTACCAAGCTGCCTAGGGGACTATCGGGCCGAACCTCCCTCTTGGTCTGCTGGTCTAGGCCGAGTGGGCCATGTCAAAACATAGCAGGGTGACCCACCCAATTGGCTGAGTCAGACCCAGTGAGTCTGACCGGGTTGGGATAGACGAGGTTAGCCCAGACGGGGTTGGGGCGAGTCAGTCCGACCGGGTCGGACCGAACACTGCCCCATTACTGACCCATTAACTTGTTGAGCCATATCTTTGGCACCGGACATCCATTTGAAGAACCGTCACCGGTGCCTTTATTCTTGGTTAATATTCATCTGTATGTGTATCCCTCACTGGATTTTGGGTTATTGTTTAGTCACAGTCATGTTGGTTCATACACGATTCCAACCGGGCCACCAAGAGTAAAATGATAATAACTCACAGACATTGCGTCGGATTGACACACCGTCTGTTGCATTGATACCCTTAGGATGTGGATGTCTTTTGAGATACAAATACCTGAGACTTCATAACATATGAAGTATCGACCAGTATCACATGGAGTGGATCCTTCTATTGACGAGCAGACAGATTGCAGAGACCTAGTAGCTTTAGACCTGATGAATGCTTGATCGATTCGAATCAGAGTGATTCGACTAGCCATGTAGGGAGTACCCAGTATTTGGCAATAGAACTATGGTAGATGGAGAACCAGGTAGATGGAAGCAGACCTGCGGTACACGGCAGCCGGATTACCTCTGTAGGTTATTAGGGGGAGCGCCCAATATTTGGTGGCAGACCCACAGAGGACGGTGCGCCTGGTAGTTGGTAGCAGACTCACAGTACTCAACAAGAGTGGTGCCTCAGCAGTCCAAGGATAGTGAGATGTACCTCAGTGTCATGAAATGCCCACTGTACTCGAAAGAGGAGGCATTCTCTAGCACTCGTGGTTTCGATAATGAAAATCCTGGTTTGAGCTGAGTCAACGACCTTTGTTGTTTCCTCATGATTGATATGGGTTACTAGATAACTTAGAAATATGTATAAACATATACCAATATAATGTTTATCTATTAATTTCATACTTCTTGGTTTATCCTTGTTGGATTTCGTGAGACCATGAGGGTCTCGGGGTCCCTATTGAGTATCGTTATACTCACCACTGCACGAGCTATGCCCACACCTCATTGTGTTGGATGTAGATGACGGACCGTGATGATGAAGGCTGAGAGCACCAGCAATGGACAGTACCCAGAAGAGGACCATGTTATGTATCAGAACACAGTGGAGTCTAAATGAAGTGGAGTGATTTAGAGGCCATTTGTACTGACCCATCAGGAAGGAACCCCAGAGAAAGATCCAGGAGATGCATTCACCTTTCAGTTGTTTGTCCCTTTCTCAGTTGTACTTGATTCATATTTATTTGTAATTTATAGTTGGTCTTTTATTCTGGCCCCCATTACTTTTAGTATACTGGTTATACAGATTTTAGTTAGTGTTTGCTTCCTCTTGTACTCTAGTTGTGTGTGTTTTCTATTTATAAAGGCAATACTTTCCCAATTTTAGTTATTTAAGCCTTCGGTGCTAGTCGCCAGCCCATGGAATATAAAAGATGGGTTTGGGGTAGTCACAATACGGGCCCCGAGGGATGAGTCATGACAAATTGGTGTCATAGGATTTGGTTCTACCTCATAACTTAGGACTCTGATATTTCTTTCTATGAAGCAATAGTGTTAAGCATACTGAGTAAGGCTTTCAGTTTAGGGAGTCCAATATTGGTGCGGTGGCCGACGTATCCATACATCCGGACCCTGACTACTGATTTCTGACTTAGTGCAGGAAAACTCTGATTGCGTGTGTGTTTTCAAAAGTTTACATTATGTCAGCTCAAACTAGGTCATCTGACCAGGTATAGTCTTTTGACGGTGTCTCATCTGTTTCTTTCAGAATGCCTCCCTGTGGACGACCAGCTTGAACCCTGAGAGTTATACGTACTGTGGACTGACAAGCGATGAGGCCTCAGTACTGGGCCCTCTTCATGTTAAGGCTCAAGCGGAGGCACCAGCGGCACTACCTCCTATTGGACCACATATGCCACCAACCCCAGTAGCAGTGAGTAGACTCTGCTTGAGCGCACTGCATGAGTTCCAGTGCCAGAGGCCACCCAGGTTACGGGGAGAAACAGACCCTTAGGTGGATGAAGATTGGCTGGAGGTTGTGGTGAGAGTCATCAGATTGGTTGGGACACGAGTTGACATCATGGTGACCCTTGTTTCTAGCCTCCTTCAGGCAACAACAGGTAGATGGTAGAGCATGATTCTTTAGATGAATGATGAGACATCACTTCTATGGGCAGACTTCGAGAGCTTGTTCTAGGTAGAGTATTTAGCTGATTCCCTTCAAGCGGTGCAGATACATGAGCTACATTATCTTCAGCAGGGCATCAGGAGTGTAGCTTAGTACTCAGCAAGGCTCACAGAACTCTCTCGCTACTCCACAGATATGGTTTAAGACTCATTATTCAAGGCATGGACCTTAGAGAAGGGGCTCAGGAGAGATATTTGAGCTTCAATTTCCTCCCACCACATCTCGACGCAGACATGGGTTTTAGAGAGAGCCCTCCCATTAGAGATTTTCCGTGTTGAGTAGTCTCCAGTAGTGAGACCCACCAATTGCCGACATTCAGCGTAGTTTTCTACAGCTGGTAGTAGACAGATGATGCAGAGGTCCAAGAGGACCTGACCCCTGGGTGGTCAACTGCATGACTCAGGATCGATTGTGTGGGGCACCCAGAGTGGAGACAGAGCTAGTCATTCCCGAAGCAGACAATGTTACTCATGCAAAGGGTTTGGTCACATGGCATGTGACTACCTGACTCGTCGTTCTGACGATCAGCAGACAGTTGAGGGACCTCCCAGTTAGAGGTTGAGGTTCGATTGAGGCGGTCTGCATGCCATAGTCAGACGTAGAAGAAGATCTAGATAGGCAGCTGGTGGTGGATGATGTTACGAGTTGTTACCGCCACACCCACCAGAAGTTTCACCCCGACCATAGGGAGCGGGTGGACAGGGTCGGGCACAACTTCAGGCAGCTGAGGCATATGATAACGGCGCTCAAGAGATGATTTGAGGTCTGATCTGTGTCTACTCCACCATATCTTCATTTCTTATAGACACAGGTGCTAATCACTCTTTCATAGCCATTTCCCTTGTTCAGAGCTTGGAGATTCTGATGGAGCCATTGGCTCAATCCTTACGACTACAGACTTCTACGGGAGCAGATTCGATGATTACGCACTGGTGATGGTAGTGAGAGCTTACTCTAGAAGGTGAGAGCTTCAGCTGGGATATCATAGTAGTAGCATCGAGGCCTTACGTAGTCATCTTGGGTATAGACTGATTATCTACAGTTCATGCAAAGATTGACAATATTAGGTGAAAAGTGCGGTGTGTCCGCATAGATGGGACCAGGTTCACCTTCACCGGAAAGAATGGAACCTTTGCAGTACCGAACAGACTTACTCAGAGGATGGTGCAGCCGATCACTCACAAATTGGATTGCCTTACCCTCGAAGTAGTTTATGTAGAGAGTCCAACATATCCTATAGTGGGGGACCCGTACTCAGATGTTTTCCCTGAAGTTGTTCCAGGACTACCTCCTCGTAGAGAGGTGTACTTCTATATTGACATGTATCTCTGGACGACACCAGTATCTACACTAGCATATCAAATGGCTCCCGCTAAGCTTTGCGATCTAAGGGTGCAGTTGGAGGACTTGCAGGGGAAGGGATTCTTCTGGCCCAATGTTTCTCCATGGGCATCCTCGATTCTGTTCACCAAGAAGGCAGATGAGAGCTTGAGGGTCGGTGTCGACTACAGTCGCCTGAACCAGATGACTATGAAGAACAAGTACACACTTATGAGGATTCAAGTCCTATATGATCAGCTCAAGGGCAGACGTTGGTTCTCAAAAATAGACATCATATCAGGTTATCTCTAGCTCAGTGCTCGAGACGAGGATGTGCAGAAGATGACCTTCAAGGGTCGTTACGGCCAATACGAGTTCTTGGTTATGCTCTTTAGCAAAATAAATTCCCAAGTAGTGTTCATGAATATCATGAACATGATCATCCAGCTATACATCAATCACTTTTACGTAGTCTTCTTCAATGACATTCTGATCTACTCGACTATTAAGAAGAAGCATGGATGCCATTTGCAGGTAGTACTGGACACACTTCAAGATCACCAGCTTTATGGTAATCTCATGATGTGCCAATTCTAGATTCAAGAGGTTCACTTCATGGGATACGTCATCTCAGAGGCTAGAGTTGAAGTGGATCTAGCGAAGTTTGAGGCAATGCTTGCATGGGTGCAACCCAAGAGTGTGACAGAGGTTAGGAGTATCGTGGGCTTCGCAGGATAATATAAGAGATTCATTCCAGACTTCTCCATAGTTGAATCACCTCTATCAGCCATGACGAGGAAGGAGAAATCATTCATGGGGTTGGAGAGATTCCAGAAGACCATTCAAGAGCTAAGGCAGAGGTTGAATAGTGCCCATATCATGACACTTCTGGAGGAGGGCGTACAGAACGTAGTTAACTATGATGCATTAGGAAATAGACTTCGGTGTTTCCTAATGGAGAAGTGAGTAGTGATTGAATATGGTTCTGGGAAGCTGAGACAACATGAGAAAAACTATACTACCCATGACCTGTAGTTAGTAGAAATGGTCTTCTCCCTGAAGATGTGGTGACACTATCTGATGGGGCAAACAGTTTACTATGTACTCGGGTCACAAGAGTATCAGGTATATCTTCTTTCAAAATGACCTGAACCTGAGTCATCGGTGATGTCTACAGTTCCTCCAGAACTCTGACATTGAGGCTGTCTATAATTTTGGGAAGGGGAACAGTGTTACGGGGGAGCATAGAAAGAGGAATGGTATTCAGCTGCTAGAATAGGTGATAGTGCAACTAGCTGCTTTATAGATATTCTTTGTGGATAGAGATAGAGCAACCTATCTACAGTCTCTTACAATCACTCCCCCACTTATTCAGTGAGTTAGGGAGGCACAACTTGGGGACACTGACTGTGAGACACAACGTGCTCATATATCCAAAGGGCAGGAACCTAATGGTGTTTATAAAGGTGGGGAGCATGTCATCCACTTCAGATTACATACCATTGTACGAGTTTCCCATTATGAGGATGTGCTGTGATAGTTCCACACATCCCCTCTATCGGTACATCCAGAAGTGTTGAAGATGTAAGAGGACCTTCAAAGACAGCAATAGTAGAGAGTTATGAAGAAGGCAGTAGCAGAGTTTTTCTCATGATACCTCACTTGTCAGCAAGTGAAGGCAGAGCACTAGGTAACAGCTTGCTTGGTTCATCCCTTAGAGGTCCCAGAGTGGATGTGTGATGACATATCCCTTGACTTCATTATAGATATTCCACATAAATCCAAGAGTCACGATTCGATATGGGTGGTCGTTCACTGACTCACCATGTTGGCCCACTTGGAATCCTCCTAAAATTAATATGAAACCTCTCTTGTTTTAATTAGGGGTGTTGGGTTATTAATGATTCTTTTTTAATTATGTGCCAACGTAATAATAGTCAAAACACCTATTATTTTCGTTTGCATAATTAACTTTTTGGTGAAGGATTTGAGAGATAATCTTGGGAAAAGGCTCCCAACAAAGAACGCGATGAACATGAAGAATGTCATCAACATTTTCCTCCTTCGACTTCCTCATGCGGATCTCACCGATGTGAAGCATCTTCCCTCATCATCGTCATCATCGAACCGATGCACAAGCTTGGATAGGAATCGTGTGGCGGTCGCAACGAATGACGGAATTCTTCGTCTCCTTCCGTGACGCCATCAAAGAACATCAGACGACACCTAACAGTCAAAAGCTAGGGGGTTTAATATTCATGTGGATGTTATAACCCTTTTATTACATTCTACAAAGTATGTAAAGGGATTGATGTGGATGTTTTTGATGATCAACTTCTACTTGTGTGGATCATATTGTTATCATCCTAAACGCGGAGGGTTCGGCCAGACCACAAATGGCCCGACACCCTCTGTAGAATTTTATTTTTAATGCTCTTCGAAGTGGCAACACGACATGGTAAAGAGGCCACAACGACAATGATGACGAACAAGGGCCCCGCTACCCGCATCCTCTACCAACCGCGTCGCTGCGGCGGTTCCCCGGTGTTCTTCTCACATCGTGGTGTGCTGCCCTGACGTGTTGGCCGCGTGCCACGTGCGCTGCTCAGCTCCGCTGGTGCCCCGCCAGCATGCTGCCCGGGGCCCCGTGCCATGTCGGGGCACTGCACAGTGCCCCGCCTCCCACCGGCACCACCGCACTCTGCAGGCACGCTGAACGGCAGCCCCTTGCCCAACTGGATGTTTCATGGTGCCCCCGCACCCCACCCGAGTCCTACCCAGCCCCTAACGGCGGCCTGCCCAACACCCCGGTGCCCTGCCCAGTGCCCCTGCGGCCTGCCGATGACCATCCGGCCTGCCTGCGCCCCGCGCGGCCTACCAGCTGGACTCCCACACACCGTCCTCCCAAGAAGACTCGTTGAAACCCTGTGCGGTGTCGCTGGCCGAACCAGCCTGGTCTCCTAGTCCAAGATACCGAGCTTTCTATGTGGCAACTATCAGTCCGAACTGCCCTCGCGGTCCGCTGGGCCTGGCAGAACGAGCTGGGTCAAAACATAGCGGGCAGAACCACCCAATTTTCCAATTCATATACAGCATGTCTGACTGGGTTGACCCAAACTGGGTCATCCCATACTGGGATGGGCTGAGTCGGTCCGATCGGGTCAGACCGGACCCAGGCCCATTACTGGCCCATTACCTTCGTAGGCCATATCTTTGGCACCATACGTCTTTTTGACAAACAGTCAGTAGAAACAGTATTATTGGATCATAGCAGTCCCTTTGAGTATACCCCACTGGAGTATGAGGTATAGATGAGTCACGGTCAGGTTGGTTCATACACGAATCCAATTGGGCCCCCGAGACTAAAATGATAATAACACACATACCATGAATCCGATTGATGCGCCATCTGTTGCGTTGAAACCCCTATGACATGGCAGTCCATTGAGATACTTATACGTGAGAATTTGTGGCACTTGAAGAATAAACTAGTAGCATGTGGAGCGGATCCTTCCGGTGATGAGCAGACAGAGTGCGGAGACCTAGTAGCTGTAGACCTGCCAACTGCTTGACTGATTCAACTCGGAGTGATTTGACTAGCCCTGGGGGGAGTGTCTGATATTGGGCGATAGACCCATGGAGGATGGTACACATGGAAGTTGGAAGCAGTCCTACGGTACTTGATAGGAGGAGTTCCTCTGTAGGCAATTAGGGGGAGTGCCCGATATTTGACTGCAGACCCACAGCGGACGGAGCGCTTGGCAGTTGGCAGCAGACACGCGATACTCGACAAGAGGGGTACCTCAGCAGTCCAAGGTTAGTGAGATGTTCCTCAGTGTCGTGACAGTCCCACTATACTCGATAGAGGAGGAGTTCTCCAGTAGTCGTGGTTTTGATAATGAAAATCTTGGTTTGAGCTGAGTCAATGAACTTTGTGTTTTACACATGATTGGGATAGGTTACATGATAACTTAGGTATATGTATGGCCATATATCTAAGTAATGGTTATCCATTGTTTTCATAAATTGTGGTTTATCCTTGTATGATTTTTTGAGACCTTGAGGTTCTCAGGGTCCCTACTGAGTATCGTTATACTCATCCTTACACAGGCTATGCCAGCACCTGATTTTGTGGGATGCAGATGAAAGAAAACGCTAATGGAGGATGAGAGCGCCAGGACTAGACGACACCCGGAGGAGGACCTTACGATGTATCGGTACACGGTGGAGTTTGATGGACGTGGAGTGTCGTGGATGCCATCTGTACCTACCATTAAGGTAGGAACCCCGTAGGATGATCCATATGATGCATTTACCTTTTAGTTATTTGTCCCTTTTTCAGCTATACTTGTTTCAATTGTATTTGTAATTTATAATTGGGATTGTATTCTGCCCCCCCCCCATTACATTTAGTACACTTTTTATACAGCATTTAGTTAGTGTCTTCTTCTTCTTGTACTCTAGTTGTCTTTGTTTATGATTTATAAAAGCAATGACTTCCTGGTTTTAGGGAATTATGCCTTTGGTGCTAGTCACTAGCCCCTGGCCTATGGAAGGTGGGCTTGGGATAGTCACGATACGGGCCCTGGGGGATGGGTCGTGATATGTGTGATTTGAAATTATATGTGTAATTCAATGATATGATTCTTTTTTCCTTTGTTTCCAACATAAACTCTTCAATAGGCTTTGTTGTGATAGAGTTCATCTATTATGCATCGGATTTTGGAAGGGGTAGTGTTCTCATTTAGGGTGATCACACAGTGCGTTATTGTACAATGTAGGAGTAGAAACATGATAAGAACCATATAAACAATATATTTTACTTCTATCTATAGTAGAATCTATTAATGGTGTGTAGTATTACATGTTCATATAAAGGATTACAAAATATTTGGTCCAATAAATATTATGTTATATATTCTCACCAAAAACATATAGTAATTTAGTAGAGGTGGTGTGTAAAGAAACATGAATCTTGTAATAAAAACATCCCCTACACCCCATGTAAGGACACTATATGTGAAAATTATTGGAGAATGAAATATTATACCATGTTATGACTTAATATTTTAATGAATGGAATATGATCAATATCCTTTCTCATATTCATTTGTGATATTAGTAGTTGGCCTATAATGTTTTTGTTGCCTAGAGTCCACTTTACATCCTCAGTTATTGCGATGATTCTCTGTGAATTGTAGCATTATGATGAGTTCTAAAGTATTTGGGAGCAATTATATGATAAGTATATCATTAATTAATGGTTTTTCTAGGAAATCCATATCATTATGAATTTTTAAGTTGCACTACTGGAAAATGTACCTATCCCCACGGTTTTCACCAAAACCGTGGGGATAGACCCCCACTATACCCACGGTTTTGGAAAACCGTGGGTATAGGTGACTTTTCAGGACCTATACCCACGGTTTGCCAAAACCGTGGGTATAGGGGGCTCTATCCCCACGGTTTTGGCAAACCGTGGGGATAGGTCCTGAAAAGTCACCTATACCCACGGTTTCCCAAAACCGTGGGTATAGGGGGGGTCTATCCCCACGGTTTTGGTGAAAACCGTGGGGATAGGTCTGGGATAAAATACCTATACCCACGGTTATGAAAAACCGTGGGTATAGGTCAATTTTGTGTGCGCGGGAAATTTTTTTTTCCGCGGGAAGGAATTTTTTTTTGGCGGGAACCCTATACCCACGGTTCTTCCCTCTATACCCACGGTTTTTATAACTATATTTAACTAAATATATATATATATACATATATGTGATGTTAGGGTAGTGGTTAGATGCGGTGTTTACGGCGAAGAGGTTGCGGGATCGAAACTCGGCGCTTGCATTTTTTTTAGGACCTATACCCACGGTTTTGAAACCGTGGGTATAGGTCGTTGAAACCGTGGAAATTTTCTAAGTTTCGGTGACACGGTGGCAGGACACCTATACCCACGGTTTTCCAAAACCGTGGGTATAGGCTGGGGACCTATACCGACGGCATTCCAGCCCGCGGTTCCCAAAACCGTGGGTATAGGCTATACCCACGGTTTTGGGGGCTATACCCACGGTTTTGAACCGTGGGTATAGGCCATTTTTCCAGTAGTGTTGTTCCACAGGATGTGATGAAATCTATGATGGGAGACTACCACCATTACCAGTGCGAGGTACACCTAGGAACATCAAGGATTTTTTATTATAAAATGAAATTTTTCTAGTGTCTAGGTATTACATGTGACATTTCTAACATTCTAACTCCCCATTATAATTTTCACTAGGTAAAGGATGTGAATAAAAACCCTTCAAGAATTATTTATCCCATTATCCTGCCAACATGGTTGTTGGATGAGATACTGATGGATTTTTTTGGTATGGTTCCATCTATGAATTATGTAAATAATTAACCATGTTTGATGATTGACTAAATGAAAAAAACCACCTATTTTTTCCAATTCATGATAGAAAAAATATTAATACATCTAAAATATATATTTGTATGAGATCATTGATGAATTTGTGTTCCATTCAATATTTTTTCTAATGGCGATCCGTGGTTGCCGTCTAATTTTCTGATAGCGCTATTGGATTGGATGAGATTCTAGATGAATATAATCATGATATATCATCCATAATCATATGGGCCGATGGAACATGATCTATTGATTCATGAGGACATGTTCCATGTTTCTCCACTATAAATTAGTGGAGATTCTGATTTTCATTTGGTGTTAGTTAAAGTTACTTATATCAATATTTCCAATTTCCCTTCTATGATGGTAACCATTGAGGCCTTTTATGGATCGAGTTATAGATATCATGTATTTTTTTATAGATTGGTGGGGCTTCCATGGTTAACAATGTTCGGTCTATTAAATAAAGTCAAATATTTATTTGATTCATCAAATAATGTTAATGTTTCATATCTTGTATAAGACTTATTATGATACTATTTAGTTCCCTTTGGAGTTCCTGATCAGTGACCAAATGTTTCTTAGATTCACAATTTGTACTATTAATTGAATTCCTATAAAATAGAAAAATTTATCACGAGATAAATGTTAGAGTGTGAGGTTGTTGAGGGGATTAGAAACATGTCAATCAATTAGGCACTACAACATTAGATTTCAGTGATCCACAATGTGTTCTACATTAAACACCTTAGAATTTTCCTCTCAAAATTATCTCATATCCTATACTTTTAGAAAATTTACATGGAACATGATTTATATATTCCCAATATTCTAGTTCGGATAATTTATTCCCATATCGAGTTCCCTAATGGAAAATAACACCCATAGAATGAATTCATTATAATCATAGTCATGATTCACTTAATACATGGGATTATGGTTAATTTATTATAGAGAAGAAGACTTTCTACATCATTGATTATTCTTCTTGAATTGTTTTCTTAGGGTAGATATTATTTATGTTGGGATATTATAATATAAAATTACCATCTTCCAATAAATAAATTTTCTTTATTTCTGGTTCACTAGGTTTTCATATAGTTATCTAATTTTTCAATCCTTTCCTAGTTTAAAATATTTTATCCCAGTGGTTTTCATTTATTTTAGAGGTGTATGGGGTTGATTTTTATTCTTTTTATATAATTCCAGAGGTGTATAAGGATTTTAATTCAAATGTGGGCATAATCATGTTGATGAGAAATAATACATGTGTGCAACCAGATTGATGGTGTGTCCACTGAAATAATGCTGGGGGATCATTTTTAGGTCGTCTTATAAAAATCTAACTGACTAACACTATGAGAAAAATAGTCTACTACGATAGGGTATTTGCGATGGGATTAGTTCCCGTCGCAAATAGTCCATCTCAGGGGTTATTTTCAATCGGATTTGTGGTCTCATCGCAAAAGTTAATGCACGCTTGGGCATGAGATGCATGCCAAAGAATAAGAATGTTATATCTGATGAGGGGATCCCCTTATCACAAATCAGAGGGTATTTTCGACGGGTCCCATCGCAAATACCGGCATCGGTAAATGAGTTGATGTGACGTGATGTTGTTCTATAGAAAAAGGTATGTCAGCAGGTCATGTTTTGCGACATGCCCCATCACACTTACCCTTTTAACCACCGACAACAATTTACGCAGGATAAATTACTTGGGACTGGCCCTATCATAAAAATTACCTTTTCCGACTATAATCCCATCACAACAAGTCACGTTGCAACTAATCTAAACTATATATAACCCCCTCTGTTTTTCATTCTCTTCCTCTCATTTTTTAATTCATATCAATCTCTAAACTCGAATATTAGAGTGAAAATTTCCCTCAATTAATTTTTTTACGGATAAGTTGTGAAGGCACTTACATCAATCGGAGATCATGTTTAATGGTATTTATATTTTATTTAATTTAGTATTTATTTAATTTTTTTATGTCAATTTTAATTATTATTGATTATATGTAATTAAATTAGATTTAAATTTTTTTGTTATCTATATTTTAGTAATAAGTATTAATAAATAGTAATAATTAGTAATAATTGGTATTAATTAGTAATAATTAGTAATAATTGGTATTAATTAGTAATAATTAGTAATAATTAGTAATAAATAGTAATAATTAGGAATAAATAGTAAAAATTAGGAATAAATAGTAATAATTAGGAATAAATAGTAAAAATAGAAATTAATTAGAATAAATAGGAATGAATAGGAATAATTAGTAATAAATAAGAATAATTAGTAATAAATAGTACTAAATAGTAGTATCAGCTCTCATTTGACACATTGTACATATTATGGTAATGTTGCGGTTTTGGCGTCCATCTCGACACGTGTTCGTGGAGAGGTATCATCTTCTACCTCACTGTATCAGGAGAAGTTGCAAACTCAGTCTAAGCTTATAGAGGGTTTTCAGAAGTAGCATGAATAGATGTATCGGTGACAACATCAGCAGCATCAGTAGCATGAGGAGAAGATGCATCGATGGCAACAGCAGCAGCAACAGAAGCATCGCGAGTAGATGGATTATATGCGTCGTCTGAATTATAGTTTAGGTATAAAGTTTCCCCACCATCTCCTACAACTCCTCCACCTCCTCCAGAAGACAACCCCTAGTGATTTGTTTTTTATGTTAAAAATAATTGAATTTATGATTATTATTATCTGAACTATTTACAGTTTCTCTCTTTTATATTGGTACAAATATTGCATAATTTAATTTTTTTATTTTTAATATTATATTAGTTATTATTAGTATTATATAGTTATTATTTGTTTATTTTACTGATAATAATATCATTTTATGCTTTTTTCTATATTTTTTATAAATATTGAGAATTGTAAAAAAAAATTTATTTTATTAAAATTAAAATTAATTTTTTAGTAATCATAATTTTATTAAATAAAACTTTTCAGTATTAAATTTTATAATGTATTTTTTGTTTATTGATAAAAAATTTATTTGATTATTTTAATAATATTAATATAATATTTTCATTAATCATAATTATATAATTATTTTTATTTTGTTAAGTATTTATGACGGGAGATTTTGCGATTGGCTCCCATCGCAAATAATCAAAATATTATTTTACAATTAATATTATTTGTAACGGGATTGTTGTAAAAGGTTATTATATATATAATGTGTATAATCATAGGATTAGTTGCAACGAGGAACAACCCCATTATAAATGGTATTTTCTATGGTCCGTCGCGAATGGTTTTATATAAATATAAATTATCTAATCGAAGAATCATTTTTGACAGGGCCCTTTGTCATGGAAAATATTAATTTTTGCGACAGGACAGTCAAAAAAAATAAAAATTGTTACATCATTTTCTACAACGGGCTATTTGCGATGGGGCCCTATCGCTAAAGCCTATTTGTGATGGGATCCCTTCGCAAATAGCCCATCACAAATAACTCTATGTCCAATTGTGTAATTTAAGTGGTCTAACTTCTTGTCAATGGGATTTTGATACTAGCTATCATTCAACGTGGTGTTGTAACATCCCACCCTTCTCATTGGCTTGAGAAGGTGGTGAAACATCACATGGACATAAGAGACTTCCCCATGCTGCAAATGGTTGGTAATATATGTTGAGGGATTTATAAAAATGTGGGGAATGATTTTCCATTTATAATAAAAAAAATAACAAATATTAATTAAACAAAACTAGGATATGATTAATGATATCAATGTAAAAAAACTCAATGTCATTCGAATGATTGAAAAACCAAACTACAATAGAGTACTAAAATCGATGACAGTAAATACCAAAGACCACAGTGGAAGACATGGAAAATAAATCTTAACAACAAAAAATATATCTCTAAATATTTAGACATGCTTCATTCTAAATTTATACATAACATCCTTTGTGTCATGATTCACCACTAAATAAGTTATATGCCTTACTTTTACATATGTCTCGAATGACAATATCTAAAAAATCAACATTTTTCTATAGTAGGGTGTTGTAATGAAAGTTAGTATCCATTCTATTAATGTACTCCTCATGAACACCAATAGGATAGAATATATTTTCACTTTTATATAAAAAAAATTAATTATACTTTAAAAAAATTACAATAGTAAGGTGTTTTCCCAAAAACAAAACCAAGGCCAAAGGAAAATAACTAAAAAGTCATTCCAACCAATTTTTAATTTTCATATTGACATAATCCATTCAATTTTATAGATACAAAATCTAACTATTCATGCAACAAAGGACCTCCCCATATTCATGACTCGTGAGTCATCATTTCACCTAGTCATCACTCGGTGAACCAAATTCATGGGGGAAAAACATTCCCATATTTGTAACATTCTTTGGGGGGGGGGGAATTCACAACCATAACCATCCAAAATGAATATGAACAAAAAACAACACATTATAACATACCATGAAATAATTACCATGATAAAAACAGTTCAATAGAAAAAAAATTTTCTTAAAAATTAATTCTGTAAATATTTTTTCTCCAATTAATCAAATAAAATATTTTAAAATCCAAATGTCAATATAATTTATCTACGAACATTGCACAAAAATTCCTCAATTACCAAAACAAAATAAATATGTTTCTCTAATGATTTTACAACTAATTTAACAATAAATTTTAATCAATTTAAACAACTTGAAATTAATCCTTCAAGATCTCAAATAAAATTGTCAATATTGATACCACCTATCTTTGGATTTCTGATGAATTTGAATAATGACACAAAAATGAAAACAAAATGAGATAGAATATCAAATAACACACCTTATCTTCATTCCCCTAACATAAAAAACGAAAAAATGAACCATTAATGGAATAAAAAACCACAGATATACCTATAATAGAATACATATAAAATTCCGAGGGATGGAAGAAAAACCACAAAAAATTACTATAAATGATTAAATAATAAGGTAATAAACCTTCAATGGACAATGAAATTTCATTAGATTAAATCTAATTTGATGGAGAAATATTCATTACATATTTGGAGGGATAAATATCTTGATTGGGTCAATTTAGAGTAAAAATATGGTTTAATGGTTAATCTTGAACACATAACCAATTTAACGATCTTGTATTAAACCGTGAATGGTAATACACATGTTCAGAACACCCATCCACTAACCATGTGAAAGATTCTTCCTCAATGAGGACCTAATGTGGTTATACCCCATTATAAAAAAACTTTACTAGAACCCAGAAAAACCACACCGTACAACTTTTCCTAGTTTCTCAATAGTGTCCACACAGAATAGAAAAATGGTGTGCCCAACCATGTGAGTTCCCCTTATCTAATTTTTTTTACATTTCACAGCTTCCTATAAAAGTGTAACAGTTTTCAATAACTATTCACCAAACAAGAACCATTTAAAAATTCCCCAAACATTTCAAATGTATTGAAAAGCCTCCCAAAATTATTCGAAACAATTGACATACATAAAAATCATAAATAATGTTTTAATTACATGATACTATGTGGTGTTGAATTATCCCAATCATTGGGAATTATATCACCAGAATATATAAACCATTTTTATCCTAAAAGTGTTCTTAAAATTTCAAAACCATTCATTCTACCGTTCAAATGTATATTATAAAATATGACCATGTTTCCACATAACATGAACTTGAATGATGAATTTTCCACATACTACATTCTTTTTCTTATCCATTGTCAAAACTGTCATGTTCACCAATGAAGCCACTGGATCTCAATCAACATGATCCCATAAAGTCTCATAGTCATGATTAAGATTATACTTTTTCAATTGAGATTTAAAAATATGCACTATGATGTACCATGGTGGTAATGACAACTAATATTCCACCCCATTAACCATTTCAAATATATAAAAAATTAGTATGTATCTGGGAGATAACATTCTATAAATTATAATATGATGGTGTCCCAGCCTTTTATTTATCCTTAATAAAACATGATTGCTGCACTCGAATGAAAATGATCATTGACGATGTTAAACATATGATTTATGATGGATCTATGTCATCCCCATCTATTTCCTAATCCACAAAATCCTCTTCATTGTTTCTGGGATAAGGGTTGGACCAACTAGTGAAGTGTCACATGGTCCCACCCAACAATGTTGAGAATGAAATGACACACACAAAATGCTTCAAATAGATCTATATGTATCAAGGGATGATAACTGTTATTGAACAAATACTCCAATAATTGTACATGATCCTCCCATGAACCACCTTAATCCATTGGCCAATCCCACAACATGACTTTTAAATCATGAATAAACCTTTCATATTTTCTATCAGCCTAATGTTGTAACTCCATATTCAAGTTCAATCGAGTTCCAAAGGGTTTTTTTAATGATTTTAAGAAATAATAAATGACTCTCAGATCTATGTTTGATTCTATCAAAACTGTTACTCCATGCCTCTTTACTACATCTCAAAATTGTATTTTTTAATAATTACACCACCTCTTGAGATTTTTGGATAGTGATGAAATATGACTGCATTGTTAGTCGATCCATAATCACCATTTTGGAATTGTGTTTCAAAACCATTCCAGGGTGACCTGTTACAAAATCCATATCTATCTTCTCCCATTTCCACTTAAAAATAGGTAAGAATTTCAACTTTAATTCTTATCATTTATTTTATTCCTTAACTTGCTGACATATTAAGAATCTTGAAACAAAATAATCCACCATCATTTTCTTGTCGGCCAAAAAAACTATGTTTTCAAACCCAAATAGATCTTATGTATTTCAAGATGAATATCCCATCTCGAATGGTGGTCTTCATGTAGAACATATTCTTGACAAGCCATAAGTATGACCCACTAATTTCTTAACCATATAAGTGAACTCTGATAAGACATCCACCCCTTAATGGTCTCCGTATCATTGATTTTTTCCCTTATCTCTACACATTCGAAATCTAAATTATGTGCCAATTTTATGATCTTCATCATATCAAGAACCAAATATAATGTAGATTTAAACATATCATCACCTTTGTGTTCACATTCATCATCCATGTCATCTCGTACTAACAACAACTACCCCTCATCTAAATCTTCATTTACCAACATAGCATATGCTTTTCTGCTTAATGCATATGACATCATATTTCATTTACCCAATATATAAATTTATCCAAATTCAACCATTTGGAGATACCCCGTCCATATTTTTATTCTCATATTAAAATCAAGTTGTGATAAAATATGTTTCATGATATTATATTCTGTAAACACAATAAATTTCACATAAAAGAAACAATGAACCCATGTCTTCAAAGTATTGACTAAGACAACAAACTAAAAATTGTGTTTCGGTTATTAATAATAATAAATCCATAAATTCTGTGATCCATAAATAACAACATAATATCCTTACATTAGAACACATCCCAACCAAGATCCCAAAGAATCACAATACATCGTGTATCATTGTACTAATTATCAAAAAATCATTATTGGTTCTAATGTAAGTCAAATATTAGATTAATAAAATGGATTCATACATTTCTTTCTCCATTGTAATGGAAATCTATTCCATGTAAATGTTGTTATAGGTGAAGATATCATAATAAATCATTATCAAAGTGTCCGTAATAAATATATAAACCAAGGAAATGGTGTATCTCAAAGAAATTTGTTGGTAGTTTTCAAGTTATATGAGCCTCTATAATTTTTGGATCCACAAAAACAACTCTTTAAAAAATTTAATGGCCATAAAATTGTACATCTTGTATCTAAAAATAAAACATTCATACCAAGATTCCAAGAACTATCTTTAATTGGTTCCCATTCTCAGCCATTTTTCTTTAATACATCGATATTTCATCTACCAGCACCTCCAAAAAATAAATTCTATATCATTAAAATAACATATTCATTAATTCCATAAATAATTTTTATAAATTATTATGACTGAAAGGCATAAATGAATATTTATAATGTCCATATCAAATTCTGAAATATATCTGTGGGATATTGTCCATCAAAACTAACAATTGGTTATATCTTGAGTCCCTATTAATTATAGAGAACAACTAAGATCTCATCAATTGATCTAACCAATCATCAATTGATGGATGTTGATAACAATTTTTTATCACATCTTGCTTACTATTAGGATAATATAAAAAGAATCTTATAGTTTTATCACCAATTTTCACAAACCAGACCGGAACTAACTATAATGATGTGCTAGTATCAATGAATCCTTCACTTTTTAGATGTTCCTACTGCACTTTCATCTCCCCAGATTGTATTTGTATCATCCAATATGATAAAAGGAAAATAGAGTTAGTTCCAGGATAGTTATCAATTGAAAAATCTGCATCCCTTATAGGTGGTAAATTATATAATATTTTAGGCAAATCATCTATAAAATGATAAAATATTTCCAGATAACTGTCATTCTCGATATATTTCATTAATTTCAAAGTCAAAATTTCCAAATAGTTTAATATCACTCAAACAAAAGGTTCCAACCAGCCTGTTACATCTAACATTATATTCTTGTCTCCCATGAAGATATGTTTTACACCATCTATAGTAAGGAAAAACACTATTCAATTAAAAAAGAAAATTTCATCCTTGAACAATATCAACCAATCCATTTTTAATATTATTTCCTATAAATATTTCAATGTTTTAGAGAAATTAAGTATTTACCTAGAACCATTCTTAGATATAGAACCTTCTCAACACATAATGTATCAAAATTATATTTGAACAAGAGAATTTTGTTATTTCAACATCGAAGGAACCGTCTCAATATTTAAACCAATAATGTCAAAAACCCATTAAGAAAGAAAGGTGTTGGATACAACCATATAAAAAATTTAATATAAGGGTAGATTTTAAATGAATCATAGCTCTCTATATCGATCGTAAATACTGAATATCGACAATAACCTTGTTTTGTTCATATGATTTTTTATCACAAGACATTGTTCCATGTTTCCCTTTAGATATTTTCCTTGATGATGAGTCATGTAATTCATAGAATCACTATGACTAGTTATAATATAATTATGAGACTGATTCTGATTCCCTCATCATGTTGGAAAATATGACACCTATGACACCTGAGAAGTGTCTCAACCACCCAAACTTAGTGCAGTATGAAAAAAGTTTTAAATATTCTCTATCTTATTGTAGTCATGTAGTTACAATGGTTGTTTTCTACATTCTTGCTTCATATCATTCAACGATGAACAATGGAATCTTCATTGATTTCTCTTATTTTTTTTGAAGGAATTTTTACCGACCCAACCACTAGATTCTGAGTAATCCCACTACCTTAGAAATAGGTGTATGTATTCTATATTCTACCAAAATTTTGTTTTCCACTGTTTGAAGTAGGTATAATAATACGTCCTATTAACATAGCTCTTTATATGCCCCTTTGTTATACCACCACTCTATTAATAATCTCTGTCTGATCTATTATACAGAGGACATAAATATTCAAGGGAATATACTACATCATCCCTAATTTAAATAAATTTCCCTTCTTGGACACAAAATATAAAACATCATGTGTAAACTAGACTAAATTCATAAATTTAGAAGCATACTCTATCACAGTGAGGCACTCTAGCTTCAAGATGTTGAAATATGTTATTCATGCGGTTCTGAATGAATGTGGATAGAATTTCTGGTTGATAAATTACTCATATTCCTCCCCTCTAATTCCATGATCTAATTTATCCCATGCATATAAATGCCACCAATAGTGTTCATGATCTTCCTGCATATACATAACTAGCATGACATTCAAATTTAACGTTGGGCATATGAAATCGATGATTCGATTCATCCTATTTAACAACACCTCTTATTTATCTGGTTCTGAATCACCCTGAAATATTGGTGGATACTTCATCTAAAACTATATATAGTGATTCACATTCCTTGGTAGATTTCTCAAGTCCCATATATCCATAAACTAAATATCTTGGACTATACTCGAAGACACTTATTCTCTCACCAATTAATTAGGTGAAAAAAAGTTCTCCAAAACTTCATCTGATTGGATTCTATGATTCCTAATTGGTTCCATAATCTTGAGACAAAATAACATCTTATGTCTCACTCCCTAAAAAATAAATGAATAAAAAGTAAAAATTAAATTACAACATGCTATCACAAAATTTCTTTAAAAAAATCTTCATTTTTCATGTTCAACCAGTTTTTAAAATATCACTAGAATTTTTAAAATCAACAAATTTATAAAATTAAATATCATTCTTTTTTAAGAAAATACATTTACAAATGAAAAAATATTATCATTTTTTAAAAAATAAATACATTTACACCACATCATAAATTATTACTCAAAATGAAATATTCAATCTTATTGGAAATTTATTTTTATAATTCATTCCATTCTCGTCTCATTAGATAATCACATTACATTGATATTACTAATTATTATAAGTGTATCTATGAAACATATGAAACAAATACCCAGATAATTTTAGGTTCACTATAATAAGTTTATATACAACATTGTACGTACCACATTTTAGGTGTCATCTCTTCTAATCCTTGATTCCATACCAATTCCATGAATAACCCAGAATGAATGTCCAATCAATGAATGATAAAACTGATGACCACTTGTTACATAAAGATAATTGAAAGTAATAAGGCTCATACCACTTGTAACATACCACCCCTCTTGATTTTCTAGAGAAGGATTTGTAATGTAACATTTTCTTATGCAATATAAATAAGATGGAAAACACTGATAAAAAATAATATGGGTTTCATAATCATATCGGGGAGGATTTCCCTTTTTAAAATGAAACCAGCATAACCAAATATTGATAAATGCAACCAGCATGATTATGCATGATAATAATGTGACATAAATCAATATAATGCCAATGATAATAAAACCAAAAATATAATATTTTACAATTGTGGAAAACTACTAATGCCAATGTACACAACAAAAGAAATGACCAAAAAACTCAACAACACAAAAAATAACTCTAAATATCTAGACATTATCTATGATCAATGTCCAAAAACTAGGCCATGTATCGTGAGAAACCACTAAATATGAGCAATGACTTTCACTTACATGTGTCCCAAAAGACAATATCTGCAAAATCACCAATGTTACAAAGCAGGGGTGAGTAATGAAACATTGTAGACCTTACCCAAATTATTTACCTACTCATGCCACATTGAAAGAAGATGATATAAATTTTATATAAATAAATTTATATAAAAATGTATCAATTTTATAAATCAATAGCTATAGTAAAACAGTTTTCTCAAAACAACTCAAGTTTCCTTGGAATAGAAGTAAATAATTCCTTCAAACCATTTTCTTATTTACATTTTGGCATAATTCATTCGATTTCACATATTTAGACATCTAACCATTTAGGAAACCATGTACCACCCAATACTCACTAGTGGTGAGTCATTCTATAAAAATTATTTCACTTGGTTAAGCATTTTGACATTGGAACATCAAGGAATTATCTGTCCCATTCATTTAATGGGGGACTTTATGGCCTTATCCATCCCAAATGAATATGAGCAGAAACCAAAAAATTATTGTAAACAATGAAAAATTATCAAGGAAATACTATTTAAATACTATAAGTATTTCTTTAAAAACCATTATCCTTTAATCAAAAAATCTATATTAAAAAAATATAAAATTCATGTTTCATGGATAATTTTATAACAATTCTATAAATACACAACATCCAAAAAAAATAATAATAAGGTTTTATACTATACATTTCACACCAATGTCACTATAAATTTCAATAAATTTAAAAAATTCGATACCAATATTTCATGTTCTAAATAGGGGAGTCTATATTGAATCCATATGCCCTGGTATTTTTGATTTAAATTAAAGATGAAAAAAAACTTACAAAACCGTGATGAATCACTAAAATCCCACCTAAGATATCTACCCATATGCCCAAAAATGCCTACTCAAACAATCATTAGCATAGATAGACACATATTTATCTACAATAGACTAGATATAAGAATCATTGAGATGTTCGATAGTGGATCTAGGTAAATATATCAAAACTACCATAAATAAGGAATTTCCAATGAAATTATCCTTCAATGAACAATGAAACACCTCAATATTAGTTTCAATTCATTTTGGGAAAGCATAATTTACAATTTTTAGGTACAAAAAAAATATTTATAGACAATTTAGACAAAAGTACAATGGTTAAAGTCTAATCTTGACCTACATCCACAATTTAAGGATCCCATTTTAAAACCATTCATAGTTAGTCGCATAGTTCAGAAAACCATGTGCTGATCATGCACCATCCTCCATGTAAAGGAAGTCCTCACATGGTTAGCTCCCATAGTTAGAATAATGGTGTGCCAAAAATGAAAAAAATCCACTATCTGAAATTATCTATTTCAACATGGAGGATACACTGTTCAGAAAAATTGGGTTCTTAATCATGTGTTTTCCCCTAAGATCAAATTTCACCTTGCATAGTTTCATGTTGGAGTTTCATAATTATCACTCACTGTGATCCAACCATGCACATTTAAAAATTCCCCAAAACAGTCCATAATTATTTAAAACCATCCAAAACTTATTTTAACACAATACATAATTAAAAATATTAATTAATGTTTTACTTACTAGAAATTTGTGTGATATATGTGTCATTTTTTTTAAAGAGTCGACATGGATTGGTTACCCAATCCATGCCAAAAGGAATTTATTAAACAGAAAGGCTACAAGAAAATACCGAGGTGTAAAGAACATACACCATCATAAAAAAATAAAAAAACCAACAAAGATACAAAATTAATAACCAGGTAAGAAACTTCAAAAAAACCATAAGAAGATCTGCCTGATCAGCCCCACCATGTATGTAGATTCTGGGACTTCAAAACAATTACATGAACATCACATGTCCAAGAAACAGCACAACATCTCACCAAATCAAAGCCAAACAGTTGCAAGGGAAGACCAACAGCAATAACCAAAACAGAAGTTGATCAATCTGGCCAAATCGAGCTTAAAGTAGCACAGAATAGACATCATTTCAACTGAGAAGAAATACTGAACGATGCAGGTAGGACACAATAACAGGAGAAGTGCAGATCCAACTACAAATCCTCTGAAGAAACAAAGCAGTTCCCAGCAAGATCAGTCAAAAACAAGTGAACAGGTAAAGCAAAAAACCAGAGTCAAGATCTCAGGACAATTCCAAAGCAAACCAAAGCTTCTCAAAATCAGAACTAGCCCTGTTAAACATGCATAGAACAGCAACCAGGAGAGTATATTACTTGAGGAGAAGGAGTCCCCAACCAAAAACAGGCAAGGTCGAACAACAAAACAAAAGAAACACTCGAAAATAAATCAACACATTCTGAAACTGAAAGGAACCATCCAGAATTAGGATGATTTGAAACTCATCTTTTCTTTTTCCTCGGCGATGGATCTTTTTATACTAAGGAATTCAGCAGAAGATATCTTTTTTTCTTGAAATTATTGCTGGGCAATTTCTTGTTGCCTGTCCATACACTGAATCCATACTTGTAAATCCATCTCATCAAAATGCTGAGAAAAGTAGTACAATTGAGTACTAGAAGCAGCAACCAAAGTATTATCTTGAGTTTTCTCTGCATGCATAGGTTTGGAGGCCTCAACCAGATGTTCTTCCTTATGATCCTCAACTGGTTCAGACTTGGACGCATTCATTGATCTGGTCAGAATTGGGTGCTCAGTGATCGAGAAATCCTTTCGTCTTCTAGATTTTCTTGATTGTGGGGTAATGAACCCATCCTCATCAACAAGGGGTTTCTTACCTTTTTTCCATTTCATTAATGAATGTTTCAGCAATCAGATCTGGTTTATCCCTTAAACCAGAGGGTGCAAGCTCTCCTACAACTTCATTCCTTTCTAGAACATGTGTGTCATCTTGATTTTGGACAAGAACCTCTTTATTACTTGAGGTAGGGGGGTGTCACACCCTTTTTCAATGACCACCTTAACAGGATCTTGAAAATAAGCCTGATTGGGATTAGGAATCAGAGATGCATCCTCTGTGACAGCCATGGAAAGAACCTCAACTTGACTCCCATCAGTGTGATTATCCTTAAAGTTATCTCTATACATCAAGTTAGAGATTTTATGATCAAGAAAATCAACCATGACATCCTGAGCAGCATTCTTAACAGAAACAGTTTGATTGTTTTGCATACTTAGTTTCTGTTTTTGGACCCAAGTTGGCTTCACATGTATTTGAGAGATGTCATTCCCACAATATTTATAAGAATGACCCACTCTATAGCATTTTTTACAAAAGGTGGAAGGTTTTCAAATACCACATCCTGGACTAAACCGCTCTAACCATTTTGGATCCAGAAACAAGAAAGAAATCTTTAGAAAGGTCAATTTCAGGGCAAACTCTAGCAACAGAAGGCCGAGTGAGATTCAATGTAGCATAATCTAATTTAATGGGAGTTCAAAATAGCTTGGCAATTGAGAAGAGGGCCATGTTCTTATGTAAATGAATCGGAAAATCTGGAAAAGAAAGCCAGATGGGAGCAATGGGAGACTCAAAACCCGGCACAAAATCAGGACACCATTTATGAACTTTCATGATAGCCCTCCCAAAAGACCATGAACCACGCATCCAGAAATGGTAGAAATCAGATTCTGAAGAAAATATAAACAACACATTCCTAGCATTTAAAAATCCAATGCTAAAATCAACAAATACAATCCTTTCTAATGTCTTGCGCAAGAACAGAAGCGAGGGATGATGATTTTAGAATTCCCCGACCAAGGAAAAATTAAAATCAGAGGCAAGAGCGCTTACCTCCTCTTTCGAGAAAGAAATTGCAGTTAGACATCGGTGCTTGAAAACCTTTGGCGAGATAGTTTCCTCCTTCCTCAAAGCAGAACTCGAAGATCCAATATCCACCACTTCGGCGAAAGATCAGCCATCTTTCTTCCACCCTATATTAGGGTTTCCACCCTATATGTCGCCGCCCGACAGGGCCCCCTCTTCGGCGAAAGAATTCATCTTCATATATGTTACATTGGTTTGCTGGTGATTCAGAAAAACCCATGAATACATATGGTATTATAATATATTTGTATTTTTTAATATGTATTTTAAATATATATCTCCTACATTAAATTTAATTCAAACATAATCACTTTTTTCACACTCTAGTTATAAATATGGCTCTCAAAATATTTATCCCTCTCCAATCAATGTAACAGTTGGTGCATTTGATCTCTTACGGTATGTGCAATCTCAATTTAATTTTTGATTACCTTTTACTCTAATATATACCTCATAGAGAGTTTTGATTGAACATGTCACTGACAGATTTAGTTTTTTACATAATGAATTATGAATATGGGATTCTCTATTATTCTTTTCAGTCCTCATATCTCTATTGTTCGATCTATTGATGGTGTTTATAGATCTTGATTGAATTATGTTGTTTCATAAAAAAATATTATCCATTTAAACCATAAAATTTTTTATATCAAAATGGATTTATAATTGATTTATAATAATTAAATTTTTATTCCCAAGAAATTAATATTATTTTGAATATTGTGTATACACATAAATATCATTGAACATTTCTTGAAAATAAATGTCTTAATTTCTAAAAAATTAAATTGATTGAAATGAGTTATTTTAATCATGATTTTGGGTTTTTGTTAAATAACATTGAATTTTTTTATTCTAAATAATTTAACTTTTATTAAAAGGTATGACATATGATGAATACTTATTTGACATTTCGATATGGAGTGGATTGTTTGGAAATGTGATCTCATGACATGTTTAAATGATTATTTGAAATGATTATTGATTAATTCAATTAAAACATATACCCAAGTGTATGTGATTAGATTTAATAACCTAAGAAATTATATTGATTTAATGAAGACATATATATTAGTTAATGTTTTTTCTATAATTTTACTGATAATTATAGTGATACTATTACTATTTTAGGGAAAGGAATACATTCATTATGATTTAGAAATTTTCCCGCTAAGATTGAGACCTAGGGATGTGTGTATACACAAAGATCCATATTTCATTATGAATGTGTGGAACCTCATTAATCAGTATAACTAACATTAAACAATTATAATCAATGCGAAATTATTGAAAATAATAATTATATGTAATCTTTTGATTTTTGATATTTAGGCTTGGTTTGAGTAAATGTTTTTGAATGTTGGTTTTGGAAATTATTCTAATTTATGACTTATAATTGGAAATAAATTGTTATATTATTTGATTATATCCATTCAGTATTTTTTCAAATAAATTTTAGCATTTAATATTTTAATGTATACTATTCCATGATTTAATTCAAATTAGAAACTTTTGGATTACACGATATTGAAATGTGTATGAAATGATTTGTGAGATTGTAATGGGATTTTTTATCAAATCATTCCTTTTACGGTATTATTTTTTATACATTATTATTATAGTAATAATAAAATTAATAATATCAGATTTATGTTTTTTATGGTCATCATTAATAAAACTTGATAGTTGGTGGTGACTAGTATAGTATAAGATCCGCTTCTATCATAGAGTTTTATGGATGATATCTTGTTTGTCTTATCTGATAAAATTAGTCAATTTACCATTTTGATACATGTATCTATCCTATTGCTATGATGTTATCTTTATAATAGTTTTATGTATAACATCTATTTTTTATTTTTTATTTTATTCTTCACATTGATTAGTTATTTTAAAAGAGAAATCATTCCATATTGTTTTAATCATGCCCAATCACTTTTCACCAGCCCATGTCGATATAGAATGGCATTCATATCTAATAAGTATTGATTTATGAACCATTTTGGTGGTTTATCATGGTTGTTTCATTATTGAAATATTATCATTACTTGTAAAAATACCTATTCATATCATTTTATACGAAATTGGGAATGAAAACATTGCATTGGGACATGTGTAAGATTCCAAATACAAGATGTTGCATGTGTCATTTTTGTCACCTACTCACATGAGTGGTTATTATAATGAAATAATTAGAATGTATGAAATTAATATCATAATTATTATTTTTTAATAATGAGGTAATATATTCTTTATTACACTTTATCTTTTGGGATTTGATAACATCAAATGTTTGAATATGTGAACTAACACCTCCACCAATAAATTTGATTATTTTTTCATTTCAACATAACAACGTTGGTAAAAATAATTTATTTAATAAAAAAATCTTATAATTATAATATGATAATTATTATTTTTGGTTATATTTTAAACTATTTATTTTAATTTAAATATCAGAGAATATATAAAACATTTATCATGAAAATGTACAGACTATTGTCTCCATGAAACGATGTGGTTAATTTTTCCTGACCCCCTAACAAATTTGTATTTAAAATTGTAATTAATATATAAATTGAATATATATATTCAGGGGATAATATTAATATACCTAGAATAAGGGGAAATCATAATTCTATAAAAGAAGCTACTAAAATTGAATACTAATCTACCCGCAAAACTCTAACAAAATCAATAAATAATATTAATTAAAAAAATGAAAATAAATGACATAATATGAATAATAATAATTTAATTAATAATAATATGGTTCTTAAGAATGTAAAAAATAATAAAATTTTATTAGTTTGGAGTCATATAATTTAGGAACCTATATTTCCTTATGGTATTGTAATATTTGTTAAAACATTATTTTAAGTTAATTATTAACCATAATTTTCATCCATATATATGAAATCATAAATATATAAATATTATTAAAATTTACAAATCAACGATTTATATTGGTAATTTACTAAAAAATACTTTTTTTCAATGGTTTTGAAAGGAATATTTTTATTTTTTCAAGCCGGGTTGTAAAAATTTGTAAAAATTTTAAAAAACTATTTACTTTTTACACATACAACATGAAATCCTTTTCATATCTATCATTTTTGTTATTAATTATCATGAGTGAACAATAATTTATAATAGGGTATTTTAAAATATTATTCCAAATCTACAATGAATTATTCATTTTGATTTGTTTAAATAAAAAAAATTATCCATAATATAATATGAAAATGGAAGGTTGTTTTATTATGAGATCAAATAATTTTATCAAGGGTTTCCTAATCAAAGAAGAGAAATATTATAAATTTTTCATTCGTGATATGTTACATGAGAATTTTAAATTGTAACGGAAAAGCTAGATATAACACATGATTCATGGTGGGACTGATATAGCAATCCAATACATTTGGTACTGATTTGGTATTTGAAGGTGAACATGATAGAGAAAACTAGGTAGGTTACTCTTATATAATTAGATGCACATTTTTTATTCTTACATAAGACAAAAAAAATCTATAGATAATGGATATTATGTTCAAAGATACCTATTTCATTATTATAAATGGTTTTAATGGAGATATATTGATTTGATGGAGAAATTAAAGTTTATAATCATTTAAGGTGAATGTTTATCTATTCAATAAGCGTTTCATTGATAAATAATCTTCATAATGATTTGTTCAGGATATTAATATTATTAATATTAGGTTTTAAAAAAATCAATGTGAAATTTTTTATAATCATATGTGGAAATTCTTAATTTATGTTTATAAAGTTTAATTGTTGAAAAGGTAATCATTTTAATCTTTTTTGTAATTCCCTTGTGACTAACAGTATTACTTTTTTATAATGTACCATATTATGAATATTGTTCCTATACCATATATTGAAATGTTTTTCAATGGACTTAAGGATGATGAGGAATTATAAAGAGATTTAAAAACCCCTTTACACTAGTCATAATAGAATATAAAATTCTTTTAATGAAATTGAGGTATAAATAGATTGCATTTATTGTAGAAACAATCTTCAATGTGGTGATGAATCCAAATTGATATGAAATTTTTTGGTTATATAAAACTCTTAAACTAAAAGATCACGATAATGTAAAACATGAGAAATTCATTCAATTAATCGAGTATTTATTGGAAGATAAAATTATTGGGTGTTATATTTGGTAATAAATAATTGATTATATAATCGTAAAGGTTATTAATATATTAAAATACATTATTAAGTAATTTATATTTATGGATATATTATCATAATATATATTTTGGTTATTATCATATTATATCATCATATCAATTTCAATGAATACTGGTTTTATGCTGAATAATTCTGGAAGATGATGTATGAAGACAACATTGGAAAAATATTATTCCAAAAGAGTAACATGGAATGATTTTAACATAGATATTTATTTGATTGTTAACTCATATGATACATTTTATTAATTGTGTAACCCATGAAAAAGAACTATTGAATTATTCAAAATGTAACACTCATATTTTAGAAAATTTTATGAAACAATAACTTCATTATTTAGATGGATCATTATACAATGTAAATTTTCAACGATGGATGAATTTACTAGAGAGTATAATTTTGTTTTTAGGGTGTATAAAAGACTAAAATTTCAATCATTTTATTTATTTATTTGAAGTTGATGATAAAAATGGTGGTATCTGATTATGGACTATATGGAAATGATGTGATTTATTCTATGGGATGATCATTTATTAAGATGTTATTCATGAGTAGTATTTTTTTATTTTTCGTCAAAAGATAGAAATGAATGTTTTTGAATTGAGTCAAATAAATGAGGTCTAGGAGGAATATTATGGTGTAAATTTTACTAGTTATTCAAGGTATCAGATAAATTATTTACCAACAGTGATGTATTGAAAGATTTTATATAGATATAATCCTTTGATTATTAAGAGTTTTGGACTCTCATTGATTTAAATGTTATGAGTGAATTGTCTGATTTCTGAGAATGATGATATGGATTTTTGCAACTATTAAATACATAAAATGAAAACTTTTATGAATCAATATATGTTCCATGAAATGGACTATTAGTAAAATATGTAAAATATATTTAATCCACTGCAATTTTCAAATGTTTTGAAAGGAGTTTTAGGGAATTATTGAAAGAATTTGGAATATATTAAAGATGTCGTATACATGAACATATATATCACGAATATAGAGAAAAGAGTTCAACTTTTTCTTATAATGGAAAAACATGATTCCATCTAGTAGTTCGAATTTTTATTTTGAAATATTTTCTAAAATAAAATCATTAAAAACTAAATTTCCATTCTATATTAATATGGATATATGAGTAGTAAATTTTTATTAAAAATGAAAAATTTTTAGAATTTGAAATAAATTTTATACATTAATTAGTTGAAAATACATTTTAATTTTTAAAAGGCATTTTTGTGGAAAAACATTTCTCTATGTTTGGGGTGTTAATATTAAATAATATTATCCATATTATATAAATTTAATAATAACCAACAGATTCAATATTTGGATTCATGGGGTCCAACTATTTTAAATAAGTCCTTTTTAATTTTTATCAATATATATTATCACTAGTAAATATATTTCATCACATTAATGGTTAATTAAGTAGTTAAGGTTCAAAAATAATATGATAAGGGAAAATATGACCCCAAAAGATGCCTCTAGCCTATTGGATGAGTTTATTTTGGCCATGTCCATCCATTTTTTAAAAAAATATGGCAACATGGTTCAATATTTCATTGATTTTTACATTAATTATTTTTATGAAAAGTAAAAGTTGAAAAATCCATTCTCATTGTTATATTATCACTAAAATTTTAATATCGGGATATAAGAGTCTATTTTTAGTTATAAAAGTGTTATCCAAATGGTAATTTTTTATAATGGTATTTCAATTCACATTTCGAATGGTGAAAAATTTATATTTATTTCTTATTCAATGAGGACCAAATATTTACTCAAATAATAGAAAAAAACATAGAATCTTAAAAATATTAAATGTAAAATAATATGAATGATTTATTACATTCTATGAGTTTTTAGAAATATATATATAATTAGTGATTGTTTTAAGGACAATATTTTTATTCATTTGTTAGCATGTTATCATTATGTAACAATAAATGTATATATTCAAAGAATGAATTCATTATTCTTTATACAAGAATGAATTTAAAAAATATTTTATATGTCAGAAAAATATTTTGAAAAGAAACATTGAAGGATACGTTGTCTAAATTGTCATCCCATATAACTTTATATCCTAATTTTGTCCTTATAAGTATGACTAGAAACATCTAATTTTGAAAAGTCATTATTATGGTGAGGATTTAAAGTGGTTAATCATTGGTTTAGTCCAATTTATAAGGTTTAAAATAAAATTAAAACCAATAAAAAATATTATTGTTTTAATATTTATATTACATCTTCCTTATATTCAAATATATGTCATTTTAAACATAGTTTACAATATTTATAAACATATTATATGATAATATTTCATGTATTTAAAAAACTAAGATAAATTATATTTTACATTAATCATTATTTTCTTAAATGGAATAAAATTATTAAAAATAATAGTTTGAGGAAATTTATTTGGATATGTTTTAAATTATCAAATGTGGTCCTTTCTTGTCAATTTTCACTTTTATAGTAACTATGTTGTCACCTAAATTGTAAAAATAAATTGTTATCTCTGTAATCATCATATGGGTTAACATACGGTTAAACAAATAATTTATGATTGAAAACATTGCATAAAATTTTAAAATTTTAATTTGTATTCGATAATTTATTTTGATTGATATATAATAAATTAATTATGTTCATTTGGATCCATTTATACATGAAAATTAGTTTGTATTAATTTTACATATTATGAAATTCCAAGAAAACCTCTCCCCTCATTAAAAATGGTAAGCACTATCATTTTCACCACACAAAAGAGGAACTTTTTTTGACCAATAGATACCCAAATTCGATCATAAGTCACCTTCCCATTTTTTTATTGGTCATAGATTTGGTATGTAAAAACCCTTATATGACTTGAGGTTAAAGGAAAATGAGGTTTTCAGAAGAAGTGGTTTTGTTCTCAACAAAAAATTTTCATTCTATTTAATATTCTAAAACATTAAATACTTCATCAAAAATTATTAAATAAAAAAATATTCCATATAATGAGTTTTTAATGTTAATTCACTACAAAAAACAAGACTTTTTCAACACTCAAAATGGTCATTATCAGTTCTAGAAATGTGACAACAATGTTAGAGATAGTTGAAGCCCATGACCTTTATAATTTCTAAAAAATCATTGATAAAGGGGAAATTAATTATCCCTTACAATATCGTTTCGAAATCAGACATTAACCTGGCCTATTAAAAGATATGATAAAGATATAATTTATTAGTGATTTTATTCAGCGCCGAAAAAGGAATCGTTTATCAATGATTTTATAGAACCAAATAAATGAATTTTTTATCAGCATTGTAGATGTGTTGGTAAATTATAAAATTTTCACCACATTTAAAGGCATTAATAATTGTTTTGTTTATCAGTTCTTTTAAAAGCACTGATAAATGTGTTATTTATCAGTGTTGATTAAGGGGCATATTTTAGTGTTCTGTAAAAGAAAACTATAGCACCACTATAGTGTTCTGTAATGTCACACCGTAGCACCACTAAATGCACCAATACACATAAGATATAAAAAATGTCCCAATACCAAATTCAAATGAAATGATATTGGGAATAATAATACAAGGGAGAAAACAATATATTATAAACATTTCAAACATTGGTTTATGCAAATACATAAATTAAAATTGTTACATACATTCATAAATAAACCTAACATAAAATGGTACCACAATTTCCATTGACTTTTTGATGATATTCTAACACTACATGAGAAGAAAAAAAACCCCACATCAACATGAAAAAAATAATCCACCTGTATAATAAAACAATTATTATGATTGATTTTAAAAATAAATGAATTCAACATAAATATGAGATAATACATTAATTCATCAGAAATTGATTTTTTTTTGCGAAAATATCTTGATTACCATTGTAATTGAGTAGAGACTTCCACAATTCACTCACTATAAAAGAAATGGAGAAAAGTTGATAGAATATGGAAAATGAAATACTACAAGGGTGAAATAAATCTAAGGGAGAAGAAGCATTAATTTTAGACAGATCACTCCAACAAATATAAAAAATCTACCAGTTGAAAAAAAGTATTAATTGTGTAATACTAAAAAATATAAAATAAACATAATATAAAAATATGAATTAATTCTATGGAAAAAACATTTAATATGAAAACATCAAGATTACATATGTGATTGAGCATATAAAACATCATTTATCTTCTTCTAAAGGTTTGACACATTGAAATAAATATTCTAATATAAATAAAATCTGAATGAAATATTGAAAGATACATCGTAGTTTTATTATATAATTTTTTGTAAAATAGAAAATGTATATCATAACATTGCCTTTACATCATTCTGAAGGGTTTCTATTGTCCATATATAATAATATAACAAGACTAAGAATTATCTATTCACTTCACTACAACATTTTTTCTATCTCATTGTATGGCATCTTACATGAACTTCTTTCAAAACAACCCTCTAATACATTCACCCCACACATGTTCACCACCATCTTAATTATATCACCATAATTTATTTAGTTTTCTTTAATTATTTCTCAAATTTACTACTTTTAAAAATACATGATGCATGTTGTTACATGATTATAGTAAACAGTTGAAGGAATTAAAAGAAAACAAAATTATAAATGGTGATATAATATAGTTGGTGGTGAATATGTGTGAGATGTGAGTGTCATGGGGATGCTGAGAAAGAATTTCATGTCATACATTAGTCTAAGATATAGTTAATAATCAATTATAAAGTTCACAGAGAATACACAGTTTTGTTATTAAATTTGGGAGTTATTCATAGTCAATCCATGCATTGGATTCATTCATCAATTTTCCAAATAGATATAAATATTCTACTAATACACCAAACTACTAGAAAATATAGAATGAGTGATACACATATAGAATATAAATCAACCTGCACAGAAGTGACAATGATTTATTCCCATGAAAATATATTTCTCAAAATAGGCATGATACAAATAGGGAATCTAATTTATGAAAGGCTAAAAATTCCAAGGATCACACTAAAAAAATCTAAACTATGATATGATAGATTCATAAATCATTTGTAATTAATGATGAAAATACAACACCGATAAAAAATGATACAACTCTGAATGTATACACCCCAGCATAGTGTAAAAATAATGCCAATGTGTTTATGCTTATTTAACAACAACTCAACCAAAATCACGTCTTCCACTAACTTCTCAAAATGGATATCCTTTGAGAAGTGGAATTTATCCTTGATCTCTGGATAAATAACCCATATGAATAGAGACATTTTAAACAGATCCTACGACACAATATATAGAAATAAAGAAACAATATTTTTGAATTATTCAACACAAGCCTTGCTGGACACTCATGACCTATTTCGTTTACTTCTTCTTCAACTCCTCAGGTATAAACCATAAAACATAGAGGGGCTTAAAATCTTCCCACATCATCTCATGATACCTCTTTTATAGGGAAAACAACTCCCATTTATCCAAATGTGTAAACCTAAGAAGACCTCGAACAACAAGAACTATGACACATTTGGGAGTTCCAAACACTGTGAAGACATGCTCACCTTCCTCAAGCCACTTCACTTCATATAATGAACAATGATTGCCTCAAAATATTGGAATAAACCAAAGAGAACCATAAAAATGTGAGATATAATAAAAACATCATTGAACATTATGGGGAACATATTCTGAATAACACAAAAATCATAATATGGAGTTCTAAATCATTCTAAATCAAAGAAAAATGAACATGTCATGCTAAAACAACAGGCTCACAAGATAAATTTCATAACATTACATGAATTTTATCTTCCAAAACAATTTCATTTTAAATTTCAATCCACATTTGTCTATATACACTTTTGATATCATAATAAACCACATTATTATATCAAATGTAATTCAAAAAAAAATCCACATTACAAATATCATTACTGAAGAAAACAAAGGACAAGATGATCCACAAAATAGAGCATGCACATTTGATATAATGGATGATGAATGATTCATAACCTACACTAATACCAAAATTTTCATGAAATTATTTTCATAGTGGACATCAATCTTATCTCGTTATTATTTAATGATGTTAAAATACCAATACTCATCATAGAAGAATGTTATTGAACTACATAGTTTCTCTTGTCCGGCTTTCAGGATGTTAAACTGAAAAAATGCATCCCAGAAGCAAGGAATTAAACTGTAAACAATATCTCATATGGGTTATAGGATGTTAAACTTCACAGATTCATTCTAGAAGAAAAGATGCTAAACATTATAGTAGCCCTCATCAGGGTTTAATGACATTAAACTAGACAAATTCACTATATCACTAGGAAGTTAAATTGCATAGCGTCTCTCATCCTTTTCCCCTGAAGTTAAACAATAAATATTTTTCTTATCAATATAGACATTAAAATTCACAAAGGATTCATGCCATCAATATCGAGGAGATGAGATGTAGGGTTTATCATGTTTGTGAACATCGCAAAAACACAACACAAGAAAACCCAAATGATCAAATATTGATAAGGGGAATGTATAAGATAACAGTCATTATATTCAATACTTGATTCAACTAATGGATCATAGTGGATTCGTACCGGCTGTAGAGGTGTTCAATGAAATCATTAAAATCATGATTAGTGAATACCTATTATGGAAAATTTAAATAAATTTTGAACACATTGAATAGTGATTTCAGAAAGGGACTGATAAAGATCCTCTTTAGTAGAATTAAATTGAAATGTCCGGATAAAAAATATATTTTCCAGTGATAATATTTTATCACCCAAAATAATTTAATTATGAGCACTTTTTTGTAATGATAAATATTGATATTAATGAGTGAGAAAATTTTATGGTTGATAAAAAATTTATTTAAATTAATTAAATATAATTTTATTATTATTAAATAAATATAATTATTTATTTACAATTACATAAATACTTATTTATAAAATTATTATTATTTACTTGTCATAATTATAAATATATAATTTTATAATTATAATAAATATACTTTTATAAATATATATTTATAAATATTTATTTAGAAATATATTTTTAATATTATTAGTAGAAATATAATATTAAATACGTGAATATTGAAAATGATTGAAATTGAAAAATTCAAAATGATTGAACTATAAAAATATTGAAAAATGGATATTTTTTACTAATTAAAGAAAAATTATTTTAAAAAATCAAGGATATATACATATACATATTTATGTATATATGAACACATATTCAGAATACTAAAAAATATATAAAAATATATAAATAAATAAATGGAAATGCTGAAATTAAAAAATAAAATAATGAATGAAAAATTTATTAAAAATGAATGCCCTAACTGTAATAGTATAAAAAATAAATAAATAAAATTAACTTATTAAAAACATAATACATTTATTGAATAATGTTATCAATGATATTCTAAATTATATTTAAATATTAATAAATTAAATAAATATTAGGATTTTTGTCAATACATTAGGTAAATAAATTTTTCTGTGTATTTTTTTATAAACTACATAAATTACGCACTAACACACATGCACACACATATATATATTTATGTGAAATCAATGTAACACAATAAGTTTGATATGAGTTCAATTATAAAATCCAACAACATTAAAAATGAACACGGAATTGATTTATTTTAATTTATTACATTATTCATTATAAATAAATACATATTTATTTAATATATATTATTAATTATTATTTAGGATTAATATATATATATATATTAAATTTATTAATTATTTTAATAAGTGTTTCATTTATAAATTTAATATTAATTTTGTGATTTAGTTATTTTTATTTTTATTTTAATTATATATTTATTTATATTGTTAAATTCAATATATACTATTTATTATTATTTATAATATATAAATATATTCTAAATTAAGTCCTTTTTATAAAAAAAATTATCCGATTAATAAAATGTTAAATATTTTTCATCATTTACTCATTTTATTCTTTTATTGGATTAATTATATCATTTTAGTCATTTTCATATCAATATATTTAAGATATACTATATATTAAATTTTAAAATTTATATAATTTTAAATTCATTTTTAAAAATATTTATTTAATTAATGAAATTAAAAAAGTAGTTTTATTTTATCATTCAGTACATGTGCTAATAAAGAGATGATAAAGGTTGCTATTTATCTATACTTTATTGTTATTACATATAATGTATAAATTTTTATCTGCACTTAAACTAAAGTGAAGATAAAGGGTAACCATTATCAGCACTAAAATAATGCGCTAATTAAGGCACCCTTTTATTATTACTAAACAAAATGAGCTGATAAAGATGGACTTTCTCAGTGAACTTTTCTAGCACGTAAAAATTTTGTCACTATTAAAGGCCATTTTTTAAGTTATGTATTTCATATCATATACCATTATACACCGCCATCAAATGGTCTACTATATCATAAGATGTCTGTATGGATGAATACCACCTCACAAGTCATCTTATTTGTTTTCAATAACTAGTTATCATGGAATTTATAATGATAGATTCAATGTTTATATATGATAATAATGAAATAGTTTTCATTCAAAGAATATATTATAGAAAATAATATATTAGCATTGATTCAATTTGTGAATGATAATTTAATGTGTGCTACATCTAGTATATCACATCCATGAAGCGATTCAATTTGTATTCCATCACCACATAACATGAATGATATATACACATTTATAAAATAAATAATATGTTATTTATGATAATTATGTAAATATTAAAAAATAGATACATTCTTCCCATCATGATCTTTGAATAATGGAAATGTTACACATGCTTATGCATAGCACATGGTGTTCCGAATTATAATGTAGTAAAATTTTATTATCAATATTTCATTAGCATTTTCAAAAATAGAATTTATATATAAAAATGACAATTATGTAATTATTATTTTTATATAGTTGAATATCTATCTCTTTTTCCATTTCGAAACAACCAATATGATCTTGAAATTATAATCTTAATACCACCAAAACATCAATCATGACGAAACTTTGCTGATTAATTGTATATTACATGGTAATAAATTAAATAGTGGGAATAATAAAAATGAAAAATGTACTTAAGAAACAAAATATTTACATAAGATTATTATTCATGATGATAAATAATGTATGTAGAGATTCAGAATCAAGGTCATGTTATCATGATAATTAAAAAAATATTACAAATGCTTTACAGAACAATTTTACAAATCATTCTATTCCTTTTTCATATTAATAAAATTATTTTGTGGGTATATTTATAAATCATAAAGAAATTTTATTTCCACTTTACAAATCATTTAATTTGTTTCTAATGGAATATATTTTAATTATTATATGGATCAATTTTAATTTTTTACAAATTAATAAGAGTATGATATTTTTCTAAATATATGACATCAATATATTTTATTTTGAAAAAATTATAATATTTTTGGATTCCATTAAAATATTTGATGTTTTTTATATTTGAATTGATCCATTAATTTGTTCTCAGAATATAAATTATCAATTTATTTACTGAAAATGGAATTAAAAATATCTAAATTTCTTTCATATTGGTGTAATGGAATTTCTTTGTGATTTATTAATCCATGTGTTACTATTATTTTATAATACAATTTAATTTTGATTGGTTAATGGTGATACAATTTTTAATGATGTACCCGTGGTTCTATGATAATCCAAGGAGTGTTGGTTCCCTTACAAACCAAGGATAAGTTGTTCTATAATAAAACGAAAACTTGTTGTTAAGATAAAATCCAAGATGGATTAGTAATTTTTATCACTATAATAAATTTTGTAATTCTTATGTCTTAAGAGATGTTAAGTATGGAATAGAGATTAAATTTTATATATAATGGGACACTTTCCACTATACTATGTTTTCATGGAAGTTACCCTGGACTTATTCTTTTTTTGTTATTTTTTATTCTAATTTATTTTAAGTGTTTTATTTTTCCCCTCAATATTTTTCATGATGTTTTTGGTAAAAATATATGAAAAATAATTTCATTTCATGGTTATCAAAAAAATATTTGGAAGCAAAATTTTATTTCTAAAAAATTTTGTTTTTATTATTATTCATAAATTAAAGACTACCTTTCATAATTTTTTAGTTCCCTTAATGATATTTTGGTGATAATGCCACAATTTAAAATTTTTTTTATATGCTTCTAAGGATGGTTAAGAATATTGATTAAGAAAAAAATATACTAAAAGAAAAGCTAGGTATATTTTAATGAATATAAACATAAAGACACTCATTTAACAATGTAAGTGCTTTTTAATTTCCAAAATAGAAACAATTAACACTTGGTATATAAGTGATACAATCTTCCATTTTATGTTTCTAATTTTTAAATTGTTAAAATTGGGTCACATTTATTGGTATAAAATCCAAAAATGTAATTTTTGGGATTTTAGCATCAGTTTGAGGAGTCCTACTCTAGGGTCATTATAGGTTATATTGGACCATAATTTTGATAACATTTTATATTATAAGTTTTTTATTTGATATTATTTTCATAGTCATGGATAACATAATTGGATGATATATATATGGTTTATCATTAATTATATGGCATGAACACACATTCTGAGTTGTTATATTGTGACATTATAAGGAGACTAACGATATTTTTCGAAGATGTTTTATTAGGTTTTGGTATATGAAACCCTTATGGTTAATGGGAAGGGATTATTTTAGAATATTTTAATAATATTCTGTTTTATGTTCATCACATTTTTGGAATGTTACATAAAATATATTAATATAGATTTAAAAATATAAAAACCTGATGGTTCGGAGAAAACCTTTCACATCCAGTATGCTCATAAGTCATAAACCCACAACTAGAGGAAAAAATGTGTTCACTACCTACAACAGGTCTATGTGACATCCTGGTAAGTATGAAACTATTTTTATTAAAAAAACTAAAAATAATTATTAATTTTATGTTTTGGAAATAAATTTTATTGAATATATAACCATGGTATATAAATGTTATTTTTTGATTAGGTAATTAATTTTATTACTTAAGACGATCACTTTAATTTTGGGGAAAATTATATGGTAATGGATAGTAGAATATAATGCGATTTAATTTGAATTATATTTTCTAAAAATATATTGTTTTCAGTTGACATAATGGTTAGTAAATTTATCTATATAAAAAATTATCATATCATAGAGATTATACAATTTATAAATATACAGATTTTATATGACACAATAATTGTGATCCATGTTATATTGATATAAATGGTAAATTACTTTTATAAGAATATGTAATAATTAAATTTTTTAATTTTTTTTGTTTTAATCTTAGTTTTGAATATTTTGAGGAATTTTATTTGTAGTAAATATTATTAATAATTTACATTACATTTGGGTGTAATTTTGGAGTCTTCAATGATTAATTTTTTATTTCATCATATAAATGTGTAATTATTTTGGGAGTTTTCTTAACCTGTGCTAAACCTTATAGATTTAGTTAATTTATAAATTAATGAGGAATATCATCTAATTATTTTTCAAATTTTTTGATGTAGTATAAGATAATTTTAGCTCTTCAGACATAAAATATTCATATTGAATACTCATTGTTTTGAGAAAAAGATGAGATTGTGGTCGAAATTTAATTAAAGGATGAAATCATGCTTATAAAGTAAGTATATTTCTCTATCCTATATTTCAAGATGGTAAAGGAGTTATGGGAAAATGAAATTGAAATAATAATGAAGTAATTCTACTTTAATTTTTAATATATTGAATTTAATTTTTATATCTCTTTTTTCGTTTTTTGGGTCATTAATTTTCTCATGATAATTCCCTTTTTTGGGATTCATGATCTCAATCACTTTAAAATATAAATAAGATATTAATTTCTCCTCTATTATTATGTGTTCACTTCCCATTAACATTACCACAATTAGAAATGTAATATGTATTATTCTAGAGGACCTTATTACATCAATTGTCATTTTAATAAGAATTAGTATTTAGCACTTTTTAGTTTATTGGTCTTCAAAAAAGGTATTTACAAATTTTGAAACAATTATTACTAATTTCAATTAAAAATAATAAGGAAAAAATTTATTTAAGGGGTATTGAATGTAACACCTTGATATATTAAAAAGAAATTTAGTTTTGATTGCATTAATAACAAATCACCAAGACAAAATAAAACAAGAAAGATTTTTCCTTAAATATGATCATTTTTACATATTAAATTGATTTGTGGTTGTGAATTTGATAAATTTATTTATTAAATATATAAAAAATTCATAATCAGTATAAATTAACTGAAAAATTCATCATATATAATTAAAATATTTTTAAAATAGAAATTTATTTTTAAAAAATATGTTTTCATTAAAAAGAATGTTTACTGAATTTATTTTGATGAAATATTATAAATAATTTCTACAACTTATAGAAATTTTATGTTATTAAAAGGATATATTTTTTTAATCTAAAAAATGAAAAAAAATTAAATTTTATATTTTTATATTTTTTGAATGGTTTTATTATACAATGAATAATGAAAAATAACGATATTTATTGAATAATATATTTTCTTATAAATTAATTACAAACTAAGATTATGTATTGGATTTGTTTTAAATTTCCATTAGTCCATTTTGATAAAACAAAAATAAATTTTTCTACTTTTAATGAATTTTTTACATGATTATTTATAAAAACATTTTTTACTTAAAAAGTCAATTTTAAGAAAACATATTTTCATTATGTTTTTCATTTTAAACACAAATTATTTTCTTCCACTTCAAGATATTCAATCATGAAAAAGGATACAATATTTAGAATTTTATTGCTAGAATTTGGTAAATAATACGATTTTATTTAAATATTATTATTTATAAAATTATAAAATTATTTTCACCAAAATAAAATTTAATCAGGTAATTAATGTTATAATGTAATATTCAAATGATTACAAATAACCATAACACTATCCATTAGCTTGTTTTATGATTTTACTCTAGAAATTTCCATAACATTTTCTGAAATATGACAAATTGGTGCTATATTTATTTGGTTCATACCTTTAGATTATTTTATGTAATAAAATGTCAAAATTGTCATTCTCATTGTTTTGTTATCTCTAAATTTTTTACATTGGGGTAACCAGAAGTAATATTTAGTTGTAAGAGTTATATTTAGATGATTAATATTTTTTTCAAGGTAATTTATATCTACTTCATAGTGACAAAATAATTATCTAATGTTCTGACAAAATGATGAAATAGTTTTAATAAATTAATTAAATAAAAAAATATATATTTTTATAAATAATAAATGAAATAAAATATAAATGAAATATTATGTCCCATTAATTTTTTATAAAAATATAATTGTATATTTACATTTTATATAATTTTATTTATATTTTTGTCATGTTTTACCAGTGTCAAAATAAATTAATATTGAAAAAATAGTCATTAACAATATTTATGTTATATAACATTTTATTAAATATTTTCAAATTAAAAATAAATTATAAAAAGTAAAATTAGGATGATAAATTGTTCAAAATATTAACACTATAAAAAGTAGTTATGTATATTATTTACCACCTTTTTAATTTTATATATCCTATATAATTTTAATATTAATATGTTGTGTTTCTCAAAGATAATATTAGGACAAATTCAATTTTTCAGACAAAAGAATTATTTTAAAAAAATATATAGGTTTTCTTCATTTTCAGGAGAACCCTTTTTAAATCTAATTTTTGACACTTTTATGTATTTAATTTAATTAAATTTAGATCTTCTTATGAATTGGTACAGAAAAATTTATTTAGGATTTTTTTTACTTTTCGGATAACTTTCATATTTTGATGATAGTGAAAAATACTAAATTTTAATCAACAACAATTTTTTTTATCTAAATAATATAAAGGGTTAAATTATGCATTCGAGTTATTTTAATGTATAATTAGAATATATTTTTATAATTTAATATAATTTATGTCATTGTAAGTAATTTCACATGTATATTGGATATAAACACATGTCAATCTTTTGATAGTTGTTACTTCTTAAAAACGTGCTTTCTGGTTTTGAAAATGCTAATTAATTTTAAATTAATTAATACATCTTCAATTATTTTAATTTCTTAAAATAGACATCATTTTTGAATTTGGAATATCAGAATTATATTTGGGAGAATATTTGGTATTTTTGGAAAGACATTGAATTTTTTATGAATAATGAAATAGAGTTAAATTGAATTTTTTTAACTAATGAATTTTTAATATTTAGAAATATTTTATATATACTTTACTATAAATATTCATTATAAATATAAAACTAATTCTCGTATCTCATTATTTAATTTATAATATTTATATGTTAAATAATAAAATATATTTATGACACAATGATGTTGTTGTAATTCCTTTATTGATTAATGATTAAAATAATTGATATTTGAAAAATTAAAATAAATGTAAATTGAAAATTCTAATTCCATACACTAATTTTTATATTATATTATTTCATGTTATGTTTGATTCAATGTATTTTTTTGATGTTGTCTTTTAATTATAATTTACACAATAAGCAAATACTAAATAGTGTCAAAATTGACATAAATGAGATTTTAAAACAAATACTATTCTATTAAGTGAAATAATATTCTAAAAAACTATTATTCCAAAGAAATACATAAATAATGATAGATATATAGGAATACTTTGTTGTGTGTTTGAGAAATTTATTTATCATGTAATGCATTTAGAAAAATTTATAGACCTTATTGTTCCTCGTGATTCTGTTTGGGTAGACAAGCACCACATCAGTGTTTATGGTCTTGATGAATAGAATATTCCATCTGTACCAGGATCTGTTTGAGGCAGTGTTATACAATTACATGTTGATGTACACCAATAATCATTAAAATTATTCCAATTATATTTATATCATATTTAGTAATATTAAAAAACTGTGGGTGTACACTAAACTATCTATGTTTTAATTTTTTATTGATAAAGTACACTTCTTTTGTAACTTTATCATGATGGAAGGTGTGTCAATAGACCTAGAGAAGGTGAAGGAATGTATTTTCTTGAGATTATCTATGAATTTTTCATTATCCATATAATAATGAGGTTAGAAGGAAATTATGAAAAGTTCCTATAATTCTTTTCCCATTTCACGTAACATCTTTTCGGATTAACCTATAAGGGGATAAATTTTGAATAGTCATAAAAATGCTCTAATTCATGCTAGGTGTTGATGAAGCATTTTAAAACATCGCAAAAATTGATCCTTACCATGTTAGTTGGTGATTGTATGATGTTTTATGATTCTTCTAAGATTGTGCTTGTAGCGGTGTTGAGACATGAAGATTGAGTTGTTCCATATAAATCACGATATTTAAGAACACATGAATTAAACTACCCTAAGAACAACAAAATAGTGTAATATGTGGTTTAAGATTTTATGTTTTGAAGAATTATAATTTTAGTAAAAAGTATTCTATGTGTATGGATCAAATGATTTTAAATTATTTCTTGTCATATAAAGACACGATTCATCAACATTGGATAGGTGTTGAGTATATGAAATAATTTGACTTTGACATATGATATACACCAGGGAAGGGGAAATTTTTTGCTAACACTCTATGAAGGAAAACACTGGCTTAGGAAGTGATGAAGTCTCATGGTACACATTTTTCATTAGTAAAACTTTCCACCCATAGATAGATATGTAGTTGGAGAATACCATACTAGAGCTTATGGATACTCATCGAGCATATTTCCTTGACTTTAGTGGATCTCAGGGGAACACCTAGATAAAGTAGAGTTATCCTATACAAGTTTTCATTAGGTTGTAATATATATAGAAATATAAGTGGCACATTATGGCCGATCATGTTGATAACTTTATTCTATGTCGAGTTAGGTGATTCAATGTTTTTGCGACTATGTCTCATGCATGAGACATCAAAGCATGTATCAATATTTCTAACGTGAATGGATATGTATTAAAAAAAACAATTCATATAAAAATAGTTGAATACAACCACTAGAGTTTATGGATGGGGATTTTTTATTCCTTCATGTGTCTCTTAAATTGGGTCCCCATGACATAAAAATGTATGGAATGTGGGTGCTTGGTTTTCTTGACCATTGTGTTTCTTGATGGAATTGGGTTGGAGGTGGATTTTATATCATCAAAAGATATATAGTGTTAAGAATAATTTTTTCAATGTATTACAACATTGACTGTATGACCCCGACCCTTATCTTGTTATCAGTGTTGCTGATATTGATAATATGATAGATGTGCCCCTGGAAGAGAAACTGATAGTTGTTCTGGATCATAGTGACAATCTGTTGCAGGGGATGGACTTCCCAATATTACTTTTTTTGTGGAAATATGGACTAGTTTAGGGATAATCATGAAAATGATAAGTAGATATATGGAAAAATTATACAAGTTTTTTTCCCTTAAAAACTAAGGGATTTTTTGGAGTACATCTCCAGGTCTAGCAGTAATAATGTGGGGATATTGTATGATTTAAGTCATTTCTGGAGTTTTATGAGGCTCATTTTGAAGTAAAATTCTTCATTTATTTGAGTGATTAATGGTTTTGATTGTACATGGGGAGTTTTTGTGTGACATTTAGAAAATTAGGAAGGAAAAAAGGAAGTTCACAGTTGGACCATTTTTTTCAATAACCATATTCCCCATCGTATAAAATTATTTGAACCCATAAAGAAGGGATTCACATGGCTAGAGCCCTATTTTTTGAAATGAGATCCCTCATAGGAGAAACCATCCCCCCTGGAAGAGTTGAATTGTCAAGGTGCATGGATAGGGGTAACCATGTGCCCCATAAAATAAATATTTCATGTTGTTTAAATTAAACAAAAAATTAGATTTAAAATTACCTTATCCTTCATATTAACCGCAAATTTCCCCCAATAATACTTTAATGATTCTTCCTAAGGTTGAAGTCCTTCTAATGAATTAATAATTATCCTGACATTTATTCTTTCTGATTCGATTCTCAGATTTAATATTTTCACCTACCCATGTATGTGAATCTGTCCCATTAGTTTCACATTTGAATTCAATTCTTCATCCATCTAGGAAAAGATGTTTTCCAAAGGTTTTTATGGATATAAATCCTTTTTTTATAATATATAATCATTTTGAATTTTGGATCTAGGGATTGAATAAATATCTCATTTCTTGAAGTGTTATGGGTTATTCCATTCAAATTGGGTTTATCCATTGGTGATCGTTCATTACCATTTTTTATGTAGGTGGTCTATTATTCCATTATCAAAGTCATGATTTCAATTACGTTTATGTAATTTTATAATTTCAATTTGTTTATTTACAATTGAGTTTCTAAAATTCAATTAATTAATTTGGAATATAAATTAATTATGTGATTTTGGATGTGGGGATATTTGTGTTGTTGTAAAGCTTAATTAATTATTGACTTAATTAATAGATATTTTCTAATTTATGAAATTCATTTTCATGGCCCCATCCCTCAAAATATTTCCCTCCCGAGATGACAATGGAAGAAGTAAGATAATGAACCCCAAGTCCTACCTCTAGTAGGCCCTAGGGCAGTGACTATAACCAAGGGTACAATGTTTTATCTTCATGGGAGGTTTTACCCTTATTTAATTCTACTGTTTAATTTAGGTGTTCACATATACCATGCTATATCCTAGGGAATCCTTTTATTTAACAACCTATACATTGTTAATCATTATCACTACAATAGTTTGACATTAATTAGATCATCTTTCAATTCTAAATCATTGATCTATGTTCAATGAAAGACCCCAGGGACCATGATTTTTAGTAGGAATATTTAAAATACTATTCACAACATTGATAAAAAATCAATAAAATAGTATGATCATTCGTCATGTTCCGAGCCCCGAATGTTGATCTTAGCTGATTTCATTATTCATATAAATTTTGTATTTCTCTATCATCACAAAAGAGAAATTTCAGACACCCACACCCCAAGAAATAGAACTAAAAGGGAAAAAATGGGATCCCTCCCTTGAAGATCAGATTATCATCAAATCCTTGTTACGCAAAAATAGGGGGTGCATATCAATCAAGAAGAACCTCTAGAGAAAAATCGATCCAAATGATAAAACACAACTCATGATTCCTTATGGAATAAAGGATCTGGGTGATGTCTGATATCAAGGGTAAAGGGAAGTGTATAAGGTAGGAAGGGCGTTGCCTTCAGAAATAACATATCCCATATTAATGTTGGAAACAATTTTTAAAATCCATTAAAGGAGGATAATGACCAAGAACACATCGGTTGTATGTTAATTAAATACGTAACTTTTAAGAATATAGATATGATTTGAAAAGGCTAAAAATAGTTAAATAAGGTCATAAACTCATTTTACATAAAGGAAAATGTTATTGGAAAAAACTATAAACACTAGAGTAATCATGGAATTTTGACAAGATATTCGAAATGATCTACCATTGAATGACACACCTATGGGAGTCACCAGTTCCAATCACTGGTTTGAATCACTAATGTGAGTAACCATTCATAATCACTGTAACTAACTCACTATTGAGGGATACCGGTGGATGACTCATTACTCTGAACTACCAGAGGAAAACTCATCATTCAAAGTAACATGTGGACAACTCATCGTTCTTAGAATCTGGAGGACAACTAACCCTTCAAATCTATCAGTAGGTGGCTCCCTGGTCCTGACTCACCACTGGGGAAGTATTTGTGTGAGTCACTATTGTGACATACTATCACGAACTACAAATTTGTGTCACTATTGGAAGATACCATTAGCAATTCACCATCTGAATAGTCATTGTCATCAACCTCCGATTTGGGCCATCGTTAGGAATCACCATCATGACTCACAACTAGGGACCTACCTGTGCGAGTCACTATTGTGAATCACCATTGGAATACTATAATACTGACATACTATTGAAATGACCCACTATGACTTCATTAAACAACTCAAGAACTATATTTTAATAAATTAATGGATTTGGGAGGTGTGTTAAATTTAGTTTGATACCTATCAAATTATTCCCATCCTTGAGAATCCAAAACCAAGCCAAAAAGAAATAGGGGTCTGCACAACTACCCCATGAGATACCTCTCATGGATCCTACTAGACATGAAACACAACTACAATCTAAGAAAAACAAAATTCAATGATAAACCACCCTATATTGTTCGAATGATGGGGTGAAACCTTGGTATCCTAGAACACCTCCTCTAACATCTTCTAACCCAAACAACCCCAAGGAACTCTACACAATCACCATAACCACACTACCTAAATATGTGAACCAAATAAATCCCATCCTCCATCTCAGGAGGCTATCCACTTTGTCCGTCATTAAATCTCCCAAAATGGTTTAATCAATTGAAAATTATTGATTCTTGATTAAGAAATGGCACATCCCTTCTTCATGCCTCTGTACTTTGTTGCACATTACAAAATAAGGAAACAACTCATCGCAAAATTAAAAAATTTCAATTCTTACATAATATGGAAACAAAAAATAGATGAAAATGAAAAAACCCTTTAGTATTGTTAATTTATATGTTCTTTTGTTCCCATGTACTCTTCTCCATAACACCATGCCTCTACAATACAAGATCCAAAAGAACTATCCACCCATGGTGTACCTTCTCCCGATGATCCTCGATCTATAACAGTCATCCCACGTACAATGTGTCATCTTCGATATCCAACTCTTTCATTTCAATGACATGGGAGTCTTCCTGAAGATACCAATAGATATGACAGATGTTAATGAAATCGTGAAACATTTAAAATTGAGATAGAATCCCCCACTAGTGTTCAACCTCTTCAAATCTCCCTTAGACCTCTAGGGGACCGAAAAACCTGGGATAATTTTTCCTTCCTCTTCAAAATCTCCACTTCCCTTACTGAGGGGAGGCCTTAAAGACCTCATTTTCCCCAACCTCTAACCCCAATGAACCACTTCTACAATCACATTATGAATTCTGTGGGTCATGCGCTCCTTTAAACCTCTCCTGAATGAGATGAACCTTCTTTTTCGGGATCTGGAGTACCTCAGGGACAAGAATAGATTTTCCCCTAACACTAACTAGAACAATTTTAAATGATACATTCATCCATATAATGATAAAAATGGATCCATGCCAATGGATGAGTGAAAATTATTATTTTTTGTAAACTCTACCAGTGGAAAATTTCGTACCCATGACCTAATAATGTCTAAGATGAATGATCAAAACATGTATTCTAGAAGATGGATAATCTCTTTTGTATTCCCATCGGTCATATGCTGGAAGGTAGTGTTGATCCATAAATAATTTATAAATGAAAGATTCAATCCCACAAAAAATCCCATGGTAATATGTGTATCCCATTATTATATAATGGGTATCATAACTCCATGAAACCAAAACATCTCATCCATATACCACATTCCCAAGGCATTCATTGATCCTGACTACTTTACCCCAAATAAGTGAGCCATTTTTTTCAGCTGGTCAATTACTACCCAGATAACTTCATTGCCTCACTATTCCCTGGGTAATCCTGTGAGAAATTCAATCAAGATGCCACCCAAAATAAACATAGGTAAATATTAGTGAGGTAAAAACCTATCGGGGACACAGATCTTGGCCTTCACCCAATAACACACTAACTATTTCTCGAAAAACTCTACCACTACCCGTTTCATCCCAAGACACCCAAAATGCATCCTCAATCCATGGTACATCATAAAAACTCCAAGGTGTACCACTAAGGGTGAGTTATGATACTCTTGGAGTAATTACTCATGCATCACCACTAGAACAAACAACCTCCTACAGAACAACATCAGATTATGACCATTCTACATCCATACCATGATAGCATAATCTGGGTGAACAGGATCGCACATCACCTCTACCTCTGAGACTCCCCACTGAGTCTCTTCCAATTGATGAATCAAAGCGGACTACACTAACATATAAAACATATTTACTCTACAACCTTACATTACTACATATATGGGAATGTATTTTAACTCCTACATAACATTCCCACAATATGTGAATTCCTGGACTACCTCATTCTGTAAATTCTTCATAAATGCATAAAACACAACAATCCTCATTCTAAATGTGCGTGAGATCAAAAAATCATAAACATGAAGAAATTCCAACCACCCCTTCTGTAGAAAGTTCAAATCATGATGGGGAAAAATATACCTCAAACTCTTTTGATCTGTGTAGACAAAAAGGTGCTCCCTAATGAGGTCATATCACAACAACATTATTGAAAAGGCAACTACTACTAAATCCTAATCATGTGTGGTATAGTTTTTGTTCATGGGGATGTAACATCCTAGACTAATTAGATATCACTACTCACTGTTTAATCAAGAAATATCCCAATCCCAGATAGGAAGAATCACAAGACACCGTGAACATCACCCCTTCCCCTAGAAATAGGATCACAGGAGAACTAACTGAATTTCAGTTGAGAAAGATTATTGTGGACAATAAATACTCTCTCCACACAAAATCTTGGTCTTTTCTAGTAAGAGCTACCAAAATAGATGAAACTATAGATAAATTGGGTGCAATCTTATTATAATATCCTTCTAGACTGAGAAATCACGAAACCTCTACCACATTCATGGTTCCTTCCCATGAAAGAACTACATCATCATTGGATAAGTCTAATTCTATACCTTACTGAGACACCACAAGCCTAAATAAATGAACGTTTCATGTCTAGAACATGCACTTGGAAAACATTGATAGAGCTTGTGTCAGTGAGGAACCTATAGGACAATTTTTTGATGCTCTTCAGGATCCTCCTCTAACATCAAGTATATCCGGATATCATCGATTAATATGATGATGAACCAATCCCAAAACATAGGAATTATGGATTTCATAATCCCCATGCACACATATGGTGTGTTCCTAATACCAAAAGGAATGAATAGGAATGTGATGCTCCCATACCTACATCTGAAAGTAGTATTTAGGATATCTCCCCCAACACCCTTAACTTGTGATATCTGGTCTATATATCGATCTTATAAAAAACAACATTCTACGTTCAAATGGTATAAAATGATTGTCTATCCTGGGGAGAGGGTAATGATTCTTTCTGGTCACCAGATTAAACCTCAGTTAGTCTGTACACAACATCACACCACTATATTACTTATTTCCAAACAAAATCATAGAACCCCCTGAGGACATAATTGGCCAGATAAATCGCTTCTTCATTAGGCCATCAATCTATATCCATCAATCCCACAACTCAAGAAGGCTACATTTGACAAGGATACATCGAAATCAGAGAATCACTTAGATGAAAGCCGATCATGAACTCAATTTCACAACATGAAGGTAGGGTCACAACCACATTTGAAAATACATCAATGAATTCCCAAAAATACCTATGGACATAAGTATCCACTAAATCTACTGATATCTCATCCAATAATGAATGAAGAGGCAACACACAATGACTACCCACTAGACTGCTCTCCTCACAGACTAAATCCACACACTTATCATGCATATCACAATAAACGACTCTCTTCTGGATGAATTTGATAACAACATGCATGAAATACAATAAATAAATGTTGATAATGACAAAATATTATTGCATCAATACTGAGATGATATCCCCACAAAAAAATGTGGTTTCATCATCAATCTACATCCCTGACACACATCAAACAAGCTAGCTTGACCTCTTTTTAGCGTACTCAAAACCAATAACATGGGAAATATCTATATGTCTAGTCATATGGGGTGGAATAGACTGGGTGCAACAGTGGTGTTTGAAGATCCTAAATCAAAAAACACAGGCATGGGTACTAAATAAGATGATCCTACATCTAGCAATCTCAGGTGCTGCTAAAGATGCTTTTTATAAAACATGTAACTAGCCAAGCCCAACCACTTTAACCGTATACTAATAACCACCTCCATGACCAGGCCTACGTATATTTCCATGAAAAGGACCCCAAGGTTATCCTCCACCCATTCCTTATCCCATCTGTGTAGATTCAACCTCTTATACCTATTACAAAAATGGTCTATCTTGAAACTACTATTGAGGATGGAATGGAACATGTACAAACCCATTATACTATGCTCTAACATTCATTGGGAACTTGTTCTGATGATTCCCATGAACACCACAAAAGACACATATCATTCGAAAAACCATTGGAGCGGTACATGAACCATTAGAACCTGAAGGATGGAAGGGAAATTATAGAGGTCACTTCCCTACTGGTTGAATCCTCAATGTTCCCCACACCTAAGACCTACCATTGATGGAATTTCCTCTAAAAAAATCTATTGGATAAAATCTCATGGTAGACCTCCACATGAGTGAATACTTTTTATTAACTCTTCCTTCTTTTAAACCCCCACGTATATCTACAATGTAATGGTAGTAACCATGTACAAGATAGAAGGATGAAGTGCCACCTTTAGGTGCCTTTTTTTAGAATCCTTATCTAAATCGAGATATGGGAAAAAAAGAATATCCTTGAACTCAAACCCCCGGTATCCCATAACAACATGCTCCCATAATGGAGGGAAAGTAACTCTTTCCTCTAGTATACACTCATTGTCAATGAAATTAATTCATCTCGGAACTCCATCTCAATATCAACCCATAGAACATCAGCTTCTTTCCCCTCCACAGGTATAGTATCCGCCATTGACATGTAGATAATCACATATAGATCATTTTTAAAGGAACCATGTACTTTAACAGTTTCTGGATCAATCTAATGTTGACCTCAAGCTCATACAACCATCTGTTTGTCTCCATGACTGAAACACTTCTATCTTACATTACCAAGGTATTCCACTAGAAAGGATGTAACATTCTATTCCACTGGTCATCTTAATATTCAAAATCAACCTTCTGCTAATAAACTATATCATCCTGCTGAGCCTCAAATGCCAAAGCCACAAGTGAATGATGACTAGGTTCCATATCTGAAATTTGTAAACATTGAATTCTTATGTTCGAGTAGAATTTATTTTTATTTAGGATTAATTTTAACTCATTTAACTCATATTATTACCAATTTATTTATCTCCAAAACAAAACAATAAAACAACAACACAATTCATTAGTATGAATATATCATCCATATAGTCTCCACCCTGCAAATGTTGTAGACTCACTTGGTCATTCTGTTGGCTTAGAGTCCTTACAAATGATCACGAGGGCCCTAAAATACTAGTTCCTAACTACTCCTCCCTAACCTATGACATGAACCAAGATAAGTAGACAATATCTCCCAAAGAACCAATGCAATCCTCATTATTCATAAACCCATGATCCATCCTATCTCTCAACCATATCCTCTGATACAATTCTGTTACAATATTCTCGCTTCAATAACATCCCCCCATTGTGGGAAATGAAGTAAGAGTTAGAATGACCCCTAAGTCCCCCATATAGTAGGAGTTTAGGGGGAATCTAGAAAAAATTTTATAATGAATATTAAACATGGAAGGAATTACCCTTATTTAATTCAAATCTTAAATTTAAGGGTTATCACATAAAATTTTGATCATAGGGAATCCATTTATTTAACAAAATATGTATTCTTACTCAATTTTATAACAATATTTGAAAAAAATAAAACATCATGTCATCTAGAATCATTACATAGGGTACATAAAAATTCCCCCAAGGACCATGATTTTCATTGGGTATTGTAGGATCGAAATAATGAACTAGATGCTCAATATAGAAGTGGGGGGATGAATTGTACACTTTAAAAATTTTCATAAACAAGGAAATTTCTAAGCTTAAAAATGTTAAACTATGAAAATTAACAACACCTCTAACACCAATTGAATAATTGGGACAACGTATGAAGTTACAAACTTCTAGTTCAATACACTTGCTTAAATCTTGAATGTGATTCCGAAAAACTGGTTCTGGAAATATGGATATAGAAAATGAAACATAACCAATGTTTACAATATGAGATTCTACCTTAAAGTGTATAGAATCTAACTGAATCAGAGTACAATAGTGTAAGGAAGAATAAGATGTTTATACTTTATTAAACATAAAAAATGTAGCGGAAAAGATAAACATGTAACAATAATAAGTAACAAGATATAAATCTTTTAACCCAAATAGAAGGGTATCCAACAACCTTGGATAAAGGTCCCTTGATTTATACCTTCCAAAAAGTCTATCTTACCCACACCCGGGTAAGCCCTCAATACGAAGATCAGAGTCTCTATCTTGCTATCCCCGAAAGCCTTCAACTTCAAGGTAGTTGGAACCTCTGTATTCCTCAGCAAGGAAGCCCTTGAACATCAAGGTAGTTTTCACCTCTGTCTTCCTATCCCCAGATGTCCTCAAATGTAACCACCAATATTCGGAGTCGCATTCACCAATCTGAACGAGTAGTTCAGTATGCACAAGGCATGAAAAACTTCTGTCTCTAAAAATCGCCTTGGAAGCATGTGGTATCTAGAGTGATCAACTTCTTATTGAGTTCTTTCAAATGAGATCTGATTTATAGGCTCAATGACAACGGTCAGCTCCCTCCTCCAACAATCATATTTTCCTTAAATTTCGGAGGGACCTGTACACATGTCACTCAACCAACGGTTAGTTAAAAATAGAATGGACGACATTGTTTTATAACAAAACATGTGTAACTAAAATCACAACATCAATTTATAAAAAACATAACAAATAAGAGTGTAAGTAAAATGTTCGGAGTCTAACAAAAAAATATATTCAGATTCTATATTACAAGGATATTTGGATTCTATTTATCAGAATAATTCGGAGTCGAATTTCATAAAATTTCATATCCATAATTCATAATCAGAATTCACAACCAGAATTCGTAATGAGAATTCATCACATAATTCGTAATGATAATTCGTCATCAGAATTCATAATGAGAATTCATTATCCGAATTCATAATGAGAATTAATCACAGAATTCGTGATGAGAATTCATCACAAAATTCTTAGTGAGAATTCATCACATAATTCATAATGACAATTCATTACAGAATTAGTAATGAGAATTCATCACTAACTTTTTAATGAGAATTCATTACAGAATTTGTAATGAGATTTCATCATAGAATTCATAATGAGAATTCATAATGAGAATTCATCACAGAATTCGTAATAATAATTCATTATAGAATTCGTAATGATAATTCATTACCGAATTCATAATGAAAATTCATATTTCATAATGGGTATTCTGTATTAGAATTCGTAATGGGAATTCTGCTTTAGAATTCGTAATCGAAATTCGTTATCAGAATTCATAATGAGAATTAATTACAGAATTTGGAATGATAATTTGGATCCTGAAACAGAATTCTCTATATCTAAGTATTATACTATTCTGTGAATATAGATATGAATCCAATTTTTATAATTAATCAAAATTGTTGATATGAACAATGAAAACAAGAAAGAAGTAAATTTCCTTATAAAAGTAAAATAGAGGTAAAACCATAATTCCTTGAAGATATGGTGTTTCTGATTTTCAAAACAAGAATGAATGGAAAATTCATAGGGAAAACCTTATTCACTGACCAATCTCCCCCTTTTTTGAAGGAAAAAACATCCGTACGAATAATAATATTGGAGCATAGAATAAATTTGTAGAGTTTTAAGTTAAAGCTTATCTCCCTTTGTTTATGAATGATACTGAATACGACTAACTCCCACTTAGGATTTGGTACTCTAAAGATCGTATTCATGATTTTCGGAATAGAATTTTTATTATCATAAAAATGAAAAACATAGTAATGAGAAGCTCCCACTTAGATAAGCTCCCCCATAGTTTGGGATAGTTCTCATTTACATATAAAGTTTTCTTCTCCCTTTTAGATTCTTCCTTCTCCCCATTTGTGATATTAAATAAGAATTGAGGGAATAGAAAATATAATAAAGTACCTGAAATATTAGTTCATGTAACCAACCAAAATTTTATTACAATTGGAAAGAACTAGTACAATCAAAATAATACAACAAAATATCGGACATGTCTATTTTGTTTATTTTTTCCTTCGGCATAAGCATTTTAAAAATTCTATTCAGCTTCTTCATTTCTTTGTGTTCCTCCTCTGATTTCTTTTCTAAAGCAATGATTATTACATCTTGAGCCTCCATAGCCATTGCCTGACTATTATGAGATTCATCTTGCTTTACAACCTTTCATTCCAAATATGTCCGGAGATCCTTTTCTTTCTTGTAGTACTGGACAAGAGAACTTAGCTTCCCATTCAGATCGTTGACTTTCTGCATTTGAACATCCTGCTCAATAGATAACTTCTTCTCAAAATAATTTCTAATATCCTTTATTTAAGATTCCTCGGTATCAAAAGAATATTTAACATCTACTTGGAATTGATCAAGCTCTCCCATTTCTTGAACAAAATTCATTGACCACTTTCTTATCTTCTTGCAAGAAAATATATGAGCATAAGAATTGATAATAATGTTTTTATGATCAGCCTCAAGATTAGAAAACCTATCCATCACCATGGATACAGAGTCCGAATTTTGATTTATGCTATGCTGAATCATCTGGTATCAAGATTCTATTGTCGAAAAATCCGGAATGATATCCACCGGCTTTTTGAGGGACTGTTCGACAAAGCCATGTCCAAAGAAAGATGACTCTGAATCTGATATTCTAGTAGGAGATGGTTCATCCTTTGACTATATCGGATTCATTTTGGACGATCCTCAAACTCCTTTATTTCTTATAATATCTTACGTTGGAGTGTCAATAACCACTTGATTATATTTATTATCTTTCAGAACGGCCTGTTCATCAGGATATTTTAGCTCACATTCTGAATGTTTAAAAATCTCATGTTCATTTGGTTTCTCCTTTTCTACTCTAGCTTCAACAACCTCAGGGTGTATAAAGTCATGATTGTGACTTTCTTCCTCAGATGGCGTGTTCACTTCCTCTTCAACTTTCTCATCATCTCTAGGCTTAGGAATTTTTGAGGATCCTTCTTCGGATGTCTGTAGTGAAAATTTCATAGAAGCACTATCCTTATAATGATAGTCTTCAACTTGTTTTATTACATCACTAGAGACACTACTGCTCTCTTCTTGCATGAATTCTTCCTCACCTTGCTGAACTCTTAGCATCAATTCCTTCTCATCATTCTTCTTTTTAGAATTTTTTGGAGTCCTCTCACCTGTAGTTTTAGGAAAAACATCAACTAAAAATTATTTCAGAATGGGTAAATTTTCAGATATTATTTTAGTGGCCTTCAGAAGAGATTGAACAATCCCTCCCTCTGACATCTTCCTTTTCAACATCTTTACTTTGGATTGCTTTATTAATTCATCAGCCACTTTCTCTTTCAAGGCTTTAGCCTTAGTAGGGTACAATCTGAATTGAATCTCCCCTTATTTCCATTTTTCAATATCATGCCTCCACTTGGAAACTACCTCATCTAGAAAAGCCTTTTTTTAGGTTTAGGGGTGCGGATTGAGTATCCTTGGACTTAGGGGTTTTCTCAGCAACTTCAACTTCCTTCAATTTCCTTTTCTTCCTAGCATTATTTGATAGTTCCAGAGTTTGTTGATATTTCTATGCTGCCTCAGCCTCTTCCTCTAGTAGAGAATAGAATTATCCGGATTCAACAGAAAAGGCCATCTTCATTCTCTTCAATGTATCTTCACTAACAAGCATTACCTTGCAATTTCCTGGCTTGGAAGTGAAAGAAACATTAAACGAATCAAGACACCTGATAATAATCATGGAAAGAAAGGCCAGGTACATTATAATATGAGCTTTCAAATTCACTTTCTAAATATTCATAACTGTAATAAAAACATGCCTCATCAAATTTAACTTCCATAGATTTAACAGGAAATCTAGGATGTATATATCACTATTCTTGAGATTATCCTCATCACCCCGTCTCAGTATGAAAAAACCATGTACCCACACCTGTATAATCTGATTCTTCGAAGAGAGATAAGAAATATTAGAGGTTTTAACATCTTTTTGTCAAAATAATTCTTTAGCCTTGACTTTATTGAAACTTCCTTGCTCATCCATAAGCTTGTGTGAGAAAAATCCAGCTTCACCTTCATATGATAGACCCACCAAGATTGCAGGATTGGTGTAAGATAAGTTGTAAGTCTTCCCATAATACTTGAAAGAAAATTTGACTATGCCATCTTCTTCATAGAAGGAAAAAGACTCATAGAATTCTAGAAGGAAATCTGTAAAATCCGAATCCTGATTCGCTGGCATTGATAAGCATACATCCTCCCAGCCATTGAGTTTGATGTTATTAGATATAAGAGAATCATAATTGTAGAAATTTGGATGCACTATCCTCTCCCTATAAATTATCCACTAAGAAATGGGCTTCACAGTTGACATATCTTGATAAGTGGCTTCTACAGACATCAGGAACTGAATGCTTCTGAAGAAATCAGAACGGACTTGAGAAATTTCTGAGCGTCCTTATGTAAGAAGGACAGAGCTTCGAGAAACAGAATCTTGATATCTGATGTGGGACAACCCTCTGGGATCTCCTTTATAGAGTTGTTGATGCGACGGTTCAACTTCCATGGTTAATTGAAAAGTTGAGAAACATTGATATTTGATCAGATGGTTAAGAAACAATCCTCATGGAAAACTTGGCTCTAATATTTTTTGGTTTTAAGAAAAACATTCGGAATTTAAAAAAAAGTATAATCCAAAAATCTTAAAAACTGATAAGAAAATACCGGCAATTAAAATATGATTACAAAGACGTAAGTAAGGAAATCATACCTTTTGGATTGGCTAGAATGATTGTTTGTAATATGTGATTTTCTTCTGGATGAATGTTTGACTACGAAAATCATACTATGAAAAGAATTTAGTACAAAAAATATATGAGTACAGAAAAAAATCTCATTACAAAAAAATCTCATTACAAAAAATTTCTTTCAAAATAAATTTCAGTACGAAAATTTCATTACAAAAATTTCAGTATGAAAATTTCATTACGAATGTTTCAGTACGAAAAGTTCATTACAAATGTTTCAGTACAAAAATTATATTAATAAAGTTCCAGTATGAAAACTTTATTATGAATGCTTTAGGACAAAAATATCATTACGAATGATCCAAAACAGAAATTTTATTATGAATGTTTCAGTGTGAAAATTTCATTAAAAAAGTTCCAATATGAAAATTTCATTTCGAAAGTTTCATTACTAAAATTTCTTTACAAAAGATCTGGTACGAAAATTTCATTACCCAATTTTTAGTATGAAAATTTCATTTAGAAAGTTTCAGTATGAAAATTTCATACAAAATATTTTTAAAAGCTCATTTTGAAAATTAAATTTTTAAAAAACTCATTCGGAATAAATTTCAAAAACTCACTATGAAATTTTTTTGAAAAACTCACTATGGAATTTTTTTTGAAAAACTCACTAAAAAATGAAAAGATAACAAAAAAATGTACTCCACCTATAAAAAGGAGTTTATTACTGTAAAGAGATTTTTTTAATAGGATGATAATGAAGAAATATTACCTTACGGTTATCATTCGTAACTTCTGTTTAATGTATTCAATTCTATCAGAAGGTAATAATTTTGTGACAATATCAGCAAGTTGATCTTGTGTTCCGATAAACTGAATAATGATATCTCCTTTTTCTGTGTGATCCCAAAGAATTTTATGCCTAATATCTATGTGGTTTGCACGGGAGTGATGTGCTGGGTTTTTACTAAGGGAAATGGCACTTGTGTTATCACACAAAATTTGAGTCTTATTAAAACTCAAGCCATAATCTGTGAGTGTGTGTTGCATCCACAACACTTGAGCACAACAACTTCCAGCTACTACATATTCAGCTTTAGCAGTGCAAAGTGCTACTGAGTGTTTCTTCTTATATGACCATGAATCTAATGAATCTCCTATGAAATGAGAAGATCTGGATGTACTGTTTCTATCCATTCTACACCCACCAAAGTCATCATTTTAAAAACTTTTTAATATATAACCATTTCCTGAAGTATAAAATAATCTTAGATACATGTTTACCTTTAAGTAGCGAACAATTCTTTCCACTGCCTTTAAATGAGATTACATAGGATTGGATTGATATCTGGCACAAAAGCATACTGAAAAAATTATGTCTGGACGACTAGCTATCATGTATTGTAGGATTCCCATCATACCTATAAAATATGTTTGATCCACTGGTTTTCTAGCTTCATCAATATCATGTGTGTTTGAGGTACAAATGGGAATACACATACATTTAGTGGTGTCATATCCATACTTTTTAAGAATATCTTTAATATAATATGTTGAGATATATAGGTTCCTTTTGGTTTTTGAGAATTTTGAAAACCAAGGTAAAATGTTAACTCACCCTTCATACTCCTTTCAAACTTATATTTCTTGAGATTTGCAATGGAATCAGTTAATGATTTTTGAGTTGAACCAAATATTATGTCATCAATATATATTTGAACAATTAAAACATTTTTCTTTTATTTCATTATAAAAAGGGTTCGATCTGCATTTCCCTTAACATAGTTATTCTGAAGCAAAAATTATGTTACACTATCATACTGGACTCCAGGTGCTTGTTTAAGTCCATACGAAGCTTTGGTAACTCAAAATAATGACCAGGATGTTTTGTGTCTTCAATGCTTAGAGGTTTTTCAACAAAAACATCCTCTTGGATATAACCGTTAAGAAAAGAACATTTCACATCCATTTGAAAATGTTTAAAATTGAAGAATTCTTCAAAGGAAAGTAAAATATGAATAGATTCAAATATAGATACTAGAGAATAGGTTTCTTCATTGTCTATTCCTTCTTGTTGATTATAGGTATTAGCAACCATTGTAGATTTATTTCTTACGATGATTCCATTTTCATAACCCTTATTTCTAAAGAACCATTTTCTCCAATAACAGATGTTTCCTTAGGTCTTTCAACCAAGGTCCAGACTTTATTCCGTTCGATTTCATTTAGCTCATCTTGCATGGATTTGATCCAATAATCATCACCTAAAGCTTTATCAGTGCTTTTTGGTTCTAATTGGGAACGAAATGCTAGATGTTCTACATCATTCCTCAAGGAACACCTAGTACTTACAGGTTGATTTACATCACCAATGATACTATCACTGGGAGGATTCTTAAGAAACACCTGACTTGGGTTTTTTAAAACCTGTTCATCAACATAGGATAGAAAGTCTTCTGGGGTAAATGTTTTTGAGTCATTTTTTTGATAATTTTCCTTATCAGAAGGATCTTATAACAATGGTTGATAATCAGTTTTTGAAACCCCATTCGAGGATGTAGGTTGGGATGGTTTAAAAACAAAAGGGTCAGACTCATAAAATTTTACATGTACTGTTTCCTTAATAGTACAACTGTTTTTATTGAAAACTCTATAAGCCTTAGAAGTTGTGGAGTAGCCTAAGATAATACCTTAATCATATTTTGGTGTGAATTTTTGTAGATTATATTTAGTATTCATGATGAATACCTTGCAACCAAAAACCTTGAAGTAGGAAAGTCTTGGTTTTCTACCATTCCATAACTCATAATGAGTTTTGTTAAGAAAAGATCTAATCAAAACTTTATTTATAGTATAACAAGAAGTACATAGAACTTAAGCCCAGAAATGACTACCTATAGAATATTCACTCAACATGGTTCTAGTTATATCTTGAATAATTCTATTTCATCTTTCAACTACACCATTTTTTTGAGGAGTTCTAGGAGCTGAATAGTTGTGAGTAATACATTTTCTACTACAAAAAGATTCAAAATCTGAATTTTGAAATTCACTTCCATGATCACTATGAATAGTTTTCAGTGGAAGGTTTTTCTCATTTTTAACATGGGCTCTAAATATTTTGAAATAAGAAAAAGCTTCAAACTTATTTTCTAGAAAATAGACCGATGTAAATCTAGTGTAATAATTAACTTGAACAAACACATAGTATTTTCCTTCAATGCTTCCAGTTTTTATAGTACCAAAAATATCCTTGTGCACCAATTGTAACGCATTAGTTTTTGAGACTTTACTAATTGATTTAAAACTAGATTTATGTTGATTTCCATGTTGAAAAGGATCAAAAACTTTATAATAATCAAATCTATGCTCAGGTAGATCCTTAAATAGTTTCTTCTTAGAGAGTTTACATAAGTTTCTAATGATACAGTGACCTAGTCTTCTATTCCATAACCAGGAATGATATTCCATTGCACTTGTACAAGGTAAGTCTTGGCTCCTAAGGTCTTCTAAGATAAATTTGTAAACATTGTCTTGCCTATGGGCAGATTGAATAAACTCTTCATTGGAATTGTGTACTAATCACTTATAATTCATAAAATTCACAAGGTATCCTTCATCACAAAATTGAATTATGCTAATGAAGTTGTTCTTAAGACCCTTAACAAAAAAACATTTGAAATCAAAATTTCACCACAAATTACAATATTACCTATACCAATAATTTCTCACTGAGCATTGTCTAGGAAAATAACTTTTCCTTCTTTCTTCTTGATAATATTTTCAAAATAGTTTTTGTTACGAGTCATATGTGGGGAACATCCACTTTTCATGTACCAAGTATTGTTGTTGTTAATTTCCCTCTTTTCATTGGCCATAAGAAATGTGTGTGGAAAAGAAGTTTTATCTATTAATCCCATATTCTTCTAAGCTGATGAATCTAATTCCGAATATTTGCTTTCGGAAGAGTCTCCACAGCTAGCACTCCAAGTAGTATTATCTTTCATACTTTTCTTAGCTTTAGCTTTGTAAAACATCTTTATGTTCCTTTCAGAATGACTCTCTTTTCTTTCCTTATTTTTAAGCAAATGTAAACCAGGTATTATTTGTTCACTTCTCTTTCATTCATAGCATGTGACCTCTGAATCATTCGTATATTTTCATTCCTCTTTCTTATACTTGGGTTCAAAATTTCGTTGACCAGATATCTTGTTCATTCTTCGAGCAAGATTAGCTAACTCATTTTCTGAGACATCACTCCCATTAGATTCGGATTGGACAGTAACCTTCTTAGACATGGATCTAGTTACTCTATTAGGAGTATTAGCTTTCATGTGATTTGATGTTGTAGTAAAATCAACAGTACCATTCCAGTTCTTCTTTTTGATGTTGTCAGCATCTCTCTTCATCCTTGTTTCATGTTGGAGAAGAGTTCCAAATAGCTCATCTAAGAAAATTTGAGTGACCTTTATGTTCTCATCAATATCTTTTATCTTTGATTCCCACTCATTGGGAATAATATCAATGATGTTTTCAACAAGAGCTTCATCATCCAGTCCTTTCTCTCCCATATATTGCAAGCTATTCACGATAGTCATAAACCTTGGATTCACCTTACAAATGGGTTCTCCATAAGGAATGTTAAAACCACGATACTCAGCTCTAATCATATGTATTCTAGTCTCAATCACTTTGGATATACCATAATGTGTATCTTCGAATTTCTTCTACATACAGTTAGCTACTTCACATGAATAAATTTGGAAATATATATTCCTAGTCATTTAACATAGTAGAGTATTGCGTACCGTATAGTTTAATTGATTATCAAGCTTCACTTGTTTTGTGAAAGTACTAACATCCTTATTAGAAATTTTATAACCACCCATAAGCATAACAAAATTTTCTACTCCATTATTGATAAAGAATGTCTTTATTTGATCTCTCCAATACTCATAATCATTACCATCAAAATTTGGTGGTCATGAAGGATTTAAGTTATCACTGGAACCAACAATGATTCCTGCCATCTTAAAAATCATTCTACACAAAAACTTGTTAATATAAAATTTTTTATTCAAGGAGAATATTCCTAATCAAGAAAAATATAGAATAATGATAAAATGGGAAAGAAAACTTTTATGTGACTATATGTATTTCAGAGACCTCCTCTGATAACAATTGTAGGATCGAATTAATGATGTAGATACTCAATATACAAGAGGGGGGGGGTGAATTGTACACATTAAAAATTTCCATAAACAAGTCATGATCTATTTTTAGCAAAGTTAAAATAAGAAAATTCACAACACCTCTAACACCAATTGAATGATTGGGACAATGTATGATGTTACATACTTCTAGTTCTATACACTTGCTTAAATCTAGAAAGTGATTCTGAAAATCTGGTACCGGAAATATGGATCCGGATAGTGAATCTTAACCAAAGTTTATAATATGAGATTCTACCTTAAAGAATATAGAATCTAACTAAATCAGAGTACACAAGTGTAAGTATGTATAATATGGTTATACTTTCTTAAAAAACAAAATGCAACGGAAAAGATAAAATTGTAACAAAAACAAGTAACAAGATATAAATCTTATAACCCAAAGAGATGGGTGTCCAACAACATTGGATAAAGGTCCCTTGATTTATACTTTCATGAAAGTATGTCTTACCCACACCCGGGTAAGCCCTCGATACAAAGATCGGAGTATATGTCTTGATATCCCCACTAGCCCTAAACTTTAAGGAAGTTGGAACCTCTGTCTTCCACAATATGGAAGCCCTCGAACTTCAAGGTAGTCAGCACCTCTGTCTTCCTATCCCCGGAAGCCCTCAAATGTAATCAGCAACATTCGGAGTCACACGAAGCAATCAGAATGACCAGTTTAGTACGCACATTGCATGAAAAGCATCTCTCTCTAGAAATCACCTTAATAGTGTGTGGTCTCTAGTGTGATCAACTTCTTATTGTGCTCTTTCAAATGACCTCCTATTTATAGGCTCGGTAGCAATAGTCGGATCCCTCCTCCAATGATCATATTTTACATAAATTTTAGAGGGACTTTTATACGTTTCACTCAACTAACAGTTAGTTAAAAAAAGAATGGATGACATTGTTTTATAAAACAACATGTGTAACTGAAAGCATGACATCCTTTTATAACAAACATAAAAAATCAGAGTGTATGTAAAAAGTTTGGAGTCTAGCCAAAAAATATATTCAGAGTCTATATTACAAGGATATTCAGATTAAGTTTATCAGAATAATTCTGAGTCGAATTTCATAAAAGTTAGTATCCATAATTCAAAATCGGAATTCACAACCTGAATTTGTAATGAGAATTCATTACAAAATTCTTAATGAGAATTCTTCATCAGAATTCGTAATAAGAAATCATTATTATAATTTCTAAGAATAATTCATCATAGAATTTGTGATGAGAATTCATCACAGAATTTGTCGTGAGAATTCCTTATAGAATTCTTAATGAAAATTCATGACAGAATTTGTAGTGATAATTCATCACAGAATTTGTAATGATATTTCATCAGAGAAATCATAATGAGAATTCACTACAAATTCGTAATGAGAATTCATCACAGAATTCGTAATGTTAATTAATTATAGAATTCGTAAGTAGAATTCATCATAGAATTCGTAATGATAATTCATCATCAAAATTCGTAATGAGTATTCTACATGAGAATTTTTAATGGTTATTCCGCATTAGAATTCGTAATGGGAATTCTGTATTAGAATTCGTAATTGGAATTCATCATCATAATTCGTAATGAGAATTCATTACAGAATTCGGAATGAGAATTTAGATCCTGAAATAGAATTCTTAATATCTAAGTATTATAAGATTCTGAGAATATAAATAAGAATCCTATTTTTATACTTAAGAAAAATGTTGATATGATAAATGAAAACAATAATGAGGTAAATTGCCTTATAAAAGTAAAGCCGGGGTAAAAACATATTTTCTTAAAGATAAAGTGTTTCTGATTTTCAAAACAAGAAGGAATGGAAAATTCATAAGGAAATACTTATTGACTCAACAGGTATATATCTCAATAAATTCGAAATATTTATAAAAAATATCAATAATATAGTATGATCATTCAATACATACCTATCCCAATAATCTATATCTTAATCAATTCAAATATAATTTTTTCCTTATATGATTCCCATTACCCTTGAGCTGAGATGCCCCCAAGATCCTTTCTCTACAAGGAGTCATGCGTCATGTTGAAGCCTTTGAATCGTGTTTGTCGTGATGGTATTTCATATATCCAATATACCCCCACTATTGGTGATATAATAATGTGTTGATCATATGTTCTTCGAGGTGTTGATCCATATGTCTCCCTTTTTTTGTGAGTCATATGTAGTGGGGGTATGATTTTTATCCTTTTTAAAGATATAATAATACCATATTTATAATGATAATTTAATTAGTTAAGAGAAACATGTGGGAGTAGGAAAGGGATGAATGATAGTACATTTTTATTGATATTTTTTATCAATGCTGTAAATTTTATGGGAAATAGGGCTACTAAAAATCATAATCTTTAGGATTATTTATTTTTTCCCTATGTAATGATTTATGAATTATTGATTATTGATTTTATATTGAAATATTTTTTTAAAATTTATTGACCATGTATATTCGGCTGTATAAATGGATTCCCTAGGATTGAACGTATTATGTGATAACCCCTAAATTATATAGTGAAATTAAATAAAGGGCTCCTTATTAAATATAGAAATTATGAAATATTTTGTTTATTGTTGTTTTGGTTTTGGGTAAGGCTATGTGGGTATTATGTGGTTGTGATGGAAGGCTACTTAGAACAGTTGTAATGAGTGTGTTGTAGTGGTGACGAGATGTGTTGGGGGTATGGGAATGTGTTGGGGGTTTTCTCTATTGAGAGAATGGATTGGGCATAACGACTTTGAATAATGATAGTGCAAGTGTTCGGTATGGGTAATTGTCCCATAGTTTCCCCATGAGAAACATTACAAATGTATTGCACAATGACTTAGGACCGATGTTTGTTTTATCATGAATGGGTATTAAACTATGATTATATGTGAATCTAGTTAATTTACATTGATACTGAATCCTATGTGAGACCTTGTGGTGTGGATTGTTGTGTGCCATAATTTCTTTTTTCATGGATAGGGATGGAGAAAATAAAAACATTATAATGTAATGATGGAATAAGTTATTTTAGTAAATGAGAATGATTTTTTCAATGAGAAGATAAAATATCGATTTCATGGTTAAAAATCATTAAATATTTGTAATTAAATGAATGGGTGATGAGGAAATGGGCTTTGTGAACACGCTTGAAATTTTTATAAACATTTGAGGTAACAACTATTTATACTAATTGAGGTACCAATTTTTGGGAAACCAAAATGTTGGGATCTAGTGTTCGATATCGTATTTTTATTTCATTTATTTTTATTTTTATTTCTATATTCACCCCTACTAATGTTTTGCACCATGTTGAAAACACACTCATTGTCACAATGGAGGATTTATTTTTCCAAAGTTCCCAGTGGGAGGATGGATGGATGGTCACCCTGTCATATCTAGTCTCTATTCCATGTAGTGATATTCCATTATTATTTAGGAAGTATATGGTTTCTGAGGGCTAGGTGTGTACGGGTGATTCGTGTTTTCCTATGTGACTTCATGATGTTATGAGTTGTGTTTCCCAAAGTGTATTTGGGTTGATATGTGTTGTGTTTTCCTAAGTGTAACAGCCCAAGATTTTATAAAAAAATATTCTTTTTAATTTAATTAATGTCTTGTGTTGTACGCTACACCAAAAGGAGCTTGCACAACACACATCCTTGACTTGCCTTGCATTACACGCAATCACGACCTTCCTCGATAGCGTGTGTAGTACGCAATACCGAGTTTCACTAAACAACGATATGCTATAAAAATATTATTAAAACTAGCCGTTATGAATAGTAATAACCACTTTTTGAAATCCAGTAAATCTTATTTTTCAAAATGAACTTTATTTTTGGATTCGGAGTATCGAATTTAGCCTAAGGTGAAATTTTGGTACTTTTCGGATAACTTTCATATTCTGATGAATAGTGAAAATTACTAAATTATAATTAAAAACAACTTTTTTAATCGAAATAATTAATAGTGATAAATCATTAATTTGAGTGGTTTTAAAGTATATTTAGAATATATTTTTACAATTTAATACAATGTTGGTCATTGGATGTAATTTCACATTTAAACTAGACATAAACAAGTGTCAATCTTTTGATAGATATTGTTTCTTAAAAACACGCTATTTGTTTTAACAGCGGGATTTAATTATAAAATTAATTAATGCAACTTTTATGTTATGAATTTGGTAAAATAGACTTCATTTTTGAATTTGGAATATGAAATATAGCTTGGGATGAAATTTTGGCATTGTTCTGAAAAACATCAATTTTTGATGAATAGTGAAACTACTAAGTGGTAGGTTAAAAACTGAATTTTGCATAAAACTTAATTTTACCGCTTCTGTGAATGGAATTTCGAAAATCCGAGAGACACGGTTAATATCAATGACTAAAATGTGGTTCAATGAGATGAAAATAATTTTTTGGTGAATAGTAACTTTTTACTTTTTTTTTACCACGGTTAATAGTAAATAAGGTAACTAAGGGTAAATATGATATTAATATTACCCTAACACATGTCCTAATTCTATTGGACAAGTGTAATTCGACCAAAAACAAACTTAGGAATAAAATATTACCATTTAGGCCCACTTGGATTAGATTAGGACATTTATTATTAATTTATTTAAAGAAGGGTTAAAATAGTTAAAATCAAAGTTTAATAAGTAAATCATTTTTAATATGGGGTTATACATAAGATAAATTAGACTATAAATATTCATTAGAAAGCTAAAAAGATTTCCTACATGATGGTATTTTATTTGTAATTTTTAAACATCAAATAATATAATTTATTTATGACACAAAAATGATGCAGTAATTATCTTATTAATGAAATATTGACATAATTGATAATATAAATACCAAAATAAATGTAATTTAAGACTTTTTATGAATTACACTAATTTTCTAGGTTACTATGATATATTAGTGTTGATTTAATCAACTTGGTTCGAACATATAATTCTGTTATGACTTTCACAAAAATCATATATCAAATAGTGTCAAAATTGACACAAAATAGTTTTTAAATCAAATATTATATTATTAATTGTTATTTTATTCCTAAAAATCTAAGGTTCGGCCAAATGACTTAAATAAGGATATATGTATTAATAATATACAATTTGGGGTTCGTTTGGAATGTTATAGTAAGTTTATTAACCATATAGTGAAAGAAAACAAAAAGACACGGTAAAAGTTAAATTATTTAACTTAGAGTTAAATCTAATTGATAAGGTTAAAATAATACCCTAAACTTGTCTAAATCCTATTGGTTGATAGGATTTCGACCCATCCCCACTTTATCTTCGAAATAAGACCCTTTGGAACCATTATAAACCGATTTTGACTTTAATATAAAATAATATTTTGACATATTCCTAAGGTGCCCCTCTCCTCCCCTATAAAAGGACACCTCCTCCCCCTCCTCCTCACACCAATTTGAGCACTCAAGCTCGTCCAACCCATGCCAATTTCTCCTCTCCACTTCCCTAGTAACATCCTAGAGGTTCTGGTCTTCCTCAAAGACCAATTTTAGTGCCCTAAGAGGAGGTCTCAAAGAGGCACTTCAAAGAAGAGGAGGTTCGGACACTTACAAAGCAAGTCGGACCTAAGGTAAGGGAAATATCACAATCTCATTTTTATCCGAGATTGTTTATTCGTAAGTATTTACTGGGGTGTATTTTATCATCCACATCCATGTTTCATCGATATGTAATATTATTTCCATCCACCTACAATTTTTTAAATCCATTTTTACCCTTCGGTGAGTTTTAGTAATATGTATGAAAGGAATCTTTTGTCGTTTTTCGTACGAGGTACTTTTTGACTTTTCCGACAAAAGTACGAAGAATGTTTTTTTTAACTTATACGGCACGAACGGATTTATACTGTTTTATAAAGCCTTATTTTCATGAAGCTTCCTCTAAAAGATTTCATGACTATTTTCAATAAAATCTCATTCTTTTAAAATTGCATGATTATTTGAGAAAAGAAATTGATTTTGAAGAAGAAAGGATATTTTCCTCAAGAATTCAATTCAAGTGTTTTATCAAAATTATTTTCCATATAAGATAATAAAGGGTTCTATTTCTATCCATATTTTTACATTGATTTGACTATGTTGTGATGGAATGATGTTTATGAATTCCTTTATCTTATATGAATGGTTTTATGATGTCATGTTGTTTAAGAATCCCATTTTTATTACATGGGTTATGCAATGATGTATGATTTATGATTTTGTGGCACACATAAGAAAGGATTCATTAAGAGATGGGTGGGACCTATATCTCCCTCCAATGCATTGGGTAAAGATTTCATATCTCATGAGATAGAAATGGCTGGAATGATAGGTTATACCGGTTCAGTGAAACAGGACTGAAACGAGGATTACTCGATTCAGAAAGGGACTTTGTCCACTAAGATAGTCTTGGAAATGAGTCTTGACTAACAAGAAATGATTCTCTATGATTATGTGTGTATGCCACAATGAGTAATGTTTTAAGTTATGGTTTCATTTTCACTACTATGATTTATCCCATGTTATGAAATTATGCTCTCTTTTGCAGGTTAAGATTTCCAAAAATGTTATGTTCTTATGAAAATTATGTGATTGATATTTCTTTTGTTTACCCTTACTGAGAATTTGAGCTCACCCTTTTATGTTTTCTTTTCCCTAGGATATAAAGAAAGGTTTTAGGTAAAAAAAAAAGAGGAAGATCTTTATGGGAGATTTTGAAGATCTTTCACCAGGATTAGAAGATTACGTTCCGAGTTTCCAAAGACACTAAACTATTACGATCCTTGTGTGTGTATTTTTGTTATGTATTAAGTATTCCGCAAAAGTAATGTAATGTCCATGTACGTCAGGATACGGGTCTCTACAGTTGGTATCAGAGGAAAGGTTTAGTCAACCTTTGGAAACTAGGTTGCGAAAACGTTAGTGAGATCCCTAGAGATATTTCTAAGGTATGTCTAGGGATGTCCCTAGGGATAAGTATACGTATAGGTTATAGTAATAGAATTACGCTAACGATAATAGAATTAAACCTAAGATGTTGGATATTGAAGGTACTCCCCCTTTATTATGTTGTTTTCCCTAGCATGATTTTTGCCTCTCACACTATTCTTTTTGGGTTTTAGACGATGGCTGGAACCCGAAGGAACCGTGTTGATCAATGCAATGGACAATGCAATGATTGCCCTCCTGAACAAACAAATGTTATGGGAGATGGAGTGCAAAATCTTATTGCTATACTTACACAAGCTATGAATCATTCTGGACTTCCAAATGAGCAGAGAAGGGAACAATATTCTATTGAGTCCTTCATGAGGCAACGTCCACCTTCTTTCAGTGGGTCTTCTGATCCACTTGTGGCTGAACAATGGATCAGTACTACTGAAAAGATATTTTCAGTTCTTCAATGTTCTGAACATGATAAAGTCATCTTAGCAGTATATCGTTTGGAAGGTGAAGCTGATCAATGGTGGAATCTTATCAAGAATACGAGGCCAAGAGATGAAATTGAGTCCATGGAATGGGACGAGTTCAAGAACTTGTTTTTCAGTAAGTACTTCCCTCGTATTCTTCATACAAAGATGGAGAAAGAATTTCTTGAACTGAAGCAAAGGGACGATGAATCTGTTGGTACCTATGAAGCAAATTTTACAAGACTTGCAAGGTACGCTTCTGGAATTATCATCCAACCTGAAAGTAAAGTTGATCGATTTTTCTGTGGCTTAAAACCAAGTCTTCGAAGGGCATTAGCTATAAGAGACTTCAGTAGCTATGAAGAAATTGTGCGTTGTGCTATCAAGGTAGAAATGGAAGTTGGTGTTACATATCCATCTCATGGTTTTGACAAGAAACGAAAGATGGAGTTCAAGGAGAAATCTCAGAATAATGGTGAAAAGAAGATGAATGTTTCCTTATGCACAAAGTGTGGAAAGAAGCATGGTGGAGATTGTCTAAAAGGGACTAGAAAATGTTTTAAGTGTGGAAAAGAAGGTCATCGAGTAGCTGAGTGTCGATGTAATGGGAAAAGGGTTTCTAATGATGTGAATAAAGCAAACACTGCAGAGAACGCACCGCCAACACTTCAATGCTTCAAGTGCAAGGAAATGGGGCATTATGCTAATAATTGCCCTAATACAAGGGTTAGTGATGATCAACATGAGCAACCACTGAAGGCAAAGGACAAAGGGAAATCACATGCGATCACTATTGGCAATGTTGAATATGACAACGATGTGGTGGAATGATTAAGTGTTTATGTAATGGGATTCCAAAATAATGTTGTATCATTGAGTATTGCAATATTTATTGATGTGGTATTCAAAGTGATTGAGATATTTTTTTGGAAATAAGATGATATGCGCATAATGAAGACGAGAAAATGAAATGTTTGATAGTATTCATGAGCTCATGATTGATATAAGGACTAAGTGATATCATGGTTTGAGTATATAGAATTTTGAGGATTTTTGTATGTGGAAAGTGTTAACTTTTAACTGCACTCATGTTTTCACTAAGGTATTCAAAAGAATACACGATTAAGGACTTTGAATGTTTGGAATGTGACCAACAAGACATATCTTATGATATGTGGGGATCAACGACAGTATTAAATCTCTAGTAATCGTTGTCACTATATTATGAGAGTGGACTGCAGTATTATAAGCCTAAAGATTAGACTGGATTATGTTGGACATAAGTTAGTATTGTTTAAGGATAGAAGATTTTCGATATTATTGATGGGATGTTATAGTAACGTAGTTTTGGAAAAAGGGACAACCTGCAGGACGGGCGACAGCCCATCGCTTCGGACAAGGCTGTAGGAATCGAACCCACAACCGAAGTGCGACTGGCCTTTATCGCCTACCACTGACCTACAGGAAGTCCCTGTTTAGTAGAAACTAGTTTTATTATATTAAGCAGTATGATATATGAAGTATAAGTCCATTTTAGGAACTATATATGATTAATCTCACTATAGAATGACTTATGTATATTTAATAACTTTTGCTTACCTTTTGTTTGAGACAGATGGAATGACCCATCATTCTATCACATGATCTGCTAACACTTCACGAATAACAAATTAAACTTCATTTATTTAAGAGATGAAGTGGAAATTGTTCAAGGCACGAACAACAGTGATATTGTATCAAAATAAAGTAAGTATTTATTCTAATTCAAATTTTCAACTTTAGGGAAATGATCTTGAAAACCAAAAATGTTGTCCTAGTGATCTTATACCTGATGAATCAGATGGTACCTTAGATCGTCACAAATTTATGGATTTGTGATTACTGGATTTTCCATAGCCATGTTCTCTACCACTCTCCATCAGAACATGATGGTTAGATTTCTCTTCCATATTTTCACCTATGTGGAAACCCAGTGATTAGTTTATTTGGGTAATCGTTACATTTCATACTTTAGTTTTTAAAGCCAAGTTTTGGTATTCCCTTTTACGATGTGGGTTTCTATTAAAGAAACTTTCAAATAGTAAACCATTTATAACCCCGACGAATTTCGAAGGCGAAATTCATTTTAAGGGGGGTAGAATGTAACAGCCCAAGATTTTATAAAAAAATATTCTTTTTAATTTTATTAATGTCTTGTGTTGTACGCTACACCAAAAGGAGCTTGCACAACACACATCCTTGACTTGCCTTGCATTACACGCAATCACGACCTTCCTCGATAGCGTGTGTAGTACGCAATACCGAGTTTCACTAAACAACGATATGCTATAAAAATATTATTAAAACTAGCCGTTATGAATAGTAATAACCACTTTTTGAAATCCAGTAAATCTTATTTTTCAAAATGAACTTTATTTTTGGATTCGGAGTATCGAATTTAGCCTAAGGTGAAATTTTGGTACTTTTCGGATAACTTTCATATTCTGATGAATAGTGAAAATTACTAAATTATAATTAAAAACAACTTTTTTAATCGAAATAATTAATAGTGATAAATCATTAATTTGAGTGGTTTTAAAGTATATTTAGAATATATTTTTACAATTTAATACAATGTTGGTCATTGGATGTAATTTCACATTTAAACTACACATAAACAAGTGTCAATCTTTTGATAGATATTGTTTCTTAAAAACACGCTATTTGTTTTAACAGCGGGATTTAATTATAAAATTAATTAATGCAACTTTTATGTTATGAATTTGGTAAAATAGACTTCATTTTTGAATTTGGAATATGAAATATAGCTTGGGATAAAATTTTGGCATTGTTCTGAAAAACATCAATTTTTGATGAATAGTGAAACTACTAAGTGGTAGGTTAAAAACTGAATTTTGCATAAAACATAATTTTACCGCTTCAGTGAATGGAATTTCGAAAATCCGAGAGACACGGTTAATATCAATGACTAAAATGTGGTTCAATGAGATGAAAATAATTTTTTGGTGAATAGTAACTTTTTACTTTTTTTTTACCACGGTTAATAGTAAATAAGGTAACTAAGGGTAAATATGATATTAATATTACCCTAACACATGTCCTAATTCTATTGGACAAGTGTAATTCGACCAAAAACAAACTTAGGAATAAAATATTACCATTTAGGCCCACTTGGATTAGATTAGGACATTTATTATTAATTTATTTAAAGAAGGGTTAAAATAGTTAAAATCAAAGTTTAATAAGTAAATCATTTTTAATATGGGGTTATACATAAGATAAATTCGACTATAAATATTCATTAGAAAGATAAAAAGATTTACTACATGATGGTATTTTATTTGTAATTTTTAAACATCAAATAATATAATTTATTTATGACACAAAAATGATGCAGTAATTATCTTATTAATGAAATATTGACATAATTGATAATATAAATACCAAAATAAATGTAATTTAAGACTTTTTATGAATTACACTAATTTTCTAGGTTACTATGATATATTAGTGTTGATTTAATCAACTTGGTTCGAACATATAATTCTGTTATGACTTTCACAAAAATCATATATCAAATAGTGTCAAAATTGACACAAAATAGTTTTTAAATCAAATATTATATTATTAATTGTTATTTTATTCCTAAAAATCTAAGGTTCGGCCAAATGACTTAAATAAGGATATATGTATTAATAATATACAATTTGGGGTTCGTTTGGCATGTTATAGTAAGTTTATTAACCATATAGTGAAAGAAAACAAAAAGACACGGTAAAAGTTAAATTATTTAACTTAGAGTTAAATCTAATTGATAAGGTTAAAATAATACCCTAAACTTGTCTAAATCCTATTGGTTGATAGGATTTCGACCCATCCCCACTTTATCTTCGAAATAAGATCCTTTGGAACCATTATAAACCGATTTTGACTTTAATATAAAATAATATTTTGAGATATTCCTAAGGTGCCCCTCTCCTCCCCTATAAAAGGACACCTCCTCCCCCTCCTCCTCACACCAATTTGAGCACTCAAGCTCGTCCAACCCCTGCCAATTTCTCCTCTCCACTTCCCTAGTAACATCCTAGAGGTTCTGGTCTTCCTCAAAGACCAATTTTAGTGCCCTAAGAGGAGGTCTCAAAGAGGCACTTCAAAGAAGAGGAGGTTCGGACACTTACAAAGCAAGTCGGACCTAAGGTAAGGGAAATATCACAATCTCATTTTTATCCGAGATTGTTTATTCGTAAGTATTTACTGGGGTGTATTTTATCATCCACATCCATGTTTCATCGATATGTAATATTATTTCCATCCACCTACAATTTTTTAAATCCATTTTTACCCTTCGGTGAGTTTTAGTAATATGTATGAAAGGAATCTTTTGTCGTTTTTCGTACGAGGTACTTTTTGACTTTTCCGAAAAAAGTACGAAGAATGTTTTTTTTAACTTATACGGCACGAACGGATTTATACTATTTTATAAAGCCTTATTTTCATGAAGCTTCCTCTAAAAGATTTCATGACTATTTTCAATAAAATCTCCTTCTTTTAAAATTGCATGATTATTTGAGAAAAGAAATTGTTTTTGAAGAAGAAAGGATATTTTCCTCAAGAATTCAATTCAAGTGTTTTATCAAAATTATTTTCCATATAAGATAATAAAGGGTTCTGTTTCTATCCATATTTTTACATTGATTTGACTATGTTGTGATGGAATTATGTTTATGAATTCCTTTATCTTATATGAATGGTTTTATGATGTCATGTTGTTTAAGAATCCCATTTTTATTACATGGGTTATGCAATGATGTATGATTTATGATTTTGTGGCACACATAAGAAAGGATTCATTAAGAGATGGGTGGGACCTATATCTCCCTCCAATGCATTGGGTAAAGATTTCATATCTCATGAGATAGACATGGCTGGAATGGTAGGTTATACCGGTTCAGTGAAACAGGACTGAAACGAGGATTACTCGATTCAGAAAGGGACTTTGTCCACTAAGATAGTCTTGGCAATGAGTCTTGACTAACAAGAAATGATTCTCTATGATTATGTGTGTATGCCACAATGAGTAATGTTTTAAGTTATGGTTTCATTTTCACTACTATGATTTATCCCATGTTATGAAATTATGCTCTCTTTTGCAGGTTAAGATTTCCAAAAATGTTATGTTCTTATGAAAATTATGTGATTGATATTTCTTTTGTTTACCCTTACTGAGAATTTGAGCTCACCGTTTATTTTTTCTTTTCCCTAGGATATAAAGAAAGGTTTTAGGTAAAAAAAAAAGAGGAAGATCTTTATGGGAGATTTTGAAGATCTTTCACCAGGATTAGAAGATTACGTTCCGAGTTTCCAAAGACACTAAACTATTACGATCCTTGTGTGTGTATTTTTGTTATGTATTAAGTATTCCGCAAAAGTAATGTAATGTCCATGTACGTCAGGATACGGGTCTCTACACTAAGTGTATGAGGGAAGGATGTGGTTGTGAGGACCAAATGTGTGTGGGTTGGATGTGATGAGTTTGGTTTTCCCAGGTGACAGGAGTAGCTGTGAGGCCCAGGTGTGTGTGGGAATATTATGATGTGGTACTTTCGATAGTCGTAGGAGTTCCAGGGTGTTATCTATTAGGATGTGAGAGTGGATAATCAGTAGGAAAGTGGTGCAAGGAAACTTAAATCATGGTTCTTACTATATTACGTTACATGATAGGCTTTTTTGGGGGTTGTGCGTTCCTGAGGGGGGGATGGTTAGTATGCCTTGTTAGGTGTTGTCTGTTCTGCTATTTTTCTTAGAGGATATTTATTATTCTTCTCTCACTGATGGATGAGAGATGGTGGTTTTTAATAATGAGTATACATGTATTATCACCCTACATATATAAAACACCTTTTAGGTTTCCATAGGGATTACATGGACCGTGCTGTAATTTACTATCTTAGACAATGGGAATGTTTTTATGTCACTTTATTTCTTTATTTTTGGTAATTATCTAGGAGTTTTATTTAATTTATAATAGTTTTATTTGTAAAAATGAATGTGGGATTGATTTGGGTTTTCCATTATATTTCTAAGGGAATTTTTTTGGTGGAAACATATTATCTCTAAATATTGTTTCTATATAATGGGTAATTACCCCATGTTGTGAAATCTTTGTACTCATGGTTTATGTTGCAACCCTGGGGCCTATTACAGGAATGTCTTGAGGGACACTATCCATATTACATACTTTTTAGATTATTATGGGAATCACTAGAGGGATGGGTTAGTAATATTCATGGAATTTAAATTATTAATTGTAGAATTAATTATAAGGATATTGGTATTGTTGAATTGATTAATTAATTTTTCAATTAATAAATTGAGATTTTGTGGTGTTTTTCAAATTTTTAAAATCTGAATAATTAATTATTAAATTGATCAAGGGTATCTTAGAATTTTCTAATTGATTAATTAATTTTTAAAATAAATAATGGTGATTTTTTTCTTATGAATCTTCTAGAATAGAAGTAATTATTTTTTAAAATAATTTTCAGGATACATGGATTATAAAATTTATTAATTAATTGGTGAATTAATTAAATGAGATCATTGTGATTAATAAGTTGATTGTATAAGTATAATTAATTGTCGAATTAATTAATGGAAATATCTGAATTGAGATAATGAATGGTAACAATGACATTCATATATAAACTGAGATAATGATCATTAATAATGGAATTCATATATGAATTAAAATGGAAAATGGTACCAATGGGATTCTAAGATATGAGTTGAAATGAAGAATGGTAATAATAGAATTTTCAGATATGACATGAGTAGAATAATGGAAAAAATGAAATAACACTACAAGAATTTAAATGAATAATAGTTACAATGGAATTTTGAGATATGAATTCTGATAATGAATGGAAATAAAGATGTTCTAAGATAAGATATCCCTTTGGTATTGTTCATACTTCAACGTAGTCAAAGTAGGTATTCTTGTTTGAGTGTCAATGTGAAATTGAGTGTTTATGTAGATAAATAAATACAATTTTACAATGTGATAACTATTTAGTAATGCATTTTACTTACTTATTTATTCAACTACATACAATATTATTGATTTGATGTTCTTTTAGACAATTTTTGTGAGGGACTACTAATTTTTAATCACACCATACATGGGATTCATCTTTGGTACCCAAATAATATTTATGTTACAATAAATTATAAGGGAAAATTTTAGGTGTTAGATGGATGAGTCATCATTGAACATGGATGAGAGAACCAAACCTATTTTTGGGAACCACTTTTTAGTAGTCAGTGCATTTTTTTCATTTTTATATTTAAACATGAAAGATATTGGTCATATCTACTATTCACATTTTATATGTTGTATATTTTTGTTTTGGTCATCATGTGAAATGGGTTTTCTCTAGTTATTAAATATTACATTGTTATTATTTTTTATTTTATCTTTGGTATTACTATGATAAAGTTGGTATAGTATCCCCATTTTCAATATTATTCCCTAACTACTAGTCAAAATCCTATAGCATATAGGGTGGAAATATTTAGATTTCATATTGATCTGGATGGATGCACCATCGTGCATATCCTAGGACTTGTCTTTACAGTTATGATGATGAAATAACAATGAAAAACATTTTTTATATGGTTTATATTATGATATTTTTTTATGTTCTTATGATATATTTATGAATAGATATATGACCATTTGATTGTACATATTGTACTTATATACCCTATAATGATTTGGATAATTATTAATTTTATATGAGACCAAATGGTATATGAGAGGATATCATATGACTGAAATAAGGTATAACAGTGGTTATTAAAATAAAAAAGAAAGCAGCATGGAATTTAACACAGGAATAAAATGTTACAAATTTCATAGTAGCTATCAATGACATAAGAGTTATATTATTATCATTATACCAAAATATTTTATTCATTTAGGAAATTATATTATTCAATTTAATACTAATATGGCTCATATTCTATGATTATTTTATTATTTTGGTATTATGATCATCCAATATTTATTTCAGGACACATTATTATGATCGATGATATGTACAATTTTGTTTTAAAATGTTGTTTTAATCTTACAATATAATTATTCCCTTGTTATGTGTATGTGATTATTAATATTATCCTTATTTAAAATTATAGATTATTTTTTATACCCATTATTACGTATCATATCCCATGGTAATGAATAGTGTATTTCTGTATGTTATATCAAATTAGTGATATAATTATTTTGAGCATAGTGGGAGATGATATATATATAAAAGCATGTATCTTTAATATACTTCACGTCGTTCATTGTTACCTAAAGGCTTTCATGATATATTCCCAAAAGACCATGAGTCATAGTGTATATTTGAAATTATCTACATGAAATAATAACATAATATTTGGTTTTAACGTCATTAAAAAAATCACTGAAACATTCCCATATATTCATTGGATATTTTGAAACTACATAGATAACATGGGATCATAAATTAGAGTGGGGAGAGATATAAATCCCTATAAGGGAAAAATATAATTATAACATGATGAATGTATTATATGTCAATCCATAGTAATATCAATGAGCCATAAATGTTGTTAAAATAATATAAAAAAACATAAAATCATGATATATGTTGATTACATAGAGGAAACATTGTGATTTGGAAACAATGGAAAACATGAGATAATAATAAGTCAAGGCTAATTAACAAGACAATATCACATGGTGGATAGATTCCCATCATTGATTATATAAATCTCTAACCACTTAAATAATTTCGTGGGAGAAAAAATATTACACAATTTAGTGGAGGTCTATATAATTTTTGTCTCATATGTCACATTCATTTCATGTATGTGCATTTGTGTGTAACATACATAACACAAAATAAGGGATTCATAAATCACATAGAAACCAAATATTCATAAGTGTGGGTTCTATAAATAATTGACCAAAAAATGAATTATATGTATATTTATTTTATTACACATGAGTAGAAATGATAATGAGCCTTCACAACGGAAATGATTTTATTATAAAATTGAAGGATAACATCAACAATGTAATATGAGTACATAATGATTATTGTTAGGGTTAAATAAGAGTGAATGTGAACTCTCCTAACAATTAAATAATATGTACTATATGATGTATGGTTGAAAATATAACACATCTTGAAAATTAAAAAAACATATACAATTTGAAAAATGATCATGGATAAATAGGAGAAGTAGAAGATTCCATACACACATAGGGCCCTTATAAAATCATAGTATAAGAATATTATGAACATTAGAACACCATAAGGGTGATTTACAGATTGAAGGGTAGATTAACATCCTGATATGGTGGTTTTGAGTAAAGAATAATGAGTGGTTGGGAGGGTTTTTATAGAGAAGTAGTGGATAATTATTCATTAACATTTAATCATATATTTTTTACTCTATATGATAAATTAATCAAACCCATAATTCATACCATGGTTTTTATATAATCCCATACCATTTATAAAAAGATACTACATCATAATATATTAATCCTCAGTACATAAAATTTTGAACCATGCAAGAATAATTTCGTTCTTGTACCATTCAAAACATGGAAACAGAAAAACAATCACATAAAAAATCGTCTCCCGTTTATTTCGTCATATATTGCACAATTATGAGAGATATAATACCAAATAACATTCTTATTATCCTGGGGAATACAAACAAAATAAAATGGTGACCTGAAATAATTATTATGGGAATACAAGGAAGAAATCTATGATTACTGAAGTAGTACATGTGAATAATGATCTAGTTTAGTTCAATATACAAAAATATTATTCCATTTTATTGGAAAGAGATATAGTTCCCACCTATAACATAATTTATATTATAAATATCTGTTCCAAAAGATTTTAAACTACTATTTATATCATAAATCATCAAAATAATTGGATTTCATCAACAATTTATAATAGAATAACTCATGGAAAAAGGGATTTCATAATCATTTTTCCATTTCAGCATAATATAACATGATTAAAATAAAGGTTTTTGTAATCATTTTGTGTTTATATTCATAAACCATCCTGGGAAAGAATAAGTTTCTTCTCATTTTATCTTATAACTCTTAATGAATGATTGAAATCAATAGTTTTTTCTGATAATGAAAGTAAATACCATTAGAGTATAATTATAATATTCATAAAAGAAATAATCATTTTTTGGAAAGAAATTGATGAAAAAAGTGAAAGTTTAAAGGAACTGATATTTCTATAAATGAACCTTGTAAAAATATAACTGGGTCTTCATAAACCATTTACTCATGATTATGGGAAATGTCTATAATTCTGTATAAGTTAATAAAACACACCATTAACAAAATTGAAAAATTTGAAAAAAAACTCATCAAGAAAATGAAATAATTATTAAATACGATACTTTTTTAAAAATTATTTCATGGGTAAATATTACATTAATACATCAAAGAATAATAGTAAAAACAATTTTATATATATTTTTATAAAATTGGAATATTGAAGAAATTTTTTTTCCAATAAACAGATAAATGAAGTAAATTTTACATAAAACAATTCTTCTGGTCACATTACTACATAATGAGGGTAAAATAAAAAATCATATCAAGAATAAAAATTCATAGAAGAATGTAATTCATAATATTTATTATAGATAGGTCATAATATTTCCTCACAATAACATAATCATAAATAAACTTCATAAACAACATGATAGTAACATAAAACTTTAAAACCTTAGAGTCTATTGATTCATAGACCCATGAAATAAATAAAAATAAATGATTATTTAGATCCAATAATTTCATTAGAATAATAAAATAATATATTATGAGGTAGTATATACACAACATAAAATGAATTTAGTGGTGAATATGTCATGTGTATCATAGGAAAAAATGTGACCCAAAAATCCCATACCTCTTGTTCGCCTTGGTTCAGAAGAAATATTAGCACCACTATAAAAAATAATAATTTAATTATAATTATATATTAGATAAATTTTGATAAATATAATTTCATATATGGCCCCTTTATAACATTTAAACACCCCTTTAATCAATAGGTATATTTTGGCGGTGTTAACTGTTTCATTTATCATGGGTATTTTAGATTGGAAGTTCTGGTTTTTTTAGATTTTAATTCGGTCTATAACATCAAGAATATTAAAAATTATTTAAATATCATATAAATTTATTATATTCATATTTAGATTCATTTTTTTAGTTTGAGATGGGAAAATGTTTTACACCATTCATGGGGATGGTAGGTCATACCTATGAATTGAAAATATTTACTCTTTTCGACAAATGGAATAAAATGATAAAAAATAATTAAACATTTAAAACTAATTATCTTGTAAAATATGTCATATATATTCATAAAAAATATCTTCATTACAGTCCATAAAAATTTTAAATTGAAAAAAAAATTAAATATCATTGCAGAGGTATTTGTCCACACATACTCCTGAAGGACAATATTTTTTTCATATGGGATGGATGGTAAGACTGTATATTTTATAATATTAATATATAATTTTAATTATTAGATAGTAATAACATAATTAATTTAAAGTGATGAGAAATGAATTTGTCACTATGTGGAGATGCTACGTCTTACGTACACATGAGCAATACATTCACTTATCATTTAATGGGATTTAGGGTGTATATTAATATTATATAAATAATAATAAAATTTATGAATATTTATTATACATTATATAGAGATTTATGAAAAATAAAATATATATATAGGAGGTAAATAATATTATATATAAACAGATATGTTTAGGTGATTACGAATTCTTGGAAATTACTACTTTAGATCTCCTGTAAAAGATCTATATGATTTTTCTTTGGGAATACCGGGAACACATAAATGTTGATAGAGAGTTTAAGGAGAGAATTTTTTAGATTTGGGAATACCAATAAGGATCAATTTTTTATAATGGTATGAGGGAGGAGGTACCATTTTATAATTGAGTTAAGGTTCACATTTGAAGTTTATCAAAAGTTTGATTATAATAAATTTAATATCAAAACAAATGCCTCCAAATGTCTGGGGATACAAAAATAGTTTAGGATATGGATGTAATACCATAAAAATTGAAATTTTTCATGCTTTGGTGTCCTTTTAAACATTACATATTTCATTAACCCGTAGTTAATTTTTTTTTAATTTTAATAACCTTAATAACATTTAAAATATAAAAGGGAATTGCTTATTTTATTTAATTAAAAAATTATCCCATGTAAATATAATTTATTATATTTTGGATCCTTTCATATCCACTATGTGTAATTCTAATATTTTATAACATTATGTAATTTAGTAAAATATATTTTAGTTAACATATCATTATTTTTAATTTTTTAAAAATTATTTTAATTTAACAAATATTACATCATGAAAAATGAAAAATGATAATATAATTCTCTAACAAAAAACAAATATTTTTTTATAAATCTATATAATTCATGAATAACAGGTAATTACATAATATTTTTTGAATTTTTTTTTTCAAAATTTTTAAATTTTTTCTACAGATTGCATTTCACGCAACAAGTTATAATAAAACACGACATATTACTAAATTATTATTATTTAACTTCATAGATGTCAAAAAACCATTGGAATACTTGAAATTAATATGATTGTGTAAAATCATAATATATATAGTTTAAATTAATATTTAAAATTGATTATTTTGTATCCAATTTATTACAACTGAAAATAATAATTCTTTGGAAATACAGTTATTTTTTTCTTAAATAATATTTTTCAGCACAAAATATTTTTTTGACATCTATAAATTTAAAGAATAATCGTTCATGAAATTTTTAATTGATATATATTTTTTATGTAATTAATAAAATGATTAATATTCATCTTAGGATTTTTTCTATACATGAGATAAGAATATATTCAATTTGTTTCATAAAAACTATATTTGTATAAAAAGTAGTATTTTGAAAATTTTCAAAGTTATTTTTAAAAAAATTTAACACAATTTAGAAATTTTATTTTAAAATGTAGAAGTATTATTATATATTAAAATTAAAATATTATTTGTTGGTGAATTTTTGAGAAGTTTCTAAAAGGATTTGATTTTCAATGAATATTGAAAAATAATAGTTTATTTAGGACATGAATTTCATTCAAATAATTTTAAAGGTATATTTTTTATTAATATTGGTTTAATAAAGAAATATTAAATTATATATCTATTAAAACAATTTATGTTACTTTAATAAATATGATTTGGAATTTTTATATTAAAACAATTTATTCTTTAGATAATTTCCCTTTGGAAACCCACTTTCTCCCAGTGTCAACGAGATAAATATTTCAATGAATTCTTCCTCATTTGGGAACAGAAAATGGAAAAATATAAACCAGTTTGTTAAAATGAATTATTTTTAATTTATAATAACATGTATTTTTTCAAAATAAATATTAAATACAGTAAAATATTAATTAACCTGCTTAAGGTCGAAACATATGTCGTTTGGGTTTTAAGTTAAAATATATTTTTTAAAATGAACTAAAATTTATAAGAAATATATTTAATGAATATATATAATTTTTATCACATTTAATACTTGATAAAGGTCTGTTTTGGACATTTTTGGACATCAAAATGTGGGTACACCTGTTTCTTAAACAAATTAGAAGTGTCGCATTGACCACTATTTGAGAAGTCCACCCATATCCAATCCTCTTCAAACCATAGAATACATTTTTTATAAAATCCTTATAATTACAACTTTAGTAATTCCCTCCCCATGACATATAACCGTATGTTGACCATAAAACCATCCTATTAAGCCTTTTGGGGATTTATAAATGTTGTTTTATAATGAAGAAGTTGTCTGCTTATGTTAGAATATTTGTATTTTTTCTTCTTTTACCTACATGAAATATTAATTATGATAATAATTTAATCATAAAATTATATCCCATATTTTGAGATGTTATAATGTTTATATAATAAAGTAAATCCACTTCCTCTTCTGTCAAATGGGATAGAAAATCACCATTTGTCACAACTGAAAAAAGACCTATTACCCCGGTTCAAAACTATGGAAATAGGCCCCCAAAATGTGGTCATAGTCTATGGAAACAGTTTTGGAAAACCATGGATGTTATTGTCGTGGCAGTAGGTCCCAGACAATTTCTATGGTTTTAACTATGGCAATAGCTTCCTAAGGATACAGTTTTAAAAACCGTGGCAATATGTTTTAAAAATTGTCACTGTGGAGGTTGACCTATGGCCACGGGTTAAATCGGGGATATATGAAGATATTTATTTGTTTTGAATTTGGATATATCCATGGTAAACAGCGACATTTGCTTAAATAGACAATGTAACCAGTATTATTGGATCCCTGCACCTTTTCTCTACAAACCAGAGTACTTACTAGTACACCGAGCGACATTATAGGAATATATATATATGTATATATATCTATATATTATGATATATATATATATATACATTAATATAAAATGTGGGAATATCCTCAAAACCATGGTGGTAATTCTGCCAACCTTTTTTTGGTGGGCAAAGTTTTCCCCACCAAATCGTGAGAACCCTATTGCCACAGTTTTGAAAAACATTGACAATATGACATTGAAATAAGTGGCTTATATCCACGGTTATGAAACTGTGGATATAGTTCCCAAAAACATGGTTATAACCACAGCCTATTGCGATGGTTCTGAAAACTATGGCTATATATAACACCCCATGCTTTCATGGTATGCTTATCTTTGAATAATACAGTAACGTGTGTTGTACGCAACATCGAGTTCTAACACACCATAACCAATCAAACTAGCCATTATTAATAGTAATACCCACTTTTTGAAATTTTATAAATTTTATCTTTCAAAATGTACTTCATTTTTGGATTAGAAATATTGAAATTATATTTGGTTGAATTTTTGGTACTTTTTTGATAATTTTTATATTTTGATGAATAGTGAATATTAATAAATTTTAATTAAAAACAAATTTTTTAATAGAAATAATTAATAGTGATAACTTATGAATATGAGTGATTTTAAAGTATAATTATATTATATTTTTACCATTTAATCCATTTTCGGTTATTGGACATAATTTCACATTTAAACTGGACATAAGCAAGTGCCAATCTTTTGATTGTTATTACTCCTTAAAAACAAGCTTTTTTGTTTTTAATAACGAGAATTAATTTTAAATTTATTTCAGCCACTTCTATGTTTTGAATTCAGAAAAATTGATTCCATATTAATAACCAGGAGGTCTTAATTGTGTAAATAGGTAAATTTTATTTTTAGAAATTTTCAATAATAACATTGGTAAATATTTTATTTACCTTGGTTAAAAGGTAAATCTGATAAATAAGGGTAAAATAATAATATTATAATAATATTAAATTAACCAATAACATATCCTATCCCTATTTGTTGATAAATTTCTGAACATGGAAACTTTTGGGTCTATTTTTGGACCCCATGGAGCCACGTGTAAGTGATAACGACACTTTATATTAATTAAGTTAAAGAAAATACAAAAATTAACATAAGCATATATCGTTTAGAAAAATAAGTTTTACATAGGGTTATATATGTTATATTTTTTACTATAATTATTCATAATAAATCTAAAATTATTTCCTAAATAATGGTATTTTATTTATAATTTTTAGACATTGAATAATTATGTTTATTTATGACACAATAATGATGAAGTATTTTTCTTATTAATGAAAGAATCAAATAATTGGTATTATAAATGTTAAAATAAATATAATTTCAATGGTTTAATGACCTCCACGTAATTTATTGGTTAATATGACATTTTTTTATTGCTTAAATGAATTTGAGTCGAATTAATAATGTTTTTTAGAATTTAACAAAAAATCAATTATTAAATAGTGTAAAATTTTACATAAAAGAGTTTTTAAAACAAATATTAAATCATAAATTCATATAATATTTCAAAAAATATTAGGTTCAAAAAATTGAATTATATAATGATAGTTGTATCATTAATTAACAACTTGGGGGGTTCTCCTGGATGTTTATAGTATGTTTATTAACCATATAATATAAAAATACAATGAGACATGTTAAATGTCAAACTAATTAAATAAGTGTTAAAATTAAAATATAAGGTTCATAAAGTTACCAAAACCTTTATAAAACCTTTTTGTTGGTTTTTTTTGACTCAAATCCACCTTATCATATAAATAAATATGTTTTTAGCAATTATAAACCAAATATTAATTTATTATAAAATAATATTTATATCTTTTCCTAAGGTACCACTCACCCCTCTTATAAAAGGGAACTACCCCTTATCTCTAATAAAAACCTTCAAAGCCATTTGGGTCAGCCTACCCAAGCCCAAATATCCTCCCAACCATCATCAATTTAACCTAGAGGCCTTAGTTTGATTATAAAACCAACCTACGGAGCCATATTGATCAAATAAAAAAAGAAGAACCCGAAGAAGAGGTAATAATTTCACCACTCTCATTCAAGTTATTTTCTTCTTCCACATCTTCTTTCATTTCTATTTCCTTTAAAAAAAATTATAACAACAGTATCTTATACATACTGTGATTTTATTATAAATATGGTACAACCATATTTATTATTTTATCCATCCTTTAAATGACATGTCACCATACGTGCGTACGTACATATTGTCGTCTCCACATCGTGGTGTAATTGTTATTCATTACATTATTATTTGGATGGTTATAATAATGATGTGTAATTAATTTAAATATTAAATATAACATGATAATGATTCTGTATATATGATATATTATCCAATTATAAATTATTTTAACATCAAAAGAATGATATTGTCGCTCGTGCGTACGTACGGACTACTGTCTCCACGAACATGATGTGATTCATTCCCCATAGTATCCATTCAAGAATAATTATCATTTGAGGGTTAAAAATAATGTTTAAAGACTTAAATATAATTCTATATATGAATATGATACATTTCATCAGTAAAAAATATGCCTCACATAACAAATAATATAATGGAAAACAAATCTATTAACACCCGAAACAACGAAAATACTATGATTTTATTAAAAAATCAATGTAAAAAGATCATATATGATATCATATTATTGTATATGATTATTTTATAATTAAATACAATTATTTAACCATTATATAGGAGGTTAACCTACCCTCTACCATGTAAAATGTACAAAGTAGGGGGTTTCTTATATGACTTTTAATTCTGTGAGATTTCCATTGTTCACCACTTATTTATTGCATTTAGTGTGTGTACTACCCATGATCGTATTCATTGTGTAATATAGTTTTATTTATGGATATTTAAATCATCATTTAATTATCCTAATTTCATGGGTGTATGTTTCATATGTTACCAAATCGATAAGGGAATTTGAAATTTCAATTTCCACTAATTCGACATTACATATACTTCATTGATTATTTTACTCAAAGATTATGTGTGGAATCACTATTCATTTGCTTATGTCATAATTTCCACTCCCCTTTCTATGGATATTATTTTGATACACATAATAACTACATTGAAAAATTTTAAAGTCATCGATATGAACTTTATAAGAGAAATTTTAGCTCAATCTACATTATTTGTGTTAAATATCAAATTCATTGGTGTTGTTTTTACAAGAATATGTGTGAATGTCCACTGATTGATTTACAATGAATATAAAGTCATATTGAGTGTATTTTTATTTGTCACAGATAATTATTTTTTTGATTTATCCTTAACCTACGGATACAGTCTTTATACGAAATTTTATATCAATTTACATTCTATTGAGAATTCTTTGTTATTATACACCAATTCAATTTTTTAAGGTGTATATAATGTACATTGACATAGAATATCATGAATCCCTTTATTCTCATGATATTATAATATTTTTATTTCCTCAATTATTTTTATTCAAGTGTCTCTTTTTTTGTTAGGAACCCTAACTAAACTATCATTTTAAATGTTTTTAATATCTATTATTGTAAATTATTCTCATTAATTTCCATGTTTTAAAAAAATAAGGATTAATTAATTTGGAAAATAATGTTTTAAAATTATAATTCATCTTAAAAGTTTAAAATTGGTATGAGACACTTTGATTTAAAAATTTATATTTAAATGGATTTTTGACAAATAGTGTGAATTTTAAATGTTTTCATGAAAAAGGGGGATATTTCTCTCAAATAGTATCGATGATTATTTTCATCTATGTTAATATCCTTCATTATTCTCGATCGAGGTTAATATATTATAATAAAATCTTCCATATTGTATTGAATGAGTAATGTTTGATTGTGGATGTTCTTTTTTATACCATTCATGGTTTGTGGATAATGTATTGACATTTTGAATGTTAGTTTTATTACGAATGATTATGTTATGTTTCAAACATTTTATATTAGGAATGAAATGGACATAGTAAGTGACGGGTGGAGCCCGCTATAGCTTCTCGATACATCGGTAGGTCTGATGAGAGAAACTAGTGTCTTGGAACAAGTCCTTGACAAAATCTTATTCAAAGTCTTGGCACAAGGACTTGACTCTATGGTTATGATAGGCTATAATTTTGCGTTCCATAATTATGAAAGTGGTTATTGATATTACATTTGAGTATTCGACTATTATAATATCCTTGTGAATAATTAAATGGAATTATTTGATGTTATCTTTTCCATATTTCACAGAATTACAATTTAAAAGGCATTTTTTTAGATATAAATTGCCTTAAATGTTTATTCTTATTTATGAAAGTTTATGTTATAATGTTATCCTTTCTAAGAATATGAGCTCACCCCTTCCTATGTTTTATTTTTTCCTATGATGAAAATAATTATATTATGACTGACCTCCAGGGATATTCTATTTGATCTGAGTTTTGTCTACGGAGACAATGTTGTTGTAGTTTTCCATTTTATGATGTAATTTAAAACATATGAATGTATCTAGTACTTCCAAAGCTACTAAAATAATTGTAAATTCAATATTTTATCTTTTATGATCATGCCAATGATATGAAATAATGATCCCACTCTGGGTAACTGGGGTCAGGGCGTTACAGTTGGTATCAGAGGAAGTTTAGTACAAACCTTGGAAACTAGGTTTAGATAAACTCTGAATAGAGCACATATCCCTAAGAAAGACTTAGATTATTAGTATATAATAACATCCTAGAATTTTGGTATTTTAAATATTTAGAGTGTTTTCCAAAAAAATACATCCCTGTATGGATACAATCAGGTAGAGGCGGTTCTGGCATAGATGTACCTAGCTGTAAAACCCAAAAACACCACTTTGAGAAAACTCGAATGGGAACTGCTGCACGACAACGGGCCATCCTGCACTCTTGGATACAACACTCCTGAGGGATATGATTCGGATAATTTACATTTTCTTTACAAACCTATTTTATGTATTTTAATATAAGATTAGAATTAATGACCTTGGTTAATCATAAAGTGTTTAAAATTATGAATAGGGTGTCATGATATTCTCAAAATGATTATATGACTTCTGTTACTCACAAAATTATTTCTGGTTTTAGTTAATGGCTTGATTCCATGGAAGTCATAGTAACATTGAGAATGATGTACATGGTGGGAACGATGGTGTAATTGAGCAACAAAATGGAATGTTGGTAGCCATAAAAGATATTATGTTCATGCCACATCATTTTTCCAAAAAACGTGATCAACAACATATATATTAACTAACTCCCAGACTCAACAATGAAGTGAAAGGTGATGAATGATAAGAGATTCAGCAGTGGAGACCATTGATAAAAGAATCATAAATTTCTATCATGCATGAAATATGGAATGGGACACCCAGGAAAGTGACTCAATGAATCAAAGAAATGTTTTACGTGTGGGAAAAAAGGACATAAAGTGAAAAATTACCATGTAAAAATGAATAGTAGTATGGTAGAAAATAAAAATGGTCCCAAGAATTCATTTAAAGTAATTTTGGTAAATTTAGGGGACCTGGCCATTACCAGAGTGAATGCCCTATTCTATAGGATATTTTCATGATCAGAGAAGAATCTATGTGGAAATAAATTGTTTTTAGAAAAGATTAAACGTATTAGTGCTCCTTGTTGATTGGATTACATTGGAATATTTTTTTCTTGTATTTGTAACCCTATATTATTCCATGTGAGAATGATATTTGAGGAATAATTATCTTTTATCTTATAGTTATAGTTAAAAATAACCATTTATTTTTATATGATCATTGGGTATGAGGCAATTATATGTTATTCTATTTTGGGATGAAAATTATAGGTAAGAGATAACATTTGTGGTAAAATTATGATATGGTTATTTTGAGGAATTTATTTCATTTTGGTAATGTTATAAAATATAGTCTTTGAAAAAGGAAGACACACAGACCGTGTGACAACCCGTCAGGTCGAACAAAGCTGTGGAAATCGAACCCAAAACCAAAGTGTGATTGGGATTTATCACGTACCACTAGACTACGTGAATTCCCTAGATAGTGTGACTTATTATTTTTAGTTAAATGCTTTTATTGATCAATAATAAGTTTATTTGGGATCTTATGTCTTATCAAATGAATACCCTTCGTATAAAAAAATTATTTGGTGATTAAGTGATAAATGTTATTTTGGAATACGTTTACTCAGTTGGGAACACTATATGCCTAAGGAAAATATAATACAATGAGATTTCAATTGAGGAGTAATGGTGGATTTTTATCTATTTTTAACATGTGGATTTATAGTGATTTTGGTTATTTATGGAAATGATTAACCTATAATAGAGAATATGTGATGAGTTTAATTAATTTTAAGTATGTGACATTAAGAGTAGTTGATGTCATTTGGATATACAATTTAAATTGGAAGTCTACATAACCAAATTATTCTAAGTTTTGGGTTACAATATTGTTTTGGATTATATTTAAGGATTTTAGGTAAAATTGTTTTTTTATGTTATTTATTTGACTTTGTGGTATTGTTGGTTTAATTATAGAAATTAGGATTAGTGTGTCTTTCTCTAAAGGAATATACTTTTGGGGGATCATCATATCTTTTACTAACCATTTTGGTTTTGATTAATCACTAAATACAATTTAAATATATATTTTTTCCTTTGTGGATCATGTGAATCTCTAGATGTTTATTCTATCTCTTCCACAGTGACCAAGTCTTCATGAATACTATTCATTTAAAAAAATGAGTTAGTGGTAGAAATTTATTAAATAATGAAACTCAAGATAAAAAGTAAGTATATGTCTTAATTTTCATATTCAATATCATAAATAAATTACTCATATTTATGAAATGTATCATAAAACAAAAAAAATGTTTTCCATTTTCTTTTCCAAATGGTAAACTAATGACTGTTTGTCCCATCAAATGATTGTGGTTTTCTTGTTGTTAACATTCTCCTGGTCATGTTTTCTATCCCTCTACATCAGAACGTGACACTTATATTATCATCCCTATCCATGTTTTTCTACATGTAATTCTAGTGTAGGTTATCTCAGATGACCTTTGTACTTCTCTTTATTTCTTTTAAAGTGATAGATTTTTTTACACTTTTTCGATGTGGGATATTCCATTATATTCCCAAGCCCAATTTTAAAAATTTTTAGGATTCAATTAATTGATGCTGGGGAGAATGTAACACCCCATGCTTCCATGGTATTCTTCTCGTTGAATAATACAGTAGTGTGTGTTGTACGTAACTTCGAGTTCTAACACACCAAAACAAATCAAACTAGCCATTATGAATCACAATTCCCATGTTTGGAAATTTTATAAATTTTATCTTTCAAAATGGACATAATATTTGGATTTGGATTATAGAAATTAGCATATGGTGAATTTTTGGTACTTTTCTAATAACTTTCATATTATGATGAATATTGAAAATTAATAAGTTTTAATTAAAAACAATTTTTTTAATCAAAAAAATTAATAGTGATAAATTTCAAATTTGTGTGATTTTTAAGTATAAATAGATTATATTTTTACCATTTAATCCAATTCTATTCATTGGACATAATTGCAAGTTTAAAATGGACATAAGCATGTGCCAAACTTTTGATAGTTATTATTTCTTAAAAACACGCTTTATGTCTTGAAAATATGAATTAATTTTAAATTAAATTATGTCACTTCTGTGATTTGAATTTTGAAAAATGGATTAAATATTTAGAAATAGGAGGTTCAAATTATGTAAATAGGTATCTTTTATTTTTATACATTTTGAATAATTACTTCGCTAAATATTTTATTTACCATAGTTAAAGGGTAAATCTGGTAAATAAGGGTAAAAATATAATATTATAATAATATTATATTAACCTAAAACGTATCCTAACCCTATTGTTTGATACATGTCTAACCATGGTCATCATTGGGTCGATTTGGGCACCCCATGGAGCCACTTGTAAGTGATAATGACATTTTATATTAATTAAGTTAAATTAAATACAAAAATGACATAAGCATATATCTTTTAGAAAAACAATTTTTACATGGGGTTATATATGTATATTTTAGACTATAAATATTCATGATAAAGATAAAAAATATTTAATACATAATGGTATTTTATTTATAATTTTTAGACTTTGAATAATTAAATTTATTTATGACAAAATAATGATGCAGTATTTTCCTTATTAATGAATGAATCAAATAATTTGTATTATAGATGTTAAAATAAATATAATTTATAAGTATTGATGAAATACCCGAATTTAATTGGTTAATATGACATGTTATTATTTCTTAAATGAATTTTGTTTGAATTAATAATGTTGTTAAGTCTTTAACAGAAATCAATTATTAAATAGTGTCAAAATTGAAATAATGGAGTTTTAAAAACAAATATTATATTATAAATTGATATAATATTCTAAAAAATCTATGGTTTGGAAAAGTTAATTATAATATGTTATTTGTATCATTAATGAACCTCTTTGGGGTCGTTTGGAAGGATATTTTATATTTATTCACCATATAATATAAAAATACAAAGAGACATGGTAAATGTCAAACTAATTAACAAAGAGTTAAAACTAGTAGATATGTTTAATAAAGTGACTCAAACCACTGTAAAACCTATTGGTTGTATTTTTCTAGACCCATCCCTACCTTATCCTAGAAATAAATCAGTTTCGAGTAATTAAAATCTCAATTTTAATTTATTAAAAAATAATATTTCTATCTTTTCCTAAGGTACCCCTCACCCCTCTTATAAAAGGTCCCTCCCCCTTCTCTCTAATTCAAACCTTCAAATCCATTTGGATCGGACTACCCCTTTCAAAATATCCTCCGAACTTCCATAAATTCATCCTCACGGCCTTAATTTGATTAAAAAACAATCCTAATGAGACCTTTTGATCAAATCAAAAAAGAAGAACCCAAAGAAGAGGTAATAATTTCACCACCCTCTTTCAAGTTCTTTTCTTCTTCGACATCATAATTCTTTTTTATTTACATTATAAAACTATAACACAAGTATCTTCTATATACTGTGATGTGATTATAAATATGGTACTGCCATCTTCATTATTCTATCCATCATTTGAATGAAATGCCACCACACGTGCGTATGTACGGATTAATGTCTCCATGTCGTGGTGTAATTGTTATTTATTGCATTATTATTTGGATGGGTATAATAATTATGTGTAATTCATGTAAATAATAAATATAACATGATAATGATTTTTTATATATGATATAGCATACAATTATATATTATTTTAACATCAAAATAATAATATTGTCGCACGTGCGTACGTATGGACTACCGTCACCACGAACGCGATGAGATTCATTTCCCATCGTATCCATTCAAGAATAGTATTCATTGGATGGTTAAAAATAATTTTAAATACTTAATATCATTCTGGATATGAATAATATACTTTTCATCCATAAAAAATATGGATCACATAACAACGGATATAAAGGAAAACAAATTCGTTAACTCCTAAAACAACAATAATACTAAGATATTATTAAAAAATCAATGTAAAAAAGATCACATATGATATCATATTAATATATATGATTCATGTATAATTCAATAAAATTTATTTAACCATTATAAAGGTGGTTAAACTACCCTATACCATTGAAAAATTAAAAAGTAAGGGGTTTCTTATCTCACTTTTTATTCTGTGGGATTTCCATTGTTCGCCACTTATTTATTGCATGTGGTGTGTGTACTGCCCATGATTGTATTCATTGATTAATATAGTTTAATTTATGTTTATTTACATCATCATTTAACGATCATTCATTCATGGGTGTATGTTTTATATGTTACCAAATCGATAAGGGAATTTGAAATTTCAATTTCCACTCATTCAGCTTTACCCATACATCATTGATTATTTTACTCAAAGATTATATGTGGAATTACTATTCATTTTCTTATCTCATAATTTCCACTCCACTTAATATGGATATACTTTTTATGCACATAATCACTCAATTTATAAATTTTTAAGTCATCTTTATGAACTTGATAACAGAAATTTTATCTCAATCTCCATTTGTTGTGTTAAATATCTAATTCATTGGTGTTGTTTTTACAATAATATGTGTGAATGTCCACTGGTTGATTCAAACTTAATATCCTATAATATTGAGTGTATTTATAATTTTCACACATAATTATGTCTTTGATTTATCCTTAAATTAAGGATAGAGTCTTTATACAAAATTTCATCTCAATTTACATTACATTGACACTTTTTGTGGTTATACACCAATACACTTTTATATGGTGTATATAAAGTACATTTACATAGTATATCATGTATCCCTTTATTGTCATGATATTATACTGTTTTGATTACCTCAATTATTTGTATTCAAGTGTCTCTCTTTTTGTTAGGAACTCTATTTAAAATATCATTTTAAATGTTTAAAGATTTATTATTCTAAATCATTCTGATTAATGTACATGATTTAAAAATGTTTTTAAGGATTCATTTATATAGACAATAATGTTATAAAATTATAATTCATTTTAAATGTTTCAATGTGGTATGGGTAACTTTGATTCAAAAAAATATGTTTAAATGGATTTTTTAAAAATCTTGTGACTTTTAAATGTTTTCAAGAAAAAGGCGGATATTTCTCTCAAACAGTTTTGATGATTATTTTCATATATGTCAATATCCATCATTATTCTCTATTGAGGTTAATATGTTACAATAAAATCTTCCATATTGTATTGAATGAGTTATGTTTGACTCTGGAGGTGCTTTTTTTATACCATTACGGGTTTTTGGATAAAGTATTGACATTTTGAATGCTTGTTTTAATAAGAATGTTTATGTTATGTTTCAAACATTTCATATGAGGAATGCATTTGACTTAGTAAGTTATGGGTGGAGCCCTCTATAGCTCCTTGATGTATCAGTTGGTCTCATGAGACAAACTAGTGTCGTGGCACAAGGCCTTGAAAAAATCTTATTTTTATTCTTGGAAAAAGGCCTTGACTAAGTGGTAATGATAGTCTGGCATTTTTTTTCCATAATTATTAAAGTGGTAATTTATATTTCATGTGATTATTCGACTTGTAGAATATCCATGTGAATAAGTAAATGGAATTATTTGATTTTATATTTTCAATATTATGTTGAAATTCAATTTAAAAGACTTTTGTTTTTGTTATAGATTGCCTAAAATGTTTATGCTTATTTATGAATGTTTACGTTATAATGTTTTCCATAAAGAGAATATGATCTCACACCTTTCTATGTTTTATTTTTTTTTCCAGGATGCAAAGTAGTATATTATGACTGACCTCCAGGGATAGTCTATGAGATCTCAATGTTGTCTATGGAGACAATGTTGTTGTATTTTTCAATTTTATGATGTAATTTAAATCTAATGAATGTATCTAGTACTTACAAGGATACTAAACCAATTGGAATTTCACGACTTGATCTTTTATGATCATTCCTATGATATGTAATAATGAACCCACTATGGGTAACTGGGTTTGGGGCATTACAGTTGGTATCATTGGATGTTTTGTAAAAACCTTGGAAAATAGATTTAGATAATCTTTTATTAGATCACATAGCCCTAAGATAGAATTTGATGATTAGTATAGAATAACATTCGAGAAATTTGGCATTGAATAGATTTCATGAGTTTTTTAAGCAAAAAATACATGTATGGATACAATCAAGAAGATGCAGATCTGGAACAAATGTACCTAGGGTAAAACCCAAAAACACCACTTTGAGCTAGACTCGAACGGGAACTGGTGCATGATAACGGGCCTTGCTGCACTCTTTGTTACGAAACTCTCGGGGGATATGCTTAGGATAATTTACATTTTCATTAAAATTAAATTCGAATTATTTTAATATTAGATGGGAATAAATGACCTTGGTTAATCATAAGGTTTTCAAAATTATGAATATGGTGTCATGATATTCTCTAAATGATTTTATGACTACAGTTACTCACATAATGATTTATGGTATTAGTTAATGTCTGAATTCCAAGGAATTCATAGTAACATTGAGAATGATGTAGTAGGTGGAAACGATAGTGGAATTAAGAATAAAACTTCAATGTTGATAGCCGTATAAGATATCATGTTCATGTCAAATCAGTTTTTCAAAAATATGATCAACAATAAGTATATTAACCAACTCCCAGACTCAACAAAGAAGAGAAAGGTAATGAATTATTAGAGCTCCAGAAGTGGAGACCATGGAGAAAAGAATCATAAATTTCCATCATACATGAAATGTAGAAGGAGACACCCAGGAAAGTATCTCAATGGAACAGCGAAATTATTTACGTGCAGAAAAAATAGAACATAAAGTGAAGAATTGCTGAGGAAAAAAGAATATTAGTATGGTAGAAAATAATAATGGTACCAATAATCCATTTACAGTCATTTCTCGTAAATGTAGGGGACCTAGCCATTACGAGAGTTAATTACCTATTCAATAGGATATTTTCTTGGTCAATAAATAAGCTATGTTGAAATAAATGGTTGGAGAAATGATTAAAAGTATTAGTAATCCTTGTTGATGGGATTACTTTGGAATAATTTTCTCGTGTATTTGTAAACCTACAGTTTTCCATGTGAGATTGATATTTGAGAAAGTCTTATCTTTTATCTTCTGGATATAATTATAAATAATCATTTTGTTTTATATGATCATTGGGTTCGGGGAAATTAAATGTTATTTAATTTTGGGATGAAAATGCAATTTAAGAGATAAAATTATTGGTTAAATTATGTTATGGTTATTGTGAGGAATTTATCTCATTTTGGTAATGTTATAAAAAAATACTCTTTGAAAAATGAAAACATGCAGACCATGTGACAACCTGTCGCGTCAGAAAAAGATGTGGGAATCAAACCCACAACCAAAGTGCGATTGAGATTTATCATCTACCACTGGACTACGTGAATTACCTAGATAGTTTGACTTATTATTATTAGTTAAATGATTTTATTGATCAATAATAAGTTGATTTGGGATCTTATGTCTTATCAAATGAATACCCTTATTATAGAAAAATGATTTGGTGATTGATTGATAAATGTTATTTTTACAGAATTTTTCTCTATTGGGAACACTATATGCCTATGGAAAATAGAATACAATGATATTTCATTTGAGGATTAATAGTGGATTATTATCTATGTTTACTTTTTTCATTTATAATTATTTTGGTTATTTATGGAAATGATTCACCTATAATAGAGAATTTGTGATTAGGTGAATAACATATAAGTATGTGGCTATAAGAGTAGTTGATGTCATTTAGAGATAAAATTTAACGTGGAAGAATTGATAACCAAATTTTTCTAACTCTTGGGTTTCAATATTATTTTGGATTATATTGACAGATTTTAAGTAAAATTGTTTATTGAATGGTATTTATTTGAATTTGGGGTATTGATGGTTTAATTTTCGAAATTAAGATTAGTGTTTATTTCTCTAAAGGAATATCCTTTTTTGGGGATCATCAAATCTTCTATTAACCATTTTGGTTTTGATTAATCTCTTAAGAAAAGATAAATACATAGTTTATCCTTTGTGGATCAAGTGATTCTCTAGATGTTTATTCTAGATCTTCCCCTGTGACCATGTCTTCTTGAATACTCATTTTTAAAAAAACGAGGTAGTGATAGAAATTTATAAAAGAATGAAACTCTACATAAAAAGTAAGTATATATCTTTATTTTCTTCATCAATCTCATAAATAAATTCCTCATATTTAGGAAATGTAACATAAAACACAAAAAATGTTGTCTATTTACTTCTCCTACTAGGAATATAATGACTGTTTATCCCATCACAAGTTTGTGGTTTTATTGTTGTTATATTCCTCCTGATCATGATTACTATCAATATCCATCAGAACATGACACTTTTTTTTATCATCCATATCCATGTTTTTCTACATGGAATTATAGTATAGGTTATCCCGGGTGACAGTTGTACTTCTCATTCATTCTTTTAAAGTGATAGTTTTATTGAATATTTTTCTGATGTGAGACTTTCCATTATATTCCCAAACCCAATTTTAAAAATTATGAGGATAAAATTTATTGATGGAGGGTATAATGTAACACCCCAAGCTTCCATGGTATGTTTACCTTTGAATAATATAGTAGCGTGTGTTGTACACAACTTTTAGATCTAACACACCACAACCAATAAAACTAGCTGTTATGAATAGTAATACCCACTTTTGGAAATATTATAAATTTTATCATTCAAAATGGACTTCATTATATGGATTCGGAATGTAGATATAATCTTAGGGAGAATTTTTGGTACTTTTCTAACAACATTCATATTTTGATGAATAGTTAAAATTACTAAATTCTAATTAAAAACAACTTTTTTAATCAACATAATTAATAGTGATAAATTATGAATTTGAGTGATTTTAACGTATAATAAGATTATATTCTTACCATTTAATCCAATTTTGGTTGTAGGACATAATTTCACATTTAAATTGGACATTACCAAATGCCAATCTTTTGATAGTTATTATTTCTTAAAAACACACTTTGTGTTTTGACTACGGTAATTAATTTTAAATTAATTTCTACAAATTATGTATTTTGAATTTAGAAAAATTGATTATATATTAAGAATCAGGAGGTTAAAATTGTGTAAATATTAAACTTTTATTGTTAGACATTTTGAATTATTATTTCGCTAAATATTTTATTTACCATGGTTAAAGGGAAAATCTGGTAAAGAAGGGTAAACAAATAATATTATAATAATATTAAATCACCCTAAAACGTATTCTATCCCTATTTTTTGATACATTTATGATCATGGGTATCGTTTGGGTGATTTGGGGACCCCATGGAGCCACAAGTAAGTGATAATGAAATTTTATATTAATTAAGTTTAAGTAAATACAAAAATGACATAAGCATACATCTTTTAGAAAAACAATTTTTACATAGGGTTATATATGTTATATTTTCAACTATAAATATTCATGAGAAATTTAAAAAGATTTACTACATAATTTTATATTATATAGAATTTTTAAACATTTAATAAATAAATTTATTTACAACAAAATAATGATGGAGTATTTTCCTTATTAATGAAAGTATCAAATAATTGGTATTATAAATGTTAAAATAAATATAATTTGAATGTTTGGATAAAATACAAGAATTATATTGGTTAATACAACATGTAAGGATTTATAAAATTATTTTTTTTAGAATTAATATTGTTGAAAAGACTTTAACAGAAATCAATTATTAAATAGTGTCAAAAATTTACATAATAGAGTTTTTAAAACAAATATTATATTATAAATTGATATAATATTAATAAAAATCTATGTTTTGGGGAAAGGAATTATATAATGATAGGTGTATCATTATAGAACCACATGGAGGTTTCTTGGATGTTTATTGTATGTTTATTGACCATATATTATAAAAATACAAAGAGACATGGTAAATGTCAGATTAATTAACTAAGAGTTAAAACTAGAATATAAGGTTAATAAAGTGATCCAAACCTATATAAAACCAATTGGTTAAAATTTATTAGACCCATCCCAACCTAATACTCTAAATAAATCAGTTTGGAGCCATTATAATCTTAATATTACTTTATTATAAAATAATATTTCTATCTTTTCCTAAGGTACCCCACCCCTCTTATAAAAGGACACTCCCCCTTCTCGCTAATTCACACCGTCAAAGCCATTAAATCGGCCCACCCCTACCCAAATATCTCGCCAAATTCCATCAATTCAACATAGAATTCTTAGTTTGATCAGACATCCATCCTATGGAGCCTTTTTTTGATCAGATCAAAAATGAAGAACCCGAAGAAGAGGTAATAATTTCACCACCCTTTTTCAAGTTCTTTTCTTCTTCCAGTTCTTATTTCTTTGTTTCTTCCATTATAAAATAATAAAACTAGAATGTTCTATATACCTTTATGTTATTATAAATATGTTACATCGATATTCATTATTATATCCATCCTTTGAATGAAATGACACCATACGTGCGTAGGTACGGATTACCGTCTCCACATCGTGGTGTAATTGTAATTCAATACATTATTATTTGAATGGGTATAATAATGATGTGTAAATAATGTAAATAAAAAATATGAGATGATAATTATTCTGTATATATGATATACCATCCAATTATTTATTATTTAAATATCAAAATAATGATATTGTCGCTCGTGCTTACGTATAGACTACCGTCTCCACGAACGCGATGAAATTCATTTCCCATCGTATCCATTCAAAATAATTTTCATTTGATTGTAAAAAATAATGTTTAAACACTTAATATAATTCTATATATGAATAATTTACATCCCATCCATAAAAAATATTTCTCACATATCATAAAATATAAAGTAAAATGAATCCTTTAACACTCGAAACAATGATAATACAACGATATTATTAACAAATCAATGTTAAAAGATCATTTATGATATCATATTATTGTATATTATTCTTGTGTAATTCAATAAAAATTATTTCACCATTATAAATGGGGTTTAATTACCCTTTACTAAGGAAAAATTATAAATTAAGGGTTTTCTTATCTCACTTTTAATTCTGTGAGATTTTCTTTGTTTACCACTTATTTATTGCATGTGGTGTGTGTACTTCCCATGATTGTATTAATTGTGAAATATAGTTTAACTTTTTGATATTTATGTCATCAATTAATTATCCTTCTCTCATGGGTTTATGTTTCGTAAGTTACCAAATGGATAAGGTAATTTGAAATTTCAATTTCCACTCATTTGGCATTACGCATACTTCATTGATTATTTTACTTCAAGATTATGTGTGGAATCACTATTATTTTCCTTATGTCATAATTTACACTCCCCTTTCTTTGGATATACTTTTGACACACATAATTAATCCATTGATAAATTTTTAATTCATTGATATGAACTTGATAAGAGAAATTTTAGCTTAATATCCATTTATTGAGTTGAATATCCAATTAATTGGTGTTGTTTTTACAAGAATATGTGTTAATGTCCTCTGATTTATTTACACTGAATATCCAATAATATTGATTGTATTTATATTTTTCACACATAATTATGTCATTTATTTATCCTTAACCTAAGGATACAGTCTTCACAAGAGATTTCATTTCAATTTACATTCCATTGAGACAACATTGTTGTTATACACCAATTCACATTTATATAGTGCATATAATGTATATTGACATAGTATATCAGGAATCCCTTTATTCTCATGATATTATAATGTTTTTGTTACCTCAATTGTTTCTATTCAAGTGTTTCACTTTTGGTTAGGGACTCTATCAAAAAAATAATTTTAATTGTTTGAAAGATTTATTATTCTAATTCATTCTCATTATTGACCATTTTTTAAAATGTTTTTAAGGATTTATTTATATGTACATTATTTTTTTAAAATTAAAATTCCTTTTAAAATTTACAATGTGGTATGGGAGACTTTGATTTCAAATTTATATTTTTAAATGGATTTTTGGAAAATAGTGTGACATTAAAATGTTATCAAGAAAAAGGGGGATATTTCTATCAAATAGTTTTGATGATTATTTTCATATATGTCAATATCCTTCATTATTCTCGATTCTGGTTACTATATTACAATAAAATCTTCTATATTGTATTTAATGAGTTATGATTGACTTTGGATGTGCTATTTTTATACCATTCATGGTTTGTGGATAAAGTATTGACATTTCAAATGTTAGTTTTAATTAGAATGTTAATGTTATGTTTCAAACATTTCATATGAGGAATGAATTGGATATAGTAAGTGATGGGTAAGACAGTTATATCTCCTCGATGCCTCGGTAGGTCTCATGAGACACACTAGTGTCATGGAACAGTGCCTTGACAAAATTTTATTTGTAGTCTTGGCACAAGGCCTTGACTATGTGGTTATGATAGTCTGGAATTATGCATTCCATAATTATGAAAGTGGTTATTGATATTGCAGGTGATTTTTCGACAAGTATAATATCCATGTGAATAAGTAAATGATATTATTTGATTTTAACTTTTCCATATTACACTAAAGATCAGGTTTAAAAGTATATTGTTTTAGTTATACATTGCCTTAAATGTTTGTGTTTATTTATGAATGTTTCCATTATAATGTTATACTTATTGATCATTTGAGCTTACCCCTTTCTATGTTTTATTTTTTCCCAGGATACATAGAAGTATACTATAAATGACCTCCAAGGATAGTCTATGGGATCTCAGTGTTGTCTATGGAGACAATGTTATTGTATTTTTTCATTTTATGATATTATATAAACCATATTAATGTATCTATTACTTCCAAGGCTACTAACCTAATCTTTCTTTAGAGACATGATCATTTATGATCATGCCAATGATATGTAATAATGCACTGACTCTTGGTAACTAGGGTCAGGGCATTTCACCATCAGCCACGATAACTACCCTATAGACACTATTTTAAAACTGTGGCTATAGGTATAAGGCCCGAACCTTAAACCTTACTTAATATTGAGTTATTAAAAGATTACACATTGAGGAAATTTTCAGGTTTAGATTTTTAGATAATTAGATCATGAAACTTGCATTACATTCCACATTTAAACAAAGTGGTTACATAAAAGACAGTATTCATTCTTCCCATCAACAGAAACATATTTAAAATAAAACATGGATTCTTTCTTGACACATCCTTGACACTATCATCACATCATGTAACCTTCCCTTGACCTGTGAAAAACATTTCAAAAACTTGGGATGAGCATAAAAATCTCAGTAAGGGATATATAGATATGGAAAGGAAACATGAGTACATGTATACATAAGAATGAAATCATACTTTACCCATAAAACATTGGCATATCATATCATGAATAAATCATAGAAATCATAAGACACAAAAGGTAACTTGAGGCATTCATAACATTCTTACGTAGGGAGTAAACCTCTTGGTTACGTTTTGGAATACCCATCACAGTATATTCCCTAAATCTCTTCAGAGAAACCTCAATGTTTCACTCCTTCGCGTTACCCAATGCATTGGAGAGCTATATCGGGCTCACCCTCCCTTAGTTTATCACGGAACCATCCGTTTTCATAACAATTCCCAAGAACCATAACATAAAGGTATCACATAAAACATGCATAAAGGAAATAAAACATTTCCACATTTCAATCACAATATAACATTTTAGTATTTTGAAATAATGAATCCATACAAAAAGAAACCATTTCCAAAACCATTTAAAACATTTAAAAAGGAGACTTTTGAATCAAAGTGTCCCATACCACCTTGAAGCTTTTAACATTTTAAACCATTAATATCCATATAAATAAATCCTTAAAACCATTTTGAAAACATGGATATTAATAAGAACAAATAATTAAAACATTTAAAACGATATTTTGGTTAAAGGGGGTTTACCAAAATTAGAGACACTTGAATACAATAATTGAAGAATAACAATAAGTTAGAACTTTATAATATCATGATAATAAATGGATTCATGATATAATACTCCAAAGGACAGTATATACACCATATAAGAGTGAATTGGTTCATAACAACAATTAACCTTCAATAGAAATGTCAAATGTGATGAAATCCCTTATAGAGAAGGTATCCTTAAATTAAGGACAAATCAATCTCAAAAATATGTGTGAAAAATATAAGTACACCCAATATAAGTGGATATTAAGTGTAAAAAATTAAAATTTCATTCACACATATTCAATGTATGACATATTCAATGACAACATGTTGAACCCAAAGAAATCGAAATTGGGTTAAAAAGTTCCCTTGACAGCCTAACGGCATCACATCAAAATGAGTTGATGAGAGATAAAAAGTGTATATCATCACATGGAAATAAAATTTACATCAATAAGGATATATGAGAACATATCCCAACATTACAATATGTAAATTAAAAGACCCAACAAAAGAAGTCTTTTAAAAAAGAAGAGGGTGAAAGGTTCCCTTACCGACTTGGGTATCTTTCAAAACATACACCCCATGAATGAAGGACAATAGATCATTGATGTAAATACTCATAAACGAAATTATATTGCACAAAGAGTAGAATTATGGGAAGTACATACACCACTCAATGGAATTTTTGTCAAATGTAGCATAAATATCACGGGAACAAAATTGAGATGAAAAATCCCTTACGCAAACTCGGCAGCCTAAAGACGCCACATAAAACTTCCGAATATGGATTGATGAAATAAAATAGGGTATATCATCACATTACAATAAAATATACATCAAGAGGAATATAAAAGAACATCCCCCAACATTACAATGAGGAGATTAAAATAAGTGACATAAAGGAGAGTACATAAAGAGAGAGAGAGAGAGAGAGGTTAGATCTCTTACGAAAGTTCGACAGCCTAACGTCACCACTCAAAACATTCAAAATGGATTGATGAGAGAGAATAGGGTCTCTCATCACATGAACATAAAAATTACAGTAACTGTAATATAAAAGATCATCCCAATAACAAGAAATATGAGCTTTAAAAGGAATGACATAAAAGTGTGTACTTAAAAAGAAAGAGAGGAGTAGGATCCCTTACCTCGGGTCCGACTTGACTCGATCGTTCTTTAATCTCCTGAATAATAAACTTGAGTTAATTTATACTTCCTTAAGAACCTTTTTCAAGTTCATTATTCCTTTTATATCACTTATTACCATGTCATAAACATTATGTAATCATTTAAGTTAATAAAATTTGTTTTTCCGATATTTGGTTCCTAAGTCGAAAGTGGACTTCTTACAATTACATGTTGTTCGTGTGGCCAAATGTTTATTATATCTAGAATTTTATTCATGATTTAGATATCATATATTTCATATATATCCAGTAAATTCATGAATTTATAACATTACATAATCTTTTAGAGGTAAGAAATGAAATGCACCATTCATGGAGACGGTAAGCCGTACGTACGCATGAACGCTACTTTCATTTCTATTTCGTATTTTATAGAATGGAATAATAATGATATAAAGGTATACTATAATTCCAGTATAATATAATATATAATATCATAGTTCCATCCTTTATACGTCCCACATATGGTATTTAACGAATCAAATCACTTTGAGGGGCGGTAGTCCGCACTTCCTAAAATGAAGATATCGCGTATACCCATAATGGATGCCATAAAGGTAAGACACAATTGAAAAATATGGAAGAATAAGTAAAACATAAACATATTATATATCATATATGAAAATAGTGACATCATAATGGACACCTTTGAAGGAGTTAAATGAGTATTGAACAATCATCGTTTTGGGAGGCAGAATTTCGCCATCCACGGAAACCATATGTTCTTTAACCATTTGATGTAGTTGTGTGAGAGTGTAGCTAGAATAAATCTTATAACAACATCCCAGTATATTTAAGATACTGTTTTTGTTACAAAATAAGTAAATAAAAAGAGTTTAGGTGGTTGGAGAAGCAAAATAAAACAAATGAACATGAGGGAATGAATTACCTTTAAAAGTGTAACTCCTTTTGATTTGAGCCTAAAGGATTCCCTTGAAAGGATTCTTCCCAAAGGGAATCCTCTAGGATGAGGAGAGGGATGTGTAGAGAGTAAATGGGCAGGGGTTGTCCGAGCCAAAGGCTTGAGGAGTGTGTGAAATGAGGTAGAGGTGTGGGCCTTTTATAAGAGGAGAGGAGGGGCACTTTTGGAAAGTAAGAAATGTTACTTTATTTGAAAATGTGTTTCGGTTTTAAAAGGACCCACATTGATATAAATCATTGATAAGGTGATAATGGTTCGAAATCCACCCATCCAATAAGTTTTGGACATGTGTAGGTCATAGAGTTTACATTATCTTCTCATTTTATTTAAATCGTCAGATAATTATGTCATCGCTGCATCATTATGATGTCATAAATAATTTAATTTATTTAATGTCTAAAAATTATAAAAAAATTACTATGATGTAGGAAATATTTTTATCTTTCCAATTACTATTTATAATAAAAACTATGACTTGTATAACCCCACTTAAAAATTGTTTTGGTAAAACATATCATGTTTGTGTCATTTTTACTTTTACATTAAATAAAAAGTTATTTATGTCATTTCCCAACCAAAGTGGCTCCATGGGGTCCCCAAGTTGACCCATGCATTGTCTTGGTCAGCCATTACTAATCCAATAATTTTAGGACAAGTTTCATGGTGTTTTCACATTTTTATAATATCATTTTTACATTAAATTACCCTAATCACCTCTAATCGCGATTAATGAAAAAATGTTACTATTCACCAAAAAATTATTTTCATCCCATTGAACCACATTTTACATACTATTGACAACCATGTATGTATGATTTTCAAAATTCAATACACATTAGTGGTAAACTGTCATTTAACTGAAAAATCAGTTTGCTTGATTACCACTTAGTGGTTTCACTATTCATCAAAAATTGGAGTTTTTCAGAAAAATACCAAAACATCACCCTAAGCTATATTTGATATTCCGAATTCAAAAATGTAGTCCGTTTTACAAAATTCAAAACATATTAGTCACATTAATTAATTTAACAATTAATTCCCGCTGTCAGAGCAAATAGTGTGTTTTTATAAAACAATAAGTATCAAAAGATTGACACTAGTTTAAGTTTGATTTCAAAGTGAAATTAATTCCAACGACCACTATTGAATTTAATGGTAAAAATATTTTATAATTCCACTTTAAAACCAATCCAAAATATTATCTAATCATATAAATATATTAGATTAAAAAGAGATTTTGAATTAAAACACAACAATTTACACTATTCATTAAAAAATGAACTTTATCGGAAAAATACCAAAAAATTACACAAAGTAAAATTTGATGTCCCGAGTCTTAATAAGAGTTTTATTTGGTCCAAAAGAAATTATAAGAGTTATCAAAACTATATTTAATGACAATTCTATTTTAAAAGGCGATAAGTGAACCATTAGTGAAAACTAGGGCATATACACCTAAAATTGAATTCTTTCCATATTTTATGCCTTTAGCTTTTATTGGATAAATGTAAATACATTAAAAAACATATATAATCATATTTTAGTTATTTCTATCCATTCCCGCCAATACAATGGCTACATGTTAACTACCATTTGAAATAATATTATTTTATTATTAGAGTGCAACGTAAGATTCCCAAGAAACTCGTTGTTGCGTGTTGGGTACGCCATCGAGCATAGAGTCCCCTTTAAAGTCATATTAATATTTTATTCACAAATATGGATAAATATGAAAATCTCATATTATTTATTTACCTGGGGTGTAACATCCTTCCCCCCTTTTGGAAATTGCGTCCTCGCAATTTTTAAAATTGAGCTTGGAAACATCCTTGAAAGTCCCACATCGGAACAGAAGTCGGTAAAAAAAACACTTTAAAATAAACAAAGACAATTACAAAGGTCACTCGAGTTAACCCATACTAGGATTCCAAGTATGAAAATATGGACATGGAGGAAAAAAAGGGTCATGTTCTAATGGAGAGTGATAGAAAACATGTTTAGGAGAAAGTTAATGACGAGAAAATCACAAACTTGTGATGGGTTAAACGGTATTCGATTCCCCAGTAGGAAACGTTAACAGACAACATTTTTTTATGTTACTTTTTATTTTGTAATTTCTTCATAAGGAAACATAATAACATATCATATTGACCTTCAACTTTTACTAGATTCCTTACACAAACTCATATTTTTTCCAAAAGATGAGTATTTAGGAAGACTTGTTCACATTAAGAGTACTATAATCAACTTCTAGAGAATCACCTAATCCAAAAAATAGAACTATATACTTCCCATGTCATTAGACTTTAACCATAACTAAAAAGGTTATTACAAGATCAGATAATCCAGAAAAGGATAACCCTTTATAAAAAGAAAATCTATTCTTAACCTCCAAAATTTGTCCAACAAAACCCAAAGTTCAACGAGGAACATTCTATAATCAATTTGTCCATAAAAGTATTCAAAGTAAACCAAACTAAGATTGAAACCCAAATATTTGAAGGATTTAGTCACATAGTCTTCCAAGTTAAATCGTAACATTTATCTCCAAACAACATCAGTTGCTCCTAAAGTCTCGTATTGAAAAGTAATTAACCTAATCACATATCCTCCATGATAGGTTAATCATTTTCATAAATAACCCAAAAACAACATACACTTAATTCATAAAATCATATAACTAGAAAGAATCGGTCAAAATAACCAGGGACTTCACATAGTCCAGTGGTAGGCGATAAATACCAGTCGTACTTTGGTTTTGGGTTCGATTCCCACAGCTTTGTCCGACACGACGGGATGTCACACGGTCTGTGTGTTGTCCTTTTTCCAAAACTATATAATTCTTAAAACATTCCCCAAAATGAGATAAAATCTTCAAGAATAATCATAACATATTTTAATCTCATGTTTATCTCATGCCCTTCATTTTCCATCATATCATATAATAACCCATAATTACCTCAAAAGTAAGGATCATATAAACCTTAATGGTTACCTTAATAATTATTACCTGAATTTCCACATCGAGTTGGCCATCTCGTACATGATGCATTGGATAACTCACCAAGGTTGAAGTGATTGATCCTGACTCCTTGATAGATGGTTTAGAACAACTATGAGATTCCTCATTAAATCCCCCATATCATCCAGTATCTTAATCAGAGAACCACCACAGTTTCCTTCAAACCCATTGTCACTTTGGTGCCTGCTAGATCCAGCCATTTACTAAAACCAAAAGGTTCAGTGTGAGTATTTCAACAAAACCATCATGTACTAATGAGGAAGGTAAACACTAAGATATACTTACTCATTCACTTTATCTAAAATTTGGACTCTTTCTGAAATCCTAACCATTATGGTAATGTCACTTATGCTTAAAGAATACCCTAACCTCTAAAGTTATCTAAACCGACCTTTGATACCAACTATAAGGCCCCATACTTAAACCTTACTTAATCTTGAGTTATTACAAGATTACACATTGAGGATCTTTTCAGGTTTAGAGTTTTAGATAATTAGATCAGGAAACTTGCATTACATTCCTCATTTAAACAAAGTGGTTACAAAAAAGACAGTATTCATTCTTCCCATCAACAGAAACATATTTAAAATAAAACATGGATTCTTTTTTGACACATCCTTAACACTATCATCACATCATGTACCCTTCCCTTGACCTGTGAAAAACATTTCAAAAACTTGGGATGAGCATAAAAAGCTCAGTAAGGGATATATAGATATGGAAAGGAAACATGAGTACATGTATACATAAGAATGAAATCATACTTTAACCATTAAACATTGGCATATCAAATCATGAATAAATCATAGAAATCATAAGACACAAAAGGTAACTTGAGGAATTCATAACATTCTTACGTAGGGAGTAACCCTCTTGGTTACGTTTTGGAATACCCATCACAGTATATTCCCTAAATCTCTTCGGAGAAACCTCAATGTTTCACTCCTTCGCGTTACCCAATGCATCGGGGAGCTATATCGGGCTCACCCGCCCTTAGTTTATCACGGAACCACCCGCTTTCATAACAATAACCAAGAACCATAACATAAACGTATCACATAAAACATGCATAAAGGAAAAAAAACATTTCCACATTTCAATCACAATATAACATTTTAGTATTTTGAAATAATGAATCCATACAAAAAGAAACCATTTCCAAAACCATTTAAAATATTTAATAAGGAGAATTTTGAATCATAGTGTCCCATACCACCTTGAATCTTTTAACATTTTAAACCATTAATATCCATATAAATAAATCCTTAAAACCGTTTTGAAAACATGGATATTAATAAGAACAAATAATTAAAACATTTAAAACGATATTTTGGTTAAAGGGGGTTTACCAAAATTAGAGACACTTGAATACAATAATGGAAGAATAACATTTAGTCAGAACTTTATAATATCATGAGAATAAATGGATTCATGATATAATACTCCAAAGGACAGTATATACACCATATAAGAGTGAATTGGTGCATAACAACAATGAACCCTCAATAGAAATGTCAAATGTGATGAAATCCCTTATAGAGAAGGTATCCTTAAATTAAAGACAAATCAATCCCAAAAATATGTGTGAAAAATATAAGTACACCAAATATAAGTGGATATTAAGTGTAAAAAAATAAAATTTCATTCACACATATTCAATGGATGACATATTCAATGACCACATGTTGAACCCAAAGAAATCGAAATTGGGTTACAAAGTTCCCTTGACAGCCTAACGGCATCACATCAAAATGAGTTGATGAGAGATAAAAAGTGTATCTCATCACATGGAAATAAAATTTACATCAATAAGGATATATGAGAACAGATCCCAACATAACAATATGTAAATTAAAAGACCCAACAAAAGAATTCTTTTAAAAAATAGGAGGGTGAAAGGTTCCCTTACCGACTTGGGTATCTTTCAAAACATACACCCAATGAAAGAAGGACAATAGATCATTGATGTAAATACTCATAAACAAAAGTATATTGCACAAAGAGTAGAATTATGTGATGTACATACACCACTCAATGGAATTTTTGGCAAATGTAGCATAAATATCACGGGAACAAAAGTGAGATGAAAAATCCCTTATGAAAACTCGGTAGCCTAACGACGCCACATAAAACTTCTAAATATGGATTGATGAAATAAAATAGGGTATCTCATAACATTACAATAAAATGTACAGCAAGAGTAATATAAAAGAACATCCCCTGACATTACAAATAGTATCTTAAAAGAAGTGACATAAAGGAGAGTACATAAAGAGAGAGAGACAGAGGTTCGATCTCTTACGAAAGTTCAGCAGCCTAACGACACCACTCAAAACATTCAAAATGGATTGATGAGAGAGAATAGGGTCTCTCATCACATGAACATAAAAATTACAGTAAGTGTAATATAAAAGATCATCCCAATAACAAGAAAGATGAGCATTAAAAGGAATGACATAAAATTGTGTACTTAAAAAGAATGAGAGGAGTAGGATCCCTTACCTCGGGTCCGACTTGACTCGATCGTTCTTTAATCTCCTGAATAATAAACTTGAGTTAATTTCTACTTCATTAAGATCCTTTTTCAAGTTCATTATTCCTTTTATATCACTTATTACCATGTCATAAACATTATGTAATCATTTAAGTTAATAATATTTGTTTTTCCAATATTTGGTTCCTAAGTCGAATGTGGACTTCTTACAATTACATGTTGTTCATGTGGCCAAATGTTTATTATATCCAGAATAGTATTCATGATGTAGATATCATATATGTCATATATATCCAGTAAATTAATTAATTTATAACATTACATAATCATTTAGAGGTATGAAATGAAATGCACCATTCATGAAGACGGTAAGTCGTACGTACGCATGAACGCTACATTCATTTCTATTTCGTATTTTATAGAATGGAATAATAATGATATAAAGGTATATTATAATTCAAGTGTAATATCATATATAATATCATAGTTCCATACTTTATACATCCCACATATGGTATTTAACGAATCAAATCACTTTGAGGGGGTAGTAGTCCGCACTTCCTAAAATGAAGATATCGTGTATACCCATAATGGATGCCATAAAGGTAAGACACAAATGAAAAATACAGAAGCATAAGTAAAACATAAACATATTATATATCATATATAAAAATATTGACATCATAATGTCCACCTTTGAAGGTGTTAAATGAGTATTGAACAATCATCGTTTCGGGAGGCAGAATTTCGCCATCCACGGAAATCGAATGTTCTTTAACCATTTGATGTAGTTGTGTGAGAGTGTATCTCTAATAAATCTTATAACAACATCCTAGTATATTGAAGATAATGTTTTGTTACAAAATAAGTAAATAACAAGAGTTTAGGGGGTTGGAGAAGCAAAATAAAACAAATGAACATGAGGGAATGAATTACCTTTAAAAGTGTAACTCCTTTTGATTTGAGCCTAAAGGATTCCTTTGAAAGGATTCTACCCAAAGAGAATCATATAGGATGAGGAGAGGGATGTGGAGAGTGTAAATGGGCAGGGGTTGGCCGAGCCAAAGGCTTGAGGAGTCTGTGAAATGAGGTACAGGTGGGGGCCTTTTATAAAAGGAGAGGAGGGGCACTTTTGGAAAGTAAGAAATGTTACTTTATTTGAAAATGTGTTTCGGTTTTAAAAGGTTCCAAATTAATATAATTCATGGATAAGGTGATAATGGTTCGAAACCCACCCATCCAATAAGTTTTGGACATGTGTAGGGCATAGATTTTACATTATCTTCTCATTTTATTTAAATCGTCAGATAATGATGTCATCGCTGCATCATTATGATGTCATAAATAATTTAATTTATTTAATGTCTAAAAATTATAAAAAATAACTATGATGTCGGAAATATTTTTATCTTTCCAATTACTATTTATAATAAAAACTCTGACTGGTATAACCCTACTTAAAAATTGTTTTGGTAAAACATATCATGTTTGTGTCATTTTTACTTTTACATTAAATAAAAAGTTATTTATGTCCTTTCCCAACCAAAGTGGCTCCATGGGATCCCCAAGTTGACCGATGCCTTGTCTTGGTCGGCCATTACTCATCCAGTAAGGTTAGGACAAGTTTCATGGTGTTTTCACATTTTTATAATATCATTTTTACATTAAATTACCCTAATCACCTCTAATCGCGATTAATGAAAAAATGTTACTATTCACCAAAAAATTATTTTCATCCCATTGAACCACATTTTACATACTAATGACAACCATGTATGTCGGATTCTCAAAATTCAATACACATTAGTGGTAAATTTTCATTTAATTGAAAAATCAGTTTGCTTGATTACCACTTAGTGGTTTCACTATTCATCAAAAATTGGAGTTATTCAGAAAAATACCAAAACTTAACCCTAAGCAATATTTGATATTCCGAATTCAAAAATTAAGTCCGTTGTACAAAATTCAAAACATATTAGTCACATTAATTAATTTAACAATTAATTCCCATTGTCAGAGCAAATAGCGTGTTTTTATAAAACAATAAGTATCAAAAGATTGACACTAGTTTAAGTCTGATTTCAAAGTGAAATTAATTCCAACGACCACTATTGGATTTAATGGTAAAATTATTTTCTAATTTCACTTTAAAACCAATTCAAAATATTATCTAATCTTATAAATAAATTAGATTAATAAGAGGTTTTGAATTAAAACACAACATTTTACACTATTCATTAAAAATGAACTTTATCGGAAAAATACCAAAAAATTACACAAAGTAAAATTTGATGTCCCGATTCTTAATAAGAGTTTTATTTGGTCCAAAAGAAAGTACAAGAGTGATCAAAACTATATTTAATGACAGTTCTCCATTAAAAGGTGATAAGTGAACCTTTAGTGAAAACTAGGGCATATACGCCTAAAATTGAATTCTTTCCGTATTTTAAGCCTTTATCTTTTATTGGATAAATGTAAAAACATTAAAAAACATATATAATCATGTTTTAGTTATTTCTATCCATTACCGCCAATACAATGGCTACATGTTAACTACCATTTGAAATAATATTATTTTATTATTACAGTGCAACGTAAGATTCCCAAGAAACTCGTTGTTGCGTGTTGGGTACGCCATCGAGCATAGAGTCCCCTTTAAAGTCATATTAATATTTTATTCACAAATATGGATAAATATGAAAATGTCATATTATTTATTTACCTGGGGTGTTACAATAGGTCTGTGGTAGTAGCCTCATTTTCTAGTTGTGTGTATGTGTAACGACATACCTCCATACAAGTTGATATTGTTTTATTTCCATAACCACCTCTCAACATTGGATATAATGTAGTATTTAATTTTAATATTTTATATTTATATAATTATTATTAATATTTAATTATTATTTCACATATACCTTCATACATCCAATTACATTATAAAACAAATTACATTGTTCATTTGCACACCGGTCCTTTACCTCATTAACTAATGTATTGTAATTTTCATTTATGTATTAAATGGATTGTAATAGAAATTGATTAAATTTATATTTATGATATTTCTAAAAAAATACATATTTAATTAGTATATCACATATAAATTCTTAATGTAAATTTTCTCGGCAATAATATAGCATCAGTCAAGTGTATGACGGACTACCACCTCAAAAAATGTCATTATTAATTTATAACTACATATTTTCATAAAAGGTAATTGGGGTAAATTTAATCATTTTATGTAATATATATGACATTAATATGAATTAATAATTTCAATATATTTTTACCCTTCATTCATTTCATCTATTGAGAAAATGTAAACATCATTCATGTGCATGTACGACCTACCATCTCCATGAAAAATGTAATTCATTTTATATCTCAAACATTTATGGATAAATATAAAAATATATATAATGAATATATATGATAATTATTCCTTTTATATATATCTAGATATTATGAATATATGATCAATGTATGATTATGGAAAATTTCTAATCAAAACAGACCTGAATTACTGTGAGGTTATTTCTCGAAACATGATGTTAACATTGAACATTTAAAAAATTTATAAAAGGTAATAATAAAGTATTATAATGTATTAAATATATAAATGTGGTTATTTAACACATTTTTAATAAAAATATTTTTATATTTATGTAGGATTTAATATTTATGATGGAATTCGATATATATAGTTACAGATCTCCACGTAACATTTATTTTCAATGACAAACACACCATATTCACCACCTATTTCATTTATGTGGTATATATAATGACCAAGATATTTTTTATGACTTTCATTATGGAATATATCAGAGATTATATAAATATGTTCTGATTTTTCATTCTTGTGGTTTCTGATTCAAATGATACCATAAAGGATAATATATTTTTTCTCAATTATCCTAAATTGATACATATGTTGTTATATGCACTTATATTTTTTATAATGAATATATACTACCCCATTAAAATTATATATCATTATTTAAATTCTATTAATTATATTTAATGTTCCTTTTGATGTTATTTTTTGATGCAGTATTAATTCAAAAGATACTAATGTGGTAATGGATTGATGTCACAATCTCATGGTGTAATGGATTAATTTATTATTGATCTAAGGGTGATTAATTATTATGATATATTTATAAAGATCAACATTTCATTAATTATCATCTTGATATTTCTAAATAATGAATGTCTTCACATCAGTATCCTCTCCCAATTGTTCAATGATTTTCAAATAATTTTATAATATGATAACTATCATTATTTCTCACTTCAGTCAAAAAACAATTTTCATTCATATAAATTATTAAAAAAATAAAAAATGTATTAAAATAATCTATGGGATTTATGAAATAAATATTTATCAATTTTTTAATTTTTATATAAATTTACAAAATTAATCTTATTATTATTAAAAAAATAATTCCTATTTTTCTTTTACACAATATGATAATGGAATGTCTTTTTAACATACATAGTAATAACAATATTTACTACTTCTATAAACTTTAAAGGACTTAAATATTCTCGTAATGACATTCAATTTACTATTTAATAAAATATTTTTCCATAATATTTTGAAAAAATTTATATTTTAAATAATGTTTTAAAAGTGGATAGATTATTTTTTAAAATAAATGATTTAAATTTTAATAAAATACTTTCTATGTTTGAAAAGAAATTTTCTTTGAAAAATAATTTAAATTATTTTATGTTATATGAAATATATTTCAATTTTGGAAGTATATTTTCACTATTTAATGTTTTAAATGATTTTCAAAGATTCCATTATTATTTTAAATGGATAATTTCAATGAAAATGATATAGAATATTTTATGTGTTTTAAATGTTTTATAAATTTGGAAAGGATATTATCCTCATTGAATGTATTGAATAGTTTCTAAATCTTATTTTATATATTTTTATTTTTTTATCGGGGAAAATAATTTCCATATTTTTTACGAACAATTATATTTAAACATGGTACTTTCAATGAATTTTAGTTTCATAAATAAATTTTAAAATTACATTTTCTTTTGAAATAATCATCAAAAAATGATTATATCATTTGATATTAAATAATTTTCAATAGGGATATTAACCAATGATGCCATCAATGTTCCCTGTCTAGATGATATATTTTTCAAATAAAAAAATGTTTATGATGGCAATTTAAATTTCCTAGGTTATTAAATGATGAAATACCTTAAAAACTAATTTAATTTCATTGGTTCTGATATGGTGAATTTTTATGACCTTGTCACACAAAACATTATGTATTAAAGGATATGTTGGACATACATCTCCCTGTAATTAAATGGGCGATGATTAAAATTATATGAGTTGAAAGGGAATACTAGAGACAATTATAAGCCCATAACCGGTTATAGAAGAGGCTATATAATGCTTGAATGAGGGTACACAGTATGTTTTCAAAATATAAAAAAATTATAAATGTGGTTTTTGAAAGTGTAAAATGTATTGGATTTCTTGGTATGTTACCATGAAATAACATTGTATATATTTATGTGTATACCACTACTATAAATCATAGTCCTAAATTTATTATGTGTTTTGATTACTTTATGAATTATGTAATATGATCTACCTATATTTATTTTAGGTCTCATGTAAATGATCTATGTTATGTAGGGTATTGTTTTTAAATTGTATACTCATGTTATCCTCGCATTATTCTCTTGTTAAATTGATATCTCCCTCGATTAGACTTACTGAGCATTTGAGTTCAACATTTCCTATGACTCCTTATATTGGTTATGAGGGATGATTTTATGTATGGTGTGCCTATCAGGATAACTAAATAAGAAATATTTGTTTCAAACATTAAATATCATTCTTGAAATAAGTACATAGTATATCTTGTCTTCAATGACACTGAAGATATATGATTCATGGTCCTATATTTGTGATGTGAATAAAATATTGATGACACTATATGATATATATATACATATATTTGTATGATATGTATTGGTCATTAAAATTAGTATTAGATGATATGGAATGAATATGGTTCTGGGGATCTCTCACATGTCACCATTGGACGAAGAATGAAACCACTCCCAAGGGAACCATGACGAACCGAAAACCACTAGGGAAGGTGTTGTGTCTTACACATTAGGATAAGAAACCAATGTAGGAACCTGATATTTAACAATCATATACTACTGTATATAATTCATAACTGCTATAGTTGGTACTGAAGGTTATGTTTACATGACCATTGTAACAAAGGATAAGAAAGTGGAGATATCCCTAGGGGTATGTCAAACAATAAATATAAGGATTAATTTAAATTAATAAAATATCATTTAATATAGGTGAATAAAAGAGTGAGTGGTTTGAAAAAAAATTCATCCATATCTATATACAATAAGTTGTTGATGATCTTTCATACATCTAAATAGAGATAATAACACTAAAAAGGGTGCATCGAGCTAGATTTGATCATTACATTGATCATGAAAATAGTCCTTGTTTCACACATAGTTTGAAACTCTTGAATGATATTATTTGGAAATTAAATAACCCATTATGAACAATTCTGAAGGATTTGTAATGATTCTATCCATGACTAACTGATGATAAAACTATATTGTCATTGATTTATATAATGGTCTATGGTTTTATAAATCCCATAATTTTTTTTGGGATTATTTTGTTTTCTAGTATAACTATTATATCTCAAATTTATGTTTTGTATTTTATATAATATAGGGAATTACAAGCCCTATGTTTAATGTTGAATATAGTAAGCAATTATTTATAATATCCTCATTGGGTTCATGAATGAATTTAAGGATATAGTGATTATTCCTAATTATTTATCCTAATAAATGGTTAATAAATTCCACAATAACCAACTCTTCGAATCAACAAAAAAGAGAAGGATAGAGGTAACTAATAAGTTGGATAGACAATAACATAGTGGAAAGAATATTCAGTTTCCAATATGTTAATAAAATGGGATGAATCACCCAAGAGAATTCCAAAATTAAATTTGATAATTTTTTTTGTGTGAAGATTAAGAGTATATAATAAATAGTGGATAATAATAAATGTAAAAGATCAGTCAATAAAATGGCGGGTTTCATAAGGAATCGTAAAAAGAAAAATTTTATAAATTTGGATGGTATGCATATTATAATAACCTATCACCCATGGGGGGATCTCAAAACTAGAATCATTATGGTGGTAAAAGTAAATATTATTTTATTGATGATGATATATTACAAATTATATATGTAGGTAAATAGGTATTAATTAATTATATGATGAATACTAGTAAATGGAATATAATTGGAGTGGTATTATTTTAGAGTTTATATATTTGAACTCTAGAATTATAATACTAGAATTATGAAATATGAACTTATTATTTTCTATAATATTTTCTTTTATGATAAAAATGAATAATTTTAATGGTATTGACGACATAGAAATAAGATATACTAGAAAAGTGATATTTTACATAAAACACTTTATTTTAAGGAAGATAACCCATAATATAGTCCCCACAATTAAATTAACTTCTTTAGTTTGGGAAAAGTAGTGATTGATATGGAAAAATTAGATTGGATAGCATTTATGGCCTTTGAACTAATTAATTATTTGTTGATAACATTGTTATTGTTAACATTAATAGAGAATAAATTATTTTTTGGATTTATTGAATATTTTAATTAATCTATGGTATTATCTACGGAAAGAAGATGCATGTATGTTTTCATTGAGGTATTATCAAAACTATAGTTATTATCATGTTATAGGAGAGTATATAAACAAGGTATTAAATGATAGATATGTGAACATTATTGTATACATTATGATATTATAGTGGATTACTGTTTAGTATATTTTGGTAAATTTAGAGCCATTCTTCATAAATTATCGGTAGATATTTCATAAGGATAACTATTTATGGTATAGTGTATATTGATATTTTGATTAGGATTTAGACATTAAGGTATTATATAACCATGTAAATATTTATATGTTAAAAATATTATGTTTAATAATAACCAGATATAGGAGGAATGAATTATCATTATTTTATCAATCAAACAATCCACCAGTGTTACATGCATGGAATAAATTATCATCTTCATTTCTTATATTATGAGATAACGTATTCATTTATAATATAAAATCAAGGGTAAAACATATTATAGATGCAATGGAGTGAAATAATGTAAATATCTCTTCTCATGATGATTCCACAACAATTGAAAAATAGATCGAGAAAGTAAAATGATATTCATTTAACATCCTTTTTATGATTGTATGGTAATTTAACACATCACATATTTATGTATTTTTGGTTTTATCTTTCTCATGATAATTCACATTCTTGTGAATAATGACCCTATTATTTATCATTTCCATTCATTATAATAGGCTATTTAATCAACACTTTTTCAATGTGGATTTTTCCCAAATAAATGTTCAAATTTCATACCCATGACTATTTAGATTATGATCAAATTTTTAGGAAACAATTTTTTATGTAGTAAAACGTAACACACTAATATTTTATAAAAAATATTTCCTAATAATTTCCATTTTTTGGATGACTTATTCTAAACAAAACACTGTCGTTTAACAAAAAATGATATAAAAATGATGTTTTATTATTTAATATAATATTTGTCTCTTAGTAATTGGAATAGATTGTATAAATAGTATTAAATAATTTCTGAAAATCTATTTTTTACAGGTTTCAATATAATTAATAATTTATTGAAAAATTAAATAAATATTAAAATAAGACCCATTTGAAAATAAAAGATATTCTTATCTTAAAAGATATTATTATACACATAAATAAATTCTAACTCCTGAAATTTATCAAATAATTTCGGCAATAATTTTAATAAATGTGAAAAATATATTTTCAATACAATGTTTATAATTCATCCAATATGATTACTATCCTTGAAATATGAATAAAACTAATTTTATTCCTAAAAATATATTTTTTTAAAATAACCATTAGTCACATTTTGAACAATAATATTTAAAAAACATTTATTTTTTAAAAAATTATTTTACAAAATTAAATTAATTTTTTAAATAACACTCTCAAAATAATCATTCAATTAATTATTTATATTTGTTCATAATAATGTTTTGTTAGTAAATTATGAAATTTATTTGTTTATTTTAAAACCTAACTTTTAATTTAATGAATTTACAAGATAAATATTATATAAATATGATTTTAAAAAATAATGTATAAATATTATAAATTCAGTAATTCCATTGAAATCATTTTCTATAATCATCATATTGACATTTAATATATAATGTTCTTTGACATCTTATAACATTTTTATTGGAAAATAATACTTCTCATTGCCTCAATGTGATTTATTTCAATTTATATTTCTTATAATTATGTGAATCAAATTTTTATTAATGTATTTAATAATTAGAATCATAGTAGTGTATATTATCTAATATGTGAAAAATTGTTGTTAAATAAATTAAACTAAAACGGAGTAAAAATATTATTTATCATAGGTAAGATAAAAACATATATACTGGAGGAATAAACTAAAATGATAATGGTTAAAAAAGGCCTAAAACATATCCTTAATCTATAGTATCTACCTATTTCAATAGTATTGTATATAATTCCAATTAATTTTCCTTTATGGGTCCCTTTTTAGGTGAAAAACGTTTGTACAACTTTGTCTAGTAAAAACTAAATTTATCCCACTCACCACACTTATAAAAGGCCACCTCATCTCTCATATTAATGAAGTCAATTTCATTTTCCAAGAAAATAACTACACAAATTTTTTCATTATTTTTTCACACATGCCCAACTTTAATTATTTTTATTAGAAATCAATCTAATGAAGTCTTTTCGAAAATTTCATAGAAGGATTTATGAAGAAGTGGTTTCATTCTTCTCCTATCATCTTTATTTTAATTCTTCTTCCAACATATTAATATAATTTTCAATTATGATGGTATAATAAAAAAATAACAACATAATGATATTTTTTAATGTCAATATAATAACCAATATTCATCACTTATTCTATAAAATGGGATAGAAATAATCATTCACATGTGTGGTTGATTACCACCTACTGGTACAATGTTATTTTATTTCTATTTACACCTATCATGGATTTATATAATTATGGATTAATAGATTATATATGGTATTGGTATACTTATTATAAATATTTAATTATAATATCTCATCTACCTTTTTAGCTACCAACCTATTGGAAAATAACAATGTCACTCATGTGTATTGCAGACTACTACTTCACAAACTGACATGATATTTATATCATTTCTATTTTAGAATGATGGTTATAAACATCAAATAAATTAATATATAATAAATTATGTATATATTTATAATTATATAATTATGATATCACATATACCTTTTTATTTTCAATTCCACGGGGGATACAATAATGTCGCTCATATGTACAGTAGACTATTATATCGCGAATTGATGCGATTCATTTGTCATTAAAGATTTTTAGAAATTTATTTAGAATATATTTAATTAATAAATGTTATATATTTGAAATGAAAATTATTCCATGAAGGTAATATATTATATACCATTCTTTTATTTCCTCTATTGAGAAAATTAGAATAGCATTCATGCAAACATATGGCATACCATCTCGATTAACATTTTATTTCATATTTTGTATCTAAAATGTACATATTACAATAAATAAATATAGTATGAATATATATTCTATTTATATCATCGATAAAAATATTGATATTATGTAATTTGGATAAATGTAGGAGGACTAAATATAAAAATTCAAAATAGAAAAAAAAAAGAATGTCATTATTAATTAAAAATTGATTTTAAAATACAATTGTAAAAAAATGTGAAAAGATGTCATAAAAAATATTATATTGTATGAAATATATATTAATTATTATTCAATTGATTATTATTAAATTACTATTTATTATACAGGATGTTTAAAAGAGTATGAAGGCATTCGATTCTTATGATTAGGGATCCCCCTATCAGTTTTTTGTTCTATGAGAGACATGCCATTTTAAACATATATTTTATTTATGTTGTGAATATAATTCTCATTAATATAATTTATGAACATTTTCATTAAAATTATGGTCATTTAAATATCCATTTTAGTTTTTTCCTGTTATGGGTTTTATAATGTAATGGTTATTAAAGCGGTATTGTATTTTGTTTCAAATTTCCTCACATGAGACATATATTGGGTCATACACCATTTTATGATTTTGAGGTGTATATAGTTACCTATTAAAATTTATATAATGAATATATATGTATTCAGATTATTTACTATTTATTTTTATTTTATTCATTGATGTGGCTTAAGATTAATAAAAATCATTGTGGTAAATGTATGATGCCTCGATCTCATTGTTTATTTGATAAGTTTATATTTTTTTTGTTTTGATGTTGAAATAATATAATATATTTCATAATAACATAATGGATTATATTCTAAATTGGGGTTTCATCATAATATATATTTCTCCTCTATTTTACTCAGTTTATTCAATTAATATTTCTAAAATATTCTTTTTAAATAAAACAAATATTTTTCTCTCTTCGATCGAAAATACTTCCTCCCCTATATTTATGTTTTTGAAAAATGTTTAGAAAATTTCTCAACATTATAAATGGAAATTAATAATTAAATTTTTTATCTTTTTAAACATTTTTAAATATATTTTACTATTCATATTCATGTCATTTTCAAAATACAAGACTCGTAAAGGATCTTTAAAAATTTTAAAGGAAGCATGGGTATAAAATATAAAACAAGAATATTATTTCCCAATGACCTTAATTTTCAATGATTTATGATTCTGATAATACTATTCAATTATATTTTCAATCAGAATTTTCCTCTTAAAATTTTCGAAATTTTTATATTTTAAATAAATTATTTCAATGATAAAATTATATTTTCTGCATGAAATGATTTAAATTATTTTTATACATTACCATATATATATGAAAGGTTATTTTCAAAGGAAAAAATGTTGAAAATGATTCTTTTTTTTAAAACAAACAATTTCAATTTATAATAGACATTTTCTACAAGAATTGTTATAAATTATGTTTAATTCTACATTAATATGTTTAATATTTTATTTTAAATGAAAAACATTTTAAACCTCTTTTTGGATTAAAAATGATATTTTATAATTAGAGTAAATATTTTCCATAATAAATTATTAAAAAAATTTAAAACATCATTTATTATTGTTCAAGTTTATTTAAAATAAAAATATTTTTGTAATATTTTATTAATAATTTTTTTATAAAAATTAAATTCACAAAAAAATTCATTTTCCTCATGAAATGTTCCATGTGATTTTTTATATCAAAATAATATCCCATCAATGATTACATTTTTTATGTGACATTATATTTAATGGTGATATGGTCCTATGATACCACCTTTATTAAATCTTATGATGATTTATGTTTATAAGAATATGATTTTTATGAAACACATTAATTTTTCATAGGTTATGTTGTGATTAAATGACTAATGAAAACAATATGGTTTCAGAAGTTCTGATATGATGAATTCTTTATGATATTATGGAACATGAATATATGAATTTTGTGATGGGTGGGATCTATATGTCTCTTTAATGAATTGGGTAATGATTAATGTTAAATTAGCTCAAACGGTATATGGATGTTTATCATATGCCTAAAATATGTTACAAGAGAGGTTATCTCATTCTTGAAAGAGGGTGAACATCAGGTTATCCATGATTGAGGTAGTTAAAAAGGTGTATATTCATATCCTACCATGATATTAATTTCTTGAATATATTATTATCATAATATTTTCTAGGATTATGTGTATAACAAAGCTACATCTATTATGCCTATGATGTATTATTTCTCTGATACCATTGTGATTAATGTCTTATGGGATACCTAGATTTATTAATTGCCTCATGTTTATGATCATTGAAGTGAATGTTATTCTATATAAATATAATTCTTATGTTCACATACCCTTGTTAAAATTTTACACTGATATCTCCGTTTTGTCCCTTACATATCTTCTACGCTCAAAATTTTTAATTTGATTCTGTTCTAGGGAAAGGATTAATTGTTTTAAGTTGGGTATATTTATGAAGAGTACAAAATTGGATGATATCTAGCAGTTTCAATAAATGTATTTCATTAAGTAACAAAATAATATATCTAGTCTCTAAATAAAATAAACATAAATGCTCAAGGGATTTGTAATTTTAATATGTGTTGATTATTAATCTAAAAATATTTAATATTTATTTATGATAACTCTATGCCTCTAAATATTGTAACATGCACTATTTTAATTTCATTTAATATATGTAAAATATTTTATCATATATTTCACTAATTGACTAAATAATGAATCAGTGTTGTATAAGATATATGGGAATTAAATAATTACTAAAAATTGGAAATACATTTCCATCAATAAAATAACATCATCATTAAAAATGTATTTATTGTGAGTCATTAATATTTATATTTTGTCTCTATGTGAAAACATATTATATATTAAAAACAAAATGTGTTACATATTGTAACATTCATTATATTAAATAATATATAATTAAGTTTCATCGATATGTGTACATAAGATAAAAAATATAGGAGACTATAGTGATAGGGGGAAATTACCTTTAACAAATAAATCCTAGGAATTTTCATGACATTGTAATTACCTATATATTTTTTTAATAATTTGATCAATCTTTTCTAACATATCATGAAAATAATGCTTTAACTCATTTCGGGTCAATATAAATACTATAAAAAGAAAAATTGAAAATAAAGACACCATTAATGATTATAAACTATATAAAATGTTTTTTTTAAAATATATGTTTTTTTTTATTTTTATGTAATTTAAAAAATTGTTATATTTTTTTAAATGTCTATAATGTTATTTTTAATCATTATTACGTACTCTAAATATAATAATGGAATGAAATTATGTAAAATTTCATCAAAATATTTTAAATAAATATAAAAAACAATACTTACATATAAAATTAATGTATTAAATTTATTATATCAAATTATAGTACATTAAATACTCTTTGTATTGCATAATTCATTTGTCACATTAATTTATTAATTATTAAATTAGTGTTGTATAAGAATTAATGGTCTTTATATAATAATTAAAAAATAATTATCCTCATGAAAATACATTTCTTAGTCAAATAATATCCATTAATATTCATTAAATATGTATTTTAACTTATATCTATGTCCTTAAAAACTTATTTAATATGTTATTTTGACTTTAATGGAGATGTGGAAGAATTGCCTACAAATTTTTATAATCCCCCTATTATTTAACAACAAAATTCATTCATAACCATAAAAATAAACTATAAAAATATTTAATGACGTAGTTTTTAAAAGACTAATTCTATTCCATGTATTTTTTTAGGATACCAAAGGATACATTTCTAGTATCATGCAAGCTCTGGCTGGGAACTAAATTTTTCATATTTAATCATGAATAATTTATAATTCTAATGTTAGTAATTATTTTTTTAATTATATTATTATTATTATTTATACTTGAGTAATTCCATATATTTTATAACTATATATAACATGTTTAGGTTTTGGAGACTTAATAAAAAATGTTTTATTTCATAAAAATGATATTTTTATATTTACTAACAAAAAATGTTCAACTTGAGTTAAATTTCAGAAAAATAATCCTATTATATATTTGAATTTTTTAAATCAAAATAATAAAATTCCATCAAATCTTATTCCTATAATACATATATAATTTTTTCATTTTAATGAGTAAAAAAGTAATAAAAATCTGATTTATCAAAAAATTCATTGTTCGGTAAAAAAATGTATTAATTCAAAATTCAACAAAAAAAATTATTCCAAGGAATTTAATTGGGTTACTAATAATTTAATTTAGTAAATTATAATATTTAAATTTTTTTAAAAATGTTTAACTTTTTATTTTTTGACTCAAATATATAGTTTTGATTTAAACATTGTAATTTTGACTATTCACTATAAAATCAATATTTTTAGACATATCACTAAAATACAAACTAACAAAATCATGATATACTGTTATAAAAAATGGTATTATTTTTATTATGTAATAAATATAGTTCTTTTCAAAATAAATTATACTATTTTCTCACAAAAATTAAAAAACCCATTTCTTAGGAAGACATATTTTTGAAACATAAAATAACATTGGAAAAATTTGAGTTATTATTTTAAATAATTTATCAATATATTTATATTGACTAGGAAATATATATATATTTCATTGTATGATAAATTATATTCCTACCGACCAATTTAATGATTCAATTCTAACTATCATATTAAATAATAATAATTTTTATGTGAATCCAAGTTCATTTAAACATGGTGTTCCATGTAACATAAGATATCAAGGATATATAATAATTTAAAGTTGCATATTTTCTAAAATCTCTAGGTTTTTCATTCTCCACTTATCCATTTATTAATTTTTATCCTTGTAATTTGGACTTGTTTTTGGTAATTAATAGTTTGAAATTTGATAATTCCTTTATGGAATTCCACTTTATAAAAATGACACATAAAACATTATTTTAATAAGTGAGAATGGAAAATTAGAATGTTCTCAAAAATAATAGAAAACCTGGTTCCCAAATGGGAGAATATTAGTGGGAATTTATAACAATGACATAAAAGAAAAAGCTAACTCCCATGGACTAATAGACAGTTATAGAGAACATGATCAGGAGATTGTTAAGCATCAAAAAACCTTATATATTCGATGGGTTAGAAATCCTTTTATTTCTCAATATGAAAGTAAACATAAAATTTTATGATTCAAAAATTATTTTTAAGGCTGATGAGTTATTTTATATCCTTGACTATGAACATAAAGAAATATAGATACTTGATATAAAAATTAAGGTTTTAATAAATTGACACCTAAATATACCTTTGTTCTCTAAACATTGTTTATTAAAGATGGATTTTCATTTTTTGAAGCACTAAAAAAAATTTAAATGGATTATGTAATTTCAAAAAATGAAAACAAGTTATTCCACATGTATATAGTAATTATCCAAAACCATAATAGTGATAAAAATGTAATATAATCTTAAAAATGATTAAACCTTCGAATAAAGAACTACTCAATTAATAATAAATTATTAGTATTACTCTACATTAAAACCAAATCATTTAATAATTATCTATCCTAAAAATTCATTAAAATATCCCTGATGAAGATATAAAAAAAATCAGAAGGATTTCATCATGTATTCTTCAATATTAATTCAGCATTTATATCCTATCCACAACAGTCACCCATTATGTAATATACCAAAATGTATATAAACTAGTAAAATATACTCAATAATATAATAATAATTTCCATAATTCATGGACCCAATATAAAATGTAATTTCATTAAATTAAATATTAAGGATTTTTTTCCCTCAATGATTATTTTATACATTTTATACTACATCCAAAATGTTTAATAAAATTACCCTAAAAGAAAACAACAAATTAAAAATATTGTTTTTATACAACTTAACTCAATTAATATTCCACCAATATATCCTTCATTATAACAAACTTCCATTTCAAAAAACCTTATAAGGTGTTAAAATACAATGATCATTCGATCATCCATAAATAGATAAATCCATGATAGATTCCAAAATATTAGGAAAATCTCAAAGGAAAGAAAATCATACAAAATATACTATAATACTTATTCTAAAATGATGTTCAAATAAGTTTGAGTATATTAAATAATTTATAAATCAAATAAAAATTAAAAAATATGAACTAAATCACATTATCATCAAATAAAAAAAATTTATAAGTTCTCCAATTCAATTAAATCATTCTAAATCTCTCGTTATCTAATCATAATATCATCACTATTCATGGTTATTGGTACCGTTCAACATATGTTATCATGTACTAAAATATAAATCTCTCATAGAAAAATAAAAATTTATTTAATTATTTTTATAAAAAACATATCATTAATAAAATTCATTAATCAAAATACATAAAAACATCAGAAATTTAATTAAAAATATGGACATAATATAGTTTTTTCCTAATAATGGAGTTAATAATTAGATTCAGATATAGTAAATGATAACTCCAACATTCCACACATGTGTGAAATTAAAATATAAATGGTAACTAATGATGAAAATAAATTTACACCATAAAATTCCTAATTTTAGTATAGTTATTACTTTAATTATTCGGTTGATATCCATAATGAAAAAAACAACCAATTATTTTTTGAAATTCCTCTTAGTTCATCTTCCCATTTTATTGATATATAAGAGGATAATTCAACATTCCTCTATGGTCAAGTTGAAACTCCATTTATCTCTTATTAGGTGTGTTGGAAAACCCTCCATTTATATATTGATAATATAATAACCTTATTTTTCATTTGTTGTAATCATCATGCTTTATATTCTATAGTTCATGAGGACATTCATTGCAATGATAATCGTATTCAACAATAATTCGATTCCATCAGGTTCAAACAAAGGAATTATACAGAGATTCATAGTGTGGGAAAGAATAATCATATTAGGAGACCACATAATCAGGAAATATCTGTTATAGGATCTATAAATTGTGACACCTTACTCCATTAGTCCATTGGTGTATCCTATGTCATTCATAATCATTACCAAAAGATTTGAATTTTATGATACATGTAGAATTATCACATGGTTTCCTATTAATTTTTTCTTATTCGATATTTAAATGTATAACTAATCCTTCATATGATAAAAAATCTAGAATCACATACTTCTCATATATATATAGATATTTCATCTTAATTAGTGAATATTTATTACATAACATAATTACCCATTCCAAAATCATTTAGGGAAAGTAACATTGAAAAATATAATAATAAAAATTAGTTCATAAAATATCTACGTCATTGCCCAATTATTTCTAATTAAAAACATTGTTCATATAAATATCATTCTTAATAACTTTATTCATAACCTTATAAAAATATACATATGAAATGTTTTATATTAGATTCCATGTATGGGTATATAAGTGATATATCAATTATAACATGAGAATAACAGGATCATTATAGAATATAAACAATATATTAATATTTTAATAATCATACCATTTATTTAAAAGATAATAATACTATTTCATTTCAATAATCATTAAATTCACTATGTAATTAATTTTAATGGATATAAAGAACACGCTCTATGAGATAATATTAAAGGCATAAAACATAGAATCGTTGAATAAACATAATAATATAATATAATTTAAATAACACTAAAGTAACATTTCCAAGACTACAAAAGATAAATCGGTTAAATCCATATAACATAATAGAAGAAAATTGTTACTCCTAATACTATAAAAGATGAAAAAATTCCATTAATGAATTGGGTTCACCCCCTTCTAACCTATGGATCTCATGTTTTATCCATAAATATGCAATGCATTAGAGAGAGATATAAAACCCACTAATAACATAATGAAAATGAAACGTATGTCTTCTAACTTATCACTAATGATTCATCATATGATAAATCATTAATATAAATGGGTTTCATATGTATATTTTTATATCATAATCTATGTAAAAGAAATGGGTTTTGTAAATATTTAACATTTTAATCAAAGAAATACTATGGAAATGAAATGGGTTTCATAATAATTTATTCATACAATTCATAAATAATTTTAAAAAAATATTTAAATTATCCTTGTAGCATATCCCTAGAAAATTAGATGTTAAATAAATGGTTATATTTATATATTATTAGAAATTACATTAAATTATCTTTTAAAAATTCATGTAAAAAAGAGTAATCCCAATTTGAAATTACAAATTAATAAAATATATAATTTCTAATGAATGAAATAATATTCAAAAAAATATTTTCCAAACATTTAAGGAATATTATATGAATATTCATGATTTTAAGAATAATTAATTAGTAATTTATAAGATAAAAAAATATTTATTTAACAAAGATAACAAATAGATAAATGTAATTCCTTGGTCAAAAAATGACCATACGATTTAGTAATAAAAATATAAAAATTAATTTTTTTATAAATTATTATAAAAAATACTATTAGAATATTAAAAAACATATTTTATGATTTTTTTAAAAAACATTGACATGGGAAAAAAATTATAATAAAGAGAGAAATGGAATATTTTTTCATCAAACAAATATTTGTGGTCACAAAATAATGTAAGGTGAGGAAAATAAATGGGAAAAACATGTTTTCAATAAATAACCAAAGCTGAATAAAATTAATAATTTCATTTGTATGTAGATCATAATATTTCCTCATCATAACATTATCATAAATAATATATATATACAACGAAATTGTAGAATAAATCCATTAAAATATTGGTATATTTTGAGTAATAAACCCCAAGAAATATGGACCATTATATGGATAAATAGGTAAATAATTTCATGAGGATAATTCTCAAATAAAATCATTTGAATTATATACACCAAAAAAATAGATGAAGGGTTAATATTTCATTTTTTCAACCGAAATAAAATTGATATCAAAATTATATACATCTAAATCAACCATATACTAAACCAACTAAAACCTCATATATAATAAATTTAATATAATTATGAATTTGTAAAATACAAATGTTCATAATTATAAATTTATATTTTATCCCCATATAACATTTAAAGACACATTTTATCGATAAATTATTATTTATGGGTGTTAAGTTCTTAGTTTATCATGAGTATTTTAGGTGGGTTTTTATGTCATTTTACATTTTACATAATTATATCACATAATGTATTTTAATAGTGATAGAAATATAATATATATTAATTATATACATATTTTGATTCATCCATGATGTTAATGATAGAAAAATTAATAACACAGATCTTGGAGAAGGTATTCCATATGTAGTCTTGAACACTATTTTCATTTCATCACATAAAAAATAAAAGAAATTTAAATAATAATTCACCATTATAGAAGAAATATATTTGATATATATCATATCTATTCATTAAATATACCAATATTACCATCCATGTAAAATGTAAATGTAAAATGAATCACGACGCTTAGTGGAGAAGGAAGTCTAAATATACGTGTGGATGATGTTATCGATTTACAACGGTTTATAATGATGGAAGATATATTTTATAATATAATGGTAAAATATTAATTTTATAATTATAATAATATATAAAAAACATAGATTTCATTGAGTAAAATAACAATTTAGATGAAATATATTGGTTGAGGTGATCACCTCTTCATGGAAATGACTCAATTAGATCCCCCCAAAGTGGCCATGTTATTGGTCTTTTAGGAAACTCATCACCTCTATAATTTTAAAAAAGATTTTTTTAAGAAATATATTAAGATTTCAGTTTATCTATAATCCAAAATGTTTCATAATGATATTTTATAATAGGTTTCCATATATCATTTATGTGAGATACTCGTTTAAAATTTCCCAAAAGATTAAATTATAATAAATTTCATCAAAATATAAATTCCTCCAAAAGGAAATGGATTATAAGATAGGGTAGTATATTATTATAATCCCATAAAAAATATAAATTAATTCATTTTTTCATTTTGAAGCATTTTATAATTATGAATTATTAGTTAACAAATTATATTTTAACTACGGAAAAAACATTTATATATTAAAGGGTTATTCTTTTTTGTTTTCAATGTGAACATTTTATCATAATTTTAAATTTTATTAAATTTTAAATCATAAAAAATCCAAAATTGTATCACTCAAAAATTTTGATAATTTTGTGACTCTTTTAACAAAATCCCTTTTCAAATAATTACATTTTTGTCAATTTTGACCCTATTCATTTAATTAACATTTGATGCATTAAAAAAATGGGTCAATTTGAATATAACCATTTAATAAAACACTAATATGTTATCTTATCTAATTAAATTAATGGAATATATTATCATAACCAAATTATACCTCTATTAGTTTTTTACTATATTTAATTATATTTTTTATTAATTAATGATATATTGCATAGAAGTTGTTTAAGAAATTATTCTAATTAAATAAAAAATATAAATTATATATAAACATCCATCATTAACATAACATCATTTCTCACAATTTTAATATTAATATTCATTCATAATTATTTTCATCAAAATTTGAATAGATAGTATATATTACAAAGAGACTTATATATTGTACCATTATTCAATTAAAGTAATATATCAGTCAGTTTCATCAAACATGTTCCATTAAACTACTCATGTTTGAAACTATGGTCATGAGTGTCAAATTTATTTCACTATAAAAATTATAAATGATTGTTATTATGTTTTACTCTTCTATTATTATTTTAACGATTTTTAAAATATATTCAATCATATTGTAGTGATATTATTTTTACATTTTTAGTGTCAATATAATTACCATAAACAAATAAATGACACATAAATGGATAATTTAAGAAAATATGGAAAATATATTAGTATATTGAAAGAAAATAATATTTTTATAAACATTATTTAACTTAATAAAATAATTTTTATTCAAAATTATCATTAATGTAAAACTTAAGAACTATTTAATAAATAGAACTAAATAAAATAATGAAAATAATTAAAATTAGAACCAAATCATTTAATAAATTAATATAATTTCATATTAATCATGAAATCAATTCAATCCTATTAATTATGTCATATTCTCATACATTTATTATTTTTAATATCTTTTATTTCATTTTTCCAGTAATTTTAGAATTATATGGTTTATATTTTATAAAAAAAATTAGTAATTATTTAATACCTACTAATTAAATTACATCAGGATAATTAGATTATTATTTTAAATATAACAATTTATATCATTTCAGTGTATATATTATCCAAAAATTATGTTATGAAAACTTCTTTAATATTTTATTTTGACATTTCTGGGCATGCCCATGAATTGCACATGCATTTGGATATGACACTAGTTATATAACTCCAAAACACTTGTATATAAATTCAAATTATTTAAAATACATGATATTTTATTATTATGTTGATAAATTACTAATTATATGTCAAATATTGTCTTGTTGATACCATATTTGACTTTTCCAGCCTTGTGCATACCCTACATCGACTGTAGATATAATTTTCTTATTTAAAATGGAATAAATTATAAATATTATTTTAGGTACTATTTTTTAAGATAATTGAAGTATTTTTTTAAATATTTATTGTATATGTTTTATAAAAACATAAATAATGTTTCTGTCTTGGATATATCAAAAAAACATTATATATTTATGAAATTCATTAATCGGTTTACTCTTTATAGAAAATATATCTTCTAATGAAGAATTTTAAAAAAAGAACACATAAATATAATTACCATGATTTATTAAATAATTAATATCATTTCATTAAATTCCATACATATAAGTGATTTATTTTACATTTAACAAAAATGAATAGAATTAAAATAAAGATAGATTAAAAGAATTAATCAATGTATATAAATGATATTATACCAATTTCAACAATAAAATTGATTAAAATGAAACTAAATGGATTATTAAGAACATTATTTAATTTATATTCATTTTAATATATTTTTTTCTAAATTTTTTTTAAAAAAATTATTTCCATAATATATGATTTTAAAAAAAATTCTATATTTTAACTATTCACTGGAAAATCAATCTTTTTAGAAAATTGAAAAAAATCACCCATGGATAACATTGTTAATATTATTTGAAAAGAAATCAATATTTTTATAATAAAATATTTTTACTTTTTTTAGTATTATGTATAATAAGTTCTCGGAGAATTTAGTAAAGTCATTTTTTAAGAAGACGTATTTTTAAAATAGAAAATAACACTACTAAAAATTTTCTGATTATATACAAATAATTAATAAATATGTTCATATTTATTATGATATGTTTATTTATATTTATATTTATCATAATTTATTTAATAATATTCCTACCAACCAATTTAACAAAAACCATATAACATTCCCATTAATTTATAATATTTTAATAGTGTATCATGGTACCTTCAAACGTGGTGTTGTGTTTATTGAACAATATGGAAAAAATAAATTTATATTAAGTTGAATAATTTTTAATATATCAAGGTGTTATAGTTTTATTGATGGTTTCATCCAAATAGATAGTGATTTCATCATTTCTTTTGTGCTATGAACCGAAATCTTTAATATAATACCCCTTGTGATATGGGATTGATTAATGATTTCACTTATCTGATTTTAAAAAATTAATATATAATATATGTTTTACATGCTTCATTAATGTTTAATGAAATTCATTGAATAACTTTAAAATAATTTTATATTAATGGGTAAAAATAATTTGTATCATCTAAAGACTTTATATTATTTATTAAATCACTTTTGGAAATTATCATGTCATAATACCAACCAAAAAAGTATAAAATATTTTTAGTTATCTATAAAATTTCATTTCATAAAAAATTATTTCAAAATATAGATTAGATAATTTTAACATGCTATTTTCTAAGATAAAAATTATTTTATCAAAATGACACTATAATTATATGAAACATCCCTTTAATATTAAAATTCATTTTCATTTAAATACACTAGTTTTATAACAATAATAGTTCTTTTACCCTTATAAAAATTATATTCCAATTTTAGATCTTTATCATATTTTGAATTTAAATATATAATATAGAATAACATTATACAATTAAAATGATGTCAATTAAAAGAAATTATTTATTTCCTATAAAAGAATTTATAGGTTGAAACTATATATTCCCAAAAAATACATGTAGTCTTCCATCAAAAAAAATATATTTTCTAAAAAAATATTTATTTAGTCACTTAAAATAAAATAATAAATATTAGTAGATATAAAATCTATTATATTGATAATAAAATTTATGAAATCAACTAATGATAGTCTAGATACCTAACCCATTGTTCCACTTGAATATTCCCTACGGGTAATGGGAGTTATGGTGACACTTTCTTGAGGTGGTTCAATTATCATGGTTTGGGAAATGATCTCAATTATCATTAAATTAAAGACAAAATAGTTCCTCTAATTTTTTAATTATTTATTATAAAATGGGATTGATCAAAGGTTAAGCCCAATGATGTCACCTCCTTCAAAAGCACATATAAATGGGCTTCAAAGTGTATGATCTTTCTGGTTGTGGAAATATCTTAATTAAATTATTCCAACAATAATAAATCATTAAAAGTAATATAATTATCGATATTACCGCTATATAATGAATATATTTTAAATGGTTGTAATTCTAAATAGAATTTTAAATCTAACAGTCCACAAAATGGTCTTGAATTACAAAAAATAGTGTATTCTTTTTCTATAATTATATTACATATCAGAGCAATTTTTCATCAAAAAGGGATTTTTATTTTTAAATTTCTAGGTCATTACATTATTCCCCCTTATGAAATTTTACCTGAAAAAGTTTTATTCCTTAAATTAAAATAGATGAGTATATTTTATGTTCATCTCCTATTCTGGATCCCATGTCTCTTCATCAATCTCCTAGTTCTGCCACAATATTTTGACCAGTTGTGTTGTCTTGTTTCATAAAACATTATCTATATGATATGTGATCATCACCAAATCCTCCTCATATGATATTTTTTATCATTACATCATTTGTATTCATTAGATGTGAGGGTTCCAGTATGTACATACTCATTTTGTATATATGGAACACATCTGTACATTAGATAGAGTAAGTGGGAGTTCTAGTTGATAGGGAAAAAATGATATGTTATAATGATCTTAAAGGAACCTTTATGTCTTGGACAATGAATTCCCTTACCTATAAACCTATTGACTTTCATCAATAGTTATATAAAATGGAATAATTTATCTCTAAACAAAATATCTATGTCTCAAAAGTGAATGCATGTATAATATTCGTATCAAATTTTTAGGGATATAATATAATGTGGAATGGTTTGAACCTTTCATTTCATTTCATGGATATGATCACGTCCCATGAAATTCCACTCTCTAACATCATCCCAACATCTTAGTTTCCAAATTATCCTACCATTGATAGCTTCCTAATGTTTTTTTTAATTATATAATTCCAACTGCTTTTATATGGCAACAATACTAGGTGAATTTTTTTATCCCAACCTTCTTGGATATCCATTAAACAATAAGTTATTATATCACTTATAATTTGAATGGTTCCTTCATAATGAACATCCATATATGGACGATAAGAAGTGTTAAAGATCAGTTCTATATCAAAAAATGGTTGTATACTTTTTTAAACATCATGGTAAACATCCAATCTTGTAGAAAAAACCATAGGTAGAGGAACTCCATATAGTATTTTCACATACCTTATATATATCTTTATGAGCTACTCAAGTGATAAATATTCCATTATGCAAATAAATTGCATTGACGTGTTATGGAGATCGACTACCACCATTATGGAATAATTTCTTTTAGTTATTTTGGTGAATCCATAGATGCAATACAAGGTTATGTCTTCCAATATTAAAAATACTATGGGAAATTGTTTCATCAAACACATAGAATTTTTTAATTTATCCTTTACATGTTAAAATACCACACATCATGATAATGGTTCTAGATTTTTTATTTATGTTATCATATTTGAATGTTTATAAAAATGTATTTAAATCATAGTTCATCATGGATAAATATTTAAGGTTGACATATCCATATCATCAAGATGTTCCCACATAAGTTGTAGTTTAGGTGTGAAACATATCTAGGTTATGAACCATATAACTCCATATATAGAGATTATGATGTCCATGATATTTGATACATTTTTCAATACTCCACATTATCCTCATTAACCACGTTATTCCTCTCATAATTATATTTTTGAGTATTAATTTGAGAATAGTATGATGTAGATCCATTTATTATTCCCATATCAATACATTATATGTTAAAGAAGAATAGATTCATTAAAATTATCATCATGGATATGGTTGTCAGATCAATTACAGTTTGATAATCTACTAGTTTGTTCACCTTCCATCTATGGAAATGTATTTTACAATAATAATCCTTAATCATCTCCATCAAACATCATTTGTTTATTTTGATATCAATTTATATGATTATTAACATGAGGCTTTTTGAATCCATATATATATATATAACATATATCCATAATGATATTTTTGGGAAATCATCATCATGAATATTAGGGTAGCCTATTATAGATTATTTTTTGGGTAGTTATGATCATGGAAATTAAAACTTTGGGAGGTATAGACAATCAATTTTTTATCTTACATGTGTATAAAACCCAATACATTTTTAGATCTATTATTTTATATCACAAATCCTTCCCCATTGTTTAGTAATATGGGTACATGTGAATAAATTATCCTATTTTAATCACCATAAAACATGCTTAATAGTCCCCATAATAGGAAAATGTCCCCTATCCAAATTATCATTTCAATGGTATTTAATATTATGAGTTAATTCTCTTGAAATGATGATATTTCCATGAAAATCAAAGGAAACTACTTATGTCCATCATATAACTTTGATTGGTATGTCCTTAAAATACCTCTATATAATATAAATATAGAGATATCCTATTCAAGGGAAAAATGACCCAGAAATTTTTCCTTCTACATTAATAATTAAAATTTCATATAAATATCATTAATTTTTTACCCCAAATTTACTTCAGTATTACATACAAATTCTCCTCATTCTCCTCCTTTCCATTTTAAATGAAACGAATATCATCTATAAAGTCTTGAGACTTATTTTATGAAATCCCTAAAGGCTTTATTAATTATATATATTCATATTTTTGGAGAATTTACGATTCAAAATGTTATAACCATGTACTCATTGTTCCCAAACCTTATACAAAACACATTTATGGGTTTCATCCTTCTTCACTTTTACATAATAATTTCCCAGTTGATGATCCATCAATGATATATACTAGGAAACAAAATGACATTCGAAAAAGTTATAAATCTTTTGTGGATGATACATGTACTTTTATCCTGATTTATTAGAGTTAATAATAATATATGTATAAGTGCATTGAACTGTCATTATTTTAGAAAAAGCGGACTAGTGGACCCCATGTTGATGAAATTTTGTCTAAAATCCCATTATATATATTATATATAGTCAATTATCGAACTCCTATGGTTCTATAATGGAAAAAATCTATAGATTCTCAAATATTTTAAATTCTCTCGTTATTTGATATATAGAGAAATAAACCTCTCAAATATGTTGATGAATAAGAAATTATTCTGGAAAGAAATTAGTGAATTCCTATACAATAAAAATTCCATCAAATTTTGTTTTTTCAATAGCATCAATAATATGATGTAGATATGATATCTCACATGGTAACAATTTCCATTTTTGATATGATGACACCCAATGAGATTCCACCACTTAATAGAACTTTTATCGAATTGTAAAGGCATTTTCAATATAGAGGGTTATTTTTTTCCTCATCAATTTATGATGTCTCTATACAAGGAACTATAGTCCATGATCATAATAGAATAAAATTACAAAAAATGTATTATTATATGAATTTTTGGGAAATTATGAAAATGGATTTTGACAGGGGATAACATATAAAATTAGGCGTCTTGATCGATTTTCCATACCCTTGTCATGATTCGGAATCTGATGGTGTTTAGATGTGGCCAATATTGTGACTAGAAGGGATCTATTACAATATTAAATAAGCAAGTGGAATACAAGATTTGTAAGGGGTTTTCAAATCATTTATGGGTAGTTCATGGTTTTTTAATTCTTCCTCAAAGCACGCCTCACAATATATATTAACTCGATTATAAATTTCCTGAGCAATTCATTTTTTATAAGAAGTTGATAAGATAACATTTACACAATGTGCATGAATTACATACCGTGTAAATACCCTACACCTAACCATTATAAAAGTTATAGAACTATAGATTTTCTACAACACCGTAGAATGATCTATAATTTATGAGATTTGATGACCTTTTTCTCTAACATTTGTAGAATCCATCAACATGGAATGATCATTGGCTTCCTCTTTCGATCTATAGTGATCCAACATGATTTATAGCTTAGTTTATTTCGTGGTATTTCCAATTTTTTTCATTTTTATTCTAGACTTCATGAAATTATATTGAATTTTTTCTCTTCTAATTATAATGTATTTTTCTTATTTTCATTGTTTTTTTTATTTTTTTCATTGAGTCCATAGATGGATGAAACGTTTTTAGGACATGTGATTTAGATTTATAAGTTTGTTCTATTTTTTGTTGAATAATGTTGATTCCTTTTTGGTGGGGGATTTTTATCATCTCTATTTATTAACATTAAATTTTTAATTGATATTGGTTTATACCATTTTATATAAATGGAATTAAACTAAAAATTATTTGAATAATATTAATAATTTAAATAGTTATTGATTATTTATGCTTTGACAGTATGGTACCTATTTTATTGAATGATGATGTGGCATCTATGATATTATTATTAGCATGTTTTTTTCATGGTGTATCTTATTTAAATTGATAAAAATTTAAATTGAAAAAATAATTGAAAATTAAATGGCTATGAATTTAATGTATATGTATTTTTTAATTTGGTGTTTGTGGTAATTTTATGATAAAATAATTAAAGAGTGTTTTCATGATAAATGAAAAACTTATTCCATGAGATGACATAATTGATCAATGAACCTAATTCCTGATAATGACATTATATGGTTGTAAAAATTATCTTAATTGATTATTCTACTTATCAATGTGTGATGAAATTTTTTTCATTCAATACATCCTGATTTCAATTTTGACTTATTGTCATAGTTTGATTCCTCAGGATTCTTATATATGGAACCTTTGAAAAATAAATCAATTATGTCAAGATGGCATTTGAACTAGTACTGTGACAAAAGTTACCATTACGGCTTGAGAATCCCATTTTTTAATGTAATTGAGTGAATTTTTTGGTATTTGTGAGATGTTGTTTTCATTTAATGAAAGGATTATTTGATTTTGGGAATATATTTTAATGACGGATGTTCTTGATTATTCTTTATAGATTTTTTTATGTTCTCCGAAAAAGAGATTTTTGATATGTGGGGTGGGGAGGACTAGATGTGTTGTTCTCCTATAATGGATGATCCTTGGATGACTGATGTGATGTGGGTGGGGAGGCCCAAATGATATTCTTGTATTTGAAACAAGTGATGTGAAGATGCATTAAGATAAACATTTATGAATTGGGGATGACACCAGAGAATTTGGAATGTTTTGAAGATGGGATTACTCATTTATGTGGTTGTAAGTGACATGATTCTTACTTTTAATCTATTTAATTTTCATTGGTCATGTTTCATGTCTTATTATCATTCCATTCCCCACTACTTGAGGCAGTTGAATGTTCTTGGATACTTTATTACTCAAAATGGTTTCTTAGAATTTTTTTCATAGAATACATTTATATATAATAATGTGAATAATGGATAAATGGAACCAAATCCATGGGAAGTTGGTTAAGGAATTAAAGTTATTAATCATTGTTATTCTTGATAAATCATAGACCCGATTTTAATTATGCCTCAAGGGAATGAAATTTTTTCTGATTGTTAATGTAAGTTATTATGGAATAATTTTAATATTTAATTAATTCATATGAAATAATTAATGTAATGTCAATTTTATAATAAAATTTACTAATTAAGGTATATATTTTAAAAACATAAGTGCTTATAGGATATCTAGTTATAGTAGTGTTAGTCATGAGTCTGACGAACGTTGGCTACAATTGGATCCAAAAATTGATCTTAGCCATAGTATGTTTCTGAGGTATATTGTATCATAATTATTTTTATGATTTTATATGCTTCTCATCCAATGTTAGATTAGGAAATTGACACCCAGTGGACTCTGGGGGGGTGATTTCCTCAATGTCACACTGGGAGGAAGAATGTCATAATACACGCTGTGGCCTCAATCTCATCTCTCTGTATTTAATTTTGTTCATAAGCATGAGGGATCGTTTTTTCGTCTATATATGAATAGATATGTGATGTATTGTGTATATATTTATAACTAGTATCTCAATATATTTTATCAAAGTAAATGTTTAGGTATAATGGGAATAGTCTATGATGGATTGAGATATTTACTTGATGTATGAGTTGTGATGACTTGAGGTTTAGTGGAAAATATATGATACATGTCATATGGGATGTGGTGTCTCCCAAAAACTAAAAGGTATGTATATATTTATATGTGGATGGGATGATTTGATTATTTGATAATCTGATAGATGATACAGATGTTGTGACTCTATGGCCATGTGTTTCCGGGCTAGCCAATTTTATTGATAGATTCTCAAGACATGCGGAATTTGGAGAATGATTAAATTTAGTGGGGAAGCTGTGGTGGGGTACCCGTGATGTTTCAATATTATATTATATGTTCTCTATTATTTGTTTCCAACTATGATTTCGTGATGGTGAGCCTAAAAACATAGTATACCTATTTAGGTGATGAGTTAGAATCACTATTGTCCATTGTTCTTTAGCATTCATTCTATATTTTTTCCTAACAGGATATAGGGAGGGTCCTGCAGAGTATAAATATATACATTCCATTTGTATTTTAAATTTTTTTGGGTCATTTGAGGAATATTGGAGATCATGGTGGATATTACTAACATTTGATTTAGTCGGAGCTATTTAGACTATGTGGTCACTAATATTTGTAACTTTCTGTGTACTTTTAGTTTTCATTTCAATTGTTTATTACATTATGAAATTTCATTATGCACTTTGGATTTCATTATATATATGGATGATAGTATTTTGTATTATATACATATTATTTATATTTTCCTCGTGTTTCTCATATATGGTATTTCCTCCGACATTTATGTTTATTATACCCTCGATGCTCGTCACCATCCTGGGGCCTAGAATAGGTGGGACTGAGGAATTCATTATCATTACTACCTCATTTTTTTGTCTTTTTTGGGAGGCATTCAAGATAGAGTGGTATAAAAGTACTAGGTTGGGGGATATAAAAGTTTCTGGATTTAGAAAATGGTGAGGTTACAAGGGATAGTAGGGAAACGATGTTACCTAAGTTTAGTTAGTGACGTATCAAAGGATACTCACTGAAACACAAGTTTTTGGTCCCTACTATGATCGTATTCATAGACCATTATTTTTACTATTATATATAAATGAAGTTATACTGTTTTCATGGTAGAGACCTAGGTAATGTTCACGTATCATTCATCAAGCACCTGTGTTTGAAATGGGTAGGCCTTGGGATGTGATAAATCCATTTAAAGATAATAAAATAAATAATTACATAATGTAAAATATTCAATATTGGATGTTTAATATTAAAATATTTTTTTATATGAAGTCATTGATCTAGTTAAACGTCATTGTATAGTTTGTGCATGTGATTATCAACATGATATTCCATTAGATCACCATAGGGTGGGGGTGGATGATGATGACAAATTAAGGATACAATTTGATAGTTTTAGTGCCAGCTCAGGGAGAAGTATGAGGGTACTGATTTTTATTCATTCATAGAAGAATTTTTGGTGGAGGATGTGATATAATATGTTTTGATTCAATATTGGAATGATCCCTATATTTCATTGGTTGTTATTATGCTTCATGGAGGGGTGAGGATTTGGTTGTTCTTGGCTTTCAGGGATTGTGCAGAGTTGGCAGTTTCATAGAAGATGTTCTGAGACAATTTCATAGTGGATTTATATAATTATTTTTGGGAATGTGTTCAGTCATTATTAGGTAATTACTCTTTAGATGGGGTTTATAGTTTTTGATAATTTTGGATCAATTCTAGGACCCATATGTGATTTTATTCAGAAATTTCGAAATATGAGGAGGATAGTGTCTACCATATCAAAAAGAATTTGTGTTTAGATATCCAGAACCAAGTCACCCTATTTATGCTAAATAAATATATCAAAGTGAAGGAATGGGAAGAGGTTATAGAGCGTAATATATATAAAATTGGTTCACTATGTGATTGGATTCATTAGGATACCTCACAATGAATAGATATTTTTTGGTGTTACCAGTTGTCATGAATGTTGATTTTTCAATCATCCGAGGGTAGGCCACAACCCTCATAATAAATATCATCTAATGGAAGAATCAATTAGTCCTATTTCAAAATGTTAAATTTTTTTATAAATTTTTTGGTCGATGTTATCATATTTTCCAGTGCCTGAGATTTCTAATTAGTAAACACACTCCATGTGTTCTCTTCAATTTCCATTATTGGGAAAGTTTCATCTGTACTAGTTGCATTAGGGTGTTCCAATTTAGGATCAAAAAATAGGACATGAGATAATAATATTACAACACCAAAATGATTTCAGTGAGAGAAGATTGTAGGTGTGTGGTATTCTTCTGCAGGGTTTGAGAGGTCCCCGATTAGGTCTTGGTAAGCTTCATGATTTATAATTTCTAGTTTTAGGTGAACCATATGTCCTTAAAAATTCCATTTTCATGTTTCTAACTTCTCTTCATTATTTTCTTATTGAGGAGATATGCACTCATTCACATAACCTACCATCATATATTCATTAGGGAATTAGGTTGTGAGGATTCTTATTCCATTATAGTGGACTAAGCTAGTAAAGGTTTATTAGGATTGTTTAAATTATTTAAAGACTATGTACTGGTGTTTGTGTAGCATTAATCAAAGGAAAATTTACAATATTTTCATATAATACAATATGAAGTCATTTTTTTCATGTAATTACATATTCATTATAGGTTATCATGTATTTGTTTTGGATGTATTTGGTGTATGGTGATTATGATAGAGATCTTGTGGTGTTTTCTGGAAAGAGGGACCCTCGTATGGGTCAGATGCATGTTCCATCATTATTTATTTTTAATTGGAGATGATTTTATGCCCTTCAAGGTGTTAGAAGACAATGTTTCTCTAGGATTTAATTGAGTACCCTAATGTCTTTCTCGAGGCAGTTGCAGCAAAACACCCATGAATGGATATCTAATTTGGGATCAATCTATTAACTTGTGTTCCTCATATCATGGTGTTTCAATATCGGATGGAACCATATACGTTGAGATATCTATAGGTAAAACATGATGATTTGTTCTAGTGGAAGTTTTAGGGCCATTTTCACCCCATTGGGTGAACCAGATTTGTTTTTGAATAATTATTATGGTAGTTTTCATTTTATTAATTAATTATTACTTCTTGATACAACTGATATTAATCAGCTTCTATAACCATCTATGGATTGATGATTTATTTTATTAGCTAATGGGTGAATTTTTGTTCATGATAATATATTATATAGTAATGATATCATCATATGCGAGTGATGTATGGGGATCTTTTGATGAATTCTTTCTATTTTCTTCTTGGAAATTATGAGTTTCTGAGGATGTTTTTATGTGTAATAGATTCCAGAGTAATGTTTACAGGGAAGAAGATTTCTGTGTAATGTGTTTTTCTGGATAAATTCATGGTGGTTTTGTTGGACTGCATCCTCGTGTACTCCGAATTTGAGGAGGATAATTTTAATAATTAAACTTCTATTTTAGGAGTTCTTAGTTGTGACTTATTTTTTAGGATGTGGTCAAAGAGTGAGCTATAGGCTCATGAAGTCTATTTCCATGTCCTTTCTTATCCAAAGTGGTAGTAGATATGGATCATTATAGCATAAAATAAGTTGTATCTAGAGAATCCCCTACGATAGTGGCAGAGGATCTGAGATTACATTTTCCTTATGAATATTAACTGATGTAAATAACCAATTTCTATTGGATGTCGACTCTACTGATAGCTCTGACTAAAAACAATCCAGTGTTCTAATATATTGAATATTGTTAGAAAACATTTTTTAACCTGGTGGAGATGTTGGTCATTGTTCTATTAATTTCTTTTCAATCATAATGTGTTTAGTTTTAGATTTAATATTATTCTTCACATCATGGAATGGGATGTGTTATGATTGAAAAATGATCAATATTAACATAATTTTCTCATTAGTAACATCCACGTGTGCATAACTACGCCTCCCATGATCATGAGTTGGTGAACGTAGTTTTCACATTCAAAATGTGAAACATTGCCTCATCAGTGATTGTTGTTTGTTTTTATAAGTCATTAGAACATGAGTTATGTATTCTAATAGAATGAAATGAACATGAATAAAAATTAGTGAATATAATTATTATAGGATAATTTTTTTTTTGATTTCACATATTCTATAATTAGGAAATTTTTTTCCTATGTACTGAGAATGATTCCATATTAGGATGTCATGCATGAATTTGGGGATTTATGTATTATTATAGAAGAATGATCAGTGATGCATTTAGATATGTGAGTGTTTTTTGGTATAGGTTACACATTCTAGATGAAACATTGTATATATTTTGTGTAGTAGGTAGAAGCATCCCATTTGGAGGATTCTGAGGTGAGAGATGGAGGTAAAAAGTTTTCTTTCATGATTCCTGATATGGTTTAACTATGGATGGATAATACCATTTGTTTCTATGGGGAGGAATTTCTTTCCATTTTAAATGCATGAGATAGTTCTTTGGAAGATTTATAGTTCACATTTGTTATATATAATTATGTGAAAAAGATGTATTGAGTGTTTTGAGGTTAGTTTTGGTGGCCAGGAATATAGCATGTACTGTTAGTGTATCTTTTCCGTTGATTGGTCTAATAGAAAGTGAAGGATGAAAATCATGGTACTAGTAGTTTTATGTAACCTTTAAATTTTCTCATGTGTAAGTGTGATGGCATATAGTTTGCTACACATACCAATATACCATTAGATCATGGAGGACATGAATCGATGTGGGTGATATTGGATCTTTTAATGAAATAATACCACATTATATAAATCATGTAGTTGATATAAGTGGAGGTGTAGTCAATGAATTTTCTTGTAGAAGGTGGTGATACTCCAGAAATCTAGGAGGATGATCATCTATGATCAGGATCCTTATTTTACCACTAGGCTTTTTATAGGTATCTGGTATGCAATGTGTTATTAGTTATCAGTTAGGAATTATTTTAGTCGACAGAAGAATAGTCAGATAGAGAAAACTACTAATAACAATGAATACATATTGAACTTCAGTTCCCTGGATTTTTTTGTTTTTTAGATGAGGCTCATTAACATTGTCATGATTTTAGAAAATATTTGTTTCCACTCCACCATTGGTATGATACTGTTTGAATATTTTTATAACTGACCTTTCTTTTCTCCGTTGTGATGGACTAGGGTCTGTGATGACGGAATTCTCAATTCAGAAATGGGATTGAATCTAATTTAGATTTCTCAGGTAATTCACTAGACGATTAAGTAGCCACATTTGAGCTATAAATCCTAACCTGATCATAACATGAAAACTATAGACTTTGATGATAGATATTATGTTTTTTTAAAGGTGACCCCATCATGGGAATTGATGGTTTCATCATGGGATTACATATTCTCTCTCATTTTATGGGATATTTGATCTGTTTTCTCATATTGTAGCTATATATTATGTGATAAAAATCTCCAACAATGATCCTAATACACGATGTTTTTCACTTTCGACATCATAATCATTATAATCAAGATGATTCTAATTTCATCCACTGTGGAGTAGTTGATGTTGATGATGATGTGATCATTTAGGGATACCTTTTTGATATCCAAGACCATCAAAAGGTATTTAATGGGTATTAAATTCCCATGGATCATTTATTATGGTGGTATGGTGGCATGTAAAAGAGTACAAGTGAACATGAGTCGTAGATTCACAATTAGTACCCTATGATATTTGTTATTGAACTCTTCTTTTATAACATTGTTATAATTATTGATGATGACCATTTTAGTTCATGGGAAAGTTTCATCTAATTTATCATCATGGGATTACTCTTGTTTGAGTGGTATCACCCCTAGGAGAGTGTTGAAAATATTTATTCGTAGCATATTCTTTTAACTCTACTCCATTGTTTTAGGTGATAGAGTTCATGACATGGATATATCCTTGAGAGATATATCATGTAGTGGATTTTTGTATGACCACTTTTTTTCTCTAAAATTTGATTTATCATTTTATTGGATGGGATATTTTTGAATGTAATCAATTGAATGGTCCTAGAACCATATATTCTATCCCTTTTTGTTTCTCCGAAACTCAGGGTGCTCAGGGGAGGCCAATAATGTCTCTGGATGGGTTCTTCTAGTAAACTATGTAATTTTATAGAACACATGACCTGAAAAGGGATTTCATATATTTTATATATAGCAATTGACATTTTATGAATATATCTTGATTTTCATTATGACATGTATTAACATGAGGTTAAATTCATTCTGGTGACATGTTTTCAGAGGAAGTAAAAAAATATACATTTACAAGACATGTAAGAATAAAATTCCATGAAAATTGTATATGCATTACATTTCTAAAAGGTTCATTTCAGATGATTTTGTTGAAAACCAAAGGTCCTTCTCGACAGTAGGTGATATGGAAACCCTTTTTTAAAGTGTATGGTGATTCCTATAATGGGGATCAATCCTTGGATTCCATCTTCGATCTTTGGTGATGCAATATGATTTGCACCTCCATTTGAGGAATTTTATGTCACATGGCCACATTTTACTTCTATTCATATTTCTATTTTATGGTTCATTATCTCTACTAATTCAAATGAGGTTTTCTTGGTTTTCTTTTGTGATATTTTTCCATTCCATCCATGGAAGGAAGAATCTTCTAGAACAAATAGTGATTGGGAACGACAAGATTTATCATTATCTTTAAATGAACATTAAATCTTATTAGTTATGGGATTGATTACATATATATTTATTTAAATTTATAAGAAAATGATAATGGATTATCCATTGGGATGGAAATTCAATTAAGATAATATCTATTTGAACTAGTTTAATAATGTGGATAATGATATCAAGTTCTTACCTTATTCCATTTTATATGGATTATTTTAGTTTTTCTATATAGCTTTATATCATTGAAATTATTAATAGAATGTTTTTATTATTAGAGTATCATATTTAAATTTATAATGAACATAATGATCTAATTAATTGATATGTGATTCTCTATGAAATTGAATATTATAAATGTTTTAATATGATGTTTTTTTTAATTTGATTTTGAACATAATTATTTAATTGTACATGTTTAATTGTTGTTTTATTCCTTGATATGATAAAATATGTTAATGAACCTAAATCATGATAATTATAGTATATTATTATATGTAGCATATTTATTTTGAGTGTTACTTCTCAGAGATTAATGAAAAACAATTTAATGATAGAGAGAATGTTTTTTAATTTATGACTTGTTATAGAATGATCCCTTATGATTCCTATAGATGGAACATTTGAATAATGAATTGGATACATCAATATAGAATAATAAATACTTATGTGATATGGAAAATTGTTACGGCCTAAGATGAGGCTTTTCATGAGAAGGCTGAGTGCCTTATGATGGACCCACGAGAGTTTGTTATCATATGAATGTTGCATGTCATGATTTATTGATGATATTTCCTTTTTGGGTTTTCCTATTTGTTATTGATGTTTTTATGATATAATTTTGATTTTAACCTTGTTATAAATATGTTGGGGACTCCCAGATGTGATGTGAGACTGGGATTGATGACCTTCTGATCACTAATATCTTTTCTATAGGGAGACCCAGCTAATGTGGTAGTAGTTGAGTCCATTTATGGTCAGATGCATCATGATATGAATTTTAGTACTAGGGATAGAACCAGATATGGTATAATGTATTTAAATTAGTATTCATCATTTATGTGATTTGGAGATTTTCTATTCACTCTTAGAATCTATGTAATTGATGATTGTTGTGTATCTTGTTCTATCTTCATTCCTTACCTCAATGCTTGAGGGATATGGATGTTTTTAGTTCCATCATTTATATTGATGGTATCCTACTAAGTTTTTTATCGAGTACCATGTTATGGAATGACATAAATAATGAATAAACAATTATTAAACATTGAGGTTGGAGATTATGGAATTAAAATTCATAAAACATATTAATCAAGATAAATTTAATACATATAATGTATTATTCACAAATGGTATAAAATTTACTCTAATGATTACATAATGTAATCAATAAAAACATCAAATGTTAATTAATTTCTAGTGAACTAATTTAGATAATTTAAATTTTTTAATAATAATAATTAATTAATGTATCTCTGTTAAATTATTTTTTCCCATTGGATATTTTTCCATAGCAATAAGAAGTCAATAGTCCATGTGATGTTGGCTACATTGGGTTCTATGACATAGTTATGCCCATTTTATAGTTGTGAACTATATTATATCTTGTATATTTTGTCACTTAGTACACTTCCACACACATTTTTGTATTGTAATATAACACCCAATAAATTTTCAAAGGGTGTTATCCCTAACATCATAGTGGGAAGATGAATGGAAGGCTACCCCTTATTACCCATCAATATTCCCTTGTTAGTTACTTGTGCTAGTATACATGATTTTTAGTTTTCAAATATATTTTTATATATAGAATTGATGTATTGTGGATGTATCAGACACATTTAGTAACCAATATAGTATCCTATGAATTATTATTGGACTTTCAGTTATAGACTACGATGACTTGATGTAATTAAATAGTGCACAGACTATGATAAATTTAGGTATAATACCTGAGGTATGCTACCCGACACATAGGTTGTTATGGTTCCCAAAAATTATTTTTCTTCACATTTAGATATTTAGATGGGATTATGTGATGATGTGATAATGTGATGCATGATGTTCATGTTGTCACTTCATGTACAGGTGTTCTCGGGAAGCCTATTTTGGAGAGAAATGCATAAGACAAGTGACATTTGGCCAGAGCAGTAACCCAAAGGGGAAGTGGGAGTGGGGTACCATTTATGATTATTTATTATATTATATTATCATTTATATGTTATACTCAGAGAGATTTTTACTTGGTGGGAAAATGATAATAGTATACATGATTAGAAGATGTGTTTGTTTCATTATTGTGATGGTTTATTTATAATCCTTTCTTTATAATTTACAGGAGGGGATATAGGGAGGATCCTATTGAGTATAAAATTTTGTTAACCCTACTTATATTTAAAATATTATACATTTTAACCCCAATATTTTGGGAATAAGGTTGGGTATTCCAATATCATCATTTATTAGGATCCATTTGGGATTCACTGTAGCTGCCCACATTAACTTTTTGGGAAATTTTAGATTTCGTTTCAGTTGTTTGATATTGTATGAAAAATCAGGTATGTGAATATGAATTAATTATATATATTTCTGGGATGATTTTTAGATATGAATCCTTATTATCTATCTCTTATGTATGTTTTTTAGTGGACAATGCCTCCCCTATAAATGTTTACTATACCGTTATTTTTTGTCTCCAAACTAGGGATTACTAGAGGCGAGAATCATGCACTAACTTTCTCTCTAAACATATTGTGTTAACATTGTGGGGGTGATATACACGAAAATTTTCTTGGGATAAAAAAATTGAACCATTCTTTATCATCACTGATAACATGTAATTAATGTTTTTGTTTAGTGTCTACATATTTCAACTTCACTTGTGAGATATGAAAGAATTCATTATACCACGGTCTAATGAGACATTTCAAATTCCTTAATGGATAATAATTATACCTATTCTATTTTGGTTCCTTTTCAAATAATTTATGTCTTTAGTTGTTTATTTAAGAATGTGAATTTTCATATTATAACAAACATATATTTGAAACATAAAAACCCTGAAAGGGTTACTCATAATTGATATATATTCCTTAATATATAAATTTTAATGTTTCAAAATAATTTCTCCCTGATCTATTTGGTGACATAAAATTTTATATTATTTTTTCCGTCAAATTGGTTCATAAAGAGTATATAAATTTACCAAATCCTACTCCCTTGATTTTGATACATGGTGTATAGCAATGACTTGTTGTCATGCATTAGGTGAAAATTAATATGATCTCATTGTGTCCATTTTAGGGTTGTAACACCTATGTAAAATTACTATGGACAAAACATTATTTCTAGTCTCCATTCATTTATTTTATTTCTTCAAAAAAGTGACTTTAAAATTTTTAATAATTTTTAGATATTTAGTTTTTTAGTCATATCCCGAATTTTTTAACTATTGGTTTCTAATCATTATCCACCAAAGAATACTATATACACATTTTAAACCAAATATGACAACTCGTATCATTAATATACTTTAATTCTAGATTTTTTACAAAATGATAGACATGATATAACACCATAAGATCTTGAGGTCTATTTCCCTTTGGAAATTTGGTAAATTATATAATAACATAAATCATGGGTTAAAGAAATTTATTTACAAACTATAAAACATTGAATTATATTCCATAGATTGTCAAAAACATCATTGGATAATATTGGGATGTACATTTGAAATGGGTGATCTATAATGACCATAAAGGGAATACTAAATTCATAATATGATAAAATTAATTCAAGCTGGTCAATATAAATATCAAAAATTAAAAAAAATATAATATATATAAAAATTATCATTTAATCATAATATACAATGATAACATGATGAGATTATAAGAATGGGGAAACAATATAAAAATGAAATATGAATAGGTCAATGATAACTACCAAGACCACATCACATTGTGTACGTAGTCCCATAATTTATTATTCGACTCCGAAATACCATACATAATGAAGATTTTGATATAAAAATTACCTAATTCATTGGATGGCTTTATAATTTTTTCTCATCCATCATATTAATATCATATGTATGCATAAGATTGTTGTATGGATCAAACAACATAAGTGATTATTTTATCACATTCAATTCCATTATTATGGATTTTGAGTTACATAAAAAAATTATCCAATCTAATAAATATTGGTAAAACCTAGTCAATTACTTTAAGTGGAAACCATGGTAGGTATATAATAAAAAACTATTAGTCATGGAAAATCATAGGTGAAATTTATTAGTATAATGGGGGAATATATTGACCCCTGAAAGGGTTAAATATGAGTGAAATGGATTTCTCAACACATGGAAAACATTTTTATAGTAATAGAGATGTTTTCAAACATATACAAAGATGGAAAATTTTAAAAAACGAATGTATAATTTAATGATGGTACATAAAAAAATAGACACGGATATGACCCCTAACCTTCAAATAGTGATTATAAATTATTGGGAGGAGCTTCTTAAGAGATTTTTAATTTCTTGGGTATGATATATATAGAGGGGTATATATTAAAATAATTCTCTAGCGTTTTAGGGACTATTAATGGTCAGTTGCTTGGATTTTCTTAGTAAAACAGAATAGAATTATTTATTTATTTCTAATCCTTGGGTTTGTACTGTATACGATAATTTAATATAAATCACAATCCATCCTATGGTTTCATCCCAATATTAAATATATGGAAGATTAAAAATATGTATTTTATAATAATAAGAAGAAAACACATTAAAATAACATCGTTGGTGATGTTTAAGTGAGTGAAATTTATAATGAAATTATTTTTAAACCATAAAATATAATATATCTTTTAGAGGTATTGTTATTGTTATATAAAATTTTCCACGTAAATTAAAAATCATATTATACTAAATTAGAAATATAATTTTTTATTGATCCATTTTAATTATTTTTTTCTATATTTTTTTATTTTATAATGTCATAATACATACCAACAAACTATACAATATCTAAATTTTACGCAAAAAATCCATTGTTTAAAAGCTTGCAAAATTTTCAAAATTTGTTATTTTATAACTGATTATATTAAAAAATAATTATATTATAATAATAACTAAATGAATATAACAATATAAAAATTTAAATATAACTCATTATTTGTTGAAAATTATTGGTTTTTCACATTAAAATTTCATTAACAATTATTTTAATTATATTATACTTCATAAAAATAGATTTTCATTCATTTAAATAAAAATTATATTATTAGAACACATTATAAAATTTTGGTTCATTTAAATACTTCATTAATTTTTCAGAAATGTTTTCTTTACTAAAACTATATATTTCCAAAAAATACATTTGTTGTTTCATCACATTAACCCAGATTATTTATAAAACTCATTATATAAATATATATATTAAAATTAAGAATTAAAAGATACACATGATGTCATTATTTTATTGACCAGAAGATAAAAAATTCATATTATAATAGTATAGATACCTAAACCCTTTTTACACCGGTGTATTTCCTAAGGGTAAAATGCGTGATGGTTAATCATTCATGGGGTTGATTGGCAAACATGTGTTGGGTTGTGACCTTGAATTCTTGAAATTATTCCTTTACATTTTTCATTATTTAGTAGTGAAATCATTGATTATATGTGGTCAATGAAATTTACCAAGTATTCCATAATGATTAAAAGCTCAGATAAATTGAATTCATAGTGAATCATCATATGGGTAGAGGCCACAACTTCTTATGTCTATGATAATTGGATATCATCCTTATCCATTGTATACTAATCTATATGGTCACAATAAATTATATATATTATTATTTTTGATTATTAATAAATGTATTTTAAATATTAAAGACCATATAATAGTATCAATAAATAGTATTACTTCAAGGGTTTTCTATAACTACCTTAATTATAATATAATTATTAATTAAAAAAGTGGATTTCATTTTTATATTTTTGAGTCATTATAATATAATGTATAATGAATAACTGTTTTATGTATCCATTTTTTGAAAAACTAAAAACCAACCTCATTTTGTGACAGATCATATTGTTATGTATTGAATATTTATCTAAAAAGATTTAATATTAATGAATGAAATGTACGAGTCAGTATAATCATTATGATGACACACAAAACATATTAAAAATGGCGTATACAATAAATAATGACTCAATGTATAAGGAATTTTCTTCAAAATACATGGTTCATATGAGTATAGAATCTAAAATAATAAATCAGAAGTCATGAATGAGTACCTTAAATAAAAGATATAATTCTATGAAATTCAAATAAGAATATAAATTCTTTTCCATGGTCTTGAATAATTTATAGAACCATCATAACAAATTATATAGGGTCGCATAGTGTATTTGGTTCGCTATACATTCTCATAATGAAAGTTAATACAGTCCAATATTGGATTTGGTAAAACAACTATTCTCTTTCACATTATCTCATGATGTATTAGGAATTACAAAATACATTATTGGGGTTTGTAATTTCTGACCTACGTGTGACAAGAATAATTCCACAGATATGTTTTCTATATGATAAATGAATCATACATCATTTCATCATAGCTTGATTATCCTCTATAAGTGAAAGGGGATTGAAAAATATTCTGTATAAAATCTTCATCATAACCCCTCTAAAAATCAACATGGAGTGTATAAATAGATAATATCCCAAGTAAATAATAAAATTAACTTAAATATGTGGATACATATAGATAATAGATTTATAAAAATTTGAAAAAACATTAAATAGAAGAGAAAACATCTTATTTATTAACCGAGTTATAAAAAATAAAATGTATCATAATAATAGTAATATATTTTTCATTTAGAATCCACAAAATAGGTATAATATTTCAACTAATAAATCAAAGTCATTAGAAAAGGAAAATACATTTATGTTAATTTTGATAAAAAAGTCTTCTCGCGCAATTATAAAGAATGTCAAAATATAGTAATAGTGAAAACATTTAACATGACTCTATTTTATACATTTTATGGAAATTAAATGGTTATATAAATTTTTTTAATGAATCTTTTAAATTTAGATAAAAAATTAAATATTTGTTTCTTAAAATTACATGGGGATTGAGGATCATGATTACACACAAAAATAGAGTAAAAAAGTCAACATTTTGTAAATACCATTATTTCATATTGAGTATTATATAGTAATGAAATGATATATTACCTGAAAACACTAAAAATATCTAGAATATAAGATCGTTTTCATGGATTATGATATAAAATTAATTTAATTCCCCCAATAGAAATTGATACATAAAAATACTGAAAAAATAGATATTGTAACATAAACCCCAATATGAAATCAGGAATTCCCATATACATTACCTAAAAACAATTATAATGAATATTTATATATTATAAATCAATTATAGATCTATGTTAATAGTTGTATTTAATAAATAACTCCCTTATATAGTAAAATTTCAAATTTATTAACCATTATTAATTAGAATTAATATAATGATGTTAACAGTTCTTTTATCCATACATGTGGTCGTTTGAATATTCTATTCCATTCTCGTTATTCATGGATAAAAAAATAAATCATGTATTAAATATATTATTTAATTATTAAATAAAATATTAGATCTTTAAATGTATGGAATTGACGAAAAATGGAGTGCATCACTTCATGGAATAAGTTGTCAGCGCGTTGACATGGGAGTTGTTTTCATTATTCAACAGATTGATTGAAATGAATGTAAATTCAAATTTATCTTTAAAAATCATAATTATTTTATAAATAAAAAAATTGTTCAATATATCCATCCATGAGATGTAGCTATTTAAAAAAAGTATGTTGTTCATGGAGGTAGTAGCATGCACATATTCCTGAGTAGTGTTTTCCTTTTTTGAACATCTAGGAGGAAGGTGAAAAATAATCATTACATAAAACAGAATTCATTTTCATATACCTATGATACTATTTAATTTATTATAACATCAGAATACTATATATGTAGTAGTAATTGAATGATATAGAGGAATAAAAATGAAAATACAATAATTGTGATTATTTTCAATAGTCTTGGAAAAACACCTTCACAAAATTAAATAATACAACAATGTATAGAACATTAATGAGTTAAAGACGTATAAATTAATTTCCAAGATTTTGGGGTGTTAAATGATAAATGTTTCTTGAGATACATGCCTACATTTCAAGGATATATGGGGGGGGTTAATAGATCCTTTTACAAGATAATGTCACAGAATCGAGGTAAATTTTTATATAATAACATTAATTACATGTCCCATTTAAAGTAATGGTCATCCAAAAATTTTAAATAGTGAATATATAAAGAGTATTAGTTTATCCACATCTCATAAAAAAATAGACATGATTTGGTTTGATATAATTTATTTTTTCTCTCAATATTTTAACACTATACAATAATTTATATTTATCATGATAAATAATTTTTTAATCTAAGTGACATATTCATAGGTCATTAATAAAATTATCATTTTTGATAATTTTTGTTTTATGAATTTAAATAGTAATACCATATTAGAATACAAAATTGCACATGTGTATTAGAATTGTTTTTAAAAATTAAAAATATAACAAAAAAAAATTCTATTTTACCAAAATTTTATCTAATATCCAAAACTAATTTTGATATTTATTGAGCATGATTTAATGAAATATTTTTTATTTTTTTAGGTTTCATTAATTAGGTTTTACCTTAGTGTCTGTTTTGTTGAAAATTGGAAAATATTTGAAGTATAGAGGGAAGTACATGGATGACACATTTTTTAAACTAATCATGCGGCCTGGCCCTAGAATGGGACGGTGTGCATGGATGGTTCACTGTTTCTTAAAACATTCCCCCTAAAAGGAAAATCTGTGACCCCCCAAGAATAGGTTCAAGGTTATGGGAAACAGTGCACCTCATCCCAAATAATTGCTCAGTGGATTTAGGTTTTGCTGAAAATTACTTTAAAACATACAAAAATTGCCCAACAAGCCCAATTTTGAACAAAAATCATCCCTAACATTTTTTATGATTATGGACGATGCTTGATAGATTCCATTGTATGATGAACAATGTTCTTTTAAAATAAATGTGTGGACTAATGATCTTCATGCCTCCTAGTTAGTGGATCCTAGGACATGTGATTTTCTTACCCTTTCTCTAGTTTCTCTAATTCCTTGGAAGGTTATTTTCCAAAATTTTGGTGTATATATATCATGGTGTTTTGATGATATAATCCTTTTAAATATTCGATTAATTAATTGAATCAATATATCAATCTTCATCACTATTCTACTAAAATAGGAAGTTTTTGTTGGAGGGCATTCTACCTCAATCATGAGGCAGGTGGTCTATTATTCAAATTGCAATGTCTTTATTTCAATCACAAATATATATATATATATATATATATATAATTAAATTCTATTATTATAATTTTATTACATCAATTTAATATATTTATTTTTTGAACTAACTAATTTGGTAATATAGAAATTGTATGTATTTAATTGATTAAATTGGAATAATTAAGTGTTGGATTTATTATGGGACATTCAGATTATACATTTTATAATTAGGTAAATAAAAAATTATAGAATAAAGATATTGTGAATTGAATAATTAATTAAAGAATTAATTATGAGATATTTGGATTGTGATTTTGGATACTTAATTGTGGAATTAATTAATAGAGATAATTTTGATTATAAAATGGATTGAGATGATAAAATAACTTTTGAATTAATTAATAAAGTTGATATAATAAATTATTTTTTTAATTATGTAATGGAATTGTGTTGATTATTTTTTATCGAAATAATTAAGGGGGTTTATGTGATTAATTAATTGTGGTATTAATTACTGCTATATTTTTTATTACATAATTGTAGAATTAAGTAATGATATGATGTGAATATGAAATTTTTTAATGAAATCAATTAATTGAAGAAATAATTATGGTGTTTTTGTGATATATGTGAATTGATAAAATGAATGGTAATTATGGAATTAAAATTTGAACTAACATGATGAATAGTGACTATAGAATTCAAATGAGTATTGAGATAGTGAATCCTAAGAATGGAATTAAAATGTTACTTAAGATGATGAATGGGGGTAATGGAATTCAAATATGAATTCAGATAGTGAATTGTTTCAATGTAATTCAAATGTGAAAAGTGATGAGGAATGGTAACAATGACATTAAAATATTAATTGGGACGATTAGTTGTAAAAAATAAATTTATAAAAGAATTGGGATGATGACTGTTAATTGCTTAAATTAGATATATGGTTTCCATTAGGGATACTTCAGACACTGGCATGGGCTGAAAAGGGTTTTGTGATTGCAGGATTCCTCAAGTACCTTTCTGTTTATGGGGTAATATATTGAATAGTAGATAATTTGATAACAATTTATTTATTAATTTTAATAATTTCATTATAAATCTACAAGATCAAGTTTTACTACATATAGTATTAGACACTATTTTAGTTGGACTCAGGAGTTATACTCACACCTTACATGGGCTTCCTGATCGGCGCCAGAATTCATTACACTATTTCAAGAAGGTAAATGGAAATGAAACTATGTAAGATGGATGATTTGTAATGGAGTAGGAATGATTGAATGAGAGGTGTTTTGGGACCCTCTTGGGAGTGGTCAGTGTCTTAAATTTTTTGTTTCTATTTTTTGACATGGAACATACTTCATCATGTCATATCTATGGTTCAATTTTGATATTGTAATATCAATTTTAATCATCATGATATAAATATATATTTCTAGTTATTTGGTTATATCATCTGGTTATTATCATTATTTATATTATTTATCTATTTTTTATAGGTTATTTTCTCCCCACAATCTATATTGTCCCACACTACTAGTTAGCAATGTATGGAAAAGGGGGATCCATGCTAGAGGTAACATAGAGAATTATAATGGGGCAGTGGTGAGTGGTACCCGCGTTGTACATTATAATGTAGTATCAATGGGGTTTTAATTTCTTTTATTTTGATTTCATATTTGGTAATATTGACATATGAATAAGAAGTATTGGGCCTTTGTAATATGCTTTTTGATAAGAGTAGATAACCCATTTATGGGGAAGAACCAAATTAACTAGGGATGGATTGTTTTTATTGAAGATTTTTAATACTATTTATTATTATTTCATCTTGGGTGACATAATTGTTGTGTGATTTGATTATTGTTTTAGATATTCGATAATTTTTAAATATTTTCTCAGTGAGGCATGATAGTTAATTATAAATAATTCATTATAAAAACTATATATTATACTAAAATGTATCATTTATAAGAACACATGGAACAGATTGTAAGTATATGTCTCAGAACTAAAATATTTTCCATTCTTTTATAAATTTAAACGAAAACAGTGCCTTTTCTAAAATTTGAAAATTTTAAGATGATGAATTATGTGAATAAATGGGTTTCTAATTAGTCATGAACAATGATAATGATTTTCCTCTTTGTTAACCATGACCCTGTTTTAGGATGTTTATAGATAGTTATAGTGCATCTGTTTTGACTACGATCAAGTGTTTTGAGGAAAATACATGTTGATTTTTATTGTGTTACCCTATTATTTGAATGTTATAATGTTTGATTATGTGTCATGAGACATGTGTTTGTCATTAGAGATATATTACTCTATGATGTTGCTTGTTGATATAATGACCAGAGATTATGGATGGATATGATCCACCAGTATTGTAACCTGAGGCACTTGATGATCAATTGAGGATGTATGACAGTGTTCCCATGAGAAAATTTATCGATTCATGTTGTTAATGGAGTGAAAGAGAGACCCAGAACTGATAGTGAATAAAATGTTTGATATGAAAACAACGTTTATGTTACGTCACCCTTCAACCATTAATAGGGATGGTGCACTTAAAGTATAATAGTTGTGGATTGAGTCTACCTAGATTATAATTGGTCATTTAGAAACTCTGACTAAAAAGAGGGTGAAGTTGAATGCATATAAGTTATGAGGATTGGTGAAGCGCTCATGGGTCGTTCAGTCTCCCACTAGATAGGATAAGGGTATGTTATTGAATAAATTCATGGAAAAGTGAATGGATCACTTCTATACTGATATATTGAGGCAGGAGACCTCAAATGAGTTCATTAAATTTACTTAGGTGAATATTTCATTAATGGACTGTGGTAGATGATTTGCATATTTGCATCACTTTTCATTAGCATTGGTAAGGGATAATACATATATAGTGATTCATTTCCATGAAAACCGAAATGTTGTATTGAATCCCAAGTTAACCAATTTCAGTTAATGAAGATTGATGAGGTGTTGGACTAGTCACTCATAGATGAGGGTAACCTGAAAGAGTATTTTGGGGAAGGGAAAATGGTTACTATTGGATGATTTGGTTTTATCTATGCCTAGTGAAATATGAACTACTATAAGGGGGTATCCATGGGATAATAGGAAGAGTGGTTGGGGGAAGGATTGGGTACACCTGATCATACCAAAGAACTTTTCTACTAATGTAATGGGAAAAGGCACTATCATAGACAATGTCCTCAACCACAACTAGAATGTTGATCACGAGAAATAGTGGTTCATAGATAAAGAATGTGCAGGAACCCTTGAAATATGGGATGTGATAGAGTATATTGAGAAAACCAAGGTGTGGGAATGAGATATTCTATAGTATATTAGTTTGGTTGTTGGAGCTCAACAATAGGTGTTGGTTGAGGTAGTGGATGAGGTGATTCTTGGAAAGTTTTCCCATAATAGCATGGTGGTGTAGCTTAAGGGAGTCAGACTGCATCCCTATGAATAGGGTAGGAATAGTAGCACGTAGTTCAGCCTATACATGTGGATAGTTTGGATGGAATGTTGATAGTGACAGTTGATATTATGGAAAATTTTATTCTAGTTAGTTCCTTGTTTGATAGTGGTTTCTCACATTATTTTATTACATCAAAATATTTTAATGGTTTGATCCTAGTAGTGGTGTTCGTGAGAATGATATTTATGATATATACATATTTTTCTGTATGATCAAGGGACATATTTTTGTTAAATGGGAGTTCTCTAAATGTTGGTGGGTATCAATTTCATAGGGATCTGTACTGTCACAACCCGTCCTCGGGACCTGTTCCATGACTACCCCAAGCTTTCCTTCCATTGGCCATGGGCTGGTGACTAGAACCAAAGGAATAACTTCCTTAGCTGGGAAGTCATTGCCTTTATGAAAAGTAGTCACACACAATCAGAGTACACAACTAGAAGCAAAAGAATATGTAAAAAATATTACAAAGGCAGTGTTGAAAGTAAGTGGGCCAGTGAAAAAACCAAACTAAAAAGAAAGAACACGTACAAGTAAAAAGGGATAACGGCTCTTGGATCGTCCATCGAGGAATCCTACCTGAAGGGTAGGTACAGATTTGAACAACTCATCCCTAAGGAACGTACCATATTTTCCATCTCTGATTATCCTCTCATCTGTCACCCTCAGCCTGGATCACTATTGACCGTCGTCTACACAGAATAGAACAAGGTGTGGGTGAAGCACGTGTAGGGGTGAGTATAAAAACACTTTGTAGGAGACCCCGAGACCCCCGAAGGTCCCCCAGAATCCACTAAGGAGAAACCATAGTATAGGGATACAATCAAGATGTATCAAGCATCCTTACATAGGTATATTCCCATACATATACCTATGTTACCAATCACAAACCGGCTCCAACTCTTGAGACCAACCACATTCCATTCCACAAGTGTAGAAACACTACACAAAGAAAATACAACACAGGGTTTATCCCATAGGTACATATCACAGTAGAAAGCCTCATGGGATTCACCAAAACACATCCACGGAGAAACATACACACATAAACATCCAACCTTACATAGGTATATGCCCATACATATACCTAAGTCGTCAAAAGTACACATCTCATACATGAGGTAAATAGAAAGGTAATGACGAAGCTCATATGATGTATACACAACTAAAAATGAATAAGAGATGATTAGTTGTATCCATGTAATCATCTTTCACTATCGAACAGATGATATCTGTAGAAACCTAAAATTGCAGTCTGTCGAAGTTGTTGATACTACGTGGGATCTCTGTAAAAAAGTCGTCGTTGTCAAACCCACATAGGATCTAGGCCTAGTCACGTAACTGTTGAACTCACAGAGGATCCATGTCTAGTATCATCATTATCGATCCCACAGAGGATCTAGGTCCAGTCTCATCACTGTCAGACCCATGGAGGATCCAGGTCCAGTCTCGTCTCTATCAAACCCATGGAGGATCCAGGTCCATTCTCGTCACTGTCAAACCCACGAAGGATCCTGGTCCAGTCTTTACACTGTTGAACCCACGGAGGATCTAAGTCAAGTCTCGTCACTCTCTATCCCATGGAGGATCCAGGTCCAGTCTCGTCACTATCGAACCCATGGAGAATTCCGGTCCAATCTTGATACTATCGAACCCACGGAGGATCCAGGTCCAGTAACTTCACTGTCGAACCCACGAAGGATCCATGTCCAGCACGCTCGATTCCGAGAGGGTCTTCCAATAGATCCACATGTCGTTACATCAACTACTACTAAGTCTCTAGTTTATGTATCACGTAGTTCCATATTGACATAAGGAACCCAAAACTACAGACGTCGTGTCAATCAGACACCTGGTCTGGGAGTTATTGGTGTTTTCATTCCCGAGGCCCTGTTAGTTTTTAGGTTCAAACCGACCCCGAAATACCCCAAATGCGTCCAATACTCATTTGGGGTATACCAAAAGAACCATCCTGCTCTAAGCCTTCCCTCGCCGTAGACGGTTCGTCGTTCGAACACCTGTAGCCCAAAATGCGAGCAAAAAGGTGTAATTGGGCCATAGTGGGTCCGAGTCCAGTCCGACCCAGTCTGACCTGGTCCAAGGGGGAATCCTGGCGCTAGTCATCGGCCCGGCCTGTGACGGCCCAGCTGGAGGAGGCCTGCCACATGGCAGCCCATCCCGAGGTGGCCTGGTCCGTTCTGCCTGGCGCCTCGGTTGGCCTGGTGAACCAGTGGCCCGGTGGGGGTCCGCCTTAGCCGTGACCAAGGGGAAACTCGCTCCCCCTGGCTCTGGAATGGAAAATCCATTTGGGTATTATATCAAACCGATGCCAGGTGTAGCCAGTCTACGTTACCACAGGACACTTCGGGTCCTTCCTGAAGTGCGAATCGGCGGCCGGCTCCTTCGGCAGCCCTTCTCTGTCTATCGCGGCCTATGGACGCGGTTCTTCTCTAGCGTGGCATGACGACGCTGTGCCCTGCTAATCTGACTGCCATGGCATGCGTGGTCACAATTCATTCATCCATCACGGTGCGATGACACCACGCCCCACCGGAACCGCCGTGGCCCGCTTAGCCACTGCCTGTTTATTTGCGCTTTGCGACGGCGCCTCACCCCTTTGGCGGCTAGGTGGCCCTTGCGCCGCCGACTTCATCTGCAACCAGATCAGTGCTGGTCGCCACATGATTATTCGTGGCCCGTCATCTGCGGTGCATTTCTCCATTGTGATCCTCTCTTCTAGTGGCACTATTGCACCACCTTCGTCATCAACAAAAGAGAATTACAAAGGGGTAGGCTTGGGCTGTGATCATGCGGTCCGAGCCCACCTTGATATGGCATTACCAAATGAAAAAAAAACATATCCTACATTCAAAAACGTTGGAATGGAGTAATAAATCCACACAAATCCCCCTACCTCCATTGCCAACGATCATTGATGAAGTTGCCGAAAGGCGGCATCGATTCATCAATGTCAAGAAAAGGAATAAGGGTACTCATCATTGGTGGATGAGGGTTCGTAGGTGACAAAGTCGAAGATGACATCAACATTCACTGTGGGAATCTCCTTCTCTTTTGGAATGGTTGAAGATTGATGACAGAGTTCTTCGATCTTCGGTGGATGATATAGAGGCGTTCTTCGAGTTCTTCGTTGAGAGGATAATGTTCTCAAAAAACTCCTCTTGTCCTTAATTCTCCAAACAAAAGATTGTGCCAACCCCCACAATAATAAAATATCACATCTTATTAAAATTTTGGCATAAAGAATTGAAATTAATTAATTAATGAACCACTAAATAATTAATGTGGTGTGGCACCATAATGAGGGGAGCTCAAGTGTTTTCCCCACATATGTGGAGTTCAAGGGTTTAAATCGAATGTGGTACCCACCTCTTTGATTGAAAATTATTTTTAATCTTTGGGTGGGCCCCACCTAATTAAATCCTCTCAAGGGAGGTTATGTATGGGTGTGCCCCACTTATAACCTCCACTTGGAGGTTTTAACCACCTCAAATAAAAATAAAGTAACACATTATTTTTATCTAAATTAATTAAGAAACCCCAAAATATAACATCCATTCTCTTTAGAATGAAACTACAGTGAAGGTGCGCTTAAGCGAATCTCGACCCAGTGAGTTCATCGGTGGTCTCAGATTTCAATTCTGAGAACATGTTCAAATGTTATAAAACACCACTTTGTGTTTACTGAACGTACTCGAAAAAAAGTTCAGAAAATTATTATCAGTCACTCTCGACCCGTGACAGTCGAGGTTAGGCTCTACCTAAATGAAATATGCCCCAATAAACCCAATGGTACTCTCATATTTTTAATTTGAGTTACCGTTTAGAAGTTATGAATTTTATAATAAAATAATTTTCACTTAATTTTTTTATTTGTGGTCAAAAACTATCTTTTTATGTTGACCCGCGCCAGCCAATTTTAGTATCTTCATAAAGAATTCCTTCCCCCACAAGATCAAAGGTGGTCTTAGATTTTTAATTTGAGCTACCTTTTGTGAGTTGTAGGCATATAAAAAATAAAATATTTTATTTAAATATTTTATTTACGTTTATGCCATATTTGGGTTTTCTCACAGGAAGCTCGCGCTGACAAATCTTAAGACACGCATAGGGTAAACCTACCATCCTGAGCACAATGGTGCCCTCAGATTTCATATCAGAGTTACCATTTAAGATTAATTCAACATTTTCCGAAATACTGCTTATGTCTGTTAATATAAGCGTAACAAAAACATCAATGGATCATTCCGGGCACTCCAGGCCTCAGAATTGCATGCCGTCAGATTTTGTGGACCTGTAAAATTCCCATTTAATTAAAAAAAATTACATGGAAATTTTGGTACTTTAGATTCTCCCCACCTCAGGTATCTATGTCCCTATATTCCACCACTCACAACTAAGGGAACAAGTGGGGTACTATGCATGCATCTGAGCCTTCTGTTTCCATATTCTCTCCGAGAGGTTCTCATGCTGCCAATGAACGCGCACTATAGGTATCGGCCATCCACAAAATCATGTTCCTGTCGATCCTCAATCTCCACTGGAACCTCCATGAAATTCACCTTGTCGTCGATGTCCATCTCTCCATGGTCTATGATGTGAGAAAGTTAATGCATGTATCTCATCAGCATAGATACGTGGAAGATGTCGTGCACCCAATCTAACTGTGGTGGATGAGCCAAGTGCTAAGCCTCCTAGCCTACTCTTCATTGGACCTAGAAAGGTCTGATGAATCGCAAAGATAACTTTCTTCCTCAGCAAAATCTGTATAGACTTTGTCGAGGTGAGACCCGTAGATTTTCGTGGTCTCCTTCCTTGAACTCTAGAGGTCTCTGTCTCCTATCAGCATATTAATTTTGTCTGCTATACACAGTCTTCATCCTCTCCTTGGTGACATGCACCTTCTCTATGGTAGCTCTTACCATCTTTGGTCAGTATGATGTTGGCCGACATGGTGAGTCGGTCGACGATCACCCAAATAGAGTCAGGTCCCCTGGACTTACATGGAAGACCCATCACAATGTACATGGAAATCTCATCCCTCTTCCACATTGGGACCTCTAAAGGCTATACCAAACCTGCTGGTACCTAGTGCTCTACCTTCACTTGCTGAAAAGTGAGGCAGCATGAGAAAAAATCTTCTACTTCCTACATCGTACCTGGACACCAGTGTTATCGTCGAAGGTCTTGATACATCTTCACCACTCTTAGTTGTACCGCAAGAGGGGATGTGTGTAACTCCCTCAACACTTCATCCTAAAGTGAAACTGGTACCAAGGTACGTCTTATGAAGAGGATTACATAATCCCCACCTTCAGAAAATCCATCAGGTGCATACCCTATAGATATCTATACACATAATGTCTCGTAGTAAGAGTCCCCATGATGCACTTACCTGAGTCGATAAAGAAGTGGAGGAGTGACTATATGTGACTGTAGTTAGGATGCTCCATCCCTATCCACAATGATTATCTGTAATTTGGCCAGCTTCTCTTTCACCTCTCCTAGAAGATGAATTCCAGATCTCATACTGAGATCATCTGCAAAAACGTTCCCCTTCCTAGGAGTATAGAATATCTCAAAGTCATAGTCCGGGAGAAACTCAAGCCATCACCACTATCTCAGGTTCAAGTCCATCTGAGAGAAGATATACCTGAGACTCTTATGATCAGAGTAAACTATAAACTGTTTTCTCAATGAACTATGGGTGAGACTAGCCAATTTTAAATAACTCGAGTGCACACTTATTCCCCTACGTCCTACTAGAGCTTCTACGATTTATCCATCGCCAAAAATTGAAATTCAGTCTCATCCCAGGGATGGACCATGTCCTTTTCCTAATACAGTCAATCCTGACATGAACGACACTAATTCATGGCATGGAAGACATCATAAGGCCTTGATGCTACTACCAAGAGTTCCAACAGTTACTCTCGCCTCCAAGGGTTGAGTCACACTGTCAACATCAGTGTTTGGTCATTGGGTGTCTTCCAGTGGGAATCTCTAATGTTAAGGTCAAGTCAATAGTTTTAACTGAAACCTCTCAGTATCAACCACACAAAAAGGTAGGAAAAAAAATCACAAGGAAACGTGTCTTTTATTACAGTAGCTCAGTGTACACAGACACAAAGAAACCAAAATCAATGACATTAACGAATCTAGAAGCATCATAAACAAAGTTCTATATGCCTGGAGCTAGTCCCTCTTTTTTCCACCTACTCCTAGAGCTCGAGGTGAACCATCTAGTAGTGGTGGTAGTAGTGCCTGATGACTCCCACCACCATCTGTTGAATGACCTCCTCCATTGCCTCATCCATCGCTTGGCTGATGCTCAAGATCATGCCACTAACTCGGTTTCGGTGGCTCCGCTAATGTCTGTTGATCAACTGTGAGGGGAGTTGGACAGTCACGTGCTTTGTGACCCTGTTTCCTCTAGGAATAACATACCATTTTTCATTCAAATATCCCTCATCCCCGAGTTCCCCACACCCCTGATGCAACATATTGGTTTCATATAAAAATAGATCTAACCCACTTGTTCCCTAGGGTCATCTTCCTACTGCCAGCTCCACATGTCTCGACTATTGTCGGAATGACCTACATCAAGTGCAGCTGCTCCTGAGCACGCACAGGGTGTAGAGTCACTGGTACAAACTCTGACCTGAAAAGACCTTCTAAGTTCCCCCAGGTGAGGGTCACCTCATCGTAAAACTAGAGAATCAGGAACCAGCAACTCTCAACTGATCAATGGAAGTGACTAATAGCTAGGTGAACCATCAAGTGAGCGGGTGTCCCAACTGTGTGGAAAACTCGTGCTACAAACTCCAGCCAGTACCTAGCAATTTTAAAATCATTCTCGCCTTAAAACCTCAGAGGCCTCTGTCACAGGAACCTGTATAACGTGCTCAAGTGGTGCTCACCCTCTACTATTGGGGCTGGTAGAAATGGTAGCCGAGTGGTTAGTGGTACCGCGAGTGCATCTGCTGTGATGGGTCCCTACATCGAGGCCTTGTCGCTAGGTGGGCTACCATCACACACTCCACTCGGAACCCGTGCTGAATGACTAGGTGAAGAAATCCTGAAAAGCAATAGGTGCACCACAGTAAAAACAATATACATGGTAAGATGACATAAAGTAATCATGAAGAAAAAATTTCAAAGGAAACACACACACATTCTGTATTTTCATATAGTGAGTCAGAAATCACAAATCAGAGTCCTAGTGTATTGATACGTCGGCCACCGCACCAACACCAATATCCCTAAATTGATAACCACACTTGGTACCATTAACACTATTTCTTCATAGAAAATAAATATTAGTGTCTTATGTTCTGCTGTAGAGCCAACTACTCTGATACCAATTTGTCACTACTCGTCTTCATGACACTTTCCGTGACTACCCCAAGCTCGCCATCCATTGGCCAGTGGCTGGCGACTATCACCAAAGGAGTAAATCCATATGCAAGGAAGTAATTACCTCTATAAAAAAGAGTCATGCACAATCAGAGCAAACAACTCGAATCAAAACACCAAGTAAAACTAAATACAAAGGTAGTGCTGAAAGTAGGTGGGCTAGTATAAAATCCAAAATACACCACAATAACAAGTAAAACCTTAAACGGAAAACAACTCCTAGATCATCCACCGGATAATCCTACCTGAAGGGTAGGTATAGATATCAAACAACTCATCCCTGAGATACATCCAATCTAGTCCAGCTCCGAGCAGCCTCCCATCCATCACCCTCAGCCTCAATCATTACAGACTGTCGTCTGCATAGAACACAATAAGGTGTGGGTGAAGCCCGTGCAGGGGTGAGCATAACAATACTTAGTAGGGAACCCTGATACCCCTGAAGGACTCCTAGAATCCACTAAAGATAAACCACTATAGAAAGATACAGTCATAGTGTATCAACCATATTTACTTTGGAATATGCCCATACATATACCTAATTTACCAATCACAAACCAGCTCTAACTCTTGAGACCAACCACATTATGTTCCACAAGTGTAAAAACACTCCACAAAGAAATTACAACAAAAGGTGTATCCAATAGGTATAGCTCACAGTTGAAAGACACATGGTCTTCACCAAAAAACATCCACAAAGAAACATCCACGGAGAAACATCCACCCTTACTTAGGTATATGACCATATATATACCTAAGATATCAATAGTACACATCTTATACATGAGGTAAACACTGAGGTAATGAATCAGCTCACCCCTAGAATAAACAACATAAAATAGAGTAAGAGATGATTATTTGTTGCCATTGAATCATCTTTAACTGTCATATGACAGATATCCCTCGAAACATCAAATAGTAGTCTATCGATGTTGTTGATCCATAGTGGGATCTCAGTACAAAAGTCTCCATTGTCAATCCCATGGAGGATCAATGTCGAGTCTCATCACTGTCGAACTCACAAAGGATCCTGGTCCAATCTCGTCACTGTCGAACCTATCCAGGATCCAGGTCCAGTCTCATCATTGTCGAACCCACAAAGGATCCAGGTCGAGTCTCATCACTGTCGAACCGAGGGAGGATCCTGGTTCAGTCTCGTCACTGTCCAACCCACGAAGGATCCAGGTCTAGTCTCATCACTGTAAAACCCACGGAGGATCCAGGTCCAGTATCGTCACTGTCAAACCCATAGAGGATCGAGGTCCAGTCTCATCACTGTCAAACCCACAGAGGATCCAGGTCCAATCTCTTCACTATCAAACCCATGAATGATCTTGGCCCAGTATCATATTTTTTTAACCCATGGAGGATTGAGGTCCAGACTCGTCACTGTCAAACCCACAGAGGATCCTGGTCCAGTACGCTTGATTTTGAGAAAGTTTTCTCCTTGATCCACATGCCAATACATTATCACCCATGAAATCTCGAGTTTATGTATCTCGTAGTTCCATCTCATCATATGGAACCCAACATGACAGATGGCACTTAAATTGGACCCCTGGTTTGTGAGATATTGGTATTTCTATTCTAGGGTCCTGGTTGGTTTTAGGTTCAACCCATCCCAGCCATACCCCAACTGCGTACAAAACTCCAATGGTTTATGCCAAAAAACTGTCCTTCTCTAATCGTTCCATCGCCGCAGACGGTTCATCATTCGGACACATGTAGCCCAAAATGTGGGATAAAATGTGTAATTGGGCCATTGTAGGTCCGACTACGGTCAGTCCTGGTTGGACCGACCCAGCCCGACCTGGTCCGTATCGGGGTCTGACCTAGTTCGTGGGTCTGACCCGGTCCAATTGGGTGGCCCTGACTAAGTGGGCAGCCCGACCTGAGTGGTATGCCTGACCCGAGTGGGTGTCCCGAAGCGAGGGAGTGGCCCGACCCAATTGGGTGGCCCGGCCCGAAGGCGCGGCCCTGCCTGAGGGAGGCCTGGTCTGAGGCGGCCCCACACGTGGTGGCCCGTCTGGAGGTGGCCCGACTCATGGTGGTACAGTTGGAGGCGGCCCGGCCCGAGGTGGCTCCGTCAGCCTGGAGACCAGGTGGCATGGAGGGGGCCCTTCTTAGCCGCGACCAGGGGGAAACGCGCGCCCCCTGGCTCCTGAATGGCAAAGCTGTTTGGGTAGGATCCCAAACTGGCACCAGGTGGGGACAGTCTAGGTCACCTAGGGACCCTTTGGAAACCACCTGTAGTGCGATTAGGCGGCCGTCTCAGCCGGCCGCCCTCCTCTATCCGTTGCGGCCTATGGTCATGATTCATCTCAAGCGCGGCGTGCCGACGCCGCGCCCAGCCTATCTGATTGTCGAGACTTGTGTGGTCACGACTCCTTCTTCCTGCCAGGTGTGACGACATCACGAACCTATGGCTCATCCCCTACCTGCCAGGCCGCGGCCCGGTTCTTTTCATGGTGCGACGACACGACACCACTTTGGCTGCACGTTGGCCCTTGCGCCACCAGCTTCTTCCATGGCAGGCTCAGTGCTGGCCGCTGCATGTTCTGTCACATCCCGTTGGCCATGGCCCGTTTCTCCGCTGCGATCCTCTTTTCAGAAGAGTTGTTGCGCCGCCGTCGTCGTCAACAAAAGTGAACAACAAATGGAGAGGTTCAGGCCGTGTTCGTGTGGTCCGGGCACTCATCGTTATGGAGTTATCAAACGGAAAACACATTTCATACATTCAATGACATATGACAAGAATAATAAATCAACTCAAATCCCCTACCTCAATTTCCGAAGATCGATGTCGACGTCGCGGAAAGGTGGCGTCGATTCGTGATTGTCGGAAAAGGAAAAAGGGTTCTCGTCATTGGCGGACGAGCGTTCGGAGGTGACAAGTCGAAGAGGACATCGACGTTCCTTGTGGGAATCTCCTTCTCTTCTGGCACGGTTGAAGATCGATGAAGGAGTTCATTGATCTTTCGTGGATGATGAAGAGGCGTTCTTCACATTCTCCGTTGAGATAATGAAGTTATCCAAAAGCTCCTCCTCTCCTTAATTCTCCCAACAATAGAATATTCCAACCACCACAATAATAAAATTTCACTTCTTATTATAATTTTGGCATAAATAATTCTAATTAATTAATTAATGTGGATTGCATCCTTAATGAGTATAGCTCAAGAGTTTTCCAACACTTATGGGGAGTTCAAGGGGTTAAAGCTTGTGTGGTCCCCACCTCTTTGATTGCAAGAGATTTTTTGTCTTCAGGTGGGCCCCCCCTAATAATATCTTCTCAAGGGAGGTTATGTTCTAGTAGTCCCCACCTCTAACCTCCAATTGGATGTTTTAACAACCTCAAATAAAAATAATGTAACACTTTATGATTATCTATATTAATTAAGAATCCCTAAAATCTAACTTCTATTATCTTTAGAACACAACTGTGGTGAAGTTCTCTTTATGCGAATCCTGACACTGTGAGTTCAATGGTGCCCTCATATTTCAATTCCGAGCACCGGTTAAAATGTTATAAAATGATGCTTGTGCGTTTAATAAACGAACCTGAAAAAATGTTTCGAAAATTATTATCAATCACCCTCGACCCGTTCCGGTCGAGGTTAGGCTCTGCCTAGGTGAAATATTCCAAAACGAACCCAATGGTACTATCAGATTTTCAATCCTAGTTACCTTTTAGAATTTATGAATTTTACAATAAAATAGTTGTCAGTTAATTATTTTATATGCGGCCAAAATCTAACTTTTTCTAGTGACCCATGCCATCCAAATTAATTATCTACTTAAAGAAAGCATGCCCTAATTATTTCAGCGGTGGTCTCAGATTTTGAATCTGAGCTAGCATATGAAAAATAAAATAATTTATTTAATTTATTTTTTTTATAGTTATGTGAAATTTGGGGTTTCCCACAAGAGGCCCCCTCCGACTAATCTTAAGTCTCGCATAGGGTAAACCCACCATCCTGAGAGCAAATGTTCGCTCAGATATCTGATCTGTGTTACATTTTAGGAGTTATTCCACCTTTTCAGGAAAACTACATAGGAACGTTAACTTAATCTTAACAAAAACATCGACGAATCATTCTAGACACATCTGGCCTCAAAATCGTGTGCCTTCAGATTTCACAGACCCGTAAAATTTGTATTTAAATAAAATAAATTACATTGAAATTATGGGTCTTTACATGTACATACTATATAATTTAGGTTTCAATATAATTATCTATTTCAATTAGTTAGTAACATAATAACCCCACATACATTTTAAACAGAAGAGAGTGAATTTTATGTCTCGTGATGGTGATGACAACATTCAGCATGGTGTGTTGGATATGTAGGTGGACTGAGTTGTCTAATTTTTCAAAAACTAGAGGATGTTACCTCCGTCATTTTTAGTTTTCTTCTAGATTATGGGTATGTGAAATAGGATGTCCATACACCCATATTGTGCATGTTTCAAGACGTGTTTCTTGGATACTTCTCTAGAATTCCAACTATAAATGATGTGGAATTTACGATTAAGCTTATGATAAGGGCAGAGTTACATTCAATTACAATATACATAATCGAACAAATAGAGATTCAAGAGATCATGAAAAAAATTGGAGGAGATGGATGAAAAATAATTTATCAATCCGAGTATGTTTTCTTAGGGTTCTATAGATTTGTTTTCAAAAAGCATGACTATAGTTTTTGATTAGGTTTTGATTACTCGATGATTACCTAGATGAATATTAATAATTGTTTTATTCATTATCTTATTGAATGTCTATTTTACTAGTTTTGGGGTGGAATTTTAGTCTCCAAGACTGACTTATGAATATGGTATCATAGCTTTGGTCACTGAAGATAGATTATACCAAGGACACCCTTCATTAGCAGGTATGACCTATTTGAGTTCATTGTAATGTAGTTTGGGTTGACAAATGCACCAATAGTTTTTATTGTCTTGATGATCCGAATATTACATATAATGTGGGGTCGGTTTTTTCCAGTTTCAATGAATGAAATATTGGTGAACACCAAGACTAATGATTATCATTCCCATCATCATGACATTTTCATGAGTACACAGAGAGAGAATCAGCAATACCCCAAAATATCTATGATTCTGTTTTGAATTAATCATGTACACTTCTTGGGTTACATCAAATCAAAGGAATTTGTTTCATTGGACCTAGGGAAGGTGATGGTATTTATATATTGTGATCATCCCAAGAATTTTTTTTGATATCTGAATATTTTTTCGGTTAACATGATATTATCCGAGGATCATCTATATAATTTCTAAATTGGAAGAACAACCTTTGGGAGAGACCATGTGAAGGATAATTATTTAAGGGTTGTAATCAATTAAGAATTACGTATAGTATTTGAGTAAGTGATTTAAATCAGCAACAATATTTATCTTATCTGAGTCTGGTTATATGTAAATGGTGTTTTTTGATTCTTCATGTATTGGAATTAGAGCTATCATGGTGTAGGGACGTTGAGTTATGGTATATGGGTCTCGACACATGAGGCCACATTCACATAATTAATGAACACATGAACTCAATTTATTATCACTAGTTTATGCTAGTGCATTCACCTGGAAGGGAAACATTTTTTTTGGTTCCTTTTCCATGAAAACATAGAATAATTTTTTCCATATGTCTAGTGGTGAGTTGAAAATAATGCATTTTTAGGCAGTGATTCGTGTTTTGGTACAAGAGATATAGGATAACATGACTCTTGTATTTTTTTTGTTCATTCTACACTTCTAACGTAGATCAGATATGTGATGTATTCATATACAAATATTTTGCCTTATTGGAATTTCTTCATGGTGGGGGCACACCTTCTAATTGGACCATAGATGATGATGAGATCATCTATGTTCGAAATCAGATTGTGGTGCCCACAATGATTTTGTAGAAGCTAATGCATGAATTTTGTGCCTTGGATGTGAGTTTCATCTAGGCGTGACCAAGATGTGTAATTACCTACATCGATAGTTTTAATCTTTATGTATGAAAAAATAGATAGTAGGGTTATCATATAATTCTACACCTTTAAATTAATGAAGGCTCGGGATTAATGACCTGATGGTTTACAACAACCATTTCCCATTATAGAATGGAAACTGGAGAACATTACTATGTATTCTGTGTTTAGACACCTGATGAAGACTTAGATTATTTATACTATTTGGGTAATCATGGACCTTTTGACAAAATTACCACCTTTATTTACAGTACATGAGTCTTTATTAGTGAAGATGTTGAGGGGGTTGCTTGTATGGGAGATAGTATGTCGTCACGGGGTTCCAGTATCTATTGTTTTATTTATTGACTAATGTTTTACATTGTGTTTCTAGTAGGATATATAGAAGGTTCTTGTTAAAAATATTTTGTTTAGTATGGGTTTTCATCCATAGACATATGATAATTCAGAGTGTATTATAAATAGCTTAACGATATTCTGTGAGAGTGTGATAGGACTATAGTAGATCATGGATAAAATTCCATTCCCTTATGGAGTTTTTTCTATAAAAAAATAATCGGGACACTAATAAGATGGATCTATATGAGAAATATTATTTTTGGCTATTCATTACACTATTATTCTGGAAGGGGTCATGGGAGTCACAATTATTGGGATCGGGTCTCATGTCGATGACTTCAGAGGCAGTTTTTCTGATTCAAAAACATATAGATGTAAAAGGGAGTAAATAGAAGTCATATGCTAATAGAAATTAATGACCCCATGATCTTACAGAGGGTAAAAAGGTATTCATATGTCTTTCAGCTACATTAGGTCACCGTAATATATATATCCACATTAAGTTTTCACACATGTTCGTCGGACCACTTTTTGATGTGGTGAGAAATATGCCGATAACATGCTGATTGGATCTTCGATAGAGATATATTTATATGAATGATGTGTTATATGTATCATACCCTTAGTGGTATGGCCCTGACTCATCCACATTATTGAGGATGATGATTTTGAACTTGAAATAGATTCATCCTTTGAGATCATCCAATAATGGTGGTAGAACGCAGTGATAAAGTGTTTCAGGTGATGATCGTGCTAATAGTTTTTGTATTGTGGAAACATGGTCATGGTCAATAGGATATATGGGATGGAGAAGAAGTTACGAGGTCCTATTTGCTATAATCTTTTCCGTCATAATCTTATAAATTTTTTAGAGTACATCATAAGGATGTGTTGTAATAAGGTGGGTTGATTCTAAGATCCCGACCTTTTCTAGAGATTTTGTGCTCTTAAAATTGGGTATAATTGTTTCTTTGTTGATAATGTATTAATTTAGTATTAACATAGAGTGTTCTTGAGTGAAATTGCTAATTTTATAAGCAAAGAGGGCAGTGCATGGTTGGTACTTTTATTGGAGTGTTACAGATGATTCCTCAATGTATAATTCATTAATACATCCCAATAATGTAATAAATGTAAATGTATTTGTGAAAACTATATTTTTTAATATTTTTATAAAAATAATATTTTCCTAAAAGTCCCTAAATTTCAATCCATGATAATTATTACAGGATAAATCTGAAAAAGAATTAAATTATTTCATATTGAAATTAAATTATTAAATAATTAATATTTTATATATAACCTATATAATTCAAAAAAAAAATTTAAAAAAATTTTTTTTGTGTTATACATGAATCAATAAAATTAATTTCATTTTAGTTACATATTTATTTCATAGAAGTAATAGTTTTATCAATCCTTTCTTTTAATCTATAAAATATATAATAATAATAATAATAATAATAATATCTGATGTGGTCTAGTATATGTTTTTATTAGAAATGATTTTAATTACTTATAAATTACATTGAGGTTTTATATTAATTTTAAGTTTCCTAAATCATGATTGAAAGTGTATTTTCATAATATTTAATTTTAACATGAATTATAGTAATGTATAATGAAATTATTTTTAGTTATGTATTTTTTACAATATATGATTTCAAACCATTATTTAATGTGAATATATTCTAGAAAGTCATATTATAATAGATTAGTTGTATGAAGGGATGATATATAAGGAGGGGCTAATATGAGCAAGGTATTGAGATTTTAATTTCATTACGGTACCATTAATTTTATAGAAAAATTTTATTTTGTTGTCTTAGACATATGTGACTCCCATTATTTTATTAACTCAATTCTCACCACAAAATATAGCATCATCATGTCCAATAAATATTGGACTTTGACTCAATTTTCCCTTGTTTGTGACTGTCATTTTTTATAGATGTATTCCATGATTATGTTTGAGTCCAAGGATGAAACATATTGACCTGGGACCCTATAATCATAGATATGATATTATTAAGATACTTATTTATTCTTGAATTATTAGTATTCTATGATGCATTCATGGATGTTTTTTTCCATGAATGTAATATTCTAACTGTAGTGAATCTTAAAAATGTTTACAAAATGTTTATAGACTTTTATAATTAGGTAAGGAAATAGGAGAGATAGACCATTAAAAATTAATTGAATATTTTAGAAAACATTAGTCTATATATTGATGTTAGGGATATACTATAATTTTTGAGTGATTAAACATGTCTATTTTATAATGGTGAAACAAATTTACACCAAAGGGTATTGGTATATTTTGGTTATGACCTTCCAAAAAAGTGATATAATTATCTATGGTTCCCTACGATATGGTTATATCTAAACATGTTGACGTAAAGGTTTTTAGATGATAATCTTATTCAAATGGGTTTTATACACCCCTGTTTTTAACACGGGATATTCCTATCATTTTTAAGATGGATGTTGAGTGTCTATTGATACCTATCGATTATCAAAGGTAGAAACTATTGACTAATAAAAAGAATTTTCATTACCCCATATAGAGGAAATATTTATCCTATTAGTGAGAGATCATAATTTATCCAATATCATGTTATATAAGGGAATCCTCACCAATATCTACATAATGGGGGTTTCCATAAAATTTAACTTCAATAATGGTCTAGAAAATATGAGATATTTATTATTTTATTTTTGGAAAATGAATTTACCTATAGAGTCATAGGATTATTTAATTGAGTGTTCATGATATTTTTTTTACAATTTAGTAGTATTAATTATGTATAGAAGTGTATACTCTTACTCTGAGGAGGAGAATGAAGATAACCTATTGATATAGTTGAATACCTTGATATATTATTTTCTCTAATGAAATATTTTAATGTGTATGTTATAAATATCTAATGTATTTATTTGGATCCTTTAATATTTGATGTCCTTGATATGGTTAACCATGAAATGGAGGAATAAATATTTTTTTAATAAACAACAAGGGCTTCTATTTAGGCTTCTGAATTATTTTTGTTATAATGATATTATCATAGATTTATCCTAAACATATAGTGAATTAATACACATTTCTATGTTTTAACATTTAAGGGGGTTTATTTCAATTAATTGGTGGATTTATATAAAACCATGGATCATATGAAATATAGGACTACTAGTTCACTAGATAAAAGAATTATAGTTAATGAATAATATTTGAGGTTTATTTTGATGATTCTTGATTAAGCCATGGTTACATAAAAATACATGATAATGTGGATAATTCATATGAATCAAGACAGTTGTAATTTCATGGCCATATTATGGAACCTCAAACAAAGACTTTTTTTCCATGATACTAAATTTGAAAAGCTAATGGAAATAACTAAAAATAGAGTGATTTGTGATATTCACTAATTACATAATACTATGATAAAACTTCTAATAAAAATTAAACCATTTATGTATTATTAGGTTGATCTATTTCAAGGAATCAATATCAATTTATCATAAAAATCAACAAATTTAATACAATGTTATATTACATAAGATATATGTCTTATGTAAAAAATATTTTGTATTCCACATTTCAGTGAACAGATTTGGAAGGGAAGGTTACCAAAAAGAAAGTTATCAGAAATAATGTTATATTATTGTTTTTACATTGGTTTATAGTTACCAACATACAAGTGAAACAAGTTACAAATACAATCTTCTAAATCCCAATGATTAAGGTTTAGTGTGATTTCATTACCTTTAGAGACACACCGATGAGTTGGAGTGATCATTGTGAGACTATATTATTTTATATGGGAAGATATGTGATCCTAAATTAATGTGAAGATATTTTTTTGAGTATTTCATAATTACCTATCTTTTAACCATTATGTTGAATTTATTTAACAGAACAATATGATATATTTTTGGTATCCCATTAGAGAACATAAAATTATTTAATTATTGTTTTCCTACCCCACCTACATATGTTTGATGGTAGAGGTCATATTCTAATAGGGTTGTTACATTCACATGATATCCCAGATTAGAAATGGAATAAATTCTATACAGACTTTGTGGATGGACTCCCAACAACAATGATACGATTCAATTCAAGATATATTTTCATGGAATGACAAACAAAATATGCATAAATTATTCCTATTATAGTTAATCCTTAAATTTATCACTTGGAAGAGTAATATATTGAATGGATGGTTATGCTTTATTGAGAACTAATGACATTAGTCTCTAGTTGGGATATAAAATTATACTGAAGAATATTACATTGGAAAAAAATTTCATTACATACCATATTATGTCTATGTATCTACATCCATCAATAAACTATTGCGAAAACTGGGAATAATTTTTGGAAAATATAGTCTATTATGAGGACATGTAGGTTCAATTATTGGGGTAAGTGGTTAGAACCAGTTATATTTCAATTTTTTCTAATAAAAATTCAGGAATATATTATATTATAATAGAATCATATAAAGAATTGAACTATAAAAACTACAACCCACTCATGTGTCATGAAATGATTACTATCGTAGCGATATAGGGCCCAATATTAGAGTATATTAATATAAATTATATAAACATTATTTGGGAAAACAAAATGATTATCCATTGTCATCCAATTACATGTGTTGATAATATGGGGATTCTCATAGAGTTACAGGTTGCTTTATATTCTTTTATTATTCCTTTATCATGTTACATATAATAAATTTTTTAAGAGAGATTGTGTATATATTTATATATGGTTCATGGATGTGTTTGACATTCTATAGTGAGTTAAAATCTCAACATATTTCTTGTACGTAATATATATTCATTATAATCGACACAACATTTTCATAAAATACCACTTTTAGAGGTATCTCCACATTTCTGTCAATATCATTTAATGATGTATCATTGATTATATGTTGGTTAGAAAATCATTGGAGAGTATATTATTGATAAAAACTATCAAAATCATCTATTTTTGGGATGGGGTATCTCCATTATTAGATTTTTTTTGGGTATGTATGATTATAGGTGAGTACCAGAGAACATGAGAAGTGGAAAGGGGAATTGTTCCCTCCATCCCTTCTTATAGGGTTTTAATTTAAAAAATCATTTAATTCATTCATATATCAATTTCATGGTAAAACTTGTTACTTTGGAGAAAATTAAATATCATAACATATACATAAAAATATAATTACTCTTTAGTGGAATAAATGTATTTTTATAATGTTTAATTTTGTTGAAACTATTTATCTAGGGAATTATTTACATTTTAACCATTATAATGACATCCAACAAATAAAAAAAATCAACTCAAACTGATAATGTTGGATTTATATTTTTGTGGGTGTTTTAAATTTTTTATTGAAAATATAATTTTTATAAATTTGAATGAGATTAAATAATAATAATAATATATTATTTTATTAATAATCATTTATAAATATTTATAAACCCAATATATTACCCAATAAAGAATGATCCTAGATTAAGAAATGAATTGTTATTTTTTCTAGGTAGTTGTATGTATGCCAACATAATGTTGATGGTTGATCAAGGGATAAACAAAAAATAGGCATGGGTCAATAGAATATTTTCAAATATTATTAAATGTCTCTAAATTTGAACCACAGTAATATTTTACATTATTTAATTATTTAAAATAATTTATATGATTAATTATATAATCCTATAAATTATCTAAAGAAATATGATGTTTGGTTTGAAAAAATATAATTAAAAAAATTTAAGTAAATATCGAGAGAATTTTTTTATCTAAAAATATATCTCCAAATTTTGTGGAATATATATATAATTCACAATTTGGGATTCATATATATCAATCTACATCTATATGTTTTCCCACTATATATATTTTCCAATGATTTTTTAATATCTTTCAAGATATTTTAGGGATAATTTTTTAGATGGTTTTTTATAATTTTAAAATCTAATAAAATGAATAATTAATTAACATAAAATAAATATATTATTATATATATGGATTATATAAATCTAATAGAATTTTTTTATTTATTCTATGAAAGATTAAAAAAATTTCTTATGGAAAAAAATTTAATATTTTATTCTTGTCTATATAATTTAAAATCCATATTGGTTGATAAATATTTTAAAACATAGTTTTATATTATCTAGATTGTGATAATATATTAATGAAAAAAGTTATTGTGATACTAAAAAAATACCCTTCAATAAATACATAATTTGTAGCTAATGTTGGATATAGGAAAACAATATGAAAAATGAAAAATATCATCTATCCAATTAATATTTATACATCTAGAAGAAATAATATTAATCACTTTAAATTGAATGAATGTGATATCTTTGTATATGGAACAATTTCTATATCTAAGAATTTGATCAAATGAGTGAAATTTAGGGGAATAAAAACATAACCCATCCCATAAACCATATATGAAATTTAATTATTTCACTGGTAGAATTTTAATAAAACTAATTTGATGTAATCCCCTATTGACAAATAGACCACATCACCACATCTTCCAAAAAATATCACTCTCATTTTATTGGACATATATATAATGTGGATACATCGAAAATGTGTTAGATTTACCAAAATAATACAATACACTTATCCATATGCATCCAATAAATTTTTACATAACTAAAACATTATAGAAATTATAGCATGTCATTTTGTTCCAAATACTAGTGGGTGTGAATTTTGGTATGTGTGGTTGGTTCCATATGAAACCATGTTATTATTTGAATAATTCATGGTTTAGTAGGGGAATATAATAGAGAAATATATTTCACTAAAACCTGATTTGGAATCCTCTAAAAAACACATAAAAATTGGATTTCAATTTGAGATAAATGTCTCAAAATTAAATATTGAATTTTGAACTTTTGAGAAACAAGGTATTTCATAGAATAAAAAAATTCAACTATATTCAATATAAATTTAGTTACACCCCACTAATGATTCCGAGGATCATTAGTTATAATTTTCTATCACAAATATTGTTTATATAAAATATATATTTCATGTTTACTAAATAAATAATTTAATTATAATTATTTTATATAGATTGTTTTTTCCTAGGTAGATATATACAAATTTGTTAATAATCATAAGGTATATTGGAGAAAACTGTTTCCTCTCGTTGAATTTCAAGCCATGTATTCTATAAAAATTTTCCCATTATATCAAAACTATTCTTATTAAGATATGAAATTATATATAATATCATTAAAAAACATCATGTTAAATAGCTCATTTTATTATTAATACAACTTCTTGTATGGTGTTCATAATGGAAACTAATAGTTATTATTTAGTACTCTCCATTTTTAATATTTTTGATATAGTTGATGACAAACAAAAAATTATTTTATTTCTTTAACTATTTTTAATTGTATAAATAATTATTCAAATTTATATAATATTAAGTAATTATTATAACTCTAATATAATTTATACTATTCTTGTAAGATTTAATCTCAAGGTCAAAGGTGGATTACAATGCACTAATAAAAAATATCATTTACACACAATATAAATATTCCATGAATTAGATATGTAGATTCATAATTAGGTATGTGTTTTTAATCAATAATTATGATATTCTACTCAATCAATGTAAATTAAAATTTCCATAGAAATAGGTTATATATTTGTTATTAAATGGTATTTTATATCCATGGTTATTTCATTAACATGTAGGGATGAGTATATCCTCTAGAATACAAAATTGTGAATAAAAACTCAATTTTCCAAACTAATAAAATAAAAAATGAAATTAAAAAAACATATTATTTTAGTTTAGTATTTATTTTATGATTACTATAATGGGTATCGATATATTTTATTATAATCTAAACATAACCTTGTGATTTATTTGGATGGGTTTTAAAAAAAATTCATAATCAATATGTTATAAATATATTTTTCATCAACTCTAATTTATTTTTTATAGTTTTGTACACTACATAGGATGGTCATTTTTAGTATTATTCATTATATCAATATGTATAATTTTCCCATATACTTATATCCATATATATCCACTAAGAAACTTTAGATGTACTTCATAGTACAAAATGGTTCAATTTACTATATTATATTCAATGACACTGCCATTCTTGTACACTATTATGTTATTATCTGTTAATTTTCCCTCGTACAGTTGGGTTGGGAAATCTTATTTTGGGATTGATGTCTTATGTTTTTTATTGTATAATATTTATAATTTATTATTATTTATAAATTATATTAATAATTTTCAGTATATTTCCATTATATATCAATATGTAAATTTATTAATGTAAATAAATCCTTTAATTGATATGATAACTCAACACTAATTTCGTGAACCGGATATTTTAAAGGGAGGTTCTGGGGGTTTAATGAGATATGAACCATGACATGAAAATTCACCACCACATTTTGAGGATACAATCCATTTGTTATTTTGCAGAATTATTATTTATTTATTTTACAAACATTGTACCTTAATAAAAATGAAAAACATTATTTTAAAACTAATTAATTATTTCATTTATACCACACCATTCATGAAATAATATACATCGAAAACCATTAATAAAAAGAACCCAATACTCATCATCAATATAAATTTAACATTTCGTCCTCACATGATATGCCCCACTTCCTTTATTATTACCCCCACTCACCATAAGTAGTATACTATTTCCATTCAATCACATAATATAAATTCTAGTAATTAATCCATCCATATTTGAATGAATCATTGGTGTATTTAATTATTGTTTTAGAGATTAATAGGTTACACATCACCTTTAAACATATATATAAAGGATGGTGAATACTTACAATTTGATTTTTTTTATCATCTGAAAATTTATATTTATAGATCCATCACACCTCAAATTTCATAAGGTTGATTAGTAAATATTTTTTATATGAAACATATACCCTTTTCCATCTCAAAATAATAAAATAAATATATCAACTATCACACAGGTCATAACTCATCCATTCAATACATGTTGGTCTATCCTCATTTTCATACTTATAGAGTATCTAATTATTTATGTCAAAAATATAACGTTATATTTATGGATAACTCAAAAAATATGATAATTTAATCCCATTATTTTACCACATCTCTCAAATAATAAAACATCATCATAATCAACACTGAATTCCACATCCATGATATAAATAGGAAAAATTAGAAAACCTAATTTCATTTAATCATGTTAATAAGTCATCATGTTCATATCGAACAAAAAAACATGATATTTATTCATTAATTTAGTAATAAAATATAGATACAACTAACTGTTCTTGGTGAAATATTAATTATTACTTACCTTGGAGTATATGCATATAGTGAACATGCCATCAGAAAAAGAAACATATGAAATATTTTCTTCCCACTTCACAATATTCTTTTCGAAATGATTCCCTTTAAATATTGAGAAGAAGAAAAGTTTCTCATGAATGTTATAAAATGTTTAAAATGACACGGAAAATGATACTATAATATTTATGGTTGTTTTTTATTCCAATATGACTATAAAAATGAAATGACATTCACCTTTTAGAATGTCATCCCATAACGAAAGTAAAACCCCCATGTGAAAACCTATCAATGTATACACAAAATAGAATTAATAAGTCACCTATTCTAAAGAATACTAACTATCATACCAGGGATGATTTCACATAAAATCATAATTAATTGTCAAGATTAATCTTCTCAATACCATATAAGTTTCATAATTCACAATATTTATTGACTCTCTATATGTTGTCATTTATCACCACCTTATTGTTTTGCCTTGTATCATGTTCAAGGATGACCATCGCCTATCTTACCATCCTTATCCCAGTTTTTTGTAATCAAATCTTATATATATAGTTTATTAGGGAAATTATCACTCCTAAATACTCCTAAAAAAATTTGATATGTAGAACCATTCTCATAATTGTATAAAAATGTTGAACATATATATTTTAATCCAAAAATTAATGGGGATAGACAATAGTATTAAATTCTTCATGTCTCTCCATTTTTTCCTCAGTCTTGTCCCATCGTTGTGTTTTAACAAATGAATAAAAATTCTGATATCCATATATATTCCACAACCCATTAATCATATTTGATATATATAACAACAATTATTATTTTTAAATATATAAATAATTGATAGGAGAACATCTCTACACTATAACATCAATCATATGTCATGTTTTATTTTCTATCACTCTATGTAATGCATATATATAAAAAAAATTCTAAATCGCCTCAAATTATACATGTTCTTTAACTACAACTATAGGATCATATTACCTTATATTTATTAATAATAAGTCATATCACTCAAATTTCACAATAATGTGTAATATGTGATCATTAATGTACTTATATAACTATATTATAAACCCTAAATATAGTAGTAGTCATATATAATTATTACTCTAGCCAGATTTCAATAAAAATAACCAAATGAATCTCATTTTAAGACTACCATATTATTTAATTCATGACAATGACGTTATCCAAATACTTGTACTAGTAAATATTTTTACAACATAACATTATAAACGCACATTATAGAGACCTAATAATAAATAAATATGTTCTATATTGTTCACCACTATAAGAATCAATTAATTAAAGAAGTAAAATTTTATTATTTAATAATACATCAAATAATTAATCTTTTATATCATTTCTGATCAGAAACAATTTCCAAAAAAATTATCCAATAACGTATATTGATAAACATTTAATACAAACATTTCTATATTTTTTGATTCATAGAGGCAATTTTTCATTCAATATAAACCTATAAATATTTAATAAATCAAAACACTTAATATTATAGCTCCTAAAAAAAGCACAATTGTAATAAAAATTGAAAAATATCATCTCCATTGTTAGATGTATCTCTACTATAAAGTGATGACAATGATATATTATAAGTCTATATCATGTTATTTACAACCCTAAAATATCTATTAATCCACAAAAGAGTGAAAAAAATATTGATTTGTTATTTAATTAATATATCATTTACTAGTTAGTAATTTATAAGGTCATGGAGTTGAACTAAAATACATCTGATGTTCCACAAAAAATAACCCATGAATGATACATATAGAAAGATTCTAATCAATATTCTAGGGTGAAAAATACCATTATAGATTCTCATAAATCATAATAAAATATATAAATACCATAAATAATTTATATTAAAAAAGATTATGGAATAAAATTATATATCAGGATAACTTAAAATTAATACAAGCCATTTCATATGAATTATTTACATCATTAGAATATATTATTGGGAAAATTAATTATAAGATATATAAAAAATAAACAGAAAATTGTTCAATTATTGAAAGATACTATGACCATTACATATTACTATCTCATCATCCTCAATAAGAACATTTAATTCAAACACCATCCAAGGATGCTACATATAAATTAATTTAATTGAATATGTATTAACTTAAACCGAGTTGCACATGATTGGTGTAGGGAAAATAGAAATGTTGTATAAAAATAAAAGAAACTTAATATCATAAAAATATTATTTAGTATGTGTAAAAATTATTATGAAATAAAAATTAATCTCTATATATCTATCCTATCACTTGAATCCATGTCGTGTAAACCACCCCATTAACTAATTCAAAAAATATTTCCTTTAACGAATATATTGGGATGGTCTATCCATGATATATATATTGAGATAACATTATTATGACATATGTGGAGTGAAATAAATCATAGATTCAATAAAATATTAATGGTTAATTTATCATGAATGACGTCAATATAAATTAATGTGAATGTAGTTTATCATTTAATCATATTATTCTAATAATACATGGTTCTAGTATGAACATGGATGATAGAGTAATGGATCAAATGAATTACAAATGGTTCATAAATGTACTATGGATATTTTCTATAAATTTTCTTTTTTAATATTTAATAATCCTAATGATTGTATCTTAGAAAACCATTCTATCTATATTCATTATAGTCCATATAATTGAGGAATTATAAATCACTATATTATTAAAATGAAAATCTATGTCATTTTTCATGTAAATCATTGAACCCTAATATTATCCATGATAACATTGGATGAATGAAGTTATAAAATAGTCTATAAATTATACTTCTTATTATAGGTTTGATGAATTTACAACAACCATGCCTTTTACTCAGAATCCATTATTATTTACATAATTAAAACATCATATATCTATACTTATTTTTAAACAATAGTCATCCTATTTATATTCTATGTTGAATTATATATCTCACAAATAGAAAATTTATTCATATGAGAATTAATTATTTAATTAGACTATGAAATCCATTAATTTATACCCATGATAAAAAATCACAGATTATGATTCATGAATTATAATTTAATTATTTTCATGGATTCATGAAATAAAAACCATCATGTTTTGTTAATGAAGTATACCAATATACATCATTCAAATATAACATCATCCAAATAGATATCATAATGTATAATTATAATATATTATATGAAAAAAAGCACATTGGTTCTAAAAAATAATTTTTTGGTTCATGGTTCAGATCCATACAGATAAAATGATGGGAAATAAGTCACACTACACATAGTGGGTTATATATGATGGTCAAACTAGGAAAAACATATTCAATATGGTTATGTGTGTCATACCATCCGTTTAAAAGTCATAGTTCGAATCATAGACTACATGACCCATTTTTTCATTCCACTAACAATAACCTCTATGTAAGACCATTATATAAAAGATTAACATAAAAATTAACCAATAATAGAATAAATCTTATCCATATATTAGATACTAATTATTGATAATTAATTTGGGTATATTAATATAAATTTATAAATTCTAATACCCATTTTTTTATATCAACATATTCATTATATTATATATTTTATATATAATATTGGACATATTTTAATTGTGTATCTCTATTTATTAAATTTTAATAAAAATTAGTAAATAATTAAAAAAATTAATTATTATAAAAAAATTGTTTTTAATAAATTAAATTTCACTATATATTGATTTAAAATTTGGAATTTGATAATTAAATTATCCTTCTATATAGATATTAAAGTAGATATATTGAAGAAATGTACAATTAAATATTCAATAGTTTTTAATTTAAAAATAATTCATATAATTTGATCCTGTATATATATAAAAATCATGAATTATATAAGAATGAACACTCACAATGACATTCCATCGAGTATTATAATAGCCATAACCCAGCATGAAAGTTAGGTTTGATACAAAAATAAAAAATATTCATTAAAAATAAATAAAATATAGACAATATTCAATAATTTTAATTATTGAATGATTATGATGTATGTTTTTTAATGACTAGTAATCATCTATGATGGCCTTTTTATCTGTTATTGTATTTTTCACTTATAGAGGCTTCTTTTGAAAAAAAATATCACCATTAATAATAAGTCTACACGGGTGCTCATCATCATCCTATATTTTATCATCGTACTCTATGGAAGATGAATAAAACAATATAATTTTGTCATCCTAAAAATAAGTAATTATCTCATTGTATAACAACATATTTATTTTTTTATCAAATATTTTTTATCATTTTTTGGGTTTCCTTTTTCTTTTGGTGTTTAATGATGAATTGGAGTTGGGAGGATAACTATAATATTAATTTTAGGGATTTTTTGAATTTTCATCATAGAACTATAACCTTTTCTCCACACTAGATACTTTCATGCCATATAATTACAGTAAACACAATGTAATTTATTTCAGGATGAATCCATGAAATTTATATATGGTGTGATTTCTATAAACATAGTGATACATGTCAATATCATGTAATTGAAAATATATCTCTTTAAATAAAAAATAGATCAGTTTTTTGACATATTGTTTTTTGGAATAAATATTGGGTAATGGAATTACATGCCATGTAATTACCATGATTTATGGTTTTATGGGTGGTAGATTGATGATATATCTTTCATTACACTTCAATACAAAAACTCTAGACAAAGTAAAAACTCTAGGTGATTTTGGTTAACTTATTTCCTTTCATTACACTTCAATCACATATGATGGTGTATGTATTTTTTATTTGATGTTCTTTTCTATAAATCATTCTTAGTTTCATGGCATTCCATGTGTTTTGATGTGCATTCACATTGATTACAGTTATCATTACTAAAATAACAAAGGTTCTACCATGTTATGGTAGGTATTTCCATAAAATGGGTTATTTAATTTAATTATGTGTCATTATTGATATATTACATTGAATTTTTATTTTTATTTTTGTGATAAGTGGTTCAGAATTATTTCTAGGAAGGGAATTTTTTTTCATGAAGTTGTATTTCTTTGGAAAATGGAATTTCATTATTTGTAAATTGATTTTGATACTCAAAAGATATTAGTCTGGGATTTGAAAACAAATTATAAAATTTTTGGAACACTTTTTATAATTTCATTGGAAAAATAATAATCATTGAACCATATTTTTGTTTTTAAAGATTCATGGTTAGTTGTAGTGTGTGTTTCATAACAAAGATATATATTATTGTGCTATAAACAAGTATGACTCTCTATATGGTGGATTGATCATATGACTACTTTATTCCTTTGAGTTTACTATTTCCACTATAACATAGGCAAGAGCCCAATACCAGGTGCTCTATCATTTATCATTTACCATTATCTCTCTTATGATTATCATTTATTTTTTATCATATATTTTCATATGAGGGTGTATTAGATATATTTTCTTGATATCCACTTTCATGGATATGTCTGCCTCTTATTGAACAGATATGATTTCCTTTTTTATCACTAATACATTTTATATATATTGTTTGAGAATATGAAATTCCAATATGAAACAATATGACGAATAATGTAAAATGATTGAAAAATGGTTTGAATCATTTTAATCATATTGTAAGGAATTTTTATAGAAATCTATAATTTTTATATTCATAATATTAAACACTTTATAGAATATATTTTGGTATCCTATTGGGCTTTAGATCACACCCAAGTTATTATTTAGGGTGTTTCTAGATATTTTTTATAGGATTCTTGTAGTGGGATGAGAATGCAATAGTATGATGGATTCTTTTATTGTTATTACTTTTAGTTTTGGGATTGTTTGGATATGACTATTGGTCACATGGTATCTTGAGATAAATTCTAGATTATCTTATTCTTTCTTTAGTTGATTTTATTTTGAATTTTTTATTTTATTTCAATTTATTTACTCTAGTTTATTCCATATACATATTATATTTAATATTGGTTTATGTTATCTTGTGTTTACCTTTTTTACATGATGAGTCATCTTGGGATGCTTGTCAAGTCAACTTAGGTTAGTTCCTTACAATTTGGTATCAAAGGGTTTCTCAACCTGAAGTGTGTGAGAACTTCCTATGATTGATTCTTTGTCTTTTATACTGAAGTTATGATCATCAAAATTCATATAGTAGGTGAAAAAAAGAAATAACAAGGATTAATAATCGACTAAAATTATGTAACCATTTGTGGTTGATAAATTTAATGTGTTTGATAAATAGAGAATAAGGTGATTTGAATAAACAATATGGAAATATTAATATAAATTTTCAGGTCCATTTTATATAATGGTTTTTATTGTTTCATTAAATTTTTAATGTTTTAAAACACTGTTATCAATTCTTAATGTTGGTCCATTGAGTTTGGATTTTTTTTAGACTGATTGGTTTTTGTCTTTTATTTGACAATTAATTTGAGTTTAAATATTACAAATCCATTTGAGGACACTAAATGATGGTTTCCATGGGAGTGTTATCAATTTTACCCTACAAGGTTGAAGGTTTTATCCACACTATTATGACATTAGGCCATTATGGTGTTGGGATCCCAAGACACATAGTGGATCATACCTTAGAATTTTCTAAGAAGTATCTAACCATATTTCCTAGTGACATAGGACCCTTAGAACCTGAGTAGTGCCTTGAATGGTCATATGGAATATTTAACATCATGGAGAGCCTTGAAGACAATATGGTTTGTTCTCCCTTGTATACGATCAAGGGATCACAAAGGTTATGATGGGAATCTATTATTAAATATATGTTACATGGGGATCGTATCATGGATTTGTTCAACAAGTTATACATATAGTATTATTACCCCAATATATTGCATGTGTTAATGACCTGAGAGTTATGGACTTTTAGAAGGTATAGCATATCGTTCTAGACTACACTTATAATTATTCTTAGTTGGTGTTTCTAGCATCAGAGCTTGTCACCAATGATTACATGATTGACCAGTGTCCTGAGTTATGACCAAGGTCACATATTAAGTCAGTTTTATACTATTTTCCATTCCAAACATTATTTTGGTAGTTAAATATTCATATTTGGTTGAGTCAGACATATTCTAGAATACATGTTCGGCAACAGCTTTAGCTGTATCATTTTCCCATAAAGGAAAGCGTAACAATGTTCAGTCTACTACGGGACTAGTTTCAGGTTCTTTTAGAGGAAAAAATATGTTATCTACAACCAATATGAAATATGTGGTCATACCCATCCTAAATGTACTAGGCATCCACATACTTTTCATATTTATAAAAGACTCATCCATCTACAATGTTTTTCTAAAAGAAATATCTGGTTGTAATGAAGTATCCAAATTAACTAATGGTTCCCAGGCCTATTCATATGATTCCATGTTAGGCGGGACAAGTCATAAAGAAAATGTAGATGTTCATGTTCATAATAATGTATTTAATTATGGATATGAGTATTTTATAGGGGAATCAAAATCGGGGACAACACTTGTTAGAGGTAAAATGATTATCTAATATTCTATTGTGTTAGCTTCTATTGATACATGTTATACTTAATCATTTATATCGTCAATGTTTTTTTATGTCTGTGTGTTTTTTTGAACATATGAAATTATAGTTCTATCTTTCCAGATATTTGATAAAGAGGTAAAAATAATTTTTTGATGTCCTATGGGTTAGGATACGATAACCGACGATGATGTGTTGTGTGACTTCTTAGTTCATTACCATGAAAAAATGTAATTTATTATTGAAATGGATAGGATGATCATTATTAATCCCTGTATAAACATTTATAACTTCTAATTTTAGTTATTATCTAACAATGTGGAGATTAATTCATTCCTTTTTGAGTGGGATATAACTTGAGAATTTCATGGCCTATTATTCCTTATAATTGGAAAATCTCAGGATTGTTTTTAGATATGATTTTTTATGAAGATGTCACCTTTATAGTGTTAAACATCCTAACGTTTTTTATGAATTCCCAGAGGTATTTCAACTTTATTTTCCACGTTTTCCTATATTGATAGTTGTAGTGTTTAATATTGAACTATTATCTAGTACAATGAAATTTTCAATAGAGTCTTACCATATAGAATCTACTGAGTATAAGTAACATGAGGTCAATCTTGAATTCCTAAAGTCTAATGTATTTATTCTCCTAATCATTCCCCAAGGGTCTTCACCTATCCTCAATCCTAATATAGAAGTAGGGTGCTTCATACATTGCATCACATATAAAAAGGTTAATGAGGTGACCATTAAGAACAATTTTTCTTTTCCATGGATTGATGGTCTCTTTGATTAGATTTTAGTAGATTCAACATTATTTAATATTGACCTTTTTTCATCGTATTTCAAGTTGAGAGTCTGATATGTTGACATATCTATGAACACATTTTGGAGTCAACATGGTCATTTATTGATCATTTTTGTGCCATTATGTCTCAATAATGATTATGCGATGTTTGATAAATTATATTTATTATATTTTATTAGAATTATTTTTGTGTGTGTTTCTAGATAATGTTTTGTACACAATATTTATAAGATGGTAATATGGACCATTGGGCTATTGTAATTAAATAATAAATAGAGAATCGTCTTTATAGTAATCTTTATGAATGTTAGTTTTGGGTCTAGAACATATTGTTTTGGGTAATGTGATATTTGAGAGGGGAGAATTAGTAGATCATAAAAGGATACATTAAACGTTATCATTGGAGCATACTGTAAATATGTGTGAGATGTATTGATTCTTTGGTTGTTGATTATTATAGATTGTTTCTTCATGACTTCTCCCTAATTTCATATTCAATGATAGATTTTATCTATAATGGTGTAATTTTTTAATGAAATCTTAAGTATTCCAGAAATTATATGGAGATGAATGTGTTATTGAATTGAAAACCAATTTTTATTCTTCCCAAACTGGGATCAGGTTATGATGGTTTTCATATGGGTTTGGGATGTGTCATCATATATGGGAAACATGTTGTTGCATACGGATTTGCAAGGGACACACTCATCTGAGTAACTACCATACCCATGATCTTTATTTTGAAGTGGGGATAGATGATGTCAAATTGTGGACTAAATAGCTCTTTAAGGAGCTTTTTTTGGTATATTGTGATCTTAAGATCCAGAACTAAATTTTCACCCTATGGGATCTCAGATTGATATAAATACAGTAGGTAGAGTTTATTTTTATTTTATTATTATAAATTTCATAAAACCCATGTATGGGAAATGTTGTTTCTTTTGAATTGAGAATATAATTTTTAAGAGAATCCATAGATGAATCAGTTTAGTAGTGGTATCCAATAAGACTATTTGTTGATATTTACTTGGTAATGAAAGTGGAAGTTGGAAATTTGTTCTTAGGTTACAAGAAAGTTGAATAAAAATTTTATATGTGAGTTTTTCATTAAAAGATGGATTAAATTGAGTGATAATTCCTTCAATAATGACTTTATATTGAGGGGGACCATGAGTGAGTGGTCTTGGCCTCCCAGTGGTGCATTGATATTTTTTTGAAAAATGATTGTTCTGTTTTATTTGATTCCTGAGTTATTTTATATTGGAAACTGGTCATGATGGTTTGTTCACCATGGGTATAAAAATATGTTTCAATACATGTGGTGTCTGTATTAGTAGAAGGGGATGACATGGGTTATAAGAGATTTTTTTCATTCCCTTTCATTATTAGAGAGTTGGGGTAGAACACTAGACACCTGTATGGTTATTTTATCCCTTACCCATTATGATGTATATGTGGAATGATATTTTTTGGGTATCATCATTTATTTCCTACAGATTAATAGTGGGTAGGATGTGATTTTGTTGATCATTTACTGAATTAAGAAATCATTGCATTTATTATATGTTAAGTAAACGAAGAAACTCCAACATCATAGAGATTTTAATGCATTAGGGATTGTGGGACATCATAGGATTCGATCATGAATTGTTTCGAATAGGGATCTGAGGTTCAAATAATGGTATTGGAAAGGTTTTTAATATGTTAAGGGTTCCTAAATTAAATTTAGGATAATATAATTTCCAAAAATAAATGGATATATAGAGAATGATATTCATGTTATATAGTATATTTTTTGAGAATTTTTTAATGATTTCATATGATAATTTGAAATTAAATTTTTATTGGAATAAATTTCCTTAAAAATATTAGTTATCAGGAATCGATAAAGATAGTTCCCATTGAGGATTTGTATGGAAATCCATGTGGATCAACCTTGTTAATCTACATATGCAAGGGAAGTCCTTGGTTGGACTGATTGTAGTTCATGACAATAAGAATATAGTGCCACTAATCTAGAAGTGTTTTATTATAGAATAGATTCATCATAAATCAAATGGAAACCACTTTCATTAACCAATAGATTTTTTGGATGGTGATTTGGTTTTTCCATGATAATCTCCTCATTAGGGACATAATTGGTTTTGTAAGAGGGATATGATTTATCTATTGTTGAGGTCGATATTGATATTTTTGCAAATCTAGAGAGGGTGGCCTATAGGTTTTAATTTTCAAATTGTTTGACATCTATCCATGATGGGAATCATATTTACCAATAATGGATGTATATTGAAAATCCATTTCATGTGATTAGATGAGGGTATATTGATATTTATTAGGATACCAATTCCATGAGATTCCAATTCAATTTATTTATCATCAAGATAAGGTATTGCACTGTAAAATGTTCCCCTAGTCTGGGTACTATAAAAGTGGGGACAGTATTTCCACAAGACCTGGGAGTGGGTTTCATTGACGAGGTAGTACTAAAATTCTCTTTTTTTCATACCCATGTTCTTGATGGATTTTTAGGGTATGTAATCTTTCATATTTGGAATATTTTGACACATTATTTCTTTTCATTCAAATTTTTTATAACCATTATTTTTAGATTCCTTTTTTATTTTGGGTTTAATGATGAACTTTTATTAAAAGGGTACATTTAATGGTGATATCATAAAATTGATGCAATTTTTCACCTACACCTACAGAATTTCTTACATCCTAGTTACGTACATAGAAGGTATATATAGTACACATGATGTAATGGATTGTGGGTATAATATATGGAATGTATACTGGGTGTGAAACCATTTCATGATGTTTAATAGGTTCACATCATACAATAGAATAGATCACATATTTAAGAATATGGTGATGTGTTTTTCAATGTATTTGATCTTTTGGGAAAAAATAGAATGTAATGAGATTAAAAACCATGTACATTTCATGAAATATGTTTTCTAGGGTGTTTAATAGCTTATGTTCACTTCATAATGAATATAGATAACTTTTATTCACACCGATTATACACTTGGAGGATTGGGATACCTCTGTTCCATATAGATCACTTCATTCAAATATTCATCATCGTTGGTGTTTGATTTCTTCCCTCTGGGTTTGTAATTATTTTGGTTTTCTTGGGTTTTGTTTACAAATGTGGTTTTAGATGCACTTTTCTACATTTTTTTGATCATATTTTCTTTTCTATCGATATTTTTCAATTATTGGGTGTTCTGATTCTTTCTGTGTACATTCCCTAGGATTATAGTCACCCTTACTAAAATAAGATAAGTGACTACCATTTTAAGGATGGTGATTCAATTCATTGGGTTAATTTCATAATTTTTTTAATTATAGATAAATTACATTAGCTTTCTATGTCATTTAATTTGATAAGTGAGGTGAAATGAATTCTTGGAAATAAAATATTTTCAGGATGGTGTTTTTCATTAAAACATATATTTGTTTGATATGTAAATGGGTTTTAAAACTCAGAAATTATTCTTCATTCCATTGAAAACTATTTATAAAATTATTATTTTGGTATTGAAATTTTATTTGGATATATACCCATTCAAAACCTCCAGTGCATCACGAATGGTACAGGGGTTGCCTTAGTATGTGGTTCACCACCATGAGGTAACTATTTATGATATTGACTTGATAGACATGATATCAGTTGGATCTAATGTATGTATTTTTATCCTTCTAAGTGCCTTGTATGTATTGTATCATAGGATAGATCCCAATTCTAGTTTCTTGGTCATTTATCATTTATGGTTATTTATTTCTTGGTTGTTTTGTCATGGATTGTTCCCCATGTGTTTTTTATGATGTTATATCACATAGAATCACATGATAGGTTGTTTCATGGACATGTTTACTACTTGATTCATGGATATGATTTCATGTTATTGTTATTTATAATTTTCATTTTTCTATATTGAGAATATTGTAGGCTTTTATGAAGTTAAAATGGCTAAAAATGGAAGATGACTTATAATATTTTAAGGTTAATAAAAATTATTTTCAAAATTATTTTCTTTTTAAATTAGTAATTTTTCCATTATCAATATTATTCCTTTGATTGAAACTATGATGGTATCTAACTAGAATTTTTTTACACACAATTAGTTCATACATGTGTTTTTATATGCCATATATCTGGATTTAGATAAATGGAAGATAATCGCATATTATGATTGTTTTTTTATTGATAATACATTTGGTTTGGGTTGGTGTAGAGGTGATTGTGGGTGACATGAGATATTGAATTAATTTCTGTTATAGCATGATGTTTCTGGTATTGTATGCCATTATGGTATATCATATATTTCATATTTATACACTTCGTATATATAATTTTTTCTTAAAATCCTGAATGGTTTATATTATACAATTTTTAGGTTTTTTACATGATGGGAATGTTAAGGTGGCCTGTCCAGTCGACTAGGGATTATTCGTTACACATCTCAAAGAGGTTAATATTCATTATTATCTTGATCTATATATTCAAAATGAATAATCAAATCAATTACAATATCTAATATGTATTCTTGGATGCCTAATTATGTTTTTTTACCTCATAGAAATTGGATCCTTCAATAAATCATATACATTAGGAGGTGTCTGACTTATTTCTATTTAATATAGTTCAATAGGTGTGTAATGAAAATATTTTACCATCTTATTCGTTAAAAACATCACTAATAAGTGTTTTGGTATTTATAAAAATGTATTTCTTTGAACATAAAAATTATTATTTTTTCATACATATTCATCTTAGGATTTAGAATATAGTAATTCTCAATCAATATTTATAAACAAATTTTCATTGTTACTCAGATTTAAACAAAAAATCTATAGAACTCCATCCATTATTTTTACTAATTTGGTCATGGTACAAATTAATTGTTCTAATAAAGTGAATTATCCATTCATAAATTAAAATGAAGTAAAAAATGATATTTTTTACTAATTAATTATTTATTAATATTTTTCATTATTTTTATTTCCTATTATATCCTTGGTGAATTTCTAGTTATAAGTGTTAAAACAAATATTCATAAGGGTTACATCTATTTGAAATAATTAATGGAGTGATTTTCATTCCTCTAATAGATATCATTTCAATTGATTAAAAATATACGGATTTAAGGAACCATTTTCTAAAATATATTCATTTATTAAATACATATTAGAAAATATTACCCCTTATTTAATAAATTTTATAATGATTTATATTTTTAAAAATAATTATATATTTCATTTCTAAAATTTATTATGTCTTAAATCTACAATTTCCATTACATTATTAATTAATCTTATTTATGAATAATTTATTTATTCCTTAATTTAACAATATATATTTATATATATTTCATTGTAAATTTGTATTTATTTTGTTAATATCTATCAATTATATTTATGATTCACACCGTAAAATACTACCACCTTGTTTTTATTTTTGTAAATATTAGTTTTTTATGTAATCATAAATTTAATTATAAATATTTTCAATTCAATGTTTTTAAATCATAGTATAGTTTTTTCTCTCCAAAATAAAGAAATATTGTAATTTAAATCTCAATTATATCTAAATTTTCCTCAAAAAATATTTAATTATACAGCTAAATGGGAACATATAAAGGAACTATTTCTATAAAAAAATTAGTTCTCCATGAGACATATAAATTATTATAATTTTAACATAACTCATTAAAAATAATAAATTAATTTTTTACATTATATAATCTCAATAAGTTCCAGGATTATTAACTTTTTCACTTATACGTGATGTGATAATTCTATTATACCACCTTCAGATGAAATAAATATATGAAATTGGATATATACATTGTTTAAAGGTTTAGGTAGAATTTATTTTTAACTATATAATATATTTATATGTGATACTTGTGTAGATTAGTGTTGTTATGTAATAATAGTCCATATTTTATAATCTAAATTTATGGGATTTGGGAACAATTTAAAATCTAAATGAGGCATAAATATAAACCGACAAAATTATTCATAATGATGAAAAAAATATACTCAAAATTCTATAAATTTATATTATCTATTGTAGAACCATCAACTAAATATCTCAATCCCTATCGCAGGACTATGGATCTCAGATAATTTCAATGATTATTATGTAATTAAATATATCTCCATAGAAAATAAATAGTTTATAAACCATATAATTACAAGGAGATTAGAACTATGTGAATGAACTAAATAATAAATTCTAAAAATTACTCATAAATAACTCATCCATCAGATAATTATTTCTATTAAATCGAATCCAATACAATATACACTTCTATTAGATAACCACATGATATGAAAATCAGGTATCTATTTGGAAAAAAGTAAAACAAGTATTCAAACTCATTGGGGGGTTATGACTAATGGGAATGGAGAAACATTTATTAGATAAAATCTTGGTTAAACAATAATAAGATCTTCTATTATAGTGATTTGGCCTATACTAATTTTGAAAAAAGGATAAAAAATGATATGATATAAGGAAACCATCGAGACCATTCCAAACAAGAGAGATTGGATAAGTGACTATCAAATTGGTTCAACTATAGTATGGTTGGAGAGAGTAAATTTAAATAATGAGTTTAATAATTAATGAATAATAATGAATAATATTGAGAAACCCCATAACAAAAATTATAATAATGAAAATAGTACTAATACATTCAATCAAATTAATAAGTGATGAGTAAATTCTCTAATAAAAATTAAAAAATGGTCTTCATCTTGATTCTTAGTAAATGTAATGGGAGTGTGAAGTTTATTGTAATCATATAACCAAAGAATAGTATGTTTTGAGATTGATAAGTTTAGATATAGGAATGAATCCCAATGAGATATGATACATAATTTTTATACATCGTTTCATGTGATCAATAAAATTGATTGAAAATAATATTAATTTAGGTGATTGTAATATGATATCACACTTTTTATTTGGGGAGATACACTTTTGTAATGTTTTGATTTTAGATATGAAATTTTATCTATAAATGAGTTGTATAAAAGAACTATATTTATTTATAATGCAGTAGATACTGAAAAATACATTAATAACAAGCTTCATTCAATATAAAATAAATTGTAGATGACTCGTGGTATTTTATGATCATTTATGAGGAATTGAATCCACTATAATGTGTTAGTATCACAAAAGTTATATTTCTATATTTTGGTATTCCTCACATCTTCCATTACAACACCATTATTCAAGAATGCACATCCATCCACATGAATTTGTTTATGAATTTCATCTTATATAACATTGAATTTTTTATGATTCTAGGTCCATACATAAAATTTGATTAAATTGGTTATGTATAACATCACATTTTAATTTATTTGTCTTTACATTAAATATTATATCTAAATACCATATTCCTTCTATTGTGGGGGATTATGATAGATTCTTCGATTTTCATTTATTATGGATGAATCTAGACATATTAATGTAGTGGATGACTAAATCAGTTAATATATATGTGGAAAATAATATCTATGTACTTTTTTTTATTTTGAAGTATTAAATGTTGGATTAAATGGTAATTAATGATAGGGATACCACATAGAAAAAAACACATTAATATCATAATATTTTTTATAGCCTATAAACACTGAAAGATATGTTCAATAGAGGAATTAATTATTTTAATATCACATGCATGGATTATCTCTATGTGATTTATATCATGTTTTGTGTGACAGATTCATAAAGGGTTTCTAAATGTGTGAAGAACTCCAATGGCCCCTTGTTGAAGTCTCATTAAATATTTAGAGAGTTGTAGTCATCATGTTTATTTATATAAATTTTTTTGGCCCACCAAATTCAACAATTCCTAGGGAAATGGTTTGTCCTTGACCAATGATTATAGAATTTTATAAAATATGGATAATAGTTTGTTGAAAAAATTATATTTATCATAAAATATATATATATTCATATATTTTTTTCAATGTTTTATTTGGTATATTTAATAAATACAAAAACCGTATGGGGTTTTAAAAAGAATGGATTGTGTTAAAATCCATTAAATACCTCTATTAGTAAAAAATAATTTATAAATGGTCATTCCTAATAAGAACCATAATTTTATTATTGAAATTATTATATTGTTTAATTGGGATTATATTATATGGAAAATTATTGGGAAGTACGGATTTAAACTGATAATTTTTTCAATTTCATTTACAATATCCTAGTGAAAATTACATTCGTTATAAAATAATCAAATAATTTTAGGTGGTAATATTTCAAAATATATTGTGGGAATGGTTAGTGGAATTCAATTCATTTTGATATGAAATAAAGAAATAGGTTATTTTTTTTAATCAAATATTTGAGGTTCGGGTTAGTGTTAGCTACATGTAGAAAAAATGTCGAATTATCACTTCAGTGAGTTGATATGGATTATAGGTTCATCTAAAAAAATAATATTCAATTGATAACCAATGTAATTGCGGGTTATTTTTCATGTTCATGAGTATATTTTGTTATTTATAATATATATAAATATGGGATGTATGAGATATGATATTGAAATAATCATATTTCTAAAAATATATGGATGGAATGGAATGCATTGGCTACTATTCAGAGATTTTAATATAATTTTAATTTTTTGTCTTTTTTTATATGTTCTATCCCATCTGTTTTATTCCAGAGTGGTATTTCACAATAAACGATAGAGTGAGACCCAAGTAACTAAATATTTCCTTGATACCTAATTGATTTTGGTGTTATGGGACCCTAGGAACACTCTCATAGTAACTATTAGAGTGGTTCATTCTAAGGGATAAGGTGAAACTATTTCCATTCCATGATTCTAATAGATTTTTATTCTTGTATTTTTTTGGTTAGTCATATTACCATGTTGTGTGGTTACTTTATATATAATTAATTTTTTTATACCACTCCAGTTATTAGGAATCAATCCTATTTATTTTTGGATAATCATTGAGTTATGGGTTCATTCATGTAATGGTTTTTGAAAAGACTTCTATAAATTACAAAAAAAAATTCAATTTAGTTAAAATTTATGATCATAGGGTCCTCGATAGGATAAATATCTTAACATCGTTATATAAATTGTTTTTGTAAATATTTTTTAAAATTATTTTTTATGCACTTATAGATAATTTATTTTACATTATTTTAGGTTACATATATGTGGTCTTTAAATATATTCAATTGTCACACCAGGTTTATGTACATTAACAGATTTGAAAAAATTATTTATGTAATACTGGTGGGGTTTTTTCCTATTGTATATGTTTTTAATGATTTATTTTAAAAATAAAAAGTCAAATGATATATATGTGGCATAATATTATATAGATGTGTGACCATGTATTTTATATATTTATTTTCTATAAATTTATATATCCACATTTATATGATATAGATTTTAATTTAATATCATTTTTTGTTTATATTATTGCTTTAATTTAACTATGATATAAAGTTTTTTTATTTATTACAATTATATGATAATTATAATTTCCATATTTGCACTCAAATGTTCTATTTTTTATATATATTTTCTATTTATTTATATTTTATTCTTTAGAATTGCTGTGTATAATATGATCATTATTGTCTACCATTTTTCATAGATTATTTTTCTAAGCTATTTTATGTGTTCAGTGTTGCTGAGGTACATAATGATTTGGTTTTTATGGTAATATTAGTAAGAGTCTTCACAAATTGGAATAGAGGATAAGTTTTTGTCTTATATTTTACTGATATCTTAAATGAAGCTACGAATTGTTTGATCATCTAACAGTCATGGGTGTACAACATAAATGATTTTATAATGGTTAGATTCCAATTTACAAGGTATTATATAATATAGTTATTTATTTATTTGGTTATAATTTAGTTTATTTTTACATGTACGATGATATATATTATGATTTATTATTTTACTCTTGTATTAGAATACAAATATCCATATATGCATGCATTAAATATGGATCACAATTTACCTAATATTTTCATGACTTTTATAATTGGTAATGAAAATATTACAACATTACTAGTAAAATGTTTTTAATTATGGTCGGATCTGATTAATTTCATTGAAAAATTTGTTATAAAAAATATGAAAATTGAAAATATGATATAGATAATTAAATTCCAACAATTATTTTTAAATTTTTTCGAAAATATAATAGAAATGGAATGTAAATTAATCAAAACCAATTTAGATTGTTTTTCATTATTTCCATAGGAATATGATTACATTACCGATATACATCAATGGTTGATGAAAATACTATAGTTATTTTGTAAAGGTGATATATGGTTTGGGAAAATAATAATACATACACTATATCTATTGGGTATAAAATTTTATATTTACTAGTTGTATTATTTGAGGTCTAGTACCATTTTATTTAAGATAGATTCTTCAAAATCAATTATTAAAATTTTTTTCTTGTGTTTGTAATGTAGATTTAATTCTATATGTATTTTTATGGAATCTGAAACATAGAATTATTATTGTTATATAAGTTTTTATATTTAATTGTAATATCAATTAGATACAAATACTGATTGTATGGTATTTGTTTCCATGATTTGGAAATATATAGATCTTGATTAAATTTGTCATGTTCAAAATAGTTTATATTGGATTGTACATCTACAATTCTGTTCTTATTATTTCAATGTTTTAGTTCTCACATTACATGAATGTACGAGAGGGTATATGGGTTTGACATATAGGGTTTTGAGAATGGGGTGACATATAATAAATGAATTCATTATAAGATAATAATGAAATTCAGCTTCAAAATGTTTGGATATGATAATAGTATTAGATAATGAAAAATTCTCCTTGTTATGTATTATTGATTATAATGAATGGAAATGACTGAATAATTGAAAATGTGATAGAGACCCTTGAGTTGGTATTATATTAGCTCAGTCTAATAATGAATCACTAGGTGAATATAGTAATACCTGAGATATATTTATTTCAATTACTCTTAGTCGGATTGATATCATAATCTTATTTAAATATTAAGATATATCGAAATATAAGCCCTAAAAAAGTGATTATAAATCAAATATGGAGAGTATTTCACACCTCATGTGAATAATGGATTTTAGTATGGCCATTTATATGTTTATGGTGATGAGAATTTGGTCATGTTAGATGTTATTATATTTTATGATTTATTACGATAATAAATAATTTATTATTATGAAAATTATCACATCAATATTTGGGATCATTGAAAATTTTTTAGGACTTGGGGAAATATATCGTATTTCAGATCTCCTCTAGTGTAATATTTTATTTATAGGTTTGGGTTAATATTAGTGAATAGATTATCAAAATTATAGTTCATGTTATGGTATATAAATAAATCGCTTAGAGTATTGGTTGTTATTATGATATTGTGTTTGGGAAGTATGATCTTAGAAAATATTTGTATCACCCATTATACTAAATAATATCTTCCATTAAAAGGTAATATTATCAGGATATTTCTTCATACACAACCCGAAAACTATAGTGAAGTTTTGAAAAGTATATAACAAAAAAAATATTAAGGTTGATTAGTTTGGTAATAATAGAGTTAAGAAAATTAAGAAATATATTTATAAAAATAATTAAAGAAGTTATTTTTACTAGTGGATTGACACAATTTATTTATTTCTACTACATAACTATTATGATTTACTTAGGCCACTATAATTTTCAATTATGAACTATATTTTATAACAGCAAATGCAATAAAGAAACCATTTATTTATGATATGTATAATATATCTAAACTGATTTAATTAATTATTATTTTGAAATAAAAATAATAAATGATAATATTTTCAAATTTTTTCTTTTAATGAAAATCTTATTCAATAATTTTTTATGTTGTTGAAGAAAAAATATGTTAAAAAAATAGTTAAAATTTGATAAATATTTATTTCAATTTTTTAATTTATAATTAAAATTTTTTATTAACATAATGTTATTATCCTTTTCTAGAAAATTATTTTTAGTTGACTATTTATAAAATATTAATTTTTAAATTAATATAACTTTTTTTATCATACAATTATATAAGTATGATTATAATTTTTTGAAATCATTTTATAGAGATGTTACATTTTATATAAGTTATATTATGAATATGAATATTTTTCAGGTTTATAAACATGTGTTTGCTATTTTTGAACATATGTTACACAATTTTGTAAAAATTATTTCAATAATTTTATAATTTTTAAAAAAAATTATAAAAAATGAAATTCGAATCAGATAAATTTATTTGAACTTTTGTAATTATAATCTATACATTATTTAATAAATATAATTATAATAAAAGTTAAAAATAAAAATTACTTACATAAAAACATGTAGACATGATAAAATATTTAAGGATAAAATAGGTTAACCAAATTTTTAAAAGTAATAACATGTTATAATCATATTTTGAATTAATATTTTCATCTTTGGATCGACCATAACTTTTCACGGATCAAATTTTTTTTATTTTTTTTTATTACATGATATTTGAAACTTGTGTTTTCATTATATAATGAACTATTATTTGAATAATCTCATTATCCCCACTAATAAACATGGATTTCCAAAACCACATTTTTTATACAATAAATTTAGGGTTCATATTGTATCTCTACACTTGTGCCATCCTCTAAAACCATGATGCACTTTACTTAGCTTCTATTCTCAAAATATAACATAATCCTAGATTTTGAATGGAGTCCTCCAAGGGAAAACACATGTTCTCAATGTAATTTTTATCATTATCATATTATTGTTTCTTTAAATCTTTCCCATTTATGTATATGTTTTACAATATTATCTAATATAACTAATATTTATTATTTAATTAAATTTTTTTATTTCAATGAAATAAAAATTAAAAAAAATCAACATTTCAATTAAGAAAAACCAAAACGTCATTTGTTAGTTTTGGAGGATTACATCCTCCATTTTAAAATATATCTCATTTTGTATCCAGTTATTTTTTATAATTATTAAAATTTTATATAATATGATTATACAACATAAAAATATATTTTTAATACAATTATTTTCATGTAATAATGATATTACACCAAAATAAACAAAATCTATAACCAAACTCATCCACTTATTATGGTATGATTTATTTTGGGTTATTCTTGCCACCTATATCAATAATGGTCAAAAATTATATCATTGAAAAAATGATAATATAATAAATATCAATAAATGATGATAATATATAATTTATGATTTTAATTTTGATTAGGAATGATAACAATAATATTGAACTCATTATTTAATAATATAATGATTGTTTGATAAAAATAACTAAAACAAGATGTCATCAATTTTATATTTTTGGATCATGATTAAAAAAAATATAGTTATATTTTCACCTTAAAAATAATAATAATGATATAAATGTAGTACCTTTTATGAATTGGGAATTATGAACTTTGTGATATGAATTAATAAAAACACAATATTACAAAACTAGTTCGTACTGATGAGATTTAATGAAACTGAATATTAAAAATAATTAATAATTAACTAATATTTATTTAAAGAATAATTATAAATTATTTTTATAAATTTTTATTGATATTAATGGTGTCCTTATATATTTTTTGGACAGATTATAATTTGTTATAATGTGATTCATGTGATTTTTTGGGGAGGCATAAGTTCTTGTAAGTGGTTTTTATCTGCAATTTAATTTCTTAAGAAATATTTTATTTTTTTCAACATGATATATATTATATGGTGTAATTACTACTTAATTAATTTATTTTTCCCTAATAATTTAATTCTCCTGGTTATAAGATCATTATTTTGTTTATTATTTAAATGTTGTTCAATTAAATGGGTATGATGATTGTAAGGGTTCTATTTCTATAATTTTAGTTCATAACACATATCAATGATTTTGAAGTGGAATTTAATACATTGTGTTATTATGAAGAGACCCAAATATTGACGTACATAGACTTTACATTACTTTTTTGGAATACTTAATACAAGAAAAAACTGACACCCAAAGACCGTATTAGTTTAGTGTCTTTGGAAACATGGAACATAATCTTCTAATCATGGTGATGATCATCATCATCTCCCATAATGATCTTCCCCTTTTGTTTTCTTACTTAAAAAATTTATTTATATCCTTGGGAAATGAAAACATAAAAAGGGTGAGCTCAAATGCTCAGTAAGGGTAAACATGGAGAAGATAAAACAATCCCTAAACATTTGAACTTATGAACATGAACATAAAACATCAAAATCATGAGTAATGACATAAATATTGGCAGTGCATAAGGAATTCATAATAAATGAACATTAACCGTGATAAAATATCATGGGAATAAAACATGTAATTTTGTAAACCATTAAGCACATTTTATGACTTCAATAGTATCCAAGGCATTGCTTCATAGACCATCATAGATGAAAATGTCCATAACTTAATCAGGTTTACCTGACATTCTAGCCTTATATTTCTAAACCGGAATCACATTCCATTATAGACATGTCTATCTAATGAGATATAAATATTCACCCAATGCATTGGAGGAAGATACATGTCCCACCCATCTCATAATGGAATCATTCTTTCGTGTTCCACAAATTAAACATAAATCATTCAAAATAACCCAATGAAATAAATTGGTTTCATAAACATCATCCCATCATATCATAATACATATAAATAAATGGATATCATTTTATAATAATAAAAATTAATACTTGTAAATCATAGAGACATTATTAATGAAATATAAATATATTAAATAATGTCTCCTTATATAGAAAATAGTTTTGATAAAACACTTGAAATGAACTCTTGACGAAGATATCTTTTCTCCAAAATAATTTTCTTTTCTTATAATTACATTCAATTTTAAAAGAAAATTATTTTTTTGAAAATAATCATGAAATATTTTAGAGGAATCTTCATTGAAATAATGCATTGTGAAACCATAAAAATCCATTCATGTCGTATAAGATAAAAAACATTCTCCTTGTACTGTTAACGGAAAAGTCAAAAAGTAACACATATAACAAAAAAAGAATCCTTACATAACACAAAGTAAAAGTCAAAGAGGGGTAAACATGATTTTTTAAATTCAGGTAATATTTTCAAACACTTTATGAAAATCATTTTATGTACATGGATGAAAAATGCAACCCTAGTAAATACTTACGAATAAACAATCTTGGATAAGAATGAGATTGGGATAATTACATCATAACTTTTGTCCAATTTCTTCTGTATGTGTACGAGAATCATTAAAGTAAGTTTAAACATATTAATAACTTTTAATAGAACCATAATAATATTAATGATATCATATATGATTCTACTACGATTTTAAATTACCCTTTCATTTGTCAATTCCATGTTAAAGTAGTGTTTTGGATTAAATCGTTTCATTTATCGTTCGTTTTGACTTGTAATTATTAGTATGAATAATTAGATCACGATTACTTACTTCCAGAATGTAAAACATGATTTATATATAATATATATTCAGAATATACATATATATAATAGATCGATAATGGGAATGAAATACACCGTTCATGAATACGGTAGGCCGTATGTACGCATGAATGCTGTTTTTGTTTCCTTATGAAATTGTATGGAAGAAAGTAAATAACATATACATAAATATAGTATCATTAATATGTATCATATTTCATAATGAATTATTATATATACTTTATAATCATTCTGTAATGGTTAACTTGTATAATGAATCTCATCGCGTCGTGGAGACGGTAATCCGTATGTACACACGAGCGATGATATCATTCCCATAACTATTGAATTGAATTAGAGTGGATGAAATAATAACTCATAATTAGTATCCTGTTATAATAAACATATATAGCTATTATTTACACCATTATACACATCCATGTAAGGTGGTGGTGGAAAAACAGATTACACCACGGCGTGGAGACGGTATTCTGTACGTACGCACGCGTGTTGATTTCATTTTCCATAGGATGGATAAAATGTAAAATATGGTTGGATTATATTTATTATAACATATCAGTAAATTAGTGATACTTATGTTATTACTTTATTATGAAACAAAAAAATAAGAAAAAGTAGAAGAAGAAATGAATTTGAAAGAATCGGTAAAGGATATTACATCTTCTTCGACGCGCCTCTTCTAAACCTCATATAAGAGAACTATGTTTTTCTTTAAGAATACCAATACCAGTAGTATGTTTCTAGGGAAGTGGATAAGAGAAATGGTCAGGGTTTGGATAATATTTAAGGCACAATGTGGTGTGAGGAGGAGAGGGAGGATGTGCCCTTTTATAAGAGAGGAGAGGGACACTTTTGGAGTCCTCAAAAATATTAATTTATAATAAACTCAAACCCCACATAAAAAACTCCAAAAATGACTCAAACCCTAATATTATAAGATATAGGGTTGTAATATAATAAACCAATAAGATTTATATATGATGGTAATTTATTTTAAACTTTATCAACTTTATTTATCCTTATTTAATATATTTAATTTTATTTGTGGAAATAATATTCTAAATTTTAAATTGTTTTAAATAATTACTTATGTGTTTTGAATTGTCTATAATTCTATAATTTGTGAAATTTTTGACCATATCAAATTCAATTTATAGTTTTTAAAAAAAATTGTGATTTTTAAACAATTTTATAATATGTTATTTTTATAAAATAACAATTGTTTCAATTTTGACACTATTCTTTTATTTGAATTTATATAAAATCCACACAGAGGATATATTCAAAAAAAATATTTAATAAACTCATAACATTTCATATTCACCTAGAAAATTTGTGGAGAACATTAATTAGTTCATATAATATTTATTTAAATATTTTTAGAACCATTTATTTGATATTTCAATAAACAAAATAAATTCTACATCACTATTTTGTCATCATTAATATTAATTATCTAATCCATAAAAATTGTAAATAAAATATCACGACGTATATAATTTTATAATATTTCTGAGGACTATTTATATTCTATTTTTTATGAGGTTTAACACTAAATTAAAATTATTACACTTATAAGATATAAGAGAGTGACATGTTGTCACTTTCTTTGGTTTTAATAATAATTATATAATTTTCATGGTCTACAGCCCATGAAAATAATATATTCCAACCCTTAGGTGATATTGGTCGACTTTTATCCATCCAATGGAATTTTGGAAGGTGTTAGGGTAATTTTATAATCTTATTTTTACCCTTAATTACCCGATTTTCTTTTAACTGTTGTAAATAAAAATTACTTTATTTACTATTCATAATATCAAAAAACTAAAAGTAAACAATTAACATTATTTGGACCCACTGAATCTCAATTTGGAATCCATTTTTCATAATTCACAATTCAGTAGTTTCTGTAATTAATTTCAAATTAATCCGGTTGTTAAGAAAATGTGTTTTAAAAGTTAAAAAATTGTCAAAGATGGAAATGTTTTTACTGATGACTTCAATGTAAAATTAATGGAAATGACTTGAATTGTATTAAATTGTAAAAATATATTATATTTACACATTAACACCATTAAATATTATAATTTATCCATAGAAATTATCTTGATGAAAAAATAGTTTTTAATAAAAATTAATCGTATTTTTACTATTCATAAAAATATGAAAGTTATCGGAAAAGAATCAAAAATTTATCCAATGTTAATTTTTATATCCTGATTCAAAAACAAGAAGTTTATTTTTTAAATTTGAACATATAATATTTTTAAAAATTATATTTGAAATAGGTGCTCCATCAAAAGGCTGTAAAACTGCATTTTTTTTAAAATACTTCTTTTATCGAAAAATTGATTTTGCTTTCATATCCCATTATAAGAAATGAGTAAGATTAATTATAATATTATAAAATTAAAATTTTGTTTAATACTATTCATAACGGCTTGTTAATAATATTATAATAATATATAATTTTTTAGTGAAACTCAGTATTGCGTACAACGCATACTATCGACGAAGGTTGCTTTGCATGACACACAAGACAAGAATAGTGTTTGCATATACTAAAAGCTAATACATTGTTGCGTATTGTGCAAGATAATATTTTTGTAGCGTAAAACACAATACATCAATGAAATTAAAAATAATATTTCACAAAAAATCTTAGGGTGTTACATTCCACCCCTCTTAAAGTGAATTTCTCCCTCGAAATTTGTTGGCGTTATAAATGATTTACTACATGAAAGATTCATTCTTAGAAACCCAAATCGTATGAAATAATATTAAAATATAAATTTAAAAAGAAAAGAAAAAAATGTAACGTTTAACCAAATTAACTCATCAATGGGTTTCCATATAGGATAAAATAGGTGAAAACATGGATATAGAAAAGAAATATAAAAACCATATTCTGCTGGAGAGTGGTAGATAACATGGCTATGAAAAAGAAAACAATCACAAAGCCATAAATTTGTGTTGATCTATGGTACCATTTGAATCATCAGATATGAGAGTACGAAGACAACATTTATGGTTTTCAAGTTTATTTCCCTAAAGTTTTTAAATTTTTGAATTAAAATAAATACATACTTGATTTTTTTACAATCTCACCGTTTTTCATGCCTTGAACAATTTCCACTTCATCTCATAAATAAATAAAGTGGTATTTTTCATTCGTGAAGTGTTAGCAGATCATGCGATAAAATGATAGGTCATTCCATCTATCTCAAACATAAGGTTAATAAAAGTTATTAAATATAAATTAATTCTTCTATGGTGAGATAAATAATATATGGTTTTAAAAATGGACTTATACTTCATCTATCATACAACATAATAAAATAAAACTATTTTCTACTAACCAAGGACATCATGTAGGCTAGTGGTGGGCAATAGAGGCCTGTTAAACATTGGTTGTGGGTTTGATTCAAGCATCCTTGTCTGACGCGACGGGTTGTCTCCCGTCTTATTGGTTGTAATTTTTATAAAACAATACTATTATAACATTCTAGAAATAAAATTGAAAAAAATTATAGCCTTAAACAATACTATCTAATGTTCAACTTAATAAATTCCAATCATTAGGCTTAGCAAAAATACTTCTGTCCAATCTCATAGAATAATGAAAAGGATTACTAGAATGTTCACCTACCAAGCATGTGAATAACATCATTTATCTCCCATATATCATAGGATATATCTTGTTGGTCACATTCCAAACATTTGAATAACATAATCATGTATTATCATGAAACATGTATTACCAGAGAACCTTAGTTAAACCCTGAATGCAGTAAAAAGGTAATTATTTCCACGTACCAAAATCCCAATTTTTTTGTATACTCAAACAATGATATCACTTTTCCTTATATTAGTCATTAGCTCATTAATACTGTAACATCCCAGGTGATTAAAGAATAAATAATTTTCATATTTATTAATATTTACGAAATAAATATTAATTTTAATTAAAAAGGGGTTTCTACGTTCGATAGCGTACTCGATACGCAATGATGAGTTTTTTTGAAAACTTACGTTGCACACAAGTAATAAAATAATATTATTTTAAACGTTAGTTAACAAGTAGCCGTTGTACTGGAAAGAATGGATAGAAATAACTAAAATATGATTATATATGTTTTTAAATGTTTTTACATTTACCCAATAAAAGATAAAGGTTTAAATTCGGAAAGAGTTCAATTTTAGGCATTTATACCCTAATTTTCACTAAGGGTTCACTTATCATCTTTTGATGGAGAACCGTCATTAAATATAGTTTTGATCAATCTTATAAATTCTGTTGGACCAAAAATAACTCTTCTTTAGAATCGGGACATCAAAATTTACCTTGTGTAAATTTTTGGTACCTTTCCGATAAAGTTCATTTTTTTAATGAATAATGTAAAATGTTGTATTTTAATTCCAAACCTCTTTTTAATCTAATTTATTTATATGATTAGATTATCTTTTGAAATGGTTTTAAAGTGAAATTAGAAAATATTTTTACCATTAAATCCAATAGTGGTCGTTGGAATTAATTTCACTTTGAAATCAGACTTAAACTAGTGTCATTCTTTTGATACTTATTATTTCATAAAAACACGCTATTTGCTCTGATAGCGGGAATTAATTATTAAATTAATTAATGTGACTTATATATTTTGAATTTTTTTAAATAGACTTCATTTTTGAATTCATAATATCAAATATGGATTAGGGTTAATTTTTGGTAATTTTCAGGAAAACTTCAAGTTTTGATGAATAGTGAAACCACTAAGTGGTACTTATAAAAACTGATTTTTCCGTTTAAATTAAAACTTTTCCATAATTGTGTTTTGATTTTCTAAAATCCAGCATACATGGTTGTCATTATGAAGAAAATGTGGTTCAATGAGATTAAAATATTTTTTTGGTGAATAGTAACTTATTAAGTTCTTATTCGCGATTAGTGGTAATTAGTGTAGTTTAAGGTAAAAATAATATTTTAATAATATGAGATGACCTATAAACATGTCCTACCCTCATTGGATGTGTCATGTCCGACCAAGACAAGCAATGGGTCAACTTGGGGACCCCATGGAGCCACTTTTGTTGGAAAATGACATAAATACATTTTATTTAATGTTAATGTAAAAAATGGCACAAACATGATATGATTTACTAAAACAATTTTTAAATGGGGTAATAAAAGTCAGAGTTTTGATTATAAATAGTCATTGAAAAGATAAAAATATTTCCTACATCATAGTATTTTTTTATAATTTATAAACATTAAATAAATTAAATTATTTATGACATAATAATGATGCAGCGATGACATCATTATTTGACGATTTAAATAAAATAGAAAGATAATGTAAAATCTATGAACTACACATGTCCAAAACTTATTGAATGGGTGGATTTAGAACCCTTATCACATTATCCAAGAATTATATCAATGTGGGACCTTTTAAAACCGAAACACATTTTCAAATAAATTAATATTTTTTTACTTTCCAAAAGTGCCCCTCCTCTCCTCTTATAAAAGGCCCCCACCTCGACCACCTTACACACACTCCTCAAGCCTTTGGCTCGGCCTACACATGCCCATTTACTCTCTCCACATCCCTCTCCTCGTCCTATAGGATTCCCTTTGGGCAGAATCCTTTCAAAGGAAGCCTTTAGGCTCAAATCAAAAGGAGTTACACTTTTAAAGGTAATTCATTGTCTCTTGTTCATTTGTTTTATTTTGCTTATCCAACCCCATAATCTATTTTTATTTACTTCTTTTGTAATAACACCAGTATCTTCAATAATCTAGGATGTTTTTATAAGATTTATTCGAGCTACACTCTCACAAAACTACATCAATTGGTTAAAGAACATACGGTTTCCATGGAAGGCGAAATTCTGCCTCCCGAAACGATGATTGTTCAATACTCCTTTAACACCTTAAAAGGTGGCCATTATGATGTCACTATTTTATATATGATATATAATATGTTTATTCTTTCCTTAAGCTTCTGTATTTTTCATTTATGGCATACCATTATTGTTTCCATTATGGGTAAACACGATATCTTCATTTTAGGAAGTGCGGACTACCGCCCCTGAAAGTGATTTGATTCGTTAATACCATATTTTGGATGTGTAAAGGATAAATTTAATGATATTATATATGTTATTATAATGTAATTATAATATACTCTTATATAATTATGATTCCATTCTATAAAATACGAAATAGAAATGAAAGTAGCGTTCATGCGTACGTACGGCTTACCGTCTCCATTAACGGTGCATTTCATTTCTTACCTCTAAATGATTATGTAATATTATAAATACATGTATATGCTGGATATAAATGATATATATGATATCCAAATCAGTAATTTCATTCTGTATATAAAGAACCTTTGACCACACGAACAACATGTAATTGTAAGAAGTCCACTTTCGACTTAAGAACAAAATATTGACAAAACAAACATTATTAACATAAATGGTTACATAATGTATATAACATGGCAATAAGTGATATAAAAGGAATAATGAACTTTAAAAAGGTTCTTAATCAAGTATAAATTAACTCAAGTTTATTATTCAGGACCTTAAAGAACGATCGAGTCCAGTCGGACCCGAGGTAAGGGACTTCGTCTCAATCTCCTTTCATTGAGGCATATTTCGTTTTATACACAACTTTCTTTTATACGGTGTATAAACCCCTTTTAATTTTACTTTTATACAAAAGGAATCTTTTTCTACGAAGCATTTGACTAAACGACAAAAAGGAATGTTTTTTTTAACGTACAAGGTGACAACGACCTTTTCCGCCGCCGCGAGTATTATTTGGTCTTTGGCTTCCTCAACAAGCCGTTATGTTTTTAAAATGAAATAAATACCATATACTCTTTTATGTATTTTGGTATTGAAAATGGTTTTGATTAAGGATTCTATTATGATATATTGTGATTGAAATGTGGAAATGTTATCATTCCTTTATATGGGTTTTATGTTTTATGATTTTATATTGGTACTTGGACATTTGACGGGTGGTTACGTGTTAAACCATATGACGGGTGGTGCCGTGAATACTAGGACGGGTGGTTACGTTATAACCTCCAATGCATTGGGTATGGAAGTCGGTCGTATGGCTATTCCATTAAGTATGTATGGAAATTGGGTGTATGACTATTCCATTTAAGTGATATGTGTGGAAGTCGACCGTATAGTTATCCCACTTAAGTATGTTTATGTCCCAAGTTACCTTTATATATGTTATGTGTTCTTTATATGGGTTTTTTGGTAATCCTTTGGTTACAAAAAGGTAAGTGTTGATACATTATTCAGTGAAGAGTTTTTACAACTTCATGAAGGTGAAGGTATTACTTTGATAGAGTATACATGGTTTACTTGATGTTTGAAAAACTAATAGTTTTCATTCTTTCTGTATCCCTTACTGAGCTTTTTATGCTCACCCCAATTTTTTTTTGAAATGTTTTACACAGGAATTAATGTGGAATAAGGTCATTGATGGGATCAAGGGAATGTCATGCTATATACAACATGGAACTAGACATGTTTCTTTTAAGAGTTCTTTTTATGGAAACATAGTTAAAGTGACTACTTTGTAATCTTTTGAGATGTAATAGTTATGTTCTAATTCACTAAAACTCTAAACCTGAAAAGATCCTCAACGTGAATTATTCATTTAATTCAATATTAAGTAATGATTAAGGCCGGGGCCTTATAGTTGGTATCAAAGGTCGGTTTAGACAAATTTAGGAGTTAGAAAAGTGTTAAATTATAATATTATTGAAATGATATAGCATTTACGGATTACCATGTTGCTCCGCCTAAGATATTTCTGTGTTTGGAATGGTTTTCCGCAGAGGAAACAAAGAAACTATGTTGGGATGACATCAGGAGGAAGACAACCTTCCAAATCAGCAACCTGAGATGGTCGGAATCGGAACTAAACAGTTTGTTGCAGTGATGGCACAGTTGACTCAGGCTATAAATGGTGGTGGTATCCATGCACGAGATCATCCAGATCAACCGCAGAGGAACATGTCAGTGGTGGAACATTTCATGAGGCAACATCCCCCATCATTCAGAGGATCCTCTGACCCTGTGCAAGCTGAAGGTTGGATTAAAGCACTGGAGATGATTTTTGATGTAATGGGGTGTTCAGAACATCAAAAGGTTAGTCTTGCGGTTTACCGTTTTGAAGGAGAAGCTGATCAGTGGTGGTCGATGGTGAAAAATATTTGGGATAGTGATGAGATTGAGGATCTTCACTAGGATGAATTCAAAGGTATTTTTCTTGAGAAATATTTTCCTAAGGTGGTTCGTCTTAGGATGGAAAAACAGTTCCTAGAATTGAGGCAGGAGGATGATTCAGTGGCTTCTTATGAAGCAAAGTTCACTTGATTGGCAAGGTATTCTCCGAACTTCATACAAAATCTTGATAGTAAAATAAACCATTTTTACTCTGGGTTAAAGCCAATATATCGAAGGGCTTTAGCTTCTCGTGAGTTCAAAAGTTATGAAAAACTTGTTCGATGTGCGGAGTAGGGGGAAATGGAGTTTGCCGATGATCAGGTGTTCTATGTCAAACAACAGAATAAGAGGTCTAGTTGGTAGGCAAAGGAGAAGAATTCATCAATGAAGCAAGGAGGTAAGAAAACCAAGTATCCATCCTGTGAGAAGTGTGGTAAAATGCATCCTGGAGAATGTTTATCCAAGTCTGGTAAGTGTTTTCGGTGTGGTAATTCTGGTCATATTGCTCGTAACTATAAGGAAGATGATCAAGCAGGCAATGAAAAACCAACAGTAAGATGTTTTATGTGTAATGAAATGGGTCATTATGAAAACGAGTGTCCAAAGAAAAACTCAACTGGGGGAATACAGCCAGACTACAAGCAGAAAGGGGTGGTGAAATCCTTTGCAACAACTTCAACAGATGTTGGGCCATCAAATGAAGTGGTATCAGGTACACTGTTTGTTTGTTTAGATTATGCCAATGTGTTGTTTGATTCAAGGTCTACACACTCTTTCATATCTGAGAAGTTTTCTAGTAAATTGGAAATTCCATATCAAGATATGAATCCTGAACTTATGGTAAAAACAGCCAGAGGGAATGTTGAGACAAAAAGGAATTATAAGAACCTTCATATCCTTGTGTGTGGAAAGAATATACCATAAAACCTTATTGTTTTGCCTCTAGTAGAGTTTTATGTTATTTTGGGAATGGATTGGCTTTCTGTTTATCATGCTAAGATTGACTGCAGAGCTAAAATGGTTTCTTTTCAGAATGATTTTCAGTTTGTGTACAAGAATGAACCCTTGATTTTGATAACTTATCAGGAAGTTGAGAAAATAGTAAAAGATGGAAATGAATGTTACCTTGCACATATTGTTGAAAATAAAGGAACTATTCAGATTAATGATGTGCCAGTGGTAAATGAGTATCTTGATGATTTTCCTGATGAGTTTCCTGGTATTATTCATGATCAAAAAGTTGAATTTACTGTTGACTTAGTTCTTGATTCTAAGAAAATTTCAAAACCCCCTTATCGAATGGCTCAAGTTGAACTTTTAGTGTTAAAGAAACAATTGCAGGAGTTATTAGATAAAGGTTTCGTTCGACCTAGCACATCACCATGGGGTTCTCTTGTCTTGTTTGTTAAAAAGAAAGATGGATCAATGAGACTTTGCATTGATTATAGAGCCTTGAATAATATTACTGTTAAGAACAGGTATCCTCTGCCTCATATCGATGATTTGTTTGATCAGCACCAGGGAGCTCAGTTTTTTTCAAAGATTGACTTGAGGTCGGGGTACCATCAGTTGAAAGTAAAAGAAGCAGATGTTCCAAAGACTGCATTCCGTACTAGATATGGCCATTATGAATTTGTAGTTATGCCTTTTGGTTTAACCAATGCACCTGCTGTATTCATGGTCCTTATGAATAAAATTTTCCCTGAGTTCTTGGATATGTTTTTGGTTGTTTTCATCGATAATGTTTTGGTGTTTTCTAAAAGAAAAGTGGAGCATGAAAGTCATTTAAGGGTTATCTTGAAAACCTTAAAAGAAAAGAAACTATATGAAAAATTCAGCAAGTGTGAGTTTTGGTTACAACAAATTTCCTTCCTAGGTCACATTGTTTCAAAAGATGGCATAACTGTTGATCCTACTAAAACAAAAGTTGTTGATGAATGGCCAAGACCCACAAATGTAACCGAGATCCGTAGTTTTCTTTGTTTGGAAGGTTACTACCGAAGGTTTGTTGAAAATTTTTCAAGGTTATCTAGTCCAATGACTAAGCTAACTCATAAGGGTGTTAAGTTCATATGGACAAAAGAATGTGAAGATTGTTTTCCGGAGTTGAAGAGAAGATTGGTGAATGCTCCAGTTTTGGAACTTCCTTCCAGGATTGGTGAGTTTATTATATACAGTGATGCTTCGTTGAAGGGACTTGGATGTGTCCTTATGCAGAATGATCTGGTAATTTCTTATGCATCACGACAGTTGAAAACTCATGAGGTAAATTACCTTACACATGATTTTGAATTAGCTGTTGTTGTCTTTGCTATAAAAATTTGGAGGCATCATTTGTATGGAGTAAAGTGTGAAATATATAATGATCACAAAAGTTTAAAGTATATATTCACTCAAAAAGAATTGAAAATGAGATAGAGGAGATGGCTAGAATTAATCAAGGATTATGATTGCACAATTCATTACCATCCGGGAAAAGCAAATAAAGTGGCTGATGCATTGAGTCAAAAAAGTAATGCTTCATTAGCAATGTTGCGTTTGAAACATGATCCTTTGGTTAACGATTTGATGAACTTTGGCATAGAAGTTTTTGGTACAGGATGTTCTTCTGTTTTGTTTTAGGTATCAGTGAAATCTTTTCTATCAGACAGAATCAAGCAAGCACAGAAGCGAGACAGTGAGTTGAAGAAAAAGGTAGAGCTGGTTTAGAAAGGTAAGTTGCCTGAATTCAACATTGATAGTGATTGTGTTTTGAGGTTTGGGAAGAGGTTATGTGTGCCTTGTGATTCACAGTTGAAGAATGAGTTGTTATGTGAGGCTCATAGTTCCCCGTTTTCAGTTCATCCAGGCAGTACTAAGATGTACAAAGATCTGCGGGAGTATTACTGGTGGGATGGAATGAAAAGAGATATTGCTGATTTTACTGTGAAATTTCTGACTTGTCAACAGGATAAAGCAGAGCGGTAGTTACCAAAAGGGATGTTTCAGCCTTTACCAGTGCCAGAGTGGAAATGGGAAAACATATCTGTGGACTTTGTTGTGGGATTACCGAGGACATCTCGAGGTAATAATGCAATCTGGGTTATTGTTGATCGCTTGACTAAATCTGCTCATTTCCTTGCTATACGAGATACTTTTTCCCTAGATCAACTTTCCCGTTTGTATCTTAAAGAGATAGTCAGGTTACATGGAGTTCCTCTCTCCATTGTATCTGAACGTGATCCCAGGTTCACATCTAACTTTTGGAAAGGCCTTCATAAGTTGATGGGTACTGAATTAAATTTTAGTACAGATTTTCATCATCAATCAGATGGGCAGTCAGAACGAACAATTCAGACCTTGGAGGATATGCTACGAGCTTGTTCGATGGATTATCAGGGAAGTTGGGACCAACATCTTTCTTTGGTTGAGTTTTCTTATAATAACAGCTTTCATTCCAGTATACAGATGGCAACATTTGAGGAATTATATGGGAAGCGGTGTCGAACTCCAGCATTTTGGGATGAAGTGGGTGAAAGGAAGCTGATGGGACCAGAATTGGTAGAAGAGATGGCAGAAAAAGTTCAGTTGATTCAGAAGCACATGAGAACCGCTCAGAGTAGGCAGAAGAGTTATGCGGATAACCGGAGGAAGGATCTATCTTTAGAGGTAGGTGATCATGTTTTTCTCAAGGTTTCTCCTTGGAAAAGTGTGATGAGATTTGGTAAGAAAGGACAGATAAGTTCAAGGTTTATTGGACAATATGAAATTCTGGAGAAAGTTGGATCAGTTGCTTACCGAGTGGTTTTACCTCCGAGTTTATCTCTGGTACACAATGTTTTTCATGTTTCAATGTTGAGAAAGTATATGCCAGATCCATCTCATGTTTTGAGTCCAGAGGTAGTTCAGCTGGAGGAGAACCTATCTTTTGAAGAACAACCAGTCCAGATTCTTGACCACAGGGAGCAGGTGTTATGGAATAAGGTGATTCATCATGTAATGGTTTTGTGAAAAAACCATGTGATTGAAGATGCAACGTGGGAATCTGAAAATGCTATGAGAGATAAATACCCCCACTTATTTTGATAAGTGAATAAAATTGCGAGAACGCAATTACCAAAAGAGGGGAAGGATGTAACATCCCAGGTAATTAAAGAATAAAGAATTTCCATATTTATTAATATTTACAAATTAAATATTAATTTTAATTAAAAAGGGGTTTCTACGTTCGATAGTGTACTCGATACGCAATGATGAGTTTCTTTGAAAACTTACGTTGCACACAAGTAATAAAATAATATTATTTTAAATGTTAGTTAACAATTACCCATTGTACTGGAGGGAATGGATAGAAATAACTAATATATGATTATATATGTTTTTAAATGTTTTTACATTTACCCAATAAAAGATAAAGGCTTAAAATACGGAAAGAGTTCAATTTTATGCATTTATACCCTAATTTTCACTAAAGGTTCACTTATCACCTTTCGATGGTGAACCGTCATTAAATATAGTTTTGATCAATCTTAAAAATTCTATTGGACCAAAAATAACTCTTCTTTAGAATCGGGACATCAAAATTTACCTTGTGTAAATTTTTGGTACCTTTCCGATAAAGTTCATTTTTTTAACGAATAGTGTAAAATGTTGTATTTTAATTCAAAAACTCTTATTAATCTAATTTATTTATATGATTATATTATCTTTTGAATTGGTTTTAAAGTGAAATTATAAAATATTTTTACAATTAAATCCAATAGTGGTTTTTGGAATTAATTTCTCTTTGAAATCGGACTTAAACTAGTGTCAATCTTTTGATACTTATTGTTTCATAAAAACGCGCTATTTGCTCTGACAGCGGGAATTAATTATTAAATTAATTAATGTGACTTATATATTTTGAATTTTGTAATATATACTTCATTTTTGAATTCGTAATATCAAATATAGCTTAGCGTGATTTTTTGGTAATTTTCTAAAAAACTTCAATTTTTGATGAATAGTGGAACCACAAAGTGGTACTTATAAAAACTGATTTTTCCGTTTAAATGAAATTTTGTCATAATTTTGTTTTAATTTTCAAAAATCTGACATACATGGTTGTCATTAAGAAGTAAAATGTGGTTCAATGAGATTAAAATAATTTTTTGTTGAATAGTAACTTATTATGTTTTTAATCGCGATTAGTGGTAATTAGTGTAGTTTAAGGTAAAAATAATATTTTAATAATATTAGATGACCTAGACACATGTCCTACCCTCATTGGATGTGTCATGTCTGACCAAGACAATCCATGGGTCAACTTGGGGACCCCATGGAGCCACTTTTGTTGGAAAATGACATAAATACCTTTTATTTAATGTTAATGTAAAAAATGGCACAAACATGATATGTTTTACTAAAACAATTTTTAAATGGCGTTATACAAGTCAAATTTTTGATTATAAATAGTAATTGGAAAGATAAAAGGATTTAATAAATAATATTATTTTTTTATAATTTTTAGACATTAAATAAATTAAATTATTTATGACCTAATAATGATGTAGCGATGACATCATTATTTGACGATTTAAATAAAATGGAAAGATAATGTACAATATATGAACTACACATGTCCAAAACTTATTGGATGAGTGGATTTCGAACTCCTATCACCTTATCCACGAATTATATCAATGTGGGACCTTTTAAAACCGAAACACATTTTCAAATAAAGTAATATTTCTTTACATTCCAAAAGTGCCCCTCCTCTCCTCTTATAAAAGTCCCCCACCTCTACCACCTTACACACACTCCTCAAGCCTTTTTCTCGGACAACCCCTGCCCATTTACTCTCTCCAAATCCCTCTCCTCATCCTAGAGGATTACCTTTGGGAATAATCCTTTCAAAGGAAGCCTTTAGGCTAAAATCAATAGGAGTTACACTTTTAAAGGTAATTCATTCTCTCTTGTTCATTTGTTTTATTTTTCTTCTCCAACCCCCTAAACTCTTTTTATTTACTTCTTTTGTAACAACACCATTATCTTCAATATACTAGGATGTTGTTATAAGATTTATTCGAGCTACACTCTCACACAACTACATCAAATGGTTAAAGAACATACGTTTTCCGTGGACGGTGAAATTCTGCCTCCCGAAACGATGATTGTTCAATACTCATTTAACACCTTCAAAGGTGGAAATTATGATGTCACTATTTTTATATATGATATATAGTATGTTTATTCTTTCCTGAAGCTTCTGTATTTATCATTTATGGCATACCATTATTGTTTCCATTATGGGTAAACAAGATATCTTTATTTTAGGAAGTGCAGACTACCGCCCCCTGAAAGTGATTTGATTTGTTAATACCATATGTGGGATGTGTAAATGATAAAGTTAATGATATTATATATGTTATTATACTGGAATTATAATATTCTCTTATATCATTATGATTCCATTCTATAAAATACGATATTGAAATGAAAGTAGGGTTCATGCGTACGTACGGCTTACCGTCTCCATGAACGGTGCATTTCATTTCTTACCTCTAAATGATTATGTAATATTATAAATACATGTATATGCTGGATGTATATGATATATATGATATCCAAATCAGGAATGTCATTATGGATATAATGAACCTTTGACCACATGAACAACATGTAATTGTAAGAAGTCCACTTTCGACGTAAGAACCAAATATTGACAAAACAAACATTATTAACTTAAATGGTTACACAATGTTTATAACATGGAAATAAGTGATATAAAAGGAATAATAAACTTTAAAAAGGTTCTTAATCAAGTATAAATTAACTCAAGTTTATTATTCAGGACGTTAAGGAACGATCGAGTCAAGTCGGACCCGAGGTAAGGGACTTCATCTCAATCTCCTTTCATTGAGGCATATTTCGTTTTATACACAACTTTCTTTTATACGGTGTATAAACCCCTTTGAAATTTACTTTTATACAAAAGGAATCTTTTTCTATGAAGAGTATTACTGAACGACAAAATGGAATGTTTTTTTAAACGTACGTGGTGACAATGACCATTACCACCGCCGCGAGTATTATTTTTTCTTTGGCTTCCTCAACAAGCCGTTATGTTTTTAAAATGAAATAAATACGATATAATCTTTTATGTATTTTGGTATTGAAAATGGTTTTGATAAAGGATTCTATTATGATATATTGTGATTGAAATGTGGAAATGTTATCATTCCTTTATATTGGTTTTATGTTTTATGATTCTATATTGGTACTTGGACATTTGACAGGTGGTTGCGTGATAAACCATATGATTGGTGGTGCTGTGAATACCAGGACGGGTGGTTACGTTATAACCTCCAATGCATTGTGTATGGAAGTCGGCCGTATGGCTATTCCATTTAGTATGTATGGAAATTGGCCGTATGGAAATTCCATTTATGTGATATGTGTGCAATTCGACCATATGGTTATCCCACTTAAGTATGTTTATGTCCCAAGTTACCTTTATATATGTTATGTGTTCTTTATATGGGTTTTATGGTAATCCTTTGGTTACAAAAAGGTAAGTATTGATAATTTATTTAGTGAAGAGATTTTACTACTTCATGAAGGTGAAGGTATTACTTTGATAGAGTATACATGGTTTACTTGATTTTTGAAAAACTAACAGTTTTCATTCTTTGTGTATCCCTAACAGAGCTTTTTATGCTCACCCCAAGTTTTTTTTTGAAATTTTTTCACAGGACTTAATGTGGAATAAGGTCAAGGATGGGATCAAGGGAATTTCATGCTATATAAAACATGGAACTAGACATGTTTCTTTTAAGATTTTTTTTAATGGAAACATAGTATAAGTGACTACTTTGTAATCTTTTGAGATGTAATAGTTATGTTCTAATTCTCTAAAACTGTAAACCTGAAAATATCCTCAACGTCAATTATTCATTTAATTCAATATTAAGTAAGGTTTAAGGTCGGGGCATTATAAATACTATCAAACATATTATCTTTTCTTTATCCCTTCAATATGTGTATATTATCTCTTTTTTAAAAATATTTCAATCACATTTCTTGGTTCCTGGTACCATAAAATTATTGAAAACCACAATAAACCAATACATAGATATTACAACATTCTACAATTCTATAAATGAGATTCCAAAACATTATTTTGGAATCCTGTCACATAATAAAATTATAATTCCCCCATATCATTTTCGTACTCAAAATCTCCAATAGTGATTGATTGTGACTTCCCTTTGTCCTTTTCCTTTAGAGGTTGTTGATGTTGATCATCATTAACCCTTGGATTAGGGAATTTGGTAGCATAATGCCCCATTTCCATGCACTTGTAGCATTGAAGTGTTGGTGGTGTGTTCTCTGTAGTCTTTTCTCTATTAATATAATTAGCTACATTTTTCCTATTACTTTGGAACTCAGCTGCTCAATGACCATATTTTCCACACATAAAACATTTTATAGTCCCTTTAATACAATCGCCACCATTCTTTTTTCCACACATTGACCACAACTAAACATTTTTCTTCTTTACACAATATTTTTATGAATTTTTCTTGAACTCCATATTTTATTTCTTGTCAAAACCATGAGATGGATATATAACACCGACTTCTGTTTCTACCTTGATACCAAAATGCACAATTTCTTCATAGCTACTGAAGTGTCTTATTGCTAATATCCATCTAAGACCCGGTTTTAAGCTATTGAATAATTGATCAACTTTACCCTCAGGTTGGATGATATATATAGATGCATACATTGTAGGCCTTGTAAAATTCACCTTATATATACCAAAATATTCATCATCCTTTTTCATACAATCAAGGAATCACTTTTCCAATCTTTTTCAAAGAAAACGAGTGAAGTAATTATTGAAAAAAAAGTTTTAGAACTCGTCTTATTCCATAGATTCAATTTCATCTTGGGGCCTTGTATTTTTAATTAGAGTCTGCCACTGGTCTTCTTCACCTTCTAACTGGTAAACAGCCAAAATGAATTTTTAATGCTCTGAACAACGATGTATGGAAAATATCTTTTCAATGGTACTGATCCATTGTTCAGCAATAAGTGGATTAGAAGACCCACTTAAAGAAGGTAGATGTTTCCTCATGAAGGACTTAATATTATATAGTTCCCATCACTGCTCATTTGGAAGTCCAGAATGATTCAAAGCTTGCGTATGTATATCAAAAATATTTTTCACTCCATCTCAAATAAAATTTGTTTGTTCAAAAAGAAAATCTCTGCATTTTCCATTACATTGATCAACACAGTTCCTTTGGGTTCCAACCATCGTCTAAAACCAAAAACTAATAGTGTGAGAGGCAAAAATTATACTAGGAAAACAATATAATAAATGTGGAGTATCTTAAATATATAACCTCTTAGGTTTAATTCTAATATTTTTACCATTTTTCTAGGAATATAACCTATACCTATACTTATCCTTAGAGATATCCCTAGACATACTTAAGAAATATCTCTAGGGATTTCACTAATGTTTTCTCATCCTAGATTCCTAAGGTGAACTAAACCTTCTTTCTGATACCAACTGTAGAGTCCCAAAGCTTGATGTACATGGACATTACATTACTTTTTCAGAATACTTAATACAAGACAAAAAAATACACCCAAAGGCCATATTAGTTTACTTTCTTTGGAAACAGGGAACATAATCTTTTAATCACGGTGAAAGATCGTGAACATCTCCAATAATGATTTCCCCTTTTGTTTTCTTACCTAAAAACATTCTTTATATCTTGGTGAAAATAGAACATAAAAAGGATGAGCTCAAATGCACAGTAACGATAATCATGGAGAATATAAAACAATCCCTAAACATTTGATCGTATGAATATGAACATAAAACATCAAAATCATGAGTAAAGACATAAATCTTGGCATTGCATAAGGCATACATCATAAAAGAAGATTAACCATTATAAAATAGCATAGGAATAAAACATGTAATTTTGGAAACCATTTATAACATGTTATTATTTCCATAATATCCAAGGAATTGCTGCAAAAACCATAATAGTGGACAATGTCCCTTACAGAACTACGTTTACTTGTTGTTCCAGCCCTATATTACTGAACCAGATTCACATTACGTCCATCCATGTCTATATAATGAGATATAAATCTTTACCCAATGTATTCAAATGAGATACAGGTCCCACCAATCTCGTAATGAAATCATTCTTTCATGTGACACAAAATAATCATAAATCATTCATCATAACCTAATGAAATTAATGGGTTTCATAAGAAACATACCATCATAACATAATCCATATAAAATAAATTGATATCATTTCATCGTAAGAAAAATTAATCCTATGAAATCATACAGACATTATACATGAATCATCAACATTTTAATTAATGTCGCCTTATATGGAAAATAGTTTTGATAAAACACTTGAAATGAATTCTATAGGAAAATATTCTTTCTTCTTAAAAATAATTTTCTTTTCTTAAAATTCCATGAAATTTAAAAAGAAAAGGATTTTTTTTCAGAATAATCCTGAAATATTGTAGAGGAATCATCATAACAATAATTCATTATGAAACCATAAAAAATCATTCATTCCATATAAGATAAAAAAACATTCTCCTCATTCTTTTAACGGAAAAGTGAAAAAGTACCACATATGGTAAAAAAAGAAAGGTTCCTTCTATAACACAAAGTAAAAGTCAAAGAGGGGTAAGAAAGACTTTAAAAATTCATGTAATAATATTAAAAACTTTATAAATAAACATTTTATCGACAGGGATGAAAAATACAACCCCAGTAAATACTTACGAATAAACAATCTCAGATAAGAACGAGATTGGAAAAATTATCCCATACATTTTATCCAATTTTTCCATATGTGTTTGAGAATCCAGTATAGTGGGTTTATATATTGTATTAACATGTAATAGAACCATAATAATATTTACAATATCATATATGATTCACTTATGAATTTAAATTACCCGTTCATTTGTCCAATCCATGTTAAAGTAGAGTTTCGGGTAAAACCTTTAGATTTATCGTCCGTGTTTTGACATGTAATTATTAATATGATTAAATAGATCATGATTAATTACTTACAGAATATAAAACATGGTTTTTATATAATATATGTTCAGAATATACATATATATAATAGATCTTTATATGGAAGGAAATACATAGTTCATGGAGACGGTAGGTCGTACATACGGATGAACGATGTTTTCGTTTAACTATTAAATTTTATGGAAGTAAGTAAATAAAATATAAATAAATACTGTATCATTAATATGTCATATATTTAATAATTATATATTATATATACTTTATAATCATTCTTTATTGGTAACTTGGAGAATGAATCTCATCGCATCTTTGAGACAGTAATCCATACGTACGCACTGCACGAGGGAGGATATCATTCCCATAATTATAGAATGGAATTAAAGTGGATGATATCATATCTTAGAATTAGTATCATGTTATAATAACCATATATTTTTGTTCTTTACGCCATTATATCCATCCAATTAAGGTGGTGGTGGAAAAGTATTTTACACCACGGCATGGAGACGATATTCCATACGTACGCACATGTGATGGTTTCATTTTCAATAGGATGGATAGAAGGTGAAAATGGGTTGGTTCATATTTATCATAACATATCACTATTTGAGTGATAATGATGTTATTAATTTATTATAAAACAATAAAATAAGAGGAAGTAGATGAAGAAATGAATTTGAATGAATTAGTAAAGGATATTAACTCTTCTTCGATGTGCCTCTTCTAAACCTTCTCTAACGGAACTAAAGATGGTCATTAAAGAATAAAATGACCTCTAGTATGTTAATAGGTAAGTTGAGATGAGAAATGGGTAGGTATTGGCTGATATTGAAGGCTCAATGTGGCGTGAGGAGGAGAGGGAGGAGGTGCCATTTTATATGAGAGGAGAGGGGCATTTTTGGAAACCTCTAAATTATTAATTTATAATAAACTCAAACCCCATATAAGAACCTCAAAAAATGACTCATATACGAAAATTAGATGATATAGGGTTGTAATTGCATCTACTAATAGGATTTAGACATCAGGGTAATTAATTTATACCTTATCAACATGATTTATCCTTACTTAAACTATTTAATTTTATTTGTGGTAATAATATTCTAAATTTTAAATGGTTATAAATAATTACTTATGTGTTGTGAATTGTCCATAATTGGATACTTTGTGACATTTTAGACCATATAAATTTCAATTTATAAATTTTAAATATTTTTGTGATTTTTAAATAATTTTATAATATGTTATTTTTATAAAATAACAATAGTGTCAATTTTGACACTATTCATTTATTTGGATTTAAATAAAATCACCACAGAGAATATATTCTCAAAAAAATTAGTTAATAGACTCTTAACATGTCATATGAATCTATAAAATTTTTCGAGAACATTAATTTGTTCATATAATATTTATTTGAATATTTTTAAAATCATTTATTTGAAATTTTAATCAATAAAATAATTTATACATCACTATTGGGTCATCATTAATGATAATTATTTAATCTTTAAAAATTATAAATAAATTCTCATGGCGTATATAATTTTATTATATTTCTAGAGACTATTTATATTCGATGTTTTATGAGTTTTATCACTAAATTAAAATTATTTCACTTATAAGATTTAAGAGAGTAACATGTTGTCACTTTCATTGGATTGAATAATAATTATATACTTTTCATGGTCATAAGTCCATGAAATGAATCTATTATGACCTTAGGTGATAAGTGTAGACTTGTACTCATCCAACAAAATTTTGGAAGGTGTTAGGGTAATTTTATAATCTTATTTTTACCCTTAATTACCCGATTTAACTTTAACTGTGTTAAATAAAAATTACCTTATTTTCTATTAATAATATCAAAAAAATTAAAATTAGTGTATTAACCTAATTTGAAACCAATGAATCCAAATATGCAATCAATTTTTAAAAATTCAAAACACAGAAGTTTCAGTATTTAATTTAAAAATAATCTCATTGTTAAGAAAATGGGTTTTTAAAGATAAAACATTGTCAAAGATTGAAATGTTTTTACCTATGAATTCAATGTAAAATCAATGTAATTGACTTGAATTATGTTAAATGGTAAATATATACTCTATTTATACTTTAAAATCATTCAATATTATAAATTAACCACATAAATTATCTTGATGATAAAAGTTGTTTTTAATTAAAATTTAGCATATTTTTACTATTCATCAGAATGTAAATGTTATCAGAAAAGTATACAAAATATATCCAATATATATTTTTATATACTAATTCAAAACAAGAAGTTTATTTTGTAAAATTTAACATATAAACTTGTCAAAAATTACATTTGATATGGGTGTGCTATCAAAAGGCGGTAAAACATCATTTTTTTAAAATACTTCTTTTAACGAAAAATTGATATTGTTTTCATATAACATTCTATAATATGTGTAAGATAAATTATAATGTTATAAAATTCAAAATTTGGTTAATAATATTCATAATATCTAGTTCATAATATTATATTAATATATCATTGTTTAGTGAAACATGATATTGCGTACAACGCAAGCTATCAAGGAAGGTCGCTCGTGTGTGCAACACAAACCAAGAATAGTGCTTGATTATAATATAAGATAAAACATTGTTGCGTATAGTGAAAGCTAATCTTGGTTTAGCGTACAACAGAAGACATCAATGAAATTAAAAAGAATATTTTACATAAAATCTCTGGATGTTACATATTACTTCCACCTTAACATTTATTTTCATCTGTTATTTTCATTATTGGGATTTACAGGACTATTTCATTAACTCACCATTATATTATATTGATAAATAATTAACCAGATCTATAATTGTTTTTTTACTAAATATTTTTTAATAGAGTTACAACTCTAATTATTGAATAAATTTACACAGTTATTGGTTATTTACACCTATAAATTTATTTCATGGTACATACTCCACAAATATGAATAAAAATTTATTTTTATTCAATGAACTAGTCTTGAAAAAATTCATCCTCAAAAATAGTATCACTGTTAAGAATAATTATATTCCCCTTTAAATATTTTCCCCCTCATTATTAATATTTTTCGTTCATAGTAATTTTATCCGTATTATTTTTAATATAGATTATGTGTTGTTACATGTTGTCTTCAGAGATGTATTTATAAATTTATTAAAATAGCTTATTTATCATTTTGATAATGTTTTTTATGAAAAATTTAATTTAAAATTTAATTTTATTTCCTTTATAAACTTTATTATTATCATCAATTTCATGAAACCTATAGAAAAATATTATATACTTTTCCAAAATTAATTAATGAATTTAATTTCTAAAATAAATCATTTTTCTATTTTTTAATTCAACTTTATTGAAATAACGTTTAAAATTTACTCGTAACATCTTATTATTATAGTATTTTTTAATGTTTTCTATAAAAAATTTATGAATTGACTTCTATTTTATTATTTTTTTAAAAATATTATTACCTAATCTTGAGTTATGAATCGATGGTTACCTTATATATAATATGATAATATTTCCTCATCAAGGATTAATCCTATTGAAAATCCATTACATATATTTTCTTCTATTAATGAAAATTTGTGCTTAATAATGATATTTTCAAAAAATTCAATTCTATTATATATACCTTAATTTTAATTTAATGGATTAATGGGAATTTTCATAGATACCATTAAATTAATTGATATGGGAAAATCATTTCCTACACTATATAACAGTAATCTATATTTTTTTAGTTTGAGGAATTTTTATAAATAAATATATTTCATTAATTTATTGTTTTAATGATTAAAATATCTCAAATCACTATTTACTTATGAGTATTTATTTATTAAAAATGTATTGTCATTATTAATTTTATATTAATTTATCTGTTTCATATTATACATGAATTAGTCTTGCATAATGATAAGTTATGTGTGGAATACCCCTCGGTGCATCAGTAGGTCTCATTATAAAACTAGAGAGGGTTTTTTATACATTACATTTTATTTAGATGTCATGATTGAAATGTTTAAAATATCTAGATGTCTTGGAACAATTCCATTATTGTTTATAATTTCAAGGAAATATTCATTAGCATGTATGATATTATGAATTACAAAATCATAATTATAGTTATTATTTTCTATTTCATTGTTTATATTATTAAACCTAGATTTATTTCAATCTCATAAAATAATTTATATGACATTATTTAATTATAATTTATTTTCTTTCATATTATTTTTATTGATTATTTAAACATATATGATGGTATATTACATCCCTTACTAAGTGTTTCTACAAACAATTTTTATGTATCTTTTTCACTTAGTGATGATATAATGTTTTACATATAATATTTCAAAAAACATTAACATTCATTGAGAATTTTTGGGATATATTGAATATGTTTTAAAGATTAATTAAGTAATTAGTTTTTGGTAAAACTGTTTATTAGAAGAGAAAATATTATTATTTGGGAGCTAATTATTTATCCAAATTCACTAAAGAACTAAACATAAAATTTCATGGGAATATATGTAGTGAAATTATTTGTAAAAATTTTCTTATTTTTGGGCATTAATGTCTGAGATTTCAAAATAATATTCTAGATAGTAAAATATAATTGGATTTATATTGATGGGATGGATTCTAAAAAATTTTAATTGATTATACCCTCATGTATTGAATTTTTTAATATGTTTAATTTATGAATGACACAATTGTTAGTTGTTATAAAAATAATTTTATTTGATAAATAGTCAATCGAATTTGACCCACGATAAAATATACTCAATGTGGTTACAATTTGATGTGGGAAAATTTTGAGAACAAATTCTACATTATTAAAATATATAATGATTTTATGTAGAGTAAACATTGAAGTACACAATAATTAATTACAAAAAGAGAATGGTGGATTTTTAGTTTTTGTGTGGCTGGAAATTGGGAGGATTTAAAAATATGTTTTAAATGGTAGGAATTACCAAAAAATATATATATTCTATGTAAGTATAAATTTTAGATTGATTTGAGTCTTAGAAAAATAGCATTTGACATTGAACCATGAGACCCCCAATATGAAATTTTTTTACAAGATGCAGATGAGTAATTCTGTATTTGGGAGGGTATCATCGTGACAAAATTGATCAGGCTAGAAGGGGTCGTCAAAAATATTTACTGATGTGCTAGAATAGAGAAATTCACAATATCTTTTAATTTCAAAAACCAACATAACTATTAATTCAAGAATATATTAATAAAAACTATGATCAAAGTGTAATGTTCAAATTTATAGTTATTTTTAGGAAGGTTATAATTGTATTTTTATAGTCATCCTATATCATTATTTGGAATGGGAACCCCATATGTAGGACATCATTGGATTACTGATCCACCTCCCATATCACCCAAAACATACTTCTATCAAAAAACAATTTAGTGGTGAAAATTGTGTTTTGGTCTAATTAATCATTGGTAATACTCATTCCATCATATCCATTTTTATCATATATATATATATTTATTTATAATTCATATCTCATTATATTATGAAATGAGGTGTTATTCATCCTTAACAGGGTGATAATTCAATGATTTTCTCGTTTCAAATCATTGGAAGTGTGTATAAGATACTTAGTAGTTTTAAAATATGTTTTTCATCCTATGGGTGACTTATTAGTTTTAGGTCATTCATTAAAATTAGTAATATTATTTTTAAAATATTAAATAATTGATGTTTATGTGTTTATTGAAAAGGTATGTTCAAGTTGGACTAATAGTTATCCTAATAAAATGGTATTTTTTCATGATTCATTGTTTGGGTTTTCTGCCATTTACAGAACTTAGCCAATTATTCATTTCATTTTAATTGTTTTTTGAAATAATTGATGTTATTTCCAACATGGTTCAATAGTTCCATGTGATTTTGTTTTCCAAATATTATGATAGAGTTGTGTCATACTATTAGTTAAGGAAGATAATATATTTAATGAAAATATTAATTGGTCCATCCTTGGTCGAGATATTTCTAATTTCCTCTATAATAATTTTTTTTGGATTGAGTATTTTAGTAAATGAAACAAACATTACTTTTTAAATATGTTTTTAAATATGTTTATTTCATACCAATGTATTTTAGAGATGTGGTTTTAAATATAAAAATATATTTACAGAGGGGATTTGTTGGGATAATGTTTGAAAAGTAAAGTTATTATTTAACATGGTAATATTCAAATAGTATATACAAAAAATTATTTTTACTCATATTTGAAGACAAATTCACGTTTCTTTTCTAGTATAATATGTTAGTCTATTTGACCTGATAAGTGTTACAACAAATATTTGATGAATTTATTTTTACATATGTGATGATTTAATATGGAATAATGGTATGACATATTCTCATTCACAATAATGAATGGTAATTTATGGAATGTAGGAGAAACCAATACTATTATTATTGGGTAGTAATATTAGATTAAAATGATATTTTAGTAAGGACTCAAAATTTAAATTTTTTTTCATAAATAAATATTAATTTTCCCTAGAAGAATGTAAAACGAAAATAATCCATGACATATTGGATGAAAATAATAATTAAATAATGGGATTAATAATACATTCATTGAATAAATGATATTACAGAATTAAATGTTCTTATGTTTAGTGGGTAAATAATTAATATTATTTTATATAAAAAAGTATTAATCATAAAATAACTATTTAAATTTTATATCAATTAATCACTACACTTTCAAATATTTATTTTAATAATATATGATATTAAAATATATAAAAATACCTTAATGTTAATTAAATTATAATTTTAATTGGAAAATATGAACAACACATAATGTTCAAAATGTATATTATTTTAATAAAATATTTTTCTATTTTTTATTTTTATTAATTATATATAATAAAATATGATATTTATAATGTAAATATAAATTTATAAATTTTAATGAATATATTTTATTTTCATAAATTTTTGGATTTTTTCAATAAAAACTGATTTTTAGTGAATAATGAAAATACTATTTTTAGTAAAACCATTGCATTTATGAATATATCAGAAGTAGGTAAAACATAAATAATAATAAAATATTTTTATTCTAATAAAGGTTTAAAATTATTAAATATAAATATTATTATATTATATTTATAATTTATAAAACTCTTTTTTTAAAATTTATGGTCTTAAATAATATTTACCAATGAAATTAGTATTTTTTTATTTCTATTAAAATATATTCTACTGTTAAAATACATCTATTTATATATTTTTAATCCGTTTAAAATTTAATTTACTTATGATAAAACAATTAATGTCTTATTTATTTAAAAATTTAATAATGTAATCACACACATAAATTTTATGCATAATAATACAATTATTCTAAAAATGATATATTAAACCATATATGTGTTATTTTTAAATCATATTTATGACATTGAATATTTTTATTTAATAATATTGATTTCATGTATAGATTCATTTGGTATAAATTATTTTGAAAGTGCCATTTTAATATATAATATCAATAATGAATCAAGATGGTAATAACTATTTACCATAATATAAGAAAAATTGGAAAAATTGGTTAATAAGAAAGAAAAAATATCTAAACTAATAAATAAATCCAAATTGTATATTTGTTATTTGGATTGACTAATAATCATTTATCCCTTTTTTTATCAATTTTCAGTCTGATTGTATTGTAAAACATGTTACCTCATTATATTAATATAAAATACTTACATAAACACTATTCTCGCAACTAATAAATGGTTCCCCTCACCAATAGTTTCAGGTCACATAAATATTTCACTTTCTAAAATAACAATGATTTATTTTATTTCCCCTATAATACTATTTCACTTAAATATTATAATGAACATAATAATTTTCGATAATTTTAAACCTTCCAAAGAGTCCCCAAACAAAACTCGTAAATTTCTCAAACTATTAACTAGAGGTTTTTCATTTCTATCATTCACAAAAAAAATAATTTTCCCAATATATCATGATTAATTAATTGAATATATTATATTGTATTTTATATATTTAGGGAGAAATCATTAACCACCTTACATCTTAGTTAAGAGAAATAAAAACACCATCGACAAGTTTTTCTATAATACATCCCATATTTTATAACATATTTAATTTTTAATATTATTCAATTCTTATTTTATAAAATATCCTAAAAAATATTTACCATGTTAAAAATAACAAATTTATATAATTATTCTTTTAAAATAATTATATTATTTCGAAATAATACACTTTCATAAACATATTCATCAATTAAATATATATATTTTATATAGGTAAAACCATATTCTTGAAACATTATATAAAATAAAATTGCTGAAGACTATGAAGAAATAACAACTAATTCTATATCATAAGAATTAGTGAATAATTAGTTTACTATAGTTCTATAATTAAAGAAATAATATTAAACTCATTAACTATGATACAAACACTTGTTCATTAAAAATCATTGAAACATTCTCATCATTGATTTAATATTTATGGATCATAACCTAAACAAATGTAGAATGTAATTATAAAACCAATAAAATATTAAAATTAAATTGTTTTTCATTTTTAGGACCTACGAAAGATCATATTCCGTATATATATTTATGATGAATAACAACACAGTAGCGTACTGTAAGAGTGGTGGAACTGTCGACCAGTGAAAAAGTTGGATTTGTGGGATCTATATGGGTGACTGTAGTGGGCACAATAGCTAAACAGATACTATAGCATCACTATTCACTTGAGGGCCTTTGGGTGAATCATTTGGGCCCTTGGGGTAATGTAATGTCATTTCATTCCCACCAGGCCTACGACCCATGTGATTGGCTACAAGACCGCTAGGCCTGCATGCCATGTATTGAATAAATAAGGAATGATGGGTGGGTTATCCATAGGGGGCTACATAATTCATTTTAGGCCAATGTGTGGTGTTGGTGTGGGTTTAAATGCAATTTTACCCCTGAGAACCTAAAAAATAATAACACCATTAGTACCAACTATGTTTGATAATTTCTGTATTACATAGTGTTGATATTTAAAATTTATAAAAACTAACTAATATACTAGTATAGAATAGTAAATGTATAATACTATGTTTTTATAAGAAATATAATATTGAGAAACCCTCGCTTGTGCAGGTATAGTTGGGTTAGAAGGATCATTATGCAGTGTGCATTCCTTTTGTAATCATTAACATCAGGTTCGAATTGATTTACTTAAGTGAATCTTTGAATGGTTCCCTCATATATAACTAGGTATTGACCTACATTAAAATGGTTGGTGGTCACTTAGAATTTCAGACTCAATGAGACTTAGGGACTTCCATTGGTGGATAGTAAGGGAGTTCGATTTCATCAAGGCCTTTTGAAGAGAATTGTTGCTACTCAAGGACCCTCTTATATAAAATATTCACATTTTTGATTCTCTTCCAAATCCATGTATGTAACTAGATACCCTAAAAAATGATTGTAGTTTAATTTTCATTATATAAAAAATAAACGGGATCTCCTTGATGAAATGATAAAATAGAATATCATTATTGAATTCATATGTATCTATCCAAGGTTCTTCATCTATTTCTATGTAATAGGTAGCTTCCTTTATGGTATATCAATATAATCAGTGAATTGAGGCTTTGAAACCAAATAAGGAGGACGGTAATATTATTAAGATAGGATTTATCCCATATGAGTTTTCCATCATGTCCTGGTTATTTCAAGAATTAAAAACCATTATGTTTATTAAACATGTGTAGAATAATTTAATGCGGAGAGGACAAAATGTGAAGGCATTGAGGAAACAAATACATGAGGTCGAGTCTCAAGGATATATCCAAAATGTCATGGTCCTAGAAAAAATTAGATTTATCATATTTTAGTCACTCCATTAAAACTAAATCCATGATATATTTCATTATTTTTATGTATTAATATCTTATCACTCATCAAATATTACATGATGTAATTTCTATAGCCAAAGTGAAATCATTCTAAACAATTGGTGTTCATTGTGTCTCCCAAATCCCATGTGAACTATGATTTTCTAAGAAACAAGTTATGAAAATTTACTGATCACATGGCATATAAATGTCGTGGAATTTGTACTTAGAATATCCTTACGAGGTATGATATGGAGCTCATGCTGTTAGAAGGCATCCTAAATATCATTATTATAGGAAGAATGAAATTATTACACTTCATTTGATCAGTGAATACCCTATAATGCTTCCCTTATATGTGGGTCATATCATATTATTCCTCCGATCGAGGCTTAGTAATTGACATTTTCCAACCGTATGGAGAATATCATGTTATGTCATTGGTTTATGCTTACACACTAATTAATCCCTATTATGTAGGGAATTTTATATTAAGTTTTTATTTGGGAATTACATAATGACATTATACTATCATTGGTAGATCCATATGATTAAAATGTTATGATTATTAGAGTTCACTAATCCAATTTGAGTCATGATCGATGTGAGAAACAATGGGTGGAAAATGATCAATCTCATTACTTATAAAAGTAAGACATATTTAATGAAAAACCCCTTTATATTTTTAATATGACATTCAAACCTATGGAATGCAACCTAAATATACTGATTATAATAGAGATCATAGTTCTCATCGTTCATTTGATTTAGGTATCACACAATATCATTTCCATTTTTGGGGGCATACACACCGAGGGTGGACAATACTACCAAGCCATGGGATGCCATTATTTATCCTGGCCTTCTTGCATGCATGTCATGCATTGATTGTCCACTCTGAATTCCTTTATTTCATGATTTACATGATAATGTTTTTATGTGTGTTTTGTCAAGAGAAAATATAATAATCTACTCTAGTTTTCCATGGGACTTCATATAATCTATATGGAATATCCAATGATTGTTGCATGATCATGGTTAACTTTTCTATAGGAAAACGCAAGACCTGGACAGTTGGACTTGGTTTCCATTGCATGACTAGGATGATATTTTTAGTGGGTGAAGCATGATCCAACTATGTTTCCCATGTGGCATCGAAAGATCTATATAAAACACATGGCAGGTGTCGCAAGAGTAAATGTGATAGGTATCAAAGGGTGTTTCAGGTCTTAGTGGACATATCTGGAAGGAATTAAAATATCTAGCTAGATTAACTGGAGGCCGTCAACCAAGATAGATAAAATGCCTAGATTCTACTGTGAGGATCATCTAACATAAGGGGGTTCCATTATATGAGTTTGAAAATATGTATGAAAAACATCTGATGGTTTGGATGAAAGGTCATAAGGTCTTTGTGACACTAATGTGGGGTCACCAGGGTGTTTCATGTAGCTTTATTCAGCATTTTCATGAGTACTCAACATGATCCAAGTTGTATACTATAGGAAAAACAATATTTGACCAAGTCCTATTGGTATATTTTTTATTTTATTGTGTTTGTTAACATGTTTGGATGACAAAGAATGAATATTGTTTCTTTTTTTAAAAGTATATTTTTGATGTTGTTCATTTTTTAGTGGTTTTCATATTTTTGGGCAGCAATATCGTTAGATAGGATTTTGTAAATTTGATGTTTTCCTCAAAGGGTATTACCATAATCATACAACGATGTATAGTTCATGGATTGAAATGGAGAAACATGGAGTGGTGAAGTGAAAATTGGGAAAGGAATGCTTTTGTAGATAAGTACCATGCAGAACACGAATAATGTTATAAGGAATGTGAAGCATGGTATGTGAATCATGAATCAAGGAATTCATACCTTGTAGAGGAAATTATTTCCATCATAATAAACATTTCTAGAAGGAAAGTATTTTCGGGAAAGTATACCCTTATGATTAATAGATGGTGAATTATTCACATGATGGATCATCATTTCTGGCTATGTGGGGGAGATTTTAAAAGAAATAAAGGGACTTCTTAAAAAAAGATATCAGCTGTTGTGAAGGTTGAAGGGCCCTTTGAAGACTGCAGAGGGAGAAACAGTTCACAGGAGGAGCATAAAATTCAGTGATGGTTTTACAGTGTTTAATATTTGAGTAAAATATATTAGAGGATTTTGAAGAACAACTTTCTTATATATGTACCTCTAATCCCATAATTATGTGGATTGACGTTCCATTGAAATCATCTCCATTCTTGGAAAAATTTTCCTTTATCTGAATGATTTCATGGGCGATCCTACGAACAAGAAGAGGATTTCGAGTAGGATTACGTAAAAGGAGATGTGTCCCATAGAGAGAATATATGGAAGGGGATTTGTGGGGCATTGCGTCTCGGAATGGAAAATATTTCACATATGAGAGGCGTTTCATAGAATAAGAAATTCTCCATGACTCATGGATGGTATGTGGAAGAAGGTATAGTTAGTAGAGGAAGTAGTGGTCCATAGATGGAGATATGATATGTGGTTGTAGATGTAGTCTATAGAGAAGAGGTTGTTCATAAAGAACACGCGCTACATGGATGATCGCAGTTCGAGGAGTAATCAATGTAGTTTTCATATGATTAATTGAATATTGAAAATGCAATGAAACCATTCTGGAATGAAATATCCTTAATCAATTAGTAGACAAAAAAATATGATCCATCTAAAAGTGAAAAATAAAAATTAATAGATAATCTACCTAAAATTGAGGATACATGAATTCCTGATTATTTATGGACCAACAACTCTATAACCTATGAGTATATCCCTTCCAAGAGCATTGAGAAAACAAAGAGGAAGATGGTGATACTATCCACCAATAATGACTCGTATGTAGAAACATAGGGAGTGTCACATTGGATGGTAGTGACATAACACTAAACATTGAAGATTTTATGAGACATGGGATATAAGTTATATGTATAAAACATCATTATTTTAAATGAGCCTCATTAAATTTGGTATAATCAACACATTGTCATTGTAAACACCTTCGATGTGTCCCAGTGATGGTTAACAACATAAAATCACTAATTCATTATATTTTATTTATTTATTTTTTAGTGCATTATCATTGTATAAAATCAAAAATAATATCATCAATACAACCCCTATAGAGAAAAATATGTCACCCTTATAATAAATAGGTCAAGATCTAGTGGGGAAAATGAATTATGAAAATAATATTCATATCATAATTCACCCTCCTCTCTTGGTATGTGGGCCCCTCTTGGATGTAAAAAATGTTGTCCGGGTTATGTTTTCATTTATTAGATTTTGTATCATTGAATTGGTTCTGTTTATTTATGAAGGTAAATATTTATTCTTTCCATAGAATGTTGACATAGAAAAGTGATGAACTATAATGAAGAAGCATAAGTCAAGTGGTATTCCTTAGTACAGAAGTGGCTATAGAAAAATTTATATTCTATTTAAGGAAACCATCAGTGTACTAGAGAATGATTTGGATGAATATATAAGTTGAAATATAGACTCACTCAATTAAAAATTAGGAATTAGTGAATACTATTAAAATCCATTTCAGGATAAAATTAGTGAAGATGAAGATACTCCACGAAGGAAAGAACATGAATTTTACCATGAAACAATTGAATTGGATCAGAAATTGGGTGATGAAATCAAAACTAATGATATCCATATCCAAGAACAAAAAATTGTGGTCAACAATATAAAAGGATTTAATTTTTTTTATTAATTTGGATACTAATTTTATAGGGAAGAATGGTCCCCTGACGATGAACGGAAAAAGTATTTACAGATATGGAAAAAATAAAAATCTGATTACTTGGGATTGAACATGATCTCTGAATAAATTATGAATATAAATTCTATATACGAGGATCTTACATCATTTCTATATTAACTTGTTTGAGAAATTAATAGGATACTAAATCATAATGTATTCTACCATGAACATATTACTCATATATTTTCTAAAATAAAAACACAAGCTGGGATCCTATATCATACATCCTGATAGATGGAAGTTGAGATAACTAGTACGATGTGTCTCATAAGAGAACATAATTCCCAATTTATATATATTGAAAATAGGATTCAACAATTGGAAGAATATATAGGGACACACATTTAATAATTGGGAAATCTAATACCAAATGAAATACCAAATTGAAGTATTCTTTGAACTTACTATTTGATTATGCTTCTATTAGTGATAATGAAAAGAAAAGATAATATTATACATCAGAGTAAAAAAAAGAAATTATTTTCATATCTCAATGACCATTTAGTTTTCAATATAAATTCATTGGATATGATGACCCATATCAGATGAATAATAGGAAGAGAGCTGTTAATAATTCCCAAAAGCATAAAAATATTGAATATTTTTGAAGAATACCTAAAAGATATTTTATTGGAAGTAATGACATATTGCATTATCTTTATGAAACAAATGGCCAAAATTCAATTATTTTTGTAGAGGTTTTAAAATAAATTTCATTATATGATGTATAATGGATTTCTAAATCTATGAATAAGATGAAGAGTCTTGAGAAATTATAAAGAATAGACACTTAGAATAATGTTCTCATGGAATGACAGTTTTGTAGAATGTTGGGGGACGCCAAGAATCCCAAGGGCTCAATGTCAAAAGAAGAACATTAACAACATCAACATTGCGTCTATGGAATGATGAAACAAGTTATACCTTTAATGGAATATTTATATATGTTCTGATCATATGTATTTGATAAGACATTGTTGTATGAAAAAATGTGGGAAGAGAAGTAACCCAGGCATAGATCCCCAATATGCGTTGGTTAAAATGATAAATCCTACACTAGAAGATAACGTGATGTGTTGAAAAATAGGTTTACTATCTCAGTTGAATATTATGGAGCATAATGACTTGGGTATCAATCAGATCCTCTTTAACACTATAAAACATTCATTGAAAGAATGTGAAAAATCCATGAATAAAAAAGGGAAGATATTCTTAATTTCTGATTATGGTAAATATAAATTTAGTGGGAGACTCAAACTCAACATGAAATAGTTACATGACTCAAAAACCTATAAAATAAAAATTAATAAAACATTCCATAAAAAGTCAAATTTCATGCCACATAGATATAATTTAAGGAAATAAAAAAATCACTTTATTAGATGAATAAGAAATAGTAGATGACAATTGAAAAGATTCACCCTCAATGAAGGAGTCATGAAAAATGGAATATCTATGGAGAATCAAAAAAAAAAATTTTACAAAACGGGTTTAAACCTAAAATTGTGAAAAAGGCTAGCCTACAGAATCATTGTATCATAAGAAGACTCAACATGTGAGTAAATAATGTTTAGGCATATTTCCAAAACAATTGTTGTTGATTGTGTTGTTAAATAATGTTAAAAATTAGTATCGTGGTTTGCAAGAAATTATCAAAGGGATGATTCCACCAAGATCAACCACTATCATCTACTTGTGGATTCCCTTGGTTCCACTTAACATATGATCTTAAATTAAACTTGTTTATTTTCAATTATTTTGGGTATTGTGAGAGATTCAATCCAAGGTGAGGTGGCATAAAATGATAAAAATTAGAGATCTTATGTTCTCTTTAATGTCAACTGATTCATTTGAGTTACATGATACGAAGAAGAAATATAGATTAATTCCATGAATGGATTTAATTGTATATAGTTGTATAAGAAATGTATATGAAATTTAGTTCAAAGGATAATGAAGGTCTTATTAAATTTATCTCATGTTTCCTACACTGATTTCTGACATAGTAGACTTTGTAGTTTTTTTATTGATCATTACTAAGTGGTAAATTAACCAAATACAACAATCATTGAAAAAAATATATAAATAGAAAAAGTTATTTGCAAGATATTAATCTCAAGCCTGCAATCTAATGTGATTAAATGATATAGATGAATAAACATAGATATGGTTCTAAATAGTAGTCTTAACAACAGAAAGAGTTTTACATCATAGGGGGAGAATTAATCTCCTAATGAGTTCAAGATCTCAGTTTTATAGAAAGGAGGAATGATTATATTCAAGATGACTTTCTGGGGGAAAAGAAGAAACATTCATGCATTTAATGACTATATATTATTCCATAGCAACATTGTATAAGTATATAACATTCAGGATACCAATAAGTTGTTATAGATTTTCAATAATTATTTATGAAGAATTCATGGAATGTAGTTGATTGTGATGATTTTTATTTAATAGATAATGAACAATATCTTCATCCACATAGTGATAAGGTTTTTGATAAATGTGATATAGAGGTAATAAACTCAAGTGGAGTAGAAATTTAAATTGTTGAATCGATAGAAGATTCTAGTAAAGTGTTTGAGGAAGTCGCATATATTTTAGAATGAAAGTCATAGAGTGAAGATTAAATTGACTGTAAAATATATATTTCGTAATTAGGTAGAACTAGTGTAGATAAGGAAGATGAAAAATCTTCATAAAGTGTCATTATTACTACAGGTAGAGCCTCATTATTTTTAATAAATAACCACAGATGATAATTGGGTGTAGGCTAAGAATGAAAATCTTGATCAAATTTAAAATAATTATATTATTCTTGGACATGATAGTGAAAATAAGTTTTTGTGATCTTGAGAAGAATGTTAAGTTGTTATTTTGGAATTGGGTTCTTGATAAAGAGGTTTACATTGAACAACCAAATGGTTTATCATTCATGATGATTATAATAGAGTTTTTAATTTTATGAAGGTAATATGTGGATTGAATCAAGCACCAATAGAATGATATTCAATGCATTACCGGTTTTTTATGAAGTACTTTTTTTGTGTGGGGGATTTGATTACAATATCTATGTCATCAATGACTGTAATCAGAGGGAGATAGTGACGGTTTATGATGATGAGATATTCATTATTGGACTTGAAGAAGTGAAATGTAGACATTTTTTTTAAATCATGATAAATATTTGTTAAAAGTCAATAATGGGTTAACTGAAAACATTCCAATTTTAATAGGTAACATAAGGAAAGAATTCGACATTCATGTCTTAGCCTAAATATTCCATATATGTTTTGATATGATTTGGAATGCACAATAACAAGAAGTTGGAGACTGTAGTGGCTGCCTGAATGAATCATTCATGAGATAATTAGCGCAATGAAGTTAATGTCATAGAATACAAGAAAATCAGTCGTAGTCTAATGTAAAAAACTATGAAAAGACCTAACATCGTTTATAAACATTCCAAGTAGCACAGTATCAAATAATTATCAATGAAACCCAATTAATTCCAATAAAATGAATACTTTGGTACATTAAGGAATTGATGGATTTATTTTTTAGGTACACTGACAAATGTAAGCAAGAGTTATTGGGTTATTAAAGTATAGACTATGCTAGTTTAGAAGATGATAGAAATTCAATATCAAGTGACTCATTGTTTCTTTTGGGTTACATTATTTATTGGTTAAAAATTATATATTATTTCAATTCATTGGGGACTACCTTAGATGAATATATTGAGGTCACTAAAAAATTAATGAAATTATTGCGGATGAGGGATCATGTTGATGATATGATAGTTTTAGTGAAATCTCTAATTATAATTCTTTGAAATAATTCAACATCTATAAATATTAACAAAAATCTAGTCCATTATTCAAGGGAAAAATCACATAAAACTAAAGAAACATTTTGTCATGTATGATATGAAGAAATTTCAATTGATGTTGGATTATGTTCCAAAAGAACAATGGGTTGTGGACATTCTGTCAAAAGTCATACCCCAAAATGTTCTTGATAGCTGTCAGCTAGATCATGGAGTTCAGTCGACACACCTCACTTAAAAAATTGTTAATAGGGATCTACTTATACCTAATTTATGTTGTGTTATTCCCTAATGTAAAAATATTTTTTTTATACCCGATATACGACCATGAATAAGTGATAACCATGTTCATTGAAAAAGGGGGATTATATGTGTTTATTCTATGTAAGAAAAGTCATATTCATGATACATTGAGATTGTGTTATGTTGAGTAGTGATATATGGGGAGTTGAAGTTTCTAAGGGGAGAAGTGAAGTATGGTTTCTGTAAAATTTTAAGATAAAAAAAGTGATCGATCAAGGGACATATATCACAACATATGAGGTTTGTGATGAAATAAGATGAGTAGTTTTAAAATGAAATGAAGTGACTCATTGCTGAAATATGCATTGTAATCATGTTTCTCTTGCAGGTCATGTATCATTTGGGAAAATAGACTTTGTTGTGAAAAATCATGACCATTATCTATGTAATAGAATGTTGGATTATGATGGAAGAAAATTTAATGGTGTATCAAAAAAAGAAGACTTGTGAACAAACATAAAGGGGAAAATTATTGGGGAAAATCTCTCATGAAGTCCTCTCAATGTTTTTTGGTTGTGATTGTGTTAATTGACAAAGACAGATGACCTCAAATTAGTGTGTTTTGTATTTTTAGAATCATGATTTTATTTTGGGGTAGTTTCTCACCATTTTCCAAATTTTGGGGACTCTTAATTAGAACTTTGGATTTTTTAAGGGTGTTTTTTGAAAAAAAGATTACATTATGCAGATTGTGGTATACAATTCAAATAATAAAAAGGATGAAAGGGGATAAGTTAATGGAAAATTGGAAGATGTTTGTTTTGGTATAGTATCTCTATGAAGACAATGATGAACATTATGTGTACCGTGAAGCATGGTATGATGACCACATATAGGAAATGATTCACTAGATGAAAAAGTTTTTTGAAGGAAAATAGATCAAGGACGGTTGTCACTTGTTGTTGATAGGATTTTTATTTCTCTAAATATAGAGCATTGTTAATATCATAGAGGTGACTGTTTAATGTGACCCAAATTGATTATTTCATGGAAGACACCCGTCGTTGTTAGGAAACAAAGGCATTATGCAGATAATAGAGGAAAAAAACGGGTCATTTGAGGGGAATAATATGTAGTGAAGAATGTGAAACATTGAATATTTGACTAAAATAGATGCGAATATTCATTGGATATATTGCCCAAAATAAGGGCCTATAGTCCCATAATAATGTAGAGTTACATTCATTATAAAATATCTTCTCTCTGGGATGAAAATTTTCAATGCATTATTGTGGTCACCGAGAGAGTATGTGAAGGAGAAGAGGTTCTTGAGGAGGATTCCATTAAAGTAGATGTGTTTTAGGGAGATAATCAACTGATGGTTTTTTTCAGTGCTCAATTTCTCGCAAAGGAAAACATTTCACAAAGGAGAGTCAATGTGTAGAATAAGAAATTTCCTGTAAAGCACAAACTATCCATGGATTATGGAAAGTTCTATGGAAGAATAAGGGGTATACATAAGTGTAGGATGTATGTGGAGGAGATGTGGTCTGCAAAGAACATTTTCAATGTGGAACAATGTACTTCATAGAGGAATAAAGGTTGTTCATAGAATATTAAAGGAATATTTCTAAGGAACTGAACTAGTTCATGAATGTAATTTCTGTAAACTAACATTACCTTAAAAATTTGAGATCATCTATGGATGAAAATGGAACATAAAAACATTATCTATATATAATTTAGGGTGTGTTAATTCATGAAAATTATGATACCTACAAGTCCATAAACTATATTTGGATCCCATCCAAGAATAGTGAGAAATTCATGAGGAAGACGATGATCATTTCCACTTGTTTAGACCCATCAAAATAGATGTAGAGGGTGAAACTAGAGAAATAATTGTGCTGACCCTAAACATTATAATGGTAGTGAGCCTGGGAATTTATTTTATCTAGCCTGAACATCATTATTTGTAGTGATCCTTAGTGATTTGGGAACGATATAAACATTTCCATTTTAAGATCCGTAGATTTATCCCAATGAGGGTGACCCATGAAAAAAAATATAACTATCTTTGTGAATTATTTATTTACATCTTATTCATTATCATCAGATAAAATTGGAAAGGATACAATCAATATAAACACTAATGATAAAACAATGTGACAGTTATAATAAATAGGTTAATATCATGTGGGGTAGGATGAATTTGGAAAAGAATATTCATACAGTGATTCACCCACCCCCCAATATCCTTTGGAACCTAACATATAAAAATGGAATGTTTTGAAATTTTATGGATATGCCCAAGTGTTATCACTTGCATTGAATGGTTTATGAGAGGTGAAAGGGGATTAATGTATATTTTATATGCTTATGTCTCTCTTTCATCAATCTTAGTTCCATAATTTATATTAATAATTCCATATATTGGTTCTATTTTTTCTTATATTAAGTATTCTATGATCTTTCATATTTGTATGAAGTTATATGTGTGTCCTACTAGAATCCCTTCTCTTGATCAATGAGTGATTGTGTGATGTGCCTATGCATGTTTTGTGGTTGCTTTCGCTTCTCCTAGATATCATACCTAATGGAAAAATATTTTTTCAGTGATCCATCACATTGATAATTTCTCTATGGATCATGAATTCAAATGGTACAAATATCTCATTGTGTATATCATTCTTGTCCCCGCCATATGTGTTAGTTCATTTTTGTGTGTGAGAGTGGGAGTTTATAGGCCTCTTTACCGTTATAAATCACTAGTTTTCTTGGAAAATATCATAGGAATTCATGATGGAGTAGAAAGAGTACCATAGTGTCAAGAGTAATCACAAGTCTCTAAAATTTATTATTCCTATTGAGTCATCTGATCAACAGTGATAGGGAGTCTTTCCTATTAATGCCTCATTTAGTGGATTATTTCCACTAATGGGGACTCGTTTTATTATGAACATATTCTTATGTAATTCCATATTTCAATATAGATATGTTGATTGGATTTTGGGAGATAAAGGTTCCTCTGGAAGGCCTTCATGGAATCCTGGGTTATTTTTTGGTCATTTGTGTGAGACAATGATGGACTCTCAAGGGGCCTTTATGAGATAAGTGAGACACATCAAAGTAACCTATATGATCGTGTGGAAGATATACTTAGAATATAATGTATGTTTTTCAACATTTAGATGCTTCTACCTCCTCATAATTTTATTTCCATTGTTTCATTTACAATTTTCACATGTAATAAGATATTGCATGATTATTTTCAATGAAACATATAAATCTTATCAAAGATGCGGTGGTAGAACAAAAAAAGTTGTATTTAAAATCCATTTGTTTGTACCAATCTGAAGTTTGAGGTATCCCAAACCTACCCATGGCTCTTCACGTGATAAGGATAACATGTCTACAGTATTTCATGATATGAGGGGTACATGTCACCGGAGTCTCCTGATGTCTTACAGATTTTCAAGAGAACGTAACATGAAATGTTTTACCATGATTGGATCTTTCCTCCTCCCCTTTTATTTCCATTGTTTAATTTTAGAAATTCATAAGGGGTTCTCATATTTTCACTAATTTTTTCAAGGAAAAACATTCTTCCCATTGGAGATCGAACAGATGAGTTGTATGACAACATATGATCCCTATTTTTGGATGTTTACCTTCAAATTCTGAAGGGTTTTCTCATTGATTATTAGTTGTTCATTGTTTGAAAAACCATGTAGTCTTGGGTAGTTTATTTGTTTTCCAACACATGAACTCACGTTTTTCTGGTGTTTTCTCAATGGAGGAATGAATAATCAAGAGTGGATCCCTGGAATCTCTTACAGGTTATGTGATGCACATGGTTCATTTGCATGACTTTATGATGGCGACATGATCACTTGTCTCTTGGAGGATTATGTGATGCATGAGTCCTCGCCATCCAATTTCTTTATTTAATATGAAAATTAATACCCATATCATGGAATTTCATCCATTGTGAATATTATGGATTTGATTTAGAATGTTTCATCAAATTCCCCTCTAGTCAGGACTTCCATTTATGAGGAAAATTGCACAATTTGAAGGAATATAATTGGATTGATGATTCATTGGTGTTGTTTTGAACTAGAATCATGGGAGATGTTTGGTCTGCCAAGTGATGTAGGGTATTCAACTGAATTCCCTATATATAATGAAGAAGATATAATATGTATTCCCTAGGTAATATATCTAGTATATATCCTTCCCCTTTTGTCTTTCATATTCCATTGTCACTGGAACCTTCCCTAAGACCCAATCACAAAACCTCACCATGAAAATATCATTAATAAATAATCTTTCACATGAATGGTTTATCTATGAATCCTTATTTAAAAAACTATGATCTAAATTTTGGAAATTGTTCGAACTATATAAATTATGTTCATAATTGGCATTGGTATTTTTTGTGATATGATGAACTTATAAGATTATCGATCCACTATGACTTACATGACTGTGTCCAAGTCATGAGATCACTAGTCTCCAAGGGGGCATGTGATTGCATGATACCCTGTGAGGTTATGTGGGACATGAGATTTTTGAGAGTTAGGTGATTCTCGAGGACATTATGTTTTTCAATTATGTCATTACTAATTCATTTAATTCATATGATGCTCCTGGTATATGTTGTTGATTTGAAAATATTGTATTTTATACATGAAGTTTTCAACATACTTCTCTACAGATGGATTATTCTTCTCACCATGGGTCATCAGGTATGGCTATTAAAAAGGTTTTTATTGATATAAATTTAAATATTATCCCCTTATATCGCATGTATAATAATAAATAGTGTCTAGAGAGCCCAAAAAACTCTTAGCTTCATGATTATCACTTATCTCACTACCTCCCTCTATATGGATTCTAGTTGCTGGGAAAATTTTTTTCCCTCTGGGGAACTTCAGTATTCAATCATGATGTGTGTCAAGTTCTTTTTAAGTAAATAAGATAAAAGTTCTCAACGATGTCTAGTTGGAAATTGATCTACCTTGTGGGTCATATTATATATTGGAAAAATATAACTTCGTTCTAGATGACCTTTATTTTACGCACCACACTATCTCTTAGAACTACTACAGTATACTTGACTCATATCAATACAATCTTATAAGAGGATGGAGCATGAAATAGGATCTCCATCCTAACTGTAATATTCCAGATTAATGGGAATGGACCCCTTGGGTGAGGAAATGATTCAATGATTTTTCTAATTAGTTATAAAGAGTTCAACATTATTATGCAATGTGGATTTCATAATTCAACAAATATTTCAATCCTTATCTCACTCAAGAAATGATCTGTCATTTGTGCCCTAGAAAAAATTCATTCCATTTTCATAGGGTGAAGTTGTTATCCACCTATGAGAAATTTAACAACATGGCGGGATTCCCCCTCCATTATAAATGTGTGATGAGTTTCTCTCTATTTCGGATTTTTTGGATGATCCTTTACATAATCTAATATTGGGGAGGGAAATTATTACAATTCCTATGATCCAGGAATAGTTGATGCACATGATGTGTGTTTACCCATCTTTTCAAATTTCCATAATCAATTACTAATCCAGGATCAATATGATGATGAATTCCAGTATGGACCCAATCAAATCTAAAATAAATTTCAACTGAGAGAACCCGTAACTGAAATGAGAGGATTGATATGTTTCATTTAAAATTAATTTAATTAAATAATAGAATTACCACCCAGGAGATTATTTCATTTTTGATGTATACATCCATGTGTCTGAGGTATGGATTCATTTAGATGTAGTATCAAAGGATAGGAATCCTCTAAAAGTGATCCACACATTATCCTCATATATATGTACATCACCGAAGTAGTTTCCAGGTGCTAGTGTAGATGATCAATGCGCTTGTGATGTATGCCCTCTATAGCCTTGACAATCACATCCTATGTGATCCCCTTGATCTAGTGGTGGAGGATCTCTTTTTTTTGTTAATAGAATTCTAGGATAGGTGAGAGTACAGTATTCTTGAGATCATTTCTCCATGGTTGTTTTCAACTAAATGATTGGGTATTCGATGGAATGAACCCTTTCATTATATTGGAAATAATAACATAATGAGGATTTTAATCCAATAGGTTGTAAAATATAATTAGAACTGCAATCATTACATAATTTATAATTTCCTTCCAAAACACCATGTCAAATAAAAATAGAAATTATATTATTTCCATGAAATGTTCTTAAAAATTTTAAATGAACATGTAAAAATAAACAATTACCACACATTCTGTTATTTAATATAATATTCCATGTGAAAACCCCATGTATATTAATAATATTAATGATATAATTTCCCTAAAATATTCGTAACATTCACATTATGTTTAAATATATTTTAACTAAATAATATTTATTATTATTGCTCACCAGACCCATTATGTTTTGTAACAATACTCTTCAATATTTATCAGGCCTTGAATAATAAATATTTTTTGATTAAATATATATATCTTCATTATTTTTTGATAAAAAATATTCCATAAATAGTATATTCTCTTGAATATCTAGCGATGAAATAAATGGGATCATGACTACTTTACTAATTCTATATTTCATGTGGGAATAATATTTATTAATCTTTTTAAATAAAAAAATTATTTAACATAGATATTGGTTACACTTATTGTGCCACCCTCTTGGATTCTTTCTCATTGGCATTAGTTTGGGATTCCATATGTCATATATTAGTGTCTAGAAAGGGGTCAAGGCACCTAAGAGGAATAAGTTGGTGTTGCAATGAAATTTCACCTCATATGAATGTTTACCATGTAATATAATCATTTTTTCTAATATATCCAATCAAGAAGATTCTATGAAACTTCCATAAACCCATGCACTCAAGTTCTCATTATTTGACATCCCAAAATTGAACAAGCCCAGAGAACATTGTATCTATTGATTTAATTAGGCTATATCACTTCCATAAATGTTCCTGAGATATCAACTTCGGTAGAAGTTTCAAATCCTTCTCGCATTATGCATTAATGCAGGATTACATGTGACACAACACACATATCATATCACGCTGCGAACATCTCTTATCAATGAATTCATCAATACCTAAGATTGAGTCATTCATAATACCCATTAAAATTAATCATAAATCCTATCGACCAATACACATGTCCTCATATAGTAACATCAAATTTCACTTATCAATATGGATTTCCAACTATTGGTTATTGTTCATATAATATCCTCCAATAAATTACCAAGGGATCACACAATTAGAAGGTACCTCAAAGATTCATTAGTCAAAAACCATTATAACCTGTATCATTTTTTTCCATTAAAATTATATAATTCAGACAGAAAACATATATTCAATAGTAGTGTCATGACACTTTCAGTTTCTCAACATATTAGGGATCTTATATGTCATTTTAGTACAACAGCTATTTATAAGAAATTATCACATACTACGTTACGCAGACAAAAAATCATGACGTGTTAAGTGGTTTATTAATAATCATCCAAATAATACAGGTTTTTCATAATGCACAAAGAATATTGTTTCTAGGGAACCAACTGCAGTAGACTCCCACTATCACTAGACCCAAATGCTGATAAGTTTCATTCTGCTAGCTCTCACATGATATTAATGCTTCAACTAAGACATGAATTTATTCAAGGGTTCTCCCATGTTGTCTTATGTGGGATCACTTATCACTACCAATTCACACCATTTATATAACATACTCTAAATGTGATAGTTTCAGAGTTTTTTCAATATTAGTTGAGGTAACCTTGGCTATTTTTCAAGAGACACCACTACAGTATTTCAATAATACAACGTAATTGGATATTTACTACTTGGAACCTCATCAATTTCCTTGGAATGGTTCTGAATCCAGTTCCATGGATTCATTATATGATGATTTATATTAAGACACTACTACCTATTCATAGGCAACAGGAAAATTTAAACTCATCCAAGTCACAGCTCCTCTGTTGAGACAGAAAAAAAAATCCTGATTCTGATTGCACATCATTCTGTTGTGTCTAAATACCATCATCCGCATACCCACTAATGACAAGATCCTTGTCTCCTCCAAAAACTAGGAACATATCCATAGTTCATCTCAGACACATTAGTATAGACATTAATGTAGTATAATGTTTTTCTCCTAGATCTGCTGAAATTTTCTAACCTTTCTTTGTGCTAAGGGAACATAACTTCTGGTAAATTACATTAAATGCATGATAGATCCTATCATTGAAGCACATGGAATCGTACACATCCTATCTTTCTCAGGATGTTTATGGGGACACATTTTCTTGGAATGATGTATACCATTGACACTAAAACCCATCCCCTCTTGGATATGAACACATTCAAAGATTACTCAACTGACTAAAATACAAATATGATGATTCTAATATGTAATTTGTATTTAACATGCACTACTAGGATAACTACTACATTCCCATTAAACTGTTGTAAAAACATAACTCACATTCAGTTGTTATGAAACCAAATTCACTTATTTGTTCATTGAATCAAATTTCCCATGACTTGGATTCTTTCATTAATCCATGAATTGATATATGTAGCTTACATAAGCATTGAGAATCACCTTGTCATTCAAACCCTTCATGTTGTGTCATATAGACAACATTCTAAAGGTTCCCTTTATGTAATGAAACTTTTATATCCATATACCAAATCTCATTGTCATGGAAATGCACTATGGAAAGTATGAATCATATGTATTTAAATTTGGAAACTTGCGTAAAGGTTCCATCAGTCTTAATTCCATGATTATGTTTAAACACTTTATCCACTTTACTTTCTTTATAGTTACTAACATGACCTCCCATGTACTGTTTCTTCTGGAATACCCACTTATATCCAACAAGATTTATATCAACTAGTGCATTGACTAGAACCTACACATGGTTTTGATTCATGGAATCCATCCTTGAATTCAGAGCTTCTACCCATCTTGATGCTTTTGATATTTCTACCAATTATTTATAGGAGATAGGTCCATCATTTTCCAACAATAATGTGTTACCACCCTCGATGAAATGGAAACCATATCTCTATGGTTCCCTTTCCTGTATTGTTATCATATGCAGTACTGGTGCTTTAAAAACCACCTCTTCTATGAGGACCTTGTGGACCTTTTTTTACACCAAATCCAGTGTATCTTGATCATCAATTTAATCTATGTCAATCATGATCCAATTACACTTTTTGAGAATGTTATCCCCCTCAAAAAATTGTTCGAGTGAATATGTAGATGTATATGTATATTAGATGAATCAATACAAGATGGGGTGAATTGTAGATTTAAAAACATTGAGATTAAACACATGAAATTAGTTTTAATGATCTTAAACTAATGAAATTCACAACAAAAACTAACAACCACAATTGAACAGAATATAAAGGTATGATATGATGTAATACTATATGAAAAGTAAAGCAATTGTATTCAAGATGAATACAATAATCAGAGTAATACAGTAGTGAAGGATTCTACCATAAAGCGTATAGAATCAATCGATACAAAATGTAATAGTATAAATGTAATTGAAACAATTACAAATGTATATGGAATGAATAATGGAAACAATACAATTCCCTTTCTAAAACAAATAGATGAAATGTAAAAGTATTACAATTATTTTGACCCAAATAGAAGGGTTATCCTTTTCCCTAGTATAAGAGGTCTGCTTTGCCACCACCTTGGTAAGCCCTCAATACGATGATCAGTACATCTGTCTGCCTATCCCTGGCAGCCCTCAATACGATGATCGGTTCGTCTGTCTGCCTATCCCCGATAGCCCTCAATTTTGTAGGCAATCAGCACCTCTGTCTTTCAATCACTTGAAATCCCTAGATAAGATGACCGGTCGCACAAAGCACAAACAAAGCACTTATTGAAATAAAAAAACTAAGAATGGTCCATTCACGTTTTATAATCTCAAGGATTTTGCACCATGCAGGAGAGAAGTCACAGTATCTCTCTCTAGAACATGATAGCACAAAATGATCAGTCTCATACACGCATGTCAAAGTTATATCAGGGCTTCAAATGGCCTCCTATTTATATTCCTCAGGTTCCATGGGTCACATTTCCTCCAAAGGTCATATTTATCTAGAAAACTCGGAGGGACTTGGACACCTGGCATTATAACAGTCATATTGAAACAGAAAAAATGACATCGTTTTGATTAGTTTATAACTAACTCCATGAAATATTTTTGGTTAAAAAAATATATATGAGGATGATAAACATGAGTACAATTAATATGAAATATGTGTTTTTGATAAAGGACAAAAACAAGCACATAATGAATGTAAAGTATGCATACTAAGAGTTTTCCTTAGTGGAATGTATGGCTACAATACAAACAGAGCATGAAACATAAAACATAGTATGATTAATAGAGTCAATAAAATTTCTAGATTCAGTTCAAAAATTATAGTCAGTACGATCATCATGGTTAATACAATCAACATGGTCATTATGATCAGCATCATGAGTACGATCAGCAGGGATAGTATGATTAGCATTATCAGTACGATCAGCATGTTCAGTACAATCATCATGGTCAGTATGATCAGCATGATTAGTATGATCAACATGGTCAGTACGATCAGCATGGTTAGTACGATCAGTATGGTCAGTATGATCAGCATGGTAAATGACATTTGTGATCTCCAAAACAAGATATAAAAGTCAAAAGAGAACTTTTGACACAAAAATTTCCCCCTTTTTGGACAGGACAAAACAGAAAGGAAAACAAAAACACACATATCTTCCCCTGAGTTATTAGAAACTATTCTGAATAAGAAATTGAATACATCTTACTCCCCCTTAGGTATGTAAATTCATATGGATTGTATTCGTGGATTTTCATTGATTTAGAAGTGTGTTAAAAACATTCTCCTTTTTTAGAACATTCTCCCCCTTTGAAAAAAACTCTACCTCTTTGTGATTTTCAAAAATAATGGGGTAATCATAAGTTTCCTGAAAGAGATAGAGAAACGATTTGTAAGACAATGAAAAGAGTATCAAAAATCTCATTATGATAAGAAAAGTTTGAAAATAAAACAAATACAATAGTCATTTATTATCTCTTTCTTTTTCCTTCTTTATCAGGTCATGAAGAACTACTTTCAACTTTTTGATTTCCTTCTTTTCTTCAGATATAGAATCACCCTGAGTTCTGAGATGCTCTTGATGGTCAGAAAAAAGCTGATCCTGATTATTGATGGTCTCTTCTTGGATTATGATTACTTCTTCTAGAGTGTCAATTCTATTTTTCAGATTCTTGTTGTCTTTGGAAAACACGGAATTTTGTTTCTTCAGCAGGAAAAATTCATCTTTGAATGATGAAACATTTGAAAACTCAAACTGAAAAGCATTCATTCTCTCTTTCAACTATTTCACTGAAGGGAAATCAACTCTATGGGTTACCTAATTCAGTCTTTCAACAGTTCCGTTGTCATGCTTATTGAAATAAATCACCAGATCATTTGATAACCTCCTTATATCTTCAATTTCTATCTCATGGTAATTCACTGAGCTCTCTATTTTGTATGACCACTTAGTTATTCTTTTGCATGCCTTCTTATGAGCAGACACACTTTCAGATAGAACTTTTAAATCGGCTTCAAATGACAAAAGTTTCTTTCTCAATTATCTTACAGAACCAAACATCTTTTTCTGATTTTCAGTAATGAAATCAATTTTTCCCTTAAGCCTGGGAAATTAAGGAATGGTCTTCTCAATTCTCCTTAAAACATGAACAATTTAATCACTTTTCTGAAGAGAGACTATCTGTTCTGAATAAGTATCCTCATCATATGAAACCAATTCATTTGATCGGATTGAGTCTAAAAATGGTTGTTTTCCTTTTTCTTTTTCAATCCCATTTCTTTCTCCTTCCACTTTGTCATTGATAACGATTGTTTTCTCAGAAGATTGAGGATGTTGATTACCTTAGGAAAGAAATCTTTCTAAAGATTCAAAAGATTCAGTTAAAGCTTGATCGGCATTAGGAGCTTGTTGAATCCATTCACTTTTCTTTTGGTAAGATTATTCTATACACCTTTTAAAACTTTGAAGGAATTATAAAAGAAAATCTCCTTCCTCTTCTTCAACTTCCTATATTTCTTCAAACATCTGTTTCCCTTTTTCTTTCTCTGGAAGATTCTATTCGATAGGTTCTTGATGAACTTCTTCCATTAGTTGAGCACTAGAATCCTCTACCATTATCAGGACTTTAGAGATATCAAAGTCTTGAGCCTTTCTTTTCAAAAGAGAATTCTTTTTATTTTCATCTTGAAGGGTTTCCTCCACCCTTACTCTTTCTGAAAAAACTTTAGTTGGGTCAAGACCGAACATTGGTTCACATTCTTTTCTCTGTACTATATCGTTTCTCCACTTGGCCACGACCTCCTTACGGTACTTTGGTTTCTTCTTAGGCTTTGAACTGGTTTGTGGATTTGACTTTTGAGGAGCACCAACAGAAGGATTGTCTTTGATAGGCATAGGTTTGGATTGATTCTGAATTGAATCAGCTTCTATATCATTTACAAAAAGCATTGAACTCTGATCAAAAAAAATATTCATCTTTTTCAATGTACACTTACTAATACAGGATGGCATCAAATATAGCAAATTTCTTTTTAAAGGAATATTACAAAACCACATGCTCTCGAGAATGAAGTTTGTAATAATAGCTGGATACATAATCAAAAGGGATTTGATTTCTCTTGACTTGACATTCTTAATTTTTTCAAAGATGTATCCTAGGAGATTTACTTTTCTCAGGTAGACAAGATAGTCCAACATGAAAATATCAAAAACCTTAATGTCTCTCTATCCCATTTCACTGGGATAAGAAAACCACGCATCCACAACGTAAAACATCTGTTATTTGGAGAAAGATGAGCCACTTTCCTCTTTTCTTCATTTATAATAAACAATGATTTTTCAGCACTTTCTTTGTTAAATATACCAACTTCCTATGGTAGTTTATGAGATGTACAGAAGGAATCACATTAAATTTGAACATTTAGAAAATGGGCCGCTTGTTTCACAGACATGGATAAATTTCTATCGTACACAGCAAAGTTGATAGTCATGTTCTAATAAAAAGATACAGTTTTGTAGAACTGACTAAACTCATAAATAAGAACTAGATCTTGAGAAATAGTTTTTTCAACACATAAATGCTCCCAGCCTTGAAACAAAATGATTCTTCTAATTGTAGAATCGTAGGGATAAAAATGTCCCGAAAAACTATCATTTCTCTGAACAAAATCATTCTATGAAAAATACATTAACGACATTTCGATGGGAGTATTAGTAGAGGACTGAGACACGTAGGGGAAGCCGCTTGAAAGATCGTATGGAGTCTCAAATCGATGGGGCAGAGCTTCACCACAAATCCTAAAAAACTGGTGGGGGTTTGAGGAGGGGGGTTCTATTTATAGGAGGAAAAATAAGGATTTTTGGTCTTCTACAGTTGAGATTTAGAACAAAATAAATCAACAGATAAGATTGAAAAAAGGGAAAAAAACATTTAAAAATAGAATGTATGTACCTGCCGGAGATCTTAATGTAATTGTTGGTTTAGATAGTATTAATAGTGAAAGAAAACTCAAGCGTACGAAGAAAAAGAATACCATCAATTTTCATTCTAATAGAAATCAAAGTCGTTACCATGAACTAACAAGCCGATGGAAAACAAAGTCGTTACCATGAACTGACAAGCCGATGGAAAATAAATTCATTACCATGAACGAACGTGCCGATGGAAAAGAAATTCATTACCATGAACAGACGTGCCAATGGAAAAGAAATTAATTACCATGAACGAAAGTGCCGATTGAAACGAAATTCAATACCATGAATGGACGTGTTTATGGAAAAGAAATTCATTACCCTGAACGGACGTGCCGATTGAAAAGAAATTCTTTTCCATGAATGGACGTGCTGATGGAAAATAAATTCATTACCACGAACGCAAATGCCGATGGAAAATGAACTATTTACGATAGTCAGTTAATACGATAAATAGAAAGGTAAATAATTGGATAAAATAGTCAATATGATAAACATAAAGGTAAATAATACGACAAAGTAATCAATATGATAAACATAAGGTTAAATAATACGATAAAACAATCAATACGATAAACAGAAAGGTAAACTCACAAACCAAAAGAATAAACAAATAAAGATCATAAGAAAATAAGAAACACAATAAGAAAAAAATTGGTCTCCCCCTTACTAAGAGGAGTTTTTTGATGTAAGGAAAGGTAAAAAACATGAAGTAGACATGAAGGATTATTTTAAATTAATCATTCCTAGCTTCTGTTTTATAAACTCAAATCTATCGGAAGGTAATGGTTTTGAAAAAATGTCAGCAAGTTGTTCTTGTGTTCTGATGAATTGTAAAATAATATCTCCTTTTAGTGTGTGATACCTAAGAAATTGATTCCAAATATCTATATGTTTTTTTCACCAGAGTTATGTGATGGGTTTTTTCTAAGAGCTATGGCACTAGTGTTATCACATAGAATTTGAGTTTTGGAAAAACTCAATCCATAGTTAGTGAGTGTGTGTTTCATCCGTAATACTTGAGCACAACATCTTCTAGTTGCTACATATTCAGCTTCAGTAATGGAAAGTTCTACTGAGTGTTGGCTCCTAAGGTCTTCTAGGTTAATCGTGTATACATTTTCTTGCCTATGGGAAGATAGAACAAACTCATCCTTGGAATTGTTAACTAAAAATATATCATTTCTAGAGTTCACAAGGTAACCTTAATCACATAATTGGCTTATCTGATGAGATTGTGCCTAAGATGTTTGAAAAATAAAACATTTCAGATAAGATCTTTTCCAAGAAAAACAATATTACCTATCCCAACAATATTTCCATGATCATTATCTCTGATGGTAACCTTTCCACCTTTTTCATTGATAATATTTTCAAAGAAATCTTTTTTTTCGGTCATGTGTTGAGAACAACCACTATCCATGTAACAAATATTCTTGTTGGTAAGCTTCTCATTTTCCTAAAAAATAAACAATTATTTTTTCAAAATCCAAGCATGTTTGGATCCAGAAGAGTTAGATAAAAGAATTTTAGGAGTCCACATTTGTTTTTCAAAATGAGCTTTATGAAATCCAAAAGACTGAGTTCTATTTAGAGAACACTCTTTTTTTCATTGTCCACCACATTGAAACTTAGATCAAAAAGTGATATTTTGAGGAACAAAATAGTTATTACTAAAAACCGGTTTTGAATGAGTATAACCAAGTCCATAATGATTTCTCAAAGGACGAATTTGTGAAATTTTTTTGTCAAAGTTCTCCTTGCCATAAGTAATGTTTGACAAACATTTTTTCAAGGAAAACATTCCTGACTTTAATTTTAAAACTATGTTTTTATACTTAAAATCATTTGATTTTGAACTAGAGTTAGACTCTAAAACATTTTTCTTAGAAATTACATTTTCAAGATCCTTATAATGTTTATCCTTATCAGATTTTACTTTCTCAAGGGTTTTTAAAATACTTTCAGAATCATAAGTTTTCAGATCAAGATCCTTAAAAGGATCTGATACTTCTTTAGTTAAAATTCAAAATCTAGAATTTTCAATATCATGATTTTTCTTGATTTTAGAATTTTCATTCTCAAGAAATTTAGAAAACCTTGATACGTCTTCAAAATATGGTAATGTATTGCCTTTTGATGACGAAAAATCATTATTTGATGATTCATAATATTTATTATCAGTATAATTCGTATTCAGAGAAACATTTGTAATAGCTTCAGCATTGTGTACCTTTGCCATGAAACAATGATCTTCAATTGGTAGTCTAGATATAAGTCCAATATTTCTTGGTCCCAAGGATTCATATTATGAAGAATTATCTAATGAATCTCTACCACATTCACTCTATGTATCATTTTCCTTATAGAAATTCTTTGTCTTTGTCATATAGTAATTTTTCTAATTTCATTCAGAATGTTTCTCCTTTTTGTCTTTTCTCTTCAGTAAAGGACAATCAGGCCTTATATGTCCTAGTTTATTACATTCATAACAAGTTACATCTAAATATTTCTTGTCCTTCCTATCTTTCTTTTTGAATATGTATTGGAAGTATTTCTTTCCCAAAATCTAGTTCATCCTTCGAGAAAGATTGGGTAACTCATTATCTAAAAGATCACAATCAATTGAATCAGATATAACAACTTCATTAGCTTTGGATATTTTTATCCTATCAAGCGTTTTAGCTTAAATGTAGTGGTAAATGCTACACTTCCATTTCCATTTTTCTTCTTGTTGAAATCCACATCCCTCTTCATTCGTTTCTCATGCTGTAGAAGAGTTCCAAAGAGTTCATTAGGAGTAATCTAGGAAACATTTCTATTTTCATCAATAGCTGTCCTTTTTGACTCCCATTCATTCGCCATTATATCAATAATTTTGTCAACATGAGCATCATCATCAATAACTTTTCTCCCATATACTGTAAATTTCTGACAATTTTCATAAATCTTTGTTGTACATTACATACCGACTCTCCATAATGAAAAAAGAAATCCATGATACTCTGTTCGAAGCATTGCTCATCTTGTTTCTATAACCTTGGATGTACCAAAATGTGTGACTTCCAATTTTGTCCAAATACATTTGGCTGCTTCACAAAAAGATATCTAGATGTATATATTCCTAGTAATAATACATATCAAAGTATTAGGTATCTTGTAATTCAGTTGATATTCTTACTTCTCTTGATTAGTGAATGTTTTGATTTCTTAGTCATGGATTTTGTATCCTCTAGTAAGAATAATAAAATTGTCTAAACCGGTATTTATAACGAATGTCTTCATTCGATCTCTCCAGTACTCATAATCATTCCTATCAAAGATTGGTGGTCTATAAGGATTTAGATTGTCAATTGACCCAATATTCATTCCTGTCATCTAATAAAACTAATTATTTTCCACTCCACACGTTGGTGTAGTTAATAGTTGAAATATACATTTGGAAGCAATGGAGATAGTAATACAAATCATTGGAAACCTCCTCTAATACCAATTGTTGGATTGAATATGTAGATGTATATGTATATTAGATGAAACAATACAAGGGGAGGTGAATTATAGGTTTAAAAACATTGAGTTTAAACAAATGAAATTAGTTTAAATGATCTCAAACCAATACAATTCACAACAAAAATTAACAACCACAATTGTATTGAATATAAAGGTCTGATATGATGTAATACTATATGAAAAGTAAATCAATTGAATTCAAGATGAATATAATAAACAGAGTAATACAATAGTGAAGGATTCAACCATAAAGTGTATAGAATCAATCGATACAGTATGTAATTGTATGAATGTAATTAAAAAAATTACAAATGAATATGGAATAAAGAAAGGAAACAATACAATTCCCTTTCTAAAACAAACAGTAGAAATGTAAAAGTATTACTATTATTTTGACCCAAAGAGAAGGGTAATCCTTTTCCCTATGATAAGAGGTCTGTCTTACCACCACATTGGTAAGCCCTTGATACGATGATCGGTAGGTTTGTCTGCCTATCCCTGACAGCCCTCGATACGACGATTAGTTCTTCTATCTGCCTATCCCTAGCAGCCCTCGATACGATGATCAGTTTGTCTGTCTGCCTATCCCCAGTAGCCCTTGATTAGGTTGGAAATTGGAACCTATGTCTTTCAATCACTTGAAATCCCTCTATACAATTATCGGTCGCACAAAGCACAAACAATGCACAAACAATGTACTTATAGAAATATATAAACTAAGAACCAGCTGTTCATGTTTTTTAATATGAAGGTTATCGCACAAAGCAGGAGAGAAGTCACAGTAACTCTCTCTAGAATTTGGAAGCACAAAATGATCAGTCTCATACATGCATGTCAAAGTTATTTCTTGGCTTCAAATGGCCTCCTATTTATAGGTCTCAGGTTCCAAGGGTCACATTTCCTCAAATGGTCATATTTCTATGGAAAACTCAGAGGAAAATGGACACCTAGTAATATAACGTTCATATTGAATCAGAAAACACGACATCGTTTTATTTAGTTTATAACTAACTCCACGAAATTGTTTTTGTTTAAACAAATGATATATGAGAATGATAAACATGAGTACAATTAATCTGAAACATGTGATTCTGATAAAGGACCAAAAAAGCACGCAATGAAAGTAAACTATGCGTACTAAGAGTATTCCTTATTGGAATGTATTTGTACAATACAAACTAAGTATGAAACATAAAACATAGTACGATTAACAGATTCAATACAATTTCCAAATTCTGTACAAAAATTATAGTTAGTAGGATAATCATGGTCAGTATGATCAACATGGTCAGTACGATCAGTATGGTCAGTACGATCAGCATGGTCAGTACGATCAGCATGCTCAGTACGATCAGCATGTTCAGTACGACCAGCATGGTCAGTACGATCAGCATGATCAGTAAGATCAGCATGGTCAGTACGATCAGTATGGTCAGAGCGATCAGCATGGTCAGTACAATATGGTCAATGAAATTTGTGATTTCCAAAACAATATATGAAATTCAAAAAAATCGTTTCACTCAACACAAATTGAATATGTCTGGAAATAGCCACTTCCTTGTCTGAGGGATTTTATATGTATTATATCTTTGTTTCATTGATATGACCTATAAAGATACACCTCATGACTTGGGGTGTGAGTTTGTTTTTTGGGAAATCCTTAACAAACACCAAACAACCCCATTCATGTGTATACGAAAAATTGGTTTTCTTTCAACTCCATAGCTCATAATGAATCCCATATTCCACATTAGTTTGTGCCTGGTTTAGTGTTCTTGTTGTAGTTTTCAATAAATATCACCATAAGGATATTAGAAGATCTACCTGACTCATCATTAACATTACCATGTCCAACAAAGTATGGTTCCTCCTTTCACATACTCAATTTAACTATGGTGTATATAGTGGAGTGACTTGAGATATAATCCCAGACTCCTGTAAATGCTCAATGAACTCTTGGTAAAAATATTCTCTACCTTGATCCAATATTCTTATCTTTATACCAAGACAATTCTATACTTAATTATTCAACCACTATATTTTCGCAAATTACTTTGAATAATATATCATTAAGTAGACATAATAAAATATACTCTATTCATTAGTAAAAATAATGAAAAAAGAATATCCACCTTGAGATTATACTAGAAATGGTCCACACACATCAGTGTGTAGAAATTCTAGAATATCTATGGCCCATTCACCTGATCCACCAAATTATTGTTTTTTCATTTTCCCTTATAAACATTCATGACATCTATCAGGTAGTTTATGCACAGAAGAGAAAAAATAACCATCTTGATAGAGCTTTTTAAGCCGCTTCTCATTTTCATGACCAAGGTGGTGATGCCACAACTAGTCATTGCATGAGTCATGTGAACTTGGTCTGTTATCAATCTCTAATACTTGGTTCCCATTATTTAAAACATACAGACCATTATTTAAATTCTCTATACCATAACATATGTTTCCCATATATAAGTAACAATATTTAGTTTTGTACATGAAAATAAATCCATATGTATCTAAAATAAATACAAAAATTATATCTTTTATAACTCTTGGTACCTAATAAAAACCATGTAAAACTAAAATCATTCCTATTCAAAATTTGAGGTGGTAGTAAAAATGGAATGATCATCAATCCTTTCAATATTGGCAACTCGAAGATCCACCTATTCTCTGGAAATTTTCTAGAATCTACTTGTTTTATACATTTGAATATAGATTTGATCCCCACAAGCAATATCAAATACCAGATGTGTAGAAATTGAATTATTTTACATTATAATGAACACACATTTTGAATTCCATTTCCTCTTGGTGTAGTTTCTCTTCCAGTGGCATGAATTTCCACATGCAAAGCATACTACCTCCTTTTTATTGTCCTACCTCTAGATCTTCTACTTCATGACCGGATGGTGCTCAAATAATTTGGATGGATTATATATCTTATGTCTCATTTTCTTTTCCTTCATCTTTAAATTGACCATAAGGATAGAGGGGTTTTCAAAACCCATGCTCTTATAAACTTGTATAAGTAATGTAAAATGATTTGATATACACCTCTAATTATTTTTAATATGATTATTCCCAATAAAACTACTAGAGTTCTTAGAGAGTGATGATAATATGAGATATACATGAAACTCATTAGTGAATTTAATTCCATTGATGTATAGACGATCAATGTATCCAATATTGTTGACTTCATGTGGTCCTGTTGGTGCAGAATCTCCAAGATTATTAGGGAAAATTGCATTGGAGATCAAATACATCTCTTGTCTTAAATTTTCTTAATTAAGACCATAAAGTTGAGACATCATTCTATACGTATCCATTTTATCATATTGCATCAAGATATCCTTGTTAATGGGTGATATCATGAGGCACTTCACATCCATTGTTTCAGTAATTTCTTTCTATTACAGATAGAGTTCCTCATCACTCACTTCATTTCATGGCAGAACTAGTAATGTCTCTTCCATCACATAATGTTTCCTCTCATGGATAAGGATAATCTGACATTGATTCTCTACTCTTGGAAATTATTGTCTATGAGAAATATTTCTTTATTCACTAAGGATCACAATGATATGTTTGACTTCATTTTTATTTTCCTTTCTACAAATTAAGATGAATACAGTTTTTGTAATTTATCGTGATAAAAATAGAAAAATAAATAAATTAATATCTATCAGGCTCACACTATTTTGTTGAAACCCAATATCCCTCACCATTAGCATTGTAATATCATGTTTCATAGCCATTATAGTGGATCAAATCCATATTTCCCTCCGCATTTCCATAACTAGGATTTGATAAGAAACATGAAAGGATTAAGTTGGAACTCTAAATGGAAATTGTATCAACTCAAAAGCTCTTTGATATGTTGAGTGGACTCCCCAATCCTAAAATCCTTAATATTGGATTTCATCAACCTTTTCCTATCTGGTACACCATGTCCTTCTAGGGCAGTCAACCCTAGATATCAACTATGTTAAGTCATCCTAAAACATCAAATTAACATTCCCCAAAAATTGATAAGACCCCAACTAGGGTTGATCAATAACATTGATCTACAGTTCAATTCTAACCGAAGTAATGGATGGCTAGACAAACATAATATTTGATTATTGGATTTTATCCATTATGAATAAATTCCCATTTATTATATTTTACATGATTTTCAATGTTATGTGGGAAATAATTAAGTGATTAACCATGTATAAATAAAATTTATGTGTAGTCCATTTTTATTTTAGTTCTATATTTCTTTCTTGTTAGTACATTAATTATGTGATCATGTCAAATATTCGTAATGAATAACCATACAATTGATAGAAATAAAAAAACAGTATGATCATGAGAATTTCTATCAGCTAATTTATCATGTGGTTGATAATATTACCCAAGACAAGGTTAGTAACGCCTTGAACCATTTAATGTTCGTGTTTACATCTATACACTTGTCCACATTTGTATATCATTTTATTGGTCACTCCATGGCTCCTATCATGGACTGCCTCCACTAGCGTGGGAGATCCATCCATTACACATGATTTTAACACACACATAGGTGATGGGTAAAATAGAGCATACATAAAATAAACCATGGGAATGAAATCCATACAAATAAATTAGGAGAACTCATGCAGACCAACAATTTAAATATAAAAAATAAATTAAATGGAAAACAATCACATACACAGGTCTATTCAACCACATGATCATCAATATACATGAAAATAATTATGCAATTAATAAATCCATAATTTAAATTTTTCATAATTATTATTAAGACAAATTACACTCGAATATATTTATCATTATCATTAATTAATCAGTCTCATTTATCTTGAAAAATTTCTGAATTTCATTGATATTCTCATCTAAACCTCTTACATGACATTTACCTTCGTAGAAACCTAGTGAATACCCATCCAAAACTACCCATTATGTATTTATACTTTTATTCAAATTATTTTTTGTTACATGTAGCATATACGCAGAATTATAATTTTATTAAAATTCATACATGATGTGCAGATCATTGAATATTAGGAAGATTTTAGTTAAATACACACACACACACAGATACACACACGTATATATATATCAAACAACTTTCATGTATTGTGTCTCATCATTATGCCCACATGAAGGTACATTTCTCAAGGGTTTCATAATATAATAATAAATTTTAAATTCTATAAAATATTGAAATGGATCATGGCTTGTTGATCTAACTACACTATTTGTACCCTCCTCACCATCCATCTTAATTACATGCATGGGGAAAAAGTGTGTGATGTGTACTTCAGAAATGTTCGGATTCCACAACATGTCTAGTGAGACACACACCTATTAGACATTTCACTACGTGGTCATGAGCCAGGAATGTTGTGTATGTGATACGTGACTTAACCATAACCCGCATGTACTACATGCCATCTCCATGGGTCACATGGCAGGATGTTTGGATGACTGTTCCCCAGTATGTCTTGGTCATCATATTGTGTAATAATTAAATACACCACATGTCATTAATGTACATGGCTTGAGTAATATATGAATTACTTTAGATACATTGAAAACAAGTACACAACATGTCGATCAGACTATAGGGTGAGTATTATTGTGTTATCTAGACAGATCCTTTGGAGCCTCCTCATGAGATACTTGATTAAATTTTAATAAAAAAAAATTTTATTTCCATTTGATCTACATAAAATGATGAGGGATAAACAAAACTATATGTATAGATTATATAAATTATTAATCCATAATTAGAAAGCTAAATTATTAAATTGTAAAAGACAAATGAATTATTTTAAAAAAATTTAAACGAAAATATGACCCCTATAATACCACATGTAAGTTTCAGGCATAGTGGAAGCTCTGGATGGGAAAGTACCCAACATTGAAAACTTCCATAATTGATGATTAATCTAGGATCAATTTGATGATGAACGCCAATATCAAAATAATTGAATCAATGATAAAAGACGACAAATAGAACCTAGAAACGAAAAGATAACAGCAACATATTTTTTTAATTGAATTAATTAAGTTATAAAATTAAATCCAGGGTAATTATTTCTTCATTTATGCATCCAACAATGAGTCCGAGGTTTGGGTTCATTGTGATTTAGTATCCATGGATATGAAGCCTCTAGAATTGATCCACATGTGCACCATGTATCACTAGACATAATAGAAGTTTCCTTCAGGTGTTATAACTGATTATCATTGCGCTAGCGATGTCTACCTCTGATTTCCTAGAGAATAACATCTCTATAATTTTATTTGATATTGTGGAGAAGGATCTCTCTTATTTTAGAGAGATTTCTTATTGGGGTATGAATTCATTAGGATCAGGAGATTTTCTCTGAGGATGCTGTGCACACCATGATTGGTTAGTTGTTTTAATGACCCCTTGGTTATATAGAGAATAATAACATTATAGGGAATTTAATTCACTAGTTATTAATAAATAAATAGAATAGGTGTCGTTACATAATTTATTATTCCATCTAAAAACCTAATGTCCAATAATAATATAAATGATTTTATTTCAATGTCTATTTCTTAAAAAATTTAAATCACCAGGTAATAATATATAATTTGAATCGGTTTCATTACATAATTTATTATTCCATGTGAAAACCCTCGGTCTAATAATAATTGCATGCTATTATTTCTAAGATTATTTCCTGACATGCATAATATATTTAAATATTATATAACCAAATAATATGTAATATTATTTCTCAAAAGACAATTGATTTTGTTCCAATCATCCTCAATATTTACATTTCCTTGAATAATTATTATTTATTAATTAATTAAATATTACTACATTATAAAATTATAAATAAATAGACAATCTGCAATATATTCTCTCAAATAACTTTAGATGAAAGAAATGTGATCATTCATAATTGATTAATTATTAAACTATAACTGTGAGTAATATTAATTCAACTAGTTAAATAAATATGTTATTCAGCTATGATATTGGCTACACATAGTGTGTGACCCTCCACACCTCATTCTCATTTCCATTAGTTATGCTTGCCTGAAATCCAAGATAAATGTCTAGAAACCGGTCAAGGAACCCAAGAGAAAGAAGATGATGTTGAAATGTCCTGTCACCACATCAGAATTCTTACCATGTAAAATAATCCCTTTTTCCTGATATCTCTAATCAAGTCAGTTGAATGAAAGTTCCAACGACCCATGTACTTGATTTCCCATTCATTGACATTCCATAATTGAACTTTCCTAGTGAACACCATGGAAAATAATTTTTTAGGCTATATCATTTCAATTAAAAGACCTAAAATATTTATATACATAGAAGTGACAAATCCTTTCTCACATTACTCGTTAATACAGTATTACTCACAATACACCTAGCGTATCTTACCTCACCATGAACATCAATACTCACAACATTCCTCTATACATCTAAGTCCATGAGTGAAAATACCCATTATTAATAATTTTAATGTATAAGGACCAATACAGACGTCTGTATATAATAATATCCTATGACACTTATGATTTTGGAATTCCTATTGGTGGGTCTTATTCTCATAATATCATCCTTGATATTACTAAGGGAACACTCCATGAAAAGGAAAACCACAGATTCATGACCCCCACATAATAACTTGTATATTTTTGTACAATCAAATTATATCATTCATCCATAGAACATATATTCATGAATTGTTTCATGGAACTTCTGGGTTCTCATCATATTAGAGATCCTCATTTAAAATTTAGTGTGATATCTATTCTTAGGACAATATCACATAGTATGAAATGAAGAGGAAATGTCATGATGTGATAAAGAATTTACAAATACTCATCCAATGAATACAAGTTTATCATAAATTACCAGGAAGTGGGTTTCTTGGGATCCATTCCAACACCATAGTTATGTATAAACTGAATAAGTAGATGATTTTGTACTCTCTCATTTCATTTAGGTATTCGATCAAAATTTTCCTTTATTTAAGTGAATTCTTTTCAAAATACCCATGACCACATTGGTTACCTTCTCAGGTATTTAGAAAATGTTCTGGATCTTCTTGGGCCCTCATTTAATATGGGGTCTATACCTCATTGGTCTACCGTGTAAATCAAATACATCCCTAGAGCATAGGATTGTAGGTTATATGGTCATTTTTTCTTGAATTGATGGGTTTTCCTTTCTGTGGGTGCACATTCATGGATCCAATCATGCATGTTAGTTATGGGTGTGTGGAAAAAAGAAAGTGTACACCATAATTAGGACGTTCTGGTCCTTGCATGCCTTTATCAAATCATGGGGCATATTCATCCAGGTAGAACTCCTTACAGGATCAGTTATCCTTTCCCTATTGTGTTCAGTTGGGTATAAGACAATTTTAATAATTTTTAATACAAAAATTCACATAGGATCCCATACACCTTATTCCATCATATAAATATGAACATAACTTGGTTTTTAACCATGTTGAAAAGCCCTGCTAAGGTTACATATTTGTTAAGATGATCTGATAGCTTTAATTTTTCATTTTATTGTCCACAAATATGGATGATTATTGATAAAGTCATCAGTGAACATTATGAAAAGTCATATATGATCCCTTTTAGGGAAGAGTATCATGATTCAACTGTGGAATAGATAACTATAAATGATCATTGTACACCATATCAATTTTTTTCTCAGTTTAGCCAGAACAAAGGGTCTCCCCTGTTCACAAGGAGGGAGTACAAAAGGAAAATTATCCTCGAGTAATCATCCATTTTAGGATGATGCTAGCACCACGAGATATTGAGACTAAGATCATACGTCTTAATAGTTATTCTCCTTCCATATCTAGGATTATTCCTAGGTTTTGGTAATCGCATATCCAGATGTTGTGGAATACCAGATGGCATATCATATAGACATAAATTTTTTCTCACCATCCTTTTTATCTATGGTGATGATGGAATTTATTGAAATCCTTGGTGATATTTCAAGGAAGCACCCTCATTCTAGTGATGACTATATTGATAGGGAGGCATACTCTTTTGAGGTGTTTATTCAACTATCATAGGTTATTGATGAAACATTTCTGGAGATAATAGAATTGATGACTTCTTATCTAGCTTCCATACTAGTCAAACCATTTATTCCACCTCTTGGAGATCCAACTCCATAATTCGTATAGGTTCTTACACAATGTTGTTTGATTTAGAAATAGATTCAAGCCTTGTTTATTGATAGTACCATATAAATGTTTTTCAACAAGGGGTCCACATACATCATATATTTCATGACTTGGGGGTACGATGTATTGATCGAAAAACATTTTGGGCCTTCATGGGTTATTTTTTGACATGGAATGGCTTGTACATCTATGAGAGGTACATTAATTATCATTAAGGTGAGGATCCCCATGATGGGAAGACAAAGTTGATGTAGAAAGCATTGATAAAAGGTTACTAGTTGACATATAATCTTCAAGAATTGATTGATGTATAGAGTATCCAGATATGGTGGCATGAGGAATACATAACAAGTATGAGGTCTTACCTTTTACCATCATCATCCTTACAAGATAACTCTTAAAAGATAGTTTAATAGTTGATTATCTGTTGAGACTCTCCATCCTATTAATAGAATAAGAAGAGGCTAGGAGAGAAGCACTTTAACGTTCAATTGATGCTTCCATTTTGACCCTTACTAACTTGGCTAGCTCAGTACATCAAATCTTATCATATATTAATATAATATGTTTTTTTTGAGATCATTTGATTGAATATACATTATTAAAATTTTCATTCTTCAAACATTATCCATGAATAATATCTTATGGGACATCTATGTTGTTGTCATGTTTTTCTTCTAAACATTATATGTATGGAATTTCACTTCTCCAAAATGTATTCCCAAAGATACCCAAACATTGAATAAATTAATGTAATCTTGATTGTCAATATTTTATGGATGTTAGTCAATCATATTAATTATTGAGAAATTATTTTTAATTATTTCCAATACAAGATTATTTATTGATGATATGTTCTATCCATCATGAGACTACCTATTTCGCAGTTGAAAATTTGTATACAATATATATCCGAGGTGGAGGATTACCATTATTTTTATAATTTCTAGAGTCATTTCTAGAGTAACATGACGTTTTTAGATTCTATAAGGTGTGAATTATAATCTCTTATATCCTCTATTTTTGAGGTGTTGTAGTTTAGGGTTTTTTTAGGTCAGACCTTCTATCACATTAGTTTGGGGTATTTTATCTCAAAAATAATATTTCATTAGTTTATAGACATTTAGATGAAATCTAAAATTGATATTGATTAGTGTCTTTTATCTATAACATTATATTTCTTTATTTTAGTTTATTTTAGATCAAACCAGATATTTTATTAGTTTACGATATTTTAGCTCAGACTTGATATTGTTTTTGTTTACTGTCTTTTGTCTTTGACCTAATATTGCTTTTTTAGTGTCTTCTAGCTCGTATCTGATATTGCATTCCATTATGGAATTTCATCTTGGAAATGATATTGCTTTAGTTTAGTGAAATTTAACTCTAACCTGATATTTCATTACATTAGATTAATTTATATTTGACATGATACTGATTTAGTATTTGGTATTTTAGCTCGTAAATGTAACGCATTTTGTTAAGGGTTTTTATATTAGACTTGATTAATGATCATTGAAAATGGTGAATACGTTCTAGGAATTACCCAAAAATATTTGAGGTGTTGTGTTCTTCCTTGGTGTTTCCTGTGATAACATGGATCATAATCCCATTTTGAATAGTGATGCATTTGTTCAATGACCAGAGGCACATATTCAAGATCTATAGAAAATCATTCATAATCAAGGAATGGGCATTAATTTCTGGTATATTTTCTATGGGATATGAATGATTTATGGAGGTAATATAGTTTTTAGGGAGAAATAATATAGATTATTGGACTACCAAGATAGTTGAAAAAATATTCATGTTAGTCACATACTAAATGTTTTGAGTCTATGAATAATATAGGGGGGAGACATACCAATTATATTCCATGACATTATATGATTTTAGGTTATACTATGGTGTTTCCAAGGATCCTATGTATTGAATGTATTTTCAATCAATTAGGTGATACCTTTATTTTGTGGTTCATCACTTTTATGTGTTTATAGAATTATCATGAAAAACATGATCTCCCATCCATTCTGAGTTCCATATGTGATTTCTGATGAAACAAAAATCCATATGATAATGATGGGTATATGCGGAAGGATATCCAAGAAGGGTTCTGGAATTACAAGGAAATCCAGATCTTGATTATAAAGATAAAACTCAACAGACATTGGTTTTGAATCAAGAGTTGTGGGTAGTGAATGTTCAGTATTTTAGTGTTTCTTATAGGCCCTATGAAAGGGTAAAAAATATACTAAATTTTTTTTAATGATGTTTGATCATCTTCGTTTAATTGTTATGTATATTTTATGTCATGCTAAAAAGTGTTTAGCTCCATAGGTTGATATTTTATAGTCAAACTAATGGTATTTCTGATCACACGAATTTGTTTAGTTCTACTATAGTGATGTGACGGCTCATAAGGATCGAAAATCTTTTCTTTTAGAGGGAAGCATTGGGTTAATCACCATTGGTGCACGTGAATGAGCTACAACCATAGATTCATAGACAAAAAAGGTTCCCTTGTAGAAGAGTATCCATTTAAATGGGCCGTGGAAGGTTTGTGATGATATAAGGCACCCCATATCCTGATTTTTTATTTGTAGAAAATGTTAGATATATGGAGAGTCCCAGAACACAAAATGTTGAGTCCCTACCTAGTGAGAATATTATCTTGATGAGGAAAAGTGCAAAATAATTTCTCTAGATTTTTTCTAAAAAAGGTGGTCCAATGAACATATATTATATTCTAATACATTTATAGTATATATCATATGATATTTTCACCACGTTTTTTACACCATAATTTTTCCTTACACTCTATATATGAAGAGTTTAGAGAGATATGTATTTTAATTTTCTTAGGCTGCCCTTAGTGGGTTTAAAAGCATAAATGTTTTGTGCCACCTTAACAAGACATTTAATGCCGTGAAATATCGAACATTACATGCTAGAGTTTACTGAATTATTCATTTAACTTACATTGTTGACAGTTTAAGGTCATGACACACTGTGTCCTACTATGTGGTTGATACACAAGATCCTAATTAGGGTACACATGGTTAGAAGAGTAGACCAAAATCTTCTCCAGTGGTATATAAAAAAAATCTAAATCATGAATCAATAATATCTTGTCATGAGTAATGATATGGGATAGTCATTCCATGGGTTGTTGAGATCACACTGTGGTGTTGAGTTCTTCCATAGTGTTTTTTGGAATATCAGGGGTCAGAAAAAATATTTTGTAGAGAAACACATGTTGTAGAGGACTATAGGATTGTATGCAGAATATATATGCCTATATGCGTAGTCAAGAAAATGGTACCTTAAAGCTAGGAATTTTTTCCAAGGGCTAGGGATGGATTTTGTGATCGAAAGCATCTGAGGCATGATGTTTGGATTATGGATTAAGGTGATTTTAATGAAGATATAATCAACATTTACTATTAATGATTTCAGTATGTATAATTTAGACCCTTTATAGGAGTTAAAAAATGGTTGATGGGAATCATTGTTTATAATCATGTAGTGGGGTCATTTTCCATAAATTTTTTTCTCAGGCGGTAAGAACATATTCCATGATGTTTATTGGAATATAGTAATGAAATTATTGTTTTTACTTTTTAATTAAATGAATGAATTTCATTGACCTCATAGTTTAGTTTCATGTGTTAAGTACATACATACGTGTAGTTTATCTTCATGTTGTAAGGATGTTTTTGTGGTACCATTTTAATGTCATGGAACATGGATGTTCACTATACAGTTTAATTTCATACGGTTAGGTAATACTTATGGATAGATTAGAATCACAAATTAAGGACATTGAAATTTACATTAAAATCCATTTTAGGCATATTATATATTCAATATGGTTGTGAAAAGTTTAGAAACATAAGTTGGTTTCGTGAGTTTATATGGTCGTGTTCCCTTTTTAGTTAGGGGTTCATTTGTTATGGTATGTCGTAGTTGGGGGAAGGATTGGGAATCTGGATGTCACCATGTATCCTATGACGACAGGAATTAGGACATACATACTTCATAGGTGGGAATCACTGTACTACTATAGTCCATTCATAGAAGTCAGTTTTGTTTCAGTTAATCATCATAGATGGACCTAGGATTGGAGATACTGATGTCACTACATATCATCTGATGAAAGGAATAATGGTACATTAATTTCCTGAGGAACCATACATTTTAACATCATGTGGTGAGGAAGAATTTAAACTCGCATGAATGAACATAAATGTAGTGTCTAGGCTCAAGGGTGGAAGTCCAAGCATGACTATGTACCCCAAGAATGTAATATCCAATCCACATGTAGTTTTTAGGGAAAGGTATTCCCACACATGTTTTACCTATACATAGAGAGGGGAAGTTATTATATTTTTCATGACTAGTCCGTGGATTTATGAGTTATGAATCAACTCACATTTTGTTCCTTAATTATTGTGTGGTAGGCGGTCGATACGAGAAATGGTGGTCTTCCCGTGTGAGGTCAGTTAGAACGTGCAATTTTATTTCATAGATGGTGCATCAATCATGATTTTTAATGTCTTGAGGATAGGAGTCATGGTATTCCTCTTATGGTCATCTGCCTTGGACCATTATGAATATATCATAATCTTATATTCTTTGACTATTTGTAGAATCCATTACTGAAATTCTTATGCTCCCAGGATATTTACATTAAGATAGAAACAATGAATAACAGGTGTTACTATAACTATAAGGTGGAATATAGGGATAGTATTGGGTTATTTATCTTCATATTGTTATTTGAGAAAAATACATGACCAAGGCGTACCTATTTATCTCACTAAATATAAGAATCAAAACCTTTGTAGTTCTTGAAAACTCATACAATTTAATGTCATTCGAAATAGGAAATGAGTCGTACAGTTTAATGTACTTTAGTATCAATATTATTCACAAAAAGTGAAGGGAAAAATAAATAATATGGATTGGTCCATAAATAAATGTTTGAGCATCACTATGTATCCTTCAATGAAAGGATTTAATATAAGCTTTGTTATTGAGGAACTAGGTATTTTAACGTCCTTTGGTGAAGAATTCAGTTGTACAGTTTAATGTATTGTGGTAAAGATGAGGATGCACATTTTAACGTCATTTATGTTGCACAAAATCGTATAGTTTAATGTCATGTAGCTAGCATAAATTTCTGGTCTCAAATTGATGTGGATTACCATGTGATGATAACATTTAAAAGTATTTATTGGGAACCATTGAATTCCTAGGGGGTTTAACACAATCCCCATCCATTGTCGAAACTGATTAAGATAATTTTTAATAGGCCTTATATATTTATATGATATAAGGTCCTTCCTATTTGAATTCTAGTTTCAGAGGATTCATTCCTTGTATCATGGGTTTTTTGAGTGTCAACACCAACTCCCCTTGGATGAATGAACAGAGGCGATCTATATTATTAATGGATGTGGCGATTTGATTTTGGTGGAGCTCAAGTTCATAAAATGTAAGCTACCTATTCTCATCGAGCCCTTAAAATTTATCTTGTTATCTTTTCAATTTTCATTATCTATCACTGGTATACAAATGGCTTTTCAGAGTAAAGGCAACTATAATTCTATATGTAAAACTACCTTGGTGTCCTACAACAGTTAGTATATTTTTTGAGTATGTAGAAGTATGTGCAGTGGTATGGTAGACCCATAAATCTTATAGGATCTTATCCGTAGAATAATTATTATTCTGGTTCCCCATATTCTGTAGTATATTTTATAGAGTCTTATTAATAGCTTATAACTACCTATTTGAGGGTTCATGATAGCGAGAAGAGTGATTGGAATTGATGTTTTATTATAGGAATAGTTTCATCAACTCTATAGCACAAAATTGTGTGGTTGTTTCAATCAATATTGTGTTAGGGACCCCGAAAAAGGTGATGATATGTGACATTATGAAGCTAATAATATTTTTAGTCTTTAATTCCTTGAGGGGTATTCCCTCATCCCATTTTGAAATGATTTCTATAATAGTAAGGATGTAGTAAATCTTTTTAGCTATGAATGTGGGTATAACCCCCTGACATCCATTCCCAATAAAAAATATTGCGAGGAATATTTATCTATATATTGAAATTTGGGGTGTTTATGGATGAAGATTCCAAGGATTTTCCTTTAATGACATTTCATGGTATATTCTACATATTCATGTTTCATTGACTTTTATTAATATCCAAAATATTAGATTGTGTGTGTGTCCATGGTCCCAAATTGATGAAATTCATAGGAACACTCATGGAATATTCCATGATGGAATGAATCTTTTGTTTTTTTTCTGATATTAAGGCGGGTTTCATCAAAGAATTTATTTTAGTGTATTATTATCTCTTTTGGGAAATCTCGAAGGGTAAAATTTGGGGCATGGAGATGAATTTATTCCCATCTGACTCAGTATGTCGGGAGAATCAAATTATAAAGATAATTGATTATAAACTCTTTCCATCCAGGGATGGATATTGGTTCATCACTCTTGCGTTATGGTATTAAAATTACTGATTTCATCCATATCACATATGATGATCGGAGATATGAATCTACGAAGTGGGATACAGAATGTTGCTTCTTCCGGATCAGGTTTGGCCTGGATGGTGCCTACATTAGCCAGTGTGTCGGTATAAGAATTATGTTACTGGGGAACATGTTTCAATGTTTTCTCAAAAGAGAACACTTCCTTTAGTCCTAAGAAATAGATAGTTATGGGTGATATACCTTTTTTGATGGAATATTAAGCCGTAATATATCTTATCATAAATTCTGAATCCCCCTTGATGTTTTATGTTGGCTATGTGCAGCTATAGGGCCAGTTCCCATCCAGATATGAGGGAATGGTATTCCACATAAATGTTTCTATAACATTCATATAGGGAAAAATAATAGTGTAAAATTCCATTGTCATGGGTGAAATATACAATCACTCGACCATCAGAATTGATGTTTGGGTTTTTGATCATTTTTTGATAGGTCTTCGGGATGTTCCATAAAAATACCTCTCCAATGTATGAGGAGTGTCATGGGAATTTAATACCTCATCATCGGGAATCTTGTTGTCAACTAGTATATTTTTCAGGTGGGGATGTGTTGTGATGAAATCAACCTTGTCATTCCCTCTTAATGAACATTGTGAAATGAATTGAATATTGTAATTCTGTAGAATGATGACCCATCAATCCATGTAAACAGTCCACATTGGTAACCAAGGGAAATAATTTAGTTTAACAATACACGATACTAGATAGAAATCATTTTGAATCATGCAATGGAAGACCTTCAATAGTTTGAAGAAGCATACAATGCAATTTCACTCAACATTTGTGTGCCTTGTCTTAGTACCTAGAAATATCTAGATGACGAAGTAGATATTGTTCTCACACCCCACACATTCTTTTCTACTAATGGAGGCCACCTAGTGTGAATTCCATAGTGTTCCACATATGAGAAAAATGTCCTCCATTCCACTAGAGGGATCAGGTTCGGTGGGTGCAATAGATATTATTTGAGACTTTGAAGGATTCTTGGAAATCATCCTCGAATTAATAATCATCTAACATATTGAATAGAATTGGGATGGGGATATATTTTCCAACAAGTTTGTAAAATAATCTCTAAATTTCAGTGTGTTTCCATTGGAGCATCCACAGTTATTAATGTTTTCTGGGGGTGACATTTATGTGATAGAACTTGGATTTTTCAGCTCAACCCTGATTTCTTGGTACTATACAAAAAATCAAACAAACTACCCTGGTGTTACCCAAAAATCACATTTTAGTGGATTCATATCCTAAAAGGGAGAACAAAGATTATTAAAGACTATTTTTTGATCTGTGATGTGATCATATAGCTGTTGGGACTTTACCACCAGGTCATTGATAAAAAATTGGGATATCTTTTAAAATAATTGATCAAATATTTGATGCATGTAACGTTGATATATGGAACCATCATTATTTAGAACAAAATTCATGAAATAATAGGGTAATATACCTTGAGTATCTCTAAAATATGTGGATTCCTCATTTTTAGGGGCCATACATTTTTATTGTTCCCCGAATACCCATCAAAATATGAAAGGCAACTAAAACCAACAGTTTCATATATCAAGAGTTCAGTGATCGATAATAGGAATTCATATTTTTGGGAGTGTCAATTATGGTCATAGAATTCAATTTAGACCACAATTTTCACATTATATTTATTAATAAGGATAGTTTTAGAAGGAACTTTTGATTATTTCACTTTTCGTTCAAATTTTTCCTTGATAAACATGTAGAAGTATTCATATACATTAGCGACATGAGAGGGTTGAATCCTCATAGATGCCTATTTAAAGGATCAATTTCATCGAGTAGTCTGAGATGGTGTGTAGCCACATGTAGATTTGGTATCGGAATATATGTGTAGTTCTTTGTGAACGCATATATGTGCTTCTTAAATAATTCAATATAGAGAAATTTCTCACTAAGGGGAATGGATGTATTAATTAGTGTAGGTCTCAGGTCATCTTTGGTCTCTAGATTTATTGATCTGAACTCATTGATGGTTGTGGGGAGGCCATCCTTGACTATGGGATTGGTTTTCCCATGGTTATCATCACCTTCCACCAACATTGAGTCTGTGGAGACATTTTCAGATTAAGATGGAAATATGGGGGCTTCTACCTCAATATTAGAGTATAAGAGGCTATTAAATGTGACATTATATCCCATACCACATGAGTCCTTTTAGAGTGATACTGGAGATGATATTATATTATACTCGAAAAGGAGAATATAGGGACTTGATTATAATGGTTCATATCAATCACGTAAAATAGATTGATTAGAAGCACATAGTCATTGTCGAGCATTATGAAGTAATTTTCAGGGATGGTTCCCAAAACATTGGTGTCTAAAACATGTATATCATCACATATTATTGGATATATTCCACTCCTTTTCTAGAAATATTAATCAGGAAATGTGGATCCATAGCTTCCAAAGGTAGTGTTTCCACCAGGGACTAAGTCAACCTTTCAATCAATGGGATATTTATAAACTGATGGAATGATGAAGATACCTCCTGGAGGCTATGGATCAAGGGCATTCCAAGAAGGACATTATATGTGATGTATTTCTAGATAAACATAAACTCATAATCATATGTGATCTCTATAAACTAATATTCAAGATTCATCTTCTCAGTTGTAATTTTCTCACACATATCGAACCCTTCATTGGTATGCTTTATGGGAGAAAATCCCCTTCTCAATGTCCCAAACGTCGGAGGGTTTAAACCGGGACCAGATTGATCTGATAACCATTATCAAATAGATTCCATTGAACATCATCATTAATGAGTCTTCCAAAATCATGTAGGGTAATTAGGTGCCCTTGGATGGCTTCTTCATAATTCTTGTCCGTGAATGAGATAGAGACAAGACATTTTATTGAAATGGTCTCCACAGGATAAACCTTGACTATAAGGACATCATTATTAAAACATATGTGTGTTCCAGAGGGATTAAACAAGTTAATACCTATGTTTTTTTGAAATCATCAGAGCATATCTAACTTATAATTTTGATGGGCCAACATCTAACTATATCATAATGGTGTACTTTTGTTCAATAGTTTGGTGGTTCGCGATATGGGACTTATCATTTGAATGTGTCTTAGGATCCACATTATATGTGGTGGATATATGAGGTTCTTTTTTAGAGGGTGTTTTGGATCATTTTCCAGTGGCACATGACATTTCAAATTTCCCGGTTTCATGGGTTCATCAGATTATCGAACCTCAGTTATGCCTTTATTTAAGAGAACTGCGTGTGAGAAACCACTTGAAGGTTATGGGATTCCTCAAAAACTCTTTTTAAACTTTTGGAGAACCTTCCCATGGGACTTAGTGGAATATATATTATCCATGGAATCATGATTAGAACATTTTTTTCGACCATGTCTCTATTGTCCCCTGTATACTCGGTTCCAGTAGATGCAGCCTCTTATTCCACAGTTATATATAGGGGTCTCATATTCTCGGACATATTCATCATTAGAGAAGGGGAATTCAAAATGTATGAATTTCACAAAACTATTGACGATTTCTTCATTATATGTAGTTTTTCTTTGATGGGCTGGTTCCCATGCTTTAAATGTTGCAATGAATAATTATGAAAGAGACAATGTTTTCTTTGGAGTAGAATATGATTACTCCTCTTTTGTTTCATCCCTTTTCAATTGTTCAAATCCAAATTAGGTATGCCTATTTTATTTTACCACTGCAGCTATAGGAGCTATTTTCTTTCAATTAAACTACACTCATAGGGTGGTATGATATCAATCAACTAATATTAAATTCATCCAGTTGTGAAACATTTACACACGCCGGGACAAAAGTTTCTTCCATCCAATACCTGTGGTTATTCATGTCACCTTTGGTGATGAGTTACCATTCACCACCTATCAAGAATTGACCATTCCTTTATGTAAATCTATGAAGATGAAGTAGTATGGGATATTATGACCTAGCATTCAATGGATGTAGAATTAGTCATGACTGTCCTTAAGGTTGAACTCCTTGGGATTCCTAGGTTGTGGTAACATGAGAACGATTTTGTCCATGGATTCCAAAAATTAACCTTGAATCATTTCATTTCCCCATGGGAATGATTTGTTCATTATTTCCTCAAATCCTGGGTGTTTCTATTTTTTATGTGCTTATGGATAAGGGAGATATATTTATTTTCACCACTCAAAAAGATGTATTGGGCAGTACAAGAACAACCCAGGTGCTTGAATGAGCACTACTAGTTTCTTCAGTGTGATAGTTGTAACATCTAATTTTCATAGACATTATCATTGTGTTAATGGAATGAGATAATATTAAGATAAATCTTTTAGAATGTATTTCTTAAGACATTACTCACTTTCAAGAAAATCATGGAACATATATGTGTATTAATTAGGCCCAAAGGAGCTTGAAACTCATCCCAGATATTTTTAACACATATTTCCAATAGACTTTCCTATGAGAGAGAGATTATGAGTGAAGAGGATATTTTTTCCATCATGGTATGAAGTCACCGAAACTCTTATTTTTATGTTTTTTCTTTTATTTAATTTAATTATATTGGTTTTCCTCATTATGGTGATAAAATGAAAGAGGTACAAATGAATACTTTCTTCCCATCCCACAACGAATCCTACTAGAAAACAATTATACCAAAAAATCAGAGACTTGTTTAAGTCTGTACAAAACACCTCTATATAGATTCCTCTCATTGATCTTGAGGAACCATCATCAACCCACATCAAGACATAATGTATGTGAGATTTTATTCTGGGTATCACGCACTGTCAAGGGTGGAGAAGGCATGATTCATGAAATTGGGTAGAGGTGGAATATTATCCATCCATTAAGAATATGACTTTGTCTCCAACTACACCGATGTGCATCATTGTTTAAAGGATTGCACTCACATTATTTAGGACACAATGGAATTTAGTAGCCTAGGAAAACTATTGTGTGAGATATCTCCCATATAAAGGAAGCGTGTGAGTATCGATATGGTGGAACTTCCATAGTCTCTTGATAATAATAAATTATTCCTATCACTAAATTATTTCCCTCATAAGGGAGTGGATGTTTCAGAAAATGAGGGATTTCATGATAATTTTCACCTTTTTTCTTTAATATAGACTAACTTCATAGATCCAAATCTTTTCATATGCTTAAATTCCACACTTAATCGCGGATTTGAAATAGCATTGAGAATATTAATCTGTTCATGAAGATGATACCTAGTTGGAATATTTCCTTTGAATAGATCCGCATTGAGTCGTTTGATAGTTATTAACTCACTCTCGCATTATGAAAACAATTCCTCTGTGAAAGGAAGCTCAACATTTCTGGGAGGTGATTGGGACTAGCTGAACTATTCCCATTTCCATTGGTAATAATCCCCCATTGAGGTGGAATCTTGATATTCAATGGTTCTAGATTTTGGAGGCTCCTCTGTTTTTCAGTGTGTGGATCCTAACTTTGTTCATCCAAAGTAACCTCCTCTCAGAGTATGTTTTCTATGTTTTGGCCCTCAATATTTTCTATTTGATCTTTAATTTTTTCCATGATGAAAGTGAATACCTTCATATAGTCCTATTAGATAATGATAGTTTTAACATTACATTTGATACAATTGGATAATATTTTACTTCGTATATCATTGTCATTATTTGATCCCTTGTCCATATTGGTCCATTTTAACTTATGACTGTAGTTTGTTTGGATCATCATATCCATAATTTTATCCCATATTGTTCTATTAATAATGACATTGAGGGACATTTTGATTTGGTTTGTCTAGTGGGAACTGAATAGATGATTTTTTTCTTGTGGTGCGAGGGATAGGTGGGGTGTCTACTATTTTTTTCTCCCAACCTAGAAAAGTATTATTCACATTTTGGGGATGATGATTATGAATATACCCCATACAGATGGAGTGGGGTTATTTTGGGCCATAATATTTATTTATTGGTCGTGTTTTAAACGATCAAATTTTTTCGGTAAGGGGTTAGATGACTCTTGGGATATACATTGAGATTTAATTTCCCCCAACCTAATAATGTACAGATAATAAAGAATCATCATTGATTTCCCCATGACCCTCTCATGGGATGGTAAACAAGGTGATGGTGATTGGGATTCTAATTCTCCCACCAGTATGGTTGAGGATTATTTTTATATTCTTCAATGTGTCTAAAATCCTCTCAAGAATTGATGATTAGATTGGTGGAGTTAGTGGTAGAAATTCCATCATCTTTGTGAGGGTGGACTCATCATGAATAGGTTTTATGGATGCAACAACAAAATCCCATTTTATGTTCTATAGCTGTGATTTCATAAGAACTTGGTGCTATGTAATCTGATGATAAGAATTATTCCTCATGGGAAGTTTTTCGCCTTATTGAAACATTTATATCAGTGTATAAATTCTATTCTTATTTCCCTAAGTGGCTCAATTTGTTGTTATTTTTGGTGTCTTATCACTATGTTTATGATTTTCTGGCACCGTTGAAGTAGGAAAACTCATTATTAGTGACCAACTAGATCAATCATTACCGTATACATTGATTTCACTAGATCATTATCATTACCAAAATTTAAATAATAAGGGTTCTACAAATAATTATGGCGAGACATAGTTAAATATATTAATTTTCCTGATCCAAAAATTCATATACATGATGTGGATATAAAGATAATATATTGAATGGTTGGGTTGAAACGTTGGATTGAATGTTTCAGTTATGCACAATACTTTTTGGGTTTTAAATCATGGGCCATGGAGATATCAAAAACGTAAAACTAAAAATAGATTTTCTTAATGGTTTTAAGGTGTCCCATGTATCCAATATAAAAAAGTAATCTATCCATCAGTCACTGATGAGTGTCCCACATTTTTAAGAACATATAAATAATGAACTACTTTTCTAGCACATATTGGATCTCATAGTCATAAGTGTTGAGGAGTCATAACATGATGTGGAGGTTGTTTCTGGAAACTCTATCCACCTGTCAATGTCAATCTTTATTCATCTGATCAACACTCTTTAATATAGTCAGAACATCGAAGATGATTATGAGGGTTTCCTAGATGATAAAGTGGAGTTCTACTAGATGTTAATGAGGAAACATTATTACATTGACACTATTTTTTCACGAACCACTCTAGGCCACAATTTTGTTGTTTTAGAAACCTATATATATGAAGATATATTTGAAGAGGATGATTTCCATGAATGAGGGAGATATCATTTTAGGGAGGTATAAAATTGTGGATGTTAATATTAGATTCCATGTAATCCCAATACAGTCTAATACAATTAAGACTATTAATTTACTAATCATATTTTATTGTAGTGGCAGAGTTCACAGACCCTTTTGGTGTTGAGAATATGTCATGATAGATCTTATAGAAACGGGAACTAACCACATTCGGAATAATAGTCATATTATACATCGTTGTTTGAATATACTAACAATCCTTTTGAAAATGTGAAAGGATATGTTCCTTTTATATGACTGTTGATGAAACATGCATATAAATATCTATTTCTGCAAGAGTATAAACCCGCCGCTAACAAGAAATTGGAATATTAAATTGATCTATGTCATTAATGATTGTAATTTGAGCATTTAGAAAGGTATTTTTCATTATAATTTGGCGATACTCAATTAGGATGAGCGTGTCAGCTCAATTAGGATCATTTTTTAAATATCGTTTTTCCTCCATGATAGGTATATGGTCTTTCTCCAAGGCATGTATGTAGAGGCCCAAAGATTTACGTACATGGAAATAACATTAACTTTGTGGAATACATAATATATAACAAAAACCAACACTCATGTATTGTAATAGTGTAGTGTCTTTGGAAACTCGGAACATAATCTTCTAATCATGGTGAATGATCTTCAACATCTCCCATGAAGATATTCCCCTTTTATTTTCTTACCTAAAACCTTTATTTATATCCTTGGGAAAATAAAAAATATAATTGGTGAGATCAATTTCTCAGTAAGGATAATCATGTAGAAAATAAAACAAACAATATACATTTGAACATAAAAACATGACTATAATGTTTAAAAAACAAAATCTTGAGAAATAAAATAAAACATGGTAGGACATACAGCATAGATCATAATGGGACATCAATCATGATAAAATATCATGGTAATAAATCATGTAATTGTTGAAAACCATTAAGCACTTGATATGATTTCCATAGTATCCAAGGCTTTGCTTCCAAGACCATCTTAGTGGACAGACTCTCTTACTGAATCGAGTTCACTCTGCGTTCTAGTCCGGTATCACTAAACTGGATTATCATGACATTCCAACCTTGTATATCTAATGATATAGAAATATATACCCAATGCATTTGAGAGAAGTATAGGTCCAACCCATCTCATAATGAAATCATTTTTACTTGTGCCACAAAATAAACATAAATCATTCATCATAACCCAAAGAATAAAATGGGTTTCTTAAACATCATTCCATCATAACATAATCCATATAAAACAAATGGATATAATTTCATCATAAGAAGAATAAATCCATGTAAATTATAGAGACATTATACTTTAAACATAATCATACTAAATAATGTCAGCTTAGAAGGAAAATTGTTTTGACAAATCACTTGACATGAATTCTTGAGGAAAATATCCTTTTTTCTTCAAAATCATTTTCTTTTCAAAAAATTACATGAAATTTTAAAAGAAAAGTATTTTGTTTAAAATAATAATGAAATGTTTTAGATGATTATTTATGAAAATTAACCATTATGAAACCATAAAAATCCATTCATTCCATATAAGTTAAGAAAACATTCTCCTCGTACTTTTGCTGGAAAATTAAAAAAAATCATCGTATGATAAATAAAAGAGTGATTCCTTCCATAACACAATGTAAAAGTCAAAGAGGGGTAAAAATGACATTAACAATACATGTAAGAATATTATAAACTTTATTAAAAACATTTTTATGGACATGGAAGGAAAATATAACCCCAATAAATACTTACGTATAAGCAATCTCGCATAAAAATAATATTGCAAAATTATCCCTTACCTTAGGTCTGATATGCTTCGTATGTATCTAAACCTCCAATATAATGATTTAAATAAAGTAATTGACTTATTATAGAATCAAATTAAATGTTATGATATCATATATTGTTCACTTATGACTTTATATTACCCATTCTTTTGTAAATTCCATGTTAAAGAAGCGTTTTGGTTAAAATCATTTCATTTATCGTACGTGTTTCGACTTATTGTAATTGATATTATTACTTATATAATGATTTACATTATTCCAAAATTGAAATAATTATTTATATATAACATATATTCAGCATATAAATATATATGATAGATCGACAAATGGAATGAGATACACTATTCATGGAGACGGTAGGCCGTACGTACGCATGAACACTATTTTCATTTTCATATTGAATTTAATGGAATTAAGTAAATGAAACATATATGTACATAAATATAGTATAATTATTATTTAATATATTTCATTATTATTTATTATATATATTTTAAAATCATACATGAATGGTTAATAATAGAAAATGAATCTCAACGCGTTCGTGGAGACGGTAGTCCTTACGTACGCACGAGCGATGATATCGTTCTCGTAATTATTGAATAGAATTGGAGTGGATGATATAATATCTCAGAATTTGTATGATGTTATAATAACCATATATAGTTATTCTTTACACCAATATACCCATCCATGAAATTTGGTGGTGGAAAAACTAATTACACCACGGCATGGAGACGGTATTTCGTACGTATGCACGCGCGGTGATTTCGTTTTCTATAGGATCGATAGAAGGTGAAATGGGGTTGTTTCATATTTATAATATCATATCAGGATTATTAATTATACTTATTTTATTACTTTACAATGAAATAACTCATGAATGGGAAGTTGAAGAATAAAGAATCTTGAAAGAATCGGTACAAGAGATAACCTCTTCTTCGACACACCTCCTTTAAGCTTTTTTTAATGGACTAGAGTTGGTCCTTTGAGAAGACTAGAACCTCCAAAATATTTCTATGGAAAAGTACAAGACAATTAGGAATGGGTTGGCCGATCATGAAGGCTCTCGTTGTTGTGAAGTGGAGAGGGAGGAGGTGTCGTTTTATAAGGGAGGAGAGGGGCACCTTTGGAAACATCAAAAATATTAATATATAATAAATCAATCCCCCCATAAAAACCTCCTAAAATGACTCATATTAGAATATTAGATGAGATAGGGTTGTAATATTATCAAAAAATAAAATTTATACTTGTTTTAAATTTATCTTAAGCCTTATCAACTTGATTAATCCTAATTTAATTTCTTTAATCTTATTTGTGGTAATAAGATTCTAAATTTTAAATTATTATAAATAATTACTTTTGTATTGTTAATTTTCCATAATTAGATAATTTATGAAATTTTAGACCATATAAATTTTAATTTATAATTATTAAATATTTCTGTGATTTTTAAACAATTTTTTATTATGTTATTTTTATAAAATAACAATAGTGTCAATTTTGACACTATTTAATTATTTGACTTTAAAAAAATCCACAAAAAATATATGTTCGAAATAAAATATATAATAGATTCATAACATGTCATATTTATCTATAAAATTCGTGGAGCATATTAAATGGTTCATACAATATTTATTTTAATATTTGTAAAACCATTTATTTGATATTTCAATAAAAAAAATAATTTCAACATCACTATTATGTCACTATTAATGATAATTATTTAATCCCTAAAAATTATAAATAAATTCAAATAATGTATATAATTTTATAATATTTTTGGATTCTATTAATGTTATAAGACTCATGAAGTTTATCACTAAATTAAAATTTTTATACTTATAAGATTTTAGAGAGTGACATGTTGTCACTTTCTTTGATATTAATAATAATGAAATCATTTAAATGGTAAAAAGTCCATAAAATGAATCTATTACGACCCTTATGTTATATGTTTCAACTTTTAGTCATCCAATAGAATTTTGGAAGGTGTTAGGATAATTTTATAATCTTATTTTTACCCTTAATTACATGAATTACCATTAACTACTGTGAATAAAAATTACCGTAGTTACTATTCATAATATCAAAAAAATAAAATTAGCATATCGAAACAATTTGGACTCACTTAATTCAAATATGGAATGCATTTTTAAAAATTCAAAACACAAAAGTTGCAGTAATTAAATTAAAATTATTCCTGCTATTAAGAAAATGGGGTTTAAAAGTTAAAACATTGCCAAAGATTTAAATGTTTTTATCTATGAATTCAATGTAAAATTAATGGTAACAACATAAATTATATTAAATGGTAAACATTTATTATATTTATAATTTAAAACCATTCAATATTATAATTTAAACCTGAAAATTATTGCGATGAAAAAAGGTATTTTTAATTAAAAAATATCGTGTTTTTACTATACATTAAAACATGAAGGTTATTTGAATAATATGAAATATTTATCCAAAGTGAATTTTTATATCCAGATTCCAAAGAAGAATTTTATTTTTTCAAATTTAACATATAAACATTTCAGAAACTAGATTTACTGTGGGTGTGCCATCAGAACGTGGCAAAAACTGAATTTTTTTAAAAATATTTAATTAAGCCGAATAATTTATTTTGTTCACATACAATGATCCAGAAAATGTGTAAGATGAATAATAATGTTATAAAATTCTGAATTTAGTTAATACTATTCATTACGACTAGTCCATAATAATATTATAACAATATATCATTGTTTAGTGAAACCCGGTATCGCGTACTACACACGATATCGAGGAAGGTCGTGATTGCGTGTAATGCAAGCCAAGTCAGAGATACGTGTAGTGCAAGCTCCCTTTTGTGTTTCATATAACATAACCAAAACTTATTTAATTTATACATTAAAAAAAATTAATACTTAATGTTGCCTATAATAATATCTACAAAACGAACTTGATGTTGTGTGTAACACGATCCAATTATAGTGTTGCAAATACTACAAGATAATACCGTGTTGTGTATAGCGCAAGATAATATTGGTGAAGCATACAACAAAAGACATCAAAGAAATTAAAAAGAATAATTCTCATAAAATCTTGTTTTGTTACATCTTACCCCCCTTAAAATTAATTTCACCCTCGAAATTCATCGGGGTTATAAATGGTTTGCTACTTGAAAGTTTCTTTCATAGAAACCCACATCGCAAAATGGAATACTAAAACATAATTTTAGAACGTAAATTATTATACATATCTGTTACCCAAATTAACACATCACTAGGTTTCCACATAGGGGAACATAGGTGAAAATATGTATTTGGAAGAGAAATCTAAATATCATGTTCTGATGGAGAGTGGTAGATAACATGGCTTTGAAAAATCCAACAATCACAAAGCCATAAATTTGTTATGACCTAAGGTACCATCTGATTCATTAGATATCACGACAATAGGACAACATATTTGGTTTTCAAGATCATTTCCCAAATGTTGAATAATTTTTTTATTAAAAGAAATACTTACCTGATTTTAGTAAAATCTCAACATTGCTGGTGCCTCGAACAATGTCCACTTCATCTCTTAAAGTAATGAAGTTAAATTTTCCTTTCGCGGAGTTATAATGGATCATGCGATAGAATGATATGTCATTCCATCTATCTCAAACATAATGTTAGAAAAAGGTATCAAATATACATAAGTCCGTCTTTGGTGAGGTTAATCGTATATGATTCCAAAAATGGACTTATACTTCATATATCATACCACATAATAAAATAATACTCGTTTCTACTAACCAGGGACTTCATGTAGGCCACTGGTTGGTGATTAAGGTATGTTGCACATCAGTTGTGGGTTCGATTTCCAAATCCTTGTCTGACGTGACCAGTTATCGCCTGTCCTGTAGGATGTCCTTTTTTTTAAAACTACAATATTATAACATTCCTGTAAAAATATCTAAAAAAGTTCTAGCCTTAATCAATACTATCTAATTCCTAACTTAATTCATTCCAATCTTTAGGCTTATCCAAAATACTCTTGTCCATGCTCATAGTATAATGAAAACTATTACTAGAAATGTTATCTACCGAGAATGTGAATACCATCATTTATCCCCCATATATCACAAGATATATCTTATTGATCGCATTCCAAACATGTGGATACCTTAATCTTGTATTCTATTGCAACATGAATTACCATAGAACCTTAGTGAAAACATGAATTATGTAAAACTTTATCTCTTTCCACATACCAAAATCCTAAAAATTATTTATACTCAAACCATGATAGCACTTTGTCCTTATATTAGTCATGATCTCATTAATACCATAAAAAGTATTATTTTCACTTTATCCCTTCATTATTCTCATATCATCTGCTTTCTAAAAATATTTCAACCCCTTTTCTTGGTTACCGATGCCATATTTTTATGGAAAACCACAATGGACCAATACATAGATATTCCAATATAACATAAAAGTACCTCAACAACATTATTCTTGAATCCGAATAAAAAACAATTCAATACATCCTCATCAATAATTTCCATGTAATAAGTCCTTCCTTGATTTAGAAGTAACCTCTTAGGTCATGGAATTGAGTTGGGTAATTCTAATTTTCTCCACAGATAAGACATTTAACACCATAACAGTCGGTCACTCTATGACCCTTCTCTCCACACAAATAAAATCTTCCCCACCATTTGATGTATTCATAAAAGTTCTGCTTCCATTCTTATGAAATCAAAATCATCCTTTCTTTATTCTCCTCAGCATGCGAACTTGCATAAAAGTCCATCTTCCTCTTATTTGATAAATTAGGAATACAACTAAAGGTCACTTTTTTTAATCATATATCATGATGACTGATTTGGAATAATCACCAAATCGTTCTTTCTAGGCATTACACAATTTCATTTCACATAGTCACCAATTTTTCCATTGGATTCAATGTTGACCCAATTCCTTCTGGTTCCCTCCATTGACTAAAACCAAAATCCATGGTGTAAGAATCATTTAAAATAATGTGGAAGCACATAATCATAAAAATTAACTTATGGGATGTCTAACTAATCACACATTCTTTAATCTAGGACACCTTAGGATCACCCTTGGTAATTCATGATCGTCAACATAATTCTAGGACTGTAAAATATAGGTATACTAATATTTAGGGACATCCTTAGAAATACCGTAGAAATATATCTAGGGATATCACTAATGTTATCGCATATTAGTTTCCAATGGTTGAATAATCCTTTCATTTGATACCAACTGTAGAGACCCAAAGCTTGACGTACATGGAAATTACATTTCTTTTGTAGAATACTTAATACATAACAAAGATCAACAATCAATTATCGTAATTGCTTATTGCCTTTGGAAACTCGAAACATAATATTCTAATCATGGTGAAAGATCTTCAACATCTCCCATAAAGATATTCCACATTTGTTTTCTTACCTAAAACCATTATTTATATCCCGGGGAAAAGAAAACTTATAAAGGGTATGCACAAATTCTAAGTAAGGTTATGCATGGAAAAAATAAAATAAACCATATACATGTTAACTTAATGATATGACCATAATGTTTAATCAATAAAATCTTGAGAAATGACATAAAATATGGAAGTACATATGGAATATATCATAATAGAACATCAATCATGATAAAATAGCATTGGAATAAAACATGAAATTGTGGAAAATCATTAAGCACGTGATATGATTTCCATTTCTTCCAAAACCATCTTAGTGGACAAAGACCCTTACTAAATCGAGTTCACTCTTCCTTTGAGTCATGTATCACTGAACCATATTAACTTTATGTTCCATCCATGTCTATCTCAAGAGATATAAGTCTTTACCCAATGCACTGCAAGGATATATATGTCCAACCCATCTCATAATGAAATCATTCTTACTTGTGACACAAAATAAACATAAATCATTCATCATAATCCAAGGAATAAAATGGGATTCATAAACATCATCCCATCATAACATAATCCATATAAAACAAATGGATATCATTTCATAATAAGAATAATAAAATCATGTAAATAATAGAGACATTATACTTTAAACATAATCAAAATAAATAATTTAACCTTAGATGTAAAATAGTATTGACAAAACACTTGATATGAAATCTTGAGAAAAATATCCTTTCTTCTTCAAAATCATTTTCTTTTCACAAAATGCCATGAAATTTTAAAAATAAAGTATTTTTTTAAAATATTCATGAAATATTGTAGAGGACTGTTATTAAAATTAGGCGTTATGAATCCGTAAAAAACTGTTCATGCGGTATAAGTCAAAAAAACATTCACCTTGTACTTTTGCTGAAAAAGTCAAAAAAGTTCATCTTATGGTAAACGAAAGAAGGATTTATTCAATAACACAATGTAAAAGTCAAATAGGGAAAAATATGATGTTAAAAACACATGAAATAATATTATAAACTTTATAAAAAACATTTTTATGGACATGGATTAAAAATATAACCCCAGTAAATACTTACGTATAAGCAATCTCGGATAAAAATGAGATTGCAAATTTATCCCTTGCCTTATGTCCGATATGCTTTGTATGTATTATAAACTCTTGTATAATGCTTTAAATAATGTCATTGACTCATTAAAAAAATCACATTCATTGTTATGATATCATATTTGGTTCACTTATGACTTTATATTACCCGTTCTTTTGTAAATTCCATGTTAAAGCAGCATTTTGGGTAAAATCGTTTCTTTTATCGTACGTGTTTCGAATTACTGTTCATGATATTATTACATATATCATGATTTATATAATTCCAGAATATAAAAAATTATTCATATATAACATATATCCAGCATATAAATATATATGATGGATCGACAAATGGAATGAGATACACTGTTCATTGAGAAGGTAGGTTGTACGTACGCATGAACGCTATTTTCGTTTCCTTATTGAATTTAATAGAATTGTGTAAAAGAAACATATATGTACATAAATCTAGTAACATTTTAATGTATTATATTTGATGATTATTTATTATATATACTTAATATTCATACATGAATGGTTAATCATGGAAAATGAATCTCATCGCGTTCGTGGAGATGGTAGTCTATACGTACACACGAGCGATGATATCATTCCCATAATTATTGAATAGAATTGGAGTGGATGATATAATATCTAAAAATATATATTATTTTATAGTAAACATATATTGTTACTATTTACACCATTATACCCATCCATGTAAGGTGGTGGTGGAAAAACTAATTACACCACTCCGTGGAGACGGTATTCTATATGTACGCACGCATAGCGATTTCATTTTCCGTAGGATGGATAGAAGGTGAAATGGGGATCTTTCATATATATAACATCATATCAGTATATTATTGATACTTATTTTATTAATTTACATTGAAACAACTAAATAAGGGGATGATGAAGAAGAAATAAACATGAAAGAATTGGTAGATGAGATTACATCTTCTTCGACGCACCTCCTTTAAGATTTCTTTTAGGGGCCTAGAGATTGTCTTTTGAGAAGACCGGAAACTCCAGAATGTTTCTAGGGAAGTGTAGAAATGAAAGGGTCAGGTTTTGGCCGAGCATGATGGATCATGGTGTTGTGAAGAGGAGAGGGAGGAGGTTCTCTTTTATAAGGGAGGAGAGGGGCACCTTTTGAAACCTCAAATATATTAATTTATAATAAATTAAACCCCATTTAAAAACCTCCAAAAATGGCTCATATTAGATTATTAGATGATATAGGGTTGTAATATCCTCAAAAAATAAAATTTAGACTTGCATTAAATTTATTTTAAGCCTTATTAACTTGATTTATCCTTATTAATTTATTTAATCTTATTTGTAGCAATAAGATTCTAAATTTTAAATTGTGATAAATAATTACTTATCTATTTTAAATTTTCCATAATCGGATAATTTATGATATTTTAGACCATTAAAATTTTAATTTATAATTTTTAAATATTTTTGTGATTTTTAATCAATTTTATATTATGTTATTTTTTTAAAATAACAATAGTGTCAATTTTGACACTATTTATTATTTGAATTTAAATAAAATACACACAGAAGGTAAGTTTGAGCTAAACTATTTAATAGATTTATAACATGTCATATTTATCTAGAAAATTACTGGATCATATTAAATAGTTCATACATATTTTTTTAATATTTGTAAAACCATATATTTCATATGTCAATCAATAAAATAATTTCAAAATTACTATTCTGTACCCTTTAATGATATTTATTTAATACCTAAAAATACTATTTAAATTCAAATTATATAGATAATTTTATTAGATTACTAGATACTATTCATTTTCTATGATTCATGATTTTTATCAATAAATTAATAATATTATACTTATAATATTTAAGAGAGTGACATGTTGTCACTTTCTTTGGTTTCAATAATAATTAAATTATTTTCATAGTTAAAAGTCCATAAAATGAATCTATTATCGCCCTTATGTGATATGGGTTGGATTTTAGTCATCCAATAGAATTTTTGAAGGTGTTAGAGTAATTTTATAATATTATTTGTACCCTTAATTACCATATTTACCTTTAATTGCAGTAAATAAAAATTACCTTAGTTACTATTCATAATATCAAAAAAATAAAAGTAACTTATTAACATAATTTGGACCCACTGAATTAAAATATGGAATCCATTTTTCAAAATTCAAAAATAGAAGTTGCATTAATTATTTTAAAATTAATCCCACTGTTAAGAAAACAGATTTTAAAATTTAAAACATTGCCAATGATTGAAATGTTTTTACCTATGAATTCAATGTAAAATTAATTGTAATGAAATAAATTATATTACATGGTAAAAATATATATTCTATTTATAATTTAACTCCATTAAATATTATAATTTAAACATATAAATTATTGCGATGAAAGAAGTAGTTTTTAATTAAAATATAGCATGTTTTTACTATTCATTAAAATATGAAAGTTATCAGAATAATATGAAAATTTTATCCAAACTATATTTTTATATCCTAATTCAAAACAAGAATTTTATATTGTAAAATTGAACTTATTAACATGTAAAAAACTTGGTCTAAAGTGGGTGTACCATCAAAAGGTGGCAAAAATGTATTTTTTTAAAAAATACTTATTTTACCCGAAAAATTTATTTTGTTCTCATAGAATGTTCTAGAAATTGTGTAAAATAAATAATAATGTTATAATATTCAAAATTTAGTTAATACTATTCATAACAACTAGTCCATAACAATATTATAAGAATATAGTGTTGTTTAGTGAAACGCTGTATCGCATACTATACACGCTATCGAGGAAGGTCGTGATTGCGTGTAATGAAAGCCATGTGATGGATGCATGTACTGAAAGCTCCATTTGGTGTTGTGTATAATATAATAAAATCTTATTTCATTTATACATTTAACAAAATCTATACTTAATGTTGCGTAGAATAATTTCTACAAAATGAACTTGAAGTTGTGTGTAACACGAGCCAAGTATAGTTTTGCATATACTACAAGCTAATATGGAATTCCCTATAGAGAAAGCTAATCTTGGTGATGTATACAACAAAATACATCAAAGAAATTAAAAAGAATAATTCTCATAAAATCTCAGGTTCTTACAATGTACCTCTCTCACCTAGTGAGACCAAGAAGGAATAAAAATATGAGAAAAATCCGTATATTCCCTCCCCATTAGAATTTACCAACATAGTTCTATAAGGGGGAAAGAGTATGAGAATCCTCTTGTATTTAATAGTAATTATGATTGTATAGTTTTTCAATATAAGTAGTTTGAATATTCCCCTGGAGTCATTGACCATCGTTAATATATGAGACAGATTGAATAATATGAATACGAGCATATACTTATCCTTGAGATTTTCTGACAAGGTTTTTCCCTACTAAAATTGGGATATATACTCTATCCAAGGCCTCTGGAGTATTCTACGTGACTTCTTGGATAGGATAACAATCTTGTCCTGATTCATGTTCCATACTCACTTGGTATGCCCCTAATCAAATTTGGTTATGAGCCTTACCCTAGTTTTTTTGAATATGTATCTAATATTTTTTGATAATAATGTTCCCCTATCACATGGCATGGTCCACTCTATCCTTGTGAAAACCGATTAGAATGGGAATATGGGCTCGGTCTGATGCCTAATCCTTTAGTGGAATTTGTTGATAATCTTTATGGATGGGAGTAATTATGTGTGCTTACTCTGGCACAATAACTTGTTTATGATGATCAGAGTGTTCAGTTTTCCTTGATGTAGGGATAAAAATATGTTCCTTTACCTATATCAAAAAAACATACAAAATATTCTGATAAAGTTCTTCGTATTTTTCTATAATATATTTTCATTTTGTCAATGTTTTTTTGGGATATACATCTACACATTTTCTATATACACTTTTTACTAGAATATATCTTCAATTGAACTAGGGATATAATCATACATCTTAATAGATTGTCCCTATGAATTATGCTGATGGGATTCATGCACAGGGGTTGGGATATGGGAATACCCCATGCGTACTATGTGAATATTCCTACAAATATAGTCTGAGAGATCAAGGTTATGCTCCAACATACTAGTTAATGTCAGAATATGCTTGAATTTTTCATCAATTGGATTGGGAATACGAAACATCTCCATGATTTTCCACACCTTTCTCAATGGATTATAATTTTCTGTTTCATTTTCATGGTAGGAATAGGTGGCATTATTTTGGGTGGTACCCTCAGCAGGCGACCAGTTAGTACTAATTTGGTAATTCTGGTGATAATGGTTGAAAAGCTCCCTCCTTGGTTGTCCCTAAATTGGACTAGATCCATATATGGATTCTAGGTCCACCATAATTATATATTGAAGGTTGGAGTGGTATATATCTAAATATGAGGTCCTGATGTGGTTGGATATTCCAACGAGGGCCACTATCATAGTTGTAACATTCCCTAAGTGATGCAGGCTCACCGATTGTCGAACTTGTAGAGCCATGTGCATATCTTCTATAGTTGGGATTATACTATATTGATGGTATTCCAATACCATAGTGTTCTTCACCTCTCATTCATTCTTTTTATCATTTGAGTTCATTTTTCACCCCATAGGGGTTGCAAGCATAGGGGATTTACAAGAGCGATAGTTGGATGTGGAAGACATTTTTTTAGATTAGGTGATATCAATTGGTGTAGTATCTACAATCATGTAAATGGAAAGTAAAAAGGACACCGATTATTTCAATATAATAAGAATGATGTTCTTAGTAATATATCTATGTTTAAAACTGTTTTCCTTCTATTCCCTATCCAACCATTATGCTTATTTGGAATTTTCATAAATTGGAATGACTTATTTCATGGGAACCTTGGTAAAAGTGGACCAGTTGTATGATCCTGATGTTCATACATCATGGTTTGTGATGAATAAACAACATAATGTGCCAGGTCGTATTATGAACTGATCATTTATTCATTCAAGTATTTCTTATTGGTATTTCCACAATTATGTTTTCATATTGTGTGAAAAACAAATTGATAAAATGGATAATAACCTAATAATTTTTTTTCGAGATATTTAGATTAGGTTTACAATATAGATTTCTATATAGTGTGAAAATAGAATTGATTGATGTATAATAAATAAACCCTTTTTTTTAAAGATTCAAATTAGGTTAACCATCTTGGTTTTGATAGAGAACAGATGACTAGGAAAACCTCCCTTACAAGAGTTTGGATGGGCCTAACAGTTGATTGGTGTGTGTTAATTCCACAAAAATTGATTAACAATGGGTCACCATTGTTGTTCATAATGAAAACATCCAATATTTACCTCATCCAAATCCATATACATTCCAAAAATCCAATTGTAGGATTTCATATGGGGGTTCAGACCCAATGGCACTTAGGGACCTGCATTGGTGGAGCAGATGGGTGGTCAGGCTCATCACACCCTTTTAACGGGAATTGTTCCCTACTATGAGAGTCAATTGTAGAATTATGTAATTTATGTGAACCACTTACTAATCCCAAAAAGATACTAGTTACACTGAAAAATTATTATAAGTAAATTCCATTTATGTACAAAATAAGGGGGATCTCGTTGATTAAAATATGAAATGGGGTCTCATTACTAAATCAATCTATATTTACCTAGTGTTCTTCATATTTTTCTATGTCAATGGTATCTTCTTATGTGATGTAACATATATGTAGATAATATATGATTTTCTATGATGCATGGAAGATGTTAATATTCCTAGGAGATGATTGATCCATAACAAGGTGTACTAAAAGTCCAAGTTATTTTGAGAATCCATACCCTTGTAGTTCATTAATTCTATGAATTTTTACATCATGAATTGATGACATGTGTACTGATACTAAGGAACCAAATACATGAATTTGAGACTTTAGTTTACATCCAACATATCTTGATTATAACAATAATCATAGTAATCATGATTCATCCACTACCTTTGGTATGGAACTAACGAAGATCCCCTTATAATAGGGGTATTTATTACATTCCAATCATTATGGATTACATGTAGAGATTTTTCTTTATGGTGGGAATTCAGGGTCCCTATTATTCATTAATTGTGGCTCCATATCACCACATATGGTCTAATCGGCATGATAAATAATGGATAAATATTCTCTCACATCATGGAATATATATTTGGGGTCTTATAAACTAATGTTGGCCTTTAATGGTTTGATATGGAACATAGGCCTTTGGAAAGCATCCAAATTATCATGATTATGATAGAAGTAATAGTTATCATAGTTCATTTGTTGAGGTATTACACAATGATGTTAACCTTGTATGTAGGGTATATCATATAATGTTTTTGGTTGGGTTATACTCACTAACATTGCACTATTATAAAGGGAATATCATATTATGATACTGGTTGGGGTTTACACACTGACATTTCATTATAATGAGAGTAATCTCAAATTAGGTCATGTGTTTGGTGTAACACTCTACCATTTCCCATTCTTGGTAGAGTCTTATGATGGTAATTATATGATCATTATAGATCATTGAACTTACATGCGCTACTATTTATGAGAGAAAAGTGAAATGGAAAATGATCTATCACACTACTTATAAACATGGTTCTTATATACAAAGACAACCATCTAAATATTTGATATAGAGATCGGACCTCAGGAAGGTGTCCTTCATATCATGATTATGGAATTAATCAATATTATAATATTTTATATAATCAGTTATTACACATTGATGTTATCTTTTGGTTTGGTAATTCATAGAGATTCTTAACGAATATATCAAGCACTGGGATTCCTTAATTTCTACTGGACAACTTTATTATCTATCATTCATTAATTTTACACATTTAATACTTTTATTTTCTACTCGACATGCGGAAGAGTGACTACATTAAAATTCTATAAATAATTGTATAATATAGTTGACTTGTACGGGGATTTTTCATTGTCTGGATGAAATATCCAAAGGTTATCGCATGATCGAGGATGTGATGTCTAGAAGACATCATATGACATGAACAATTGGTCTTGGGGTCCGTCTCCTCACCTTGATGACTCATCCAAATGGCTTCACATGATCCATAAGAAATCCCCTGTTTTCATCACAAGAGACAACTCACATACATTGAGGTTGTCACTAGAGGCAATGTGATATGTATCAAATGGTGTCGCATTTCTTGGAAGACATACCAAGAGGGAATTGTGATACATGGTTGGCATGTTGGAGGGCGTCACAAGAGATTGTTGACATGCCCATTTTCTACCAATAGGCTCAATTGATGTGAGTGTGTGGCATTATATGAGTTAATAAATATATATGTATGACATCAGAAGGTTTGGATAGTAGATCTATTGGGATTCATGATACAAAGGTGGAATACCAAGGGGGGACTGTGTGACTTGCTTCTGTTTTTAATATAGGTCATTGCATGTTCTAAATAATATTCCAAAGATATGTCAAAATATATATGCAACATATCATCATATTTTCCCATGACTAGTATGTTTTATATGAGGCACATTTGGATCTGATTATCTGTCCTCTAATCATGTCTGTATTTTATTAATCTCGGTTTCAACCTTTATTTTGTTAATGCCTTATATTTTTTTCCTGTTATAGCAATTATTTTGTCCAACATTATCTAGAAAATGTGTGGAATGTTCTCTGAGTGTCCTACCATAATTTATTCCTATGATATACGAGAGACCACTTGATGTTCATATTCGTGTTTCATTTTTTCTCCCAATAATCAACAATATCTTCACTGGTGGAAAACATTCAGGTCGTGAAACCCAGCACTCAGAGAAATTCCCTATGGTGATTGGATTCAAACGTAGCAACTTGTCGTCGATATAATCTGCCTCTTCCATATGTAAGGTAGAGGGTCATTTTTCATGTTGGATTGGGGGATTTATAGGCCTCACCACCTAGAGAATTAACCAGTTTGTATGGTGTGTATAACAATAATCTTAGATGGAGCTATAAGAGAGAGTCAACATCACCTATCATTGTGAGTCTCTATCATGGATAAACCCATAGGTTTGGCCTAGTTTTCAATGATTATTATTCCCTCTAATTGACACATACGTTATTGTACTATTTAAAATTAATTGGGACTCAATTAATTATGTGGATATGCCAAATGTTTTCCATATTTAAATATTGACATGTCCAAGGCCCTTCACAAGATCAGGGAGCCTCTAGAAGGCCTTACCATGATATTAGGTTACTTTTCATTGAATTTTAGTGAGGAAATAATTACTTATCATTGAGAATTCATAGTATCTAGACAACGTGTCATGGGTTCTTAAGGTGCCATGATTCATAAAACCATATGACCTCTTGAGAGTTTTCCATTGTGATAGGCGTTTACCTCCTCCAACTTTTATTCCATTATTTTTGATACTATGGTTTTGAGTCATGAAAGATTAAATGACAATGGTTAAAGAAAAATAATCTTCCTTTCAATGATGCATCACATGACCAATAATTGTATTGTGAAAAAATCGATCTCTTTTTCCAAAGGGGGGAAGGTGTGAGGTCACCTGGACATACTCATGGCTCTTCACGCAATGATGATGACATGTTAGAGGTCTTTCGTGAGATTATGGTTATATTTTTTAGAGGTATAATAGTCTCTTTTGAATCCCCAAGGACATATCACATGAAATTTATTACCATGAGTGAATCTTTCATCCTCCCCTTTTACATATATTATTTATTTTTACAATGAATATGGGGTTTTACAAGTTTTATTAAATGTTTTCTTGGAAAATAATTCCCCGCATGGTGTTACATCATTTATGTTTTATGAATGAAGGATGACTATATGTTTTTGGATATTTTCCACCTATTTTAGATGGATTTTTGGATTGGTTTTCAACGGTTCGATAGTGGAAAACTCACCTAGCATGGGAGAGTCTATTTGGTTGCATCAGAATGAAAATTAGTTGTATATGGAACCGATACAATGGAAGAATTACTAGTCATGTCTTTCTCATAGGATCTATTCCTTGTAATCCATTACAAATGGTTCCTTCATGTGACATTATAATGGTCATGAAATCTCATGTATGTTAGAGTTTTATGTGATCTGCGAGTCTCAACCTCCCACTCCTTTTTCATTTTCGGGGAAAATAATAACTATATCAAGGTATTTCATCATTTTTTTAAATTATTGTTCTCATTTTTCTGGAATTTACATATTTTAAATAATTATATATGTGAATAATATTCCTAAATTTCTTATTGAGACAATTAATTTATTTGTAAAAAAATATTCATATACATTAGAATAAGCCATCAATAAATTTATGATACTTTTTTATCCAATTTAATTTCATATTTTTATTTCATATTCTAAAAAATGATATAATTTTTATCGTATGATTACATTAAATCAAATTATTTTTTAAATATTTAGTTAACTCAAGAGAATTCAAGATTCATATAAATTTACTTATTGAAAGGATATTTAATTCAATGGTTTCTACAGTTGTTAGTAGTTTTCTAGAATCAACATCTCATATTGATTCATCAATATTACTTTTTTATCATGGTTATTAAAATATGAATTTATTACATTGTGAAATAATTTTATAATTACTTCCTTCTTTTATTATAAAATTTCCTTGTTTAATATCTATCTTTATAGTGGATAAATTTTTATTAGTAATCTCCATTCATTTAAAATGATCAATATTTCTTCCATATAAATGATTACTTTCACGAATGATGTTATCCAATTCTAGTTCTGACATAAAATGAATATTTAGTCTTGTTGATTATGAAATTTATCTCTACCTCTTTCCATGTTTATAATTTATCACTATTATTCTGATTTGTGGTTCAATACTGGTTTGTAAAAACCATTAAATTGATTTCTCATTCAACTTTATATTTTATCTTCCACTCCAAATCTCATAAGAAAAATAAATACATATATTTCCAATGCTCTATTATTTTTATTTCAAATAGTATCTTTTTTAAAATGTGTTTAATTTTATAGTCATCAATAATGATTTCTTGATTGTGATTCAAAATTTATCCTCATTATGACAATATTATAAAAAAAATTTCGAAAATTTTTTTTCATGGTTTCACAACAGTTTTCTTTTTGTCAGATCACCCAGGTTAGCTCATCAGGTATTAAATTTCGACTGGGTCACATCGGTTTCTTTCAGGATTCCCCCACACAGACGACTAGCTAGAGTCCCGAGAATTATACGCATAGATAGCCCACTGAGAGACGAGGCCTCGGTGTAGGGCCCTTTTCTAGTGGAGGCACCAGCGATACCACCCCCTGTTGGGCCATCAATTCCACCATCCCTAGTAGTAGACAATGCATGCCACCTGAGAATGTTTCATGAGTTCCAGTGCCCATAGGCCACCTAGGTTCAGCGAAGAGATGGACCCACATATGGGTGATGATTAGCTGGAGGCTATGGTGAGTGTTTTTCCACTGGTAGGGACACCATTCAATTTCATGGTGATTCACACTCCCAACCTTCCAGAGGAAACATTAGTCAGATGGTGGAACATGATGATCCATGTTCATGATGAGGTGATGCTAATCTGGGAAGACTTTGAGTGCCTGTTTTGGGAGGAGTTTCATCCAGCGACTCTCCGCGTAGTGCGCATAGTAGAGCTATGTCATCTGCATCAGGGCATCATGACTGTAGCTTAGTACTCGGTGAGGTTCATTGACCACTCATGATACTCCACTGATATGGTGCGGGACCAGTTTTTTAGGGATCAGACCTTCAAGCAGGGGCTTAGACAGTATATATATGATCTGATGATCACACACAACATCCTGATGTAGGCGGCAGTGTTAAAGAGAGCCCTCCTAGTGGAGAGTTTCCTTGCTGAGCAGTCTCCAGAAGAGAGATCCTCCCCCAATCGACATGAAGTGGAGTCATCTGCTGCATGAAGAAGATAGATGTTTCCGAAGTCCAAGAGGACCAAACCTACAGGTGGACAACCACATGACTCAGGATTGGTTGTGCGGAGCACCCAAGGCGGAGACAGACATTCTAGGAGTGGGCATTGTTACTATTGCTACGGGCAGGGTCACATGGATCATAACAGTCCAACCTACCATTCAGATGATCAGTAGTCTATCAAATGACCCCCCAGGTATAGATAGAAATTTGATCAAGGTGGTCGGCAAAGAGCAGGTATACGTGGCATAGGAGCTGGTCATGTATCAGGTGGTGGGCGGCGTTTCAAGGTGTTACCACCAAAACCACTAGGAGGTCCACCCCGGCCCTATAGAGTATGTGGATATGGGAGAGCTGAACTCTAGCTAGCTGAGACATACGATCCTGGCACTCCGAAGATGATTCGAGGTATGATCTCTATCTACTCCACCATAGTTTTAGTACTTATAAACACCGGAGCCAGTCACTCATTCAATGCCACTGCCCTCGTTCGGAGCTCGAAGATTCCAACGGAGTCATTGGCTAGATCCTTATGGATAGAGACACCTACGAGAGCAGATTCTATGATTACACAATGGTTCCTACAATATGATCTTACTATAGGAGGTGAAATCGTCGGATGATATCTCATAGTAGCTGCATCAAGGCCTTACGATGTCATCTTGGGTATGGACTGGATATCTACAATTCATGCTCAGATAGAATGTATTAGGTACAAAGTGCGGTGTGTCCGCATGGATGGGTCCATGATTACCTCCACTGGTGAGGAGGTAGCGTTTGCAGCGCATGATGGACTTACTTAGAGTAGAGTGAAATTGATCACTCATTTGTTGGCTACCCTAACCCTCATAGTAGTTAATGTGGAGATTCTGATCTATCCTACAGTGGTGGACCATTATATAGATGTTTTCCATGACGATGTCTCAGGTCTACCTCCTCGCAGAGAGGTGGACCTTTACGTTGACTTTTATCCCATGATGGCACCGATATCTACACCAGCATATCGGATGGATCCTGCAGAACTTCGCGAGATGCGGGTACAAATAGAGGACTTTGCAGGGGAAGGGATTCAACTGGCCTAGTGTTTCTCCTTGGGCAACACTGGTTTTGTTACCCAAGAAGGAGGATGGGAGCATGAGCCATTATATTGACTATTGGTGCATGAACGAGGTGACTATGAAGAACGAGTAAACACTCCCGATGATTGACGACCTCTTTGATTAGTTGAAGGGAGCAGTGTTGTTCTCGAAGATAGACCTCAGATTAGGCTATCATTAGATAAGAGTTAGAGACGAGGATGTATAGAAGACGACCTTCAGATGTCGGTATGGCCACTACGAGTTCTTGGTTATCAATTTTTGCATAACCAATGCTCCAATAGTGTTTATGGGACTTATGAACATGATTTTCCAACCATACCTTCATCGCTTTGTCATAGTCATCATCGGAGACATTCTGATCTACTCGACTATGGAGGAGGAGCATGCCTACCATTTTCGAGTTGTACTGGACACACTTTGAGAGCACTAACTTTATGTTAAGCTCTCGAAGTGCCAGTTCTAGATCTGAGAGGTTCACATTCTTGTACTTGTCATCTCATAGGCTGGACTTGCAGTGGATCCAGTTAAGATTGAGGCAGTCCATACATGGGATACACCCAGGAGTGTGACGGATGTACAATGATTCTTGATTTTGGCTAGATACAACCGGAGATCTGTGCCAAATTTCTCCAGAGTTACAGCACCAATATCAGCCTTAGGGAAGAAGGGGAAACCATTTTCATGGTTAGAGAGTTTCCAGTAGAGCTTTCATGAGCTAAGGACAATGCTGACTAGTACCATCATCATGAGGCTTTCAGAGGAAGGTGTTGGGTATGTAGTCTACTGCAATGCATCAAGGACCACAGTCAGATGTGTCCTAATGCAGGAGCAAGCAATGATCACTTATGGATCACGACAGTTGAGAGAACATGAGTAGAACTATGATCCCTATGACCTAAAGTAAGAGTAGTGGTATTTCCCTTAATGATGTGGAAACACTATCTGATGGGAGATCATTTTACCACATATTCTGATCATAAGAGTCTCAGGTAAATCGTCTCCTAGAAGAACCTGAACCACATACATCAACATTGGCTTTAGTTCCTCCTGTACTATGACATTGAAATAGTCTATACTCCTGGAAAGGGGAACACTATTCCAGAAGCACTTAGCAGATGATCTGGTATACAGCTCCTAGGTGAGGTGACAGAGTAGCTGGCTTCTTTATAGATATCCTTTGTATATAGAGATGGACCAGCCATCCTTACGTCTCTTACAGTCACTCCCCCGCTTCATCAGCGTTCCATGGAGGCATATCATGGGGACACTAACAACGAGACTTCATGTTCTTATATTTACACAAGTAAATCACCTGATGGATTTTTCGAAGGTGGGGAGAATGTCATCCTCTTTAGAGAACGTACCATGGTACCAGTGTTGCATCTGGAGGAAGTGTTGAGGGAGTTCCACACATACCCTCTAGCAGTACATCCTTGAATGGAGAAGATATACCAAGATCTTTCATGACAGCACTGGTGGCTAGGAATGTAGAAAGTATTTGCATTGCTTTTATCTCGATGCCTCACTTTTCAGCATGTTAAGGTGGAACACTGGGTACCAGCAGACTTGGTGATGCCTTTAAAGGTCCTAGAGAGAAAGTGGTATGTGATATCCATGAACATTGTGATAGGACTTCCACATACATCCGGGGGAAACAACTCAATTTGGGTGATTTTTAACAGACTCAACATGTCGGCCCACTTCCTATCGATCAAAGAACATGGTTCAGCAGAGAGTTATTGATCCCTATATGTGCAAGATATTGTGTGGCTACATGGAGTACCTTCGATGATAGTCTCTTATCATTACACATGCTTTAATTCCTGGCTATGGAAGGGGTTTCATGAAGATTTCGGGATTTAGCTTCAATTGAGCACTACCTAAAATCCTTAGATGGATGGTCAGACTGAGCGAACAAATCAGACGCTTGAGGACAAGCTATGTGCTTGTTTCCTCAACTTCAGTCACATCTGGGAGGACCACTTAACTTTGGTGGAGTATTCATACAACAACAGATATCACTCCACCGTAGGGATGACACCTTTTGAGGCACTATACAGACGACCTTGTAGATCACCTTGGTTATGGACTGACCCAGGGGAGTCTGCACTGATAGGACTAGAGATGGTACGGGCTACCACAGAGAAGGTGAAGATCATCTAGGAGCGGATGATGGCTGCATAGAGCAGTCATAAGTCATTTGCTGACAAGATATGGAGACCTCTAGTGTTCGAGGCTGGCGACCATGTAATTCTATGGGTCTCACCCCGATGAGGTCTTTAGAGATTTGGCTGAGGCAGAAGGTTTTCTATGAGATTCATCAATCCTTTTCAGGTCCTCATCAGATTTGGCAAGGTGGCATACCACATAGCTCTTCCACCTTAGTTTCATTGAGTGTATGGTATCTTCTATGTATCCCAGAAGAGGAGTCACATGCATGACCCATCTCACATCATCGACAATGGGGGGCTAGATGTTGATGATTGGGTGAATTTTTTATATGTTCCAGTTGAGATTGAGGGTTGACAAGATCAGATCCTTTGTGGATGGTGGATACCTCTAGTACATGTTTTCTGAAAGCACAGGAACCTCCAAGAGTGAAAATGGGAGCAAGAGGCTCTGATGTGTGATCAGTACCCCCACATGTTTCCCTAGTTATGTGTTTTGGCATACAGGAATGAAGATCCATGAGGTGGAGAAAATTTAAAGACCCAGAATTCCCATGTATTTTTTTTAAATAAATGGGAATTTTATGCATCCGCGAAAATAGAGAGTGCGTGATTCCGAGACCCGGTGTGCCCAGAATTAATTTCTGATGTTTTTTTCAGGTACGTTTAGAAAACGTACAAGTGGGTTTATATAACTTTTGAAATGATGCTCAGAATAGAAATATGTGGTCACCGTTGAACTCACAATGCAAGAATTTTCTTAAGGAGGCTTTCACCTCGACGGAAGTGTGTTGAGAATAAGAGATTTTTTTTCCTTTTTCTTGGAAAATAATAAAATAAGACAAACTACACTTTATTTTATATTTGATCCAACATGTGGAAGCTAGAGAATGGGTCTACCAGAACTAGACCTCCTTGTAGGATTTGAAGTGGAGGGACCACCAAACCATAACCTCCCATGAGAGGTTATGGTACTGGGGCCCACTCGAACCTAACCTCTCGGAAGAGGTTACGGTGGTGGGGACCACACGGGACTAATCCCCCATTTTAATTGCAGAAAACCTCTCAAATCCCCTCATTAGTGAGGGGGAGTCTCTTGGCCTCCTCTACACAATTAATTTTTCCATTGCTCTTGCCATTAATGTGACAAATCATCCCCATTAATTTATTGAGAACATCAAATAATTATTTTTTAAAACATTTTTCAATTTTTTTTCCAACAATTAAATTATAGAGAAATGAAATCTATTATTTGGCTTGGAATATTCATCATTGTGGAACATGGGAGAGGGGGACATTGGGATAATTCTCTCCAATGAAGAATTTCCTCCACAAAGAACACCCGCGAGGAGCGTCTTTGACTTCTTTGTTGGATGCACCTTGCGGAGGTAACCGACGTTGGAAGTCTTCGATGACCGACCTTCCCTCCTCATTATCTTCAACGAACTGATGCACGAGCATGTATTGGAAGTGTATGGCCGACGCGATGAACGAAGAAAACTTCGTCTTCTTCCCCACGACTCTATCGACGATCAATGATCAAGGTAGAGGTTTTATTTGAATTTGATATTATTCATGTAATTATTCCCTTCTAAAACACAGAATCATTGTGGATGATTTTCCTTGTGGGATGGGATTTATTTTTACGGGATGATGTGGGGTGTTTGTTTGATTTTTCATTCATCATATTTTGTTGATAATTCTTTGAAATTCAAGAAAGAATTGAACCACATTCTACCACCATTAATGCGGAGTGTGCAGGAAAAATCAACATGGTCCGACCCTTCTACAATTCTTTTTTATGATGCTCATCAGAATAGGGATGAGGAAACGAGACGATGAAGGCGATAGAGGCAATGGATGCACTACCTGCGACCTCCGCAACTCGCACCGACCCACGACGCCCCAGCGCCTCGGGCCGAACTGTGCCACCAGACGGCTTCCGAGCCACCCCTACTGCGCCGCCCACTGGCTGTGACCCTTGTTGGGTAGAACTGTACTGCCTGTCAGCCGTGCGACCCAAATCGAACCGGTTGAGTCACGCCATTCCCTTTCTGAACCGGCCCCGGCCTCCGTACGCCCCGCGCACCCCGCGAACCACGAGGCTCTATGCACCTCGCGCCGCCGCTGTTCGATCCATCCCAGACCTCCCTAACCGAAATTCCTGAGCTACGCCCCTTGAGATGCCTGGCCGGGATGGCCTCCCGTTCTCCTCACAAAACCCCTTCTGAACCATCCCTCGCTGCACCTCTGGGCCTCACTTCCCATGCGCTGACCTGTGAGCTGTCTTTGGCATCAGACGCTCGATTGAAGAACCGTCAGCAGTGCGGGTAATCTTGAAATGTGGCTGCCCCTTTGAGTGTACCCCACTGGATTTTGGAGTTTAGTTGAGATACAATCAGGTTGGATCGTGCACAAATACAGCCAGGACCCCGGGAAAAATGGCTAATAAACTTATAGATCGGGCGTCCGATTAACTCATCGTCAATTGCGTTGAGAAAACTATGACATGGAAGACCTTCAGGATTCTTCTTCGTGGGACTTCATGGTAGGTGGAGCATTGACTTGTAGATTGTGGAGCGGATCTCTAGGAGACAAGCAAGCATTTTTGTGGGAACCTAGTAGCTGGCTGAGACTTGACTACCACTGACCAATCCACTCAGAGTGACTCATATGGTCCAGTGGGGAGTTCCTGGTTGTGGTGGAAAACCCACAGTGGAGTAGCACCTAGTTGTGGCAGTAGACCTGTGGTACTAGATAGTAGAAGTACCTCTACATTCATTGAGGGGGATCACCTTGTTGTGGCGGAAGACCTATGGTGGGGAGTGCCTCTATATGACGTAGAAGACCCATAGTACTTGATAGGAGGAGTACCTCAGTAGTCCATGTTTAGTGGGAAGAGCCTGGTAGTGGCGGCAGGCCCACTTTACTCAATAGAGTAGGAGTTCTCCAGAATCCAAGGGTTCGAAATGTTTTACCCCTAGAATAAATCATGGTTTGAGCTGAGTTAGTTACTTTTGTGTTTTTCCTCAGGATTCAGATGGATTACATGATAAATTAGGTATATGTATAGTCCTAAACCTAAGTGGGGTTATTTATTGATTTCATATTTGTGGTTTATCTATGTTATATTTTGTGAGACCTTGAGGGTCTCGGGGTCCCAATTCAATATTGTTATACTCACCCCTACACGGGCAATGCCCGCACCTCATTGGGTTAGATGCAGATGAAAGACAACGCAGAATGGGGATAAGAGTACCAGGACATGAAGGTACATAGAGGGGGACCATACATCATGACTGTAAACGGAGGATATAGATGGACCTGGAATGCTGAGGAGGCAATATTTACCTACCTTTCAGGTAGGAACATAGAGGATTACCCAAATGTAGTTTTTTTATTCATTTTTACATTTATTTTCTTTTACTTTACAGTTGGTCTTGTATTTCTGGCCCCTTTCACTTTCAACTCAATTTTGTTATACCATTTTACTTAGTGTTTTTTTCAGCTTGTGCTCAGTTGTGTGTGTTTATAGGTTATAAGGGCAATTACTTCTTAGTTTTAGGGAATTAGATCTTTAGTTCTAGTTGCTTCCCCTAGCCTATGGAAGGCGGACTTGGCGTAGTCACGGCACGAGTACCAATGGGACGGGTCATGAAAAAATACCAATATGTAGGTAATCCTTTTAGATTTCTAATTAATATTTATAGTCGAATTTATATTCTGTGTATCCCTATATTAAAAATGGTTAATTTATTAAACTATGAATTTAACTCTTTTAACTTTTCATTAAATTTAATAATAATAAATGTCCTAATATAATCCATGTGGACCAAAGAGGTTCAAATTTTATTCCTATCGATGTTTTTGGATGAATTATACTTATCCAACAGAATTCAGACATGTGTTAGGAAAATAATGATATCATTTTTACCCTTAATTACTCTATATACCGTTAACAGTGGTACATAAAAGTCAAAAGTTATTATTAACCAAAAATTATTTTCATCTTATTAAACTACATTATACTTAATGATAATAACCATGTCTCTCAGAATTTTCAAATTCAACTCAGAGAAGCGGTAAAATTATGTTTTATGCAAATTTTCAAATGCTCCAAGAAGGTGGGTAAAAGACGGTAAAAAGATCTATAAATTTTTATACATCTAATTTTATTATAAAATGACTCCAATGAATTAAATTGAATTTTTATTGGTATTATATAACTATTTTTAATTAAAATAAATTTAAATAAAAAAATAATTATTTAAATAAAAAGTCGGTTTTAAACTATAACGTAGTGTTTTCCACTATTTATCATAAATTTAATGATTTCAAAAAATACCAAAAATTTTCTTGAAGCTAATTTTGATAATCCTAATTCAAAAATGAATTCTATTTTACGAAATTCAAAACATATAAGTTGCATTAAAAAATTGAAAATTAATTCTCGTTGTCAAAACCAAAAGGCGGAGTTTTTAAAAACTAAAAACTACCAACAGATTGACATGTGTTTATGTCAAATTTAAATGTGAAGTTACTTATAATGACATATATTGTATTAAATGATTAAAATATAGTCTAATTATACTTTCAAACCATTCAAATAAATAATTTGACAATATTAATTTTTTGGATTGAATAATTTGTTTACAATTTAAATTTAGTATTTTTCCATATTCATCAAAATATGAATGTCATTAGAAAAGTACCAAAAATTTATCCAAAATAAATTTTTACGTCATTATTCAAAAGAAGAATTTAATTAAATTATATTTAATATATAAAAGTGTCGTGTATTGGTTTTAGAAATGGATATCCATTAAAAGGTGGTAAAATTACATATTTTTAAAAATGAATATTCTATCTGAAAAAATGAATTTGTTCTTATATTCTGCCTAAGAAACACATAATATGTATTCTAAAATTATATGGATTATATAAAATTCAAAATATGATTAATACTATTCACAACCACTTTTGAATGGATAGTTTGGTATGTTGTGATGCGCTCGAACTCGGCATTGCGTGTAGCACAAGCTGTTGAATTACATTAAAGAATATAACTAATTATAAAATCTCAAGGTGTTAAATTCTTCTCCTCTATTGGAAATTGTTTCCTTGAAATTTTAATATTAGGCTTGGGATCATCATTGAAATTCCTACATAAGAAAAATATTCAACAAAACAATATCTTTAAAAGAATGAAATAGAAGTACAAAGGTCCCCTAAGATAACCCATAGTAGGATTACGTGTTTGAGAAAATGGATATAGAAGATAAACTAAGTGTTAATTTCTTGTCGACGGTGATGAAGAACACGATCAGGAGAAATTAAACAACATGAAATCCATAAAATTTTGATGGGATAAAGAGTCATTAGTTTACTAGTAGGAAAAGTAAACGGATAACATTTTTTATGTTCCATTTCATAAATTTTAGTAATTTATTTATGAGATTGACTAAGAACATAAATAGATATACATTCCTTTTAAGTAGATATTCATCAGTTAATAATTTTCTATCACTAACTCATATATATTGTTTTCAAACGATGAGTATTAAAGGTGATTTGGTCATGCCAGATGCACTAAAATCAACTTCTAGAGAATCACATAATCTAAAAGGATAAAAAAATATATATTTACCTTCTATTTAGAGATTATCGGAAACTGAAATGATTAGTACAAGATCATATAATCCCTAAAAAGGATAACCCTTTAGAGAAATAAATACTAATATTAGTTTCTAAAATTAAACCAACAATACCCCAAATCAATAAATACCATTTAATAATTTTTTTCCCTTAAAATGCTTTTATATGTTCCAAACTAATATTCAAACCCAAAACATAGAATAATTTGATTATGCAGTCTTCCAAGTTAAATTGTATCTCCAAATGACATCGACTACTCTTAAAGTCACATTATTAAAAGTAATTAACCTAATCACATATTTTCTATGATAGGTTTATCAATTTTATAAATAACTAAAATCACTATAAATCCTTCATAAAAACCTAGATAAGAATCCATCATTACTCTTCAAATGAAATCCCATAGTATCCTACTTTCCTTAGGCATATAGTGTTTCTAACATAGTGAACACTTCAAAAATACAATTTATCACATAATCACCAAATCATTTTCCTATAATAAAAATATCCATTCGATAAGACATATGATCCAAAATCAACTTACTATTGATCAATAATATCATTTAACTAAAAATAATTTGTCACACTAACCAAGAACTTCACGTATTCCATTGGTTGGTGATAATTCCCAACCGCACTCTGGTTGTGGGTTCTATTCCTACAGCTTTGTCACATGCGATGGGTTATCACATGTTTTGTGGGTTGTACTTTTTCAAAAACTATATATTATAATGTTCCCAAAATGAGATAAATTCCTCAAATTAACTATATCATATTTTCACCACAAATGTCATCTCATACCTCACATTTTCATCCCAAATGTTAATTACATGTAATTGCCTCAAATTCAAAGATCATATAAACTGAAATGGTTATTTATAAATATATCAACAATAGAAAAAAAAAATTCATCCTAAAATTGAATATTCACATAAAAAACTGTAGGGTTACACATACATGAGAAAAGTTTCCCAAAGTAATACAATCATCAAAGAACACCAATACTTTTAAAAATTTCATCATCCATTTATTCCCACCTAAGTTCTTCCATGAACAATAAGTTATCCTATAGAATAGGTGTTAACTAAGGTAATTCCTAAGTCCCCTACAATTATGCAAAATTACTATAAATGGATTCATTGGATCATTTTTATTTTTTTCATAGTACTCTTCATTTTTCATCAGTAATTATTTACATTATTTCCTTCTTTCCCACTCATAAATATTTTTTTGTTCCACCGAGACACTTCCCAAGGTCTCTCCATCGGCATTTACTACATGATGGAAATTGAGCTTTCTTTTCACCATGGTCTCCACTATTGGATCTCTTATCATTCACCTCCTTTATCTTCATTGTAAAGTCTTGGAGCTGGTTAATATATATGTTGTTGATCATATTTTTGGAAAACTGATTCAGCATGAACATTATATCTTTTACACCTATCAACATTGCATTTCTTTACTCATGTCCACCACTGTGCTCACCTTGTACATCATGTTCAATGTTACTATGACTTCCTTGTAATCCATCCATTGACTTACACAAGAAAGTATAATGTGAGTCATAAAATCATTTAGAGAATATAATAACACCTTATTTTCAATCTAAAACACCATAGGATTCACCAAGTTCATTTATTCGAATCATATATTAAAATCCTTGAAATCTATTTGTAATTAAAAAGTTAATGATCCCAATCATATCCCTCGGGATTGTGGTAACCAAGAGTGCAGCAAGGCCTGTTATTGTGTACCACGATACCCCGGGTCAAACCCAAAATTCCTTATTAGAGTTTTCACTCTTAGGTACATCTGGGCCAGAGCCACCTCTACCTACTCATATCCAGACATGGGTGTATTGATTGTAAATCCCACATAATAATTATATTACAAAATTTTTTGGATGTTCTTCTATAATATACATCAATTTCTATCTTAGGGTGGCATTTTCTAATCAGGATTTTTTTTAAATATAGCTTCCAAGGATTGTACTAAACTTCCTCTGATACAAACTATAACGCCCTGACCCCAGTTACCTAGTGTCAGTACATTATTACATAACATTGGCATGATACAATGAATCATGTCCTAAAAGACCGATTAGTTTAGTAGCCTTGGAAATACTGGATATATACATAAGTTTTACATTACATCCTTAAATAAAAAACAACATTGAGTTTCCTTTCAACACTCTTATATATCATAGCCTATTCCTATAGTTTAATCATAATATGCATCTTTTCATCATGGGAAACATAAAATATAAGAAAAAGGTGACCTGAAATTCTCAGTAAGGATAACAATATAGCTGAAACTATCAAAAATAAGAATAAACATTAGAGGAAATGTATAATACTAGTACACAAGCATTTTAAACATTAAATATAGAATAATATGGAAAAGAAAAAAACATATAATGACATTTAATTATTCAGAAGGATATTTTACTTGTAGAATAAGCAAATGTAATAACAATATCTAATTTCATAAAGATATAATGCATAATGCTGAAGATTCTAAAACATCTTGTCAAGGCCTCAGCCAATACGTCAAAAAATGATTTAGGCCTCAGCCAAAACTCTATATCAAATTGGGAAAACCTCAGCCAATTCAACATCTAATTGTTTCATTAGACCTACCATTGTATCAAGGAACTATAGCAGGCTCTGTCACTTGCTTACTATGTCTAATTTATTTCTCATATGAAAGGGTAAAACATATTCTCAACATTCGTATTAAAACTAGCATTCGAAATCTCAATACATTAACCATAAACCACTAATTGTATAAAACTTTCACATCCACATTCAAATATAACTCATTAAATAAAATATGGAAGATTTTATTATAATAAAATAACCTCAATAGATAATAATGAAAGATATTTTCAAATATGAAAACAATCATCAACACTATTTGAGATAAATATCCCCATTTTTGGAAAACATTTGAATGTATCACCATTTATCAAGAAGTATTTTAAAATATATTTTTAAATCAAAGTGTCCCATACCACTTTAAAACATTAAAAATAAATTTTAATTTTAAAACATTAATTTTCATATAATTAAATCCTTAAAACCATTTTTAAAACATGGATATTAATGAGAATGATTTAGAAGAATAAATTTTTTAAGACATTTAAAATGATATTTTAGTTAGAGTTCTGAACCAAATCATAGATGCTTGAATAAAAATATTTGAGGTATAGAAAACATAATAATATCATGAGAATAAATGGATTCATGATATATTATTTCAAAGTACATTATATACACTAAATAAAAGTGAATTGGCACATAACAACAAATAAGTCTCTATAGAATTTATGTTGAGATAAAATCCCATATAAAGATTGTATCCTTAGGTTAAGGATAAATCAATGAGAAAATTAGGTTTGAAAAATATAAATACATTAAATAAAAATGGATATTCAGATTAATACAATCAGAGGACATTTACACATATTCCTGTAACAACAACACCACTGACTTGGATGTTTAACTCAATGAATGAAATTTGAGTTAAGATTACTCTTATCATGTTCATATCAATGACTTGAGAATTTATCAATGGAGTGATTATGTGTATCAAATGAATAACCAAAAAATTTGGAGTGTAAATTACTACATAAATAAATAAATATGTATTTTAAAAATAATCTTGGATAAAAAAAATCGATGAAGATTGCGTATAACCCAATGAGTGGAAATCGAAATTAGATATTCCCTTACTGATTTAGTAACATACGAAACATACACCCCATGAAAGAAGGATCATAAAATGAAGATGTTAATACCCATGAATTAATGTATATTAAATAAGGAATAAATTAATGGTCAGTACATACACCACTGAAAAGGAAATAGGGTCAATATAGCATGAATCACACAGAAATAAGAAGTGAGATGAAAACCCCTTACCATGTTATAAAGAATTTGAGTCGTATGACAGAAAGTTAATAATAAAAAATCAATCACATAATTCCATGATTATAAAGATAATACTGATAATATATATCAAATGGATGTACACAATACACCACATGGAATAAATAATTGGCGAACAATGGAAATCTCATAGAATTAAAAGTGAGATAAGAAACCCCTTACCTTGTACTTTTCCTTGGTAGAGGGTACGTTAACCTCTTGTATAATAGTTATGTTATTGTTATTAAATTATAAAAGAACCATGTATTTGAATATGATATCATATACAGTCCTCTAATATTGTTTTGTTATTAATATTACAGTTGTATCATCGTTTCGGTTGTTAACTGGTCAATTTTCCATTATATGATCTGTTACGTATGCCATGTTTATTATGGATAGAATGTATTTAATTAATATCTAGAATGATATTAAGTTCGTAAACATTATTTTTAATCATAAAATGAAAATTATTCTTGAATGATTATTATGTGGAATGAATCTCATCGCGTTCATGGAGACGGTAATCCGTACGTATGCACAAGCGACAATATCATTATCTTGATAGAGAAATCGTATGCAAGTGGATGGTATATCAAAAATAAAGAATAATTCTCATGTTTTATTTATTATTTACATCGGTTATACTCATTATTATACACATCCATATAGTGAAGTTTTTGAATAACAAACTACACTATGATGTGGAGAGGGTAATCCGAAAGTACACATGTATGTTGACTTTGTCATTTATATGATGGATAGAATATTGAATATGGTTCTACCATTTTTATAATAAAATCAAATTATATTGAAAATTTTGAAGTTATTATTTTAGAATGGAAACAACATAGAAAGTGGAAGTAAAAGAAGAAAAGATCTTGAAAAAGGTGATGAAATATTTTCCTCCTATACGGGTTCATCTTTTTGATTTGATCCAAAGGGCTCTGTAGGTTGGCTTCCATACTAATGAAAGGCCTATATGATGAATGGAGGATTGTTGGGAGGATATATGGTCAGGGTTTTTCTGATCCAAATGTCTTTGGAGATGTGAAATTAAGAGAATGGGAAGTGCCTTTTTATAAGAGAGGTTAGGGTCACTTTAGAAATTTCCTGAAATATTATTTTATAATAAAATAAGTTTCTGTTTATAATGGCTCCAAAATGAATTATTTAAAGTATAAGGTGTGGATGGGTCCAAAACCTCTGAACCAATAGGGTTTATATAGGTTTAGTTCATCTTATTAACCATATCTTTTAGATTTAACTCTTAGTGAAATAGTTTGACATTTAACATGTCTCTTTGTATTTTTTAATTATATGGTTAATAAACATACTATAACAAGCTAGGAGAACCCAATGTAGTTCATTATAAATATATGTAACTTTATATAAGTCTTTTTTCCAAACATTAGATTTTTATTAATATTATATCAACTGAAAATATAATATTGGTTTTAAAAACCAAATTATGTCAATTTTGATAATATTTAGTATTTTACTTTTTTTAAAGCCATAAAAACGTTATCACTTATAATAAAATTTATTCAACTGAAATTAACATTTCATAGTAACCTAGAAAATTAGTTGAATTCATCATATGTTTTAATATACATTTTTTTGGATATTTATAATATCAACTATTTTAATATTTCATTAATAAGGTAATTAATGTATCATCATTATTCCATTAATAAATTAAATTATTTAATGTATAAAAATTATTAATTAAATAAAATTATGTATTAAATATTATTATCTTTCAAATTAATATTTCTAGTTGAATCTATATTGTGTGTAACCCTATATTAAAAATGTTTCTCTTATTAAACATCGATTTCAACTCATTTAACTCTTCTTCAAATAAAATGATAATAAATATCTTAATCTAATATATGTGGACCAAAGAGGTTCATATTTTATTCCTATGGGTTTTTTCTGTTGAATTATATTTTTACTATAGAATTAGGACAGATGTTCATTTAATTATGATATCATTTGAACCCTTAACTACCCTATTTACTTTTAACCATGGTAAATAAAAGTCAAATGTTAATATTTTAAAATAATTATTTTAATCTTATTGTACAAAATTTTACTAAATGATATTAACCATGTCCCTCAGATTTTTTAAATTCAACACATAGAAGTGTTAAAATTATGGTTTATGCAAATTTGCAAATTTTCCTAGATGGTGGGTAATGGACGGTAAAAATTCAAAAAAAACATTTTAATCAAAATTTATTATAAAATGATTCCAATGAATTACATTGAATATATATTGGTATTATATATTTATTTTTACATATATTATATTTAAATAAAATAAATTATTATTTAAATAAAAAATATTGTTTTCAACTATAACGTAGTGTTTTTAACTATTCAGCAAAAATTGAATGTTTTCAGAAAAATACTAAAAATTTACCCAAAGCAAATTTTGATATTCCAAATTAAAAAATGTATTTTATTTTACCAAATTGAATAAATATAAGTAGAATTAATTAATTTAAAATTAATTCTAGTGGTCAAAAACAAAAAGTGGGTTTTTAAAAAGTAAAAACTATAAAAACATTAATGTGTGCTTATGCCAAATTTAAATGTGAAACTACTTATAATTACCAAAATTTTATTAAATGATAAAAATATAATCTAATTATACATCCAAGACATTGAAATACATAATTTAACAATATAAATTATTTCTATTAAAAATGTTGTTTTCAATTAAAATTTAGCATTTTTCAGTATTCATCAAAATATTAAAGTTATCAGAAAAGTACCAAATATTTATCCAAATTTAATTTTTATGTACCATTTCTAATAAATAATTTTATTTAATTAAATTGAATATATAAAGGTGTCATATATTGTTTTTAAAAATGGTTTTCCATTAAATGGTTGTAAAATTGCATTTTTTTAAAATACTCCTTTTATATGAAAAAATGAATTTGTTCTTATATTATTTCTATGAAACAGATAATACGTAATCTAAAATTATATGGAGTATATAAAATTTTCAATTCAGTGAATACTATTCATAACCGCTTTTGAACAACTTGTTTGGTAAGTCATGGTGCGCTCGAACTCGGGGTTTCGTGTAGCTCAAGCTATTGAATTACTTTATAGAAAATAACATATTATGAAATCATGTGGTGTTACATTTATTATGGTAACTATACATAATCACTAAAATTATAGGGCTCCTATTTTCAATATTTGAACCACATGATTACAAATATGAAATCAATATTTTACTATTTACAATATTGGAGTGGTGGAGTTTACATTAATTTAAATGGTAAGATGTGGAAGGAAACTATTTTTATAAACAATACATTATAATATACAAATTACTTTGTACAAATATACAAGTATAAAATTATTTAAGAAAAAAATAATAATAGTATTTTTATAAGAAAATGTTTTAATTATAAAATCAATCAAAAAGAGCTGTTTTCATTAAAATACTCAGAAACTAAATAATATTTTTAATAAAATAACTTATTGTTTCAATATTGATTATAAAATAAATATTTTCAGAAAATTATCAAAATTAGTAATTGGATAACATTAATATTTTGAAATCGAAATTGAATTTCCTTTTCCCAATTTAAAGATAATTAATTTTAAAAGTATATTTTTAAATATATATTAACAATTAATGTGTTTTATAAAATTATTTTCATTTATGAATTAAAAATTACTTAATATTTTATAATGAATATAATAAATTATTTCATGATTACTAATATATATATAATTTAATTATTCTATCATTAACATTGTGGTAACATTTTACCAGTAATATAATAAAATATCAATATACTAATCGATTTAATGTTAAATTATTAATATGGTGTTATGATATTTGCAATACTATATTTAAAAAGAAATTCATAGGAGGGTACAACACTAATTTTAGAGAGTTGATTTTTCCTTTGGAAGTTAAATTAATGTTGAAGGGCATAAAAAAGATATGAGTGACCACGAGATTATGGTTTTTGTGAATGGTTATAGGGAGAGTTAAATGTTAGAGTTGAATGGCAGAATTAAATAGCATAGTTATGGACTTGAAGTGTTGAAAGTGATTCCATTTTATAAGAGTGGAAAATATAAATTTTGAAAACATCCCATAAATTCTTTTTAATTATATGACACTTTTAGTGTATTAGTTGATCAATTTTTTCAAATTTGTTTATTTTTCTTTATATAATGGATGAAAAAAATATCAAAAATGACCTTACACACACATTTTATAATGTTTTTAATTCAATTACCATTATGTTTATTTTTTTAAATTTAAACTAAGAAATTAGTTTTTATCTATCTTAATATATGTTTCGTTGAACGTATAACCGAAAATATATAAGCATATTTTATTGTCATACAACTTATTTTGACGTCTATTTAACCCTATTTAGATTCAATAGAATATAAAATTAACATTTAAAATAAAATAGAAAATTTGTGGAAAACTATTTTATTAGAAAAATTTTATTTTGATCCTTAATTATTCTTAATTTTATTAAGTACTGATTTAGACGAAAATCAGTTTCAATTTATTTATTTTTGGATTTATTCATAATATTAGATTCATTATTTAAATTATACCAATTTAATTGATTAAATATAGATTACATGATATTAAAAAACAAAATTTTAAATATAATTGTATCACAATTACGTGGTAATTAACATTAATCATAACCATAAAAATTTTATTAAAATTTTAAATTAGGAAAATTAAATAATATAAAATGTATTACATACAATATAAGAAACATTTTATCAAATTACCTTTCTTTATATAAGGATATTAATATTGACTTCATTTCATGTATCACATAATGACCTAATGCTCGAAAAGGATTATTGAAAATAAAACAAAAATTATGGGTTGGATAGAAATAACAATGTCATTGATTCAAATGAATTTAAAAAAATTATCAACATAATAATAACTTTTCAATAGAATAAATTAAATCAAAAATACATTTCATTATTTTAAATATAATTATATAAAAAATAATAAAAATTTATTTAATTAAATGAAAAATAAATTTTAAAAATATTATCCCTCACTTGATAAATTCAACATAGCATATTATTTTAATTTATTATAAATTTTAATATAAATCATTATATGATTTTTTTTAAAATCATAGGTGATACAAATGTTATTGAATTTAAAAAAAATATTATTATTCAATAAAAATTAGTTATTTGAAAAAAAATCATATAAACAGTTTAATCTAATGTTTTTGTGATGAATTTAGAAATAAATTTTAATTAATCCAATTTAAAATCTAAATTATTGAAAACATTAATTATAGAAGATGATATATACTATATATATAATTTTATTTATTGAATATTATTTATTAACATTATCTCCTAATTTTTATTTATCTTCTTATGGTAAAATATTATTGATTTTATACCATGTTTGCCTTTCATTTATGTTTATTTATAATATATCCAAAATATTATTTTTGTTTATGTTGTGTTCAGCATGTGACATAATTTATTAAATAATATATTTTTTTCAACGATCCAAAATCATGGGTCATCACATATCCCATTGTTGTTCATGGAATTAAACATCACTAGAATGTAATAATCATTGAAATGGATTTATTTTGATGTGATCTTTTTGTTGAATTGGATGGCTAGAATTCAAGCTCACATTAACTATTTTTGTAGTCATGCATCCCTCATTTCACCTATGGGAGAGAATTTAATATTTATAGGTGATTGGGATGTGTATTCTAGTTTAGTGTGACTAGATTTAAAATGGGTTATAGGTATTACAGCTTAGGATGCCTTTTAAATCTACACTCAGATATCCTCCATGCCGTTATTGTTATCATGTTACACTCAAACACATCAAAATTGATACAATGATAATTTCTATAAAATTTAAGTTAATTCCATTATAATTTTTATTTATTTTTCTATAATATGTGGGTTTTATAGTTTTAAAATGGAAAAAAGTGTTTTATCATCCCATAAATACGGATTATTTAATTCATTTCGAGTTATATCCTAAAATTCGAAAATAAATATATAGATGTATTTTAATAATTTCCCTGCAATAAAATCATCTAACTATGTCTCAACTTCCTAATTCATGTTTTTAAAACATAGAAATATCATTTATAATTTATTATTCCATCATTTTGAAAACCAAAAATGTCAAAATGATGTTTTTTTAATCATTAGATTCAAAATAAGTTATATAATGTTTTATTTAATTTTATGGATATAAAAAGCATTTGAATATGGTTTTCATTAATATATTCATTTTTAATGTTTTCCAAAAATAATTATATGTTTAAAGACATCCATAACATACAAAATAATGATTCATGTGGAGTCTTTTCCAACATCTTATAAATTATTACACATTAATTTTCCTAGATTTCGTGAAAATAAGAAGCAATTTTCTTGGTTATAACTACCAGATGCATGTTTTTAAAGACATTAAATTCATTAAAAACTTGTAATTAAGTCATTCAAAGTTTATCTCATATGATATTGATATTACATCATCTCGTGCATAAAAAAACAATTATAGGATATTTTTTCCATGATATCACATCATTCAAAAGATTTTTTCTTTAGCTTTAACAATTAAACACACCTTTTATTATTATTAAATACATTGAATGCAATTTTTACAATAAAATTAATACCATAACTCGAATTAATGGACATTTAGTAGTTATATTTTCAAAATATATTAAAATACTTTTTCCTATGACTTCTCCCCAATATGAGGTTCTTTTGTTTTTAACCCTTAATTCATGTTGTTGATGACATTGATATATTTTTCGAAATTTTATTAAGTCATTATGAGCACCCTTAATGTTATATAGATTTTTGGTTTTAACATAGTTATCCAAAAAAATAGATATGGTTTCCTTTAATTTAATTCAAATACAAGGCCATTTACTATTGTTTTTTCATTTGATGTGTGTTTTAGATTTTTGAAAAAATAATATAGTTCTTACAAATATCCTAAAAATCACTATTCGGATTAATGTGGTATCTAAACCTATTATTCACAAATCTATCTATAGTTATTTTCCTATTATTTCACAAAAATCTATAATTTTTTCTATTGTTTTGATACCCTTATGAAAAATATTATGGATTTTCATATAATAAAAATCTAATAATTAAATATTATTCATGGAACTCTACCTATGTTTGACACATCATATACCCATGCACATCAAAAATGATTCAATAATAATTTTCCAATTTTATTCATCGTGTTGTGGAAATTTCATATGATTTTCATTATTAATTGCATGTTTTAATTTTTTTAAAATAAATATATTTATATTCCCACATTTTGATAAAATATAAGCCCATAGTGGTATGGAATTTGTTCATATATATGGAAAATAAATCAGAGAACATTTTCATATTATTAAACTGTAATATCAGGTTTTTTGGTGTTTTCAAAATAATTAATGTTTTTAAGGTCTTAAATATCACTTAAAACTAGTTATTCAATATGTCATTATACCTAATACATCATATATTGGTTTTATATTTTCATACATTTGAAAAAAATGGAAGATATTTTCTCAATTCATTTTACACCAATATAAAGGGTTTTAATATGATTTGACTATTACATAGATTATCTATTATTTTAAAAAATAAAAAATTCATTTATTAGAGATTCTGATAAAATTACTACCAAAATTGAAGGGGTTTAGGTTCATTTATTTGAGGAATAAATCAACCATTTTTCCCATTTCTGGTAATTTTTAGTTTGTCTTCTTTGATTTGATCATATATCACATTTTTTAAAGAATATAAAAAAAGTAAAACTATATCTTGAGTTATTTTGAGAAACAAAACATTTGTTTCATGTGTCATATTCTCATAAATATTGTTTTGATTGGTCATTTTCTCATGAAAATTAAACATGAATCAACACAATTTTTACCCCAATTTCACCTAATTTCGATGTCTTGTTATGTGGATTTTACCATCTCACTCATTTTTTATATTTTTGAATAATAAAAAATATTTTTATACCATACATGGGTATCCCAAAAACATATTTATAATGTTATAACTTTTAATTTTAAATAATAAATCATTTGTCCTTTTTCATTGATTTTTATGGAATATTCAGTTTCCCTTAGTTTTGAACCCACAACAAACATTTTAAAATACTTTTAAATATCTAAATATGATTATTGTATCTCTCTAATATAATTAATCATTTCAAGACCTTAATTTTACTTTTATAGAACATAAATGATTCAGCGATTTCTTTTTTATGATTTCATGATATTCAGAGATTATTTATTATGGTTTTCACCATTATGTACACTTTTTATAGTTTCAAAAAATTAAAAATGTTTTTTTATAAATCCTAAGAGTACCAAAAATAATATTGATGTGATTCAATTTCCTAAATTTCATAAATGAGTATAGATTAACATTCATAGGATTTCAGGGAATATCAAGATTTTATTTGGTTCGGTGCCCCATTCCCTGGTTTTTTATGAAATTTAAATCATTTAAAACTATATAATGAGTCATTATGAGCAGACTAAATGTTTTATTCAAATGCCATATTCTCATACTAATCAAAATTTATTAAATGACATAAATCCCTTGATTTAATTTATTTTTAATGTTAGTTTCTAAATTACTTTCCATTACATGAATGTGTCAGTGTTTTATATCACTAGTAATGTGATTTAATTCCACATGAAAAAACCATAACTATGATTGGTTAAATTATTTTTACTACATTTCAAAAATTAATCTTCATTAAATTAGATTTTATTTTACTCTAATATGTGGTTGTTTTATTTTCTTGGACCCTCTAAAAAAAGTTTTCTACGAAATTTATAAATTTAAAAACTACATATTGAGTTATTAACGGCACACAAAAAGTTGGTTTGATATTAAATATGATTATACACAAACACCATTCTTAGATGCTTTTAATAGTTTTTTAACATTCATTTATTTGTTATTGTTTATATTGAATAAATAAAATTTAAAACAAATACACATTCAATCGTTATTACTCCCAAACATAATTCAAATAGAGAACACATTACAATAACCCCCTATAATATAAATAGTCACAACAAGATATAATATAGTCATAGAAGTAATAAATATATTTAATGAAATATTTAATGTATTTAGTATTGAATTTAACTCCATAATATGGGCTACAACACTAGAAATTACTTTGAGGACTATTTCTATCATGGTATAAAGTATAAGATGAAAATAACATTACAATTGTTTCCATTCAAGACCCTTATTTTTTCCCTATTATTCATTTCTTTACATTTTATTTTAGTCATGAAATTAATCATTGTGCTACTAGATCAGTGGAACTGATTGAACCCTAAATAGATGGGTTATTAGTAAAGGTAACAGTGACCTACTAAAGACATTAATGTAGTATTCTCGACAAAAATACCCCATATATATTTGGGACAACTCTTCTCTAAATAAATTATAACTACATCATTTTGAGAATCAACTGATGATTTTTTAGTGTTCGCATAAAATTATTATTGAATTTTGACATGTTACATCAATAGTATTAAAATTGATTTTATAAATTATCTAAAAACCCGTAATATTATATAATTTATTTATTTAAAATTAATATTATTTATTATAGTTAAATAACATACAATTTTAATAAGGAGTACATTCTCTAATATATTTAATGGGTTCATTGATGAAACTGCCATTTATTCTCAATGATCTTTATGTGACATCTTTATTCATCAAACTAGGTAACCTAAATTTTGGGCCTCTATAAAAAATATATATATACATATAAAATTTAATAATCATTAGGTATAATAGAATAATATAAATAATAATAATTACTAAACAAACAATATTTTATTTAAAAAAAACTCAGTGATCCAAGGATATGTGTGATGACTTGTATTTATTGATTCGTTGTATTTTTTTTTTGATAATTCCTATGAAACAATTATAATATAATTAAAAATATTATTTTTAATTATTTTTTTAAAATAATTTTACTATAAATTATTCAAATACACATGAGATACATCCATGGTAATATCAATATACAAATTCCACTAATCATGAGACAACCATTTGTAAACAATCATATAAATATTTAGATTTCTTGGATAAGTGACAATATACATTTTCCATAATCTCTAAATAATTTATGTTTACCAACAGCCAAAAAATTTCATTCTTCATACTATATTCATTTCATTAAAATAATATCACCTCTTGAAATAAACAATATTTTACATTATAATCGTATTTAAATTTTTATGCATATAAATTTAATTACTCATTTTGAACTATTTATTTTGTATGGATGTTACTTGGTTTTCAAGAACATCATTACTTAAAGTTATCGGAATATTATATAAATATTTACAAATAATGGGAGGTATCACCATCTTATAAGAAGGATTTTCAATAATAATTAATTATTTTTTAGAAGCATCACCATTAGGCACCCTGAACACAAATTGAAATGATCAAATAAAATTCATTGAGGTCCAAAATATAATTTTTATTTATATATTTTCTACATTTTTTGTTTATCTAATATTTTTTAAAAATTAATTAAATATTTAATTGATATAATTTCATTATAGTGGCACACATAATAATAATAGTAAACTACTAAAATACCCTGGAGGGATGAATGAACAACTACTCCACTATTAGAGCTGCATCAGATGGTGATATATCAATAATATTGTTGGTATATAGTGGGGTTTTAAAATAGTATAATATAGAAGAATCACTCAAATAATATAAAAATTATGATAAAGGTAGTGTGTTCTAAGATGATGATCGACTAGTATCTCGAAATTTTTTTATTCCCACCATTCTGACATTTCAAATGGATTGATATATATAAATTTTTTAAAAAATATTTAAAGTAAAATGATTAAAAAATTATAAATTAAAAAAATTGGATAATTTATATATTGAAAATAAACTTATATATTGTATATTTCAAAATATTTTTATTAGTATTTTTTTCTATCAATTCTTTCCATCATAATTTTTGTCATTATCATCATTCTATATTGAGAAGAGAACATCTTCATTATAACATGCCCATGTAATTTTAATTATTTTAGTATTATATAGGAAAAATATGAAATGTTTTATGGTTGATGTGGATCAATATAATAAAGTACAAGTTGAAAATTTTCTCCGATATCATAGATGCTTTCATAAGCATACAGAAACAATCAAACATTAATGTATTGAATTATCCACACAATTTTTAATAATTTTTTTGGAATCCTTGATTAATGGATTATACTCATTACATTCACAGGTATTAATCATTTCAGGTAAAAAGATTTATAAAAAATATTTTGAATATTTCATTATAACCCTATAAATTTTTATGCACATGCATTTGAATGATTCAACAACATAGTCACCATTACTTTTTAATTTGATAATAAAAAACATAATTCATTATTATCCCACCTGATAAATTGTAAAAACAATAATATTTTTTGTTCTCATGCCATATTGATGATTTGTTGTGTGAAATTTCTTGCCATTTATATTGTCGTCCTAGAATCTCCTTTGAAGTCATAGATGACACAAAGACCTATAATATTAATCATTTCATATTTCAAAGAAATTATCAAATTTGATTATCTATAGAAAGGATATTTTGTACTATATTAAAAATATAATAAGTAAAAACACATCAATAATATGAATTTTTGTATATAGGTACATATTAGTAATGTTATAAGTTAATATCTTTATTAACATATTAATTTAATTTTGTCTTATTTCCAGCATGACCATCTAGTCATCTCTTTGTTTACAATCCCAATTCATTTGATAAAAGAACGAAAATAAAATGATTGAGTTGGAAATATAAATGTGATTATAATTTCTCCAATTTAGTAACTGTTAAATTTCAACAATTTCTTATTGGCCATCATGCAGTATAAAATATGTATAACATTTGGCATGCTGGATAGTTATTGGAGATGTTTTCAAAACATCCAACTTGATGAATATTTTCTCAATACCATACAAATAACTGGAATAAAATTTCAAACACTCATTTTTTTGTATAATAAGTTAACACAAGCTTCTATTGGAAAATTATTCTTCGCATATGACATGAAATAGCCTCATTTTCATGATACAAAAGTAATAAATATATCTATAAATTAAATAAATTTAATTGAAAATTTTTAATAGAGAAATTAAAATAATTTTTTTCCACAACTATCAATTTGAATAATCCAATGAGATTGTACCAGTATACCATGGTTATCTTCCCAAGAAAAATAAACAATCAATATGATAAGGAAAATAAATAACTATAGGGGAATAACATATCTAAATAAAAAATAAATTTCACGATAATTTATTGATGTTTCTTTATTTTTAGATGAATTTATAGTTTTTCTCAAAATAAATCTCATTATGGTAAACAACTCCAATAAAACATCAGTATTTTCAGGTAAATTAATATTAAAGGGCCCTATTAAAAACATTCCTATCCAATCATATGAGTCATGGATTTTTAGTCCTTGTATTATTCAATTTTATAATTTGACATATATTTAAATGTTAATGGAATATATATTTTTATCCATTAATTTCTATAAACATCAAAGTAATATTTCATTCTTATGATTTGAAAATGAAAAATAACTGTTGAATTCATTCTATTATATTTTTCACATAATGAACACTTTATATTCCATATATCCAATCACTTATGAGTATTAATGTTATAATTAAATTATTCATTATCAATATGAAATATAAAAATCTTACATTCTCACATATTTCATTAAATAAGATTTATATTGAGATTATTATGTTGAAAATTAAGTCTTAATAATATGTTTTAAAAATTTACTCATTTTCCTTCTTTTTATACAATTTTTTTCATATGTCACATCATTACCTAAACCCAATATTTAAATTTATTTAATATTAAAAAATCTTTTGTAAATTTTATTACTTAATCCATCTTTTTAAAACAAGATAACACCATTAGTGATTTTCACAACTCAATAACCCTTTTGAATTATGCCTTCTGAAACAAACATTTATGATACTCATCCAGAAATTGATAATGAAACGTAATGAAATATTTTCAACTCTTTGGTAAAAATTATTGTTCAAAATAAAAATTACATTATATAAAATCCAATAATTTATCGATATTCCTTCAATATATGTTTCCAAATAAAAGAATGTTACTAATATTTAACATTAAAGCTTTGAAAATGTTTTTGAACATTACTATTAATGCATCAAATTTGTTAACCCCATTATTGCATTGATCAAAAAATTATTTTTAGGGGGTCGATGTGTATATCTATATCATTTCCAATCATTTTACATCAATTAATGATATTCAAAATATTGAAATAAGTCTTTTTCGTACACATCCTTGGTTCAATATTATAGTGTATCAAAATACTAGTTGAATTATATAATTCAAAATTAATGTAATAAAGTGTAAAAACCGTCACAATGAAATCCCAAACATGCATTCCTTGGTTATGAAGAAAAATATAGGTTTAATAAATCATTCAACATAAATGATATTTATTATTTTTTATGCTATATAATTTTATTATTAATAGTTTCTAATAATATAAAATTCACATCGTATACAGTATATGAATACAAGAATCTAAATTTCAAGTCCAGTTTCAAATGAAATTAATGAAATAAATTTATGGGAATTTTATTTTTCTTCCTCTTCTAGATATTATTTTCATTTTCACCCACACTAATTCTCACTAATTTCTGTAATCTTGTACGACATCTTATGCATTATTATTTGGATCAGTATTCTCCATGATAAAGCCTGCATATGTTATAAAATTCCTGAATCATTCAACACATGATTAAAACCTTCTTATTTATTTCATTAATCTCATGAAATAAATCATGGATCTTATATTCACCAAATTCATCCTGGAGAAACTAAAAAATTAACGATTTTTTAATAATTCTAAAAGACACGAGATAAGGTAATAAATAAGAAAAAAATCATTGGATACTTGGAACAGTTTTGGATAATTCATAATTATTTACTTTAACTAATTTAAAAAAACATTTTTATCATTGATATTTTGAGTAACATTAACATTCCTCTAATCTACTAAAAATTTTATTCATCAATTAGTCTTGTAGCAATTATACCAAGTAATTCAAAATGGGTTATCTGTTACATTCCGAATATGATTTTTCTAAAGTGGTATGACAATTGTGACATTTATTACACACTTAAAAATTATTTATTGCATAAAATTCAAATGATACAACATATAATATCAAATGGTATTGTTTCATTGGGGCTTAGGATGATTTCATAACATCATAATACCTTAAATACAACAAATTTATTCAAAACATCTTTTTTATGAACACTACATTCCCTCATACATAACATTGCATGAGATAAGATGAGGACATGCATAAGATAATATTGAGCATTAAAGACCAGTAAGGTAATATAAATGGAATAACATGAAGAATAAAAAAAATGTTAGACAATAGGCATATGAATGGAGCACATGAGAAACATGTACATAAATACACGATAAAACATGATAATAATAACATTGAGATGTGGCAACAACTATTAACATTAAATTTGTATGAGCTAAGGCTTGTTGCACATGGAGCATGAGTAAACCCTAGTTTAAATTGAATAAGCATGAGTAAACACCCATTGCTCAAGAAATATCATGAAACAATGCTTTCTCTAATGCATTGGAGCACTATTACGGCTAACCCTTTGTAATAATTTCATATCATGCAAAAGTGTGCCACATAGATCATACAACAAAGATTCATTAACGTACTAATTCATTATATGTATATGATATGTGAAATAAATAAAAGTAATTCCTAAATCAAAAAGTACATGTGCATAAAGTTTAATACCCTTGATATATGAGTGTTTATGGTATTCACTACACAATGATTTTGGCGTGGAAATTTTGGTGTAATTTCGGCGGCATAATGACGTCAAAATGAAATTTGAAAAATGTGTTGATTAGAGTAAAAGTGGTTCTCAACATTTATGCATTAAATATAAAGTAAAAATATCATGGGAAATAATATACCTACATATTTAATGGAATTTAGATGCATAATATAAAATAATTTCTTAAATGTAAATGTGGAAAGAGAAATTCCTTAAGAAATTTCTGCATGGTAACAGGTGTACATGGGAGGCATTAGTGAGAGAGAAATGGGGTCTCTCGTTATTCAAATGTAAAGATTGTAGTATTGGTGAGGTGAGAAATCATACCCCAGTATTTATTATTGATTATAAAAGTGCACAACAATATTAAGATACATGGATAACAATAGGAAGGAGAGAATCCCTTACTTAGATGTGTGAACCAAAAGGCTTGGGAGGGGCTTGGGAGTGGATTCATGGGATCTTGGGGCACCTTGGGCAGAATCTAGAGAGAGGAAGTAAGAGTTTAGGAGAAGTAAAAATGATTTGAGTGAGGAGGAAGTGGGATCTTGGGTGGGTTTATATAGGAAAGGAGAGGGAATTCTTTATTATTTAGGTTTCGGACACCACATAATTAATTAATCAAAACCAAACACCATCCCATGGTTTTTTACCATGGATTCTTCCAAAGGGAAGTGAATGTCGATATTTTATATGTCTAATGGCCTAACTTCAAAAATTAATAGGGTTGCATATGTGGATATGAGTCACACTTTCAAGGAAATAAATTTAAAAACCCAAAATGTATTATATGTTTTTAAGGGTGAACTAAAACATTTTAAAATAGATCAAATGTAACTAAAATCACATTATTTTATCGGTAAACAATATTTTTTACAAACATAACGTGTAGAGTATTTTATTACATCATCATTGGGTCATTATGAAGTCATAAATAACATTATATATTTAAGCGGTGTTTAATTTTTAACCAAAAATTCAACTGCCTCAAAAAATAATGAAATATTCACTATTGTATAATTTCGATTTTTTATTCCAAAATAGTATTCATTTTATCTAAATAATTTTCTAAATATTTGAATTTTCACTTTTAAAATAAAAATCAACATTTATCAAAAATTCAAGGGTTTTAAAAAAGATAGCTTTCAAACATTAATAAAATATTACAATTGCATTCATACACATTATATGACCATTTATACCTAAAAAAATTTAATAATTATAATATTTTAATAAAAATATAATTTAATTCCAAAAACCATTAATTTATCAAAATATATTCCTTAGTTTAAAATTAACTAAAAAACTATTGGTACTTTAAAAAAAATTTACAGAGTTAAAATAATTAAATGAAAGTATATTCTTTGTTATATAAATAATATGGTACATAGTCATAGTGAAGGGTTCCTGTTACATAACCCATTAAAACACCAATATATGACTGAATGGTAAGGTGTGTGATGGTGAAAAACTATAGGGGTGGCTTGGATAACATAGATCGAGTGGTAATCTCTAACAACATCCACTTTTCTCATAGGTGGTTCCGCTCAATCTTATTGTATTCAAGGTCAGATTGAGTTTGGTCAAAAGTAAAACCTATTGACGCCACCTCCTTTCCAAGCTCCGACAAATGGGATTCGTACAGGGAAAGTATACTGGATGAGTTCATTTCTTCCTTTTTCTAAGTAAATTGGATTTGTTAAAGACCTATAATTATACTAATCATGTGATTAGTATTCAACAGCTATATTAGCAACAATCACAATTCATAATATTATTTTAAAACCCATTAAATAAAACTACATATGTTCATACATTTCACATAACCACAAGAACGCATTTAAATAGACTGAGAGAATTTTAATTAATGAAAGTATGGGTTGTTGCAATCAGCCACCATTAAGAATTTTCACCCTCTAAATTTCCTTTTTCAACACTAAAAAATATGTGGGTAACTCTACTTCATCACTTATTTTTATTCCCATGTCGCTTCATCAAACCTGCTGTTTTTTCAAAACAACATGATGAGGGGCAATGTATTATTTTGTAGAAATTTTTCACTATGATCTTGGAACATCACTTGTCACTCCTTGTAAGAATGTTCATCCTCTTGCTATACTAACATTGAAGAGAGTACATGTTAATGGTTCAATATATACTTCTTATAAGAGAGATACATGAAAGATGCCATGTACTATGTGCATGGTAGGTGGAAGTTCACGTCGATAGGCCACACCCCCTACATGGTCAAGAATCTAGATGGGGTTGTTGCACTTACTACTTAAATCCCCCTTCATTAAAAACCTCATGACCTTGTTCCAGGAAGATGTGAATAGAAATACCATGTCTCTAACATTGAACTCAATGTCTTGTCGACACTAATCCACGTAACTATTCTATAGACATTGGGATGCCTTGATGTGATACTGAATGGTTTTCACCTTCTCTACCATTTCTATGACCATTTCAGGTCATAATAGCTTACGCTCACTAACATCATCCCAACATGCCAGTGTTCTACACCTTTTCCCTTAAAGGGATTCATATTGTGACATTCAGATACTCGAGTGGAAAAAAATATTGTAAGAGAATTTAACCACTAGAATATATTGGTCCCATCCCCCATTGAAGTCCATAGAGCATGATGTTATCATATCTTACAGTTTCTGAATAGTTTTTCTATATTGGACATCAGTTCTAGGATGACGGGTCGTACTAAATTTCAGTTCAGTTCTTATAGCATGTTGGTGAATTTCCCATAACATAGAGGTGAATCTCAGATCATGATCAGATATAATAGATAGTGGTACTCCATATAGCCTTACCACATCTTGGATGTAAATCTGTGCTGGTTAATCAAATGAGGTGTCCTCTCGAATCATGATAAAGTAAAATGACTTTGTAAAATGATCCACAAAAATCCATATAGCATTGTTTCCTCTAGATGGCCTTTGAAGTCCAGTGAAAAAATCCATGGTAATGTAATCACACTTATATGTTGGTATGGGTAGTGGTTGCATAATCCCCCTGGAATTTTTCCTCTCAGTCTTCACATGTTGACAAACCAGGCACATTGATGTATATTCATCAATCTCCATTTTCATATTTTCCCACTAAATGTTTTCTTGAAGATCTCGATATATCCTTATGTTATCCGAGGTTAATAGAGAAGGTTGATATATGTGCATCATTCAAAAGATTATTCATTATATATGGATCAAATGGTACACATAATCGTGTCACAAATCTCACAATTCCATCCTTGTCAACCATGAACTCTTTGGATATCCCATTTCTGATAGCTTCCATGCTTTTCATAATTTATAAATCCTTTATTTGAGTATACTTTGTTTTCTGCAACATGGATGGTTGAGAAATAATTTTAGAAAGTATTGATGATGTTTCAACATTAATGATTCCCATATGCATACTCTACAAATCTAAGAATATTGGATACTTATCAATTCTCATCCATGATAGAATCGTTGTATCCTTTCTACTTAGAGCATCATCCACCTTGTTCAATTTCCAACTATGGTAATGGACTGAGCAGTCATAATCCTTGATGAGTTATATCCATTTTCTTTGGTTCATATTTATCTCTTTCTGTGTGAATATATATTTGAGGATCTTGTGATTAGTATATATCTTACACTTCTCCCCATAAGGATAATGGCACCATATTATCAAAGAAAAGGTCACTGCCACCAACTATAGATCATGTGTCAGATAGTTTTTCTCATGGATTTTCAGATTCCTTTAAGTGTAGGCTATCATGTTATCATTCTGCATCAACACACAACCCATTCCCTTCTTTGAAGCATCACTAAACACCACAAAAAGTTATCCACTTGTTGGTAAAGTGAACATGGGTGTAGTGATAAGGCTCATTTTAAACTTCTTGATTATTTTTTAGAATTCATCACTCCAAGAAAAAATTACTCCCTTCTAAGTTATCTTGGTAAAAGGGTTGGACAATCGTGAGAAATTTCTCACAAATCATCAATAATATCCAGATAACCCCTAGAAGCTATGAATATATGTTAACTATGTTGGCCTCAGTAATCCCTCTATTGCAACTGTCTTTAATGGATCCATAGACATTCCATTGCTTTTGATGATATGTCCCTAGAATGAGACCTCCTTCAACTAGAACTCACACTTTTTGTACTGTGCATCGAGCTTCTCCATCCACAAGGTCTATAGTATAGTTCATAGATAATCTTTAAGATCATCCTTGGTTTTGGACTATATTTTAATATCATTTTTAATGTCTACATCAAATTTGTCAAGGTAATTTCTAAAGAGTCTATTAATCATGTCAATGATGATTTTTTGATCCTTAGTGAATTTGAAAGGCATTATAATGAATTCATAATTCACATATCTTTTTGGAAAAGTAGTTAGGGGGATATCTCCCTTATTCACCCATACATGATAATATCTCGACCACAAATCCACCTTTGAGAATTATTGTTCACCACACAACTCATCGAACAAGTCATCAATTCTGGGAATTGGATTCGTGTTCTTTATCGGGATTTTTTGACCTCGCAATAATCAATGCAAAGCCACATTGACCCATCCTCCTTATTGACAAATTGGACTGGAGCACCCCATGTTGAAGCACTTGGGCACATAAACCCATTATACAGATTCTCCAGTAGTTCTTTCTTTAGCTCCTCACCCTCCCAAATATTCATTTAATATAGATTCTTGGATATTGGCAACATCAATGGTATAAGATCAATTGAAAATTCCACATCTCTTCTTGGAGGAAGTCCATGAAATTACTCAAAAAATGCATCAATGAATCCCTTCATAGTAGGAATTCCTTTAAGATTGGATGCCTCCATAGACCTAATCTTCTGATCCATATACACATTCTTATAGTGTAAAAATATCCATTATTGAGATAATGGAACTAAAGATGTTAGATCCCCTTCCTTGCACTTGTACCGAATTATGGGTCAATTATCCACATGAAGAGTGATTTCCCACTCACAGAAGTATATGCTGTCTCTAAATATATAAATTCAACCCATGCTGAGAATTGCATCAAATTACACTAGAGGTAGTATGAAGAGGTTTTCAAACATGTTCAATCAAAAAAATATGATAGGGGAAGAGTTATATTAATGGGATGCAATGATTGACCCATTTTTCGTACACACTGACATCTTTACTTCCATGATTTGTTGTGGTGTTGGGATTGTTCTACTAAAATTTCAGAATATGAAATAATGCATAGATCCTGAATCAAAAACTATGTTCATTGTTCTTGAATTAATAACTTCTATAAATGTCACTACTTCTTTGTTGGTGTTGACTTTGGTGGTAGGGATGGAAAAAGTTCTCTCTTGTTTCCTTGGAGGTTTTTGGTCATCTCAAAAAACCCATGGATTAGGGCACTAATTTTTAAGGTTCCCCAGTTCTCTTTTGTTGAAGTGATGATCAACACATTGTAGTTAGAATGGAGTTTTCCTATCCTCAATCATAGCTATTGATTTTTCTGGTCGGCATTATACCGTTAGGTTCCCTTCTCTTCAATAGATAAAGTATTTCCTCATTCCCTTCATGAAATTTATAGGGATCCTCTTTCCACACCTTTTTCAAGTGGGGTGTTGGATTTTCATAGAACCATTGGATTTATTTTTGATCCTCTAGAGTTGAATTACACCTTATTCTTCTTATGCCCATGATACCCTTTAGATTCACCGATCTCCATTTTGATCTTGAGGGCATATTAGAAAATTTTCTCATTGATGTCAAAGTCACGGATCACCAGGGCTTTCTGCAGGATAGGTTTCATCCCCCCAAAGAAGTTGTAATCCTTGCACTCAGGGGTAATGACAAAGCTCTAGGCATATCGTGCATGCCTTTTGAAGTTTTCCTCATATGCTCCGATGGATTCGTAGTATTTTTGGTTGATGTCATGGATTTCCCTTTAAATTTTATGTTGGAGGGTGTGCTGAAAATATTAAGTGTAAAAAATATTTGGAAATCCTTCCATTCCACTGCCTCAATATCCTCCTTAGGAATTCTATTTTTTATCAATGACCAAAATTGATCAGCTTCACCCTCCATTCGATAAGAATCCATGAGAAACTTCTCTTTTTCTGACATTTATTGATGGGGAAGATCTTTTCAATGGATTTGATCCATTGTTCAGTGATTATGGGATCAGATGATCCATTTAATGTACGTGGCCTTTGTCTCATGAAGCTCTCGATAGAGACTTATTCTTTATTAGGGGGTTTAAGGTTCCTCTTGTACCATTTTTCTATTCATAGCATGATTTCACTAAGAGAGTATCATGTCAATGATTGAAATACCTTCTCCCATCGGATAGTGCATCTCATTAGAATAGTCATCACATTGATCTTCCCATCGGTAGTTAGACTGAGTCCTCCTATTACCGGACATTGTCTAGAATAAAAGGAATGTTTGGGGTAACACAGAAATGGAAATCCTTGGAAAAAACAGATGAAGTGAAAATAAATTTTATTTTCATTACTTATGAATCTATTTGATTCGATCTATGTTATACATGAACTACATTATAACATGTATTCTTAGAGGAATTTTTTTGAATTTACTTAATAATTGTTCCTATTAAGCTTATTAATTTACCAAATAATATCCTCTAAAATGTTTGTAACCAAGAGGGAAGCAAGGCCCAATTTCATGTAATAGGATACCACAGGTCATGCTCGAATCTCCTTGTTGGAGTATCCACTCATAGGTATATATGTGCCTTAGCTGCATCTACCTACTCATGTACAGACAGTGGTGTATTTTCTTGATGAACCACTTACTCAATACTCACCAAAACATAGGGATATTTTTTTAATTTTAATTAGTGTAGACTCTTAGGATTCAGTACTGTCTTCTAATCGAATTCCAAAAAATTAGAAAAACCTATCCTATGATATAAACTATGACAACATTGTTGTTTATTACATTCATAAATATGATTTATTACATAAATGTAACTTGATAAAACATAGAAGATCGAGAGGTCTAGTTTCTATGGGGTTAGGGTCTTAGGATCATTACATAACAACTTAAAACATGATATTAAAGATCTTTATTAGAAAATTCTTTTACATGACCACTACATCACATTATAACTAGCATTTCATGGGATAACATGAGAAAATGCATAATAAAAGTGTGAGCTCTAAAGCCCAGTATGGGAATAAACATGGAATGAAATTAGATATAAAATAAATTTTAGAAAATAGGCTTATCAGTAGAGCAAAAGAGAAACATAATCAAAAATGCATGATAAAGAATTATAATCATAACATGGAGATGTTGCAACAATACTTAACATGGAGTTAGCATGAGCTAAGGCTCATTGCACATGAAGAATGAGTAAACACTCATTAGACATGAATAATGAGTAAACCCTCGTTGCATTTGAATTATCATGAGTCAAAACCAATTTCACATGAAATATCAGGATACTATACATTACCCGATGCATTGGAGTGCTATTAGGGCACACCCTTCGTAATCATTTCATTTCATGCCTAAGTGTGCCTCATAGATCATACAAAATAGATTCATTAACATCATAATTCATTACAAGAATAAGAGATGTAGAATATATAAATTTATGTCCTCAACAAATTGGTATGTGTGATTAATGGTGATTAACCTTGATTGATGAGAGGGTATAGTATTCACTACACAATTATTTTGGTATGGAAATTTTGGGGTAATATTTACAGCATACCGACGTCAAATCGAAATTTCTAAAATGGGTTGATGAGAGTGAATGGGGCCTATCATCATTTATACATTATATGAAATGTTAGGGGATCATGGAAAATAACATAATATCATATGGAATTTATTATAGATGCATAATATAAATAAATTTCTTGAACGTAAATGAGGAGAGAGAAAGTCCTTATGAAAATTCGGGATGGTAACAAGTTTAAATGGGAGGCATTAATGAGAGAGAAATTGGGTCTCTCATTATTCGAACATTTAGAAAGTAGTATGGGGGGAGGAATCATACAACAACATTCATAATTTAATATAAAAGGCCATAACAATATTAGGAAACATGGATAAAAAGATGATGGAAGGAATCCCTTATTTGATGTGTGATCCCAAAGGCTTGAGAGGGGCTTGAGAGAGGATTTTTGGGATCTTGGGGCAACCTGGGAAGATTCTACAGAGAGGAAGGAAGTGGTTAGTCTAACATTAAAGGCTTTGAGCGAGGAGGATGTCGGATCTTGGGATGGATTATATAGGAATGGAGAAGTAATTATTTATTATTTAGGTTTGGGACTCCACAAATAAAACTAATCAAAACCACAATCTATCCCATGGTTTGTGACTATGTTTTCTTCCAAAGATGAGTGGAAAATAATATTTTATATGTCCAATTTCCGAAACTTTTATAACAATAGGTTTTCATATGTGGAGGTAAGTCACACTATCAATGAAATCATTTTAAAAAAAGGAAAATGTTTTATAAGTGTTAAAGGGTCCACAAAATCATTGTAAAATAAATCAGACAAAACTAAAATCCCATTATAATAATGGTAAAAAATATATTTGCTAAAAACAATGTTTATATTGTTTTATTAAATCAATATTTGGTCATAATGATGTCATAAATCGGATAATATATTAAAACGATATTTAATTTTTTCCCAAAAATTCAACTACCTCAAAAAATTATGAAAAATTCACTATTAGATAATTACGACATCCTCATTCTAAAAATTCTATTCATTTTATATAGATAATTATCTAAATATGTGAATGTTTACTTTTAATGTAAAAACATATATTTATTGAAAATTCGTGAGTTTTAACAAATAAATCTTTCAAACATTAATAAAAAATTACAGTTACATTCATAAAAATAATATGATCATTTTTTAATTAATAAAAGTAATATAATAATTAAAATATTGTATTAAAAATATTATTTAATTCAAAAATTCATTAATTAATCAATATATATTTCTTAGTCAAAAATTAACTAAAAATTCTATTTGTGCTTTAAATACTATTTACCAAGATACAATAATAAAATAAAAGTATATTTTTATCATATACAAAAAAAAATTAATGTGATAGGGTCATGTTACACAGCCCCTTAAAACACCTTCATAAGATAAATGGTTATGGTGTGCGGTGGTGACATACTCTTGGGGTGGCCCCAGTAACATCACTCGAGCGGTAATCTCTATTAACTTCCACTTCTCATGTAGGCGGTTCCGCTCCACCATAACATATTCAAGCTTGAAATTGGATTGGTCAAGAGAAAATCCCAATGACACCACCTTCTTTCCGAGCTCCAACAAATGGGCTGCATGTGGGGAAAGTCTATATTATGAGGCCATCACTTCCTTTGTGTGAGTAAATTGATTTTGTTAAAGCCCTATATTTATACTAATCATATGATCACTATTCAACACCTATATTAGAAAACAGTCTTAATTCTTAATGGTATTTTTAAATCCAAAACATAAAACCAAGTAATTTCATTTATTTTTCAAGACCATAAGAATACATTTAAATATATCAAGACGAGTATTCATTAATGAATGTTTTGCTCATTACAAGTGGGTCACTTTTTTAATTTTCCTATTATAATATCTTCTATTACGTTCAAAAATATATTATTCTCGATTCCAAATTGAACATATATATCAAATAGAAATTTTTTAAATATTGTATTTTCATAAACCTATTTTTGTATTCATCCATCACATTAATTTATAATCCATGAAAAAATATCTTCTTATACAAACCACTGATAGATTATAAATTTCATTATAGAAAAATTACAATAACCACATATCATATAGAGGATTGTTTTAGGGAAAATTAATCCTAATATATCTATACATATTAGATCATTATTATTATCCCAATGCATAAAAAATATATATACTTGTTTAATCAAAAAAATTACATTCAATTCATAACATCATTTTTTAATAATACATTTAACAAAATTATAAAAATATAAAATAATAGTTTAAATGTAAATTTTAAAAATTAATTAAATTTATTAGTAGCATACAATAAATTCATTAGAAGATCTCCATAGTACTCTAAAAGAAAAAAATGATAATTTTATGCCCTAAAACAATACATGATAGGTTTAGGGTAGGATGTTTTTGGAGAATTCATTCATTGTTTATGGATAGATAATAAAAGGGATATAGAAATGAGAAGTTTGGATGTTAGTGAGGAATGGATGGTATAATAATATTTGTTGTGTGATAGGTGTCTTAGAGTTAGGGTTTAGGTAGTGAGGAAGGAGGAGCATTAGTGGTTGGTGGATTTGGGAATCCTAGAGATGGGTCCTCCCATCAGGGCTAGGGTATTCTATAAGGGTTCAACGGATTTTTTCTGGACAAATGGACCACCATCTAGTGTTTATTTCATAGGAAGAGTGGGGGTCTCATTAGGTTAAGGATCATGACAGATGGAAAGGATATGCATTTCATTTTATGATATTTAATAAAATTTTAAAATAACTCTATTATATAGCAATTTTTTTTTCCAAACCACAGCTAATTCTGGTTTTCCATGTATGGTATACATTTACCATTTTTTCCCACATCCTTAATGTATTTAGAACACCAAATTTCTATAGTTATAGTTGTACTAAATTTATAAATGACTTATAAAATGTTATGTTGTAATGCATGTGGAAGGGTATGAGTTGTTTGGAAGTTTAACCCATGCTGACACACATACACAACAATGATAAGTGTTTTAATGTGGGTAAATATTCATTCCCGTGGAATATGGGAGAAATTCATACCATGAATTCCAACCAATAGAAGAAAATTTGGAATTTTTTACCATCATATGATTCATGTTTGATATCATAGAAACCCACTATATATAAGGTGTTGAATAATAACTAGTTGATACACTCTATACTATGTATATTAGCGATAAACATGTTTATTAGAAAAAAGGTTATATAATGTTAACAAACAATTAATGCATCGTGTTAAATAATTGTGGGATAGTCAATGAATTTACTATCAACCTCACCAGTTTGGTCATCAATGATTTTATAAAATGTTGGATAATGAATTTCACAATTTGAGTTTATTTTACAATTCTAAATTGGAAAAAATAATGGTTATTTAAAGAAAATTAAAGGAGGTAGGTTCCTCTATATAGAATAGATTTATATTAAAATCATGACTTCATATGGAAATTTATTTTATGAACATGATTTTATATAAATTGTATTATTAATATACAATGGTTTAATTTTAAATGGTGACTGAATGGTTTCGAGTTTCAATTTAAAATAATGAATATTTTAATATGTTTATGACATTCGATTTTCCTGAACTCAAATCACAACCACTGTTATATTAATCTTCCATATATCCATTTTGAAGGATTTACATAATCATTGATTTTTTTATTAATATAATTTTCATTATGAATTTATATTAATTAAAAGGGTGTACATGATTCCTTAATGTGGTGTTTTTAGTTTTTTTTTCTTTTTAAATATATATTTCTATTATATATTTGTGATTTATATAAGAAAAATTATATTTAAATCATGTTTTGGAAATGATATTACAATCCTTGATTTCACATTTGAAATCATTTTTATTTTTATTAATTCCTTAAGTCATTATAATTTATGTTATTATAAATTTTATCAAATTTTGAATTTTGATTTGACGCTTAGTTTTTTTAGGGATAATTTTTAGTGTACATATTCTATATAAAAAGGGGTTATTTTTAATAATGGTGATTGGATGTGAGATTTAGTTTTTATAACTAGAATATATGATTATGTATCATGTGATAATTTTTTAGATCACCACAATTTACCCTTCATGGGAATCAATGGTTATCTGAGTAAGAAAACTAGGGATACATACTATACTGGAATATGTCAACACTCTGGATAGTGTTTTTTTAGATTTCACAGTAAATAATGGATTTTCCCCACCCGTAGGCTAGGTTCTGTATAAATGAGTCTTCACAAATGATTTTTTGATATCAAAACACATTTTTATTTACAAATTTCATGCTAATTTTTCGTAGATGGTCTTTTAGAGTACTAGGTTTATAGAAAGCATATAATATTAATATATTCATATATATATATATGTATACAATTTATTTTTGATATTTTCCCATATTTTTTTTCATCACATAAGTTCAAATGAATGAACAAATTTTTTTATTTATTTTCATTTAGAAAATCATATATATTTTTAAAGAAATTGTTTACCAAGTATTTAAGTGTTTAATTTATATTGTAAAATGAACTGAAATGGTTGTTAAAGTTTTAACATATTATATTCCATAATGTAAAATTTTGAGATAATTGTTTTGAATAGAAACTGAAGAACATTATTTCTATATTTTTTTTTAAAAATATCATGCCTTTTTTTATTTGTTATTACAAAGATGTGTTGAGGATACCTAGTCAGAATATTTTCACATTCTTATTATATTATGAGTATATTGTTTAAATTAATTTATTGATGTTAATGATATTTGGATTTGGTTCATGTGGTGGTTTTAATGTATGGTTCTTCATGTGAATTAAAATATTGGGTGTATAGGTGTAACCTTTTTCATGCTTTTTATTTGAGATACTTTTATTCTCATCATCCTTAGCATTTAGCATTTCATATATATCAGTTTATATTTTCTGTTTGGGAGTTACATTAGATTGTTAGACCATTTATCATTAAGGATAATTTTTTTATACTGTTCTTTTTTGTCTCTATTTGTTTTATAAATTGTTAATTGCATTATCTTGGCCTTCCCAAATATATAGTGGTAACTCTATATTTTTTATCTAGATTCTCAATTTATTTATTTATTTTCATTTTATATAATTAAAACTATAATACATTTTATTCATTGGATCTATTAGATCATTTTTTCCTGGTAAATGGTATGATTTTTATTTTGTTTCTTAGGGGTAAAATATAATACATGAGATAATATCAATAAAGTGAAAGGGGTAGATCATGATATAATTATAAATTACTAACTAATTGTGAGTAAATATAAAATTTCAATGCTCTGTAGGATTTATAATCTATTGATGTATAATATTTTTATCCATATTTTCTAATTTGTTTTATTTTTCATTTCAATGCTATTCTTTTTAATTAATGATTTATTGGTGACATTTATGATTACTTTTCTTTTTAGTGGAAAATTAGATGTGATAAAGGGTGACATGGTAACTTTGAAAGGTTGATAAACCCATTAATAAAACATGCCAACAAATATTTATGGCTTCTAGTGTAATTCACATTATTAAGGCATATTTTTCATAAAAATGTTGATTAATCATGGACTGTAGTATATTTTCTCCAAATAAAATTTCATTCATTGTAGTTATAAATTTAATGTCCATATCCGTCATTAATTTATTGTTAATTGACGTTTTTCCAGAGTTTCTATGTTTATTTATGCTTGTAATTTGTAATAACATATAGTTTAATTTATATTAAATTATATTTTTGGAATTAAAAATATCATTAACTACCATATTCAATCAGAAATATTTTCGGGATTTAATGATTTCATGTTTTTTAAAATTATATATATTAATATATATATTAAATTTTTATGCATTTTTGGAAAGAGGTTATTAGATTGTGACGTTCCAAAAAAATTTATTTTAAAATTATGAATATTTGAAGTTGTAATCCCATGTAGGATAATTATTTTGAGATGGGGTGTTTAAAAAACTTTTTGATTCATTAAAATATAGTGGTTTAAAATATCATTAAAAAAATGATTGATTTTATTTTTTTTGATTTTACATAGACTCATTGGTTTTATATTTGGAAATAATAATATTTTTATTTCATGTTTATTTTAATAAATTTTAATGTTTCATATATTTTAATTATAACCCCAATGAGATTTATGGATTCTTGTGAGGGATCATTAGGAGGTTCTCCAATGGATTTACCTTTCTACAATAAAAACCCAATGAATCACCACTTACCATATCTCCCATTAAATATATTCATATTTATCCTATTGTATATTATTCAAGGACTATATTCAAGAAAGAAAAAGTCGGTATCTTCATTTAATCCATGTAGTAATGAGTCTCTTGAGTATAAGAATAGTTGTGGAGTATAATGATATTATTAATATAGCTTGAGATCTTTGTATATATCAATGCCTAGTTTAAAATATTTATTATAGTGGTCTTAGTCAGATGTGATGGAAGTCTACTATACAAAATAATCTATAGAAGTTCCATTCATTGTAGGGTTTCAATTAAATATTTATTCAATAATAAATCCATATATCTATGATAATAGTAATGTAATGAGGTTATATTATCTCGTGAATGTGAATTAACCAGATTCATAGTGTGATCATGGTTTTATTACACTAGTGCTACAGCTTCACAATTGAGTTATAGAGTATCCTTCAAAACCATGGTATTTCAAAATATATTGTTTACCAAATATCTCATTAGAGGTTTCTCCCTTTAACCTTAACACATATGAATAGGTTCTGAAGGAATATTTCATGTTCACAAAAGGTTTTTGGTGTTCCTCTAGTACATAGGTGAGATAGTGAGAGTTCATGTAAAGGGAAATGTAAATAAGTCATGTATGATTGGATGAGTAGAGACATAAAAATTGTAATTTGTGATTTCTTGTTAACTTTTTACAGGTCTTATACCTTGGCGTGCCATCAATGTAGGAATCAAGGGAAAAAAATTACATATAGAAGGAATATACTTGGTCCTATCATATCATATTTCCTAGGTCTTCTAAGTATGTTTTATAATGGAGTTCCTCATAAGAGAGGTGCATCCAGATATACCCCATAAAAATAATCTATATATCACTCAACCAAATCAAACATCAATATACAGACCATTTGTGGTATTATGGTTTCATTTGAATAAATTTATTGAATTTGTGAGGATGGAATTTTATTGAATAAAAATTGGTGTTTTAATAATGATTCTTGACTATTGTTAGTATAATTAACATATTCCAACATGGAGATGAAAAACATGGTGGTTTAATTGTAGCTTGAAATTGGGTCTTATGATTTTTAATCCTTGGGGGCTTCTAAATTGAAAGGGGGACCACACATATGATCCTTCTATATCGAATAAATGAATTAAATGTTAATATTATGAATATGACCTAGCATATAAGGGTAGTGTAGAGATCTTCCCTGATATTTCATAAGATTATTTTTCTTGTGGGCATGTATTAATGTTTAGTTGTGAGACATTGTCTTTAGTTTTATCCCCTACCTTGCCCGCCCATATGAATATTGTTACTTCTATGATGCTTCTAATTTGTGTGAATAGGTCACCCCTAGTTCCTTATATTTGTTTAATCATTAGGTTGGGGTGTTAATTCTCTATTCAGATGATACTAGATATATTATAAATTTTCCAATTCCATTTCTTGAAATTTATTTCTTCTTCATAAAATGTATAATTTGGTGTTTTCCACCATGCACTATGTATTTACTGAATGGGTTGTTGTTTTTCTTTTTTAACTAGGTGTTGGTGACTGTGTTGATAATGTTATTTAGATCTAATTCCTTGATATATTTAATCGTGTCATTAAATAAAAGGCTATAACTCATCATTTTAATTGATCATTCATTTTTTCCTGAACATTATTGGGAAAGATAGTGATATGGTGTGAATAATTGTGATACAATATCATTAAATTTTCTATTTATTTGACTTACTTGTTTGATTTTATTCTTATACATTAGTGTTGGTTTCATTCGTTATGATGTTTTTGAAATTGAAAAAAATTATATAACATGATTATTATAAGGTTAAGATAAATGATAGGATCCCCATGGGAAATGTTCTATAATATTTAGCATAATTTCCTTCATGGTTGGAACATGTTTTTTCAAACCATGTGTCTATGAAATGTTAATACCCTCAGCTGTGACGAGTGAGGGACACAAAATTTTTTCACAAATTATGAAATCAAAATTCAATTGTGTAGTCTATCCTACTTAATTACATTATGTGATTCTATCTTTTTCAACCATGGTGAAATTTATCCCATTTGGGGTTCATTTTCAGCCTCATAAAACATATATTTCATTAGGTATTCTTCCTTTTTTACACTATATAGTTATTATCATCTTATTTAATAAAAACAGGTGATCATTTCTTTATGTTAAGACCATTAAAACACCTCTACCCGTCATTTTCATCCATATTCTAATTAATTTCTCTTCTATTGTTCTGATGACCAATGATTTATTTTGATAAATTTTAATTGGGATTTTTCATGATTATAGTTGTTGCGTGGGTTTATTTAGGTTTCCTTGATTTTTTTGACCATGTTATCAAAAAATAATAAAATAGTTGGTTATTTTGATCAATTCACTGTAGTTTAATCAAAATTTAATCATTTAATTTTAAAATCATCATTATATATATACATTAAATATATTTTTTAGATTTATATAAAAGTATTCAGTCATGTATAAGGGGTATTTTAGAAGGACATTTAATTTTTTGGAGTTTGAACATATAGTAATTATATTTCTATTTTGTGTTAGATGTCCAATTCTATTCCTTAATACATGAATAGTTTTTATGAATAGAATTTATGGAACTTTTTTATTATTAATCTCACATAATGTTTTTTCTCAATGTTAATTATATATATATTTTCATTTATTTTAAATTTTTTGGAAGATACTATAAAGGGGTACTCGTATTATCATTGAAATATTTTTATATGTCAATGATGCTTATAAAATTTGGTCTACAAAATTTATTTCTGAAACTATTATTAATGATATTTCAATTGATTAATTTTTACCGTTAAATGATTTTAAATAGATAATAATCCATTGAATCATTCCCATCAAGATTATGAGAAAATTTTTGATTTAGAATTTTTTGAAACAGTGATTTATTAGATTATAAATTACATGATTTATATTTATTATTATTTAATGTTTTTATTTCAGTTAAAGGTCACACTTGGTGATATTTATGTTTATATTATTTATAATTTTAATATGTTTCTTGTAGTTATTGATCTTCACAAAACCATTTATATTTCATAGGGATCCATGGAATTTTTTATTGTAAATATAAAGAAAATTATTGAACATAAGTAAAAAAACTCGAGATAGTGGAACTTTGTTTAATATCCACTCAAAATAATGTTATTTCTCCCCAAATATTCTAAGTAGGGTATAACCTTATGTTAGGGAAGGTTTTTCTAATATAAAATATTGTTCTTTGTTTACTAATATTATGTTTTTATTGTCCTAGATAGTCTTGAGGTATCCTAAGATCACATGATTATTATTTAATTTTCATACTTATATATATATATATATGTTTACCATTCATTTTATATATATAATAATTTTTTCCCTTACAAAATTTATTAGAAAAAAAAATTTATCCACATTCAAATAAATAATAGTTTAAATATTTTAAATCGCCATTAAAAACATCCATACATGTTATATTTATATAATATATGGTAAATTATTGTCTTTATCTTTGGAAATGACTTTTACATTTATAAAAAATAGTTTTTTCATGGAAAAGGCACATGATAAATGTGTTAACACCAAAATGATGTGCATAATTTTCAATAAAAAGTAACCTGATAATTGTGAACATGGTATAAGAAAAATTAATCACTTCCACACAATGGGATAAAACTTTTAACATCATATTTTTTCCCAATTCCCTAGTATTGAGCGTTATTTACATTTTTCTTGGTGGATGAGATATTTCAATAATTTTTACTCTATATATATCACCCCTAATTGTGAAATTAAGATAACATAGGCCAAGATTCTAACCAATTGAGATCACGAATGACCATTTATACTTGTCACATTTTGAATTGGGGACCTAGGTCTGGGGTTTCATTAATTAGTCCATGACTAGCCAAGTGGAGGTATTGTTATTCGTTATTCCTTGGTTTTTTAGAACCTTATTTTCGTTAACATACATGGAACTAAACATTGATTTGGGTAAGAACATGAGATAATTGAAGAATAGAATTATGAATTCGTAAAATATTTCATTCATGTCCCCAAAATTGTTCATGATGAAAAATTTATTCAATCTTAATAAGTTTAGGGGGAATATTTCTTCTGATCTTGTCCCCATATTTGGAATGATCCAAAGATAGTTGACTTTGTTTGAGTTATAATAGATAATAATATCTATTAAATAGTTTGATTCTATTTAGTACATTATATGTTTGAATATAGTATAACATTAATGTGAACAAGATGGGGTAAAAAATTATTCTGAATGATTAATTGGATTTTACACATTGTGAGGATATACAAAGAAAATATTCTAGATGACTCTCTGTTACTTGAATACACAAGTAAGGAAGATGAATATAAATATAATGAGATAATCATAGATAATGATAAAAATATATAAAATGGTTCATGAAAATAAAAATGAGTATGATTCTATCTTTTTGAATTTGGAGAGAAAATGACATGTCATGGAGTTTAGAAGCAATGAAATGAAACCCAAAACTAATAGGGAAAACATAGTTGTTGAAGGAACTAACCATATGATTCTTCTTAGTATCATAGTCATATAGTGTCTTATATTTTATAATCATGGGTATCTATCAATTTTTCATTTGATAAAACATTTTTGAATAAATATGTTGCATTAAATTTGAAAAGGTAAATAATATTCCTGGTGAACCATGCAAATTGTGGGAAATGGTGATGCACAAATCAAACCCTATTGTAGTAGATCTTGTAGAGACCCGAAGCTTGACATACATGGACATTACATGACTTTTTTGGAATACTTAATACACAAAAAAAAGTCACACAAGGACCGTAATAGTTTTGTGTCTTTGGAAACTCGGAATATAAACTTCTAATCATATTGAAATATCTTCAACAACTCCCATAACAATCTTACCATTTTTGTTTCCTTACCTAAAAAAATTCTTTATTTCCTGGGGAAAATAAAACATAAAAAGGGTGAGCTCAAATGCTCAGTAAGGGAAAACATAGATAACATAATACAATCCATAAACATTTGGAAGCAAAAACTTGATCATGAAATTTAAACATCGAAATCTTGAGAAAAGACATAAATCGTGGAAGTACGTAAGGAATATATCATAATAGAACATAAACCGTGATAAAATATAATGGGAATAAAACATGTAATTGTGGCAACCATTCAGAACATGTTATGATTTCCATAGTAGCAAAGGCATTGTTGCCAAGAACATCTTAGTGGACAAAGTCCCTTTCGGAATCGAGTTCACTCCTCGTTTCAGTCCTGTAACACTGAACCAGATTAACTTACCATTCCAACCATGTCTATCTCATGAGATATAAATCATTACCCAATTCATTTGAGGGAGATATAGGTCCCACCCATCTCCTAATGAAATCATTCTTACTTGTGCCACAAAATAAATATACATCATTCATAATAACCCAATAAATAAAATGGGTTTCATAAACATCATCCCATCATCACATAATCCATATAAATGAAATGGATATCATTTCATAATAAGAAAAGTGAAACCATGTAAATCATAGAGACATTACACTTGAAACATACACATGTTAAATAATTGCATCTTAGATGAAAATGGTTTTGATAAAACACTTTAAATGAATTTTTGAGGAAAATATCCTTTTTTCTTCAAAATAATTTTCTTTTCCAAAAATGTCATGAAATTTTAGAAGAAAATGTTTTTGTTGAAAATAGTCATGAAATATTTTAAGGAAGCTTCATGAAAATAAGTCTTTATAAAACCGTAAAAATCCTTTCATGCTGTATACGTTAAAAAACATTCTTATCGTACTTTTGTTGGAAAAGTCAAAAAAGTACCTCGTAACGTAAACAAAAGAAATTTTCCTTACATACCATGTAGTAAAATTCAAAATTGGGTGAAAAGGACATTAAACATACATGAAACCATTTTTAGGAAACATTTACATGGATTATAACAATAACCCCAGTAAATAATTACTAATAAGAAATCTCGGATAAAAATGAGATTTGAAAAATTATCCCTTACCATAGGTCCGATATGCTTTTTATGGTTCCAAACCTCCTGTATAATTATTTAAATAATGTCATTGGCTTATTACATAATCATATTCATTGTTAAGATATCATATATGTTTCACTTATGACTTTATATTACCCGTTCTTTTGTAAATTCCATGTTAAATTAGCGTTTTGGGTAAAATGATTTCATTTATCATATGTGTTTCGACTTGTCATTTCTTGATATTATTACATATATCCTGGTAAAACATGATTAATATATATTCATCATATACATATATATTATAGATCAATTAATGTAATGAAATACACCGTTCATGGAGACGGTAGGCCGTACGTACCCATGAACGTTGTTTTCGTTTCCTTATTTAATTGAATGAAACAAAATAGATGACATACATATATATATACATAATTAAAGTAGCATTATTATTTTATATATTCCATTATTATTATTTATATAAACTTTATGATCATTCATGATTGGTTAATCATAGAGAACGAATCTCATCGCGTCGTGGAGACGGTAGTTCGTACGTACGCACGAGCGATGATATCGTTCCCATAATTATAGAATTGGAGTTGATGGTATAATATATCAGAATCATTATGATGTTATAATAACAATATATAGTTATTCTTTACACCATTATACCAATCCATATAGGGTGTTGGTGGAAAAACAGATTACATCATGGCGTGGAGACGATATTCCGTACGTACGCACACGCGGTGATTTTGTTTTCCGTAGGATGGATAGAAGGTGAAATAGGGTTGTTTCATATTTATAATAACATATCAGTATATGAGTAATACTGATTTTATAACTTCATAATTAAACAACTAAATAAGAATATGTTGAAGAAGAAATAAAATTGAAAGAATCAGTAACGAATATTACCACCTCTTTGAAACACCTCTTTGAATCCTCCTATTAGGGTACTAAAATTGGTCTATGAAGAATACTAGGACCTCTACGATGTTTCTAGGGAAGATGATAAGGGAATTTGGCTGGGTTTTTCTGATCATGAAGGCTCAAATTGGTGTGAGGAAGAGAGGGAGGAGGTGCTCTTTAATAAGGGAGGGGAGGGGCACCTTTGGAATTCATCAAAATATTAATTTATAATAAATCTAACCCCACTTAAAAACATCCAAAAATGACCTGTATTCGAATATTAGATGAGATAGGGTTGTACTATCATCAGACAATCAAATTTAGACACGTTTGGATATTATATTAAACCTTATCATTTTGATTTATCCGTATTTAATATATTTATGCTTTTTTGTGGTAATAAAATTATAAATTTTAAATTATAACAAATAATTACTTATTTGTTGTGAATTTTCCATAATTGGTTACTTTATAACATTATAGACCACATAAATTTAAATTTATAATTTTTTAAATATTTTTGTGATTTTTAAACAATTTTATAATATGTTATTTTTATAAAATAACAATAGTGTCAATTTTGACACTATTCATTTATTTGAATTTAAATAATATATATACAAAATATATGTTCGAAATAAAAGGTTTAATAGATTCATAAAAGGTCATATGTATCTATAAAATTAGTGAATCACATTAAATAGTTTATATAATATTTATTTTATTATTTTTAATACCATTTATTTGGTTTATCTCTTAAAAATAAAATCCTATGATAAATATATATCTATTAACATTCACAATAATACTTTTACTCGAATTTATCATCTTAAAATCACAATATTTAAATTGTTATATTTATTAAATTATGAAGGTGACAACTTTGGCATCATTTAAAATAAAATAATATAAGTGTCATAATCATTTTTATAAGGCTCCAAACGGTTATATATTAGGTCATTGGATGATTAAGGTGTAGATATACACTAACAATAAGGTTTGTTCAGGTTTTTGGGTCTTTTAATGGGTATTATTACTATATTACCGATTTTTCACTTAACAAATAATTTATGCATCATTAATGTATCACCATTAATGACAGTTATATAATCCCTAAAAATTATAAAAAAATTATCATGATGTAGATAATTTTATTAGATTTTTTTAGACTATTCATGTTTGAAGTTAATGATGTTTATCACTAAATTATAATTATTATAATTATAAGATTTAAGAGAGTGACATGTTGTCACTTTCTTTGGTTTTAATAATAATTAAATTATTTTCATGGTCAAATATCCATAAAATGAATCTATTCTGGCCCTTAGGTGATATGGGTCTACTGTTAGCCATCCAATAGAATTTTGGCATGTGTTAGGGTAATTTTATAATATTATATTTACTTTTAATTACCTGATTTACCTTTAACTATGGTAAATAAAATTTACCGTAGTTACTATTCGTAATTTCCAAAAATAAAAAGTAGCTTATTAACATAATTTGGACCCACTGATTCCAAATATAGAATCCATTTTTCCAAAATAAAATACACAAAAGTTTCAGAAATTAAATTAAAATTAATCCCGTTGTCGAATGAAAATGGGTTTTTCTTTAAAACATTGCAAAAGATTGAATTTATTTAACCTACGAATTCAAGGTAAAATCAATGCTAATGACATAAATTATATTAAATGGTAAAAATATATTCTATTTATAATTTAAAACCATTCAATATTATAATTTAACCACATAAGTTATTACGATGAAAGGAGTTATTTTTAATTAAAATATAGCCTGTTTTTACTATTCATTAAAATATGAAACTTATCAGAATAATATGAAAAATTAATCCAAGGTAATATTTTATATCCTTATTCCAAATAATAATTTTATTTTGTAAAATTGAACTTATAAAAATGCCAAAAACTAGATTTAAAGTGGGTGCGCCATCAAAAGGTGGCAAAACTGCATTTTTTTAAAAATACTTGTTTTACCCGAAAAATTTATTTTGTTCTTATACCATGTTCTAGAAAATGTGTAAGATGAATAATAATGTTATAAAATTAAAAATTGAGTTAATACTATTAATAACGGCTAGTTCATAATAATATTATAATAATATATTGTTGTTTAGTAAAACCCGGTATTGTGTACAACACACACTATAGTGGAAGGTCGCGATTACGTGTAATGTAAGCCATGTCAGAGTTGCATGTTGTGCAAGAATACATCATTATTTCGTATAACAAAATCCAACCATATTTCATTTATACATTGAATATATATATATATACACACACTCAATGTTGCGTAGAATGACTATTATAAAACGAACATGAAATTGTGTGTAACACGATCCAAGAATAGCATTGCATATACTGCAAGATAATATGGTGTTGCGTATAGTACAAGCTGAACGTCGTGTTCTGTATAATAGAAGAAAATATGAAACTAAAATAATATTTTTCATAAAATCTCGGGGTGTTACATTCTACCCCCCATAAAATGAATTTCGCCCTCGAAATTCATCGGGGTTACAAATCGTTTATTACTAGAAAGTTTCTTTAATAGAAACCCACATCGTAAAAAGGAATACCAAAACATGGCTTTAAAAAATGAAGTATGAAACTTAACGGTAACCCAAATTAACTAATCACTGGGTTTCCACATATGAGAACATAGGTGAAAATATGGATGTGGAAGAGAAATATAACCATCATGTTCTGATGGAGAGTGGTAGAGAACATGGCTATGCAAAAGCCAAAAATCACAAAGTCATAAATTTGTGATGATCTTGGGTACCATATGATTCATCAGATATAAGGGCACTAGGAAAACTTATTTTGTTTTTCAAGAGCATTTCCCTAAAGTTGAAGAATTTGAATTAGAATAAATACTTAATTTATTTTGGTACAATCTCACTGTTGTTCGTGTTTTGAACAATTTCCACTTCATCTCTTAAAGAAAAGAAGTTGAATTTGTTATTCGTGATATGTTAAGAGATCATGTGGTAGAATGACGTGTCATTCCATCTGTTTCAAACAAAAGGGTAGAAAATGTTATCAAATATACATAAGTCCATCTATGTTGAGGTTAATCGTATATGATTCCAAAAATGATCTTATACTTCATATATCATACCACTTAATAAAATAAAACCAGTTTCTACTAACCAGGGACTTCCTGTAGGCTAGTGGTAGGCGATAAAGGCCAGTCGCACTTCGGTTGTGGGTTCGATTCCCACAGCCTTTTCTGACGCGATGGGTTGTCGTCCATCCTGCAGGTTGTCCTTTTCCTAAAACTACATTACTATAACATCCCATCAATAATATTGAAAAAAAATTCTATCCTTAAACAATACTAACTTATTTCCAATGTAATCCATTCCAATATTTAGTCTTATCCATAATACTGCAGCCCACTCTAATATTATAGTGAAAATGATTACCAGAGATTTCATATAACAAGCAGGTTAATACCATCGTTGATCCACATATATCATAAGATACGTCTTGTGGGTCACATTCCAAATATTCATAGGCCTTAATAATGTATTCTCTTGATAAATGAAGACCCATTGAATCATATTGAAAACATCAGTGTTGTCAAAAGTTAACTCTTTCCACATACCAAAATCCCAAAAATTCTATATACTCAAACCATAATATCACTTAGTCCTTATATCAGTCATGAGCTCGTGAATACAATAAAACATCTCATTATCTTCTTATCCCTTCATTATGCGCGTATCATCTACTTTCCAAAAATATCTGAATAACATTTCATGATTACTGGTACCATTCAACATATACTTTAAAATACTCTAGGAAAAACAATAGTGTAACAATCCTTAGATGATTCTTTATTCAATAGTACCATACATTATTCTTTCTAAACATACAATCATTCCACTAACTTCTTAAACCGCTGACTGAGCTTCATCATCTCATATTTCATTTGTAGTCTCTTCATCATCATCCACATTAATACTACTCATATGACCATGCGGATTATCTTCATGAGATTTTCCCTTAGGGCATTGATTTTCATAATGCTCATACATTCCACATTTAAAACATCTAATCATTGTTGATGTCGTAGAAATACCATTATCCTTGTCGATGGTGTTAAATGAACCTTTTCCTTTCCACTTACAGGCTTTGTGTCCTTCTTTTCCACACCCAAAGAATCTTCTAGTTTCTTTGAAACAATCTCCCTTATGCCTCTTCCCACATGATTTACATGAGGGAAATTGAACTTTCTTTCCTCTATGATCATCATAAAACTCCATCTTTCTATTATTATCTGTGTCAGGAAACTTACCAAAGTTGAGATTATTGAACATATTATGTGATTTTTGATTAGGAATAATAACGATGTTCGTACTTCCAAATCCCATTTCATTTGGTTGCTCAGGAATAATATCATTCCATTTTCCGTTATATCCTCCATTATCGTGAATCTTCTTGTTTCCAACCATTTTCTAAAACCCAAAAATAATAGTTTAAGAGGCAAATAACATGCTTGGGAAAACAACATAATAAAGGGGGAGTACCTTCAATATCTAACATCTTAGGTTTAATTCTAATATCATTAGCGCAATTCTAGGACTATAACCTATACGTATACTTAACCTTAGGTACATCCCTAGGCATACCTTAGAAATATCTCTAGGGATCTCACTAACGTTTTCGCATCCTAGTTTCCAAAGGTTAACTAAAACTTTCCTCTGATACCAATTGTAGATACCCAAAGCTTGACATACATGGAAATTACATTACTTTTTTGGAATACTTAATACACAAAAAAAAATACACACAAGGACCGTAATAGTTTAGTGTATTTGGAAACTCGGAATATAAACTTCTAATAATGTTGAAATATCTTCAACAACTCCCATAGAAATCTTCCCATTTTTGTTTCCTTACCTAAAACAGTTCTTTATTTCCTGGGGAAAATAAAACATAAAACGGTGATCTTAAATGATCAGTAAGGGCAATCATAGATAACATAAAACAATCCATAAACTTTTGGAAGCAAAAACTTGATCATGTAATTTAAACATCAAAATCTTGAGCAATGACATAAATTGTGGAAGTACCTAAGGCAAATATCATAATATAACATCAACCGTGATAAAATATAATGGGAATAAAACATGTAATTGTGGCAACCATTCAGCACATGTTATGATTTCCATAGTAGCCAAGGCATTTCTTCCAAGACCATCTTAGTGGACAAAGTCCCTTTCTGAATTGAGTTCACTCCTCGTTTCAGTCCTGTAACACTGAACCAGATTAACTTACCATTCCAGCCATGTCTATCTCATGAGATATAAATCTTTACCCAATGCATTAGAGGGAGATATAGGTCCCACCCATCTCATAATGAAATCATTCTTACATGTTCCGCAAAATAAACATACATCATTCATAATAACCCAATAAATAAAATGTGGTTCATAAACATCATCCCATCATCACATAATCCATATAAAAGAAATGGATATCATTTCATAATATGAAAATTGAAACCCTGTAAATCATATAGACATTACACTTGAAACATACACATGTTAAATAATGTCATCTTATATGAAAATGGTTTTGATAAAACACTTTAAATTAATTCTTGAGGAAAATATCTTTTTTTCTTCAAAATCATTTTCCTTTCACAAAATGTCATGCAATTTTAGAATAAAAGGTTTTTGTTGAAAATAGTCATGAAATATTTTGAAGGAATATTCATGAAAATAAGGCTTTATAAAACCATAAAAATCCTTTCATGCTGTATACGTTAAAAAAATCTCTTATCGTACTTTTGTCGGAAAAGTCAAAAAAGTACCTCGTAACATTAGCAAAAGTTAGATTCCTTACCAACCATGTAGTAAAAGTCTAAATTGTGTGAAAAGTATTTTAAACGTACATGAAACCATTTTGTGGAAACATGGACATGGATGATAACAATAACCCCAGTAAATAATTACGAATATGAAATCTCGGATAAAAATGAGATTTGAAAAATTATCCCTTACCTTAGGTCCGATATGCTTCGTATGGTTTCGAAACTCTTGTATAATGATTTAAATAATGTCATTGGCTTATTACATAATCATATTAATTGTTATTATGTCATATATGTTTCACTTATGACTTTATATTACCCGTTTTTTGTAAATTCCATGTCAAATTAGCGTTTTGGGTAAAATCTTTTCATTTATCGTATGTGTTTCGACTTGTTGTTTCTTGATATTATTACTTATATCCTGATAAAACATGATTAATATATATTCATCATATACATATATATTATAGATCAATAAAAGTAATGAAATACACCGTTCATGGAGACGGTAGGCCGTACGTACGCATGAACGTTGTTTTGGTTTCCTTATTGAATTGAATCAAACTAAATAGATGACATACATATATATATACATAATTCCAGTATCATTATTATTTCATATATTTCATTATTATTCATTATATAAACTTTATGATCATTCATGTAGGGTTAATCATGGAGAATTAATCTCATCGCATTGTGGAGACGGTAGTCCGTACGTACGCACGAGCGATGATATCATTCCCATAATTATAGAATTTGAGTGGATGGTATAATATATCAGAATAAGTATGATGTTATAATAACCATATATAGTTATTCTTTACACTATTATACCCATCCATGTAAGGCGTTGGTGGAAAAACAGATTACACCATGGCATGGAGACGGTATTCCGAACGTACGCACACACGGTGATTTTGTTTTCTGTAGGATGGATAGAAGGTGAAATAGAGTTGTTTAATATTTATAATAACATATAATTATATGAGGGATACTGATGTTATTAATTCATAATGAAACAACTAAATAAGAGGAAGTTTAATAAGACATAAAATTGAAAGAATCAGTAATGGATATTACCTCCTCTTTGACATGCCTCTTTGAATCCTCCTCTTAGGGTACTAAAATTGGTCTTTGAAGAAGACCAGGACCTCTAGGATGTTTCTAGGGAAGTTTATAAGGGAATTTTTTAGGGTTTTTCCAAGCATTAAGGCTCAAATTGATTACATTAAGAGAGGGAGGAGGTGCCCTTTTATAAGGAAGGGGAGGGGAACCTTTGGAATTCTTAAAAATATTAATTTATAATAAATCTAACCCCACTTAAAAACATCCAAAAATGACTCATATTCAAAGATTATATGAGATAGGGTTGAAATATCATCAGCCAATCAAATTTAGACATGTTTTGATCTTAGTTTAAAACTTATCATTTTGATTCATCCTTATTTAATCTATTTATGTTTTTTGTGTCAATAAAATTCTAAATTTTAAATTATAAAAAGTATTTACTTATATGTTGTTAATTTTCCATAATTGCTAACTTAATAACATTATAGACCATATAAATTTAAATTTATAATTTTTTAAATATTTTTGTGATTTTTAAACAATTTTATAATATGATAGTTTTATAAAATAACAATAGTGTCAATTTTGACACTATTCATTTATTTGAATTTGAATAAAATATATACCGAATATATGTTAGAAATAAAAGCTTTAATAGATTCAGAAAAGGTCATATGTATCTATAAAATTAGTGGATCACATTAAATAGGTTATATAATATTTATTTTATTATTTTTAATACCATTTATTTGGTTTATCTCTTAATCAAATAATTACTACAACATTTTTGTATAATTACTTAATATAATTATTTGTTGCATAAAATTAAAAATAAAATTCTATGATAAAGATAAATCTATTAAATTTCACAATAACACTTTTACTAGAATTTATCATCTTAAAATCACAATATTTAAATTGTTATATTTATGAAATTATGAAGGTGACAACTTTGGCATCATTTAAAATAAAATAATGTAAGTGTCATAATCACTTTTATTAGGCTCCAAACGGTTATATTTTAGGTCACTGGATGCCTAAGGTGTATATATACACTAACAATAATTTTTGGTCAGGTTTGTGGGACGTTTAATAGGTATTATTACTATATTACTGATTTTTTACTTAATAAATAATTTCTACATCATTAATGTATCACCATTAATGACAATTATTTAATACCTAAAAATTCTAAATAAATTATCATGATGTAGATAATTTTAATATATTTCTGTAAACTATTCATGTTCTATGTTTTATGATGTTTATCACTAAATTTAAATTATTATACTAATAAGATTTAAGAGAGTGACATGTTGTCACTTCCTTTGGTTTTAATAATAATTAAATTATTTTCATGGTCAAAAGTCTATAAAATGAATATAATATGACCCTTAGGTGACATGGGTCTATTGTTAACCATCCAATAGAATTTTGGCATGTGTTAGGGTAATTTTATAATATTATATTTACTCTTAATTACCGGATTTACCTTTAACTAAGGTAAATAAAAGTTACCGTAGTTACTATTCATAATTCCAAAAAATTAAAAGTAGCTTATTAATATAATTTGGACCCACTTATTCCAAATATAGAATCCATTTTTCCAAATTCAATACACAAAAGTTTCAGAAATTAAATTAAAATTAATCCCTTTGTCAAAAGAAAACGGGTTTCTCTTTAAAACATTGGAAAAGATTGAATTGATTTAACCTATGAATTCAAGGTAAAATCAATGCTAATGAAATAAATTATTTTAAATGGTAAAAATATATTCTATTAATAATTTAAAACCATTCCATATTATAATTTAACCACATAAGTTATTACGATGAAAAAAGTTGTTTTTAATTAAAATATAGCGTGTTTTTACTATTCATTAACATATAAAAGTTTTCAGAATAATATGAAAATTTTATCCAAGGTAAAATTTTATATCTTGATTCCAAATAATAATTTTATTTTGTAAAATTGAACTTATAAAAATGTCAAAAACTAGATTTAATGTGGGTGCTCCATCAAAAGGCGGCAAAACTGCATTTTTTGAAAAATACTTATTTTACCCGAAAAAATTATTTTTTTCTTATACCATGATATAGAAAATGTGTAAGATGAATAGTAATGTTATAAAACTAGAAATTTAGATAATACTATTAATAACAGCTAGTTCATAATAATATTATAATAATATATCATTGTTTAGTAAAACCCAGTATTGCGCACAACACACGCTATCGTGGAAGGTCATGATTGCGTGTAATGCAAGACAAGTAAGGGTTTCGTGTTGTGAAAGAATCCTTCATTGTTTCTTATAACATAATCCAACCATATTTCTTTTATACATTGAATATATATATATATACACACTCCATGGTGCGTTGAATGTCTATTATAAAACGAACATAAAATTGTGTGTAACACGATCCAAGAATAGCGTTGCGTATACTGCAAGCTAATACGGTGTTGTGTATAGTACAAGCTAAAATTGGTGTGCTACATAATAGAAGACAACAGTGAAACTAAAAGAATATTTTTCATAAAATCTCGGGGTGTTACAGATCTCTCATTGTACTGAAGGTGGTATATATCCTAGGACTGAGACTGAATCATATTTCAATCTGGATTCCAAATGATTCGGGATATTGTATGACATTCTATAACGCAAATATATTTTATTAAATATGTTTTTCTTAATTTAATTTATTTGATAATTTATGTTATATGAAAAACTGATTATTAACAAATTGATAAAACTATTAGTATTTTTATTTAAACTTGAAAATAATTAAACAATAATTAAACACGGTGTCATGAAATTTATGTAACACCTTTTAAATAATATTTATATTTTTATGTATAAAATATACAAATTAAAAAGATTTTAATTTTTAGTAAAGTAATTATATAGTCTGGAAATATGATTTTTCTCAAATATAATTTCATTTTATTTTATAAAAAATAATAAATGTACTATTTGATAAATTTAGACAATTATTTTAAAAAATATATTTAATTTTTTAAATCTGCATATTAGAATTATCTTTGGTTGAATTTTGGGACTTCTCTGAAAATATAAATATTCAAATGAAAAGTGAGAAATACTATTTTTATTGAATGTTGTCTTTTCATTTAATGACTTGATAATGATGAATTTAGTTTAAAATGTTTTTAAAATAAAAATTAGGTAAATAATAAAATAATTAAACCAATACAGATCATTTTAATTAATATTATTCTGTATTTCATTATATATACATTCAAAATTTTTTAAACATTCCTTTTTCGAGAAGAGATTTTTCATCACGTTTATGTGACTAATTTGTACTTAATTTCATCCAATTCAAATAAATAAATTTATAAAAATGAAATAATATTTTAAATTTTTATATTTAATATTTTTTAATAATTTTATCATAATTTTGGAATGTAATGAATATTTAATACTGTAAAAATTAATTATAGTATTAATGTTTAAAACAGGTTTATAGGGTGTTAAAAAATGATAAGGCAAAATGTGACCTATAATCATGTCAAAAACCCATATTATATAAATTATTAAACTATATAACCACATTGGTTTTATAATAAAAAAAATTGGATCCTTTTTACTTGTAAAATATATGGGTAGACTTTATTCATTTTATAATTTTGATGTGTTTCCTCACACCACTTATAAATATTTACCCCTATACTCTTCTATTCACACAATAAACGATATTTTTCATGGAATATAACTATTAATTTATCTTATTTACATCTCCCATGACTTATATATCTTATTTTTTTTCATAAATCAATTATATAAAGCCTTTTGGTTATTACATAACAAAGATGCCAGAAGAAGGGGTATCGATAATAAACTAGAGTTTTCATTTTATTTCATTTTCCACATCTTTAAAATAAAATAATGTAATTATGGTATACTAAGACTATTATATACCTAATAAAAATATGTTATTAAATTAATTTCATATTTTAAATTCATTTCATTTTCCATCAAATGGGATATGAAATCATTATTTATTTGAATAACTAACTATATCCTAACAATCCATTGATAACCGCTTTCCATAAACCCCACAAATGACTAGATATAAAAATAGATTTAATACCTATATATTATATTTATTATATTTCTATTATCTTGGAATTATTATGACATATATAAATTATTTCATTCAATTCATTGTGGGATACGATAACATCGTTCATGTGTGTGGTGGATTACTACCTTACGAAGAATTACAAATCGTTTTTCTCTAATAGTTTTGATTGAAGGTAATTATTTAAAAATTAATTAATATATGTAATATATTTGACATATAAATTATTTGTTAAAATTAATAATTTATCTACCATCCTTCCATTTGATACTTCAAGTGAGGGGAAACAACCTTCTTGCGTAATTATGGCCTACCGTCCCCATTAATGGCAATTAAATTTTATATCAATAAATTTATTAATTATTATAATAAATATATTCTTACTATATATTATATTTATATCAAGATTAAAATTATGGTTCATTTGGATCCATGATCAAATTAACCGGATCGAATATACCAAATCAAAACATCCACGGAAAATAAAGTAGTTATTACTAAAAACATGATTTTAACATGGAATTTGTTTCATAAAAGTTCAATAATGGGTCATAAGTAATTCATATATGGTATTATCTATGTATGTATGGAAATATAATAATTTTATAATAAACTTATATGATTATAAATGGTATTCAAAATTGTTTGAATTATGTAGACACATAAGGTATTGTTTTTTATTAAATTTCCATCTTTGTGACATAAGTTGTGTTATCAAGATAGATTATTATATGAGATGTACATACAACCTCTTAAAAAATATATATCATTAATTTAATTAATTTAATTATATTCGTTGTTTTATGGGATTTTATTCTTTTATGGCCCTTACTATTCAAAAGACACCAATGTGTTTGAGGATTGAAATTACATTCTCCCTGTTAATTAGGGTTGTCCATTTTTATGATATCCATGATGAAATCGTGTTATATATTAATAAATAACAACATCTGATTTAGTTTTCTATGGTTATTTCATGAAAATACAAATTTTCCATTCATTTCCTATCTTTATATACTCAAAATAACAAAATTAATTTTTACTAAAAATCATTTTTATTTCTATCTTTGGTTGAAAACAATATTTATTCCGTATAAATGTTTTCTATAAATGTATTCAATTTTTTTTTAATTTCCAAAAATGATTTATTAAATACTTTTCTTGTATTTTACATCTTAAAATGTGTTTTTAAAGGAAAAAATTTATCATTTTTCAATCAAGTCTCATTCAGCATTTTATAAAAGGTAAATTGAATCATTGTTTTAGTATTTATGGAATTAAAAGAATTACCTCCATAATGACCATTATTTTCATTCAAAATTACATTCTACGTTTTCATGATTTTTTTAATAGAAAACTATTTTCACCTTATTTTAATAATTTTTAATTTTATAAATAAAATTTTCAAAGAATGTATATTTTCCACAAGAAACATGTTATATGATTTTTCATTGAAAATTAGTTCCCATATAATATGATATCATAAGATGTAACATATTAATTACTATGTATATAAATTAATGATAAAGTTATTATTATTTCTCTAAATGTTCTATTTTAATTCATAGAACATGTTTATGATGCCAGTTTGTTTTCCACAGATTATGATATGAAGAAATTTTCAATAAAACTCAAGTATTTGATGGGTTATGACATGATTATTGTCTTATGAAACCCATTTTTTTCATTGGTTCGAGTATAATGAATTTATTATGATATTGTTGAATATAAATCAATGATTTTATTTATTTGAGGTGTGATAAATATATCTCCCTCAAATTATTTTGGAAAAGGTTAATATCCCATGAGATAAATAATACTAGAATGGGAAATAAACTCAATTCTGTAATGAGCTTCTTCTAATCTAATAGTATTGGGAGTAGACATTTACAACTATGAATGTATTATGAGTTTACACATTCCACTATTGTATCCTTTTAAATGAGCCTTGAATTCTAAGGAAATTAATTTTTTTTGCAATGTGCATGCCATAATTCCATGTCTCATGACAATGTTATGAACTTATGGATCATGTTCATTGATTACCTTATGATTAATTCCATACAAATTTATTATATTTATTACTCGAATCATGATTAGGATCTATGATATGATGGGTATTGTCTTAAAATAATACAATCTTGTTCTCATATGCTTATTCTAATGTTATGTTTAAATATCGTTCTTATTTACCCTTAATTATCATAAGAGCTCATAATTTATTATTCTTCCATTCCCCTTGTACCGCCACGGCCCCCGTTACAAAGAGTTGGTGAATTATTATATAACATTCTCATGATCATAAAAGATCACGTCTCTAAAGACCGATTAGTTTAGTAACCTTGGATCACTAGATACATTCATAAAGTTTGGATTACATTGTAAAGTGAAAAACTACAAAAACATCTTGTCTCCATAGACCACACACATATCCCCTCATACTATCCCTGTAGGTCATTCATAAAATACTTCTTCACATCCTGGGAAAAATAAAACATAGAAATGGGTGAGTTCAGATGCCCAGAAAAGATAACAATATAGAAGAATCTTTCATAAATCAGCATAAACATTTAAGGCAATGTATAACTAAAACAAATGCCTTTTAAACATGAAATTATATATAATATGGAAGAAATAAAATGAAATAATTCCATTTACTTATTCAAATGGATATTCTACTTGTCTAATAATCAAATTCAATATCAATAACCACATTCATAATGATGGAATGCATAATTCTAGAGTGTCATAACCACATAGTCAAGTCCTTTTGCCAAGACTACAAATAGGAATTTGTAAAGGCCTTGTGCCAAGACACAAATTTGTCTCATGAGACCTGCCGATGCATCGGGGATCTATAGAGGGCTCCACCCATCACTTACTAAGTACAATGCATTCCTCATATGCACATGTTTAAACATAAAATTAACATTCGTATTAAAACTAGAATAAGAATTATCAATACATTATCTATAAACCATGAATAGTATTAAAATAACACATCCACATTCAAAAAAATCACAAAAAAATCAAAATAATATGAAAGTTTGGTATCATAATAAATCAACTTCAAATAAGCTTAAAATCCATCAAAGGATGTTGATATTGATGAAATCAAAACAATTTGAGAGAGATATCTCCTTTTTGAAATCATTTAAAAGTCACATAATTATAAAAGAAAACCTTTACATTGAAAATACTCTTATAATCTTATAAGGGATGTTTCTATGATTTTATAATGGTGGAGAATAGCCACACCTGCCGTATAAGGTTAAAAAGACATTCTTACCTTAATTTCATCGAAAAGGATAAAAAGAACCTTGTTTGGAAAATGATGTCATGATTACTTTTTAAACAAATTATTAAAAGTCAAAAGGGTATAAATTAATTTAACCCACAATCTATAAAATAGTAATAATTATTTGAAATAAATTTTTAAGAAACATGGATGTTGATGATAAAGAGGTCCCAGAAGATAATTATGTATAAAAACCTTGGATAATGAGAAGATTGTGAAATAAACCTTTACAAATTTAGTAACATGAGAATCATACACCCCATGAAAGAGGTATCATATAATGAATATGTAAATATACATAAATTAAAGTGTATTACACAAAGAATACAATTATGGGTAGTACATACACCACACAAAAGGTAATAGTGGCAATATGGCATGAATTTCACAGGAATAAAGAGTGCGATGAAAACCCCTAACCTTGTACATTTCTTTAGTCGAGGGTAGGTTAAACTCCTTTATAATGGTGAAATAATTGTAATTAAATTATTCAAGAATCATATACATTAATTTGATATCATATATGATCTTTTAACATTGCTTTGTTAATAATATCTTTGTATTATCGTTGGTTTGGGTGTTAACTGATTCACTTTCCATTATATGAATTATTATGTAAGCCATGATTGTTATGAATATGTCGTATCTTATTCAAATAAAGAATTATATTAAGTGTTTAAACATTATTTTTAACCACCAAATGAAAATTATTCTTGAATGGATACGATGGGGAATGAATCTCGTCGCTTTCTTGGAGACGGTAGTCTGTACGTACGCACGAGCGACAATATCATTTTTTTGATATTATAATAATATATAGTTGGATTGTATATCATATATACAGAATCATTATCAAATTTTATTTATTATTTACATCAATTACACATCATTATCATACCCAAACAAATAATAATGATTTGAATAACAAATACACCACGATGTGGAGACGGTAGGTCGTACATATGCACATATGGTGACATGTCATTCAAAGGATGGATAAAATGTTGAATATGGTTGTAATATATTTTTAATAAAATCACTGTATATATAATATATTGGATTCATTATTTTATAATGTAAATAACAAATACAGAATAAGTGGAATAAGAAAGGAACTTGAAAGATGGTGGTGAAATAATTACCTCTTCTTAGGGTTCTCACTTTGGATTGATCAAAAGGGCTCAATAAGATGGATTTATGATAAAACTAATGCATCTAGGATAAAGTTAGGTAAGTTGGGAGGATATTTGGGTAGGTTTTGGATGATCAAAATGTCTTTGAAAGTGTGAATTAGAGCGAAGTGGGAGTTCCCTTTTATAAGATAGGTGAGGGGAACCTTAAGAAAAGATAGAAATATTATTTTATAATAAATTTCTATTCAGATTATAATGGATCCTAACTGATTTATTTTGATGCTAAGGTGGGGATGGGGTGAAAACAACTCAACCAATAGTTTTTAGACAGGTTTGGGTTACTTTATAAACATTATCTTTTAGTTTAACTCTTGGTTAATTAGTTTGACATTTACCATGTCTCATTGTATTTATATATTATATGGTGAATAATATTACTATAAACATCCAAGAGACTGAAAATTGGTTCACTAATAAATCAAATTTCATATATTTCCTTTTCCAGAACCATATATTTTGAATACTCTTATATCAATTTATAGTATAATATTTTTTCTAAAAACACTTTTATGTCCATTTTGACACTATTTAAAAATTGAGTTTTTTAAATTCATAACAACATTATTAATTCAAAAAAAATTCATTTAATAAATAATAAATTCTAATATTAACCAATAAAATTCGTGTATGTCATCAAAACAATCAAATTATATTTATTTTAACATTTATAATACCAATTATTTGATTCATTCATTAATAAGTAAAATACAATATCATTATTGTGTCATAAATATATTTAATTATTCAATGTCTAAAAATTATAAATAAAATACCATTATGTAGGGAAAATTTTTATATTTATAATTAATATCTATATTAAAAAATATAACATATATATCCCTATGTAAAAACTGTTTTTCAAAAAGAAATATGCTTATGTCATTTTTGCATTTACATTAACTTAATTAATATAATGTTTCATTATCACGTACATGTGGCACCATGGGGTCCCAAAATAGACCCAATGATGACCATGGTCGGACATGTATCAAAATATTGGGTTACTACATGTCTTAGTGTGATTTTATATTATTATAATATTATTTTTTTACCCTTATTAACCGGATTTACCCTTTAACCATAGTAAATAAAATATTTACTGAAATAATTATTCAAAATTTCTAAAAATAAAAGTTAAATATTTACAAAATTTGGACCTCCTTATTCTAAATATAAAATACATTTTTCTAAATTCAAAACACTAAAGTATCAAAAATTAATTTAAAATTAATTCCAATTGTCAAAACAAAAAAGTGTGTTTTTAAGAAATAATAACTATCAAAACATTGACACTTGCTTATATACAGTTTAAATGTGAAATTATGTACAATGACCAACAACAGATTAAATGGTAAAAATATAATCTAATTATACTTTAAAATAACACAAATTCATAATTTACCAATGTTATTTATTTTGATTAAAAAAGGTTTTTTAAATAAAATTTGTAATTTTCACTATTCACTCAAATGTGAATGTTATTAGAAAAGCACAGAAAAATTATTAAAACTAAATTATTATTTCACGATTCTAAATAAGAAGTTTATTTTGTAAAATTGAATATATAAAAGTTTCAAATATTGGATTTAAAAGGAGTTCACCATTAGAAGTCAGTAAAAGTGCATTTTCTGAAAAATACTTCTTTTATCTGAAAAAATGGATTTTTTCTTACATTATGTCTAAGAAACTCATAATATGGATTCTAAAATTATGAGGATTATATAAAGTTCAAAATTAAGTTAATAATATTCATTACCTCTTTTTAACGGTTAGTTTGGCAAGTCATGGTGCGTTTGAACTCGGTGTTGTGTGTATTGCAAGTTTTTGAATTACTTTGAAAAAATAACGCACTATGAAATATTGGGGTGTTACACCCCAGGTTATGAAAAAATGTTTCATGTATGAAATTTTTAAGATGGTATCTATTTACAAAAATCATATTGGTATATGACATACCACATTTATGTACAATTTATTTAGGTTTGTATGTTTTTAATAGCAGTCCACCTAAACTATACTATCATGGATTATTATTTTTTATAATGTATATTCAATTATTATGATGTAATACTTATGTGTGATCTTTTGGGTTTTTACTATTTCTATTAGAGAATATTTTATTTAATCATTTGGATCTAAATTGAGAATACATTTGTGAGGACACTTAGGGTAATCCTATGAATAGGAGAACACCAAGTGATACAGTTATGGAAGTAGTATTTTTTTCATAGAAATAATTCCCTATCTGAATACTAAATCTGGAATTATTTCTGGACCACATGTATCTACATGAAATAACTCCAAAAAAAGGAGTTTCAATCAGGACTCATGCTTAACCTAATACATGAAAATTTTCTATACTACATACATGGTTTGACTAACCCCTGGGTAAATCATTAGTTAATTTTATTTCTCATTATGAAAAATCCGGAAGGATATGAATAATTACCATGTGTATCCTAGGTTAATGTGATGATAGAATGTATTTACAAGAATTTTTCATTATTTATACCTCTTATATGTGATTTTTTTATTAGCTGTTTCATTTATATAATTATTGTTTCTTATTGTATGATTTTTTGTTTTAGTAAATTAATTGAACACGACGGAACTATTTTAATTCTATTTTTGATGGAAAATGAAATAATTTTACTCAAGAAAAAACAAATTTTATGACAATTATAATGAAAAATGATTTTTATACGATAAAAAAATTATAATGTTATGAATCATGCTAGACTTTCAAAGAATCAATAGAGGGATTAACATTATCTGGATTGCATTATAAGGAAAAAACCACCTTCATTAGTGGTTCTTCTAATCAACTAGTAAATGAGAAATGGATCAGTATAATTGAAATTGTAGTTTTTAATCCCTCGTATTCAGAGTATGAAAATTTCATTTTAACTACCTATCATTTGAATGAAGAATCAATATAAAGTGTGATACTATCCAGAATACCGATAATCAATATATAATTGACTCTATAGATGTGGACGAGTTTTTGAAATTATTTTCTAATAAGTATATTTCTATTATTCATCACAAGAAAATAGAAAATGAATTAATTAATTTATAGATTATAGACGATAAATTTTGTTGTACCTATCATTTGAATTTTATATTACATGTATAGTATGATTTTAGTATTATCATATAACTTGAATTTCAGGTTAGTCAATTAATTTTTTTCATAAAACCAAGTATCCATATAGAGTTATTCATATGAGTAATTAATATATATAATGGAATATTTTCTTTCTATCAAGTTGTACATAGATAATGGTGTAATAAATTAATCATATGGTTTTGAAAATATAAGTAAAACAAGTTTCAAATGAAACTCTTAAAACATTGTAGAAAAGAAGATGATATTTCATTCATTCTAAATGCGTGGAAGGAATAATAGAGTTAACTATATTAAGCGGACTGGTAAATGTTTTAATTATGGGAATGAATGTTATTGATAAATTATTTTCTTGATGTTATAATAATAAGTTATCTAATTAATCAATTTAATCCATCCTTGGGAGTTTATAAAACTGTAGAATAAATGTTGAAGAATGAATAATTTGGGAATGTTTGTAGGCCACTTATAGAGAGAAGGTAATATAGTGGTTGATTTTTTTTATGAAAAGGATACTGAATGGAAATAAATTTAATTTATTTATTATTAGGGTACATTCCAGAAGATTTAAATCTAATTGTTAAGGATGATAAACTCATACACAATCATTTTCACTCTCGTAAGGGTTGTTCTATCCAATTTTATTTTATAATTTTAAAAAAATACTTCAATGTTATCTATTGATGTAAATAGAGAGAAGGCTCAACTGAATTCCCTTCCCACACACTAGTATTTTAACTGAAATGAGTGTGGGAATTATTCTAACCAGTTCCCAAATCTGATGTTCAATAATGATTATTAACGTCAAAACCCTCTTAATACATAGGAAAATGGGTAAATCTCATTTGATCAAAATTTCTAATTAAGGGTGTGATAATTACACGAATAATGGTACTCTTACAATCCAATCTATAATTGATAAAGTCTTATTTGAATATAGAGCTAAATATCCATTTATATATACTTAATTTTCATCAGAATTAATATCACATCCATGTAGTTTGATGTATAAATAGATGATAAAACCATTAATTTTATGATGAACTCATCTTATATATATGGTTTCTCTCTGATTTATCTTTGTAGTAATGTGATTTTTGAAAATATTATCATTCTTCTTTTTAATGAATTTCTTTTTATCAATGGATAATATTACAAATATATACATAAATCAATAATAAATTTTCAAAGAATTAAAGTGAATTTTTATATTTGACCCCATTCAATGATAATTTAGTAGTGTGATGATAAATATTAACTTCTGATGGAAATAAAATACCTTGTGTTCAATTTTAGTCATATGAAAAAGGATAATTATCTCATAAGGTTATGTAGAAACTCAATAACAACAACCAGATCATGGTGATGGATTTTTTATATATATATTGATTATTTTTTATTCATTTATTGAATCATGAAGTCATGTTTTCAATATAACTCATATCTAGTGAGACAATTATTTTAAAGACAACATATATAATGTATCCAACATAGTTTCACAAATTGAAGAATAATCGATTTGATAACCTTAAAATGGGATTAATTCAGCCAATGGTGTCACCTTGGGGTGAACCTATTATATTTGTTATAAATTATGACATATTGATGTGACTTTGAATTGATAATCTGTATTTGAACTATATCATGATTAATAAATAGTATCCTCTAAAAATATTTAATGACATGTTCGACCAACATTGTGGAACTACATAATTTTCTAATATTTACTTCCATTATAATTATCATCAATTGTGGATGAAGATATAGGATGTACCGAAGAAAAAGTTTCATTCAACTTGTGGATATTATAAATGTTTAGGAACTCCATTTGTTTCTACTAATTCCTCTTTTATTTACATAGATTTAATGAATATATTGTTTAGAGATTATGTTGATCAAAATTTAAATGTCTTCAAAGATGGTATTATTATTTATTCAATGTGCATGAAAGGGAATGATGATCATTTGTTAAATGAACTAAATACTCTAATGAAGGCTAAACTGTAGGAAAATTTTATAGACAGTGAATGTTAACTAAAAAATATTTTATTTTTTTAATTCATTTAATCACAATATATGGTATATTGTTTGATCCATCAAAGATAAAGGCTATTGAATATTGGCACAAATCATCCATGTAGAGAATAAAATATAAATTTATTTGTTTAGAAAGATATTAGCAGTAGTTTGTGGTCATTTAAAATGTCTATATAATCCACTATCCATGTAAACTCTAATGGAGATCAAGTTCATCTTGATAGATAAATATGATGAAATTCAAGTAATTGAGGGGAATATTAGAAATCACACCTATTTTAACATTACCCTATACTATATAAGTGTTTTTAATCTATATTGATCCATAAAATAGGTGCATGGGATTATTTATTATATATAACTAAGTGGTTATCGATTATGCCTCATGGAAATTGAAGGTTCAAGTGAAAAAATCTAAAAGGTATTATTTTGATTTAGATATGATATGTTTTTCATTAATGATATAGAGACATTGTCTTAGAGATAAAAATGTGATATATATATATACTATCAAAATGTAATGTATACTTTCACACATAAGGATATAAATATGGACTAGTGAAGATTGATAGATTCAATTAACCATTTTGACTACTCAATACATTACCACCTTGGGAAAGAGAACAATTTGGTGAATGATTTGAATAAAAAGGATCATGATATCTTATCCCTGATAAGAATAAAAAATAACTACTATTTCTATATTTTTGAAGGAAGGGCTTGGAAATACAGAAGGAATGGGAGAAATATTAACATTTCTAATTAAATACTCATCCTTCTATCGATGTAATGATTAATGAGGTGAAAATGAATATGTGGAGGAAAAAAAGAAGGTTAGAAATATTCATGAGTTTGTCATTAATGATTATGGAATTAAAATGTTTTGTGACCATGTTTGTGTCCCATCAGTAACAAATATGATAATGGTGTTTTAGAGGAACATAATAGTTATTCATTCTCCATCGATCATAGAAGTACATATATGTTAGAATATTTAAAATAAAATATCTTATGGGATGGAATAAATGGATATATCTATAAGTTTCTGTCTCTTTTCTATGCATATCATCATTTTAAGGATTAGATAAAAATTTATTTTGGGTAGTTATGTCCATTACAAATACCATAATGGTAATAGTTAAACATCACCATGAATTTTATCATCAGACTCCCTAATACGTCTATAGGAAGTAATTTTATATCAGTTTTTGTTGATCTCTATAAAATGTGAACACACTCTATCAATATTATAGATAATTTAACACTAGATCATCCTTCAAGGACATAAATTTTTTTTGGGGTAATTTTTCATAGTGTACCCTTGTACATTTATTGTGATCGAGATCTAATATTTTCCATGATGTTTTGGTGAATTATTCAATATAACATAATACAGATTCATTTATATTCACAATGTATCATCCTCAAACTGATCCTTAGTCTTATAGAATAGCTCAACCCCGATAGGATATATTAATATCCTGTAATCTAAAATTCCATTGTGGTAGGGATAAACATATTCCTATTTTTGAGTTTTTATGAAATACTAATATTAACTATAGTATTTAATTAACTCCTAATGTATCCCAAAATAATATTAATTATACAAATCCTATGGGATGAAATAATTGTGGTTATGTAAAGGTATTTGGGAATGAGATAGATGCTGAAACAACAGAGATTTTTAGATTCATTCAACATCACATAAGGGTGGAAAAATCTCCATAGAAAATTTTACCTGATATTCATAAAAATGATCTAGAATATGAATTTTCTTACAATAATTTTCTCTGAATTTAATCGAGGAAGAAGTTTATTTTATTTGGAAATAAAAGAAAAATAACCCTTATGAATATTGTTAACATAAAAATTCATGATCATTTTGGGATGGTGGACAATTATGTGTAGATTCCACTAAAAATCCCTCTAGTTCGTGGTTTTTTCCATGAATATATCAATAGTAAGAATATACCTATACCATTAAATGTATAAAACTAAGAGTTTATACCACAAAAGAAATATATTTCTTTTGAAAATAATAAGTGGATTTTCTGGATCGATTAGATAATGTTATATAAAACAAGTGTACTCACCAAATCTATTTTAATTTGGGGAACTACCAATTTTAGAAATATATATGGGAAACTAAGGTTATGAATAATAATATTTATCATCATATATTTGTAATAGAGTGAATAATTTAAATGGAAAATTATTTTTCATGGGGTATTGTAATGCCATGTGATTTTAAATTATGAACATCATCTAAAATCACATATATGATATGAAAAATATATTAAAAGTAAATTTAACACCTTGAGAGTGTATGAAATATATTATAGAAATAAAATTAATCTCATTGATATATTGTTATGCATGACACACTAGGTTTAAATGAAATGAAATGTTCAATTAAAATATTATTATCTAACCATGGAAATTAAAACAGAGTTTCTAAGATTGTGGGTAATAATATAACTAAATAAATTAGTAATATTTAATGATTTACTAATTAATAAAATAAAATAAATCATTATCTATTATATTTAGATAAAATAAGAATCATTTTAAGGATAAAAAAATGTTTTCTAGAACACATTATTTTTCTAAAAACTAGTTTAATTGGGAATCACATATATAAATTAAAATTAATTTTAACCATTTATAGGAAAATAATTAAATAAAATAAACCTTATATATATAATATATATTTTATAAATTATCTTTCTCTGAATTTTTGGGATTTTCCCGAAAAGAATAATTTTTTGATGAATAGTCAGAAATACTAATTTTTTTTTTAAAATTGAATTTCTGTTTAAATTATTTACAAGGAGAGTTTATATTATGAACTTTTTTCAAGTGGTATTAGTTAAATAATATGAAATTTTATCTAATTTATTAATCTATAATCAATTTTATATTTATTTTTAGAATTAAATAATTATATACTGATGGGCATTTTCTCATTGGAAAACTATTTTTCTTCACGTATATAAAATTAAATAAATGATACATTCTTCTACATATGTAAATTGAATTTAATTAAATTTAATAAATATTTGGAATAAAAATAATTTATGTAATATAATAATTTGAAATTATTTATTTTTATATATATTAATATGGATGATAAAATGTATAATATTGATTAAGGTGAAAAGAGTGGTTTGTGCCTTATATGCCCCAATGTTAAAATTTATCTTCAAAAGAAATAAATTTTTTATTTTATAAATTAAAATAAGTATTTATATAATTTTGTTAAAAATTAAATAATATTGTTTATTTTAATTATATTCATAAAGGGTACATTACCAAGGTAAATAAAAATAGACAAGTAAAGTGGTTAAAACTAATATGGTAAACCTAATTAAATTTAAAGATTAGGGAATAACATGTGTAAGAAATGTTTTGTTGTGTTATAGGTATTTAATTACTATATAAACCCTCTAATACATTAATTATCATTTTTGGATCAAAATATGTGATAGTTTCTTCTCATTACGGAATTGTTTTGGTTATGTACAAAAATGCCCTGTATCATCAATTGTAATAGGACTGTCACTCAAATCACATATTCATAGATCTCAAGAAATTTTTATTTATAAAACATAGAAATTATCCCTCCCAAACATCTTTATCCCCATTATATATCATTTATTCATCCCTAATGTTCAACCCTAGGGCCCTAAATAATAGATCCAAATGAGGTTTCTCTTAGAGAAGGTAATCATCATCACTATGCACATTATTTTTCCTTTTTCATTTATATTACTAATATAATTATTAACCCATCCAATATAATAACATCAGTATATAACATAAAATTAAATTTTATTATGATAATGGAATAATATTTATCTTTATCCAATTAAATAAAATTGGAAACTAAATTGAAAATCATGTGTACGATGGACTACTACCTCGTGAACAGATGTTACTTTTTTCCATCAACAATTATCATGGTTTGATTAATGTGGTATTTGATTCATATATTTAATAATAATGATATATTTATTCTAATAGAGTTATAATATCACATTTAACTTCTATCATTTTTTCCATTGTGTATCATAAAATGTCACTCTTGTGTATAGATGACCACAAATGTGTGTAGTAATTTTCTTCTTTTTCAGTTAAAATATACATTATAATTAATGAGGATATATATAATTTATATATTTTGAATATTTAAAATAATAGAAATTATGAAATTTAATTATATCTTTATTTCCATACTATTTCACACATTAGGAATTATATCACCACATGTTCATAATTACGATATGCTCTATCCACAATGATATGTGATTCATTTTTCTCGTTCTATTTTTAATGAATGGATTGAAAGATATTTATAAATAATGATAAAGATAATATTTATGGAAATAATAAAATTATTTATATGATTTAACTATATCCTACACACATGAACCAACACAGTCACGAGAAATATACCTAGGAAAAAAATGCCATTGACACCCAAAAGAAGAAAAAATGAAATATTATTCACATAAAGGGGGTATAATGTTACATAAGTATCGTATATAATATGATAATTAAGATAATGGTACTTTAACAGATATATAGTATATATATAATTATTATATTGTATATTTAGACAAAAATTATATGATTCCAAACTGAGATAATGGTTTCTCATCATACTTTTATTTAGTGAGAAATATGTTATATTCAACACTTATCCTATAGTGTTATGTATATAATTCTATTTTGATATGTTATATCAGGAATATATTTCACTCTTTGGTATTTAATTTTTTTTTTTTGAATTTATTCATTTCACATGTATAATGATTCAAAATTTACAAAAGTGGTAATGGTTTATTTCACATTCAAATAGATATTCTGTATTGTTTATGTTTATGTCTCTTTTTGTGTAATTATTCATTATTTCAATATGATACATGGTCTACTTTCTTATCCTATAATAATTCGTGAATTTTATTCATGTAATATTACCATTTTTGTTCCCTTTCGTAATTAAATTATTGATAAATTATTCTTATTAAAATATGATTTTATTTCACTCTTTGGTAAAATATCCTTTTCATAAAAATTTATCTTTTCGAAAAGAAATTATATTATTTTAGCATTTTCATACTCATTTATTTAAGAATATATTACCCAAATGTCTTTTTATATATATTTTTAATGGAATATTAATGTCATATTCAAAAAAATACATCTTTTCATTTGATCATAAATGTGAATTCAATATTTGTTTTTTCATTTACAACTTGAACAAAATATCCCCCCATAATAACCACATAATGTTTTAATTATTAGTTTTTAATATTAAAAATTTATTTTTAAATTATGTATCATTGAAAATATTTTTGGAACATTTAGTTTTAAAAATATTTTCATTATGAAATGTTATTTTCCTCAAAAATGATTTTATTGTCCTATTTATGGAATTTATGTTCATTAGGTACATCAAACCCTTTATTGAACTTATGATCCATTGGAGATATGATATATTAATTCTATAAATATTATTTTACCAGAGATGTTATGATCAGGTTGACAATGGTTGTAAAAATTTATTACCATACACCATTTTAATTTGTATAGTGTGTGGTTATTATTTTTTTATTGGGGATTGTATTACTATTTTAAATGATTGTTTTTTGGTAATTATTTTTATGTTGATTATTTATAACACCATTAATATGAGGAATGATTCGGAATTATTGTTTTATGGGTGGGGTGAAGAATTATATAGCCCCTTGGTGTATTTGTTAGTGACATTAGACAAATCAGTTTGCCCAATTTAATTGGGTTTACCATATGTTTTAAACTATTAAATTATAGGTCTTAATAGTATGTTTCATATGTTTGACATTCTGAATTACCTCATTATGAGATCATTTATTGATGTTCCATGAGAATATTTTATTAGTTATAATATCCATGGTTGTGTTTCAAGCCCCTGTGATAATTTATATGGATTTATTTTAAGATCATTCTCATACCATTATTTCTCATGTAATTTATTTAATGGTAACTGTTTTAGATATTTACCTATAAATATTTATTATTTTACTTATAAATTATATTCCACTATAATTATACTCCTATTGAGCATTTAAGATCATGAATTTTTATTATTTATTTCCCCTATGATACAATGAACATTTTTTTATTCCTATGATGGGATATTCTATGGTGAAATATTATATTCCCAAAGAAAACACTTCATGTATTTTATATTTTCAGTTCAAATGTGATTTGAAACTATGTATGTTGTTTTCATAGACTATAAAACCACACAATCCTTCATAATGTGATTTCTTTTGTTTTATAAAAAATTAACATAACAACCACCAAGTCTATTATTTTAAATTTGGGTTGTTTTTAGTTGGTATTAAATGATGTTTAGTACAAATATTAGGTAGTTTATTTATAAAAACATTAATTACAGAACATAATAATATAATATAAATTTGTATTGGCTTATAAAAACATTATGTTTTGATAAGGTAGACATTATGTTTTTTTACATGAAGTAGATTCTAGTATAGATACTATAAGTGGAAGTGGTTCTATAATAAATATAAATATGTGTCACAACTAAGAAAAATGTGTCTCAAGATTGAATCTATGGTTTCTAAGTACATGAAATTCGCCATCAATTTGTGCATAGTTTTATAATCCTAAGAGATATGATTTGGATAGTTCTCATTTTATTTAAAAAAATCATAAATCATTTAAAAATGTTTCTTTGATTTGAATTTTTTTAAAATAATCCTTTTAAAAAAAATTATAATCCATGCATACATATAATAATTTACGTTATTTGATTCACTGTTTTTTGGATGATTAATTATATTTCGTAATTTAATTACATTATATAATACATTAAATTATTTAAAAATTGAACCTATATGAAATAATGTAAAACATATAAGTTAATATACCCAATATAGGGATTTCCCTCTGATGAAATATAAAGAAGCTATAGTCGGATATATAGCTAGATCTGAAAAAATTATAACCATATTAGGGAAACATTCATAGGTGACGATAAATGACCTTTCTTGTATGGGTAATACTGCCGATCTACCACATTATGTAACAATTTTTACCACATTATGAATGATCATCTTCCATCATTCAATGTGATGAAAAAATTATTTTATAAGAAATGGATATGTTCCATAATGAATATATTTCTTATCATAAGAAGTAATTAAAGGGTCAATGATTTCATGGGAATTTATTATGTGTGATATGTTTAATAAAAATAGTGGACATTGATTCAAAACATAGTTCATGAAAAGGATAATTAAAACGTGACATGGGAGTATTTTAGGGTACTCTTATTAGAAAATTATTTTCCTTAGTAGCAACTAATAGATTGGAGAGATAATTATTAAATATAAAACAAAAGAAGGTTGGATATTTTTCTATGCCTTAAGAAAAAATTAATATATCAAAAAATAATTATTCAAACTATATACATAATAATAATATAAATATATACCATTTCCATGATGGGATAATTTAATTCATTGGACATAACCCGGCTCCCAAACATTTTCATCATTTAAGGACATTGTATCATGCTTTATAAACAAAAAAATGAATTCTATAAGTATAAGGTCTTATATATGTAGTAAGGTAAAAAGGATTGTAAATAAAAATTGAAAAAGGGAAGAATGGGAAGAAGTATTTTCCAACATATTCTAATTTAGGAAATAAACACTTTTTACATTCTTGAAGGTGATGAGATCGTTCAAAAATTATGGAGTTAAATACCATCGTGCTTGTCAATTTATGAAAAGAATGATTTATAAAATGATTAATGATTCAAATGTATGTATATGGGGAAATATTCAAATAAATTTTATAATATTGAAGGAAATTCACATCAAAATATGATAATAAATCATGGTAAAACAAATGTTATTACTATAGAAATAGTAGAATTATTAATGTTCATATATTTTGATACAATAATAATGTTACAAGATTATTTGATCAATGATATTCAGTTTATATGAAAAATGACCAGTATAAGAATTGTATTGTATATATTTTTCATTTTGTATTTTAGGGAATATGTTTTATATTACAAATGACAAGGACTCGTGATCCAGTGGAATGTTGAACAACTTGGAAAACACATGAATGTGGGAAAATGACACTTTATTTTTCTATATAATGAGATAGTAATGTTAAATATGTGTTTATGGGATGGTATTGGTGGGTATAAAATTAGTTAAATGATTTATGTTTTTTCCATCATTAATTTAGTCTACAACATGTAATGACTAATGAAATATATTCAAAAGCCAATGATTTTTATTTTTGATGAATGAATTTTCTCATTATAGATTTTTTTTAAAAAAATAAAAATATGACATTACGTGCCAATATATATTTTTATGGAATATAATATTTATTTAGTGATCCTAAATTTTTTTAAACATATAATTTTCTCACATAATATATAGATGATTCTGATCCTTTACCATTTATAAAATTTATTATATCAATTTTCGGAGTAACTATTATGTTATTCTAGAATAATGTATTATATTTGATAAATATTTTTAAACATTTTTTTATTGAACATACTATGAATAGTTTTCACTATTTTATGGATCATACAATCCGTGAAAAGTAAATTCTACTGCTCCAAACATAAAAAAAATGTTTTTGATCTTTATTTCAGTGATTAAGCGATTAAGTGGAAACTGATCAATGTACAATGAAAGGGTCTCATTTTTTAAGATATAAAAATATATACTGTAAGTATATTTCCATATATTGTTAGAAATTAAAATAATTCCTCAATTGTAGAAAAATTAAAATTACACTACGAAACCACCATAACACCTTAATTTATATTAAAATAATTTATTTTATATCCTTTATTTATTTATGGATTTTTGGGTGTTACCCTTCACTTGATCACCCAAATTCTTGTGATCTATGATCTCTACCACCATTTTTAATTATTTTTTCTCTTATCCCATTTCTATATCTTCACATCTCACTAATATTCTCTTATTGGAATGTTTATAATATGTTATTATACATAACCTTCTTACTTACCATTATATTATACCAAGGTGAAATTTTTATATTCTTTTTTATAGTGTTATTTTACAAAAATGGTACTGCGAAAATTAAAGCAGTTGATTTTCAAGATCAACATTAAGATGGGAGGATTCAATTTATTTAAGCTGGTAAAATTCAAAACCATGATATATTAAAATAGGAAAAACATGTTCGACAGATTATATGGAATGCCTCACAAAGAATATAATGAAATTAAACACCATGAGACCTTACAAAATATTATTTTTATATAAATTCAACCTCTTTGATAGCTTGGAATGCACACACCACCATGTTAAAACATATCATGATCCAATATTAAAATATTATTATGTTATCATAATAATATATCCCAGATATTAATTTTGTAGTAGTGAATAGTTATAAAAAAATTAAAAAAATAAAATTGTTTACACTTTTAAAAATAAAAATCAGCTTTTATTTATTTATTATAATTCCAATAAGAATCAATTGAAGTAAAAAAAATTATGTAGAAAACTGTATTTTTTTAAAAATTTACTTAGTCACACCATGATTGTGTTAATTAAAATTAACCATTAAAAAATTTAAAAATATATTCGAAAAAAATAAGCTTATTTTTATAAATTAACTATTCATAATTTTATTTTGGTGATTTTTTTGATCAATCTAAAAGGAATAATTTTTTCATGAATAGTAATAATACTGCATTTTATTTATAATATCCATTTCATTTAAATTATATATAATGGTAGATTATATGATAAATTGTTTTTAAAGTAAATATATTTCAATTGTGTTATAATTAATTAACATTATTATAATTCAATAAATTTCATATTGAATTTTTATATTAAAACCTTATATACTAATGAGAATTTTCATATTAGAAACACATCTTTTCATTGTGTCTATAGAATTAATCTGAAATTAAATTATACAAATTATTTGATATATATATATATTATAAAATGGATTAAATATTTTTAATCATAATAATTTCTATTATATATAAAATCTGATTTTATTTATTTTCATAAATATTAATTAGGATGAAAAAAAATTACAATGATTGCAGTTAAAATGTGGTTATCTTTGTTACTGCTATTTTTATACAATTAATTTTCCACGCATGTAGTTTTATTATCTAACAAATTATATATTATATATATATAAATTACTTCGAATAAATATTATAAATAGAAATTTACTTTTGGTAATAATAAAGGATAAATTTCCTAGATAAACAAAATATATTAGTTTTTGTGTGGAAAAAAAAGGTAAAAATAAGTAAACATAATGGCTATGTGATAACATGTTTAAACAAAATTTCTTGGGGGGAGATTTTTATAGACCCATAAATCCATATACTATATAATTTATCAATTTTTGAGTAACATTCATTGAGACTGACTTTCCATTATTGTATAGTATTGGGTATTTACAAAAAATCCCCTTTTCCCCAATTATAAATCTACAGTCACACCCCTCACTGTTTTAAACCTCTCAAGTCATTTTTCGTGAATCCAACATAGAAAAATCACTCAAAAAATCATTATACTCAATTAAAATATTATATCATTTCCAAAAGTCCATCCATCGGGTCCTTAAAAAGAGATCCAATGGAGGATTCTCTATGAGAAGGTAGTTTTCCAACAAAATCATTATTTTTATTTCTTTTTTAACAATGATAAATAATGTAATAAAAAATAAAAAATAATAAAAATTTATATCCCATATATAGATATTTTATTTTTTTATGAATTAATATTTATCCATCTCAACTATCCTAAATTCAGAAATGAAATTTCCCATCATGTGTACGGTGAACTACCACTTCACAAACTAATGTAACTCATTTTCCATATAACATTATCATGGATAGATATAATGATGGATTTAATTTATATATGAAATATTTATTATTAAATTATACCTGTGGAATTTTTATATAACATGTATTGTCATACTTTTATTCAAATTAAAATATATTTTAGGTTGTTCGTATGTACGACAGACAGCCATCTCGCAAAGCGATGTGGTTCATTTATTACTAATGATTTGGATGCAAAGTAATAAGGATAAATTTAATGTATATATGTGAAATATATTAGAATATATAATTTAAAAAAATTAATTATCATACAATTCAAAAACAATTCATCTATAATGTAAATTATTTCATCACTCGGGCATATGTGTGACCTACCGTCTCTATGAAGCGATTTGATTCATTCTCTATGCCCATATTTAAATAATAATGATAAGGATGTATATAATAAACCAAATTGAATTTATAAAATTATTATATTCATGTAGATTATTGATATATATCTTAGGTATAGTACCTAGAACATTCATGACAAGACACGCATGAGAAAATAAGTTAATTAACAAAAAATAATAAAAATAATTAAATATTTTTAAAAAAGAAGAAGAAAAATGTGATAAGTGGGAATTATATTGTAATATATATGTTAATATGGTTTATTAATAGATATATAGTAAAATTTTATTTATTATAGAAGAGTTTCATATACCTATAATGTAAGTCAAACCTGAGGTAAGAATTTCTCATCTAACTTTTACATTCATCAGAGAAATGTAATATTCGCAAATTATTAAATTATGTGGTGCATATTATACCATTTTTATATGATATATAATTTATATAATTATCGTAATGGTATTATATAGTGACTTTTATTTTACTTCTTGAATTGTCATTATGATTCATAACTTACCAAATTCGTAATGGTTTATTAAAAAACCTCATCATTAATAATGATTGTTTATGTTTAAGTCTCCCATGGGAGAATTATTTGAAATTAACTTTATAAAATATTTATATTTTCTTATAATATGGTTATTAATTATTATTTTAATGTAACAGAACCATTTTACTTACATTTGGTACTTAAAATGGCTAATAAAACGTTTTAAAAAAATTATTAATTTATTTCAATCTTTGGTTGAAAATTATTTTTCATCAAAACAATATTTTACTAAAAATAATTTAATTTTTTTTTAAATTAGAAAATTAGTATATATATTTTTACACATTTTTTATTTATTAAAATTGTTTTAAAATTAATATTCATGTTATTTTCAAAATAGGCCCCATTTTTCTATTAACAAAAATGTGAAAGGAAACATTGTTTTAACATCTTCGGTATAAATATAATTTCTCACATTCTCTACCGATCAATGTTTTAATGATAAAAATATATATGTTTAAAATGATATTTTCAATGTAAATTATTTTTAGAATATTTTTGATCATTTTAAAAAAAAAAATTCAATGTGGAATGTTTATTTCCATTACTACTGGGGTTCATGCCATTTTTTATAGTATTTATGTTCTTGATTGAAATCAACCCATTTTTTAAAATTGTGTCATATTAGTGTTATCTTTTATTTGTTACATAATTATTATTTCTCATAGTGGTTTGGGATGAGTTGGACTTTAGATATATAGTTTTTGTTATCATTCATCATTTTACACTAGATAATTTATTATTGTGGTTATTCATTAGGGTAAGTATTAACAATTTGTATGTTGTTTCCTATTTTTATGTTTATATTGATAATGCTTCACCACAATCATATGAGGAATTATATGGACATATTAAATGATGATTTAGGATTAAAATGATAAAAACCCTCGATGGGTTAGTATGTCTTATGAGATAAATTAATTTTAAAAATCAAATATGATTTACCATTTTTTTAAACTATATTCACGATTTTATTGATAATTTATTTCATATTTAAATAATTATCCATTACCTCATTAGGATATCAGATAATGATGTTCCTGGTGATTATTTTATTAGTTAGAATATACAAGGTTATCTTTTTAGATGATCCTATAATTTATATGTATTTATTTGATGATTATTTATAACCAAACATATTTTTCTCATGTAATTGATTGAATGGAATTTATTTTAATTATTTACATTTAAATATTGATTATATTTTTTTATTTATTATATATTTTGTTGTACACATACCCTTATTGAGCATCTGAGCTAAACCCTTTCATATGTTTTATGTTCCCTATGATTTTAGGATGTGTTTTATGTTATTATGAAAAGATATAATATGGATAAATATAATGTTATGAAATGAATACCACATTCATCATGTGAATTTTTTAATAGTATCTAGTTTACTGGGAATACCAAAATATTCAGTCATTTGGAATGTGATTCCTTATATATTCATCCAATGTAATAAATTATCCACTAACTCTATGATACTAGGTTCGAGGTCCTTTATTATAGAATATAATTATAATATATTATATGATATATAATTTTTAAATAATTTAAATTTCATTTCATTCATTCCATAGACAAAATAATTATTTTTAATGATTTGTGATAAACTATAAATATTATTATTTACACATGATCATTTTTTACCAATTCATTATAATTTGTTGAATTTTTAGTAATAAACACATTATGAATATTTTTTTCAATTGTTTAAGATAAATATAAAATACTGATAAAATTGTAGATAATTTTTATTAAAGTTATAATATATTGTGAAAATACTATTTGTCACAAAAAAATGAATTTATAGTATTTTGTTAAAAATATTGATGTAATTTCTTCCACTATTAGTATGAAATGGTAATTTAATTTTTTAAATCAATTTAACAAAATTAAATTTGAGTGATTTTATAGTTTTTACATGAAATGATTAATTTTTTGATTAATAGTTAAAAATAATGTTTTTTGTAGAAAAAAAATTTGTTTAAATAATTTATAATATTTTTTAAAAATGGAATAAAAAATAAAATTAGTTCAATTATTTTATAATAAAACACATAATGTTCATTTTAATCATTTATATATTCAACAGTTATATAATGTCTATATTACCTTTTGAAACTCTTCCCTTTGAAAAAAACAATTACCATTTTAATTTTAAAATAAATTATACCACATCATTTAATTAAATTTATAATAATGGATAACATATTTGGATTTAATATAATTAATATTAATTACTAATATTAACTAAATTTTTTACCATAATTAATAGAGAAAATAGTGAATCATAATAAACATAGTAAAAGAAAAACCGGTTATACTGGTGGTTAAACTAAAAACTTAAGGGGGTATAATGACATAAAAATTTATAAAAACCCAATGATATATAAATATTTAGTCCTTATAACCTATATGTATCGGGGAAAAATTATTTCTAATCCTTGTGTCGTGTGAAAAACATGGTTACACATTATTCTTGATAAAAAATCCATGTGTGTCATTTTCCCCACTTGTAAAAGGTAACCAATTATTCTATCAACATCAGAGGATCAAATCCATTTGGCTCAGCCAAAAGATAATAGAATATCTTCCTTATTTACCTTATAATTATCTAGATCCCATTATTCAATCATAAACACATTCTATGTGGCTGATTGGGTGTTACCTAAGTGAGATTTTTGAAGAATCAGAATCACGATTTATTGATCATCAATATTAAATATTTTATTTCACCTCATTATAATCTTTTCAATTTTATGTTATAATTTAAAAAGTAAAAAATTATCATAAATATCATATATATATTAAATCCATTATTATATCTAGTTGGGTAAAGTATTGATGGAAAAAACAACATCATTCCGTGAGGTGGTAGTCTGCAATATGTAGCAATATCTACCATATATTTAAATTTTATTTTATTTAAATCATAATTATCTTCAATAAACTGATATGTAAAATCATTTTTTTGTGTGTGGTGGACTACAACCTCACGGACCGATGTTATATTTTTTCCATTGATTCCTTACATGGCTAGATATAATAATTTAATATATATATATATATATATGATATTTGTGAAATTATTTATACTTTTGAAATTTGGTTATCACATGAATCTTATTTAATTCCATTATTATGGGGAAATTATATATTCTTTATTGTGGGTGGCGGACTATGGCCACATAACATAATGTTATTCATTTTCCCTAACACTTTCTTGGATGTTAATTGTGGTACATTTAATGAATATATTATATATATATATGAAATAAAATGATACTGTAAAATTAATAAATTATTTAATTTCTTCTAATTTCATCCGTTGAGAAAAAGGAAACAACATTTATGTATATGTATGATATATTGTCTCCATGATCGGTGTATTTCATTTTATATCTCTTGAAATATTTATAACTCTAAATAAAAATTTAATAAATTTAATTGATATTTATATCATGCATTAAATTATTGATATTATATAACCATGATCAATTTATGTTTAATATAAATATCAAATCAAAACATGTATGGGAAAAAAGAAATAATTCCCAAAAACACAGTTTTAAAATTGAAATATTCATAAACAAATAATTAAGGGTCAGATGAAATTTATATATCATATTATATGTATATTTATGGTAATGTAATTGATATATAATAAATTATAATTATTTTAATATATTTTTGAAAATGTACAATAGAAGTCGGTTCTTATGGGAATAGGTTTTTGTCACAAATTGTCATCTTCAGAAAAAATCGTTTGTTATGAAAAATATTTCTTCCATGATGTGTATATAATAACCCTTTTACCAGTTATATAATTAATCACCTTATTTTGTTGATATTAAATGTTTCATTTTATATTATTCTATAATGTTACTTATGATTCATTAGATACCAAAGTGGTAAAGGTTTGATATTAAAATATGAATATTTAATAAGATTGCCTATGATAATGCTTTTAATGATAAAATTTTATCATATATATCATAATAACATAATTAATTTTATTCTCATTATGATGTTTTACATAAATACATGTTTTCCATTCATTTTACACTCTCTATGTACATAGGAGTCCAAGATAATGTATCTAATATAATCATCATTAATTATCACTTCTATCAAACCCACTTTTCCATCAATATACAATTTTTCTAATAAAATTTTCAAAAATATTTTAGCATTACCCAATTAATTTTTAAAATAATTGTTACCCATTATTTTATTTTTTTTAAAGTGTTCAAAATTTTCTCTTCAGGTTTTTTTCAAAATATACTTTTTTAGATTTTACAGAAAATGTAAAAAAATAAAAGTTTAAATGTGTATGACATGAAACAAATTTATTAATTTCATGGCCATTATTTTCTTTTAATATTACCTTATAATCATTCATATTCATTTTCAATGAAATGAATTTCAATTATATTTTAAAAATATTTAATTTCAAAAATCTGATATTCAGGGAATGTAAATACTATTTAGGAAATGTTACCAAAAAAATTTCGTTCAAAATAATTTTCCTTCTAAGATGACATTGGTTTATATTAATTAATCATTGTTTCCTTTAGAGTTGGGGATTACCTCATTGATTGAAGGCTCAAACATTCCAATCGGTTTCTAACGGGTTTGTTCATAGAACTGGAAATATCCAATGATTCCATATACATTTGGACCTACTTTCCAAAGGTAGGCGCTCATTAGTTGTGGACTGATGAGGCTTAAGAATTTTTATTGGTCAAGAGGATGGGAGGTCGGACTCGTCACACCTTTTTAGGGTAATTATTTTCTACTCTGGGACTCTCTTTATAGATTTAAATTATGTTCCTGAATGCTTATTACATTACCGTGTATAAAATGACCTTTCATTTAGATCCGAAAATCAATGATTGGTATATATGAAAATCTAGAGAATCTTTTATATGTATTATAGGTTCTTCATCGATACAGAATCATCGTTATTTGTTAGAGATTCTTAGTCAATGGTATCCTTTAGTACATAAGATCCTCTTGGTCATTATGATAACCATACTAGTTTTAAATCCACTCAATGGGGAACTTGATGTTTATTGTTATTCAGAAGGACATAGATTATTTCAAAGTTGGGATCGTACCCGCTGATGGGCTACCTACGTATATTTTTTCTTGTAAAAGGAATCAGAACCCATGTAGCTCGAGTGAGGGAGTATGATGTTTTATGCATTATTGATGGCTCAAAGAAAGATTTCATGATTACTTTTATACTCTTTGCTCTCGTGAGTCATGCTCGGTGTGAGAAACAAGAGGTATTGGTGAAACCAGAAAATTGTTCCATGAAGGATGCAATGTGTGGGGCTTATGTATGTGTGACTGCCCAAAATAGATGAGGATTATGATTTACATCAGGGAAGAAATCAAGGAACATGGTCTATAAAGGTATATGTACTTCATGGAGATTTGGGTACTCTAACATGGGGCTTACTCCTGAGGAAGATGCCCAAATTAGGAGGGGACTCATGATTGGGTTTTACTCATGAGAAGGAATCCCAGATCAAAAGTAAATTATGACTGGTTAAGAAGAATTAAGACTAGGGCTTACTCCTTAGAAGGAAGCACAAGTTAAGGGACTTAGGGATTGCTCATGAAAAGGAGGCACGTGTTAAAGGGATATGAAAATTTAGGGACTTGAAGCTTACTCATAAGGAGGATTCCCAAATTTGGGAAATTTAAGAGTGGTTCGTACTCCTGAGAAGGAATACCAGGTTAAGGGAATTATGATTGAGGCTTACTCCTGAAAAGGAGGCCCAAATTAATGAGGACTTGAGTCTTACTCATGAAAAGTAAAACCAAATTAATGAGGACTTGGGGCTTACTCCTGAAAATGAGGCCCATATTTGAGACTGGGGATTTCTCATGAAAAGAAGGCACAGGTTAAGGGAAATTATGACTGGGGCTTACCCCTTAAAAGGAAGCCCAAATCAATGATTCTCTCATCTTACAGGATGAGGTTGAATGAATGAACTCTCTATATTTAGTGATATTAAGATGTTTAAATCACTATGTTTTGAGATATATTCCACGAAGCTCCTTTCATATAAGGAAGTAAATCAAGAAAACATGCCATAAATTGCTCGAAGAGTTTTTTTCAGGATGAATCATGAATAGGAGGGGTGGAATGGCATAATAAGTGTTAAAATGGGTAGGAAGGTTACCCAAAAGTAGAAGGGCACACAAGTTCTGGTAGGCGCACAGGTACTACATGGGCGTGCATGTACTGTTCGCGTAGGTATACCTGCACGGCACATGGGTACATGCGCGACTGTTAACTAGTAGGGTAATACTTGGGGGATCCTTGACAAAATCCTTTGGAATGATCCCGAGGTACTTCCGGAAGAGTTGCGCATAAGTTTCAATGAGCATATAAGGAGGCTCACAAGTGTTTCAATTTCCCTTAAAGGTAAAACACTCAAGCGCACAAGTGTTAGTGAATTCTAACACTTAGAAATTATTCCTCTTGTTTAGTCCTTCCATTCTATGTAATGAATTATTGTACAAGTGTTTGGAAGACTTGAAGATGAGACATGGGATTTCAGAGCTCTGTATCTAAATTCTAGAAATATTCCTCTCCAAATGGGGGGCCCACAGGGGGTATTTATAGGCTGGAGAAGACCCCAGTCGGTTTTCAAAGAGGGCGTGCAAGTCACTTGCACGCCCATTTGGGTGGCGCAGATGTGAACTTGGGCGACCATGCTATAACTTGTGCGACCTATGGGCAGTGTTCTCCTTGTTCATTCATTTATCTATTTTTGATGTTTATTCAAAGCATGAATCTTCCTTATTGAGGTATTTCCCTTTTCATTTTATTTAGACTATGTGACGAAAAAGGAGTGTCAACAAAAGTCCCCCCTCATAGTTGGATCCAAAAATAAATGAGGATTTGGCTCTGAGGAAAATGAGAAATAAAAGGAAGTTAGGGCACGCAGTGTATGGCGCGCAAATGGGATTCAGGCACGCAGTGTCCGGCGCGCAGGATCCAGCATGTAGGGGTACGACTTCGTCTATAAATACATGGCCTCACTTTGTGCAAAGTACCCGACTCCCACTTGTTTGGTTTGCTTTAAGCACATAGGTGGACTCTCGGCTTTCGCTCGTATATACTTCCTATTTCTTACATCACACTTCTATTAAGATATTTGGACTTGGGCGGTGATACTTGCACGCCCAATACTTATGCGACCCAAGGAGACTAGCGCGCCAACTATGGGACTTGCATGCCTAAATTCCTTTGACAATTTTTTAAAATCCTTCGCAAGTTTTATGAAAATTTAACTTACTTTAGGAATTAATTATTCAACTTCTATGCAGATCCAATGGCTCCCAAGAGAATCAGAATGGCTGATGAATAGGAAACCAAAAGAATTGATTATATGACTCACATTGTTGGCCATGATTACTATACCGTCTGTGAATGTACTCTCCCAGAATTACCCAAGTACATGAAGAATCATAATATTATTTTCCTACACAGCATCTATCTACCTCTATATGGCCATGGTCATCTTCAAGATGTCAATATTCTAGAGGCAAATAACTATCTTCTGCATTCCTGGTTTCAGTCATATACCAACTTTTCTTCAGCAAATGTCTCAATCTCAGGAACATTTTCTAATGCTGGAACAGTAATAAAGTCCTATATATTGCATCATAGGTCTTGTGTGTAACACCCTGAGATTTTATGATAAATTTTTTTTATGTCTTATGTTATACGCAACATGAAAGGAATCATTCATAGAAGACAATACGAAATTGGCTTGCATTACACGCAATCACGACCTTCCTTGATAGCGTGTTTAGTACGCAATATCAGATTTCACTAAACAATGATATATTATTATAAACTAGTCATTATGAATAGTATTAACTACATTTTGAATTTTATTATTCATCTTACACATTTTCTAGAACATGGTAAGAGAACAAAATAAAGTTTTCTGGTAAAATAATTATATTTCAAAAAATACAGTTTTGCCGCCTTTTGATGGCTCACCCACATTAAATCTAGTTTTTTACACGTTTATAAGTTAAATTTGACAAAATAAAATTCTTATTTTGAATCAGGATATAAAAATTTACTTTGGATAAATTTTTGATATTTTTCTGATAACTTTCATATTTTGATGAATAGTAATTAAAAACAAATTTTTCCATTATGATAATTTATGTGGTTAAATTATAATATTGATTGGTTTTAAAGTATAAATAGAATATAATTATACCATTTAATATAATGTATGTCATTAGTATTAATTTCACATTGAATTCATTGGTAAAAACATTTCAATCTTTGGCAATGTTTTAACTTTTAAAACATGTTTTCTTAACAATGGGATTTATTTTAAATTAATTACTGCAACTTATATTTTTTGAATTTTGAAAAATGGATTCCATATTTGTAATCAGTTGGTCCAAATTATGTTAATATGGTACTTTTTATTTTTGGGCATTATGAATAGTAACAACGGTAAATTTTATATACCATAGTTAAAGGTAAATCGGGTAATTAAGGGTGAATATAAGATTATAAAATTACCATAACACCTTCAAAAATCCTATTGGATGACTAAAAGTCGACCCATATCCCTTAAGGGTCGGATTAGATTCATTTAATGGACATTTTTCCATGAAAATAATTTAATTATTATTAAATCCTAAGAATGTGACAACATGTCACTTTCTTAAATTCTATAAGTATAATAATTTTAATTTAGTGATAAACATAATGAAACTTCGAACATGAATAATCTCCATAAATCTAATCCAATTATCTATATCATAGGAATTTATTTATAATTTTTAGGGATTAAATAATGATCATTAATTATGACACAATAATGATGTTGAAATTGTTTTATTAATTAAAATATCAAATAAATGGTTTTAAAAATATTAAAATAAATATTATATGAACTATTTAATGTTCTCCACTAATTTTCTAGACACTTATGACATTTTATGAATCTATTAAACCTTTTATTTCAAACATATCTTCTATATATATTTTATTTAAATTCAAATAAATGAATAGTGTCAAAATTGACACTATTGTTATTTTATAAAAATAACATATTATATAAATGTTTAAAAATCACAAAAATATTTAAAAATTATAAATTAAAATTTATATGGTCAAAAATGACATAAATTGTCAAATTATGGAAAATTCACAACACATATGTAATTGTTTATAATAATTTAAAATTTAGAATATTATTACCACAAATAAAATTAAATTGGTAAATAAGGATAAATCAAGTGGATAATGTTTAAAATAAATTTCTGTGATGTCTAAATTTTATGGGTTGATGCGATTACAACCCTATCTCATCTAATATTCAGATATGTGTCATTCTTGAAGTTTTTATGTGGGGTTGGGATTTAATATAAACTAATATTTCGTATCTTTCCAAAGGTGCCCCTCTACTCCCTTATAAAAGGGCACCTCCTCCCTCTCCTCCTCAAACCAATTTGAGCCTTCAAGCTCGGCCAATCCCTACCCATTTCACTTCCCACCATCATTAGAAAAATCCTAGAGGTCCTGGTCTTCTTTAAAGAGAAATTTTAGTGCCCTAAGAGGAGGTCTCACAGAGGCGCTTCAATGAAGAGGAAGTTCGGACACTTACGAAGAAAATTGGACCTATGGTAAGGGAAAATATCACAATCTAATTTTTATCTGAGAATGTTTATACTTTTATATTTACTGGGGTGTATTTTATCATCCACATCCATTTTCCCTCAATATGTAATATTGTTTCCATCCACCTACAATTGTTTAAATCCAAATTTACCCTTCGGTGAGTTTTTAGTAAAAGATATGAATGGAATCTTTTTTCATTTTTCGTACGAAGTACTTTTTGACTTTTTCGACAAAAGTACGAGAAGAATGTTTTTTTAACTTATACAACATGAATGGATTCTAAAAAATTATTTCCAAGAAGCTTCCTTTACAAGTTTTCAGATTTATTTTTAATCAACTTCTTTTAGTTCGAAATTGTATGACATGTTAAAAAAGGAAAAATGTTTTTGAAGTAGAAAGGATATTTTCCACAAGAATGGAGTTCAAGGTTTTTTTATCAAAATTATTTTCCATCTAAGATAATATAGGGTTCTTTTTCTATCCCTATTATTACATTGATTTTATTATGTTGTGATGGAATTATTGTTATTAATTCCTTTATCTTATATGAATTTTTTTATGATGTCACGATGTTTAAGAATCCCATTTTTATTACATGGGTTATGAAATGATGTATAAATTATGATTTTGTGGCACACATAAGAATTGTATCATTATGAGATGGGTGGGACCTATAACTCCCTCCAATGCAATGGGTAAATATTTTTTATCTCATGAGATAGACATGGCCTGAACGGCAGGTTAAACCGGTTTAGTGAAACAGGACTGAAACGAAGAGTGAACTCGGTTCAGAAATGGAATTTGTCCTGTAAGATATTCATGGAAATGAGTCTTGACTAATAAGAAAGGATTCTCTATTATTATGTGTGTATGACACAAAGTTTCATGTTTTATGTTATGATTAAAGAGACTACATTTCATTACCATGATTTATCCCATGTTATGAAATTATGATCTCTTTTGTAGGGTAAGATTTTCAAAATTTAATGTTCTTATGGATTTTATGTCATTGATATTTCTTTTGTTTACCCTTACTGAGAATTTGAGCTCAACCATTTTTATGTTTTCTTTCCCCAGGTCAGGAAGAAGGTTATTAAGTAAGATATGCCAAAAAGGGACTATAAATATGATGAAATAAATGGAAGAAAGTGTAGATGCATTATGAACCAGTTGTTTATGTTTCCCAGTTTCTAAAGACACTATACCTATACGGTCATTTCGTGGTTTTATTATATGTTGTAATAAGTATGCTTCAATTTTGATTTATTAACAATGTATATAAAGTATGGGTCATTATAGTTGGTATCAGAGGAAAGGTATAGTCAACCTTTGGAAACAAGGATGTGAATGCCTTAGTAAGAAACCTAAGGATATATCTAAGCATAGAACACAATATTACTGTTTTAGAAATGGGCATGAACAACCTATGATAAGACCTTAAGTGTAAAATATTATTCTTGATTATGTGGTTTTCCTATTATAATTATTGTTGCTCATACTATTCTTCTTGGTTTTAGTCAATGGATGGAACCCGAAGAAACCGTGTTAATGAGGAATGCGACAAGCAATGCAATGATTGTCCCCCTGAGCAACCAAGTGTTATGGGAGTTGGAATGAAAAATCTAGTATCCATGCTCACAGAACTTTCTCAAGCTATGAATCATGTTGGACTTCCAAATGAGCAATGAAAGGAGCAACATTCTGTCAAATCCTTCATGAGGTAGCGTCCACCTTCATTCAGCAGGTCTTCTGATCCATTAGTGGCTGAACAATGGATCAGTACCACTGAAAAGTTATTTTCAGTTCTTCAATGTTCTGAACATGATAAAGTCATCTTAGTAGTGTATGATTTGGAAGGTAATGCTGAACAAATGGTGGAATCTTATTAAGAATATGAGGCAAAGGGATGAAATTTAGTCCATGGAATGGGACGAGTTCAAGATCGTATTTTTCAATAAGTATTTCCCTAGTATTCTTCAAAAAAAGATGAAGAAAGATTTTCATGAACTAAAGAAAAAGGATGATGAATCTGTTGGTACCTACGAAGCAAATTTTACAGGACTTGCAAGGTACGCTTCCGTAATTAATATCCAACCTGAGAGTAAGAATGATTGATTCTATAGTGGCTTAAAACCAAGTCTTCAAAGGGTGTTAGACATAAGGGACTTCTATAGCTATGAGGAAATTTTTTGATGTGCTCTCAAGATTTATATGGAGATTGGTGTAACCCATCAATCAAATGGGTTTGATAAGAAGAGGAAAATTGAATTCAAAGGAAAATCTAAAGACCACACTGAAAAGAATATGGGATTTCACTTATTCTCAAAGTGTGGAAAGAAAAATAGAGTAAATTGTATGAAGGGGACATGAAAATGTTATAAGTGTGGAAAAGAAGGTCATCGGGCAATTGAATGTCGAAATAATGGGATGAAGATGTCTAATGATACAAACATAGGAAGGGATACACAGAATAAACCTACTACACTTCAATGATTCCAGTGCAAGGAGATGGGGCATTATTCCAATCAATGCCCAAATCCAGGGGATGATGATGATGATCGACGTCAACAAACTCTTAAGGCCAAAGGCAAAGGAATGTCACGTGCAATTACTATGGGCGATGTGGGGTACGACAATGAAGTGGTGAGAGGTACACTTACCATCCACTCTAAAGTAGAAAATGTTTTATTTTATTCTATATCCACCCACTCTTTTATTTTTGAAGAATTTTCTAAGGGTATAACCGTATTACCTCAACAATTAGATGTTGAGTTGGCTGTGACAACTCCTAAGGGCACAAAAGTTGCATCAAAAGTTTACAATTCATCTCCAATTGAAGTTTGTGTGAAAGTGCTTCCTGAAAATCTTGTGGTCCTTCGTATAGTGGAATTTGATGTGATTCATGGCATGGATTGGCTTTCTTTATATGGAGATCATATCAATTGCCAAAGGATGGTAGTCACGTCTCATATTCCAGATCAATCTATGATCGTCTATCGATGCAAGGATGAACATAACCTTACAGTGGAAATTTCTTCCATCTTATGGGTCTTGATTCCCTAAATGAAGGTTATTTATCTCAAATGGTTGGTGTGAAACTCATGATTAAGAATATTACCATTGTATGGGAGTTTGACGATGTCTTTCTGGAGGAATTTCTAGGTCATCCACCAAATAGTGAGGTTGAGTTTTAAATAGAACTCATACCGGGCGCTTTGCCTATTTCAAAGACACCTTATAGAATGGCCCCAATTGAGTTGCAGGAATAGAAGAATCAACTCCAACAGAATCTTGATAAAGGATTCATACGCCCTAGTGTGTCCCCTTGGGGGGCACCCGTTCTGTTTGTTAAGAAGAAAGATAGATCAATGAGACTCCGCATTGATTATCGAGAACTTAACAAGATCACTATCAAGAACAAATATATACTCCCACGCATTGATGACCTATTTGACCAACTATGTGGAGCTCAATACTTTTCCAAGATTGATCTTCGTTCAGGGTATCATCAATTAAGGGTCAAAAGGGAGGATATACCAAAGACGACTTTTCGTACAATGTATGGACACTATTAATTTATAGTGATGCCATTTGGTCTTACTAATGCCCCTGCAATCTTCATGGATCTGATGAATATAGTCTTTAGAGACTATCTTGATCAGTTTGTGGTAGTCTTTATAGATTATATTCTTTTATATTCAAAGAGAAAGGAAAACATGAAGATCACTTGAGATTTGTATTAAAGACCCTAATAAAGGAGAAGCTTTATGCCAAATTTACCAAGTGTAAATTTTGGCTTCAAAAAGATTCATTTTTGGGTCACATAATCTCAAAAGAGGGGATATCTGTGGATCCCGCAAAAAAAGAGGTTATCAAAAGATGGTCGAGACCAACAACAGTAACTGAGATTCTAAGTTTTCATGGTTTGGCTGGATATTACTGATATTTTTTGAAATATTTTTCTAGGTTATCTAACCCACTCACCAAGTTGACTCGAAAAGGAGTTAAGTTTGTTTAGATGGAGTAATTTGAAGAAAATTTCAAAGAGATAAAAATAAGGTTATCCAGTGCACATGTGCTCCCAGTACCTTGCAGTGGAGAATGATTTGTGATCTACAGTGATGAATCCAAGAAGGTACTGGGATGTGTTCTCATTAAATATGATATGGTGATAGCTTATGCCTCACTATAGTTGAAAATCCATTAGCAAAATTACCCAACTCATGATTTGGAGTTAGCGGCGGTAATCGTTGCATTAAAGATTTGGCGACATTACCGTTATGGTTAAATGTGTAATATTTATACTGATCATAAACGTTTAAAGTATATTTTCACAAAAAAGGAGCTGAATATTCATCAAAGAAGATGGTTGGAGCTGATTAAAAATTACAACTGCTCAATCCTTTACCACCCTGGGAAAGCAAACAAGATAGCAAATGCATTAACTTGACAAGATCATGCTAGCTTATCAATGACGAGGATCAAAAAAGATCCAATATATATTGATTTACAAAGGATGGATCATGGAATTTTAATGGAAGGGGATAAATCTTATCTTTCTCAAATGAATGTTCAACCATCTATACATGTGAAGATTCAACAGGCACAGAATGAATATTTCGAGTTACAAAAGAAGGTGAGAAATGTTCTTGAATTCACCCTTAATTGTTATGGGATAATAATGTTCAGGAATCGGGTTTGTGTTCCTCCCATCCCCGAAATGAAGGAGTTGTTGGATGAGGATCATAGTTCATCATTCTCTATTCATCCTGGAAGCATGATAATGTTTAGGGACCTGAAAGAGTACTTCTGGTGGGATGGCATGAAAAGAGATGTTGTTGAATTTGTCTCTTGATTCTTGGTTTGTAAGCTAGTTAATGCTGAGAGACAGATGTCTAAGGGGATGTTACAACCATTATCCATACAAGAATTGAAATGGGAAAACATCACTATGGACTTTGTCACTGGACTTCATAAAACATCCAAAGGCAATAATGCTATCAGGGTCATAGTTTATCATCTTATAAAGTCTGCACACTTCATTGCTATTAGAGAGGATTTATCTCTAGATCAGCTTGCCAGGATATATGTAAAGGAAGTGGTAAGATTGCATGGAGTACCACTTTCTATTTTATCTGATCGGGATCCGAGGTTTACATTAAAGTTCTGGCGAAGTCTTCAGCATACTCTGGATACAGAGTTGAGTTACAGCACTACTTATAATCATCAGACAGACGGTCAGTCTGAGAGGACAATTCAAACTCTAGAAGTTGTGTTGAGAGCTTTCTATATAGATTTAAAATGTGGTTGGGATGAACACCTACCTTTGGTGGAATTTTCTTATAATAATAGCTTTCACTCCAGTATTCAGATGGCTCCTTATGATGCTCTCTATGGAAAGAAATGCAGGACTCCAACTTGCTAGGATGAAGTTGGGGAAAGAAATCTATTAGGACCTGATCTCATTGATGAAATGGGAAAAGAGGTCAGATCTATTCAACAACACATAAGAGCATCTCAGAGTCGTCAGAAATGTTATGCCGACAACCGAAGAAAAGACCTGGAGTTTTAAGTGGGTGATAAAGTGTTCTTACGAATATCTCCCTGGAAGAGAGTCATGAGATTTGGAAAGAAGGGAAAGTTGATCACTAGATATATTGGTCCTTTTGAAATTATGGATCATGTTGGGAAGGTAGCCTACCGATTGGAGCTTCCACCGAATCTCTCTCAAATTCACGATGTGTTCCATTTATCTCTCCTGAGAAAGTACATAATTGATCCTTCACATGTACTCAGCTCAGATGTTATACTAATAGAGAAAGATCTTTCTTATAAAGAACAAAAGATAGAGATTATGGATCATAGCAAAAAATTCCTATGGAACAAGACCACTCTCTTGGTGAAATTTTTATGGAGTAACCACCGATTAGAAGAATCTACATGGGAACTTGAGGATATGATGAGGGAGATGTATCCTCATTTGTTTGTGATGAAGTGACGAATTTCAAGGGAGAAATTCATTTTAAGCGGGGTATAATGTAACACCGTGAGATTTTATGAGAAATTGTTTTATGTCTTATGTTATATGCTACACCAAAGGAATCGTTCACAACACACAATACGGACTTGGCTTGCATTACACGCAATCATGACCTTCCTCGATAGCGTGTGTAGTACGCAATACCGGGTTTCACTAAACAACGATATATTATTATGAACTAGCTGTTATGAATAGTAATAACTACATTTTGTTTTTTATTATTCATGTTACACATTTTTTAGAACATAGTATGAGAAAAAAATAAATTTTTGGCGTAAAATAAGTATTTTTCCAAAAATGCAGTTTTGCCGCCTTTTGATGGCTCACCCACATTAAATCTAGTTTTTGACACATTTATAAGAACAATTTTACAAAATAATATTCTTCTTTTGAATCAGGATATAAAAATTTACTTTGGATAATTTTTTTATATTTTTCTAATAACTTTCTTATTTTGATGAATAGTAAAAATATGCAAATTTTTAATTAAAAACAACTTTTTCCATTAAGATGATTTATATGGTTAAATTATAATGTTTAATTTTTTGAATGTATAAATAGAATATACTTTTACCATTTAATATAATTTATGTCATTAGCATTAGTTTCACATTGAATTCATAGGTAAAAACATTTCAATCTTTGGCAATGTTTTAACTTTTAAAACCCATTTTCTTAACAACGGGATTTATTTTAAATTAATTACTGAAAATTATATGTTTCGAATTTTGAAAAATGGATTCCATATTTGGAATCAGTGGGTCCAAATTATGTAAATAGGCTACTTTTTATTTTTTGGCATTATGAATAGTAACTACAGTAAATTTTATTTACTATAGTTAAAGGTAAATCAGGTAATTAAGGGTAAATATTAGATTATAAAATTACGCTAACACCTTCCAAAATCCTATTTGATGGCTACAAGTCGACCCATATCACCTAAGGGTTGGAGTAGAATCATTTAATGGACTTTGTTCTATGAAAATAATTTAATTATTATTAAAACCTAAGAATGTGACAACATGTCACTTTCTTAAATCTTATAAGTATAATAATTTTAATTTAGTGATAAACATAATGAAACATCGAACATTAATAGTCTCCATAAATATAATACAATTATCTACATCATAGGAATTTATTTATAATTTTTCGGGATTAAATAATTATCATTAATTATGACATAATAGTGATGTTGAAATTATTTTATTAATTAAAATATCAAAAAAATGGATTTAAAAATATTAAAATAAATATTATGTGAACTATTTAATGTCCTCCACTAATTTTCTAGATACATATAACATTTTTTGAATCTATTTAAGATTTTATTTCAAAGATATCTTATGTATATATTTTATTAAAATTCAAATAAATGAATAGTGTCAAAATTGACACTATTGTTATTTTATAAAAATAACATATTATAAAATTGTTTAAAAATCACAAAAATATTTAAAAATTATAATTTAAAATTTATTTGGTAGAAAATGTCATAAAGTATCAAATTATGGAAAATTCACAACACATATGTAATTATTTATAATAATTTAAAATTTCGAATTTTATTACCACAAATAAAATTAAATTTGTAAATAAAGATAAATCAAGTTGATAATGTTTAAAATAAATTCCTAACATGTCTAAATTTTATTGGTTGATGATATTACGACCCTATCTAATCTAATCTTCGGATATGAGTCATTTTGGAAGTTTTTATGTGGGTTTGGGATTTAATATAAACTAATATTTCTTATATTTTAAAAGATGCCCCTCTCTTCCCTTATAAAAGGGCACCTCCTCCCTCTCCTCCTAACATCAATTTGAGCCTTCAGGCTTAGCCAATCCCTACCAATTTCACTTCCCCACTTCCCTAGAAACATCCTAGAGGTCCCGGTGTTCTTCAAAGACCAATTTTTGTGCCCTAATAGGAGGTCTCAAATAGGCGCTTCAATGAAGAGGAGGTTGGGACACTTATGATGCAAAACGGACCTAAGGTAAGGGAAAATATCACAATCTCATTATTATCCGAGATTGTTTATACTTTGGTATTTACTAGGGTGTATTTTATCATCCACATACATGTTTCCTCAATATGTAATATTGTATCCATCCACCTACAATTTTTTAAATCCAATTTTACCCATCGGTGTGTTTTTAATAAAGGATATGAAAGGAATCTTTTGTCATTTTTCGTACGAAGTACTTTTTGACTTTTCTGACAAAAGTATGAGAAGAATGTTTATTTAACTTATACGGAATGAATGTATTTTTGAAACATTATTTCCAAGAAGCTTCCTTTAAAAGTTTTCATGTTTATTTTTAATCAACTTCTTTTAGTTTAAAATTGAATGAAATGTTAAGAAAGGAAAAATGTTTTTGAACTATAAAGGATATTTTCCTCAAGAATGGAGTTCAAGTTTTTTTATCATAATTATTTTCCATATAAGAGAATATAGGGTTCTGTTTCTATCCTTATTATTACATTAGTTTGATTATGTTGTGATAGAATTATTTTTATTAATTCCTTTATCATATATGAATTGTTTTATGATGTCACAATGTTTAAGAATCCCATTATTATTACATGGGTTATGCAATGATGTATGATTTATGATTTTGTGGCACACATAAGAATGGTATCATTATGATATGGGTGTGACCTAAATCTCCCTCCAATGCATTGGGTAAAGATTTTATATCTCATGAGATAGACATGGCTGGAACAGCAGGTTAAACTGGTTTAGTGAAACATGACTGAAACGAGGAGTGAACTCAGTTCAGAAATGGACTTTTTACACTAAGATAGTCTTGGAAATGAGTTTTGACTAAAAAAAATGATTCTCTATGATTATGTGTATATTGCACAAAGTGTGATTTTTTATGTTATGATTATTGGAACTACATTTCACTACAATGATTTATCCCATGTTATGAAATTATGATCTCTTTTGAAGGGTAAAATTTTCCAAATGTTCTGTTCTTATGAATTTTATGTAATTGATATTTCTTTTGATTACCATTACTGAGGATTTGAGCTCACCCTTTTGTATGTTTTCTTTACCCAGGTCATGAAGAAGGGTATTAAGTATGATATGCCAAAAAGGGACTATAGATATGATGAAATAAATGGGAGACCGTGTAGATGATTTATGAACCAGTTGTTTATGTTTCACACTTTCTAAAGACACTATACCTATACGGTCCTTTCATGGTTTTTTTATATGTTGTAATAAGTATGATTCAATTTTTAAGTATTAACCATGTATGTAAAGTATGGGTCATTATAGTGTGCACCAGACCTGAAACCTCACAAACCTGAGCTGCAACCACATTGTTGTCCCTCAATCTTTTGAAATTCTCAGATGGATCAATCCAAAGGCTGGAAGGAGAAATGAGACTTCCGTTCTAGAGGAGGGGTGAAGCCAACATGGATGTGGGCTTATTGGGTGTGACAAACTTGTGAAGAGTTTGTCGAGGATCTGAAGGGAGCTGCAATTTATGAATCTGTTTGGGCTGGGTAGATGTATGTTTATAGGAATGATAATTTTGCACTAGATTTGCTTAGCTGCTGGAGCCCAAAAACTAATTTTTTCCATATGACCCATGGAGAAGTAGGAATTAGTGTGTGGGATGTCTACAAGATCTCAGGGGTTCCAATTTTTGGTGTTATGTATAACGAATTCATCCCTCCAAAGGAAACCTTGAATGATCTGGAGAAGACTTCAAAATTGGTTTGAGAATTATTGATGATTTATCATAAGATCAAAATCTCAAAGTCTTCAAAGACTCATTCTAGAAGGGATGTTCATCCAAAGGAATGTATGGATATATTTCTCAAGAAGAAGAGGGAAAAGGGGCCACTTGTACTCTTCCTACTAGCTGATCTAGAGAGGATAAGAGAGGTGCTCTTGGCATATTCTGGGTGACTCTAGAAGAAGGAGAAGTTTAGAATTGGGGGTATGAAGTGAATCATAAAATCCCAGAGAAGAACTGTCTGGTAGGATTTTTAGCCTTATGTATCAGTGTCTATCTTTTTCCAGTCCAAGATTCGAAGGGGGCGTCAGGCCAGGGACATTCGTTATTATATCCAAGTTGGCTGAGAGGAAGATGGTGGGGTTGGCTACACCAGTTCTGAAAAATATTCATAGGAGCATACTCCATGTCTATATGGGTAAGTCTCCTTTGAGATTAGTCCGACAATTCTATGTTTTATGGGGATGGATCACCACTCACTTCCGGACATATGATGTTAAAAACGAAATAAAAATTCCTGTAAGTTCATTCAGGCCATCTATTCATGCCTTCTCTGGAGTATTTTCTTTGTCCCTCAATGCCTATGATATTAGTCCATGGCTGGGTATGCATAAGGAATTCCACATCTTTCCCTATAGAAATCTGCCAACAGGGCTATTTGTTGATGATGGATCAGCCAGCATGGAACAGAGGTCTTACATGCTGGCCTGCAGAGATGGTGTACTGGCCACCAGAATTGATGGGGAAATTATATGTGAGGTCGATGCTCCATATCGATTTGCACGACAATTCATGTGTCTGAAGATAACTGTTGTATCTCCTCCAGTGCACGTTAGGTCAGAGCAGTATCCAATGGTTTCTTGACTACTATGGTTGCTCATGGCTATGGAAAGGACTGGGGCAATTTTTGACTTACCAGATGATGAAGCGGTATGTAACTTGGCCATACGGTAAGCTGAAAATTGGGTAGCATAATATCCTGAGGCAATATTGAATAAAAATGTTTATCGGGTGGGGAAGAAGAAGAGAACCATTGAGAAAGAAAAAATTCAGGTGGTAGGTGATTCTTCCACTCCTGAAGCTGGTTCACCAAGTTATTCAACCGAGGCTAATTCATCAGATTCTTAGGTGATAAAACATGTGTCAAAGTGGCCACATGTTATATATAATCCTCTTATCAGAATCAAGAGAGCCACTCCATCAACTCCTGGTGAGTTACTTTATTGAGGCAATTTAGTTTCTAGTAACTTTATAGAGTAACAAGATTTCATTCGCTTTTTATAGTTATAAGAGCTAGAAATATATTAAAATTCAAGGTTGTAGGACCCTCTTCATAGCCTTCTAGTACACCATCATATTCTACGATGATAGGCCATCCAGACATGGCCGGATGCATACTGTGATACTGAAACTATCTGGCTGGAGCTATGTAAAGGGCTATATCTTCCTGGAATAAGGAATCTTCAGGCTCCTGCAAATATTCATTTCAAGTATAACCCTGATGAATTAAGAGCATATTTCAAATATTTTAGGACCTATATTTATTCCACTGATGATTCTATCCCTATCACCAAGAGGGTGAAGGAAAGGATGGACCACGACGCCGCTGATGAGGAGTGGCATGAGTACGTGGCTCATGAAGATGTATGTTTTCTTTCCTTGTTTACTTTGCTACTTGATTTCAGTGAAATATTTTTTACTCAAGGAGATTTCTTTATTTATCCTACATCTTGTAAGGAAAGGAACTAATGAAGTTCCTTCACCATAGTATAGCCCTGGTGGGACTGCCATCAGGGCTAATACTGAATCTCCTCGTGAGTCGGGTGAGATATCTCCGGGCTAGCAAGCCATGAATGAAGAGTTGGACATGGCCCCCCATTCTCTAATTCAATTTCCTATAAGGGAGACTTCCAATACTCCCAAAAATTTAAAGAAGCAAAGGCATCGAAGGAAGAAGTCCACATCTAAATGCTTCATTAGTAGTAGTAAGTCCTTCGGATAATCATGAGTCTATACACATGAAATGTTTCCTCATATTTTTAGGGATTGTAGGGGCTTCATCAATTTCCCCTCTGGGGGAAAGGAATGATCCTCCTTTAAGGACCATGGAGGGTGCTGTGGAACAATTACAAATTCTGGTTGGCTTGCCTGATCTTGGAGAAGAGCCAATATCAATTCCTTGTATCCCTCCTACTACTTTTAGAAGAAGAGAAGAACTTCCACTCTGTGATATTTTAGGTATAACACCTACGACAGAATTATTTGCAGTCGTGACAACTGAATCATTTATCCTTCCTGATGAAGCTATATAGGGTCAAGGGCCGTAGAATGAGGGTCTCCAAGAAGACACTTCAAATGCTCCCACTAGTGAGAATAACCAGGATTCTGAAATATCAAGGGATGAAATGATGAATCTTTGCATGTATTTAGAAAAATTGTTTGATAATGCTATGTTATCATGTGATTTAGAAGATCTGGGGCATGAGTGTTACCCTTCATCTGGTAAATTTTCTTATAATTTACACTTCTAATCTTGACTGAAAATAATATGTACTTTCATCCAAAGAAGATGCTGAACATCCAATGCCTAAAGAGGGTGTGGACATTGATGTCAGCACTTCCATTTTAGAAACATTAGCTCAAGTGGAGCTAAACCCAGTAAACCCTCCTGATACCCATCTTGAAGATCCTGTTGAAACTGGGAAAGATGGGGACGAGTCATCTCAAGCTGTTGATCTTCTGTTAGGTAGTGATTGTATTGAGATTTCAAGATAGAAAACCAAATTTCATTGTTCTATGAAACTAACCATACTTTAAATTGATCAAACAAGGCTATCAACTTTGATGGCTAGATATGGAGGTGATGTCCCAACTTCCCCCCAAATAGTAGTTTAAGGAGAATCAACCAGGGTCAGGGGGAAAGAGAAGAACAAGGCACTTCCTTAAGTGCATTAATCTCATATTACATGCCCCCTGTGATGATGATGTCGAATCAGACCCAGAGGTGCATAAGTTGCTCATCTATTCATGATGCAAGGAATAGAACAATTTATGGAAAATCATATCTCAGATGCCTTTATAAGATCTATCATAGATGATCCATCTATTGTCATCCCTGTTTGTCATTCTAGGACTTGGAGGTTTTGGATATCAAGAGATCCATACCACAGTGAAACAGGTCATCCTAAGAAGGGAGTAAGAGAAAACGTGTCATGAAGATATAACCATGGTAAATCCTTCAGTCAACATCAGTGAATTTGAGGCTGCGGTATCCCAAGCTCAGGCTGACTATGCTACAAAGATGAAGGAGCTGAAGTATAAGATCAAAGAGAAAGTCATCCAGTAGATGCACCTTCAACAACAGTTAGATGCTGTTACTTGGGAACTTTATTAACACAATAATTTTCTGGAGGGAGCTCAAACGAATTGTATGAAAGCCATTGAAGATGGAAAGAATGAACTCCATCATGCTCAAAAGAGTGAATTTGGTTGGGTGCATGAGCATCAAGTAGCTGTTGATGAATCTCAAGATGTTGTTCATCAAGTGAAGACATACGTTGACAGCCTCTTGTAATTTCTTGGAAAAGAGAAGAGACTCCATTCTGTGGACGTCCTTCTAATATATTGTGCATTAAATGGAAATAATGATTTCTTCCTCAATCACTTGTGCAGGTATTTTCCTGCTACCTGCTTTAAATTTTACCTAAGCCAATGGGCCTAGTGAGCATAGTTTAATTTTTTCTAGGATTATTATAAATTACCCTACAAACATTTAATCTTTTAATTTCTCAATATTACCTAAATATTACAAAATTTATGTATAGTGAGCTGGAACATGACTTTTATTTAGAGTTCCTTTGTCTTTTGTGGGAAATTTAATGTCATGCACATCAGACCTAAAGAGGCTAATGTTTAAGGTCGAAATATCTTTGACCTAATGAATTATAATTGACTCAATTCCTAGACAATTTATCTAAAAATATATTACCATACTCACGTATGAGGGAAAATATGTAAACTACGACTTACAAAAATTTGAATATGGGGAATGATATGAAAAAGAGATAAAAAGGCATTAGAATAAGTAGTTCGCAAGAATTAAGTTACCATTATTTAACAAACCCGTTATGGGGTTGAATTATGCAGGGCCACTAAAGGGCATTGGTTGCATAGTCAAATAATAGAATCTTTTGGATGACAGGTCTCTTACGTAGACAACATATGCAGGGCCGCCTAAGGGAACGTGCTATATGGCCAGGCAAAAGAACTCTCAAAAATTTAATTTTCTACTGCTAAGAAGCCAGTGAATGTTAGTGGGGATTCAACTTTCCCAAAGTATAGATTTTTATGTATAAAAAGAGTTACTTGAATATGGAGAAGATATATCCAAATAAGATTATCGAAGAACTGGATGAATATCACTCCTATGAAGGTCTGACCCAAACGTAGGGAAGGAAAATATAAACCATATACATCAATAATTTTAGATCATGAAAAATGTTATGGGAAAAATATGTTAAGGTTGTCTATTTTTTGCGGATCACTACATATTTTTATTAAGAAAAATAAGGACAAAAGAGGTTTTCCTCCCAATAATGAAGTTACCTATATTTGAAAAACCCATTAGGGGGTTGAATTATGTAGGGCCACATAAGGGAATTGGCTGAATAGTCAAATAATAGTTTTTTTGGCTGAAAATCTGTTATGGAGACTGTTTATGCAAGGCCGCCTAAGGGAACGTTCTGCATAGTCAGGAAAAAGAACTCTCAGAAATTGGACATTTTGTGACTAGAAGTCAAGAGAAGGGTTATGAAGATCTGGAAGTATTTAAGGTCAAGAATATGACACACAAAAATGGGTATTGTCCAATGTATGTAGAGATACACAAATCAATGCCAACCATAATCATGTAGTGACTGGGTCCTGAATTGAAATACTGGACTTCACTATGTATCCCATAAAGAGGGGAATCAAGCCATAAGTAGTTCTTGAAATACAGTTTAACATCATGTGGGATGAAATTATGAGAGATATTAGTTTAGGATCATAGATCTTGGACCATTATAAGAAATACACAGTGTGTGTTTTCATGCGGACTTTTCAGCCCGGGGACTGAAATTTGAATTTGGGGTTAGGCCCAAAAGACGTGGGGCTAGATTCGAGGGACACTCGAACGTTCCTATGTATCCCACAAAGATGGTAATCTAGCCCAAATAGATCTATAAATACCCTCTGTATAGATTGGGTTCGTACAGGTGAAGGGTGAATGGGGACTTTAGTGGAATGATTGTTTAACCTAAGATAAAAGGTTCCGGTATTGCCATGTAGGCACAAAGTGTTTAGAATATAACATGATTAATAATCAATGTAAATAATGATTCCCTCTCAGGTTAGGTTATCAATGAATATTGTAGTTTATTGTCGTAGAGGACAAAAGTGATGTACAGTTTGACGTCGTATAACAAGGACGAAGGTGAACCAATGTAAAGATTTTGATTTTGGGAGTGGTTTCGCCTATCAAAATAATATGATATGAAGGTGAACTGATGGGAAGAGATTGGTTTTGGGAAAGAACCTTGGGATGTTGCCTACGTACCCAGCCTGTAAGGCAAGGGTCAAAGTCTGCATAGTTAAATTAAAGAATGAATTAGAGATCAAGTTGTTTTTAGGGACAACGACCTAAAAAATGATGTTGGGGCTTACGCGTGGTTATCAGCCCAAAAAGGGTTTTATGGTTGAAATTTTCTCTAAGCTCACGTGACTCGTACACGGTATGAGGAAAAAAAGGTAACAACAACCTTAACGATGCACAATTTAATTTCATGTACGACATATGAAGGGACTATGCAATTTAAAGTCTTTCAGTTACGATTATTGGTGCCACACAGTTTAGTGTCATGGAGCAGTGACAAAAATATAGTGTAACATCATGTAGGACGTATTAAGGGATTTCTATACAGTCTATCATCATGTAGTTAGGACGGTGGTAAAAATATAGTTTAATGTCATGTTGGACATAAAAGAGGACTTTTCTGTTCAATGTCGTGTAGTAAGGACAAAAGAGGACACATTTTAACGTCATGTTGAACGTATTAGGGACTTTTTCAGAGTTTACCGTCATGTTGGATGAAAGTGAGAATAGTTTAAGGTCATATGCATGGACCTTGGATGGTACAGTTTAACTTCATTCTGGTCGTAAGGAACATGCAAATAGTTTAAGTTCATATACATGGACCGTGGATGGTGTATTATGCGTTTATACAAAATACTTCTTCAGGAATCTGGCATTGGTTGGAGTGGTGATGAGTTCTCCATCCATTGAGAATAATGAATAAGCTCCATTAGAATAGACCATATGTATTGAATAAGGTCCATCCCAAATTGGTTAAAGATTAGGAGGTTTCTTTCCTGGTATCATTGGAGTTCTAAGAACTAATACCTATTCTCCCTGAATGAATGAATGAAGAAGAACTTTTTTGTTGGAAGCTCGTGCTATACAATTCTGATAAACTTCCAAGTGGTGCAGAGTGCACAATATTTTCTCATCTTACCATTCCAATTCATTCAATCGCTATAGAGATTGTTCATCTATAGATGATTGATCACAAATGGATACTCTGAGTGAAGGTAATTGAACTTAAATGGAAAATACTATTTCTGTTCCATATACTAGTGAATATGGAGTTGACCGCGTCACAGTGCGGGTGGTGGTACGATAAACCCATAAATCATGAAAGAGATTATCAGGCCATGACCTCTTTTCTTTATCCACCATCTTTTGCAGTATATGTGACAGGGACTTGTTGAAAGCTTCCATCTGGACATTGGATGCTGCATGATACAGAGATGAATGATTGGATTTGATGATGTATTATTGATACAATTTCTTCACCCCGGATGAACAGAATTTGGTGACAATGTACGTCAATATGGTATGAGGGACACCAAATCTGGTAATGATGTTAGACTTGATGAAGCTAAAAATAATTTTAGAAATAACTTCTTTGAGAGGTATTGCCTCTGTCCATTTGGAAAAGAATTCTGTAGTAGTAATAATATACATAAACTGCTTAGTCGTAGCTGAAGTGTAAGGTCCCACCACATCCATTCACCATGTGGCAAATGGATACGAGAATTTAGCTGTATGAAGAAACACTGGAGGTTGATGAATGATGTTGGCATGTACGTGGAATGAATGACACTTCCTTGTGAAATCAACACAATCTTATATCATTGAAGGCCAAAAGTATCCAAGCCTTCAAATCTGATCAGACAGTCTATGTCCTGACTGGTGGGCACCACAGACTCCTGCATGCACTTCTTTCATGACATCCATTGTCTCTTCACCATCGATGCATCTGAAGATAACTCCATCAAAACCATGCTTGTAGAGAATTTTCTCTAGGTGATATGGGCTAACATAAAGAGTAAAATTGACCACATGTCACCGGAATTGTTCTCTCCCAGCTCAATTAGGTGGAAGTGTTCCATTTTGATGGTGTTCCCTGATAGGTGTCATCCATCCTGTAGTATGACCATATGATTCAGATATGGGACTAATTTCATTTATTTATTCTGTTCTGGCTTGAACATAAGGTGAAATTGTACGATAGTGGGCAATACTGATGGTTGTCTCATCCCAATTTGAATCTTCCAAAGTTGTGGTGATATTAGCCAGTTCATCATCATGGGCAGTTTGTGATGTTGGGACATAAGAAAATGTTGGTTCCAAAAGACACTCCGCCATTAACTCTATGATGTAATCATATAAAGGTATTAGTTCTTCTTTTCTGATGGCATAATCCCCATTGACTTGTTTGACTACTTGGTCTGAATCAGCTTTCATCTTTAAGTGATTCACTTGTGCTTGAAGCGCAAAATCCAATCCTGCAATAAGAGCATGGAATTTTGCTTCATTATTTGTATCTCCTTCCAACAATGAGAAGGAATAAGGAAACACTTCCTTTTCAGGAGAAATGAGTACATTTCCTAACCCAACTTTTTTGAATTTAGGATTTTCCATTTTCTTCCCTTTTGGACTTCTGGATGCACCATCAAAGTAAATTTCCCGTGTTTGAAGACTATCTTGAAAAGAGAAGACTCACTCATCAGGGAGTTCAATATCTAAAGATGTGTCTTCCACTAAAAGGTTTTCACCAAGGAAATGAGCCAAAGATTGGCCCTTTATTTACTTTTGATACATATTCTGAATGTCAAACTACTGCAAGATAACTTCCCACCTTTCCAGACATCCTGTAGGTATTGGACGACTAAGAATGAATTTGATCTGGTTATTGAGAGATACCAATTGTACCTCGGGATGTTGCAGGTAGCATATTAACTTTTGAACTGCAAATATTAATGCAAGGTAGCACTTCCCAATATTTGAGTATCGGGATTCTACTTCGAGCATAGTCCGACTGAGATAGTAGAGGCTGTTTTCATTCCTAGCATCATTCTTCTGGGAATGAAAGGCACCCAATGATCACTCTAAAGCTGTCACATAGAGGATTAGTGTCCGTCCTTCAACAGGTGGCATAAGCACCAGTGGACTCAAGGGGTATTTCTTGAGAATATAGAATGCCTCTTGACATTCTTTATTCAACTGGTAAGTCACTCCCTCTATCATCAATTTGGTGAAGGGTAAACTTTTGCTGCCAAATTGGTGATGAAATGCCGAATATAGGCTAAATGATCTTGAAGTCCTCTTAATTATTTAAAATTTCGAGGAGGTGACAAACCAAGGATTGAATTGGTCTTCTCAGGATCGACTTCAATACCAAGATGGCGTACAACAATGCCGAGAAAATTTCCTATGGTTACCCCAAAAGAACATTTTAAGGGGTTCATTTTTAAATTATGTTGTCAAAGCTTACAGAATATGATATCCAAATCATCCAAGTGATTAGAACGTTGTTTTGATTTGACCACCAAATCATACACATAAAATCTATAAACATCCCTAAAAAGGGTTTGAAGATACGATGCATGGAACGCTGATATGTTGCGCCTGCATTCTTTGTGCCAAATGGCATTAACCGATAGAAAAACACACACTGAGGGGCTCTAAAGGCTGTATATTCCTCATCTTCTAGAGCCATTCATATTTTATTACATCCGGAATATCCATACATGAAGGAATGTGCTTCATAGCCAGTTATTTTATCAATTATGAGTTCTGTAATCGGAACTGGAAAATCATCCTTAGGACAATGCCGATTAAGATCTCTCAAATCAGTGCAAACTCAAATTTTCCCATTCTTCTTTTTCACTAGGACAATATTAGCCAACCACTTGGGATATTTAACTTCCATGTCAAAGTTAGATTTGATGAGCATATCCACTTCAGCCTCAATTTTGGAAGCATAGGTTGGGTGTGTTCTTCAAGCGTCTTATTTGAATCCTCGATGTTCTTCTGGAAAACCCAAACAATGAGTGGCAACATCAGGATCAAGCCGTAGAATCTCTGTATAGTCCTAAGAAAATATGTCTTGATTTTTCTTTGAAAAGGAAATATACATCTCTTGTTCATCAAGAGTCATGGACGCACTGATTAAAGTGGGGTGTGGATATTCTTTTGTACCCAGATTTATTTCTCTGAGTTCATCCATGGTGGTAGAGATACCCTCTTCAAATGATAGAGGAGAATATCTGAGATCTTCCTCTTCTTCTTCAACATGTGTTACTTATTCTACTTCTACTTGCATAGTAGATGATGAAGCAGAATTTCCATGGTGATAAGAGATGTTAAAATTTACACATCTTGAAAAGTATTCTTCCATTTATGACCTGATTGATAATGAAGGGTCTTCATTGGGTAACAATGAGGAGATGATGGATTGAGAATAGACATCATCATTTTCCTATAACATTGCTATAACATGCCCTGGCCTGATTGACGAAGTATATACTTGCTGGATTTTATTAGATGAAATGAAGACATCTCCATTTGAGCTTTCATCATTTCCTGGTGGATCACCACAATCTCCCATGTTGTCTGGCTCGATTACCATAATTGACATTATAGATCTTTCTATAAGAGTATTTTGTTTTGGGTATATTATGTCAATTTGACTAATAGGAAACACATAATCTATATTCACATACACAAATGGGTTTACTGGAATCTTTTCCAAACCATATGGAGCATTAACTTTGGAAATCTACCTTGTTGTGGATTTGTCTTTTCCATTTATGTGATTGAATTACGCCTCAATGTATTGAGATTCACATGTATTGAATGGGTATTTATCACCATAAAATGTCCCAATTAGACCATCGAAACAATATTTGAGACATTGATGGTATGAAGAAGGGATAGCCGCATGCCAATGTAGCCAGGGTCTACCAAGCAAGATGTCGAAGACTGAATCTTTATCAACAACCATGAAATCTGAATTGGATACAAGATCTCCAAACTGAGTTCTGAGTGTAATCTCTCTTACTGGCTCGTGTTCATTTTTATCATTTCTTTTAACATCAATGTAGAAGGAGATAAACCAGATTCTGTGGGGCCCAATCGAAGATGTATACGAATGGGCATGAGGTTTACTGCTGAACCATTATCAATGAAAACTCTTTGGACATCTACACCATTGACCGTTCCAAATAAGTATAAAGGTCTGATATGTCCATGCATGACATCAACTTCATCATTATCATTAAAAGATCTTACTGTATGGAATTCTGCAAGATTATTCCTTATATGGTAGACTTCAGCTGCTGCAATTTCAGTCTCGAACTCCTGAAGACTGGACAAAGACTCGATGAGTGCCTCCCGAAGATCTTTTGATAAATTCAAGGCATCCAGAATTGATAACTTGGCCGGTACTTGGGACAGGTGTTTCAATTTATCATACTTTTGATACAAAGGACTGTGTTTCCCAACAAGAACATGTGGTTTACCAGGTGCCTTGGAAGTTGATTCTTTGGAATTTGATGCATCATGTACTGGGATTGGAGTTTCTAATACTCTTGGATTTGGATGATTAGACTGATTAGGTCTATTTACTTGCAGAGAGGAAGATGATGGAACCATCAAACGATCTTCCAGAATAATTGTGCTAGGGCTTAGTCTGCCCTGTGTGGAAGAACATGCTTTTTCTTGTTGATCTCGTTGAAGGGATTTTTCACGAGTTTCTTCCGCATACACAGTTCTAGCAGGGGTAGAATTGGAATAGTGACCTCTGAAAGATCCACATCATCCCCTGTATCCTGAGCCTCTGTAAATTATTCTGATTCCTCTGTTTGATAAAGGTAATTAAAACTCATCAAAATCAAAACTGCGACTGGCATATGGATCTGTTAATTGAATCATATTAACAGTACCGAAGATCAACTCTTCATCTGATGAAGACTCTGCCTGATTAGCCTGTTTAGGTTATATCGTTTGGTGAGGTGGTTCCCGTGAATTTGAAGTAGATGGCTTGAAGTCTGCCAGAGTCAAAGACAACTTATGATTTGACACATGCTCAAATTCTTCTGATTCTTTTTCTTTCATTGAATCATGCCATTTCATTGGGGATTTTCTCTCTGATGAAGAGGGTTTTGCTGCGGCATTCATGGCAGAGGGCACAATTGGTTTTTTTAAATTGCATTTGCAAAATGGAATGAGTTTGATTGATCATTTTCTGACCATCCAATTATCATATTTTTGCGCATTTTTGTTCTTGACTTAATACCTATCACTCTCCTCCTTTGGATTTGTAGCAGTAACACATGCTAGCTGAGCTGAAGAACCTTTTAGTTTGACTTGTCCCAAGTTGACCATTTTTTGCAGGAGGTCCTTGAAAACAAAACACTCTTGAATGAGATTCCCCAACATCTGATGAAATGGGAAATAATTGGGACAGTATTCATCTCCTTCCTTATTCAGCCTCTTGGGCCACGACAATTGAACCAAATTATTTTCCAGAGCGGAAATGAAATAACCAGGAACTTGTTCATTTCAGAAAGAGAAATTTCTCACTTTATATCCTCAAATTGTTTCTGTCTTTGATCTATTTTATCATCTTGAAGAAACTACCATTTTTGTTGATGCTCAGGGGGAATAGCACTTCATGAAGATGAATGTTTTGATGTAGATGTGGGTATAGGTGCTCGTTTAATCACAACTGTAGTAGTCACTTCTTTACCCATTCTCCTTCCAAGAGCTGAAGGAATTACATGAGATTTTTCCTTATTCATTATAATAGAATCTTTAATCTGTTGAGTGATTGATGTAAGGTCTCGAAAACCTCCTGTGTATTTCACAGGGATCAATGGCGTGTGTAATTCGTCAAGCAGATTTTCCACACAGATTGACAACAGCTCTTCTTGAGGGAGTGCTATTCTTAGAAATATGTTAATCCCTTCTAGTGAGTAATGAAATATGAGACCCTTTCATTCTCCCTTTGCTTACAGTTTTTAATATCAAAAACTATTGTCTTTGGCAACATTGAGCTGAACTGAAGAAGGAAACTTTGGCGAAGATCCTCATATCCGGTAATTGACCGGGATTGCAAGCCGGTGTACCAGACAAAAGCTGGTCCTTGCAAGGTTCGCACGAAGCATCTGAGTTTCACTAATTCTTTCTTTTCCGAAGTTTCCATCATAGGATCGCAACAAGACACGTAATGCGTCAAATGCTGTTCAAGATCACCTGATTGATTGAAAATAGGGAATACAGGGTTCCCAAAACTTGATGGGGGAGGGATTGTGTCACGACCCGTCCCGGTGGGGCCCGTTCCGTGACACCCCAAGCCCGCGTCCAATATGCCAGTGGCTGGTGACTAGCACCGAGTAGGCATGTCACTAAAATGGGAGGCATTGCCTAAGTACCTGTACACACACACACATCTTTAAGCCCACAAAAGATGAAATGTAAAACACTATGGAACAAAAATGCATGCATACAACTAAACCCAAACAATAGAGCACAACGAAAGGTAGAGTACTGTAAAAGTAAACTGGGTCAGAAAACAATCCCACTAAAAACAAGAGTCTGAAAAACTGCAAATTCCAACCTGTAAGCACAAAGGTACTGGGACTGCTTCCTGTAACCATAGGAACGCCTCGGCCTATGGGAAACTCAAAATGATCGGTCCTGTCCTGGTCTTCCCTGGACTCTGTCAAAAGGTTGCTCGTCTGCACAAGACACCAGACATGCAGGCAAAGCCCGTGTAGGGGTGAGTATAACAATACTCAGTAGAGGACCCTAAAAACTACAAAGTAGTACAAAAAGTAAAGGTAAAGTCAGCTAAGCATAATATATGTTTACAGAACATATAAAACAAACCAGATATACTCAAAACCATGGCCCGTGGTCTAGAGAAATGTCACGCAACTGCATACCCCTCCAAGGGATTCCATTTGAAGATTCTATGATGCGCTCATTCCGGGAGAACACACTCCATGAGTCATATAGTTCTGATGACGTCCGTCTGAGAAGTGATGTTTTTCGGGAACCGTCATGAGATACAGCTACAATCATTACGGGAGGTACACTTCGGAGTGAAAGGGTTATGATAGATAGAAGCACTCATTACAGGAGACACACTCTTGGGTGGGAAATATCTCGATACACTGATGAGGATCACTGCCATGGCCATGGTGGATACCGCGACTCATTCGGAATTCACATGCTAGGTAGAGGATCAATGCCCGGTAAAGTTGTTCACGCCGATTCCTGACTCTACCTATGGTCTAAAATGGATAGAGGATCTCGATCTGGGCCTCTCGGATGGATGCCTTACTCTATCACAGAAAAGTATTGCTGAAGGGATCATAATCCTGCATGAGGGAATGATGCCTGACCTTCAGGGGAAAAGAAGAAGGGACACTAACCCAAACGAAAGATGTTCATGGCATGGTGAATAAAAGGACAAAGCCTTTCTCCAAAAAGTACACGGAATGTAGAAATGATACATGCCGTGTTGTCCGACCCCGGGTACTACCCATGTACAATGGCCCATGACATGAGGTTGGTCATGTAGAAAACATTATACACGGCGTGTAGTACAGAGTACATGCCATGTCTGGGTCACTGGGGCTGGCTCCATATACTCTGGTCATGTGCCCTTACACGGTCACCAACCCGTGTACTCCAACCCGTGCAATCTGCACATGGGTTGACCTGCGCTGGTGACCTCGCCTGGCCGGGTGAGAGAGTACCCAGTCGTGTACCCCATCCCGTGTTCGTGTATCCTCGGGATACACGCCGAGCTCCGCGTAGCCGCCTATGTCGAGTTGTACACACTGTGCCGCCTGAAGCCGTGTAGAGCTTCCCATGTCCATGTACCACTCGAAGTACATGCCGAGCTTTGGGTAAGGTCCAACATGCCGTGTGATCCTTCTCTGACCCCGAAACCTTAGTCGTCACCATCAGAACTACACGCCATGTTCTTTGGAAGTACACGCCGTGTATTCTGGAAATTTCCAGAAATGCGGACCTCTGCTGTCGCGCCTCCCTTGGTGCTCTGATCATTGATCCAACCATCCAATCTCCACAAAACCATCAGGTTTTGGTTGTCCCGACACCACGAAGCTGTTTCCATCGTTTTCGGGCCTCCGATCAGCTCCAGAAACATGATTGATCTTCCCGCGTGAAGAACGCTTGAAGAACGCCCTTTCCGATCTACTCCAGTTTTCCATCCTCCATCATTGCCACACCTCCACAAGAACATTGGGATGTCGAACCTTCGGTTTGGGATCGTTGCGTCGCAGAACGGATGCACAACGGTCTGTTGTTCGTCGCCCCACGAAGAATACGAAGAACGCGCGGGGAAAAAGGATGAAGAAATCCACATAAAAAAATGAGGAACGAACCTCCTCTGTCGTTCGTCATGGAATTGATCTGCTCACGTTAATAGTCTTAAATGGAGCAGAGGTCAAAATGAATATAAAGCATTAATTAATTCCACAAAATCATCCCAAAGAAAACCCTCCCGCAAGAACGTACGAATCCGCAAATCAACTTGTTCGCGGTTGATCTGCATTCCTTGTTTAAACTCAAAAACGGGGAAAAGAAATTGAGGTAACAACCCCTACCTTTCAAAGGGATCGATCGTTGATGAAGGCGCGACACTTCCATTTTTTTTGAGATCCTTCAACGTTGTTGGCGTAGCGATTCTCGAGTTCGATCCATTATCGTTCGCCAACGCGTCCTCCTCCGCCCAATCTCCAAGAGAAATCTCTCTCTTTTTTCTCAACTCGCAGGGTTATGAGGCTAACCCTATGAATTTTCCATAAGGATGAATTTATAAGGCAGGATTAGGTCGTGCTCAAAAAAAGGAATCATTTTAAAATAATAATATAAATTATTATTTTATTTTATTCCCTCCAAAGAGCTTTCCTTCTTAAAACGTCCCAAACTAAAAAATTTGCAGTCGGCCTGCGCCGGTTGAGGTTAGAGTCATTCCTAGGAAAATTCATCATCTCGGATGCAACGGTGTGCTCAGATTTTTAATCCGGGCATCTGTTTGGAAACTTCCACAACCGCGCACAAGCGCTGAATCACTTAACTAAAAAACGTTCAAACCACCATTCTTGGCTCACAGGACCTCGGAATGATGTGCCGTCTTCACGCCCGATCTCGAAATAATTCCATATAATATTTAAAAATAATAAAAGAAAAACTGAGACATTACATTCTCCCCACCTTGGGGTTTTACGCCCCCGAATAGCCAAAACAAAGGTTACTCAAAAAGACGAGGGTACTGGGCACGGATCTGGGCCTCCCGCTCCCACACTCTCTCCTGAAGATTCACGTGTTGTCACCAGACACGCACTAAGGGAATCAATCACCCATGAAGGATCCTCTCCTGCCGATCCTCGTTCTCCACCGGGTACTCAGTAAAGGTCACTCCATCCTCGATGTCCAGCTCGCCCCAGTCGATAACATGCGATGGGTCATTCACGTACCTCCTCAGCTGCGACACGTGGAAGACATCATGTACCCGATGCAACTGTGGCGGTACACCACCTCGCCAACTCTGCCCAGGATCTGGAATGGTACGATGAACCTCAGAGATAGTTTTCTGCCTCGCCCAAATCTCCGCAACCCACGTCGAGGTGAGACCCAAAGAAAAACGTGGTCTCCCTCCTCGAACTCTAGAGGCCTCCGTCTTCTGTCAGCATAAGAATTATGCTGGCTCTGTGCAATCTTTATCTGCTCCCGTATGATCTGCACCTTCTCTATGGTAGTTCGCACTAACTCTGGACCCATGAGTGCTGACTATCCAGGGTCGGTCCAGCAAAGCGGTGACCGGCATGGTCTCCCATATAAAGCCTCGAATGGTGTCGTGGCAATGGTGGAGTGGTAGCTGTTGTTGTACGCAAACTCCACCAGTGGTAGGAGGACCTACCAGCGGAAACCAAAGTCCAACATACAGGCCCGCAACATATCCTCTAGATTCTGAATGGTCCTCTCTATCTGACCTTCTACCTGGGGATGAAATGCTGTGCTCAATCGTAGCTGAGTCCCAAAAGCCTCATGCAATCCCTTCCACAAATGGGATGTGAAGCGGGCGTCTCATTCCGAGACTATAGTCGAGGGGACGCCATGAAGCCAAACTATCTCCTATACGTAGATACGTCCCAAGCTCTTTACGGAACTCTGCTCCCTGATAGCTAGGAAGTGGGCTGACTTGGTGAGTCGGTCAACAATCACCCAGATGGAATCGTGCCCCCTGGACATTCATGGTAATCCCATCACGAAGTCCATAGATATTCTATCCCACTTCCACTCTGTAACTTCTAGGGGTGATCTAACCCTACTAGAACCTGGTGCTCAGCCTTCACCTGCTGGAATGTGAGGCATCGAGAAATGAACTCTGCCACTGCCTTCTTCATGCCTGACCACCAGAACTGTCTTCGGAGATCCTGGTACATCTTTTCCACTCTGGGATGTGCCACCAAAGGGGATGTATGAAAATCCCTCAGGTCATCCTCCTGGAACACCACTGGTACAACAGTGCATCCTCTGAAGAGAAGTCTGCGGTCCCCACCTGTCGAAAAACCATCAGGAGCATGTCATGTGGTTAACTAAGCACGTAAAGCCACACGGTCGACATCCCCAAGCTGTGCCTTCCTAACACGCTGTAAGAGTGAAGGGGTGACAACCATCGACTATAGGTAAGCTATTTCCTCACCATCCATGAAGGATAACTGTAACATGGCTAATTGTTGTGTCGCCTCACTCAACATCTGTGAGCTCGACCTTCTACTAAGAGCGTCTGCCACCTTGTTCCCCTTCCCAGGAGTATAGATGATCTCGAAATCATAGTCCAGGAAGAACTCTAGCCAACTTCTCTGCCTCAGATTCAGATCCTTTTGTGAAAATATGTACTTGAGGCTCTTTTGGTCAGAGTAGACAATGAACCGCTCGCCCATAAGGTAGTGTCGCCACATTTTCCATGCGAAGACTACCACTGCCAAATCTAGATCATTGGTCGCATAGTTCTGCTCATGTGGCCTAAGCTGGCGTGATCCATAAGCAATCACTGCATGCAGCTTCATCAAGACACAACCAATCCCGGCCCCTGATGCATCGCATAAAACTACGTACTCAACATCCTCCTCCGGTAATCTCAAGACTGGGGCGCTTTTCAAACTCTGTCTTAGCTGCTCAAAAGCCTGCTAGCACATTTCTGTCCACACGAAGGGTTTCCCCTTCCTGGTCAAGGCCGTCATCAGTGATGATATATAGGAGAAATCCGGGATGAATCTTCGGTAATATCCTGCTAACACAATGAAGCTTCACACCTCTGTCACACTCCGAGGTGGCTCCCATGCTAACACAGCCTCCCCCTTGGCTGGGTCCATAGCCACTCCATCTACTGTGATGAAATGTCCCCGAAAGTGGACCTCTTGAATCCAGAACTGACACTTCGAGACCTTTCCATAAAGTTGTTGCTCTCGGAGTATGCCCTGAACCATCCGTAGGTGTCTCGTGTTCTCCTCCTCTGATGTCGAGTACACAAGGATGTCATCGATGAAGTCCACTATGAACCGGTCCAAGTACGGCTGGAAAATCCGGTTCATCAACCCCATGAACACTACAGGGTAATTCGTCATGCCAAAGGGCATCACCAAGTACTCATAATGATGGTAGCGACATCAGAAATCCATCTTCGATGTATCCTCATCCAGCACATGTAGCTGGTGATAGCCTGATCGAAGATCAACCTTCGAGAACCACTGAGCCCCTCTTAGCTGAATGAAGATGTTATCAATTCTCTGCAGTGGATACTTTTTCTTCACCTTCACCTGGTTCAGGCGTCAGTAATCCATGCACAACCTCAGACTCCCATATGCCTTCTTGGAAAACAAGACCGGGGCCGCCCAGGGTGAAACGCTGGGTCTCACGAAACCCTTGCTCTGCAAATCCTCCAACTGCACCCTCAGCTCACGAAGTTCTGCGGGAGACATCCGATAAGATGATGAGGAAATCGGAGTCATCCTGGGGTGAATGTCGATGTGGAAGTCAATTTCCCGGCGGGGAGGTATCCCTGGAACATCTTTCGGAAAGACGTCCTCATACTCTGCCACAACTACTGGGAATTGAGAGTTCACAACATCTACTGCTCTGAGGGTATGGCTAGCCAACTCAAGAGTGATCGGATTCCCCCTCCTATGCATGAGCCCACATTGTGCTACCTGAGTTTCCTTTTCTCTGACAAAGGAAAACTGTGTTCCATCACGGCAGACACACCGCACTCTTCCCCTAAAACAGTCAATCTGGGCATGGACCGATGATAACCAATCCATACTAAGAATGATGTCGTAAGGACTCGACGCTACCACCAAGAGGTTCCAACCGAAAATCTCACCTCCAAGGGTAAGATCACATTCTCTTCAAAGGTTTGTGATCGTCGAGTCTCCTCCCGTAGGAGTCTCCAAGCATAAGGATCGAGTCAACGGTTCTACCGGAATCTCAAGGTTTTGTACCAGACATGTGGCTATAAGGGACTGACTGTAACCTATGTCTATGAGTACAGTAGCTAAGGTAGAAAAGACACATATCGTACCTCGAATCATCCCTGGAGGCCCTGGGTCGTATGCATCGACCGCATGCAGCTGTCCCCGTCCCTATCCCCCTGTTCCCTAAGCCTGGTGCGGACCTCCAGGGGGTGGTGGTGGAAGTAAGTCGAAGCGTCTGCCACCACCTACAGCTCTCCAAACTCTTATGCCATGTCCGCCACCTGGCAGATCTACCTGCTCCGTTCTATGCCTCTATCTCGATGGCCCATCCACCACTTCCCTGTCAGTATCCTGACGTGTCGGGCAATCTCTAGTGAGATGCCCCCGACCGTTGCATGTGTTGCATCGCTTCTCCCTAGGCTGACTGGATCCAGCCTGAGAGCCCTGGACTGTCGATCCCCTATCATGGGTCCTCCTATGATGTCTCCCACGTCCAGATCCCTGCGTCTGACGTCGGTTCCCTGCTGCCAGTGTCTCCGCACCGGTCTGCCTGCTGTTGACTAATGGTGGCTGCCTTTGCACCGCCAAGAAGCTCTCGATCACCAAGCCCGCTCGTGCACTCCAGCATAGGTCGATATGCATAGAGGCACAACACTTGCTCGGATGTCTCGTCGTAGACCTCGCTCAATGGTTCACGCCCTAATGTATTGATCCCTGAACATATCCATCGAGTACCTAGCGAGGTTGGTGAACCTCGATGAATAGTCAACCACTGTCATACAGCCCTACTGGAGCTGAAGAAGCTCCTGGATGCACAAAACACTCATCGTAACTGGAGAGAACTCTTCCCTGAAGAGTCGCTCAAACTCTGTCCATGAAAGAGTCTCCTCATCGTGACTCTGTGTGGTCAGAATCCACCATCGTCCGGCCTAACCCTGAAGAAGGCTCGCTCTTAGGATCACCATATGGTCTGCCGGTGTCCTCACTAGACCGAAAACTTTGGTCACCGCCTCAAGCCAGTCCTCAGCAGCCTGAGGGTCGGGCTCGCCTCAGAACCTGAGGGGCCTCTGTCTCTGAAACTCATGGAGCACGCTAAGCCTACGCTCCTTGCTAGTCGGCACTACAGGTACCACTGTATGCTCCACTGGTGGTGGTATAGCAGGTGCACAACCTAGTGGTAACTCCTGGGGAACTGGTCCCTGTATCGAAGCCTCGTCAGTGAGGGGGTCATCCTCCTGATCGTGCTGGTGATTCCTAGCGGGTACGCATCGCGGAGGCATCCTGTAAAGAAACAGGATGTGTCACAGTCAATGAGTATATCTGGATAGTTGACACCAAGGATATGGAAGACACAACCCATTCCTATATGATTCATGTACCTTTTATTTCCTCGCAACCTGTGTTTTCGTGAACCAGGTTGAAAAGCAGGTTATCAGAGTCCTGGTGTATGGATACGTCGGCCGCCGCACCAACACTAGAGTCTCTCGCCCGAAAGCTGATCCCGATGCACTCAACACTTGTTGCCCCAACCAAACTCACAGACTCTTGGTCCTAATGTAGAACTGACCACCTCTGATACCACTCTGTCACGACCTGCCCTGGTGGGGCCCGCGCCGTGACTCCCCAAGCCCACCTCCAATAGGCCAGTGGCTGGTGACTAGCACTGAGTAGGCATGTCACTAACATGGGAGGCATTTCCTAGGTACCTGTACACACACACACACACATCTCGAAGACCACAAAAGCTGAAATGTAAATCACTGAGGAACAAAAATGCCTGCATACAACTAAACCCAACCAACAGAGCACGACAAAAGGTAGAGTACTATAAATGTAAACTGGGTCAGAATACAATCCCACCTAAAACAAGTGTCTGAAAAACTGCAAAGTCCAACCTGTAAGCACAAAGGTACTGGGACTGATGCTCATAGCCATAGGAATGCCTCGTTCTTTGGGAAACTCAGAAAGCTCGGGCCTGTCCAGGTCTGCCCTGAACTCTGTCAAAAGGCTACTCGTCTACACAAGACACCAGACGTGTGGGCAAAGCCCTTGCATGGGTGAGTATAACAATACTCTGTAGAGGCCCCTGAAAACCACAAAGCAGTACACAAAGTAAAGGTATAGTCAGCTGAACATAGTATATATTTACAGAACATATAAAACAAACCAGATATACTCAAAACCCATGCCCCTGGTCTAGAGACAAGTCATGCAACCGCATACCCCTACAAGGGATTCTGTTTGAAGATTTCGTGATACACTCATTCTGGGAGAACACACTCCACGAGTCTTATAGTTCTGGTGATGTCTGTCCGAGAAGTGATGTTTGTCGGGAACTTTCACGAGATACATCTACACTCATTACGGGAGACACACTTCTGAGTGAAAGGGTTACGATAGATAGAATCACTCATTATGGGAGACACACTCTTGAGTGGGAAAGATCTCGATACACAGATCAGGATCACTTCCAGGGCCATGGCGGATACCGCGACTCATCCGAAATTCACCTGCTAGGTAGAGGATCAACTCCCGGTAAAGTTGGTCACGCCGATGCCTTACTCTTACTAGGGTCTGGAATGGATAGAGGATCTCGATCTGGGCCTCTCGGATGGATTCCTGACTATATCACAGAAAATACCTAATGAAGGGATCATAATCTGGCGTGAGGGAATGATGCCTGACTTTCAGGGGAAATGAAGAAGGGGAACTAACCCAAACGAAAGATGTTCAAGGCACGATGAAAAAAAGGACCAATCCGTTCTCCAAAAAGTACACGGCGTGTAGAAATGATACACGCCGTGTTGTCCGACCCCAGGTACTACCCATGTATAACGACCTGTGTCATGAGGCTGGTCATGTAGAAAACATTATACACGGTGTGTAGTATGGAGTACACGACGTGTCTGGGTCACTAGGGCTGGCTCCGTGTACTCCGGCCATGTGCCCGTACACGGTCACCAACCCATGTACTCCAACCCATGCAATCTGCACACGAGGTGACCTGTGCTGGTGACCATGCCTGGCCGGGTGAGGGAGTACACGGTCGTGTACCCCATCCCGTGTCCGTGTATCCTCAGGATACATGCCGAGCTCCGCATAGCCCCCTCTGTCGAGCTGTACACGTTGTGCCGCCTGAAGCCGTGTAGAGCATCTCGTGTCTGTGTACCACCCGAAGTACACACCGAGCTTTGGGGAAGGTCCAACACACCGTGTGACTGGGCTCGCACACTGTTTGATCCTTCTCTGACCCCGAAACCCAAGCCATCACCATCAGAACTACACGGCGTGTTCTTCGGAAGTACACGCCGTGTATTCTGGAAATTTCCAAAAATGCGGTCCTCCACCGTCGTGCCTCCCGTGGTGCTCCAATCATTGATCCAGTCATCCAATCGTAATGAAACCTTCAGGTTTTGGTCATCCCGACACCATGAAGTTGTTTCCATCATTTTCGGGCCTCCGATCGGCTCCGGAAACATGAATTATCTTCCCGTGCGAAGAACGATTGAAGAATGCCCTTTCTGATCAGGTATGGTTTTCCATCCGCAATCATTTCCGCTCCTCCAAAAGAACTTTGCGATGTCAAAACTTCAGTTTGGGATCGTTGCGTCATAGAACGAATGCGCAATGGTCCGTTGTTCATCACCATGCAAAGAACACGAAGAACGCATGGGGAAAATAGAGGAAGAAATTAACATAGACATAATGAGGAATGAACCTCCGCCTTCATTCGTCACGGCGTTGATCTGCTCCCATTAATAGGCTTAAACGAAGCAGAGATCAACATGAATATAAAGCAAGGATTAATTTCCCCAAATCATCCCAAAGAAAACCCTCCTGCAAGAATGTACGAATCTGTGGATCAACTTGTTCGCGGTTGATCCACATTCGTCGTTTAAACTCCAAAAAGGGGAAAAGAAATCGAAGTAACAACCCCTACCTTTCAAAGGGATCGATCGTTGATGAAGGTGTCGTGCTTTCATTGTCGTCGAGATCCTTCAACATTGTTGGCGTAGCAATTCTCGACTTCGATCCGTCGTCATTCGCCAACGCATCCTCCTTCACCCAAGCTCCAAGAGAACACTCTCTCTTTTTTCTCAACTCGCAGGGTTATGAGGATAACCCTATGAATTTTCCATAAGGATGCATTTATAGGGCATGATTAGGTCGTGCTCAAAAAAAGGAAACATTTTAAAATAATAAAATAAATTATTATTTCATTTTATTCCCTCCAAAGAGCTCTCCTTTTTAAAACGTCCCAAACTAATGAAATTGCAGCCAGCCTGCGCCGGTTGAGGTTAGAGTCGTTCGTAGGCAAAGTCGTCGTCCCGGACCCAACGGTGCGCTCGGATTTTTAATCCAGGCGTCCTTTTGGAAACTGGCACAACCACGCACAAGTGCCGACTCACTTAACTAAAAAAAGTTCAAACCACCATTACGGGCTCACTGGTCCTCGGAATGATGTGCCATCTTCGCGCCCGGTCTCGAAATAATTCCATATAATATTTAAAAATAATAACAGAAAATCTGAGACATTACAGATTGAATCTACCCATTCAGGGTAAGCTCTCATTTCTGGTTGAATTTGAGAACTCTTTCCCCCCATAGCTTCCAACCGAGCTGTTAATGACCCAATAGTAGTTATTAACTTTTGAGAAACATCCGGTTCAGCCTGGATCTGAACAGGTGCAATGACTTGAGCTGGAACAAATGTGGTGGCTAGTACTGCAACTGATGGTAGCACTGCCAATTTTTGTTGCACTTGACCTGTAGGATTAGACCTATGAGGGTGTATAGATAGAGGAGGATATTCTTGATCCATCTCAGTAGTCACAAAAGATTCCCTTGGCTGACTAACTCTAGCCCGCTTATGAGAATGACTACTTTGAAGTAGTTTTGCATTCAACCTCTTCAATTCCTTCATGTTTTCCTCCTTTTGTGCAATTCATTTCTCTAGTGAGAGCGATTGGCATTCTCCAGAGGAAGGTTATGTAACCTTATTCTTTCCTTTCCCCTTGTTAGCTCCTTTTCGGAGAGGGGGAACTGGGTTACATGAAGGATTTCATAGATTCTGGGTAACCATTTGATTTATAGTATGCAAACCATCTTCATTTGTGTCTATGCGTACATCTTCTTGAGTAGGAACCTCTTCAACAGACCCCTCTATGTGAGCCTCATCTGGGGGATCAGCAAGAATGGAATTGATGGCATTGATTGATGCATAATGCATCACATCCCTTCTATCAGCATTTCTGTGATATTGCCTTCTTCCATGTCTTTGATGATACATTTCCTTCTGTTGATTCGATCCCCCAGGAACTTCTTGATGAACCATAATTTGGAGGGAATCTCCTGATAATTTGGCTCCTCATTCCTCTTGAGGCTTCTTCCCCAATTGAGAGAAGACTGACTTTCTCTGAGGTGGGGATTGAGGATTTAAAAAAGTCCCTAGTCCAGTGGACTGGGGCAATTCATGTTGTCTTTTCTCAACTCCTCGAATCTTATTTGTTGATTCTGAGGGTTGGTTTAAAATAGTCCCCAGTCTGGCAAGCTGGGGTGGCTCTTGACATGCAATGTATGAGAATTTCGTAAATTTTATCATAATCTTCTAGACCTTGGTCTGGAAATTAGTTGGATGCATCAATCGACATCCACTTTTATCACCCGGCTCAAAAGACTGTTGTATGATTTCTGACACTTCTGTCACTTGGTGATGTGCTTTCTCCAAATGAGAGGCATGTCCAATATACTCGTTTGCTTGATGTAGGAGTAGTTAAATAAATTCTTCACTGTATGCTTGATATTGAGAAGAACTAGTTGAGGCCTGTATTTGAGTGATCCATTGATTATACACAAATCCAATTGGTTGTGGCTAGGTACGGGTAAAAACATTGCATGAAACCATTTTTGGCGGGCTTTGCTGACTGGAGAGCACAGTGAAATTTAGTTCCCCATGAACACCCCATCCCTTGATATGAATACCAGATGGGGCATTGGAAATTAATTGGTGAAATCTTCATAGTTCACCAAGGCATGAACGTTGAAGGGCTCTCGGTTTCTTTTCAGCCTTCGGATATCGAGAGACTGATACAGAGGCCAAATCAATTTGGCGTTGTAACCCTTCTATTATCTTAACATGATTTTAATATTCATCATATGATAATACTTTCTTTTTCAACTGAAAAAGAGTTTTCCATATGTTGAGATGAATATTATGACTTCCATCTTCTGTCAACATCTCTGGAATGTCATACTGAGAGTCAGCCAGAGGCCAAAACATGAATGGCACATCACCATTCTCCAGTTATTTTATCATGTTCAGTACTTCCTCTTTATCATTCAATGAAGATTCTTGTACCTGATTAGACCATAGCTGGTGCTTACTTGTTTGTTCAATGGATTAATCAAAACTGGGAGATAAATCACTAATGAAACTAGATGATTCATGACTTAGGGGTGGTTCGGAGAATGACTTACACCCTGGGCTATGTTCTTTTTGGGAAATTATTACACCTGCTAATGGTTGAGCATCAGACATGACCGGATTAACATTTTCAAGTGCCTCAAGATAAGAGGGATTTCTAATCACTACATTGTCTATTGGAGAATTTTCCAAACAATGTGAATCACTATTGCGGAGAGGAATTTCATAGAGAAATTCTTCATCATGGGGTGGACCACAATGGTGGGTTATAGTAAAAGATGAAATATTTTTCTCCTTGATCTTCTGACCGCACAAAGGGTTGTTGTGGCTCTCATCTGAAGATGAAACTTCTAGATCGACCGATTTTTCATGAAGTAAGCCTTCATGAAGAAGTTTCTAATGCAGTCCTTCAGAATTAATGACCCGACTATTGGGAAATGAGAGAGTAGAATCTCGAGTTGCAAGAGTCAGTTTTATGAGTGCATCAAGAACTCCATCATCGAGTAAGGCCTTGTTACAGATGGGCCTTTGACTTCTCGACTGTGTTGGGCGGGTCTTATTCTTAGATACCTTCTTACTCAATTTGGCTGTTGTAGGTTCCTACTTCGGAGAAATGGTCAGGTTAGTATTATTATCTCCACTCAAACCAGGTTTATGTGTCTGAATTGGTTGTCCGTATGATATTGGGGAGTATGCCCCAGAACCCTCTTGGACTGGAAAAGAGGTGTGTGTCTGTTCTGGGGTGAAATGTTGGTTTGTCATTCCCCTAGTAGGGATAGATTTATGTGTCTTTCCCTGAGTAACTCCTGAAGCTGTTATAATATCCTGGCAGGCATCCAGAATATGAGAAGGGATTTGCTTCTTCTCTTTCACCATTTATAGAATATTCTTGGTGGCTTCAGCTTCCGGAATGGGGATATACGTCCATTCTATGCTTTGAGTAGGTGTGTGTTCCTGCTCCTATACTCCTTTTCCTATCAATGAATCCTGACAGTAATCAAGTGTGGGGGAAGAGAGTTGAGTCTGCCTCCTGCTTATCACCGGAGCTTTCCGACTGACTTCTCCGAGTGCTACCAAACGAGACTGTTGGTAAGCTTGATCAATACTTGCAGGTGTATGTGCCAGCTGATTTCACTTCAACGAACATGGTTGATGAGCTCCATCATATGTAGTCAGATGATCCTGCTGACTAGATGATGATTTATAAAAAGGTGTATGTTCATGTCTATAGTACTCCACTGGAATTGCCTGGCGGGATTGGAGTGATGCTGCCAGAAGAGTCTTCTGGACAGCGGGATTAAAACGTATAGATGTGTGTGCCCGCTTGTTGCTTTCGACCAAGTTAGGTAGGTGGACTTCTCCGGAGATGGCATAAATGAGAACCTACTCACTATTCACCGGATTTCTCCTGTGGCGATTCGTCTTGCCTTCTCGGGTTCGAGGGACCTGAACCGAACGCCTGGAGTTGATACCCTCATCTTGTTGAGGGCGCACTGCTGCACGAGTCTGGCGGCGATTATTGATGGGATCCCTTGGGATGGAATCTTGTCTCCTTGAATTAAGGCCTTGAGGGACCTTCTCATTCACCTCCTCATAATATGTGAGTGAATGGTGATTGCATTTCGAGGATAACGACCCGAAACGGTTGGAGATAGTGGTTAGAAACGCCTGCTTCTTGATCACTGGTCGTCACTTTCTGAATGACCAGGTGGAATTATCTACTTGGAGGGCTTGTCAAGCAGCCTCCAGAGTCGGAATAGTACAATTTTGACTGTACTCCTTAACCAATGCATTTGATACCCAACATTGAAGATTCTGAGTAGGTGATGTCGTCCTCAGAGCAGACGACGATCCAGAAGGAGTAGCAGGAGTGGCATTCACATCATAGGTTTTCATGGTAGACGTATTCATGGGTGTAAACATGAGAGAAGCCATTTTGGAAATGTAGACGATCTTGGAATAGAGTGCATGTTTGAAATAACAGACATAATCAAGATAAGTACGACCACTACATCTATTGGATGAGAAAAATATGTTATTGATTGTTTTGTTGGCCCTCTTTTTGAGTTTAAATAGGGTCATAACAAATAAGCAAAGAATCATTTAACTTGGTTATGGATTCACGTCTGGTTCACCTTTTTTTGTTTCCTCTGGAATTGGGGATGACCTCGTTGAATGAAGGTTCAAACATTCTGATCAGTTTCTAACGGGATTGTTCATAGAACCAGAAACATCCAATGATTCCATATCCATTTGGACCTACTTTCCAAAGGTAGGCGCTCTATAGTTGTGGACTGATGAGGCTTAGGAATTTTCATAGGTCGAGAGGATGGGAGGTCGGACTCATCACACCTTTTTTAGGGGAATTATTGTCTACTCTGGGACTCTCTTTATAGATTTATGTTATGTTCGTGAATCCTTATTACATTACCAAGTATAAAAGTGTTTTCTTTTAGATCTGACAGTCAATGACTGATATATAGGAAATTCTAGAGAATATTTTATATGTATTGGAGGTTCTCATCGATAGAGAATCATCTTTATTTTTTAGAGATTCTTAGTCAATGATATCCTTTGTTACTTAAAAGTCTCTTGGTCATTATGATAACCATACTAGTTTTAAAGCCACTCAGTGGGGCACTTGAAGTATATTGTCATTCAGAAGGACATGGATTATTTCAGAGTTGGGATCGCACCCGCTGATGGGCTACCTACGTATCCTTTGTTTTGGAAAAGGAATCATAACCCATGTAGTTCGAGCGAGGGAGTATGATGTTTTATGCATGATTGATGTCTCAAAGAAAGATGTCAAGATTACTATTATACTCTAAGCTCACGTGAGTCATGATCAGTGTGAGAAAAAAGAGGTATTGGTGATATCAGACAATTGTTCCATGAAGGATGTAATGATGTAGGGATTATGTATGTATGACTTCTCATAATAGATGAGGAGTAAGATTTACTTCAGGGAAGAAATCTAGAAACCTGGTCCATAAAGGTATATGTACGTCATAGAGATTTGGGTGCTCTAACATGGGTCTTACTCCTAAAAAATGCCCAAATTAGGAGGGGACTCGTGATTGGGTTTTACTTCTTGATAAGGAAGCCCATATCAAAAGTAAATTATGACTGGTTAAGAAGAATTATGACTAGGGCTTACTCTTGAGAACGAATCCCGGGTTAAGGGACTTGGGGCTTACTCCTAAAAAGGAGGCCCAGGTTAAGGGGATTTGAAAATTAAGGGACTTGGGGCATACTGCTAAAGAGGATGCCCAAATTTGGGAAATTTAAGAATAGGGCTTACTCCTGAGAAGGAAGCCCAGGTTAAGTGAATTATGATTGGGGCTTTGAAAGAGCGCTGTCGTGGGCGCCCTCAAATGATTAGTGTGATTTGGGGTACTTAAGTGCAGCAGAGTGGCTGACCAAGGTCGTCTCTCAAAGGAGGAAGTGAATTTAACAACTTATTAGAGGTATTCTAAAAAATAAAATAAAATAGAATAGAATAAAAACACTACTTTAAAGGATTGGGGTTTGTTGTAGTTTATGAATCTAGAAGAAGTTTGCTGGAAGAAGATTGTATAATTTTTTTTTGTTTTTAGTTTTGAAATGAATTTCAATTTAAATGACACAACAAGAAGATGTTTTTTTAGAAATCTATTTAAAAAGCGTAATCGATCTAACTCTACCTCTTCACTTTATTATTAATCATTATCATTTAAATTAACATTCACTTAATTATGATCCCTTAATTTGTTAAATCCCAAACCCTACGAGAATTAACTTTACCACAAAGATGATGTGAATTTAAACCTAGGCTAACTTTGGAACGTGCAATCGCAGCACCCTGCTTTGATTGATGTTATAAGATTAGCTTATGATCAGTGGTAAATTAAGGCACATATCCATTCTGGAAATGAGTATGAATTGTTTTTAGGGATTATATTTGAACTCTACAAAATTATCCCGTGTGGTCTTGTATTACCGATTAAGATCGCGCTTTCACAATTTACACAAAATCCCGACCTCGCGTGTTTTTGTGTTAATTGTTCAATTGCTTGCTTAGTTTCTTAAAATTTAAAAACACAATTAATGGATCATATTAATTGAATTACAGTAGCTCATTGATTCAAAATAATTAAAAGAATAGGGTAGAAGATAGATCGATTACTAAAAGACTACTCTTCCATGGGTGGCGTAATCATCGTAGAAGCGTTTTGCATGTGCAAAGGTTTAAAATGGGTATAACCCAATAACGCTTCTACTCAAGAATTCCAGCCCAATTAGGAAGATTAAGAGAAGAAGAAATTTAAACAAAACAGAAGAAAAGAGAAGAAATATAAGAATAGCAATGAAGTTTATTACACAAATGAAAACATTACAAAATGAAGAAGAGAAGGAGGCTTCGATGAGGGGATCCTTGCTTCAAGAGCTACCCCTCTTACAATGGTTGGAGAATTTGGGTGAAACAAATTCTCCTCTGCCTCCAATCTCCCAATGCACGTCCCAACCCCTCCAAATGAGAAAAACTCCAATTTATAGAGGGGAGGGGAGGAGAGGTTACAAGTGGTTTCAAGTGTGAATGTGGAAATTCGGCCAAATATTTTATGCCAACTTGCACCGCCAATTTGACCACCAAAACGCGTGAATTGGCCGGCCTTCCAGAAGGATTATTTGTGCCACATCATGTCCCCGAGCTTTCATCAAAATTTGGGCTCAATCCAAGCCCGTATGTAGAATATATGGACCAAATACAGAACCTTCTCCATTCTGGCGAGCCCAGCCCAACTTTGACTTCATGTCCAAATTTCAACAACCAAATGAACTCTTTAGCTTTAGTGTCATGAATACAAGTTGTATATAATTAAGTTAGGAACACTTTTACAAAATTTCAAATTCAAATAATAAACATAAAAATATTTATCTTCGAAATACTACAGTGCACTATTAAGGGTAAAACTGGAATTTTCACCAAATTTTCAAATGAATGATCAAATCCCAAATATTTTATAAATAAACATATTTAACACAATGTGAGGAAATTATTTCATTTATTATCAATAAAATATTCAATAAAATAGTGTTTTATCAACTCCCCCACACTTACCCTTTTGCACACCTGGGCAAAACCTCGTATCAAGTAAACATCAATATCAAATCAAAACCAATTTTAAAACACATATCCTTAAGATCAAACAATTACACACCAAGAAACAAAAGATATCATGCCTCATAAAAACCATTATTTCAAGTTCTCCATTTATATCATTCAATATATTTCCACTTCATTTATCCTCCCATGCACAAAACACTTACCTCGCTTGAATTTTCTCTCATCACTCAAATATCGATTTTTTTTTGCAATGTCTTTCTCATCCAAACTCATACAAGGGTCACCATAGGCTTGATAGATTCCTACATCTCTACCCGATGTGAGTCAAGGACATATGTTTATCATGAGGACTTTTCAGGGTTGTTCTGTGGCTTTCGGTTGGTAGGATTAAGATGTGAAAAACTCTGAGGCTGAATGAGGAGGGCTTGACTCTTTTGAAGCAAAATTCCATTAATCTAATTTTCACTTAAATATGGTCTTCTCTTCAATCCCCATAGTATCAATTCAGCTCCATCATCATGAAAAGTCATGAATGGTTTACACCATTCATCATTTCAGCATAAAAAAAATGTCAATCTTCTCAAACATGATTTTCTTGAAAGCTCCAGATGGGCACAGCATTCCACCTCAATTAGAAGCTCCAGAAAAGGCACAGCTTCGCTTGTCATGAAAGCTCCAGAAAAGGCACAGCTTTCAATATAATGACTTTCTTTAGCAGCAAACACATCTCTTAAGAATTTAATTTTCCACCCAAAGTATCACAGAATGTGGTGGCAAAACCCAAGACAACTTCCCCCACACTTAAGCTCAACTAGATTATGCAATTTCACTTCAAGAGTTGGTTGGATAGGGAAAATTGGCTTGTAATGTGGCTTAACCTAACAGGCTGTGCATGGCTTCTAAGGGCTACAAGGATTAAATATTCACGTTAGGCCATTATAAAAAAATATTCTTTGAAATAGGGGTTTTAATACCAAACAAATGCCTCAATCATTTAAACACAAGTACCTCAAACCCTCAAGTTTTGACAGGAATAGATCAAATTCTGGTTAAATCAAGTATGGTTTGGTTCTCTCAAGAAGTGAGGTGAATGTAAAGAATATGAAAATAATGGTTTAGAAGCGTCACAGGAAGGTGATTTCAAATTTAAAGACAGTGAGATGTGGCATGGGATTCAAAATTCGGTGTACTTTCCATGAAATTACTAAATATTTGAACTTGAAACAAAGTCATTTCAGCATTCATTTAAGCTTAGTTTCAGGGGGTAAATTGTTTCACTTATTGATATGGATTTAAAAATGGTGATGAGAATCATTTCAGCTCAAAAGTTTCAAAAACACACAGAAAATTGTAAAATAAACACACAAATTTTGAAAAACATACAATTTTTTTTTTTGGTTTTTTTTTAAAACAGGAAAACAATTGAAATTACTAAACTAAAAGGTTCCCTCCCCCACACTTAAAATATTGCATTGTCCTCAATGTGAACCCATGAGATGATATATGCACATGAAATGCAGAATTTTTAAATAGGACAAATAATATAAAAGTGAAAGGGTTAGGAACAGCCTGATGTGATCAAGTGATGATGGGGTCATGCAGTGTGATAAAATCCACTGCATCAGTAGGATGTCCCTCAATGTATCTCTTCAAACGTTGCCCATTGACTGTAAATCTCCTTCCAGTGTCCTCTTGTGTGATCTCCACTGCACCATAAGGAAAAACATTAGACACAATATAAGGACCTAACCATCTGGAACGCAACTTACCAGGCATCAACTTCAGTCGTGAACTATAGAGAAGGACTTTCTCTCCAACATGAAACTCCCTTTTTTGGATCATTTTGTCATGAGCTGCTTTTGATCTTTCCTTGTAGAGCCTTGAGTTCTCATATGATGATAGGCGAATCTCCTCAAGCTCTTGAATTTGCAACTTCCTTTGAATTCCAGCTTGGCCCAAATCCATGTTGCATTTCTTTATAGCCCAATATGCCCGATGCTCGACTTCCACTGGGAGATGACATGCATTCCCAAAAACAATCCGAAATGGGGACATACCAATGGGGGTCTTGTATGCTGTCCTATAAGCCCACAATGCATCATCCAAGCGCTTGCTCCAATCCTTCCTATTTGGATGCACAGTTTTCTCCAAGATTTGTTTCAACTCACGATTTGAAACCTCAGCCTGGCCATTTTATTGGGGGTGGTATGGTGTTGATGTTTTGTGTGTCACCCCATACTTTCGAAGGAGGGAAGCAAAATTCCTATTGCAAAAGTGTGTCCCTTGGTCACTGATGATGGCCTTTGGTACTCCAAACCTGCAAAAAATTTGTGCTTTGACAAAGTCCACAACAACATGAGAATCGTCAGTCCTGGTGGCCTTGGCCTCCACCCATTTACTCACATAATCAACAGCAACAAAAATGTACAAAAATCCAAATGAACTAGGAAAAGGACCCATAAAGTCGATGCCCCATACATCAAAAATCTCACAAAATAGTATGGGTTGTTGGGGCATCTCATGTCTCCTAGAAATGTTCCCAGTGTGTTGGCAACGAGAGCATGACTGACAAAACACATGGGCATCATGGAATAATCGAGGCCAATATAATCCAGAGTCCAAAACTTTCCTAGCTGTCCGTTGGGGTCCAAAGTGTCCACCACATGCAAGTGTATGACAGAAATGCCAAATAGACTCAAACTCATGATCGGGAACACACCTCCTAATGACTTGGTCGCTACACATGCGCCAGAGGTAAGGATCATCCCACACATAAAACCTGGACTCACTTTTTAATTTTTGGACTTGATGTTTCTTTAAATTTGCAGGGATTTCAGAAGCAGCAAGGTAGTTAACTAAATCAGCATACCAAGGATGCGTACCTGAGATGGTATAGAGATGCTCATCAGGGAAAGTGTCCCGAAGTGGTACCTGATCCAAGGTGTCATCCTCTAGTGTGTGAGTAAGCCTACTCATGTGGTCTGCCACCAAATTCTCTGACCCCTTCTTGTCCTTTATCTCAAGGTCAAACTCTTGAAGAAGGAGCATCCAATGGATAAGCCGTGGCTTTGCATCTGGCTTCTTTAGGAGGTACCTCAAAGCTGCATGGTCAGAAAAAACAACTACTTTAGAGACCAATAAATATGAACGGAATTTATCTAAAGCAAATATGACAGCAAGAAACTCCTTTTCTGTGGTAGTGTAGTTTTATTGGGCTGAATCTAGTGTCCTCGATGCATAGGCAATCACATGTGAACGCCCCTCCACCCTCTGAGATAAGACAGCTCCAACCGCGAAGTTGGAGGCGTCACACATAAGCTCAAATGGAAGGTCCCACCGTGGGGGCTGTATGATAGGTGGAGTGGTCAGACAATTCTTTATCTCATCAAAGGAAGTCCTACAAGAATCATCAAACACAAATTCAGAATCTTTTTGAAGTAATCGTGACATAGGAAGAGCGATCTTACTAAAATCTTTGATGAAGCGCCGATAAAATCCTTCATGCCCTAGGAAAGATCTAACATCACGCACACATGAAGGATAGGGTAAGGATGAAATAATTTCTACTTTAGATCTATCAACCTCTATCCCATGTTTTGACACCACATGCCCTAAGACAATGCCATGCTCTACCATAAAATGACACTTTTCAAAGTTCAGGACCAGATTCTTCTCAATACAACGATTCAACACATTTCCCAAACTACTTAGACATTCATCAAATGAAGACCCATACACTGTAAAATCATCCATAAATACCTCCATGCAGGTCTCAATAAAATCAGAAAAAATACTCACCATACATCTATGGAAGGTACCTGGGGGGTTGCAAAGTCGAAATGGCATCCTCCGGTAGGCAAATGTGCCAAAGGGACAGGTGAATGTAGTCTTATCCTGATCCTCTGGAGCTATAGGAAACTGAAAATATCCAGAAAATCCATCCAAGAAGCAATAGTGTGTTTTCCCAGCTAGTCTCTCGAGAATTTGATCAATAAATGGGAGGGGGAAATGGTCCTTGCGAGTGGTCTGATTTAGTTTCCTATAATCAATACACACACCCCAACTGTTTGGCACCCTCATTGGAACTAAATCATCTTTCTCATTTTTAACAACAGTAAAACCAGTTTTCTTAAGCACAACCTGAATTGGACTTACCCACTGTGAATCTGAAATGGGAAAGATTATACCTGCCTCGAGCAATTTCTCAACTTCCTTTTTAACAACTTCTAGGAGGGTGGGATTGAGTCTCCTTTGTGGTTGTCTCACCGGTTTATCCCCATCCTCCAAGAGAATCCTATGCATGCAAATGGAGGGGCTAATACCTGATATGTCAGCCAAGGTCCACCCAATCGCCCTGATGTTCTCCCTCAAAATATTCAAAAGCCTTTCTTCATGTTCAAAAGGGAGATTGTTAGCAATGATAACAGGTAATCTCTCACCACTCAACAAGTATGAGTATTTCAGATTTGGTGGCAATGGCTTGAGTTCTAATGAAGGAGGGTGTAGTATGGATGGAGACATTGAAGGAACTGAAATACGTGCACAAAGAGCATCAGTATCAGAATAGACATCATCAAAATCATAGAATAAAGCATCAAATCCATCAGCATACTCAACAGCCATTTCATAATCAGAGTGAACATGATCAAAATCAGAATATGAATCCACATCAAAATCAAATTTTAGAGAGTCTTGTTCATTAGAAACAGGTGTGGAAGTTCTCTTAGTCATTAAACCAGAACCAATACTCATAATCTCCCTAAGCATAGGAAAATCCAATTCTATGATGTTTTTACATGGTGGTTCAAAATGGGAGATAACAAAAGCAGAATGGTCCTCTGAGGGGTACTTCATGGAATCCATAACATTAAATATCACAACTTCATCTCCAAACTCCATGGAAAGTGTACCCTCATTGACATTTATGATAGTTTTTGCAGTTTTGAGGAAGGGTCTACCTAAGATAATGGGGGCATGAGAACTTACCTGATCATCCTCCATGTTAAGAACATAGAAATCCGCTGGAAAGATCATGTCTCTTACCCGGACAAGTACATCCTCAAGGACTCCCGCTGGATATGCCGTAGCTCTATTTTCCAATTGCACCACTACTCTTGTTGGCTTCAACTCACCAACCTGCAAGGAGGAGAATACAGAGTGAGGCATCACATTTATGGAAGCACCTAAATCACAAAGTGCATCAGAAAAGTGCAACTCCCCTATGGTGCATGGGATGATGAATGTCCCTGGATCCTTGCACTTTGTTGGCATTGCTAGAGTTGGTGTAATGAGTGCTGAGACATTCCTTCCAAGGTTTATCCTCTCATTTCCCTTGAGCCCTCTTCGATTGGTGCAGAGTTCTTTTAAGAATTTGGCATACCTTGGGATTTGCTTAATGGCTTCAAGTAGAGGAATGTTGATCTCCACACGCTTGAATGTGTCCAAAACCTCCTTTTTCATTGCTTCTTCAGCCATCTTCTTGGTTTGAACAACCCTGTTTGGAAAAGGAAGGGGTTTAGGAGGAACATCATCAATCTTTTTCTTACCTTTATCTTTCTCCTTGGATTGCTCATCAGTTGGTATGGAATGCGGCTTCTCTGATGTTGAGGTGAATCCCGGTGGAATGGTAGCTGCAGAAGTATCGTTCATTTGCTTCCCACTTCTCAATGTGATGGCACTAACATTCCCCTTTGGATTTGGAGTGGGTTGGGAAGGTAGATTTCCAGAATTCTTACTCACAAGTTCATGGAGGGCGGTGGCAATCTGACTCATTTGAGTCTTCAACTCTCTCAGCTCCGAACCTTGACTCTTTAGCTCATTCTGTTGATTAAGAACAATTTGTTTCAAAAGATCATCAGTGTTAGAGTCTACCTTGTGTTGGATATTCCCTTGTTTCTGACTTGTTGATGTTTGAGCTTCAAATCTCCTTTGGGGTTGTTGGAAACCCTGCTGGTAAGGCGGAGACTGCTGGAAGTTTTGTTGAAAAGGGGGCCTTTGTTGTTGTCCAGATCCATACCTCATGTCCGCTAGATCTTTCCACCCTTGGTTGTATGTTGGATCAAACTTCTTTTGGGGATATGGTTGTTGTTGTTGCTGCTGAAATGGTCTCCCAGGGAGCACTGCTGCACAATCTTCTGTTTCTTGGAGTTGTGGGCAACAGTCAGTTGGGTGGCTTGTCTCAGTGCAAATACCACAAGGCCTTGAAGGAGGGGGTTGGGATGTCTTTTGAGCCAATGAAATCTGCCTCACCATAGTTGTCAATTCTTCTAACTTAGTATCAATCAAATGACTTTCAAGAGAAGAAGGACTTACTTGATGTACTCCTCGAACATGTGGTGTACCTCTATCACCGAATTGTTGAGAGTTTTGGGCCATTTTGTCGATCAATGCTCGTGCAGCTACTGGTGTCTTGTCCACCAATGCTCCTCCAGCCGCAGCATCTACCATGCTACTCTCCATGGGTGTGAGTCCTTCGTAGAAGTATTGTATGAGGAGTTGCTCACTGATTTGGTGATGTGGGCAGCTTGCACACAACTTCTTGAATCTCTCCCAGTACTCATACATTGACTCCCCTTGGGCTTTCTTGATCCCCGATATCTCCTTTCGAATGGATGTGGTCCTTGATGCTGGAAAAAATCTCTGCAAGAAAAGACGTTTCAAATCCTTCCAACAAGTTACATCTTCGGGTTGTAAATAATACATCCAATCTTTCGCAGCTCCATCAAGTGAGAATGGGAATGCTCTTAGTTTGATTTGATATTCAGAGACATTTCTAGGTTTTAGGGTTGAGCAAACCACATTAAATTATTTCAAATGTTTATTGGGATCCTCACCAGAGAGGCCATGAAACTTTGGAAGTAAGTGAATTAACCCAGATTTCAGTTCGAAGTCCGATTCGAGATTTGGGTATGCAATACAATTTGTTTGATAGTTAATATCAGGTGCAGCCAATTCTCGAATGGTTCTATTAAGTTCATTTCCATTATTTCCAGCCATTGGTTCTTGTTTTATGGTTGAATTTGAATTGCTTCCAATTTCAATGTTCTGATATTGGAGTAATTCTCCAACTCGTTGAATGTTGAAACTTCCCGTAGACTGAGAATGTCTGATTCGTGCCCTAAGACTACGTTCAATCTCAGGGTCAAGATCTAAGAGATCTTCGGGATTAGTTCGAGTCATAGATCAAATAAAAATGAAAAGAAAGAAGGTGGACCATAGTAAAATAAAAATGAGAAGTTTGAGTTGATGGTCCAAAGAGAAGTAGAAGAAATTAAAAGAAGAAGAAGAAAAATCAGATTGGGTAAAGAAGGAAGAAAGAATAGAGGAAGAGAATAAAATGTAAGATAAAATAAATACCTCTAATTGGTTGAAATAATTACTTGCCTCCCCGGCAACGGCTCCAATTTGAAAGAGCGCTGTCGTGGGCGCCCTCAAATGATTAGTGTGATTTGGGGTACTTAAGTGCAGCAGAGTGGCTGACCAAGGTCGTCTCTCAAAGGAGGAAGTGAATTTAACAACTTATTAGAGGTATTCTAAAAAATAAAATAAAATAAAATAGAATAAAAACACTACTTTAAAGGATTGGGGTTTGTTGTAGTTTAAGAATCTAGAAGAAGTTTGCTGGAAGAAGATTGTATAATTTTTTTTGTTTTTAGTTTTGAAATGAATTTCAATTTAAATGACAGAACAAGAAGATGTTTTTTTAGAAATCTATTTAAAAAGCGTAATCGATCTAACTCTACCTCTTCACTTTATTATTAATCATTATCATTTAAATTAACATTCACTTAATTATGATCCCTTAATTTGTTAAATCCCGAACCCTACGAGAATTAACTTTACCACAAAGATGATGTGAATTTAAACCTAGGCTAACTTTGGAACGTGCAATCGCAGCACCCTGCTTTGATTGATGTTCTAAGATTAGCTTATGATCAGTGGTAAATTAAGGCATATATCCATTCTGGAAATGAGTATGAATTGTGTTTAGGGATTATATTTTAACTCTACAAATTTATCTCGTGTGGTCTTGTATTACCGATTAAGATCGCGTTTTCACAATTTACACAAAATCCCGACCTCACGTGTTTTTGTGTTAATTGTTAAATTGCTTGCTTAGTTTCTTAAAATTTAAAAACACAATTCATGGATCATATTAATTGAATTACAGTAGCTCATTGATTCAAAATAATTAAATGAAGAGGGTAGAAGATAGATCGATTACTAAAAGACTACTCTTCCATGGGTGGCGTAATCATCGTAGAAGCGTTTTGCATGTGCAAAGGTTTAAAATGGGTATAACCCAATAACGCTTCTACTCAAGAATTCCAGCCCAATTAGGAAGATTAAGAGAAGAAGAAATTTAAACAAAACAGAAGAAAAGAGAAGAAATATAAGAATAGCAATGATGTTTATTACACAAATGAAAACATTACAAAATGAAGAAGAGAAGGAGGCTTCGATGAGGGGATCCTTGCTTCAAGAGCTACCCCTCTTAAAATGGTTGGAGAATTTGGGTGAAACAAATTCTCCTCTGCCTCCAATCCTCCAATGCACGTCCCAACCCCTCCAAATGTGAAAAACTCCAATTTATAGAGGGGAGGGGAGGAGAGGTTACAAGTGGTTTTAAGTGTGAATGTGGAAATTCGGCCAAATATTTTATGCCAACTTGCACCGCCTATTTGACCACCAAAACGCGTGAATTGGCCGGCCTTCCAGAAGGATGATTTGTGCCACATCATGTCCCCGAGCTTTCATCAAAATTTGGGCTCAATCCATGCCCGTATGTAGAATATATGGCCCAAATACAGAACCTTCTCCATTCTGGCGAGCCCAGCCCAACTTTGACTTCATGACCCAATTTAGACAACCAAATGAACTCTTTAGCTTTAGTGTCCTGAATAAAAGTTGTAGATAATTAAGCTAGGAACACTGTTAAAAAATTTCAAATTCAAATAATAAACATAAAAATATTTATCTTCGAAATACTACAGTGCACTATTAAGGGTAAAACTGGAATTTTCACCAAATTTTCAAATGAATGATCAAATCCCAAATATTTTATAAATAAACATAATTAACACAATGTGAGGAAATTATTTCATTTATTATCAATAAAATATTCAATAAAATAGTGTTTTATCAGGCTTACTCCTGAAAAGGAGTCCCAAATTAATGAGGACATGGGGGTTACTCCTGAAAAAGAATCCCAAATTAATGAGGAATGGGGGATTACTCCTGAAAAGGAGGCCCATATTTGATATTGGGGCTTACTCTTGAAAAGGAAGCCCACGTTAAGGGAAATTATGATTAGGGATTACTCCTAAAAAAGAAGCCCAAATCAATGATTCAATCATCTTACAGGATAAGGTTTAATGTCATATGAAGAGACTTGGGAGTTCAATGCTCTGTATCTGAATTCTGAAAAAATTCCTCTCCAAATGGGGGGCCCACTGGGGGTATTTATAGGCTGGAGAAGACCCTGGGTGGTTTTCAAAGATGGCGCGCAAGTCACTTGTGCACCCAATTGGGTGGTGCAGAAGTCTACTTTCCCGACCATGATGGAACTTATGTGACCTATGGGCAGTGTTCTCCTTGTTCATCCCTTTCTCTTTTTATGATGTTTATTCAAAGGATTATTCTTCCTTATTGTGGTATTTCCCTTTTCATTTCGTTTCTACTCTGGGATGAAAAAGGTGCGTCAACAATCATTTAAAGCTATTATATCCAATTATATCATCTATATTCTCTATCTATTTGGTTTATGATTATGAGGAAGAGATGTTTATGAATCCTGATTCTTTTCTACGAATCATGCTATGATGAATTATTTCATAAAACCCATTTATTTTATTGGGTTATTATTACAAAAATGATTTATGGAACACATTTTTTTTCATTTATTCCAATATAATGATTTTTTTTTGAAATTTTCAAGTGTGTATCTATGATTTTAATTATCTTATTAGTGGTGAATTTCATTTCCCTCTAATGATTTAGAAAATGATTGATATATCATTAGATAAAGATGACATGAATGGGGAGTTAACTGATTTTAATATGGAATGTTTCCCATTATACTAGGGAAGGGAGTTTTACAAGACTACTATAATGGTTTAGGGAGTGAACATATTCCACAATTATATCCTTCTAAATGATCCTTGACTGCTAAGTAATTTTTTTTATAATTATGTCTATGCCATGAATTTGTTTATTATTCTAATTTTTGTATCTTAAAGATAATATTCATTAATTCCCATTTGATTCATGTATTATAATCTTCCAACCATTATGTTATGTATCAAGATTATGATATTTGGTGTTAAAGGTGTTATTTTCAAATATTGCACCCATATTCTCATAAACATATGCACACATTATGTTAATATATCTCCATTTTTTCCTTAGTGAGCATATGAGGTCACCCTATCTTATATTTCCTTTTTCGTGAATATAAATTAATGTTTTATATATGATATGGTTAAGAAGGGTTAAACTTATTAAAAATGTAGTGGGATATTACATAGATCACTTATGGATATTTTTTTATCTACCCATGTTTCCAAAGGCTCTAAATCTAGCTGATTACAATGTAGATCATTATGTTGTGTAATTTGTATTAATCTATTATGATGTAATACTTATGTATGAAAAGACTGTATATTTAATCATTCATTATTGGTGATTATAAAAATAAAATGAATTTTTATGGGATAGAACATGGAGTTAATAATGTAACATGCTAAAATTCAATAGAAAACTATAAGGAAATTTTTGGAATTGAAATTTAATAAAGGAATCATAATCATGGTTTAAAAGTTTTCGAATCATGAGTGATAAAGGTATAAAGTCAATGAAAACAAAATTTATTCATGTAATATCCCAGAATCATCATGCATGCATATAGTCATAAAAACATAATCATTGCATTTCTATCATTGATACCAATAAATGTTGCACAATTTTCGCCATCAAAAACATAAAAATCATTCTAAATATTGAATCCCCAACATACTAAGATATATTTAACGTTAATATTTTTTTTGAATTTTTACAAACTTTTACATATAATAAGAAAATAAAAAATTGGTTCCCAAAAATATTCTCATCTCCCAAAAGTTTTCACATCAAGCATCTATTATATACATATTCAGTATAAAACCTCTCTCCAAAAACTAGAAAAATGAAATATTATAAATTGGAAATATTTGAGGCTCTGTATTTTTAAAAATTGATTATTTCATTTATTACAAAACCATAAAATGATCAGTATCGAATTTTGACATTAATATAATGTGTGAAAAGTATTCCCTTCATAAAAAAAGATCAAAATGTTGATCCATATAAAAAAATATGGTAGTTCATAATACATGAATAAAAAAGTAATATTAGTAATGAAAGAATAACATTAGATTTAGAAATGGAATTATGGATTACACGTAATCATAAAAGATAATTTCATTAATAGTCAAGGATATTTTCCAATAACATTTCAGTGTATTGAGAACTCTCCCAAAATAATCACATTAGTAAAGGTTCACTCTGAAAACAACTTGAATATTATTTAAAATAAATTTTTTTAAAATTAAAACAATAGTAAAATTAATATAAAAATTAAATTTAGTATATGAGAAAACCATTTAAATTATTTTTATAATGCATGCACATGGAAGACAAGTATTCCCAAATGGGGACTTAATCAGAAACAATCCCACATAATGATGATATTGTTAAAAAAATCCATATCACTTTTGTATAATTTGAATCATAATCCTAATGTACGAAATAAATTTATATGGGTTTATAAATCCCATATTTATAATGATAATGAATGTAATAAAACATTCATGGGATGTATATACATCCCAAAAAAATAAACTATTAGTGTATAAGGAAAGTATGAATTGTAAATAAAAGTATGAAAACGATCCCTTTCCTTGAGATTGAATTTTCATATACGTTATTTACCTTCTCTAATAAAAAAAATATGTTTTTATATTCATTTTAAAATAACCATTTAATGTTTATTAATTATTTTAAAATATTTATTTATTTATTATATAAAATTACTTAATATTTTATGTTCACATCGTATGTTTTGGTGATATTTAGTACTTACAGCCAAAATGAATTTACAATGTTCACTATGGTCAAGGAAGTAATTAGTCCATCATATCAAGAATAATAATCATGTAAAAATTATCATTTTATATAATAAATAAAAATTTTAATTATAAAATTAAGAAATTAAAAAAAATGAACTATGTAATAATCATGGAGACGGTATTCCATACATACGCATAAGTAACAGTTCAATTTTTCAGTGATCATTATAGAAATAATGTCAGTATAATTTTATCATTAAATAATTATCATAATATATTAAATATCATATTATTATTTTTAAATATATTTTCCATTTATCATTCATGTTATTTGGTGATGAATACTGAATGAAATCACTTCATGAAGGCGTTATTCCACACGTACTGACTAATGAGGTTATCATTTATTTGTTCAAGTAATGTTAATAATATAATTGATATATTTGATTCCTTAGGGTTAAAATTTTTTTAATAATAATATATAATGAGTAATCCAATCATTATAATCAATCATAGGATATGGTGATGGAATATGAGTCACATTAGTAAATCATGCGGTAAACTGTTTTATACTGGAGTGATGGTTTCGTTGACAATTGAAGGGAACAGGACATAGAGTTTTTTAATTAAAATAATAAAATAAAATATAAATATTTATATGAAACATGTGATATAATTCTATAATGTATGAAGATTTTTTTATTGATGTGAATGATGAATCAAAACCAAACATGTAGACAAAAAATATTCCTCTTCTTTGGTTAATATCCATTTATTAACACCATAATACATATAATATTTTTATTATTACTAAAACAAGACAACTAGAACATGAATATGGATTTTATTGTAATGACCCGGAAATTTCAAGGAAATTTTTTTCTTAATTTCTTTGGAATTTTACGAGTCTGTGGCTTCTGACAGTGCTTGATTCTGAGGCCTAGTGTGCCCAGAATCAATTTCCGAAGTTTAGCTAAGGGACGTTCAGTGAACAAACAAGAAGGTTTTTCTATCTTTTGAACCGGTGCTCGGAATTGAAATCCAAGGGCACCGATGAACACACAACACTGGTAATTACCTAAGAGGACCTTTACAATATTTGTGTTTTGAGTAGGTTGAGGATTAATAATTGGGGATTTCTAATAAAAGAAATAAAATTTGTCATGTACAAATTATATTTGTTGAAGGTGGTTAATATCATACAAAGGGGAGTTAGTGGTGGGGGCCCAGCCCAACCTAACCTCCCATTGGAGGGTTTTGTGTGGTGGGTCCCCATGAGACCCTAACTCCTCACCTCCCCCTTCAACTCGCTATACACCTTAATAATCTTTAAAACTCCATTGTTAATTTTGATAACTCAACTCATTTATGGGACCTATTCAAATTCTCCTCTCCCATTAATTCATGACAACACCATAATTAGTAATTGAATCCTCCAATTTAATTAATGTGGTGTTTGAATTTTGAAAAGGAGGTGTTAATAAAAATCTTATCCAAGTCTAATATTTTATTAAGGGAGGAGCCTTTTGTTGGGAGTGGGAACCTCTGGAGAACATCCTCTCCTTCATTTCCTCCCTCTCCTTCTTCCATTTTTGCACCACCACCGAGGTTCCATCTTCTCCGTTGAGACATTGAAGAACGATCAAGGATCAGTAGCGTGGTGTGGGCGAAACGAACTACGTTGACTATGACGTCTTCCCTACGTCGGATCTAATGAAAGGTGCCCGAGATGAGATCAAAGGCCTTTGCGGAAGGGACGAATGCCACTGATCGTCGTCACCTTCATATCCTCCCTTGCGATGATGTAAACGAGCCGACATCCACCCTCTCGCGATATCATCAACGAATGGAGAACATTGAGGTAGGGGTTGTTATGTTCAAGTTTCATTACCGTTCAACAACGTTATTTAATTATTGAGTTCCGTTGGGCTGCTTGATACCATCATGATGAGGAAGGGATCAGACCACTCAAAAACAGTCTGACCCTTCTCTATTCGTCTGTTTATTATGGATGATGGAGGCGGACTACAAAGAACTGGATGGCGTCTGGCCGATCATGGGTGAATCGTCAACGCTTGATCGTCAGGTTACCGCAAAGGCGCGACACCGTCATGCCACGCAGAGTAGAGCTGCATTGTGGCCTTGTCGAGCTGCAGTAGAGGGGTGCGGCACCGTTGCGTCGCGCTAGAGATAAAGGGCCGCGGACGAGGCTGGCCGTGGCAGAGGGGCACGACGACATCATGCTGTGTCGGAGCTACAAGGGGTCGTGGCCGGAGCAGGCCATGGCGGGGGGGGGGGGGGGGCAGTGCTGTCGCACCGCACCGATCGAACAGAGCCACGGACTAAGGCTAAGCAATAACTCAAAGGGGAGGCCTGCTGTGCTGCCCGCCGACAACACCTAGAGGCGGGACCCAAGGGGGTCCCGTGGTTACTCAAGGGCCGGCCGTTTCGAAGAAACGGGGTGAGGGGTGGGCGTAACCCCCCGGACCTCGGGCAAGGGCGGGCTCCGCTGGGCACCGACAGCTCCCCCATAGTTACCCTCCCATGTGGCCAGCCACATTGGTCACCTGGACCGATCCACGTTGGCCGGGACGGGCTGCCAGCACCGGGCCGAGTTGCACCAGCTGGGCCGGGCCACACCCAACCGGGTCGGGCCGGGCCCAGGCCCTCTATTTTCAGACAATCATCACTTAAACGCCCATAACATGAGTTCTGGACCTCCGATCAACGCACCATCAATTGCGTATGAATCCTTGTATAGAGATGGTATTTCAGTATATTACACTAATGGTTTCGGCATATTATGAATATGGTCGGGTTGGATTGATCTCGAAACAAACCGGTCCCTCGGAGCGGAGACGTTTATAACATGAGCTCCGGACGTCCGATTAACGTGTCGTCGACATTGTCGGATTCCCCTTGATGAGAAGGTTCTTTTGGAATACTTCACTTGAGGATTGGACATAGTTGGAGTGTGACTGGGTTGGATTGTACTCGAAATTCAACCGGGCCCCTAGAATGGAAATGCTAATAACTCACAGACCGGGCGTCCGATCGACGCGCCGTCTGTTGCGTTGAGACCCCTAAGACGAGGTGGTCCTTTGAGAGATTTTCCACATGAGTTTGAGAAACAATTGGATGTATAGGCTAGTATCTCGTGGAGCGGACCCTCCCGGAGACGAGCGTACGGAGTACGGAGACCTAATAGCTGTAGACCTATTGACTGCTTAACCGATTCGACTCGTAGTGATTCGGTTAGCCCAGTGGACGGAGCGCCAGTTATTTGGTGGTAGACCAATGGCAGATGGAGCACCTGATTATTGGCAGTAGACTCGTGGAACTCGACAGGAGGAGTACCTATGTTGGCTACTAGGGGGAGCACCCGGTATTTTGTGATAGACACTCAACGGACGGAGCACCTGATATTTTACAGCAGACCCGCGATACTCGAAAGGAGTAGTACCTCAGCAGTCTAAGGATAGTGAGTAGTTTCCCGGATTTGTGACATGGCTACTATACTCGATAGAGGAGGAGTTCACCAGTAGTTGTGGTTTCATTAATGAAAATCTAGGTTTGAGCTGAGTCTTTGTCCTTTGTGTTTACCTCATGAATGAGATGGGTCGTTTGATAACTTAGATATATGTATGAGCATATACCTAAGTAGTGGTTATCTGTTGAATTCATAACCATTGTGTTTATTCATGATTGATATGGGTTACTTGATAACTTAGGTATAACTATGGGCTTATACTTAGGTAAGGTTTATCTGTTGAGATCCTTCTTTGTGGTTATCCTGGTTGGATTTAGTGAGACCTTGAGTGTCTTGGGGTCCCTACTGAGTATCATTATACTCAACCCTACAAGGGTTATGCCCGCACCATGTTGTGTTGGATGCAAAAGACAAAAAGCGCTGACAGAGACCGAGTGTATGAGGACTGGACGGTACCCAGAGGTGGACCTCACGACAAGTTAGTACCCGGAGGTGGACTTCACGACCGGACGGTACTCGGAGGAGGTTGGATAGCAAGAGCATTGAGGAGGCTATTTGTACCTACCCTTTAGGTAGGATCCGCGGTGGACGACCCAAGAGCTGCTTCTATCTTCCAAGTGTTTGTCTTTTTTGTTGTACTTTTGTTCAGTTGTAGTTGTACATTTCAGTTGGGTTTGTATTCTGGCCCATTTACTCTTCAAAACATTATTTTGTACATAGTGTATTAATTCTGCTTTTACTCTGGTTGGATGTGTTTATGTTTTATAAAGGAAATACATTCTCAGTTATCGGGATTTACGCCTTTGGTGCTGGTCTCCAGCCCCTGGCCTAGGGAAGGCAGGCTTGGGGTAGTCATGGCATGGGACACGAGGACGGGTCGTGACAAATTGGTATCAGAGGAGGTCGGTTCTACCGAAGAACTTTTTACTCTGATATTTTATTTTCTGTGATGCAATACTGTTAAGGGTACCGAGTGTGGTCTTTAGTTCAGGGATTCCAGTGTTAGCGCGGCGGCCGGCGTATCTATACACCAGGACCTTGACTTCGGATTTCCTACTCAGTGCATGAAAAAACTGATTGCGTGTGTGTTTCCAAAATGGAACCTTAAGTCTGCTCAAACCAGGTCAGATCACCATGTTTTAATTGTTTAATCATGTTACGTCTGTTTCTTTCAGGATGTCTTCACCTAGTCAGTCAGTGTGGGTACCGAGTGGGGATCACAATGATAGCCCACCAGGTAGTGAGGCTTTATTACAGGGCCCTCCACCAGTTGAGACACCAGCAGAGAGTGCACAGCATTAGAGCGCGTTGCGCGAGTTCCAGCAACAGGGGCCTCTGAGGTATTGAGGCGTGTCGTATTTTTAAATGGCTCGGTACTGGTTGGAGTTTATAGCGCGTACATTCCACACAACTGGGACACCCGATGACATGATGGTGTATTTATCTATTAGTATCTTTTAGAGAGCAGCTGAGAGGTGGTGGAGCCACAAGTTCCAGTTTTTCAACAAAATAACCTTCACCTGGGAAGACTTTGAGACCTTCTTCAGGGTGGAGTTTATACCAGTGACTCTACACTCTGAGCGTGCACAGGATCTATAGCCTTTTCCGTAGGGTTTTCCATTAGTATCTGGGTCATCTGTAGGCAGTAGACGGATGATGCAGAGCTCCAAGCATACTAGGCCGACAGGTGGGAGACCTCGGGGTACAGGTTCGCTTGTGCGAGGCACACGAAAAAGTGCCAGTCGTACAAGGAGCAGGAAGTGCTTTGCATGCGGCAATCTGGGTCAGTTGGCACGTGACTATCTTACTTCATGCACAGTTGATCAATAGGCTTTGGAGGAGCCACAGAGATAGAAGCAACGGCGGGAGCTTGAGCATCATATGAGTGGTGGGAAAGGTAGTGGAGCTCTGAGAATAAGTGGATGGGAGTGAGACTAGATATAGGCTTGGAGGCCTTTCTTCATGGTGCTTCTAGTTTCTGGGTTATTGTTGTTTTGTTTGCTTCGTGTCTTGTACATCGAGCTACAGTAATATAAGACACGTTTCGTTGTGACATTTTCTTTCCTGTTCTTTCAGTATGGTTGATACTAAGCGGTTCCGGTTAAAACTGTTGACATGTCCCTCACATTTGATATTCCTACTGGAGGAGACCCAGTAACCACGCACTGATGCCGATAGTGTGACTCAACCCTTGGAGGCGAGAATAATGGTTGGATCTCTCAGTAGTAGCGTCGAGGTCTTACGACGTCATTCAAGACATGAATTTCACCGTTCATTAAAGGATTGACTATATTAGGAAATGAATGTGGTTCATCTAGGGGATGAGACCAGATTTATCTTTTTGGCAGAGGAGAAATCTCAGCAGCTCTTTGGTATAATGTAGACGAAGAAGGGTGGAGATGAGTTCATAAAATTGGCTAGTCTCACCCACTGTTCGTTGAGCGAACGTTTTATGGTTCTCTCCAACTCCTAAGTCTCAGGTGTATATTCTCTCAGAAGGACCTAGACCTCAGATAGCAGCAATGTCTTGAATTCCACCAGGGCTATGACTTCGACATAGTTTATATTCATAGGGAGGGGAACATTGTAGCAGATTCTCTTAGTAGGAGATCGGGAATCCAGCTGTTAGCAGTGGCGAGACATCAGCTAGCCTCGTTTCAGATATCCTTTGTGGTTATTGATGGAATCAGTATGTGTAGAACCAGAGATGGTTCAATCTATGATCGAGAAGGTGCAGGTCATCCAGGAGTGGATGAAGACTGCACAGAGCAGACAGATGTCCTATGCTGATAGGAGACAGAGACCGCTGGAGTTCGAGGATGGCGACCATGTCTTTATACGGGTCTCACCTCGATGAGGTCTTAGGAGATGTGGCCGAGGCAGCAAGTTTCCTCCATGATTATTCAGACCTTTTAAGGTTCCCAATAGAGTATGCAAGGTGGCTTACTGTCTGGCCTTTCCACCTCAGATGCACCGGGTGCACGACGACATCCATGTATCTTAGATGAGGATATGTGTACACAACCTATCCACCATCATCTACCATGTAGAGCTGGAAATTGATGATGGGGTGAATTTCATGAAGATCCAATAGTGGTTGAGGATCAACAGGATCAGGTCCTATGAGGACGGTCGATTCTTCTTGTGCGCTTTCACTGGCAGCACGGGAACCACCAGGAGAGCACATGGGAGCGGGAGGCTCAGATGTGTGCTCAGTACCTCCATTAGTTTCCCTAGTTTGCGTTGTATCTTTATGAGGACATGAACCCCTAAGGTGGTAGTAATGTAATGACCTGGAAATTTAATGGAATTTTGTTTCTTCATTTAATTTGAATTTTACAAGTTTGTGCCTTCTGACGGTGCTTTGTTCCGAGGCCTAGTGTACCCAGAATCAATTTCCAAAGTTTAGCTCAGGTATGTTCAGTGAACGAACGAGAAGGTTTTTCAATCTGTTGAACTAGTGCTCAGAATTGAAATCTGAGGGCACCGATGAACTCGCATCACCATTAATTTCCTAAGAGAACCATTACAGTAGTTGTCTTTTGAGCAGGCAGAGGATTAATAATTGGGGATTTAGAATAAAAGAAATAAAATTTTTTGTGTACAAATTTTATTTGTTGATTGTGGTTAATATCCTAAAAATGGGGAGTTAGTGGTGGGGGCCCACAAACACCTAACCTCCCATGGGAGGGTTTGGTGTGGTTGGTCCCACATGAGACCCTAACTCCTCACCTCCCCCCTCAACTCCCTAAACTCCTTAACCCTATTTAAAACTCCCTCATTAATTTTGATAACTCACCTCATTTATGAGACCTCTTAACATTCTCATCTCTCATTAATTCATGAAAACACCTTAATTAATAATTGAATCCTCCAATTTAATTAATGTGGTGTTTTAATTTTGAAATGGAGGTGTTAATAAAAATATTATCCAAGTCTAATATTTTATTAAGAGAGGTTCCTTTTTTGGGAGGGGGATCTGCTGGAGAACTTCTTCTCCTTCCTTTCCCCCTCTCCTTCCAATATTATTTCACAACCACCGAGGTTCCATCTTCTTCATCGAGACACCGACGAACAAGAAGGGATCAGTAGCGTGGTGTGGGCGCAATGAACTACATTGACTACAATGTATTCCCTACGTCATATCCAACGAATGACACTCGAGCTAGGATCAGAGGCCTTTGCGGAAGTGAGGAACGCCAGTGATCGTCTTCACCTTTATCTCCTCCCTTGCGATGACGTCAACGAGCCGACGTCCACTCTCTCGCGATATCGTCATCGAATGGTGAACCATGAGGTAGTGGTTTTTATGTTCATGTTTCAATAATGTTCAACAACGTTCTTTAATTCTTGAGTTCTATTGGGCAGCTTGATTCCATCTGGACGAGGAATGGCTCAGACTGCACGAACACTGTCTGACCATTCCCCATTCGTTTGATGATTATGGATGATAGATGTGGACTACAAATAACTGGACGACGTTTGGCGGATCGTCAATGCTTGATTGTAGGGTCACCACAAAGGAGAGGCACCGTCGTGCCACACAGAGTAGAGCCGGACCATGGCCTTTCCGAGCTGCGGAAGATGGGCGCGGCGTCGGCGCAGCACGCTGGAGTGATACGGCCACGGCCGGGGAAGGCCGCGGTGGTGGGACGCGGCGCCGGTGCGCCGCGCTGGTCGAATAGAGCTGCGGACTAAGGCTGCAGCGGATCTCCAAGGGGAAGCCGGCTGTGTCGCCACTGGCTCCACATAGAGGCGGGACCCGAGGGGGTCCTGTGGTTACTCAAGGGCCGGCCATTATGGCCGACCGTTTCGAAGAAAGAGGGGGGTGGGTGTAACCCCCCAGACCTGCGTCTAGGGCAGGCCCCGATTGATGTGCTGTAAACATTGTTGGATTCCTCTTGATGATAGGTTTATTTTGGAATACTTCACTTGAGGTTTGGATGCATTTGGAGTGTGATTGGGTTGGATGGTACCTTTAATCCAACCGGGCCCCTGGAACGGAAATGCTAATAACTCACAAACCGGGCGTCCGATCGCCGCGCCGTCTGTTGCATTGGGACCCCTAGGATGAGGCGGTCCTTTGAAATATTTTCCACGTCAGTTTGCATGAAACTTGGATGTATCAACCAGTAGCTCATGGAGTGGAGCCTCCCAGAGAGGAGCATATGGAGTACTAATACCTAGTAGCTATAGACCTATTGACTGCTTGACCAATTCGACTCATAGTTATACAGTTAGCTCAGTGGATGGAGCACCCGTTATTTGGCGGTAGACCAATGGCGGATAGAGCACCTAGAATTTGGCAGCATACCCATGGTACTCGACAGGAGGAGTACGTCTGTAGGTTATTAGGGGGAGCACCCAATATTTAGAGGCAGACCCTCAACAGACGGAGCACCCGGTATTTGGAAGCAGACCTGTGGTACTCGACAGCAGGAGTGCCTCAGCAGTCTATGGTTAGTGAGTAGCACCTCAGTGTCATGACATTGCTATTGTACTTGATAGAGGATTTCTCCATCAGTTGTTGTTTCGTTAATGAAAATCTTGGATTGAGTTGAGTCTTTGACATTTGTTTTTACCTCATGATTGAGATAGGTCTCTCGATAACTAAGGAATATGTTTGGGCATATACCAAAGTAGTGGTTATCTTTTGATTTAATATCCTTTGTGTTTCTTCATGATTGAGATGGATTACTTGATAACTTAGGCATATGTATGGGATTATACTTAAGTAAGGCTTATCTGTTGAGATCCTTATTTATGGTTATCTTTGATGGATTTAGTGAGACCTTGAGGGTCCCAGGGTCCCTATTGAGTATCGTTACACTCACCCCTGCACAAGATATGCCCGAACCTTGTTGTGTTGGATGAAAACGACAGATAGTGCAGATAGAGACTGTGTGTTTGAGGACTAGACGGTACCCGGAGGTGGACCTCACGATGATTCAGTACCCGGAGGTGGACTTCACGAAAAGACAGTACTCAGAGGAGGTTGGCAGGCGAGAGAGTTGAGGAGGCTATCTGTACCTGCCCTTCAGGTAGGATCCATGGTGGAAGACACAGGAGATGCTTCTATCTTCCAGTTGTTTGTATTTTCTATTGTACTTTCATTCAGTTGTAGTTGTACTTTTCAGTTGGGTTTGTATTCTGGCCCATTTATTCTTCAGCACATTCTTTTTTTACTTAGTGTATTCCTTCCTCTTGTACTCTGGTTGGATGTGTTTATGTTTTATAAAGGCAATGCCTTCCCAGTTATCGAGATCTACGCCTTTGGTGCTAGTCTCCAGCCCCTAGGATATCAAAGGCGGGCTTGGGGTAGTCACGGCATGGGCCCCGAGGATGGGTTATGACATTTTTGAAGATGTTTTTCAGGAATATACTATGTAAATTATGTTTTCAAATGTTAATAAATGTGAAGAGGAGTTGTCATTTTATAAGAGAGGGGATACACACTCTGTGAAATCCTCAAATTATTAAATTTATTTAAATTAATATTAAATTATAAAAGGCTAAAAAGGGAAATATTAGGAATAAAATATTAATACAGACCAATATATCATCCAAAAAAATAAACATTATTTAGCAATATTTAAAATTTTATCCTTTGGGTTTAACCACTATTTAACCCCTTTCACTATTACCCTAACAATATTGATTCATACACATTGTGGATTAATATAATTACTATAAAATCAAGAAAGAAACATCAATGGACCATTGTATATATTTTAAGACTTATACAAGTAAAATGGATGTATATTATATTTTTATGAATTTGATATCATTTAATAGAATATTATTTTCAATAACACATTCTTATTGTAAATTTTTAGAAAAAATAATTACCTTAACTTATGAAATAAAAATATATATAAATATATAACTAAATATTTTATAATATCTCAAAAATGTCATTTTAATCTATAAAATTCATGGATATGATATTGTACTACAAATAATATAAATTTTATTATTTTTTATACTATTTATATTTTATTTTTATTAATTTTAAAATCGCTGAGTTAGAACTATAAAAGAATTTATGGAAATTATTTATTCTATTGAAATTTAAAAAATTACCTAGATAATGGTAAATATTTTTTATTTTAAAATAATCTTTCTGCATGAAAATTTCCTATAAGGAAATACTTATTAAAAATATTACAGTTATAAAAAAGCCAGACTACCACAAGATCCTCGTCCCAGTTGATGACGACTCAGCCAATGCATCCAACATAGTCGATTTCAAAACCAGGTGGAGACATATTTCTGGGGTTCTGTAGTAGGTACACCAGCAGGAACTGTAGCAGGTATAACTGTAAAAATGGTTCAGTTCGGTAGCAGCCAAAACAATTCATCTGTTTGGGCTTTTGGGGAATTGGTTTGGCCCTCGAGTCCTTTATGGACATTTGGGCACCTCAACTCCTTCGGGCCACCTCAAGGCCTTTGGGCCACCTGAAATGGTGCTTAATGATCAAACAGACTCTATATGGAGGAGACTCATTTTGGGTATCAGAGAAAGCGCATTCACCGGAGCAGAAGCTGATATCAATTTTTTAGAAAGAGAGGGTATTTAATTTCCATTGGGACCAGTATGTTCTTGAATGGGAAACCTAGATAAACATTAATGCGAAGGTAGAGAGATGCTATCATGATGAAGAATCTAGGAAGAGGATTTCAACTGTAGTGTTTTTAATTCCTAAGTCTTATGGGACATGTAATCTCTATGCATACGGGCCTTTTAAGGGTTCCCCCTCATCCTGTGAAAGGGGTTTATCAAAATTCAATAAAAAAGGCCTTCGGGCCATCCGGGGTAATAAAACAAGACTATGGCATGATTGATATTTATTTAAGTAAAATACTATAAAATTCATAATATCATCTATGTGGACCCATAAAGTCAAAAATTATACCCTGTGATTATTTTTTTCAATATATAAGCATACAATATTTTTTTTGGTTTTTTTTGTTCATTTATTAGGTTTAATAATTTTATTATTTACCTCAATTACCTTATTCACCCATTCTAGTTATAATAAAAATTAATGAGGTTACTATTAATATTGGCGAAAAATAAAAGAAAACCATTTATTAAATTTTTACCCACTAATTACACATATGGAATAATTTTTTTTAAATTCATATTAGAAAATATACAATATTTATATTAAAAATAAATACTAATAACAAAACAAAAATCTATTTCATAGAAAAAACCCCTTTTTAAATATAAAATGTTTTATAAAAAATAAAGTATATAATTCATTTCAAAACATAAAATTATTTTATTTAAATAAATAAATTTATTATTAATACAAAAGGTAATTATATATTATAAATAATTTAAAATAAAATATTATTTTAATTATAATTCAAAATTTCCACTCTTTCATAAAAAAGTAGATTTTCATAAAATTATAAAAAGTTCATCATAAGATAATTTTTAAAAATTAAAAATTAAAAATTATTTTTAAAAATATATTTTCAAAAAATTATAATAAATAATTATAATATCATGTCATAAAAAATAAATAAAAACTATTTCTGATGAAAAATTATTTTTATGGAGTAAAATAATTTTACTACAAATTAGGGTGATTATGTAGAAAAATTTAATTAATAAATTATTAATTAGTGTTGCCATTATATATTTTATAATTACATATTTACTATTTATTCCTACATATTAATCAACTATGTTATTACAATCACATTGAAATATTTTTTTTAGTTTTTAACTTGTTTTTTTCTATATTGTATGCTATAAACATTATTTTTTAATCTCCTGATACTAAAATTATACCAGAGATAAATTTGGTGGATCATATTCTTTGTGAAAAATTTATATCTGTTAAGAAAATTATTTTCTGATTTCCAAAAGAATAGGGAATATTGAAAATCTGCAAGATGGATCTAGTGTGCTCTAATGATTGGGGCCATTCACTATAACATTACATTAATGGTCAGAATATTATATGACATTTAACAAGGATGGTATGTGTTTAATTATTTGAAATAAAATCTAATGTAATAAAAAAAATTTAAATGAATTTCTTTAGTGTATATTGATTCATGATCAAATTTAAAATACATTAGTTCTGATAAAAGAAGAATGTATTATTGTACATATTTTAGGGATTTCTGTTATTACAATTTAATTTCTAGATAGAATACTCTATTATGTACACCTAAAGTTAATAGTGTGTCTATGGGGATGAATATGGATCGAATTAATGTTATAGAGGGATGTTACTTGAGTCATGGTTACCCAAGGCCTTTTGGGTAGAGTCTATGAATATGAAATCATATATCATTGTCATGTGTACATATGTTCCCATGCAATAATGTCTATATACCATTCTCTATTATAGAATAGTTTTTTAAAATATTCATTTATGATTTTTTTCAGTTTAATATTTACTTATATATATTGATAGAAATTAAAATCATGATTCTATGTCCAAATCATGCAACTTTATTAGTTACACTGTTGTGGGTTTTGGATATCACTTCTAGGATACTGAGAATAATTTTATCATCTGATTCTAGAATGTGATATATATGGAAGGTATCATCTATAACAATCATCATGTTTTTGAAGTAGAAAGTGTGAATAAAAATTTATTGTGTCTATATAATATTTAGCATGAAGGTATATAAGAGGAGTTGCTAATATATAAAATAGATCGTACACATCATTAGTTATGGTGTAGTTAAAAATATATTTTAAGAACATTGTAGATTTTTTCATCATCCATACATGATTTTTTATTGACTATTAGTGGAGAACAAAAATTCATTAATGAGGAAATACATTTCAATGAGTCAAGAAATTGAGAGTAACTATCATGGAGAATGTTTTTTCATTACATGATAATAGTGGTTTGGTTTTGAATATATAGATCCATTCAAATGATGTATTTCATAAAAATGGGTATACGAGGTTATGTATGTATGTGATTTTAAAATTATATAATTGTAATATTTGTAAGTGAATGGTTTTAAGTATAATAAAGAAGAAAATTTCATTAAACATTTATCAAATGTAGTGAATTTCACCATTATAATTGCGGTTGATAGTATTTACTAATTAGAGAATTTAAATCATGTAATGATTTTTTCAAAGTATACATTACGTCCAATTTATTAAAAGGAAGGAATTTGTTTCGATCAAATTTAATGATTAATCATGTATGGAGTTGAAGAACTAGTATGTTGGGTTTATATTAATATTTATGTGTTAAATAATGTATATGGGTAGTGAAATAAGAATATTTATACATTCATTAGTAAAAATGTAACAAATTGAATGGATCTATGCTTCTATTTTAGGTCATTTGATATTGAGTACATTATATTTCATCTATATATGTATAACATGATCATTATAGGATAATTTATATAGATGATGGATGAGATGATAGGGAATCAGGATAATGAGTCTTAGATGAATGATATTATAAAATGTAGTATTATATTGGAGATAAAGATCAAGTGATACTTTGTAGTTGGGACATATTATAGTTGGTAATTCACAATAAAATTACTTTCCAAATTTCATTAAATGTATATTCAACACAATTAATGTTAGTAAATATTTTATTACATGATGGGTATTCATATTAATATCATTAATATAATAATTTCCTAAGAGTATCATTAACATTAAAAGATCAAAATAGTTTAACACTATGACGAGAACCTTTAAATTCACTAAAAATATTTTAATACATATTCCTCATTTTCTGATGATATCTTCTGAAATGACATTTTTTATTCTTATATTATTATGTTTCGGATACTTGAAAGTGGACGACACTACAAGACATAATTTTACACACTTTCTATTCATGATAATTAAAGGTTAGAATGATAGAACCACTGATATAAGTTCAATATGTTATATGTATCCTTGGATATTCAAATATATTGAAATGTGAGTTTGTTTATTAACATGATATTATAAAAAACCTATATCATGAGTCATATAATTTTTCTTATTTATCACAACCATGACCTTATATACTCCTGGTAGTGTATGATAAATTTGATCTGTCATAAATGATATTACATTGATAGATAAGATAACATAGGACTTGTTCCTCCCCAAACCAGAAGATGATATATCAGGTCCATTGAATTAAATATAACTCTTTGATTATGTTTATGTACATATAATATTAATGATAGTTAATTTCAAAGATTCAAATAATGGAATTCAAGAGAATAGGATGATGAAACATTTATGAAACCTTGTTGATGTTATATTGACATAAATATAGTATAATGAAATGTATGTATTACTATGTGTTCATTATCATTAGAATTACAATATCATTTTCTTTGAGTTTAATGATATGTTTATAGATAATAATCACATATTTCATGTCACCTATCTTAATTTTATTGAGAATGGATCATAAAGTGCAACCCACAAAGTGTATTATTATTCTAAATAAAATTTTATTGGAATATAATACTGGAGTAAATATTATTCACAAGACTAGGGAATAACAAATATCCAGGATATTTAAATTACAATAATTTACTAACCTACTATTTTTGTTTAAAATATATTTTAGTTGAATATTATGTGAATCAATTATATCATTTAATTATTGTATTATATATTTATTTATTCAATTTTTTTTCAAACTTATATTTTTTTTAAAAAAATTATTCCTATTTCGGTCATTGAATAAATGTATAGGCATACCATTTTATTGGCACATGTGGACATGATTAAGTTTAACAAATTTTAGATTATATAAATACTGAATATCAATTTTAAAAATGGTATTTATTTAAACCATAATATAGTTCAAACCCTGGAAATTATACTATTATTAGTAATGGGGTTTAACCAAAATAGAAATATTTTTAATGGATTTTGTGCGAAAAGAAATTCTCTAAAACAATTTAAAAAATCCACATTTTATCATTTTCAACATCATTTTATCTATTACACACATCATTTCTCTCAATATACCCCTTTTAAATACAATATAATTAGCTAAAAATCAATCATGAATACTAAACTCACATTCTCCTCCTCCCTCTTAATTCACATAAAACATGGTAAAATACTTTATGGATAAAGGAATTATTATTCCATCGATGGTGAATGATAAAAGATAATTTATGACCCCAAAAATACACCAAGAGATTCATTATCACGGTTACATGATTAAAGGAGGAGTATTTCATACCACTAGAGGAATTATAATTTATATCAACTATCTCAATGTCTATATAATTAAATGATTAACCACATTTATCAATAAATAAAAACATATAAGGTAATTCATTATCATATATTAATTTAATATTATATTTTAATAGAACTTATAATTTAACATTATAAGGTTTACACCATCTTGTTTTGAGGATTTATGTAAGGAATCAGCATAAAAAATATCATATTCGGGTGACATTGAACTACAATTAAAATTTTAAATTTCCAAAATATCATTGAGTTTTATAGTTTTAGAGATTTGGGTATTAATTGATACAAAAAAACCCAAATATAATGAAAGTGGAGACAACTAATTAGTGTCCATTTATACCATGATACAACATTTTTAAAATAAATTTTTGATATGAATTCATGGAAAATATTAAAATCATTCAAATTGACCTCTAAATTTCGCTTAAAAATATATAACCTCTACGGTAAGAATTCTAAAATTTGGGATGAGCAGAAAAAAGTTCATTAAGGGGAAAAATAAAGAAATAAAATTCACTAGTGTAGTGAAAAACATGAAAACACATGTACATTTTTTAAATCTTTATCATTATTATGTGAAATAATTAATCATTTTTTCACATGAAAAAACTCACTTTTTCGCAATGAAAATAATTTAAATTAATCCATAGAAAATTGAAAAAATTAAAACTATGAGAATAAAATCCATAATTTTTTATACCCTTTTAATAAATAATTTGAGCCTAGTAGAATCTATAGGATAACGCCTCATGTGACTCACTCAATCATACCTATTGATAGAAGGAACATTATGAAATTCATTGGACCACTATATAAGAACACCCACCATATAAGACATAATGGGATCACCTGGTTCAATCTGAGAACACACATATTTTAATCGATATCGGGCTCACATGACGTTATATGGGCGTACCCACCATATATGGAATATCGGGATCGTCTATTCCGTATATGATCAAGAGTTGTATCATAAATAAAACATATTATGTTAAAATTTATTCATCATTATTCAATATTAAAACTATTTAAATCTAACATGTAAATATCACTTTGTTATCAATATAACTATTTCACTTAAAATCATTTTCTATACCAAAATATCATTTTTCTATTAAAACACCTTTTTAATAATAAAATGCCAGTTTTTTATAAACAATTTTTAAATACAAATATAACCAAAAAAAATTGTTTTCCTTTGAATAAAACATGATAAAATGTAAATAAATTAAAACCTAAAATAATGGTTTTGACATCCAAATAAGTGATAATAACTACTTAAATTAAAATAAAACAAATATATTTTTATTTGTAATAAAATTAAAATAATCCGAAAATTGACTAATTATTTAGAAACAATAATGGAAGTATATACATTTTGTTTTATAAATATATTATGTAGATATATTTTCATTCTTAAAGTCATTATAAAAACATATACATGAAAAATAAAATTTATTGAAGGAAAACATTATAATATTATTTTTATAAGGGGAACTTCCTTTAAAAATTGGATACATTTGTATCGCAACTCACATGACTAAAAAACACTAAATACCACGAAATTTGAAAATTTTATGATAAAACATGTCATGGGTCTCAATATATACACCTTATAAAATAATATAGGTGCATAACATCAATATATGCCTCAATTAATGAAAATGGAGATGATATCCCATACCAAAATCTTGATTCATCTTAAACATTATTTATCATCCTGAATAATAATATTTTGTAAAATATTTAATTGACTAAGAAACCTTTTTATATTTATTAATCATTTTATTTCCCTTAATACAATGTTATATAGAATTATTATTCAACTAATTTTAGATCATTTTTTTGAGGATATTTTTCTTATATATCTTAAATGACTTTGGTAGGTTGAAACTGGTTAAAGATGTTATTTTTTAACATATCTAGAATTTTAATAAATAAATATTTACAATTTTAAATCAAAATTTATAATTTTTAAATAAATAATGAAATATGGTTATAAAAATGAACTATGTTACAAACATAGATACAATAGGTTATATATATGCATGTGTAACATTTCCATTTTTGAATGATCAGCAGTGAAATTATGTATAAAATATTTTATCATAAAACAATGATAATAATATCATATATACCATGTTATCTATTTTAAATGACATATATATTTTATAAATGTGATTTGGGGATAAAAATAAAACAATTCACATCATTTCGTGGAGGATGTAGTCTACACATATGCACGAATAACGTTGTCATTTTTAAAGGTGATAAATAAAATGATATATTATACTTTAGGAATAAATATTATATAATTAATAGAATCATGATATCAATCATATAACTTATATTCATTAAATTTTATTTTTTACCTTCCATGGAAAGTGTCACTGAAAAACATACCACATCGCTTTGTGATGCGGTAGTCCAACAAACACATGAGTAAGATTAATATATCTCAATCTGAATAGAATATAAAATTTTTTATATGATGTAATATCTATATTAATATATATTTTATAAATATCATACTTACACTTTAAATTCATCATTATAACAAGCTTTGAGTAGGGATGCTGGAAAAAGAATGACATCAGTTCACGAGGCTGTAGTCCGTCGTATAGAAGAATGATGAGTTTTATCCCATTTAATGGAAGATGAAGTAATAATTTTATAATAAATTATGGAGGTGGAGGATGAAGTAAATTCAAAAATTAATATATATAAATATAATTAATATAAACGTTATATAATAATAATTTAATAATATATTATGGAGGTGGAGGATGAAGTAAATTCAAAAATTCTTGCTTAATCATTATACATCTTCTTCTGGCATCCTCTTAAGGTAAGATCCAAAAGCATACATATGATTTATTTATGATCCTAAAAATATCTATATATAATGCTGTGGAATATAGAATGTTATTATGTTAGTCATATTCATTGAAAAATGGATATTATGGTCTTAATTTGATAATATAAAGGTCGTCCATTTATAAGTGAGGTGAGTCGCACACTTATTATAATAAAAATAGAAAATTAGTACCCATGTTTTTCACATCCCAAAAGGCTCCAAAATAGAACATTATTGATAAATAGAATTTTTATGGTCCAAATATGGTCATAAAATAAAGTTTATAAATGTTTTCGTGTCATTTAAACATTAATATATTTACCTTAACACCTGGTAAATCAATTTTTACCTTAATCATCGTAATTTATTTTTTCTGTTTTCACTATTCATTATTGTAAAATATTAAGTTAACTGTGATATTTTAAATAAATTATTATTGTTATGAAAAAAATATAATTAATTAAATTTAATTACATTAGTTGTATTTTAATATTTAAATTTGAAATTGAAACCTGAAACATTGTGAAAATGGGTTTTCAATAACTTTGGTTGTCAAGAAAAATCTGATTTTATATTAACTATATGACTAGTCGTAGTAATTATAAGAATATAAAATAATATTTAGAGATAATATATATATATATATATGTTATTTCAATCATTCCTCATTATTTGTTATTGCAATGAATTAAAATGTGGAAACATTATCAAAATTAAAACTATTTCTAAAAAAACCATTCTAAAACCCCAACATAAAGATATAATATATTCTATTATGAAGTTGATTAAAAATAAATTAAGAAGATTAAAAATACCTAATGAATAATTATTTAACATTATATCAATTAAAAAAAATATTATGAATTTTAAATTACTTAATTTATTGACATGAAAATTCATTTTTATTAAAATCATGATTTTTCCTTATTCCATAAAAAATAAATATTTTAGTAAAAATTCCAAAATATCACTCTAAGATAAATTAGATATTTTATTTTAAAAATGAATTTTTTTTCAAAATTAATATTTTAAACGTAGATATTATAATTGTAAAATAAATGATTACAATAAACAAATATTAAAAATATGTCATTTTTTGATTTTAAAAAATTAATTACTGTTATTATAGTGAATATTCTTATATAATTCATATTTAAAATACAATATAAGATTTTTTATCATTAAAATGGGTTTTAAATTATTCACCCTTTTTAAAATTCAGCCTTGAAATTCCATTCTCATATTAAACAAGTAGAGTTATCTTTTTGTCATCGTATTTTTAGATCCCTGTGTTTCCACATCAACCATACGTTTTTCATAAAATTGTATCCTAGTGAATAAACTCATTCAGTAATACATTATATATACAGTCAAGAATAAAAATAATATTATCCTCATAATAAAATTTTTATCCAATTAAACTACTTTAGGGGTCAAAATGTGAGAATAATTTAACCAATACGTACTTAATAATAAAACACGAAACAATTTATGAACCTATGGTAAAGATAATAGTATATCCAATCCGTAGACAAATGATCCTAATTTCTATAGTTTTTAATATATCCCACTAAACCATGGCATTAACTTCCTCTTTTTTCAAAATGCATAACACATTTCCATGGAGATATTTTTGAATCACATGATAACCATCATTGAATGAAAGATAATTTTTCCCATTATCCAAATAACCTTTATATCTTATCTGTGATATCCTAGAATATTATTTAATCAACCATGAATTATAATCCATTTTCTCTACCAAATCTAGTCCCATCAACTTATCTTCTCCAACTGTATCCCAAAAATATATTGTTGTGGACTACTTTTCATATAATTCCTCAAAATTATACATTTGTATACTGGATTTAAAATTCTAGTAATATGAATACTAAACCAAATAAATATAATTATCCCAAATCCCATTTTAATCCATTGAATAATAAAAATAACTTCATTCAAAGTCTAAATCTTTTAATCATACTAACAATCGGTTTGAGGAAAAAATTTGTACTATAATTTAGTATATTTCCCAATGAAATTTGAAATCCTTTAATGAAATTTGATGTAATCTTTGGATCACTATATTATATAATGGAGAGATTAACAACATATAAGCATACTATATTTTTTAGATAAAGTATAAAAACATATTCCAAAGTCATTTACTATCTAATGGTATGTAAATGTGTAGATATATTTAATAAATAAAAATAAACAAAATCACATTGTTATCTCATGATGTCTTTGGAAATCCCAAAATAAAATCCATTGATATTTTTTTACCATTCCCACTATAGAACTAGAAAGCAATGATTTATTCCCTTCAGTTTTTTTTGTTATTTTTCAACCATTGGAAATATAGAAACGTTCATTATAAAGATACACATCAATAATTTAATTCCATGTAACCATTATTACTATATATTTTCACTATATATCATAGTTCTTCCTAGATGAAAAAATGAGGAAATATGAGATACATTCCACAATTTTCACTTTTTGTAAGAATCAAACGGCACTCTAAATATTTTTCAGATTTTGATAACACCTACTTTTTCAGCATTAGACTATGGAAGGTTACCATTTATAGAGGATTCTACCAATTCCTACAAATCATAATCACCCTTTTTACACTGTGTAAGTCTTTCAGAAATATTTTATTTCACTAAAACAAAAATCAAAGTATATGATATCATTAAATCCATTACTTCTAGGCGAAAATCATTAAACAATTAATAAAACGATCATGTTCAAAAATTATCGTGGATAAATTATAATTATTAATTTTATTAAAAGAATTAGAATCTTTATTTCCTTTCTATGATTGATATGAATCATATAAACATAATAGTTCATTAATTCTAGCCATATTTTCTATATCATGTTAAATTATTTTAGTTTTAATATTTAATTTAAAATATTTTTATTTTTATATATTTTTTATCAACGTAGCACATGGGCTTGTAAACGGTACCCCAATCTAGTGGGTCACATGGCCTTAGGCACACGTCCTCATATTCCAAAGGCTAGCGGCTATCAAGGATTATGAAAGGTTGTAATGTGGGTATACTATTCCTCCATAATCAAACTCACACAACAACATAGTAATTGAAGGTACAAAAAATAGATGAATAATACATGACAACTTTAATGGAGGAAGGAAAAAGACAAATGAAAGGCATAAAAATAACGTCAAAAGTGATATTGAGTACCATAAATAAATTTCTGTTGTTGTAAGGAATCTATGAAAAAGATAATACAAACATGTAGTAAGGTAAGAAAACATATAGGTATATCAAAAGGGCCAATAGAACAAAATAACATATCTATATAATATCATAATCCATATCATGGTATTATGCTACCCATATACCATCATATATTAAATATAGAATCAATAATGGAATAAATTTATTATCCCTTCCTCCATCCATAAAATATTCCAATGTACTATTGGTGGTTTGTATAGGGTGTGAGATAGACTCAATAGGACTCCACTAGTTGTTTCTTTAAAAAATCCATATTGTTCAAATAAATCATAGTCTTGTGAAAATATAATAGGTAAGATGTAATGTAATAAAAATATTAACTTTTAGTGAAACATATTATTGTATAAGTTGGATTCGAAATATGGTGAACAATATATATATATAATGTATCAACATCAGGTAGTAACTAGCTCGGTTCAAGCCACCTGTGACATGAATAAACAATGTACATGGTCCCAACCCTATAGGGTTTTACCGGGGATAATTTATCTATAGATGTAAATGTATATTGAATTCATAGGATCCATACCTCAATCCCCATCAATGGTTACATAATATAATTGATCATATATAGGGGTCAAAACAACCATACCTCAATTCGATGTATAGTTCCATACTGAGATAATCATAAGTGACATACATTAATAATATAGGTACCATACCTCAATAATAACATGTTTTAAACCATATTGAACATAGTTTTCCTACCTCAATAATCATATTTCAGTCTCATACTGATAAATAACAGGTTCCAAACCTTAATAGTAATAGGTTCTGTATGTTAATTGTAGAAGGGATCGATACCGAGGTGTAACAACATCAAGGATGTAATATAATAATGGGAAACATATATGTTATCTACCATAATTAATTATATTTATTATTTAATCTACCATTATTATTATTTTTATACAATTAAATAGTATAGAATATGTGGAATGATCCTCTCCAATGGTATCAATGAAATTTTTAGTCTCCCACTACAATGGTGGTGAGATCACGAACACCAAGGTGTTGTTTAAAATAGGAAGATAAATGAACCCACGACATGGGTGACCCATATTGAAATTGAAAACCTCCGACCATGATTAGGTTCTACAGGGGTGACCCAACTTAAATGAACTGATTAGTTTAATTCATGTTATTTACTTTATGAGAAAATACCAAAACATATTGCATGAGGCACAATAAGGATAGTAAAAAATTCCCAAAAAACCATAAAGAATGTTATATACCACCAAAATTATGACTATGATTGAGCATTTGTCCAGTATTGGCCATTGGTTTGGTCCAGTTCATAAAAAAATAGAATAATATAATGACACCATAAAAAATCATATAATCTCACACCAAAATTAAAATTACCTATTCAAATTCAAATGACTAAGGGATCCCATTGAAAAGAGAGATTACTGGTGGTTTTCCAATGCAATATAAGGATCTTGAATCATTTTCTGGATGGATGAGTTATCATAAATGCTAGGTTTGGATTGAGAGACATCTCAAGGTGGATGATATATCTCTAGGGTTCATGGAGTAAAAAATAATGGAGTGACATAACGATATTTAGTGGTAAAAAGGTAATTCACAACATTATGTGGTCAAACAATTTGGATGTAATGTTGTCCAAAACCCTTCATCAACTATGCATACCCCCACATTATAAGGAGAAACACACACACACCTTGTAGAACACGGTTAGGAAAAACTTTTCTAGGACATGTGGATTATCTTTATCAGCACAGAATAGTGAAAACATCTCTCAAATAGACTAGAAAAACCGTATGGTACCCTTATTGGGATGCATAGTTTTGGGGATCATTTTTTCTTTACGATGCATAAATATGTGCCTCTTCAATTTATCCATAATTTAATGATCATGGCTCCAAACAAGACTAAGACATTATTGAAAAAATCCATATGACATTAGAAATGTTTATAAAAATAATAAAAAGGATCCCACAGAAAAAATGTTACATAAGAGAAATAAAAATAGGTATCTTACAGTAATCCCCCATAAATTAACTCATCTATGAGTTTCCCATCCATGGGTTGTAAAAACTCGTCTTAGAATAACTCAACCCACTAAGTATGTACATCAGACTCTGACACCCATGTATTTTCAAGTACTCATTCATGCTTGCATAGCACTAATACTAGAGAAACTAAACTACCCCATAGTGTCTGCATTCTCAAGTCCCCAATATAGATATGATTATATTCGAAGGATGAATATACCTCAAACTCAAATTCATCATGTTGAAAGATATTCTATGGATATGAATTTTAAAAAATGAATCTATGAAGCATGTCAGATATCATTCTTATCCTGAAACCTATGAGGTATCATCAACCGACAACCTGCCATCCCAACTCTCTCTATACAACCTCAAATGGTCCAATATAGTGGGGTGAAAGATTCCTTGATAATATAACATATTGATGTCCCAGTCTAGTCAATACATGAAAACATAGCGGATCCTATACCTCAAACTCAAGTGGTTGATGATAGTTAATGACATTTTATTTCTATCGAGAATGATCCATATGAAACTACTTCTAAATTAACTAAACCTTCTCTCATATCTCAAAAACGATATAAGGTCCATGTTAGGTTAAATCACCTACCTCTAACCAACACCATATTGAATAGAAAGGCTATCCATATAATGCCTCAAAGGGATTCGTATGTAATGTCCCTTGAAATATTTTATAATAGGATAAATCAACAATACATATATGATTCTTGTAGGATAACATGAAATCTCAGATGCATGATCAGAGTTTTCCCTCTAAAACCATTACTATGTTTTTTGGCAGACCTTCTATAAGAGGGTGAAGAGTTGTGATCAAAATCACATGAATACAAAAATCTCTATGTTACCCAAACGAGAACATTAAAGTGAAATGACTATAAATATTTGAAGAGATGGTTTTATTGACCACATGTAGTTATGAAATCTCACAGAAATAGTGCCTCCCAAACTCAACCACTAAGAAGGTCTCTCTGAGATTTATGGTGTGACAGAACATCATGAGCATGTCGATGACCACCCACACGACATCACATTTTTAAGAGGGTCTTGGTGTGAAATTTATAAAATCCCACATGAAATCATCCAATTTTCCACTTAGGATTTTTCTACAACTATAAAATCCCTATTGGTCGATTGTGTTCTTCCATCACATGAATACAAGTGGAACATCTATTAAAAAAATAAAATTGTCTTCCTCTTTATATTACGCCAAAATACTGGTGATGTAGATCATGATGTTTATTTGAAAAGAAAATTCCTCCCATGTAGAGTCATGATAATCTAACAATAATTCATCTCAGATTCCTGTGGGACCCTGGAACATATGTTCATGTGTATGATATCGATCCCATCCATAACCCAATCAGGATTTGAGTCATATTCAATAACACTCTCCCATATGAATAAACCCACACGATCTGATAAATATCCCATATTCAATTTGTCTATAAATGATGTGGTAACTGAATTTGTGGTAAGTACTAATTTTCCAATAGAGTCATGAACCTCCATTTACATCTCCTAAAATAGATCCACATGCTGCCACACACTACTAGCTTCTATAACTGCATGTTTTTGGTTCTTTAATCTTATATAATCTACTACCACATTCTCTTACAATGAGTGTAGGAATGATTGAATTCAAATGAATGTAACTGTTCAACAATCCTTATCTACCTATTTTTCATGTCATGTTATCTGAAAATATACATGTGGATTATGTAGTCCTTAAACACAAGAGAATGATCTCTCATTAGGTAATGCCTCCAATAATGCTACCTATAAACCACCACTGCTAACTCGAGATCATGCATAGGGTAATTTCACTCATGTGCTATATAATGACAAGGAGTATATTCCACAACCTTATTATACTATATAATAACTTATCCTAGACAAATATTTTATACATTATAATATAATGCATAGATTCTTCCCAACACTGGTAGAATCAGGAACTGTACATATTCAATTCTTCCTTTGATCTCTTGAGAGGTTGTCTCGTAGTATTATAAACATATAAACCACACAATCTTATAAGTCAAGCCCATAAGAGGATTTTTTGTAGACATAAAATTTCTTTTATAATGTACTATTAATAACCATCTTGTGTTGATAAACTACTTCTGTCAAAAAAATTCTTATGCTTCTCCCATGTAACTACTATACTATCCTTCTCTAGGAAAACAAATGCTCTTAACTCTGAGATATTATGACCCAGTATGGTGGAATTATAAAAGAATCTATTTTTTGTTATCATAAAAATAGTGTACACACAATGTATTTAGAAAAAATTAATGATTCTTGGAATGGTTTTGAAATGTACAAGAATAAAAGATGATTTCATCAGTGTCGAGAAAAAAATGAATCAAAAAATAGGTGGATATAAAAATTCACTAAAGATATGAAAGTGGAGAGTTTTTTCATGAGACTAAATGGAAAATCCAGATACTCAAAATGAAAATACCAACTAAACAATTTTTTATAATGTATGTATGATGGTCGAACATGTTCCTGGTGATATAATGACATAAAATCGATCAGAAAAAATTCTCCAACTCCTCATAGATGGTGAAATATTTCATCTATATGATGTAGGTAATATTTATTATTCCTAGTTATATGATTCATAATCTAATGATACATAGAAATAAAGATGTTTATATCCTTTATCTTAAACAAAAGGATTATTGAACCATATGAAGAATTTTTTTCATCCTTATAAAACTCAAAGCTAATAAATCCTATATCTCACACTGGATCTCATACAACATAGATGTTACCATCATTTAAGTAGGAAATAAAACTACTACGGATCTTAGAACCAGATCGATACATAAATATACATATTTCAGATGATGTAAACCAAAAAAATAATCTTTTAAGATGTCCATAAAACCATCTAGTGCATGATGGAAATTTGCCTGATATGTTGTCTTAAAATCAATATACTGACTTGGAATTTGGATTTTTGGTCCACCACACCCACAATGCTCGAGTCAAGCTCTAATAGCCTATGATTCCAACTCACCCTTCTGAATATATGTTCCACCCTATGGTGATATAAATGACAACCATCGGTGATAGAAATCATTGCGGGCATGATATGAATCTAACTAGTCCATCCCAAGAATAATGTTAAACCCATAAATCTCAAGGAAAAGTTATATCCATTGGAAATAATACCAACATATATCAAGGTTAACTCCATAAATTATCATACACGCTCAAAATACATACCCAAAGGGACATCCAGGGTAACCAAACCATACAATTATTAAGTCTCAAATTATATCCTTTGACAAATAACAACAAAAATTAAATAATTTAAATTCTCCTATATAAAAGGACATATAAAAATGTAGATGACAGAAAAATAATAGCTAAAATTAAATAAGTTCAAAGACTATGATCCACTATAACAAGATGCACTGTATAAACATGGAATTTTTCAATGATGTGTAATATAACATTGCATCCATGTGAAAGCTTGATAAACTGATGGGATAAAATGTGTGTATAGATTCATCATACATGAAAACCCCATCATCTTGGATATATTGTAAAATTCCACATCCCTTCTTGATGTGGCGCAACTGATCATACTCAAGGACAGAGAGGGGTGTGAATCCCATATTTTAGTCCATTGGAGTTATGATTCGGTAAAACCTCTAAATGTGGTATGTCATGCCATAGGAGAGCAACCGAACAGGGGCCCTCTCACACTGATGTTTCATGCTCCCCTACTTCTTTCACTAATGACCAATTATAAAACTTCTAATATGTTCAATCTAATAAGTTGTTACATCTTGGATGGACTCTAAGTGATGAATCCTACAACCATATGTTTCACTACTAGGTTGTGAGGTTGACATATTCGAATAAGGACCTCCATATTCCCTAAAATATATTTGAGTGATAATATCATGGTTTAGTATATCAGATATGGTGGTAAACCATACAATACTCACCAGGTAACATATAAGATGCATTAACCCATCCAAAAAATGAATCCTTTTAGATCATATGAATATATTTTAGATAGGATCCATGAAATTATTCTCTTTAAAATGAGTTGATTAATACATAATTGACATTGAGCCTTGTCACAGGTTCATGAATTCTATGGCATGATAAACCCTCAATGTCATAGGGAATTAATATTCCTAGTGGAGTGATTGTAAATCTATCCACATCACTTCAAGATATTGACCTTCCTACTTCATAATATCCCACAAACATTTAGTGGATCATGAATGAATATAGGTATTGAGATTGACTCTCCCATCAGGTGGTGTCTCATGGTACTTGAATATTGATAAGATAGTCTAAAGCCATAAATATAAAGAATTTGGACCAAAATCGCCTTATAATTTGGTTGATGATATTGTTCAAACACCCTCACTAACATTCCCATAAAAGGGGAATGACACAGAAAACCCTTTTATATATATATAAGATATACAAATTCCCCTCAAAATGTAGAATCATCACTCTCATCGAGAATACAAGGTTGTTCCTGAGGTGTAACTACTAGAGGTTGCATTAGTGGCTCAGAACCCAAAACCTCTATAGCATTGTCCTCACTATGCTCCAGGTTCATGAATTAAGGAGGTTGTGGTGACATAGCTCTAAAAATTCCAAATGCATGCCTTATATTGGATTTAAAATGATAACACTACATATAAAATAATTGGATAAGCACAAGTCTTCATAAAAAAATTCACACCGAAATGCCTTCCAAAAAATCCATGTATGGGTAATAGGAATCATCATAAATAACACAAGAGACACTTCATACATCCCACTATAATGGTCTGGTCTGGGACATGCTCTAATTTACACTGTAAGGGTCCTGGAATATGAACGTTTAATTGATATTTATAAAAGAAAAGAATGTTTAACATTAAATTGGCATCCCCATTTAATGACGACTATATTGGAATTTAATATTCCTAAATTTATCCCTTTACATAATATAGAAGTTACTTGAATTTACATTCCAAATATATATAAGTAAATAAACAATAAAATGTAATTCTAGTTCATTTAACTGCATCCAAACTATTAAATTAATAGATTAATGAAATACATAATATAGTATGTTTTGAATAAATGAATCATTATTCCCATTCTACAGAGGTACATTCACCCTTTAGGAAATAAATTACATTCATTTATTCATAATTAATTATTGCTTCAATATATGAAACCTCATTCACATAACTCAAACATTTGATAATTGGTTAGTTAAGTTAACATTATCAAATAAGGTGGGAAAATACAATTTAAGTGGATGGAAACACATTAATAACCCCTTATCTATTCTTCTTTTTCCCTCATAAAGGCATGTTTTTTAACTTATATATAATTCAATGAACATACAATATGCATCAATCTGTTAAGAAAAAAACTTACATGGCATGGAATAATGCATGGAATAATAGCCTTATAATGTGCCTAAAATGAAGCATGATAAATGATTCCTTGTCAAACCTTGATAAGGGAAAAATGTAATATATCCTAATAATATTAATAATAACAGATATATTTATTTTCAACCAATATTATTTTCAAATAAACTATAATGGGAGAAAACCAGAACATCATATATATCCCTAGAAACTGGTTGACTTCCCAAAATTTGGGAGAGATACTCCTAGACATAGTCTCATTATGAAACATCGACGTGTCCTAGCCTTGTTTCTACCACCCAAAAAATTTAGGGCAAAAAATAAATCTATGATAGTAATTTGTAATGTCCCAACCAAGGATCAACTAAATGATGCCACGATTTGGTGGGTCAATGTGCCTTAAACGTGACTCCATATAAACCAAGGGATACCAACATATAGAAAAGGTCAAATTTGGTTATGTGGGGAGACTGCACTCTCGTGATCAAATTCAGACATTTGTGTAATAAATAAATTTATAAACAATGGAATAATAATTTATGAAAATAATAATGGAGGAAGTAAAATATCATTGTTATAATCATAAAAAATCCATTAAAAATGATATCCAGTACAATATATAAAATGATATCATGTCATGTCAATAAAAAAATCATAAAAATTGGAAACCGATACACATACATATATTTATATCGAAAAAACCAAAATGTCAAATTACTATCTGATGATAGAATCATGATCCATAGCTACCTCTTGTGAGCTCCCACTACCATGATAAAAAAATAATGAATCAAGATCTGGGACCTTTCCCCTATCCCTACATGCACCATAAAATCTTTTCAGGTACCATTGGAGACCCTGATAGGGTGTGAGATAAATTTAATAGGAAACCACAAAAGATATTTATAATAAATCTATCCTCATAAAATAAAATATAGTCATGTGTATGTATAATTGGAAATCATTAATCAAATATATATATATAACCATTCTAAGGAACATGAGGTAGTATAATCAATCAATATGAAAACAAGAAATGGTATACATATAAGGTTTTAATGGTAGGTACTAACAATCTCATCTTAATCCACATGTGGAAAAAATAATAGACCAATAAGGGCCATGACCCATTGTATATAATTATATAGATCTATATTTAGATATGTAAATATATATGGATATCATAGTTTTCTTACCTTAATCCCCCTCAATGGTTTCATTCAATAAATGATAATTTCTAAAGGTCGTAAGTTCCATACCTCAATACCCTATCTAGTTCCATATTGACATAATCATTGGAGTCCTGACTTAATAAATATATGAGTCATACCTCAATAATCACTGGTTCTATACAATAATAATTATAGGTTACTTACCATGATAATAATATTTCAGTACCATAATGATACTTTATGGGGTTCAAAACTCAATAACTAGTCAACGTCATACTATGATATAACAACATTAAGAGAAAAATATTATAATGGAGGAGGGCTATGTTAGTGACAATATCCATTTACAATTTTCATTTAATCATCTGATTATTTAATTTTAATATAATTAAACCATAAGGTAAAAGAAGAATGATATATGTTCAATTTAATTCATAGAGGCTCCCACTATAAGGTTAGTGAGAGCACGCAACCAAAGGGGTTGAATATCATCGAGAATACTAAAGAGAACACTATATTGGTGGCTTGGGTTGAGGTTGAAACTTTTGAACCATGTTGAGGTGCTATAAGGGTCACCCAAATTAGGAGAAATGTTTAATTTGAGGAATTTTATTAATTTAATAGAAATAATAATACATTCCAGTATGTAGTAAAATGGAGATAGATAGAATACTAAAAAATCTTGGGGTTATGGTATAGAACACATTCTTGGACCCTTTGGTAGAACATTTTTCCACTATCACCCTTTGGTTTGGTCAAGATTGAATGAAAAAAATAAATATAATTCAAATCCATAAAAATATTCCATAACATATCGCCCCAAAATAAATTCTCCCAGAGGAATATAGTAAATTAAAAAATCATACTAAATAGATAGAATATTATTGATGTTCCAAAATGATAGATGGATATTGTATTAGAGTTCATATGGATAATATGTCCCAAATTAATTGTTATGAATGAGAGAGATATCAAGGAAGAAGAGTGGTTCGTTTTTTGCATGAAAAAAAATAAAAATTGGTAAAAGTACGAAATAAATAGTTATAAAATGGGAATTCACCACTTTTAATATGGTCTCATGGATTAGCTGTATAGTTTTTCTAGTCGTGCACCAACTGTGGAAACCCCAATATTCAGATAGCATATTTTTCATGGATATTAGTACAAGGTTGGATAAAACTTATGTGCCCATGAACTCCCTCTATCTCATCCTCTAATGAACCAAACCTCCCTCTAATGGATTACAAAAAACAGGTGCCACCATTACATCGATATGTGGCATGAGATTCTTTCATTGTATTAAACATGTGCTAATAGTGTACCACTGTAGTTTTTCCATATTTCAATTCTCTGGGATCCAAAAAATCCCCACACACTCCAGAAAGAATATAGAGGTGATTAGGGATATTAATATGGATAAAAAATATGATTTAATTGAAAAAAGGATCATTACCTTGAAAACAACATGGATATTAAAATATTTAATAATTTACTCTATATAATTGATGCATTATTTTTTTGAGTAGAATACCATATAAGATAATCTAGATCATCTATAGAGAAATTTGACATACAGGGTTTCAATGGTGGGAATCAAAATAAATTTTCTAATCATTCTATATCAAGACATAACCAAGCCCTTTCAATGAAGCATCATTGTATATATAAAAATAGAAATTCCTTGAAGGATGTTCCAAAACATAAGCATTCAATAATAAGACTTTTTCATTAAAAATTTTATATTATTTTTTACAGGCGAATTTAACTCCATTATGAGTTAACATAGTAATAGTGCGAGGCATCTGAGTAATATTTTCAACAAACCCCTCGTAGTAACCAACTAAACCATAAAATTCTATTATAGTTCATGGTAATGGACTATCTTCCATAAATTTATTTTATTATAATCATTAATTATTATATATTGAGAAATAGTATCTCTAAGTAATGAATGTTTTTACAATAAAAAATCACACATAACAAATATCCAATGTAGTTTGTTTTTATTCAATGTTTAAAAAAAAATCCTTATGTTTCTTTTTCATTCCCCCTAACTTTTATAATATTGAAAAATATTACCAGTAAAATAAACCAAAAGGTATCCATGAACTCAGGGAAAACTATATGTATAAGTTTTATAAATACAAAAGGTGAATTTTAAAATTGAAAGGGAATAAATTCAAAATCAAAATTCATATATCTTAAATGAAATGTTTTCTTTATAATGTGATCCTCCATCACCTTCAGATGATGGTGCCATGATCATAGAACAAACTTTGAAAAATAATATGCTCCATATAGATGATGAAAAACTAATTTAAATGAGGAAAATGATATTCTTTATTAATATCAATGTTATTCAATGCTAAATAATCAATGAAAAGCCTCTTTTAACCCAATTTATTTTTTGTCAGAAAAAAATTTCACTCTAATGTGACGTTCAAGGTTCGATAAAACATTTATTTGAAAAATCCTACAATTTATTTTTCAATCCTAAATGTTATACATAGTACATTCTATAATATATTAGTGGCATAATATTAGAATACAAAATAAAGACAGCTATAAAATCAATATCCTATTCTGGAATAACACCATAAAATTAATTAGAAAAAATGTACATTTATTATTTCAATACTAGAACAAAACTAATTTTAATAGTTTTTGTCTTCTGAATAATATGATCTAGCTAACATTCACTACCATATCTATTCCATATAGAAAGTAACATAAAACTCTATTATTGTATGTTCAATATGATTTTAGGAAATTCTATTCCACTAATAACATCAAGGATATTCCAATAAATCTTCTTTGCATTAATATTTCAACCTAGAGTTTTTTCCAAAAAATTTATATCATTATTTCTTATGTAGATATTCATAATTTAAATTAAAAATTATTCCAAATGAAATAATTTTATGATCCATAGTCAAACATGGACTTGGAATAAGTTGAATAAAGTGGATTTCATCTTATCACCACTTCATTTGATGGTCAAACATCAATTTTGGGATTTAAAATTGCATTTATCCAACTTTATAGTGCCAACCATGATGCTTTTCATCTTATATAAAAACATAAAAAAAATTGAATAATGACCAACTAATTATTACTAGAACACCTCACCATTGGATGTCTATCATTTACCTCATTAACTGGTTGTTCAAGCCTATTTTGTTTGTTGTAATGAGCTATGTGACCAAACTGAAAATACAAAAAAAAATTTAAGATCCTATAAAAAATTTCATGCAATTTCATTTACTACATAGATAACATTTTGGTGGTTTACCTTTATAATTATTATTTTTAATCTTCTCTATTTCCTCACACCATTACCTTTTAATTTGGTGGTCATCTCGAACATCATACGTTTCAAAAAAATGCATCTGAACATTCTAATCACAATGAAACACATTATCAGAAGTTTTAAATTCTCATATATACAATTCTATTTTCAAAAACTGTATTAACCCAATGTATAATATTTTAATTTTACTATTATTTTCCCAAAAAATCTACCACATACATGGCCAATCATATTATGTTTTCTTCTGATCAAGCCCCAAAATCGTCCTCTTTATTCCTCAATTAGAAAAGAAATTTCTAAATCCATAGCTAAACAATCTTATGTAATTATTCCACATTAAACATATTCTTAAATGTGTAACATTACATGGCATAAATATCAACATTTTCACTTGTGTTCTTATACAAAGATTTCCATCAATCAATTTTACCTCCAAAATGATTAATGGAAAGAGTTTCCATATGATGTTCCAACCATCCCATGACATCATATATTTTATCCTTGTAATAAATCCATCATTTTACTACCATACAATAAAATGATCCAATATATCATAGGGGATGTTTTCGCATGAAATTGTTCACTACAATAATATTCGGTTATGGTATATCTGGATGCTCCCTAGCATAGATACCACCAATATTTATAACTTCTATCAACTGATCCATCACTACATCAAACTATTTTATTCAGATTCCAAACATGTCAATTGTTTAATGATGAATAATAGATTCCTTCCGAAAACTTATAATTATACATTCTCTATTTCATTTGTGGAAAACTATTTTGAATTGATATTGTTTAAACAAAGCATCATTGTTATCTTAAAATTCTATTTCATTTCAATATAACCATAAATTAAAATATTTTAGTGTAATCCTATTTACATTCTTCGAACATCTAATGCTATATAAACCATTATTTGATAGAAAATATGGGGACCCAAACATAAACATTATGTATTCAAGTGATATTGAACATCAAAATAATTTCATACCTACACAATGATCTTTTAAGAATAGTGTGATGTCCTGACCTGGGTTCCACTAAACAGTGCCCTAAGATGGTTGCCCACATGCACTATAGAGCACATCCCTAAAAGCTAGAGGCTTCCGACAAGCAGAGATGGTCTGGTAAGTCAGTCATGGTGAGACTATACCCAAATTTATCTGAATAAAACACCAATAGAAGTAAACAAAAAAAACCAAGTGTGGAAGAGTAAAAATAACCTGAACAGTACCATTGAAAATGTTATTCAAAACCAAAAAAATACAATACTAAACTGAAATGTAAAATATGTTATGACAATGCAATTGTCATCTGTCTATAATGAAACTAAAATCTAATACACAACGAGTCCAAAGCAGATATTGAACCACATCTGGTTCCCTCTCCCATGCTCTAATCCCAAATTGCTATCTATCATAGGGTCTTACCCATATCTTATCCTACAAAAAAAAACATCCTCGAGTTCCAATCAGGAGGCTCAAATAGGGTGTCAGTATAACATAGTAGGCCACCACTAATAATTTATAAAAAAGACAATCAAAAGCTAGTTTATGTAGTTTTATGAACCAATAAATATATTTCATAATTTAGACTGTTATTAAATTTTTTATTATCACATTAGGACTAGTTTCAATTCATATTTCAAATTAGAGTCATCATTAATTATTATCATTCATCTGGAGTAGGTGGTCATAACTAACAACCGAAAATCCCATTTTAATCATAATTCATTATTATCAATCATTTGGTGTAGGTTGTCATGCTTAACACCCTAAAATATTGTTGTGTGTAAATATTCATGCCTAGCACTCCTTTTCTCATTCATTGTTGGTTATAATTCCTAGAACCCCATAATCTAATGACTAGATAACTATTAGGGAGTAACACCATGTCCAGATCCCAAATTTTAATTGGGCTAGAATTCCATGTCTAGCAGAAAAAAATCTCATCCATTTACTCATTCTTTAATTCACAACAATTTGACACATTATTCCATTACAAATCTGTCGATTACTTAAATGTTTCAAAGTCCATTAGTTAACTCAAAAATTAAATATGCACAAAATCTATTAATAAATTCATCAATTAATTATTAAATCAACACAATTATCATTCCATAATTAATTTTTCACAATTAATTATCCATATCAAATCTCAACTTTTAAAAATTAATTCTCACAATTATTTATCCTTGATCAACAAAATATCACATAATTAATTCTCAAAATTAACTATCCTTCATAGAAAAAAATATTTTCAATATTTTTTCACCCCAATTAATTATCTTAACACAATCCATTATATATATCAATTACAATATCACAACACATAACAAATATATAAAATAACTATTTCGGAAACCCCCCTTTATTTGTTCTATGATTAAATTACAATTTAATCACCACATCAATACCCAAGTGAATTACACATTCCTAATTACTCTAGTTTTGGGATTTAATTATGAAGGGAATAAATAAAATCATAAAATCACATACATATTTCAAATCCATGACTAATGGAGTTTGATTAAGAACACATAATTTTTTTATAGACGAATGATATCCCAATTGAAATCTCTAAAATCAAAGAGGCACAACATTGTCATTCAAGCTCTAAATTTAAAAACTAAACCAAAATTAAGATCAAAGTCATTAAGAAAATTAAAAACAAGATAAAGATCCATGTTACTAGATCTATATATCAACATATAGGTTTAGTTCCATGGAAATGGTATAGATCTTCCATGAAAAGATCAAGTAATGATAGGGGAAATAACAAGAGAATGAACAAGATGAAACCACTTAAAGGAAAGAGATAAGATCTTCAATATAGGCTTTTGATCTCAAAAAAATGGTTAGATCCCCTTGGAAGCCCCCAATAAGGATCTGGAAACACAATGAATATTTCATGCCTAAGCCCAGGTCAAAATATGGGAGTCTCGATGGTTTGGGGGATTTAAAAAGAAATATTATAATTAATTCCTACGCACACAGTTTCTTGTGTAGACATAAAAAAATTATGGAAAACCATGTGCCAACTATGGACACCACTCTATCTAGTTTTTCATGGTAGTAACGGCTTGGTCACATAGTTATACATTCCATACGCTAACCGAACAGAACTCTCTATCTAGTTTTACAGGCTTTGAATAGTTTCGTTGCATTTTTTTTCAAACCCCACACAAACTGTGCAGATCCTGTTGTCCTTTAGTTGTCCTTAAATGTTCACCCAAATGCACCGCAAACCACAACTCCAAAATCAAAGTTACATAAAATCCTAAAAATTACATGAAATGCACAAATATGACTCAAGAATTGGATGGGATCCTATAATCTCCTCACCTTATAAAAGCTAGTCCTCGAGCTTTACTCACAAAATTCTCTAGGATTTTGATCCAAAAATATTGGTCCATTGATACCTCATGTCTACTTACCGCTCCCATGTTTCCTCTTAAAAAAATTCACTATTTCCATAACACATGAACTAATGACATTCTCTTTCCCAGTAATATTTTCTCTCTATGACCCCTCACACGTATTGGATGGTCCTCAAAAGGTGAATCTATAATGAGGTCAACCTCTTCCACATCAATCACATAAAAAGGGTTGGGTTGATACCGTCATAGTTTTGATACATTGAAAACACCATGCATAGAACTAATTTTAGGTGGAATGGATAATCTATACACCATTAGCCTAATTCATTCCTGTAGTTCAAGCGGTCCTTCAAACCTAGGCACCAACATTCCCTAACTTTGAATCATGTGGAAACAATATCTAATATACACCCAAAAGAATACACAATCACCCACAACAAACTCTAGGTGTCATCTCCATCTATTAGCATATGACTTCTGCCTACTCTGAGATGTAGTCATACGTTTCTGAATCAACTGCACCTGCTCTGATTTTTCCTAAACTAGACTCATTCCCAACATCTTCGACTCAACTACCTTTATCCAATATAGTAGTGATATATAAGGTCTGCTATAATGTGTCTTATATGGTTCTGTCAGTATGGTTTATTGATAACGATTGTTATATCCAAACTCCACTAAATCCCAGTTCTTCTTCCAAGAACTACCAATGTTTGGCAGACATGGTCAAAGCATATCCTCTAACACATGTATGGTATGCTCCAACTACCGATATAACTATGGGTGGAATGTTGTACATAACAGAATTTTTGTACAAATATCCTTCAGTAATCCCGCCCATAAACATGATGTTAATCATTAATCATGATCTAATATTGTTGTCTGTGTCACCCCATACAAATGAACTATATCTCATGCATACTATTGTCCAAACTATTCTACTATAAAGGATTCCATGAGAGGAAATTAGTAATCTTTTTTAGTCCTTCCACAATATCCCCAATATATACATTATTCTTAAGAGTATTTGGAACAATTAAAATAAAATCCATAGTCTCATCATCCCACCCCCATTCCAAAATAGTTAATGTTTACAATTGGACTACAAGTTTTTGATCTTCTACCTTCACCTACTAATAAATGAAACATCTAGTTATGAAATGTGGAATTTCTTTTTTCATGCCTGACCACGAAAAAAATCATCATTGTCCACAACAAAAATTTTTCACCCTAGGATATCCCACCCGCTTTAGAACATGACATTATAACATGAGTTCCTCTCACATTCTCTTAGGAAAAACAACCAGATTTTTCACATAGATGGTATCATCAACATATATTATCCAGTCTGAAGGTGTCTCTCCACCATCAAGTATTTACCTTAAGCATAAACACTTAGGGTCCTTGTAATGCTTGTCCCTGATCCATCTCAATAGTGTAGAATATATTTCTATAGAAACAAGAGACATCCTCTCTAAACTCTCCTAAAATATCACATGCATTTCTGCCTGCCTAGTCGTCATCTTCCACCCTGCACTCGACTCATGTACCAAAAAATTATGAGTATTCCTGCTCATGGAATCATCAACACTATTACCATTTTTAGCTGTATATGCCGGTTCAAAATCAAAGGACTACATATAATCTACACATCTTCGCTATCGAAGATTCAAGTCGCACTGTCAAAATATCTATTTAATGTTTTTGTGATCCGTAAAAAATTTAAAATTTTCACCAAAAAGAAAAAGTCGCCAAAACATGAGAAAATAAACAATTATTGCCTACTTGAGGTCATGCGTAGTGTAATTCTATTCATTTCACCTCAGCTATCGAGACCCATATGCAACTAATTTATCCCCTTGCATCAATACAGTTCTGAGTCGGATCTAAGTAGAGCAACAATACACTCTGTACTCCTCACCCGACTCAGGTAAGATCAAAATTGGTGATGATGTCAAGAACTTCATCAACTACTGGAAAGTAGCCTCACATCCATTTGTCTAATAAAATATTACCCCTTTCTTTTTTAAAATAGAAATTTTAATTATAATCATGAAATTTATTTTATTAACCTCATGTAATAACCATATAATACGAAAAATATACTGATATCAAAAACACTCATGTGATTCTACTAAGAATTCATTGCCTGCACTTTTTTAGTGTCCACTACAACACCATATTCCAAGATGATATTCCCCAAAACATGTACCTTGTCAATCCATAAATGACATTTAGATATCTTTGATTATAGTTTATGCTCTCTTATTATACCTAGTATGATGTCATGATGTTGGGAATGATCATAATGAGTCTTAGAGAACACCAAGATGTCATCCACAAACACCACCAAAAACTGATCTAATTGTGGGTGAATGATCATGTCAATCGAGGAAAAATATACTGCTAGAAAATTTTTCAACCCAAATAGGATTATGAAAAACTCATAAAGACCATACCTTGTCCTAAAATAAGTTCTTGGTATATAATAGGTCTGAAAACTCAGATGATGATAACTTTATCATTGATCAATAATTGAGAACACACAATCCCCCTTTATCTAGTCAAACAGATCATCTGTACGTGGAAGAGGAAATTGGTTCTTCACAGTCATTTTATTCATCGTTCAATAATCGAAAAAAGTGTAAACTCATTTAAAACATTCTCTGCAAAAAAAAAGGTGATCCCCAAGATAGTGTACTTGGACAGATAAAACCATTATCCTCCAACTCTCCTAACATAGTTTTAAGCCCTTTAATCTCAGTCAGTGCGTTTTTGTAAGGTGGATTCGATACCGTCTCACCCCCGACATGATCTAAATAATGAATTCCATATCTCCTTCAGGTGGCACCCCTAAAAATTCTTCAAAACATACATACTTAAATATTTCAACTACTGGTAGAAGTACTTATTTCGTACCACTCCCATCATCTAGCAAAAGACTAGCATCTTGTGCATTGAGATCTCCCAATTTATGATAATTGGCCCCACTCTAATAGCATGGATATCCCTTTCTGTTCAATTGACATACCACTCACCCTCTGTTAAGAGAAAGGTAACCCCTTGGGGGAAACAATTTATGTGGGCTAGTTATGTGACTATCCAGTACATAGCCATAATCATGTCAAATCCCATGATATCAAGGACATAGATACCAATTTAAAATGATACTCTTCAGTCTCTAGAAAACATCCTGTGCATAAATATATATTTCTAGAACATGTTCCCAACAGTGTATAACTTATCATCACCATGCATAAATACTCCACCTATAGGCTAAATTCATTAACAAGATTTTTATATATAAATGTTTGAGAGGAAATAGTATCAAAAAAGAACTAGATAAAGTAGAAGAAACTAGAAGACTACTTCTCACTGTTGATGGACCATTCTCTCTCTCCAAAACTGTAAGATACACTACATGTAACTGTCTTACTCTTATTCTTTGTGGCATCATTGGACTCCCTTGAGTAGCACCACTCTATGGATACTTGTGCTCTTACCTTGAATTACCTCACCCACTGCCTCTACCACCTCTTTCAGTAGAACTCCAGGGGCCAGACCAATATGGTGTAGAAGTCCCCCTTCTCAAATTCTAATACTAAGCAGCTGCTCTATCAGCACTATATTTCCATTTCGTCGTGTTGAATTTTTTTAGGATCCTCATATTTCCACAAAACAGGCACTTCACTGGTTGTCAAGGACAATGTGTACAATTGTGTCCCAATATACCGCTCTAGTGCAAAAGTACTTGAGTAAGATCTGGTGCAACTCTTCCTCATTACTATCTACCATTATTTCCAATTTCCTCACTATGATTCTCATATAGGTCCTTCTTTCTCACAGAAGGAACACTCCCTGGCCATCCAGGAATAACTACCTATATAGTACTAGAATCCTTCTTCAAGACCCCCGCTAAAATGAAGGACTAATTAACCACTTCTGAGAATTTATTCAACTTAATGATATTTAACTGGAACAAAATTTCACACCAACAACTATCACAAGTTAGTTTTTCAAAAGAAGAATCATCTACCACCAATAATGGAGAAATATGCTATATATATGTGAAAAATTCTACATAATCCATTATAGTCATGATTCTGTGGGTCAGATGCATAAAATCAGGATCCTTCTCTAGTCTCAGTATCTCTGGATAGATGTTCTCTAAGAATTTCTCAGGAATTTCCTTCCATTACTTATCATCTGTCCATCCAGATCGTTGCTAAATGTCTTACCAGCCCTTCATTAAACTCCATAGAATATAAGTATCCAACTTGTCCATCATCCATTCTAAATTCTTTAAATTGTAATTTATAATCTCTAGAGATTCAATCCAATATTTATCTCCCCCAGGTCCACCCCCTCTATAAAAAGTATGAGGGTGTGGCTGCTAAAACTCCCTTATCTACTAATACATGATTTTTTGAACCTTCCTTACGTCTCACTCCTTGAATTTCATTAAACGAGAATATTTCTCTCAGAAATGTTCCCCTTCTTCCTCAGCCTGTACCAATGGTTCCTCAAGCTCTAATTCTGGGCATTTGTTCAGGGACATACCCCTCATTCACTTACTGAACAATCGTCATGGTGGCATATACCTACATTTCCAAACTCATATCTTGGGTCTCATAACACAACCTTTTTACATTTATATAGGGTAATAAACTAACACAATACGTTTTAACATGATCTTTCTCACTTTTCTCGCCCCACTGTTACCACTCAGGCCTTATCAAAACCCCTAACCATCTTACTCCTAGTTTTTGGTTAACAATGGTACATTCATTATCCATTAATAATCCCACTATTAATTAATCACATTATCTAAAATTAATTAATTCAAAAATTAATTAATTAATCATACTCATTTCATAAAACAAGGTTCTTGTTAGAGACCCATTAATTCTTATTTTTTATCATTATTTCAATCCCACAACAAGGTAAACCTGTTCATGTTCAACCACTTACCCATAACCTATTTTCTGCTGAATTCCTAAAATTAATAATGTCAGAATAACCCTTAGTTCCATGAATGATTTATGAAAACTCAAGTAGCATGCCACTTTTGGCCATGAATCAAAATTCAACAATTTTTTTAAACAAATATCACCTGACACCAAAAGTACATCACCAAAGGTGAAATAATATCCAAATATAACAACAACAAAAAATCCCAACAATCCCACCCTGAGTACTTGTATTTTATCCCATACATTGGTTTGCAACTCCCATGAAAAATGTCATTACCAAGCCTCATCTATTCTTACTCCTCTTTCTACCTTTCCCAAAATAGTAAGACAAAATAATGAGAAATAAAATAAAACCCATTTGATTCAACCTTGTGACGTCTCGACTGGGTTTCCACAAAAAGGTGCCCTGAGCTTGTTGGCCACATGCCTTCAAGTGTGCCTCCCCAAACACAAGTGGGTGTCGACTACCGGTGAGGGTTTGGTAATTTAGTGTTAGGGAGACTATACCAACTTTTATCGAAATAAACCACCAATGCTAGTAAAAAAATAACCAAGTGCGTAATCCAATAAATCACTAGAACAATACCATGGTATATGATAGTCAAAACCCAAAAGTAAAATAAAAAACTAAATTGTAAAACATGCGATGATAATACAGCCGTCAATTATCTACAATAAAACTAAATGTAAAGACACAAAAACTCCAAAGCGGGTACCAAACCACGTCTAGTTCCCCTCCCATTATCCTATCCCAAACAAAAACCTATCTTGGGGATTTTCCATTATCATGTCCTACAATAACAATGTCTGCTCGAGTGTGGTTCAGGTGGACCGAATTGGGCATGAGTATGACTCAATAGGCCATAACCAACGGTGTTTAAAACATGTCCTGTAAAATGATAGTGTTTGAGGTTTTATGAAGTAATAAATACAATGCATAATTTAAATAGGTATCAAGTTGTAATTTAATATTTATTCATCACATTATGCCCAGTTTCAATTCATGTTTCCCATTTGAATCGTCAGTCATTATTATCATTCATTTTGTGTATGTCACCATGCCTAACACCCTAAAATATCATTTTATGTATCATTAATTTGGTGTAGGTCGTAATGCCTAACTCCATAAAATCTCATTGAGTGTAGGTTTCCATTATTATAACTCCTTTTCTTAAATAGTGTTGGTCGTTTTTCCTTACTCCCTATAATCTAATGATATGATAACTATTTGGGAGGAACGCCATGTCCATGTCCCAACTTCAAATTGGTCTATAATTCCATGTCTAGCACCACAAAAATCACATCCCCTTAATCATTATATAATTTACAATAATTATCCACATTATTCCATTACTTATCAATCTATTAGTTAAAAAATTTAATGGCCATTAGTTAACTCAACAATTAACTAAGCACATATCCCAATAATTAATTCATATATTAATTAATCAATCAACACAATTAACATTCCATAATTAATTCATCACAATTAATTATCCATATAAATTGTAAAATTGTCATTATTAATTCTCAAAATTAATTATCATTGTTCAACATCATGGAACATAATTAATTGTCACAATTAAATATATTACATAGACGAACATCATTTCATAATTAATTCCCACCAATTCTTTATCTTAACAAAATCAATTCAATATCTTTATTATAGTATCTCTGCCCATAAAAAATCTCCAAAATATATATTTGTGAAATCTTCCATCATTTCAATCATGATTCAATTATAATTTCATAACTAAGTAAATGTACAAGTAAATTCCAAATTCCTAATTACTCCAATTTAAAAATTCAGTTATCAAGGGAAGCTAGAAAATCATAAAATCACATTCAGATATAAAATCCATGACTATGGGAGATTGATTTAGACCATATACCTATGTTTATTGATGGAAGATAGCCCAAAAAAATCCCTAGGATCTGAGTGGCAAAACATCATCGGATCCAGCTTTTGATTGAAATCCATAAACCAAAATTAGGATCATACACATCAAGATCATGAAAAACTAGATCTAGATTCATGATCCTAGATAAAGATCCAAACTCATAAGTTGATATCCATGGAAATGATGTAGATATTTCATGAAATTATCCAGAAAATATATACGAATGAAAGAGATAAGCAACGAGATGAAATCCACTTATAGGAAAGAGAGAGGATCTTCATTCCAGGCTTTTGATATTGAAAAACGATGTCTTGATCACCTTAGAATCCTTCTTGATGTCTACGAGAACACCAATAATTTGTCAAGACTGAGAAAAGTATGATATATGGGAGTGTCAGAGGTCCATAAGATTTTAAAACCCATTTTCAATAATTAATACCTCTCCACACGGTTTCCTATGCAGAGGATCACAGTTAGGGAAAACCATGAGACAACAGTGAAAACCCCTCTTTCTAAGTTTCCATGGTTGGAATAGTTTGATCCCATAGTAAGACAAATTAGGAGTAAACCATCTATACCTATCTGTCTGGTTTCACACACTTTTCATAGTTTGGTCGCATGGTTTTTCAAACCGTGCACTAACCATGAAGATCTTGTTTTCCTTTAGTTTCCCGTAAAAGTTCACCCTAATTCACCCCAATCCACTACTCCAAATCAAAGGTACCTAAAAGCATCATATGTTACCTAAAAACATGCATGATATGACTCTATAAAAGGATGGGATCTTACATATAGTGTTATAATGATCTGTTCATAACTATTACATAAAAAACCCATATATACAAAAAATCGTCACTTCTAATTACTATCAATTTTTTCCACAATCTAAGATATTTAAAATAACTTTTTGATATTATTAAATTGAATATAGTATCCTTTTTAAACATGAATTATTTTGTTCCCTTACACACCTTCAAAACTTATCAAAATCATTTTAAAATTATGGATGGGAATAAAATCCAAGAAAGGTACATGAGAATAAATAAATACTATTAGTCTTGTTTAAGACATGAAACCCCATGTGTTTTTTTAACATTATTTAAATTTTCATCGAGAAAAATAAATATATAATTTCTACATGAAAAATAATTTCTTTCTCAAATAAAATCAACAAATACTATTGTAATAAAATCAAAAACCTTTTTAATCATATATTATCAAATTTATAACTTCTATAAAACCAATTTCCAAAAATTTGGAGCCCTATTAAATCTATTTGAGAAATCCATTGGTAACTACCTCATTATTTCATATTAAGACAAAGAACATTACCAAATACATTAGAGTGATATAAGGGATCACCCATCAAATAATATATATCTGTCTCATCTAACACTTTCTTGGTACACACATCATATAAGTTATATTGAGCTCAACCTATCTTGGAACACCCATCACATAAGCTAAATTTGGCTCACCCGGTTTAAGTTATCTCCTTTAAATAAAACATGAAATTGTGTAATGAAATATAAAAATCAAATAATAGTTATGGTGATGGAAACTTTCATTGGAAACATATAAATTAAAATAGAAAATTATTTTTTCCCATTTATAATGAAATTCAAACATTCCCCAAAATGATTCCTTTTTCAATCCCTTTGGAAGAATATTAAAATTACATTGTTTAAATAGTCATTTCAATATAATTTTATTCTTAATATCATTTTAAAAACAAGTACATGGTGGAAAAATAGAGTTTAATGGGATCCTTTAAAAGATAGTCTTTTTAAAGAAAAGTCCCTCACAACTTTTGAAATATTTGAATCGCAAGCCGCATGAAATAATAATATTAATAAAACCATTAAATAGAATGATAAAAGATAAATTAATAATATGGCATGTAAAATATGGTTGTATATAAATATCATAATAAAATATAGGTCCATAACATCAAAATATGTTTCAATAAAAGAATATTCTGACAAAGACCTATACTTATAATTCGATTTATCTCATAGTCAATTTTTCTTACTAAAAAATAAAATTATTTATAATATTTCTATTTTCAATAAATTTTTTCATGAATATTATACCATTTATTTAACTGGTTACCATTTAATATAAAGTTACATAATCTATTATGTCTATGTTAGATTTTTTGAAGAAATTTGGATTATTAGACCCAAATGTCTTTGGTAGGTTGACTACAGTCAAATAAAAAAATTTTAATATCTCTAGAATAATAATAATAAAATATTTATCATTTGTATACATAAATGATACTTTAAAAAAATCATTTATGTTGTTTATGAAAAATGAATTATGATATGATCATGGAGATGGTAGGCCATATGTATGAATGTGTAATATTTTCATTTCTCAATGATCATTATGGAAATATGGTATATGAAAGTTTTTATTTATAAAATCATTTTAACATAGTACATACCATATTACTTCCTTATAAATACATATATATATATATCAACCATTTTTTTCATTATAAAAGAAGTATATCATCACTTCATTAAGAAATAAAAAAATATATTTTATTTTTAGAATGATAACTATGTCATTAATATCATATTTCTTACAAATATGTCACATGTATTCATCATTTTTATCAATATTATACATTGTGTGAAGCATTAGTGAACAAAATTGTATCATTTTGCAAGGTGATAATATGTCATACACATTAGTGATGTTTTAATATCCCAGAATGAGTGGAAAGTAAAAAATTATGTTTGATATAATGACTCTAGAAGAATAAATATTATAAAAATACCATATATATATACCATAATTAGATCACTATAAAAATAAATATGAGGTGATGATGAAAAATGAATGACATCAGTTCCTGAGGCGATAGTCCTCTGTACAAACAAATGATGATTTTCTATCTCACATTATGGAAGAGGATATTGATTTAGATTGTTACATTAAAATACTAATAAATAATTATATTTAAAATATTAGAGTTATTATATAATAATATTTTATGAAGATTTTAATTTACTAAACTAATAACGAAAATAGAATTGATAATTAATGATGAATACATCTTTTTGTGACAGCTTCTTTAGACAAGAACTAAATGATTATATAGAATAAATATATGATCAAAATGACTGATCTAGTTTATGGAAATTTAAGTAAAAAATATATTTTAGTAGTTCCTGGTGTGGAAAAAGTATGTAATTGTGTGGATATGATATAATAGGGGTGGCCTTTTATAAGTGAGGTGAGTGAAACACTTGAATTTTTTGTAATGAAATGGTTATACGCTTTTAGTCCACATGAAATAGGGTTCCAAAAAAAACCATTTTATATAATTATACATTATAATGACGAAAACATTCCATAAAATGGATTTTAGAATATATTTAGGTTCATTTTAACCATTATCCTTTAAGTTTAACCAAGTCACCCCTACTTCAAATCTATTAATTTTTTACTTTTCCTATGGTAATTTGTTTTTAGTGTTTTCACTACTAAATATTGTAAAAAATTATGTAGGACATATTAGATAACATAAATTGTTATTATTTAAAATTGGTAATTCCTTAGACTAAATTCAATTATTATAAGTGGAAAAATAAAATTTAAAATTTATCCAACTGACGTGATGAAAAGGATGTTTTTCAAGATATGTATTTTTCAGGAAAAAGATGATATAAAGTTGAATATATGAATTTCAAAAAACATTATTTGAATTTATATTAATATTTATAGATGTATGAAATGTACTTTTTAGTTAAATAATTACTCATTAGGGTTGTTTTAATTAATTAAAATGGATAATAATTATGAACTTTGGAAAAGTTTTATGAAAAATCTTTTTTCTAAACCCAATACTAAATATTTTCTAATATAAAATATAATTTTATATCAAGATAAATTATTAGATTTAATATAAATAATAAATAATTTTTAAACATTAAATCATGTATAATTCATAATGGATCTTTCATATTAAGTAATTTATAGAAAACAAAAGGTATTTTTACAGAAACCAATCGATATGTTTCCCTATCTATCAAAAAATCAATATTTTCGAGAAAAAAACACCAAATTTCAGCATATTATTATATTCTTTTAAAAATTTATAAAATAAAATATATTTTTCTAAAACAATTTTATCAATTTTTGAATATTAATTTTTAAATAAAATATTATAATAAAATATTTCTTATTTAAATTAATTTTTTTTATTTCAAAAACCTCTATTATATATTTATAATTATTATAACTATCTAAATAATATTAATAAAATTAAAAAAAAATTCTATCATTACCTATGTTTTTTAAATTTATATAATAAAATTTATGAAATTCTTTATTCGGTATGGCTCAAACCGCATTTGTTTTACCGTATATCCTTCAAGGTATATCATTCCAGTCATATATTAATATATAATTATTTATTATTCATTTATCAAATAATATTATTTATATTTACATTATTTAAATATTTTTATTTTTTTAAATAAAAAATTATAATATTAGATATTTCAATTTCAAATGACCAATAATATCATATAATAGATGGAAAACGATCAATGATAGAATACATGCATGGTGGGGATTCTGGATAATCAACATTGATACATTTCCTCTAATAGAAAAATACATGTAATTTACAAATTTTATTTAGAAATATTTGGGATAAAAAATATTTACACATTATGTGGGGGTTCAGTATGTTGCATTATTACACGTCACATCTAGACTTTTAGTTGGCATGTGGTTTGATTTTTTGAACGTGATGGGTATTAGGTGTAAACACCAATTAACCCCCCAAGGTTTGACCACATTTGAATCTACAAAGATATTTTTACTATATACATTTTCATTAAATAATATATATCATATGTTGAATGTCTTCTATGTGATAAGACCATATGATAATTATAGGGAATGTAGTGAGTTGTACATGACACATAACTATATCATACACACCCAGTGCTCATGGTCAATAATTATAGGATGAGAAGCAGTATTCCTGGAACTTGATGTTGGGATCATAAAACTAACCTTGTTACACATTGATTATTGAGGACCAGTTGTAATTCCTTTTTATAGGGTGTAAATGACATGTGGATCTCATATACACCATATAACCCCACCCAATTTTAACATGATGAAATCTTGGAGGTAGTGTGGAAAATGCCTGTGACATGTAAGAAATACATTTCATGGGTTGATTTCTGGTTATGTGGAATGAAAATATATGAAGTACATTGACTTTTACTAGATTAAAATATCATCTGACATAAAATAACTCCTTCAAATACATGTTGAATCCAAAGGTGTTCATATCATGTCAACACATGTAATAATTATTAAAATGAAACTAAAATATAATATATGTAAATGGATTTACATTCCATGTGATAATTATTGGTCCAACTACTTAAATACATTATTTTTAGAAGTTCATGTGTTGTATTAAAATTTTAATTAGTTTAATCCATGTAATTATTCCAACACATTATGTGTACTGTTTTCGTAAACACCATGCACTTTATAAGAATTTCAGGTAATACACACCGCTTATATTCATGGAATGTCACATATGAATAAATATATTGTATGCCATGTCTTTTGAATTATTTAATATCACTCCATGTAGTCATGCAGGTTATTTAATTTCATCATACATAATTAAACTAGAAACAATTCCAGTCAAAATACTTATTGGTTAAAAAATTGCAATGTGTAAAATTTAAATTTAAGAAATTGGTTTTTTCTATATGTAGTGGGGTGCATGTCATGAATACCTTGAATACACATTATGTATATAACTAATTATCAATAAATGTAAATTTATTTGAAATAACACTATATGGTAAACTCAAATATCCTACGGATTTATAATCTAGTTAATTGAATTATTATTGTTAGTTTGGGAATATTTTTATTAATTAAATATGTATATCAAAATAAATAATTTATTGAGACGAAAAAAATCTATTTTTAATGATTTTTCATTACATACATAGATGATAATGATCCTGAATAGATTTTACATGTGTTTAGATTATAAATATTGAAATTAATTATTGATTTTATGTTTTTATTAAATTTATTTTTAAATTAAATATGATGGACTTAGTATCCTCCCTTCCTTCTTATTATGTATATCTATGAGTGGTCATGATTTTTTATGTAATTCCTAACCTCATGATCCCTTCACCTGTATGTGTGTAATAATTTGTTACAGAAGGAGTATCAATGTTTGAGGACATGGTTCCAGACTAATCTAAGGTGAATATAGACAAGGAGATATATAGTTAATATGTGGAATACTATGAATCAAACTATGCTTCTTAATTCTTCTATGTTCATAGGCTACATTATAATTTGCAAGAAGAAACTAGTAGTTATATATTCTGGTAATACCAATTATTTACGTTTCTTTTCCAGATCAATTTTTTGTGCGAGGCATTGTTTTTTGATAATTAATTATGACAACACAGAGTAATTAAGTAATAGGAATACAAAAAAAGGTAAAATAAATGGTTTATATTCATAATATTTTTTTAAAACATGATCAATTAGTTATCAAGAATAAAAATAACATAAAAAATATATTAAATAATATGATAATCATATTTATCAAACAATATTAAAAAATTCCCATATAAATATTATGTTAAATTAGACTGTGATTTCTATATTTAGTATAAAACCATGGATCAAAGTGTTAGTGTGGAACCTGAGAAGAAAAATTCATTTACAATGGGAATCTAATAAATGTTTCGATATCAATTCATGATGATAGAATATAGAGTATTTAATGTATAATGTGATAGAGTAACTTTTAGAATTGTGTTCAGAAAATCCCCATTAGGATAATATGATTGGGGAGTCCACTCACTAGATTGAGGAATTTCATCTTAATGTGGTTTTCTAGACCACCAATTTAAATAACATGAATTAATTGAACTTGGCCCTTATCTGGGTTTCCTAAAGGGGGATATGGATCATTTCAATTAGAATATCTATGGAGAAAGATTTTATAAATCAATTGGTGAGGGATATTTGTGTTCTATAATTTTGTTGGATAATTCTAAATAAAATTGTGTCATTATTTTTTTGTATTCTAGATAAATGATAAAATTAATGTTTTTATTTTTTTCCATCGAAAATAATTCACCTGAACATTGTATTTTCTATATAAGGGATTTATGATAAATAAATTATCTAGATCATTTATATCATTTTATAATGGTATGAATACATGTGCAATATACAGTTATAATAGATGATATTTTATCATCTAGATATCCCAATTCCAGAAAATGACCCCTCTAAGGAGGCCAATAAATTGGATCGTAATATATTCTATAATTATTTAAATGATATATTGAATATCCAATTCCTCCTGATATCTTAAATTTCTATTGAGTAACATATTAGTCATTAATAATTTTATTGATAAACATTATTGTCCCAAATCAATGATATTAATCAGAATAAATATATGAATTATAGGTATGATATCATCATGGATCTTTTCACATGAAATATTAGATCATGTGTTCCATATGGACCTCATATGGAAACATGAATGTCTATATTGATCATTTAGATATTTTTAGTCTTAATATAACCAAATTAATGGGAATAAACCACATATAAGCATCACTTCATCATAATAATATCTAGTCATATAGTAAATTTTAATTGGAAAAGTATTTTGAACACACTCCCATATCATTAGGCTCAGATTCACAATGAAAATTTGCACATGATGCATGATACAATGACATTTTTTCTAGTTAACCAAGGGAAGTTCAATTTTAAAGGATCTAATACTTGCACCAAATCTATAGAAAATTATCACTACTCGAAAAATATTAGGAGTATCTTATGGAATCCTAAAGAACAAGGAATATTGTTTTTTTTAAATTTAAATATATTCCATCATATAAATAATTGTTTCACAGTGAATAAGAAAGGGGAGCTTCGATGTTCTCATATTATCAACATTATTCTTTCCATTTATATGAATTATATATCAAATATAATATTTGGATTTCACATATGTATCTAATTACATGAACCTCATAGATTCAATAGTTGTTTCAAAGGTGATGTGTGTCTTAATGCTTCCAATGGAACATGATTAGAAACAATTCATATTATATATAAACATATTACATTAAATATTATTTTTACTATTGTCCAAATAATTATCAATATGTTCCTAGTGCAACCAAAAAAATTATAGCCATGCGCATTTTAGATTACTATGTCATCAATTTCATTTTTGAAAATAAAAAATGATATTGTTCAGTATATAACATATTTTATAGAATTTAAATTTTGAATAAAGGATATTCTATATAGAAATATTAAAATCAGTGTTGGATGTCCATACTGAATCAATTTCAAATTACAGATATCAAAACACAGTACGACACCACTAATTTTTCAGGTAAATGAAAATAATTAGATAATTCATTATAAAAGAAGAAAATTATATTTTTTTTATACAAAAACTCTTTAGCAAAATTATTTGTTTTTACAGGAAAAAATTTTAAATGTCCATTTAATGAAAATTATTAAATGTCCACAAATATTCCTTACTGATTCATATCTAAATGTGAACACCATTTCTAGTTAATTCCCCTGGTGGATACACTTATAGTTAAACTTCTTCATATGACCAGAGTAGATATGAATTATTCTACTATATGAGGTATACACCTAAATATTTTTAGAAATAATATGATTTCTGAAAACAAGTAGATCGTTGTCTAGATATAATATATTGTAACATTTCTTAGATAAAGGTAAAGAATATCCAATCCAATATCTCATCCAATATCTATTGATTTTTGGGATCAAATCCTGACTCACAAATTGTTATAACTCATTCAGGAATGTTTTATGTTAAAGAATGTATCAATCCTTCTTGGGCATGTATAGGTAAATTATAATTTATTTGATTATTCAAATTTCTCTCTATGGATATAAATAACAAAATCCGGTGCACATACTAAACGAAGCGACAATTATAGTATAACATAAAATACAATATGGGTTATGGTATGGTAAGGAATCCATATTGGAAAATATATATGTTTTTGGATATGATGTGTTTGTCAAGAAATCACATGGAAACAATATTACTCCTCCATGAAAATAGGGTATCATTATAAGTTATTCTAAAGAAACAAGGGGATATTATCTATAAAATCCTATAGAAAATATATAATATTGTCTAGATGCATCCTATTACATTGGAGGGAGAACCTATAAAAAACGGATACTGAGAATAACATCAACATTGATGTGGTAGAGTCTCATGATACACAAGTGTATGCAAGGGATAAAATTACACAATTTTATAGAGAAGTGTTGTTTATAGAGATTTAATTACAACACATGCCTTCCAAAGTGGTTAGAGAATTGGAGATATATATTTGTGTATCCATTATGTATTTTGATTCACTGATAATTGTAATAATGAGCCTATATACTACATGTAATCCTTATAAAACATATAAACATTAATATAAAAACAATCCATGAAATATAAGATTAATTTCATGTATCACAACCATTTAAAGGTACATATATAGCCTTCATTAGATGTAAATACTATTGTTTTCAAATGGGTTTTCATGAATAAACTCAAAATGAATAGTACTAACCTTACATATAAGTCTATGTGTATAAAAAATGGTTTAAGTGAAGTCATGGAATATACTATGATGAATCCATTTAACTAGTTTCTATAAAAAATTGATCCAAAATCTAATTTTCATAGTTTCTTCCCAGCATTAGAAACTTTTGAAATTGGATGTGAAAATAGCCTTCAATAATGATATCCTGATGGAATATATCTATATGATAAAACAAGAAGGGTTTGTGAATCCAAATGATATAAATAAGATATTAATTTTTTAAAAACTATTTACAGGTTGCAGCAGGAATCGAAATCAATGAAAATTACTTTTAATGAATCCATTAGAAATTTGGGTTTCATGGAGTATTAATATGATCACTTTTTTAATGTGGGGGTTATTGGGAAAAAATGATTTACTTATAAGTATATAATGAAAATGTATTACTATTGGGTAATGAGATAACAGTCAAATGGTATGATGTGGTTACAAAATGCTTCTCCATGATAGGATAGAGTGAATTAACCTATATTCATGAAATCCAGATCTATTACAAGATAGCCAAGAGGCTTCCAAGATTATGTTAGTGTATATTTATTGGAATGGTACTCAGTTTATTATAGAAGGCAGAATTCTAGAGATGATTGACTCCAATTTTATAGGGTATTCAACTTTTTATGAATTTGTATCCGAAAAGAAGAGAAGATAGAGAATATACAGGTAAGATTAATTACACACCATTTTTATAATAATCAATCTATGAAATTATATTTACCTATATTAATATATTTCACGAAATTATAATGGTTGTTAAAAATCATTTAATCTAACAATATCAATGTTAGAATATTGTAATAATTTTCATAAATTATTTTATTTGTCCTAATGATATGTTATAAGTTTATCTATTTGACGAGGAACTACAATTTAGGGTATATAAATATTTTGTATTCCTAATATAATATAATGTGTTAAAACAATATTAAGGATATTTATTTTTTCTTAATGGATGTGTTGTGATATAGAAAAACACAAAGTTTCTTGTTGTCATTGATTCAATGTTTGAGGCCAAGTATATTGTGTCTTCTAATTCAACTAAAATATTAGTTTAGATACGAATCCTAATCATTTATTTTGGTGTAATAACTGGAATCATTGATGGTATAAAACTTTATGAATATAATATTACATTAGTGGACATAAGAAAGGTTCTATTATCGCGTGAACAGAGGATGCACATTCTTAGGATGAATTATGTTTTGATGTACTTTTCATAGACTATTAAATTAACAATTAGTAGAGTTTCTATATAACATAATATCCATGTATTATTATATAATTATTTATCTCAAAATAATATTAAAATGATTTGAGTTATAAAGGAATCTGATTCCTCATCAGTTAGATCAAGTGAATGTGGGAGTTAATTGTAGGTGGTTCCCTAAAACAAATTTACCTTATAAATTAAATAACATGTATTTTAAAATAACTTTTTGTTATTAAGGATTATATTTCATGATGATTGTTATTATTTTTAACAATAATGTAGTATTTAATTTAGAGTATATATAATATAAAATGGTCAAATTAGTTCCAAAATATGATGAGAACCAGAAAATTCTCCATCAGTATTTCCTAACTTAAGTCTTATAGTTCGGATGACATCTTATGATATGAAACATATGGTTTTTAGAATATATGTTGTACTCTTGTATTATGATTATTCATTGAATTTTATATTTTCACATAGTATTCTATTTTATGGGAGGTTATGGGGATTGAACAATAAATATGAATTACACATGTTACACGTCTCATTGTATATTTTGATAAGAAATTTTTTCTATTAGAAATCAATGATTAAATTATTATTAATATGTATCCTTAATCATTTACAATGATTATTTTTTAAAAAAAAATGAATATATATTCTCACATTTAAGTAATATACATTTGGTAAATCATATGGGATATAAAAATAATTAATAATTCAATAATGGATTTATCTCATCCCAAAAAAGGAGATAATATCTCAAGACCACTGATTGAATTTGTGGTGAATAATTATGTCCATGGCCATGGTGGTTGGTCAAAAAGTTTATTTCAATGAGTCATAGAATGGTATTTAAGTACATATTTTGATGGAATATGTTTGAAACCTTTTTGATCAAATATTGTGGAAAAGTAATTTTATATTATAGTAATCATTCATAAGTTGTTATTAGTATTTGTACATTAATGTAATTTTTAATTGGTTTTTTGAGGAGTGGAAAGATTTTAATAATATACATTATACCAACTCACCTAATTTTACATATATATATATATATATAGAATGACACAGAGTAACTGTACCCAAAATATCAATTAAATTATATATAAATTTAATATTACAAAAAATATTATTCCCAAGACTCAAGAATAATAATTATTAGTGCTATGATGACCAAATACATTCAATTGCCAGTAATTTTGGTTTGAAATATTATTTATTTTAATATATAAAATATGTATTCTATGGTTAGTAAATATGTTATTCATTTTTATATTGAACTACAACTGTATTTATATTCTATTATTTAACTAAATTTTTATCAATCCTTATTTTATAAGAGATGATAAAGAAATAATAGTTATGTTATAGACCAAGATATAATTTATATATTTTATTTAATATCATTTTGATAAAATATTATTTATTTATTTATTAAATGGATATTAAAGTAATATTTTAGATATCACATTCCATCGATATAATATTATTATTATGGTATTGTTTTACATAGATTATAGATATTGTTATGTATGTGTAATAAATAATTATCTAAAAATAAAAATATTATCCATCGTATACAATTTCTATGGTTATGTGATTCATTTCCAACATCATTTCAATGATGTGATAAAATTAAAGACAATTTAATCAAGAATGAACCCAATAAGATGATTCTAACACCATCCTTATCCCTCCCATGTCATTGATAATATATAAAAATCATTTAAGAACTAAGTAATTCTTGAGAGTATTGATTGTGAATGACACTAGATTATTGGTAAATCCAAACTCTAACACAAATATACACTGTAGGATTTATAGGATTTACTGTGAACATTTGGATAACACCAAAGGGGATTATAATTTGTATATTTTAATCACATTAACTATATAAATATAAGGTTAATGATATTTTTAAACGAGGAAAGAATAAATAGTATTAATAATTTTTATTCTTAAATTAATTATAAATAATATCTGATAATATATTCTCATCCAATATTTTTGGTTTCTCATTTAATTTTATTAGAATATATACATTGAAATACATTAAATAGTTTCTTTAGGGTTGGATCTGAATAAATTATGTGTGCATTGGAGCCTTTAATATTTATGTTAATATGTTAAAAATTATTTTTGACGATTTAGTATTCATGAAGCAATTCTTGATTCCATTCACAAAAAAATCCTTTTTAAATTTTCAAAAGACAAAGAAGTAATGAATGAAGTATATTATTAGAAATTATATATTTTCCCTTAGAAATTATCTATTCATGGTTTTATATATTCTATTTCTTTCACATGATCAGATATTTTTCATTGAATTGGAGTTCTAAGAAGGTATTTAAAAAATCATGGAATGAAATGTTGTATAGATGAGATGATGATATTATATTTTTTAAGGGAATAAAATAATTATAATTTTTTTTCAATAGTGATTATTAATAAATAGGATATGTGTATGCTAACCATAAATCTTCTTTTAATCATGGATTGTGTTTTCGGGTCTCTACTGAAGGAAAATGGGTAGTACAAAGTTTCTCCATACCCTGTGGAATTCTAGGAGAAACATTATGGTTTGGGAAGTTTGATGAAGTGTCCTCAACATAGTTAGCACATGGTTTTAGGGATCATGCGATGAGACCATGTGAAGGGACATCTTTGAAGTAGTGGCTGACTCATGCTAAGCCCATTGTTGGACAAACTATGAAACTAAATAGTGAGTGGGTCAAACTCCCCTCCGTAAAAAGTGGATCGGGGTCGGCCATAATGATTAATGCCTCATTGATCATCCTATCCCAAAATAATGATTGTTTCATCTCCCATGGTCAAGGAATGTTATTTCATCGATCTAGATGAGATATGAATGCATTGATTGGTTAATAGAAGTTGATTCATCATGATATTTGTTCATAATTTATCATTCTTGTTTCGTTTATTAGATATACATCTCCATTTATCTCGGTTTCATAGATCAGCACCCTCTGTGTGTTGATCTAAAAATGTGGATTCTGAATATATTTACATTTGGCCTTGGTTTCTTTATTGGAATATATATGAAGTCATTTCATATAGTACAAAATTAATAGCCTTTTACGGTGATTTTTAGCGGTGGTATAAAAAACCGCAGCTAAATTTTTTATTAATGATTTAGTGGTGGTTTTTATTAAACCACTTCTAAAAAGTTTATGTCAACACCAACACTCCCACCCCCCACACCCCACATAACCCCTTACTCCCCTGAACCCTGCATGAACCCCCCCCCAATGAACCCTGAATCCCTAGCCCCTTCCCGCCTCGCTGTCTCACCCATTCTCAATATAGGTAGTCTTTTATACTTCAAATATATTTTAAATAGATCCACCAATTATGTTGTAGAAACTATATTCATCTAATTTTACAACAATTAAAAAAAATCCATCAAATTCTCTTTAATAGAGTTGGTTTGATCTCCCAAAAAATATACAGGTAGTCTAAGACCAATCCTAATGGTATGTTTAATTATTATTAATGTGTAGTATAACAATTTTTCCAACACAATGTTGACATTAATTAATTTAATGATTGATGTTTTTAAATCATGTGTTGGATTATTCCTTCAATATCTTAGAGTAAATTCTAATGTGGATGAACTTGTCGCTACATATGGGTGTGGATATAATTGATTAATAATGGATTGAAAGCTGGATTAATGTGTGATAATCATGAATTAAATACCTAAGTGATTTCATGATATAACATGAATTTGGTAATAGATTGTTGTTAATAAAAAATACTAAAAATAATTTGTTTTGAAAATGATTATTAAATTGAATGAGATATGGTAAATTTTAGAATTATTAATTGAGTATTATGATATAATATTGTGATTTGAATAATGTTGTGACCTATTATGAGTTTCATGTTGTTATTAGCATATACAAGGCTAGGAAAAAATTCACTCTTTAAAGCGTGTATAGAGAGATTGGACCTGTTTAATTTTGTAATTCTTATATAGAGGGATTGGATGAATTTAATATTTTAATGATTATATAAAGGTTTATGACTGGGTACCATAATTTTTTTAGAGGCATATATGTTCGAAATAGTGAAATGATTATCTAGAGGGATTACACATGATGTTGAAATGCATATTCAATGGTATTTCCCTAGTCATTTTAGCATTCCTTTGTTCTATAGTGATGGTTGGAATGGGTTTCAAACTTTCTAAAAGATATTATTGAATGGTTATAAAGTAGGTTTATTGTAATATTTTATTTAATTCTAAATTAATAGACCTATTATTTAGTTTATTACGTGAAATTATTATCAGACTCGTTTTGATTAGAAACGGTGGTCTTGACCTAATGATTTGTACTAACTCGATATTCAGGCCACCAATAGGTCGTAGAGAATATTTTGTGCTGCAAATCATTTTTTTTATTTTATCAAAGCCGGTTTAAAGAAAACTTGTAACCATACAGAACCTCAAAATGCAAACTTAAACACTCAATTTCAAATTCAAAATTTAAATTTCCGCTCCACCTCCATCATCACCTTGAGCCACGAGCCCCGACACACGACCTGAATCACGCGCCGACCTCGAAAACTGTGAGCTGTTGCGAGTCCCAATGCCCCCTCCGGCCAGGTCACCAGCGAGACAAGCCGAACCTGCCACTGTGTTCATGGATCTTTATCATCCAACGACATCTCTAGAATGCAATAAACATATCACAATCATCTCTCCCACTGGAGTTTCAAACCATTCAATGATATGGAATTGCATCAACGACGCAAGCCAGAAAATCAGGATCAATCAACGAAAACCATCACCAAATTCACAAACCATCCACGCACTCAAAAACATCATCCTCAAAACATTGAGGAACAGATTCGACCCATGCTCACGAAGACGCATGAACACGAAATCACTGCGGTTCGAAACCCCGCAGAGGAACAAGAAAAGAAGAAGAAAAACAAAAACCTGAAAATCACACTGAAAAGGAAACCAGCAGATCTCGTTGCCACCGAACAGATCAGACACAACAGGCAAAATGAAACCCTAACTCACTCACTAGAGAAGAGGCGGAACACCAAACCGTCGATGCTTGAGCACGACCTTCAAACAATGAGGAACTCACCATAGGACAACAACAGGTTGTCGAACCAAAATAATAGTGCTCCGAAGAGTATGCCGATGACAATCCGGTCATACACCCCCATATCTGAAGCAACAGTCGCTGAAGCCCATAGTGCATCTCAACAATAGAATACCGCGAAGCCGCCTAACGTCACTGCTGCCAAGAGCCTCCACTAAAACCTGTTAAGCTCGAAGAAGAACGATGATCCCTCTGCAGCGATGAAGCTCATGGTGGTGAGAGGAGAACCCTAGGAGGAGAGCCCCTTACGGGCTCATCACTTCTTGTAGAGAGTATTTAGTAGACATAGTATTTGGCAGGGTAAATGGACCTTGTTTTTTATTATTTCTTTTTGGGTGGGAAGAAATTTAAAGATGAGACCAACATGAGGCTTGGGACCAGTGTATTTTGAGTTTAATTGTGTTAGATGGTTGTTTTATTTTTATTACCTTTAGATTTACATTTTGATAAATTTTATCATGCAATTAAATTATTTATTATTAATTACTTATTGGTTCATCTTTTTTTATCCAAGAATTATGTTGTACTATTTCATCTATTTCTATTAAAATGATATATATTTATATTTTTTATTTCAACTATATTTTAACTATAGATACAGGGGTATAATATCCATGAAATATCATCACATCCTTGTATCTAGTTAAAATCCTACGTAATATGAGGAGGCACAGTTGACGTCCCATAAGTGACTTGATTTTACTGTATGAGAGTGTTCTGGATAATGTGACAATATGGGATAAATCATATTATAATTATGTGTCTAATATAATCAATTTACATAACAAAATAAAAAAAGGATCTATACATTCTGATATCAAGCGTTAATTCTTCATTTATTCTTTTAATAACTGTTCTAGATTAGAATAATAACTAACATGTCTGTGGATTTTTTGATGGTATTTATATTAGGGTCAATTATGCCAAACATTTTTTTCCTCTACTCAAAAGTGAAAAATTAAATTTTGATATATCAATAAATAAAAGCTTGGGAAAATGGTATTAAAAAAATCCCTTGATATTACCACATTTATTCACCGATGAATAGATTATCTTGAATTCCAACCAATAATAATACGTCGATTTCAGAAGAAAACAAAAAACAGAAGTCAATTTCTCAATTTTTAATCCGTTATTTAATTCATATAGAGTGGTTAATCATGACTAGCTGAAACATAGTATTCTATATAGGATATTAATTTTATATTCTAAAATAATAAAATATAACATATATTCAGAATATAAAACCATATCAAGTTAGTTTTATCATCTTTAAATAGTATGTGTCTCTGTATAATTACTTTTCCTGAGCTCTTATGTATCATAGTCAATTACCTTGAATATTTTTATTTAATAGATATGTTTTTCACTCAAATAACATAGACGATATAATCATAAAATCATTTGATGGTATTTTTGTAGAAATTTTCTACAAACATCATTAAATTACCAAAATTTGACCTACTAAGTATACAACCCAAAATGGATGTATTATACTTATAAATACACAATGTGCATGTCTATATTGAACCATGTATTTTGATGGATATTACTCTATTTAATAAAATAGTTATGTTATCCTAAAATTTTAAATAGATGTGTATGATAAAATAAATTATCATTACTAGTGCTGGATAAATTCTTTTTGTTTGGGTTTCATTCTTACGCAACTATTATAAGGTGTGTTTAAATGTGTATAATATTAATTGTGTGATTTTTCTTACATATGAAAATGTATTCTATATCTTTCTCCATGCATCCATTTCTCCAGCTCCTCCTTTGACACATTCTCATCATCCCAACATCTATTTCCCTTCCTCCGTAATTCCTCCATCTCTATCTCATATCACACATGTATATCATCTAAAATATAATGCCTATATTTTCTCTAACAAATAAATAATTATTTTTTTGGATCTATTCGTCCTTGAAATCTGTGATCTACATAGAAACCCCACAATATACCTCTTAGGTAGTTAATCTAGGTTGGTTTGTGAAAAATTGCTATCAAAATCATTCATGCCTCTTCTTTAAAATTTCTATATAGTTTGGGATGTCTTGGTAGACATGAGATAATATTTTTTTAGAATTAATAGGTATATTATGAGAATTTTTAGGGCCAGATGTCATCTTCATGTGCCTTAAGATACCATCATCTATTGGGAAATAGTTACTTTAAGGATTTTTTTTATCAAATACTATAAATTTTCAGAATCATTAATATTTTTTTCAACTAGTATATATGAATCTCATTCCCTATTTAGTAATAGTAATGTATTTTAATTTTTTTTAATATTTTATAGGAACATTGTGATGTTCATAGATAAAAGTTGGATCACATTACCGTGGAACATACCTCAGTATGTTAAGGGTTCGAATGATTTTTTAGATTTTTCAATTTCATATACATCTATTTACTGGAGAATAAGATTTACATTATCTAAATGTAAATATTGAAAATGGTTGAAGAGAGAATATATTTATGAACATCTAATATTGAAGCAATTTCGTGTTCAATATTTGTGTAGGAATTGGCATGGAGAATCAGACGTTATATAGAGGATGAGCACTAATTCCAATCCAATGAATGAGCACCCCACATCGTCGACAATGGAAAATGAAATGAAAACCTACTAAATTATGCATTTGGAACTTGAAGACACCACCATCAACAATAAAACATATTAGAACAACTAGATGAGGTTTCTACGAATCGCAATGTGACAAGTGATATTTTTGACACTTCAGGACAACCATATAAAGATTGTAACATATCAATGGACCCCCTCTTGATTATGTGGATACTAATTTAAGAGAAAACTTCCCTGAGGAAAATACATTTCATGATTTATTTGACAATGGAAATCAAGTGTTGTATAGTGGATGTTTGAAATATTCCAAACATTCACTTTTGCTGAAGTTGTACAATATCAAATGTATTTGTGGAAATACAAATAAGGCAATGTCTATGATATTGGAATTGTTGCATAATGCATTTCCTAAACCAAACATCCCCAAGTCTTTTTATGATATTAAAAATTTGTTAATAGGCTTGGTTTGAATTATACAAAAATATATGTGTGTCCCAATGATTGTATGCTTTATTAGAGAGAGGATTCAAGTAGACAGGATTGGAAAAAATATTCTCATTCTAGATTTTTGTCAAGGAGTGATGATGGAAGTCTCAATTAATATAATACCATGAAAAATATGAAAATGATCACACCTATAAAAGTTTTCTGTTACTTTCCTTTAAAACCTCAATGGCATTGATTATTCGTGTCATCGAAAACAACTGAACACATGAACTGGAATTCTGTAGATAATAATAATGAAGGGTTAAAGAAACATCCATGACATTCACAATCATGGTATATATTAGATTCATTAAATACGTATTTCCAGTTCATCCTAGTATTATTCAATTGGGATTGGTTTCCAATGAATTCAACCCATTTGGGACATTGGGTATCAATTATAGATTTTTGCCAGTTGTTTTGATCCCTTTCAATCTGCCTCTCTAGATGTGAATGCAACAGACGTCTTTTATCATTTCAATGATTATTACTAGAAAAAATTCCTATAAATGATATTGATGTATACATGAAGCCTTTAATCGATGAATTACAGGAATTATGGAGCAATGATTTTGAGACATTTGATGTTTCTTCTAAAACAATTTTCAAAATGCATACTACTTTAATGTGGACCATTATTGACTTCACATGGGTTGGAAATTTATAATGTTGGAAAACATACACAGTTTTGGCTTGTCCAGTTTATAACATTGATTTTGTGCCCAACCGGACCCCTCATAGTAGAAAATAGTTCTTCTTGTTCCCTCAATGTTTTCTCGATACATATCATAGATTTTGATTGATCAACTCAAAATTTAACGGTATCATTGTTTGTAGAAGACCTCCAATGTTCTTAACTATTTTTGAAATATTGACACTACTTGGAAAAGTTGAAACACAATATAGGATGGTTTATTATTTCAACGATAGTGGGAAACAGGTTCTTAGTGCATCATCAAGTGAAATCAGAAAGCAACAATGGAATAAAAAAAGAATATTCTTTTAACATCCATATTTGGAATTTAATTTGTTGTAGAATAATCTTGATGTGATGAATATTCAGATGAATGTATGTGAAAATTCTATCTTCACATTGCTTAATGATCATGGAAATTTGAAGGATCATCTCAATTCTCTAAAATAATTACAAGTGATGAACATAAAATGTTATATTTAGCTAGATTATAATGAAAAGAATGGTCCAAAAATTTTAGCAATGAAAGATAAGGATAAATATACATTCCATCGAATTTTAAATCACGTGAATGTATCAAATGGGTATTCCATTAACATCTTGAGGTGTGTTGATTTAAATAACAGTATGTTACATGGATTGAAAAGTCACAATTGACCTATTATTTTATATCTGTTATTAGAATTGGAATTGAGTACATTATTACAAGAAAAAGTTACTGCTTTTGTACTACTGTTCTGCACATTTTTCCTGAAAATATGTTAGAAATCCTTACATCCATTTGAGATGGACAACATTTAAGAGTGGGTTTTATTGAAAATATGTGCAATGGAGTTGATCTTTCCTTCGTCTGTTTTTATTATCATGAATCATTTAACTATTTATTTGGTTGAGAAATCTAAATTAGGAGGCCCTGTTCATTATTGATGGATGTATGCAATGGAGAGGTACTGTATATATTTGCATTTTAGTTAAGAAAACAAACATTGAAATAATACGTGTGAAATATTGCTCAACCATAGAGATCTATTGTTGCAGGATATTTATAAAGAGTGTCAAATCTTTTGTTCCACATAATTGGATGATATTGAGAAAATATTTAATCGAGTTGCATATTTTCATGACACATTGACTCAATCTCTAATACATGGGAAATAAAAAAATATTTCCTACTATTTGGTGGATGAGTTGGGAGGAAAACAAATGATATACTGACAGAAATGGAATTATTACTGGCACATCAATTTGTGTTGATTAATAGTGAAATTTCCGATCCATTTATTGAAGAGTTGAGGATACAAACAAAGAGACTAATGAGAGGCCTAATATGAAATGAGAACGATAAAATGAAATCTGTTAATAAATAGCTGGTAGAATGGTTTGTATGAGATGTAAGTTCATAAATATTTCAATAAATACAATTACTAGGTTGACACATGTATATTGTAATTATAATAAGGTATATATAATATTTGAGATCATGAATACTGATACTCAAGTTGAGTTGTAAGAATATTTGAAGTTTCTTGCTCAAGGTCCTCCAAAACAATATATAATGGTCGACGCTTACAATGTGAATGGATTCTGATTTCATATAGTCGGTCGAGAATAGGGTTTAAAAACATAGAATAGTTGTATATTTATATATGATGAAGTGGGATTCCATATAAAGCTAACCAATATTATTTAATTAAACATTCAAGGGCATTTTTCAGTTTTTTTTATTCAAATGAAATTGGGATGATATTATCAGATGTGTTAAAAGAGATTCCGTGAAATTTACTTCTATGAACATCTATCGATTGATGGATGTTGGTGATAATGAACTGTATAATCCATATATCATATCATCACAATCATAAATGGTATATTATGTGACTATTGTTTTGGATGAAGGGTGGAGTGTTTTTTCTCATGTTAATGAATGAGATTTCTATGAAATAGTTGATGAAGTGGAATATTTGACCTCTGACATTGAATCTCATTAGCACCAAAAATCATAATTATTTTTCCACTATTATATTTAAAATATTAGTATATCACAGATGAATGAATTGGAAGATGTAATGGAGTAGAAAATTAACATGATTTAAGGAGAAAATGATTGTATGTATAGTTATCCATTAATTTATCAACACATTATTTCAATCAAGCCATCATTCATTATAATTGTTATGTAAATTTTGTTCGTTAATACAGTGCATATGATATCTTTTTTAATATTGTTTTCAGCATAATTTTTTTGAAATATATGTTCTCAACTTAATTTTATTTAATTAAATGAAAGGAAGTATAAAGAGGAAGCGATATAATGTTTCATCGACCACTACGACATATGACGATCCACTTGTCTCCCTTTCTATGAAATTTTAGCCAACATCCGCCTATCCCATGCACTATCTCCCCAATAAACATCTCTCACACCCACTGTGAGTGTCCCTGTAGTATCTCAGTCGTCGCCTCCCACTTTAGGTTCCTCATTAATGGGGGAGTAGCGTGCCACTTCATTTTCATCCTAGGGATACTGATGGGTGACTGTTATAGGTACAAATTTTAATATGAATAAATTTATGGAACTTTTTTATAATGATTTTTTGTTGATTATTGATGGAAAAAATGTAACTGTAGCGAAGAATATAAAAATTTCATATGTATAGAACTTGACCAATGAGAAGATATTTGTCCCATTTGATTCATAAGGGGTACCTATAGATGATGTCATAGAATTACATGGCTAGATTTTAGGCCAGTTGGTCCTGCAGCCCATTTCCCTTCCTATTTTCTATGATTATTAGGAAAATATGCCTGAAAGTAAAAAAAAACTGTTTTTTAATTCCCAAATAAAGTTCATTTTAATACATTATTGTGTATTTTAATTTCAGGTTTATTAATAGATTCAAAAATAATTTATATTTACTAATGTTTTTCCACATTACGGTTGCTGATGTGATAGAACGAAAGTGGACATTGAAAAATATTGTAAAAAAATTGAAAGACATTAAATGGAGATTCTTTGGTGATATCAACGATACATCATTGATAGCCCAACAGATGTATGACATGATACATGATGGGGTACCCAAAGATCAATGAAATGTTTTTGTTTACAGACATCATGGTGAGAATAATATGGTATTCAAATATATATTACTATAATAATATCATTATACATTTATACATGTATATGAGGAGGAGAATATATTAAATAAATTACTATTAAATGGATTTTGTTTAGGAAATTTCAAGAAATAATGCATCAAGCTGAGCAATGCAAGTCATCCCTCACACAGGGGGGTCAAAGTGTTTTTCTAGAAGCTGATACGCTCTTGTGATATTTTCATTAGTATAAATTTTTATAATACAATAAAAATTGTTTAATATATTAAATTATTTATTTATGTTTGTTTGATGCAGTCCTAGATTTTAGGGCACGAAGCATTCTGAATAGAATTGAGGTTGAATGTTCACCAAAAATCTATTTTATATTTTATTAATGGCCTTTCTAAATAAGTTGGTGTATGAACTCATTTTTCATTATAATAACAAATAATAAGTTGTTAAAATGTTAATATATATTGCTTCTAATATGACTGCTATTTTATTTATAGGTTAAAATTGAAGAAATGTGGGATGCCAATCCAGCGCAGTCCAACTCTGTCTCCCAGGATGACCTGTTTGCAAAGGACTTTGGGAAGGATCATCCATGTAGAGTCTGCAAGATAGGTTTGGGACATATACCATATGAATTCATTGGAAGGACACCTACGATTTAATCTTCATCTACTCCTGGTAGTAGTCAGTCCATACGCCGAGATACTCATTGAGAGATTGTTCCTTTATGAAACATAGTTCATGACTAGGGGGAATAGATATCCACATTGCAGAAAGCATTGATTGATTTATATCAGAAGAGAACCGGATATTCCCCTAGTGGAATTGTATCAACTGGTGGTGAGTAAGTAGATAACTAAAAGTCAAAATCATTTAGTTTTCAAACTTTTGTTTGTTTTACGTTAAAATATTAATAAAAAATAGTATTTAATTTTCAATATAATGTTCTTTCAGGAGGTAGAAGGAAATAAAGATGGAGGTGGAGAGGGTGATGAGCATTATTCATCATCAGACCATGATTAGTTGGTTTGTTGGTATGTTGGACAAATATGGTAATAGTCGTTTTGTATGTGTATCATGTGTGGCACATAGTTTCCAACAAGCATTTTCGGGACCTAACATTTTCTTGATTACACATGTTTCCTTTAATGTATTTTAATGATTTCTAATGTTTTATTTTATGTATTGTTTTCTCGAGTGTGGTATGCACCATATATGTTGATTATTTTTTTCCATAATAAATTTTGATGGTTCATTTTTCAAATTTTATTTCGATTTTTCATCCAAGGATGAACGATAAAAAACATATCATATAGTAACAGAAATCAATCAATTCATAGTTCTTTGAAAAGGTCCTCTATAAAAAATTTCTCGTCTATAGGAGGATGTAAAGGCCGAGGCCACTCCGGCCCATTCCTTTGTCAAAAGAAGGTGAAGTAGTGTTCTGGAGGGTAAAATTGACTTTTCCCACACTTTCTAGAATTTTGAAACTACACGTCGTGTAGTTTGAGTACAAGTCGTGTACCCTTTTTCTGGGTATACCCCGTGTTGAAGGTCGTGTCCTTGCTGTGTGGAATAATGGGTGACACCATGTGACCAGTTCTACACGCCGTTTATTCCTTCCCCGCATATGCGTTACCAGTCAACGGCCATGTACCGTGTTGGAGCCATGTACTTGCCGTGTGCAATAAAGGAGTACACACCGTGTGTCCAAATGACACGCCGTGTAGTCCTTCCCCGCGTATGCGTTACCCTCAAACCGTGTGTTGACCATTCAACAGCCACGGAGCCGTGTTGGAAGTCGCGTGGAGACCGTGTGAATGAACTGAGTACACGCCATGTACCATAAAGTACACGCCGTGTACTTTTTCTTTTCACGCCTATAAAAGTAGGGGTCCCCTCCTCCTTTCAACTCACCCCTTTCCTCTCCTCTCCTATCCTCTGAGCAGAGCTCTCTCAAGAGACTCGAAGGCTATTCCTTCCATAACTTCTTTGTCCTAGCTCCAATTTACGATCCGTCAGCGGCCACGAGATCATAACAACAAGGTGGAGCTTTCGATCTTGGATCAGTTGTCTTTCCTTTGGCCTTTTCTTTCGGACTTCCACCTGAGGAGGTTTTTCCGGGACCCGACAGAAGTGACGGATGCCAACAGACATCTTCTATAGTTGATCCGGGGGAGCGTTGTGATCAAGAACCTATTGAGGTAGGGATCTTACCTTCGTCTCATTAATTTGTTCTTCATGCGGGGTGGGTGTTCTATTGTTTATGTGAAACACTTTTGAACCGGTTTAATAAATATAATAACTAGCTTATATAATGGGGATGGGAAGTTGTGATTATTGTTACTTTATACCATGTGATATTCTGTTATGAATTGAATGAGCTTCTACCTACTAAAAATCACGGTCGTTGGGGTCCTTTGCTTATGAAATTAAATGTTGCCTTCTCCTTCTGGATTTTCATATGGGTGGAAACCTTGTGGAATGTGGAAATTGGTTAATCACGTAAAGTTGGCTGTTTAAAATCCGGACCACTTGTGTGATCACCCCGGTTGAAAAAATGGAATAATGAACATGTGGATGTTGGCTTGGTTACGTGGCATGTGATGGGGGTGTTTTTGTCGGTTGTTGTGGATAGGGTGAGCAGCGGGGATTCGGTTGACTTGGTTGTTGGTTGGTGTGAATGTTGTGTTGGTGGTTGGAAGCGGGGCTGCAGGGATGGGCTTGTATGTGAATGAATAGTGGGTTGTGAATAATAAATTAATGTTGAAGGGTTAATGAATGGTGGGGCATGGTAATGAAACAGAAATAATAATCAATGGGGTTGGTTGGTTGATAAGAGGGACTTTGTTGTACTGCTTATGTTTTCCTAACTTGTTTTGTGGATGGCAGGGATATGTTTTACGAACGATTGGTGTGGTTGGTTGTGGATAGTTACCTAGTAGTTATGGAACAAATGAACTATTTCTGCTGAAATGTGAAAACCTAAAGGAGGATTGGTTTGTTTGTTGTATGCATGCTTCGTAGTAGCAGTGCCGAGGCACGTGCTCAGTTTCTCTTTTTAGAATCCATAGGTTGGGCTGTGAGGTTGGTATATATATATATATAAATAAATATATATATATCTGTATCTTTTGTGTTTTTATTGCACCCCACCCATGTTGAGAACTTAGTGCCGAACACTCCCATTTTATGGGAGTGGGTGTTTAACCTTAGTTACTAGCTCCTTCCTGGTCCTTCTCCCCTAGGTTGTGATGGCTTCAGGCAACCTTGCACCTAAGACTCTTCGGGTAGGTTTCGATTGGGGTGGCTTTAGCCCAAGACTCTTCAGGCATGTTCTACTATTTTCCCAAGAATCTTCGGGATGAGGCCCAGGTGTGTGCGGGCCGGATACGTGGTTGTGAGGCCCAGGTGTGTGTGGGTGGGATACGTGGTTGTGAGGCCCAGGTGTGTGCGGGCGGGATACGTGGTTGTGAGGCCCAGGTGTGTGCGGGCGGGATACGTGGTTGTGAGGCCCAGGTGTGTGCGGGAGGGATACCTGGTGGTGAGGCCCAGGTGTGTGCGGGCGGGATACGTGGGTGTGAGGCCCAGGTGTGTGCGGGCGGGATACGTGGCTGTGAGGCCTAGGTGTGTGCGGGCGGGATACGTGGTTGTGAGGCCCAGGTGTGTGCGGGCGGGATACGTGGTTTTGAGGACCAGGTGTGTGCGGGCGGGGAGAGTGTTGCAGCGTCAGGACATTCATCGTTAGGAAGAGCACCTAACTAAAGGGAAATGGTGCGGGGTACCCAATACTCTTGTTTTTATATACAACTACCTGTTGTTCTTGTGTTTTGGTGTGGGTGGCTGGTGAGGTTGGGTGGATAGAATTTCTAGCTAGGTTTATTCTGTTGTTCTCATAGGACATTAGGATGTCTCCCCACTTGTACACGAGAGCTTTAGGTTTTCCCTTCTGGGTATACTTGTATGATCACCCTACGTTTACATTCAGGTTTCTAGGAGGACTAGTAGGGCCGTGCGGGACCCTACTAGTTGGACAGTTGGAGTTTTTGCTACAGATCTACCTTTGTTTTCTTTTGGTATTGTACTTTGAGCTTTCTTTTACTTGTACCATGTTATAAAATAGTTTAAACATGCATCTAGGCATGGTTTAAGTTTATTTCTATACACTTGTTCTTTTTTCCTTTTTGGTGGTTGACTTGTCCTATTTCCCGATATTTAAAAAAATAAAAAAGGTTCATTCCTCCCATACTTGTGAAAAAATCATACCCTTGGTGGTAGTCTCCACCCCGGGGCCTACTGGAGGCGGGAATCATTGGTCATTATCTCCCTTTCACCATTTCCAGCTCAGGAGGGGCATCTTTGGTGGGAGGGGGTCATGACAGAATGGTATCATAGGTGATGGTTGAGAGATAGGATGAAGTCCAGAGTTAGGAATAGTGACGATTACATGGGATGGTAGGGCAACAATTTTAGTTAATCTTGGTGCATGACATAGGCCAGGGAAGACCAGCTAGGACGCGGGATTTTAGGACCCCCCATGATCTGATGCAAGGACCCTGAGCCTACCGAACGACAAAGTGAGACTACATTGATTGCAGGGTAGAGACCCTAGGAAAGGTACATGCATCATCATGATTTTGTTTTACTTGATTTGGGTGTTCTGGGAATGAAATTGAAATAAAATGATTAAATAAAACCTTGAGTTTTCCTTACTACTTGGGCTTAGGCGATCATTGGTTACCGTACAGCTATGGCCCATGGACGTCATCCCCGTGTGGCTTTGTCGGCCAATGCCCAGCAGATTCAGGCGGTCGATCAGCTGAGGAGTGACCGAGAGGAGGAAGATAGCCTGTGGCAGAAGACTCTTTGTTCTTTCCAGTGGCATACCCTCAAGAAGTATGAGGATAGTACTTCGGATACAGAGACGGAGGGGTGGCTTGAGGAGCTAGGGATCACATGTACCTTGATCCGTGCTCCGAGGGAGTACTGGGTTCCCCTAGCAGTCAATCAGCTGAGCGGTGTGGCGTGAAAGTGTTGGACGCTCTACCTTAGTGAGAGGGTAGAGGCAGAGGTTCCATGGGCTGACATTGAGAAGGAATTCCGAGAGGAATTCTTTTCTTCCATGATAAAAGCGGAGAAGCGGTAGGAGTTAATCTCCCTTCAGTAGGGGAGTATGTCGGTACGAGAGCTGGGGATCAAGTTCAAATATCTCCTTCTCTTTGCTCCGGATCTCTTTCCGGATGAGGAGTCTCAGGTGAGACGATTAGAGGAGGCGCTTCATCCTTCACTCCAGTATGTTGTCACCCCCCTTTACCCTTCAGACGTACTTGGCATTGAAGAAGAAGGCAAAGGTTGTAGAGAGGATGCACTCACTGGGAGGTGAACCCCGTGAGGGGAACCAGCAAGGCTCGTCAAAGGGGAAAGAAGTCAGCAATAGGTCTCATGTGACGGGACCTTCCAGGTTCAGGCCAGTGGGGAGCAGGCCCCAGCAGTTCCAGTTCAGATCTTCGTGTCGTCATCCCTTTTTCACGAGCCCAGGACCGAGGTGTTTTTCTTGTGGAGGTTTCAGGCACGTTCAGAGTCGATGCCCGACCCGAGATCAATACGGTGGAGGTGGGCAGGTTCAGCGCCCACCTCAGTAGCACCTGTTCCCGGCGAGGCCCTTCCTGCAGCATCATGACCATGCTCATCCAAGGGCAGACTTTGCGGGAGGGAGACGACCTCAGGGAGGTCGACCAGGGCGTGGTCGGGGAGGTGGATGACATCAGAGAGGCAGAGGAGCTGGGCTTGGGTAGTTTCATCACTCCTGTTTCTACTTTGTTCGATTCGGGAGCCTCACACTACTTTGTTGCACCTAGTCTAGCCCATGGTTTGGGAATAGACGTAGAGAGACATTCCATACCACTGGTACTGAGTACATCAGTTGGGGGCCAGACTAGCATATCTTGTGTTTTTTGGGGATGTGGGTTGACGTTGGGACCATATCAGTCTAGTGGGGACCTTCTTCTGTTACAAATGCATCTATACAATGCCATCCTAGGCATCGACTAGTTGTTTCAAGTTAGTGACGTTATCGAATGCTTCCGGAGAAGAGTCGTATTCTCCGACGTGGGTTGGCAGTGCGTAGATTTTGTTGGTGAGAGGAGCTATCAGGTGGGAATCCGGCGTGTGAAGCCACTCCTTTCCTTTTTGGGCGGGTTATCAGTGGTTCTAACTGATACATAGATGATGGATGTCCCAGAGGTTGTTGGGGAGTTACTCAATGTTTTTCTTGAGGAGGTTGTGACTCTACCCCCACCCCCCACCCCGACATGACGGCTTGTTCAGGACAGACTTACAGCCTAGTGCCCATCCGATTTCGATGGCCCCTTATCGGAAGGCACCTTCGGAGTTGCGGGAGTTGTGGATTCAGATTCACGATCTGTTGGAGAATTGTTTAGTTCGACCCATCATGTCGCCATGGGGTTCTCCTGTTTTTTTCTTAAAGAAGGAAGATGGTGGTCTCAGGCTATGCGTAGACTACTGAAGGTTGAACCAGGTAACGGTCAAGAACCGCTACCCCCTTCCAAGGATAGATGATCTCTTCGACCAGCTGAGGGGATCAGGTTGGTTCTCTAAGATTGATATACGATCGGGATATCATCAGCAGAGGGTGAAGGACAGTGACATCTTGAAGATGGAATTTAGGTGCAGGTATGGGCACTTCGAGTTTGTAGTGATGCCGTTTGGAGTTACAAATGCACCAGCTCTGTTCATGGGACTTATGAACATTGTCTTCCGGGAGTTTCTAGACCGGTTCATCGTTGTGTTTATTAACGGAATCCAGATCTACTCAAGATTTGAGGAGGATCACGTTGAGTATCTCAGGGCAGTCTTGGAAGTCCTTCGACATCACTAGCTTTATGGGAAATTGTCGATGTGTATGTTCTTGACACAAGAAGTACACTTCCATGGGCACGTGGTGTCTCATCATTGAGTGTTAGTGGACCCGTCGAAGGTGGAGGAAGTTGTTTCTTGGGTAGAACCCAAGAGAGTGGCATAATTTTGTAGTTTCCTGGGGTTAGCAGCTTATTATCGGAAGTTCGTTTCGGACTTCTCTCGAGTTGTTGCTCCATTGACAGCTTTGATGTGGAAGAACCAGGTCTTCCTATGGAGCGAGCTGTTCCAGAAAGCATTTGACTACCAGAAGGAGAAGTTGGTCAGTGCTCCCGTACTCAGGTTTCCAGAGGAAGGGTTGTTGTATGAGGTGTTTTATGATTCTTCTGTCCTTGGTGTGGGGTGTGTGCTGATGTAGAAGAAGGGAGTGATTTGTTATGGATCTAGGCAGTTTTTCCCTCACGAGCGTAATTATGCCACCCATGACATAGAGCTTGCAGCAGTAGTGTTCGCACTGAAGTTATGGAAACATTACCTCTTTGGGGAGAACTTTGTGGTCTTCTCAGATCACAAGAGCCTGCGTTATATCTTCTCCCATCATGACCAGAACATACGGCAGCAGATATGGGACGAGTTTCTCCAAGACTATGACATTGAGTTCTCTTACACTGATGGTAAGGGCAACGTTGTGGCTGATTCCATGAGCAGGATGTCGCATCAGGAAGTGGTTCGGAAATCTACTGATTCTTGGAAGGCAATTAGAGAGTTGGCTGCCTTGCACTTGGATGTCAGGGTATAAGGTGTTAGAGGCTGTTTGTTTCAGATGATGGTGTAGTCCTCCTTGATGCAGCAGGTGGAAGAGTCTTAGTGGGGGGACTCTGAGGCAGAAGTGATGCGGGGTCGTGTCGATCAGGGGAACGCTCCAGAAGGATGGTCAGAGGACATCCGACATTAGATGATTTTCCATGGAAGGTTGTTTGTTCTGGAGGCGATGCGTGAGGGAGTTCTCCATGAGTTCCATAGCTCAGCCTTAGCGGTACATCCAGGAGTTTCCAAAATGTACCGAGGCCAGAGGGAACAGTTTTGGTGGTCCAGGGTGAAACGGGCAGTGGTAGAGTTTGTGGATAAATTCCTAGTGTGTCAGCAAGTGAAGGTTGAACACTCTGTTCCCCGTGGTTTGTTGCATCCTTTAGATGTCCCCATATGGAAGTGGGATGACATCTCGATGGACTTCGTCACAGGAATACCCAGAGCTAAGGGAGGTTATGATGTAATCTGGGTAGTGGTGGATCGACTGACGAAATCATCTCACTTCTTAGAAATCAAGGAGTCGGGCTTGGTGAGTACCTTAGTACAGAGGTACATAGATGAGGTGGTGTGTTTTCATGGAGTTATGAGGACTATCGTCTCAGATCGGGATACTAGTTTTACCTCATGAGTCTCGATGGGGATACAATATGCTTTTGGCACCCTGCTACGCCTTAGCACTTCTTTCCACCCCCAGACCGATGGGTAGACGGAGTGGACTATCCAGACGTTGGAGGACATGCTGCAAACATGCGTTCTAGATTTCGGAGGATCATGGGTACGACACTTGCCTTTAGTAGAGTTTTCCTACAACAATAGCTTCCACTCTACTATTGGCATGGCACCGTTTTAGGCTTTGTATGGAAGGCCATGTTGTTCACACATTTGATGGGCAGAGGTTGGTGAGGCAGGTTCTCTTGGGCCAGAGGTAGTGCAGAGCACCACAGAGAAAGTCTAGCTTGTATGTGAGAGGATGAAAGCGGCTCAGGACCGAAAGAAGTCTTATGCTGGTCATCGGAGGAGGCCCTTGGAGTTCGAGGTGGGGGATCATGTGTTCTTGAAGGTTTCCCCTTGACGGGGGCAGCGGAGGTTTGGGAATGGGAGAAAGCTCTATCCTAGTTTCATCGAACATTTTGAGGTGTTGAGGCGAGTTGGCGAGTTGGCTTATCAGCTAGCCCTGCCACCTCAGTTGGAGAAGGTTCATGACGTCTTCCACATCTCCCAGCTTCGTCGGTACTTACACGAGGACTCCCACGTTATCGACTGGGGAGAGCTAGATATGGGGGACGACGCGACCTTCGAGGAACGACCAGTCAAAATCAAAGATCGTAAAGAGAAGGTGCTCTGTGGATGAACCATTCCCTTGTTTCGTGTGTTGTGGAGGCATGGAGGCCTTGATGAGAGCACTTGGGAGTGGGAGACCCAGATGCACGCTCAGTACCCGTAGTTTTTTTAACTTGAGTTTTTTCCTTGTTCTTCTGTGATTTGTGTTGATGTTGTACTTTGTACCCTTGTTATATGGAATGCTTGGCTTGTCAGTTGTGAGACCTCTTGTTTCCTTGTTCCATGGTTATGTGTAACATGTTCGGATGGGTGGGAAAGTGAAAAACTTGACCCTTAATTGAGACACATTAATGCGGATGTGATTGAACCCATGCGGGCGAGTCAGTGCCACCTAAAGCCGATAATATCTCAACATAGGAGAAGGAATTTCCCAAACCCACGTGTTCGGGCAGTGTGTAGGTTGTGCGGTGTTGGGGGCAGTGTGAGTTGAAAACACCTAATGTATGGAAGTGGGAAGACCTGATTCTTAATCGAGACGTATTAATGAGGATGCGATTACACCCATGCAGGTGAGTCAGTGCCTCCTAAAGCGGATAATATCTCGACATGGGAGAATGAATTCCTAACACTTATAATTAGGGTTGGTGGTTGGGTTCCTGTAATAACGAGAACCCTAAGAGGTATCTTGTTGGGTTCCTATGGGTTGGTTTTTGAATTCTCGGGGACGAGAATGTTCTAAGAGGAATCTGATGTAATGGCCCGGACCTCTCCAGCCCATTCCTTTGTCAAAAAAGGTCAAGAAGTGTTCTGGAGGGTAAAATGGACGTTTGCCACACTTTTCAGAATTTTGAAACAACACGCCATGTAGTTTGAGTGCAAGTCGTGTACCCTTTTTCCAGGTATACCACGTGTTGAAGGCCATGTCCTTGCTGTGTGGAATAATGGGTGCACGCTGTGTGACCAGTTCTACATGTCATGTAGTCCTTCCCCGCATACATGTTACCAGTCAACGGCCGTGTACCATGTTGGAGTCTTTTCCTTGCCGTGTGCAAAAAAGGAGTACATGTCGTGTGTCCAAACTACACGTTGTGTAGTCCTTCCCCGCATATGTGTTACCCTCAAACCGTGTGTTGAGAAGTCAACGGCCGCGGAGCCGTGCTGGAAGCCAGGTGGAGACCGTGTGAAAGAACTGAGTACACGGTGTATACCATAAAGTACACGCCATGTACATTTTCTTTTCCCGCCTATAATAGGAGGGGTACCCTCCTACTTTCAACTCACCCCTCTCTTCTCCTCTCCTCTCCTCTGAGCAGAGCTCTCTCAAAAGACTCAAAGGATCTTCCTTCCATACGATCTTCGTCCGAGCTCTGATTTACAATCCGTCAATGGCCACGGGATCGTAACGATGAGGCAGAGATTTCGAGCTTGGATCTATTGTCTTTCCTTCAACCTTTTCATTCCGAATTCCACCCGAGGAGGTTTTTCCGTGACCCGACAGAAGTGACGGACGCCAAAAGACATATTCTAAGGTTGATTTGGGGGAGCGTTGCGATCAGGAACCTATTAAGGTAGGGATCATACCGTCGTCTCTTTAATTTGTGCATCATGCGGGGTGGGTGTTCTATTGTTTACGTGAAACACTTTTGAACCGGTTTAATAAAGATAATAACTGGCTTATATAACGGGTATGGGATGTTGTGATTGCTATTAATTTATATCATGTGATATTATGTTATGAATTGAATGAGCTTCTACCTACTAAAAATCACGGTCGTTGGGTGCCTTTTCTTACGCAATTAAATGTTTCCCTCTCCTTATGGATTTTATTATGGGTGGAAACCTTGTGGAATGTGGAAATTGGTTAATCATGTAAAGTTGGCTGTTTAAAATCTGGAACCCTTGTGTGATCACCCCGGTTGAACAAAATGGAATAATGAACATGTGGATGTTGGCTTGGTCACGTGGCATGTGATGGGGGTGTTTTTGTTGGTTGTTGTGGATCGGGTGAGCAGCAGGGCTGCGGTTGACTTGGTTGTTGGTTGGTGTGAATGTTGTGATGGTGGTTGGCAGCGGGGCTGCAGCGATGGGCTTTTATGTGAATGAATATTGGGTTGTGAATAATAAATTAAAGTGGAAGAGTTAATGAATGGTGGGGCGTGGTAATGAAATGGAAATAATAACCAATAGGGTTGGTTGGTTGATAAGAGTGACTTTGTTGTGCTACTTATTTTTTCCTGACTTGTTTTGTGGATGGCAGGGATATGTTTTACGAACGATTGGTGTGGTTAGTTGTGGATAGTTGCCCAGTAGTTAAGGAACAAATGAACTATTTCTGTTGAAATGTGAAATCCTAAAGGGAGTTGGGTTTTGTTGTTGTATGCATTCTTCGTAGTAGTAGTGCCGATGCATGTGCTCAGTTTATCTTCTTAGAAGCCATAGGTTGGGCTGTGAGGTTGGTATTTATATATATATCTGTATCTTTGGTGTATTTATCTCACCCCACCCATGTTGAGAACATAGTTCCAAACACTCCCATTTTATGGGAGAGGGGTTTTTTCCCTTAGTTACTAGCTCCTCCCTGCTCCTTCTCCCCTAGGATGTGATGTCTTGAGGAGACCTTACTCCTAAGACTCTTTGGGTAGGATTCTATTGGGGTGGCTTTAGCCCGACACTCTTCGGGCAGGTTTTACTGTTTTCCCAAGAATCATCAGGATGAGGCCCAGGTGTCTGCGGGCAGGATACGTGGTTGTGAGGCCCAGGTGTGTGTGGGCGGGATACTTGGTTGTGAGGCCCAGGTGTGTGCGGGCCAGATACGTGGTTGTGAGGCGCAGGTGTGTGCGGGCGAGATATGTGGTTCTGAAGCCCAGGTGTGTGTGGGCGGGATGCGTGGTTGTGAGGCCCAGGTTTGTGCGGGCAGGATATGTGGTTGTGATGCCCAGGTGTGTGCGGGAGGGATACGTGGTTGTGAGGCCCAGGTGTGTGCTGGCGCGATTTGTGGTTGTGAGGCCCAGGTGTATGCGTGCGTGGAGAGTGTGGAAGCGTCAGGACCTTCGTCGTTAGGAAGTGCAGCTAACTAAAGGGAAATGGTGCGGGGTACCCAATACTCTAGTTTCTTATATACTACTACCTATTGTTCTTGTGTTTTGGTGAGTGTGGCTGGTGAGGTTGGGTGTATATAATTCCATGCTAGGTTTCTTCTATTGTTCTCACAGGACATTAGGATGTATCACCACTTGTGCAGGAGAGATTTAGGTTTTCCCTACTGAGTATACTTGTATTCTCTCCCTACGTTTAATTTCAGGTTTCCAGGAGGACTACCAGGGCCGAGCGGGACCCTACTAGTGGGACAGTTGGTGTTGTTGTTGTTGTACCTTTGTTTTCTTTGGGTATTGTACTTTGAGCTTTCTTGTACTTGTACCTTGTTATAAAATTGTTTAAACATGCATGTGGGCTTGGTTTGGGATTATTTCTATACACTTGTTATTTTTCCTTTTTGGTGGTTGACTTGTCCTATTGACGGATCTTTAAAAAAATAAAAAAGGGTAATGCATCCCATACTTGTGAAAAACTCATACCCTTGGTGCTAGTCGCCACCCCGAGTCCTACTGGAGGTAGGACTCGGGGGTTATTATCCCGTTTTCGCCATTACCAGCTCAAGAGGGTCATATTTGGTGGGAGGGGTCATGACAGAGGAGGAGGATGATATGTATGGGAACCATTATGTGAGAAAAAAATAATGACATTGATGTCAATGATGAAGGGTATCTCTTGTAGGTTATAACCAGTGTGATTATACTTTTCACTAAGGCTTATTATAGAATATCCCAACAACATTGAAAATATTGAAACATCATGAATCAATCCTCATATTGTTTTTACATAATACCCCTAGGAATATTAGGCTCTTTCCTTTGGTAAGAGTCATTTTTTCATAACATAAGTTTATGGATAAAGAACATCAATCTAATGATCCTTATGTAGATTTTGATAATATATAGAGTAAAACAGGTATTACTAGGTAGACTGCTATATAAATATTCAAGTCCTACAAGATGGAACATGTATCAAATAGTTTAACATCTTTTGAAAATGACTAAAATAATATATGGTTTAAGATCATATAAAAAATACCCTATTTTATGATGTTTAATGTACTTCAAATTGATGTTTAAAAGTAAATGAACATGTCTGCAGGCCAACCATATGGAAGGAAAACCAATGTTAATAAAGAAACTCAGTCACTTAGATAATGTGGGGGAATTGATATCAGTTTTTTGGTATGGATTGAGATATGAGATCCTGGAATCACTATGTATACCATGAAAATAGGAATCAATCCACATGTAATTCTTATAATTTTGGGGAAAATAAGATCACCTAGACATTGAATTGAGAAATAAAAGGGAAACCAAAATAAATAGAATGTGTTTAATGTTACATACCCCTTATGAACACCACTTTGTGAATTATCAATTCTTGTGCATGTTTAGGGAGAGTTTTTTGGTGATTTTGTGGTTTGACGGGGTGTTTTAGCCTTTTGAAGGCCACCATGGCTGGTACAATAACTTGTTAGGATATTAAGAATGTATTTTTTTGTTTGGCGTGCTCTTCTGTAAAATGTGATATATAACCATGACTTGGGGATTACATAGTTCTATGCATGTTGTCCTAGTGTTTTTCCTATGCACCATGAGAATCATGAAATTCCATAGGGTGGGTATGAAATATCAGAGGACCACCAGCCCAAAATAGAAAACCCAAGCTCAGCACATGGTATCCTTGGGAATGGTGAGGGTAAAATCATTAAGAATGGGAACAAGGTCATGGACTCTATATAGGGAAGAATATAAAAAGAACAACTATGGGTTAGACCACTCCATTTTTAATGATTTGGAAATATCATGCTTTTGTATTTATTCGGTTAAATGGTACATATCTTCTTAATAAATATAATCAATGAGATTAATTCAATATTAAGGGGAAGAGAGAAATCACATGATTTTTACCTATTCTTGTTATTTATTCTTATATGGCCACACTTACTTGGTTTTCCAATTATGAATTATTTTGAGATAGTGTATTGTTTTGGTTTTTATAAAGCATTATATTTATATTAGTATAACCTCCCCACATATGAAAATTAATAAGTATATATATCGAATTATTAAATTATTTTCCCATGAAATATTGTAATTTTGTGTGAATACCCTTCATTATAATTTATTAATTATGATCAAAAACCATATTGAAAATAAATTATGTGTTATGGTTGTGATGTGTCGTGGTTATTATGTGTGATGGTTGTGATATGGAGTGATTATGATGCAGGGTATTTTCCATGTGTTGTGGTTATGATGTGTTATATGTTATATCAACTTCAATGGTTTTTTTCAGGGCATTGGTAATTGGATTGAAGTATCAGCGGATTTTTTTTGTAAATTTAGATTTAGTTGAAGTTTTAACCACTACAAAAATAATATTTTATATTTAGTGATTTTTAAATCCACAACTTCAATTAAGTTACGTTTCTATACACTGTGGTTAAACCGCTACTACGGACAATAATTTTGCAGCAGTTTTAACCACAAATACACATTTTCAGATTCATTTATTGTTCTGTAATGGTTTTTATGGATTTAGCTGTAAAAAAACAAATTTCTTATCTGCAGTTATAATCTCCTTAAATAAAATATCAGATTTTCCGGGAAAATCTACCCTTAAATCCAAAATAACCATCACGAAATGCACCCACTATGATGGTTACCATAAACCACTACTAAATTGATAAAACTACTACATGTTATATCCCAACACTCATATTAGCGGTTGTTTTTTGAAACCTCGTTAGAATCATATGCTGGAAATTTATAAAACTGAAATTTCCAAAACAAAACCACCGTGAAATTGCCCTTTTCCTGTAGTGATTGTGATTTAACCCAGTTTCATTGGAGTTATTCATCTTTTTATCATTTTCACCAAAACCATCAAGGTAGGAGGGTTCAATATTTCTTCCTCTTACTATAATATATTGTCTTAGATTTAAATTAGTCTATTTGATTGAATTTGTTGTGAATTATTAGGGAAATGAATGGTATGAAACTTTTTTTTGAGATGATTTATGGTTTTTTGGAATTGTGAAATTGTTATGTAATGTGATTTAGTTTCATGATTTTAAAATATTGATTTTATAATATTGAATTTAAAATATGGATTAGGTACATTTTCCATATGGGTTATTAAAAATTGGTTTCTAATAAAAGTTTGTTTTATTGAAATGATTTATTTATTTTGGTTTTGGAAATGGTGATCACCATACCTGTGCATGAGTTCATATTGCATTTGTGAGGATACGTTGAAATGTGAACTTGAGCTCGGTGGAAAATGTGTATAGGAACATAGAATAAAATTGTCATATAACGTCATGGTAGATCGATAAGAGACCTATCGTGAGTATGGAACTGTCAAAATGAAGCATGAATATTTTGATATGTGGAATGGAATGGTTATACCAAAGGGAAACTGAGAAATGTGTTCAATGTTTTTTTGGGTTTTTAATGAAAAATATATTATCTTGGAAAATGGTTTGACATTGGAATTAGTTTATATTTATTTATAAAATATTTTTTTTAATTATTTTATATTTAGTAATAACTGTTTTGGAAGTGGTTTTACATAAACTATTTTAGAAGATGGTTATATTTAGTTATAAACTATTTTGGATACCATTTTATATAAATTGATTCAAATAAATATTGACAAATCTTCAATCCTATTTTTGTGAGTAGACACGTCATTGGGGTAAAGATTACTGTGTTTTCATACTTACCCCTACTTTGGAACATTGGTTCCTTCAAATATTTCATCAGTCGGGACATGGGAAAAGGTAAAGTTTCGCATTTTGAGAACAAATTCTTGATAATTGGGTTGTTTGGCATTATAGGTTCATAGATCTTATGGAGCATGGAATATTTTTCTCTTCATGGAGTATTATTATATTATCTTATACTATTTTTATTAATATTTTAGTATTATGTTGTGGAATTTGGGAAGTAGTAGGATTTTGATAACTGAGATATTGTGTTGTCTATCATTGTTTTTTCATCCAAGTAGTTTTTTTGGTTTGGATTGTATAGTTATTTGATTTATTCTTAAAGGGTAAATCACCCCTCACTTGTATTGAAACCCTTCAGTATTTATTTCTATTCTTTGGAATCCTGGGGATGTCTCTTAAGTATATATATAATTCCTCACACCATTGGAAGTAAATGAGGTGGGATGTTACACATTACCACATGATTGAATTATACAACTATTGAGGAATGTGCACCAACTATGAATCCCAACTATTGTTTCTCTATAGTCTTTTCATTATTATTTTCCTCACCCACTCATGGATAAGATGATGGGGTTATTTATTTGTGTTTTTGTGTGTGCATTGATAATGGTTTGAATTTATAAATTATTTTATTTTTTATTTAAATTTAGGCTGGTATGTATTGTTTCTCTTTTATTTCATTCTCTTTCATGATTATTCTTTAATAACCATTATAAGGATGGTTGTGAAAAGGATTTAATTTCATACTCTCTATGAGCATGACCATTTCCTGAGTTGATTGAATGTCATTGACTAATTTTAAATATAGTGTTCATTAGTCCACCATGGCCAATGGGTTTTCTCGTTCCTTTTATTAATATGGTTTCTGGTAAACCATCATTTTTAATCTACAGTACCCAAAAATGAGAAAAGATGATTCTTGAATGGAGGGTATTTAACATGACCTTCAAAATTCAATAGGCAGAATTCCGAAGACTACATAACTATTAATTGATTATTTTATACCTATTTATCTCATGAAGCTCAATTCATTGCTAAATGAAACAATTTTACTATTTTATCCTCTTAAATTATTCTGTAATCAATTTCTCAAGAGTATAGACAAAATTATTTCAAATTTCAATTAGTTAATGTTTTCATTATTTATTTAATATTTTCTCTTACATTACCTCTGTGAGTTCGACATCATACATGAATATCTTAAACTACACTGTAGTTTAGTGTTTTGATTTATTCATGTTATACAATTATATATTTGGTAAACCTATAAGAATTAATTAATCCCCATAGGTTATCAATTTTTATGTTGTTTTTGGGAATATTGAGTAGAGAATTTATTTGTTGAATAATTTACTAAATGTTTTTCTCATATTGTATATTTTATGATTTTTCCAAGGATTTATGTCTATTTACTTTTTCATATTATTTTTTATCACAATATGTATTTTTGGATGTAATGGATGGGATGGAGGTCATAATTACTACCACAGAATGGTTCTCCTTTCTATTAAATTATATGAATCCATAACTTAACAATATTAAAATGGTGAAAAATGAATATAATGATCACCCACTACCATACCCATGTTTTGAATACATCTCTCTTCATTTCTGAGAGCTATAATTCAATTGGGGAGAACTATGAGAAATGAATAATTAATAAATAATTATAGGTATATAAAAATTATGAAGTTGGGTTTTAATCTAATAAAGATTCCCTAGATTTTTTAGTTTCAAAGGATAAATGAGGTCATGATGTAGAACTTAAGTGGGATGAAACACAATTAAAAAAACGTTGTCAATAAGAGGATAAGAACATGTTGCACTCTAAAATGACTTCGCATATGAATAAAAATAAGAACCCGAAATTGAGGAGCTAGTTTCAGAATGTGAAGTGGTCATCAAAGAAATCCCAGACATGTTGATAAAAATTTAATAAAATGAATTTTACAAATTATAGAGTGATGTCATGATCCTGTTTATTATAATCAGACTATCTATACTCAAGTAACCACCTCAATGTTCCATGACAGTTTCATTAAGGATATTTCAAGCTGAGATGGCTATATTTCAAAGATATAAATTTTTTAGAATAATAAAGTTATCTTTATACCATACTGCAATTAGTTACACCATGTATGGTCGATCTAAATGTCCATAAAAAATTACATATTTCGGGAGGAAATCATATTTTTTACATTATATTAAATTATATTTTTTTTATTAAGCTTTAATTTTAAAGTAGGATTTAATTTTAGTGCATATTTTATTTTTTCATTGTTGGATAGTTTTATGATTTTTAATGGTATTAATTTTAATTACGTCCAAAAACAAATCACTAGAAGAGTAATTATCTCACGAAAGGAATAGAATATGATGAAGCCTTAAATTTCATGAACCATATTTTAATTATGAATTTACAAAAATAAACCTAGGGAATTACATAAATTCCATGAATAAGGTGCATGATAAACTGGTATAGAAAACTACATAAGATAAAGTAAAGACGGTTTATGGGTTTCATGTTATAATTGTTCTACTACATTCCACACATTCAATATTTTTACATATTTTAACATCAATTTGATTCCCTTAGTTTGATTTTTTCTTTAATAAACTGAAATATTATACATAAACTGCCTCAAATAACTACACATACTTGAATTAAAATTTCATTTTCAAAAAACAATTTTATTTGAAAAATTGGAAAAGAATAAGTAAATTTGATTAGGCGGATAATTATTTGACATGTCATTATTTTGGAAGCATGAATTTTTTTTAAAATAAATGTTTTCAATAATTGGTATGTAATTTTAATTTTTTATATTTTTATTAAATTTTTTAATTATCAATATTATATTCCATGAGGGATTTTTCAAATTGAAATCATATTCCTAAGATATAATTTAAGAAAAATGTTTTTAATTCTTCCGAAAGTATATTTATTATGAAAATTGGGTAGGTTTTCTTTTATAGATTTAATAGCATTCGATCAAATCTATGAATGAATAGAATCTCATTAAATATGATTTTGGAAATATTTTTTCTTATTCATTTATCCTTGAACCTACCTTGAATTAATCCCTATTAATCATGTAGAATCATTGATTGTAATTTTTGTGAAATTATCTTTGTTAAAAGCCTATTTTATATATTCTTACCTCCACTAAATTATAATATTTATATTTAAATGAATAAGTGATGGGGAGTGATTTTCCATGGTACATAGGGAAGTTTTTCATTGATAAATCTTTTTTGGGGTTCTCATAATTTACTTAAAGTTCATTTATTTTTTATTATATTTTATTTTCCATCTCTATTTATTAATATATAAATAAAATAAACAAATAGGAAAAATTTAAAAACCATGGGTTTTGTATTTGGAGGATAATGAAATACCATTGATAGACTGATGTTATTTTTGATTTTATGTGGTTAGGTGGGGGATTTGAGATTAATCCAAATAATATAATTTTAAAAAATATAATATAGAACAATAAATGAGTAGGAGAGATTGATTCATTCATTATTCTTACATTTTTCATTGGCCTTTGTTGAGATTTTTGGGGAGAAGAGAATGATGAATATTTAGAGTCAGATTTTTCTTTATATCATCTTTTGATATCATTAATTAAAAATTAGAGTCAGTCCACATTTTTTAAAAATTATTTTTTACATTATTTATTTATCGTTCGTATACCATAGAGTCATTTTAACCTTAGTTGTTAATCAATAATGATTCCTTGTGATTCTATCTTTATGTTATAGATATGTTGGATTCCTTTTAAGCATATGGTTTGTGACACGTTCTTATGGTCTTTGATGGACTCTATTTATAATTATACCCTGATGATGAGTGGAAAAATTAATGTGATCTTAATTTTAAATGGAAGAAGTATTAATAATTAATTGAAAAATTAATATTGTTGAATGAAGGGGATATGTTATTTTAATAGATAAAAGAAATTTTTTTGGTTAGATTTATTTAGATATTTAGTTATTGATTATTTTTCTACATGTGATGCTCATGAATTTATCTTTATAAGTGATCAATTGTTTTAACTGAAATTAAATCTAAATCATGGTATATTGATAATATTTTGTGGTTTAATGAAAATCCTTCTTATAAGAAATGTATGAATTCAATTTTGGGGGTATTTGATGTCAATAATTTTTTTATTTATTTTATGGTATTTTAATAAATTTATCTCAGTAAATTATTTAATACAATTTCACATCTTTTAATAGTTGTATTTTTTTATGTTTTACAGAAAGGTACAATCTATCTAAAGAAAATACTATAAGAGACGAATATATGAGTAAAAAGACACTTCTCTCTCTGACATAAGTGGTGCATCACGACATTAAAAATTTTAAGATACAGTGGATTTAGGATCCTAGATGAAGAAATTTCCACATTATCAATTTCAATACACAATGTGAGTTCATCATAAGGAGCCACAACTTCCATTACAAGTCATGACATATTACACATTTTGAAAATCCATTACATGTCTTATACACTATACACAATGAGAATGTTAAAGGTAGAAATATATATTGAAATGTTTTGGATGATGTAAATTTACTAACTTGTAAATATACACGTCATGAACCCATAAAGTAATTGAAAATTACAAATGAATAGGAAAAATGGTTTTATTCTAAACCTATATTTTCCATAATTTGATTCATTCCTAAATATATTTTTCTACGATAGATAAGATAAATATGATAATTATCTTTACCTAAATATAAAATAGTATTTCAATAATTTGAATAAGAAAATGAAGAAAAAAAATTAAAGATGAGAAGGTGGATTAGGATTTGGAAAATAATGATTTAGGGAACCATGTTAATTTTAGTAAATGAATTTTGTATAACATTTCAGCATGTTTCAATATATAATAATGTATCTAGTTTATTAAATTTTTAATCTTAATTTTCATGAGTGATTGTACCAACCTTATTCTCATTTTTGAGACATAATCCTAGTGCAATATCTATCATTATTTCTATAGCCTATTTAATTTGAATGTCGAGCATGTTCTCTTCTAGAAAATTCATGGAATCATATCAATGTTATGACAAAAAAGACTCACATTTAATATTATTTAGGAATTATTTTTTGTTATCCCTTTTTCTATGGACCTACCGTATATTAATCATTTTTAATCTTGTAGAAGCTATCAAAATACTTATGAGTAAATAAGCTACATTAGAAGACTATTTTATCAATTCTGACCATCCATTAAATGTTTTTCATGATATTTAACAGAATATGTGTGATGGAAATATGATCCATGTTATTTAGGGATATTTTTCATTAACTGTAAATTATTGGGGTTATAATGATTTTTGGAGATTCCACATATTTTCTATTTTATTTTATTATTATCCTCCCTTTATTAAAATAGTAAAAATAGATAAAAATTTAAAAAATGATAAAAAACATTTTTTACATGGTCGGTTCAAAAATCACCACTACCAAACTAATGATATTTTGATCAACTGTTGTTAGGTGAAAGATATGAAAATTTTCCCAAGCATACATTTTAAAATATAAATATAAATAAAAAATGAATAAATAAATAAAGGATTATTCATTCATTAATATTACATATTTCATAGGCCAACATTGGGATTTTTGGAGGAAGAATGAGATGAAATATATAGTGTTATATTTTCATTAAGCCAATCTTTTGAAATTATGCATTACAGTTTAGATTCAAACCTAATTTTTTATTTATAATTTTTTACATCATTTACCTAATTACCTTGAGCCTTATTGTTATTTCACCCCTAACAATTAATCCCACATGATAACTGGGGATCCTATATTTACATGGTGGAGATGTTAGATTCCTTGAAATTCAATGGTAATCTATAATTACTTGATGAATTTCCTAAAATATATTAACATTTCTACCGTGATTATGAGAAGAAAATTTAATTTGAGGTAAATTATAAATGGAAGGAATATTAATAAAGAGGTGAAAGAAGATAATTTAATAATGGATAGGATTGGTTATTTCAATAGATAATTGAAAAATAATTGATTTATTATATTCCTTTTGAAGTTGAGGTGATGATAATTGTTTTCGGAGTGATGCTCAAAAATTTAAATTTATAATTGATTGATTATTTTTTAAATTTTAATTTAAATCCTGGAAGAGGGAATGTCCCTTGTGGTATGTAAAGATTCCATCTATTAGGAAATTATGATTTAAAGGGTGGGGTATTTGATATTTTTATTTTATTAGTTTATTTTATGATATTTTCATACATTGATTTCTATAATCAATTGATTAATCCTGAAAATTTGTTAATTTTTAAACATTTATTCTATTTTATAGAGAGATATAACCTATCATTCGAAAATGAATAGAGAGTGATGAATATAAGATTTAAAGGACACTTCATTCCATGAATAATGAAAAGAAGCATCACCCTAAAAATTTCAAGATACAATGGAGATTATAACTTTTAAGAATGAATTTACACATCATTTAGTTGAATACCTAACATGAGTTAATCAAGAGGATCCTCTAATCCCATTTCATGTTTTGACATGTTAAACACTGTGAAAATCCATTACACATCATGTACACTATGCCCAACCAGAAATTTTAGGACAATAGGAGATATTAAAAATCCATTGACGAAACAAATAACACACCATGTAAATTGATAAATCATGAACCCATTGGCTAACATATAATTACACATCAATATGGGTAAGGGTTTTGATTCTAATCCTAATTACAAACTATATGACTAACTCTTTGGGGAATCTTGAACTAGAGGATTGTCTTATATGACTATTGAGGTATGCACACCTATGACAAGTCCCTACTAAAATTTTTATAAAGGATTTACTTTATTCCATTACTCTCCCTCTCATGAATAGAATGAGGGGTTTATTTCATTTTTGTGTGGGGTGCGTGATGAATTAGGATTGATTTTATGAGGATTTTAGTTTTTATTTTAATTTATGTTATGATTTCATTCTTTTTTTCATTGCAATCTCTTTCTTGATCGTTTTTGAACAATCATTGTGAGCGGGGTTATGAAAATAATTTAATTTCATTATTTCTTTGACCATGACCAAACTCATAGATGATGGAATTGTATTGTTTAATATTTGATCTAGTGCTTATACATCCACTATGGACATTGGGATAGATCTTTTCATATGATTAAATATGGTTTATGGTAACCCATCCTCTTTAATACTATATAGTTGATCAAGTAAAACGGAGGTTTCAAAATATAGGGTGTTTACCATGATTACTGTAATCTATAGGAATTCATTCCATATTCATTATTTTATTGATATTTTCTCCATCTGAGTCCTTATTGGTCTAATTTCGGACATGAATAACCTAAACTACCATGTATTTTAGTAGTTTGTTTGATTCAATTTATAATTTTTTAAATTCTATATCCTTTTAGTAATTAATAATTCCCCAAAATCTACTATGTTTTTTCTTCCATTTAGTTGAATTATAGTAGATAATTAAGGGGTTGAATGATTTGTAAAAATTATTTTCTCATATATTATATTTTCTTATTTTAGTCTAGAATTTGTTTTACTTTATATTTTATATTTATTTTCACTGCACTTTATATTTTTCCTATGATGGTATGGATATAAAGATTAATGACTACAATGGATAGGTTTTACTACTTAATTAAAGATAAATAACATAAAATAAATGAAATTAGAATGATGATAAATTAATCAAATGAGTTTCCACAACCATAAAAAATATATGAATACAGAGCCCCCCATATCATATATCTAAAATTCTATAAGGATCAACATACAAAAAAATGCATAGATAATGAAGAAAAGGTATATAACACTTATGAAAGTGATTTTTAAACTAATAATTATGCCCAATGTTTTTTATTTTTAGGGGAATAAGTATAAATTATTTCCAAAATTTACTTGGATAAAGCTCAATTTTAAAAATAACATTAAGGAGATGAAAAAAGAAATAGATACACCCTCTACTGACTCCGAAGATGAACAAAATGAAGAACCAGATATTAAGGAGATGGATGTGGAACATGAATTAGTCTTTTTATAATTGAAACACATGATTCCAACTATTAAAAAATAAGAATTTTACTGATTGTAGACAGATTCTATGATGTTTTTAGTTATAGTCATAGAATACATACTCTTATCACCACCTTATACATCAATTCCAATTCCCTTCATGATGATTGTAGCTAATATTTTTACTTTTAAAAGCCATAAATGGGTGTACAGATGAATGTTATCTCTATTTGACATTCTATTTTTCTAAACCAGCTTCAGTCGAGCTAGACGTCCATTGAAAGAATATCATTTTTCATGAGGCAACCCATTTTTTCTTTCATGGAATTTATATTTATTTACTTTTTGGATTTATATTTATATTAAGATATAATTTCAATAAACCTTTTATTTTTTTAACATTATTGGATAGTCCTCCACTGTTACTGGCTTTTCTTTTTTTAGTTTAAAGATTGAATAAATTGAAAAAGAAATAAGTAGATAGAAATAAGTGAAATTGTTGTACAATTACACATTTTGAACAATATTACTATCATGAATTTATCAAAATACATTTCGTGACTTTTATACAAATTATGAATATAGTGCTCGGAGAACCTATGTATCCTAATTAAAAAATAATGTAAAAGGTGAGTAACTATTTCAATATTTAATTTTTATGATTTATTCCCCATATTCCTCAATTTTAGATATTTTAATTGTAAATTTCATTTCCCATGTTCAATTATTTCATAATCCGCAAAAATAAAAGACTTAATCTACCTAGTATAGTTACCTAGCGAGGAATTTAATTTATTTACCAATATATATGTATTATAAGAATGAGAAATTAATTATTACGAATGACTATGTGGATTCGGATTATAAAATCATGATTTTGGGAAGAATGATTATTTTATAATTGGAAAATTTTCTTTTGATTTGGACTTGTGTTGAATTTCTGATATTTGTATTAATTGATTTAATTATTCATAAGAATTTTCTGGAGGGATTTCACTAACATTCATCACATTTTGAATACAACTTTTGAGCCAAATAATTTTCATTATTTATATAGTATATTTTCTTTTTGAAACTCATCAATGTTCCCTTCAACAATATTCCTATAAACTTATTGATGGTATGACCAAACAGAATCACATTTAATTTTATTGATCCATTCCTTTTGAGTATAGCTTTACCCTTAGACTTATATTACATTAATCCTTGTTAGGACTATTGAATTCATAAATAGACATTTTTGGAAATGATGTATTTTTTCAGCAAATTTTATCAATTCCAGACATCAACTATAGGATTTGAATGATATTTAAAACAATAAGTGACGGGATAGAAATAATTTATGAGGATTTTTATTTCAATATAGTTTCCGGATTCATTTAAATTCCCTCATAATCATTTTGATCATCCTTTAACCTTTCTTTAAGGGTTATTTGGGAAATAATTTTTGAAATGATTGATGATATCACATCACTAATGAATAAAATATAAATTCACTTCAAAACTAAGAAGATTATATCATTCTCAATCCTTATAAATGATTAAATTTATTAATCCTTTATACATATAGAATCTAAAACATTATTCACTCTACCAGGATGATAGTGGATTCAACTGCCATAGTCCATGATCTGGTTTAGCCATCTCTATTGCCTCATTATTGCCTTTTTCTATGTGAATGTATACATGAGGATTTTATGATCTGTATATAATTCACACATCTCACCAAAGTGATAATACCACCATATTTTCAAACAAAATATCATTATATCAGATTCCATATCATTAGTTTGGTTTTTAATCTTTTGAAAATTCCACATCCAAGAAGCATAGGATAAAACTATTTTCATTTTTCATTAACACATATCCCAATCCTATCTTCAAAGTATCATTTAATGACACAATATGTACAACACATGTGGGTAGTGTAAGAATGTGAGTAGTGATCAGAATCCATTTTAACTCCCTGAAGTTCTCTTCACATTCATTATTCCAATTATACTATAATAATTTCTATGTTATCAGGGATAGAGGGTTTGAAAATTGTGATAAATTTCTCACAAATAAAATATATTACCCAACTTTCCAAATGAAACTATGTATATTTGTAAAGTGTTTGGATGTGACCGTCCATCAATTAATTTCATAAGTTTCCATAGATAACCCATTACTTGTGATGAAATACCCCACTAGTTATACATCATTCAACCATATAACACATTTGATGTACATTGGCTAAATCTTCTCATTTATCATGGTTTTTAGCACAGTAATCAAAAGCATCACATGCCCCTCCATTGTTTTGGAGAATATTATAATGTCATCTATAAATAATATAATCAAAATTGCGTTAATCTCTAAAGACACTATTCAATAATTCAAATATGGTTTTTGAGAATTATTGAGTCTTAATGGAATTACCATGACCCATAATGCTCGTACAATTTACAAAAATTGTCTTGGGGATATTCTCATTCTTCAACCTACCTCAATAATATCCAAATTGCGGGTCGCCTTTGAGAATTTTTGTTCTAAATGTTGATTATTAAACAATTTTATAATATATGGTATATAGTACTTTTACATTACAATGATCCTGTTGATCTCTTGATAATCAATACAACGGTACATTAAAACATCCTTTTTCTTGATGAAGCGGACTGGCGCACCCCATTGTGAATCATTTGGGTGTATGAATGCTTTATTGATATTATCAAGTAGTTTTATCTTCATCTTCTCAAGTTCCAAAACAACCATTATAATAGGAGTATTAGATAATGTAAATTTCCCAATAATAAGTTTGATTTAAAATTTATCCTAACAACTATGAGGAATTCCAGAAAATTCTATAGGAAATGTGTCTGTGAATTATTTCACAATAGGTGTTTCTTAATGTATGGTTCTTCCCTTAGAATTAATAATTTTAAATAGATATTCCTTCTCATAAGAATATCATATCCACTGTTGAGATGTTGTTTCTAGATAAGATTCATCCATCTCATTGTACTTTCACTGAATTGGGGGTTGATTCACAATTAGGCGAGTGATTATCTTATCACGAGAATTTATGTTGGCTCTATATAGGGAAACACAATCCATGCACAATATTTATTCAAATTCATCCAAAGGGAATATAGAAAAGGGTCACTAGAATATTCATCCAACAAAATTGATTGGTGGGGTTTATATACTTAGGATGCACTAATTTCCCCATTTATTCTGTGACATCTCTACTTCAATTTTTTTTTAAGTTCTACTAATCATTAAAGTCATTTAGAATTTATTATAACTGTAATAAAAAAGTACATTTTCTATTCTTGAATAAAAATCTTGAGTACCAATCACCCCATCGTTTTTGGCATCAACCTTTGTGATTATGATAGAAAAAATATAACCCTTGCTTTCTTAGCAGTTGTTTGTTGTCTTTGAAAACACATGGATTATGGAATTGGATTTAAAAGTTCCTTGCATTCATTTAGTTGATGCAATGAAAAATGCGTTGAGTTTTAACGAAAGAATTGCTTTCCTCCATCGCATTACTGGGTTTATCCTATAGATAATCACTATATATGTTCCCTTCCACCCCGCACCTAAAACATTTCCTCATCCCCCATAGGAAATGTCTGGGGTTCTTATTTCCACGCCTTTTGCTGGTGTGATTATGAAATTTCATGTTACCATTAGATTTAATAATTCAAATACCATATCTATACTACACATTCCACTTCTTATCCACACAATACCATTGAGATTTTAAGAGCACCATTTCAAATTTTAGGAAACATCGTACAATTTTCTCAATGTTATCAATGTAATGTATCACTATGTATTTTGGATGATACTGTTTTATCCCTCCAAATAAGCTGCTAACCTTGAATTTGGGGGTAAAGACCAAGTTGGAGGTGTATCATTCATGTCTTGTGATATGTTTGATGCATTCCCTGATGTATTCATAATCATTTTGTTTGAGGGTAAGGAAATATATTTTTATTTTAATACAGAGAGTGCATTTAAATATTTATCAAAAATAAAACTAGAATTCCATCCACAAAATTGCGTCGATATCTTCCACACGCTATGTATTATTGATCAATGTCTATTGTTCCACAGCTTCTTCCCCTATAAAAAATATCTAGAAAAAGAATATCATTCTCGGAAGAATTAAGTATAAAGAATATATGTTCAATGATGTTGATCCATTGTCCCACAATTAAGGGATCATTTTATCCATCAAAATTTAGAGGCCATTGTCACATAAAGGACTCAATCACTTTTTGATTTTTCTTATGAAGATTTGGGATCTCTACGTATTGCATGTATCTATACAAAACCATAGATAGTATAGAGACTATCATCAATAAAATTTGATTCCCACTACCAGGAGTCTTGTCATCTCATTGGGTTAGTCATCAAATTTCTTATCGCATTAATAGTTTACCTGATTCCACTTCTTTTTATCCAATGGATGGAATAAAATAGAAGTTTATGGACAAGTATTTTATAACTAATAAACACATAAGTCCATAAAGGGATAAAAAATAAATTACATTTATTTTTTTAACTTATGAATTTCATATATTCAATCTATGTTATCAGGGATATATTTCATAACATATTTTCTTATGAGGATTGTTTCCCTAAATAATGGTTGATAATGAGATTGTCAATTTACCAAAGCATATCCCATGTGAGTGATAAACCAGATGTGTAATAAGGATCATTATCATGTACCATGTTACATTATTTCAGGCCCGACACACCATGTTTGAGGTGTTACACCATGGTGAATCTCTTTGAGAACCATGTCAAAATGTGTTATCCCGAAAAGGATATCTTTTCCTAAAAAACACTTACTCTTTACATACATAGTGGTATACATAAAAAATCAGTGATCTAAAATGCCCAATAAGGGAATAAACATGTAATAACATTGAAAATGTTATATATACTAGGCCATATGGATATAAATGGGTCATAATTGAATTATAATCATAAACATGAATGATAAGACCTAATATAACATGATAATATAAGAGAAACATGAGAAATGTGGAAACACCATAAAACAATAAATCATAAACATAGGTTATCGCCATTTATGATGTCATCATGGTGGAAAAAATACCATAAAGGAATCATTTTCACCATATATCCCAACATTTTTACTCATTAGACAAAATATTATCAAATTCAATGGTGCACTATATAATTATAGGCGCACCCATTATTTTTATTTCATTCCCATGCTTGTGTTTGTCACAGAGATCATACAACATGGATTAATTAATCATCATATTTTATTCCAAACTCATTGTGTACTGAATAATAAATATAATTCCCATTTAAATGAATTATAAGTGTATAAAGGTGATTAACCTTAATATGAGATTGGTATGATATTCACCACATAATTGTTTTGGAAAGAAAAATCACAATCATCTTTTTCTAGCGTAACGACATCTCATAAAAATTTATAAATAGTGTTGATGGGAGAAAACATGGTCTCCATCTATTTTTAAATGAAATTTAAATTAATGGGTATATGAAATAACAAATCCAATCATAAGTAAATGAAGGTAATAGACCCAATGTAATGGAGATACTTAAATAAAGGGGAGAAAGGAAAATATCCCTTACTTGAATGTATGACCCCAAATGTTTGGGGGGGATCTTCTTTAGTGCTCAGAAACTACTTTGGAGGAATATAGAGAGGGAAGAGAGAGTGAGGATAGGATCAAAGTATTTCTTCTAAAGAGAAATTGGTGGTTTTGTGGTTTGATATAGAAAATTAGTGTTGATTTATTTATTATTTCTCAAACATATGTTTTTTACACTATATAGTAAAATAACCAAAACTACAAACATTACCATTGTTTTTTCCATTGATTCAAAAAAAATAGGTTATGTTTTTAGTATTTTATATGGACAATGTATTAACATAATAAAATAATATCCTTTATTATGTGAAGGTGAGTCATACTCATAAAAAAATTGTTTTAAAAAATTAAAATATATTAATGGAATGGGAGGATTCCAAAAGGCATTATAAAATTAATGAATTTACAAAAAAATCACATTATATAAATGTGAAAATATATGTTTCATTGTTTATACACCTTAGAGTATTTATTATATCACATTGTGTCATTATGATGTCATAATATAGAATTTTATTTATACAATATTTAATTTTTACCCAAAAATTTTACAACCTCAAAAAATAATGAAAAAATCACAATTGCTTAATTTCAACATTCGGATTCCAAAATTAATATTCAAATTATAAAAAAATTAAATACATTCATTTCAACTTTTAAAATAATAATCCACATTTGTTGAGAAATGTTGGGTTTGTTTAAAATAATTTATTATCAACACATATTAAAATGAAATTTGAAATCTTAAAAATTATATAATATTTTATATTTGATAATTATTATTTACTAATAAAATTTTATTAAATTTTTATATTTTCAAAGATTCATTAATTCATAAAAATAAATTCCATAATTTAATTTTAATATTAACCAAAAGTGATATTTATGATTCATTATATGAAATTAAATTAATTAATAAATAAAAAACATATGTTCAAAATATATTCATTAGTATATTCAAAATAATATGTTATACATATTTCTAGGGTTTTTTTACATCTACATTTGATACAACAAAAAATGCTTGAAGGTTAAGGTTCCCAAAAGTGAGACTTTAATGGGTTGGTTTAGTGTATATGGTTTGGGTATTGATCTCGATAATGTTTAACACCTTTGAATAAGAATTCACTCATTATTAACTAATTGGATATTATATTGTTATTTGTGAAGGTAAAATCCTAGTTATGTTATCTCCTAATGATGTTTTATAGATGGGCTACTGGTTGAGGTCATCACTTTTCTCATTCCAATTTAATTTTTTTTACCCTTTATTAAAAAAAATCCATGTGATCATTGTTCCATGGATATATTATCACTGGTAATTATGCATTAATAGCCCGTTAAAACTGATAAATTAAAACAAAATAAGTGCATTTGTTTTTTATTACCATAGAACATTAATTTATATCACAAGAAGAATTTTTTTTAATAATGTTGGATGTAATAGGTTATTTCATTATGTTGTGTCATAGATGAGGAATGTGGATTTTTTTTGGAATAATTTTTTCTGTTTTTGTTTTTTTCATGTTTCCTCTTTATAGTTTTCAGTTTCTTCATTTTTTATATATACCCAACATGATAGGGGTTTGGAATGGGATTCAATTTATTTCTTTCATTGACCATGGACATTTCTTGATATGATTGAATGCAATTTTCTAATTTCATATATTGGGTTTAGACATCCCTCATTACCATAGGGTAGTTCATAAACTATTATTAAATTTGGTTTTAGGTTACCCATCATTTGTAATATGAAGTACCACAACATGAAAAAAGGTGAGTTTTCAATGATGTTCATTTAACATGATCTTTGGAATATCTTAGACCAGATGCTGATGATAGTAAGACTTTTAATTTATTTTCCTATAATTTGTTATCCCATAAACCTATAACTCATTGCTACAGAAAACCATTTTTTATTTTCTTCTCACAAGTTATTCACCAATAACAATCCCAATAGGTTATATTCAACATGAGAAAATATAAATTTCATCAGGAATTCCTTATTGAATTACTATTCACTCAAATCCTATCTTTGGGGGTTCAAGATCATAGTTTCATATCCTATCTTTCAACACACTTTTGGGTTTTTTTTAATTTTTTTTATTTTTCATGATTTGGTAACACTATGAGAATTAATGATGCCCTTCAATATATCAAAATTTGGGAATTTTTTTCAATAATATAAGGGTATAATTTATTGTTTGAATAATATAAATGATTTATATAATAATGTATTGTGTTTTCTGAATTTTTCCGTGTATTTTTTTTGATTAGGAATCTGTATTACAATCTACCATAGTGAATATTTTGTTGTTGTGAATATAGGGATTTTGGGAATTTTGAATACCAATGATATGTTCACAGTCCAACTAAAGGATATTGCCCAAATACACATTGAAATTAGAATAATGAATAATCAATAAAATGAGCTCCAATTACAGTACCTGAGATTTGAATATATAGAACCCCTTATCAAGGTTTAAGAATTCAACAACGAGAACCAAGTAAAAAGGAGCATGGATAACGAAGCAGATATACAAAAAACATATTAATTTCATTTTTATTCTAATCATTATTCACATGAAATTTTTTGTTCTGATGATAAAACAAATCATATTGTAGAAAATTTGTGTATTTAAGCACAATTCATCATATAGTAAGAATAAGTGGATGAATATTTAGATGCACTCTACACTCATTCCTTAGTGGAACAAAATGAATAACCAGATAATGAGGATCTTGCAGTGGAACCAATATAAGTCATCATATAATCCCAACAAATGTAACAATTAGTTAATGAAAATAGATTTTACTGAGTCTATACTAATGATAAGATATTTCTTTTTATTTTCATACTATCTATACTCTTGTAAATACCTTAGTGTTTCATTACTATTTCATTTGGGAGAATTTGAGTCAGTCTGAGTGGATTTCAAATTAAAAAATTGGTGAAAACAAGATTGATAGCACTATACAACACCCCAAATAGATAACTCTGTTATGGACAAGCTAAACCATCATTAAAAAGTATCATCTTACAAGATCCAACCTTATTTTAATCCCTTTAAAGGTATTAAGATTTAGTAATTTATTATAATATAATTTTATATTAAGATTTATTTTCAATCCATTTTTAATTTTTGAGAATTTTTAGATGGTAATGTACTTTTAATTTATTTTAATATTTTCATGTGGAATATATAATCACTTTAAATTAAATCTCCATTAAAAATGAAGATAAGTTGTATGACCAATTCATTTCATAAATAACAATCATGTCGTTATTTCACCAAAACACACAACATGAATTCCATAAAAATTTTAAAACTATTTCAGGAAGAACCTAGATATCCATCATTACAAAATAATGTATAAATGTAGTGATCATTTAAATTCATAAATTTTCTACACTATTCCACACATTCAATAAATTTATAGATTTTCACATTCAATTGAAATCACTCTAACTGATTGCTTCATTAATAAAAAAACCTCAAATCATGAACTACATCGTATAATCACCATTCTATTAATTTAAATTTATTTACAATATTTTTTATTAAGAAAAATGTGAAATTAATTTTTAGAGATTACAAGGTAGATTATGATTTCAGAATTCATGATGTAGTTACATAGGAAAATTTTAGTAAATTAAATTTTACATAGATTTGGACATATATGTAATTTAGGAAATTTTCATTTATTGATTTAGTAACTCATATGTATCCCCATTAGTTACTTTCCCAATATTTGTCACATTCCTTATACATACTATTATCCCAATATTTCTCATTCATTCTATAGTATCATTCTTGTGAAACTTGGGCATGTTCTCTTCTAGAAATTTCTTAGCATCATATAGAATCTATTAATTAATATAATCACAATTAAAATTGTTGAGGAGTTTATTTTAAATATCCCATTACCATTAGACCTTACTTATGATAATTGGTTTTAAGACTGTAGAATCAATGAATAACCTTGTTATGAAATGAGCAATATTACGTGCCTATTTTTTATAATCCTACATTTATCAAAAAAAATCATAGCATTTAAAATATTTTGTATGGGGAGAGAATTTATATGGTATATAGAGTAATTTTTGTTGAAAATAGATTATTTGAGTTTTCATGATTTGGGTAGAATCCATGGATTTTTCCTATCATTTTTTATTCACCACTCTTCCTATGAAAAGTACAATAATAAGTTAAAATTGATTTTTTTAAAGAAAGTAATTTCTATAGAGGATAAAAAAGATACCTCTTTTATATGGAATTTATTTTTATCATATATGATTCACTAGTGGATGTGATATTTGTAATTATGATATAATATTAAACTAAATATATATAATAAATAATGTAAAAAGATCAAAATAGTCAATGAAGGACCCTAGAACATCTTGTGATGGGATGGGTTAATTAGTGTGGGATGTTTTTATTTTAAAACAACTTTTCTTGTTCCCACATTTTAGGAACTTGTATACATGTGTGATAGAATTTTTTATTTATTAAACATTCACATGAAGAGAGACAACAATGTAGTTTTACACGGTACAACACATAGGGATATTCCAAGGAACATACACCAACATTGTGTTTATCATACCAAAATACACTATTCTTCACTAGATATTATGGAAACAAAACCTCAGATATAGTTACTCAATTATAGGAAGACTTCATTTCAAATAATTAAGGATGGCACACTACCACTATGGTAACTCCCCAACCCCAGTTACCCATAGTCGGTGCTTTATTTCATAACATTGGAATGATACAAGGAATCATGTCCCAAAAGACAGATCGGTTTAGTATTATTGGAAATAAGATCCATACATAAGTTCAACATTACCACATTAAAAGAAATTAAACACTAATTTCTTCCATTATAAACATTCAAGACTCCTAAATTATGCATGAAAGTCACTCATAACTAACATCTTCATATCTTGGGAAGATGAAAAATAAGAAATGGGTGACCTCAAATTCCTAGTAAGGGTAAACAATATAGTGGAAGATATCATAAACATTAAGCATGGTGAATAATTAAAAACACATGCCTTTACAAATAATAAACATGAACATGTTATGAAAGAAACCTGAGCTATGTAAATAATTTCATAATAAAACATAATCATTGGAATTCTACTAGTCTAATAACTACAAGAACAATCATTATTATTTTCATAATGAGGGAATTTATAATGCCCAACATTCTGAAACATATTGGCAAGGCCCCGACCAAGATGTCTTAAAATGATTTATGCCTCACCCAAAACCATATATCAAATTGGGAAAGGCCTCAACCAATTCCAAATCTTACTGTCCCGTGAGACCTATCGATGCACCGAAAATCTATAGCGGGCTCCACCCGTCACATACTAAGTCTAATACATTCATCATATTAAAAGTATGAATCATAACATAAACATTCGTATTAAATATAGTATATGAAATGTCAATACTTGAACCATAAAGCATAAATGGTATAAAAATAACACATCCATAGTCAAACATATCACAAAACCTTTAATACAATATGGAATATTTTGATCATAATACATCAACCTCAAACAAGTTTTAAATCCATTAATGGATATTGACATAGATGAAATGAAAACTACTTGAAAGAAATACCTATTTCTATTTTGAAACCATTTAAAAGTAACATAATTTTATCAGAATACATTTATTTTGAAAATATTCTTATAATATTTTAATGGAACCTTAGATGATGTTATAATGGCGAAAAATAGCCACACACGCCGTATAAGTTAAAAAACATTGTTACCATAATTTTTTCGAAAAGGTCATAACGTACTTTTTTCGAAAATGACGTTAAAATTCCTTTCAATACATATAAGGTAAAATAAGTGTATAAATGAAATTAAAACATATTATAGTAAATATTGAAAAGGTTTTGAAATACATTTTTAAGATAACAAGGATTTGGATGATAAAGAGGTTCTAGTAGATACCTACGTAAAAATAACCACAGATAATAAAGAGATTGTGAAATTAACCCTTACCTTGTAATTTTCCATGGTCGAGGGTATTATATCCTTCTTTAGAATAGTTATATAATTGTTATTAAATTATTAAAGAACTATATACATAAATATGATATTATTTATTATCCTCTAATATTTCTTTGTTGATAATATTTCTGTAGTATCATCGTTTTGGGTTTCAACAGATTCGTTTTCATTTATATGATTGGTTATGTAAGCCATGTTTGTTATGTATAGGATGTATTTCATTCATATACTGAAGGACATTATGTTGATAAAAATTATTTTTAGTTATAAATTAAAATTATTCTTGAATGGTTATGATTGGGAATGAATCACATCGCGTTCGTGGAAACAATAATCCATACATACGCACGAGATAAAATATAATTATATTGATGGTGAAATCATATGTAATTGGATGGTTTATCATATATAAATAATCCTTAACATGTTATATTTATTATTTAAAATAGTTATACTCATTATTATACCCATCCAAATAATCAAGTGTTTGGATAACAGACTACACCATGACGTGGTGACGGTAAGTCGTACGTATGCACGTATGGTGACTTTGTGTTTTATAGGATAGATAGTCTAATGAATATTGTTATAACATATTTATAATAACATAAAATTATGTACAAGGCACTATATTTATAATTATTTTATGTAAACAACAAATAAAGTGTAAGTGGAAGAATAAAAGAACTTGAAAGTGGTGATGAAATCTGTACCTCTTCTTCGGGTTCTTCCTTTTGATTTGACAAACATCACTCTATAGGAAAGATTTATGACCAAATTAAGGCCTCTAAGATGAAGGGAAGAATGTTTATAGGATATTTGGGTAGTTTTTGGCCCAGCCAAATGGATTCAGAGGTGTGATTTTGAGAGAAGGGAAATTTCCCTTTTATAAGAGAGGTGAGCGTCACTTTAGGAAAAGTTTCAAATATTATTTTATAATAACATCATTTTCGGTATCTAATGACCCGAAAAAGATTTATTTAGATGCTAAGGCGAGTATGGGACAAAAAAGACTCAACTAATAGGATTTAGATAGGTTTATGTCAACATATTAAAATTATCTTTTAGATGTAACTCTTAGTTATATATTTTAACACTTATCATTTCTCTTTGTATTTTCCAATTATATGGTTAATAAACATACAATAAACTGCCAAAAGAACCCAAGCTATTAATTATCAATATATAAAACCTTATAAAAGTCTTTTGGCTCAACCATAGTTTATTATGAATAATATATCAGTTAATAATATAATATTTGTTTTAAAAACTAAATTATGTCAATTTTGACACTATTTTGTATTTGATTTTTTCGAAAGTCATTAAAAAATTATCACTTTAAATAAAATTTATTTAACCAACCCTAAAGTGTCATATAAGCCAATATAATTATATTAATTTATCCAAATTCTCTATTTAGGTCACACCCACCATCATTAAATTATTTATTTTATTTATTTTCTTTGCATCGGGAAGTCCAATGTGAAACCCGACATAAAATTTTTAGTTTTTCTTTGTATTTTTTTAAAGCGTGTCTTGGACTTCATTGGGTCCAGTGTACCATGGTCATAGCCGTGTGGCCTCACATGGGTCGTTGCACGATGTCTCCAGGTTCACTGCACAACCTGCCAGATAGTCTACTAATGAAATAAAATTTGTTATGAATAGTATTAATAATATCAATAATAATAATGTCACTTGAGAATATTATTGTAATTATTAATGGTGTAAAGAATATAAAATTTGTTATGTTTATATTAATATGGTACTACTTATTATCATTATTATTATTATATTAGGTTGGTACAACTTTTATTAATATCATAAATGTCATAATTATTTCTATAACCACAAATTATTCTTATCATCATCCTTAATTATTATCATTAAAATTGTTAACATCTTAATTAACATTATCATTTTAAGGACATAACATTTATTAATCGATTATTTTTATTGTTATTGTTATGATTATTATTATTATTTTTATTATTATTAAGGTTTTAGTTTAAGAATGATATTATTATTAATGTAAATATCATTATTGGTTTTGTTTTTTTTTTTTGTTTTTTTTTGTTTTTTTTTCTATTTTATTTTATCATTTTTATTTGTTTGTTTAGGGATCCACCCTTTTTTTTGTTTTTTCACCCTCCTTCCTAGCCCATCGAACCTCTTCCCAATTTTTATCCTTCCTACAAAGCCTTGAACTCCTGGTTCACCTCTCCCTTGCGTCGCTCGAAACCCCTCCCAGCTGCCCGTCTCGCCGCCCTGCCCTCCAATGTTCAGCGTCTCACCCTCACTCCCGACTCGCACCACCACACAAACCCCACTGATGACTCCCCTTGGCCAGCCTTCAGACTAGCCAGCTGACCATCCCCTCACGCTGCACACCACCCTACTCACCTATGCTATCTAACGGACCAACCGCCTCCCAAATGGCGTACTCGGATCAAGCTGCCACATAGACCCCTGCCTCACCCATGGTCGGCCCTCCTATGAAGTCACAACCCACCAAACGTTATTCCCCAGCGACCCCCTCCCCCCCTTGTCTGATCCTTCTCCATGCCGCCACACCCTCTCCTTGTGGTATACCATTTTCTTCTATTATCCAGGGTTGTGGCCCATGTTCTTGGGGTTTAGTTTTCCAGTTGGATGGGTGATAGATTTAGGATGAAATCATGTTTTTTGTTTCTTTGTTTTGGATGGAACTTGACTCTTTAGGGTTTTTTTGGGCTACGTTAGGTGCACAATTGGAATTCGGACCAAAATGTGGGGTTTTCTTCATGCGAGGAATGTCATTCAGTTCCCTAACACCATTAGATAAATTTAATATGCTTTATTGAATTTATTAATGTGTTCCTGACTGGATTATGTGGTTTTAATGGTGTTTGTTTTGGAATGGTTAGTGTGTTTTGGTTCTATTATGACTCTTTTGTCGATATATTGTTTCAAAGGATCATTTCAGAATTGTTGTGGTGCGTTTGATGGGAAATTGATGCTTCTCGCTAAGTGTTGGAGTCTTCGACACAGAGATTTTGGATTTCACATTTAACCCTTGTTTTATGGATTAATTTCCTTCGTAAATTAATTTAGAATATTATTTAATTAGTTTATTTGATGCGAATAATGATTTTAATTGAAGTTTATATGTGCGTGTGATATAGGAGTGTTTTATGTGATAGAAAATGATGATGAACTGTTTATTAGTAGTTTATAAATTAAACAAATTGTGCTCTAGTTTAGATTCAATTAGTATTGTGTCACAGAGGAACTTTTGACTGCATTTTTAGTACTTTTGTGTCATGAGACACATTCTGAAAATTGTTTTATAAATTTTCTGGTGAATTTATTTGTTAATTTAATTAATTTATCACAATTTTTAAGTAGTTTACATACTATGAAAGTGATTTGATTTAGTTTTTTTCTTCATTTGTTTCTTTAGTGGAGAATTTATGTGACGTTAAAATATTTTTTTGTGAAAAAAACCATTGAGCTATTTATAAGTATTCTCATGATTTTGCATTTAGTTTTTTTCAATGTGAAAGAGATGGATTTTGTGTTTTGGGTGTGACATCAATGTGTATTTTTTAATAAAATATGTCATGTGTGTGTTTTGGTGTTTAAAAACATGCAAAACATCTTTAAAATTGTTTAATAAGTTTTTCCCAGGGGGTGCCTAAGTGTAAAACTTTTTTTTAATTGCAAGTGGTTTAATTGATAGTGTAAGCGATGCAGATTATATCCCAAATGTATTTTGGGTGTGTGTTTAAATAAAAATGGGGATTTTGAGTGTATTTTCATGTGTGAAGCCCAATTATTCTCTTTAGGATTCCCTTATGATAAATTTTCAAAGGGTTTACCAAATTATATCAATGGTGTGAAAATTTTTGGGAAAATGTTTGGGTGTTCGTAATATTTTAAAATTGTATTTGGGTGTGAATAATATTTAAAAACAGTATTTGGGTGAGAAAATGATGGTTTGGTGTGTGTATATACCATGATTGTCTTTTATTCATAAATTTGACATTTGACATGATTTAGAATATTAAATGTAGAAGTGATGGTGTTAATGGTATCTTTTCCTATGTGGTGTTTTGAATGGATTTCTTATGTGATGTTTAGCTATTATTTTCTAGAAATTTGTTGAGGACAAATCAGGAAGATGGGGTAGCTATAAAGGTGATCTAGGACTGGAGGGATAGTGTTCCAGAGGAGACTCAAACCAGTATCACTAACTTTACTGACAATTTCTACACTAAAAAAACATATTCTTATCATAGGTTTGTGGTATTCTATGCCATAGTTTCCTAGGTTCGTTGCCTTCTATACCATGTTTTCCGAGGGTCATGGTTTCTAAGCCACCCTTCGACTAGACACGATGTTCCTTGGACCTGAGCAAGCTAACAACCTTGAGGACTCACCCATATTTGGTTCTCCTTTGTCACTTTACATCCATCGGTGGACACTTTGGTTATTTTATAAAGTTAATGTGTGTGTGTGTGTGTTTTAAGTTAATATATTTTATTTGTTATCATTTTCATAAATCATGTTTTCTTTAAAAGTTTGTGAATGTTTAATTAATCTCTTTAATTTATGTTTTTGTCTTTAAATTCTTCTTCATTTAAATCACCAATCACCAAACATTAAAAATTATTTTCATTAAATATTGTTTAATCATTTATTTACATTTTATCTATTTTACTAGAAAATGTATTTATCATTTAAATGGTTATGCATAGAATCTTACCCTGGTGGAATCCTACTAGGCTCTTGGCTCACACCCTACATACACCGTTGGGTGTATGTAGACCTTTTTCTATGTATCTCATAGGTTGAGGCGTCGTTCTTAGTGATGGTGGTTCTGGTTGCCGATGGTCTTCACATGGAGGTTCGTATTGGATTTTTAGTTCTCTATATTTGTTGTTGTTCACTTTGGGTTTTAGTTGAATTGTAATCTTTAAACATGTTTATAGTTTAAAGGAATATTTGGTTATCTATCCCAACTTCAGTTTGTTTATCTAGTTAGTTGTCATTCTTTATTTTATTTCAGTTAAATAATTCCCATGTAACACGTCGATTCCTGGGAACTTGTGTCAGCCCGTGGGGATCAGAAACACCCTTTGGGCATTGTCGAGGACTGGGTCGGGCGCTGGGTCGGATGGTGAACATGTCTGATTTGTGAAAAAATGGTATCAGAGGGAGGACTCTCTATATTGGGTCATTTTCTATTAGTCTAGAGTTAAGGTAAAAAAAATAATGTTATCGAATCTCGATGTACTAGCTACGAGCAAGGTGCCTTTCCAGCACACCTCGTGGCCGAAATCAAGTTACCAAAGTAGGTAGAGGTTTGTCTGATTCATTGGTTCTTGTGGTTAATCTTGTTTTTTAGAAATGATAAGGGTGTAGGGTCAGTGGTCCCAGTGAACTCACAGGGTCTGGCAAGGCACGCGTAGCCGTGGAGGTTGTCCTAGAATACTCTCAGTGGTGGTGGCGTGATTGTTGTATGGCCGACAACCATATATTCCAGTCACCTGTTAACACTAGTATTCTCTTGAATCATTCCTCATCTCGTTGTTTTTGATTTATTGAAATATTGGTTTTATGTAAAAATTATTTTGTCTTGAAATATTTTTTCAAATGAAGCAATTTTAAAATTTGATGTGTAATGTTTGAAAATTGTGAGTTGAATGTTTTGGTTTAAAAAAAAATTGATGTTCTGGTTTTGACCCTTGGTGTTCTCATTGGAATCCACATGAATTGGTATATATGGAAGGAGAAATGGTTAATGGTATGAGTGGATGAAAACCAGGATAGACTTGAGTTGTGTTCCTGTGTCGCACAAGAACATTCATGTGCGAGGCCCATGAGACACCCATGGTGTTTTTTGAAACCCACTAACTCTACATACATTAAAAAAGTTTTCCTAAATGAGAATTCAGAGTGTTAGTAACTGGTGATTATATATGGCCTCGACCTTAAACCTTACATAATATTGAATTAAATGAATAATTCACATTGAGGATCTTTTCATGGTTTAGAGTTTTAGGGAATTAGGACATAACTATTACATCTCGAAAGATTACAAAGTAGACACTTGTAATCATTTTCCATAAAATAAAAACTCTTAAAAAGCTCAATGTGAATTCACTTGATCCCATCCTTGACCCTATTCCACATTAATTCCTGTGAAAAACATTTCAAAAAAACATGGGGTGAGAAAAAAAAAGCTCAATAATGGATACACAATGAATGAAAACAGTTAGTTTTTCAAAACAGCAAGTAAACCATGTATTCTTTATCAAAGTAATATCATTCACCATTATGAAGTAGTAAAAACTCTTCAATGAATAAAAAATAATTTCGTAACATTTGTTAACCAAATTATTACCATAAACCCCATATAAAGAACACCTAACATATAAAGGTAACTTGGGACATAAATATACTTAAATGGAATAACCATACGATCGACTTCCACACATATCACTTAATGGTATAGCCATACAGCTGACTTCCATACCAAATTAATTGGAGGTTATAACGTAACCACCCATCCTGGTATTCACAGCGCCACCCGTCATAAGGTTTATCACATAACCACCCATCAAATGTCCAAGTACCATTATAAAACAATAAGACATAAAACAAATATAATGGAAAGAAAACATTTCCACAATTTGATCATAATATATCACTTAAATATATTGACATAACAAATCCATTATAAAACCCATTTTCAGTACCAAAATTCATAAAATAGTATATGATTTTTATTTCATTTTAAAAACAATATGGCTTGTTGAGGAAGCCAGTGACCAAATAATACTTGCGGCGGCGGAAAAGTTCGTTGTCACTGCGTACGTTAAGTGAAACATTACATTTTGTCGTTTTGTAAAACGATTTGTAGAAAAAGATTCAGTTTGAATGAAATGAAAATTCAAAGGTTTTTTATATAGCGTATAAAAGAAAGTCTTGTATTAGAACAAAATATGCCTCAATGAAAGGAGATTGAGACGAAGTCCCTTACCTCGTGTCCGACGTGACTCGATTGCTCTTTAATCTCCTGAATAATAAACTAATGTTAATTTATACTTGCTTAAGAACCTTTTTCAAGATTATTATTCCTTTTATATCACTTATTTACATGTTATAAACATTATGTAATCATTTAAGTTAAATTTTTTTGTTTTGTCGATATTTGGTTCTTAAGTAGAATGTGGACTTCTTACGATTACATTTTGTTCATGTGGTCAAAGGTTCATTCTATCCAGAATGATATTCATGATTTGGATATCATATATATCATATATATCTAGCTTATACATGTATTTACAATAGTATATAACATTTAGAGGTAAGAAATGAAATGCACCATTCATGGAGATTGTAATCCGTACGTACGCATGAACATCACATTCATTTCTATTTCATGTTTAATGTAGTGAAATCATAATTATATTAAGTTATATTATAATTCCAGTATAATATCATATATAATATCATTAACTACATCCTTTATATGTCCCACATGTGGCATTAATGAATCAAATCACTTTGAGGGGCCGGTAGTCCGCACTTCCTGAAATGAAAATATCACATTTTCCCATAATGGAAACCATAAAGGTATGTCATAAATGAAAAATAAATAAGAATAAGGAAAACATAAACATAACATATATCATATATAAATAGAGTGAAATCTTAATGTCCACCATTGAAGGTGTTAAAAGAAGATTGAACAATCATCGTTTCGTGAGGCAGAAATTCACCAACCAAAGAAACAGTAACTTCTTTAACCAATAGACGGAGGTGTGTGTAGGTGTAGCTCGAATCCTTCTCATAACAACATCCTATTATATTGAAGATACTGGTGTTGTTACAAAATAAAGGAATGACAAGAGTTTAGAGGGTTGGAGAAGCTAAATAATACAAAAGAACACAAGTGAAGACATTATCTTAAAATCAGATAACTCTTCTTGGTTTGAACCAAAAGGGTTCCTTCAAGAGATTTCTGCCCAATGTATGGCTTCTAAAACGAGGAGAGGGATGTGGAGAGATACAATGAGCATGGGTTGGTCGTGCCAAAGGCTTTAGAGGTGTGGGTAAGGTGGTAGAGGTGGGGGTATTTTATAAGAGGAGAGGAGGGGCACTCTTGGAAACTTATAAAAGGATACTTTATTATAAAATTCTTTTCAGATTTAAAAGGTCCCAAAATTATATAATTCGAGGATAAGGGGATAAGAGTTCAAAATCCACCCATCCAATAGGTTTTTCACAAGGGTAGGTCTTATATTTTAAATTATCATTTCATTTTATTTAAATCATTAAATAATGAGGTAATCACTCCATCATCATGGTGTCATAAATAATTTAATTTATTTAATGTCTAAAAATTATAAAAAAATATTGTTGTCTTAAATCTTTTTAGCTTTATAATGAATATTTATAGTAAAAAATATGACTTGTATAACCCCATTTAAAAATTGGTTTAGTAAAACAACTCATGTTTGTGACATTTTTATTTTAACTTTATATAAAAAGTTATTAATGTCATTTTCCTACGAAAGTGGCCCCATGGGGTCCCCAAGTTGACCCATGGATTGTCTTTGTCACCCATGACACATAAAATAAGGATAGGACATGTGTCAAGGACATTTAAAATTATTAAAACATTATTTTTTCCTTAAACTACACTAATTACCTCTAATCGCGATTAAAAACATAAAAGTTACTATTCACCAAAAAATTATTTTAATCCCATTGAACAACATTTTACTTCTTAATGAAAACCATGTATGTAGGATTTTTTTAATTCAAAACAAAGAGGTGGTAAAATTTCATTTAAATGAAAAAATCAGTTTTTTAAGTACCACTTAGTTTTTTTTGGAGAAGGTGACATGGATTGGTTTCCCAATCCATGTCAGAAGGAATTTATTAAATGAAAAGTTTACAATGAGGTCTCGAGGTGCAATGAATTTACGCCATCTGAAAACAAGAAAACCACCAAACAGAAGTACATCTTTAAAGAACCTGGTATACAACATCGAAGGGCTATAGAAAATTAAAACTGAAGATTCAGCCAGCAGCTTCTAGGTGCGTGCAAACACAGAGGCTCCAGATCAGCAAAATCAGAGAGATAATTGAGATAAAGGCAGCATGTTGCGGCAGAGAAGCAGTTCAATCCAAGCAGCCAGCTCAGAATCTGAACTCAAACAGGCAGCAACACTCCTTCTAAAAGGAAAAAACATGCAGCAAAGCCCCATAAAATATGAAAATCCCCATCTAATAGGCAAAAACTCAGAATCTGATCTCAAATAGGAAGAAAAGATCAATCAAATAGGCAAAAAATAGAGATATAGCAGCAAGAGAAAGTTGAGAAAATCCAGAATAACTCATCTTCAGTAAATGAAATCGTAGGTTGACCTCAATGTCGAAATAGTTCCATTTTAACCTGCACTCCAGGAAGAGCATCCACATGAGAAGATTCCCCAGTTTTACCGGCAGCCACATTCCAACAATAGCAGCAGACCCCTCCCAAATTGTAATCAACGCCAGATAGCTCCAAGATATATGAACAGTCTGAGAGTGCAATAGGTACGTGATATCACATAGGAGCCAGCAACAACATCCAAGCTGAGACAGTCAAAAACAAGCAGAGACCGATGTAAAACATAGATGTCTCCATAGAAGATAATAACATGCATCAAAACTTCAATCTTCTAGGCATGGGCATATCCAGAGCAACCAAACCAGGAATCCAACTGAGAAAAATGCAGAAAAGAATAAAAGCAGAGGTTTAGAAGTATTTCAGCTTGGAAGAAACCAAAAATCCAGCATATACAGCACACCCTGTGTTCCTGGAACAAACCCAAGCATTCTGCACTATGCACCATTCCAAAGCAGTCCAAGGGTGTTAAAGTCTATCAAAACAGCTCTAAAAGAAAACAGAAAACCAGTTCCAGCAACAAAAACTCCCAATGGTGTCACTTGCATCCCAAGCAGTCTGCACTGCTCTTAACATCAGATCAAGAGAAAGCAGAACCAGCATCATCTAAATAACCACTTTAAAACTGAAAGGTATCAGGCTAGCATGAAAGATCAGAGCCAGAAATCCAATCAGCATCCACAAGTACTCATCATACAAAATCCAATAGCACATGCATTATACAGATCAGAATGAGGAAAACTCCATTTCATGTCATTACATGTGCAAAAGAGAGTAGAATCAATCCAAGTAAAAACAGATTAACCACTACCAGAAGTAAGGGAACTCCAGAAGACAGGAAAATCAAAACACTATGACCAAGGAGAGGAAAGAACCGGCTCAATGCAGAAAAAGACCAGAAAAACCTCAACCAATAAGGGGAAACATTTAGGAGCGCAGTCAGTAACCTTCATGCAGCCCTGTTTCATGCCCTCTAGAAAAATCAAGAAGCACCTGAGGCAGTATGGAGGCAAGGGAGTGAAGAAATTAAAGAAAATGATTCAGATAGATCTAAAAAAACAGAACCATCAATACAGTATGAAAATTCAAAAATGATCTTCATAGAGTAAAGAAAACATCCAGCAGAAATGCAAAAGTCATCTTAAGAAATCATTTCTGTTTCTTTCATTGAATATCTCCTACTTTGTAGCCAAATAGGCGCTCTTAGTGATCTCTCCTTTCTTAAAGGAGTTGTATAAAATTTCATCACTGAGTCCCTCCGAAGAAACAAGAGCTTCACATGTTGGTACAGTACATTTATCATCCCTTTCAGCTTTTTTCTCCATCTCTACATGTTGATTTCTAATAGGGGCAGAAACATTATGTCTAGCAATGTCCAAAGAGCGAGTGACAATAGTCCTCTCCACATGAGAAAAATCCCTGCGTTTTCTATTTTTTTAGGATTGGGTGTAATAAACCCATCCTAATCCACTATTGGTTTCTTACCTTTCCTGGCCATGTCCCTTAAGTATTTCTCCTCAATATCAGTAGATTTTTCTTCTTTTGCGCTTAGTGAGAGACTATCTTCAGATGCCTCACACCTCTCCTTTTCCTCCTCTTCTTGAGTGCCTTCTTTAATTTTCACTATCGACCTATCTTCAAGTAAGGGTGAGGGCCTATGATGTACATTTTCATTCACCACATAGGGTGATATATCATTCTTGCCAAAATTCAGAGAACCTTCATGATCCCTCCATGAATCACAATGTTCTGGAGGCACATTAGATGTCCCGGAGACATCCTTGGCAAAATGAGTCACAATATCATCAGCAGATATTGATTTAGAAGGATTCAAGTTAATTTTAGCACTGGTCTTTTCTACCCAAAATGCTTTGCAGTGAGGTTGAGGTGGTTTAGAGTTTTTTGACTCACATTCTCCCATATAATGACCAACTTTGAAGCAGCAATTACAATAAGGTGGGACATTTTCCAAAACCACTTCTTGAAAAAAACCTTTATCACCATTCTGGAGCCAAAATCTGGAAGGCAAAGCTTGAGAAATATCAACCTCAGTGCAGATTATAGTAACTAAGGGACGAGAAAAGTTCAAGGTGGCAGAATCTAATCTGATCGGAGTTCCAAATAGACTTGCAATGGCAGTAAGAGAATGCTGCTTAAATAAATGTAGAGGAAAACCTGGAAAACCGATCCAAAGGGGGACAATAGTGGGCTCAAAACCTATTTCAAAATCGGTAGACCACATGAAAACCTTTATATAAGCCCCCCCAAAAGACCATGAACCTCGAATCCAAAATCAGTAATAGTCCTTGTCCGAGGAGAACCGAAACACAACATTCAAACAGTTCAGAAGGCCGATCTGGAAGTTTGTAAAACCTATGTTCTCAAGGGTTTTGCGCAAAAAGAACAGCGAAAGTCAATTTTTGATAAAGCGTCCTACAAGAACAAATCGTAGGTCTGAAGAAAGATCGTTTACCTCATCCTCGGAGAATCTAATCACTTATAGACCTCTGTCCTGGTAGGTTTTTGGAGCAAAAGAGCTGGAGGACTTGGATTATGTGCGGGGGATTCCACCCAAGACCACATCTGCGAAGGATCGCTCATCTTGGAACCCTTGATCAGCAAAGTTACAGTTGAGACGCCTGTCGCCTGAGAGCGTCCCCTTCCTGTGAGCCTCCATCTCCATCACCATATGCTCTTTTAAGTACCACTTAGTGATTTCACTATTCATCAAAAATTCAAGTTTTTCATAAAAATAGCAAAAATTCACCCTAAGCTATATTTGATATTCCGAATTCAAAATTGATGTCTATTTTAAAAAATTCAAAACATTTTTGTTTCATTTATTAATTTAATAATTAATTCCCATTGTTTAAACAAATAGCGTGTTTTTATGAAACAAAATGTATCAAAAGATTGACACTAGTTTATGTCCAATTACAAAGTGAAATTAATTCCAATGAACACAATTGGATTAAATGGTAAAAATATATTCTAATTGAACTTTAAATCCAATTCAAAATACAATCTAACAATATAAATAAATTAGATTAAAAAGATGTTTTGAATTAAAATACAACATTTTTCACTATTAATTAAAAAATGATCTTTATCGAAAAAATACTAAAAAATTACACAAAGTAAATTTTGATGTCCTGATTCTAAATAATAATTTTATTTTGTCCAATAGAATGTATAAGAGTGACCAAAACTATATTTAATGATGGTTCTCCATCAAAAGGCGATTAGTGGACCTTTATTGAAAATTACTGTATATATGCCTAAAATTGAATTCTTCCCGTATTTTATGACTTTATCATTTATTGAATAAATGTAATAACATTTAACAAACATATATAATCATATTTTAGTTGTTTCTATTCATTCTCGCTAATAAAATGGATACATGTTAACAACCATTTAAAATAATATTATTTTATTACTTGTGTGGAACGTATGATTTCAAAAAAAACTCTTTGTTGAGTATCAGGTATGCTATCGAACACAGAAACCCCTTTTAAGTAAAATTAATATTTAATTCGTAAATATTAATAAATATGAAAATGTTTTATTCTTTATTGACCTAGGATGTTACATCCTTCCCCTATTTTGGGAATTGTGTCCTCGCAATTTTATTCACTTATCAAAATAAGTGGAGGTATTTATCCCTCATAGCATTTTCAGATTCCCACGTTGCCTCTTCCACCATATTGTTTTTATTCACAAAACCATTACCTGGTGAATAACATTATTTCGCAAAACTTTCTCTCTATGGTCAAGAATATGTACTGGTTGTTCTTCATAAGAGAGATTCTCTTCTAACTGAACTACCTATGGGCTCAAAACATGAGATGGATCTGGCATATACTTTCTCAACATCGAAACATGAAAAACATTGTGTACCTGAGATAAACTCAGAGGTAATGCCACTATATATGCAACTGATCCAACTTTCTCCAGAATTTCATATGGCTCAATGAACCATGGACTCAGCTTTCCTTTTTTACCAAATCGTATCACACCTTTCCATGGTGAAACTTTGAGAAAAACATTATCACCTACCTCTAAAGATAGATCCTTCCTCCGGTTATCCACATAACTTTTTTGTCTGCTCTGAGCTTTTCTCATGTGTTTCTAAATCAACTAAAATTTTTATGCCATCTCTTCTACCAATTCTGGTCCCATCAGCTTCCTTTAACCTACTTCATCCCAAAAAGATAGAGTTCGACACCACTTCCTATATAATTCTTCAAATAGAGCCATATATATACTAGAATGAAAACAGTTATTATATTAAAATTCAACCAAATAAAGATGATGGTCCCAAATTCCCTGATAATTCATCGAACAAGCACGTAGCATATCCTCCAATGTCTGAACAGTTCGTTCTGACTGCCCATCTGATTGAGGATGAAAAGATGAACAAAAATTTAATTCAGTACCCAACTACTTTTGAAGGCCTTTACAAAAGATAAGAGTAAACCTAGGATCACGATCAGATACAATGGATAGGTTAACTCCATGAAACCTGACTATATATTTAATATACAATCGAGAAAGTGGATCAAGAGATAAAGTATCTCAAATATGAAGGAAATGAGCAGATTTAGTCAAGTGATTAACAATAACCCAGATTTCATTATTACCTCACGATGTCTTCGGTAATCCCACAAAAATGTCCATGGATATATTTTCCCATTTCCACTCTGGCACTGGTAAAGGCTGAAGCATCCATTTCGGCAACTGCCGCTCTGATTTAACCTGATGACAAGTCAAACACTTCACAGAAAAATCAGTAATATCTCTTTTCATTCTATCCCACCAGTAATACTCTCACAGATCATTGTACATCTTAGTACTGCCAGGATGAACTGAAAACGAGGAACTATGATCATCACATAACAACTCATTCTTTAACTGTGAATCACTAGGCACACATAATCTCTTCCCAAACCTCAAAACACAATCATTATCAGTGTTAAATTTAAGAAAATTACCCTTCTGAACCAGCACTAACTTTTTTTGTAACCAACTTTCTTTATTTTGTGCTTGCTTAATTCTGTCTGATAGGGATGATCTCACTCATTCCTGAAACAAAATAGACGAACTTCCAGCACCAAAAACTTCTATTCCAAAGTTCATAAATTCAAAAACCAAAGGATCTCATTCCAAACATATCATGGTTAATGAAGCATTACTTTTTCGACTCAAAGCATCAGCCACTTTATTTGCATTTTCCAGATGGTAAGGAATTGTACAATCACAATCCTTGATTAATTCTAGCCATCTCCTCTGTCTCATGTTCATATCTTTCTGAGTGAATATATACTTTAAACTTTTGTGATCAGTATATATTTCACACTCTACTCCATACAAATGATGCCTCAAAATTTTTAATGAAAAAACAACAGCAGCTAATTACAAATCATGTGTAGGGTAATTTACCTCATGAGTTTTCAACTGACGTGAAGCATAACCAATTAACTAATCATTATGCATAAGGACACAACCAAGTCCCTTCAACTAAGCATCACTGTAGATAAAAAACTCACTATTCCTGGAAGGAAGTGCCAAAAATGGAGCATTCACCAATCTTATTTTCAACTCCTAAAAACAATCATCACATTGTTTTGTCCAGATAAACTTAACACCCTTCCAAGTTATCCTAGTCATTAGACTAGATAACGGTGAAAATATTTCAAAAAACCTTATGTAGTAACTTGCCAAACCAAGAAAACTACAGATCTCAGTGACATTTGTGGGTCTTGGCCATTCTTCAACAACTTTTGTTTTATCAGGATCAACAGTTATGCCATATTTTTAAACAATGTGACCAAAGAAATAATTTTTTTGTAACCAAAACTCACACTTGAAAAATTTTCCATACAATTGCTTTTATTTTATGGTTTTCAATATAACCCTTAAATGACTTTCATGATCCTATTTACTTTTAGAAAACACCAAAATATCATTGATGAAAACAACAACAAACTTATCCAAGAACTCATGGAAAATTATATTCATAAGGTCCATGAATACAGCAGGTGCATTGGTTAACCCAAAAGGCATAACTACAAATTCACAATGGCCATATCTAGTACGGAACACAGTCTTTGGAATGTCTTATTCTTTTACTTTCAAATGATGGTACCCCGAACTCATGTCAATATTAAAAAAATACTGAGCTCCCTGAAGCTGATCAAACAAATCATCAATATGAGGGAAAGGATACTTGTTCTTAAAAGTGATTTTATTCAAGGCTCTATAATAAATGTAAAGTCTCATTGAACCATCTTTGTTTTAAACAAACAAGACAGGAGCACCTCGTGGTGATGTTCTAGGTCGAATGAAACCATTATCTAATAACTATTTCAATTGTTTCTTTACCTCTAAAAGTTCGACTTGATCCATTCGATAAGGGGGTTTTGAAATTGGCTTAGAATCAGGAACTATGTCAACAATAAATTAAACTTCCCAATCATGAATAATACCATGAAACTCATCAGAAAAAACATCAAGATACTCATTTACCACTGGCACATCATTAATCTGAACAGTTCCTCTATTTTCTACAATATGTGAAAGATAACATTCATTTCCATCTTTTACTAGTTTCTCAACTTCCTGATATGTTATCAAAATCAAGGGTTCATTCATGTACACAAACTGAAAATCCTCTTGAATAGAAACCATTTTAGCTCTCCAGTCAATATTAGCATGATAAACTGAAAGCCAATCCATGCCCAAAATAACATCAAACTCTACTAGAGGCAAAACAATAAGGTTTGCTGGTAGATTCTTTCCACACACAAGGATAGGAAGGATCTTATAATTTATTTTTTTCTCAACGTTCCCTCCGGGTGTTTTTACAATAAGTTCCGGATTCATATCTTGATATGGAATTCCCAATTTACTAGAAAACGTCTCAGAAATGAAAGAATGTGTAGACCCTGAATCAAACAACACATTGGCGTAATCTGAACAAACAAACAGTGTACCTGATACTACTTCATTTGATGGTCCAACATCTTCTAAAGTAGTTGCAAAGTATTTCACCACCCCTTTATGCTTGTAGTTTGGATGCTTTCCCTTAGTTTAGTTCTTCATTAAATACTCATTTCCATAATGACCCATTTCAATACACTTAAAACATCTTACCGCTGGCTTTTCATTGCCTACTTCATCATCTTCCTTACAGTTACGAGCAATATGACCAGACTTACCACACCGAAAGAACTTTCTAGACTTGGATAAACATTCTCCAGGATGAATTTTACCACACTAATCACATGATGAATATTTGTTTTTATTACCTCCCTTCTACTTTGATGAAATATTCCCTTCTACCTTCCAACTGGACCTCTTATTTTGTTGTTTGTCAAAGAACACCCGATCATCGACAAACTCCATTTCCACCTTCTCCACACATCGAACATGATTTTCATTACTTTTGAACTCACATGAAGCTAAATCCCTTTGATACCTTGGCTTTAACCCTGAGTAAAAACTATTTATTTTACTATCATGATCTCGTATAAAATTTGGGCCATACCTTTCCAGTCGAGTGAGCTTTGCTTCATAAGCAGCCACTGAGTCATCCTCCTACCTCAATTCTAGAAAAAAAATTTCCATCCTAAGACGAACCACCTTAGGAAAATATTTCTCAAGAAGCATACCATTCAATTCGTCTGAGTGAAGATCATCAATCTCATCACTATCCCGAATATTTTTCATTATCGACCACCACTGATCTTCTTCACCTTCAAAACGGTAAACAACAAGACTAACCTTCTGATGTTCTGAACACCCCATGACATGAAAAATCTTCTTCAGTGCTTTAATCCACCCTTCATCTAGCACAGGGTCAGTTGATCCTCTGAATGATGGGGTATGTTTCCTCATGAAATGTTCCAACACTGAAATTTTCCTCTACGGTTGATCTGTATGATCTCGTGCATGGATACCACCACCATTTATATCCTGAGTCAACTTTTCCATCACTACAACAAACTATTCAGTTCCAATTCCTACCATATCAGGTTGCTGTTTTGGAAGGTTGTATTCCTCCTGATTTCTTCCCAACATAGTTTCCTTGTTTCCTCTGTGGAAAACCATTCTGAACACAGAAATATCTTATTCGAAGCAATATGGTAATCTTTAAATTCTATATCATTTCAGTCATACCATAAATTAATTTATAATTTAACAATTTTCTAACTCATAAAGTTCTCTAAACCGACCTCTGATACCAACTATAAGGCCCCGACCTTAAAACTTCCTTAATATTGAATTAAATGAATAATTCAAATTTTGGATCTTTTCATGGTTTAGAGTTTTAGAGAATTAGGACATAACTATTATATCTCAATAGATTACAAAGTGGACACTTCTACTATGTTTCCGTAAAATAAAAACTCTTAAAAAGAAACATTTCTAGTTCCATGTTTTAGATGGAATGACTTTCCCTTGATCCCATCATTGAACTTAATACACATTATTTCCTGTGAAAAACATTTCAAAAAAAACATGGGGTGAGCATAAAAAGCACATTAAGGGATACACAAAGAATGAAAACTGTTAGTTTTTAAAAACAGAAAGTAAACCATTTATACATTATAAAAGTAATATCTTTCAGCTTTATGAAGTAGTAAAAACTCTTCACAGAATAAAAGATCATTACTTACCCTTTTGTAACCAAAAGATTACCATAAAACCCATATAAAGAACACATAACATATAAAGGTTACTTGGGACATAAACATAATTAAATGGAATAACCATACGGTCGAATTCCACACATATCACTTAATAGAACAGCCATACGGCCGACTTCAATACCCAATGCATTGGAGGTTATAACATAACCACCCATCCTGGTATTCAGGGCACCACCCGTCATATGATTTATCACGTAACCACCCGTCAAATGTCCAAGTACCATTATAAAATCATAAGACATAAAAAAATATAATGGAAAGAAAATATTTCCACACTTTGATCACAATATATCACATAAATATATTGACATAACAAATCCATTATAAAAACCATTTTCAATACCAAAATAATAAAATATTATATGTTATTTATTTCATTTTAAAAACATTACGGCTTGTTGAGGAAGCCAAAGACCAAATAAAACTAGCGACAGCGAAAAATGTCGTTGTCAATGCGTACGTTAAAAGAAACATCCATTTTTGTCGTTTTGTAAAACGCTTTTTTGAAAAATATTCCCTTTGAATGAAATGAAAAGTCAAAGGTGTTTTATACAGTGTATAAAATAATGTCTTGTATTAGAACAAAATATGCCTCAATGATAGGAGATTGAGATGATGTCCCTTACCTCGTGTCCGATGTGAGTCGATTGGTTTTTAATCTCATGACTAATAAACTATAGATAATTTTTCTACTTTCTTAAGAACCTTTTTAAAGCTTATTATTATTTTATACCACTTATTTCCATGTTATAAGCATTATGTAATCATTTAAGTTAAAAATGTTTGTTTTTTCGATATTTGGTTCCTAAGTCGAAAGTGGACTTTCTACAATTAATTGTTGTTCATGTGGTAAAAGGTTCATTATATCCATAATGATATTAATGATTTGGATATCATATATATCATATATATCCAGAATATACATGTATTTACAATGTTATATAACATTTAGTGGTAAGAAATGAAATGCACCGTTCATGGAGACGGTAAGCCGTACGTACGCATGAACGCTACGTTCATTTCTATTTCATATTTAATGAAGTGATATCCTAATGATATAAATAAATATTATAATTCCAGTATAATATCATATATAATATCATTAACTATTTCCTTTATACGTCCCACATATGGCATTAAAGAATCAAATCACTCGAGGGGGCGGTAGTCCGCACTTCCAAAAATGAAATTATCGCGTTTACCCATAATGGAAACTGTAATGGTATGCCATAAATGAAAAAAAGAAGCATAAGGAATACATAAACACAACATATATTATATATAAATAGAGTGAAATCTTAATGGCCACCATTAAATGTGTTAAAAGAAGATTGAACAATCATCGTTTCGTGAGGCATAAATTCGCCAACCAAAGAAACAGTATGTTCTTTAACCATTAGACGGAGTTGTGTGTAGGTGTAGCTAGAATCCTTCTAATAAAAAAATACTATTATATTTAAGATACTGGTATTGTCACAAAATAAAGGAATGAAAATATGTTAGAGGGTTGGAGAAGAAAAATAAAACAAAAGAACACAAGTGATGACATTACCTTAAAATCGGGTAACTCTTCTTGGTTTGAACAAAAAGGGTTCCATGAAGAGATTTATTCCCATGGAATGGCTTCTAGGATAAGGAGAGGGATGTGGAGAGAAAAATTGATTATGGTTTGTCTGAGCCAAAGGCTTGAGATATCAGGGTATGGTGGTAGAGTTGGAGGCCTTTTATAAGAGGAGAGTAGGGGCACTCGTTGAAAGTTATAAAATGTTACTTTATTATAAAATGTTTTTCAGATTTAAAAGGTCCAAAAATTATATATTTAGAGTATAAGGTGATAAGTTTTTTAAATCAACCCATCCAATATTTTTTTGACAAGTTTTGGTCTTAGATTTTAAATTATCTTTTTATTTTATTTAAATCCTTAAATAATGAGGTAATCGCTGCATCATCATGGTGTCATAAATAATTTAATTTATTTAATGACTAAAAAATATAAAAGAAATATCATGATGTAGTAAATATTTTTATATTTATAATTAATATTTATAGCAAAAATATGACTTGTATAACCCCATTTAAAAATTGTTTTAGTAAAACAACTCATGGTTGTGACATTTTTATTTTAACTTTAAATAAAAAGTTATTAATGTCATTTTCCTACCAAAGTAGCCCCATGGGGTCCCCAAGTTGACCCATGGATTTTCTTGGTCGGCCATGACACATACAATAAGGGTAGGACATGTGTCAAGGTCATTTAATTTTATTAAAACCTTTTTTACCTTAAACTACAATAATTACCTCTAATCGCGATTAAAAACATAAAAGTTACTATTCACCAAAAAATTATTTTAATCCCATTGAACCACATTTTACTTCTTAATGACAACCATGTATGTAGTATTTTTGAAATTCAAAACACAGAGGTGGTAAAAGATCATTTAAACGAAAAAATCAGTTTTTAAGTATCACTTTGTGGTTTCACTATTCATAAAAAATTGAGGTTTTTCAGAAAAATACCAAAAATTCACCCTAATATATATTTTATATTCCAAATTCAATAATGATGTCTATTTAAAAAAATTAAAAACATATATGTTTCATTAATTAATTTAATAATTAATTCCCGCCATCAAAACAAATAGTGTGTTTTTATGAAACAAAATGTATCAAAAGATTGACACTAGTTTAAGTACAATTTCAAAGTGAAATTAATTCCAATGACCAAAATTGGATTAAATGGTAAAAATATATTCTAATTTAACTTTAAAACCAATTCAAAATAAAATGTAATCATATAAATAAATTAGATTAAAAATATGTTTTGAATTAAAATACAACAATTTTCACTATTCATTAAAAAAATGATCTTTATCAGAAAAATACCAAAAATTTACACAAAGTAAATTTTGATGTCTCAATTCTAAAAAAGAATTTTATTTGGTCTAATTGAATGTATATGAGTGACCAAAACGATATTTAATTAAGGTTCTCTATCCAAAGGCGATAAATGGACCTTTAGTGAAAATTAGAGTATATATGCCTAAAATTGAATTCATTTCATATTTTAAGACTTTATACTTTAATGGATTAATGTAAAAACATTTTAAAAACATATATAATCATATTTTAGTTGTTTCTATTCATTCCCGCCAATACAACGACTACGTGTTAACTACCATTTAAAATAATATTATTTTATTACTAGTGTTCAACGTATGATTTCAAAGAAAATCTTTGTTGCGTATCGGGTACGCTATCGACCATAGAAACCCCTTTAAACTAAAATTAATATTTAATTCATAAATATTAATAAATATGAAAATGTTTTATTCGTTATTTACCTGGGATGTTACAGATTATGTGGCATGTCATTGTGTTTTTGAAATGTTGGATGTGAGGCGTTTTTAGCCGAAAATCCATTTTGAATGATTTGTGTCCGGATTTTGAATTCTTATTTGTATGTTTGTATGAAAGCATGAGGTAAATGTTTCCTTTTTAGAAGTCCTACGGGAAGCCCTTGTAGTGGTTCCCCTGCATGCTTAGTGTTCACTTGTTGTATGTCGTGGCCATTAGACCTGTTTGATAGGGTGCATGGTTTTCTTTCTTAACTAGTGTATACCTCCCTGAAGTGTTAATATGCGATTGAAGTGTGAACATGGCCAATTCCTCATTGGGCAGCCCTCCAGTTGATTGAAGGGCTCTCTTCTTGAATTCTAGGATTGAACCCACCCCCTCTTTATAATAAAGCAGATCCTCTCCCATCGAGAGTGTGACGTGAGAGGGGTTGAATGAATCATGGGTTTTATTTAGACATTTGATAGTCAAGGGTGAAGTTTGACCTCATTAATTTGAATGTTCTTTTTAGAAAAAGTGATGGAGATTCTAATGGGGAATGGTGGAAGCAGCCTAGAGTTATTGGTGTCGGCCACTATTCTAAATGACCTTTGATCCTTCGTTGGTCTCATTTATAGAAGGGTCTTTGTTAGGCCACTAGTGTGGTAGACCCAGTCACATGGGGAGGCTACGGTCTATTACAGGAATCACGTGTTGTTTAAGACCCAGGTCTAAGTCCTTCTCTATATAATGTTCCTCTCAATAGAAATGGTCATGATCAGTGATGATTTGCGGTGTCGTGTTCACATTCAGTGTGACAAATGATGATGAGCATGCACCATTTCATCTCTTATATTGGGGAACGTTTGGTGTATAATCAGTTGGATGTCGTAATGTGTTGTGTTTTCTGGTGTTGTCTCGGTTTCAGTGTGGTTTCATGTGACAACAAAAGGAGAAGCTCCCTTCGAATGTCTTTAAAGCCTAACTGCGAGACATGAGATGCTTCAAAAATCGTGGCTCTATCCATAGGCCTCAGAGTGAAGCTAGTGCGTACTCAAGAACCCCGAGAGTTTTTTAGACCCCAACATTATTTTTGTCACTAGTATTGAAGTTGAAGGTGGTTTAAACTGCTTTTTGGGGTTGATCCATTCCGAATAAATCATTTGGGTGTGTGAGGCTTCCTATACCTACGAGGAAGCAAGGTTTTTTCATACCTTAAAGTCCTGGGGTTTGAATCCCACCAGGTGTAAACCTCTATTAGTGGTCCTTATGGGTTCATTTAGGTATGTTGGTATCAGATTTGGATACTGCTCATCCAAAGACATAGTGAAGCTGGTTGGTCTTAGGTCATGGTTTTGACACCTGGTGGTCAGGCCCCTCCCTCCCCACCCCTTATGGTGCGGTGTTTGGACACTGTTAGGATGTTTTCAATGATTTCACCTTATATCAGTTCTAATGGTGGGGAGATCCACGATTGATATCTCAAAAGTGTTTGGTTTTTCTCATTATGGTAGGAGTCTTCCCAGGCCACCTCGTGTTAGTTTTCTAGGAGTCTCAGGGCATTAGTAAGTTTCTGATGATGGGGAGCCCTTTTAGGATTCTCCAGGTTGAGCATTTGTTTCTGTTCTGGAATATGTCTCAGTGGTGAGTGATAAGAGTGTTCCTTGGATGTGGATGGTCTTGTTTGTTCATTCCAGTCAAACTGTGTGGTTTTATTTGAATAGTTCTTGAGGAATTTCACCTTTTGAAGTTGGTAATATCGGGTGCATGATTTCTTACCCTTGATCTGTCAAATAGAGGTGTTGTAGCCTTTTGGGGCAGACGACACATATCAGGAAGTCTTTTTAGGAGTTTCTTGAAAAAGCCTTTGAGTAACATTCTCTGAGAATGATGCTTTTTCCTCTTGTGGTTTGTTGATTGTGGGGTTCCTCTTCGTACTTTAAGGGTATTGTTTTCTGATTTGAGTCTCAACCATAGTTGTGGATTTCCGGGGATGGGAAGCATTATGGTGGGGAGAATTGACACACCCACAGTCATTAAATTATTTATTTTATTAATTTTCATTGCCTCCGGTAGTCCATGTTGAAGTCCGTCTTAAAATTTTGAGTTTTTATTTGTATTTTTTTAAACGCGTGTTTTGGAATTAATTGCGTTCAGCACACCGTGGTCAATGCTGTGCGGCCTTGCCTGGGTTGCCGTAGGACCTTTCCTAGTTCACCGCACACCATGCCCGATGTTCTACTATAGAAATAAGATGTATTAATAATGGGTTTAACAATGTTAATAATATTAATGTCGCTTGAGAATAATAATAATATTATTAATGCTGTAAATTATATAAAATATATTAAGTTGTTATTAATATCGTATTACTTATTATTATTTTTAATATTATGTTAGGTTGTTAACACTTTTATTAATATCATAAATGTCATTATTATTACTATCACCATAAATTATTCTTATCATCATCCTTAATTATTCTCATTAAAATCGTTAACATCTCAATTAACATAATTATTTTCAGGACATAACATTCATTTGGCTATTATTGTTATTGTTATTCTTATTTTTATTATTATTTTTATGGTTTTAGTTTATGAATGATATTTTTATAAATGTTAATATTATAATTAGATTTGTTTTATTTAGTTTTATTTTTTTTCTATTTTTTGTTATTCTTTTTTATTTTTCCTTTAGAGTTTCACCCATTTTTTATTTTGTTGTTTTCGGTCCCCGCCTACATAGCCTGTCGAACCCATTCCCCATTTTTCTACTTCCAAAAAACTGCCGCCCCCTGGCTCACCTATCCCTCATGTTGCCTGAAACCCCTCTCAACTACCTAGCTCATCGTCTTCCCCTCCAATGTCAATTGCCGCACCCCCGCTCCCAACTCACGTCGCCGCACGGACCCTGCCAATGACTCCCCTCAGCCAGCCATCAGACCAGTCAGTTAGCCTTCCCCTCACATTTCACCCCTACCCTCCTCTCCCACATCGTCCGACAGACCAATCCCCTCCCGAAGAGCCTACTCGGCTCGAGCCACCGCACGGACCCCCGCCACGCCACCAGTTGACCCTTATATGGAGTTGTGACCCTCCAACCTCCATTTTTCGGTGACCGGACCCCCCCCCCTTGTCGAGCCTTTTACGGGCCACCACACCCTCTCCATACAGTATACCCTTTTCTTCTCGTTTCTAGGGTTTTGTCCCTTATTCATGGGCTTTCATTTTCCAGTTGTTTGGGTATTATATTTAGGATGAAATCATGTGGTTTGTTGTCTATTTTTTATTAAACATGACTCCTTAGGGTTTTCTTGGGGTGCGTTTGGTGCGAAATTGGAATTATCACAAAAAATGGGGTTTTTTTCATGCAAGGTACGTCGTTCCGTGCTTTACCACCATTAGTTGAATTTAATATGTGTGATTAAATTTATTTATCTGTTCCTGATGTGATTCTGTGGTGTGAATGGTGTTTTTGTTTTGGAATGGTTTGCATGTTTTGGTTCTATTGTGATACATTTGTCGATATATTGTTTCAAAGGATCATTTCAGAATTGTTGTGGTCCATTTGATGGAAGATTTATGTTTCACGCTGAGTGTTGGAGTCTTTGACACCAAGGTAGGTGATTTCGTATTTAACCATTTTTGTTGAATAAATTTTCTTCTAAAATTAATTTAGTATAGTATTTAATTATTTTATTTGATTAAAATAATGTTTTTAATTGAAGATGATATGCGCATGCGATATAGTAATGTTTTATGAGAAAAAAAAATTATGTTGAACTATTTATTAGTACTTTATAAATTATACAAATTTTTCTTTGAGTTAGAGAAAATTTGTGTTGAGTCACAGAGGAACTGTTGACTGCATTTTTCGTATTTTCGAGTCATGCAACATATTGTGAAAATTATTTTATATATTTTCTGGTGAATTAATTTGTTAATTTAATTAATTTTTCACAATTTTTACATAGTTTACATGCTTCAAAAGAGAATTTATTGCATTTTTTTGTGCATTTGTTAAATTAGTCGAGCGTTTATGTGATGTTAATGAGTTTTGTTGTGATAACCTTCATTGAGATATTTATTAGTATTCTCAATATTTTGCATTTAGTTTGTCTGAATGTGAAAGAGATGTCGTGTGTGTTTTGGGTGTGACATCAATGTGCATTTTTTCATAAAAGTGGTCCTGGGTGCGTTTTGGGTTTTAATGTTTTTCAGAACATCTTTTAATTTGTTTAATAATTTTTTTCATGGGGGTTACCAAAGTGTAAAACTATTTGTTTAATTGGAAGTCGTTTATTTAATGGTGTAAGAGATGTATATTATGTCCAAAAAGGAATTTGGGTGTGCGTTAAATTCATAATGGTGATTCTGAGTGTGTTTTAATGTGTGATGCCCGATGATTCTATTTAGGATTTCCTTATGAAAACTTTTCAAAGGGTTTACCTAATTATATCAATGGTGAGAAACTTGTTGGGATAAGTTTTGGGTGTGAATAATATTTCTAAATGGTATTTGGGTGTGCGTAATATTCCAAATCGTTATTTGGGTGTGAAAATGTTGGTTAGGTGTGTTTAAGTACTATGTTTGGATTTTATTAATAAATTTGACATTTGACATGATTTTGAATTTGAAAAGTAGAATTGATGGAGTAAATGGTTTCTTGTCATGTGTTGTGTTTTGCTTGGATTTCTTATGTGATGTGTACCTATAATAATATTGAAGTTTGTTGAGAACAAATCAGGAAGTTGGGGTAGCAAGGAAGGTGAACTCGAACTAGTGGTCCAGTGTTCCGGAGGTGACTCGACCCTGTTTCAGTGACAAGACTGATGATTCCAACACTAACTAAACCTATGCTTATCTGAGGGTCGTGGTCTTCTAAGCCACGTTTTATGAGGGTCATGGTTTCCATGCCACACTTCACCAAGGCTCAAGGATCTAGGGACCCGAGCTAACTAACACCCATGATGCCTCTCCCATATTTGGAGCTCTATGGTCACTTTACCTCCAACGGTGAGACACTTTGGTTATATTAAAAAGTAAGTGTGTGAGTGTGTGTTTTAATTTAATCTGTTTTATTTGAAACAGATTTCATAAATCCTATTTTCATTAAATGTGTAAGAGTGTTTAAATCTTATCTATAATATATGTTGTTTTCTATAAATTCGTCTTCATTTAAAGAACCTATCATTGAAAATTGTTTTCATTGAATAATATTTAAGAATTTATTTTGATTTTATCTATTTTATTGGAAAATGTATTCGTCATTTAAATGGATATTCTTGGAATCTTCACTGGGTGACATCTTACAGGTCTCTTTTCTCACACCCTACACACACCTTTGGGTGTATGTAGACCTTTCTCTCTGTATGTCATAGGTTGAGGCATCGTACTCAGGGATGATTGTTTAGGTTGTTGATGGTCTTCACTTGGAGGTTGTTATTGAAGTTTTAGTTCACTATCTTTATTGTTGTTAACTTTGGGTTTTAGCTGTGTTGTAAAATTTAAACCTGTTTATAGTTTAAAAGAGTGTTTGGTGGTCTATTTCTAGTTTTATTTTGTTTATCTTGTTAGGTTTATTTCTGACTTTTATTTTGGTAAAGTATTTCCCATGTAATTTTTTCATACCTAGGCACTTGTGCCAAGCCCATGGGGATCGGGAATGCCCTTTGGGCCTTTTCATGGTCCAGGTCAAGCACCGGGTCGGATGGTGATCCGGTCTTGTTCGTGACAATTTATATTTATTTGGATATTTATAATATCTATTATTTTATTATTTCATCAATATTGTAATTAATTCATCATCATTGTGTCATAAATAAATTAAATTTTTAATGTATAAAAATTATAAATAAAATACCATTATGTAGTTAATATATTTAGAATTCTAATGAATATTTATATTTGAATAAATATTGGGTGTAACCCTATATTAAAAATGGTTTACTTATTAAAGGTTGAATTTAACTCTTTTAGCTTTTCTTTAAATAAAATAATAATAAATGTCCCAATCTAATCCATGTGGACCTAAGGGGTCTTATTTAATTCTGAAGGTTTTTTTGGTCAAATTATACAAATCGAATAGAATTAATACATGTGTGAGGGTAATTATGATATCATTTCTACCCTTAATTACCCTATTTTATTTTAACCGTGGTAACTAAAAGTCAAAAGTAACTATTCACGAAAAAATATTTTCATCTTATTAAACAACATTTTACTTATTGATATTAACCATGTCTCTAGGATTTATGAAATTTTACCCACAGAAGTGGTAAAATTATGTTTTATGAAATTTTGTAAATGCTCCTAGGAGTTGGGTTAGTGACGGTAAAAGGTTCAATAAATTTTTATATATTTAAACTTATTATAAAAAGACTCTAATTAATTACACTGATCTTATAGAGGTATTATGTATCTATTTTTACAAATAATAAATTTAAATAAAATAAATAATTATTAAAAAAATTTGGTTTTAACCAATAATGCAATGTCTCCCACTATTCATCAAAAATTGAATGTTTTCAAAAAAATACCAAAAATTCACCCTAAGATATATTCAATATTATGAATTCCATAATGAAGTCTATTTTGAAAAATAATATTTAAAAAATTTTAAAATTTTTTTATTACAATTCATAATTGCTAGTTTGATTGTTCATAGTGTGTTAGAATCTCAAAGTTACGTACAATGCAAGCTATTTCATTTTTCAATGGGAAACATATTGTGGAAGCTTGAAGTGTTACATTATTCCCTCCTTCAAATATTTTCAGCCTCAAAATTTCTATAAAAATACAGCACAACAGGAATCTGGTGGTTCTTCATCATATGTTCCCCTAGTTCCCACGTTTCCCCTACCATCTTATAGTTTATCCATAAAACTATTATCAGACGAGTTGTCCGATTTATTACACTTGTTCCCTGGTATCAAGAATTTTGAGAGCCTCTTCACAATAATATAGATCAGGTTATAGTTTAATTTATTTATAGCTGAGTACGTGTGTTGGGTCAGGCTTGTACTTTCTCAATAGTGATATATGGAACACATCATGAACATTGGAGAAACTTGGATGCATTTACAAATGATAAGCTACAACTCCAATTCGTTCTCAAATTTAAAAATTTATGATGTACCTGGGACTCAATTTACCCTTATTACTAAAACGTATAACACCCTTCCATGGAGATGCCTTCAAGAAAACATGGTCTCCTACTTGAAATTTCAAATCCTTTCTTCGATTATCAGATTATCGATTTTTCCTAATTTGGGCTGCTTTGATGTAGGTTGGGATAATATTCACTTTTTCTATTGTTTCCTCGACATGTTCTAGTCCTATGAGTTTTTTGTCACCAACATCATCCCAAAAAGATGGTTTGTGAAATCTCTTTCCAAATAACACTTCATATACTGCCATTTTAATACTGGAATCGAGATTATTGTTATAGGAAAATTCTACCATAGGTAAATATTGATCCCACATACCTTGAATGTCATGTGAGAAAGATCCGAACCAATCATCTAAGGTTTGAATAGTTTGTTTTTATTTTCCATCTGTTTGAAGGTGGTAGGCAGTGCTCAGATGAAGTTTAGTATCCAGGTCTATCTAAATTTGTTTTTCAAAATCTTGATGTAAAATGGGGATCACGATACGAAAAATTTGGTAAAGGTACTCCATTAAATCTTACCACATCATTAATATATAGTCTTGAAAAACATTTAAGTGGTAAATATTCTCTTATAACAAGAAAATTTGTTGTCTTGGTAAGACGATCAACAATGGCCCATATTGCATCATTCCTTTTTGGAGTCATTGGTAGCCCCATGAAAATTTCCATCGTAATATCATCCCATTTCCACTCAGGTATGGGAAGAGGTTCCATGACTCCTCCAGGCTATTTCCTTCCAGCTTTCACTTGTTTACAAACCATACATCTTGAAAAAAAATCCGTAATCTTCCTCTTCATGATGTCCCACAGAAAAATTTACTTCAAATTTCTATACATCTTAGTGCTCCCCAGGTGTATAGATAAATTAGAGCTATAAGAATCATCCAAAAATTACCTTTATAGATCAGCTATATCAGCAACACAATGTCTCTTCCCAAATTTCAAATTTCCATCTTCATATACAAAATCACCCAATCTCCCATCATTTACAGCTTTAATCTTCTTTTGAAACTCCTCATTATCAGACAGAGACCTCTTTATCTTTCTAGTAAAGTTGGTTTGGCAACCATATGGAAAATTATCAATGTTTCACCTTCCATGGTTTTTCCCATATCAATCATTACTAATTCCATTAAAATAGGACCCCTTTCAACTCACATCTTATTCTAAACTCCTTGATCCTTTCTTCTCAAATAATAATCCACATTATTTACCTTCCTTGGGTGGTAGTGTATTGTGCATTAGTAATCCTTGAGTAGTTCAAGACATCCCCTTTTCTTCATGTTTAGTTATTTTAGATTAAAAATATAATCCAAACTCTTGTGATCATTATAAATCTCACATTTTTCACCATAGATATTGTGTCTCCGTATCTTAAGAGTGATGATTACAGATGTTAACTCATGATCATGAGTGGGATAGTTTTTCACATTAATTTTCCACTGTCGCGATTCATAGGAAATAACTCTATCATTTAGCATAATGGCACAACCATATACTTTCTTTGAAGCATCACTATAAATAATAAACCCATTGTTCCATGATGGTAGAGTCAAAATTGGATTGTTGATTAATATTCTCTTCGGTTCATCAAAACATTCCTCACACTCTTTTGTCGAAAATAATTTAACCCATGTATGTGTGAGCTTGGTTAATGGGTTATCTAACTAGGAAAAATTCAGGATGAAACTTCGATAGTAACCAGCTAAACCAATAAATCTGTTTACCTCAATTATACTCATCGGTGTTTTCCATTCTTGTAATTCCTTGGTCATTGAAACATAAACAAATATTCCATCCTTAGAAACATTATGGCCAAGAAATTAAATCTCCTAGTTCCAGAATTCACACTTTCTAAACTTCCCATAAAATTCATTTATTCTAGGAGTATTTTGAATAATTCACAAGTAGTTTTAATGATCTTTGTAGCTGTTGGAGTATAACAAGATATCATTAATAAATACCACTAAAATTTCATGAAGATATTCCTTGAAAAATCTATTCATTAGATCCATGAATACAAAGGGTTCATTAGTCACTCCAAAAGGAATTATTGTAAACTCATAATTATCATACATGGTTTGAAATGAAATTTTTAGAATGTATTCCTACATCATACACAACTGATGATATCCAGATCAAAGGTCAATATTTGAAAAATAATGTGCACTATTAAGTTGGTCTAATAAATCATCCATGTGAGGTAGGGGATACTTGGTCTTTATTGTTACAGCATTGATCTCCATGTAGTCAATGCACAACCCTATATATCTATCATTCTTATTAACAAAAAGGATGGGGGATCCTCATGGAGAAACATTAGGGTGAATAAATACCTAGTTACTCAATTACTCTAGTTTTTTCTTTAGTTCCACTAATTCCACAGTGTCCATTCTATATGGGGTTTCTCGATATGGGCCATGAACCAGGAATTAAATCAATGGTAAACTCAATTTATCATTCTAGAGGTTGTCTAGGTAAATCCTCTAGAAACACATCAACATATTCTTTCACAATATGTACATCCTCTATTCAAAGACTCCTTTACTCACCCATAATTATTTCATTATCATCCTCCCCAATAATTGAATTTATTAGATCTAATGGGGGTGGATGTAGATAAGAATCAGATGGTGAGATTTCTTCTCTAAAGGTAAGGTACTCTTTATCATTATAGAGAATTGTAACCTCATTCTTCTTACAATAAATTTTCTCATCATGGTCTAAAAGCCAATCCAAACAGAGTATTATTTCAAATTCATTCAAGGTTATGACGATTTGATCAAGAGATAAATATCATTTATATCCTTAATGGGGGATGATTCCCAAAACATTGTTGCAATGATACTTCCCTTAAAGGTTTTGACTAACAACTCCCTTGTTAAATCAAATTTTAAATATCTACTTTTCATAGTTAACTAGGAATATATTAATAAATTTGATAATCCCAAATCCAATAGAGCATTGGCTAAACCTGAGAAAACAATTAAATTACCTGCCACCACATCTTTCGGAGCTTCAACCTCAGCAGTAGTGATTACATAAGTTTGGCAATGATCCCTTGTCCTTTTCTGAAGAATGCTTCCCTACCACTTAGGACATTCTTTGGCATAATTCCCTATCTCCCTGAAATTGTAGCATTTAACATTGGTAGATTCGTTCTTCCCCTTAAAATCACTATCAATATAGCCTTTCTGTCTACATTTTTAGCATACTCCTTTCCCTTTTAGACAGGCATGAGGGTTCTTCCTTCCACAATAATCATGTGGTGGAAATTCAACACATCCCTTCTTCCTTGTTTCATTATTTCTTTTCCCAGAGTTTTCAACATATCTCTTCTTCTCTTACTTTGCTTTAATGTTGTAAGACTTAGATATTTCCTTTTCTATCCTGAGAGAACATGAGACAATATCTTCATACAATGAGAAGGATTGTGAGATAAATGATCGACAGAGAAATGGTTTTTACCCATCAAATAAACAATCAATCTTACTTCTTGGGTTACATATACAATCTATAGAATTCCTTTATAACCATGTAAAGTTAGCCTCATACTTTTCCACATTATCATCCTCCTTTTTCCTCACACTCAGAAATTTTCTTTCCATATCTGTTTGATGGTCATGAGGAAAGTATTTTTCTATGAATATCTCTTTAAACTCCCTTCATTCCATGTTTGATACTTCTTCATCTTCCATTGTGTTTAGAATCAGCGAACACGTTTGATCTGCATCTCCCATGAGTCGATAATCTTCCATGACAACATTTTCCCTTTCAGTACTCCCTAAAGCATGAAATATTTTCTCTACGGAACTAATCCATTGCTCATCTACTAACTGATTTATACACGCATTGAATGTTGGTGGTTTTTTCCTCATGAAGAATTCTAACATTGACCTTCCGCATTGTGGATTAGGGTTCCCCATATGGGTAAGGTTATTATTTATAACCTGAGTGAGTTACCCCAGTATGGTGATAAGATAATCAGTACTAGTTCCATCACCAACTCCACTATAATTATCATTAGTAGGAGGGAAATCGCTACACGGATTACGTGTGTTGATACAGATTCCATTCTTTCTTCTAGGCACCATTTCTAAACAATGGCATATAGTAGATTCGTTTATGAATATTAATACTTAATTATGAACTTGTAAGACACTTATCCTAAATTGAATAGTTTATGGATATAATCCATAATCATAAAAATGTTTTCATTGAGGAGGTATATACTCATAAATCATTCATTATTGTTTTTAAAGAAAATGAGAATTATCCTAAGAATATCCCCTAAGATATTCATAACCAAGAGTGCAGCAAGGCCCATTGTCATGCACCTGTTCCCATTTGATTCTAGCTCAAAGAAGTGTTTTTGGGTATTACCACTAGGTACATGTGTGCCAAATCCACCTCTACTTACTCATATCCAGAAAGGGATGTATTTCATTGAAAATCACAAAATCTTTATAGTACCAAAATTTCAGGATATTCTTCTATACTAATTCTCAAAGTCTATCATAGGGTAATGTTCTCTGATCAGAGTTTTTATAAATCTAGTTTATCAGGTTTTTATTAAACTTCCTTGTATATAAACTATAACACCTCGACCCCAGTTACCAAGATTTGGTGCTTTATTACATAAGATTGGCATGATATAATGAATCATATCTCGAATGACTGATCATTTTAGTATTATTAGAAACAATATACATATATATGCTCAAAATTAAGACTTGAAAATTAATACAACGCAAATTTATTCCATTTGAAACATCAAAGCCTCCTAGATTATGACTACAAGTCACTCATAACTAACTTATTCATATCCTGGAAAAATGAAACATATGAAAGGGGTTAGCTCAAACACTTAGTGGGGGTATTTAATTCAACAAAAGATAACATAAGCATTAGACATGGTGAATAATTAAAAACACATGCCTTTACAAATAATAAATAGGGACACTTTAAGGATGAAATATGGGCCGAGTAAATAATGTCATAATAAAACATAGTCATGGGTATTCTACTAGTCTAATAACCTCAGGAAACATCATTATTATTTTCATAATGAGGGAATGTATAATGCCTGACATTTAAGAACATCTTTTCAAGGCCTCTGCCAAGAAGTATATAAATGATTTTGGCCTCATCCAAAACTAAATATCAAATTGGGAAAGGCCTTGGCCAATTATCATGTATAATTGTCTCATAAGACCTACCGATGCACTGAGGATCTGTAGAGGGCTCCTCCCATCACATACTATTATTATTACATTCCTCATATGAAAAGGTAGAAAAATAACATAAACATTCATATAAAAACCGGCATATGAAATGTCAATATATTAACCATAAACCATTAATGGTATACAAATACACATCCACAGTCAAACATATCAAAAAAAACATCATTACAATATGAATGATTTGTATCATAATAAATCAACTTCAAACAAGTTTAAAATCTTTCAAAGGATGTTTTAATAGAATAAATGAAAACTATTTGAAATAAATAACTCTTTCTATTATGAAATAATTTAAGAGTCACCTAATTATACATGAAAAAATTTATTTCAAAAATATTCTTATAAGCATGTAAGGGAAGAATCGATGATTTTTTAATGGCAGGAAATAGTTTCACCCTACGTATAAGTTAAAAAAACATTCTTACGTTAATTTTGTCAAAAAGGTCATAAAGTACCTTGTTTTGAAGACGACAGAAAGATTCTTTTCAAAACATATAAGGAACAATAATGGAATAAATCATGTTAACCCGTAGTCTAGTAAATTTTAAAAAAAATTGAAATATATTTTTAGGAAAACATTTATGTGGATGATAAAGAGGTCCCTGTAAATACTTACGTAAAAACAATCTCAGATAATAAAGATATTGTGAAATTAACCCTTACCTTGTACTTTTCCTTGGTAAAGGGTAAAATAACCTACAATATAGTATTTAAATCATTGTTATTAAATTATACAATAACTATATACATATATATGATATCATATATGATCCCTTAATAATTCATTATTAATAATATTTCATTGGTATCATCATTTCAGGTGTTACCTGATTCATTTTCCTTTATATGCTTGGATACCCATGCCATTTTTGTTATCAATAGTATGTATTTGATTCTTATAAAGAGTGATATTATTTTCATAAACATTATTATTATTAATCAAATAAAAATTATTCTTGTATGATTACGATGGGAAATGAATCTAATCACGTTCGGGGAGACGGTAATCCGTACTTACGAACTAGTGACAATATCATTATATTGATAGAAAAATCATATGTAATTGGATGGTATATCATATATACAGTATAAATAACGTGTTATATTTATTATTTACATTTTTTATACCCATTATTATACACATAAAAATAATTATGTGTTTGAATAACAAACTAAACCACGATGTGGATATGGTAAACTATACGTACACACGTATGGTGACTTTGTCATTTATAGGCTGAATAGAATAATATATATAGTTGTACCTTATTTATAATGACATAATGTGTGTAAAAGGTATTGGATTTATTATTTTGATATTGAAACAACAAAGAAAGAGGAAATGGAAGAAGAAAAGAACTTGAAGGAGGTGATTAAATATTTACATCTTCTTCGGGTTCTTCCTTTGGATTTGATCTAAAGGGCTACATAGAATGTCTCTATGACCAATGGAAGTCCTCTAAGATGAATTGAGTAATGATGGGAGGATATTTTGGAAGAGTATGGCCAAGAAAAATTGCTTTGGATTTGTGATTTCTACAGAAGGGGAAGTTCCCTTTTATAATAGGTGAGGGTCACTTTAGGAAAGGCATGAAAAACTATTTTATAATAAAATAATTTTCGGTTTATAATGGCTCTATAATTATTTATTTAGAGGATAATTTGGGGATGTGTCAAAAACCTCTCAAACAACACGTTTTAGATAGTCTTAGGTCACCATATTAACATTATCTTTTAGATTTATCTCTTAGTTAAACAGTTTGACATTTACCATGTCTCCTTGTATTTTTATATTATATAATAATAAAAATATTCTAAACAACCCATGGAACCCCAAGTGGTTAATTATTAACATATATAATATTATATAACTATTTTCACAAATAATTAAAAATTTATTAATATTATATCGATTAATAATATTGTATTTGTTTTAAAAACTCGATTATGTCAAATTTGACACTATTTAGTATTTGATTTTTTTGAAAGCCATTAAAACATTATCACTTCGCATAAAATTTATTTAAATAACCGCAATATGTCATATTAACCTAGAGAATAATTTTAATTCATATGACATCTCAAATTACATTTATTTGGATATTTATAATATCAATTATTGTAATATTTCATTGAAAGTTAATTCCAGCAAAATCATTGTGTTATAAATAAATTAAATTATTTAATTTATAAAAATTATTCACAAAATAAAATTATTTATAAAATCTTTTTAGCATTATAATAAATATTTATAGTCAAATTATATTATGTGTAACCCTATTTTAAAAATTGATTAGTTATTATACATTGAATTTAACTCTTTTATCTCTTCTTTAAATACAATAATAATTAATGTCCAAATTTAATCCAAGTGTGACAAAGGGAGTCTAATATTATTAATATTGCTATTGTTGGTCGAATTATACTTAAAATGTATAATTAGGACATGATTTAGGGTAATTATTATTTAATTTTACCCTTAATTTCCCTATTTAATTTTAACCGTGGTATATAAAAGTCAAAACTTACTATTCACCAAAATTATTTTCTTCATATTTAACCACATTTTACTTGATGATATTAACCATGTATCTATGATTTTTAAATTTCAATTAACAGAAATGGTAGGATAATGTTCTATGAAAATTTTGAATTTCTCCTAGTATGTCGGTAAAAGATGGTAGAATGTTCCATAAAATCTTTATATGTCTAAACATATTATATAATGACTCAAATGAATTACATTGAACATATATAGGTATTATGTATCTATTTTGTCTTAAAATAAATTTAAATAAAATAATTAATTAATTAAATAAAATGTTGGTTTTAACCAATAATACAGTGATTGAAACTATTCCTCCAAAATTGACTCCTTTTAGGAAAATACCAAAAATTCACCGAAAGATAATTTCAATATTAGAAATTAAAAAATGATGTCAATTTTAAAATATATAATTTATAAAATTTCAAAAAATAGGTATTACTATTCATAATGGCTAGTTTGATTGAAAGTGTTGTCTTCAAATGTCGATGTTACGCACAATGAAAGCTATTGTATTATTCAAAGGGAAATGTACTGTTGAAGTTTGGGGTGTTACAACTCTCAAAACACATTCATGAACTCCACATATCCCACTACATTTTTTAAGGTCTTACTCAGTTTAACAACATGATTATCACATCATTATAAAGGGAATTTAAGTCATTACCCATGATTAGCAGAAGAATATGTTGAAATATTAGTCCTGAGTTGATGCACTTGAAAAAACTATTTACATTAATCATATTTTCAATACTATTGTTCACGATGCTCACATCCATTGAGAACCCCCCTTTGTTTTAAAATAATTTTCCCCATCATGAAACAACACACTTTGAAAAGGCAACCAACATTCGCAATGCTCATAGACTATGTGAATGCCAAATCCTCCACAAAGATCACAAGCTTTACTAAAAACAATGTTATCAGGAAAATACCAATCTTAATGAAAATCCCTTCTTTGTAAAACCTTATAAACTATTAATACATAACTATTATTTTCATGATTCTCAGGTTTGAAAATAATTTTTGATTCGAGAAGCAGCCATCCATCCGTAATTCATATTCATTTATCCTATTCTCAAATTTTCATTATGTTTTCAAATGAGGAGTGGTATTATATATATAGACATTCCACATCATGAAAATAAGAGGTTCCCATCATCCATTATTGTAATCCTTTTATTTTATGTTCATGAATTTACTTTATTCACGATCCTTTAGTGATATTATTCCTAATCACAAACCTTCTCATATTATCATAGATTTATCAACACGTCTTCACACATTTTCAAAACTTATCAAAGTCTTTATAACATTGTATTTCTATAGCACATTCACAAAGCTTTGAACCTTAATTAAATAACATCTTTTTCAAAACCTATTATTCATCAAACGGATGTATTTAAATTAATTATAAAGTGTTATTATTGGAAAATAACCATTCTCGAAGATTTCCCCTTCTAATTTTGTTTTCATAAAATCTATTGAACACTATAAAATTTCATTAAAACTGAATAAATATTCACTATATGATATAATAATTTAAAAACTCCTAGATCAATAAATATGTTGATTTGGAAAAAAGACAAAAATTAACTCCATTTCAATCAATGAAAATACATGGTTCAAAAAATATGCCCCATTGGGTTGTTGTCAATCTATTGATAAATATAACAATGCACCATCCTCCACAAAAAAATCACATGATAGGCCTAATAAATCTCTTCTTCACTATGAGTCTATGTGAGAAGAGATCAGTATTGAAAACATGAGTGATAAAAGAGAATATCATGCATCAATAAACCACCACAACCATACAATCCTATAAATTAATGAATTCTTCTTATCTCCCCCATTGACAAAAAAACCCAATAAACAAGTATTTGTACATTTTTTGATCAAATACAACCTCCCTATAGATCAAATATCCCCCATAGACATGCATCACAATGAAATTATATATTATAAAAGATAACAAAAATGAGTAGTGTGGATCAAACCGGACCTCCTCATTCAATGGGAGGTGGCTGAACCCAATGGTTTAAAATATTTCTTCAAAATATAGTGAACCTAAGAAAAAAATAAAGATTTAATTCACTTGTTCTTCAGTTAAAACATGTCCATATTATTCAAAACATGTTCATTTTTTTCATTAATGACTTTGTACCTAATCTCAATATGTTTGGTATGAGATTTGTGAACCACACTCTTCGTAAGATTGATTGTTCTATTGTTTTCATGGTGAATAGCCATTTGTTTCACCTCTTCACCAATACCATTCAGCTATTCTTTGTCAATAATTTCCACGTTCATTCCTTTGTATCAGATATAAACTTTCTACCATCTATACTATGAGATGTTATTTCACGGTTCTTTCTCAACAAACCAAAATATTTGTTGCCAATAAAGGATGATCCACCACAATTATCCTTTCTATCCACTACATATGTAGCCGAGTCAGCATCATAAAAAGATTATAATTATTTATGTCTTCATTATAGAAAATATGACACAAAATTAAGAGTATCATGAATATAACTCATGATTATTTTAAAAAAATCATAATTATCTTCCTTTTTATAACTTCGGATATGAGGAGCTAAGATTGTTGATAAAATAATTTCTGTCCATTTTTCAGTCATGTATAGAAAGATTCATATTATTCTCTTATACAGGATGGGATCTATAGATGTATCATCCTTATAATTTCTTTTTTCTTAAAAAAATTTAGATTCGTCATTTTTTAGAGTTATGTATTTGAATTTAATCAATATATCCCTTTAATATTTTTCATGATAAATAAATATATAATCATTCTTATGAAAAAACTATTTCCACGAAAATTATATGAGTTCACCAATCATTGATATTTAAAATTCAGATTTCATTTGATTATAAAATTCTTCAACTAACCCCTTCATTATTTCATTTAAAAATAATATCATCCACAAACATTGTCACCATAAATTGACCTTTGTTAAAATTATTCACATAGAAATTATGGTTAATAACTCCTCTTTGATCACCAAGATTCTTCAGATAAGCATCCAATCAAAAATACCTTACTCCTGGTCCATGGTTTAGATAATAAAGATCTTCTAAAATACAAAAAATTGCTATCATAATTTAAAATATGAAATCCTATTTTTTAATGTACAATTCTTCTTTAATATCAAAATTTATAAAATACATTTCAATATCCATCTAAAAACATTGCACCCTATTTGTTTTTTTAAATTAATGAAGAGACTAATCAACCTTATCCTAGATCCATTAACAAACGTTTATTTATAATCAATTCCTCAAATATGTGTGTAGGATTTATACACCAAGACTGCCATGTTACTAATCACATTTTCATGCTCATAATATTTTTAAAAGATCCACTGTTTTCCAACCACATTCGGATTTTGGGGTCTATTAAAAATATCTGACACATGGTTCTTCTTAGTCTGATCGAGTTATTTATTTATCGCCTTATCCAAGGATTCATCATTCACTACTTATTAATACATGGATGGTTCCACAATTTTTAGGAAAAAAATAATGTGCTTTATTCCTCATTTTTTTTCTTCAAAGGTGTTGCCCAATCCCCAATTATATTGTATTGATCAGATTTTTCCTTATATATATCCTGTTATGTTTTGATAATGTTTCTTCGACAATGTTTTCCTATTTAATGTATACTTATGAATCATCACTATTTTTTTATTCTTAAAATTTTCCATTTATTCCACTATTATTGTATTTGAATATATTCCTTTTTTCCATTCTTCTACATATGCAATCATATCAACATATGATATCCTCAAGGTATTTATGGTTTTTTTCTCAATGATCTAGACATAATTTCTTTCCATGATATTTTTATGATGATTATTATCACATTTTTAGGGTTTACACTTCATTGAATATCAAAGGAATATTCCCTTATCTACCACATCAATATTTATTATTTGACTACCTATTCTATTTTTTATGATAATTTTACATTGAAAAACATAAAAGTAATTCAAAGACAGCTTCCTTCAATACCATATCACAGATAGTGACCTAGTTTCTCCTATTATAATCTTTGTTTGACTTTGAGGGTAAAATCCTAAAAGAATAGATACATTCCAGAAACTATTTGACACATGACTCTCAATCATCATATTTCAAGCCATATATTTCACTTATTGATGATGACAATAAGTAGACCTATTTTTTGAGATTTTATCACCACATAATCCTTATGATTTATCCAATGTTTTTAGAGGTAATTTTTATATAGAATGGAAGGTTATTGTATTTCGTTGTAAGATCCTATAATCTAGATTTTACGACATATATCATTCTCATGTCATTAAAGATAGATCCTTATGAAATTAATAACATATAATTTCCTCTACATTTACTTCAAATAAGATGTTTGTCTAAAATAATTAATTGAATGAATAATGTAAATCTCTCAACATGTTCTATCCAAATTCATTGTACTATATACGTTTCTGTGCCTTAGATCAAGATTATTAGATTCCATTTGGTTCTTCAACCAATATGAACACAATACAATCATTCCTCACATGATCGAATCACAAGTTTTTTCTCAATAATTTTTTCAAATTGGGAATGTAAAAAATAAATCTTATTATTAGATATATGATCTATGATTTCTTGGTTAGTGTGACCTAACCTTGGGTGCCACATGTTCTTTTCTTATTCAATAGTTAAGTAAAATTTTATTCCATTTACTATCAACCTAGTATAAATTTCCCTCGGTTACCCATGATTTCATGATGGAATTAATTTTCTTTCTTATTATGTTTCACCACCTCTGATTAAATGTCACTATTTGTCTTGAGTCATAGAGTTGAATCGCTCTAGGGATATTTTGACACAAATTATCTACTTGGATAACATTAGTTTTCCTCGGATATTCATTTTCCAATATCATATTTATAATACCTTTAATATTTAAAAGAACCATAATTACTAAATTTCACTATTAACTATTCACTTTTAGTATCATTATTCAACAAATCTATATATCCTCTCACGTGGGATGAAAATATAGTGTCACGAATCTAGATACTACTATTCTTTGTTGTGTTGAGAACTTCTTCAGCGTGGTTGGATTTCTCAATTTTCTAATTTTCAGTCTATGATATACATGATTAAGAGGAGGATATGATTGGCATTTCCAATAGATTTTCAGTATTTGTTGTTTCATAATGCTAATATTATTCTTCTAGATGATACTATATATTTTCAATATTAGTACATCTTGGTCAATGCGAATTGTTTTTTTATGAAATATATAGGAATTGATCCCGCCATTATTTTTTCTATAATTAATAGTTATATTATTAAAAATGAAATATTCTGAAAAATATCCATATTATCTATTTTTTCTATATGATGAAGTATATTGTCTCATTCTAGTTTTTTATCACCATATGATTTCCCATTTAGAAATCACATTTTCTATTTAAAGTAAGATATCGGATGACCTAGAATTCCACAAAACTGACATTTCATGAGGGTATATACATCCCACATCCATTACTCTTCATTTACCTTATTTTGTGATGGAATTTGACTAAAAAAACTCTTAGGATACTGTATTTTTATTTTTATCTCACATTTTAATTATTTCAGAGATTTATTTATTGGGACAACATTCCCCTTTTTGGATATGTGAAACTTTATTCTTCTATTTATTTTTTATTATCCCCATTATATACTTTGATGTTAATGTAGATCACTTATGAATAAGAATCTTTATTAATCATTCAGAAACATGATTATTTCATTCTAACATCCGTAAATCTAAAATATTTAAGAATTATATTTTCTTCTCCATTTCCATTCACATTGAATCAGTTTCATGTTTACTCATTAATGTAAAAACTTCTTCTTCATGTCCCCCAACTATATTATCATTTTACTTAATTCTAAATCTATGGTAATTAATGATTTTTTTGTTTCTTTAATCCTGAGTATAAATTACAGAGCCTATTCTATGATTTTAGGATTCATTTAAAGATCTTTTATATCTCCTTAAAATCAGTCAATTTTTTTTATGATCAATATACTCAGATGACTCTTTCAGCATATCTCATATATTTTTATTTCTCTTTATATGATTTTCAATCTCATCAAGAAAACACTTATTTTCCACCATGATATTAAAAACCCCAAGTAAATTATCTGCTTCATATTTTTTTTGGTTCTATCATTTCAAATGTAGAAACCATGGATGCTTTTTGTTCATTTTTAAACTATTGTTTAACATCCTCAAAAAATTCATTATCATCATGTAATTCAATGCAGATGAAGAAATTTATTTAAAATTTCAATAATTATTTTATGTATACATTGTTATAAAAAAACTTATGAATCTTATTCATATGTTATACAAAAAATTCTATATCATTAAATTTCCTTAGGCATCAAGACAATGTGAGTTATATGTTACCCCACAAAAAACAAGAAAATTAGTTTTTCCTTCAAATAAACCTTTTTCTATCATGAATTTATTGGATAATAGGGAATGATGTTCTTATTATTCATCACCCCTTACTCTATAAATCTTATATTTTTCCATGAATTTGAATTAAATTTCCTTACATACTCAAATTGATGAATCTTCTATTTTGAATTATATTTCATAAGACAATAGACACCATTAAAAATCATTAAGAGATATGTTATAAAATTTTATTTCCTTAAGAGCTGTAACTTTTTGATTATACAGTGATGAGGCCCTTCTCAAAAATGTGATCACAATTTAAATATCCTTAATTTGTTCCCCAAGTGAATAAATATATCAAAAAATCAGTTATTTCAATATAAAAGGTATATGTGTTTTCAACTAAATGAATTTTCAGAATATTGAACTTACTCTGAAATTCTTGATGTTTTGACTCTTTTAATTTTTTATCACTATCGTATATATTATCTGGTTTCTCTCACATGGAAATATATGTATTGAAAGACATAAATATCAAATATATTTGATTATAATATATTGTAGTAAGATTGTTTTGAACATTGTCTTCTGTATCAATCATTTTCCTATATGTTTCAGTTATAGAATGAAATGGTTCATTAGTCACCTAGATCACCTGAGTATTGGAAGAAACATAAACTTCAACCTAAGGGATATTATATGAGATCTTAATATTTTATTAAAAATAATGACATTCCATCCATAAAATATTAGGACTCCACTAAAATAAACTAAATTATACTTGAAAACAATAGAAGACATATTTAACTATAATAAACTCAGAGTGATACCACTTATAGGACCCTATAACACCCTATGAGAAGAGAGGTGAATCATGGTGTCAATTATTTCTTTTAAAGTGGGGGATCTGGTTCACATGAAGGCAGGAACAAGTAATCTTATAAAATGATGTAGTGGAGTTATTAAAAATTACCTTACATAGATAAAACACCTAAGTTTTACATGGTTCCTTACTAAGGGATAATACAATGAGAATTCAGTTGTAGTGAGAAATTCGTAAAAAATATAGATATATTCTATAGTTATTGGGTTGTACAGAACATCACACATAGTTATTATGCACCTAGAAACACTTCCCCTTAAAGGAATTAGTGATAGACCACTACCTCAGGTAGAACACCTCGAAAAACTCCCCCATGTTCACTACATTAGATGAATTTATATTCATTTTAATGTCATTAATGTCACTTCATTAAATCATAAATTTATATTATTTTCCCAATTATAATGAGACTCTTCTTGCATAATTTTTCTTTAGTTGATGAACTTGAAATCACTATTTACTTAAAGAATGTGTAAAAATCTATTATTTATGAAGCTCCAAGCCTTAGAAAACCACCCTATGTTTCAAAGATATAAAATACTTCATGAAACAACCCACCTTCATGATGATACATCATTTCATGAATCAAACAACCTTCATAAATCTCATATAATTTTCAAACCTAATAGCCTTCATAGAACCCAAAATTATTCATGAAACTATGGGTCTTCACAAAACACACATTCTCGAAGGTCCTTATCATTTGTAGAGACATTACCAATATTTTCATGATGCTTATGCATACAATTAATTCAATAATTGGGAATCTACCAGCCTTTCTAAATTTAGATAGACTCAGCCTTTTCACAAATAATCAATGTATTTTATAAATAGGTGTATAATCCCATTAATAGACATTTACTTTCACAATGATTATAATCTCCTACCATCTATTTTTAAAAACCACTTCTATCATGTTCATGGTGATATTTTATTCTCAATGCTCATGAGAAATTTTTCCCATTCACAAACATTCTCATAGTCATGTATATTTACTATCGCTTCCTCGCATATGAAAAAATACTCTAATTTTTTTGAGAACACCATCATTAAACTATGAGTTATTGAATCTTCATACATTCATGAACGCCAAACAATCATGAAACCTCATCTTTGTGAAAATCACGACTTTACCATATCTATAAAATATCATTCCTCGATAAAACACCTTTCATGAAGCCTTCACATTCTTTATTCCTTTCATCCCCAAAAATTCTCCAAACATTTGAAAATGATGACATCATAGATCTTAAACCCATCTAAAATGTAATATCTCTTGTATTTAAAACTCCATAGTTAAACCTAGTGTAGATCAAAAATAAAAAAAAAATCACACTATTTATAGCTGTGAAAATCCTTGGTTCAGAAAGTTGATTCATTCCTTATACCTACATTTTTTGTAGGGAAAATTTGTAATTTTGGTGGAAAGAGAGAGATAATAACTACAGAGATTGATTTTTCTTAATCTTATCATTTGATATCATACATTTCACTTAAAAGTCAAACATCAAATTTGATACTTTATCTTAACATCATTTACCCACATTCCATATGTCACAGAGTAATTTGAACCTTAACGGTCATCCATCATGATTACTTGTGATTTTTTATTTCCACATCGAAGATGCTAGATTCCATGAATGTATATAATAATTGGCATGTTCCTGCGGTATTTTTTGAACTCTATTTGCATGTGTATCCCAATGATGATTGGAAAAATTGATCTGAGGTAAATTATAAATGGTAAGAGTAATATTAATGAAATGAAAAATGAAAATAGATGAATGAATAAAATTTTGTTATTATTAAGGGAAAAAAGTAAAACACTTGGTTGTTTTTTTCCTTTGGAAATTCAGGTGTGGATCAATTTTCTACACATGATTCTCTAAAATCTTTCTTTATAATTGATTTTTTGTTGAAATTGAATTCAATTCATGGTATAGTGAACTCCATTTGTTTTATATTGAGATTTCATACTACAGGACAAGTTTTAATTCAAGTGTGGGGATATTTAATATATATATTTTATTGATTAATTTTTTGGTATTTAAAATGCTGATTTATTTATATAAATGACTAATATTTTTAATTTTATTAATGGTTTACATGTTTTATATTTTATCACAGTATTTACCCAATATTTTGAAAAAGAAATGAAATATATGAATATATGTGATCAAGGACACCTCATGTTGTGAGAAAAGTGATGCAGCACAACACCATAAAGATTAAAATATCGTGAACCTGAGAACCAAGATGAAGAAATATACATGTCATTTAATTAAATAAATGACAAGAGTTCATCGGGAGGATTCACCTATGCTATTTAAATTCAAGACATATTGCATACTACAAATATACATTACAAGTCATGTACACTATACATTATGTGAATGATTATGATAGGCATAGAAATGAAAAATCAGATGATGATATGAATTACATGAGATGTAAATTTACATATCATTAAACCTTTGGGAAATAAAAAATTAGATATGAGTAAGATTGAGGGTTTTAATGATAAACTAATTTATTCACCACTTTTATTCTGCTTTGGGAAATCATAAATGAAATGATTGACTCATATGACTTATGAGGAATTCCCAACAACTATAGATCCATACTACTACTAATTTGTTGGATTTTATTTATTCATTTCCTCTCCATATCATTGATATAATGAGGGGGTTATTTCATTTAGTTGTGACGTGTTTTACTACATGTATTTGTTATACGAATTATTTAATTTTTTGTTGATGTTTCTAGTAGTATTTCTTATTATTAGTCATTTCTATCTCATTCTTAATTCATCTTACATTACCATTATAATAACTGTTAGGAATGGGATTTAATTTATTTAGTTCTTTAATCTTTACCATTTCAAGAGTTTACAAAATGTTATTTTTTAATGTGTGATCTAGGGTTTTGACTTCAACCATGAACATATATTTAGTTTTTTTGTTTTGTTTATATATGGTATTTGGTTACCCATCAATTGTTATCTGAAGTACCAAACCATGAGAAAAGAAAAGTGTAAAATGGATGGCATTTCACAATACCATTGTAATCTCTAGGACCTTATTATGATAAAATCAAGACCATTAATTGATTTTTACATAACTTTTTATTTCATGAACCTAGATTCATTACTTATGGACACCGGTTTTCTATTTTCTTTGACCACATTCTTTATTAATCACATGATCATTATCCTAGATTCAAATTATTCAAATCATTTTTTTATGTCTTTATTTTTTAGTTATTATTTTTTGGAACCAAAACTTTGTGTGTTTGGCCTCATACTTTTATATCCTCAAATAACCTATAGGTATGTGGTTTTTTATTATGTTATAACATTATAAATTAGGTAAATCTACAAGAATGAATGATGCCCCATGGGATATCACCAAGTCGATCAAACCGTTCCCCATCAGTTGACCTTGAATGGAACGACTGGTCCTTTTCAAAATACCTAAAAAGGAATAACCTAATTTTCATAGTATCATGAATATAAACTATTAGGGTATATCCATATCATTTTTTTGTAAACTATAACACACCTCCCCATTATTGTATTAAATTAAACTACATGTTATATATCCCTTTATCAGGTCACAAAAAATGTCATTGTAATGACCCTTTCATGAGAGAACCCTTGTTCTTGGTATCAGTATCTTATAAAACCTCTAGCATAATAAGACACATGGCTTCATTATCTCTACAATGAGATATTATGTTATTCGTGGATCCCTAATTCTTGGCCTATTTTAAAAATAAAAAATAATCCCCTCCTATAGATGGCCCTAACTAGTGAAAGTAATTATGAAATGAGTTTCCTCATTTAGGAATTTAATTACCCATCCATTGAAATTTATAATCAAAATTAATTTGTTATAATTATACATCTTCCATTAACTAATCAGACATTATATATCAGTGAATATAATTTCAAATAATCCTTCCTTGGACACAAGAAATAATATAATATGACCATGATAGATCCCTTTATTTTTACTAAACCAAAAAATCAAATATAAATCTGCAAAATGTGTGCCCTTAATGTGGTCTATCAACCTGAGGTATCTTCATTCTCAAGAGAAAGTTATCATATCTTTAAAATCCCATAACAGAAACGTCATTTAGAATATAGTCATTGGCCATTCTCTTAATACATTTCCCATTTTAATTTCTCATATCTGAGACCCCAATGATCATTGTTTATATCATCCTATTTTCATATATAGAAAGTTTTAGAGCATTCTTTACTAGAACACTATTGAAGGAAAAATCAATTAGTGCATACAAAAAAACGACACTAGATTAGTGTTCTTAGTAAAATTTTGATGTCTCCATGGCTCCTCTTGTTTATAAAATCAATAATGATTCATATGGGAATAGATATTTTAGGCTATAATTCTAGTATTTGTGTTCAACTCATTCCACAACCATAACTAACGATTCGTCCTCATCAAAATACCATAAAGGGAATTACTAGTCCATGATTCAAGTCCTTAAAAGGACCATAGTTTATCAACATTGATATACCATAAACTCTAGTAAAACATCATTCCCAATGCTATGAAATTACACTAACATTACATATTCCTGATATCTTTTTTTATAACATTTTATCTCTCTATTAACATTTTGTTTTATCCTTTACATTAATTTATATATTTCCTAAAAAAATAATTTATATCAAAACTATTTGGTCATAAAATTGTAGAAATATGGAATCATTGTGAGATTAAATAAAAATCTAGGAAAATATCTTTATAATAAAACAATAAACCATATGATACATCATTCTCAACATATGATATTAATACGAACTTCCAAAATCGTTATCGTTTGATTTTAATTTACCTAGTTCACATCACATTCACAATACATTATACTATGTGATAATTTTTTGCCAAACATGAAAGGCCCCCTACTATCAGTGTTGTTTAAAAACTATACTTGTTTTAATTTAAGGATGTATAACTGTATTTATTCCTATCTATATATGATATATAGTAACCCTTGGATCCTATATCTTATCCCAACCACCATTTAAAAAAATCCCTCTCCTCATACAATAACATGATCAATATAGAGAACATCATCTCAGAAGTACATATGGATTGATTCTTAGTCCAAAAAGTTACATAGTGAAACAAAGATCTGTCATTCAATTCCAATCCACAAAATAAAAAAAATTGTGCACACATCATTGGCTAGTACAATAGATTAAAATATGAGTACCCCAATATATGAACTCATAATTGAATCAAATTCCCCATTCATTACATATGATTTAGATCAATTTAGAGAATTTATCATATTAAAAAAACCATAGTATAAATTCATCATTAGTATTATATAAATTCTTCCCTTTCACAAACCATATTTCATATCTTGAGAAATTCATATTTCCCCAATCCTTCCCTTGAAATTATAAAAAATGAAATATGACACAAAAGGACACAATTGTTTTCAATATGAATACAAAACCCAGTATTGGTCAATATAATATGTGTCCCTAATATATCCCGTCAACTTGAGGAATCTTTTTCCATAAGAAAAACTGTAATTATCTCCATACTCCCTGATAACACCATAACAAAAAACTTATTTTCTATCATGGTCTATGGACATTATTTAATTACTTGTCCCATACCATTTTCTCATATCTAAGATATCTAGGATTATGGATTACTTTTTTATCCTCTCCATATAAAAAACATGTAGATTTAATCTAGAATATAAAACATACCTTCCATGGGAAAAAACATTAGGTGGTGTGTGTGGTAAACAACCATTGATTGGAATTCATAGTTCATTTTTTATATTCAACCCATTTCATCTTTGTTCAAAAATGGATAATGAATCACATGAGATTATAGATTTTGAGTGATTAATCCATTATTTTTACTAAATCATTCCATGAGTTGAGGGATTTATTATCCCTTACTAAATGAATATAAAATTATTAGAGTGGCCTCCCTCGCATGGTTTGTCCTATTTTGTATATGATATAGATATGGGTAAGAATCATTTTGAGAACTATGTGTGGCTTGATTGTTACTTTTAATACATATGTAATGACTTCTAGATGTCACATCTTAGCCTTCCCATGATGTAGTGAAAATATCCATTTTCCATTGCATTTGAGATTGATACTTATAATGAAGTCCTTAGGTGAACCATGAAAATTTTGGTCTTGGGATCCCCACTGAAGTGGATAAAATCCATCATGTTGGATTTGTGTATAAATATACCCATCATGAATTCAAAAAATAATTCTTTTCATAAATCACAGTTCAATTTTCTATGAAACATGGAAACTCAGAACCCTTTCATTTGTAATCATAAATTAAACATCAAGTATCTAATGTATATATTCTTTGAATTTGAATATTACGCCCAATATGGATCTATGTAATTTTTTACCCTAATGTGGTCGATTAGAAAGATGTTTTTTTATCCTTAGTGGAAAGTTATTTTGCCTCTATTTACCCTAGAATTATCTTAATATAATCCTCAAATAAAATATGGTTTGTGTTCAGGACTTATGTACCTATCCTATGTCACCATATAAAATCTATGAACCCCATAACATTGATTTAAAATAGTTATCTTATATATGAAATAGATATTAGTAATATCCTTTCACTCTATTCATCCATATTTCTATGTTATTAAAATGTTTTTGGAAGAAATAAAAAATAGACGAAAACCATGTAGGGTCAACACAAAAGCCAAGATAATGTCAATTTACTTTCTTTATTCCCATCATCCAAAGAAAAATTCATTGAATAACATATATCATTTCTAGAATTTTCCATTTGGATATTCCAAAAAAAAATTATACTTTAATAAGTGCGACATGAGATCATTTATTAAAAAATCCCATCTTTGGAGCTACGATGATTGTTATTTTACCAATACCCATCTATGATCCATGTATAATGATGAATCAAATATTATTTGAACTTTTTATTAATAATTATGACTAAGAATATTATTTTTTTGTTTTATGATCTAGAATATGTTAATGCCACCTCTAAAAACTTTGAAAGTTATAATAAAATGATGATTTTAAAGAGATAAAAGATAGGTAACTAAGACTAATTATGATTTAACTCATTAATCAAAAATTGTAAAATTATGGTCATTAAAGAACTAGAGTCCCTGTTTTACACTATGAGTAAATATAAAAAAAAAATTAAAAATAACAATCAATGACCACTTGTTCTAAAAAAGATTGATAATGCCTAACAAGTGTTTTGTACTCTTGAATATTTTCCCACTATTAAATTTCTACTTTGATTAGTGGGAATGATTAATTAATATGGGAATATAGTTATTGATATCATCATCTATGTATTTTATCCATGAATTTTCCGATGAAAACTGTACCATCACATGGGCTACATGATCCTCTAAATATTTCTAGTTTTTATATATATGTCGATCTAATAATCGAGTTTCACTTCATTAGAAATGAAATTATGATGATGTTTAGATGAATATTTCAATTCATCTTCATGATGATTAGACTGATGAAATAGTATGTGGTTATAAACATAGGCTTCTAACTCCTCTCAAGAAAAAAGAACAAGATAGATAAGGATATGCTAATTTATAAATTCAAACCCACCCGCTAACATGCCTAGGAAAAGTTGAAGGATATTCTCTACCATTTCAACTTGATTATATAAGAAATTATTTATGATAATAGTTAAAATTTATCTATAGGACCATTTCATCACAGCCAGAATTTCAAGGGATTAATTTACATCCATACCAATATTACTTTTTTATAGGTATATAGTTCATATTGATGTTCACTACATATGGAATTGGTTCAATTAGTGGTTGGTTTATATAACAAACCCCCACAGTTGACTTCCCATTAATACTAGTAATTTATTCATAAATACTATATTCTATAGATAATGTAACTAGTTACATTTTAGTGGGACCAAGTTGAAGGACCCAACCAAAAATGCTTGTCACAATTAGAAATGTGTAATGCTTATGATGTGAAGGGGACTTTAAGATGAAAATCCAAAATAATTCTCTAAAAATATTAGACATACAATTCTTTTTTCTAAATCTGCATTGATGGTGTGGAAAATAAAGGGACCGAAAAAATTTATTGATTATATATCAATCAAATTAGTCTCCCTACCATGCCCCCCAAATGATACACCACCCAGGCTTCGTAAAACAATTTTTACAAGTATATTGGAGAACTAATGGTTAGAAATACAATTATAATGATAGTATACTCATTCAACAATGTTGAACAATTTTGATGGGGGTTGACTATATTTGACTCCCCGTAAACCTCATTGAGAGGTAAGAATATAATTTTTTAAGGCATCTAAACAGCTACAAAGACAGTTAAGGGCTGTAAGGTTTTCAAATGATCAATATTTCAATATGATATGTTAGAACCCAATCTCAAAATGAGATGACATAAAAATTTTCTTAGGAATTTATCCTATTTTTATTTTTTAATATCCCAAAATATCAAATTAAATATTAAAAATAAACTAAAGAAATTTATTATCACCTAAATAATTCAATTACATTATATGAATGACCTATGAACAATAGTAATATCAAAAAAATTTAAGAACAAAATTAGTACAATGAATTTTTTCAATATATTGATATTTATAATATTTAAATAACATCACTATCCAAACATTAAAATTAGGATAGTTAAATAAAAGGTGTTTTGGGGAACATCATTCTTACACATTAAATAAAAAAATATAAATCTAGTCAAATGTATGTACATCAAAATTGACAGTTTATCATTATAAAAACCTGGCTGAAATTATCAATTGATTTTATAGAGACCCAAATTTTACTTACATTGACATTAAATTAATTTTTTAGAATACATAATACATGACAAAAATAGCTGACCAAAGACTGTATTAGTTTAGTGTCTTTGGAAACATAGAACAAAATTTTCTAATCATGTTGAAAGATCTTCAACATCTACCACAAATATCGTCCCCTTTTTTCCTACCTAAAACCATTATTTAAATCCTGGGGAAAGAAAACATATAAAGGGTGAGATCAAATTCCCAGTAAGGGAAAACATGTAGAACATAAAACAACCCATAAACATTTGAATGTAAAACCATGAACATAAAACATCAAAATCAGGAGTAATGACATAAATCTTGGCAGTACATAAGGCATAGATCATAAAGGAACATTAATCATGATAAAATAGCATGGTAATAAAACATTTAATTGTGTAAAACCATTAAGAAGATGTTATGATTTCTATAGTAGCCAAGTCATTTCTGGCAAGACCATGATAGTGTGAAAATCCCATTACTGAACCGGGTTTACATGCCGTTTTATCCCTGTATTACTGAACCGAATTTTAGTTGCCATTCCAGCCATGTATATCTCATGAGATATAAATCTTTACCCGATTCATTGGAGGGAGATATAGGTCCCACCCATCTCATAATGAAACCATTCTTATGTGTGCCACAAAAAATTCATAAATCATTCATTATAACCCAATGAATAATATGTGTTTCATAGACATCATCCAATTATTACATAATCCATATGAAACCAATGTATATCATTTAATAATAATAAAAATAAAACCATTTTAATAATAGAGACATTATAATTGAAACATAAACATGATAAATAATGTCATCTTAGATGGAAAGTAGTTTTGATAAAACACTTGAAATGAATTCCTGGGGAAAATATTTTTTCTTCTTCAAAATCATTTTCTTTTCACAAAATTCCACAAAATTTAAAAAGAATAGGATTATGTTGAAAATAATCATGAAATATTGTAGATTAATCTTAACTAAAATAATTAATTATGAAACTGTAAAAATCTGTTCATGCCGTATAAGTTAAAAAACATTCTCCATGTACTTTTAACAAAAAAGTCAAATTGTACCAGGTATGGTAAACAGAAGAAAGATTCCTTCCATAACACAAAGTAAAATTCCAAGAGGGGTAAACACGACCATAAATATACATTTAATAATATTATAAGCTTTATGGAAAACATTTTTATAGACATGGATGAAAAATATAACCCCAGTAAATACTTATGTATAAGTAATATCAGATAAAAATGAGATTTCAAAATTATCCCTTACTTTAGGTCCAATTTCATCCGTACGTCTCCGAAACTCTTGTATAGTGGGTTTAAATGTATTATAAACTTGTAAAAGAACCATAATAAGTTTTATGATATCATATATGATTCAAATATAACATTATATTACTCGTTCTTTTGTCAATTTCTTGTTAAAGTACCATTTTGGGTAAAATAGTTTCATTTATTGTACGTGTTTAGACTTGTTGTTCTTGATATTATTATTAATTATTTCATGAATTAAATACTTCCATAATGTAAAACATTATTTATATATCATATATATTCAGTATATATATATATATATAATTGATAGAAAAATGAAATGAAACACACCGTTCATGGGGACAGTAGGCTCTAAGTACACATGAACGTTGTTTTCCTTTCCTTATTGACTTGAATGGAAGTAAGTAGATGATATATATATAATTATAGTAGCATTATTATTTCATATATATCATTATTATTCATTATATATGCTTTATAATTATTCTTGATTGTTTAACATGGAGACTGAATCTCATTGCATCGTGGAGACGGTAATCCGTACGTATGCACAAGTGATGATATCGTTCCCATAATTATTGAATAGAATTGGAGTGGATGATATAATATCTCAGAATAAGTATGATGTTATAATAACTGTATATAGTTATTCTTTACACAATTATATCTATCCAAGTAAGGTGGTGGTGGAAAAATCATATTACACCACGACGTGGAGATGGTATTCTGTACGTACGCACGCGCGGTGATTCCGTTTTCCGTAGTATGGATAAAAAGTGAAATGGGGTTGTTTCATATTTATAATAACATATCAGTATATTATTTATACTGATGTTATTACTTTATAATGAAACAACTAAATAAGAGGACGTATAAGAATAGAAAAACTTGAAAGAATCGGTAGAAGAAATTACCTCTTCTTTGACGTGCCTCCTCTTAACCTCCTCTTAGGGCACTAAAGTTGGTGTTTTTAGAAAACCATAACCTCTAGAAGTTTTCTATATAAGTGGATAAGTGAAATGGTCTGGATTTTTCCGAGCTTGAAGGCTCAAATTTCTGTGAAGAGAAGAGGGAGGAGGTTCCCTTTTATACGGGAGGAGAGGGGAACCTTTGGAAACCACAAAAATATTAATTTTATATAAATTCATACTCCATATAAAAATATCCAAAACTACTCAAATGATAATATTAGATGATATAGGGTTGTAATCTCATAAACCAATAAAATATAGACATGTTGGAAATTTATTTTAAACCTTGTCAACATGATTTATCCATATTTATTAAATTTAATTTTATTTGTGGTAATAATATTCAAAATTTTAAATTGTTATAAATAATTACTTATGTGTTGTGACCTATCGATAATTCGGTACATTATGACATTTTATACCTTATAAATTTCAATTTATAATTTATAATTATTTTTGTATTTTTAATCAATTTAATAAAATAACAATAGTGTTAATTTTGACACTATTCATTTATTCAAATTTAAATAAAATTCAAACGGAGGATATATTCAAACCAAAATGTTTAATAGATTTATAACATGTCATATTCATCTATAAATTTTTTTTCTAACATTAATTAGTTCATATAATTTTTATTTTTATTTTTATAAAACCATGTATTTGATATTTTTCTTAGTAAACAAATTACCACATAATTATTGTATAATAATTTAATATACTTATAATTTCATAAAAATTTAAGAAAATACTATGATGATGAAAAATTCTAATATAATTCAATATATTAATTTAACTCGAATTTATCATCTTAAAATCACAATATTTAAATTTTTATATTTATTAAATTATGATGGTGACAACTTTGAAATCATGTAAAATAAAATAATATAAGTATCATAAATGCTTTTATGAAGCTCCAAATGATCAAAAATTATTCCATTGGATTGTTATGGTGTATATATATACGCCTAATAAGGTTTGGTCAGGTTTTGGGACTATTAATGGGTATTATTATTTTAATAAAAACTATATTACTGATTTTTTACTAAATAAATAATTTCTGCATCTTTAATGTATAAGATATTAAAGTAATTAAATATTTCATAAAAATGAAAATTAAATTACCATAACAAGTAAAGATAGATTATATTTTAGATTATTAGTTATAATCTAATTTATATTGTGTATAACATTATATTAAAAAAATTAATAATTAAAGATTGAGTGAGACATATTTCACTTTCTTTAAAAGAAAATAAACCAATGGTCCCAATCACATCCAAGTGGGTTCCAATGGATACCATTTCTACCCAAATTTACCTTATGACGAAATATAATCATCCAATTATATTAAGACATTTTTTAGGGTAATTATATTATATTATATTTACCCTTAATTTCCCGATTTACCTTTAACTATGGTAAATAAAATATTCCGTTGTTACTATTCATAGTTCACAAAAATAAAAAGTAGCCTATTAACATAATTTGGACCTAATCATTCAAAATATGGAATCCATTTTTCCAAATTAAAATCACTGAATTTTAATAAATTAATTTAAAATTAATCTCATTATTAAAAAATGAGTTTTTAAAAGTTAAAACATTGGAAAATATTGAAATGATTTTCTATATGAATTCAATGTAAACTCAATGATAATGAAATAAAATATCATAAATGGTAAAAATATATTCTATTTATACTTTAAAAATATTATATATTATAATTTAACCATATAAATCATTACGTTGAAAAATTGTTTTTAATAAAAATATACCATGTTTTTATTATTCATTAAAAAATGAAAGTTATCCGAATAATATGAAAAATTTATCCAAAGTAAATTTTTATATCCTGATTCCAAATAATAATTTTATTTTTTCCAATTTAACTTATAAACATGTTAAAAATTATATTTAAAGTGTGTGCTCCATCAAAAGGCGGTAAAACTACATTTTATTTGAAAAATACTTATTTTACCAGAAAAATTTATTTGGTTCTCATACCATGTTGTAGAAAATGTGTAAAATGAATAATAAATTTATAAAATTAAAAATTTAGTTAACACTATTCATAACGGCTACTTCATAATAATATTATAAGAATATATCGTTCTTCAGTGAAACCCGGTATTGCGTACTACACGCGCTATCGAGGAAGGTTGTGATTGCGTGTAATGCAAGCCAAGTCAGGGCTGCATGTAGTGAAAGATACCTTTGAAGTTGCTTATAACATAATCAAAACTTATTTCATTTATATATTAAACAAAATCTATACTTAATGTTTTGTAGAATAATTTCTACAAAACGAACCTGAAATTGTGTATAACACGAGCCAAGAATAGTGTTGCATATACTACAAGCTGATACGGTGTTGCCTATAGTACATGATAATCTTGGTGTAGTGTACAATATAAGACATAAAAGAAATTAAAAAGAATATATCTGATAAATTCACGTGGTGTTATAGTTTTCCATAACACCAGAGTAAGACTTATACACTATAAAAATCTATCCACTTAGGAACCTAAAGAAGAAACCGTCTTTCCCATAATATAGGAATGTTTCTATCCAAATATTGTAACCCGAAGTAACGTATTGATCCAATTATAGGGTGGCCAAGTATGATACCTGAATGAATATGGATAACTATGTTGGGTGATTCTAGATAGGCATGAAGTTTTTCTTTCTCCTAATATGTTACAAACTAATTTTTAACCAATAACAAGAATGCTATGATGAGCGGTTATGATGAGGGTGGCACAATGATATCACTTATTCAAATAATTAGTCTCATACTATGGGAGGAATCTATTTAGAAACGTCCCTCATTTTATCCACAGTAAGGATCTCATCATACATACTCCAAAAAATTTGGATTCCTCCCAGTTGAGAGATATACAATAAATTTATCTTTACATAAAAATGTGGTAGAATATAGCGGTTGGTTTTTGAACACTAAGAAAAAAAATCAATTCCAGTAAGATCATCATTGGTGAGTACATTGTAAATTTGATAACTAAGTAGATTTGTACATCCCAATAACCTTCATCATTCATAGGATTCTATTGCGGTAAAACAATGCTCAAAATTCTTGCAATATTCATCATATAAACTCTCATTGGGATTAATGTCCTTGTTAAAATTCCTCCCTCCATTTGAAATATCACACAAAAGTTAAAATATGGATGGATATTTTAAAGTGGAATAATTCAAGGGTATATCAGGAATATCCTATTAACCCTAAGTCTATAATGATTTATTCAACATGAATACTTTTAATTGAATTTATATAGGTACGTTGTGTTCAGTGGTATATATGATTAATTGAGTACAATTTTGGTGAACTTATAAACCATGTGCTGAAAATCAATGAGTATAAATCATGATGGGTGGGGTATTATTTCAATCAAAAATTATACTAAGGCAATTCCCATGATAATACATGACTGTAAATTAGGAAAAATAATTTACATAGAGATCCCATATTGAGGTATAATATTTTATTTAGGATCTGATAATTACCCATTTTCATTAAAAATAAATGAAATGTGTAATTTTAGGTCTCGATGATTCCTGGAAAATTGATTTCAATTTGTTAAATTATTTATTTTTGCATAACATAATGAATACTATGTATATCGCATGGTGTGTTATGAAAACCACATAACATTTAGGTAACTCTATGGATTTCATTTTTCTACATGAGTGATAGTTCAACCATAAGTCAGAATATTTAGTTTTTAGAAATAATATTTCTCTTATGATGATTATCTAGTTCGAGTGAAAGGTTAATAATAAATGGAAGATGCAATGAAGGATGGGATGTAAGTAAAAATCATAAAATCATCCACAATCAATGTGTCTCTATGGGTCAAATTAATTCATTCTAACAAATTTATATAGGTCGGTTCTCTCCATTGGGTCTACATGCACACTTCAAATCATTGAATTGGGAAAATTCATCCTTGGAATGTTCCCCTCTTCATATAGATATGGCCTCATTTCGATGCGGAAATATTTATGGACTGAAATTTTCATGAACAAATTCTAAATAATATTATGAATTTTAAAAATATAAAATAAAACATGAAAAATGATATATGGAGTTATAATTGTTAGTGTATATAGAACCATAAAAACCCCATATCTTTTCCATGTAGCGTGCTTGATATATACAATTTCTTCTTCTCTCAAAGTCCCTATGAAAAAAAATAATTTTTGGGGGAGTAGTTTTAATATTGTTCCATCGGTAATCAATTTTCATTATTGGTTTGAGTTATTTATATAAAACCCAAACAAACCATTTTCATTATGTTGTGAGGTGGAAACTGTATCACCCCTAAAAATTAAAATCTTTTTTAGCAAGAGAAAATAAATCAAACACTACTATAAAAAGGAAATCCTTTACTCATGAGGAGTATGTTTTATTTCTCATCATGTAAAAAAATTGTGTGTTGGACTGGCCATTTATAGATAACAGTTTTTCCAATTGAGACCCAATACATTTAAATATATCATTATATTAATTTAATAAAAAAACATCAATTAATTATAACCCAAAAATCATGAGGCCTTGTTTGTGCCCAAATTTACCCTACTGGTAAAAACGGTCATTGAAGTACAAGTAGGGATCGAATCCACAGGGACCTAAGAAGAAACCTTGAGACACTCAAATTTGTTGATGGACTGGCTATGAATTTGCTAACTTTGAGGTAGATTTTAATTGGAGAACTAAAGATATAATTTAAATAACATATATTAAGAATTATGTTAACTAAACAATTATCGATTATGGGTTGATCTTAATGTTTCTTTTGGGGTGGATTGGATAAATTTATTTTCTTAAAAATTTCATGTCATTAATTGAAGACGTATCCAAACAAAAAAGATAATTCTCCCAAATCATTCACCAATTTAATCCCTACACAATTATAAGGCCAATCACTAATTAACATAGAGGATCACATTACTGAGAACTCAAAGGAAATAGAACGTATTAGAACATAAAATGTGTCGTCGTTAAATTTGGAAATGATGAAGAAGACCATAACTCATTGAATGGAAATATTAAAATAACAAACACATTTAAAAATTAAAGTCTATGAAATAACATCCAATCCCTGACCTTCCTACTCCCATGGATTAGACCTTAAGTGGTTAGCCCTCCATTGATTCTATTCTACCTATGGAAGTAGGATTTATACTTATGGGGGCGTAATTTAAGAAAAAGAAAATTGTTGAAAAATTAACACTCCACCGTTGTGTGATTGAATTCACAAGTGCTGGTGTGAATAAATTCACACCTTGATTCAACGGTATCAACATGTGATGAAAAGAAAATGAAAAAGTGGAGAAGAATAATAATAAATTTTATTAAAATACTAAATGTGAAAGAAAAAATCTTACATTAGACGATTTGTCAATGCGATTACAAAATGTATGCGGGAAATTATAATTGAAAGGAATACAATGGACGAAAGAAAAAACATGAATTAATAGAAAAATGTTAGATGATAATTCATTTCACCACCAGCTCCTTATATAAAAATATTAGGAGCCTTAGTTTCACCCCCCAACAATAAATTCACCCCCACCAATTAAGAGAGTCAAAAGGAGGGTGAAGAATCAAAAGGAAATTAACGTTACAAAGTTGAACACAAAACCATACAGATTCAACATCCATTTTGACGTGTTCATTTTACACTCCATACGGCAGAACCTAAAGGTGTCATAAATAAAAAATATCATAGTACATCTGTATTATATAATCTCTCAAAATTTTAGGTGATTTGGTTTATCCTTTTTGGAGTTATGTTCAAAATGGTGGACTGTGTTTATGATCATTCTGCTATGGCCCACCATTTTAATTCTAAACATCATCTCCCTGTATCTCATTGAAATAATCTAAATTAGCTCTGACCACAGTTGAATAAAATGATCCTTATATATTTATCTTTCTACTTGAAAACTTTGAGCTTCATTGGGCTTGGTTTGTGGGCCCAACATTTGTTTGATGGGCCTTAGGCCCATTATGCTTTCTCCACAAATTTCTGCATTCTGGTGAAACCATCTTCATCTTCCCTTTGGATTCATCCATTAGACCTAAAATATAAAATGTTCCAAAAAAAGTGATCAATAAAATTCCAAAATATCAAATTCATAAAATCAATATAATGTTGTCCACAAATAGATGAATGTTTGGGCCCAAATTTTCATTTTAAACATGAATTGTATTTAAGATGAGAATTGAAGTTCTATTTATATAATGGAAAAAATGATTATGGACTTTGGAAAAAATGAATATAAAGATATTAACAATGAATATTAGCCACTTTTAGTAAATAATCACCCCCCCCAACTTGAGATTTTCTAGTCCCGAGTAAAATATATTACAAATATGAAATTCAATTCCCCTTTTCCAAAAACATTTTAATACACATTGCTCACTCAAAGACCTCATAAAAAAAATATGAAACACATCAACATTATTTAAAACAAGACAGGTCCATAAGCATATCCCAAGCCCAAGCTCATTCCTTTGTTCAAATTCATCACCATATTTTATCCAATTTCAATTAAGCATGAAAATTTGTTGTGCATCACAAAAGATATGGGGCCCATTTTATTTTTCAAGGGGGAAAATGGAAGCGCTAGGTGGGAATCACATTAAATCTTAAGATTAGTATCCAATTTTATTTGTTTTTATTATTATTATTTTTTGTAACCACAATAGATATGAAAAGACTAACTCTGGACATGAAAAATATGTATTCACGATCTCCAAGTACTGGATGCCACATATATTGTCACTTCTATTCTCTACAATAAAGATATAAAGCCTAACTCTGGGCAAGGAAACTATGGAGTCACAATCCCCAAGTGTCGGATGCCACACATTTGGACAAAACAATTCCTTATATGGTCATTATTTTTCAATTTTTTTGATACTCAAATTAAACTAAAAGTGTCCCCAGAACCCTATGCTATAATAAATGGGACCCAATAACTCAAATTTACACCCATGATCCAGTAGACGTGCATTGTGGAATTTTTATTAAGAGGATGAAAATGTAAACTTTGAAAAATCACATCGGACAACCGCACTTTCCAAATAATATTCTCATGAACTTAAACATGTATTAAAATTAGAATTAAGTCATGAAAAATTATTTGATATGCAATTTCATTGTTTGCAATGTGTGTTATCAGGTTCAAGGTTAGTGGAATTTTTCATTCCATGCATGTTCTTATTAAAAAAATAATTTTTTTATTTCATATCCCCCAAAAAAGATTAACATTTTCCCCAGTGTTTAAAGAAAACATGGAAGGGGGTATGGGATAGTTGTTCAAAAAGAAAATTTAAAATGATAATCATGGAATGATGTCACTTGGTGGTTGATGATGATAGTGCATGCCACAGTCTCCATTCAATCCTAGATGTGAGTCTCAGCAGCTTGGATGGTGGTGAATGGATTTTCCTTATGACTTACAACATGTCCTTTTATTTTTTTTAACTTATAAAAACATAAAAACAAAACAAAACAAAACAAAATAATGATACATTGTATTCTTTTTAGATTTCTGGATAAGGTATTATGCAGAGATCACACCACGTGACACGGATGAATATTGCGCTACCCTTTCATACCCATCCTTACTCATAAAAGAAGAAAAGTTCAATACTCTATGGTAATTTATTATATGAAAAATAAAATGATTCAAAATGATTGGAACTATGAAAACAATGGGTTGCCTCCTATTCATCGCTTTTTTGTAACGTCGTTAGCTCGACTTGAAACACCAAAATTATCCAATACCAACATTAAACATTTTAACAAACCCATGTTTCACCAATTCAAAAAGATTTAGATTAATTGATTTCATTGATTTCTTTTCTTGTAAAAATACATGTTCAACAAGGAGTGTGAAAATCAAAGGAATTTCAGTAATGGTTGATCTGGTTTCTTCTACAGTTTTTCGTAAGATTTCATGGTTTAACCCCCCTTTGTGGGTTTCATGAGATGAATGAATGACTAATACAAGGTCATGGTTATCTCTTATGATGGGATTCCTGATTGGGGTAGTAAGGAAATTGATTTTGAGTTCAGGTTGGATAGGACATTCAAACATAGATAAAAATTTATAATCAAAATAAATTTCATTTTCAAAATTTCCCAACACAATTGGTTCCCTTTGAATTGAAGATTCAACCCCAAAATTATCAAGATGAGTTTCATGAATGGGTATGGATTTTATGTTTGCAATTTCTCCTAATTTTTCAGTTATTAGTTTTTCTAAAAAATCATCATTGGAAAAATATTCCGGACATTCAATCCATGATGACAATTTTACCTATTGTGAATTCATTAAATAAATTTCATCCTGATTTAAACACTCGTTAACAATTCGCTCATGTTCATTATCTTGAATTTCAAAATTACCTGACCAATTATATTCATTATCCATATGGGTTCTCCAAGATATTAAAGTGGGTTCTTTACTAAATTCAAATGAGTTATGTGGGTAATAAGTTTCATTTATAAGTGATATGTAATGGACAACCTGAGTTGGAGTGGGTTCCAAAAATGTTTCAATGCTTTGTAGTTCTACTCTCAGTGATGAAACTTCTGAATTAATTTTATCTATTTTTTCAAACAAATTTTCAATAATTTTTTTAGAATTATAATTGATCGATGTTTGGACATCATTAACTTCATTAAGTTTTATCTCTTCAATCATTATTTAGAGGTATGGAAATTGATCTGTTAAACAATCAGCAACCAATTGATTGTACATCTCATCTGGTGAAGTGTATTCAATCAAGGTTTGGTCAATGAATTTTCCTTTGTGAGGTGATTCCAAATATTGATTTTCTATTTGATTATAGCATTGTTATATCAATGGGTATTGTGGAAGATAATTTATTTTTGTTTATTGAAATTTTGATTCAAATTGATGAAAAGGGAAAATATAAGAGAAACAGGAGTGGGAAAAGAGAATTTTGGGTGGGAAAAAAATTTGTGTCTATGGTAACATAATTGGTCCCCAGAAACAGAGCTAAAATATGGTTTCACCCAAATTTACCCTATTGGTAAAAGTAGTTGTTGAAGTACAAGAAGGGATCGAATCCACAGGGACCGAAGAAGAAACCTCGAGACACTGAATTTTGTTGATGGATTGGCTATGAAGTGGCCAAATTTGAGGTAGATTTTAATTGGATAACTAAAAATATAATTTAAATAACATATATTAAAAATTATGTTAACTAAACAATTATTGATGATGGGATTATCTTAGGGTTTCTCTTGGGGTGGGTTGGATAAATTTCATTTCTTAAAAATTTCATGTCATTAATTGAAGGCGTATCCAAACAACAAGATAATTCTCCCAAATCATTCACCAATTTAATCCCTACATAATTCCAAGGCCAATCACTAATTATCTTTTATGATCAATTTAATGAGAACTCAAAGGTAATTGATCATACTAGCACTTAAAATGTGTCGTCGTTAAATTTGGAAAAGATGAAGAAGAACAGAACTCGTTGAATGGAAATTTTAAAATAACAAACAGATTTAAAAATTAATGTTTATGAAATAAAATCCTATCCATGACCTTGAAACTCCTTTAGAACAACCCTTAAGTGGCTAGCCCTCTATTGATGCTATTCTACCAATGGAATCACAATGTAGACTTATGGGGGAGTAATTGAAGAATAAGAAAATTATTGAAAAATGAATACTCCACTATTGTGTGATTGAATTCACAAGTGCTGGTGTGAATAAATTCACACTCTGATTCAACAGTATCAACGTGTGAAGAAAATGAAAAGAATACGTGGAGAAGATGAAGAATAAATTTTATTAAAATAATAAATGTGAATGAAAAAAACATTCATTAGACGATTTGTCGATGCGATTACAAAACGAAAGCAGTAAATAAAAATTGAAAGGAATACAATAGACCAAAGAAAAAACATGGATTAAAAGTGTAATGTTAGATGATTATTCATTTCACCACTATCTAGTTATATATTCATATTAGTAGCCTTAGATCCACCCCCAATAATAAATTCACCCCCCAGGGTGAAGAACCTAAAGGAAATTAACGTTACAAAGTTGACCACAAAACTAGACACATTCATCCTATATTTTGACGTGTGAGGTTGACACTTAATACGGAAGAACATGAAGGTGGTATAAATAATAAATATCTTCTTCCATGTGTCTTATAGATTTTTGTAAAATTTCAGGTGATTTGTTTTAGCCGTTTTGGAGTTATGTTCAATATGGTGGACTATTTTTATGAGCATTCTACGATGGCCCACCATTTTAATTCTAAACTTCATCTCCTTGTATCTCAGTGAAATATTATGAATTTGCTCTGACCACAGATGAATAAAATGTTCCTTATATTCCTATATTTCTACTGTAAAAATTGGAGCTTAATTGGGCTTGTTTTATGGGACCCACATTTGTTTGATGGGCCTTGGGACCATTATAATTTCTCTAGAAACTATCTGCATTCAGGTGAAAACATATCCATCTTTCCTTGGGATTCATCCATCGGACCTCAAATATAAAATGTTCCAAATAATGTGATATAACATATCCCAAAATATAAAATTCATAAAATGAATATAATTCTGTCCACACATAGATGAATGATTTGGACCAAATTTTCATTTTAAACATGAATGGTATTTAAGATGAGAATTGAAGTTTTATTTATATAATGTACTAAAAAAATGTTTATGGACTTTGGGAAAATGAATATGAAGATATTAACAAGGAATATTAGCCACTTTTAGAGACTAATTAGGCCTGGTGACTTTGTAAGATTATTTTAACAGTACATCAATGTGAGTAAAAAATAACAAAAAAACATATTCTCCATAATTATCTCCTAAAAAATTTATCTCATTAATTTTCATGGGGTTACCTTGTGAATAATATACCGAAAAATTGTGATAAAATCCTAGTAAAAAATAAAAATGATGAGGAAGCATAACTTGTGAGTCAAATGTATAACATGATATCATATAATTTGAGGCACAAGAGTAATCACATTGAATATAAAAACAAAAATTATTGTGTCATTATATCATTTTTACATAGTAATTGTGGTTCAAAGAAAAAACAAGAAATAAAACATGTCAATGCTATATTCGTAGATAATATCTCATGGTGGAAATGGCACATTATGAAATAAGATTACCTCCTTATACCATACATGACATATTATGATACTATAACATTAACCAGTGAATTGGAGTTATATCTTAGAACACCCACCATATAATGATCATGAAGAATGTGTTCCACATAAATTAAGTCAATCATAATTGAAAAAAAATCCTTAGGGAAGAAAAATTGGTTGCATAATATTTTCATATATAATAATCAATATAAATTTAATAATGAAGGAATTTTGGAAATGAAAAAAATTCTTCTATTTTCTCATCAAAGGAAGAGAGATAAAGTGAGGTATACATTTGGGGGATATTTATATAACAAATTTAGAATCATTTTGAAGAATTTTCGGTTGTTTTTAATGATGAATGAAAATAACTTTAAAGAGACTTAAAATATTCTTATGGAATTTTCCTTTCCACATCAAAATAAATTTTTAAAAACTAAATTTTACTATGTTTTGTGGAAATAATTTTCATTGAAAATTTTTGTGTGAACTTATAAAGGAAGATTCAATTCATACGTTGGTCAATATTGTGTATAATACTATTCCTTTTTCAGTCATTAAAATAAACATTCCTTTCAAATTTTCAGTAAAGTTAAAAAGTTCCTTTTTAATATAATGATAGGAATGTTGTTGATAAAACATTTTTAAAAAAGTCAAACGTGGTTATATTTTAATTTTAATAGTTATATGATAATATTTAAAACATTAATGAGAATATTTTTAGAAAACATAGTTTTGTAAGAAAATGGACTTTCGACCGAAGAGAAAAGTGAATCCAAATTTTCATAATAACAAATTCACAATAATTTTATGTATCAAAGAGAAGAAATAATTAATATTAATTTAAAAGATTAATAATTAATATATTATTATAAAATGTATTTTTATATTATCAAATGATGAAATAAATTATTTCAATGGAAATTCGTGCATAAGAAATCCTGATAAAAATTAGATCGTGAAATAAATCCTTACCACATAGGTAATTTTTGAATTATAACCCCGATGAATGAATGAAATTAATATTAATATAAATTTCCTTGAATTATGGATGATTTATGATATAATATGTAATGCGTAATTATATTTACAAAATAAAATATTGTAGGTGTATTATAGAACAAGTGTCAAAAAAATTTATGTTTTAAGTTGAAAACCTTTTCTCAATCATGAGTTATCACGTTTGTTAATTTTATTTCTGAATAATAAGAATTTGATAATTATTTAATTTATAAAAATCATTTTTCATATTTATTATTCCTCTTATTATATTTTTACCATGCCGTATTCAATTACTTAACTTTTTAATTTCACATCGGACATTTTCTTCATAATCAGATCATTTCTCGACAAGAAATATGGTAGGTTGGATAAGGTCAAAACAACTATTATTATATAGTCTCCAATATTTTAATAATTAAATAATTATAATTTTTAAACATTAATATATCCATGAAATAATTTTATGAAAAATGAACATCATAAAATCATAGAGATGGTAGGGAATACATACACATGAGTGACATTTATGTTTTTCAAAGATCGAGATGGAAATAAATTAAACAGTTTTTATATTTCCAAGATTACCATTATATAATAAATATATTATGATATTTTTTAATTACCCATACATATACCTTCCCTTTTATGTGGTAACCAAAAAATCACATCGCTTCATGAGGCAGTAGCCCGCTGTACACATGAATGACTACATCATTTATTCAACGGTTGGTAAGGTAATAAATTATGTGATATATTGGTTTCAAAAAATGAATAATATATTAGGAATATTTTATACATACATAAAATTAATTATTATCACCTTCCTTGTAAATAGTAACTACAAAATTAAAGGGCATTGCTTCTATAGGTGACAATTCATCGTACACATGAGTGATATTATCATTTTCTCTATTTAATGAAATGTATGAATGTATATGTGATATGATAATTCCTTAAGTATAATCATATATTAGAAAAAATATATAATCTTTAAATAAATCATTATATACGTCCATGATAATGGTGTGGGATTACAAATTATGTTGGTTCGTGAGTTGATAGTTTATTGAACACATAATTACAAGTTTTATTTCCCATTCGAGGGATGAGGAGATATCTGTAGGTCATGCACATAACATAAGACATATCTTTATATAAATGATAATGAGGTTATTATATTTTCTAAATAATATTATTGAGATGTATAAGAATAAATAAAATAAAATGCCCAGTTAAGAACGTTTACACTTCTTCGGACTGCTTAATTAGGATATTCCAAATGATTTTATAAATTGGATTTCATATCAAATAAAATTTATAGAATGAGGGTATGTATGTGAAGAAGTGATAGAGGATGTTTTTTAATGGGCCATTTTATTTTAAGTGCATATATAATTAGATATCAGGTAGACTATATAAGTTGGGTAAATGATAAGTTTGGAATTTTTTAAAACAGAAAATTACACCAATGTTTTTACCCAAGGATCCAAAATCATCCATTTCCAATCCATACATGGTAAAACATAAAAATAAGATAACAAAATATGAATGAAATACGTTTTTCATCCATTTATATACTTATCTTTTTAGTTTACCCACCCTATCTTGTAACCCTATTTTTATCTTAACAACAGTAAATAATTATTATGGTTTTTACTATTCATTATGAACCAAAATTACATTGAACATATCAGATGATATAAATAATGCTGATTAAAAATTTGAGGACCATTTTTAAGAATTTAATTTATAAAATTGTAATAATTTAAATTTAATTTAAACACACAAACATGTATAAAAATGATATAAGAAAAAATTATTTCTCTCAAGCAGTATATGAAATTATAATATCTATATTAGAGGTAAAAATAATTAAATGAATTTAAATTTATATATATATATATATATATAATCTATAAATTTTTTTAAATAATTTCTTTACTATATATTATATAAATTAAATACAATGGAGATACAATATTCACTTTAAAATAGTTTTAAGAAAAATAAATTTTATGCCTGGAAATAAATTTTTAATAAAATTCAATGAAATTTTATTTAAATAAAAATATTTTTTTGTAATAAAATTAAATAATAATTATTTAAAATTTAAATAAAAATAATATAATAATACGACATTTAAATTATTAATTTATTCAAAATAAATGACAATTTTGTAAAAATTGCTATTTATAACTATTCAATGAAATAATTGTGTTTTATAAAAATGCCAAAATTTAACCCTTTGTTAATATTGGTATTAAAATTTAAAATTTAAATTACATTTTATCAAATATTTTTTATAAATTTGAAAAAATTATCTTATTTTCTTGTAGAAATAAGTGAAAATCATATTTTAAAGATAACATATTTTCGATGAATAAAATAACTTTTCATAAAATATATTCATAGATTAATTATAATTTAATAATTTATTTATATTTATTCCTCCCCATATATACATTTCATAAATTAATTAATTCTATTCAAACTCAATAATTTAATATATAGGTTAAATTGATCATATTTAAACTATAATATTTTAATAACATGTTGTGGTTTATTTAAACTCATTATTGTGTGTTGAATACGCTATATAACACAGTGTTATTTTAAAACCTTACTGTGTAACATTATACCCCCCAACCCAAATAATATTATTCCTTGCAACTTGAACTCTCTCTCCATAATCAAGGGTTTTACATTTGAATATTTCATTGTAGAAAACCCACATTATAAGAAGTGTTAATACTATATTAAATTAATAAGAGTGAAACAGAATTATGAAGTTCATCAGATAATTGTTTTGACACTTAAGAAAATATTAGTACAAAGATAATATATCCTTATTGATGAAAATAGTAAATAACTATAAGGAGCGTTACAGATCATTGATCATGAGATTGTAAATCATCATGAGAATGTTTACATCTAAAAGCCCATTAATCTGTGATGAATTAAAAGATATTGATTCATAATATATATAGTTAATGGGAATTTTTTTTGTTTCAAGATACTTTTCCTTGAGTTTGAATAATATTTTAATAATAAGAAAGGGAACACTATAAAATATACTTTCCTGATATCTTTTTCTTCACAATAACACTATAATGTTTGGTTTGTTCTAAGATCACATCCCACAAATCTTCTTACTATATAGAATCAATATCCATTGTTATTTTCCCCCTAAATCACTATAAAATTTATTGGTTCATAATATAAATAAAATACTAACAAGATATTCCCCAAAAAATTATTAAAATAATTGTTATCATAATGTAATATAACACCCAAAATTAATATGTGTATATTATTCTACAGAATTAGAAAAAAAAAACAATTTTTAACATTGCTCATTCCTTAGATAAATAATTATAAATCCCATATAATCCCAAGAACCTGACAATTTTATAATATTTTAACCTCAAGGGTCATTTCATACCCTTTCAACTTACTAATCCAAAAATATGATATTATTATTCCAGAATAATGCTTTACATTAAACCTATAGTTTATATATATATCCCTAATAAAAAAATTCTAATATATCAATAGTCATCTCAAAATAATAATATTTTTAAGAGATTTGTTCCCCGAATAAGATTCCTAAAATGAAATTAATATTTATCTGCCATATCATTTAAGAAAAAAATGGTATATTAATAAGTAGATTTCATAGACTTGTGGTAGGTTCAAAACAATTATCACCATATGATTGAGGGTTCAAGCACCATGTCCTTTCTAGATGGGATGAGCTGTCTCCCAAATGTGGGATTTCTTATTTATAAATTTATATTAATAAAATTCCATTAACATTCCCATAAGTATGATGAAAATGTTCAAAATAATATTAATCAAAAAATAATTTTTTAACAACTATGGATGTCTATGGATCATACAGTTCTCTAGAAAATATAATCATGCCATTAAATTACCTTTCCAAGTCATTATTACAATTCTGAATGTTCTTAAAAATTCTAAAAAAATTTATAGAAAATGGATCTCTAGAAGATTTATTATTCATATAACAAAAATTCAATAGATAAGAATAAGTCTAAATAATAATTCCTAGATTTCCATAAGAAAATAAATCACCTAAATGATTGGTATAACATAATTTTATACTTCTTATGGGGACTAAACCTTTTTTATGGAAATCAATTAGATAATTCTCGAATTCCCCTCAAATAATACAACAAATTTGTTCTCAATTAGTTGATCTATGCATTTTATTTCATCATAGAAAGCAGCATCCCCACCATTTGAGATATTCTTATATGTGATTAATCACACATTCATGACATGTACAAGGTTGAATCTTGTTTTCGTTATCATGCTAATCAATCTATCTTCCATGATATAATGAACTTCTTATCTTTGATGTTTTTTTAAATTAAACAAGGTTCTAGATTTTATAAGATATTTAGATAGTTCATTTGGCATTATATAAATATGTCTAACTACCATTACCTTTATGTTAGGAATCTCATTATGGAAAAAATTATGCTTCCCTTCACAATGGTTATTGGAATTATTTCTCATACTTCCAACCATTACCTAAAAAAATTAAAATAATCAAGATGAGAAATCAATAACATATGAAATCTAATAATATATGACTAGAATGAGTAAATTATAAATGAAAAGTATTTCATCACTTATGGCCTATTGTTTTAAAACTAAAATATCCATTGTAATGAATTGTATTAGGTTTTATAACCTATCAATTCACTCAGTTGCTTAATAATGGTTAATAAATTGTTTTTCAATTTCCATAGAAAAGACCTTGAGAGTTCTAATCCAAGTGTGTAGTAATGACCATTTTCATGTACTGAGTAACACTTGATTATAACTTGTTATACCATTTTATTAGTTATTATATCAAGGTACATCTATTTGATAACCTACTCCATTATTTGTATTCAGAAAGAGATGTAACTTCTCAATAACCATTCGTTTCATAATTCACTAAGATTCCTATATATTTTGAATAATTATTCTTATCCTTATATTTATCGATATTATTTTCACTAAAAATTTCTCATCCTGGTTTCCAAGAGATAAAAAAAATCTTTTCACTGATTCCAACTATAACAACCCAATACATGTACAGATATCCTTAAATGGTTTTAGACTTAAAAAATACTTATTATATCATGTATATTTTCAACCCTGGTGACTTTTCAATAATATGTTTATAATTAATTCATGTGAGGCTAAGATAAATCATAATTATTTTATTCTAAATACCGATTTCATCAATCTCTTAAGTCTCTTTAATCCCCATGAGAATACATATGTAATATATAGATAAAAATAGTGATATAAAATTCTCATTAAACAAATAAACATGATATGGATGTATAAAATGTGATTCAATGGTTTATCATGATCTCTCAAATGTGAGGGAAAATTAGTAATCTTAAAAAATCATACCATACTGAGTACAATATCATATGATCTTGGAAATATTGGAAATTTTCAAGCAACACAAAACCTGAAATAAACATGTATCAATGATAACTACCAGTACAATTTCACATAGTGGAAAGTGTCCCATAATGTATTAGTATTACTCACTTATCCTATACATGATTTCCTATGGGACTATAACATTTCCCAATGCATTGGTGTGCTATATTGGTTAATTGAAATAAACATTATTTTTAAACCTGATGAATTTATGAAGAAATTTTAATATTTTGGTAATTAATTGATAAATGGATTTTAAAACCTAGCATCGGGATAAAGTTCATCATGTGGACCATTTTATGTTTTATTGTTGGGAAACACACTATTAGTTAAACCATTCGAATAAGTGATGTGCAATAACCCCGGTATTTGTTAGTGAACGCACAGGCTGAACATGGTTAGTCAAACCATGCAGGCCAAGATGTGTACTTTCCATGTTTTTTTATTTTTTGTTATTAATTTTAAATAAATTAATGATTTAATAATAATAATATAAGGATATAATTATTATATATATTATGTTAATTAATTAAATTCTATGAAAAATGAATTTAATTAATTATGGGAGATTATTATATGAATCATATGAAGTCAAAGAGATTTTAATTTTGAATCAAATAATTTATATGAATTAATAGTTATGTTTAATTATTAAGGCTTTTGGGTATCATAATGAAACGTTTTATTAAATGAGGTGTTCATATTTAATGATGAAATATTTGAAATAAATGTCGAGTTTAGATTTAATGAGACTAACACTTAATAGTGAAAGTAATAATAATTGTATGACTATTGTTGTTATTTTCATAATAACAATAATTTTTAATGGTAATGAATTTATGGGTTTTATTTACGTTATTGGTTGGAAATTAGAAGCGAAAAGAAATTACCTTCTTCTCCTCTATTTATATGGAGATACGCGCACAGGGAAAGCCACCCTACTGGTGCACAACAGGTCCATATCACAAGGTTCAGACTCCCCACGGTGGGATCTCCCTCCATCGATAGAACATTCACCTTCCTTCTAGTGAGACCCAGTAGGTCATGAACCCCATACGACCTACATCAACACCACATGACCCCCTCTGGGGAAATCTCATAGTGTGTGACCTCCCCCATCTCAATTCCTCTATTTTCTAAATATTGATCTTATTTTCTCATGGTTAATGTCTAATTTCATGAGGTGAGGTCTTATCTAATGTTACCCATCATCGCTTTTGCGATTTGACGCTGTTCAGGCACCCGATTTGCTTTTGGCTGATTTTATGGTTTTTGGATAATACACATTTATTGTGTTATTCATTCAAAAAGGTATGCAGGTGGTGTATCAGAACAATTTGTTCCTTTTTCCGGCAACCACAACAAAATGCAATATGGATGGACTCATTTTTCTTATGCCACCAACGTTTCAGGTAAGGGAATATACCTGTGGATTTGTTTTGCATCATTCAGTTAATGGTTTAATAATTTTTATGAGTCCCTAATACCTAGTATGATGTGTTTTGGTCCTTACTGCATTGATTTTAGGTACCTGAAAAATATATTGAATTTTTTAACCAATGGGGACAACACACACACACACAGACACATATATTTATATATATATTTGAAGGTGTGAGAACGTACAACTGCTGACCCGTTGGGGATTGGTTATCAACATATATCAAGGTGATGAATATTAAATTGGTTCCACCTTGAGGTATGGTTCTTGATCTTTCCGAATTAATCGAATACACTTTTGTTTTTTTACTAAATTGATAATGTTGACTATAATATGTGATTAATCTTTTTAAAGGGGGGATACGAAAATAAGTTATGAATTAGTTATATGTCATGTAGTTATAAAATAAATAAATAATTGGGCCATTAATTATTAGTAGCCAATTTGATAAAGTTGAGAAAATGAATTATGAATCAATTATTTGATTCAAATTATAATTTATTGATGGATTAGTGATGGGTAATTAATTTGATTAATTTTGAGATGATTAATTATGAATTAATTTATTTCTTTATATCATAATTAATCGATCTATCAATTATGATTAATAAATTACATTAATTTTTAGATAATTAATTATGAATTAATTATGTCATTTCGATTGGAATATTAAATAATTAATAAAATTATTAATTATGAGATATAGATTTTTCTAAATGAGATATTTGATCCGGAGATTTTTTGTGATATGTTATTTTGGCTAAATAGAGATATTTTATGATAGATAAAGGATGTTCTTTTGAAATGATAATATTGAAAATTTATTTTTCCAATTAATAATTTTATATGCAATTAGAATGACATAATTATTCTGGTAAATTAATTTTGAGATGTGTCTCATATTGTGAATGAATTGAATATGTGTTCATGTATATAATAAAGGTTGTTTACCTTTATTAAGGGACACCCCATAGGTACGCTTCACTATTTTGACTATTTGAGGATTATTATGCCATGAATACCTTTTGATGAGTATTTTTTTCATGATGTATGTTCTTCAGGATGGATTTGTTTAAATCTATGATATTTCATGTGAGCTTTTTTCTAAATATTATAGCCTTATTCAGTTTATTTGATTTTAGATGTTTATGACATTCATGTGGATTGTTAAAGTCCTTGAAAAATCACTACTTGAGTGGATGGGTTCAAACTTGATGATGAATTAGGTAAATCTCGATTTAGTAGATAGACCCAGGTGGGATTCACTATGTTTAGGGGATTATATCTTACTAAGACTATTTTATGAATTGGGTGAATTAGTATTTTTAGTGGACGGACCCAAGAGATAATCACTAGATTTAGTGAATGGGTTCTGATTTTAGTATTGGTGGGGTTAATCACTATTTTTAGTGGATGGTTTTAGACAAAGTATATGAAATATTAATATGAATACCATATGAAGTGTTATCTAAGAAAAATCACATGTTTCGATTCAGTGTATACTTTGAAATCTTATATAGTGTTTCATGACATCTATTGTGAGTGACTTATACGGGTGATGTCAGGCATATGCCAGATCTCGAGACATATATAATTTAACATTGTTTTAATAATATATAAATGAAAATGAATGTGTGATGAATGTGTTTTATCCTTGAGAAATTCATAATTTTTGTTCTAACACTAGCTAAGGGTCGAAGCAGGTTCTTAGGTATGTAGTTACATTGTAATGATTACTTTATTTATGCATGCTTTCACCCTGTTAAAATTATCTATTAAATGTATGTATTTGGTGTTGACACAGGTTGTCCCGCATTTTGAGATTTATATCTCACACCCTACTCAGGCCTCCATCACCCTGGGGTAACCCAGTAGATTATATTTGGATGTAGGATTGTGTTATTTTCATATACTTTGGGTATAGGAGTGGAAGACCAAGAAGAACCTTAGGATTCTCGAGGAGATCCCCATCAGGGTGTTGAGTTATTTTTATTTATTTATTTATTGATATATAAGTCATGATGTGTCGTTTTTCTCTTTTAATGTTTTACCATCATAACATTCATGCATTGTATAACATTGGAATTGGCCATTCTGTTTTATACAAGATTTGAAATATTATATCTTCCCTTGGTTTATCATTATTCAAATTCCTTCATCCATTTGTGGATATTATACAATGTTTTTACTATGATAAGATGGTATATTATCCCCACTAACTATCCTTAAACCCTAACAACTAGTCAGAATCCTATAGCATATAGGGAGACACGTATGAAGTCAGGTGGCGACCGGTCTAGTCACAGATTCAAGGATGAGATAGTTTCAGATGTTACAAAGTCTTATTAGAGGAAATTTATCATTTATTTTTTCCTTTTTCATTCTATTTTGGGTCGGAATACAAGAGTCTAGGAAAAATATCGATTCATGTTTAATAGTCATGTTTGGGATTGATCGCCACATGTATGGGAAATGTCCAACTGGACATGGATGTGAGTTGATGTTTATACTATTTTATGTTACAATTGATATGATTTCACCTTGACTAACTAATGTATTTTCGATTACTTATTAATTAAGTAAAATTATGACAAAATTCTTTTTCTTGATATAAAATGGATGTTACTTTACATGCATCATATTAGGTACATAGAAATTCACCTGCAATGCATATATTAAATTCCATGTAGTTTGATTAGAAGGATGATTTCTAATATTTAGTATGTACCTTCAATATATTCTATAACATGTACTTATTAAGAATTCCTTTTTTATAGAATTTGTATAAGATATAGTTAACATTCATGGGTGATAACATTTCATGTTTTATATCTTTCTTAGGTGACTTGATTCTATGATATAACATGTTTTAGTGATTTCATCATGTTGCTCTATGTTATCTGCTTATGGTTACATGTCATCTTTCTGATAAATGAATGGCTTATTTGGCTAAATTTATTTGGTAGCATTTTTGACAGATTCAGTTTTCAGTTATAAGGTGTATGGTCACCTTATATCTAGGAAAATGGGTAACCTATGCATTACAACTTGTGAAAATGACTACTAAATTAAATAATAATGTGAACTAATTTTAATTAAATTGGTGGAAAATTCTTGTGGTATAGTGAATGGGTGCTTTATCGATTGTTATGTGGCCACTCATGTGACTTTTAAATGTATACCATATGTGTTTTAAAATGGAAATAAATGTTGAACTGTTGAGTATAAATTAAAATGAATGGTTGTGGGGTTTCTTTTGGAGAACCCTAATTGTATATGTGGGACCCTCATAGGTAACCTTTTTGTTAAAATTAATTTAGATGTAAATTTCATGTTTATGTTTGAATAATGGTAAATGTAACATGTTTAAAAAGGAAATTCTTATAGCTTGCCTATTTTTTCGTGGGGCGTTGATTGGAAACCAAGTGACATGTTGTGAATAATTAAAGTGCTTGTTGGAATTCATTAATATTTATAAAAGGAAGAAATTATTTAATTAAATGGATAAACTGAAAATGATGATTTTGAGCCTAGTGAATTCTATTTTGCATGACCAAGAGATAGGGTTGACCATTATGTTTCATAAGAGACTAGAATATAGGACTCGGGTGTTTTGACATGCCATTTGGAATAAATTTTGGCTTTCATGTGAGATGATTTGATGTTGTGATAGATGTTTTAGGAACAACACGCATACATTTAATGTTTTCTCCAATATCACATTGGTGAGAAGCTAATCTTTTTTTTCGACAACATAGAAAATCATATATTGGGTAGTGTTGAATCTGTTTCGGTTAACGTATCAGTGCTTGTATGATAGCACGCCTTTGATATTTTGCGCATCGAATTCAACCATTTAGAAACATATTTTGTTTTTTAAGATTTTAAGTAGTGATCTTCAAATTAACACATATGACTTGGGTGATATAAGAATTGAGGATTCGTTGATGACGTGTTAGAAGTTGATGTCGATTTTTTTTAAAAGAGTCAACTCGTAGTAGTTCGACTGATCTTATTCATGACATTGGTTTTCTCTTACTGCAATTTTACAAATATGGTGAGCATGTTACCTATCATGAACTCATTAGGGGGGCACTAAGATAGTGTTGGTTATATGTCGTTCTATTATATAAAAAATTTGGTTTTTTATGGCCTCCTTCTAGGTTGTACATAGGATGTCCGATTTCGTTGGCATACGCCTTTATTTGTTATGGGCATGGTTGTTTTAATATACTTTTGAATGGTATTCTTATAAATTTCACCAGATTTTTCGTATGGAATTTGGTATATATGTGGTTGGTTTTGGAATAGTTTTAAAGGATTGTCATTAGTTAAAGGGATAGAGTGTGTTTTTGGTCCATGATGTCTTTCGAGGAAATCATGTGCAACCTATTTCTATTGGATGATTGATATTCGACTATTTTTTAATGAGGTCATGGAAATTGCCTCATATTTATACTTTGTGTCGTTGTTTAAATAGAAAAGTGAGCTTTGGTATGGGTTTTAGTGGGTTAAGATGTAGGGATTCTGAAAAAATGGATAAATGTGTGTTTTATGTTTGGTCACGCAACACAGTCATTCAAACGAGTCTACATGACCTGGGTAGGTTGGTTGAGGTTGTAGTAGTTCCCAATGGCTTCTCGGGGATGAGAAGATTGTAAGGTCTATAGTTTGTAAGAAACTGTTTTTTTTACCAGATAAATTTTTGATAGAATTTTGAATATTTTGTTAATTAATGGATAAACAGATTTTAAATCCTAGAATAATAATATTGTTCCACACGTGGACCATTTTAAGCGTTAATGATGGGATTTGGGTGGTTGTTTAAACCAGGCATGTCAGTGATGCGGGATACCCCAGGAATCCATTAACAAAATCACAGCTTGTGCACTGTTAAACAAACAGTATGAGTCTAGTTGTGTGGTTACCTAGTTCATAAAATGTTTTTTATTCAGTTTAAATAAATGAAATCTATAATATTAAAAATATTAGTATATTATTAATATTTATATTATGTGAATTAATTAAATTCATGGTAAATTGAATTTAATTAATTAAGGGTGATTAATTTTTTATTAATATGAAGTTAAATATATTTTAATATTGAATTGACTTATTAATACTGAGTAAAAGTTAGGTGTAATTAATGTGAATTTTGGGTATCTCAATGAAACATTTTTTAATGAAGAGTTCAGATTTAATGTAGAAGTGTTTTAAATAAATAAAGAGATTATATATAATTATATAAAATTTTAATGGTGACATTAATAATAATCGTGTAACAATTTAATATTATTTTTATAATGATAATCATTAATAATGATTCTTAATTTATGAGTTTTATTTATGTTATATGATATAAATTAAATGGGAAAAAAATTCCCTTATTCTTCTCCCTTTAAAAGGAAAGACAGACAAAGAAGAGGCCCTATACTGGTGTGTGTTATATCCTTGTCTCCATAGCCAGACATTCCATGGCCAAATATATGTCTCTCAGCAAAACCACCTCCTTCGCTACGGTGTGACCCAAAAACACATGACCCCCAGAATGCAAGCAGTAGTAGCACATGACCCCCTCTGGGCATATTCCGTAGCATGCGACCTCCCACTTCTTGGGTCCTCAATCTATGGTTGATTCCTCGTATTTTATTCATTGATCAAGTCTGATTAATCAAGTTGATGACTTCTATAATGTTCTCCATCATTGATTTTGCTAATTGATGTTGTTTCAGAACCTGATTTGGTTTTGGCTGATTTTAGTGTCTTGGGAAATACCAGTTTATTGTGTTATTCCTTTAATAGGGTATGTGAGTGGCGTATCGGGACCATTTCATCCTTGTTTCAGTATACGCCTCCAATGGCGAGGTTGATGGAATCATTCTCCCTATGCTTCTAATGTTACTTGTAAGTTTATATACCCATGGTTTTGTTTCGTATCATTCAATTAAGGGTTTGATTAATTTTATGAGTCCTGGGTAACTATTTAAATGTCTATTAGTCCTTACTACATTGATTTTTTGTACCTTTTTAATATAATGAATTTTTTTTATCGATGTAGACAACACACACAAATACAAACAAACATATATGTATATATATATATAAATGTGTGTGTATGTGGGAATGTTGACCTGTTGTGGATTGGTTGTCAACGTATATCAAGGAACTAGATATTAAATTTGCTCCACCATGTGTTATAGTTCTCGACCTTGCATAATTAATCAAATATTGTATTGTTATCTCATAACATTAAGAATGTTAACTGTAATGTTGGATGTAACTATTTAAAGGGGAATGTGATAATTAGTTATGGATTAATTATATATCTTGTGGTTGGAAAATTGAAAATTAATTTGGCCACTAAATATTAGTAATTATTTGGTCACATTGAGAAAATTATTTATGAACTAATTATATGCTTTGCATGATAATTAATCAATGTTTGAATTATGATTAATTTATATATTTAATTTTAAGATAGTTAATTATGAATTAATTATGTGAATTAGATGATAATTAATCAAGGGATTTATTCAGTGTAATTAATTTTATTAATTTAGAGTAAATTAAATATGATTTAATTATGTTCATGAGATTGGAATGTTAAATAATTAAACAAAAGATTGATTATGATATATCAATTTAACTGAATGAGATAATTGATTCAGCGATAAATTTTGATATGTTGTTTTGGCTATGTAAAGATATGTAATGGTTGATTACTGACATGTTTTTTCAATTATAATTTGGATAATTAATTTTGGGAAATAAATATTAGAAGTGAATATAAAATGATATAATTAATTTGATAAATTAATTATGAGATGTGGTTCATATTTTGAATTAATTGAATATGAATTCTTGTAAATATATATGTTTTTACCTTGATTAATGGACACCACTTGGGTATGTTTCCCTGGTGTGACTATTTAAGGCCGATTGGGCCAAGAATGATTTTATGCATGTTTTTTTATGCCATAAGTTGTTTATGATGTAGTTCCTTAAATATATGATATGCCATATGAGATGGTTTCTAAATATATGATCCTTGTTCAGCCTGTTTGGCTTGAGATGTTTATTATGTGCATGTTAATTGTCAAACTCTTGGGGGAATCACTACTCGATTAGAAGGGTTCAGACCTCTTATTGAATTGATTGAATCATTGTTTTAGTATATGGTCCTAGTATTAAATCACTATGTTTAGTGGATGGGCTCTTAATAATACATTTTCATGAATTGGCTTAATCACTATTTTTATTGGACTGAACCAGGAGTGAATAACTATATTTAGTGGATGGGCTCGGATTTAGGTTTTTGTTGGGGAAATCAATATTTTTAGTGGATGGTCTCGGACATAGTATATGAGTGATTAAATTGAGTTTATTATGACGTGTTATCCAAGAAAAAGTACAAGATCGGATTCAGTCTTTACATTGATTTCTTAAATGGTCTTTAGAGACATCTATTAAGAGGGACTTATATGGTGGATGTCAGGCTTAAGACAAATATCAAGACAAAAATAAATTAAGAAGGTTTTAAAAATTGATAAATGAAAATGGATGTGTAATGACAGTTGTGTATGCCTGAAAAATGTATAATGCACATTCAGACACCAGATGAGGGATGAAGTATAAACATGTGTATATAGTCAAATTGTAATACTTACTTAATGTATGCATGCTTTCACACTATTTAAATTATTTATTGAATGTATGGATATTTGGTAAAAACCAATGGTCTCGAAATACTGATAGTTATTTCTCCCACCCTACTCAGGCTGCCATTGCACTTGGGTACTAGAGTATATTCTATTTGGTTGCAGGATTTTTTTATTTGGACATACTTGAGAGATTGGAACATAGGACTAAGAAGAAGCTCAAGATGCTCGAGGGTATCGCACTTGGGGTTTGAGTTATTTTTTATTTATTTCATTATTTATATATAATGAATTATGAATTGTTTATCACTTTCATAGTTGAACAATCATAACATGTAAGAATTTTATAACATTGGAATTGGTTATTTTGTTTTATAAAAGATTTATAAAATTTTGTCTTCCACTACTCTATCATTATTCACACTTATTCTACAAATTTATGATATTGTCGACTATTTATACTCGGATAAGAGGGTATAGTCTCCTCACTAGCTATCCTTAGACCCTCGCTACTAATCAGAAGCCTCTAGCATATGGGAAGACGTGCTTGAAGTCATGCGGTGACCGATCTAGCCACCGGTTCAGAGTTGATCTAGATATGGATGTTACATGAATCCATCATAAATTTTTCATGATTTATGTTTACCAAAAAATGGTATCCAATGGTAATGAATAACATAAAAATTACCTAGGAAAATAAATTGGGTTTTCAGAATCTTTTCTTATATCACAATCAATGTAAATTTCAAAATGTAATTTTTTGAGAAATGAACATAAGAAATGCATTTCCCCATAAAAGTAAGTAATAGAAATCTTGGTATATAGTTAGGGTACATATAAAAATAATTCAGAGGAATTATATAACTTTAGTGGTTTATTTATATTTTTGTATAGAAATACCTTTAAAAAGACAAAAACGTTTTTGATGAAAAATAAGGTTTCCACTTTGAAAATAAATATTAAAAAACTAAAATTCAAAAAATAATGTCGCATATTTTTCTTTGATAATATAATTGAGAACCTATAGTAAAATATTCTAGTAATATAATAATCATTATAATGTAAAATACATCTCATGGAGTAGGCTTTAGAATATTGATTCTTATCACCATTTCTATAAAAGATGAAGAGTGCCATATTAAAAAAAGATTCAAAAATCCAAATTAACCCATTTTATAGAAATTAAAACTTGTATAAAAAATTAAATTAAATTGTTTCACAATAATGTTAAAATAAATTTGGGTTTTTTTTAAACATGGAAATGGAGAAACGCAGATTTTCCACCAAAGATTATAATGATGAGGGTTTTTCATTAAAAATTTCTCATTAATTTTATGCACTACATAGATTAAAGTGGAACTATTATATAAAAATATACCTAATAATAAAAGTATAAAAAAATAAAATTTTTATATTATTCAATGATAAATTAATTTCCCTTAATTTAAATTTATTGATAAAAAATCCCGATTAAAATGGAATTTTGAGATAGATCCTTACCAAATTAGTACTTTTATAATTATAACCCCAAAAATTGATGGAAATTAATTATAACATAGAAGACCATATTTTTTTTTCTGATATGTTGTATAATATATATAGTTGTATTATATATATCATATAAATAAACAGTGTGCATAAATTAACCGATTCCCTATTGAAGGAATATTTGAGCCGAAACACTTACCTCGGGCCTAAATAATCATATGTGTTCCTTATCGTCATGAATAATAAACTTATGTTAATTATTTATTTTTTAATAAACTTTTTTATAATTTCTATTAATTTTATTCTACTTCTTAACATTCCATATTCAATTACATAACAATGTAACTTCACGTTGGATGTTTTTACCATAAACATCTCTTATATCCCAAATCACATTGTTCAGATGACTAATGTCAGTGAATCTTTTTTATAATACTATGAATAATAATAATGGAATAATTATCATTTTTATGCATAATTTTATAGATGATTTTTTTTAAAAAATAATCTCTATTATAATCATAGAGATGATATGTCATACTTACTAATCAGTAATGTTTCCATTTTCAATGATCATGATGTAAAGAAGGTAAGTGTTATTTTATATTTATATGATGATAATTAGGACATAAATATAATATTATTTATTTAATTATCCTTACATATACGATCCATATGATGGGGTGATAATTTCAATCACATCACTTCACAAATATGTAGTCCTATGTTCCCACTAATGACATTGACATTTATTAATCGGATTGTATAGTGATCAAGTATATGATAAATTTAATTTAAATAATAATAATTATTAAATTAATATACTATTTAAACATAAAATTAATCCTTATTACCTTCCATGTAAGGCTTAAGTGAATTATCGGTCACATCGCTTTGCAAGGTAATAGTTTGTCACACACACGAGCGACATTATCATCTAACCTAAAAAATGGAAATTAAGAAGGTATTTGTGATAATATAATGAAATATTTATAATTATATCATATATATCATATATAAAAATTAAATACATAATTTTATGTTATTATGATCATTGGCGATTGAAAATTAATTACATCGGTTCGTGAGGTGGTAGTCCTCTATACACACATTCAAGGGTTTCATTTCCCACTTGGGGGAAGAAGAGATAGATGTAAGTCAATATCATAACATAACAACCTAAAAAATATATGTAAGTTATACAGGATAATATATCATCATGGTATAATAATAATTGAATTATTTTTAAGAATAAATATAATAAAATTCTCCGTTAAGAATGTTTCCACTTTATTGAAGCACCACTTTAGGATTATACCTTAATCATTCCAAGATAGTATTTAAGATTAAACCAAGGATTATTCTTTTAGAAAAGGTATTTCAAAACATTATTTGTGCATGTATATTCCAAACCCATTATTTTTTTAATTTTGTAAATGAGGGGAGAGTGGCGGCCTTTTATAAGTGGGTGAAAGGAATCATTTATAAATTATTAAAATAATGAATTACACCAATGTTTTTCATAATAATAATAATCCAAAATTTACCATTTTCAATAATTATAAGGGATTTTTTATATATATTACAATTAAATATGAATTATAAATGTTTGGGGTAATTTTTTACCCTTCTCTTTTTCTAAACCCCATGGTAAACCTGTTTTTACATTAACTACATTAATTAATTGTATCTGTTTTTTACTATTCATTAGGGTAAAAATAATAAGGTGACCATTTTATATAACATTAGTTATGATGATTAAAAATATTTAATCTATTTTTATAAATTCAACTCACAGAAGTGGTATAATTTAATTTAATATTAAACACATATATGTTAAAAATAATTTCAATAAACATATTTTTCTCAAGAATTAGGTAGTCTTAAAAAAAATTTATTACAAGTATTATTAATTAAATTAATTTCAATTAAATTTTAATGATATAATATATATATGTATATAATATAAACAAATCTTTATGAGGTGTTTATTAATTACTTAAAACACAGAAACATTATGAACATTTACAAAGTTTTTAAAAATATTTGTATTTATTTAAATTATAATAAACATATAATAAAATCTTGTAAATTGATTATTTAAATTTTATGAATTGAAGATAATATAAAAAAATAAAACATACATTAATTTTAAATAAACTTAAATTAATAATTTAACATTTAAATTTCTTAATTTATTAAAATGAATTGAAAAAAAAGATAATTTTTTTCACTACCTATTGAGAACTTAATAATTTATGAGAGATAAAATTATTTCACCATAAGAAAATTTTAATACTTTTATTTCAAAAATTTATTAATTATTATAAAAAAACATTTTTAAAATGTTAAATAATTATTTATATTATATTTTCAAATGTTGATGTAAAAACACTCTTGTATGAAAACATGTTTTTGAAGAGTAAAACAACTTTTCATAAAATTCATTGAGTAGTTAATTTACTTTTAGAAAAAATATAAATTTAGTAGGACCTCTATATAAATTTCATAAATTATTTAATCCTTCTCATATAGATAAATTTAATGTCTTAGTTAAAATGATCATATTTAAATGATAATATTTTAATAATATGTCATGATTTACTTAATGATAGTTGTAAATGTTTAATATGCTTGCAAAATTAGTGTAAATTTAAATTCATAGGGTGTTACAGTTTCCATTCCAAATAAATACCCAATTTTCACACCAAAAATAAGTTTTAGATGAGTATGATAAGAACTAGAATGAAAACAAAGGGATAGGATGAGGAAAATACTTGAGAATACTCGGTGAGAGAAATCTAATTAGGCTGGTAATTCACTTACCATATACCAAAAAAGAAAACCAAACCCTTCATAGGGATCCTCATCTAAGATAACCAACCAGAAAAAGGATTCCCTTTTTATGTAAAATATAACCTCATTATTTTTAACAACGGTGACCCCCAACCCTTAGTCATTGAAGAAGCATCTCATAATGAAATCCCATTCTTTTGAAGAACCAAATCATTATACTACATATAGAATATAGAGAACATTATATAGAATGGGATATCAGTAGGGAATTTTCCCCTTTCCCTCTCATCCATGATTCTGTTTAGTTTTAGTCTAAATATTTTCCCCATTTAGATCTTTCCAAAAATTTCAGATCTGACCAATTCTAAAACCCAGAAATTCTATCACACTGTTCTCCCCCTTAAAGAATTCATCCATTTGACTGAGAGACAAAGTAAATCAGTGTTTCCCAATCAGGATCATGAATTACCACTACAATGAATGTACTACTTTTAAACTCCCAAATATATAGGATCCATGAAATTTTCACAATCGTGCATTATTGTGGTAACATTGATCCCAACTATAGAGACTGCGGAAATAGTTCATAAAGTGAAATTAAATCCCCATGACTTCTAAAATGTGAGGTGAAGCTATTTATATCCATATAGTTATCTAATAATCGTCATTGGGTTTAAGAGATATTCATAATGATGGTAATGGTTGGTCTATGAATTTCTCTCCAACTCCCTCATTGATGCCGAAACATTTTCCACCAAAAGATGAGGAGTGAGTGTCTCCCATGGGAATCCCTATTGTTGTAACTCACTAGTATTTATTACAGTATTTCGTATTCCTCCAATATTCAATATCTACACCCTTTTCTATTAGTGGGAAATGAATAATGTTCAAAATGGCCTTTTGATTATGATATAAGCCCCCTCAAAACAATGATTTTGTGATGTTGATAACTAATATTACATCTTGTTTCTAAAACTGGGAATGGCTCATATAATCATAGGTATTAGTAGTGATAACGACAAACGGATGACTAAAATTCTTAAATGGGCCTCCTAATAGGTTTAACCCACAAACCATGTTACAATATTAAAAAAGGGACAAATTACCTATGAAAAAACATAGGCATCCACCGTAGGTGTAAGAAAAGACCATATTAACTATATGGGATTTGATTCATGTCTCAATGAGGTACATAAGAAGCCTCCCTTAGGACTAAAATCATTACCTTAAATATAACATCCTCGTCACTTGTTCAAATTTGTGGACTACCACCACTATAAAGCAATGTGATTCATTCTATTATTACCACCATGAATGGATTATTCTAAATTATTATATATGGATTAGAATTTATATTCATGAAATTATTAAAATTTTGGACATGATGGGACCATTAGAAAACACATTTAATCCAAAAAATATAAACTGATGTAATTTCATAGAAATATTCTAAATAAACATAGGTTGTAAACATAAGAAAACAATATTAAATGAATCAATTTAAAAAATTTATAAATGGAAATTAAAAAATTTAATATATTATAAAAAATTTTGATGAAATTTTTTTAAAAAATATTAATTCATTATATAGTATAAAAACATATATGAATAAGTACATACCCCATTTAATGGATTTTATTTACGGTATTATTTTATTTCCAAATTGTTTATAATAATCTTTCCATTACTATAAATATATCATCCTAATATTTTAAACAGAGTCTATTTTATTTTACACAACTTATGTTAGGTTTTACATTTTTCTATTAGATTTATCATCTCTCTTGATCAAGAATCAGTATGAAATTTATATATAATGGATTATATTTTAAAGATATCTGATGTTTTCCTTACTATTTGTTTAATTCCAAATCTATATTTTACTTAACATTCTTTCAAGAATTTTTTTATTATTCTATACAGACTTATTAAATTTATTTTGATTTTTTTTAAATTATTTAAATTGGTTTTCAGGGGATAAATATTTAGTTATCCAAATTATGTAATTTTCACAAAACACTTTAATATATTATTTATTTAAACATATTCCACACAAATGATTTATCCTTACACCGTTAAAGTATTTTAAATAATATAATCTTTCAAAAGATTCCATGGTTATTTACAATGAAAATATTTTTCTCATAATGTTGGTAATTTTTAAAAAAAAATTATATCAATCAAATGTTATATTATTTTCTTAATGTAATGAAATGAATTTTAAATAGTAATTTATAACTCCATTATTATATGATGTTAAATGGATTTTATTTTCAATATGTTTATCCTATTTTATTTTCTAATGTATTTTTTACTATAAAAAAATTCATTTCATATAAATCAATGTCCATCTATAATAATTTATTGATATACCTTATTTTGACATCATTCATTTTGTTTTGATCTTGTTCTCAATCACCCTATATTTTTCATTGGACAAAATTATTCTCTTTCATGTCTATATTTTTTTATATCATTGAAGAATTTGGAATTATTTATATTACATTAATTGTGTTTCATCCATATTCTATTTATATATATATATTATATTATTATAAACATTTTTATGATGTATGTTATTTAATTTACTTGGGAAAAATTGATGTTCTATCATAAACCAAACCAGATAACCCACCTAAATTAAGACCTATTAGTTACACGATGGACCGAAGCTTATCCCCAATCCACAAGGGCAGGGGATTAGCACCTAGTGATCCAAATTTTCAAAATATATAGATTTCCCCACAATAATACTCACCAAGACAACGTGGTTGACAAAAATTAATAAAATTCCAGTACACTAAAATACCACAAGTTGACAATTCAAGTGTCAATAGTGTTTGTTAAAAAATTCATTAAATAATACCATCTTAAAATCAATATATTTTCTTTGGTTCATGTATAGTTCTTCAAGCTATGAGGTCTTTGGGAAATTTTTTAATTGACTTGGGGTCACTAGGCCTCCTAGAAATTTATGTGTTACTTCTCAACCCAATTAAAAACTATGTATTTATTTGCTAAAAAAGGGTCCTCAACTGAAACATATTATAAAAATAATCATCTAAGAATCTCTAGGAAATAAGTTTCTTATATTCTCTACAAAATCACTAAAAACACCTAAAGACCACAAATTAAATAACACAAATCACTTTCAACAAATGATTTCAGTTTTCAATAAATGGAATAAAAAATATACAATATCTGAAATGAAAATTTTTCATCTGAGAAAAAATACTAGTTTGATATCACCAAGAATATCATTATCAATCTATAATAAATAACCTTTATTTTTATTTCTAGATAAATCATGGAATGGAAATATTTTCACATAACATAATAAAATTTCTTGGAAAATTAATTATTGAATAATAAAAAATTAGTTTCATAGTGAATTTACAAAAAATATAGAAGATAAAAGAAACTGTATCAAAATAGAAATTTGAAACAATTTTAATAAAAATAAACATTACATAATATGTTTATAAACACTAGAATGTATAAATCATTTCCAATCATGGGACTATGTTAATAATTCTCATTGTACGAATAGATATGAAGGTTCCCAAAAATCAATGTGAAATATGGATATATGTGTATACAATCCCTATAATACAAATCGTATAGGGAATATTATTAATTTCAAATACATAATCTCCATGCACTCAATATATTTATTATATTTTTAATCATCAATTGATTTATAGATAATTGTTTACCAAGATTTATTATCTTTCCTCCCAACTAATAAGAATCCCATTAACATCAAGTTAATCAGTCATATTTTGTGTTATCATTCAAAATAATCAATTATTAAATATATTACTTCAGTTAACCCGGTTGTTTTGTTTCTAAAAACATGGAATATAATATCAATAACCAACATCATATTGATTTTATCAAAAAAAACTCATGCATTTGAAATCAATTAATTTCATTTCAAACCAAAGAACATTCCATTTACTCTCATATCATTAAAATTATGCATCAACTCATTCATTTATAACAATATAAATTTTTCTTCAATTATAAAAATTATTTCAAAATCAATATTATATGGAAATTCATCACATATACTGAAATCAATTCACGTAAAATCATTTATCAATACTCTAAATTAGATATTTAGACATCAATTGGAAAACTAAGTTATATTAAACATGTATCAAAGGTTTCAGTTGATGGAAAACTGTTTTTCAAAACCACTAACCTTAATTATAATATAGAAAACACATAATTATCATTCGACAACCATTATAAAAAAGGATCTGATAAAAAAAATGATGTTCCATACACAATTTCAAAGGAAAAATAACATGTAAAACCCTTCTTGTACCTTCATAGCATGGAAGAAAATAAAATGATATAATGGCACTAGATTTACATATATAGTAGCTAGATCCCAAAAACTCCCATATGTATGTTATAAAAACCCCAAGGTAGTAAATCATTAGGTAATTTAAAATGAATACAGTAGGAATTTTTTTCATCATTAAAAATCTAAAATTATAATTATAATTTAATCTTTATTTTTATAAAATATTTAATTTTAATGGTCTAAAATATTCCTAAATAATAATTTCAACCATAAAAAAATAATAATAATTAATTACTAATTATTTAATTCAATTCAAATCATGAATATCATTACAACATCATTATGGAAGAAAAATAATGAAAAACAGTTCTTAAAAATATAGTTGATTCCCAAAAAGATCATTGTGTAAAAGTAACTTGGTTTTACCCATACATAGGTCATATCGCTCACATAGTGGTATAGGGTTACCCTTACCTACAATGTTAAACATAGTTACCTTACATAACCAATATATACCCTAAAACATCTATAAGAAAATCATATTTACCCTTACATGCAAGCTAGGATACCCATATGTAGTGAATGTTTACCCATATGTAACAAAAAAAATGGGAATACCCATAAATAGTGTGTAGAAACATCATTCTACCCTCACATAGATGATCGGATACCGTTATGTGACCCTTAAATGTTTAGGGATTATTTTCCACAACACAGATAAATGTTCATATGTATATGTATAATGAATTTACCCTTATATTGACCCCAAGACCAAATTAAGGATAAAAATAAAAATAAATATTATTTAATTCCCATTAACAAGACCTATAAATTAAAACCAAAAGTATCAAGAAATTGATTTTAAAAACTAATAATGTTACAAATCGCATCAAACGTAGTCAAATAAGAATAAAAAATCTTGAATTAAAGAACATACATGAATGTAATGATCAAGAAGATAAAATTATTCCCACTATAAATGGTTTTTACGCCAAAAAAACGTTTCATGAATAATTTATATCAATTATAGAAGTTCAATGTTCTCACATTAGTTCCTCAAAATCCCATATCGCCTAAGGATCCAAACCCTACTGTAAAAACACCAAAAATTGTCATATTTTCCACAAAGATACTTTATCTATGAATGAAAAATTTGAAATGACTGCTCTATTATGAAAAAATCATGTTTTTCATGAAGGAGATCAAATCTCGTGATAGGAGATGCATTAGAGATATACATTATGAGTTATGAAAGATGAAATAGATAGTGGATCGACGTCATCAATAGAAGTAAAACCAAACAGTATACCTCATTTTTAATATTCTCAATAATATTAGTTGGTCACATTTATCTTGGTGCCACTATCATATTTTTACCAAGATTTTGGTGTCCTAACTAATTTTAAAATCTCATAAACACATGGTATTCCACCAATAAATCTAAATATAATTGATGATAAATATAATAAGATTTATATTGGAGTTCTTACATCATTATTTACTAGGGAAATAATGGAATCATTTTCTTCATCTCTTGATGGAAACAAGGTCCAACATGAGAAGCATCCCTATACTTCGACCAAAATAGTTGATATTTATAAGGAAATCAATAAACATTCTCAATGGTTTCCATATTAATGGAATACAAGTATATTTACATATAGGAAATATCCAACGTCCCCAAAGGGCTATCCAAGGATCCTCAATGTCATGGACACAGGTACAAAACAAATCTTAGAGAATATTAATATTCTATTTGTTACCATATGTATGTGGATGGTACGTTGGGATCAACATTAACAAGTATTTGATTGACTCTTAGATTCCATTCCATAACCAATAAGTGAAAATGGGATCGCCATCAAATATTTCAGTAGAAATAATACCATAAATCTTTGGGACCTATATCACATATATATTTATATCCCAATTTCTCAATTTTATTAATATAATAATATTGAATAAAGTGAGATGTGATGTTAAATTATTCATTCACAGAACAAATCACATTCTTTTAAAAAAGGGTATACAACAACCTAAATAAAATTAATATCATTATTTTGTAGCAGTTCCATGTAAATAAAGGAAGGAAGTTTAGAAATCCTGAAGGATTTTTTGGTGCATTATTGATCTACAGAAAAGTACGATAAAGTGAAAAAATCATTGATGTCCCATTTAATTATTAGCCTCCAAAATCATAACCTCATATCATAAAATTTCTATTATATACATGGGTGTTCCACACAGAAGTAATTTTGAAAATCATCAGTCACAACCTTCCTCATAGTAAGATAATTTATATGTCATATCCAAAATCAAAGGATTCCCTCTGAATATAGAGAAAATTCATTCATGGAATCATCACTATATAATGAATACATATTTCCTTAAAACTCATTATTAAGTTGTTACTCCTCAAGAATCTTCTATAAAAGTTAATATATTAACAAAAAGTCATAAAAAACCCTAATTTCATCCCAATAGACTCCAAAATGTATATTATAAATGAGAGCCCTCAATTTTATTCCGGATAAGATTCATTCTTAGCATAGGATGAAGATTTCCACCTCAGAGAATCATTAATGGAATTTACCTTACTAGAAGTATAAGAATTGTCAAAAAAAGAGGATTTAAGGTAGTACACCAATACCCTCAACTAAAAATTAAAATTTTTTGTTGATGTGATATAAATAAAAATATTATGATTATATTATTTGGTAAAACTTGCATTGAATAGTTAATTTCACCACCTATTCATAGCATGCATCATAGTTGTGTGTGTTAGATCATGAATAGTATAGTTCTTCTCATGATTCCAATGATAATGAGTACCATAATCCATTACATGATCACGATCCATAAGAACATATCTCAATCCATGAACATTATTCATCAAACAATATCACATTTCCATGTTATGCTTTTAGTGGATTAGTACATGTTTTCATAGACCTTTGGAACCATTCTCCCTGAACAACATATCACTCCCCCACCAAGTTTATTAAATATACTCACCTAAGATAACATCCAATATGAGATTTAGGAAGAATCAACCAATATATCTAAAGAAATATATATAGTAACATTAAATGGAGAAGAAAAAGGTCTCATATAATCTCAACTTCCAATAAAGAGAAATTGAAATAATGGAATTAGATACCCTATTCTCTATTAATACTAAGAGTTGTTTGAATATCCATTGCATATTCCACGAGTTCATTTAGAAGATTAAAAAATTCTGGAACATGTTTAGATAATAAGGAATTAGAGCCACATGTATTAAATGAAGATGTTGCTAAAGATGATGCATTGGTATTGGAACATATCACGACCACCTGACCCACATCAGTATCCATTGGAGACTCATCCACAGTGATAATAATATTTATTTTAGATTATTCAGATAGAACATCATTTTTATTGAATTATCTTACTTCACCAATGACCCTCTAGATACAATTGATCATTTACCACAATGTGGAGCTATAATAACATGGATAAATTTTTGTGAATGACGTGATCAACTATAAGATCTATAAATCGTATATTTCACAGTGAATTCATTATTTGGGTGCCTTACTTTTCACACTGTAATCACGTAATATTTTTTTTTAAATTATAATATATAATATTTTAAAGAAATCTACTTCCATATTTACTAATATGATTCACACTATGAGACTCATCATGAATATTATTCCCATTAAAGAGGCTACGTGAGCTACCATTATGGGAGTAATAACTCCCCTAAAAACTAACATATTATCCATGTCATGTCCCTCCATTAAATCACTATCTAGAACATAATTATATGAATTGATCTTAAATTTAGAAATATGAAAATAAATATATACTTATATATTGATATCAATCCAATAGGTTATCCATTAATGATTCAATAATACATTAGGAGATAAAACAAGTAGTCTGAAATAATAGGTTGGAATACTAACTAAATGTTTGATCACTCTTATTGAATTTTAATAACTCAATTGACATTTCCAATACCTTCATTTTTAGATATAATTACACAATTAAATGAGTATTGATGTATTTTCACACCAATCCCAAATTATTTACATTCTTAACTATCAAATACCACCAACGTCATTTCTTACCTTTAATTTTTATGTAGTCACATTTCACCATAAAAAATATATATTCCCAAAAAACACATAGATTTTCTCATCCTTATTTAAATAATCCTCTGCCTTCTAAGGGTTATTAGTAACTAAATGGACGGTGGATTTTGATAATGGAATTTTGGGGTATGATCATTGTTATTTTCTCTTTGAGGTTCAACCATTAGAACCGGAATGAAGACATCTAAATTTACGTATCACAAAGATAAGACCTCATAATAAATAACCTTTATAGTTTTATAAACAATTGGATTGATTTTTCATTGATTAATTAGCATATCCATCTTGCAGTTTGTTCAAACATATTTGTGGGGGGGGGGGTACAACAAAGAATCCTCACATAACAAGATATCATTGATCAAAATATTTATGATCATTAATTAGGTCAATTATAATAATGATGAACAAATATTATATGAAATATTATGAAAGGGTCTATAATCAGATCGAATAAATCCCTGAAACACTTTTTCCCAACCACTCATGTTATCTTCAGGTTCTTTATGAAGATACCTGGAAAGAAACTCAATCATAGTATACGCCCTATGTCCCAAATTTTTATTCCCATAAATACTAAGAAATTCCACACTGCATTACAACAATATGAAATGACTTAAACCCATGTGATTAAAATTATTAATGAATAGAACCATTTAAATACACAAAACAGTGGATAAATAAATTCTTACATGGCTTTAAAAGATGTTAGGTTCCCCATGGGATGTTGACTATCACGTGGGCATGAAAATAATATGAAGCTAAATATTTAACCATAAAAAACGTCATGAAAAATCATTAGATAGAAATCAATGAAAAATTAGTATGAAAACCAATCCCCTAGGTGGAAGATATAACTAGTTGATAGGTAAAATTTTGAAAATAGGACTCAATCAAAATAAATTATACCCCCAATAAAATTACTCAAAAACAAAATGAAATAACTAGATCATGTTCTTTACTATCCCCCATCAACCATCCAGGTCCTACTAGTCCGGTACACCCTCAAACATTGTGTTTTGTTTTCCCTTTCTTTATAAGATGGAATTATAAAATATGAAAATTAACGATGTAAAAGGTGGGGTTTGAGAAAAAATTCAAATTAGTTTCTCACCATGAATTTTATAATAAAACTATTGGAAATAAAATAACATTTCAAAATTTATTATAAAAGCATGATTTAAAATCATTTAATAGTTCATATAAAACATGATTGATAAAAACCTTCAACTGATAATTTAAAATAGGATTCAAATTTTAATTCCATTAAATTTGGTATTTAATATAATCTTGATTAAAATAAGCCTCATTAACCATTAATATCAAAATATACTAGAATAAATTTATAAATACCGTCACCCGAGTAGCCCAGAGTTTGTGGATACTTTTTCACATTTTCCAAAGACACCAGGAAACGTATCTGAAAGAAAAAAAATATTTTAGTATTCTTCCAAACTATTTGTATATCTTACTATCATTTAAAAATAAAAAATAATGTACAACCTTGTGTTTTCATCATGTAACACGTTATTTCCTCTAAAAATCAATGCATATCAATCATAAATCTCATATTGGCATCGTAGGGAAATAACAATAAGAAAGTAGTGATCTCAAATGCTCAGTATTAGTATGAGTATAGTGGACACACTGAATAAATGAAGAATAATAAATATGTCAAAGGAAAATAACTAAAATTCAATCCATTTAGTGAATATATTTATCATAATATGGCATGAATAAATAATGATAAATTAAATCCATAAATGTAATCAAATTGTCTTAAAATTTTCCAGGGATATTATAACTAATAAAAAATAAAATTAAACATCAGTAATGATTATAAAAATTCAGGATTGCATAATTCCAATCATCATACCCATACTATCAAGGCCCTGTCTCAATACTTCTTACATAAATGGTTATTCCCTAGGCCAAAAACACAAGCTAGTTTTTATCATGAGGCCATCTCTTTCATCGAGTGTATATTGTGGGTCGTGACCATCACTTACTACCCCAATGTTTTCAACATATTAAATAGGATAAGTATAAGAAATATACACATTCATATTGATAAACTATCATTCCAAATTTTCATACAATCATGAATTTGTAAAAATAATCATAAACCATCAAAACCAATATGGTCAATGGTATCAAAATAGAACAACCCATGTCTAACTAATTATAAAACACATTGAGAAATAGTATGTATGGTAACTTTATACCAAATTCAAAGTTAGTAATACCTGAAATAAGGGTTTTTAGATTGATTATAAAAAAACTGTTAAAAATAAATTAAAATATTCTTGGGGAAAATATAATTTTCACATTGTAAATAATTTTCTCGAAACGAATAATATGAAAAATATTATTAAAACAAATTTAATTTATATTAAAATTGTAAACATATAATGGATTATTTAATACATTTAGTGGTCATTATTAGAGAAATTACATTCATGTAGTATATATTAAAACATAGATTCCTTTTAAATATTTTTAAGAAAAATATAAAAGTACGTTGTTAAGAAAATGCAGGATGATTCTATTTAAAAAAAATTTAAAAATAAAATATTGAGTAAAAATGATATTACGGAATCATTTTCTAATTTTAAAAACATTATTTAGATTAATGTTTGATAAAATTTACATATTAGAAAAATTATTATTAACCTAAGAGATACATAAAATTGTATTTTTTTTAAAAATGTTTTCTCAAAAAATATAAGTACCGAAGAGAGGACTGTTGTAATATTACAACAAATAATAATTTATAAATACATAAGAATAAAATGTAGTGGAATTATTATATAATGATAAAATATTTTCCTACGATTTAAAATACACATTAAACTTTTCCTGAATAAAAACTGATTGAAATATAAATCTATTACTTCTTAGGAAAATTTGGAATCATTAGTTCCATGAAAGCAATAACATAAAATGAAACATTAAATATCATTAAGTTAAATATATTTATTATATAAAATATCAAAATGGGAATTATGTACCCCACACAAAAGAATAAGTGGTGAATATGGAATATTTCTTCTGGAAGTAAAAGTGAGATGAGAAACCACTACCTCAGGTTTCACTTTAGTTATATGTGTCAAAAGCTCTTATATTTCAGTGCCCAAATCATTTAAAATCATTGATACAGGGAGGGGTGAATCAGTGATCCATTTAAATCTTTTTACTAATTGATTCTTTTCCAATAAAGCTCTTTTACTAGTTAAATACTCAATCTACTCTTATTGTGTCTCTCAGCCTTACCTCGAATGATGTTTTAAATGTAAAGGCACTGAACACAAATATTTAAAAGGTTTCGTTCAATGACACACTCATTATTATGTTGGTTATCTGCCCCTCCCAATAAATATTCTCCACAATAATCTTATTGTACATTATGATGGTTTATACATAGTCCAATTGTATGTCTCATGATTCCTATGGAAGGTTCTTTATGCAGATTCCCCAGTGTTACCAAATTCCCACTAGCTTGCTTCAGATTCCCACTGAAGACATCTTCCTTCAATATTTCACAATAGATAATTCATCATTCACTATGGTTGGATCTTCTGATCTTCCCTCATGATATTTCTGAATTACACATTCTTATAAATCCCTTTATGAATCTTCAGCAGCCCTTGATAATTTTTGTTTTCCTTGCTCAATAACTCTGATCACTTTTCTAATGATTCCTTAGTCCCAACAATTCTTTGGAAATTCTTTCATCTTCTGATAATGACTCGGCCTCTCTAAGATGTGTGCCAATGGTGCACGCAACTTCTTCATGAATATAATATAAAACAATTATCTTGAACAATATCAGAACAATCTCTATTCATGGATTCCTGAATATGATCAACTCAGATAAAAGATCATCTTTAACACAATCTAGCATCAGTTTTAGTTCTCATTCAATTCATGCATGGATTACATGAGTTTATAAAATACTTATCACAACTGAATGTGATTGTGTAGGACTTCATGCATGAACACTATGTATCTTTTAAACCAAAACACTCCCATATTTCTTGTATAGATACTATATGATTGGCCTCTCACACTATCTTCTTTCTCAATATGAACACATTAACTTTCCTTTTGATTTTATAATTTTCACACACACTTATTCATTTGATTTGGGTTCAATGTGTGTTTTGTATGTGCATGTATTCACTCCCTAGTAAAACTCACTATCTCTTATTTATATTCTACTCTTCCACTCTCTTTTTATTCCAATGGTTCGGGTTACATTGGGTTTTATATGTATTTTCCCTCAAACCCAAATGGGTGTGTGAGATATTCTTCTCAAGAGGGATGTGTATATTTTCACTATCCTTCTCACCTCCTTCTTCAAATTATACACATTTGACCATGTTCTCAACATATATATGTAAATTCATCAACATTTGATGAAAACACTTGAACCCTATAGTTTCTTCAAATGAATAACACACAACTTAGATGAATCAAGAAATCAGGTTTATGTTCTCACCTATTATTCTTTGTGAAAAATAGGAAGAATGGGTAATCTTCTTCATGTAAATTTGGGAGTATGAGTTCTCCCTCATATTGTCGACAGTTCATAGGTCTTCTATTAACAAGGGTGGAGACCTCATTCATGGAACATGAGGTTCATGGATCATTCATCGCAATGAACTACAAGGTTGTTTAGCACCAGTTTGGATGTCTGTAGGATCACCTCCCCAAAGCACATCGAGAGTTTGGAAGCAAACCTATCACGTGTTTGGGGGTTTCGTCACACAGAAGTTGTGTTGTGTTCCTTTTCATTGGAATAATGTTTTATGATTTTGTAGCACCTATTGAATGCCTACTGTTCTTCTTATTTTCATAGCAGGGTAGTGTAGAAACTCTTAGTGCTCTATTTTTCAAGAAAACATAATCTTTTTCAATATATTCAACAACGAATCATCAGTTAAGGGCTCTCAAATTTATAGGCAGTTATAGAAACTCTTCTTTGTTCAAACCCCATTCGATAATCCAATAAGATTGTACGGGCTCCTTGGCTCTGAATATTTTCAAACACGTGATAAGATTTCCCAAATTTCTCAGTTTGTTTCTTTTCAATGTCGGATTTTTATTTATACATGAAACCCACATCTGCATGTGTTTTTGAATGCTTGAAAATATTATTCATGAAGGCATAGAGCTCCATGATGTGGCCTCATAACCCCACTTTCTTTGGTCGTATACTATATCTTTATTTCGGTGCGTTCATAAAAATGAAATGTTATTCATGTTTTCGTTTCATTCGGATGATGTTCATTGATAGTTTTATATCATTACCAGTTTTCGGGAGCTCGTTCATGGAGGTTCGGTGGCTTCTCTGGTGGATTGGTTTGCATCGGGAGGCCAGAGGTTGAAGAAAACAATGAAAAGGGATCATAAAACTATCATGGATCAAACCGATGTGGCGCAGATGGATGGATAGCTCATATTGTATCATGGAACATGAGACTAAATGTGTGGTTGAGATGTCACGTACTATTAGATATACATCGGAGATTGCGTCCACATTTTTAAATCTGGTTCCACATCGAAACGTTCCACGATTTAAGGCTTCTTCATATAAGAAGTCGTGGAAACCTCAGCTCAAAATTATACTCCCAATTATCCCAGTGCCACCCTGATCAAGTGTTCTATGGACGCACTTCTATGCCCACTCTGGTCTCCTCTGGAATTATCTTGGTACCCACTATGCATACTTAGACATGGGTTTATCACTGTGCATTCTCCAACATGCTTATACACAGCCCGTGCTCCTATACATATTGTAGGGAAGTTTTGAGGCCTTCTCCTTGGGTGTGGTAGACCCTCAAGTCCTGCATATTCCTCGGTTGACGACTTTATCTAGTCTACATGGTTGGTCAAATTTTTTGTTAAAGGCATATACTATGTACATAGTAGAAAAACAAAGTATGAATTCATCCTTAATATTCCAAACCACCATTCATCATTCAAATACCATGCATGATTCCTTTCTCCTTCTTCATCGTCCATCATCATCCTTCCTTTTTTTTGGAATTAATAATCAAATATAATCAATATTCATCCTTGGATTCAACAAATGATTATTCATGGATCATTTCTTCATTCCTCGTGAATTAAATCATAATGCATAGTTCTTAATGTTGTAATGAATGATGTTTTATCCATCAACACATATCTCAATCATTGAGGAAGAGCTCAAACAATCATTTTATTTGATTCACGACCTTTTTCCAATTATAAGTCCTTGGATGGATTTTCCACCTTCATCTAGTAATAACATATTGCATGAGATTTTTCAAATGTTGTATCAACGTCTCATTCATTTACCCATGATTTGGAACTTGATATTTGTTCTATAATCATCTGAATTCTTAAACATCGTCCATTTATATTCAAATGATGGATCCAAACTTCTTTTCACATGAAATTAAGTATTTTATGGACTTCTTCAAGTGTTTTGACTATGTATCCCCTTGATACAAGTCTTGTATCTTAGGATCAGTTCAAAAATAATTTGATTTTTAATGGATAATGTCAAATCATGACATCTTATGTCATTTCATATTGATTATCCAAATGACCAAGCATGGAATCTAATACAATTTCATATTGTTTCTTTAAGTGGCATAAGCTTTGTAATGACTTCTCCTCTTCCATAATCATCTTTAGTTCATCACTACCTTTCCATACACATCTTGACATCTTATTGACAAAAGATTCAACAATATTCTCTAAAATCTAACCCTTTGTAATTTTTTCTCAATATCCCTTTGGAATACTATTATAGGGGTCAATATGTGTGCCAATATTTTCTCCAACTTATTTGAATCCAAATGCAAATGTTTAGTGGGGTCTTTTCAAAAACACATTGTCCTCTCATTAAATAATATCACCATGAATATTTATGAGAGATAATTGGTGTCACATGGTTCACGTAGCATAGATCCATTAGTAAATCAACTCTTAGACAACATGAGCTAACCTAGTGTAGAAAATATGAGATATTTGTCCAAGGTATTAAATGATTTCCATAAACAACCTACATGTGAAATCATTCTACAAAAGGTTTAATTATTATCCACGGTATTGCAGATCATCTGATTTATCAATGAAATGATAAATCCTGCACATACACCACCAACATATTAGAAAGTTCATGTGAAAAGATAATGCATGTCCTTTAATCACATATTTTCATCAATCAAACACTCCCCCTTAATTAACATGATAAATACAGTTAAGAACAAGGGATGAAATTTTGATTTGAATACCTTAACATCATTTTCTTAAGATAATATGAATTTAATGGTTTTTCATGACATAATGATTCATATCATCCCCATAATTATTTCTCTCCCACAAGGGGTGCAGTCCCTTTTATTTTCCTTGGTGTAAAATAATCATCATATGATCTTCAAGATATTCATATTGATAATCATCTACTATGGAACACTTCACGTAATAATTAAATCATGAATATTGAGTCAAACATGTTGTTCTTCAGTTTTCTCATTCAACTATCATCTTCAGAATGAACATAATCTTCATTTCCTTAAAATTTTGTTATACATATACAACAAAAATATAAGGGAATAATATGGAACACATGTGAGCTTCATAAAATGTGCAACATGTTTGATGATTTCCTCCCAACCCAAGAACTCCTATCCTTATGGCTCTAATGTGTCTCGTACTCTTCATGTTAGTGACTTCTCTACATTTAAAATACAGATCAATCATTGTCTACAAGGACCCTTTTTTCCCTTCACCTTAATCTTGTGTGGATAATTTATCATTACTTTTGTCAGTAGTGAACTAGATTCCACTAGTGCATGTTTTTCAAATATTGAACATTTCCATTTAGCCTAATAAAATAGTTATACATTTGTTTTCATGATTTATATCATTCCTGATCCTTCCACAATGTAGTTATGAGACATGTGGGTTTTCATGTGTTGACAACCTCTCATGAAATTCCAATTTTCCTATATGGGGAATGATATTTTCTCCCTTTCCCTCAGCTTTAAATAGTAAATCATCTTCAACTCTTTGCAGTTCTCTAGAAATATTCCATTGGTTTGGCTAGATAAATAAACACCACTTAACATTTTGTTAAATTCGAGCTTCTATATGGTTTCTTCAGTGTTTTCAAGTAACCTTTCTTTGGCAACTTATTATCATTTGGAATGTCCTCGGTTAATCCTATATTGTTTTAGACTGATTCACCTTTTAGTTTTAGATTTCTTTCATTAATTTTTATGGATTATTTGAAGTGATCCATTGTATGACCTTTAATTCCACCATTAAAGAATATATTCATTATTTTGATGAGATTCATGGAATCTAGCTTAAACATATTATTGGGAATTTTATCTTTCACTATTTTCTTGATATCAGTGTTTTGGATATTCCCAATTGAAGACTTCTCAATTATTTTTCCTTTATCATACATTTGTTGTCGTCTATTATTCTTAGAAAAATATTTTTGAGGCATTATATAACTAAACTAGAACATATCATAACTATGACCACATCTGTTCCAATTATCACAATAGCCTTTTAGATATTCAAATATGTTCTTGTTAAACAGATTGTTCTTCAGCTGTGTTTTCAACCTTTTATCTGTAGGATCCTTCATTTCTTCCAATCTACATTCCCTGAATATAGGGCTTACAGAATTTTCATATTCAAACATATTATTCTATCAATCATTGGCATGTTTCTCAAAATTCTAGCAACACTAATAGTGGCCAAAAAATCTTATTCTTTTTCTTGTATTATTTGTCTGGAAAGATTCAGAACACTGTTGTATCTGAAATTATTGTTAATTATTTTGGGAATCTATTTGGGATTTTTTTCTTCTTAATCATCCCAGTATCCATCCTTGAAATTTTTATGGGTGTATTAACATTTTTTTCAATGCACATCTTCCTAGGTTATAGATTTGAACCTGAACTTGCAGATGTAACTACATTAGTAGAAACAGAAGTAATAGGCTTTGGTGTACCTTCTTCTTGGAGGATGTTTCCATTGGATTAGAGGATGGTCTGATATTCCTTTTGGAATCATATTCCTTTATTAAAACATGAGTTAAATCATCTCTTTTCATATATTCTTGGGAAGTTCTATTTTGGAGTGATTGATAATACTTCATTTTCACCTCCATCTCTAAACACTTCACGTTGAGGGAGTTCTTCTCTTCCTCATCTTACATCATATTTATTTCCCAATTATCCTTCAACATTATCATTTGTTCTTCATGAATATTTTATAATTATTTCAATGAGATTCCAAGACCATTTACCTTTTTATATATGTCTTCTATTTGAACAGCATGGGAAACCATAGAGACTTTGTGAAACTTTTCAAATGCGTGGAAATCTTCTACAAATACCATTTCAAATAATCGATTTTCACAAATACTTCCTTCTAATTTTTCAGTGACATCATAATATCGTTCATTGAAAATAATAATTTTTTCTTACATTTCCTTCACATATTTTATGATAGTTTTGGATAGAGAAAACCTTTTTTCAATGCCACTTCTATGGAAACATCTTTTTATCCCAATTGTAGTTTCTCTTCTTGAAGAATACTAAGTCTTCCAGAAATGTGTCTTGCCACTTCACTATGGAAATTCTTCATATGATCTTTGAGTATAGAATGAAAATGACTAATTGGTCAATCATAATCACATCTTGAACATAATTCATCATAAGAGTCATAATAAAAATATGAATTATCACATGTTGGACCTTTTAGATTACATTCAGTATAATGTGTCACCTCATTAGTAGTAAAGTTGTTTTTCATCTTCCTTGCTTGATTCTTTTATATGTTCTTTTGAGTCATGGATGATATCTCCAATTGAGGTTGTTCACTCATCTCCTCAAATTAGCACTTCATAAATCATTTCTTTAATATATTAAAAGTAACCTCCATCTGATACCAATTGAAGTGCCCAGATCAGTGTGAATCACAAAGAGGGGAAGGGGTGAATCATTGATCCCATTAAATATTTCAACTAATTGATTCTATTCTATTAATCCTTTATTTATGTCTAAATCCTCGATCCCATCTTTGTGTGTCTCTCATCCATACCTAGAATGATATTTTAAATGTAAAGGCACTGAGCACAAGGATTAACATGGTTCGGTTCAAATACCTACACCTTGATGTGTGGGTTATTCCCCACAATAAAAATTCCCCACTATAATCTTATTACCAATTTAACTGGTCAGCACAGAGTACCATTGTATCTCTCTTCAGTCAAATAAGAGTTCCTTTATACTTCTTCCCAATGGGTTACCAGACTCCCACTAGCCTGCTTAAGAGTCCTAATGAAGACTTCTTCCTCCTAGATTTCACAAGAGATGATTCTTGATTCACTGTGGATACATCCTATAATCTTCCATCATGAGATTACAGAATACAAATTTCTCATAAAACCCTTCAATAATATTCAATATCCTTTGATAATGTCTATTGGCCTTGCCCAATTACTCTGATCAGTTTTCTTATCAGTGATTAGTCTCAACAATGCTCATGTAATTCTTTCTTCTTCTAATGAATACCTGAACTCAATAAGATGTGTGACAATGGTGCACACAACATCCTCAAGAATATAATATGCAAGAATGATATTTCCCAATATCATCACAATCTCTATTCTTAGATTCTCTAACAATGTCAACTCAAATAAAAGATCTTCATTAATTCAGTCGGGCATAATTCTCAGTTCTCATTCGCATCGTGTATTGATTTCATGGGTATCTAAAATACTTATCACACGTTAATGTGATTGTGTAGGTTTCCATGCACGTATAATATGTATCTTGAAAACCCAAACACTCTTATTTTTCTTGTATTAATTTTATTGGTTTAACGTCATTCACCGTCTTCTTATTAAATATGAACACAGTCACTTTCCTTTTGTTTTGATCTTCTGCAAACACACATATTCTTTTGATTAATATTCAATGTTTGTTATGTATGTGAATGTATTACCTTCTTAGTGTAACTCACTATCACTTTAATATATTCTTCTCTTCCTCTTTCTTTACATTCACATGGTTCATGTTACTTTGGGTTTTATATGTATTCATCTTCATACCTGAAACGGTGTGTGAGATATTCTCTTCAATAGGGTAGTGTATATGCACATTTTCATTCTCTCCCCCTCCTTCAAATTATGAACATTGGTGCATGTTTTCAACACTTGTATGTACATGGTTCATAATTTTATGAAAACACTCAATCTCTATGATTTCTTCAAATAAATAAAACACAACTCATATGAATCGTGAAATCAAGTGGGAGTTCTTGCCTCTTCTTCTTCGTTAAAAACATGAAACACAAATGTTATTCTTACTGCAATCTAGGGATCCCATATTCTACCACATTGTACAAGAAGTGCAAGGGTCTTCTAAGAACAATGGTGGAGACCTCCTTCACAGAACCTGAGGTTTGTGTGTTCTTCATTGCAAAGCACTACAAGGGTGTGTAGCAACAATTTTGTAGCCTGCAGGATCACCTCAACGAAGCATGTCATGAGTTTGGAAGAAAACCTATCACTTGTTTGAGGGTTTCTTCACACAGAAGTATTGTGGTGTTCCCCTTATATGCAAGGATGTTTCAAGGGTGCGTTGCAGTTATCGAATGTATGTAGTTGTTCTTCTTCACATAGTAGGGTTTCATAGAAAATCTCAGTAATGTATTTTGTGAAAAGAGACGATTTTATCATGTATTGAACAAACAAGCCTCGATCGAGGGCTCTCTTATTTATAGGCAAGGATAGAAAAAACTCTGCGTTCAAATCCTATGATATAAGATTAGAGGATAGTATGAGATCTTTGACATTGAATATTTTCAAACACAAGATAAGATTTCAAAAATTTCTCAGTTTTTTTCTGTTCAATGTGGTTTTCTTGTTTCTCGGTGCAAGCCACATGTGCATGAATTTTAAAATGCATGAAAGTCATACTCATGAAGGCTTCGAACTCCATGGAATGGACTTAAAACTCCATTTTCTTCTCCCATGTACAATATATTTATTTCAATGCAGGCATGCAAATGAAATTTCATGCAGGTATTCATATCATCTGGATGATCTTCATCGATAGTGTTAGGTCATTAATTGGGGTCAAGAGCTTGATCATGGAGGTTCGATGCCTTCTTTTGTGGACTGGTTCATGTCGGGAGGTCGTCGGTTGAAGACGACATTGCTGAGGGATCACCAAATAGTCTTAGTTCAAACAAACGTGGAGTAAATAGATGAATGTTTTATATTTCATTGCAGGGTGTTGGATACGATGTTTGACTGGGATCTCACACATGATTAAATGGACGATGGAGATTGAGTCTGCATTTTTAAATCTCATCCCTCATCGAAATGCACCACAGTTTGTGGCTTGTTTAAATAACAATCCATGATAACCTTGCCTCAGAATGTTCCTCCCCCATCTCCCAATGCTGCCTCATACTGGTGTTTTGCAGGTGTGCATGTGTTCCTACTCTGGTCTCCTCATGCACACTCCCGTCACTTTCTATGCATACTTTCACCATGGTTTGATCACTGTACATTCTCTTACGGGCTAATACATGGCCTATGATCATGTGCCTTTTGCAGGTAGGCTTCAAGACCTTCCCCTTAGGCACAGTATACCCTTGTCTCCCACATATGCCTTAGGTGAGGGCTTCAATATGTATGCATGGTTGGCCCTATTTTTTGATTAATTCATTTACTAAGTACTTAGTATAAAAACTAAGTATGAATTCAACCTTAATATTCCAAACCAATCTTCTTTATTCAAACCCATGCATGCTTCATATCACCTTCATCATCCTCAAAAATCATCTTTCTTTTCTTTTTGGAATAAGAAATCAATGATCTCCAATATTTATCCTTTGTTTCAATAATTGATGATTCATTAATCATTTCATCATTCCCTATTCATTAAAGCTTAATACATGTTCTTCAATGTTATAATGAGTGATGTGTTATCCAATGACGCATATATTTAACTTTTAGGATCAACTCAAACAATTGTCTGATTTTATTCAGAACCTTCATCCTATTAAAATTCATTGGATGCATCTTCCACTTTCATCATGAAATAATGTATTACAAGGGGTTCGTCAAATGTTGTAGAAATGTTTCATTCATTGAAAAATGATTTGGAACATAAGATCATTTCTAAAATTTTCTAAATTATTATACTTTATCCATTTAGATTCAATGGATGGATCTTCACTTCTTTCTTCATACAATTGTTTATTTCATGGAGTTCTTCATTTTTTTCACAATTTTTCACCTTGATAAAAGTCTTGTAGCTTAGGATTAGTTCAACAATCATCAGATTTGTTATGGAGAATGTCATAGAATTAAATACAATTCCATTTTATATTGATTCTCTAAATATCCAAGCATGACATCCAATGTCATTTCATATTGATTCTCTATTTAACAAAATCTTGGGAACAACTTCCCTTCTTCATTAATCATCATCACTTCATCACTACCTTTCCATACACATATTGACATCTTATAGGAAAAAAATGAAAAAATATGCTCTACATATATAATAATTATAGGATTATTATAAATAAATTATTGAACTTAAATAATATATATCATTAAATAGATTACTGTCCTATTGTCTTTTATGACCCTGTTATTGACAATTTGATGCCAAAATCACTATTTTGAGTGATTATTGCTTTGTTTTTCAGGTATGTTATAGATGGATAGTTTTTGTCCATTTATTTTGATCTTCGTCCAATTATCTCCATAATTTTCACAATGATATAAATATAATATATATTCATTATATAAGATTTTATAGTATTCTATAAAATTGAGTTACAGAAAATTGATTACGCCGTTCATGGAGAAGGTAGGTCGTACGTACATAAGAACGATGTTTCCAATTGTATAGGTGGATGGAATGAAAGGAAGATAAATATTCATTAAAATTGAAATACTATTCATTATTTCATATATAGTCATTATTTTTATTTAATCCTTCATTTTTATTATCCACTTGAAGATAAAATGATTGATATTTTACATCGCTAAATAGAGGTGTTAGTCCGTACATAAGCACGGGATATGTTATTGATTCCAACATATTGGATGTTAAGAATATATATGTTATATATTATTCCAAGAATTATTTTATTTGAAAATATAACATATAATAATTTATTTTATCCTTACTACCTTCCATGTAAATTTGTATGAAAAAATGAATCGCATCGCTTCGCGAGGAATTAGTCTGCCATACACACGAGAAAACCACACCCCCAACAAAATGGAATGTAAGAAGGTATATGTGATATAATAATAAGATAATTATAATAGTATCACAAATATCATATAAATATGTTTAATAAATATTTATATAAATACTTTAAATGTTGTGATGAAAATGATAACATCAGTTCACGGGGTGGTAGTTTATCTTTCCCATACTCGATGGTGTCATTTCCCATTTGAAGGAATATGAAGTGGATATATATTATTGAACTAACATAATAATATATTTTAATATATGGGAAATTATTTTTATTATGTTAGCATAGATTAATATTATTTTAATGAGTTGGAAGAAGAGAAAAAAAAACTCATGTTTAAAATTTTGACCTCTTCGTTGAGTAGCATCTTTAGGATTATAACTAAATCCTTCATAGGATATATTTCTAAACAAAATAAGGCCTATGTGATGTTTTTAGTTAATTATTGATATTATTGGGGAATATTTTCTTAATAAAATGGTTTTTATGTGTGTAGAGTAGTAACAATTTGTTGGCCTTTTATATGTGTGGGAGAGGACATACATAATATTTTTGGAATTATGCTGTGATGACAATGTTTTTCTCATTCCAAAATCTTCCTAAATGATAAATACTCACAAGTTATTTTTGAAATGAGGAAGAGATAACCATGTTTGAATCATTCCAAAAGCTTTCTAAATGATAAATTATAATCCCTTATATTCTATATCATCTGAAATTTTTCAGAAATGGTTTTTTAAAAGTTTTAGGTCATTTGTAACCATTATCATTCGAGTTTCGCCCCCGATCTACCTATTTCATACCTTAGATGTGGTAATTACTTTTTACTATTTTTACCATTTATTATGGTAAATTATTATGTTTAATTAATTATAAGATATTAATAAATTTTATTATTATGAATATGGATTCTAGTGATTCATAATAATTCAACAGATCTGGAAGAATTAAATTTATAATTAAACATGTAGATGTGTAAAAATTGTTTTTCAAAATAAAAACATTAAAAATATTTTGAATTTTCTATATCAAAATAAATTATTAAATTGATTCCAATAAAATAAATTAGTTATATTTTAATATAATTGAAATATTATTACATGAAGAAGTTATAATGTAATTTTACCTTGTAACAATCTTATAGGAAAATGCATATTTCAATAAAAATCAGTATTTTCACTCTTTCTCAAAAAATTAATCTTTTTAGAAAATTCCATAAAATTCACATTTTTATAATTGTGAAATATATATTTAGAAAATATATATTATTTTAGATTAAATTTTCTAACATGGGTGAAAATAATTTTAATACATGTTTGTAATGTGCGACAAGACCACCTTTTAGAAAACATAAAATATTTTAGAAACCATTTATCATTCTTTCAAATGGTTCTTATTTTATTTATAATAAAAGGATAACAATTTTATTTATTTAATAAAAATGTAAAGGATAAAAAATATAAATTTTTTTTATTAATATTAATACCCTCCAACTTAATTTTTATGTTATAATGGTCATGTTTGTATAATAATATTTTAATAGAGTATTGTGTTTTGTGTTAACCAAGTGTTGTTTACATTGAAAGCTACCAAAGAGACTAAATTTATTCTAAAATTAATATATCATAAAGTTTTAGGGTGTTAAATTATCTTTTAAACATGTTGATGTGTTTTATATACACTTTCTAACATGATGTTCCACTTTAATAATCTCATGGATTTACATTTTACCAGCTTAAATAAATTTCATCCTCACAATTTAATTCTGAACCAGAAAATAAAGGGTTTGAAATTTGAATTCAAATTTTTTGGAAAACCATATCCTCAAAAAGATTTATTTAAATTTCATCCCTATAAGAGATAAATTGAAGTACTAGGTTTATTTAGAAAAACAAATTACATGGTTTCATGTAGGATAGCATTGATGGGAGATGAAAACATAGAAATGGAAGAGAATAGTAATACCAAAGGATTAATATAGATTTATAGAGAACCTGGTCATTGGTATGTTATGCACCACTAAACCATAAATTTTTTATGAGTTAAAATACTAATGATTCAATGGGAATGAGTGTAATAGCACAACATTTTTATCTCATGGTATGTTTCTTAAGGTTTAGAAATTTCTTTTATATCTAGAAAATGAACAAAAGGAAATATAATAACTTTAAAATTAAAATTTAATACTTTAATTGTTAATATACCCATTTAACCAGTATCACATTATCCATTAAATGAATATTTAAATTGAAATTTTATGCATGAATGATTAAAATTTACTTTAAAATGATTATAAGACGTATAAAACAATGACATATCATTCCTCATATCTCTAGATATATTCTAATACATAAATGGTTAGCATAAGTTATCCAGGAATAAATTAATTTTAAATACATAAATATTAACTCCAAATGTTTAATTTTATAAATTTCATAGATATTTATCATTAGGACTCAACCAAAATATCTCTGACAAAATTTAAAGTCCAAAAATTTAAATCGGAGGTCAATAATTTTACAAAATAGTTTTAAAATCATATTACCAAAAAGTGATAATGTAAAACAACAAATATATTATTACTTATATCACCATAAAATCTTATTTAAATCAGGAATTCTTTAGAAAATTAAATCCCATCCTGCCAAATATATTCCATAAATCCAAACATGTGGTAAACTCCAACCAGGATTACATAACACATAAAATAACTAAATAAATTCAAGGTCACTAACCCAATGACATAAATATATCATTATCACTATTAAATAATTATCAAGATCATATTTAGTGTTAACGTACCTGTGTCATGTGTATTCTATAATGATCAATATACCAATGAATGAATTATCTTGGTATGATTCAACATTTTTCTTCAAATCCATGTAGATCAACCACTGTACTAATATATTTATATGTATGGAGAATATCATTGATAAGATTATTCTAAAATATATTTAATGGATAAAAATGAATAGAAACATTAATAATTATACCTTTTCTATATTAATATCAACAGATTTCACTTGACCCCTTAACTTATTTTAAGGTATATTCCCTTGACAATTTGGGATTTCACATTCATAGTTCCCCATCTTCTTACTTTTGAGGCATTGAACAATAGTGGATAATTTATCACCCCTAAATTGAAGTGATATATGGAATTTCTCACCAAAACATAAGCAATGTCTCATTCCCTTTATGAAACCTCCAGGTTTTTTCATTTTATAATTACCTCATGGGGGAAAATCCTTCATTACCTTTATACATTTATCTAAATTTTTCTCTATAATCCACTTTTAATATTGTTTCCACTTAAAAAATAAATCATTGAGAATTAGTTATCTATAATTATAGAACATGATACTATACCCTAATATAATGATATTATTTTAGAGACTAGTTTTCTTTGAAGGATTAGCTTTAGCCTATAAAAAATGATCAATAATACATTTTTAGGATTATTTATGTAGTTTAAAACATGCCTTTCTAACCTTGTAAATATAAAATTTTAAAATGTAACATTTTTATCTTTGTTCTATCTTAGAGATTATAATTGTGTATCTATATACTCTTATTACTCAAGATTAAAATAATTTTCTCAAAAGATTACCTTAAAATCCCTCCATTACATTTGATTAAATTCTAATTCATCCTCACTAACTTGAATCAAATTCAACCATTGATAATAATATTTAGAGAGATGATGATCTTTTATAAAGAATTTCCCACTTTCACTGCTCCCTAATCTGAGAATTATCTTCTATATTTATCATATCAATTAATTATCTAAATATGTATTGGAAGTCCCATAAAATAATGGTGATTAGTGATGCATAATTTAGTATAAAACTGATACACTTCATGGGGTATTAGAAACATTCTTTATATGGGAATGATTATTTCCCATATCCTAACTTAGTTTACCAAACATGGTTATTGTTTTATTAGTTCTAGCTATATCTCTAACTCTAACATAATTATCCATCCTAGTGATAAATCACTACATGTGTAACATGCATTAGTATAGTCTCCATAACATATTCTTGGATCCAATTCTGAACAATGGAATAAACTAGATTAGATCATAACATTTTGAAACTTAATGCATAATCAATAAACTAGTGAAACACATAACATAAATGTAAAAAATTATTCATTATTATTCTCACATTCATAAGAATGTTTTATTTTCAATTTTTTTCTAATTATAAAAATATTTTCGAACCAACTATAATGAATTATATAAAAATGATAATTGACAAAAATATATCCCTTGGGAGTTTCAAACCATTTGTAATATAAGGCCCATTATCATACACTAGGTAATTCTTGATTCAAGAAAAACACTTATTTCTCATGTTATTACCCTAATGTAAATCCATTCAAAAAACACATTAAAATTTAATATCAAGACAGAGATGTATTGCAATTAAAAAAACCATAATATCTTTATCCCATTAACATTAGGATTTTATTCTACACTTAACCCTAAATTCAATATTATTCTTTTATTATATAATCTATATTGTCCTAAGTCTTGATATCATTCTTTCAACTAAACATCCTCAGATATCAATTGTAATGACCCTGAAATAAGAATCCCAATGTCTGTGATTACATTATTACACTGGAATAAGATACAAGGAATCACATCCCTTAGGACATAATGGTTAATTAGTCAGGTAAATGAGATATATTCATTAATATCATTTACAAATTAAAGTATAACATACAAAAAAAAAATTCTTTAGGTGAATAACTATTTCCCCTAGAATAAACCTATAAATAAATCATAATTATAATCTTGGAATCCAAGGGAAATAAACATACGAAATGGGTGAGATCAAATGAATATTAATTTTATGATTTGTGTAAAATCTATGAATAACCAATAGTTAATTAATATAGGAGGGTAAATAATTTAAACAAATTTCATTTAATAAATAGCATGAGCATAATGTGGAATGAATAAATAATGATCAAATAATGACAAATACAAGACCACATGAGCTTGGAAAATTTCCATGGATATTCTAACTAATATTAGAATCACATGAAACATCAATTAATAATATTATAATAATGGAATTTATAATTTAAAACATTGTAACTGTACTATCAAGGAATCTTTATAATACATCTTACATATATGGGTAAGGTCTTACCCAAAAATCCATAGTAGTTTGTCTCTTGACACCAACCGATGCATCAAAGAGAGATAGTGGAACCCTAGAATCATATATTAAGTATAATTAATTCCTCATATTAAAGGGATGAAACACAATAAATAAAAATTCATATTGATATAATATCTTAACAAATGTTTATACATTCCCAAATCAATAAAAACAATAATAAACCTTCCAGAGTAATAATGATAATTGTATTAAAATATAATATCTCTAGTGAAATTGCTTATAATCCATCTAGATAAATAATATAGATGATATTTTATAATATATTCTCATTTTTTCAAAAGTAAAATAAGTTTTTTTTTTCAATGATGTATTGAAATTCAGTAAATATACCATTAAGAACATTCTTGAAGAAAATATATTTTTCCATTTGGAAATCATTTTTAGCTCTATAATATCACAAAATATTTTAAGAATAATTTTCCTTGAAAATAAAATATAAATATAATAAAGATATATAAATATATATATATAATTATCATGTTTTTAGAAATTATTTTCATTCCGTACACATTAAGACAAAGATACCTTTTACATTTTCGTTAGAAATGTATAAAATTTCATTGTTAAGAAAACAAATACAATATTCCTTGTAAAGCATTGTGTAAAAATAAAATCATGGGTAAAATATTACTTACTTAATTATTTAGAGAATATTAAAAATGATAATATTTTAATAAAAAATGGATATTTAAGACAAAGTATTTTTGACCAAAGATAATAATTAATTCAATTTTTTTTAAAAACATTCTCAACCATTTTAATTTAAAACGAGATGAATATTGTGGAATTATATGAAAATTTATTGAATACACAGAGAAAACAAGTTAAGAGGTTTATGATATAATTATTAAATAATTTCTTTCAATGGTAATCCAATTTTAAATAATCCGATTAAAATGAGATTGGAACATAAATCACTTACCACCTTGGATTATTTTAAATCAAAATCCAAATGAAATTAATAAAATCCAATAAAACATTTAATACCATGAATAAAAATAAATTCATGACAAATCTTGTCAAAGGGGGAATTATATACACCACACAGTTGATTAATTTTTGAATATGGGATATGTTTAATGGATTTAAAAGTTAAACGATAAACCCTATCCTCATGTTTGAATTCCATCATATGAGTCTAAGCCTCCAATATAGTAATTATTGGTTTATTATAAATAAAATATAGAATAATAATAACATATTTCATATTATATATGATTTATTTCTACAATTTTTTCATCCTTTTATAAAATATTCTTGTTAAAATCAATGTTTTTAATGATAATTGCTTCTTTTATCAAGTATGTTTTAGTTTGTTATTTTTCTCCTTTTACATTGATCTTGGTTCCATCAAATCTAGAATACTAAAAAAATGATATATATATATATATATATATATTATGTATTTATAGTAATCTATAAAAGTTAGAGATAGAAAATAGATTTCACTGTTCCTAGAGACAATGGGTTGAACGACTGCATGAACCCTCTTTCAATTTTTCTCAACTCATATAACTAAATTAGAAAAATAAAATTTCTAAAAAATTTATAATGTTATATAGAAAAATTATTTTAATTAAATACAATCTATTTAACATTCATTTAAAAATAAAAATAAAATCATTTCACATCACTATGTGGAGGTGGTAGTCCACACATACAAGAATATTGGAAGGTGTGATGATATATGTGACATTATATTTACATAAATTTTGATATTTATTTAATAAAAAAATATTTATAAATATTTAACATCACTAGTTTCAACATAAATAGTAATTGAAAAACAATTCACATCGCTTCGTAGGGCGGTAGTTCACAGTAGACATGAGCAATGTTATGTTATATCCCACAGAATGAAAAGTACGAACATCTATTTCATATCAGAAATGTATAATAATGAAATAAATATCATAAAAATTTGATAAATCAATAATTATATTTATTTTTCTATGGTATGGTGTAAAAATAATTACACCGGTTCGGGTGGCAGTAGTTTACGTTACACAAGATTGAGAGTTTAATTTCTCATTTGAAGGAAGTAGATATGGATTTTGTTGTAAAATTAACATTATATAATATATGAATATCTTTTATAATGGTTTTATTATATTATAGATATTTATGATTATTTCAATGTTGTGGAAAAATAAATAAAATAAATACACTTCTTTAATAATTTTACATATTCTTCCAAGGTCATCTTTTGGTTTTTACCAAACCCATTTTAGGATATATTTATAATAAAAATAATGCATCTAGTATTTGGTAATGTAATTAGGAATTATATTTAGAATGGTATTTTATAATCTATGTGGTTTAGGATTCTTTCATAGGGAAGGGGAGTGGGTGGCCATTATTAAGTGGGGGAGAGGATACACATGGATGTTTTGAAAAGATAATGTGATACCCACATATTAATCATGAAATCGACCTCAAAAATTGTTCATTATAGACCCTAAAATGTTTTAATATCTAAATATTTCCATAAAATGGTTTTTGGAAAATTTTAGGTAATGTTTAAACATAATATTCATAGTTTAACCCCCAATAAACCCATTTTTTCCTTTCACATGGTAACTAGTTTTTAATGTTTATAATTATAATTATGGTCGAAAATTATGTGGAATATATTATATAATATAAATTATCCAGAATAACTATATGGGATATATTTTTCCAAACTGTGTTTGAATAATTGGATGAAATTAATTTAAAATTAATCATGCAAACGCTTTGAAAAAAAGTTTTTTTAAACCCATTTAGATGTTTTACAAGTCTTTGTATCGAAATTCAAAATGAAATGGATTAAAATGGCCTAAATTTTTTAAATTTAAATATACATTAACTAAGTTTACTTTTAAAAAAATTAAACATATAATTTTTCTTTCTAATAATTATAATTAAAAAATTTATATTCAATTAATATTTGTAATTTTTACTATTCATTAAAATTTTATATTCTCAAAAAATAATAAATATTTCACTCAATGAAAATTTTTTCATATAGATTTTGAAAATAATGTTTATTTTTTCAAATAAAATTTCCAAATTTAGTAAAATGTAATCATATATTATCTTTTCAAAGTACAACTAGGTAGCCTCCGGAATAAATAATGTTTCAAGAATACATTTATTTTTCCAATAAATCGTTTTATTTTATTTATAATCAATAGATAATAATTGAATTATTATTATACATGTGTAAGAGATATAATTTTAATTGTTTTGTTAATACTGTAGATATGTTCCACCTTAACCATGGGGTTATAATATTCATTTTTAAGTAATAATATATAAATTTATTGTCGTGTTTCGTTTAAACCTGGTGATGCATGCATTGAAATATATCAACGATATTAAATTTATTAAAAATATATAATTTTCAAAGTCTTGGGGAGTTAAAATAAATTCTATAATTGGTTTTTTATGTCATATACACTATTGATAAATATATATTCTTTTAAAATCTATGGAAATTACATAATTAGTTCTTAAACACCAGAATATATAAATAATATTAAATCATATCACTTTGGTAATAACACCCAAAATTAGTTCCAGTCACCAGGTTCCACCATAATCACTATTAAATAAGGATCTAGTTGTACATACACTTTCTATATCTGAAATAGTAGGAGATATAGAATAATCCTAAAGAATAAACTCTTAGTCCTAAAGATTGTTTAGTAATGATGTGATTAATAATACAATTCTATATAGTATATTTCAAATGATGTATAACCTTCCTCTTAATAATGAAAATTTCCTCATGCTTCAAAAAAATTAATCATATATGGGTATATCATTAATTAAAATCATTCACTCAATCAATCAATTCGTTCAAACTCTAGTCCATGATTCTAAAACATGCCATATCATTTCAAAAATCAACATTAAATAGTTTTTTTAAAGAAAAGTCATGTCTTAAAAAAAATGCATATAATTTCAAATCAAACAATATTCGTACTTTTAATATCATCCAAATAATACATCAAATAATTCATTACTAGTCACAAACAATTTTTAAAAACTATACTTCATATCAAATGAAATTTTAAATGGATAATCATTTAACCAAACCCACACTATGAAATTTCAAATCATTTTTAGGTGTCTCAATTCAATATTTATAAGAAAATGAGGGAACTAATTTAATTTTAAGAAGTATAAAATTATTCAACAGATATCTATTTCCTTACAAAACCACCTACCTTAATATCAAAATAATGAAACATAGAATATGGGATCCACAAACAAATAATAAGTGTAACCAACAGTAACAAGAGATCTCCAAAACACAATGTCCAATGAAAAAACATCCAAAACCATTTTAGTGGTTTTAGTGAAAGGAAGAACACAAAATGTGTAAAATGATCTGGATCTCCATTTATATTAGTTGGAACCCCAAAAATACAAGGTATTAAAGCTTCATGTAGTTTTAAATAATTTCTATTTAGATTGATCTCCTTTAAAAAAATTAGAAAACCCCAAATTGAAATAAATATTTAATGTGATTTTTTAATTAAATAATAAATTTATATGGTTTAATATATTTTAAAACTATATTTACAACCATTAATAATCCATAACAATTAATAATCCATGAATCCATGATTTTAACATTTTAAAAAATCTTTAAATGTTATCTTGTTTAAGGACCCAAACATTTAAATGATATTTTGTTTCTGAAAAATGTGTGTTATATTATATTACACAAAAACACATATCTCTTTAATAATTATTTTTTATTTATAGATTATAAAGGAAAAAATTTAACCGATGGGTTTTGACTTCTATAAAACTATTGGCCAATATTACTATTTTTAATATGACCATTGGGAACTATAATCTTGGTATTAATTTTAATGTTATAATTAGTGTCTATAAGTAGGAATGACCAAGGGTAATTAATGTAGAAAGGAAAAGTGATGGACTCTACTATTAGAGTCAAGTCGTATGAATCCCATTTCTTAGAAAATGGAAGCGAAGTAGAATCATTGGGGTTGTCCTTTGAGAAATTACAGTTTGAGCTTCAATATGTGATGCTAGCATGAATTCATATTTTTGATAATTCCATGTTTGTGTTAATTACCACTCAGTCGATGTTACTTGAGTCTCCCCATGAATCTATCACCATTGGGAACCTTACCATTAGGTCATATGTGGGGGTAAAAAGGGGTTATGTATCTAGCCCTTGATTACATGACATGTAATTCCATTGTATAAATAATTTTTTTTAAGTAGAAATTATTTCCTAATAAAAATATAGGTTTAATTGAGATGAAATTTGAAAAATTTATTTCTAGACAAAAAAAATATCTTTTTTGAAATGATGTAAATTTATTAAAATAAAATATGTCAATATGAATAACATTTTATTTATGAAATAGTATGATAAAAACGCTATTATTAAAATATGACTAATAAAATACCATTATTAGGATAGTGAGACACTTTAAGGGTCATAAATTTTAGTATGCATATTCAAACCCCTATTGTTTTGGAAAATAAATATTTTAATGTTAAAAAGATAAAAAATTCACCTTTTTAAATTATTTTTATGATAAAATTAACATCATTTTGGAAATCATCCTCTAAAAATTAGGTTGGGTTGAATATATCATAATTTTAAAAAGTATATTATTTTTCCTTGAATATAAAAAATAGAGTTAGGGGTTTCAGTATGTTTAATGACATCAAAATTAATTCATACTAATGTAATTGTAAATTAACTATAATAAATGACCTACAATTTGTTATTTTAATAATATCAAGTGTTAGAATATATTTTAATCTACCTTGAAACCTATAATTTACTTTTAAAATTCTAAAATGGAATCTTTGAATTTAGAAATATTATTTTTTGGATACATTAAATACCCATGTCATGATAACTAATATAATATTACCCTTAGTTATTTTGGGTAAAAATAACATAAAATTGGTTAAAAATGCCCATACCCCTCGGAAAAACACATGGAAAAAACAATTGTGCGATATTTTCCACAACCTAGTTTTTCATGCCCCATATTCCTAAATTATTAAACAAATCATCCGCTTTGGTTATTAATAACTAACCATATATCTATTTTCCTACACTCCCAATCCATACTCCAAGATTTAGTGATATTTTTACCTACCTAAAAATCCTCTGAAGGTATCCTCTGTCCCACAAGTTTCCATTCCTCATGATTTAGTTGTAACACTTCATGGTATGATAATTCTCCATATTTTCTCTTCATTTAAAGAACCTTTATGTTTATGTATTATAAATGTTATGGTTACTATATTTTATTACCCTTTTTATTATACCCTTACTGAAAATTTATTCATTAGCAATGGGACGCACTTTTCACTTCTTATTTTACCCCTTTCTAAAATCGCATTTTATACCTGTCATTCTGTCGAATTTACTTCTTGAATTTCCCATCTCTAATAATGAAATAATATTTTACTTTCATTTTATGATTAAAAAAACATATTTTTTTTCTAGCGTATTCACCTAGATGTAATAAAATTATATATTTTTTTATTTACACATATGAATCACAAATTCGCTTTTATTTCCTAAAAATTACATTATTATCTTATCTTCATGAACTTTTTATTCACAATGGATTTGAAAATAAACCAGTTATTTATTCTCAAAATGTTATTCATGAAATAAATTACTATGATATATTTGGCTAAAATTAATTAATAAATATGAAATGTGTTCCCGAATAGCACTCCAATTTCTTGGGTAAATTTTTTAATAACAAGATATCACATGTTTTATGATAACATAGAGAATATACATGGTAATTTTTATTTATGAAACATGGGTGATTAACCATGGTAATATACTAATGAATTTATGAATTAAATTTTTTATATGCATTTCAATGTTTTGATTCATGTTAATTTTATTGTGATATTAATTATTTTCTTATGCTCATTCCTTAATTACATTCCTCGTGTTCTTATTGACATTACTCATGTTGTTATGTAAATTGTTTCCCTTATTGGGCCTCATTATCACCACTTTACTTTTATGTATTTCCATAGGATTTGAAATGAAAAATTATACTTATTATTAATCCATGAATAATCCTTCCAAATTTATTATTATAATGTTTTGTGCTTTCTTGTATTATGTTCCTCATTTCAATGAATCTATTCTTTAATAGATCCTAAATTTTGTTCTATATAATGTATGTTTTATTTAATAAAATAAAAATATTCAAGATTATAAATTAAATGTTGGTTTAGTTATTTGTGGTAAATAGGAATATAAAACCTTAGTATGAACCCTATATAAATATTTGAAGAATGGAAATCATTATTGTATTTTGTTGAAATATTATGTAAGTGGTTTCAGAGAAATGATATCAATGTCTGGATATGAATAAGTTGACGAGGATCTATGAAATGTGTACCTAGAGGTAACAACCCAAAAAAATACTTTGATCTAGAATCAAATGGGAAATTTTGCACGAAAATGGTCATTACTGCCCTCCTAGTTTGACACTCCTGAGGGATCTGTTTGGTTAATAAAATGATTTCTATGAATGATTATGAAGTACTTTTATAAAATGTATTTGTTTTTAATGAATATAATATTTATACATCATGTTTTATGACAAAAAATTTATGTAAAATAACAATATTATTAAAATCAAATTGATTCTCAATAATTTTTTATTCATTTAGAAAATGGTAGGAAATAGGAGGAATCTTGTAAATTATGAGAACAATGAACAATGCACTTGTGGACCTCTAATGAATTATGTAACAGAAAATTTCATGATAATGATTAATCAACTAACTCTAGTTATTAAAAATAAGTTTAATCCAGCAGATAGACTAGATTCACATTGAAGGGAATGACTTTCTGTTTGTTCTTTTATGCATCAAAGAACACCTTCTTTTAGTGGATCTAGCGATCCATTGATTTTTGAACATTTGATATGGTCCTTTGAAAATATCTTTTATATAATCCATTTTCTAGAAAATTATATAGTCACCCTGGTTATGTACCACTTAGAGGGATAAGATGATCAGTGGTGGCAATTGATTGAAAATATGATACAAATAAAGGATATTGTTATTAGTCAGTAATAAGTGTTCAGGGGAAAAATTTTCAACAAATATTCCCCCCTTTAGATGAGAGAGAAAATGGATAAATAATTCTTGAAGCAAAATCAAAATCAAAATGAATCATTGGGACGTTTTGAGATGAATTTATAGGATTATCATGTAAACTTCCGGCTTTGTTACGGATCATAACAGATTGGGTCATTGAATATTTGGTGGACTAAGTCACCTTCCATAGAGTAATCTATCCAATCGATAATATGATATTAATGAAGACATAGTGTAAAGGGATATAAAGAATGAATTGTAGTTTTGAGAGAAGCACTGTTCACATTAATAAAATTAAAATATGGTATCTTTGATGTCAAACTTATGGGGGAGAATTTATCACGGAACAGGAGGAAAGAAAGAGAAACATAAAATGTGAAAAAATTTGGGAAGAATATTTTGGGGAACTAATTTCTCAAGAGTGTAATTTCATACATATGTAGAAGATATGTCCATATATCTTGTAATTTTCAATATTAGGTGAAGTCTAAACTTCTTAATAATAATGATATAGGGATGATGTTGTTGCCCTAACCTAATGTCTAATGCTTTATGTGTGGACATTTTAGGAAATTTTCCCATTACTATCAAAATAATAAGATAATTGAGGGGAATCACCATCAATACCTACATAGGGTAATAGATCAAGTTTAGCCTTTTACTATCGATATGGATGAATTCAAGCCTCAAATTTATGTGGTAGAAGGTACTCTTATTGTTCTCTCAGGGATAGCATATACTTTTTTATTTTTTTTCTACATATTCGTTTTTTTCACCCAATTTAAAATGAATATAGAATCAATACCTCAACCTCTATAAGTATAGTTATTAGTAAATAATCCATGAGGGATTATCCAAGTATCAAAAGTGTAAAGAAACTATTGTACTGACTATGGCAAGATCAACCTCTTAAAAAATATAGTAGAGATTCCTATGGTGGAATTCAACACTATACTAGGGATGAACTAGAACTTACGGTTTAAGGATAATATCAACTTCATAAGAAAGTGAATATTTTTAGTCAAGAATGGAAAACAGGTTGTTATCTTCAAGGGAGAGATATCTTTAACATATATTTGTCTAAATGCACCACCCATAGCATTTTTATGAATATGGTAAGTGAAGAGTGAGAGGGAAATGAATTATAGAATATCCTTATAATTCAAGGATACATTAAAAAATTTCCAATGTAATTACTCAGACCTCCCAAAATAATAGAAAGCAGAGTTCCCCATTGAACTCATATATTGATCTATGTCAACATGAAAGGCAACATATAAAAATGAAATTAATGAGCTATATGAATTAAAAAATCATATTAAATATAATTTAAAGAATGAATTTATATGAAAATATGTGTCTCATTAGGGATCACCAGTTCTCTTTGTGAAAACTATGGATGGATCCAAGTGGCTATTCATTGATTATAGATAACTTAACAGGGCCACAGTGAAGAAAAAGTGCACTCTACCAAAGATTGATGATTTATTTGACCAGATTAGTGGGGATCATTTCATATCTATTATTGATCTTTTATATGGTTATAATCATCTAAGGGAGAACAAATAAAATATTCCAAAAAATATAATTTTATCACGGTATTGGTATCATGATTTTTTATTCCCTTCATATTAACTAATGATCCTACTATATTTTATGTATTTTATGGATAGAGTATTTAAGGTCCAACATAATAAATTTTTTGTATTTTTTATTGATGATATTCCTCTACATTTTAAAATTGAGGATTATGATGATCATCTTAGTGTTATATTGGAAACTCTGGGGAAGTTGATGTTATTTAGAAATTTCAGAAATTGTTTTCTTTTTTGCAGAAAATATTTCTTCTTGGGGAACATTGTTTAAAATGAAGGAATTTTAGTTGACCCTTCCCTGAAAAAGGTTATGTTTGTGTATCATAATCCTAAAAATTTATCTGATATTCATTGATTACATTGTTTAAAAGGATATTATAAGAGGGTTGTGAAAAACTTTTATAAAATTACTAATACAATAACCATGTTACACTAAAAAGGGATTAGTTTATATTGAAAAGGGAGAGTGAAGAAAAATTACATGAACTACAAAAGAGATTGGTTATTTCCATATGGGTTAACTCTACCTGCTATCCGAGAAGGAAAAAATATTTTTTTCATCTATCTCTGAATGGGATTGGTTGTACCCAAATGAGAAATTATATAGTGATTACATATGCATCACAATAGTTAAAGTCTCATGATCATAATTATCTTACAAATGACCTTTATCTAGCTATGGTTATTTTTCTTTAAATATATGGAGCCACTATCAATATGTTAAGAAATGTGATATATACATATTCCACCAAAGTATAAACTACATATTCAAAAATAATAATTTTACATGAGACAAAATAAATAGTTGGAACTTCTTAATGGCAATGGCTATTCAATTTTTTATCACTCCAGAAGAGAAAAAATGTCACAGAAACATTATGTAGGAAATAAACAATTATGTAAGAAATAATGAGGATTTAAGGATATTCTTTCATCATGGACCTAGTAAAATTGTACAGGGTAATTGTAAGGGAAGGGACATCATCAACGGTATCAAAAATTACTTGTTAGAAAATATTAGTGTAGAAGACCGTCAAATATAAATGGCAATATCCCCTGTAACAAAAGAAAATGGATGTTGTGAATAATGGGATGTTTTTTGAGTTCAATATTGGTCAAGAAGGTGTATCGAATTTTAATACAAGGTTATGTGTCCCATATATCATTGAGATAAAGAATGAACTGATGGATGAATCAATTAACAATGCATTTTATATAAATCCTGGAAGTGTTATACTATATAGGGGCCATTTTTTTAAATATTGGTGGGATAATAAGAAAAGGGGAGATTTCTGACTATAGTAAATGTGCTTAGTGTGTCAACAAGTGTAAGTGAAATGACGAATTATTTAATTATTATTACAGTAACTACCCATTCCAACTTGGATGTGGAAAATATCATTATATAATTAATCATTGGACTCCCATGAAAATCCCTAGGAAACAATGAAATATGTGTTATGGTGGATATTCTCACCAAGACTACCCATTTAATCACTATTTCGGAAGATATATATCTTGAACAAATCACCAATATATATTTCAATGAAGTGGTGATGTTGCATGGGTTTCCACTTTCTACCATTTCTAATCATGATTTAAATTTATCATATAAATTATATTGGAGTCTCCAAAATGATCTTAACTATGAATTATAATTTAGTACGACCTATTACCCCAAAACTAATATCGAATATTAAAGATCTATTCAAACATCAAGTACATTCTGAGAACATGCTCAATGGAATTTAATGGTGGATGGGATCAACACATCTCATTATTTTTGTTCTCATACAACAATATATTCATCACATGCATTCAATTGTAAATATATGAAGCTTTATATGGGAAGTGATGTATAACCCCTTGTTGGGATGAAGTTGGTGAGAGGAATCTATTTGGGAGAGATATTGTGAAAGATATGACAGAAAAGGTTCATTCCATTAAAATACACATAAATGCTGCATAGAGTTAGAAGTAGGGTTGTGGGAGTAACCGTCAAAGGGGCTTATAGTTTATTTTGGAGAAAATGTGTTCATTTGAATATAAACATGGAAGGTAGTTATGATGTTTTTAAAGAAAGGGGAGCTTATACATAGGTACATTGGATCTAATGAAATCCTTGATCGCATAGGATTAGTGGAAGACCATATAACACTTCCACCAAATCTATCTCAAGTTTTTATATCCCATCATTTCCCCAATGTTTGGGGATATTAAATTTTAGTTCAAATTCATTAAAACGACCCTAATATTGAATAACAATCAAGTAATGGAGGTTTTTGGTACATATGGGGCTTGTTAAAATCAATGTTCACCGAAATGGGAAAAGGAATATTGTGTTGCACTATTAGAGGGAATTGTGACACCTAGACTGCATGGTATCCTTAAACTATGTAGTTGTAGACATTGGGTACTTTATGGCCAAAGAAATTGTCTAAAACCATGTTACCCAGGGTTCATGGCCATAACAACCTAAAATATTTGGATAGTGTGTTTCTCTTGATCTGTGCATGGTTAAGAAAACTGTGTTCCTAACCATGTGGGGGTCCCTCTTAAAGTAGTGAATTTATCATGGTTAGAATACATTTTATCCAAACATGATTCTAAACTATCCATAGTTTAATTATGTGTGAAAAATCAAAAATAAACCTCTTTAATTATTTAAGAATATTTTATTCACTCTTCTCTTCATTATAGCATGTTTCTTCATTCCCCTTACTGTGTGGTTCTCCTTCTCCATATCCATGGGGTTTTTGAGCTATCTCCCTCCATCAGGGTTTGATTACGTCATCTTTAGAAGAAATGGAAGGCCCTTGGTAATCCTTTTTGTCCTCACACTTCTATTTCTAGGTTTATATTCCACCTCTTTCTATATTTTTTATAACTTCTTTTTCTATATTTTTAATGTATTTGAAAAATCCTCTGTTTCCTTTAGTTCTAGATCATATAATGTGTTCTCAATGGACATATTGAGTGATAATACTTAGAGGTAGGTGGTATAAGAATTTTACATAATTTCTCATCTTTTTAAATGATGTTCAATTATGCCACTCATTGGACCCTCCTCAAGAATCATTTTTTATTCCTCAATAAAATAATGAAATTCGGTTTCAATGTCATATATAACCCCTATTCATTGAAAACCCCATTCTTTTGTTGTTCTCTATGTCATTATCCACCACATTGGTGTTCCCACCATTTATATCTGATTTCCCATTCCATAAATTGTTAAATCAACATGAGTGAGCTGCTACTTTTAAATTAATTAATCATTTAAAATTTAATTAAGATAAATGGTTTTCCCTGATATTGTACCTTGATCTTCATACCTCTAGAATTATATTTGAATTGATTATTCATGTTGCATCACATTATCCAAGAATAATTCTTTTGTTCACGTCTTTTGGATGTCTATCATTATTTCCATGAGACATTGCTTTCCATTTATTCCATGTGATGTGAGTTATGGATTGATATTGTTATTTAATTCAATTTTGTAATTTATTTTTCCCATAATTGTGTCGGTTATATTGAATTTTATTCCTGAAAAAGTGTGTTAACTTGTGATATGGAATTTTCCATGATGTAATGTGTTACGATATATTAAATGCCATCTTATTTCTCCATAAAAATTATTCGATGATTTTTTGGATGTAATTTTAAATTTTGTTTAATTGGTGAGAAAAATCTATTTAGAAGCCATATTTTATGGAATGAAATTGAATATACTATTCCATGTTCTGACATGTTTTTTTCATGAATTGGATCACATGATTCGGGCCATGAGAGAACCTGGGTCACGATTTAAGGACACCGTGGAATAACTCACCATGATCAGATGGACCTAATTGATGCACTGGGAGTGATGTTTTTTCATTCCATGTATGGGATCACTGGTTAGATTTTATACATTCTAGTTAGTGATAATGGTTCCCTATGGGAGAAGCTAAGGAAGAAATTGTTATCTAGATAGTTGTTCCATGCCTCAGGTCAGATTCAGTCCCATGTGTTAAATTCATGGTATGGGATTAGAGTCAGTATCCCATGAGTGTTATAAGGGATTCCTATAAGGTTCGTCATGGAAAAACTTGGTGGCATTAGTTATATCGAAGATAACTGTAGAGACCCATTGGATTCTATTGAAACCACCTTGGACAGGATTAGGACTCCACCCATTGATTGATTGAATGCTTTCCCACATGTTATTTTTATTTTATTTTACTAGAATGCATATATAATTACATGGAAATGTTACCCCTACTATAATGAAAAATCATAGGTTCTTCTTGTATTACATTATTTGTTTCATGTGTATTGGCCTTTGTATACCCTACATGCTTTCATTTGTACCTATTTTCAAACATCTGACATAGGCCGAAGGAGGTGGTATCAATTGGGTCTGCATTTTGGAACCTAGACCACGGTGTTTATTAATTAATAATTTATCATTTTGCATTTATTATTATCACATAATATCATTTTATTATTTCAAAAAATGGGTCCTCCATGAATTTATGTGTGTTGGACTTCTAAGATATTATCTCAAAACATACTTAGGCCGCCAAGGGCACCAAAAAATATTTTAGGATCACATGTATGGATAATGGGAAGCATTATTATTTCGATGCATGATGGATTTACAGCTTTAGGATAGAGCACAAGATAGAGGACTGATCATATCCTCAAGATGCTTCTTGAAGCAATTTTTTCCCTCTTATATATTTTAAAAAATGCAGAATATACATTTATCCTAAACTCCCCAAAATAATATATTGTATATAATCCTCATCATAATTATCATTTTACTTCTATTATTTTTAATTAGATTTCGTTTGGTTATTTATTCTTCTTGACTTTTTCCATTACTTCAACTAATTTTTTTCTTATTAATGCTTATTATATTTATTATCTATAATTTTCTATTATGAATACTCTGATATTTAAGGTAATAGTCAACCCAAAGACACACCCAAAACCCTAGATTCTAGTCATCATACTCTAGCATTCGGGGAGGTACCCTTGATGTCATGTGGCACACAATCTCGGAGCGCAATTCAGTGGAAATCGATGGAGGATGATACAAAGTGGTATCAAATCCATTTACATTGGTTAGACTATTTGTGTTTATACATGATACTAAGAATTTAAACTTTTTATGATCATGTTTCTGGGAGTAACTACCCCAAATATAGTGGTAACCCAAATTTCCAAGGTAGGGTAATTGTTGTTATTGTTTATGTTATTACATTTTCATTGATTTCACGATCGGGTGACACATTTGCATTGATTTTTTATTAGATTTGTTAGATAACTAATAATTTATCCAAAGAATATGGTTGAATATTAGGATAAATAATTATACAATATATAATAGGATCTAAATTCACATGCCACATTACATGCCATATCTACTTTTAGTGGGCATTGCATGTTTTTCTTGTAATTGTTTGTTCTGCCTTGCTTATTTTTCCATGTAGTGAATGAATTTTTTTAATTATAGAAGTGTGCCAGTTCTTTACTTACGGTCATGTTATGGTTTAGATTAAGTGGAAAATAATTTTAACTCATGAGGTGTGTGGGCCCTTATTAATTCCTTTGGCGAGCCACATTTTTTGAGAAATTTAAAAGGGTATTAAATGTATATAGGAATTAAAATGAATACCATATATTAAATAAAATGGTCACTTTATATATGAAATTTGAGACCTAGAACCGGACTTAATATTAAAATTGGGATGTATTCCTTTTCTCTTGTGCACCTTCAATGACCATTATTACCTAGACCTAGATCTAGGAGAAGGCTGAGGGTTATGTCATGTTTTAGAGAGGCCTTGTACCAGCCCTTCTTTGTTCGTTTATTTATCTTATTTTTTAATCTATTATAAATCTTGTTTGAGGTGTTATATTTGAATGTGAAGAGGTAGTCAATCAAGACAAAACTATGTTGTACACCAAGAGAGTTCTGATGAGAACAATCTAGATGTAGTGTCCCATGAGCCACTTGTGGTACATACCGTAGTTCCACCGGAGGAACCTTCATTGGACCTTCCACAAGGCACTGATGCTCAAATTTAAGAGAGATTTCATAGGATTATATATTCTATTTATATTTATACCCTGTTTTCCTCTAGTATGGTATAATTTAATATATACTTTTAGTAGTAGCTTCCTCTCACTCTCTTAGGGAATGGAGCACCTCATGTAATTGAATTAGGGAAATATTATATGGTATATATCGTTGATCATCTAGATATGCCTCTAAATAATAGGGTAAATTTATCTTCCTATATGTTTCATGACTTTTCCATGAACTTATGGGATGTCATATCTCAATATGAGAGTCATCAGGGTATTTTATATTCATACTTTCATATGGAATTTTACAATCACATCATTCCACAGATCTTGAGGATGGATCGCACTAGGGATTTATTTCATTTTCAATATGTCTCATTGAATATTCTTGAATATTCTTATCACTTCACCAGGGCCCTTCATTTTTCTCCTTGTCTAACAAGTGAATAGTTCAAGACTATGAGCTGTTTGGAAGAAGGGAATTGGAATGTTGCCTTATCATGGGTGAATGTATTCTATCTCACAATTGTTAATGATATAGTGAATCATTACCTAATTAGAGAAATAATTATGAGATATTATGGAATTGTTAGCTGGGTGGTTCAATTATGAGTTAGTGAGATGGTTCTTCTGACAATAGAAATCACTATCATTGGTGAATGTATTCGATCCAGCTAGGTTTTTGCCTCCAACTAGCCAATCAAGTCAATCTAGAAGTGGTTATGGTTAAGGAAATCATGTTCGAGAGCATTAGCATCAGTAGAGTGAATAAACTCAAGACAGTCCTACATCATCTTAGAGATACAGTTTAGACCATATTTCATTCATGCATCCTACACCTAAGGAGTACAGTCCAGATCCATCTTTGGATAGTGTTATTAGTTTGGTGACCTCTAGTTCATTTTCTACCATATTCATTATAAGTACATCACACACTCATATACGATGTATTCACTAAAATTCATGGTCTCGTAATTGAGTACTTATGTGGAGTCGTATCTCTTGACTTGCTGTTAGGGGTAAGAATAGGAGGAGTAGGCATGTGACAGTAGTTCTCCCTTAAGATAGGTGGGTGTCATTTCTTCAAGGGTTTCTTCATCCTCATGATGACCAACATTGATATCATTCTTTATATGGAATGGCTTGTTCTTTATGATGGCCTAGTGGATTTTTATCATCGTCAAATATCATTCACATCACCCAAGGGATGCACGTATATCCACAAGGTTGAATGGGATATCCAGTAAGATCGAGCTAGAGCCTATAGAACTGGGCTGGGAAGAGTTATATTCCATATAGATCATCTCTTTCTGGGAGACCAAGGAATGAATGTTCAATAATATCTTCCATTGATGGAACATTTCAGGGATTTCTTCCCAGAATATTTCATTATCTTACCACGTGAGAGATAGGTTGAGTTCACCATTAGTCTAGTGTGTTGTGCTTCACCAGTGTCCATTCCCCATTATAGAATGGAACTTATAGAGTTACTTGAAGTAAAGAAGAAGATTTAATATATAGAGGTAATGGTTTTTATATGACCAAGAACTTCTCCTTGGGCTTCACTAGTAATTTTCTCTAATTAATCGGATGGTACCCTCAAATTGGGTTTGGATTTCCATTGATTAAACTGTCTTATAGTGAAAAAATTATATGCACCTCCATATATAGATGACCTATTCGACTAGCAATGAGGAGAACATTATTTCTATAAGATTGATTTGAGGATGGGATACCATCATGTTTGGGTGAGTCCATCATATAAACCACGTATAGTGTTTTGGATTATGTATTCCCTATATGATTATCAGAATATACCATTCAATCTGAAAAACAGAATTTTCTTCTTCATGGCTTTAATGAATACTGTTTTCCACCTGTATCTCAATTCTTTTATGGTGGAATTTGAAGACGATATCTTAGTGTACTCGTCCACCACACGCGATGATGAAACCCATCTTGATATTGTACTGAGTACACTAAGATGACACCAGCTATATGTGAATCTCATTAAATGCCACATTGGAATTTTCAAGGTTCATTTCATGGGTTATATTATAAAAAACAAATGGGTTTCGGATGATAATGAGAATGTGTGCATCATGTTATTATAGCAGCACCTAAATAATGTGTTTGATATATGAAGCTTATTCGAGCTAGTTGGCTATTACAATAAATTCATTCAGGACTTATCCCACTTAGAAGAACCTCATACATCCCTGAATATGAATGGTGCGCAGTTCCTATGGATGGAAGATTGTGAGAAATCTTTTCAGCTTTTAAATAGAAGAATCTCCTCTACACTAATCCTGATTCTTCTTAGGTCATATAATACTTATGTTTTATATTGTGATTCTTTAGTAATTGGGCTTGGTTTTCTTCTGATTCAGGCTGATCGAGTCGTGTCATATGTGTCCTTCTAGCTATGTCCTCATGAGTAGAGTTACCAAATAAGAAAACATGATCTAGAATTCATGGTTAATTCTATATATTATTAGAGACAGTACATTTTTTTGAGATAATTTTTAACTAAATGGATCATAAAAGTAAGAAATAAAAATCCACATAGTGATATTTGAATCTGAGGTAGCACAGGTGGTTGGGATTTAGTATTCATTAAACTTTAAGCTAGCTTATACACCAAATAAGGGTATTGTTTTATATGGATCCTCGAGTTTCTAGACCCATTCTCAAGCAATCCATGCCGCTAGTAGTGAGTTGTAGGTGATGGATATTATAAGACAAACTAGGATAAATACCCCAAGAGGAGGGGGTAAATCATGTTCTGATACATTCAAAATACATCGCCTTTATATCTAGATTCATCATTAAAAACACTCTATTCTCTCTTTCCAATAGAAATATATTTTTTTACATTATATCATTCATGAGACACACAGATTTTTACATGGTTCACCCTCACTAGGCTACATTCAAGGAGAATACAAAAAAATTAGGTCGATTTTACCAAATAAAATATGGCACACTACCAACAATGGTGGCTCGGTCTAGATCACGTCTATACCTAGGCTCACTACATTTACACGATTTAGGTTCAACCCACTAGTTTCTGAAGGGTCCCTCCCTATGCCTCTTTCTCTCAATCACTTCTTGTAGAAAGGATCATTGTGTTCATCTTCCTCTTCTCACAACTCTTGGAATGGATTTAAACATAGTTTATGGACTTGTAGGTTCCTATATTATCTCTAATGAATAAATCCCTAGTTATAGATAGATTCTCTATTAAAGTTTCACTTTCATCCAACTGGTGAATTCCACTTTACCAAAAATTTACTAGGCAATGACTTCTGAAAAAATTTCACCATTCTCACTTCCTTCATTAATATACTCTTTTATAAAACCAGAAATATAGTTTAATAGGCATCTACCAATTGTGAAGCTCACTTACACGTCTTGATGCACCCCACCCTTCCTGAAAGCTCAACTAGCCATCAATAATATCCTCTATTTTGTTCATCTTACAGAGACTTCAAAAATTACCCATCATTCATGATTCTAAGAATAATTGTTTTTATTTTATATCATTTGAAAACTTCTTCGCATGAGTCACATTTTTAACCACGTTCATGAAGAAACATCATGATTCTAGATCCTTAAGTCCTTCGTTTAGTCTCACTTTTTTTCTGAAGGGGTAGATTCCTATATATAGGTGTTTCCACTAATTTTAGATCCTTCAAGCCACACCATCACCATTTGTTGATGCTCTCTTTTATTCACCATGATTATCCATTTTTCATGATACTCCAGGAAAATTTTCTAGTTGTGATTCTTTTAATAATCACATTGATCCCCTTATTACTCTTCGCACCTCCATGATGCTCCTCACCTTCAATATTCCCCATGCTCATCGTACTCATAGAGCACATCAACTACAGTTGTTGAACCATCACAACACACCCTTCATGAATACCATTATTCTCAAAATTCATGCCATTTACAAATTTTCATAATACCTTTAAGGAAATATACTTCTCACGATGATATCAAAACTCCCAATTTTGGACCCCAAAATATTTGGAATGCACTCGGAAATGGTGTCACCTTGTGTACAAAATTTTCAATACTGCTTCTAGGGAATTCATTCCTTCTTCATAGATATTTTTCAACTTACCATGTCAGAAATCTATTAATATTACCATAAAATAAATTCAAAACCCTCTTTTTTAACAATCCCAATAAACCGAGAAATGCGTCAATGTTACCATGAGGGATTTTTTCCAAATAATCTCCCCCTTTGGGGTTTTTACAACACATCACATTTTGATACCTCGTTGAAGCATCTTCTATACAATACCATCATTCACTTCCATTAATTTTTGTAGAGATCAATTATTTACTCAACACATACTCAATGCCCACTTGAGCCATGCTCGGTGTGAGAAATAAGAGAACATGAAAATTTCATCTATGAATCACTTCATTCTAAAACCTCTCAACTACTTTCATCATGAACATCATCAGTCCCAATATATATATTTTTATTGAAAACATTTAGAATCATCAAATATAATACTCTCTATATCATGATTCTCCACCTATCACCTTTACTCCACCAACCACATTTCTCCACCAAATATATTCTCCTCCTTTATTCATTAAGACATTTTCTCTCTTTTGATTGACCCAATCCCCCCCAATGAACCCAGAAGACATTCCAATGTGGTCTACAAAAGGGTAAAAAGAAAATATTTTCCTATTCGAGAAAAACAAATCATAACATAGGGAGAGGGGGCCATATATCCATACTTTTTCATGTGCGGGGATTCGACTGAACTCTAAGGGCCTTTCAATGCCATTCATGTGCCACTTTGGGTATGATATTTTTCCAAATTTTCAAAGCCTGTTGTTCGGTAGAAACATACACAAACATAAAAACAAATTTATCTACCTTCTCCCTGATGGAATTATACTTGATTTCATTATTATTTATCCTTGAGAGATGGACTAGAGTTTTACAATGATTTATAGCACCTGAATTATTGTAACGAATTCCAAAAAAGACTTAACTTCTAATCTCATATCTTCATGATTCTGCTACATACCCAATAATTGTGTGAAATATTCAATAGCCATAATATATTAATATTATGCGGTACTCAATGAAAGAAAACTAGTTTCATTCTCAGATAAGAATAAAATAAACTTCCAAGATATAATGCACCGCATGATTTTTATTTTCTACTATCTGGTGAGACAGAAACTTTTTCTTCTATATGTCCCTAATAACTCATGCTTATATTTTTCATTTTACATCAAATTGAAATCCATTTTTACATTAATATAATGATGTATTAATTTTACATCAATAATGTGGCTTTCCTTTGAATTTTTTTGAAACCACTCTACATAACATGTGCAAAAAAAAATATCTAGTTTTGTCACTGTAATGTAAGTCAGGCTTCGAATGATCTGCCTGTATGATATGACATTAACAGCATTTCCTTCCTCAAATCATGGATGATTCTTCTAGGTATGCATCATATTCATCATCTCCTTGTAATCACCCATTATAAATATTCAAAAAAAACCTCCTTGGCATATTTATATTGAGAAATTAATCCCTCCATTCTTTACTTTTGTTACCCTTAAACCTGAGAAAAACATCTGTTCTTCAATCATTGACATTTCAAACACAAATTTAATGAATTCATAAAACCTTCTACATTTCACTTAATCTAATACAGTAAATATTATGTTATTAAAATACACCATAATAATAATACTTCGATAACATTCATTGTTGGCATAGTAATTTTAATCAAATCCACCGCGTTGAAAATTGATATTCTTCAAAAAATGACTGAGCCTCTAATACCATGATCTCGGTTCTTACATAAACCCAAACATTGCCTTCATTAGACAACACACTCTATTATCATATTCATAAATGAGAAAATCATACAGTATCTCAATACACACTTCTTCTTCCAGAACCATATTTCGAATTTTAAATTTGACATCCATCTGGAAAACATTGAACATTCTTTTCATGGATATGTCCCTGAATAATCATATTTTATCTATCCCCACAAGAAGAGAAAATGCATCATCAACATAAATAACCTCTATATGAGGGTACACATTTCACACTTGTAGGGATTTTTTTTGAATTGCTACACCATAATCATTCACCATAATGTGAAAGGCCCATTTATTCCCAATTAAATTCTTATATGTTGGTCTCGAAACAATTTTCCATGACTAATTATCCCTAATTTTTTGAAACTCTTCATTCATAGCCTAAACACGGTTTTCATCTCCAGTTACTTTATCAAAAAACTGGACTCTACCAATGATAAATATGATACTTTATCTATACTATTTATCATATTTTTCTATACTATCATTTTCTAATCACCAAATTATATTTTTTCAATAAATTTCATCTCTTCTCATTAGTCTATAAAGAAAAACTAATTTATTCTAATCCTTCACAATATCTGAGTTTTCTTTTGAATCAACCTCTAGATTTGGACCATACCATGATCTGCTAATTTCTTCATCACTATCCTATGGAGTCTGATCGTGAATTTGATTAATTTTATTCACATTATCCACAATAGTTTCAACGTAGGATTCAACTACCTTTCTCGACCGCATATTGAAACATTTATATTATTTTTCATTCTTTGAGTTGTGAAGATATTTTCGTTCATCTCTATATGATTAAAATTTCATTTTTTTGTCTTTATTGATTATGAAACACTTACTTCTAAATATATTAAATTGCTTCAGTGTTAGATTATTTCCATACCACATCTCATAGGGAGTATTTACTTCGTTCGGAATAAAAAAAGCCTGGTTAGATATATATATTGATGTCAATACACCTTTTTTCTGGATTTTCACTAGTAGGTCTTTTTTTATAAACATTATTCAAGATGTGTTGTTGATGATCTAGTTTCTCCTCTCAAACAATCCATTTATTATGATGATTTATTATAATTTATGCTTCATTCCTTATCCCATATTTTTATGATATTATTCGACATGGTTGTTAGTGAATTCTATACCACTCTATATACGAAACCTCAAAAACATCTTTCTATGAATCCTTTTAGATTCCATATGATACTATTTTATACAACCGAACACATCTAACATCTAGGAAATGAAAAATAATCATTACATCATTCATAATTCATCATGGAAAATAATGTAACATATCCTCCCATCAATCAATTTTTTTCAAATATGTTCTCACACATTAATATCCACCAAATCAATTACTCTTGTTAGACAGTTCTCATTTTCCTGAAATATATTTCAAATATTTTTTTTAATATCATTTCATGTATGTGTGTGATCACGTGATATCATTGGGTGGTCTTGAGTAGCATCACATTCATGAGATCTTCCATGGAAATTTTTCTCTAGTGACCAATATTTTTAAGTCATAACTTGTTTTCTTCATTCTTTGATAGATGGAAAATATTTTATTCTCCACATACATGGTAGATATTTACCTTCATACTATTCCTATAAGAAAAACTATACAATATTTTTCCACGATGACACATAATTTCATTGAAATTCCTATCTAATGTCATGAGTTTCATAGATGACTAATATTGGAAAAATTGCGACTAAGACCACCAATAACTAAGACATCAGTACATCTTAGGTCTATGCCCCCAAAAATGGATTTTCCTGAGCTCTCAATCATTGGGCCTTTATCATTTGCAAATATAAGGATACCTTCCATATCATATATGATTTCTATCACTGTATCCTTATTTTCTATCATATAAAATGTGAATCCTCTATCAATGATCCATATTCCATTGTGATATAATACATTGAATGAAATATTTAAATCCACAATGTGTTCGTCTCTATTAATTTTTATCCATGTTTTTTATTCCATAATTGATATATACTGATAATCCTTATCTTAATTAGTAAATTTTGTACCAAATTCATCTTCTAGAGATGAATATATATACGGATTTTCAACTCATCTGATGATACATTTCACATCTACTTGTCATAAAATTTATTATTTAGAACATTCTTCTACATTGATGATGAACAATATATTTCTATCTATATGAATCCCCAAACATAAAATAATGATAATAAAATTATGTTCTAGAATATTGAATCATGTACTGATTCCTTTATTGTTCTTGTTCATTTTGATATAATTTTCTATGGATCAACCATTTTGTTAGTTTCCCTAATTTCTACAGTAATAGAATCTATTTAGGGGTGAATTTCTATGTTGAAGTACTACACTACTGGTTCACCATTTGAATCTATATTTCTTATTTAATTCAAGATTCATAACCAAATCAATCGTCAACCTCAATGTGGGTGATTGTCTTATAACTTCATCCATTACTTACATCATTTTTAAATCAAGACCCATTCTTTATATAGCAACCTGATAAATCATTTTCTTTACTTGACACTCCTTTTTCTTCTTTATTAGATCTCAGAATTCTAAGTTTCCTTTTTCTATTCCCTATGTGTCCTATTTTTCTAGAATCAATAGTTTCTTGTGATATTTCACATTTCAATGCATAATGATAACTTCATCTTAAATCTCTTTGATATGTTTGACCTGATCTTTTTCATTATTAGTCAAATTATCAATATTTATTTCATGTTTTTTAATTTTTAGTTTTTAATCGACCACCTTTACTAGTCTTAATAAAATTGAATACTTTTTTTTCTGAAATTTCTTCATTCAACTCGGACTTCAATTCTCTCTACTGTTACATATAAATTTTTTTATTATAAACCACTTTGTTGGATTTTTTTTGTCTCTCTTAACATATATTTCTTTATGATTAGCATATAATTAAAACTTAATGTTGGAATCCTCTTTTTTAATCTTGTTTTAATGATCAAAATCCTATACAATATATAAATCTTTTAATCATTTCAACAGTGTTTTAATAACAAAAAATATTATACATTCTATAAAGCTCGAAAATCTTGTTTAACCTATCTCAAATATTTTGTACCGATGGTTCATTTCTTAATGGTTTACATAAACCTATTCATGATCTTAATATCTTAAAATCATGTCTGATTTTTGTAAACTATAGTGAATTTGTTTTACAATTAATATCATGGATGAATGATTATGTCTAATCTATTCTGTGAATATCAATGATCATGTATACATACAGATATATGGCTAAGTCTGAGAAATCGTGAGTATGCCACCAGTTCTATTTTTCTGGAAAAGAACATAGACTCAATGACCATACATCGTGAACCATACACTGTGAAACAGACACAATGATTTGACACCATGTACCATACACTATGAAGCAGACACTGTGAATTAGACATCGTGACTAGACACCGTGACCAGACACCATGACCTGACACCGTGACCAGACCACGTGAACCAATCACCATGATCAAACACCACATATGTTCTACCGGTTCCAAATCCCTATAAAAATAATCCATCAGAGTTTTCACACAACTCAAAGGTGAAAAATGAGATATTGTTTCATGGTGACACCATTTCCAAGTGAGACTGTTTCCAGACTAACTTTTACATCATTCTTTAATCTATTTTTTCATTTTCATATTTAATTTATAAAGGTCATATTTGATTCTTTTAATTTCACTAACAAAATTAATATTTATTTTTAGACATGTCACCTGATAGTATGCAGTACGAGTTTCATAATACATGTATCATGTGGCTTAAATTCATGAAGTCCAAGAATATGAAGAATAGTGTGTCTATGAAACAAGCATGGGGTTAGAGAAGTAGATGAACGAGATTTCTTGAGAGTGGAACTAACACATGAAATAAGATAATTCTAAAGAACACATGAATAATTCACATATCCAAAGGTTGGAATACCATAGATAAGATTCATGAACATCTTCACCATACCAACTCCATGAACAACACAAGCGAGATCTAACTAGAAACCAGAGCATCGGAATTATGATACACTGTTTCTTTCAAGGGTACACGATTCTTACATCTTCTTCAGAGTAGAAGTCCAGACCTTAATAGACTAACACTCAGATCACTTTTAACCTCATCTTATTATCTTTTATCATTTGTGTATTCCATTTAGATTCCACGCAGTATGTGTGTGTCTGTATTAAAAACTCACATTGTCTCTTGCATTAAACTAGAGGATACAAGATATACTTCCTCCCATATCTTTTTACACATTTTTACTCCCACATATAAGTAAGGAAGTGGTCCATGTGTGACCTGTTATTTAATACCCACAAATAACTATGGAAGAGGTCATGTGGCAAGGACAGTTCTAAGTATTTTTGTTTACGCCGATCCAGGGTAGAGATCAAGTTTAATAATATAAAAAGCATATTGGTATGTTATCACCATGTGGAGTGGACTAGGTATCAGCTTAAGACTGAACCACTTGATTTATATGTGATGTTTTGTTTAATTTGGGTTTCTCTATTTTGCTGTATAATTCTGAAATCTCTAAATTTACTTTGATAGTTAATCTTAGATAGAAGTTATAATTACTTTAACTTATATGAATAACTAAAAAAGTAAAATAAAAAACTCATCTTATGATTAATGAAAATTAATCAATCTTATATAAAGTTATTTTAATAGTTAATATTTCATAACCGTATTACCTTGAATAACTAGGATGTATTTTTTTTATTAGGGAATCTATTAAGAATTATTTTCAAGAAGAAAATTTTCTAGATAATCAATTCACCCCCCTGATGAGTACTCTACTCTGTCCAACATTTGGTATTAGAGTCATATATTAAGTCTTTATTTGGGAACCTATTCCACTGTTATTTTAGTTTTACTTTAAAGATATGTAAATTTCCATCCATTCTAAATTTATATTTATTTCAAAAAAAATTATATGCATAATAGAATGGAATGTTCTCTTACAAACATACCTACAATCTTTAATGGAACCAATTATTTACAATGGAAACTCAAAATGAAAATACACTTAGAGAGAATGGGTTTTGAATTTGGGTCTTCAGTAGAAGAAGAATATAAGATCACTACTACTTCTAGGAACACAAGGGATTACCTACCTATGGATGCCTATAAACATAATTTCGAAGATAAGAATTCTCTATAATTATCCTTGGGAGATGAGGAATTTAATCATATTTATTCAAACAAAAATCCTATAAAATTTGGGACACTCTTTTAGTTAATCATGAAGTAACAACTAATGTTAAGGAAATGAGGATTAATACATATAATTTTAGATATGATAACTTTAAAATGAAAACTATTGAGCCTATTTTTGACAAGTATCTCAGGTTCAATGTGATAGTCAACATAATGATTTCTCTTAGAGGAGAAGTTACTACAAATGAACAAACCATGAGGATTCTTAAATTACTACATGATAGAGGGAGAGGAACCTTGGTCACTATTAGTGAGTCATGTGACATAAGAAAATTTCTTATAAAAGATTTCATTATAATGATAATGATGTATGATGAATAAATAAATGTGAAATATCAAGGGGATGATCCAAAAACATCTATAGCCTACAGGACTACTAAATCTCTGGGAAAGATAAAGAAAAAGTTTATGGTCCTATTAACATTTTAGAAAGTGAAGAATCACTGGCAGACAATGATGAAGAAATAGCCCATCTGGCATGATGATTCATGAAATTTTAAAATAGAAAGAATTTTTTCAGAAATACTAACATCAAGGGAAAATATGACAATAAATGGTATTGAAAACCCATTTGTAAAAAGCCTAATAAATCTGAATAAATAATTTTCTATGAATTAAAAATAAGAGGACATGTCAAGGGAGAATGTCCAAAACTAAAATATAAAATGAAGTATGTGTATAATAGAAATAAATATAGCAAAACAATGAAATCCACCTGGAGTGCATCAAGGGATAGCTCTAGTGAATCTCCTTCTTCATAATATGAGAAAGAGGAAAAGTCAAATATGTGTTTAATTAAAAACACCTATGAGGTAACCCTTGATTCACCACCACTTAGTGATTATTATTCTAATAATGAATCTAAATATGAAAATATGACCACTTATGAATTGGTTTGAATATTGTAATTTATTATAAGTAACCTATAATGAAATAAAAGATGATTACAAATTATTTATCAATTAGCATTCATTATTTGAAAATATTAAATCGGAACTCATTATTTATAAAGAGAAAAATTCACACTTGTTAAATGTAAATAATGATCAAAAGTTCTCTAATGATCAATTAAAAAGGATCTAGAAAAGTTCACCAATGGGAAATACACAATCACTAAATTTCTTGGTAAACAGATAGCTCCAATGTGTACTACGGTATTGGCATATCATCAAGGACATAGAGGTTTATCCAAAACATATTTTACAACCAAAATTGGAAAATATGCATCTCTGTCCAAAAAATATTTTACAATAAGTTCCATCTCAAGTAGCTCAACCACTTCATCTAGCATCACACATTATTTTAGACCAAATAATGATTTTTTCTCAAAAATATTTAGAATATTATTATAGAAACCCTATGAGAATAATGTGGGTTCCTAAATCCCTTATTACTAATATTTCTAGACCCAAAAATGTATGGGTAAAAAAAATACTTTTTTTATCTATTTAACTGAAAAATACATAAATATATCCTATATAAATATGTTGTACAAGGACAGTGGATGTCTAAGACACATGATAGGTGATTACTGAATTTTCAATAATATCATCAAGATAGATATAGGACATGTCACATTTTGTTAGTATAGTAATGTAAAAATCATGGTCTTAGGCCATATTGGTAACCTTAACTCTATCATGATTTCCAATATACTTTATGTTGATGGATTGAAGTATAATTTACTCATCATATCTAGATTATGTGATGGTGGATTTAATTTCAAATATGAAAATGATTCAAGCAATTTTTTTATGCCAAAAAAAATATGTTAGTATTTACTGCCCTTAAGAAGTGATAAGGTATATGCTATAAATTTAGATTCTTAAGAATCACAAAATGTATCTTGTCTTATTGATTTTCAACTGGAATATTGGCTTTAGTAAAGGATATTTTGACACTACAACACCCACTCACTAAAGAAGTTATCTAGAAAAATATTAGTTAGATACCTACCGTGCTAGAGTTTCCAGACAAAAAAGTGTGCAATCTTTGTGATAAGGGAAAACAACACAAAATATCTTTCAAACCAAAGAAAAAAGTTACTACTACTCAACCTCTCTAATTCGTTCACATGTATTTATTTAGACCATCTAGAGTCTCAAGTCTAAATGGGAATCACTATGTTTATGTTCTTGTAGAATACTTATCTAGGTACACATGGAGCAATTTTCTAGAACATAAAAGTGAATCATGTTATTAATTTTCTAAGTCTAATAGATCATTAGAAAACCTTAGAGGACTTAAAATCAATTGTCATAGAAGTGATCATGGCTGTGTGTTTGAAAATAATGAAATTGAATCTTTTTGTACTCAAAATAGCAATGAACAAAATATTTCTTCTCCTTGGACACCTCAACAAAATAGTGAAGTAGAAAGAATAAATAGAACCCCACAAAAATATTTCTAGGACAATACTCAATGAAAACATCCAGTTCTATATATTATTTTGATTCAAGTCCCAATGAACCTGAACCTATTGAAGAACCTAAAATAATTAGTCATTCTTTTTCTAGAGATATTAGAACCCATAAAACCCATCCTTTAGATGATGTTGTTGGAGATTTATTTTAAGGAACACAAACTAGATCATCCCTGATAAATCTGGTAGAAAATGAACCTTAATTGTCTCAGCTTGAACCTAAAATATGCCAATGATGTAATCAATGATGAAATTTGGGTGATGGATATGAAAGAAGAACATAACTAATTTGAATGAAACAATGTATGGATGTTAGTAGTTAGAACCAAATATACCTTGACCATAGGCACTAAATTGGTGTTTATGAATTAGGTAGATGAAGCTGTTAATATAGTTAGAAACAAGGCTAGATTGGTTGCATAAGAATATAGTCAAGAAGAAGGGATTGATTCTGAAGAGACCATTACACCAGTAGCTTGACTTGATGCCATTAGACTTCTTATTTCTTACATTACACATCTTAATTTAAAACTATATCAAATGGATATGAAAAGTGCATTCCTAAATATTTATATAGCTGAGGATGTCTTTGTATTGATTTTGAGTAGCTAAAATTTATGTAGATGATATTATCTATAGATCTTCAAATAATTATTTATGTATTGAAATTTCTAAAATAATGAAAATAAAATTTAAAATGATTTTTATGAGTGAACTAAAATTCATTTGTGGATTTATAATATTTTAAAACAATGATTATATTATTTTAAATCAAAGAAAATATTTAAGAGATATTCTAAACCATTTTATCCTGGATGGCACTAAATGTAGTGACACTCAAATGAGTTCTACTTGTATATTGGATCTTGATAATGGAAGAATATCGGTTGATCATACCACATACAGAGGAATGATTGGAAGCTTACTCAACATAACTGCTAGTTTACTAGATATTATGTTTACTGTATGCAAGTGTTCTCATTTTATAGAAAACACTATGTAATATCATTTAAATGATGTTAAAAGGATTTTCAAATACCTCAATAATACACCCAATATAGGACCGTTCTATCCCAAATGATAGTCATTTGAGTTACTTAGTTATTCTGATGATGATTTCAGCAGTTTTAAGTTAGATATAAAAAGAACCTATAGAACATGAATCTTTTTTTGGCATGTCACTAGTATCATGGTGTAGTAAGAAAAAAAAACAGTATTACATTATCTACTGCTATAACGGAATACATAGCTGTTGGATGTTTTTGTGCACAAATTTTGTGAATGAAACACACATTACAAGATTATGTATATAAATTCATGCATGTTCCTATAATATTTTACAATACAATAGCTATAAACATATCAAAAAAATCTTGTTTCACAATCTAGGACAAAACTTATTGATGTAAGAAATCACTTTTTGAGAGACCATTATCAAAAGGATGATATCACTTTGGAATCCATTTGAACTGAATATCATCTTGCTGATATATTCACAAGACCATTAAATTATTAATGAATATATTACATTATACATGAATAGGGAAGGATAAATCTTAATTAGTAAGTGTACTGTTTCATAGTGTATTGTTTCACAACTTACTGTATCACAGCATACTGTTTCACAGCTTATGGTTTCACACGTCAAAGTCTTAAGATTACTTTCTAACTCTAACAGTTCTATAGTTTACTATCCTAGAAGTTACTATTTAAAAAAATATGGTTGCACCTTTTAGAAGTTACGAAGTAAAGATATCACCATGAAAACCCGTTATGGTCTCACTATAAAAACCTGTTACGGTCTCACCAGGAAAACCCATTACTGTCTCCCCCTAAAAGTCTGTTCCGATATCACCATTAAAACACTTTATTTTTTATTTAAATATTATAACTCGTATCACTATAATTACTTATTTTATTCTTTCACATTTTTTTGCTTTTAATTTTTGACGCTTGATATCCCTAAAAGATAAAAATGAAAGAAGTTTCACTCCTTTATTCACCTAAGATCTCTTCTCTCAATTCATAACACCTCCTTAAAATTTTATCTCTCTCTCTCTCTCAAAACATTGTTGAATGAATAGAATGAAATTTATGACCTCATCAACTCCTAATAAGCACATATCCAAGAAGATGATGAAAATGGATCCAAAGAGAGCGCCCGAAGGTCCTTTGAATCCAAACCTGGTGGACATAATAGTGGTTCCTGGAAAACAAATCTGCCCCATGTAGATGCTATTATGTAATTCATTAGTATTTAATGTACTACAAGATAAAGGATGGATTGATTGGTTCATAAAAGAAGATATACTGTTTTACCAAAATCTAGTTGTATAGATTTATCTGTTCGTTCAATTCTCTTTTGATATAGAATATGGTTTTGTTGTGATAAGCGTGATCAATGGCCAAAGACGCAATTTTTCTTCAATGTTATGGGTTTCATGCCTATGGATACTTCATGAGGAAATTTCAAGGGATTAATAGAGTGGTCCTCCTCCTCTAATTGAGTATTTTGTTTTTGAAGAATCCATTGGAAGCATGACTTGAAATGAAACAAAGTGAAGAGCTATTGATACTAAACTAGATGGTGAAACATGAATTTTTTTTAAGTTTGCTCAGAATATGATTAGTCCACAAAAAAGATATTTTGATACACTCAAGTATCAAGATGTATTTTTGTTACATGTTATGAATAATGGGAACAATATTAACCTATTCATGTTTTTTATACATAACTAGTACCACTCCTGTGCATATGCACGACGCTATAAATAAAATCTAATTTTAAAATACCATCCACCATGACATGAAAATTTTTCATCATTAAAAAAACATCCATCATGAAAAACATCCATTATAGAAAACTGATAAACCCGTAGAAAACTCATACTAATATTTCCAACATGAGAATTCCCAATTACATCATTCTTTAGAATAGATCAGAAAAGAAATAATGCTGAAATACATGTAGATTTTAGTACCAACAATGAATGCATAAACATATAACATGTATAAAAAATGTTGAACAACATGTACAGATTAGAATATGTAGAAAAATGTAGAAAAAATCAGACCACAGTGGAGTTATATGTTTTCAAATAGTTAATGTAAAATCGAACAATGAATAGTGCAGTTGGATAGGGACGTGTACAGATTAGAACATGTATATATAATGCTGAAAAACATGCAGATTTTAGTACTAAGAATGAATACAGAAACTTATAACTTGTATAAAAAATACAACTGAAAAATGGAGGTGTAATAGATTGCATGTACAAAAGAACTATTTAATTAAAATCTGGTTAAATAGGACTTTGTGCAGTGGATATGATATACATATGTCAAACTAAAAAACGGAGGGGGTAACCATTGGAATAAAATCTAGGTTAACTAAAATGTATGTTACTGTGTGTAACCCAAAGTAATCGTTGTTTCTTCCAATACAGGAAAAAATTACATAGTTTAAAAAAAGTAATTCTCTTAATTGAAAAATACCTTAAAACATATGAAACACATAACCTGATGATTTTTTAGGGCTAGAAATGAAGCAGACATTGAAGGCCACACCTTGCGCATCCCTTCAGTCAATGTTTGAGCTCTCTGCATACTATTTTTCATAATTATAATCTGTTTATTTGATCTATTCTCGGCTGAAAATTCGTCAGCATGTTGGAAAGTCACAACCCCTAATTTAGTGTACCTTTCAACAAAAGCAAGAAGAGGGATGGGATTATGGGATGAGATATTAAGTAAAAAAATATTGAGAAAAACATATATGAGTATTTCCTCATCACAAGAACTTTCTATAATAATAACATACCTTCCAATCAAGGCTTCATTGTAGATATTCAGGTTGCAAGCTTCTTTTTTGAAAAATTTATCATAGTATAAACCATTATAGTTATTAATAGGGAATCACATAAATGAAAAAACAAAGGGAAAATGATTATAATAAGGATTAGTAGTATCAAATAAACACAACAACAATATATACAGTTCTCATAGATGAGTAAAATTTTTTTTGGGAATGAACTATTTGGTTAAGCCATAATAGAATATTACAAAAACATTATATGGACATGTATGATTTTTTGAACTATTATTGTACATGTTTTGTTCAGTAACTGTACAATATGGTTTAGTAGTAACGAAATAATACAACCAAATGAATAGGAATGTTTAGGCCCACTACGGACAGAATAAATTGAAGTACATTATAAAACTGGGAAATAAAACATCATAGAGGAAACTGTCAAATATTTATAGATACTAAATAAACCTTATTTGTAATAGGAAACCATTACCAGCAAAACTCCACAACGGAGAAAACCTGTTCATGTGGTAAAAGTGTAGGACAGGTGAGGATAGAAACCTAAAGTGGAAAACCTAAATGGATAGGTGACAAAAATTACAACAGAAAAATGTTAGTTCAAAAAAAGATATTTTTAGTCCCTAGCATTATTTAAACCATACATGAAAATTATAAAAACATTTTGATGAATTATAAACTAAAAAAATTAACATTAAAATTGAAGGTACATATACAACCTGTTAACATATATGATAAAATTGTTGGTTGTATGGGAATGGGTTGAATGCAATACTATTAAAAATAGGTGTGATCTTATTATAATCATTTCTAAATGCTTTGATCCAAATATATATTCAATAAAGTATAAATAAATTATTGATAACAAACATCATAGGACAACTGGTGTGTCTGAAATAAATTAAGGACCAGTTAAAAGGTTTCAGTATATCCCAAAGTATGATCAATTCACATTAATGTGTGCGGATCTATTACAGATGTTAACATAGTGGTAGAATTGTTATCGGGGTATAGATTTCAATGCAGGTCGTATGAGATATATTTTAGATCAAAAGGTTAAATATTTCTAAATCAAACTAAATATTCGTATTACTGATCCAATATAAACCACTCTTAAGATGCAATTAAACCGGTGACGGTGTATTCCATGTCAATGAAATTTCAGTGAAATGTATTAGAAGCCTTCATATTTAAGTGAAATCAAATAATGAACAAAAATAATCTTACATATATAAGTGAAATATGAGTCTTCATATTCAAATATAAGACTACATATTAAATATAATAGAGAAAAAAATACATGCTTGCATATTTAGTAAGCTTGCATATTCAATAAGCCTTCATTTTCAATACGCCTACATTTTCAATAATCCTATATATTTAAATATAAGACTACATAATTAAGCATGCATATTCAATATAAGCTTTCATATCTAATAACCAACAAATATAACCCCGCATATTCAATATAATAATGAATAATTTCTATTAACCAGTCATTACATGTACACACAAATAGATGATTAATAGAAAATAGGTGGATTCAAAATGAAATCATAATATAAGTAGACTTATATAATAAAATAATTTTTGTCTTTATTACATAGATTCCTTCAAAAATAAAGAACAATATAGAATAAGAATGATAAAATAAAACAATGCATAAAAACATTAAAACATACCAGTGGGAAGACTAATATTTTCACCTAAAATAGAATACACTAAATATGATTTTAAAATTTTACAAAACTAGTCAACAACCATAATCAAATAAATTGTTGCATCAATGAAAAATTATCTTGGATATTTGTTATCATTGTAGTCAAAAATTGGATAAGGTTATTATGAAACCTAAATTAAAGAAGACATGTAACCACATTGAGATCTATTACAATGATAATGCAACATACAATGAAATAATATTACAATGATCATGCAACCTCTGAAAACATGGTTGAAAAAATAAACACCTATAATGGTGATGTAAAGGGAATCTTCCATAGGTGCAGAAGACCTCCTGAAAGTCTTATTAAATGGCGTAGGTGTTGTCCAATGAATTGAGATTTTTATTGGGGATATGAATGTTTGAACATCCCTAAGACATGTTTTTGTATATGGATTGGGACCTAGTAAGTGTTTCAGATTCTTGGCGAACTATCAGAGTAGTTATGTAGTGGACAGTAGCTAAAATTTCAGCTGCATAGCAGTTCACACCATGACCAAGAGTTATCCTGCCATGGAGGAGGCTGGTCAAGGGGTTTCCCCCCCTGTCAAAGCAACATGGTTGGATGGCCCAACTATAATAAAGAGGATACTCTAGGGGTGAATGTTCTTTGGTTCATAACACCATATCCAGGCCTGTCTGTGCTTTGTTTCATAATACCATATCCATGACTCTTAAGCAAATAATCATATGAATGCTTAAGTTATTATTCCAGAAAATTAGTTGATGCATGATCTCCTCCTCCACGACATGACACTCTTTTAGTTCTAGATTCATTAATTCATCTACTTCTACCTATGTGTCCTGGAATATACAATGGTTATTTGATTCAATATTTAATAACTATTGAAAGAAGAGTTTTTCTTATGTACAAGTTGATTAAATTGTCATGTGATGAACTCAATTGAAATGATTTTCAACAAACACAATTAATGATATCATCAGTTCGAACATGTAATAATTATACTCACCAAGATTTAATAGTATTTATACTATATTGTTTTACTTGTTTAGGGAGTGATTAAACAATCCACAGAAATCAGTGGTATTTCAATTTTATCGCACTCAATCTTAAAAAAATTCTCTTCAAACATTTTCTTTATGGAAAGTGATCCAGAAAAATCAACATCTTCCACAATTAAAGGCTCCTCATTAAAAATTTAACCATTACCTTGTTCCTCATTAATAAACAAAAGCATTTTTAACATACTCCACAATCCCACTAAGTGAGGTGGTTATGCATTTATACAAACTTGAACTATCATAACCTGAGAATAAGTTTAATATTAGAAAAGGAATAGTGCACGATATATTATTAGTTCATATTATGATTATAATGTGATGTAAGTGTTTTTATAACATTTTGAAAATATAATTAAATCTGACATTTCATTCTGGTAAATCAAATAATGATAATTACATCAGTAATACAACATAGTAATCCTATAAATCATCATCAATAAGATGATTATGTTGAAGAGTAACATTTTTTGGAGTAAATTTTGTAAAAGTTTTTTGTAATGGTATGCTAACAACAATGTTCATCTATTCTACTCAATAAGGGATTGAGGCATTTGTGTTTTTAGTAAACAAAATTTCTATTTGTAAAGAAGTAAATGAAGAAAAAAGCATATGGATGAATGTAATTGGGTGCAGTAAATAGTTAGATAACATATTAAAAATTACATATCAGGTATTATTCATGAACTTTCTTCTCAATCATGATAACCAAAGAAGAAAAATTATGTGTAGCAACTGGGAAACTGCTTTGACTGTTAGAGGGAATTGCTGAAAGGGATTGAGAAAAGAGTAAATGAATGAAATAATGAAACCCAATGAAAATAAGTAACAAATTCGATGGGACTGGCATATATAATAAAACCCAATGAAATCTTTTACAGAACTATTTTAGTTCTAGATTCATTTTTTCATCTACTGCTACCTTTGTGGCTTTGATTATACACTGGTGATGTGATTCAATATTTCATAGCTATTAAAAGCAGAGTTTTTCTTATGTACATATAGATTAAATTTCCATATACTCTCTTAATGATAGACTCACTTAATGGTGTGAAGAACTCAATTTTACTGAGAGTCAATCTATTTATAGACAACTCCCAATTTATTCTGTGTTATTCCATGTCTTCTCTAATTATCTCTAAATATTATACTATCTCATAATTAACTGAACAAACTTCCTTTCATTTATGATCCTGAATAAACACAATAGTTCCATCTATTGGTTCCATAATTCCACTATTTGGTCTAATAAACACAACCAATGATATCCTTGGTTCCATTATTCATTATTTTGATGATCCCAGCTTGGTTTTGTAGTTTGAGTTAGTCTTAATTATTTTTCGCATGTTTACTGTTTTATTAACAGTCTCTAGAGCAGGAAATGTGTAGTACCTTGTCAGAAATGGGAAACTCGTCCTTAAAGTAAAAACTTCAAGGATTTTTCCATTAGTCTCTTTCTCCTGTGATTCAAATTGGTTGCATGGGAATTCCAAAATTTCCATTAACAGAGAAAATGGAAAGGAAGTCAACTGACATACCCAGAAAAGATATATTGTATCATGTTGAAAAATATTATGTTAAAAACAAAAGATAAAGATTCATATATAGAAATGAAATGTAAATCCAAAAACCTGATCTTTGTACTTGTAATATAATTTATTCAACTCTTTATAGTTTGAATTTGAAAACCCACTACAATCAATGGAGGTCCATTAGTTAAATTTTTTAATTTCTCTTAATTTATAGCTATGTAACATCTACAAAAGATCCCCTTTATAAGCCATCACAAAATATTAATAAACCATACCATTGGTAAGCAACATTGAAAGTAAATAGAACTTTCCCTTGAAGCTTCAAAGATCCAAATCCTATCATCTAGCATCCTACAAGAATTTGTAGAATTTTTGACACGATGATATCATACATTTTGGGGAAAATATTTCAAAAAGATTCTGGAATTATTAATTTATGATACCAGTGAATTTCAAGGGAAAACATAAATATAATTGTTCAAAAGATTTGAATAAAAGTGATTATAACCATCAAACACTTTAGTCAATTAAATCCAAAGTGAGTTGAAAAGTACATCTATACATTTCCAATGTTAGGAAACACCTGAAAACAAAAAGAATCATGTATATAAGTTTATTCATATTAATTCTGTTAAATTTATGATACCAATGAATTTCCAGGGAAAACAGAAATATAATTGTCCAGAAGCTTTGAAATAAAGGGATTATAACCATCTAACAATTAAGTTAATTAAATCCAAAGTGAGTTCAGAAGTATATCTATACATTTACAATTTTAGGAAACACCTGAAAACATAAAATAACATGTATATAACTATATTCATATTAATTAATTTAATGAAACAGATCATGAATAGCTGATGGGTCATGGATTTCAAAATCAAATACAAAATATCTTCATGTAAATAACCATAAATACTTCAATAACAATTGCATTTGAATGTGAAAAAATTTGTACCAGAATTGCAGGATCCCCATTGAAGTAATTATAAGAACCTACAAAAAGGCCTCCTAAAACATGCATATTATTTTTACATTAACAATAAATAGAGTTTCAAAAATCTTATGGATCACATGCGTAAATTTATGTAGTACCTGAATATCATGAAATTAACAGTACAAACCGTGATTGCCTACTTAAAAGCGCAAGAACATTTTATTTTTCAATAACTAACATGATTTCAACCTGAAGCGAACATGAGTGGATTGATGAAAGCAGTGCCAATAATTGTATTTGGGAATACATTCAATATTAATTGAAATGAACCCAAAAAAATATGAGCATATAAAAATATGAACCCAGGTAACAAAAATGAACCTGTTTAAAATATTAACATTTCAATATTTGAACCGTGGCCAAGAATATGAATCCTAGAAAAGAATGTGAACTAGTAACAAAACCTAGTAGAATGACAAAACCTATAACAGACAACAGAAGCGGTTTTTTTTTCCAAACTTGAAATGAAAATTCTGACAGCAAAACATGCTGGTTGATATCATCATGCATAACAAAAATGAAATTAAATTGAGTTGTAATGAAAATCCTACAATAGACTATAGTAGATGTTTAATTTTTTAAGACATGAATTGATAAATAGGACAAGAAAATATGTAGTTGGATATCAAAATGGTTAACCGAAATGAAATCTAAAAAACTTGCAAGGAAAATCCTACAACAAACCACAGTAGAAGTATATTTTTTTCCAACAAGAATTGAAAAATCAGAAAACATTATATGAACCCATATTCTTATAGAATTGAAATGTTGTGAGTAATGGAGACACACAGATATAGGTTTATCAACAGGTATGTAAGCTCATAGCTTAGGTGGGAAGATGCTACAGAAGGGAATATGAGATGAAGGAAGCGAGCAGAGATGGGTTGGTGACATCGGTTGAAAATCCAAACCTGAATCCCTTGTATAGTAATATAAAACTGCAACCTATAGGGGGTTTGTAGGGACGTACTGTCAACGGATTAAGGGGGATTTGAAGGGATTTAATATAAATTGAAGGAACTGATGGAGACTTGGGGATGATTACTGTAACACCATGGGATTGTTTCTTAAGGGATTCACGATCTATATAATCATTGAAGGTAATTGTGAGTGGGATAATGAAAACGACAGAGAGGAAAGGAGTAACCAAGATAAGGAGGAAGATAATGTAGGAGTATAATGGGCTGTAGTGAATCCGTGAGAAGGATGATGCCACCGTCGGGATTTTGCAGAAACCCTAGGTCAGGAGGAGGTGATTCCCAACCATGAGTGGGAGAAGGAAGACCGTGGATAGTTGAGATCAGAGCCAAAAGAGGACATTGAAGAAGGAGGGGGGAATATTTCAAGTTGACTGGGATAGGAAGCATGACGAAGGAGAGGGTTCTCAGGACTATTACGTTGTGCGATGCGCTGAGGCCCGAGCAGGAGCTAGAGTGTGAGGCTGATAAAGAATGAGGTAGGGAGCAGAGGGGCGACGTGGATGAATAGACGAAGGGCACGTAAGAAAAAAATTGATGTGAGGAATATGATATGGACATGTTTCATGGAGTAATGCCAATATTAGTAGATATAGAAGATATGTGTGAGTTGATAAAGAAAACCTCAAAGTCAAACTCTTTATTCTACTCAAGGTTAATTTCTAACATGCATCATGCTAAAGAGCTGGTAGGAAAAGATGAAGAAGTCATTAAGGACTTTGAGTTCACTATCTCAAAAATTGTAGTTAATATAATGAAAATCGGTTGGAATTCATGGAGAAAATCATGGGTATTAGGTATTGCGATGGTCTATGAAAAGTTCAATCTGGTTGAACATTCCTGAAGACCTAATTACGTCTCTGATCCTGGTTTGGAACCAGATAAAATTTTTGACTATCCTATTGTGGAAGAAGAAGAAGTGGTTGCTTCACCTACCAATGAAACTTTCCTGGATAAGGAAGGTAGTGATCATATTCCTCAAGTCTTAACTGAGAAGGATATACCTGTTTCGGAAGAAGTTGTTGTTCTGAAAGAAGAAGAACGTAGTTCTAAAGAAGAATATGTTGTTAGTGTATGGGAATATTTTACTTTGAATGAAAATCTATAATAAGATCATTATCTTGAGTAAAAAGATACTTTACAGTAACCATTAGAGGAACAAGTTGTTCTTGAGATTACTTCATCTGCTGAAGAAAAAATGGAGAATGCCTTTCAGTTGTGTAGAAAACAAATGGGTGAGGCTGTTGGGGATGAAAATATATAAATTGATCAGATATCTAAGTCTCATAGTCTTATAAGAGATGCACATATTATGGCGGTGTAGCACCCTAATCTGGAAAGTGTTGAAGTGCCTAATCCTATTGATCCATGCTCAGTGGATACATGGTATAAATTCTCATGCTATTTTGATGTGAATGATTCCCAAGAATTCTCAATTAAATGTATATGTCTCTCTACTGTATTTCCATGGAAATCAGTCTCTATTCAGGTCTCTGTAAAGAAATCTGGGCTTATCCCAACTCGTATTACTGAAAATTCACCAGAACCCTCTACCTTAGTGTGTAAGGATGATTTGTAAGCCTTTGGAGGAAATTTAATGGATGTATTTGAAAATATCATGAACATTCAACCTACACCTGTGGCCAACACGAGTAAAATTTATGCTTAATTACAATTATTAAATATTATATTGTAGATTCATATAATAATAATTCATGAAATTCAATAGGTCATAGTTGAGAACAAACAACTTAGTTATTTTTAATGTCTCTCAATGTTATGCGTGAAGATATGCCGCAAGTGATGAAATGAGGATCATAACGAGTTTCTCATCCTGTTGAGGATGTTGGTAGCCAGATTCCACTAGAAGTTTCTTCCCTAATTCAAGCTAACCAAACATCCTTATCTAAAAAGTTGGATGAAGGAAACCATAAAATATTCCTAGAGATGTGTGAGATTGTTATTGGTCTAAACAAGTTGACTTATGAGTATATGGATGGTCTCCAGAAATTTATGAATCAACTGAAGTCCCTTATCTCAGCTGTTACAACTTCTAGTACATCTGGACAATCATCTCAACCTTCCTTGGATAGTGTTCTTCTCAGAATGGTTGTTAAAGAAGAACTTCAGTTAGTGATCAGTGGCATTGACAAAGTATCTCTATTTGTGGTTTTCAAGAATAGTGACTGAGTTCTTGATTTGGTAATAATTCATTCCATGATTAAAAATTATTCTCAAGAAGAAATTACTATGAAGGTGGATTTCTACATCAATAGGATCATCTCTAAGAAAGATAGGACAAACTGTTTAAAAAACCAAGTTGAGAATCTGAAAATTCCTCTTGTCACTCAGGCTTTCTGAATGCAAGCTCAAAAGATAAAGGATTTCACTCCATTGTCGGACATGTTCATGGAGAACAAAGATGATTTTGAGAATTTGACGCAGTATGGTGGTGAGATTATTTCTGACTTCATCAAGATATTGATGCATTATCTTCATGTGTAGAGAACTGCTATTGTGGCTTCTGTAGCTGCACCCACGCGACCAGGTTTCCCTTCTTCCTCCATCGCTACCTTTTACTCTACTTCTATTTCGATATCTAAGGCTATAAGTCATATCAAAATTGTTATCCTTGACCAAAAATTACCTCATTCTTCTACCACACCTACCTTGGACCCTTCTATTATTGATGGTCTCTCACTTCCTTCTCTGCCAAGTGTTTCCCTTCCATATTCAATATCCACCTCATCTGCTTTGGCTTCACTTGATATTGATACTAAGGGAAAAGGGAAGAAAACCAGTTCTGAAGAAAAGTGAACACTATCTTTTGATAGGGATATTTTTGTATTTTTTTTCTTACTGTTTGTAATAACACATCTTTTTAAATTGAATTCATTATGTACCCTTCATTTCTATTATTTTATTTATATTTTTTCCCTTTTTAATAATCCCAACAGGGGTAGATACATGAACTCATTTACTTTAAATTAACACTAAGTGAGAGACGCATACACTATTAAAAGATATCTCATTAACAATATTTGTGATCCCTAAAAAGGGTGAGATTTTTTGGAATCTCTTGTTTTAATTAGGTTTTAATGATAAAAATACAATACATTCAATAATGATTGTTAATCATATTTTAATCCAGATTTAATGATAAAAAATACAATACATTCGATATAGATTGTTAATCCAGTTTAATCTATCTCAAATCCTGTGTACAGATGGTTGGTTTTTTTATTTTTTAAATAAACCTATCCAATATCTTAATTGCTAAAAATCAAGTCTCATTTGATTAAACTATAGATAATTTTTTAATAATTAATTTCATTGATGAATGATTAAGTCAAAATAATTTTTTGAATATTACTACTCAGGTCAATATATAAATATATTGCTATGTCTGAGAAACAGTGAGTCTACCACCGGTTCAGTTTTTCTAGAAATGGTCCCAGACTCCGTGACTAGACACCACAAACCAAACACCGTGAACAAGACATCGTGACTAGACACTGTGAATCAGTCACCATGAACCAGACACTGTGAACCAGACACCGTGACTAGACATCCTGACGAAACACTGTGACTAGACACCGTGACTAGTCACCATGAACCAGACAGTGTGAACAAACACTGCATTTGTGAAACCATCTCGTGATCTCTATAAAATTGTGACACGATAGATTTATCACCACTCATAGGAAAAAAGGAGACACCATTTTTTGGTGGCACTATTTCCAAGTAACACCATTTCCAGACAGACTGTGACACTTTTATTTAATCTATTTTTTCGTTTTAAATTTTATTTCAAACGGTCATATTTGAGTCTTTTAAATTCACTAATATAATTAATGTTTCTTTGCAGACATGTCACCTAACAGTACGAGGTACGAGGTGCAGAATACATGCATATTTTCAGCTTCAACACATGCACTCCCAGAATAAAAAGAACACGATGGCTGTGAGACAAGCGTGGGGTTAGAGTAGCAGATGCACACGAAATCATGAGAAAATAACCAACAAATGAAACAAGATACATATCAATAACACAAAAACCATTCAAATATATAAATGATGTAATATCCTACATTTTATTAAAGAACATATTTTCAATACCAACTCCATGAATAACACGATCCAAATCTAACAGGAAACCAGAGCACCAGACATGTGATACTCTTTTTCTCACAAGAGGAATCGATTTTGCACCAACTTCATCCTAGAAGTATAGAGCTACAAAGACTAACACTTAGAGAACTTCTAACATTATCTCATTATATTTTCTATATTTTTTTTGGATTTTTACATTCGATCGTTGTGTCTGTCTATATTAAAAACATACAGTGTCTCCTGCATTAAACTGGAGGATATAAGATATTTTTTCCGCACATATATTTTTACACATGTTTACTCCCACTGATAAGGGTGGAATATGACAATATTTTTCCTATTAGTTTATACCCACGAAGAACTCTGCAAGTGGTCATGTGGCCTAGAATGCCTTGTGTACTATTGTTTACCTTGATCAAGGGTGTGGATCATGTTTATTAATTTAAACTGCGTGGTGGCAGGTGATCACCAAGTGAACAGGAATAGGTCTCAGCTTGACATTGAACTACTTCTATTATATCTGTTGTGTTGTTTAATTTAGTTTTCTTTATTTTACATTATTATCAATAAATATCTACATTTGATTTGAGATTTGATCTTGGATAGAAGTTATAATTCATTTTTCGTATTATAATATCTTTAATAGTAATATAAATAAGTCATATTGAGATTACTAAGAATTAATCAATCTTCTGAGAAGATACTTGAATAGTTAAAAATTTATAACCAGTTCACCTTGAATAACTAGGCTGTATTTATTTTTATTGAGGATAATTTTAAGAATACTTCTCAAATAGAAATTTTTATAGACACTCAATTCACCACCTCTTGATTAATATACTCCAACCAACACTTAAGGTTAACTCTTCCTTCAACTTCTCCCTCATCACTGTCACATTGTTCCTTTTATTTAAAATATTCCACATGTGCCACTATAGCATCTGATTACTGATCCTTGATGTCCTCAAACTCTTCTTCCTCAAAATCATCTGTACATTCATCCTATTTTGAAAGAAGATTATTTTTTATATAAATTTATCCTATTACTTCTCCAACCATTCACATTACTTGAATAATTCTTCTGGGGTATTTCTTCATTTTATTCAACATTATCATCAATCTTTTTAGGAAATTTTTCTGCAAAATTTCCATTATTTCAACATTACAGGTATAATGGTGGGATTTTATATTAGATGATTATTCATACTTTTTCATATTTGATGAGATAAATGGCATGACATCATCCAAATTGTCTTTCTCTAGACAATATTCAATAGGGATCATGGTCATGGCCTCGAATGAAATTTCATTAGACTTGCGCTTTTCCAAAGCATAATTATCATCATTTCAAATTTAATATATAATAAGTGTATAATGCATTTTATAGGATTTCATCTCTTTAGGAGCTTTTTCATTCAATAAAAAATCCTTCAAAATAATCTGAGGTGGAATTTTTTTTCATGATTTGATTTGAGATGTCCATATCTTCAATAATCACTCAAGGACCACAAACTTCATCCTCGATAAAATTCACATAATTAAAGATGTATCAATAGACTCATTATGGGACATTATATGATCCCATATTTGTTCCATAAAACCTGTAAATTTTATTATCAATCTTTTGAGTCACCCTCATATATATTCAAATACCTTTCCCACATAGAATGTGTTTATTTGAATGACATCACCTTTTTATATATTTTATTTTATAAGGCTATCCCTAAAGCATTGATCCCTTTAGAATTCTTATCCAAATCCCTCCAACCATCATATGATAAAGAACCACTATCTATATTCGATGATATTCTATTTATAGATTTTGTAAAGACATCTATTCTTAATGAAATGAAGTAGTGTTGCACCTGATTCTCTCATAATTGAAAATTTATTCCCGTGAAGATTGAAATCCATTTTTGATTGAAATACTCCATTTATTCTTATTATAGAGAACTACTGACTTCAACATTTTCATTTGATTCCAATTTATCCCCATCGATTTTAAATACCCTTAGAGGGGGTGAATTAGGATATTGTAGATTCAAACTACATCCCCTTCAGACCTCATTTCGTCATTAAAGAAAACACTCATATCCCTCTTTCTCATTGCAATGTATGAGTGGAATTTAATTCATGCACGATAGAGAATAACATTTTGTGGGTTCACCCTCGCTAGACTAAATTCAATGAGAAAACATTGGTAATGTGCCGATTGTACCAAATCCACTAAAGCTCGCTGCCATGAATGGTGGTTTGGGTGAGATATGGTATATACCCAGTCTCACACCCATTACAAACATTATGGTTAGATCACTACATTCCCAAGGGTACCTCCCAATATTTATTTCTCTATATCACATTGGGTGTTAAGGATCACCATTTTCCTCTCCATTTCCTAACTATATTAGAAGGTATTAAAATATAGCTTATGGATATGTAGGCCCTTACATTATCTCTTATGAATACATCCTCTATTATAGATATATTCAATTTTATCGTTCAACATTAATTCAACTTATGAATTCCTCTTTACAAAAGATTTACTGTTAAATTACTTCTGAAACACATTTCCAATTATCATTACCTTTATGAATCTTCACATTTGTGAATCTCAAATTGCCTTCACTAATCTCCTTCCTTTTGCAAAGCTCACTTTTCCATCACAAATCACACCCCTTATTGGAATCTAAACTAGACTTCATGAAGCTCCTATATTTCGTGAATATCACATATCCTTCACTAATTCAATTACATTCTTGACTCTTTGAACATTTAGTTGGATTTTATAGCCTTCGAAAACATGTTCACATGAAACACCTTTGTGAACCACCGTCTTGAACAACCTTCATGATTCTTGATTCTTAAGATCTTTGTTAAGTCTCACTAATTTTATGAAGGGGTTACATGCCTTTTTATATGAATTTACACTGATTCAATATCCTTACAACCATGTCATCATCATTTCATGATTCTCCTTCTTTTCCTCCATGATGCTCTCTTTTTCGCGATACTCCATGGAAATGTTTCATTCACGATGGTTGTCGTAACAACAGTGAACACCATAAAAATAGTTACACCTCCATGATTCTCCACAAATTCTTTATTTTTTATGCTCATTTTACTCACATAGTTCACCATAAATATTATTTTATCATTTCTGAAACACCCATCATGAAGACCACTCATGGAAAAATTAATGCCCAAAAATTAGGCAAATACTGGTAAGAGGAGTCAACATGTGTATGCAATTTTTTGTACCTCTTCCAGGTTAATCATTCCTTCATCATTGATATTTATCAAAATTCTCTGTCAATAATCTCTGTAGAGATCAAGAAAATTTCTTGGAAACTCGCTTTTTCAACAAACACAGTCAACACAAAAATGCTACAATGTTACCTTGAGGGATTTTTTCAAAATATAAATGTTTGTCGAGCTATATCTTGAGTTTCAGAAATATCATGGGAAACCAGTATTATTATATCTGGTAGTGAAATGCTTTCTTGTAGATTAGTCATGAATACAGAAAGTATTTTATTCAAAGTTCCTCGTTTTGATGGAGAGCTTCACAGGTGAGAACCCACCTATTGGTTGGGTTATGGATGGAAGTGAGATTATACTCTTCTATGTCCATGTGTGGGTGCCTTCAATTATACGGGAGGATTTTATGATCTAAACACATTACATTGTTTAGTAAACTAATTCATTATTTTCTAATATATAAATAGATATACATTGACTGTATTGGTGGATAGGTAATGGGAGAAAGAGAGGAGTTTTCATCACCTAGTGATCCTCTTATAAGCAAGTAAAGGTAGATCACTAACGACCTTCCATACATCTTCAATTATTATCCCATCCTACATGGAAATGGAATGACATCATAGTGTATTTCGTGATAGTCTTGATGAGATCCCATAAATGAAGAGATGTAGTATGGTGATCATCGATAGGCTAACCAAGGTTTCTCACTTCCTAATCATCCAATAAATCATCTATCTGGAGGATCTATGAGAGCTTTACATTCATGAAATTATGTGACTTCATGGAGTACCCCATACCATCATTTCTGATTACGAATCCCATTTTATATCATGTTTCGAGAATGGATTGAAAATATCCCAAGGTTCATATGTTCTAATGAGTAATTCATATAACCATAACAGAAAACATTATTTTGAATGAACAATATGATATTTAAGGGATATGTTATAGGTATGTATCCCATATTTCAAAGGAATGTGAGAAAATCATATTCCTCTAGTCATGTTTTCATTCAAAAATATCTTTCATGTAATGATTCATATCGATTCATATGCGGACCTCTATGGTAGACAAATTTTTACACAACATAGTTGGGTTGAGGTATTTTAGGAATCCTAACTAGGGACTCGCCTTTATTAGGATACATCAGAAAATATTAATCTAATTCAAAAGTGTTTCGATACAAATTATTCTAGGAGGAAGTAATATACTTATCCTTACTATAGACCTCTACAGTTTGAGGTGGTATATTAGGTCTCTCTTTGTGTATCACCATGATTGTGTATGAGAGAAATATAGAGATATGTCATGTTACTACATCAATATCTTTTTCCTTCTGAGTTAGTTGAGGGAGTTGAACTGGTATCCTTCCATTTTTTGTTACCTCAAGGTTCCATCACATGCATGATGTATTACATTTATCCCATCTTCGACTATATCATCCAGACATGTCTCGTTCATTTAACACTAAGGATATCAAAATGGATGTGGATGCATCCATTGAGGAGCATCTGCCATGTATCATTGTTTGTAGGATGATGGTTCTCTATGGAAGGACATTTCCTCTAGTCCTGGTGTTATGCAATTACAGATGTGTTCAGGAAGAGACATGGGTGAAAGAGTCTGATTTACATGCACAGTGTCTAAAACGTTTCTCAGATGGTGTTGTACCACCCTATGAAAGGAAACATATGGATGATATTTCTTATGGAGGGGAGGTTGTAACATCCAAAAGTTTCAAAAAAGGTATGAAAGATTATGTTTTTGTTTAATTTTTTTAAAAAGTCCTAATATTCATTCCAAATCATTTAGTGGATATTTTAAGGGTGCTTAGGGGTTATTCGTAGCCAGGATCCCCCAAATGGGATGTGGTGGACTAAGCTGCATGGTTAGAGTAAACGATTCCACCCAGACCAGATAGTTTCCTTAAACTGTGTTGTTGCAAAATATGAGCACCGTCGGGGGAACAATTTTTATGTGACTATGTGAACTAGGTAATATAATCATGTGACCCACCTAAATCTTTTGGATAGTGATTTTTTTATGGTTTGTGGAGGGTTAGGAAAATCGACCACATAACGGTGTGGGGTTCACTTTTAATGTTGTGAATAACACACCGTTGTTTCTCAGTTCAGCTAACCATGTTTCCAAACCATATGCAGTGTGTTTTCAGGTAAAATATCCAAAATAACCATCATTAATGATTTAATCTTATTTTCTTTAATCCCATATTCATTCAAGTGGGTTTCTTTCTCCCACTTGGTGTGTGGAACCCCTTCTCCCTCTCTATGATGTTTTGGGCTATCTCTCTCTATCGGTGTATGATTCATTATTCATCAGAAGAAATATGAATCCCCTATAAGATATTCCTTAATCACTCCATTCTTTCTCATTTTCTGTTTCATTCATTTAACTATTTTGGTGCAACAACATTTACACATTTTTTTAGGGAGTTTGGAAAATCCTTCAATTTCATTCATTTTTTTGGTCGAATCAATCCTTGACAACAGATGAGTGGAGTGATTCAACAACGAGGTTGGTGGTTTATGTTTATTGTGTCATTTCAGAACTTTTAAAATATGTTTTTTGTGCCTCTCACCATACCCTCTATGATATGATTATTTCATTCTTAATAAATTAATTAAAATGGTTTTATATGACCTATGTGACACCACTTCCTGGAAAAACACATCCATGGGTCATTCAGTTCATTTGTGGCCACCCCTTGTTTATTCTCACCTTTAATGGATGATTTCCCATGACATAAATGGTTAAATAGACATGTATGGGTTCTCTTTTGATAAATGACTTATTTACTTCAAATTGAATTAAGATTAATTGTTTGCCATGAAATTGTCCCATGAACATCAGGACACTCACATTATATTTGAATATCTAATTTATACTGCTTCAATTTCCATGATTAATATATTACCCACATTGGATTGATGCATATGGTTATTTCCGTCAAAAATTTAATTCCATTTATGACATATTATGTTACATATGCCAAGATCGTATTCTAAATTTCCATGTACTTTTATTATTTTTTCTATAATGTGTGGATTGAATGTAATTCAATTCTGGGTCAAGCATATCAGATTCTTCTATTTAATTTTCATTGATGACATGTGATATTATTTATGCAATGCGTTGTGATGTCTCTATATAAATTGTTCCTTGGTTTTTTGAATGTAATTGTAATGTTTGGTTAATTAGTGAGCATGTGATATTCAGAAGCCTTAATTGTTGGAAAGAAATTTAAAATTTTATGCCATGATTGGAAGTGTTTCTTTCTTGAAATGGATCACCTAGTATTGGATGAGAGATAAAATGCATCCTTATTTAATGATTCAATGGATCAACTTATCATTCTCTGATGGACCTACATGATGTGTTAAGAGAAACACATTGATTTTCTTTGTACAGTCTCATTGGGTGAATTTATATATACTTTTGAGTGATGTCGGTTACATAGGGGAGAAACTGAGGATGAACTCTATAAGGCCCCGGCCTTAAACCTTACTTAATATTGAATTAAATGAATAATTCACATTGATGATCTTTTTAGGTTTAGAGTTTTAGAGAATTAGGACATAACTATTACATCTCAAAAGATTACAAAATAGACACTTTTACGATGTATCCATATAAATAACAACTCTTAAAAAGAAACATGTCTAGTTCCACGTTTTACATAGCATGACTTTCCCTTGATCCCGTCCTTGACCCTACTCCACATTATGTACTATGGAAAACATTTCAAAAAAAACTTGGGGTGAGCCTAAAAATCTCAGTAAGGGATACACAAGGAATGAAAACTATTAGTTTTTTTTCAAAACCACAAGTAATCCATGTATACATTATCAAAGTAATACTTTTCAGCTTTATGAAGTAGTAAAAACTCTTCACTGAATAAAAGATCATTACTTACCCTTTTGGAACCAAATGATTACCATAAAACCCATATAAAGAACACATAACATATAAAGGTAACTTGGTACATAAACATACTAAAATGGATTAACCATACGGTCGACTTCCACACATAACACTTAATGGAATAGCCAAATGGATGATGTCCATACCCAATGCATTGGAGGTTATAACGTAACCACCGGTCCTGGTATTCACGGAACCACCCGTCATATGGTTTAACACGTAACCACCCGTCAAATGTCCAAGTACCATTATAAAATCATAAGACATAAAACAAATACAATGGAAAGAAAACATTTCCACACTTTGATCACAATATATCACATAAATATATTGACATAGAAAATCCATTATAAAAACCATTTTCAATACCAAAATACATAAAAGTGTATATGGTATTTATTTCATTTTAAAAACATTACGGCTTGTTGAGGAAGCCAAAGACCAAATATTACTCACAGCGGAAGAAAAGTTCATTGTCAACGCATACATTAAAAGAAGCATTTCCTTTTTTTAATTTTGTAAAATGCTTCACAGAAAAATATTCCTTTTGTTTAAAATTAAAGGTAAAGGGGGTTTATACACTATATAAAATAATGTTGTGTATAAAAAAAATATGCCTCAATGAAAGGATATTGAGACGAAGTCCCTTACCTTGGGTCCGACTTGACTCGATCGTTCTTTAACGTCCTGAATAATAAACATGAGTTAATTTATACTTTCTTAAGAACCATTTTCAAATTCATTATTCCTTTTATATCACTTATTTCCATGTTATAAACATTATTTACTAATTTAATTTAAAATTTTTTGTTTTGTCGATATTTGGTTCTGAAGTCGAAAGTGGACTTCTTACAATCACATGTTGTTCATGTGGTCATAGGTTCATTATATCCAGAATGATATTCATGATTTGGATATCATATATATCATATATATCCAGAATATACATGTATTTATAATATTACATAATCAATTAGAGGTAAAAAATGATATGCACTGATCATGGAGACGGTAAGTCGTACGTACGCATGAACACTACTTTCATTTCTATGTAATATTAATGGAATTAAAACTAAATGAGAGATATGTATATTTTAATTACAGAATTATATTAATCATTTAGATTTAACATACATCATATATATCCATATATATATATGTACTTATAATAGTACATTACATTTGGGGATAAGAAAAGAAATGCACCGTTCAAAGAGACGGTAAGCCGTACGTACGCATGAACGCTACTTTCATTTCTATCTCATAAATTAATGGAAATAAATAATAATGATATAAAGGTATATTAAAATTACAGTATAACATAATATATAATAACTTTAAATCCATCCTTTATAGGTCCCACATATGGCATTAACGAATCAAATCACTTTGAGGGGGCGGTAGTCCGCACTTCCTAAAATGAAATTATCATGTTTACCCATAATGGAAACCAAAACGGTATGCCACAAATTAAAAATACATAATCATATGGAAGACATAAATATAATATAAATCATATATAAATATATTGACATCTTATTGGCCACCGTGAAATGTGATAAAAGAAGATTGAACAATCATCGTTTCGTGAGGCAGAAAATCGCCAACCACATAAACAGAATGTTCTTTAACCATTAGATGAAGGTTTGTGTATGTGTAGCTCTAATAATTCTCATAAAAACATCCTAGTATATTGAAGATACTGGTGTTGTTAAAAATAAAGGAATAAAAAGAGTTTAGGGGGTTGGAGAAGCAAAATAAAACATAAGAACACAAGAGAAGACACTACATTTAAAACGGGTAACTCTTTTTGATTTGAGCTCAAATGTTTCCTTGGGAAAACTTCTGCCCAAATTGAAGCCTCTAGGAGTAATATAGGGATGTGGAGAGACCAGATGAGCAGGGGTTGGACGAGCCAAAGGCTTGAGAGGTGTGGGTAAGGTGGTAGAGGTGGGGGCCTCTTATAAGACGAGAGGAGGGGAACTCTTGGAAAGTTATAAAAATATACTTTATTATAAAATGATTTCCGGATTTTAAAGGTCCCAAATTGATTTATTTCAAGGATAAGGTGATAATATTTCTAAATCCACCCATCTAATAGGTTTTTTACGTGTTTAGGTCTTATATTTTAAAATATCTTTTCATTTCATTTAAATTGTTAAATAATGAGGTAATCGCTGCATCATCATGATGTCATAAATAATTTAAGTTATTTAATGTCTAAAAATTATAAAAAAACTATCATGATGTAGGAAATCTTTTTATCTTTATAATAAATATTTATAGTAAATAATATTACTAGTATAACCCCATTTGAATATTGTTTTATTAAAACAACTAATGTTGGTAACATTTTTTTTAACATTAAATAAAAAGTTATTAATGTCATTTTCCTACGAAAGTGGCTCCATGGGGTCCCCAAGTTGACCCATAGATTTTAATGGTTAGGCATGACACATACACTATGGGTAGGACATGTGGAAAGGCCATTTCATATTATTAAAACATTATTTTCACCTTAAACTACATTAATTACCTCTAATCGCGATTGACAACATAAAAGTTACTATTCACCAAAAAAATTATTTTAATCCCAATGAACCAAATTTTAATTCTTAATGAAAACCATGTATGTGGGATTTTTGAAATTCAAAACACAGAGGTGGTAAAATTTCATTTAAATGAAAAAATCAGTTTTTTAAGTACCACTTAGTGGTTTCACTATTCATAAAAATTGATGTTTTTCAGAAAAATACCAAATATTCACCCTAAGATATATTTGATATTAAAAATTCAAAAATGATGTCTATTATACAAAATTTAAAACATATAAGTTTCATTATTTAATTTAATAATTAATTCCCGCTGTCAAAAAAAATAGCGTGTTTTTATGAAACAAAATGTATCAAAAGATTGACACTAGTTTATGTCCGATTTCAAAGTGAAATTAATTCCAATGACCACTATTGTATTAAATGGTAAAAATATATTCTAATTTCACTTTAAAAACAATTCAAAATATAATCTAATCGTATTAATAAATTATATTAAAAATTGGTTTTGAATTAAAATGCAACATTTTCCACTATTCATTAAAAAATGATCTTTATCGGAAAAATACCAAAAATTTACACAAAGTAAATTTTGATGTCCCGATTCTAAAGAAGAGTTTAATGTGGTCCAAAAGAATGTATAAGAGTGACCAAAACTATTTTTAAATAGGGTTCGCCATCAAAAGGTGATAGTTCGACCATTTAGTGAATATTAGAGTATCTATGCCTAAAATTGAATTCATTTATTATATTAAGCCTTTATCTTTTATTAGATAAAGGTAAAATCATTTAAAAAACATATATAATCATATTTTCGTTATTTCTATTCTTTCCAGCCAATACAACGGCTATGTGTTAACTACCATTTAAAATAATATTATTATATTACTAGTGTGCAACGTAAGATTTCAAAGAAACTCATTGTTACGTATCGGGTACACTATCGAACATACAAACCCCATTAAAGTAAAATTAATATTTAATTTTCAAATATTAATAAATATGAAAATGCTTTATTCTTTATTTACCGGGGATGTTACAACCTTCCCCCCTTTGGGGAATTGCATTCTCGTAATATTATTCACTTATCAAAATAAGTGGGGGTATTTATCCCTCATAGCATTTTCAGATTCCCACGTTGCCTCTTCAACTATATAGGTTTTCCACAAAACCATTACCTGGTGAATTACCTTATTCTGAAACAATTGCTCTCTACGGTCATGAATCTAGACTGGTTGTTCTTCTTTAGAGTGATTCTCTTCAACTGAACTACCTCTGGGATCGAAACATAAGATGGATCTGGCATATACATTCTCAACATCGAAACATGAAAAAAAAATTGTACCTAAGATAAACTCGTAGGTAAAGCCACTTGATAATAAACTGATCAAACTTTATCCAGAATTCCATATGGTTCAATGAACCTTAGACTCAGCTTTCCTTTTGTGCGAAATCGCATCACACTTTTCCATGGTGAAACTTTGAGAAAAACATGATCACCTACCTCGATAGAAAGATCCTTCCTCCGGTTATCCGCATAACTCTTCTGCCTTCTCTTAGTTGTTCTCATGTGTTTCTGAATCAACTAAACTTTTTCTACCATCTCTTCTACCAATTCTGGTCCCATCAGCTTCATTTCACCCACTTCATCCCAAAAAGCTGGAGTTCGACACTGCTTCCCATATAATGCCTCAAATGGTGCCATCTGTATACTAGAATGATAAACTGTTATTATATGAAAAATCAACAAAAGAAAGATGTTGGTCCCAACTTCCCTGATAATCCATAGAGCATGCACGTAGCATATCCTCCAAGGTATGAATTGTTCGTTCTGACTGCCCATCTGATTGAGGATGAAATGCTATACTAAAATTTAATTCAGTACCCAACGACTTCTGAAGGCCTTTCCAAAAGTTAGAAGTAAACCTGGGATCACGATCAGATAAAATGTTTAGGGGAACTCCATGCAAACTGAAAATATCTTTAAGATACAATCAAGAAAGTTGATCTAGAGAGAAAGTATCTCGAATAGGAAGGAAATGAGAAGGTTTAGTCAATCGATCAACAATAACCCAGATTGCATTATTACCTTGAGATATCCTCGGTAATACGACAACAAAGTCGATGAATATATTTTCCCATTTCCACTATGGCACCGGTAATAAATGAAGCATCCCTTTCGGTAACATCCGCTCTGCTTTAAACTGCTGACAAGTCAAACACTTCACAGTAAAGTCAACAATATCGCTTTTCATTCCATCCCACCAGTAATACTTCCGCAGATCTCTGTACATCTTAGTACTACCAGGATGAACTGAAAACGGGGAACTACGAGCCTCACATAAAAACTCATTCTTCAACTGTGAATCACCAGGCACACATAATCTCTTCCCAAACCTCAAAACAAAATCATTATAAATGTTAAATTCCTGCAACTTACCCTTCTGAACCAGCTGTACATTTTTCTGCAACCCACTGTCTTTCTTCTGCGCTTTCTTAATTCTGTCTGATAGGGATGATCTCACTGATACCTGAAACGAAGTAGAAGAACTTCCTTCACCAAAAACTTCTATTTCAAAGTTCATCAAATCAAAAAACCAAAGGATCTTATTCCAAATGTATCATGGTTAATTAAGCATTACATTTTGGACTCAAAGCATCAGCCACTTTATTTTCTTTTCCCGGATGGTAATGAATTTTACAATCATAATCCTTGATTAATTCTATCCAAATCCTCTGTATCATGTTCAATTCTTTCTGAGTGAATATATACTCTAAAAGTTTGTGATCAGTATATATTTCACACTTTACTCCAAAAAATGATGCCTCCATATTTTTAGAGAAAAAACAATAGAAGTTAATTACAAATCATGTGTAGGGTAATTTACCTCATGATTTTTCAACTGATTTGAAGCATAAGCAATTACCTTATCATTCTTCAACAGGACACAACCAAGTCCCTTCAACGAAGCATCACTATAGATAACAAACTCACCATTCCTAGAAGGAAGTTCCAAAACTGAAGCATTCTCCAATATTCTTTTCATCTCCTGAAAAAAATCATCATCTTCTTTTGTCCAGATAAACTTAACATCCTTCCGAGTTAGCATAGTCATTGGACTAGATAACCATGAAAAATTATCAACAATCCATCGGTAATAACCTGCCAAATGAAGAAAAATACGGATCTCAGTAACATTTGTGGGTCTTGCCCATTCATCAATATACTTTTTTAGCAGGATCAACAGTTATGCCATTTTTTAAAACAATGTGACTAAGGAATGAAATTTTTTGTAACCAAAACTCCCACTTGCTGAATTTCCCATACAATTTCATTTCTTTTAAGGTTTGAAAAATAACCATTAAATGATTTTCATGCACCTCTTTACTTTTAGAAGACACCAAAATATCATCAATAAAAACAACCAACATTTTTCAACTGAGTCAACTGAGCCATCACCCCAACATATTATTTAGTTCTGATTCTGACCATCTCTAGATACGGATTTGAAAGGTCATTTCCCTCTGTATACCTTCCCAGAAAATCTGTTTTGTTTCCTCTATGAAGAACCATTCTTAACACAAAAATATCTTAGTGGAAGCAACATGGTAATCTTCAAATTCTATATCATTTCAATTTGACCATAAAAAAATATTTTTGGATATTCATTTAACAGAATTCTAACTCCTAAAGTTATCTAAACCAACCTCTGATACCAACTACAAGGCCTTGGCCTTAAACCATACTTAATATTGAATTAAATGAATAATTCACATTGAGGATATTTTCATGTTTAGAGTTTTAGATAATTAGGACATAACTATTACATCTCAAAAGATTACAAAGTAGACACTTCTACTAAGTTTCCATAAAAATAACAACTCTTGAAAAGAAACATGTCTAGTTCCACATTTTATATAGCATGACTTTCCCTTGATCCCATTATTGACCCTACTCCACATTAAGTCCTATGAAAATCATTTCAAAAAAACTTGGGGTGAGCATAAAAAACTCAGTAAGGGATACACAAGGAATGAGAACTGTTAGTTTTTTTCAAAACCACATGTAATCCATGTATACTTTATCAAATTAATACTTTTCACCTTTATGAATTAGTAAATTCTCTTCACTGAATAAAAGATCATCAGTTACCCTTTTGTAACAAAACTATTGCCATAAAACCCATATAAAGATCACATAACATATAAATGTAACTTGGGACATAAACATACTTAAATTGAATAACCATACAGTCGAGTTCCACACATAACACTTAATGGAATAGCCATACGGCCTACTTCCATACCCAATGCATTGGAGGTTATAACGTAACCACCTATCCTGGTATTCACGGCACCACCCGTCATATGGTTTATCATGTAACCACCCATCAAATGTCCTTGTACCATTATAAAATCATAAGACAAAAAACGTATATAATGGAATGAAAACATCTCCACTCTTTGATCACATGATATCACTTAAATATATTGGCATAAAAAATCCATTATAAAAACCATTTTAAATACCAAAATATATAATAGATTATATGGTATTTATTTCATTTTAAAAACATTACGGCTTGTTAAGGAAGCCAAAGACCAAATAATACTCACGGAAGTGGAAAAGGTCATTGTCACCGCATACGTTAAAAGAAACATTCCTTTTTGTCATTTTGTAAAACGCTTCGTAGAAAAAGATTTCTTTTGTATGAAATTAAAAGTCAAAGGGGTTTATACACCATATAAAATAAAGTTGTGTATAAAACGAAATATTCTTCAATGAAAGGAGATTGAGACGAAGTCCCTTACCTCGGGTCCGACTTGACTTGATCTTTCTTTAACGTCCTGAATAATAAACATGAGTTAATTTCGACTCACTTAAGAACCTTTTTCAAGTTCATTATTCATTTTATATCACTTATTTCCATGTTATAAACTTTATGTAATCATTTATGTTAATAATGTTTGTTTTTTCGTCATTTGGTTCTTAAGTCGAAAGTGGGCTTCTTACAATTACATGTTGTTCATGTTGTCAAAGGTTTAATATATCCTGAATGATATTCATGATTTGGATATCATATATATCATATATATCCATCATATAAATGTATTTATAATATTACATAATCATTTAGAGGTAAGAAAAGAAATGCACCATTCATAGAGACTGTAAGCCGTACGTACGCTTGAACACTACTTTTATTTCTATGTCATGTTAATGGAATTAAAACTAAATGAGAGATATGTATATTTTAATTACAGAATTATATCAATAATTTAGATGTAACATACATCATATATATCCATTATATATATGTACTTATAATAGTACATTACATTTGGGGATAAGAAATGAAATGCATCGTTCATGGAGACAGTAAGCTGTACGTACGCATGAACACTACTTTTATTTCTATCTCATACTTTAATGGAATGAAATAATAATGATATAATGGTATATTATAATTACATTGTAACATCATATATAATAACTTTAAATCTATCCTTTATACGTCCCACATATGGAATTAACGAACCAAATCACTTTGAGGGGGCGGTAGTCCGCACTTCCTAAAATGAAATTATCGTGTTTACAAATAATGGAAACCATAAAGGTATGCCATAAATGAAAAATACAGAAGCATAAGAAAAACAGAAAAATAATATAAATAATATATAAATATAGTGACATCTTAATGGCCTCCATGAATGGTGTTAAAAGAATATTGAACAATCATCATTTCATGAGGCAGAAAATCAACAACCACAGAAACAGTATGTTCTTTAACCATTAGACGAAGGTGTGTGTAGGTGTAGCTCTAATACTTCTCATAACGATAGACTAGTAAATTGAAGATACTATTTTTGTTACAAAATAAAGGAATAAAAAGAGTTTAGGGGGTTGGAGAAGAAAAATAAAACATAAGAATGCATGAGAAGACACTACATTTAAAACGGGTAACTCTTTTTGATTTGACCTCAAAGGCTTCCTTGGGAAGACATCTACCAAAAGTGAGGCTTATAGGAGTAATAGAGGGATGTGGAGAGACAAAATGGGCAGGTTTTAGCCGAGCCAAAGGCTTGAGAGATGTGGGTAAGGTGGTAGTGGTGGGGGCCTTTTATAAGAGGAGAGGAGGGGCAGTCTTGGAATGTTATAAATGTTTACTTTATTATAAAATTATTTTCGGATTTTAAAGGTCCAAAATTGATGTATTTCGAGGATAAGGTTATAAGAGTTATAAATACACCCATACAATAGGTTTTTTACTTTTCTAGTTCTTAGAGTTTACATTATCTGTTCATTTCATTTAAATCGTTAAATAATGAGGTAATCGCTGCATCATCATGATGTCATATATAATATAATTTCTTTAATGTATAAAAATTATAAAAAAAATCTCATGATGTAGAAAATAGTTTTAGATTTCTAAATAATATTTATAGTAAAAAATATGTCTTGTATAACCCCATTTAAATTTTTTTAGTAAAACAACTCATTTTTGTCACATTTTTATTTTAATTTTAAATAAAAAGTTATTAATGACATTTTCCTACCAAAGTGGCTCCATGGGGTCCCCAAGTTGACCCATGGATTTTCTTTGTCGTCCATGACAAATCCAATAAGGTTAGGACATTTTTCAAGGTCATTTCATGTTATTAAAACATTATTTTCACCTTAAACTACACTAATTACCTCTAATCGTCATTAAAAACATAAAAGATAGTATTCACCAAAAAAACAATTTATCCTAATGAACCAAATTTTACTTCTTAATGTCAACCATGTATGTAGGATTTTTAAAATTCAATACATAGAGGCGGTAATATTTCATTTAAAAGAAAAAAATCAGTTTTTTAAGTACCACTTAGTGGTTTCACTATTCATCAAAAATTGAAGTTTTTCAGAAAAATACCAAAATTTCACCCTAAGATATATTTGATATTACGAATTAAAAAATGATTTCTATTATACAAAACTCAAAAAAATATAACTTTCATTAATAAATTTAATAATTAATTCCCACTGTCACAACAAATATTGTGTTTTTATGAAACAAAATGTATCAAAAGATTGACACTAGTTTAAGTCCGATTTCAAAGTGAAATTAATTCCCACGACCACTATTGGATTAAATGGTAAAAATATATTCTAATTTCACATTAAAACAAATTCAAAAGATAATCTAATCATAGTAATAAATTAGATTAAAAAGTGGTTTTGAATTAAAATACAACATTTTTTACTATTCATTAAAAAATGATCTTTATCGGAAAAATACCAAAAATTTACAGAAAGTAAATTTTGATGTCCCGATTCTAAAGAAGAGTTGTATTTGGTCCAATAGAATGTATAATTGTGACCAAAACTCTATTTAAAGAGGGTTTTCCATCAAAAGGTGATAGTTATACCTTTTAGTGAATATTAGAGTATCTATGCCTAAAATTGAGTTTTTTCCTTATTTTAAGCCTTTATCTTTTATTGGATAAATGTAAAAACATTTAAAAAACATATATAATCATATTTTAGTTATTTCAATTCTTTCACCCCAATACAACGACTTCTTGTTAAATACCATTTAAAATAATATTTTTATATTACTAGTGTGCAACATAAGATTTCAAAGAAACTCATTGTTGCGTATCGGGTACGCTATCAAAAATAGCAACCCCTTTAAATTAAAATTAATATTTAATTTTCAAATATTAATAAATATGAAAAATTTATATTCTTTATTTAACTGGGATGTTACAAACTCATTGAATATATGGTTATTTCATTCTTTGATCGAGACCCATTACTTTATTTGAGATGCTAGGTATGGGATCAAAGTCACCATGCCTTGAGTGTTAAAAAGGATGCCTATGAAGGTTACCTTGGATGGACTCAGTAGAATTTGTTTTGTTGGTGATACATGTAGAGACCCTTGGGATTCATTTTAGACCACCTTGAAATGGATTGATAATCCACCCATGGATTGATTGAATACTTCCCCCATCTGAGTTATTTTATTTTATTTTTATTAATATGCTTATGTAATGAATGGAAAATGTGGCCCCCACGTTACAAAAATATATGGTGGTCTTCCTCTTTGATGAAGGTTCATTAATGTGTATTGGCCTCATTATGCCTTACCTTGTTATATAAGAACATCGTTTCAGACATTCGTCTTAGGTCAAAGAAGGTAGTATTGGATGGGTGTCTATTTATGAAGACAAACCAAGGTGTTTATTATTTAATTGTTTATTTATTTGTATTTATTATCTTGGGACACTATAAATATTTTATTCCACAAAATGTATCTTCCAAGACTCCATGGGTTATGGACAACTATTATTGTATCTCACACCTATCATGGACCATCCTAGGAACCCAATAATATTTTATGATCATAGGTATGGGTGATGGGAAGTTCACTGATTCTGATGCATTATTGATTTATAGCATTGGGATGGAGAATAGGGCATATAACCATGCCTATGATCATGATGCTTGTAGTATTAGTTTTTCCCATTTTTATATTTTCCATCATTTTTTATATACATTTTTTCCCATATCCCCTTACATGAATTTTTTATATCATCATTTTCATCATTGTCATTTGAATTCTATCATTGTTACACAACTTCAGTTTGGTTATTTATTCTATTTTTCTTGTTCCATTACATATATTGCTATATGTTCTTATTTATGATTTATATATTTATCTTATATAATTTACCACTATGGATTCTCTTATCTATGAGTTAATATTACTCCATGGACACACCATAGGCCCTTGATACTATTCAGTAGCCTCTAATGTTTGGGGAGGCACAATTGATGTCATGTGGCTCACTGCCTTTTGGAACGAGTATGTGGAATGTGAGTTGGGATTATACACAGTTTCATGATTTATTAAATGTATCTCACATGAAAAAGTATATACCTAATCCCTTACAAGAACTAAATATAGATGTGGAACATCCAGAACATGACATCTATTATAAGGATCATTTGATAGAGAACATGGACCATAGAGACATGGTTCTACACAACATAACTACCCCCTCATCAATTTGTTTTGGTAAAACCACAAATATGAATAAGTGAAGTGGAAAACAAAAGAAAAAATGAATTTGAAGTACCACACCATTTCTAAAATAAGAAAAAGAATTGATAATTTTGGGGATAAAATTTCATAGGGTGGAAAGAATATAAGGAACCATGCTTTTTAAATGATATTTTGATTCTTGAAAATGTGTTTTATATAATATTACAAAACAAAAACATAGGTATTTCGTAATTAAGGTTTAATTATAGAGTATAAATGGAAATGTGACGGATGGTATTTGACTATTATACAATGGTTGGTCAATATGATAACTTCGAACTATACTCTTGGTAATATTTTAGTGATACAATTAGTGTTAATAAATAGTAATGAATATGACAATTAATGCATATATGGGAAGTGATGATATCGACCAATAGGTACATTCCATATGAAACCTATTTGTAGAACAAATGGACGGGGGTTTCCTCACAGGGGTTCACCCATAACTAATACCCATACAAACATCAATAACTGTAGACACAACAAAATCCCCATCAGGATAAGTTTAAGTTAGAGGAAATTAAAACTCAGTCAATGATAGATGGGCATCCTATTAAATCATTTTCCATTGCACATCATACCCTTAGATCGTACATGGGTTTTTGTAATGGGTTACATGTCAAAGAATTATATACATAATTTTCAATTTTTTTGTATATATAATATTCATATTCTGTCAATAGTTTTTCTTAATAAAAATATAGGTTTAATTGACATGGAATTTGATAAATTAATTTTTAGGAAAAATTTGTAGTATTCAAAAAGTATTTATAATTTTCAATAAAAATCTAATGCATTTTGAATAATATTTTTTATGGAAATATTATAATAAAAAACTATTATTATAATATAAATGATTAAATAATTTTGTTTTCTTATTGAAAAAAATTAAGTTTCATAAATTTTACTATGCATTTTCAATACGTTAATATTTTTATAAATAAGGATTTTTTAAATTAAAACAATAAATTATATTATTTATAGAATTAGGCTGATAATTTTTTTTTATTAAAACCTCATTTAAAAATTTAACTAGGGTGAATTAATGAGAATTTTCTAAAATAATTTTTTTGGAATAGTAAAAAATGTTGTTTCAGTGTTTCATTATGTTTAATAACTTCATAATTATGTCATAATTATTTAATAATTAATTCAATTCAATACATTACCTAAAATATTTTTTTTATATCAATTATTTTACTGAATTTTAATAAATTTTCAAACATATAAATTACTTTTCAATCTCTAAAATGAAAGAATTATCTTTAAGAACAATATTTGTGGAAATATTACTTTTACACCCCAAAAGATGTAATATTATACGATTCTATGTTTTTTTGGGACAAAATATCATAAAATATGACCAATATGTCCTAAAAATGGGTAAAAAAATGTTTTATCCCATTGTTTTCATTTTCCACCACCTAGATTTCAAAACCCTACTTTTTGAAATTATTAAACATATCCGCCACTTTTTCTATAAATACCCACTGATTTCACCATTTCCATCCACATCCAATCCATGATGAATTAATTTACGGTATTTTTCCCTCCCAGTTAGCCCCCCTAAGGTGGCTGCAAGCCCCCAAAGTTACATTCCTCATGATTTTGGAGTAACTGTTCAAGGTATGGGAATTAACCTTCTCATCTCTTCAATTTAAGAACCTCTATTTATATTTCATATAAATGTTATGGTTAATCAATTTTTTTTCACTTTTGGCCATAATCATACTGAAAATTTATGTTTTATCAAAGGGACAATATCCCCCTCCCTCATTTTACCCTTTTCTAAAATTACGTTTTTTACACATCATGATGCTGAATTAACATCTCAAATAACTCTATCTTCTTAAGAAATTATCTTTTATTTTTTTTGTAAAAATCCAAACTTATTTCCTTTTTAGGGTTATTCACCTAGATGTTCAAGTTATTTATTTCATTTTTGGATTTAAAAATAATAGACACACATTAATGTGACCCTCCCTTTTCATACATTAACATTGCATAATTTTTTGGATAAATTAATACATTACACAAATATAAACCCAAAACCATGTTATTCTAGTGCCTTTGGAAACATGGAAACAAAATTATAGGTACCTAAGTAATCTAATATATTTTCCAATAGGTTTAAATGAATATAACCCTTCTTAAAAATATCATATATATAATACATATCTTTATAAACTATGGGAGGAAACATAAAAAGGGGAGAGGTAAGATACTTATAATGGGTAAACATGGAAGATATATTAGCATAAACTCAATGATAAATCTATGAGAATAGGTCAAAATATTATATTTTTATAATATTATTATAAAATATCATAAACACGAATAATGGAATAAATATTATCATTTCATGAGATATAAATCACAAGTCAATCAGGATCACAATCCATGAAATCATAACATAGGAATAAGACATAGAATTGTGGAAGACACATAATAATGTAAAATTATTTCTATTTTAGTAAAGTAATTGCAACCAAGGATATATTATTTGAATGGGTTAACTATCAATACCATCTTATTAGTCATGGTTAACTCACCTGACCATATTAGTAGTCAAGGTTCACTGCTAACACCATCAAAATATTCAATGTTAACTCCCAAGATAATCATAGTAGACATAGACCTTTAATGAATCAGTTTTATTCCTCTTTTCAACCATGTCTATCACATGCGATATAAATATTATTCCAATTCATTATATTTTGAAATAGGGACCACCAATATCAAAAGAAAATCAAATATACATGTTCTATAACATCATAACAATCATATCATCATCCACGAAATGAAATTGAAATTATAAACATGTAAAAATATCATAACCTATGGAAAATAGACTTGTTTGATTATCATTAAATCAGTACATAACCCATAAGAATAATCGGGTTACATAAAAATAAATCCCATTAAATAGAAAGGGTTTCATAATCATCATTCCAATAAAAAATAAACTATTCACGAAAAAAATATGAATGGATCTATTGGATCCTTTCTAATATTTGAATGAGTAACATAAACGGATATAATATTAGATTAAAAATAATTTGGAAATATATTTGAAAATACAATCTTCAGAAAAATATCATTTCTTCATTGAAAAATAATTTTTAAATCTTTTTACATTTTGAAAACCATTTTCTTCAAAAATACATTGAAAAAGAATAATAAAGGTTTTAAATAAATTTGAAAAATTTTTCTTTGAAACCATATAAATAAAGCTCCAAAATATATTAAAAACCATTTTACTTGAAAACTTATATAATACTATTGAAAATATTTTAGAAACATTTTTCGTTGAAAACATATAAAAGAAGCTTAAAAAAATTTATCAATTTCTTTACATGAAAATTTATAAAGGAAACATGAAAACATTATAAAAAAAATTTCCTTGAAATTATATAAATGAATATCGAAAAAATTATATTTTTTTAAAAATTAATTTAAAATCATATGAAATATTATTTCTGATCCATTAAATCCATTTATTTTAAAAAATCATTTCAAAACATATAATGGATGTCTGAATATCAATTAAAAAACTTATTAATCCTAAAACCATTTCATAAAACCATTTTATTTGAAACCATTTTAAATTGGAATAATTACATAATATTAGAAAAAAGTTTCTTCAAAAAAACCTTGAGAACGTATAATGGAAGCATCAAGGAAATTATGGCCATGAATAATGGTAAGTTTGTACCTACCAAACATTCCTTCATCACTTTAAAAGTATAAAATATTACATCATCTGATAATGATGAGAAACATTTATTAAAATTTATTTTTAAAAAAGGTAATACATGGTTAAGATTTTTTTTATATATCACTGGATAATAGTACCAAATTGAAATCATTTTTAGAAAACACTATTCTTAAAGAACACAGATATCCAACCAAAAAAAGTAATAAATTATATTTTCATTAGCACATTTTCTTATTTATCATATGTACCAAAATGTGGAAATTTTATATAATTACGTGGATATGACATGAATAAACATTGTTTAATAAAATATATGAGTTATATTGGGATATGGATCATAATATTTCATCAATGGAAGCATAATCATATACAATCTCAATAAACGATAATATTGATGCAATATACCGCTAAAAAATTAGTAGCATTGAATCATAAAATTATATAAATAATAACATTACATGGATCATTAAATGTAATTAAAATAAGGATATTCATTATTTAACATTTAACGGATGTTATATACACCCCATCGAATATTATAGTTTCAAAACATGTTATGTATCTCAAAGAAGGAAAATTTTGATAAAATTTATATTACCAATTTGTTAACATTTGAACCATAAATGCCATGATAGAGATATCAAAAAATATATATTTCAATAAAAATAATTTTTTTTATATTAATATTATTATTTATTCAGGGGAATTGTTTACACAAAAAAATTAGTGGTGAATAAGTAATAAATTTCACCCAAATAATTGTGAGACTTGAAATCTGCATACCTTAAATCTTGACTTTCTTCATACATGTTCAAAACTCATGTATAATAATTAAAATCTAATTATAAATATAAAACACAAAAACAATTATTATATATAATACCATATAATATTTTTTAATAATGTTACATTACCGATTTATTAATGACACCATGTCAATGTTATTTTTCAGGTAATGTCTAGTTTTTTTAATATGTTTTTGGCTTGTAATTCTGGATCCTATTACATAGATCATTGTTTACATATTTACCAAATATAAATGATGATATAAATATCATATAAATTAATCCTACATTTATTTATAATAATCTACATAATATTGAAATATGAAATGGAATGCACCACTAATGGGGATAGTAGATAGTATGTGCACATGAATATTGTTTCTATTTTGTTGTCATATTGAAAGAAAGTAAGTAATGGAAATATATGTATGTTTATCAAATTTCTCATGAGTAGAATTATTATCTAACATTTATTATATTATTGTACTAATCCCATAATTTATACATTTCATGTAGAGTGTGAACAAATCAAATCAATTTTAGGAGGAGGTGGTCTACACTTCCCCCAAAGAAATTATCATATTTACAAAAAATTGAAATCATGAAGGTATGTGATATATAATGACTATATAAGAATAAAAATATCATTAATATTACATATATAATATAAAAATACATTTTACATCATAATTTCTTACCATGATAGGTGGTAAATGGAAAACCTACAACGTCATTAAACGAGGTGGTAGTTCTCCATACACAAGAATGATAAGTTCATTATCCATTAGATGGATGTGTGTGTAAATGTAGGTATACAAAATAAAATTGAAAAATCTCAGTATATTTAGTATACTTATTTTATTATATAATCATGTAAAAACAAGATTTTATGGGGTGAATAATGAATATAAAACCAAATAACATGAGGATAGATGTTATCTCTTATTTAGGTAAATCCTTTTGATTTTAAGCAAATGTATTAATCAGATGAATTTATTCCCAAAGGAAATATAATAGAATAAATATTTGTATTTTTGATATTATTTTGGTTTTTTATATACAACAGGAATTAAATATTTTAATGAGTCTAAGGGGTGTCTTTAAATATATAGTGTAGGAGGAGTGGAATTCATGTATACTTTTGAAAAGTGAATTCCATCAATATTTTCCCGTATATAGTGAATACAATAATTTTAAATATTATACAAAACTGTTTATAGGGTCTAAATATTTCCATAAAAATAATTTTGTACAATTTTATAAATCATTGTTTCCATTAAGTTTATGGTTTAGTCCTTTGTTAAGCTAAATTTCCTCTTAATCACTTTAATTAATTTTAATCACTTTCACTTAATTTTTTTGTAAAAAAATAAGATTTTCTTATTAAACATTATAAATTATTATTATTAAAAATATATAATCTATTATTTCATGTTCCAATCACATAAGTGGTTGAAATTAATTTATATTTAATCTCATATACAAGATGAGAAAGTAGGTTTTAAAATACAAATGTTCAAAAGATTGAAATGTTTGTATACATAAGGTCAATGTGAAATTATTTCCAATGACATAAATTAAATTAATTGATGTCAAATTTAAATTACAAAAATTTAAAACCAAAATAAAATATAATCTAACTATATATAAAAATTATATTAAAATTAAGTTTTTAATTAAAATTCACTGATTTCATTGTTCATCAAAAATATTTATTTACTTGGAAAAATAAAAAAAATAAGGAAAAGTTAATTTTGATATTATGATTTCAAAAATGATCTATATTTTCGGAAATAAAAATTATAAAAGTTTAAAAAATCATATTTAAAATGGATTCTCCATTAAAATTATGTTAAGATAACTTTTTAAAAAATACAACTTTTTTTTCCTAAAATTGGATTTATTCTTAACTTGAAGCCTTAAAATTTATTATATGAGTATAAAAAATATTTATTGAATATATAATACAAATATTTTAATGAAACAATTAATCAATTGTGTTCTATTGAATTTATTGAGAAAAAATTTTGTTCATATTTTGAGAAATAGTTTTCATAGAAAAGTAATTACTTTATTTCAAAATTGTTATTAAATTCACTTATACTAATTGATAACCAAATGATTCATTTTATATTAACATGTAAACCATATTTGAAAAATTTATTTTATCTTATTCATAAAATCCATTGCAATGTCTAGGTGTTCTCTATAATAATAATAATTTTATCTTGGATTTCTCTAAAACATGGTCATGCGTGTAACACAATCTGTCAAAGGGATTATTTATTGTGTCCAAAAAAATCCAAGTATAGTTTTTAATGTCTCATAATCTAATTTTATTTGTTGTATCACAAGTTTTACATGGTGTTTAAAGTAACACAATCCACACATAGTCCTCTTGTATAAGATAATATATACTTAGTGTTGCGTAAAAAGAAATATATAAAAATATAAAATTAATTAGAAATAAATAATTCACAAAATAACATGGTTTTATAGACATTCCTTTTCAATAGGCTAAAAATGATGCAATGGTCATGTATTTAGGCACTTTTGAAACTCCATGATTTTGATTAGAAACCTGTTATTTTATCTCTACGAGATAGTAATGATATGATTGATTACGACCTATTTGGATCACATTAATTAATAAATATAGATGATTTTACCTAATAGGGTTCCAATTCATTGGGTAATTTATATAATCTCAAGTTATTATATGTTTTAAGATACTTTAGTGAATAACATGGGTAATTTTTATTTATGGTGCCTTGGTGATTACCTTGCTTATTTGCTTATGAATGTATAAAATAAATGTCGTTGCCACATTTCAATGTTATGATTCATGTTCCTTTAATTATGATTTTCCTTATTTAATACTTATCATGTCTTAATGAAATTCATAAAGTTGTTATTTAATTTACTGAGGTTCTATGTAAACTGATTCCCTTGATGTGCCTCTAGCTCAAAACATTCAGTTGATGTATGTTCCCGTGATATGAGATGTAGTAATTGTACTTAGCATGAACCTAGGAATAATCCATTCATATGTAATAGAATAATGTTTTATTTTTTCCTGTATTATTTTCATCATTTAAAAAGAAATAAACATTAAAAGATCCTCTATTTTTCCCATATAATGAAACTTTTTTGTACCAAAAATATAGGAAGTCATATCTTAAAATAAGAAGAATGAAAATATGGTTTTTTTAACTAATTATATTTTGTTTCTAATGGTAACATGGTTTTTTTATTCACATATCATAGATATCATTCATGGTCACATGTTTACCATTATGTAACCTTCAAAAATAATAAATTACCGATACAAAACCCACCCCAATAAATTATCGATACACTTAAGGGTAAAGATAAAATTAAATTTTATTTAATTAAAATTTAGTGGACTTATAAATTAATATCAAAATTTAATCCAAAAATATTTAAAACTAAGAATGATACAAGGAACCTCTAACACTTCTAAAACTGAATGAAATCATCTTGATCCAAATAACAAACATGAATGAAATGGAAAAGATAATTCATGATCCATAGTCACAAATGAATATGGATAATTTATTATTTACAAAAAAATTGATAATGGATTTTATTGATCATTATATATATGAGGAATACATATGAAGTGAATGTAATATATAATGACTAATTATAGATATCCAATTGATGCTTTGATAGGTATCATAAGAAAATATATCATGCATTATATACTAGATGTGTATCTTATTTACACGAGCACATTTAGTAAAATACTTTCCTATTGAGGGGCCATAATTATATGGTTCATGATACCTTTGTTGATATCCCATTATCAATAATTCATTGATTAAAGCGTTTATAATATAAAAAAATTTATTTCCATTAACATTGTGATATCTACATTTATTTGAGCAATGGATATCCATTTAAAAAATTTATTGTTTTGATTTCTGGTATTTTGATTATATGATCTACAATAATGAGTATTCCTTTTTTACACATCTTAGTTTCCACAATATGTAACCCTTACTGATCATTTTATCTCACCCTTTTTTCCTTTCCCATGTATATGAATATGTATATAATGAATGATTTCAATAATTGAATAATATATCTTATGAAATGTTTTTATAATATAATAAATTATTGGGATCATTTATATATCTTGTTTTCTATGATTTACAAACATATAGATCATTAGTAGTGATATGCATTGTATAATTTAAAATTGTATTGGGGTTATCTATTATATTCATCTATAGGAGTTAGAGTGTTATAGTATATATTAATGGAATATTATAAGAAACACAAGATAATAAATATTAGATGAACATTTCTATCATGTGAAAATTTATCATCCCTTGGGGTATTAAAGATCATATTTCTCTAAGGTTATATTTATTTTATATCTAAAAAATAATAATTATTAAATGTTCACTTATTGTATTACATTGTTTAATGATGTCCCCAATATGAAGAGAATGAATGAAAAACGGTAGTCAATGTAGAAATTTCCCTACTGATCAATAAAATAAGGGTAGAATTTGAACTATTAAAATCATTTCCATATTGACATAGACATCTCAGTTTATAGTGAAATACAATTCCTATGTAGAGACATTATTTTTTTATATGAAAATTAAACTATTTTTTCTCAATTTATTTGAAATAATCCTACATACTATAATGAAAATACTTAAATGTAGGTTGATGAAAAATTGATTATGTACTTTGATTCGTAGTGTAAATTAAACACATTAAAGTAGATGGAATGTAAAAAGTGTTACATAATATGAATCTAACGTTGAATAATTTTCAATGCATGTTTTGGGATATATATTTAATTCAGAAACAAATATTTGCCTTTTCTTTAGTGGTCTTATGTTAAGTCTCCGAAGGGCACTGGTTTCTCTTGGGTTTAAATTATATTATGATATTGTGTCTAGTTCCCTAAAAACAAATAATTAATTTTCTATGTTTTCTATCATTATGATAAATCAATAAAATATGAGGTCAGTTGATAAACAAATAATGAAATAAATGTGTCAAAGAAGAATAAATTTTGGATGTGAAACACGATATATAAATCATGTTCTTTTATATTCATCAAACTCTAATAATTGATACATGCCCAACGGATTTTTATTGAAAAATACATGTGCGATGATTTAGATTTAAATGTTAAAATAGATGTGTTTTTTTTAGATTGATTTCCTTATTTTATAAAAATGTTATAAATTTTGAAATGCGAGGGTTATTTTCAAGGATCTATATTTTGAAAATTGATAAGGATAAAGAAGATGTTATTAGGGGTTGGTTTGAAATTATGGTTTTTCGGGGACTAATTGGTTTCCCCCAATGTAATTTTTCATGATTGAAAGGTTTTTCCATTATTGTGATAGTTATAGTGTTTTTTATTTTGAATGTGAGTTAGAGGAATATTCTAAACCTTTCCCTGATAGTGTTGGCATTATATCTGTCTTGTTTGAGGGGTATCTCCAAAAACAATTATTTTGTATTTATTATTTTGGGTTGGAAATAGGTCCTCTAAGTTAAAATTGTATGCTATTTATTAAATGTAAATTAATGGGTTTCTAGAGACTATAATTGGGATTTCTTTCTTTATTTTACGTAATATTTTTATTCTAATGGGATATAATTATTTTAGAGGTATCTAATGTAATGTAATAGAATTTCTGGAACCCATAACTGGAATCATTTAGTATGTCAGAGGTTTTAGGAGAAAGATGGAGGAAAGTTTGTGTTTCATGAGTTGAGATTTAATTTCGGAGGTAAGTGTCACAAACAATTCTTGTGTATTCAGATTTTATGGGTTAGTTAGAAGAGGGTGGGTCTTCTGTCCGTTTTTAGCCTATCTCTCCCTAATTATGGAAAAAATTATTCACCCATAAATATTTAGTAAAACTTGTATTTTTAAACTTTATGTATATCCCAATGACACAATTTCTCATAGATGAAAAACCCTTACATATCACCCATGTTGCAGAGTAACCCTTATATATATCTACCTCCATAAGAATACCTAAAGGATACAAAGAAAATATAAAATTTTTATAAAAATATTGTAATGTTCCCCATAGAGTAATGGTTATTAATTAGAGTGACATATAAGTCAATGTTATTATGGTTTAACTTGTTTTTTATTCATAGAAATGAAAATCTAAAAATATAAGTGATTTACCTTGATAAAAAATATAATCCTGATAGATATGTGTATTCCCATTAAAATATTAATCTTCTATTTTAGTGTTTTTGAAATTTATATGAAATTATACACTAAGTGGATGATTTTTTGGTTCTCCCTTTACAAGCATCATTTCACCATGGGGGTTTCATTGAACTATTGTAGTATCAAGGGTTAAATGGGTCCAAGGATGATTACATAAAAATGGTCCATATTTTTCATGATTTTGGATATTGTGGCATAGTTATATTCATCATATCATGGTTTTCCTCATTTGTATCAAATTTATGAGGGTAGAACAAATATTAAAAGGGTTTATTGGGGAATATCACACTATAATCATCATAAGGATGTCTAAAAAAGAATGTATCATATCATTTATCTATAAATCATTTTATGATTTCATGAATCTAAATTTATATTATAAATAATGTGTACACCCTCATTTAAGTTTAGTTATCCTCATTTTGCTTTAACACTATGATATCTTAGGGGTATATTTGGTGGCTGATGGTATATGTAGAAGATCCATGACCATTTCTTTCATTTAATTGATTAATTATTTATTTTGGGATCCAATATATTTTATTATTTCTCTTTTCGTTATTCTATAATGGTTAAAATATATATTGGATTCAGTTTTTCTTAAATGTTTGGTGTGGATTGGAATAAATAAATTTGGGGATACATTTTTCATATTAATTGGAATTTGTATTTTTTTAATTAAACATGGAATTACGTTCATTTGTTGAGGTAGGATATTTCTAAAATTTTCTTCAATCATGTAATAGTTTTTACCTTCATGGATCATTACATTGTGGGATTTGGGTGTTGTAGATCATGGGATGAGGTTTAAAGAGAATCCAGTGGGGTTAGAATTGAATGTTTAGTTGAGGGAGGATCCCACAATGTGGGGATGAGTGTAGTAGAGTAGTATAGGTCCTTGTGGTATTGTTTAGGACATTCAAATTAGGGTTATAAGGCACGATGGCTTTGTTGTACTTGCCTCTTTAGAGATATTTATGACATGCAGATGATTACAATGTAGAGATGAGATGGGGTGTGGAGTCCCATGGAGCCGGTTTTAGGGGCACAACAAATATGATTGTTGGTTCTCCATTTCAAGGTGATATAATATATTATTTTCAAGATGTGTTCCTTGCAACTCAGAGGTGAACCTTATAGCGTGGATTCTTGAGATGAATTTTTTATGTCTCAATAGATCATGGGGTAGTTAAATCATGGTATGTGGGTTCTGTTGTAGTCATGTCATAGGGTTATTGGATCACAACATGACTTGGGTTTTGGATCTCACAGGATAGTTAGAAAATAATGAATATGACAATAAAACTAGACTTAATCCATTTCATGGGGGTTAAAGCCTATTCACTATGATATGGTTAGTTGTTTTCAACTATGGTATTTTTTACCTAATAGGTATAAATTGGAAAGCCCCTTCAAAACTATTTATTCTTTGAACATTTGTCACATGTCTTGGTTGAACAAGCTGATTTCTTAAGACATCCATAACCCTTACCCCAAGTGTATTCGATCCCCAGCCTCCAATGTTTGATTCTTTGTGATAAATAATTATTTCTCTTCCTTCCATTATCATTCCCTACCTAGAGGGTGATAAGTAATGGGAATTCTTGGTTATTGTTATATTTGTGGATATATAATTATGGGGGCATTATTTATATATATTTTTAAATATTATTGGTTTTCTACCAAGTGATTGTAGCCAAATTATAATCTTACTCATTCTTGGAGCATTCCCAGTAGATTAGAAAGCCTTGTTTGTGGTAGTGTATTATCATTCAATCCCTATTACATGAATATGTAGGGTTATAATTATTTTTAAATTTTTATGGATACTAAGGATTATATGTATAAAAATAATGAACTAGATGAACTAATATTGATGTGGTAAGGGGAAATATTTTCATTTGTGTAATTGTTCTGTTAATATTTCAACATGCTCTTCCATTAGAATTGATGTTGTAAAGAATACACTTTTTAAAAATATTCATTTTGTGTTTCAATAGTAATTGTAAACCCCTATCATGTTTTAATTTGTTAGACATGCATTTACTAAAATTTTAATATCCTATTTAACCCTAAAAAATATGAAATGGTTAAAACTTGAATTATGTTAAAATAACCTTAATAGATATAATAAAATGATATGTAATCCGTTCATGAAGATAAAATAAAATTATGATGATTTTTGTGACCTTCAAATCTATTCTCATTATTGGACTGTGTATTCTCTATAATTATGGTTCTTGGGTGGATCTCATGTGTTTTTTATGGTGATGGTGGTGACGAGGTGGGTGTGAAATGTGTTGGGATTTGGGCTTGTGAGTGGGTTGGACTAGAATATATTGGGGTTTGGTTGTTATAAGTTGGTTTATGTTTTTTTTATGTATTTGTGATGAATAATGTTTGTAATTTGATGTGATATTGTATTTTGTGAGGGGTTTGGATTATTGATATCATAATATGTGTTATTATTTCCCAATAGATATGGGATGATGATGGAAAGAAAAAACGATAACAAAATCTTCTAGAATTAAATATTTATTTGGAAAAAACTAATAATATAGTAATTGAGTAATGCTTTTAATGATAAAAATTGTTTTTAAATATAATAATAAATGGTTTAATTAAATATTTATTATGAATTTGAGTGGTTTTTTAATAATTATAGGATTAACTTTGTAAAAAATGGAACATTGTTGCTAAACTAGTAAATCAGAAAATAAATTGAATCTATAAAGTGAAAATGGAATTTGGGTTCTGTAAATGTATGATTTTTATGGGGATGTTGAATATAGTGAGGGTGGTATTTCGTGGGTTATTTGACGTGGTGTTTGTTCTATGTTATAGGATATTCTAGTAGTGTTGTTTGTGAGTACATAGGCAAGGTATGGTGTGTTATCTACTATCCTTGTTTTTTATTTTAATCTTATATGCATCCAACTCACATAAAGTACATAATGATAAAACATGATTTTTTGTGGGTTTTTAGGCTAATATATTTGATGGTGAGGGAATTGATGTATGATTACCCACTCTTATCTACTCATCCTTTAGCAGTGTTATGTGGAATTTTTTCTTAATTTTTTGTGATTTTTAGTTAATGATAACATAGTTTTTGTTGATTCCTGGTTTTGATAATATATAATAAGTGGTGGGGTCATGTGTGAATGGAATAAGGAACTAGTTTTATATTCATTACATTAATCATACCCCAATACACCTATTATCAGAATGTGATTTTATATATGCTGGGAAAAATCATTAGATGACAACATAAAAGGATATATATGCATTTTTATTACATCTATTCTAGGATATTTTTCCTTATAAGATAATGGTGTAAGAATTTTTAATACATCAACTACATATATAGTGTTGAGATAACGGATGATTAGTATACATGTTGGGTATAAGATTATAAGATGTTTGACACTAGATTATAAAACTAGAAAATAAAGGGGTAGATGGACGTGGGATAAATTTATCTTTTTTATTATTTTTCAACTTTTTATACATTATTTGGTGACATTTTTTGTGTAGGGTTGGGTATATATATTTGACAAGTTTATATTTATGTTAATTATGTTTTTTATTTATCAATGAATTATTATGATAATTTCTAGTATTCAATAGAGACATTGGGTATGATCTTACTTAGTATTGATGTTATTCACACCAAACAAATAAAGAATAATTTCATATTTATTTAAGGGTTTCAAAGAACATGTTTTACAGAAATAGATTGGAGGTTTTTATTTTTGTGGAGGTTTATATTTATGTCTTCCATTAGTACTTTTTTATTTTTTGATACATTTATATTCTTTTTATGAAATCAATTATTTGAATTTTTTTTATATAATTTATTGGAGTTTTTGGGTAATTTATCTTAACTCTCAATCCTTCTAAATATATTGAGCATAATTCCTCCCATTTGTGTTATTTATACCATAAATGTTAGCTTTTGGCCTTAGGGCTGTTGGAGGAGGCCATTGGGGGTCAACCCTTCTCTTCACATCCAACCTATGATGAGTACCATGGGATAGAGTGTAATGAAAGAGATTTATCAATAATTTTTTTAGGTAGATGTGATACAGATTTTGGTTGTGAACTTGTCATTCATGCATGGTTTTGCAGGTAAATATATTTAAATAAGCTTAAGACATGATGAAATGATGGGATAATGGCTTTGAAAAATAATGTTAGGGGAACCTATGATTTTAAAAAGGAGTTTATTTTTTTTCAAAAAAGTTTAGATATGGTATACTTATTTGGGGGTAGAGACCTTGGATATGTACATGAATCATTTTTTATGTGTTTATTGTTGAAAAACCTTTTTATATAAATTGAAATAACTTTATATAAATGATTCTAAATAGATCTAATGTTATTGGGCTCAGGGTTTCTCTTCTGTTTTCATTTCCAATATGTTCCTAGGTATTTGATAACAAACATTTTATGGAGGATATGATTACTAGGATGATCTAGTGAATTGATAGAGGATTTATAGGACTAAGAAGAATTTTTTTTTAGAATACAATACATATTTTTCAACATCAAATTCTATTAATTTATAAGGGTTTTTTTATATAAAATATGATTTCTTGGTGTAGGTGATTGATATCTCTATCAGTTTGATTCAAGGAAAAGTTAGGTACTAGATTCCATTGGGGATCAGTCAGATGTGAGGTGTTTCATTTTTTGGGTGGGTATTGTACAACATAAATTAAAATTACATGGTTGTTACTTATAAGGACTATACAAACCAAAAAAAATAATACATATATATTTCATAATTAATATATGAATATTCATTGCATAAAATAATGATCAATATGAGATTTATTTATGTTTATTTCTTTTGAAAAAATGGAAACATAAAAAACTATTCCATTAGTGAGTTACATCTTATCCCACTATGTTCTTCATAACTATAACCCTTATTATACACATCATATATAATACCTTTATTCATAGTTTAGGGGAAGGAAACAAATAAAATGGTCATATGAGATGTTTATTAAGGGTATACTGGTTGGAAAAAAATATAATGAGTATAAGGGTGTGAAAACATGAAAACAACATTTTAAAACCCTACTCAATATATCATAGATCATATAATTGAGTCATGGACTAAATATTTTCATTTAATAAGACATGAATCATAATGGAATCAGATAACATGATCACTAAGAACACAACAATAGAATTATCATATTTTTGTGGCATAAATATAATCATATAAAATGATTTCCTTAGTAGTTCAAGGATCCTTTTTGAAGACTATCATAGTCTAATGGGTTCACTCCAAAGACTATCATATTATCCAAGGTTGACACCCAATACAATCATAGATTAAAAATTCCCTTAAAATATTTTTTCACTCCACATTCACGTGCTTTTTATCTCATGATTTATCAATATTTACATAATTAATTAGAAGATGATATAGGTTCGACCCAAAAAATAATGAAAATCAAAAATAAGTGTAATATAATATCATGAAAATTGATCATATAATATAACATGGAAATAATTGGGTTTCATAAAAAATTATTCATAGAATAGCCTAGGAAAAATAAATATATTTCATCAACATTTCATTATTTAATCAAAGAATAACGCATATAAAAATAATCATTTTATATAAGAACTATTTCGAAATAAAAATAATACATTTAAAAAAATAAAAATAATTGAACACATTGAAAATATCCCCATTAAATCATAAGAAACATAAATATATATCATCTTAAATATAAAATCATTTTGAAAGAAAAAATCACTTGGAACATTTCATGATGGAAATATAAATTCTATTAAAAAATAATTTTAAAAATTAATAAGTCATAAAATTTTGTGGAAAAGTACTTATATAAAACTAATATTTATATTCTTATAAAATAATTTTAGAGAAAATAATGGTCATGATGTTGTGAAATTCGGTCAATGTTCTTGAAGTTTAAACAAGTATTCCTTTCGTATTTTTGGAAGAACCCAAATAGACCTTTTTTAAACAATGATATTGTAAGATCCTTACATTTCTCAAGATACCTAATTTTCATTTTCATGTAATATTTTACCTTGTTTTTCTTATATGATGGTGGGTTTTTTGGGTGTTTTTTCAGGTGAATTTGTAGATTTTTTAAGGAATGTGGCTATGAATGGGTGTTGCACGGTAATGGAAACCCATGAGGATTTCCCCAAAATATCCGGCACCCTATTTTAGAGAGAAAAGAGATGGTTCATGTTTGGCGCATGAATTGGCCAAACTGTGCTACCACCATCCAAATCTGTTCCCTCAAAAGAGTGGCAGCTATATGGTTGAGGCATTATTTGTAAACCCATGAACCATTAAGGATAAGTTATTAACCACATAGTATTATTGCATGAATAAGGTGCATTTATTAGTATACTCAGTTCGCCTTCCTTGTATGCCATGAACATGAGATTTAATTCTTTGTAAAATTAATTTAAAATTATTGAACACCTCATTTTTAACCCCAAATCACCATGTCTTGGCCTAAATATTTTCCTTCATTTTTTTGAGGAACCAAGGAGGATTCGAAGGCTCATTGACACCCTTTCCTTGGTGAATCAATGATCTAGTTGAAGTATATTCTCCTCATTTCATGTTCCTTCTTTCTTGTTTTATATTATATCCCTACCATCATCCTTTACCAAGGAAAAAGTATGAGTTTTCCTCTACTAGAAATAGGTTGGATCTTGGATTTAAATAGATCATAATCCATTAGATCTTGATCATAGTGTTTTGTAAAGGTGGATTGGAGACCAGGGTGAGTTGGGTAATTTTCATGGTCACCTCAATTGGAGTATTTAAAGCATGTATGGGGGAAACCCAAGTTCCTAGAGTGTAATTGGTTTTATTTATGTTTTAATTATAGTTGTATGTTATTTGACATTGGCTGAATCACTTATAGTGTGGTATTGATATTTTTTGATATTTTATGATATTTTTCATCATATCTTGGTATGGCCTGAGTATTGAGTATACATGAATCATTAAAGGAACTATATATTTTTATGTGCAATTAAACTTTTTTGTCATACATGGAAAAGACGTTTTTTGTGAGTTCTGAAATTGAAAATTATTATTTATTGAGTAATTTAAGACAAAGAGGTGACGAATATAAAAATCAAAAAAAAATTAAATGATGGTAAATGTGGTATATTTAAATGGATAAATGGTTTTATAATAAGAAATATACATAATGAAAATGTTTTACCCATTTTTAACCAAGACCCGGTTGATAGATGGTTAAGGATAGTGCTAGTGCCTCAATTTTGATCATTTGTTGGGGTATGGGGTATGTATTTTTGTAGCTTTTTGTGAACCCCTATTACATAAATCTAATAATGATGTGTTATGTGTCCAAATTTGTGTGTTTTTAATTATAGGGTTATACATCAATGATGAATCTTTTCGATAGGTTTATAGGAGGACATGTCTAGTAATGATCCTTCGATTTTTGAACCCACGGTTGAGATAGTTCTATGTGAAAGATATAGATATAAGTTTTGTGAGAACTTTTATCACATTATGATGTATATATATGGACTCCTAGTGCGTGTTGTAAAAAATATGTCTAAAAATATATATGATATCTATTTTTAGCACACTTTGATCCTCACAAGATATAGAAAGGAAGTAGAGAACTGTATAGAGTTCATATAGATGATACATTTCTATTGACAGATAATAATTAATAAGTGAGTTAAGTTTGAAACATATATGTTAAGTGATCAAAAAAAGAATTGGTGGGGAATATAAACATTGCATGGGAAGCAGGATAATATGGATTGGAGGGAATTCTATGATAAATTTTTGGAACACATTTTGTCCCGACCCGACCCATGTCTTGGATTGAGCCACAACTACCTGAAGCTTGCCTCCATTAGCCATGAGCTGGGGGATATCACTGAAGGCATAAAAACGTGGGGAGTTCTTTTCCTATGTACATGTACACATGCACCCAGTCAACTAAATTAAACAGCGTGGAGTTAAACTGAAACCTAGAACAACACTTCCATAAACAACCCACAAGTATGCATTGACCTTTGAATAGTATAAGTATGTTATAGTAAACTAAAAGGAAAGTGGAATAAATACACACCCATCTAGAAAATTCCCACAACCCAGAAATATGTGAAAATGTAAAACAACTAGGAGAGTCTTGCTCTTGCATCTGAAGCTATGACCACCACATGTAGTCTGATCTCTTATATCCCATATCTCTTCTAATGTCAAGATCAACCTATATGTTTCTACAATGTAACACAATGTTCATGAAAATCCCAAGCATTGGTGAGTATAAAAATAAATAGTAGTATTTCATTAAGGCTAAAGAGATCAGATATATTAGTACTAAATAAGGGATAAGTAGATAGAACAAGGTACAGTAAAAGGAGTACATCTTAACCGAATAAGAGTGTGAAGTAAGCTCATCCAAATATAGGTATCGAGTAAAAGCGAGAAGATGAAAATCTCATCATGTTTTCAATTACTATTGTTAGAGTGAAGAATCATACTATAATAATATTCTATACACCAAAATCATGGGGCATAACATGTATATCTTCGCCTCTACTGGACGAAGAGTATACAAAACCCAAGGGGTGGGTACCAGAACATGATATTTTTATACTCATAAATGAAACCCATATGAGAGAGTAAGGGGATCTCAATATCACAACTCTCCCCAAGAAATATTATCAAATAGTCATAGAAGTAACTACCATCAATGACTAGAATCCCACACATCCGCTCTAAACTAAATGTCAGAGAGACTCAATAACCGCACCGTGATACTATCTTCTTTGGGTGGCATTATCTATCCCTCACGGTTTTAGGTCATGTCATAGGGACACATATCAAGTAGAAAAGTGTCACACTATCTTTTGAGTACAAATTCAAATCAAATCACGACGCATCACTATACTGAACAGTCGAGAGACCATGTCTCAAAGTCAAGGATCCATGCCCTACCATGTTGAAGGATGCCACCTGTCATCGAGAACTATTGCTCTGGAATTTTATGCAGGAATCATCACCCCAAAGTCAAAGGAAACCCACTACCCAGCCCAACATGAGGGTAATTCCCAGAAAGAGTCATCTATGAGTCCCACTTCCCATCCCAGTTAGAGTGAAGCTGAGAACTACTATTAAGGAGTACTTCTTTGCACACCTAGAGGTAAACACAAAACTGCTAGGGCCATCCCAACTAGATGGTAACTCCTGTAAAATCACTAAGTAATAGTATTCATCATTTCAAGATTGTAACTCTCAAGAAGAATCAAGGAACACTTGGAATCCCTACTAGATGGTACCTCTTGGGATGAAATGAGGAACACTAGCCATCCCTACTAGATGGTATCTCTTGGGAAGCCCCGAGGAACACAGGGCATCCCTGCTGGATAGTACCTCTTTGAAAGAAAGGATGAATACTGGCCTTCAATTCTATATGGTTCCTCTCTGTAATGTTAAAGGAACATAGACCATATCTACTGGATGGTATCTCTTTGAAGAATGATAATGCAGTCATCAGGTACCAACCTAATTAGGCGTCATTCTGGGAACATCTCACGTCACATCGTAGAAGCCACTTCATAGGTCACTGTCACATTCCACATAGAAAAATACACATGACAGGATAATCAAATACCAAATTATATGTTCAGAAGAAGGATATATGGGAGATAGAATAATTCATAGAATAGTACATGGTGTGTGTGGGTCCCACACGTTATGTTTCCCTACCTCACCACCTGGTCATGTACCTATCAACACTGAGGTACTAAATTGTGAACATGTACGCCTAAGAATTCCAGTGTACCCAGAGTATATTGAACATCTATTCAAAATGATGAAGAGTTAAAAATTCTCATCGTTAGTCCAGAGGGTCAAAAACATAACCTTTCTAGCACACCTCTTCAAAAACCCTATACATTTGACCACATCTCTTCATAAATCATCTCTACCCTCACAAGAGTCGGTGCCGAATTAATCTAGGGGTTCACATCAAAAACCAGAAAAGGATATTCCACTAATATTAGTTAATGTTTCCACATTTAATGATATCACGAATAAGGTTCTACACCTCCAAATAGATCACACCATTGTGATCCTTGAAAAAAAACATGCAACATAGACTATTTATTCGCACCAATCAGTCATCGGGTGGAAAAGTCACGAGTCTTCGCACTTTGCATGAATGATTTCCAATGATGCCAATTAATCAATCCTGAAACAAATTAAATGTATCATGCCATTCTGATCCTATAAGAAAACACATTGTGTAAACTACTCATTTCTCCAAAATAGATACCCAGTGAAAAAGAATCTTTTCACGCAACACATGGGCAACAGACTCATGGGGCCTACACATTTTCTTTGATTTAAAACCAAAAAAATATTCTTTAAATATACAAAATATTACCAAGGTCAAGCCGACAATTACATCGCATCAAATGAACATACTATTTAGGAGTTAGGTCCATTTAAATATTTTTATATAATAATAATTAATTAATTAATAGTAATTTAACGAATTTCATGCAACAAAACCCTGATACATTGATTTCAAAGTCATGAATTTATCTATAAATATCCTTTTTGAAGGGATCATTGGTGTATATAGATGGAATGTCAAATAGACGCGTGGTTTTTGAATTAATTCCATTTATGTGTTTTCGATTTAAATTGGGTTGGTCCGGACAAAGCTTGCCAGATCACACCACCTGGGATGACCTGCCCTGACCAGACTGATCTATATCATCAGCCCACGGCACTGCCATATAGCCCAGTCCTTCCGGCCATGGATAATCACATTTTTTGGTTACAACATATCAGTGGTCGTCCCCCTCTACTCTATGTGAAATCATGACCTGTGCAACACGGGTCCTTGTCAGCCTCTGGTTCCTCTATCCCCCACCTATCTGGCCTAGTGGCCCTCCGTCCGCTGATTCCATAACACATTGAAGCTTGCTCATCTATATTTCTCTAATTATGCATAACCCATGACCGAGACATATCGCCTCCCCATATCACCGGTTTTCCTCAGCCTATCGGCTCCATTTTCAAGACCCATCGCACCACTAGATCATCCAGACCCACCATCTAGAACACTTGATATCTAGTTGCCATGCTTCCCATGGCCACCATAGTTGTGCACTGCTTCTCATGGTGGAACATGATAGTGCTTCGGTGGTCCCTTATATAGACCACTAGGACTCCTCTAAATTCCATATGAGGATAGATCATTGCTCCCTATGTTGCGTGCTTCGTAGATCATTCTTCTGATTGATGATCTGACAGTTAGTTGAGGCATCCAAAAAACAAATGTTGATTATTGCAAAAGTGGACAAAGAACACCCAAAATTAATAGGATCTGGGGATGTATCTATGGCCATGTTAGTTCATCTATTGATGATGATAATCAAAATGATGACTCAGTTTAACAACAAATAGACATTCAATTATAACATGATGTGGAGATTCAAATGAAATAAATCCTACCGCTAATTGACAGCTTAGTGTTGATGATTCAATCATTACACCCATGCTTTGATCTACCAATGTTCCATTAGAGAGATCCCCTCGATCCAGTGAAGAATGTTTGAGAGATATTGAAGATATAGATTTAGAAGAGATAGAAGGTATTAGGTCTAACACAAAACTCAAATCCTTAAATATCAATTTATATGTGTCATCAGTGTGGAAACCACAATTCCCATTGCCTCTAATTTTATGTCTCACATAGAAAAAACAACCAATTCATAACTTAATCAAGGTCTTGGATTTCCAATCCACGTCCCCAGTGGAATTTAATTTGGGTCAGCGTCTGATATTAAATAATTAAATTTTATTATTTTATTTATGATTTTTCCCTTTGGTGACTTTTCTCACAGATGTCCCAAACGAAAAAAATTATACCCTACCAAGGGTAAATGCCATGCTCTGGACACAACTGTGGCCTCAAATTTCTGATCTGACTGTGTTTTAAGAGATATCTCTTTTCCATCACATGAATAGTCCAAAAACACTTAATATATTTGAGTAATTTATTCTGGGGACATCGGTCTTCATAATCACATGTTGTCATAGTGACTAACTATGGAAATATATGTAGAAATATTCCAATGTCTTACAGGGTGAAAACCGGGTCTCTACAATATTTCGTCCTTCATGATTTTGGTCCCTAAAAAGAAAAACAACTGAAAATAACATATGATATTGAGCTCACACCTATCTCTCCCACTCCTTGGAAAACCTAAAAGTTTCCATGATTTCAAATCACAAAAACCAAAGAGATGTTCTACCCTCATAATGTCTTCTCCTACCGATGTTGTTCATAGATATATGCACATATATCCTCAGTTTTGACACGTGGGATACATCGTGTGCCTACACCAGCTATTATGGCTAGGGAAAGGCAGTACACAACCTCTCCATCCCATGGCATAATACCAAAAGGCCCACATAAACTAACATTATAGCTTTAATCCTTGTACAAACTTCCAAATCCCTCATCGTGACTGGAATCACTATTTGTCCTTGAAATAGGGTATTGTGATTCCCACATTTAGAATATCCATCTAGTGAAGCACCCAAGGATATCTGGTCACACCTGATTTCTCAATCGATGTCTCAAAAATGAGACTCTCCTACACACTTCAGAAGAAAAGGAGTCATCCAAATCGATTGATGAGAGTTGAATCCTCCTAATCCACTAGGGTCATCTATAGGGAAGTTAACTGCTCTTAAACATCCTACACTATAAGATCATGGGACAACCTAGTAAGGTCATCTGGTACCCTGTTTCCATTTCCTGATGTATGGAATATCTCGATTCCATTGTCTTGTAAGAAGTGCATCCCACATTACTTCCAGAGGTTCAAGTATCTCTAATGGAAGATACACCAGAGAATATGGTGGTCCGAACAATCCATAAAGTTCTATCCTTGAAAGTTAATGTCTCTACATTTCTGGGGGTGAAGAATACTATTTTCATATCCACATTTTTAGTAACATCCTTCTACTCTGGGGTTCTCCATCACCTTTTCCATTACTTGATAAATGTAGAATCAAGACTCGATGTTGAGCTCGCAAAGTACCAAAAAGTAGGGAAGGTGAGTAAAATCATCCAACTATAAAAGGATAGTAACAAAAAGAAAATAGAATACCCCGTGCATATTTTCCCCTCTTGGAGAGAGATTAATTCCAAAAAACGGAACATTATTGATCCCACTAGTGGCATCTCAAGAAAAAGGAGGTGAATCAGAAAAACTCCATTGGCAAAGCCAGTACTTGATCTGACATTCCATGGTATAACTCCGTCGTGAATGCACAATTCAAAGGGAATCTTCCACCAAACCTTAATAATATACTCTTTTCATATCACTTACTCAAATTAATGATTTTGAGTGAAAAAGACAAGTTTGGGGGGGAGTACCCCTCTTCCTCGTGCATTTGAACTACGTTGAACAATGTTAGCATAGTGTTAAACTGACACCCCGCATCAGCCAAATAAAACATCCAGCCAGGAGCCTTGAAAAATGTGTACTTCACACACTTCCTAAAATATTCTACTAAAAAAATCATGAAATAACATGGTACATACCTCTTATTGCCTCATGCTCTGTATGATCATAGACATCCAATGTTTGCAACTATTTGTGGTCTCAGCTTCCAAACTCATGAGCCCTACGTGGGCCACCTATAGGGGGTGGAACGACTTCATAATGTCATTTCCCACCTCTAGATTCCCATTATCCTCTTCTAGAACCACCTCCCTGGGGAGCACCCTGATCACGTCACTGTCTCTACCATAGTGGTCTACCTTCATCCATCCTAGTGTTCATAGCATGTATGGTCTGGCAGTCACGTACCATGTGATCACTCCTATCACAAGCATAACACTGGTCCTCCCTAGGATGTCCTGAGGAATTTTGTTTCCACATCTTTATTATAAAAAATTTCTATGACTGATTAGGGGGATACCTGTTAAGTTTATTTCATTTAAACTGAATCTTGCTAGCTGATAAAGATGTTTCATCTCTGTTTTACCCACTGCCACAAACATCTGTACGGAGTCCCTCTGATAGAGGGTTCTCTATCACAAATTCTTTATCCAGTACCCTGAAATAGCTGGGGATTCATAAGGGTACTAATATAGTAAAAATCTCTCTATTGAGTCCCTGTTCAAAATTTCATACTCAGAATTAGCCACCATGGATCTTTTCTACAGAGTAGTGCGCAGGGTCTGTAAACCGAAGAGCATACTCAGTCGTCATCATTCCTCCCTACTGAAACAATAGGATCACATTAATTCAAAAAAGATTAGAAGAAGGAGGGGTAGTGCTCCTTGTGAAATATCTAGCTACCACTGACACTATATGATCTGAAGGTGCCTATACAAGCCTAAAGAGGTAGATCGGTGACTCTAGCCCAACCTATGCTATCTGATGGTCTGGCTCACCACAGATCCCTTGTGGTCTCTGGCACTGGAACACATGAAGTATTCTCATCTTGTGCACACCCTATGACCAGTCTTTTGGGATTGTATTCTGCTCAACAGGTCAAGGTGTTGCTACCTGGCCACCTAGCATGAGCATATCACATGATGAGTCTTGAACTGGGGCCTCATCACTCAGGGAATCGTCTTCATGAACAATATCTGGTATCCTAGCTGGTTGACATCATGAAGATATCCTGAATTTTATCAAGGAATATTGTATTCAGGTGAACACACACATACACACACACACATATATATATATATATTAGGATGGGTAGATGAATTAGAAAGAAAATCCAAGTCTCAATCATATATGATTCATGTACCATTTTTCCTACAACAAGTGTACCTAGTTGCTGAGTCGAAAATCAGGTAATCAGGTTCCTGGATAATGGATATTTTCTCAATAACTATATATATATATATATATATTACATGAGATCACCATGTTGTGGGATAGATAATGCTTCTCCAAATACCCACATGATTCTAGACTACTGCTCAAGGCCCCCGTTGTATTAATATTAAATATGTATTAAATTATTAATGACAATCCATGATAGAATGAAGTGACATATCTTTTTCTAGATAGTTTCAACTAAGGAATGATGTAAAGTATGTATTGATGATTTAGTTGGCGTCGTGAACCAAATAATTTCAATGGTTAATTAAAGAATATTTTAACATGATAATTTATTTATTTAATTATTTATACATTATTCTTATAAAACTATTCATGATGTTATAGATAATATATTTTTTTATATATCATTGGTTGTGGATGACTATGTTGTACTCACACCCTATATGGGTTTCCTGATCGATACCCGAATAGACTTCATGTTTTCATGACAGGATAAGGGAAAGATCCCTATGTAAAATTGATGACTTGGGATGGAGAATGACAAAGTAATCTGAAATGATTTCAAAACCTCTTGGGGTATTTTCATTGTGTATTTATTTTTTTTAGTTTTCACTTGACACATATATGGAATAAACTATCTAATTATTTGGTTTTTGGTTTTTTTTGTAATATCATTTGATACCAGTATTCATTTATTATAATATTATTATGGTTTTTTTCATTATTATTCATCGATTATTTATTTATTTATTCTATTGTGATACTTAGATAAATAGGTTATAGTTTCCCAACATTATATGTATTAGAACTCCACTTCTAGGTAGCTACATCTATTGTTTGGGGATGTGTGCCTTATGTTATGTAACCAACCATCTCATGGAACCGACATGTGGCGGCTAGGTAATGACATTATAGAAAAAATAATCCCTTTAAAAAAAATTGAAAAATTTGTACCATGGGTCACAATATCTTTAATAAATCACTGTTAATTTTTTAAAAGTATTTTTGAAAAAAAAAATTAGAAAACATGTTTTTTAAGAAAAAATGATTTTGTTCATAGAGTGAAATAAATATGATTTTTCTAAAAAACATTATTTTGTGACCATCATAATATGAGTAGAGTAAAATGACAAGATGAATTTTATACTCCATAAGTAGAAATATTAAAATGAAATAAATGATTTTATTGGGATATATATCATAATTTTTCATCATTGGGTTCATAATCATGAGAAGTCCTGATAAATGAAGACATTGAAACATAAAATCCTTACCACATTTGTAACATTGAATCATATGAAACATTAAAGAATAATATTAAATAAATCATATAATATAATTATAATAAATAAATTCATTATATTATAAGGAAGAGGTTCTGTATATACACCACATAAAATATTGTAGGTATATTACATAACATACATCTTAATGAATGAAATTTGAGAAAAAAATCCCTTACTATTTTTTTAATATTTTAGATCATAATCCCTAACAATGAATAACATAAATTAAATAATAAATATCTTTATGAATTATATTCAATATATAACATGTTAAATGGGTTGTATACAAACCCAGAAAAGAAACAACTAGTGATGTTTCATATGTCCCCCCGAAATAAAAGAGTTACTAGAAATTTCTTACCTTAAGTCACAATATCCTTCCAACACAATAAAAAATCTTGTATAATAAATATTTGTTTATTATAAATATATTAAAAACCATTAATATATGTTTCATACCATATATTATTTAATTATGACCATTTATTACCCATTTAATAACAATTTCGTGTTAAATTCTTCTTGCAGGCAGCAACTACTTCATTTTTCATTCAAGTTTATATTTATTATTTTCACCTATTAATTAGACCATGAATCCATAATATTGATAATTTTAACCATGATTTAGATATAATAAGAATTCATTATATATTTATTTAGAGTAATCCATAATATTTAGAGATAAAATATTAAATTCATTGTTTATGGAGATGGTAGGCCATACATTGGCATGAAAACTTCATCCATTTTGTCGAGGGATAGAAATAAATAAATTTGAAGTATATATTACTATAAAAAATTCATTTATATGTCATATATATCACATATTATCATTAAAACCATCCTTTTTACCTTCCATGTAATGTGTGAATGAATCAGATCACTTCATGAGGTGGTAGTCCTCCACACACACGAGCAACATTGTCATATTCCCAAAGATTTTAAATTATTACGTTATATGTTATATATTAATTATAAAAGTAAAACAGTATCATAAATAACATATATTAATATTTAATCCTTCATTATATTCATGTTTTTGAGGTGGTGATGGAAAACGAATAACATTGGTTCATGAGGTGGTAGTCCTCTGTCCACATGAATAATGATTTTGATCCGATTTGATAAATGTGGAGATAGTTTCATGAACTTAACAAAAATCTAAAAAGAACAAAGAATATTTTAGATATTGAGAATATTATATAAATATTATTTAATAATAATTTATGGAGTTTGAGAAATAAATAAAATAAAAATGTTTATTGGAGATCCTTACATCTTTTTGGGTAAAGTCATTAGATTTTCACAAATATCCTTCTCATGTTTTGTTTTTGACAAAACTTATCACAAAACGAAAAGATGGAGTTAAATAAATTTTCCGATTATTTCCTCAAAAAATAATATGGTTTTGTATGTGTGAAGAGGAGAGGTGGAGGGGTGGCCTTGTATAAGTGAAGTGAGTAGTTGACATGAAATATATAGAATGAAAAAATTGTTCCTATATCTTTAACCTTAGAAAAGAAAATAATATACAACATAATTGTGATTTATATAGTATAAATTCATAATATTGTAATCTAATAATTTTTTAACTTGTTTTGTTTTATTTTGGCCATATCTTTTTTTATCTTACCAATAATGTTATTTTTACATTAACAGTGATAAAAAATGTTTAATATATTTACAATTCATTAGGGTAAAAAATTATGTTTAAATTATTATATTTTTTATAAATTTTATTCCTAATATGGAATCCATTTTTAGAAATTCCCTTCATAGAAGTGGAAAAGGTTAATATTAAATTAAACACCAAGATATGACGAATTTTTTATTTCAAATGAAAATGTTAATATGTTTAAACAAATTTAATATCAAGATTATACATGAAAATAATTATATCGACCTAAATTAAATTTATTGATATATATTTGAACTAATTTTACATTTAAAAAAATATAAAAAAATTTATCATTATAAATTAATTAAAATAACATACAACTCTCCATAAAAATCAATATCATTCAATATTCTATGAAAAATTAATATATTCAAAAAATATCAAAAATCTCACTCTAACATAATTTTAACATGATTATTTATAAAATGATGGTTCTTTTATCAAATTCTTAATATAAAATTTTATATATTTATTTTATTATTGTTCACAAAATTACATAAAATGTTTTTTTCAAGAAAATTGTATTTTAGAAAGAGATGAAGTCTTTTCCCAAAATTAAGTATTTGTTTATCAACATGATGTATTTATATAAAAAATTTATACTTAATATTTAATTTTTTTTCTTCATATTCATGATAAAATATTTAAAATTATTGTAATAATGGTATTTTTTAAATAATAATTTTAATAACTTGTTGTGGTTCATTAAAACTCGAGGTTGTGTGTAACATAAGATATCAAATAATATTAATTTATTCAAAAAAACCAAAAAACAAGCTTTGTTAAATTCTAAACCCATTTGATTTAATTTATTCCTATAATTTCCATCAGTTTAAAACAAAAAAAATCAAATATTTATTCCTCATCATATCCTTATGTTCCAACATAGCTTCCTCAAGCCAGTGGTATCTCTACCAAAATATGACTATGTGTGTGGTCTTGATTCATACAAATTAATCTTCTCAATCCTGAATATCCATTAGTTATTCCTCAAAGGAAATAAATTTTTCGTTTTTCATGACCAAATATTTTTGTACTTGTGAGGGGTTAGGTATATAACTTCCTTTAGAGAGATTCTTGGAACATGTCATTAACACTTGAGAGGTTTGGTGGAAGAGAAAATAGATAGGATACCATCCTATTATGTTCATGAATTTCAAATGGACCGATATAACTTGGAATGAGTTTTCCCTTTATTTTAAATATCATTACCTTCATCCATGGACTTATATGCAAATATTCATTATCACTAACTTCAAATTTTAGATCATGCCACTGATTATGAGAAAAAAATATAATGTTATCTTTAAGTTGCTTTTTTGATTCACTGAATAGCTCTAACCATGTCAATCAATTCATTAGATATCTCCAGTCCCATTAAATTTCCTTTTCCAAATTAATTCCTAAAATATAGAGATTTAAAGTTCTTTTTATATTTGGATTCATAAGGATACATTTAAATGCTTGATAGAAAGATAATTTTTTTAAACAACTAAACTTGAGGTAGTTGTTGATCCTAAATTTGTTGGAAATACAAATAATATGATCTCAATATACCCTCTATGGATTTAGTTGTTCACTCAAAATGATCAATTTCTTGAGCTTGATATGTAGTAAAAAACCATAACGCTGTAACAAGATATTGCTGGAGAATTCTATAAAAATGTTATATAAAACTCATATCCCAATAAAACATAATGAAATTTCAAAATACTTGAAAACATACAAATTCATTAATGAAGATATTTTAATTATTATTTAAAAAGAAATATTTTCTGGGAGTGATGGAGTTTTCTTACGTTATAAGGCAATCAATCCCAACCCATTAAACATTTGTCGATTTAGATGTTTTTTGGAGTCTGAAAAGAAAATCCGTAGTGACTTTTTTAATTTTTTGTTTCAGAATGGGTAATTTATACGATATCCCATTATAATTTTGTCTCTAATCCATAATATGATGACATAACAAGTACTGAGATATAAAATATTTTATATCTCTCTTTCTTAAATCCCACCAGACAAACTCTTTAAAATCTCTATATGTATTCATCATTCTAAGATTAGTAGATAAAAGAGACCTATGTGATAACTCTAAAAAATACCTCCAATATAGAGTGGATAGAACCCAAAAAGTATTCCAGATCCTTACCATTCCATAATGATCAAGGATATACTCATGAACATTTCTATCCATTTAGTAGCTATACATAATCATTATGTTCCTCTTTAATAATCACATGGATAGATGGTTTGACATTCAATTGAGAAAGTTATGTTTTTTCTCCATCCATTAGGATTTCTAGATTTTTCTTTTGTATATACATAAATATTGGATCATCCATTGCCACTTAATAGATAATCTAGAATGATCCATTCGAATTAAATCATTGCACACCTAGTTCCCTTTCCCGTAGTGTTATTGTATTGAGTGGTAATCATCACTAATCATCGATAACCATCATCTCTTGAGAATATTCAAATCCTTTTAATTGAATATATAATTTATACTTTTTTATATATCTATATATATACCTTTTATCTATTATTATAATTCCTTCGTATATTTTATGAAAAATTTACTGTAGTTAAATCCAAAACATGAGTTGGGAATTTTTTCTATTGAGGTTAGAATTATCATGAGACATAATATATAACAATTTCATTAAATATAAAAATACATATAAATCCATTCTTGGATGCATCAATATAGAATATAAACTCTTCTCCCCAATAAGATAATATAACCGTAGGCACACTGACTAAGCTTCTGTTTAGTTCCTTGAAATTTTGCTGAAATTATTTTTTCCAGAAGAATCTGGATCTTTTCCTTGTTAACATTGTGAGTGGAATATATAGTCCTGATAAATTATCTAAAAATTATCAATAATATCCATCTAATCTTATAAAACTAAGGATATTAGTCATCATGGATGATCTAGGCCAACATTCAGTATCCACCAACCATGATGGATCTAAAGATATACGCTCTCCTAACATTAAATTAACCCAAAAATAAAACCTTTTTTTATAAAAATATATATTTTTTAATTTGTAATATATATTATCCTTCCTTAAGTTCGTTACTTTTACACTCAAGTGATATTAATTTTCTTCCTTTCACTTTGAATAGATAATAATATCATCAATAAATACTTCTGAGAAGTGAACTAGGTAATCAAAAAATACAATATTCATAAATCCATTATGATATATGGGTATTTGTAATACAAGAAGGAAAAATTATTATATTCATATTTTCAAAATCTTTTTTAGAACATATTATTGGGTATATCCTCTTATTAACCCTCAATTGATGATACCCATATTGATGGCCAATCTTGTAAAATTATTGAGCTTTGTGTTGTTGATAAAATTGTTCATAAATATGGGGTTGAGGATAGTTTTTCATGATTGTGATGTTTTTCATATACTAACAGTCAATGCAGAGTTTCATTAATCCATCATTGTTCTTAACAAAAATAATAGATCCACCCAAATGTCACATATGTGGAAGAATGTGTCCATTTTCAAGGTTAATCTATAGTTTCTTATATAGCTACAAAAAATAAATTCAGTTTATTCTATAGATACTTATTAAAATTTGTTCGGTAATAGGTATGAGTGCTACTGAGAACCCAACTTCATGATTTGGTGAATTACTTGGATACTATTCTAAAAGACATCAATAAATTCCCACATAATAGTCGTATCATCATTGTCGACTATCTCCAGAACTGTTTGATATAAAAATCCTTATTTAATTTAAATCAAGACTCAGATAAAGGATGTGATCCCCATAGGATGTTCATAATGATTTTATCATTGATATATGATCATAGGTTGGTTTGGAATATCAAACTTTATTCCCTTCATTGACAATTGATGTGGCATTTGTGTATAGAAATCCAATAAATGAATAATATTGTATCAAGTTCAACAAGCGGAAGAATTACAATTTTTTTAGAAAGAAATTTCGAATAAATATCAACTGGCTTGGAATCCTATAATTTATATGTCATCATAAATTAAATAGTGGTTTTCACTTATACTTATACATCTAATCCTTATGGTGGAGTATTTATACAATTATGAAATTATTTAGATATATATAAATGAGTAGATCATAACTCAATTGAGGAATTTTTAGTTCTATAGTAGATGTTATGTATTCCATTAACGATCATGTTATCGCATGCCACTTTAGAAAAAATGGCCATATAAGATTCCCCCTTATACCTCAACTTAAAAGGTTTTTTATGTTGATCGTCGTCATTAAACATCATACATGGGAATTGGTTTTCATAGTTCTCATACTCCTTTCATTTGAAACACTTAATTTTCCGTGGTCTATTACATTCATATTTCCCTCTATCTTCATAATTCCATATATTCTTCACACCACATTGGAAATCACTTACATGATGACCATCATTCTCACCCATAAAAAATTTATTATTACCCTTTTGAAAATTCACTCATTGATTATTTCCTCACCATTAATATGAATAAAATTTAATCCTTGTCTCTATATGGTTTTTGAGTTTACATTAACTAAATTATTCTATTTTGTTTCAATAATATGTGATTGATAGGAAACATGGATCATTATTTCCACCTATAGATCACATAAAATTATTTCTTTATAGCTAATTAAGTCCCATGTGGCTAACTTCCTTTGGAGGCTTTGTTTTAAGACATTAAATAATGGATTTACCTTGGTTTAGGTTAGATTATAATTCAATAAGTTTACCATAAATGTCTTATAAATTTTCTCCAAATGAACCAAGAGATTCATTATTCTTATGTTTTTTTCGCAATTACTTCCTTCTCCATTTTTAATGAAGTATAAAATGTAAGAAATTACTTGGAAATAATATTATAAATGCATCCCACTATATGGAGTTAATCTAATAATATTTACCAGTATTTATTATGACATTAAACCGTTGATGTTCCATTCATTGTAAATGATGGAAAACAAAAATGACTTTTTATGTTCTAAAAATATGAGAATGGAAAAGTTATTTTTTATATTACTAATTCATTACTCATAATCTAGAGGATTAGTGGATCCATTTAATGAATTTTAGATTTACCTCAGAAAGTACTCAATATACTGTTTTCCCCACATTTCTTGTTTGGAAGATCATCGTGATTTTTTTAGGAAGTTATTGTTAACATAAGAATGAGATTTTATTATTTAATCTCCCATAATTATTGGTTTCTTAGGAGGAAAATCATTTCATTTTTTTCCTAGTGAACTTTTTTATGGTTCCTGGGGTGTCATCCATTGAGTAAAAATTATTATTACAATAAAAAATAATCACAGTGGTGGACCACAAAATTACTAAGAATTAAATATAATATTTTTAAATCTTGACACCTTATATTAAATCTATGGCAGCTTTGGTTTATCCCTTATTAAAATAAAATATAAATCATTCATAATGGTTTTGAATGTTTTTATAAAATTCTAATGTATATCCATTTTGTGTGACAAACTAGGTGTTCATCAAGACCTATTATTGTTCACCAAGTGATGATCTATTCTAGATCAAAAAAGCCATTTCATATTTATTACCCCTAAGTACCTCTATTCCAGATTCAAAACCACTTTTTATATCTATATAGGGATGCTATTTTAGTGAAAACACATTTTATCCTTTAACAAAATTATAGGGTATTTTCAAATAATATGAATCATCCTTGTTATTCCCCTTATAAATAACTTTATGGGTCTCGATAATGTTTTCTCATTGAATTATTCAAAGACTAACTACCCATTTCTTTAATAAAAACTGTAATGTACCAAACTTCTCACACATTAATATTACATCTTAATAAATGAATATTCATCACATAACATAGTGATCCACAACAGAATCATTTAGGTCTAGTATCTTTGGGAACTTGGTCACATAAAAAATGGTCCTTAATTGAGATTAACTACCTCCCATTACTATCATCATATATAGAACCCATATTATACATATAATACATAATACCTTTCATCATAACATGTGACAAGGAAACATAAGTAAGGGTGAGAAAAAATGATTTATAAGGGTAAGAAACTGTTATATCAACATATAATGAGAATATGGTTATGTGTACATGATAATAAAAATTGAATATCATACACTTTATATCATAGATGTTAAACATTACTCATCACAATAAAACTGGATGTTCATAAGGATTAAATAATAGTTGAATTTGAGAGCATAAACTACGAGAACATAAAATTGGAATAAGGAATATATTTATTTCATACATATAATCTTATAAAATAATTTCTTTAGTAGTTCAATTCTCATTTCCAATACTATCATATAAGAATGGGTTCACTCCACAAACTATGGAAGTTTTCATGGTTCACTCGTAATACAATTATTGTTGAAAGAGTCCATTAATGTTCTAGAGACTATCCCCATTCTAGTCTTATTTATATCATGAGATATCAATATTTACCCAATGAATTAAATAGATATATAGGTATTACCCATAAAATAATGGAAACCATACTATAATTAATTATTTTTGAATCATATTTACACATTATTTTTGAGTGAGTTTATTTTTATGCTTAAAAACTTATTTATCTGAAAACTCTTATAAAATTTATAATCCCTCTCAATTTTAATTAATGAAAAAAAAACTAATGGGAAATTGTAATAATTAAATTTATAGATTATATACTTATAAATATTAATTCAAATGATGTCCATTACTAGTTATAGGGTAAATTTAAAATCATCATATCCATGAAAAAAAATGTATTTTTCAGAAAACCGCCTTTCATCACGCACACATGTTTTATTTTAAATAAAATTGTATCTAATCTATTAATTTAATTTACTAAAATTTATTCCATATTTAGATTCACTATTGTTAATTATATGTTATAATTTCAACTTAATTTTTAGAAAATATGAATCGAAACCGTAGTAAATGTAAATAGGTTATTTATGTGTAAAAAAATAATAATAATATCATTTCATAGGGATAATTTTGGTAACCATAAACATATGAATATATAAATTTTATTTTCAATTAAATGATTATCATATTTATAACTTTGTTTACTCAATTAATGATTTAGTAAAATTTTGATAAAAATATGTTTTTAACGTGAAATAATTCAAATTTTATTTTTTTGAAATATAAAATATCAATTAAGTCATTCCATTTGATGAAATATTGAATATTGATAAGAAATTATATTATAATAAAATAATACCATTATTTAATTTTTATTATTTATATATGACAATATATTTTTTATATAGTGAAATGTAATTTTTATAATAGTTCAAATACTATTATTGACAAAATCCATAATATATCAATAAATTTAAATTTGTGTTTTAAAATTGAACATTAAAAATATTTAGTGAATTATTTTGATAAAATAAATTTTATTTTAGTAATATTCTAATTGAAAAAATCTAGTGTTGAAAATTTCATAATTTTATGATATTGTCAAATTTTGGTGTCAAAATTAAATATGGTTAAATATATAGTGTGTAATATGACATCATAATGGCCCAAAAGTGGGTTAAAAAATTATATTTATTTAATAAAGGATCAAATATATGTTTCATCTTTATAACATTGTGAATTTTTGGTTATTTTATTATTTTTATAAATCTTTTTGAATCCTGCAAAAAATATATTATATTTTAAGGTTTTAAAATCTATTCATTATAAACATGACTCACTTACAAATCACCAAAGGTAATATATGATTGATTTAGTCTAGTGTAGTTATAAAATAAAAAAATTCCATCCAAATTTAATGAAATATTTTGTCACGACCCATCCTTGGGGCCCGTGCGTGACTACCCCAAACCCGCCTTCCGTAGACCAGGGGCTGGCGACTAGCACTAAAGGCATAAATCCCGATAAAATGGAAGGCATTGCCTTTATGATGCATAAACACACACACACACACCAAGAGTACAAGCAGATGTAAACCCTAATTAATACTGAAAACAAAAGTAGGGTTGAATGTAAGGGGCTAGAAACAAAAGACCAATTGTAATGTACAAGTAAAAGAAAAACAGCTGAAAGGTGACAAGCAGCTCCAGGATCATCCACCCCAGATCCTACCTGAAGGGTAGGTACAGATAGCGCAGCTCCTATATCGTCCAACACGGATCCTACCTGAAGTGTAGGTACTGATAGACTACTCAGCACCCTCATCCGTCAACCTCCTCTGGGCACCGACTCGTCGTGTGGTCCACCTTCGAGTACCGACTCGTGGTGAGGTCCACCTTCAGGTGTCGTCCAGTCCTCGTACACTCGGCCTCCGTCTGTGCTGTCTGTCGCCTGCATCCAACACAACGAGGTGCGGGCATAGCCCGTGCAGGGGTGAGTATAATGATACTCCGTAGGGACACTAAGACCCTCAAGGTCCCACTAAATCCATCAAGGATAAAACACAGAGAAACATCTCAACAGATAAACTTTACCTAGATATATTCCTATACATATACCTATGTTATCAAGTAACCCATCTCAATCAAAAGGAAAACACAAAGGTCCTTGACTCTTCTAAAACCAGGATTTTCATTTTTGAAACCACATCTGCTGGAAAACTCCTCCTCATTCAAGTACAGTGGCCCTGTCATGACTCTGAGGTGCTACTTGCTAACCTTTGACTTCTTAGGTACTCCTCATGTCGATTACCGTGGGTCTACTGCCAAATACTGGGTGCTCCATCTGTTGAGGGTCTGCCACCAAATACTAGGCACTCTCCCTAATAGCTTATAGCGGTACTCCTCCTGTCGAATACCATAGGTCTGTTTCCAACTACCAGGCACTCCATCCTCCATGGGCCTGTTGCCAAATATCGGGCACTCCGTCCACTGGTCTAATCGAATCACTCCGAGTCGAATCGGTCAAGCAGTTGGCTAGTCTATGGCTACTAGGTCTCCGTACTGTGTATACTCATCTCTAGGAGGGTCTGCTCCATGAGCTACTGGTCGATACATAGAAGTGTCACGTAATCTCATGTGTAAGTATCTCAAACGACCGCCTCGTCATAGGGGTATCAACGCAGTAGACGCCGCGTCAATCAGAGGCCCGCTCTGTGATTTTTTAGCATTTCCGTTCGAGGGGCCTGGTTGGATTTCAGGTACAATCCAACCCAGTTATACTCCAACATCATACAAACCATAGTTTAAGTATGGAAAAAGAACCGTCTTATCAAGATAAATCCAACATAGGCATTGGCACATCAATCGGACGTTTGGTTCATATGATATAAGTGTTTCTGCTCTGAGGGCCCGGTTGGTTTTGGGTTCGAACCAACCTAGTCGTACTTCAAATGACACCGGTTAACGAAACTGGTCACACCATTGCTATCCATACCTAAAAACACACGAGATGGACTACCCATTGCTCCAAAATGGATAGTAGGTAAAAAAAGTTGCATTTCATAGCAACACGCGCGAACCAGGCCTCGTGGAGCCCGCGCCTCGACCTCGACATAAATATTCAAAATTAGTCTTCAAAAATCCATCTCAATTATAGGGTCACAATGTTTCAGACCGTTCATCATTACGACACCATATAAGAGAGATTTTTCTGATACAATATCTCAAAATAATAATAATGTTATTATTATTCGGTGTTTCATGGGCCCGAGCCACGAACCAGAATTTAGTATCCAACATTAGACTTGAATTGACCGTATTAATGACAAGTTTACATCTCCACTGATGGCCAGTCAGTCAGAAGTCGCACAGATTAGTTATGGTGGGTTGAAGATTTAATAATAATATTAAATCTATTATTTACCAAGCGCTTCGGGTAACCGATCCAAAAACCCGAAAAAGACATCCAATATTGGACACGGAATGTCCGTCTCAGAATCAGGGTCGCACTGCCACAGAAGATTTGTCAAAATGAGGTCGCACGAATAAGTTACGATCAAAAACGTTTTTTATCAACAAAAATAATAATATGATTATGATATTATTATTTTTATTTGATTTATTTGAAGTATCCCATGTCACGCAACACCTCTCTCCAATTTTGGTGCACCTCACTCCCTTTTTCACGCATGGCCAACACTCCACTTTGAATTCATTCTCTATATTCTTTTCATTTAATCTTATCTTTTATTTTATATCATCATTAATATATTTGTCTTCTCTCTCCAATCTTACGCTTCTCTGATGACGACTTCTTTCTCCCAATTAGCGCCCCAACATGCTGCACTGATGGATTCCACCTCGGCCTGCCAACCTTGCTCCGCCAGACCGTCCTACTCACGCCACGAGTTCCTTCCACACTCCATTATGACTTTGATATTACTCAGAAAAAAGATACGAATGCATATCCATGATCCTCAGGTCGATATCTTCGTGTCTGTATGTCGTGCTTAGGGAAAAATGTGTTTCCAGCATGCTTAATTATTTGTGGATGAAGAACACGTGAAGAATGCGTGGATAATGAATACGGAAAGATCATGGTAAAAGTGTGTATTGATAGTCATGTTAGTTTCGACATCATTTTTGAGAATCATGAACATGGGGAATTATAAATTAAATAATTATCATGCTTCAAGAATTTCAAATTCAAGTTAAACAAGAAGACAATTAATTCAATCAATTGTTTATCAATCTGCGAAGTAATTTATTCAATTCACATTTATCATGAGAAATTTAATCGGGGGTAATGAATCCACAAAGATATGTCCTACAAATAAATTCTCATGCTCGAGGGTATAAACCACATAAATGAGAAATATAAAATATTCCCCAACCTCGAAATAATGTCGCATGTCGTCGATCCGTGGAAGAAAAACGTCGTGATAGATGGGGTCGTGAAGAATTGCATTACGGAGAATAGAAGAAAAATTTCTATATCTATATCTCCATAGCATTCCCAGGTTTTCTCCATCACCACAATTTCCCAACTAAAATAATATCTCCTCCTATTATTTTATTCCCACAACAATTGATTTAAGAATCAAACACTATAATTAATTAATTAGATAATCTCCTTAATTAATTATAATGTGTTGGAAATTTAATTGGGAGGAAGGTGGAGAGTTTAACAATCTTAATAAATTGAATGGCTGTCACAATAAATGCAAGGGAGTTTAAGGGGGTTTCAAAGGAGGTGAAACGTTGGGGATCATGTGGGCCCCACCTCTCATATATCCACACATGGGTAGTTAGGTTTCACTTTTAACTCCCCTTTTTAGGATAAAACTACCATTGATATAAATAAAATTTTTCAGTACTGATTTTATTTATTTTATTCTAGATTCCCAAATAATAATTCTCAACCGGCTTAAAACGCAATTGTGATAAAATTCCCTTTAAGCAATTACCGGCACTGAGAGTTCATCAGTGCCCTCAGATTTCAATTCTGAGCACCAGTTCAAAAGATAGAAATACCCACTCATTCGTTTACTAAACGTACCTGAGATAAACTTTCGAAATAGATTCTAGGCACACCGGGCCTCAGAATCAAGTGCCTTCAAAAGCCACAGACTCGTAAGATTACAAAGTATTTATGAAAAAAATTCCTTGAAATTTCCAGGTCTTTACATTACTCCCACCTCAAGGCTTTACATCCTCGTAAAGCTACAACATAAACTAAGGAATCAAAAAAAAGTACTGAGCACACATCTGAGCCTCCCACTCCCATGTGCCCTCCTGTAGGTTCCCGTGATGCCAATGAATGTGCACTACAGGAATCAATCGTCCACGTAGGACCTGATCCTGAAAAGCTCTTCTGGTATCCCTCTGACCACATGAATGGGTTTACGCTTCTTCGTCAATGTTAAAAGTGGTGCAACAACTCTAGAGAAGTCAGTCTCAAATCTAAGTCTTCCCGACTCGTGAGTGATTGATTGCTCCCACTTATGCATGATTTCATCCTTTGGTGCCTGGGGTTTCAATTTTGATGTCCAACAAAAACCCATCCCAATGTTGTAGGTAAACCACAACCTTTTTTCCTAATAATTTCAATCTGTGTATGAACTATGGTTGCCCAGTTCATACCAAAACTAACGTTATAAGGCCTTGACGCTTCCACCAAGAGGTTCCAACCAAAACTCTCAGCTCAAGGGTTAGATCACACCATCATCGTAAGTGTGATTATCGAGTCTCCTCCTAAAGTTATCTCCATACGTGAGGTTCAAGGTAATGGTTTAACCAGAAACTCTTAGTCTGGGACAAGATTTGTGGAAGGAATGATTAGTACCTATGTCTATTGATACAACATCTAGTAGTAGACCCAAACCGTTCCTCGAATCATTATTCGAGACCTTGGGTCACACTCCTTGATAGCAAGAAACTATTCTTTTCCCCTACACTCCTTGCTCTGCTTCCACGTCTACTGCTTTTCAGATTCACCTGTCCTTAAAACTTCCTCTTCTTAATACAATTTACACGCCCATGTCTTCGAGACTGGTTCCAGTTTCCAGATTTTCCACTGCTAACCTTCACTGGTTGTATGCACTCAGCCAACGAATTCTCAACCACAAAGGTTCTCTCAAGAACCCTAACATAATTTGGAATGCATAGAGGAAAGGTGATGACTCAAATGTCCTTAAACACACCTCAATCAGAAGTCTGAGCCCTGGAGCACTGATCGTATCGTAGTCATTAAGTACTAGGAATGATCGGTACGCCTCGATGATTACTCAGCTACCGACATGTCGTCACGCCGAAGCTATATAAGCTCTAGAAAACTCTCAGACACCTTCTCAAGACAGTCCTCAGCCGCCTGTGAGTCGAGATCACCTCGGAACCTGAGGGGTATCTGATGCTGATACACGTGTAAGGCACTGAACCTACATGTATCATCTACCGGTACCGCCAGTTGAAACTGCTGACCAAAAGTTATTGATATAGATGGAACAATACCCTAAGGTACTATCTCAGGCATCGGTCCATGTACCAAAGTACCATCACTATGCTGACCATCCTCATGGTCACTCGCTAGGAAACACCAGTAGCTCAGATCCCCATCTGCTCTACTGGTGTCTAAACGAGGTGTAGATCTCTAGAAATCACGTCCATCTAGTCCACTGCTTCCTAGGAATATGTCTCGCCTCGTAACCTCGAACTCCTCTGCTGTTGGAACTTGTGCAACACACTCTATCAGCGTACATCGTCCGCTAGTATGGCTATTCATCTACTGCCCAACGGGAGGTGGTGTTGTTGGTACATCACACGAATGTGCCATTATAGTAAGAGGGCCCTGCACCTGAGCGCCATCGCTCAGTGGGCCATCGTCGTGTACTCTCCCAGAACTCCAACTGACTGTGTGCATGGAGGCATCCTGAATAGATGCGACACAGTCAACCGATTTAAACATGGTGAGCTGACCTGTTTGAGCTGACTTTAAGAAAACTTTTGAAAACACAAACGCAATTAGTGTCTTCGTGCACTGAGTCAGAAATCAGAAGTCAGGGTCCTGATGTATGGATACGTCAGCCACCACACCAACACTGGATTCTCTGGACTAAAAACCACATTCGGTATACTTAACACTATTGCTTCATAGAATGAAAATATCAGTGTCATAAGTTCTGCGGTAGAACCGACTCCTTTGATACCAATTTTTCACGACCCGCCCATAGGGCCCGTGCCGTGACTACCCCAAGCCTGCCTTCCATAGGCCAGGGGCTGGCGACTAGCACCAAAGGCAAAAATTCCAATAAGAGGGATGAAATTGCCTTTATGAAACGTAAACACACACACACACACCCATAGTACAAGTGGAAGTAAACACTAAGTAAAACTGAAAACAAAAGTAGTTCTGAAAGTAAGGGGCCAGAAATATAAGCCCAAATGTAAAGTACAAGTAAAAGGAAAATAGCTGAAAGGTGACAAGTAGCTCCTGGATCATCCACCGTGGATCCTACCTGTAGGGTAGGTACAGATAGTGCAGCTCCTAGATCGTCCACCATGGATCCTACCAGAAGGGTAGGTACATATAGCCTCTTAAGTGCCCTCGTCAGTCAACCTCCTCCAGGTACCGACTCGTCATGTGGTCCACCTCCGGGTACGGACTCATCATGAGGTCCACCTCTAGGTGTCGTCTAGTCCTCGTACACTCGGCCTCTGTCAGCGCTGTTCGTCGTCTACATCCAACACAATGAGGTGTTGACATAGCCCATGTAGGGGTGAACATAATGATACCCAGTAGGGACCCTGAGACCCTCAAGGTCTCACTAAATCCAACAATGATAAACCAAAAAGAAAGATCTCATCATATAATCTTTACTTAGGTACATGCCCATACATATGCATAATTTATCATGTAACCCATATCAATCATGAGGAAAACACAAAGGTCATTGACTCATATCAAACCGGGATTTCCATTATCGAAACCACAACTACTTGAGAAATCCTCCTCTGTCGAGTACAGTGGCCATGTTATAGCTCCAAGACGCTACTCACTAACCATATACTGCGAGGTACTCCTCCTGTCGAGTACCACTACCATGCTGCCAAATACCAGGTGCTACGTTCGCTGAGGGTATGCCTCCAAATACAAGGCGCTCTCCCTAATAGCCAATAGAGGTACTCCTGTCGAGTACCATGGGTCTGCTCCAAACTACCAAGCGCTCCTTCCATCATGGGTCTGCCTCCAAATACCGGGCGCTCCGTCCACTGGGCTAAGAGAATCACTCCGAGTTGAATCGGTCAAGCAGTCGGCAGGTCTATAGCTACTAGGTCTCCGTAGTCCGTACGCTCATCTCCAGGAGGGTCTGATCCATGAGCTACTGGTAGATACTTCCAAGAGTCATGTAATCTCACATGTATGTATCTCAAAGGACCTCCTCCTCATAGGGGTCTCAACGCAATAGACGACGCATCAATCGGACGCTCGGTCTGTGAGTTATTAGCATTTCCGTTCTAGGTGCCGGGTTGGATTTCAGGTACAATCCAACACAGCTATACTCCAACTGCGTCCAGACCTCAGTTGAAGTATGCCAAAAGAACCATCTCATCAAGAGGAATCCATCATAGTCAACGAAACGTCAATCGGACATCCGATCCTTATGTTATATGTGTTTCTGCACCGAGGGCCCTATTGGTTTCGGGTTCGAACCAACACGGTTGTACATCAAATGCCACTGGTTAACCAAACCGGTCACACCATTATTATCCATACCGAAAAACACACGATATGGACTACCCATTTGTCCAAAACGGATAGCTGGTGAAAAAGTTGCATTTCACTACAACACGTGCAAACTGGGCCTCTAGGGACCCGCCCCTTGACCTCGACTTAAATATCCAAAATTGGTCTTGAAACATCCGTCTTAATTCTAGGGTCATAACGTTGTAGATGGTACATCATTCTGACACTGTATAATAGAGATATATCTGATACAAGATCCCGTAATAATAATAATATTATTATTATTCTGTGTTTCGTGGGCCCAAGCCACGAACCAGAATTTAGTATCCAACATTAGACTTGAATTGACCGTATTAATGACAGGATTACATCTCCACTAACAGCCAGTCAGTCGGACGTCGCACACATTAGTAATGGTGGGTCGAATATTTAATAATATTATTAAATCTATTATTTACCGAGCACTTCAGGTACCCGATCTAAAAACCTGAAAACGACATCCAATATTGGACTCGGAATGTCGGTCTCAAAATCTGGGTCGCACTGCCACAGACGGTTCGTGAAACTGAGGTTTCACGAATAATTTACGGTCGAAAAAGTTTTTTATCGACAAAAATAATAATACGATTAATATATTATTATTTTTATTTGTTTTATTTGAAGTATCCCATGTCGTGCTCCACCTCTCTCAAATTTTGGTTCGCCTCACTCCCATTTTCACGCGTGGCCAACACGCCCCTTTGAATTCCTTCTCTCTATTATTTTCATTTAATCTTATCTTTTAGTTTATATCATCATTAAAATATTTTCCTCCACTCTCCAATTTTACTCTTCTCCCATGATGACTTCTTTATCCCAATTAGCACCCCAAAATGTTGCACCGACGGATTCTACCTCGGTCTGCCAACCTTGCTCCGCCAGACCGCCCTACTCACGCCACAATATCTTTTAGCACTCCATTCCGACATCGATTTATCTCAGAAAAAATATACGAACGCATATCCATGAACTTCTTGTCGAGATCCTCACATCTGTATGTCGTGCTCAAGGAAACATTGAGTTTCCAGCGTGCTTAATTATTTGGGGATGAAGAACACGCAAAGAATTCATGGACAAGGAATAAGGAATGATCACGGTCAAAGTGTGTATCGATAGCCGTGTTAGTTTGGTCATCGTTATTGAGAATCAAGAACATGGGGAATTGGAAATTAAATATTTATCATGCTTCAAGAATTTCAAATTCAAGTTAAATAAGAAGAAAATTAATTCAATAAATTGTTTATCGATCTGCGAATTAATTTATTTAATTCACGTTCATCATGAGAAATTTAAACTGGGGTAAGGAATCCACAAAGATATATCCTACAAATAAACGCTCATGCTCGGGGGTATAAACCACAGAAATGATAAATATACAATATTCCACTACCATGCAAAAATGTCGCACGTCGTCCATCCGCAGAAGATGAACGTCGCGGTAGATGGTGTCGCATAGAACGGTGTTGCAGAGAAGATAAGAACACTTTCATTATATATATCTCCAGAGATTTCCAGGTTTTCTCCAACACCACAATTGCCCAAATAAAATAATAGATCCTCCAATTATTTTATTCCCACAAAAATTGATTTAAGAATCAAACACTATAATTAATTAATTGGACAATCCCCTTAATTAATTATAATGTAATGGAAATTTAATTCGGAGGAAGGTGGAGAGTTTAACAAACTTACTAAAGTGAATGGTTGTCACAATAAATTCATCGGAGTTTAAGGGGGGTTTCAATGGAGATGAAAGTTTGGCGCTCATGTGGGCCCACCTATCATATATCCACACATGGGTAGTTAGGTTCCACCCTTAACTCCCCTTTGTAGGGTAAAACTACCATAGATATAAATCAAATTGTACACTACCAATTTTATTTATTTTATTCTTGATTCCCAAATAATAATTGTCAACCCGCTTAAAATGCAACTGCAGTAAAGGTCCCCTTAAGTAATTACCGGAACTGCGAGTTCATCGGTGCACTAGGATTTCAATTCTGAGAACCAGTTCAAATGATAGAAAAACCTGCTCGTTCGTTTACTGAACGTACCTAAGCTAAACTTCGTAAATTTATTCCGGGCACACCGGGCCTCGGAATCAAGTGTTGTTATAAGCCACAGACTTGTAAAATTACAATGTATTTAAGAAAAAAATTCCTTCAAATTTTCAGGTCTTTACATATTTTGAACAAATATGGGACTTTTTGTTGTTTTGATTTCTTTTTTATATATATTATAAAAGCTATATTTTGTAAATAATATAGAACTCCCTTCCCCCTTCAAATATAAACCAATCCATTAACCCTTAAATATTCACTAATAAATCTTTGTATCATTTATTTACTCTGTAATTACCTTTCTAGAGTCTTCCCAATTTTCCCTTGAGTTATCAAGAAGATCCTTCCATGTTTTTGGTATTACCCTTCCAACGTAAGGGGTTTGTCTCTTATATTTTTAATTAAAGCACCTACTTTGTATTTATCATTTTTGATTACAAATTTCTTATGATTTCATGATGTTATAAATATTCAAATATTATCCAATTTAAATCCTAGTAATTGCAGATCGTGTATATCCTATAATTATATAATTTTCTAATGTAGTTACTCTGTTGTAATTTCTTAAGGGAGCTTCTCTTTCTCCTCTTCATTCAAACACCCTATTTGGTTAATGCACTTTGTCATCCAATTAATATTTACTTGAAATTATCTTGTAGATCCCCATAAATTCCATTATTAAGTTCATTTTATGAGTTACCTCTTTTACTCTCATTAATATCTCCCATGATTCATTATGTACCATCGTTATAAATTCGGCATTATCTTATGATTTTTTTCATTCTTTTTTTATTCAAGACACCTCCTTATCTTATGCCTATTATTTTTTAGATATTAATATGTTATTATGTTCCCACATACCCATCATACATTAATTTGGACTTCATAGTGATGATGGATTTTCTTTTTATTTCAATTAAACATTTTATGAGTCTTCGTGTACTTTCGTTATGCTATCAAAATTGCACATTGATTTTCCATGATGAAATTTTTTCAGGGGTATACCCATATCCATTTACCCTCAAGGTTATTCACCTAGTTATACCTTTATATAATTAATTTTGGAATACCATGTGTGTAATCCATATTCCTTAATTGTGGGATGAAATGATAATTAAAATGATTCTATGTTGAATGATCTCTGTGGAACACATATTCATGTACATGACAGGAAATAGATTGTTGAGGCCAAAAATATATAGTTTTCTAATGGATTGGGCAATTATTTAGTCTCATGAAATGTCACGTATGGGATTTGGGAGTGAATCTTGTACATTATTAGACTTTAACCACCATGTTATTATATTTTTAGCCATGTCATATGTTTCTGATGTAATGTTTAATGGTGTTTCCATATTTCCTATGTTTCCATTATGTTATCATGTCCTATCATGCCACTTTGTTCATGTTTTTGTTTCTTGCCCCTTTTATGTCCCACTTAAAATCTTATTGTCTAACAGTAGTACTATCTCCCTATTATTCATTTTTAAATCCCTTCTTGGACCTTATATATAACCTCTTTCTTATGTATGGCTCCATGTTATCCCTTCTAGTGTCATAAAATATGGAAAATTATGAGAAGGGTAATAATGTTTTCAAAAATTCAGTTTCACCGTATGTTTTCTATTGTTATTTAATGTACCTAATTATAAAAATACACTAGAATTCTCAATATTTTGGTTTCTATTATGTGTACTCTTAGGTAATAAATCATGAATAAATTTGTAATAAATAAATGGGTTTTCATAGAATTAGTAATTTCTATTGGGGAGAATGGTATCTTTATGCTGGTTATCTTGGAAAAAATAAACAAAAATTGTATTGGACCCTGACCGATTTTAAAATCCTTATTCTAGATAATGTTTTCTCACAATATAATTCCCTCCCTCATTGGTATATTTCATTAAGGATGTCTTTATTTAAGTGTTCATTAAGTTACCTACAATGTGGTATAATGAGTTCCCCATGGAGCTAGTCCTATGAGGTGATCCTATCTCTTTTCTACCCTACAATATGCAACCAATGTATTTGTTAATGTCAAAATTGTAGTTAGAGGATCTAAAATATAAGTTATTCATACTTCCTAGTACATCACTAAGGTGGTTCACTATGTTATTCTCCAAGAATTCAAATAGAAAATTGTTTTTATGTGTGGATTACTAGAGGTCAAACTAGATGATAATAAAGAACCGGTATCCTATTATATTAAATAAAAATTTATTTGTTTATATGAAAGGTTTCTGAATATTGTCCAACATTTAATTGAATTTATGTTACCATAATTTGAGGGTGAGATCGTATGATATACTCTGTACTTATTTTATGATCATAAATGGATTGTATGAGCTCATGGAAAATGATTCTAGTGTGACAACTGATTTGGAGGTATATACGGCCTTGATAAATTGGATATTCTATCAATATCTTGATTAGTTTTTGGTTTCCCAAATTTAGTAAATCTTGTTGTATTCATAATCTAAATATGATCATGGTGAATATTTTTAAATCATCTTATGTATGTTGAGTGAGCATCTATAATACACCATTACTTCTAAATGTCATTTTTTTATTTACCAACTACACTATATTGGTCATGTTATCTCAGAAGTTGGAGTGTTTGTAGTCCTGGAGAAGGTGAAAGTAGTGGTTTATTTAGAGAATCCTATGAACATATTAAATATTCATAGTTTTAGGGGTTTGTAATGATATTATTGTCAATTATTCTAGTACATCATCCATATTAGAAAATATGTTTTCAGTCTAACTAAAAAAGTGGTTATTTTTTATAGGTCATTTTTAAGGATGCTCATTTGGAATTTACAAGCATAAAAAACTCAACACCAATACTTGATTTACCATATATGGTTAAAGAGTATATCATATATTGTGATGCATCATGAGTTGGCATTGGGGATGCTCAAATGTAGAAGGATAATGTTATTTTGTATGGCTGCAACCATTTGATGTATTATTAGCAGAATTATCCTACCAATGACTTGGGGTTAGTTATGGTCATATATTCTTTGAAGTGTTGGTGAAATTGATTATTCGGTGATATATTCATGGCCTAAATAGATCACATTATTTAAATGTACATATTGTAATTTTGGGACCTAAACCTTCAGAAAAGGAGGTGCTTCGAGTATCTGTAGTATATAGAAATTCATTTAGCATATACTTTTGGAAATGGAATCATCATTTTCAAATATATGAGTAGTTATAAACTATCTCAAGTAGTGTTTGAATAATTTTATGATTGGTGGTTGATGTTCTTTTCATGTAAATTTATCTAGATATTAATATTTCATAGGGGAGAAAATCCTTGACATCAACAATTTTCATTAATATACATATAAATTATATCAACAGGATGATGTTGTCCAATTGAATTATTTTTCCCTAATAGGAAGTATATATGGTTCGGATCGACCATTGGATTGGGTCTTTAATGGTGATGAAACTATTCATGCCCGTGGATATATATGTATTCCTACAAGAATGAATGAGTATTTGATGAGGGGGTACCATGCTAAAAAATGAGAGGTACATCCTGTAATGAAATATTTGTATCACAATTCCTATAGATTCTATTGGTTTCCATGATTAAAGAAATATATATATGGGTTTATGGAATGATGATACACTTATCCATAGGTTAAGAATGAGAATATTTTTCCTACTGGGTTATAATAGCCTTTTCCCATTCCAAAATATATGATGGATGATTTTTCAATTGAATTTGAAATAGGGTCACCTTGTAAAACTCAAAATAATTATGCAGTGAGGGTGATCAAGGATCTATTAATGTAGGATTCCCATTTCATTCATATTAGGTATACCTTCACCATATATGATCTGAGTAGACACTAGGTGAAAATAATATTTTGGTTTTATTTTGTCCCATATAGAATTATTTTTTATTAAGATCCTATTTATACCTCATGTTTCCACATGCTCTTCACAAGGTAGATCCCAAACCCCTTTTTTCATTTTCAAATAATCCAATTTAGGTAAGTGGGAACCTCACAATTACCAGATACCATAATCATAACATAATATTAACATATGTTCAATAGAATGTTAAATTAAAACAAAATCCATGTGATGCCAAAATCTACTAACTTCAAATTACAAAAAAACATACCACCGCCATAATCCACAAACCATGAGGAGATTGGTGCCTCAATTCACGCACCTTTATGTTCATGATCACTAGCATCGTCAATACATTCCCCATATATAAAACCATGGGCAATTATACATCATTTATCTGGATCCACTTCATCCATGTCCCCTCAATCATCACCCAGTAATAGAATGAAATCCAACCAAAACCAAACGCCAAGTAAAACTGCATCATATTACAAATCATGGAAACACCATTGTCATTCACCAGCATGAACCCCTAGAGTCAATTATAGTATGTACTCCTGAAGCCATAATGAAGTTTAACCATCACCACTAGAGAAAACAAAACAAAAGGATGAAAAAGTCCAATTTAAACCCCCCTAGAACACCATAGATGGGTCAGAATCGCTTTCCCAAAACTCCCCTGAACACCATAGAAGTAGACCAATACAACTTCAATAATGATAGATTTGGAAGAAAGAAAAGAATAATCACCATAATCGGGCATTGACTATAAGGCCCCGGCCTTAAACATTACTTAATATTGAATTAAATGAATAATTCACATTGAGGATCTTTTATGGTTTAGAGTTTTATAGAATTTGGACATAACTGTTACATCTCAAAATATTACAAAGTAGACACCTCTATTGAGTTTCCATAGAATAAAAAACTCTTAAAAAGAAACATGTCTAGTTCCATGTTTTATATAGCATGAATTTCCCTTGATCCCACCCATGAACATATTCCACATTAAGTCCTGAGAAAAACATTTCAAAAAAACTTGGGGTGAGCATAAAAAGCTCAGTAAGGGATACACAAATAATGAAAACTCTTATTTTTTCAAACATCAAGTAAACCATGTATACATTATCAAAGTAATACCTTCACCTTCATGAAATAGTAAAAACTCTTCACTGAATAAAATATAATTACCCACACTTTTGTAACCAAAGGATTACCATAAAACCCATATAAAGAACACATAACATATAAAGGTAACTTGGGACATAAACATACATAAGTGGAATAACAATACGGTCGACTTCCACACATATCACTTAACGGAATAGCCATATGGCCAACTTCCATACATACATAATGGAATATCCATACGGCTGACTTCCATACCCAATGCATTGGAGGTTATAACGTAACCACCAATCCTGGTATTCACAGCACCACCCGTCATATGGTTTATCATGTAACCACCCGTCAAATGACCAAGTACCAATATAAAATCATAAAACATAAAACCAATATAAAGGAATGATAACATTTCCACATTTCAATAACAATATATCATTTAAATATTTTGACATAATAGAATCCTTTATCAAAACCATTTTCAATACCAAAATACATAAAATTGTATATGGTATTTATTTTATTTTAAAAACATTACGGCTTGTTGAGGAAGCCAAAGACCAAATAATACTCGCGGCGGTGGAAAAGGTCGTTGTCACCGCATACGTTAAAAGAAACATTCCTTTTTGTCATTTAGTAAAATGCTTCACAGAAAAATATTCCTTTTTGTGTAAAAGTAAAAGTCAAAGGGGTTTATACACTGTATAAAAGATAGTTGTGTATAAAACGAAATATTCCTCAATGAAAGGATATTGAGACGAAGTCCCTTACCTCGGGTCCGACTTGACTCGATCGTTCTTTAACGTCCTGAATAATAAACATGAGTTAATTTGAATTTTCTTAAGAACCTTTTTCATGTTTATTATTCCTTTTATATCACTTATTTCCATGTTATAAACATTATGTAACCATTTAAGTTAATAATGATTGTTTTGTCGATATTTGGTTCTTAAGTCGAAAGTGGACTTCTTACAATTACATGTTGTTCGTGTGGTCAAAGGTTCATTATATCCAGAATGACATTCCTAATTTGGATATAATATATATAATATATATTCATCATATACATGTATTTATAATATTACATAATCATTTAGAGGTAAGAAATGAAATGCACCGTTCATGGAGATGGTAAGCCGTACATACGCATGAATGCTACTTTCATTTCATTGTCATATTAATGGAATTAAAACTAAATGAGAGGTATGTATATTTTAATTCCAGAATTATATTCATCATTTATATGTATCATTCATCATATATATCCATTATATACATGTACTTATAATAGTACATTACATTTGGGGATAAGAAATGAAATGCACCGTTCATTGAGACGGTAAGCCGTACGTACGAATGAACGCTACTTCTATTTCTATCTCATAATTTAATAGGAAGAAATAATAATGATATAGAGGAATATTATAATTCTAGTATAAAATAATATATAATAACTTTAAATCCATCCTTTATACGTCCCACATATGGCATTAACGAATCAAATCACTTTGAGGGGGTGGTAGTCCGCACTTCCTAAAATGAAATTATTGTGTTTACCAACAATGGAAATAATAAAGGTATACCACAAATAAAAAATAACGAAGAATAAGAGAAACATAAACATAATATATATCATATATAAATATAGTGACATCTTAATGGCCACCATTAAAGGTGTTTAAAAGAGGATTGAACAATTATCGTTTCGTGAGGCAGAAATTCGCCAACCACAGAAACAGTATGTTCTTTAACCAATAGATGTAGATGTGTGTAAGTGTAGCTCGAATGATTATTATAAAAACATCCTAGTATATTTAAGATACTGTATTTGTTACAAAATAAATGAATAAAAAGAGTTTAGGGGGTTGGAGAAGCAAAATAAAACAAAAGAACACAAGTGAACACATTACCTCAAAATCGGGAAACTCTCTTAGATTTGAGCTCAAAGGCTTCCTTGGGAAGACTTCTGCCCAAATTGAAGATTCAAGGAGTAATAGAGGGATGTGTAGAGACAAAATGGGTAGGGTTTGGCCGAGACAAAGGCTTTGGAAGTGTGGGTAAAGAGGTAGAGGTGGGCGCCTTTTATAAGAGGAGAGGAGGGGCAGTCTTGGAAAGTAAAGAAAAGTTACATTATATTAAAATTATTATCGGATTCAAAAGGTCCAAAATTGATATATTTCGAGGGTAAGGTGATAAGGGTTCTAAATAAACCCATACAATAGGTTTTGTACATGTTTAGGTTATATATTTTACATTATCTTTTCATTTTATTTAAATCCTTTATTAATGAGGTAATTGATGCATCATCATGATGTCATAAATAATTTAATATATTTAATGTCTAAAAATTATAAAAAAAATATCATGATGTAGGATATCTTTTTATCTTTCTAATGAATATTTATAGTCAAAAATATGACCTGTATATCCCAATGTAAAAATTGTTTTAGTAAAACATCTCAGGTTTGTGTCATTTTTACTTTAACATTTAATAAAAAGTTATTTATGTCATTTCCCAACCAAAGTGGCTCCATGGGGTCCCCAAGTTGACCCATGGATTTTCCTGGTCGTCCGTGACACATCCAATGATGGTAGGACATGTGTCAAGCTCATCTCATTTTATTAAAACATTATTTTTACCTTAAACTACACTAATTACCTATAATCACGATTAAGAACTTAAAAGTTACTATTCACCAAAAAAGTTATTTTAATCTCATTGAACCACATTTTACTTCTCAATGACAACCATGTATGTAGGATTTTTTAAAATTAAATCACAGAAGTGACAAAGTTTCTTTTAAACGAAAAATCAGTTTCTTTAACTACCACTTAGTGGTTTCACTATTCATCAAAAATTGTTGTTTTTCAGAAAATTACCAAAACATCACCCTAAGATATATTTGATATTCTAAATTAAAAAATGATGTCTATTTTATAAAATTAAAATCATATAATTCACATTAATTAATTTCATAATTAATTCTCGTTGTCATGACAAATATCGTGTTTTTATGAAACAATAAGTATCAAAAGATTGACACTAGTTTAAGTCCAATTTCAAAGTGAAATTGATTCCAATGACATCCATTGGTTTAAATGGTAAAAATATATTCTAATTTAACTATAAAACCAATTCAAAAGATAATCTAATCATATAAATAAATTAGATTAAAAAGAGGTTTTGAAATAAAATACAACATTTTTTCACTATTCATTAAAAAAATGAACTTTATCGGAAAAATACCAAAAATTCACACAAAGTAAATTTTGATGTCCTAATCATAAAGAATAAGTTTATTTTGAGAAACACAGCTTATAAAATTTTCAAATGATAGATTTAAAAATGTTTTTCCATAAAAAGGCAGTAAAACAATCATTTAAAAATATTAGTGTATTTCATGCTTATGATTGGATTTATTTTCATTTTAAGCCTCTAAAACACTATCTAATTAATTAATAGGAATAGATAAAAATATCTATTATTCATTACTTACTTGGGATGTTACATCCTTCCCCCCTTTATAAAATTACTTCCTCGCAATTTATTTACTTATCGAATAAGTGGGGGTATTTATCCCTCATTGCATTTTCAGATTCCCATATTGCCTCTTAAATCATATGGTTTTTCCACAAAACCTTTACCAGATGAATCTATTTATTCCGTAACACCTGCTCCCTGTGGTCAATAATCTGGACCGGTTGTTCCTCATAAGATAGGTTCTCTTCCAGCTGAACTACCTCTGGACTCCAAACATGAGATGGATCTGGCATATACTTTCTCAGCATCAAAACATTAAAAACATTGTGTACCCGAGATAAACTCAGAGGTAAAGCCACTCGATAAGAAACTGATCCAACTCTCTCCAGAATTTCAAATTGTCCAATGAACCTTGGACTCAGCTTTCCTTTCTTACCAAATCGCATCACACTTTTCCATAGTGAGACTTTGAGAAAAACATTATCACCTACCTCAAAAGACAGATCCTTCCTCATGTTGTCCACGTAACTATTCTTCCTGCACTGAGTTGTTCTCATGTGTTTCTAAATCAACAGAACTTTTTCTGCCATCTCTTCTACCAATTCTGGTCCCCTCAGCTTCCTTTCACCCACTACATCTCAAAATGCTGGAGTTCGACACAGCTTCCCATATAATGCCTCAAGTGGTACCATTTGTATACTAGAATGAAAACTGATATTATAAGAAAACTCAACCAAATAAAGATGTTGGTCCCAACTTCCCTGATAATCCATCGAACAAGCTCGTAGCATATCCTCCACGGTCTAAATTGTTCATTCTGACTGCCCATCTGATTGCGGATGAAAAGATGTACTAAAATTTAATTCAGTACCCAACGACTTCTGAAGGCCTTTCCAAAAGTTAGAAGTAAACCTGGGATCACGATCGGACACAATAGAGAGAGGAACTCCATGTAACCTGACTAACTCTTTATGATACTAATGGGAAAGTTGATCTAGTGAAAAAGTATCTCGTATAGCAAGGAAATGAGAAGATTTAGTCAAGCGATCAACAATAACCCAGATTACATTATTACCTCGAGATATCCTCGGTAATCCCACAACAAAGTCCATGGATATGTTTTCCCATTTCCACTCTGGCACTGGTAAAGGATGAAGCATCCCTTTCGGTAACTGCCTCTCTTCGTTAACTTGCTGACAAGTCAAACACTTCACAGAAAAATCAGCAATATCCCTTTTCATTCCATCCCACCAGTAATACTCCCTCAGATCTATGTACATCTTAGTACTGCCAGGATGAACTGAAAACGGGGAACTATGGGCCTCACATAACAACTCATTCTTCAACTTTGAATCACAAGGAACACATAATCTCTTCCCAAACCACAAAACACAATCATTATCGATGTTGAATTCAGGCAACTTACCCTTCGAAACCAGCTCTACCTTTTTCTGAAACTCACTATCTTCCCTTTGTGCTTGCTTAATTCTGTCTGATAGGGATGATCTCATTGATACCTTAAACAAAACTAAATAACTTCCTACACTAACAACATCTATGCCAAATTTCATCAAATCAAAAACCAAAGGATCTCGTTCCAAATGTAGCATGGCTAATGAAGCATTACTTTTTCGACTCAAAGCATCGGCCACTTTATTTTCTTTTTCCAGATGGTAGTGAATTGTACAATCATAATCCTTTATTAATTACAACCATCTCCTCTATCTCATGTTCAATTCTTTATGAGTGAATAAATAATTTAAACTTTTTTGATCAGTATATATTTCACACATTACTCTATACAAATGATGCCTCCAAATTATTAAAGTAAAAACAATAGCATCTAATTCCAAATCATGTGTAGGGTAATTTACCTCCTGAGTTTTCAACTGACGTGAAGCATAAGCAATTACCTGATCATTCTGCATAAGGATGCAACCAAGTCCTTTCAATTAAGCATCACTATATATAACAAGCTCACCATTCCTAGAAGGAAGTTCCAAAACTGGAGAATTCACCAATCTTCTTTTCAATTCCTAAAAACAATCATCACATTCTTTTGTCCAGATAAACTTAACACTGTTCCGAGTTAGCTTAGTCATTGGACTAGATAACCGTGAATGATTTCTAGAAAACCTTCAGTAATAGCCTGCCAAACCAAGGAAACTAGGAATCTCTGATACATTTGTGGGTCTTGGCCATTCTTCAAAAACCTTTGTTTTTTGAAGGATCAACGGTTATCCCATATTTAGAAACAATGTGACCAAGGAATGAAATTTGTTGCAACCAAAACTCACACTTTCTGAATTTCCCATACAATTTATTTTCTTTCATGGTTTGCAAAATAACCCTTAAATGTCTTTCATTATCCTCTTTAATTCTATAAAACACCAAAATACCATCAATAAAAACAACCAACATTTTTCAACTGAGTCAACTGAGCCATCACTACAACAAACTGTTTTGTTCTGATTCTGACCATCTCTGGATACTGATTTGAAAGGTCATTTCCATCTGTATGCCTTCCCAAAAAATCTGTTATGTTTCCTCTATGAAAAACCATTCTTAACACAGAAATATCTTAGGTGAACCAACATGGTAATGTTTAAATGATATATCATTTCAGTCATACCAAAAATTAATTTATAATTTAACAATTTTCTAACTACTAAAGTTGTCTAAACTGACCTCTGATACCAACTATAAGAGCCTGCCCTTAAACATTACTTAATATTGAATTAAATTAATAATTTACATTGAGGATCTTTTTAGGTTTATAGTTTTAGAGAATCAGGACATAACTGTTACATCTCAAAAGATTACAAAGTAGACACTTCTACTGAGTTTCCATCGAATAAAAAACTCTTAAAAAAGAAACATGTCTAGTTCCATGTTTTATATAGCATGAGTTTACCTTGATCCCATCCTTGACCCAATTACACATTAAGTCCTGTGAAAAACATTTCAAAAAAACAAGGGGTGAGCATAAAAAGCTCAGTAAGGGATACACAAAGAATGAAAACTGTTAGTTTTTCAAACATCAAGTAACCATGTATACTTTATCAAAGTAATACCTTCACCTTCATGAAGTATTAAAAACTCTTCACTGAATAAAATTTCATTACATACCCTTTTGTAAACAAAGGATTAACATAAACCCATATAAAGAACACATAACATATAAAGGTAACTTGGGACCAAAACATACTTAAGTGAAATAACCATACGGTCGACTTCCACACATATCACTTAATGGAATAGCCATACGGCCAACTTCCATACATACTTAATGGAATAGACATACGGACGAATTCCATACCCAATACATTGGAGGTTATAACGTAACCACCCGTCCTGGTATTCATGACACCACCCGTCATATGGTTTATCATGTAACAACCCGTCAAATGTCTAAGTACCTATATGAAATCATAAAACAGAAAACCAATATAAAGGAATGATAACATTTCCACATTTCAATCACAATATATCATTAAAATATATTGACATAATTTAATCCTTTATCAAAACCATTTTCAATACCAAAATATATAAAAGATTATATGGTATTTATTTTATTTTAAAAACATTACAGCTTGTTGAGGAAGCCAAAGACCAAATAATACTCGCGGTGGCGGAAAAGGTCGTTGTCACCGCGTACGTTAAAAGAAACATTCTTTTTTGTCGTTTAGTAAAACGCTTCGTAGAAAAAGATTCCTTTTTGTATAAATGTAAAAGTCAAAGGGTTTTATACACCGTATAAAAGATAGTTGTGTATAAAACGAAATATTCCTCAATGAAAGGAGATTGAGACGAAGTACCTTACCTCAGGTCTGACTTGACTCGATCGTTCTTTAACGTCATGAATAATAAACATGAGTTAATTTATATTTTCTTAAGAACCTTTTTCAAGTTCATTATTCCTTTTATATCACTTATTTCCATGTTATAAACATTCTGTAACCATTTAAGTTAATAATGTTTGTTTTGTCGATATTTGGTTCTTAAGTCGAAAGTGGACTTCTTACAATTACATGTTGTTCGTGTGGTCAAAGGTTCATTATATACAGAATGACATTCCTGAATTGGATATCATATATATCATATATATCATGAATATACATGTATTTATAATATTACATAATCATTTAGAGTTAAAAAATGAAATGCACCGTTCATGGAGACGGTAAGCCGTACGTACGCGTGAACGCTACTTTCATTTCTTTGTCATATTAATGGAATTAAAACTAAATGAGAGGTATTTATATTTTAATTCCAGAATTATATTCATCATTTAGACGTATAATTCATCATATATATCCATTATATATAGGTACTTATAATAGTACATTGCATTTGGGGATAAGAAATGAAATGCACCGTTCATGGAGACGGTAAGCCGTACGTACGTATGAACGCTACTTTCATTTCTATCTAATAATTTAATGGGAAGAAATAATAATGATATAGAGGTATATTATAATTACAGTATAAAATCATATATAATAACTTTAAATCCATCCTTTATAGATCCCACATATGGAATTAATGAATCAAATCACTTTGAGGGGGCGGTAGTCTGCACTTCCTAAAATGAAATTATCGTGTTTACCCACAATGGAAAACATAAAGTTATACCACAAATGAAAAATACAGAAGCATAAGGGAAAAATAAACATAATATATATCATATATAAATATAGTGACATCTTAATGTCCACCATTAAAGGTGTCTAAAAGAAGATTGAACAATCATCATTTCGTGAGGCAGAAATTCGCCAACCACAGAAACAGTATGTTCTTTAACAATTTGATGTAGATGTGTTTAAGTGTAGCTCGAATGATTATTATAACAACATCATAGTATATTTATGATACTGGATTTGTTACAAAATAAATGAATAAAATGAGTTTAGGAGGTTGGAGAAGCAAAATAAAACAAAAGAACACAAGTGAACACATTACCTCAAAATCGGGTAACACTCTTATATTTGAGCTCAAAGGCCTCCTTGGGAAGACTTCTGCCCAATGTGAGGCTTAAAGTAGTAATAGAGGGATGTGGAGAGACAAAATGGGCAGGGTGTTGCCAAACTAAAGGCTTTGGAATTATGGGTAAAGAGGTAGAGGTGGGGGCCTTTTATAAGAGGAGAGGAGGGGCACTCTTGGAAAGTAAAGAAAAGTTACTTTATTTTAAAATGATTTTCGGATTCCAAAGGTCCCACATTGATATATTTAGAGGGTAAGGTGGTAAGGGTTCTAAATCCACCCATACAATAGGTTTCAGACATGTGTAGTTTATAGATTTTACATTTTCTTTTCATTTTATTTAAATCCTTTATTAATGAGGTAATCACTGCATCATCATGATATCATAAATAATTTAATATATTTAATTTCTAAAAATTATAAAAAAAATATCATGATTTAGGAAATAGTTTTATCTTTATAATGAATATTTATAGTCAAAAATTTGACTTGTATAACCCCATGTAAAAATTGTTTTAGTAAAACATCTCATGTTTGTGTCATTTTTACTTTAACATTTAATAAAAAGTTATTTATGTCATTTCCCAAACAAAGTGGCTCCATGGGGTCCCCAAGTTGACCCATTGATTTTCTTGGTCGGCCATGACACATCCCCTGAGGGCAGGACATGTTCCAAGCTCATCTCATTTTATTAAAACATTATTTTTACATTAAACTACACTAATTACCTCTAATCGCGATTAAGAACTTAAAACTTACTATTCACAAGAAAAATATTTTAATCTCATTGAACCACATTTTATTTCTTAATGAAAACCATGTATGTCGGATTTTTGAAAATCAAATCACAGAAGTGAAAAGGATTCATTTAAACGAAAAATCAGTTTCTTTAACTACCACGTAGTGGTTTCACTATTCATCAAAAATTGAAGTTTTTCAGAAAAATACCAAATCATCACCCTAATCTATAATTAATATTATGAATTCAAAAATGATGTCTATTTTAAAAAATTAAAATCATATAATTCAAATTAATTAATTTAATAATTAATTCCCGCAATCATGACAAATAGCGTGTTTTTATGAAACAATAAGTATCAAAAGAGTGACACTAGTTTAAGTCCAATTTCAAAGTGAAATTGATTCCAATGACAACCATTGGATTAAATGGTAAATATATATTATAATTTAACTTTATAACCAATTCAAAAGATAATCTAATCATATAAATAAATTAGATTGATAAGAGGTTTTGAATTAAAATACATCATTTTTCCCCTATTCATTAAAAATGAACTTTATCGGAAAAATACCAAAAAATCACAAAAAGTAAATTTTGATGTCCCAATCATAAAGAATAGGTTTATTTTGACAAACATAGCTTATAAAATTGTCAAAATATAGATTTAAAAATGGTTTTCCATAAAAAGGCAGTAAAACAATCTTTTAAAAATATTAGTGTATTTCACGCTTAAGATTGGATTTATTTTCATTTTAAGCCTATAAAACACTATCTAATTCATTAAAAGGCATAGATAAAAATATATATTATTCATTAATTACTTGAGATGTTACATTGAAAGGGGGATGACCATTGAAACAGACACGACGAAGCAAAAAAATGAATTCTACAACCTACACCCATCACAATCCCAAATCGCCCTCATATCCATAGCACTATACCAATATGTGGTTAGGAATATTTGAAGAGTCTAACAATAGTCTAAGGGATATTATGGTGGGGATCATTATGTGGTATAAGATTTACATATTTTTATGAGTACAACCAATCATCCTCAGTCTGATGACTAATCTAAATGGATGATTCAAATTCCAACGTTCATATTGTGATCCTATTTTATAGATATATATCATTAACTTTTTTGTTGGATAGAGGTGGGTGATTTAGTTCTCATTTAAATAAGTATCATCTATGAGACATTTTAGCATGTTAAATTGATTATGAAATGGTTGGAAAATGGGCAGATTACGCAGAAATATTACGTTGACTATCAGAGGTGACCTTTGGAATTTGAGGTTGTCTATCATGTCATTCTATTGGTGCCAAAAAGGATGATGAAATTTATCATTTATAAGCATGGTAACATAGAACCAATGTTTTCAATTATATTTGAAATAGTGGAGAGAATCAGCCCATTGTTATACCAATTGTCTCTTCCAAAGCACATTAGTTCCACACATTATATGTTTTATGTGTTAAAACTATAGAGGTAACACTATATTACTTCTAAAATAAAGGACATTGGTGATTTTTAGATCGATGTTGATGTATATTTTGAGGAGAACATAATCAGTAGCATGTAGCATAGTGAGAAATTATCCATGGAAAGACTGTATCTTTGGTTTTAGTGTATTGGAAACACGAGATAGTTTAAGAGGATACCTGGGAGAGGGAGTTGGATATACAAGAATGATAGATAATCGGTTCCCTAATAACTGTTAATGATTCATGTGTGAACATATATGTCATGAGTTGTAATTTTTTTTTTGTAGTTTCTAAAACCATTCCATCACTTTAGGCACTTATATTTGTAATTCTTTAAATCCTTTTCAATTTTAAGATTGAAATTTTCTTTTCCTATAAAAATATGGTTTATAGGTTCTTCAGAGTATTTGAGAAGAAGATATATTAGAGGATTTTTGTAAAATTAATTAGAAGAAGATCATTAATTCCCCCATCAAGCTGGTAGACTTGGCAGTATCCCATCTAGACTGTAGGGAGACCCATTTCTCTTGTTCTATAACAATGACCTGCTAGGGACCCACCAACTATCTAGTATAATTGCATCGGCTATCAGGTGAGCCTATAAAGAATTTTAATTGATTTAATTCCCTTAATTATAATTTTTGACCTATTTAATCTTTATTAAAAAAATTGTAAACCCTAATTATTTTTTATCAAACATTATCGGTTCATTAAGGCTTCATCAACTTCTCCAATGCAATTTAGAAATCCTTTGATCCATGATTCATTTCAGTTTTCTAATTTTTTTATCTATTTCTTTTAATTAATGAATTACTCTTGTTTTATTCCTTGTTATTATTATTTCACACATAATAGGGTTATTATATCACTTTCCATAAATAATTATTTTGATTTCCACTATATATATGGTTGGTTCAATAGATTCTTCTTCAATGCTCCTAAGGTAGGTGGTCTGAAGCATCTCCCAATTTTTTACATTTGGTTTATAGTATATATAACATGTTTGATCATGTTGAAAAATTATTTTGTGACTTATTCCAATTGGAAATCAAATTATCATCCTGAATACCTTTACCTAGTCCTTTTTTGGATAATTCCAAGTCCATATGTGATTAAAATACTAGTCATTCAACCACAAACAAGTTGTGCCTATCCTTGACCCTATGTTGGAAATCTGAGTCATATAAAACCAGATTTCTTAATACTAAATTATGGATTCATGGGTAGTTCATGATATCAAACCATGTGAACGATGATATCCTATGAGTTTCAAATTGGAAACTCAAACATAGATTTCAATGTGAATTGGTAATTAGTCATAATTGAAATCAGAATTGGTAAATTTTTTTACATTAATCTTAATTAGAAAATTTTCATGCACATGATTATTTTCCATTATAATGAACTATTATATTTAAATAAGATAAATGTTAATTTTGATAGCCTATTGCAATTAATTGACATGTTCATATTGAATTAAAATTTTCCTTGAGATTTTCCCATGGAATGGAAACTCTCAATTGGACTGTTGTGAGAAATATTTGTATTGGGCCCCTTACACTGGAATTCCCCTTGGGTTTTTTGAGAACTAAATATGAAATTTGATTTGGGAATGTGAATAAACCTTGGGGTTATGGTGAACTGAATATTTATAATTTATATACATATAGATCCCCCAATTACTGGAACTGTACTATTTGGGTCTTTTGACATAGACATTTGGAATCATTCTAATGTTGGTTCGGTTGACCCCATGTGTCAGCTATGATCTTTAGGGTTAGGTTGATATTTTTAGATTATATGTATTTAATTGATATATAATTCCTACTTTATCATACTTTATCATGAACTATTACTCATATAGGAATTTTTATACAACATTCATGGTGGAAAACTATGGTTTACTCACACCCAGTTCAGGGTACCATTTGGTACCCATTCATATTTCGTGAAAAAAATCTAGAAAAGGGAAATGGTCCATATTCTAGATTTTTTAACTCGCTAATTGGGGCTGAAGCAGGGTGATCCGGCCAAGATTTGGGTTTGTGACTATTTTTATGATTCTTCATTTGATACTATCGTTTTGTTATCTGTTTTAATGAATTTAGTAAAACAATCAATATGATATTACATGGATTATTGATATTATGTTTTTTGGGTAATTTTTTATTTAAATTATGGAATTAGTTATATTTATTTATTTCCATGTTTGTACTACATTTTTTTTCATTTTTTACCAGAGGCTATTGAATCCCTACTATCCTAATTATACTCTCACTACTAGTTAGTATCCTCTAGAATATTGAGATTCATTTATGATGTCTAATGGTGACCTGTTCCAGACAAGTGAGGGAGAATTGGGTTTGGTATATTAAAGAAATATTTACAAGGTAAAATCCTAGAAAAACTATTATGAAAATTTCCTATCCAATCATAATTCATTATTTTATATTCTTTATTAGGTATTTCGATTTGTGGATGTTTATATTTTTCATTTAAATTTAAATTATTATTGATTAATATGAGGGGTCACATACTTTGATTAATTTTCAAAAATAGTAATTGAATTTTCATGTAATGAGGTGTAATAAGATAAGTGTAACATAACATGATTTTATGATATATTAGTCATTTAATAATTATAATTAATTTTATATCTCTCCATACACATGATAATAACATTAATCAATTTATATACTACTAAAAATTTATTTTTAAATATCACTGTCATCACCCATTCATTGGAATGGGGAGTGAATATTGTTCAACAAGAGATATGTTTTATTATGATAGTCTTGAGAATAAAAATTGATGAAGGAAATGACGGAAAGGTGTGTGAGTCCAATATATTTCTATAGTCATGGAGGTGTTCCTTGACTAAGGAAATGATTTTCAATTATTATGCTTTTAATATGTTCTCTTGGATAAGGATTGAATATTACATATTCCAAATTCTTATGAATTATTTCTTTTATAAAAAAATATACTATAGTTCATGATTAAATAAAATAGACTCATAATGATTGAATTTCATAAGTTATGATCATTTTAATATACCATTATTCTTGTTTGACTCCCATTTGTGATCACTGGTTTCTATCTTTAATGTGTACCCTTACAAATAATCTGAGCACACTATTTCTAAGGTATTAATTTCAATGATTATAAAGACATTTCTCATATATTGTATGTCTGAGAATCTACTATTTAAGACGAAATTTGTATTATATGTTGAATATGTTTCTTGAAATAAGACGATTATTATCTAGTCACCAAATAAAATAGGCAACATCCATGACTAGATTCCACTAAACACGCATCTTAATATGGACTGCCACAGGACCTCAACCATGTCTCTTCATTTTATAGAGGCTTATAACTATTAGTTGTTTTCTAAAATTTTACCATGAGGATAATGTACATCCTATATCATAGTGTACAACTAAAAGTAAATAACCTGATATAATAAACATCTAAGAAAAATAAAAGAATAAATAAAACAAAAGTTCAACATGATGTAATAAGATTAAACGCACTAAGTCCCTAAATGGAAATTCAATACATACAACCAACCACCTACTGGTATAGTTATAGAAAATCACTAAATAAAAGAAACATCGAAAGGGCTTCACATCTTCACTAATACAAACCCATCAAGACACCTGATACCACTCAAGCAATCATTATTGACCAATCCAAAATCAACATGATCCTTAGCACAAGATTGTTCCCCCAAAAAACATGAGGGATCTACTCTATTACCCAATTGTAATGGAGGCTTAATCATGGTGTGAGTAAAACATAGTAATACATCACCAATGGTTTCATCATAACACAACACTCAGTAGAATAGTGTATGTCATAAATGAATAAAATTATAAAATATGGTAAATAAAACATGTTTTGATGTTTAATAATGTTCAATTAACCACTTTTACCCTTTGTTCCAAATGTTATCCATTTCAATCAAATCACCACAGCCTAAGTTGGTTGTTTGAGCCATATATCACAGGGGTAACTAGATAGAAATTAATGATCTTGAGAACAAGAATCAAATCCAAATCATGTACACCATGTCCAACTATGTAATCCACAAGGTCAGAAGTCAGATTAAATCGATCATTAGACCTGTAATAAGTCATGGATTCATAACCCCATGTCCGAGCATTGTAAACATTAGTTCAATATTGAACAAACACAGAGCACTAGTCCCTGAATCCAGCGAGGACTCAAAAAATAATGTCTGACCATCCTGCCCTCAATATTTAATTCCATGTCTATACCCTTGGGTTCCAGATCACCAGTCATTCTCTTAATCAAATACGGTGCACCAATGTGCCTGGAGCATCGTCCTGGCACCCCAAAAACCTGGGAGTGGAGCATTTATCCAACATCCCAAAACAATTAATCACATGTTGGAGAAAATGGATTATCAATATATGTATCCAACTGATATTCATCACATCATGTACGACCATCCCCAACCCATTTCATTATTAATAAATACCATTTCATTCAAAATTTCCTTATTTCCATTATATACATCTATAAAAAACAAATTCAAAAAAAGCATTCCTCCATTTACCTAAATTCATATCATTTAAATTCCCCAAAAAAATTTAATAATCAAAAACATTATTTAAACCATTTTTATTTCCATTATTAATCAAAACTTATACCAAGGTCCCACTGATGCTTTAAATCAAAACAAGGCTCACACCAAACCAAAACATTTTCAAAGGTAATTAAACCATAAATCAAACAGTCTCATTTAAAATTACCAAGTAACCATTAAAAATGGTTCTTCCTCCTTAAAAATAAAACAAGGTCCAAGAACATCATATTCCATGAAAACCATTTTAAACCCATTTAAAATCATCTTTAGGTTAAAACATCATTTCAAAACAAGAATAATTTAAAAACATATTTATCCCGCTTTGAAATAAAAATCCAGATTATTAAGTATATATCACATTTGATACCATTCAGAATTCCCCATGGGAATTATAATAAACACATAATATATTAAAAATTCCACCTCTAAGGGTGGCACACCCCATGGGTGGTCGTAGGTCTAGTCTCATATCACCTCATATCCAAAACAATTCGTGGATCGTATGTGGTATTTATCTAAGGCCAATCCTAAATTACATAATAAAATCAGAAAACACAAAATAGAAGTTATTTAAAAACACACCCTACATAATCATGTAAATAATTTACCAATACTGTGGTTTAATCTTTTAGACCACTTACCTCATCCACGAATCATTCCAAAGCATTTATAAGGAATGATGTCCTTGCCCAAGATAGTCCAAGTCCCATCCCAAATCCTCATAACCCTACCAAGCTCATATCAATCATCCAAGACCCAAAATCACAACAAAAAAACAATAAAAATAATAATTTATAACAATTATAAATAATTAATTAATCAAAACCCAATATATCATAAATCCGGGATACTCATTGGGTTAAAAAAATCATGTCTAATCTTTAAGAATTTGTTGTCGAAGGTTCCGAATAGAATCCCAAAACCAGGCCAAGGAAAATACATATGACTTGTTACCATTTATTCATCTAATTATATTGATTTAACCAATAGAAACTTGGAATATTTTCCATGGTAACATACCTGGAAGAATCAAAATGAAATGAAGTGTAGAATCCATCTTGATATCTCCACCACCAAAGCCTTTCAAAACTCCTGGTATAAATTGATGATTCCATCATGTACTAATGGAATAATAATAAAACCCTAACCATAGAAATACAAAACTATAATGTAATAATGAATAAGAATAAATAGAACTATTGGTTGAGGATAATTCACTTAAAACACCATGAAAACCTAATGAATGCACCCCCAAAATCAAAAGTGTGATGAGTGGGAAGGGGGTTCGAGATCCCATGGTTTGTGCACCTAGAATGGAGGAGAAATATGGGGGGGAGGCTGAAAACTAGAGAGATTTGTTTCTTCAAATATCTCTTTTAATTAAATTTTTGCATCAACATAGATTGGATGTTTGGTTTTACAAACCATGAACCAACCATGTGGTTGTATCTATTCAAAGGCACCACTTGCACATTTTTGCCACACAATTGGATAAACTGCGAACCAAATGTTCGCACCCCTACTTTCCACCCACTAACTTCATGCAGTTCTGAAAAATAGTGTGCCAATCATGTTTTCAGCACTGCCTCCCATCTACAGAAGGCACACTATTTTAATGAAAACCTCTGTAACTTTTTCACCATCATTCAATACTTTATTAGACATGGATGTTTCTTCCATTTTACTCACATGTTTTACCCCATTCCATTATCTAATCATAAAACCCAACCCTTCCCAATTCAAACTGAACTAAAATCCCCCTGATCGTCTATGGGTCACATAGTTTCACCTAAATTGTGTACACCTATGACGTCCTAGACCCTGATGCCGCTTAAAAGTTCCCCCAAGCTCTATGGTCCACATGGCTTCAAGAACTTCTCCCCAAATGACATAGGATGATGACTGGACTCTAAGGCCTCAGGTGTGTTTGTGGGAATATTATGCCCTCATTAGTTGATTTTAGCATAACGAAAGGGATATAAATGGATAATAAATAGTGGATGCAATATAAATGATATTAATAAATAGTGGTGGAAAACTAATGCAACAGATGAATGAGAATAATAATAACTATATCTATTGGAACAATGACAATGTCATGTCATGTCACTAGAAAATTGAAACACATGGATACAAGACCATAGGTATAATATGTTCAACAATGTAAATGAAAAAAAGGATACTCCAAGCATCCTGATATCCTACTCGATTATGTCCAATCAAGATCCATCTTATCAGCACACAATCATGTGTTGGAATTTGTATTCTTCCCTTTGTAAAACCCCACAACCATATAATCTTCTCTTATTACCAAACAGTGCTTAGAGAGGGTGTGAGATAAATCTTAGTGGGAAACCACCAATGGTGTCTATAGCATCTTTCATGTGTAATGGAATATAATAGGGTGTAGTCATGAATATGTAAATTAAATCAAGAAGTACAATATGACTAAATACATAATTAACTACATCATCCCTTGGCGCGTGTTTGAACATTTAACCATTACATTAAAAATGTAATCACCATTTAATGTTAATAGGTTACATGAAGCATATCCAGCACTATCATCACCTTATGATAGTATAACTAGTGAAGGTCCCAAGACATGATAAGGCCACCTGAAAATGATGTCCAGTGAGGGAGTTCCAAGTTAATAACCAAGGTAACATAAATCTCATGGAATTATTACTCTGTAGTATCTGAGTCTAGCTAAGGGTTAAGACTATAATCCAAGGAGCGTAATCCAAGGCATTCCACAATAATTTTTCTATCGAGTCCAATTTGATCAACCAATGTAAAATGAGGCTAAGCAAGGACATGGACTAATGGTAATTCACCATGGAACCTACTAGTCAATGTTGGAGCCAAGGAGTGTATCTGATGTTTCATGTAATAATTTAAAGGACCCTATGGTAGTATACTGGGAATTTGAGGAATAGACCAGAACTAGAGTCTAGCTGGGTATCAACCTATGAAACCTGTATACATGAATCGGAATGGGGTTCCCGTGACCTAAGGTATTATCCTCTCAAAATCCAATGTGATCCTGAATAATTCTATTCATATTTAATATTGTAATCATGTAAAAATTCAGTAGTATCAACCCTTTCCTTCTATTAGTGTGGATAGGTCAACTAAATTTTCAACCATTTATTTATTTGTCCATGCCTTGTCTACATTAGTGTGGATAGGCCAAGTAGTGTTGCAACCATTTAATCAGGTCTAAATTAACCATTAAGGAATATTAAATTAAATAAGGTAACTCTTCTACCTTCCGTTAACATGTAATCTAGTTCTATAGACATTTAACCATTATTCAATCTCATTTGTTAAGGCCATGTTATATACCTAGTATAATTTACATTTCACATTTCACATTTAATAATCATTTGGAAGCACTTACCTTAGGTGTGTCAAGTGGTGAGAATACGTGGTAAATGACACTATGCAATTCTCATTAATAAAAATACATTTATTATAAGAATAATCTATTTTAGAAAGTTCATGCAAGGCACACTTGAATAGTGGATCAAACAAGTCCATGACACTAAAACACAATTATGGCATATCCTTAGACATTAGGCGAATTGTGCTGTCGGTGTAACCACTAAAAAATAATCACATATTTCGACAGAGCATAACCATAATATTCTATCATGTATAATCAAGGAATGTAAATTTAGGAAACTGCTTCCGATGAAATCAGTAGGCCCCACACGAATATTCCAAAAACAATTTCCATTAAGTATAAGTAATAGACCACCCACCTTAAGGTTTTAGGATCCTTCTCCTTCAGTATCTACCTTTCATTTTTGTCGGATTAGAGTAGATCTAAGAAAAGGTGAAAAATTCTCACAAGACTATACCTAGGTCAAGAGAAAAGGAGTAGAGGAACGACTAAAGAGGACTTGAGTACTTACCATTATACATCCAACATGACAAACATAAGCTCGATTGGATGTCAGATAAAGGATATCCTTTAATCCCCAACTTTGGACTTAAAAAACATCCAAATTGAGAGGAAAAGTGACTAATCCCGCTGGTTCTTGGATTAGGGAGGAATAGGAGGATTAATATATTATTAAGGGGAAAACAGGATAATTACCCATAAAATTGTGCTATGCGCGTTTTTTCAAACTGTGTGCAAATAGTGCGATATGGCTCTACCCTAATGGTTTGGCCACATGGTTTGATCAAAACGTGTGCAATACATGCATGGGTACCTAAGAAAAATGGTTGATCACATGGTTAGGCCACACGACCATTTACAAACTATGCAAGATGGTTCAATCTGAAAAACCTCAATCTATACGGTTTAAACACTATGCGGAATTCTTCACGGTTTACTATAAACCATGAACATAGTCCATTTTCTCAAAAAAGATGGGTTTTGGGATTCAGACACCAAACACCCTCAGAACGTTTTCTACCTCATTAGGAATTCATATTAGGTCAAAATATATGATTTATAATAAAATTTAAATGATCCATACCTGAGTCAAAAATAGTGTTCTTACAGTCTTCCCCTGTTAAATGAAATCACCCCCTGAGTTCTCCTTCCAAGGGTAATGAAACATTGTGTGAAAAAAACTATTTTCATTGGGCCTGTATGTTGGATTTCCCCTCCCAAGTCTCATACTGTACTCATACATGTTGTCATAGCACGTGTATGAGAGGGACAAACTTGCATTGGAGAGCCTTCGTGCTTTGGTTAGTGATGCATACTGGATATTCCTCAATTGTTGAATTAACATCAAACATATATTCCTCGGGATCATAGGTATGAGAGTAGTTGGCATGATATTGGTGAAGTTGTGAGACATGAAATATGTCATGCATGGCATGATACATCTGAGGTAGTAACCAACGATTGGCTACCGGCCAGACTCTCTCATGAATTTCAAACGGCCCGATGTAATGAGGTGACAACTTTCCCTTCTTCTTTAACCGTCAATGCTCTCTCCTAGGAAATACCCAAAGAAAAACATGATCCCCAACATCAAACTCATGTGGTTGTTGATGGATATCGTCATACGATTTATGTCTAGACTGGGAAGTATTGGGATAAGGGTGAAATTTTTTTCTTAGAATAACCTAAGTCCCCATTGCTTTCTGTAAACCCCACTATAACCATGAAGTGAAACGAGAGTCTAGATCTAAAATGGTAGTACATACAACCCCATGTAATCGTATTATCTCACAAATATATAGTCTTCCATGTTCATAAAATGAGAATGTATAATAAATTGGAATGAAGTGGGACTGTTTCGTATGTTGGTCAGTAACTACTGAGATAGAATCTCTACCCTTCAATGATCAAGGAAAGCCGACTACGAAATCCCAAGAAACATCGTCACATTTTTATTACAGGACTAGAAGTGGTTGTAACAAGCATGCATGTCGCGGGTTCTCTGTATTTACCTACTAATAGGTTGAACACCTAGTGATGAAGCGTGCAGTCTTATGTTCTATTCTTGGCCACCAATAACGGTGTCATATATCTCAATACATCATTGAGAGTCCTAGATGAACTACCTAATGAGAATAATGTGACTCTTTTATCAAATCCTCTCTCATATAGAAAGAAACCCATATATTTCCATGTAGACACATGATGTCTTCTATATCCACAAACTAATCCTGATGTGGGTTATATCTAGATATACTCTCACAAAGAACCAAACCATTGAGATTTGAAAATTGCCTTCTCGTCACCTTCTAAAGGAGAGATGAGCTAACTGTTAATGCTGAAAGGTAAGACTACTTATGACTATCATGAAACTGTAGAGGCAGTTCATAAAAGAGGGACATTAACATACATTCATCTCATGATTCTTGTATGGCCTACTTTGAGTTTTCCGACTTAGTGTAACATAAACAACATTTCCCTTTACAGGCATATTGGAAAGCTTAAAATCAAAGGATTGATGATGTTAGACTAATATTTGTTGTATGAGGTCAATCCACACTAATAAAATTTATACTTGATGTATTTGTGAATTGTATACAAAAAAAGCACTCACTAAAAAATTAGTGTCTTCAGCAACATAAGGCATGAAAAACTACTGCTAGCTCAAGGTCGTGCATTGGGTAATTTCTCTCTTGATGCCTCAACTTCCTAGACCTGCATGTAATGAATTTTTCTTCTAGCATCAACACCGCTTCTAATCCAATGCATGATGAATCATAGAAGACAATATAACCTTTTCCAAGTTCTGGAAGAATTAGGATAGGTGATAATAAAATCCTCCCTTGCAGTTCCTGAAAGCATTTCTCACATGTTTCTGGCAATGAAATCTTGAAACCATTCTTTCTTAGACCAGTAGGATATAAATAATGGCCTGAGAATTCCTATATAAAATACCTATAATAGCTAGTGATCCCTAAGAAACTCATAATATCAAACACGTTCAAGGGCTACTCCTAGGAAACTATAGCACTATCCTTTTCTGGTTCAACAGATACTCCTGATTCTCAAATTATATAACCCAATAAGTGGGCCTTGTTGATGTAGAAGTCACACTTCACAATATTGGCATACTTTTGATGTTCTCTCAGTATACTTGGAATGATCCCATGATGTTTGGCATTGTAATTACAAGTGTGATAATGCACCAAGCTTTCATCCACAAAGACCACAACAAAAGAGTCTAAATTGGGATGGAAAACCCTATTCCTCAAATCCATGAAAACAACATGATCATTCATAAGACCAAATTTCATAACATGATACTCATACATACTATACCAACATTGGAAAGCTGTGTGAGGCATGTCTGATGGTATAACTAAAAGCTAATGATAACCTGATCTCAATTAAATCTTAGAAAACTCCTTTGCACCTCAGAGCTAGTCAGGGATATCATATACTCAAGGATGTGGATACCGTTTTTTGATCGTAAGCTAGTTCAACCATCATTAATCCATGCTTAGACGTATATTTATATCTGACTTCTTGGTGAAAATTATATGTGAAATCCAATAGGATATACTATGAAATATATTGACTTTGGTCCCTATGTCCTCTATCTACCTATTGAGCTCCAAAATCTCTATAAGTTCCATTTTGTATGGTGTAATGGAAACAATATCTAATCCCAAAATAAGATCTATTTTAATCTATGCCTCTGTCTTATAAGGTAGTCCAGAAAAGTCAATAGGAAAGGCTTCCCTGAAATGATGCAATATTAGAGGTAAATCAATTTGATACAAATCCTGGTCCTCCATGATCATATTTTCACTCTAGGTGTTCACTCCACCTATCCCATGATTCTTCAGGCTATCTCTATCAGCCTAGAGATCCCATTCCCCATTCAAAAGGAAACTACTTCTCTCTTGTGATGTAAAAGAATCCCTATGGAGATAGGAGTCAAAAAAGCACGATTGTTGACTAACCATTCCATCCTAAGAATTACATCAAAGCCCATCTTCTAACGAACAAATAGATTCCATAGGAAAGGGTAACTACCAACCTCAAGGGGAAAATCCTTGCACTTTCATATTCCCTCCATCCGTATTCCCAACAGTGTATCGAGGATCATTACACCATAGTGATATTGTATCACTAATTTGGGAATTTAAACAATAGATATAGAAATTAAAGAGTTTGATGCACCTATATCAAACAAAGCATAGACAATAGTGGAGGATACTATAATTGTACCTCATACTATAGATGGTACTAGATCCAGATCTTTTGGTATCGGTTGTAAAGCATGCACCTAGCCTGATCCACAACCATGTGAAATAGATAGACTACCACGGTCATGACTTCTCTATTGGAATTGCTGGTGATCAGGGGTTGGACTACCATGACCAAAGAATCCCCCTTATCAAGTCCCAGTGGTAAAATTCCAAATCCCTGCCTAATGTGACATCGAAGAACTCACTTCTGTAGGTGGAGAGGAAGTTGATTATTTCCCACTCACACCTGGTTGAATGGTCCTCTATAAGCACTAATGATAACTCATACGGCCACAATCTCGGCACTCTATAGTGTCTCAATCACAATGGGGGTTCTTATTCCCTAGTATTCCACACTAATCAAACACCACCGAGCTATCAAATTGAATACCTTGGATGCCACTTCCATAATTTAAAACCTCAAGGGAATGTTTCATACCACTGGAATAACTACTGGCCCAACACGATGCTAATCTTTTATACACGGTACTCATTCTATCATTCAAGATATGTTTTGTGATATGGGCATGATCAACTATTGATAAACTATTTAGCAATTAAAAAGACATTCACATGAGTTCGGATGGTGTACTTGAGTCCATCCACAAAACATCTATCATGTGAAAGCTCATCACCAGCTAGAAGCGGTGAAAATCACTATAAATTAGTGAAAAATTCTTAATATTCCATAACTGACATACAACACTACTCAACATGCATGAACTATTTGGATCTATCAGCTCTCAGTGCCATAATAAATAATTAATCATAGACGGCAGTCTGGAAGTCTACCCATAATATTCCCTGATGAAGACCATCCTAGGTAATGACATCTCACCAACTCTTGGCTGAATCCCGAAGCATGTAGGTAGAAATTTTTACTCGCCTATATAGAGGAATTTCTAGATGATTACTGATAGATATAATGGACTATTACTAAGACACAACAGCTTCAGAACATGCCATCCCCAGAAAAGATAGAAGGATGTTGCTGCTGAAGTCACGGGTCAGATCAACCATCATAGGTGCAACCTATGGAGGACCTTGCATGGAATGCATCAGACATAGGAAACTATCATGTACTTGAGAATTAGTTCATATATTAGTTATAATAGGAAGTTCCACATGTGTCACTCATGGAGGTATGACTGGAAGCTTTGGGCCCACCAGGATTGGAGCATGATTGTCACCACTTTCCTGGAGAACGACTTGAGAGAATCATGGAGGAGTTAGTCTACGAATTCCAAGGACATGCCTTAGAAAAATCAAAGAATCAAGGATATATAATCACTGACAAATTATGAATGTAAAAAAATAACTACCCAAGGCATACAACCCAGACTACCTTCCTAGACAACGAGGTAGTGGTAAGTGCTCAAGTTTAAGTTTCATATCATTTTGTAGTTAATTCCTAAGTTCACTCCTTTACCTTTCATAAACATGACAAGGAGGGATAAGTATGTGAATCAAATTCATTTTAGATTCCCTGATTCATTCTTATAATGGATATCCATTTTCGAGGAATCATTCCCATTCACATATCAACAAGAATGACACCCATTTCATTACAACATAATGGCTAGACTCGATAAATTACTTATCCCCACCCAAGAGGTCCTATACGCCACATGAATTGAGATAGAAAATCACTCAATCATAACCAATAGTATTACATGTACAAGAAACTATCACAACCTCATTCAAAAATGACAAGCATATCAAGAAAATCAATGAAGTGTAATGTACCTATACGGAATGGAAGTATTCCAGACATGTGAATTCTAGCAGCCTATATTAATGCATGTAGAAATTATCCTTCCAATAATTTAATTGGGATAAGGGTAAAAAAAGACCCTCAAAATGAGTAATAATAAACCACACCACACACCATGTGCATAACCCAGCAGTGAAATAATAACCACTATAATAGTAAAAAGAATAATAACAATTATAGTTTAGTAAACATTGTTTTTACCCCGAACATGGGTCCATGACACCCAAGAATGTCTTATAACCAAGTCTTAAGCACTCCTATTCTCCATTATATTGTCTAAAAATAGTAATTAAATAAGGTAAACAACCTCAGATACCACTTTGTGACATCCTGGACCCGGATTCCACATAATGGATTCCCCGAGCCCAGTGGGCCACATGGCCTCAAGCATATCTCATCGAACACTGGAGGCTTTAGTCTAGTCGTGAGGGCCTAGGGAGTGTCTGTGGAAGAATATTCTATCATTTTCAGAGTGTAACATATCCGAAGGGATATAATGGGATTCTAAATATCGGATGAAATATAAATTATATAAATAAACAGTGGAAGAAAATTGATCTAATAGATAAATAAAAATGATAATAAATGTATCAACTGGAACAATGATGATGTAATTTCATGTCACTAGAAGACTAGAAAATAAGGATACAAGACAACAAAAATAACATATTATAAAAATTAGAAGAAAACAAAGGCTACTAGAAGCTTCCCGATATCCAACTTGGTCATTTACTATCTTGATCCCTTCTATCAGCACATAATCGGGTGCTAGAAGCTGGATGTTTCCCATTGTCAAACCCATCAACCATGTAATCTACGTCGGGTACAAAACAATTACTAGAGAGGGTGTGAGATAAATTTTAGTGGTCCACCCCCAGCAGGTTCTATATCATCCATCCAGTGTAATGGAATATAGGAGTGTGCTGGCATGCTTATATAATGTAAAGCAAGAAATACAATTTGACTAAATACCCAAGTTCCTACTTCATCCCTTGTCTGGTGTCTAAACATGTATCCAGTTCATTAATTAATTAATCTCTATTTAATTTTTATAGTTCACATGAGGTATACCCAACACTGACATCACTGCATGATTTTATAACTAGTGAAGGTCCAAAGACATGACAAGGAAACCTAAAAATAATATGCAGTGGGGGATTTCAAGGTAATAACCATGGTGATGTAATTATCAAAAAATTCTAACTCAGTAGTATCTTATTTTAGATAATGGGTATGAGTGTGATACAAGGAGTATAATCCAAGAAATTCTACCATAAGTTGCCTAACGAGTCCAAGGTGATCAACTTAGGTAAAATGAGGCTAAGAAAGGACAAGTCTTGATGAGCTTCCACCATAGAACCTACTAGTCAATGTATCATCTAATGAGTGCATTTTAGGTATCATGTAATAATTTAATGGACCTTATGTCAGTATAATTGGCATCCGAGGAATAGAAAATAACCAGAGTTTATGTGGGTATCAACATAAGAAATCTATATTCATGAATTTGAATGGGGTTCCCAAGACCCAAGGTATTCTCTTCTCATAATACAAGGCCAGATTGAGTCAATCCATTCCTTTTTGATATTTTAATCACGTAATACTTCATTACGTTCTTATATTGACTTCCATTAGTTTGGATAGGTCATGTAGAGTAGCGACCATTTATTTATTGGTCCAGTCCTTTTCTTCAATTAGTTTGGATAGGCCAGGTAGTGTTTCAACCATTTAATCAAGTATTAATTAACCATTAAGGTATATTTAATTTAATTGGATTACTCATATACCTTTCATTAACATGGAAAGTGGTGCTATGGACATTTATCCATTATTAAATCTCATTTTTTATGCCTAGGATATATACTTAGTATACGTGTCAGTTCACATTTCACATTTAATAATATTTTGGATGAACATAACATAAGTGGGTCTTGTCCTGATAATTCATGGTACATGCCACAATAAAATTCTCATTAATAAAAATCCATTTATTATTAGTATAATCACCTGTATAATGTTCATGGAAGACACACCTGAATGGTGGTTCAAACGTTTTAAAAACTCTAAAACCCAATTACGTTATAACTTTCGACCTGAGGTGGATTGATTTTTGGGTGTAACCCCTAACAAATAATCACATATTTGGAAATTGCATAACCATATGATTATATCAGTTATAATCATGGCATGTAAATTTAGGAAATGGATTCCGATGAAATTGGGGTCCCCACATGAACATTACAAAAACAATAAACTTTAAGGATAAGTTATAGACAACCCACCTTTGGGTTGTACGATCCTTCTACTCCAGTATTGTCCCTTGATTTTCCTAGGATCAGAGTAGATCTAAGAAATATTTAAAAACACTCACATGGAGATACCTAGGAAGAGAGAAAAAGAGAATAGCAATGGATAAAGAGGGATAGAGTACATAGAGTTGCACATCCAATGTGATTAGTGGAAGATATATAAAATTACAGACAATATAGATCTCTTAATCCCTAGATTTTTCCTGAAAAAATTTCTAAAATGAATGGAAAAGGTGTTATTCTTGCTGATTCTCAGATTTTGGAGAAATGGAAGGATTGATAGATCATTAAGGTAGAAACTGGAAAATTACCCATAAAATTAGCCTAAGTAAGGTTTGTCTGTACGGTTTGTGAAACTGTGCACAAAATGTTCGAGACGGATCTTCCCAAATGGTTTTACCACATGGTTTGATAAATCTGTGTTTAAGGCATGAACAAGTACCTGGTAAATATGGTAATTCTCCTGGTTTGGCCACATGTTTATACACCAACCGTGTAAGATGGTTTTGTCTGAAAAAACTCAATCCACACAGTTTACTCTAAACTGTGTGCAGAGTCTGTTTTCTCCAAAAAGATGGTTTTCAGGCTTTGAATAATCCATATAATCCCTCATAACCATTACTAACTCAATAGGCATTTATATTATTCCCAAAGTAAATATTTGGTTGGAAATTTCAAGGATCCATACCAGAGTGAAAATCGGGTTCTTAAAACACCAAACCATTCACCCTTTCCATTACAATCCAAAACTTTTGAAACATAAGATGAATCCACCATAACTCATCATAACACCATGTCCAACCCCAATTATAATTCATAATCTCAAAAAAAACTCCAATTCATTCTAACAATCAAAATCTCATTTATATTCATGATTCAATATTTGACCTATCATGTAATAAAAATTAAAATTCTGTCAATAAGTTTATCCATCTGGATGCTGGATCATGCAACCACCCAACAATAATACTTATCATCCTCGAGAATTAAGTTTTTTCATCCCTATATACAGCCCAACCAATATCAATCACTACATTATTTTTAACATCATCATTCTATATTTGATGGTCTATATTGATACTGAGACAGAGCCTCTTACTCAAGGCCCTAAACAGGAAAAAAAAATTCACCTAACTTATGTATCCCAAAACAAAAACTTCATGGTGATTCTAATCTAAGTCCATCCATTGGAAACATAAATTCCAACATCCCCCAAGAATCGATAGAGCAATGGTCCTCCCCATCATAAACTCTATCATATAACTACGAAGTTCTGATACTTAACACCATCACTATCGAGAAAACCCATCCTAACCAAAAGTCATGCTACCACTAATGTTATGAATCATTTCTAAAATTGATAGCATTACATTTCAACCCTTTGTCATCTATTCTTATTATTATTCCCTCATAATCAAAGGAATTCAAAAACAACCCAATCATACCTAGTGGATTCCATAGACACACTCATTCCCAAAACCACCACAAGACCAATGATAACCCTCAACATCATCACCTATCATCATTGTTTTCCATTTATTTTATTTCTTATGTTATTTGTGTACACCCCAATACAGTTTTCCACTAGAATAACAATTCCACTAAGAAATATTTGTGGTCAGTTCCACAGGATTATTAACCATTCATCACATAAGTCGCGTCACTAAGATTGATATATCAATCCTCACTCTGGGAGTGTCTTCATTACTAACATACCAAAACACCCATAACCATTTTGGGCCAAACCCTAACCACTTCTACATAGGAATCATACATTCCCATATTAGTAGCGCTGAGTGATGAAATAAGCATCAATAATCACCCATCTTAGTGTCCATGAATGTACCCCAATTGTATTCATCGATATCTTTTCCATCACAAGGGCCTCATTGAAAAATAATCTATGGAGAACATCCCATAATATAATTCCACATACACAACTCTATGATCATAAGCACTAGAGAGCCATCATATCAAACCAAAAGACATTAGGATAACTAGGAATATAGCCATTACCTTTTTAGTGTGCCTACTAAAATGTCAATATATTAGGAATTTTCACCTCTATCTAAGTGTATTATGATATTTAATTAATGAAGACCACCTCCAATCACTCATTTCTAATGTCACCACTATCTGTAGGGACATAACAAACCCAATCCAAAGGTTTTAGGCCACCATTCTTATAATAATCTCTTTACCTTCACTTTGGTTCTTAGTTTTCACATTTCTTCCTTCTCTACTCAATCAGATTGGGTGTATTCTACCCTAATGCCTAATCCACAAACCCAAATTACATAGCATGTCATCAACTGCTCATGCATAAAATAACCCTTGAGTAGTTAACATTCACAAATTCTTGTGTGACCCAACCACAAAATCAATTTAAAACCTCGATGATTCATGTCATGTGAAATAAAGGTTTAGAATCTGGATCCACTATCCATGCCTACCTTGTATGCCTATCAAAACCAAAATAGAGCACCCCTGGTTCCTTCTAAAACCAAAATATTCTAACCAGAACAAAACCATGTTATGGAATATGCATCTATATCTAACAATGAAAGTCACCAAACAAGCATTACTCTCAATGAAAAGAATTTTCAACTCCACTCCAGTGCCCCATGTATTTCCCATCCCAAAAAATAGACACCTATTTATGCGTCATAACAAAAACAACTCACCCATGTGGTCATCGCCCAAAGAAAACCTATAGTTCTAGTCAATCCCAAAAATACTAGGCACATCATCACTACACAACAATCACCTAAGCAAGTCACCCACGACATCTTGTTCCTATGAAATCTCACCATTTGTCTAAACCACTAGCACACAAATGCCCCCTAAAAATAGAGGAAGCAAATGAGAACAACATCCAACCTTGTTTCACCATTCATGCCCCATTATCAATAATCTAAATCATCCATTTTTACCCACAAACCCAAATGAACTTTTAGCTTAGTCAAACCCTCTCACAGGTCACACTACAAAATCCAAACAACACCACTTCCAAGATTAGAGTCACATCATAGGGTCACTAAGCAATCCAGGAAAATCATACCATTGAAGTCTCACATCAAGCCACTTGGTCCACCTATCTAGGGTCTACGACGACTCACCAAAGGCCACAACCCATTGTGAATCTATATGTACTGATATAATCTTCAAATGACATCAACAATTCAAAATATCCTTCTATAGGGTCTCGCACAAAAAAAGGTGTCATATACCAAACAACTACAAACAACTAGTGTTCTTATCCTCTCAGAGTATCTTTATATCATACTACTTCATGGAGTAGATTTACATACAACCAAACATCAACACAACCACCCACAACGTGTAAAAAAATATTTTACTTGCACCATACTAAATCACCAGGGTCACTGCACAAAACATGCATGAGGAGAAAAATAGTTTCATCACCACCAAGCACCCCATCATATATCCACATAACATTTCATGAAATGAAAATCCATAAAATCACACATAATAATTTCTATATCATGTGGATCCTATATTCCCAACATGATTCATGAGATGTCTCTTTCCTTTTGAGACCAACAACAAAAACCAATTCATGGAATATTTCTAATATTCCAATAACATAAAATCCATCAAAAATCATCAGAACCAAAAAATGTGTGTGTTTCTCAAAGATAAAATCACATAAAACCATAGCATCAAAAACCAGAAAAACCAATTTCATCACCTGGTAACCTAGACATCGTACTAGAATAGGTGTTCGTGATTCACTTTCCCAAAATCCATTAAAGGCTCTTACACATCCATATCTCATTTCATCCAAGTCCCAAATTATAACTAATATGATGGTAAACCACTCTGATATAGCTTTTTAATATACCAGATTGGGTTCCACTAAATCGGTGTCTTGATATAGACCACCACAAGACCTCATACATGCCTCTTCATATTCCAACGACTTTCAACTAGTAGTGGGGGTCTAAGATGGTATTGTGGGGAGACCATACCACCCATATCAAAGTGAAAAATAATATGTAAATGACCAAATATCATACACATAAAAAAAAGTTGAAAAACTAATTAAACCAAAACTCAAAGATGTTGTAGTATGATAAAATACTCTATGGACCCAAACCACCATGTCATACACACTACAAAACACCCATTGTGTGGGTGACACAACCTACCAAAATAAAATAAATTTTAAAAAGGCCTAACCACATCATCAATCCAAACTCACATATTCACCTAATACCACACAAGAAATCATGTTCGACCAATAAATACTCAACACGGGACTTACCCAAAAATTGTTCCTACAATAAATATGTGAGATCTACTCAGGTACCCAAGTGAAATAGTTTCCCAAGAAGAGTGTTAGTAAAACTCAGTAGTAAAATACTAATCATGTATATAAAATATACCATTCAGTATGACAAATTATGTAGGAAATGAATAGTAGTAGATAAGAACATATGTAAAACTAGGATTCATTATTTAAAAATGTTCAATTAATCACATTAATTCTGTGTTTCAAAAGCTATCCATTTTCATCAAATAACCACTTCCATAATTGTTCATTTGAACCACGTATCACAGAGGTCACTAGTTGAAAATCATGGAGCCTCAGACCATGAATGAAACCGGGATCCATTACTCCATGTCCGAACATCCGAGGCTCTATATCAAAAGTTGGAAAACATGGATCATTAATCCTTGAATCCAATGGATTCTTGGAACACCATGTCTTACCAACCCAATATTTAGGTCACAAGTCATAAATCATGGAGCATTAGTACAATAATCCTTCTAGGAATCATTACTCCATGCGTAACATTCCTAAACATGATATAAAATTCAATTTCCAAACCCTTGGGTTCAGAAGTTTCAGTTCATTCCTCTAAAAAACCACTTCACAACGGAACCTATAGTATCATGATGGATCTACAAAAACAAGGGAGTGGATCATAAATCCAAAATCCAAAATCCATTAGTCACAGGTTAGAAAACATGGAACAATAGTCCTTGAATCGTTTTGGGATTTGACACATCATGTCCAGCCATCCCCAACCCATTCCATTATCAATTAATGCCATTTTATTCGATATTTTCATAATTCTATTACTATTTTCAATGAAACAAAATTAAAAAGTTTATCATTTATTCATTTTCCCAAATACACATTCGTTAAATGTTTTTAAATAAATATTAATAAAACATGATTTTTTTACCATTTCCATTTCAGTTCTTTATTTGAACATTAATCATGATCCCAAAGAAACTTTAAATGAAAGCACATCTATCAAAAAAACCCAATTTCAAAAATCATGATACACCAAATCAATCATTCTAATTAAACATTTAAAGAAACCCTGTAAATATGGGACTTCCCCCTTAAAAATATATCATAGTCCAAGACCTTCAGGTTCCATTAAAACCCTTTTAAACTCACTTAATATCACATTTAGTTCAAAACCTCATTTCAAATAATGAATCATTTCAAAATATAGCATTCCTATTTTACATAAAAAGCTGTGTGAAATCCCAAAGAACACATTAATTAAAATTTAATAATTCTCATAGGAATTATATTAAAAAATCTAACACATTAAACATTCTACCTCAGTTGTTATCACACATCATGGATGTCCAGATGTCACGTATAACATCACCCTAGATCTAAGGGGATTCGTGGAAGGTATAAGTTGTTAATTAAAGGAACCATACCAAATTACTTATGAAAAGTAAACAAGAAAAAAATAATGGAATTCAAATAATACTATATATACACATAGAAATAATTTAACAAGACTGTTGGTATATTTTTCATAACAACTACCTCATCCAAAATTCATTCTAAAAAATTTCCAAGGCACTATAGACTTCTCAGGGCTTATCCAAGTCTCATCCCAACTGCTCATCACCCAACCAAAATAATATCAATCTCCCAATATTGAACCTAAAATGAAAAAACAGAAAATAATTAATTATAAAATTATAATTAATTAATTAACCCAAATGCAAAATGGAATAAAACTGGGAAACTCACTAGGTTGATCAACGCATTTAAAAACTCTACGAAACCACCATGGAAAACCCAAAATGGACTCCTACCAACATTATCAAGAAAATTACTTTGTTGGGATACCATTTAAACAACAAATTAAACAAATTTACTATGAAAAACTATGAAAATTCACTATGATCACATACATGGGATAATATCAATAAAAAAATGGGGAATACCTCTTAGGATATATTATACTAATTAATACAAAAATACCATTGAGAAATAGAATAATCCACAATGATCTGGTAGAATAATATATAATACCGAATCCAAATAACTCCAAAATTAAAAAAGAACAATAAATGAAGAAATGGAATCGTCGTATAAGGAGAGATCACTTCAAACACCAAGAAACCTCCATGAAAGTACCTCTAAAATCATAGGAGGGAAGAGGAGGAAAGGGTTGGAGAGATCCTAGTTTTTTTCACCATAATGGAGGAGAAAGAGGTGGTAAGTATTAAAAACATGATGGGATATTTTGGAAAAATACCCTCTTTTAATTAAATCTGGGAAACTACATGGTTTGGCCGCATGGTTTTCCAAACTCAATGCCAACCTCATGGTTGTCTTTTTCAATGTCGACCACTCACAATGTTTGGTTGCACGGTTGTACAAAACGTCTTCTAACCATTCACACCCCTACTATATAACACCCACACATTTAAATGGTTACTATATATGGTTTGATGAGATATAAAATAACAATGTTGATAGCCCAACATCTTCTCTGAAACAAGGTACATAGTTTTTTTGAAACCATACACAGTATGTGAGCCATTCCTCAGATTCTCCTTGACCTCAAATGATTCCTCATTTACCTCCAATTATTTTCCTTAAACCATGATCTAACAATGTATCCCAATCAAACAAAAATTCAAATTGAACTAAAAACATATTACATATCAATGTGTTTCATTTTTCTCCAAAACTATTCACATAACATGGTGCACCCTTACTAAAAGACTCCAAAACTCCTGAAACATTACCCTAAGCCATAGTTACTCATTTTAACACCTAGGAACCCCCAACCCCACCCCAAGCATAATTACTCATCTCAAAACACCACTTAGAGGCATTCCAATAATCGAAATCTCATTCTGAATATTAATTACATATTCAATCTCTCTATTAAGGAAAATTCAAATTTCATTAGAAATTTTCTCTTCATCAGATCGTGGGATGATAAACACTAAACCTTCCTAGTTTTCAGGAATGTATTATTATTATAGTTATTTAATATTGATAAAATATATTCTAATATTTATGTATTAAAATCTCTAGTCACCTCAATTTGTATCATATAAGTGTTTTTTTTCATTTTTTGGGGATTATTATTAGAGATCATTGGTAAAACCCATGGGGAAATTTATAAGTGAATGGTAAAATCATTATAAAATTTTAATATAGATATTTTGAGGTTTTAAATTAATTATATACCTTTTCTAGAAAACCATAGGTGGCTTAGGTTGTGAAACACGTGTAACTAATTTTAAATTCCCCAAAAAGGATGGTTGTTTATCAAATTGATCTTCACTCAAGGAAACATTACTATGATTAATACTGAACACATGGATAGGCACTCCTTGGAAATATTATTTGATTAATTCAATTTCTCATTTCTAACCAGTAATATGACTAATTTTATGGAAACTGTATCAACCTTTTCCAATAAATAGTGATATGAGATAAACATATATTAAAATGATTGAAAGAGGGGGTCATAAATTATGATATCTGAGGAATTATTTTTATGATAATGTGATAGATCACATTGATTAATAATGATTAAATTTCACACTAAACATTTTGGATTTAGTATGATATTGGAAACTTAATGATGAAGTTGTGGTGGTGATAGGTAGGCTCAAATATTATCGTATCTTTTTGAGATTAGTTATATGTATTTTTTTATATCAAGAAATGTCTCTAGGAATTTATGTTCATATCCATAATGAATAGATAATAAATTATTGGGTAATTATCTTAATGGTAGGATGAAAACATCTCAAGTTTGTAGCTACTATCTAATAGATGTTTTTAGGAATGTGATTCCTACAATTCTTTTGATACTTCCTCTAATTGAATTTGATGTTATTTTTTCCATAAATTAGATCACTTTATATTTATATATTGTTAATTAATTCAGAAAATATGTCACATTATATATATTAAATCAAAAAACAACCATTTTTTTAAGGATGAATAGAAACTTATGATGGAAATCACTTCCATTATATGGGTCTTACTAACGATTCAAGAGGAATATAACCTCTAAATATTTTGAATAAAATAAACATTGAAGATATTCTTATTATCCTAGATTATATTGTAGCATTTGTCAAAGAATTTCCAACCATTATTCTAAATAATGATGTTGAGTTTTGAATTGAACACATACCTGGTGATACCAAAATTTCAAAATAATTTATATAGAATATCCCATATTGACTTGTAGGAATTGAAGAATAAAATCCCATGGAGTATAGAAAATGGATTCATATTGTTAATTTCATCATCATTGGGTTCACCTCATCTTTTTATTAAGAATATTGATTGTTCAATGAATCGTTTCCTTGATTAAAAGAATAATAAAAGATCACTATCTAGAACATGTATCATCTAGCATGTATTGATGACTTATTTGATCAACATCATAAATATAATTAATTTTATATTATTGACCATAATTCTCAATATCATCAATTGAGGCTCAAGATGAAGGATGTACCCAATAAATCCTTTCATGTGATTTTTTTTATATATCATTTCTAGTGATTACATTTGGAATTACCAAATCCACTAAAATATTTAGGGATTCATTCAATAAAATATTTATATTTTTCTAGGCTCAGTTTGTGGTTATATTTATAGAAGATATTATTATATATTCTAAGAGTTATTAATATAATAAACACCATTTGATGATTGTGTCAATGACCTTAATAATGGAGAATATATATCCAAAATTTAACAAGTGTGAATTATAGATATAAAAATATTCACTATTGGGTCATATATTCTCTTGAGGGAGTATATTGGTGGATACTTTGATGATTTATGTTATTAAACAATGGCCCAAAACAACCATGGTGTCTGAGATTCATATTTTTATTTTATTGTAGGGATTAAATCAATTTTTTTAGTTAAATATCACTATTATATAATATAACAACCAAATATACTTGAAAAAGTGAATGTTTCTATCGCACTAATGATTCTAAAGAGAATTTCAAGGAACGGAAGATATGGTTTGTGAGTGCACCAATGCTCAAAATAACCTGTTGTGGAGAAGCTTTTGTTATATATAGTGATGAATTGAATAAGGTATTATGATCAGTCTCTATTATGAATTATGTGGTGATATATTATTCCACACACTAATTGAAAATTCATGAGAAAAATTACCCATCTCATGATTTGGAGTTGTCTTGTTAATTTTTCTCACTGAATGTAAAGATGTAACTTGTTTATTTTGAATGGTGTTATATCTATATGTATCGTAAAATCTTGAATTATATTTCTATATAGAAAGAGAATAATATTATGCAAATGAGATAATTGGGTTTGATAGAATATTATTACTACACAATACAGTACCTCCCAGGGATGGAGTACAAGGAGGTTGAGGCTCTATGTTAGAAGATCGTCCTAGTTTATCCATGATAATGATTGAAAGATAGAAATATATTTATAGATTTTCAGATAATATATCTTGAAATCATGAGAAAATGGTTCACATAATATGTTTTATAGATGAATGATCACCCATCCATCCATATGGGGATTAAATAGGAAATAAAGGATGGTGTTGGACTATAAAAGAAGGTGAGAAATGCTCTTATGTTAAAAAATAATTGTATTGGAATGATTATTTTAAAAAACTAATTATGCGTCCCCTCAGTACCAGATTCAAGAAATTATCTATTGGATGAATCTCATAGCTCATCATTCTCCATATATCCTTGAAGTAATAAGATGTATAAATATCTAAAAGAGTGTTTTTGGTTGGAAAACATGAAAATTGATATTTTATAGTAAATATCATAATTATTATTATATCCAAAATTTTTCTCTGGGGGGGGGAATATATTATGGGTTTTCACTACCATTTCCAAACTAGAGTGGAAATGGAAAACCACCGCTGTCAATTTCCATATCAGACTACCAAAAACAACTCACATTAATGTTATTTTAATTTATTCAATATTCTTATGAAATAAACACCTTTCCTTATAATCATGTAATATTTCACTCTTGATCCAGTTTTAAACATTTAAATTATGTAAGTGGTGAGGTTTCATGAAGTACCACATTATATTTTATATGATCAGGATTTGTGGTCTACCAATGATATTATGAATTCTTTAGCAATATTTCAATACAAAGTGGAAATTTAGCATTGAATATATAACTCATATAGATAGTCAATATGAAAGGACCATTTAAATACTATAATATATATTGATTATTTTTTTTGGATTTCATAGGTGGTCAAGAACAATAAGTTCCTCTTTTCAACTTTTCTTAATGCAATAACATTGAATAATGTATACATAAGGATCCCCATAAATTTCTCTATGAATGAAAGTCTATAACATCAATGATTTGGAATGATTTTGGGTGAAAAAATATATGGGGACCTCAGTATTTTGAGGAAATTAAATATAATATTAGATCCACTCAGCAGTATATCAGGGTAGCATATAGTTGATAGAATATTTATGATAATGATCATGAGTTAGATCTAGAGTTAGAAGTTTGTGACAACATATTCATATGGATATATTATAAGAAGACGTTTATGATATTTTTAGGGTAATGGAATATATTACCTAGATATATCAGTTCATTTTATATCTTTTATCACATCAAGATGAGATCTTATCACTTAGAACATAAAAATAGTCACTCTCATGTTTCTGATATGTTCTATGTATCTCCCGTGAGGAAGTATATACCGAATACTTCAGAGTTACTAAATCATAGTTAATAACAATATATAAAGATATTTATAATGAGGAAAAACTAGTGGGAATTTTGGATTTTTGAGATAGTTTACTGTGAAAAAATTCCACTCACATGTTCAAATATTTTCCACAAAATCATAAATTTGAGGAGGTAACATAGAATCCTGAGGATGGGATAAGGTAGAAGAATCCTCATTTCTTTTTATCAAAGTGATTGACTCATAAAGGGTATGTTTTTATAATGGCGTTATAATGTAACAACTATATATTTTATTATAAAATTATCTTAAAATAAGTTTGGTGTCTTTATATATTTTCATAAAGATAGAAATGTTTTTAAACAAACAATGATATGTTACTGAAATATTATTTTTAAACATTAATTTTGTCACCAAGATTTAGGTTTAAAGTGTAAAAATAGAAAAAACTAAAGTAAGAAAATAAATTTTCATTTTTAAACAAATTTACTGGTTATTATTTTTTTATAAATAAAAACAATCATTTTAGGTAAAATTATATGTTTTCCAAAAAAAATTCTATTATAATTAGGATGAATTTTTATGTTAATAAATTAAATTAATCCTTATTTAGGAATAATTTTAATCATATTTGAAAATTATATATTCAGTAAAATATTTTTGTATTCATCTAATTTTGAATACTAGGCAATTAATAAGAATAAATATGTTTTTATACTTTGAAGTATATTTATCTCAAAATTGATTCCATTTTATTATGCACACATATTTTAAAATAAATATTTGACAATTATAGAAGTTAAATATGGAAAAATAACTTCCATATTTTTAATAATCATTTCCATATTTTCTAATGAGTTTCATCTTATATTTTCATTATTAATAGTAAATTAGTAAAAAACCATTAATACAGTAAATGTTAAAGGGGTTAATGAGGGTTAAACTAAACAGATAAGGGTTAAAAACATTCATAAATATAACTAGCTAAGATTATTTACATTGAAAACTTTATTATATTTTAATTTGAGATATTTTTGAGCAAAATTCAACAGAATATTATTTTTTTGTTTTATTTTTTTATGTATTTATAAGAGGGACACTCCCCTCACTTATAAAAGGTGACCCAACAACAGATGATTTCAATATTACTATATCCTTTCAGCACGACCATTTTTTTTCTAAAATAATCTCCCAAAAAACTTTTACATAAATAGAAAGTTATTTTCTTCCAAAAATACACATCCAATAATACTTATTTTTTTTAGAGGAGCATACTTAAATATGAGGTACATGTTCTTACTAGCCATTTTCTGGTTGCTTTATTCATAAAACTCTTCTATAGGTCATATAACCATATAAACATGATATATTAAATATATACAATAATAATATATGGTTTATATTAATAATATTAAAATTATAGGTCCCATTTTCATATGTTGTAAAATGTTAATGTCTGTCCTTTGTATCATTGAACTATAACCACCCAAAAGTGATGTGATTATGTTTTCATTTCCTCCTTAGGTGGATCATTATAAGGATTGATTAAATTATTATATATAATATTTATCATATAATAATTATTAATTAGTGGTGTTTTGTGACATTCATTTCTTTGATTTAATCCATCGAAAAAAAGGATTCACCGCCCATGTGAATCTATGAATACCACCTCCATAAAGTAATGTAATTGACTTTAATCCCCTATTTCTATTAACAATAATAAAAATTTTATAATGAATATATATAATACTTATAAAATGATTAATATAATTACATAATAAAATAATTACCATTTTTAAGGGTCATAACCATGAAACCAAAACATTTTTGGAAAATGAACTAGTTTTCAGCTGAATGTTAATTTTAATGGTGAATTGTGAATGAAAGGGAATATACAAAACAAAATGAAATTATATATAGTATGATGTATATTAAAATTATTTAGAAATATATTTATATTAAATAAATATATATTTTTCTTCATTTTTTCACATATATGAAGTAATATAGAACATTATTAAGGGTTTATATTAAATCCTCATATCTTTTGAAGATTATCTTTGATAAATTACAATCGAGGGAAAGTATATGAATATTTTCCTTTAAAACCCATATATATTATTCTCTTATTTTTAATCCTATATTTTGAAATTAAAATTACTATTTTATTCTATATTATATTTAATAATAGATATATATTGTTTTATTAAAATTTGATCTTATTTCCCATTATCTAGATGAACTTTTTCTTCTATGTCCATGTTATTTAAAATGCATTCAATATTTTTTTATTTTACAATAAAATGAGTTTTTAAATTCATGTTAAAAAATATTTTACATTATTTTCAATTTTAAATAGAATATTTTTATTTGTATTTTGATTGCGTTACTATTGACTTTTTACTAAAAGTAGGACAAAAATATGTGTTTTAACCTTTACTAATGGAACAACTTTTCCAAATATCATACCTATTATTTTCAATGAATTTGCCATTAAATATTTTCCCAGTTATATTCAAATAAAATATTTTTCAAAATATTATAGGAATTATTAGTTTTTAATGATATCCAATGAAATAGTAATTTTTTATGTTTTCCAAGAAATGTACAAATTCTATTCTAGTGATATTTTTCATCTATGTAAATATCAATTATGGGATTTTTTTTAGTTTTTAAATGGTATTTTATATTTTTGATAAAATAATTTTATAGGATATATTTATAAATGTTCAAATTAACCTCTAAAGGTATTTTTCATTTATGTTAATATTTTTTCTGGATTATGATCATAGTATTTTAAGGGTGATACTATGAATATTTTTTCTTTCTCATGGGTTAATTATGTTGTGATGAAGCCTTTCTGAAACCCATTTCATTTCCATGGATTTTTTTATGATAAAATGATGAAATTTTTATGAATACCATTTCCCTTACATGGGTAATGATATGATTAAACTATAAATGTTTTATGATCTTTTGGCACACTTATATATATTTTACATCAAAAGGTGCATGTTACCAAATTTATATATCCCTATAAAGTACATAATATAAAATTATATATCATTGGGGTAATATAAATTTGAAAAGTGAGGTATCCCTGTTCAATAAGGGAAATTTTCCAATATGATGACATTTTGAGACATCCTTGACTTGGAAATTATAGAATGGTGAGTGAACTCAATCCACTATGATAGTATTGGTAATCATCCTTATCTAAGGTAATTATTTTGCAATTCTTATGTTTAATAAATAAACTATATAATTATTCTTATCATATGTTATTATGGATCATCATTGGTTATTCTTAAATCCCCACACTTATGAATTATGCCTTTTATGAAAAACATTATAAAATAATTCATGATTAAATACCTTAGAATTATTTTACATGCATTTAATAAGTTATTATCATGTTTTATTACACTAATACATATCCTACTATCATTGATTGACTTCTTCTTTGATTACGCTTACTATGAATCCGATCCCACCTTTTCTAATATTTTTTCCACTTGATTCAAGTAAATGTTTTACCTAGGGTGTATCTATGAAGTGTTATATGTGAGAAAAAAATTGGGGTAGATATTCAATATTATCCATGAAAAAAGATTATTAAGTATCTTTCCTCTATATGAACTAGGAATTTGTGGTTCTAGGCCACATATTGTTTTGAGGTATATTGAATATTCACCTAAAATTATAAAATATTTACTGATGAAATTTTTGGGATACATCAATTTTTTTTCTCCAAAAGAAATGATGATTTTATGATTAACTTCAGAAAATATTTATCCCCTCCCTAAATAGAAGACGGTATCTCTAGATCATTGATTAAAATGTAACTATCTAATTAATTCCACTTCTATGATTTTTTATCGATGAATTTATTTAATGTAGTAAAAGAATGATATATATGGTATATGTGATGATGGAAAATTTATGCTACATGTGTGATGGGATACTGAGAAAAAATATTATATATGATATAGTGAGAATACATATGAGGTTATTATCATTATTAAATAACTGATTTTTTCTATGGGTTCATTGACTTGTTTCTAGATGATGATCTTATTAGTCATTATGAATATTTTGATAATAACACTAAGAAATAGTCCCTGAGGTTTAGACACTAATTGTATCCACAAACCTCAGTTAAATTCAATTATTATTTAATATAATAATAATAATTATTCTCTAGAAAGAGGATTAATATTTCTTCTGGTTATGTTGACCAAAAAACGTTATTCATTATTTATTGATTTTTAAATATATATGTATTTAGAATATTAAATTATTATTTACTCACCATTTTTAAATATAAAATTTATTTATTTATATATTGAATAAAATTTTCATACTAACCTATTAAATAATTATTTATTATTTATGGTACAATAAATTCAATGGTGGATTTATGGGTTGACATAATGTCCCTAATGGAAATGATTTATTTAAATTAATATCCATTAAATTAATATTTAATCATTTAATTAATAAATGCTATATAAATATCTTTGACTTAACACACATCAATAAAATAATGTAATTATTATTATATGATGCGGGGTTTACTAAGAATGTAAAGAAACATAAGGACCTTTTTGAAATAACTAATTGTTTAAACCTTAGTATATAACCCAACATATGTAATGTATAGTGATAAGGGATTGGATGTGCATAATGGATTATACCAATATAATTCTATTAATAACATAGATAAATCTACAATAAGGCTCTTATAAATAAGAAATAATCCTCCACCTCCCTCTCAATACCAATATGAAACCCTCCTCTTCCCTCTTGATAGTGACATAATAAAATAATAATTCTTCAACACTGATAAAAAATCGAACTGAGATCAATGTATAATAACGAAATGTGATTGATTCCTCCATTATACCAATAATAGATATATCGATAACATTTTTGAGGTCCATATATCACATGTGGATACCTCTAGAGGGATTCAACATTGGATCTATAGACACAATGATAATATTATAGGAATGGTCAACCATGTCTGTCAATGAAAAAAAACAACAAAGATGAAATATTTCTTGTCTACAATCTAATTATATTTTTTACTTGAGGAGATCCTATCATTGATAATTTAGGTGTAGGGATTAACCAGTTTAATATATTTATACAAAGTGAATGATGTAAATACTTCTCGGGAATGGAAAAAACCAATTCCACTACACCCCATAACTTTATTGTGGTATCATATCAGAAACATATTAATTTATAATTATTAGTTTATTCTCAAATCAATTAAGCCATTAAATATAGGTTTTTTATTTCCTGTTTTTCAGTATCAAGTCCAAAATTTTATATAATATGTCCTATTGAATTCATATTAATTTGAAGATTTCAATAATATATGAGGAACTCCCAATGATACTGTATGTGGTATTGGGGATTTTTTCCAAATTGTGTGATTACATGACATATAACAAAAATTACACATTTTTTAGTCCATTCAATACCAATGTGATACAACTAAAAAATCATAGCACATGAGGTCAGTGTGGTTACGCTCCTTATGTTAAAAAACTCTATGTATTGACTCCCCGGTAACAAGTGGTGTGATATGTTTATGTGATGTTTTACTTAATCAAACATCGTGATACCCCATACTATAAGATCTCATGTATATTATAGAAATTGTTTTGTGTAAGTACATGGAATGAATTTATTACACACCATAACAACATTATTGATATTGATTGTTTGCTAAGAAACATATGTTGTAAGGGACTAAATGATATGTAGTTTGATTCACTTTCCTTGTAACCCATTATTACTCATGAATAATACATGAAAGATTACTATCCATGTAGTGTGGGAAGTCCATAAATGAATTACGCACCAGGGGTTGGGATGCTCATAAAATTTAATATATTCCATCTCAAACTAGGTACTTATAATTACAAGTGTTCCATGTGAGGGAAATATGGGGAATGAGATTTTAATTTTAGGAAAAAAGAACTACATAGTGTGTAACTTGGGTTCTATTTTGTGAGACAAGGTTTTCCCCATGAATTACAAGAAAATTTTTTATTGGTGTTACATTTTGATTTAAATTATTAGTTAAAATATTTTCTTGTTATTATATGAAAACAATACATGTCTTGTAATGACCCAACCCCAGTTACCCAGAGTTGGTCCATTATTACATAACATTGGCTTGATCACAAAAGATCAAGTCTCGAAAGACCGATTAGTTCAGTAGCCTTGGAATCACTAGATATATTCATAATGTTTAGATTACATCGTAAAGTGAAAAACTACAACAACATCTTGTCTCCATAGACCAAAATCATATCCCCTCATACTATCCATGAAGTCCATTCATAAAATACTTCTTCACATCCTGATAAAAATAAAACAAAGAAAGGGGTGAGCTCACTTTCCCAATAAGGATTACAATATAGCGGAAACTTTCATAAATATGCATAAACATATAAGGCAATGTATAACTAAAACAAAAGCCTTTTAAACTTGAAATTCAGCATAATATGGTAGAAATAAAATGAAATAATGCAATTTACTTACTCACATTGTTTTCTTACTAGTCTAATAATCACATGAAATATCAATAACCACTTTTATAATAATGTAATGCATAATGCCAGACTATCGTAACGACATAGTCATGGCCTTGTGCCAAGACTACAAATAAGATTCTTTCAAGGACTTGTGCCAAGACACTAGTTTGTCTCATGATACCTACCGATGCATCGAGAAGTAATAGTGGGCACCACTAGTCACTTACTAAGTCCAATGCATTCCTTATATGAATAGGTTTAAACATAACATAAACATTCTTATTAAAACTAGCATATGAAATGTCAATACTTTCTCCATAAACCATAAATTGTATAAAAATAAAACATCCACAGTCAAACATATCACAAATTCTTGAATACAATATTGATGTTTTGTATCATAATAAATCAACTTCAAATAAGATTCAAATCTATCAAAGGATGTTGATATTGATTAAATCAAAACTATTTGAGAGAGATATATCCTTTTTGAAATCATTTAAAAGTCACATAATTATAAAAGAAAACCTTTAAATTGGAAATAATTTTATAAGCCTAAAAGGGAAGCGTTGAATATTATTTAATGGGGAAAAATAGCCGCACCTGCCGTATATGTTTAAAAAGGCATTCTAACATTAATTCTGTCGAAAAGATTAAAAAGTACCTTGTTTGGAAAACGATAGAACGATTCCTTTATAAACATCTTATAAATTCAACAATGGTATAAATGACATTAACCTATAGTCTATAAAATAGTAATAACGTTTTGAAATACATTTTTATGAAACATGGATTTAGATGATAAAGAGGTCCCAATATATAATTACGTATAAACAACCTCGGATAATGAAGAGATTATGAAATAAACCCTTTCAAATTTTGTAACTTACAAAACATACACCCCGTGAAAGAGGTATCATTAAATGAATATGTAAATACACATAAATTAAAGTGTATTACACAATGAATACAATTATGGGAAATATATACACCACCCAAAAGGTAATAGTGGCAGAATGACATGAATATCACGGGAATAAGGAGTGAGATGAAAACCCGTTACCTTGAACTTTTCCATGGTTGAGGTTAGGTTAACATCATTTATAATGGTGAAATAATTTTTATTAAATTATAAAATAATCATATACATTAATATGTTATCATATATCGTCTTTTAACATTGCTTTGTTAATAATATCATTGTATTATCGTTGTTTTCGGGTGTTAACTAATTTGTTTTCCTTTCTATTCTTTGTTATGTAAGACATGTTTATTATGGATAGGTTGTAACGACCTGTAAAATTCAAGAAATTTTTTTTCTTAATTTTCTTTGGAATTTTACATGAACGCAGTTTCTGACGGCACCTTATTCTGAGGCCCGGTGTGCTCAGAATCATTTTCCAAAGTTTGGCTCGGGTACGTTCAGTGAACGAACGAGCGTGCTTTTCTAACTTTTGAACCAGTGCTCGGAATCAAATTCCGAGGGCACCAATGAAATCGCATCACCAGTATTTGCTTATAAACGCCATTTCAGGAGTTGCGTTTTCTCGGGTTCGGTTTTTAATATTCGGGGTTAAGTTAGGAAATAAAATAAAGTGTTGCGACAACTTTATTTTATTTCAATTAAAGCCACATAAAGCCACTTAAAATAAGTTAAGCGGATAGGGTGGAACCCAAAATATCCTACCCACATGGTAGGATATTTGTGAGGTGGGGCCCGCATGAGCCCCACCATTTCTTTTACTCTAAGTAATGCACCCGCCAAAACCCTTTTTTTAATAAAAGTAAACTGATGCATTTTCTTAAATTCTTAACGCCCCTATTAATTGGGCAGTTAAGTTGTTACCATTAATTCACCGAATTAATGGTTCATTTCATAACATTGTTTTTCGTTTTTTGGCATAAGAATAAAATAAGAGCAACACTTGTGGGGGGCTTGTTTAGAGGATTTGGGGAAACTCTAAGTTCTTCATCCTCCTTCATGAAGAACGTGAAGAACACGAAGAACGTCGAACCCTCGGAGATCGACGACGCGATGTCGTGTACCACAACGCCGACGATGTTTCTTCCATGACGATCCTTCCCCACGACAATCTTGGATCATCAACCGATTGAGATCGTCTACGCGACGTCGTGTACCGCGAAGATGTGACGCCCCTTCCGCGACACGATGATCTTCTTCTTCCGCGACGGTCAATTCCGCGAAGAACTCACGTTCGACGACTATGACAAGGTAGGGGTTTGTTTCTTTTAATCTTTGTGATTTATACCCTCGAAGTATTATTAAACATTTTTTGTGAAATATTTAAAACCGCTAACGTGGTCGGTGCGGACCAATGAAAAAGTCTGAACCCACGGCCCTTTCGTTCTTGGTGTGAGAAACGGCGGATGTCAATAAAATAGGCCGCACAGGCGATGTGAGGTCCTCGCAGAGAAGCATGGACACCGGGAGGGACTTTGGCGAAGACGGTGTGAATTTACAACCACCGGAACTCGTCCGGTGGTCCGCGGAGCAACCCGCCTGTGCGCCATCGTGGAGAGGCGCAGCTGCTGAAGCCGCAGCTGCGGGCCGGCCATCCCGTGACCACACGGGACCGATGAAGGATGGGACGCAGCAGCCAGCTGCGTCTACTTGAAAGGGTGGCCCCACGCGGGGCCGCGGCTCCATCACGCGGGGGAAACACTCCCCCCTGCTCCGCTCGGCCGTAACCGGCCGAGCCGACCCGCCTGACTACCGGGCCGCACCCGCGCCGGCCGGGCCGGGTCGCGCCCAGGCCGGGCCGGGCCACCCAGGTCAGGCTGGGCCATGCCAGCTGGGAAGGACCTGGACCCGGGTCGGGTCGACCTGCTTCGGCCCGACCCAGGCGGGGTTGGGCCGGGTCGGTCCGGGCCCAGACCCCCAGTTTTCGGACCTTTTCGGTCTTTTGCTCATAACATGACTTACGATCCTCCGATCGACGCACCGTCAGTTGCGATGCGATCCTTGGATCGAGACAGTCATTTTAGTATATTAATCTGAAGGTTTCTGAGTACTTTGGGTTCAGCCGGGTTAGTTCGTACACGAAACCAACCGGGCCCTCGGAGCGGAAACGCTTATAACTTGAGCTCCGGACGTCTGATTGACGTGACGTCGACTTTGATGGATTCCTCTTAGTGCGACAGATCTTTTGAATTACTCCGCCTGAGGTTTGGATGCAGGTGGATTACGGTCGGGTTGGTTTTGACTTAAAAACCAACCAGGCCCCTGGGACGAAAAAGCCAATAACTCTCAGACCGGGCGTCCGATTGACACGCCGTCTGCGATGTTGAGATCCTGTTGAAGATTCGGAAATTTTGGATACATCAACTCCGGATTATGTGTCAGTCGATTTCTCAGCCCCTCAACTCGTAGAGCAGACCCTCCAGAACGATCTTGTTGCGTGCGGGAACCCAAGAGCAGGTTGTGTCTGCGATGACAATGGCGACAGTAAGGGAATCCTCTGTGGGTTCAGTAGTGACCACTAAGGTACTTTTTGGTATACATCAACTCTGGAATTCATGTCAGTTGATGCATCGACCTCTTGGCTCCTGGAGTGGACCCTCCCGGAATGAGCATGCTGTGTGCAGAAACCCTAGAGCCGGTTGAGACTTGACGACTGCTAACTGAACGACTCGGTGTGTTACGGATAGCCCAGTGGGATGCGCATGGTTGTAGCAGCAGACCCATGGCGGGGGAGCACTTGGTTGTTGTGGCAGAACCATGGTACTCAACAGAAGGAGTACCTATGGAGGCTATGAGGGGGAGCTCTTGGTTATAGTGGTAGACCCACGACGGAGGAGTGCTTGGTTGTAGCGGCAGACCTACGACGGAGGAGCGCTTGGTTGTAGCAGCATGGGGGAGCGCTTGGTTGTAGCCGCAGACCCACGGTAGAGGAGCATTTGGTTGTAGAGGCTAACTTATGGTACTCAACAGAAGGAGTACCTCTAGAGGTTATGAGGGGGAGCGCTTGGTTGTAGCCACAGACCCATGGTGGGAAGCGCTTGGTTGTAGCAGCAGGCCCACTGTACTCGATAGGTGGAGTACTATAGCAGTCCAAGGGTAGAGGGAAGCGCATGGCTGTAGAGGCATACCCATTGTACTTGATAGAGAAAGAGTTTACCAATAGCTGTGTTTTCAACTTCATGATTGATCCTGTGTGGGTCATTGCGGGGGTTATCACCTACCGATCCTTTGTGGGTCTGATGGATTAGATGAATTAGTGGCTACATCTGGTCATCTCAATCGTCTTATTAATTAGTATACCTGTGTGAGCTGAATCCTATTTTTCTTTCCTTTGTGGATTGTGTTGTGCTATACTGTGTGGATTTACATTTTTCTTTCTCGTGTGGACTGGGTTGTACTTGGTCTCGGATGTTGGAGCAGAACGATAATTGATGACTTAGGTATACGTATGGGGATATACCTAAGAAGTGTCGAATGTTACTTCGTGATTGTATCCTTCTTTTGTGGATTATCCTTTGTGGATTCTGGGAGACCTTCGGGGGTCTCGGCGTCCCTATTGAGTAGCTTATACTCACCCCTGCACAGGCTATGCCCACACTAAGTTGTGTTGGTTGCAGACGACCAACATCGTTGATCGTGGTGGAGGCTTGCAGAGCAGGACGGTACCTGGAGGTGGACCACTGGGCGAGACATGCTCGGGGCGGACGGCTGGACCTGAGGAGCTGTGGAGGCTATCTATACTCACCCTTCAGGTGGGACTACCAGTGGGAGGCTCGACTTTGAGGCTTTACTTTCAGTTGATGTTTTCCCATTTTGAGTTGTACTTTACTTTCAGTTTGGGTTTGTTTTCTTACCCACTTACTTCCACACTTACTGTTGTACTCAGTTTTTACTTAGTGTTTACTTCTTCTGCATTCTTTCTCTATGGTGTTTGTTTACTTTACAATGGCAATGCCTTAACATTTTACCAGGATTTACGCCTTGGTGCTAGTCGCCAGCCCCTTGCCTATGGAAGGCGGGCTTGGGGTCGTCACGGCATGGGCCCCGAGGATGGGTCGTGACAAATTGGTATCAGAGTAGTTCGGTTCTACCGCATAACTTTTGACTCTGATCTTTCATCTATGTGAATTAATAGTGTTAAGAGTATTGGGTGTGGTTATCAGTCCAGGGAGTCCAGTGTTGGTGCGGCGGCTGACATATCCATACACCAGGACCCTGACTTCTAGTTTCCGACTTAATGCATGAAAACAATGATTGCATGTGTGTTTCAAGTTTTCTTTGTGATTATTTATGCCATCTCACCAGGTATACTGTTTGACCATGGCGCACCTGTTTCTTTTCAGGATGGCCCCACGACGGCAGCCAGCTAGGGTTCCGAGAGTTGTACGTGAAGACATCCCTCTATGCGACGACGCCTCGGTATAGGTCCCTTTGACAGCAGAGGCACCGGCGGTACCTCTACCTGCCGATCCACCGATGCTACCAACCCTAGCCGCTGACGATGCACGTAGCCTTAGTGCACTGCATGAGTTTCAGAACCAGCGACCGCCGAGGTTCCGTGGGGAGACAGACCACCATGCAGCCAAGGACTGGCTAGAGGCAGTTTTATGAGTTTTTAGGTTAGTGAGGAGACCAGCAGACCTCATGGTGATCCACGCAGCGAGCCTTCTGCACGCGGCAGCAGGCAGATGGTGGAGCTTGATGCTCCAGGTGCATGATGTGGAATCTCTTCTCTGGAAGGACTTTGAGAGCCTCTTTCGCTCAGAGTTCATCCTAGCCACCCTCCGTACGGTGCGCATCCATGAGCTTCTATAGCTGCGGCAGGGCAGCATGACAGTAGCCCAGTACGCGGCGAGGTTTACCGATCTCTCGCGCTACTCGACAGACATGGTACGAGACCCATTCTTCAGGGCCCGAACCATCGAGCATGGGCTCAGGCAAGAGACCAGAGCTTCAGTTGTTTCTCACAACATTCCGACACAGACAGGGGTGTTGGAGTGAGCCCTCTTAGTGGAGAGTTTCCTTGCTGAGTAGTCTCCAACAGCAGGACCCACCACTAGCCGGAATGCGGCAGAGTCTTCTACAGCGGGCAGTAGATAGATAATGCAGGGGTACAAGAGGTCTAGACCTATAGGTGGTCGACCGCGTGACACAGGATCGTTTGTGCGAGGCACCCGGGGTGGACAATGACTTACCATGAGCGGACGGTGTTACTCATGTGGCAGGGTCGGTCACATGGCTCATGACTGTCCAACCCGCCATACGGATGACCAGGAGACGAACAAAGGACCTCCCAGGAAGAGGCAGAGGTTCGATTGAGGCGGACCACATGGAATAGGGGACTGTGGCAGGGGAGCTGTCCATGCAGCTGGAGGTGGACGACGCTTCAAGGTGTTGCCACCACCACCACCAGGAGGTCCACCCCGACCGCAGGGAGCTGGTGGACATGGGACAGCTCAGCTTCAGGAAGCTGAGGCCAACAATCATGGAGCTCCGGGAGCATATGGATAGGAGCGGGACTTGCTCCCGACCTGGAGACTTTTGTTTATGCTGCTTCTAGCATTTTTGGTGTTTGTTTGTTGTTGCTTTGTGTCTTTTTACTTTGAGCTGCAGTAATAAAAAGACACCTTTATTTTGGCATTTACCTTCATGTCCTCTATTTATGTTGTTACTAAGAGGTTCTAGTTTAAAAATCGTTGACTTGACCCTCAAATTGAGATACCTACAGGATAAGACCCTGTGACCACACACTGATGCCGACAGTGTGACTCAACCCTTGGAGGTGAGAGTAACGGTTAGATCTCTTGGTAGTAGCGTCAAGTCCTTACGATGTCATCCTTGGTATGGGTTGTATCATCCATGATGGGATTGACTGTATTAGGTGAAGAACGTGGTTCATCCATGGGATGAGACCAGATTTCTCTTCTCGGAAAAGTAGAAATCTCAGCAGCTCTTGTAGGACCAGAAAGGTCCAAGTCATCCAAGAGCAGATGAGGACAGCTCAGATCCGGCAAGTCTTGTGCTCTCAGGAGGTGGAGGCCACTAGAGTTTGAGGTTGGTGACCACGTTTCCTTATGGGTCACACCTCAACGTGAATTACGGGGATGTGGCTGAGGTGACAAGTTATCACCGAGGTTCAATGGACCTTTCTAGGTTCTCGGCAGGGTTGGCAAGGTGGCTTATCTCCTGGATCTACCACCTCAGTTGCACCAGGTGCATGACGTCTTCCACGTATCTCAACTGATTAGATACGTGCACGACCCGACGCATATCATTGACCATGTGGAGCTAGACATTGATGATGGGGTGACTTTTGTGGAGGTTCCAGTGGAGATCGAGGATCGACAGGAGCGAGTCCGACGTGGGCGATCGATCCCTCTAGTGTGGATCAGATGGCAGCACGGGATCTTCCAGGAGAGTTCTTGGGAGCGGGAGGCTCATATGCGTGCTCAGTACCCAAATTAGTTTCCCTAGATTAAGATGTATATTTACAGGGATGTAAAGCCTTGAAGTGGGAGTGATGTAAAGACCCATAAAATTAAAGGAAATATTTTTCTTAATTTTCGTTGGAATTTTACAAGAACGCAGTTTCTGACGACACCTGATTCTGAGGCCCAGTGTGCCCGGAATAATTTTCCGAAGATTGGCTCGGGTACGTTCAATGAACGAACGAGCGGGCTTTTCTAACTTTTGAACCAGTGCCCGGAATCAAATTCTGAGGGCACCGATGAAATCAGAGTGGCGGTATTTGCTTAGAAACGCCATTTTCGGAGTTGCGTTTGCTTGGGTGTGGTTTTTAATTTTTGGGGTTATGTTAAGAAATAAAATAAAGTGGTGGGACAACTTTATTTTATTTCACATAAAGCCACTTAAAGCCACTTAAGCTAAGTTAAGCAGATAGGGTGGAACCCAAAATATGCTACCCACTTGGTAGGATATTTGTGAGGTGGGGCCCGCATGAGCTCCACCATTTATTTTCCTCTAAGTAACGCACCCGCGAAAACCCTTTTTTTTAAATAAAAGTCAACCGGTGCATTTTCTTAAATTCTTAACGCCCATATTAATTGGGCAGTTAAGTCATTACCATTAATTCACCGAAATAATGGTTTGTTTCTTAACATTTTTTTTCGTTTGTTCGCATAATAATACAATAAGAGCAACTCTTCTGGGGGGCTTGTTGAGAGGATTTGGAGAAACTCTATGTTATTCATCCTCCTTCGCGAAGAACGCGAAGAACGTAAAGAATGCGAAGAACGTCGAACCCTCGGAGATCGACGAAGCGAAGCCGTGTACCGTGACGCCGACGATCCTCCTTCTACGACATTTCTTCCATGACGATCCTTCCCCGCGACAATCTTTGATCATCAACTGATTGAGATCATCTATGCGACGCCGTGTACCGTGACGACGCGATGCCCCTTTCGCGACACGACGATCCTCTTCTTCCGCGATAGTCAATTCCGCGAAGAACTCATGTTCGACGACTACGACAAGGAAGGGGTTTATTTCATTTAAATCATTGTGATTTATACCTGCGGTGTATGATTAAACAATTTTTGTGAAATATTTAAAACTACTAACGCGGTGGGTGCGGACCAATGAACAAGTCCGAACCCACCGCCCCTTTCGTTCTTCTTTGAGAAAAGGAACATGTCAACAAAACTAGTTGCACAGGCGATGTGAGGTCCTCATAGTGATGGACGGACCCCGGGAGGGCCTTTGGCGAAGATGGCGTGAATTTCCAACCACCGGAACTCGTCTGGTGGTCCACGGAGCAACCCGCCGGCGCGCCACGCCTGTATGGCGGCGGAAGGCGGAGGTGCACTGCCGGCCATCCCCTGACCATGCGGGACCAACGAAGTACGGGAAGCGGCAGCCAGCCGCATCCACTGGCAAGGGCGGCCCCACATGGGGGCATCACGCCCCCCGCTCCGCTCGGCCGTAACCGGCCGAGCCGACCCGCCTGACGACCGGGCCGCGCCCGCGCTGGCTGGGCTGGGTCGCGCCCAGGCCCGGCCGGGTCGTGCCCAGGCCGGGCCGGGCCGTTCCAGCCGGGTCGGACCCAGACCCGGTTCGGGCCGACCCAGGGGGGTTGGGCCGGGTCGGTCCTGGCCCCGACCCCCCGTTTTCGGACCTTTTCGGTCCTTTGCTCATAACTTGAGCTACAAGCCTCCAATCTACGCACCGTCAGTTGCGATGCGATCCTGGGATCGAGATGGTCATTTCGGTATATTTCACTCAAGGTTTCGGAGTACTTTGGGTTTGGCCAGGTTGGTTCGTACACGAAACCAACCGGGCCCTCGGAGCGGAAACACTTATAACTTGAGTTTCGGACGTCCGATTGACGTGTTGTTGACTTTGATGGATTCCTATTAGTAAGACGGATCTTTTGGCTTACTCCAACCGAGGTTTTGATGCAGGTGGAGTATGGTTGGGTTGGTTTTGACTTAAAAACCAACCGGGCCCCTGGGACGAAAAAGCCAATAACTCTCAGACCGGACGTCCGATTGACGCGCCGTCTGCGACGTTGAGTTCCTGTTGACGATACGGAACTTTTGGATACATCAACATTGGATTATGTGTCAGTTGATGTATCAGCCCCACAGCTAGTGGAGCAGACCCTCCCGAACGAGCTTGCTGTGTGCGGGAACCCTAGAGCTGGCTGCGTCTGCGACGACAATGAAGACAGTACGGGAATCCTCTGTGGGTTCGGTAGTGACCACTACAGTAATTTTTGGTATACATCAACTCTGGACTTCATGTCAGTTGATGCATCGACCTCTTGGCTCGTGGAGTGGACCCTCCCGGAACGAGCATGCTGTGTGAGGAAACCCTAGTGCCGGTTGAGACTTGATGACTGCTAATCGAATGACTCGGTGTGTTACGGATAACCCAGTGGGAAGCGCATGGTTGTAGCAACAGACCCACGGCGGAAGAGTGCTTGGTTGTTGCGGCATAACCGCGGTACTCAATAGAAGGAGTACCTCAGGAGGCTATGAGGGGGAGCTCTTGGTTTTAGCGGCAGACCCACAACATAGGAGCGCTAGGTTGTAGCAGCAGACCTACGACGGAGGAGTGCTTGGTTGTAGCAGCACGGGGGAGTGCTTGGTTGTAGCAGCAGACCCACGACAGAGGAGCGCTTCGTATTAGTGGCAGACCCATGGTACTCAATAGAGGGAGTACCTCTAGAGGTTATGAGGGGGAGCGCTTGGTTGTTGCGGCAGACCCATAGTGGGAAGCACTAGGTTGTAGCTGCAGGCCCACAATACTCGATAGGTGGAGTACTACAGTAGTCCAAGGTTAGAGAGATGCGCTTGGTTGTAGCGGCATACCCACTGTACTTGATAGATAAGGAGTTTCCCAATATCTATGGTTTCAACTTAATGATCGATCCTGTGTGGGTCATTGCGGGGGTTAGCACCTAACGATCATTTGTGGGTCTAACGGATTAGATGAATCAGTGGCTACATCTGATCACCTCTATCGTCTTAGGAAGTAGTATACCTGTGTGAGTTGAATCCTATTTTTCTTTCCTTTGTGCATTGTGTTGTGCTATCCTATGTGGATTTACGTTTTTCTTTCCTTTGTGGACTGGGTTGTACTTGGGCTCAGATGTTGGAGCCGAATGAGAATTGATGACTTAGGTATATGTATGGGCATATACCTAATCAGTGTCGAATGTTACTTCGTGATTGTGCCTTTCTTTTGTGGATTATTCTTTGTGGATTATGGGAGACCTTCGGGGGTCTCGGGGTCCCTACTGAGTATCTTATACTCACCCATGCACATGTTATTCCCGCACTACGTTGTGTTGGTTGCAGACGACAGACAACGCTGATCGTGGTGGAGGCTTGCAGAGCAGGACGATACCTGGAGGTGGACCACTGGGCGAAATGTGCTCGGGGCGGACAGCTGGACACGAGGAGCTGTGGAGGCTATCTGTACTCACCCTTCAGGTAGGACTTCCAGTGGGTGGCTTGACGTTGAGGCTTTACTTTCAGTTGTTGTTTTCCAATTTTGAGTTGTACTTTACATTCAGTGTGGGTTTGTATTCTGTCCCACTTACTTCTGCACTTACTGTTGTACTCAGTTTTTACTTAGTGTTTACTTCTACTTCTTTCTTGCTTTGTGGTGTTTGTTTACTTTACAAAGGCAATGCCTTCCCTTTTTACCGGGATTTACGCCTTGGTGCTACTCGTCAGCCCCTGGCCTTTGGAAGGCTGGCATGGGGTAGTCACGACATGGGCCCCGAGGATGGGTCGTGACATAGGTTGTATCTTATTCATATCTATAATGATATTATGTATTTAAAAATTACTTTTAACCATCAAATGGAAATTATTCTTGAATGGATACGAAGGGGAATGAATCTCATCGCTTTCATGGAGATGGTAGTTGGTACGTGCGCACAAGCGACAATATCATTCTTTTGATATTAAAATAATATATAATAGGATTGTATATCATATATACAGAATCATTATGATGTAAAGTTTTTTATTTACATCAATTATACATCATTATCATACCAATCCAAATAATAATGTATTGAGTAACAATTACACCACGACGTGGAGACGGTAGGTCGTACGTACGCTCGTATGCTGACATGTCATTCAAAGGATGGATAGAATACTGAATATGGTTGTACCATATGTTGAATCAATAAATTTTTCCTTAGTAATTTTTCATTCCTTCTTGTTTTGAAAATCTCAAACACCTTATCCTAAAGAAAATCCATTTTTACTCCCTATTTCATTTTCTTAAGGAAAATTTCCTTCCCAGAGGAAACTTATTCTTACATTGTTTTCATTGTTCAATCACATTACATTTCTAAGTGTAAAAAATGAATTGTAACTAAAAAACCTAGGAATTATATAATACTTTGATATGAAGCATTCTGTTTAAGACTCTGAATTCTGACTTCGAACTTCTATGAGTTCGTCTCCGAAATTCTATGAGTTCTAATCTGAACTTCTATGAGTTCGACTCTGAACTACTATGATTTCGAATCCGAACTTCTATGAGTTCGACTCCGAACGTCTATGTGTTTGACTATGAAATTCAATGAGTTCGACTCCGAACAACTATGAGTTCGACTCCGAACTTCTATGAGTTCGACTCATAAGTTTTACTAGTTTGACTCTGAACTTCTATGAGTTCAACTGTGAACACTTTATGTTCAGGTTCTGAATTCCTAAAAAATAGAATCTGAATATCTATTTATTATAGACTATGAATTCTATTTTTAGTTAGAATATGAATTATCATACTTTTCTTACATTCTGAAATTTTATTTACATTCATTCTGAACATCTGTTTTACTTATTCTTACACATGTTCTAATATAAAATGATGTTATGCATTCAGTTATCTACTCTACATTGTTTGAGTGACACAAGTATAGGTCCCTTAGAAATTCAAGGAGAAATATGACCTTTAGAGGAGGGAGCCGACCGTTGGAGCTTCGCCTATAAATAAGATCTCATTTGAAGAAAAAAAAACGTTTTCACGATTATGAGATCTATGCTTACATGTCGTTGAAGTGATTTCTAGAGAGAGGGGCTCTTATAAAATCTCAAACTTTGTGTAGAATGTTTGAACAACTTGTTCAAACTTATCTTCGAGCAGACTTGCTTCGTGCGACTCCGATTGTTGCTGTGTAAAATCGAGGGCTTCTGAGGATAGAAAGACATAGGTGTCGACTACTTGATTGTTGAGGGATTGCGGGGATAGTAAGATAGACTATGATCTTCATATCGAGGGATTACCCTAGTTTGGGTAAGAAAGACATTCTTGAAAGTATAAATCACGGGACCTCTTATTTAGGGTTATTGGATACCCTTCTTTTTGGGTTAAAAGAGTTATTGTTTGTTACTTGTAGTGTTACTACTTTGTTTTCCTCTGTGCATTTTGTTATGTTAAGGAAAGTATAACATACTCTTACTTCCTTACTTGTACTCTGATTTAGGTATAATCTATATTCTTTATGGTAGAATCTTAGTAGTTCTAAACTTTTTTTATGTTTCATTTTCGGAATCACTTTTCCAAAACCAAGAATGTCTTTAGAACTAAGAGGTGTTGTGAATTTGGGTTTTGAAAAATTTCCTTATGGAATTTTTAAAAAGGTACAATTCACCCCTCCTCTTGTATCTAAGAATCTCATACTTATATATTCGATCCTACATTTGGTATTATAGAGTATATCATACTCAGACACACCATCCTATCAATTGGTATCAGAGGAAGACACAGAAGCTGTTTCAAAAAATATAGTGGAAGTTGAACTATCCAAGAAGGCCGGTAATAAAAAAAAAGTTTAAAGAAGTGGAAGCTGAAGGTAAAACTCATATTTCTAAGGAAGTTGAATCCGCACCTCCTAAATCCAAAAAGCAAAGAGCCTACTCGAATGAGGTGGTAGCAATATTGAGAGAGCTCAAAGTAAAGAGGAAAGAAGGGGAGCCATAGTTTCTCTTGGACCATGCTGAGTCTAAGGCCTTAAAAGAAAAATCTACTGATGAGTTAGAGAAGCAAGCTAAAGAGAAGAAGATAAAGAAGATGATGTCAGCGGAAGATATTGTTCAATATCTCTTGAATTCCACAGAAATAGCCTTCGAGAATATTAACATTCTGAATTCTTTCTTGGTTGAATGTTTACTAGAAACTTTGGGGAAGAACATCATGACTCTGGAAAAATCTAAAGAGAATGTTGATGAAGAAAGGGATGTTCAGATAAAAGTAATGAAGAAAGTTCAGAAAGTTGTGAAGGAAGTTCAACGATATGAGATGAGTGTAGGTTCTGATGATGTAATTAGGAAAATCATAGAATATCAAGATAAGGGAACCCCATCTGAAAAGTTTTCACTTCGGACTTCCCAAGCCAGATCCTCAAAATTGGCTACACCCACAGATGATGATAAAGGTGAAGAGGAGGTGAAAAATCCATCTGAAGAAAAAATTCATAATCATGAATTTATCCACCAATAAGATTTTTAGGCTGGGGCTAATAAAGAAAAGATTGATGAAGATAAGATTGTGCAATTTTATGAGAGTGAGCATGAATCTCCAGAATAAGAGGCCATTCTGAGAACCAGTAAGGGTAAGCAAGTCCTTATTGACACCCCAACGTAATATTTCATAAGTAAGAAGCATATTGGAGGCTCTTCTAAAAGGAATATGGTGGAAATAGAAGAAGAACAATCTCCTAGAATGTTGTCTGATTCAGAGTCATCTGCATTGGGACATGATTTTGTGGTTGAGTCCCTACAGAAATTGTTAGACACCATTCAGATATTTCCTATACTAGACTCCAGATTCTAGATGCTTCAGCACAGCTTGAATCAGAAGTAAGAATCCATATTCATGGTAATGGATAAATGTGTGAAGATTTAAGCAGAGCATAAAAATTTTCTTATCAACTACAAGGTCCACAATAAGTCATGCAACAAAATACCCCTTTGTTCTAAGAAAATTGTTGATGATTTGGAATAGCTTGATCAGTTCCAACATGATGTTAAGGGGGATTTTGGTAATGAGGATATCAAAATAAAAATTCATTCAGACAGTTTTTAGGATAATCTGAACAAAGAGAAAACAACTCAGATTTAAGATGTCAATGATCTAAATGTAAAAATGAATTATGTTGGTCGTGGTTTTAAATCAGAAAGAGACCTCCAGACCGAGATGGAAGAGAAGATAGTGAAGCAAGAGGAGTTGCTAAAGGCTCGGGGAGAAACCCTGAAGGCTCAAGAAGATAGAATCACAGTCTTAGAAAAGCAAGCCGATGAGGATAATAAATAGCTCAAAATGTTGAAGACAATTGTGAAGAAGCTCCTTCCCAAGGAAAAGGAAACAAAATAGACTCAATTCGATATTTTGTTGCATTTTATTTTCCTTGTAAAAATTCTTCTAATTATAATATAATAATGGTTTCTTGTTTTGTTTGGTTGTCTTTACTAATATCTCTTGTACCATATTTCTTTTCCATTCCATCAAACTCTTTTTGAAAATCACAAAGGGGGAGAAAAAAAATGACCGCAAAAAGTAAGAAGGAAAAATCTAATGGAGATAAGGGATAATATTCATAAGTAAAAGAGGTATCCCTAAGTAAGGGGGAGTTAATCTAAGGAGGAGTTTTTTAGTACAATAAATTTTTGTACTCAAGGAAAATCACATTCCAAAAAATCCAGAATATGATCCATAGTGTTCCAAAGCCTAAGGGGGAGTTAGTCATATTGATCTTTTTCCATATGAAAGGGGAGATGAGTTTTAATTTTTCTAAGCCCTTTTATTCTTTTTAATAAGGATTTTAGTTTTTTCCAAAAAGGGGGATATTGTTGAGTCAATAATTTATTCTTTATGACTTTTCCATTTCTTCATGTTTTGAAAATCACAAACACATTATCTGAAGTCAAATCCCTTTTTATTCCCTGTTTCATTTTCTTACGAAAAGTTTCCTTCACCAAGGAAATATATCTGTACATTGTATTCATTATTAAATCACGTTACTTTTCTATGTGTAAAATTATGATTGTAACTAAAAAACCTTGGAATCGTATAACACTTAGATGTGAAGCATTCTATTTAAGACTCCGAATTATGACTCCAAACTTCTATGAGTTCGACTCTGAACTTCTATGAGTTCGACTCGGAATTTCCATGAGTTTGACTCCAAACATCTATGAGTTAGACTTGGAACTTCTATGAGTTCAACTCCAAACTTCTATCAGTTAGACTCCGAACTTCTATGAGTTCGACTCTAAACTTCTAAGAGTTCGACTATGAAATTCTATGAGTTCACCTCTGAAGTTCTATGAGTTCGACTCGAACTTCTATGAGTTCAGTTGTGAACATCTATGAGTTCGACTCTGAAATTATACTAGTTCAACTTGGAACTTATATGAGTTCGACTCTGAACGTTTTCTAGTAAGACTCAGAACTTATATGAGTTCAACTCTGAACTCTTTATGTTCAGGTTCTGAATTCTTGAGAATCCAGACTCCGAATTTCCTTGAAATTCAGACTCCGGAATTCTATAGAATTCAGGTTCCGAATTCCTACAAAACAAAATCAGAATATCTCTTTATTATAGAATCTGAATTCTATTTTTAGTTAGACTATAAACTTTCATACTTTTCTTACATTCTGAACTTTTATTTACATTCATTTCGAACATCTGTTTTACTTATTCTTAAACTTGTTCTAATATTAAATGATGTTGTGCCTTCAGTTATCAACTAACCATTTTTTGAGTGACACGTGTACATGTCCCTCCGAAATTCAAGGAGAAATATGACCGTTGGAGGAGGGAGACGATCGTTGGATCTTCGCCTATAACATGGATTTCATTTGAAAAAAAAAACATTGACACAACTCGGACATCTGTGCTTACATGCTGTTGAAGTGATTTCTAGAGGGAGAGGCTCCTATAAACTCTCAAGCATCATGCAGAAAGTTTGAACAGCTTGTTAAAACATTGCTTCATGCAGACTAGCATTGTGTGACTCTAATTGTTTATGTGTACAATCGAGGGCTTCCGGGGATAGGAATACAGAGGTTCCGACTACCTGATAGTTGAGGGCTTGTGGGGATAACAAGACAGACTCTGATATTTGTATCGAGGGCTTACCCTAGTGTGGGTAAGAAAGAATTTATTGAATGTATAAATCATGGGACAACTTATACAGGGTTGTTGGATACCCTTCTCTTTGGGTTAAAAGAGTTATTTTTTTTACTTGTAGTGTTACTACTTTTTTTTTCCTACTGTGCATTTTCTATAGTTAAGGAATGTGTAACTTTCTTATACTTCCTTACTTTTACTCTGATTTAGTTAGATTCTATACACTTTAAGGTTGAATCTTATTAGTTGTAAACTTTTGTTAAGTTTCATTTCCGGAATCACTATTCTAGAACCAAGCAAGTCCTTAGAACTTAAAGTTGTTGTGAATTTTTGTTGTGCAAAATTTCCTTAGGGAAAGGTACAATTCATGCCCCCTCTTATATTTGATAATCTCATACTTATATATTCGATCCTACGTTTGGTATAATAGAGTATATCATACTCAGACATACCACCCTATCACCATATTTTTAATAACATCACAGTTTATAGAAGATACTGGAGTTATTATTTTAGAATAGAAATACCAAAGAAAGAATAAGTGGAAGAAGAAAGGAACTTTAAAGAGGGTGGTGAAATCATTACTTCTTCTTCAGGTTCTTCTTTTTGATTTCATCAAAATGGCTCTTTAGGATGGATTTATGATAAAACTAAGGCATTTAAGATCCTTTGAGGGAATTTGGGAGGATATTTTGGTAGGGTTTGGGTGAGCCAAAAGGCGTTGAAGGTTTGAATTAGAGATAATGGAGAGTTCCCTTTTATAAGAGGGGTGAGGGGCACCTTAGAAATAGATTGAAATATTATTTTATAATAAATTAACCTTATTTTTAGTTTTATCTCTTAGTTAATTAGTTTGACATTTACCATGTCTCTTTTAATTTTTATATTATATGGTTAATAAACTAACTATAAACTTACAAGACTCCCCCAAGTGGTTCATTAATGATACACCAATCATTATATAAATATTTTGGCGGATCCTTAGACTTTTAAGACTATTATATCAATTTATAATATAATATTTGTTTTAAAAACTCTTTTATGTCAATTTTGACACTATTTAATAATATATTTTTGTTTAAGTCTCAAAAACTTTATTAATTCGAACCAAATTAATTTAACAAATACTAACATGTCATATTTACCAATAAAATTCATGTTTGTCATAAAAACATTCAAATTATATTTATTTTAACATTTATAATACCAATTATTTTATTCTTTCATTAATAAGGAAAATACTGTATCATTATTGTGTCATATATAAATTTAATTATTCATTGTATAAATATTATAAATAAAATACCATTATTTAGGAAATATCATTTGAATTATAATGATAATTTATAGTCTAAAATATAACATGTATAACCCTATTTAATTTTTTTTCTAAAATATATATGCTTATGTCGTTTTTGTATTAACTATAACTTAATTAATATAAAGTGTCATTATCACTTACAAGTGGCTCCATGGGGTCCCAAAATAGACCCAAAGATGCCTATGGTCGAACATGTGTCAACCAATAGGGTTAGGATACGTTTTAGGATAATTTAATATTGTTATAATATTATTTTTTTACCCTTATTTAATGGATTTACACTTTAACCATGGTGAATAAAATAATAACCGAAGAAATTATTCAAAATGTCTAGAAATAAAATTTACCTATTCACACAAATTGGACCTCTTGATTCTAAATATGGAATCCAATTTTCTTAAATTCAAAACACAAAAGTGGCAGAAATTAATTTAAAATTAATTCCTATTGTCAAAACAAAAAGTGTTTTTTAAGAAATAATAACTATCAAAAGATTGACACGTTCTTATGTCCAGTTTAAATGTGAAATTATGTCCAAGGACAAAAATTGGATTAAATTGTAAAAATTTAATCTAATTATACATTAAAATCACTAAAATTCATAATTTATCACTATTAATTATTTTGATTAAAAAAGTTGTTTATAAATAAAATTTAGTAATTTTCACTATTCACCCAAATATGAAAGTTATCAAAAAAGAACAAAAAAAATTATTGGAACAAAATTATTATGTCCCGATTCTGAGGAAGATGTTCATTTTGTCAAATGAAATATATAAAAGTTTCAAATATTGGATTTAAAAATGGTTCATCATTAAAAGCTGGTAAAAGTGCATTTTTTGAAAAATACATCTTTTATCTAAAAAAATGAATTTGTTCTTGCATTATGTCTAAGAAAATCATAATATGGATTCTAAAATTATAAGGATTATATAATGGTCAAAATTCAGTTAATACTATTCATAACTGCTTTTGAACGGCTAGTTTGGTACGTCGTGATGCGCTTGAACTCGGTGTTCTGTGTAGTGAAAGTTATTGAATTACATTGAAGAAATAGTGAACTATGAAATATTGGGGTGTCATATTATTCCTTAAATAAATAAATTGTGTCCTCACAATTTGAAATTGATATTCTAAAATAAAAGGTTTAAAATATAAAATATCTTTGTGGGAAAACACACCTCGGAAATTGGGTTAATAAAATTTAGTCTTAATAAGAGGAAAAGAGAAATGAAAGGGTCACCACCAAATTTTGATCTCGATTAGGAGAACATTGGTAGCAAATAGAGACACATAATTGGAAAAAAATGTAAATATTTATAGAGAGTGATTGAGGTCATGAGTCACAATAAATTGTAGAATAGAGGGCCTCAAAGCCATCAATCTTTGACGATTTAAAATATCATCGGTTCAACAAAACATAAGTTATTAGGGTAACACATTTTTAGTTTTAAGATCCCTTACCTAATGTATAAGAATTAATTTCTTCATAGAATAAGAGATGAATATATATATATATACTTGACAAGTATAGTTCAATCCTTTCACTAATTTCTACCACAAACTCATCTTTCACTCTAAAAGATAATAGAACATAAAAAAATATTCCATTTATCCTATTCGTATATGGTTATAAATAAATTAATTTCTAATTCATCTACCAAACCTTTAAAAAAACTAAATTATTCAATCTAGGACATCACGTGGGCTAGTGGTAGGTGATACACCCTTGTCGCCCTTCGGTTGCAGGTTCAAGTCTCCCGACCTTTCCAGATGCAATGGGTTGTCTCCCGATATCTTGGTTGTCCTTTTATGGAAATCCAAAAATAAAATCAAACATGAATTATCCAAAATTCTTCTTTCCATACTCACAGTCCAAAATTTATAAGTATGGTAAAAAAATGAAGATCCTTTTTTTCGCGTAATTACATGTGAACATCTTCATCATGTATTCTTTTAAAACACTGAAACATCCTGAATTACCATAAATTATTATTGATTACATTCATGATCCCTTATTCCATATAGAATACCAGATACACTCCTTCTATACAAAAATGTTTTAAACTCCAACAATGGTGGAATATACAAATCATTAATCAGTTTCAAGGTAGTCAAGAATATCCATTATAATTTATCCAAATGAATCATTTATTATTCCAAAATCACTACCTCAGTATCAGAACCATATTATGGTTTACCTTTCTCTCATCATATATATATTGAGTCAATTTTCTTGGTTCTACACAATATCATGTCCTTAATGAAATAGTACTACAGTACAATCCTTATATACTCCATAATTACTATAACAAGTACATCGTTGATACAACACTGAAATGACATAATTCTTTAACAACAACATAAGAAATCTAATCATTACTCCTAATCTATGGTAGTATCATAACTTGATTATTATCTAATAGAATCATTTGGGGAATACAATGATGATTTGAATACTGGTTTGTGTAGTGTCCCAACTCCTTGTAGATGAAGAATTGTGCATTTGAAACCTTTTTCTTACCCTTGCAATCACGTACTTGGTGTCCTTTTTCTCCACACTTATAACAAACTCACATTCCCTTCGGGAAAGTTCCAGGGTGTTTCTTCCCATAGTTATCAGATATGAGAAATGTCTTCTTTTCCCTCTTCCCTTTATCCATCTTCCTCTCTTCCATCCTTTTCATCTCTTGCTTCCCTTCAAAGTCATAGGACTCAGAGAATTCATTACTTATCTTATTAACACATGATACTATTTAATCATATTTTAAGAAGATATGGGAGACTATTTCCCTTCTAAATGTTGGCTTAATACCATGGAAGATATGATCTTTCTTACAACTTGGATCATACGTTTTGCTGGAGTTCACATTTCTTCTACTGGGCGCCATTTTTATACAATATCATACACTAGATTAGTTTATGAATCGCAATACACAAATCCAAACTTGTAAAACACTTGACATAAATTGAACCATTTATGGATATAATCCATAATAATAAAAATGTTTTGTTTTAAGAAGTATATACTCATAAACCCTTCAAAATGGTTTGTAATGGAAATGAGAATTATCTGAATCATATCCTTTGGGAGTGTCATAACCAAGAGTGCAGCAAGGCTCGTTGTCGTGCACCAGTTCCCATTAGATTCTAGCTCAAAGTGGTGTTTTCAGGTTTTACCTTTAGGTACATCTGTTCCAGATCCTCCTCTACCTGCTCGTATCCATAAAGGGGCGTATTTCTCAGAAAACTCACAAAATATCTACAATACCAAAATTCTAGGAAGTTCTTCTATACTAATCCTCAAAGACCATCTTATGACTAGGTTCTCTAATCAGAGTTAATATAAATCTTGCTTCCATGGTTTGTACTAAACATCCTCTGATACCAACAGTAACGCCCAGAACCCAGTTACCCAGAGTCGGTGCATTATTACATAAAATTGGCATGATCACAAAAGATCATGTCTCAACAGACCGATTAGGTTAGTAGCATTTGAATCACTAGATTCATTCATAATGTTTATATTACATAGTATAGTGAAAAACTACAACAACATCTTGTCTCCATAGACCACACTTATATCCCCTCATACTATCCCTGTAGTTCATTCATAAAATACTTCTTCACATCCAGGAAAAAATAACACATAGAAAGGGGTGAGCTCAGATGCCCAGTAAGGATAACAATATAGCAAAAACTTTTATAAATAAGAATAAACATTTTAGGTAATGTATAACTAAAAAAGCCTTCTAAACATGAATATCAGAATAATATGGAACAAATAAAATGAAATAATACCATTACTTATTCACATTTATATTCTACTAGTTGAATAATCAAATGAAATATCAATAACCACTTTCATAATGATGGAATGCATAATTCCAGACTGTCATAACCACATCGTCAAGGACTTGTGCCAAGACAACAAATTATATTTTGTCTAGGCTTTATGACAAGACACTAGTTTGTATAATGAGACCTACCGATGCATCGAGGAGCTATAACAGGCTCCACATGTCACTTACTAAGTCCAATGCATTCCTCATATTAACAGGTTTAAACAATAAGTAAACAACCGTATTAAAAGAAGAATATGAAATATTAATACTTTCTCCATAAACCATGAATGGTATAAAAATAACACATCCACAGTCAAACATATCACAAAACCTTCAATAAAATATGGATGTTTTGTATTATAATAAATCGACTTCAAATAATCTTAAAATCCATCAAATAATGTTGATATTGATGAAATCAAAACTATTTGAGAGAGATATCTATTTTTTGAAATCATTTAAAACTCAAATATTTATAAAAGAGAACATATACATTGAAAATACTCTTATAAGTGTGTAAGGTATGATTTAATGATTTTATAATGGCGTAAAATAGCCACACCCGCTGTATAAGTTCAAAAAGACATTCATACCTTAATTCTGTCAAAAAGGTTAAAAAGGACCTTGTATGGAAAATGACGGTAAGATTCATTTATAAAAATATTATAAAAAGTCAAAAGGGGTATAAATGGATTTAAACCATAGCCTATAAAATAGTAATAATTATTTGAAATTCCTTTTTTAAGAAACATGGATGTGGATGATAAAGAGGTCCCAGTAGATAATTACGTATAAACATCCTCAGATAGTGAAGAGATTGTGAAATAAACCCTTACAAATTTAGTGACATACGAAACATACACCCCTTGAAATAGGTATCATACAATTAACATGTAAAAACACATAAATTAAATTGTATTAAACAAAGAATATAATTATGGGTAGTACAAACACCACACAAAAGGTATTAGTGGCAATATGGCATGAATCTCACGGGAATAAGGAGTGAGATGAAAACCCCATACCATGTACTTCTCCTTGGTATAGGGTAGGTTAACCTCCTGTGTACTGGTGAAATATTTGTTATTAAATTATAAAAGAATCATATACATTCATATGATATCATATATTATCTTTTATCATTGCTTTGTTAATAACATCTTTGTATTATCGTTGTTTTTGGGTGTTCACTGATTCGTTTTCCTTTATTTGCTTTGTTATGTAAGCCATGTTTGTTATAGATAGGTTGTATCTTATTAATATCCAGAATTATATTAAGTCTTTAAAAATTATTTTTAACCATAAAATGAAAATTATTCTTGAATGGATACAATGGGGAATGAATCTCATCGCTTTCGTGGAGACAGTAGTCTGTATGTACGAACGTGGGACAATATCGTTCTTTTGATATTCAAATATTATATAATTGGATTCTATATAATATATACAGAATAATTATCATGTTATATTTATTATTTACATCAATTAAACATAATTATCATACCCATCTAAATAATAATGTATTGAATAACAATTACACCACGACGTGGAGACAGTAGGCCGTATATACGCACATATGATGACATGTCATTCAAAGGATGTATAGAATACTTAATATGGTTGTACCATATTTTTAATAACATCCAATTATATAGAAGATAATTGAGTTTTTATTTTATAATGGGAATAACACAGAAAGAAGATGTTGAAGAGGAAATGAACTTGAAAGGCGATGGTGAAATCATTACCTCTTCTTCGGGTTCTTCTTTTTGATTTGATCAAAAGGGATCCGTAGGATGGCTTTCTGATCAAACGAAGGCCTCTAAGATGATGTGAGAGAATTTTTGAGGATATTTTGGTAGGGTTTTTCACAGATAAATGGATTTTATTGTGTAAAATAGAGAGAAGGGGGGGTGCCCTTTTATAAGAGGGGTGAGGGGAACCATAGGAAAAGATAGAAATATTATTTTATAAAAAATTCACATTCGGTTTCTAATGGCTCAAAACATATTTATTTCTAGTTTAAGGTGGGTATGGGTATAAAAAACACATTCAATATGTTTTAGATAGGTTTGGGTTACTATATTAACATTATCTTTTAGTTTTAACTCTTAGTTAATTATTTTGAAATTTACCATGTCTCTTTGTATTTTTATATTATATGGTTAATAAACATACTATAAACGTACAAGAGACCCCAAAGTGGTTCCTTAATGATACACATATCATTATATTAGTCATTTGGCCAAAAAAGAGTTCTTTAGGACTATTATATCAATTTATAATATAATATTATTTTTAGAAACTCCTTTATGTCAATTTTGACACTATTTAATAATTGATATTTGTTAAAGTCTTAATAACATTATTAATTAGAAAAAAAATCATTTAAGAAATCATAACACGTCATATTAAACAATAAAATTTTTGGATGTCATCAAAACTTTAAAATCCTATTTTTTGTAACATTTATAATACCAATTATTTGATTATTTCATTAATAAGGAAAATATTTCATCATTATTGTGTCATAAATAAATTTAATTATTCAATGTCTAAAAATTGTAAATAAAATATAATTTTGTAGGAAATATTTGTATCTTTCTAATTAATATTTATAGTTGAAAATATAAGATGTATAACCCTATGTAAAAATTGTTTTTTTTACAAGATATATGCTTATGTCATTTTTGTATTTACTTTAACTTAATTAATATAAAGTGTCATTGTCACTTACAAGTGGATCCATAGGGTCCCACAATCGACCCAAATATGGTCATGGCCGGACCAGTATCAAACAATATGGTTGAGACACGTTTTAGGGTAATTTAATATTATTATAATATTATTTTCTTACACTTATTTAACGGATTTACCCTCTAACTATGGTAGATAAAATATTTAACGAGGTAATTATTCAAAATGGCTAAAACTAAAAATTACCTATTTACATAATTTTTACCTCATGATTCTAAATATGGAATCCAATTTTCTAAATTCAAAACACATAAGTGGCAGAAATTAATTTAAAATTAATTCCCGTTGTCAAGACAAAAAGCGTGTTTTTATGAAATAATAACTATCAAAATATTTTCACTTGCTTATGTCCAGTTTAAATGTCAAATTATTTCCAGTGAACAACCTTGGATTAAATGGTAAAAATATAATCTAATTATATTTTAAAATCACTCAAATTCATAATTTATCACTATTAATTATTTTTATTTAAAAAGTTGTTTTTAATTAAAATTTTGTAATTTTCACTATTCACCCAAATATTAAAGTTATCAGAAAAAAGCACCAAAAATGTATTGAAACTAAATTATTATGTCCCATTTCTAAATAAGATGTTTATTTTGTCAAATTTAATATATAAAAGTTTCAAATAATGTATTTAAAAAGGGTTCACCATTAAAAGTCAGTAAAAATGCATTTTTTAAAAATACTTCTTTTATCTGAAAAAAAAAGAATTTGTTCTTACATTATGTCTAAGAAACTCATAATATGTTTTCTACAAATTTAAGGATTAGATAATGACTAAAATTCAGTTAATATTATTCTATAACCTCTTTTGAACGACTAGCTTGGTAAGTGGTGGTACGCTTGAACTTGGTGTTGTGTGTAGTGCATGTTATTGAATTACATTGAAGAAATAACGGACCATGAAATCTTGGCGTGTTACATGTTTTGTCATTAAATACATCATGTACATTCTGATATTCATCAATAGTACTTATCATGTATATTAATGGAGTGCAATGTTGTTATACCCACCATTATGACTGTATGTCTTAACCTAAAAAAGTGCACATCACATAATATTGTGTCCTGATGTGTATGCTTACATCCCATGTAAAATGCTTGTAAATAAAAATAACTATAAAATATTTACATCACATGAAATTTAATGCGATTGTTTGTGCCATATATGTAATGAAAAATTTAAGACATTTTGGTGCCTCAAGTAAGTTTTTTTATTAAATTCTTAACAAAATTTTTAATTGATCAAAACTATACAAACTATGTAGACACTCAATAAAAACCATGAAATATTTAATGTTAAAAAATTAATTTATTTAATTTATTTAAAAGTATGAAGGTTGATAATATTATGAACCATTTTGATGAAAAATAAAGTTAAAATAATTAATTAACTACTATGATTAATAATTATTAATTCTATATATTTTAACTTAATAAATAATGGTTTATAATGATTTCTATCTAGTATAAATGTTTATCCATTACATGTATAGAAGATCACGAGCTTGACTGGCCTATTTATGTGTTGGGTTTCTATTTAATTTCATATTTATTTAATGAGGATTATTTCTGAGATAAAATTTATTACTAAATTGGATATTATATACTATGTATCAACCCTATAAACTTTTTATGTATGATATTATGTTCCCTTTAATTGATTTTCCAACCCAATAATTTGGTTCACCTTACCTATGAGTGTGAAAAAAAATTAATGGATGCAACTCAAATCGTAAGAGGTGGTTTATAACCTGAGTTCATGTGAATTAAACCAATGAGATGTATAGGTTAATAGTGGAATTCTACAATGCAATACAAGACTATATCAAGGAGTTATTCCCCAAGATTCATGGTATGGTGTACCATCAAATCAATAAATCAAGAATTAGATAAAATATCATGATCATGAAATATATATATATATATATATATATTTCTAGTGTGTTACTATTTATATATATCTTGTATATATATTAATTTGATGTTTAAATATAAAAATGTAATGTGAATAAGATAACAATCAGGGTAAGACAGAATAACATAAACTCATAATGTATAAATTATTTTAACAAACATGGTTAATAAATTGTATAAAATACACATTACAATATAAAACACATCGATAAAAAATTATATGTTTGTTTAGAGAAAAAAATACCACAAATAAATATTTAGTTTGAATTATAAATTTATTTCTCTTTTTATAATATCACTATGGAGCATAATGTTGGTATGCACCAATTCAGGATACATCCATTTATTGAAGAATTCGGAAAAAATTACTTAACTATGTTAGCACTATGAAAATTAACCCTTTATAGACATAATATTACATAGAGGCGTGTGTTGAGGAAATCCCACTTTGGTATTTCCAATAATAGGATTCCTCTAAATGGATAAAAGAGCTATAAGTTTATGGAGATGAAAAATAGAACAAGCCTAAATACCTTCATGAAATTATTGAGTTTCTTTTCAAGGTAATGATATGGGAAATAAATATCTTCTTAACAAGATGTTTCATGAGCTGGGACATTATGAATCAATTGTTGAGGCTGATTTGTATTTGAAAAAATATTTGGAGACTAATAATATTAAATTTATTTCCACACACTTCTAAAAATAAAGAAAAATTATTAAATCCAATTTTTTTATTGAAAATAAAAAGTAATTAGACCTAAAATTTATCCGTATAATTGGTATTGAAGAATGGAAATGTAATAATTGGTAGTAACTTCTTGGAGTTTTATACATACTTATACAAAACACTAAATCAAGAGAAAAATAATTTCATATTGGAGAACCAAATTCCTGATGATCTTTCAACTGAGTCATGTGAGAAGTGTCGCTCTTTATCTACCTAATACTGATAGATAGTCCATTGGATTTGTAATTCTTAATGTAATCATCCAAGATTTTTTAGATCTAAATGATGAAAGAATTCATTGATGAAAACTAATTTTGGTCTCTTATAAATGATTATTATATGTATATAACTTTATATAAGAGATATGGTATCTACAAGAAACATTTTCGAATAATTCTTTGAGAAGGTTCTCCATCTCGACCTCATGTAGCTATGATAGTAAGCTATATTGAGTATTTAGAAATTCTATGGTTCATGTTACACAATGAATTTATCACTGTTCTCCCACTCTCCTCTCTTCCTCATAGATTATCTATTTAAATTGGGAAATATAATTTGAATAATATTGAGATGTTTCTCATGGTACTCCTTACTCCAATTCACCATATAAATAAGGATATAAGTCATGAACAACTATAAATACTTATGGTGAATAACAGGAATAGAAAGGATAAAGGCCCAAAGAAAAACTTCAAGTATATCACACCATGACACCTCATAACAATGATATGGAGGATAAAATAGTAAAAAATGAGTTATAAGAACTATGTTTTACATGTGGTGGAAGGGGACACAAAAAAATGGATTACACAACAGAAATGAACATGTTAAAGCTTCATCTGAATTGATTATCATATATAGACTTGCATTTTCTATAAATTATGTAGTAGAAATAACTTTTGGTTCTCCCATTTATATCAAAATATAGAAAAAAATAAATATACAGTGGCTATAATATTTTATGGGAGATATTTGAGCTACTAACTTTGAAGACTATCTACACATTCTATCAAAGACTACCATTTTAATTTATTGTTGGGTTAAATTTTTGTTTTAATGATTTATTATTATGTTACAAGTGTTAAGAAAAACATTATATTCTGGTAAAGTTTTAATTCGGATGGAATTTTGTTCATGTTTGGAAATAATATCCCTATCATATATATGGATAAAAAAATTTATTGTTTCGAACATTTGAACAGTGGTATTTTAATTCTACCATACAAACAATGTGTCTTTAAAATCAACAAAAAATCAAGTTCACATTACTAATATCATACACAATTATAGAATCATTATATTGGATATACAAATGAGAATATCATATGAAATATATTTTCTGAAGGTTATTTATATTCATATAAACTAAAACAACAAAATACATTGGACGGTTATTTACATGGATATTTTACTAAAACATCATTTATATATAAGGGTGAATGGTCCACAAAAAAACATTTCATGGTTTACAAAGATGTATGAAGACCATTTTAACTTTAACATAGGAGTGGATATTCTTACTTCATATATTTTACAAAAAACATTTTTTACATATGTATACATCTATATATTGAGGTATATGTCAGAATCCTTTGAGAAAATTTATGAGTACACAAATGAAGTAAATTATCATCTTGGGGTGAGGTAATGAAACTCTACATAGTTGATGGAATATATTATCTTAAAAAATATTTAATATATTATATAAAGGTGTTTTAGATAATATCATAACTTTATCCTCATAATACAACATTGTGGAATAGTGTTAGTAAATGTAGGAACCAAACCTTGTCAGATGTTGTGAGATCAATGAAGAGTCCAGCAAATCATCATTTATTAATTAGTGAATTTTGTTTTCAACTAAAAAAATATTATAAACTAAGAAAAAACTAATTTGGAAAACCAAAATCTATATGAGGTATTATATTGGAGGTAATCGATATTATTTTACTTTTGTTGTAGGGGATGTGCGGAATTTTTTAATGTGTATTTTGGAATCAAACATTCTCTTAGAGTATTGATGTTTTATTTAATGGATATCCAATAGAAATGAGTGGATATTATATATATTTTCCCTTTTATAGATTTCTAATGGTGTGAAAATATGTTGTGTTCCATGAGAGTGATGACATATATGAAAGGGTTTTGGGAGAATGAACAACTTTTATAAAGTCAAGGATCATTTTACACTCGATTTAGAATAAGAGAACATTCCAAAAATCCCTAAGGATGTTTTCTTCTAGAGAGATAAGTAATATGATGGAGCACTAGAGAGGTTAGAGAGCTATGGAGATATAGATTTTAAGTCATTATGTATAGTAACACAGTACTTGTTGATAATAATGATCATATGTCTGAGAAAATAATTTTGAAAAAATCCATGAATTAGGAAACAAATTCCTTATATTAAAACAATGTAAGGGTTTTGGTAGAAACACTAATCACCATTAATAAAATTGTTTGAAATGTTTATTCATGAATAAACTTTACATATAAGGTAAATTTGATACCAATAAGGAGTCAAAAGTTTTTAAATAGCTTAAGAAACATCAAGTTATTGGCCATGATAAATCCTTTTCAGTAGTATATATGTTGTAATCCATTATAATATTTCACGTATTACATATTAACATGATGAATCGATCTAGAATATTGTTATCAAAATAGCATTAATTAACATGATATTTTAGGAATATGTATTGATAGCATAAATATATGGATTTATGAATCTAATGTAAGTCAATAAGTCCTAAAATCTTTAAAGATCCATTTTTTATTGAAGTGGGAATCCAAATAATGGATAATTGATTTAGATGAATCCATCTGAGATTTTGGATTCATAGAGAGTGAATATTGATCATGGGAGTGTATTCAGATTCCTATTAGCATGTATTGATATTATATTAAAAATTTAAAATTTGATTCTAGTTATATATTCTATTATGACGTGGTTAAAAAATTTATCTCTATAAAATACTTAGGTGAAGTGACCAACAATCTAAAGATCATGATCATATGTGATGAATATAAGAGAATGCTTTGATAATACTGGGGTACTAGAATTTTATATAGTTCTAAAGAGATTTAATAATGAACAATCAAATATGGGATAGTTATTAATGACACATGGAATACATATCCCGAAAAAATATTCCCTCATATACAATATGTAAGATAGAGAATTAGTAGAATCCATTATAAATATATGTTTGGATCTATCATTAACCCTATGTTATTTATTAGGATTTGTGTTTTCTAAAAATTAAAAATGGATGGTAGATATATAGATAACCCAAGAGACATGGATGGATGGTTCTAATTTCATGACCCCCACCCCACATACAACTGCAACCCCTCATTTTCCAGCATTGAAGTGGAGAATAAATTGAAGGTCACCTCGAATAGGCCACATGTTTTTAACTCACACTGGGGGTATATAATGAATACAAATGGGATGAATTAACCTCAATATAAAAATTTCATGACAATTTGTGTGATGAATTATCATAATAAAAATCAAATAATAAATAATTAATCCATCCCAATATAGGAATATAAATTCATATAAGCATAAATATTAGATTTACCAAAAACAAATCCTATGAAATGACCATGAAACGTGAATAGCTCTTGAATAACACCAAGAGAATGTAACACCTAGCTCAATCACCAATAAACTCCTACAATAATTAAAAAACAGTGTCAATGTATAAGGGGTAAAAATATAAGTATATTCATAAATATCCTCCCAAAAGCCTATTGTGAAAATATGGAAGAAGCATATTAAAGTACAATGAACAATCCAATGATACCAAATCATCACAAAAATTGGTAAAACTATTTCTCTTCATCACATAGGATATATCATTATGTAATTCTTATATGTACATTATTCTATATAAAAAAGAATATTCTTAAGAAAGGTACTTTACATCTACTTCCCTGATAGCGTGTCTCACACACACCCAAATTCCAGACATATTGTTCTACCATACTACAAATAATTCATCTTATACCCCAAAAATACATATAACTGCTATACCATCATCTCATGTTTCATTCCATGTAACTCATCAAAACCTCATCATCATCATACCAATAGAATATAAGTATTACATCTAAAATCTATTACATCCCATGTATCATGAATTATACCTTTTCACATTATAGGCTGTAAGGGTATACCAAAAGGAAACTGTAGTAAATATAGTCAATATACATGTATGTATAATAAGAGAAGCCGCTACATCTCCCACATAAATATATGGTAAACGAAGAGCCATCAAATCCTATGTAGACACATATATTATACCTTAGGCTATCATATCTTGAATACACCTATATATCTTGTTCTGTATTAATATATATTATGGAGGTGTTAGATGTTATCGATTTATTCCCTCACCTACTTGGATATTTGAGAAACAACAAAAATAAAAAACATTTGGGTATCATTATCGCTGCTGAATTTTGTGGAGGAACCTATGGAATCATAAAATATAATGAATATTATACCACATAATCAGACTATGGTAAATGATGTATATATAGACTCCATTGTGACTATCGAACTGTATAACACCTAGTTAGCAATGATATAGTCTTTGGAACTAGGTCTCACAAAAGAAAAAAACCCTATCAAACACCAATTCTCTATGTAATTTAGAAATTATTATTAATTTATTAATTATATTAAAAAAATTAATTAATAAGTCCATTTCATCATAACCCATCATGATTTTATAATTCATATTTTAATGTTTATATTTCATTTGCATGATGTCACGAAATTCATTCCAATATTCCTATTGTTTTGAATAAGATTACATAACCATCATAAAAAACCATCCAATGAGTTTTTCATTATTTATTTTCAAATATGTGTACTCTAGGATTCAGTCTAAAATACTACAAGTAATGATGATCTTTTAGTTAATAGGTCGTCTACACTAGGCAGTTCAACTACATAATAAAAAATCATTAAAAAAACCCTTTCCATTAAGAAATAAATGAATTTGGAATTTAATTTTTTGTTGGATTATATTACTCAATAGGGGAGGAGTGAATTGACTAACTAAAATTTTTTTGGTAAAAATTATTTCTAAAAGGTTTTTCCCCAAAACATTAGATATAGACTAGTTAATCAAGGTTATATAGTTATAAGAGTTTGACTATTTATATAACTTCTTAAAAGATTGATTAGTTCTCATTACTCTTAATATTAATTATTAAAACCACTTTTTATATTATTCTGGTAAGACAAAAAAGTTATAACTTCTTTCAAAGTCTAACTATAAAACTGAATTTAGTGATTTATGAGTTATATATAAAAGTAGTAAAGTAGAGAAAACTAAATTAAGCCATACAACAGATATGAAACAAGTGGTTATGTCTCAAGCCGAGACCTAATCCACTCCACTTGGTGATCACCTACCACAAAGCAGTTTATATAAATAAACATTGATCCACACACTGGATCGGGGTAAAAAACAGTACGCAAGACTGTCCAGGCCACACATAGACCTCTTCCATAGTTATTTATGGGTACAAAGTACCAGGCCACACAGGGTCCTCTTCCACACTTATTCGTGGGTATATACAAGGGTAAATGAGTGTTTGGGTAAGGATATATTGTATCCTTTAGTTTGATGTGGGAGATAGTGTGTGTTATTATATAAAAAAACACACTACTCAAAAACTAATGAAAATATACACAACAAAGCCGAAAGATTGAGATAGGTTTAGAAGTTCTCTGTGTGTTGGTCTTTGTAGCCTTGGACTTCTTAGATGAAGTCGATGCAGAATTCGAGTCCTCATCTGTAATACATAGTGTCATGATTCAGCTTATGTTCTTAGTGAAGTTTGACAGTGCGAAGATGTTCTCTAGGCTTTAAATATTTTATGTGTGTTCTCCAGTAGTGTCGATGCTCATTCAATAGGCCTTTATTTAAAAAAATTAGCTTTAAGTGTGTTCTTATTTATGGTGCGCATGCCCTCTTGATTTTCTTTATCTTGTATTTCTTATTTCTGGGCATCACTTTACTTTTATCTTGGAAAGCATGTGTTGGGGACGATAGGTTGCATGTATTCTGCACCTCATACCTTGTACTGTCATATGATATCTCTACAATGAATCATTAATTATGTCAATGAATTAATTTCTTCTAATATGAACTTTAGAGATTAAATTGAAAAATGACAAAACATATTAGGAAATAGTGTCTCCTTCAAACGGTTTCTGAATTGGTCATGGTGTCTAAATGTCATGGTGTCTCATGGTCACAGTGGCTCGTAGTCACGGTGTCTCATGGTGACGGTGCCTCATAGTCATGGTGTATCACGGTCACGGTGTCTCATGGTCACACACTCATAATGTTTACGGAGTCTGCTTCACTGTGTCTGCTTCAAGGTGTGTTCTTCACAATGTCTTCTTCTCTATGCCTATTTCATGGTGTCTGTTTCCCTGTGTCTACTTGACGGTGTAATAAAGACATAAACAGTGGAAGACTCACGATTTCTTAGACTTTTGAAGATAACTATATTCAGACAGAAGCAATGATGATCATAGAATGTATTAGACTTAACCATTTGTCAGGGAAACCATTATAAAGGTGGTCAAATGATAGTATAATATAATTAAACTGAATATAGTGAAATTAAGATCATGAATGGCTCTTCTTAAAATATGAGAAAACATAAATGATAATACACATGATTTGATATAATATATAGGATTTAACTAGGTTTAATAGTATCTGTGATCATTAAAACAGGATTAGTACATGATGAGTCCAACAATATCACCCTTTTTGAGGATCACAAATCATGTAAATTTATATTGTATATTTGAGTCTACTATAGAGATAGATATAATATAAATGTATAACATATAGAGATATTTTTAACATATAGAAATTTCTCCCACATTTGGGATTATAAAAAAGGATGGAATAAGAGATGTTATGAAAATTACACATGTCATTAAAGAAAATAAGGTCCAGTACTAACAAAAAGGTGCAAAACAAAAGAAATATAATTCCTATCAAAAATTAGTAATCTTTGTTATTATTCATGGGATGTAAATATATTTCTCTTTAGAAGCAGTAGCATAAGAGGAAGCCATAGGAGAAGAGATCGAGATAGAGGAAGTGAGTGACATGGTGGATAGAGAGGGTAAAAGTAGGCCTTGAAAAACAGATGGAGCCAGAGTAGGAGTAGTAGAATATTGAGGAAGTTTTCGATGAAGGATCACAGGCCTGATCTGACTCAGTTATTGGCTAATAGACATATTAGAGGAGGATCGGGTAGAGGTGAAGGTAAAAACACCCAGTCTTAGAGGAGAAGCCACATGAGCAACAATGGATGTTCTCTGAATATGAAGGTAATGCCTTAGAATCTTAATGAAATTCATAATGATCTCCCCACCATACTTCATTGAATTCTCAAAATCATCCTTATTTTAAATAAACTTATCCAACAATTGAGTAAACTCTATGAGTTTTTGGACTTGGGTCTTGAAATCTTGAGTTACAGGTGGAATTCTCGGATTTTCCACCATATACATGAAATGATTTGTCATATCAGTCTTTTAGAAGATTTGGTTGATGTAGAAATCCAATTTCGTAGAAATATCTTGTTGAGCATCATTAGAAATTTTTTAGTGGATTTGGACTAGATCAAGAACTCAGTCACTAATCATGATAACTTTAGAGAGAAAAGCTACATTGAAACCACTGAGTACATTTTGATGCTCTTCTTTGACTACTGTTATGAAAAGATCATTGTCTAAAGAGGGTTTTGAGGATTGACCAGAGGCTTTAGAAGCATTGATAGTGGTGGTGAGAGATTTCAGTTGGTTCATCACTTTTTGAAGACACCCTGTATATTCATCCTGGAGTTTGTTAAGATTTACATCAATCTCTCTCATCTATTTCACGATTTGTTAGTTTCTTTCAGTGACATTTTAATATATGGAATCTTGATATGGTTGAATCTAAGATACAACAACCCTTGGGGTTTGAGTAATAGCACGTTCTACTGGAGAAGAAACAAGCTCTGATATGTTGTGTATCTCTTTTTTCATGTCCTCAATCATACCTCTCAGAGTCTTCACTTCATCACTAAGTAGCCTGTTTTCAACTTTGAATTCCTGAATCTCATGAAGCATTTTAAGATGAATCTACTAGATTATCTTTTCCAACAACAGTGAGGCATCTCTCTCACATAAATTATTCACCGGAAGAGGATGGGTATTCAAGAGTTTCTCAACTCCAGACAAGAGGTTGGCACCAATTTCCTTTAGATCATCCTTACTTACCAAGGAAGATTGGTCTGATGAAGGTTCAGAAACATGTACTGATGCGGTCTCAGGTTCCATTGCAGCGAAGAAATTATAGACCGATTTAAACTAGAATAATTGAAATATGTTAAGGACATTTTCTGAGACTTTTTGAGAGTCATCCACATCATAGAAGCTTGGGAACTTATATTGAGTGGCTACATGAATTGAATCAACCAGATATGGTACTTAAAAAGATTCTATTTTGGGGGGTTTCTCCCCCACAACAGTTGCATCCATATTAGGACTCAGACGCTTAGGGTCTTGATCTAATTCCACAAAATCAGCTCGTAGTTCCTCACCCATTTTGTAGCCAACCGAAAAGCAAGCTCAATCCTCTCATTAGCCGAATGGATGATTTCACGAACAGATTATTCCAAAATATGTTCATCAAGGTTAGCTTCTTGAATAACTAGTAGCTCATCCACTATAGGTTCGTTCACTCCATTCTTTTTAGTTTCATTGGTAACAGATTCTATTTCAAGATCAGGTTGATCTACCAGATTAATATCATCTCTAGGAGCATGGACTTCTTCTTCAAGAACTTCATGAAGAATAGGAGGAATGTATTCCTCAACAGAAATAGTTTTTTTAAGAGGCACAACAACCTCTTCTTCTACTTCTTCAGAAGAGTACTCAACAATCTCATCTGGTTCCAAACCAGGATCATAAATATTTCTTGGTCTTGAGGGATGTTCCACTGGATTTAATTTCTCATAAATTCTATCATTGTCTTCCATCAATTCCTTTTTCCAAGGCTTCCAATTTATCTTCATTCTCTTGATAGTGGGTTTTGAGTGGAAAAATTCACAATCCTCAATTACTTCTTCATTAGGTCTAACCGTAGCTTTGGAAGGAAGCATGGATGAGATTATCCAAGAGTAAAAGAAATAATTTGACTTGGATGTGACTTTGATCAGCTCACACATACGTTGTATGGTATTCTTGCACAGGTTAATCTTATGCCCATTTTTCATAAGGTGGATCCGAAACACATCTTGATATTTCAAAACATAAAAATTACCTTTTATTGGACTATCCAAATTCAATATAAACATGACCAGAAGCCTTGATTCTCTATCAAGTTCAGTAGCAATGGCTCTCCTATGGGTTCCATTTACAATTAATTCTTTCAAAGAATCCTCCAGATCAATGAATCTGGTTGATGGTAGGGGTCCTCTCTGATAATCCTCACAGATGCCTTTATGAGGTATCCTAAGGAATGCATCCCATAACCTCAAAGATAATGAGAATCTCTTCCCATTGATCCAGCTTCTCATGACATAACTATCACTAGAAGCAAAACAGAATTGTACAAACTGGTAAAACTGAGCTACTAACTTAGGGTAGATAGGTCTATCTTCCATCGAAAACTAATTTAACCACCCTTGTTTTTCTAAAACATTAAAAACCAATTACTTTATAGACATAATCCATTTAGGGAAAACCTCTTTCTCTTGTACGAAAACTCAGTTTTCTAGATTTGGATTTAGAGGTCCTTTGGGTGCTAGCTTAGGTGCAATCTTCTTCTTCTTTGAGCTACGCTTCTCAGGTATCGACGATGAAGGGCACATTATCTTGGGCATCCACCAATGGTTCAAGAGAGAGAAAAGGGTTGTAGGGTTGAAGAAAGGTTCGAAATGAGTGAATAGATGAAAGCTCGAGTGAAGAATCCAGTGATACTTTCTTTATTTTATCATTTAGTAATTCCAAACATCAAAAAAGTAAAAGTGTGGGAAAACAAAAAAGGTAAAAACGGATAATTACAGTGATACGGGTTTTTACCTAAAAATCATAAATGAATTTTTATGGTGATACTGTGTCTGGTCATTATGGTGAGACAGTAAATGAGCATTATGGTGAGACAGAAATATGGTGAGATAGTAACTGATCATTATGGAGAGACAGTAATATGATGAGATAGTAATAAGGTGTGACAGTAACTGAGCATTATTATGAGACAATAATATGGTGAAACAGTAATATGGAGTGACAGTAACTGAGCTTTATGGTGAGATAGTAATATGGTGAGATAGTAATCATGAAACGCTAACTTAGAAACTGTAATCATAAAACAATAAAGCATAAAACAGTAAGATATCGAACAGTAAGACATGAAACAGTAAGATATGGAACAGTAAGACATGAAATATTAAGATATCGAACAGTAATACATGATGCAGTAAGATGTCTATTTTAGGTTTGTCATGCCTAGATCATGTATTATGTAGTCTACTATTTCAGAAGTTAATGGTTTGGAGAATATATCAGCTTGTTGGTACTCAGTGCCAATGAATTACAAAGTGATATAAGCTTTTTGATAATTATCTCTCAAAAAGTGATGTATTGCATCAATATGATTTGTCCTAGAATGTGGAACAGGATTTATTGAGATGTTAATAGCACTTGTGTTGTCACAATTTATAGGTACGTGACTGAATTGATATCCATTATCTAGTAATGTTCATTTCATCCAAAATATTTCTGCACAACAACTGCCATCAGCTATGTATTACGATTATGCAGTAGATAATGGAACAAAATTTTCTTTCTTACTACACCATGATACTAGTGACTTGCCTAAAAAAGTACATGTTCTAGAGTTTTTTTCTATCTAACTTGAAGCCGCTGAATTCAGCATCAATATAACTAACTAATTCATATGATTTTTTTCTAGGATAGAACAGTCCTAGATTGGCTGTATACTTGAGGTATTTAAAAATTCTCTTTACAACATTTAAATTAGATTCCTTAATATTTTCGTGAAAAGAATCACACATACAAACAATAAACATAATGTCAGGATGACTAGAAGTTAAGTAGATTAATCTTCCAATCATTCCTCTATAAGTAGTTTTACCAATATGTTTTCCATCTTCATCAAGATACTACTTACAAGTGGTACTCATGGGTGTGTAACTACATTTAGTGCTATCCAATCCAGAACATTTTAGAAGATCTCTAGTATATTTACTTTGAGTTAAAATAATTCCATCATTATTTTGAAGGATTTGAAATCCAAGAAATAATTTCAGTTTACCCATTAATCTCATTTTAAATTCCTTTTGCATCATTTTATAAAAATCAACTCATAATGAATTTTTTGATGATCCCAAATTAATACCATATATATATATTTTAACAACTAAAACGTCAATAGAAATTTGTTTGAAAAAAAAGGTATGATAAGCTATTCCTTCTATAAACATTTGGAAATATGAAAAGTACTCAACCAATCATACCAAGCTCTTGGAGAATGCTTTAAACCATTAAAATCTTTTTACAGTTTAAAAATATGAGTGGAAAATGTGGGTTTGTAAAACCAGTAGGTTGTTCCACAAAAAAATCCCCAACTATATACCCATTTAAGAATGAACTTTTAACATCCATTTCAAATATTATGAAATTCATATGTGCAACATATGAAATTAAGATTCGGATGGCTTCAAGTATAGATATTGGGGGAAAAGTCTCGTTATAATCAATTCCTTCTTCATGACTATAGCCTTGTGAAACTAATATAGCCTTGTTTCTAACAACATTACCAGCTTCGTCTACCTTATTTCCGAACACTCATTTAGTGCCTTTGGTGAATGTTTCCTTAGGTATTTCAACATGTTCTAGGACTTTGTTCCTTTCAAACTGATTAAGATCTTCTTTCATAGCCATCACCAAAAATCCATCATTAATAGCATCTTGAATGCTTTTAGGTTCAAGTTGGTACAAAAAGGCTTGATGTTCAACCTAATTTCTAATAGAAGCTCATGTATGAGTTCCTTTGTTTAGGAATCCTACAACAGCATCTAAGGGATGGTTTTTAAGAGTTATAACTACTCTAGAAAATGAGTGACTAGTGATTTCAGGTTCATCAACAGATTCAGGTTCATTGTGACTTGATTCGATGGATTTTCCAGAACTAGATGTTTTCACAGATTCTTTTATGGAATGGTTTGAAGACATTGCATTAATGTTCAGATTTGATACATCATCCTCCATGATTTCTAGAATGGTTTTGGTCTCATGTGGATCTATTTCATCAAATTTGACATGAACAGATTCTTCCACACATTTAGTTCTCTTATTGAACACTCTATAGGCTTTAATAGACACAGAATATCGAAAAAATATACCTTTATCACTTTTGGATGAAATTTTCTCAACATTGTCCTTAGTATTAAGGGTGTATATTTTACAATAAAAAACTATGAAGTAGTTAACCTTGGGGTTTCTTATTGTTCCATAACTCATAAGGAGTCGTTTTAAGAATAGGTCGGATCAAAACTATATTGATTATGTAGCATGTTGTATTGACAGATTTAGCACAAAAATAATTAGGTAGGTAAGACTCACTAAGAATTTTTCTAGAAATCTCTTGGAGTGTTCAATTTCTTCTCTGTACCACTCCATTTTGCTGAGGTGTTCTAGGGGCCTAGAAATTAATACATTAACCATTTTGTGAGAAAAAGGATTCAAACTCTAGATTTTCAATCTCATGGCCATGATAACATCTTAAGTATTTAATTCTAAGTCCACTAATATTTTCTATAGACTTGGCATATATTGTAAAATAATAATAGGATTCACTTTTGTGAGTCATAAACAAGGTCCATGTATATCTAGAGAATTAATATACAAGAACATAAAAATAGTTCTTCCCATTTAAACTAGAAACTCTAGATGGTCCAAAAATCCATGTGAACCAGTTTGAGAGGTTGAGATGTTGAAACATTGTTCTTTGGTTTGAAGGAAGCATTGTTTTGTTTTTCCATTCGACAAGGATTACACACTTTTTCATTTGGAAACTCATTTTTGGGTAAGTCTTTAACTAAGATTTTTCTAGTTGTCTTTCTAAGGGAGTGAACAATATAGTGTCCTAGTCTCTTTTACTAGAGCCAAGACTCTTTATGAAATACACTTAAGCATGAAACCATATGAGAATCTAAATAATCTATGTTAACAGAGTAAACATTTTCAATTCATAATGCAGAAAATATTAATTCACCATTACAATAAAAGACAATGAAAGAATCATTTTTAAATCTAACAGGAATCCATGATCACATAATGGTAAGATACTAAGCAGATTATATTTTAATCCATCAACAAATAGTACTTTATAAATTAAAACTGAGTTAGAGTTACCAATTCAGATGAGGACAATAATCGTTCCTTTGGAATTGTCACCAAAAGTGACATGTCCTCCGTCTCCTTTTATTAGGTTCTTAAAGAATGAGTAGTCTCAGGTCATGTTCCTTGAATATCCATTGTCCAAGTACCATATACTTTTACAGGAACTCTTTAAGAAGCTTTTCAACAAAAATATTATGCAAACATAGATTTTGGTCCCCATACATGTTTTTTTCTTGTATTATTAATGATAAGGGATTTTGAAACCCATATTTTTCTCATAGGTTTCCTATATGCATTATATAGAGTATTTGAAAAAATTAATGCTATTTGGTCCATAAAAACACGATGCAGTAGAATATGTATCATGACTTGAACTAGATTATTTGTGTCTAGAAATGGGAGTAAAAATGTATGTCCTAGATTATGAAACAAAATTTGTCCAACCTAGATTTATTTTTCTAGGTTGATAACCAATGCCAGTGTTATATTTAGGGGAAATTTTTTTTCATTTACCATTGGTAAACTTTTCTAGGTCACTTTTTAATAACTCAATAGAAATTTTCAATTCATTGTTTTCTTTGAGAATTTGAGCATTTTTCTATTTTTTAGTTGTGAGTTCATATTTAATAGTTACAGTAAGAGCATACTATTTATTTAATGATTTATGTTTATATTTTAGTTCATCTAATGTTTCCTCAAGCATCTTACATTATTCAGATAGTTCTTCATTAGTCATATTTTCAAAGTCACTCTCATATCTATAAAAGTATGAATTATGTATTGAGGAGTCCAGTGTTACCTCATTTGTGTTTGTCATAAAACACATATTGTCTTTGTCAACCTGTTCATTATGTGATGTCTCTGAGTCGCTTGAACTATCCTCACAAGAACTCCTGGATTCTTTCATTTCCTTTTTGTACATCATGTACTTGTCCTTATATTTATTTTTTTATTTGAGCTTTGGACATTCATCCTTGATCTTTCCTTTTCACTTACATTCATAGTAGAAAATTTCATCAGTATTGTTACTTCTTTTACAGTCCTTCATCCAATTTACTTTTGGGTCATATTTTCCCTTCAAGTTAGGCTTTCTGAAAAAGTTTATCTTATTTTAAATTCATTTAAATCTTATAGATAAATGAGCCATTTCATCATCACTGTTGGATGATGATTGTGCATCACTAGATCATTTTACGGAAACATCCAGTTTCCCTTTGTCCTTGTGCTTAGAGGTGGTGGTATTGAATGCAGCATATTTACTCTCTAGCTCAGCTTCATCTTCCTTTTTGACATTCATCCCTTCCACATACATCATCAGTTTCCTAATTAGTTCTTTTACAGGTATTTTCTGATGTCGCATGATTTTCTAATAGAGACAGAGGTTCCCCTCCATCTGTCTGGCAGACATATGAGAATTCTCATGATCTCTTTCTTGTTAGTGACTTCTCTTCCAAGAGAAATCATTCTGTTGACAATCTCATTGAACCTAAGATACATGTCAGAGATAGGTTCATCAGATATCATCTTAAAATTATCATATTTAATAGTATAATTATTAAGTCTCATCTCTTTTATAATAGATGTTCATTTATGTAAGACAGACAGGGTACCCCAAATTTAATGGGCAGTTTTCAAGAAAAAATTCTATTAAATTCTTCATCTCATAAGGATAAGTATAAAGCATTCATAGATTTTCAGTTGTCATTGTAGGCAGTATTGGTAGGTTCATCTCATGTGATTCTATCAATAGCAGGAATCTTATATTCATCTATAATTTATGGTCAAATTTCAAAACTAATACTCTATAAATGCATTTTCATTTTAATTTTAAATTGAGCATAATTGGTTCATTTAATGAATGGTGGTCTATCAGTTGTAGCATCATCCAATATCTTATCCATAGTAAAGTATTACTTTAAAAGAGATAGAAATTTAGAATTTGCAGAAATTTACAAATCATTATGGTTTAACTATAATCACAGTTGAATAAGATTAAAAAGATTCCTAATAACCTCCCTCTGATACCAAATGTTGGTCATAGTATATTACTCAAGAGGGTAGGGGAGAATTGAGTAACTATAAAAATTTCTGTAAAAGTTATTTCTATAAGGTTTTCTCCAAAAGATTAGATACAACCCAATTAATCAAGGATATACTATTATAAGTGGTTGAAAATTTAAATAACTTCTTATAAGATTGATTAGTTATCAGTACTCTTAATATTAATTATTAAAACTAATTTTGAATTTATTTTACTAAGACAAACTTGTTATAACATCATTTCAAGACTAACTGTCAAAGTGAATTTAGGGATTTCAGAGTAATGAAGAAAAGAAGTAAAAAAAAAGAAAACAAAATTATGTAGCACAGTGGATATGAAACAAGTGGTTAAGTCTCAAGCCAAGTCCGAATCCACTCCACTTGGTGATCACCCTCCCCCAAGAAGATTATATAAATAGACATTGATCCACACCCTAGATCATGGTTAAAAATAGTATGCAAGACTGTCCAGGCCACACAGGGACCACTTCCACAGTTCTTTTTGGTTACAAACTACAAGGCCACATAGGGACCTCTTACACACTTATTTGTGGGTATACACAAGGTAAAATGAGTGTTTGAGTAAGGATAACTTATATCCTATAGTTTGATTCAGGAGACAGAGTGTGTAATTATACAGAAACACACACTACTCTAAAGTAAATAAAAAGATACACAACATAGAAGAATGATTGAGACAGGTTTAGAAGTGATCTGAGTTTTGGTATTTGGAGATATGGACTTTTGAGATGAAGTAGATACAGAATTCCAGTCCTCATCTATAAAACAGAGTGTTGCGATTCAGCTCGTATTCTTTTTGAGGTTTGAAAATGTGAAGATGTTCTCTAGGATTAAAATATGTTTTGTTTGTTCTTCATTACTGTCGAGTTTCTTGAAATAGGCCTTTCATTAAAAAAATTATCTATGTGCGCTCTTCGTTATAGTTCTCATGCCCGCTTGATTTTCTTTCTCGTGTATTTCTTATTTGTGGGAAGAACTTTCCTTTTATCTTTGAATGCATGTGTTGGGCCTGACAGGTTGCACGTATTCTTCACCTTATACCTCATATTGTCAGATGATATGCCTACAAAGAAACATTAATTATGTCAGTGCATTAATATGTTCAAATATGATTGTTATAGATTAAATTGAAAATCGACAAAACATATTAGAAAATGATGTCTCATTCACATTGTGTCTGAATTTGTCACGGTGTCTGAATGTCACAATGTCTCATGGTCATGGTGTCTCGCGGCCATGGTGTCTCCTGGTCAAGGTATCTCCTGATCATGGTGTCTCATGGTCACAGTGTCCCATCGTCTCAGTGTCTCAATGTTTATGGTGTCTGGTTTGATGTGTCTACTACACATTGTCTGCTTCACGGTGTCTATTTCACTATGTCTTCTTCTCGGTGTCTGCTTCACTATGTCTCCTTCATGGTTCCAGAAAGAAATAACTTGTGCAAGACTCATGGTGACTTATACTTTTCATGATAATTGTATTCAGACGTAATCAATGATGATCATAGAATTGATTAGACATAATCATTTGTTAGAGAAATCATTATAATGTGAGTCAAAAGATAGTATAAAGTAATTAAACTGAATTTAGAGGAATTAAGATCTTGAATGACTCTTCTTAAAACTTTAGAATACTTAAATGATAATACACGTGATTTGATAAAATTTACAGGATTTAATAAGGTTGAATATGATTTGTGATCATTAAAACATGATTAGTACATGACCAGTCCAACAGTAATTTTCTCATTATATACCAAACAACCCATAAACAATCGTAGAAAAATTATATTGAAAACAAGAAGGCCCCACACTCTAATTATTCTACATATTTCACAAAATTTCTCACAAAATATCCCAAATAAACATGGTTCAAAAAATCATAGGATGGTATTTGAAAATTTATAGAATGATAAAATAGTGATTTTTTTATGTACACAAATTCAAGGGAAAAAAGACCCTAACACTCAATAATATAATCCTATGACAAAAAATGATGGGATCTCAACAACAGAAAACAATTAATTTAAAAAAAATTATTTTTTTATTCCCTTTTTTAAATAACTGATTCATTATGTATAGGTTTTATAATTAAAAAAACAAATTACATATTTCCATCAATGTGTATAATTAATCTATATACATTTTTCACACATTACATTCATATTCAAATATTTTCATGGAAGGATTTTAGTTCATTCCACATTCCTCATTCATCATTCAATTTAATTTACTATTTTTACGTTTCAAACCCTATTTCAAGAATATAATTCAACGAAATAAAAAAACTAATCAAAGAAAACAATTACATCATATTCTATAATATATAAATAGGTATCCAACATAGTGTAAACAACATTTTATCACTATATCAATCATCACACCATTAATCCACCATTAATCATCGATAAAAACCTTTATAAATTTATGGAAACAAGAATCCATGGTATTGAATGAGATAATTGGAGAGACTTGATTCAATGGAGAAGAGGAAATGGCACCTTAGATGAGTAATCAGACCATCTCTAGATTCTATGGATTAGTGCCTAGAAAAGGGCGCTCAAATGTATTTGAAGTATATCCTGGTTCATGTAGGGTATAAAAGATAATGTAATAAATCAAATAATTTATAATCCTAAAATAAATTTATAGATTGTACGTATTTATAAGACTACGGTGTGATACCCCTAACCATTATATATCCACTAATATTTTTACCAAAACATAAATGTGAGAAGGTAGGCATCACCAAAAGGAGCCTCATCTAACATTCCTCTGGAATACATGATGAAACACCAATCCAATCTCCCCATTATCCTATAAACATGGGGTGACACAACGATGACTCTAAGACACCATGTTTCTGTAACTATTACATCAGTAGAGATCCCCTCACCCCCTCTGGACATCACAACACAACCTATGCCCAACATCATGGACCATATTATGAAATAACTCCAATATGTACCAACACTAAAAATGTTCAATAAATTTGGATGAAATATTACTCTCATGATTGAACCTCTATTGGTATCAATGAGAATATATCATTAAAAACACTTGATCTCCAACATAGATCTATAGAGGATTATTATAATGATCATTATAGTCTTTATTATGATCCCATTCTTAATTATTCCACTTAATAATCACTTGCAGCTTCTCTATCATGTTACACAATAATTTTCACCTAATAATTTCATACTCTGTGACTTCAAAATAATACAATGATGATCAACATGCTCAAAAATAGAATATTTCTAATTGGTTCATACCAATGATAGAGTGATAACTTTACTTATAAGAAAAATCTACGAAGGTTAGGTTCCTCACCCATGGACCTTCAAAATTGAAAATGTATTCATAGAACATGTCATCCAAATCCTGGATAGTTCAGTCAATCTTACTGTCCATATGAGGATAAGAAGTTGTGTTAAGGCATAAATGAGGGACGAAATCATGCTAGATACCCCACATAATTATGGAGGTAAAATAAGGATCATGATCCTAGATGTACATCTTTCATAATCCCTTAATTCCCCACCATCTTCTCTAGATACTACCTAAAAAATAATCCATTGAACTCGACTCCTTCATCTCTAAGAAGATATTTGACTTCAACAATCGATCCATGATAACAGATATATAATCACATAGTTTTAGAGAATTGAATAGACCAATGATGATGTACAATGAAATTTCATCCCACATTCACCGTAGAACCTAATTCAGTTGATGAAACTAACTAAAAACTTGGTTCATGGACTTCATACATTGAAAAACCAATAATTGAGACACAAGATCAAAAATAAAATAATTTATCCAAGACCCTAAAAAATGAACTCAAAATAAATGATACATCTTTTCCAACCCCTAATGTGCTACCAATTTAAAAAATTGGATCTAATAATGACCCACATGATACATTCATGAAGAAATTAGGATCCTCCTCTAAATCCCGATATGATACTGATCATCCTATGAACATCCCTCTTGATAATTAGTAAAAAACAATGTATCGGGAATCCTCCACCACATAATGCCCCCATTGTGACTCCATGAACTGATTCACCAAAGGTGACCCCGCCATAATCATTTAGAGACACCCTCTATGATAAAATTTTTCTATATCATGGTAAATCATGGAAATCTCTTAAATTACCATAAAAGAATCACAATACTCAAAAATATAATATTTTCATGAATTTTTATTCAATGAATCCACCACCAAATTAAATTTTTTCATTTAAAAATAAATATTGATTTCATAATGTATTAAAAATTCTATAAACCATTAATCTTGATAATTTATATCACATTAGGATAATATATTCCTCAATATTTAGTTATCATTGATGTGAAAAATGATCTCGACCATGAGGTAATGATGGCATAAACATAGATAAAATGCAAACATAGGGAGAAAAAGGTCCTTCATATCATAGTATTGTTTAAGAGACCATAACATTTAAAAACCATAATAGAAAGCTTCCGCCTTCTACATCAAATATGAAACCCAATCCAAGATGTGATGTGTTATAATAAACCTCAACCACAGAAAACATTATCTAGAAATCAATGACTAGAAACACTGACCAGCTTCTCATTGAAAAAATCAAAAGCACCCTCCCACTATTCAATCCAAGTTAAATATTTATCCTTTGTATTAAAAGATGTTAGAGGATTCCAAAAATTACAGGAGTTAGGTATGAACCTCTAATATTAGCATTCCTTTCCAATGAATCTCTACACCCCCACAAATTTCTCAGAGTATACCAAAGTCATAACCACCTAATTATAAAACATATCTATAGTTACACCCCGACGGGATACAAAATTTCTTAGGAAATGCATCTTATGGGACTAAAACAAGAACATATACAGCTTCCCAAATATAAAATAACATAAAATAAATAACAAAACATCTCACATATTCTATGGATGCACCTCCACAAATTTAAAAAACATGAGCATATAATCAATAAAAACCATCATAAAATGATTTAAAATTTAATGGAATATATATTTCATAAACCTAGTAGAAGCATATATATTTTTAAAAACACTAAATTACATTATAAGGAACTCATAATTCTCATAATGAAATATAAAAAATGTCCTCTGAATATGTTAATCGTTCACCCATATATGATTATATCCTGATGAAATATTAATCTCCAGTAACTAAGTTTCTCCCACATACAGATCAAACAAATAATAAATCTATGGGATGGTGGTATTTCTTTAATATCACATGATTCTAGTGATAGTAATCTATAAAAAAACAATTTCATCCATCAACCATCTTTAGAGAAATTCACAAAGCACCTCACTGAAAGATAGATGGATTAACAAATACTCTATATATAATGTCATCATTCTGGATCTTAATCTCCTAAAACTCAAAGGGTATCATCCTATATGGTTACATTAATATCGAATAAACACATGGCTAAAACAATATACCTAATATATTCTTTCACTGATTGTGTAGAGTCCTTAACTATTTTAAATGGATATTATGATACACACCCAGAACCCTTAGAGAAACCACCAGATGAACCTCTACTATACTAAACATCACCCCAGTTATCCTAACAAAGAGGGACATAACACACATCAAAATCATCGGAAGGACTCTCTCACCAACATAAATGGAATGATCTTTATCTGTGTCGAATAATTAAACAAACATCCTTTTGGAATGTATTACTAAAAATATTTGGTGGAAACAACACAGGGGAATCATCTAGGAAATTTCCTAATAAAGAAAATGAATTAGAGACATCCATACTCAGAAATAAAATTATTAAGATCAATTAATTAAACCAAATTGAATACAATTCAAAATTTCTACAAAATTCACGTACATGAAAACACAATCATGATGCATGATAATTAATGTGGTCTCCAAACTAAAAGAAGCATCACTTAATTTAATAAAAACCATAAACTTGAAAATCCATCTAAAAAATCACAGGGGATAGTAAAATCTCATTTCATATCTGGTATCCCCAATATTCATCATCTGTTATGTCCAGATTATATTTTTTTTTTACCAAACCTTGAAACCCCCAATAGTGCCTACCTTAGATCCTCATCCCATCTATAAACCATTATCTTTAGTACCACTCTTTGATGAACTTACTTCCTCCACTATTACACATCATGGGATAGAATTGAATACCATGATGGAACCTGAAGACCACCTACAATAGTTCATTAGTTGGGGACTAGAACTGAGGTTATAGAATGCATAATGATGGGTGGAATTTTCCTCATCATCCAAATTGAGGGACAACATTTTAGACGATATATTATAATCATCTACAAAAACGAATAAATAAACCATTTGAATATATACTGGAAATGTCCTAAATACATTAAAATTTTGATACAGAAAAAATAAAGCAATGAAATAGACCAAGAAACTCAAACACCTATTGAATAATTCCACGGGGTCGTAACACCTTGCTCAAACACCAACTAGCTCCTACATACATGAAAAAGTAGTTTATATATAGGGTGACCATGGTGGGATAAATGGTATGGTCATCTCTAAATACTCTCATTCAAATGTGAATGTTTCATATAAAATCCCAACTAATAAACAAATAAATCCAACTCTATCCATAGATAAGTAATAATATCTCTCATCCTCACCAAGGCTATATCACTAAGTAACACGTAGAATTAATTAATTCTATATCAAAGCTAAATACATAAAAAAGGTACCCACATCCAATTTCAAACTATTTTCTAAAACTCACACACAAAAATTATACATAATTTGTTATAATTCCATATATAAATCATCTTACACCTCATAAAAAATATTACATTCATTCCATAATCTCTAATTATATCCCATTAATCTTTTAAAAAATTCATCATCATCATGCCATCCACAATAATGTATTATGTTTGAAATCAACTATATCCCTTGTATCATTCACTATACCCTAACCCATTATATCCCACAGATGTACACCTATAGTAAACTACAACAACTATAAATGGATCACATGAATAAGTTATAGCCTTAAGCCAATATATCCTCTATACACATGTATGGTAAATTGAGATTCATCAAAGTCCATGTGGACACATATATTATTCCTAAATCCATCATTGTAAAATTATTACTAAATATAATAATATGTATGATGGATGAGTACCGAAGAGGTCGAAGTTTCCAATTTGTACCCCCACTAACCTGGATATTGTGAAAAAAATTCCATGATCCAAAAACATTTGGGGAATATCTTCCATCCCGACTCAGCTAGTGGAGCATATTAAATCAAAAAAGATAATAAAAAGTATATTTCACTACTAGACTAAGGGAAATTATATATATGTAGATCCAACTAGATTTATCTTCCTATATGAAACCTTCCTTCATGACTAAGGTCTATGAATCATGTTTTCCAACATTCATCAAAATCCTGCACAAAATAATTCACTTAGTAATTCAGTGAAAACTACTCATTTATTAATCACATGACAAATTTTTGTTTAATAATTCCCTTTGATCATAATAAAATATTATTTTTTAAATAAAATTTTAATTTCAATATTTCTATTCTTCTCTCATAGATAATTCATTCCAACCATCCCATGGAGTTCAATTACATATCAAAACAATCATCAAAACCCAACATTTAAGTTCATTTATAATTCATTTAGAATTATATACGTTGGTATTCTATGAATAGGATGGAAATATCATAAGGAATTATAAATTAGTGGTATATAGGCCAAATACACCAGGTATTTTCAATCCATAAAACCCAATCATTAAAAAATGTGACCATTAATCGAAAAACAAATGAGGCATGCCCTTCTCCCCACCCAAATAGAACAACCCATTGATATTCCCAGAACAACCCATCAATAATTACCCTCAAAATATCCTATCTATAAAAATATAAGAACAAAATATACGGTCTTCTAACCTACACTACATGTACATGGAATGAAAAAATTATTTTTATCAGACATATTCAAGTAGAAACCAATTCCATAATATTAAGTCATGTGGGACAATATCAAATAAGGAAGAGCTCGGAATATTACTAAATATTTAATTATACTAACATTTATCTTTATTTTTTATAATTAATTAATTAATTATTTATATATAGGATTCTAAAATAAGAAACATATAAACAATGTCAAGAAATGTATATAATTTAACTATACACAAGCCTCAAAAATGTCATCAATATTCAGAAATTTTTAATAATGGAAATAAATTCTATATCGCACAAATATATTTCACCTTAAAATACCATACATATATTTACTAATAAATTTTAAAAATATTCTTCATTCTAAAAAACAAAAATAATAACAAAAAACAGATAACACTTAATCTAGACAATATTAAGAGGTATAAAATATAGCATAAACAAAATGTGACCACAAAATTTGATTCCTTATTGAATTATTCAATAATTTTTAAATTATTATATTTATTAGGTAAATTACACTATTATTCAAACAAGTTGAATCATGTGATTCCCACACATTCGCGCTAACTAAGGAGATATCATGAATCCCTAACCTTAAGAAAAAAATTCAACATTCTCTTAGTAAGAATGAAATAAAAATCATAGTCCCATATCACAAAAATATTTCCATAATACCTTTGGATTTAATCCCACCAAGAATTCACGCCAAATTATCTATATAAAACTGATGAAAATAGAATGAAGTAATTATCGCTAATATATAATTAGATAACATGAGAGGGTAGTACCACAAGAAAATAATTAAACTGACATCATTTCACTTGTAAAATATTCTATTGATGTTGGGGGGTTAATCCGGAAAAAGTGTCCTAAAATGTATCATAATGGTCCTATAGGGTATCTTAGGTTTTTAAGAAGAAAAGAGTAAATAAGTTTATTTTTATGGTTCACCTGAATTTAGGAAAATTGAGTTTGTAAGAGCACCATGATGGAACACCCATCCCAAAAGTGGTTCCCCTATGATTTTAAAAAAACCATAAAATAATAAGGGACTATATACCATAAGGGGACCGAATATATTATCTATGGAATAAATGGTATAATCTCCATAATATCTCCCCTTAATCGTATAAACACTATGTAACACAATGAAAAAATAGTGAAACCATGCCACAATAACCCTTAGATCAGGAAAGAGAACCTCATCCACACCCCACCCCTCCACCATGGGATCTATTGTCTACACTATGCAACATAAGTCCCTATGGAGTCAAAAACAAGTTAAAATGATCCTTGAAGCTCCATAGTTCAACTTATCCATTTACACTTCAATCCATTTGTTTTAGATTAATTTTTAATAGTGTAAGGTATGCATCCATGGAGCATCTATACTAGATGCAATTTGAAATCACAACATAATAGTGATTCCTTTTTTCAAAACTATCCTTATTATCTCTTTATCCTACTAACAATATCTACACCCCAATAATGAATCTATAAAACTATAACATGCTATAATATAAAGTATCATGCTGAAATCCCCCTTCTTTCATCAATACAATCATCTCTACACAATTCTACACTTATCTATCTTCTCGTTAATTACTCCAATAACCAATAAATTCCAAGGAAGGTGTTGGGGAATATTGATCCATTACATTTCAAAACAATAATAATGTATTATTGGAATAATAGATATATTATTATGGTTTATAGTGTATATTAGAAACTATTCATCAAAAGATATTATGATTCTAGTTTCCAGAGAGATTAGAATGATCAAAAATGATTGTTGGTATATGTATTCTACATTAATGGAGGAGTTGGGAGGTAGAAGAGCTAAAAGTATCTAGAATTTACAATGAGTAAAATAGAGTAATATTATATTGTATCTCCAAATGCTTCTAAATAATAATTTTGGATCTAAACCATTATAAAGTATTTCGATGTGGTACCTTGTACTAAAGATTCTATCACACTATATTTTGATAATAATATAGTGGTGGTTCTGCCCAATGAGAAAAGGTTTAATAAATGAGTGATGCATAAACAATAAAAGAATCATCTATTGAGATATTTTTCATAAATTGTTAATGTCACATTAAGAAGAGTTTAAATTGAGGGGATAATTTCTACAACCTATTTTCTCAATCCTTATATTAGTAGATACATAATTATCAAGTTTGTGAAGACTATAATTATTTAATTGTTGGATTTAGTTATATAGTGGGTTAATTATACTTTTTCCTATAGAACAAAAAACTTTTTACATTTGATTTAGTCTATATTAATGACTTAAAAAATAATAAATTTCTTCACATATGACTATTTTTCTATTTGTAACCTTAATTTTTAAATTTCCATAGAGTATTTATCAAATTGAATGGTTATAACAATTCCCCACTATAATGAGAATATTTTAGTGTTATACTAATATTCTAAAATGTATTTATTATGGCCTAGATGCCATATATATAATATGTTAGAGATACTTTTTTCCCAGTCAAGTATTTTGGGAGCAGAAAACGTTAATACATCATGTCATGAAGTTCACACATGGTGATATCCAGGATTGGAAGTTATCAGGATAGTCCCTGTAATAGAAATTACAAATTATATATGTGTTATTGGATATTTTTATGTATAATTTTTTTATTCCTTATATTTGAGATTGTTACTAATTTGTATAATGGTCTTTCAACCATGATTTATTGTTTGATACTATGATGAAATATTACCAGGGAAAAGTTAGATACATTAGATGTACCATAAGATATATAATATTAATAGTTAATTCAAGAAATTAGTTCCCCTTATCATATTTGGAGATTATATCTTTTGAAATCTTATTAAAATGAATCTATTTATGTCCAGGGTAAAGTAGATTGATTAACTACTTTTTAGTTAGTGAAAATTGATATATAATGAATATAGGTTGATGACATAAGTATGCATCTTGCTTGATGAGATATCAGTAAGAATGGATTAAATTACATAGTGAGTGTTCATATGAGGTTGTTTTCATTGAAACATTAACATCAATCTCTATAGGATCCTTAATGTATTTCTATATAATGATCATGGTATTTATGAAATTTCTCCTATTGTAACCATGATACAGGCCTAGAGGGCAGAATATTAAGTGCATCCAATATGTTTAGTTAAATGATACTATAATTTTATATTGTAGTAAATATCTTTATTCATTACAAGGAATATTATTTATTTAGGTTATATATATTTCATAAATTCAAACAATAGTTACCTAATTTGAAGTATATATGATAATTGAATATTAAATATATATTTATTTTTCCTTTTTTGAATATATATATATATATATTTATTTATTTAAATAATAATAGATTCTAAATTATTTATTAAATAAATTTTAGTGATTAATGGTTCGATAATTGCTTTGGTGGATTAATAGATCGTGATAGAATCCCAAATTGAAATGATATATTTCATTTAATAAAATGTAAATATATATTATTTAATTTTATTAATAGATCATATTTAAATATATAAGTGGTAACACATGTAAATAAAATGTTGTTATTCTTATTATTATTTAATAGGGGTTTACTTAGTATATAAAAATTATATGATTTTCTTTACGTAATAAAACATTCACTAAAACTATGAATATATCCACACTTATATCTTATCTAGTGAGAAGTGATTTTTTGTGCACATTGTATTCCACTAAGAGAATTTTCTTGAAGGCATAAAAAATAATTGTATAATTATCAATAGAATGATAACTGATCCATCTACTCCCTCTCAAAACTAAATAATAAGAGTGTAATTCAGTAGTTTTTATGGTGTTATTATTATATTCAATGGAAAACCATGAAAGGTGATTAGTACCACCACAATAAAACCCAATGATTGATCATAAATATTTTGAGGTTCATGGAGAATGTGTGGATACTACTATATGGATTCTAATTTGGATCGTTCAACATAATTATGGTATGATAAGAATAATAAACCATATTCATCAAAAAGGAATAAAAACAAAGCCATGTTATTTATTCATTTTAAATTAATTAAAAATATTTTGTTAAAACATCATTGGAAAAAATATCTAAGGCTATTTATTCATATATTTCTAACTATTTGTGTAATGAAACAAATGAAAAACATTTTTTTGGATTTTCCCTATAGCATTAACTACCCCCTAAAACCATCAATATAGTCATTTTAGTTAAATATATACACTTCCATTGTTTTTCATTCTTTCACTCATCATTATACTACTGATGGATTATACATGCATCTCTAGTATTTAAGATAATTATTATTATAGTGACAATGAGATAGATTGGTTATTAATATAATAAAAATTAAGATGCAGAATTATTAGATTTAAATATTATTATTATCATGTTGGTTTATATAAATAATTTAACCATTTTTATACCATTTCCCATATGACTGAAATATTTTAAAAAATAAACTTGATGGTTAATATAAAAGGAATATTTTCATAAAAACTATAATTATTTAAAATAAAATAATATATAAATAATTTTAAAATACAAAATCTTGATGGATTATGTGATAAACCTCCACCTTCCTCAATATCCTAAGATCAAATGGATGTTAAATGTAACATTATTATTTTGAACATTATTCATTTGGGCATCATTTTATCTATTGAGTCCTAAGGGTATCAAAATATTAGAACACATGGAAATACAACATTATCACATATTCGCAATGACATTCCAAATAATTATGATCTAATAAATATTTATGAGTGATCCTAGAGACCTTAGTGAACATAAATCTTTCTAAGTGAAATGTTAATGTATTATATACCAAAGGATATTCATAAATCTTTTAAATTAATCACATTAAAAATTAGAAAATCATTCCAGAATATAAGGGATATTCAAATATGTATATTTTATTAATATGATCCAATAAAAATGTAATATAAAAAATAATGTATAATTTATTTACACAAACTTCACCCACAACTTCCTCTCCTAGAAGGGTTTTGAAGACAAAATAATTCCTAAAATCCAATATATAATATTCCACATGTTTGTGTCTTGTATGGAGGGTATAGAATACACTCATATGAGAGGAATTACTGTTAAAATACTGAGTAAATGATAAAGCATAACCAATTAACACTGTGAAGATTAAAAAGATACATCAAAATGAAATAATTAACTGTCATACAATTAAAACACAAAAAAAAAACAAATATACCATGACGATTCTTACAATGGCCACAAAAACAGTATAAAATTCAGAAAATCTTCAATGAACTAGAAACTCCCATGTAATATTTTTGTTGGTACATTCCACTTTTAATATTTTGTAAACCTCCTTGGGAATGGTGTTTTTTAGTTTGAACCTTTTTTCTCTATGAGGGATAAATAAGGGAGTTGAGTTAAATTTATAATCTATTGATTATTCAATGATGGGGATCTCTAGGCTGTGTTGTATTGACGGTAGATGTACTCTTGAGCATCAGGATATTTTAAAAGGATATAGAGGTGGTGAATCTGAGATACTAACTTTTTTATACTTGCAATGTTGAGGTATTTCATTTCATTGGTTAGTTGGGTGTTGCGACAAAGAAGGGATGACTGTGTTTCAAGGTCATCATAGATGATTTTATATAGTTATACATTTTTTGTACCCATTAGGAATGGATCTCAGCTATGGAGTCATATCCATTTTGGTTTTTGGGTGTTATAAAAAGATATATTATGTTGTGTTTTATTCTATCCTCATGTTTATTGGAAGTTAAACATGGGATATTTCACAGATATAGAGGGTCGTTTAAATAAGGTGGTTGTGGAATGGTCCCTTATATTGGATTATAGTTTTTTCTAGGTCTTTTATTCATATGTCATTGTCTAAGGTGTTGTTTTGTGGACTTCAATAGAACACTAACTCTATAAATACTCCCCAACCCTTAAAACCCACCTTTATCTCATCTCTTCCAATTAACCCCTAGGTTCCCCGAAAGGAATACCCAAGGTTTTAAAGGGAGTTTCAATTAGATTCTATCCCTTCATTATAGGGATTAATCTGTGGTGATACAATCATTCTTCCAATGATGCCTAGAAGTTTTATCTTCAAACCATAAACAAGATCTATTAGATATTGGGGTTAATGGCCTATAGTTTGAAGGTAATATTTCTGTATTCTCTTATCCTTCTTGTTTTTTTAGTATCATAATAGTTAATCTATAGTGAACTATGATTTTATACCTAAATTGAAAATATATTTACAGAAATATCTAAAAAATATTGAAAATATAGCCCTGAGAACTGTAATAATTTAGTTTCTTTAGATACTAAAATCAAAAAACTTCTTATTTCATGAATGATCATAAACATATACAAAAAATATCTTCTCACATTGTACTAATATTAGGAATACCATACCTAAAACTTTCTTCATAACCGGGGGAAGGGAACATTAGAATGTGTGAGATCATACTCTCAGTAACAATAAACCCAAGTGCTATCAATCAATGATCATATAAAATAAAAAGATAAGTGGAAGGGTATGTGATGATGAAAAATACATAGAAAAACATTCCCAACCTATTATAGAACATAAAAATGATTCCTGGAATATAACAACATCATTTCAAAAATCAAGTCTTATAAGAGTTATAAATTATCATAAATCAATAATTAACGATCAAATAATTTCATAAAAGTGTGGAATTATCATAATTATAACAAACCATTTCATATATCAAGGTTAAATATGAATACCATAAACATAGTGGATCGGGACATATCACCTATTTCCCATTGTGGATGATGAAACACATGTTTACCATGTTGGATGAGGACACACATGTATCCCACAGTATATTAATCCAATCAACATCATTCCCGTTGATATCTAATGTTATATAATATTATGTACAAATCATTTAAGATAGATATAGGACCAACCCATCTCATAATTACAACCATAAATATGTCTGAAATAATATTAAAAACATTTATCATATCATAACATTATAATGTGTGTAATGAAAATGAACAATTCATCCATTCACTGTAGAATAAGCAATGAAAAGTAATAGAGATTAACAAATATTTCATCAACATAATGTGTAACCAAGGATATAAATAAAAAGGATGGTATCATTCAATTACATCTCATTTAAGTCATAACTGACATCAAATTATGTCATATTATATGGAAAATTATATTGAAATATCACATGGAAAATTGCATGAGGAATATAGCCTTTCCAAATTAAAAAAAACATTTTAAACCATAAGATATTTTAAAAATCCATTTCATTAAAAAGAACATTGGAAACATAAAAAAATAATAAAAAAATATTTAAAATCATATCTTAATGAAAATATCCATTTTATTTTGAATTTAAAATTTTAAAACTAAAAAATAATTACGAAATGTGTAAATCAATTTATATGAAATTAAAAATTTAATCAAATAAATTGAGATGTAATATAATTATTTGTTATTGATGGTAGAAAATAGTGTTCATATTTTACACGTTAAAATAAATATTCCCTTATCATTTTTGGTAAAAGACAAATCTGAATTATTTTGAAGTTGACTAGAATATTCCATTCAGAAAAATTCATAAAAAATGTCAAACATGGATATAAATTGATTTTAAAAAATCATTTTTGGAATTTAGAAACATTTTCTGAAAATTTTTTAGAAAACATTATTTTAAAAATAATTCGTTTTCCAAACAAAGAGAGAAATAAAGTAACATTTCATTAAAAAAAACTTCTTTTGAATTATTGAGTACATAATGACAGTAAAATTAAGGTAAATCATGTATTATAATGAAATAAACAAAGGTGAATAATTTTCATGACTTCCGTGTGAGACAGATCATAATATTTATTTAGTATATGCAGAAACATAAATAATCCCAATAAATGATGATATTATACCATAAAAACTTTCGACATTAGTAACTTTTGCAATGTAAACTACATTAAAGATAGATACTAAAATATATATTTAAATATACATATTTTTCATGGGAATAATCCTAAAATAAATTCACGGGGTTTATATACACCATATAAAAGAAACACAATCTGAATATAGAATATGTCTTACTAAATAAAGGGAGATAGAAATCCTTTATGCTAAGTATTGACTTCCTTCATACATTTTAAAACCTACTATATAATATATATATGTTTATTATAAATCTTTTAAAAACCCATCATTTTATTCATCATAAAATATATTATTTACTTATTACCTTTTCTAATATCATTATTAACAGTTCCATGTTAAAGTCATGTTTTGTTAAATAACATCTTTGTTTTTCGTCTATATTTTGATTTATTATTTTTAGTCCCCATACATTCATAATGATTAAATCATCTAAATTTTTTTAACCGAGTTAAAAATATCATATATGTTTATTACATATTTATTTACAGTGATCCACAAAAGTTAGATAAAGAAAATTAAATACACCATTAATGGTGATCGTATATCATATGTACACATGAACAGTCTTGCCATTTTTCTAATGGAAAGAATAAAATAAATTTGAATAATATATTATCATTAAATATTCATATTTAATTCATATATATCATATATTTTTATTAAACTAATCCTTATTACCTTCCATGTAATCTTTTAAAAATTCACATTGCTTTGTGAGGTGGTAGTTCACCACACAGATGAACGTCCTTATCTTATTCCCACAAAATAGATGGTAAAAAATAACAAGTGATATAATGACTAAAAAATAAATATAAAATCATAAAAATTATATAAAAAAAATAAATCTCTAATTATATCCATCCAAGAGATGTGGTTAGGGAAAACGAATAACATCACATCGTGAGCCAGTAGTCCCCCATACACACAAACAATGATTTTGTGACAAATTTGATGCAAGAGGGGTAGGATTTACATTATAATATGAACATAATATATATAAATATATGGAATATATTTATGGTCTAATATAATAATTTTTTATTAATAATTTTAGGAGGTGGAAGAGGTAATAAAATAAAACACTTTGTTAGTGATATTATATCTTCATTGGTCATCTTTTTTTGGTTTAAACCAAATAGAATATTTTGTTGGATTTATTACTAAAATAAGGCTTATGTTATTTTTTATAAAATAAAGGAACGTATTTGGTTAGTTATTTTCCAAACCAAATAGTTTTGGAAGTGTGAAGACGAGAGGAGATGTGGTGCCTTTTATAAGTAAGGTGAGTGACAGAATTGTAATTTTTCAATAGAAAAAAGTATAACCCATGTTCTTCACTGTAATAAAATATAAAAAATAGTCCATTATATAACCTAGATGATAAAAGGTTTGAATATGGGCATAAATTTTTTTGAAATATTTTGGGTAATTTTTAACACATATCTTTTTAGATTAACCCCCCCATAATACCATTTTTACCCTAACTGATGTAAATGATATTTACTATTTTTACAATTTATGATGGTAAAAAAATAAGTTGAAATTTTAATATAATAAATTAAATCAATATTGAATATATTAAATTAAAATTTTCAAATTACATTCACATAACTGGAAAAGATTTGTGGAAAAATAATCTCATTAACACGACAAGAATGAAGTTTTCCAACGAAAAATGTTTCAATGTTAAAAAAGATTTTCTATCATAATATAACATAAAATACATGAAATGGCCATATTTTAATTAATTTATATATAATTTTACTAATTTTACATTAAAACTAATATTAAAAAATTTTATGTTTTTAAAATATTTATATGAAAGAAAAATTACTAATAAAAACAACTATTTTTTACTATTTGTTGAAAAAATTATCATCCAGTAAAATTATAAATAAATTTCTCAATGATAACTTTGAAACTTTTAGTAAAATATATATTTCATTTTCTAAAATATGTTTTGTTTAATTGTATAAAATTAATTTAGTACTAATTTTAATGAAGAAGATAATGCTTCTTAATAAATAATGATTCAAAGTATAAAATTAGATTTATTAATATCTATTGTCTAGAAATTACATAAAATTAATGTTCAAAATTTGATTGAATATATAATAAAATGTTCATTAAAATCTTTCAAGAAATAATATTTAAATTTTATTGAATTTTAAAAACGTTTTTCGGCATAAAAATAATATTTCAAAAAAATATTTCCCTTATTTTAAAATAGTGTTTATTTTAATTTAAAATTAGTTGGTAATAAAAATACTTATTTAATATACATTTCTAAACCATATATTTAATAATTTCGTTAATAATATTAATATCCACTATTCTAATGTATGTTTAATTACTATCATACCAAGTAATAATATTTTACTAGTATTCTGTGTTTCCTTAAAATTCGATGCTTTATGTAATGTGAGGTAAACTTAGTTTTTTGTGTAACACAAACTATTGAAAATATTAAATTTATTTCAAAATATTTATTTAAAAAAATCTATGTTTGTCACAATCTACCAACATTAAAATAATTTTCTCTATAAAAATAATCATTTTGGTACCAACGATTGAGGATACTTTGACCATATTACATCCTCAGGTTCCCACATAAATTCCTCATGTTGATGATTTCGCCCAAAAAATTACTAGATGAGTGGTATTGTTTTGTAGAGATTTCAGTGTATGGTCCATAATCTCTATTTATAGTTTCTTATAATAATGATCATGCTCTAGTGGTATGACCACTTAATTCAATACATGTTATGGATTAGGTATGTACCTCCTTCAGATAGATACATAGAACGGATTGTGACCTTGAGAAAGGTTCTATGGAAGTTCCATGTAATAATATAATATGTCAATATGATTAATAATTTCACGTGAAAAATATACCTAGGGATTAGTTTTTCATTCATTCATTGATTTAGAAATTCATAAAAACACATTCTCATCAAATTCAAATTCAAGCTTGTCTTGAATATTATCATCATAGAATTTTTTTTCAATTTATGGCTACACTTATATGTTGCTGAATAGATATAGAATTCTTAGTTATCTCATCAAATTTCTCAAGTCTTAATAGATTTCTTTCTAAAATATCATTCAAGTATGTTTGAGTTCTATACTTCGTTCCATAAATAGCTTTATAAGGAGATAAATGAATGCTAGATTAAATTTCATTATTGTAGGAATACTCAACTATAAGAATATTTTAATCCCACACACCACTAAAATTCATAGAACATGATCTTATCAAATCCTCTAGGATTTAAAATTACTCTTAAAATGACCATTGCTCTGAGAATAATATATTTTTTTTCTGAAATTCAACTATATATCAAGAGCTTGTTGAACACTTATCCAAAACATCATTATAAATTTCAGATCCCAATGAGTTGAAATTTCATGTCGTACTCTGTGAAAAATCACCACTTCATTAATCATTACTCTATCAAGAGGTTCAATATTGAAGTATTCACTTATGTTAACATTGGGTACTAACTTCCTAAGCTAATCGACAAAAACCCCTATTTACCTCAACAGTAGTGATAATATTAACCCTAATGTTTAGTCGTAATTATAATCATATATCAAAATATTATAAAGGAATTAAAACATAAATAACATTCTCACTAAAATATATTCAAAACCAAAGGGTTTTATTATAATAAATCTATATTAAAATATCATTAATCTTGATAAACTACCATCACCTAAAATTAAAAAATGGGTATCAATGACATTGTAAATTTTATCAAACTTAAACTCATAATCCATTTATGGTATCCATAACACATAAGGTAATCTTATAGGGAGAAATATACATGTACAACAGTTAATTCACCATTCATTATTTGTATATGAATTTATGTTATAAAAAAATTCATTTTAAGCTTGAGTTCATACTTATTTCGATATAATATAAAATTTGATTTCATTATTCTAGAATCCATGTTGAGGGATACAATCACCTAAAATTTTACAAAACGATGAATAATAATATTTTCATAATGATCATTTATAAAAAATAAAACGTGAATTTCCCAACTAATGAGGGTAGGTTATGTATGCCCAACTAATAATGATTCACTTTATCTATTATGATTTCATAGGTTCTATTTATCCTTTTTAGAGGTTATTGTGAATATTAATCCATATAATCCCTTTTATTATGTTATTTATTCATATAATTCCTTAACATCATGAACATGAAACACTAGAGTGTGGGTGGTTCATTAGTCAGTTCCCTCTTCTACTCCTTTGCATTGACCATCACATTAATTGAATATTGGTATTCACGATCATTATAACCCAACATTACTAATTTAAAGTACCTCCCAGATCCATTCAAGAAATTCATAAGATACTTATTCCCACATTCCATAAATGAAGATGCATATAATTTCATTCCACAATTTCCATGTTCATGAGACTCGACCTTCCCTTTCTTATAAATCCATAGGAAAGATGGGAATATCATATTTCTATTTCTACTATATGTGTGCATCGAATGAATTCTTCATAGATACTAAATCCTGTTATAGCTTAGGCCTTTTAAATATTTTGTTTCATTATAATATAGAGTTAATTAATTTTACATTTAGCGATTAGGATTAAACAATAACCATGACTTGAAGCCCTTATAAAATTATCTTCATATGTACTAATAGATTCATAATTGTTTTTCTTAATCTCAAATAATTCCTTGTCCATATTTTTACATAGAATATGAGTTAATTAATAAATAATTAATATCCATTCAAACTATTCTCATTCAGTAGATTTAGTTTCTATGTTTTTCCATGTTATTAATAAAATTACACCAGAGATATGATTTTCCTTCCAAACGATACACAAACAAAAAGAATTTTTAATGCACAAAAAATTGAATAATAGAAAATATCTTTTCATTTCTACCGATATACTACTCAACAAATAGTGGATCAGTGGAACCACTAAAATAATGTGGATTTCTCCTCATAAAGGACTTATTATAATAGTGTTCCCTACCTTTAATGTTTTGATGTTTAGCTTGATTCATTGCTTGGAAAATTTCGTGATCATATAAAGAATATTTTTCATTCCATATCCAATAATTATTAGTTTCCCGGAATGAATATAATTTAATTTTCCATCACACACTTTATTAACACTATTCCTTAATTTTTCAAAAATTGAATAAAACGTGAATGCATAGTTTGATAAAGACATATCATAATAGAAAATGACATAATCATGAAAAATAATTTATTGTATGTCTAAATAATGACACCATATGTTCAATATATGACACCATAGGTTTATCATATATCATTGTTTCTCATTATTTAAATCCATCATGATGTTTCTTAAATATTTTGTGAATTTAAAGATTTTATCCCCCATGATTTACAATCTAATTGAGTAGCAAGGCCCATTGTCAGGAACTACGTTACAAAAAAGTCCAAATAAATGTTCCCTTTTTAAGATTTGTTACCCTAGAGTAACTTGGTGATAGAGCCATATCCACTTGTAGGATCCAGAAAGTGATTTATTTTTTAAAAACCCCTTTCTATATCCTTCACCCAAAATTTAGTATATTTTTATATTCAAATAATTATCTTTACAACTATCATTAAAGAAATCCCATGAAATATCCCTAGACATATACTTTGGTATATCCTTAGGGATCTCAGAAAATATTTTCTAAAAATATTATCTGATTACTGAATACAAATATTCTCTAATACCTACTATAGTTACTTGGGATGTTATATATAAATATAATATATTTTAATATGAATATTCAATACATTTCATTTTCACTTTCCTGAGTCTCGTAATGGCTTAGTGACATTATAGATAAAAACAATATATTTATTTTAGGAAGTATCTTTAACATCTCCTGTAAATATATTCTCACATAGTTATCCTATTTGGTGTACCTAACCAAATTCATTACTTATAAAATGTGGAAGAAAACTTAGAAAAGGTTGCGATTAGATGATCATTAAGGGTAAACATATGATATTTCAATCTACGATCCTATGAAATCATTAGATAATAATTATGATATGTGATTATAAACGTAACATAGGATGTTCATAACCAACCTTTAATATATCATAAAAATGATTCATAGAATAAAACATTTTCATTTAGGAATATATTGCCCGTAAGAGTAAGAAATCATTATAAATAAAACCCTAACCATATGATCATTCCCTGAAAGTCTAGAAAAATCATTAATATAAAAAAACTATTCAATATTTCAGGATGAATTACCAGGAATTTCAATATATTAGATCAAAACATATCAACTATTTCTCATTACGGATCAGGATGCACCTGTTTCGAGTAGGGGATTATGATGCACCAATTTCCCATAGTGGATCATGATGATCGACATGTTTCCCATTTTTTTAAATTGAGATATATATCTTTACCAAATAAATTGGAGTGATATATTGGTCCCACTAATCTCATAATGAAACCCATTATTATGTGTTCAATAATTTAAAAAAATCACCACACCATCACAAGAAATACCATTTATAGAAAATGGTTTTATAAGAACATCATCAATTCACCATAGAATTAACCATAAAAATTAATTGTTTTCTTAAACATTTAATCAATATAAAAAAGAACCACATAGATAAAAAATAAGTATGTTATCATTAAATCATGTCTCTATTAAAGGAAACATAACATTAGGAATGTCATTTTTTATAGAAAATTATTTTGAAAGGTCCCATGGAATATTTATTGAGGAATATAGCCTTACTCATTTGAAGAAGATAATTAAAAAATATATATTTTTAAAATAATTTTTATAAAAAATTACAATGAAAAATTATAAAGGAATCGTTAAAAGTATTACAAAACATTTCTTGACGAAAACATAGTTTATATTTTGAGAATATATTTTTAATGTTAAAAATTATAAAAAACATGAAATAATTTTCTATGAAAATAAATGTTGAAACATATAATGAAATATTTAAAATAATGACAAAAAATTAAAGGACTATTAAATCTATTTAATTTTAAAGGTGAAACATGGGTGAAAATTTCATTAATAAATAATTTTAATTATTTAAATAAAATAAAACATTTTTATAAAATAATATTTTCAAAGGAAAATTATTTTCGAGTGAAGAGAGAAATAAATTTATTTTTATTTAATCCCAATAATTTGAAACCTGAGAATAAATAAATAATGAAAATTAAGGGAAACCATGTATTATAAGGACATAAACATAGATGAATAAATGGAATTATTTTCTTGATATATGAGTGATAATATTTCAATATTATAATTATAAACATAAACAACCCCAATAAATGAAGTCATTTTATCATAAAACACATAACACTTTGGTAAATTTTCTAACATAAACCCCCTGAAATATAAATTTTCAATTGCATATATAAATATGAAAATATTTATGAGAATAATCATAAAATTAATTAATAGTAATTATACTCACCACATAAAAGAAACACAAGATGAATATATAATCTGTCTCATAGAAAATAAAAATACGATGGAAATCCCTTACCCAAAGTCTCAACTTCTTTATTACATGTTAAAACATCTTTTACAAAAAATAAAACATTATAATGAATAAATTAAAGAACAATACATATATATATATCATTTCATATATGATTTTAATATGACATTTTATTACCATTTTATTAAAAATTCAATTTTAAAATCACATTTCAGTAAATAACTACTTTTTTCATATTTGTTTTGATTTCTTATTTTTGGTCCTCCTATATTGATCATGGTTACATAGTGTCAAAAAATTTAAAAATGATATAAATATAATATATATTTATTATATATGTATTTATGGATATCTATAATTTTTATATATAGAAAATGAAATTTTTCATTTATAGAGATGGTGGATCATGTGTACGTATGAATGTTGTTTCCATTTTACCAATTAAAATAAAGGAAATAAAATAATATATTATAATTACAAAATCATTTTTATTTAATATATATCTCATATTTGAATTAAACATATCCTTATTACCTTCTATGTAAATCATGATCAAATCACATCACTTTGCAAGGCAGTAGTGTGTTGTACACGGGAACAACATTATTGTCTTCCCGTGGAATTAAAGGTAAGAATAAAAATGATATACTGTGATTAAATTTTTTTAATAATATGATAAATATCATATATAATATATAAGTACATCATTATATCTATTTTTTGAGAGGTGGTTATGGAAAAAAATTATATCAGCTCGTGAGGTGGGAGTACGATGTAAACACAAATGATAATTTTTGTTACCCATTTGAATTAAGAGGATAAGGATATTGGATATTGTATGAAAAAACCCAAAACACCCTAAGAAGGGTGGGGTGAATCAAGGTCTCAAATTTTCCTATTAAAAAGTATAGATCTTGTCCCCATGTTGGTAGGAACTTCTTAAACCTATCTGATGGGGAAGAGCATATAATAATCACATGCAGAGAAATGACTGAATAATTTTACTTGGTTCACCACTAAGGGCTATGTCCAATTAGAATACACCAATAGTTTGTGGTTCGTACCCAAAAACACTAATCTTATCAACTTGTGGATTACAAGATTTTGGGAATAATCACTTTGTCCTAGGCACACTACCTTTGAAATGTTTTAGAGATAGCACTATTTATCCCTCAGATTACTTCTGCTGACTCCCACTTCCTCATTACATTGGAAGAATCATTACTCAGTTTATCAAAATGATGGTAACTTCAACGGTTCACCATTTAATCATGCATCCTCAACTGTAAATGGATTATCTTTTGAAGTATTTTTTATCACCCATGGATGTAATTTAGGTTCCCATTCAATGATATGTTATAAAAATTAATTTCAAAAATAGATTTTGTTAATTTTCAGGCTATCTTGGGTGTTTAGCGTACTGTGTTCTGAGTATTGTGCATGGACCACCTCATCCAAATAACACTTCTATTTTTGTGTATCTTCCAACTCCTTGGAGAACTGCCCTACTCCTTATATTTCCTTACTTAATGGACTTCTCACCTTTCCACATAGCATCATACTCTACATAATTGCATGCCCCTCTATGTACTTGAAGAAATTCATGTGTGTGCCGCACTCTCTTCCACAAACTATTTTCTTTATGTGTATGATACTCTCCATGTATAGTCTTCTCCTCTATGAACAACTTCAGATTTCACTGGATTTATTCTCAAAATGTTAATCTCCAATCTCATCACCTAACAAAGGCGATTACTGCTCCTTAAATAGGCACATAACACCGAAAATATCACTAATCTAATTTACCCAAATTCTTAATGTGGGAAATGGTCATTGTATATTGAAATCCATCAATATATTGTCAGCCTCCACCATTTACCACTCCAGTTTCGCAAACCACATCAGTACTACAAACCTTCCACATTCCTGGTATTGCATGCCTTCACCGCTTACGGTCACTATGAACCATTTTCAATTCTATGCACTACTCTATATAATGTTCCCACTACCAGGTACACAGCTGTGAACTATTCTTGGAACTTGGTTTGCAGTCTATGTTCTAAGCTATGTGGTTCCCTAATTTTCCAAAAAAAAATTTGTTTCGCATATCGATCACCCCTATGTTAAAACCCTTTTTTCCAACAACACACTCTCTATTTTGAGGACCAAAAATTTGTAAAAAACTAGGAAATCGTGCCACCTTAAATACTTCTTTTAGAAAGTAACATATGACCTCATTCCTTGTAAACTGCACAGTCATCCATGTGTTGATTGACAAAAATCAAAAACCAAACTCCATTATTATTAATGAACTACCTAGTTTCCAATATTATATTAAAATAATAACATCTCAGTTTATTTAATATACATATGATATTATATCCTCATTTTTAAAAAATACTTTAAGGGGTTGTTGGTTGAAATAAAATAACACTCTATTTTTGGGACATTACATCTTCATTGGACAACTTCTATTGGTTTTCACCAAAAGAATTATTGGGTATCATTTTTTGATAAAGTAAGGATTATAGTATGAGATGAGTTAAATAAGAAATATATTTATTTTTTTATTTGACAAACTAAATGCATTTAGAACAGTAAATAAAAGAGGATAGGGATTGGCCTTTTAGAAGTGTGGTGGGAGGCACACTTGTAATTTTTTAAAAGAAAAAGATGTACCCATGTTTGTTACAATCCAAAAGAATCCATAATGGAACACTATATTACATAGAGGATATATGTTCTAATTTTTTCTATAAGTATTTTTTATACATGTTTTAGGTAATTTATAACCATTATCATTTTAGTTTAATCTCCTGATATACCCATTTTTACCTTAACCACGTTAAATAATTTTTTCTTTATATACTATTCATTATGGAAGAAAATAATAATCAACTTATTAGATAATATAAATTATTCTTATTAAAAATATTCAATCAATTTTTATGCATTATATTAACATAATTGGAAAATATTAATATTAATTTAATCTTGAAAATGCTATCCAAAAGCGGTTTTCCAAAGGGAAAATGTTCTAATTTTTGAAACATTTTTATTTTAAAATTTAATATTAAATTGATTAAAAATACCTAAATTATATTAATTAACATACAATTTAACTAATTTTACATTAATATCCATCTGAAATGAAATTAACATTCATAAAAAAACAATTATTTTTTCTCTCTTCATGGAAGACATTATATTCCTAGAAAATTCTCAAATATTAACCATAAAAAAATTTCAAGCTGATTTAAGAAACTAATTTTTAATTTATAATAATTTTTTAAAAAAAAATTTAAAATATTATTTTTCAAATATGTACACAAAATGTGATAAAACAACATTTCATAAAAAATTGGTTTTAAGGGTAAAATTGGATTTATTCTTATCTATTTTCTCTAAAACACATGAGATGAATAGAAAACATTTTATTGAATATATATAACATTTAAATTTCATTAAATTCAATCACATAATGTTATTTCATTAATTTTTTATGAAACATTCGTGTGGCATAAAAATAGTTTTTTATCAAATGATTTTCTATATTTTCAAAATAAATTTATTTTCATTTATAATTAATTCGAACCATAGTGATTATATTTATATAAATGTATAAAACATATATTTTCCTAATTTAGTTTAAACTATTTAAAAAAATATTAAAATGGTTGGATGATTAATATCATATTAAATAATATTATTTTATTAGTATGTTGTGTTTTGTTAATACTATGAGTTGTGTGTAATGTAATATAAACTCATTGTTATATGTATCACAAAATATCATAAAATTAAATTTATTTGCAAAAAAACACAAAATATTAGGGTGTTATACAACCCTTATTGATTAAATTATTTTTCATCATCAAACACCATGGAGAATGAACCATACTCTACCTTGGATGCTAGGATCATCACTATATCTTCTATGTGTTTCAAATAAGTGGTATTAAACAACTCCCTAAAAGTATATTTCTAGTACATCTAGTATGCATAATAATTTTTATTAAAAAAGTATATTGTGTATGAAATATGTCTAATTACATCAAATCATGGATGTTAATAATCACATTTCTTAAACATATCCATGATCTCATTGGGTCCATTGCTGTTGAGATCGGACTTGAGGCCACTCAATAGCTGATCCAACCCTTGGATTTATACTATACTTGAAGACATGGTAACCTGAATTTTGTCATAACATATAAATTATAATGATTTAATGAGATTAAATAACTTAATATAAAATCTATTTAACTGATACATAATCATCCAACCATGTTAACTTGATGAGTTGTAGTTATATTGGCATGTTAATGAATTGTGGAGTCAATTAATGAATGAAAATATATTGTGGAAATTATTACGGTGATTGGAATCTAATCTTTATTGAATGTAAGTGGATATAAAATGTTAATGTGATGAACTGATCACTATGGATCAATATGAAATGTATGGTTTACTATATAATTGGAAATTTTAATTTCATACTAATATTTTGTACCATATAACATTATTGGGATTGGTGATGGAGGATGAGATGCTTCAGGGAATGATGAGTTTTTATGTTTTATGACATATAGTAGTTATTTGTGTTTGATGGAACCATGTGTTAGGCTTGTGGGTAAGGTTCTTGGTTATGTACTCGTCCTGAGGGTGTGATGTATGGAATGTGATATTAATAGAGCTTAATATTAATGAGGTCTGAAATACCCAATGGTGAGATGTGAGGTCACTGAATGCCTAAGGGTAAGATGACTAATGGATTGAGGGTTGACATCATTTGTTCATGAAAAGTTATCTTCTATTCATCCTTGCTATTAGAATCAACAACTGAATAGATTTAATCATATGAGTATAAGAGGATCAACCCTAATACTGAAATATCTGACAAGATGTCAATGTAGGTTTTGATGAACTCAGGTTCCAAATAGATGAACGATGTCTAGTGGATTTATTTCATGTTCAATATTAATTGATTAAGTTAATATGCCAATTTAATTCATCATTGAATATAGTATATGATTAAGGTGTGTTATTATAAAAAATGTTGGTTGTGGCTTACTTAGTTATACTCACACCCTATTTGGGCTTCCATTTCGAACCAAAAAAAATTCATGGATGCAATTTTGAAAAAAGGGAAAGGACCTTGTTTTTTATTGTTTTATGCTCGATGGGTTCGAGTTGTTAGATGGTTCTGGAAAGGGGACTGAGATCAAGGATTTTGGATTCATTTACCTTTTCATATTTTTCATTTATTTGTATGAAATTTGATAATTCAAAGGTTTTATTCATCCAATCATTGCATCGTTTTATGTTTTTGGATTGTTCATATTTGTCATTATTAAGTTTGAGTTTCATGATTGATTGATTATATTATTTTCTCTACTATATCTTTATTTTATGATATTATTGAAACAATATACCAATGGGTGTATTCTCCCCCACTATATCTCTTACACACGTAATAAATTCTAATAGCCTCTGTAATATACGGAGGTACCCTTTTGAAAATATCTCAAACCTATTTTGGTCATGTGAGGGAGTGTTGGGTCATGGATGTGATAAAGTGGTATGGTAGAATCCGGTCGCTTTTAAATTACATAACTATTCGGTGAAGGTATAAATGAAACAATGATTGGTTGGTTCTTGGTAATGATCTCATTCATTGTAGTAATTAACCTTTTTTTGAGGGAAAAACCAAATGCCTAGTGGTGGGATTGATGTTCATGGTATACTAATGTAACAATTTTAATTCTATTTCACTTTGTGTGATTAAAATATTGTGTGATTTTACTATTTATTGAAAATTTATCTTGTGATTCTATATGTCGTGATATGAGTATGAATTTATAATGATATGAACATATAAAAATATGTTGATAGGCATTTTCCATGCTAGGAATATAATAAATACATGTGTAATATTTTCCATATGATATGTGTAATGAAAACCCATGATATTCAAGATGAATGAAGTAAATTAAAATATTATGTTTTCCTAATTAACTTGTTAAGACACTTGTATACGGGCCACGATTTAGTGGACCTCTGATGTTATCACTTACTGGGGTTTATCTTGTTGTGTAACATGTATTATAAGGGGTTTATTAATATTTATAGAGAAAATGAATCATTCTGAACTTTTAATTGAGTGTTATGAAAGTGAAAATCTGGACACTCCTATAGCAGCAAAGCCATAACTTCCTACATCTCTAGAGAATTAGATAGATGATTGCCTCAATGAAAGCTTCTTATGGGTCTTCTAATTCACTGAAAGGGATATTTTAAACACCATATCATTGAAGTATGAACTATAGAGGGTTACAAGTGAATCCTCTTCTTATGTTCATTTGGGATGGAGGATTCCAAGTATCTATTTTCTAGATTCAGTCAGTCACTGCTACAAAATCAAACTTTAACAGTGCTATGAAATTAATTTATTAGTGCAAGATAAGTACTGACTATTGGATAGAGATAAAAATCTTCAACCTTTAATAAAAATATATATAATGCTCATAATGATATCCTTTATCCACAATTAAACATGTTATGGTAAAGGACTATTTATTAGTGCTTATTAAAGGGTTGATAAAGGGGTATAATGTGGTGTGATGTTACAGTAAACTACAGCACCAGTTTAGTGTGTTGTAACTTCACACCACAACACAAAACTCATAGTGAAATAATGAAAATCAGTACATGTATATAATTTACATGAATAGAAAACAATCTAGACTCATTTTCTATATTATGCCAATTTGAAACATGTTTTAAAATCAAATGATACTAATATATTTAAAAATCTCTCATGTAGTCCTATTAGTCATACCATGAGTCGTATTGAGGTGATGCTGATTCTTACACATCACAATTGACGTATGGATCATGTTCTAATTATATCTAAATAATCCAATTGTGTTTTCTCTTTTTTGATTATGTTGCGGGTCATTCTTACTAAAATAACATTTTAAAATAGAATCACATACTTTGATTCATAATTGTAACATCATGTATTGGTTTGACATGATATAGTTTCTTACACATCACAAATGACATATGAATCATTGTTCTTACACTTTTTGAACTAAAATATTGATTTGAATCTAATAACAAGACATTGATTCATATTGGACACATAATATATTGGATTGAGGTGAGACTTATTCTTACACATAAAAAATGATATATGGATCATTTTCATAAAGTATCAAAACAATAAAAAATATTTTTATTAGTTTTATGTAGGTTAGATTTCATTTTTACTGAAAGTAATATCAATTTTAAATAAAAATACACACATGGCGTCATATCGGTTATAATGTGAATCGGATTATGGTAAATTAAATTTATACGTGTCCCAAAACAGATTATAAATAATTTTCATAAAGTATCAATTCAATATAAATGATTTTACACTGATTTGACAACATCACTTATTTCTTTTACTAAATTTTCATTTTATGTGTGAAACATGAACTTTGAGCCATACCAATCACATTGTGTATCAGTTTTACATAATACCAATTCCAAAACCTCACAAATGACCTATGAATAAATTTCCATAATTTTAAAGAAAATTTAATAATGATTTCATTTTTTTAGTGATTGATATTTTTTGAACAAAAATGTTGATATTAAACAGATAACTGACACATTGAGTCATAACGGGTACATCGTGTATCATATTGATGTGATGTAGATTTCAAATTGTCACAAATAATTTATAGATATTCTCCCTAAAGTATCAAAATAATATGAATGTGTTTTAATTGTTTTTTCGAGGTTAGTTGTCCTTTTTATTAAAATTGATGTCATTTTAAAAAAACACACCTAGAGTAATATAGGTCACACTATTCATTAGGTAGAGGTATGGATGATTAATACAAATCTCAAATGACTTATGAATTGTTGTCCTATAGTATCAAAACAATATGACATCATTTTCTGTTTTTTGAGTAGGTCAGTGGTCATTTTTATTAAAAGTGTTGTTATTTTTAAATAAAAATATGTACATGGGATCATACCGATCACAATGTGTATCATATTAAGGTACAGATGATTTTTACACATCTCAAATTAATTATTGATAGTTTTACTAAATTATAAAAATAATATGAATGTGTTTTCTTGGTTTTGAGTTTGTCAATTGTTTTTACTAAATTATAGTTTTTAACTAGAAACTAGAACATTGACATATACTTACCATATCATGTATTGGTTTAAAATGAGACAAATTAATACACGTTGAAAACTAATTTTGAATTGATTTATTATATTATCAACAAATCTGTGAGTGTTTAGTTTTTTTTAGTGAGTGGAATTTGTTTGTCTAAACTAGGGATTTTAAACTGTTTATAGACACATTGAGTTTTATTGGTCACACCATGCATCAAATTAAGGTGGGGATGAATCTTACATGTCTCAAATGACATGTGGATAATTTCCTTAATGTATCAAAATAATAAGAATATTTTTCCCCATTTTGACAATATCGGTAGTCGTTTTTATTAAAATTAATGACAATTTTAAATAAAAAAAAGCAATTAGTGTCATACCGGTCACACAATGTCATATTGAGCTGTAGAAGATTTATAAATGTACCAAAGTCTTTAAACAATTCTAGCTTCCATTTTTACCATGTTTCCATTATCTTTCTATGTTCAACTACCAACAGTACAAATTGGCTCGATGTTCTTAGCCAAAAAACCATTCTCATTGTTGAATGTCAAAAGAGTATAGGCCTTCAATAATGAGAATGGTTTGGTAGCTAATGACATCAAATCAATGCGATGTATTGGAAGGATGAAAAAGAAAGGAAATGGAAATTGAAAACATGGTAACCATTGTAGAAAGAATCATTTTATCTCATTTGTAGCTTGTTGTAGATAGTTGAAAGAAAAATATGACTTCCCATAATATCTGTGAAAAAAACTAAATATATTTTAGATAAAAATTATAAAGAAATTAAGATACCAATAGTAGATAAAATGATGAAAAATTTAATTAAATAAGTAGTAGGAGTTCTCCTTTTATTGATGATTATAATCAATCCTGATACATTTCCTTATTGTCATTATATCAGTTGAAGCTCAAAGTCTAATCTCCTATGAGCATGAGAATCATAAAAAACATCCAAAATAGAAAACAAATATAATTATACAATTAAAAAATTATAATATGATTTATACTAAAAAGAAAAAAATTAAACATAAATATTTGAGAATAAATAAATTATATGGATAATGATTTTACTGTGAAAACATTTCTGACCACCGGGATATGTTAACTGTAAATCATGATTGATGAACAAAAACACAAGTAGATCTCACCAAATAATAAATCAATGAGTGATGAGGATTACGATAAAATAAAATACATTGGATTGAGTCATTGAATCTGCTGTGATAATTTAATGATATCTTATTTGGATGATGAAATATTCATTTTTTAAGATAAATAAATAAATTCACATATGATATTGATTATAAAAGCTAAATGCCTCCCATTCGTGATAATTACATGGATGGTAATCATAGAATACTAAGGGTGGAACCAAATAGCAATGTGAAAGACTTATCAGTTTTTAGATGGATTTATGTAAAACATAAATTGTGTTTATTATATGTGTGAAAAAATTAATTATGTGATTTTTAAGAAGTATTAATGAGTGGGTTATCATTTCAATGATGTATATATTTTAATCAATAGTAATAAATACAACCAAGGATGAAATTAATGAATAAAATGACGTTGGTGATTGTAAAGTTTAAATTAAAAATCAATGTAATACGACTCTATAAAGAAATAAATTTTTCCCATATAGAGCCTAAATAATTTGGAGAGGCTGAAAATGATTATAATTGGATCAAATATATGCATGAGAAGACAGATCTGAATAAGAATAATTTGACATGAAGAGTTTGATCTAAATAATAACAATGAAGGATTATTAGGGATAAAGTTGTTTTATATATTTTCCCAAAAATGTCCAATAATATTAAAAAATATGAGTTTTTTAGTTAATTTGTTTTTCTAATTATATAAAACTCTAAACAGAAAAGTTCTTGGTAATGTAATGTAATGAAATATTTTTTTCCCTCATGTAATTGTGATGGTCACATTTGTGGGGAATGATATTACCATTAGAAGGACATAAAAATGGATTTATGCTTACGATAATAAATCATCAAATTCAATATAATTAGTAATCCAAATTGAATATAACATGTGATTAAATTTTTAAATCCAATCTAATAAAGTTGACTTGAAGATCGATTCTAAATTTATAAGGATTTAATCCACAAAAAATAAATTTTATTTCAACAAAATACATTCTATTAAAATTTATTTGTTAAATATAAATCAATCGATGTAAAAATTTTATTTTATCAAATTAGATATATATATAGTGGTATAAGATTTAGTCTTTAATAATTTAACATATTCTCTAAATATAAATAATATACAATTTTCCTTATTAAATAAGTTACTTTTCAATGAAGATATAAAATTTAGAAAAATTTTGATCAATCATAAATGATTTAGAATAATAAATTATGTCAATAATGTAATCTTATTCTAAAAACGTAATGAAAAATTAATTTTTTTATAAAAAGAAATGATGCTGAGGTTCTTCCATGAAAATTACTGATTCCAATTGATTATTGTCTTACTATATTTCAACACCAAAAATCAAAATATCAATTACATTTTATCTGAAAATAATTTTTCCAGCATAATATATTCCAAAGATTATAGAACCATAAACATCACTGATTTTTATTATTTTTATTTTAGGTCATATTATTTATATTCAAAATTAAATATTTTAGAAAATTTAAAACATTATATTTTTTTCAAGAAGTTTTGTAATAAATGAGAGAATAAATCAATCAGATAAAATGTTTATTCTCATCTAATTTTACATATTTATCAGAATTGTTTTATTGTCAAATTTCATAAGTGACCCCTAAATCTATCCCAAGCCTCATGAAATAGATCACAGTTATACCAAATTAATCCATTAATTTTACACCATATTTCAGTGATCATTATCCTAAGAAAAATGTCATAAAAACTATTATATAGTAGTTCTTATAAGTCAGATATTTCATCATCCATTTTTTGGAAACAACGTGTAGAATTAACCTTAAAATAAAAGGTGATAATCCTATATTTCACAAAAAAATATAAGACCCCAACAATTTTAGATATTTCATCATCCATGTGATTTTTCATGAAATATTCCAAACCAATGAAAACATCAACCTCTATTTGGATGAATTTTTTAAAATTTGACAATTGAAAAGATATAGATGTCAGTGAATATAAGTATTGGGAGTATATTATACCACACAACTGCATGACCCAACATTGGGTTTGACATATATCATGTCCCAGAATAACAATGTTTTCTTAAGGAGACCCACATGATATTGTGGAAGATGATGTTTCAATATATCTACAAACAATGAAATTTGTGTTGAATTATTTTAGGATAGTGCAAAAATACTTGTTGAGATACACAGATGGTTAGAGTTCTTCAAATAGAATGTGAAACTTTTATTAGTGCTTTAGCAAACCACTGATAAAGAAACAGTTTATCAGTGCTATGTTAATAATCCATGATAAATTGAATCAATATCAATGATTTTTTTAGAATTAAATATGATTGAATTTATCAGTGCTTTTTTAGCTTTAATAATTTTTTATTTTTAATAGCACTAAAAAAGCACTGATAAATACTTATAGATTTTTTTTGAAAAATAAATATTTTTTAAAAAAATTAATTTTAAAAAAGTATAATTATTATATATAATTATAACAGTTATAGTAATAATTTTTTTATAAAGTAATAATTTTATAATTCATTGAATATATAATTACTTATTTATAATTTTAGAAATAATTTTTTAAAAAATATTAATTATATAATTATATATATTTATATATATATATATAAATATAGTAAATATAGTAAATATATTCATTATTAAAGTAAATTTGTAATAATTTTATAATTATTTGGTTATAATTATATAAATACTTTCTAGATAAAAATTATTGATTTATATATAATTACAAATTTATAAAAATAATAAATATACATATGTATTTATTTATTTATTTATAAATATTTTTTGCAAATTTATTTTAAATAATATTAATGAATATTAAATCTTATGTTCTTTCATGTTAAAAATGAGTACAATCGAATAATTAAAAATGACTTTAATATTTAAAAAATTTGGATAATTTTTATTAATATAAATCGACAAAAAATAAATATAAATTAAAATAAATATGAATACATATTGAAAATATTAAAACATATTAAATATATATATAATATAAATTTTTTAAATTCCAAAACAAATAATTGTGTCTGAGCATATGTATATAAAAATGCACTAATTACGTATATGTGAAATAAATATAATACATTTGATCTATGTTATAAATTGAAACATCAAATGAAATTCAATTATATACACTACTCAATGCAATTATTCAACATTTTTTATGCATAATAATTTATAATTATAAATTATTATTCCCTAAATACATTACTATTTATTTTAAAGCATAAATAATATTTTTATTATATAAATAATATTTATATAAATTAATATATATCTATATATTTAATATATAATTTATATTAACATTATTAATAATTATCTAAATAATAAGTTGTTTAATATTTTTCACAATTTAATTGTTTTTATTTTTAATTTTTCTAACATTCATTTGGCGTATATTGATATATTTAGTATATACAATTTATTAGTAATTTTAATATATATATTATAATCAATTTATTCATTATTATTAATATTATTTAATTAATAAAATTTGAAATATTATATTTAATAATCAATTTTATTTATTTTTTATTCATTTCATTATTTCATTTCATTTATTCAAAAATTTATCCATGAAAAAAACACTGATAAAGGATTATTTTATGAGTGTTAAAAATAATGTGGTAATAATGGTTGTCTTTTACCATCGTTAAAAATAATGTGCTGATAAAAGGTTCCCTTTATCAGTGCTTAAAATAAATTGCTGATGAAGTGACACTTTATCATCACTAAAAAACACTGAAAAGGGTTACATTTATTAGCGCTTGTTCCAGTACAGAAAATGATTCCATTTATCAACATTTTTATCTAGTGTTAATGAATACCAATACTATTAAAGGCCTATTATTTAGTAGTGAGTGTAAATAAAAATTAAGATCCTTGAAACACCCAGGGATATAAGCGTTAAGCTTTCTTATTACATGATATGAGGACTATTCCAGAATTTGTGTGAAATTGTAGAGGAAGAAAGGTAGCGAGAGGTGTTTTCCTAGAAAAAATTTGACGTGAAGTTCCCAGTCCACTTATATCAAGAGAAATTTAGGTATTAGGTGGAACTTAACATTATGAAAATTATATAAGGGGGATGTTAGTGATGGCCATTATTAGATACTTCACCATCCTGGTGTGTTTTTATCCATCCTTGGAAGATGATGAGATTTCTAGGATTATATATTTCCATAAAGGTTTTTTATCTAGGATATGGTCACAGGTAAACATGTTTCACCATACTATCCTTTCATACATGATGATTTAGTATATCATCAAGGAATAGAATTTGAGATATTCTACATGTGGAAGCTATATAGTTTTTGTAACATCCCGGGTAAATAAGGAATAAAAAATTTTCATATTTATTAATATTTACGAATTAAATATTGATTTTACTTTAAAGGGGTTGCGATGTTCGATAGCGAACCCAATACGCAACATAGAGATTCTTTGAAATCTTACGTTGCACACTAGTAATAAAAAAATATTATTTTAAATGGTAGTTAACACGTAGTCATTGTATTGGTGGGAATGAATAGAAATAACTAAAATATTATTATATATGTTTGTTAAATATTTTTACATTTTTCCAATAAAGGATAAAGGCTTAAAGTACGAAAATAATTCAATTTTAGGCATATATACTCTAATATTCACTAAAGGTACACTTATCACCTTTTGATGGAGAACCATCATTAAATATAGAATTGGTCACTCTTATAAATTATATTGGACCAAATAAAAATATGTTTTATAATCGGGACATCAAAATTTACTTTGTGTAAATTTTTGGTATTTTTCCGATAAAGATCTTTTTTTAATGAATGGTGAGAAATGTTGTATTTTAATTCAAAACCTCCTTTAAATATAATTTATTTACATGATTAGAATACCTTTTGAATTGGTTTTAAAGTGAAATTAGAATATATTTTTACCATTTAATCCAATTTTGGTCATTTTAATTAATTTCACATTGAAATTGGACTTAAACTAGTGTCAATCTTTTGATATATATTATTTCATAAAAACGCGCTATTTGTCATGAAAGTGGGAATTAATTATTAAATTAATTAATGTAACATATATGTTTTGAATTTTGTAAAATAGACATGATTTTTGAATTCGGAATATCAAATATAACTTAGGGTAATGTTTTGGTATTTTTCCGAAAAACAACAACTTTTTATGAATAGTGAGACCACTAAGTGGTACTTAAAAAACTGATTTTTTGTTTAAATGAAATTTTACCACCTCTGTGTTTTTAATTTCAAATATCCGACATACATGGTTGTCATTAGGAAGTAAAATGTGGTTTAATGGGATTAAAATTATTTTTTGGTGAATATTAACTTTTAAGTTTTTAATCGTGAGTAGAGGTAATTAGTGTAATTTAAGGTAAAAATAATGTTTAAATAATATGAAATGACCTTGACACATGTCCTAACGTTATTTTATGTGTCATGGACGACCAATACAATCCATGGGTCAACTTGGGGACCCCATGAAGCCACTTTGGTTGGAAAATGATTTTAATAACTTTTTATTTAATGTTTAAATTAAAATGTCACAAACATGTGTTGTTTTACTAAAACAATTTTTAAATAAGGTTATAAAAGTCATATTTTTGACTATAAATATTCATTATAATGTAAAAAAATTTCCTACATCATGATATTTTTTTATAATTTTTCGACATTAAATAAATTAAATTATTTATGACACCATGATGATGCAACGATTACCTCATTATTTAACGATTTAAATAAAATGAAAAGATAATGTATAATCTAAGACCTACACTTGTAAAAAACATATTGTATGGGTGGATTTAGAACTCTTATCACATTATCCTCGAAATATATAATTTTTAGACCTTTAAATCTGGAAAACATTTTATAATAAAGTAACCTTTTATAACTTTCCAAGAGTGCCCCTCCTCTCCTCTTATAAAAGGCCCCACCTCTACCACCTTACCCACACCTCTCAAGACTTTGGCTTGGCCAAAACCTGCCCATTTTGTCTCTCCACATCCCTCTGTTACTCCTAGATGCCTCACATTGGGCAGAAGTCTTTCCAAGAAAGCCTTTGAGCTCAAATCAAAAATAGTTACCTGTTTTAAAGGTAGTGTCTTCTCTTGTGTTCTTATGTTTTATTTTACTTCTCTAACCCCCCAAACTCTTTTTATTCCTTTATTTTGTAACAATACTAGTATCTTAAATATACTTGTATGTTATTATGAGATGTATTAGATCTTAACCTACACACACCTTCATCTAATGGTTAAAGAACATACTGTTTCTGTGGTTGGCGATTTTCTACCTCACGAAACGATGATTGTTCAATCTTTCTTTAACACCATTAATGGTGGCCATTATGATGTCACTGTATTTATATATGATATATATTATGTTCATTTTTTCCTTATGCTTCTGTATTTTTCATTTGTGGCATACCTTTTTGGTTTCCATTGTGGGTAAACACGATAATTTCATTTTAGGTAGTACGAATTACCGCCCCCTCGAAGTTATTTGTTTCATTAATGCCATATGTGGGACATATAAAGGATGGAGTCAATTTTATTATATATTATGTTATACTAGAATTATAATATACCCTTGTATCATTATGATTTCACTCCATTAAATATGAAATAGAAATGAAAGTAGCGTTCATGCGTACGTACGGCTTACCGTCTCCATGAACGGTGAATTTCACTTCTTACCTCTAAATGTTATGTACTATTATAAATACATGTATATACTGGATATATATGATATATATGATATCCAAATCATGAATATCATTTTGGATATAATTAACCTTTGACCACATAAACAACATGTAATTGTAAGAAGTCCATTTTTGACTTAAGTACCACATATTGACAAAATTAACTTTATTAAATTAAATGATTACATAACGTTTATAACATGGAAATAAGTTATATAAAAGAAATAAAAAACTTGAAAATTGTTCTTAAGCAAGTATAAATTAACACTATTTTATTATTCAGGAGATTAAAGATCAGTCGAGTCATGTCGAACACGAGGTAAGGGACTTCGTCTCAATCTCCTTTCATTGAGGCATATTTTGTTCTAATACAAGTCTTTCTTTTATACGGTGTATAAACCCCTTTGACTTTTAATTTTATACAAAAGGAATCTTTTTCTATGAAGAGTTTTACAAAACAACAAAAAGGAATGTTTCTTTTAACGTACGGGGTGACAACGACCTTTTCTGCTGCCATGAGTATTATTTGGCCTTTGGCTTCCTCAACAAGCAGTGATGTTTTATTTAAAATGAAATAAATACCATACACTCTTTTATTAATTTTGGTATTGAAAATGTTTTTTATAATGGAATTGTCATGTCAATATATTTAAGTGATATAATGTGTTTGAAATGTGGAAATGTTTTTTTTCATTATTTTTGTTTTATGTCTTATGATTTTATAATGGTACTTAGACATTTGACGGGTCGTTACCTGATAACCATATGATGGGTGGTGTCGTGAATACCAGGACGGTTGGTTACGTTATAACCTCTAATTCATTGGGTATGGAATTCGGCCATATGCCTATTCCATTAAGTGATATGTGTGGATGTCGACTGTATGGTTATTCCACTTAAGTATGTTTATGTCCCAAGTTACCTTTATATGTTATGTATTCTTTATATGGGTTTTATGGTAATTATTTTGTTACAAAAGGATATGTAATGATATTTTATTCAATGAAGAGTATTTTCTGCTTCATAAATGTGAAAATTATTACTTTGATAAATTATTCTTGGTTTACTGGTTGTTTTGAGAAACTAACAGTTTTCCATATTTGTGTATCCCTTACTGAGCGTTTTATGCTCACCCCTAGTTTTTGAAATGTTTTTCATAGGACTTAATGTGGAATAGGGTCAAAGATGGGATCAAGGAAAAGTCATGCTATCTCAAAACATGGAACTATACATGACTCTTTTGTTCAAGAGTTCATGTTTTGTAAAAAAAAGGAAACTATGTACAAGTGTCTACATTGTAACCATTTGAGATGTAATAGTTATGTCTTAATTCTCTAAAACTCTAATCCTGAAAAGATCCTCAATGTGAATTATTCATTTAACTCAATATTAAGTAAGGATTAAGGCCGGGGCCTTACAGTTGGTATCATAGGTCGGTTTAGACATCTTTAGGGGTTAGAAAATCGTTGAATTATAAATTAATTTATGGTATGATTGAAATGATATAGAATTTAAAGATTACCATGTTGCTTCACCTAATACATTTCTGTGTTCAGAATGGTTTTTCGTATAGGAAACAAGGCAGATATATTGGGATGACATTAAAAGGAAGACATCCTTCCAAATCAGCAACCTGAGATGGTCGGAATTAGAACAGAACAGTTTGTTGTAGTGATGGCACAATTGACTCATGCTATAAATGGTGGTGGTATCCATGCACGAGATCAGATAGACCTACCACAGAAAAACATGTCTATGGTGGAATATTTCCTGAGGCAACATCCCCCATCATTCAAAGGATCATCTAACCCTGTGCTAGCTGAAGGGTGGATTAAAGAACTGGAGAAGATTTTTTACTTCATGGGGTGTTCATATCATCAAAAGTTTAGACTTGTTGTTTACTGTTTTGAAGGTGAAGCAGATCAGTGGTGGTCGATGATGAAAAATATAAGGGATAGTGATGAGATTGATGATCTTCACTGGGACGAATTAAAAGGTATGTTTCTTGAGAAATATTTTCCTAAGGTGGCTCGTCTTAGGATGGAGAAACAACTCCTAGAATTTAGGTAGAAGGATGACTCGATGGCTGCTTGTGAAGTGAAGTTCACTTGACTGGCAAGGTATGCTCAAAACTTCATATGAGATCTTGATAGTAAAATCAACCGTTTTTTACTCAGGGTTAAATCAAAAGTATCGAAGGGATTTATCTTCTCGTGAGTTCAAAAGTTATGAAAAACTTGTTCGATGTGCGGAGAAGGTGGAAATGGAGTTTTCCAATGATCAGGTGTTCTTTGACAAACAATAGAATAAGAGGTCCAGTTGGAAGGAATAGGGGAAGAATTCGTCAAAGAAACAAGGAGGTAAGAAAACCAAATATCCATCCTATAAGAAGTGTGGTAAAATGCATCCTGGAGAATTTTTATCCAAGTCTGGAAAGTGCTTTCTGTGTGGTAAGTATGGTCATATTGCTCATAACTGTAAGGAAGATGATCAAGAAGGCAATGAAAATCCAGCGGTAAGATGTTTTAAGTGTAATGAAATGGTTCATTATGCAAATAAGTGTCTAACGAAGAACTCAAATGGGGGAAAGCAGCCAGACTACACAATGTTTTTCATGTTTCGATGTAGAGAAAGTATATGCTAGATCCATCTCGTGTTTTGAACCTAGAGATAGTTCAGTTGGAAGAGAATCTCTCTTATGAAGAACAACCAGTCCATATTCTTGACCGAAGAGAGAAAGTGTTGAGAAATAAGGTAATTCACTAGGTAAAGGTTTTTTTGGAAAACCATATGGATGAAAAGGTAGCGTGGAAATCTGAAAATTCATTGAGGGATAAATACCCCCACTTATTTTGATATGTGGATAAAATTGTGAGGACGCAATTCCAAAAAGGGGGAAAGGATGTAACATCTCAGGTAAATAACGAATAAAACATTTTCATATTTATTAATATTTATGAATTAAATATTAATTTTACTTTAAAGGGGTTGCTATGTTCGATAGCGTACCCGATACGCAACAAAGAGATTCTTTGAAATCCTACAGTGCACACTAGTAATAAAATAATATTATATAAAATGGTAGTTAACACGTAGTCGTTTTATTGGATGTAATGAATAGAAATACCTAAAATATGATTATATATGTTTGTTAAATGTATTTACATTTATCCAATAAAGGGTAAGGCTTAATGTACTAAAAGAATTCAATTTTAGGCATATATATTGTAATATTCTCTAAAGGTCCACTTATTGGCTTTTGATGGAGAACTGTCATTAAGTATAGTTTTGGTCACTCATATACATTCTATTGGACAAAATAAATTTCTTCTTTAGAATCGGGACATCAAAATTTACTTTGTGTATATTTTTGGAATTTTTCCGATAAAGTTCATTTTTTAATGAATGGTGAAAAATGTTGTATTTTAATTCAAAACCTATTTTTAATCTAATTTATTTACATGATTCGAATAACTTTTTAATTGGTTTTAAAGTTAAATTATAATATATTTTTACCATTTAATCCAATTGTGGTCATTAGAATTAATTTCACTTTGAAATTGGATTTAAACTAGTGTCAATATTTTGATATATATTGTTTCATAAAAACACGCTATTTGTCATGACAGTGGGAATTAATTATTAAATTAATTAATGTATCTTATATGTTTTTAATTTTGTAAAATAGACATCATTTTTGAATTCAGAATATCAAATATTGATTAGGGTAAAGTTTTGGTATTTTTCTGAAAAACTTCAATTTTTGATTAATAGTGAAACCACTAAGTGGTACTTAAAAACCTAATTTTTTGTTTAAATGAAAATTTACCACATCTGTGTTTTGAATTTCAAAAATCCGACATACATTGTTTTCATTATGAAGTAAAATTTGCTTCAATGGGATTAAAATAATTTTTTGGTGAATAGTAACTTTTAAGTTTTTAATCACGATTGGAGGTAATTAGTGTAATTTAAGGTAAAATTAATGTTTTAATAATATGAAATGACCTTGACACATGTCCTACCCTTATTTTATGTGTCATGACCGACCATGAAAATTCATGGGTCAACTTGGGGACCCCTTGGAGCCACTTTGGTAGGAAAATGACATTAATAACTTTTTATTAAATGTTAAAATAAAAATGTCACAAACATGTGTTGTTTTACTAAAACAATTTTTAAATGGGGTTATACAAGTCATATTTCTGAATATAAATATTCATTAGAAATCAAAAAAGATTTCCTACATCATGATAATTTTTCATAATTTTTAGACATTAAATAAATTAAATTATTTATGACACCATGGTGATGGAGCGATTACCACATTATTTAACGATTTAAATAAAACGAAACGATAATGTAAAATCTAAGACCTAAACTTGGAAAAAACCTATTATATGGGTGGATTTAGAACTCATATCACCTTATCCTAGAAATATATAATTTTGAGACCATTAAATCCGAAAATCATTTTATAATAAAGTAATCTTTTAAAAGGTTCGAAGAGTACCCCTCCTCTCCTCTTATAAAATGCCCACACCTCAACCACCTTACCCACACGTCTCAAGCCTTTGGCTCTGTCAAACCCTGACCATTTTGACTCTCCACATCCCTCTATTACTCCTAGTAGCCTCACATTTGGCAGAAGTCTTTCCAAGGAATCCTTTGAGCTCAAATCAAAAAGAGTTACCCGTTTTAAAGGTAGTGTCTTCTCTTGTGTTCTTGTGTTTTATTTTGCTTATCCAACCCCTAAACACTTTTTATTACATTATATTGTAACGAAAAAAGTATCTTCAATATACTAGGATATTTTTATGAGATTTATTAGAGCTACAACTACACACATCATCGTCCAATGGTTAATGAACATACTCTTTCTGTGGTTGGCGATTTTCTGCCTCACGAAAAGATAATTGTTCAATCTTCTTTTAACACCTTTCATGGTGGCCATTAAGATTTCCCTCTGTTTATATATGATATATATTATGTTTATGCTTTCCTTATGATTCCGTATTTTTCATTTGTGGAATACCATTAGGGTTTCCATTGTGGGTAAACACGATAATTTCATTTTAGGAAGTGCGGACTACCGCCCCCTCAAAGTGATTTGGTTCGTTAATGCCTTATGTGGGACGTATAAAGGATGGAGTGAATGTTGTAATTTATGATTTTATACTGGAATTATAATATACCCTTATATAATTATTATTTGACTCCATTAAATACGAAATATAAATTAAAGTAGTGTTCATGCGTACGTACGACTTACCGTCTCCATGAACAGTGCATTTCATTTCATACCTCTAAATGTTATGTACTATTATAAATACATGTATATGCTGAATTTATATGACATATATGATATCCAAATCATGATTATCATTCTGGATATAATGAACCTTTGACCACATAAACAACATGTAATTGTAAGAAGTCCATATTTGACTTAAGTACTAAATATCGACAAAACGAACATTATTAAATTAAATGATTACATAACATTTGTAACATGGAAATAATTTATATAAAAGGAATAATAAACTTGAAAAAGGTTCTTAAGCAAGTAGAAATTAACTCTAGTTTATTATTCCGGAGATTAAAGATCAATTGAGTCACATCGGACATGAGGTAAGGGACTTCGTCTCAATCACCTTTCATTGAGGCATATTTGGTTCTAATACAATGCTTTCTTTTATACAGTGTAAAACCCCTTTGACGTTAAATTTCATAAAAACGGAATCTTTTTCAACGAAGCGTTTTACAAAATGAAAAAAATGAATGTTTCTTTTAACGTACGCGGTGACAACGACCTTTTCCGCCGCTGCGAGTATTATTTGGTATTTGGCTTCCTCAACAAGCTGTGATGTTTTTTTTAAATGAAATAAACACCGTGTACTCTTTTATTTATTTTTGTATTGAAATTGGATTTTATAATGGAATTGTTATTTCAATATATTTTAGTGATATATTGTGTTTGAAATGTGGAAATGTTTTCCTTCCATTATTTTTGTTTTATGTCTTATGATTTTATAATGGTACTTGGACATTTGACGGGTGGTTAGGTGATATACCATATGACTGGTGGTGCCGTGAATACTAGGATGGGTGGTTACGTTATAACCTCCAATGCATTGGGTATGGAATTCGGCTATATGGATATTCCATTAAGTGATATGTGTGGAAGTTGACCATATGGTTATTCCACATAAATATGTATATGTCCCAAGTAAACTTTATATGTTATGTATTCTTTATATGGGTTTTATGGTAATATTTTGGTTACAAAAGGGTATGTAATGATCTTTTATTCAATAAAGAGTATTTTCTGCTTCATAAAGGTGAAAAGAATTATTTTGATAAAGTATTCTTGGTTTACTGGTTGTTTTGAGAAACTAACAGTTTTCCATATTTGTGTATCCCTTGCTGTGATTTTTATGCCCACCCCTAGTTTTTGAAATGTTTTTCACAGGACTTAATGTGGAATAGGGTCAAGGATGGGATCAAGTAAAATTCATGCTATCTCAAAACATAAAACTAGACATGACTCTTTTTTTCAAGAGTTCATGTTTTGTAAAAACAAAGGAAACTATGTAGAAGTGTCTACTTTGTAACCATTTGAGATGTAATAGTTATTTCCTAATTCCCTAAAACCCTAAACCTAAAAAGTTACTCAATGTAAATTATTCATTTAATTCAATATTAAGTAATGTTTAAGGCCGAGGCCTTATAGTTTTAGTAGGGATATCAATGAACTATTCTTCTGGTGAAAACATGTTCCGCTAAGAGAGTTACAACTTGGGAAATAGTGGGATCATCAATATGAACGAATCATACTGAAATCCAGGGTTGATGGGCGAGTCGGTTTCATGTCATGTATTATACTATGAGTAGTCCAGATACGTAAACTTCTTCTTCCAGATGTATGATTCGTGTATCATCAGCCTTATTATGTATTTTTTTGATACATTATCATCAAATTCTATTGTATCTACTCAAATTGAAAATGGTTTGGGTTTGGTTTTTTAGATCATTGATTGTGTTACTACCATTAACAAACTATTGGTAGTGATGTTAGAGGATATTAAATATTGAAAGTTATGTTCTCAAGAAGTTGTTGTATAATCTTTTCATTGGGATACATTTTTAATGTAAATGGAAGTTTTCTATTTGATACATAATATGTATTGGATTTTTTTTCCTAAATCATAAAAAATAATATCATAGAAGAGTTAACATTTTATCTACATAATGGGTATCTATACATAGTAGTTTATGTGGGATCTTCAGGACTGTCAGGCAGGATAAATTCAATTTAGATTAGATTATCTCAATGATCGACTATATATATTCTTCTATATGATAGAAAAATGCAACATGATCCTTTTGCAAAAGTTTTAATCCAATTTTACGATATCCCTCCTCATGATATCTCCATCATACTACTCGATAAGGAGATAAAATTCATAATCAATTCAGTGCTAGGAGCTATGCCAGTTTCTATACCCCCATATAGAATATAACCAACAAAGAATCATGTGATGAAATTTTAGTTTAATGATATAGATAAAAAGGGATCTATATGGAATATTACATATCCTTTGGGTCCCCCCATGAGTTTTTCTATGAATAAAGATAGAACATCGAACTTATATGTTAATGACATGAGATTTATCCAAATGATGGACAATAATCAGTATCTTGTTCCATATATTTATAGTTTCTTCAATTAGAAAAGATGTGATCATATTTTCTCATATATTAAATTAGTTTCAAGGTAACATTAGTTGAGGGTGAAGCCATCTAACACTTCCCGAACTATTTTCAGGAATAGTTACTCCCTTTAGGGGTATGTATAAATGTAATTCATTAGGAAAAAAACATTTTTGGTAGTCTTGGACTTGATATATCATATCATTACACTTTTCATGTATCATTTTGTAGTAGTTTTCGTTGAAGAAGTCGGTTATTATCCTAGACTATAGATGATCATTCCCAATATATTGACATTATCCTAATTATACTAAGAGAGAATCATCCTTACACCAAGCTATCTAAATTAAAGTTTTCGATTGATAGAGTGCAATTCATGGACATGTTATCTCAGATGATGGTGTTGTAGTGGACCCAGATAAGGTTTCATACATTTTATGTTATGAAGAGCTAATAATATATCTAATATTATGATGTTTTTGGATTTATTTCGATATTATTTATTCATTATCAAGGAATTCTCCTATTTGGAAACATTGATGTTCTGGTTGGCCAAGTCTGGGGGTGGTGTTTTATTGTTCAAAAGATTTTGACATAGATTTACAAGGGAGAAAATAATTATAGACTCAGTATAGATTCTCACCTTAACTATGTTGATTAAGAAGTATATAATGTATTGTGTCCCATCCAAATCTGGACTTATGCGATTTTTATGTAGGAAGAATAAGTGGTTGTTAAATCTCTAGAAAACTGAGACTACGTGAGTGGAATTATCTTACTCATGATCTAGAGTTAGTTATAGTTGTACAATACCTATGATTCTGGTGGAACTATCTCTTATGTGATAGTTTTTTGTAATACATGGACCATAATAGCATCATTTACAAATATTATCAGTTACACCAAAACCTTCTATAGAGGAGGTGGTCGAGTATTTTTAGTCTTTAGAATTCATGGATTCTTATACACCAAGAAGGGGAAACATAATTACTAATATCTTGAGAAAAAACATAGATAGAGGCATTGTGGGAGTCTTTTGATGAGTGGTGGATGACAAAACTTTTTTATTCATTAATCAAGATGTGCAGGATGTATCATGGGTGGTTAGATATGAATTATACATCTCTTATGCCCTTGTTTCTGACTGGATCAAGATAGAATAGTTATCTGATCAATAGAGATCAACTCGAAGGGAAAGATTATGTGGTGGAATGACAACGTATGGATGATCTCTTAAGAGATGTGATGTTTTTCTTATCCATTGCCATGTATGGGTGTCTATCATATTCTTGTGAAGTTAATGTTGGAGATTTATGCTTCTAAATGGGTTGTAAAATCGGGAAATATAATGTTATTTCATGCCAACCCTTGGAAAAACTAGTGGTCAAGAATGAAAAATGATATATTAGGCTTTATAGAGAGATGCTTCACCTACCATCCTATGAAGGAAGAATATCTTAGGTCTTCTTGAGTGTTGTAACCTCTACCCATTCTGGAATTGAAGTTGGCTGATGTCACTATGTATTTTTAATTGGATTTCCAAGAAAACCTCTCAAGAATGATTTAGTATGAAGAATTATGGATTGAATAATTAATTCAGATCACTTAAATACTTTTATGGATTCTATAACTGTTCTTTCTTTAGGTATTATCTATCTATATCTGATATTTTGAATGAGTGGTGTTTCGGGGGGTAACATTCTAAATCTTGATCCTAATTTCACATCTTGGTTAAATAATTGGATTCAAAAGGATTTGGTATCACATGTTCTTCAAAGTGAACCTTATAATAATCAAAATTTTAAAAATTATAATGGATGATTTTGATTCTAGAGGATATCTTATGAGCCAATGTTATATACTTCGTTGGTTCTTGGGAGTAATATTCGGGGCTCATATAGTTCTCTAATAATAATTGATTCCACGCATCAATCCAAATTGGTAATTTTGAGTCCTTTTATGGAAGTTCATATTGTTTGCCTCTTTTTGGGTATCGTTAAGTGATTAATCACTCATTTAACCTAATATCATGCATGAGATAACGATATATATTTAGTCAACCTGAATCAATTCAGTAACCATGAAAATATGGTATAAATCCAACAATAACAATCATTATTGATCTCTTATGTTTGAGGATGGTCATAATTTATCCTTTGGGTGTTTCATAGGCTATAGAAACACTTTATAAATAATTTTGGGGAGCTTGTTCCCTAGTTTTTGGGGTCATTCAAATGAGTGGTATGGGACGATCAAGTGGTTTACTGTTTCACCCTCCCATAGCGCTACTACACCAATTATGGTGTATTTCACATGTCACAGATTATATTTTATCATCTATAACCTTATCATGTGTTGGAAATTGAGGACATCGAGTTGGATGTTGATGCATCCATTAAGGATCATCTGATATGTATTGTAAACTGTAGTGAGAATAAATTAGAGGGGAGTTGTACATATTTTGGTATTGAATTGGTGGTACATGGGCATGCAAGAGGAGGCCTAAGAGAGGTATTTGATATGGAGAAACATTGGAAATACTTTTTCATGGATACCTACTAAGATATTTCTGATCACAACTCTGGGAAAAGTACATAAATGGTGAGGAGGTTCAAAGATATCAAATTTTCTAAGTAAAATTATCTTTCATGATTTGTAAAACACTTTGTTCTTGTTTTTTAGTATGAGCCTTGGTCTCTATGTGACGGAAAACTGGGAATTTGATCTGAATTTCTTAACTGAATATTAGTGTACACTATAGTGTTTTAGTGTACATTGTAAGCTTTGATGCTATACGGTGGAGCTCGATGCTATGATGTAGTTTCATAAGAGGATAATAATTTGAGATACATCTATATTTGGAATAGCTACTATGTGGTTGGTTTTTCTAGCATAGGCTATTTGGGTGCTACGGCAAGGAAGCAGAGTCTATGGTGTAGGACCATCATGGAGATTTTTGGTTTGTTCTTCCTTTTTAGGCACCCATTAATCATGGATCTCAACTTAGGAATATTCTAAATTTGGGTTTTTGGGTGTTTAGACATGGTGTGTTAGGCTACACCATAGCCACTCCATGGGTTTAGAGGATCTATGGAAAGGAATCCCCCATAGGACTCGAGGGAAGTTTGACCCCAGATATTATGGAATTATTCTTTTCAATGCATCATTGTTTCCCCTATGTCTGTATTTCTATGGCATGGTACAATGGGTAGTACAATTGTCTTTAATGTAAATGTGTCCCTATAAATAACACCCAATCCTGCCAAATCACGTTTATCACATCTCTTCCACTGCACCCATAGAGCCCTAGAGTTATTTATAAGTATTTTGAATTTTATTTTGGTCAAATTCAATCACCTCTTTCTAGGGATCAATTTCTGGTGATCGATGATTTCCACTAATGATTTCCATGAGTTTTCTCTTGAAACTATAATCATGATATGTAATATCTTGGTGTTATTTTCTAATAGATTAAATCTAATACTTTTTGTTTCACTTATTCTTGTTATTTAATTATTTTCCCCTTTTTTAAACCCTTATTGATAGAATTAGTGGTCATTTTCTGTAGCGATGGATAGTAAACCAGACACTGCCCTAAATTTTCAGTGTATTCCTATACCTTCTAGGATTTAAAGGTATGTGGTCTAGAAAATATCTCTAAAGTTTTGTTTTATGTCTGATTAGTATGTGTACTAATTATTATCATGTCGATATACTATGTTAGAAACCTGAATAAATGAGAAAAAACATGGTGATAATAATCAGAAACTTATACCTCCCACAGATCACATCCAATCTATTAGTATTCAGACAAAACTTTTGGCCACATGGGAGGTGAGCTTACCCTTAGATTGATAGTGAAATGGAAGACATAGTTAGGTGAATTTTACCATAACATAAAAATTGCTGTTATTTTAGGATATTGAAATACTTGATCAAAAAACTAATTAGCTATTGTGTAATAAGCTAGTCATGCTAACAAGATGATTTATGGTTATATGGTCAATTCAACCTCTTTTATGTTAAATTGATTAATGAAAAAAATTATTACAATTATTTTGGTAATTGGAAACCTAAAATTATAGAATGTATATGACTATAAAAATGTAATTTGATGAATTTTAAATTATGTCTTAAGATAAAATATATTTTATGACTATTACATGGGAATTTAAATTTCATGATTAGATTTTGTCCTCATATGAATTTATTCTGATCAATGCCTAAGGGTTGAAAGTTTCATGGAATGTTGAGCTGTGTCATGTTATGAATTATGGCTTTGATTGGTATTTGAGGGAACCGTAAATGACACATGGGGGAAAGTTTCAAGGTTATGAAGTCTTCATGATGGAATTACTCATGGAGTGAAATACTAACTAAGGGTAAAATGCATGGAGTATGGATTACATGAGGGTGAGGTTTAGGATCGCCAGATGTTAGATGGTGAGAAGTGTGATTTCCTAAGGTCTGAGATCTTGTGTTTATGATATGTTATATGTGATTCATCCGAGGTATAAGAATCTACCATTGACATTGGTGACCTTTCCTAGTATTTGAGGATCCACCTTAGGAAAAAGGTGTCTAGTATGATGTCAAAGTAGTTTTGGATAACCTCCGGTTTCATCCCAGAGCATGATGGTTAGTGGTTTAATTTTATGTCTTGTATTGATTGATTAAATTTATAACACTACATATTAGTTTATTTCATGATCTATATCCTCTAGATGGATTTTTAGGACACCACCAGTTGTTTTCAACTGAGATATAATCACACCCCAATTTAGTCTGAAAATTTGTACCCGAACAGATTTCATGGATATTGGGTTGGATATGGGAAAGGGTATATCTTATTGATTGTTTCTTACTTGATGGTTTAGAGTTTAGATATGGGTATGAATTAAGGATTGGGATAAAGTATTTTAGATTAATTAATCTTTTGGTAATTTTCTATTATTTGTATGAAATGGTTCACATAATTTGGTTAGATTCATCATGTCATAACATGATTCTATTTTTTTGGATTGTTATGTTTGTTCCTTTTTCAACATCAGTTTTTTGCTTGATTATTTATATTGTTTTTACTATATTATTATCTTTTTTTAACTTTTTAAACTCTATATGAGGGGATAAAGTATCCTCACTATATTCCTTAAACCCTCACTACTAAAAGGTAATCATTGTTCTATAAGGAGGAATGCTTGAGGTCACATATCCTACCTTATTCTATCAAATGAGTGAGTACCTAGTTGGAGGTATTACACCCATATAAGTTTTTAAACTCCCTCCCACAGACCAAAAAACACACACACAGACACATATAGGTATAAAAATGGGTGAGTATATATTTATACTCAATAATAACCTCCCTTAAGATATCATGTAAAGGTTGAGGAATAAAATTAAATCTGTTGTGAATATATAGGGAAAACACTCTTCACATAAGGTAGGTAATATATATTCTCATACTCGATAATGTACACTCACCAAATAACTGATTCTATTAGGTAAAATGATATCAAAAACATATATATAATAAGGTTCCCTTACAATCACATTCCCATGGAACTACAGACCAAAACACCAAACATCATACATCAGGATGCTTTCATCCCCTCCAATATCCATATTGGATAACCATGTTTAGACATAATAACTATATCCAAATAATTGTGGCCATATTATAATAGAATACAACAAGTCATATAGTTCTTTTGTGATCAATTAAAAAAATAATAAATATACATTGCACATAAAGCCATTATAACTTGTGAAAATATACACAAATAAAACCCATTATTCATTATAGTCTAGATACAAGTATACTCTATAACATTAAGCCAATATGGGTTTCATATACACATATCTCTCATCATTGAGAAATTACAGCATTTATGTGCTCATGTATAATCCATATAATCTACCAATTCATTGATATTCTTATAAACATACTACATGTATAAAACATTTCGTTGTAGGGGAAGTAGTTATCCATCTGTATCCTTAACATCCATGATTTTGGGAATACACATCAAACCATAGACCAAATATGTGTGTTAGTTGTAAAAACCCTAACTCAATCATCCTGAATTTGGTGGTTAAATTATTATGTCTTCACTAGATAGAAATGATTTTATCCTTATATATCTAATAGTTAAGTAGTCTTATAAAACTAGATACATGTTTTAATATCAAATTACAATTGAAAACATAACATACAACATACTATTTGTGTTGCGAAAATTATTATCCACAATAGAATATCATTCAATATAAATCATTGTAAACATCCAAGTATTCTATGGAACATGAATATAATAAAAGGGTGAGCTTTGGTGCTTGGTAAGGGAATGTGTACAACGGAACCCACTATATTATAAATAATACATAAATAATTTAGCAGTAATAAATGATGATAAAATAATTCCATGCAAAAAAATTAAAATATTTTGAAACTTATAGCAGGATAAAATAACTATTTGAATAATAAAATGGACATAAATAACTGATTTAATAATGATAAAATATATAATTTTAGACATCTTAAATATATGAGCGAACCATCACACTATGAAATCCTACAAAAAATAGATATGTTGTATTCCAAATAAAAAACATGTTTTGTCTCATGATAACTACCAATGCATCAAGGGGTTATATAAATTTTGGTCCCGACCATCCCTTAATAATTTAAATTTATTCATTATATGAAAAAACAAAATAAAAAAATGGAGCTTTCTTAATAATGAATAAATAACCATTTTAGAATAACTGGCATATGAAATATAAATACTTTATATTTTTAAAATGATTCTAATAAATCTAATGGAATATGTTGTATAGTATCATTAGTGTATATAATCATTGAAGTATATGGTTCATTAGAGGATGTTTATATTGATCAAAATACTTTCAAAATACTACTACAATATTTCGTGAGGAAAATACCCTTCTAATGTTAAAATCAATTATTTTAAAAGAAAAAATTCAAAAAATAATATGTTAAAGTATTTCTTAGAAAATAAAAAAACACATATAGGAATCATTAAATAAAATATTTTTCAAGATGGTAGGAAATGGAATTAATTTTTTTAGGTAATGATAATGGTTTCATTTAACCATTTGGTATAAAGTGACACATTTGAAAACTCAAAATAAAAATAATTTTAATTTTTTTTGATATAAATTAAAAACATCGGTGTAAATGAATTTAATAAATAATTTTATACTATTAAAAGCATTCATGAAATAATTTTATATATAATAATAAAATTAAATAAAAATATTCTCAATCGTAAGAAATTTATTCAGTTTCCCTTAAAAATAGTTATTCAAAATTTAGATTATAAAGAGAGATAGAAATGAAAGGAAAATATATCATTACCAAAAAATATCCATAGTTAAAAAATATATACTTTTTTTAAAGATATAAATATCATATAATTCCCCTATTTTAGATATAAACAAAAACAATCTTAGATGAAGTTGGGATTATGAAATAAATGGTTACCTCTGATACAACATTATTTTTAGGTCCTATTAGAATCCTTTATAGTAAATTTAAACATATTATAAATTTATAAAAACCCATTTTAAAACATAAAATATCAAATATAATCTACTTAAAACATTTCATTACTACTTTTTGAAAAAATATTAATTGAAATCATTTTTTCTGAGAGTTTGTCATTTCGTTTTCATGAAAGTTTCAATTTGACAGTTATATTAAATGTATCTTCATCATAAATTAATCATAAAATTATTGTTAATAATGATAAAAATATAATATATATTTATTTTTAATATATTTAAAATCATACATTAATGTCTTACATGAAAAATGAATCACATCAATTCAAGGAGATGGTAGTCCACACTTATCCCAGAGCGAGGTTATGATTTTTTTGTGATTATGAGGTTAATAAGGTAAATGATATAATATATTTATATATAATTTTTTTTTCAAAAATATAATTTATATTTATTTGTTCCATTCATATAAACATCCTTGTAATGTGGTAATGATAAAAAACATACTCTATTACATGGAGATGGTAAGCCAGATGTAAGCATTGGAAACATTTTCTTTTTCATATGGGATGGAATAGAGATGAATTTTTTGTTTTTACACAAAAATAAAAAAATTTAAATATGAATATACTAATTTTTTTATTATATAATTATTTTTATAAAATATGTGATGGATTTATAATAGGAAATAAAATGAAAAAACTCTGTTAAAAGTTGTACATCTTCTTCAAAAAACCACCATTTTCTTTTATATTAATAATTATAGGTTTTTTATTTGATGATAAAATAAAATATTGGAAATGAGGAAGAATTTTTTAACGTATTTTTTAATCTATTGTTCATTCTAGGTGGTTTAATATGTGATAATAGAATATTATTATTGGTTCTATTTTTTAAGTGAGGGAAAACACACAATTGGAATTACTTACAATAATTTAATAATATAAAGACAAATTCTTGTATATGTTGCTCTAAATAGTCAAGTAACAAAATATGATAAATTTATGGTCTAAATAAAACAATACAAGAAGGTTTATTATATTTTAAATTTCATTTATATCCTTTTCACATTGTTTAACCTCCAGATAACACATTTTAACCCTAACCATCGGGATAAAATTTTACTTTTTTTCTATTAATAATGAATTTAAAGTAAGATTACCTTATCAAATCATATAAATTATTATGATAAAAAATATTTAATCCATTTTATTAATTTATGTTTTCATAAGAGTCATAAATTATTTTTAATAAAAGTGTTCAAAATATTACAAAACCAGTTTTTAGATAAATGGTTTTATTTTGTATAAAAAAATTATCAATAAAAATAAATTATAATGATTATCAAAGTTGATTTAATTAGATTATGTGAAATAAAAGGTTAAAAATTTTAATTTTAAACCAAAAAATAAATGAACCAAGTTAATACATGATTCATATATTGTACGGAAAAGAAATTTTTATTTAGATTAAAACATTCCCGTGATTTCTTAAATGTTATAAATTATTCTAAGGCTAAAATTATTCTGTTATATTTATTATATTATTTAATTTATATTTATATTGCTATAAAAATATTTTTTTCATCTTTCATGTTATTATTATATAATTATAATCTTTCAATAGTTACCATTTTTAGTCAAATTATTTTTCACTATCCCTACAAAAAAAATTGTTTTTTGACAATTAAAAAAATAAAAAAAATTATTATTCAAATTTCGATTTAAAATAAAAATGTTAATTTTATCAAATAAAATATCAAAAAAAATATTTTTTAATCATATTTTTAATGAAATTATCTATATTATATTATACTTTTTTGGAAAAAACTCTATGTTACAATAAATGAATTTCAGGTGTTACAGTCTCCTCCCATTAAAAACATTCATCCTCTAAATTTATAGAGTGTCATTTAATTGATATGTGTGGGTATTTATTGTTGAGTCAATAAAGTTTTCCTTATGACTTTTCCATTCCTTCTTGTTTTGAAACTCACAAACACCTTATCTTTAGGAAAATAGCTTTTATAAGGAAAATTGATTTTATAAGGAAAATTGCTTTCTTAAGGAAAATCGCTTTTATAAGAAAAATTATCCTTATCATATTTTCATCCATATTTTTCTTAAGTATGAGATTCAGATTCATTTTCTCGGAATCGTTGAATCTTTGATATAAAGCATTCTGTTTTAGGATTCGGATTCTGGACAAGAACTATAAAGAAGTTTCATTCCGAATTCCAGATATGAACTCTGACTAAGTTCTATTCCAGATTCAGGAAACGAATTCTGAAGAAGAATTCTCATTACGAATTCTAATGAAGAAATCCCATTCCGAATTCTCATTACGAATTCTGTAGAAGAATTCTCATTACGAATTCTAATGAAGAAATCCCATTCCGAATTCTCATTACGAATTCTAAAGAAGAATTCTCATTATGAATTCTAATGAAGAAATCCCATTTCGAATTCTCATTACGAATTCTGATGATGAATTCTCATTACGAATTCAGATGATGAATTCTCATTCCGAATTCTCATTCTGAATTCACCTATTAAACAGAATCTGATTATCTTTGTTTTATACACTCTGAATTTATTCACACCGAACCTTCACTCAGAAGTTTTCATACCGAACTTTTATGTTAAGAATTAAAACGATGTCGTACATTCTGTTACACTTGTTTTGTTATAAAACGATGTCATCTGTTTTGTTAAAAAAACTAACCGTTGTCTAAGTGACACGTGTACAGGTCCCTCCGATCTTTAAGGAAAATATGAACGTTGGAGAAGGAGCCAACCTTACCTATAAATAGGAGCTCATTTGAAAGGGCTGATAGCTGATGAAAGTGTTGAAAGGCTGAAAAATTTGCTTGAAGTGATTTCTAGAGAGAGAGACTCTTATTAACTCTCAATGCTTTGTGCAACTCTGAATGTTGGTGATTACATTCGAGGGCTTCCGGGGAAAGGAAGACAGAGGTGTCGACTACCTTGAAGTTCGAGGGCTTCCTTGCTGAGGAAGACAGAGGTTTCCAACTACCTTGAAGTTGAGGGATTTCGGGGATAGCAAGACAGAGACTCCGATCTTCGTATCGAGGGCTTACCCTGGTGTGGGTAAGATAGACTTGCTTGAATGTATAAATCAAGGGACCTTTATCCAAGGTTGTGGGATACCCTTCTCTTTGGGTTAAAAGACTTATATTTTGTTACTATTAGTTCTACTACTTGTTTTTATTTCCGCTGCATTTTGTATTATAAGGAAAGTATGACTTTCTTATACTTCCTTATTTGTACTCTGATTCATTTAGATTCTATACGCTTTAAAGTAGAATCTCATATTGTAATTGTTTGTTAAGTTTCAATCCCCAGAACCATATTTCCGGAACCTACTTTTGGAATCACTTTCCAAGTTTAGTTCGGTATTAGAGGTGTTGTGAATTAGCTTAGTTTAACTTGGTTAAAATTAGCCTTTTCCTTTACTTAAGGAAACTATAGTTATTCATAACTAACTTTAAAGGTTCCAAAGGAATTTTTAAAGTATACAATTCACCCCCCCCCCTCTTGTATATTGAGCATCTCATACTATATTTCGATCCTATAATTGGTATCAGAGGTTGGAAACCTCTTACTCTATACCAATCTTACATTTGGTATCAGAGCGGGTTACTGAAATACTTGTACTCACATACATGTTTTTCTTGCTCACTTTATCCTTCCGAACTTTGTCATTCTGAATTTGTCCATTCCGAACTTTTCCCATTCCGAACATTGTTATTACGAATCTTTTTCTACTAACAAGTTTGGGTGAAAAGTTATTTTTAGTATGGCAGGAATTAATGTTGGATCTATTGATAATCTAAATCCTACAAGACCACCTATATTTGATGGTAATGACTATGAATACTGGAGAGATCGTATGAAGACATTTGTTATCAATACTGGAGTAGACAACTTTGTCATGCTTACTGGTGATTATAAAATTCCTGACAAGGAAGTCAGAACCTTTACTAACCAGGAAAAGCAAGAATATCACCTCAACTATAAGGTACGCAATACTTTACTATGTTCAATGACTAGAAATATATATAGCCAAATTTCTTCTTGTGAAGCAGCTAACTGTATATGGAAGAAGTTAGAAGTTACACACTGTGGAACTTCCAAGGTGATTGAGACTAGAAGAGCTATGCTTAGAGCTGAATATCATGGCTTCAATTTTCCTTATGGAGAACCTATCTGTAAAGTTCAACAAAGATTTATGACTATCGTCAACAGTCTAAAATCTATGGGAGAGAAAGGTTTAGATGATGAAGCTCTTGTGGACAAGATAATTGATATTATGCCCAATGAGTGGGAATCCAAGAGAACAGCTACAGATGAGAACAGGAAGGTCACTCCAATTACTCTTGATGAATTATTTGGAACTCTTCTACAACATGAAACAAGAATGAAGAGAGATGCTGACAACATCAAGAAGAAGAATGGAAATGGTACTGTTACTTTTACTACAACGTTGAATTAGATGAAAGCTAAGACTCCTGAGAGAGTAACCAGGTCCAAGTCTAAGAAAGTCATTTTTCAATCCGAATATAGTGAGAGTGAAGTATCAGAAAATGAATTAGCCAATCTTTCTCGAAGGATGAACAAGATAGATGGGCAGAGAAACTTTCAATCCAAGTATAAGAAAAAGGACAGGAAAGAGAAGAAAGAAGTAGAAGTTACTTGTTATGAATGTAAAAGAGCTGGACATATTAGACCAGATTGCCCTATGCTCAAAAAGAAAGAAAGGAAGGAAAGAGATTCAGACAGGAATAGGAAGAAGTATTATAAAGCTAAATCTAAGAATGTTCTGAAAGCTAATGACACCTGGAGTGCCAGTGGTGGTGACTCTTCAGATGAATCTTCTGATTATGAATCTTCAGGACAGAAGAATCTTGGTCTTATAGCCAGATTACCTATTGATAATCATTGTCTTATGGCTAAGGTACGAAATTCTGAATCATTGACCAATGTTTCTTTAAATACTAATGATAGTAAGTATTATAACTCCTCTGATAGGGAAAATACTTTACCTACTTATGAAGAAGTCTCTAGGTTTTCTGAACTTCTTGAGAGTGAGAATTCCAAACTCAACAAGAAACTTGATAAGGAAAATTCTAGGAATTCTATTCTTACAAAAGAGATATCAGATCTTTCCGAAGATCTTCATAAGAAAAATGCTGATTTTGAAAATATTTCAAAAAATCTTGAGGAAGTATGTTCTGAGAAGAACAAACTTTCTAAAGAGTTAGAAAAAGTAATTTCTAATAAAAATGTTTTCGAGCCTAACTCTAGTTCAAAAACTAATGATTTTGAGGATAAGAACTTGGTTGTAAAACTCAAGTCCGAAATTTTTTCCTTAAAGAAGTGTTTATCAAACTTTACCCATGGTAAGGAAAATTTTGATAAGATGTATTCCCAAATATGACCTTTAAGAAATAAATCCAGATTTGGTTATACCCATGAAAAACCTATTTTCAGTAAACATTATTTTGTTCCTCAAAGTGCCCCATTTTGTACCAAGTGTCAATGTGGTGGTCACTGGTCAAAGAATTGTTCCTTAAACAAAACCCAATCTTTAGGATTTCACAAAGCTTACTTTTCTAAGAAAATGTGGGTACCTAAAATTTTATTGTCTGGAAATCTCGGATCCAAACAAGTTTGGATTCCGAAAGTCTAATTTTCTTCTTGATTTCAGGAAAATAAAGAAAGTACCAACAACAATACATGGTACATGGATAGTGGATGTTCCCGGCACATGACTGGTAACAAAAGCTTTTTTGAAAAGATTATCAAAACGAAAGGAGGAAAGGTAACTTTTGAAGACAATTCTAAGAGAGAGATTGTTGGTATTGGTAATATTGTTCTTTTAGGTAAAACCTTGATTTAAAATGTTCTTTTTGTTAAAGGTCTTATGCACAACCTCATTAGCATAAGTCAGTTATGTGATGAAGGTTATCTTGTGAATTTTAGGAATGATAAGTGTTTAGTTCACAATTCCAAGGAAGAATTTATTCTCTCAGCCAATAGGCAAGAGAATGTCTACACTTTGAATCTAGAAGACCTCAGGAGCCAAGATTTACCTTGCCTAAGTGCAATGGAAGATCATTCTTGGTTATGGCATAGAAGACTAGGACACTGTAATATGAGAAACCTATGTAAACTTTCTAAGAAGAAACTAGTTAAGGATCTATCGAAGCTTAGATTTGATTCTTCTAAAGATTGTGATCCTTGTCAATATGTAAAGCAACATAAATCTAGTTTTAAGTCAATCGGTGAAGTCTCAACAACCGATGCATTACAGTTAGTGCACATGGATCTTTTTGGTCCAACACAAACTGGAAGTATTAGAGGCAAATAATATGTGTTTGTTCTAGTTGATGATTACACTAGATTTACTGGGGTCTATTTTCTAGCAATGAAATATGAAGCTTTTTCTTATTTCAAAAGTTTTAGAGCTCAAGTTAAAAATGAGAAAAACCTTCCATTGAAAACTATTCATAGTGATCATGGAGGAGAATTTCAAAATTCTGATTTTGAAACTTTTTGTAGTAAGAAAGGTATTACTCACAATTTTTCAGCACCTAGAACTCCTCAATAGAATGGTGTAGTTGAAAGAAGAAATAGAATTCTTCAAGAGATAACTAGAACCATGTTGAGTGAATATTCTATTGCTAGACATTTCTGGGCTGAAGCTGTAAGTACTGCTTGTTATACTATAAATCAAGTTTTGATTAGACCATTTCTTAATAAAACTCCTTATAAGTTATGGAATGGTAGAAAACCAAGATTTTCCTACTTCAAGGTTTTTGGTTGCAAAGTATTCATTTTGAATACTGAAGATAACTTACATAAATTCGCACCAAAATCAGATGAAGGGATTTTCTTAGGTTATTCAACAACCTCTAAGGCTTATAGAGTTTTTAATAAAAATACTTGTACTGTTGAGGAAACAGTGCATGTGAAATTTGATGAGTCTGATCCTTTTGTTTTTAAACCATCTCAACTTACATCTTCGGATGTGTTTTCAAAATATGATTGTCAACCTTTAATAGAAGAACCTTCTGATAAGGAAATTATTCAAGAAGATACTTCTGAAACATTTACCCCAGAATACTTTCTACCCTATGTTGATGAACAGGTTTTACAAAACCCAAATCAAGTGTTTCTTAAGAATCATCCCAGTGATAGTATCATTGGTGATGTAAATCAACCTGTAAGGACTAGAAGTTCCTTAAGAAATGATGTATAACATCTAGAATTTCTTTCCCAATTAGAACCTAAAAGCACAGATGAAGCTTTATGTGATGATGATTGGATCAAAGCAATGCAAGATGAACTAAATGAATTCGAAAGGAATAAAGTCTGGACCTTGGTTGAAAGACCTAAGGAAACTTCTGTTATTGGAGTAAAATGGGTTTTCAGAAATAAATGTGATGAAAATGGATTCATTGTTAGAAATAATGATAGACTTGTTGCTAAAGGCTATAATCAGCAAGAAGGAATGGACTATGAAGAAACATATGCTCCAGTAGCTAGACTTGAATCTATCTGTATTCTACTTGCTTTTGCAGCATTCTTTAATTTCAAACTTTATCAAATGGATGTGAAATGTGCTTTTCTTAACGGTTATGTTCAAGAGGATGTTTTTGTTGAACAACCTCCTGGCTTTGAAGATACAAAACATCCGGATCATGTTTCTAGACTTACCAAAGCTTTGTATGGCCTTAAACAAGCCCCACGAGCATGGTATGATAGACTCACTGGATTTTTGATTCAAAATAACTATGTTAAGGGAAATGAAGATCCAACCCTTTTTATAAAGAATGATAAGAAAAATGTTTTGATTGTTCAAATTTATGTTGATGACATTATATTTGGTTCAACTCAGCAATCTCTGACTGACTCTTTTGCTAGTCTAATGAAATCTGAGTTTGAAATGAGTATGATGGGTGAGTTAACATTTTTCCTTGGTTTTAAAATTTCTAAAAATCTAGAAAGAACCTACATATCTCAACATAAGTATATTAAAGATCTTATTAAAATGTATGGTTATGACAACACTAAGAGTATAAGTACTCCCTTTGGTACCTCAAATTCTTTAGATCTTGGTGAAGATGGGAAACCAGTAGATCAAACATCTTTTAGAGGTATGATAGGAAGTCTACATTACTTAATAGCTAGTCGACCAGACTTAATATTTTCAGTATGATTATGTGCAAGATATCAATCCAATCCTAAGGAATCTCACTTAAAGGCAGTAAACAGAATTTTTCGCTACCTTAAGGGAACCATGGATCTAGGATTATTTTATACATCTGGAAATGATTTTGTCCTAAAAATCTTTTCTGATGCTGACTTTGGTGGATGTAGAATGGATAGAAAAAGTACATCCGGAACTTGTCATTTCTTAGGAGATTCTTTAGTTTCTTTGTCCTGCCAGAAGCAACATTCTGTAGCACTTTCCACTGCTGAAACTGAATATGTAGTAGCTGGAAGTTGTTGTGCACAAGTGTTGTGGATGCAACACACACTCACAGACTATGGATTGAGTTTTACTAAAACTCAAATTTTGTGTGATAACACAAGTGCCATTGCCCTAAGTAAAAACCATGCACATCACTCTCGTGCAAAACACATAGATATTAGGCATCACTTTCTTAGGGATCACACACTTAAAGGAGATATTATTCTTCAGTTTATCGGAACGCATGATCAACTTGCTGACATTTTCACAAAATCTTTGCCTTCTGATAGACTTGAATATATTAAACAGAAGTTAGGAATGATAACCGTAAGGTAATCTTTCTTAATTAACTTTCTGTTGAAAAAGTATCCTTACAGTAATAAACTCCTTTTCATAGGGGGGGTACATTTGATTGTTTGTTTAACAAAGTTTTTCAAAATTTGTTTTCAAACTTTTCAGAACGAATATTTCCAGAATGGAACTTCTGGAACTAAAATTTTCCAAATTGGACATTCTCCTACAGAACACTTCTGGAATGGAAGTATTCGTATTGGAAATTTCCGGAATGAAAATTTACGTACTTGCAGTTTCATAACCAGATATTTTTGTTTTTCGTACTAACATTTCTCGTAATGTATTTTTTTTCGTACTAAGTTCTTCGTACTGTTTTTCTTCTTAAGTTTGTTTTTCGTACTGCGTTTTTCGTAATGAGTTTTTCGTACTAAGTTTATTTTTCATAGTTAAATTTTTGAGAAATATGCCATTACGAATAATCCTCCTAATCCAATCCGAAAGGTATGGTTACCCTACTCAAGTTTTCGTAGTCATATTTTACTTGCTGAAATTTTCTTGTATTATGATTTTGGATTATAGTTTTCTTAACTCTTTGTTTTAATAAAAACCTCAAAAAGGTCGGATTCAACCTTCCAACCGTCAGATCTGATCTCAGCTCATTCCAACCGATAGATTAACCGTGGAAGGTGAACCGTCATCTCGTTGCCTATATAAAGGGGACCCAAATACTCGTCCCACATCAATCTCAAATCTCTCGCGTCCCAAATCTCTGCCTCTCTGATTTAAGGCTGTTCCGAACTTCAGTCTTCTCCGTTCCGAACTTCTCAGAGAACTTCAGATCCGAATGTCTGCGGAGTTAGCATCTCAAGAAATGTCATCAACTAAGCCTATTTCTCAGTGGTTAGTTTACAGAGAAAGGATAGTTCATCCGGTTTTCTTCAACAACTATGATTCCCTTATCTCAAAGAACATCAAGTTGAATTGCTGGGAAGATGTTGCAGTATCAAAAATCGGGAATCAAGATGAAGTATATTCAGACTTACTTATCAAGTTTTATGAGTCAGTTTCTTTCTTCAAGGAAGATAATAGGGAGAAGTTCTCTTTTATGTCTTATGGCAAGACTTACAAGCTTTCTCATACCAAGGCTGCAAGCTTAGTAGGGATGTCTTATGAAGGAGAAGCCGAGTTTATTTCGCATGTGTTGCCAGACTCTAAGGGTAGCTTCAACAAGGAAAAGGCCTTAGAAACTCTCGGACTGGCTGATGACAAGGCTCCGAAGATTGCAAGTCTATCTACAAACTTCCAGATTCTGGAGTTATGGGTGCAAGGACATATCGTACCGAGGAAATGTGATAAAGATAACTTGAAGAAAAGCGAGATCTATATCTTAGATTTCCTGATAAATCTAAGGAAGTTCAACTTGATGAAGCATATTCTTCTTACTATTGAAAATTTGAAGAAGGGGAATCTGAGAGCTCATATTATTATGTATCCAGCAATCCTCTCTAAGTTGATTGTTCGGTGCCTTGAGTCTTTCAAGGAGGCTTGCAAATCTAAGCCGAGAGTTTGCAAGATCATGCTGGTCAGCGATGGCACTCTTAAAAGAATGAATGTAGCTTTTGACAAGAAGTCTGGAAAGATTATTGATCTAACTGTTCAAGAAGAAGTGGCTCCGAAAGTTGCTGATCACGAATCATCTAAGCCAGTAAGGAAGAGAAATCTGAAAGAAGTAGAAGTTCAAGTAGAGAATCCTAAGTCTAAGGAAGTCCATTCCGCACCTCCAAAGCCTAAGAAGAAGAAAGCCTATCCTGATGAAGTTGTTTCAAAGTGGAGAGCTGATAATGAGAAAAGGAAAGAAGGGGATCCGCAGTTCGGATTGGACCCTGCGGAGGCTAAGGCTTTGAAGGAGAGAACTGCTGATGAGCTTGAAAAACAAGCAAAACAAAAGAAGCTCAAGAAGAAGATGTCTGAGGCTGAGGTAGCTCAGGCCTTGTTAAATTTCAATGAAATGGTTTCAGAAACTATTCCAGTTCTGAGATCTTTCTCCCTGGAATCTCTACCTGAGACTCCAGGAAGGAATTTCGCTGCTCCGGAAGAGGCTGTTGCTAACAATTATGAGGAAGTTGAGCAAGTGGAACAAATAGAAGAGGGTGCTGAAGGAAGTGGTGAAACCGGAGATGTGCTGAAACAAGTAGATGATTACAAGGGAACACCTTAGGAACACTTATCACTCCGGACATCAGAAGCTGAATCTTCGAAGTTAGTTACTCCACCAATAGAAGAAGAGAAAGGAGAAGAATAAGTTGCCTATCATGGAGAAGAAGAACAACTTTTACATGATATTTCTCAGATGAAAAACGTAGAGGAAGGTATTCATGAATTTTCTGATGAGGAAGATAATGTCGTTCAAGTTTCTGATAGTGAGAAGGGAACTCCGGAACATAATTCTATTCCGAAAAAAGATAAGGGGAAGCAAATTCTTGCTGATACTCCCAGTTCACAAGACAGGAAGAGAAAGGAAGCTGGTAGTTCTTCAAAGAGAAAGTTGGAGCTTATTGAGGAAGAAAACTCTCCAAGCAAGATTTCAGATTCGGAGTCATCCTCGTTGGGGAATGAATTTGTTGTTGAGTCCTTAACGAAGTTGGTGGGAACCATTCCGACCTTCTCAAGTATTGATTCAAGATGCCAAATGCTCCAACATGCCTTAAATCAGAAAACTGACTCTGTATCTATGGTTATGGATAGGTGCGTTGAGATTGAGGCTCAGTTCAAAACCTTCTTTGTTGGTTACGAAGCCCATAAAAGATCTTGCAAGAGGATGACAAGCTGGTCGAAGAATAATGTGGAATAAATGAGGTTTCTTGATGAGTTTCAAGAAAATGTTAAAGATGCCTTTGAGACAGAGGTAAGAAGATAAATGAGCTGACTTCCTCCTTTGAAGAAAAGCTGAATGAAGAAAAGAAATTCCGGATTCAAGAAGTCAGGGATCTGAATGGGAAACTGAATTCTGTTTCTCAGAATTGGAAATTTGAAAGAGATCATCGGATCGATTTTGAAGAAAGGATGAAGACTCAGGAAGAGAAGATCAAAGATCAGGAAGAAAAGCTGAAGGCTCAAGAAGAAAAAATTGAAGCTCAATCCGAAAGAATAGTTTCCTTAGAGAAGCAAGCTGAAGAAGATCATAAAGACCTGAAGAAGCTCAAGACTATTCTTAAGGGGCTCATGTCGAAGGAGAAAGATCCGAAATAACCAAATCCAATCTTTTTGTTGTATTTCTTTGTTGCTGAGATTCCAAATCTAATGAAAATTGTGTATCTCATTTCCATTATTGTCATTACTAATCTTTCAGGTACTTTGTTTTTTTTTCATTCCCTCCAATTCTTTTTGAAAATCACAAAGGGGGAGAAGGAAAAGATCATTAAGAAAAAGAAGAACTCTAATAAGAGTTTATCAAAGGGGGAGAAAGAAAAAAATACGCAAGGAAAAAGAACTCTAATAAGAGTCTGTCTAAGGGGGAGTTTTTTTTTAAAAGAAGACCTTCTTATGAAACATCACTCCGGAAATATAAATACGATCGTTAGAGTTTCAAAGCCTAAGGGGGAGTTAGTAGTATTCACTTATATCCTTAAAACAAGGGAGATAGGCATTAATTTGTTTCTTTCTTCGTAGAATTTTTTTTTCTTCTTTCGTAAGGATGTTTGTGCATCCCAAAAAGGGGGAGATTGTTGAGTCAATAAGGTTTTCCTTATGACTTTTCCATTCCTTCTTGTTTTGAAAATCACAAACACCTTATCTTTAGGAAAATTGATTTTATAAGGAAAGTTGTTTTTATAAGGAAAATTGCTTTCTTAAGGAAAATCACTTTTATAAGAAAAATTATCCTTATCATATTTTCATCCATATTTTTCTTAAGTATGAGATTCAGATTCATTTTCTCGGAATCGTTGAAACTTTGATATAAAGCATTCTGTTTTAGGATTCAGATTCTGGACAAGAACTATAAGGAAGTTTCATTCTGAATTCCGGATATGAACTCTGACTAAGTTCTATTCCAGATTCAGGATACGAATTCTAAAGAATAATTCTCATTACGAATTCTAATGAAGAAATCACATTCCGAATTCTCATTACGAATTCTATATAAGAATTCTCATTACGAATTCTAATGAAGAAATCTCGTTCCGAATTCTCATTACGAATTCTAAAGAAGAATTCTCATTATGAATTCTAATGATGAAATCCCATTTCGAATTCTCATTACGAATTCTGATGATGAATTATCATTACGAATTTAGATGACGAATTCTCATTCCGAATTCTCATTCCAAATTCACCTATTAAACAGAATCTGATTATCTTTGTTTTATACACTCTGAATTTATTCACACCGAACCTTCACTCCGAAGTTTTCATACCGAACTTTTATGTTAAGAATTAAAACGATGTCATACATTCTGTTACACTTGTTTTGTTATAAAACGATGTCGTCTGTTTTGTTAAAAAACTAACCGTTGTCTAAGTGACACATGTACAGGTCTCTCCGATCTTTAAGGAAAATATGACCGTTGGAGAAGGAGCTGACCTTACCTATAAATAGGAGCTCATTTGAAAGGGATGATAGCTGATGAAAGTGCTGAAAGGCTGAAAAATTTGCTTGAAGTGATTTCTAGAGAGAGAGACTCTTATTAACTCTCAAAGCATCGTGCGACTCCGAATGTTGGTGATTACATTCGAGGGCTTCCGGGGATAGGAAGACATAGGTGTCAACTACCTTGAAGTTCGAGGGATTCCTTGCTGAGGAAGACAGAGGTTGCCAACTACGTTGAAGTTGAGGGCTTGTGGGGATAGCAAGACAGAGACTTCGATCTTCGTATCGAGGGCTTACCCTGGTGTGGGTAAGACAGACTTGCTTGAAAGTATAAATCAAGGGACCTTTATCCATGGTTGTTGGATACCCTTCTCTTTGGGTTAAAATACTTATATTTTGTTACTAGTAGTTCTACTACTTGTTTTTATTTCTGCTGAATTGTGTATTATAAGGAAAGTATAACTTTCCTATACTTCCTTATTTGTACTCTGATTCATTTTGATTCTATACGCTTTAAGGTAGAATCTCATATTGTAATTGTTTGTTATGTTTTAATCTCCGGAACCATATTTCCGGAACCTACTTTTGGAATCACTTTCCAAGTTTAGTTCGGTATTAGAGGTGTTGTGAATTAGCTTAGTTTAACTATGTTAAACATAGAATTTTCCTTTACTTAAGGAAACTATAGTTATTCATAACTAACTTTAAAGGTTCCAAAGGAATTTTTAAAGTATACAATTCACCCCCCCCCCCCACTTGTATATTGAGCATCTCATACTATATTTTGATCCTACATTTATTCCTCCTAACTTCTTTATGTTCCCATATATCCTCTTCTATGTTATTATTTTCCAAAATTTCTTTTACTAGCTGAGTCGTCTGATTTTACATCACTTGTTCACTAATTTCAAGAATTTGGATAGGATCTTTTTATAAAGATATATCTGGATCAATTTATATGTTCTTATTGGTCAGAAAAAAAATGAATCTATAATATACATAATAAATAAATATGTACAGAATCAACAACTTCATATAGTCTATGTCTCGTTTCCAAATGGTATTCTAAAAATCTAATTATTTCTAGGATATTAAAAGGGATGATGTACCAATGAATTATTTTCCCATTCTTAGACAAATATATAATTATTTTCAATATATGTAACTCCATGAAAACTAGATCTCTCACTCAATATTATATTGAATTTTTTTGGTTATTCGCATTGATAATTCCCATTATTGAGTGTCAATAATAAAATTCAGAATAGTATTTAGTTTCATAGTTTCCTCCTCTATGTGATATAGGCATAAAATATTCATTTTAAAAACTACATCACAAAAAATTGGAGTAAAAAATATTACCCCATGTTTCTTCATGTTGTTAAATTTAAATTATTGAATAGAAGATATTATTTTATAATAATTCCAATAAAGGTAAATATTGATCCCACATACCATGAATGTTTTTCAATCATGACCTAAATTTATGTTATAATGTACGAATAGCCCTTTCAAACTTTCTATAAATTTGAGGATTATAGTAGGTTCTCAAATGTAGCTTAGTTCCATGAACTTTTGAAATAATCTTCCATAATTTTTATATAAACTGAAAATCATGGTCAGATAAAATTAAATCTATTGTACCATTGTTTCTAAAAACTTGATTAATATATGGTCATGATATTATCCCAAGATGTAGACATTACCTTATAGTGAGGAAATACGAGGAATTGGTAAGGTGATAAATACTTACCCATATGGAATCATTATTTATTTGATTATTAGTAAATCTAGTGGAAATGTATTTATTAATATCATCAAATTTACACACATTAATAAGTATATGTTAAAGTAATCCTTTTATATTTTTTCATTAATCATTTAACTAATGGAAAACTAAATATCCCGATACATAGTCTGTAATTTCCCATTACATATTATCACACCAAAAATATTCAATCAAATCATGATACATTTTGGTTTTAACATGGTGTATATTTAAATTATAGTTCTGGGATTCATCTAATATTTATATCTTCAGCTCAGGTATGGATGGAACACACAATATAATTCCAAATTTAATCACACTATCATAATAAAAAAAATTATGGTTTCATGTCATTAAAATCATTAATTTTATTTTTTAAACACTTATCATTGATTTCATAATTTTTAATCATTTATAATAAATATGGTTTGACAATAATTTGTAAAAGATGTTATTTTTCACATTCCCTAATAATTCACATTTCCAACTTTACTATGTTTCTAAATAATTTTTCATTTCCAATCCCTATCTTAGAATGAACTTAATGATCTTTCTTACTCAACACATTAGCTACCATCTTATCCATTACATTGTGGTACTATATTGAGAAATAATAATCATTAATTAGTTCTATCAATCACCTATACCTCATGTAGATCTACTTCAAGGAAAAATATGTATTTTAATCTTTTTTGATCTGTATATATCTTCTATTTTTCATCACAGATAAAATGACTTCATATCTTCAAGGTAAAAATTACAATTCCCAAATAAATTTCATGGGATTGATAGTTTTATTATTAGATATTTATCCAATTTAATGAGAAGTAAATAACATGATGATTTTTTATAGTGACACATCCAAGTAATTTCTTCGATGATAGACTGTATATAAGGAATCCATCCCCTATAGATGGTTATGTAAAACCTAGAGCATTAATAAATATCATCACTAATTCTTCAAAACATTATTTAAATTATTCTATCCAAAATAACATAATCCATTTTTGCATCATCTAGGTTATTGGGTTTTTTGATGGGGAAATTTTTTCATCAAATACATATAGTAACCTACAAATCCAGGGAAATCGCATACCTGATCTATGGTTTTTAGTGTATTCCATTATTTTACTACCCATATAATTGAATAATTATATGTAATTACATCCTAAGAGATGACATAGAAAAGAAAAAAATCACAAATCTAGAATTCACAATATCTAAATTTCCCATATAATTCTTTTTCCCTAAGATTCTCAAGAATGATTCATAAAATCCACTTATTACATTATTTAATTTTTAAATATACCAATATATATTCAATAAATACCAAAAATAATTACCAATATATTTCATGAACAATAACTTCATCATATTATTAAAATTATATTATCAATTAGGCATTACAATGGTCTTAACATTGAAATCATATTTCTTATACCTTTTATGAAATATTTTCTTTAGAATAACATCCATACTTACTAGAAATTAATGATACCCTGAACAAATAACAATATTTGAAAAATATTTAGCTCCATGAATTTTTTCAAACAAGTCATCATAATAAGGTGTGGGATACCAGTTATTTATCTTAAAAGAATTTTTTTTCCAACAATCATTGAAAATTATTATAGTCCAGAACTTCTTCTTCACAGGTATATAAGGATCTTCTTAACAAGAAACTCTTGGGAATATGGAAAAAAATATCACACAACACCTAAATTTATTTCATTAATTCAACTTTCTCCACTATAGCAATTCTATAGGGAGTCAAAGATATTGGTTTTTTCAGGGGATAGTTCAATAGAAAACTCAACTTCACACACATGTAGATTCCAAGTAAGTTCTTCAAAAAACTCATCAATGAATAATTTCAAAATAAGTACATCTTATATCTTTGGGTTATCTTTCCAATCCATAGGTTTTCTATGTTATTATTCTCCAATATTTTTAGTGAGGATAACTTTTTCGTGTGGATCCATGAATGATTCAGATGATGAAAAATATATTCTAAATGAAATTAATTATATATCTTCATCAAAAATTGTGATATCATTCTATTTATAATAATTTCTTTCATTATACATGTAAAATAAATCCATACCAATTATTAGTTTAAATACAACCTTTTTTATAATAATCAAAAATTTAAATAAGTTATGTCTTAGAATTATAATAGGAATTTAACAAAATATATTTGTTTTAATAATATATCCTCTAGGTGTCTTGGTTGATAAATACAATATTTGTGAGATAAAAAAAATTATTTTCTTATAAAACATTAAATACATAAAAGAGTGGGTTACTCGGTAATCAAATAATTCATTAGTTAACTTTTTATTTATTGTCAAAGTAACTACCACCACATCTCTAAGAACATAAGATTTGTTTTTTATAAATTTGTATGTCTATTATACCACCCATAACCTCTTTTAGGATAATTTTCTTTTATGTTCTATGAATTTGTTGGCAAAGATCTACATCTCTATATAGTTAACTCAATGAACATTGATTTCCACTCCATTACCCATTCATTCATGAGTATGTTATACATTCTCTCCGCAAATAAATAAAATCTTGTTCCCTTGATGAATGTACTAGTTTTTTTCCCTTCACATATATTATATGATGTAAATTTCCCCTTCTATTCATCCCATTTACAATTATTTTCTTCACGAGGTTCTTATTCATCATATTCTTCTATTTCATTCCTATGAACTCATAAGACTTGTAGAATTATTTATCTTTCTTGATACCAGATGATATTATATCCTAATATGATGAAAATGTTTTTAATACTAACACCCTTTGAAGTATTAGCCTTATTCCACCTGATAAATGGTCAATATTACTCTTTGGATTATATATTTAGCCTGAATTATAAGTTTATAACCTTATAATGTTGGCTTCATATGTCGCAATATTTTCATCTTCCTTGTTTTTGAGCCTTTGGAATTGTATCTCCATTTTTACTTTGGGTCTATGGGGAATTTATTTTTCCACAATCATTATTTTAAAATACTTCCATTCCACGATCATTCTTTCATTTCACATCCTTAGTGTTTTGAATCGATTCACACCATTGATCTGCATCCCCCTTGTGATAATAAAAATCTATGACAACCATATCTCTTTTATAACATCAAAATGTGAGAAATATATTTTCTATGGAACTTATCCATTTCCCCACTACAAAAATAATTCTATTTTCATTTAATTTTGTAGGTTTATATTTCATGAAACAGTCTATCATTGTTAAACCATGTTGAGGATATTCATGTTTTTCTATATAAGCAAGGTTATTGATCATTACCTGAGTTAGCTTCCCTTATATAATTATAATTTTTTTATCTATAGCTCTAGATTCATTATCTTTACTTGTAATGAAATACCTACATATATTCGGTATGTTAATATATATTTTTTCCCTTCCATAAGGATCCATTTCAAAATAATATAATGCACTATATTAGATCATCAAATTATGAATAAAAATGTATAATTATGAAACTAGTGAAATAGAAAGTATAAATAGATAATTAGAGCATAGATAGTTATAGAATAATAATATTAGTATTATTTTTAATATCCAAAAATCATAAATAAAAATTCACATATTTCATAAAGTAAAAGGTACTTTCATGGGTGCTTTCAAATGATGTTTAGGTTTGAGTTATTTAGGTATATCAGAGTGACTGACCAAAGTCGTCTATCAAAGGAGGAAGTAACATATGAAAACATATTAAAGGTATTTTGAAAATAAAATAAAACACACACACACTACATGAAAGGATGGGGTTTTTAAATTATTTATAAAACCATAAGAATTATGCTGGAAAAAAATACAATATTTTTTGTTTTTTAGGTTTGAATTGAAGTTCAATTAAAAAGACACGATAAGAAGATATTTTTTCGAAAATATTTTCACAGGAGTAATCGATATAACTCTACATATTCACATATGTTTTAATCATTATCATTTAAATTAATTATCACTAAATTATGATCCCCTAATTTTTTAACTCGGGAACCCTATAATAAGTAAAATTACCACAAAGATGAAGTGAATTAAGGCCTACACTTGCTTTGGAACATGCAATCATAGCACCCTCCTTTGATTGACATTATAAGACTAGCTTATGATCAGTGGTAAATTATGTAACATTTACATTCTGAAAAATGAGAGGATTTGTGTTTAAGTAATATATTTTAAATATACAAATTTATCTTGTGTTCTTTTATTTCACCAGTTTTGGTCATGCTTTCACAATTCACATATTACTCGACCTCGTGTGTTTTTTCCTGAATTGTTCAATTTCATGAATAGTTTCTTATAGATTTAAATATCCATTAATATTTCATTTTAAGTGAATTAACGTAACTCATTTATTGAAAATAAATTAATGAAGAAGGTATGAGTGATATATATTACTAAAAATAACTACTATTTTATGGGTGGTGTAGTCAATCTAGAAACATTTTGCATTAGCAATGATTTAGAAGGTGTATTAACCAATATCATTTCTAATATTTAATTCCAACCCAAATAGAATGACTAAGGTAAAATAACAATTAAGAAAATATAATAAACAAAGTAAATATAATTGTAATTGAGATGTTTATTTCTTGAACCAAAACATTAACAGACGAATAAGAAGAAGAATATTTTTATGTAGGGATCCTAGATTAAATTTATTTCCATCCCTAAATGCCTGGATAAATGAATTAAAACCAATTCTCATATTCCTTAAATAATTTAATTCACGTTCCAACCCATCCAGATGATAAGAATATATATTTATTGAGTGTTGGGGAGGCTAGGATACAAGTGGATTCAAGTCTGAATGGGGAGATTTGGCCAAATATTTTAAGCCATTTAGCATTGACTATTTTTCCTCCAAAACATGTGTTTCATCTATCCTCCATGAAGGTTTAAATGTGAGGAATTGTGTCCTTGAGCGTATCCCCATAATTGGTCCAAATGAAATCTTGTATGTAGAAGATATGACAAAAATATAGAACTGATGTGAAATCATGTGATTACAGCTCACCTTTGACTTCATGGCCCTTTTACTCCAATCAAATGAATGATTTTTCTAAATTTTTCGGAATGAAATTTGTATCCCATTAATTCAGAATCCTATTTAAAAAATTTAATTTTAAATCAAGACATATTAAAATATATATATTTGGAATGCTATAATGTATTTTAAAGTGTAAAACTGTAATTTCCATCAAATTTTAAAATGAATGTTCTAATCACAATTATTTCTATAAATAATCATATTTAACACAATTTTAGGAAATTATGAAATTTATAATCACTAAAATATTCAACAAAATAGTTTTTTTTCAACTCCCCAGACTTACCCTTTTGCACTCCTAGCCAAAACCTCATATCATGCATTCAAAAAAATTGTTACAAAATTTTCATGTTCATATTTCTCAATCCAGTGTTGAAATTTAGGAAAATTAAGAATCTCATAAAGATTCAATAAAAATAAAAAATAAATTTATTTTATCTTAAATTGTGTCACAAACAAGTACAATGAGTTTCATAACACTAATCATAACGAAAAAAAGTCATGGGTCTTCTATGCCACTAATTCTCCACCGGTGTGTGTGTGCTCACCACTCCAAGATCATAAATCCACCATTTATTTGGTATATTCAGGTAATGTAAAACAATTATTATTTACTTGTTTAATTTAATTCACATGTTCTAAATTCTGTTGCAATCAAATTTCAAGACCCACTAACTTAAGAATTCCCGAAAGTAAAAACTTAAGATCCTGACCTAGAAATCCTCATATGTTGTACATTTAATCACTCGCTTAATCTATTATTTTTTTGGTATTTTAGTCGAACATGGAACAAATGTCACTCTCAACTCTCAAACCATGTTCTATCTCCTCATAACACCAATTTGAATGGTTATAATAGGATCCAAAGTTGAGGAAGAATGGTTTTTGACCTTCCTAACACACAACCCATATTTTTGATTTTTTTGTTTTCTTAAGGCTTAAAACTGTTGGATAACAGGTACACATGCATAAGTCAATTACGTATAGTAATAAAATTCAGTAGAAGAAAAATGAATTTACGGATCATACCGTGATTTTTTCATACCTAACTTGACTACACCATCAATTGAGTAGGAAAAATTTCACATGTCGTTATTTAGTGAAATTTTATATGGAGAAATACATGAAACAATTTACCATGAAAAAATATCACATATAAGAATGTCAAAATCTAAAAGGTTTTATAATCACACAACCAATCATATCATTTATGACAAAAAAAATTTATAAAAATAATCCCTTGATGATGAAATATTACTCATTCATAAAATTCTACAAATGAATTTTGAAAACATTCATTTTCTATTTATTCCACATGAGAATGTTACTTCATATCTTTTTTTTTTTGTTTTTTTTAATTTAACAAAACACATAATAAAAAATACACAGCAATCTCATAAATAAAAATCCTAAATATCTACCCCAAAATGTTGTCCCCTCCACCACACATAATATATTTCATTTTCTTCATTGTGAACTTATTAAATAATATATGCACATGAAATGTATAATTTTAAATAGGACAAAGAATATAAAAGTAAAAGGGATAAGAACATCCTGATATTCTCAAGTAATTATGGGGTCATGCAGTTTGATGAAATCCACTACATCAGTACAAAGTACCTAAATGTATTTCTTCAAAGGTTTCCCATTGACTGTAAAGCTCATTCATGTGTCTACTTGTGTGATCTCAACTGTGCCATATAGCAAAACATTACATACAATATAAGGACCTAACCGTCTCAAATGATACTTACAAGACATCATCTTTAATCGTAAACTATAGTGTATAAATTTATCTCAAACATGAAACTACCTTTGTTGGATCATTTCTTCATGATCTGTTTTTTATATTTCCTTATCATGCCTTGAGTTATCAAATGTGGACAATTGAATCTCTTGAAGCTCTTGAATTTTCAGCTCGCTTTGAATTGCATCTTAGGCAAAATCCATGTCGTATTTATTTATATCCCAATAAACCTCATGATCGAATTCCATGGAGAGCTTTATGTCTTTACCAAAAACAATTTGAAATGGGTACATATCGATGGGAGTTTTGTATTCCATCATATAACCCCAATGCGCATCACCTAAGAACTTGCTCCAATCCATCCTATTTGGTTGCATGGTCATTGACAAAATTTGTTTCATCTCACAATTTGAATCCTCAGGCTCTCCATTTTTTTGGGATGGTATGGTGTTGATGTTTTTTATGTCATTCCAAACTTCCAAAGGAGGGAAGCATGATTTTTATTTCAAAAGTGTGTCCCTTGGTTCCTGATGAAGTCCTTCAGCACTCCAAACCTTCAAAAATCATTTCTTTGACAAATTCCAATGCAACATGAGAATCATTAGCCCTAGTGGCCGTATCCTCCTCCCATTTTTTCACATAATCAATAGTCACAAAAATGTATAAGAAACCCAAAGAACATGTAAAAGGACACATAAAATTAATTATCCACACATCAAAAATCTCATAGAATAATATGGATTTTTGAGGCATCTTATGTATCCTAGAAATGTTTCCCATGTGTTGAAAATATGAGCATCATGGAAAAAGCTAGGCCAACATAATATAAAGTCTGATACATTACTAGATGTCTATTGGGCTCCAAATTGTCCTCTAGATGAAAGTGTATAGAAAAATGAAGAATAGACTCAAACTCCTGATCAGGAACACACCTCATAATGACTTGATCACAACACATGCGCCAAAGGTAGGGATCATCCCGCCCATAATACCAAGACTCACTTTTTAATTTTTGGATATTATGTTTCTTTAAATATTTATGGATTTAGGATGAAACAAGGTAGTTCACTAAATCATTATACCAAGGATTCATACATGAGATGGAATCAATATTCTCATCTGGGAAACTGTCCTGAAGGGGTTCCTAGTCCATGGTGTTTGCCTCTAATTTGTGAGTAATCCTACTCATGTGGTCTGCCACCATGTTTTCTGACACCTTCATTCCCTTTATTTTAATATTTAATTCTTAAAGAAGTATCATCCCTTAGATAATTATGAGCCTTGAATATATCTTCTTAAAGAGGTACATCAGATCTACATAGTCTTCAAAAAAACAACCACTTTAGATCCCAATAAATATGAATGAAGTATATCTAAATAAAAAATAATAGTAAGAAAATATTTTGCCATTGTAGTGTAGTTTTATTTCGTTGAATCTATTATCTTCCATGCATAGTAAATCACATGTGAAAGTCCCTCCTCCCACAATGATAAGACAGATCCAACCGCGAAGTTGGATGCATCCCCAATAAACTCAAAACTAAGCTCCCACCATAGTGGTTGTATGATAACTGTAGTGGTCATATTCTTCTTTATATCATCAAAGGACGCCCTAAAAGAATCATCAAATACAAAAACTGAATCCTTTTCAAATAATCATGACATTGGAAGAGAAATATTATTGAAATCAATGATGAAATGTTGATAAAATATTTCATTCCCAAGGAAATATCTAACATCATGCACTCATGAAGGATAGGGTAAGGATGAAATGACATCAGACATAGATCTATCAAACTTTATCCAATGTTTTTACACTTCATTCCCTAATATAATTACATTCTCTGCCATGAAATGACACTTTTCAATGTTCATGACCATATTCTTCTCAATAAAATGATTCAACACCTTTCCCAAACTAAAGATACATTCATAAAATGGAGATACATACACTGTAAATTCATCCATAAATACCTCCATTTATGTCTCAGTAAAATCTGAAAAAAAATCACCAAGTATCTCTTGATGCTACCTGGGGAATTGCAATGTCAAAATGGCTTCCTTCATTAGGAAAATGTACTAAACGGATAAGTGAATGTTGTCTTGTCCTGATCCTCTAGGAAAACAGGAACTAGAAAATATCATGGAAACCTATCCCGAAAACAATAATGTGTCTTTCGAGCTAGTCTCTAAAGCATTTGGTCTATAAATGGGAGGTGTGAAATGGTTCTAGATAGTGGATTTATTTAGTATCCTATAATGAATACAAACACACAACTATTTTCCACTCTCATTGGAACTAATTATTCTCTCTCATTTTTTAAAATAATAAAACCACTTTTCTTAGGAACAACTTTAATAGGACACACCCACTGGTAATTTGAAATGGGATAGATTATACCTACCTCTAGAAATTTTTCAACTTCCTTTTTAACAGCTTCCAGAATAGTTGGATTCAGACTCATTCGTGGCTACCTAATTAGGTTATCCCCATCCTCAAAAAGAATATTATTCCTGAAATGGAGGGGATAATAACTAATATGTCATCCAATTTCCATGGAATCTCCCTCATATTCTCCCACAAAAGATTCAATAAAATTATTAATGATTGATAGATACATTTTTAGCAATAATAAAAGGTAACTTTTCCCCACTCAACATGTAAGAGTAATTGAGATTTGGTGGAAATGGATACATTTCTAATGAAGGGGTGAAGTAAAGATGGAGACATTGAAGGAACTGAAATATGTGTAAAAATAGCATCAATATTAAAATAGACATCATAAATATTAGAGAATAATGAATCAAGTCCATCAGAATACTCTATAACCATGTCATAATAATAATTAACATGATCAAAATCAGTATACAAATCAATATCAAAATAAAATCCAAGATAGGATTGTGTATCAGAAAGTGGTGTGGAAGTGATCCTAGACATCAAGATAGAACTAGTACTCATAATCTCCCTAATCATAGGACAATCAAACTCTCTGGGGGTTTTAATTGGTTGATAAAAATAGGAGATAAAAAATGTTAAATGGTCCTTTGAGGGGTTCTTCATGGAGTCCATAACATTAAATATCACAACATCCTCTCCAATCGCCATGGAATATGTAACCCAAATAAAAATAATGATATTTTTTGCAGTTTTGAGTAAGGGCCTACCTAAGATAAAGGGATCATTAGAACTTACATAATCATCCTCCTTGCTATGGATGTAGAAATCTAATAGATGGATCATGTCTCTTACCCAAACAAGTACATACACAAGGACTCCCACTAGATATGATGTAACTTTATTTTCCAATTATTCCACTAACTTCATCGGAATCAACTCACCAACCTATAAAGAATAGAATACATAGTGAGGCATCACATTTATAGAAGATTATAAATCAAATAAATCATCAGAATAGGGTAACTCCCCTATGGTGCATGGGATAGTGAATTTCATGGGATCATTGAACATTGTTAGCATTGTTAGTGTTGTTGTAATGAGTTTTGACACATCCCTCTGAAGATTGATCCTCTAATTTCCATTGATCCCTCTTCGATTGGTACAATGTTCTTTTAAGAATTTGGCATACCTTCGGATTTTTTTAATGGATTCAAGTAGAGGGAAGTAGATCTCCACATAATTTAATATGTCCAAAACCTCTTTTGACATTTCCTTATCAGCCAAATTTTTTGTTTGAACAAATATATTTGGAAATGGAAGGGGTTTAGGAGGAACACCATCAATCATTTGATTACATTTATATTTATCCTTTGGTTTTTCATTAGATGGTATGGAATGGGGATTCTTCGATGCTAAGGTGAATCGTAGTGGAATGGTCAGTGAAAAAGTATTAGTTTTTTGCTTCCCACTTCTCAATGTGATGTAATTGACATTCCCCTTTGGTTTTGGAGTACGTTGGAATTGAAAATTTCAAGATTTCATACTTACCAGCACATAGAGGAGAGTGGAAATATGGCTTATTTGTGTTTTCAATTCCCTCAACTCCAGTCCTTGACTCTCTAGATCATTCTATTGATTAAGAACAATTTTTTTCAAAATATCATTTATATTACAATCTACCATTGGATGATAATTCCATTCTTGTTGACTTGTTTATTCTTTGGATTCAAATATCCTTTAGCGTTTTTGTACACCATGATTTTATGGTAGCGTCTACTAATGATTTTTTTTGAAAAGGGGGCCTTTGATGTTTTCCAAAGCCATGCCCCATGTTTGATTGATCCTTAAACCCATGGTTTTATATTGATGAAAAGGATTCATACTTCTTCTAGGGAAGTGATTTTTGTTGTTATTGATATGGTCAACCATGAAATATGGTAGCTCAATCCTCGATCTCTTATAATTGAGGGAAACAATCATTTGGGTTGTTAGTTTAAGTGTAAATTCAACAAGGTTTTGAAGGAGTGGGTTGGGATGTCTTTTGATCCAATGCAATCTAACAAACCATATTGTTAAATTATTCCATCTTGGTATTAATTAAATGACTCGCAGGATAATAAATAAATACCTGATATACTCCCCTGACATGTGGTGTACCTTGATCTCCAAAATTTTGGGATTTTTTTGCATATATTATTGATCAATGCTGGTGAAACTACTTGTGTTTTGTTCATCAATTCTTCTCCAGCTACAACATCCACCATGATCCTCTCTATAGGCTTGATTCCGTCATATATGTATTGGATGAGGAGTTTCTCATTGATTTTGTGATGTGGAAAGCCTGTGTAGAACATCCTGAATCACCCCATGTAATCATACCTTAACTCCCATTCTTCTTGCTTGATCCTCGATATCTCTTTATGAAGAGAAGTGGTGCTTGATGATCGATAAAATTTCTACAAGAAAAGGAATTTTAAATTATTCCAACATGTTACATATTCATGTTGTGAATAATACATCAAATCATTTAGCACTCCGTCAATTGAAAATGGAAATCCTCTTAGTTTTATTTGATCTTCAGAGAAATTTCTAGGCATTAGCGTTGAGAAAACCACATTAAATTCTTTTAAATAATTATTCATATCGTCAATAGATAATTGATGAATTTTTTGAATAATTTTAATTAATCTAGATTTCATATCAAAGTCTGATTCATCATTTGGTTATGAAATACAATTTGGTCAATAGTTAATATCTGGTGTAGCCAACTCTATAATGGTTCTATTAAGTTCATTATTATTATTTTGTCCATTGGTTCTTGTTTTATATTCGAATTTTAATTTTATCCAATTTCAATGTTACTAGAATGAAGGAATTCTCTAACTGGTTGAATATTGAAACTTCTCATAGACTGAGAATGTATGATTTGAGCCTTAAGGTTTAGTTTAATCTCAGGATCAAGATCTAAGAGATCATATGGATTATTTCTTATCATACTTAAATGGAAGATAAAACTAAAATGAAGAAAATTGGAACGTAATAAAATTATATGAAGTTTGATTTTATGTTCTAATAAAAATAAAATGACATAAAAAACAAAATCTTGAGAAAGGGGAAAGGTTAAAGGAAGAGGAGAAGGAAATAATAAAAATGAAAAATAAAAAAATGCCTCTAATTGGTTGAATAGATTACTTTATTCCCCAGTAACAAGAAAAATTTGAAAGACTCTATCATGAACTCTTTCAAATGATGTTCTGTTCTGGGTTATTTAGGTGCAGGAGAGTGGATAACTAAAGTTTTCTCTCAAAGGAGGAAGTAAATTAAGACATCATATTAAACATATTTTGAAAATAAAATAAAAAAATTAAATAAATTGGTTGAAATTATGGGATTTTATATCATTTATAAAACTAAAATACATATTATAGAAGAATATTTTTTTTGTTTTTATTTTTAAAATGAAGTTTGATTAAAAAGACCTAATATGAAGATATTTTTTTGAAAATATTTTCAAAGGAATAATCGGTCTAACTGTAACTTTCACACTTGATTAATAATTATAATTTATATTAATATTCACTTAATTATGACCCCCTAATTTTTTAACTACCAAAACTTATGTGAAATAAATTTACCATAAATATGAAGTGAATTAAGGCCTAGGTTATCATCAGAACATGCAATCATAGCACACATCTTTGATTGACATTATATGTCTAGCTTATGGCCAGTGGTAAATTAGAGAACATATCCATTATATAAAATGGGGATGATTTGTGTTTAGAGAATATATTTGATCTCTACAAATTTTTCTCATGTGATTTTATTTCAATGGTTGATGTCGTGCTCTCACAATTCATACACTACTCGGCCTCATTTGTTTTTGAATGAATCATTCAATTGATTGCAAATTTTATATTAAATTAAATACTCAATTAATAAATAATGTTAATTGAATTAAAGTATCTCATTTATTGAAAATCAATGAACGAATAATGTAGGAGGTACACTTATTACAAAAAAATTACTTTTTCATGGGCGGTGTAGTCATCGTATAAATGTTTTTCATTCACAAAGGTGTAGAAAGGGTGCACACAATCCTGTTTCTACTCGTGAATTCTATCCCAAATAGAAATATTAAGGGAGATTAAAATTGAATAAAACATATGAAACAAAATAAATAGAATAATAATTAACAAGTTTATTTCTTGAAAAAAAACATTAACAAAAGAAGAAGAAGATTGATTCGATGAAGGGATCTTAGATTCAAGATCTCTCTCTATCTCTCTTGAAATGCTTTGAGAAATGGAGTGAAACCAATTATATTTTACCTTAAATCTTATAATCCATTGTCTAACCCCTAAAAATGATAAAAATACTTATTTATAAATTGGAGGTGAGGCTAGGATTCAAGTCCTTTCAACTGTGAATAGGGAAATTATGTCAAATATATTTAGCACATTTTACCACCGGTCTGACCACCAAAAATCTTGATTCAGCTATCCTTACATCAGGATTAAATGTCCATATTTCATTCCAATATTTCCTCCAAATTTTTTGGACAAATCCATCCTTGTATTAAGAAGATATGACCCATATACCTACTGATGTCCAATCTGGTTAGTCCAGTATACCTTTGGCTTCATGGACATTTTACTCTAATCAAATGCATGATTTTGTCATATTTTCCTGAATGATTGTTGTATTAAATTAATTCAGGAACCTATTCTAAAAAAATAAGTTCCTATAATACAGATTAAAATATTTATGTATAAAATTCTATAATATATTTTAAAGTGTGATACTAGAATTTTCATCAAATTTTCAAATGAATGGTTTAATCCCAAACATTTAATAAATAATCATATCTAACACAATGTGAATAAATCGTTTAATTTAATAAGAATAAAATATTCAAAAAAATAGTTTTTTATGATAAAATTTTTTAAATATTTTTTGAATCAACTAAATTATATCCCATTGATATGTATAGTAATTTTTTTAAACTTATACCCACTAATTGTCTTCTAGTGAAAATTAGGTTAATACAAAATATGACCCTTTTTAAGGCATTATCCTTGGGTATATCTATTCCACATCAGTATCTAATTTCTATTATTAATAAAGAGTTCTTTCCAAGTAATCGAAAAAATTTATATCTTTCCAAAAATTCATGACATTATCCATTACAAACACTTGTTCTTAGAGTGTTTCATTGGATTATTTTTTCTAAATTTTTTTAAATCTAGTTCTTAAAAATTATACCAAACATATCCTGATACCAAAAATAAAAACCCAATCTCAATTATCCTAGATATAGTGGTTACTTTTTACATTGGCACTATATACAAGTGATTACATCCCAAGGGATAAAATATTTTATTAGTCATGGAAAACTAGATGCATGCTTTATTCTCACACTAAATTTTAAAACATACTATTTTATTCGATAACATTATTATTAACAATAGAATATCATTTCATATCAATCATATTACACTATTAAAATCATGAGGAATGGAAAAAAATAAAAGGGTGATCTCAGATGATCAGTAATGGAATGTGTACAAGAGAAGCTATCATATAATAAATAAGGCATGAATGTTATGGTCAGAATTAATGATGGTAAAATAATTACATATAAATATTCACTTGACCCCTTAGATTTATCCATGTAAAAATAACTACTCATATAATAACATTTACATCAATAACTGATTTCATAATTATGGAATTCATAATGTTCACCATCTTAAACATAATGTCAAGGCCTGATAATAGAATACCTTACATAAATCAATAATGGATATTCCAAAGAACCAATTAATCTTATCTCCTAGGTCCAATTAATGAATCTATGATCCATGTAACTCTTGTCTACAAATGTCACTTAATATGTCCAATTCATTCATAATATAAATAAATAACACAATATCATCAACATTTCTTAATAATAAGTAATTTCTTATATTGGATGAACTAGCATACAAATTTCAATGTTTTCCCTACTAAAATTGATCATATGGAATATAGAAAAATATATTACATGGTAAAATTAGAGTACATCCTAATTAAATCATAATATTCATTATAGGAAATTTTTTTATAGGTGAAAATAATTTTACATTTTCCCTATAATATTTTGTGACAGTAATACTATTTTCATTTTTAAAAAACATATTTTGAATCTAAATATATAAAAAATATTTTGAAAAAAATTATTTTGAAGGAAATATGTATACATTTAAATAAATTTTCAAATCCAATAGTATTCATGAATATTGGAAAAAAATTAATGTGTATGTTAAAATAATGGTTCTGTTAAAACATTTTTGTAAAAAGTTCCTTGTTTAGAGAATGAAAAGAAGATTCCTTTTGAAAAATTATAATAAAATTAAAAATGTGTAAAAATAACATTATTAAATTATTTAATATTAATAAAACATCATTGAAATCATTTTATATAAATTATTAACCTAGAATAAATATATTCCAAAATGAAAGAATAAAAAAGTTGATTTTCAATAAAAAAAAGTCTATTAGACGCATGTGTAATTTATGATGGGAAAATGAAAAGGAGAAGATTAATATCCAAAATAAAAAAAATCATAAAATAATATTTATTTTTTTTCAATATATAAATATCATATATTTCACCCAGTAGAAACCGACATATATAAAATCCCAAATAATCATGAGATTGTGAAATAAACTCTTACCTCATGTCAAATTTTTTTATAAGTGATTTACACTTCTATATAATAAATTTAAATTTAATATAAATATAAAACTAAATCATATAAATAATAAAAATTTCATATATTTTACAATTATAAAATTTAAAAACCCAGTTGATTCTAATTCTTTATAAAAATTGTCCTTTTTTAAGTGTTAACTCTATCATTTTTCATATACATTTTGGTTCAGTAGTTTTCTTCCTTACAGGACTCTCATAGCCCAATTATACCTATAATATTAATGTTGATAAATATATAATATGTATTCATTATATACATATTGATAATAATACAAGAATAGAATACATTAAAAATGAATCACATCGCTTCATGAAGGTGGTAGTCCACACGAACACATAAGCTATGTTATCATTTTTTAATGAGCGGAATTGTAAGAAGGTATATGATATATTATATTTTAATATTAATAATTATTTCATAAATTATATATTTGTTAATTATTTCCATAATTAGAACCATTCATGTAAAGTGGTGATGAAAAATGAATTACACCACTACACGAAGATGTTATGTCTATGTACACACGAGTGATGTTTGCATTTTCCCATAGAATGGAAAGTATATTAGTAATTTTATTTCCAATAGAATAATAAAATATAATTATATGAAATATTATAATTTTATTATATGATCATGGTTGTATAAAATTTTGAGGAGGTATAATATGATATAAAATGAAAACACTCTATTTAAAGTTATACCTCTTCTTCGAAAAACCACCAATAGATAACACCATAATACTTCTAGATTAGACCATTAATGAGAAAATATCCCACAGTTTGTGGGGATGAATTTTTTCAAATGATTTTTTAATGTATTGGTTGATTCAAGCTCCTCAATAGGTGTGAATAATAGATGGTAAGTGGTTGCCTTTTATAAGTGAGGGGAGGTACACATATGAAATTAGTTAATTTATTTTAATAATATGATAATATATCATGTGAAATCAGATAAATTTTGAAAAATATTTGAATAATATAATATTATTGTCAAAATAAAACATAAAATATTTAATTTTATACAATTTCGAGTTGAATTTCTATGATAAACTATTATTTTAAGCCCCGATAAACTTATTTATACCCTAAGTGTGCTAATAATTTTATTTTTGTTATGACTATTCACTAAGAAAAAAGGTAATTTAAACATAATACCAAATAATATTTATACTATTTTAAAATATCAAATTTATTTTAAATAATTAAATAATTAATATTAGTGTAAAATAAGTTTAATATAAGTGCACAAAACAAAATGAAAAATCATTTTTAGAAAAAAGTTTTTTAACATAAAAATGATTTCAATGAAAAATGAAGTATGATGTTTATACCAATGGAATTAGTTAGATTATAATAAATAAAATGATAATTATTTTTCTTGAAACCCATAATAATACATAAAGGATTCTTATAAATACATTATTCAGATAAAATATTGAAAAAAGTTTTCTTTTGGACAAACAACATTACTTATATTTCTAAACTATTAAAAATAAATTTATAAATCAAAATTATATTTTATATGAATTTTATTACTACTTAAATAAAAATTTGTTCTATACACAAGGTTTCAATATCTTTTATGTAATTATTATAGAATTATAATGTCATAATATTTATAGTTTTTAAAATTGGTATTTTTCTTTAATCACTAAAACTAAATGATTATACAAAATAGAGAAAATTCACCCTAAGATAATATTTACATGATAATTTCAAATAATATAATCATTTATTTAAATAAAATTTTAAAAATGATAATTTATGTTTTAATCATATTATTTAGTAATGTTACATACATTTTGTTGTGGATGTTTTAAGATGAAAATTATACATACTATAATTATATGTCGGGTGTTACATTGGTCTCCCCATCAAATAAGGGTGATGGAGTGTAATAAATAATATAATATAAAAAATATTATACCACTCAAAATGTTTATTTGAAAAAACCTATATAAGCCTCGTTCAATAGCAAACATTCCATTTGAAAACCCAACAACAATATATATGAACCAAGAAGCTAATACAATTCTACGCTAATAAGAATAAAGTATTGTATTAACTTCAACAATTTTTTAATAATATATCACCAAAGTATTATGATATCCATCATCAATTATAATTTAAAATACAAAAAATCATTCCCATGTCCTGGTTCATTCATTTGACATTGTAATCCCAATTTCTATATCATTTCACATTAATTATGATCCCAAAAAATTGTTCCCATTCAATTATGTATATCACTATCATCATTAATTTCCAAGAACAATCCTTATTCCATAAATTAATATAATATTACCATCGATGCTTTTGGCCACTATGAAACTAATATACCTCCATCAAAGGATTATATTGTCTAATTAGATATATCTTGTGATAATAATTAATAAGAAAAAAAACTAAGAAACATATACAATTACCAAAAAAACCTCTCAATATAAGACAACCAACCCAAAATCGTCCCAAACATACTTCAACAACATCCATAATGGGTTTTAATGATAAAAATTTTATTTTTAATAAAAAAATTATTCTACAACCAATAAATATCAACGATAAAAAAATAAAAATTCAAAAATTTCATGAATATTATTATAAAATAATGTCCAAATCTATTCATCCATTATTTTTTGAATTCCATAAAATAATATTGTAATTTAGCATTTTATTATATAAATTAATTTTGATTTGGTCCCACAGAGTAATAAAACCTTATATTTTTCCAATATTCAACAGTAGTCAAAATCCTTAAATAAATATTCCCAAGGAAATTTTCTACAATATAAATCAACTCTAATAAATACGATTGACATGAATAAATTACATGTTCATATGAATATTTATTTCAATATCCATAAAATTGTATAATATATTTAAATATGAAATTCAATCATTAAAACTAACTTTAAAATCTACCACACATTCTAGGAAATAATAAAAATCTATATCAATTACATAGTCATAGTGGCATACATATAAATAAAGCACATCTTATTTACATTTTATATATTACTATATTCATCAAGAAAATAAATTATATTTATCAATTAAAATGAAATGCATAATAGTTCGGAATTTTTATATTAAAATAATGAGAAATTTTGAATACAAAAAAACTATCATGTATAAATTTATTGTTAATGAAGGGATAGAGTGGGTGATAAGTAATTTCAAAGCCCTTAATTGATGATGAAATCATCAAAATACCTGGGTATAGACACTACCAGCAAAACAATTTCTTAATTCCAACAAAACTGAAGTAATATATTTCTTCGTCCTTTACTTTATGAAAATGTTAAAAACCCTAAAAAATAAAAGTAGATAAAAAATATTTTTTTAAATCAAGGTTCAAAACAATTCATAGGGAAATATCATCTCTATATAAATATTTATGTGGTCATATAGGGTCTGGAATAAATGATAATAATTAAAATTTAGTAAGTGGTGAAAAAAATTTAATAATTCATAAGCATGAGTTGAGTTGTGATTATATATTTCATTCACCACTTTAAAAATAGAATTAACCCTCTAATAATTTTATATATTTTTGGATGTTCTTAGTATTTTTAATATCATAATTCCATGACGTCTGTATTCCCAAAAATCATAGCACAATTCATAATTGTGGAAGGAATTTTTATTACATAAACAATTAACACATTAAAAGTTTTTACTATTGAATCAAACATTATCAATCATAAAATATGATTTATGATATGCTATAAAAAATTATAATTTTATCACTATAATATAATCTTTCACATTATTAAAAATAATTTTACGTATGTGGAAATGACTCTTAAATATGAAGGGAATTATTCTTACATATACATGGACTACATTTACATGTTTAATAAATAGAACCTATATAGTAGTAAATTAATATTATGTATAAATATATTACTTATATATGTGAAATTAATAGTTATTATGTATCAATATAATATTTTTACATATGAAATTATTTATTCTTACAAATCAAAATTTTCTATTATGTGTGAATAATGAGTCATATATATTTTTTACCCCTGCCACATCAGACCACTCAATAGTGATCAAACCAATTTTGTTTCATGTATCCATATGCATGCCTCATCATACACTAAAGGTTCCAGACCAATATAAAGAGTGTATGGTGTGATAGTGGGTAGATTAAACCCTATGATGATAATAATAATCATAATAACCCAATAGAATCATTAAATTAAAATCAAGCTATAATAAACAAATTACCAGTTTAGTAAACATTTTTCATGTCATTATACTCATACAAAACAACAAAAATCACTCATGGGATGATAAAATATGAACATTTAAAACATTTAAAAATATAATAGCAATCCCAACAATGATAATACACCAGACCCATCAATAAAATACTGTATATCAACATGCATTTCTAGTGATTCTATCTTTACAATGTGCATGATATAGAATCTATTCCATTATATATACCCAAAACTATATTTTCTGAACTCATATCATAGGTATCACTTAGTTGATGTGAGTATGAACTCAATGGGCCACCTAAAATGGTGTCACTAGAATACATCCATTCATATTGTTGTGTATGTAAAAAATGTAAACAAAAAGAAGTCAATAATATAACATACTACCCACTTCCCTTTTGTCATTAGCCACAAGTGAGCCTTTACCTTACTCAGTCAGTTCTGAATTGGAATGACACATCCCTAGAAGGTTATACAAAAATATTATATGATATCCAAAACAATCAAGTTTCACATGTTGTTAAACACCAACTATAACAGCATAATCATCAAAATAAATCATGCCACCCCAAAGGAACATACAAAATCCATGTCATAAGATTAAAATACATTTTAATTATTCACCATAATTATCTAAAAATCCCATAAATCTCATGGAATGGGAATACTTCTGTTTCTGTAATATTGGTCCAATACCACTGAAACAAATAGTTTTCCACAAACCCAATCTGGTGGCCTCAACTACCACCATTTGTGGACTTTTAAGGTGATCACCCCATCCATAAGGATGGTCAACACCATCCCCAATGTATCTTAATACATGGAGTCATATACCCTCAATTAGTGGTTAAAATACCTTATGAGTCATACCCAGTGTTGACATGACCAAAAAATCCCCATCGATGAATCATAGTGACCATTCATGCCAATATTTGGGGTCACAGAATTAGTTAACCTCCATCACAACCTAAAAACTACATCAACCACAAATATAGATGGTAAAAAACACACAAATGAACTCAATGAAACATTACACCCACCCATAGCATTTTTCGACACCATCTACATCAACCTAGTGAACCTTGTCACTCAAATTTGAAAATAACTATCATCAATGGTATTACCATCCATGCCCTATAAACTCCAACAAAATTATATCATTCTACGTATCATAAGACCATTACCCACAATCAATTTCATCACTCCCAACTATCCATAAAACTAAATATCCCCCAACATAAGACATGTGAGGCTTAACTATAAAATTTCATCCATGGTATTACCCTCCAGTATCTCCAAGGAATAATAAAAACTCTATGATGTTCCAAACTGATCTCACCCAGACCACCCCACTAACATTCATTTACCACACATCACATAAAATACATATAACCTATGAATAAGTTAATGGCCACCTACATTGAGTTATGTAAACTCCCCCATAAAAAATCTTTAGCTGGTATAGCATTAATTGAATGATTTAGTGAAATATTACAAAATACTCCAAATTAGTGTTTTCTGGTGAGTGATAATGAAATTGGGAGAAATATAAAAATTTTAATCATAAAAACTATTAGTTTGACAACCCTTCTTTTTATTTCACAATTAAACATAATTTATTACACAAAATTCAATTGATACAACGTAGAAGATAGAGAGGAATAGTGTTTTTGGGGATTAAGATCATGACATTACATGTTAAAACATGAAATAAAACTTATTTATTGGAAACTTCCTTTACATTACCACCACATTCCCTCGTACCTAGCATTGCATGGGATAACCTAGGGACATGCATAAGAAAAGGGTGATATATAAATCCAAGTAAGGGAATAATCAAGGAATAACATGAGGAATTAAATACTTTTTAGAAAATAGTAATATTAATAGATTACAAAAGAATAATAAACATAAAGGCATGATAAATCATTATAATCATTACATGTAAATGTGGAAACAACACTTAACATGGAGTTAGAATAAGCCAAGGCTCATTGCACATAGAGCATGAGTAAGACCTCGTTGCACATGAAGAATGAGTAAAACCTCATTTCTCTTGAATTATCATGATTAAACACCCATTTCACATGACGTATCATGATACTGTACTTTACCCAATGCATTGGAGTGCTATAAGGATGCACCCTTCTTAAACATTTTATTTCATGCATAACTGTGCCACATGGATCATATAATATGGATTCATAAAACATCATCATCTATTCCACGATAAAGTAATGGATAAGTCATAAATGAAACTTTATAATCAATATGTAAAAGTGCATAAAGTTGAATACCCTTGATAGAGAAATGGGCATGGTATTCACTACACAATGACATGGGCTTGGAAAATCCGTGAAATTTTGGCAGCATAACAGTGTGACGTAAGAATTCATAAAAATGGATGATGAGAGATAATGGGGTGTCTCATCATATTTACCTGAAATTGACATTAATGGGGTCATATAGATACATTTACCAACAATTTTAATTTAATTTAGATTCATGATACAAAATAATTGTTTGAATGTAAGTGAGGAGAGATAAATTCCTTTCAGAATTTCGGCATAGTAACAAGTGTAAATGGGAGGAATTTATTGAGAGAGAAAGGGGTATATAATAATTAAAACATAAATAAGGGAGTATGGGGGAGGTTTTAAACCATACCCCACCATTTACAATTGAAATAAAAAGGGCATAACAACATTAATAAAATTGAACATAACTGAGAAAGGAAGAAAAACCCTTACATGGAAGTGTGCTTCCAAAGGCATGAGAGAGGCTTGAGAGAGGATTCTTGGGAGATAGGGGAACCTTGGGAGGATTATAGAGAGAGGATGGAAGAGTTTGGATGAACTAAAAAGGCTTTGATTGAGAAGTAAGTGGGAGATTATGTGGGTTTATATAGGGATGGAGAGTGAATTGTTTATTATTTGGGTTTGGGACACCTCACATTAAACTAATCCAGACCAGAAATAATCCCATTGTTTTTTCCCATGGTTATTGTCCAAGGGAAGTGGAAAACAATATTTTATATGTCCAATTTCTGAAAGTGTTAAAATAATGTGGTTTCTTATTTGGAGGTGAGTCACACTCCCAAGGAAAACAATTTAAAAAGACAAAATGTTTGACAAGTCTTGAAGGGTCCACTAAATCATTGTAATATAAACCAAACAAACCAAAAATCACATTATTTTAATGGTAAAACATATATTGGCCGAAAATAATGTTTATAGTATTTTATTACATCATTATTGGGTCATTATGATGTAATAAGACACATTATATATTTAAACGGTATTTAATTTTTACCCAAAAATTTGACTGTCTCAGAAAATTATGAAAAATTCACTATTGGATAATTATGATGTCCTGATTCCAGGATTAATATTTATTTTATCAAAATAATTTTCTAAATATGTTAATTTTTACTTTTAAAATAAAAACTGACATTTATCGAAAACTCATGGGTTTTGACAAAAAATGGCTTTCAAACCTTAATAAAAATTACAATTGCATTCATAAAATTAAAAGATCATTTATATTTAATAAAAATAAATTTAAAAATAACAATAATATTTTATTAAAATATTATTTAATTAAAAATCCATTAATTCATCGAAATATATTTCTTAGTTGAACATTAACTAAATATATTATTTGTGCTCTAAAAACTATATCTCAGGTAAAAATAATAAAATGAATGTATATTCATTATTATGGACAAAAATAATGTACATAACCATAGTGCTAAGGTCTTGTTACATAACCCCTTATAACACCCACATAAGACCAAAGAGTATGGTGTCTGATGGTGATAAACTCTTGGGGTGGCTCGGATAACATTGTTCGGGTGGTAATCTCTATCAACTTCCACTTCCCTCGTAGGCGGTACCGCTCAATATTAACGTGTTCATGCTCGGCATGAGCTTGGTCAAGAGCGAAGCCCAATGACGCCACCTCTTTTACGAGCTCTGAAAAATGGTCTTCATATGGGGAATGTCTAATGGATGAGGCCATCACTTCCTTTTTCTGAGTAAATTGGATTTGTTAAAGCTCATATTTATACTAATCATGTGATCACTATTTAGCGGCTACAATAACAACGATCATAATTATTATTGGTATTTTAAAATTCAAACACATAAAACAAAATAAGTGTATATGTTGTATAACCACTTCACATATTAATATATTTAATTAGATTAAGGTGTATTTTCATTAACAAATGTTTTGGTCATTACAATCTTCCCCCTTAAAGAAATTTTGCCCTACATTTTTTTTACCACACTAAAACAGATGTGGGTAACTCTTCTTTATCATTTCCTCCAATTTCTACGTTACTTCTTCAAACCTTTGGTTTCACCACAACACCTTGATGAGGGGAATTGTCATATTTCATAGAACTTTTTCTCGGTGATCTAAGATCTTCACCAGTTGCTCCTCATAAGAAAGATCATATTCTAATTATACCACCTTTGATCAGAGTACATGTGAAAGGTCTGGTATGTAGTTTCTTAATAAGGATACATGAAAGACATCATGTACTTTTTCCATGGTAGGTGGAAGTGCTAGTCGATAGGTCATAGCCCCGGCACAATCAAGGATCTCGAAGTGGTCGATGCACATAGGACATAACTTCCCTTTCTTTCCAAACCTCATGACCTTCTTCCACGGAGATATGCGTAGAAATACCATGTCTCCAACTTTAAAGTCAAGGTCTTATCGACGGTTATCTGCATAAATATTCTATCGACACTGGGATGCCTTGATATTCTAGTGAATGGTTTTCACCTTCTCCGCCATTTATTCGACCATTTCTGGTCCAAGTAGCTTACGCTCACCGATCTCATCCCAACATGCTGGAATTATGCACCTTTTCCCATAAAGATCTTCATATGGTTCCATTTTAATGCTTGAGTGGAAACTGTTATTATAAGATAACTCAACCAGAGGATGATGTTAATCCCATTATCCTTTAAAGTCTATTGAGAATGCTCCCAACATGTCCTCATGTGTTTGGATAGTCTTCTCAGATTGTCCATCGGTTTGAGGAAGATAGGCCATACTAATGTTTAGTCAGTATTCAGATCATATTGAAGATTCTACCAAAACAATGAGGTGAATCTAGGATCTTGATCAAACACAATAGATAGTGGTACTCCATGTAGCCTTACCAATTCCCTAATATATAACTGTGCCAATTGATCCAATGAGAAATCCTTCTAAATAGCAATGAAGTGTGGACCCTTTGTAAGACGATCCACAAAAACCCAGATTGCATTGTTTCCATGGGATGTATTCGAAAGTACGGTGACAAAGTCCATGGTGATTTTCTCCCATTTCCATTCGAGTATGGGAAATGGTTACATCATCCCCTTAGACTTCTGCCTCTCTACCATCACTTGCTGACAAACCATGAACTTTGATATATATTTAGCGATCTCCTTCTTCATATTATCCCATCAATAATGCACTCGTATATCTCCATACATATTTTTGTTTCGTGGGTGAATAGAAAAATTTGAACTATTTGATTCATCCAAAAGTTCCTTCATCAGCTCCGGACTTCATGGAACACATAGTCTTTTCCCAAATCTCCCAATTCCTTCTTCATTAACATTAAACTCCGAGGATTTCCATTTTCTAATAGCTTCCACTTTTTTCTGAATTACCACATCATATTTTAAGCATCCATTAACCTTTCCTAAAGTAACGCTGGAGTAATAATTTGTGAAAGGATTGATGATATTCCCTTCTTTATGATTCCCATGTCAATATTCTTCAAATCTAAGAATATTTTATCCGTTTCAATTCTCATCAATGGTAGAATCATTGGGTCCTTTCTAATTAGGTCATCCACCACCTTGTCTGCTTTCCCAGGGTGGTAATAGATTGAGTAGTCATAGTCATTGATGAGCTCTAACCATATACATTGGCACATGTTCAACTCTTTTTGTGTGAATATATACTGGAGGATTTTGTAGTCCGTATATATTTCACACTTCTCCCCAAAGAGACAATGTCACCAAATTTTCAATGCAAAGATCATTGTAGCCAACTAGAGGTCATGTGTTGGATAGTTATGTTCATGAACATTCAATTTCCTTGAAACATAGGCAATGACTTGTAAATTTTGCATCAACACACATCCCAGACCCTTCTTCTAAGCATCACTAAATACCACATAAAGTTCTCCACTTGTTGATAAAGTATGAATGGGAGCAGTGATAAGCCTCTTTTTCAACTCCATGAAGCTTTCTTCGCATTCATCACTCCAGGAAAACTTTACTCCCTTATGAGTAAGCTTATTAAGAGGGTTGTAAAATCATGAGAAATTTCTCACAAATCATTGATAATATCCAGTTAACCCCAAGATGCTATGGATATCCATTACCAATGTTGGCCTCGGCCATCCCTCAATTTCATATTTTCTGGAGGGATCCATAGATATTCCATTGCATGTGATGATATGGCCTAAGAATGATACCTCATTCAACCATAACTCACACTTTTTTTCCTTTTCTTAGAGCTTCTCCTTTTGGAAGGTCTCTTGTATAGTTCTTAGATGCTCCTCATGATCCTCCTTGGTATTAAACTATATCACAAAATCATCTTTAAAGACTACCAAAAATTTTCCAAGGTAATCTCTAAAGACTCTATTCATCAAGTCCATGATGATTTCTGGATCATTAGTGAGTCTGAAAGGAATTACTATGAATTAATAGTGCCTGTATCTTGTACGAAAAGAAGTCTTGAGGATATCATCCTTCTTCACCTTTACATGATAACATCCCAACCTAAAATCCACCTTGGAGAAATATTTTGCCCCAAGAAGATGATCGAACATGTAATCAATTATTGGGAGATGATTCTTGTTCTTTATCGTGATTTTATTGAGCTCACGATAATCAATGCAAAGGAACATTGACCCATCCTTCCTCTTGACTAAGAGGACTGGTGCACCCCTAGGTGAAGCACTTGGTCATATAGACCCTTTATCCTGATTCTCTTGTTGTTTTTGATTCATATCCTCAACCTCCACAATAGCCATTCTCTATGGAGTCTCGGATATTGGAAATGCACCAGGTATAAGATCAATTTATAATTCAACATCGCTTCTAGTAGGAAGACCAAGAAATTCCTCGGGAAACACATCAGTGAATTCCCTCACAATAGGCATGTATTCAAGGATGGTTTCTTCCTTGGACTCAATCATCTGATCCAGATATGCGTGCTCATAAGGCAGTAATATCTACTCTTGAGATGATGGAGATAAATAAGATTCCTCTTCCTCCTTGAACATGTATAGAATCGAGGGATGACTATCTATATGGGGAGTCATTTCCCTCTCCCAGAAATTTATTTTGGCTCTATATATGGAAATATAATCCATGCCAAGTATTGCATCAAATTATACCAGAGGGAGTATGGTGAGGATTCATGGGAAGTTCAATCCACATACTATGATAGGGGATGAGTTATATTCATGGGATGCGATGATTTCCCCATTTTTTATACTCACCGACATCTTCACTTCCATGTTATGTAGTCGTTCTAGGATTGTTCTACTAAACATTCAAGATATAAAAGAATGAGTAGAACCTTAATTGAAAGGAACATTCACTATTCTTGAATAAATAACTAGCGTACCTTCCATCACTTCATTGTCGGGGTTCACTTTAGCAGTAGTGAACGAAAATTCTCACCCTTGCTGCCTTTAAGGTTGTTGTTTCCTCCAAAACTCTTGGAATTGGGAACTAATTAGCAATATGCCCTGGTTCTTTGCAATTGTAGTAATGAACAATGTGTTAAGGTTCAAACGGAGTGTTCCTCTGATCTGTCGCAGCCGTGGGTCATTCTTGCCGAAAGTTAATATCCAGGTGCCCTTCCCTTCCAAACCTAAATAATTTTCTCATACCCTTCAGGAAATTTCTAGGTTGTTCCTTTCTGCGCCATTGACACGTGGGGTTCTGGATCTTCATAGAACTATGGAATTTATCTATCAGACTGCCAGAATTGAATTCCACCTTACGCTTTGTATCCCAATGATAGTCCTGAGATTCTTCGATCTCTATTTCGACCTTGAGGGAACATCAAACAAGTTCCTCATAGTTGTCGAAGTCACAGATTTCCAGCACTTTCCACAGTCTAGGTTTCATTCCACCAAAGAAGTGGTCAACCTTGCATTCAGTGGTAACGAAAACGACGGAATTTCATCGTGTAAGCCTTTTGAATTTTTCCTCATATTTTCTAATAGATTCATTGTCTTTTTTCTTGAGGTAAAATAATTACCTTTCCATCTTAAGATGGAGGGTGCGCATAAAATATTTATCAAAAAACATCTTCCGGAAATCCTTCCATTCCAATGCCTCGATCTCCTCTTCAGGCTTCATATTTTTAATCAACGTCCACAATTGATCAGCTTAACCCTCAATATGTTAAGAAGCCATGAGAACCTTCTCTTATTCATAACATTGAAGGATTTGGAAGATCTTTTCAATGGAGTTGATCCATTGTTCCGTGATTGAGGGATTAGATGATCCTTTAAAAGAATGATACCTTTGTCTCCTGAAGCTCTCGATAACGACTTGTTGTTTCTGGGGGGGTTGAATGTTCCTCTTGAACCATGATTCTATTAAAAGATTAAGTTATCTGAGAGAGAAATATGACAATGTTTTTAATTCCCACTCCCATTGGATTGGGAATCTCATTAGTACAGTCATCACATTGATCATCACAACGGTTGTTAGCCTGAGTCCTCCTATTACCGTCCATTGTCTAGAATAAAAGGAAAGTTAGGGGGAACACATAAAGGGTAATACAAGTACAAAAATAATGACTTACAAATAACATTTATTTCCTTAACATATGAATCTATTGGCTTCAGTCTATGTTATCCATGATCTACTTCGAAACATATATGCCCAGTGCATATTTTTCCCTTAATAATGGTTCATACTAAGCATGTGAATTTACCAAAGCATATCCCCCAGGAGTGTCATAACCAAGACTACAGCAAGGCCGATTTTCGTGCACCATTTCCAATTTGAGTCTAACTCAAAATATTGTTTTCAGGTTTTACCTCTAGGATACATTTGTTCCCGGGCCGCCTCTACCTACTCGTATCTGTACATGGATGTATTTGATTGAAAAACCACATACTAAATACTAACAAAAACATAGATATGTTTTTATTATACATGGTCTTGTATATAAGGCTTTACTAGGGTTTTCTAATCATAATCCCAAAAATAACGAAACCTATCCTCTGATACCAATAATGACAACCCTTCTTTTTATTACACAATTAAAAATAATTTATTACATAAAAATCACTTGATACGACATAGAAGATCGGGAGTTGTATTGTCTTTGGGGATTAGGATCATTACAAGACAACTTAAAACATGAAATACAACACCTTTATTGAAAACTACATATACATTACCACTACATACCCTCGTACTTAGCATCTCATGGGATAACATGGGGACATGCATCAGAAAAGGGTGAGCCACAAAGCCTAGTATAGGAATAATCATGGAATAACATGAGGAATAAAATACATGTTAGAAAATAGGCATATTAATATAGCCTTATAAAAGCATAAACATAAAGGCATGATAAATCATGATAATCCTAACATGGAAATGTGGATACAACAGTTATCATTGAATTAGCATTAGCCAAGGCTCATTGCACATGAAGCATGAGTAAACAATCATTGCACATGAAGCACAAGTACACCCTCGTTGCACATGAATTAGAATGAGTAAACACCCATTGAACATGAAGTATCATGATATTATACTTTACCCAATTCATTGGAGTGCTATAAGGGCGCATCTTTCTTAAACATTTCATTTCATGCGTAAGTGTGCCACATGGATATATAACATGGGTTCGTAAAACATCATCATTTATTCCAAGATAAAGGAATGTGTAATTAATACATGAAACTTTATAATCAATATGTAAATGTGAATAAATGTGAATACCATTGATAGATAAATGGGCATGGTATTCACTATACAATGACATTGGATTTGAAAATCGGTGCAGTTTCTACAGCGTAACGGTGTGACGTTAGAATTTATAAAAATGGTGGATGAGAGAGAAAGGGGTGTATCGTAATATGTGCATAAAATGTACAGTAAGTGGTTCATATAGATACTTTTTTGAAAATTATAATGTAATTTAGATTCATGATGCAAAAGAATTGCTTGAATAAAGTGAGGAGAGATAAATTCCTTTCAGAATTTCTTCATAGTAATAGGTGTATATGGGAGAAATTTATTAAGAGAGAAAGGGGTCTCTCATAATTAAAATATAAAGAGGGAAGTATGGGGGAGGTGAAAAACAATACCACCAATGTTTAAAATCGAAATTTAAATGGAATAACATAATTAAACAAATGGACAAATTTGAGAAAGGAATAAAAACCCTTTCTTGGATGTGTGCTTCCAAAGGCTTGAGATAGGCTTGAGAAAGGCTTCTTGGGAGCTTGAGGGACCTTGGGAGCATTCTAGAGAGATTAGGGTCGAGGTTGGATGAACTAAAATGGCTTTGAGTGGGGAGGAAGTGGGATCTAGGGTGGGTTTATATGGGGAAGGAGAGGGAATTGTCAAATATTTAGGTTTGGGACACCTCACATTAAACTATTCGAAACCACAAACCATCCCATGGATTTTTCCTAGGGTTTTTGGAAAAGGGAAGTTGAAAAAAAAATTATAAGCCCAAATTCTGAACTTCTTAAAATAGTTGGTTTTCTTATTTGGAGGTGAGTCACACTGCCAAAGAAAATAATTTAAAAAGAGAAAATGTCTATCAAGTCTTGAAGGGTCCACTAAAGCTTTGAAAAATAAATAAAAAAAAACCAAAAATCACATTATATTAACGATAAAACATATATTGGACAAAAAATGTTTATATAATTTTATTACATCACTATTGGGTAATTATGATGTCATAAAACACATTATATATTTAAACGGTATTTAATTTTTACCCAAAATTTTGACTATTTCAAAAAATTATGAAACATTCACCGTTGGATAATTTCGACATCTTGATTACAGAAATAATATTCAATTTTCTAAATAATTTTCTAAATATGTTAATTTTCACTTATAAAATAAAAACATACATTTATCAAAAGTTCAAGGGTTTTGATAAAAATGGCTTTCAAACCTTAATAAAATTTACAAATGCTTTCATAAAATTATACGATCATTTATATTTATTAAAAATTAATTTAGTAAAAATAATTATATTGTATTAAAAAATTATTTCATTGAAAAAACCATTAATTCATCAAAATAAATTTCTATGTTTGAACATTAACTAAAAATAATATTTGTGTTTTAAAAAACTATTTACAACGTAACAACAAGAAAATGAAAGTGTATTCGTTATTATTGAAAAAAATAATGTACAAAACCCTAGTTCTATGTTATTATTACATAAACCCTTATAAAACTCACATAAGACCTATGTGTAAGGTGTGAGATGGTGACAGACTCTTGGGGTGGCTCGTTTAACATTGCTCGGGTGGTAATATCTATCAACTTCTACTTCTCTCGTAGGTGGTTCTGCTCAAGCATAACGTGTTCAAGCTCAGCTTGAGCTTGATCAAGAGCGAAGCCCAATGAAACCACCTCTTTTATGAGCTCCGAAAAATGGGATTCATATAGGGAATGTCTATTGGATGAGTTCATTGCTTCCTTTGTCTGAGTAAATTGGTTTTGTTAAAGCCCATTTTTATACTAATCATGTGAGTACTGTTCAACAGATACAATAGCAACGGTCACAATTTTAATGGTATTTTAAAATACAAAAACAAAAAACAAAACAAGTCTATATATTGTATAACCATTTCACATATAAAGACACATAATTAGATCAATAGGGATTTTCATTAATAGAAGTTTGGGTCATTACAATTAGACTTACTCATGGCTCCGTATTGCATTAAATATCATGATATTCAAGTTATAAATGATAGATAATAAATTTTAGAAAAATTAGAGGAATCAGATAACCATTTAGATTTATTTCCCAACCTACAGGTCATATAAATCCCATAATATACTTTAAAATTTGTTTTAAGTCATTTATTAAACATTTAAATGAACCCCAAACACATTTTTCACCCACACTCATGTAAGGGTCAACATCAAGGTCTACATTGGGGTCTAAAAAAGGGTCTGCAATGACGAGGTCATCCCACATATGTGATATCCATGTATGAGTGAAAACATGAGGGTCAACATAAATGGGATCCATGTAACAGTAACCATATATGGGTTCCATATAAGGGCCATGAAATATGGATCTTCCATATGCACATCGTGGGCACATTAGTTAGCTATGTTTTTAGTAAATCCCCAACCATGTTTGGGTTTCCCAAAAAAAATCATGTAGGGGAAACCTATGTAAGGGTCACCCACATAATTTTGGATCACATAAGGGAAACCCCAAATAAATATTATTCTACTACAAAAGGAAACCCCATGTTTTGGCCAAAAATGCCACTTTTCATCACCTGAATCATCACTCATGACTCAAATCATATCTGAAAATTTTATATGGGGAATCTTCAAATCTCAAATTATTAATCTTAACCTTTATTATAAAATAAAACTCCTCATTAGGACCAAACATTTGAAACATCCTTATAATTATAAACTAATAAAAACATATACCATTACAACCTTCCCATCATAAAATAGCTCATCCCCAAACACTCATTCCCACATACCAACCAATTCTTTTGAAAGAATTTATCTCCTGCTCTCACATTACCAAAATTTTAAGACAATTTAAAACAATTCTATCTCTTTCCCAAAATACATAGACTACCCCAGTTACAATACTCAATATACCAATTCCTTCTATGGTTAATCCCCACTATAGAAATCTCTAAGTTGGTCTCATCTTAACCCAATGACCTTAAATGAATATTACACCACATATTTCCATTTTTCACACACTATCTATACATCCATAACCAAAATCCATCATCTCTTATCACCCTGAATCATTCTGATGCCCAAATATAATCATCCATTATACATGACATCCATTGTAACTTGCATCTTACCCAACACTGACTTTAATTCAAAAATTTGATGATTTCCCACATAAATCCCACATAAAACATGATTCCAAAAAATCTTTTCCAACACACATAATTCCCACAAAAATCCAACATGATTTCTAATTAATACATAAATCATGCAACACACATGATTCCCATGATAATTTATAGTGCCATGGCATCCCTTATTTCTCATGTACATCACCTAATGGGCCAATATTAACCATCTCATTATAAATAGATGTATCAAATATAAACCATGTTTAGATATATCTATTATAAAAATAAAAACCATGGATACACCCCCATTGTGTTTCAATAACTATCTTCAACAATCTTTCCTACTATAAATATGTCTTCTTAGCCACATACAGCTATCCCAAAGCATAATTGTTTAATTAATGTCCTCCATATGGATTTATAATCCTTATCTTCCATTATCCCCAAAGAAAAGCGTACCATGGAAGATTGGGGTATTACATTCTTCCATCCTTCAAATAATTTCATCCTCGAAATTTCTAGAATATTACATCATAAAAAGATTCATGTGGTTCTTCATCATATGATCCTCAGGTTCCCACATTTCCTCTACCATATTAGGGTTTCTCTATAGATCTTTTACGGGATGAGTCTTCTAGTTTCTCAACATTTGTTCTCTGGTATCAAGAAACTAGACAGTCTATTCACAAAAAGAGATATTGGGTACCAATTCTATTTATTCATAGGTGAGTATATGTGTTGAGTTAGGCATGTATTTTCTCAACAGTGATATGTGGAACTCATCAGGAACATTTGAGGGACTTGGAGGAATTGAAAAATAGTAAGCTACAACACCAATTTATTCTATAATTTTGAAAGGATCTATGTTACGTGGATATAATTTACCCTTAATACCGAAATGTAAAACACTCTTCCATGGAGATACCATCAAGAAAACATGATATCTTACTTGAAATTCCAAACCATTCCTTTAGTTATCAGTAAATATTTTTTTCCTAATTTGATTTTCTTTGATGTGGGTTTGGATAATCTTCACCTTTTTCCTTTTTTCCTCAACACGTTCTAGGCCTATGAGTTTTTATTCACCAGCATCACCCCAACAAGTTTGTGTGTGACAAATCTTTCCATATAACACTTAATATGGTTCCATTTGAATACTTGAATGGAAGTAATTGTTATAGGAAAATTATACCATAGGTAAATACTGATCCCATATACCTTGAAAGTCATGTGAGCAAGATCTCAACATGTCTTTAAAGGTTTGAATAGATCATTCTGATTTTCCTTTAGTTTGAGGGTGGTAGGAAGCACTTAAATGAAATTCAGTAACTAGGCCTTTCTAAAGACACTTCCATAATCTTGATGTAAAATGAGGATCACGATAAAATGGATCGATAGGGTTACACAGTAAAGTCATACATCTTCATTAATAAATATTCTTGCTAAACATTTAAGTGGTAAGTCTTCTCTTATAGAAAGAAAATATGATGAATTGGTAAGACGATGAAAAATGATTCATATTGCATCATTCCTTCAAGGATTATTTTGTTTCCCCATGATAAAGTACATTATAATATCATCTCATTTCCACTCATATATAGGAAGAGTTTGCATGAATTCTCTAGGATATTGTCTTCCAGCTTTCACCTGTTGAAAAACCATACATCTTGAAACATAATTAGAACTCTACCCCATCATGTTTTCCATTCAAAAATTATCCCTAAAATTTATATACATCTTAGTGTTAATAGGGAGTATAAATAAATTGGAGATATGAGCATCATCCAATAATTCCCTTTTTATTTCTGGTATATCAGGAACACAATGTCTTTTCCCAATTTTCAATTTTCCTTTTTCATATACGAAGTCGGTCAATCTCTCATCATTCATAGACTTAATTTATTTTGAAACTCATCATTATTAGTCTGAGAACATTGTATCCTTTCTTGTAAATATGGTTTGGAAAAAATTTAAAAAAGTATTGATGTTTCAACTTCCATGATAATTTCCATATCTATCTTTACTAGATCCATGAATATAGGGTCCCTTTCAACTCTCATATTGTTCAGAACTCCATGATCATTTCTTTTCAAAGCCTTAGCCACCTTAATTACCTTCTATAAGTGGTAGTGTATAGGGAAATCATAATCCTTGACTAGTTCAACCCATCATCTTTTCCTCAGGTTGAGTTCATTTTGTGAGAAAATATACTACAAACTCTTGTGATCAGTATAAATCTCACATTTTTTACCATAGATATATTGTCTCCATATATTTAGAGAAAAGACTATAGTTGTTAACTCAATATCATTAATAGGATAGTTTTATTCATGAATAATTAGTTGTCATGATGCACAGGCAATAAACCTATCATTCTGCATAAGGACACAACCCAGTACTTTCTTTGTAGAATCACTATAAATAACAAGCTCATCATTCCACAATGGTAGATTCAAGATAAGAGAATTGACTAATATTCGCTTTAGTTTGTCAAAAAATTATTTAAACTCTTTTTTAAAAATGAATTTAACCCCATTACATGTGATCTTGGTAAATGGGTTAGCCTATCGAGGGCAATTCTATAAGAAATGTCAATAGTAACCTGCTAAACAAATAAAACTACGTACCACATTTATACACATTGGTGTTGATTGTAACACCTCGAGATTTTATGAAAAATATTCTTTTTAATTTCCTTAATGACTTGTGTTGTACGCTACACCAAAATACGCTGGCACAACAGGCATCCTTGACTTGCCTTGCATTGCACGCAAGCGCGACCTTTCGCGATAGCGTGTGTTGTACGCAATACCGAGTTTCGCTAAACAATGATATGATATTAGAATATTATTAAAACAAGCCCTTATGAATAGTAATAACTACTTTTTGAAATTTTTTAAATTTTATTTCTCAAAATGGACTTCATTTTTGGATTCTGAATATAGAAATTAGCTTAGGGTAAAATTTTGGTACTTTTCGGATAACTTTCATTTTCTGATGAATAGTGAAAATTACTAATTAAAAACAACCTTTTTAATTGAAATAATTAATAGTGATAAATTATTAATTTGATTGGTTTGAAAGTATATTTAGAATATATTTTTACAATTTAATAAAATTTTGGTCATTGGATGTAATTTCACATTTAAACCAGACATAAACAAATGTCAATATTTTGATAGTTATTATCTCTTAAGAACACGCTATTTGTTTTGACGACGGGAATTAATTTTTAAATTAATTAATGCAACTGATATGTTTTTTATTTGTTACAATATACATCATTTTTTAATTCATAATATAAAATATATCTTAGGCCAAATTTTTTCTATTTTCTGGAAACGTTCATTTTGTGATGAATAGTGAAACCACTAAGTGGTAGTTAAAAAAAATGAATTTTTCATAAAACTTAATTTTACCGCTTCTGTGAGTGGAATTTAAAAACTCCGAGAGACACGGTTGATGTCATTAAGTAAAATTTAGTTCAATGAGATGAAAATAATTTTTGTAGAATAGTAATTTTTTACTTTTTTTACCACAGTTAAAAGTAAATAGGGTAATTAAGGGTAAAAATGATAAAATTATTACCCTAACACATGTCCTAATTCTATTGGATAAGTTTAATTCGACCACAAACAAACTTAGGAATAAAATATGACCATTTAGGCCCACATGGATTAGATTAGGACATTTATTATTATTTAAATCAAAGAAGAGTTAAAAGAGTTAAAATCAAAGTTTATTTACTACAACATTTTTAATATAGGTTTATACATAAGATAAATTCAATTGTAAATATTCATTAGAAATATAACAAGATTTCCTACATAATTATATTTTATTTATAATTTTTAGACATTAAATAAATTAATTTATTTATGACACAATGATGATGCAGTAATTACCATAATAGTGAAAAATTAGAATAATTGATATGATAAATAACCAAATAAATATAATTTCAGACTTTTTACGAATTACAATAATTTTATTGGATAATAGGCCATGTTAGTATTTATTTAATTAACTTTTTTCGAACAAATCATTCTGTTATGATTTTCACAAAAATCAATTACTAAATAGTGTCAAAATTGACATAAAATAGTTTTTAAAACAAATATTATATTAGTAATTGCTATTTTATTCCTAAAAATATAAGGTTCGGAAAAAAGACTTAGATATTGTTATATATATTATTAATAAACAACTTGGGGTTCGTTTTTCTGCTTATAGTATGTTTATTAACCTTATAGTATAAGAACACAAGAAGACACGGTAAAAGTAAAATTATTTTACTTAATGTTAAATCTAAATGATAAGGTTAAAATAGGAACCTAAACGTGTCTAAATTCTATTTTATGAGAGGATTTAGACCCATACCCACCTTAGCTTCGAAATAAATTAATTTGGATCTATTTAAAACCGAATTTTTCTTTATAATAAAATAATATTTTTAGTTCTTCCAAAGGATCCCCTCTCCTCCCTTATAAAAGGGAACCTCCTCCCTCTCTTCCTCACACCATTTTGAGCCTTCATGCTCGGCCAAACCCTGCTAAATTTTATTATCCACTTCCATAGAAACATCCTAGAGGTTTTGGTCTTCCTCAAAGACCAATTTTGGAACCCTAAAAGGAGATCTCAAAGAGGTGCTTCAAAGAAGAGGTAATGTCCGTTACCGATTATTTCTAAATTATTTCTTCTTACTCTTCTTCTTCTTATATTTTTTCATTATTAAGTAATAACATAAGTATCACTCATATAATGATATATTATTATAAGAATGAAACAACACTATTTCACCATCTATCCATCCTACGGAAAACAAAATCACCGCGCATGCGTACGTACGGAATAACGTCTTCACGCCGTGGTGTAATCTATTTTCCTCCACCACCTTTCTTGGATGGTTATAATGGTTTACATAATAACTATATAAGATTATTATAAAGTTATATTGATTCTGATATAGTATACATACACTCCAATACAATTCCATGATCATGAGAATGATATCATCGCGCGTGCGTACGTACGGACTACCGTCTCCACAACGTGATGAGATACATTCTCCACGTTAACCATTCATGAATAATTATAAAGTATATATAATAAGTAATTATGAAATATATGACATAATAATGATACTGGATTTATTTTTATGTCATATACTTAATACCATTCAACTCAATAAAGAAATGAAAACAGCGTTCATGCGTACGTATGGCCTACCGTCTCCATGAATAGTCTATTTATTTCCATTTACTAACCTATTATTTATATGTATATTATGAATATATATTATATATAAATCAAGTTTTATATTCTTTAATTAAGTAATCATGGTCTAAGAATTCATATGAATAGTTACAAGTCAAAACATGGACGAAAAATGAAACGATTTTACCCCAAATGCTCTTTAACATGGAATTTACAAAAGAAAGGGTAATATAAAGTCATAATTGAACCATATATGATATCATAAAAATTATTATGATTCTGGAATAAGTCAATGACATTATTTAAATAATTATACATGAGTTTCGGACACTTACGAAGCAAATCAGACCTAAAGTAAGGGAAATATAACAATCTCATTTTTATCCGAGATTGTTTATACTTTGGCATTTACTGGGGTGTATTTTATCATCCACATCCATGTTTCCTCAATATGTAATATTATTTGAATCCACCTACAATTTTTTAAATCCAAATTTACCCTTCGGTGAGTTTTTAGTAAAGGATATGAAAGGAATATTTTGTCGTTTTTCGTACGAGGTACTTTTTGACTTTTCCGACAAAATTACGAAGAATGTTTTTTTAACTTATATGGCATGAATGGATTTTCAAAACATTGTTTCCAAGAATATTCCTTTACAAGTTTTCATTTTTATTTTTAATCAACTTCTTTTAGTTTAGAATTTTACGACATGTTAAGAAAGGAAAAGTGTTTTTGAAGCAGAAATGATATTTTCCTCAAGAATGGAGTTTAAGTGTTTTATCAAAATTATTTTCCATTTAAGATAATAAAGGGTTCTGTTTCTATACCTATTATTAAATTGATTTTATTATGTTGTGATGTAATTATATTTTTATGAATTCCTTTATCTTATATAAATTGTTTTAGGATGTCACGATGTTTATGATTCCCATTTTTATTACATGGGTTATGCTCTGATGTATGGTTTCTGATTTTGTGGAACACATAATAATGGTATCTTTATTAGATGGGTGGTACCTATATCTCCCTCTAATGCATTGGGTAAAGATTTTATATCTCATGAGATATACATGGCTGGAACGGCAGGTTAAACCGGTTCAGTGAAACAGGACTGAAATGAGGAGTGAACTCGGTTCAAAAATGGACTTTGTCCACAAAGATAGTCTTGGAAATGAGCCTTGGCTAACAAGAGATGATTCTCTATGATTATGTGTGTATGACACAAAGTTTCATGTTTTATGTTATGATTATTGGGATTACATTTCACTACTATGATTTATCCCATGTTATGATATTATGATCTCTTTTGCAGGTTAAGATTTCCAAAATGTTATGTTCTTATGAATATGATGTGATTGATATTTCTTTTGTTTACCCTTACTGAGCATTTGATCTCACCCTTTTATGTTTTATTTTCCCCAGGATATAAAGAAAGTTTTTACATATAAAAAAAGGATGATCATAATGGGAGATGTTGAAGATCGTTCACCATGATTAGAAGATTATATTCCGAGTTTCCAAAGACACTAAACTATTACGGTCCTTGTGTGTGTGTGTTTTTTATGTATTAAGTATTCCGAAAAAGTAATGTAATGTCAATGTATGTTAAGCTTATGGTCACTACAGTTGGTATCAGAGGAAAGGTTTAGTCAACCTTTGGAAATTAGGATGCGAGAACTTTAGTGAGATCCCTAGAGATATTTCTAAGGAATGTCTAGGGATGTCCCTGAGGATAAGTATACGTATAGGATATAGTCCTAGAACTATGGTAACAATATTAGATTAAACCAAAGATATTAGATATTGAAGTTACTCCCCCTTTATTATGATTTTTACCTCTCACACTATTCTTTTTGGGTTTTAGATGATGGCTGGAACCCAAAGGAACCGTGTTGATCAATGTAATGGAAAATGCAATGATTGTCCTCCTGAACAAACAAATGTTATGGGAGATAGAGTGCAAAATCTTATTGCTATACTTACACAAGCTATAAATCATTCTGGACTTCCAAATGAGCAGAGAAGGGAACAATATTCTATTCAGTTCTTTATGAAGCAACGTCCACCTTCTTTCAGTGGGTCTTCTGATCTACTTGTTGCTGAACAATGGATTAGTACTACTAAAAAGATATTTTCAGTTCTTCAATGTTCTGAACATGATAAAGTCATCTTAGTAGTGTATCATTTGGAAGGTGATGCTGATCAATTGTAGAATCTTATCAAGAATATGAGTCCAAGAGATGAAATTGAGTCCATGGAATGGGACGAGTTCAAGAACTTATTTTTCAATAAGTACTTCCTTCATATTCTTCGAACAAAGATGGAGAAGGGGTTTCTTGAACTAAAGAAAAAGGTTGATGAATCTGTTAGTATATACGAAGCAAATTTTACAAGGCTTGCAATGTATGCATCTGGATTTATCATCCAACCTGAATGTAAAGATGATAGATTCTTCAGTGGCTTAAAACCAAATATTCTAAGGGAATTAGCTATAAGTGACTTCAGTAGGTATGAAGAAATTGTGCGTTGTGCTATCAAGGTAGAAATGGAAGTTGGTGTTACGTATCCATCTCATAGTTTTGACCATAACCGAAAGATGGAGTTCAAGGAGAAATCTCAGAATAATGGTGAAAACAAGATGAATGTTTCCTTATGCTCAAAGTGTGGAAAACGCATGGTAGAGATTGTCTTAAAGGGGCTAGAAAATGTTTTAAGTGTGGAAAAGAAGATCATCGAGCAGCTGAGTGTCGAAGTAATGGAAAAATGGTTTCTAATGATGTGAATAAAGAAAAGACTACAGAGAACTCACCACCAACACTTCAATGCTTCAAGTGCAAGGAAATGGGGCATTATGCTAATAAATTCCCTAATCCAGGGGTTAGTGATGATCGACATGAGCAACCACTTATGGAAAAGGACAAAGGGAAGTCACATGCGATCACTATTGGCGATGTTGAATATGAAAACGATGTGGTGGAATGATTAAGTGTTTATGTAATGGGATTCCAAAATAATGTTGTATATAGTATCGTGGAATATTGGAATATTTATGTATTGGTCTATTGTGGTTTTCAATGGTACTGGTAACCATAGAATGTGACTGAGATATTTTTGGAAAAAAAGATGATATGCACATAATGAAAGGAAAACGAGAAAATGAAATGTTTGACCGTATTCCTGAGCTCAAGACTGATATAAGGAGAAGGTTATATCATGGTTTGAGTATATAGAATATTTGGATTTTGGTATGTGGAAAGAGTTAACTTTTGACTGTATTCATGTTTTCACGATGGTTAAATTAATGGGTATTCATTCTTCCAGTGAATACATGATTAAGGTATTAACATGTTTGTAATTTGACCAACAAGATATATCTTATGATATATGGGGGATAAAAGATGGCATTCACGTTATTGTTATGTGACATTTCAAGTAATCATTTTCTTTATACTATGAGCTTGGACCGAAGTATTTTAGATAAGCCAAAAGATTGGAATGGATTATGTTGGACATAAGTTAGGATAGAACATTTTTCGATATTATTTATGGGATGTTATAGTAATATAGCTTCAGAAAAAGGACAACCTGTAGGACGGGTGACATCCCATCACGTCGGACAAGGCTGTGGGAATCGAACCCACAATCAAAGTGCGACTGGCCTTTATCGCCTACCACTGGCCTATAGGAAGTCCCTGGTTAGTTGAGACTAGTTTTATTTTATTACGCGATATGATATATGAAGTATAAGTTCATTTTTGGAATCGTATATGATTAACCTCGCAATAGATGGACTTATGTATATTTGAAAATTTTTGCTAACCTTTTTTTGAAACAGATGGAATGACCCATCATTCTATCACATGATCTATTAAAACTTCATGAATAACAAATTCAAATTCATTTATTTAAGAGATGAAGTGGAAATTGTTCAAAGCACGAACAACAGTGAAATTGTACCAAAATCATGTAAGTATTTATTTTAATTCACTAACTTTAGGGAAATGATCTTGAAAACCAAAAATGTTGTCCTAGTGCCCTTATATCTGATGAATCAGATGGTACCATAGATCATCACAAATCTATGGATTTGTGATTGTTGTCTATTTCATATCAATGTTCTCTACCACTCTCCATCAGTACTTGATGGTTAGATTTTTCTTCCATATCCATATTTTCACCTATGTTCTCCTACATGGAAACCCATTGATGAGTTAATTTGGGTAACAGTTACATTTCATACTTTAGTTTTTAAATCCAAGTTTGGGTATTACTTTTTACGCAGTGGGTTTCTATTAAACAAACATTCGACTATTAAACCATTTATAACCCCGACGAATTTCGAGGGCGAAATTTATTTTAAGGGGGGTAGAATGTAACACCCCGAGATTTTATGAAAAATATTCTTTTTAATTTCATTAATTTCTTGTGTTGTACACTACACCAAAATAATCTTGAACAACACACAGCCTTGACTTTCCTTGCATTACACGCAAGCGTGACCTTCCGCGATAGCGTGTGTTGTACGCAATACCGAGTTTCGCTAAACAATGATATGCTATTAAGATATTATTAAAACTAGCCGTTATGAATAGTAATAACCACTTTTTGAAATTTTTAAAATTTTATTTTTCAAAATGGACTTCATTTTTAGATTCTTAATATCGAAATTAGCTTAGGGTGAAATTTTGGTACTTTTCGGATAACATTCATTTTCTGATGAATAGTGAAAATTACTAATTAAAAACGACCTTTTTAATCGAAATAATTAATAGTTATAAATTATTAATATGAGTGGTTTAAAAGTATATTTAGAATATATTTTTACAATTTAATACAATTTTGGTCATTGGATGTAATTTCACATATAAACTAGACATAAACAAATGTCAATCTTTCGATAGTTATTATCTCTTAAGAACATGCTATTTGTTTTGACGACGGGAATTAATTTTTAAATTAATTAATGCAACTGATATGTTTTGAATTTGGTAAAATAGACATCATTTTTGAATTCATATAATCAAATATATCATAGGCCTAATTTTTGATATTTTTCTGGAAACTTTCATTTTTCGATGAATAGTGAAATGACTAAGTGGTAGTTAAAAAAATGAATTTTTCATAAAACATAATTTTACTACTTCTGTGAGTGGAATTGAAAAAATCCAAGAGACACGGTTTATTTTAGTAAGTAAAATGTGGTTGAATGAGATGAAAATAATTTTTGGTGAATAGTAACTTTTTACTCTTTTTGCCACAGTTAAAAGTAATTTGGGTAATTAAGGGTAAAAATGATATTATTATTACCCGAACACTTTCCCTAATTCTATTGGATAAGTGTAATTCGACCAAAAACAACCTTAGAAATAAAATATGACCATTTAGGCCCACTTGGATTAGATTAGGACATTTATTATTATTTAATTCAAAGAAGAGTTAAAAGAGTTAAAATCAATGTTTATTTACTACATCATTTTTAATATTGGGATATACATAAGATAAATTCGATTGTAAATATTCATTAGAAAGATAATAAGATTTCATACATAAATATATTTTATTTATAATTTTTTGACATTATATAACTTAATTTATTTATGACACAATGATGATGCAGTAATTACCATAATAGTGAAACATTAGAATAATTGATATTATTAGTACACAAATAAATATAATTTGAGACTTTTTATGAATTCCACTAAATTTATAGGTTCATATGAAATGTTAGTATTGATTTAATTAACTTTTTTCGAACTAATCATTCTTTCATTATTTTCACAAAAATCAATTACTAAATAGTGTCAAAATTGACATAAAATAGTTTTTAAAACAAATATTATATTAGTAATTGTTATTTTATTCCTAAAAATCTATGTTTCGGACAAATGTCTTAGATAACGTTATATATATTAATAATAAACAACTTGGGGTTCGTTTGGATGCTTATAGTAAGTTTATTAACCTTATAGTATAAGAACACAAGAAGACACAGTAAAAGTAAAATTATTTTACTTAATCTTAAATATAAATTATAAGGATAAAATAGGAATCTAAACTTGTCTAAATTATATTGGATGAGAGGATTTCAACCCATCCCCACCTTATCTTCGAAATAAATCAATTTGGAGCTATTTAAAACCGAATTTGTCTTTATAATAAAATAATATTTTTAGTTCTTCCAAAGGAGCCCCTCTCCTCCCTTATAAAAGGGCACCACCTCCCTCTCTTCCTCACACCACTTTGAGCCTTCATGCTCGGACAACCCCTGAAAAATTCCATTCTACACTTCTATAGCAACATCCTAGAGGTTCTGGTATTCCTTAAAGACCAATTTTAGTGCCCTAAAAGGAGATCTCAAAGAGGCACTTCAAAGAAGAGGTAATTTCCGTTACCGATTCTTTGAACCTTATTTCTTCTTCCACTTCTTCTTCATAGGTTGTTTCATTATGAAGTAATAACATCAGTATCACAAATATACTGATATGTTATTAATAGTATGAAACAACCCTATTTCACCATTTATCCATCCTACAAAAAATGAAATCACCGTGCATGCGTACGTACGGAATACCGTCTCCGCGCCGTGGTGTAATCTATTTTCCACCACCACCTTACTTGGATGGGTATAATGGTGTAAATAATAACTATATATGATTATTTTAAAGTGGTATTTATTATGATATAGTATACATACACTCCAATACAATTCCATGATCATGAGAACGATATCATTGCTCGTGCATACGTACGGACTACCGTCTCCACGACGTGATGAGATACATTCTCCACGTTAACAATTCATGAATGATTATAAAGTATATATAATAAGTAATCATGAAATATATGACATAATAATGATACTGGATTTATGTGTATGTCATCTACTTAATTCCATTCAACTCAATAAGGAAACGAAAACAGCGTTCATGCGTACGTACGGCCTACCGTCTCCATGAACAGTGTATTTCTTTCAATTTACTAATCTATTATATATATGTATATTCTTAATATATATTATATATAAATCAAGTTTTATATTTGTAATTAAGTAATCATGATCTAAGTAATCATATGAATAATTACAAGTCAAAACACGGACGAAAAATGAAACGATTTTACCCAAAACGCTATTTAACATGGTATTTACAAAAGAACGGGTAATATAAAGTCATAAGTGAACCATATATGATATCATAACAATTATTATGATTCTGGGATAAGTCAATGACATTATTTAAATCATTATACTGGAGGTTCGGACACTTACGAAGCAAATCAGACCTAAGGTAAGGGAAATATCACAATCTCATTTTATCCGAGATTTTTTATACTATGGCATTTACTGGGGTGTATTTTATCATCCACATCCTTATTTCCTCAATATGTAAAATTATTTTCATCCACCTTCAATTGTTTAAATCCAATTTTACCCTTCGGTGAGTTTTTTGTAATGGATATGAAAGGAATCTTTTGTCGTTTTTCGTACGAGGTACTTTTTTACTTTTCCGACAAAAGTACGAAGAATGTTTTTTTAACTTATACGGCATGAATGAATTTTTAAAACATTATTTACAAGAAGCTTCCTTTACACGTTTTCAAGTTTATTTTTAATCAAATTCTTTTAGTTTATAATTGTATGACATGTTAAGAATGGAAAAGTGTTTTTGAAGGAGAAAGGATATTTTCCTCAAGAATGGAGTTCAAGTGTTTTATCAAAATTATTTTCCATCTAAGATAATAAAGGGTTATGTTTCTATCCCTATTATTACATTGATTTGATTATGTTGTGATGGAATTATATTTTTATGAATTCCTTATATGAATTGTTTTATCATGTCATGATGTTTTAGATTCCAATTTTTATTACATGGGTTATGCTATGATGTATGGTTTCTGATTTTGTGGCACACATAATAATGGTATCATTATGAGATGGGTGGGACCTATATCACCCTCCAATGCATTGGGTAAAGATTTCATATCTCATGAGATAGACATGGCTGGAATGGCAGGTTAAACCAGTTCAGTGAAACAGGACTGAAACGAGGAGTGAACTCAGTTCAGAAATGGACTTTGTCCACTAAGATAGTCTTGGAAATGAGTCTTGACTAACAAGAAATGATTTTCTATGATTATGTGTGTATGCAAAAAAGTTTCATGATTTAAGTTATGATTATTGGGATTACATTTCACTACTATGATTTATCCCATGTTATGATATTATGATCTCTTTTTCGGGTTAATATTTCCAAAATGTTCTGTTCTTATGAATATGATGTGATTGATATTTCTTTTGTTTACCCTTACTGGGCATTTGAGCTCACCCTTTTAGGTTTTATTTTCCCCAGGATATAAATAATGGTTTTAGGTAGAAAAAAAAGGAATATCATTATGGGAGGTGTTGAAGATCTTTCACCATGATTAGAAGATTAATTTCCGAGTTTCCAAAGACACTAAACTATTACGGTCCGTGTGTGTGTGTGTTTTTTATATACTAAGTATTCCGCAAAAGTAATGTAATGTCAATGTACGTTAAGATTAGGGTCACTACATTGATTATTCCTGGATTTCTCTTGTCATAGAAATATCAATAGAGATTCCATCCTTAGAGAAAATATGGCCAAGAAAAGAAATCTCTTGACGCCATAATTCACACTTGTTAAACATTCCATATAATTAATTTCTTCAAGGAGTATTTAGAACAATGCAAAAGTGATTTTCATGATCATGGTATCTTTTGCATACTCCAAGATATCATCGAAAAAATACCACTACAAAGTCATCAAGATTACATGAAAACTCTATTCATTAGAACCCTGAAAATAGAGGGTGCATTAGTCAATCCCAAACGCATTACTGTAAACACATAATGCCCACAACTGGTATGAAATACTGTCTTTGGAATGTCTTGCTTCTTCACGCAAAACTATTGATATCCGGGTAGAAGTTTAATCTTTGAAAAATATTGATCTACATGAATTTTATCAAATATATTATCAATGAAGGGTAGGAGTAACATGTTATTTATTGTTATAGCATTGATCTCCCTATATCTAATGCACAACCTCATAGATCCACCGTTCTTCTTTAAAAAATGTACAGGGGATCCCAATGGAGAAACACTAGGGAAAATAAATCGTTTATTACTCAATTATTCTAATTATTTATTTACATCCACTAATTCCACAGTGACTATACTATAAGGGGTCTTCGATATGGTCATTGACCCAGAAATTAAGTCAATGGAAAACTCAATTTCTCTTTCTGGAGGATGTCCAGGTAAATCCTCTGTAAACACATCAACATATTCTTGAACAATAGGTACATCTTATATTTTTACATTCATCTCCTCGCTCATAGATATTTCACTATCTTCCTCCTTAATAATTGAATTTATTAGAGCTATTGGGGGTAGATCTAGAAGATAATTAGATGGTGACATTTCTCGTATAAAGATTAGTTATTCCTTATCATCATCAAAAATGGTAACCTACGTCTTTTTGAAAAAAAAAACATCATGGTTAGAAATCCCATCCATGTCGATGATTGTATAAAATTCAATCAGGGGAATGAAAATTTAATCAGCATATAAAGCATGTTTATATTACATAATGGTATCACTTTTACAAAACATTGTTACAATGATACATCCCTTAGGAGTTTTGAATGACAACTCCCTTGTTATGTCAAATTGAAAATATCTAATTTTCTTGGAAAAATTTGAATATATGAAGGAATGTGATGATTCAGAATCAATAAATTCATTGGATAAATTTTAGGAGATGATTAAAGTGCCTTCCACCATGTCATTAGGTGCTTTAACCTCAGTAGTATTGATATCATAGGCTTGGCCTTTCTCACATTGCCTTTTCTGAGGTAGTTTTCATTGAATCTTAGGACATTCATTAGAATAATGCCCCATTTCTCTACAATTTTAGCATTTAAAATTGACAGCCTCTTTCATTCCCTTACAATCGCTTGCTTGGTGGCATTTTTTTACCACATTTGTAACAAACTCTCATTTCGTTTTGGCACGTACAAGGGTGTTTCTTCCCACATTTATTGTGGGATAGAAATTAAACTTTTCCCTTCTTCCCCTTATTTCCATTTCTAGAGTGTTCAGAAGATATCTTCTTCACCTTCTTTAGTTTATAGTCGTAAGACATTGTGAATTGTTTTTATGTCTTGATAGCACATGAAACTATATATTCATACAACGAGAAGGAATGTGAGACTAATGATTGACGGAGAAATGGGTTTAACCCATAAAATAATCAGTCAATCTTACTTCTTGGGTTATATATATAATTTTCCACATTCCTTGCTAACCTTGTAAAGTTAGCTTCATACTTTGCGACATTCTCGTCCTCCTTTTTGCTCAGACTCAGGAAATGACTTTCTATATCTACTCAATGTTAATGAGGGAAGTATTTTTCTATAAGAAGATATTTAAACTCCCTCAATTCCATATATGATACTTTTTTATCCTCCTTTGTGTTATTAATTAATAACTGCGGTTGATCTGCATCTCATGTGAGGTGATAAACTTTCATAACAACTTTTACCCTTTCCCTACTCCCCAAATCATGAAAAATTTCTTCTAAAGAACTTATCCATTTCTCAGCTACAAATAGATTTGTAGTCCCATTGCATGTTGGTTGTTTTTTCCTCATGAAATGGTCTAACATTGATCCTCCGCATTTTGGATTAGTGTGATATATATGGGAAAGGTTTTTATTCATATCCTGAGTGAGTTATCTTTGTATGGTTATAAGTTTTTCATCACCGGTTACGTCACCAGCTCCACTATAATTATCATGAGTATGAAGGAAATCCCTACATGGATTATTTTCATTGATACAGTTTCCATTCCTTCTACTAGGCTTCATTTCTAAACAATGGCACAAACTAGGTTAGTTTATGAATCTCAATGCATAATTCCAAACTTGTAAAATACCTAACATAAATTGAACAGTTTATGCATATAATCCATAATCATAAGAAATTTTTTTGAGAAAGTATTTACTCATAAATCATTCATACTGGCTTGTAATTAAAATTTGTAATTTCCCAATCATATCCCCCATGAGATTCATAACCAAGACTACAGCAAGGCCCGTTGTCATGCACCTGTTCTTGTTCGAGTCTAGCTCAATGCTATGTTATCAGGTTTTAACCCCAGTTGCATCAATTCCAGATCGGCACCTACCTGATCGTTTCCAAAGGGGGATTTATTTCTTTAAAATTCACAAAATCTCTATATTACAAAAATTATAGGATGTTCTTCTATACTAATCCTCAAAGACTATCTTTGGGTAATGTTCTCTAATCAGAGTTTTTCTAAATCTTGTTTCCAAGGTTTTTACTAAATGTCCATTAATACCAACTATAATTCCCATACCCTAGTTACCTTCATTCATTTTATTATCACATAATATTGGCATGATCACAAGAGATCAAGTCTTGAAATTCCGATTAGTTTTTTAGTCATGGAATTACTAGATACATATATATGTTTTATATGACGCCATGAAATAAAGAAACAACATTATGTCCCCCTTGAACACACTCATATCATTTAGCCTATCCCTACAGGTCAATCAGAGTATAAATTCTCACATCCTTGGAAAAAGAAAACATGAGAAAGGGGTGAGCTCAGATTCACATTAAGGATAACAATATAGCAGAAAAAATCATAAATAAGCATAAACATTTAAGGCAATGTGTATGACTAAAACACAAGACTTTTAAACTCTAAATTCATCATAATATGAAAAATATAAATCAAATAATTCCATTTACTTATTCAAAAGGATATTCTACTAGTCTAATAATCACATGTAATATCAATAGCTAATTTCATAATGATTGAGTTCATAATGCCAGATATCAGAACCACATAGTCAAGGCCTCAAGCCAAGACTACAAATAATATTTTTTCACAACCCTATTACAAGACACTAGTTTGTCTCATGAGACCTACCGATGTATCTAGAAGCTATATTGGGCTCCACCCTTCACTTATTATGTCTAATGCATCCCTCAAATGAAAAGGTTGAAACATAACATAAACATTCACATTAAAACTAGCTTACGAAAAGTTAATACATTAACAATAAAACATGAATGGTATAAAAATAACCCATCTAGGGACGAGCATATCACAAAGCCTTCAATAAAATATAGAAGAATTAATCATAATAAAGCAACTTTAAACAAGTACAAAATCCATCAAAGGATGTTGACATTGATAAAATCAAAACTATTTGAGAGAAATATATCTTTCTTTTTTGAAACCTTTTAAAAGTCACGTAATTATTAAAGAAAACATTTATTTTTTAAATATTATTATAATATTATAAGTGAATCATAGAATTTGTTATAATAGCAGCAAATATATTCACCCTCCATATAAGTTAAAAAATCGCACATTCCATAATTTTTCGAAAATGTCCAAATGTACCTTGTTTGGAAATTGATGGAAAGATTCCTTTCAAACCATTTTATAAAAATAAAATTAGGGTATAAATGAATTTATCCCATAGTATAGTAAGTAGTAAAAATTTTTTGAAATACATTTTTTTGAAACAGGGATGAGGATGATAAAGAGACCCCAGTATATACTTACCTATAAACAACCTCGTATAAATAACGAGATTGTAAAATTTACCCTTACCTAGTACTTTCCCTTAGTTAAGGGTATGTTAAACTCATTTATAATAGTTAAATCATTGTTATTAATTTATAAAAGAACCAAATACATATATATGATATCATATATGATCATCTAATATTTCTTTGTTAATAATATTTCAGCAGTATCATTGTTTTAGGAGTTAACTGATTCATTTTCCATTATATGTTTTGTTACATAAGTCAGGTTTGTTATGGGTTGGATGTACTTGATTCATATCCAGAATGATATTAAGTTCATTAAACATTATTTTTTATCAAATAAAGAAAATTATTCTTGAATGTTTATGATGGGGAATGAATCTCATCACGTTTATGGTGTCGGTAATCCGTACGTACACACAAGTGATAATAATATTTTTTATGGTAAAATCGTATATAATTGGATAGTCTATCATATATACAGAATGATTAAAATGTTATATTTATTATTTATATAAATTATACTCATTATTATAGCCATCCTAATAATTAATTGTTGAATAACAAACTACACCACGAGATGGAGACGGTAAGCCATATGTATGCATGTATGGTGACATTTTCATTAATAGGATTAATAGAATAATGATAATGGTTGTAACATATTTTTAATAACATCATAGTATGTATATGGTACTGGAGTTATTATCATGGTATGGAAACAACAAATGAAGAGGATTTGGAAGGAGAAAAGAAATTTGAAAGTTGTGATGATGTTATTACCTCTTCATCGGGTTCTTCCTTTTGATTTATACACAAAGGCTCCATAGGTTAGCTTTATGATCAAAGTAAAGCCTCTAGGTTTAATTGAGGGTAGTTGGGCGGATATTTGAGTTGTGGTTGGCTGAGAAAAATGGCATTGGAGGTGTGAAATTAAGATAAGGGGATGCACCTTTTTATAAGAAAGGTGAGGGTCACTTTAAAAAAAGCTTGAAATATTATTTTATAATAAAATAATTTTTGATTTCTAATGGATCCAAATTGATTTATTTTGATTATAAGGTGTATATGGATCAAAATATTCTCAACCAGTTGTTTTTAGAAATGTTTAGGTCACTATATTAACCTTATCCATTATATTTAATTCTTAGTTAATAGTTTAACTTTTACCATGTATTTTTGTATTGTCATATTACATGGTTAATAAACATATTATAAAATTTAAAGAGAACCTGAATAGGTCATCAATGACATATATATCATTATATAATTCCTTTGGATTAAACTTATATTTTTATGAATATTATATCAATTAATAATATATTATTTTATTTTAAAAACTCATATATGTCAATTTTGAAACTATTTAGTATTTGGTTCTTATAAAAGTCAACAAAACCTGATTAATTAGAAACAAATACATTAACTCAAAGATAACATAGGTATTATGTATCTATATTTATTATGTATATATTTTGATTTATATTGAACTAATATAGGTATTAGGTATCTATTTTGACTTTAAAATAAATTTAAACATAAACAGTAATTATTTAAATAAATGTCGGTTTTAAACAATAACGTAGTGTTTTTCCCTATTCATCAAAAATTGGCAGTTTTTAGAAATATACCAAAAATTTACCTCTAGATAATTCTGATATTTTGAATCCAAAAATTAATTCCATTATGAAAATTAAAATCTATAAAATTTCAAAAAGTTGGTATTACTATTCATAACGGCTAGTGCGATTGGTCATGGTGTGCTAGAACATGAAGTTGGGTATAACACAAGCTATTGATTTATAAAAAGATAATGTTACCATGGAAGCTTGGTGTGTTACCTAATAACTTCAAAATAATGTTTATACCTCTAATATTTGGGGAAGAAAAATATTCTTATGTCATTAAATCGGAAAACACAAGTTAGGTACTAAAAACGTCAAACTAATCAGATAAAATTAAATACCATTTCATTAAATTTAATCCCAAAAATAATTGAAACATGAATCAAAGTAAGATAATTCAGAATAAAATTTTTTAAAAATTAAATAAATCGAACTAGTAGTGGTACAATTTTCATAACTCTCTTTACATTATATGTAGCTCCCTCACAATGAAAGCCCTTTATTTATCCCAACATCAAGATGAGGAAGAATCAAAGGTGGATTTTCTTCTTTATTATTGACCTCCCCCAAACCTATTAGGATAGGGTCCTACATAACTTCTAATATTATTATATGACTCCAATATCACCCCAAAATATCTGAACCTTCTCTTCTAGTCAAACATCCAAATTAGGTTTCCATGGTTACCTTTTATATCCAAAAGGTGAATTGGTTTTGAGAATCCATTTTTCAAGATACTTGTTGTGTCTTAGTTTTGGGTTGGTAAATGAAATTATATTGACTTGGAAAAAATATAATATTTTTTTACAACATATTGAATATCACCATGTCAACTTTGGTTTCCATTGGAAACCTAGAATGTGTGATATTTTAACAATATCAAACATAACTTTTGAATTCATACAGATTTAGTTCCTTGGAAAGATTAGTTCAGATGGGCCAACTTATCAATGAATTGGGTTTGTATGTATATTAATGAGTTGTATAACTCTGAATTTTGGATCATACCACAAATTATCAGACCATTTTGCATGATATTATTGTCTGGAATGTGCCCAATAGTGGATAGGTGTCCTTGGGATTCCATGTAGTTTTGCGCATTTTACATGTGCATCAGCTTCGGCTCTCCAAATCACCTCCTCCTAAAATAATATAATTATTACATGTATAATTTACATATTTAAAAATAATAAAAATTTAATAATTAATAAAATATAAAGTTAAATTTTTTATTATTTTTGAAATATTCAATACAAAATTAGTTTAACACTATGATGTATTGGTGAAATAAAATAGTGAATCGCAATGTGATCACACCCCCACACCTAAAAATTTTCTATCATGGGCCAAGTATAATTTTTAGAAATTGTGAATAGAAATATTCAAAACGTATTGAATATTTCACATTGAAAACATAATTCCTTCTTGAAATGGGATCAAAGAAAAAAACCACACCACGGAGTTATTGTTTCTAGTCATGGAGAAAAATGTCTCATAAATTGTATTAGATTGAAATTATAAGAGTTATGTGATACCAATATGAGAAGGTAATTAAGAATTCAAACATTTCCCTAACTATCCAAATTTGTGTAACAACGATTTCATTCAATTCTTTCCACTTTCTGTCATGTGAATATTGGTTATTTTAAAAAAACTTCTTAAATTATTCTATCCACCGAACCTTTCTTACATACATTCCATTCAAATTTCAAGACACACTCACTTAAGAATTCTCAGAAGTCAAACCTTAATCTCCCATCCAAGATATCCCAATATGGTGTACATTTTTTCACTCCCCTAATTTATTATTATTTATGTTTGTTTTCAATATTTTCACTTGGAAAAAATCTCACACACATCACTAAACCCTTGTTTGATCTCCTGATGACACTAATTGTAATTATTAAAACAAGTTCAGAGGTTTATACATATTTTTTTTTTGAACGTAACAAGTTAAAAACCATATTTATGTGTTTTTTGTTTAGTTTTTTCAGTTGTTTAGGGAGTACATCAGTTGGATAATAGGTATGCACACATATATGAATTAGGTATAGTAGTGAAAAAGATTAAATAAGAAACGACGTATGGAAAAATAATTTTGGAATGTCGATAAAAATTAACTAAAATTATATTTACCTTCTAATGTGTAAGAAAAATTAACACATAATGGTTTGGTGAAAATATGTGTAGAGAAATTAAGTGACATAATTACTCTATAAACTTCTCCCACAATGTGTATCATTCTTATCAAAGGTTTCAAAAGGATACAACAATTAATATCATCTAAAAAACCATTTTTCAAGAAAAATCCACATGTCAATGTTAAATTAATCTTAAAACACACATTCCATCAGTGAAAAAAATACTAAAACAAAATTAAAGAGGGAAATTACTCATTAATTTTGAATAATTTTCTTGATTAAGAATGTGTCATATTAAATTATTGAGTAGGAATAAAAATTATATATTCCAAAAAAAATTGGGGTATAGGGGGGGGAAATTAAAATAATATTCATCTTGAAAAAAAAGTGATAAAGAAGAATGAAGATGATAATTATTAACTAACCTAGGAATGTAGGAAAAACAGAAAATACTATGCATTAAGAAAAAAATAGAAGAGGAAAAAAGACGATTACAATTCCTAACTAACCAAAGAATATACCCATCCCCCAAACCTATATTTATTAGTGTCCTCACTATAATAAAATATAATGTTGGAGGGAAGGTTAAAAACAAGTGGGTATCATGCATAATTTTCTTCTTCAACTTGTATTTTCTCCATCTAGGACTCTGGAAGGGCTTTATGAAAGTGCATCAACTACTTCTCATTGAAATTAATGTTTGATTATGTTTCATTATTAATAACTTAAAAACACCAAATGTATAAACATTAGTAATACTGTACGGGCCAATCCAAAAGGAATGAATCTTACAAAGATGAAATTTCACCCTTGAATTGAAAAGAAATAAATTATACCCAATGCGAAACTGATGATAAAGGATAAGTAATTCTTCGGAAGCCTTGGTTCTCTCCTTATTGATCTGAGAGTTCTTGTATTAATCTTTATCCATTTCCTCTATCTCCAAAATCTATAAATACTTTTACCCTCTGCACCATAAATATTATAATTTTATTGTTTAATGGCCTAGTGGTCCTTGTTATCTATTTCAATAAGTAGGTGAGAACACTTTCCAAAAAACTAGTTGATATAGTTACATTCCAATAGGATTTTTAAAGGTATTACAATAAACCCATAATGAATCATCGAGTCTATATATTCATTCTTTTCTATTAGGTTGTATCATTTTATCTATAATTTGTTTTACCTTTATATTTGAAAACTCGTCTTGACCATTGGTCTATGGTTGATATGCAGTAGACACTCAATTCCTGACCCCAAACATATGCCAAGGTCATTTCATTGATCAGTTGTAGAAATGATAATTGTGGTCACTTATGATGAACTTAGGTAAACCAGACCGATAAAATATCCTGGTTCTCAAAAAATCCAAAACTATTTTGGAATCATCTTTCACTATGGATTGTGCCTCTACCCATTTTGACATGTAATAAAATGCTAGAAGAATGTAAAAATTTCCAGAGAAAGTGGGAAATTGAGCCATAAATTCAATGCCCCAAACATCGCAAATGTCATATAAGAGAAAAGGTTGTTGTAGAATTTCATTTCTTTTAGAGACATTCTCCATTCTCGTGTAGAGAGAACAGGATTTACAGAAATCATAGGCATACCATAATAATGTTGACCAAAAGATAATATAATTGAAGACCTTGTGTTCAGTCTATGGGGGGACCAAAGTGGCCTCTATAAGAAAGAGTGTGGTAGAACATAAGGAATGGTAGAAACTCACTATCATTAACACAACTCCTAAGGACCTAATCAGTACATGTTCACCAAATGTAGGGGTTATCCCAAATGTACCAATGAGAATTATTTTTCAAATTCTAGGATTTGTTTTTTTAAATTTGTATGAATGCATGATTCTACAAAATAATTTTAAATTTCAGCATACCATGTAATGTCATCTTTCACATGGTATAATTTTTCATTAGGTAATATGTGATTTTTGGGAATATAGTGGGATAAGTAAATGTCCTAGGATGAGAAGATCCTACTGATATATTCATCCACCACATTCTATGTTATTTTTTAACTCTAACTTTTAGGATAAAATTCATAAGTAGTAGAATCCATTGAATGATAAAATGTTTGGATTCTAGTTTCTTAATGAGATATCAGAGGGATTCATGTTCTGAGAACATAATGACTTTGGAACCTAAAAGGTATGACCAAAATTTATCCAAGGAAAACAAAATGTAATGGAATTATTTTTTAGTTGTGGTGTAGTTTTCTTGGGTAGGGTCTAGTGTGCCTAGGGCATAAGAAATTATATATGGAGATTAATCAACCTACAATGATAAAACATCCCCAACTCCATAGTTAGAGGCATCACACATGAGCTCAAATGGTAAATCCCACCAAGGAAGTTGGATTAACAGGGGTGATGTGGGACTTCACATCAATTTATTAAAAGCTTCCTAGAATTATTTTTTGAAAACAAATTCTTTTTCTATTTTGATAAATTGTGAGGGGGAGTGAAATCATAATGAAGTCACAAATGAAAGAACGGTAAAAATCTAGCATGACCTACGAAATACTGCACATCCCAGACGTTGTTTTGGGAAATTAAGGGAATAAATGACATCCAGATATGATTTATCTACATTGATAAAATTCTCATAAATGAAATTCTCATGTGTTATTCCATTTCACATAATAAAATAGAATTTCCGATAATTTAATAAAAGATTGTTTCAATACTGTGACATTGGATTGTACCAAGACTACTCAAACACTGATCAAAAGAGCATCCAAAGATAGTTAAATAATCCATAAATACTGTCATTCCATCCTCAAGGTAATCTCAAAAAACACTATCCATGCATAACTAGAATGTCCCTGAAGCATTTCAATGACCAAATGGAATTCTCTTATAAGAAAATGTGCCAAAGGGTAAACTAAAGGTCATCATTTCCTAGTCCTTAGGAAAAATATGGATCTAGAAGAATCTAAAATACCCATCAAGGAAAACATTAATGGGAATTCCATTCTATTCTCTCTATAATTGTTTTAATGTATTGTAATAGGATATGGTATTTCTTATTATGTTGGTTTATTAGATTATAGACTATGAAAACTTGCCAATGATTATTCACATGGGTTGGATCCAATTCATTATTTTAACTTTTATTTAAACTATGACTTGTTTTTTTAGGAACGACATACCCTATACTTACCCATTGGTAATCAAAGACGGTGTAAATGATTCTACCAGTCAATAATTTTGTTTCCAATTTTTTAACTACATCTTTGAGGGTTGGGATTAGTCGATATTGTGCATTCTTCCCCAGTTTAACCACATCATTTAACAGTATAATATGTGAGCAATTTGATGGGATAATACAAAGAATCTTAGAATTCATCCTTCCCCAATCTATTTTATTCTCCCTCAAAAGATCAAGCATTCGTAATTTACGTTGTAAAGGGAGTGAACTATCAATAATGATAGTCAAATTATTTATATTCATAAAATAAGAATATTTTAAATTTTAAGGTAGTTTATGTTCTATTTTAGGTGGAATTTGGATTGATGGGAGTGAATTAGTAAGTTGTAGGTCAATTATATCATCTACCTATTCCATAGTAATATCCTCAGATGAGGAATATGCTTTTAATAGTTTAGCAGTATCATCAATGGTCATGGGATCCTCAGTGATCCAAAAATTATCAATTAACAAAAATGCATAAAATTTTTCTAGACCACTAAAAAATTCAATGCATGATTCAATAAATAAAATATCTATATAGGATGAAAACTCTAAAAGGGAATAAGGTAATGAAAATATGATTTTTCGTGGATAGGGAATACATCCATTGAATTAAATGTATGTGAAAAATTCTCTTTTAAGGGGTACTTCATGGAATCAAGGTTCTTTAAGTGGACAGTGTCACCACAAAACTCTATATATATATTGTACAATTTTAGACATTAAATTAGGTTTTTATGGTTTTCAAGAAATACCTCCCCATGATAATCAGGTTGTTTCAATTTATCCTATATATTTCATTTTAATCACATAAAAATATGTAGAGAAAAATATTTCACCCTCATAAGAACATCCTCTAACACACCAATGAGGTGTGATGTAATTTGGTTTTCTACATGAATAGAAATTCTAGTAGGATTTACTTCCCTAACCAAAATAGAAGAGGAAATTGAGTGAGGCGTCACCTTTATATAATCCCCCAAATCAATCATATAATTGAAAAAAACTCCCATATGGTACACAGAATAGAGAATGTTCTATTATCTTTCTATTTTTTGAGAGGTGATGGGTTTATCAATGCTGAAAAATTCATCCACAATCTCACCATTTAATCACCTCGAATTCACCTTTACTGTGTATATATCCACTTGAAAAACGTTTCACGCCATTGAATTTTATTCATGGAATTGATAAGTAAATCATTACATGCACTTTTTTGAATGTTTTAGTGATTTATTTATCATGTTCTGTTTCTTTTATTTCCTGGTTGGGTGAAAATTTGTGGAAATAGAGGAGTAATGGTTTCCTTAGCTGACTCGTAAATAGGCACACCCATTCCTTTTCGAGAATTCTTACTTATACATGTTTTTTCCTTTCATATACCTTTCTCAGTGGTTGGGACGGTGGTTTCCTTAGGATGGATGACTCTAATGGAGGGTTAATTTGGATTTTACATTTTGTTCCACTCTAAATGGTGATGGTTCTCACATTTCCCATATCTCTAGGGTTGACTATTTGTTGAGAGGGTTGATCACCTAACCCATGAATTTTGATTTCCCCCACCAAGTTCATAAGTTGGCCTAATTGGGTTTTTACGTATTGTATGATAGGTGGGATTATTTGATGGAATTAATGATTATTTGTATCCATCTGTTTCATCATGTCTACTATGCTAGGGACATATTTTGGAGGTGGTTATTGGAATGTCTTTTATGGAGGTTAAGGATTTCTAGGTGGTGGTGGTGGATAAATTCTATTCCCTAGGTGATTCCAATATTGTTGAGGTTAGATTGAATACCCCCTTGCTTATATTTTTTTTGTTTTCCACCCATCTAGATTTGGATCGATAGAATGATTTTTATTTGACATTTTTGTTATAGGGTCGGTCTTCAATGATTTCCTCATAACTCTTAGAATTTTCCCTCAGTTGGGGACATTGGTTAGAATTGTGGGATTTGGAAGAACAGATAACATAATTTATTGGAGGAGGATATTAGGATTTCCCTAATGAAATATAATTTTTTCAGCGTATAGTACATACCACTTCAAACATCATGTCCAAATTCTTCTCGAACATAGATATTTTCACCTCATAAACACATCTAATGGGAACATTGGACGCTGAACTAAAATTTTTATTGTTCTTCACTATGTTCTCAATCTAAGACCTTGAAGTGATTGGTGTTTTATCAATTAGTTAACCACATATAGTATCATTAATAATGTTTTCATAAATAGTAATTAAACCTTAATAAAAATATTATAATAAATTTTTATCACAAATTTGGTGGTGTGGGAAACTTCAACAAACCCTTTTAAATCATTCACAGTATTCTAGAAGTGTTTATCCTTGTTATTGAATTGTACCAAAAATTTATTTCCCTATTATTTCAATTCAAGGGGATAGGAATAGTTTTCTAGAAAAATGAATTCCATGTCTTCCTAGCCACTAATATTGTAATTAACATAATACAAGAAATCCTTTGAAGCGTCTTCTAATGAATAAGAGAATTCCAGAAGCTTTTGTTAGACTCCATCCACATTATCATGTTCTAATTTAAAAAATATTGTATAAGTTTTTTTAAGTTTTTATTATTATATTCCCTCATGAGTCTATGGAATCATGGTATAATGTTAAATAAACTAGTTTTAAAATCAAAATTTGGGGGATTTTACTGTATTTGAATGAATGTTGGTTGTATATCAAAATCATGGGAGGTTAATAAATTTAATGATAGGTTTTTTCAACCATATTGTAAAAGTTTATTTCAATTGAATTTTTTTTTCCAAAATAATAAGAATGATTGAGAAGAGTTCCAATGTTTTGGGTGTCCCCCTTTAAATGGTTCTCATGTGTGTCTTTGTGTCACTGGTGTAGGATCCTCTCTAGTTTCAGTTAAAAAGGTGGAAGTTCTTCAGATGAAGATCGCATCATGCATGGGGCATAAAAAGGATAAATTTGAAATAAACCTTAAAAATGATTTATGAAAAAAGCACACAAATATTTAAAAAATATACACTATTTTTATTAAATGAACACTAACTAAAAACCAAAGCGCTCCTCAGCAACGATGCCAAAATTTGAAATCATTATCATGAAAAGTAATATTGATCATGATTTTATTTTTATTAATAGTCTAGGTAAAACCCTAGGTTATCTCTCAAGGAGAATTAGGGGTTTTAAAGCGTGTATTTTTAATAAAAATGACAGAAACTAGTGGTGGTTAAGAAAATAGTTTTAAAAATAAAATGACTTAATTTAAAGAGTCCAATAGTTGAAAACCCAAATGGATTTTTTAAAAATAAGTTAAAAATGGTTCATTATGATTTTACTACACACATATAAACTAAATATCTCTTAGATATTAATTATGTTTAGAATTATGTATTTAGTTGAAATTAATCAGAATCTTGATTACTTTCGATGGTTTTTTTGTCAATGCATGATGAACCAAACCATGAAATAAAAATCATATAACAAAGGTACACATATTATGCATGGTATAGTAAAATCCAAATAAGATTTAAATCTAAAATTATTTAGAAAAATAATTCTTTTTTTGTCTAATCAAAAAATTAAATCACTCAAAACATCACCCTGATCTCTTAAAAGTAAGGATCATTTCATTTGATTAAATCAAATAAAGTGTTAGAATGTTAATAAAATTAAGATAATTATAAACGAAATGTTTTTAAAACATAAATATATCAAAATATTAGTATTAAAAGTTCTATAACTCCCTTTATAATATGTGTAGCTCCCTCACAATGAACACCCACCATTTATCACAACATTGAGAGGAACAGGAAGCTCAGGTGGATCTTATTCTTCATCCACGATCCCCTAATAGGATAGAGATTTCCATAATATATAGTATGAGTAGAAGAATCATATAAAAATCCATAATAGTAGAAACTTTTTTCTAGTTGAACATGAAAATAAGGTTCCCATGATACACTTTTATAGCCAAAATGGGATGTGAATTATGGAACCCAGTTTTTGAGAATCCTCTTATGTCTCTGTTTTGGGTTGGAAAATGGAATTATCTTGACTTCCAAGAAAGTGAAGAGATATGTTCCGTAATATTTAATATCCCCATGCTTAATTTGAAAGTCATTGAACATCTAGAATGTGGGTTATCTTCAAAATACTAACCTAAGTTTTGAATTAGTTACGATTTGATTCCCTAGACAGATCAGTTCGGATGGTCCACCATAGGGATGAATTGGGATTAGGTGTCTTGAAATGATTAGTATACCACTTAATTTTGGATCATCCAAACAAATTTATTACCATTTGGATGCACCTAATTTTGGGACTGTTTAGAACAATGGATACGTGTCCTTAGGATTCAAGGTAGTTTGGCCCATTTTTTTTGGCATCATCTCTGGCCCTCCAAATCACCTCATCCAATAATGATATCATAATAACAAGTATATTTTCCATTTTTAACAGTGAGAATCATTTAATAATATAATCACACATGAATTTATATTTTTTATTATTATTTTGATATTCAATAAAAAACAAGTTTATCATAGTGGTGTAAGGGTGAAATAAAACAATGATTCGTGATGTGATCACAGCACCGCACCTATAAATGTGCACTCATCGGAAAAGCCACATTTACAAAAATTATTCATGGATATATTTCCATCTTCATGAATAGTTAACATTGAAAAGATAATTCCTAAAATAATTGTGATCAAATAAAAAACCACACCAAGGAGTTATTCTTTGTGATTATAGAGAATGATGTCTCATAAATTTTATCATATCCAAATTACAAGAGATGTGTGATACGAGTCTGAGAAAATAATTCAAAAGTTAAAAATGCCACTTATTCTCTACATGTGTTTGAAAAAAATTAATTTCTATTCATTCCAGGTATTATCTAATGAATATAGGTTGTTTTAAAAAAAATAATTAAATGGTTACGCCCACTAAACCTTTCTAACATAATTTGCAATCAAATTTCAAGACACACTCACTTAAGAATTCTCATAAGTAAAAAAACTTAATATCTTGGCCTAGATATTCCAATTAATTCTCAATATCATCACACACCTCATTTGTTATTATTTTAATTTTGTAATAGTTTCACTCGGATCAAATCTCACACTCATCACACAACAGTTGTTTGATCTCTTCGTGTCACTAATTGTAATAGTTATATCCAGATCAGAGGTCTAAAAAGGTTAGTTTTTTACCTTCCTAAGATAAAACCCATATTTTTTTTTGGTTTTTTTAGATTTTTTTTGGAATGAAATAGTTGGATAATAGGTACGCATGCATAGGTCAATCTGGTACAGTAATGAAAAAGATCAGATAAGAAATAACATATAGAAAAATCATTTTGTAAAGCTAATAAATATTAACATAAATTTTATATAATGTTTATTGTGTTGAAAACATTCACACTATATGGTTGGGTTCAAAAAATTTTGGATAAATTAAGGGACACAATTTACACATAAACTACTCACACAAAGGGTATAATGGTTATCAAATGTTTAAAAAGGATACAACCATTAATATCATTTAAAAACAACCAATATTCATGAAAAAGGAAAACCTTAATGTTAAATTAATGATAAATCACACATTACATTAGTGAAAAAAAGTCAAACAACATGAAATATCGAAATTCTTCATTCATTTTAACTAATTTAAATGATTAAGTGGGCATCATTATTCATGATTGAGTAAGAATAAAAAATAAATATTCTGGCATAAAATTTAGGGGGAGAAAGGGAGAATTTAAGATAATATTTAACAAGAAAAAAAGATAAAAGTTAAAATGATGTTGAATATTCCTAACTAAACAATGAATGTGGGGAAAAGTGAAACTATTATGCAATAACTGAAAAAAAAGGAAAATAAAATGATAGAAATTTCTAACTAACCCATGAATATAAACATCTCCCCATACCCCCCCCCCCCCCCGCCCTCTTAGGGTGTGCAATGTCCTCACTATAATAAAAGACAATGTGGGAATGAATGATAATACCTGTTGGGTATCATTTATAGGTTTCTTCTTGAACTCGGAGTTCCTCCATCGGGGACTCTAGAAGGGATTAATTAATTTTCTTTAACAGCTATCTATGAGTACCGAAGGTTATGTTTTTGTTTCATAATTTATAACCTGAATAAATCCAAATTGATAAACCTTAGTAATAGTTTATAGTCCAAACCAGTAATAATGAAGCTTACTGGGATAAAACACCAGCCTTCAATTTAAAAGGAAGAACTTATACCAATTATAGAATTATTGATGAAGGATACGGTAGTCATGGGCAGCCATGGATCTATCCTTGTAGATTGGAGAGTTATCATATGAATTTCTATGAATTTCCACCAACTACTTAATCGGTAACTTCCTTTGAGCACCTGCATGAAAAAGATCCCACAATCGATGGCCTTTTGATTATTCCATTAGGGTCCAAATTGGCCATAAGCAATAGTGTTGAAGAAGCTATGTATAGAATAAAACATACTATTGAGAACACAATTCCTGAGGGCATGATCACTTCATGTACACCAAAAGTAGGGGTTATCCCAAATGTACCTACGAGACTCGTTTTTTAAATGAATAGCTTGGTTTTTATAAAAACCAGTAGGAATTTCGGTTTCCACTAAATAATTTATAATTTCAGTATATTAATGAATATAATATTTCACGTGATATAATTTGTCATTAGTGAATATGTATTTTCTTGGAATATAGGGGGATGAGTTAATGTGTGGGGGTGGAAGGATCATACTTATGCGTTCAGCCACCACATTCTCTTCTCCTTTTTATCTATAATTTCTAGGTTAAATATTGGATATAGATACATCCATTGAATGAGATGTGGTCTTGCTTTTAGTTTCATAAGGATAAAATGTAGGGCTGAAAGATCTTAGAACACAATGATTTTGGACCCTAAAAGGTAAGTCCTAAATTTATACAAGACAAACACAATAGAAAGGAATTATTTTTTAGTTGTGGTGTATTTTTCTTGGGTCGGTTCTAGTTTGATTGAGGAACATGAAATGGCATGTGAATCTCGATCAAAGTATTGTGACAAGACATCCCCAACAGCATAGTTAGAGGAATCACACATGATCTCAAATGGTAAATAGCACTGTGATTTTTGGATTATCTAGGATGATGTTATACTCCATTTCAGTTTATTAAAATATTCCTGGAATTATTATTTTTAAAAAATCTCTTTGGAGAAATCGGGAGGGGGATGAAATCATTCTGAAGTCAAAAATGAAATGACGGTAAAATAAAAAAAATGGCCTAAGAAAGACAGAACATCCCAAACATTTTTGGGTAAAGGTACAAAATAAATAGAATAAACTATTTATTTATCTACTTGTATACCATCCCCATAAATGACATGTCCAAATATTATATTTTGTTTCAACATAAAATAGCATTTCTCAAAACAATATTGTTTTCAATATAGAAACAAAGGAAAAAAATCAAAAAAAATAAAACACTGATCAAAATATGATCCAAAAACCATGAAATAATCCACAAATACTTCCATGAAATCCCCCAGGCATTCCAAAAAATATTAAACATGCATTGTAGGGATATACTTTGAGAATTGAAAAAACTAAATGTATCACTTCTATATCAATATGTGCTAAAGTGGAAAGTAATAGTTTTTGTTTCTTAATCCTTAGGAGAAAAATAGATCTAAATGTATCAACATCACCCATCAAATAAAATATTAATGTCAATTCACTATTAGACACTCTAAAATTTGTTTAATAAATATTAATGGGAATTGGTCATTTATACTGTATTTTTTTAGTCGACAATACTATATACGCACATGAAAACTATTATAAACACGGTTTGGAAACAATTAAATATTTTAATATTTAATTATATTGAGAGTAATGTTTTAGGAAAACAAGCATTGTACTGACCCATTGGTTTTTAGAGATTGGGTAAATGATTCAAACAACCAGTAATTTGGTTACCTTCTTTTTAACAACATCTCGGAGGTTTGGGTTCAGTCGACATTGTGCCTTCCTCGCACATTTTGCCTCATCATTTAACAAAATATTATGTGTGAAAATTATTGTAATAATACTTTTTATTTCAACAAGTTTATATCCCAAAGCATGTTTATTCTCCCTCAAAAGATCAATCAGTCACAATTCATGCACTAGATAGAGTGAACTATCAATGATGATAGGTAGCATATTTCCATTCTTAAGATTGGAATATTTTAAATATTGAGGTAGATTTTTATGTTATAATTCTGATATAATTTCGATTCATGGGAGTGGATGTGTATTTTTATGGTCAATGATATCATATAACATCTCAATATTAACATCCCCAGAAACGGAATAAGCTATTACAAGGTTATCAGTATCATCAATGGCCATGGGATCCTGAGGGCTCAACAAATTATCAATTAATAGGCATGCATAACATTTATATATTCCAATAAGAAATACAATGCCTAATTAAGTATATATAATTTCTATCATGGATGAAACCAAAGAAATGGGGTCAGTGTAAAAAAAATTATGTTTTCAAAGGAAGGGATTACATCATTTGAATTAACTGAAAGTGAGGAATGTTATTCTAAGCGGTGATTCATAGAATCATGGATATTGACATGGGAAATTTCACCAAAAAACTCCATAGATAATGTACCATTATAGAAATTAAATATGGTTTTTTAAATTTTCCTGAAATGGCTCGCCAATAAAAATGGGGGATGTTCATTAATCATGTCATCTTCCATTTTAATCACAAAAAATGCAGAAGAAAAAATTAAAATTTTCACCCTTACAAGAATATCCTCAAACACAGTGGTAGGTTGTCTTGTAATTAATTTTACTAGTTTAATAACAATTCCAGTGGGCTTTTGTTCCCTAACCTGAATTAATGGGAAGGTCAGGTTATGCATCACATTTCTAGAAGCACCCAATTCAAGCATAGAATTGGAAAAGGAAAAATCCATTATGGTGTATGGAATCAATAATATTAAAGGATCATTTATATTTTTGGGATGTTTTGGATCTATAAAATTATAAACTTTTCTCCCAATTATCACCTTTTCATCACATTTAATTACCTCTAGTGTGTACAAATATCCTTTAGAAACATTGCATGTTGTGGAATTTTTTTCACTGTATCGATCAAGGGGATGTTTAATCCACTTTTTTGATAGTTTTAATTATTTATTTATCATGCTCATTTTCTTTTTTCTTTTTTAGTAAGGTGTCCCATTGGTTAAATGGAGGAGAGATGGTTGGCCAAGAAGATTCATCAATAGACAGACTCATTCCTTTAGGTAAATTCTTCTCTGGATAAGGTTTTTCCACTCATGGACCATTTTTAGTGGTTGGGATAGTGGTTTCCGTAAAATGGGATGAATTTAATTAAGGGTTTATTTGGATTTTAAGTTGGGTTTAACTACTAAGGGTGATTTAATTGACATTTCCTTTATCCCTAGGGTTTACTAGTGGTTGATAGCGTAGTTTACCTGACCCATGACTTTGGATTTCCCCCACTAAGTTTTCTAGTAGGGCTTATTGTGTTATTAGGTCTTTTATGGATGATTGGGAGGTTGTTAGGAATTAGATATTGTTGCAAATCATTTGTTTCATCATGTATAATGTTCTAGTCATAGGGTTCATAGGGGGTGGTTGGAAATTGCATTATAGTGGTCGAGGATTTTTGAGTGAAGGTGATGGATAAATTCTCTACCCCGAGTGGTTACAAGATTGTATAGGTTAGTTTAAATACACTATTTCTTATAGAATTCATTGTGCTTCCACCCAGTGCTGGATGGATAGTTTAATTCTTTCCAGACATGTTGGTTATAGGGGCATCATTTAAAAATTTCCTCATAGATCTCCGAATTTTATCTTAGTTGATGGAATTGTTCAAAACAATTGTTGTTGGTTGCAAAATACCAAAATGGATGGGAGGAGGATATTGGGATTTACCTTTGGAAATAGATATTTTTTAAAGAATGGTATTTACGTCTTCCAAAATCATGTCTTCCATCTTCTCAAACTCAAAACATTGTACCTCATAGACTCCTCTAATCGGACACTAGAACTTGAGTCGAATTGTTGAGTGTTCTCCACATCCACAATCAGGGTCCTTGAAGTGATTTGGGTTTTATCAACTAGTGCACCACCTATAGAATCATAAATCATATTTCAATCAATTTTAATTATACCTTCATAATAATATTTTACTAAAAGGTAATCATTTATTTGGGGGTGTGCGCAAATTTAACAAAGCCTTTCAAATATTTACCTTTATTCATTAAGTGTTTCTCCTGTGATTTAATTATCCCACAAATTCTGTTTCTTATTTTTTTGGTTTGATTGGCTGGTGGATACTTTTCTATAAAAAGGTATTTCATTCCATCCCAACCTCTAATAGGGGAATTAACATAATAAAACCAATAATTTTCAGCGTTCTCTAATGAAAAATTGAATTCCCTAATATTTTATTGTTCTTAATCCACATTGTAAAGTTTTAATATAGAACATATAGTATGAAATTATTTTTAGTGATTATCTGTATTTTATTCCACGAGTCCACAGAATTGTGGTAATAGGTGAATTAAATATAATTGAAGTTCAAAATTTGTGGCATCAGCTTGTATTTGAATGTATTCATATTGGATATCGACATTAGGATAGGATAGTTTGTTTAATGTATGATTATTTTCAGCCATATTATAAAAGTTTTTTTCAGTTTTAAATTGGGTTACAGAATATTTAAAAGGTTTGATTAGAGTTTTGATGTTTCATGTGTCCTCCTTCAAAGGGAACTCCATTGTCTCTCAGTGTCGCTGTTGTAGGATCCTCTCTGGTTTGGGTTCGGAAGGTGGTACATTATTTGATGAAGATCACATCATGTATGAGGCCTATGAAAGGATAAATTTAGAAATCAACATAATAATTATAATTAATATAGTAATCACACAAATATTTAAAAAATACATAATATTTTTACTAAAAAACACACACTAAAACCCAAATCGCTTCCCAAAAATGGCTCCAAAATTTCAAATAATTTTCATGAAATATAAAATTTAATTTGATTTTAATGTTTATTTATAGTATAGGAAATAACTTATGTCATCTATCAATGAGGTTTGGTGGTTTGTAGAGTTTATTGTTAATAAAAATTATAAAAATCGATAGTGGTTTTAAAAACAGTTTCAAAAACAAAATGACTTAATTTAACGATTTTAATAGTTGAAAACCCAAATTTATTTTTTGGAAAAATTAAAAAATGGTTCATTGTGAGTTTAAAACACGTATCTAAATTCATTAACTCTTAGATATTAATTAAGGATTGATGTATTTCTATGGTTGAAATCAATATGAATCCTGATTACTTGCCATGTTTTTATATCAATGCATGTTGAACCAAAAAATGACATCAGAATCATATAGCTAAGGTTTAGATATTATAAATGGAATATTTTATTCCAAATAATATTTAAATCTAAAATAATTGGGGATTAAAATTATTTTTCTGTTTTCCAATCAGAACAACACAAGTCACACACTCAAAACTTTACATTGACTGTTTCAAAGTAAGGATCATTTCATTCGGTTTAATAAAAAAGTATTCAAACATGAATCTACGTAAGATAAATATGGATGAAATTTTTCAAACACAAAATATATAAAACCAGTATTAGTAAAAATTTTCTAAATCCCTTCACAATATGTGTTTCTCCCTCACAACAAATGCCCACTGTTTATCCCAACATTGAGAGGAGGAATCTCGGGTAGATGTTCTTCTTCATTATTGATCCCCCTATAAGAATAGGGGACTCTAAAAAATCTATGATGAGGATATAAAACGTATACCACTTGATAATATTTGAACCATTCCTTTTGGTCGAACTTGAAAATGAGGTGTCCTTCATGTCCTTTTATAGCTAAAATCTGAAGTGATTTTGGGTTCCCTATTTTTAAGATACCACTTTTGTCTTAGTTTTGGGTAGAAAATGGAATTATCTCTTCCTGGAAAAAATTTAGGATTTGTTTTCAGAAATATTAGATATCTCTATCTCAAATTTGGGGTCTTTTAGACATATATAACTACTAATATTATCAAAATAATAAACGTAACATTTGATTTCATACAGATTTGGTTCCCTTGATAGATTGGTTCAGATGGTCCACCATATGGCCTAATTGGTTTTAGGTTTCTTAATATCATTTGCATACAAGTTAATTTTGGATCCTCACAAAAAATAATAGGATACTTGAATGTATATATTTTTTATAATGTTCACAACAGTGTACAGATGTCCTTGGGATTCTATGTAGTTTGGCCCATTTTTCATTCGTAGCATCTTCGTCCCCCCCAATTAAATCCTCCTACAATGAAATCATCATAACAAGTATAATTGACATATTTAATGGTGATATAAATTAAATATTAGAAGCAAATATGATTAAAAAAAATTATTATTTTTTTAATGTTCAACCCAAAACTAGTTTAACATAGTGGTGTAAAGGTGAAATAAGACAGTGAATCGAGGTGCAATAAAATTATTTTTTAGAGTAATATATTTTTATAAAGCAATATATCCGTCCACAAATAATTCAGTGATTTGAAAATTTTATTCACCATAAATTAGTTTTAATTATATCATAACTTCATCATAATGTATAATAACCCATTATTTGTTGATTATAGTCAAATATGAGTGATTATGTCCAAAGGAAAAGACTTGAGTCCAAAAAACCACTTACCGTTATTCACAGATAGTTAAAAATTTCTCTAATATCCTAAAAAAAGCATAAATACATTGATATTGTATTTAATAATCTTATTTTTATACATTAACTATTATATTTTGTTTAAAATAAAATACATTACATTTTATATGGTTCATTTATATTAATTTATTGTGAATATATTCGTTATTTATATCTTATTTTCACCAATTTGTGTTAATATCATTAATTGTATCATAAATGTTTTATAATGTTAATATTGGATAACATTATTTTATGCCAATCTGATCACTCATAGACCATTTAATGTTGTATAATATATTTCAAATATTTATTTATAAAATTTTTATATCATTCCATAAGTGTTTTAGTAAATTTTCATGTAAATTGAATTGGTGTCTGCATACATTTAGAATTTAAGGGATCAAAGATGTTATTTATATAATATTTCAAATACATAATATAACCATTAAGAACCATAAAACCATACTGATTTTATTATTAATGTATAATTATATTGCTATTTAAGTTCCCACATCCATCCATGATAGAGTTTTATAGAATCCTTCAAGTAGGTGGAAAAATTGACCCAGATACGAATACACCGTAACTGATGGATGATTATAGTTATAAATCTGGTTATTTTGGAATAATATCACTATTAGAGAAGAATAATTATATTATTAAAAAGTTTTTAAGGTGATAATTTATATTTTTATAGATTTTAATAAAGAATAAATAAACCATATGAAAATGATATATGTTACTTCATGGAGGTGGTAATCTACACAATACACGGTGAACATTTTCATTTGACAACAGATGAGATGGAATTAATGATGATATTCATGGGTGAAAAATATAATACTTTACTTCATGGAGGAAGTAGTCCCCCAAAATGTATGATCGACATTATTTTGTGATTATAGTTTGATGGGAGGGAATAAATATGGTTCATTCCATTTTATATAAAACAAAAATCATATAGTAATTATATTATTGTCATTATATTACTATTTTTTGGATTAGTTTCGAATTTAATAATTTCGAATAAAAAGTTTCATAATAAGTAATACTCTTGTTTAGACCTTGGACATTCTCTTGAAAGTCCACTAGAAAATGAAGAGATTATGAAAAATTATAGTGACAAGGGACATTATTTTTATTAAAGAAAATATAATGGGAGATAAAATGGTATTTTTTCAATGAAACTTATAAGTGAAAATGGATCATTGGAAGGTTGTAAATGATCTACTTTTATAAGTGAATAAAATGGATCTTTTTTAATACACATTACTTTTCAATGTAATCTTTACACTATTCAAGGGCCAAAAAATCCCAAAGTTAGAAATAATTCATTTTGTGGTTATATTGCGTCTATAAATACTAAAAATATAATTTGCACACATTTTTTTTAATAATATTTAAATTTAGTTATAATTATATTTTTACTTTAACCTTTTTTTATCGGTGTAACTAGTTTATTCCCAATTGAAATTTGTTTTTATAAAAATATCAAATAACCCCACTTACCAAATTTTTAGTGTGATGACCTTAAATTTAAAAAAAATTTAATATATCTCAAATTATAATTAATTGAAAGATAAATTTTAAATTAAAACATGTTTTAAATGGAAAAACTTTTTTTTGGAAATATGATGTTTTATCCATTATGCATGCCTAATAATATTTAGCACAGATTGATAATTAAATGTGGGTTAATATAATTATTTATGTTTTTAAACATCATATAGATTAATTATTTAGAAGAAGTTAATATAATTTGTTACATACTAATTACAAAAATATTGTTAAAATAAATCTTTTAAAATTATTATCCCATCATTATCACTATAATTAACAATAATACTAGTAATCTTATTTTTATGCTAGAAAATAAAATAGGAATTTTAAAATAATTTAAACGTACAGGTTCCAAATATATAATAAATTTTCATAGATTTGGATTTTGTAATAGATGAAAACTAATTTTTAATATATGTGAATAAAAACATTTTAGATTAAAATTTTAGTTAAGTTCCCATAACATTAAAAATGGAATTGAAAAATTCAATATATTATTTCTAAATGATTTATGTTTCATTATAAATATATATTTTATATAAAAAATGTTTCAAAGTTTTTTAATTCATTATAATATTATTATAATGTCATAAAGTTAAATATTATCCAAATAAGAATTTATTTTTTAAAAAGAAATTTCTTTTGAACCCTCTTTTTATTATGATATAAAATAACTATTTATATCTTGGTAGAGTTAGAACTATCACATAGCACATAGGACCAAGGAATATTTTCATGTATCATGTCTACATAACTACCTACCCACATCATGCCCAAGTCATTATTTGCCGGCGTCTTGCCTGTGTCACCACTTCTAATGGAAATGCCAATTTCAAATTCCAATTATAAAATTTTAAAATTAAATTTTCAAATAAAAAAAATAAAATTACTTTGCGATTGTTTTCCTCAGAAATTAATCGTTTGAAATTTTAAGTATTCTTAACATTAGTTATTATAAATTACTAATTATTTTGGTATTATACAGTTATTATAAAAATTATTTATCATATATTATCATTTTTTAAATATATCATATAAAAATTTGGTTTATAAAAAAAATATCTGATTAATTTATTATTGAATTAGTTGATAAAATTTTTATTTCATTAGAAGTCAACAAGTAAAATGTGTTAAATTAATATGATAAAAAGAATATTAAACTAATAATTACCCATTTATATCATTATAATTTCATGTTACAAAACCTATTATGATCTCTTTCTATAATCTAAGCATAATTTAATTTCTGGTGGTAATCATTGGTGGTAATTTTCTTAGCATGTATCCTTTCTAAACATCCATAAACTTGAATTTATATAATGTATAATTTCTCTCATCCCATAATTTGTTGGTTTTATCTTGGGATTTTTCTATAAAAAACAATATCCAAGATACCTCTATACTAATCTTGGATAATGATAACTATAAGGGAGACATCCACTACCTTATGACCTTTCATTCCTTTTTCATTAGAGATTTTATAATATGGTAAATTCCTTTTATAAATACTAATTTAATTTCTATATGATCTTGGTCAAATTTAAAAAAATTATTATAATGTACCAAAATTTCAGTTTAGTTCAGTTTTTCATATAAAATGGGATATCTAACATGTTTGGTTTTAATGGAAACAAAAAAAACCTTGGGATGTTACATTATCTGTCACCGCCTAAATAAATTATGTGCTTGTCATTTTTATTAATACACACTAATGAATAAGTTAAGGATGTCCTTAATATGAACATAACATGGGATTTATTTTCTAAAGATATATTAACCTTACTAACTTGGGTATTAATAAGAAACAATTTCATTCCTAGATAATACACATATCACCATATGGGGTTTCTTCTTAACCATTTATGCTAAATACTCCTCATGATTGGTGTTTAGGCCTACATACTAGAATGAAATTTCCTGGAGAGTTCTTCATTAGACATGTTGTGATAAGTTATCATTACTTAATTTTACATATGATATATGATCACTTTATACTATTACTATAGATTCTATGTAGATATAGTTAATCCATTTCCATGATTGCGATAAATTCATATAAAGGAAAGAAAATAATATTTTCATAAGTCACATTTCCAAAAGAATAAACATTGGATCCCAAAATAATTCCAATAGAAGAATTTATTTAAAAATAGATATCTTGTCATATAAGTAATATTTTAATGTTCTTAGAAAACATAATAGATAAATAGAAGTGGGATGAAAACACTCAAAATTCATGAGTGGATAGTTGGTTCTCTTCACACCCCATCATTCTTAGAAGTCACTTCAGTAATCATGTTTTTGTAGGATCTTACATATTAGATTAGTCTCAATTATTTTTTTATTTCTATAATAATTTTATCCTTGGGACAATGGAATTGATTTGGGTAATGCTAATGTTTCCCCCATTTAATACATTGAATGGTTATCTTAACTTAAGATGTAATTTTTTTACTTTTACTTTTTCCACTAAAGAATTTAGTTTTTATATGTTATTAGATTATACATGACCTCCTTTACCATATATATAACATCTTATATTTTCATTAATACATTCTTTATGGTGTCTCTTCCCACATTTTGTACACTATGTATATTGTACCTTATTTTATTCATCAACTTCATCACCTTCTTTTCCAGGATATTTCTTATTTATCTTCTTGGATGTGTTTGGAAGAAAATCTTACTTCATGTCATTAATTATAATAATTGATGTCTTTTTTTTTCTGAAATCACACGGTTTCTCACTTCAAATCTAATCTTCTTAGTTTTTTCATTTTGACAGTATCTATATTATCAAAGTAATCCATTGTTAACATGATTGTTTTTAGCTTTATCTATTTCTAAAAACAAAATCATTTAATGTAATTGATGAGCAGAAAATGAGAATTATTATAAAATAATTACATGAAAATTTCAACTGAAAAAATAGTAGTCTTTAAAATTATTACATTAGATTATAATTCAGCCTAAATCTATCCCAGTCTAATATCGGTTCCTTTGTTATAGTTCTTCTCATGATTCAAAACATAATTCCTTAGTATAATAAATCCTTTGTAGTGGATTGTAACATAATTTTATTGGATGAACTATATCCACTATGAGTACCTATACATGTGTTATATCCGAGTCCCAGTCATCATGTACCAAAGTAACGATCAATTTCATACTCAACCAACCTTCTTGAGGGTGTTTACCCCTAGGTGAATACATGCTACTTTCATATACTCTAAGATGTATCCAGATAGGAAAATAATTTATAAGAAACTACATAATATCTATTTTAGTAAAACTTTAGGATATTATCTTATATGTAGATTTATTCTAAGTGTTCTAACTAATGTTCTTTGATCTAATCCCAAAAATTACTAAAATATCACTTGATTCCAACTAAGAAAACTCAAGGTAAAGAAATTGTCTAATTTCATTATTATACATTAATTATAATCCAATTCAAAAAAATTAATAGCCTATATTTTTTTCAATGGAATTTACCTATTATAATTATGTCATGTTTTATAAATCACATACATCACATAAATAACCCATCAAAAATTTATTCCCATAAATGAGGATGGAAATATTATTGAGAAAATACACCTATAAGTATGCCTAATATTGTAGTGAGATAATAAATATAAAATAATAGAATAAGAATAGGATAATTTGGATCTTCTTGAACCACCAGAATGACCACACTCATGAACAAATATAAAGAAATAAAATATAATTTTAAAAATAAGTGTTCATTTTGATGTTAAAAGTGGATATATACATTAAAAATAAAATAAAATTCAATGAATAATTAATTTAATAAGAGAAATTTATAGGATTTCGTTAACCCATATTACTTTTATAAATCTCACTATTTGAATAGTAATATAGTATTTGGAATAGTAACAAGCTCATTGGAATAGTAATATGAATATTAGAAATTTTAATATGTCTATTATAATAGTAACCTCACATATGGAAATGTAAAATAATATTTTGGTATCATATAAAATTAAATTTTGAGATATTTATATTATGGTAAATGTAAATAAATGTTTTAAAAATGATAAATTAAGTGTGGGTGTTTTTGTAAAGCGTAGCTATTTTATTTTCAATTTTATAATGAATATAAGTATTTGAAAGAAAAATAATTTTTATAAAATGAATTCAATAATTAATATTATTTTTTATTATAACTATAAGATATTTTTATTAGGAGATTTTCAATTTTTTAATGCATCATAAAATAAATTATAAAATTAAATTCTGTATATTTATGATAAATTATTATTTAATTTAAAAAATAAATTTATCATATTTATAAAAAAAATTACTGAAATTGATTCCATTTTTTAAATAAACATATAAAAAAATGATTAGGATTAATTTTTGGGGTTTTTCTAAAATAGTCGATTTTTGTGAATAATAAAAAGTGGTAATTTACGGTATTTACCATTATAAACCAAAATACATGAATGTTTAATTATTGTATGATGTAATATCATATTAGTTATAAAATATATAAAATATTAACTATATATTTTTCATGAGAATTAATATTACTGATAGTTTTAATCCAAAATAAAAAACTAATTATTATAATAAAAAAAATTTCCATCCTCTCCCCTTATAAATATGGCCCACCACCAACCCTTCTCATCAAAATTTATAGGACATTATGATTTAAAAATATATTAAAACCCATGCTTTATCGACTCTTACAATGTCTAAGTGCTGCTTCTCTCCTAGAAATACCAATTCCATGTTACTTAAGGGGTCCTTTAAGGTGGTGATATTCAAGAGATAATAATCTGAAACAACCTCTTTTAATTTATGTTCATCTTATGCCTTCTCTTCACCTAATTAATTAATTAAAGAATAAAAAATACAGTATAATTTTTGTACTGGAATATTATATTTATAATGGAATATCTTTTATCCAGCACAAAATCTCACCTCCTTGTATTCAAATAAATGAAACCATTGTCCAAATTATGGTCGTTAACTGTCTCCATGGATAATGAGTTTCTGTTTTAATTTACCACCATCAAGTCAGGACATAAAACAATTTTTTGGGGAAATAATATTTTAATAATAATATTATAACATATTTCATATTTTGGAACTATAATTCACTTATATTTTTAAATATAACAAAACTAGTTTGAGATGGTCAGAAAATTGGAATAAAATACTACCCATTTATCAATAATTCTTTTAAATGAATAATAAAAATGTCCTAAAAAATAATATGGGGCCATTTAAACTTCATTAAGTGAATGGATATAATATCATTTCACTTATTTAGATTTGTTTATTTTTAAACAACTTCCTTAATTATAAACAAGTGAACTGACCATGAAACCACGAAAAAAACTCTCCCAAAACAATAAAATTGAACTTTATAACTCATCAAAATAGCAAAAAATGTACATAAAAAATTATAATAAATAAAATATATTTGTTAGAGGTTATAAATTATTAAATTAATGAGTATTATTTGATTATCCAAGAAATTAAGTGCATGACTTAATGCATTCAGATATAAGGTAAGGGCTCTGTCCAAATCTCATTATTTCCTTTCTATAACATTGTATCTATCTTTACCTCAATTTATATATTCATTATTTTTATATTATTCTCAAATATTATATATATATATATATATTCTACATATATATAGATCAATTAATATTTTTTTGATGGGAAATGCATGTTTTAAAAAGGTTCCCACATTGATTCCTCTCAGCAAGAAAATTCTATTAAAGGGGACCTCTATATTTCATAACAATTTTTCAAGTGCACTCTCTAAAATGTTTTAATACATCCCTATTTTATAAAATCACTCAATTAATCTGCAAAAACAATTTTATTTCATTTATGGTTTTATAAAACTAATTATTCCTTTATCCAATTTTAATACTCATTATTATATTCCATAAAACCTTACTAAAGTTTCACATTTATGAAGATACCTAAACACTATTTTTCATGTTACTAGATCATTTTAATGTAGTTATTAATGATATATTATTATTATTACATTATTATTTTTGAATAAGTATTTAATACATTATTTATTGGGTACCATTATGATATTCCTTTTGGTTATTCTTTTTGACGTGATTATGAAACCCATTTCTTTCTACGACTAACCCTTATTATTATTCTGTATATTTGATTTATTTATGTGGAACATATATTCATATCAATGTTATGATAGGTGCACCCATATATTTCTCTAATTCATTGGGTAATTTTTTATTATCATGAGATGTTATGTTTTGGATTAGAGAGTAAACCTAATCAGTTATGGGACTATGTCAACCATGTAATGTCATATTATCAGTTATCCTTGACTCATGTTTATGAAATATTATTTCTTTTTTCCACATTCCAATATTTCCATGATCATGTAATTCTATATTCTATATTTTATGCCTCTATATGTTAATTAATTATCCATTCATTTTATTTTCTCATGTTATTCCTAATGAATCATGTGTTATTCTTCTTTTTCATGTTTATCCCCATTCAGGTATTTTGAATCGTAACTTTTTTTTATATTTTACCTTGGTAACCCAATGAATTTGTAGAATCACAAAAGTATTTAGGATCTCATTTTAAATATTAATAAAAAAAATTATTATAATTTCATGTTTTCTAATTATATAGTTAATATTTAAAATAAACTAGTCTTTTGGATGCTTGGATTGTATTTTATAGATAATTATTCTTAAAATCATGTAATAATATTTTAAAAGGATTTGGTCACTATAGTTGGTATCATATGATAGTGATCTTATATTTTTGTATTATTACTATAAAACATTAGTAATAACCATATTAAAAATTTTATCACTATGGATAAACCTATATTGAATCCTATGGAATATTATGTTAGGATACATATTATATTTATTAGTTATCCTTCTCTGTTAATTATTTCCTTTTTATATTCTCATTAGTTAAGTATTAAATACCCCTCTAATTTTATTTTTGTTTTTTCAGTTGATGGATGGAAATAGGAGAACACGTACAAAAAAACTAAGGTTATTGGGAAAGTAATGATTGGCCTAATGAAATGAAAACCCAAATGGGAATGGGAGCTCATAACTTCTTGATAGTACCAAATCTACTAAATCAAGTAAATAATAATGAGTAGAACCATGTAAAACACAATACTTCTCCTAATAAATATAAATTTGTGGTCAAATACATTATGTGAAAAAATCCCATATATTTACTAAATATTCTGATCTTATAATCATGAAACCATGGATAAATGTTTTTTAGAATATATTTGTTGGCTATCCGTGCTCAAAAGAAGATAAAGTCATGTTGAAGGTCTATCATTTTGATGGGGAAGTTGCTCGGTGGTGTTAAAAAATAATGAATATTAATTATAGAGTGTAAATTGATTTGATGTAATGGGAAGGATTTAAAAATATATTATGTAATAAATATTTTCCTTAAACTCTCCATCTTAAAATGGTGATGTTATTCCTCACACTAAATAAAAATTAAGATGAGTCTATTAGGAAATAAAATGAAAACTTCACAAGGGTTTAAAAATATGTCTTTATCTTTTTCTTGATCACAATAAGAAATTTTGAAATCTTATTCTTTGATTAAATCAAATTCCATAAGAAACCATTCTAATTAAAGACTTTGAAAACTATGAGAAGATTTTCTATTTTTCCATTAAGGTTGATATGAATATTGGGGACACTTAGTAGTCTCATGGTCTCGACGGAAACAAAAAAAATGGGGTTTAATATGGGGGATGAATAGTTATATCCCATATATACAAGAAAACCCATCATCTTAGACGTTAATACTATGGGAAGAATCGTCCAAGGAAATGTATAAATGGAACAAAACGTTTCCTCCAATGTGGAACAAGGAATATAAGGAAAATATTTTCTTAATGGATATAAATAATCCCACTAATTCTAATAAGAAAAAGATGGTTTAGATCAACACTATTCAAATGATAGTATGTTTCAATTATAAGGAACACATACATTATGTGATCCAATTCCCTAAGCTAAGTGTTATTTGATGAAATCCAAGACAACAATCTCTGAGAAATTAAAGAAGGGAATATGTTAAGACTGCTCCTGAGGTGGATCCCAACAATTATATATTGACAGGTATGGAGATTATTCATTTACGAATAAAAAACATGCTTGTTGTTATTTTTCTAGATATTATTTCATATCATACAAGTTTAATATAACTATTCAAACACCACATAAAAATATAGAGGTTGAGTTATCTATAGGAATAGAGAATAGGGAAATTATTATTTTTTATGTATATAACTCCTCCCTGTACAATGTTTGTAAACTAAATCTCTATGAAAATATCATCTTACATCTTTTGGTGGAGTTTGATACAATATTTTTTAGGTATTTTCTGTCATTTGATAAATCTAACATAAACATTTTATAGGGGGATATCACTCTTTAAATCCTATGGCATCTTAAATTTTTTTACAAATATGAGGAGGAAAAATATCGAATGTAAGTTCTTTCTCAATTATGTATATTATTTCCTTATCAAGAATTATATCTTGACAAAATTATTGATAAAAAGCATGGGATCATTCTTGAATACATGCACATTGTGATAGACTACATTGATGTGTTCCCTAAAGAGCTTATAGGTATTCCTCATAATGAGAGGTTGAGTTCTCGATTAAACTTATACCTAGATATATTCCCATATCAAAGACGTTTTACTAGATGACCACTATTGAGTTAGAACTAAATAATTTGTTACAAGAAAACATGGAAAAGGGTTTTATATTTTCTAATGATTCACCATGGGGTTTTCCAGTCCTCGTCATCAAGAATAAGGATGGATCAATGTACCTCTGCATTGATTGTCTTGAGCTCAAAAAAAATCATGATAAAGAACAAGAATTCCATGCGATAGAGAGATGAATTGTTTGATAAACTACTTGAGGCCATTTATTCCTCTATGCTGGACTTTAGTTTGGTATATCACCAATTAATGGTGATGAAAGATTATTTTCCCAAGACTACCATTCAAATTAGGTATGGAAATTTTGAGTTCCTAGAGATTCCCATCGGACTCTCTAATTCACTAGAAATATTCATGAAATTAATGATTACAATCTTTAGATATTACCTCAAAAAAATGTTATTGTATTTATATAGGATATTATAGTATACTCCAAGAGCATATAGAATCTTGAAGAGAATTTGAATCTTGTTCTAAATACATTATGTGGGGAAAAAATATATATAAATCATAGTAAATGTGAGCTATGGAAGGAGGAAGTATCTCCAATGGGGAATTTTATCACCCATAAAGGGATATCTGTGGACTCTAATAATGAAAACATAATTGGGGAGTGTCCCAAACCAGCATCTTTAATTAATATCAATAGTTTCCTTGGCCTAGATGGGTATTACCGATGATTTGTGAACAAATTCTTGTCATTTTAAAACCTGTTAACCAAGATTACTCAAAAGATAGTAAATATTGTTTGGAACAATTAATGTGAATAATACTTCATATAATTTAAAATGAGGCTTATCACAGTACCGGTATATAAACTACCCACGGGTGGGGAACACTTTGTCGTATTCAACGATGCTTTGAAGAAGGTATTAGGTTGTGTACAATTTCATAATGATAATGTGACAGGCTAATACTCAAGTATTCTAAAATTTCATTAGAAAAACTATCTCATGCATGATCTAGAGTTTTCATTTTTGATCTTACACTGATAATATAAAGGACTTATATTTATAGGGGGAAATGTGCGATATATACTGATCAAAAGAGAGTTAATTATATATTTTCAAGGAAGTAGCTTAATTTGTGCTAGTGAAGATGGTTAAAGATCATCAAGTATTTTGACTACTCAATCCACTACAACCTTAGTGTTATATTCTCTAAGTAGGAAAGATCATGTAGCTTTATCAATGATTTGAATTGAGAAGGACATGATATTCATAGACTTGAAAAGGATAGACATGAAAATAATAAAGGAAAGTACATCATCATTACTTTCTTTAATGATATATTAATAATATATTTTTTATATGATAAATGATGATCAAATATCTGATGTTTAATTTTAGAAGATGATAGAAGGCATTAAAAAGGGGAAAACCACATAGTTCAAAATTGATTCTGAAGGAATCATAATATTTTGTTCATGACTATGGGTAAACTCATAACCTGATATAAACTGGTATATTTCGAATGATGTATATTGCTTGACCTGCTTCATCCACCCATAGAGCATAGATACATATCTAGATCATTGAGAGCACTATTTTTGGGACTATATAAATAAGTAGAATTCTGAATGTTAAACAAAGTTCCTAGTTTGATAGCAAGTTAAGTTAAAAAGGAAAAATTATAAGGGGACGATACAACCATTACCCATTTCAATATGGAAATTGGAAAACATCACCATGTACATTGTCATTATACATATGAATCTATCCAATGGAAATAATTCTAAATGAGTTGTTTTAGATCATCTTACCAAGACTAATTGCTTAATTTATATTCGAGAGAACTTATCAATCAACCAATATTAAATAATATACATTAGAGAAGTGGTGAGGCAGCATGGAGTACCATTATTGAATGTATCTGATCGAGATTTGAGTTTTACCTCCAAGTTCCAAATAATTCACCAACATACCCTAATCACTAAACTGAACATTAGTGTGAATTATGACCCTTTGATTGATGGAAAATATTAGTTTACTATTTAGACATATGAAGATATGTGGAGAGCATTTTAAATGGAATTTAAAGGAGGATGTTACCAACTTCTTCCTACAGTAAAATTATCTTACACAACGGTCTCTACTCAAGTATCCAAATGGATCCATATGAATCCATTTACGGGAAACAATGTATAACACCTTCTTTCTGGGATGAATTTTCTGAATTCATGCTGGATGGACATGAAATAGTTGATAATATGGATGAAAAGGTGGATACCATTCAACAACACATCCTACATTTCCAATGTCGACAGATGAACTATCTAGACAATTGTCAATGGGACCTAGATTTTGATGTTGGAGATAATGTATTCCTTCATATATCTCTTTGGAAGACATTCATGAGATTTTTGAAGAAGGAAAATCTAAGTCTCAGGTACATTTCCCCCTTTGAAATTCTTGATCGCATCAGATTTCTGGCTTATTGACTAGTACTACCACAATCTATTTCCCAAGTACATGATGTATGCCATGTATCTCTGTTGAAGAAGTACATATGAGGTCATTATCATGTAAATAATTTAGAGGTGGTACAGTTAAAAATATGTTACTTATGAGGAGTACCCGGTAAAGATACTAGACTATATAGATAGTGGTATCTATATGAAGAATACTCTCCTGGTCAAAGTAAAATGCTGGAACTATAAATATGAAGAGGTGACATTGGTACCAAAGGAATATATAAAAGATAATTACCCTTACCTGTTTTACTCTTATTGCGTAAAATAAAATAACCAGGGTTAAAATTCTTAAGAGAGGATGAATTTAACAATCCATTATTTTATCAATGGAATCCACTTCATATAATTATATAATGTAGCATAAATTATATACATCACAAATAGAAACCCAAAAAAATATTCTCATAAATGAAGAATGATACATTAGTAATAAAAAATCCTATAAGAATTACAAATATTATTTTTATAAAATAAATAAATTATAAGAGAAGAATAATATAATAATTTGGATCTACTCAATCCACCAAAATGACTGCACTCATGAATAATGTTTTATAAATAAAAAATAAGGTTAATAATAATATACTCATTTTGAAGAAAAATGTATATAAATACTAGAGAGAAAATGTAAGTGAATAAATAATTAATGGAATAAGAGGTATTTACAGTAAGAAGTGAGTCTATATGACCATTATAAATATCAATATTGGAATAGTATTCTAACAATTTGTATAGTAACGTAACCAGTGGAATAGTAATCTGATTGTTAGAATAGTAACATCACCTAGGGAAATTTAAAATAATATTTAGGTGTCTTTTAAAATTAAAATATGATATATTTATATCATAGTATAACTATATAAATGTTTTAAGTGGTATATGTGTTTCTCCCTCACAATGAATTCCCACTGTTTATCCCAACATTTAGAGGAGGAGGCATCTCGGGTAGATATTCTACTTCATGATTGATCCAACTATAAGAATAGGGGACATAAAAATATATATGATGATGATATGACTCATAGAAAACTTGAAAATATCAGTACCTTTTCTTCTGGTCGTACTTGAAAATGAGGTGTCCTTCATGCACTTTTATAGCCAAAATGGGAAGTGGTTTTGGGTACCCTGTTTTTAAGATACTCCTTGTGTCTCAGTTTTGGCTCAGAAAATGTAATTATCTCTTCCTAGAAAAATTTTAGGAGTTGTTTTCAGAAATATTAGATATCTATGTCTCAAATATGGGGTCCTTTAGAAATTTATAATGGCTGATATTATCAAAATAATGAATTTAACATTTGATTTCATGCAGATTCGGTTCCCTATATATATTGGTTCAGATGGGCCACGATATGGACTAATTGTTCTTAGGTTTCTTAATATCATTTGAAAACAAATTAATTTTGTATCATCACAAAAAATAACAAGATACTTGTATGCATATATATTTCAGAATGTGCACAACAGTGTACAGGTGTCCTTGGGATTCCATGTAGTTTTGCCCATTTTCCATTCGTAGCATCTTCGTCCCCCCAAATTTACTTCTCCTATAATGAAATAATCATAACAAGTATAATTGACATATTAATGGTGATATAAATTAAATATTAGAACAAATTATGATTAGAAATTTTTATTATTTTTTAATGTTGAATACAAAACTAGTTTAACATAGTGGTGTAAAGGTGAAATAAGACAGTGAATCGAGGTGCGATCAAATTATTTCTAAGAGTAATATATATTTATAAAACAATATTTTCATATAAAAAATAATTCAATGATTTTAAAATTTAATTCCCCATAAATTAGATTTAGTTTTATCATAAGTTCATCATAATGTGTAATAACCCAGTATTTGTTGATTATAGTCAAATATGAGTGATTTTGTCCAAAGGAAAAGATTTGAGTCCAGAAAACAACTTACCGTTATTCACATTTAGATAAAAATTCCTCTAATATCCTATGAAAAATCATAAATACATTGATATTCTATTTAATAACCTTATTTTTATACATTAACTCTTATATTTTTTTATCATAAAATATATTACATTTTATATGGATCATTTATTATAATTTATTATGAATATCTTAGTTATTTGTTTCTTATTTTCACTAATTTTTGTTAATAACTTTAATTTTTTCAGGCATGTTTTATAATGTTAATATTTGATACCATTATTTAATGACAATATGATCACTCATAGACCATTTAATGTTGTATAATATATTTCAAATATTTATTTATGAAATTTTTATATCATACCATATGTGTTTTAGTAATTTTTCATGAAAATTGAATTGGTTTCAGCTTACATTTGGAATTTAAGGGATCAAATATGTTATTTATAAAAACTTTTATTTAATAATATAACCATTAATAACCCTAAATCCATATAGATTTTATTATTAATGTTTAATTATATTTTTATTTAAGTTCCCATATCCATCCCTGACATAGTTTTATAGAATCTTTCAAGTAGTTGGAAAAATTGACCCAGATACGAATACACCATAACTGATGGATGATTATGGTTATAAATGTGGTAATTTTTTAAATAATATCATTATTAAAGAAGAATATTTATATTATTAAAATGTTTTTAAGGTGATAAATTATATTTTTATAGATTTGAATAATGAATAAATAAACCATATGAAAATGATATATGTTACTTCATGGAGGTGGTAGTCTACACAATGCCGGGTGAAAATTTTCATTTACCAATGAATGAGATGGAATTAATGATGATATTCATGGGTGAAAAATGTAATACTTTACTTCATGGAGGTAGTAGTCCACCAAAATGTATGATCAGCATTATTTTGTGATTATAAGCTGATGGGAGGGAATAAATATGGTTCATTCCATTTATATAAAACAAAAACAGTATAGTAATTATATTATTGTCATTATATTAATATTTTTTGGATATTTTTAGAATTTAATAATTTTGAATAAAAAGTTTCATCTTAAGTAATACTCTTGTTTCTACCTAGGACATTCTCTTGAAAGTCCACTAGAAAATGAAGGGATTATAAAAAATTATAGTGATAAGGGACATTATTTTTTTTAAGGAAAAAATTGAGGGAGATAATATGGTATTTTTTCAATGAAACTTATAAGTGAAAATGGATCATTAGAAGATTGTAAATGATCCTCTTTTATAAGTGAATAAAATGTAACTTTTTTAATACACTTTACGTCTCAATGTAATCTTTACACTATTCAAGGTCCAATGAATCCCAATGTTAGAAATAATTCATTGTTGGGTTATATAGGGTCTATAAATACAAAATATAGAATTTCCACACATTTTATAATAACATTTAACGTTAGTTACTATAATATTTTTAATTTAACCTTTTTTTATCGGGGTAACTAGTTTTTACCCAATGCACATTTGTTTTAATAAAAATATCAAATAACCCCACTAACCAAATTTTTGGTGTGATTCCCCCAAATTTAAAATCAATTTAATCTATCTCAAAATATAATTTAGTGAAAGATAAATTTTGAATTAAAAACATATTATAAATAGAAAAAATATTTTTTAGAAATATGATGTTGTATCCATTGTAGATTCCTAATAATATTTAGCATTGATTTCTAACTAAATGTGGGTTAATATAATTATTTATGTTTTTAAACATCATATAGATTCATTATTAAAAGAATTTATTTTATTTTATTACATAAAAATTAAAAAAATATTTATAAAATAAATCTTTTAAAATTATTATCCCACTATTATCACTATAATTAACAATAATATTAGTAATCTTGTTTTTATACCAGAAAATAAAATAGGAATCTTAAAATAATTTAAACCGACTGGTTCTAAATTTTAATCTATTTTTTTATATTTGTATTGTATAATAAATGGAAACTAATTTTTAATATAAGTGAATAAAAACATTTTAGAGTATAATTTTACTTAAGTTACCAGAACATTAAAAATGGAATTTATAAATTCAATATATTATTTCTAAATGGTTTATTTTTCGTTATAAATATATATTTTATATAAAAAAAATTCAAAGTTTTTTAATTCATACTTCTATTATTATAATTTCATAAAGTTAAATTTTATCCAAATCAAAATTTATTTATTTTTAAAAAAAATTTCCTTAAACCCTCTTTTTATTATGATATAAAATAACTATTTATATCTAGGTAGAGTGAGAACCATAACATAGCCCGTAGGACCAAGGAATATTTTCTTGTATCATGTCCGCAACACTACCTACACACATCATGCCCAAGTCACTGTCTGTCGGCGTCTTTCCTATGTCACCACATCTAATGGCAATGCCAATTTCAATTTCAAATTCTAGAATTTTAAAATTAAATTTTCAAATAAAAATAATAAAAAATACATTGTCAATTGTTTTCCTCAGAAAATAATCTTTTGAAATTTTAACTACTCTTAACCTTATTTAATATAAATTACGGATTATTTTGGTATTATATGGTTCATATCAAAATTCTGTATCATATATTATCTTTATTTAAATAGATAATAAAAAAATTTGGTTTATAAAAAAATTATCTCCTTATTTTATTATTGAATTAGTTGATAAATATTTTATTTCATTACATGTCAAAATGTAAAATGTGTAAAATACATTTCATAAATAGTTTATTAAATTAATAATTACCCATTTATATCATTATAATTTCATGTTAAAAAACCTATTATGATCTCTTTCTATAATCTAAGAATATTGTAATTTCTGGTGGCAGTCGTTGGTGTTAATTTTGTTAGCATGTATCTTCCGTAAATTTCCATAAACATGAATTTATATCATGTATAATTTCTCTGATCCCATAATTTATTTGGGTTTATCGCGGGATTGGTCTTGAGAAAACAATATCCAAGATACCTCTATAATAATTTTGTATAATGATAACTATAAGGGAGACTTCCAATACCTGATGACTTTTCATTCCTTTTTCATTATTGATTTCTTAATATCATAAATTCTTTTTATACATACTAATTTAATTGTTATATGATCTTGGTAAAATTTAAAAGATTTATTATATTGTACCAAAATTTTATTTTAGTTCATTGTTTAATATGGAACGGGATATCTATCATGTTAGGTTTTAATGGAAACAAAAAAAACCTTGGGGTGTTAAATTATCTACCACCGCCTAAATAAATTATGTCCTTGTCATTTTAATTAATACAGACTAATGAATAAGTTAAGGATATCCTTAAGATGAACATAACTTGGGATTTATTTTCTTAAGATATATTAACCATACTAACTTTTGTATTTCTAAGAAAAATGTTCATTCCTAGATAATAGACATATCACCATATGGGGTTTCTTCATAACCATTTATGCTAAATACTCCTCATGATTGGGGTTTATGCCTATATACTAGAATGAAATTTCCTAGACAGTTATTCATTATACATGTCATGATAAGTGATCTTAACTTAATTATACTTATGATATATGATCACTTTATTATGTTACTATAGATTCTATGTGGATATAGTAAATCCATTTCAATGATCGCAATAAATTCATCTAAATGATAAAATAATAATATTTTCAAATGTATTGTTTCCAAAAGAATAAACATTAGATCCCAAAATAATTCCACCAGAATTCTGTATTAGGAAATAAATATCTTGTCATATAGGTAATATTTTAATTTTATTAGAAAACATTCTAGATAAAATGGAGTGGGATGAAAACACTCAAACTTCTTGAGTGTATAGTTGGTTCTCTTCACACCCAATCATTCTTAAGAGTTACTTTAGTAATCATGTTTTAGTAGGATCTTACATATTCGCTTAGTCTCAGATATTTTTTTATTTCTACCATAATTCTATCCTTGGGACCATGGAATTGATTTGGGTAATGCTAATTTTTCCCCCATTTAATACATTAACTGGTTATGTTACCTTAAGATATAATTTTTTTACTTTCACTATGTCCCCTAAAATATTTAGTTTTTCTATGTTATTATATTCTACATGTCCTCCTTTACAATATATAGAACATGTTCTATTTTCTTTGAGACATTACCTATGGTCTCTCCACCCACATTTTGTAAACTAAGGATATCATACGATATTTTCATCTTAAACTTCATCACCTTCTTTTCCATAAGATTTCATCCATCTCTTCTTGGATGTGTTTGTAAGGAAAACTAACTTCATGTCATTAATCATAATAATTGACTTCTTTTTTTTAAAAAAAATCACATGGTTTCTCACTTCAATTCTTATGCTCATTGGTTTTTCATTTGGACAGTATCTATATTATAAAAGTAATCCATTGTTAACATGATAGCTTTGAGCTTCATCTATTAATGAAAACAAAATCATTTAATGTGATTGATGAGCACAAAAAGTGAATTATTATAAAATAATTACATGAAAATTTCATCTTAAAAAAATATTAGTCTTCAAAATTATTACATTAGATTTCAATTCATCCTAAATATCTCCTAGTATAATATTGGTTCTTTTATTATAGTTTTTATCAAACTTAATCACTTAATTCTTTAGTATAATAAATCATTTGTAGTGGATTGTAAACAGAATTTTATAGAATGAACTATATCCACTAGAAGTGTCTATTCATGTGTTAAATCCTAGGCCCACTCATCATGTTCCTAAGTAAATATCATGTTCATACTCAACCAACCTTCTTAATGGTGTTTATCCCTAGGTGAATATGTGATAATTTCATATCTTCTAATATGTATCCAAATAGGCACATAATTTATCATAAAATACAGAATTTCTATTTCGGTAAATCATTAAGATATTATCTTATAAGTAGATTTATTCCAAGTGTTCTAACTAATTTTCTCTGAACTAATACAAAAAATTACTAAAATATCACATCATTCCAACTAATAAAACTCATGGTAAATAAATTATCCAACTTAATTATTTTACATGAATTATAATTCAATTCAAATAAATTAATAGCCTATATTTTTATCAATGGAATTTACCTTCTTATAATTATGTCATGTTGTATAAATTGCATACATCACATAAAGAAACCATCAAAAATTTATTCACATAAATGAGGATGGATATATTATTAAGAAAATACACCTATAAGTATGCCTAATATTGTAGTGAGATAATAAATATAAAATAATAGAATAAGAATGGATATTTTGGATCTTCTTAAACCATAAAAATGACCACACTCATGAACAAATATAAAGAAATATAATATAATTTTAATAAAAAATCATGATTTCGAAGATAAAACTATATATACAGTAGAAATAAAATAAAATTTGATGAATAGTTAATTTTATAAGATAAATTTATAGGATGTAGTTATCCCATATAAATTTAATAAAACTGACTATTTGAATAGTAATATAGTATTAGGGATAGTAACATCCTCATTGGAATAGTAATATGAATATTAGGAATTATAATATGACTATTATAATAGTAACCTCACCTATGGAAATGTAAAATAATATTTTCGTATCATATAAAATTAAAATTTGATATATTTATATCATGGTAAATGTAAAAAAATGTTTTCAAATGATAAATTAAGTTTGGGTGTTTTTGTAAAACGTAGCTATTTTATTATCAAATTTATAATGAATATAAGTATTTGAAATAAAAATCAATTTTATAAAATGGATTCATGAATTAATATTATTTTTTATTATAACTATAATATATTTTTATTAGACTATTTTCAATTTTTTAATGCATCATAAAAACAATTATAATATTAAATTCCTTATATTTATGATAAATTGTTATTTAATTTAATAATTAAATTTATCATATTTATAAAAAAATTAATGAAATGGATTTCATTTTTTAAATCTACATATAAAAAAATGTATAGGATTATTTTTTGTGGTTTTTCAAAAATTGATGATTTTTGTGAATAATAAAAAATCGTAATTTACGTTATTTGACATTATAAACCAAAATACATGAATGTTTAATTAATGGATGATTTAATAGAATATTAGTTTTAAAATAGATAAAACATTAACTATATATTGTCATGATAATAAATATTACTGATAGGATTTATCTAAAATAAATAACTAATGAGTATAATAATAAAAATTGCCCATCTTCTTCCCTTATAAATATGGCCCACCACCACCCCTTCTTATAAAACCTTCTAGGACATGAAGCTATAGAAATATATTAAAAACCATTCTTTATTAACTCTCTCCATGTCCAAGTGCTAATTTTCTAATAGAAATACCAATTCCATGTTACTTAAGGGGTCCTTTAAGGTGGTGATATTCAAGACATAATATTTTCAAACTACCAGTTTTAATTTATTTTCATCTTATTCCTTCTCCTACATAATTAATTAATTAATTAATAGTCAATAAAGTATAATTATTGTACTATAATGTTATATTTATAATGTAATATCTTTTATCTAGCACAAAATCTCACCTCATTGTTTTCAAATAAATGAAACCATTGTCAAAATTATGGTTGTTAACTGTCTCCAAGGATAATGAGTTTCTGTTTTAATTTACCATCATCAAGTGAAGACATAAAACTATTGTTATGGGGAAAGCATATTTTAATAATAATATGATAACTTATTTCATATTTTGGAACTATAATAAACATATATTATTAAATAAAACAAAACTAGTTTGAGATGGTAAGAAAATTGGAATAAAATACTAATCATTAGTAAATAATTCTTTTAAATGAATAATACAAATGTCCTAAAAAATTATGTGGGGGAATTTAAACCTCATTATGTGAATGGATATAATATCATTTCACTTATTTTGTTTTCTTTTCTCTTTGTAAACAAATTCCATAATTATAAACAAGTGAACTGACCATGAAACCACGAAACGTACTCTCCCAAAACCACAAAATTGATCTTTATAACTCATCAAAATATCCAAAAACGAAAATAAAAAAATTATAATAAATAAAATATATGTGTAATAGGTTATAAATTATTTAATTAGTGAGTCTAATTTGATTATCCATGAAATTAAGTGCATGTTCTTAATGCATTCGGATATAAGGTAAGGGCTCTATCCAAATCTCATTATTTCCTTTCAGTAAGGTTGTATCTATCTTTACCTCAATTTAGATTTTCATTATTTTTATATTATTCTACCATATTATGTATATATATATATTCCACATATATATACATCAATTAATATTTTTTAATAGGAAATTCATGTTTTAAAAAGGTTCCCATATTAATTCCTCTCAGCAAGAAAATTCGATTAAAGGGGACCTCTCTATTTCAAACCAATTTTTCAAGTACACTCCGTAAAATGTTTTAACACATCCCTATTTTATAAAATCCCTCAATTAATCTTGAAAACCTATTTTATTTCATTTATGGTTTTATAAAAATAATTATTCCTTTATCAACTTTAAATACTCATTATTCTATTCTATAAAACCTTTATAAATTTGCACATTTATGAAGTTACCTGACCACTATTTTTCATGTTACTACATAAGTTTAATGTAGTTATTAATGATCTATTCTTATTATTACATTAGTTTTTTTTGAATAAGTATTTAATAAATTATTTACTGGGTACCATTATGATATTCCCTTTGGTTATTCTCAATACAGTGATTATGAAACCCTTTTCGTTCTATGGTTAACCCTTATTGTTATTCTATCTGTTTGATTTATTTATGTGGAACATATATTAATATAAATATTATGATAGGTGCACCCAAATATTTCTCTAATTTATTGGGTAATTTTTTATTATCATAAGATGTTATGTTTTCAATTAGGTTGTAAACCTAATCAGTTATGGGACTCTATCAAACAGGTGATGTCATATTATCAGTTAGCCATGACTCATGTTTATGAAATATTATGTGTTTCTCCCACAATCCAATATTTCCCTGATCATGTAATTACATATTCTATATTTAATTCCATTATATGTTTATTAATTATCCATTGATTTTTATTTATCAAGTTATTCCTTATGAATCATGTGTTATTCTTCTTTTTCATGTTTATCTGCATACAAGGATTTCGAATCATACCTTTTTCCTATGTTTTACCTAGGTAATCCAATGCATTTTTTGAAGCATAAAAGGATTTAGGATCTCATTTTTAATATTAATAAAAATATTTTTTATTCTAGTTTCATGTTTTCTATTTATATAGATAATAGTTAAAATAAACTAGTCTTTTGGATCCTTAGATTGTATTTTATAGATAATTATTCTTAAAATCATGTAATATTATTTGTAAAAGGATTAGGTCACTATAGATGGTATCATATGACCGTCTTCTTATTTTTGATTATTATTACTAGAAAACATTAGTAATAACCACATGTACAATTTAAACACTATGGATAAACCTATATTGAAACCTAGGGAATTATATGTTAGGATATTGTTTATATTTAATAGTTTTCCTTCTCTGTTAATAGTTTCCTTTTTTATATTCTCATTAGTTAAGTATTAAAGACCCCCTAATTTTATTTTTGTTTTTTTAGTTGATAGATGGAAATAGGAGAACATGTACAAAAAAAAGGTGATTTGGAATGTGATGATTGGCCTAATGAAATGAAAACTAAAATGGAAATTTGAGATCATAACTTCTGGATATTTCCAAATCAACTAAATCAAGTAATGAATAACGATTAGAACCATGTGGAACACCATCATTCTACTAATTAATATAAACTTGTGGTAAAATTATTTATGTGAAAAATTCCCATATCTTTAGTAAATATTCTGATCCAATCATTATAAAACCATGGGAAAAATTTATTGAGAATACATTTTTTGGCTGTTGTTGCTCAAAATAAGAGAAAGTCATTATGAAGGTCTATCATTTTGATAGGGAATTTTTCAGTGGTTTTCATAAATAATGAAGATTAATTCTAAAGTGTAAATTTATTTGATGTAACGGGAAGGATTTGAAAATATATTATGTAATAAATGTTTTCCTTGAACTCTCCATCTTAAGATAGAGAGGTTGTCCCTCATACTAAATAAAAAAGAAGATTATTCTATTAAGAAAAAAAACTAAAACATCATAAGGATTTAAAAATATGTCTCTATCTTTTTCCTAATACCTATAAGAAATTTGTAATTCTTATTCTAGGATTAAATCCAATTCCATAAAAAAACCTTCCTAATTCAAGACTTTGAAAAGTATGAGGAGATTTTATATTATTCCCTTAAAGTTGATATGAATATTGGAGACACCTAGGGGTCTCATAGTCTTGATGGAAACAAAAAAAATGGAGTTTAATGTGGGGGATGAATAGATAAATACCATATATATAAGAAAACCCATCATCTCAGACAGTAAAACTATGGGAAGAATCATATTTTGAAATTTATAAAGGGGAAAAATTTAATCAAATGTAGAATAAGTAAAACAAGTAAAATCTTTTCATAATGGATATAAATAAGCCTACCAATTATAATAAGAAAAATATGGTTTAGATCAAAACTATTCATAAGGAAGTATGTTTCAATTATAAGGAACACATAAATTATGTGATCCAATTCCCTAAGCTAAGTGTTATTGGTTTAAATCCACGATAACAACCTCCGTGCCAGAAAACATGGGAATATATTATGACTACTCCTGTGGTAGATCCCAACAACGATATAGTGATAGGTATGGAGATTATTCATTCAAGAGTAGAAAACATTCTTGTTGTTATTTTTCTACTAATTATTTCATATCTTACAATTTTAATATTATTATTCAAACACCACCTAAAAATATAGACGTAGAGTTTTCTATGAGAAAAGAGAATAGGGAAATTATTGTTTTTTATGTATATAACTCCTCCTTGGACAATGATTGTGGACGAATGATCTATGAAAATATCAAATTATATCTTTGGTTGCATTTTGATACTATATTTGTTAGGTATTTTCAATCATTATATAAATCAAACATCAACATTTTAGAGAGGGATATCACTCCTCAAATCCTAAGGCATCTTCAAATTTTTTACAAATATGAGGAGGAAAAATATCCAATGTATGTTCTTTATCAAGTATGTATATTATTTCCATATGAGAAATTATATCTTCACAAAACTATTGATAAAAAGCAGGGGATCATGCTTGAATACATGCACATTGTGAGAGACTACATTGATTTATTCCATAAAGAGTTTATCGTTATTCCTCTTCACTGAGAAGTTGAGTTCTCGATTAAACATATACCTAGATATATGCCCATATCAAAGAATTATTACTGGATGACCACTATTGAGTTAGAAAAACTAAATAATTAGTTACAATAGAACATGGAAAAAGGTTTTATATTCCCTAATGCTTCACCATGGGGTTTTCTAGTCCTCATCATCAATAATAAAGATGGATCAATGCACCTCTTCATTGATTATCTTGAGCTCAACAAAATCATGATAAAGAATAAGAATTCCATGCGAAGAGAGTTGAATTGTTTGATCAACTACTTGAGGCCAATTATTCCTCTATGGTGAACCTTAATTTGGTATATCTTTAATTAAAGGTGATGAAATAATATATTCCAAAGACTACCATTCAAATTAGGTATGGAATGTTTGAGTTCCTAGAGATTCCCTTCAGACTCTCTAATTCTCTATAAATATTCATGGAATTAATGATTATAATCTTTATATATTACCTCAAAAAATTGTGATAGTAGTTATATAAGATATTCTAATATACTCTAAGAGCATAGAGAATCTTGAAGAGAATTTGAATCTTGTGCTAAAACATTATGACGGGAAAAATATATGTAATGCATAGTAAATATGAGCTATGGAAGGATAAAGTATCTTTAATAGGGAATGTTATCACCTATAAAAGGGATATCTGTAGACTCTACTATGGAAAAATTAATTGAATAGCGTCCCAAACTAGCATCTTTAATTAATATCTATAGTTTCCTTGGTCTAGATGGGTATTACCGATGATTTTTGAACAAACTCTTGTCATTTTAAAACCTGATAACCAAGATTACTCAAAAGATGTAAATATTGTTTGGAATAGTTAATGTGAATAATACATCAAATAATTTAAAATGAGGCTTATCACCATAACAGTACATAAACTATCCACAGGTGGGGTACACTTTTTAGTATTCAACAATTCTTTGATGAATGTATTAGGTTGTGTATAATTTCAAAATGATAAAGTGACAAACTAATACTCATGTATACTAATATTTCATTGGAAAAAAATCTCATGCATGATCTATATTTTGCGATTTTGATCGTACACTTATAATATAAAGGTATTATATTTATGGGGGAAATGTGAGATATATACTGATCAAAAGAGCCTTAATTATATATTTTCAAAGAAGTTGCTTAATTTGTGCTAGTGAATATGGTTAAATATCATCAAGGGTTATGACTACTAAATCCACTACAATCTATGTGTTATACGACCTTAGTAGAAATGATCAAGTAACATTATCAATGATTTGAATTGAGAAGGACCTGATATTCATAGACATGAAAAGGATAGTCATGAAAATAAATAAGGAATGTATATCATCAATACTTTATTAAATGATATATCAATCATCCATTTTTGTATATGATAATGGATTCTAAAAGATATGATGTGTAAATTTAAAATAATATGGAAGAAATCAAAAATAGGAAAACCATATAGTTTAAACTTGATTCTGAAGGAGTCATAATATTTTGTTCATGACTATAGGTAAACTCAAAACCTGATATAAAGAGTTATATTTCGAATAATGAATATTTCTCGACCTTCATCATCCACCCATTGAGTACAAATACATATCTAGATGTTTGAGAGAACTATTTTTTGTACTATATAAATATGTATAATTCTTAATGTACATCAAAGTTCCTAGTTTGTTAGCATGTGAAGTCAAAAAGGAAAAATTATAAGGGGATTATACAATCATTACCCATTCCAATATGGAAATTGGAAAACATCACCTTGTACATTTTCATTATACTAATGAATCTATCCAAAGTAAATAACTCTAAATGAGTTGTTTTGGATCATCTTACCAAGACTACTTGCTTAATTGAAATTTTAGATAACTTATAAATCAATAAATATTAAATAATATACATTAGAGAAGTGGTGAGGCAATGTGGAGTAACATTATTAATTATATCTGATCGAGATTTGAGTTTTACCTCCAATTTCCAAAGAATTCACCAACATACCCTAATCACTAAACTGAAAATTATTGTGAATTATAGCCCTTCGATTGATGGAAAATATGAGTTTACTATTTAGATATATGAAGATATGTGGAGAGAATTTTCATTGTACTTTAAAGGAGGATGTTTCCAACTTCTTCCTACATTAAAATTATCTTACGTAATGGTCTCTACTCAAGTATCCAAACGGATCAATATGAATCCCTTCAAGGGAAACGATGTATAACACCTTCTTTCTGGGATGAATTTTATGAATTCATGCTCGTGGGACGTGAAATGGTTAAGGATATAGAAGAAGAGGTGGAGACAATTCAACAACACATCCTAGATTTCCATTGTCGACAAAAGAACTATCTAGGAAATTATCAATGGGACCTAGATTTAGTTGTTTGATATAAGTTATTCCTTCAAATATCTCTTTGGAAGACATTTCTGATATTTGCGAAGAAGGAAAATCTATGTCTCAGGAACATTGGCCCCTTTGAAATTCTTGATCGCATCATATTTTTGGCTTATCGACTAGTAATACCGCAATCCATTTCCTAAGTACATGATATATTCCATGTATCTCTATTGAATAATTACATACAAGGTCATTGTCATGTAAATATTTAATACATGGTATAGCTAAAAATATATCACTTTTGAGGAGTACCCGGTGAATATATTATATTATATATAATGGTATATGTAAGAAGAATACTATCATGGTCAATGTAATATGGTGGAACTATAAATATGAAAAGGCTACATTGGTAACAAAGGATGATATAAAGGATAACTACCCTTACATATTTTCCACATATTGTGTAAAATTAAATTTCCAGGGATAAAATTCTTAAGGGGGGATGAATTTAAAGATCATTAATTTTATCAATTGAATCCACTTCTTATAATTATATCATGTAGCATAAATAATATACATAACAAATAGAAACCCAAAAAAATATTCTCATAAATGAAGAATGATACATTAGTATTAAAATAATTAAAATAATTATTATGAATATTATAGCTAAAAAAATATATAAAAAATAGAATAAGAATATAATAATTTGGATCTAATCAATCCACCAGAATGACCGCGCTATGGAGTAATGTTTTATAAATAGAAAATAATGTTAATAATAATATATTAATTTTGATGATAAATGTATATAAATACTAGAGATAATATATAGGTGAATAAATAATGAATGGAATAAGAGGTATTTATAGTAAGCGGTGAGTCTATATAACCATTATAAATATCTCTATTGGAATAGTATTCTAACTATTGGTATAGTAACCTAACCAGTGGAATAGTAATCTGACTGTTACAATAGTAACCTCACCAATGGAAATGAAAAATAATATTTAGGTGTCTTTTAAAATGAAAATATGATATATTTGTATCATGGTATAACTAAATAAATGTTTCAAAAAATTTAAATTATGTTTTTTATTTTTGTAAAAAATAACTTTTGTATTTATAATATTTAAAAGAAAATCTATTTTCCTAAAATGGATTCATAAATTAGTATTATGTTTTATAATAATAATAAGATAATTTTATGATTCCATGAGTAATTTTTCCAAGGGTCTTAAATTGATTATAATATAAAAACATGTGTTTATTTGATAAATGATGATTTTATTTGAAAATTAAATTTATCATTTATAGAAAATTATTTTCATAAAATTTATTATTTTTTTAATCTATATGTCAAAAAATGTTTAGGGTGTTTTATTTCATTTTTTTCTAAAATAGTTGAATTTTTTGTGAATAGTGAAATTCAATAATGTATGTTTTTAGTATTTTAGTCATAATACATGAATTTTTGAGTCATGGATGATGTAATCAAATATTATTTCAAAATCACATGAAAATTTTACTATATATATTCGCATGAGTCAATACTATTGATATCCTAGGGCCCAAAAATAAACTAATGAATGTAATAATAAAAACCACCCCTCTCTTTACCTTAAAAATAGAACCCCTTAAACTCATAACTTCTATGACTTGAATCATCCCAAATATTTTCAAAAACATATCCTCCCCACTATCCCAACATTCATGTTTTACTAGTCTCACCAAATAAATAGTTCCAATTTCCTTAAGAGGTCTTTCAAGGAGGTGATATTCAACAGGTAACATTCTCATACTACCTCTTTTAATATCATTTCTTATTCAACCTTCTCCTCACATCATTTATTAAAAATCATATTAAATCAAGCATCATATATACATTAGAAAATTATATTATAATTTAATATCTTTTATCCATCCTTTTTCTCAACTCCCCCTACTTGATGAAAAGGAACCATTGTACAAAATGTTTTCAGATACTCTAAAAACCCACCAAAATAAACTAACTATTTATTCTAAATTTATTATTAAATGAATCATCCCTATGTCGTGAAAATTATATATAGTACCACTTGATCTTATTTAAGTACAATAATACCATTTCATTTAATTTTTTTAGTTTTATTTATATTTTAAAATAAATTCTATAATTATACATAAGTGAACCCATGATAACACCATGAAACAAAAACACTAAAACAAATAAAAATTGAACTTAATAACTCATAAAAATTAAAACAAATGAACAAGATATAATTATAATAATTAAAATATAATTTAAATAGGTTCTAAATTTATTTTTTATTTAATATAATTTCAATCTCCAGGATATTAACTGTGAGTGAAACATTAATTGGTTCATAAGGTAAGGGATCTCCCCAAACCTCCATATTTTCTTTGGGTAATGTTTTATCCTAAGTTACCTTAGTTTTTCTCTTAATTATTCTTATATACTTCTCCCATAATCTTTAAGTAATGACCCAAAATTTTATTAATGAAAATTCCTCTGGGTCTATATGAATGTATTCTTATGGTTATGTAAAACATATGCACTTAGATGGTTCTATGTTTTGGTTTTTAAAATATTGTTATGAATTGTGACTGTTGTTGATATAGACATTGAACAGTGATCACATGATTAGTATAAATATAGTGATTTACCAAATCAAATTTAGTCAGACAAAGTAAGTGATGGCCTCATCTAGTAGACATTCCCCATATGAATCCCATTTTTTGGAGCTCAATAAGGAGGTGGTGTCATTGGGATTCTCTCATGACCATGCCCAAGATGAGCTTTAATACATTAAGATTGAGCAGAACTACTTACGATAGTAGTGAAAGTTGATAGAGATTACCACTCGAGCAATATTATCCAAGCCACCCCAAGAGTCTGTCACCATTGCATGCATTACCCTAAGGTATTATGCGGGTTTTTTATGGGGTTACGTAACAAGACCCTAGTACTACGATTATGTACATGATTCTTGTATAGAGAATACACATTCTCTTTTATTACTTTTACTTTGTAAATATTTTTTAAAGCTAAAATTGTATTCTTAGTTAATATTCAAACTAAAAAATCCATTTTGATGAACGAATGGATTTTTGACTTAAATAATATTTTAATATAATATTATTATTATTATTAAATTACTTTTTATTAAATATAAATGATCGTATAATTTTATGAATGCAATTGTAATTTTTATTAAGGTTCAAAAATCTATTTTTGTCCAAACCCATGAATTTTTTACAAATGACGGTTTATTTTAAAAGTAAAAATTCAAATATTTATAAAATTATTTAGATAAAATGAATATTATTTTTGGAATCACATGGTCAAAATTATCCAATGGTGAATTTTTCATAATTTTCTGAGACAGTCGATTTTTTTGGGTAAATATTAAATACCATTTAAATACATAATGTGTTTTATGACATCATAATGACCCAATAGTGATGTAATAAAATATTATTAACATTATGTTCTGCCACAATATGTTTTAACATTAAAATAATTTTATTTGGGATTTGTTTTATTATTTTACAAAGCTTTAGTGGACCCTTTAATACTTATAAAACATTTTGTCTTTTTAAATTGTTTTCCCTGACAGTATGACTCACCTCTACATAAGAAACACTACTGGAAAATGGACCTATACCCACGGTTTTGGAGAAAACCGTGGGGATAGATCCCCCCTATACCCATGGTTTTGGAAAACCATGGGTATAGGTGTCTATTGAAGACCTATACCCACGGTTTTCCAAAACCGTGGGTATAGGGGGGGGGGGGTCTATCCCCAAGGTTTTCTCGAAAACCGTGGGGATAGGTCCTGAAAAAGGACCTATACCCACGGTTTCCCAAAACCGTGGGTATAGGGGTACCTATCCCCACGGTTTTGGGGAAAACCGTGGGTATATGTCACTTTTGTGTGCGTGGGGAAATTTTTTTTTTTCGCGGGAAAGAAATTTTTTTGGTGGGAATCCTATACCCACGGTTCTTCCCTCTATACCCACGGTTTTTATAAATATATTTAACTATATATATATATATACATATATGTGATGTTAGGGTAGTGGTTAGACGCGGTGTTTGCAGCGGAGAGGTCGCGAGATCGAAACTCGGTGCCTGCATTATTTTAGGACCTATACCCACGGTTTTGAAACCGTGGGTAAAAGTCATTGACACAGTGACAATTGGATATGTTTCGGTGACATGGTGGCAGGACACCTATACCCACAGTTTTGGAAAACCGTGGGTATAGGCTGGGGACCTATCCCGACGTCGTTCCAGCCCACGGTTCCCAAAATTGGGGGTATAGGCTATACCCACGGTTTTGGGGGCTATACCCACGGTTTTGAACCGTGGGTATAGGCTGTTTTTCTAGTAGTGAAACACTATTATATTAAGAAGTTATGCCATTTTCTTTATAAAATATTTTTTCCACTCCCCTTTGGCTAAAACCATGGGCAATAACCATGCGATGGTTTGTGCTTTTGATTATTTTAATGTGTGGTGTCCCAAACCAAAATAATAAAAAAACAATTCCCTCATTTTCTATATAAACCCACCCAAGATCCCAATTCCTCTTCACTAAAAGCCCTTCAAGATAATCAAAACTCTTACCTCATATCTCTATAATCCTCCCAATGTTCCCGATGCTCCCAAGAATCCTCTCTCAATCCACTCCCAAGCCTTTGGGATCATACTTCCAAGTAAGGGATTCTCTATTTCCTTATTTATGTCCAAGTTTCCTTATATTGTTATTACCTTTTATTTTAAAATAAAAATGTTGGGTTATAATTTATCACCTCCCCCATACTCACCTATTTATGTTTGAATTATGAGATACGTTTTAATCTTTCATTAAATGAATCCCATGTACACCTGTTGCTATCCTGAAATTCCGAAAGGAATTTCTCTCTCCTCATTTACATTCAAGAAATTCTTTTGTATCATGAATCTAAATTCCATTAAAATTGTTGGGACATGTATCTATATTAACCCCATTACTGTCCATTTCATGTAAATATTATGAGGCACTTCTATCTCTCTCATCAATCATTTTATTTATGAATTCCTATGTCATGTTGTTATGCTACCGAAATTACACCACATTTTTCCAAGACAAAGTCATTGTGTAGTGAATACAATGACCATTTTTCTACCAAGTTTATTCCCTATTATGAACATTTACGTATTGATTATAGAGTTTCATGTATAAATTCCTCATTTCTTTATCATGGAATAAATGATGATATTTAATGAATCCAGGTCTTATGATCCATGTGGAACACTAATGTATGAAATGAAATGTTTAAGAAAGGGTGCACCCTGATAGTGCTCTATTTCATTAGGTGAAGTATATTATCATGATATTTCATGTGCAACGGGTGTTTACTCATGATAATTCAATTGAAATGATTTTTTACTCATTCTTTATGTGCAATGAGGGTTTACTCTTACTTCATGTCTAAGTAGCCCTGGATCGTGCTAATTCCTTGTTAAGTGTTGTTGCCACATCTCCATGTATTGATTATCATTATTTATCATGAATTTATGTTCATGTTTCTCTTATTCTCCATTGATATAACTATTTTCTAACATGTGTTGTATTGCCCATTTTATTCCATGTTTATTCTCTTACTAGGCTTTATATCTCACAATTTTTGTATGCATATCCTCAGGTTATCCTATGCAATGCTAAGTACGGGAGAATGTAGTGTTCATGTAAAGGATGTTTTCAATATGATGTTGTGTTTTATGTTTTATGTTTTTATGTAATGTTCCTAAGCCCTAAACACACTAGAACTCTCGATCTTATATGTTGTATCAAATAATGTGATTGTAATAAATAATGTTTTAGTGTGTAATAAAGAACAACATTTTATACTTTAAATATGTCACATACATATATATCTATCTCAATTTATCATTACATTATGGTAAATACATTTTTAAAAAATTGTCCCTTCTAAATTACTCCCAAAAAGAAATCCCAATTTAAGGGTAATTCTATGTTACATACCCATATTCAAGAACACTCCATAAAATGTTTTAAGACTTCCATATTTTTTAAAATCACTCATTTTTTAATAACAAAAATATTTTAGTTCTTTTATATTTTAAAGGAAATAATTATTCATTTATTCTCTTTAAAGGTTCATTTTTATTTTCCCAAAATCCACAGTAAAGTGAAACATTAATAAAGTTATATAAATAGTATTTCTTATGTTATCACTTCAGTTGGGTGTATTTATTCAAGATATAATCTTATTTTAACATAATTATTTTTCAATGATGATTTAATCCATTCTTTAATAGTTACAATTATTATATGCCCTTTGGTTATTCCATATGAAATTATTATGGAACCCATTTCCTTCCATGGGTAACCCTTATGTTTATTACTTATGTTCGATTTCTTTTTGCGGAAACATTTTCATGGAAATGTTATCATGGATGAACCTAGATAGTTCTAAAATTCATTATGTAATGTTTTAGTCTAATGAGATGTTGTGTATGGTAATAGAGAGTAAACCTAATATAATATGAGACTCTGTAAACCATTTGATATAAACTTACTAGTTATCCTTGACAAAGGACTATGTCATATTCTATGTTAATTCAAAATTCCAATATTTCCTTGATCATACGATTTAATTTTCTATATGTAATTCTGATTTATGTTAATTAATGATATATGCCTTTTATTTTATCATGTTATACCTTCTGAATCATGTCATATGCTTTTTTCCTTGTTTATTATCATACTAGGATTATTAGATCTTCTATTTTGTCTATGTGTTCCCCAGGTTATCCTATGAAGTTGTATAAACTAATAAAAGGGAGTTAGGATCGCATTATGGATATTAATAAAAAGATGTTTTATTCTACTTCCATGCTTTCTAATTATGTACATAATATTTTAAATACACTAGTGTTTTCAATACTTGGGTAATATATGATTGATATTTATGCTTGAGATCATGTAATACTACGTTTAAAATCCTTATGTCACTATGCAAATATTTTTATAAACCAGATAACCTAATATTTATTGTATTTTAATACAATCAATATATTCAAATTATTTTAAAATAATCATTAAAATTTCTCTATAACCACTCAACTGTAAACAACTTTTAAATATCTCAAATTTAATACCCATCCTCATATCTGAGAGAAAATAATACATATAAAATAGATGATATTTAATGAAAAATTGTGAAAATTATAATTATTTTTTATATTATAAAAACGTGTGAAAATATGAATAAGGGAGAAATATCTTATAAAAATAATATTAACTCATTTGGGGAAATCTAAATACATGATTTTGAATGATGGATCATGCAATAGGAACATGAAACCAAAAAATGGTCATCAAAATCATTTATTATATACATTGAACATAAATAAAATATAACATGAAATTGTAACTTAATAAATTATAATATCTTTAGATCTTGGAAAAACATAAATATTTGGTATATCATTAAATGAAAGCGTGTTTTAGATAAATTATAAAAACATAATCAGAGGAAAACATTGTGAGAAAACAAAATCACATACATCTATTATGATGAAAACAAATTAGAGTATGTACACCTTTTAATTTTTTTTAAATACAATAATGTTCAACCAATATATTTTGAACCAATTCAATTATTTCCTCCCATTATATTGTGACCAAATCAAGGAGGTACACATTTCATTATTTTATGAGATGTGAACCCATAACCAATGCATTGAAGGGTGATATATCTCCACATTGATCAACATCCTTTTCTATGAATGACTCATAAAATAAATTTTTCCATCTTATCGTAGATTACTCATAATAGGAAAATGGGTTTAATAACATTTTTTAATGGTATCATATAAATAAATATAAAAAAACATGATGAATTGATGAAAAAAATGAACACTCAAATTAGTATTTAAAAAAGAATATATATTTTAATTTATGAAATTTTACTACAATTGAGATTAAACTTTTTAAAATGAAAGAAAAATATCCAACATATTTTTTATTAGAAAATATTTCTTAATATCATCTTAAAATTATGTCATTTTCTAGTCACATTCCAAACCATTTTTTTAACATAAATAGAATAAAAATTAAAAAAATTACTTTAAAAAAATTTTCAAAAAATATGGCATGAAAAAAAATAATTTGTCAAAGAAGTCAATTAAAAATTTAGAATATAATATCATGGAAAAGATTTCCTTTTAGATATTTTAAAACACTTTTATCGAAAATATAATTCCTTAAAATAATAATGGAACTTTTGTTTTAAAATAAATAAAATATAATTTAAGGATTAGAAGGGATAAAACCAATTTAAATTTCTAATTGGGAAATGAGAACATTGGTGGGAAGTAAAAACATAGATATAGTTGGAAAATCCATTTAAAATAGATGGGAAGTATTCTTAAAAATAATACATATTTATGAAAAATATATTCATCAAGAAAATGTAATTTTTGTGAATCTTGATTTTCCATTAAATAAGGAGGAAATGTATTATAAAATCCTCATAAAAAATAATAACTCAATCTTGATATATTAAAATCAAAGAGGATAGACTGTAACCTTAAGAAATGATTTGTGTCCAGAAAATAGATTAGATTATTCTAGCTTAGTCGAAAAGCACTCTCACAAAATGTAAAAAAACATAACTATCTTAATATTCTATTTTATATCGTCCTTCATATATATTACCTTTTATATAATTCTTTTCTTAACATTTATTATGAATATATTAATAATTTATAGCTTATTTTCCCCATTGGGTGTTAATAACTTTTTTTTGCCTGTTTTATAATATCAATATCATTTCTTGTTATTTGATAAAAAGTTAATCTATAATGGATTAAACCTTGTTACCAATTACATTATGGGAAATCAGGTGATAGTGGTGTCTATATGAAAACTCAAAGGTGTTTAGGAGTGGATGGTGGATTTGTATCTGAAATTTTTTGTTAAGGGGGATTTTACATCATAGAGGTTTATGATGCACCATGTAGGCAGTGTATCTAGTTTAGAGAATAATGATGCACCATACATGTCTATTGGAAGTTGGTATGGAAGTGTATAGGGTTTGTTGTGTTAGAAATCAATGTTGATTTAAAAAAAATCATCTTCAAATTTAATCATTACTACTTCATGTATTTTTGGTTGACGTGCAAAGTCATGGGGATATGATTTTTAGTTGTTCCCTCGATTTTGGGGTCGCTATTCCATAAATATATAATGCGACATAGTCCCCTATATTGAGATAATTTGTTTATAGAATGGATCTTCTGTTTTGTTAAGTCTTTCCCCTAGTTTATAGGATCTACGATGTGAATTGTTTTATATTTCATAAACATGATTTTTACAATACCTGTTGTGTAAGAGTTTTCTAATGTCTGCACCTTTCCATCGTGCTGTAGGTTTTCGTATCATGGAATTATAATTTCTAGATACATTATAAATTAAAGACCCACTTTAACCCTTATCTTCCTCCAATATTTTTTCTCAATTCTTGGGATATTTTTATGTGATTTTAGGAGTCCTTTCACCCTCTCTTTGTGAGATTTGATTCTTGGAATCTAGAGATTTATTATTCACAATTATAAGGTGATTCCACTCTTTTTCTTCTTAGTTTTCCCTTGTTATTTATTCCAAATAAGTTTTTCCTTAGAGAGATTAATGGTTTGGACTATGTGGATGTTTTTTATTGATATAGGGTCTTGTGTTCTAGATTTCATATGCACCATTGTGGAGATATTTCCTTCACGGATGTCATTCCTTCATCCCCTATCAGCATTTATTCAAAAAAAATTGAGGTAAGGGATCCTCATTCTCTCCATTTTTTTGTAATTTTGAGGGAATTTCTTATTTTTTAAATCTTATGGATAGATAGTGTGGGTTTTCTTAATAAATATAGTGAATTGTTTTAACTAAAATTGATGGGAATATAAATTAATCACATGTTTTTATTACATACATGAAATTACATATTAGGATACTAGATTTTTGCTATTATAGACTATAATGATCATAGGGGACATTTTTTGAGTTGTGATTATTTTGAATTATGAGACCCTTGTTTTGATTTTTTAATAGCTCTCACCCTTCGTTAAAAAAGAATAATTAATTTTATCTGGGTATTAAAATGATTCTCCACGGAAATATGGGATTATTTGATAACAACCTTGATAAATAATATTTTATGTTATAAAATCTCTTTAACTAAAATTATGGTAGATAGGAAATTTAAACATTCTACAGTTCACTCATGCTCTTGTTTTTTAGAATTATGTGATATGTTAGAATCTTATGGGTGTTTTTGGGGATGGTTGTTACATTATTTGATGTAGAATGTGATGGTAGGGTGGATATGTCTTTTTTCATGGTAACTGATGAAGGATGATGTGTACTGTTTTAATTTTTTAATTTTTTAGTGAGATGGTTGGGTTTTGGTGTTGGATTAGAATATTTCATGATGTGTAATTGTTTGTTTTACTTGGGGATTACACCAAAGAGGATTATAATACTTCTAGATCCAGGAACAAAATATCAACTCAAGGTAATTGAATGCATATATGGGTTTTACATCTATGAGGATGACCATATTTCTAGAACCATTAAAAGTATCTCAACTCATCTTAATTTAGGATTGGTTGGGGATCATATCTTGGTGGTTTCTCAAGTTTCTGCAACCATGAGGAGAATATAAAATCATGGAAACATTTAGGTTTAGTGGGATATTTCAACTCGGATGGTTCCCATATTTCAAGAACCATGAGGGAAATCCCAACTCATGGTAATTAAAGGTTTAACAGGGGCTTACACCTAAGAGGATACTCACGTTTTAGGAACCATGAATACTGTCTCAATTCATAGTGATTAAGTTGGTTGGGGATTACACCTAGAAGAAAGTCCATATTTATACAAAAATGATGATTATCTTCACTCTTGATAAATTAATATTTTGACCATGAGTAGTATCTCAGCTCATGGTGAATTATTTATTTAAACATGATGAGGATCTCAACTAAATATTAATTTGATATTTTAACCTTGGGGATAATTGTGCCTCATGATTAACGAATATTTTGATGGTTTTTATACCTACATGGATTCCCATTTTTGTTCAACCATGGAGAGGATCCCAATTTATTATAATTTAAGGTTTAGTTTGGTATTACCCCAAGGATAAAGCCCATTTTTATGAACCATTTGGAGTATATCAACATGAGGAAAATTGTAATGAGAGGTGGGGTTGTATGGGTCACAACCCAAAATGTCCTCAACCTATCCCAAAATGTCCCATGGTCTGAATTTTGATTTTCCATGGTGATTTGTGATGGTAGTGAAGGGACTGATCCAAAGGCCTAGGGACAAAGATCTCTATTGATAGTGAGGGGGACACAGAGGTGTTGGCCCTATGGTATGGACCAATTGGAGTATTAGGTTTGGTGAATGGGTGTATATGGCTAGAAAATTAGAATTTTCCTCATAGGGGAATTCATATAGCCACTCTATATAGAACTTCTTTATAATATTTTCCACATGGAATTGAATATATAGAAAATTTTTGAATGCTGATTGTATAAGAGATTCATGAAGGAAGGACCTCATTGGAACTTCTTGAAGTGGTTTATTATTTTTGTGAGAGGTCATAAAATTAAATTTCACACAAAATATGACATGGGTATCCCATATAATTTCACATTGAATTCTTCTTGAGGGTATTACACTGTGGAAGGCCTTCATAGGATTTCTTCACAAAGTCAATCCCCTATCTTAAATTATGGAACATTACATTAGTAATTTAAGTATACTTGATCTAGTACAAGCCTCATAGAGATTAGGTTCCGGCTATATTCTAAAAATTTATCCAAAACACACTATCCCCAATTCATTTTATTCCCTCTCATCATCCCCCTTTTCCGGCATCAATTTTAGATTTTATAGGTAGCGATTAATAACTAATTTTCTAAAGGTATTGATATTATTAAAATATGTGGACATATAGACTTCATGGAAGAGGGTGTCCATGTTATAGTTAAAAATATAAGTCTCAAAAAGGTTTTGATTCCTGAAGACTTCACTAATTAATTTATTTTCATTGAGGGTGTCAAAACATGATTCCTTAGACAATAAAAACATTAGTTTGTAGGGTGTAAAAGTCAATCACCTCAAATAAAAAATAACTTCTATTTGGGGGATGGGTATTTCATGAAATTTGGGAAGCTCTATGAGGTTATAGAAAAGTGTGATGTGGGATGTTAGATTTTCCCTATCTTCTATTATTAATTTGTGATTATTTAGTCAAAATATGGCCAGTTGGGCACTCGGGAGTTTATTTCCATCCAGGGAGGCAATTGGTTTTCTTTGGTTGGATTGAACCTCAAAGAGGCATCCTATGTATCATATTAATGATGGAATCAGTACCCACATAGTTTGATGAAATGAGTAAATGTGAAATGATATGGGGTATACACCTCAAATAGGAATCCTACATATCATGCTAAAGGTGTGATGTTGTTTTTTTGTAATTTGTTGGAATGGTTAGTACTTATACCATAATATGAGGCCCATAATGGAGGCACTTTCATAATTAATATCAAATTATCATCAATGATCCCTAATCCCAAGTGAGTGATGCTCAGAGTGATTTAAAATATATTGTGTAAGACAAGACACATTTCTTGAGAGAACTCCTATAGATTTAAAAGAAGGAATTATGCACTAAGGCTACCTTGAAAAGTTATCATTTTGTGAAAGGGGTGACAAATAGAATTAAAGAATGTGTTACGCATATGCTTCCAAAATATACCTAACATAGTATGTGGGTTTTGATAATATTTTGTGAGGGATTACACTTATAAGGATTCCCATATTTTGGGAACCATAAAGAGTATATCAACAAATAGTAATTAAAAATTATAACCATGAAGAGTATATAAAAACACAAGGAACAAAAGATTTAACCATGAGGATTATCTCAACTCATGATTATTTTAGATTTTTTATGGGTCTTATTGTCACGACCAATCCAAGTGAGGCCTGCACCGCGACTCCCCATGCCCACCCCCAATAGGCCTGGAGCTGGTGACTAGCATCGAGTAGGCATATTACTAAAATGGGAGGAATTACCTAAGTACCTGTACACACGCACGCACCTCCAAGCCTAAAAATACTGAAATGAAAATATTACTGAAGAAAAAAATGCTTGCATACAACTAAACCCAACCAACAGAGTTCAACGGAAGTAATGTATAGAAAATAAACTGGGAAAGATTACAATCGCACCAAAAACAAGAGACTTAAAACTATAAAGTACAACTTGTAAGCACAAAGACGTAATGGTATTGCTACTCATAGTTATAATAACACCCCCGTCCTGTAGGGAACTCAGAATACTCAGTCCTACCCTAGTCCACCCTAGACTCCGTCAAAAGTCCAGTCATCTGCACAAGACATAACACATGTGGGAAAAGCCTGTGCAGAGGTGAGTATAACAATACTCAATAGAGGACCCCAAAACAAAAATTAAATAAAAAAAGTAAAGGTACAATCATCTCTAAACATCATATGTCTACTGAACATATAATAGGAGAACACAATCTAGATATAGTCAAAATCGAGACCCATAGTCTAGAGACAAGTCACGTAACAACATACTCATGCTTGGGATTCAGTTCAAAGATTCCATGAAGCATTCATCTTGGAGAAATCACTCCACAAGTCTGATATATCTGACGACATCCATATGAGAAGTATCGTTCCTCGGTAGAAACCATGAGAGATAGATACAATCATTCCTGGAGACCACACTCCTATGTGGGTAACATCACGATACATAGATGAGGATCATTGTTAGGGCCTTGGTGGATACCATGACCCATCCAGATTCACCTTCTATGAAGAGGATTGTCTTCCTGTAAGAGTAGTCATGTCAATACCTGACTCTACCTAGTGTCAATAATGGATAGAGGATCTCGCTTTGGGCCTCTTGGAGCGATACCTGACTCTATCTCAGGAAGTCCTGCTGAAGAGATCATACATCTGTAAATGGAAGAAATACCTTCCCTTTAGAGGATTGAGAAAAAGGGGCACAAACCTAAAGAAAACATGTTCATGGAATGGTGGAAAAGGAAACCAAACCATGATCCAAAATATACACGTTGTTTATAATGGGTCTCACACTGTGTCTCATGAATCTAGTTACTGCCCTTGTGAAATGGCTCAGGGTAGAAGAAACATATTGTGTCGAAATTTATGTACACAACGTGTAGTACAGACCACATTCCATTTCCAAGTAACGAGGGTTCCCTCCATGTACACATTTATGTTCCCGTAAATGACATTAACTTATGTGGTTCATCCTTTTTGACTGATTTATTGGGTAACCCACGTAATTGTCCTCGTTCATGCCACGTAATGTCTACACACTATTTTGCTAAGCCGTGTAGTCCATCTCGTTTCTGTGTACTTCCCAAAATACACATCATGATTTGGGGAAGGTCCAACACACCATTTGATAGTGGTCACATGATGTGTGATACCTATCTGACATCTGAAACCCTAGCCACCGCCACTTTTACCACATGGCGTGTTCTTCAGGATACATGTTGTGTGTTCTGGAAGATTTCCGAAATGATTTTCTTCACCGGCATGCATATCGTGATGCTTTTTTCATCTATTCAGTCATCTGATCACCATTAAACTCATGTTTTTATGTCACCATGACATCACAAAGTTGATTCCTTCGGTTTCCAGCCTCCGATCGGCCCCAAAAACACGTTTTTATCTACCCGCATGAAGAACGCTTGAAGAAAGATAACTCCCGAGATATGTCAATTCATCCACAACTATCAACATTGCACCTCCGATAATTCTTCACGATGTCGGATTTATAATTTGGGACGTTTCTTTGTGAAACAGTCATGCAACGACCCATTTTTCATCGCTCCATGAAGAACACGAAGAACACAGGGTGGAGGAGGAAGAAATTCCAAAGAAAAATTTTAGGAACGAACCTCTGTCATCATTTGTCATGGAGTTGATCTTCTCTAGTTAGTATGATAAAACAAAGAAAAATCAAAACAATAGAAAAGTATAGCATGGATTAATTCTCTGAATCTAAATCACCAAACAAATGAAAAATTAATACCCTTCCTGCAAAAATGCACGATCTGTAAATCACCATATTATTTGGTCGATCTGCATTCATTGTTTAAATCATGAACAGGAAAGAGAAGAATTGAAATAACAACCCCTACCTTGATCTAGTTAAAGAAAAACAACCATGTCATATGCATTGGTGAGGTTTGTCGAATCCGAGACATGTTGATCGATCGGGTTGTCGTCATCCACCAACGGTTTCTCTTTAAAAGCTCCAAAGTGAATTCTCAATTGGTATGGTTATGTAGCTAAACTTGTAAACAATACATAATCAATTATTAATAGGGGAGTATTAGGTCTTTGTGAAAAAAATGAAACATTTAAAATAAAATAAATTATTAATTTATTTTATTTCCATTAATACATCCAAAAAAACTAACTCATGCAGCTGACCCACATCGGTCGATGATTGGCCTCGCATAAGGTAAAGTCATTACTCTAAACCCAACGATGCCCTTATATCTCTAATCCAGACACCCATTTAAATGTTATTCCACATTTTCTATAAAACTACTCTCGCATGCTATTTAAAGTTTAATTTATTTCAAAACTTTATTCTGGGCACTCTGGTCCTCAAAATCGCACGCCGTTGAATGTTCTGGTCTCGAAATAATTCCATATAATTTTTAAAAAATAATAGATATAAGATCTAAGACATTACATTATACCCACCTTAGGTATTTAGGTCCATGAAATCTAAAAGAAGAGGCTACTCAAAAAGTTGTGGGTACCGGGCATGGATCTGAGCCTCCCACTCTTACGTTCTATCATAAAGATTCTCATGCAGAAGCCAAACACGCACCATGAAAATAGATTGCCCATGAAGGATCCTATCCTGCTATTCCTCAATATCCACTGGATACTCAGCAAAGGTCACTCCATCCTCGTTGTCCATCTCACCCCAGTCGATGATGTGTTATGGGTCATGCAAGTACCTTCTTAGCTGTGACATGTGGTAGACATCATGTACCCAGTGCAACTATGGTGATAGAGATAGGCGGTATGCCACCTGACCAACTCTGTGCGGTATCTGAAAATGATTGATAAAGCTGAGAGAAAATTTTCCACCCTGGAAAAATCTTTGCAACCCTTGTCGAGGTGAGACCATAATGAAGACATGGTCCCCCTCCTCATACTCTAGAGGTCTCCTTTTCCAGTCAACATAAGACTTCTGCTGGATCTGTGTAGTCTTCATCTGCTCCCAGATGATCTGCACCTTCTTGATCGTAGATCACACCAACTTTGGACCCATAAATCCTAACTCTCCTATGTCAGTCCAACAAAGTGGTGACCGACAGGGTCTCCCATATAAATCCTTGACATATGCCATACCAATGGTGGAGTGGTAGCTGTTACTGTATGCAAACTCCACCAGTGGTAGGTGGTCCTCCCAAATCTTACTAAAGTCCACGATACAATACCTCAACGTATCCTCCAAAACCTGAATGGTCCTCCCCATATAATCATCTGTCTAGGGATGGAACTCTCTTCTCAAGCATAGAAGTGTCCCGAAAGCCTCCTGAAATTCCTTTGACAAATGTGATATGAAGTGGGCGTCTTAATACAAGACTGTTGTCGAAGGAATGCCATGAATCCTAACTATCTCCTACACATAGAGGCGTACCAAGATCTCTACGGAACTCTGCTCCCTGATATCAATAAAGTGGGCAGACTTGGTGAGTCGGTCAACCATCACCCAGATAGAATCATTCCCCTTAGACATCTTTGGTAAACCTGTCATGAAGTCCATTGATATTTCATCCCACTTCCACTATAGACTTCCATGGAGTGATATAATCCCACTGGAACCTGGTGCTCAGCCTTCACCTACTAGCATGTAAGGCATTGAGAAATGAACTATGCTACTACCTTCTTCATTTCTTCCCATCAAAACTATCATCGGAGATCCTGATACATCTTCTTCACTCTATGATGTACCTCCACGGGGGTTTATAAAACTCTCCTAGGGCCTCATCCCACAACGCCACTGGTACAATAGTGCATCCTCTGAAAATAACTACGTGCTCCCCACCTTGAGAATATCCATCACGGGCATATCGTGAGCATAAATGAGCTCGTAATTCCACACAGTTGACATCCCCAAGTTCTTTCATCTCTAACTCTATTTACAATTAGTGGGATGACAACCATCGACTGAAGGTATGTTGCATTCTCTCTATCCACAAAGCATAACTATAACTAGGCCAACGTTTCCATCGCCTCACTCAGTAGCTATGAGATCGATCTCATCCTACAAAAATATGCCACCTTGTTCCACATCCATAGAGAATAGCTGATCGTAAAATCATAGTCCTGGAGGAACTCTAGCCAATTCCTCTATCTCAGATTCAGATCCATTTGTGATAATATGTACTTGAGTCTCTTGTAGTTAGAGATGATGATGAATCGCTTTCCCATAAGGTAGTTTTTCCACATCTTCAACACGAAGACTACTGCAGCCAACTCCAGATCATGGGTCGTATAGTTATTCTCATGTTGCCTAATTTGGAGTGTGCTATAAGAAATAAATTCGTGTCTCTGCATCAGGAAACTTCCAAGCCCAGTCCCCGATGCATCGCAAAAAACTATGTAATTGATGCCCTCCTCCGGCCATCTCAAAATTGGGGCACTCGTCAAACTCTACCTCAACTGCCCAAATGCCTGCTGACACTTTTCCATCAACATGAAGGGTTTCCCGTTCCTGGTCAAGGATATCATTGGTGCGGATATCCAGGAGAAAATAGGAATGAATCTCCGACAATATCTTACGAACCAATGGAATATTTCGAATATGAACTGCTCTTATTGTAACAAGAGAGAACTCCTCACTAAATAGTCACTCAAAATCCATCCATGAAAGCGTCTCATAGTCATGAGTTTGTGTGCTTAGACTCCACCATCATCCCACCAAACCCTGAAAAAGTATCACACCTAAGATCACCATCCAGTCTGCTGGTGTCCTCACAATACAGAAAACATTGGTCACCACCTCAAGCCAGTCCCCAGCCGCTTGAGGGTTAGGTTTGCCTCAGAACCTGAGGGTTCTCTGTCTATAGAACTCATGTATCATGCTCAGCATGTGCCTCTCATCTGTTGGTATTGAAGGTACCACGGGCTACTCCACTAGAATTGGTATAAAAGGTTCACTACCTTGAGGCAACTCATGGGGAACGGGTCCCAGTATCGAAGCCTCTTTACGGGGGTGGTCATCCTCGTGATCGCGCTGTTAAATCCTAGAAGGTATGTGTCGCGGAGACATCCTGTAAGGAAACAAGATGTACCATGGTCAAATAGTATATCTGGATAGCTGATGAAAAGGACATGGAAAGCACAAATCATTTCTATATGATTCATGTACCAATCTCTTATTTACTCGCAACTATTGTTTTAATGTACCGAGTTGAAATGTAGGTTATCAGAGTCTTTGTGTATTGATATGTCGGCCGCCCGCACAAACACTAGAATCTATAGCCTAAAAGTCGATCTCAAAACACTTAACACTATTACCCCAAACCAATCTCATATACAGTTGTTTCTAAGGTAGAACTAACCACTCTCATACTACTCTATCATGTCCCATCCCATTGGGGCCCGCACCACATATCCCCAAGCCTGCCTCCAATAGCCCAAGGGCTGGTGACTAACACTGAATAGGCATATTACTAACATGGGAGGCACTTCCAAAGTACTTGTACACATGAAAACATATCCAATCCCACAAATGGTGAAATGAAAAAACCACTAAGGAACAAAATGCATGCATACAACTAAACCCAGCCAATACAGTACAATAGAAGTAATGTATGGGAAATAAACAGGGCCAAAATATAATCCAACCAAAAATAAGAGACAGAAAAATAAAATGTAAAACCTGTTAGAACAAAGAGGTAATGGTACTACTTCTCATATCCATAGGAACACCTTAGCTTGTATGGAACTCAGAAATCTCGGTCCTGCCCTGGTCTGTCCTAGACTCCGTCAGAAGGCCGAACTTCTGCACAAGACATAACACATGAAGGCAAAGCCCGTGCGGGGGTGAATATAATAATACTTAGTAGAGGACCCTGAAAACACCAAGCAATGAAAAAATGAAATTTATATTCATCTCTACACATTATATGTCTATGGAACATATAATAGGATAACACAATACAGATATACTCAAAACCCAGACCCGTAGTCTAGAGACATGTCACCCAACATCATACCAATGCAAGGGATTTAGTTCAAAATTCCATGAACCACTCGTCCGAGAAAAATCGCTCCATGAATCTAATATATCTGATGACATTAGTCTCAGAAATACCATTCATCAGGAAAAACCATGAGAGATAGATACATTCATTCCTTGAGAACACACTCATATGTTGGGTAAGATCATGATACATAGATGATGATCACTGCCATAGCCTTGGTGGATACCATGACTCATCTATATTCACCTACTAAGTAGAGGATTGGAGTCCTGTAAGTGTAGTCACTGGATACCTGTCTCTACCTAGGGTTAGGAATTGATAGAGGATCTCACTCTGGGCCTCTCAGAGGGGTACCTGACTCTATGTTGGGAAATCATGTTGAAGGGATCATACTCCTGTAAATGGCGATGATACATGACATTTAGAGGAACGATAAAAAGGAGAGCTAACCCAAATAAAAATTGTCCAAGGAACGGTGGACAAGAAAACCAAACCATGTTCCAAAATAAAAAAAGTGTGAAGAATGGGGCACACACCGTGTCTCGTGACTCTGGGTACTGCCTATGTGAAATGGCTTGGGGAAAAAGGAAAATGATATGTCGAAAGGTAAGTACACGACGTGTAGTATGGACCACACATCATTTCCAAGTAACTAGGGTTCCCTATATGTACACTTCCATGTTCTCGTACATGACTTTAACCCGTGTGGGCCATCCTGTGTGACTGATGGATGGGGTAACCTGCATAACCGGACTCTGCCATGATGGATAAGGTCTACACATCATGTTGCTAAGTAGTGTAGTCCATACTATGTCTGTGTACTTCCCAGAATACATTTCAAGCTTTGGGGAATGATCAACACGCCGTGTGATAGGGGTCACATGCGATGTGATAACTTTCTAACACTTGAAACCCTAGCCTCCACCGCATGTACCATAGGCATGTTCTTTGTAATACATGTCGTGTGTTTTGGAAAATTCTAGAAATGATGCTTTTCAACAGAGTGCCTCCCGTGATGATCCATTCATTGATCCGTCCATCTGATCTCCATGAAACTCAAAATTTTATGTCTCCCAGACATCATGAAGCTGATTACATCGGTTTGGGGCCTCTGATCTTCCCTGAAAACAAATTCTGGTCCACCCGCATGAAGAACACTCGAAGAACGAGAACTCCTGAATAATTTCGATTCATCCACCACTATCATGGTCACACCTCTATTGAGTCGTTGTGAAGTAGAATCTCTAATTTGGGATCGTTTCATTGTCAAAAAGTCATGCAACGATCTGTTTTTCATCTTTCCATGAAGAATGCGAAGAACGCAAGGTAGAGGCGGACAAAATTCAAAAGAAAAATTCTAGGAATGAACCTTTTTCATTGTTTGTCAAGGTGTTGATCCACTCCCGTTATTAGGGTCAAAAAAAGAAAAATCAAAACAAGAAAAAATTCTAGCAAGGATTAATCCCCTAAATAAAAATCCTCGAAGAAATGGAACATTAATAAACCTCCAGCAAGAACGCATGATCCGTGGATCACCCTTTTTGTGGGTCGATCTACGTTTTTCATTCAATACATGAACACGAAAATGAAGAATAGAAATAACAACACCTACTTCAATCTAGTTAAATAAGTTTCATAGTGTCACATTGGTTGGTGAGGTTCATCAAATCTGATATGCATCGATCGATCGTGTCGTCACCATCTGCAAATGGCTTCTCCTCTAATGCTCTAAAGGGAATCCTAAATTCTCATGGTTTTGTAGATAACCCTAAAAAAATTCCATAAGCTAGTTTTAATAGAGGAGGATTAGGTCACTACCCAAAAAGGAAAGATTTAAAATTAAATAAATTATTAATTTATTTTATTTCCATTAAAACGTCCAAAAAACATACTCTTGAAACTGGCCCACATTGGTTGATGTTAGGCCCCACCTAAGGTAAATTCATTTCTCTGAATACAAAGCTACCCTCAGATTTTAGATCTGGGAACTCGATTAAAATTTATTACATTTTTTATTAAAATTGCTCGTGCACACTGTTTAAATATTAATTTATTTCAAACATTTATTTCGGGGACTCCAGGCCTTGGAATCACACGATGTTGAAAGTCCTGATCTCGAAATAATTCCATATAATATTTAAAAAATAATACACAGAAAATATGATACATTACACGTATACCTAGGTTACACCCATATTTTCAGAGCTATTATGAGTATCTCAACTCGTGGTGAGTTAAATATTTAACCATTATGAGAATATTGACTCAATAATATTTAATATTTTGAACCATGAGGAGTATCCCAACTCATTGTAATTTAATAGTTTAGCCATGAGGAGTATCTTACCAAATGATTAATGATTATTTCAATAGGTCTTATACCTATAAGGATTCCAATTTTTGTGGGACTATGAGGAGTGTCTTGAATCATGGTGATTAATGGATTAGATGGGTCTTACATCTTGGTGAACTCCCATGTATTTAATACCATGAAGAGTATCACAAATAATCATAATTGAATGTTTAGTTGATACTTATACCAAGGAGGATTCACATGGTTCTATAACCATGAATACCATATCAACTCATCATAATTTTGTTTTGGTTGGGGCTTACACCTAAAAGTATTCCAATGTTTCTATATCATGCAGTCAATCTTAACTAATGGTAATTTAGAGGTTTAGTTGAGGAATATGCCTATGACGATCCCCATGTTTTTGGAACCATAATGTCTATCACCACTAATGGAAATTTAATATTTTAAGCATGAGTAGTATTTCGACTCATGGTGAATTGAATATTTAACCATGAGAGGTTTCTTAAAGCGTGATTAATTTAATATTTTTAACTATAAGGAGCATCTCAACTTAGGATTAATGAATAATTTTATGGGTCTTATACCTAAAACTATTCCAATGTTCTTAGAACCATTATGAGGATCTAGAATTATTTTAATTGAAATTTTAGTTATGAATTAATCCTTAGATGATAACCATTTTTTTGGAACCATGTGGAGTATCTCAACTCATGTTTATTAAGGTTGGGTTGGTACTTACACCTAGGAGGAAGCCTATATTTATGGAACCAAGAGAAGTACATCTACTCATCGTTATTATATATTTTAACCATAATGAGTGTCTTGAATCATGGTTAATTGGTGACTTAACCATGATGAGTATCTCGACTAATTATTTATTTAACATTTTTAACCATTAGGAGCATATCAACTCATGATTAATGAATATTTTGACTTGGATTATACTTATAAGGATTTGCATGTTTCTGGAACCATGAGGAGGATATAGAATCATGGTAATTATGTTTCAGTTGAGGATTACAGCTAATAGGATTCCCATGTTCCTAGAACCATTAATTTAATCTCAACTCATTGAAATTTAAGTTTGGTTGAGGATTACACATAGGAGGATTCCCAGGATTCTATAACCATGAAGAGAATCACAACTCATGGTAATTTTTAAGATTGGTTGGGGCTTACACCTAAGAGGATTCCCATATTTCTCATACCATGAAGAGTATCTCGACTCATGTTAATTTAATATTTTATCCATGAATATCATCTCGAATCATGGTGAATTGAATATTTAACTATGAGGCGTATCTTTACTCAAGATTGATTTATTATTTTTAACAACGAGGAGCATCTTGAATCATGATTAATGAATATTTTGATGGGTCATATAACTAGAAGGATTCTAAGTTATATGGAACACTTTGAAGGATCCCAACCTATTGTAGTTGAAGGTTTTCTTGGGGCTTACACCTAGGTGGATTCCCATGTTTCTGGAACCATGAGGAGTGTCTCAACCCAAGGTGATTATGTTTTTTTGGGGCTTACACCTAGGAGGAAGACCATATTTAGGGTACCATGATGAGTATCTCGACTCATGAAATTTTAATATATTCAACATTAAAAGTATCTTGACACATGGTGAATAAAATATTTAACCATGAGGAGTATCTCAACGCATGATTAACTTAATATTTTTTACCATGATGATCATATCGTCTAATGATTAATTAATATTTTGATGGAGATTATACTTAGAAGTATAAATATTTTTCTATAACCAAGAGAAAGATCTTTAAAAATGGTAATTGAAGGTTTTTTTTAGGGATTACACCTATGATGATTCCGATGATTCTAAAACCATGAATAGAATCTAAACTCATGGTAATTTATTCATGGTTGGGGTTTCCACCTAAGAGGATTCCCATGTCTCTAAAATCATCTGAATAATTTCAAATCATTTTAAATTAGAGATTTAGTTGGGGCTTACTCCAAGGAGGATGTCCATATTTTTGAAACCATGAGGATTATCTCATCTCATGTTAATTGAAGGTTTAGTTGGTTCTTACTCCTAGCTGGATACACATATTTCTTATACAATGAATAGAATATCAATTCATAGTTATTTAGGTTTTCGTAGGGATTAAACATAGGGGGTTTCCAATGTTTTATGAACCCTTATTAGAATCTCAACTCATTGTAATTTAGTGGTTTAGTGGATGCTTTCACCTATTAGGATTCCCATTTTTCTTGAACAAAAAAGAGAATATCAACTCATGGTATTTGAAGGTATAATTTCAGCTTACACCTATCTAGATACCCATGTTTCTGGAACAATGAAGAGTATCCCAACTCAGAGTAATTTATGTTATTATAGGGAATACATCTAGCAGGATGCCTATGTTTTTTGGAACCTTGAGCATATCTCAACTCGCGATAATTTTGAGATTTAGTTGGGGATTACACCTAGGAGGATTCTCATATTTATAGAATCTTGAGGAGAATATTAACTCATAGTAATTGAATTTTTAGTTACGGGTTACACCTAGGATGATTACCATGTTTCTAGAACCATGAGGACTATCTCAACTCATGGTGATTAATATTTTGTTGGGACTTACACCGAGGGAGAAGCCCAAATTTCCAAAATCAATGGCAATATCTCAAATCATGGTAACATTATATTATAACTTTCATGAGTATATCAACTCACTGTGAATTAAAATTTTAAACATGAGGAGTCTCTAAAATCATGATTAATTTAATATTTTTAACCATTTAAAGAATCTTGACTCATGATCAATTAATATTTTAATGGGATTATAACTAAATGGATTCCCATGTTTTTAGAACCATGAAAAGGATATTGAATCCTAGTAATTATAGTTTTATTTGGGGATTAAACCTGGGAGGATTCTCATGTTTATGGATCCATTGTAGTATCTCAATCCATTGTAATTTGGAATGATAGGTGGGGGTATATGTTTCAAAATACAAAATGTCACTGGCCCTACCGAAAAAAGTTCTTAGTGGGACAATCCATTTTTCATGGGGTCTGGTTACTATATCGAAGGGACTAGGCTGGAGGACTAGGACCATAACATGACACTGATGCCTAGGGGGTGCAGAGGTGTAGCCCACATGGTATGAACCAGTGGGTGTGAAGGGTTTCAGGAATGGGTTCATAGGGTATGTTGTATAACATTTTTTACATAGGGTTGGCCGCATCGTGGAATTTTCATAATAATTCTACTTAGATTTTCCATGTTGGGTTATCCACATGTAATTGGACACATTGAAACTTCCCAAACAAATAACGCACATGAGATTAAAGAAGTAATTTTTCATTAGAACATCATGAAGTGATTTCTTATTTATGACGGAGTTCCATGAATGATGTTTCATTCCCAAAGTGACACAGTGGGTTGAATATAATTTTTCATAGAATGATTTTAGAGGGAATTACTTGGTATCGGTCCTTCATGAGATTAATTCACAAATATCATCCCCTATTTGAAATTAGAGCACTTTACCTGAGTAGTTTTGGTAGAAAGGGTCTAATCTAAGCCTCTTAGTGACTGCAATCCTATATTCTTCCAATGATTTCTCTGATATCCACAATCTCTTCACCCTTTTATTCATTCCTAGTATCCCCCATTATTTCATTGATGCTAGTATTTATAGGAAGTGATTAATGATAAGTTTTATAGAACTATTTCGACATAGGAACATGTGGTTGTATAGAGCTTCATGAATGAGGGATGCCATATAGGATTTCTTCATAGAACTCTTGCAATGGGTTTGTTTCATTAGACTTAATGATGTAATTTATTTTCAATGCAGGGATCATAAAATGATTCCTTGGACATCAAACAACTTTAGATTTTAGAGTGCATAAATCCAACATTTATAATCACAAATGACTTCAATTTGTGGATGAGTGTTACATGGACTACGTGAAGCACTTTGCAGTTGGAGAAAAGTACTATTCGATAAGAGAAAACTGTTGTGTTGGATTTCATACTTTAAAAAAAATCCTAAAATGAATTCCAAACTCAAAAGGCCATGAATTTGGATCTGTAATTCTATTTTGGCCACACAGGCAGTCAAATTAAATACCACGAGGAAATTTATTCCCATGTTCTATATTTTATTCACCATAGTATGATGTTTTCACCATTCCCTAAGATTGGGTAATATTTTAGATTAATTTCCATCCCTCAGAGAATGATCAGTTTTTTGGAACATGGAAATTAAATCTTCTACTTCTTTCTAAATGGAGACACATTTATACTAAAATTTTACATGTGATGTCTATGTTTGGATAGTGTCATGTTTCATGTTAAAATAAGATCATTACATGAATTTTTTTATGACAATACAATTCCACCTAGAATTTGATTCAATTGAAATGATAATAATCTAGTTCTATGTTAAATGTAGAGAAAATTTACACATTCATAATTAATATGGTTGGATTTAGAGATATCTCCCTATTGAAATTATTCTTTCCAAAAATAGGATCTCGATGCACGGATTTTGAATATCACTAAGAGAAGAAATTTACATGGGGTTTTTGAGATTTCATGAGGAGTAATATCAATTCAAGGTGTGGATTTCCTAAAAAAATAATGGTCCTTGTTTGAAGATAGATAAATTGAGTCAAATGAAATGGATTATTGGATAGATCCAGGATAAGAGATATGGTGTTCACTATGAATCCCATGTTGTGAAAATCAAGCCTCATATAGTTCAAATAAATCTTCTTCTATGTAGATCGATCATATACATAGAGGGATAAAATTATTAAAATATATTCCTTGGTGATGTAATCTATGATGAAATCTCTTATATAGATCTATCTCATTTGTAGGAGAGATGATATCATCTCTTTCTTAAGTATTAATAAGTAAGGAACCATGTTTACATTGGGATATGTCATGGATCTATCTCATGTGCTACATTTCAAGCTACATGGAGTGGGATACTATAAGTAGTGTATGGTCATGTAGGAAGAAACCATTTTCATGTAGTTTAAAGTCATTGTGAGACTAGTTACTCTAATACAATTCCTAAGAAATAGTTATGTGCTCTAATTTTTTTAATAGTCTAGTAAACCAAGTGAGTTCCTCTCAATTTTTTCTAAGCCCTAATGATAGTCCATAAGATCATTTTACCTATTAATTTCACCATAATTATTTCTTAATAAATTAATTTGGAGGCCTAATAGAATAGATCTTGGCTTTTTCTCAGGCCTCACAATCTGGTTTTTTATCCTAGAATGTTTTATTCTTCTTCTTTTTATTTCAAATGCTCATTTTTTATTTGTTATATAGGGCTCATTACAAGAGAATAGGGACTCAAATTTTTCTAATGATTCCATTTTAGGTTTATAAACCTAGAGAGTACAATGTATCCTTCCATTGGCAGTTTAAATTCCTGTAATTCAGTTCAATATATGGATAGAATTTCTTGTCATATAGCTTGGACCAAATTTTTATGTGGTTTTAAGGCCACACAATTTGGACAATTAATTTTTCTTGATATTTTCCATACCACAAGGTTTAATAGAAACCATATGTGAATGGAGAGGAAAATTGTAGTATAGATGATCTCATAGTTTTTTACACATATTTTAATGACATAGTTTATGGACTAAAGAATTTTGTTTATGGTCATGAAACATAGGACCTAGTTAGGTGTGAGTTTCCAAAAGGGGAAGATAGACTTATGGAATCATCATCAAATAAGGGGACATGTTACAAGATAATATGTGGTATAATAATGTGGTGTAATAGTCTTCCATTTAAAGTGAGAACGATACCCAAATTCCAAATGTTTGGGGTACTTGAATAGTCTCAAATAAGAGGGTTATTAAGGGGTTAAATAATAACCTAAGATTGTCTGAATCAATTGGAATTGGATACTAGTGAGAATATAATAAACAAATGTAATGGCAGAAAACTAATACCACAAATAGTTAATTGATATTGGTGGGTGTAAAGAGGCCATTAACACAATCATTCTTTGAAATGATCATGGGATTCTGGTGGAACTTTCTAGTGGAACAAATATTCTACTAGGGGTTACTTAATAGGATCAAGGGAAAACTACGCGAACACTATTATTTCTTAGAAGGTTCCCTTTGGATCTTTGAAGCCATGAAACTACAATTTCTACATAATAAAGATATTGGAGTACTTAATGACTCATGGAACATAAGGATTCATCCATAATAAGGTATGATGTTAGTAAACATGAATATTCAATAAGGGTTCCACCATCCTGAAGGTTATGCCACCATATATTGATCAAATTCTCATGGATAAGGGATAAAAACTTGAATTATTTTGATTTTTAGTTTATGTTCATGCAATTGGGTCCATGAAGAGCTAAATTTTGAGGTCCTACATCTTGAATCAAATGTTATTGAGGTTTATGGTCAAATATATTGTGCCAAAAATGGTGGGTGAGATATTCCATATTACGGGAACTAATAAAATACCAGCATGAATGCAGAAGTTAATATTGGAATAGATGGTCTCATTGTAACGTACACATAGTTTAATGATATAGTTATTGGACTGAAGTGTTCAATTTATGGTCATGAATCTTGGACCTAGGTTGGGTGTGGGTTTCCAAATGGAGAACAAGAACTTAAGGATTCATTATGTGGAAACGAGAGATACACTCAGATACGAAGGGTCACCTGATTATAGATTCATAGCCTTGCTTTGAACGTGGGAATGATACTCGAATGACTAAAATTAAGGGTACTTAAATCATCTCCAATTGGAGGGTTATGAATTTTTTAAATCATAACTTATGAATGTCATAATAAATTGGAACTAGATATAGCTGGGAGTAGAATAACCATTAGTAAAGGCATAAAACTGATACCATACTCAGTCAATGTTGATTAGTGGGAGTATGGTGGAAATTACCACACTCAATATGAAAAAATTACATGGATTTCATGTGTATGTTTCCTCTAGTATGATAAATTTCTTCAAGGGGATTATTCATAGGATCATAGGAAAACTATGATATTCACCATTATTTCCTAGTAGGGTCCATTTAGGTCAATCAAACCATGGTACCAAAATTTTCATGCAAGAAAGAACCATGATGACTAATTGAATCAAGGAATTGTCTGATTCATACATAATTTATGAAGTAGGTTAATGAAGTGCCTAAATATTTAATAAGGGTTCAATAACCCTAATGTTTATGCGATTATATATTGTTTATATTCTTGTTGATATGTTATAAAGCCTCATATTCTTTTATTTTTCTATTAAGGTCATGCTATTAAGAAAATGAAGATGTAATGTTTAGGTTCATAAATCATGGACCAAATTTTATTGAGGATTATGGTCAAATATCAAGGACTAAAAGGGTGGTATATCATGTATAGATAAGTCATACTATAACCCAATGTGAATTTAAAGCCCACTGCTCGAATAGATTATCCCATAGTGGAAAACAAATATTTTATGGTCAAAGTAAATAGACTAAATGTTAGAAGTTGGGACATTCATGGGAATACACTACATCCCTACGTACTTCGTCAAAATAATAATCTAGCCACATTTAGTTATTTAAATTAAAAGGCCCCTACACATATTTTAATTATATATACGGGAGGGGGAATTTAATTCTGATCATGTTTCCATAAACTAGAGATAATGTTTCAGAATCTCAAGTTCTAATCCATCTCAAACACATTATAATTTCATTCAACACCAACCTGGTTCCAAATCTTTGAATAAGAATTAAAATCAACCATGTTAGTAAAAAACACTCTCTAAGTCCACTATGCTCACATTTTTCATGCTCAATGTGAGAAAAAAATTCCACATTGTAAATCATTGAAACCATATGAGATTACATGACAGGGAATATGTGGGGGAAATTTTATTTCACTAAAAAAAGAATCCCCGGAAGGATTTGGATTTCAAGGAGAAAAATTATTGAAATCAATTAATAATCATGGCTTGGCCCAAAAATATAAGACCAAGGTATCTCTATATATCACAATTTTTGGGAATCAAATCACAAATAGATTTTATAAAATGACCCCAATATATATTTAACTCTTTCATAGGGGGGTCACTTTTATATTTCATCCTGGTATTTGATTGAGAAAATGTGGGGCTCCATATTTTGGACCCATGATAGAAGATCTTGTTTTTTTATAAAATATATTATTCAACCCTATAATTGATTTATAGATAGGGATCATATTCTAGGTACCGTTTTGTGGATATTTCTCTCTTGCTGGTAATAGGCCTCATAGAATGGATGATATGTCATGTATTTTAATTTCATTATACAATGACATAGATGTCCTATAATTTGGGATCATATTATGAGAATATTACTCCATATTATAAAATTTTGTAGCTTGGATAAGTATCCAATAGTTTAACTCTATGTGACAAGGACATTGGACACACATTTTAACATCATGTGATGAGAACATATGATTTCTATAGTTTAATGTTTCATATATTTTACCAATTATTGTGAATTTTAAATCCTTATATCTATAACCATTGGGTTGTACAGCTAAGATCATGAGGTACTGAAATTTATGGTCTTATAGCATAGACCAAAAAATATGATATTGTTGGATAAGGGAAAATAAACATGACATGAAAATTGAGGTCCAGGTGGATCCAATTCTAGCATAAAAAACATCACTATGTGGGATAAGTTCATAATTGGGCCCAATATAAGTGTTTTGTGTAACACTACATATCCCCTGAATTTTAATCAAGTTTTGTATAGTTCTAAAAAGTGTAGTGGTAGGAGACTGATTTTGAGAGTAGGGGTCCTCTCTTTCTAGGGAAACACCAAGGCGAAATTTTATGTCATACAATAAGGATGTTGACATTGTATTTTAACATCTTGGTATAAGGAAATTGGACACTCAATTGAATTTCATACAGTGAGGAAAATTATTTTATAGTATGGCATCATGTAACCAAGAAAACTTCAACAAACATGAATATTTTGTTTGGAATATTTAGAGAATCCTTAAATTGGTGGAGGATTATTTTATAAATTGTATGTTTATATCCTTTCATAATCTCATGGATGGATGACAATATATTGGAGGAATTTATGTAGATCTTACTTGTATATAAGGAAGATGCATCAAATAGAATGGACCATTAAATATTGTTTAAGGTCATGCAGGGGAGACCAATTAGAGGCTATTCAATAGAATTTGTAGAACATAATGTCAAGAAACATATAAACAATATTTATACCTTTAAAAATATTATAATATATAATTTAAATCATGTTTCCAAATGTCTAAATTAGGACTACAGACTAGATGATGTAGAATAACTCAAAGTATTTGAGGAGAAATAATGCCACCAAAAGTAGTTGGAGATTTGTGGGAGTACACTAGATATTAAAAAACTAAATATGGGAAAGGTTTGTGGGATTCAAGTGGAATTTTACTCTAGGTAAAAACATCCAATGTGGTTTACTTCTAGGATTAGTGGAAATTTTTTAAATTATCCATTATTTCCTAGAGGGATCCCTTCAGTTCATTCAAACCCCACTACAAAAATTTATGTATGAGAGAGATCAAATTGAAATTAAAAAAATCAAGGAACTTGATGATTCAATTATAGAAAGATATAAAGTAGGTTGATTGGATTTAGTGGTTTCCAAAAGGTTTCAAAACAATTCACGCTTATACCATCAAGTTCAATACATGTTATATGGGTAGGATAAATTAACTCTCATTGAAATGAAGGTTAATTTAATCCTCACAAATAGTGGAACTGAAACTCAAGATGAATAGGGGAATCATTATTATTGATTAAGAACATTTTTTAGTGACCTCCTTCAATAATACACGGTCTTCAATCCTAACCATGTGCCACACAGTTTAATGGAAATGTGGCTAATACTGAATGACAATTAGTTTTACATCATATGATGAGGATGAATGGTCATTATATTTTAAGATCACATAAATTTGATGATGTTTGGGGGTAAGATATCTTATCTAGAGATATATAATAAAATCAAGGTTATAAGAAGCCTCGATGGCTGAATGGTAGCGAAGAAATTATCACTTTTGACGAAGAACATGTGTTTGGACCTAAGACCGAGGGTCCATGTTTGACTATGTATCCCATAAAATTTGGAATCAAGCTACACATAGTTCTAAAACAATTCCTCCACACACTTAATTGATTAGGTTATTTTGGTGGAAAATAGTAATTTTTGGAGAATAGGTTTATAAATTTAAGTAAAACTTTTTCAATAATTCTCCATGTTACTATGGCTCATACACATGATAGTGAGGGGATTTATTTATATTATCTTCAATCCCATGACATAGAGTCAAGTGGAAACTATGTATCTCAACCAAAAAAGATTCAATCCTCGTGTAGTTTTAAAATGGATGGTTGTAAGGATACCCACATACCAGATAGTGGTCCCCTTGAGAAAGGGACATAGTATTGACCAATTTTACGTTATGCAAGAGAGGTCAACCATGCATTTTATCATTTGTGAAAAATATTTTTGGTGTACATTTTAAATTCATGCATCCATAAATATGGTATCCCAGACATGAATTGATAAACCTTTATCATGTATGGATGATTTTATAAAATCTTTATGCTCACATAAGCTATGGTCGCTATAAGAAATAAGGAGAGGAAAATTTTTCTTTCACCACACACTGTCTATTAATAGAAACTAGAGTGGAATTTTTAGCATGTAGTGGCTGGACCATGATGTAGAATTTGAGCATCATTGTGTATCTCATTGGTTTTATAATGATGTCGTATGTAGTTCTTGGATACAATATTCGTTTCATATGTCCAACCAATACAAAATGAGAGGGACACAAACACATATGTTTTTTATTGTGGATGGACCTAATATTTTAGATCTAGGTGTCACCATGTTTTTTATATATATTTTAATCAAGACACATTTAATTTTTGTATGGTCTTAATTTTATATGTTCATAAATATTTAACTGATGTTTTTGGAAATTTTTCTATGTTTCCCATCAAGAAATAGACCCAACATGAAAATAGGCCTTAGGGGATAATGGATGGTGAATATGAAGGGGTCAATTTTTACATGGTCCAAATAATGGAGGTATATGAATACTATATATCTTGTGTAGATGTGAATCAATAGACACATGGTTCTATGATGTTGTGCGGTGAGATACAAGTGTTAAGAGTGTGAAATCCTCTCTAATGAGGACACATGGTATTATGTGGTTTAAAATTATGTGATCGAAAATAAATTGTATAGTTTAACATATTGTTTCATGTATGTTGAGCATTTAGTTTCTATTCATATTTTAAGGCCATTAATTAGCCAACCAAAGGGTGGGTCATTTTCTCATGTTGTTTTCATGATGTATATATTCTCTTTTATACATGGTATCACATGTTCATTTCAAGGGGTATTTTATATTTTCATATAAGGAATCCAATGCTTATCATGCGAGGAATCTCATGTTTATTACGTAGTGTATTGGGGATCATGTTGTACAGTTTTACATCATGTGACTGGGATGTTGGGGATTCTCAGTTTAATTTCCTATATCACGTATTATGATGTACTGTAGTTTTATGTCATATGACTAGGACCATGATGGTGACCTATAGTTTTGAGTTCATATATCGAGGACCTATATGTAGTTTAAAGTCATATAGAAACAACAATGGTGTCTTATTGTTTTTATTAAAATGATTAGGAACTCTGGGCATTTTAAAGTCTTGTTGACTGGAATACGGTGTCTTTTTTTTATGGTCATACAACTAGGTCATTTTTATCATAACTCATTAGGTATTGGGATCTTCGTGTGGAGTGAGAATATATTGCATTCATGTGAAATGATTCTCAAGATTATTTAACTCTAACATGACTTCATCTAATTGTTCATAGAGCCAATTTTTTAAAGAAAACATTTTTAATTGTATTTCTAAAAAGATCTTTGTAGGAAAAATAATTGGGATGATCTTTCATGGCTACCACTGTGGGTCTCCTGATCCTTAGGAGGTTGAGGTGGTTGTTATTTAGTGAAAATGAAATATATATAGCCACATCCATGGACATAAAAGTATATAAATTAATTTTTCCATCTCTAGGGGATGGGAGGACTATAGGATTTGATACACATTGTGTGTTCTAATCAAGATTTCCACATGGATGATGTTGGGATTCAGTTATCAGTGGCTCTAATGTGCCCTCAACATTATACATCTAAATCCAGTCCTTTAAATAAAATAACCTATCCATTTTATGTCATATAAATCTATGTTAGGGGAATTATTTTAGATATTCTCTCAAATATCACTCTTTTAGATTCTTCACTCATTTAATCATGATCAAATCATATTCCATGGAATAGGAAAAATACTCTTGGACCTTCTCTTGTTAGAATGAATAAAATTTCATTTTCTTATCATCAAGTGATAAATGAAAACCACGATTCTACATTATACCACATATTCTTCTATTGGAATGGAAATGGGTAATAATTTTAGATCTGGGAGGCAGTTCCCCAATCATGAAAAATCTATTGGGGGAAGCTAATGCATTGGAGGCCCCAGCTGTTAATGATATCTCCCCTAGATTAGGGATGTTTTATTATCCCATATGATATATAGAAACTATTGAGGTCTTAAAATGTATTTAATTCACCTGATGATGAGGTATAAAATATGAAAATTCTCCCAACCATGTGGGTTGGAGTGATAGTGGATGTGGTTCTAACTTTACCAGATGAGGGGGATGAAAACATTGAAATTACCTCAAACCCTATGGCGAGGGGTATTTCCTTGAAAATATGGATTATATAAGAGTATAATGGAATTAAATTAAGGTTAAAATATCCATGAATCATCTTCATAATTCCTTTATCATGATCCTCTTTTTCTCACTTCAAATGAATGATCTTTTCATTAATAAAGATGGAACTTCCATCTTCAAGGGGCTAGTAAGAAGAAGAATTATCAACACCGTATATTTATTCAAGGGTATGATGGGTGTAAAATGATATTTTTCTCAACATAAACTCTATATATTTGATATACAATTGATACTTTCCTCATTTTCAATAAATGTTTCACAATGGAACATAAATAGGGAATACAATGCCTTTTATAGAGGTTGAAAGAGTATCATTAAGCCCTCCTTCACTTATGATTAGGGTAGATGGTAAGACAACTTTATGGGGATTAGAGGAATGTATGAATATTAAATCATCCTCATCAATAGTGGGATCATCAGAACCAAATGTATATTCTTTATGCCTGATTGATAACATATTGGTTGAAACATAGTTAAACTGGTTCTCATCTTCTGTTCAACATCATGTTTTGTTAGACGGTTCCAATTTTCTCTTTTGGTGGGTCAGCACCATTTTCCTTATTTTGTGGGTCATCACACTTGACCGTTATTTTACAACCTTAGGGCTGATTGTTGAAACACATACCACATGTTCATTGGTATCAACCATTGATAGATAACCATCATCAATCATCCTTTATAGTAGATATTTGATGAAAAAACATCCTTAGATCATGTGACCCAGCATACAATGATAAGGGTTGTAATTTGGATTGTCATCTTGCCCCACTTATTATAGATTCTTAATTTATAGAATAATTTTAATGTTTTATTCCATGGAAATGGTGAAGTACCCAGGGGTCTGATCATCATGGGTGGAATATGTTTTATTATTCCCAAATTCATGGTCATGTCACTAGATCATTTTTTGTTTGGCATTGAAAACAATATCTTCGTATTTTTTGTGTAATTTTCTTTCTAGTGGTTCTTGATAATATATTTCTTTGGTTCTCAAAAAATAATCCTATGTACATTGTGTTATAATCACAAACAATCGAACACCACCCTGGATCTTAAAAGGAATAAGTTTAGTTGAAATCACATCCTCTAGGTTTTCACCACATATATCTAATAAAATTTTCCTTCGGAAACATTTTACCATGGAATATGTCATACCCTTCAATATTTCAATGAAATCCATGAGTATCTCATTTTCCTACTAAGTTCAATTAAAGAGGTAAAGGATTTTAATTTTCATCAGTGTAGTGATAAATTGGAAAGTGAATTACTTACAATGATATCCCTAGCTTGAGAATGATCTAAATGCATGATTATTATTCCTAGAAAAGGAGGAGAATATCATGGTCTACAAAAAACATCAACGTTTGGAAACCTATATTTTTTATGGTGGTCCTAACATTGGCCCACACTAGGAAGAGAAACAAGAGATTTCCTCCTATGGATCATCCATTCAATTGAATTTTTAAAAGTTTCTTCTCCAAAAGTTCAGAGGGGTAGGAGTAAAATTCACTCATTCAAGATACTATTTCCTCTATAGTTTTACAAGTTCATGTTAGCATTCATAAGAATCTATCAAATCAATGAGGAAATAAATTAATTTGAAAATTGTCTCGACCAGATTCAACCATATATGAGTCTGCTAAATTGGTATTTGATATCTTCTTAGTGGTGGGATCACTTGTCAATCGACTGGTACTATAGTATAATGGGATGATTGATTTAGTCTTAATTGCAGGGGTTTTATTGATTATTCCATTTTGTTTTGAGAAAACTTGTTATATTGAAGTGGATTAATTGAAGGCATAAAATCTTTAATATGGAAACTCTACTAAATAAATTTTACACCCCTAGCTAACTTAATCATGACCTACTGAAGTTATAAAATTTTTTATTTGAGGTAAGAAATATTCTCTTATTTTAAAATAGATTCTTCATGTTTGATTGATGGTTATAAGTGCATGTGTCCATATCTATCTCTGAATCAATAGTATCAATGTTTAAATCATCATTTGGTCCAATAGTGATGACATTCAGTGATGTGAAACATGTGGGATTAAACTTATATTTTATTTAGGGGGAAAATATCTATGATCTAGTTATATTTGATCATAATATATGGTATTTGATATGACTTCAAGGATAAAAATTCTATCAGCCTTGTGGGAAGGGGTTTTCCTTGGGATTCTACTATCAACAAGGGTATCTTCATAGATTATTTATGCTTAAGGAAATCGGTAATCTTGGATCATTTATGAGCCTCTTTCTAGATTCATTGATGGTATTCAATGTTTTTGGAAGTATGAGAGATATAGGACTTCTCTAGAATTTAGTGGTTGTCTCCCCTAGTGAACCCTCCTTTATGATTCTTGAATATGGATGGTAGATATAGGAATTATATCCTCTATAGTATCATATTGAATTGGGATGACACATTGGTGATGACGACCATATTTAGAATTTCTCGTCCTAAGTAGCTCCCAATTAGTTTCCATGACATTATGGATGTCATCCTTCACCTCCCCATGATAGGGAAGGAATGAGTTACTACCATTCTGTGATATGATCCAAAAACTATTGGATGTGACCACAGGAGACACATTCACCGTTGAATCCCATCATTGATAAGACAACATAAGTATAATAATCCTCTAGATGCATTAATGGGATACATAAAGTGTTTGGATGGATTCATTTCAATGGACTATTTCAAAAGTACTTTTTCCCCTAGAACCGAAGGTTAAGAATTGATGATAGTGTATATTGATTCTATGAGTCCATAGATAGAATTGAAGTCAAGGAATATGTTTTCCATGTATACTAGTTATTTTTGGTATCCTAGAAGATTATAACATCATTTTCAATGAGATTTGAGATCATATGTGGATTTAGAGTCACTGTTTGTATTGATGTCTGATTGTTCTGAGTAGGAAACACAAACCATATATACATCAATGTTATGTCAAATATATGAGTTCATGATTGACCAATTCCTTTAATAGTTAAACATATCATATCAATATATTTCATTTCACATTATAATATAATGACATCCAATTTTGATATGATAGCACAGTTGAAAGATTCATGTTTGGTTCACCATTTTTTCAATAGATTTCATACCCTCACTCATTTTGAGTAAATGTAGACCCTACATTCAAAAAGTAAGAATTCACTTATATTTTTCCAATTACATCTTAGAAAATGTGTTGGCCAAGAATATGGGAGTTCGGTATAATAACACCAATTTATGTGTAATTAATTATTACTCTGAGACACTCTTATAAATTTAAGATTTATTCATGAATACTTCCCAAATCCTAGTGTGGGACTAGTTACCCCTTGGATAATGATTATCTCGAGACCATGTGTTTGATAAAAACCTCTATATGAGTTAGCGGTTCTGCATATTTCTCTTATTAATTTAGCATATATTGGTTTAAAGTATGATACTTGGGATATCTAGATTTATTTTCAACATGAGAGTTTTTTTTTGTGTTTTGGGGTTTTCATTTGACCTCGAAGAGGCTTCCTATATATCTTGTAAAATAATGAATAAAAATTCATGTTGCTAGATGGGCTAGGTAAAGGGTAAATGAATTTTGGTTTAGACCTCATAGAGGAATCCTATGCATCCTATTGTGAATAAGAATCCATTTTAATGTAGTTTTAGGTATTGGTTAGGAATTATACCTCAATAAGAGGCCCATAATAGATCCACTTTCATAATTAATATGGGATGATCATCACATATCTCTAAGTCATCATTAGTCATTCTATATGTGGGAAAGAAGATACTATGTAAGATATTTCACATTACATGAGATAACACCATTATATTTGAATGGAGGAATTATGAACTAAGGCTACCATGAAAAGGTTCCTATATGGTGAAAGGGATGAAAAATGAACTAAGTTGGGGCTTACTCATTGGCTTCCCAAAGATTAATAAACTAGTTTATAGGTTTGGATAAAATTTTGATTCAAACATATTCCTTGGTGTAAACCCATATTTTTTGAAACAAGAGGTGTATTTCGACTCATGGTGATTAAATGTTTATATGGGGTTTATACCTAAGAGGATTACCATATTTATGGAACCATGAGGAGTATCTCTTCTCATGGTTATTAAATTTTTAGATGGGGATTATACCTATTAGATTTCACATATTTCAATAACAATGTGGATTATCTCAGATCTAGGATAATTTAATATTTAACAATGAGGAGTATCTTGATTCATGGAGATTAAGAATTTTACAGGGCGTATAACTAGAAGGACACCCATATTTTTAGAACCATTTAGAGTATCTTGAATCATGAAGATTATGGTTTGGATGGGGATTATTCCTAGGGGATTCTTATACTTATGGAACAATTAGTATTATCTTGATTCATGATGAATTGAAAATTTATCCATGAGTGGTATCTTGAATCAATGGTTATTTATGACTTTTTTTGGGCTTATACCTTGTTGGATTCCCATGTTTCTAGAACCATGAAGATAATCTAGACTCATTGAGAATAAAGGTTTGGTTGGGGGTTACACCTAGGAGGATACCAATGTTTCTAGAACCATGCGGAGAACCTCAACTCAAGGTGATTAATGTTTGGATGGGGATTACATATAGATGGACTCCCATATTTCTAAAAGCATATGGAGTATCCTAACTCATAGTGAATTGGAATGAGAATTGAGGTTTTATGTTTCACACTCAAACCATCCTCAAAACTACCCCAATATGTTCATGGTGAAACATTCCATTTATCATGGGGTTCAATGATAGTAGATAAGGGACCAGTCTAGAGGCCCAAAACATTAGTCTTGAATAGATCCTAAGGGGGTATGAGGGCATATTTATCTTTTTATAAACCGGTGGGAACGAATTGTTTCTTGAATGGGAACATAGGGCTGACTACATTGAATTTTCCACATAGGGATATATTCATAGGGGATTTCTCATAAGTTATCTTCATAAGAATTTCATATATGGTTGTATGCATATGGGAACTTTTATAGGAGCTATATATATGAGCTTCGTGAAGGTTTATCTTCTGTATAAAAGAGGTCTTAAAATGATGTCCTGCACCACAAACAACATTGGGGTCACATAGCATTTGGAATAGAATTATTCATGAGGGAATTAATTTATAGTGTGAATTTATTAGTTTGATTCAAAAACTCCATCCCTTATTTGAAATTCTAGAACTTTAACAAAGTAATTTTGATATAATAGATCCAGTCCCAGCCTCATAGAGGCAACACTCTTACCTTCTCAAATTATTTCTCCAAAATCCACTCACTTCTCTTCATGTTTTTCCCTACCTGAACTCACTATCCCAATGTTGATTCTAGTATTTATAGGTAGTGACTAAAAACCCATTTTCTGGAACTTCTGGCCATATAGAAATAGATGGTTGTATAGTACTTCACAAAGTATGGTGGTTGTGTAGAGTTCCTCATAATGGTCTCACAAATGGATGATGGAATAGTACATCATGAATTAATTTATTTACTATGTGGGTATTATAAAGATACTCCTTGGACTAAAAATGACTTTAGGTCTTGGGGTTCCAAAATCCACCACCTTGGACTGCAAACGCTCTAATTTTTAGGATGAGTGTTTCTCAATTTCTGTGAAATTATATATGATTAGAGAAAAGTGTTATGTGGGATTTTAGATGTTTCCAATTTTTATTCAAGAAAAATAATTCATGACCTCAAATGAGCATAAATTTTAATCCTTAAGTCCTTTTTGGGCCTAAATATCAGTCAAATAGAGGCCTCTAAATCAAAGTAGGCCCTTTTTCTCTATTTTATGCACCCGAGTATATTTTTTTCACCATAAACCCATATTGGGTAACATTTCTATGTAATATCCATCCCTTGTTGTATGATAAGTAATATGGTACATGGAAAACCAATATGATTTATCTTTCAGCGTGGAGACACATTTCAACTCAAACTTCAAATTCATTTTCTATATAAGGATAGAATCATGGGTCATGAAAAAAATACCATGGGATTAATTTTTTATGCCAATATAATGTTTTAAGAAACAATTCATGAGGATATATCATTTGGTTGTTGGGTAATTCATAGAAAGGGATGAAAGAGCTAGTGGAAATGCATCTTGGTGTAGAGGATGTCAAAGGTAGAGGTTTCATTTGTCATATGATTGTGGAATCATCTTTGATGGGGAATTTGGATGAGTATTGGAAGAGAGAATCAGGGGTGGTGGTGCTAGGAGATTGTGTTAACCATGGTGACTCTATAGATGGGTGGGGAGAGGATATTCAAAACCAAATATATGTGTAGGAAAGGTTGTTAATTATGTTGTAAATGCATGGGAGAGTTCTTCAAGAGTTCCATAGCTCACACATGTAGGTAAATTATGGTATTCTAAGATGTATAATGTCATAAAGGAATATCTTTGGTGTCCTGGGATAAAGTGAACAATAGTGGGGTTCATGGAATGGAGTCTAGTTTATTAATGAGTGGAATCCAGGCATCATGTTCCAAGAGGTTTGTTACGGTCCTTAGATATCCTCTCGCGAAAGTGGGATGAAATTTAAATGGAAATCCTCATCATGCCCCTAACCCAAGGAGGATATAATGCTAATGGGTGATCTTGTATTATGTTATAAATTCAAACCATTTTCTGGTGATAAAGTATTCGAGTGTAAGGGACACTCTAGCATGTAAATATGTATACAAAGTTGTGTAGATTCTCAATGTGTAGATGGTCATCATTTATAATCATGATACTTGTTTTACCTTATTATTTTTGTATAAATTTTAGTGTGTATTTGGTTCATGTTTCTTACATATAGATACATTATATCAATAAAAAAATTGTAAAATAGAATGAACCATACTAACACTAGAAGATATATTTTTTGCATGTATCTTGTATTTGGGTAGGTCATGGGTGAATCACTTCCCATTGGTGGATTTTTCCTATAATAATTGATACCACTCACCCATCGGCATGGAAACATTTATGTAATCTTATAAATGATTATTTTATTCTCCGTTGTGTTGGATTGAGGATGGGGAATTGGTATTTCTTGGTATTGATATGTTACAATGTATGACAAAGAGGATCTGGATGGTTCTGGAGAAGATAAAGGTACCATAAGACTGCTAGATGGACTTTGTTAATTGTAAGTGGATAAACCTAGAGTTTTAGGTTTGAGAATATGTGTTCTTAAGGTTTCCCACTCATCTAGTGTAGATGATTTTTGGTTGAGGGAGTTAGCTTTCCCTTGGGTTTATTGGGTATTTAAAGGTGTTGGAGCATGTTGGCAAGGTGGTGTATTATTTGGTGCTCCCACCGTGGTTGAATAGGATATATAACCTCTTCCACATATCTCAGATTCATCAATGCACAATTTAATTTTGATATATTTATAATTAGAAAATTGCGATATAATTCCATTACAATTGACCTATTCTTGAAAATGGAATCGCAAAAGATTTTTGTATTGGGTATTCTCAAAAAAATGTTAAAAAATATAGTCTCTACATAAATTGTTTTTAGTCGCTTATAAAAAGAATTTTCATTTTAAATGAAATTGTATTTCTACCACTAAATGATATTGAGACTAGAAAACATATTTATTGGATGTATCTTATTGTGATGGAAGTCATATTCCATCATAAAAAAATTGAAACAATAAAAAAATTAAATCTTGCAAATTTAAAAAATTTAAAAAAAACATCAAATATATTTAATACATATATATACATATCAATAAAAAATTAATTAATTTAAATATTACATATAATAAGTTCATCTAAATATCATCATAATATGTTTTTCAACAAAATATATCATCAATCACTATGAAGGTGGTGGATCATCTGGATGACTGGATAAATGGAACTCCATCCATACACCCTATGAAAGCCATTTCATGTTATTCATCACTTTCTCATATTTCATATCCTACCATCAAACTTGATGCTCCTTTGAATTATATTGGCATCGACAATGATCCTCATGCCTTATATGAAGGCTCTTTTTATTGTCATTCTGAGCTCAGAGATTCTCCTCATATTCTACAGATGATGAAGACGACTCCACACAAGCTCCCCTAAAGCTAGATAATCAAAACAAATTTGTGAAATAATAAAAAGAATGTGTAAATCATGAATTGATACCAAGAATATATCCTTTCTTGATAATATACTATTTCACTTACATCTATGATGGCTCATCAAAACATGGAGCACTAGATACCATACCCTCAGCCTCAACTAGAATCTCATTATGTGGGTGTAAATTCAGAGCCTCATATTCCTCTTTCAGATTCAATTTTAAATTATAATAGTAAAAATAATATGTTTTGTTAATTTTTAAAAAGATTACATACTAGCCATTATTAGAAATTTTTTATAACCAATAATATATGTAATTGTAATATTAGTGTACATATTTTTTAAAAAACAAAAGTTGAAAACATCATTACCTAGAAATATCTATATGAATATAAAATAAATATTTTACATTTAATGTATATATAAATTATTAAATAAAATTACTTCTCATATGTATTTGATGAATAATTAATGTAGTATTATGTCCTTTATGTGTGACCTCATGTCTCTTTTTATTATGTTGGATAGATAATAATCTCCTATGAAAACATTCATTTTTAAATCATGATCACAATCCATCCCAAATAAGAGATGAGATATAACTATGTAGATGTCTACAGAAAGAGTAATAAAAAAACATGACTATATCTTTTTTCATGTATCTTTTTCTGATGTTATGTAAAAATTGACATCAACACTCATGCATATAAATCTCCCATGAATCCTTGATTTTGGATCTCTAGATATCATCGATGAGGTGTCCTAAACCCCATAAATAATTAATAATAGAAATCACATAGTTACATATATTTTAAAATAACTGTTATTTGTTAATGTATCATACAATGATCAGACATGTAATGGAAAACTTCAATGGTAATTTCATCCAATGTCACCCATAGTCTGAAAAAAATAAATGTAGAATTACACCACACTTTCAAATATATATATTTGAAAAATATGAGAAAAAAATATAATTAATGGGTTATTATATAAATAAATTAACAAAAATTAATGAATGTTAATGAAAATTAAAAAAAGTACACACCTGGACATACCTTATCACGCATGGATTTAAGTCAAGAAGTTGATGTCACTAGGAAATAGGGTTGATCATTCTAACTAGACCATGACCCCCTCCAAGTCAACTGTGTACTAGTAGCAACCTTCGGGTCAGATGAAAAGGCATCAAGCTAATAATTATCAATAATTATTAATTATGAGTATGTTTCATTTATTATTATTAATTATAACTAATTATTCTGAATTATTCATAATAATAATTTAATATTTCTAATTATTAATTATTTTCGTTAATTATTACTAATTATTGGTAATTATTGATAATTATTTAATTTTTTTTGAAATTATTAGTAATTATTAATTATTTCTAATTATTTATAATTATTTATAATTCCTATAAATTATTTCCAATTATTATAAATTAATTGAAATTATTGCTAATTATTATAAATTATTTACAATTGTTAATAAGTTTTGTTAGTTATTAATTATTATTGGTGGTTATTACTAATTATTGGTAATCTTTTAATTTATTATTATTTATTGGTAGTTATTAATAATTATTTTTTAGTTATTAATAATTTTTAATTATTATGAATTAATTATAATTACTAATACTTGCCAATAACAATTACTAATTATTGGTAATTATTTCTAATATATGTTAATTATTACTAATTTGTATTAATCATTACTAATTACCAATAATTATTACTTCTTATTACTAGAAATTACCAATTACTACTAATTATTTATAATTATTGGTAAATGTTACCAAATAATACCAATTATTGATAATTATTACTAATTATTACTTGTTATTTGTAATTTTTTGTAATTTTTGGTAATTCATTTATTTATAACTAGTTATTACAAATTATTACAAATTATTGGAAATTATTTTTAATTATTATATATTTCTTTTAATGTTTCTATTTATTACTTATGGTTTCTAATTATTTCAAATTTTCTGTAATTTTTATATACTTAATTATCATTATATTAGTAATTATAAGTAATTATTAACAACTATCACTAATTGTTAAAAAATATTAGTAATTATTACAAATTATTACATATTATTCCTACTTATATGTAATTAATACTACATAATTCTAATTATTATTGATTATTGTTCAGTGTTTGTAAATATTTTCCAATTATTGCTAATTATTACTAATTATTGGTTGTTATTACTAATTATTAATAATTATTGATAATTTTTACTGACATTCATTAATTATTAATAATCATTTTTAATTATTATTTATAATAACTAATTTTTATGAATATTTTTTATTTATTTATAATTTTTACAAATTATGCATAATTATTACGAATTATTAACAATTATTAGTAATTATTACTAATTATTGCGAATTCTTGTTAATTATTACTAATAACTACTATCTATTGGTAATCATTACAAATTACTTCTAATTACTTTAATTATTACAAATTATCCTTAATTATTATTAATTATTACAAATTTTCATAAATTATTACTAATTATTTGTAATTATTTCTGGTTATTACTAGTTTTCTTTAATTATTACAAATTAATATTATTATTTCTATTTATTTTTAAATATTACAAATTATTAGAAATTATTCATAAATTTGGTTATTTATTACTGATTACTACTATTTATTATTAATTTTTACTAATTATTATTATTCATTGCTAATTATTTACTAATTATTAGTTATTATATACTAACTACTAGTACATATTAAAAAAATGATAATTACTACTAATTGGTAATAATAATGTTAATTTAATATCAACTACTACTATTTTCTCATTATTCCTACTAATTAATAATTATTATTCCTAAATATTTCTAAAAGAAAATAAATTTAATATAATAATAATTAAAAATGTTTTGAAAAAATTCCTCAAAACGATGTTTTACCAGAGTGGAAACAGTGACACAATCTTGAAGAAGTATCAATCGAAATTCTTTGTAAAAATTAAAACTTATACGAAGAGAAACCAGAAAAGGTGTTTGGAACTTGTGATGGAAGAATGGTGGGGGCTTATATAGGTATGATTATTTGTGACAGAATATATATGATGGAAATTGCATCGTAAATTGTTTGCATCATAAATACTTTAGTTGGTGGTCTGAATAACATTTGTGATGGATTTGGTCACCTGTTGCAAATTTCATCCTCCCTAAATACCTATTATTTACTCTAGAAATATATTATTGGCGACATAATACTGATTTCCATCAAAAATATTATTATTTTACAATGGAATTTTTAGTGTTTTTTAATTTCCAACTTTTTGTGATATGAGAGGTTCCTATCACGAAAATGATTATTTGCAGCCAAATTCCAAATTCCATTATAAATAACCTTTTCTATGGCATGGTATTTAGTATTTCCAATATAATTTGTGACAGGGCCCGTATCCCATCATAAATGGCAACAGATTTATTGTCATTTTCAATTAAAATCCCATCTCATCGCAAATAACAAGATATTTTGAATTATTTACAACGGGATCCTAGTCTGTTGCTACTAACCGATCACAAATATATATTTTTTCCGTTGTGATAACTTTATGATGAATCTCATGTCATCAACTCGGGAAAGTTAGATATCAGTGATGTTGCGACATTTTTCAAGTGATTGTTAATTATTCAAGAGCATCGAGAGTAGTTTCAAAATGGACAAACCATTCCCTTAGTTTGTGTGTCGTGGAGGAATAATGATCTTGAGGAGAGTACTTGATAACGTGAGATGTAGACGCATGCCTAGTACACATCATTTTTGGGACATGTTTTGAGTGTTTCTTTGTTTTTTTTACTTTGATAATGTAATGATTGAAAGTTTCTAGTTTATGAGATATACTTTAATATTTCTTATTGTTCTGGGATGGTTTTGATTTTTTAGTTTTAACTAGATCTAATAGAGGTATCTCAGGAGGAAGTTGTTCAGACCCCCATCTTTTTCCTTCTTCTAGTTGTCAGTTTTATTCCCAATAATGATAAATTTTAAGAGGTATCTAATGTAATGTTTAAAACATTATGATCCTCTAATTTCTAGTAATTCCGGGGGAGGTTGTATCAGTGGATGTTCTGAAGGATTTTATGACTAGATGGTGGAGATGTAGCTAAAATTTTAATGGGAATGAATTTTTCAGTATAGAGGCTTTTATTACATCGTAGAGTGGGGTCTTAACATGTACAATAGTGTTTCTTCATTGAGGTCTATTAGAGGTTGGAATGGCAGTGTGGATGGATCGGTTGCAATATTGACTCATGGGAAGTGGAATTTTTTGTGATTCTTCCCATTAAAATTTATCTTCGGTGGGGCTTTGTGGTTTCATCATAGAGTCCTTGAGAGGTTAGTTTTAGTGGGTCTATCAATTTCAGGGTTGATACACTATTTATTTTAAGGGCTATGTGGTTCCATGTGTAGGTATAATCTTTTTTTAGTGTAGATGTTATTATTCACTCTATTCCTTCTCTTAGTTTATAGAATTTACGATGTGGACAAAACTGTGTTTCTTAAAAGTTGTTTTGACTATCCCAATTGTGGTGTGTTACTTTATTTTATGTTTATACATTTTCATATTCCATAATGTTATCTTTATGTTATTGGGTGTTGTGTGGTGGTCTTCTAATTTTTAGGTTTCTATTATATTGAATACACTTGTCAAGATCTATCATCCTCTAATATTTTCTCTCAATTCCTCGTAGACTCGTAGGAAATTTTTGGAAGCCTCTCTCCCTCTCCATGTGATATTGGATTCTTAGCTTCCATATTTAATGTATAGAAAATTCTAAGGTGGTTAGTCTCTTTTCCTTCTCAGTTTCTCCCATGTTCTTCATTCTGAAGAACATTTTTATTGTGGGTATGGATGGTTTGGGTGATGCAGTGGTAGTATATTTATAGATAGTGTTGTGTTCCATGTTTCTAATCTATCTATGGTGTGATCTTGGTCATAATGGAATTTTTCCTCATTCACTCCGTGTAGAGTGATTTAGAAAACTTCATTTAAGGTAGGATATCCTTGTTGTCTACCTTCTTAAGTGCATGCATAGAAATATTAGGCATTTGACTTAAAATGTGTAGATATTATGGTTCACATTAATTTGGATAATGAATTGTTTTAACTCAAATTAATGGTAATGGTAGGTAATCACATGTGTTTACTTTTTTCCTGAAATTAATTATTATGATACTTGGTTGTTGTTATTTATAATAGTAATGGTTGTTGGGGACCTTGTTTTTGCAATGATTATTTGGAATTCTGAGACCCTGTCTATGATTTTTTAATTGATCTCACCATATATCAAATCAGTTAAACTATTATATATGGTTAATGAACCATTTTCCCATAGAAACTTATAATTGTGTGATAATTCCCTTTCTAAATAAGATATACTGTTATGAAATCCCTTGAACTAAAATTTTGGTAGATGTGGAAGATGAATGACCTATTATGTCTAAATTAGGCAGCTGCATTTTTTTCTGTGATGTGTGGGTATTGTGTGGGGATTTTATCAGTGATGGGGGTGACTTGTTTCAAGGATTAATGTGGTGGTAGTGAGTTTATGTTTATTTTTCATGTCAAGTAATGAGGGTTGGTGTTAATCAATTAATTTATGTGGTTTTTCTGGGGAGACACATGGGTTGTTGTGATGGATTGGCTTATGTCGTGATGTGGAATTGGTTGTTGTGGGGTGGATGATTTGTGGGGTGTTTTGGTTGTATTAGTTTCTTGATTATCCATTGAATGAATTTTAATGATTAAATTAAAATATCATGGGATGAACTAAATAATCATGAGATGGAATTGATGTGTGGTAATTGGTATAAATTAATTGAATAATAAATGAAAGAGTTGTGTTAATGTGATATGGATTGGTATAGTAAAGGGGTGTTAGTTGAAAGTCATTAATTCTATAAATGGTTTGGGCTTGAAATAGGATAGGGTTATTTTTTAGTTTATGTGCTGACGTTTTCCAGTATGATGTATTAGTGGTGGCTATAGGTAATGGTCGAGGTTAAGAGATGTTGTGGTTATATCGTGGGATGCATTGGTTATATTTTTGTAAAACCATAGGTTAGGTTTGTTTGTTTTCTATTTTTCATGTATTTCATGTTATTTCTATATGATTCCCACCTGAGTTGTATAACCATACCAATTCCTAAATGGTTTAGGGTCTGAGTTTTTTCCATAATATCCATGATAATGATGAATCAGATGGATGGATACCCCTATTCTCGGCTCTTCCACTGTAAGTAGTGGCGATGATTGGTTAGTTTTAAAGATCGCCAAAGGGTTATGGGATGGTATTGTATATTTCATAGTGATGATGAGTATGTGATGTGTGGTTAGGATCATGCATAATAGGAGGAAGATATAAAGTTCATGTAATTCACGCTAATGATACTTTATTACTCGGGATATATGATGTAAAGATGTGATGAGGTTCTGATGTGTGTATTTTTTATTGATGTTAGAATGATATTCTGGTCCCTAGAGTATGATAGGGTTGGTATGGATGTATCCCAACCCAGATCAAAGATAGATTTTTATGTTATGTCACAGCATGTAAGGGATGGGACCCCAAGCTATTTAATGTTGGTGCATAAGAGCAAAAAATTAGTTGGAAAGCAGTTAAAAGGTGACTTTGATTTTATTATTTCAATTCCATAATATTATACATGGATTTTATATTTTTTTTGGAGTGCAATTATGATTTTGGGAATGGATATATGACTTGTTTAGGTACTTTTTTATTCTATTTTTTAGTCACCAGTTCATTAGTATTATCTTCTCACTTTTGCACTAGTGACCTTGGGTTTGATCCTATTGAGTAAACATGTTATGCTCACTATATACATATAAACTATTTTTTACGTTCTCAAAAGGACTTCGGGGACTAATCTAGACATTAATAACTTGGAAATCAGTGCAACTTTTGATCCATTATCATATGACTTGTCTTTTTGGTATTGACTTGGAGACTTTTATTACATTTTTTTGATATTGTTCATACATTGTGGGAGGGTTTACTTTTTTTTATACAGTATATTGAATTTTTTTTTGTGTTTATTCATTTTATATCTTAATGTTATATTACATATTGAGATTAATGCTTCCATATGTGAAATTTGTGTACCCTCAGTGCTGGTCTTATACTAGGGGCATTTAAAAGGTTGGACAACAAGGTCATTATCTCTCTTCCTACATTGTTGACCCTGGAGGGGCACCTTTATAGGAAGGGTTTCATGACATCATCTATTAGGAATGATTTAAGGTACCTAAATAGATAACATATATTGATCTTTAAAGATCTTATCTCATTCTATAGTTTTTTAGTTATCTTTTTTGAAAATTGAATCATTGTGGACTTACATTAGTAATTTTAGTGATCGAATATGATATTTTACTAATAATATAATTAATTAATATAACCTTTAAAAAATGATAATCTAGACATTATTTTATTATTTAATTATAATAATATTATTATTTAATTTCCCATGGTCTTCCATGATATATGTTTTTAGCATTGTTCAAGCAGGTGGCTAGATCGGCTCAAATATTAAAATACGAAAATTAATAAATGAGTGTTGTTATAATAGTGGTTATTTCTTAATAATATCATTATTAAATAATAATATTTTTAAAATCTATATTTTTTATGTTTTTCAATCATATTTTAAGATATTTAAGTAATTAGGAATGAAATAATGTGGAAAATGAGATATGTTAATTAGTTGAGGTGGTAGTCTGAATAGTGCACGATTAACATTTTCATTTCCAAAAATGTGGTGGAATTAATGTTGGATATATTTTTTCCTTAATAATATTATTTATATGATATATTTATCTGTTATTCTACTATCTCATTCTTATAATCAGCGAAGAGATAGGAGAGTAAAAAATAGAAGACATCGGTTCGTGGACGTGGTAATCTGCACAAAGGCACAAACGACATTGTTTTTTAAGTGGATGGGAATTAATAAATAATTTTTGTTCCATTAATATAATGTCACATTAGAAACTTAATTATTATAATTTTATTATATTACTATGGTTAGTATTTGTTTCGAAGTAAATAGCTAAGAATAAAAAGTTAAGGATGAAGTAATATTCATGTTGCGACCTGGAACATTCACTTGAGAGCCCTCTTGTAAATGATGGTATTAGAATAAATTATGGTGGAAAAAGGATTTATTTTTTGTAATGGAAACCAAGTAGAATAAAATTAGGTATGGATTCAAGGAAATTTTGAAGGGAAAGTGTGGAATTGAAAGAGTGGAAATAACCCCCTTTACAAGTGAAGAAAAGGGAACCTTTTTAATACCCCTTACATATCAATGATATCATTACACTATTAAAAAGTTAATGAATACAATGTTTCAAATAATGGTTTTTGGGGTGATATTGGTTTTATAAGTCCTCAAAAAATAATTTCCACACTTTGTTTTAAACATGTTTTAAGTATTTTAATCTTATATTGTTACCTTTACTTTTTCTATTTTTAAAAGGGTAAGTAGTTTTTACTAAATTAACATATGATTTAATAAAAATATAAAACAACCCATATCACCAAATTTTTTTGTTATAAACCAAATTTTCATCACCATTTAATTTAATTAAAAACCCATATCGTATTATATAAATAAAAAATATATTTACTTTATTCACCCTATTTAAATAGTGCATATAAAAGAAAATTTTATAAAAACACATAAAATGATCTTCTTAACTCTATAAATGAATTATTAGATAAATTTTATTTTTCATTAAAAGTAAAAAAATTAAAAATTAATAAATTATATGTGATAAAATAATTATCAAATTAATAATTACAGTTTTTTGTCATCCAAGATTCCAGTTATATATCCCCTCATGATATATGGGTATGATATATGCATAAGGTATTCTCTTGTCGTAGTCATGGGTGGTGATTCTGTAATCATGGATCATATGGAAACATCCCTAAGAATTTATATCTTTCACATATTATTTACCTAATTTCTTAATTGTTTGAGTCTATCTTTGACTTGGTTAAGAGAAAACTCTGACTAATCTACCTCATTCTCAAGCATAGATAAATGATCTTTATAGGGTAAAATTAAACTACCCAATTCCATTTATTTACATTTTTGAAATAGATTTCATAATACAGTTTCTACTTTTTTACCCTCTAATTTATTTTTTATGTTATATTAATTGAATTTTGTAATTTTATTTTAAAGTATAAAACTTTTATTTTAGTTCAGTTTTTCGTGTGGAACAAGATAAATAACACATTATTTTTCATTGAATAAAAATATAAAATATTTGGTTATTATACAATCCATGTAATTTTATGTTGGATCATGATATTGATCATAAGAATATACCATCCAATGAAAACCATTATAGTATTAATTTAAGGAATAATATTCAGTTGTTTACCTATTTTATTTTATTATATATGTTCAAGGTGAAATAATATTTTGTAATCTTGCAAAGTCAGTGTTATAGATTATCCACGTTCACAATGATTCAAAATATTTTACTAGTGTATCATATGATAATGTGTTTTATGGATTTATTTTGACAAATACCTGCAAATATTCATTAGTAAATCTTATAAATTGCATGTGTCATATCTTGGTGTTCTGGTGTGTTATAAGATAAAAAATTAGTATAAAAATTTATAAAATTTATTTAAATTTAAATTTTATATTTTATTAATCGTTGAATCACCCCCACCCCCCAATGATTATGTTTATCTTATGCTCCAATAAGTGGTTTTACATCCATGTTTCATATGTATGGGTTTCTTTGTTTGAAGATATTATTTTTAAAGTATCTCATGGATTTAACCATTTTATATTTTATATTATCTTTAATGGATAATTTAAATTTAGTAGGTATAAAATAGGATTCCCATGTTCTTTGGGAATGTATTTCATGTATTGAAATAAATGATGTTTTCTTATGTCTTGTTTATTAGTTAAGATGTTTTATAAGATTCAATTGATAAATTCATTCCCCATGTTGGAGGTTCTACAATGAGATTAGTAGAAAATAATAATTTTGAACATTCTGGTTTTCTAATAATAATTTTTTATATCTTATATTTTATAGAGTAATTTAATTAAATTCAAAGGAATCAAAATGAATAAAGGTATTTGGAATAAGCTTGATAATAACAATAAAGGGAAGACAAAAGATAAGTAAGAAATGTTTCAATTTTTATTATTAAATATAAATATATCTTGATTAGTGATATTAATAGAATAACAGTTTTCTTCATATGGGTTAATGAATATATTATTATGTTAATCAAAAAGGGAATGACTGAAAAAGAAATTTCTTTTAAATCATCAAAATAAAATAAAATTAAAAATGTTATTTTAGGGTATAATGAAATAATCTCTTCAAATTCCGATTCATACGTGAATTTAAAATATGATAAAATGATGTATCTCATATATAGAAATGTGTGAAAAGGTAAGTGAATGTGTAAAGTTATTTTTCCACTTAAATGTTTCAACTGCTGGTTTATTGGATATTTGGTAGAAAACTTCAAAGAATTAAAATATGGTGAAGACATTGATGAAATGGATATAATATCTGGATAATTTTATAAGTATAATAATTTCATCTAAAAATTAATCTTTAAAATAAATGGTAATAATTTATAAAATAATATAAAGAAATTTTTTTATTTATATATGGGTATGGTGAAATTAGTGATGAGGAAAAGGATGTTGATATTGATATTGATGTTAGTGAAAATATTCTAATTGCTAATGTCAATGGCGAATATTTAAGTATTTATGGGGGTTACAATTCTTTATGTGAAGATGGGTAAACTCTAATAGATTTTATTCTATATTATGAATCGATATAATTTCTCTAAAAATTTTCAATACTTGAAAAGAAGAATAGATTGTTAATGAAATATGATCAATATTTTAACAATATGGAATTAATCCAAATACAGTAAATATAAAATCTATTAAGGAATTTTAATGATATAAATAAATTTATAAATGAAAATAATATATTATATATCATGAATGGATAAAAGGTAACATATTTAATGAATGGTACTGATCTTATTCAACTAAAACTAGTAAAGGTTGAAGAAGAATTGACTATATCCCAACTCATTTTTCAAAACTCAATTCAAAAAGATGAATAATGATGTAATAAGGATAAATTTTGGTAGGATAAATAAAAAACATAATAATAGTATTATTTTAATTTTCAATAGGTTGGTAGATGGTTGAAGAAGATAAATGAAGTCAAAATCAACAAGTTTTCGGCTAAATATAATGAGCCTTAAAAATATAGTTATTTTAGAAGTTCACAATTATTTAAAAAAATTCTATAATTGGATGTTATAAAAATTTATAGTGTAGTAATATTATTAAGAAAAATATATCAGGATTTCATTAAAAAATCTTAAAAAATCTTAAATTACTAGTAAAAATGATGAAAATCAGATTCATAGCTCTAGATAGCATGAAGTTTTCTAAGGTATATGTTAATTTTATTGAAATTGTTTGAATTAATATAGTTTTAAGTATAAAAATATTTTGTGTTGGTTAAATTACCAATATCAAAGAGAATCTATAAATATTGGGAGAAAAAACATAATGGGGATTCATCCCATTAATAGAATATTGATTCAGAAACAAATTGAAAAAATTAGATTAAAGATTGAAAATATATTTCCAGTGTTATAAGAAGTGTGTGAATGATGTGACCATCTGGGTTAACATATTAATGGATTTATTGAAATTATACTATCCAAAAAGTGGAGGACTAATTATTATTAGATTTATAATTGTAAATAAAAGTAAATTAAAGAATAAAATAAATAGTTTACATGGATTTTGGATAGTGGGTGTGTAGAGACCCGAAACTTGACGTACATTGACATTACATTACATTTGCGTAATACTTATTACATAACAAAAACACACACACTAGGATTGTAATAGTTTAGTGTCTTTGGAAACTCGGAACGTAATCTTCTAATCGTGGTAAAAGATCTTCAACATCTCCTATAAAGTTCTTCTTTTTTAACTAAAACCTTTCTTTATATCCTGGGGAAAAGAAAACATAAAAGGGTGATCTCAAATGCTCAGTAAGTGTAAACAAAAGAAATATCAATCACATCGTATTCATAATAACATAACATTTTGGAAATCTTAACCTGCAAAAGAAAGCATAATTTCATAACATGGTATAAATCATGGCAGTGAAATGTAATCACAATAATCATAACTTAAAACATGAAACTTTGTGGCATTCACACATAATCATAGAGAATCATTTCTTGTTAGTCAAGACTCATTGCCAAGACTATCTTAGTGGACAAAGTCCCTTTCTGAATCGAGTAACCCTCGTTTCAGTCCTGTTTCACTGAACCGGTATAACCTACCATTCCAGCCCTGTCTATCTCATGAGATATAAAATCTTTACCCAATGCATTGGAGGGAGATATAGGTCCCACCCATCTCATAATGATACCATTCTTATGTGTGCCACAAAATCATAAGTCATACATCATTACATAACCCATGTAATAAAAATGGGATTCTTAAACAACATGACATCATAAAACAATTCATATAAGATAAAGGAATTCATAAAAATATTTCCATCACAACATAATCAAATCCATGTAATAATAGGAATAAAAACAGAACCCTTTTATTATCTTAGATGGAAAAATAATTTTGATAAAATACTTGAACTCCATTCTTGAGGAAAATATCCTTTCTACTTCAAAAACATTTTTCCTTTCATAACATGTCATACAAATTTAAACTAAAAGATGTTCATTAAAAATAAACTTGAAAACTTGTAATGGAAGCTTCTTGGAAATAATGTTTTAAAAATCCATTCATGCCGTATAAGTTAAAAAAAACATTCTTCGTACTTTTGTCGGAAAAGTCAAAAAGTACCTCGTACGAAAAACGAAAAAAGATTCCTTTCATATCCTTTACTAAAAACTCACCGAAGGGTAAAATTGAAATTAAAAAATTGTATGTGGATGGAAATAATATTACATACTGAGTAAACATGGATGTGGATGATAAAATACACCCCAGTAAATACCAAAGTATAAACAATCTCGGATAAAAATGAGATTGTGATATTTCCCTTACCTTAGGTCCGATTTTCTTCGTAAGTGTCCGAACCTCCTGTATAATGATTTAAATAATGTCATTAACTTATTACAGAATCATATTCATTGTTATGATATCATATATGGTTCACTTATGACTTTATATTACCTGTTCTTTTATAAATTCATGTTAAAGTAGCGTTTTGGGTAAAATCGTTTAATTTATCGTAGGTGTTTTGACTTATTGTTCTTGACATTATTATTACTTATATCATGATTTACTTACTTCCAGAATATAAAATATGATTTATATATCATATATATTCAGTATATATATATATAATAGATAGATAAATGAAATGAAAAACACCGTTCATGGAGACGGTAGTCCATACGTACGCATGGACACTGTTTTTCTTTCCTTATTGTCTTGAATGGAAGTAAGTAGATGACATACATATATATATATATACATAAATGAATTATCTTTATAATTTCATATATTTCATTATTATTTCTTATATATACTTTATAATCATTCTTAAATGGTTAACATGGAGAATGAATCTCATCGCGTCGTGGAGACGGTAGTCCGTACGTACGCACGAGCGATGATATCATTTCCATAAATATTGAATTGAATTGGAGTGGATTATAAAATATATCAGAATCAATATGATGTTGAAATAACTATGTATAGTTATTTTTTACACCATTATACCCATCCATGTAAGGTGGTGGTGGAAAATATATTACACCACGACGTGGAGACGGAATTCCGTACGTACGCACGCGCGGTGATTTCTTTTTCCGTAGGATGTATAGATGGTGAAATAGGGTTGTTTCATACTTATAATAACATATCAGTATATGATTGATACTGATGTTATTACTTCATAATGAAACAACCTAAGAAGAAGAAGTGTAAGAAGAAATAAAGATGAAAGAATTGGTAACGGTAATTACCTCTTCTTTGAAGCGCCTCTTTGAGACCTCCTCTTAGGGCACTAAAATTGGTCTTTGAGGAATACCAGGACCTCTAGGATTATTCTAGGGAAGTGGAGAAGAGATTTTGGCAGGGGTTGTCCGAGCTTGAGTGCTCAAATTGGTGTGAGGAGGAAGGGGGAGGAGGTGCCCTTTTATAAGGGAGGAGAGGGGCACCTTAGGAATACCTCAAAATATTATTTTATATTAAAGTCAAAATCGGTTTATAATCGTTACAAAGGGTCTTATTTCGAAGCTAAAGTGGGGATGGGTCTAAAGAATATCAACCAATAAGATTTAGACAAGTTTAGGGTATTATTTTAACCTTATCAATTAGATTTAACTCTAAGTTAAATAATTTAACTTTTACTGTGTCTTTTTGTTTTCTTTCACTATATGGTTAATACACTTACTATAACATGCCAAAAGATCCCAAAATTGTTTATTATTAATATATATATATCCTTATCTAAGTCATTTGGACGAACATTATATTTTTAGGAATAAAATAACAATTAGTAATATAATATTTGATTTAAAAACTATTTTGTGTCAATTTTGACACTATTTGATATATGATTTTTGTGAAAGTCATAACAGAATTATATGTTCAAAAAAAGTTGATTAAATCAACACTAATATATCATAGTAACCTATAAAATTATTGGAATTCATAAAAAGTCTCAAATTACATTTATTTTGGTGTTTATAACATCAATTATGTCAATATTTCATTAATAAGATAATTACTGCATCATCATTCTGTCATAAATAAATTAAATTATTTAATGTCTAAAAATTACAAATAAAATACCATTATGTAGGAAATATTTTTATCTTTCTAATGAATATTTATAGTAGAATTTATCTTATGTATAACCCCATATTAAAAATGTTTTAGTTATTAAACTTTGATTTTAACTATTTTAACTATTCATTAAATAAAATAATATTAAATGTCATAATCTAATCCAAGTGGACCTAAATGGTCATATTATATTCATAATGTTGTTTTTGGTCGAATTACACTTATCCAATAGAATTAGGACATGTGTTAGGGTAATAGTAATATCATATTTACCCTTAGTTACCCTATTTACTATTAACCGTGGTAAAAAAGTAAAAAATTACTATTCACCAAAAATTATTTTCATCTCATTGAACCACATTTTAGTCCTTGATATTAACTGTGTCTATCGGATTTTCGAAATTCCATTCATAGAAGTGGTAAAATTAAGTTTTATGCAAAATTCAGTTTTTAACCTACCACTTAGTGGTTTCACTATTCATCGAAAATTGAAAGTTTTCAGAAAAATACCAAAAATTAGGCCTAAGATATATTTGATATTATGAACTAAAAAATGATGTCTATTTTACCAAATTCAAAACATATCATTTGCATTAACTAATTTAAAAATTAATTCTCATCGTCAAAACAAATAGCGTGTTTTTAAGAGATAATAACTATCAAAAGATTGACACTAGTTTATAACTGGTTTAAATGTGAAATTACATCCAATGACCAACATTGTATTAAATTGTAAAAATATATTCTAAATTTAAAACCACTCAAATTAATAATTTATCACTATTAATTATTTCGGTTAAAAAGGTTGTTTTTAATTAAAATTTAGTAATTTTCACTATTCATCAGAATATGAAAGTTATCCGAAAAGTACCAAAATTTCACCTTAGGCTTAATTCGATACTCCGAATCCAAAAATGAAGTTCATTTTGAAAAATAAGATTTACAGAATTTCAAAAAGTGGTTATTACTATTCATAACGGCTAGTTTTAATAATATTTTAATAGCATATCGTTGTTTAGTGAAACTCGGTATTGCGTATTACACACGATATCGAGGAAGGTCGCAATTGCTTGTAATTCAAGCCAGGTCAGAGATGTGTATTGTGAAAGCTCCTTTTGGTGTATAATATAACACAAGACATTAATAAAATTAAAAAGAATAGTTTTCATAAAATCTTGGGCTGTTACAGGGTGCTCCTCATATATAATTGGATAATTGATGTTCTTGAATGAAGGTGAATTTTTTTATAAAGGATCTATGAATTTTGAAAATAATGGATCATTAAATATTAATGGGCTAAGTTCTACTATTATTTTAAAATTAAAATAAAAAACTAAGAACACCCTTCATGTTCAATGGATAAAACACAAATTACTGATTTTTTCTAAGATAAATGGTGGTGGAAATTAGGCGGTTTTTAGAAAAGATGTGTTCATGGTGAAAATTATTTAATATGTAAAGGTTTTAATAAGAGGGTTTCAAAGAAGATGTAACTTATTTGAAGTTTCATATGTATATAATTAATTTCATCTGATCATTAAATAAAAAATGAACATTGGAATAAAACGATTGGTTATCAGGTGTAAAGGAACATGAAAGAAATTACACAAAGAAACTTTTTTCATGATTTACCTAATATGAAGAGATAAATTGATTGGATTATATCTATATTTTTTAAAGGAATGATTACTAATTATTCAGATAAAAATATTATATTCATGTGTATTATCCTTTGGTGATCTTACATTCTAATATCTATGGGGCTAAAATAAAGCAGTTAACAAATAAAGATACGTATTTTATATTCATTATTGTGGAATTTACTAACATTACATGCAATTTTTATGAATCAAAAATCAAATGAAATAAGTATGTTCAATAGTTTTTGGATAATTGATAAAAATTTGTGTGGTTTCTCTCTAATTAAATTCCGGATATATAATGGTAATGAGTACAATGATAACAAGTTTAAATATTATATTGAAAATAATAGAATTCATCAGGAATTAATTGAATAGAACACACTATAATAAAATTCTGTTTCTAAACAAAAGAATATAATATTGGTAGTAAATGATCAAATGATACTGATATATAATGATAACTCTTGGTGTATTTTTTAAAAAGCTATTGGAGTAGGTTTTATGATTAAAATCATTGATTTTGTAGACCAAAATTTTATAATATTTTATATGAGGGGTAATATAAGAATAATCCATGTTTGAAACATCTTATTGTGTTTTGTATCCCCAATGTTATAAAAATAAATGGTTAAATTCTTATTAAATTTAACAAATGTGGAGTTGCATGAGTTTGTCTTTGTTGTCCTAGAAATGGATGTCAATACCTCAATTATAAAAATGGAACTATAAATTTTTTTTATACAATATATGTAATGATTTAGGAACACACAAAGATGGAATTTATAGATAATGAAAAAAGTTTTACATGTAATTTTTATGTAGATTTTCTAAAATTAATTAATGAAATTTCATATATAAATGATTGTATTAAAGATATACATGTTAGATATGATGATTCATCCTTTTGAAGTGATGAGTTTCATGTGATGAGGAATAGTTACATTATACTCATCCAAGTTTGAAAAATCATGTTTGGGGAAAAATAATTTGAAATCTTGGATTATAGGTATAGACTATGAGAAGATTGAGAAAAAAAATCTCATACTTAATTTTTCTCTCAAGTTGAACATAAATATGTTAAATAACAATCAGAACATCCTAAATTTGTTGATGCAATGAATTAATAATTGGACCAAATTAAGAATAATTGGACTTAATAGGTAGTTCAGAAATAATAAGATGACGAATATAATTTTATAAAGTGTGTGTTTGGAAATAATTTGGATGAAAATGGATAAGTTTTGTGAAATAAATAGTCATTGGTTTACAACTAAATTTTTTAACTTGAAGTGGTTGACTATGATTAAAATTTTTCACCAGTTTCAAAGCATGAAACCATTCTAATTTTTCTTTACATTAAAGTAAAAAGGCATTACAAGATATTCTAAACTGATTTTAAGTCTTAATTCCTCAATTAAGAGTTATATGAGGTCTTATTAATTGATAAACCATGTATTTTATTTCTTGTATAATATGAGAATTGTGGTTTTCGGATAAAAAAATATATGGGGTCAAACAAAACCCAAGATCATGGAATTCTAAATTATACACCTGTATGAAAATGTTAAATTTCAAAAATGGAAGAGTGGATAGTATTATTTATATCAAATATGAGAAATAGGTATAACTTATTTTTATATTTTATGTGGATTACATTATATATTCTTGAAATAATGACGAAATGTCTGAGATGATTTATAAGGGGATGAAGCATTATAATAAATGTCCATACTAGGTGAAATGATGTACTTTCTTAGATTAAATATATCATAAGAGAAAGATCATATTTTTGTTTCACAAGATATGTATTCTAATAAACTATTAAAAATGTTTCACTCAGAATATTAGAATAATATTTAAATACCAATTTCAGTGGGAAAAAATATTTCCCCAACTAGAAAACAGATCTATTGTTATGATGTTTTCAAAAACGATGGCTATAGACTATACCATTATGCATTGTTCCTCATAAACCATAGATGTAGTTTTTCTTCGTGGGTTATATGAATGGTTCTCAAAAATAATGTCTATAGAGTTTAATTATACCCACAATTCTTGTAAACAGTGGCTATAGGTTTCATGTGCAATCATCAGGAAAAAAAATTCCATAAGATGGGTGGGGGAAGACCTGTTTTATTGTTTATTTCCATTTTCCATTTTTTTTACAGATATAAATAATAAAATATATATATACCAAAATTTGTATATAGTGTATTATTTATGATCTTGGTTGTCGATAGTGTATGTTTGGGGTTTAAATCCAACCAATGACATTTAATTTTAACCCTATAACCACCATATAAATATGATATATCCATGGTTTTCCAACGTGGAAACAAACTTATATCCATTGATTGAAACTGTTGGAATATTCAAATTACTATAGTGAAAAATCAAATGGTAAAATACCATGGTGAAAAAATTTCATTAATAGGGTTATAGCCAAAGTTTTGTAATCATTGAAACGAGCCTCTAACCAAGGTTCTCCACCATGGATACAACCCATAAAATCATGGTTATATATTTTACCCTATATTCATTCTCATAGAATCCACTACCTATTAAATTGTGGATATAATCTATAACCATGTTTTGTACCTCTATATCTATTGATTTTTATTGAGTCTATCGGTGAGTATTCTAGTTGTGTTACAATGATTTGAAAGTGTGGGATATTGATCCTACTGAGTTCACAAAATTGATTAGATATATGTTACAACTGAAAAATTAAAAACAACACTTTAATATATGCTTTCACATTGAATTATGGGGATTAAAGTGAACCTAAATAATATCATTTTAGAGTATGACTAATTATTCTCAAGTATATAATTGTTATAATAGATTTTTTGTAAAAACGTTAATAGTAAAGGAATGTTGGATATGGCTGGGAATATTGATGTAGATGGGGTTGGATTTTCATATGATAGAAGCACCATATTTCATGGAGTTTTCTTACATGTGGATATGTGTGTTTTTTGGCACACTAATATGTAGAGACTTATGACATTTAGTAGATTTAAGGAAGAGTATATCAGTGCTACTTAAGCCAAAAATAAGTTATAATTGATAAATAAATAGTAATAGGAATTGAATCTAGCTGTGAAGATTCCACTTCTTTTTTGATGTGATAATCAATTTTACATCAATTTATCTAAGAATATTGTTTAATATTCAAATAATAAAGAACATGTATTTTAAATAAAACATTATCAAGGATATAATGGAGAAAAACCAATTGAAGCTATAGTACATTCCTATAAGGGAACATATTACATATTAGTTCACTAAATAATTGACTTAGAATGCTTATCTGAATCTAAGGTTGATGTTTGGAGTTCAAACATTCCCATCTAAAGGATATGGTTTGGTATTCAAGCCATGTATCTCATCTTTACTTACGATATTATTTTCAGATATGGACATGTATAAAAAACTAAATATCATAATAATTATTCCATAAAAAATATAATGGGAGGGTAAAACTATTTTGAGAAAATCCATTGATATGTTTTGGACATATTAAAGGGAAATATATATTTAAGGGGATATTTTTTAAAAGGGTTAAGTTGTTAAATAACATTGTTTTGTGTGTGAACTATTTTAATATTTTTCTAAAGTGCATGTAGGAATTTTGTATTATATATTCTATGATAAATATAATGTGTTTTAAAGTCAAAAAAGTATGAATGTAAATCACAATTTCTATATGGACAATTTTATTTTATCATTCAATATTCTAATTTCTAGCATCAAGTCCACTCACATAGTCTTAGAATTATTGAATGATGATTCATTATTAAGTGTGATATGATTGAAATTCATTTATGTTTCAGGGATTCTAATAAAATCTAAAGAGATATATTTTTAGGACCATACCTATAGATTAAAGACGTTCCTCTAGGTTATTTTTTTCACCTACAGATAAAATTAGAGAAAGATGAATAGGATGATATTATTAGATTTTTATTTTTTGGAAATACCTAATTCATCTTCAAATAAAATTTATGATTATTTTTGCGATCTTCAATGATTTTGATGAAAAGTATTGATGGATGAAGGAAAATTTTCTACATCATCATAGATGAATGTTAGAGTTATTTTGGAATTAATTTAACTGATTTGAGGTAGTCTAGAATCAATGTACTGAGTTTAGGACATCTTTATACGTAATTAAATAGTTCTTTATATATAGCTATAAATTTTTAAAAGGTACATGAAGGTGACCTAGAATATGATTAAAGGTAACTGAAGGATTAAATTATCTACATATGGGAAATTCAAGGTTCATGCTTCATGTGTAAAGGTAACATGGAATTATCATTGTTCGCAAAAAAATTATCTTGTTGTGAAGGAACTGTGTAATGGTCACTTGACAAGAATTTTTAAATCTAGATTTATGATATTTAATGGTAAATGTGATCCATATAAAGGTGTATCAACTCTTTGTAAAGGTAATATACTATGTATAAAGTTTAAACCTGGTGATTCTTAGTAAAATGATCTTAAAATATTTTTCCCCATGATCTAGTACCATGATCCTTTCATAATATCGAAGAATAATATGAAAAGGGAACCAGAGATGATATAAATCTGAAATTTATTAGTATAGATATTGGGGGATTTTCATAGTAGGTTGAGATACCATGGGTTTAACATAAATGTTTGATTGATTTTGAGAATTTCATAGTAGGTTGAGTGATTGGGGGCTTCATGTGGTTAATTTGATATATTTGATCAAGTGACCACAATGTGAATGGACAATATAGTCGAAGAACATAAAAAATCACTATGTTGGGGTCTATTTTTAGAGGGATATTTTTCTATAATGTCTACCTATGGGAAATGGTGATCATTAAAAAACTTTGGTTTATCATTTGTATGCGTTTTGAAAAGTTCTAATTGTAATTTTTTTAATTATTCTATTCCCCAAATGAGATAACCATGATCACGTCTGTATTTATGCATACATTTATTTGATAAATTAAAATTAATTCATATTTTCATCGAAAATGAGGAATAATTCCCAGATTTAATAAATAATATTCCTTGATCATATCTTTGTATTTATTCTTGAATTCATTCACATGTATTGATTTTAATTTCACGCATTATCATTTTATGAATAATGAATACTAGTTGTTTTATAAAATTCTAAAGGCAGTTATTCCATATAGTTATTTACCAGTTATGAATTGATAAGTAATTAGGGATTTTGAATTCTCATATCTATCTCTTAAGGAGTATTTAAATTCAAAATATAATAACTATATTTTTATGGTTGGGAGACTAGTATATAGGGAACTAAAATCAATAATATTACTTATATAGTGTTTCGTGAATATATTATTAATCATGTGAGTTTAAAATACATCAGTTTTTCTAATAAATCAACACGTTGATTTGGTAATGATTTTCAAAATATATATTTAGGAATAATAAGTCACTAATTCCATATATATATGTTTTGAAAAAACTCATTCATGATGAATATTCGGTCATCAAATGATATAATTTCATGTGGATTTGTGAATTTGATTTAAAGTGGTGTCTTGATACATTGAAATTTGAGAATAAGAATAAGATATTAACACATTAAAATCATGATAGAAGTCATTGATTGATTAATTATTTATTGATTTCCAATTTAATATTATTGTGATAGTGTCAAATGCACTATGTGGGATGAAAAACAATAGTTGGGATAGTTTTAATGTGTGTTCTAATGATTTTCCATGCTCGTAGTGATTCAAAATATTATAATAGTGGATTTTATGATTATGGATCTTACTAAATAGTGCAAAGGACTAGCTACTCACATTGACTACTGATCCATGTAAATAACATGTTCCTTATATCTGTATTCTTTTTTGTGGTAAGACTGCAAATAAATTCACTCCAATAAGTTATTAAGGTTATTTAAATATAATAACTTAAAATTGATTAATCACTCATTCACCATCATCCCCCCAAAAACATTTAGTAAATGTGTGATCTTATAAAGTGGTGTATTAATAGTCTTCATAGTTCATCTGTATTTGATTTTATCATAGTTACATATCAATGAAAGAAATGTCTTGGAAGCTAAGAGTTTTGTCGATCAGGAGTATTATGACTATTACTGGGAATACAGCCATCGAGCTATGTCATTTGAGATCCATAAAATAAATATAAATCCATATATTCCAATAATTTTTCATTTTTGGGTTATTATTAGTGATCCATTTTAAGTACTAAGAATCTTATATGGTGTTATCCCTATTAATATTATCAAATTTTTCTTTGACCTTTGTTGAAAGGGAGGGATTCAGCCTCTAAGCCAACTGCTTGAAACCATGATTATCATCTGGTAGACCCAAAGGATGGGTTGATGTATAAAAATTAATTAAAATAATATCTATATAAATCTATATGAACACATAACGGTGCTGCTTTGAGAATGATATATACATTTTATACTCCTCAGGAGATTATCGGTGCTGATCACAGTGGGATGCAGGTCCTCTTGTATACCCACATTTACTAATATGAGTTCATTGTTGGTAGTGGAGACACCTTCCTCAAATATTATAGTGGAATAATAGATTCCATTATCCGCTTCTTCCTCTCCTTCATTTTCAAATCTATTTCAGGATGAATGAATATTCTGAGGACAGGGAGACAATTTTATGGAATTTTTAACCTCTATGATAGACAGGGTGTCATCTATGATCCTTGATATTACTTATTTAGGAGCATCATTTTTAGGGTTATTTTTGTGTATTATATCCCTCTTCTACACTATCATCCAGGGATAGGAAGTACCTCCATATTGAAATTCATGAGATTATTTTGGTGAATTTTCCTCCCTTATTAATAATGGGGGGTATGTATTTATATTATGTTGATGATTAACATGTCTATTATGTTTTCAAGGAACAATAATGATCCATTATATACTGAGTAATTTTAATTTTTGTTGTCAATATACTCAAGTGTACCCTAAATTCCTTCTAATAGGATCATATCTATTGAAGCATTTTTCATTTTTTTTTGATAGGTACCATTGAATTATTTAAACTATGGTGGCTACCTATTGATTATTTTTTTCATACACTATATTAATGGGAAATATATAATCATTTACACCTGAGTTTGAAGGGTTTTTTGGGATGTTCTAATACTTTTGGGAGTAGAAACTTTTGTGTAACCTTATATAACTCTCTAATTCCTTCTCTCTTGTAGAAACCAACTTTGGAATAATGAGATTCACATTATTAAAATGGGTAACCCTCACCACATAGTACTTTAACATTTCCATTAAAAGATTATTTTTGGAATTGATGGTATGATGACAGTACCATTACATGGTTATGAACCAATTAACATCATAAAAAAACATCAAATTTTTCCCTACTATATTACTAAGAAACTATATTTTTATACAAGATATATTGTAGAGACCCAAAGCCTGACTTACATGGACATTACATTAAATTTGCGGAATACTTAGTACATAACAAAAACACACACTAAAGGATCGTAATAGTTTATTGTCTTTGGAAACTCGGAACGTAATCTTCTAATCGTGGTGAAAGATCTTCAATATCTCCCATAAAGATCATCCCTTTTTTTACCTAAAACCTTTCTTTATATCCTGGGGAAAAGAAAACATAAAAGGGTGAGCTCAAATGCTCAGTAAGGGTAAACAAAAGAAATATAAATCACATCATATACATAAGCACATAACTTTTGGAAATCTTAACCTGCAAAAGAGCTCGTAATATCATAACATGGGATAAATCATAGAAGTGAAATGTAATCCCAATAATCATAACTTAAAACATGAAACTTTGTGTCATACATACATAATCATAGAGAATCATTTCTTGTTAGTCAAGAATCATTGCCAAGACTATCTTAGTGGACAAAGTCCCTTTCTGAATCGAGTAACCCTCGTTTCTGTCCTGTTTCACTGAACCGGTATAACCTACCATTCCAGCCCTGTCTATCTCATGAGATATAAAATCTTTACCCAATGCATTGGAGGGAGATATAGGTCCCACCCATCTTATAATTAATCCTTTCTTATGTGTGCCACATAATCATAAATCATACATCATCGCATAACCCATGTAATAAAAATGGGATTCTTAAACAACATGACATCATAAAACAATTCATATAAGATAAAGGAATTCATAAAAATGTTTCCATCACAACATAATCAAATCCATGTAATAATAGGGATAAAAATATAACCCTTTTATTATCTTAGATGGAAAATAATTTTTATAAAATACTTGAACTTCATTCTTGAGGAAAATATCCTTTCTACTTCAAAAAAACACTTTTCTTTTCTTAACATGTCATACAATTTTAAACTAAAAGAAGTTGATTAAAAATAAACATGAATACTTGTAAAATAAGCTTCTTGGAAATAATTTTTTAGAAATCCATTCATGCCGTATAAGTTAAAAAAAACATTCTTCTCATACTTTTTTCGGAAAAGTCAAAAAGTACCTCATACGAAAAACGCAAAAAGATTCCTTTCATATCTTTTACTAAAATATCACCAAAGGGTAAAATTTGATATAAACTATTGTATAAGGATATAAATATTACATATTGGGGAAACATGGATGTGGATGATAAAATACACCCCAGTAAATACCAAAGTATAAACAATCTCGGATAAAATGAGATCGTGACATTTCCCTTACCTTAGGTCCGATTTGCTTCGTAACTGTCCGAACCTCCTGTATAATGATTTAAATCATGTTATTGACTTATTCCAGAATCAAACATATTTATATGTTATCATATATGGTCATATTCTTAGCTTATTGTTAGTAATATTTCATTGTTACTTGTTACTCGGGTCTTTATTGCCTTTTACTCTTATGCGTGTTTTGCCGAATAAATTCTTATTCTTCTTTTAAGGTTATAGATACCTTATATCCAGAATGGTATTTGTGTAACATATATCATATTTATTCATTCAATTCATTTATATAATTACTATGTAATGATGATCATGTAGAACGAGTCGCATCACATCGTGGAGACGGTATTCCGTACGTACGCACGAGTGATGATATCGTTCCTATGATCGTGGAACTGTATTGGAGTATATATATATATTATTTCAGTATCAATATTACTTTATAATAGTCATAAATATTTACTCATTATACCATTATACCCATCCTTGTAAGGTAATGGTGGAAAATAGATTACACCACGGCGTGGAGACGGTATTCCGTACGTACGCACGCGCGGTGATTTCATTTTTCCGTAGGATGGATAGAAGGTGAATTAGGGTTGTTTCATATTTATAATAACATATCAGTATGTAATTAATACTGATGTTATTACTTTATCATGAAACAACTAAAGAAGAAGAAGTTGAAGAAGAAAGAAATTGAAAAGATCGGTAATGGATATTACCTCTTCTTTGGAACGCCTCTTTGAATCCTCTACTTAGGGAACTAAGATTGGTCTTTGAAGAAGACCAGGACCTCTAGGATTATTCTAGGGAAGTGGAGAAGGGATTTTGGCAGGGGTTGGCCGAGATTGAGTGCTCAATTTGGTGTGAGGAGGAGGGGGAGGAGGTACCCTTTTACAAGGGAGGAGAGGGGCACCTTAGGAATATCTCAAAATATTATTTTATATTAAAGTAAAAATCGGTTTATAATGGTTCCAAGGGGTATTATTTCGAAGATAAAGTGGATATGGGTCGAAATCCTATCAACCAATAGGATTTATACAAGTTTAGGATATTATTTTAACCTTATCAATTAGATTTAACTCTAAGTTAAATAATTTGACTTTTACAGTGTCTTTTTGTTTTCTTTCACTATATGGTTAATAAACTTACTATAACATGTCAAACGAACCCCAAATATTTTATTATTAATATATATATCCTTATCTAAGTCATTTGGCCGATCCTTAGATTTTTAGGAATAAAATAACAATTAATAATATAATATTTGATTTAAAAACTATTTTGTGTCAATTTTGACACTATTTGATATATGATTTTTGTGAAAGTCATAACAGAATTATATGTTCGAACCAAGTTGATTAAATCAACACTAACATATCATAGTAACCTATAAAATTAGTGGAATTCATAAAAAGTCTCAAATTACATTTATTTTGGTGTTTATAACATCATTTATGTCAATATTTCATTAATAAGATAATTACTGCATCATCATTGTGTCATAAATAAATTAAATTATTTAATGTCTAAAAATTATAAATAAAATACCATCATGTAGGAACTCTTTTGAGCTTTCTAATGAATATTTACAATCGAATTTATCTTATGTATAACCCTATATTAAAAATGTTTTAGTAAATAAACTTTGATTTTAACTCTTTTAACCCTTCTTTAAATTAAATAATAATAAATGTCCTAATCTAATCCAAGTGGGCCTAAATGGTCATATTTTATTTCCTAAGGTTGTTTTTGGTCTAATTACACTTGTCCAATAGAATTAGGACATGTGTTAGGGTAATATTAATATCATATTTACCCTTAGTTACCCTATTTACTATTAACCGCGGTAAAAAAAAAGTAAAAAGTTACTATTCACCAAAAAAATATTTTCATCTCATTGAACCACATTTTAGTCCTTGATATTAACCGTGTCTCTCGGATTTTTGAAACTCCATTCACAGAAGCGGTAAAATTAAGTTTTATGCACAATTTAGTTTTTAACCTACCACTTAGTGGTTTCACTATTCATCAAAAATTGAAAGTTTTCAGAAAAATACCAAAATTTCACCCTAGGCTATAATTGATATTCCGAATTCAAAAATGATTTCTATTTTACAAAATTCCCAACATATAAGTTGCATTAATTAATTTTATAATTAATTTCCGCTGTCACAACAAATAGCGTGTTTTTAAGAGATAATAACTATCAAAAGATTGACACTTGTTTATAACTGGTTTAAATGTGAAATTACATCCAATGTCCAACATTGTATTAAATTGTAAAAATATATTATAAATATACTTTAAAACCACTCAAATTAATAATTTATAACTATTAATTATTTCGATTGAAAAAGTTGTTTTTAATTAAAATTTAGTAATTTCCACTATTCATCAAAATATGAATGTTAACCGAAAATTACCAAAATTTCACCTTAGGCTAAATTCGATACTCCTAATCAATAAATGAAGTCCATCTTGAGAAATAAAATTTACAAAATTTCAAAAAGTGGTTATTACTATTCATAACGGCTAGTTTTAATAATATCTTAATAGCATATCGTTGTTTAGCGAAACATGGTGTTGCGTACAACACACGCTATCGTGGAAGGTCGCGATTGCGTGTAATGGAAGGAAAGTCAAGGATGCATATTGTGAAAGCTTCTTTTGTTGTAGCGTACAACACAAGACATTAATGAAATTAAAAAGAATATTTTTCATAAAATCTTGGGGCGTTACATTCTACCCCCCTTAAAATGAATTTCGCCCTCGAAATTCGTCGGGGTTATAAATGGTTTTCTATTCAAAATTTTCTGTGATAGAAACCCACATCGTAAAAAGGAATACCAAAACATGGCTTTAGAAACTAAAGTATGAAATGTAACGATTACCCAAATAAACTAATCACTGGGTTTCCACATAGGTGAAAATATGGATATGGAAGAAAAATCTAACCATCATGTTCTGATGGAGAGTGGTAGAGAACATGGCTATGGAAAAGCCAGTAATCACAAATCCATAGATTTGTGATGATATAAGGTACCATCTGATTCATCAGGTATAAGATCACTAGGACAACATTTTTGGTTTTCAAGATCATTTCCCTAAAGTTGAAAATTTGCTTAGAATAAATACTTACTTTATTTTGGTACAATCTCACTGTTGTTCGTACCTTGAACAATTTCCACTTCATCTCTTAAATAAATGAAGTTGAATTTGTTATTCATGAAGTGTTAGCAGATCACGTGATAGAATGACGGGTCATTCCATCTGTCTGAAACAAAAGGTTAGCAAAATTATATACATAAGTCGATCTATTGTGAGATTAATCATATATGGTTCTTAAAATGAACTTATACTTCATATATCATACCGCTTAATAAAATAAAACTAGTTTCTACTAAACAGGGACTTCCTGTAGGCCAGTGGTAGGCGATAAAGGCCAGTCGCACTTCGGTTGTGGGTTCGATTCCCACAGCCTTGTCCGAAGCGATGGGCTATCGCCCGTCCTGCAGGTTGTCCTTTTTTCTAAAACTATATTACTATAACATCCCATCAATAATATCGAAAAAACTTCTATCCTTAATCCATTCCAATCTTTAGGCTTATCCATAATATTGTAGTCCACTCTCATAGTGAAAATGATTACCATATATTTAATACCATCGTTGATCCCCATATATCATAAGATATGTTTTGCTGGTCACATTCCAGACATTAAAAGTCCTTAATCATGTATTCTCTTGAATACCCATTGAACCTTAATGAAAACATGAATGCAGTTACCAAAATCCTCAAAATTCTATATACTCAAACCATGATATCACTTAGTCCTTATACCAATCATGAGCTCATGAATACTGTAAAATATTTCATTTTCTCGTTTTCCCTTCATTATGCGCATATCATTCTTTTTCCAAAAATATCTCAATCACTTTCCATGGTTATTGGTACCATAAAATTATTGAAAACCACAATAGACCAATACATAAATATTCCAATACTCCATGATACAACATTATTTTGGAATCCTATTACATAAACAATTATTCATTCCACCACATCGTTGTCATATTCAACATCGCCAATAGTGATCGCATGTGACTTCCCTTTGTCATTTGCCTTAAGCGGTTGCTCATGTCGATCATCACTAACCCTTGGATTAGGGCATTTATTAGCATAATGCCCCATTTCCATGCACTTGAAGCATTGAAGTGTTGGTGATGAGTTCTCTGCAATGTTTGCTTTATTCACATCATTAGAATCCCTTTTTCCATTACTTCGACACTCAGCTACTCGATGACCTTCTTTTCCACACTTAAAGCATTTTCTAGTCCCTTTAAGACAATCTCCACCATGCTTCTTTCCACACTTTGTGCATAAGGAAACATTCATCTTCTTTTCACCATTATTCTGAGATTTCTCCTTGAATTCCATCTTTCCTTTCTTGTCAAAACCATGAGATGGATATGTAACACCAACATCCATTTCTACCTTGACAGCACAACCCACAATTTCTTCATAGCTACTGAAGTCTCTTATAGCTAATGCCCTTCGAAGACTTGGTTTTAAGACACTGAATAATCGATCAACTTTACTTTCAGGTTGGATGATAATGCCAGATGCATACCTTGCAAGTCTTGTAAAATTTGCTTCGTATATACCAACAGATTCATCATCCTTCTGCTTCAGCTCAAGAAACTCCCTTTCCATCTTTGTTCGAAGAATACGAGGGAAGTACTTACTGAAAATCAAGTTCTTGAACTCGTCCCATTCCATGGACTCAATTTCATCTCTTTGCCTCGTATTCTTGATAAGATTCCACCATTGATCAGCTTCACCTTCCAAACGATATACTACTAAGATGACTTTATCATATTCAGACCATTGAAGAACTGAAAATATCTTTTCAGTGGTACTGATCCATTGTTCAGCAACAAGTGGATCGGTAGTCCCACTGAAAGAAGGTGGACGTTGCCTCATGAAGGACTCAATAGAATATTGTTCCTTTCTCTGCTCATTTGGAAGTCCAGAATGATTCATAGATTGTGTAAGTATAGCAATAAGATTTTGTACTCCATCTCCCATAACATTTGTTTGTTCAGGAGGGCAATCATTGCATTGTCCATTGCAATGATCAACACGGTTCCTTCGGGTTCCAGCCATCGTCTAAAACCCAAAAAGAATAGTGTGAGAGGTAAAAATCATGCTAGAGAAAACAACATAATAAAGGGGGAGTACCTTCAATATCTAACATCTTATATTTAATTCTATGATCGTTAGCGTAATTCTAGTACTATAACCTATACATATACTTAACCTTAGGGACATCCCTAGACATACCTTAGAAATATCTCTAGGGATCTCACTAACGTTTTCGCATCCTAGTTTCCAAAGGTTGACTAAACCTTTCCTCTGATACCAACTGTATCGGTCTAGAATTACTTCCAGTGGACTACAATTGTTACCTATCAGGGCACTCCATGGGCGGCTACACCCCCTGGGCGGGACACACCACCATCCCCAGTGGCAGCCATTTCCTCATGAAGCCCTTGGGCGGAGAGCCATGCTTCGTCCAACGCTCACATGTGAGAGTTCCCAAGGATCGGATACATTCCTACCTCCTTTGCCTCTGATACCAACTGTAGAGACCCAAATCCTGACTTACATGGACATTACATTAAATTTGCGGAATACTTAGTACATAACAAAAACACACACTAAAGGATCGTAATAGTTTAGTGTCTTTGGAAACTCGGAATGTAATCTTCTAATCGTGGTGAAAGATCTTCAATATCTCCCATAAAGATCATCCCTTTTTTTTTACCTAAAACCTTTCTTTATATCCTGAGGAAAATAAAACATAAAAGGGTGATCTCAAATGCTCAGTAAGGGTAAACAAAAGAATTATAAATCACATCATATACATAAGCACATAACTTTTGGAAATCTTAACCTGCAAAAGAGATCATAATATCATAACATGGGATAAATCATAGAAGTGAAATGTAATCCCAATAATCATAACATAAAACATTAAACTTTGTGGCATACATACATAATCATAGAGAATCATTTCTTGTTAGTCAAGACTCATTGCCAAGACTATCTTAGTGGACAAAGTCCCTTTCTGAATCGAGTAACCCTCGTTTCTGTCCTGTTTCACTGAACCGGTATAACCTACCGTTCCAGCCCTGTCTATCTCATGAGATATAAAATAATTACCCAATGCATTGGAGGGAGATATAGGTCCCACCCATCTTATAATTAATCCATTCTTATGTGTGCCACATAATCATAAATCATACATCATCGCATAACCCATGTAATAAAAATGGGATTCTTAAACAACATGACATCATAAAACAATTCATATAAGATAAAGGAATTCATAAAAATGTTTCCATCACAACATAATCAAATCCATGTAATAATTGGGATAAAAACAGAACCCTTTTATTATCTTAGATGGAAAATAATTTTTATAAAATACTTGAACTTCATTCTTGAGGAAAATATCCTTTCTACTTCAAAAAAACACTTTTCTTTTCTTAACATGTCATACAATTTTAAACTAAAAGAAGTTGATTAAAAATAAACATGAATACTTGTAAAGAAAGCTTCTTGGAAATAATTTTTTAGAAATCCATTCATGCCGTATAAGTTAAAAAAACATTCTTCTCGTACTTTTTTCGGAAAAGTCAAAAAGTACCTCATACGAAAAACGCAAAAAGATTCCTTTCATATCTTTTACTAAAATATCACCGAAGGGTAAAATTTAATATAAACTATTGTATAAGGATATAAATATTACATATTGGGGAAACATGGATGTGGATGATAAAATACACCCCAGTAAATACCAAAGTATAAACAATCTTGGATAAAATGAGATCGTGACATTTCCCTTACCGTAGGTCCGATTTGCTTCGTAAGTGTCTGAACCTCCTGTATAATGATTTAAATCATGTTATTGACTTATTCCAGAATCATACATATTGATATGATATCATATATGGTCATATTCTTAGCTTCTTGTTAGTAATATTTCATTGTTACTTGTTACTCGGGTCTTTATTGCCTTTTGCTCTTATGCGTGTTTTGCCGAATAAATTCTTATTCTTATTTTAAGGTTATAGATACCTTATATCCAGAATGGTATTTGTGTAACATATATCATATTTATTCATTCAATTCATTTATATAATTACTATGTAATGATGATCATGTAGAACGAGTCGCATCACATCGTGGAGACGGTATTCCGTACGTACGCACGAGTGATGATATCGTTCCTATGATCGTGGAACTGTATTGGAGTATATATATATTATTTCAGTATCAATATTACTTTATAATAGTCATAAATAGTTACTCATTACACCATTATACCCATCCTTGTAAGGTAATGGTGGAAAATAGATTACACCACGGCGTGGAGACGGTATTCCGTACGTACGCACGCGTGGTGATTTCATTTTTTCGTAGGATGGATAGAAGGTGAATTAGGGTTGTTTCATATTTATAATAACATATCAGTATGTAAGTAATACTGATGTTATTACTTTATCATGAAACAACTAAAGAAGAAGAAGTTGAAGAAGAAAGAAATTGAAAAGATCGGTAATGGATATTACCTCTTCTTTGGAACGCCTCTTTGAATCCTCTACTTAGGGAACTAAGATTGGTCTTTGAAGAAGACCAGGACCTCTAGGATACTTCTAGGGAAGTGGAGAAGTGATTTTGGCAGGGGTTTTCCGAGCTTGAGTGCTCAATTTGGTGTGAGGAGGAGGGGGAGGAGGTACCCTTTTTTAAGGGAGGAGAGGGGCACCTTAGGAATATCTCAAAATATTATTTTATATTAAAGTCAAAATCGGTTTATAATGGTTCCAAGGGGTCTTATTTCGAAGCTAAAGTGGATATGGGTCGAAATCCTATCAACTAATAGGATTTAGACAAGTTTAGGATATTATTTTAACCTTATCAATTAGATTTAACTCTAAGTTAAATAATTTGACTTTTACCGTGTCTTTTTGTTTTTTTTCACTATATGGTTAATAAACTTACTATAACATGCCAAACGAACCCCAAATTGTTTATTATTAATATATATATCCTTATCTAAGTCATTTGGCCGATCCTTAGATTTTTAGGAATAAAATAACAATTAATAATATAATATTTGATTTAAAAACTATTTTTTGTCAATTTTGACACTATTTGATATATGATTTTTTTGAAAGTCCTAACAGAATTATATGTTCGAACCAAGTTAATTAAATCAACACTAATATTTCATAGTAACCTATAAAATTAGTGGAATTCATAAAAAGTCTCAAATTACATTTATTTTTGTGTTTATAACATCAATTATGTCAATATTTCATTAATAAGATAATTACTGCATCATCATTGTGTCTTAAATAAATTAAATTATTTAATGTCTAAAAATTATAAATAAAATACCATCATGTAGTAAATCTTTTTATCTTTCTAATGAATATTTACAATCGAATATATCTTATGTATAACCCAATATTAAAAATGTTTTAGTAAATAAACATTGATTTTAACTCTTTTAACCCTTCTTTGAATTAAATAATAATAAATGTCCTAATCTAATCCAAGTGGGCCTAAATGGTCATATTTTATTCCTAAGGTTGTTTTTGGTCGAATTACACTTGTCCAATAGAATTAGGACATGTGTTAGGGTAATATTAATATCATATTTACCCTTAGTTACCCTATTTATTATTAACCGCGGTAAAAAAAAGTAAAAAGTTACTATTCACCAAAAAAATATTTTCATCTCATTGAACCACATTTTAGTCCTTGATATTAACCGTGTCTCTCGGATTTTCAAAATTCCATTCCCAGAAGCGGTAAAATTAAGTTTTATGCAAAATTTAGTTTTTAACCTACCACTTAGTGGTTTCACTATTCATCAAAAATTGAAAGTTTTCAGAAAAATACCAAAATTTCACCATAGGCTATAATTGATATTCCGAATTCAAAAATGATTTCTATTTTACAAAATTCCCAACATATAAGTTGCATTAATTAATTTTATAATTAATTTCCGCTGTCACAACAAATAGCGTGTTTTTAAGAGATAATAACTATCAAAAGATTGACACTTGTTTATAACTGGTTTAAATGTGAAATTACATCCAATGTCCAACATTGTATTAAATTGTAAAAATATATTCTAAATATACTTTAAAACCACTCAAATTAATAATTTATAACTATTAATTATTTCGATTGAAAAAGTTGTTTTTAATTAAAATTTAGTAATTTCCACTATTCATCAAAATATGAAAGTTAACCGAAAGTTACCAAAATTTCACCTTAGGCTAAATTTGATACTCCTAATCAATAAATGAAGTCCATCTTGAAAAGTAAAATTTACAAAATTTCAAAAAGTGGTTATTACTATTCATAACGGCTAGTTTTAATAATATCTTAATAGCATATCGTTGTTTAGCGAAACTTGGTGTTGCGTACAACACACGCTATCGTGGAAGGTCGCGATTGTGTGTAATGGAAGGAAAGTCAAGGATGCGTATTGTGAAAGCTTCTTTTGTTGTAGCGTACAACACAAGACATTAATGAAATTAAAAATAATATTTTTCATAAAATCTTGGGGCGTTACATATATGAATTAGGATTTGGGTATGATCATACTAAGGAGCTTTTACTCACTTTTTCATATGATTGGTTTGTTAAATTCCAGAGGTATAAGTAATATTCATCATAACTGTAAATACCCCAACCCTAGTAGCCAATAGTTAGTGGTTAATTTTTTATATTGGCATAATATACAGGGAAGAGAATCCCAAAGGACCAAAAATTTATTAGTCTTTGTAACTGGATACATACTTGGATCTAATTTTTCAAATGAAAACATAAAAAATCAACATTTTTTCTTCATGTTCATAATTATTTAATCTAGAATAACCCTATTAATAAATCATAATACTCTTCTTGGTATCATGGGGAAAGAGTCATAAGAAATGGGTTAGCTCAAATTCTTATTAAGGGTATGAGTATGGTGGAAACTATGAATAAATAAATTAAAATCAGTTTGGAAAGGTAAACAACTGAAAATAATTCCATTTAATTGATTACATCAGCACAATAAGGCATGAATAAATAATGATAAAATAATTCCATATATGTAAACTCATGAGATTTAAAATTTTAAATAGATATTATAACTAATAGAATAATCACATTGTCATCAATGAATAGTATCATAATAAGGTAATTCATAATTTTGGATATCATAACCATACCATCAAGGCCTTAAACCATGAAATCTTGCATAAATGGGTAAGGAATCAGAAAATATCCCAAGAAAGTTTGTCTCATGAGGCCTAATAAGTAATCAATAAGAAATAAAAGAATCTTCTGATCACTTACTAAGTATAATTCATTCCTCATATAAAATGGGTGAAACATAGTCAACATAAACATTTTTATTGTAAAAAATAGTATACATAATGTTAATACTTTCCCCAATCAATATATATAATCATAAACCATTTAGATTAATATGAAGAATGGTATAAAAATAGTATATCCCAGTAAACTGATCATAAACCATAAAGAGAAATAATAAGGATGGTGTCATTACAACACTTTCCCAATGCAGTATAACCTAAAATGAGGGGTCTTTTCATTGATGATTATAAGTACCTCAAAAATAAAATTCAAAATATTCATTACTAAAATATACTTTTCACTTAAATATAGACATTTAAATCTCAAAATTCAAAAAAAAATGTTAAAATAAATTTCATTGAAAATAAAATTTTACTCTTTTAAAATAATATAGAAAAAATTTATTGGTCATCATAGAGGTAAATTTCATACATTCCATATAAGTTAAAAAAATTATTCCTTTCCGATTTTCAATAAAAGTCAAACGGTCCTTGTTTGGAATATGAAATAAAGTTACTTTAAAAAAAATTCAATAAATAAAAAAAGGGTTAAAATTTTATTTAATAAATAATTTTCCAAATATTAAAAACATGTTTGAAAACTATTTTAGAAAAAATGGCTTTGGAATGAATATTATTTTTGACGGAAGAGAGAAATGAAGTTTGGTTTTATTAAAAACATTTGCTAAATAATTTAATGTTCAAAAGAGAGGAATAATGTATTATTAAATAAAATTTAATGAATAACCAGATGATAATAAAATAAAAAAAAATTGTTATACAATGAGTACATAATTTCATTAAATTAAAATTCAAGTATAAATGTTCCTAATTAAAATGCGATTGAAACATAACCCTCTTACCAATTTGATAACTTTTGAATCACAAGCCCCATGAAAGAAATAACATCAAATGAAACTTTATATACAATGAATATAAATATATGAAGTATATAAGAATAAAAATGTGTATTATATACACCATACTATGGAAATAATTGGTTAATATGACATATCTTTCACGGAAGTAAATGTGAGATGAGAAACTCTTACCTAAGGTTCTACTTCCTTCGTATGTGTATGAACCTATAGAATAATAAATATTTTTTTATTATAAAAATATTAAAGAACCATAATCACATATTTTACTCCATATATGTTTTATTTATAGTATGTTATTACCTTTTTATTAACTATTCTTTGTTAAAACGACTTTTTCGGGTGATAATTGCATCATTTTTCATGTATGTTTTGGATCGGTGATTTCGATCTATTTTTAAAGATCATAGTTTAATAATATCCATAATATTAACCATTATATACATATAAAATATATTAATTACATATATATATATATATAGTAACATATAAAATGTATAGATAGAAAATGGATTGTACCGTTCATCAAGACTGTGGGTCGTAAGTACGCAATAACGGTGTTACAATTTTTCCAGAAGGATTGAATAAAATAAAAATATATATTAAATAAAAATTATAGAATCATTGTTATTCTACATATAGAATTTATATTAATCATATTCTTCATTATTACTATCCATGTAAAAATAAAATGAATAATATTTCTAATCACTATATAGAGGCGTTAATCTACACATACACGTAAGCAACATTGTTGTTTTCCAAAAATATTTAAGATGAAAAATTTTATATTATATTATAATTAATTTAGTAATTTTCGCTGATAAATATCACATATATTAATTATTTTTATCCTTTCTACCTTCCATGTAATGCATAAGTGAAAAATAAATCACTTCGCATCCCAATACAGCAGTCTTCTGTACACACAAGAGACGTTGTCGTATTCCCCACAAATTGGAAAGATAGATGGTATATATGATATAATAATTAAATAAGTATATTTATTTCATAAATATCATATGAATATGTTAAATACATCATTATATCTATCCTTTAAATGTGTTGAAGGAAAAAAATCACATCGGTTCATGTAGAGATAGATCATCATAATGAAGGTCGATGGTTTTGTTTCCCCTTTAAAAGAAGTGGATATGTGTATAAGTCATATACATAAATTAATAATACCAAATTATTTTTTTAGATTATTTTTTATGTTATTATTATATATGAATAATATTATATGTAATTATAAAATTATGTAAAATTAAAATACATTGTAAAAATCATTACCTCTTCTTTGGGAAACCTCTTAGGGTTTACCCTAAAGACAATTTAGATTAGATTAACAATAAAATTTTGTCCACTAGGATGTTTTGATAGGATAATTTAATAGATTTTTTTAGGTATTAAATAAACCCATGTGATTAGGAAATGTGGAGAGTATAAGAGAAGGGGTTGCCTTTTATAAGTGGGGGAGAGGACACAAATTTAATTTTTGGATTAGAATCAAGTGTACCCAAATTTGTTACAGCCACGAGACTAAAAAATTGATAATTATAAATACTAGGAGCTGTTAAGGTATAAATATAGTCATAAAATGGGGTTTTACAAATTTTTAGTCCATTTGAGCCTTATCTTCTTAGTTTAACCCCAGGTAAAATGTTTTTACCTTAACTATGGTAATTAATATTTATTGTTTCGCCATTCATTATGGTCAAAAAATAATTTCACCTTATTATATAATTTAAAAACATTATTTAAAAATTATGCAATACATTTTTACAAATTAAACTCACATAAATTTAGATTTTAATTTCAAATAAAACCCACAGATGCAGTGAAAAAACATTTTCCCAAAGAAAAGTTCTCATAAGTATATATATTTTGTAGAATAAATTTGAAGATAAAATTGATCCCAATGAAATAAATTAGATAAATTTTAATATAATTGATCTAATTTTACTTTATATTAATTTTATAACATAATTTTTCATTGTAAATAATTTAAAATAAAAGAATATTTTTACTAATAACATTATTATAACTACTCAAGGAAACATTTATTCTTTCATAAAGTTCTAAAAAATTAACTCTCTGTTAATTTTTATGTGTTCATTTAAAGTTTTTTAATTTTATCAAATCAAATGTTTAGAATATGTAAAATTAATTTTTAATTAATTTCTAAAAATGTGTCGAAATATCTCTATTTATAAATATAGTTATTCATATATATTTATTTTTATTTCAAATGATTTTTATTTTTATTTATAATCAATAGATAAGCATAGAATTTATTTTATACATGATTAAAACATATAATTTTTTATAATCAAGGAATTCTAATTAATAGTCACTAACTTAATGACTAGTTTATCGTGGTCATGATTTAATTATAATATCTTAATAGAGTATCGTGTTTCATTTAAACTTGACACTGCATGTATCACGAGCTATGAAAGATATAGATTTTAAAAAAAATAAATATATCATAAAGTCTTAGGGAGATACATTATCATCTAAGAATAGAGTTTTTTTTCATATATTCTATCGAATAAGATATTCCTCTTTTAAAATCTCAAGATGTTACATTCTACCCCCTTAAATAAATTACATCCTCATAATTTAATCTTTATATCAGTAATTAGGGGTTTGACATAGGAAAATACCTTTGTTGGATACCAACATCATATGAAGGTTTAATAAAACATCCACTTGATATGGGAAGAATGGATGTGCATAGTTAATACTGAATAACACATAACTAGGTTCCTAATTATGAGAAAATTGGTGGGGAGTGATGATTTGGGCATAAAATAAAAGCCTAAATAAATATAGAAAGGGATAGAGATCATTAACAATAAGAAATATTTTGATCAATGTAATGTTAGGGTCCTAGAAACCATAAATTTACGATGATTTCAAATACCATTTGATTCATCAGATGCAAATTTAATATGATGCATTTTTGTTCCAAGATCCTTTTTCAAAATTTGAGGAATTATTTTACTGTATATGTATATAAGAAGAAATACTTGATATTTTTTAATTTCATAAGCACAAATTAATCCTTTTTTTCTTTGATCAAATTTTACATTTTCTCTTTCGTCAAGAAATGAATTTATGAAAGTGAATTTTTTATGCTTGAAGCACTAAAATAAACTTCTAACAAATCATAAGATCCATGAAAAAGTGACAAGTCTTTCCATATACATTGATATATATATACCTTAATAGTCAAACCCAAAGTTAAAATTAATCCTTTCCATAATTATTTATCCATAAAATCATTTATGTAAAAACAATTTCTCATTAACGGGAACATCATGTGGACCAATGATAGGAACTTTACCCTTATCATCCTTCAGTTGTTTGTTTAATCACTACAACCTTTCTAGATGCAATGGGTTCTCACCTGACATATGTGTTGTAAATTTTATGAAACTATTTTAATATAATTCATAAAACTTTTCCAATGTTGTATAACCTATATTAACCTCAATATAAAAGGTAAGATAAATTGAAATGGTTAACAATACCTTCATAAAACCCACTTTATAATAATTATCTTAACATAGAGAACAAATTAAGTATTATCCTCCATCAATAATGTGTTTTCCAAGAAGTTAAAATCCCCCCAAATTACTTTTCCTATTAATAAATAACATTAAATATACTCTCTTTAATTCATATTGAAAAAGTATTATTGTATAATCATTATATATATAAAAATTATTATAACTATAATGTCACTAATAAAATACTCTTATGACATTATTATTGAATCCAATCATAAGAAAATTATTCATTCCAATTAATATGGTGTAATAGAATAAGTTTTACCCTGATCACTTAGATTATTTTGAGGGATATTCTCTTTATGCTTGGGGAGTCTATTTGTGTAGTGCCTCATATTCTGATAGTTTAATCATTTATCATTAGAAACATCATTATATATATTTCAATCATGATAATAGTCTCCTTTCTCTATGTACTTATAGAAAACTAATACTGCCTTCATGAATGTATCATGTTGTTTCTTTCCACAATTATCACATGTGGTCAAATATGTCTTTCACTTATTCATCTTATCCTTCTTTTTCACTACCATACACTTCCTTTTTTCATCCCTTCGAATACATAATACCTGTATAATTATTCATTTTCCATTACATCACAAGATATTATTTTCTTTTATGATTATAATGTTTAAGATACTAGTTATCTTTGAAAGATTGTATTAATACCATCAAAAAAAGATCATTATTTCCCGTTGGATTATGTGTGTAGTATGTATCATGCCTTGATAATAATGTAAATTTAAGTTCATATTTAAAAAAAAATTATCCCCTTTTTTCATATAGTCAATAATAGTCTCAATATATTTTCTCATTCCTCATTAGGGAATTATTTTTATTAAAAATGTACATTAAAATTCTTCAATTCCATGTTTTTTATTTCTACATCAACCATAGTTTTTTTAATTAATGAGAAATATAGATTCTCATCTCCCTAGAGATGATAAAATGACATGAAAATTTTCTCTCTTTTCTTATAATTGAGAGAGATTAATATCTTCTCTAAGTAACATATCCATTAACCATCTATAAAAAAAATTAGTCCCATTGAATGATTGGGGTTAATAACTATTAAATAATTCAAGCATTGTTACAGTGTATGGTGGATCTACAGGATGCTCCATACAGGAAAGGATATTGCTCATAATCTATGTCAGCTACCCTAGTATGGTTATAATTTGACTAGTTCAATCTGCTTCTTCAGGTCCAATTTAATTATATTTCCCAAGAGTTAGTTCCTTATGTAGTGAATATGCATTGATACAGTTCTCATTAAATCTTCTATTATCAATTTGTAAATAATTCATTACCCTATATTAGATCATAACATTATGAAACATAATGTATAATCCATAAATTATTGCGACACTTATCATAAATTGAAAAACTTATGCATAGATAATCTCATAATCATAGACATGGTTTATTTGGGAAATTTCTCAAACAATAAAAATATTATCAAACCCTTCATAATGTTTTGTAATGAAAATGTGAATTAACCTTAACCTGTCATATGATTATTTCTACCTAGGTGTGTATTAAGGCCCATTTCATGTACTAGGTAACACTTGAGTCAAGCCTGATGCACCTTTTTCAGAGTGTTATTACAACTAAAAACATATCTTATAGAACCACATCCACTTGTAGAATTAATATTAAGATGTATTCCTTATAAAATACACATTATCACTTCTTCACCAAAAAATTAGGATGTCATTCAGTAATTATCCTAAAATTCAATCATATGATTATTTTATCTAATCTGTGTTTTCTTAAATCTAGTTCACAGGGTTTATATTGAACTTCTTATGATACCAACTATAAATTATCTGACTCTAATTTTCTTGAGGTTGTAGATAATTAATTAAATTATCAAAAGAAACAAGGAATTGCATCCCGAAGGATAGAATAGTTGATTATTATTGGTAACTTAATAACTACTTGAATCTCATTTTATAAATGAAAAAATAAAGTGCAAATATGTTTTCTCATAATTTTAATATTTATTTATTCTATGGTAACCTTACATGTCAATCATAATACTCATCTTGGAATACTAGGGAGTGAAATATAAGAAATAGCTAGCTCAAATGCTTATTAAGGGTAAGAGTATGAAGGAAGATATAAATAATTAAATAAAAATAAATATATAAAGGTAAATATCATAAAAACATTCTATTTAATCAATAACATGATAATATTATATTAGTAATAAATAATTATAATATAACACCATATACACAACTAAATGTGCCTAAATCATTTAATAATAATATTCTAACTAATCATATAGTCACATTAAAATAAATTAATAATTTCAAAATGAGGTAATTCATAATTCCATACATCATAACCATACCTTCATTTCCTCTTTCCTGGACATATTAAATAAATGGTTAAGGGAACAGCCAAAAACACAAGCTAGTTTTTATCATATGACCTATAGATGCATCATTAGGACATAAAAGGTCATACCTGTCACTAAATAATACCAATTAATTCCTCATATGAAAGTGGTGAAACATAATAAACATAAAAAAATTTATTTCCAAACTAGAATTTGAAATTTTAATACTTTGCGCAATAAATAAATATAATCTGATACAATTTAGAGTAATCAAGTGAATGGTATAAAAATAGTACATCCTAATTGACTAATCTAAACCATCTAGATAAATAAAAAGTATTGTATAATTATAATATATTTATAATATATCATAATTTAATATGAGGTTTTTTAATGTTGATGAATAAAAGGCAATAAAACCTTCATCAAAACATTCTTACGTAGAATATATATTTAATATTAAAAACCATATTTTAAAACTAAAAGTTCCCAAAATTTTTGAAAATAATTTTGTTTGATAAGAAAATTGGAAATATATAATACAAGTATTAAAACATTTACCGTCCATGATGGAATGAAATTTTATACATGTCATATATGTTAAAAAAATATTACATTAACATTTTCATTCAAATACAAATTGACCTTGTTTAGAAAATAATTAGAAGACTCTGTTAAAAATATTTTTTAAAATAAAATCATGGGTAAAAATTCTTTGTTAAATCATTTTTTGAATGTTTATAAAAATTGAAATAATTTTTAGATAAAATTGTTTTGTAAGAAAAAATATTTTTTACTGAAGAGATAATTGAAGTAGAATTTTATTGAAAACATTTTCTCATTCATTTTATGTATTAAAGTGTGTAATATGGTAATATTTCCTGAAAAATTAATTAATAAAAATAAGATAGTAAAATTTAAGTTTTTTATTATAAAATGATCAAAATAATCCATCAATTTAAATTCATTTATAAATAATCCCAATTAAAATGAGATTGAAACATAATCCTCATGCCACTTTAGTAACTTTTGAATCATAAGTCCCATGAAAGGAATAAAATCAAATGAATAAACAAATTCAGTATAGAAAAATATTCTCATTATATAACATATAAAAATGGGTAGTATATACACCATAGTAATGAAATAAGTGGTGAATAGTACATATATCTCATAGAATTAAAAGTGAGATAAGAAACCATTACCTCCAGTTTGACTTCCTTAATAAGTGTGTGGACCTCTTTAAAATAAATATAAGTTTATTATAAATATATTACAGAATCATAATAATATATTTCATACCATATATGATTTATTTATAGTCTTTTATGACCTATTCATTAACAATTCTTAATTAAAATTAATGTTTTATGTGATAATGGATTCATTTTTCATGTATTCTTTAGTTCAATAGTTTCATTAATTTTGCATTTATCATGCTTACATCATATAAAATATAAAAAATTATATAAAAATTATATATATTCATTATATATTTATTTTTAGTAATATATAAATATTAAATATAGAAAATGGATCTCACCACTTGTGGATAGGTAAGTCATATGTACGCATGAACATAGTTCCCAATTTTCTTGATTAATTTAACTAAAAGAACATAAAAATTAACTAACCATTAAATTATCATTATTATATTATATATTGAATTTATATTATTCAGACTCATCCTTAGTAATATCCATGTAAAAAATATTAAAAACATTACACATCGTTGAGTGGAGGTGGTAGTCCGCACATATGTACAAGCAACTTTATTGTTCTCAAAAATGATTTGATGGAAATATTATAGATGTGATATTATATTCCCATAAGTATTATTAGTTCATAAATATCACATATATTCATTAATTCTTTTTACTACCATCCATGTAAATAGATAGTTAAAAACAAATCAAAACACTTCGCTAGGTGGTAGTTTGTCATACACACAAGCGACATTATTGTATCCCCTATAGAATTGAAAGTAAGAGGGTATTAGTGATACAATTATAACATTTGTATAATAATATCATAAATATTCTATAATTAATCAAAATTAATTATTATATCTATCCATTAAATGTATTGATGGGAAACAAATTACTTCAGTTTGCAAGGAGGTAGTTTGTCATATACATAATAGAATGTTATTTTCCCATTTGATAGAAGAGGAGACTGATATAGGTCACTAAAATAACATAATAAATTCATATTATATGTTATACACTAATTTAATTATATTATCATAGATTAATAATATTATAAGGAGTTATAAGAATAAGTAATGTGAAAAACATCGTTAAATATGTTACCTCTTCTTTAAGAAACCACTTTTGGTTTAACCAAATGCCTTCCTTGATAAGATTTATGATCAAAAATTGGCCTATAATATGTTAGGAAAGTATTAATGAAGGAATTTCGGTAGTTATTTTATGATCATAATTTATTTTTATGTTGAAAGATGGTAAAAGATTTCTGGCCTTTTATAAGTGGGGGAGATAATACATATAGAATTTTTGAAGTAAATAAAGTGTACCCTTATTTTTCACCTGAAATAAGAATCCAAAATTGGTTATTAAAGTTCCATATAGGTTAAAAGGTTGAAATATCCCCATGAAATGGTTTTTCAACAAATTTTTACGTCATTTTTTTCATTATCTTCTATGTTTAACCCCCCCCCCCACCCTGATAAACACGTCTTACCAAAACTATGGTAATTAATTTTTACTATTTTCACTATTAATTATGGTGAAAAAAAATATGGTGAACTTATTATAAAATATTAATTATTATTATTTCCATTTTGGAATCCATTTTTCCTTATTAAATTCATGGATGTGGAAAATTTTAATTTATAATAAAACTAATAGATGAGATGAAAATTTTTCATTCCAATGAAATGTTCTCGTAAGTATATAATGTTTTTATATTGGAATAGAATATAAAATTTATTCCAATGATAAAAATTTGTTAAATTTTGATCTATTTGATCTAAATTTACATTATAACAAGTTTGAATTATATTTTAACTTTTAAATAATTTAAATGAAATTGCATTTTTTAATAAAAACCAGTATTTTTCACTATTCCTCAGAAAAGTAATCTTTTCATAAAATTCTCAAAAATTAATTATTAGTTAATTTTTATATGTGTATTTAAATAATTATTTTATTTCTTCAAAATAAATTTTATAAACAAATAAATGTTACTTTTAAATTAAATGCTACAAAATTTTGAAACCACTCTTTAAAAAAATAAAACATTTCTAAAATATTACTTTTTCTCTAAAATGTTTATTTTTTTTATTTTAATTCATATATAACCAATGAATTTATTTTATACATGTTTAAAAAATATAATTCTCATAATCTAGTTAGTCTAATACATAACTAACAACATAATGTCCAGGTTATAATTGCCACATTTAAATAATAATATCTTAATAGAGATTTGTGTTTTGTTTCAACCTAGTATTGCATGCATCATAAGCTATTAAATATCATGATTTTATTTGAAAAAGATATATATAATATATTTTTGGTGTTTTACATTCTCTTCTAATCTTAGTTTTTTCTATCATATAAACTATCAAAGATAATTTTCTTATTTTAAAATATCATGGAATTATAATAACCCAAGCATTAATGTTTCCAGACTCGGATGATATTAATCATAGAGCCATTTACAATCATGGATTGTTGAATTTATACATTTCCATATTTCATGAGAAATAAAGGGTTCTGATATTTTCCTAAATTATAAAATATTAATCCTTTACATAACATATCCTTTGACATTCTAATAGGGTAGTCTTGGCCTGATACACCTTGGTCATAGTGACTCTAGTCTCAAATTCCAAGGGAATCTTAATAACCTCAAAAAGTGCTTTCGTTAGATCTTTTGAAAGGAAATGACCATTAAAGACTATATATTTTATTGCGAGAGTATCCAAATATTTTAGAATATTATATTTATAAATTATATTTTGGGCGTCATATCAGAGGGTTTGTCTCTAGATGGAGTCATTATGGTCATTTAATTTGGGGATGATAACCCCTATGCCTGGATGGAACCTGAGGGTATATTTGTCATAGTTGGGTTTAGTCAAGTTGCCATACCTAGGCATTTGGGTTATTCATATATTTGTACACCTAAAACCCAAAATTCATATACAATAGTATTTGGATGAATCCTAGATAATTATGGTGTGTCTCTGTACACCTATTGGGCTTGCTGAAGTGCTTGACCTTCAGCTTTCGACAGGTATATGGGTTTATGGGGATATGTACAAAACGGTGAGCTATGCCATGATTGTGTTACCCCCTATTTTCTAATCCCATGTGGCCTCTTCTCTCTACTCCTTGATTATTCGTTGTAAATCCCAGTTCATATTCATACACTTTATTAGAGAAGTTATCTTTTGTAACCCCCCAAAAAATGGTTAAAAAGAATATTATACTTGATAGTCTTTTTAATAGGAAGCACTGATCTTGTAAAGAATTTGGATGTGTTACAAGATTATTAATATTTAAATTTGACTCTTATAACCTAGTCATTGAATATTTGGGTATGAATATGAGTAACCACATTATTAAATATATGTATAATAATCATACTAAATACTAATGTATTGATTAATTCTTAGGAAATGAGAACTCAGTTTTTAATAGTCATTTTATCTCAAAATTATTTTTTTTATAAATGAATATCATTTTTTAAGTCATCATTTCAAAATCATCTTAGGGTGACATTTTTGGATTTTTCTAAAATGATAATTTTTTCACTAAATAATAAAAAATGCCATTTTTTCAAATACTATCATTTTATTAAATTAGGTAATTTAAAAGTCCAATTATAAAGTATATTTGGTATTAATGTTATATCTGGTATTTTTTATTTATAATAATATAATTATTTACATTTTAATCAACAATATATATGATTTTTTTATAAGTTATTTTTTAGGCATAAAAACGGATTTTTCTAAAAAACATTACGTTTTAGAAGTTTATATTAACAATAATTACTTCATATTATAAGAATGGAATATTGAAAATTGGATTCTGTATATAAAATCATTTATTTATTTATTTTTAAAATATTCCTATTTTATTTTTTTCATTTATAATAATAACCATGGTAAATATTTATCACCTTGGTAAGGGTAAAACTGGAAAAACAGAATCCAAACATTGAGATAATACTTTAAAATAACTTCAAAACATTAATTTATTCTATTTTATGGTTGTAGTGTGACCATAAACGTCCAATATTTTATTTTATATAATTTTTTCCTCTTTTTATTTAATAATGTATTATATATTATTTTAAGTGAACCAAATTACAAAATTTCACTATCTTTTATTTAAAAACTATATTATTTTCTCATGGGGAAAATAGGTTATTGTTGGTTCCATATGATTATTTTTAATATAAATAATTTATAATTATGACAGTAAATTATTTTAAATTTTTAATGATTGTATATTTACTTTAAATTCTTATGCGGCACCTATACAATGCTTATACAAGTAACTGAAAATATTACTATATAGTTTTAAAAACCATAAAATAAATAGGTTTTGGATGAATTGTGGTTTGAAACGAATTATTTGGTAATTATAATTTATATGTAGTGGTGAGAGGTTCTATATTCAAAATAATGTTTTTAATCTAAACTTTAAAATCAAATTTAATGAATAGTCGGAGAAGTGACATTAATGATATTTTATGTCATATGATATTTTATTTAATAATTAAAAAGTCATATGAATATTGAAATGGGGAAATTTCGATGGTATATGGTGTCAAATATCATCTCCTAAAAACTGTTTTTCAATTTTTCCTTATATGTAAATTTATAACCCTTAATGACTAAAAAACATGTTACAATGGCTATGGATAAAAAGGGTTTATAGGAGGTAAACTAAAGAAATAAGGCTGAAAAAAAATTAAAACAATACGAGATACTATTGGGTGAGTTTATTTCAATTTTATATCCTATTAAATTTTAAATTAATCTAATTTAGAACTAATTATCTATGTATGTGGATTTATAATATTTAAATGTTTTGAAAAATTACAAGAGTTCCCCATCCCTTTCATATAAAAGGACATCCATCCCCTCTCTTCTTTACAAAACATTGAGCCACAGAGATCGATGAAAACCTTACCAATTATATTATAAACATGCGTATATATGATTTAAGGGTTTTTCTATTCTTAAAATAGTATTCCAAATATACTTAACAAAGGATCTAAATGAGATCCATCAAAGAAGATGTAATCATTTTTACCAAATCATTCAAATTTACTTCTTTTTATATTTCCTATAACATGGTTTTAAGCATTTCAAAATAATAAATATTGTGTCATATATTTAATATGATATTATTTTGATTATGGTACGACTATTTTATACTACTTTTCAATCCTATTGAAAATGATGAAATCACTCCTGCGTACATCTGGCTTATTGTCTCCACATAGCGGTGTAATTCATTTTTCATCACCATTTTACATATATGTTTATAAATATTAATATAGTTAATATATTTAGTGTTTATAGTATAATTTTCATTCTATAAATATAAAATATTATCTAATTCCTTACCCTTACACCCATTAAAAATTATTACTTTTCATGTTTGTAAGTGTGAACTACCACTTCCACGAAGCGATGTGATTTATTTCCCATGTACCCTTTTCAAAGATGATTATAAATATGTATATAAATAATTTTAATTATTTATATATAGTTATTAATATTATTTATATAATATAACCATGATCATAACACCTGGACCATAGTTTTAGAATCAAAGAATTCATGAAAAATGAAGCAATTAATACCCGGAATAAGGATAATAATGAAATATTTTTGATAAATGGATGATAAGATGTCATAAGTCAATAATATATGATTATATATATATGGTATTTAATCATAATAATTATAAATTTATTATATATAATATTAAATCATGTTCAACAAAGTGAAAGTGTGAGGCAAGCGGTTTCTTGACTGAATTTTTTTTATTGAGTTATACCACTACTTCATTAATCATGTAATACAAATATTATGTGTGAAATCCCATATTATTTTTTTAGGTTGTATTTACACTTGTTTTTTATGATATACATTTGTTACATATAATCAATTTATTTATTAATTCTCAATAAAATGATTTTATCTTTGTAAGGGATATCTTTTACAATCTCATTTTATTTCAGGATTTTTGATGTTCGGTTTTCCATTGGGAACATCATACTATCCTAATTTATAAAAATCCCTATCTTTTATTCTACTCTAGTTTTGTTTGGGTTTTATATAATTATTTTACATTTATTTACTTTTTTGATCATGAATAAATAAGTATGTTACATTTATGGTAGTTTATTTTAAAAAACATATTTTGGTGATGTATTTCCAATAGTTTTTCAACCATTCCCATATTTTCATTAAAAAAATTCATTAATGTTTTTACTATTCTCTATAGATTTATTAAATTACTTTTTTCCGTTTTTTAAATTTCCATATAGTGGATAAAAAATTAATCTTCTGATTGTTTTTTGAATGAAGTATATATTACCAAAAGTGTGAATATATTATTAGTTTTAACATACACTGGATAAATGGATTTTACTATAGCATTTACTACTCCTTCAATTAAATATTAATTTAAATTTTTACATTGTTATTTTGATATAAATTGTTTCCCATAATATTCTTTAAATTTTTAAATTTTTAAAAAGTTTTTTCAAAATGAAAATGGTATTTTCCTCAAGAAATTTTCTAGTGATATTTTAAAGGTATTTTAATCTATGACAATACCCATTAATTTTACTGGGGATAGGGTCCAATGAATCCTTATTTATTAAGTCGTTTTATGGTTTATATTCATGAAATATTTATGTTCTATATTTTGATTCAATACAGATAATTTTTTTATTATATGGAATTTTTAAAATTAATTGTACTGATCATTCAAAATATAAATAATGAATATAGCATGAATGGGATGGACAGATCCTAGTTATAGATAACCCCTCGATTCCTCGACAAACCTCTTAAGATAAAAAACAGTAATTATATATCATATTGTTATTTGGTTTACACATAACCATTATTTAAGAATTATTTTCTCGTTGAAAAGATATAATTATAAGATTCATGATATATTGGTTGATAGGCTTTGATATTCATTGTATAGAATTATACATTTCTATAATTAAGAATTTTTTTTAATTATCCATGTGTTTTTTAGGTTTATATTAGTCATGGCTTCTCATTTAAGTCAAGTTATTTATTTTATTTCATGTGTTTTCGTTATCCATGATTCCATGCTGATTTTTTCATATTTACTAATTATTGATTCTATTTTATGTAACCCTTACTAAGAATATAATCTTTCCATTTATTGGTTTTCTATTACCCATGATATGAATAATGATATTATGAATGACATTAATAATGAAATAATGTCTCATATCCTATTTATTAATAATTAAAATTTAATGTGGGAATCTAGTATGTATATAATTTTTCAATATTCATTAATTGATTGATCATGTATAGTGATTTCCATTGTATCTTGTGCTATTGTAATGGCATAAACACCCGATCCGGGTTATGAGATTGAAGTTGTTACATATTCTAATTTAATGAAATGGATTGATCTAAAAATTAAATCTTCTTTTAAGGAGGGTTCTATTTGAGGGGGTGGTTCCTCTACTGTGAATGATGAGGGTAGAAAATCCATGAGAGTTTATACCGGATTGGTATTTGGTCATACTTTCTTTTCCTTCTCCATCTTCTACCTCTTCGGGTTACGCCATCCTCTAAATGGTGGATTAAAAGGAGTCCCTTTGGATGATTTAGTTTGAACTGGGTCCGCATCCAATTGAATTAATTGTTCACTAAAGATGGATATATCCAAAATCAATTGTCTTCTAAGTCATCCAGTTATCAAACTTTTATTCATGTCTGTATGGGACTTCCTTCCAGTCACCTTCATTTTCTAGTTGGGCAGTGGCCATGTATGACACTTGTGTTATAGGTTTTACCAATTTCACTTTCTATAATTGGATATTTTTTAGAGGATATATATATATAGAAAAAATAGTCTTGAATAGTGTAACCCAACATCTTTTAAAAAGGGAAATGTATTTCATGATCTCTAAGTCTGACTTCATCATATTTCATAGCCTGGTGCATCTTGAGTATATTATTATCAATGTTTATGATGACGTAGTTGATAAAATTATCTTTCGGAAAGTATTTTTTTCTTTTGATCACCTATAGAATGTGGACTTATTCTTTCCAGACATTTATAAGAGGGATGTTTTTTTGTTTGGTTCCTCAACAGGATGTGTTGGGTCATATATATCTTATCTAGGTTTTGAAATAACCATTGATGTTATCTTAAGAGTGACACTAAATGATTCTTAATTTCGATTTCTACTTCCAAAAGTGGTGGGGGTAGGCCAATATTTTTCCTTGGTTTACCAAATTAAATCTTTTATATGTAGTTTCATGTCTATAAATTTTATGAACCTACCTAAAAATTTAATGAGATTAATGGACTCTAAAAATCAACATGGAGATTCTTTATAAAAATCACCATAAATTTCTCCTATGGGAGTTTCATGTTCAGTTATTATGTACATTACTTATATCTTTTGATGAAATTGAATACCCTCTCTTTTTCATATTGATTTCAATTTGAGAGGCTAATGAATGTTGGATTCCTTATTGTTGAGTTTTTTGGTTTAGGAATTTGTGATGAATTTAACAATAGGCCATGATGGATCCTGTTGGAAAACTATTATAATAGACAATGGTGGGTCCCACCATGCTATGTATAAATCATTTTATTTTTTTATCCTCTTGATAATTTAGAGGTCCCATCATGGGGCCACACTAGGACAAAAAATGTGATAGGTTATTCTCTGGATCACTTGTGACACAAAAGGATAGAAAGTTGGAATTCACAAAATTTGGATGAGGATATTTGTTTTCTTTACATTTGGGGTATGCTTTCCATTTGGGATATACTAGAAGAAGTCTATCAATTATGCATTCCATTCAAGAGATTAAAGACTCAATGACGATATGGAGTTTATGAGGAATTCATGTTTGAGAAGTGAACTAACCATTGGTTGGGAGAAATGATTAATCTAGCTACCCCACAAGAATCGGTTATTAACTCCAAGTTTTAGTTGGGATAGAGTGAATTTCCTAAAATGGGTGATGCTATAGTTATAGTTGAGGAAAATATTGGTATTCCTCAATCACGTGGTTTAAGTAAACTAATTACCTAGACCTATAGAAAACTCGATAAAAAACACTAATATTGGATTCCAATTAACCCTCTCCTAATAAGTGGTATAAGAAATATTATCTTCCATTTAATGTATATAATAACGACAAATTATTTCCCTTGATTAAGTAAGAATTATTTTAATTTATGTCTTCTATATAATCCTCAAACTGCACTAGATTTTATTTAAGAGAGAGGACATTGACCTCATTATCTAGTGAGTGGGGTATACACACACCTTTTTTTTAAAATAGATTATTGAAATTGAGGGGGTATAATCTAAATATTTAGAGCTTTAGGTTTTGGTTCTACCTCTGATTTTGTGTATATATTACCATGGACTATGTTTTAGGGTGAACTACATCTCAGAAAATTATTTCTATGTTGTGTACCATGGAATTTGTGTCTAAATCTACATCCTCTGATAGATTGATGTTGACAACATGAAAAATGGGTATTAATAACAACATTAACACAATATGAAAAATAGAGTGACTCCACGTTACATTTATCATCTTTAAAGGTGTAAAGACCTATAATTTCCATTTATTTTTTTTTAAATTAGATGTGAATTTTTCGAGTTTTTGAAACTTAACTGCACGTGATTCCGAGGCCCGGTGTGCCCAGAATCAATTTTTAAATTATATTTTGGGTATAGTTAGTGAATGTTTGAGTAGGTTTTTAGAACTTTTGAACCGATATTCGGAATTGAAATTAGAGGGCATCTTTGAACTCACAGTGCCGGTATTCGCTTATTAAGACTTTCACCTCAACAGTAGTTGGTCGAGGGTGAAAGTTAGTTTTGGGTTTTTCATGGAAATAATAATATAAAACAATCACATGTTTTATTTTATTTTATCTCTAATAACCACCCATTTGGTAGTTGTAGGTGGGGACCACCACACCTTAACCTCACATGGGATGTTATGGTGGTGGGGACCACACAAGTTCACAAAACCTCCCAATTTGAGTTTGGGAGTGGGGACCACCCAACCCCCTATTAATGGGGGGGAGAGGAAAACCTCTCAACTCCCTCATTAATGTGGAGGATCCTCTTGAGCTTCCTCTACATTAATTCTACCAACACACCAATTGATTGTGTCGACTCTCCCTTAATCAATTCAACCATTTTTAATATTATGCCAACAACTTAAACTATTATTTAGAAGCTATTATTTTATTTTGGAGGAAATTGGGAGAGGATAAATATTGGATGAAATATTGGGAGAAGGCTCCCAATGAAGTACTCTCCACTGACGAAGAACATCAATGAGGAACGCCTTCGACTATGAAGAACAACCTCGACTTTGACTTCCTTTTGCAGAACTTCCTTCAACATAGGACATGTTCATCTATAAAGAATCGATGTCCGCCTTCTTGTGCCAATGTCAACCAACTTCGAACAAGGTAGGGATTTTATTTGAATATGATATTGTTCCCTTGATTCATTCCTTCTAAAACAAAGAACGTTGATGAACTTCTAACTAGTTGATTCACAGATGTTTTCCTTTTGTGGGTTTTGGGTAGAATATTTGCGGGACGGATTGATGTGTTATGTTCTCGGTGAACCTCTTTTTACTTCTCTAATGCGGAGAGTGCGAGACAAACAAACATGGGCCATCCTTTCCATAACCCTTGTGTTGATTTGCGGTGTTCTTTGAAATGAAGGAAGGTGACAATGGTGACGAATGAAACAGCTGCACTACCTGCGGCCTCTGTAACCCACGCCGCCCCCGATGTGTTCCGCGCCGCCACCAGCCAAACTAGTCGCACCCCCTCACAAAGCCTTGACCAAACCGCCCTCGCGGTCTCCTCCCTTCCAGTAGAGCTACCCCGGGCCTCGCAGAGCTGCCCTGGCCGCACTGTCCGCCGACAGAACCGGCCCCGACCACCCCGGCCTCCCGGCCATGTTGGTCTCCCGAGCCGCCCCAACAATGGCAGCTCTCCAAACATGCTCCACCACCAACTGAACCGGCCCTATCCGCGGCATGCCCCGGCTGCGCCACCCTATCCCACTGGCTTCCCAAGCACCCGGCCGAACCGGCCCCGGCCCCGGGATGAGACCCCCCATGTCGCGCCCCACGACCCTCCCGGCTGAACCGGCCTCACAACATCCTCTCAAACCGCCCTGGAAGAACACACCTACACCCTCATGGTGCCCCAAGTGAATCGGCCCCTCGCAGTGCCCTCCGGTCTGTGTCGACCTGCGGCCAGTCCATGCCCTCGCGACCGGTCCGTGCCCTCACGGCCCTCTGTGACCCCTTGTGGCATGCTGGGCTGGGCCAAACATAACTGGCTAGTGCACCCAATAGGCCATTCCATACCCAACGGGTTAGTCCAGGTCAACCCGAACTGGGTCGGACCGGACTGGGTTGGTCTGGGTCAGTCCGGACTCAGGCCCACTATGACCCTTTACTTTCATTTGGTCATATCTTTGGCACCAGATGTCCGTTTGAATAACTGTTAGCGGCACTTGAAAACATGGATCATGATAGTCCCTTTGAGTATACCCCACTAGAGATTAGGGTATAGTTGAGATACGGTCAGGTTGGATCATGCACGAATCCAACTGGGCCCCTGGGACTATAAGGCTAATAACTCACAGACCTGGTGTCCGATTGACCCACCGTCTATTGCATTGATACCCCTATGACATGGTGGAACATTGAGATAATTATTCATGGGACTTCATGATAGATGTAGTATCGACCAGTAGCTGAAGGAGAGAATCCTTCCAGGAACGAGCGAGTCGATTGCGGAGACCTAGTAGCTGGTTGAGACCTGACAACTACTGACTGTTTGACCCAGAGTGACTCTACTAGACTAGTGGGGTGTTCCTGGTTGTGGCGGTAGACCCACGGTGGGGGAGAGTGATTGTTTATGTGGTAGACCCACGATACTTGACAGGAGGATTACCTTAGTAGGCTATGAGATGGGGCGCATGGGTGTGTCGGTAGACCCACAGTGGGGAACGCCTATGTGTGAGGCAGCAGACCCACAATACTAGACAAAGGAGTACCTCAGTAGTGTAAGGTTAGTGGGAAGTGCCTCTATGTGACGTGGCAGGCTCACTGTACTTGATAGAGGAGGAGTTATCCAGTAGCCGAGGTTTCGATAATGTGTTTGGAATGTTACTTGATACTACCCCTAGAATAAAATAATAGTTAAGATAAATCAGTACTCTTGTGTTTTCCTCATGATTGAGATGGATTACATAATAACTTATGTATATGTATGGGCATATTCCTAAGTAGTGTTATCTATTGATTCTTTAATTTTTGGTTTCTCCTTGGTGTGTTTATGAGTCCTTGAGGGTCTCGGGGTCCCTACTGAGTGTAACGTCCCAATTTCTGGTGCCACTCAATAGGTGCCCCGAACCCAGTTCGCCACGTGACCTCAAGAGCATTTCCCCAATGCCAGAGGCTGCCGACTAGAAGCGAAGGCCCAGGTATGATAGTGGGTAAACTATACCCTCATTTTTCAAAGTATAACACAATAGAATAAATAAATAGCATACAACAAGAGGAAGTGATAAATAATACGTATAACAGAAATGGATAAATGATAATAACAAGGAAACCATCAATCATATATATATGAAAATGCATCATGTCACTATTCTATAAAATAGCCAAAACATGTTACACTGCAATAAAATACAACTGAAGTACAAGCACAGAAAAGAAAAACAGAACAGCTAGCGGCATTGTGAGCCAAACTCGGTCCCATGCTCCCCTACTTCCCAGAAACAAATCAAGTACCTTTATATATACCCTCTCCCTTATCCACACCTGCAGAAAAGTAATCTGTTTGGGCTGAAAAAATGACCCAAACAGGTTGTGAGAAATAAATCCCAGTAGGCACCCACAAAAGGCACGTTCCCAACTATGTAAAATGATGCAACAATAGGGTGTAGTAATAAAATTCAATAAACTAAGAAGTACTGAAAAGTAACTAACTTTACCAGTTATATTTCCATTTTATTAGTCTTTTAAACATTAAATTTAAGATATCACCACAGTGAATATTATAAGTAAAACAGTAAATGTCCTTAGACATGTAAACCCTTATCCTTAGGTAAAGAGAATCCAAACACATGAATTTGCCCACAGGAATATCGAATATTTCCCACAGGCGTACGAGGTGTCGCCCAAAGGCACAAAATCAACTTCACTCAAGCACGGAAGAAGTTTCCCACAGGCTAAGCTGTACATTTCCCACAGGCAAATCACAACACTTCCCTCGGGCTAAATAAGTAACCAGGCCATTCCCAATATGAAAACAAGCAATACATGAAATAAAAATTCAATTCCTCTCAAGGGAATTATACAATCATTACTATAAAGGCATATCCTCGGGTATCCTGGCCAAACGGCTAAACAGAGGAACGCACCCCCGGGGTGGTCCTGGATCCATGCAACGATCCCAAAAAATATTTTATTATAACATTTAAATTCCAACGTGATCGACCATCGAAGAATCTAATTCTCGACGTGCGATCGGAAGCTCTTCAAATCTCTGGCCTCCTCTCCCAACTCCAAAACAGGTCTAAAGCCTCCTCTTCCAAATGAGGAGGCTAATGCCCATTTTAAGCGAAAAAAACAAAATACACGGCATGTACTTTCAATTTTTTAATTGTTCTGTTGGCAGCTTCTCACCAGCATGGCACTGTTCATCTTTCGACATGAGTACATGGAGTGTATGCCTCTCTACATGACATGTACTATGACCCAGCTGGCCACCGCCTTACTGTTCGCCTGTTGACTGACTACACGGCGTGCAAATACAAACTGCATGGTGTGTAGTCACTTTTTACACCTTTCATCACCGACATGGCTACACGCCCTGTGTACTGATCCCAAACGGCCAAAAGTACATGGCATGTGGAAAAGTACATGGCGTGTAGTCCCAAAATTTATGATTTTCCCCATTTTCCTTATTTTCTCAAAAACACTTACGGAAAGGAGAAAAGAAGAATCCTGTACCTCAAAAATAAGAACTGGGTTCTTACAAACTTCCCCCCTTAAAGCAATTTGTCCATGAATTTCCATTCCAAGGGTGGTGATGATATAGCTGTGAACAACTCCAGACAATGAGCATGTATTTTGATCTCCCTCTCCTAGGATTCGTCTTGCACTAGGCCAAGCTTCCATATCACTCGTACGAGAGGAACTGACCGGCCCCAGAGAACTGTCGTGCTCCTATCAACGATACGAATCAGATTCTCCTCAAAGGACGCATCTACCACAATCTCAACCTACTCAGGTAGAAATACATGAGACAGTTCTGAATGATAGCGACGCTACTGAGTTACATGGAAGACGTCGTGCATGGCTTGGTACCTCTATGGTAACTGAAACTGATAGGCAACCAGCCCGACCAGCTCCAGAATCTCAAATGGCCCCACATACCTCGGTTAAAGTTTACCCTGTCTCCTGATCCGCATGTGTCCCAACCTCCGTGAAACACGCAAGAAGAACTGATCCTAAAACATGAACTTCAAGCATCATCCGTGGCGATCAGAATAAGATTTCTGACGAGACTGTGCGTTACCCATCAGCTTCTGAATCAACTAGACCTGCTCATAAGTCTCCTGCATGAGACGTGGTCTCAGTAAAGCTGCCTCACCTACCTCTAACCAACACAAGGGTGATCGGCATGGCCTACTATATAAATCCTCATAAGGTTCCATATTAATAGTTTCCTAAAAAAATTATTATTGGCAAACTCAACTAGGGGTATATTCTTCTCCCAAGATCCCCCAATGTCTAGGATGCATGCACACATCATGTCCTCGAGCACCTATATCATATTCTCTGACTGACCATCGGTCTGAGGGTGGTAAGTTGTGCACAGAAGCACCTATGTACCTAGTGCCCTCTGAAAACACTGCAAAAAAATGAGACATGAAATGGGCATCCCTATCTGAAACTATAGATCGAGGGACCCCATGAAGACATATGACCTCTTGGATACACATCTTTTTGACCTCGTCAACACCGAAGGTCTATTTGATTGGAAAAAAGTGAGCTACCTTCGTAAGTCTGTCCACAACAACCCACACGGCATCATTTCCTCGAGGGGACCTCGGAAACCCAGTCCCTAAGTCCATCACGACATCATCCCATTTCCACTCTGGAATAGGTAACTGCTGTAACAGTCTAGCTAGCCTCTGATGCTCCGCCTTCACCTACTAACAGGTGGAACACCTTGTAACAAAACCATCTAATTCCTTTTTCATTCTCGGCCACCAGTACTAACGTATCAAGTCTCGGTACATCTTGGTAACCCTAGGATGAACTGCCCAAGCTGAAGCATGAACTCTCGCATCAGCTGCTTGCATATATCCCCTAGAACCCAAACTCTTCCATGGAAACATAGTACTTCATCATGGCCTATCGTCCAACCAAGAGAACGGTCCTCAATGGTCACCGACTCCCGTAGATCTAGGCCTTCTGAATCAGATAGCTATCTCATCCTCACTCTATCCAGGAGGGTAGAGGTCATAGCTAAATATGAAAGATAGGTTTGCCCCTAACTTTTGTGCACCTCCAAATACATCTTAGAGAACAAAGCCATAAGCTGCCACTCACCACTGGCCTCATGAACTGCCTGTGTCTGAGTCTTCCTTCTTAGTGCATCATCCACTACATTACCCTTACCAGGTGTATAAGAGAGCTCAAAATCGAAGGACTGAAGGTATTCAACCTATCGTCGCTGTCTCAGGTTCAAGTCATGCAGGGTAAAGATGTACTTGAAAATTTTGTGGTCCGTGAACACCACAAATTGTTCTCCCAAGAGATAATGTCCCCAAAAGCGCAACTAATGAACAACTGCATCCAACTCGAGATCATGCATCGGGTAATTCCAATCATGTGACCTCAACTTCCGAGACACGTATGCAACTACTCGATCTCCCTGCATCAACACAGCTCCTATCTCAATACATGATGCATCACAGTAATCTTCATAGATCTTTCCTTACTCTGGGAGTATTAAGATCAGTGTTGTTGTCAACTTTCCCACCAACTCCTTGAAGGCTGTCTCGCAAGCTTCTGACCAAACGAACTTCACACCTTTCTTTGTCAAACCCATCAACGGTGCTGCTAAGCGGGAGAATTCCTGAATGAAGTGTCTGTAGTAACCAGCCCGCCCCAACAAACTCTGCATTTCAAACACGTTCTTAGGCTGCTCCCATGAAACTACTACACTCACCTTCTCTAGGTCTACAACAACTCCTGCCTCTGAGATGATATGACCTAGGAAGTGTATCTGGTCCATCCAATAGTGGAAGTTTGAGAGATTAGCATATAGCTGATGTTATCTCATTGTACTCAATACGATCTCAAGATGGGTGGCATGGTCATGTCGAGTGTGAGAGTACACCAAGATATCTTCCATGAATACTACCACAAAAGAATCCAGATAAGTATGGAACACACGATTCATCAGAGCCATGAAAACTGCTGGTGTGTTCGGAGGTCCGAATGGCATAATCGTATACTCGTATAGACCATACCTTCTCTTGAAAGCTTTGAGAGGTATATCAGATGGTCTAACGCGCAGCTGATGATATCCTGATCTCAAGTAAATCTTCGAGAACACTCGTGCTCCACAAAGTTTGTCAAAAAGATCATCAATCCTTGGCAAGGGATATCGGTTCTTAACCATCAACTGGTTCAACTTTTGATAATCCACACATAGTCTGAGGGTACCGTCTGCCTTCTTCAAATAGAGGAAAGGAGAACCCCATGGAGAAGGACTGGGTCAGATAAAGCACTTTTCCTGTAACTTCTATAACTGTCTCTTGAGCTCTTGAAACTCCAGTGTAGCCATCCTATAATGAAGAATGGACACATGTGTTGCTCCTAGTACAAGCTCAATAGAGAAATCCACATCAGGCTCTAGAGGAAGACCTGAAAGTCGTCCAGAAAGACATCCCTGAAACGATCAACCACTAGAGGAAAATCCTTATGAAAATTCCCCTGATCATTCACATATAAACTCACAATCTGGGTTGTGACTCCAATTCTCCCATGATGCTCTGGTCCTGCTCGACTCGCTTGAACATCTCACTCACCTTTGTATAGAAACTCTCTACCCTCTGGTGACGTGAAACTCACCCTGTGACAATAGCAATCCAAAAAGGCTCTAAATGGAACCAACCAGTCCATCCAGAGAATGAAATCATAGCTCGTCATCTCTAAGACATAGAGGTCCCAAAGGAAGTGACACCAACCAACCTCAAGGGGGCACTCCTTGAACTGATGCACAATAGTTGTTCTTGTCCCCAGCGGAGTGTCTAGCATCATGACAATAGAAGAAGAAGAAACACAGAGCCCAAGAATCTCCAAAATGGGCACAGATATGAAACTATGTGTAGCACCCATATCAAAAAGTACAGAAGATAAGACAAATGCTACTTGAGTAGTACCTCTGACAGTAGATGGTCTGATATCCTACTCTTGTTGGGTATGTTTCACTGCATATGCTAGTCCAGTGTCGCGGCCCTGCAACATAGCCTGGCTATCCTGAGCTGTTCCACCCTGCTGCCTCTGAGATCCTGGTGTCTAGCTACCACAGCCACGACCACCATCTCTTCCTGACACCCTGACGTATTGTATTTTCCCGACTGGTAAGAAGATTTAGTCTCCACCCCTGCATGTGGAGTCTGCACAGAACCCCTCTCACTAGCCACTAGTGGAAATGCCCTGAAAAGGCATAGATGATGACGCATCCTGCCACAAGCCTGGCATTCCACTGGGTCACGTGGACACTAAGGTCACTTGTTCCCCTCCTTACCACACTGGTTGCACATGACCTGGCCACCCATAACATTCTTCTGACTGGTACTGCCACCCTGAGGTAAGTCTATCTGTCTCTTCCTCTTACCAGTAGAAAAATTACCAGAAACTGATGCTGAACCACCCTAGCCCACACCACTAGCTTCTTGCAGGTTCCTTTCTATAATCAGCGCCTGGTTCACAATAGCATGTACTGAGGGAAACCTGAAAACATTCACCAGTGCTCAGATGACTTATCGAAGACCATCCTCAAAGCGTCTGGCTCTCAGCGTCTCGTCTTCCACCAGAACGGCTGAAAAACGCTAATGCTCGGTGAAACGAGAAGAATAATACATCACCGAAATAGCTCCCTGCTGCAGATTCATGAACTCTCGAGCATGATCTTCCCTCAGTGTCTCTGGGAAGAAGAAGTCATAGAAGGATGTCTGGAAATCTTCCCATGCCATGTCTCTGTGATGCTCTGACAAGGAGGTAACATCCCACCAATTCTTGGTAGAATCACGCAGCATATAAGTCACGAGCTTGACCCTCCGCCTTGGAAGCGTCTCTAGGTGCTCAAAAATAGTCTGCATAGACCCCAGCCAAGACTCTGCAGCCTGTGGTCCACCATCCCCTAAAACTGTAGGTGGATGCTGCTGCAGGAAGATACGAGTTAGCTCAGCCATGGATGTGGCAGTCGGCGGTGCTCCCTGAAAGGTCTACATGAACCACATAAATCCTTCACAGTACATCGCCTCCGCGCCTCTGTCTGGTATTACGGCTGGCGCTGCATTTGGCTCGGCTAGAGGATCAACTAGTAGCCCATGGACCACCATCTATGGAGTATAATCGTTGCTGCTCTCTTGGCGCAAAACGCTTGAATGTCTCGGCGGAATGACACTACAAGGTCAAAAGCACACCTTAGATCAATATTATCATGGTTTTAAAATGAAGTAACCAAAAAGGGTAATAGGAGGAAGAAGGCATTTAAGATGGCACAACAAGACTACATGGAATGTATACAGACTACACGGCATGTACCTAAATTTTCTTCCCCTGCCCGAGTCCTTCTACACAACCAAGCCACACGGCTCCCGTTAAACAAAACTACATTGTGTGTATATGATCTACACAGCGTGTATGATGTAATTTTCCAACTGCCCATGTCATTTGTGATATGGCTGACTACTCGTCTTGATACTACATGGTGTGTTACACCCACACACAGCATGTACACCACTCTGTCTTCCCAGCCACATGGCTAAGTCCCCACAGACTTTCCTTGGACAAGACTACACGGCGTGTCCCATAGGTACATGGAGTGTACTGGATGAGCTTCATCAACCCATGTTGTTAGTTACATGGTCAGATACACGTCTCACACTACACGGCGTGTTCCATGTACACACGGCGTGTATACAAAAGGATTACACCGACCCCTATTGTCAGTTACATGGCCGAATCCCAGGTCAGACTACACAGCATCTTCCATAGTGGACACGGCATGTATATTTTATGTTCTCCCCCGTCCGTGTTGTTAGTTACACTGGTGGACTCCGAGTCAACACTACACGGTGTGTTCTTATGGTACACTGCGTGTTCACCCCCAAGAACATCCCTTCCCCATGTCCCCTCCCACACGCTCTATGACACGGGTAGAGACTACATGGTGTATACATAGGGTATCCGGCGTGTACTAAAAAATTTTCTTTGCTTCCCAAACAGAAGGACATACACGGCGTGTTCAAGGTACTACACGGCAGGTATACTGGGTTTCCAGACAGTGTGCCTCAGAAACTTCTCCGGAACCCAGAAAATACTGAAAAACAACACCTAAGTGCCGAATTATTCTCCGTGAGGGCCCATACTCCCCGCGAATCAAAGTTTGGAATCTTATATGTGTTATAACCAGATAAACAGCCAATGATCCACCAAATTTTGGTCAATGAGGGCCCATAATCCCCAAAAACAAAAGTTTGGCATCCATTCTATAAACAGGAAAACACAATAATACCCTATCAAACAGCAGGTATCAATCAAAGTAGCTATCACAATAGCATGTCTTTACTAGCTCAACATCTATCACAGCAACATGAAATTTCTAATGCATTTACATGGCATGGAAACTATGCATGGAATGTTATTTATACCATGTGCCTAATTGATGCATGAGATGGAATACCCACATCTCATTGGGTTGCAACTAAATAGAACCCATGAATAAAATATTAACAGCACAGCCACAAGTGCATCACCCAACGGTGAAATCAAATCAACTTTAAAATTCCCAAAATCAGAAAAATTGTGACACGAGGTAAATTGGATTTTCCCTGTACATGGGTTAGCAACACCCGGGCATAGCTTATTACCAACTACTGTTCTCATCCTATCCCTGACTAAGGCTCCAAATAATAAGTCGAAGAAAAGAACTCCTTTTATACCACTTTGTAACGTCCTGATTCCGGGTGCCACTCAACGAGTTCCCCAAACCCGGTTCTCCACGTGACCTCAAGCACATTTCCCAAAACGCCAGAGGCTGCCGACTAGTAGCGAGGGACCAGGTCTGATAGTGGAGAAACTATGCCCTCATTTTTCAATGTGCAGTGCAGTGGAATAAATAAATAGCATAAAACAAATGGAAGTGGTAAAAAATACGTATAACAGAAATGGATAACTGATAATAACAAGGAAACCAGCAGTCACATATATATGAAAATGCAGCATGTCACTATTCTATAAAACTTCCAAAACATGTAACACGGGAATACAATACAGCTGAAGTACAACAACAGAAAAGAAAAACAGAATAGCCAGTGGCATCATGAGACAAACTCGGTCCCATTCTCCCCTACATCTAAACAACATATAAAGTACCTGTATGGGGAACCTTGCCCTTATCCACACCTGCAGAAACGTAATCTATTTGGGCTGAAGACATGACCCAAACAGGGTGTGAGAAATAAATCCCACTAGGCACCCACCAAAGGGTCATGCCCAACTGTGTGAAAAGATGCAACAACAGGGTGAAGTAGTAAAATGTAATAAACTAAGTAGTACTCAAATGTAACTAACTTTACCAGTTATATTGCAATTTTATTAGTCTTTTAAACATTCAATTTAAGATATAGACACAAATAATATTCTAAGTAAAACAGCCAATGTCCTTAGACACGTAAACCCTTACCCTCTGGTAAAGAGAATCCAAACACAGGAATCTTCCCACAGGCATATCGAATATTTCCTACAGGCATACGAGGTGTCACCCATAGGCACATAATCAACTGCCCACAGGCACGGAAGAAGTTTCCCACAGGCTAATTAGTACATTACCCATAGGCTAATCACAACACTACCCTTAGTCTAAACAAGTAATCGGGCCATTCCCAATATGTAAACAAGAAATACATGAAATAAAAATGCAATTCCTCTCAAGGAAATTCTAAAATCATTATTACAAAGGCATACCCTCGGGTATCCTGGCCAAATGACTAAATAGAGGAATGCACCCCTGGGGTGGTGCTGGATCCAAGCAGTGATCCCAAACAATAGTTTATTATGACATTTGAATTACCTAAACAATTCTAGGTATTTAATTCAATAAGGCCTCATCTATACGACACCCCATTCATGGGCGCTTATGACAACAATACACAAAAAACGCACATCAGTTGGAAATTAAGCACCAACACACCTACCTCGATCATCCATTATCGATATAACTGAAAGACGCCTTCCAAAACATCCAAGAACAATGTAGATATGGGATAATAAAATTCCCGTTCAATCCTAAATAGCATCCCCTCGAGAAAGAATTGGAAAGAAACACTCAAGGAGAAGGAAACTCTTACCCATGCGGTACCAACGTGATTGACGGTGAAAGAATCTGATTCCCGACGTGCGATCGGGAGCTCTTTAAAGCTCTGGCCTCCTCTGCCATCTCCAAAACGCATCCAAATCCTCCTTCACCAAATAAGGATGCTACTTACAATTTTAAGCGGAAAAAAATACACTGCATGTACTCTCAAGTACACGACACGTACTTTCCATTAATTAACTATTCTGTTGGTGTCTTCTCGCCAGCGTGGCACTATTCATCTATCGACATGAGTACACTGTTTGTATGCCTCTTTACACAGCGTGTACTATCACCCAACTGGTCATTGCCTTACTATTCACCTGTCAACTGACTACATGGCGTGTAAATACAAACTACACGACGTGTAGTTGGTTTTTACACCTTTCATCGCTGACATGAATACACTACTTGTGTACTCATCCCACACGGACAAAAGTACACGGGGTGTGGGAAAGTACATGGCGTGTAGTACCAAATTTTAGGATTTTTCCCATTTTCCTTATTTTCTCAAAAACAATTAAGGAAATGAGAAAATAAGAAACTCATACCTCTAAAATAAGAACCAGGTTCTTACACTGAGTGTCGTTATACTCACCCCTGCACGGGCTATGACCGTAACTTGATGTGTTGTATGCATAAGATGAGCATCGCTGACTGAGGATGAGAGTACCAGGACTGGATGGTACCCAGAGGTGGACCTTACGACAAGCCGGTACACAGAGGAGGCTGACAGACGTGGATTGCTGAGGAGGCTATCTTTACCTACCCATCAGGTAAGAATTCCGAAGGATGACCCAACAACTACTTTTCCATTCTTCATTTGTACTTGTACTTCTAGTTCCTTGTACTTTACAGTTGGGCTTGTATTTTCAGCCCCTTTTACATTTTAGAACTCTTTTGTTATACAGTTTACGTAGTTTTTTGTATCCAGTTTTGTGCTCTGTTGTGTGAATTTACAAGTTATAAAGGCAATGCCTTCCCAGTTTTAGGGAATTATGCCTTTGGTTCTAGTCGCTAGCCACTCACCTATGGAATGCGGGCATGGGGTAGACACGGCACGGGCCCCGGGGGATGGGTCATGAAAAATTGGTATCAGAGGAGTCAGTTCCATAGTAGATCTTAGGACACTAATCTTTATTTAATGTTAAGTAATAGTGTTAATTGTAGTGAGTGTGGTTTTCAGTTCTGGGAGTTCAGTGTTGGTGTAGTGGTCGATGTATCCATACACCAGGACCCTGACTTCTGATTTCTGAGTTACTGCACAGAAACACTGATTTTTATGTGTTTCCAAAAGTTATCTTTAAGTCTTCTCAACATGGTCATCTCACCAGGTATAACTTTTTAACTACATCACACCTGTTTCTTTTTTGAATGACTCCATGTGGACAACCAGCTTGAGTTCCGAGCGTTATACGCACAGATAGCCCGCTGAGCGACAAGGCTTCGGTACAGGGCCCTTTTTAGTGGAGGCTCTCGCAGTACCACTCCCCATTGGGACACTAATGCCACCATCCCCAGTAGTAGATGGTGCATGCCTCTTGAGCTTGTTGCATGATTTCCATCACTAGAGGCCACTCAGGTTCATGGGAGATATGGACCCACAGGCGGCTTAGGATTTTCTAGAGGATGTGCTAAGAGTTTACCGACTATTAGGGACACCAACCGACCTCATTGTGATTCCTGCTGATAGCCTTCTACAGGAAGCAGCAGGCAGATGGTGGTGCTTGATTTTCTAGGTTCACGATGAGGTGACGCTTTTGTGGGCAGACTTTGAGAGCCTATTTTGGGCAGAGTTTTTCTCTGGATTTCTTCGCACAATGTGCATTTAGGAGGTAATTCATCAACAGCAGGGCATCATGACATTGGCTCTGTCCTTAGCGAAGTTCACAGACCTCTCAGGCTACTCCACTGATATGGTGAGGGACCCATTATTGAAGGCCAGGACCTTCGAGTAGAGACTCATGCGGGAGATCGGGGTTTCAGTGATCTCAATCAGCATCCCGACGTCAGCTAGGGTGTTAAAGAGAGCCCTCCTAGTGGTGAATTTCCTTGCTGAGCAGTCTCTAGTAGTGAGATCCACCACCAGTTGACACGTAGCAGAGTCTTCTGCTTCTACCAGTAGACAGATTTCATAGAGGTCCAAGAGGAAAAGACCTAAAGGTGTACGACTGCATAACTCATGATCGTTTGTGCAGGGCACCCAAAGTGGAGACAGACATGATAAGAGCAGGTAATGTTACAAATGTGGCGGGTAGGATCACATGGCTTGTAACTGTCCAACCCTCCATTCGGATGATCAGCGGACAGTCTAAGGACCGCCTAGGAAGAGACAAAGATATGATTGAGGCAGCCCGTAGGTAGCAGGCAGATGTGGAATAGGAGCTGGTCGTGCAACTAACGGTGGATGACGATTTGAGGTATTACCGCCACCACCACCATAAGGTCCACCCCAACCATAGGGAGTAGGTGGATAGGGGAGTGCTCATCTCTAGGCAGCTAAGTCTTATGATAACGGTGCTCCAGAGATGATACGAGGTACAATCTAGGTCTAATCCACCATAGCTACAGTACTTATAGACACAGGTTCTAGTAACTCATTCATACCACTGCCCTCCTTTAGAGCTCGGGGATTCTGATAGAGTTGTTCGCTCAATTGTTATGTCTAGATACTATTATGGGAGCGGATTCGACGATTACACACTGGTGATGGCAATGTGATATTACTCTAGGGGAAGAGAGCTTTGGATAGGATCTTCTAGTAGTGGTGTTGATGCCTTATGATGTCATCATGGGTATGGATCGGTAATCTACACTCCATGATCATATTTACTATATTAGGTGAAAATTGTGGTGTGTCTGCACAGATAGGACCAGGTTTACTATCATGACCCGCCTTCACCAAAAGGAGGGAAGGGTCAGCAGGTTGCCAGGCCCTTCCTTCTTTAAGTTGAAGGAGAGATAATGACCCCCGAAACCCGCCTTCAATAGGTCCCGGAGTGGCGACTAGCACCAAGGGTATATGAAATTCTCGCGAATGGAAGGCATTACCCTTTTTATTTTATAGGATCGAATGATAAGAAGGAGAAAACCCAACAACACCAAGGTAGAAAGAAAAGTAAAGCCAAAAGTAAACCATTCCCACATGCATGTTTCAAAAGTGAAAGCCACAAAGTGCAAAAGGTGACTACAAGGTAAGTACCAAAAAAAGAAAAGAGAAACAACTGCAACCGCTCCAAAAGTCCGACCTAGTAAGGTCCTGCGTGATCCCCGAAGTCCTCCTGGAAACCTGAAAGCAGTTTTATGTACGTAGGGTGAGCATGCAAGTACACTCAGTAGGGAAAACCAAGACTCTCGTGCACAAGTCGGGGAATGTACTAAAGTCCCGTGAGAAAAGAGAAGAACCAGAAACTAACAAGGCAATTATCCATCCCAGGCCTCACCAAGGTTCGCTCCCCAAATAACGCAAGTCATGTAATATATATATAAGAGCACATCGATGTTTGGGTACCCCGCGCCACTTTCCCACTGGTTATTGAGACATCCTACACATCGGACCAATCCCGCCATCCTCACCGCAGTCCCACTGCCACACCCGCCCGCACACACCTGGGCCACAACCACACGCAGTCCCACTGCCGAATCCCGCCCGCACACACCTGGGCCACAACTGTCACCTGTAACCATGCCTGCAAACACCTAGGCCAGAACAACCACCGCTACGCCCGAAGACACCTGGGCTAAAGGATCCACTGCCACGCCCGAAGACACCTGGGCCTCATCTCGAAGAAACATGGGAAACCACCTGCCGCACACACCTGGCCAACCACCAAAACACCCTGCCCGATGGTTCTTGGGCTAATAATGGACTTCAGGCCATCACAGCCTGCCCGAAGATACTTGGGCTATTCGGGAAAGGGATCAGAAAAGGAGCTAATAACCAGCCACTAAGTATAGTGTTGGGAAAAACACCCTTCCCCCATAAATGGGGGTGTTCGGCACTAAGTGCTCATCTTGGGTGGGGCGCGAATAAGAAACACAAAGCTACAAGTATAGATATAGGTAACAAACACTCACCCAAAACATAGGTTTTCCTAGCCATCCTACAGAACACCACACCACTGCGTCCGAGTCACAATTCACGACCATTGCCCACAAGACCATTGTCCCATTCTTGTTTCACGTTCAGTCAAAATGATCAATTTATTTTAAGCACTAATGGGCAACTACTATAAGCATAACCAAGGAAAGCGTCAAAAGAAAGGATCAAACAAGACACTCACACCCGGTTCTGTTAACAGAGGATCTCTCCCCAATTTGTGATATTTTAAGTAACCACCCGGATTTAAAACTCACAACCACCGAATCCATACCAACAGGAGATCCCATCCCCAAATTCACACAGCCACCGAGAGTATAAACAGAACAGGGGATCCCATCCCCTCCCACATTTCCAGCAATCGGCCCGAAAGGAAAACAACTAACCACCGCTACCAACACAAGTCAAGAATTTTCAGATTTAAACGACTTAACACACTCAATGATTTCAAAATCCGTGCGTTCTAACCGGGAGTTATCACAGAAGGGTTGATCCTGGTGCTTTCAACTTATTCAGCTGGATATACGTGATTAACCAATTTCACCGCAGGAGTTCACAAATTTAGCAACCCATTTAAAACATCACGAGGGGATTTATCAGCGCACATACAACGACCACCAACAGCCTCAAATTTTCAGGAAACATAAACCAGCACAACTAAAAAGGATGATCACAAGATAAGGCATAAACAACGATCACAACCCCTTGCCCTTCTTTAACCAGTTATTATCTTCATTTAACGGCTCAACCATCTCTCATGAGAACAAAAGATAATGCCCACCCCGCATGATACACAGAAGTGAGAGGCGAAAGAAATTCCCTACTTGTTGATAGATGATCGACGTTTAGGCCGGGGGCGCGGAACTTCACGGATAACGATGCGGCGGTCCCGATGCACCAGAAGAGCCACGATCGAAGAAGGGGGGAAACCACGGCCTAACCCTTAATTTATAAGAGCCGGGAACGGTTGAGATAAAAACGCCGAACCGCGTAAGACGTGGAAGTCGTGGGTTGAACACGCGGCTTGACTCATCATTAATGGTGCTGAGTGGTTTAAACCGACTCATGAATTAATGAAGCATTTACTTAAAACTTTTGTGCACATTACTTTAACAACTTGGCAAGGCCGGGTGACGTCGGCCGGTTCCGCCGATCGGTCACACCGATCGGTCTCACCGATGGGTCTCACCGATCGGTCGCACCGATCGGTCACACCGATCGGTCTCACCGATGGGTCTCACCGATCGGTCGCACCGATCGGTCTCACCGATCGGTCTCACCGATGGGTCTCACCGATCGGTCGCACCGATCGGTCGCACCGATCGGTCTCACCGATCGGTCTCACCGATCGGTCTCACCGATCGGTCACCCCGATCGGTCTCACCGATCGGTCTCACCGATCGGTCGCACCGATCGGTCTCACCGATCCGTACACCTTAAGGATTCGGATTTTGGCAAAGGAAGGGACCAAGGGGGGGTCTGGGTCATCACATCAGATACCTATTAAACGACTCTCGTCCTCAAAAATCAAAACAAACCAGAAGGAAGGAGAGGGTCCGAACAACCATCTTCGAAAGGTACCTCTTAGGAGTGAACTTCTGCTAACTGAAAACACTCCCCTGTCATGAACTAAGCAACATACCATGCCAAACCGCCCTGTCATGTGGGTTTGGGGAGTTCCCCTCCCCCATGTCAAGATATTATCCGCTTTGGGCGGCACTGACTCGCCCACACGGGTTTAATCGCATCCGCCTTGATGCATTTTGATTAGGGGTCCGGTTCCCTCTTCCCTTTAGCCGGGGCTTTTCACACAAAACAGAGGAAAGGGACTAGTACATTTCATAGCCAAAAGTAAAACGTTCTACCACAAAAGGTAAAAAAGGAACAAAGATCAAAACAATACGGGGTATTGGGCACACATCTGTGCTTCCCTCTCCCACGTACTCTCTTCGAGGCCGCCATGTCTCCACAACACACGAACCAAGCCGATGGTTCGTCCACAGAGCACTTTCTCCTTGGGATCCTCGATCCTGACTGGCCGTTCCTCGAAGGTCGCGTCTTCTCCCACATCTAGCTCTCCCCAGTTGATGACATGAGAGTCATCATGTAAGTACTAACGAAGCTGGGAGACATGGAAGACGTCATGGACCCTTTCCAACTGAGGTGGTAGGGCCAGCTGATATGCCACCTCTCCAACTCGCCTCAGCACCTCGAAAGGTCCGATTTACCTAGGGGAGAGCTTACTCCCCTTTCTGAACCTCCGCCGCCCCCATCGAGGGGAATCCTTCAAGAACACATGATCTCCAACCTCGAATTCCAAGGGCCTCCTCCGACGATCAGCATAAGATTTCTGCCGATCCTGAGCTGCTTTCATCCTCTCCCGCACTAGCTGGACCTTCTCTGTGGTACTCTGCACTACTTCTGGTCCAAGAGTACCAGTCTCACCAACCTCTGCCCAGCATAAGGGTGAACGACATGGTCTTCCATACAAAGCCTCAAAAGGAGCCATGCCGATTGTAGAGTGGAAGCTATTGTTGTAGGCAAACTCTACTAAAGGCAAGTGTCGTACCCATGATCCTCCGAAATCTAGAACACATGCTCGCAGCATGTCCTCCAATGTCTGGATTGTCCGCTCTGTCTGTCCATCAGTCTGAGGGTGAAAAGCAGTGCTAAGGTGTATTTCGGTGCCAAAAGCATGCTGTAACCCCTTCCAGACTCGTGAGGTGAACCGAGTGTCCCGATCTGAGACGATAGTCTTCGGAACTCCATGCAAACGCACCACCTCATCCACGTACCTCTGTGCTAAGGTACTCACAGGTCCTGACTCCTTGATATCCAAGAAGTGAGAAGATTTTGTCAATCGATCCACCACTACCCTGATAGTATCATGCCCGCCCTGAGCTCTGGGTAGTCCTGTGACGAAGTCCATCGAAACGTCGTCCCACTTCCACTCGGGAACATCTAAAGGATGCAACAAACCACCAGGAACACGGTGTTCAGCCTTCACCTGCTGACACACCAGGCATTTAGCCACAAACTCTGCCACTGCCCGTTTCACCCCGGGCCACCAAAACTGTCCCCTCAGGCCTTGGTACATTTTCGAATCACCCGGATGTACTGCCAAGGCTGAGCTATGGAACTCATGAAGGACTTCATCACGCATCACCTCTGGAACAAAAAACCTCCCATGAAAGAGCATCCGATGTCGGCTGTCCTCCGACCATCCTTCCGGAGCGTTCCCCTGATCGACATGATCCCGCAACACTTCCACCTCAGGATCTCCCCACTGAGACTCTTCCACTTGCTGCAACAAGGAGGACTATACCGTCATCTGAAATAATCAGCCTCTAGTACCTTCCACCCTTGCATCCAAGTGCAAGGCAGCCAACTCCTCCATCGCCTTCCAGGCAATTGCCGACTCTCGGACCGCATCATTCTGTGTCCTCCTGCTCAAGGCATCGGCCACCACATTGCCCTTGCCCTCAGTATAAGAGATTTTAAAGTCGTAGTCCTGGAGGAACTCCACCCATCTCCGTTGTCGCAAGTTCAAGTCCCGCTGGGAGAATATGTACTTTAAGCTTTTGTGATCCGTGAAGACCACAAAGCATTCCCCGATGAGGTAGTGTCGCCATAACTTTAGCGCAAAAACGACCGCTGCAAGCTCCAGGTCATGGGTGGCGTAGTTACGCTCATGGGGGCGTAGCTTCCTGGACCCGTAAGAGATCACCCTTTGTTGCTGCATCAACACGCATCCCAGGCCCTGTCCTGAAGCATCACAAAATACCTCATAGGCCATCCCTTCTTCTGGTAATCTCAACACTGGGGCACTAACCAGCTTTTCTTTTAGGTAGCTGAAGGACGACTCGCATTGCTCGCTCCACACGAAAACCTGGTCCTTCTTGGTCAAAGCCGTCAAAGGGGCTGCTACCCGGGAGAAGTTGGGTACGAATCTCCGGTAGTAGCCTGCCAGTCCGAGGAAACTCCGAACCTCCGCCACATTCTTGGGTGCTGCCCAAGAAACAACTGCCTCAACCTTTAATGGGTCGACTGCTACCCCCTGCTCAGACACTACATGCCCGAGGAAGTGCACTTCTCGTGTCCAGAACATGCACTTGGACAACTTCCCGTAGAGCTGGTGCTGTCGGAGGACTTCCAAAACCGTCCTCAGGTGTTCTGCATGGTCCTTTTCTGACCTTGAATAGATCAGGATATCGTCGATGAATACCACCACAAACCGATCCAGATACTCCCGAAAGATGGAGTTCATAAGCCCCATGAACACGGCCGGGGCGTTCGTAACACCAAAGGGCATGACCACAAACTCGAAGTGCCCATACCTGCACCTGAACGCCGTCTTCGGGACGTCGCTATCCTTTACCCTCAGCTGGTGGTATCCAGATCGCAGGTCGATCTTCGAGAACCATCCTGCTCCCTTCAGCTGGTCAAAAATATCATCTATCCTCGGAAGAGGGTAGCGATTCTTGATCGTTACCTGATTCAGCCTCCTGTAATCGATGCACAACTTGAGGCCACCATCTGCCTTCTTTGCGAACAAGACTGGGGCACCCCACGGTGACGCGCTTGGATGAACATAACCCCTCTTCATCAGATCATCAATCTGTATCCGCAGCTCCCGTAGCTCCGAAGGTGCCATCCGGTAAGGAGCCATCGAGATTGGTCGAGAGCCGGGCTGCAGTTCTATCCCGAACTCAATATCACGTCGAGGGGGTAGAGTCGTCACCTCCTCAGGAAAGACGTCCATAAATTCACGAACGATCTCTTGTACTTCCACCATTTCCGCATCTATTGATTCTATTGTCCGTTCGGTCAACAAGGAGAGGAGAGGTTCCTCCCTCCTGTTTCCCTTCGGACAGCTCCGCTCGCCGGTGAAAGTAACATGCTGGCCGTCCAAACCGGAGAACAACACCCTCCTTTGGAAACAGTCGATGACGGCGCACACAGAATATAGCCAGTCGATGCCCAGGATGACATCGTATGGCTGAATCTGTAGTAGAAGGAGATCCCTAACCGACTGATGTGGCCCTAACATCAGTCTACATCCCCGACAAACGAACAGCAAGTCGGTCTGACCTCCAACTGGTGTTCTCAACACCAGGGGCACTGGAAGTCTCTCGGCATCTAGACCCAAGGCGCAGGCTAGACTGGGTGCAACAAAGGAGTGCGAAGCTCCGGTATCGAACAAAGCATAAGCAAGAGTGCTAAACACACTGATCGTACCTCGAACAACCTCTGGCCCTGCTGGAACTGTTGCTTCTGCGGCGTGTAACTGTCCACGCCCATCTCCCCTGCCCCTCGGCTGTCGGCCACCTCCCCGACCACGCCCTGGTCGAGGTCCCTGGGGAGCGCCCTGAGGTCGGCCTCCTCCTCCAACGTCTGCCTGCGGAGGAGCGGGAGCTCGCTGTCCCTGCTGCTGCTGCTGGAAGGGTCTGACTGGAAACTGCTGCTGCGGCGTATGCTGGGGATGACTGCCACTGCTGTACTGCACCCGATCGGGGCATTGACTCTGGAGATGTCCAGGGCTACCGCAAATGAAGCACCGTGGTCCCGAGCCTGAAGGGAAGGAACGTGGGCCAGGGGATCGAAACTGAAACTGCTGCGGTCTGCTCCCTGCGGGTCAGAACCTGGAGGGTCCCGATGCTGGAGGCCTGGTGCTGACGGCCTTCCCCTTCGATGGTCCCAGCTGGATCCCTTCTCGTGACACTCCGCCCAGAGCATGCATCCTTTCCACCACTTTGGCCTTCTTCTGGACCTCTAAGTATGTTGGAAGGGTAAAGGGAGTAAGATCATACTGGAGGGAGGGTCGGAGCGCCTCCTCCAAAGGTCTTGCCCGAGACTCCTCATCGGGAAAGAGGTCCGGAGCAAAACACATGAGGTCCTTGAACTTGATTCCAAGTTCCCTCACGGACATGCTCCCCTGCTGGAGGGAGAGTAGCTCCTGCCTCTTCTCCGCCTTCATTGTCGAGGAGAGAAACTCCGCCCGGAACTCCTTCTCGAAATCCGCCCAGGCAACCTCAGACTCTTTCCTACTCCCCAGGTGAAGCATCCACCACTGACGTGCCGCTCCTCGCATCTGGCTAACAGCCAGAGGAACCCAGTACTCAGTCGGGGCCCGAATCAGGCCGAAGGCTATGACTAGCTCCTCTAGCCAGCCTTCCATCTTCATATCGGAGGTGATGCCCTCATATTTCTCGAGGGCCTGTCGCTGGAAGGCTCGAAGAGTCTTCTGCCACTGGTCGTCCTCTTCCTCTCGATCAGCTCTCTACCAATTGGCCAAAGTAGTCTCAGGAGTCTCGATCGCCTGTACCACACGTGGTCGCCTTCCAGGTGCCATAGCTGCAAGGTAAACAAGGAATGCCTAAGCCCAGTAGTGCAAAGAAAATCATTCTTAAAACTTATTAAGATCTAATTTATTCTTAATTTCCCAAGACATCCCAGAAACACAAGAACACAAGTCATTTATGATGCATGTACCTTTCCTAGGGTCTCTACCCTGCAATCAGTGTGGCCTCACTTGGTCATTTGGTAGGTCCAGAGTCCTTGCATCGGATCACGGGGGGGCCTAAAATCTCGTGCCCTAGCCGGTCTTCCCTGGCCTAATTCACGCTCCAAGTTCACCCAACACCGTTGCCTTACCATCCCATGCAATCCTCACTGTGCCTAACTCCATACTCCGTCCTATCTCTCAAAACCTGCCTCTGATACCATTCTGTCACGACCCGCCTTCACCAAAAGGAGGGAAGGGTCAGCAGGTTGCCAGACCCTTCCTTCTTTAAGTTGAAGGAGAGATAATGACCCCCGAAACCCGCCTTCAATAGGTCCCGGAGTGGCGACTAGCACCAAGGGTATAGGAAATTCTCGCGAATGGAAGGCATTACCCTTTTTATTTTATAGGATCAAAAGATAAGAAGGAGAAAACCCAACAACACCAAGGTAGAAATAAAAGTAAAGCCAAAAGTAAACCATTCCCACATGCATGTTTCAAAAGTGAAAGCTACAAAGTGCAAAAGGTGACTACAAGGTAAGTACCAAAAAAAGAAAAGAGAAACAACTGCAACCGCTCCAAAAGTCCGAGCTAGTAAGGTCCTACGTGATCCCCGAAGTCCTCCTGGAAACCTGAAAGCAGTTTTATGTACGTAGGGTGAGCATACAAGTACACTCAGTAGGGAAAACCAAGACTCTCGTGCACAAGTGGGGGAATGTACTAAAGTCCCGTGAGAAAAGAGAAGAACCAGAAACTAACAAGGCAACTATCCATCCCAGGCCTCACCAAGGCTCGCTCCCCAAATAACGCAAGTCAAGTAATATATATATAAGAGCACATCGATGTTTGGGTACCCCGCGCCACTTTCCCACTGGTTATTGAGACATCCTACGCATCAGATCAATCCCGCCATTCTCACCGCAGTCCCACTGCCACACCCGCCCGCACACACCTGGGCCACAACTGTCACCTGTAACCATGCCTGCAAACACCTAGGCCATAACAACCACCGCTACCCCCGAAGACACCTGGGCTAAAGGATCCACTGCCACGCCCGAAGACACCTGGGCCTCATCCCGAAGACACTTGGGAAACCACCTGCCGCACACACCTGGCCAACCACCACAACACCATGCCCGATGGTTCTTGGGCTAATAATGGACTTCAGGCCATCACAGCCTGCCCGAAGATACTTGGGCTATCCGGGAAAGGGAGCAGAAAAGGAGCTAATAACCAGCCACTAAGGATAGTGTTGGGAAAAACACCCTTCCCCCATAAATAGGGGTGTTCGGCACTAAGTGCTCAACTTGGGTGGGGCGCGAATAAGAAACACAAAGCTATAAGTATAGATATACGTAACAAACACTCACCTAAAACGTAGGTTTTCCTAGCCAACCTACAGAACACCACACCACTGCGTCTGAGTCACAATTCACGACCATTGCCCACAAGACCATTGTCCCATTCTTGTTTCACGTTCAGTCAAAATGTTCAATTTATTTTAAGCACTACTGGGCAAATACCATAAGCATAACCAAGGAAAGCGTCAAAAGCAAGGATCAACCAAGACACCCACACCCGGTTCTGTTAACAGAGGATCTCTCCCCAATTTGTGATATTTTAAGTAACCACCAGGATTTAAAACTCACAACCACCGAATCCATACCAACAGGAGATCCCATCCCCAAATTCACACAGCCACCGAGAGTATAAACAGAACAGGGGATCCCATCCCCTCCCACATTTCCAGCAATCGGCCCAAAAGGAAAACAACCAACCACCGCTACCAACACAAGTCAAGAATTTTCAGATTTAAACGACTTAACACACTCCATAATTTCAAAATCCGTGCGTTCTAATCGGGAGTTATCACAGAAGGGTTGATCCTGGTGCTTTCAACTTATTCAGCCGGATATACGTGATTAACCAATTTCACCGCAGGAGTTCAAAAATTTAGCAACCCATTTAAAACATCACGAGGGGATTTATCAGCGCACATACAACGACCACCAACGGCCTCAAATTTTCAGGAAACATAAACCAGCACAACTAAAAAGGATGATCACAAGATAAGGCATAAACAACGATCACAACCCCTTCCCCTTCTTTAACCAGTTATTATCTTCATTTAAAGGCTCAACCATCTCTCATGATAACAAAAGATAACGCCCACCCCGCATGATACACAGAAGTGAGAGGCGAAAGAAATTCCCTACTTGTTGATAGATGATCGACGTTTAGGCCGGGGGCGCGGAACTCCACGGATAACGATGCGGCAGTCCCGATGCACCAGAAGAGCCACGATCGAAGAAGGGGGGAAACCACGGCCTAACCCTTAATTTATAAGAGCCGGGAACGGTTGAGATAAAAACGCCGAACCGCGTAAGACGTGGAAGTAGTGGGTTGACCACGCGGCTTGACTCATCATTAATGGTGCTGAGTGGTTTAAACCGACTCATGAATTAATGAAGCATTTACTTAAAACTTTTGTGCGTGTTACTCGAACAACTTGGCAAGGCCGGGTGACGTCGGCCGGTTCCGCCGATCGGTCACACCGATCGGTCTCACCGATGGGTCTCACCGATCGGTCGCACCGATTGGTCTCACCGATCGGTCTCACCGATCGGTCTCACCGATCCGTCTCACCGATCGGTCTCACCGATCCGTCTCACCGATCCGTCTCACCGATCGGTCTCACCGATCGGTCTCACCGATCGGTCTCACCGATCGGTCTCCTCGATCAGTCTCCCCGACCGGTCGCACCGATCGGTCTCACCGATCGGTCTCACCGATCCGTACACCTTAAGGATTCGGATTTTGGCAAAGGAAGGGACCAAGGGGCGTCCGGGTCATCACATTTACCGTCACCAGCAAGAAGGGAGCCTTTGTAGCATAGGATGGACTTACTCGGAGTAGATTAAAGTCGATCACTCATCATTTGGCTAGCCTTACCCTCTGAGCAGTTGATGTGGATAGTCTAAGCTATCCTATAGTGGTGAATCAATATGTGTATGTCTTCCCTGATGATGTTCTAGGTCTACCCCCTCACCGAGAGGTAGACTTTTAATTTGACTTATACCCCAGGATGGTACAAATATCTACAACAGCGTATCGGATGGCTCTCGTAGAGCATCATGAGCTGCGAGTATAACTAAAGGAATTTCAGGGTAAGGGATTCATCTAGTCTAGTGTTTCTCCCTAGGTAGACCAGATTATGTTCTCCAAGAAGGAATATGGGAGATTAAGGCTCTGTGTTGACTATCAGTGCCTGAACCATGTGACCGTGAAGAATAAGTACCCACTGTCGAGGATTGATGACCACTTTGATCCTTTTAAGGGAGCACGGTGGTTCTCGAAGATAGACCTCAGATAATTATATCACCAGCATAGAGTTTGAGATGAGGATTTGCATAAGACAACCTTCTGATGACAGTACGACCACTACATGTTCTTCGTTATGCTATTTGGTGTAACCAACGCTCAAGAAGTGTTTATGGGACTCATGAACATGATATTTCATCCATACCTCAATAAAATTATTGTGGTCTTCATCGATGGCATTCCAATCTACTCGACTACTGAGGAGGAGCATGCCTATCATTTTCAGGTAGTACATGACACACTCCAAGAGCACCATATTTATGGTAAGCTCTCTAATTGCCAGTTCTGGATCTGAGCGGTTCACTTTCTAGGAATTGTCATATCGAAGGCTCGAGTTTCAGTAGATCCAACGAAGATTGAGGTGGTAGGTTCTTGGGAGCCACCCATGACTGTGACAGAGGTATGAAGTTTCCTGGATTTGGCTGGAAACTACAAGAGAATTGTGCCAGATTTCTCCAGAGTTGTAGCACCACTATTAGCCTAGACGAAGAAGTAGAAACCCTTTGTGGGGTTGGAGAGATGCCAGTAGATCTTTCAGAAGCTGAGGTAGAGTCAGACTAGTGCCCCCATCTTGAGGATTCCAGAGGAAGGTGTAGGGTACGTATTCTACTGCGATGCATCAGGGACCGGGCTCGGATGTGTACTGATGCAGGAGTGAACCGTGATCAAATATGGTTCATGACAGCTGAGACAGTATGAGTAAAACTACACTACCCATGACCTGGATTTAGAAGTAGTGGTCTTCACCTTGAAGATGTGGAGACACTATCTGTTGGGTGAGTGTTTTTTCATATGTTCCGATTACAAGAGTCTCGGGTTTATCTTCTCTCAGAAGGACCTAAACCTGAGATAGTGATGTTGGCTTGAGTTCCTCTATGACTATGACTTTGAGATAGTCTATACTCCTAGGTAGGGGAACGTTGTGGCAGATGCACTCAGTAGGATATCTGGTATACAGCTACTAGGAGAATCGATGGAGAAGCTTGCTACTTTGCATATATCCTTTATGGATAGAGGTGGAGCAGCTTTTCTTCAGTCTCTTACTATCACTCCCCCACTTCTTCAGCGAGTCTGGGAGGCGCAGCATGGGGACGGTGACTGCGAGACAGGACGTTCTCAGATATCCATAGGGTAGCCACCTAATGGATTTTCTGAAGGTGGGTAGCACGTCATCCTCTTCATAGGACGTACTATGGTACCATTGTCACTCCTAGAGGAAGTGTTGAGGGAGTTCCACACATCCCCTCAAGAGTTACATACAGTATTGGCAAATATGTACCAAGATATCTGAAGACAACACTTGTGGTCGGGAATGAAGATAGAAGTAGTAGATTTTATCTCTCGGTGCCTCACTTATCAGCAATTGAAGGCAGAGCATTAGGTACCAGCTGCCATGGTTCATTCTTTAGAGGTTCCAGAGTGGAAGTGGGATGGGATATCTAGGGACTTCGTGACAGGACTTCCACGTAAATCAAGGGGACATGACTCAATTTGGGTGATTGCCGACCGACTCACCAAGTCGGCCCACATCCTACCGATCAGAGAGCATGGTTCAGTAGAGAGCTTGGGAGGACTCTATGTGTAAGAGATTATGCGGCTTCATGTAGTATCTTCGACAATTGTCTCAAATCGTGATACACATTTTGCTTCCCAGTTATGGAAGGGGTTGTAGGAGGATTTCGGAATGTAGCTTCGTTTGAGCACCGCCTCCCATCCTCAGACGGATGGCTAGACTGAGCGGACCATTTTGACTCTCGAGGACATGATGTGTGATTGTGTCCTAGACTTAGGTCACAGTTGGGAGGATCACATAACTTTTCTGGAGTTTGCATACAAAAACGACTAACATTCCACCATTGAGATGGCACCTTTTGAGGCATTTTATGGGCGACCTTGTAGATCAACTTTGTGTTGGACTGGCACAGGGGAGTCAGCATTAGTAGGACCAGAGATGGTAAGGGCTACCATAGAGAAGGTGCAAATAATCCAGGAGCATATGAAGACTGCACAGAGTAGAAAGAATGCATATGATGACAGGAGACAGAGACCTCAGGAGATCAATGATAGTGACCACATTTTTCTAAGAGTCTCACCCAAACAAGGTCTAGAGAGATTTGGGTGAGGTGGAATGATATCTACGAGATTCATCGGACCTTTTTAGCTCCTCAACAGTGTTTTTGAGCTGTCTTACTGCTTATCTCTTCCACCTTAGTTGAAATAGGTGCAATACATCTTCCATGTAGCCCAGTTGAGGAGATACATGCATGACCCTCTTCACATCATTGACCATGGAGAGATGGATATCGACGATAGGGAGACTTTTACGGAGGTTCCAGCAGAGATTGAGGATCATTAGTAGCGGGTCCTTTGTGGATGGTCGATACCTCTGGTGCATGTTTTTTGGTAGCACGGGAACCTCCAAGAGAGAACATGGGAGTGGGAGGCTCAGATGCGTACTTAGTACCCTCATTTGTTCCTTTAGTTTGAATTGTAGCTTACCGGGAAGTAAAGCCCTGAGGTGGGGAGAATGTAAAGAACCAGAATTTCCATCTAATTTTTTTTAATTTAGATTTGAATTTTATGAGTCTGAAAAACTTGACGGAATATGATTCCGAGGCAAGGTGTGCTCGAAATTAGTTTCTGAAGTTATGTTCGGGTACATTCTGTGAAATATTGAGTGGGTTTTTATATCTTCTGAACTGGTGCTCGGACGTGAAATCTGAGGGCAACGTTGAACTCACATCACCGGTATTCACATAAGAAGACTTTCACCTCGAAGATAGTTGGTCGAGGGTGAAAGATAGTTTTTGGGTTTTTCATGGAAATAATAAAATAAAATAAAATAACGTTTTATTTTATTTTGTCTATTATAACCACCCATGTGGTAGTTGTAGTTGGGGACCACAACACCATTACCTCCCATGAGAGGTTATGGGGGTGGGGACCACCCGAGTTGTCCAAACCTCCCAATTTGAATTTGGGAGCGGGGACCACCCGACCTCTATTAATGTGGGGGAGAGGAAAACCTCTAAACTCCCTAATTAATGTGGAGGAACCTCTTGATCTTCCTTCATATTAAGTCTTCCAACGCACCAATTGATTTTGAAAACTCTCCCTTAATCAATTAAACCATTTTTCATATTATGCCAACAAATTAATCTACTATTTAGAGGCAATTATTTCATTTTGGTGGAACTTGGGAGAGGAGAAATATTGGGAGAAATATTGGTAGAAGCCTCCCAACAAAGAACGCTCCACCGATGAAGACCGCCGATGAAAAATTCCTTCAACTACAAAGAACTACCTCGACTTTGACTTCTTTTATCGGAACTTCCTTCGATGCAGGACATGTTCGTCTACAACGAATCGATGTCCACCTTCGTGCGCCCACATCAACCAACTTCGAACAAGGTAGGTAGTATATATGAATACGATATTTTTCCCTTGATTCATTCCTTTGAAAACAATGAATGAGGATCAACTTCTAATTAGTTGATTCACAATGGTTTTCCTATTGGGGGTTTTTGTAAGAATCATTGCAGGAGGTATTGATGTGTTATGTTCTTAGTGATCCACTTATTACCACTCTAATGAAGAGAGTGCGGGCAAAACTAACATGGCCCATCCTATCTGTAACCCTTGTGTTAATTTGTGGTGTTCTTTGAACAGAAGGAAGCCGACAATGGTGATGAAGGCAAAGATCATGCTCCTCGTGGCCTCTGCGACCCGTACCACCCCCACGACATTCCACGTCGCCACCGGCCAAACTATCCATGCCCCCTCGCGACGCCGCGGCCGAACCACCCCCACGGTATCCGCCCTTCCGGCCGAGCCAACCCGAACTGGGCCGAGCCACCCTGGCTGCACCGTCCACCAGTCAAACTGACCCCGGCCACCCTGGCCTCCAGGTTGAACCAGCTCCCAGCCCCGTCGGCCTCCCGAGCAACCACAGCCACGCAAGACCATCGGCCCCACACCGCCACTAGCCGAACCGGCCCAGGTCGCGCTATGCCCCGGTCGTGCCACCCCAACCCTGGGTCGCGCTGCCCTGCAACCCTCCAGGTTGAACAGGCCTCACGGCACCCTCCTGCCCCACCCTGGCCAAACAGCCCTTGCGCTCGATGCCTCTACCGAACCGGAACCTTGCGTCGCCCTCCAAGCCGAGCTGCCCTTGCCCCGACCCGCAACCGGTCTGTGCCCTCGCGACCGGTCTGTGACCTCGTGGCCCGCTGAGTTGGGCCCGTCAGGAAGGGTCGAACCTAATGGGCTGATCCACCTAACGTTTTGGGCTAGACCCAACAGGTCAGGCTGGGTCGACCAGAACATGGTCGGCCCAGACTGGGTCAGGTCGGGTCAGTCTACTACCCTTTAATTTTTTCCATATCTTTGGCACCGAACGTCTATTTGATGAACCATCAGTGATGCTGGTAATCGTGGATCATGATGGTCTCTTTGAGTATACCCCACTAGAGTTTGGGGTATAGTTCAGATACGGTTAGTTTGGATCATGCACGAATCCAACTAGTCCCCTGGGACTAAGAGGCTAATAAATCATAGACCGGGCATCCGATGGATGTGATATCTATTGCATTGAGACCCCTATTACATGTAGGACCATTGAGAAGCTTATTTGTTGGAATTTGTGACAATTGGAGTATCAAATAGTAGCTTGTGGTGCAGATCCTTCAAGTGACGATCCAGCAGAGTGCAGAAACGTAGTATCTGGCAGAGACCTGATGACTGCAGACCGTTTTACTCTGAGTGACTCTACTAGCCTAGTGGGGAGTGCCTAATTGTGGCAGGAGACCCATGGGGGAGGAGTGCACATGGTGACGCAGCATACCCATGGTACTCGACAGGATGGGTACCTCAACAGGCTACAAGGGGGAGGGCTTGGGTGTGGCGACAAACTCGTGGTGGGAAGCACCTCTGTGTGATACAGCAGACCCATGGTACTCAATACGAGGTGTAGCTCAGTAGTCCATGGATAGTGGGAATCACCTATATGTGACACAGCAGGACCACTATACTCGATAGAGGAGGAGTTCTCCAGTAGCCGAGGTTTCGATAATGTGTTGGGGATGTTACTTTATACTACCCCAATAATAAAATCAACATTGATTTGAGTCAGTAATTTTGTGTTTTCCTCGTGATTGAGACAGATTAATTAATAACTTAGGTATATATATGGGAATATACCTAAATAAGGTTATCTATTGATTCCATACTTTTTCTCTTATCCTTGGTGGATTTGTGAGACATTAAGGGTCTCGAGGTCCCAACTGAGTATCATTATACTCACCCATGCATGGGTTATGCCCGCACGTTGTTGTGATGGATGTAGACGATGGAAATCACTGACTGAGGATGAGAGTACCAGGACTGGATGGTACTCGGATCTGGACCATACGACGTGTTGGTACACGGAGGAGACAAATGAACGTGGAGTGCTGAGGAGGCTATCTGTACCTACTCATCAGCTAGGAATTCTATAGGACTACCCAACAATGGTTTTTCCTTTCTTCAGTTATACTTGTACTTCTGTTCCTTTTACATTATAGTTGGACATGTATTTCCATCCCCTTTTACATTTCATCACACTTTTTTTATACAGTTTACTAAGTGTATTATATCTAGCTGTGTTCTCTGTTGTATGCGTTTATATATTATAAAGGAAATGCCTTCCCAGTTTTAGGGAATTACGCCTTTGGTGCTAGTCTCCATCCCCTAGCCTATGGAAGTCGGGCTTAGTGTAGTCACGACACATGCCATGGGGGATGGGTCGTGACTGAAGGTCACACCAAGTTCCTCCTTTACATCCCCTTTTCTTAATAGATCATTCTAGTTTTCAGCCACTATGGTGTTTTATTTTATTTATAAATAACTAAACTACCATATATATTTGGATGGGGATCTAGAGGGAATATCTAACTATATTTAAAGAGTATGTCCTAAATGATAGGTATTTTTTGTATAATAGTAGTATTTTTGAGGGATTTGGATGTGGAAGATCATCACCAAACCTAGAAAAGACACAATTCCTGTGAGGAGATTTTACAAATAACCCTATCCATCATGGTTAGGTCTATCTTGGTATCACCGCCTACATATCCTAAACTTGTTGAGGATTTTTGATTCTTAGAGAGATGGTGGTGATAAAAATTCAAACCACCCAACATTATGGGTTTTCTCCAAGATTGATTACATAGAAGATACCAATGAAGTTTTTATATTATAGAGTTCTATTACTCAAGAAAAAGTCACTTTTAGTTCATATTTAGCATGTGAACTCCCTACCATTATAGTTTTTTGAATGGTTGGGAGTTTCCCCCTCACAAATGAGATTATTTCAAAACATTATTAGAGAATTAGTCTATGATTCAATCAATGGTCCACTCCCTTCGCTCATATCCCTTTTGAATCTCATTAGTGGGAGGGTTTTCTTAGATCGATCAACCAACATTCATGTAATTTAGACCTATATCTGATCCTCTAGTAATGACATTACTAGATGCCTTCTTTGGGAGAATAAAAATGACCAATGATAGAGTGAATTGTAATTCTTCGTATTGAAACAATCCTTGGATACACATATTAGACGAGATTTTGGTGATCCTATTCCACAGGTCCCTTAAACTGTAGTGAATAATATGTTGTATATTCTCTTACTGTTTCTTTGACCTCCTATTTTTATCCATAAAGAACATAGAAATATTGATCCAGTCAAAATATCCTATTTCTTACCTTGTTATGTTTTCTATACTCCTAAAAATGGAGGTTATTAACCTTTATTTGATTAAGGTTCGCCCAAAACTTTGGGCAAAATTAAGGCATAAATTCCAATTTTAAGACATTCAAGATGTCATACAAGGGAGTGTCAAAGAAGCATAACATAGTCAGCAGACTATCCTTAGCTATTTCATTTCATATTTCAATTTTATCTTCACCATCTCCAGGGAAAAATTCTACCAAATGATCGAAACAACTTGGATGATTTCCAAATGTTTTATCAAAAATGTCATAATTTCTTTCTATTGATGTAGATTATGTTCTACTAGAGGTAGATTACATTGTTAATATGGTTTACATCTATCATTGAAGTGAATCCCAGTATAAGGGATCTCTCTAAATAGATTCAACAATGGGAATACCTTATTTTCGTGAAGAGTTGTAACTATAGGGGTAACCCTCATAGTGAAAAGTCATTATGTTAGAGAGGGGAGGACCTTCTAATTTATCAATCTTTTCATTGTTAAGAGGTTTTTCACTTGTGGAATCCTGAGAAGTGTTATCGTGATTGATATTTGTGTTATTATAAAGATTACCTTCATGAAACATGTTCTAGAGAGGACCTACAGAAGTACTAATAAGGATATCATAGGGAGAACCACTATGGTTGAAGCCTCTCTCTCTCTTTAATGATGAGTCTGCAGAGTATTGGTCCACCATTGATAGGTGTTGTAGGGTCGTGTACATGTCCTTTATAATCAATATAGTAATATTTTCCTTATTTTGGTTTATTTTATGCTTTTGGTTGGCTCTCCTCTTTGTCATTCTCTTTTGGGTAGGTTGGTGACTGATTTGGAAGGCCCTTCACTTTGGTGGATCATGAATCATCGATAGAACCTATTGATGAGCTTATTGTTTTTAAATTGAAATATGGGATTATCCATTATTTACTAATGAAATATAATGATGTGTCCCTTCAATATTGGTGAGAATTTGTTTCATCGTTTTAATATCGATCGACCCATATCGTCGGTATTCTTCAGATTGAATGGGTTAGAGATGGGTGCCTTCTTCGGAGTTTCTACCTAGATATACTAATAGGCCTAAAAGATGGATGTGGGAATGAATACCATTTTTATGACATTACCATAATATTTTGATTTTTCTCTTTAAATGGATTTAGGTTTTGGTCCCACACTCATGAATCGGTTAGGATATTCCAATGATCTATTTCATCGTGTATAGGGGAAGGGTTATGGGACTACTCCATGATGGTTTACAGGGTATATCGATTAACACCTTCTATTGGTGTGATCATGATCTGCTGAACAATCCATAATAAATGGTTAGTAATATAGGAATCCCTATCTATTTCTTCCAAGATATGTTCATGGGATTTTTCATTTTGGTCTATAATATGTTTTTATTCCTAATTGGGAGCGGCAGTATGTGACTTCATTTATCCTCTATTTTCCATCAGAATATGTTGAGAAACGTTATATACATGTGATGGAATATGTTTCTACCCCCTATTTGGTGTCTAAATATTATAACATGATTCCCTTAGTTCTACCATAATATGATGGTCATCTAGCTTCATGTGATTTGGAATGTAGGCCTACTCATAGGTTTTTGTCGTAGAGTGTGTGTGGTTTTTTTAGTGGAATTATAAATATGGTCCCGCTTCCATTGGATTGAAGCTCATAGAGCTTGGAGAAATATCTTATATTCCTAAGTGTGAGTGGCTAAAGTATGAATCTTCTAGGTGTATTTCTCAATAGGATTATAATAGGTGGTGGCTGTATAGTGTTTATGATTTTGTCAATTGTTGGGATCCCTCTTAAGAAATATTCGAGTTGAAGTGAGTTCATGGTTTCCCTATTGATCCACCATCCAAATATAATGATGGTATTGATTGTTTATATTTTGGGATAGGTACCCAAATTAGTTTTCATTGGTGATAAGTTCCACTATCATTGTTATAAATATCCCCTCATTGGTTTGGTTGTGATGATTCAGTTCTTAGATGATCTCACATGTAGCATCCATGGATGGAATGGCACCATGTAGGCAGTACTCCCACACCATCATATCACCAATTGGTGTTAGAGGTGTTGGATAGGTGACATTGGTATTTTTCTCATTCGGTCCATTTCTTTTTTTGGTAGATGAAGTGTGAGAACATTCAGTGGATAAATATTCCAACATATTAGATTGAAGGGGGTTCTAAAAATTTTATACCTAAATCATGAACACCACAAACAAGAACTTCAACTAGTGTAGTATCACATATAATCTTGTGATTGACCAATCATTTTCATAGGTAAAATATTCATGAAATGTTTAATATTATTGTTTTCATGAAACACACAAAACCAAGTGGCCTGATATACCATGTAGTGTAGTCATTTTTATTCTATAAAGAATTCACATCAGGTTCTCCATTTCTTAAAGAAAACTGAAATAAAAAAATTACTTAATGTCCAGGGTGATGCATTCAACTTTTTATAATGAATTATTCATGTGGGGTTCACCATTTTTAATTGATAAATTTCCAATGAGATTCTTTCAAAAAATCGAAAACACCCAACATATCTCATATCCAATTTAGTTTCATGTAAACTCCTTTTCAGACCTACTTTATATGTAATGTGGTCACTAATGTTTTTTTCTAGTGTAAATTTTGGATTCTCAATAGTTCAGATGATGGTTGGTTGGGATCATTGCACCATGTTCGAGGGAATTATTTCTACTCCATGTGTGTCTTATATATTAAAAAAATTGAACCCTTCCCAAATCTCTAGGACAAGAATAGTTTCCCATATTCTAAAGATTGGTTGAAACTGTGAAAATAGTTGATGAGTTCTGTGAATTCAAGGTTCAACTTCTATAATTTACTTATTAATTATACTTAATTTAATATTCAGTGGATTAAATCCATAAAGGGAACATTGGATTTTATTTCCATCCATGGAAGCTGAAGGTGTTTTATAGAATTAGGATTAGGCCAATGAAATGGGATTTCTACATATCCTTGTGAATGAATGAAGAACCCATGTAGTTTTATGCCACATAATAGGACACATGATTCGTTTTTAGGTAATATGATTATGATGGACCTATGTAGTTTAATTTAATATAGTATATACACATAGGATAAAACTTCCTAGTAATGTTTGGTGTGGGATTTACACATGAGAATCCCATTCTGGGAAATAAAAAAAGGCAAAATGTCTCAATGATAGTGGTTTGAGAAGGATAGAAGTAATATGTTCTCTTAGGTATCTCATAGGGAATATATCTAAAGTGAGTGAGGTGTGTTGATTATCTATTGGGAATATGGCCCTCTACCTCGGGGCAAGATTACATTGGGTATGTGCCCCAAAGAGAATATTTGTTGGGGAATTTTTTCTTTGAGGAAGACTATTGTAAGAACCCAGATCTCTTTTCAGGTTTGTTTTTCCTTTTTCTGAAGTTTTTGAGAAAAATGAATTTTCTGGAAATTTCAGAAGTACACGCTGTGTACTTTCTGAGTACACGCCATGTACACTTTCCTCAGCTCGAAGCCGTGTGATGGCGGTGTCCGGGCCACACACACGTTGTGTAAGGCTGAGGTGGAGGCCGATTTTTTTGGAGTACAGAAAAATTTGAAGTACACGCCTTGTACTCCAAAAGTACATGCTGTGTACATTATTTTTTTATTAAACGGACCGGGGTTGCGTCTAACCCCCATGTTCGTCTTCTTCTTCAGGTTTTGACCATCTGGGAGCGACCGTATGGCCGGATCTTCGACGGATTCCCGCCTTGCTGTCTATTCTCCGATTCGATCATGGTCAGTTGCATTGGAATCACAGCTGTGAGTTCTTCCTTCTTCTTTAGTCTTGTTTCTTGATTCCTCCTAGTTTCCAAGTTATCGTGGGATGAACGTTTTGTAAATTTTCTAAGATCTACGTCGTTCTAACGGGAATCTGTCATCTAGTTACACGTATATCAATCTCCTAGGATCAAGGTAGGTGGTTTGTGCCTTTCTGTAGAAATTCTTTGAGTATTAGGTGGAAATTCCACCAATACCATTGAACGGGGTATTGTGTGTTTCCTATTTTTCCCTTTCTACTTGCTCGCTTTGCATGATTGTTTTAGTAGAGGTTATTGCTTGTGATTAGACTATTTTGTTTGTGCTCAGTTTCTCTTGCCAGGCCTAGTTATAGGATTGTGGACTGTTGTTTTATTACTGCTGTTGATCCTTTTTTTATAGCCAAGTAGTTCTTGAGGTTTACTTGGACGATGTACACATGCGTTGAGTATGTTTAGTTATACTCAGGACTATGAGAACCTAGAGTAGTATACCAAAGGGATAATTGACAGAAGGGCTTCTCCAGAGTGTCTTTTTAATCATGATGCGGGGCCAAGTGGAGAATTGACGGAAGGGATTCTCCAGAGTTCCTTTAACTACGACGCGGGCCACAGGGGGAATTGAAGTTGAGTGCTTCCCCAGAGAGCCTTTAGCACGATACGAGACTCTAGGGGGAATTGACGGTGAGTGCTTCCCCAAAGAGTCTGCATAAAATACGTAGCTAAACTAGAGGGGTGAGACCGTGTGTGCCTCACATAGGGTTTCTAGTACTTAGAGGTTGAATCATAGGGGTTAGAATGTGAGAGCTACCCAGAGGGTTACCTATTTACTTTTTGTTGTTGGCTGCTTACTTGTGTGCTATGCTTGTTAGAACTGGGTTATGTAGTTGTTGTGATTTTTTGTTTACTACTTCATGTTTTAGTACTGCCATGTATTCATTAACTATTAGGCACCGATCTTTTGGTGGTTTCCTACAAGGATTGTATCTCATACCCTGTTTGGGCCATGCTTTTGGGCCCAAGCAGACTATGTTGTTGTAGGTATAGATAAGGGAAAGAACCCTTCTACTTCAGGGTCTTGACTGCACCAGGAGCTGGGGAGCATGGGACTGAGCCGTGGCTCGTGATTCTGAGGAGACTACTTTGTTTTTCTTTAGCACTTGGTTTCAGTTGTATTTCAGCACGTTGTTGTGTTTATGTTTCTTTAGATACTTGTACGTGCTACATCATTTTCATCATAGTTATATATCTACATTGTTTCTGTTGTTTGGTTTCTATTGTTATGCATGTCATTTACTGCTTCTGTTGTTTATTGTTGTTTTCTTACCTTGTGTACCTTACTGAATGAGGGCATAGTAACCCACTGAATCACTAAGGCCCTCACTGCTAGTCGGCACCCTCTCGCATCTGGGGGAACGCGCTTGAGGTCATGTGGCGAACCGGGTACGGGGCACCAGTGGAGGGGCTCCGGACTCGGGATGTTACAAAGTGGTATCAAAGGATTTTTTTCTATTGCTTTACTATTTGGAGACTTTAGCCAAGGATAAGACGGATTTGGTACTTGGTATTAATCTGTACCTGGGAGTAGCTAACCCGTGTACAGGGAAAAACCATACTACCTCGTTAATTGCAGTTTTCCTGTATTTGAGATTTTATAGTTGGTATGTTTTCACCTAGAATGATTCGTATGACTTGTGTGGTTATTGTTTTGATATTTTGGTTTTATTTCTGTCGCAACCCAATGCGATGATGGTATTCCATCTCATGCATCATATAGGTACTTGTAGAAATCACATGTCATGCATTCTTGACAATCCATCTAGGGTGCATTAGCGATTGCATGCTACTGTGATATACTTTGTTTAGATTATGCATGTTTTTGTGAGAGTTGCTTGATAGATTATTTTCTGCTATGTTATAAAACTTGTGTTCAGTTTCTTGCTTAAAATGAACACCAAATTTTGGTTCTTGAGGTGTTATGGTCCCTCACGGATCGGAAATTGGCATCCTTTCCCTTGTTTTTAGTGTGTCTAGAATTCTGCGCAGTTTCTGAGCTACTACCCAGAAAAACCCAGAATACACAGCATGTACTTTTTAGATACACGTTGTGTAGTTGTCAGGCAGTGTCACTGACTGTGTGAGCAGAACACGATGTCGTGGGAGTAACTTTGGGAACACGCCGTGTACCAATGTTACACGCCGTGTGACTTTGGAGCCATGTGCCCGGCCGTGTCACTAAAAACATGGGTCGGGAAAGCTCGGGTAGAACACGCCGTGTCCATAGGGAACATGCCGTGTAGTCTTTTCCAGGTACCCAGCCGTGTAATGACCAACATGGGCCTGCGTGACCTTCCTTTCCACATGCCGTGATTGTTCGGAACATGCCGTGTAGTCTTTCCCAGGTACCCGGCCATGTCACGAAAAACACGGGACGATGTCGCCTTCGCCTATTCACACCATTCTTATTTGGAGCACGCCGTTTAAGGTCCAGCCATGTAGACGGCTGTGTACTCAACAACACGGACCGCCGAAGCCTTGTCTAGTGCATGTCGTTCTTGTTTCGAACACGCCATGTAGTCTCGGGTTGAGTCGGACCATGTGGGTTAGCCGTGTAAGGAGACTCGGGCAGGGGAATAGTTTTCATGTACACGTCGTGTGTGGGTGTCAACAAGCCGTGTAGTTTGTAGTGTACACGACTTGTAGGGAAGGGGTACATGCCGATGTCAATGGTCTCAAAAGACACGTCGTGTAGTTTTATACACGCCGTGTAGTCATGTTTTGAAATCTTTTGTGTTTTTCTTCCCCTGTTTCCGTTTGTACTCTTGTGTTCTCTGTCCTTGTTTCCTGATCTAAGGTGTGCTTTTGATCTTTCATAGTTATGCCTCTGAGACATCCTCCAGTCGTACATCTGTCGTCAGGCTATGATCAGACGCCAGATATGGTAGATCAAAGACTTCCTGTCGATCCCCCAGCCGAGCCAGCTTTGGCACCGGTTGTTGTACCAGTTGTGGGCACCGATGCGCAGTTCCGGGAAGGTTTCATGAGGATGATTCAGGACTTCTAGGGAGCACCGCCTCCTGCCTCGTCTATGGTATACTTTACGTGGGTCTTTCAGCAGCAGCATCCTCCCACGTTCTCGGGGGAGGGAGGACCTCAGGCTACAGGGTCATGGCTGGAAGCCATGATGGCTATCTTCGAACATCTGGAGACACCTCCAGAGAGGCGGGTCAGGATCGCCACATACATGCTCTGAGACTCCGCCAAGAGGTGTTGGGACATGATCTCATAGGCGGGTCAGCATCAGGATATGACTTGGGAGGAGTTCCAGCGCGTGTTCTACGACTACTTCTACCCGGAGACCTTGAGGGACGATCGAGACTGGGAGTTCATGAGCTTAGAGAAGGGTACTCTATCTGTCATTGAGTATTCCTCTCGTTTCACTGATCTGCAGCATTTTACACCCCTTCGGGATGGGAGTGGGGTGTTCATGGCGAGGAAGGTTGAGGATGGACTCAGTCGGGAGATCCGCTCAGAGGTGAACATCTTCCACCTGACTTCCATTACTTCCATCGTCAGCCATGCACTGATTACGGAACACAATCTGAGAGACTCTGGAGCTGCAAGCCAGGGTGGTTCTACTTCCAGAGCTAGATTTCCTTTGGATGAAAGCAAGAAGCACCATAGGGAGCCTACGCGTGGTGATTTGAGGAAGCGAGTTGCATCATCAGGCTGCCAGGTGACATGCTATCAGTGTGGCCGGACAGGGCACATGAGGCCGCAGTGTCAGAGGGACCCAGTGGAGTGCTGATCTTGCGGCAATATGGGTCACCTTTAGCGTTTCTGCCAGGTCTTCTCACCAGTAACAGGTGATCGAGGTTCTTCTATGACTCCTCATTCAAGAGCAGCGCCACCAGTCTCTCACCAGTCAGGGAACTGGAGTTATTTCGGTCATTCAGGCTGAGGCGGAGGTCGAGGTCGTGGCAGTCAGCCACAATTTCCTCAGCACTAGCAGGGCGGTTCAGCTCAGAGTGGTCATCCAGGGGTGCAGGGCAGTGGTGCAGGCTAGTCTTTCGTCGTGGAGTAGACTAATCATGAGCAGGATCTCGGCCCTTCTACTGTTCGAGGTACGGTTTTAGTAGCCTCAGTTTTATCTTTATCCCTTTTCGATAATGGTTCTCCACATAGATTTATCTATATTGCTGTTGTGGAGAGACTTGGTCTCTGCAGCTTTTCTTCTGCTGACTCGTTGACACTAGACGCACACATGGGGACAAGTACATCTAGTGTACGCCAGTGTAGAGAGTTCCCTCTCGAGGTTGCAGGTTGTCACTTATTATGGGATCTCTATGTCCTGGAGATGACATGCTATGATGTCATTCTCGGCATGTACTAGTTGATTACCTTTTAGGCAGTCGTTGACTGTTATTGCTGCAGAGTCAGTTTCATTTCACCAGAAGGTGAATCTTTCCATCATAGAGGCTAATGAGACATTAGGGCGAGTCAGGCGGGACTCGAGCACCTTGGGTTATGAGGGGTGACAGCCCAGATTGCTATCCTTTATCTGGAAGATCAGGGGACTCCATAGTTGGACTTTCCTCCAATGGTGGATCGCTTCAGGGATGTCATTCTAGATGACTTTTTAGGTTTGCCTCCGGAGCGTGAGGTAGACTTCTCTATTGAGCTCGTTCCAGGAGTGGAACTGGTGTCCATTCCTCCATATAGGATGGTCACACCTGAGTTGCTGGAGCTCAAGAAGCAGTTGGAGGAGCTACAAGCTAAGGGTTTCATTCGACCCTGTACTTCTCCTTGGGGTTCGCCTGTTCTGTTTGTGGAGAAGGAAGACGGTATCCTTCGGCTTTGTGTGGATTATCGGAAGCTGAACCAGTTGATGGTCAAGAACCGATATCCCTTGCCGCGGATTGATGACATGTTCGATAATCTTCGTGGAGCCCAGATTTTCTAGAAGATAGACTTGAGGTCCGGTTATCATCAGTTGTGCGTTAGACCATCAGATATACCTCTGATAGCCTTCAGGAACAAGTATGGTCTATACGAGTATACAGTCATGCCCTTCGGACTCACAAACGCACCTGCAGTTTTTATGGCACTGATGAAGCGAGTGTTCCATCCTTATTTGGACTCCTTTGTCATGGTCTTCGTGGACGATATCTTGGTGTGCTCTCACACTCGACACGACCATGCCACACATCTTGAGATCGTTCTGAGTACACTGAGAGAGCATCAGATTTATGCTAAACTCTCGAAGTGCCACTTCTGGATGGATCAGATTCACTTATTGGGTCACGTCATCTCAGAGGCAGGAGTATCAGTGGACACAGAGAAAGTGAGAGCTGTAGTTTCCTGGGAGCAGCCGAAGAAATTATTTGAGGTACAGAGTTTCCAAGGGCTGGTTAGATACTACAGACGCTTCATTCAGGTCTTTTCTCATCTAGCAGCACCTTTGATAGGTCTGACCAAGAAGGGGGCGAAGTTCGTATGGTCAGATTCTTGTGAGTCAGCCTTTCATAAGCTAAAAGAGAGGTTGATGTCAGCACCGATACTAGTCTAGCCAGAGCCAGGAAGGAGTTACACTGTTTACTGTGATTCTTTAGGTATCGGGTTGGGATCTGTGCTTATGCAGGGAGATAGAGTCGTTGCGTATGGGTCTCGGCAGTTGAGGCAACATGAGAAGAACTACCCTATGCACGATCTGAGTTGGCAACTGTTGTTCATGCCTTGCACTATTAAACACACTATCTTATGGGATAGCACTTTGTGGTTTTCACTGAACACAAGAGTCTCAAGTATATCTTCACTCAGCGTGATCAGAATATGAGGCAGCGTAGGTGGGTTGAGTATCTACAGTCTTTTGACTTCGATCTTGCCTATACGCCGGGAAAGGGAAACGCCGTGGCAGATGCTTTGAGTAGGATAACTCAGATTTAGGAAGTTCAGGTGGCCAGTAGTGAGTGGTAGCTGATGGATCTGTTCTTTGAGATGCATCTGGAGGTACATGAAATATAGGGACATACTTTTCTACCTTCTGTAGTTGTTACCTCCACGCTACTTGATCGGGTACAGATGAGGCAGCTATCAGACTCAAAAGGCTTAGTCCTGTAGGATAGTGTGTCAGGATGGGACCCTCTTCTTGGATGGACAGTGGGTGAGGATGAGATCTTGCGCTTCCTGGGACGTGTATGGGTGCCAGCCGACATATGGGAGGAGCTGATGCGGGATTTCCATTCCTCAGTTTGGGCAGTTCATCTTAGCGTCACCAAGATGTATCGGGACCTTCATCACCAATACTAGTGGCTAGGTATGATGAAGGATTTTGTTTGTTTTGTCTTAAGATGTTCTACTTGTCAGCAGGTGAAAGCAGAGCATCCTCGACTAGCAGGCCTTTTACCGTAGTTACCCATTCTGGAGTGGAAGTGGAACAATGTTGCGATGGACTTCGTGACCGGTTTGCTGAGATTTCCACGAGGGAACAATGCTCTTTGGGTTGTCGTCAACAGACATAAAAAGGTTTCTCACATCTTGCCAATCAAGGAGACCTTCAGTGTCGATGATCTGAGATGACTTTACATCAGAGAGATCATTCGTCTGCACAGTGTTTCACGCTCTATTGTTTCAGACATAGATGCGCTCTTTAACTCTCGTTTCTGGAAGGGACTTCAGAAGGCCTTGGGTACACAGGTACTTTTGAGTACAGCTTACCATCTCACATTGACGGCTAGTCCAAGCGCACGATCCAGCTGCTTGAGGTTATTCTCCGAGCTTGCATCCTTGACTTTGGCGGTTCTTGGGAGAATCATATTCCTCTGGTGGAGTTTGACTACAACAACAGTTTCCAGGTGACCATTCAAATGATGCCATACGAGGATTTATACGGTAGGCCATGCCGATCACCCTTATGCTGACTAGAGGTAGGAGAGGCAGCTTGGCTGGGACCTCGTCTTGTTCAAGAGACCTTAGAGCAGATAGAGCTGATTCGGAAGAGGATGGCTATAGTGTAGTCTCGAAAGAAGTCTTATTCTGATCAACGAAGATAACCTCTAGAGTTCGAGGTCGGTGATCAGGTTTTACTACATGTCGCACCGATGTTGGGGCACAAGAGGATTCAGAGACAGGGTAAGATTTCGCCACGGTATGTCGGGCCGTTTGAGGTCTTGAAGAGAGTGGGGCCAGTTGCCTATCGGTTGCAGCTACCTCAGAGGTATCGTGCCATGCATGACGTCTTCCACATCTCTCAGCTCCGACGCTACTTTTCCGAACCTTCTCACGTCTTTCAACCTGAGGAAGTCGAGCTTGAAGCAGATGCGTCATTCAAGGAGAATCCTCTCCGGATTGTCGTTCGTAGTACGAAGGTTCTCTGCGGGCAGTCTGTTCCTCTGGTACGAGTGCTATGGCAGCACGGAAGAGTACAGGACGAGACCTTGGAGAGGGAGGTCGATGTATGATCGCAGTGGCCGGAACTATTCTGGGTTTCTCCTTCTCCGCCTCATTAGGGAAATTTGGGGGTGAATTTCATTAAGGGGAGAAGTTGGTAAGAACCCGGATATATTTTTAGGTATGTTTTTCCTTTTTCTGGAGTTTTTGAGAAAATGAATTTTCTGTAAATTTCAGAAGTAGGCACTGTGTAATTTCTGAGTACAGGCTATGTACTCTTTCCCCATCTCGAAGCCGTGTGCTGGCTGTGTCTGGGCCACACACACGGTGTGTAAGGCTGAGGTGGAGGCTGGTTTTTTCAGAGTACGGAAAAATTTGATGTACACGCCGTGTACATTATTTTTTTATTAAACGGACCGGGGTTGCGTTTAACCCCCATATCCATCTTCTTCTTCCGGTTTCGACCGTCCGGGAGCGACCATACGGCTGGATCTTCGACGGATTCCTGCCTCGCCATCTGTTCTCCGATTCAAGCACGGTCAGTTGCGTTGGAATCGCAGCGGTGAGTTATTCCATCTACTTTAGCCTTGTTTCTTGATTCCTCTTGGTTTCAAAGTTATCGTGGGATGAACGTTTTGTGCATTTTCTCAGATCTACGTCGTTCTAAGGGGAATCTGTCATCGAGGTTCACGTATATTGATCTCCTAGGATCGAGGTAGGTGGTTTGTGCCTTTTTGTAGAAATTCTATGATTATTATGTGAAAATTCCACCAATACCCTTGAACGGGGTATTAGGTGTTTCCTACTTTTCCCTTGCTGCTTGGCTGCTTTGCATAATTGTTTTATTAGAGGTTATTGCTTGTGATTAGAGTATTTTGTTTTTGCTCAGTTTGTCTTGCCATGCCTAGTTGTAGGATTGTGGAATGTTGTTTTATTGTTGTTGTTGAGCCTTAGTTGATATCCAAGTAGTTCTTGAGGTTTACTTGTACAATGTACACACGCGTTGAGCATGTTTAGTTATACTCAGGACTGCGAGAACCTAGAGTAGTAGACCAAAGGGAGAATTGACAGAAGGGATTCTCCAAAGTGTCTTTTTAATCACGATGCAGGACCAAGTAGAGAATTGATGGAAGGGCTTATCCAGAGTGCCTTTAACTACGACGTGGGTCACAGGGGGAATTGACGTTGAGTGCTTCCCCAGATAGCCTTTAGCACGATACGAGACTATAGGGGGAATTGATGGTGAGTGCTTCCCCAAAGAGTCTGCTTAAATAATGTAACTGAACTAGAGGGGTGAGACTGTGTGTGCCTCCCAGAGGGTTGCTAGTAATTAGAGGTTGAACTATAGGGGTTATACTTTGAGGGCCACCTAGAGGGTTACCTGTTTACTTTTTGTTGCTGGCTGCTTACTTGTGTGCTATGCTTGTTAGAACTGTGGAATTAGCTGTTGTGCATTTCTGTTTACTAATTATTGTTTTAGTACTGCCATGTATTAATTGACTATTAGTCATAGATCTTTGGGTGGTTTCCTACTGGGATTGTATCTCACACCCTGTTTGTGTCATGCTTTTGGGCCCAAGCAGACTATGTTGCCTCAGGTGTAGATAAGGGCAAGCACCCTTCTACTTCAGGGTCTTGACTGCATCAGGAGTTGGGGAGCATGGGACCGAGCCATGGCTCGTGATGCTGAGGAGACTAATTTGTTTTTCTTTTGCACTTGGTTTCAGTTGTATTTCAGCATGTTGTTGTGTTTGTTGTTTTTTTAGATACTTGTACCTGCTACATCATTTTCATCATAGTTATATAACTACATTGTTTCTGCTATTTGGTTTCTGTTGTTATGCATTTAATTTACTACTTCCGTTGTTTATTGTTTTTTCTTACGTTGTATACCTTACCTAATGAGGGAATAGTTCCCCACTGACTCACCAAGGCCCTCGCTGCTAGTCGGCAGCCACTGGCGTTCAGGGGAATGCGCTTGAGGTCATGTGGCGAACCGGGTACGGGGCACCAGTGGAGGGGATCCGAACTCAGGACGTTACAACTATTTTGAGATCATGGTAATATATCATTGAGTGGGAAGGATATAGATGATCTCAAATAAATAAATTCTCAAAAGGATTGTTTCTAGGGAATAAGGCCCTAGGGAAGAGATTCCATGAATTGGGTGAAATGTGGCCCAATGTGAAAAATTTCTCTAGGTATTGGGACCTGCCCAAATGGAAATTTGATCTCATGGGAATAAGTACAGGTGAGGGTGGAAATAAGAGGTATCCTAAGTAATATATCCCCATGAAGAGATAAATTTATTATAGAATATTTTGGGATTAAATATTAAACATGATTCATATATATAACATCAAAAAAGGAATCAAAGCTCATATAGTTTCAGGTGCACAGTTTAAAGTTATGTTAATGGACCATACCATGTAGTTTAACATCATGATTCAGGGATGTTGTTGTATAATTTTGTAACATGAGACTAGGATATTATCCACACTATTTAACATCATGTTTTGGGGATTTTTTATGAATGGTTTGAAAAAGATAATCGAGCAGGGATTAGTCATATAGGTATTCCTTGTAGTGCCTAATCCAATAAGTGGTTTAGTTGATGTAATGAAGAGTTTGGTCTTTACATGGTAAGGGACCATAAAGTATATTGTCTGTAATTACATTTTAGAAGTAGGTGTAGGATGTAATATTAGTTGTTTAAATAAAATGATTAAATAAGATTTATAATCCCATCTGATTCATGCTCGATATGATAAAAAATAAATAATAGACGAATGATAACATTGTATAAGAGTGAAAAAATAATATTTTTATTGGGTTTTTAAGTAAACAGAAATCCCATCCTCTAATATTCAAACATTTTGGAAGTCCATTATGGGGTATGCTAGTAGGAGGAGTATATAATCCTAAAATAAATGGTTTCAGATTATCAATAAGGGATACCCAATCTTGTATTGTTTGAATCATTGAGTTCAAAATAAAGGTAATCCATGATCTAAGGGTTTTATTCTGATACGAATGCCCAAATTCCATATATTTGGTGGTTTTGGAAAAGGATAGGGTTTATCCCTTTTGAGGATTTGATATTATAGAAAGAATTAAATAATGACCTTTTGAATTCGCATAGATCTAAGGGGAATTCTAGGTGGTATAATTACCACATGAAATGGATACCCTAAAAGGGGTATAGCTTCTTGAGTGGAGTATTATTTCGAGTTATGTCAATTTTTCGAGTTGGCCTAGTGAAGTTTACCTCATTAAATGGATTACACATGGTTGGATATTCTTCTACATGGTTAGATCATCTTCTGTGAGTTTGTATTTTCCTCTATATTGTTATATTTCCCTCATATGGTCCACATTCATGGTCTTGGACTCACATTGTCAATACCCATGAGATTATACTCATTTTTTTGGCCTCGGTTGCATTGGAATCACATGATTAGCCTTGTTTATTAAGATTGGTTTCCATTGATCGCATGTGGATGTCCTTAAAAAATATTGATGTCATGAATTGAAAATTCTATAGCTCAATCATGTCTTTTTTTTCTATCTCTAGTTTGTATTTTGAGTTGGAACTGGCTAATTTATAAGAATCCATGAGTAAGTGGTTTACCTAAATAGTTATTCCCAAAAAAGTGACACCTATAATGTCAGTACAGAAGAATGAAATCCATGAAAGGGCCATGTGGACTGTTAGAGAAAAGACATCTTGACATTGCATAGTCACACCATAAGATTAGAGTGGGGACCAAATAGATCACCTCAAATAGATTATCTGACACTGCATATTCAAATCACATAAAGAGTTATGGGACCATGTGGAGAATCCATAAAAGATGCATTGATACAACATGGTCAGACCACATGGTTGCCTAAGGGACCTCATAGAGTATCTTAAAAAGAAAAACTTACACCACATGGTTGGACCGTGTGGTGGGATAAGAGACCTAATGGATAATATTAAAAAGATTAATCAACACCATTTGGTCATCCCATGTTTTGGGGAAACTGACCTTGCAGGATCAGGGGGATCATGGTTCCATAAAGTCCCTTTCTATTTCATCCAAAATCCTAACAAGTGTCCTTAATATGTTCTCATTTCTTTATTTTCCCTCCAATTTATTGATGTTTTCAACACTATTGTAATCATTAATTATATATATATATATATAATTAATTTAATTAAAATCATTCTTAAGTAGTGATAAATTTATTTTATCAATAAAAATAAACGAAATAATGAAAAACAATTCTTTAAAATTTATCCATTTTAATATTAACTTTACTTGTTTTAATCCCAGTATTTATCTTCTAAATAATTAATATTTAACAATCCATTTATATTATAATAAAATCCTTCCATTAAAATAAAATTATTTTGAGTGAATAAAAATATTCAAATTAATAATTATTTTTTATTTCACTCTATAATTATTTATTATTTGTGAGTTATATCATTTTTAATTTGATTCCAGCAATTAACCAAAATAAATATTACTATTAGATACAATAATGTTCAATAACCTTATATCAAATGACTATATATCGAATGACCATATTTTCAATAAATATAAATATAACTTGCATATTTCATTCCCATAAATAGTCATACATGCTTCACTAAAATTCCTTCATCTTATTTGTTTACATATTCCTTAGAATTTCCATTATATTTAAAACAATTTTCATTCATTCAGTAGTGTAATCATGGATATGATATTCATAAAAATCCATGAGGATAATGATTTAATGTTTATGGTTTTTTATATATATGAGTTTTTTATATCTCTTTTAATTTATGTAATGATATGTCATATGGTATTCTCATAATATAATAATGATCATCTCACATTATAATATATTTTTTTAATAAAATATTTGATGCTATGGTTTTTTGTGTTTCATGTGAAACAAGATATCAATCACATATAATTTATTAAAATGGGAATTCATACTATAATCATGTTGTGTTAAATCCTAACCCTCTTATAAAAATTTCCTATACAAAATTTCATTACATAAATGAAAAAAATGATGGAAATTCTACCTCATTACATTATCAGGTTCCTATATTACTTCCTAAATATTTGGATTTATATAGAGAACATTAATTGGGTGAGTGTAATTATTTAATAGTACTTAAACTATATAATAAATTATTTCTAATAGTTGATCCTAATAAGTTAGATCATGTTATAGTCCTATTACCTCTAAATTTAGTACAAGTAATGGATCATATATGTACTTCCTCAGAAGTTATACATGAAACACATCATGAACATAGGAGATGTTAAAAGTATATGAAATGTTTTAATCTATCATCCCCACATTTTCAATGGTTTTTTTTATTTTTTAAAAAATATAGGGATTGTATTTTCATTATCAATGAATCTCAGAACTCTCTTTCATAGTGATACTCAATGGAATACATTATCCCCAACTTCAAAGATAAAATATCTCCAACTCTTTTGTTGACTCTTAGTTGTTTTAATATACCACTAAATGCTTTTAATATTATTTAATATATATGTAAAATTATATATTCCATGATTTTATGACATATAAATATATCCAAACATTATTTTGTTTTTTACAAATTCCCATATAGAGCCATGTATAGTTCCATTTGAATGCTAGAATAGAAAATTTTATAATACGAGAACAATCACAAGTGTGTGTATTAATCCCAAACACATTTGAAATACATTGAACATGTAATTTTAAATTCCTATAGAGTTTTAATATTTTATTTAGATTTACTATCAGTTAAAGGATGCTATATAGTATTACTACTCAAAACTATATTCAATGTTGGTTTAAGACTTATAAAAAACCTTCCAGTAATCCAGATATCTGTATCCAATAAAATTAAATGTGTTACTCCATGTATCCTCAAAACCTACTTTATAAATATATTATGATGTTTATTAAGGGATAAGTATTCTTCAATAAAAATTAAATTTTTTGGGTTCATAAAGTGATTGACTATAACCCAAATGAAATTATGGACAATATATGTTTTGCGGAGTCCTATGAACAAATATATAATGATTTTCTCCATTTTCTATATGGTTATGGGTAATATTATAATAATACCCTTATATAATAGATTACCATTGTTAACTTTCAAGAATACCATGCTTTATAATATATACTATGCAATTGATCTCATCATATTATCCTACTATAAATTATTTTTGAGATTGTTATACATCATTGTGCTTCTAGAACATATAGATAATAAAGATTTATGTGAATAAAAGAACATATCCTTCTCCAATTATTATATTTCTTAATTTCTTATACCTTGTAATTACATCATTATCAATTTTGGACTCTAATATTTTTTAATGTCTTTTTTAACTCTATGTTATCTGTATGAAACTTCTTAATCTTCAAATAGATGGATGGTTGAGTATTAATTTGTGTATGATATAATTTTTCTCCATCCCTTATGATTTCCTGGTCAATCGATTAAAAATATATGATTATTGAGTCTCTATAAATCCTCATAATGGATTTGGTAGAAGTATGTTTCTTTATCATAGCATCATTAACCAAATATTCATTTTTCTGTCATAATGTATTGAGTAATCATAGTTCATGGCCAACCTTGACCATATCCTTTGCCTCTTGTTCAACTGCATTTAAATGAATATATACTATATATTATTTTTACAGGTATATATTTCAAACTTTTCTCTACAAGATTAGTGTCTATAAACCTTTATTGAAAATATTAGCATTTCTAGATTTAGATCATCTATAGGATACTTTTTTTCATGATTCATTAATTAATGAAAGACCGGTGCTCTGACCATGAAATTTTTTATAAGGACACATTTTAATGAGTTATTTAAAACATCATAATATATCACACATTTTACCCCTATGTTGGGTAATCTGAGTACATGTATAATAACCAACCCTCTCTTAAGATCCTTTAAATTTAATTCACATTAATTTATCCAAAGTAACTTGACTCCCATTTAATTTAACATGGTTATTGGATTTTATTTCCATGAAAAATTTAACAAAACGCTTCTATAGTATCCATCTAATACAAGAATACTATGGATATCTATTATAGTGGTTGGTGTGGTCCAATGTTCTATCACCTTCATCATTGATGGATCCACATATATACCATCTCTTTTTATTAAATAACACAATAATTATAAGTTATATAGTAAAATTTTATACTTTTCAAATTTGATATCTAGTTTACCCTTTCTAAATATCTTTTTCACAATCCTAAAATTGCCTTCATACTCTTTTTTATGTTCCAATTTATGATAATATCATCTTTAATTACCACCTAAACTAATCAATGTAATCTGTGAACACTCATTTCATTTTATCCATAAATATATCATGGATTTTGAATAACCTAATGGCATCACATTTAATTCATAGTGTCCATATCCTATATAGAAGGGTTTATTGTGTATATCCACCCTTTTATTCCTTATATAACTATAATAGTATCAAAGGTAAATCTTTAAGAAGTATTGATCCCCTCACATTTAATCAAATAATTCTTCAATATGTGGTGGTGAATACTTATTCTTGATTATTATTTTGTTTAGTCCATGAAAATCTTTTCGAAGACAAATTGACCAATATTTCTTCTTAATAGGGATAACTAGTGCACCCCATGGTGACATACATGGGTATCAAAAACATTTATATAAATTCTCTTGTGTTTTTTCTTTAATTCAACTAAATAAATTGGGGATATTCTATAATGATTCTTTTTCATAGGCTCAGCACAACTTATAAGTTCTATAAAAATTAAACCTCATAATCCAGGGAAAGGACAAAAAACTCCTTAAAAACACACCCACATACTATCATACAATAGGATTATCATCAATTTTGGGTTTCTTTATAACAATTAAAGCTAAATAACCCTCATTATTTGTTATTGAGACCAATATAATGGGATAAATTTTTATATAGATTCTATAGTCATCCTCACATTGATAAATGATCATAATTTTATTTCAAAATATAGATTCCTTATACCAAAAATTTATATGGTATTTATATATACAATCCATTCCAAAAATCACATCAAATTAATTGGTAAAATAATAAAATATTTTGAAGTGAATTCCCAAAAACATCTATCAGATAGTTGTAATATAAATGGGATATAGTAATCATGCCACAATTATTTTTCACTAATAATTAGATATCTAGTCATTTGAGTAGTTATTTGATGGCAATAAATATTTTTCTAATTATAAAATAGTGGGTGGAAAAAAATTAAAATTAAAATTTTTTAGTTCTCATGAGGATAGTGAGTTTAAATTTCATCACTTCATTTTCATGACCCGCATTAAGATCTTTTATTATATAGTATTTTCTTTTTTCACTTGTATTAGGAGGTTGTTGGCCTCAATTTTCATCATTAGCCCTTGGATTGGTTCACTAGTTAGAAATATTTTCTATTCTCCTTTTAATTGACGAAATAGAGAATGGGTGGTGAATAAGGTTAATCTTCCTTTTAACCCATTTAAATTTCCATCCTATTCATATTTCTTTTAATTTAATGTGCATAATGAATTTATATTTTAAACTTGAATCATTTACATATCCCTTTAATAAAATTTCCTCTAAGAATTTTCCATTATTTTTATCATTTAGTAAGATTAATATTTTTTTCCTCTATGTTTTTTATTATTAAAGTTTTTTAGAAAATCTTTTTCTATTATTATAGACAAAAACATGAGAAAATGGGAGTATATATACTCTCATTATAATTTGATATCACATCAAAAAATTTCTTCATAGTTACAAATGTATCTTATAAACATTTATTTCCTAGTTATTTGTTATAAGACAATAATCAAATAGTAATTTTTTCTTTTGTGGTGAATGATAAATAATATAAGTGTACCTTCCTATTCTTATAATGCTTCCATTATAGGTTACATTATATTCAACTTCCTTTTTCTTCAAATCTGGGAATTTTCAATCTATTTTACTGTAAATTGTTATGGGAAACTTTTTATAGAAAAATAACATCATAAAATCCTCCAATTCCATGGAGTCTGTTTTTTCCTCCTATGCTGTATTATTAATGAGTGCACACTATATTAAGGTTTCAACTTCCAAATGATATATAAATAAAACATACATTTCATTATTTTACCAAAAGTGAGTATAAAATATCTTTGATATTGTGTTGGTTGATTTTTTAGTGATTAGTTGATTGGATGACCCACAAAATGATTATGGAAATTACCAACCAAATAATTAAATGGGTTTTTCTTCCATAGATATTGAATTTGGTATAAGAGTATTATTTTTGTTGTTATTCATATCTCGAGTTTTTTGGGTGATGATAGAAATGTTATTTTTTACTCTAGATCCTGTCATTTTTGAATTGTCAATGGGACGGTCATTTAACTATCCATAACACATGTTATTAGCTTGTTTCCTCAGAGTTATATCCATTAAATAAAACCAAATGGGTTGGTGTGGTTATAATTAGATAATAATAAAAGTAATATTATAAGGAAAATTGATCCTAAGATGTCCGATATTATAAATCCCTCTTTTAAACACATGATATTTTTGGTTCATCCTATATAATGTTTTCTTTATCCTAAGTTCTTTAAGGTTTTATCCTCTTATTCTTCATAACATAGTCCTAAAAATAATTAAAATACTCTCAGATATCAACTGAGATGACCCAACCATATAATAAATTCGTATTACACATTTTAAATTAATATTCACTATATATCATAATAAATCATTCCTACAAACCTAAAGTTTTAGTGTCTTTGTTGATTAGATACATAACTAAATTATTCCACAAACAATACTCAATATATCCCACAATTGTTCTTTATACATGATAACCTTTTAGACATATAATATAAAATATATTTTTTAATAACCCATGGAATGGAGATAAAAGAATGGTTGATGTTTGATGATAAATAAGGATACATAAGAGGGATAATAATAAAAGATTAAAAGTGAACATAAGATTATAATTTGGGTATGTGAAGGTTATCAAGATACATAGACATTAAATATTAAAATCATACCACATAAAAAATATCATAAGTCATGATTCATTGAATAAGGGTTTTGGACTAATATAAATAATTTGTAATAAGACTGTGGAAACTTGAGTAAATAATCATTACCCATGAATAGATAACATATTCATAATAATGTCCCATTAAAGTGTTTCATATATAAAAGTTTATAAAATAATTTCCTATGCTAGGTCTTACTTCAAAAACCACTTTATATAATGTATTGAGTCCCATATTGGATAGGGTTATTCTCCAAAATCATCTATAAGTCATATCAAGATATATAAGAATTTAAAATATACATTGGAGGGCTATATAATTCATTTTCGATGTGTTACTTTGTGGATAAAAACCCTTAGTGGTTCATGTTCATTCCCCATTCCCATTCATCTCATGAGATAAAAGTTTTCCCAATTCATTGGAGGCATATATAATTTAAAGCCCTACAATCACATAATGATAATGAATACATATTTGTACCATATGAAATTGAAATAATTCATGATATAATCACAGCATAATTTACCCTAGTGAATAAAATGGTTCTTTTTAGATATTTCCCCCCAAAAAGATCATAATCCATCCATAGAACATATCCCAAGTGAAACCTAAGAAACATTAAAGGTGTTTGTATAGATAAAAACCACTTTATAAAAGTAATTTATAATTTCTTTTAAAAATAAGATAAAATTTCATTTTTATAACATTTATATAAATGTAAATATTTTTTTAAACAAGTATAACATGGAATAATTTTAGATATACCAAAAAACATGGATATAAAAATTCAGAAAGAGTAATATATATTGGTGGGAAAATGTGTTTATGTGAAAATTATTAAAAAATTATATTTTCTCATACATTAATAAATAAAGTAATGTAATTAGAAATCAATCATGTTAAAAATGAATCGTGTATAAAATATTAAAAATAATCCATTCAATTATTTGAAATACATTAAAAAAGGGACATATAAAATCATTAAATCATACCAAAAGAAACCATAAAACCGTATAATGAATATGGACATGGAGGAGAAATATTCCTTTCAAAAAAGATGAGAGAGGTTCATCTATATTTACCAACATCATATTATTAAATATATGATCCCAAGAGAGAAGAAATCCAAAAAAATAAATTTAAAATTTATATAATATAATAAAATAAATATATTTTTAGAGATAATGAATATATAATTTCTCTCATTAGAAATTTAAATATAATAAACCATGAATTGTAATGTGGTATTGGAAAATAAACCCTTACCTTGGATTCCAGAACATTAAGACATTATATAAGATCCTATATAATAAATTTTTTAATTATTTATATTTATAAGAACCTTATAAATTATTAAAATATGTAATATCTGTCATTTATAATTTCCTATTACCCAAATATCAATTATTTAAAGTTAAAATTCTTATTTGGTTGGTGGTGGTTTAGTATTTAACATGCATTATTCAGTTTGTATGATCATTTCCATGCTACTTTATCATGTTTTCATCATATGGATATTTTTTATGAGGATTTAATATATGTGATTGATATAGTTATAGAATCCATTTTTTATTTCATTGAATTTATGGTGTTAATTTAACAGGAATACTTAAAAATTAATTTTTTAAAAAATTTTATTTTTTAAAATAATTAATTTTATTCAGAAATACACTTATATATATCAATATTTTAGATTTATGAAAAAAATTTAAATTAAATATTATTATAGTTTTTATGTTTTAATTTTTATTCATGACATAAATATTATAAAATTTTTTAAGTATATAGTTGAACCAACCAATACAAGAACATGTTATAACAACTTAATGAGTACAAAATGTTACTGTATAATAAAAATACCACTTTTAAAGAAGTTTGATGATTTCATAAAAAATTATTAAGGTGGTGTATCGAATTTTTTAAGAGGATTTTTATGAATATATAGAAGAATTATTATATAGAAAATAACACTAACCTTGAAAGCCTGAATCTTTTCCAAGGGAGCCTCTTGTAAATGATGGATTTGTGACTCTTTCTTTTGACCGATGGTTTCCAAATGTGGGATAATATTTCTATTGAGAGAATTTTGGTAGGTTTTAAATATAAATTAAAATGAATTATGTAGGTTGTGGTGAGTCATAGAGGGGTCCTCATATATGATAGGTGTCTCATTTTTCTAAATATCCACTACTTAATAATACAACAAAGTAATTTTTAGGTAATGTAAATCCATATGTAAACAATTATGAATATAATATAAGGGTAAGTCATTCATTCCCCCATATAAACATTTTGAGATATTGTTATGTGATATTTTATGAATTATCTATTGATTAAACAGATTTTATTATTTTACCATTTATCGTGACGATTAACGTTTAACATGGTGTCATATATTTTATGAATAAAAATAAAATGGAAATTATTAACTAATTTTGATAATAAAATTCCAAATATAAAATACATTTTATTTGATTCTATTTCAAAAAGTGTTTAAAATTAATTTTTAAATAATAAATGTATAATGCATGAAGAGAGTTTAAGAAAAATTTATCATAACCATAAAAAGACATTTATTCATATTCTTTATCAAATAATAATAATAATAGGAATGGAAGTTTATTTGAATATATATATATATAACGAATTTCTTAAAAATTGTTCTTCAATAGTGATAAATTTAAATTTTCACTAGAAATATCCAAAATACCATAAATTTTTTTAGAAACAATCCATTTAACATTAAATGAACTTAATCACATATAATTATTTATATTATAACCATTCAATATTTATCAATATATCAATATTATAATATAATATTTCCGTAAAAATAAAAAATATAGAATGTATAAAAATATTTTAATTAATTATTATCATTTTATTTCACACAATAATTAATTTTTATTTATGAATTATAATCATTTTAATTTGATGTAAATAATTAAATAAAATTAATATACCTATTAAATATTACCATATCCAATGATAATATATCCAATTTTGATATTTCTAATATTTATATGCCAAATATACATATTCTAAATGTCTATATGTCAAAGTATCATATGGCCTACACCCAAATATATAATATTAATATTTCATTCATATATATACTAACATACCTCCCTAAAATTCATCCATCTAATTATATTACATCTCCCTTAAAATATATATTAATAACTATTATATTGCAAAAAGGTTTTATTACGTCTATAGTTTTAATTTGGTTTCTGATCTTCATGGAAAACCCTGAGCATATTTATTTCATTTTCATGGTTTTGATATTTTTATGTGGTTTTATCCCTCTTTTAACATTATTAATAATGTTTCACATTATATTCTAAAAATATATTAATTATTATCTCATATTAAAATATTTAATCTTAATGAAATATATAATGGTTAATTATAGTTTAGTATTTAATAATAAAAAAAATATCTTTATGAAAATAAATTTATTTAAAAGTGTACGCATAATAAAATCATTGTGTTATTATATATATACCATGCTACAACAAAATATGTTTCATGTATAATGTTTTTGTGGACTCTAAAATTGAATGATGGTAAATTATGAATTTATTTCAGTAATATTTTCAACTATATTTTTTAAACTATGTTTTATTAAGGTCACTATTTTGTGTCTAATCGTAATGAATTTGGCTCAATGTTTTTTACAAGGAGAGAATTTAGGTCCTGTAGAGTGATTATGAAAGGAGTTTGGAGGAGTTTTATTAGATAAACCAAATATAAGCATTTTACTATAAATTTTTATTATTAATATTACATATATATTATCAAATATTATAATTAAAAAAACTTATTAGTGTCATAAAGATCAATTATATACATTAAATATATATTTTAATTTAATCCATGTAAGGATGTAATGGGAAAAAATGTCTCATTCCATAGAGGCGGTTGTCCGAACTTACACAGATGACACATTCATTTTCCATATAGTGGGAGGGGGTGTAAGGACCAAATAATTATCATTTAATAATATTATTCATGCCATAATTATTATATTTTTTATTAAATGGAACATTTTTACCAGCCATGATGTTGTGAAAAAATATAACAAGTTGTTCATTGATATGGTTTTCCGTACAAACGCATAACAATTTCTTTAGTTTTTGAGTGGTTTTGGTGGAAGTTATAAAATTGATATTAAATTAGTATAATAACATTAATAATATTAATAATTATTATTATATCATAATTTCATTGGTGTAAAACATTTTATACGATACAATAATAAAATAACTAATAGAGCTCGATTTAGAGTATTACCTCTCTCTTTGGATGTTCTCCCTTAGGTAACACATTAAGGCTACATAGATTGGTCTTTTGAAAATGAAAACGACTTTAGGATAAGGGGTTAGTGTTTAGAAGATACTAGTCAATTTTTTTCTATATCTATGACTTTTAAATTAGTGTATAAGTTTTCAGGAAGTGATCCCCTTTTATAAGTGTTGAAAATGGCACTTTTGTTAATACCCATTTTATTGTCCATGATGACATGACACTATTCATAGTTCAATTGTTTCAAAAGATAAATATAATAAATTTTTGGGTAATATAAGGTCTAGTAATCCACCAAAATTCATTTAAAAACATTTTTTAATTATTTTTCAAGCCTTTTACCACAGTATTTTTACATTTAACCATTTTTGTGTTTCCCTTAGTAACTATTTTTTACCCATGAAATTATTATTTTAACAAAATTATAAGGAAACATTACTTAAAAAATATTTTATGAACCTAAATTTAATATATTTTTAATATAATGTAATTTTTTATTGATATAATTTAAATTTAACCTTAAAACATTTAATACATTGAAAAACTATTTTGTAGAAGATATTGTTTTTTCCATTAAATGTTTTCATTAATATTTAACATTGATTAACAATTAAATTAGTGAAAATATAATGTCATAGACATGTAAAAATAATATAAAATTATTTATATAATATTGATCAGTTTAATTTATTTTATAAATATTACCCAATATTAAAAAACAATTTTTTTTGCGAATAAACCTTTCATCATTATCATGGTAATTAAAATTAAACTTTATATAATAATTTTATTATTAAAAATTAAAAATAAATTACTAAATAATATGAAAACATTTATCTAAAATGTTTAATTTATTTTTTAAAATTTCGATTTAATAATTGATAAAAATTTAATTTTTAATATAAGTGCTTAAAAATAATTTTTATATTAAAATTATAATTAACTTTCACAAATGTTAAAATTGGGTTTTATAAATTCAACATAGTGTTTCGGAAATATTAAATCATATTTATTAATATATATTTTTTATATAAAAATTTTTCAATTAAATTTAAGTCATTCTTGTGTTTTAATAATGTCATAAAAGTGACATTGTTAGCAAAATCGTCAATTTTTCACTATTCTACAAATAAAATTAAAGAAAAATATCAAAAAATAATACCAATATAATATTAAAATTATGAATAAAAAATGATGTTTATTTTTTCAAATTAAAATTACAAAATATATAAACTTCCCTTCTATAAAAAAATATAATATATAATGGAAAACTATGGTTATTGAAAAATTCCCTTTAAAAACATTAAGTGTTATAAATCTTATTATATAAGAATTTATAATTGATTACAATATGATTATTTATAATATATTTTATAATTATTAAATTATATTAATAATTTAATCTAATCTATCACGTCTTGATTTAATTAGTTGTTTCATGTGAAGCAAGCTATCGAACATAGTATTATTTTAGAAAAAATATTACAAAATTTTAGGGTGTTACCACCTTAAATGAATTATTTTTTAAAAATTCTAAATATCACATAATAATTAAAATATATAAGAATATCTAAAAAATATTCTATAATCAAGGTAAAATTTATAAAAAATATATTTTCCTGAAAACATAGGGAACATGTCTTTTTCATCAACAATCACTTATTCTGGATATAAATTTTTATCCAACCATTTCAGTTTAAGATCCCTCGTGACTGGGTATCATGAATCCTATAATGAAATATTTTTTCCAAGAGGTATCATATTCGTACTTTAATTGATATATGTTCATATTTTGTTTTGTGATAGGATAATTGATTTCCCATTTTCATTGATTAATATGAATTTTATGTGGATATTGCCATTATATTTCCAATATCACATAAAATTAATCTAAATGATGTATAATAGGACTTTAATGGATAATAATTCAATTATATGTCATCTATATTCATATAACTTGGATATAATGATGATACATATGGTTACCCACTATAAATAAACACATTTATATTATTATTTTTTTATGAACAAGCACTGCAAGTTAAAAATAGTCTCACAAACTGGAGGACTAAAGGTTTAGTGTCCTAGATGATTAGCTAAAAAAACTTATTTTAAGATACACCTCAACATTTATTCATAACTATTAAAATATAAACCCGCTTTCTTAAAATCTCATATTTAATACCCATCATCAAATATGGGCGAATTAAAAAAATAATAGGGCATGTTTAAATTCTTAATAATGGGAAAATAAACATTTCAACGTTTTATCAAGTAAGATATCATAAGAATATAATAAAACAATAAATGGGATAAATATAATATCAACAAGATTAATAATCATAAAAATTTATTGGGAATTAAAGGACATGACATAAGAACATATATCCATAAAATATCAGTATAGTAGCATAATAGTTATAACATGTCTTAGAAACATTTAACATAAATCTTGAATCATTAGAGAATAATATTAGAATGAAAAAAATATTTATAATATAGAAAAACATTAGTATAGAAAACATTACATTCAGTAGTATCCCTATAAATTCCCATTCTTATGAGAAACTAAAACACACTTGTGAATACATTTTCATGAGACTTGAACTTTTATCCAATACATTTGAGGTTGATAATTACTCCACCATTCTTTCATCAATACTTACATGTTCCAATTGAAAATAATTCACATAAAAAATTATAAATCACCCATAAAAAATAAAAAAAATTCATAAAATTTTTTATTAAAAATCATTCACTTTTCCTAAAGAACCCTCTAAAATAAAAATGATTTTTATAAAATTTCAAAATGATATAAAATTACACCATGATTTAAATGGATTAGTGAAAAAAAACATGATCGCCTAAAAATAATTACATTATAAAATATAAATGGAGGATTAATAATAAAAAATAACACAATTTTTGAAAGATAATATTTAATATAAACTGGAAAATTAAAACCAAATCACAAATGGGTTTTCTTTATAAAATATTCTTATGATTAATGTAAAATTTATAGTTGTGAGACTCTTTTCAAAAAGTCACCTATATAAAAAAATTATAAATAAAACAATTCATTGAAGTGGATTTGAGTTAAATAACTTTTTATATGGTATATAACATAAAAAATTATTAAAAATCTAAAATCATTGAATTTAATAAAAATAGAGGAAAAATCAAGAAGAAATGGTATAGCTCAAATGATTCAGTTTAAGTTACCAAATCCATTTCTTTTCTATTTATTTCCATTGAAGTTCCTTAACTTCTTGTATCATGAAGATATAAATATTAATTAAATATTTGAGAAGATTAATAATTTTTAACCTATTATAAATTTGATTTATTATTAATTTATACATGTATTTTAGTTAGTTCTTATCCATTATCAGTATCGTGTTTGAGTAATCATTATTTGTTTTGAACTAGTTTCATAATTTCTCAATCTTTATTCATTATTCTCTAAATAATCATCATTATCATATAATAAATGTTATTGGAAATAATTATTTTATGTATTTATAATTTTATAACTTCATTATATGGGATTTTTTGTTATAATCCTTAAATATGAAAGTAGTGATGATCATGTTTCAATGATTTTTAGTAAAGGCACAATGGTATCTTAATCGATGATTTAAATAATAACTTCTCCATTCCATAACCAAAATAATAAAATTATTTAATTATTTAAATCATATATTATCAATAATTAAGTTCCCATATTCGTCCATGATATTATTTTATATCATATTCAAAAATGTTGTAAGACCTACCCAAACATGAACATATAATAATTAATGCATGGTTATGATTATTAATGTGGTTTATTTTGGAATAATTTCATTATTACAGAGTCATAATGACATTATGTATATAATTTTAAAGTTTTGAATCATAATTTTAGACTAATAATTAAATAATAAGGAAACTTGATAAACAATTAGATGTGTTACTTCATGCAAGCGGTAGTATAAAAAACACGTAGTTAATGTTTTCATTTCCCAAAGAATAATAGAAAAATAATATGAATTATGAAATTTATATTAATAAATATAATTATATTATATAGTTTTCATTTACACTTATATTTTACTCTTATAATTAGAGGACAAAGGATGTGGTGAAAAAATAGAATTCATAGCTTCATTGAGGCAGTAGTCCGCACAATGCATGTATGAAAGTTTTGTTTTTATAAATAAAAAATGAGAAAGGTAGTTAATAATTACTCCATTATCATAATAAAATTAAGTTTAAAATCAATAATTATTTAATTATATATTAATTATAAAATAATTTTTTGGAAAATAATAAATAAAGGAAAAGTAGTTAGGGGAAGTAATAATGTTGAGGACATAGGCATTCCCATGGAAGACTCCTTTGAAATGTAAGTCTTATGAAAATATCTTGTTACCAAGTGATCAATATAAATGGAATAGGATTAAAAATTAAGTTAAATTGTTATATATTCATGTTTAAACCTAATTTTTTGAGTTTTCTTGAAGGGGTAGTGAGAGGCATGTATTATAAGTGGTGAGAATGGAATTTCTGTAACTATAACCACTTAATATAAATATATCACATGTTAAATATGTTAAGTGGTCATAAAATGGAAAATAATGTATTAGGGGATGATATAAGGTAAATAATACTTCAAACATTTATTTTCACATAATTTTTATATATTTTTTAATTCCATTAGTATGAGAATTTTGACTTTAACAATTATTGGTTTTGCTCTAGTAACTAAATTTTACCTATGTAATTTACTTTTAATGCATAAAAAAATTAATCTTAATATATAATTTAGAAAAAATTATTAAAAATATCATATCCTTTTTGTTAAATAAAATATATGTGTAATAAAAATAAATTTTAATATTAGTTCATGTAATTCCCAAAAACTCATTTTAGAACAATGTGTATTCTTAAGCAGAAAATTTATGTGTTGAGTAAAATTATAATTGTATTTAATTTTCATGATATAAATTTTTTTATGATAAAAAAAATAAAATTTATTTTTCTTTAAAATCAATCCAAAGAAAAATTGTAAAAAAAATTATTTAATTAATGGAAGAGACCAATAATAATATTTATTTGAAAATATTATCTAAGCTTTAAAATGTTAATCATAGGTTCTTAAAATAAAAATTGTATTTTTAAAATTTATATATGAATTATTAAATACATATTTTCCAATTTAAAGGTTATACACTTCTATTTCATTCTTATAAACTCATAAATTTTAAAATTTTCATTAGAACTATATTTTTCACTGTTCAACTAAAACATAAATTATTAAAGAAAATACCAAAAATCTATCCCAAGATAATAATATTATTATTATATATCCAAAAATGATGTTTATTTTATAAAATTTAAATTATTAAACTTTTAAAGTTATATTTTAAATGAAAATATATAATATAAATAAAAAAATATTTTATTAAAAAATGACATTTTTAAACATCAAGTGTTGTTTATATTATCTCATAAGAAACTATAAATTAAATATCGTTAACAAGTTAATTCACATGTTGATATAACATTTAGTATTATTATAATATTTTAAAAGTGTTGTATTTAATTTATTATTGTTTATGACACCACACATTAAAATTAAATAACATTTATTAGTAAGATAAAAATCCTTTTTAATATTGATTATTTATCTTCTAAATATAAATCTTTTAAATATCCATCTAATATTTTATTTTTTTGAATTATTTTTGTGTTGTTTCTAAAATAATCTAATGAAAAAATAGATCTTTGAAGAAAATATAAATTGAAATATGTGGTTGCTATATCCCCCACCCAAATATTTCAAATTTTATCTTAAAAATTATAATTATTCATAACTAAAGAAAATATCTAAGGATTTATAAAATAGAGATATAACTAAAGATATATTTATTTTATAGAAATAAACCATTAAAACTTAGGAAACACATATTTTTCATTAGAATAGTTTTATCCCTAATATTTAGTTTTTTATCCAACCATTTGAGCCAAGATCCAATCATTATTCTATATCAATAACTATATTATATAATTTCCTTCTAAAGGTTGGTCATAATCATCATTTCATGGGGTTTTATTGGTTGATATAAAATGTGGTCTCATTATTCAAAAAAAAACTAGGTTTGATAACCATTCCATTTCCAAGACCACATTAAATTTATCTAAAAGAGGAATAATAAGATTTTCCCGAAGCGAGTTTCCACAAACATTGACTTAGTTTTAAATATTCATACAAATAGATGTTTTCTTCAATAGTTGAATCATTGGGGTGATTATTTAATTTTATTAGAAATTTTCATGTGCTTATTCAGGTGGATAATAAATATTACAATACCCAAAAATCTAAATAGGGGGTGACTGTATCGTATACTCTTTATTTGATGACCTACATTCAGTAGTATAGTTGTTCCCTTGGTCGAGGGGTTTGTTGATGCCTATTATCGCTATTTGTATAGGTTTAGTGAAAAAACATCATTCTCTTTTCATAAATGAAAATTTGTGTTCCTCTTATTACCCTCCTTGTAATTTTAATCCTTGTTTTAGGAAAAATATTGAGGTATTTGAGAATCATAAAGATACTTAAGGGTGTTTTTTGAAAGTTTCTTTCCATATTAGGGGTGGTTTCACTACAGCACTTAAAACCACACTGTAAGGGACTTGGATATGACATGTAGTGGTGGTTTAACCATTGTGGTATCTTGCTGTTATAGTTCATGTCATTGTATTATAGTTCATGCTATAATGATGGTGTATGATAGAGGTTGTGTCCTAGACTTCATTGTGGAAGGCTATTCAAAGAGAGGCTACGCCACGGTGCCTTTGACCAAGCCACAGTGACTCACTTCATGTCTGTTTCAGATATCTTGTGATGTATTGTTCCCAATTTTTGATCTTCAAAAATTATGGATTTAAATTATATATTTTATAATTAAATATGTGAAGAAGGTTTAGAATTCAAAAGGATAATTCATGGGGCATAAAAAAGGTTTTCCACATGTTTTGAGCCCTATAATTTCCCTGAAAATCCCCCTAATTCAGAATCCATCCATACCTACAAAGGGATGATTAGACCATAGGGAATTTACCCTATTTTAACTATAGAATAACCCAAATCATTTGGGTTTTACACCATAGCTCAAAACATTTCACAATAGTAGTTGAGTTCCAACACACTCAATATCACATCACTATATCTTATTCCCATGGTGTTCTTTTAGCATAGAACCCATCCCACCACCATCATACCTACACCATGATGTCCATCTCTAAGGACACCATGTTTTATGGTGGTTGGTTTCTTCTACACCTACACACCACATAAAATTGATTTTGCTGGTGAGCCTCCAAAATTTGGAGGACTTTATAGTTTTTTTCCAATGATCGCCTTTGGGTAGTTTTGGCTCTATCCCTGGGAATTTTATCTCTGCTATATTCTCTAGAAACCATGAAATATTGGATTTAAACTAGTTTTAGTATTCCTTTTCATGTTATTGTGTTCTACATGGTGTGAAATCATGTTGTAGGGGATGAAACCCCCAGTGATCTAAGACAATGAAATAGACACTTTGGTAGGAAGTAATTTACCTCTAAGACCCTTTTTTAGACTTGTTTCTATAATATAATTATGTGTTATAACATTTGAAATTATTCTTCATTGTGGTAATAATAGGGTGTGTGTGTGTTTCTCATGATACCCATTGTGATATTTGATTCTTTAAGTGATACTAGAGTATCTTGTTTCCATATTTGATTATAGTCACATGATGTTATGTGTGTTGTGTTATACTCATGATTATATGTAGTTTATTCGTTGTATAATCCACCCTATATTTGTCTTACCATAACATGGTGGCTATTATTGGAACTTGAGACTAGTGAACCTTCATGACAACGCTCTTCCCTTATAGGGGCAGTCCAATTGAATTACAACGATGGAGAAAAGTGATGTCATAATATGGTGGGGTAAGATGTATCCATGGATACCGTGTTGAGGATACACTTGAGGTAGCTTGGTATTTCATGATCATAATTCCCTTGTTGTATCCTAGTTTAGAACCTAAGTATGTCATGTGGTATGACCAACTTGATGGTGACTGGATGTTGGGAAGCAATTTTATACAACTCATTGATGATGTATTACTGTGGCTAGTTTCATTACTAATGAAACCTTCCACTCATCATTCTATCATGGATTTTAAGCATGAAAATTTGTGTTTTGTGGCATAAGGGTTAGTACATGACCAATTGGTATTGTATTTTATGAAATTATTATTGTTATGAATTTATAATTATTATAAAATAAACATGTTATACTTGATCACAATAGGTTAAGGATGCATTGGTGTTGTCTTACTGAGACTTATACTACAACTGTACTTGGAAATTTTAGTGTGCTTATAGATTTCATGAGGGGTTTGGAAAAGTTCAAGTTCTCTATAATGGATGGATGAGTAGAGGAGCATGGATAAGAAGATCAACTAAGATCTACTTTAGGGGACCCCCTCTATTTCTTTATTTATTTATTTAACTTCTTATTATTACAATAGATAGGCCTTTTATATTGGGAGATGATTGTATTTATATAACATGTATTCCACTTATTAGTTTCTACATTTTTTCTATAATAATTTATTATGTTTTTTATGTTTTTATTAATGATACTTTGAAATGATATTATTAGTATAGTATCCCAAAAATTGTAATTATTTCCTCACTACTAGTCGGAATCCTTCTATGAATGGGGAGGTGTGTAAGAGATCATGTATCACTCCAGCACGGACTCGACTGTTCGGTTCAAGGTGTTACAAAATGGTATTATATCACAAGGAATCCCTAACATTTTTCATCTATTTCAATTTATTTTGGATAATATGTATATGAGATAGGATGGCTGGGAAATAGTTTTGGAAACTATGACAATGCCTTTCCAACACTGTACTGTGGACCATTAAGTTTCCATAAAGTGTAGAAATTATGTTTTTCTATTATTTTTTATTAAATTAACCTTGGGTGATGTATATGATGTTGATATGTGATTTATATTATTGTGGGAGAACTCATGAATCATGACTAGGCATGTAGGTTCACATTCCATATTTTTTGGTGCTGCATATAAGTTTATAAATTGAATTCCATTATCTATTTTTTCTGTTCGGGGTAGTTTCTCTTGGTTTGATATATATTTTTTTCATTTTATTTTGATATATATTTATTTTAATTAGTTATTTTATTTAATCATGTTGTTGTGTTAGTATATATAGGATTATTGTGACTAATATTTAGGTCTAGAGACTGGGGTTAGTGATAGGATGGGTATACCCTAGGTTACAGGTTGACTCCTAGGAGAGCCATGTGTGATTCCATAAACTAGTTATGAATTTAGTTTTTCCTAATGTTCCTAATATCAGAGAAGATGTCACCTAACATATGTTTAATGAAACCATCTATTGAGAATGATAATTTAGAGAACATTTTCACACCTACCCCAGTGGATCTCACAGTAATTCCATATCATCCAACCCTAAGATCAGTGGTGGAATATTCTAAGGATTTCTAGATCCTTCATCATCCAGCCTTCTAGGGAACTTTTGGACCAAAGGATTCTAAGGACTGGGTGGGAATCCTTAAGATAATCATAGACCTCATCGATACAACAATAGATCATAAGGTTGAAATGGTATTGTTTAGGCTGTAAATACCCACCTTTAATTGGTGGGAATTTATGGGTTTGGCCAGATGATGTGAGGGTCCCAGCTATGAGGATTTCAAGGACTTGTTTTTTTGGATTTTTTCATGGCACACAAAATCTTGACTGGGAAAAAGATTCCCTGATGCTATAATAGGGTTAAATGATAGTATCTACCAACTCCACTCATTTTACTAGGATTATCTATTTTTCACCACTCTTGGAGAGTCATAAGGATCAAAATTCCCTGATATTTGAAATAATAATTCAACCCAACCTTAGATTGTCGGTCCATATATTCATCCTAGATTCATACACAAAGGTTATAATTAATTACCAATCAATTGAGAGGATTTTAGAGGATAAATGAATAGTTGGTATTTTTCTACCCTTTACTATTCATATGGGTGGACCTCCCCCTACAAGTGTGAGTTCCAATTTTAATAGAAGGAAGAGGAAGGTCATATATAAAAAGTATTGTTCATACTCTTAGTTTTATTCTATATGTGACCCATAATTCTTCAAATATGTGATTTTTGAAAATTATAGTTGACTATGATCAGAACCATAGAGTGAGTACCAATAGTGTTGAAAGACAGGAAAACACCAATATTTTTGTGTCATAATTTTTTCTAGGATGTGGAGATATACACATATTGTAATCCATAGGTCCAATATAGGTTCTTCGTAGATGATTTGGAGTGGTCATGAAATTTATGGACAAGATTTTTAAAATTAGGTGGGTGATGTCTATAAAATTTATCCAACTAAATCATATAGTTTATGGGGTCCATATATAGTTGGAGTTATGGTCTGGATCATATCCACTATATCTACTACTTTTTTCAATACTCATGCTTCCAATTAATTTATATCTTCCCAGTAGTATTTGGGCATTACCTATCAGTCATTTTATCTTCTATGTTAGTCTCCCTTAATACACCATTAGTCACAAAAGTGAACATTATATTGAAATTACCATAGTTTTATATAGTTTTCTCAAGTCATGGACATCTTTGTCAGTTCATGATTATAAAGATGATGACATTTGATGTGATTCTCAACCTGGATTGGCTAACAATATTTTTTTTCTCACATTGACTATTATAGGAGATGTGTGTAATTCACTAATCCAAAAGTGGATAATTTCTTGATAACTAGAGAGTGTAAAATAGGATAAAGAAGAGTTGGACTATACACTAGTCAGCTTGCTAAAATCATAAAATAGATGGTAGGATTGGTTCTTTCAGTAGGATTTATCGAAACCCCTTCATCTTTTTCTCTAATCATGCATCTCTATCATTAACTATTCTCATATGACTTCATATGATACCCTCTTCATAGAGGATTTTAATTTTATTCATATATCATACTAGTTGGGAAAACCATTTTGATACCCTCATATTGTATGATACCAATTGTGCTTAAGGATCTCAAGGTGCAGCTTGATGACTTGGAGTGTAAGGGATTTACCAGGACGAGTACTTCACTATGTGGTGCACCTATGTTTTTCACAAATAAGAAATATATTATTATTCAACTCTATTTTTATTAACAATAGATGAAGTGGGTGATGTTGATAAACCAATATCATTTTCCTAGGAATGAAGACATTTTTGATCAATTATTGGGATCCTATTGGTTTTCCATGATTGATGTTTGATCGAGTTATCACAAGCTATGAGTTAGACAGTATGAAATTCCATATATGGTGTTTTAGGGAAGTTATGGGATGTATGAGTAAATTTTTATCCAATTTTTAATAATGAAAATTCATGTGGTGTACATGGATGTCAGGAAAAAGATCCCCCCTACCTGGACTTGTTCATCATTGTGTTTGTCAATGAAATTATCTTCTACTTTCTATAATTATTGAATAATTTAAGGAACATATAGATATTCTTGAGTAAACCTTGAGAACACAATATTTACTCCAAGTTGTTGAATTGTGACTTCTGAATTCAAAAAATGAGTTCATAGAACATGTGGTGTATGAGGAAGGTACATCGGTCGACCCAAATATGGTAGAGGAAGTCAGGTCTTGGACACATCCCTAAAAATGAATGAGATCATGAGAGTTTTTAGCATGTGAGGGTATTACTTATGGTTTATACATGATTCCAACTAACTATCAACACTCATTCATATACTAAAAAGATAGATTGAAGTTACATTGGTAAGACCTATGTGAATAATAATTCCTTGAGCTGAAGAGAATATTAATGACAACTCAAGTAAATATAATCTCTAATTATGGGATTGGTTATGTAGTGTACTATGACGCATTAAGAATTGGACTGGGAGTGGTACTAATGTTGGTAGAGAATTTAGTATCATGTGGGTCTTTTCAGCTACAACACCATGATAAATACTACCCTACTCATGATCTGGAGATAGAAGTAGTGGTCCAAACTCGGATGTGTTGGTGTTATTATCTCGTTAGTGTGAGATGCATTATTTAGAGGGACCAAGAGATCCTTTTTTAACTTAACACATAAGGACATAAGACTAAGGTAATGGTTTTGGTTTGAGTATATATATAATTTCAAATTTGAGATGGTGTATGAACCTATTAAGGGTAACATCATTTTGGATTCTCTTAGTCAGAAGACACATGTTGATCACGAGCTTGGTGAGTAGACTTCATAGAATTACTGGTGTTGGATAAGATTATTAGATGTCTGAAAGACGGATACTTTAGAGGACTAGGGTTATATTACTTTTTATCTCTTGTTGGTAACACCTTCTCTTGTAGATTAGGTAAATATGTGGAAGTATTCATACTCAGAGTGGGTTGTGATGAGGGAACGCTTACTTGGAGGTGATTTGACTCCCGGGTGTTCTTTGAATAATTATAATTTAGTCATAGTACATCTAAGAGTAGTAGTCCCTGATTCCATCAGAGGGGATCTGATTATGGATCCCGAATCCCCAAAATGGTCATCACATTCTTTGTTAATGAAGGTGTACCAAGACTTTAGGAGATAATTTTGGTGGCCATAAATGAATAGAGACATTTTAGGGTTTTTATCTTGGTTCCTTACTAGTTAAAAGGTAATGGTCGATCACCAACAACCTTTCTTATCTTTAGAAACGTGTAGTTCACATGTAGAAGTGGGAGGAAATCATGATAGACATTGTGGTAAGGTTACATATGTCTTTGATAAGATGTGATATAGTTGGGGTGATTTTAAATTAGATAAAAAATAATTCTCACTTCTTTCTAATCAGAGAGACACACTCATAGGAGGATCTAGGAAAGATCTATGTTTTTGGGACATTATGATTTAATGGATTTCCCGTAAAAACTATTTTAAACTGAGAAACATGTTTTATTTTAGGATTTTTGATAGGTTTACAGATGCCCCTAGGTACTCAGTTGAGGAAGAACATAGAACACCCCCTCCTAAAGATGGGTTATCCAAGTAGAAAATGTGAATATTAGAGGATATACTTAAAGTTTGTGTCAATGAATTTGTTCTATCTTTGGATAGTGACATACACCATGTTTATTTAACATAAAAAAAATATTTACTATGATTAAATTTAGATGTATCTTTAAGGGGATATTTATGGGAGTTCATTTCATTCATCACTCTCTTGGAATTAGGCGAGTGAGGCAGTATTTGTGGGCACATTATGGTTTATGAGACCTTCAAGAGAGTGAAATTCATTTATAAGTGGCTGATAAAAACTTTTAGAATAAAGGGATCATTGATGTACATAGGTGGATACCGTTTGAGTACACTATGGTTGATAGGGTTTTCTTGAGAGTTACTCCTCGGTTAAGGAACTGACATTTTACTAATTAGGGAAATAGAGCTCCATGATTTTTGAACAATTTGAGATCACTAAGTGGTTTAGAATGGAGTCATGAAATATATATTTTCCTTCTCATTATTGATATATATGTGAAATATTTCACATTTTACAGTTAGGAAGTTACATACCCAACCCTGCGCATGTCATTGATTGTGAACGCACTAATCTAGAACTAGATACTTCTTACAAGGAGAATATGGTGTGAATTATAAACCAAAGTGGTAATTTTATTTGTGTTAATATGGTACTACCTATATGAATTAATTGGAATCATGGGTGGATTTTAGAGGATAATTCAGATTGATAGGATAACATGTGAGATTAATGGCCTAATATGTTCAAAAATCAGCCTCATGGATTCTTATTAGGGATGATAAGTCATTAGAAGGGGAAAACTATAAAGCCCATGATTTTTTGTTAAATGACAATCCTTATTATTATTATGAACCTCCATTTTGGACCCATTTTTTGTGAAAATCCTAATGGAATTTAGATTCTTAAGGGGGGTTATGGGTGTTGTTAAAAATATCTCTAGAAAAATAGGTGTGGTTGTTCCTTAACACATATGACCACATAGTAGGGGACTTGGATACACTATAGAGTAGTGGATATTCCATACTATAATCCTAGTGTTTTATTTTACACATAATTATTAAGAGATTCAATTTAGAGATACCGAATAATAGAGGCTATGTTATAGCGTTTGTCGAGGAAGCCTATTCGAAGAGACGTTGCATTATGGTGTCTTAGTCCCTGACATATATCCTCATATTATCTCATTTTCGACACACTGGTTCATATTTTCATCCTGTTTTTATTATTAATAAGTTATATATTTAAATAATATATTTTTTAATTTAATAGTTTAATATTTTTTGAAATTTAATATCATAATTCATGTTTCATAAATGACGGTCTTTCACATGTTTTCATCCCTCTAAATTCCCTGAACATCCTCCTCTTTATACATCCATCCGGATCTCTAAAGGTATAATGACTCCACATTGATGGGAACATCTTTATGAAAAATAAGAACACAATCAGTTAGGTTACATTTTAAATTTCATACCATTTCCCCAAGGAAGTCAAGTGTTGGCACACTCCATGCCGCAGTACCCTATCTTACACCTATGGTCATCTGTTGTGGGAGATTACATAGCATAGATATTATACCTACACTATGGAGACCTTCTATAAGTACAACCTATACCACGGTGGTTGTTTTCCTACACACCTCCATGATACATCACCTTTCTTGTGTCTTGGAGCATCAAAAATTTCTATAACATCATGGTTTTTTCAAATGATAACCTTCTGGTACATTCACCTATAACCCTTGGACTTGTATCTCTTTTAAATACTCTATAACATGTGATATGTTGGATTTGAACTAGTTTTTGATTATTGGGTCTGTGATCATGTTCCAGTTGGTGTGAGTGCATGGTTCGGGTGACAACACCCTTAGAAAACCTCGACATCGGCATTGAAAGATTTATTTTTAATTTACGTACCTCTTACAATCTTGTTTACATATGTTTATATGTTATAATTTATGTTATGGAATATATGATGTCACGGTTCATTTCGATCACTTGTGGTTGTGTTTGTTGCTCATGAGAGATGCTGTGATATTTGATTCCATGAATGATACTATAGTAGATTGTTTACAAGTTGGAATATGATCACATGTTTTCATTTGTTTTGTTGTATACCCATAATAGTATGATATACCTACCTTTTATTCTTCCCCCTGTGTGTCTGTTACCTTGCCTTGGTTTTTTTTATTGGTTACTAAGACTGGTGGACCATCATTACTTGTTTATCACATGGATGAGGAGTTCTCTTAACTTGTGATTATGGTGATGGGGGAGCTATGAATAGGGTGGGGTATGATGTATCCATGGAGACCTTATTAAGGAAAGACTCATGGTAACTTAGAATTTTCCATGTATTATTCCCTTTATGAATCAAAGATCCCAACTATATGAATCTAGGTAGCATGGCCTACTTGATGGGTTGAGGGCATCAGGTATCATGTTTTCATAACTCAATAAGGACATCATACTTCTACTAGTTTTATTGCTAATGTCATCTTCCAATATATTTCTAGAATAGATTCAAATAAGGTATGGCCAGGGGTTTGTGGCAGCGTGGTTTGTACATGACCACTCAGTTTTGTATTTTTAACATTATGTTTGTTATTAGTTTATTATTATTATGGAATACATCAATTATAAATGATGATCATAGGGTAAGTATGAATTTTTTTTGTTCAAAATTAGTCTTTTACTCACACACTACTTGATCATTTCATTGTTCTTATAGATTACATGATAGATTTGGTGAAGGAAAAGAACCCTATGGTAGATGGCTGGGCAAAGGATCATGAATATGGTGGTAGATCGGGATAGACTCTAAAATACCCACAGTATTTATTTGTTCATTTATTTATATAATTCTTATTATACTGTATACGTTTTCTACAATGGTATATTCTTTTATTTATATGGAATTTATGTCATTTATTACTTTCTTCATGTTTACACTGACTATTTTTTTTATTTTTTATTATTTTTTATTAATTTTTATTGATAACGTGACATGATAATGAGTGTATAGTCTCAACACTGGAGGACTTAGACCCTCATTACTAGTTGGAATCCTCTTGTATATGGGGAAGAATGAATTAGGTCAAGTGGCACTTGAGATTGGACCTGATGGTTCTGGTCAGGGTGTTATAGTTACAACATTGATTTTAATAATTCCCAAACTCCTATCATTTGAAGAATTATTGTGTGGATGGTGTATTATTTGAGACTTTAATACCTTCCACTATATTGACTAACCTATTTATCTCTCGTTGAAAATCATGACCTTGATAGACAATCATTTCACACATGAAACATTTTCTTATTCTTTCGAGACAGTCCATTGAATTCTTCTTTACACAATTTAGAGATATAGAAATTTGGATTTTCTTTTCATCTTCATCATCATCACAAGAACCACCATGAAATTCCATAATTCTATTCTTTCATTTTCTTGGGAACTCAATTGTGTTCACATTGTTAATCACAATTATCAATAGATATTTTGTCATAATCACTACATTAATCATCCTAGATCATATCCCATTAGGATTCTCATTGATAAAATATCCACATTTTACATGGAATCCATTATTAACATGTATTATCCTTACACTAACTATTAAATAAAATAAACAATATTTCAGGATAAGAATACTAAATCTAAAAAGAAAAGTATTGACATATAATGGATGGATCATAAATGACATGTGTTCCTTTACATATAAATTTTAATGATTTGATCTAGGTTATTCATTGTCTAGATCCAATTAGAATCCATAAAGATACTATAATAATGTGATTGAATCATTTTTAGTATTTCATAAAGAAAATTTTATTCACCAAAGTAGACCACCTTGGACTGTTAGTCCAAGGGTTTATTTTTAGGCTCACTTAGCACGTACTGAATTGAAGACTGAGTTGGCACTCAACCTCCCTTTTTGGGGTGATCATACATAAGTTCATCTCTTTCATAGTCACATATGTTTCCCAATATCTAGAAAGGGGTATAATTTTTATAAGAAACAACACAATCTCTATTTTACAAAAACATCGTGATATTATTCTATACATAAACTTATCCTATAGAAATATCCCACGGGTTTTTGTTAAATTAATATAAATTAATCCCCAACATAACTAAACCATCTTTGGATATAAAAAATAGAAAACAAAAAAAAAATATTCACATTTATATTGTTATTTTTTGCAAAAAATAAATTACATCATACCAATGGTCTCACAAACCAGGGGTTTAGTATCTTCAAGGATTACTATAATAACTATTGGAGTTGGTTCCCTAGAAACCAAATTCATTGAAACTTATAATAAGTACGTATTCATTGGATTAATATTAATAAAATACTTATCACATCATGATTGTTTATCTCTGTGACATAGCATGTGATAATGTCCTAAGAATAGCTAGCGCAAGAACATTTCATAGAATATCCCTACTATGATGAGAACCCAGAAGTGTCATGAAACTATTATTGAATATATGTTCTATGGATGGATGATATCATTTGAAGGGACAAAAATGATATAGGCTATCAGGGGTGGGGACTCATGAATCTTTGAGGCACCTTCTCATGGTGTGCTCCCTTGGTAATATCTAGGAGAATATTATAACAATAATACCCACCAATAGGAAATCTACATTCATAAGTGTCATTTTAAGTTCATATCCTCAGATGTGTTTATTGTTATATTGACTTTAAGATCATTATTAATGGGTATTATTACTCATACACATTGATGTATTTCAATAAATTGTGGGGACAGATATTTTCGATGAGGTAGGATATGTTAGGTGTGTCACAAGTAATAATACATTAATGAATAATGCGATAAAGGATTTTTCACTTCTATGGAAGTAGATATATCATGCCCTTTGATGGAAATAATATTGCCTAACTAAATTCATGGCCATGGTGTTCTCTATGAAATTTCTATTCATGGAAGTCAAAGAATGGGAAATTGAGCACAAATGTGGATGCAACATACATGAATCCTGCTTGATTAGAGATATTGGGGAAAAGGGATTATATTGCATGGTAAGAGTTTGTATGAGGTGAAATGTTGTTGTGACATAAACATATATCTCTTGGGTTCTGTGATGTATTACTAGAAATTAATCTTGGACTTTAGGAAAGCCTACCTAATTCCAAAGAGAAGGAGTCCTAGAGGTTCACACACTAAGTATAGCTAGTATCTCAGTTAAATAATTTAATTATTTATCAATTTCAATAAATATTATTCCTATTTTTGGTTAAATAATTATTCAAGTATGCCTAATATCATTGATTTAGTTTCTAGTTATTTGAGAGAATATAATGCAGATGGAATATTTATTTATCGAAGAATAATGCAGTAATATTTATTTAATAAATTAATAGTCATTATTCAAGGCTTGATAAATATTGAAGAGTATTGGAGAACCAAGTTATGGGTTAATTGAATAATAATACTAAATATTAATTTGTTAAATAGTATTTAAATATCACATGCATGTTAAGAACATGTTCTGGAAATAATATCGTTGCTATTGTTATTTGACATGGGGATTCACATGGAATTATAAATTAAGTAACGACACAGTTTCTAATTATTTATTATTACCTGGTGAATTAAATTTCCCATTATGTTATTGTTCTTTATATAATCCAAGGGGTCAATCGACTAGCTAACCAATCATTTTGTTCACAACATACTCAGAGAAAAGCTCTCAAGCCTATAGAACACTTCCCTCTCCAAGAACTCTCTCGAGAATGAGATAAATCCTCATCCACCGGAAAAAGGAGAATGCTTTGGAATAGATTTTCAAGGCGATCAAATAATGAAATATCAAGCACTATTATCTTACCTAATAACACCCGGAGACTCATTCGATGACATCGAGAGATAAATGGAGCACGTGTGGATCACTGCTAGATAATTCTTCTCCTTGGATTCAACGTCGCAACAAAGTCTCACCTCAGACTCATGGTCGTACATATCAACAAACAAAGAATCACCTTGTAGGTAAGTCTATAATTTAATTAAATTAATAATAATAAATATATTGATCCTCTCTTCTGGGTTATGGGTTCTCCCTTTGTCATTTAACTTTGTTACAGTTCAATGGATACTGGTGTTCATCATCATATTGATCCAGGATTAATCATAGATTATAAAAATTGTCAAAGTTGGGTACACGGCCATCATGTGCTTTTGTTTTTCCAAAAACCTATAAGTGGTATTATAGGGGCCATGTTTTCACTTATAATTCCATAAATAATTCATTGATGATTTATGATTTAATAATTTAGTCTTTCAATTCATGTTCTCGTATTATGAACTTTGAGATATTTTTCTCTCTTACTGTTTCCCACAGATCTAATATTAATGAATTATCTTTTATTATAATTAAATCGAGGATAACCTTAGGAGGTGTCGATGGTTCTATCAGGATAGCAAAAGAATACACACTATGGTGTCGGATCTACACGTTGTGTATTTGTGTTAAATGAATCATGATTAATTCTTCAATTACTCATGCCTTGTGCATTAATGACCCATGGTGTAGTTTAATCTCACACCACATGTTGACCTGGATAGACTGGCACACTGTTAGCCGGACTACACATCGTGTGGCCCACTAGACACACCATGTAGTCCCTTTGGGCTAGGGTCATGTCATGTATCCCATACATGTCTTTCCTGGCTGGTGATCATGTAACACAGATTCTACATGGTATGTGGCCCACTGGACATGCTGTGTACTGTGAAGATTTGTTATGTACACATCACACATCGTTTCCCCAAGCATTTACTTCAAATGGATAGTGAGGAGGGTAAAAGTCGTGTAGTCATATCTATACACTATGTATTGTTACCACATTACACATATTTAAACATTTATTATTATATTTTGTAACCCTTGAGACATGTAACTTCATGTGGGTATAAATCTAGGACAAAACATGTGATAGGTGTTTGATATATATATATATATATGAATTATTTATTAACATCTGCATAATGTTCAAAGATTTTCACATCATATATGAGTTGTATTACAATTATAATTCTTGTGTGCATGATACATGTCACAAAGAATAAATTATATACAAGTATAAATACATGTTGGTTTGTTTTGGATAGGTATTCATCTGGTTGCTTCCAAGGTAGAAGATATGTACAATTTTGGGGATGATTATCTCAATGAAATTCAGAAAATGATTATGATAGAAAATATTTATTAATTAAAGATAATTATTAATCAATTTGAGTGTAATTTATCTTAATAATAACAATTAAATAATTGAATTATAGATTTATTAAATCCATAATTCGTTGCATGTATGTGGTTGATCCTATGCTAGACCATACCTTTTTATGTGATTGGTTCTCTTTTAATTTATTTATAAAATTAAAATTGTTGTCATGTGTGCCTCTCCACTATAATATATAGGTCATAAATTCCAATGGTTTCTTTTATATAAACCCCTTATACCCCTCACATGAATGTAAGTTAAAATCATATGTAATGGATGGAGCTCCCAAGATAGTAGAGATAGTTCAAGTTAGGATCCATAGAGAAACCAATATAAGGAGATACAAAGATGGAAAGGGGGAAAAATGTAAACACGAACCTTAAACAGTTCTAGGTGTTTCTCCCCTAGGTCAGGGTTAGTTTATTAACTGCTAGATAAACTAACCAATAGTAAAACTCATGATCATACCCTTTATTTTATTTCTATCAGTTTTACGGTTATTCATTATATATGATCTATGTGATCACATAATTAATGAACTAATAAGCATACAATATAGAACTAAAATAAAAATGGATTGTGCATAAATATTATCTATACATGTTTGATCACTTAATAATATCCCACATAACATTAACAATCATTTCAAAAGATAAAAATTGGATATTTATGCATAAAAGATAAAATCCCTCAATTAAATATTATGTTAGTATTTCCTTCAATTACTTTGGTTATAATAAAACCATAGTTCAAAGAGCTTCACAAAACCTATTTGGGGTGATTTCAATTATTAAGGAATTCTAATTTGAATTATTGGGTTGACTTAACATAGTTTACATCAAGGGTTGACATCCCTAGTAGGACTTGGTTTAACTGAGAGGCAATGGTTGAGGACATCCAAAATTATCGATTTCAGAACTGGGGAGTCCACTCAATAGATCTAGGATTTGTGAGTTAATGAAGTTGGCATTTGGAATGCCTAAATAAAACATTTCAAGTTTCTTGACCAACCCTAGTTGGGGTAACACAAATGGAAATATGAATCTTTGCTGCAATAATGTCTAAGAAATAGGATATTCCAAAGCCAATGGTGAGGGATATTGGGTTTTGATAAAATTGTGGGTGACTAATATATATTAATTAATTAATTTGTCTATATTTGTCAAGATAATGTACTAAAACTCTATTAATATTAATTTGTATAAACAGAAATGAAAATGACATCAATCATATCGTTTTGATCCATAAATGAAAAGGAAAACCTTCTCACTAGAAATAACTTAGAAGAGTTCCAAAGGCACCTTTGGGTTATCCATTTCCATGAGAGAAAACTTTATGTTCTTGAAGATCCACTACTCGTTGTGCTTGGAAATTAGGCGAGTGATGAGGAACACTCTGTGTATGAGAAACATATGAATGATGCTACAGATGTTTAGTGCCACATACTATCATCTATGACCAATGAGATCTTGAATAAACATGAGGAAATGAGTGCTTATAGCATGATTTCTCACCTTCAGGATCTTCATTAAGAGAATACGATATAGGAGAGGTATGAGATCTTTAATTCTTTCTTCACTACTATTTTTGGAGATTCTGCGCCAGTTGGACCACGTGTAGTCAAGCTTATTTTCTACATTGAGCTTATAGATATCATAGGGGTTGAATTAATAGATGATTTTCACATAAATATCATTTATCATAGCTTTCTAATACCTTCTCTATTTTTATAGTGATTTATAATATGATCAATAATGAGAAGAGTCTATCAAATATTCTCACCCTGATTCACCAACTTGATAGATACATTGTATTTGAAAACCCTAAATACTTAAGTTGAATAGGAAGAGGAATGACAAGGAAAATGGGATTAAGATTTACAAAAAAAATATAAAGCCTTCAATAACCGTCCAACCAAGAAGAGGAAGATCCAGAGGCAGGGCATGGAAAAGGAGGCAATATGCTTTGTATATGGAAAGTCAGGTCAATGGAAGATGAACTGTACCCAGAGGAAAGGGGAAGCCAAAGGTGTGTTCATTATCAAGTGAAATATTTCTATTTCTACACTTTGTGTATTATATATAGCTTTTCAGTCACAAATATGAATTCAAATGCAGGAACAAAGAAGATTCTGGAAAATTTCCAAAGGAAAGGTGCACTTGAGAGATGCCAATAGTGTGAGGCTGGCTGCTCTTTCCATTGGTGACTACCGCCTCACATTGCTAAAGGGAATGATTTTAGTTTTATAAGGTTGTTATTATGTACCTAGTGTTACTATGAACAAAAAATATATATCGATTTTATATATATATGGATTTATTTTCATGTTCAGAAATAAATTTTCTTACTTTTATAAAGAAAACATATGTTATAGTATGTCGCATTTTAATAATAGTTTGTATGTATTAAATTACAAGAACCATGTTTCGGAAAATTATAATGAAACAAGTTTGCATGACTCATACAACACTAAGTTGTGGAATCACCTCCATGGTCATCTAAACAAGAAGTGCCTAAAATAGATCTGTCAAGATGGTTATTTAGACTCTTTAGAGCTAAATCCACGTGATTGATGTCACACTTGTTTACAAGAGAAAATGAATAAACCACCATTTAGTGTACAAAGTAAAAGCGCTACAGATCTTCTAGGATTGGTACACACTGATGTGTTTAAACCATTTCATGTAGAATATAGAGGTGGATATTCTTACATCATTAATTTTACTAATGACTTAAGTAGATATTGTTATGACTACATAATGAGGTATAAGTATAAGTCCTTTGAGAAATTCAAGTTGTTCATGAATGAATTAGATAATCCTATTGGTAAAAAGATAATGAATGTTTGATCGGATCGAGGTGGAGAATATCTTAACCAATAGTTCATCAGCCTTTTATTAGAGTCTAAGATTTTATCTCAACTCCCCCCACCTTATACAAAATAGTGAAATGGTGTTACTGAAAGGAGTAATTATTCCTTGTTGGGTATGGTAAGGTCAATGATGAGTCATGAATATCATACATTATCATTTTGTGGATATTTATTGAAAAATATGGCATACACATTAAACCAAGTAACAAAAAAGGGGTAAAATGGGATTCCCTTTAATAAATGGAGTGGAATGAAACCCATTTTGTCTCATTCATGTGTATGGAGATGCAAGGCATTTGTTAAGGCTTTCTCAGGAAAAAACTATCACCTTAGGGAATGAATTGTATCTTTATAGGGTTTCTCAACGGAAAAAAGGGATACTACTTATACAACCCCTCAAACAAGAAAGTGACTATTTCTAGATAGAATGTTTTTCTGAGAGGGATCACATTCTCAAAAATGATATTGGGAGCAAGATTGACATTGATGAACTTGATGCTCATGTTACCTAGGAGTTGGTACAGGATCATGTTCCACAGTTCCCCATTGAAGAGGCAGTTCCTATAGTACCACTAATTTCTTGTATACAACCCTTACATGAATATTTTTATGGTAATAATGTGTAACAGTGATATTTTTGAGAGTTGGGAGAACTTTTTAAGTGTTTTGGGACTAATTGGATGTTCCATGGGCATCGCATGACTTGCCTAACCATGAATCCAAACCATGCATGGTGGTCTTCAAGAGGGTGTAGCTTCGGCATGGTTGGAACACAATTAGGGATACCATTCAAGGGGAATCCATGTGGGGAGTGGTTACCACATAGTTAACACATGTATTACCTAATCGTGCGGTCAAACCGTGCGCGGAGTCAGAATGACATTCTTAAAAATAGGATCTCAATCATTTTTTCCATAACTCCCTCTTTTCTTTTACCCAAACTAGAACTAACTCGTGATTTTGTTTCTACTATGTCCAAATAAGTTTCTCCCATTGGTTTAAAGATGATCTGAAGCCTTCCCTTGGTGAATCGAAGCCGGATTCCTGAGGCATGTGATCGTTCTTCTTTGTTCTTGATCGTTTTCTTAATTCTACTTCTAATATTCTATTGGTTTCTCATATATAAACATTTTATGGGTAGATATTGGTTGGTTTATGTCATATATTATGAGATTTTGTCTTTATATTTCTAGGAAAAGAGATGTAATGCAGGATCTTGGAGAATCAACCTGGTTGTCTTGTGTGTTCTTTGTTCTTTGTTGTTATCGTCTAAACATTTGAGGTAGGAGGCTTCTTTCTCAACTCCACTTAGTAGAACTGATGATCATGCTTTCAAATTAATTTCATTGTGATTAATTGATCACGAATTGGCTGGTTATGAAATTTTGGAAACCATCATTGGTGATGGTATGGTAAATTTTAGAAATCTAGGAAATTTGGTGTTTTGAATAATGTGCTTTTTTTGTGGTTTTAAAATATGGATTCCGAAATGGGGATTTTTGAAAATTGTGTAACATTTATTTTATTATATTTTATCAATAATACGGGGATGTTTTATTAATACAAAATGGTTTTTTTGTAATAGGATTATTCCTAGGTTTTCAATAAGAGTGCACTTCTATTAAAATGGTTTGAAAAGGTTATTTGGAATGGTTACGGAATACATGGGGTTGGTGTGATTTCATGATTAATGGGACCTTAATAAGGGAAAAGTACCATTGGGGTACAAGGTATGTGACCCTGGATCAGTGGCATGTGTCATTAGGACATAAGGTAATTGGATGAGAGAATGCTTGTGAGTATAGAACTGTCAAAAGAATCATGCATGTGTGGGTGTGTTGTGAACTATGGAATGTGTATGAAAAATAAAAAAAGAATTTTTTTTAAGAATTGATTAGTTATTTTTATTGAAAAATAACTTTCTAGGAATTATTTTTATTTGGTTTTGTTTTCACTTGGTTGTAAATATTTTTTTGTTGAAACTTGTTTATGTTGAGTTATAAACAATTATCATAAATTTATTTATATAGATTGTTTTATAAAAATGTGGACAAAATTTCTATCCTAGAAGTGTGAGTAGAGAAGTCATAGGGTAAAACCTACTATGTTTTATACTCACCCATGATTTTTTACTTTGGTGCTTTTGTACATTCTCTCTTCTGGGATAGGGGTAAAGGTAATGTTTCCCACATTTTTAGCACTACCTCATGATGTTTGGGTTTCTAGGTGATGGTGGAGCTTGGATATTGTAGATAATGGATTCTTGTGGTTTCTTGAGAGTCTTGAGTTGTTTATCCAATATTTACTTTGATACTGGTTTAGTCTTCTTATGTTGCATGCATTGATATGGTTTGAGATGCAATAAGTTGTTTAGTGGCCTTTGTTTTGGTCATGCATCATTTAGTGAATTGTTTGATTATGGTTTGTTGGTTTAATGGTTTATTTATTAAAGGGTAAATCATCCTCCACTTCTATGTGAAACCCTTCATCATTTATTTCCACCCTTTAGAATCTTGGGGATGTCTCTTAAGTCCATGTAATGACTCGTTGTGCTCTCAAGACATTGAGAATTTGCAGGTCATTACAAATAGCATCAGACTTTTCTTTCCTTTGTGGTACAAATGTTATGAAAATGTTCAATCATTTCCTAACAAGTGTTCATTAGTGTTCATGGTCTAGGAGTTAGAATTATTTCCTATCTATTACTGTGGTTAGAATCTTAGAAATGATTAGGATTGTCAAAACATGAAACGTATATCATAAAAGGATATAGCTAACAATTTTGTGTTGAACTTCAAGTTACAATGGAGTTGGGGACATAAGTGTTTGGAGACACTTCCGGAGTATTGGAAAGTCATTGTCATTGGTTTATCCAATTAGATGAGCATGAAATTCATTATAGAGGAATGAATTCCCACTAGTATTTCATATTTCATTTGGAGGAATGATTTATAATTTTTTTCAAGGTGTAGATTGTTTAAAAATGAATTTTTTTTTTCAAATGAATAATTTTGAAAAGAGGATTTTTGGTGTAATTTGAAAATGGTTTGGTTTTCAAAAGAAAAATTGAATGTTTCAAAATTGGCAGAAATAGAAAATGGTGTTTTGAAAACAAAATTTTGATTTTTGATGTGATTGAATTTAAAAATCTAAGACATCAGTTGCTAGAGAGTGAGATTGATGGAGTTTTTTATTGGTTTAGAAAACCAAACTCAATAGGGATTGTCGATACCAACCCAAAGAAGCTGCAGATAATGTGGTTGAACTTGAACCACAAGTGAGGCAAGAGTTATTTCAGAGTATTGTCCAAGATTTTCAAGTTGTGGATATGGGGAACTGGTGGAATGAGCCAAGGTGTGTGGGTCATATGATCAAGTTCATGAACCAGAATCCACCTAACATATTGGGTGATGCTAAACCTAATAAGGACGATGTGTGGCTCTGTAGGATGAATTGTGTCATCAATTTTGTTGGCACACCGGTAGAGCTAAAGTTCAAGCTAGAATCATAAATGCTCGAGGATCTTGCACACCAGTGGTGGGATTTATCATTGTAGGCTAAATTGGATGAAGGCATTACATGGAAATATTTTGATGAATTGTTCAAAAAAAATTCTATCCTCACACAGTCAAGATCAAAAAAATGGCGGACTTCTTCAGCCTAAAACAAGAGAGTCTCTTTGTCATAAAGTATGCATCTAAATTCATGAATTTAGTGAACTTTTCACCAGAAGTTTCATCAAGTGTGCCTTTAAGGGAACACATTTTCGAATCAGAGCTGTGGTAGGAGATTCGATCAAAGATTGCGGTGCTCTGTATTAAAAATTATACATAGATGGTGAACAGAGTGACTATGGATGAACATGATATCTCAGGGTCTATGGGAGGAGTTATGATGATACCTATTGGAAATGTTGGAAACTCAAATGATTGGAGTAAGAGGAAAAGGGACACATATTTCCATGGTGGAGGTGGAAATCAATATCAGATACCTGGATCAATAAATCTTCTTCTATAACCCAAGAGAAACACTTGTAGTTTTCAATGTGGTTCTTGACCACATAAATAGGGAGTGTATGGCACAACCTAGAGCATTTCATAATTATAAACAGATTGGACATCATCAATGTTATTGTCATAGTGCTTCAAGTTCAGGTGCTCAAGACACTTCTCAGGCCTCCCAAGCATCATATGCTTTGACAGGGTGAGGACAGTAGAACCAGTCTCATCAGCAGAGCAGATCTGGCCTTGGTGATTCTAGATATACCATGACTTCTCAACCTATGAAATATTAGTAAGGAAAAAAGGGGAACAACTCAGTGATGATGCAATTATATAGATTTGAGTAGATTATTGTTGATGATTAAGTTGGAACATCTATAATGATAGGTACAGTTCTTTTGAATTTGACCCTTGTGAACATGCTCTTTGATACTAGTGCATCACATTCTTTAATTGATTCTCATGCTATTGATTTTCTATGTTTAATGTTGGGAATTATTCCTTCTTTTTTAAAACTGAAATATCCTCTCAGTGAAAGAGAATGTCAACCCTTTGTGTGTAGACCATGTTCTATAACTTTTGATGGAGCTGAGCTGAAATGGGACTTCTCGATGTTGGACATGGATGTCTATGATGTAATCCTAGGTATGGATTGGTTGACAATGTACAAGGATCACATTGACTATTATAGGAGAATAGTTAGTTTCATGATTGAGGAGGACATTGAACATCTCTTCAGAGGAGATAGGATTGTAAAGAAAGGTAAAAATAGATTTTTTTTCACTGACAATGGGGAAAATCTCTTACTATTGGGCGACGTTGACTTTGGAATCAATGAAAGAGATCATGGAAATTATTTTTCCATTAGTTATGGATCACATTCCAAATGTATTTTCCAAGAAATTTTCAGGGTTACCACTTATACAGTAAGTGGAGATTCTGATTCATCTCCTCTAGGGGACATGTCCTATTTCCCTTCCATATTATAGGATAGAACCAACCGAGTTACAAGAATTGAAAGTGCAGTTTGAGGAGCTAGAAATAAAGGGTTTCATTCAACCAAGTACATATCTGTGAGCATCACCGGTCTTGTTCTTGAAGAAAGAAGATGAAACTCTTAGGCTGTGTGTTTATTATCATAAGATAAACCAAGTTACAATAATGAATAGATATCCACTTCACTGAATTAATTATTTTTTCAATAAATTAAGGGGATTTCAATGGTTCTCTAAAATTTAATTTCGATCAGGATATCACCAATTGATATTTCCAAAGGAGGATATTCCAAACACAACTTTCAGAAGAAGATATAGCCACTATGAATATGTAGTCATGCCTTCCGGTCTAACAAATACACCAACGGTCTTCATGGATTTGATGAATCATATATTTTAGTGATATATAGAATCTTATTTGTGGTATTTGTGGCCGACATCTTGGTGTATTCAAAGACAAGTTCTGACAATGTGGATCACTTAGAAAAATTGTTACAAATCATGAGAGATCACTCTTTGTATGAAAAATTAACAAAGTGAGAAATTTGGATATAGGAAGTACATTTTTATGGCCATGTAATTTATGAAAAAGTTATTTTTATTGATCCTGTAAATATAGATTTTGTTATTTTATTTTAACCACCGAATAATTTCTCTGAGATACGAAGTTTTCTTGGTCTATCTGGTTACTACCGATGCTTTTTTCATGATTTATCATGACTAGATTTGCCAATGACAGATTTTAAAAAGATGAATTCCCCATTCCAATAGACAAAGTAATGTCAAAATCATTTCCAAGAACTAAAATTTGGTCACACATCGGAACCAATCTTGATTTTTACAGAATTAGGACAAGGGTATGTGGTGTACTGTGATGCTTCTGGATCAGGGTTAGGTTGTGTTCTCTTGAAAGGAGACCATGCTGTTACTTATAGTTCAAGGTAGTTGAGGGGGAATGAGAAGAATTACCCAACACATGATTTGGAGTTAGCTAAAGTCCTCCATGCTTTGAAAACATGAATACAATATCTCTTTGGTGAGAAATTCACTATGGTTACGAATCATAAAATATTGAAACACATTTTCCCAAAGTGAGATTTGAATCTGAGGAATAGGATATGGATGGAGTATCCCTAGATGTTTGATTTTGACTTGGTGTATACACTAGGAAAATAAAATTCAGTAGAAGATGCTTTTATTATAAATTCATATGCTTAGTTGGAGAAATAAGCTTCATATGAATGGAAGTTAATGTCGGTCCTAGCCAACATGCATGTGTAATGTGAAGACCGATGTGATGTTTCACTTTTATTTTCATCTATTTTTATTCCTGATTTGGTAAATATGGTCAAGGAGGAAAAACATATGATATAGAATGTCTGGGAATGAGGTCAAAACTCAATGTGGGGAGACCATTGGGGCATTAAAACTTAATGGGAGATCAGTTTTGTGTTAGAGAGATCGAATGGTTGTACCTATGGCTTTTTAGGAACAACTCCTTCATATTTACCACTATATGAGATGGACTATACATTGAGGCACATATAATATGTATAAGGTGTTGAAGGCATAGTTTTGGTAGAGAGGTATGAAATGGAAGGTAGCTGAGTGTGTTTCTAAGTGATTAACATGTCATCAAGTTAAGGCAGAGCATCAGAGACCAGTAGGTATGTTGCAGTCCTTACCTATCCTAAGGTGGAAATTGGAGCAGATAGCAATGGATTTTGTTACAAGTATTCTAATAATGGTTTAGAAACACAATTCCATATATGTGATAGTGGATCGTCTTACCATGTCATCCCACTTCAGCCCTATTCATGAAACTCATAAAATGAAAGACCTGCCCAAAATTTATACCCAAGAAGTGGAAAATAGACATGGAATACCTATTTCAGTCATCCCAGAAAGAGATTTTAGGTTCACATATAATTTTTGGAAATCCTTACAGTAATCCCTTGGGACTCAGTTGACTATGAGCATGACATATCATCCTCATACATTTGGTTAGTTTGAGAGGACAATACAAAAGTTGGAAGACATGTTGTGGGATTATGCAATATATTTTAATGGCTCCTGGGACGGGAACATACCATTGGTGGAGTTATCATACAATAACAGCTATCAGGCCTCGATACATATGGATCCCTTTGAAGCATTGTATGGGTGTCCTTGACATTATCCAATATATAGGGTTGAAATGGGTGAGACTTCACTAGTTGGACCAATCCTTGTCCATGAAACAAATTAGAAGATCCAGTTGATCATAAATAGGATGGATATGTCTCATATTCGTCAGAAATCTTATGGGGATCATCATCGAATTTTGTTGTCACTCGATGTAAGTTATCAAGCCTTCTTGAGTATATCTCCATGGCTTGGACATAATCATTTAAATAAGTAGTGAAAGTTGTATCATATATAGATTGTCCCTTTCAAGATACAATAATGGGTTAGAGAGGTGGAATATTTGTTGGAATTACCACCATAGTTTAGTTCAACGCATAAGGTGTTCCATGTATCAAAGTTGAAATAGTATCATAATAAAACTGGCCATGTGAATAGATGGGATCAAGGTGACTTAGATCCAAATGATCCATTGATACACATCCTGGTATAGGTTTTGTATAGGCAAGATAAATTCTTTCATGGAAAAAAGCATCAGTCTATAAAGATTTTAATAGTAGCATGGTCAGATTTAGGATGATACTTGGTAACACAATAAGGAAATGAAAGAGAAGTGTTCAGAACTCTTTCAGGGCAGCGAATGTTTTATAATTTCCAAGGAAGTAAATACCAATGGTGGGGATAATTTAGTACCCAAACTTTATTGTATAGAACTCATAATTTATGAAATTTATGGTTATAAGGTGTAAGGGTGATAGTGGGGAGAGTTGGGAGAACTTTGGAAGTGTTTTTGGGATAAAGGGAAGTCGCCCGGGCAGCGCAGAACTTCCCTAACTATGTGGGAAAAATGTGTGTGGTGGTCCTCTTGAAGTTATTGCTCTAACATAGCTGGAGCATGATTTTGGATATCATGCAAGTGGAAGTCTTTCAGACATTGACAACTGCATTTTTAGTGCACGGTGTGCCTAACCGTGCAGTCAAACCATGTGCGAAGTCATAATGTGATTCTAAAAATAGGATCTCACTAATTTTTTCCATAACTACATCATTTTTTACCCAAAATTACCCTAACAAGAGATTTTGTTTCTACTAAGGTCAAATAAGGTTATCCCATCATTCCTGAGGTGATCTGAAGGCTTCCCTTGGTGAGTCGAAGCTTGATTATTGAGGTTTGCGAACATTATCCATCGTTCGTGATCAAATTCATAGATCTACTTAGATCTACTTCTCCTATTCTATTGGTTTCTAATATATATTCCTTTTATGGGTAGATCTTGGTTTGTGTATTTCAATTATGATTATATTTGGTCTTTATCTTTCTAGGAGAATAGATATAAGTTGGGTTCTTGTAGAATCAACCAGGTTGTCTATTGTGTTCTTCGTTCGTTGTGGTTTTCGTCAAAACTGTTGAGGTAGGAGGATTATTTCTCAACTCCACTTAGTATATCTAATGACCTTTCTTTTAAATTGATTTCCTTGTGATGAATGGATTGTTAATTTTCTAGTTATGAATTTTTGGAAACCTTCTTTGGAAATGTTTTGTTAAATCGTAGAAATTTGGGAAATTGGATGTTTTGAATAAAGTGATTTTTATCATGGTTTTAAAAAATGGGTTTCTAGAAGGTTCTTTTCTAGAATTGTTTCACATGTATTTGATCATATTGTTTCAATAAAAAGTGTATTTTTTATTAAAACAATATGTCTATTCTGGAATTGGGTTTTTCCTTGGTTTTTAATAAGAGTACAGTTTTATTGAAACGATTATTTGGAATTGTATTGGCATACATCGGGTTGGTGTCATTTCATGATTAGTGGGCCCCTAATAAGGGATTATTACAATTGGGGCACATGGTACGTGACCCTAGATCAGGCGTGTGTTCCATTAATACGTGATGTAATTGGACGAGAGACTGCTCATGAGTATGGAACTATCAAACAAATCATGCATGTGCGGGTGTGTTGTAAACTATGGAATGTGTTTGCCAAATGAAAATAAGAATTTGTTTTAGGCTTTGATTAGTTATTTTTTCTGGAAAAATAACTTTCTGGGAATTAGTTTCATTTAGTTTCTCTCATTTGGTTTTAAATGATTTTTTTGAACTTTTTTATATTTGGTTAAAAAGTGTTTTGGTAAATTGTTTTATATAGACTATTTTATATAAATAGAGTCAACATTAATTTTCTAGTGGAGTGAGTAAGGAAGTCATTGGAGAAAAACTAATGAGTTTTATACTCACCCATTCTTTGTCCCTTTGGTTATTTTTCAAATTCTATCTTCTTTGATAGGGATAAAGGTAATGTTTCCTAGGTTTTTAGCACTACCTCATGATGTTTAGTTTATTCAGTGATGGTAGATCTTAGAGCTTATAGAGTATGGAGTCTTGTGGTTTATTGAGATTCTTGAGTTTTTTATCCACTAATTTCTTTGATACGAGTTTAGTCTTCCATTGTTGCACGCTTTGATATGGTTTGAGATATATGAAGTTGTTTTGTGGTCTTTCTTTTTTTTCATGCATGATTTAGTGAATGGTTTTATTATTGTTTCTGGTTTAAGGGTTTATTTATTATTAGGTAAATCACCCCCCCCACCTTGTATTTGAAATCCTTCAGCATTTATTTTCAGACTTTTCCATATTTGGGATTTCGATTAAGGCTAGGTAATGACTTTTTGTGCTCTCAATCCAATGATAATTAGCGGGTCATTATGGTTCCGAAAACAAAAGTACTGCATAGGATCATAAGAGAGGTAATGGAACTGGAGAGATATGGTTTTATTGTCACCAAGTAAAATGACTCATTATTGTTGGACAATGATTAACCATTGTCATACAAATAAGCATTAGAGATCACTGATGATACAAGATGGATTGAAATTATTGATTATGAGACATAGTCCATGTATCATAACCATGTCTGGGTTCTGGTAGATGAACTAGTTCATGTAAAGCTTATTTGGTGTAAATGGGTATTTAAAAATAAACTGTACATGGAAGGTCAAGTTAGTACCTACAAACCAAGGTTAGTGGATAAAGGTTTTAAATAGTGTAAAGGAATTGACTATGATGAATCCTTTCCACCAGTTTCCATGTTTAAATCCATAAGAATAATAAATTCTATAGTATCATTCCATAATTATGAGATTTGGTAGATGGATGTCAAAACTCAATTCCTTAATGGAAACCATCAGGGAGATGTCTATATTACACAACCATAAGGGTTAGTGACACCAGGTGATGCTAAAACGGTATACTAGTTGTATAGATTTGTTTATGTATTAAAGAAAGCATCCATATCGTTGAAAAATTTATTCGATGAAGCCAAAATAGAATTTGGTTTCATTAAGAATAAATTTGGGACATGAGTTTAAAAGCGGTTTAATGGGAATGTGTTCGTTATCCTAGTAGTGTATGTTGATGACATATTGCTTATTGGAAACAACATACCCGTATTGCAGTAAGTCAAGGACTAGTTGAACAAGTAATTATACATGAAGGACATAGATGAAGTAGACTACATTCTTGGGATCAAGAACATTCGTAATAGATCCAAGGCATTTTTTGGACTGAGTCAAAGTACATACATTGACCAGATACTAAATTGATTTCGTATGGATCAATACAAGAGGGTATTGGTTCCAAGGTCACATGGTATACATCTATCCAATAAAATATGACCCCAGACACAACATGAGAAAGATGACATGAGAAAGAATCTGTATTCTTCAGTGATAGTATTTATCATCTATTCTATGTTACGTACCAGACATGATGCTTCCTATCCACTATTCATGGAAGGTAGATAACAAGAAGATCCAAAATAACAACATTGGACAATTGTCATGGATTTCTTTATGTTTTTTAGAAGAACTAAGTACATATTACTGGTGTTTGGAGGATATGAGGAGCTTATCATTACAGTATATGATAATGTTAGTTTTCAGACAGATTAAAATGATTTGAAGTCACAATCATGATATGTTTTCTATCTCAACAGAGGATTTGTGAGCTAGAAAAGTTCAAAGCAACCAGTTTTCACTAATTATACAGCAGAGACTGAATATATTTCATCTTCTAATGCATCCAAGGAATAATTTTGGATTCAGAAATTTGTCCTAGATCTTGATTTGGTGCCTAGTAGTAAAGATCCCATTACATTTTATTGTTATAATAATGCAGTGGTGGCTCTTGAAAAATAGACATGGTTACATCAACAGGCAAATAACATACATCAAAAGTGTCACCTCTTGATGGATTTCTATAAAAGGGTTGATGTTGTAGTGAGTAGAGTGTACACAGAAGAAAACATGGAATATCTCTTTATTACATGCCTATTTTAGCAGAAGCATGAATATCATGTTAGAGCTTACAGACTGAAGGTTGTTATCAGTTGGCTCTAGTGAAAGTGGGAGTCTATTATAGTTGGTTCCCTAGAAACCATCTTCTTTTTACTTTATGATAAACTAGTATTCTTTGGATGAATATTAGTAAACTACTCATCACATCAAGATTTTCCTTCTGTGTGACATAGTATGTGATTATTTCCTAAGAATAATTATCGCATTAAAAGGTCATAGAAGATCCCTACAATGATCAGAACCTAGATGTTCTATGACAATATTCTTGAATATATGTTCTACGGCCGGATGATATCATTTAAGGGGACACAAATGATATAGGCTATTAGGGTGGGGACTCATGAATCTTTGAGGCACCTTCTCATGGTGTGCTCCCATGGTAATTTCCATGAGTATATTATGGGAACAAGACCCAGTAGTAGGAAATTAAAATTCATAAGTGTCATTGTAAGTTCCTATCTGCAGATGTGTGTGTTAGTCCTTGGGCATTATGATTATTATTAATGCGTATTATAACTCACGCACTTAGATGTATTTAAGGAAATCATGATGACAGATGTTCATGGAGAGGTAGGATATGTTTGGTGTGTCATATGTAATATTTCATTAATGAATAATGCGAGAAAAGATTTTCCACTTATATGGAAGTAGATATCTCAGGACATTTTATAGAAATGATATTGCCGATCTAAATCCATTTCCTCGGTGTTCTCTAAGAAAGTTCAATTCCATAAAGTCAAAGAATAAGAAATAGAGCAGATGGGTTGATGACACATGTATGCAACCCACTTGATTGGAGATATCATGACAAAGGGATTATATTATTTGGTAAAATTTCATATGAGGTGACATGTCATTCCGACATCTATTTCTTTCTATTGGGTGCCTTGACTCATTGCTAGATATTAATCTTGGACTTTAGGAAAGCCCACCTACTGCCAATGAGAAAGAGGCCTAGAGGGTCACACACTAAGTGTATCCAGTATCTTAGTTAAATAATTTAATTATTCAACAACTTGAATAAATATTAATCTTGGTTGTGGTTTAATAATTATTCAAATATTCCTAATCACATTTATTTCATTTCTACTTATTAGAGAGAATATATTGCAGATGGAATTTTTATTTATTGTAGAATAATGAATTTATATTTATTTAATAAATAAATAGTCATTATTCAAGGCTATGTAAATATTGAGGAGTATTAGAGATTCAAGTTATGGGTCTGGTGAGAAATAAAATTAAATATTATTTGGCTAAATTGTATTTAAATATAATGTGAAAGTTAAGAACATGTCATGGAAATAATAGCATTGTTATTATTATTTTACATGGATTTTCACATTGAATAATAAATTAAGTAATGACACCTGTGATAATTATTTATTATTACATAGTGAATTAAATCTGATGTGTTATTATTCTCTATATTATCCAATGTGTTATTTGAATGGATAACCAGTTGTTGTGTGCACAATATGCGTGGAGAAATACTCTTGAGCCAAGAAAAATCTTCCCCCTCAAAGAACACTCTAAAAAAGAGAAATATCCTCCTCCACTCGATCAAGAAGAATGATTTGGAAGTGATTCTCAAGGTGATCCAAGGAGGACATCTCAAGCAAAAGGATATTCCGTGCTAGCACCCAGAGACTCCTTTGGCGATGTATGAAGATACAGGGAGCACGTGTAGATCAATACTAGAAGATTTTTATCCTTGAATTATAAATTCTAACAAAGGCACACCACAGAACCGTGTTTAAACACATCAATAAAGAAATAATCTCCTTGGAGGTAATTCTATAATTTAATTAAAATAAATTACAACCAAAATATGTCAATCCTCCCTTCTCAGTTCTGGGTTCTCTCTTCTTCTTTTATCCTTGATTCATTTATATGGATATTAGGATTCATCATAGTATTGATCCCAGATTAATCATCGATTATGGAAATTATTAATGTTGGGTACATGCCCATCTTGCACTTCCACAGTTCCTAGAACCTACAAAAACAACATATTTTATAATACTCATTAACATTTATTCATAACCACTATTATCAAACCCCCCTTATAAATATCTCACTTGTAATAGAAATCTTCAAATCCTATGGGATGAAAACAAAAGAAATGGGTTTGCTCAAAATCTTATTGTGGGAAAAATTTAAATATCAATATCTTTTCAAGGATTATATCATAATAATATGTGATAATGTGAACATAATATTATTATCATAACAAAATGAGTAATAATATTTGAACAAAAGTGTCAATCAAATGGAGTGAAAATAGAGAATAAATCTATAAAATATAAATATTGAAGAACAATATCAATAACATTTTCAAGAATAAGTTAACATAAATATTTAATTCTAAGAGCATAAGGAACGAATAAAAAACATCTTTCAAATATGGAAAAAATAGTTTAGGGAACATTAAATTCAAGATCCAATCCATTAGTGCTCATGATTTTCAGTATCTAAAACATACTCATGAATATTTTTCTCAAAAATCATAACATTTTAACCAATGTATTTTACAGTGATATAGAACCCCTCCAATCATTGATCAACACATAAATATGACACTTAAAAATCATTCATCCATCACATCATAAAGATTTCATAAAATTGTTTGAATAAAAAATTGAAATGAAGACCATTCATGTTTCATAAATAATCCATGGAAACAAAAATGGGTCTCTTATAATTTCCAAATGGTATAAAATAACATAATGAATTAAATCAATTCACACTAAAAACATGATCACAAAAAATATCACATAAGAAAACAGATTGAGGGATACAAATGAAGCATAACACCATTGGAGATATATATTTTTTAATATACATAGAAAATTAAAAATAGAAAACAAATAGGTTTTCTGGAAATAATATTTTGTAATTATCAATGTAAAAGTCATAGTTAGTAGTCACTTTTGAAAAACTCGGTATTGTTTATAAAAAATCATAAAATAAAACCATTTATGGAAGTTGATTTGAGTTAAAAACAATTTTTTCCCAGATATATAGAAATGAACATAATTTAAAATGAAAAGCCAATGAATTTAGTCAAAATAGTGGAAATGAATTCAATAATAAATCATATAACCCAAATAAATGTGCTTGAGTTACCAAATACCCTATATTTCCACTTGATTTCCATGGAAGTGATTTAACCTACTATATCGTGTAGATAAACATAATAATTATATATTTTAGAACATTACTCATATATGTAACATATTATAAACATAATTTATAATTATTATTTATATGTACATTAGTTGGTCCTTATCTATTTTCAATATTGGGTGTGGGTAATCTTGATTGTTTTGAACTAGTTTCGTAATTATGGTGTTGTTATTCATTATTTTCCTAAATTTCATCATTCAAATAGAATAAAAATTATGATAATTTATTATTATTGATTATTAATTATTTTATAATATCATTCTATTAAAATTTCTTTATGATCATTAATGTTGAAATCAACGATTAACATATTTTGGTGACTTTTAATGAAGTAACATTGGTATCTTAATTAATAAGTTCAACATTAAATATACCAATGTATAACCAAAAAAATAATTATTTACATATTTAAATCATAAATTATTATTAATTAAGTTCACATATTACTCAGTGATATTATTTTATAGCATTGATCAAGTAGGTGGTCAAATGGAACTAAACATGAACATACCATAATTATTGGATGGTTTTGATTTTGAAAGTGGATTATTTTGGAATAAAATCAATATTACACAAGACTCATTATATTAATTAGATTCTTCAAAAAAAATTAATTTTATTTATGAATATTTCAATTAATAATAAATAAATATATAAATAATAAGATATATTTCTTAGTGGAGGCGGTAGTCCACACAACAAATGATTAACATTTTTATTTCTATAAGAAATAGAGGAATGAAATTAGATTAAAATATTTCATTTAATAGTAATAATTAACTTAAATATTTCACATTTATTCATTAATTAACCATTATAATCATTTTAGGGAGGAAGTAGTAAAAAATGGAAGTCATGACACTGCGGAGGTGTCCGCACAATGCACGATTGACGGTTTCATTTTTCTTAATAGAAAAAGGGAAAAGTTGTTACTAGTTATTGTCATATAATAATAACATTAACTATAAAGAAATATTTATGTAATAATATAGGAATTAAAATTTTTTCTTTTCTAATTTAAGGAAAAACAAAAATAAATTAGGGGAAAAGTACTCACATTGGGGACATGGGAATATCCATGGAAAACTAAATAAAATTGGAGGTGTTAATCTAATACCTTGTGACCATATGTCCAATAAAAATTAATTAAATTATAATGGAATACAAATTAGTAGAGTTTCGAGTGGAAATTGAATTCTTGGAGTGTTCTGTAAGGGGTGGTGAGAGGCCCCTTTTATAGGTGGTGAGAATGGAAATTTTTTTAATTAAAAAAACATAATTTAAAGGGAAGACATTTCAAACAAGTAAAATTTCTCCAAAATGGAAAATAATTTATTGAGGAAGATATAATTTCATGAATCCACGAACCATTCATTTTAAAACATGTTTTTAAGTCCTTTATTCCTAGAATTTTCCATTTTACCAATTTTATTTTTACCATATTCACTAATATTTAACTAAGTAGATTAATTTCAATTCCTAAAAATAAAGAAGAAGTTATTAAATAATTTAGACCTACTTATTTGATATATGATATCAAATTTATCTTATAAAATTTCAATATATAATAAAAAATAATTTAAACAATAGTGTAGGTAATGTGAAACCTCATTTTTATAAAAAGTGTATTCTTAAGATAAAAATTTATTTATTTAGTGAAATAATATATTTATCTTATTTTGATGAAATAAATTGTTTTATTATAAAAAAATTAAAATTTATATGGATTTAAAATAAATCCAAACCCAAATTTTGAAAAAACAATTAATTATAAGAAAAAATAAAAAAATAGTTTTTCTTGGATAATATTACTTAAATTAATAACATTGTAATTTCCAGTTATCTAAATTAGCAAAGTATTCTTAAAAATTACAGTTTTACTTATTAAATTCATATTTAAAAAATTAAAAGGTTATAAATATATAGGTATTTATTATAATGTTGAAAATCCTTTTATTTGGAAAAAAATTATATTTTCACTATTCAGTTACAAATTTAATTATATATGAAAAAAATGAAATATTTATCCATAGATAATATTGTTTTTATAATTTGAAAAATTATATTAATTTTATTAAATTTAAATTCTAAAATTTATAAATATATGATTCAGATGAAAATATATAATATAAAAAAGAAAACAATTATTGAAAAAGTTCATATTTAAACATTAAATGTTGTCAATATTATTTTATACCAATATATAAATTAAATAATTTATACCTATTATTTCATCTACTTATATGTCCTTTATTTTTATAGTAATATTTTTTAAAAAATAAATTGAATTTATCGTGATGAATTACAGATCACTTTAAAAATAAAAAAAATAGCTATTTGAAAGAAAAAAATATTATTAATTTTTTTATAAATATAATCATATAAAATTGATTAATGTATTTTTATTTACTTGAGGTTTTATTTTTATTATTGTTTTATTAATATTAATCATCTAGTATTTCATGAATCATTTTTGTTAAGTGTTACTAGTGAAACATTCTATAGAACATAATATTTATTTATGGAAAATATATAGTCTAATATTAGGTCATTACAAAACCATTAGGTGTTTTTATTTATAATTGAATATCTAATAGTTTGTGAGAACATAAAAAAAATAAGACATCCACAAATATATAGTGAATAATTAGTATACTTGGCAACACTTAATTATCTCTATCCACTTTAATTATAGACATTGTATAGGATTTTCCTCCATCCCTTAGTCTAGGAGGTAGATGATTCCTGTTATCCTCAGTAGTCTAGGGTTAAGTCATTGATTTTCATAATAACCACACATCATGCATTTGAAGCATTAAATTGCCGATCGTGTATTACCTGTGAATTTCTACAATACAATGTAGTGGTTAGCCTCTTAATCTCTCTTCAAAAATCATGAACTTTATTCCAATCCTTCTATACTTGAAGCGTTTTCTTATTTCTTTGAGACATTCCCTTGGGTTATTCTCCCCATATTTTTGACATGTGTGAAGTTTAATATTCTTTAATTCATTTTATTCATCACCTAAACTTACATGAGACTCTATTCTTCACATCTTCTATGTGTTTTAGATTCCAACTATGATTACATTATTGATAGTAATTCTTAATTGTTGGTTTATAATGTCACAAGACCTCTCACTCTATATCTTATCCTATCATATTTTCTATGGTAACAATCTCCACAATCTCCATGGAATCCATTATTAACTTTGTTACGTCTAGATTCATTCATTATTAAAACCAAAATGGTTTATTGTGAGTGATGAATAATTAGCATCATAAGATATTTATCATAAATGATCTTATGAAAAAAACAACCTTGATATGTCTTACTCATGAAAACTATCACATTTTAATTTACTTCAACCTAAATCACTCTAAGTTCAATCTTGGTTTCTTCTGGTTGGGTTCTTTCATACTCTTTGGCCTAATTCATTAACATATTAAATCCATCATATTTGACCATTAAGAGAATCTAACTAACAAAAGAATATCCCCTGAGAGTGTCTATCATGTTGTGTAGTCCTAGTCTCACTCATCATGCACTGAGTGAAGATCGATTTCATTCTCAATTGATATTTTCTTAGGAGATTACCCTTAGGTTAATCTATTTTGTAGTCACATAAACATTCCAGTTTCTAGATATGGAAGTAATTTCAAAGAAAACCACATGCTCAAAACCTTACCAAAATCTCAGGATGATATCCTACATTTAGACTAATCCATTACATTTATCTCTTGGTTTTTATTAATGTTCACTTATCCTAAACCCAAAAATAACTACACTAATCATTAAAACTAACTATTACCTACTCTGATACCAACTATAAATAATCTATCTAAATCCATCATAACATTATTTTATATCATTGAAATAAGATGAACATTATGTCTCAAAATAATCTCACAATCCAAATAATAGATAGTTTGGTATCATTAAGGACTCTCTACATAAGTATCTTATTTTATAATACTTGTTAACATTAATCCATAATTAAGCAATACTAGATTCCATTATATACTTAACATAAGTTCTACTCATCTTTATAAAATTCAAAATGGAAACATAATAATGGTATGAGGTCAAATGCTCAGTAAAGTTAATAATGTCATTAATGGTTATGTCTTATGAATATGAGAAAACATGAGTAAGGGAGAAATATATTATTAAAATAACATGGGATAATATTAGATTTTTATAATACATGATGACAGAAAATGTAATCATGAATGAAAAATTATGTACTATGGAATAAGATTGTGAGATAAGTATGGAAACATTTCATAAAGAAATGATATCATAAGTTCATGGATTCATAAATATATGGAAACAACATAAAACAATACATCATATGAATAAGATAGGGATCAACACCAAGATAACAATACATATTTTTTTTGATAACCACCGACGCACTATACATGACACTCACCACTAAGAAAACATAACATAATGTCCTTAGGCTAACCACTAATGCATCATACATGAATCTCACCACCAATACAACATAACCTTGTTTCCTTAGGCTAACTGCTCATTCACCATACATGGTGTCTCATGAGAAGATATCACTACCCAAAGAATTGGATTTATATTAGGTATAACCCTTCATATTAATAATTTGTACTTTCATTTTTGTAAAACATGAAGAAAAATTACCACACATATAGCTATGAATGGTAAAATCCATGAGAATGAAGTGAGTTCCATCATATCATCTCAATTCATAACTAAAGACTATATCAAAAGTATTCTCAATATAAGAAGGAATTATATCATTTTGGAAATTTATATTGGAATAATGAAGAAATGTCCTTGTAAATAGAGATCCAATATTGGAAAATAAGGAATCAAAAACCACTTATGTTATTATTTATAAATTGGCTAAAGGATCCTTTAAATAACAATATTGATTATTATTTTCATTTTAAAAAAATTAAAATCGTAGGATCTTCCATATAATATGGATATTTTTGATAAATTATTCATGGTTAAATACATTTGATAGGGGTTGATCTTGACATTAAATAAGAAATTGGGATGGTTCTTTAGATCTGTTCTTTTTAAAAGAGATAATCGCAAAGGGGACATAAACCATGTATTATACCCAAAAATTAAATGTAAATAAAACTATTCATATATGTATGGATCATATATATATAATAAGGATTAATTAAATGATATCAATATATATATATATATAAATTAATAAATTGAATGGAACTAGTTACCCAAAAGTAATGGGGGTGGTTCAGTATATCCTTTTTTATGTTTGAAAATAAATTTATTAAAATAACAAATCATAAATAGGGATAAAAACATTATTATGAATAAAAGTGAAAAGAAATATGAATTTAAAATGAAATAACACATAATTAGGATTTCAAAAATAAATGAGAACAATGGTGGGAAGGGAAAATATAGACAACGAGGGGACACTATCATCAAAAAGGATGATAATTGTTCTCAAATAATGATATAATTTTTTATAAACAAATCCACTGAGGTAATAGATTAGAAATTAAAATTAATTTTACTATAGATTGTAAGAGATGGTTTGATATTAAATCTTAGTATGTATGAAACCTATCTTACAACTATTAAGTTTTAGATAATAACTTATAACCTAAATAAAGGGGGTTTGACTAAACAAAAACCCGTATAGTGTCACAATATTCTGATTTTAAAATATTTGGATGGTAGAACATGAGACGAATTTGTAAATAAATTATAATTCATGAAATGTATGAAAAAGTAATATATTTTCAATACAGACACCATAAAAAATGAATAAGTGGTGAGAACTAATTATATCTCAATGAAATAAAATTGATAGGCAATAAACATTACCTTGGGTGATGATTCATTCTGCATGTACACCAAACATTCTTAAAATTCAAATTAATTTTATCATTAACTATCTTAAAAAACATTACCACCTATATTTAATTTTAAAAGTTCTATTTATTATCATATATTATTTATTAATTAATTAGTTTTCACTTATAAAGGTTACTTGAGGTGGTCTAGTTAATTTTTATATAACTCTCTTCGTAAGTTGACCATTTTCAAAGGTATTGTAAAATAGCTGCATAATATCTAAACTTTTTTATGTTTATTTAATCTATTATTATATAATAACAAAATATATAATTTTATATAATTTTCCTAAATGGACACAAATTAATAAAGGTGTCTGATACGCTCATTAATTGTTTTTTAATTTAATATATAATCATTTATTATTAAAATTACTTATATATAACATAATATTAACATTAAAAATATCAATATTTTCATACATAACTTTTATATATGTTAAATTTATTATTAATTTCATCCATGTTATGAGGTAATGGGAAAAGCTAATATGACGTTCTGTGGAGGCGTTTGTCTGTGCGTACACAGACGACACTTTCATTTTCTGTAGAACAGGAGCGGTATTAAAAAAATTAATTGTAATTTAATAATATTAATCAAGTAATAATTATCATAATAATTAAATAAATAACTCTTCTGGACTTACCGTGTAATGTGGTTGTTAATAATAGAACAAGTTATTCATAGAGATGGTAGCCTGCACAAATGCATGATGACATCTTTATTTTTTTAATATTTTTGGTGGAAGGTAGAAAATTGAAATTTAAATATTATTATAAAATTCATCATTTTAATTACAATAATTTTATCATAAATTAATTTATATAAAATATTTTATACTGTAGAAGAAATAAATAACAAAAATAGATCAGTTAAGAGCATTTCCTATCCTTCTAGATGTTCTCCCTTTTGTAACACATTAACGCTCTACATCTTGGTCTTTGTGAAAGACCAAGGATTTTAAGACCTGTGGATACAGTCTAGGAGATACTAGTGAAAATTTTTTATAATTAAATCTTTCAAATGGGTGTATAAATGTTGTGTTAGTTATCCCCTTTTATAATTAGAGAAAATGACACTTTTATAAACACACATTAATTTTTAAATGATTATGTCGCACTATTCATGATTCAATGGATCATAATGTGGGAAATAATGAAGTGTGGGGTGAGATAAGTTTGATAAATCATCTATAATTCATTTTTATACCATTTTTATATATATTTCATGACTTTTACAACTAAATTTTAAATTTTTTCCCATTTCGGTTCTTACCATAGTAAAAATGCATTAACTAATTAATTTATATTGAATAAAAATTTAAGGTAAAATTTATTAAAAAACTATTCTATTAACCTCAATTTAAGAAACACATAATCTAATAAAATTTATAAATAATATAAAATTAACACTTAAATTAATACATTAAATATATATATAAATTGTTTTGTAGAAGAATATTGTTTTAACATTAGGTGATCTGGATCTTCTATAAATTTGATTACCTATAAATGAGTAGTAATATATTTGTATATATGTCAAAAAATCAAATCATGTTCATTTTATAAATTATAATAGATTAATTTATTAAATAACTATTATACAACATTAATAAAAATAATTCTTTGAAAATAATGGTGACATTATTGTCGTTGTCGTTAACTTTAATCTTAGAAATCATTATTTTATGCATAAAATGGAACATACATTATTAAAAAAATGGAAAATTTTATCTAAATTATGAATTACATTTTCTTTATTTAGTTTCAAAAAGTGATGAAAACAAATTTTTAATATAAGGGAATAAATAACGTTTTAGAGTGAAATATTTATTATGTTTTTAAAATGGTAAACATGTATTTTATTAATTCAAGGTAGTGTATTTAAATGGTTTTTTTTTACATTATAAATATAAAATTGTATATAAAAAATATTAAAAATTATTCACGCTAATCTAGTATTATGTTAATGTCATAAAAGTGACAGTATTAGAAAAATAGGTATTTTTTAACTATTCACTTAAGAATCAATTATTTTGAAAAATATATAAATTTAATCCTAAGATAATATTGAAATTATGTATCCAAAAATGAAGTTAAATTTTTCAAATTCTAATTATCAAATATATAAACTTATCTTTTAAATAAAAATACAATATATAATGGAAAATTTCATTTTTCGAAATATTCCCTTTAAAAAAATTAAGTGTTCTTAATACTATTTGTTATGCATTTATAATTTATTATAATATTTTTATTAACCATAGGATTTATTATTCTTAAATTTTCTTAATAATATTCATCTATTAGGTTGTGTATCATTTTAATTTGGTGTCTCGTTTGAAGAAAGCTATCGAAAATAGTGTTAATTTAATGAAAAAATATATTCTAAAATCACTAGGTGATACATTAAAAAATGAAATAAATTGATTTATAATTATGTGACATGTGATTAATATATTATAAAAATTTTAAATGATAAATTAATATATACCTTAAATTGTTTGAATCTATTAAATAGATTATGTGAAATGGTTTATTGGTAGAACTAATGTTGATGTGTCTAAATATAGAAAAATATATATTGTTGGTAATTAATAAAGTTGAATTAGAAAATAAATTCAATTTAAGAAATGATATGGAATGTTATTTTTTATTTTGTGGCTATATTTCTAGTTTTTTATGGTAAAGGTGAATGTTTCTATTATGTGGTGATGGTGGATTGATAATGGGTTGTATTTAGAGGTATTTGATAACTTATGAACCTTAGTATGTGACAACATTATAATATATACCATTATACATTTTGATATTTTTTATGCACTGACTCTTAAATCGAGTGACATTGTCATAGGCCAAATAAGGTTTTGTTAAATGGATGAGCATCAAACATCTATTATGTGGGTGATATGGGTGGTTGAATATTATATCCTATAAATATTACATTAAATATTTTTATAGTTATGTTGTTGTGACAATGATAATGGTTGTGGCTTGTGATAGACATGTTATGAATTTTTATATTTTAACGTTATGATTCAGTTATGAATTTTTATAATGTTAAATAGATTTGGGAACAGGATGGGAGAGTTTGAACATGTGTCTTTATCATGAGAGGGTCACTAAATCAATATGCCATAGTGTTTTTTGGATTTGGGGAATTGGAGATAGACGATTTAATGGAATTTGTTTTTATTTTACCGTGGTTTGGATATGAATCAGTATTTCAATTTATTTTCTAGAAAAATGGTATTCTTTTTTCATATTAGCATGAGTGTTTTTAAATAATAACTAGTAATTTATATTTTTATTCTCAAATAGACTTTTATATATTATTTTAAGAGATTTTATTTATAGATACAATGACTGTGTTAGACTTCACTAGAGTATTTCATGGGGTTTTATTGGATTTGGAGGAGTTAAAACCTTTTAAAGTTGTCTAGTCATGGTAATGTCTATGTAAATGTTCTTTTTTTACATTAAAAAAATTTTATTTTTCGATTTTTATGCATGATATAAATTATTCTGTGGTATATATTGGTGGTTTTTATTATCCATTATATGGATAACAATTCTACCTTCTCCTATATAGTATATTTTATACCCTCAGTTGTATTTTCATTCCAATGAGCTACAAAAGTTTTGATGCTACATGTATGTGAAGCATCATTATCTTTCTAGGAGAGGTACTAATAGATATGAGTCATGATAGAAGTAATTTAGTATTTTTTTTAAATATTCAAAATCAATTCATGTCGATATCTTGATGATTAAATTAAATGTCCATACGAGACATTGTGTGAATGAAAAATAGAGAAGGAAAAAAGATGATTATTCATTATGATAAACAGAGGAAATTAAATAATAAATGATAAGAAATTTCTAGTATTTTTACACTTTAATAAACATGTGAAATATAAATTAATCAAGTAAATTTTAATGTAAAAGGGTAAATAATATTTATTTAATTAACATGGGTTGGAAAACATTTACTATAAATATACATTAAGAACATATATGAATGTAAAAGGAGAAAGTGAAAATTTTGAAACATCGAGAAAAAAGGGAGTATTTCTCTATCAAATAATAGAATATTATAATTACGATAGATCTAAAGCTCCACCCCTCTCATCACATTCTATCTAGGAAATATTTCTTGGATTAACGTTCTGGTTTACCTTAGTTTCAACACTGCCTTAAAAAAAATTTCCATCCAAGGTCAGGGCTTAATTATGAGATAAGTCTTGTGTGTATTCTTTTATTTCTCATTCAATTATTCTTGAATCAATTTCTCATATGTAATCATAAAGGATATATCTCCTTTTAGATACATTTGGTGGCATAAAATTGCTTTATATTTTCCCCATTATCTTGTTTTATTCCCATATACTCTCATAATGAATCATTTGGTTTTTGGGGGGGATATAGAGATAGTGAAAATATAATCTACTAAGATAAATCATGATCATGGTGGTGGTGAGTTATGTCGTACTTTCATGACAACAATAATGCGGTAGGCTAATGAGGTCTAATAGTTACTAGACTTGCATGAATGATAAATGGTGGAGGGGATTCAAGGTCTGATGATGGGATGGACAAGTGTTCAGTGGGGCATCATCATCCCATTATGCGGATGCAGCTTCATTTGAGTTCATTTTGTAGTAATTCAGTAATAAGTTCTACATCATATTGTGCGCTGGTGGTTGAAGGCTTTTGGTAGGGATATTGGGTAGATATGTAGTTGGTTTCATGACGTGTGGTGATGCCTTGGGGTGTCAGGTCATAGGATTCCTTGAATTTAAGCATGTGTTGGCCTCAAGAAAATGAGACGATTCTCGATTTGTGTCCTTCTATGGTGGGTCTAGAATAAAAGAAATATTGGATGGAATTGAAGGCTGTCTTATAATGAACTTTGGTGAAAGCTCAATTTTTTACCCTTATCATCCATTTTGGATTTCAATCCATGCATCGAGCTTCCTGATTATGGGATCATTGGTCCATTTGTGGGACTTTAGGACTATTCTATTGGGTAGAAGTTGGTGTCTATAATACTAGAATAATGTCTTAATGCATAAGGAAGGTAGTGAAGATAGGCATTATTGGGTGGGTGGTCTTGATTTGAGGGATAGGCCTGTGTATGATTATTTATTTATTTTTTACCATTACACCATTAATGTGGTCAGGAGGGGTTCCCTACCATAGATCTATCCTACATTGGGACTGGTATGAGGATGTGGATCACTATGTAATTAAATAGTGGATCACATAGGCGTCACCAGGTGGGCGAATTGAAAGAGAGATGGGTGTACTGAAACCCATCATCCAACTCTCCTACCACATTGTGGATGGAGGGTGACTTTCCATGTTGTATCATTCCATAATTAATAAAATATTTCTGAATAGAGGGGGTGATACAACTTTCATCCTTAGATCGGGGTGCGATGATTACTAATATGGGGTATCATGATGTTAGACTGGTACAATTACACGATACAGACAACTCACTCTTGCTCATTGGGCCTATTTTGGGCTTTGGTCCACTTGACCCTTAGGCCTTGTTGTTTTGGGTATTTCAGACACTAGGTCTTTGGTTCAGGTAAGATTTACCTCTTAAACCATTTAAAAATAGTGCTTTATTTTCTATTAAAAAGGGGCCTCAACATCAACTTTTTAACATATATATAAATATAAGGCATGATAGATCGTTGGAATAAATGGGAAATGGTAAAATATATATATATATATGTATATAATAATTATATAAAAATTGATATATAAGAGAAAAGTGAAACTAAATATATGGTAAATAATTTTTCCCCTTAACATAGCTTCTGAGATTCTTTGTCATGTTGAATCACCCTTTAAGAGTTATATATTCACAAAAAATCATTCATTTTTGAATTTGATGGAGACCCTTCTAGAAATAAAAGGAATAAATATTAGTGAAATGAATTTTGTGGAGTAAATTTGGTCATAGTAAGAATAAAAAACAAAACCCAATGGGTAGTTTTAAATTGATGAATTAATTTCTCTATTATAGAAATATTTTGATTATATTTTCTGGATAAATTTAATCCTTACTGGAAAAGGAATGTAAATTTTTGTTAAAAGTGTCTCATAAATTTACCAATGGAAAGAGTTTTTTGTATTTATCCTCCAAAAATGTCTCATAGAAAGTTTGAATTATTTATTGTCAACATAAGTATAAAAGTAAAATATATATCATATTTAATATAATGATTAAGGTATTTCAAAATTAACCATAGTAATAAATTCTGAGATAAAAAGTTATATTAAAATCTAACATAACATTATTTTATTTATTTCTAATTAAACATTAATTTTGTTAAATTAAACTATAAATATTATAAATATTTATTTTAAATAAAATTATATTTCATATATAAATCATTTTATAAAAAATATACTTTATATAATAATGAAATTTTTTATTTTAAAGAATCGATAATTAATTATTTCATGAATGTTTATTATTTATTTATAAAAATCAAATATATTTTTTATAATAAATTACTAAACTTTTATATAATAATTAAATACATGATATAAAATATGACACCCCTGTGTCATTATTGAATTTAATATTAAATAATTATTCACTATTCTATGTTTTCTTGGATTTTCCCAATATTTATGTGAGTTTTGGACATTATAGAGTGGTTTTTGAAGTAGTGTGACCTCACTATTCCATAATGCATATACACCTTGGGTGTGGTGTTGGTATGGTGGGTGTAATCGGAATTTTACAACAGGTTGTGGGTGTTTTAATTTCTTTTTTCAGGGAGAGGTTTCCTATAAGAAATGGTAAGGCTCAAAATTCATAGAACATGTATTTTGGTCGATGTGGTGGGGTTTAGATACTGGGGGATTCGAAACAGATTCCCCCAAAATAACTAAACATTCCTTAGATACCAACTATGGAGAACCAAACCGAATAAACACATTTATATCATTATTTTACTTGAATAAACATTTCATCTTAGAAATTTATGCACAAACTAGAGGGCATAAGGTTTAGTGTCATAAAGGATTAAAATAAAAAAAAATTATTTTAGAATACTCATCAAAATTTATTCATAATAACAAAACACTAAACCCCCTTATAAATATATAACATGTAATATTTATCTTCAATTCCTGATGAATGAAAAAAATTGGTGAGCTCCAACACTCAGTAAGAGAACAATATAAACATATCAACATGTTAACAAGGATGAGATTATATGAATATGAGAAAAAATAAACTTAGGATAAATATCATATCAACATGATAAATAATCATATAATATAATTGTTCTTAAAATGACATTACATAAGAACATGAAAAAATAAAATATAAACATGGAATCACAATAGCAATAACATGGCTTAGAAACATTTTACATAAATCCTAAATCATGAGAGCATAATATAATAATGAAAAACATATTTCAAATATGGAACAAAATTTATTATAGGCATAATTACTTTCATGTGCCAAAAAAATATGTTTGGATGATTTTAGTCAACTAAAATATATTCATAAATTTTTTTCTCATGAGATATAAACACTGATCCAATGAATGAGATGGTGATATAGAACCCTACTTTTCATTAATTCATACTTACATGATCCAGAGGAAAATCAATAACCTATCACACCATTAATAATCAATAGAAATGAAATGAGTTTCAAAAAATTGAAAATCGCTAATTTTTTACCAATAACCCGTGGACATAAAACTAGGATTCATAGAAATTATAAATATTATAAAATAACACCATAAATTAAATCAATTAACATCAAAACCTGAATCACCAACACAAAATCACATAATGAAAGAAAAATGGTGGTTGTAACATGAAACATAACAATGATGGAGATATATAATTTTTAATATAGATGTTAAAGTTAAAAAAAATCAAAAATAAAAAGTTTTAATCATCAATATAAAATTCATATTTATGATTAACTTTTCAAAAAGACAATTATTTATAGAAAACATGTGAAAAAAAATCACATTTATGGAAGTGAATTGGAATAAAATTATTTCCCCATAAATATAAGATGTAACATAATTTTAAATGTAAAATACATGAATCTTGTCAACATAGAGGAAAGAAATTAAATAATAATTCATCTAACCTAAAGGAATGAATTGGAGTGACCAAATCCCTTACCAACTCTTGACTTAATTAGATTTACATTATCCTCATGTATCATGTTCATAAACATCCTAATTACATATTATATAACCTTATTCATATCTATAAACTATTATAAACTAAATTTATAATTATTATATGTATTAATTTTAGTATGTTCTTATCTATTTTTATTATTGGGTGTGAGTAATCTTTAACATTTTGAAATATTTTCATAATCATGGTGTTGTAATTCATTATTATCTAAAATTTATTCATTTCAATGTCTAAAAAATTACTATAATTGATTATTTTTAATTATTTATAATTTTATAATTTCATTCTATCATAGTTTTGGTTATGGTTCTTAAAGATCAAATTAGTGATGAGCATGTTTAAGTCATTTTTATCGTAGGGACATTGGTTTCTAAATTAATGAGTTTAGTGTAAATTTTACACTATATTAAAAAAATAAAATAATTATTTACTTATTTATATCATATATTATTATTAATTATGTTCAAATATTCATCCATGATAATATTTTATTTCATTGATCAAGTAGGCATCTAGGCCAACCCAAACGTGATCACACCCTAATTACTGGATCGTTATGATTATGAATGTGGTTAATTTTGGTATAATATAATTATTAAATAATATTATAATTATTTAAATACTTATAAGTTGATTAGTTTCATTTTAATTGGTTTTAAAGAATAATAAATGGACTAAATGAAAATGAGATACGTTAGTTCGTGGAGAAGGTAGTCTGCACAACGTCCGGTTAACATTTTCATTTCTCAAAGAATGAGAGGGAAAGAAAATAGATTATAATATTTAATTTTATAATCCTAAAATATTATATATGAGTAATTTATTCTTTATTTTAACCACTATAATCAATTTAGGGAGTCATTAGTGAAAAAAATGGAAGTCATCACTTTAAGGACATTGTAGTCTACACAACTCATGAATGGCAGTTTTGTTTTTCTTAATTGAAAAGAAGAAAGTTGGTTAACGGTTATTAACATAGAATAAAAAAATTAAAGATACATAAAATACTCATGTATTTATATATGAATTATAAAATTAGTCTTGGGGAAGTAATAGTGAAAAGAAAATATGTTTGGGTGAAAAAATACTCATGTTGAGGGATTAGGCTTTCCCTTGGAAGACTCATTGGAGATAAAGGTTTTATCCCAATACCATATGAAAATATTCTCAATAAAAATTAATATTATTATAAACTAATAAAAATGGTAGAGTTTGTGGTGGAAACTGGATTCCTTGAGTGTTCTGGAAGGGATGGTGAGAGGTCCCTTTTATAAGTTGTCAGAATGGAATTTTTATAATTATAACCAAGTTATATAAAGGGGCCACATATTAAACATTTTAAGTGCCTAAAAATATAAAATAATGGATTATATAATGATATATTTTCAATAACAACTTAAACATTCATTTCCACACATTTTTAAACATTTTTTTAAGTTCTTTAGTCTTAGAATGTTTACTTTTACCAATTTTAGATTTATCGTGGTAACTATTTTAACTTAAGAAATTTTATTTTAATTAATAGAACTAAAATATCCCTTACTACATAATTTGTACCTAATGAATAAAAATATTAGACTCATTTTATCAAAAAAAAATTGATGTGTTTGAAAAATGAACCTTAACATTCGTTAATGTAATGCGTAAAACCCCATTTTTTTAAAGTGTATTCTGAGGATTAAAATTTATGTATTTTGTAAAATTATTCATATATTTTATTTTCCAGAAATAAATTATTTTACAATAATATATATATATATATATGGATTTCAAATCATTCCAAAATGAAATTTTACAAAAAAAATATTTAATTATAATAGAATACCAAAACAGTTTTATTTGGAAAATATTACATATGTTCTTAAATGGTATTTTTTAGGTCTTCTACGTTAGATACCCTGAGTGGGGGTGAATCAAGGTATGATAGATTAAACCAACTGCCCTTATTGATCTTGTTTCATTGTTAGAAAAAACTCTCTGCTCCATTCTTCACAATGCAGTGTATGAACAAATCATAAAGCAAGCACAGGACACTGCAATTTAACTTGGTTCACCCTCACTGGGATACATCCAAGGAGCATACAACAGCATTGTTTCGATGTACCAAATCCACTAAAATTTCACCAATTTTTATAATGTTTGGAATGGACTATTTATCCCTATGGGTTTATAACCAGTCACAATTTGAAATATCACTTCTCTCTCAACTGAAGTGTGCTCACTATTTTTTAGAAGATCCACTCCATGTTTATAGACTTGTAGTCATTTTCATTGTAACTAATAAATGCATCTTCCACTATATTTAGATTCTTTATTGATGTCCCACTTTTATCCACTGATGACTTCCACTTTACCACAATACTACTGGGGAAATCCAAATATTTCATGCAACCCTTATTGCGTCTTGCGTGCAACTTTAATGCCTTGCGTGAAATATTACACTTTTTTCATGAAATACACCATGTACATAACTTAAATCTTATTCTCAACCCAAATATAATTCGCAACATTCTTAGCTTGTGTCCAACTAGATAAATTCCGTGCAACTCCCTTTGTATAAAATTATTATGAGATCTGGAGCTCAGATTCTCTCTAAGTGTTGAGCTACATCAAATGAGGGGGGTCAATTCTTATTTATATGCATCGCTAACCCTTCACAGAAGATTCACTATGTCATACAAGTTCCACTTTGAGAATTAAAAACCTCATTTGACATCGCATTGGGCGTGTAAGTTTCTTTCATGCAACCTCATCTTTTGTGCATATTACAAAATCTTTCACACACATCATGCATTTTACATTTTTTTACATTCTTGTCCTAAAACATGCCTTGCACAAATTTTTCTAAACCATTTTCAATATATCATGCATCTTCCTTTGCCAAAAACACATTTCCCCATTTCCTGATTCTAAGGCCCAAACATTGGGAAAAAAATTGGACAAATGCAGCACTTTATATCTATTATTTTTGTATCGCATCTAGGTCATACATTATTTTTCATGGTTCTTTGTCATCACAGGTTGTCAGAAATATATTTGGAACTTGACAACTCACCATGGAAACCATCTTTTTTAATAAAAAAACTTTCTTTGTCAACAAACACAATCAACCCAAAAATGTTTCAATTCTTCCTTAAGGTATTTTTTCCTAACAATAGTAACAGGTTTTCAAAATTCATCATAGTATTTTAAAATGTATAGTTTTACTTATTAAATGTATATTTTACAATTTATGATGTTATATACTTATAGGTACTTCTTATAGTGTCCAAAAATTTACCTTTTTTATAAAAAATATACTTTTTACTATTCCTTAAAAAAATTACAATTATTTAAGAAAAACAAATTCCTAAGATAATATTTTTATTATGATTCCAAATATTATGTTCAATATAATAAATTGATATTATACGGCTTATAAATTTTTCATTTAGATGAATAAAATGTAATGAAAATCAACTTTTGTTGAAAAATGACGTTTTTAAACATTAAGTGTTGTTAATATTATGTAATATCAATCTATAAATTAAAAAAATTACATATTACTACACAAATTGAAATATAATATATTATTATTATATTATTTTAAAATTGGTTAATTTAACTTTTTATAATGAATTTCACAACACATTAAAAAATAAAAAAAAACTTTTATTTGAAAAAAACAATACTATTTTATATTAATTATTTATATTCAAAATAAAGTAATTTTAAGTTTATTAATATCTTTTAATTTAATAGAGATTTTTTTAATATATAGTTTTTAAAAAAAATCTTCTAATATGTCCCATCTCATTTTAGTCTAGTGTTACTTGTGAAACAATCTTTGGAACAAAATATTTCTTTAAGAAAAATATATAATGATGTCTCAGGTCATTAGAATACCACTAGGTATTTTCATATATAATTTAATATCTACTAGTTGGTGAAATCATACACAACATGGAAATACACAACTCTAGAGAGTATAATAAGTGTACATAACACCAATTAATTATCTTTATCAACTTCAATAGTAGTGATTATATTAATTTTACTTATCTCCACTACTAGAAATCACACCATTAGAAACCGCCATTAGTGGTCACAAATGTTCTTTAGAGACTACCTTGAGGCCGCCAATAGTGATCACATTTGGCCCTTCATTGTAGGGCTATAAAGACCACCAATGGCGGTCTCTATAGGTGACCTAACACTCATCCGAATAGTGGCCGGTATTGGGTCGAGTTAGAGAGACCACCAATGGCAGTTGCTGGAATCTGTAAAAATATCTACCCATTAGCGACAGCCATAGGGGGAAGCTAACCTAGGAATTTTTTTTGAAAAAAATTAATGTGCTGCTTCTCGAATAGTAAAAACAGAGCTGAAATTAGAAAAAAAAGTCAATTCCAAAACACAGAAACACAAGGATCCTCAAAAAAATAAATGACGACATACGTCATCACATATCCAGTGATCTAAATAGCTTCAATATATTCCAATATTCTTCTTCAATAAGGAAATAATAAAATATAAAATAAACAACTAAATAAATAAATTTCAAATTGGACATATTTATTCAGTTAATATTTGTATATAATAATCAAATTAAAACATTAGACCACTAGGGCGTTAGTCTGTTTGGTGGTTAGTTCATTAGGGAATTAGATCATTATGGTGTTAGGGCATTATCCCATTAGGGTGTTAGGGTGTTAGGGAGTTATACTGTTAGAATGTTTCTCCCTTAGGGTGTTTGGCCCTTAGGGGGTGTATCCCTTAGGGAATTTGGCCCTTAGGTCATTTGGACATTTTGTAATTTGGGTATTTGGAATATTCACCTAGTCTCTATTTATCCAATTGGATATTTGGTCATTAGTCCAATATGCTAATATGTGATTAAGCCAATAGGACATTAATAAATTTTCACAGTAGTCCATTTGGTCAATTTTCAATTCGTTCGTTTGGTCGTTGGGGTGTTAGGTCATTTGGCATTAGGTCATTGGGCGTTAGGTCATTTGGATGTTAGTCTGTTGGGGTGTTAGGACCTTAGGGTGTTAGGTCCTTGTGGTGTTAGGTCGTTTGTGTGTTGGGTCATTCAGGCATTAGGGCGTTCAGGTGTTAGGTCGTTCGAGCAGTAGGTCGTTCGGGCATTATGCCATTCGGGAGTTAGGCTATTTGGCCATTTGGGTGTTAGGCCATTCGGACATTAGGTCATTCGGGCATTAGGCCATTCAGGCATTCAGTCATTCGGGAATTAGGCCAATAGCACGTTACAGTGTTACGGTGTCAGGCCTTTAGGGCATTAGTTCATTAGGCCGTTAGGCAATTAGAGAGTTTGGCCATTCGGGAATTTAGAAATTTGGCCAATTGGGCATGTGTCCATTTAGCCAGTTGGGCATTAGGCCAGTTTTGAGATTATACCAAGAGTATATTAGGCCATTAGGCTCACTACTCTAATCTAATTGTGAACGACTGTGTTTCTCATACACGATGAGGTTGTTTGGGAAGAGGTTTGGACATCCATTCGGTTGTGTTTACTAAAAATTGAACTATATAGATTAAAGTTTGGTACTAAATACCCCCCCAAACCCTCTCCCTTGGATAGCCCCCTCCCAACCACTGCACTACCACACTCCCCCCCCCCCCATCCCAAAACTCCCCTGGGAATCCCCCCCAGTCCCAGACAACCCCAACTCCCACCCCCACACCCCCAAACAGCTTCCACCATAAACCACCCCCCTGGAAAACACCACTCCCCCCTATACAGCCCCGCTCCAAACCCCTAGACAGCCCCCACCCTAAAAATCCCCCACATACGTCCCCCTCCCCCACACACATAGTCACCTCGGACATCCCCCTACCCCTGGACAGCCCCCACTCCCCCCCTCCCATACACCCCTAGACAACCCACCCCCCCCCCCTCCCCCCAACCCCTTGGGAAACCCCCCCCCCCCTACAGCCCCACACTCCCCTGCGGAAGCCCACCCCCATCCCCCCACCCATAGACAACCCCAACTCCCACCCCCTCCCCGAACAGCCCACCCCCCCCCCCCAATAAAATTCCCCATACATCCCCCCCAAACATTCCTCGGATAACACCCCCCCCCCCCCCCCCACAAACATAGCCCGTCCCCATCCACCTTGCATCCCCCAACAACAGATTCATTTTCAATTACACATGCGCAATGTGTCACCTGGATTATTATCAAATTATAATCTACACCAGATTCAGTAAACATGACTCTTAATTCTCTATCCATTTAATTATTAATCAATTTAGTTTTGAAATTATTTACCAATTTCTATCAAGAGAAACATGCTAATCCACTTCATAACAAAACATATTAACAATAATAGTATATATAGTACACTATCTAGAAACATTGTAGGAATACTATTATCATTTTATAAAGAAACACCATTGGCCATTAGGCGATTAGGTCATTTTTTCATTTATGAAAAAGTCCATCAGGATATTTGGTCATTAGGCCCACAGGATAATATTCTATTGGGACAATAATACATTATGTAATTAGATCATTAGTTTTTTTGGCCAATTTTTTCCACTAGGTTTTTAGGTTGTTGGGTTGTTGGGCCGTTAGGCCATTGGGGAGTTAGGACGTTTGGGTGTTAGTCCATTAGGGAATTTGGGTGTTAGGGTGTTAGGTAATTTTTTCCTAATGGTGTTTTTCCCTTAGGGTGTTTGGCCTTTTTGGCGTTTGACCCTTAGGGAGTTTGGCCCTTAGGCCGTTTGGTCCATAGATAATTTGGCCATTTCGGCATTTGGGAATTTTTCCAATTGTCCAAGTCTCCATTTATCCTATAGGAAATTCGGTCAATAGTAAAATATTCCATTAGGCCATTTGGTAAATAGGCCAATAGGCTAATATTGTAACACCCCGAGCTTCCACGATATGCTTCTCTTTCAATAATGCAATAGCTTGCATTGTACGCAAGTTTGAGATTCTAACACACCGCGACTAATTAAAATAGCCATTAGGAATAGTAATAACAACTTTTTGAAATTATATATATTTTATATTTTAAAATGGACTTCATTTTTGGATTCGGAATGTCGAAATTATCCTATGTCAAATTTTTTTTAATTTTCTGAGAACTTCCAAATTATTATGAATAGTGAAAAATACTTAAAAACAAATTTTATAATCAAAATAATTTATAGTGATAAATTATAATATTGAGTGTTTTTAAATTATAATTCGAATATATTTTTACCATTATATCCAATGGTGGTCATTAGAATAAATTTCACTTTGAAATTGGACATAAACAATTGTCAATCGTTTGATATATATTGTTTCTGAAAAACACGCTATTTGTTGTGACAGCGAGAATTAAATATAAAATTATTTAATGCCACAAATATGTTTGGAATTTTGTAAAATAGACATCATTTTTGAATTCAGAATATCAATTATATATTAGGGTGAAATTTTGGCATTGTTCTGAAAAACTTCAATTTTTGATGAATAGTGAAACCACTAAGTGTTAGTTAAATAACTGATTTTTCATTTAAATGAAATATTACCACTTCTATGATTTGATTTTCAAAAATCCAACATACATGGTTGTCATTATGAAGTTAAATGTGGATCAATGGGATTAAAATAATTTTTTGGTGAATAGTAACTTTTAAGTTTAATTAATCTCGATTAAAGGTAATTAGTGAAATTTAAGGTAAAAATTGTATTATAAAAATATGAAATGACCCTTACACTTGTCCTATCCCTATTTGATGAGTCATGGACGACCAATAAAATCCATGGGTCAACTTGGTGACCCCATGGAGCCACTTGGGTAGGAAAAGGACATAAATAACTTTTTATTTAATGTTAAAATAAAAAGGTCACAAACAAGAGTTGTTTTACTAAAACAATTTTTAAATGGGGTTATACAAGTCATATTTTTGACTATAAGTATTCATTAGAAATATAAAACGATTTCCTACATCATGATATATTTTTTATAATTTTTAGACATTTAATAAATTAAATTATTTATGTCACCATGATGATGCAGCGATTACCTCATTAATTAATGATTTTAATAAAATGGAAGGATAATGTAAAATCTAATCATTAAACTTGTCCAAAGCCTATTGTATGAGAATATTTCGAACCCTTATCACCTTATCCTCGAAATATATAAGTTTGGGACCTTTATAATCCGAAAAATCATTTCATAATAATGTAACATTTCAATCATTCCAAGAGTGCCCCTCCTCTCCTCTTATAAAAGGCCTCCACCTCTACCACCTTATTGACACATTCAAGCCATTTGTCTCAGCCAAACTCTGCCCAAATACTCTCAAAACATTCCCCACTTACTCCAAGAATCCTCAATTTGGGCATAACTCTTCCCAAGGAATCCTTTGGCTCAAATCAAAATGAGTTACCCGATTTTAAGGTAATGTCTTCTCTAATGTTGTTCTGTTTTATTTTTCTTCTCCAACCCCCTAAACACTTTTTATTCATTTATTTTGTAACAAAACCAGTATCATAAATATACTAGGATGTTTTTATAAGATTTATTGGAGCAAAAATTACACACACCTACATCTACTGGTTAAAGAACATACTGTTTTTGTGGATGGTGAATTTTTGCCTCACGAAACAATGATTGTTCAACACTCATATAACACCTCTAATGGTGTCCATTATGATGAAACTATTTTTATATATGATATATATTATGTTTTTGTTTTCCTTATGATTTTTTATTTTTCATTTATGGCATACCATTATGGTTTCCATTATGGGTAAACGCGATATTTTCATTTTAGGAAGTGTGGACTACCGCCCCCTCAAAGTGATTTGAATCATTAATACCATATGTGGGATGTATAAAGGATAAAGTAAATGATATTATATATGATATTATACTGGAATTATAATGTACCTTTATATCATTATGATTTCATTAAATTTGAAATATAAATGAAAGTAGCGTTCATGCGTACGTACGGCTTACCGTCTCCATGAACGGTGCATTTCATTTCTTACCTCTAAACGTTATGGAATATTATAAATTCATGTATATACTGGATATATATGAGATATATGATATCTATATCATGAATATAATTCTGGATATAATGGATATATCACCACATGAACAACTTGAAATTATAAGAATTTTATTTTTGACTCAAGTACCTAAGATCGACAAAATGACCGTTATAAACTTAAATAATTACATAATGTTCATAACATGGTAATAAGGGATATAAAAGGAATAATGAACATGAAAAAGGTTCTTAAGTAAATAGAAATTAACTCTAGTTTATTATTCAGGAGGTTAAAGAACGGTCGAGTCAGGACAGGACACAAGGTAAGGGAACTTCTTAACCCAATTTCCATTCTTTGGGTTAATCTCCTACTTTCAAATTATTTCATGATATTATTGTGTCCTATCTTGTATTTGTACTTTCTTTATGTGTACTTATAGTGAATACACATAATATATCTATTTTATTTTAAAAAAATGATCTTTATGAGGGACTTCGTCTCAATCTCCTTTCATTGAGGCATATTTGGTTTTATACACAACTTTCCTTTATACGGTGTATAAACCCATTTGACTTTTACATTTATTCAAAATGAATCATTTTATACGAAGTGTTTTACTAAACGACAAAAAGGAATGTTTTTATTATCATACGTATGCGGCGACAATGACTTCTCTGCCACCGTGACCATTATTTGAGTTTCGGCTTCCTCTACATGCCATAACTTTTTTTTAATGAAAAATAAATACAAAGTTTTAACTTTCTTTTATTTTGGTATTGAAAATGGTTTTGAAAGTGTTTTTATTATATCAATGTGTTGTATTGATATCTTTTGATTGAAATGTGGAAATGTTATGTTTCCTTTATGCATGTATTATGTGATACGATTATGTTATGGTTTATGATATGTTTAAACCTATTCATATGAGGAATGAATTGGACTTAATAAGTGACGGGTGGAGCCCGCTATAGCTCCTCGATGCATCTGTAGGTCTCATGAGACAAACTAGTGTCTTGGCATGAGGCCTTGACAAAATATTATTTGTAGTCTTGGCACGAGGCCTTGGCTACGTGGTTATGATAGTCTGGCATTATGCATTCCATCATTATGAAAGTGGTTATTGATATTTCATGTGAATATTCGACTAGTAGAATATCCATGTGAGTAAGTAAATGGAATTATTTCATTTTAATTTGTCCATATTATGCTAAAGTTCAAGTTTAAAAGGCTTTTTTTAGTTATACATTGCCTTAAATGTTAATGTTTGTTTATGAAAGCTTCTGCTATATTGTTATCCTTATTGAGCATCTGAGCTCACCCCTTTCAATGTTTTAATATTTTCCAGGATGTGAAGAAGTATTTTATGAATGACCTACAGGGATAGTCAGAAGATGATATGAGTGTGGACTTTGAAGACTTTGTAATTAGTTTTTCACTTTATGATGTAATGTAAGACTTATGAATGTATCTAGTGTTTCTAAGGCTACTAAACTAATCGGTCTTTCGAGACTTGATCTTTTGTGATCATGCAAATGTTACGAAGTAATGCACCGACTCTGGGTAGCTGGGGTCGGTGCGTTATAGTTGGTATCAGAGGCAGTTTAGTACTAACCTTGAAAGCTAGATTTAGATAAACTCTGAGTAGAGCACATAGCCCAAAGATAGACTTTGAGGATTAGTATAGAATAACTTCCTAGAATTTTGGTATTATAGAGAGTTGTGAGTTTTCCAAGCAATACATCCCTATCTGGATACGAGCTGGTAGAGGCGGCTCTGGCACAGATGTACCTAGGGGTAAAACCTAAAAACACCGATTTGAGCTAGACTCGAACGGGAACTGGTGCACGACAACGGGCCTTGTTTCACTCTTGGTTACGACACTCCCGGGGGATATGCTTAGGATAATTCTTGTTTTCTTTACAAACCACTATGAAGGGTTATGAGTATATACTTCCTCAAAGAAAACATTTTTATGATTATGGAGTATATCCATAAGTCGTTCAATTTACATAAAGTATTTTAAAAGTTTGTAATTATACATTGAAATTCATAAACTAGCCTAGTTTATGCCATTGTATAGAAATGGTGCCCAGTGGAAGGAATGTGAACTCCATCAATACGTATGATCCAAAGCGTAAGAAGGATCATATATTTCATGGTATTAAGCCAACATTTAGAAGGGAAATAATCTCCCATGTGTTCTCAACATATGAAGAAATAGTATCATGTGGTAATAAGATAAGTAAAGAATTCTCTGAGTCATATGTCTTTGAAGGGAAGAAATAGAAGAAAAGGATGGAAGAGAGAATGATGGAAAAAGGGACGTGGGAAAAGAAGAATTTTCCAATATGTGATAACTGTGGGAAGAAACACATTGGAACTTTCCTGAAGGGAATGGGAGTTTGTTATAAGTGTGGAGAAAAAGGACACCAAGTGCGTGACTACAAGGGTAAGAAAAAGGTATCAAATGTACAATGCTTCATCTGGAAGGAGTGGGGAAACTATGCAAACCAATGTCCAAATCATCAGAGTTTGCCCCAAATGATGTTATTGGATAATAATCAAGTTATGATACTACAACAGATGAGGAGGAATGATTAGAGTTCTTATGTTGTTATTAATGAATTTTGTAATTTGAGTGTTGTATCAATGATGTACTGGTTATAATAATTATGGAGTATATAAGGATTGTACTACAGTACTATTTCATCAAGGACTTGAGATTGTGTGGAACCAAGAAAAGTGACTACACAGTAGGTTAAATTTTTGGAAAATATATGGTTGAGAGAAAGATAAACCATAATATGGTTCTGATACCGAGATAGTGATTTTGGAATAAGACATTATTGATTTGGATAAATTATATTGGATATTCTTTCCTTGAAACTGATTGATGATTTGTATAAATTTTTGGACAAGAGGAGTATATATAGTATTCTATAAGGAATAAGGGATCATGGTAATTTAGGATGTTGAAGTGTTTTAAAAGAATACATGATGAAGGTGTTCACGTGTTGTTACATGGAAAAAAGGGGATCTTCATTATGTTTACCTTCCTCATAAAATTTGGACTGTGAGTTGGACATAAGTATTTTGGATAACTATAAAGGTTGGAATGGAATATGTTGAACCTTGGATAGTAATGTTTAAGGTTAAAACATTTCTGAATATTTTTTTTGGAATATTATAATAGATTTATAAAAAGGACAACCTTCAGGTTGGGTGATAACCCGTCGCTTCAAACAAAGCTGTAGGAATCGAACCCACAACCATATTGCGAAAGGACTTTATGACCTACAACTATCATACAGGAAGTCCCTGGTTATTACAAAATAGTTTTCGTAATCTAAATGGTATGTGTTAATATTTTTAACCTTGTACAATTAGGATAAATATAATATTTTTGAGTTCTATTATCTTTTTGGGTGAAAGATGGGTTTGTGGTAGAAATTAGTTGAAGGTTGATACTCTACTAGTCAAGAATAAATATATATATATACCTATATATTATTCTATGAATATATTAATTATTAAACTTAATTAAAGTGATATTGAAACAAAAAAATGTGTTATCCTAATAATTTATGTCTTGTTGAACTGATGATATTTTAAATCAACATAGATTGAAGGCTTTGAGGCCTTAAATTTGACACTTGTTTGTGATTGATGACCACAATCACTCCCTACAAATATTTACGTGTTTCCTCCAATTATATGTCTCTAATTTCCACCAATGTTCTCCTAATCGAGATCATAATTGGGTGGTGACTTTTTCATTTCCCCTTCCCTCTTATTAAAGCTAAATTTTATTAACCTTATTTTCGATGTGGGTTTTCCACAAAGGTATTTTCAATTTTACACCTTTTATTTTCAAAGAAAAATTTCAAATTGCGAGGACGCAATTTATTGAAGGAGGGGAGAATGTAACACCCCGAGCTTCCATGATATGCTTCTCTTTCAATAATTCAATAGCTTGCATTGTACGTAAGTTCGAGATTCTAACACACCGCGACTAATCAAAATAGCCATTATGAATAGTAATACCCACTTTTTGAAATTATATATATTATATATTTCAAAATGGACTTCATTTTTGGATTCGGAATGTCGAAATTAGCCTATGACGAATTTTTTGTAATTTTCTGAGAACTTCCAAATTTTTATGAATAGTGAAAAATACTTAAAAATAAATTTTTTAATCAAAATAATTTATAGTGATAAATTATACTATTCAGTGGTTTTAAAGTATAATTAGAATATATTTTTACCATTATATCCAATGGTGGTCATTAGAAATAATTTCACTTTGAAATTTGACATAAACAATTGTCATTCTTTTGATATATATTGTTTCTAAAAAACACGCTATTTGTTGTGACAGCGGGAATTAATTATAAAATTAATTAATGCAACATATATTTTTGGAATTTTGTAAAATAGACATCATTTTGGAATTCGGAATATCAATTATAGCTTAGGGTGAAATTTTGGCATTATTCTGAAAAACTTCAATTTTTGATTAATAGTGAAACCACTAAGTGGTAGTTAAATAACTGATTTTCCATTTAAATGAAATATTACCACTTCTGTGATTTTATTTTCAAACATCCAACATACATGGTTGTAATTACGAAGTAAAATGTGGTTCAATGGGATTAAAATAATTTTTTGGTGAATAGTAACTTTTAAGTTTAATTAATCGTGATTAAAGGTAATTAGTGAAATTTAAGGTCAAAGTTGTATTTTAAAAATATGAAATGACACTTAAACTTGTCCTACCCCTATTTTATGAGTCATGGCCGACCAAGAAAATCCATGGGTCAACTTGGGGACCCCATGGATCCACTTTGGTAGGAAAAGGACATAAATAACTTTTTATTTGATGTTAAAATAAAAAGGTCACAAACAAGAGTTGTTTTACTAAAACAATTTTTAAATAGTGTTATACAAGTCATATTTTTGACTATAAATATTAATTAGAAATATACAAAGATTTCCTACATCATGATATATTTTTTATAATTTTTATACATTAAATAAGTTAAATTATATATGACACCCTGATGATGCAGCGATTACCTCATTAATTAACGATTTTAATAAAATGGGAGGATAATGTAAAATATAATCATTACACTTGTCCAAAGCCTATTGTATGAGAATATTTCGAACCCTTATCACCTTATCCTAGAAATATATATGTTTTGAATCTTTAGAATCCGAAAAAGCTTTTCATAATAATGTAACATTTCAATCTTTCCAAGAGTGCCCCTCCTCTCCTCTTATAAAAGCCCCCCACCTCTACCACCTTATTCACACTTTCAAGCCATTTTTCTCGTCCAAACTCTACCCAAATACTCTCCAAACATTCCTCTCTTACTCCTAGAAGCCTCACTTTGGGCAGAACTCTTCCCATGGAATCCATTGGCTCAAATCAAAAAGAGTTACCCGATTTTAAGTTAATGTCTTCTCTAATGTTGTTTTGTTTTATTTTTCTTCTCAAACCCCCTAAACACTTTTTATTCATATGTTTTGTAACAACACCAGTATCATCAATATACTAAGATGTTGTTATAAGAAGGATTCGAGCAACAATTACACACACCTACATCTAATGGTTAAAGAACCTATTGTTTCTGTGGATGGAGAATTTTTGCCTCACGAAACGATGATTGTTCAACACTCATATAACACCTCTAATGGTGGCCATTATGATGACACTATTTTTATATATGATATATATTATATTTTTTTTCCTTATGGTTTTTTATTTTTCATTTATGGCATACCTTTATGGTTTCCATTATTGGTAAACGCGATATTTTCATTTTTTGAAGTGCGGACTACCGCCCCCTCAAAGTGATTTGAATCGTTAATACCCTATGTGGGATGTATAAAGGATGGAGTAAATGATATTATATATTATATAATACTGGAATTATAATATACCTTTATATCATTATGATTTCATTAAATACGAAATAGAAATGAAAGTAGCGTTCATGCGTACGTACGGCTTACCATCTCTATGAACGGTGCATTTCATTTCTTACCTCTAAACGTTATGGAATATTATAAATTCATGTATATACATGATATATATGAGATATATGATATCTATATCATGAATATAATTCTGGATATAATGGATATATCACCACATGAACAACTTGTAATTATAAGAATTTTATTTTTGACTCAAGTACCTAAGATCGACAAAATGACCGTTATAAACTTAAATAATTACATAATGTTTATAACAAGGTAATAAGGTATATAAAAGGAATAATGAACATGAAAAAGGTTCTTAAGTAAATAGAAATTAACTCTAGTTTATTATTCCAGAGGTTAAAGAACGGTCGAGTCAGGACAGGACGCAAGGTAAGGGAACTTCTTAACCCAATTTCCATTCTTTGGGTTAATCTCCTACTTTCAAATTATTTCATGATATTATTGTGTCCTATCTTGTATTTGTACATTATTTATGTGTACTTATAGTTAATACACATAATAGATCTATTTTATTTTAAAATAATTGATCTTTGTGAGGGACTTCGTCTCAATCTCCTTTCATTGAGGCATATATGGTTTTATACACAACTTTCCTTTATACAGTGTATAAACCCCTTTGACTTTTACATTTATTCAAAATGAATCTTTTTATACGAAGTGTTTAACTAAAAGAAAAAAAGGAATGTTTTTCTTGTCGTACATATGCGGCGACAATGACTTCTCCGCCGCCGTGACCATTATTTGAGTTTCGGCTTCCTCTATAAGCCATAACTTTTTTTAAATGAAAAATAAATACAATGTTTTAACTTTATTTTATTTTGGTATTGAAAATGGTTTTGAAATTGTTTTTATTATATCATTGTGTTGTATTGATATCTTGTGATTGAAATGTGGAAATGTTATGTTTCCTTTATGCATGTTTTATGTGATATGATTATGTTATGGTTTGTGATATGTTTAAACCTATTCATATGAGGAATGAATTGGACTTAATAAGTGACAGGTGGAGCCCGCTATAGCTCCTCGATGCATCGGTAGTTCTCATGAGACAAACTAGTGTCTTGGCATGAGGCCTTGACAAAATATTATTTGTAGTCTTGGCACGAGGCCTTGGATACGTGGTTATGATAGTCTGGCATTATGCATTCCATCATTATGAAAGTGGTTATTGATATTTAATGTGAATATTTGACCAGTAGAATATCCATGTGAGTAAGTAAATGGCATTATTTCATTTTACTTTTGCCATATTATTCTAAAGTTCATGTTTAAAAGGATTTTGTTTTAGTTATACGTTGCCTTAAATGTTAATGTTTGTTTATGAAAGCTTCCGCTATATTGTTATCCTTACTAAGCATCTGAGATCACCCCTTTCAATGTTTTAATATTTTCCAGGATGTGATGAAGTATTTCATAAATGACCTGCAGGGATAGTCATAAGAGGATATGAGTGTGGACTATGAAGACTTTGTTATTAGTTTTTCACTTTATGATGTAATGTAAGACTTATGAATGTATCTAGTGTTTCCAAGGCTACTAAACTAATCGGTCTTTCGAGACATGATCTTTTGTGATCATGCCAATGTTACGAAGTAATGCACCGACTCTGGGTAGCTGGGGTCGGGGCATTACAAATATGAAATTAGGAAAATAGTAAATTTGTGAATTAGGAAAATATTCCACATGTCCAATTTTTCATTTGGTCATTATGTTATTGAGGCATTTGGTAATTGTGGATTTAGGCCGTTGGGGTGTTAGTTCATTGGGGTGTTAGGCCATTGGGGAATTAGGTTGTGGGGGAATTAGGTCATTGGGGCATTAGGCCTTTGGGGAATTAGGTCGTTTGGGCGTCAGGTCGTTGGGGCGTTAGGTCGTTTGGGCATTAGGTCGTTCGGGCATTAGGTCATTCTGGAATTAGGTTGTTCGGTTGTCACATCATTTAGGTGGTACACTGTTAGGTCGTAAGTCCATTAGGGTGTTTTGCCATTAGGTAATTAGGGAGTTAGGGAATTAGGCTGTTAGGGTGTTAGGCTGTTAGGGAGTTAGGTCGTTCATGTGTTCAGGTGTTATGGTGTTAGGCCATTAGGGCATTAGGTCATTAGGTCCTTAGGGAGTTAGGCCATTAGGTCATTAGGCCATTAGGGTGTTAGGCTATTAGGGCATTAGGATATTAGGGAGTTAGGACATTAGGGTATTTGGCCACTTGGGAATTTGTGTATTTCGCCAATTTCCCAAGTATCCATTTAGCCAATTGGCTATTAGTCCAATGTTGACATTAGGCTATTAGGATCATTACTCTTCTCTAGTAGTGATGTTCTATGTTTCTCGTACGTGATGAGGAGGTTCATAAAGCGGTTTGGAGAACCATTCGGCAGCGTTCGGTGGATATTGAACTATATAGGGTAATGTTCAATACTAAATAGTCCCCCAACCCCTCCCCCTTTGACAACCCCCTCACAACCCCCTATATCCCCCACAATACCCCCCACCCCCTCCCACTAAACTCCCCCCAGACAACCCCCACTCTGACACCCCCCCCACCCCAAGACAGCCCCACTCCCCCCCGAACAGCCCCCACCCTAAACACCCACTCCCCACCCCGGACAACACCCTCCCAACCCCCTACCCCCCTAGACACCCCCCAGACATCCCCCCCCCCCACTCACCCCGGACATCCCCCCACCCCCAGAAAGCCCTCACTCCCCCCCCAGACAGCCCCCACCCCCGAATAGCCCCCCCTCCCCACCCCTTGGACATCCCCCCCCCCCACCCCTCATAGCCCCCCACTCTCCCATAGAAGCCCCCCCCCCCATCCCCCACCCCTAGACAACCCCCACTACCAAACCCCCTCCCCAGACAGCCCCCCCCCCCCAAACAATCCCCATACAGCCCCCCCCCCCCCCACCTGTACAGTCTGTCCCCCACCAGCCTACAACCCCCAACAACAAATTCATTTTCAATTACACATGCACAATGTGTCACTTTGATTATTATCAAATTATAACCAACACCAAATCTAGTATACATGACTCTTAATTATATATCCAATTAATTATCAATCTTTTCAGGGTTTATCTTCCTTACCAATTTCAATCAAGAACAACATGCTAATCTAATGCATAACAAAACATACTATCAAAAATAATATATATAGTAAAATAACTAGAAACACAATAGGAAAACTGTTGTCAAGGTATAAAGAATCAACATTGCCCATTAGGTGATTAGGTCATTTTTCATTTGGTAAAAAGGTCATTAGGCCATTGGTCCATTGGGCTGTTGGAGAATTTGGACATTAGGGTGTTTGGACACTGGGACATTAGGGCATTATGTCGTTAGGGATTTAGGCCATTAGGGTATTTGGCCGTTAGGGGGATAGGGCATTAGGGTGTTAGGCCATTATGCCAATAGGCTAATGTGCCATTAGGCTAATAGGATATTATGTAATTATGATAGTATTCCATTTGGCCAATTGTCCATTATGCCATTGGGTCATTGGGGAATTAGGCCATTGAGGACTTATTCCATTGAGGTATTAAGCAGTTGGGGTGTTAGGACATTGAGGCATTGGGCCATTGTGGTGTTAGGTCGTGGAGGCGTTAGGCCATTGGGTCGTCAGGTCGTTGGGCCTTTCAGTTGTTGGGGCTATAGGCTATTGGGGAATTAGGCCATTCGGGCATTATGTCGTTGGGGCGTTATGCCATTTAGTCCATTGGGGCATTTGTCTATTTGTTCCATTGGGTCGTTGTTCTATTCATACTTTCGACTGTTAGGCCAATAGGACAGTAGGCCATCACTAGTGCAGAAAACATTTTTTACGTCGGTTATTTTTCATTATTTACGTCAGTTTTTAGGCGACGTTAATACGGACGACGTTATAAATAACGTTTTTTACGTCAGTTATTTAAAACCCGACATAACATCCCTAATATCATGGTGTTTATCATGTCGGTTCATTAATAACCGACGTGATAAATATGCGCGTGGGGGGGTTTATCACATCGATTATTTTCTAAACCGACGTGATAAAACACCTGGGATATTGTTTATCACGTCGGTTATGACATAACCGACGTGATTAACCCTTCCCCGGGCCTATTTTCACGTCGGTTTCTTAAATAACTGACGTGATAAAAAGGCCTGGGAAACGTTTGAGCACGTCGGTTATCCAATAACCGACGTGGTGAATCGATTCCCAGGCCTTTTAGCACGTCGGTTATATTAAGAACCGACGTGATAAAAGGCCCGGGAACGGTTTAGCACGTCGGTTCTCGAAAACACCGACGTGATAAACCCCTACCGATTTATTTACCACGTCGGTTATAAAATAACCGACGTGAAAGCGATATTTTTTTTTAAAATAATTGCACTGCTCCCACCAAAAAGCAACCAGAAACCAAACAACAAAAATAACCATGCCAGCCCTCCCCCAAGCCCCAACTGAACCCCACCCTCATCTATACCCACCTAACAACCTGGCCATCCCTCCCCCACCACATTGGAGCCCCACCACAACCCTTGGACACCCCCACCCCTTGGACAACCCCCCCCCCCCCCACCCTCATTTACACCCCCACGACCCCTAGTACAGCCTCAAACACCCATTGGACACCCCTCCCATATCCCTTGGACACCCCCACCCCTTGGAAAGCCCCCCACCCTCATTTACACCCCCAAAACCCCTAGTACAGCCTCAAACACCCATTGGACACCCCCCACACCTTGACAGCCCTCCCAGACCCCTTGGACACCCCCCCCCCCCCGACCCCTGGACACCCCCTTGAGCCCTTGGACAGCCCCAAACACCCCTTGGACACCCCTCCCATATCCCTTGGACACCCCCACCCCTTGGACACCCCCCCCCCCCCACCCCTTGGACAGCCCCCCCCCCCCCCCCACCCTCATTTACACCCAACCGGCCCCTTAGACAGAACTCCCAGACACCTTGGACACCACTCCCATATCCCTTGGACACCCCCCACCCCTTGGACACCCCCACCCCTTCGACAGCCCCCCCCCCACCCTCATTTACACCCCCCGAACACTAGGACAGCCCCAAACACCCCTTGGACACCCCTCCCATATCCCTTGGACACCCACCCACCCCTTGGACACCCCCCCACCCCTTGGACAGCCCACCCACCCCCTGGACACCCCCCGACCCCTTGGAAACCCCCCCTACCCCTTGGAAACCCCCCCATCCCCTTGGACAGCCCCAAACACCCCTTGGACACCCCTCCTATATCCCTTGGACACCCCCCCCCACCACTTGGACACCCCCCACTCCTTGGACAGCCCCCCCCCCCCCCCCCACCCTCATTTACACCCAACCGACTCCTTGGGCAGCCCCAAACACACCTTGGACACCCCTCCCATATCCCTTGGACACCCCCACCCCTTGGACACCCCCCACCCTCATTTACACCCCCCCCCCCCCGACCCCTAGGACAGCCCCAAAAACACCTTGGACACCCCTCCCATATCCCTTGGACACCCCCCAAACACCCACCCACCCCCTTGGAACCTCTCCCCCCATACCAAAATCCAGACCAGAAAAACCATCAACAGTAGACCAAAACAAGAAGTAGAGAAAAATTAAACATTCACCTATATAACATTCAAAACATACACTGTCAACTTCAAAAAAAACTAAATCCAACCTAAACGACTACGAAATACACAATTACATTGACAATATTCAAAATTACATTTTACATTACAAACAACTAAAAGTCAATCAAACCTGTAAAAAAATATGACCACTCCACTTGTAAGTGTTTGATATCTTCAGCAGTAAAGGTTTGAGGGTCATCAAAAAGCTACAAAGGAAAAGGATAGTAGTCAACGTGTATAATGAATAAATCAAATTGAAATATTATGAGAAAGAGGAAATCTTACCAGGTCAAAACTCAGAACTGTCCAAGTTGTTATTATTTCATACATAAATCTTAACATGTAATATCCGCATTCGATGATGCCTTGTTGCTCATGACATTTCTGTTTGAATGAGTGTAAATTCAATATATTATTTTTATGTAATAAATCAAAATGTACAAATTATAAATTGATATTTACCTTCGCATGTACATATTTGATCTTGAAATTCCTTTTCTTTGCGCTTTTTCGAAAGTGGACACATGCCCTGTTAGAAAATAATACAAATGGGGTAAATTTAAAATTCATTATAATATATAAAACTATTGTGAAATTGAAACTTATGTTTCCAATATATTCTTAAAACTTTCTCTCACATCATCATGGAGAGAGCATATCCAATAAAGTGTTTTCTCCCTAGGGCAAAAAACCCCTAACATCCAATGATCCCTGATAAAAGGAAATTTAACGTTAGTGGTTTTTTATGTTAAAAGATAATTAACTCTTTGAGAGGGATGTGTTTCATACCTCTCACAAAAAGGCATCATCCAACACTGTGTGATTACATTCTTTTCAAATCTATCAGCAATATAAAGCATTCTTTGTTCCTCATCCAATGCACATGCTTCAGGGGAAATCAGTTGTGGGTCCACGAATCCATATACATTTGTCAGCTCATTCCTCTCACAAATTTTATACAGATACCTAATACAAAGCAGACATAAGTATACATTTTTAATAAATATAACGCAAGGAAAAGGTGTTAAGACTTACATGATAAAAATTTGCACCACGTTGATGCCCAACTTATCTCCAGTGACAAACTCCATGATATCAGTTTTCATAATCCCCACACTTAGTTCACGTCCACAGACATGAGCTTCCATTGTAAAGTCATAATGATCCGCCAACAAATTTGAATATCTTGACAATTTGTCAAGACTGCTAGTATCTGCATCTGATGTCATAGCTATCTGTCTTTGTTGTTGTCTATACAGTATTTCTTTACCTTTGAAATATTCCTGTAAAAATAAATTGAAAAATATATTAGTTTTCAAATGATAAAACATTAATAAAAATATAAAATAAAAGATATAACATCCATACCTCTATGGTAATGAGTCGAAGAAGTCTGGATGGCCAAAGTAAAAAATGGCTGATACTCTGTCCAACTGTCGTCACCTCATCTGTAGGTAATGGTATCCGAGCTGATCTATCTATAATATCATGTACAGTGACCCTCTGATTATCTACCTCTAACTGTTGATGATGAACTGTATCTCCTATACAATATACCATCCCATATGAAACTATATGATGTTGAGGATCATCAACATACAACTCACAATAAGTAGGTAGCTGCGGCGGAGGAGGAGGATCAAAAATGGGGTCCGCAGGCTGAGGTGGGGGAGTGGGAGCTACTGGGAGAGGTGGAGTGGGAGCTGCACCCTGAAATTGTCTTTGCAAGTCTGCAAACATAAACTACACCGATGCTCTAATATTGTCCTCCATTGTCGCATTAATATTATGGACATCAGCCTCCATGGATTCTATTTTTTTTATAAACTCCCTCAACGTTAGAAGTTGAGGAACGTGGCAACACTTTTCTTACCGATACACCTGCCGGATATCCACTTACACGGCCAGGATGTTCGGGCTTTCCCAATGCCACAGATAAAATATCTTCCCTCCCAGATGGTGTAAATGTCCCCTGTGAACTCTGCTCCTCAAGAGAGTCCTGTAATAATTAATTGAACATTTCTATAATGATTGGAAATATATGACGAAAATAGTAAACTTAAATAAATAAAATAGATATCTTACAATCCTCTCAACTACGAGTCTCGATTCTTCCAAAAGATATTGTCCTTTTTGGCCCTTCCGATCTCTTTTCCATTTCTCATGTCTTGATGGAGGGGCCACCTCTCCAGAGCTTGAAGACTCGGCTCATAGTTGTTGAAATTTTTCTGCCATCATTTTTTCTTCCAATAATGCATACCCTCCCCGAGATAAACTATGAGGGTATACATTTTTACATTGGATCTCTTGATGAGCTTTCCTTGTTTGTTGTAAATTAAGAATAAGTAATCATTAACAAAACAATAATAAGATCATTTATATAAGAAAGCTTATAATAGTTTACATTGCCCTTACCAAAAATGATTCTCTTCTTCTACTTTCAAAAAATTGTCTCCATGTGTCTTCATCTATAAAAGGATATATACGACCTGGATTCTCACGACTCCTATGACCATAAATGAAATCAGATGAGAGGGTTGATTTGAAATCCCTCCATCTCCTAGCAGCCAACGATAATCATTTCTTCCTGACTCCTCCAGTGTCAGGAATATCAAATGTCATCTGATAAAAAAGAGGTTAAAAATATTATATATACAAGAAACATTTAAAGAATAGTCAAAAAATAGCAAAAGATCTTACCAAAATGGTCTCCCACAGCTGAGAAATTATCGCCTTATCCACACTTCTCCAATCATCATAGAGAATGCTTTCTTTGCTCTTAGCCTGAGTTGCTACAAATCCCTTAAAATCTTTAGCATTTGGACCTCTATGAAGATCATCATTATCAAACTCCACGACTATCCTCTCCTCCTTCGTACGGGCAAGTGATAATTTTGGTAAACGTGTGCACCCACGCTTACCAACCTTTGAACTCTTTTTCGTAATAGGAGCATGTGAATGTTCCTCCCCAGATGTATGACCAATATGCCCATCTCCAGAATCATGTGGCTGATCAACTGATAGATCTGTCATTTTCCTTCAAATCAAAAAAACAAACATTAGTTCAAAAATATACAAATTCAAATATTGTAATACTACTTAATCAGAAAATAGAAAAGTGTACTAAATTACATAATAGTATACATTGGTAATATGGTAAGCATGTTAAACAATGATAAACATGGTAAACACAGGCAAAAGGTTGCCAACGAGTTGGCCCATGAAAGCTGAAAAGTGGACTCACTGAGTCCACCGGTCGGCCGGTGTGAGCTCACCGGCCAGCCGGAGGACCCAGGCAGTAGACTTGCCCACTGCCTGGTGCCACCGGCCGGCCGCTGGCTCACCACCGGCCGGCCGGTGGACCAGACAGAGCCTTCCTGTCTGGACCACCGATCGGCCGCTGGATCACCACCGGCCGGCCGGTGGACCAGACAGAGAGCCTTCCTCTCTATCTGGACCACCGGCCGGCCGCTGGCTCATCACCGGCCGGCCGGTGGACCAGACAGCTTTGCTCTGGACCACCGGCCAACCAGTGATCCACCACCGGCCAGCCGGTGCGCCCAGGACTTCTCCTCTTTATGGTTTTTATTGATTTATCGTTTTGGTTTGATACATGTTTTAATAAGTAAAAAATTTACAATATCTAACATTATATGAAAAAACTAAATGTAAACAAGAAATAAACATGTGTTACCTGTAATTTTAGGAATGTACAGTTGGATTGTTTTCCCAAATTCCTTCGTCGTGATCGTTCCTTATGGCACAAACCATGTCTTCAACATACTCATCATTATGTTCTGTTAATCTTTCCATGGAAGTAGGGATCTCACATAAATCATCATCTTCATCAAATTCATCCTCACCAACATATTGTTTTTTCCCTTGTAAAACAACAACCCACTGAATATCTGATTGATCTACTACATAGAAAATTTGTTTGGCATGTGTTGCCATTATAAAAGAATCAGCTGTGTCTTCCAATCTATTCAGATTAACAAGTGTCATTCCAAATTCATCGTGTCTGACACTGTTGTTACCGATAAACCATTTACAGTTAAAAACAGGAACTTTAATTTTAATGTAATCAGCCTCCCATATGTCTTCAATCACTCCGTAATATGCACTTGATGCCGAAATTGATTTTCTGTCCTTAGCACTCGAAAAATGCATTGCTTCTGCAAACACCAATACACCACTATTCTGAACTGCACTTCTGTTGTCCTGAGCTTTCGTATGAAATATATAGCCATTAATGTCATAAGCGGACCATGTTATCACATTAAAAGATGGACCACCCACTATCCATTTTAATGTCTCTGATACATCTGATCTACCAAGCAAGGTCTTTTTAAACCATGGCAAAAAAGTTTTGTTGTGCTCATTCAAAATCCACATTTCTTTCTTCTTTGGATGAAATTGTTTCAACTCATTAATATGCACTGTGATATACGGTTGAACATCAGCTATGTTATTCAAGATGTATGATTCTAACTTCTTCATATGTTCAGCTGACAGTGATTTGACTTTCAAGCCACGAATCCCCTTTCCGTCATTATTAACCCGTTCATGGCGAGATGGAGTCAAACCTATGTGTTGCGCCGTAGCCAAGTAGCTCGTACAAAACTCTGCTACCTCCTCAGAAATATACTTTTCAATAATGGAGGCTTCAGGTCGATATGGATTTTTAACATATCCCTTTAATATTTTCATATACCTTTCAAAAGGATATATCCAACGAAGATATACAGGTCCACAAAGCTTTATTTCTCGAACCAGATGAATCATTAAATGCACCATCATATCAAAAAAAGTTGGAGGAAAATACATTTCCAAATGACAAAGTATAAAAATTGCATCCTTTTCCAAAATGTTCAAAGCATTCACATCAATCGCCTTGTTACAAATTGAATTGAAAAAATAACACAACCTCATTATAGTCTTTCTGACACGGATGGCAAATATTCCACGCAGTGCAACTGGTAGAATTTGTTGCATCATGACGTGAAAATCATGTGATTTCATACCTATCAACTTCAACTCTTTCAATGAGACAAAAATTTTTACATTTGAAGAATAACCTTGAGGCACTTTGATATCTTGAAGACACTGACAGAAGCTACTTTTCTCCCTCTTCGATAAAGTATGACAAGCCGGGGGAAGAAATGTTCGTCTTCTTTTAGGAGTGGGAGCTAACTCCAAACGTATTCCCATTGATAGTAGGTCTAACCTTGCATTCAACCCATCTTTTGCCTTTCCTTTAATATCTAGCAATGTTCTGATCAAAGAATCACAGATATTCTTCTCCACGTGCATGACATCAATATTATGTTTGACTTCATGATACCTCCAATATGTTAGCTCAAAAAATATTGACCTTTTCTTCCAAATATGTCTATCATTACCAGATTTCTGTGTCTTTCCCAATGTCACATCAAGGTTTTTCACCCTCTCAAAATACAAATATGGGGATAAAGGTTTTGGGGTAGTATCAAATTCTTGTGAGCCATTGAATGCCTTTTTTAGTCTTTTATAAGGGTGATCCATAGGCAAAAACTTTCGATGACCCATGTACACTGTTTTCCTCCCATGATGCAATTGACAATATGACGTCTGTTGTTCACAAATTGGACATGCTTTATGCCCTTTAACACTGTATCCAGACAAATTTCCATATGCTGGGAATTCATTTATAGGGAATAGAAGCACTGCATGCAGTTGAAAATATTCCATTTTATAAGAATCATACACCCCAATACCATCAGCCCATAACAGTTTCAAATCATCAATCAGCGGTGACAAGTATACATCAATATCATTGCCAGGTTGCTTTGGACCAGAGATCATGATACTCAACATGACATATTTGCACTTCATACAAACTTCAGGAGAGAGGTTGTAAATTACCAATAAAATAGGCCATGAACTATGTGTGCTACTGAGGGTTCGGTATGGATTCATTCCATCTGTGCACAAGCCTAGTCTCAGATTTCTAATTTCATTTCCAAATGTAGGGTACTGGGCATCAATTTTCTTCCATTGTGGACAATCAGCTGGATGACGTATTTTTCCATCACATACCCGCTCATCAGCATGCCATCTTAACCTTTTTGCATCATGTGAATTAGCAAATAAACGTTTGAAATGAGGAATTATAGAAAGATTCCAAAATACCTTTGAAGGGAGCTTTGTAATCTCTACATCAGCTTGTGATTTTTCTTTCACCTTATACAGTGATGTCCCACATTTAGGACACTCTTTTAGAAATTCATATTCCTTCCTATATATAATGCAGTCATTCGGACAGGCATGTATTTTCCTGTATCCCAATCCCATCGGGCATAATATTTTTTTGGCCTTATAATGTGAATCTGGAAGATCATTATCTTTTGGAAGAATGTATTTCATCAATTGTAGCAGCTCTGTAAAACTTCTGTCACTCCATCCATGTTTCGCCTTCAGGTTAATCAATCTAAACACCGCCGACAAAACCGTAAAATCTGTACAACCAGGATATAATTGTTTTTCGGCATCACCATATAGACGTGCAACTATAGGTTCTATCTCAATTTGTTCTACTACAATATCGCGAATCATTTCTTCAATTCCATCGGAGTTACCATCTTGTGATTCATTATCATCAGTGACATTCTGTCCAGTTTCGCCATGCCAAATCCAAGGGTGGTAACTCGGATTGAAACCATGACAAATCAGATGATCTTTTATCTCTCTACTTTTCAACTTCTTCATATTCAGACATTTCAGGCATGGACAGAAAAAAATGTCACTACTTGGAACATTTCGTTTAGCAAATTCCAAAAAGGCATCAACACCTTCCTCATATTCATTGCTCATTCGATGTGCCGTAATCCAACTTCGACTCATTATTACCTATAACAAATAGCAAAAATATATATATTTTTTAGATAAGACAAATATATGTTTATATGAAAAAAAATCATAATTTGAATGTAAACAATTTTGAAATATAAAACAAATCGATGTGTATTTAAAAAATATTCTTGAATATTATTTTTTAAACAAAATATAGTAAGATATAACACCCCCCTGGACACCACCCCCACCCCCTACCCCCTTGGACACCCCCCTGGACACCCCCCAACACCCACCCACACCCTTGGACAGCCCCCCACACCCACCCACCCCCTTGTAAACCCCCCTGGACACCCCTCGACCCCTCTGGACAGCCCCCCGCCCCTCCTGGACACCACCCCCACCCCTACCCCCTTGGACACCCCCCTGGACATCCCCCAACCCTCTGGATAGCCCCCCCCCACCCACTCGGACAACCCCAAATACCCTCTGGAGAGGCCGCCACCCACTTGGACAGCCCCCCACACCCATCCAACCCCTTGGACACCCCCCTGGACACCCCACCGACCCCTCTGGACAGGCCGCCACCCCCTTGGACAGCCCCCCACACCCACCCATCCCCTTGGACACCACCCTGGACACCCCCCGACCCCTCTGGACAGCCCCCGACCCCTCTAAAAAGCACCCCCACCCCTCCTGGACACAACCCCCCACCCCCGACCTGCTTGGACACCCCCCTGGACACCCCCCAACCCTCTGGACAGCCCCCCACCCCTCCTAAACCCCACCCCCACCCTCTACCCCCCTTGGACACCCCCTGGACACCCCCCAACACCCACCCACACCCTTGGACAGCCCCCCACACCCACCCACCCCCTTGTAAACCCCCCTGGACACCCCCCCGACCCCTCTGGACAGCCCCCCACCCCTCATGGACACCACCCCCCACACCCTACCCCCTTGGACACCCCCCTGGACACCCCCAACCCTCTTGATAGCCCTCCCACCCCCCTGGAATCACTGAAAATTTACCATAACAAGAAGTTGGGCCATTCAAAGAATGTTTTTAGGTGTGGAGGAAGAACTGAGTTTCAATAGATAGAGAAGGAACTCGACATTAGGTTGTCTATTCCTGGTGTGGATTTGAAGGAGTTAATGTTTGTTCAGTGACCCAAGAGATTGAATCAGAAATTCAGATGTTGTGCCATTTTCTCATGATGAGGATGAATAATTGGTGGGGTTTGACTTTTAAATGGAGAGCTTAACAGACCATCATATTTTCTATAGATCAGTAAAGGATATTAGCATCGAACATAAGGCTTAAGGGATGCTTTCAGAACCAAATATGTATGTTGATGGATGCAATGGATCTAGTAGAGGTTCTAGAAAGAATGGTGGTTTTATTTGTTTAGGATAAGTAGTGAAGAAAAAACTAGTTAATTTTTTACTTGCCGGAAAGAGGGTATCTAAAATTTTTAACATGCCAAGGGGAAATCTGGCGAGTCCTCCTCGTGAAACATTGTTTGCAGGGGGTGAAAATGGTGATGTGATCCCAAATCCATGCACCTATGCCATGGTTGTGTGTGAATAAAGTAGTAACAACTGTAAAAGGGCAACCCATCCAAATGGACACGCCCCAACCCTCTCGGGGATTTATAGAAAACGATGAAAAATTAGTGAAATCATAAAATTAGTCAATATTGCAAGTCGAACTAATATATGTAGGGATGATAAATAAGATTATGGTGCCAAAACGAGTTAAAAGGGTTCGCAATCGAAGAATCTTAGCTAGTTTCAACAAATATATCACAACACATATATATATACTATCCGCGAAAAAAAACGAACGAGTGGGAGGATTACCTGAGTGCTGCGAGTTTAGATGATTGATCCGAGGAGATTAAATATGAGAAAAGATGATCGCAAAACGAATCTAAACCCACGAAATGGACGAGCCGATTCGGGTTTAAGCGCGAGAGAGACGAGTCGCGACTGTCAAAGGTAAACTCGCGAATGACATTCCACGGGTCTGGGTAAATTTTTAAATGAGTTATCACGTCGGTTATTCAATAACCGACGTTATAATTTTTTTAAAAACATTTATAACGTCGGTTATTCATTAACCGATGTAAAAACCTTCCTCCGATTCTTTTTTTACGTCGGTTATTTTATAACCGACGTTATAAAGGGCTCAAAATCCGCGTTTTATTACGTCGGTTATTCCATAACCGACATCAAAAACATCTGCAGATTCTTGTTTTACGTCGGTTATAAAACAACCGACGTAAAAAGGCCTTCAAAAACCGCGTTTTTTACGTCGGTTATTGAATAACCGACGTAACAAATGCCCCCCGCTTCTGTTTTTTACGTCGGTTATTAAATAACCGACGTAAAAAACCTCGTTTTACATATTATGACATCGGTTTTATATAACCGACGTAAAAAATAGTGACGTAAAAAACGTTTTCTGCACTAGTGAATTCTTCCCTTAGGCCATCTAGCCATTAGGCCATTGGGACATTAGGCCATTGTTCCACCTAGCCTAATTCATATCCTCCAATGGGGATTCTATGAAATTTTATATTGCAATAATGTATCCAATTACAAATACTACTCTTAAAATTAAAAACCGTTGGAGTTTAAAAAAAATTGTTCTAATCTTAAAAATTTCTTCATTTAAAGTCTATATCAATATATAACATTAATTCAATAATAAATATAAAAGAAACATACCTCGTGAATATGATATGTCATGCGTGGTCATGGCTGCTACCTCCATCCGGTGTGCAACGGTCCCACAAAAAGTAAACATTATAATTATTTTAATAACAAAAATAGTAGAAAGTAAAAACAAATTCAGTATAAACCTATGTCGTGTGATCCCCTGTTTCATAATACGGATGAAAATATTCCTGTAGTGTTCTAACCTCAGCGATCAACGGCACATTTAACTCCTTGGAAGCACACAACCATTTGAAATCTGATAGTTGTTGTGTCATATGAGAAACAATAGTACCAACAACCTCATCATGTGATAGTATAGAACAAGGAATCCCGTTTCCATAGTTCAAACTATATCCATTCCCTTCACAACCAATAATGAGATGGAATATTTCATCCCTTCACCTGGGAATTTGTCGATGGTCCTATAGTAGCTGTTCAAACTCAACTTCAAATTGAGACTGTTCAATATTTATATATAAATATATATATATATATATATACATATAGGTGTCTACATACAAATTCATGTGAGTATTGGTAATGAGTACGAGCACTTATTATAAGATTTTCAACCTCTGGATCATTTTGATCACTTGTTCTCATCCATACAAACATTTTATCAGTTAGTACCCCTTGCTCTCATAACTGTATACTAATAAAATATAAAGATATAACACAAAACAATATTAGATAATAAATTTAAAATGAATAATAAATACATCATGTCGGATCTGAGACACATGACGAGTCATGATCCTGTGAGGTGGTCCCTGTAATGCTTGATTCTCGGAATGGCGTGCTGACACCTCCTACATTCCATTAATTCAATTTTCAAACAAATATATTGTCACATATTCTTGAAAATATATATTCCAAAATAAATATACTAACCATTATGGCCTTAGTAGAAAAATATTCAACTAATTCATGCCATTGAGACTGGAGAACACCACTTAGGACTTTTTCCAGAATGTCTAGGGAACCCATATTTGGTACCTAGTTATCCCTCTTGACATTGTCTTTATAAAATTTCCAAATCATAAGAAATTTTCCCATAAAATAGGCCAAAAATCATGGTATAACACATTAATATTATTATATTTAAGAAAAAAATCACACATATTAGTTTTTTTAACATAGAGAAGAAAATAAAATGGTCTTCTTACCTGAACATCCCTTCAAAGATGATCTAATGTATCATGAGGGATAAAAGCCCAGTCAAGTTTGGTCAATGTAAATTGATATGGTTTGCATATGATATGACCTAGTTGATGATTAAATATAGGGGAACTCAGTCCCACATGATGAAATATCTCATCAAATGAAACATCAAAGGTCGTGTTAGAATTCCATGACGAAATGCGAGGACCATGGCCTCTTTTGTGAGAGGAAGAAGCTGTCGAGTCTAATCTTGTTTAAAACAATTTTATAAATAATTTGGAAGATGTTCATATATATATATTTATATATATGTGTGTGTGTTTCTATTTATCAATTACAGAAATAAATAAACATGGTTACATTCCAACATACCTCGACCTAGAGACTTGATAGCTCAGATTGATGATCGGGATCTACTGCTTGTTCCCCTGACATGCCTACAGTTGTAAAAAACATTAGTAAGGGGATCATCCAAAGTGTCAAAAAGATAAATTGGATTTAAAAAAAAAATAAAACTTCTATAGTTGTTAATAAAACAAAAAAGGGATAGAATAATTAGTTGTAAATGGATTTTAAAAAATTACAAACTTAACATAACAGAAATAAAATTATGTATAAAAAGGATTGTATTTAGAGGGTTCTTTTAATGTGAAGTGATTTACAATATTGGACTATATTACCAAGTTATAAAACATTCATATAATAGAATACATATTATATTTTCTAGTATAAATATCTTTCAAATTTTACAGTACGATGTTAAATATTATTTAATCTTTGGTAGGTGTGGGGCTGCAAGCGGTTGGGAGGGGGTTGTGTAAGGGGAGTGGTTGGGGGGTCAGGGTAGGGGTGGGGGATGTAGGGGTTGGGAGTGGGGTTTTCTAGGGGGTGTCTAGGTGGAGTGGGAGGTGATGTTTAGGGGGGTTGTATGAGGTGAGTTTTGGTGGGTGGGATTTATGGGGGGTGTGGGGTGGGATGTCCAAGTGGGGGTTGCGAGTGGGGGTTGTCCACGGCTGGGTGGGGGGGAGTCCAGGTGGAGGGGGAGGGTTTGTGTAGGGGCGGGGGGCTATCCAATGGGATTTTTGGTGGTGGGTTGTCTGGGGGGGGGGATTTCTGGAGAGGGGGTTGTCCAGGTAGAGGGGGAAGGCTTTTCAGGTGGGGGGCTATCAAGTGGGAGTTTTGGAGGGGTGGGTTGTATATGGGGTGTGGGGGTGTCTATGGATGGCTCTCTGGGGGGGTGGTGATTTTGGGGGGGGGGCTATCCGAGGGTATTTTTGGGGGGTTGGCTGCCCGTGGGGATTTTTGCATGGTGGGCTATCTGGGGGGAGTTTTTTTGTAACACCCCGAGATTTTATGGAAAATATTCTTTTAGTTTCATTGTTGAATTCTATTATACAGCACACCAAGTTTACCTTGTACTATACGCAACACCTTATTAGCTTGTAGTATACGCAACGCTATTCTTGGATCGTGTAACACACAATTTCATGTTCGTTTTATAGTAGTCATTCTACGCAACATTGAGTGTGTGTGTGTGTATATATATTTATATATTATATTTATAAATGAAATATGGTTTGATTCTGTTACACGAAACAATGAAGGATTCTTGGACAACACGCAACCCTAACTTGGCTTGCACAATCACGACCTTCCACGATAACGTGTGTTGTATGCAATACCGGGTTTTACTAAACAACGATATATTATTATAATATTATTATGAACTAGATGTTACTAATAGTATTAACTAAATTTGAATTTTATAACATTATTATTAATCTTACACATTTTCTACTACGTAAGAACAAAATAAATTTTCAGGTAAAATAAGTATTTTTCAAAAAATGCAGTTTTGCCGCCTTTTGATGGCGCACCCACTTTAAATCTAGTTTTTGACATTTTTATAAGTTCAATTTTACAAAATTAAATTATTCTTTGGAATCAGGATATAAAATTTTACCTTGGATAAATTTTTCATATTATTCTGATAACTTTCATATTTTAATTAATAGTAAAAACACGCTATATTTTAATTAAAAACAACTTTTTCATCATAATAACTTATGTGATTAAATTATAATATTGAATGGTTTTAAATTATAAATAGAAAATCACTGATGTTTTCACTATGATTCAATGGGTCTTCATTTTTCAAGAGAATACATGATTAAGGCCTTCGAATGATTGGAATGTGACCCACAAGACATATCTTATGATATATGGGGATCAACGATGGTATTAACATGCTTGTTATATGAAATCTCTGGTCATCATTTTCACTATAATATGAGAGTGGACTGTAGTATTATGGATAAGCCTAATGATTGGAATGGATTACGTTGGACATAAGTTAGTATTGTTTAAGGATAGAATTTTTATTCAATATTATTGATGGAATGTTATAGTAAAGTAGTTTTAGGAAAAGGACAACCTGCAGGATGGACAACAACCCATCGAGTCGGACAATGCTGTGGGAATCGAACCCACAACTGAAGTGCGACTGGCCTTTATCATCTACCACTAGCCTACAAGAAGTCCCTGGTTAGTAGAAACTGGTTTTATTTTATTAAGCGGTATGATATATGAAGTATAAGATCATTTTTGGAATCATATACGATTAACCTCAACATAGATGGACTTATGTATATTTGATAACATTTGCTAACCTTTTATTTGAAACAGATGGAATGACACATCATTCTACCACATGATCTATTAACACTTCACAAATAACAAATTCAACTTCATTTCTTTAAGAGATGAAGTGTAAATTGTTCAAAGCACGAACAATAGTGAGATTGTACAAAAATAAAGTAAGTATTTATTCTAATTCAAATTCATCAACTTTAGGGAAATGATCTTGAAAAACAAAAATGTTGTCCTAGTGCCCTTATATCTGATTAATCAGATGGTACCCTAGATCATCACAAAATTATGGCTTTGTGATTGTTGGCTTTTTCATATCCATGTTCTCTACCACTCTCCATCAGAACATGATGGTTAGATTTCTCTTCCATATCCATATTTTCACCTATGTTATCTTATGTGGAAACCCAGTGATTAGTTAATTTGGGTGACCGTTACGTTTCATACTTTAGTTTTTAAAGCCAAGTTTTGGTATTCCTTTTTACGATGTGGGTTTCTATTAAAGAAACTTTCGAGTAATAAACGATTTGTAACCCCAACGAATTTCGAGGGAGAAATTCATTTTAAGGGGGGAAGAATGTAAAACCGTGAGATTTTATGAAAAATATTCTTTTAGTTTAATTGTTGTATTATATTATACAGCACACCAAGTTTAGCTTGTACTATACGCGACACCGTATTAGCTTGTAGTATACGCAACTCTATTCTTGGATCGTGTTACACACAATTTCATGTTCGTTTTATAATAGTCATTCTATGCAACATTGAGTGTGTATATATATATATATACATTAAATGTATAAATTAAATATGGTTGGATTCTACTATACAAAACAATGAAGTATTCTTGCACAACATGTAGCCCTGACTTGGCTTGCGTTACACGCAATCGCGACCTTCCACGATAGCGTGTGTTGTACGCAATACTGGGTTTTACTAAACAATGATATATTATTATAATATTTTTATGAACTTTCCATTACTAATAGTATTAACTAAATTTTGAATTTTATAACATTATTATTCATCTTACACATTTTCTAGAACATGTTATAAGAACAAAATAATTTTTTCGGGTAAAATTAGTATTTTTCAAAAAATGCAGTTTTGTCGCCTTTTGATGGCGCACCCACTTTAAATATAGTTTTTGACATTTTTATAAGTTCAATTTTACAAAATAAAAATATTATTTGGAATCAGGATATCAAATTTACCTTGGATAAATTTTTCATATTATTCTGATAACTTTCATCTTTTAATGAATAGTAAAAACACGCTATATTTTAATTAAAAACAACTTTTTTCATCGTAATAACTTATGTGGTTAAATTATAATATTGAATTGTTTTAAATTATAAATAGAATATATTTTTACCATTTAATATAATTTATTTCATTATCATTTATTTTACCTTGAATTCGTAGGTTAAATCAATTCAATCTTTTGCAATGTTTTAAAGAAAAACCCGTTTTCTTTCGACAACAGGATTAATTTTAATTTAATTTCTGCAACTTTTGTGTATTTAATTTGGTAAAATGGATTCTATATTTGGAATCATTGGGTCAAAATTTTGTTAATAAGCTACATTTTATTTTTGGGAATTATGAATAGTAACTACGGTAAATTTTATTTACCATAGTTAAAGGTAAATCGGGTAATTAAGAGTAAATATAATATTATAAAATTACCCTAACACATGAAAAAATTCTATTGGGTGGCTAAAAGTAGACCCATATCACCTAAGGGTCGGATTAGATTCATTTTATGGACTTTTGGCCATGAAAATAATTTAATTATTATTAAAACCAAAGAAAGTGACAACATGTCACTCTCTTAAATCTTATAAGTAAAATAATTTTAATGTAGTGATAAACATCATAAAACATAGAACATGAATAGTATCCAGAAAGATAATAAACTTATCTACATCATGATAATTTATTTATAATTTTTAGGGATTAAATAATTGTCATTAATGGTGATATATTAATGATGCAGAAATTATTTTTTAAGTGAAAAATCAGTAATATAGTAATAATACCCATTAAAAGGCCCACAAACCTGACCAAAACTTATTGTTAGTGTATATATACACCTTAATCATCTAATGACCTAATATATAACCGTTTGGAGCCTTATAAAAGTGATTATGAAACTTATATTATTTTATTTTAAATGATGCCAAATTTGTCACCTTCATAATTTAATAAATATAACAATCTAAATATTGTGATTTTAAGATGATAAATTCAAGTAAAATTCTTATTGTAAAATTTAATATATTTATCTTCATCATAAGATTTTATTTTTAATTTTTATGAAACAAATAAGTATATTAAATAATTATACAAAAATGTTGTAGTAATTATTTGATTAAGGGATAAACAAAATAAATGGTATTAAAAATAATAAAATAAATATTATATAAACTATTTAATGTGATCCACTAATTTTATAGATACATATGACCTTTTATTAATCTATTAAAGCTTTTATTTCGAACATATATTCTGTATATATTTTATTTAAATTCAAATAAATGAATAGTGTCAAAATTGACACTATTGTTATTTTATAAAAATAACATATTATAAAATTGTTTAAAAATCACAAATTTTTTTTAAAAATTATAAATTAAAATTTATATGGTCTATAATGTTATAAAGTAACCAATTATGGAAAAGTCACAACAAATAAGTAATTATTTGTTATAATTTAAAATTTAGAATTTTATTACCACAAAAAAACTTAAATAGATTAAATAAGGATAAATCAAAATGATAAGGTTTAAAATAAGAACCAAACATGTCTAAATTTGATTGGATGATGAGATTACAACCCTATATCATATAATCTTAGAATATGAGTCATTTTTGGATGTTTTTAAGTGGGATTAGATTTATTATAAATTAATATTTTTAAGTATGCTAAAGGTGCCCCTCCCCTCCCTTATAAAAGGGAACCTCCTCCCTCTCTTCCTCACACCAATTTGAACCTTCATGCTCAAAAAAACCCTGAACAATTCCCTTATCAACTTCCATAGAAACATCCTAGAGGTCCAGGTCTTCTTCAAAGACCAATTTTAGTACCCTAAGAGGAGGATTCAAATAGGCGTGTCAAAGAGGAGGTAATATCCGTTACTGATTCTTTCAATTTTCTTTCTTCTTAAACTTCTTCTTATTTCGTTGTTTCATTATGAAGTAATAACATCAGTATCCCTAACATACTGAAATGTTATTATAAATATGGAACAACCCTATTTCACCTTCTATCCATCCTACGGAAAACAAAATCACCGTGCGTGCGTACATACGGAATACCGTCTCCACGCCGTGGCGTAATCTGTTTTTACACCAACACCTTACATGGATGGGTATTATGGTGTAAAGAATTACAATATATGGTTATTATAACATCATACTGATTCTGATATATTATACCATCCACTCCAATTCTATAATTATGGGAACGATATCATCGCTCGTGCATACGTACGGACTACCGTCTCCATGACGCGATGAGATTCATTCTCCATGATTAACCATACATGAATGATCATAAAGTTTATATAATGAATAATAATGAAATATATTAAACAATAATTCTACTAGAATTATGTATATATATATATATATGTATGTCATCTATTTAGTTTCATTCAATTCAATAAGGAAACAAAAACAACGTTCATGCTTACGTACGGCCTACCGTCTCCATGAACGTTGTATTTCATTCCTTTTATTGATCTATAATATATATGTATATTATGAATATATATTAATCATGTTTTATCAAGATATAAGTAATAATATCAAGAAACGACAAGTCGAAACACATACGATAAATGAAATGATTTTACCCAAAACGCTAATTTAACATGGAATTTACAAAAGAACGGGTAATATAAAGTCATAAGTGAAACATATATGATATCATAACAATGAATATGATTATGTAATAAGCCAATGACATTATTTAAATCATTATACAGGAGGTTTGGAACCATATGAATCATATTGGACCTAAGGTAAGGGATAATTTTGCAAATCTCATTTTTATCTGAGATTACTTATTCGTAATTATTTACTAGGGTTATTGTTATCATCCATGTCAATGTTTCCTAAAAATGGTTTCATGTATGTTTAAAGTCCTTTTCACCCACTTTTGAATTTTACTACATGGTATGTAAGGAATCTTTTTTTTTACGTTACGATGTACTTTTTTGACATTTCCGACAAAAGTACGATAAGAATGTTTTTTCAACGTATACGGAATGAAAGGATTATTATGGTTTTATAAAGCCTTATTTTCATGAATCTTCCTTAAAAAGATTTCATGACTATTTTCAACAAAAACCTTTTCTTCTAAAATTGCTTGACATTTTTTGAAAAGAAAATGATTTTGAATAAAAAAGGATATTTTCCTCAAGAATTCATTTAAAGTGTTTTATCAAAACCATTTTCATCTAAGATGACATTATTTCACATGTGTATGTTTCAAGTGTAATGTATCTATGATTTATATGGTTTCAATTTTCTTATTATGAAATGATATCCATTTCTTTTATATGTATTATGTGATGATGGAATGATGTTTATGAAACCCATTTTATTTACTGGGTTATTATGAATGATGTATGTTTATTTTGTGGCACAAGTAAGAATGATTTCATTATGAGATGGGTGGGACCTATATCTCCCTCCAATGAATTGGGTAAAGATTTATATCTCATGAGATAGACATGGCTGGAACAGTATGTTAATCTGATTCAGTGTTACAGGACTGAAACGAGGAGTGAACTCGATTCAGAAAGGGACTTTGTCCACTAAGATGGTCTTGGCAGCAATGCCTTGGCTACTATGGAAATCATAACATGTGTTGAATGGTTGCCACAATTACATGTTTTATTCCCATTATATTTTATCACGGTTGATGTTCTATTATGATATATTCCTTACGTACTTCCACGATTTATGTCTTTGCTCAAGATTTTGATGTTTAAATTTCATGATCAAGTTTTTGCTTCCAAATGTTTATGGATTGTTTTATGTTATCTATGTTTGCCCTTACTGAGCATTTGAGCTCACCCTTTTTATGTTTTATTTTCCCCAGGAAATAAAGAAATGTTTTAGGTAAGGAAACAAAAATGGGAAGATTGTTATGGGAGTTGTTGAAGATATTTTAACATGATTAGAAGTTTATCTTCCGAGTTTCCAAAGACACTAAACTATTACGGTCCTTGTGTGTATTTTTTTGGGTATTAATTATTCCGAAAAAGTAATGTAATGTCCATGTATGTCAAGCTTCGGGTCTCTGCATTTTTAGGGGGGGACTTTTCAGGAATTGGGGGGGGGGTTGTTCGGGGGGTGTTTTGAGAGTGGGTGGTTTTATAGGGGGGATGTCCGGGGGGATTTTTTTATTTTGGGGGGGTGTCCATGTGAATGGGGGATGTGAAGGTGGGGTTGGTGGGTTTTTATGGGGTAGTTTTGGGGGGTGGGATGTCTAATAGTGGGGTCTTTCCAAGGGGATTGGGAGTGGGGGATGTTCGGGGCTGGGGTGGGGGATTTTAGGTTCAGTGGAGCGGTTGAGGGAGGGGGGCTATTCAAGGGCTAGGGTTGGGGGGTTATCCAGGTGGATGGATTGATTCTAACTAATAATAAATAAAATTGCTTATGTGCCAAATTAGTTTTGGGTTTTTTAAACAATATTAAAAAGGAATTTAACTAACGAGCAGGAAAATAATTATACCTTTCAATGATGTCTATCAATTGACCATAGTAATAACCAGAATTGAAAAACGGAAAACTAATGCCACTATTTTTTTCCCATTTTTCATCAATATCTTTAATGTGAAATATAAATCCATTAGCATCTATAGCTTTAAAATTATGATCCATTATAGATTGACCCTCATCTAGTTGGATAAATTCTTTTGTTAGCATGGGGTCACCTAAATCCATCAGGTTATGAACCTACATAATTCACAGAATTCAATAATGATTTCTACAAGAATCAATTAATATAATACTTCACTCATATGGAAAATAAATGTATACATACTAAATCCTTGAACCAGTCATGAAATGACGCATGATGATATTGTTGAATTTGATATTCATTCGCACGATACATCTCTTATTTTACCTCATTAATGTGTTTCCAACAAATGATAATTCGATGTTTAAATGATAAACATATTTAAACAAAAAATTTAAAAGGTAAACAATAAAAGTGATAAGACACTTATTGTATTAATGGGGCAAAAAATGGAGTATTGAACAAGATATATCAATGTGCTTGTATCCACTAGATGTAGTCCATTTCAAATATGGTTCCTTCTCCAACTGAACCATCATGAATCCGAGAGTGATTATCTAATTTTATTTCAACATCAATATTATATTCTGAAAAAAAATTATTTTACCCATCCATCGAATAAAAATTGGATGGTGATGCCTTTGGACAAGCTGTGTTGCATACAAATCATTTTAATGTATTCAAATATTGCTCAATAGGATACATCCACCAGAATTGCACCAGACTAGATACCATTACTTAATCATTTAGGTGCACTTTCAAGTGAACCATGACATCAAAAAATCATGGGGTAAATAGTTTATCAATGTGAAAAATCATATGTACAATTTGGTCATGAAAACATTTTAAGTCACTCATTAGTTTATTTCTTAAACAATGATGTCTAAAAAAATTACTCATCTCAATCATCGGTAAAACAACATTAGGGGATAAACAATCACAAATTGCGATTGGAATAAAATGATAAAGTATTATGTTATTGTCCTGACTTTTCAACCCTTGCAATGTCCTACTTGTCAGATTCACAAACATTGAAATATTAGAAGAATAACCATTAGGCATCTTGAGCATCTTCAAAATGGAAATAAATGTCTCTTTCTCCTTTTAGTCATCATATTTTGTGGAGCAGGAAAATATACCTTGATTCTCTTATCTATTTGTAAATGCAACTATTCCCTTATACCCATGTCTTCTAAATCATGACATCCATTAACATGGTCCTTTTATTTTCCACTAACACCTAAAATAGTCCACAATATATTATCACAAAAAAAATCAATGTTCAAGACATCCAAATTATGCCTTAGAATGTTAGTTTACTAATAGGGGAGATTGTAAAAAATACTATTATTTTTCCAATTGTGACTACGATGTCTACCCACACCACGAATATTAGGTAATGGATGAGCCACCAAGTCCTGAAATTCATATACCATGCAGATGTTTTCTTCCGCAATCTATGATAACATTTCAACTCCTATCATGATCTTTGTTGCTGGGAAAAACTCTCTAGAACCATAAAATGTCACTATGTCCTTTCTGAACAAATGTTGAGGGGGAAGAAAATGTTTGTGACCCATGTATGTATATTTTTTGGAATGATTAATCTATACATATTTTTACTTTTATTGCAACAAGGGAAAGAAAGTTTCCCTTTTCTACTCCAACATGAAAAATATTCATAATTCGGGAAGTCATTAATTTTCCACAATAAAACAGCCTACAATTTTAAAATTTCATTCATTTAATTGTCATTTTTCATCACACCATAGCCCCAAAATTCATTAAAATTATTAACCAATGGCTGAATTTAAACATCAATCTTATCCCTCGGACTTCTATGTCCATCAATAAGAGTATAAAGTAATATAAATTGTTGCTTCACACAATTCCACTAAGGAAGATTATACGGAAACAACACCACATGCCATGTGCTATGAGTGGCACCAACTATAGACTTGAATGGATTGAAACCATCTTCTACCATCCCCAATCAGATATTACGAACATCTTCAGTAAAGTCAGGGTTTCTCTTATTGAAATCCTTCCATGCATGAGAGTCTTCCTGGTGGGTTAACATATCACATTTAGGATTTATTTCTACAAGACATATCATTAAATTAGAAACTGTAGATGACATAAAAAATATTTTCAACCTCATCTTTAGAGGAAAGTAATGATTTTTTTTATAGAAATCTATTTTTCCTATTTCATTGTCTGACATTGTTGAGTCTAATTTACCCTATTCTCTTTCCACCTAGAAGCACCAAAGACTATACAAATATCCCAATGGGTAGTTTCTTTTCTAAAAAACATATAGTTGTTTTCACATGCATATATGGTCTCATTTGTAAAACCTAATTTATCTATCAACTTACGAGAATGGTAATATTGCTCAAAAATATTAGTGTCGACAAGAAGACATTTTTTCAATAACACCTACAACATGTCAAACGTTGTGTCAAACCACTGATTCAAAATAATCAAATGAAACAGCTCTATGATAAATGACAATTTATTGTAAGTAGTACATCCAGGATATAATTCTATTTTTTCATCATCAAGAACTTCATAGAAACTCCTTGAAACATGATCTGTACCAATGCATTGATTTATCTCACTGGTCTCAACATTTTGGATGTCAGTGCCTTCAAGAGCTAACCCATATACCTTTTCAGTAAGCACTTCATTCATTGGATCATTCATCCTCTCATCAACATCCATCTGAACCACATATGTATTTTGACAAAGAATATATTATTCCCTATGATGATTACAAATCTAATAATTTTTTAAAAATCCATTCAATAATTGGTGATTCATCATGGTATCTCATTTGAATTGATATCTTTTTGGACATTTTCTATATGAAAAACTAATACAGTCACTTTGAAATTCTCCAGTGAACTCAATAAACTCCATAATTCCCTTGAAATATTCTCTAGACGTTTTATTTGGAAGATCAATCCAACTCTTTTCCACAATAATATATTTATAACAAACATTTACACAAGTTTTACTATTACATGAATTTCTATAACAATTATATTTAAAATAAATACCGACTAATTTCAGGTGTACCATTGATAAAACAAATAATTTATATCTCTGAATAATAATAAAAAAGAATATATAATGGAATGGAAGTGAAATCCCACGTCCGCTCCACAATTTGGGTATAGTAAACCTAATGATGATTCTATATTCAAGAGTCCCTAATCAAATTGTTGGTAAAAAATAAAAAAATGGAACTGAAATATTTCATAACTTATGAAACATTAGATGAAAATATTTATAATGAAGAAACAATATTGAGAATGAATTTGGTCTATAATTACATAGAGTAAACATTTTTTATGAAATGAATATTATATCTATGGAATCTCAATATTCAAACATCTATAATACTAATTTTTCTTCCCAACTATTTAATTTTTCACAATAATTTGTTAATTTTTAACCTAAGGTAACCAATTGGGTCATCCACAACATGCTTCTCAGCATTAAGCTGTGAATTTCAGGATTGGTTCTGAAATGTGTTTCCATAAAGTAACTCACACATATCATATTCTCCTCCTATAAAAATGATCATTGGTTCCCTTAAATATGTTGTTCTTCATAATATGGAGTTGGATATATCATGGGTCATATATAATGACATTATATAACTCATTGATCAAATGGGTGTGGAGTCGATCGGTTATGAAACAAAATATATTATATATTAAGTATACAAAAAAAATAGAAAACCAACATGAACAACAACGAATCTATGGTCCACTAATATCATAATGAATAAATTTTGATATAATAAAATTAAAACATATAAGGAAACTATAACTATAAAAACTCAAATGCTAAATCAAAAAAAAATAAAACACAACATAATAATATGCATTCATGTGTGGTATATGAAAATATTCATCGAATAACAATCTTGAACAATCATCCTTACTAACTATGTTAATGCCTACCAATAAATCAATACATTTTCCACTTATAATTTTCAATACACATTTACATTTATGTGTGCATAACCTCTTTCTTGTGAATTAACTTAAACAATTATGCATGATAGCTTTTCAAAACATGTTACTTTTGCAATCTTGATCAAACAGTGAATACTTCACACAAGAATATGTACAGTCTTCTCAGACTTAGAGAAACTGTATCATTTTAAAAATGATGTCTCAATGCCTCTTGGATTCACAATCCCTTTGTACCATCAAAGGTAGTAAAGATTAATTATCAATGATATAAATAAATGTATAATTTATGGAAAACTAACTAATCTATATCAAGGATAACATCAAATATATAAAATTCCAGAACAAAAAAATAGAAATCTATCTTGACTTATGTTATCAATAGATAATATGTGGTACAATGAATGTGATTCTCCATTCTGAATCACAGGGTCCAAGACAGTGTTCCTCATGGCCTCAATCATGTAACATTTTATGCAATATGTTTGTTACTAGCAGTAAGGGTCTGAATGTCATCAGTGTAGAAAATAAATTGTTGGTATCAATAAATAAAAGGATAAATAATATCATAATAATTTCAATAAAAAATGAAAAATCATAATCCATGGTAGGTGTCTCAATCATATAGTAAAAAACCAAATACCCCCAATGTGTTAGGTTAATAAAATTGTGGTAAATAACAAGAATGTGAAAAAATATTATCAAATCACTCTAAATTCCATCCCAATTCTACCTCTAAACACCCTTCTCCATATTCCAGCCCCTATCATCAGGGAATTTCCCATTCTTTTATCCCAGACTACAATGTATTCACATGCATGGAGATTCCCATGCATGGTGGGAATATGAAAGTAGTAGGAAACAACCAATTTGTCCTTAACACATGTGCAATGGTATAAGAGTTTATGTTGTGATAATAAATAAATGTTCATGAAATAAAACACAAAACCATGTTATGAGTGCTCTTGTGCCAAAAAAACTTTGGCTCCTTGACAGAAATGTAGTTAAAACCAAATCATGAACTTATTCAACCATAATGTCACATCATGTATTCCAAAACATAAAAAGGTAAGAGCATCAAGTGAAACCTTATAATTATATCATGCCCCATCTCTCTCTATCTGTTAATCCATAAGGCCAACACATTTGTACACTCCCTTGGTCATTCATATCCCAAAACTAAGAGTCAAGTCATGTACTTTAATGCCATCATGCCCCATTGTCACCTCAAGGTTCAGATAACATAATTCTACCATTACCCTATGTGATGCTAAAAAAATAAAATATACCCCATCATCTATCTCAATCCAGTATTCATGGAATATACATCATATTATCACTCTACCTCTTAAGGCTATTGATCCATGACTAGTAAAATAGTAACATTGGTACCACGCATATAAAAACACAATATAAAATATAAAAAGCATGTCACATTGAAACATGGAATACCATATAGAGAAAACAACATATAATATTAATAATAACATATATTATCAAAACACTCACATGTGATAAAACTCAAACAAGGGTCTCATGGGCTATGCAAGCAAACAAGTGTGGTCAAACCTCAAACATTTTATCATGGGATACACACACAGAGAGAGATGTTATAAACTAAATAATGGTATAAATAAAATAACAACAAAACTTAATATCAATCCAGTCAACATATACATGGACTCAACATTGTATGTAACTTCCAACCTCAAGTAAAGTGTGGATTCTTCTCATACACACACTTTCAACACATACTGTTTCATAATTATTTATGCACACAATCCCGAATACACATGAACATCCATTTCTACACTTTTTATTTACACACAATACTTATATAATATTTATGTAGGCCAAATTTGTGATGTAAATTTCCCAAAATCAAAACCCTAAAATTGAAATTTTGGCATAATTGATAGAAAAAAATACCATAAGTGAGAGGAGATAGAGGTTGTTCTGTGAGGGAGAAGAGGGGCAGTAGAGGGGAGATATAGTTGGAGGTGGTGCTGTGAGGGAGAGGACGAGCGGAGATAGTGGCGGGGAGCTTTAGGAAGAGGTGGTGATGTGGAAATGGTGTAGAGAGGGAGGGGATGGGTAGTTCTATGGGGGGATGGGAGACAACATTGGTGGGGATCCAAAGGCGGATGCAGTGCAGCGTCGACAGTGCGGCAACGGTGATGCAGTGTCTGCGGTGCAGCGAGGGAGGGGGCGGGCGGTGGTGGTGATGCAGTGAGGGAGGGGACAGGTGGATGTGGGGGGTGGGGGTCAAGATCAAGAGAGATGGTGGAGTGATGGGGGTGCCGATAATATATTTTTTTTAAACCTTGAGACTACTATTGGTGGTCACTATATGGTATTAATAGTGACCACCAATGGAAGTTTCTCATGTAACGGGTCTCCAAATCATTATTTGCTAGTATTTCCCCTTGGTATATGATGTCATCGATGCCTATTATCCTTGATATTTAAGGTTTATGGAAGTTATGTGTATAATTTTCAAAATTATTTCATTTAAATCACTGAAGTATGGATGTTCTATTTGTTTTGAATTTTTTAAATTTCATTATATTGGATGACCTTTTTATCTTTGTTATAAAATCAAGAGATCAATGGCCAATCCTTCCACACTTGAAACATTTTTTATTTTTTTGATACCTTACCTCAAGTGATTAATCCCAAATTTCTGACATATGGTGAATTGAATATCCTTTGATTCATTATCTAGATCTCCTGAACATCCATGAGACTATATTCTTCACTTCTTTGGTGTATTTCAGAGTCCAACAATGTTTACATTGCTGATGGTAGTTATTAATATTTGGTTTGGAATATCACAATAACTCGCACTTCATATCTTTTTTTAATATATTTTCCAGGGGTACAATCTCCACCTTGTTCATGGAATCAATTTTTGACATGATTACTTTAGGATTAAACAATTACTAAAACCAAAAGGGGTTAACATGAGAAATGAATAATTAACCTCATAAGAGAACTATCATAAAAGTTCTTACGAAAAACAGAACCTCGATATGCCTTACTCTTCAAAACCATTCCATTTTCTTTTAGTTCAACCTAAATAAATCTGAGTTCAATATATCATTATTTAGGTTTTCTTTCTCTTGTAATACATAACCTAATTCATTAACATATAAAATCCACCATAATGTAGCATAAAGAGAATGTAATTGATCAAATCATATCCCTCGGGATTTTTTCTCCCAGTGTGTAGTATTATTCCCACTCACTATGCACCATGTAAAGATAGAGTTCATCCTCAACCAAAATATTTCGAGGTGATTTCTTCTAGGTGCATATGGGACTCTATTTCATCAAATTTATAGTATCTAGAAAAGGATTTAATTTCTATAAAAACCGCATACTAAAAAATTTACCAAAATTTATGGATGATATCATACACTTAGATATAACCCATAGATATATCCCGTGGTTTTCATAAATGTTAACATATCCTATCAAAGAAATTAATAGACTAACCCTAAAAAATAATTAAACCCATATATGATACCAACTATAAGGACCCCAATCAAACACGTCATAACTTTATTTTATTTTATTTTCATAAGATGAATATTACATCTAACAATAATATCACAATCCCAAGAATAAAACATTTAGTATCTCTAAGGACTAGAAACATGTGCAATTTATTTTACAATACATTTGAAAAGATTCTTTAATTGAGCCACACTATATTCTCTTCATGACTAAAAATAAGTTATACACATTTTCATAACCTAGTAAATGGAAACATAATAAAGGGGTGGTCTCAAATGCTCAGTAAAGTGCCATTAAGATTTAATTAGAAGAATATGAGATAAAATTAGTGCGGGAGAAATATCAAATTAAGAGAACATGGGATTATAAAATATTTCCATATTTCATGATGGTATAATATGTATTCTTAAATAAAAACATGTAATATGGAATAAGAGCGTGAGATAAGAATGGAAACATTCCATAATGAAATGATATCATAATCTAATAGAATCAATAATATATAGAAACAATAGAAAACATGAAAACATAAGAATAAGTCAAGTCTCAACACTGTGAAAACATAACATGGTGTGGAATGGATAACTACCCATGCACCATACATTTCTATCACCACCCAGATAATAAAACCTAATGTCCTTAGGCAAATTTATCCTGAACCATACATGAATCTCAATGCTAATACAATATAACAAAGTGTCCTTAGGATAAATCCTCATGCCCTGTACATGGTGTCTCATGAGAAGAAAAAATTACCCTATTCATTGGATTGTTTTTAAGGATAAACCATCATATTCATATCATGTACAAGAATATATGTGTTTTGTGATGAAAAATAACTACACCTGAAGAATAATAATGATAAAACCCATGTGAAATAAGTGAATTCAAAATTTCATCTCATATTATAATTGAAGGATATATCATAAGGATTACCCAGAGAAGAATAATTTAAATTATTTTGAACATTTATTTTTATATAATGGAGAAATAGTCTTGAAAATATAGTTCCAATATAGAAAAAATAATTTTTTTGATTGGAAAAGAAATAATAAAAATAAACCACTTTGGTGAAACATTATGAAATGGGTAAATGATATGTTAAAGAAGGAAAGTAAAAATTATTTCAATTTAATAAAGAATCCTAATATGAAGGTTTTCCATAAAATATAAATATTTTTTCTAAATTATTCATGGTTAAAACTAATTTATAGGTTTTTAACATGAAATGAAATAATAATTTGGGATGTTTTCTTAAATATAGTTTTAGTAAAATAGAGTATCATTAAGGGAATGTAAAACTTTTATTATCTTGGAAAAATAAAGTTTAACCAAACAAGGTATATATTTAAGGATAATATATACAGAATAATAATGAATTATATAATAATAATAATATATATTAAAAGAAGAAAACGAATATAATTAGTGACCTAAATGTAATAGGTTGATTTTGAGGATTCCTTTTTAAGTTGTAAAATTCGTTTATTGAAATCTCACATCATGAAAAGGGATAGAAAAAATTATTTTTTATAGAGGATAAAATAAATTTTAAGTTGAAAAGAGATAAAACATAATTAAGTATCAAAAATTAAATGTTAAAATTGATGTGAAGGAAAAGTATAGGCTAATGGAAATAAGTGTCAAAGATGATAGGAATTATTCTCAACAATTATATATTTTTTGAAAAAGATATTCATCAGGGTAATAGATTTTAGTTAGAAATTAATTTACCTCTAGTGTAATAGAGTAGTTATCGTATAAAATATTAGGGTGGATGAAACCAAGAATTTAACTATAAATTTTTAGACGAGACTTTATAACCTTAATAAGGGGGGATTTGATTATATAAAATTCCTTATAGTGTCATTGTATTTCAAACTAAAAAAAATTGGATGTTATAACATGAGATGGATTTGAAATTCCATTTTATTTCATAAAAATTAGGAAAAACATAAATTTTTTACTAATATATACACTATAAAAATGAGTAAGTGGTGAACAAAAATCATATCTCAATGAAAGAAAATTGAGATCCAAAAACCCATACTTTGGCCCCTAATTCATTCTCCGCATTCACCTAATGTAGAGACCCGTATCCTGACGTACATGGACATTACATTACATTTGCGGAATACTTAGTACATAACAAAAACACACACTAAAGGATCGTAATAGTTTAGTGTCTTTGGAAACTCGGAACATAATCTTCTAATCCTGGTGAAAGATCTTCAATATCTCCCGTAAAGATCTTCCATTTTTTTACCTAAAACCTTTCTTTATATCCTGGGGAAAAGATAACATAAAAGGGTGAGCTCAAATGCTCAGTAAGGGTATACAAAAGAAATAAAAATCATATCATATCTTTTTGAAAATCACAACCTGCAAAAGAGATCATAATATCTTAACATGGAACAAATCATAGAAGTGAAAATGAGATCCCCATAATCATAACATGAAACTTGAAACTTTGTGGCATGCACACATAATCATGGAAAATCATTTCTTGTTAGTCATGACTCATTGCCAAGACTATGTTAGTGGACAAAGTCCCTTTCTGAACCGAGTTCACTCCTCGTTTCAGTCCTGTATCACTGAACCGAAATAACCTTCCGTTCCAGCCATGTCTATCTCATCAGATATAAAATCATTACCCAATGCATTGGAGGGAGATATAGGTCCCACCCATCTTATAATGAATCCTTTCTTATGTGTGCCACATAATCATAAAACATACATCATCGCATAACACATATAACAAAAATGGGATTCTTGAAACATCATGACATCATAAATCAATTCATATATGATAAAGGAATTCATAAACATAATTCCATCACAACATAGTCAAACCAATGTAAAAATATGGATAGAAACAGAACCCTTTATTATCTTAGATGGAAAATAATTTTGATAAAACACTTGAATTGAATTCTTGAGGAAAATATCCTTTCTTCTTCAAAAACATTGTTCCTTTCATAACATGTCATACAACTTTAAAATAAAAGAAGTTGATTAAAAATAAACTTGAAAACTTGTAAAGGAAGCTTCTTTGAAGTAATGTTTTAAAAATCCATTCATGCCGTATAAGTTAAAAAAAACATTCTTCGTACTTTTGTCGGAAAAGTCAAAAAGTACCTCGTACGGAAAAACGACAAAAGATTCCTTTCATATTCTTTACTAAAAACTCACCTAAGGGTAAAATTGGATTTAAACTATTTCAAGTGGATGGAAACAATATTACATATTGAGGGAACATGGATGTGGATGATAAAATACACCCCAGTAAATACTTACGAATAAACAATCTCGGATAAAAATGAGATTGTGATATTTCCCTTACCTTAGGTCCGATTTGCTTTGTTCGTGTCCGAAGCTCCTGTATAATGGTTTAAATAATGTTATTGACTTATTCCAGAATCATACATATTGATATGAGATCATATATGGTCATATTATTAGCTTCTTGTTAGTAATATTTCATTGTTACTTGTTACTCGGGTCTTTATAACTTTTTGTTCTTATGCGTGTTTTGTCGAATAAATTCTTATTCTTATCTTTAGGTTATAGATAATTCATTTCCAGAATGGTATTAGTGTAGTATATACCATATTCATTCATTCAATTCATTTATATAATCATTATGAAATGAAGATCATGTAGAACGAGTCGCATCACATCGTGGAGACGGTATTCCGTACGTACGCACGAGTGATGATATCGTTCCTATGATCGTGGAATTGTATTGGAGTATATATATATATTATTTCAGTATCAATATTACTTAATAATAATCATATATAGTCACTTATTACACCATTATACCCATCCTTGTAAGGTGATGGTGGAAAATAGATTACACCACGGCGTGGAGACGGTATTCCGTACGTACGCACGCGCGGTGATTTCATTTTTCCGTAGGATGGATAGAAGGTGAATTAGGGTTGTTTCATATTTATAATAACATATCAGTATGTAAGTAATACTGATGTTATTACTTTATCATGAAACAACTAAAGAAGAAGAAGTTGAAGAAGAAAGAAATTGAAAAGATCGGTAATGGATATTACCTCTTCTTTGGAACGCCTCTTTGAATCCTCCACTTAAGGAACTAAGATTGGTCTTTGGAGAAGACCAGAACCTCTAGGATTATTCTAGGAAAGTGGAGAGGAGAAAATGGCAGGGGTTGGCCGAGCTTGAGTGCTCAAAATTGGTGTGAGGAGGAGGGGGAGGAGGTGCCCTTTTATAAGGGAGGAGAGGGGCACCTTAGGAATTCTTAAAAATATTAATTTATAATAAATCTAACCCCACTTAAAAACCTCCAAAAATGACTCATATTCAAAGATTAGATGAGATAGGGTTGTAATCTCATCAACCAATCAAATTTAGACATGTTTGGATATTATTTTAAACCTTATCAATTATATTTAACTCTAAGTTAAATAATTTAACTTTTACCGTGTCTTTTTGTTTTCTTTCACTATATGGTTAATAAACATACTATAACATGCCAAACGAACCACAAATTGTTTATTATTAATATATATATCCTTATCTAAGTCATTTGGCCGAACCTTAGATTTTTAGGAATAAAATAACAATTAATAATATAATATTTGATTTAAAAACTATTTTGTGTCAATTTTGACACTATTTGATATATGATTTTTGTGAAAGTCATAACAGAATTATATTTTCGAACCAAGTTGATTAAATCAACATTAATATATCATAGTAACCTAGAAAATTAGTTTAATTCATAAACAATCTCAAATTACATTTATTTTGGTGTTTATAACATCAATTATGTCAATATTTCATTAATAAGATAATTACTGCATCATCGTTGTGTCATAAATAAATTAAATTATTTGATGTCTAAAAATTAAAAATAAAATACCATCATGTAGGAAATCTTTTTAGCTTTCTAATTAATATTTACAATCTAATTTATCTTATGTATAACCCCATATTAAAAATGATTTACTTATTAAACTTTGATTTTAACTATTTTAACCCTTCTTTAAATAAATTCATAATAAATGTCCTAATCTAATCCAAGTGGGCCTAAATGGTCATATTTTATTCCTAAGTTTGTTTTGGGTCGAATTACACTTGTCCAATAGAATTAGGACATGTGTTAGGGTAATAGTAATATCATATTTACCCTTAGTTACCCTATTTACTATTAACCGCGGTAAAAAAAAGTAAAAAGTTACTATTCACCAAAAATTATTTTCATCTCATTGAACCACATTTTAGTCCTTGATATTCACCGTGTCTCTCGGATTTTCGAAATTCCATTCACAGAAGTGGTAAAATTAAGTTTTATGCAAAATTCAGTTTTTAACCTACCACTTAGTGGTTTCACTATTCATCAAAAATTGAAAGTTTTCAGAAAAATGCCAAAATTTCATCCTAAGCTATATTTCATATTCCGAATTCAAAAATGAAGTCTATTTTACCAAATTCATAACATAGAAGTTGAATTAATTAATTTTATAATTAAATCCCGCTATTAAAACAAATAGCGTGTTTTTACGAAACAATATCTATCAAAAGATTGACACTTGTTTATGTCAGGTTTAAATGTGAATTTACGTCCAATGACCAACATTGTATTAAATTGTAAAAATATATTCTAAATATACTTTAAAACCACTCAAATTAATAATTTATCACTATTAATTATTTCGATTAAAAAAGTTGTTTTTAATTATAATTTAGTAATTTTCACTATTCATCAGAATATGAAAGTTATCCGAAATGTACCAAAATTTCACCTTAGGCTAAATTCGATACTCCGAATCCAAAAATGAAATCCATTTTGAAAAATAAAATTTACAAAATTTCAAAAAGTGGTTATTACTATTCATAACGTCTAGTTTTAATAGCATATCGCTGTTTAGTGAAACTCGTTATTGCGTACTACACACACTATCGAGGAAGGTTGCGATTGCGTGTAATGCAAGGCAAGTCAAGGATGCGTGTTGTGCAAGCTCCTTTTGGTGTAGCGTACAACACAAGACATTAATAAAATTAAAAAGAATATTTTTCATAAAATCTTGGGCTGTTACATTCTACCCCCCTTAAAATGAATTTCGCCCTCGAAATTCGTCGGGGTTATAAATGGTTTTCTATTCGAAAGTTTCCCACATCGTAAAAAGGAATACCAGAACTTGGCTTTAAAAACTAAAGTATGAAATGTAACGATTACCCAAATAAACTAATTGTTGGGTTTCCACATAGGTAAAAATATGGATATGGAAGAAAAATCTAACCATCATGTTCTGATGGAGAGTGGTAGAGAACATGGATATGGAAAAGCCAAAAATCACAAATCCATAAATTTGTGATGATATAAGGTACCATCTGATTCCTCAGGTATAAGATCACTAGGACAACATTTTTGGTTTTCAAGATCATTTCCCTAAAGTTGAAAATTTGAATTAGAATAAATACTTACTTTATTTTGGTACAATCTCACTGTTGTTCGTGCCTTGAACAATTTCCACTTCATCTCTTAAATAAATGAAGTTGAATTTGTTATTCGTGAAGTGTTAGCAGATAATGTGATAGAATGACGGGTCATTCCATCTGTCTCAAACAAAAGGTTAGCAAAAATTATATGCATAAATCGATCTATAGTGAGATTAATCATATATGGTTCCTAAAATGGACTTATACTTCATATATCATACTGCTTAATATAATAAAACTAGTTTCTACTAAATAGGGACTTCCTGTAGGTCAGTGGTAGGCGATAAAGGCCAGTCGCACTTCGGTTGTGGGTTCGATTCCTACAGCCTTGTCCGAAGCGATGGGCTGTCGCCCGTCCTGCAGGTTGTCCTTTTTCTAAAACTATATTACTATAACATCCCATCAATAATATCGAGAAAACTTCGATCCTTAAACAATACTCACTTATGTCCCACATAATCCATTTCAATCTTTAGGCTTATCCATAATACTGCAGTCCACTCTCATAATATAGTGACAACGATTACCAGAGATTTAATACTGTCGTTGATCCCCACATATCATAAGATATGTTTTGTTGGTCACATTCTAAACATTCAAAGTCCTTAATCATGTATTCTCTTGAATACCTTAGTGAAAACATGAATGCAGTTAAAAGTTAACACTTTCCACATACCAAAATCCTCAAAATTCTATATACTCAATCCATGATATCACTTAGTCCTTATATCAATCATGAGCTCATGAATATTGTTAAACATTTCATTTTCTTATTTTCCCTTCATTATGCGCATATCATCTTATTTCCAAAAATATCTCAATCACTTTGAATACCACATTAAACCAATACATAAATATTCCAATACTCCATGATACAACATTATTTTGGAATCCCATTACATAAACACTTAATCATTCCACCACATCGTTATCATATTCAACATTGCCAATAGTGATCGCATGTGATTTCCCTTTGTCCTTTGCCTTCAGTGGTTGCTCATGTTGATCATCACTAACCCTTGGATTAGGGCAATTATTAGCATAATGCCCCATTTCCTTGCACTTGAAGCATTGAAGTGTTGGCGGTGCGTTCTCTGCAGTGTTTGCTTTATTCACATCATTAGAAACCCTTTTTCCATTACATCAACACTCAGCTGCTCGATGACCTTCTTTTCCACACTTAAAACATTTTCTAGTTCCTTTAAGACAATCTCCACCATGCTTCTTTCCACACTTTGTGCATAAGGAAACATTCATCTTCTTTTCACCATTATTATGAGATTTCTCCTTGAACTCCATCTTTCGTTTCTTGTCAAAACCATGAGATGGATATGTAACACCAACTTCCATTTCTACCTTGATAGCACAACGCACAATTTCTTCATATCTACTGAAGTCTCTTATAGCTAATTCCCTTCGAAGACTTGGTTTTAAGCCACTGAAAAATCGATCAACTTTACTTTCAGGTTGGATGATAATGCCAGATGCATACCTTGCAAGTCTTGTAAAATTCGCTTCATATATACCAACAGATTCATCATCCTTCTGCTTCAGCTCAATAAACTCCTTTTCCATCTTTGTTCGAAGAATACGAGGGAAGTACTTACTGAAAAACAAGTTCTTGAACTCGTCCCATTCCATGGACTCAATTTCATCCCTTGGCCTCGTATTCTTGATAAGATTCCACCATTGATCAGCTTCACCTTCCAAACGATATACTGCTAAGATGACTTTATCATGTTCAGAACATTGAAGAACTGAAAATATCTTTTCAGTGGTACTGATCCATTGTTCAGCAACAAGTGGATCGGAAGTCCCACTGAAAGAAGGTGGACGTTGCCTCATGAAGGACTCAATAGAATATTGTTCCCCTCTCTGCTCATTTGGAAGTCCAGAATGATTCATAGCTTGTGTAAGTATAGCAATAAGATTTTGCACTCCATCTCCCATAACATTTGTTTGTTCAGGAGGGCAATCATTGCATTGTCCATTGCATTGATCAACACGGTTCCTTCGGGTTCCAGCCATCGTCTAAAACCCAAAAAGAATAGTGTGAGAGGCAAAAATCATGCTAGGGAAAACAACATAATAAAGGGGGAGTACCTTCAATATCCAACATCTTAGGTTTAATTCTATGATCGTTAGCGTAATTCTATTACTATAACCTATACGTATACTTATCCCTAGGGACATCCCTAGACATACCTTAGAAATATCTCTAGGGATCTCACTAACGTTTTCGCATCCTAGTTTCCAAAGGTTGACTAAACCTTTCCTCTGATACCAACTGTAGAGACCCGTATCCTGACGTACATGGACATTACATTACATTTGCGGAATACTTAGTACATAATAAAAACACACACTAAAGGATCGTAATAGTTTAGTGTCTTTGGAAACTCGGAACATAATCTTCTAATCCTGGTGAAAGATCTTCAATATCTCCCGTAAAGATCTTCCATATTTTTTACCTAAAACCTTTCTTTATATCCTGGGGAAAAGAAAACATAAAAGGGTGAGCTCAAATGCTCAGTAAGGGTATACAAAAGAAATAAAAATCATATCATATCTTTTTGAAAATCACAACCTGCAAAAGAGATCATAATATCTTAACATGGAACAAATCATAGAAGTGAAAATGAGATCCCCATAATCATAACATGAAACTTGAAACTTTTTGGCATGCACACATAATCATGGAAAATCATTTCTTGTTAGTCATGACTCATTGCCAAGACTATCTTAGTGGACAAAGTCCCTTTCTGAACCGAGTTCACTCCTCGTTTCAGTCCTGTATCACTGAACCGAAATAACCTTCCGTTCCAGCCATGTCTATCTCATCAGATATAAAATCATTACCCAATGCATTGGAGGGAGATATAGGTCCCACCCATCTTATAATGAATCCTTTCTTATGTGTGCCACATAATCATAAAACATACATCATCGCATAACACATATAACAAAAATGGGATTCTTGAAACATCATGACATCATAAATCAATTCATATATGATAAAGGAATTCATAAACATAATTCCATCACAACATATTCAATCCAATGTAAAAATATGGATAGAAACAGAACCCTTTATTATCTTAGATGGAAAATAATTTTGATAAAACACTTGAATTGAATTCTTGAGGAAAATATCCTTTCTTCTTCAAAAACATTTTTCCTTTCATAACATGTCATACAACTTTAAAATAAAAGAAGTTGATTAAAAATAAACTTGAAAACTTTTAAAGGAAGCTTCTTTGAAGTAATGTTTTAAAAATCCATTCATGCCGTATAAGTTAAAAAAAACATTCTTCGTACTTTTTTCGGAAAAGTCAAAAAGTACCTCGTACGGAAAAACGACAAAAGATTCCTTTCATATTCTTTACTAAAAACTCACCTAAGGGTAAAATTGGATTTAAACTATTTCAAGTGGATGGAAACAATATTACATATTGAGGGAACATGGATGTGGATGATAAAATACACCCCAGTAAATACTTACGAATAAACAATCTCAGATAAAAATGAGATTGTGATATTTCCCTTACCTTAGGTCCGATTTGCTTTGTTCGTGTCCGAAGCTCCTGTATAATGGTTTAAATAATGTTATTGACTTATTCCAGAATCATACATATTGATATGAGATCATATATGGTCATATTATTAGCTTCTTGTTAGTAATATTTCATTGTTACTTGTTACTCGGGTCTTTATAACTTTTTGTTCTTATGCGTGTTTTGTCGAATAAATTCTTATTCTTATCTTTAGGTTATAGATAATTCATTTCCAGAATGGTATTAGTGTATTATATACCATATTCATTCATTCAATTCATTTATATAATCATTATTAAATGAAGATCATGTAGAACGAGTCGCATCACATCGTGGAGACGGTATTCCGTACGTACGCACGAGTGATGATATCGTTCCTATGATCGTGGAATTGTATTGGAGTATATATATATATTATTTCAGTATCAATATTACTTAATAATAATCATATATAGTCACTGATTACACCATTATACCCATCCTTGTAAGGTGATGGTGGAAAATAGATTACACCACGGCGTGGAGACGGTATTCCGTACGTACGCACGCGCGGTGATTTCATTTTTCCGTAGGATGGATAGAAGGTGAATTAGGGTTGTTTCATATTTATAATAACATATCAGTATGTAAGTAATACTGATGTTATTACTTTATCATGAAACAACTAAAGAAGAAGAAGTTGAAGAAGAAAGAAATTGAAAAGATCGGTAATGGATATTACCTCTTCTTTGGAACGCCTCTTTGAATCCTCCACTTAAGGAACTAAGATTGGTCTTCGGAGAAGACCAGAACCTCTAGGATTATTCTAGGAAAGTGGAGAGGAGAAAATTGCAGGGGTTTTCCGAGCTTGAGTGCTCAAAATTGGTGTGAGGAGGAGGGGGAGGAGGTGCCCTTTTATAAGGGAGGAGAGGGGCACCTTAGGAATTCTTAAAAATATTAATTTATAATAAATCTAACCCCACTTAAAAACCTCAAAAAATGACTCATATTCGAAGATTAGATGGTATAGGGTTGTAATATCATCAACCAATCAAATTTAGACATGTTTGGATATTATTTTAAACCTTATCAATTATATTTAACTCTAAGTTAAATAATTTAACTTTTACCGTGTCTTTTTGTTTTCTTTCACTATATGGTTAATAAACTTACTATAACATGCCAAACGAACCACAAATTGTTTATTATTAATATATATATCCTTATCTAAGTCATTTGGCCGAACCTTAGATTTTTAGGAATAAAATAACAATTAATAATATAATATTTGATTTAAAAACTATTTTGTGTCAATTTTGACACTATTTGATATATGATTTTTGTGAAAGTCATAACAGAATTATATGTTCGAACCAAGTTGATTAAATAAACATTAATATATCATAGTAACCTAGAAAATTAGTGGAATTCATAAAAAATCTCAAATTACATTTATTTTGGTGTTTATAACATCAATTATGTCAATATTTCATTAATAAGATAATTACTGCATCATCGTTGTGTCATAAATAAATTAAATTATTTGATGTCTAAAAATTACAAATAAAATACCATCATGTAGGAAATCTTTTTATCTTTCTAATGAATATTTACAATCGAATTTATCTTATGTATAACCCCATATTAAAAATGATTTACTTATTAAACTTTGATTTTAACTATTTTAACCCTTCTTTAAATAAATTCATAATAAATGTCCTAATCTAATCCAAGTGGGCCTAAATGGTCATATTTTATTCCTAAGTTTGTTTTTGGTCGAATTACACTTGTCCAATAGAATTAGGACATGTGTTAAGGTAATAGTAATATCATATTTACCCTTAGTTACCCTATTTACTATTAACCGCGGTAAAAAAAGTAAAAAGTTACTATTCACCAAAAATTATTTTCATCTCATTGAACCACATTTTAGTCCTTGATATTCACCGTGTCTCTCTGATTTTCGAAATTCCATTCACAGAAGTGGTAAAATTAAGTTTTATGCAAAATTCAGTTTTTAACCTACCACTTAGTGGTTTCACTATTCATCAAAAATTGAAAGTTTTCAGAAAAATGCCAAAATTTCATCCTAAGCTATATTTCATATTCCGAATTCAAAAATGAAGTCTATTTTACCAAATTCATAACATAGAAGTTGAATTAATTAATTTTATAATTAAATCCTGCTATTAAAACAAATAGCTTGTTTTTACGAAACAATATCTATCAAAAGATTGACACTTGTTTATGTCAGGTTTAAATGTGAAATTACGTCTAATGACCAACATTGTATTAAATTGTAAAAATATATTCTAAATATACTTTAAAACCACTCAAATTAATAATTTATCACTATTAATTATTTCGATTAAAAAAGTTGTTTTTAATTATAATTTAGTAATTTTCACTATTCATCAGAATATGAAAGTTATCCGAAATGTACCAAAATTTCACCTTAGGCTAAATTCGATACTCCGAATCCAAAAATGAAATCCATTTTGAAAAATAAAATTTACAAAATTTCAAAAAGTGGTTATTACTATTCATAACGGCTAGTTTTAATAGCATATCGCTGTTTAGTGAAACTCGTTATTGCGTACTACACACACTATCGAGGAAGGTTGCGATTGCGTGTAATGCAAGGCAAGTCAAGGATGCGTGTTGTGCAAGCTCTTTTTGGTGTAGCGTACAACACAAGACATTAATAAAATTAAAAAGAATATTTTTCATAAAATCTTGGGCTGTTACACCTAACGTCCAAAAAAATAAAATTATATTTATTAAAAACATTCATAAGAGAATTTATCATATATATATTTCATTTTATATGGTATATTTGTTATAACATATTATTTATTATATTTTACTCATGGACGTTACTTGAGGTGGTTTGTTCAATTTCTCTATAACTCTATTAGTAAGTTGACCATTATTAAAGGTTTTATAATATAACTTCATAATATCCAAAATTTGATATGTTTATTCCCTATATTATTCAATTTTAAAAAAAATATTATTCCATTGGTTTCAAAAATGGACTCAAATTAAGAAAGGTTTCATGATATGTTAATTAATTGCAGTTTAATTTAATATAAAAATTTATTATTAATATTACTTATAGATTTTCATATATTATCATTAAAAAATATTAATAGTGTAATAAATATAATTTTTATACATTATTTTTTTTTAATTTCATCCATGTTAGGTGGTAATGGGAAAATGAAATATGTTAACTCCTGAAGGTGGTTGTCTACACGTACACAAATGAAAATTTTATTTTTCAATGAATGTAAGTGGTATAAAAAATAATTTCAATTTAATAATATTATAATTTTAATATTTTTTCATTAAATAACTCTTCTAGATCTTCCATTTAAGGTGGTTTTGAAAAAATATAACATGTTATTCTTGATGGTGGTAATCCGCACAAACACCTAACAATGTATTCATTTTTTCAATGGTTTTGTAATTAGGTATAAAATTTCTATTTTAATAGAATAATAACATTAAAAATATTAAAAATATTTATTTTATTATACTTTCATGTAAAGAAATTATTTTATAAGGTATAATTAAAAAATAACTAAGAGAGCTCAGTTGAGAAAATTACCTCTCCTTTTGGATGTTCTCCCTTAGGTAACACTTTTAATCTGCACAGCTTGGTCATTGTAAAATAAAATTGTTTTTTGGATGTGGTTATGGGATCTAGTAGAGATTAGTTACTACTTTTGGAAGATATAAGTCTTTAAAATGGGTGTATAAATGTGGGGGACGTTATACCCATATATAAGTAAAGAAAATGAAAATTTTTGTCAATACCAATTACTTTTTCAATGATGGAATAACACTATTCAAAGGTTAATCTCTCCAAAAGTTTGAAATAATGAAGTGTGGGGTGATATATGGTCAATAAATCCTCTATAATTCATTTTTAAAACTTTTTTAGACATTTTTGAAGACTTTTACTGCTACCTCTAAATCCCTTTTTTGGTCATTGACAAAATACCACATTTTGGTTGAGTGGGAACCTCACAAAAACTAGTTATCAGTTTCAAACATCACCCATATAATGAATTAGAAAACAAACCTGATAAAAAAACCATATTTAAGTTTTAAAATTCAAATTCAAACATTGGAAACCATCGATGTGCATGCAACCGAGAAGCCCAAGAAACCCACCATCTAGGAGACACATCACTTCCATCATCACCATGTCATCCTATTATCTTAGCATCATCATCAATGTCATGTCATCACATCACCAAAAACATCATACTCATTGGATCATCATCGACAGTGTCTTCTTTGATGATCACTGCATGTACACTATTTCCACCCTCTCACAGGGCATCCCTCGTCATGACTGTCATCAACTCCAATCCACCACCACCATCTTTTTCACAGATCAAAACCACTCCAGAATTTCAAAACCCCACAATAGCATCATTTCTTCACCCCCCATCACTATACCACAAACCCTCTACAAAAGGAATCAACCAAACAAATAACTTTCCTCTTAGAACACTGATAACCTCTCGAACAGCACCTCCCAAATCTTTTGTGACATCCACATTTCTAGACTATACCAGGGAGGATAGGTGATACCCAAAGATAGAACAAAGTAAGAGAGGCATGGAGTATTCATAGAGATTCAAGATCTTCATTGACATCACTCAATGAAACTGAAACCCTTCCATCTTCTGAACCCAGTCTGGGCCACCTGGAACCCCCCCCAATGAATAACTCAAACTAAAACCTCTTAGAAACCATCAAACCCGACCGGCCTGGAGGAAAGGAATGGATCTAGAATCCAAAGATGAGTATAAGTAGGAAAGACATCCATAGACAACCATAACCAAGGAAGCACCAAACTCACCAAATAAAACATCTTTGATCCTTCACGAGCAATCCAGAGACCAAAGATCCATCTAAACTGCACACAACAAATACAATATCTACCCATAACTTCCATGGAAAATGGAAGGAGAAATTGGGATTGAAACCCTAATATGAACACAAGACTGAGACCCAAATAAGAAAAAATTAAAGGGAAATACAAAGAGGTTAGGGATAAAACGCTAAAAGGGAAAATTCAGAAAAGATGCTCTGAAAAAGAACAGTGAGGGATGAAACACTAGGAATAAGGAATGAGACCACTCTAGGGAGCTCATTGATAGATCAGAGCCCGAGAGGACTCACTAGCAATGGAAAAAGGATGGTAAGGAGTAGAAAGAGTAGTGCACTCATGAGAGTACGCTATAAGAGAATGGGTCCATCTCCCTATTCAAAAAATATTCATGTGAAATTTTACTCCATCCTTTTTTTACTAGATTTTTACATTTTTTTCATTTCAGTTATTACCATATTAACATGGTTTTAACTAAGTAATTTATATTTTATTCAAAATTTAAGGTAACCCTTATTGAATAAATTTTATTTCATTACCCAAAATTTAATCTTTATATATATATTCTAATTCAATTTATAAATAATTGAAAATTAACATTTAACTTAAAACATTTAATATAAAAAAATGTTCAATATAAAAAAAATTTCTTTACCATTAAGTGTTCTTAATATTATATAAAATTTATTACCAATTAAGTGGAGGATAATATATTATTACACATTTTTAAACATCATATCAAATTCACTATATAAATTTTATCAACATACATTAATAAATACAAATTACTCAACATTATTAAAACAATTATGTGAAAATAAAAATTCCAAAATTATCATGATCTCTAACTTAAATATTAGTGATCATACATTTATGTCTAAAAATGAAATCTAACATATTAAAAAAAATAAAAAATTTGATCTAAAATTTGAAATCAATTTTTTTATATTTTGTTTCAATAAGTGGTGAAAACTAAATTTTAATATAAGAGGATGAACATAGTTTCTAGTGTAAAATATTACATTGTATAAAAATGTTAAACATGGGTTTTATTAATTCAATATAGTGTTTTTAAATGGTTTATTTTAATTTATAGTTTATATTTGAATATAAAATTTTTAAATATACATTAATTCATTATTGTATTATGATAATATCATAAAAGTTATGGTATTACTAAAATCGATATTTTTTATTATACAGATGAAAATCAGTTATTTTAAAAAATATCAAAATTTTATCCTATTATAATATTGAAATTATGAATCTAAAAATTAATTCAATTTTTTTAAATTCTAATTTAAACACTCTTAAATTTATATATTAAATTAAAATTCATTATATAATATAATATTAATTTTATTGGAATGTTCCCTTTAAAAAATTTAAGTTTTCTTAATCGTATTTTGTGTGAGTTTATATTTGATTAATATATTTTTATTTACTCAATGTTTTATTATTATTGAACTTTCTTAATAATATTCATCTAATATGTCGTGTCTCATTTTAATTTTGTGTTTAATGTGAAGATAGATGTCAAACATAGTATTAATTTAGAGAAAAAATTTATTGTAAAATATTAGGTTATTGCATTAAACATGGAAAAAATTAAATTATTTTTATATTGAATACAATTAATATATTATTAAAAATATTATTAATGATAAATTAATATACATATTGAATTGTGTGAATGTAGTAAATCAATTATATGGAATGGTTTCTTTCCAAAACTAATGTTGATGTGGATAAATATGGAAAAATATATGTGGTTAGTAATGAAAAATTTGAATTGGAAAATTAATGCAATGGAAAGAAGGATATGAAATGTTATTTATTATTGTGTTGTTGTATTGCTAGTTTTTTGTATAGTTAATGATAGATAGAGATTTTAAATGGTGATGGTGTAATGATTATGGGATGTATATAGAGGTATTAAATACCTTTTGAACCTTAGTATGTTAGTACTTGATATTATATAACATCATATATTTTTATATTTTTATGTACCAACATTTAAGTTGCGTTAAATGGTCAAAGCCGGAATAATATTTTCATAAATGGGTGAATGTCAAACAACAAGCAGCGTGGGTGATATGGGTGTTTGACTATTAGACCCAATAACTCTAACATTAAATCATTATATAGTTATGTAGTTATGGTAGTGAAAACGGTTGTTTCTTATGGTAGGCATTATATGAAGTTATAGATTGTAACATTATGACTTGGTTCTAGATTTTTTTATTTTTAAATATATTTTTGATGGTTTGGGTGAGTTTTGACATGTCACATTATCATTTTAGAGTTACTAGATCAAGGATTAAGAGGGTTTTGTGTATTTTAGGATTTAGAGAGTGAAGATTTTTTTAATGTGTTTTTATTTTACATTGGTTTAGATAAAAATCAATTCTCAATTTTATATACTATAAAAACAGTATTCTTTTATCACATTTTCATGGGGTTTTTTTGAAAAAAAACTAATAATTTATATTTTCATTCCTAAACAAGATTCTATATATATTTTTATATATTTTTATGATAGAGAAAAGGAGTGTATTATACTTCTCTGGAGAATTTTATAGTATTTTGTTGGTTTTAGAGGAGTTAAAACCTGTCGAAATTGTCTAATCATAGTAATGACTTTATATATGTTCATTTTTATTTTTTACAATATGTAGAAATTTATCTGTGTACATTTATGCATGATTAATATTCTTATATGGTATAGAATGGTGGTTTTTATTATCTTTTCTTGGAATGAAATTCTTTTCTTCTCTTATATAGTATATTTTATACCCTCATTTCTAGTCTCCAACCAATGGTCTACAAACATTATGCATTTAGGGATATAATCATATTCACTATTAGACCAAGAGAGGTACTAATAGAGTCCAGTCAGGATATGAATAATTTAATCTTATATTTAAACATATTAAAAAACTCATGTATATATCTGTAAGAATAAGTTAAATATCCATACAACACATCACATAAATGAAACAGAGAGAAGGAAAAAAAGATTATGTTGATGATTAGTTAGGATAAATTGAGGATATTGAGTTAAAATTAATATAAAATTTGTTGCATTTTCACACTATTATAAACAAGGAAAGGATAATTGAATTAGTTAAAATGTAAGGGAAAGGGAAATAATATGTATTTAATTAAAATAGATTGTAAAAAAATTAATATAAATATATATATTAGTAAAATAATGTAACTTTACGTATATAGTAAAAAAAATGAAACATAGAGAAATAAAGGGAGTTTCCCCTTTCTAGAAACATAATATTAGAAGTAGAAATATATAAAATGCATGAAAGATAATAAAAGTGGCTCAGTTGAAACCCTAATTATTTCTAGTCGGTGATGATGTTGTTCAATGCTTCGGCTCCTCCCCCCTTGGTGGGGGAGGGGCTTTGTCGTCCCTCAGGAGAGCAGGGTTTCCTTTATGGCCCTTCTCCAACCCTGATTTTCTTTCCCCTTTCCCAAAGGCTTTGGTAATCCCTAAATTCTCAAATCTTCTCGATGGCCTCTCTAATCTTCATATTTCTTCCTCTGAGTTCACAGAGACTTCAGCACTCTTGAACCTCACCCTGATCACTCAGTTCAAGAAAAGGAGACCCTTTATTGATGCTTTTGACAAATTCGTTTTCGCCTCATGGGACCTTCAGGAACAGGTGACGATTGTCTTACTAGACAACCACCAAATTATGATCCATTTTGAATCTAATGTGGACCTCATCCAAGTCTGTTCTAGGGATCCTCGTAGATGCAATGGGATTCGCTTTTTCCTCATGTGCTGGTCCTTTGACTTTCATATAGGGTGTGATTTTCCCATGGCGGTGGTTTGGGTATGTTTCCCCAACCTTCCTCTGCCTTTTCAAAATCCATCTGTTATTAAATCGTTGGGTAACATCGTCGGGAGGTTCTTATGCATTGATAGTCGTACTGAGGTCTTGTTCCATCCTGTCAATCCTCGGGTTTGTGTTGAAGTGGATGCATCTCGATCACCTTTTGATTTTGTTCACATCCCTATCAAAGAGGAAGATAGATACAAGAAATGGGTGTTATATGAGGATTGGACTGAATTTTTCCCATCGTGAAATCACCTGGGACACTCTCTAGATTTTTTTCTGAAGATGACCCTCATCTCAGGAGGTGGTGACTCATCGACTGGTTTTTTAGGCCTCGGATAGAAGGGATTAATTATCAAATGGATAAGCTCTTGTGTTTCATGGGGGAGCTGGTCCGAATCAGGTGGTTTTTTATTTTGTTGGTTGTGAGGGGGGTCTTCAGTCACCGCTTCCTTGGGAGTAGGATGTCTTGGAGGGTGTTCGCGTGGTGCTTGAGGGGATTTCTATTGGTCCGGGATCGATGGAAGCTACGATGATCATAGATTATCCAAATGTGTCCGATGTTTTTAGGAGGCTAAGGAAAGATTTGGAGGGCCCTCCCTGGCCGTGTTTACGGAAGTATATCAACCCAATTTTTTTGGAGGATCAGGTGGAACAACACTGTAATGAAGCTTCGGAGGCTTGAGGGAAACTAGTGGAAGGAGAGAGGTTTTTGTCTGCCTTGGTTGTGGACAGTCCAACCAGAACTAGGAAGATTGGGGACCCCTCCCTTTTGTAGTGGTCCTTGCTTCAGTTGAGTAATAGGATCTACAGACTGTCAGTAGCTGGTTTGAACACTGATCTAGCGAAAACCGGATATGTTGATGGGGGCAACCAGGGGAACCATCTTGATGTATATTTTGGTCATGAGCAGACATATCAGGGTGTGGAGGTGCCTCCTAACTCAAATTCCAACAATATTCAACGAATAGATTAGTATATAAGGATAGCAGTTGAGGGTGAGGGGTAATAAAGAATTGAATACAATGGAACTGCGGTTAAGTTCCTTTCAGTGATTGATTGTAACACACCATAATAGAGGAGGGGGAATGGAAAGGGGTTCAAGGAAATTGTTTCAGAAAATTGCTTTTATAAGAGGGGGTATATTCCTGTGGGTGATAAAGAAAACCAGTGTGGCTTGTCCATTTGGTCCTATAGTTATATTGTGCAAGGTGGGGAAAAGAGTAGGATTGAGGATGAAGAAATGTTGTCTGCTAACCCAAAAAGGAAAACAAGGAAGGATTATTCTTATCTGTCGCAACCTGTGATTTCTAGAGATGTATATAAGGGGGACAATGAGGTGATACTTGCTTTTAAAAAAGGTATATTGTCCTAGAAATCGTGTCCCGGGAAGCTCCCATTGGATCAAATGAGGAGTTGGGGCCATGGTTATAATCTCCTAAGGCCATATAAGCCAGCGTATGAATGGGAATCATCCATTGTAGAGGAGGCCTCCTGTGTTGGATGTGGTGATGAGTATGGATATTATGATTGGTAGTGATTTGATGATATGGGTTGGTTGTATATTTTTTCTTGGTTTAAGGTTGGTGTGGGTTGTTCTTTTGTTCGGTTTATCACATTCCATCAAAGTGACTCCTGGTTTCTCATTTTTCCTAAAAGTGTTTGAAATAAATAATTTAATTTTCTGTCAGTCATGAAAGATAATTACAATATTTGAAAGTGTAAATTATTTATATGAAAAATGAGTGTATAAAAACATGGTCATATAATAAAAAAAATAATGTATTGTCAATAATGTTTCCCCTTAACTTAACTTATAATTTTTGTTATCATGTTGTCTCACCATTTAAGATTTAGATCTTCACTAAAAATAATTCTTTGTTCTGCTTTCATTGGTATTTCTTAGTGAAATAAAAGAACTATTAATTTGTGGAGTAAATGTTCTGTAACAGATTTAGGTAGATTAAAAATAAAAAACTAAACATAGTGTGTGGGTTTGAATGGGTGAATTAATTCCCTTATTATAGATACAGTTTGAGTTGATTTTTTTTTGTAAAAACTCAATCCTTGGTGAGTAAAGAATGTAAATTTGTGTCAAAAGTGTCTCCTAAATGAACCAAATGAATGAGAGTGTTATATTAATCATACACACATGTCTCATGGTTAAGTTGGATTATTTATTGTTAAATTAACAATTAATTTTAAATAAATATCATATTTAACATATTGATTAATGTATTTCAAAATTAACCATATTAATTAGTTTTTCAACACAAAGTTATATTTTCCATATAACATAATTTTATTTTTTTTATTTCAAATTTTCTATTAATTTTATTTTATTTAAATCCTAAATATGGTAAATATTTATTTTACATAAATTAATATTTTATATATAAATAATTTTATAAAAAATAATTTTATTTGATAGTAAAATATTTTACATTGAAGAATCATTACTTAGTTATTTTGTTGATATTAATTATTTATATATAAATATAAATTATATTTTATATAATACATTAGTGAAATATATATAATCATTATATATTTTTATTATAATATGAAACCCCCATGTTATCATTGTTGTTTATGTTAAATAATTTTGGGCTATTTTATGTTTTTCTGGATTTTCCCACTATTTCTCGAAGTTTTGGACTTTATGGTTAGGTTTTTAAGGTTGTATGACCTCACCACACCATGGTTCATATGAACCATGGGCATTGTGTTGGTTTTGTGGGTGAAACGGGGAGTGTACCCTACATGGTGGGTGTTCTAGTGGACTTTTGTGTGATATGTTTCTTTATGGGAAATTGAAATGCTCAAAATTATTGGGACATGAATTCTGGTGGTGGTGGTGGGGTTTGGATGACCAGGGAGTCAAATGGAATCATATACACCATATACAGTTCTTGGTCGGTTTTTTGTCGGACCAATGGTATCACCACATCATGGTTATCAATGATTTAATGTTATTGATACACCTATCCAAAATTCCCTATAGTAGAGAGACCTTTCGTAGTGGCCGTGCATTTTGGGCTTCATTATGGTTTACCACATTATAGTGGCTATGGTTTTTTCTATAGTGTTCTCCTATCTAATTTTTTAATTTTTTTGTTTCCCCTTTTGACCTTTTAATACTTTTTAGGGAATTTTTCCCCTATCTTCTTCATTCCTACACATCCACTAGTTGTGGAAAGCTCCTAGGAGACCTTTTATATTCTCCATTGGTTCCAGACTCATCTTCCATCAATTTCAAGTATATCCTTTTAGGTAATATTATTATTTTCTTTTTCTCTATTCTACCTTTACCCTTTAACTCGATTTTACTTCTCCTAAAAACCTTAATAGATATAATTCTCACCAATAAAATTTTATATGTTTATAATATTAGGGTATTTGTTTTTTAAGGTTTATAGAATCTGTTTTCTTATCTTGTTGAGAAATTGCCTTTGAAGTGAAGTGATTTCAATTGTTTCTTCTTGAATGAGGTAAGATATTTTATGAAATTGTTTTATATAAGATTCCATGAAATTTATATGTGTCCCTTAATGATTTCTTTTGAAGTTATACAAATAAATGTGAAACATATAATGGGAGAAAAAGTGTTTTTTCTTGTGTTTTATACTTTTCATGAGAGGGGATTAATATGGAATTAAAATTGTAATTTTAAAATTAAACATTTTTGTATAAGAATTATTTTCTAAAATGGGTTAATGGATTTAAAAAATTCAAATTAGAGTTTTAAAATGTTTTCATAAAACCTATTGATTTTCAAAGTGGGTTTTATGATTTTAAAAAGTGGTTTTCCTAGAAAGGGGTGTGTCAAAACCTACTGAAATGGTTATTATATACTACTAGAAATTATTTCTCTTTGAAATTGTTTTATGGATAAATTAATTATTTCCAAATGGATTTAAAAATATTTTTTTGTTATTTAGTTACAAGAATCTTCTTAAATTGATATATTATAGAATGTTTTTTGAGATTCTAAGCCTATTTTGAATGTCCTGTTTAGAATTTTTTAAACACTATATTTTTGGATTGTGAGTGTCTGATTAGAGACACTTTTTTGTAGTACAAGATATATATTGCTTCCTTGAGTGGGTTGTTTTATATTCTTCTATTATTATGTGATTATTCAACATGGATGAAATAAAAATGGGTTATTTATTATGAGGGAGTATGATGTGAATGAGGTTTATTTCAAATGGTTATATTATTTTTGAATAGTATTGTTATTTTTCCCCTTATTTCTTAATCATATATATTTATTGATATAATATGATACTAGGTATATAAGTATAAGGTTTGGATCCATGTTATTCTATCTTGGTGTGTGCGCATTATATAATTCCCTAGGAAATTTTCACCCGACTATGGGTTGTTATTATAGTATATGGAGAGTCCAAAATGAAAGTAGAGGGGGGTTTTTTTGTTTTATATAGGGAACCATTTAATTATCTAATGATTCAATTCATAAAACATTATTCTTAGAGACTAGGTTATTTCTGGAAATTATTAGTTCCCATTTAGTATTATTTAGGGGATATTATTCCATGACTTATTGTATCCCCTAGTTTGATTTAGTGACATGGAACCATCAGTTATCCTTTTCACTTCTAACATGATTAATAAATATTTATGTTCCTGTGGTTCTTGTGACAATTTTTGTTTATTTCTTGTTTTGATCTCACGAGGGTACCTATAAATGGTTTTTAAAGTGTGATTTGTAAAGTGAAATAGTAACTATTTTCAAAATGGGATTTGAGGAGTGATTTTGGGAAAAGAGGGGCAATTTTTTAGGTTTTACTACTTGAATTTTTAAAACCAATTTTTCATTATTTGAAGAAATCTTCATATAAATTTTTTGATGAAATTTTTGGGTTTTAAATTTAGTGTTTTAAATTGGATGACCCTCAATTTCTTATAAAGACTTGTTTTGTGGTTTCAAAAATTGAATCTAATAAATAATATTTCTTGTGTTTTATACATGATCATTTAAAATAGAAATATTTTATTTTTACCTTATGTTCAAACTATAGTTTATGAAATTTTTTATGAACGTAATTGAATAGAAACTTTTTGGAAATCCTACTGAGCATGTTTGTATCACACCATGCATATACACTGGTGTATGTGTGTGTGCATCTTTTTATTCTATTTTAGGTTCCTATGTTAGAATTATGATTTATTTTCATTTTTATTGGTTATTTGATGAATGTGTAGTTATTGGTGAGTGATTTTAGTTCATGTAGAGGATATTAGAGTTGTTTGGGTTCCATATTGTTTCTTTTGGGATATTGTATCATCAATTTCACACTATTATTGCATTTATTTCTAGCCTTCCATTACTTAAATAATTATTATGTATGTTGGATGATGTGTTTACTTGGATTAGTTAGTATTATCTTGTTTATTATTTTTTTGAAATTTCTTTACTTGCATCTATTTATTTGATATGCATGGAATTATAATATCTTAGTTTGTCATCCAAAATCTTGATATTATGTGCTTCTCATTTATATAATTTTTAAAAGGGTAAAACCATTACCAAGTGAATATTCATGATACTCAATAACTAGTTGATAGCTCATATGAAATGGGAACAGTCTTTAGGCATTGTTGTATGTTGTGTTAGGGAATATTATAGGTCATCATGAGATTATTTTTTATAAAAGGTATCAGAACCTATGTTCTCAAAATAGACCTAGGTTCTTGAAGAACACCCTTATTATTTTGGGATCCAGGTAGAGTGGATAGAATATGACATGGTATAGATAGGTAGGTTATGGGAATTATATATAGAACTTTATCACTTTGAGCATTGAGTTTCTATGGGTGTTCAGGATTTAGATTTTGTTTTGATTGTTCTTATTAGATTGATGTTTGAGGTGTTGTTATTTTGATCCTCATTATAATTTTACGAGATTAATTGGAGGTTATTCATATTATTTAGTGATTAAAGTAGAAAAATAATCTTGGAGTTTAATTATCTTAAAAGGATTTATAATCCATGAAGTAACTATGTTTTTGATTTTTGGAAAATATTTCATAAACTCTTGCATGATTGGTATATGTCCCGTCAAACCATATAGGAAACTTAAGTATAGATTTACAACCCATTTTTTTCTTATATAAAACTTTGGATTCTTTGATTTTTTTGGCTAATTATTATTATTTTGAAATGAATCAAGGTGGGACTTATGAGGCATTGATTTTATTGGATTGGATTTTAGTTGGTATTGTGGGTACTCTGTCTTATGAGTTTGTTGTGAAATATCATTGTGAGTGAAAATTGGTTTTCTTGAAAAATGTATTTAATTTTGAAATAAAGTCATGGGATATTTTATAAATTGAATTTTTTTATATGTAATGTTTTTGGAAGAGTTTTATTTCATTATGAAATTGAAAACCTTTTGGTCTTATAACATGTTGATGATTTATTCATAAATGGTCTTGAGCCTCATGACATATGTTTCGAAGAATGATCATTTTTTAAATGAAGATCAATAGATAATTATTTTAATTCATTAAAGGGGTTAATTGTTTAAGCTATAAGGTGGAATGTTTAATTTTTTGGACTATTTTCCAAGATTTATTAACATTGAAATGATTTTTTGGACTTCTTACTAAGGGATAATTGATTTAAAAGAAGGGTTTTTAAAAGTTGTTTTCTTATTTTTTTGAATAGTGAATTTGTATTTGTCCCTTTATTGATATATGGAATATTTGATATGATTTAGGAAATATTTTCAGGATTTTTTTCGTGGTTCAAGCTGGTTAAATCCCTCAATAAAATCTTCAGTAAAGATATAGTGTTTGTATTTATGGGTAATTCATTTTATGTTCTTGATTATTCCTAGAAACTAAGTGGAGTTGGAGGTGTTTTTATATTGACATGGTGGTGTAATGGTATGTATTGGAATTAAAAAAATATGTTGGATTCTAAGAGGATTTATTTCAGAACCATGTTGGTTGGGTTGTTTAGTCTATGTTGGTGATCATTATCTAGCAATTTGGGTTTTTAAGGTGATGATCTATTTTGGTATTTTTTATTAATGATTTTAGGGATGTTATGGTTTTATAATAGCTTTTATTGGTGTGTAATTTTAAATTTTGTGTGTGTGAGTGATGGTTTCATTAGTATTTTAATGACTCATTTAATTATAACTTATGTGGATGGACTGGTGATTCTAGATTTTGGTGCGAGCTATGCCATAGTCTTTTTTTGATGATTTGAATAGAAGATAGCCTAGGGTATATGAATTGGTAACTTGGAGGGTTGGTTAATGTCTATAACAATCCAAACTATAGTATCCCAATGTTAGTATCCACTTTATTACATTGGAATAATATACAAAGGATCGTATAACCAAGTTTCATTCAGTTTTGTAGTCATGAAGACCTAGATATAATAATTTTTCCCGTTTAACATTGGAAATAAAACATAAAAACATAGTGAAGCTAAATATTCTGTATTCATGAAACAATTCAATGATTCCTTCTTCATATCCTAAGTAAACGAAAAAAATAAGGGTAATCAATAATTCTTAGTAAGGGTCATGTAAATTGTAATATAATAGGAGTAAATAAAACATAATCAATATTTTTACGTAAATAACTGAAAACATTAGTTATTTAGTCAATAACTTGATCACGAAATGTGTCCATGAATAATATCACTGAAATAATATAATATATAATAATAGATGAATTATAATTGAAGTAGATGCATAATATTTTACAACATGATCTCATAAATCATAATATCATTACCTTCATGTTCTTTCACCATGATACTTTTATCGATGGGTGGCTATACAATAAAAACCCATTTAATAAGTTTATCCAATTACTTTTTATCATGATACATGTCAATGAATCGAGGGGCTATCTATAGGCAATCCTCACCCATCACTAAATTTATAATCCATTCCACATTTATTTAATGATCAATTTAATTCATAAACAATATAATTTTTCAATCAATGTTCAAATTGAGTAAAGAATGTGAAATATCAATATTTCCCTAGTAAATAAAATAACTTTAAAATTAAAACACTATTTGTAAAAATAGTATACATTTTATGAAGTAATAATATCCATGATAGAATGAATATGGATATTTAAGATAAATTTAAATTCCATTGACACTAATAAGGTAATTTTTTCAAAAACAATTAATGTAAAAAAATTAACAAAAGATAAAAATTACCCTCAATTAATCAAAAAAATTGTTTTTTAAATAAATATTTATTTTTTATATTAAAATAAAATGGAGGATAAATATTAAAATAATATTTATTAAAAATATTTTTCTTTTTAAAAACATTTAAATCTATTAGAAAAATCTAAATATCCTAAAATTGTTAGGGTCATGGTAAAATCCCTCAACATATTATATGTTAAAAAAATCCTTTTGAATTTTGTATCGAAATTTAAAGATTAAACTTTCAAAAAAAATTAAATAAATTCTATTAAAACCGTTAAAAATTAAAACCTAACATAAAAAATTCTCAATAAATTATTTTATTAAATAAAAAATAATTTTTCAAAACAATTTTGGAAAATATGTACATTGAAAAAAATTCATTTTATCAAAATGTGAAATAATATCATCTTTTCTTTTAAATATTACATATATTTATTTAACTGATAAAGATAGAAAAATATTAAAGAAAATATGGAAAATAATTAAATATTCATAGGATAAAAAATATATAGAGCTTGTGAATGGTTTATTATAATACTACTTTAATGAATGTTAAGAGCATTCCCCAAAAATTGAGTTCGTTAAATTTACTCTTACTTTTTTAGTAACATTCCAATTATAACCCCTTGGGAGAATGAACATTAATTTAAACTTTAATCATTATGGATAAATATATATTCATGTTAAATACAAAAAATTGGAAGTATATACACCGCATAAAAATAAATATGTGCATAATTCCAAATATGTCTAAAGGGTGTGTAAATTTAGATAAAATCCCTTACCTCACACATCCATTTAGTTAAAAATGATTTAAATTAATAATTAATGGTTTAAATGTGTTATAAATTTATTCTAGAACCATATTAAAATTTATAATATCATATATGATCCTCTTATAACATCCTATCACACATTCTATAATAATATTTCATTATTACAATTTTTTTGGGTGTTAACTGCTTCAATTTCTTATGCATGTTTTTTCAAAAAAATTATAGTTCTTATGAATAGGATATAGATAAATAATCTTCTGAATGATATTAATATTTTATATATAATATTTATTCATTAGGTATATTTTTATAATCATTTATAAAAATTTTACATTGAAAATGAATCACATCGCTTCATGAAAATGATAGGTTTTATGTATGTACGAATGATGTTCTGATTTCCTTAATGCGTGAAAGGTTAAAGAATTAGTTGAAATATTAAAATTAAAAATAAATATTTTTTAATAATTATCGTATATATTAATTAGTTACATTATTATTATTATCCATGTGAGGAGATGATGGAAAATAATTTACTTCGATTCGTAAGGCAGTAGTCTTCCATACACACAAATGATGGTTTATTTCCCATTTCATGGAGAAAGGGATGGATAAATATTATTATATAAACATAATAACATATTAGTATGTTTTATATTCTTGTTTTATTATATTATAATTTTCACTACATAATTGAAGGTAGTAAAAGAATAAGTGAATAAAAGAGCTTGGTGAAGACAATTATGTTCTCTAAAAGAAACCTCCTTTGGATCTATTATTAAGGACCCTTGGGTTGGTATTTTGGGAAGAAAATAATATTAGAAACATGTATGATAATGTTAGGGAGATATTTTTTCAAGGTTTTTTCGATATAAATTGCTCAATATATGTTAATAAGTAAAGGGATGAGCTTCCATTTTATAATTGTGGAGAGTGGAAGACGTGTAATATTTAATAGTTTTAAAATATTATTAATCCAATCTCTTAAAAAAACTGGAAAAAATGACTCATATTATAATTTTATAAGTTTAACATCAAAATCCAACCAAGCAATTAGTTTTAATCACGTGTTTAGGTCATTTTAACCCTTATCTTTTTGGATTAACCCTCAGTAAAACCATTTTGACCTTAATTGAGGTAACCAATTTTATACTGTTTTTAATAATAATTATGAAACAAAATTAATTTTAAATTATTAAATAATATTAACTATTATTATACAAAATATTCAAACCATTTTATAAAATTCAATTGACAAAATTGGCATAATTTATTTTTAAAAATAAGCCTGTAAAACATGATGAAAAGTGGTTTTTAAAGAAATGAATTTTTTGAACATAAGATGATCTTAAATTAATTATATAAATAGTAATAATCATTATATTATTTAAATTGATATATTTATATTTATATAATATATATATTTCATTTAAACCATTCATTATTAGAGTTTATTTTAATTAATTAAAATGAAAATCGTTATGCACTTAAAAACAGCTGTATGAAAAAAAACCTTTTAACTTCAAATGACCTTGTCTTCATTTTTAAAAAATTGATAATAAATTTATGGTTAATTAAAAATATTATAAACAATTATTATAAATACAAGTATTAATAGTTAAATATTAGATTTTTAATTATTCATAAAAGCTTATTTCTTTTGGAAAAGTTTAGAAAAATCATTATAGTGTTTTTTTGAACATGTTCAAAATTAATAATCATCCTATAAAATTAGATTCTTTTCCAAAAAATATTAAAATTTTCATTCTATTCTATTTTTATTAAAATAAAATTTTCAATTACTATAATTGATTCCCATGTGTCATACTCTTCCCTCCTTCAAATATTACATCATCAAAATTTTCATGGATATTACTTTCAAAAGAAATGAGGGTTTTTATTCTTCATAACAGCATCAGGTTCCCACATTGAATCCTCTATTTTATGATTTACCCAAATTATATTCACCATATAATTTGTATCATTACTCAACACTTTATCAGTAGTTTTAACAATCTATATAGTCTCTTCATAGTAAAATAAATGAGGTTCCAATTCTTTTTTATTATTGGTGACAGTATGCATTGGGTCTGGAAAGTAATTATTTAAAAATGAGATATGGAGCACGTCATATTCTTTAGAGAGGATTTTTATTATTGTTAAATAGTAATCCATAGCTCCAATTATTTCCCTAATTTCAATGGTTATGATTTATTCAGGTCTTAGTTTCCCTTTCTTACAGAACCTTGTAACACCCTTCAAAGGAAACACTTTTAAGTAAATGAGATATCCCAAGTGAAATTTCAACTCATTTCATTGATTATCAGGATACCTATTTTTCATAAATTGAGATTATTTAATTTAATTCTTAATAGTATCTATCTTTTTCATTGTATCCTTAGTAATTTTGGACCTAAAATATTCCATTCACTATCTTCATCACAACAAGTTGTAGCTTGACTTCTATTTTCTATATAATGCTTCATATGGTTCCATTTTAATACAGGAATGGAATCTATTGTTATATAAAATCAATACCAAAGTTAAATAATAATCCCACATACCATGAAATTTAATTGAGAATGATATCGACATATATTATAATGTTCGAATAGTCATTTCATATTACCCATTATTTTGAGGATCATATGTGGTGAACAAATAAAGCTCATTATCAAGATCCATCTAAAGTCGTTTCTAGAATTTTGATGTCAATTTTGGATCATAAACCGATATAATTGAAATAGGTAAACATGAAGTATCAAATATCATTAATATATAGTCATGAAAGAAACTCGAGAGGTAGATCTTCTCTTGTAGGAAGGATGTATGTAGATTTGGTAAGGTTATCAACAATAACCCATATTGCATCATACTTTATTCGTTCCTTTTATGATATATTGAAAAATTACATAGTAATGTCATCCCATTTTAAAATAGGAATAGTTAAAAATTGTTTGAGACCTGTAGGATGTTCTTGTTCATCTTTCACCTATATAGCCTCTTTCTAAATTTCATAACACTATCATTATATACACTGTCTTCTAATTACACATCCTTCAACGATTTAATTTTCTATTGAAAATTCTCATCATCATGGTGAGAGTTTTTTAATATTTTCTTATAAATATAGTTTGGAAATAATTTAAAAAATTAGTTATTTTTCCCATAAAAAACAATTCCTATATCCATATTCCCTTAATCTATGAACATAGGATCCATATCAATCATCATTTTTCTTAGAACTCCATTATCTTTCTACTCAAGGCATCTGATACATTATTTTTCTTCCCTATGTGTTAGTTTATTGAGAAGTAATTATCCTCTAGTAGCTCGAGCCTTAATGTTTTCCTCATGTTGATATATTTTTGTGAAAATATATATTTATACTCTTATGATCAGTGTCTATCTCATATATTTCACCATGGAGATAATGTCTCTATATCTTCAAAAAAATATTATAGCTGTCCACTCAAGATCATGAGTTGCATGGATCTATTCATGAGTCTTTAATTATGCATTGGAATCATGTTTTGTTGTGATGGCCAAAATACTAATTCATTAGGACTCATAATAACTACTTTTCTACTTGGAGTACTATGACATGAGCTAGAAGGAACTATTGTCACCTGAATCATATAGGATCAAGTCCTTTAACTATAATTATTGAGTCATCTCTCAATATATATAGATTCTCATAGAAACATTATATTTCTTGATCAAGCTTAGGATGTATCCATGAAGGAAACCAACATGGTTATTGCTAATGGATTGTGATAATTATCTATTGAGTGATGATTCCTTATTTGATTTCATTTATCATCATGTGTTTCTTCTAAGTGGGTCTAGAAAAGTGTCCCCACCTATCGAGTAAAATATTGTAATGGTATGGAAGGGTGATGATGTTCATAGGCTTAGTGTGTTATTAAATTTGTAGTATTATAGACCACTACGTTTCCTTATTAATCCAAATCCCTTGGTAGTGGATGATTGAATTAAGTAGTGAATTCATGTATTTATACTTGTTTAGAACCTAAATGATTAAATAATTGTGTTGGCATCCACTCTTTTACATGGATTAGTAGGGTGATGGTGGGGTCTGATCACATATACCAATGATGAGAGGATTATATCATGGTAATATTTCAATTAATTGTTTCTTAATGAGTATTACCTTTATTATTTGTTCTTTGGGCAAATTCAAGGGATTCTTGAGTTTTAGCAGGATGTTATGACAGTTGATGAGTATATTCCAAGGTTCACTGACCTCATGAGTTACTCACTAAACATAGTAAGAGTTGGATGCTTCCAAACATAGAATATTGAGTAGGGCCTCCATAGATACAACATCACCATTGTTTCCTCCTTGTCCATACCTAGTTATATTGTAGATAATATAGAGGGATGTATTTATAGATTGCTTCCTAGTGGAGTGATTCCATGAAGCTGGTGTTGGTGGTGGTCATCATGGTTCTGAGTCATCTACAATGGATAGAAGGCACCATAATTTTACATCTCTGTATAGGGTACCACCCCACAGAAGGACACAGGGATGTGGATCTATGATGTAAGGTCTATAGAGAGGATCTGGTCTTTCTTCAGAGGGTTTGTTCTATGTTTGTGATGGGTTAGCCCACATGGAATCTGATTTTTTTACATACTGTACCTAGGAGGGTACACATAATGCAAATAACCAACCAAGGTAGAGGAAGCTCCATGAAGAGGGATGTACTTGGTGTGGGAAGGGCATCCCATAGGGAGGTTGTTCAAGAAAAGAAGATTGTGGATCTTCATAGGGAGGAGATGGTGGGGGTAGGTGACTCTATGAGATATCAAATCACTACCACTAAGTTCCCCACACCAGTCTCAGGTAGATGAAAATTGGGGATATGGTTAGCTGAATGCTATGGAGGGATGTGACTGTGCTGTACATGAGATTATTCAAGGTATGATCTATATCTTTTATACTCTTTACCCAGTACCAGTTCAAATATGTGAGAGTAATTCCTCCATTACCTTATCCCTTATGCAAGATATGGAGATTCTATTTGAGAATTTATCCCAGAATCTATTGGGATAGGTTTCTATAGGGAGTGATTCTTTGATATCTCAAATCTTTCGACAATGAAAGATGGAACTCATTGGAGATATTTTCTTGTGGAAATTCTTAGTATTCATGATAAAACTCAATGATGTCATCTTGGGAATGGACTAGTTGACAATATTTTGGGACTTGATTTACTATAGTCATAGGAAATTTTTATTCTTACACCCATATGGGATGACATTCTCCTTTATGGGCTTAAGAGATCTCATGTATGAGTAAGTGGTTCTTATGGGTATGAAGCTACAACCCAACACCCATCAGTTACAAAATTTATCCCTTAGTGTTGTAGGATATTAATGAATCTAAATTCTTTCGATGGTGGAGGACTAAATTGAATTCTTCCCTAAATATGTTCTAATAATACCACCAAGGAAGGATATGGACTTATGCATCGACTTGTACCCTAGGATCGTAGTAATATCTTCTGCATCATATCATATAGACACCATATAGCTCCAAGAGATGAGGTTACAATTGTAGGACCTTCAAGAGAAGGTTTTTGTTAGACCTAGTGTATCCCCTTGTGAAGAACTAGTATATTTCATGAAAAAGGCATATGAGAGCTTCAGACTTTGTGCTGATTATCATCTTCTGAACCAAGTAATTATAAATATCAAGTACCCCTTTACATGGATTGATGAACTCTTAAACCATTTAATAGGTACAAGTTGGTTTTCAATGATCAATCTCATGTCTGGTTACCACCATTTGATGGTTTTGAAGGATGGTATTTTGATGATTGCATTCTAATGTTGTTAAGGACACTATGAGTTCTCAAGGATTCCTTTCAGGGTGACGAATTACCCTCACTATGTTTATGGATCTTATAAACTGGATCTTTGTTCCATGCAAGGAATTATTTTTTATTATTTTCAGTCAAAGTGAGTACCTAAATAGGGGGCAATTTGAGTACCCAATTAAAATTTTATACAGAAAAATGAATTATTTTGAAATCCCCAAAAATATTTAAGAATAGCCCAGTTTATCAAAATAAATAGAATGATATAGATCATAATATTTCTAAATATTTTGATAAATATTTATTAGTTATTAGATGCAAAATTATTGGCTCATTTGAAATTATTTTACTTCATCAAAATACCATTTGAACACAAATTGAGATAAACTCTGAGAGTATTTGTTTATAGTTAAAACAATTTTCAATTTTTAAGAGGAAATAATGTAGAAAAAAATTAAAGCATACAATGAAAAGAATGAATACAAGTGGTTCAGTATCATTTTAAGACTTATTCCACTCCACTTGGTGATCACCCCCCACCTTGAATTTTATATAAAATAAACAAGCTTATCCACAACCTAGATTAGGTTATACAATAGTGTACAACTATCTAGGTCACACACAACCTCTTCCAGAGTTATTCATGGAACCAATAAATAAACAAGACAGAAAAGGACCTATACCACTATTATCCATGGGGGAAAATATGAAAATATGGTGATAAGATATTTAATATATTCTAGTTTAGAACATGAGATATTGTGTTTGTTAATAAAACTGAGTATGCACACACACTACTCAAAAGTAATAAATACAAATAGAACTGAGAAATTTATAAGATTAGAGTTTAGAAAGAATTGTTATGATGCAATTAATCTTGTGAATCATGAATTGATTATTCAATGAATATTGAGTTGTGTTGTTTGGAAAAACATTAGTAAAAATAAGGTGTCTCATACTCTTGTTCTTTGACTGAAGGAAGGCTCTAGATGTGGTTGTATGGTTTGACTTCCCAGTTGATTTTTTGAAATAGGTGAGCTCTTCTAGTTTTCAACTAGTTTGATCTATTGTGTGTTAAATAAAATCAATATGTTCACTTACTATAAATCTTCTTCATATATCACTTTCTCCTCTATTGTGTCACGTTTAGTATATGTACAACTATCTGCACAAGGGAGTGCACTGCATTTTTATCAGCAGTAGTAGTAGGGAGAAAATCTGGATCAGTTGCTTCCCCATATTTCATATCCTAAAACTAAATTAAATGGTCTTTTTTATTCATTTACGAGACAGTAATTAGAATAATAAATGGCTTTAACATAAATAAGTGTATTCGTTAGTAATAATTCAAAATATTTAAAGTAAGAAAATAGTGGCAAAGTCTTTGTCTGGCAATGTCTCAACGTCTAACGGTGTCTTGAGATCTATTGGTATATTTCTTTGAAGGTATGTGGTTCTAGTGGTATGATAATTGTATTGGGACACTATTTGTGACTCATAATTATTCAAATATTTAGTCCAACGATACTACATTCTGGAAATATGATATTCATAATGTGTGTTGACTGAAGGTGTCTTATAATTTGTCAAATCATTATTCTGATGGTATGAAATTATGGATTTATGATATCCTGATGGTGTGTCGATTTATAGTGTCTTATAATTTTTAAAATATTCAGTCCAATGGTGTAAAATTATGGTGGTATTATATAAAAATGGTTTTTTGAATGATGGGGCTTCATACTTGGTCAAAACTTCAGTCCAACGGTATCACATTCTGGTAGTATGACATCCTGATGGTATCATATACTTAGTGAGAATTTGATGATGGTGGATATTCATGGAAAACAATGTCTCATACATAGTCATTTTCATTACCTATCTTAGGATGTGGTAATCTTATAAAAAACATGAAACACATTAATAACATTTGAATCATGATTTTGTAATAATTAAAATTAAGAGTTCAAAAATATACCCTTTTTGATGATCACAAATCATGGAATCAAAATAATATTTTAAATATAAAAATTGGTAATCAAAATTAATAAAATATTTTAAACAAGATATCCAAGGAATGATCTAAATATAAAAGAAGAATAGTCATTCACAATATGTGTAGATGATATCAACGAAAAATCAATAAGAAAATAGTATGTGTAAAAGTAAAGTATCATAATAGAATGATTAAAAATAGATAGAATCAATAATAATATAAAAAAACTAAAATTCCATAATTTTTTTCAATATTCCATAATAATTCTCCAATATACCATAAAATTATCCATTCTTCCATAAAAGTCTCCAATATTCTATAAACGTATCCTTTTTTGGGATTATCAAAATGGTAAAGAAATAAATTATAAAAAAATCAAATATTGGGAGAATAAATATAAAATGAATTAAATAATATTATCATAATGTTATTACATCCCAAGTCCCATAAAAAATCTAATCCAATAAAAACAAGACTAAAGATTTAGTAGGGTGTCCATCAGTCCTTTTCCTTTAGCTTTGGATTTCATTTTCTCATTATCTGAATTAGAAGGATTATCCTTAGAGAGAGTAGAGGGAGTATTGGGAGAACAAATAGTGCAAACCCTAGGGGTGATCTTCCAAAACAACAACTTGACTGATCTAGCACACCTCTTTGGAAGGATACATATGAAAATTTTGAAAACTAGATGGAAGAGGTACAGGGGAACCACTAAAAACTCCAGGTCTGAAATAGAATTGATGAGTAAATAGAATTGATTATTTATCCACAAATTATTATCCTTGAACATGATGAAAAATATTCACGAGAATGATAAAAACCATTATGATTTGGCCACCACTTTCCATTTCACAAAATAAATCACCTTTTTCATTCATAAAACTATTCAATATAGGGGTCTGCTTCTTTAGCTATCTGACATGAACTTTGAAATCCAGAGACACAGGAGGCTTTATTAAATTCTCATTTAATAATTTGAACTTGGAATCAACTTCAGGCTATGTATAAATCTGAGATAAATAGTACTAAATTGCCTTAGTAAATGTCTATTTGGAATCATCCATATCTGTGTCATACTTCCTGTTCATCTTATGATCATTCCCAATTCCTTTATCAAACTCCCTTAAAATTTCTGTAGGAATCAAATGTTATCCACTTGAGAGGCCACAAGAGGCAACTACAAATTCCACTATGAGAAATAATATTAAATGATCAATATCAAACACTAGAAGAGGAGGAGAAACAGCAATGGAAATATCAGAATATGTATCCTCAATAATTTTAAGCATACCTTCCACATAAAGAGTAAAGGTTGAATTCAATTCCTAAATCAAACCCTTGATAGAATCCAACTCACCTTCAATTATTTTATTATCCATATCTAACCTAGAAATGTGATGCATCATCTTTTCTTGGATATTTTGAAAAACAAACATGAAAATGTATCTTGCATCTTTATTATAGATAAAATTATCTTAAGGTGGTCGATTATTTATCTTTGAAGAAAAATTAAACATCAATATCTTTCCAAAAGCATCAAACTTACCATTAGTGACTATATCAATTGGAATTGAAACATGTGAAGGAGGTTGATAAGGTGATGGATTTCTAAAAGAATTGAACTTTTTCAATAGCCCGTCAAAATCAACTTAAGCTATTAATTATCCCTTAAGATCTCCTTAAATATTAACATCAGGTATATCAATATTTGATGAAATTTTACTAAATTTTCCCCATTATTTTAACATGGTATCAACCAGTCTTCTGGAAACTTTAGAAGATACTAGAGAAGTGGTTGCGGGGATTACAATAGTTGGTACAACCACCAATATCTCAACATTTTAACTTTTTCTAGCTACAGATTTTAAAATGACTTCAGGGATTTATTTTAAAATTTGAGTATCCATTCTATATACATCAACACTAGAATACTCAATTTTCTAACATTGTACTAATAGTAAGATCATCTAGATTCTGAATATCCATATTTTTATCCACGAAATCCTTATAAAAATATAAAACATCCAACTATTTATATCTAAATTATTCCTCAATAAAATCTTTTTTCTATTGTTCAGCAACATGTTTCTTTATAGAAGCTATCACAGCAAACTATTCCATTATAGAATAATGTGAAATTGTTTAACTAGTGGAAGAATCATAGGTGTCACCTTCATTCACAGGTGGAAATTCATAAATAATTTCAATATATAGGGATTTCTCTCCCTCAAAAAATGTATCTCAATGCTCTAGAGGAATCACCACATATTTCCTTTTGATTCATCCACTAGCACTATTTGGGTTAGAGTCTTTATCATCATCATCTTAACTTTCATTCTAATCTTCTTATTCATTTTATTCCTCTCTATTATCATCATCTTCTTCTTCAGTGGATTTTTAACATTTATATTACTCATATGCAAAGAAATTAATCTCTTATTCATCACTTCTAATTAAGTTTTTTATTTTTTGAAACCACATATGTGGGCTAGGATCTCTAAACATAATGGGAGAATATTTAGGTGAAAAATTAGGGTCACTCCCTACATTTATAGATGGTTCCTTTTCTACTTTTTCAAGAAAAAATTCTTCTCTATCCTCATCATAGTATTACACTACTTCATCAAACTCGAAGCCTAGATCAACTTCCTCTTTTGGTCTAGTAGGATGATCAATCAAATTATATTCTGCATAAAACTTTTCATAATTTCCAACCTAATATCTTTAATAAGGGTTCCATCCAATTTTCATTCTTGAACAAGTTGTACTTGTAAGACAAAAACCACCATAGTTTGTAACAAACTCTCCATCATCGCGTACTAGGCCCATAGCATCCATCATGGAAAAAATAATATTTGGGTAGATCAAATAATTTGATCTTGAGGAAGGCTTAATCATATCCCGCATATGCTCCACGAGATATCTACACATATTAATATTTTTTTGTTATATCATTAGACAAAGAAGATAAACATATTTATATCTTTATATAGTAAAGGAACCCTTCCTTGGGAAAACATGTGCCACACAAACTTGAAAATCATCGTACACTCTCCACCCATATCAAAGGTAATAGGCCTTGTTATTGTTCCATATTCTATCATTAGATTAAGAGAATTATCATATATAATAAAAACACTATCTTCTTGAATAATGACTTGGTGGTCATCATAGACACCATCACGAGGAAAAAATAAACATTTATCTCATTTTATTGAAGAAAACAAAACACAATTCTTTTTATATGACTTCTAATCCAACCACCAACATCTTGACCAAACAATAATTCTACATTCTGATAAAACTCATAGACCTTATTAAGGTGGAAATACTTTTTATTTGAGGAAAATCACTCTAACCACCCATGACTCTAAAGAAATTTGAGAACCAATAACTTATTAGATAGAATCACTTTGATTCAACTTCCTTTTTTGGTATAACTATCATGTTAGCAAGATCATTATTTACTATAGGTACAAAATTAGGAATAATAGGCTCTTTTTTCTAAATTTTTTTAGTTATACATATAAGGAGAAAGCTAAAAATCACACTTCATCCTTAGAATTCTGATCGACTCGGAAATCTTGGTCAAGAGAGGAGAAGGTTTAAAAAGTGAGATGGAAAAGAGTAGCACTAGGATTCATAGAGATATGAGAGTATCTCATGGAGCTCAAGGTGTTACAGGAAAATAAATTATTCCATTTTATATAATTTTGGATATTAGGTATTCTAAAATCTAAATAATACTTGAAATTGAAATCTAAGGGAAAAATATATATCGAGTTTATAGAAAATAACATAATCTATGAGAAATAAATCATTGGTTAAAAATATAAAGAAATAATATATTTTCAGAAGGCATCAAATTAAATGGCCTGACATAGCAATGGTATGGAAAATCGATGGTGTGACAGGACAATGGTGTTACATGCTAATAGTGTGTCAAGCCAACGGTGTGATAGGCCAACATCATGACAATCAAACAAAATGAAATCACAGCAGCATGTCAATGAAAATTAAACTTAACTAGAATTAATCATTCCTAAATCATGTTTGATATAATTCATTCTCTCAGAATTCAAATCATAATGAATATATCAGCTGACTAATGTTCGGATCCAATGAATTCCAGAGTGATATATCCTTTTTTAAAAGGAATCTCAAAAAGTGATATCTTATATCAATGTGATTTATCCTAGAATGTCAAATAGGATTCTTAGAAATTTTGATATAACTTTTGTTGTCATTTATTATAGGGGCTTGTCAGAATAGATATCCATATACTAGTAGAGTGTTTTTTCATCCACGAAATTTTTGCACAGTAACTGCATGCAACTATGTACTCAACTTCAATACTAGACAATGTTACATAATTTTTCTTTTTTAACACACCATGAAACTAGAGGATTTTCTATAGAATGGCATGTTCTAGAGGTTCATTTTCAATATAACATTTATCCACCAAATTCAGCATTAAAATAACTTACAAAATCAAATGACTACCCACTTGGTAAAAACAATCATAAATTAGTAGTATATTTTAGGTATTTGAAAAATTTTTAATAGAAACCTGGTTTCACCCTTTCGGGTTTTCTTAAAAAAATGAGAACACATACACAAACTGAACATAATATTAGGTTGGCTAGAAGTCAAGTAGAAAATAGATCCAAGCATACCTATGTAATTGGGTTCATCAACTAGTTTCATATCTTCATCAAGATCCAATTTACAATTGGTACTTATAGAAGTATTACTGCACTTACTCTTATCTAATTTAAATGTTTTAGAATATCTTTTTGATATTTAATTTTATTTAAAATAATTCCTTCTTTGATTTGGAAAATCTATAATCCACGAATGAATTTGAGTTCACCCATTAAACTCATTTAAAATTGAATTAGCATCATTTTTGTAAAATCATTACATAAAGAATTTTTTGAAGATCTAAAATTAATATCATCAATATTTTTTTGTACTACTAAAACATATTTTTAAATTCACTATATAAAAGTAGAGGGATCAGCTATTCCTTTTGTAAATCCTTTTGAAATTAGAAAAGTATTGATCCTATCAAACCAATCTATGTGTGATTATTTTAAAACATATAAATATTTAATTAATTTAAAACCATGATTTGGAAAATGAGGATTTTGAATACCAGGGGTGGTTCTACAAAAACATCCTCAACTATAAACCCATTTAATAATAAAATCTTCAAATCCATTTTATAAATATTGAAAAAGATTTGTTCTTAATAAGAAAGAATAATTCTTATGGATTCAATTATTTCTACAGGTGTGAAGGTTTTTCCATAGTTAATACCTTCTTCCAAGTTATAACCTTGTGCAACAAGCCTATCATTTTTTCTAACTATAGTTCCTGACTCATCAACTTTATTCTTGAACACTCATTTGGTGCCAATAGTCAAGGTTTCCTTAGGTATATATATAAGTTCCCACTTTCTTCACTAAAACTGATTTTACTCTTCTTTCATTTCTATTACCCAGAATTCATCATTAATGGCTCCATTCATGTTCTTAGGTTCATGTTAATACAATAAATCTTGATGTTAAACCTGATTTCTAATAAAATCTATAGTTTGAGTTCCTCTATTTAGATAACATACGACATCATCTAAATGATGGTACTTAATGGTTCTAATAGTACTTGATAAAGGGGGACTGGTCAATTCTATATTTTTAGGTTCGGGTTTTAGAATTTATGGAAAATAATTAAAATTTGAAAATTTTTATCGATGTTTGATAGTAGAATCTAATGTTTTGGAATTTTAGTTCAGATAAGCAAAATCATCCTCAAGATTTTCTAAGTTGGTTTTATGCTCATGTGGATCAGTTTCATCAAATTTTACAAGGATTGATTCTTCCACTATTCTGGTCTTCCTATTGAAAACATTATAGTATTTTTTAGAGATCGAATATCCAAAGAAAATCCCTTCATCACTTTTGGAAGAAAATTTGTCCAAATTACCCTCAGTGTCAAGAATAAATGATTTTAAACAAAAAAATTGTAATGTAATTGATCTTAGTATTCCTCTTCTTCTATATATCATAAAGTTTATTCTTAAGAATAGGTCTAACAAGAACTATAATTAAGATATACAAGGCTATATTTATAGCTTCTTCCTAAAAATAGATAGGTAGGTCATACATATTTGTCATAGTCATGGCTATCTCTTATAAGGTTTTATTTATTCTTTCAATAACTCTATTATACTGGGGTTTCCTCGGAGTATATAAGATATGATTGTAGCCATTTTTTGAGAAAAAATATTCAAAATCATGATTTTCAAACTCGTAACCTAGATCACTCCTCAATGTTTTAATCCTAAGTCCTCTAAGAATTTCTACAGACTTAGCATTCTTGATAAAATAATATTAGGCTTCACTTTTGTGAGATATAAAACATACAAAAGTATATATATAGAAATAATCTACAATAACATAAATATACTACTTCCCATTAATACTTGAAACTATAATATGTCCAAAAAAATCCATTTTAGCCAACTCTAGATGTAGAGAAGTTGAAACTTTTTTTCTTTAACTTAAAAGAAACTTTTTGTTGTATCCCTCTTTGATTGTGGTTGTAGACTTTATCAGTTGGGAACTCAAAATTAGGTAGATCCCAAACTAACCCTTTATAAGTTTTATTCTTATGTAATTAAATGTTTCAATGGCCTAGCCTTTTATTCCAAATCCTTGACTCTTTATGAAAGGAACTTAAGCATGAAATTTTTTGAGAAATCAGGGAATATAAATCTATGGCATAAACATTTTCATTTTGAAAAGAGTTAAATAATAAATAATTTTTTGAATCAGAAATAGTACATTCATCATTCTCAAATTTAACATGAAAACCATCATCATAAAATTGAAAAATTATGAGGCAATTATAATTTAAACCATCAACTTATAAAAATGTTAAAATTAAAACTGATTTTTTTCAGCAATCTGGCCATGGACTATGATTTTTCCTTTTTAATTATCACCAAATGTGACATGCCCACCATCAACCTTAATAATAATCTTGAATTATGAATAATATCATAGATTATTTCTTGAACAACCATTGTCCAAGTCCTATAAACTTATAAAGGAGGTCTTCTAGCATTTTTCCTACAAAACAAGTTCTAAACAAGAAATGATTTTGGTACCCAAATTTTTTTTGGTCTAGAAATGTTGGTTATCAAGGATCTGGTAACCCACATTTTTCTAATTTGTTTTCAATAAAAAAAATTACAGACTCTTTGAAAAAAAAATATGTTGGGTCCTATTTAAAAATGATTGGAAGTATAGCTTTCTGGTGAGGATTTTGGAACACAATTTTCTTTGGATATTCTTATCCATATAACTTTACATCCTATTCTAGTAACATGTTTTGGAGAAACTTGTTTTCTAAAAACTTTTGTGAGTGTCTCTCAACCATTTTTAAATTTTCCAAGATATTTCTTCAATTTCACATTTTACAGTTTTAGTTCATTGTTTTCTTTGACCAATTCATAATTTTTCTCTTTTTCTATAGACATTTTAGACATTACATTTATAATTAGAACGTGATTTATTTTGCGACATTTTTTTAATCATTTAATTCATTAATTGTATCTTCTATCATAATACAATATTAAAATAATTCTTTATTTTAAATATTTTTATCATCATGTTTTCATTTTCATAATTATCAAATACATACATAAAAAAATACTAGAAGTAGTAGTTAAAGAAGATACCTCACTGACTTTAGTCATAAAAACATATTTTCTTTGTATGGTCTGTCTTTATGTGAAGAATTTAAATCACTTGTTCTGTCTTCAGATGCACTTCAAGTGGATTTTATATCCTTTTCTTTATCTCTTATCCTTGTCCTTATATTTCTTTTCTTAGTTAAGCTTTCGATAATTATATTTTATGTGACCTTTTCTTTTATATTCATAATAGAAAACTTCCTTAGGCTCATCATCCTTTTTTCAATCTTTCGTCAAAATTCCTAGGTTTTCATACCTTCCTTTATAATTTGATTTTATTAAGAACTTATTCATTTGGTAAATTTTTTTTGGAATCTTTTTTCTGGGTGGTCTATCTCCTCATCATTGTCAAGAGGTGATTCACTGTCACAAGAACTAGCATCTTTTACCTTCCCTTTTTATTTTTTTATTTTGTTCTCCAGGGGTAGTAGTCTTGAAAGCTGCTAACATTATTTTTATCTTCTTACCTTCTTTATGATTTAATGTTAATTATTCTTTATACATCATAATATTTACAATAAACTCTTTCACTGGTAGTATACTTATGTCACGTTATTCTCTAATTGAGACTAATGTTCATCTCCATCTTTTTTGTAGGAATCTCAACAACCTCATAATTTGACCCTTATCAAATACTAGTTTTCTAAAAGAGTTCATAGTGTTTAAAATATCATTAAACCTAAGATACATGTCATAAATGGGTTAATTAGGCTTCATCTTAAAATTATCATATTTTATGGTATAAGTATTAAACCTCATCACTTTAACATTAGAAGCTTGCTCATGGGAAACAGACAGAGTGTCCCAAATCTAAAAATCTCTTTTACATGTATATATCGTATAAAATTCCTCATATCCAAAATTATGGTAAAATAAATTCATTTATTTAAAGTTATTATTGTAATATATTTTTTTATTGTCATCTTAAGTTCTTTTATTAGTATATGATATAACATATTCATCTTCTCTTGAAGACCATATATCAAAACCCATACATTCTATATGAATTTTCATTTTAATATTCCATTGTAAATAATTTGTACTATTAATTAAATATGGTCTATTTGCATGAAAACCTTCTTGATAATTATCCATTTTAATGAAGTAAATTTATAAATTAAATAAATTTGAGATCTTTAATATACAACTAAAATCAAAGTTAAAACAATTTGAAAAAAAATTAATGGTGAAGAAAGAACAACCACTGATACCAAATGTTGGTTAGAGTGGGTATCTCAACAAGAGGTCAATCGAGTACCCAATAAAAATATTCTCTCTAAAAATGGATTATTTTTAAATCCCTTAAATAATTAATAACATCTCAGTTTATCAAAATAAGTATTATTTTAAAGATCATAATCATTCAAAAGATTTATCTAAAGATTTATTAAGTATTAGATATAATATTATCAGATCCATTTAAATTAGTTTAAATGATCAAAATATTATATGAACATAAATTATGATAAACTATCAAAGTATATATATTTTTATAGTTATAACAATTTTTAGTTGTAAAGTGGAAATAAAGTAGAAATAAATTAAAGCATGGAGTTGAAAAATGAATGTAAGAGGTTTAGTCTCAAGTTGAGATTTATTCTTCTCAACTTGGCGATCACCCACCACCAATAATTTTATATAAAATAAGAGAGCTGATCCCCAACCTAGATTGGGTTTTACAATAGTGTACAATTGTCCCGGTCACACACGTCCTCTTCCATGGTTATTCATGGGAGAAAAAAATGAATAATCCATACAATGACCTATAAAACTATTATCCGTGGGAGAAAAAATAATAATATATTATTTGAATATTTTGAGTCTGTTCAAATTTAGCAAAAGATATAGTGTGTGTTAATGAAATAGAATATACAAACAAATTACTCAAAAGTAATAAATACAAATATAACTAAACAATATATAAGAGTAGAGTTTAAAAATGATCGGTCTGATAAAATTAAGCTCGTGACTCTTGATTTTATTCCTTTATGAGGCATGAGTCAATTTATTTTGAAAAACTTCTGGAAAAATAGAGTGTTACAGACACTTGTTCTTTGACTAAAGGAAGGAACTAGATGTGATGGTGAAGTTCATATTCATAGTCGATTGTTTATATTAGGTGAGATCTAATGGTATTTAATTTATTTTAGCTCTTGTGTGTTCAATAATTTCAAGATCATAACTTGTTATTAGCCTACTTCACACACCACTTTTTCATCTATTGCATCTCTTTTCGTATCTGTACGTTTGTTTTCATGAGAGATTGCACTACAATTTTATCATCAGTAGCAGTTAGGAGAAAATATGGATTAGCTACCTCCTAATACTTCACATCCTGACACTCTCTTCAATTATCTATGTCAATCATTTAAGATAAAATAATTATAATAAAATATTTAATTAACTACAATAAATACATTTTTTAGTAAATATAGAAAATTTGTAATGAAAATAGTGGTGGAGTCTTAGTTTTGTAGTATCTCAAGGTCTGAGAGTGTCTCAGATCTGGTGGTATCTTTCTCTTATATTATGTAGTTCTAGTATTATGATATTGGTGGTATGATACTGGCAGTGTCTTATACTTTGTAAAATACTCAGTCAAATGGTATGACATTCTGGTTATATGATATCTTGATGGTGTTTTGACTAAAAGTGTCTCATACTTTGTCAAATATTTTGTCCAACAGTCTGAAATTTTTGAGGTATGATATCATTATTTTTTATTGACTGACAAGGTATCATAATTTTGAAAATAATCATTCCAACGGTATAACATTTTGGCAGTATTATATCCTGAAGGTGTCCCGACTGACGGTGTCCCATACTTTGTCAAATATTTAGTCCAACAATATGACATTATGGTTGTATGATATCTAGATGATATCTTATACATTGAAATATTTTGATATTGATGGTGATTCATGGGAAATAGTGTCTCATACTTAGTCATTTTCATTACCTGTATCATAATGTGATAATATTATATAAAACATGAAACTCATTAATAACATCAGAATCATGATTTTGTGATCATTAAAACTAGTAGGTCAGTAGTTTTATTCATTGACAAAGTACTCATCTACTTTTTGTCAGAATAGGATCATGTAGATCATTATAGGATGGTCCTAGACATACTTTGGGAGAACAAACATTATAATAAGCTATTGACGTGTCAGTTTTGGATCTACAAGTTTAACTTTTTTGTGAATTTCATCTATGATCATGGTTTAGTTTTGGACCCAGTGAAGATTGATGTGGTGCTTAATTGAGATCCACCTAAGATTATTTCAAAGATGAGAATTTTATTGAATTTGTGGTGTGTAATAGGGTGGTCATGGATATATTATCCAAGATTCCATCCCCTTTGATTACCCTGACATTAAAAGGGAATCTTTTTACCTGAACGGAGTGGTGTCAATTATCTTTTGAATATATGAGGTTGAAGATGACTAGTTCTTCTATATTGAGTCTACCAAAAAAGGTGTAGAGTACTTAATATTTTTTGACACCTCTAGAGAGGGTATTGGTTGTTCTTTTATGCAGAGTTAGGCAGTGATCATATATGGGTCACAGTAGTTGAGACCGCATATAAAGAACTATGTGACTCATGACTTAGAGTTAGAAGTGGTAGTATTCTCTCTAAATATGTGGAGGAAGAAAATTCTGGGAGAGTGTTTTTTTACTCAGAATACTATATTGTGAAGTATATAATTACTCAGGGACATATTAACATGATATAGAGGCATTATTTCAAGTTCCTATAGGACGGTGACATTAAGATAGTCTATAATCCTAGGAAGGAAAATATGGTGGAAGATTTCTTTAGAATGGAGTCTCATTCTCACTTGGTGGAGGATGCATCTTAGTATTTTATTTATTACATCTAAACCTAACAGAGGGGAGGGTTGAAAGTTTTCTTCATTCGATGGTGGTGACTTCGTTTCTCTATCATCGTGTGAGAGAGGATCAGTTAGGAGACATCAATTTTGAGATTCTACATGATAGTATATCCTTATTAGATACATCTGATACATTTTTCAGAATGAGTGGAGCACGTAATCCTTTACTAGGGATAGATGGTGGTTCCATCCATGTTTCACGAGGAGGTGATGAGGTAGTTTTAAACTTCCCCCTTGGATATATATCTCAATGTAGAAAATATATACACAGATAATCAGTGGATGTTTTAGATGGATGTAATGAGGTAGATCATTGTTGATTTTGTCTCTCAATGACTTACATGTTAGCAGGTAGCAACTGAGTACTAGGTTTTGGAAGGTTTGACATAGCCTCTTGAGTTCCCATAGTGGAAATGAGATTACATATCCATATAATTTTTAATGGAGATTCCATAGACAATGAGAGGAAATGATTCTATTTAGCTTATTTTTTACAGACATACCAAGTCGGCACACTTTCTTTCCATCCAACAGTAGATTTTGGTTAAGAGTTTGGGTAGGTGTATATGAAATAGATTGTCTAATTTAATGGGATACCCTCAATGATTGTCTCTGACTTTGATTTTCGGTTCATTTCATGGTTGTGGATATGTCTACAAGAGGATTTTGGGACCCAATTTTGGATGAGTACAATTTTCATCCCTAGAATGATGGATATACTGAGCATACTATCCAAGTATTGAAGGATATGTTGAGGACCTTTGTGTTAGACTTTATCTAGAGCTGGGAATATCAATTTTCATTAGTATAGTTTGCTTATAATAACATTTATTACTCTATTGTCAGTAGGGAACCTTTCGAGGTTCAGTACCGGAGACCCTACAGGTTACCCTTATGTTGGATTGAGAGTGGAGATTCATATCTTATTGGGATATAGATGGTGTATGAAACAATGTATATGGTTCATGTGATCCACCATTATATGAAAATATCCCATAGTAAACACAACTCTTATGTAGATCGACGTTGTGGGACCATATAATTTGATAAGGGAGACCGGGTTTTCCTAATAATATCCCCATGATGAGGATTTCAATGGTTTGGTCAAGGAAGAATGTTGTCCTTGACGTTTGTTAGGTTATTAGAGATCGTATGGAGGGTTGGAGAGGTTTCTTACTACCAATACTTGTCTACTCATTTTGATCAAGTGCATGTCATCTTCCACGTGTCATACCTAAGGAGATACCTACATAACCTGTTGAACATTATTAACTAGGGTGAACTGAACATCAAAGATGTATCCACCATTATTGAGTACCTAGGGGAGATTGAGGATTGGTAGGAGAGGATCATGTGTGGATGGACCATCCCTTCGGTTCATGTTCTTTTGAAGCACAAGATCATGGAACAGTTATCCTAAGAGAATGATATTCACAATCCGAATCAGTAACCCCACCATTTTATTTAACATGTGGTTTTTAGGGATAAAATCCTTGATGTATGGGAGAACATAATGAATCTTGTTTTTATGGATTTTTCCTTTGAATATTTCTATATATACATATATTTGTGTGGGTTTATCCTCATAGTCTTCATGGTGTTTGGGTATCTGAAGGCCCCAAAATTCATATATTATAAATTATAATATATTTTAATACATGTGTCAACATATTTTAAGTATAATTTGATTTCTTTTTTTTGGGACCTCAAATGGGAAATTCAAGACCATTATTGAATCCTAAATATAGGGTTTACAGTAGGGTTGACCTAAGGTTTTTTAGTGTCGGATGTTCTATGGGACCTGACCATTGGTGGGTGCACATAATAAAATAAATTGTTTGTTTTTTTGTTTTAATTAAATTAAATATCCTAATTACATATCTATAAATACCCTATTATGGAAAATCACTATGGTTAGCCACATAACCTTGTGATATTAGAGTGGAGGAGGGTATTATTCTCTATTGGCGGATCTCAATCGGAGAACAATGATGATTGGATCAAGGTGGATCGAGAGGCAAGTAGTGAATGCATTTTACCTTCTTCATCACTAGTTAACGTGCACTTCACCAATGATCAATCCTTAATCAAATTAGATAATTGTATTTAACGATTCCCACCCTATTTTATTTACCAATCATGGATTTAATTATCTTATTATTTGATATGTGGTTTATTTATCTCCACATGAACCCTACAACATTTTAGTTTTATAAAACTAATAAAACTCCCTATATTCACTTTCAATATCCCTTGGATACATCAATTACATGATTTTTTGCCAAGAAAACTTTTACAAAAATGGATTTAATTTTTTATGTGAATTTCTCTCCACCGTTTTTCATGTTCTTCATCATTGGCCCATGGGGTCACAGTTTGACATTTTTGAGGCATGTTTGAGCACGATCAAATCGCCAGATTTATGGTGGTTGTGATAATAATGTGAGGGACGAAAATTTCAATACATATTTTGATGGATTTACGGGTTTAAAGAGATTAAAACATAGATACGATGATATATTCCCTATCCTTTAGTCATGACAACTTCATGATGTGGGGGAATGAGCCATGTGAGGATCGGGTGGCTAGAATCTTGCCATCGACATCAGATTGGGCATGATCATCCCCAAATCTGAGACCCCTAGCATGATCCGAGGTGGAATTGGTGGAATTAGAATCATAATGAGATGTGTATAAACTTCTCTAATATTATGTGAAAAAAACTACACAGCATGCAGTTTAGGAACACATGTTTTTTAGTCCCCTGGATGTGATAGCTAGGGTTTCAGGTGGTGATAAAGATCACATGCCATGTATGACCACATACATGAAATGTGACCCTATGTTGGTCATTTGGTTTGTATTCTAGGAGTACATGGTCATGGGCACAACCAAGCACATTAGCATGGCCAGGATTACATGGGAACTACCTAGTACATAGACATGGACAGGTACACCATCATGGCCTGAAGTATACAAGAATTTCCATATGTACAAGGCAATGTCCATATGTACATTGGAACTCTAAGAAAACATGGGTAGGAATCGAGAATTTGAGACATGTTGTGTGGTACCCATACACACCTGTAGTACTCCATAGAAAACTATGCCATGTGTGAGTGAGGAAATGGACATGTTTCCAGGCAAGGTCACATGTTGTGGAACCGGAGGTACACACTATGTACTTTTCTCAGGGACTTATGCATTACATATCTCTTTCCTATAGACTTTTATTTTGGCTCATGATTAGTTTATCCAAATAATTTTTTAATTTAAAATGTGATGGTAACATTCATAGGGAGTGTTGGGATATGATGGGAGGTATGGAGAAAATGATTCTTCTTTAAGTGATGGTTGAGAAAAAACAGAGATCTGGTAGGATCATCATAGATATGTCTAGATTCAACCCCCCCCCCCCCCATTTCATAGCAAGTTTTAGGTACCCTAAATTCTCTATTCATGTAGAGCGGTACCCCAAATGCACTAGGTCATGGGTCTCGTATCTCTTAAGTGGTACCCCTAATGCACTAGGTTGTGAGTCCTCTATCTATTGAGTATAACCCCTATCCTATTAGGGTGTGGTTACTCCATCTATTTAGATTTACCCACCTAACATACTAGGGAATTGGTCCTATATATAGAGAGTTAAACACCCTATTTTACTATGGTGTGAACCCTCTATATGGTATAATTCCCCCTTTATTGTTGATTATAGTGGAAGGGTATGGGTCCTCAACAATGATTTCTTGTTTGGACATGCGAAATGTTGGGCAATCAGAGATCGACCTTAAAATCTGTAGGAGGACTCATTATACTTAGATGGGTTTGGGAGATAGAGATCCCATTTCTCTATCATTTTCCTTTCCTTATGACAATATATTTATATATATTGGGTTTTCAATCCCTTGTTTCTTACATTTGATCAAACTACCTCTATTATATCTCTCCATTTCTCACTTTATGAATTTAGGGCATCCAACTGGGTATGTATATACTCACCTCCTACATGGAATTTTCCAACATGTGTGATGTATTAGTTTGATTATTGGAATATCGGAGGTGGCATCAGTAGATCTTAATGATACTTGGGTTCATTAACCATGTTCGGTGGGAAAACACAGAGATTAGGAGTTGGGAACTCTTATGTTTTTCCTTATTCTATTTATTGTCACGTTGGAACTTGTTCTATCATTGGGTGTGTATTTTTTCTCCTTTTCACTCTAGATTATACTTCTGTACATTTATTTATTCTCTAGATTTTACTAATTTCATTTTTACACTCCTAATTTTGTATAATTTAATAATTCATCTTGACCTTGTCAGGGTGTTGGTTGTGCCTGTGTGTGTGTAGGTACTTAGGTTAACTTCTCCGATTTCATTTATGTTATCTCAATGTTGGTCTCCATCCTCTATCCCATTGGAGTAGATCTTTGGGTTGTCACACTCGGCCTTCCACTAGCCAAGAAAGCCTTAATGGGTCAGGTTGTGACAATTATTCTTAATATTTCATCCAAATGGTCTTTCTTGTTTCTCCATTATTGTTTTTAGGGAATCCTCTTAGGTATGAATATACGTATCCCCATAAGAAAATTATGATCTTAATTTTCATATCTTATAATTATGATGGATATTTAAGTGGTTTATTTTATAGACATGGTGTTAATGGAGCTTAGTGGTACCCAGATGTGTTAGTAGCGTATAACATTTTTGTTGGGTTCTTGTTCACTATTGAGATACCTTCACCTTAGTTTCATTTTGTTGGTTTCCTTTGGGTTTTCTGGATATTTATTTTCATAAATTTATGATATGTTTCATGAACTAGTTAATATATTATATATTATAGTGTTTATTGGATTCATTATATATTGTTACATTGGGTTTGTTTTTTTGACATACATTACTATGACCTATGTGGAGGTGTGTTTTGGGTACAGGTGCATTAGGCTAATGCCTTCCATAATGTGGGATATTCTTATTCAATAATAGTCACTAACCCCTAGCCTATTATATTTTGGATTAGGGTGGAACTCTCATTCTTCTATATTCCATGGAAGGGTATTGGTGGGTTGGATCATGTCGGTAAACCTATTTATGGGATTTTTATGCCTAAAATATATTTTACCCTAATGAAATTCTATTTCTGATTCATTACACTATATAAAATATTTAAAATATTAATTTCGGTTTTGGGAGTGCTAAAATGTCTGGTAAAACACCATTTTTTAATTCAATAGTAATAATATTCATAGATATCAACACTATTCATCATTTTTAGCCTATATAATATAATAATCAGTTTATTATTATAAAATACCCCTCCCTCTAGATTTATAGACACCCATTCTATACCACATTCTACCTATTTCCAAAACTCATTCATTTATCAACGATTTACCCAAATACCCCTCAAAACTCCCCTTTCTATGTCCTTACAATCCTTTTTTATCCAAAAATACAATCCTATAAAGGATTAGGGCTCCATCCAAAGGAGGTGACTCAAAATTCAAGGTAAGGGATTCCTCTTCCTCCCCCTTCCTTTAAATTTTTTTCTTTTAAATTTTGATTTTTCTATATCAACTTTATATAGTTAAATTGTTTTAATTAAATGTTATTAGCATATGTTAGACCTAATATTAATTTTATATAACTCATTACCCCTCATAGAATACCCTTTATTAAGTCATCAAAGTTTCAAAGTAAGGGTTGTAAAGTCTCTCCATATTTACATTGTTATTTTAGTTTTATTTACCTTAATACTCTTTAAATCATGTTCATAAATTTTTTTAACGATTATATTCTCATGTAATTAAAATCATTTTGATCCATTATTAATGGGATATCTCCCATTCTTTCTCATATAAAACCTTTTATAATATGTTTCTATGTCTAAATAAGGGCTTCCAAATTCATGTGTTTTATTTTAAATTCTCCATTTACTTATTCTGTAATATAAGTAATCAATAAAAAGTATTAATAAAATAGAATATTACTCTTATTATTTCACAAGAATTTAATATTTATTAGTTTAATTAATTTTAAAAAATATTAAAAACATCATTTCACCTCTACTACTTATACAATATCGTAGAGGACAACACTGTTTTATTTTTCACATAGGACTTTAATGTATATTCTGAAAAATATATTTCATGATTGAATATAGAATTAATAATAAATTTTTTTTAATGATTTTATAATGAAACAATAGTCACGATAATAATGGTAATAAAATTAAATTACTGAATACATTTTAACTATTTAAATGAATCTTATAGAGGATGATTCTATGAATTGCAATTATCTAATAAACTAATAAACTTTCTCAATTTGGGAATGAAATTAGAACTATTATTGACACTTATAGTGCATATGGGACCATTTGAATACCTCCTTATAATAGTACTACTACATCAATGTTATTTTTAAATATCAAATAAACAACCTCAAAACATCCTTTTTGGATGATAAAAATTTAATAAATGAGTAATGCATAGTACTAAAAGAGTTCAAATAGAAACATCAGAGTGAAATAATTATGAAAATTATTTTTAATAAATAAAATAATTAATATTAATTTATTATATAAGATTACAAATGATATATGAATCATGTCAAGACTCAAAGTAATATTTTCTTTCAAAATTACTATCCTTCTCAGGTTTTGTTCTTCTATTAATAATATTCCCTTATATATGTTGCATCCAAGGTCGAGAATTTATATATTACTACTCTACCTCTTTTTTAAATTTATGTTCTTTTTTTCCCTTATGTAATTATAGATTTTACCTTACATTTCTCATAAGGGTTCATTCCCATTTTTCCCATTCTAGTGGTTATGTTCTCTTTCACCTTTTGTCTCTCTCACTCCAACTTACTATCAATCTAATATTCTTCCAGTATATTTATTATTCATTATCCTCCCTATTTCTATGTTTATTCAAGACTTTATGGAACCTTTATCTTAATTTATTAATTAAAACCAAGTAAATGTTAAAAATGATTCTTTTCTAAATATTAACATTATCTCCATGTTTCTTCTATTTTAAATCCATTTACATTTAAGGTTTCATTAATGTATAATTTAGGTTGAAAAAAATGTTTTAATATAATTTTAAATATTTTATTAAGAAAATACTTTTTTAAAGTGATTTATTTTAAATTTTTACCAAAAAATAAACTTATTTTATAAAATATGTTTCGTGATTTATCTTCAATTTTTCAATGAATTATTATCATGAAGTTTTTTAGAATCCATTATTTAGATTATAATTTTTCATCATTTTTAAATTTATTGTTTCTATACTATGATATTGTATATAATTCCTTATTTCAAAATTCATTTTTATTCATTTATTTCAAGATTGTGTAAAAACTGAAGAATTATTTTCATAAAACACCATATAAAATATAATATTCCTCTTAAAGAATATTTTTCAATGTTTATACTATTTTTCATTCTACACATTTTACTACTTATTATGTTGTATCTCCTTAAATAATATCTATCTCATAAATAGATACTATCTAAACATAAACCAATGATTAATTAACCATGTTATTATGTGTATAAGGTTTGTTGGAAATAAAATATCTCTGAGTTAAATGATTCATTGCAAATTTTTATTGATTTATTATTAACTATACATATATATATTCCTTCTACCAATATTTTCTATAGAGTCAAGGACTCTTCTCATATATTTATATTTTCATTATTGGGGTGTTCGGTAGGTTGGGTAAATTTTTTCTTATTTTAAAGGGTGATTAAAATGGTTATACATTTTTATAATTAATTTAAAGAGTGGTTTCATGATTTTTAAATGTAATAAAAAAACTAATAATTCTGAAATTAAATTGGTAGTTTTAAATTGGTTTATTTATTTTTTTGAAATATTTTTGAATTTTGGAAATGATAATAAAGGCATATCTTAATTATTTTCAAGTTGGTTTAGTTCAAAATTTTTATAATATTTTCATTACCCTTACACAACATCCCTTTCTTGTGTAAGGTTAGTGTCCTATCCTCAATCAGATTACTCTGAATAGTAATTGTAAAATATGGAAACATGACCTCAATCAAACCTCCTCATATACCAAAGGCTTACAACTAGTGATGCGGGTCTATGAGGATACCATGGGGAGACAATACCCTCTCATCAGAGTTGTAATAATAGCATAAATCAATCCGATCACATATAACCAACCTGAATAAATACCTTAGGCAAGGTAAGGTAAGTTTCAATATATAATCACAACATCATATACTATAATAAAATGGAATATTCCATAGATTTCAAGGGATCCCTCATGGGTTGATTAGATACAAAAGATAAAAAAAGAAAAAAATATTCAAAATCAGAATCAAAATCCCCAAACAGGTATTGATTCAACCTGATCCCATCATCCATGATTCATCCTAGCCAACTAATTCATACTTCAAGCATCATAACTTTTCCCTTATCCTATCCTACAATAAAATAATCTACTCAGGTATCCAAGGAGTTTCGATCAGGGTGTGAGTACAACTCATTACTTCACCAATGGTGTACCTATATATGACTAGTCAAAATAAATTATATATATAAGTGTTAAAATTAAACAACTTAATTATATATGTAAATAAATAATAAGAGCATTGACTCCCATTCTTTGCAGTGACACTTGTGGTTAGTAATACATGCATCAGCTAGTGTCATATGTCTTTGAGCATGTAACAGGATTATACTATCCATATGTAACCCCATTATAGAGAGTATCAAGAGAGTTCACTAGTTCATCATATCAATAAATCTCCAATATAATTTACAGTGTCACTCCAAGAGCGTTTACAAAATATTACTCTAAGAGAGTTTACAATTTCATTAAATAAAGACTACCCCAAGAGCATTTACAATACCTATCAAAGTGTATTTACAAGACCACTCCAAAAGTATTTTCATGAATTATCTAATATCATTTTCAATTTCATCAATCCTTTACCATTCTCCAATCATCATTTTCTATTGCTTTTCATCACTTTATCTTTTCATGATTTATCAATACAATCACACATAATTGGTTACCATTTTATTTTATAGTGTCTTTTTTAGTTCACAATTATCATATCTCATCATAACATGCGTCTTCCATTTATAAATAATTGTTTACCAATTTAACATCATAAAAATATATCAAGGTCTTATTGCCCATTCCAAATAATGGTATTCTAGTTTACCATTCAATTTTTCAATTTCATGTTCCAATTAAACATGGGTTTCCCCATGGAATCATTCATCATGTAGATTATTTAATCACAAGAAATGAGTAATATTTTTAAGGAAATATTATGTTTAAGTAATTTAATTAATTTCAATGTCATCTCATGTTAGTTCAGAATGATTTCAAATAATATTCACTTGAAAAATAAGTGTCGCTATAGGGAGAATCTAGGGACCAGCTAAAATATCCTATTAGGAGTCCACTCACCTAATATCAACCATTGATTTCAGATATAATGTAAAAAATTAATGAAGCGGACAAAATCCATAAAAATTGGGCATAATGAATAAAATATTTAGAGACCATGTGATGGTGGTAGAAACCAAGAAATAAAAAATACATAAATTTAGCCTTACCTTAATCATTAAATCACATCAAATGACACTCCAAAATCTCAAGGATAAAATGAAATTCACCAAAACCCAAAGGAGAAGGTAGGGGGTGCGTTGGGGGAGTTACTAGCCAAAATAGGGGAAATGGGTTAAATAACTCAACGTTCATAAGGAAAAAATCATGAAACTATAATTTTAAAAAGATTGAATGCTTTAGATATATGGTTTACCAAACTACGTACCAACTATAATAACCATCATTGTCTACGAAACACCAATATCAATTGTTATGTTTCATGGTTTAATAGAGAATAAAAAATTCCTTGCATGTTTTCTTGGAGCCTCAATCATAGTTAAACAAACTATGAACCTATGATTATTAATCCACACTATTATAGAGCATGATTAGCACTAACCATGTTTTAATAGTGGACACCAGGCTGAAAATCCAAAATATGAAAGTTTAAACCATAAACTTTAGGGACACTCATAAGACATATCTTATTCTCATAAAAATATTTAATCAAGTGTAACACACATGATTATAAAAAAAATAGAAACATACGTCAAATGAAGGTCTATATTTTACTAACTCTCCGCTATATAATATATCATCCCTAAGCTATACTCCAAAGAATCACCAAGACACTTTGGTGAATAACTTCAGCCACTAAGATCATTTATCGAATTGTCATTCTTACTTCTCCCCTATAACATGTTAATGCTACTAAAAAACCCATATAAAGGGAACTATCATTCCATAAATAGTATTCTCATTGTGATCTAGGATGTAAATGGGATAGTCATCAAATTTTTTGTTTTCCTTCAACTCAACATTATCAACATCGATCACATGAAATAGTTACATATGATAGCATAAAAACTGTGAGAAATGAAACACATCAGGAATATAAGTGCATATCAATGGAATATTTAATCAATATTCCATAGTACTACTCCTCTCTTCCTCCTCAAACAGTTCAATAAACCCCGGTGCTAACTTCAATTATCCCCTAAAACACCATGGGAGTGAAGGGGTGAATTAGGGTGTCATATAATTCATTGAATTAAACTAATCGTGTCCCAAAATTGGTATGAACTTATGAAACCTGTATAATGGAATTTTTAAATCATCCGATACATATATTTAGAAATAGAAACACAACATAATATTTTTACTTAGTTCACCACTAATAGATAGTCCAAGGAGCATTCGTCGACATTGTGTCGATGTAACATCCCAGGTATTTATAGAATAATACATTTCCATATCTATTAATATTTATTAATAAGATATTAATTTTAAATTAAAGGGTATTCTTTATCTGATAGCATACTTGACATGAAAAAACGGGTTTCTCTAAAGTCTTACGTTGCACATAACATTGAGTTATACTGAAAAATAATTATATATTATTATTATTATTTTAAATGGTAGTTAACGCCTATCCATTCTAATGGTGGAAATGAATAGTATCAAATGATTTATGATAATATGGTTTTAAAATTTTTAAATTATTATTCTTTGGTTACCAAATTTATTAGAAATGTAAATAGAAACCAATTGAATATAAAGGATGTGTTTTTATGAAAACCTATTTAAAAAAGAATAATTATGCTTATAAAATCATATTACAATTTATGGATTTCTATTTAATGAGAAATATGTGTTATATATTCAATTTAATGTTTTAAATTCATATTATATGTTTTCAAGATATGATATAAGAACAAATTCAATTTTTCGAAAAAAAAGAAAACATTTTCTAAAAAAATGCAGTTTTAACGACATTTGTTGGTGAACCATTTTTAAATCTAGTTTTATCACATATATATGTTATATTTTACCAAATAAACTTCTTATTTAGAATAGTGGAATCAAAATTTACTTTGGATTATACTTTTGTATTTTTATGATAGAATTTATATTTTAATGAATAGTGAAAAATACTACATTTTAATTCAAAACTACATTTTCATATAATTTATTTATATAGTTAGATTGTACATTTAATTTGTTTTCAAGGGTTATTGGATAATTTTTTTTATACTTTAATAAAATTATGTCCATTGGAATTAATTTGACATTGAAATTGGACATAAACATATGTCAATATTTTGATATTTTTAACTTCATTAAAACTTGCTTTCTGGTTTTGGCAATGGGAATTAATTTTAAATTAATTACTGCAAATTATGTGTTTTGAATTTGAAAAATTTTATTCCATATTTTTAATCATAAGTTCCAAAAAATTTATATAGGTACCTTTTATTTTTTGACATTATAAATAGTAACTTTGGTCATTTTTATTTACCATAGTTAATGGTAAATTAGAAAAATTAGGGTAAGAAAAATATGATAAGAACAATAAAATTACCCTAACACATTATAAAATCCTATTGTATGAATAAAAGTATACCCACATCATCTAAGGGTATAAATTTATTCATTTAATGGACTTTTTGTCCATGAAAGTGATGTAATTATTATTAAAACAAAAGAAAGTGACAACATGTCACACTCTTATCTCTTATAAGTATAATAATTTTAATGTATAGATAAAATTGATAAAACATCGAACAAAAATTGTATCCAAAAATAAAATGAAATTATATATATATAAGGAATTTATTTTTAATATTTAGAGATTAAATAATTACCATAAATATTGACAAAACGGTAATATAGTAATAATTTTATTAAGAGAAATATCAAATGAATGATATTATTATATTAAAATAAATATTATATGACATAATTAATGTCATAAAATATTTTTATTGATGACTATGACATTTTATAATTCAGATAATGTATTTTTTTAATTAATAATGTTGTTTTGAATTTTTTAAAAAATTCAAGTATAAATAGAGTTAAAATTGACATAATTCATAACTTATAATATAAAATAGTTTATTATATGTTTTAAAATTATAAAAAATTTAATATTCATCAAAATGGTTGAAAAGTCCACATATGTTATAAATGGAACTTTTAGGGGTCGTTTGATATGTTATAGAAATTAAATTAACCAATAAAGTTTAAATAATAAAATATCATGGTAAGGTTAAAAAGGGTAAAATAAAGGTTAAACCAAAATTATTAGGGTTAAACAATATTCAAAACATGACTAATATTCAAATACTAATATTTATATGACCCAAAATCATATTATCTTTGAAATAAATGATTTGGGACCATTATAAATCGAAAATAAATTTATAATAAAATAATATTTCCAGACTTTTTTAAAGTGACCCTCCTCCCTCTCATAAAAGGCTACCAACTATACCCACTTACTCACATATCCCAAGCCCCTTGTCTCAAACAAATTATTCAATAATAATATCCCAAAATCCCACACTTCCTCATATAATCATTTCCTTGGGCATAAGGAAATTAAATAAGGCCAGTTGTCTCAAATCAAAAGAAGTTACAGGATTTAGGTTTTAGTGTCTTCTCTAAAGTTCCTTAAATTATTTCCCTTATTAACTACCTATGCTCTTCTTATTATCTTATTAAATAGAAAAAAACGTATAATAAATATACTAGGTTGTTTTTATGAGAAGGATTCAGACTACACTTACACATACCTCTCTCTAAGGGATACAAACATACTATTTCTATGTATGGTGAACTATTGCCTCACGAAACGATGATTGTTCAACGTTCTCCTACCAGCTCTCATGGTGGCCATTATGAAGAAACTTTATTTATATATCATATATATTATATTTATATTCTCTCTATTCTTATATAATTTTTTATTTACAGCATAACTTTATGCTTTCCCTAATATGTAAATACGATAATTTTAATTAAGGAAGTGTGGACTATTGCACCCTCAAAGTGATATGACTTGTTCATTCTATACATGGAATGTATAAAAGATGGTTTTATTTAACATATGAGACATAAATGAAACAAATATATTACCGGTATTATAATATATATTTAAATCATTGGATTATTATTCCTTTAATATTACAAATAAATGAAAGTAGGGTTCATGCATACGTACGGCCTACCGTCTCCAGGAACAGTGTATTTAATTTCTTATCTCAAAATTTAATTGACTATTATAAATACATATATAGTATATATATATGATATTTAAATTATTAATGTCAATATTTAGAGGATTTAATTTATACTACAAGGATAATATACATCAAAACAAGTTCATTTTCGACTCAAGTACCGAATATCGACAAAACGACCTATATTAACTTAAATAATTGTGTAATTTTTAAAACATATTAATAAGTGATATATAAGAAATAATAAAGTTTCTAAATTTTCTAAATCATATATAAATTTACCTATGTTTATAGTTCAATAATATAACAATCATACCTGACGAGTTAGACTCAAGGTACAGGAATCTACGACCATTCTGTTTTCAAGCACTCCTTTAATGTTATGCCTTCTTAATTTCTATTTTCCTATGTTCGGATTTTAAATTACATATCCCCCTTACTTTATATATTTTTTATAAATGATTTTAGTCCCCTTTTTCACTCAATCGACTCATTTTATGAATATTTAATTGTCGTCTTAGGTTGTCGAACATTTGTAAGGAGACATCATAACCCAATTTCCATTATTTGGGTTAATATTCTACTTCGTGATTATGTAGTGCTATGATTATGTGTGAAATAAATTTTGATATACTATCTTGTATTTATAAATTAATTATTTTTATTTATAGTAAATACACATAATCAATCTATTTTATTAACAACGTGATCTTTTTAAGGGAAATCATAACCCAATCCCATTTCATTGAGTTAAATATATTTATCATTGGTTTTCTTTTTCCAATAATATGTGTGAATGATCTAAGATTTTTTCCACTAAATATCCACATATATTTAGTAAATTTTTATTTTTTACACATAATTATGACATTGATTTATCCTTAATCTAAGTATATGATCTTTGTAAGGGACTTCGTATCAATATCATTTCATTGAGGCATATCTTCCTGTTTTGCACCTTTATTATCCTATAAGGTGCATATAAAACAGTTTTGACACGTTATATTATGACTTTGTATATTCTCATGATATTTAATGTTTTTTTAATGTTATTCCTTAATGATTTTTATTAATTTTTTTGTCATGTGGTAAGGGACCCTTTAACTAAAACATGGTTTTAAATGTTTTTCAGATTTATTCTTCTAAAATTTTCTATTTCATGTCCATGTTTTAAAAAATGGTTTTTTTGAATTTATTTATATGTACATAAACATTTTTAAAATTTTAAAATTTTAAAAGTGGTATGGGAAATTTTTATTCCAAATTTTCTTTATTAAATGTTTTAAAATGGATTTTGAAATGGATTGAATATTTCAATATATTGACACGATTTCTTATTAATGAAAATGAATTTTTATTTGGTAAATTTTTATATTTTCAATATTTTATGTGTTATAATTATATAATGGTACTTGGAAATTTGACAAGAGCTTACATGATAAACTAATGATTGGTGGTTACAATCTAAATCAAATATGGTTGGTTACGTTATAACCTCTAATAAATTGGGTATATAAGTAGGTCATATGGATATTCCATTTAGTGATAGTTGTGTAAGTAAACCGAATGGTTATTCCGTTTAAGTATGTTTATGTCCCAAATTACCTTTATATGTTATATGTTTTTTATGGGATTTATGATAATCTTTTTGTTACAAAAAGTGTAAGCAATGAGCTTATATTAAATGAATTGTTTTTTCTACTTCTTAAATGTAAAAATTATTACATTATGATAAAGTATTAATGGTTAAAAAAATTTCAAGAATAATAGTTTTCATTATTTATGTATCCCTTATTGAGATTTTTGTGCTCATTTAGAGTTTTGAATTGATTTTCACAGGACTTAAGGAAAAATAGTGTCAAGGATGGGATCAAGGAAATGTCATGTTACTTAAATATGAAACGATGCCATGTTTCTCTTTAAAGAGTTTTTGTTTTACAAAAAAACTGGATATTCACTATAAATTTCTACTTTATAATATTTATGTTTCTATGTATGATTTATGACCTAATCCTATAAATCTATAAGCCTAAAAAGATCCTCAATTTGAATTAATGTATAATTATTGACTTATCTCAATATTAAGTAATGTTTAAGGATGGGGCCTTATATTTGGTATTAGAGGATGGTTTAGGAATATTTGGAGATTAGTATGTTTTATTAAGGGTTAGGGATATCATCATGGGTTTAGAATATTAAGTTATATTATAAGTTTAGTGACATCAAAACCCTTTTTGAGGCTTATATTATGAAATTTCAAGATGATTAAAGGTATTTTTAGAGACATTTATCTTTGATGAAATTATGGGTTATTAGTTTTTGGATGAAAAATGTGAGCTATAAAATAACAATTTAGGTTAAAGAATTTTATGGTTATTTTTGAATATTTTATCTCAATTTATTAATGTTATTATAATTTACAGTTTTTGAAAAAGGATAACATGCAGACCATGTGAAAACTTGTCGTGTCGGACAAAGCTATGGGAAGTGAACCCATAAACGAAGTGCGAATGATTTGTATCACCTAAAACTAGACTATGTGAAGTACCAATTTAGTATGACTTATTATTTTTAGTTAAATGATTTTATGGATCAATAATAAGTTGATTTTTGGAACTTCTATTTTATCAAATAGATATCGTTAGAATAGGAAAATAATTTTTTGATTAAGTGATAAATGTCATTTTGGAAGATGTTCACTCTTTTGGGAACACTATATGCCTAAGTAAAATATAATACTATGGTATTTCATTTTAGGAGTAGTGGTTGAATTTAATTTTGGAAGAATATATGTTTTTATTGTAGAGTTGCGAATATTTTCTTAATTATGGAAATGATTAACCTATCGGGGAGAATATGTGATTAGGTTAATTACATTTTAGTATGATACTTTTAATGTAACCGATGTTATTTAGAGATAAATCTTAAGATTTATCATGGAAGCCTGTGTGATGAAATACTTCTGAATTTTGGGTTTCAATTTTAGTTTGGATTATTTTGAAGAATTTTAAGGACAATTGTTTATTGAATGGTCTTTTTTGATCTTTGTTTACAGTTTTTTGAATTTTGGAGATTACGGGTAATATTTGTTTTATAAAGGATTATTATTTTTGGGGGATTATTTGATCTTGTGCAAAGAATTTTGGTTTTGGTTAATGTATAAAGAAAGTTTAAATATATAGTTTATCTTTTTAGGATTATGTGATTCTCTTGAAGTTGATTCTAGAAATTTAGGTGTGACCATGTCATCTTGAATACTCATCGTTTGGAGAAAAGATGACTTTTTGGTAGATATTTATTGAAGGATATAACTCTACATGAAATGTAAGTATGTTTCATTATCTTCTTAGTCGAGATCATAAAAAAATTCCTCACCTTTATGAAAAGGATATTAAAAAAATCATTTTCCATTTACTTTTACTACTGGGAAATCAAATACCATTTAACCCATCACAAGTTTATGGTTTTCTAGTTGTTAACTTTCTCTTGATATTGTTTTATATCACTCCCCATTAGAACAAGATGGTTAGTTTTTCCTCTATGTCCATTTTTTTCTACATGGAATACTAGTATGAATTATCTTTGATGACCTTTGTAATTCTCTTTAAATCTATTAAAGGGACAGTTTTATTGACACTTATTTCGATGTGGGATTTTGAATGATGTTTTTGAGCCTAGTTATAATATTTCAGGGACACTATATCCAAAATGGGGGAATGATGTAACATAATAGGTATTTATAGAATAATAATTTTTTATATCTATTAATATTTATGAATAAGATATTAATTTTATCTTAAAGGGGAATATTTTTCTGATAGCATACTCGACACGCAACAGTGGGTTTCTTCAAAATATTATGTTGCACACAACATTGAGTAATACAGAAAAATAATATAATATTATTATTATTATATTAAATATTAGTTAACACCTAGTCATTGGAATGGTGAGAATTAATAGTATCAACTAAATTATAAATATGTGGTTTATAAATGTTTAAATAATGATTATTTGGTTACTAAATTTATTATAAATAAAAATAAAAACCAATTTAATATAAAGGATGTCTTTTTATGAAAACATATTTAAAAGAGAATAATTATTCTTATTAAATCATATCACTCTTTATGTTTTTTTAATTAATGAAAAATATATGTTATATATTATATTTAATGTTTTAAAATCATCTCTTATGTTTTCTATATGTTATATAAGAACAAATTCAATTTTTTCTGATAAAATGATTATTTTTCTAAAAATGTAGTTTTGTAGCCTTTTGAATGAAAAACATTTTTAAATATAGGTTTTGTCACTTTTATATGTTATATTTAAAAAAAATAACTTTTTATTTGGAATTGGGGCATAAAACTTTAATTTGGATGAATTTTTTGTATTTTTCTGTTAAATTCATATTTTAATGATTACTGAAAAAACAGCATTTTAATTCTAAAATTAATTTTCATTTAATTTATTTATATAGTTATATTGTAATTTTAATTGGTTTTAAAGTGTAATTGTATTATATTTTTATCATTGAATCCATTTATGGTCATTGGAAGTAATTTCTCATTGAAATTAGATATAAACATATGTCAATCTTTTGATGGTTTTTACTTCTTAAAAATCTGCTTTCTGGTTTTGACAATGAGAATTAATTTTAAATTAATCACTAAAACTTTTGGTTTTTGAATTTGGAAAAAAATATTCCATATTAGGAATCATAATGTACATATTTTTTAAATAGTTACCTTTTATTTTTTGAAATTATGAATAGTAACATTGTAATTTTTATTGACCACAGTTGAAGGTAAATCGGGTAAATTAGGGTAACAAACAATATGATAAGGACAATAAAATTATCCTCACACCTGAAAAAAATCCTATTGTATGAATAAAAGTCCACCCATATCACATAAAGGACGAAATTTATTCATTTAATGGTCTTTTTTCCATGAAAGTGACGTAATTATTATAAAAACAAAAGAAAGTGACAACATGTCACTCTCTTATCTCTTATAAGTAAAATAATTTTAATATAGGGATAAAATTAATGAAAAATCTATCATAAATAGTATATAGAAATATAATTAAATTATATAGATAATGGGAATTTATTTTAAATTTTTATAGATTAGATAATTATCATAAATATGGACACAACTGTGATATGGTAATTTTTTTATTAAGATAAATATCAAATAAATGGTATTTTAAATATTAAAATAAATATTATATGATAATTTATGTCATACATGAATTTAATGGAATAATATAAAATTTTATGATTGATTTAATGTATTATTTTCAAATTAATCAAGTTGTTATGATTTTTTTTAAAAAGTCAAGTATGAGTAGTGTCAAAATTCACATAATACTTAACATAAAATATAAAATAGTTTATTAAATGTTTTAAAATTTCTAAAAATATAAGATTTATATAAAAAATTTATGATAATTCCAAATATATCATAAATGTAAATTTTTTGGGTTGTTTTACATGGTATTGTAATTAAATTAACCCACAAATTGCAAATATAAAAAATATCACGCTATGATTAAAGAGTAAAATAAAGGTTAAACCAAAAAATATAATGGTTAAAAAATATTCAAAAAATATATAATTTAATTTTATTATGGTTATATGAACTAAAATAAACTTACATTTTACATAAATGATTTTGGGAATACTAGAATCATAAAATCAATTTATAATAAAATAATATTTCGAGACTTTCCTAAAGTGCCTATGCTCCCTCTTATAAATGGTCACCTCCTCTACCCACTTACTTAAAGCCCATTGGATCATATAAATTCTACTCAAATAATCTTACAACATCCCTAAATTCATTATATAATAATTAAATTTTGCATAAGGCAATTCAAAAAATCATTTTGGCTCAAATAAAATGAAGTTACCTGATTTACAGGTAGTGTCTTCTCTCAAGTGCCTTTATTTTATTTTCCTTATTTACTCCCAATGATATTATTATTATATTATTACATTAAAAAAATATTATTCTGAAGATACTAGGATTGTTTTATGATAATTATTCGACGTACACTTACACACAACTCCATCTAATAGATTTGAACATATTGTTTCTGTGTATGGAAAACTACTGCCTCACGAAACGATGATTGTTCAATTTTCTCCTAAAACCTCTAAAGGTGGCCATTATGATGGAAAAATATTTATATATTATATATATTATATTTATATTGTCTCTATTCTTCTGTAATTTTTATTTACAACATTCTTTAATTATTTCAATTATGTGTAAATACGATTATTTTATTTGAGGAAGGATGGAAAACCGCCCCCTCCAGGTGATGTGACTCATTCATTGTATACATGGAACATATAAAGGATGCTTTTTTAAAACTATGGTACATAAATTATATAAATATAATACTGGTATTATAATATACATTTATATCATTTTATTATTTTTTCTTTAATATGAAATATAAATGAATGTAGCGATCATGCGTACGTATGGCCTACCGTCTCCATGAATGGTGTATTTAATTTCTTATATAAACATGTTATAGATTATTATAAATACATATATATTGGATATATATTTTATTTAAATAATTAATATCATTCTGAAGATGATGTAATTTTTACTACATAGAAAATTTAGATCAAAATATGTTCATTTTTAACTCATGTACTGAATATCAACAAAATGACCAATATGAACTTAAATAATTATGTAATTATTATAACATCATAAAAAGTGATATTAATGGAATAATAAACTTGAAAAAGGCTCTAAATAAAGTATAAATTAATTTTATTTTATTTTTCAGGAACATAATGATCGTATTTGACGATTCAGACTCAAGGTAAGGGAATATACCACGCTTCTCTTTTCAAGCACTTATTTAATGTTATGAATTATTAATTTATATTTTCCTATCTTGTTATTTTAATTTACATGTTCCTATTATGGTACATATTATTTATAAATGATTATAGGCCCCTTTTTCTCAATCAACTCATTTTATGAATATTTAATTGTTGTTCTTAGGCGGCCAAACTCTTGTAAGGGAACTTCTTAACCCAATTTCCATTCATTGGGTTAATCTTCTACTTCTTGAATATGTCATACTATGATTATTTGAGAAAAAAAATTGATATCTTATCTAGTATTTATACATGATTTATTTTTATTTATTTTGAATACACATACTTAATCTATTTTATTAACAACATGATCTTTGTAAGGGAAATCATAAGTCAGTCTCATTTAATTGAGTTTAATATCCATATAAATGGTTTTGTTTTTCCAAGAATATGTGTGAAGGATATCATATTTTTTAAAAAAGAATATCCACTTATATTGGGTGTATTTTTATTTTTCACACATAATTATGTCATTGATTTATTTTTAATCTAAGGATGTGATATTTCTAAGGTGCTTCATCTCAATATACTTTCATTGAGGCATATATTGATGTTATTCACATTTATTATCCTATAAGGTTTATATAGAACCATTTTTGTCATGTTATATCATGACTTGGTATATTCTCATGATATTTAATGTTTTGTTTAATTTTATTCCTTATTGAATTTTATTCATTTTTTTATCAAGTGGTATGGGACTCTTTAACTAAAACATGGTATTAAATATTATACAAATTTATTCTTCTAAAAACATCTAATTCATGTCTTTGTTTTAAAAATTGTTTTTTTGAAATTATTTATATCAAAATGAAATTTCTAAGATTTTAAATGTTTAAAAGTGGCGTGGGACACTTTTATACAAAATTATCTTTATTAAATGTTTTAAAATGGTTTTCGAAATGGATTGGATATTTCAATATCTTGAAATGATTTCTTATGATTGAAAATGAAATGTTATTAGTGAAATGTAGATATTTGAAATGTTTTATGTGTTAGAATTATATAATGGTACTTGGAAATTTTATGGGTGGTTACGTGATAAACCAATGATTTTTGGTTACGTTATAAACCAAAGACAGGTGGTTTTTTAATAAACCATGGATGGGTGGTTATGTTATAACCTCTAATACATTGGGTATGGAACTCAGTCGTATGGAAATTCCATTTAGTGATATGTGTGGACGTCAACCATATAGTTATTTCATTTATGTTTGTTTACGTCTAAAGTTGCATTTATATGGTATATGTTTCATTCTATGGTATTTATGGTAATATTTTGGTTATAAAAAGGGTAGGCAATGAGCTTATATTCAATGAAGTGTTTTTGATACTTCATAAATATGAAAAGTATTACATTATGATAAAGTATTTATGGTTTACTTGTTTTTTCAAGACTAATAGTTTTCATTCTTTATGTATCCCTTACTAATATTTTTATTCTCATCCCATGTTTTGAAATTTTTTTGATAGGACATAAATAATAATAGAGTCAGGGATGGGATCAATGAAAAGTAATTCTTTTTAAATATGGAATGATACCATGTTTCTTTTTAAAGAGTTTTTGTTTTATGAAAAAAAAATTAGAGTGATTATAATTATATACTTTGTAATATTTATGTTATAATATATGAGTTATGAAATCATTATATAAATATCTAAAATGGAAATATCCTCAATGTGAATTAAAGTCAAATTATTAACCTATCTCAAGATTAAGTAATGTTTAATCCTCGAGCCTTATAGATGGACATACAAAAATCTATTGAGATTCACTAGTTTGGTGGATTAGAAATGATTCACTCATAGTTAATTCATGTTAAGATCACTAATTTGACAATAATTTCAGGGATTGAACACTACCACCCTCTTATCACTTTTGACGACACCCCCTCTCTCACTAAATTGCATAAAGTCTTACTCAGTTTATAAATTTGAAGTTCACTTCCATATCAAAGAACATGTTAGATATTTTTTCACTATGATGGTATAAATATTATACTTTAATTCATTCCACAAAAATTTCCCAAGTTTTACTACATTCTTATAATTATTTTTCTCAAAACTCCATTGTCTGTAAAACCACATTATTTTTATACAAAACTCCCAACTTTAGAAAAAAATTCCAACTTTTTGGAAACTTATATATTTCATGAAAATTGTACATTTTGTGAAACCCACTTTCCTTTAATATATTTTCTACAGTTAGTTCTAAATCATTCTTTTCACAAAGGATTTTTTTTCTGGAAGTTCCTCATTAATGTTAGAATTACATTCAAGTCTTTAAAAAATCATAGTTAAATGTACACCCCCAAAAACATTGATGATTCAAATTATGAATAGAATCTTACTTATAGGTTATAAGGAACATTTTTTGAAACTTATCAAATTTCACAAAATAATTCCATGAAAAAAAAACGTATCTTCTCTAATTCACCAAGGTGTTCACAAAACATAACCTCTCACACGTTCGTGATACTTAATATTTCATGATCATTTTTTTCCCTTATTTAATGAGTTTTCTAAACTTTCCTAAAACCATAAATTTGAGACCTAACCACTTAATTGTTTCTAGGAACATGAATTTATTCAAAACTCTTCCTTTTATCTAGATTTTCAGGAACAAAAAATAGAAAAACATTGAATAATAGTTCAACATTAAATAATGAAGCCACCTATATAGATAAGATAACTTGACAATAAAAATCTTTGATCAACCTAGTGTGTATCGACAATAAACAAAACATACCATCACTTTATAGCTTTAAATAACCTTATGTCAAATTATCTATAGCTTTAGGTTTCTTTTAAATATAATAAAAAAATCAATGAAAAAAAAACATTGAATAAAAACCTGATAATGGTGGAATAACTTGTCCATTACTCAAAGTTTATATGAGAAAATATTACTGTAGAAAATAATAGTTCATGAGATAATTGCATTCCTTGAGAGACCTAATTTCCTTGAAACCTCTATTCCAATAAATTTCACAATTCTCTCACTATGGAAATATATCCAAAGAAACCATATTTTCTCCCCTTACCACCTAAAAACACCCCCTTTTTTATATCCACCCCTAAATCCTTCCCCACATTTATAAATAGATAGAAATAGTTAAAAACATAGGGAGAGAGAATAAATCGGAACCTCCTCACACAACAGTAGGTGGATGAACGCTGATTTTCAAACATTGTTTCCCAAACATTGGTGTAGACAATTAATTAGTTATGATATCCTCCACCTCATCATTAGTTCCAACATGATACATTTTAATCATGCCTTGTTAATCTCTTTTGATAAAGTTTTTTCTAATATTGATGTGTTTGGTTTGATAGTTTTGAACTATATTTTATGTGAGCTCAATCACACTCTTGTTTTCACGAAATATAACCATTGGCTATTTCACTGAATCCCAAATATCATCAATCTAAAACTCTATCCATAGAAGTTGAGTTCATTCATTTTTAACAGATATATACTTTACTTCAACCATACTAAGAAATTTGATTTCCTACTTCATACTCAACTATACCATGAATTTATTTCTAATAAACAAGGCACTTCCACTTATGGACTATCAATCCACTACATCACCAATATATTCAGCATCAGAAAATGTTGAAAATTCATGATCCTTTACAACTTCAATGTATAATACAATGTTAAGAGTATCTTTAATATACCTCAAAATTCATTAAACCACTATGAAATTATCCTATATTGGATTACATTGGAATGGGATCCAATAAACATGTCCCAAAGATGATAACTAGTCAATTTGTAGTTAAATACAGAAAGATTCTAATTATCTTCTTGTATAGGGTGGGATCCATAGATTTCCCATCCTTGTTCTTCTCAGGTTTCTTCCCAATAGAAATCAATGTTTACATTGGTTTGGAATTGTGCATGTTTAACTTCTTCAATATCACTCATTATTACTTATCTAGAGAAATAAAGGCTCGTTCCTTATTTTTAATAACCTGCATCTCCAAAAAGTAGGTGAGTTCATCAATTTTAAATTCTAACTTCTCTTGATTATAAAATTCTTCCATTTATGTGATTTCACCAATTACGATATCATTTTCATACACAATAACTATAAATTGACCACCTAGGGGTGTCTTCATTTAGAGATTATGGTTTACACCACCCCTTCTATATTGAATCATCATCAGATAAGTATATAGTCAAGCATAATATTTTCATGGTACTTGGTTTAGACCATAAATAACCTTATTCGATCTACAAACCTTTTTTTCATCATTTATAATAAAAAATCACATGATTTTCAATGTAAACTTCTATTTCAAGGGTGTCTTTTTGAGATAAATCTGACAAACTTTATAACCTTTTTGAATTTAAATGTATAAGGAGAGTATAATAGACTTTATACTAGCTATTGGAGTAAACATTTCTTTAGTATCAATGGAATCAAACTATTTATATCCTTTAAACTCCATTTTTACCCTGTTTATTTTCACATTTCCTTGCCCATTGAATTTTTTTTCTTGAGTATCAACTTTATGCTAATTTAATTGTGATTTTATGGCCTCTTAACATGATCCCGGGTTTAGTTTTTATCAATATGATATCGTTTTTCATTCATGGTATTATCCCATGGTTAATCCTGCATTCCTTCTTCAAAAAAGTTTTTTCCACCCTTGATAAGAGAGTATAATTTGTTACATACCTCATTCTTCTTTTCTATATAGGTGATGTACAATCCCCAATAATGTTGGATTCATCAACTTATATTATTATACTTATCTTATGAAGTTATGGTTGTGTTTATTCAAAAACAATTTCCTCTAATGATCACACTTTAGAATCATAATCATTTAGAGAATCCAAAATTTTAGGAAAGCCTTCCATGACTTCTGTATTTCAACATGTATCTTTTTCACCTTATTATTCATATTTAATCATATCAATTATAAGTTCCTTGAGTTCTTCATAGTTTTACCCTCAATGATCTTGAAATAAATTATATTCATAATTTTTATAATATAATTAATATAGAATTTATATTCTCTAATCTTCATTGAGTATCCATGGAATATTCATTCATATGTTGCATCACAATAGTTTCATTTTTTAGATGAATCATTTGCTTCCAAATACTAAAAAATTATTTAGGGATGGATTCCTTCCATGATGTATTTAGTAGGGTGTCCTTTGCTCTCTTATAATCATCCTTGTATTATTTTTATTATACATCATGACTTTAATGGACACTTAAAGAAGTGATGAGAAACACTACTCTCAATAAACATAGTTTTTTCCATATTATTATCCTTTGGATTTTTTCATTTAATTACCCCATTTTATTACAGTGTTTTCACTGATGAAATGTCATGCTAGATTGAAAGATTTTCAAGTTAATTTTAAAATTCATTATATGTGTATTCTGTTTTATTTTTAGACCATAATATCTTAATTGTGTGTTTAGTTTCATTCTTGAAACATCAAAGGTATTTATTCATACATTAAATCACTACTTTTTTACTTTACATAAACATCACACATTCCATTATTCAATAATCATGAAATAAATAATATGGATTACCTATTTTTTTACATCCAACAACATTTATTGGATAATGAACCTATGTGTGGAGAAAATCAAGTACATTTTATTCCCTTTATCTCCTCAGTCGATAGGAATTTCCAACCATTTTTCCCGAAATTCAATAATACCGTGTATTTCATTGATCATGCATCATGTTGTGGATATCAACTATAGTCTTCATCTTGGATAGTTTTTTCATGATCTACTAATTAGTGTAACCCAGCCTCTGGTGTCACAAGTTTTTTTCCTTTTTAATTATTAAGAAACTATTGTTTTCTATACTATCTACCTGGTATAAAGTACCATTTTTCCTTCAACCTTTCATGAGATAATTTCATGCCTTATATTTGATAGTGAAACCATTATAATTAAATTTCACCACCAATACTAGTTTAGATAATCTACTTTAACTTAATAGATTAGGACAGAGATCATCCACATAGAGAAATTTTTTCTTCTGCATCTTATCACCTTCCAGTTGGATATTTTCACTACCTATGATATTTAAGGAATAATTATTTCTTAATTTCACCATCCCATCAAATCTTCCCTTATAATTCTTTTAAAAATTACCATTTCATATCATGTGGGATGATAATCCACTATCTAGAATCTAGGGTATATTATTATTTGTATCTTTGAGTGTGATCTATACTATGTTTTCTTTTTAAATATTCTTCTTTTATTTCGATGATATACCTCATTGAATTGATTCATAGGATTTTCACTCCAATATATTGACAAAATTCATGGATAAATCATAGTAATATTCTTATTTTAAAATATGTTACCAATTTTATAGGGTTGTTTTTCTTGGTTAACCTATATTCACTTTTCTCTATGTTTTGTAATTACTATTTCCTCTATAAATTTTACTACAATGAATGGATATGCTCCTAAAGTTATAATAAATAAAACAATATCCATAAAAATTATTTCTTTTATATAATGAAGGGTATGGTCTCATTCTAGTTTTTGACTATCAGGAGCTTCACCATTCAGATATCTACATTCCTATTCATGATAATACATCATATGCCCAAGAAATCCTTTGAATTGACATTTCATAAGAGGAAATATCTTCTCTTTTATCCTCCACATGTCCACTACTTTCATATTGGTCTTTGATTGATCATTATATCTTGATGATTGAGGATTATTTCCAACCCATTACTTTCTTTTGTTCAAATCTATCTCTGTTAGAACTTCAGGTACATTTTTATTGTTATATATATGACCAACATTATACTTTTATTTATTTTTACCCATCCCATTTATACCATTTTATGTTTCTATATCATATCCAATTCCACTTCTACCCATAAGTTTTGGTCTTTAATCATTCAAATATTTCTCTACTCTTTTAAATTTATCTTTGACTCTTTCCAAAAGATATTTATCTAAGAACCATCCAAATTGTTGTTACTTATTTGATTTCCCATATTTTGTTTCATTTTTAAGATTACTCCTTATGTTAATGACTTCTTATTAAAGGAAATATTCTATGTTGGATTTCACCTCTAAACTCATAGTATGGTAATCGATATCTTTTTTATGTTCTATAATCATTAGTTTTAACTCTATAGCCACTCTTAATCTTTATTGATGTGTCAAATGTTCTTCTATCTATCCTTGTAGTCGACCAATCCTCATTTATAAATTATCCAAATACTTTGATGATTATTTCAAAAAAAATTCTTTTTTTATTTCATTAAATTTCAATCACATCAAGTTCACCCTCAAGTTCCACATTGATATTGACAATGAAATTTGGTTAATGTCATCATTTTACAAGAACCTATTATGTGGTATCTGCATGATATCCACTTTACTTTATTCATTATTAAATGTTTTTATGAATTGATCAGCAATTTGACCTTCTACCACACCAAAAACAGGCTAAAAGAAGCTTTCCTTTGAATATCCCCTCTCCCCTATATAATTTTTTTTAACTAGAGAAATAAATTCATCATCCACATATTCTCTATAATCACTAACTTTAGCATTATTAAGTTTTTATATGGATTTGAATTCCCTATCCATACTTTCTTGAATTGGTGTCTCTTATAGTCTGAATATTTTTTAATAAGCCACCAAACTTCTCAGCATATCATTAATAGAAATAATAAATAGATCTAATTCCCCAAGAGTAAAAACATTTAGATTTAACTAAGGTGGAAACCACCAAATGATTTTCTTTAATATTTCAATATCCTTACATTCTTCACTAAGACCTCGAATTACTCTAACAACTATAGTAATTCAATTGAAGAAAATATTTTCATTTTTATCTGGGTGCATTTTTAGATCATCAAAATTATTGTGTATAACCTGGAGTTTTTTCTCATTCACTTTGATATCTCCTTCATATAAATATTCATGTTTCGCATATATGAACATTACTGTAGTTAAAATCATCACATTTAAATATATTTCATCTAATAGATATTTAGTAGGATCATTTAGATCTTTCCCATATGCATCGAGTATTTTCCTATTTAATTTGGTCAAGGAAAATCTTGTCGTATTACTATCCTAAAGCCCTTGAACTGTGTAAAAGAGAACTTTCCAACCCAAGATATCACGAATGAGATCACCTTTTGTTATTAAAAATATATATTTGTATTCCCTAAAAAAATTTAACTCCCATAACTTTCACTAAATTATAAATTACAACCAAATTAGAAGATATATTTAAATCCTTCATCCTGATCACTCTAATAAAACTTGTTAAGCACCAGAACACCCTGAGAGGGGAGGGGTGAATCAAGATGTCAAAACTTTCTTTAAATTAAATTATCCATGTCCCCAAATTGGATGTAACTTGTGAAAAATATCTAATGGAATTTTGTAATCACTCAAAACACATAAAAATGGAAGCACAACACAAAAATATTTCTGGCTTCACCGCTAAGGGAAATTCCAAACAAAATATGCCAACACTGTGATGATTATATAAAAATTCTTAAAAATTAACTATTTTTTGTGATTAAAAATAATTCAGTAATGGTTTACCCATTCCATGCTCACTTTATTTATAGTAATTTTAGGGATAACACACTGCCTCCCTCAGATCACTTCTGAAAACTCCCCCTTTCTCACTACTTTGGTGAAGTCTTCCTCAGTTTGACATCTTGAAGGTTGATTCTGTATATGAGAAAAAATTTATGATTTTTTACACAATTATGGTATAAATGTGATTCTTTATTTAATACTAAAAACGTTTCCAAAGTGAAAAAAACTCACATGATTATTTTTCAGAAAACACCATTTTCACGGAACCACTTTCATTTTCTACAAAACATCTAATTTTCATGAAACTTCAAACATTCATGAAGATTATATCTTTCGAAAAACTTCTACCATTTTCAAAACCCCATTCAATAAATTAAATTGTATCAAATTAGTTCACAACCATTATTTTCTTGAAATGTGTGTTCATGTAAAGCTCTTAATTCACATAAGAAATACATTTAAGTATTTTGTTAAATCAGGGAAATAAGTCCTCCTCAAAAAACTTTTATTTTCTAAATGATGATAATTAGGCTATTATTATGTTAAAAGAATGATTTTTTGTAACTATTTCACTTTCAAAATACTCTATCAATCCTATAAAATGTCTCTCCTTATATTCTCCAATGTATACCTATTCATTAAGCTCAATATTTTGTGAGCTCATGAAACATGATTTTCATGATCCTTTTGAATTTTTCTTATTTAATGATTTTTATAAACTCTAAATAACACATTCCTTTGAGACCTAACCACATAATTGTTTCTATGAACATTAACTTGACAAAAATATACCTTTTATCTAGATATTCATGTCCAAAAACATGGAGATTACTAGAGAATTGTGCCACCTTAAACACTAAGTCCACCGGCACGAATAATATTACTTGTCTTGAAAAATACCTAATCAAACCAGTGTGGATTGAAAATAAAAAAACATACCATAAACATCTCATTTTGAATAACCCTCAATCCAACAACTTCCCTTGTGTCTAAATTCAGTGTATCCCAAGCCTTATTGATGCTCATAAAGAGACCATGTCTCCATCCTCAAACTTTAAGGGGTGAAGTCTCCAATAAACATATTATTTATACCTACACAAACAATCAACAACCAATTATTAATAAATTAAATCTAAATTGAGATCTCTTATGCAAGACTCAATCCAATAATAACCAATTCTCCCACTTCCAACTAACATAGAGGTAATCGACATGACCTCCCATACTGTAAGATCCCATCTTTTCTTAGGAATGTATCTCTCTAAGTTTTTCGTAAATATTTTCCTTTGTTTGTGTTTTATTCATGAAATTTTTTTATGTGAATAAAATTAATCATAGGTTTCATGGAAACTTTAAAAATACTAGAGAGTATCTGTAAGGAGAGATTTTTTGGAGAAAATGAGATAATGTTCATGGATTTATGATTTTTTGAATTAATGGAGTCTGGAGGTAAATTGGTTGAGTGATTTATGGGTTCTTTTTGAGATGATAATCTTTTAAAGTGTTTTCAATTTTTTGATTTTAAAATGGTCTAAAAATTCAACTGTATAATATTTACACGTCCTATAATTGTTTAAGGTTTTTAATAAAATAAATATGATGTGATTTGTTTTGTTTTTTGTTGTGGTCAATAATAAAATTTTACGTGATGTTTAATCACATTACACACAATGTAAATTCTTGAACTTCTATTTTAAACATGTTTTTTGGTGGAGTTATAATTTATTTCAGTTGTAGCTCTTCTTCTCTCGTCTTTTGGGATTTCTCCAGATGATGTTAGGGTGTTAACTTCCCTTTTGTACATCCTATTTGTGTGACTGATCCCTGGTAATTCTTTTTGGTTAGGTTTTTTACTTCTTCTCTAACACTTTTAGTGAAATCATTTGACTGATTGCATTGTTGTTTTTGATCTTGATCATTTTTTATCTAGGAACCTCTTTTCAATCATTCACACATTCTTCCTCATGGGAGCTGGCTATTGGAAGCATTGTTGGATCATCAGTTAAAGGTAGGTAGTATATTATTGAAATCCCAATGTTTTTATTTTGATTAAATGTATGTGATTATAGAATTTATTTTGTATTATTATCAATTTATTTCCCTAATTTTAATTAATTAATTGGGTAGATTAATAAATAAATTAATTGTAAAATTTGGGATATTGGGATTGTGGGTATTGAGTAATTAATTCTTGAATTAATTATGGTATAGTATTTTTATTATGAAATTGATTTAATTTATTAATTACTTGTTAAATTAATTATTGGAATGGATGTAATCAATTAATCATTGAATTTATTTAGGGGATTTAAGTGATTGATTAATTGATGAATTAATTAATGGATTGATGTGATTATGGAATTATTTAATTTGATTAATTAATTATTGATTTGATTAATGTGATATTGTGACACATGTGATATTATTATATTGTGATATATGAGATAGAGAGTGTGGGATTGTTACTGGGGATCCCAATAATCTTATGTATTAAATTTGTGTAGGATAGTGGTTGAGGATCCAAATACACATGTGAGATAGTGATTATGGGATTGACACTGAGGCTCTAAATACCCATGTGATATTATAGTGTGGGACAGGGAACTAGGATTCAAAAACTCATGGGGTCTTATATATGATGTTCTATGCCAATTGGTTGGCATTGGACTATGGTTCCAATTGGTCATGATGTGAAATGAGATGATGAATGGTAACAATGGAATTCATATATTTGATATTCCTTAGGGATAGTTCAGAATCTAGCATGGGATGGAGTAGGTATTGGGATTCATGTGTCCAAGGGAACCTGGGGTTTATATGGTTAAATAAATAGTAATTGAATAAATTTATAATTTTTACTTTATTAGTTGAATTTTATTCCTTATACAACTACATACACAGTTATAGACCGGATATTGTTTTAGACATCATTTTTGTGGCCTACTGAGTTATACTCACACCCTACTCAGGCAGCCTGATTAGTACCTGAATAGATTTCATGGTTGTAGGATAGGTTAAGGGAAAGGGTCCTATATAAAAGGGATAATTGGGATGGATCTTGGATGAGGGAACCGAACATGGTATTAGGACCCACTTGGAGGAGTTTTCATTGTCTTTATTTATTTTGGTTTTTTCTTATTAACATAGGACACATACTTAGAATGAAATATTTACTATTTTAGTTTTGATATTGTATTTCTTGTTTTGGTTATCATTTGATTTTGGTTTAGTATGGTTATTGGTTATATAATTTTTTATTCTTGATTTTTTCCCCTATTGTATTACTTCGATAAGGAGGTTGTAGTCTCTACATGATTGATATTAGACCCTCACTGCTAGTCAGCAGCCTATTGCATACAGGGAGGAATGTTTGAGTTCATGTGACCAACTATCTCATGGAACCGCTATGTGTCACCTGATTTGAGACATTCTAAGTGTTATCAAAGATAATCTCTTTTCCTTTTCATCTATCTTACTATTTGGGAAAGGTAGAAAGGAGAACATGATGATTTGAGAATTCTCTAAGAGTTTGTTCATGGGAGTAGTTAACTCATGTATGGGGGTAAATGACAGGTAACCAAAGTGGTTATTTCAAATTGGGTGATGCACTTGTTGTGTGATGTGATTATTGTTTCTAATATTTAATTATGTTTGAATCATATCCAGTAATGGGATGATATTTCTGTATACATGCATCATTTTAGGCACTCTAGATTACTTTGTTACATGCATCATTTTTGGTATGTGTGGGAAAATGTGATGACAGTAAGTTATTGAAAATTGAACTGTTTTTTCTTGCTTGTGAATTTGAACTAAAAAAAGTGTCTGATATGAACTTGAAACTGAAAATGATGTAAGATTAGATAACTTGAAATGGAAACTAGGTGTCCAATATTAATCATGAATAATAATAACGATTTTAACCTATTTTAACCATGATCTAGGTGTAGGATGGTTAAAGTTAGTGATAACGCCTTGGTTTGACCATGTGGTAGAGAAATGGGGAATGAATTTTTATAGATTAATGTGAAAACCATCTTGTGAAATGTTTTAAAGTTGTGTTATGTGTCCTAATAGGTTTTTCTAGAATTATATAGATATTCCTCCATAATGAAACTTCTTTATAGGAAAGTAAATGGTTATGGCTGGAAATACTCCCCCATTAGTGGAACCTATAAAAACAATAGTTTTGTATGATGAAGTAAGAGATAAGTTCCTCGATAACTTTTCTTGATTCCTGTAGATTAAGGATAAAGACCTAGGATGGGTTGTAAAAATCATGCCTGGTCTGAAAATGGAGTTCCAATTACAATACCCTCTAACTTTCACTATAGAGGGTGGACTTGAGGCAGTTGAGTTCTAGATTGAGTCCATAAAGACTATACTTGACCATATAGAGACTCTTACTGAGAAGAGAGTCAAATTGGTTGCATATATGTTACATGTTCAAGTGAAGTGATGCTGGTACATCCAGACTCTAGATGGAAAACTAGATATTATAGAGTGGAAAGACCTTCAGGATATATTCTTGGAGAACTTTTATCCAGTGAAATTGAGGTAGGTGTGAGAATTTGATTTCATGAGATTAACTCAAGGGACTATGTCCATGATAGACTATGTTGGACATTCTATAGATTTTCAGTGCTTTGTTCCAACATTGGAAGGTGATGAGAAAACTACATAAAAGTGGTTTTATGATGGGATTAAATGTGAAATAACGTCCCATTTGAATATCTTTAGGCTGAAGAAATTTTTAGAGGTGGAGAATTAGGATCTCATATCTAAGGGGAACCTAAAAGAGGATTCTAGTGGAGGACAAGTGGTTCCTATTGGATGGTTAAGAGGAACAGATTCTGAGCGAAGGAAGTGTCCCAATAAGAATATGAGCTAGAGTTGTGGGAAGTAGGGTGGACAGACTGAGGGGTCAATTACATAGGATCTTACTTTGGTTATTTTCCAACAATTTAGTAAGTTGAGAAACTTTCGTAGCCATTATCTTCGACCGTCGGTTGAGTGACAATCTTACATTTGGATTGGAAATATATAAAATGATTTACAAGAACCCAAGATATATTGGTATTGATTAAGGATCTAGGTAGTATGAGGGTGCGGGAAGGGGATCTTTAACACCATATCATTCTAGAAGTCATATTTCTACTAGCCATGGAGGTAGAGGTAGTGGAAGAGGTGCTTCTGGGAAAGAGAACATGTATCAGCAGAGTGGAGTAACTTAGGGGACTTGGGTACTATCATAGGGAAGAGAGAAAGAACAGTTTCATGCTATTCAACCTACACTTGTGGATAGCATAACTGGACCATCGATAGTGAGATGTACTGTTATTGTATATTTTACACAATCTAGTACCTTATTTGATATAGTGCCTCTGATTCCTTTTTTTCATAACTTTCGAATGGTTTGACCCTAGTTGTGGAGTTCATAAGTGGGGTGTTAATAATAAATGCACCTTTGTGAGTTTTATCTAGAGACATCTATTTTTTCAAATAATGTTCTCTTAATGTTAGGGAGTATTGTTTTCTTTGGGATCTCTACATTCTCGACATGCTAGGTTTTCACCTTATTCTAGATATGGAATAGCCAATAGAATACCAAGTTTGCATTGATTATTACCATAGGATAGTGACTTTTATATCTCTTAAGCGTGAAAAATACACTCACAGTGGAGAGTAGGACATCAAGACAGGATTTACTAGGCCAAATCATCATCAACGGAGGAAGATCACCACAAAAGTTACTTGTCTTTTTCTAGATGATGCGGTTGTGAAGAATGATGTACTTTCACCTATAGTGAATAGGTTTTAGAATGTGTTTCTTGAATACATATTAGGACTTCCATCTAAGAGAGATGTGTAATTTCCAATTGGGCTTATATCGGGGGTTGATTCAGTTTATTTTCTACTATACAGAATGGCACTGATAGGTCTTTAGGAACTCACAACTCATCTTGATGAATTTAGGGATAATGGGTTTATCTGTCCAAGTATGTCATCTTGTGGTTCTCCAGTTTTTTTCTCTATGAAGGATAATAGTACTCTACACTTATTTTTTGATTATCGGTAGATGAAATGAATGACTATAAGGAACTGATATCCACTTCTGTATAATGACAATATTTTTGACCAGTTGAGGGGATCTTGGGTTTTCTAAATGACTGACTTGAGATAGGTGTATCATAAGTTTAGATTTCAACCTTCTAATATACTATAGGATACTTTTAGAAGTCAATATTCCCTTTATGAGTTATTTATAATTTCTTTTTTGGTTGATGAAATCACCATCAATTTTTATGGACTCAATGAAAAAAATCTTCCATTAAAACCTAGATCCGTTTTTTGTATTATTTGTGGATGACATCTTGGTGTACTCTAAGAATCATGATAATCATTCCCAAAATCATGAAATCATTCTGAGTATACTAAGAGATCATCAGATATACTCCAATATATCTAAGTGTTGGTTTTGGATTGATCGGGAACACTTCTTAAGTCACATCATCTCATAGGAAGGTGTGTAAGTTGACTCATAGAAGGTTCAATCAGTTCTATCATCAGAGCATCCCAAGAACATTTTTGATATCTATAGATTAATGGGGTTAGTAGGATATTATTAGAGGTTCATCTAGAAAAATTTTCCCATTTTTTAATACCACTTTTGGGTTTGACCAAAAAGTGGATTAAGTTTGAATGGATAGAATCATACTATATTTCCATCCAGAGAAAGAATAAGTGTTTGGCATTGGAAACAATCGTGATCCTACCTTAGTTAGTTGAGAAGTATATGATGTTTTTAGACACTTTGAGTATCGTACATGGAGAAGTGTTGGTGTACAGAGATTGATTTATAGAATATGTGTCTCGGTAGTTGAGGCCACATGAATGGAAATACCCATTCCATGACCTCAAGTTAAATATATTGGTTTATTTATTGATCTTTTGGCTGAATTATCTGTTGTTTGAAAATTTTACTCTGTATACGGATCAAAAAAAAATGAAGTACATCTTTTCACAGTGATACTTGATTATCTGGTAGCATAGGTGGGTATAGTATATGCAATCATTTGATTTTGATCTATCCTATATTATCAGGAAGGGAAATAGTGTTTCTAACTCCTTAAGAAATGAAAATCATACTAATACATTTTATGAGTCTAGTGTTGAGTTTAAGATGATGAATTTTTTTAGCTATGATGCATGTTGTGGTCTTGGAGAGTCAAGAACAGATGACCCTCGTATCATTTCAAGTGGAGTCTACACTTTTGAGAAAAATAAGTGAAATGGAAGTATGAGGATCCAAAAATATTTTACCTTGAGGGAAATCCTTGAAGGTGGGGATTCAGCTTAAAATTGGATAATAAATAAGGATGAGATCATCCATGTCATCAATTAGGTTGTTGAGCCTAGGAGTATGCAGGAGGAGCTGATGTATGAATTTTATTCCTTGAAGTGGGTGGTGCATCCAAGTGTGACCAAAATGTATTGTGACCTAAGATGAATTTTTTGCTGATTGGGTGTGAAAAAATGAGATAGAAGAGTTTTGGACTTGATGTTACACCTATCAATAGGGTAAGGATGAGCATCAATGACTTGGATGTTTACTACAATCATTTCCCATTCTGAAATTGAAGTGGGATTACATTACCATGGATTGTATAGTGGGTCTCTTGAGGACACCTTAGAAGATTTATTCTATTTGGTTGGTTGTAGAACAACTAAAAAAGTAGTTCATTTCTTCCCTATATAGGATACATTTTCAATGGATCGGTTGGGAGAGTTACACATTTTGGAGATACTCTATCTACACTGGGTTCCTTGGATACTTGTTTCATATTGTGGCTCACGTTTTACATCGTGATTTTGGAAGGGATTACAAAAGGTTCTTGGTAAACATGTTTTACTGAGTATGAAATTCCACCCAAACATTGATGGGAAGTCATAGTATATTATACAAGTTCCTGAGGATATGTTGTGAGCATGTGTTCTAGACTTTGGTTGGTCTTGGGAGAAACACCTAGCACTTATGGAGTTTTCCTATAATAATAGCTATAATGATAATATTCAGATGGAACCATATGAGGATCTTTATGGTAGGCTATAAAGATCACATATATGCTGGATGATGGAAGGTGATTCCGAGTTGTTTGGACCATGTCTCATGTAGGAGACATCAGATTAGGTTCACTTGATTCAGAAACGTATGTATGCATCTTAGAGTAGATAGATTTTGTATGCCTAGAGACGTTGAACACGCCTAGAGTTTACATTTTTTGATCATGTTCTCCTTTGGGTGTCATCTATACTGGGTCATCGTATGACACAAAGGTAGGGAATGTTGGTGTCCAAGTTCATTGGATGATTTGGGATTATAGATAGGATCGAGATGATGGCGTACTGATTGGAAAATAAATGGATATTAAGTGTTATGTATGACATTTTCCATGTGTCGCAACTTCATCGGTATCACCCTAACCCTTTTCATGTGATCTATGTGGATGACACTGAGCTTTATATAGATGTGTCCTTTGAGGATCATCTAATGTGTGTGCTTGATCATGGTGAGAAAAAGTTGTAGGGAAAGATCGTGTTGATATTTTGTGTATTATGGAAACATGGATGGGTTCAAGAGGAAACATGGGAGAGAGAATCAAATATTATGGCTAAGGGGTCCAATATTTTTTAATTGGTATCTTAGATATAATTGGGTGTAAAACTTGAGGACGAGATGTTATAAGTTGGAGAGATTGTAAGATCCCATTTTTTCAGTATGACTCTCTCTTAGTTTTTATGTCTATCTTTTCTTTTAGCAGTGTTTTCATCATTAAATTTTTTTGTTTGAATAAATAGACTCTTGTGTTGTAAGAAGACTTGATAAAAACTAGTGTATATTTACGAGAAAGTATTTTATATATAAAATGACTTAAATTTCTAGGTTTTATTCTTGTTTTAATTAACATATACCAAGTATAAATGGGTTTATTATTTCATGGGTTCTTGATTAGATAAGAAAATTTAAAAGGGTTTCATATTGTTTGAAAGGAAATTGGTATGAAAAATCAACTATATAACATTTTCACATTATGTAAAGGGGTCATACATTGTGTAATTTTTTGTGGGTTTTAATAAAATAAATCTGAGGCAACTAGTTTAAACATTACATGCCTTGTAAATTCCTGACATTCTATTCTAAACATCATGTTTGGATGAATTCTCATTTTTTTCAGCTATAGATCTTCTCCTATTGTCCCTATGGAATTCTCCAAGAAATTTTGGGGTTCCAACTTCCCCTCTAGATGTCCTTTTTGTGGGAGATATTCCTAGAATGTTTTTTTTGGTCAGTTTTCTTCCATCTCTTCCTTCTTCTCTAACCATTTTAGTGAAATTATTTGGCTGATTGCATTCTTGTTTTTTATCTTGATCAATTTTGATCTAAGAACCTATTTTCAATCATCCACGACTTTTTTCTCAGGGGAATTGGCCATTGGAATCACTATTGGATCATTGGTTAAAGGTAGTTGGTTTATTATTCAAATCCCAAAGTCTTGATTTCGAATACATGTATTTAATTATAGAACTAATTTGGATGATTAGAAAGTGATTTCCTAATTTGAATTAATTAATTTAGTAGATTAATTAATTAAGGAATTGTGAAATTAGGGATATTGGTATTATGCGTATTGATTAATTAATTGATGAATTAATTAATGGATATTGTTGTGATTCAGAAATTTATTAAATAAATGAATTAATTGTAAAGTTAATTAATGAAATGGATGTAATCAATTGATTGTTGAATTAATTTAAGGGAATTATGTGATTAATTAATTGTTGAATTAACTAATGGGTTGGTGTGATTAGGAAATTTTTTAATTTTATTAATTAATTAATGATTTAATTAATTTGATATTGTGAAACATGTGAAATAGTGATATTATGATATATTAGATAGAGAGTATGGGATATGTACTGAGGATCCAAATACTCATATGTGTTAAATGTGTGTTGGATAGGAACTGAGGCTCAAAATACCCATATGAGATAGAGAGTATTGAATAGGGATTGTGGCTCCAAATACCCATATGATATTGAGGTGTGGGACAAGGATAGAGGTTCCAAATACCCACGGGGTGTTAGATACGACATTCTACGCCCACAGGTTGTCATTGTACTATGGTTCTAATTGGTTGTGATATGAAATGAGATGATGAATGGTAATAATGGAATTCAAATATATGATTTTCCATTGGGATAGTTCATACTTCGGCATGATCTGGAGTAGGTATTGAGGTTTGGGTGTCCTAGGGATCCTAGGGGTTTATGTAGTTAAATAAATATTAATTTAATAAATGTAATATATTTACCTTATTGCCTGAATTTTATTCATTATAGAACTTCAAACACCCTCATAGACTTGATATTGTTTCACAAGTCATTTGTGGTGGACTAATGAGATGTACTCACACACTACAAAAGCTTCCTAATCATTACCTGAATAGATTTCATAGTTGCAAGACAGGTTAAGGGAAAGGGTTTCACGTTATAGGGTTGATTGGGATGGAGCATGGATGAGGGAATCATATTTGGTGTCTGGAACCTCTTAGTGTAGTTGTAAGTGTCTTTATCTAATTTGGGTTTTTATATTGACAATTGAATAATACTTGGATTGAAATATTTATTGTTTTAGTTTTAAAATTGTATTTCCTGTTTTGGTTATCATGTGATACTAGTTAGGTTTGGTTATTGGTTGTACCATTTTTTTATTCTTTCTTATTTCCATTATTGTGATTCTATGATAAAGAGGGTATATTCTCCCCAAGATATATAGTAGACCCTCACTACTGGTCAACATCCTTTTTCATGTGGGGAGGTGCACTTGAGGTCATGTGACCGACCAGTTCGGAGCACTGGTGTGTGTCACCTGGGTCAGGACATTACACATAAAAAGCCTCCAGAGTATCTATCTAAATCAATACTAGATGTTAGTTTTGTAGGAAAACTTCACCAATTATATATAACTCTCCCAAGAACCAAAAAATAATGACCCATTCCCAAAGTATGTCCTTCAATACTTGAATCGTACACATTGACTATATGTCAATCTATGGGTGACAAGTTGTTCCCAGGTCTACTTACGTACCCAATTCCCACTATAACTATTTCTAGAATATCAAGGTAAAATAGAAATCCTTAACTGAGATGATTCTTCCTGGAACCCCATGAAGGCACATCACCTCAGATACATATAACTTATTTACCTCATTAATAAAAAAAATTCTCTTTGATTGGTAATTAATAAGTTACTTTTGTCAGCTGATCCATGACAACCCATACTATATCATAACCTCTGGGAATCCTCAAAAAAACAGTCATGAAATCCATATCCAAATCATCCTACATAAATTATAGAATAGGTAATGGATATATAAGACCAATAGGTCCCTAATGCTCAGCCTTTATGTGCTGACAAGTGGAGAATCATCTATTAAACCCCATTATATCCTTCTTCATCCCATTCCATCGATATTTTTGTCACACAACATGGTACATATTGGTTAAACTTAAATATACTTTCCATTTAAAGTCATTGAAATCCCTCCTCAAGTCCTCTCAAATTATCTTGGTAGCTACTATGTGTCCATTAACATAAAAAATCTCATCAGCAGAAAGGGTCCAATAATGACCTAAACTCTTATATATGAAATTCATTTTTGAATGAAAAAATACCTAATTATGTAATATAGTTTTTAAAATTAATAGACTATCTTGGTTATTTTTGACCAATTTAGAATATATATTTTCAGATTTAAAAGACCATTAAACATCATAATTTTTAATGATATATCCTTTGTACAGTGACTATTATGATTTGTATATATTAATGATTATGATAAATTATAATTGACCCAAATAGAATAAGTGATGTCCTCAGCCTGTATAATCGTACCCTATGAATCCCATTTATCCGAGATTTTAAGGGATATGGAATCATTTTTATTTCCCATTCACCATGATCAGTTCATGATTTAACATATGAACCATGATCAGAATCATTTATCAGAGAAGTTCAAGTTTATCGGCATCATGGCCCAAACCATGTTCATTGAACCAACCTAAGAAAGAACCACCATCACACACCTTACCCTTATGGAATATGATGATGTAATAATGTTCTATGTATATAGACCCTAGGTGTATGAATTCTTATATTTTCTTTCAAATAAAATAAATAGTATACTTTTATATTTTTATAATTAATTTATAAATGATTATATAAAGAGTGATAAAAATTATATTTTGATATAAATAACTTAAACTGTATTTTTGGGAAATATATAGTTTTAATTAAGTCACCCTTTATCCTGCTAGAGAACCACTCCCCTAATCTAATCATCTGGAAAGGTCTTCGGTCTATGAATCTTCTTCTAAATATGTGATTGCAACTCGGATTGATCTCCACAAACATTCATTTATAGCTTGGATTTCACTATTGAAAGGTATGAAACCTTGGAAAATAGATGATCTTAATTCGCTTTTAGCTTTGATTTACGGATTTACCAATTTTAAATGCATATCCATTGGTTGGGGTAATTCCCGCAAAATTTTTTCCTATGCAGAAGTCAATGGATGTTCATGGAGCATAGGCTCTGTTAATATCAAGCCTAGAACTCTACGGATACATAATTGGAAATTAATATTTAACTTTAATGACTTCAAAGATACATTTGCTCAGGTATGCATAAAAAATCATATAATGAACTGGGTATTGTGGCATCCTAATATCCTATTTGAAATCACTTTGGTGATTGAAATTCCAATTAGAATGGATTATGAAATTAAAATGGATTTTTATTTTCATTATGCTCGGGTTTTAGCTGAAATTTATCTATTGGTTATGCTGATTGATATGGTTGTTTTATCTACATAGAATGATAAAATTTTATTTAGAATCAAACATTAGAAAATTACATCATTTTATATTGTTTTCTAAATTATTGGACACTCGGATTCACAATTTAGAAGTTATATTCTAGGTTCTAACTGCCAAAATAATGTTCATGATGTGTTGCACTGTCGAAAGAAGAAGAAGTAGGATTTTATTCAGAAGGCCATTGATGTGTCTCCTTTGATGGTCAATTGACATTCTAGATAGATGAAAGTTTTTCAAGCTATTGGATATGACCAAAGGATTGATTTTGAAGATCCTCTACCAAGGGATGATTCCACTCCACAGGTGCATGGAACAATCAGGGTCAGTTGGGTTGATATTTCTGAAGGAAGTAACTAAAATTAAGGAGGCATCTCTTTTAAGGACGCACTGGTCAAAGAAATGGAGGGTGAAAGAAATTAATCTAACTCAAAAGATAGTCAATAAAAAAGGGAACTCCCAGTAAAATAATCTAATAATGATAGGGTTAGGAATGAGATGCATGCTATAAAATACAGGAAAGGTATGATAGTTCTAGATTATTTAACTTTAGATAATATTTAGACCAAAGGCCAAGCTGTATATTGTGCTAAAAGTAGAGTAAAAGGAAAGAATGAGGTGGTTTGGGAACCCTCTCTACTATAGGTTTCAGGTGTGTACAGTGATGCTCTGGCTAGTAAAGTATCACTTGAATCCCTACCCTTGTATGAGGGTGCTTTTCTTATGCAGAATCGATCCCAATTGCACATTAGTCCTACTGGATTATCTGCTGAAATCAGAATGATACAGCACATTCACAAATGGAATACAATGCCGTATTCGGGAAAGGTCAATATACATGTCTCGTGCACTAACAAAAAATAATAGGGTGCACAAAGAACTGACATGCAGGAGTTTGATATGACTAAAAACTACTCTCATAAGGACTTAATGAAGCCACACAAAAAAACGAAGCTACTCTTGAGAAGGTAATAAGTAATGTCAACAATTCAAACTCATTTGAGTTTATTACGTCAAATATTAGTGAAGATTATTCAACATCCTTTGCGAATACTCCCAATATTGTGGACGTACCTTCAAATAATGAAAGTGGAAAATGGATACATACAATGTCTTGAATGAGGGGATGACACTCCTGCGGTAAAGGTGGTCACCTTCCTTACCACAACATGAGTACCTTCTCTAGAACAGGTTAATATTACCTGTTTTGTTTTATATTCTTTTCTTTTGCTACTTTGTTCTCTACTGGATATTTCTCTTTGTTTAAATGAAGAGGCCACTACACCTCAAACTTTAAAAAAATAATGGATGATTGGATGAATGATAATTAAGTCCAATGTAATTTTTATAACGTTCAGAAAGTTGTTAGTGTAGAAAAAACAAGTATTTTCCTATAAATATAGATTTTTATCTAAAAGAGAAAAATCACTTATGTAGAATATAATTTTTTAAAAATAAATATTATTTTTGAAATCAGAATATTTAAATTATCTATGGTAAATTTTTCATAATTTTCTAGGACAACTGAATTTTTTGTTAAAAATTAAATGTGGTATAAATATATGATCCAAATTATGACATCATAAAAGCCCAAAAGTGATGTAATAAATATCATAAAAAAATAAACGACCAAATATATATTTCCAATTTTAAATAATTTATTTTTTGGTTATTTTATTAAATTTATTAACGTTTAATGAATCCTCCAAAACCTATATTTTATTTTAGGTTTTTAATATCAATTATTTGTGAACATGACTCACATCCTTGTCACCAATGGTAATATTTTCATATATTTTATTGTTATACTAATTAAATATTCAAAACCAATCCTATTTTGTATAAAACATTATAAAAATTCATGGAAATGTGTTTTTTTTAATTATTTTATTATATAGAGTCCAAACACTATGTTTAGAAATTAATAAATAATTCACCTCTACTTTTCTATGAATACCCACCCAACCTCTTACTCATCTTCACTAAAAACCAATTGATCATGAATTTATTCTCAATATTACTCTATAAATCCCCCCAATGTGTTCCCAATATCTTAATAATCTCGTCCAAAGCTTTTAAAAGCACCCTCTCAGGGTAAGTGATCTCTCTCTCTCCATTTTTTCCATTCAATCCCCTTTTTGTATTATCCTTTTGAATCTAAATTTATTATATTTCTAAACATTTGTAAATATTCATTTAACATAAAATTGATGTTCCATTAATGAGATATCATTTATCCTGTCACTTTATAATGTTTATATAAGCTATTAATATGTCAAACTAGGATATCTCACTCTCTCTTCTTTAACATTAATGAACCTGAATTCTATTTGGCCTTTTGAATCTCAATTTATTATGTTTTAGTATACTTATAAATATACCTTTACTGTAAAATTTATTTTATAAGAATCATATATCATTTATATCCTCTCTTTATAACTTTCCATAATCTATTACTCTGTTATAGTATGGCATCCTCTTCTTTTCATTTTTAATTCAAGTACTTTCTTTGTAATAATCCTTTTTATATTCAATTATTCAGATATTAATGTTTTATTAATAATATCTTCATTTTCCTTATGATTCCCAAGTAATGATAAACCACCTTTCACTCTCATTAAACCCTTCCATGAACCTTTGTGTACACCTGTTATGTTATCAAAATTATCCCATTATTTTCCATGAAACAATTTTTGTGAATACCCATTCGTATTTCCTCTCAAGGGTATACACCTATATTTAACTATACTTCATTTATTTTTGACTTCCATGTATGTAACCCACACTCCATAATCATGGGATTAAAGTGATTAAATATATTTTTATATTGTATGATCCATGTGGTACACAAATTCATGTACATAACATAAATATGACAGGTGGGTCCCAAATTATATAGCTCTCAAATACATTGAGTAGCGTTTGTATCTCATTAGATACCATGTATGGTGCATAGTATTTTATCCTAGGAATAATATGTTATAATTTCACTATGGTTAGCCTTGACTTATGCTTACGTTGTCATGTTTTATGTTTTTTCAACATTCCTGTGATTCCTTGATATTATCATCTTATATCCTAATTTGATGTTCATGTTTTGGATTCCTAGCCATTTTATGTCACATTGATATGCCTATTGACTCACATGTATTAACATCACTATATTATTCTTTTATTATTCCCTTACTGGGCTTTATACCTCGTCCCTTTCTTATATACATCTCTATGTTATTCCATGCAGTATTAGAAGATCAATTGATTTTAAGGAAATTCTATAGAGTTTTAAATAATTTCATTGTATCTATACTTTATGTTATTTTGTTATGTATCAAATTGACCAGATACACTTGGCCTTTTAATCATTTGGGATTAGTTTATGTGTGTCTTTATGCAATAAATCATGATATAATGTTTATAAAATATATGGGTTTTCATAGTTGGTAATAGGGAAAGGTCTATTTATATTGAAGGATTAGAATTATAAACCCTTGGTGAAATCCTTATGGATAAGACTAAACATAGTAAAAAATTCCAAAATTTTGGTAAAGTGTAGATTAAGTGGTGTCTAAGAAAAAAATCCATGTTTGGAAACTAAAAGTTAATATGGCTCTGGCATAGTTGTACCTAGGGGTAATAACCCTGAAAAGGGTGAATTGGGAATTACCTTGATCATAATATAGTTTGTAATAAATTTTGGGAAAAAATAACTCAACAGGTATTCTTGTTGTGTTTTGGGTGTGATTATGTTTGTGGAAAAATCCAAACGACTGTGAATAAGTATGGTTGGTGTTTTCTAAAGTAGGTGTTTAAGGTGGTACAGTTTCCCAGTGTTTACAAAATTTTTGGGCCTCAAAATCAGGATTTTGGTTTTTTGCAAAATAATATTTCTTTATATGAGTGAACAGTGTGTGGATCATGAAGTATAGTTTACGGATTGCAAATTAGGTACACTAAATTGTTGGTGGAAGGAAAAATTGTTCATGGGGAGGCTCGCGGTTCGCGGAAGGTGAGTAGTTCACATAAGCAATTTATGGGATGGAATGTGGTTCATAGTAGGATTGTGGTACCTGGGATGGACCATTATTTAAGAAAACGAGATAGTGATTATGGATTCCATGAAGGAAGATAGGAGGTATGCAGACGGCGTAGGTAAAATGGTTCACGAGTTGATTACTATTGGTGAAAGATGCATGGTATGCACTAAAGGCTATACCGCATAGAACATTTAGTAAATCTAGGATTAAGGGACTTTCAGGATATATTTTTCTATATAAGGAGTTCTAAACCCATCATTACATAGATTTATTTTCATAATAAAAAAATCATTTCTCTGAGAATTCGGTGAATTCCAAACATAGTTCGCGAGAGAGAATTCTACCATGGAAGAATTGGTTCGTGGGGAAGATTCTGTGAAGTGTTATTTGGTTCATAGAAATAGTTAATTAGAGGTGTTTTGTAGGGAACGGTTACTTGAAAAAGAATAAGGTGATCTATAGAACATGAAACTAGTACACAGACATTGTATGAGGATATGGTATGCGTAGTAAGTTTGCGAATGTAGAACACATAGGTGGTACGCAGAATAGGAGACAATCTACGGAGTAGGGGAAGTTTGAAAAGGAGAGGAATTCTGTGAAGCATACCAACTTTGCAGTTCTCCTAATAAGAAAGGTGGATCATGGAGTACTCAAGGAATCTTTTAAAAGCCCTATAAAATTCACGAAAGAAATTTTCGCTAACTAACAGTATGGAAAATTTTTAATTTCATCTATGAGTAAAAAAGGTACATCAATAGAACATCTATATATAGTTGAGGATGTGTGATTTAATGAAAATTATTGGATCTACGAGTCCATAAACTTTTAGTGGATCCCTTCCAAGATCAGTGAAAAAAGGAAGAGGAAGACAGTGATCCTTTCCACCGTTATTGATCCAAAGAAACATACATGGGGAGTGACTCATGGGATTTCAATGATGAGACCCTAAATCATTTAAAGGTAGTTATCTGGGGAATATATGTGATCTAGATCAAACCTTGTAATTGGAAATGATATTTAGTGTATTTGGTACATCGGTACATTGATGTTGTATGATCATTAAACGTATCCCAATGATGGTGAACCAAGTAAAATCATTTTGTCATGAGCATGATTTTATTTCTACTCATACATTTCTATAGGAGAAAAATAGAAGTGTGTTTTGTTTAATGATGAAAAATGATCTCAAGGGGTATTAGTTTTAATCTTTCTTACCCCGATTCACCCCCCCCCCCCCCCCGGGTATTTGAACTAGTGGACCTAACAATTGGTATCAAAGGGAATGTTTAAAAGTCAGTGGTTCTCTCCCAGTAGATGAAATGAAGGTGGTCAATCACCAAGGGATTCTGATATTTTATGGAAACAATTTTCAACTGTGGTATAATCATATGCATAACTACTTATGATCATTAGAAATTGATGTATTTACAGCAACTATGAATGGATTATCGGTCGATATCAATAGTTGTGCTCTATCATAATCTGAAATAAAGGAATTGGATGCTAATGTTAAAGGGGTCAATGCTTTAGGGGGATCCCTATCAAATAAAATTTTTACAAAGGTGATGTCATGTAAGTAATCACAAGCTATGTGGGAAAAGTTGCTGAATATTTTTTAGGACGAATCAAAAGTCAGAGAAACAAAGATTAAAGTTCTATGAAAAAAATATGAGGATCTCAAAATTCACCCTAATTAGTCTTTTGATACATTATTTGATTGGGTGAATGTAGTTTTGGAAGAAATGTGTGGTCTTGGAGAAATCATTTAAGATATAAATATTGTCAAGCATATCTTGAGAAAACTTCCCTATTATTTTAATCAGAAAGTTTTTTTGTTGGAAGATAAAGATCTGAAGGAGACGACATTGGATTACATGCACATTACTATTGTTTCATATGAGATGAGAAAATATGATAATGATACTATAGAAAAGTGGAAGTCCAAATAAGTGATATTTAAGGACATAAGCAATATCCCTATTGAAGTTAATCAGGAGGAAGATAATTTGGATGATTTCATTTCATTTATCTCTTGAAATATGAAAATAGGGAGATGAAATTTCAAAGGTAAACATTCACTTTCATGCAACTGATGTGGAAAGATTGGAAATTATTTACTAAAGTGTTCTAAGAATTTTGAAGATGATGATGAAGAAAATAATTAAATTCCCCAAAAGAAGTATTCATCTAATGTGAAAGGTATGTTAATTTATAAGAGGAATTTATTCAAAACATAATATTATTTCAAAAGAAGACGAAATTTCATATGAATCTGAGCCAGAAGTGTTGGAGGACTATAAGGATCATGAGTTTGATGATGGTGATGGTTTTCGGAAATTACATAACAAAAGTAGAAGGTGACAATGCATAAGGATAAGTGGAAGGAAGAGTTAATCTTCTAGCTGAATTGGAATCTACACTTAACGATTTAAATGTTTTCAGTGCCAAAAAAATAAAGCTAACAAAGTGGTTCGTGATGCCAAAATCTATTTGTAGCTGTGGGATAAATAGATGACTAAGTTGAATGATGAAACTAAAAAATTGAACTCTTCAAAACTAGAAAGATCAAAAAATGTTGTTTAATACAAACTCAAAATTGAGGGAAAAAAATGTAAATTGATAGTTTGACTGAAACTAGAAAAGATAAAATCAATCCTATTGAAGAAATTGAAGCGGAAATAATCGGTCTATGAAAAAGTTTTAAGAATCAAGAAAAATTGTAGACCCATAGAACAAAATTAGGAAAATAGATAACATAGACAATATAAAATATGAAAGTGGTGCATGGTTGTCTAGCAAAACAGAATCTATAGTAAAATTCAAATGATAAGGCTGGTATGGGGCTTGATAGAAAATATAAATCATTGACAGTTGATGTCAGACCACAAGCACCTACACCAAGATTGAAGATTGATTTGGGTACGAAGTATAATCAAAAGATTCAGAGAACCCAAGGGATAACCAGTAGTGTAGTATTTCCATGTAAGAATGTACCTTGTATAAGATGTTATTGTTGTGGTAATATGGGACACACACAGAATGTTGTTTCTATAGAAAAGTGGTACAAAAGGGAACATGATCGATATAGGAAGTCATACATAGCTCAATTTACCAGGTTATCATTTGATGGTCACTGTTTCAGGTGTGGAGGATTCAGACACATGGCAAGATATTTCTCATCAATAATACGAAGGAATGTGATGAAGTAGACTAAGGTTGGTTATAAGTACTAGAAAAATGTATCATCAGATGATCTAAAAATGAAAAAATATTTTTACATCTACACAAGATGAAGTTTTTCCATCATATTCTGCGGAATGTCAAGTGTATCAATCCATATGGGGTATGAATTCAAAAACATGGATCAAAGTGAAAATATCTGAGCATGAAGTGGATGCATAGATTGCATTCAAGGAATCATATTGCATCGGGATATGGATCATTAACAGTGTTTGTACCTCCCATATGACAAGAAACATGGATCTGGTGATGGGAATCATGTATGATAAATAAGGTGTCATAATATTTGTTAATTATGTAGGGTTGAAAATCATTGGCTCTGGGAATGAAAAGTTTGAGGAAAATACATGAGACCTATAGATGTTTTCATTGTTGAAGTTCTTAGTCACTACATATTAGTTGTAAGCCAATTGTGTGACTTAAGACATTCTATAATATTTTCCAAGAAATTATGTGTCATCAATAAAAAAATGGTTTTGATGTATTATTGGGAAAGGGTATGAAATGAAATATCTATCTCATGAGAGGAGAAGGAGATATGTGTTTTCTGTCCAAGGAAGAAGAAAATAGGTTGTGGCATAAATGTCTTGTCCACATGATCCAAATGTCCTTGGAAGATCTGGTGAAATATGATAATTCAAAAGATCTTTCTAGATTATCATGTGATTCTACACAAACATTTGATTCCCACCAATAAGGGAAGATTATTCGAAATACATATAATTCAAAAGAGAACAACTCAATAAGATTGCTTGAGATGGTTCATATTGATGTGTGCGGTCGGATTTCATCAAGATCTATTGATGGAATGAGATATTATGTTCTCTTCAATGATGATTATAGTAGAATGTCAAGGGTTTTGATCATCACCCACAAATCTGAGGTATTTAGTTGTATAAAAACAAAAATAAGGTAAGTTGAGAATATGATGGGTCAATCAATGTAGAATATCCAAACATATAATGGAACATAGTTAACAAATTTCTTAGTAGAGGATTATCTTAAGAAGCACAGGATATGGCATCAAGTTTTGACTGTAAAATTTCCACAGTAGAGTAGAATAGTTGAGATAAGAAATCAGACTTCCAACAACATGGGCAGAATAATGCTCATTGAGAAAGACCTTCCAAAGAAATTTTGTAAAGAATCAGTGATGAACGTAGTATACACATCAAATAGAGTGTTACTATTTCTTAATGAAAAGAATGCTCCATATGAGCTATAGTATGGAAAGAATCCATCATTGAAGTACTTTTGATTCTTTGGAAGTAATTATTTCCTTCTCAATAATGAGAAACCCTGGAAGTTTGAATCCCACAGAGATGAAGGGGTATTTCTTGGCTACTCAAATAAAATCAAAGAATATAAATTCTTTAATTATTGGCTATGAAATATTATTGAAATACATGATGTAACCATAGTGGAGAATGAGAATAATATTCAGAAAATACATGATCATTCACAGGAGGATAGTGGTTAAGAATTAAGAAGATCGGGGGATGATCTAGTTCTAGAGGTTGATTCATAAGAACACTCAGATTATGAGAAGGATGAGGATAAATCTGTATCTTCCTATAGAAAAAAGAGAAGATCTGAAATTGATAAACAAAACATAATTGGTGATCAGATAGTGCTAGTGTGGACAAGGAGGATGAAGAATCTAGAATAAGAATCATACTTATCACAGGTAGTTCCTGAATTCTTTGGTGAAGCAGTGGGTGATGAGAATTGGTTTCAATCTATGAATAAAGAGCTTGATCAAATTAAGAAGAATCATACATGGGATATTGTTTCGAGGTCAAAAAAAATAATTTCATCGAGACTAAATGGGTATTTTTCTAATAAAATGAATGAAGATGGTGTTGTGATTCAAAACAAAGAAAGACTAGTGTGCAAATGGTACTCCCAGGTAGAGCGTATCGATGTTGATGAAACATTTTCACATGTTTCAAGGATAGAGACAATTCCATTATTTTTTTCATAGAAGTTCAATGAAAGTTCATGGTTTTCTAAATGGATGTCAAGATAGAATTTCTAAATGGGTTCTTGGAAGAAGAAGTTAATATTGATTAGAAAATGGTTTTCTCATTCATGAAGATTAGAATAGTGTTTTTTGGCTGAAGAAGGATTTATATGGTTTGATGTTAAAACCAAGATCTTGGTATTCAAGGCTAGATTAGTTTCGAAAAAATCTCAGTTTTCAGCATGGTAGAGTTGATTACAATATATATGTCAACCGTGAGATTAATCAATGGATGATGGTGCTATTATATGTTGATGACATAATATTTGGAGGATTATATGAAATTTAAAATCATTCATTTTTTCGAATTCAGGAAAAGTGAGTTCAAAATTTTTATGATTGGTGAACTGATGTTTTTCCTCGTTTTATAGGTAACACAAGGAAATAATGACACATTCATTTATCAATAAAAATATACCATGTAAATCCATATTCTTGCAGTAAAAAATAATACTCTAATATATCAAGGGAACTATGGACTTTGGTTTGATGTATAATTAAAAATCTCAGCAATATTTATTGGGATATATATATACAGATTGGTCCAGATAAGAAGATGATAGGAAATCAATGTCAGTTGGTGTGTTCAATCTTGGTGGATTGTATATTTCTTGGCTAAGAAAGAAAAAATATTTAATTTCATTGAGAATCACAGAAGTTGAGTATATTGAGACAAATCTTATGTACACAAAACTATTGTGGATGAAGTAGTAGCATGATGATATGGGAGTTGATGTTAAGTCTCTGATTGTCATCCATTGCGATAATTAAGGTGTTATAAATCTGAGAAAAAATCTAGTCCATCACTCAAGAACAAAGCACATTGAAATCAAGTATCATTTTATCAAGGTGAAGGTAGATCAAGGGCTTGTGAAGTTAGAGTATGTTCATATAGTACAATTGGTTGCAGACATTTGGAAAAAGGCCTTACCAAAAGAATCATTTGAAAGGAATCTACTAAATCAAGGAGTTCAGTCGAATCACTACTCATGAAAAAGTGTGGATGTGGTCCCCCTATCCCTAAGGTATGGTGTTTTTTCTTAAGGTGATACTCTGTGTTATTTTCCATGTTAGATACCTCAAATGAATGGCCTTCGGGTTCATTGATAAAGGGAGAGAAATTATGGCTTTTGAAGGATGAAAATGTCTTTGTCAAGTCATAGGAAAAAGTTTCTAGGTGGAGTAGTGAGATAGGGGGAGTTGAAGCTATTAGGGAGAGTAGTAACGTATATATAGTATCAAATATAGTGATGCTAGACGGGATAGATAAAATGGTATATTTCACGATAGTTGAGGTTTGTGATGAAATTAGGAGAGTTGTTTTGGAATGAAATGAATTGATACATTGAAAACTTTACATTATACTTTTTTTTCTCACACCGAGCATGGCTCATGTTGCCTTAGAGTATGTGTTGAGTAAATCCTTCATCTCTATATTAATCACAAGAATTGAATGCGGGTAAAAGAATAAAGGATCTTTAACGATGTATCAAATTGAGAATAATTTTCAACAAACCCAAAGGGATAGTCTTTTGGTAAAAAAATCATCAAGGTGTCTTCTCTATATGTTTTTGGTGTGATTATGTTTTTTGACAAAGCCATGTGATTGTGAATAAGTATGGTTGGTTTTTTCTGAATAAGGTGTTTAAGGTGGCCAAGTTTACTAGTGTTTTCCAAGTTTTTTTGGCCAGAAAATATAGATTGGTATTCTGAAAAGGAATATTTACACGTAGGAGTAAAAAATATATATACCATGAAGTACAGTTCGTGGATTGCAAAAGAGTTATGTGGAATAGTTCACAGAAGGAAAATGGTTCGTGGGGAGGCTTGCGGTTTTTATAAGGTGAACAGTTCATAGAATCAATTCACCGGATGGCTTCTGGTTTGTAGGAGGCTTGTGGTACATAGGGTGGCTTACCACTATTGAAAAAGAGACGTGGATTTTGTCCTCCATGAAGGAATAGATTTGGTATGCAGGCCGTGATGGAGAAATTTTTTGTAGGATGATTGTGGTTCATGGAAGATGCACGGTTCACGGTAAAAGTTGTACCACATCGAAAATTTTGAAAATATGAAGTTAAAGTATTTTTAACATCTATTTGAGTATATAAGTATCACTAATCCCATCATTACATAGAGAAATTTTCATAAAAAACATATTTTCTCTGAGAATTTGATGAAGTTAGAAGGTAGTTCAGGAGGGATACTTCCACGAAAGGTGAATTATTTTACGACAAGGATTCTATGAAGAGTTATTTGGTTCATTTAAAAGGTTCACAAAATGTTTTTTGAGGGGCACTATATCCCACAAAGGAAGACGGAAGTCTGAAGAACACAGAGCTGGTACTCGGATGCGGTACACAGACATGGTATGCGGAGGTAGTTTGTAGAGTAATAACAAAGAGGCGGTATGCGAAAGTAGAGATAGTCTATAGAGCAGGGGAAATTCACATAGGAGAAGAACTCCACCAAGAATTCCCTATACACAGTTCGTGGAATAGTCAATGTGGCTCGTGGAGGACTCAAGGGAGCTTGAAAAAGCACTAAAATAGTTTTCTAAATCAATTTATTCTAACTAAAAGTACATGGAAAATTGAGTTCCATCTAATGGTGAAAAAGGGACTTCAACATAGAATCTATCTACAGTTGAGTATACATGCATTCAGGTACATTAAAGGTCATTCAATTCCATAATCTATGATTGTATATCTTCCAATTTCAATTAGAAAAGTAAGAGAAAGATGATGATCCTTTCCACCAGTAGTGAGCTAGAGAAAGAGACCTAGGGAGTGACCCCTGAGAATGCAGTGAGAATACCCTAAATCTTGTAAAGGTAGTGGTCCTAGTAATAGAAGTGATCTAGCCCAAACCATATAATTGGTAGTGAGAAATAGTGGATTTCATACATCATCACATCGCTTTTGTATGTTCCTTGGACATATCCTAGTGATAGTGAACCAAGTAAAATCATTGTGTCTTGTGCATAATTTAATTTTTCTTCATAAATTTCTATGGGAGAAATAGATAAGTGTGTTTTGTTTAATGATAAATCAATATCCAAAGGTGTAGTTGTTTTAATATCTCATACGATGATTCACACCACCCCCCCCCCCCCTCTCAAGATATTTGACCTAGTGGATCTAACAATAATGATGACTTGTTTACCCCTGGTTTGACACCCCCAGGACATGATTTTCTAAATTCACAATATCTTTACAAACCATTATTAAGGGAGAAAAAAATTCCCTTGACATTTTATATTATGAAATTGTCCATGGATAACTTAGATTGACAACTAGAAATTCATAGGTTAAGTAATACTTGTGATTTTTCAATTATCCCTTTAATGTATATAGTTTCCCTCTTATATGTTTAATAGTTTAAAAATTATCATCCCTAAGTTTATTTTAAAAGAAGTAAATTTTTAGAACTAGAATCAAACATTTAATGGTAGACATATCATCCATTCATGAATATAAAATGTTCTATTTGACTATGGTTCTATAAATTCTTTCTTATTATGAATGTTTAGTATAACAATTCAAAAACCACATCCAAATATAAAAGTATAAATATATATGAAAATGGAAAATGAGGAAATTATAAAATACCTGGTATATAACTTCTCCCATGACCATATTTGCAGGCTAAAATTCCTTAAGAACCTTGTGATACTCCCTTTAGCAGAATTAAATGTTATTCTAGGTATGGATTATAATTCCTTTTATAAATCCAACATAAATTTCCAAGAGAAGGAAATCACCCTCTTCATCTCAAATCACACTCTAATTATTTATAACTGAAATGAGTATGAATCTCTTCTGGAATCATCATCTCAATCGTGGATACTACTTCCTTATGAGAAATTATATATAGCTCAAATGATTGAGACTAAGGAAAAAATCATTCTTGATAACATTCCCATTGTGAGGTAATACGCTAATGTGTTTACCAAATAATTTCTTAATCTCCCTCCTAGTAGAGAGGTTGAGTTCCCAATCAAACTAATACCTAAATAATTTCCAATATCCATGAATCCTAATATAATTTCCACTATTAAAATATAATAGTAAAAGTAGAAACTATATAATAATCTAGATAAGTGGTTTATACACCCAAGTGCTTCACTGTGAGGTGATTGATACCTTTTTATCAAGTATAAGTATGGTTTAATGAACCTCTATAGGTATTATTTTGAGCTTAACAAGATCGTGATAAAGAACAAGTATTCCCTTTAATAGATTTATGACTTGTTTAATCATCTATAAGTAACCTAGTATATCTATATAGTGGATCTTAAGTAGGGTTATTATCAACTAAATTAAAAGAATAAATATATCCCCAAGAGTAGTTTTTGTAAAATTTATGGGAACTATGAGTTCATAGTGATTCTATTTTCACTCACTAATGAACCAATTATATTCATGGACATAATGAATAGAGTCTTTAGGAATTTTCTTGAATAATTTATGGAAGTATTTATATATGTTATTCTTATCTAATATAAAATCAAGGACAGGCATGAGGAGAATTTTAATGTCATACCCAAGGCCTTGAGAAAAGAACATTTGTGTGTGAAATATAGTAAATGAGAGTTTTAGATAAAATTATTATTATTCATGGGAAATTTTATCACCATTAAAGCGATGTATGTAGATCCTTTAAATACATAGGTGATTGAAGGATGTCCTATACCAATATCTATTAGGGAGATCAATGGTTTCCTTGGATTATCTAAGTACTATCGTCGACTTGTGAGAAACTTCTTATGATTTTCAAGCCCACTAACCAAGATAACATAGAAAAGAGTGATGTTTTTATGGACTGATGAATGTGAGGATAGATTAAAAGAGTAAAAGAAGAGGATAATAATTACACTTGTTCCCACATTACCCACCAAAGTGGAAGTATTTGTGATCTATATTTATTTTTCTAAAAAGGCTTGGGTTGTATACTCATGGAAGATGGAAAATTGATGGCCTATGCCTCCTAATTAAATATCCATGAGAAGAACTACCCAATACATGATCAAAATATAGTTTTAGTGATCTTCACATTGAATATTTCGCAACATTATATATATGAGGATATCTGTAACATATATACATATCATAAATTTCAAAATTACATATTCACACAAAAGGAGTTCAATATTAACCAATGAATTTTTTTAGATATGTTCAAGTAATATTATTTTTCAATCCATTACCATCCTAGTAAGGAGAAGAAAGTGGAAGATTCTCTGAGTATAAAGGATATTGCAACCCTGTACATGAAGAGGATTGTAATAGATCCAATATCATTGGACATGAAAAGTTAGGAAATAGGAATCATAAAAGTGACTTCATCTTGCCTTTCTCAAATAACTTCTCTTCCATTCATTATTGAGAGGATCACAGAGTCCTAAAAATATGATGAGGAGCTACAAAAAAAAGACAAAAATATTATGGAGTTTAAATTTGATAAATATGGAGTTATGATGTTTAGAAACTGGATATTTATCTCCTTAAAAATAGTTAGAGAGGGAACTTTTAGATGTTGCACATAGCCCATCTTTCTATATTCATTCAGTAAGTACAAAGATGAATATATATCTGAAAAAAACTTCTGGTGGGATAACATAAATAGGTAAATTATAGAATTTGTATCTTGATGCTCTGTATACCAACAATTCATGGCTTAATAAAAAAAATATAAGGTTTTAATGAAATATTTTCACATACAAATATGTAAATGGGAAAACATAACCATAGATTTCATCATAGGACTCCCAAGGACATATAAATTAAACAATTCCATCTAAGTGGTGTTGATTTCCTTAAAAATTCAATGAATTTCATTACAATCCAGGAAGATTTATCTCTTGTCTAACTCACCAAGATATACATAAGGGAATTGGTGAGACTACATAGAGTACCGCCCTCTATTGTATCTGATCAAGATCTGAGGATTACCTAGATGTTCTATAGAATCCTCTAGCAAGCATTAGATACAATGCTTGTTTTTGTTACTAATAATCTCACTCATATGATTTTTTAGTATAACAGGATAATTAAAACTCTATAGAATATGTTGAGATATTGTTCAATGGTTTTTCCAAGATGTTTGGATCAACACCTTCTCCATGTGGAGTTCTCATATAACAAAATTATTTATTCTATCATTCAAATTGTGCCTTATAATGATTTTTATGGAAATAGGTGTCACACTCCTACATGATGGGATGAAATTAGAGAGCAGAAATTGATGGGACCTGGTCTTATCCAAGAGATTATAGAGAGGCATCAAACTATTAAATGTTATATGAAATCTGTAAAATGTAGATAGAAAATATATACAAACAATAAATGATGATTTGTAAAGTTTGAGGTTGGGGATAATGTGTTCCTTAATATATCATTGTGGAAGAAATTCATGAGGATTGGTAGGAATAGAAAACATAAACCTAGATACCTCAACCCCTTTGAGATTATTTTTTTCATCGGATATATGTTCTATCATCTAGAACTCCCACCTAACTTATCTCAAGTACAAGATTTCATCCATGCATCCCACTTTAAGAGGTCCATACTTGACCCCTAACATGTACTATATCCTAAGTTGGTACCTTTAGACAATGATAATTTATACAAGGAGTAGCTAGTGAAGATCTTATATCATAAAGAAAAAGTTATAAGAAATAAGACAACTCGCCTGGTCAAAGTACTATGGGAGATCCACGATTTTGAGGATGTAGCACGAGAACTTCAAGTGGTGATGAAATAGATGTACCCTAATCTGTTTTAGTGTAAAAGATTAATTTTTCTTTGGGAGAAATTTATAAAGGGGGGAAATAATGAAACGACCTGAACACTTATAAATTAAATTACCTTTTTAATGAATAATTTACTTATTAAGTAATATTTTAATAGAATGAACATACCCAATTTTAGTTATTTTGTACTGTTATAAAATATACCATACTATATTTAAAAGTATATTAAATATCATAATCATTGATGATATATCCATTGTATAGTGAGTGTTGATATTATTATATATTAAGGGTTTTGTTAAAGTCTAATTGATATATATAGAATAAGTGATGACCTCAACCAGGATGATCATGCCCTATGAAGTCCATTTATCATTACTTTTGAGGGAGATGGAATCATTGATATTTTACATTGACTAAGACCAAGTTGTTATTCAACCATTGAAACATGGGAAAATATTTTATAGGAGAAGTTCAAGCTTATTTAGATCATAGTTCAAACCATGTTTGTTGAACCACCCCAAAAAAGCACCACCATAACACACTATACCCTTAAGGTGTATACTGGTCTAACAAGGGGTTATGTATCTGGACCCTAGAAGTATTATTTTTTATATTTTATTTAAAATAAAATATCTATTATAATTATATTTTTTATTATTAATTTATAAAATAGTATATAAATAGTGGTAAAATTTATATTTTGATATTAAGAAACTCAAATTTTATTTTTTGGGAAATATATAGATTCAATTAAGTAAATATTTTGGATAAATTAAAAAATATTTGAAAGAAATGTTATTTTATAAAAAAATTCTTATTAAATAATATTTATTTAAATATAAATGATATTATAATTTAGTGATTTCCAAAGTATTTTCTGTAACGGTTAAAAATTTTGTTAATATTGTAAAAACTAATATTTTGCTATAAATATAAATTTTAATTTAAAAGATAAAATTATCATATTTATAAAACTATTTTCGTAAAATAAATATTATTTTTGAAATGAACCCATTGAAAATATTCAATGGTGAATTTCTCCTAATTTTCAGAGATAGTCAAATATTAGGTTAAGAAATAAAAATATTACAAATATACGGTGTGAATTATGACATTATAATAGCCCAAAATTAATGTAATAAATGGTAAAAAAGGAATACACAACCAAATACTTATTTTAACTTCAAAATAATTTTTTAGGTTATTTTATATATTTTAAAAACATTTTATGAATCCACCAATATTTGTATTATATTTTAATGGTTCAAAATCAATTCTTTAGGAAAACAACACACTTACACATCACAAGTGGTATTATTTTAATATGTTAATTTCATGGAAACATAAAATTTAAACTGCATAATTTTTTTGGTAGAAACCATGGGTAAAACACATTGTATGGTTTCTGGTTTTTATTATTTTATCTTATAGAGTCTGAAACCTATGTTTTGAAATTAATAAAGAATTCCCCTCTATTTTGCTATAAATACCCGTCCAAACTCCAACACCTCTTCACTAAAACATGATTTATAATCAATTTCTACTTTAAATATCTCATTAAGTCTCTCATAATTTATTCCCAATCACATAATAAGATCCTCCCAATATTTTGGAAGCACCCTATCAAGGTAAGGGATCTCTCACTTCTTTTCCATTCAAGAACCTTCTTTGTATTTAGAATTTTTATTCTCAATTTATTTTTTATAATAATTTATAAATATACCTTTAATATCAAAATTATGTTCTATTAGTGTAATATCATTTATCCCCTCTTATTATAACCTTTAACAAAGTCATTATTATGGTGAATTAATGGATCTCTCTCTATTCTTTTCCAGTCAAGCCCCTTCTTTGAATTTTTCCTTTTGAATATCAACTAATTATGTTTTCATATGTTTATAAATATCCCTATACTATATAATTGATTTTTTTATGAATGATATTTTATTTATCCTCTCTCATTATAACCTTTACCTATGTTATCACTATACTGAAGTAAGGGATCCTCTTCTCTTCCTTTTTATTTTATGTACTTTCTTTGTACTACGTCTTTTTATTTTCAATTGTTCGTGTTTTAATGTGTTTTTACACACCTATTTACAGTCCATATAAAGTACAAGTAATTAGGGACCATATTTCACTCTCATTAAATGCTTCCATGAACCGTTATGTACACTCGTTATGCTACCAAAATTAAGCATTGATTTTCCATGAAAAACTTTTTGTTAATACCCATCCTCATTTCCACTCAAGGATATTCACCTAGATGTAACTATCCTTCATTGATTTTTTAATTCATGTATATAACCCACAAACCTTAAACATAGGATTAAAATTGATGAAATACATTATTATGTTGTATGATCTATGTGGCACAAAAATTCATATACATTATATGAATTTGATGGGTGGGACAAAAAATTATATATCCCTTAAATGCATTGGGTAATGATTTTATCTCATGAGGTACCATCTATGATGCATTGGAGGTTATCCTAAGAACACTATGTTATGATTTATTTGTGGTTATCTTTTACTTATGTTTATTTTATTATATTTTATGTTGTTTCCACATTCCTATGTTGCCTTGACATTATCATCATATATCATTACTTGATGTTCATGTTTATTTTTTTAACCCATTTTATGTCACCATGATGTGCCTCTCGATTCACATGTATTCCATTCATCATGTTATACTTTTATTATTCCCTTACTGTTATTTATATATCACCCCTTTTTTATATACATCCTTAAGTTATCTCATGAAATATTTGAAGATCGAAGGATTTTAAGGTCATGTTATGGAGCTTTAAATAATTTCATTGTATATTTGCCTAAATTTATTATTCTATATAGACAATTACCCAAATGCACTAGAGCTTCCAATATTTTGGGATTTTATTGTGTGTGTCATTATGTAAAAAATCATAAAATAAATTTTATAAAATATATGGGTTCTCATAAGTCTAGTCTAGTGGTATATCCCCTCCATATATATTATCACTCGTTATAAATAAATCTGAGTCTAAAAGCTCACTCCCCTCCACCCTATTAAGAAATGAAGATGAAATTGAAAAAGATGTAAGATATCTCCCGTAATAATACTCATGAACACTCATATATAGCTCACCAAAAACGTCCATCATATTCTAGTCTCAGATGAACTTCTAAACCACCTGGTTCTGAGTCTTCTTGATCATTGCATCCAAAATTATGCTCCCTTTACTAGGAGTATAATGTAACTCAAAATAAAAATATTTTAGGTACTCCACCAATCTCTTGTAATAAAGGTTTATATCAACATAAGAGAAAAACATTTCAATATATTATCATCTATATATACCAAATGCCTTTCCACTATAACATAGTTTCACCAGGAACTCAAGGCAAGAACTACCATAGTAAATTCCAAATCATGAGTTTTGTGTTTACACTCATGTAGCCCCAGCTTACTAGGACCATAAGAGACTACCCAACTGTCTTTCATTATAACTACTCCTGGTACAACTCCCCACATATCAAAAAATAGATTATAATCCTTATATTTATTGAGTAAGTTCAATATCATCACATAATTCAATCCATCTTTTAAATCCATAAATGATTTATCACAACCACTATACCACTATAATTTCCACCCCTTCGTGGTTAGGACAATAAACATTAATACTATTCAAGATAATCCTTCTATAAAAATATGATAGTAACTATCCATACATAAGATGTTGAAAACATTGAATACTTTCTTGGGTATCTCCCAAGAAACCATAGCCTCAACATTCTCTAGATCCACTGATACTTCTTACTCAAATATCACATTCCTTAAGAATTGAACCTGATTATTCCAAAATTGAAACTTTTAGAGTTTTATATAAATTTTTTTACCTCTTATCATTCTCCAAACTACCTAAAATGTTGATCATTTACTTCCCTTTACTTGAAGTACAAAAATATATCATTGATGAACACAATAACAAAGGATCCAAAATAAGGGTGAAAATCCCAGTTTGTCATATCCGTAAACAACGTGAGAAAATTCATCAACTTGAATGGAATCAAAAGATACTCAAAAATATTATACATGCTCTTGAAAAATGTATAATTAATGTAATGAGGGTTCACCATCAACTAATGGCCACCTAAATGGAAATCAATCTTAAAGAAAACTTGAGAACCCTTAATCTGGTCGAACTTATCATCAATATGAGGATGTGGATATCAGTTATTAACTATTTCTGGGTTAATTTTATGATAATCCACACACAACCTCAAATAACTATCCACATTCAAGGTTAATAGTACTAAAGAAATCCAGGGGGGCTACTCATATAGATAAACCCTATTTTCTAATGACCCGAATCTGGAGCCACTCAACTGGTACCCCATACCTGGTTCTCCAAATGACCTCAAGAAAATTTCCCCAAATTCTAGAGGCTTATAACTAGAATTGATGGCCTTGGTGAGTCATTGGGGAAACTATTCCCACATTTGGTAAAGTATACAAGGGAGAGGATATAACAGTCAATAGCGGAAGCAATAAACAACATACAATAACTGAAACTAAACAGAGGAAGCAATGAATATATAGTTATGATGATAATGATGTAGCAGGTAAAGGTATCTAAGGAAAGTATCAAACAATACAACTTGAGGAAAGACAACTGAGAAACAAATGCTTAAAGTAAACAGTAGCTCCAGCAGCATCGCAAGCCTGAGCTCGGTCCTATGCTCTCCAGCTCCAACTAGCAATCATGTACCTAAAGTAGAAGGTACACAATCTTTATCCACACCTGCAACCATATAACCTATTTGGGCCGAAAAGCTGGACCCAAATAGGGTGTGAGACTAATCCCAGTAGGAAATCACCATAAGATTTGTGCCCTACTGTTAGCGAGCAATATAGCAAAAGTAATGGAAATAAACACAGTAGAGAAACATGAGTTCACTAAATTAAACAATCCTAAAAATATCCATTAAAATTTATTTATTAATTTAATTCAGTAATTTAATTATCAATCAAGGAATCTAGAAAACAACTCTATATTCCCAAGGCATAGCAAGTAACACAACAGGTATCACAGTAGACAACCTAAACAACAAGCAGTACAAAACCCAAGATTGTTATTTGGCTTGGTGGACTCATCACAACCAACCAAACAATATTCACAATGACTCTTTGGGTGGCTCATACTAGTAGAACCCTCTAGTCAAGTAATCATACAAAGGCATAGACACTCTGGGAAGCTCTCTCTGTCAATTCCTCTACGGTCTGGTAACGATAGCTATAGACTCTTTGAGGAAGCACTTATGTCTAATTCCCCCTTGTAGTCTCGATACATAACTTGGGACACTATGAGGAAGCACAAATTCCAATTCTCGTAGGTCCTGCGAACAATACTAAAATATAACAGACTCTCTAGGGAAGCCCTTAATCGCCAATTCCATCTTTAGTCTACCGCACTAGGTTCACACAGCCCTGAGCAGTCTAGTCGAGCATAATCGACTGTCAGTAGCCCTATGTATGTTCAACAACTACTAGGATAATAGATAAAAAGCATCAAAATCATATAAACAGCAGACAATACATGAAATCCATTATATCAATGTAGGCAATAAATGCAACAAGGTCTGCCTCACAGGCAACCTAAGCCAAACAGTGATAAACTGCCAAAACAAGGGAAAACACCCATGGGGTGATCCTAAAACATAATAAAAAAGCAATAATTATTCATCTAATATCCTCAAGAACACATGAAATCTAGGGAAGATAATAAAATAAGATCAATACCCTAACCCGAGATACCCGAAACATGGGAATCCGGAACATTTTGCACAAAAACTCAACGACATTCAACGTAAGGTAACAAACCACCTACCTCGATCGTAGGAGATCGATATACTTAAAAAATTGCCTATGAATCAGTCTAAAATAGAGTAGATCTTCAAAAAAAATCTAAAATGTTCAACCCCATATAACTCTCATAAGAGAAAGAGTTGGGAAACATGGTCAAAGAGGAACCAAGAACTCACCGTTGTGATTTTATTGCAACCAACGACGTTAAATTTGGATAACTGGTAATGGATCGATGGCTTAGAGAATATCTTTAGACATACCCTCGCTCTTGGTTGAAGAATCTAGAGAAGAAGACATTTTTGGGGTTAAGACGTTACCTCGGTCCTTTTAACGAAAAAAAAGAAATTACACGGTGTGTACTTTTAGAGTACATGGAGTGTACTAAGATTTTCTGTACTCCACATTAAGAATCCTCCACATTACCCCTACATGTCCATTTGTGTTTCCACGACATGGCCAGCACATGCCCTTGAGAAACATCAAAGTGCACGGTGTGTACTCATAAAGTACAAGGCGTGTATTTTGAAAATTTCCAGATTCTCCTCCTTTTTCCCAAGAATGACCAGAAAGGAAAAACATACCTAAAAATACGGTACTGGTTCTTACACACTTCCCCCCTTAAAGAAATTCATCCCTGAATTTCCCTAGAGCGGTGCAGAAGAAGAAACCCCGAACAACTATGTCCACTGTGATCACATATCGGCCTCCCTTTCCCAAGTCTCATCATGTACACGGTTGTTCTTCCATAACACCCGTACCAGAGGAACAGACTGGCCACATAGTACCTTTTCACTATGATCAATAATCCTGATAGTATGCTCCTCGAACGATGAATCCTACTCCAGATCAACCTCCTCAGGTTGAAAACATGATACGGGTCTGAGAAATAGCGTCGAAGGTGAGAAACATGGAAGACGTCGTGCATATCCTAGTACCTCTGAGGTAACTACAACCTATAAGCAACTAGCCTGACTCTCTCCATAACCACAAATGGCCCAACATATCTCAGTAAAAGCTTTCCCTGTCTTCTGATCCTCTTATGTCCCAACCCCGGGGAAACACGTAGGAAAACCTGATCTCCGACCATGAACTCCAAAGGTCATCTCTGCTGATCAGCATAAGATTTTTGTCGAGACTGTGCAGTAGCCATCCTCTTCTGAATCAACTCCACATATTCTGTGGTCTCTTGAACAAGACGATGTCCCAACATAGCTGCCTCTCCTGCCTCCATCCAACACAATGGTGATCGGCACGGTCTACAGTACAAAGCCTCGTAAGGTGCCATCTGAATAGTTTCTTGAAAACTATTACTGTAGGAAAACTCAACTAGAGGTATATGTCTCTCCCAAGAACCTCCAAAATCAAGGAAGAATTCTTGTAGAATTTCCTCAAGCACCTGAATCGTGTGCTCTGACTGGCCATCTGTCTGGGGATGGTAAGTTGTACTTAAAAGTACCTGTGTACCCAAAGCCCACTGTAGCCCTTTCCTGAAATGTGACATATAGAAGGCGTCCCTATCTGAAATGATATTACTCATAACCCCATGCAATCGTACATATCACAAATGTACAACAGTCCAAGATCATCAACACTGAAGGTCTCTTTAATTGGCAAGAAGTGAGCACCCTTCGTTAGCCTGTCAATGACAAACCATACTGCGTTATTTCCCCGAGGCGATCTCGGTAACCCTGTCACGAAATCCATCGCGACATCATTCCACTTACACTTGGGAATGGTTAGCTGCTACAAAAACCCTAATGGTCGCTGGTGCTCCACCTTCACCTGCTGACAGGTGGAACATCTCCTGACAAAACCAGCAATATATTTCTTTACACCTTGCCACCAATACTGGCGGTGTAGATCATGATACATCTTGGTGAACCCAGGATGAACTACCCAAAATGAGGAATGAATGTCTTGCATCATCTCGTCACGTATATCAGTTGGCACCCATACCCATCCCTGGAAATGAAAGATCTCACCCTCACCTATGGTCCATCTGGGAAGAGGGTCCTCTCCTGACATGCTTTCCCGTAGAACTAGTCCTTCATAATCTGATAGCTTCCTCATTTGAACTCGGTCATGGAGGGTAGAGGTAACAGCTATAGATGAAAGAAAAGTCTTCCTCTATCTATTGCGCACCTCCAAATTCATTTCAGATAACTGAGCCATAAGATGCCACTAGCTACTGGCCTCCTGAACTGCATGTATTTGTGTCCTCCTGCTCAGTGCATCTGCCACAGCGTTGCCTTTCCTAGGCATATAAATAAGCTCAAAATCGAAAGACTGTAGGTACTCATCCCACATCTACTCTCTCAGATTCATATCATGCTATGTGAAGATATACTTGAAGCTCTTATGGTCAGTATATACCACAAAATGCTCTCCCATAAGATAATGTCTCCAACAACACAAAGCATGAACAACTGCAGCCAACTGTATGTCGTGCGTAGGATATTTCCACTCATGTGGCCTCAACTTCCAAGATCCATATACAATAGCACGATCATCATGCAAAAGCACTACTCCATGCCCGATTCCAGATGCATCACAAAAAATTTATAACTATTGCCTGACTCCAACAAAATTAGAATCGGTGCTGAAGTCAATCTCCCCTTCAGCTTCTGAAAGGCTGAATCGTAGGCTTCTGACTAAACATACTTCACCCCCTTCTCAGTCAAGCCTATCAACAACACTACTATGTGTGAGAAGTCCTATATAAACTGCCTGTAGTAACCATCCAGCCCTAAGAAATGTCGCACCTCGAATACATTCTTCGGTTGCTCCCAGGTAACTACTGCCCTCACCTTCTCTGGGTCTAGCGATTCACCTGTCTCTGAGATGACATGACCCAGGAAGTGAATATCATCCATCCTAAAGTGGCACTTTAAGAGCTTCGCATATAACTGATCCTCCCTCTGTGAACTCAAAACAATCTCAAGATGGGTAGCCTGGTCGTGTCGAGTGTGAGAGTACACCAAGATATCGTCCATGAAAACCACCACAAACGAATCCAAGTAAGGATGAAAAACTCTGTTCATCAGTGCCATGAAAACTACTGGCACATTCGTGAGATTGAACGATATAACCAAATACTCATACAGACCATACCTGCTCTGGAAGGCTGTAAGAGGTATATCATATGGTCTAACACGCAACCGATGGTGTCTGGATATCACGTCTATCTTCGATAACACTCTGGATCCTCGAGGATGATCAAAGAGATCATCTATCCATGGAAATGGATATCGTTTCTTGACCATCAAGTGGTTTAGATTCTGATAATCCACACAAAGCAATAAAGTACTATCCTCCATCTTTGCAAACAGAACGGGCGAACCCCAAGGAGAAGTACTGGGTCAGATTAAACCCTTTCCCTATAACTCCTCCAACTGCTTCTTGAGCTCCTGCAACTCAGGTGTAACCATCTTATAAGGAGTAATGGACATCGGTGCCACTCCTGGCACAAGATCAATAGATAAGTCTACCTCTCAATCTGGAGGAAAACCTGAAATGTCTTTTGGAAAGACATATGGAAAGCAATGAACCACTGGAAGATAATCTAACTGAGAATTCCTCTGATCATCTAGATATAAGCTCGCAATATGATCCGTAGAACCACCCAACCCATGATGCTCTAGTCCATCTCTGCTCACCTGGACATACCATTCACCCTTGTGAAGAAAAGATCCGCCCTCCGGTGATGTGAAACTCACCCTACGGTGGTAGCAATCGACAAAGGTCTAGAAGGTAACTAACCAGTTCATCCTGATAATGATATCATAGCCTGTCATCTCCAAAACATAGAGACTCCATGAAAAACGACACCCACCAACCTCAAGGGGGAAGTCTAAGAACTGACAGGTGCTAGAAGTTCTAATTCCTAAGGGAGTGTCTAGCATCAACATATCCTCAGAAGTATAAACAGTAAGTCTAAGGCTTTCCAAATTATGCATAGAAATAAGGCTATGAGAATCTCCTATATAGAAAAGTGCAGAGGATAAAACTGAGGCTACTAAAATCGTACCTCGAATGGTAGAATGTCCAAGATCCTGCTCCTGATGAATCTGCTCTACTACAAAAGTTCGGCCTGCACCTCGGCCCTGTGTTGCAGCCTGAGATCCCTTAGCTGGCCCTCCATGAGCCTACCCACTTCGTCCACAGCCTTTAACCTAGCCTGAATGACCTAAAAAACTCTAGCCCCAAGTCTGCTACGGAACTGGCAATCCTTCTCCTGTACGCAGAGTCAAAACTGATCCTCCTTCACTAGCCTCTGGAAGGAGACCCTTGCAAAAACGCTGGAGATGACCCATCTTGCCACAGGATCGGCACTCCACTTGGTCACTCGGGCACTGAGGCTTATTTTTCATGTTTCTTCCACACTTATGACATGCCACTCGGTTTCTAAAGGAAAGATCTCATCTACCATAAGTAATACCTCACTTCCTTGAGTCACCTCGTGTAGAATCTCAGTGGCGCTTCCTGCTGTCTACCTGAAAAGAATCAGCCCTGTTAGCTAAACCGCCCTAGTCCATAGATCCAGTCTCCCTCAGATTTCTCTCTATGATAATCACCTGGTTGACTATCAGAGTAATAGAAGTCAATTGAAAGACGTTCACCTGCGATCTGATGTCTGGTCTCAGGCCTTCCTCAAACTTCCTTGCTAAAAATAGCTCACCATTCCCCAGAACATGAGTGAAACACCGTAATTATTTGAAGTGGGAGGAATAATCCATAACTGTGAGAGTACCCTGTTACAGGTTCATGAACTCTCTGGCTCTGTCAGCCCTCAGTGTCATCGGGTAAAAGTTATCATAGAACATATGATGAAACTTGTCCTAAGTCATAGCCCATTAGCGCCCTACCTACGAAACCACATCCCACCATCTCTTGGAAAAATCTCTCAGCATATAAGTCACAAGCTACACTCTCCTCTTCAGAGGTATCTCCAGGTGCTCGAAGATAGAGAAAATGGCCTCTATCCCGGACTCTGCAGCCTATGGTCCTCCATCCCCTGTGAACGTGGGAGGATGTTGCTACTGAAAAACCCGCGTCAGCTCTGCCATATACGGAGCAGGCTGCTGAGCTCCCTGGAAGGTCTACATGAATCTCTTGAAGCCCTCTTTGAACTGAGCATCAGCACCAGTGTCTGGAATCACTGCAGGTGCCATATCTGGGACGATGTTCAGAACTACTGGTACTCCCTGATCTGTCGTATGAGGCGTACAGTCACTTCCTGGTTCCTAACGTGCAATGGGAGGACGTCTTGGTGACATAGCTCTAAAAGGTCAAAATCACACCTTCATTAAAGACAAACACAATTTCAAATTAAGAGATTAAAATGTAATAGGAGATAAAAACTGTAAAATTTGGGGAAAACATGACTACATGGCGTGTAGTACCACTACAAGTCATGTTTCCTGAAATTTTACCCTGGGTGTGTACCTTGGCCATAAATGGCTATGTACACCACCCGGCTACACGGCGTGTTATCAAGATACATGGTGCGCACTAACCCTTTTTCTTCTGTCCCAGTTACTCTTACACAGCAAGGAACACGCACTGTCCCAACAGGAAACAACATGTTGTGTTCAAGGAAGACATGGCGTGTACTTAACATGCCTTACCTGGACCGTGGTGTTAGTGACACGGCCTGACACATGGTCGACACTACACAGTGTGTTCATGATGGGCACGGTGAGTACAAGAAAGGGTAACACCAACTTGTGTTGTTTGTGACACGGTCGGGTACCTAGATCATACTACATGTCGTGTAAGATTCAGACACAGTGTGTATGTAAAAATATAACATGGCCCATGTTGTTTGTTACACGGTCGGTGTACCTATTTCAAACTACTCGGCATGCTAAACTAGTACATGGCGTATTCCTATAATATTATCACAACCCTATGTCCCTATCCACACAGTCCGTGACACCGCTATAGACTACTCGGCGTGTATTCATAAAGTACACGCCGTGTATTCTGGGTTTTTTCGGACAGTAGCCTCATAACTGTACCGAGGCCCAGGAAACATAGAAAAATAAGTGTTAAGGTGCCAAATTCTAATATTTGGGGGCCAATACTCCCCATGAATAAAATATTGGCATCATAAAAATGCATATAACAAGTAAACAGTATAACAAACTCACGACCCACCAAATTCTGATCCTTGAGGGTCCATAACACCTCTAAGACCAAAGTTTGGAATCCATGATAAAGAAGCAATAAAAAAATGATACCCTATCAATATAGTAGGTATTAAATCACAGCAGCTATCACAACATCATGCATTTTCTATCACAAATTCTATCACAACAGCATGCAATATCTAATGCAATCTAGATGGCATTGAAAAATGCCTGACATATGATTTCTTAACAAGTGTCGGTTTTATGCATGAGATGGCATACCCTCATCTCATCGGATTTCAAGAAAATAGAACCACAATCATATAAATAGAAACAGCCCAAAACAAGTGCACCACCCAATGGTGAAGTCAATTAAACTGTAACATTTGCAAAACTCAAAAACTGCAATATTCGAGGTAATATGGCTTTTTCCATGTACATGGGTTCTAGAACTCCCAGGAACAACTATTTACCATTTACCTATTCCATCCTATCCCTGTCTAATTTCAAAAAATAGTACATCAATGGAAATGGAATGAAACCCCCTTTGATACCACTTTGTAATGACATGAATCTGGAGACACTCAATTGGTGCCCCGTACCCGGTTTGCACATGACCACAAGCGCATTTCCCCAAACACTAGAGGTTGTCGACTAGAAGCGAGGGCCTTGGTGAGTCTTTGGGGAAACTATGTCCACATTTGGTAAAGTATTCAAGGGAGAGGAAATAACAATCAATAGCAGAATTAGTAAACAACATACAACAACTGAAACTAAATAGATGAAGTAATGAATATATAGTAATGATGATAATGATGCAGTAGGTACAAGTATCTAAGGTAAGTAGCAAACACAACAACGAGCTAAAATAAAATTGAGAAACAAATGCTAAAAGTAAACAGCAACTCCAGCAGCATCGCAAGACTAAGCTCAGTCCTATTCTCTCCATCTCTAACCAGCAATCATGTACCTGAAGTATAAGGGCCACAATCCCTATCCACACATGCAACCATATAACCTGTTTGGGCTAAAAAGCAGGACCCAAACAGGGTGTGAGACTAATCCTAGTAGGAAACCACCACAAGATCGGTACCCTACTGTTAGTGAGCAATATAGAAAAAGTAATGGAAATAAATGAAGTAGAGAAATATGCGTACACTAAATTAAACAATCCTATAAATATCCATTCACATTTATTTATTAATTTAATTTAATCATTTAATTATCAATCAAGGAATCTAGAAAACAATTCTATATTCTCAAGGCATTGAAAGTAACACAATAGGTATTATAGTAGACTGCCTAAACAACAAGCAGTACAAAACCCATGCTTGTTTTTTTGGCTTGGTGGACTCATCGAAACCAACCAAAAAATATTCACATTGACTCTCTGGGTGGCTCATACTGGAAGACCCCTCTAGTCAAGTAATCATACAAAGGCACAGACACTCTGGTAAACTCTCACCATCAATTCCCATGTGGTCTGGTAATGATAGATATAGACTCTATGAGGAAGCACTTACTTCTAAATCCCCCCTGTATTCTCGATACATAACTAGGGACACTATGAGGGAGCACAAATTCCAATTTTTTTAGGTCCTTAGAACAATACTAAAATATAACAAACTCTCTAGAGAAGCCCTTAATCGTCAATTCCCTATTTAGTCTACCTCACCAGGTTCACACATCCCTGAGTAGTCTTGTCGTGCGTAATAAATTGTCAGCAGCACTAAGTAAGTTCAACAACTACTTGGGTAATAGCTACAAATAATAAAAAACATATAAATTGTAGACAATACATGAAATTAGTTATATCAAGGCAGGCAATCAATGCAACAAGGTCTGCCTCACAGGCAACCTAAGCCAAACGGCGATAAACAGCCAAAACTAGGGAAAACACACATGGGGTGATCCTCAAACATGTAAAAAAGAAATCATTATTCATCTAATAGCCTCAAGAACACAAGAAATATATGGCAGATAATAAAACCGGATCAAAACCCTAACCCGAGATACCAGAAACAATGAAATCCGGCACGTTTTTCACAAAAACTCAAAGACATTCAACGTAAGGAAACAAACCATCTACCTTGATCCTAGGAGAGTGATATACTTGAGCCTCGGCCTATGGATGGGCCTATAATAGAGTTTATATGCAAAAACTTCTAAAATTTTAAACCTCAGATAACTCTCATAAGAGAAAGAATCAAGAAACGTGGCCAAAGGGGAACCAAGAACTCACTGCTGCCATTCTATTGCAACCTACGGCGTTCAATTCGGATAAATGGTGATGGATCGGTGGTGAGGAGAATATTTTTGGTCATACTCTCGCTCTCGATCAAAGAAGGTGGAGAAGAAGACATTTTTGGGGTTAAGATGCGACCTCAGTCTGTTTAACGAAAAAAAAAGTACATGGTGTTTAATTTTAGAGTACACGGTGTGTACTAATCTTTTCCATACTCTGCATTATGCGGCCTCCATATCACCCCTACAAAGTTGTGTGTGTCCATGACTTGGGAAACACACGGCCTCGAGCAGCATCAAAGTACACGGTGTGTACTCATAAAGTACACGATGTGTATTTTGAAAATTTCCAGATTCTCCTCCTTTTCCCAAAAATGACCAGAAAAGAAAAACATACCTGAAAAGAGGGTCCGGGTTCTTACATATTGAATCTTTATCCTCTATTGGAGCCTTGAACACTTGAAGCTCTATCGGATCCATCAGGTAATGAGTATTAAAAATCAGATTCATATTCTGCAGAAGATCAATCATAAATGTGATCCCACACCCAGGTGGTAATCCTAAAAAATAATTAGAGAATTCATCCTAAAATTGATCAATGACGGTAGTAAATATAACTAGGTGCATATCCCCCTCATCCAAAATGAGACTAAAAACCTATGATGTGACCCCACCCAGAAATTTATAATTAGTTCATGTATGAACCACTTACACGTCCATTTCACTGACCAAATCAAAACTATCACCCTCAAGAGATTTAAATGATACTCGCTAGTGATAAAAATAAAACTAATATCAGTATAGAATGATCCAATCCATCATAAGGATCACATAAAAATTAAACATATCCATCATAAAGAAATACCATAGGAAACCATAACTTATAATATCAAAGGAACAATATAGGCACATATAAATACCATTTATCTCATTATTAAGGGAGTATCAATCGGTACCACTTCATAATGATACTCTATAGCTAAACCAAATTCTCCCATGAATAGAGAAGATATAAAATAATATAAGGCTATAGTGTCTAATAAATTTGATAAAAGCTTAAAAGATAATAAAATTGTACCATGACCCATAGATGGGCATGCACCTTCATCAGTTGAAGTGGGATCAATTGTATATAATAGGATTGAACCAAATCCCTACAGCTCATCCTGAATCCCTTGATTTATGTCCCCTTATTGCCTCTATTATCTCTCCCCTTGGTCTCTATATCCTCTAGGTTGACCCAAATTGTTAGTGGAACTCCAACTACCAGTCTACTAAGGCATAGTAAATCCAACTCCAAAACCCAATATTGATCTAGATCCCATTCAACTAGTAGCCTGAGTAGCTTTCCTATAAACATGATGTTGATGCCCTATATTTACATAATAATGGAACTCTCTATAAGTTTGAGTACGCTATATCTTAATATTCCCTTGGAAACCACACTGATATCACTCAATAAAGCTTCACAAGGTGATGGAAGAGAAGAATCACAACTTGGCCTAGAACGACTACCGTCGCTCTGGTGTGTCTCACCTGACCAAAAATTCTTACTACCAAAGGATCCACCACCACTTACACCTTGGAAATAATGTTTCTCGTCACCACAATACTTTATAATATTCCTCACTATGATAAGGGGATACTATACTATCTTGTAAAAGGACATCATTTAGAACACTTTCACTATCACTCAAATCACATAATGTAATCCCTCATCAAATTGCCTCACATTGGTAACTTCATCGCTATCTAGAGCCGAATAAAAATATTACAGCTATATGAAATGAGATATATAATCCATAATAGGAATCCCCTTATGATTTTGATTCATAAATTCATAGGTTCTCATGAGATCTCAATTTATCAAGAAATAAATTTCCAAAGAAGCGGGTCCATAAATCCTTCCAAATCAACCTGATATGCCAATCATCCAGAATAAGAACATTATACAATAATCATGTTGGTACCTGTAACATATTAATTTCCATATTTACTCTCATCTCATAAGGAGTCTCTATATGATCATAAATGGTCTAGATATTCTCTATCCATATATTATCATCCATAGGACCACCCACACCTTTTAATAATGGTTGGTGTTGCAGTTCGAATTAATAGGTAAGGACAGACATAGACAATGTAGCCCATGGAGTCTCTCTCTCTCCATTGACTGAACAACTCATAATAGAGTTCTTGAAATCTGATCATTCAAAGACGGTCCCTGTGCTACAATATTCTCAATTACACTATCTAGAAGGGAATGATGACCCTCAACATCCTGGCATGGCACTATAGATCTCTTCAATGCAATATAACTACAATGAAAATACACACACTTCATAATAATGTAGAAAACCCCATAAGATGTCAATAAGAAAAAATAGGCATATAATCCCAATACCCTATATACTCAACCCCCCCCCCCCAATATCTCATAACCACACGATCTCCCAGACATCATTCATTTCTCATAGTGAAACGTCATAATTTTTGTATGACTCCCATTTTAATCATCCAATTATTCATTAGGATATCACATTCCCAATATTGGTAGAATAAAATTTCACTCACAAGTTATAATGGAAACCCCATTATAGGTTTCTTACTGGAACCTTATTTAACCAAAAACATTATTTAACCATTCATTTACATTAGTATGACTAACCAGAATACACCTAAGGAGTTAGTCAGGTATTATTCCACTTTAGACATATATGTAAAATCCATATAAATTTGTATAGTGAAATTAAATAACCAACCCCTTATCCAGAAAAGGATATATAAGAATTATAATCAATAAATGGATGACATAAAAATCCGACATTTCTATCATGTGGCAATAATTCACACCTTTCCATATCAGCCAAGAGATAAAATATTGAAAATCATAATAAACACTTTCTTTATCACTCTAGGAGAATTTAGATCAATTTTAAATTCAAGAAACAAAAACAATAATCCCACCCTGGTGAATTGGGCTTCCCTTATAGGTGGATAAGATAATCCTAAGAATAATTTTTGAAACTATCCTCAATTACGTCACATGTTCTATCTACATTCCATAAATAGTAATACAAAAGAAAAGGTTTCATTTGAATACTTTTTCACATCTCGGATCAGATCACTCTAAAAAATAATCAGACTGAAGGTAAATATGACCTCAAGTACACCTCCCCTTATTTCATAGGATTTCAACTAGAAGTGAGGATTTGTTGGGATACCATGGAGAGATTATACCCTCTCATATGAGTTTCAATACAAACAGAAATAAATCTAATCAAAAATAACCAACCCAGTTAAACACCATAGTCTAGATATGAAAATTGATAATAAATAATTAAAACATCATATGTTATAAGAAAATGAAGTATTCTATAGAATTATAGGGATCCCCCATGGGTGGATCATATATAAAATATACAAAAAAAATCAAAACAAGAAAAACCATAAGTAAAATCCCCAAACTCATTCTATGTACACTTATTCCCATCATCTATACTCCATATTTTCTAACCAAATCAACCATCAAGCATTAGGATCTTTCCTTTATCATATTTTTCCACCAAATAGTCTAATACGAGACCCAGCCCAGACCGAGCAGGGTGTGAGTACAACTCAATAGTCCACAACCAATAAAGTCTCTAAATAAAAAAATTACAAATAAACATACATTAAGAGGTGTTTTAATTAAATAACTTAATTACATAAGTAAATAAACCATAAAAAACTGATTCATGGGCTCCGCAGTGACACCTAAGTTCAGCTATACCTACTTTATCTAGTTTTAGATGTCTCTAATAAAGTAGTGGGGATACACTAACCATAAGTAACCCCTCTCAAGATCATATCAAAATAGTTCACCAGTTCATCATATCAAGACTACTCCAAGACTTTTTACATGACTGCTCCAAGTGCATTTACATGAACACTGCAAAAGTGTTTACAATTTCATCAAATATATACTTCCCTAGAATAATTTACAAGACCACTCCAAGACCAATTACAAGACAAATCTAAGGGAATTTACACAACTTCTCTTTGAGAATTTGTAATTTCATCAATACATTATGATTTACCACATTGTCATTTTTAATTTCTTGTCATAACTTCCCCATTTCATGATTTATCAATCCAATCACACATAATTGGTTACCAAATTAATTTAAATTGTATTCTTTTGTCCACAATTATAATATCATAGTAAAATAAAAAACTACCGTTTATAAATAATTATTTACCAATTTAACATTACCAAAAATATCTCAATGTTCGCTTTCCATTCCAAAGAAGTATATTCTAGGTTAAGATTACATTTTTAAATTTCACATACCAATTAGACTAGGATATTCTCTTCAGATCTCTCCATATGTAGGATCTTTAATCACGAGGAATAAACAATTTTTTCAGGACAATATCATTGTTAAAAAAAATTAAATTAAAGTAAATGTTAGAACATGGTAGGTTGGAAGGACAGTATAACACACACTCTTGAAAATGATGTGATACTCTAGGGAAAATCTAGAGACCACCTACCTTATCCTCTTAGGTGTATACACAACTGATTTCAATTTTTATTTGAGATAGAATGTAACACCCCAGTCTTCCACTGTATGCTTCCCTTTGAATAATACAATAGCATGTTTTGTACGCAACTTCGAGTTCTAACACACACACCACAACCAATCAAACTATTTGTTATGAATAGTAATACCCACTTTTTGAAATTTTATAAATTTTATCTTTCAAAATGGACTTCGTTTTTTGGATTTGGAATATCGAAATTGTCCTAGGGTGAAATTTTGGTATTTTTCTAAAAACTATCAATTTTTGATGAATAGTGAAAAAACACTAAGTAATAGTTTAAAACCGAATTTTTATTTAAATGATTATTTATTTTATTTAAATTTAATTATGGTCAAAATAGATACATAATACCTATATAAGTTCAATATAATTCATTGGAGTTAGTTTAGAATAATTTTATATATATATAAATTTTATTGAACTTTTCACCGTCTTTTACCCACCTCCTAGGAGAATTTGGAAATTCACATAAAACATAATTTTACCGCTTCTGTGAGTGGAATTTCAAAAATCCTAGAGACACAGTTAATATCAAGGAGTAAAATGTGGTTCAATGAGATGAAAATAATTTTTGGTGAATAGTAAGTTTTTACTTTTATTTACCACGGTTAAAAGTAAATAGGGCAACTAAGGGTATAAATGATATTAATATTACCCGAACACATGTAATAATTCTATTGGACAAGTTTATATCAACCAAAAATAACCTTAGGAATAAAATATTATCATTTAGGTACATTTGGATTAGATTAGGACATTAATTATTATTTAATTCAAAGAAGAGTTAAAAGAGTTAAAATGAAAGTTTAATAAATAAATGATTTTTAATATAGGGTTATACATAAAATAAATTATATTGTAAATATTAATTAGAAAGCTAAAAATATTTCCTACATAATGGTATTTTATTTATAATTTTTAGAGATTAAATAATTTAATTTATTTTTGACACAATGGTGATGCCGTAATTACCTAATTAATGAAATATTAAAATAATTGATATTATAAATATCAAAATAAATGTAATTTGAGACTTTTTATGAATTAATATAATTTTCAAGGTTAATATGACATATTATAATTGGTTATATTAATTTTTTTCGAAGTAATAATTTTGGTATAAAATTATCAAAAACAAAATACCCAATAGTGTCAAAATTGACATAAAAGAGTTTTAAAACAAATATTATATTATTAATTTATATTCTATTCCTAAAAATCTAAGGTTTAGAAAAAGGACTTTTATCATGATAGGTGTATCATTAATGGAACACTTGTGGGTCACTTGGAGGTATATATTAAGTTTATTAACTATATAATATAAAAATACAAAGTGACATGGTAAGTGTCAAACTAATTAACTAAGAGTTAAAACTAAAAGATAAGGTTAATATAATGACCCACACCTGTCTAAATTATATTTTTTGAGTGTTTTTAGACCCATCCCCATATTATCCATTAAATAATCCACTTTGGAGCCATTAAAAACCGAAAATGAATTTATTATAAAGTAATATTTCTAGATTTTCCTAAGGTTCCCCTCCTCCCCCTTATAAAAGGAAACCACTTCTAACCAATTCATCACACTTTAAAAGCCTTTTGGTTCGGCCAAACCCTGCCCAAATACTCTCTAAAATTCCCTCACATCGACTTAGAGGCCTTATTTTGATCATAAAGCCAACCTAATGAGCCCTTTTGATCAAATCAAAAGAAAGAACCAGATTAAGAGGCAACGTTTTCACCACCCTCTTTCAAGTTCCTTTCATCTTCAACTTCTTTTTTCTTTGTTATTCCCATTCTAAAATAATATCTATAGTATATCCTATATATTTGGATATTATTATAAATATGGTACAACCATATTCAGTATTCTATCCATCCTTTGAATGACATGTCACCATACGTGTGTACGTACAGCTTACCGTCTCCACGTCGTGGTGTAATTGTTATTCAATATATTATTATTTGTATGGGTATAATAATGATTTTTAATTCATGTAAATAATAAATATAATATGATAATTATTCTTTATATATGATATACCGTCCAATTATATATTATTTTAATATCAAAAGAATGATATTATCGCTCGTGCGTACGTACGGACTACCGTCTCCACGAACCCGATGAGATTCATTCCCCATCATATCCATTCAAGACTAATTCTCATTTAATGATTAAAAATAATGTTTAAGGACTTTATATAATTATGGATATGAATAAGATACAACGTATCCCTGAAAAACATGGCTTACATAACAAAACATATAAAAGAAAACGAGTAAGTTAACACCCGAAACAACGATAATACTGAGATATTATTAACAAAACAATGTTAAGAGATCATATATGATGTCATATTATTGTATATGATTCTTTTATAATTTAGTAAAAATTATTTCACCATTATATAGGAGGTTAACCTACCCTCAAACAAGGAAAAGTACAAGGTAAGGATTTATTTCCCAATCTCTCATTATCCTAGGTTGTTTATACGTAATTATCTACTGGGACCTCTTTATCATCCACATCCATGTTTCTTAAAAATGTATTTAAAATCACTGTTACTATTTTAAAGACTATGGGATAAAGTCATTTATACCCTTGTTGACTTTTTATAAGAAGTTTATAAAGGAATATTTCTATCGTTTTCTGAACAAGGTCCTTTTTAACCTTTTCGACAGAATTAAGGTAAGAATGTTTTTTTAACTTATACGTTGGGTGCAGCTGTTTTCCGCCGTTATAAATCATCAAAGCTTCCCATTCAAGATTATAAGAATATTTTCAAATTAAATGTTTTATTTTATAATCATGTGACTTTTAAATGATTAAAAAAATAGATATTTCTCTCAAATAGTTTTGATTTCATCTATGTCAACATTTTTTAATAGATTTTAAGCTTATTTGAAGTTTAGTTATTATGATACAAAACTTCAATATTTTATTGAAGGTTTTGTGATATTGTTTACTATGGATGTGATATTTTTATACCATTCATGGTTTATGGAGAAAGTATTGACATTTCGTATGCTAGTTTTAATACGAATGATTATGTTATGTTTAAACCTGTTCATATGCGGAATGCATTGGACATAAAATGTAACGGGTGGAGCCCACTATAGCTCCTCGATGCATCGGTAGGTCTCATGAGACAAAATAGTGTCTCGGCACAAGGCCTTGAAAAAATCTTATTTGTAGTCCTGGCACGAGGCCTTGACTATGTGGTTATGATAGTCTGGCATTATGCATTCCATCATTATGAAAGTGGTTATTGATATTTCATGTGATTATTCGACTAGTAGAATATCCATGTGAATGAGTAAATTTCATTATTTCATTTTATCTTTTCCATATTATGCTAATGTTCAAATTTAAAAGGCTTTCGTTTTAGTTATACATTGCCTTAAATTTTTATGCTTATTTATGAAAGTTTCTGCTATATTGTTATCCTTACTGAGCATCTGATCTCACCCCTTTCTATGCTTTATTTTTCCTAGGATGTGGAGAAGTGTGTTATGAATAGTCTGAAAGGATATTATGAGGGGATAAGAGTGTGGACTATGGATACTATATTGTTGTACTTTTCATTTTATGATGTAATGTAAACTTTATGAATATATCTAGTGATTCCAAGGCTACTAAACTAATTGGTCCTTCGAGACTTGATCTTTCTTGTGATCATTCCATTGTTATGTAATAATGCACCGACTCTGGGTAACTGGGGTCGGGCTGTTACAGTTGGTATCAGAGGAAGTTTTGTACAAACCTTGGAAGCCGTATTTTGGTAAACTCTTATTTGAGCAGATAGACCTAACATAGACTTTGAAGATAAGTACAGAAGAACTTCATAAAAATATGGAATTGTAGAGATTCTGTGATTTTTCTGAGCAATACATCCCTGTCTAGATACGATCAGGTATAGGTGGCTCTGGAACAGATGTACCTAGGGGTAAAACCCAAAAACACCACTTTGAGCTAGACTCAAACGGGAACTGGTGCACGAAAACGGGTCTTGCTGCACTCTTGGTTACGGAACTCTCGGGGGATATGCATAGGATAACTCTCCTTTTCATTATAAATCATTATGAAGGGTTTATGAGTATATACTTCTTCAAAGAAAACATTTTTATGATTATGGATTATATCCATAAATAGTTCAATTTATTTTATGTGTTTTATAAGTATGGAATTATGTATTTTGATTCATAAACTGATCTAGTTTATGCCATTATTTAGAAATGGTGCATAGTGGAAGAAATGGAAAATGTATCAATGCATGAACTCCATGTAGGGATTGCCCTCCTGCTCAAGATAATTATAGTGGAGCTGGTGATGCAACTGGTGCTGATCAACTAATCACCATACTGGGACAACTCACTCATGTTATGAATAATAACATTACCCGTATGGAGCACCCTGATCCACGGCATGGAGGATCAATGTAAGATCACTTCATGGGGAAGAAACCACCAACATTCAATGGGAGTACAAATCCATTAGTAGCTGAGAAATGGATAAGTTCCCTAGAGAAAATATTTCAGGCTTTGGGGAGTATTGAAAGGGAAAAAGTTATCATGGAAGTCTACGGCCTCACTGAAGATGCTAATCAATGGTGGTCATTGATTCAAAACATGAAGGAAGATGATGAAGTATCAAATATGGAATGGAGGGAGTTCAATGATCTGTTTTTAGAAACATAATTTCCTCGTGAACATCTATCAGATATGGAAAGACAATTTCTGAGTTTGAGACAAAAGGAGGACGAGAATGTCGCAATGTATGAGGCTAACTATACAAGGTTAGCAAGGTATTCTGGAGATTATATACGTCACCCAACAAGTAAGATTGATCATTTCTTTGATGGGATAAAACCATTTCTCCATCGAGCATTACTCTCACAATCCTTCTTGTTGTAAGAATAAATTGTCTCATGTGATATCAAGAAAGAAAAATAATTCTCTAAGTCTTATGACTTTAAAGAAAAGAAAGAGAAGAAGAGATTAGTTGATCACTTTGGGAATGGAAATAAGGGGAAGAAGGGAAAAGTTGAATATCCATCCTGCAGTAAATATGGGAAGAAACACCCCAGTATTGGCTTAATAGTAATGGGAGTCTGTTTCAAGTGTGGTGAAAAAGGCCACCAAGCTCATGATTGCAAGGCGAAGAAGGAAGCTACCAATTTCTAATGATACAATTGCAAGGAGATGGGACATTATGAAAATGAATGTCCTAAGCATCAGGGGAACTTAACTCAGAAAAGTCCAAGGGATCAAGGCCAACCTTATGGTATCACTACTGCTGAGGTAGAAGCTCCGAAAGACATGGTGGAAGGTAATTTAATGGTTTCCTCAAGTTTGGAAAATGCATTACTTGATTCTAGATCATCGCATTGTTTAATATCTTCCCAGTTTTCTATGCAAATTAGATATTTCCAATTTGATTTAATAATGGAGTTTTCAGTTAAAACTCCGAAGGGAAGTATCATTGCAAAAAAGTTTTGTGAATCAGTCCCCATTAGAGCACATAAATGTTCACTATTTGATGATCTCATCGATATACCTATGATTGAGTTTGATATAATCCTTAGTATGGATTGGCTTTCGTACCATGATGTGAAGATTTATTGTAAGAAGGAGGTTACGATTTTTTAGGATGATGATAAGGAACACCTTATCCTTAGAGCGGAATCATCACCACCTAATTCTTTCCAAGACCCACCCCCAGTAGCTCAACTGAATTCAATTATTAGGGAGGAAGAGAATGAAATGTGTGTGGGTGAGGAAAGGAATGTTCAAATAGAGTATGTACCTATTGTGAAAAAATATGTAGATGTGTTTTCAGAATATTTACCTAGACATCCTCCAGAATGAGATGTTGATTTTTCCATTGATTTAATTCCTGGATCAAGGCCTATATCGAATGACCCTTATAGAATGGCCACTGTGGAATTAGTTTAACTAAAGAAACAACTAGAGGAATTGATTAATAATGGATTTATTCACCCTAGTGTTTCTCCATGGGGATCCCCTGTTCTTTTTGTTAAAAAGAAAGATGGATCTATGAGGTTATGTATCGACTACAGGGAAATCAATGCTATAACAACAAAGAACAAGTATCCCCTACCTCGCATTGATGATTTATTTGACCAACTGCATGGAGCTCAATACTTTCCAAAGATTGACCTTTGATCTAGATACCATCAGTTGTGTGTGAAGAAGGAAGACATTCTAAAGAAAGCATTTCAAACCAGGTACGGGCATTACAAGTTTACAGTAATGCCTTTTGGATTCACTAATGCACCCTCAGTATTAATGGATCAAATGAATACAGTTTTTAAAGAATATCTCGATGATTTTGTGGTGGTATTTATTGATGATATCTTGGTATACTCCAAAAGCTACAAATATCATGAAAATCACTTGCGCATTATCCTGAAGACTCTTAGAAGACATGAATTATATGGGAAGTTTAGCAAGTGTGAATTCTGGCTACATGAGATCTCTTTTCTTGGCCATATTGTCTCCAAGGATGGAATCTCTATTGATCCTTCAAATACAAGAGCAATCCAATAATGCCCATCACCAACGAGTATAACCGAGGTACGCAGTTTTATTGGTTTAGTAGGTTATTATCCACATTTCATCTAGAACTTTTCCTGATTGGAAAACCCATTAACAAAGCTCACACGTAAAGGGGTTAAATTTGTTTGGACAAAAGAGTATGATGAATGTTTTGAAGAACTGAATAGAAGATTAGTCAATGCTCCTATATTGACTCTACCATCAGGGAATGATGGGTTTATTATTTATAGTGATGCATCAATGAAAGGACTTGGTTGTGTCCTTATGGAAAATGATAGGTTTATTGCCTATGTATCATGACAGCTAAAAATTCATGAGAAAAACTACCCTACTCAGGATCTTGAGTTAGCTGTTGTAATCTTTTCTTTGAAGATATGGAGACATTATCTCTATGGTGAAAAATGTGATATTTATACTAATCACAAGAGTTTGATGTATATTGTCTCACAAAAAGAACTCAACATGACGCAAAGGAGATGGCTTGAACTACTCAAGGATTATGATTGCATGATACACTACCACCTAGGGAAGGCAAATAAGGTGGCAGATGCTTTGAGAAGAAAAGGTCATGGAGTTTTGAACATGATAAGAATTGAAAGGGATCCTATTTTCATGGATCTAGTGAAGATGGATATGGGACTTACCATTGAAGGTGAAACATCGATACTTTTTCAAATGGTTGTCAAACCATCTTTACCATAAAGGATAAAGAGTTCTAAAATCGGTGATGAAGAGTTTCAAAAGAAGATTAAAGCTTTGAATGATGGGATATTGAGAGACTTTGTGTATGAAAATGGAATTTTGAAAATTTGGGAAGAGTATTTGTGTTCCCGATATACCTGATCTGAAAAGGGAATTGTTAGATAATGCTCATAGCTCTAATTTATCTATACACCCTGGGAACACCAAAATGTATATAGATTTGAAGGAACATTTTTGGTGGGACAACATGAATAGGGATATATGCTGATTTTGTGTCAAGATGTATGGTTTTTCAACAAGTGAAATCTCGAAGGCAACAGCCTGGAGGAGTCATGCAACCTCTTCCCATACCAAAGTGAAAATGGGATAATTTCACGATGGACTTTGTCATGGGACTACCAAAGAATCCTTGATGGAATGATGCAATATGGGTTATTGTTGATCGTCTTACCAAGTCAGCACATTTTCTTGCTATAAGAGAATATCTACCACTATAATGTCTAGAAAGAATATATATTAATGAAGTTGTGAGACATCATGGAGTACCCCTATTGATTGTTTCTGACCATGATCCTCATTTTACTTCAAGATTCTGGAAGATACTTTAGAAGGTCTTGGGTACTGAAATTCATTTGAGCACTGCCTACCACCCTCAAATAGATGGAAAATCAGAACGTACTATTCAAACCTTAGAAGACATGTTGAGATCATGCTCACTTGACTTTCAGTATGTGGGATCAATATTTACCTCTGGTGGAATTTTCCTATAATAATAGCTTCCATTCAAGTATTCAGATGGCACCATATGAAGCGTTATAGGGAAAGAGATGTCGTACACCAACCTGTTGGGATGAATTTGGTGAAAGAAAACTTGTAGGCCCAGAACTGGTGGAGGAAATGATGGAAAAGGTAAAGGTAATCCAAAACCACATCGAAGCAGTTCAAAGTAGGCAGAAGAGCTATGCTGACAACCGAAGGAAGGATTTGGAATTTCAGGTAGGAGATCATGTTTTCTTGAAGGTATCTCCATGGAAGGGAGTTATACATTTCGGAAAGAAAGGTAAATTGAGTCCTAGGTACATTAGACCTTTCGAGATTCTAGAACGAATTGGGGATGTAGCTTACCGTTTGGCAATGCCGCCAAATCTCTCCAAAGTTCACAATGTGTTCCACATATCACTGTTGAGGAAATACATGCCTGACCCAATGCATGTACTCACCTATGAGGAATTAGAACTGGATCTTGATCTGTCTTATTCCGAAGAGCCCATTAGGATTCTTGTTACGAGAGAACAAGTACTGAAAAACCGGACGACTCGTCTGGTAAAAGTTTTGTGGAGAAACCATAAGATGGAAGAGGCAATGTGGGAACCCGATTAACTTATGATGAAGAACCACCCGAGTCTTTTCATGCGGTAGTATTCTAGAAATTTCAAGAACGAAATTATTTAAAGGAGGGGAGAATGTAACACCCCAAGCTTCCATGGTACGCTTCCTTTGAATAATACAGTAGCGTGTGTTGTACCCAACTTCGAGTTCTAACACACACCCCAAAACCAATCAAACTAGCCATTATGAATAGTAATACCCACTTTTTAAAATTTTATAAATTTTATCATTCAAAATGGACTTCGTTTTTGGATTTGGAATATCGAAATTATCCTAGGGTGAAATTTTGGTATTTTTCTGAAAACATTCAATTTTTGATGAATAGTGAAAAAACACTCAGTTATAGTTTAAAACTGAATTTTTATTTAAATAATTATTTATTTTATTTAAAATTAATTAAGGTCAAAAAAGATACATAATACCTATATATGTTCAACGTAGTTCATTGGAGTTAGTTTAGAATAATTTTAGATATATAAAAATTTTATTGAACTTTTCACCGTCTTTTACCCACCTCCTAGGAGAATTTGGAAATTCACAAAAAAACTTAGTTTTTCCACTTCTGTGAGTAGAATTTAGAAAATATGAGAGACACGGTTAATTTCAAGGAGTAAAATGTGGTTCAATGAGATGAAAATAATTTTTGGTGAATAGTAACTTTTTACTTTTATTTACCACGGTTAAAAGTAAATAGGGTAATTAAGGGTAAAAATGATATTAATATTACCCTAACACATGTCCTAATTCTATTAGAAAAGTTTATCTCGACCAAAAACAACCTTAGGAACAAAATATTATCATTTAGGTCCACTTGGATTAGATTAGAACATTAATTACTATTTAATTCAAAGAAGAGTTGAAAGAGTTAAAATCAAAGATTAATAACTAAAACATTTTTAATATGGGGTTATACATAAGATAAATTCGATTGTAAATATTCATTAGAAATCTAAATATATTTCTTACATAATGGTATTTTTTATATAATTTTTAGACATTAAATAATTTAATTTATTTATGACACAATGGTGATGCAATAATTACCTAATTAATGAAATATTAAAATAGTTGATATTATAAATATTAAAATAAATGCAATTTTAAACATTTTTGGAATTAAACTAATTTTTTAGGTTAATATGACATATTAGGATTGGTTATATTAATTTATTTCAAAGTAATAATGCGGTTATGAAATTATTAAAAACAAAATACCCAATAGTGTCAAAATTGACATAAAATAATTTTAAACCAAATTTTATATTATTAATTTATATTCTATTCCTAAAAATCTATGGTTCAGACAAAGGACTTTTATCATGATAGTTGTATCATTAATGGACCACTTGGGTGTCACTTGGAGGTATATAGTAAGTTTATTAACAATATAATATAAAAATACAAAGTGACATGGTAAATGTCAAACTAATTAACTAAGAGATAGAACTAAAAGATAAGGTTAATCTAATGACCCAAAAATATCTAAATTATATTGGTTGAGTGGTTTTAGACCCATAAATACCTTAAAAATTATATAATCCTATTTGGAGCCATTAAAAAACGAATATGAATTTATTATAAAATAATATTTCTAGATTTTCCTAAGGTGCCCCTCCTCCCCCTTATAAAAGGACACCACTTATAACCAATTCTTCACACTTTCAAAGCCTTTTGGTTCGGCCAACCCCTGCCCAAATACTCTCTCAACATCCCTCACTTCGACCTAGTGGCCTTAGTTTGATCAAAAAGCCAACCTAAGGAGCCCTTTCGATCAAATCAAAAGGAAGAAACCGATTAAGAGGTAATGTTTTCACCACCCTCTTTCAAGTTCCTTTCATCTTCAACTTCTTCTTTATTTGTTATTCCCATTATAAAATAATAACTCCAGCATCTCATATATACTGTGATATTATTATAAATATGTTACAACCATATTCAGTATTCTATCCATTCTTTGAATGACATGTCATCATACGTGTGTACGTACGGCTTACCGTCTCCACGTCGTGGTGTAATTGTTATTCAATATATTATAATTTGGATGGATATAATAATGATGTGTAATTCATGTAAATAATAAATATAATATTATAATTATTCTGTATATATGATATAACATCCAATTATATATTATTTTAATATCAAATGAATGATATTATTGCACGTGCGTACATACGGACTACCGTCTCCACGAACGCGATGAGATTCATTCGCCATCGTATACATTCAAGAATAATTCTCATTTAATGATTAAAAATAATTTTTAAGGACTTCATATCATTCTGGATATGAATAAGATACAACCTATTCTTGACAAACATGACTTACGTAACAAAACATATAAAAGAAAATGAGTATGTTAACACCCGAAACAACGATAATACTAAGATATTATTAACAAATCAATATTAAAAGATCATATACGATATCATATTAATTTATATGATTCTTATATAATTTAAAAACAATTATTTCACCATTATATATGCGTTTAACCTACACACAACCAAGGAAAAGTTCATGGCAAGGATTTATTTCACAATCTCTTCATTATTCGAGGTTGTTTATACGTAATTATCTACTGGGACCTCTTTATCATCCACATCCATGTTTCTTAAAAAGGTATTTCAAATTTCTCTTTCTATTTTAAAGAATATGAGATAACGTCATTTATACCCTTTTTTACTTTTTATAAGAAGTTTATAAAGAAATCTTTCTATCGTTTTCCAAACAAGGTCCTTTTTAACCTTTACGACAGAACTAAGGTAAGAATGTTATTTTCACTTATGTGGCGGGTGAGGCTATTTTCTGCCGTTATAAAATCATCAAAGATTAAATTACAATCTTATAAGAATATTTTCAAATTAAATGTTTTATTTTATAATCATGTGACTTTTAAATGATTTAAAAAAAGATATATTTCTCTCAAATAGTTTTGATTTCATCTATGTCAACATCCTTTGATAGATTTTAAGCTAATTTGAAGTTTATTTATTATGATACAAAGATTCCATATTGTATTGAAGTTTTTGTGATATTTTTTACTATGGATGTGCTATTTTTATACCATTCATGGTTTATGGAAAAATTATTGACATTTCTTATGCTATTTTTAATATGAATGTTTATGTCTGGTTTAAACCTGTTCATATGAGGAATGCATTGGACTTAATATGTGACGGGTGGAGCCTGCTATAGCTCCTCAATGCATCGGTAGGTCTCATGAGACAAACTAGAATCTTGGAACAAGGCCTTGAAAAAATCTTATTTGTATTCTTGGCATGACGCCTTGACTATGTGGTTATGATAGTCTGGAATTATGCATTCCATAATTATGAAAGTGGTTATTGATATTGCATGTGATTATTCATATAGTAGAATATCAATGTGAATAATTAAATATAATTATTTCATTTTCTCTTTTCCATATTATGCTGAAGTTCAAATTTTAACGGCTTTTGTTTTAGTTATACATTGCCTTAATGTTTTATGCTTATTTATGAAAATTTCCACTATATTGTTATCCTTACTGAGCATCTGAGCTCACCCCTTTCTATGTTTTATTTTTTCCAGGATGTGAAAAGTATTTTATGAATGACCTGTAGGGATAGTATGATGGGATACGAGTGTGGACTATGGAGACTATATTGTTGTAGTTTTCATTTTATAATGTAATGTAAACTTTATGAATATATATAGTGATTCCAAGGCTACTAAACTAATCGGTCTTTCGCGACTTGATCTTTCTTGTGATCATGACAATGTTATGTAATAATGCACCGACTCTGGGTCACTGGGGTCGGGGCGTTACATAGAATGGGAGAAATTGATGAAGAATACAAGAGACTTTAAAATATGGAATAATGAATAAGATAAAGGTAGAACTCAAGAGAGTGGGAGAAACAAAGAATGAATAGAGATGAAAGATTATTCTTACCTTAATCCTTCAATCGCATTGAACAACACTTAAAACAATCAACGATCAAAGGATATTAATAAAAACCCAAAGGATGAGTGATGGATGAGTATTGGAGGTATGACAGGCTAAAAATAGGGGTTGGTTTAAATAACTCATGGGTCATGAAGGAAAAATCATAATACTCAACTTTTTAAAGATTTTCATGGTATAACCACACAATTATCCAAACCATAAATCAACTGTTCTAACCACTATTATTCAGGATAAACCATTATGAATAGTTATGGATCATGGTTTAATAATTCATGAATCATCCCTATAAAATGAATCTTTAATTATCTATATATATTTTCACGGTTTCCTGGATCCTAAAGTATGGTTAAACAAGCTATGTTCCTATTCATATTAGGTTTCACAATTGGGGTACAAAGTTATCACTAAATGTACACTCTATTACATTACTTGAAAATCTAAAATTCTAATCTATAAACCAACAGGTTGGTCATAATACCCCTATTATTCCTGTAAACATATATAAGAAAGTGTAATGTATAATGTTAGCCAAAAAATTAAATGGAGACATACCTCAAGGGAAGGATATAATCATAAAGGTATCCTAGTTTTTATTTTGGTTTTCTAAGTGTAAGGATAGAGTTGTTTTGTGGCATAAAGGTAAATCTCATTTTCATGAGATACGTAGAGGTCATATTGAGTCTTCCATAAGGGTCATCCCTTTTCTTGAGATGTGAAAATGTAGCATGGTTTTTACTTTGTCTACATAACGGTATTAAGTCCATTTCTTAACCAACATAAGGTTCATGTGAGGTTTCTATTGTCTACATAAGGGTAATCTTATGTAAAATCCTTCATATAATGCTAGAATGAGTTTTCTTTTAGTAATTAAAGGTGAAATATTCTTTTTCCATCATGTAAGGGTACAATAGAATTACCTTAGCTCATGAAGGGGCATTCTCCATGTCAGGGTAACACTAAATTTTTAAAGCATGTGTGAGGGTAAAAAATCCTTACCCTTATATGAGAACCTATTCTTAGGGAAGGGTCAGTATGAACTTGGAAATATATGGGTAAAATATATTACCCTTACACAGTGTATACCCTATACATAAAGGTGATGTTTTAAATATACGAAATCTAATTTTCTTCTAGTTTTTAGTATTTGATACTATTTAAATGATTTTAATGGAAATAAAAATTGAAATCTTGTTTTTAATATATATTTTGATGAAATTTAATGAAATCTTAACATTCATAAATTATAAAAATTTAAAATGGGTCTATATCCATGTTTTAATTAATTAGAATTAAAAAAATAAGGCTTGACAGTGTATCTTTATAAGTGTTATATACTATTTTAAAACTATATATTTCTCTTCCAATTAATTTTTATTGACCTTCCATCGATTATGGGGAATCCAAACATTTCCTTTCAAGATAAAAAAGTATTCTATAATTCTTTTGAGCTCTCCTTGCTTGTTTTAAATCCTATGAGGAAACCTCTCTCTCTCAATTGTTCTTTGTGAAGTATATACAAATATTCTTAGGGTATGGGATTTAAAAATGTCTCTTTTATATTGTGTAAGTTTTAATAAATCTTGCATTGGTTTCATTTTTTTAAAGTAGATGGTATCATCCATAAATGATATATTAATATTTAATTATCATCACATACATATTCCAATTTCATAAACTGGAAAACATAGAGGAAGAACCAGAAGATGTTATTTTATGTGAATTAGAAATATTTTCATGATATGAAAATTAAATAGCTCAAATGGAAGTATAATTTCATGCAATGGTTTGATTTTATCATTTCATAAAAATTCATTATCACATTCTACACTATTATTTAAAAATATTGAAAATTAAGAGGAAAAATCAAAAAAAAATAGGAGATAAAGATAATAATAATGAGATAATATTTCTTCTAGAATCAAGATATCACATTAAAACTCTTATTATTTTTATTTTATAAAAATATAAATTATCTTAAGATAGAGTAAAAGGATAATCAAATACTAATTAATATTTTATAAATCACATGAAAATTAGTGTATATTATTTTATACCATGTAATTAGAAAATAATTGTATATTTTAATCAGAATAATTAATGGAAGAAGTTATTACCACATGATTTACAAAAAAAATTAATTATTTATTATGATATTTATTTGAGAATGGGAAAAATAATTACCTCATGAAAAATTATTATTATAAATTCATAGAAACTAATATAAAAGAATAATGATAGTATCTTATGTTTTGGTTTATTTATTTATTAATTTATAATTATAATTATTATATAATTACATTCTTAAATAATTGAAGTGGGATAATTATCACATGTTTGGATATTTAATATTTCATATTATATATTATATAAATGGTTAGGTTTTGTGTAATCATTTTTGTTTGTAGTATGTTTATATTACATATTGATATTTACCAGATACTATGTTATCTTCTTGGATGTGTCTATTGTTTTTTTTAGAGTGGTTTAATTGATTGAATTAGATAAACAACATAAATCTGGATGATGTTATAATTTAAATTTAAGTGGCATGAGTAGAATAATTATTTCTATTAATGGAATTGATTAAACATTGGAATAATTTTTTAATCATGTTCATGTTGTTTTCAAGATTTTATTAGATACATCCTATAGTATTATTGATATTAAAAACTTGTGAAAAATAAACAAACTAATTTAATATGGAATTAAAATGGATATTTCATAATGAATTAGTTTTCTGGGCTAAACGAGCCCATTCTTGATTGAGGGAGGCCAGACAGCCTTGATGTCATGCCCTTAGTTCTTTTTTTGTGTGAGTTAATACATTTAATATATATATATATATACATACATTCTCTAGGCTAATTATTCCCTTGATGTGATTGATTTATAACCTAGTTTGGTTGGAATGATTTGATGGGTAATGGATTGGAGGCCCAGTGCTATATTTATGGTTGGTTATATGTCGAGAAATGGTCTGGGAGCCCAGGACTATAATTATGGTTGATGTCGGTGATGGAGGGACAAATTATACTATGCACAATAGTGTTAGAATGTAACCAAGAAATCAAGATGAATTTAGAGTGGTGATTTATTTTCAATGAATAATTATTCATACTGATGCTTCTACATGGATTTATGGAAAGATAATAAATAAATTGATATCAAACTACTTGATGCAGTTTGAGATTATGAATAGTTAGTGTGTGTTAAGTATGGTAGGATAGGTTGAGTCCTAGGGGTTGGTTGTAATTCATGTAGTGAGTAAATGTTATATATGTTTAGCACTAGATCTATAAGTGTAGGTCGGGGGGCTTCAGTTGTTATCAAATAAATATTTAGTTATTTTTTGGAATTATGATTGTGTAAAATCACAGTATAAATCCTTAAATAAATAACCAATATATATAGATTTATAAGCTATATATAACTAGTGTGACCACATAGGATTATATTTTCCAACATTATAAAGTTGAATCATATTGTGTCCTTATGATATAAAATTATTATATTTACATTAGGGTATGGTAATGTAGTTTATGAAATTAAGAGAAAAAATTAATGAGTGTTTATCAATGAGTTAAATTGAGTGGATAAAATTTCATTAAGGGGGTCAAATATAACATATTATAATTTAAATTAATTTTTTATAGGTTTTTTATGAAGGTGTGTATTTAAATGTTAACTAAATTTTTTTTAATGATATAAACATAAAATATATATACATATTTATGGCCTAATTGGTTTTTTTAAATAAATGATTTTATCAAAATATTAATTCATGTATAATGTAATTTTATTGACAATAAATTTTTATTAAAATAAACTTACAAAATAAATTTTACTGAATTGATGATTCTTTTTTTATGCCTGTGATTTTATTTGATAACAATGTTAATCTTATTTATAGATTCATTTTTGAATGTTAATTTAATTGGTAAGGTCGACATCCGGATAAAATTATAAGCATAATATTATATATGTTTCATAAGTTATATAATTATAATATATAGACATTTAAAGTTATGCAATAAGTTACAATGTTATATAACATTCATTTGTACATCATGTGAAACTAAAAAAGGATATATAATACTTATACCCTAAAATAAATTTTATGGTTGGTCTGTCATTTGTCTGAAACGTTGTTTTCGTCACCAAATTAATTTCTCAAACTTGTAACTAGCATGGTGTGCAAGTACGGGGTCGGTCCACAGGGAAACCATATTGGCATTTAGGTATCTTGATTTGAAATTTCCCAAGAGAAGTTATTGAATTTAAATACGATTTGTTTGTTCATAATGAAGGATCTCGAAGGAGAACTAATTGTTTGGCCTTCTCAAACTGACTACGAATTAACTTCAAAATTGAAGATTACTTAAAACTGGATTTTAATGAATAATGATAAAAATGTGTTGGGGCTGGAAATTTTTGTAGGATGTTAAACCTTATTTCCTATTGTGTTGTGTTTTTCATAATAACCCGCATTTCTAGGTTTCATTTTTGTCGGAACTCCCTTGGTCTGGTGAGTTCTAATTAAGTCGGTAGAAATCAATCCCTTGGTCTGGAAATTGATTTCTTATGACTCTTAATTTAGGAACCTCCCTCTAGAAATGACAAGTATATCCAATGGTCCTGGAAATCATTGTCGTAATTCTCCAAATGATCCCTATAAACTCCATTCTTGTTCCAGTATAGGGTTTCTAGTGAAATAAGACATAGGAGTTGGTAGAATTAGGTGAGAGACGATGAAAAACACAAGAATAGAAAAACTGTTTCTAACGAACCCACATTTTTTCCATCCCCAACACAAGGGGGTCTTTCTAATCCTGATGAAAAGGATAATAAACTTACTAAAATTCATAAAAGAGTCCATTACAACATAAAATAGAAGAATCATAAGAACAAAAAAAATACAGAGAACAAGTGCTCCAAAACCATCCTCTCACAAAAAAAACATAGATCCCAACCCCCCTTTCCTCTCTCGAATCCTATCCTTATCCAGGCTCACCCCCCTAGGGTCTTCTCAGTCAAAAATGACTTTTTTCACTTCTTCAAATGGATGTAGAAAGGGTAACCCTAAGTCAAGGATTAGGTGAAAAGTGAAAAGGCTAAAAGGAGAAGGCTGTAGTGGTCTTCACAGTTTTGGGTGCACAGTTTGGTGGGCCATGCACCAACTGTGAGGAATTCTCTGTCTCAAATCATTAAGGATTCACTGTTATCCTAGATGGGCCACATGGTTTGGGTAAGACGTGGGCCAACCATGCAGATGTCTCTATCCATATGTTCATGTCTCGCACGGTTTCTCTATAGGGTCGCACGGTTTTGGTAGGTCGTGCGCCAACCGTGCGGACCTCTCTATCAATGGAATCTTCCCTCGCACGGTTTTAACACATTTCGGATAACCATGTGGTAGTCATGCGGGTTGCCTTTCTCTTTGAAATTCCTAAAATCACCCATCCTTCATGTCTCAGTGCTTGATCTGGGTTACTTCAATCTGGCATAGTTAAGGGAAAATGGTCCAAAAGACTCCAATTCCCTTCTGAATCTCCAAAATCCCTAGACTTCCTAATTCATCCTCTGGTGACTGAAACCCCTATTAAGGAACATCAAACATGTGAAATCCATGCAAAAACCATCCACAAAAACCATTTTATAGAAATTAAACCAAGTGTAAATGCCTTATGCACAACAGTGCATCAAAATCTCCCACAGTTGATTGGTTGTTTTTCCTCAAACAAAGGCATAGACAGTCATTTCCAATGAGTTACCATTGAGACAGGTATAAACATTACAGATTATACCAATTAGATGAATATGAACTTTGAACTAATTACTGTTAAAAATTAGAGCATTCATACTTCATGGCTTCCCAAGTCAATGAGGTTAGCTAACAAAGTAGGCTTAATCCAAAATAGTCAACCATTCATTCATAAATCAATTTTGCTTAAAATGGAGTTTTCACTTATTCATTCAAAGAAAGTGCCTAACTCCATTTTCATCTCGTTATACACTCAGATCAGTTAGGCTCAGTTTTCTTCATCGCTAATTAGTGGGCTATCTCTTTTATTGGTCACACACCCACATTGACTTGCATTATTTGGAACATGATGAAATGTCATCAACATTATTGGGCTTGCCTTTGCATAACTCAAAAAAAATATTTGTAGTGGGGTGAGATACTAGCATAAATTTTTTCCCAATTTTCTTAGGTAAACACATGATGAGAATGTTTTAGCAAGTCAATAGTTCATGGAATTAAGGCCGCGTAATAGCCACTAGTGTGGCAACAACAATTCCCAAAACCTCACCTATCCTTATGCACAATTTGACTTCCATTTTAAGGGGCTCCTCAATTCAAATTACTCCATCAAAAAAATCATTTAAATTTTTTTTTTTCTAAATGAAATGCTAAATCATCTTTTTCAAGTATTACGAGGATTATTCCCAACAAAAAATAGGTCTGACAATCCAGACATATGAGCCATTTGCAGATATAATTTCCAAAATTCATTTTTTTCTAATTTATATAAACCCATGACATCTATAACAGCCCTTTAGACACACCTAAGAAAACATGCTACCATAAGTACTTGAGCAAGTAATCAATCAAAATGGGGAGCCAATTAAGGGCACCCTCCCCCACTCTTAAAACCAAGAACAGTGCCCCATGAAGGTAATAAAGTAGAGAAGGGTCAGAAAGGAAGCATGAAAAGGGAGGGGAAAAGGTAAAGAATAGAAAGGGGTGAAAAAGTGAAAAGCTCCCCGGAATGTCGGCCAAGTATGGAAAATAGGTGGTGTACGAGAGCTCGATGAGCGGAACGGTGGATCATGTGGAACAGATGAAAGCCCCTGCTGGCGAGACACAAGAACCAGACAAGTAATGCAAGAAAAAGAAAAACAGGCATTAGGGAAAGAAAAGAAGACTATAAGGAAGTCCTAGGAACACTCAAACAGATAGATCATTTGAACAGAAAAGTTTTCAAAATGTCGGGTTACCTCCCAGTCAGTTCTACGTTTAATGTATTGAGCTCGAATAACGTGGGCCTTAAGCTACCCCAATTTCATGGTAGAAACTATTACCAACATGTCTTTCATTCTAAAGTAAGGCTTCATGCACTGTCCATTGACCTTGAATGTTCGATCATCCGCACCATCCATCTCCACCATTCAATGGCGGAAAACCGTAATCATTATAAAGGGTTTCGACCACCGGGACTTCAGCTTACCTATAAAAAATATCAGATGAGAATTTAAAATTAAGACTTTATCACCTAGAAGAAAGGATTTCTAGGAGATCATGCAATCATGAACCACCTTCATCTTCTCCTTATAAAGTTTTTCATTCTCAAAGGCCTCCCGCCTAATCTCATCAATTTCGGTTAACTGAAATTTCGTCTTTTCTTCTGTAGCCTTGAGATCATAATTCAGGTCCTTGATAGCTCAATAAGCCATGTCATTCATCTGCACCGGCAAGGGGCAGGGTTTCCCATAAATCAACCAGAAAGGTGACATACCCAATGGTGTTTTGAAGGCTATCCGGTAGGCCCATAATGCATCATCTAATTTCTTGGACCAATCCTTTCTTCATGTGCCTACCATTTTTTCCAATATTTGCATTAACTCGCATTTTGACACCTCCACCAGACCACTAGATTGAGTTTGGTATGGTGTCCCTTGGTTGTACTTGACCCTATACTTTAAGAGTACATTTTTCATGAGAGTATTGTCAAAATGTTAACATGGTCGCTAATCAACACCTGCGGGGTCCCAAACTGACTGAAAATATTTTTCTTCAGAAAAGTGACGACAACCTTAGACATATTATGGGTTATTGTTGCCGCTCCTACCCACTTTGAAACATAATCGACACATGCCAGAATGTACGTGTGCCCAATGTATGGTGGAAACAAACCCATGAAATCAATTCCACACATGTCAAAAACCTCAACCTCAAGTATCGGGTGTTGCGGTATATCAGCCCGATGGACCAAATTTCTCAACCGTTGCCACTAATCACAGCAGGATACAAAATTAAGAGTGTCCTTATGCATGGATGGCTAGAAAAATCCAAATTGTAATGCCTTCTCTACTATTCGATCTGGCCCATGATGTCCTCCTATCGAAGAAGAGTTACAGAATTCCAAAATACTCTGAATCTCTTCATCCAAAACACAACAATGGATTACCCCATCACCGCATGAGAATAAGAGTAGGGTTTCCTACCACAAATACCTCTTTACATATGACAAAAAATTCTTCCTCTACTGAAATGATAAGTTTGGGTGTACAGCACCTGTGGCTAATTAATTTGCAAGGTCGGTGAACCATGGATGAGGTGGTACACCAATGGAAAATAGCTGCACATCGAGGAAGTCTTCCTTGATCTCCTGGTATTCTTCTCCCTCTAAATGGGGTAGTTTCGGTTGGGAGGGAAGATCAGCACCACATTCTTACTTCCCTTTTTGTCCTTAATCTTCAAATCAAACTCCAAGAGGAGCAGCACCCAACAAATGATTCACGGTTTGGCATCCTTCTTGTTCAGAAAATACTTAAGTGCAGTATGATCCATGTAGACTACAACTTTAGAAAGCACTAAGTAAGATCAGAATCTATCAAATTTAGATACCATGGCAAGCATTTATTTCTCTGTGGTGGTGTATTTAATATGCACTTCATTTAATGCTCGGCTGGCATAATAGATCAATCTGAAAATACGGTCCAGTGGCTGTCCAAGCACTACCCCTACAGCATAATCCCTCACATCACACATAGGTTCAAGCAACTCCTCCCAATTTGGAGCGATCATTAAGGGTGTTTCAACTAGTTTTTCTTTCATAATTTGTAAGGTTGCGATAAATTTATCATCAAACTCAAAAATGTAATCCTTAGATAGTAGATTGCATAAGGGATGACCGATCAAGGAGAAGTCATGGACGAGTCTTCGATAACAACCTGTATGCCCCAAAAAACTCCAAATTTCTCAGACTGAGGTGGGAATGGGTAGTTGCGAGAAAACAGCAATTTTTTTTGGATCCACCTCAATTCCTTTCATCGAGATCGTGTGGGCTAATATGATTCTGTGTTTCACCATAAAATGGAACTTCACCCAATTGAGAACCAAATTTGTTTGCTCACATCGTTCAAGAACCATCTCCAGATTCATAGAGAAAGTATTGAATGACTTCCCATATACTAAGAAGTCATCCATGAAAACCTATAGAATATGCTTCGCCATATCATTGAATATGGATAACATGCACCTCTGAAAGGTGGCTGTAGATTTGCACATCCCGAATGACATTCGGCAGTAGGTGAATGTTTCATTAGGACAAGTAAAGGTACTCTTTTCTTGATCCTCCAGGGTGATAGAAATTTGGTTATATCTTGAATAAATGTCTAAGGAATAGTAAAATTGATGCCCCTCCAATCATTCTAGCATTTAATCCATCAGTGGAAGAGGGAAATGATCTTTCTTGGTTGTATCATTAAACATCCTATAATATACATAAACCCTCCATCCTGTAACAAGGTGGATCGGGATGAGCTCATTGTTTTCATTGGTCACCACTATGATGCATCCTTTTTTAGGCACCACCTGAAAAGGAATCACCCACAGACCGTCAAAGATGGGGTATATAATTCCATCATTGAGTAATTTTATCACATCCATCTTGAACACTTATTTCATGGTGGGTTCAGTATTCATTGTGGTTGGAGAGAGGCTTTTACCCCTACCTCTATAAGTACCTTGTGGGTGCAGACCGTGGGGCATATACCCTTAAGGTCAGCAACTGTCCATCCCTTGGCATGTTTCCGCCTTCAGAGGACTTGCAGAAGAGCCTCTTCTTGATCTATTGAGAGAGAGGAATTTAGGATCACTAGCAGTGTATGTTCCTCTCACAAATATTCATATTTCAATGAAGAAGAGAGAGGTTTAAACTCGATCTGGGGAGCCTTGAGAATGGAAGTTACGATCGGCTCAACCTCGTCTCGCTCTAATAAATCTTGAACAAATTCCCTATGCCAGTAATGACTGCCTTGGCCTACAATAAAGATTAATTCCTCCTAGTTTTGTTCAATATGGTCATTCTCTAGAATATGTTCATTGCTGAATGAATAATATTGAATATCATGTTCCTCTAGCCCTAAGTAGTCAGTTGTTGTTTTCAATGCACAACAATATTCTTACTCTATTAGCGAAACATGTTTCACCACCTTGAGAAAGTTGTAGGAAACCTTCTCAAAACCCACATGGAATATCATCTCTCCTTGGTTCACATCAATTAAAACCTTCCCAATAGACATATTATTCTTCAAATAATCCAAGATGCCTCTTGGCCTTCTTCCATGTCCAAGATAATGAAATCCGACAGCAGAATTAATTTTCCCACTTTGACCAACACATCTTCCAACATCCCCCTAGGGTATTTAATAGAAAAATAAGCTAGTTGGAGTGCCACTCAGGTTATCTTGAGATCGTTCAGCCCTATCTTCTTGAATGCTCCAAAGGGAATTAAATTAAGACTCACCCTTATATCAGAAAGGGCATTTCCTAACTCGCAAGGTCCAATAGTGCAAGGGATATTAAATTTTCTTAAATCCTGGGGCTTAAGAGGGAGAGTGTGTTTTACTATTGTCGATCATTCCTTGGTCAGTGGAATGGGGCACAATTCTTCCATCTTCCTTCTATTTGAAAGGATCTCTTTCATGAACTTTGTATATGTGGGAATTTTAATCAAGGCCTCTACAAAGGGAATGTTGATGTGAAGCTTCCGGAAGGCTTCCATGAACTTGGAAAATTGTTGGTCCAGCTTCCATTTTTTCATCCCTTCTAGAAATGGAAAAGGAGGTTCATACACTTTAAGTACTTTCCACTGTCTTGTAGGACTTCCGATTCTTTATCCATATCAAGTTTTGGGGAAAATTCCTCTGTTCTAACTTCTACACCTGAGGAGAATGTTGACTTCTTTGATGGTGTAGCACCCTGACTCATAGTTACCATCAGCATCATCTCCTTCTCGCTATGTAAAACTACATCATTAGCCTCTTCCCTTGGATTTTTCGCTCTATTTCCTAGTAGTGTATCAAGAAGTCTGTGAGAGAGCTGATTGGAAAACTACCCAATCTGGTTCTCAAGGCTTCAAATTGATGCCTCCTGGTTTTTAAATATTGTTTCAGTAGTAGTTAAAAATTTAGACATCATTTCCTCCAGCCTTGAGGGAGGTTCCTACTGATGTTGGTGGGCTACTTGTTGGAGAGGTGGTTGTCGCAATGGTTGAGCAGGATGAGGGTTTTGATACCCTTACTGCCAATTTGCTCCTTGCTGAAACTGGTTACCCTATTGCTGCCTCGGATACAGAGTCTGAAAATACTATTGACTGTAACCAGGTAGTATTTGTGGTCGGGGCTGAGGATTTTGATGTTGCGGCCCCTAGCATATATTTTCAGTCTCTTGGCACCCCCGGTTTTGGTACTGAGTGTAGTTTTTGGGTCCTCTATTCTATGAAACATAATTTACCTCACTGGTATAGGTTCCCACACTTTCCACTGGGCACTCACCCATAGCATGGTTGTCACCGCAATAACTACATGCTGGTTGACTGACAGCTTGAACTTGGGATGGATGTTTTAGATTCAGAGCATCAATCTTCTTTGAGATGACATCGAGTTGAGCCGCAATCATGGTGGCAGCATCTATATTATGCATTCCCCCTTTTTGAGTGCTCCATTCATAATTCCACTGAAAACTATTTGATGAAATGTCTTCAAACAATTAAAAAATCTCTTCAGGGGACTTACTCATGACTGTCCCTCCAGCGACTACATCAACCATGGACTTTGAATTAGTTTTTAGACCTCTGTAGAAAGTTTGTACTTGCATCCACGATGGCAGTCTGTGGTGTGAGCATTTCATCAGCATCTCCTTACATCGTTCACATGACTCATATATGGATTCTAATTCTTGTTGTTAGAATTTATGGATTTCATTCCTTATGGTGACAATCTTCGAGGGAGGGAAGTATTTTGATAAAAAGGATTGGGTCAATGCCTCCTAGGTAAGAATAGATCAATGAGGTAACCACTTGATCCAGTCCTTCGCCTAATCCCTTAATGATAAGGGAAACATCCTAAGGTGGATTGCATCCTCTAACACTCTGTGGTATTGGAATGTGTCACATATCTCAAAAAAGTTGGATAGGTGAGCATTTGGGTCTTCACTTGGCAGGCCACTAAACTGAACTATATTTTGAATTAACTACATTATCGCTAGCTTGATCTCCAGATGTTGGGTCTGGACATGTAGTCTTATTATTCTAGTGTCTGCTCTTTGAATGGAGTGTAATCCTTATTCTATAAGAGTAAGACGTGGCAACATCAATTCCTGAGGTGCTTGGGGAATGAATCGTTGTTGCTCCAGATGATAATAATCCTACTGATTTTGTGGAAAATTGGGAGGCTACTCCCATGTAATATATTGTCACAGTTGTAGTTGCCCAAACCCCAGCATAAATTGAGCAAGTGGCCTCTGTTGGTTCCTCAATAGGTATTCCATGTAATCCCCCAGTGGATTCGGATGTTGCTCTTCCTCCACACCCAGTGGTGGATTTTCTTCAATAACGAATGGCTTCCCAACTCATTCGACATCCCCTAGTTCTTCCCCCTGATGTTCCATGGGATCATTTGTGTTGTGATCACCCATAAGTGCACGACATCGCTGGGAAAATGTTCTTTCGATTTCTGGATCTATCGGGTGTAACTCTGATGACTCGGCAATCTGGGAACGAGTGACCTGGCCACTCATATACCTACAGGCCTTCATAACACAAACAACACACCTAGAATAAAAGGGAAAAATAATGAAAAATTGAAATGATTTGGAGAAAAGTATTTTTAGAAATTTTTAATTTTTGTTTTCACTCAATGACTCTGATTCAATTAACAAAAATGGCCACTTCCCTAGAAATAGCACCAAAATTGTGGCATTTTGTTTGTCTAAAGTGTTTTTTTCAAAACCAAATTAATTTCCCTAACTTGTAACTAGAATATTGTGGTACTATATGGTCGGTCCATAGGGAAACCATGTTGGTGTTTACATCTCTTGATTTAAAATTTCTCAAGTGAAGATTCTGAATTAAAATACGATTTGTTGGTTCATAATGATGGATCTTGAAAGATAAAAAATTGCTTGGCCTTCTCTAACTCACTACGAATTAACGTCAAAATCAAAGATTACTTAAAACTCTATTTTAATGGATAATGATAAAAATGTGTCGGTGCTGGAAATTTATGTGGGGCATTAAAACTTATTCCCTGTTGTATTATGTTGTTCATAATAACCCACATTTCTAGGTTTCATTATTTTCGGAACTCCATTGGCTTGGTGAGTTCTAATTAAGTCGGTAGAAATCAATCCCTTGGTCTGGAAATTGATTTCTACAGACTCTTAATTTAAGAACCGCCCTCTAGAAATTTAAAGTATATTCAATGGTCATGGATATCCTTGTCGTGATTCTCCCAAAGATCCCTAGAAACTCCATTCTTCGTCTGATAAGGGTTTCTAGGGAAATAAGACATGGAAGTTGGGATAATTTGGTGAGAGACGATGAACAAACATAATAATAGAGAAACCGATTCTAACGAACCCACATTTTTTCCTTCCCCAACACAAGGGGGTTTAGCTAATCATGATGAAAAGGATATGAAACTTGCTACAACTCATAATATATTTCATTACAATAGAAAATAGAAGAATCTAAAGAACAAAAAAATATAGAGAACAAGTTCTCTAAAACCTTCCTCTCATAAAAAAACTTAGTTGCCCACCCCTCTTCCTCTCTCGAATCCTATCCTTATCCAAGGTCACCCCTAGGGTCTTCTCATTCAAAAATTACCTTTTTTCACTTGTCCAATTACAGGTAGAAAGGAGAACCCTGGGTCAAGGATTAGGTGAAAAGTGAAAAAGATAAAAGGATAAGGCTATAGTGGTCCGCACAGTTTTGGGTGCATGGTTTGGTAGGGCATGCACCAAATGTACGGAAGTCTCTATATCAGATAATTAAGGCTTTACAGTTTTCCTAGATGGGTTGTATGGTTTGGGTAAGTTGTGCGCCAACCATGTGGATGTCTCTGTCCATATGTGCATGCCTTGCACGGTTTCCTTAAAGGGTAGCATAGTTTTGGTAGGTTGTGCGCCAACCGTGCAGACCTCTTTGTCAATAGAATCTTCTCCCGCACGGTTTTAACATAGTTTCAATAACCGTGTGGTAGTCATGCATGTTGCCTTTCTCTTTGAAATTCCAGAAATCTCCCATCCTTTATTCTCGGTGCTTGATCTGGGTTACTCCAATCCGGCATAATTAAGGGAAAATTGTCCAAAAGCCTCCAATTCCCTTATAAATCTCCAAAATCCCTAGAATTCCTACATCATCCTCTGGTGCCTAAAAAACCAATTAAGGAAAACCAAACTTGTAAAATACATGCAAAAACCATCCACAAAACCATTTTATAGATATTAAACCAAGTGGAAATTTCATATGCACAACAGTGCATCAAACTCTCCCACACTTGATCCGTTGTTTGACCTCAAACAAAGGCATAGATAGTCATTTCCATGGAGTTACCAAAGAGACAGATAGAAACATTATAGATTATACCAATTAGATGAATATGAACTTTTAACTAATTAATGTTAAAAATTACAGCATTCTTACTTCATGGTTTCCCAATTCAACGAGGTTAGCTAACAAAGTAGTCTTAATCCAAAATAGTCAACCATTTATTCATAAATCAATTTTTCTTAAAACATAGTTTTCCCTTATTCATTCAAAGAAAGTGCCTAACTCCATTTTCTTCTCGTTATACACTCAGATTAGTTAGGCTCAGTTTTCTTCATCGCTAATTAGTGGGCTATCACTTTTATAGGTCACACACCCACATTGACTTGCATTATTTGGAACATGATGAAAAGGTCATAAAAATTATTGGCCTTGCCTTTTCATATCTCAAAAAAAATTAGTGGGGTGAGATACTAGCATAAAATATTTCCCAATTTTCTCAAGTAAACACATGATGATAATGTCTTAGCAAGTCAATAGTTCATGGAATTAAGACCGCATAATAGCCACTAGTGTGGCAACAACAATTCCCGAAACCTCACCTATCCTTATGTACAATTTGACTCCCATTTTAATGGGCTCCTCAATTCGAATCACTCCATCAAAAGAATTGGTTTAAAAAAAATACAAAATGAATGGCTAAATCATCTTTTTCAAGTATTACAAGGATTATTCACAACACAAAATAGGTTCGACAATCCAGACATATGAGCCATTTGGAGATATAATTTCCAAAATTCATTTTTTCTAATTGATATAAACCCATGACATCTATAACAGCCCTTTAGACACACCTAACAAAACATGCTACCCTAAGTACTTAAGCAAGTAATCAATCAAAATGGGGTGCCAATTATGGGAACCCTCCCCCACTCTAAAAACCAAGCACGGTTCCCCGTGATGGTAATAAAGTAGATAAGGGTTGGAAAGGAAGCATGAAAAGGGAGGGGAAAAGTAAAGAGTAGAAATTGGTGAAAAAATGAAAAGCTCCCCTGAATGTCGGACAAGTATGGAAAACAAGTGGTGTACGAGACTCTGATGAGCGGAAAGGTGGCTATCCACGAACAGATGAAAGCCCCTGCTGGCGATTCATAATAAATAGAAAAGTGAAGCAAGAAAAATAAAAACAAGAATTAAGGAAATAAAGGCACACTATCATGTAGTCCTAGGCACACTAAAATAGATAGATCATTTGAACAGAAAATTTTTCAGAATGTCGGGTTACCTCCCAGTCAGTGCTATGTTTAATGTCTCGAGCTCGACTTACGTGGGCCTTGAGATACCCCAACTGCTTGGTGGAAACTATTACCACCATGTCTTTCATGCTAAAGTAAGGCTTTAGGAATTTCCAACTGACCTTGAATGTTCGATCATCCGCACCAGCCAATTCCACCATGCCATGGTGGAAAAACGTAATCACCGTAAAGGGTCCTGACCACCGAGACTTCAACTTACCTAGAAAAAACATCAGACGAGAATTAAAAATTAAGTATTTATCACCTAGCTGGAAGGATTTCTGGGAGATCATGCGGTCATGAACCACCTTCATCTTCTCCTTATAAAGTTTTGAATTCTCAATGGCCTCCCACATTATCTCGTCAAGCTCGATTAACTGAAATTTCATCTTTTCTTCTACAGCCTTGAGTTCATAATTCAGGTTCATAATAGCTCAATAAGACTTGTCATCCATCTCCACCATCAAGGGGTAGGGTTTCGCATAGATCAACCAGAAAGGCGACATACCCAATGGTGTTTTCGAGGCTATCTAGTAGGCCCATAATGCATCATCTAATTTCATGGACCAATCCTTTCTTAATGTTCCTACCGTGTTCTCCAATATTTTCATTAACTCATGGTTTGACACCTCCACCTGACCACTATATTGAGTTTGGTATAGTTTCCATTGGTTGTACTTGACCCAATACTTTAAGAGTACATTTTTCATGAGAATATCGTCAAAATGTTTACCATGGTCGCTAATCAACCCAAGCGGGCTCCCAAACCGACTGAAAAAAAATTTCCTTAGAAAAGTGATGATGGCCTTAGCCATATTATAGGTCATTGTCGCCGCTTCTACCCACATGGAAACATAATCAACACATACCAGAATGTATGTGTGCCCAATGGATGGGGGAAACAAACCCATGAAGTTGATTCCACACACGTCAAAAACATCAACCTCAAGTATCGGGTGTTGTGGCATCTCAGCCCAATGGCCCACATTTCTCAACTGTTTCCACTGATCACATCAAGATACAGAATGAAGAGTGTCCTTATGCATAGATGGCCAGAAAAATTCCAATTGTAAAGCCTTTTGTACTATTTGATCTGGCCCGTGATGTCCTCCTACCGAAGAAGAGTTACAGAATTCCAAAATACTTTGAATCTCTTCATTCGGGACGCAACGGTGGATTACCCCATCACCACATGAGCAGAAGATCTGGGTATCCTACTACAAATACCCCTTTACCTCTGACAAAATATGATTCCTCTACTGAAATGATAGGTTCGGGTGGACAACACTTCTGGCTATGTAATTTTCAAGGTCGGTGAACCATGGATGAGGTGGTACTCCAATGGAAAATAGCTACTCATCGAGGAAGTCTTCCTTGATCTCCTAATCTTCTTCTCCCTCTAAGTGGGGTAGTTTTGGTCGGAAGGTATGATCATCCACCACAATCTCAATACCCCTTTTATCCTTAAAATCCAAATCAAACTCCGTGAGGAGAATCACCCAATGAATTTTTCACAGTTTGGAATCCTTCTTGTTCATCAAATACTTAAGTGCAACATGATCCGTGTAGACTAAAACTTTATAAAGCACTATATTGGAGCATAATCTTTCAAATTCAGAAAAAACGGATATAATTTCTTTCTATGTGGTGGTGTAATTAAGATGCGCTTCATTTAAAGCTCGGTTGTCATAATAGATTGGTCTGAAAATACGGTCTAGTGGCTGTCCAAGAACTACCCCTATAGCATAATCCCTCGCATCACACATAGGTTCAAACAGCTCCTCCCAATTCAGAGCGATCATTATGGGTGTGGAAACTTGATTTTCATTCATAATTTGGAAGGTTGTGATACATTTATCATAAAACTCAAAAACGGCATCCTTATAGAGTAGATTGGTTAAGGGATGAGCGATCATGGAGACGTCACGGACGAATCTTTGATAAAAACCGTCATGCCCCAAAGAACTCTGAGTTTCTTGGACTGATGTGGGAATTGGAAGTTGTGAGATAACATTAATTTTTTCCAGATCCACCTCAATTCCTTTTATCGAGATCGTATGGCCTAATACAATTCCATATTTTACCATAAAATGGCACTTAACCCAATTGAGAACCAAATTTTTATGCTCACGTCGTTCAAGAACCAGCTCCAGATTCATCAAGCAAGTATTAATGACTTTCCATATACTGAGAATTCATCCATGAGAACCTATAGAATATGATTCTCCATATCATGGAATATGGATAAAATGCACCTTTGAAAGGTGGTTGGAGCATTGCACATCCTAAATGACATTCACCAGTAGGCGAAGGTTTCATAAGGACAAGTAAAGGTACTCTTTTCGTGATCCTCTGGGATGATAAAAATTTGGTTATATTCTGAATAACCATCTCATGAATAGTAAAATTCATGCCCCTCCAATATTTCTAGCATTTGATCCATGAATGGAAGAGGGAAATGATCTTTCTTGGTTGTATCATTCAACTTCCTGTAATAGACATAAATTGCCATCCCGTAACAGTGCGGATCGGGATGATCTCATTCTTTTCATTGGTCACCACCATGATGCATCCCTCTTTAGGAACCACCTAGAAAGGACTCACCCAATGACTGTCAAAGATGGGGTATATAATTACATCATTGAGTAATGTTATCACATCCTTCTTGACCACTTCTTTCATGGTGGGTTCAGTCTTCATTTTGGTTGGTGAGAGGCTTTTACCCCTACCTCAATAATTACCTTTTGGGTGCAGACCGTGGGGCTTATACCCTTAAGGTCTGCGACCGTACATCCATTGGCATGTTTCCTCCTTTAGAGGAATTGCAGAAGATCCCCTTCTTGATCTTTTGAGAGCAAGGAATGTAGGATCACTATCAGTGTGTGTTCCTCTCCCAAATAGCCATATTTCAATGAAGAATAGAGAGGTTTCAACTCGATCTGGGGAGCCTTGAGAATGGAAGGTACAATTTTCTCGACCTCGGCTCAGTCTAATAAATCTTGAACAAATTACCTCTTCCATTAATGATTTCATTGGCCTACAATAAATCTTAATTCCTCCTAGTTTTCTTCAAGCTAGTCGTTCTCTAGAATGGGTTCATTGATGAATGAATAATATTGAATATCATCTTCCTCTAGGCCTAAGCAGTCAGCTGTTGTTGTTAATGCACAACAATCATCTCATTCCATTAGTGAAACTTGTTTCACCACCTTGAGGAAGTTGTAGGAAACGTTCTCTAAACCCACATGGAATATCATCTCGCCTTGGTGCACATCAATTAAAACCTTCCTAGTAGCCAAATGGGTCATCCAAGAATATAATATTCCTCTTGTCCTTCTTCCATGTCCAAGATAATGATATCTTCCAGCATAATTAATTTTCCCACTTTGACCAACACGTCTTCCAACATCCCCCTAGGGTATTTAATAGAACGATCAGCTAGTTGGAGTGCCACTCGGGTTGGATTGAGATCATTCAACCCTAACTTCTTGAATACTCAAAAGGTAATTAAATTAACACTCCCCCCAAATCACAAAGGTCTTTTCCAAACATTTAAGGTCCAATAGTGCAAAGGATAGTAAAGCTTCCCAAATCCTGGAACATAAGAGGGAGAGTGTGTTGGGCTACTGCCGAGCATTCCTTTGTCAGGGGAATGGTGCCCAATTCTTCTATCTTCCTTTTATTTGAAAGGATCTGTTTCCTGAACTTTTTATATGTGTGAATTTTAATCAATGCCTCTGTAAAGGTAATATTGATGTGAAAGTTTCGGAAGGCTTCCATGAACTTAGAAAATTTCTGGTCCAACTTCCATTTTTCCATCCGTGCTGGAAATGGAAAAGGAGGTTCATACACTTTTAGAACTTTCCATTATCTTGTGGTACTTCCAGTTCTTTGTGCAGCTCATGTTTTGGGGAAGATTCCTTAGTTCCAACTTCTCCACCTGAGGAGAATGTGGTCTTCTTTTATGGTGTAACACCCTGACTCATAGTTACCATCAGCATCATCTCCTTCTCGCTGTGTAAAACTACATAATTATCCTCTTCCCTTGGATTTTTCGCAGTATTTCCTGGTATGGTATCGGGATGTCTTTAAGGGAGCGTATTGGAAAGCTGCCCAATCTGGTTCTTGAGGATTCTAATTTATTCCTCCTAGTTTTGAAATCTTGTTTTAGCAGTAGTTATAAATTTAGACATCATTTTCTCTATCCTTGAGGGAGGTTCCTACTGAGGTTGGTGGACTACATTTTGGGGAGGTGGCTATCGCAACGGTTGAGTAGGACGAGGGTTTTGATACCCTTGCTGCTAATTTTCCCTTTGCTAAAATTGGTGACCATGTTGCTGCCTCAGATACGGAGTATGAAACTGTTATTGACTATAACCAGGTGGTCTTTGTGGTCAGGGCTGAGGATTTTGATGTTGTTGCCCCTAGTCTATATTTTGATTCTCTTGCCACCCCTGGTTTTCGAACTGAGGGTAGTTTTTGGGTCCTCTATTCAATGAAACTTAATTTACCTCACTGGTAGAGGTTCCCACACTTTCCCCTGGGCACTCACCCATAGCATGGTTGTCACCACAATCACTATATGCTAGTTTACTGACATCTTGAACTTGAGATAGATGTTTTAGATTCATAGCATCGATCTTCTTTGAGACGACATCGAGTTGAGCCGCAAGCATGGTGGTGGAATCTATATTATGAATTCCCCTTTTCTGAGTGCCCCATTCAGAATTCCACTAAAAAATATTGGCTGAAATGTCTTCCAACAATTCAAAAAGCTCTTTAGGGGACTTCCTCATGATTTTCCCTCCAGCAGCTGCATCAACCATGGGCTCTGTATTACTTGTTAGACCACCGTAGAAAGTTTGTACTTGCATCCACAATGGTAGTCTGTGGTGTGAGCCATTCATCAGCATCACCTTACGTTGTTCCCATGACTCATATAAGGATTCTGAGTCATGTTGTTGGAAGTTATGGATTTTATTCCTTATGGTGACCTCCTACGAGGGAGGGAACTATTTCAATAAAAAGGCTTGGTTCAATGCCTCCTAGGTAATAATATATCTTTGATGTAACCCCTTGATCCCGTCCTTCACCTTATCTCTTAATGAGAAGGGAAACATCCTAAGGTGGATTGCATCCTCTAACACTTTGTGGTATTAGAAAGTGTCACAGATCTCAAAAAAGTTGGATAGGTGATCATTTTGGTCTTCACTTGGAAAGATACTGAACTGAACTATATTTTGAATTAACTGCATTATCGCTAGCTTGATCTCAAAATGTTGGGTATGCACCAGTGGTCTTACTATTATAGTGTCAGCTCCTTGAATGGAGGGTAATCCATATTCTATAAGAGTACGACGTGGCAGAATCAATTCCTGAGGTTCTTGGGGAATGAACTATTGTTTCTCCAAAGGATAATAAGCTTGTTGATTCTGAGGAAAACTGGGAGGCTACTCCCATGTAATATATTGTCTCAGCTCTGGCTGCCCGAACCCTGGCACAAATTGATCTGGTGGCCTCTGTTGGTTCCTCGGTAGGTATTCCATGTATTCCCCTGGTGGATTCAGATGTTTCTCTTTCTCGACACCCAGTGGTGGATTTCCTTCAATAACGAATGGCTTCCCAACTCGTTGGACATCCCCCCGGTTCTTCCCCCTAATGTGCAATGGGATCATTTGTACTGTGATCACCCATAAGTGCACGAAGTCTCCTTGAAAATGTTCTTTTGATTTCTGGATCTATCGGGTATAACTCTGATGACTCAGCAATCTAGGAACGAGTGACCCAACCACTCATATACCTACATCCCTCCACAACATAAACAACACACCCATCATAAAAGTGAAAAATGATGAAAAATTGAAATAATATGGATGAAATAATTTTTATAAATTTTTTATTTTTGTTTTCACTCAATGAATCGGATTCAATTAACAAAAACGACATCTTACCTGGAAACAACACCAAAATGTTGGTGTGTCATTTGTCTAAAGTGTTGTTTTCAACACCAAATTAATTTCCCTAACTTGTAACTAGAATATTGTTGTAGTACATGGTCGGTCCATAGGGAAACCATATTGGTGTTTTCGTCTCTTGATTTGACATTTCTCAAGTGAAGATGATGAATTTAAATACGATTTGTTGGTTCATAATGATGGATCTCGAAAGAGAACTAATTCCTTGGCCTTCTCTAAATCACTACTAATTAACTTCAAAATCTAAGATTACTTAAAACTCTATTTTAATGGAAAATGATAAAAATATGTCGGTGCTGGACATTTATGTGGGAAATTATACCATATTCCCTATTGTATTATGTTTTTCATAATAACCCACATTTCTAGGTATCATTTTTGTCGGAAATCCATTGGTCTGGTGAGTTCTAGTTAAGTCAGTAGAAATCAATCCATTAGTCTGGAAATTGATTTCTATAGACTCTTAATTGAGGAATCGCCCTCTAGAAATGTAAAGTATATCCAACGGTCATGGATATCCTTGTCGTGATTCTCCTAAAGATCCCTAGAAACTCTATTCTTTGTCTGATATGGGGTTTCTAGTGAAATAAGACACGGATGTTTGGAGAATTAGGCGTGAGATGATGAACAAACATAATAATAGAGAAACCAGTTCTAATGAACCCACATTTTTTCCAGCCCCAACACAAGGGGGATTAGATACTCATGATGAAAAGGATATGAAAATTACTACAATTTATAATAGATTTCATTACAATAGAAAATAGAAGAATTTAAATCATAACAAAAATACAGAGAACATGTTCTCTAAAACCTTCCTCTCACAAAAAAAAACATAGTTCCCAACACCCTTCTCCTCACTTGAATCCTCACTTTACCCAAGATCACCCCCCCAGGGTCTTCTCAGTCAGAAAGGACCTTTTTCTAGTTGTCCAAAAGCAGGTAGAAAGGGGAAACTGGGTCAAGGATTAGGTGAAAAGTGAAAAGGATAAAAGGAGAATGGTGCAGTGGTCTGTACGGTTTTGTGTGCGCGGTTTGTTTGGTCATCTGCCAACCGTTCGGAAGTCTCTATCTCAAATCCTTTAGGCCACATGGTTTTCTTGGATGGGTCGTACACTTTGGGTAAGTTGTACGCCAACCATGTGGATGTCTCTGTCTATATGTGCATGTCTTTCACAGTTTCTCTGAAGGGCCGCACAGTTTTGGAAAGTCGTCCACTAACCGTGCGAACCTCTCTTTCAAGGGCATCTTCTCCCGCAGAGTTTCAATATGGTTTTGATAACCGTGCGGCGGTCGTGCGGGTTGCCTTTCTCTTTAAAATACCAGAAATTTCTAATCTGTCATATCTCAGTACTTCATCCGGTTGACTCCAATCTGGCATAGTTAGCGGAAAAGCGTCCAAAATCCTTTAATTCCCTTCTGAATCGCCAAAATTCCATGACTTCTTTCTTCATCCTCTGGTGACTGAAAAACCTTTCAAAGAACATCAAACTTGTGAAATATATGCATAAACCATCTATAAAAAACCATTTTATAAATATTAAACCAAGTGGAAATGCCTTCTCCACCACATTACATCAATGGGGAATTTATAACTTAAATAATACTTCATATAATTTTAAAATTATTTTTTCATATTTTGATACTCCATAAATTTCCTTCAAAAATAATAAGTAGCATGTTTAACATTGAAATAATACTATGAGTTAATTAATATATTTATTTTTATAATTAATTTCTAATTAATATAATGTAAAACTATCACAAAATATATGATAACATTAGTGTAGAGACCCAAAGATTGACGTACATGGACAATACATTACTTTTGCAGAATACTTAATACATAAAAAAAACCAAAACTCAAGGATCGTAATAGTTTAGTGTCTTTGGAAACTCGAAATAATGTCTTCTAATCTTGGTGAAACATCTTCAACAAATCCCATAAAGATCTTCCCCATTTTTTTCTTGCCTAAAACCTTTCTTGAAATCATGGGGAAAAGAAAACATATAAAGGGTGATATCAAATTCTTAGTAAGGGTAAGCAAGGAGAAAATAAAAAAACCATATACCATTGAACTTAACAACATAAACATAATGTTTAAACATCAAAATCTTGAGCAAAGAAATAAATCATTGAAGTACGTAAGGCATGTATCACAATGGAACATCAATCTTGATAAAATAGCATGGGAATAAAACATGTAATTGTGGAAAAACATTAAGCACATGATATGATTTCCATAGAATCCAAGGCATTGCTGCTAAGACCATCTTAGTGGACAAAGTCCCTTTCTGAATCGAGTTCACTCCTCGTTCCAGTCCTGTATCACTGAACCGGATTAACTTACCGTTCCAGCCATTTCTATCTTATGAGATATAAATCTTTACCCAATTAATTGGAGGGAGATATAGGTCCCACCCATCTCATAATGAAATAATTCTTACTTGTTCCACAACATAAACATAAACCATCTGTCATAACCAAAAAAATAAAAATGGGTTTCATGAACATCATCCCATAATAACATAATTCATATAAAACAAATGGATATCATTACATTATAAGAAAAGTGGATCCATGTAAATCATAGATACATTATTCTTGAAAGATACACATATGAAATAATGTCATCTTAGATGTAAAATGGTTTTGATAAAAAAACTTGAAATGAATTCTTGAATAAATATCCTTTCTTCTTCAAAATAATTCTCTTCTCAAAAAATTCCATGAAATTTTAAAAGAAAATGACTTTTTTTGATAATATTCAGTAAATATTGTAGAGTAAGCTTCATAAAAATAAGGCGTTATGAAACTGTAAAAATCTATTCATGTCGTATAAGTTAAAAAAATTCTTCACGTACTTTTGCCGGAAAAGTCAAAAAGTACTTCGTATGGTAAAACAATATTCCTTACATAACACAAAGTAAATGTCCAAGAAGGGTAAACATGACTTTAAAAATACATGGAATAATATTAAAAACATTATTAAAAACATTTTTATGGACATGGATGAAAAATATAACCCCATTAAATACTTACATATAAGAAATCTCGGATAAAAATTAGATTACAAAATTATCCCTTACCTTATGTCTGATATGTTTCGTATGTATCTGAAACTCCTGTATAATGATTTAAATAATGTAATTGAGTTATTATAGAATCATATTAATTGTTATTATATCATATATGGTCCACTTAGGTATTTATATTCCCCGTTAATTTGTTAATTCCATGTTAAAGTAGCGTTTTGGGTAAAATCATTTCATTTATCATACGTGTTTGGACTTGTTGTTCTTGATATTATTATTATTTATATCATTATTTACTCACTTCCAAAATGTAAACCATGATTTTTATATCATATATATTCGGTATATATATAATATATATAGATAAATGAAATGAAACACACCGTTCATGGAGACGGTAGGCCGTACGTACGCATGAACGATGTTTTCCTTTCCTTATTGACTTGAATGGAAGTAAGTAGATGACATATATATATACATAAATATAGTAGATTTATAAGGTCATATATTTCATTATTATTGCTTATATATACTTTATAATCATTCTTGAATGGTTAACATGGAGAATGAATCTCATCACGTCGTGGAGACGGTAGTCCGTACGTACGCACGAGCTATGATATCGTTCCCATAATTACTGAATTGAGTTGGATTGGATGATAAAATATTTCAGAATTAGTATGATGTTATAATAACTATGTATATTTATTCTTTACACCATTATACCCATCCAAGTAAGTTGGTGTTGGAAAATAAGATTACACCACGGCGTGGAGACGGTATTTCGTACGTACGCATGCGCGGTGATTTCGTTTTCCGTAGGATAGATAGGAGGTGAAATGGGGTTTCTTCATATTTATAATAAAATATAATTATATAAGTAATACTGATGTTATTAATTTATAATGAGACAACTAAATAAGAAGAATTAGAAGAAGAAAGAAACTTGAGAAAATCGGAAGAAGAGATTACCTCTTCTTCGACGCACCTCCTTTAAGATTCCTATTAAGGAAGTAGAGTTTGTCTTTTGAGAATACCAGAACCTCCAAAATGTTTCTAGGGAAGTGGAGAAAAGTAATTTTCAGGGTTTGTCCGAGCTTCAAGGCTCAAAATGGTGTGAAGAGAAGTGAGAAGGGGTTCCTTTTTTATAAGGGAGGAGAGGTGCACCTTTAGAAATCTTAAAAATATTAATTTATAATAAATATAACCCCACTTAAGTAACTCCAAAAATGACTCATATTAAAATATTAGATGATATAGGGTTGTAATCTCATCAACCAATAAAATTTAGGCATGTAGTGAATTTATTTTAAACATTATCAACTTGATTTATCCTTATTTAATCTATTAAATTGTATTTGTGGTAATAAGATTGTAAATTTTAAATTGTTATAAATAATTAATTATGTGCTGTTATTTATTCATAATTAGATAATTTATGACATTTTAGACTATATAAATTTCAATTTATAATTTTTAAATATTTTTGTGGTATTTAAACAATTTAATAATACGTTATGTTTATAAAATATCAATAGTGTCAATTTTGACACTATTCATTTATTTGAATTTAAATGAAATACAAACATATGATATATTCAAAATAAAATATTTAATAGGTTTATAACATGTCAAAGTAGTCTAGAAAATTAGTGGAGAACATTAAATAGTTCATATAATATTTATTTTAATATTTGTAAAACAATTTATTTGATATTTCTCTTAATAAAATTATTACTACAACATTTTTGTATAATTATTAAATATAATTTTTTTTCATAAAAAACAAAAATAGAATACTAGGAGAAATATAAATCTTATATCTTTCATAATAATACATTTAGTCATATTTATCTTATAAAACACCCATATTTTAAAATGTTATATTTATTAAATTATGAAGGTGACAACATTGACATCATATAAAATAAAATAATATAAGTGTCATAATCACTTTCATAAGACTCAAAACGGTCATATATTAGTTCATTGGATTCTTATGGTGTATATATACTCTACCAAGAAGTATTGGTCAGGTTTTTGTGCCCTTTAATATTTATTACTATTTCAATAAAAACAATATTATTGATTTTTTTACTAAATAAATAATTTCTGCATCATTAATGTATATGCTAATAAGGTAATTAAATAACTCTTAAAAATTACAAATAAATTACCATGATAAAGAAAAACATTTTAGATTTAAAATTAGTATTTAATACCTAATTTATATTCTTTATAACCTTATATTAAAAATACATTAATTATAAAAGTTTGAGTGAGACATATTTCACTTTCCTTTAAATAAAATAAACTAAAGGCCTTAATCACCTCCCAGTGGGTTCTAATGGATTCAATTTATACCCAAATATGACTTAGGACGAAATATAATCATCAAATTGTATTAAGACAAGTGTTATTGTAATTTTATAAAATTATATTTACCCTTAATTACCCTATTTATCTTTAACTATGGTAAATAAAATTTATCATAGTTACTATTCATAATGCACAAAAATAAAAAAATAGTCTATTAATATAATTTGGACCCACTGATTCCGAATATGGAATCCATTTTTCTAAATTCAATACATATAAGTTGCATAAATTAGATTAAAATTAATCTCATTGTCGAAAGAAAATGTGTTTTTGTTTAAAACATTGAAAAAGATTAAATTGATTTAACCTACAAATTTGACGTCAAATCAATTCTAATGACATACATTATATTAAATGGTAAAAATATATAATATTTATACTTTAAAACCATTAAATATTATAATTTAACCACATAAATTATTATGATGAAAAAATTTGTTTTTAATTAAAATATAGCGTGTTTTTACTATTCATTTAAATATGAAAGTTATCAGAATAATATGAAAAATTTATCCAAGGTAAAATTTTATATCCTGATTCCAAAGAATAAATTTATTTTGTAAAATTTAACTTATAAATATGTCAAAAAACTGTATTTAATGTGGGTGCACCATCAAAAGGCGGCAAAACTGCATTTTCTTAAAATTACTTATTTTACCCGAAAAATTTATTTTATTCTCATACCATGTTCTAGAAAATGAGTAAGATGAATAATAATGTTATAAAATTCAAAATGTAGTTAATAATATTCATAACGGCAAGTTCGTGATAATATTATAACCATATATCGTTTCTTAGTGAAACCAGGTACTGCGTACAACATGCGCTATCGAAGAAGGTCGTGATTGCGTGTAATGCAAGCCAGGTCAGGGTTGCGTGTAGTGCAAGACTCCTTTGTTGTTTAATATAACATAATACAACCATATTTCATTTATACATTGAATATATATATATACATATATATATACACTCAATGCTGCGAACGTGAAATTGTGTGTAACACGATCCAAGAATAGTGTTGCGTATGCTGCAAACTAATACGATGTTGCGTATAGTACAAGCTAATCTTGGTGTAGTGTACAAAAGAAGATTTGAATGAAATTAAAAATAATATATCTTATAAAATATTGGGGTGTTACAATTAGATAATTTAGTCACTAAAAAACTAATAACGTTATTTACATAGGATTTTAACTATAATGGATAATGTTCATCAAAACATATCAATTTTCATAATTATCCATTTAAATGAAAACATTTATTAAATTAGAATATTAATTATGTAAAATAGATATTATTTTTCACAATTATAAATAATTAAATATCAATCAAACAATACTTTGGAATGGTAACATAAAAAAATGTAATCAATAACAACTAATGAAATGGTATTTATTTTACATAAAATTGTCTTTTTTTGTATTATATAATTTTATTTAAATATAAAATATCTAATATTTATAAGATTTTTTTTATAAAATTGAATTTATTTTTGAAATTAGAACATAAAAATTATCTTAGGGTGAATTTTTTTTATTTTTCTAAAAAATATGACATTTAATTTTGAAAATCAATTTTTTTGAATACTACATGTTTTATGAAATCATGACAAAATAAATATGAATTAAAATTTTATTAAAAAATTTTCAAAACATAAAATTTATTTATGGAGAAAAATATTACATTTAATAATAATATGTTGAATTTATGGCATATATTTGAAAGTTTAAATTCAAATTTTTGTGTTACTTTAATATTAAGAAAGTCACACCTTAGGTAAAGATATGAGGATTTTGAAAAATAAAATTATAAAAAACCAAACATCTGAGTTTTAAAAATGTAAACGAATAAAGATTATTTTATTTCACAATGAGAAGAATGAAACCAATTAGAACCTCCAGAGTTGAATACCTTTTTTTTAAAAATTCTAGTATCCATGTTCCCCTAATGGAAATTATGTGACACCTCGAAATCTATGTGATTTAAGTATTCAAAAAATCCTCCAAAGAAACTACTACAATTTAAGAGATAAAGACAATTTTAAGTATGTTGGAATGAAAAATAAAGGGATAAACTACCTATATCCATTATTTTGTACACTATTTGAATCTAAAAATATGGATATCCATGGTAACCCCTTATATTTCATCTTAAAAATCTAAGGCTTGACCGCATTCTTTGTAAAAATATAAGAGAACCTTCCCTTTTTGGTTTCCGAATAATCCACCACATTCTGCTGGTTTGGGATACTCTTTGACTATGTCATTTAATTAGATAATAATCTAACCTACATAAAGAGCATGCCTATAAATTTTAGTAATCATCTGGATTTCAAGTCTATCAAAAATAGATAGATCTTCAATAATGTTCCATTCTACATCAAAATGAATAGAATTCTCTAGCCTGATTGAAGAAAAAAATTTAAAAATAGCCAAATTAAAGTTGACTTATTTTCTATCAATACCAAATAGGTTCATGTTCATCCAAATAATATAGAAAATAACTTTCATTGCCACCCAGAACATGTTTTTAAATTTCCGTGAATTGGTTTGGTTGAAGTAGAAATCAAGCATCCCTGTAAATCTAAAATCTTAAAAGCCTCTAACCACAATGGAATTGGTGAAAATAGGCCACAAATATTTAAAATAAGAGAATTTTTGGAATGTATACTCTATTTAATCCCCTTATTTCTTAAAAAAACAACACATTGATCATATACAATCATATTTTTTCATCATTAAAATTTGGTGGGTAATTTATCATAGGATTCTCTCCATAGTATGGCATATTTTGAGGATGAAATCCATGGTTGGTTGAATTTTTGTATCTAACTAAAAATGTATATTTTTTCCCATCAAGTGATTATAATACTATTTTTTTATAACGGATCCATGTATTATAGGCTCCTAGTTTAAGATTTCTCTCTTAGAGGTTATGTGATAGTCAGAAGTGTTTATCCTATACATTAAAGTAAGTTCATCCAGTGCATATATGATTTTATATTTAATCAAAATTTCAAGATCCAAAATTTCCCCCTATAAATAACTTGATTGAGGAAGTCTAAGACAATTGATGAACTATAATTAAATTCTATAATTACTATAATAAAACCATATTGAGTTTTTCATAAGTAAAGAGAAGGTTTTTTTGATGCCCGAAGAAATAAAAAAGCACAATTATTAAGAATAACATATTATAAGATAGTTAGTGAATCTGGATTTAAGAAACATATAGGATATAGTGTTATTATATATCTATTTATAAACAAATTAAGCCAGGAAAAAAAATATGATACTCATATCTTTGATATAAATTCCACCATCCAGGATAGAATTCCAATGGATTCCCCCATGGAATAGTGATGTATTTTTTATCAAAAATATTACCACTCTAGATGATGTTTCTTATGATCCTATACATACACTTAATAGGAAATTTAGGCCATTAATAAACCATGAATTAACAAATAAATTTAAAAATAATTATTCATTTCATGAGAGAGATTTGTTCAATATGTAAAAATACATTACCCTTTCAACCATTAAATTTATCCTTACTTTTTTTAACAATTAAACTAAAAAAGGTAGCACTGGGTATTCCTGAAAAAGGGGGAATTCCAATATAGGGAAAAGGTAGACTACCATCCATGATATTGATATTACTTTTTATAAGGATATTTCCATAACTATTGTAATTACTACTTAAGAAAATCTATTATTTAAGCTAGGTGATATACTATATGAAGATTTCACTATAGTAGAGAAATGTATATTTGTAGGTTTTAATATTTCATAAGCTTCCTTTCTAGAAAATAATTAGATTATTGTCATGACCCATCCTTGTGGGGCCCGAGTTGCAACTCCCCAAGCCTGCCTCCAATAGGCCAGGTGCTGGTGACTAGCACTGAGTAGGCATGATACTAACATGGGAGGCATTTCCTATAAACCTGTACACACACACACACATATCTAATCCTACAAATATGAAAAGGTAAAAACTACAAAAAATGGAAATGCATGCATACACTAAAATCACAACCAACAGAGTACGACAGGAACGTAAAGTAAAGTAATGTAAAACCCTGGGACAAAAGTACAAGCCCGCCAAAAGAGAGTCTGTTACAAAGTCCAACCTATAAAGAAAGGTGATGGGACTGCAATCTGTAGCCATAGGAACACTCCTAGGCTAGTTTGATCTCACTAAGAACCATCTGGTCCTGGTCTGCCTAAAATCTTGTCAAAGGATTGCTCTTCTACACAAGACATGACACGTGAGGGAAAAGTCCGTTCAGGGGTGTGTATGACAATACCCGGTAGGACACCCTGAAACCACAAAGGAATACAACAAGGGAAATGCCACAAAGGAAAGATACAGTCATCTCTACATAGTATATGTTTACAGAACATATAACAAGAATATCTAGATATACTCATACACGATCGACCATCGTGAAACCATCACTAAGATCCAGCTTGAAGATTCCACTAAGCACATAAAAAGTAGAACACACTCCTAGGTGTGAAGAGAGATACAAAGTACTTGTTCCGGGAGAACACACTCCACCAATACTTGAGAACATGATGCTCAGATTAGGATCACAACCAAATAGTCGTGGAGTGATTCCAATAACTCAGTCTGAACTAACCTGCTAAGTAGAGGATCGGTGCCCAGGTAAAGTAGGTCATGTCGATACCAAGAAACACTACCTAGGGTACCACGAGGGAATAGAGGATCTGGATCTAAGTCTCATGGAGGGAATTCCAACAACTCCATTCCGGAAGTCCCGTAGAAGGGATCAAACTCCAATATGCAGGAAATGATACCGGAAACCTTCAGGAGAAAGACCAAGGGGACAAACCCTAAGGAAACTAGTCCGAGTCACAGAAGGAAACTGGCTGAAGCCATATAAAATAGGTTACACGGCATGTAGTAGGATTACATGCCGTGTTCCTTGACTCCAGGTACTTCCCGTGTAAATGGCCCATGTCACCCATCCAAGCTGTGTAAAAATCAACTACACGGCGTGTAGAAAGATCAAACATCGTGTTCCCTCACTTCGGGTACTACCCGTGTAAACTGCCTGTGTCTAAAATCAAAGTCGTGTAGGAAAGCATATACATGGCATGTAAGTCGAAGCACATGTCGTGTCCTGTAAACTAGGAAACACCTGTGTACCCTGGCCATATGGCCGTACATGATGTCTGTCCGTGTCGCCTGCCCGTGTACCAGGACACGGATTATCCTTTGTATTTGGCCAGATCTGGCTAGGGAAGGGTATACATGTCATGTCCTTGGACGTGTACCCAAACCGTGTTCGTGTACTCCCAGAGTACACGCCAGGTGGTCCACCCAAAAACACACGTTGTGTAGCCCATAGTACACGCTGTGTGGTTGGGAAATTTCTAGAAGCATCATCTTCCTCCTCGCGCCTCGACCGATCTCTGGATCCGAGATCTCTTGTCTGTTCATCCTGATACTTCAGGTCTTGGTTCTCCCCATCATACAAACACCGAATTGGGTGTTTTAGGTCCTTCTATCCGGCCATGAACCTCCAATGATCCATTCGAAGAAAAATTCCCAAAAACTCATATCTCTCGATCCGCTCTAAATTGTCCGCTGAAACCGTCATCGCAGCTCCGGACCATCCTCCCGGGGTTGGATCTACAATCTCGGATCATTACGCCAAAAAACGAATGTGAAACGATCAATTTTCTCCATGAATGCATAGAACGCACATGAAGAACGTGAGAAATTGGGGAAGAAAATCACAACAAATCGAGAGGGAAGAACCTCGATCGATGTTTGTGTCAATCTTGGCTCGTCACTATTAGAAGGTTAAACAAAACCAAACAACGTTTAAGAATCAAATCCCCAAAATCCTCGCAAAGGCCCATCCCACAAATACGATCGATCTGCGGGCTAATATGTTCATGGATTAGTCTGTGTTCATCGTAGGAATCAAGAACGGGGAAGGAAACCAAAATAAAACATCCTACCTAGATTCGCGGTGTTCGTTGGAAAAGATCTGGTCGTTGTGTAGTCGCCGCCATCAAAACTTGTCAGGACTATCGTCGCCGTGTTGGGAGGTTTTCTCTAGAGCCTTCAGCGCCTCTAAGGGTTTCAGGGTTATGAGATCTGTCACCCTGACCCATATAAAAAACTATATTTAAAAAGATAAAAGATATTTGTTGCATCAAGATTTAATAAAATATTTTCATTAAATATTTTATTACAGTTACGTCCAAAAACAAGATTTCACCATAGACTTGCGCCGTCCGATGTTAGGCCTCGCCTAAGGTAAAATCACTTATCTTAACTCAGCGGTTCCCTCATATTTATGATCCAAGCACATGTTCAAGAGTCATTCCACTTTTTCAGGAAAACCCTCACGCGCGTGTTATTTAATTATTTAATTTAAATTCAAACATTTGTTCCGGGCTCACTGGGCCTCGGAGCTGCATGTCGTCTTAGATCCTGGTCTCAAAAGAATTCCCCATTATATTTAAAATAAAATATGGATAAATACAAGACATTACATCACACCCACCTTAGGGCCTTACGTCCTAAAAAATCCAAAACAAAGGATACTCAAAAACATGTGGGTACTGCACACGAATCTGAGCCTCCCACTCCCACTTTCTCTCCTAAAGATTCTCGTGCTGCCACAGGACATATACCAAGGGTATAGCTTTCCCACAAAGGATATTCTCCTATAAATCCTCAATCTCCACTGGGTACTCAGCAAAGGTCGCTCCATCATCGATGTCCAGCTCACCCAAGTCAATAATGTGCGATGGATCATGCACGTACCTCTGAAACTGCGACAGATGGAAGACGTAGTGTAACTGGTCCATCTAAGGAGGTAGATCCAAGAAGTATGCCACCTCTCCAACTCTACTCAGAATCTGAAAAGGGATGATGAACCTTGGAGATAGCTTACCGCATCAGCCAAATCTCTGCAGTCCCTGTCGAGGTGAGACCCAAAGGAACACATGGTCTCCCTCCTCGAACTCCAAGGGCCTCTGTCTCCTATCAGCATAAGACTTTTTCCGAACCTATGTAGTCTTAATCCGCTACATGATGACCTAAACCTTCTCCGTTGTAGCTCAGACCATCTCTGGTCCCATGAGTGCTGACTCTTCTTGGTCAGTCCATTAAAGTGGTGACCTGCAAGGTCGCCCGTACAAAGCCTCGAATGGTGTCATACCAATAGTGGAATGATAATTATTGTTATAATAAAATTCCACCAGTGGTAGGTGATCCTCCAAGCTATGACCGAAGTCAAGTATGCAAGCTCGTAGAATATCCTTCAGATTCTGGATGGCCCACTCTGTCTGACCATCAGTCTGAGGAGGAAATGTTGTGCTCAAACGTAACTGAGTCCCAAAAGCTTCCTGCAATCCCTTACAAAAATGGGATGTGAAATGAGAATCACAATCTGAGATGATCATTGAGGTTACTTCATGAAGTCGAACTATCTCTTACACCTAGAGGCGTCCCAGGATCTCTACTAAACTCTTCTCTCGTATGGCTAGGAAGTGGGCTGACTTGGTGATTCGGTCAACGATTACGCAAATGCCATCGTGTCCCCAAGACGTATGTGGTAAACCCATCACGAAGTCTATGGATATCCCATCCCACATCCAATATGGAACCTCAGGGGGATGAGTCGAACCTACTAGAACCTGGTGCTCAGCCTTTAATTGCTGACAAGTAAGGCACCGAGAAATAAACTCTGCCACACTCTTCTTCATTCTTGCCCATCATAACTGACATCAGAGGTCCTAGTACATCTTTTCCATGCCTAGATGCACCTCCAAAGGAGTTTTATGGAACACCCTCAGAACCTCCTCCTGTTGCATAACTGGTACTACTGTGCTCCCTCTGAAAAGAACAATGTGCTCCCCACCTTTTGAATATCCATCAGCAACATCGCTTGCGGATATCTGAGCACGTAAAGTCTCACAGCTTGCATCCTCAAGCTATGCTTCCCTGACTCACTGTAAGAGTGGAGGAGTAACAACCATCAACTAAAGGTAAGATCCCTCATCTCTATCTACTAGGGATAACTGTAAAGAGACCAAATGCCTCGTTGGATCATCCAACAACCGCGAACTAGATTTCCTGCTAGGAGCATCTTCCGCAAAGTTTCCCTTCCTATGAGTATAAATGATCTCAAAGTCATAATCCTAGAGGAACTCAATCCACCACCTATCTCTCAAATTCAGATCTGTCTGAGAAAATATATATATGAGATTCATGTGATCAAAGTAGACGGTTAACCGCTCGCCCATCAGGTAGTGCCTCCACATCTTCAGTGCGAACACTGCCGCTGCCAACTCAAGATCATGGGTCGTGTAGTTCTCCTCATCTGGCCACATCTGACATGATCCATAGGCCATCACCTCTTTACTCTGCATCAAGACACAAAAAATCATGTTTCCTAAATCTTCGTAGAACACCACGTACTCGACATCCTCTTATGGTAGTCTCACGATTAGGGAACTCTTCAGACTTTGTCTCAACTACTGAAAATCCTACTGGAATATCTCAGTCCACACGAAAGGCTTCCCCTTTCTCATCAAAGCTGTCAAGGGTGCTGAAATACAATAGAAATCAAGAATGAATCTATGATAGTAGCCTTCCAACCCAAAGAAACTCTGCACCTCTATCATGCTCCAGGGTGGCTCCCATGCTAACACTGCCTCTACCATGGTTGGGTCCACTACTACACCATCTGCGGAGAAAACGTGCCCTAGAAAGTGGACATCATGTATCCAAAATTGACACTTTGAGAGTTTCCCGTACAACTGGTGCTCTCAGAGTGTGTCAAGAATCATCCTTAGGTGCCTCACGTGCTCCTCCTTGGATGCAGAGTACACAAGGATATCATCGATTAAGTACACTACAAACTGATCTAGATGGGGCTGAAAGATCCAGTTCATGGGTCCCATAAACACTATCGGGGTGTTTGTCATGCCGAAGGGCATTACCAAGTACTCATAGTGACCGTAGTGACATCTGAAAGTCGTCTTCGGTATATCCTCATCCCATACTCGCAACTGGTGATAGCCTGATCATAGATCAACCTTCGAGAACCCTCATGCCCTTCTTAACTGGTCGAAGAGGTCATCGATCCTCGGTAGTGGATACCGATTAGTTACGGTCACCTAATTCAAGCGCTAGTAATCTACACACAGCCTCAAGCTTCCGTCTGCCTTCTTGGAAAACAACACTAGGGTCGCCCAAGGTGAAACACTGGGTCTCACGATACACTTTCTCTACAAGTCTTCTAGCTGCACTCTTAGCTCGCGATGCTTTGCAGTAGCCATCTGATATGCTAATGTTGATATCGAAGTCGTCCCGGGTTGCAACTCAATGAAGAAATATATCTCCCAATGGGGAGGTAGTCCGGGGAAATCCTACAGAAAGACATCCTCGTACTCAAACACTATTTCTGGAAACTAGAAACTCGTAACATCTTCTACACCAAGGGGTAGGCCAGCCAACTAATGTGAAATTAGTTGTACCTTCCAACGCATGAGTCAATCCTACACTTCCTGGGTCTCCTTTTCACCGATGAAGGAGAACCTCGTTCCATCACTGCGGACACACCACACCCTTTTCCTAAAACATTCAATCTGGTCATGAAATATGGATAGCCTATCAATACTAAGAATGACATTATAAGGCCTCGACACTACCACCAAGAGGTTCCAACTAAAACTCTCGCCTCTAAGGGTTAGGTCACACAATCTGCAAAGGTGTGAAATCAATGAATCTTCTACAGTCGGTGTTTCTAAGCGTAAGGGTCGAGTCAACGACTCAACTGGAATCTAAAGGTCTCAAACAAGATAACCATCTAGAAAGGAATGACTAGCTCCTATGTCTATTAGTATGGCAGCCAAAGTAGAAAATACAAAGATTGTACCTCTAATCATTCCAGGAGTACCTGGGTCATAAGCCTCTGCTTCCTGCAGCTATCCCTACCTCTGTCCACCCACTCCTTGAGACTAGGGATGACCTCCTGGGGGTGGTGGTGGCTAACGATCAAAACGCTGACCACCTCCAGCTGCTCTCCCAACTCCTCTACCACGTCTTCTACCCCGCGGATCTATCTGCTCCACACATTGCCCCTACCTCAGTGGCCCATCCACTTCTCCCGTGTCATTAGTATGGAAGGTCGGAAAATCTCGAGCAAGATGTCCCCTTCCATCACATTAGTAGAATCGACTCTCTCGAGGATAGCTGGATGCACCCTATAAACCCTATACGACAGATCCCCTATCCTGGGATCTCCTCTAAAAATTTCTACCATGCCTGGGTCCCTAACTTCGGTGCCTTGCTGTCGAGGTCTTTGCTCCAGATCGCTCACTACTGACAACTTCTGGTTGTCTCTGCTCTTCCAAGAAGCTCTCGACCACCAAATCCTGCTCGAGCACCCAATCATAAGTAGGAATGATCATAGGGATGATGCTTTCTCGGATATCTTTGCGCAATCCCAGCTCAAAAATCCGAGCTCTGAAGTACTGATCCCTGGCCATATTCATCGAGTACCGTGAGAGGTCGGTAAACCTCGACGAATAGTCATCCACCGTCATGGTTCCCTGCTGGATCTGAAGAATCTCATGTATACGTACTGCTCTCAGGGTAACTGGTGAACACTCCTCTCTAAAGAGACGCTCAAAATCTGACCACGCAAGAGTCGCCTCTTCATGGGTCGGGATAACCAACCTCTACCATCGTCCTGTCGAGCCCTATAAAAGGCTCGCTTCCAGGATCACCATCTGCTCTGCTGGTGTCCTGACCAAATGGAAGACTCTGGCCACTACCTCAAGCCATTACTCTGCTGCTTGAGGGTCAGGTTCGCCTTGAAACCTAAGGGGTATCTATCTTTGAAACTCGTGGAGTGTGCTCAGCATGCGCTCCTCATCTACTGGTACAGTAGTAACTGAACACTGCTCCACAGGTGGTGGAATAACTGGTACACCACCCGAAGGTAAAACTGGGGGATCTAGTCCCTATATTGAAACTTCATCACTAAGGGGGTCATCCTCATGATCGAGTTACTGGATCCTAGAGGGTTCACATCGCGGAGGAATCCTATAAATTAATAAGATGTATCGCAGTCAGTGAGTATATCTGGACAGATGACACAACGACATGGAAACCACAACACATTCCCATATGATGCATGAACCATTATTTCCCCTTAAGGTAGTGTTCTCATGCTCCGAGTCGAAAAGTACGTTATCAGAGTCTTGGTGTATGGATACGTCGGCCACCCATACCAACACTGGGGTCCCTATCCTGAAATATGAACTCGAAACACTTAACACTGCTGCCCCAAACCAACAAACAGACTCTCTGTCCTAAGGTAGGACCAAACACCTCTGATACCACTTTTTCATGACCTGTCCCAATGGGGCTCAAGCCTCAACTCCCCAAGCCCGCCTTCAATAGGCCAGGGGCTGGTGACTAGCACCGAGTAGGAATGCTACTTACATGGGAGAAATTTCCTATAAACCTATACACATGCACACATATCTCCAAGCCCCCAAAGCTAAAAATGTAAAAACTACAAAAAAAATGGAAATGCATGCATACACTAAAATAACAACCAACAGATTATGACAGGAAAGTAAAGTACAGTAATGTAAAACCCTGGTCCAAAAGTACAAGCCCACCAAAAGAGAGTCTATACCAAAGTCCAACCTGTAAAGAAAGGTGTTGGGACTACAATCTATGGTTGTAGGAACACACCTTGGCCTGTCTGATCTCACTGAGCACCGTCCGGTCCTGGTCCTCCTAGAATCCTATCAAAGGCTCGCTCGTCTTCATAAGACACGACATGTGTGGGAAAACCCCATGCAGGGGTGAGTATAACAATACCCAATAGGACACCCCGAAACCACAAAGGAATAAAACAATGGAAATACCACAAAGGAAAGATATATTCAGCTCTACATAGTATATCTTTACAGATCATATAACAAGAATATCCAGATATACTCATACACGATCGACCATCGTAAAACTATCACTAAGATCCAGCTCGAAGATTCCACTAAGCACGTAACAAGGAGAATACTCTCTTAGTTATGAAGAGAGATACGATGTACTCGTTCCTGGAGAACACACTCCACAAGTACTTGAGAAAATAATGCTCAGATGAGGATCACAACCAAATAGCCATGGGGTGATTTCAAAAACTCAGTCTGAACTAACCTGCTAAGTAGAGGATATGTGCCCTGGTAAAGTAGGTCACATCGATACCAAGAAACTCTACCTAGGGTACCACGAAGTAATAGAGAATCTGGCTCTATGTCTCATAGAGGGGATTCCAACAACTCTATTCTGGAAGTCCTTCTGAAGGGATCATACTCCTCTATATAGGAAATGATACCGGAAACCTTTAGGAGAAAGACCAAGGGGACAAAACCAAAGAGAACTAGTCTGAGTCACATAAGGAAACTAGCTCAAGCCATGTAAAACAGGTTACATGGCTTGTAGTAGGATTACATTCCGTGTTCCTTGACTCTGGGTACTGCCCGTGTAAATGGCTCGTGTCACCCATCCAAGATGTGTAAAACTCAACTACACGGCGTGTAGAAGGATCACACACCGTGTTCCCTGACTCTGGGTACTGCCCGTGTAAACAGCCTGTGTCTGAAATCGAAGTCATGTAGGAAATAATATACACGGTGTGTAAGTAGAAGCACACGATGTGTCCTGTCAACTGGGAAACAATCGTGTAACCTAGCCGTATGCCCGTACATAGTGTTCGTCCGTTTCGCCTGCCCATGTACCAGGACAAGGGGTATCCCGTGTATCTAGCCAGGTCTGGCCGGGGAAGGGTATACATGTCGTGTCCTTTGCCCTGTACCCAACCCGTGTCTGTGTACTCCCAGAGTACACGCCAGGTAGTCTGCTGAAAAACACACACCGTCTAGCCCATACTACACACCGTGTAGTCGCGAAATTTCCAGAGGCATCGTCTTCCTCCACGCGCCTCAGCTGATCTCCAAATCCGCGATCTCTAGTCCGTTCATCCCGATACTTCAGGTCTCGGTTTCCCCATCATACGAACACCGAATTGGGTGTTTTTGGTCCTTCGATCGGGTCATAAACCTCCAACGATCCATCTGAATAAAAACACCCAAAATCTCATATCTCTCGATCTGCTCCGAATTGTCGGCCAAAACCATCGTCGTAGCTCCGGACCTTCCTCCCGAGGTTGGATCTAAAATCTCAGATCATTGTGCTAACAAACGAATGTGCAACGATCGATTTACTCTAAGAACGGGTAGAATACGCTCAAAGAAAGTGAGAAACTGGAGAAGAAAAGCACAACAAATAGAGAGGGACGATCATCGATCGATGTTCGTGTCGATCTTGGCTCGCCACCATTAGAAGGTTAAACGAAACCCAACAACTTTCAAGAATCAAATCCCCAAAATTCCTGTAAAGTCCCATCCTGCAGATACGATCGATCTGCGGGCTAATCTATTCGTGGATTAGTCCCCATTCGTCGTAGGAATCAAGAAAGGGGAAGGAAACAAAAATCAAACATCCTACTTGGATTCATGGCTTTCATTGGAGATGATCTAGTTCCTGCATCATCGTTTCCGGTGAAACTTGTCAAGAATGTAGTCACTGCATTGGGAGGTTTTCTCTAGAGCCTTCAGCACCTCCAAGGGTTTCAGGGTTCTGAGTTCTGTCACCCTGGACTGCTGTGCAAAACTCTATTTAAAAAGATAAAAGATATTTTCTGCAGCAATATTTAATAAAGTATTTTCACTAAATATTTTATTACAGCTACGTCAAAAAAGTAGATTTCACCACCAACATGCGTCGTCTGATGTTAGGCGTCGCCTGAAGTAAAATAACTGCTCTGAACGCAACGGTGCCCTCAGATTTTTGATCCGAGCACCTGTTCAGGAGTTATTCCACATTTTCAGGAAAACCCTCACATTCATGTTTTTTAATTATTTAATTTATATTCAAACATTTGTTCCAGGCTCACTGGGCCTCGGAACTCCATGCCATCTCAGATCCTGGTCTCGAAAGAATTCCCACGTAATATTTAAAATAAAATAAGGAGAAATCTGAGACATTACATTATTGGTATAAAATATGTGGGTAGGGACCTTAAGACATATCCATGCCTAAATGGGGATTAGTAGTTATAATAGACTAGGATTTTCATACAAAAATATCACATCTTTGAAGATAAATATTCAACCCATTTCATAAAAACACACTCAAGGACTATAATAGATTAGTATCTTTGGATATAAGTAACACATTCATCTTATTTCATCAAATATCTTTAACATATTCCAAAAATATCTTCCCACATAGTACTCCTATTAGGAATAACATAACTAAACCTTTCTTCATAACCTAGGGAAATAAACATAATAAAGGGTGAGCTCGTATTCTCGGTAAGGGTAAACATAAGAGATATAAATAAATGATCATATGAAAGTAGAACATAAGAATAATGGTATGTGATCATAAGAAAAAACTTATGAAGTTCATTACTAACCTGTAATAGATCATAAATATGAGTCATGGCATAATGATTTATCATTTTAGATATCATAGATCATAGGAGAGAGAAATCATTATAAATCGATCATAAACCATAAGCTTATTCCATAAAAGTGTTCCACAATCATAAATATCGAAAACCATTTCATATGTCAAGGTTAACTACAAGGACCATCAACATAGTGGATCGGTACTTATCACTTGTCTCTCATTATGGTTCAGGATGCAACTGGTTCCCATAGTGGATGAGGACTCACCCAATTTTTATAATGGATTATGAATAACATATTTCCCATAGAACATTAATCCCATTTAATTTCATCCAATTGTTATCTCAATGTATATAAAGCTTTACCCAATGCCTTCGTGGATATATAGGTCCCACCTGTTCCATGATGAAAACCATATTTATTTGTGGCAGAATATCATAAAACATTCATCATATCATCACATCAAAACCCGTGTAAATAAAATGGGTTTCATAAACATTACATCAATTTAATATAAAATAACCCATGACAAATAAATGGGTTTTTAAACATTTGATCGATATTCACATTAACCATCTAAATAAAGGATAAATATAGTATCCTTCAATATTATCCCCAGTTTAGTATATATAACATAAAAGGAATCCATCTTAAATGGAAATTTATTTTGAAATATCACTTGGAACATTTCTTATGGAAAATAGAATTTCCACTTTGAAAACATTTTTTAAAACAAAAAAAAACATTCAAAATAATTTTCTTTGAAAATAAACTTGCAAACATATAAAAAATATTTAAAAAACATTTACAAACTTTGGTGACAAAAATATCCATTAGACCGTGAAAAAAAATTAAAACATGAAAAAATTTCAAAATAATTTTCTTTTAAATTGTCATTTAAAACATATAAAGAAATATTTAAAACATTGACTGGTTATAACTTTCAGAAATTTTATACATATTAAAATAAATATTCCTTTCACATTATTAGTATAAGTCAAACATGACTGTTTTGTAAAAAGACATGAATATTACTTTTAAAACGTTTAAAAAAAGAAACTTTGGTTAAAAATGATATTAAATAATCCCAAAGGAATATTAAAACATTTTTGGATATATTTTTAGAAGACATTGATATTGAAGAAAAAATATTATTTACCAAAGAGATAAATAAAATAATTTTTATTTAAAAACAATATTTTAGTATCAGGAGAAAATAAAGAGAGTAATCTAAAGGTAAAACATGAATTCTAAAGAAATAAAAATAGGAGAATAAAATTCACGTGTTTCTTGATAGTTGGATAATAATATTTCATCATCAAAAGTATAATCATAAATAATCTAGATTAACAATGAGATGGTAACATCAAACACTTACCACTTTGGTAAATTTAAAATTTTAATCCCCATTAACACATAACATAAAAATAAAATTTAAATATCATTAATATAATTATATTAGTTATATAAGGGTTATTATATACACCTAATAAAATAATATAGGTGTACAACACATTATATGTCTCAAACAAGGAAAATTGAGACAAAATCCCTTACAACATTGGTAACTTCTAAACCATAAACCCCATGATAGAGAGATCCTAAAATGGATATTTAAATACTGATAAATTTCATTATAATTTCATAAAATATATTCATAGGTAGTATACACGCCACATAAATGAAACATGTTGTGAATTTGGCATGTGTCTCGCATAAAATAAAAGTGAGACGAAAATCTCTTACTATATGTCACGAATTAATTTATACATGTTTGAACCTCATATATAATAAAATTAATTTTATTATGAATATATTAAAGAATTATAATTATATATATCATATCATATATGATTTACTTGTGACCTTTTATTACCCATTTGTTAACAATTCTTTGTTAAAATCACATTTTGGGTAATAATTGTTTGATATTTCATGTATGTTTTGATTTTTTATTTATGGTCCTATTACTTTGATCAGGGTTATATAATATAAATAATTTTATACAAGATATAATTATCATATATATTAATTATATACATATTTATAGTAATCTATAAAATTAAGATATAAAAATGAAATACAATGTTCATTGTAACGGTTGGTTGTACATAACTGTGAACAATTTTTCCATTTTATCAAAATATGAAACAAAGTAAAGGTAAATAATATATTATCTTTATAAAAAAATTTATTTCATATGTATTCATTAATTTTTCTCTTGTTACCTTCCATGAAAATCGTTAAGGAAAAAAGAATCACATCGCTTTATGAGGAGGTAATCCTCCATACACACGAATGACACTATCGTATCCCCTACAAAATTGAAAGTAATAATATATATGTGATAAATTTACACAAAAGGTAATATTATTTTAAAATTTTAATATATATTCATTTAATATATCCTTTTTACCATCTTGTACAATTGAAATGAAAAAACACATCACATTAGTTTGTGAGGAGGTTGTCTACTGTACAGAAGAGTGATGTTATTGTTTTCTAATGGGTTGGTAGGTAAGAATTTATATGTTATAGTATAAATCTATAGGAATAATAATATCATAAATATAATATATAAACATTAAATATATCATCATATCTGTTTGGGAGAGGTGGTGATGGAAAATGATTAACATCGATTCGCAAGGTGGTAGTCCGTCGTAGACATGAATAATGAATTTAAATATCATTTGATGGAAATGGAGATAGATATACGTTATTCCATTAAAATAATAAAATTTAAGAATATAATATATATTTTTTATTGTTTTATAATATTTAGTAAATTTTTTAAGGAGTTAGAAGAAGATGTAAAACAAAATGCATAGTTAAAAATAATACCTCTTATTTGGATAACCTCTTTATGTTTATACTAAAGCCTTATTATATTTGATTTATGATATAAAAAACTCTTAGTTGATGTTTTTAGGAAATTAATAAAATAATTTGGTTACGTATTTTTCTAACCAAATGGTTTTGTATGTGTTAATAGGAGAGGATGTGGTGGCCTTGTATAAGTGAGGTGAGTGGCACTCTTGTAATTTTTGAAAAGAAAAAGGTGTGCCCACATTTTTCACATCCCACAAGGCTCTAAAATGAGTCATTATAAAACATTAGAGGTAATAAGGTCTATATATAGCTATAAAATGTGTTTTTAACAAGTTATATCCCATTTTTAACCCTTATCATTTTAGGTTAACCTCTTGGTAAACCCATTTTACCTTAACCACAGTAATTAATTTTTACTTCTTTTATTATTTATATTGGTAAAAAAATAATTTTAAGTTTTTAGAATATATAAATTAACTTGAATCCAAATATTGGATCCATTTTTCATAATTTAATCCACATAAGTGGTATAATTTAATTTAAAATTAAAACTGTAGACAACATGAGAAAGTGGTCTTCCAAATTAAAAATTCTCATAAGTATAGAAAGTTTCAATGTAAAAATTTAATATGAATTTATTAAAATGAATAAATTTTATTAATATATATAAAATTTATCTAATTTTACATTTAAAATAATATAAAAATTATTTTTATGTTTTTAAAAGTTCTAAACAAAAATAAAATTCTTCATAAAAACAAGTATTTTCCACTATTCATTGAAAATTTTATCTTTTCATAAAATTGTCAAAAATTCACTCCAATATAATTTTTATATTATAATTTTAAAAATTAATTTAATTTTTTAAAATAAATTTTATTAAAGTGTAAAAATCAATTTTAAAATATGTGTTCAAAATACGACAAAACTGTTTTTTATAAAAATATAGTTTTAAAGCATAAAATTTGATTTATTCTTATATCATGCATAGAAAAAAAATATGAATTTTAAATATTATATAATATGTAAATTTCTTTAATATAATTCACTAAAATTTATTGGTTTAATTTATCGATGCAAAATATGTCTGTGTACATAAAAATAATTTTTCAGAAAATTATTTTATTTATTTTCAAGTGGTTCTTATTTTCATTTCTAATTAATAGGTCACCAAAGAATTAATTTTATATAAATTTTTAAGCAATATATTTTTAGAATTTATGTAATCTTGTTCATACTTATCATTTCAATAGTTAGGTGAAAACAATCATATTAAATAATAGTATTTTAATAGTATATTATGTTTCGTTAAAACATGGTGTTGTGTATAGCAGAAGCTACCAAAAAAATTAAAATTACTTAAAAAATATTTAATAAGATATTGGAGTGTTACATTATACTCCCATAAATAAATTTTGTCCTCTCAATTTTAACTTTTTCTCGGTAATCAAGGGTTTATTATTTGAAAATCCGTTTGCAAGAAACCCACATTGTAAAAAGGATTAATAAAACATCTTCTTAAAAAAAGATAAAGGGATGTATGAAGGTCATAATTAATAACACATACTAGGTTTCCAAATATAAAAGGATACGTTGTAAGTGGATATTTGAATGTATAATAAAATTTTAATGTTCAAATGATGATGGAGAGTGACAGAGATCATTGATCACATGAAATTGAATGATCATGATAAAATCAATAACCAAAAAACCATAAACCAAAGGGGTGTGAAAAGCTCATTAGTATCATTAGACATTATAGTAATAGAAAAAAATTATTTTGAAATCCTTTTCCTAAATTTGGGGAATTTTCACATGAAGATATACAAACTTTATTTCCTTCCATTTTATAAGAACAATATCATCCTTTGGTTTTTCCCAGATAAATTTCCACTTCATCTATTACTCTAAGAGATGAATTTTTCATGTATAAAGTAGTTACAGATAATAATATCCATAAAATAATGATAATTCCTTACTTATATATATTATATCAAAAACAAAATTCATAGTACAAGATATGCATAAATCCTCATTTGATGAAATAATACATTAATCTCTAAAACCTCATCCAAAGTTAAACTTAAACCATTCCATAAATGGTTAACCTCATGAACCATTCAAAATATAAAATTAATAAATATGGTCACTAAATATCTTAAAATCAACTTAACAGTAATCCCCAAAATATCATAAAGTAGTTATTAATGTAACATAACAAATATTTCAATACATTTATTATATATTATCCCGAAACATGGTATTGTCACAAATTACCTTAAAACCTTAATGAAAAAATACATGATTTAAAAAATTAACACTTTCCTTATAAAATCACTATTTATAAATAAGCAAATGGTATAAAATCTATCAATGATAACATAAAACACTTTTTCATCTAATCATTAATCATTTCCAAGGTAATCAATACTATCAAATTTACTTTATTTATATCCATTATCTCTTTATCTCAACATATTTATGCCAACATAAGGAACATATAATGGTATATATTCCCTTGATCATGTGTTTTTATTAATGTATCACTTTTCTATTAAATCACTTTTCTAGTTCATCTAAACTATTCAAAATATTCTTGCAAATACTTAAAAAAATATTGAAAAAAACCTTATATATTTCATAATTCTTGAATTACAATACATAAACACTTCAATAATTCCACTTAATTATTAAAACTTTAACTAGTAATCATTATCTTATTTTTAAATAATTATTTCTTACTGTATGAAATATTAATAAAACTCAATTCAATCATTCTTTTTTACTTATAACATAAAAAATACTGTTAGTATAAACCACGCCTTTAATTTTTCATTTGTGGTCTCTTCATCATTAGTAGTATAACCATTAGTCATATCACCTTAATGATTCTCTTTATGTGATTTCCCATTAGTACATGAATTTAAAAAATTCTCATAACTTCCACATTTAAAACATTCATCTATTGATAGTAATTTTGGAGTAAAAATATTTCTATCCATTACATTAACTACAATTTTCATTTTCCCTCAGAAATTAATTACTATATGATATTATTTTACAAACATAATACATATTCACATTCCTTTAAGACAACCCCTTAAGTTATTCTTCCCATATTATTGACATATAGAAAACTTAATCTTCTTTCATCCATGGTCTCCACTACCCTAACTCTCAAAGAACTCTATCCTTATCTTATTTGTTGTGTTTGAGAGTTGGTTAAAGTGTACTTTGTCAATCGTATATCATGATAACTGATTACTAATAATCAAAATATACCTTACTCCATTAATCATCCCATTTGGTTTCTCAACAACACATTTTCTATCACATTCATCATTAACTTGGTTCCTTCTAGCTCCCACCATTGACTAAAACCAAAAAACATAGTCTGTGAAAACAATCATAGTGTAAAACCACAGAATCCTGAAAATAATTTATAATATGACTATATAATGGAACCAAAATTTCAATTTATGACACTATAGTCTTAAACTAGGTCATTCATAGTCATCATCTATATAAATCCTTTATAACAATTCATAAAGATAAGTTGGATTAACCAAATCATATACCTTGGGAGTGTCAAACCATGTGTGTAGTAAGGCCTATTATCATGAACTAGGTGATGATTGAGTCCAACTCAATTTACCCTTTTCAGAGTTATTACCCTTAGGTACAGTTGTTCTACAGCCCCATCTAGTTTTAATATGAATCCATGGATGTAATTTCATGAAATTTTTTTGCTCTATCCTTGCCCAAAATCCTATGTTATTTTCTTATACATAGAATTATCCTTAGAATTATTAATAGATATATCCCTAGACATATCCTAAGGGATGTCACTAAAATTTTTATAATACTAATATATAAATATTGACTATACCTTTCTTTTTATACAAACTATAATAACTCAGTCTATTCCTATATAAATATTACATCTTTTAAAATGAATATTCAATATATTTCATAAAAACATTCCTGAGGACTATAATATTTTAATGTATTTTTAGACTAAAAAAATCCTATTATATCATGAAATATCTTAAAAATATCCAAAAATGATCTTCTCCGATAATAATCCTCTTAGGCTCACCCTACCTAAACCTTTCTTTATACCCTGGGGAAGGAAACATTAGAATATGTGAGATCAAATACTTAGTAAGGATAAATATTGGAGATATCAAACTATGATCATATTAAATCATAATATAATCATAAGGGTATGTGATCATGTACATAACTAATGAAGTTTATACCTATCCTACCACAAGTCTTAAACATGATTCATGGAAACTTTATCATTACAAAAAGCATGGCCCATAAGAGTGAGAAATAATCATAAATGAATAATGAATCATAATTTAACTTATATTACTTTTAAAATCATATTAAAACAATCTATGATCATATTAAATCATAATATAATCTTAAGGGTATGTGATCATGTACATAACTTATGAAATTTATACCCTGCCTACCACAAATCATAAACATGATTCATGGAAACTTTATCATTTCAAAAAACATGGCCCATAAGAGTGATAAATAATCATAAATGAATAATGAACCATAATTTAACTAATATTACTTTTAAAATCATATTAAAACAATTTTTTATTTTTTTTAAAGTTGTAAAGGAATAGACAATTCTTAATAAAAACCAGTATTTTAACATTTCACTAAAAATACTATCTTTTCAGAAAATTATCTAAAAATCACCACATAAAAATTATTAAATTATGAATTGAAAAATAAATTTTATTTTTTCTATCAAATTTTATAAATTTTTTGAATATTAATTTTAAAATAAATGCACTTAATAAGACAAAATTGTTTTTTAGAGAAATACGGTTTTTAAGTGTAAAGTTTAATTTATTCTTATCTCGTGCATAGAAAACACATAAGATGAATTATAAATATTATATAATATATATATTTAAATAATATAATTCATAAATATATATTTTCTTAATTTATTTATGTAAAAAATTGTGCACAAAAAATAGTTTTTCAGAAAAACATTTTCTTTGTTTTCAAATAGTTCTTATTTTTATTTCTAATTAATTTATCACCAAATAATTTATTTTATATGCATGTTTAAATCATATATTTTCATAATTTATTTAATCATATTCATAACCACCATTCCAACTTTTAGGTGATAACTATAATATTAAATAATAATATTTTATTAGTATGTCATGTTTCTTTAAAACTATGTGTTTCTTATAGCGCAAGATATCAATGAAATTAAAATTATTTCAAAAATAATATTTCATAAATTATAAAGGTGTTAAAATTTTTCATGATCCACCAACATGATAATATAGATAATATGATAATATTTTCTTATACTAAATAAGATAGATGAAAATGGTTCTACTTAAATAAAACCATGGGAGCATGGGATATAACATTCAGGAGGGTCATTAAGCAGTATAGGGATCATGATTGATTCAAATATGGCCTTTAAGTAGTAATTAAATCTGTTCTAAAATGAATTTTTTTTTATTTATTCAAAGATTAAATTTCAACTGATAGTGTTAAATTCTTTCACTACATCCATTTTTAGAGAAATAGAACCCTTTTTTACTTTTTAACATGTTAATTCATTCATAGGTAGTAATTAAAAAATCATAAATTTTCCTACAATGAAAAAAACCAAAATAATTATTAAATAAAACCTTATTAATAACTAGTTAGACCCTACTTTCTAACATTTTTTTAAAATATTATATTTTTTTGGATAAGGAAATGTGTTTAAATATATGTAAGGAATTATCAGAATCAGCCTTGTGAGGAAATATAATAAACTGAGAGTTGATTATTTTAGGAAGAAATTCATTCCTAAAAAAATATTTAGATCATATTAAGGATTTCTCTATCCAAAATTTCCAAATTATCTTAATAAAAGACAATAGTTAACCTCCATGGACTAGGGTTACTTGATGGATTAAGAGGGAACACTATATTGATAACTTCAACTATGTAAGAAAATTTAGTTAGCATTTTGTTGTTAAAATCCGGTATTTTCAAATTTATAACACCCATAAAGTTATAAATGTCCCTCGAGGATTGTTTAAAATATCATTATAATAATTCATAATGTACTCTTTAATTTCCTCTTTAATTGGAAAAACATCATTATCATCTTTTAGGTATGTGATAAGATGGCTGACTTTTCAAGATTCTTGAAGGTTGTTAAATAAATAGGGGTTTCGATCCCCCTTCTTGATTCATTTGACTCTAAAATTTTCCTTAGGGGTGGATTCATAGGTTCTAATATTAAAATTTATTTGATAAGATATATCAACATACTTATTAAATATATAGGTTTAAAACTAATTATTTTGATGCTATTATATCTCATCTAGCTCCCTTTCTAAAGTTATAGTGTCTAAATAAATATTATTGTATGTATCTTTACTCACAATTCTGTGATTCTACTTTTGGTTCATAAAAGTAGAGATATAATCATTATGGTAATTAGTGAATAAGGTTACATCCTAGACAAACCTCCAACATTTGGGGAATTTGATGCAGACATTTTTGAATTTTAAGAGGAGTAAGTCTGTTTCTTTGGTCTTTATAAGGGTGGATAAATGGGATAGTGATTTGAGTTAATTTTCAAGAGATATATTTAATCAACCACTTCACATTCATCTGAAACTATAAAATTAAATAAAATACTATCATGTATGTTAAACACAATTCCATTAAAATATTCCATCTACAAAGTGTATTGGTCTCTATTAATCCTATCATGGGGTGGTGAAAACATTGTTATTTTCTTCCGAGTAAAGTATAATAGTTTCTCAGGGTCATCTCACTTGAGGATATTAATATTCGATCAAAATATATTCATAATTAACATTTTATATTTGTAGTATTATTTTATTTTTTTACAACTATTAAAAATTAGGAAGGAATAATGTGAATAAAATTTTAAAACTAAATGTAGATGTGAATAATGACTGAATGAATTAAGGTTTTAAAGAATGTTCTTGGTCCTATGGTCGGTTACTCAGATTCCTTCATTATTATTTTACTTTTATTTAAATACAATTTTATAATTCATCCCTTAATTCATGAAATGTTATCCTATAATTCAAGTGTGGAAATAAATTCTATGACCTAGCTCAATTTTATATTGTTTCATCCCACAAACATCATCATTAACTCCATCATATGAATTTTCTACCTGAGATAAAGGAGAGAATGATTATTTGTAAGAGAATAGGGACGAGTTTAAAATACGTGTCAGGGTGGATGGTCTCTACACACATACACTTCTATCTAATTCACTAAAAACATAATTAAAATATTAAAAATTGAAGCATGAGAACTTGGGAACACTATGAAACCTCCTAGAAGACTAATCCTTTTGTCAATATCTCACTATCATGAGTGTATGATATCAAGGTAAAAGAGGAAGATAGATAGAGAAAAAAATTGATAGGGACAAAAATATGGAATGGAAATGGAAGAACATAATATTTAAAATATGAATTATTTCTTACATGGAAAATAAATTGAAACTAAAAATAAAACAAAAACCTAAATAGCAACCTTATCCCTTAGTGCAGTTGTTGATTTCCTATAATTTCTACATATTTTTCATATCCCCCATGTATATATATTTATAGGGTTTAATAGCACAAGTTTTGGATTTAATTAGCCATAAATCTAGTTAAATAATTCAATTTGAGTGAATCCAGTGGTGCACAGGTGTACTGGATCAGACGATATTGTTTTTTTTCATGAATTTAATGTTTACTGCTCTAGAAATTCCTATTGAATATTTTCACACTATGAATTATACTTTCCCAATGTGAATATTCATAGTTGAGATCCTCCTTAACTATTCACATATTTTATCATGTTTCGAAATATTACATGGCATGTCACAGTGTGAAATATTCGTTTCACATGGTGAAACATGGTTTTCTACTCCAAAACACTTTTTTATTAGTCATTTATATCATATCAATTTTTCTAAGAATTTCACATTATGAATGACTGATTCATGGTGTAGATGATGAATTTATAGTGACTTATACTCTATTTTCACTTTATTTTTCTAGTTCTATATCTAGACTATGGTGTCGGCTTATCATTTTTCGTGGTACATCATTTGTGATTTGAATTCATCATTGTTTTTATTATTTTCAACCTGTCCTTCTATACTACCATAAATCACAAAAAAAATATTAGAAATATTAATCCATTAAATTGATAAAAAAAAATATATTTTATTTAAAATTATTCATCCATAAAGTGGTTATTTTAATTCCACCCCCCCCCCCCACCCCCACTTAGAACTTGTTTTCCCTCAAGCATGTAATCTCAAAAACATCACAAACAAGTTTCATTATAATAATATTTATATTTGAAGAGAAACAAAACTAATTTTTTTCAATGTAAAATAAACTTCCAAATATCACCCAAAGTAATTCAACCAACTCATCACTATTTGAATAAGAAAATATAAAATTGGATTTTAATTTTCTTCTTTCAAAATAACCATTATCTTCCTTCCTTAAACTTAAATTTCTTAATTCATCATTAATATTCTTTCCATTTTCAAACTAATCACATTATATTATTTTCACTCATCACTCACAGTAATAAATTTAATGGAGTTATTATCAAACCTTAATTACATATAACTTACCATAGTCTTTCATAGTATCTTGGATCTCCACTAGGTAAAGGCAGAGATCAAAATTAATCATGAGGAATTTTCACCAAGGATCAATTGTTTCTAAGGATTAAGATAGTTGGGTAATGAATAAAATAATTCTTATAAAATAGGTTTTAATATTAATAAAAATGATTTATATCAAAATATAAACCTAATTAAATACTCTATAATTGATGAATATGTAATCTCCCCACTCCCCAAAGATCAAATTGATAAAATTATACGAGTAAGGATAATTAATTAATTGTAATATCTTAAAATTTTTAAATATTTTTTTTTATTTTTACTCTTTTTTCTATTTTTTTAAAATTTTCTCTTAATAAAAATATCACATCCACCACCCAACCCCATATGATCAAAAGATAATAGGTCTGGAAATGGTTATTTTTTATCCTCCCAAATCAAAACCTATTTATTTTTTATTTTTTTATTATAAGAGTGGTGAATAATAAATTACAATGAATGATAATATAGACTCTCCATAAATCACAAGAAACCCACCAAGCAAAGCCACCTCACTAATGTACATCCCCATAAATCATTAACACACTCTCCCCTACACTTATTCTTTAAAATATCATGCAATATATTGGGAGTAGGGTAGGAAATGATATAATAGGATTTAAATTTGGATATTATTATAACATGTTTATTCATGAATTCTATAGAAAAATGGGATTAATTTCAAAGTGTGTCCATGAATAAAGTGTTAAATAATAAAATACCTCTATCATATTAAAGGTGGTTATGTATGATCATAACTTCAATAAAGTTCCTAGATATTTATAGAAGAAAATATTCCTGAGTATCTGCAGAATATACTATAGAATGAATGAAAAATATTGGTATATAAATAATATTATGAATGATAACATATGATTTGGGAAAATTACTCATGGTAATTCATAAAAATTATAATCCAATAAATTTCAATTTCATAAATTCAAAACATTTCAAATATAAGAAAATTTCTTTTTACAAAAATAAACTCATTTACAAAATCATGATTTTTTCAAACTGATCCCCTCATGATTAAATTTACTCATTAATTCCCCCTTTCACTCATCTAATCATGTAAACATTTAAATTTAAAACATTGGATAATGAATATCCTATGTTTTTGTCTCCTAGATCGACACTAGAGTACAATAGTTCAAAGCGGGGTATGAAATTTACTTTAAAGCTAAAAAACATATTTAAAACTATATAAGGTAAAATTAAATAAGGAATTGAAACTCATACATCCCTTACAATGACACTTAAACTTGGGTTACTTAGGTTCTATTTGTTCCATATCATGATATAAACATGATTCTCACAATTTTAATCTTTTATAGTAAACTTCCTCAACTTTCTTCCTACCACTGGTGCCATATTGAAAAACCTAAAAAATAAAATTAGTCATTAAATTTTAAGGACCATGTAAAAATAAGATCAAACACAATGAGGGAAATAGATTTTCATCCTAATGTACTCCTAAAAAGAATTGTTAATAATGAATTTGAAAACTAAATTACTAGAAATAATATAAAATAAAAGAGGGATATGTATTTGTTTGATCCCCTGAGTGGTCACTATATTTTTAATGCCTCTAAAATTAAAGTACTAAATATTATCCATTGTCTTTTAGGAGTTAGATTTATTTGACTTGAACCAACAGCACTTATTTCTTTCAACATTCACTCCTTCTTCTCTATTGTTGAGGAATCCATCGATAGAATTCACCAAATCCCCCCCCCCATTGAAATGATATATAACATTCATAGTGGGGGAAGAATGAAATATTTGTCTTCCTCTGTGTGGCTTTTCACTTGCATGGCCTCTTCTTCATTGTCCTATGTCTACTATAGATATACTATATTAATAAAATAGTCAAGGGTAATGTTAGAGTATAATTTTATTTGAACAATATTTAAGCATTAAGATTTAACTTCAAATTCTTCTTTTTTAGTGTAAGAAGATTCTATCATGTTTTCCTATAAAAAACCCATTTGGATTTCTTCGTGGGATTCCTTCAATAATTTTTATATTTGTTTGGTAAGTTCTAGATGTTCCTCATCAAGTGATTATTCTTTTTATTCATCTTCCACCAAGGATAAATAAGAGTTGGTTATTTCTATAAAATTTAAACAATGATAGGTATTACTCAATTCATCATCAGTAAAATTAAATGAGAATGAGTTCAAGATAAAATCATATCCCTGAATTTTTTCATATTTAATCTCCTCTTCAATAGAAAATTCCTCTTGAAGTTTAATTTCACTTGATAGAGGAAGTTAGATAGGTTCCTCCATCTTTTCTTAATAATCCTTTACTTTGGTCATTTATTATTCTTCCAAGGATAGGGATAGGTATATAGGTGTTTATAATTTACCTTTTTAAGGTATGGAGAGATCATATTTCACATTATATTCATTATATAAGTCATACAAATATTATAAATATCATGTGAATATTTTAGAATACAAATATTCTTTCTCTATATCCTCTTTAAATGGTTAAGTAAGGTGGAATGGATATTTAGGTAATTCTGCCCTTTCCTCCAAAGATTCCACAACTTAGAAAATTAGTGATTAAATTTATTTGACCATAAGATCTGATTTGGGATCCAATTGTTGATTATGATATTTTTGTTTTATTTGGATCTTAACCTCTTGAAACTTCTCTTAAATCAATTAAAACTAGAAATTTATTTTGATTTCTAACACTTGTTTCTAATATTTCACTTGATAAATTTCTTTATAAAAGTTTAGAAGACACAAGGAAGACTATGCTTGTTTCTTGATAATTTCTTGATAAAACTCTAAGAAGTAATCATGGAGTTTAGTTAATTCCATGTCCAATATTTAAATTATTGGATACTTTAGGGTCTCTTTAAGTTCTTAAATAATCTCCTTTGTTTCCTCCTGTTTGATGATTTAGCTACAAGCTCCCTAGATCTATTTATTAAAGAAATAAACGTCATCTTCCATAGATTAGGGTGATTTAGACATTTTTTTTAAAACATATTTTTAAAAAAACTATTTACAATGTAAAAATAGAAAAACATTAATGAACAACTTCTTGGAACCCTAAAAAAGGTTCCAGATTTTTAATTTCTTGTAGCATGGTGGTGAAAAGTTTAGTATTTGTTTCCTAGTACAACACAGTGGCTAACCAGGGTCATTTCACTTAAGGATATTTTATATAAATTAAACACTATTACTAATTCACTTTTTCTATTTTTTATATTTTTATTATTTTACTAAAACTATAAAAAATGTGGAATGAAGTATGTGAATGAAATTTTAAAACTAAAATTCAGATAAGAATACAGAAAAAATTAAGGTTGGTTTGGAAGAAATGTATTGGTTCTAGGGTCAGTTACTCAAGTTTCATCATTATTCATTTATTACTATTTAAATTCAATTTCAAAATTAACCCCATCATTCATTAATTTTTATCCCTTAATTTGAGTGTGAAATTTTTCTGGTCATGACCCCTTCCCCACAAAGTGTACCCCACCTAGGCTGGAATTGGGAGAAGAGATATAGTGAAACCCATGTCCTACCTCTAGTAGGTCCCGAGTTGGAGACTAGCATTGAGGGTATAGTAAACATACAGATGAGAGGAATTACCCTCTAAGAGGACACATAAAAAAAGAGATAAGATAGACACCAACAAACTCATGTTCAGATTACAATATAAAAGAAAACCAAAGTACACAAATATAATTCCATGCAATAACTACTATAATTGAAATATAAAACTTTAAGTACAAAAAATAATGTAAGGGAAACAGTGACCATTAAGCCCAAACAGCTCCTCAAAATCCCAAAGCTAGTAGTAACTAGACTGATCTCTAACTAGATCCAACTGAACAAAAAAAATATGTACATAGGGTGAGTATAATAGTGTACTCATTAGGATCCTCCTCGAAGGATATCATGTAAAAGGTAAAGAAAGCCTGATAAATCTCAGTGAACAACAAGTGAAACTAAATTTTCACTTAAACATGTATACTTAGTTCCTAGCTTCACCATGGCTACTCTCTTCAATTATTGCATACAAAATCATATAATATAATAAAAAATATTAACGGTACCTCTCTACCACTTCCCCACTGGTTTTCTACTCTTCCCCAACATCACATATCCAATGCATCTCTCTCCAAAAAGTCTAGCTAGTAGACACCAAGGCGAAGCACCACGACATGCACCTCATTCAACAAACCACCATATCCATGTAACCAAAAAAATCATGTCATTTCTGGGATCCACCAAAACCAATATAATGTGTATCATACATCAAGTATTATTCTTTAAGACATAATAGCCCATACACTGAGGAAGGATCTATATTCCATCGCAGCGTATGCATGTTATACAAATAATAGTACTTAGGTATATCTAGAATACATGTGTGTTAAATAGCCACAAACCTTTAAATCCCTCTACAAACATATATGGGGAAAACTATGTACCATGCATACCGGCAAAATTATCTACTAAAAGAAGGGATCATGTCCAAAATGGGTATTCAGCAATCCATTCTCCTACTGGGATGTTGGGGAAAACACCCTCAGGGCTCAAAATCCCTAGGGTGTTTGTTTCCCTAACTAACTGGGTGGAGGATTGTATAGAGACACAAAAGTTACATGATATAATATATACCACAAGAACACTATGGGAATAACCTAGTCTCAGACTCAACCGCAGATAAGGTATCTCGGGCTCTCGACTTCCACTTCTAAGACTAGATATCCTATAAGCACACAACCATTTAAAGAGCTACATTAAATTATTTTTTCTTCTTTTCATCAGTTTCTCTTTGCATTAATTAATTGTTTAACCATTAATTAACCATTAAAATTTTTCAAATTACATTATATTATCATCACAACAAAGTTCCATGTCCTCTAGGCATAAGAAAAATGAGTCCACAGATTCCAAGAATTATGACCACGCCATTGTATCCCAAAAATATCCAACCCCATGGGTTAAACATTTATTCATTTATTAACATAACTAATTTCCATATTACTAAGTATTCTTGGAAAAAGTCTAAGATACAAAACACAAGGGGCTCAACATGGTGAGTAGATGAACTACCCATAGAGTCATCTCCACTTATAGAGGAAGCGTAGACTCATCCAACCATGGGAAGTTAAACATAGAAATCACATGGAATAACCTATGCGTATTCACTTATCTTATAAGGAGAGTAACCAAAACCATCTTCCTAAAGCAGTGGGTCAAGGAAATAATGTAAACAACAGCTTGGTCATCAGCCAAAAAAATTATTCAAACAAGAATCCATCTTTCATAAAAATGGGTATGCCCAAATTCAACCCATTTTATCATCTCTGGTGTCCTCCTCAACATTCACATATATATATATACATATATATATGTATTTTTCTACTCCAAGAATCAACTAATACCATAAAAACTAGGCCTCCCCACCCCTCATACCACAACATATCTCCTGGATCATCCATCTCTAGCTCACTTTTTATCTGGGTCTCCCTGTCCCACATTCCACAATATCTCTCTTGGATCATCCATCATAGGATCATATCACAAGAAGAAGGAAACAAACAAACAAACTAGTCTATTGGACCTAAACAAAGGCATATACCCATTACACACAATGAGATCTAATAGATCCCAAAAAAGGCACTTTGACTTTATAAGAAAACATGAAACTCAGACCCTACAAGGTATTATGTTTTATCAAAAAACTAATTCTTATTCCATATTGAATTAACTGATTCCTTATCATAGGTTCCAACTATGGGAATCCTAAGAAACCATCTATCATAAATTAATTAACCACTTAATTTAACATTCCTTTAATTCCTTTATCCACAAGTATCATCATGTTTCAGGTTCATTAACCAATTCAATTAAACATGCACACTCACATCAATTTTGTTGTCATCAAATTACAAAAACAACCAGATTCATTAAACATGCCTCTTTATCTTTTATCCAAAATAATTTTCAATTAATCTTGGCTCTACCTTCTTTACCAATTTCCATAAATAACAACATGCTACTAATCAAGTCATATATATCACACTATCTAGGAAATCAAGAGGAAAATCATTATCAAGGTACAAAGTAGCAACATTGTTATGAGATCGAAACCAATTGTGTAATCCAGTTAAAATAATAATTTGGTCAGTTTTATTATGATCCAAGGGGATAAATCATGATAACTCTTCAATTTTACGTAAAAAGATAAAGAAGTAACAAATCCCCTATCTCAAAAATGTCATCAACATTTTTCGCATGACAACAGACCACACAATGGATATTTGATCACCCCTCCCATAGAAATTTCATCCACACAAGGATGCTATTGAACAACCACACCAACCAAAATCCAATAAAATCACATTATAAACATTGTTAAGGAAAAACCATAACATAGAGAGAATATATGAGATATAATGAGATCAAACTGGGAGAAACTGCTCAAAACTGAAGGAAAAAAACACACGTTGGATCAAACCGGGTCACCATGGTTCAAAGATGGAATATATGAATCTATCCATTATGAAGGAATCCCAAAAATGTATAATAGGGGGTCATCAAGTCACCTGGATTCAAGAGATAGTTGTTGTAGTTGTATGTCTTGACAAACTTGAGTGGCTGGAAATGTTTTAAAACATACAACATCGGGGGATTACACAACATGTAATCCCCTTTCATGTCATGTAATCTTCAGAATTAAGTTTTCACTAAAAAAATGCATCACCTCTTCAATTTATTTATTTTTAAAAATCCCATTATATTACACATCATGAAACATTCTTTAACTTCGTGTAAATGTTTTACACAACATGAAATATTCCCACTTCCAGCTTTTAGCAACCAAACTCCCACAGACTTCCTCTGATCCTCCTATGAGCACCTCAGTCTTTGGAAACATGAAAGGGGTTGATCCATAAGGACATAGGCCCTTACATCTGATACCTTACAAAACATTCTCATTCTTGAGAATCCAAACACAACCTAGAGAGGAAACGGAGAGGGGTCATCCAAACAGCCACCACCCAAGATACCTCTCAAGTCTCTCGTCACTACAGGAGATCAACAACCACACTACTAGAAATTGTAAATCTAAAAAACAACAACAATAATCTCCTAAACACACTCCTAGGGGAGCTACCTCTCAAAAGGGAGAAAGCCACAACCAGAAACAAGATAAATCCATATCACTAATGGGAAAAGGATCTAAAATCACAAAATGGACAATATAACAAGATAAAATCTAAACATAAAAAAGACCAAGGTAATGATTTCATATCTATGACTCACATTCCCAGGTACTCTCCTCCACAGCATTGCACCACCACAAGATGTAAACCAAGAAGATATCAAGCCTGTGCAACACCTTCTCTTGGTGGTCCTAGATCTCTACAGGCCGATCCTCAAAAGTTGCATCATCAACAATATCAATCTCTACCTAATCAATGATGTGAGAGTAATAATGAAAATAACAAAGGAATTTTGAAATCTGAAAAATGTTGTCAATCTAGATCATCTTTTTGGGAAGCGCTATCCGAGATTCCATGACTCCAACATGATCAAACTTCTCGAAATGCCTAAAACTGGGGAAAAAGATTACTCCCACAACCAAACCTTCTCTACCCATGACGTAGAGTCACCTTTAGGATCACATGATCCCCAATAACAAACTATATAGGTCTCCACCTATGTCTGACATAGGATTAAGGAAGATCCTTCACTTCTTTCATTCTCTCGCAAATCACCTAAACCATCTCTGTTGTATTATGTACTAGTTCCAGCTTCAGAATTTTTTACTCTCCAACCCAAGTCTAGCATAAAAGATAATGGAAAGTTCGGTCATAGAAGGTTTCAAATATCACCATACTAATGGTGGAGTAAAAACTATTGTTTTAAGATAAACCTACCAAGGTAAGGTTAATCATCCATGAACCTCCAAAATCTAGGACACAAGAGGAAAACATGTCTTCAAGTGTCTAGATGGTCTGCTCTATCTTACTATTCGTCTACTGATGAAAAGTAGTGCTAAGTCATATCTGAGAACCAAAAGAATGTTGAAGACCTCTCCACATCCTAGAGGTAAAATGAGGATCTTGATCTGAAATGATTGTCCACAGGACCCTGTGGAATCCCACCACCTCCTCGAGATATTTCCTTCATAAAACCTCAACTAAGCTCCACTCCTTTACCACTATAATGTTAGTCGATTTCGTCAAATGATACACTACCACTCATATAACATCATAGACTCCCTGAGATTGAGGTAAAATAGTAAAAATATCTATCAATATTTCCTCACACTTCCACTTAGGATCATATAACGAATAGTGAAAACCACCAGGAACATAGTTCTAAGCCTTTACCTTCTTGAAGACCAAACATTGAGACACAAACCCTAAAACTGCATGCTTCAACCCAAGACACCAAAACAAATCTCTCAAAGATCAGTTCATCTTTTTCATGCTTGTATGTAACTACAAAGGTGATCTATGTAAATCTATGGGAACTATCTCACTCATCTCTAAAGGAACAAAAATCCTTCCTTTAGACAACACTCAATGTTGTTCATCCTCAGACCAACCATCAGGGGCCTCACCACAAACAACTCAATCTCTCCATACCACCACCTCAAGATCTCCCAACCAGGGATCCTCCACATGCTAAACTAGATATGACTACCCCATCATCTAAATAATGCAACTTATGCCCCCTACATATCCCATATCTTGATGCAATGCTTAAATTTCTTCCATAACTCTCCCAAAATTTCTTGATTCCCACACTACATCACTACACGGCTTCCTACTCTGTGCATTAGCCATGACATTCCTCTTTCTAGTTGTATATAAAATTTCAAAGTTGTAATCATGTAAGAAATACATCCACTAACACTGGTGTATGTTCAATTCATGTTGGGAGAAAACATAACTCTGGATCTTATGATCAGTGAAGAGTACAAATTCTAACCTATGAGGTAATGCCTCTATAACTCCATGGAAAACACTACCACAGCCAACTATATATCATGGGTAGAATAGTTACACTAATGGGAACATAACTATCAAGACCCATAACAAACGACCAATCTCAATTTTATGAGAACACAACCAAACCCACCAAGTCCCAAAATGGATCATAGATACTCCTTGCTGGGATACAATATTCCCCAATAAATGGACTTCTCGAGGCCAAAACTCACACTTAGGAAACTTCCCAAAAAACATCTCAAGGTGAAGAACTCCCAAAATGGCACATAGATGATCTGTGTTCTCCTCCTTATATATAGAGTACACAAGAATGTTGTTAAGCAACCCCACAAAGAACAAGTCCATGAACTCACAGAATATGGAATTCATTAACCCCGTGGACATAGCTGAAGCATTCATCACACCGAATGACATCACAACAAACTCATAATGCCCATAAAGACAAGGTAAAGTAGTATTCAAGATATCCTCATCTTTTACTTACATTTGTTGATATCTTGACTACAATGAAAATATTTTAGAACCAACTTTCACCCTTCATTTGATTGAATAAAGCATCAATCCATGGAAGATTCTAGAAGTTTTCCACTGTCACATGGTTCATGTGACTATAATCGATACACAATCATAAACTTCCATCAGACTTATTTACGAAAAAAACTAATACACCCCATGGTGAAATACTCGTCTAAAAAATCACACTTCAACATACCATCATTCCATATATGCAGCTCTCACAACTCAAAAGTTATTATCCACCACGAGACATTGACATATGAGACTCGCCTAGCTGTAATTTGATCCCAAATCAGATCTCTCATTGATGGGGTAACACTGTAACCTCTTCTATAAAGACATCAAGATACTCTTCTACGACCCTAGTAAATATCATTTGATGAACTTCTGATGAATTCAGCATCAGCACATCCATTAAGAAGGAAAAGGATGGAACACTCCTCTGACCCATCTCAGGGTTTTGCTCGCCAAAAAATATTGTTGGCTCTCCATCAGCATCAAAGAACACAACATGACTCCTGAATCAATCCATGATATCCTTTACCAAATACAACCAATCCATGTCAAGGATGATTTCATATGGTTATATTCATCTACATAGGAAATATCCCAAAGATCAGTTCTTCCCCAACACTAGCTCATAGTTTCTACATATATCAAACAAGTCATTTTGAACTCAAATTAGTGTAGTAAACTATAAGGGAACTATAAATATATATACCTCAAGTCCAAAATCATGGAAAAGGGTAGGTGATATAAATTATTTTGTCACTCCTGGATCAAACAAAGCATTCCTTCATATATAAAACAAGAAAAGGTTACCTTGAATGATGTCTGGTTCCCCTAGTGATGGAAACACTAAAGCATGAATCTAGCCACGACCTACTCCATAGCCTCTCTAACCCTACTGAATTCCACCACCATGGTTGAGATCAAATCTAGGTGGATGGGGAGAGTCCTAGGGATGTCCTATTCCTATGAAAAATACTCTCTGTTGATCCAAAACTAATGCAACCAGCTTTTACTGCCTTGGATGGCAATACCTCAATGGAGGAACCTAAAGAAGAACAACTAGCACACACTTACTAATCAAAAAGTATGGGCACTCTTTCCACTGATAACCATATAATCTACAAGAAAAACATGTGTTAGATCCCTTGGCATAGTCCTAAGAACCGCTTCCCCCAGATAAATGAGACATTGAGGGCTAAGACCTACCATCGATTGATCAGAATCTCTTCTGTCCAGACAACTAGGAACCCTGAACCAAAAATCCACTTACTAGAAAATCCTTAAAACACTCCTATCGTAATGATAAAATTATAGATAATGTATTCTCGATGACCTCAAGTCTTTATAACACCTCAAGATACATCTTCAACATAAATGGGGTGATATGGTGCTGGATATCTATACAAAAATCCCCCTCGAAAGGTCATTCCCTAGCCTTCTCATCTAGAAACAGGTTCGAAGAATATAGCAGCAGATTTCTAAAATGAATCCTAAACTCTCTCACACTAGATCTCTCCTGCTGATGGGTAAGTAGATCATGGTGATTGTCTACCTTCTCAGTTTAAGAAATAAACATGGCTCTGAACTCGCCTCAAAACACCTCCCATGATACTGTCGACTCCTCATGATCTCCAAGGAAAAATAACAACCACTTCGTCACTGCCCCATACAAAATCGTTAAAGACAACGGTACCTTGTGCTCCTTATAAGAACAGATTGATCTAAAGGATATCTCAACCTACTCCAACCATTCTTCTGTGACTATATATAAAATGGTTCCCTCATACCTCTACAAACTTTGGCACTGAAACTCTCGAAGTTTCCTCTACTAGGTTTCATCTTCGTCAACCTCTACTCCATAGCGATCTACTGGCATAACTTTTTAAACATATTCTACGTGAAACTAATGACGTCATCTACCAGGATCTATTCCTAAAAAATAAAAAATAGTTAGATCTTCTAAACTGAGAATATAGAAGACTTTAACATTAATTAATTATTTTATTTTATTCATTTTAGGTTAACATATACAAAGGTATACCCATTAAAATACAAGCATAAATAATAATGATGAATGATCCTTTCCTAGGTATCTACCCTTCAAATTGTATCACTTCGTTTAATATCTATTGTATGCTTAAAGGTCTGTGAATCAGATCACAGGGGCCCCTAAATATTTGTGTCTTAGCCGGTCTCCTATGTTTACAGTGCTTTCTAAACGTAGTAAACACCATTTCCCTACCATCTCATGCATCCTCACATATTCCCATCTTCAAAATCCATCTTATCACATAAATAGAGCCTCTGATACCACTCTTTCAAAACCCCCTACCCACAATGTGTTCCCCTCCTAGGCTAGCAATGGGAGAAGAGAGGTAGTGACACCTAAGTCCCACCCCCAGTTGGCCCTGGTTTGGACACTACCACTAAGGGTATAGTAAACACATATATGGGAGGAATTACCCACTAAAATAACACATGTGAAAGAGAGAGATAAGACACACACCAACTAGCTTCTGCTCAGACTATAATATAAAATAAAACCCAAGTACACAAATTTAATATCATGTAATAAATACTACAACTGAATGATAAAACTACAAGTAGCAAAATAAAGTAAACACAGTATTGACCACAAATCCCAAAAAACTCAAAAAACCCCAAGATAATAGTAACCATCCTGGTATCCATCCTACTCCAACAAATTAAAATATAGTTTATATATACATAGGGTGAGTATAGAATTCTACTCAGTAGGCTCCTCCCCAGAGCCTCTCGTAAACAATGTAATGAAATCATGCTAAAGCACAATGAACAACAAGTGAAACTAAATTTTCATCTAAATAGGTATACTAAGATACCTGTCTCACCATGTATACTCTCACCAAGTATCACATACTATAACGACCCATACTTTACATACATTGTTAATACTTCGAAATTGAAGCACACTTATTACAACATATGACAAAACCACAAAGGACCGTATAGGTATAGTGTCTTTAGAAACTGGGAAACATAAACAACTGGTTCATAAATCTTCTACAGTGTCTCCCATTTATTTCATCATATCTAGGGTCCCTTTTATCATATTCTACTTAATATCCATCTTCCTGACCTGGGGAAAAGAAAACATAAAAGGGTGAGCTCAAATGCTCAGCAAGGGCAAATAAAGGAAATAAAAATCATATCATATCTTTATGAAAATCAAAACCTGCAAAAGAGATCATAATATCTTAACATGGAATAAATCATAGAAGTGAAAATGAGATCCCCATAATCATAACATAAAACTTGAAACTTTGTGGCATGCACACATAATCATGGAAAATCATTTCTTGTTAGTCATGACTCATTGCCAAGACTATCTTAGTGGACAAAGTCCCTTTCTGAACCGAGTTCACTCCTCGTTTCAGTCCTGTATCACTGAACCGAAATAACCTTCCGTTCCAGACATGTCTATCTCATGAGATATAAAATCATTACCCAATGCATTGGAGGGAGATATAGGTCCCACCCATCTTATAATGAATCCTTTCTTATGTGTGCCACATAATCATAAAACATACATCATCGCATAACACATGTAACAAAAATGGGATTCTTGAAACATCATGACATCATAAATCAATTCATATAAGATAAAGGAATTCATAAACATAATTCCACCACAACATAGTCAAATCAATGTAAAAATATGGATAGAAACAGAACCCTTTGTTATCTTAGATGGAAAATAATTTTGATAAAACACTTGAATTGAATTCTTGAGGAAAATATCCTTTCTTCTTCAAAAACATTTTTCCTTTCATAACATGTCATACAACTTTAAAATAAAAGAAGTTGATTAAAAATAAACTTGAAAACTTGTAAAGGAATCTTCTTTGAAGTAATGTTTTAAAAATCCATTCATGCCGTATAAGTTAAAAAAAACATTCTTCGTACTTTTGTCGGAAAAGTCAAAAAGTACCTCGTATGGAAAAACGAAAAAAGATTCCTTTCATATTCTTTACTAAAAATTAACCTAAGGGAAAAATTGGATTTAAACTATTGCAAGTGGATGGAAACAATATTACATATTGAGGGAACATGGATGTGGATGATAAAATACACCCCAGTAAATACTTACGAATAAACAATCTCGGATAAAAATGAGATTGTGATATTTCCCTTACCTTAGGTCCGATTTGCTTTGTTCGTGTCCGAAGCTCCTGTATAATGGTTTAAATAATGTTATTGACTTATTCCAGAATCATACATATTGATATGATATCATATATGGTCATATTATTAGCTTCTTGTTAGTAATATTTCATTGTTACTTGTTACTCGGGTCTTTATAACTTTTTGTTCTTATGCGTGTTTTGTCGAATAAATTCTTATTATTATCTTTAGGTTATAGATAATTCATTTACAGAATTTTATTAGTGTAGTATATACCATATTCATTCATTAAATTCATTTATATAATCATTATGAAATGAAGATCATGTAGAACGAGTCGCATCACATCGTGGAGACGGTATTCCGTACGTACACACAAGTGATGATATCGTTCCTATGATCGTGGAATTGTATTGGAGTATATATATATTATTTCAGTATCAATATTACTTCATAATAATCATATATAGTTACTCATTACACCGTTATACCCATCCTTGTAAGGTGATGGTGGAAAATAGATTACACCACGGCGTGGAGACGGTATTCCGTACGTACGCACGCGCGGTGATTTCTTTTTCCATAGGATGGATAGATTGTGAAATAGGGTTGTTTCATACTTATAATAACATATCAGTATATGAGTATTACTGATGTTATTACTTCATAATGAAACAACCTAAGAAGAAGAAGTGGAAGAAGAAATAAAGATGAAAGAATTGGTAATGGTAATTACCTCTTCTTTGAAGCGCCTCTTTGAGACCTCCTCTTAGGGCACTAAATTTGGTCTTTGAGGAAGACCAGAACCTCTAGGATGTTTATAGGGAAGTGGAGAAGGGAAAATGGCAGGGGTTGGCCGAGCTTGAGTGCTCAAATTGGTGTGAGGAGGAGGGGGAGGAGGTGCCCTTTTATAAGGGAGGAGAGGGGCACCTTAGGAATATCTCAAAATATTATTTTATATTAAAGTCAAAATCGGTTTATAATGGCTCCAAAGGGTCTTATTTCGAAGATAAGGTGGGGATGGGCCGAAATCCTATCAACCAATAGGATTTAGACAAGTTTAGGGTATTATTTTAACCTTATCAATTAGATTTAACTCTAAGTTAAATAATTTAACTTTTACCATGTCTTTCTGTTTTCTTTCACTATATGGTTAATAAACTTACTATAACATGACAAACGAACCCCAAATTGTTTATTATTAATATATATATCCTTATCTATGTCAGTTGGCCGAACCTTAGATTTTTAGGAATAAAATAACAATTAATAATATAATATTTGATTTAAAAACTATTTTGTGTCAATTTTGACACTATTTAATATATGATTTTTTGTGAAAGTCATAACTGAATTATATGTTCGAAACAAGTTTATTAAATAAACATTAATATATCATAGTAACCTAGAAAATTAGTGTAATTCATAAAAAGTCTTAAATTACATTTATTTTGGTATTTATATTATCAATTTTGTCAATATTTCATTAATAAGATAATTACTGCATCATCTTTGTGTCATAAATAAATTAAATTATTTGATGTCTAAAAATTACAAATAAAATACCATCATGTAGGAAATCTTTTTATCTTTATAATGAATATTTACAATAGAATTTATCTTATGTATAACCCCATATTAAAAATGATTTACTTATTAAACTTTGATTTTAACTATTTTAACCCTTCTTTAAATAAATTAATAATAAATGTCCTAATCTAATCCAAGTGGGCCTAAATGGTCTTATTTTATTCCTAAGTTTGTTTTTGGTCGAATTACACTTGTCCAATAGAATTAGGACATGTGTTAGGGTAATATTAATATCATATTTACCCTTAGTTACCCTATTTACTATTAACCGCGGTAAAAATCGTAAAAAGTTACTATTCACCAAAAAATTATTTTTATCTCATTGAACCACATTTTACTTACTGATATCAACCGTGTCTGTCAGATTTTCGAAATTCCATTCACAGAAGCGGTAAAATTAAGTTTTATGCAAAATTCAGTTTTTAACCTACCACTTAGTGGTTTCACTATTCATCAAAAATTGAAAGTTTTCAGAAAAATACCAAAATTTCACCCTAGGCTAATTTCGATATTCTGAGTACAAAAATGAAGTCCATTTTGAAAAATAAAATTTATAAAATTTCAAAAGGTGGTTATTACTATTCATAACGGCTAGTTTTAATAGCATATTGTTGTTTAGTGAAACTCGGTATTGCGTACGACGCAAGCTATCGAGGAAGGTCGTGATTGCGTGTAAAGCAAGCCAAGCAAGTGTTGTGTAAAAAAATTCCTTTGATGGTTTATATAACATAAAAGTCTCGGCTGTTACATTCTACCCCCCTTAAAAAGAATTTCGCCCTCAAAATTCGTCACTTTGTAACAAACAGATGAGGATAATTCTCCCTCATCATATCCTCAAGCTCCCATGTAGATTCTTCAAGTTGGTGGTTCCTCCATAAAACTTTCACCAAGCGTGTGGTCTTGTTTCGTAGGACTTTTTCGCTACGATCCAGAATCTCTATCGGCTGTTCTTCATAAGAAAGATCTTGCTCCAGCGGTACAACTTCTGAGCTGAGTACATGTGAAGGATCTGGTATGTACTTTCTCAGGAGAGATACGTGGAACACATCGTGAACTTGAGAGAGATTCGGTGGAAGCGCCAATCGGTAAGCTACCTTCCCAACATGATCCAGTATTTCAAAAGGACCGATATATCTAGGGCTCAACTTCCCCTTCATTCCAAATCTCATAACCCTCTTCCAGGGAGATATTCGTAAGAACACTTTATCGCCCACTTCAAACTCTAGGTCTTTTCTTCGGTTGTCGGCATAACTTTTCTGTCGACTCTGAGCTGCTCTTATGTGTTGTTGAATAGATCTAACCTTTTCTGCCATTTCATCAACGAGATCAGGTCCTAATAGCTTTCTTTCCCCAACATCATCCCAGCAAGTTGGAGTCCTGCATTTCTTTCCATAGAGAGCTTCATAAGGAGCCATCTGAATACTGGAGTGAAAGCTATTATTATAAGAAAATTCCACCAAAGGTAGGTGTTGATCCCAACCTCCTTTGAAATCCATAGAGCAAGCTCTCAACATATCTTCTAGGGTTTGAATTGTTCTCTCAGACTGACCGTCTGTCTGGGGATGATAAGCAGTGCTGAAACTCAACTCTGTATCCAGAGTATGCTGAAGACTTCGCCAGAACTTCGAGGTAAATCTCGGATCTCGATCAGATATAATAGAAAGTGGTACTCCATGCAATCTTACCACTTCCTTTACATATATCCTGGCAAGCTGATCTAGAGAGAAATCCTCTCTAATAGCAATGAAGTGTGCAGACTTTGTAAGACGATCAACTATGACCCAGATAGCATTATTGCCTTTGGATGTTTTAGGAAGTCCTGTGACAAAGTCCATAGTGATGTTTTCCCATTTCCATTCGGGTATGGGTAATGGTTGTAACATCCCCTTAGACTTCTGTCTCTCAGCTTTAACTTGTTGACAAACCAAGCATCGAGAGACATATTCAGCAACATCTCTTTTCATGCCATCCCACCAGAAGTACTCTTTCAGGTCCCTATACATCTTCGTGCTTCCAGGATGAATAGAGAATGAAGAACTATGAGCCTCATCCAGTATCTCTTTCTTTAATTCGGGGATGGGAGGAACACAAACCCGATTCCTGAACTTTATTATCCCATCACAATCAAGGTTGAATTCAGGAACATTTCTCACCTTCTTTTGTAACTCGACATCTTGTTTCTGTGCCTCTTTAATCTTCACATGTATAGATGGTTGAACATTAATTTGAGAAAGATAATATTTTCCCCTTCCATTATAATTCCAAGATCCATCCTTTGTAAATCCATAAATATTGGATCTTTTGTGATCCTCATCATGGATAAACTAGCATGGTCTTGTCGACTTAATGCATCTGCCACATTGTTTGCTTTCCCAGGGTGGTAATGGATTGAGCAGTCATAATCCTTAATCAGCTCCAACCATCTTCTTTGACGCATATTCAGCTCCTTTTGTGTGAAAATATACTTTAAACTTTTATGATCAGTATAAATATCACACCTTTCACCATAAAGGTAATGCCTCCAAATCTTTAATGCAAAGATTACCGCAGCCAACTCCAAATCATGTGTTGGGTAATTTTGCTCATGGATTTTCAACTGTCGTGAGGCATAAGCTATCACCATATCATTTTGCATAAGAACACACCCCAATCCCTTCTTGGATGCATCACTGTAGATCACAAACCTTTCTCCACTACAAGGTAGTGTGAGCACAGGTGCACTGGATAACCTTATTTTCAACTCCTTGAAATTCTCTTCACATTCCTCTGTCCAGACAAACTTAACTCCCTTCCGAGTCAACTTGGTGATTGGATTAGATAATCGTGAAAAATCTTTTACAAAACGTCGATAATATCCAGCCAAACCAAGAAAACTTCGGATCTCAGTTACTGTTGTTGGTCTTGACCATCTTTCGATAACCTCTGTTTTTGCTGGATCCACAGATATCCCCTCTTTTGAGATTATATGACCCAAAAGTGAAACTTTTTGAAGCCAAAATTCACACTTGGTAAATTTGGCATAAAGCTTCTCTTTTCTCAGGGTCTTCAATATAATTCTCAGGTGATCTTCATGATCTTACTTGCTCTTTGAATAGACAAGAATATCGTCTATAAAGACTACCACAAATTGATCAAGATAGTCTCTAAAGACTCTATTCATTAGATCCATGAAGATAGCAGGGGCATTAGTAAGACCAAATGGCATCACTATAAATTCATAGTGTCCATACCTTGTACGGAAAGCCGTCTTTGGTATATCCTCCCTTTTGACCCTTAATTGATGATACCCTGAACGAAGATCAATCTTGGAAAAGTATTGAGCTCCGCGTAGTTGGTCAAATAAGTCATCAATGCGTGGGAGAGGATATTTGTTCTTGATAGTGATCTTGTTAAGTTCTCGATAATCAATGCAAAGTCTCATTGATCCATCTTTCTTCTTAACAAATAGAACAGGTGCTCCCCAAGGTGACGCACTAGGGCGTATGAATCCCTTATCAAGATTCTCTTGGAGTTGCTTCTTCAATTCCTGCAACTCAATTGGGGTCATTCTATAAGGTGTCTTTGAAATAGGCAAAGCACCCGGTACGAGTTCTATTGAAAACTCAACTTCACGATTTGGTGGAAGACCCGGCAATTCCTCCGGAAAGACATCATCAAACTCCCGTACAATGGGCATATTCTTAATCGTGAGTTTCTCACCAACCATTTGAGATAAATAACCTTCATTTAGTGGAATCAATACCCATAAGATGGAAGAAATTTCCACTGGAAGGTTATGTTCATCCTTGCATTGATAGACGATCGTAGATTGATCTGGAATATGAAATGTGACTTCCCTTCTTTGGCAATCGATATGAGCTCCATGTAGAGAAAGCCAATCCATGCCAAGAATCACATCAAATTCCACTAAAGGAAGGATCACAAGATTTGCAGGAAGCACTTTCCCACAAACTTCGATCGGAGAAGAATTATAAACTTTTGATGCGATTGATGTGCCATTAGGTGTTGTCACAGCTAACTCAACATCTAATTGTTGAGGTAATACGGTGATACCCTTAGAAAAGTCTTCAGAAATAAAAGAGTGGGTGGATCCAGAATCAAATAAAACATTTGCTACTTTAGAGTGGATGGTAAGTGTACCTTTCACCACATCGTTATCGTACTCCACATCGCTTATAGAAATTGCATGTGACTTTCCTTTGTCTTTAGCCTTAAGAGTTTGTTGACGTCGACCATCATCATCAACCCTTGGATTTGGGCATTGATTGGCATAATGCCCCATCTCCTTGCACTTGAAACATTGAAGTGTAGTAGGTTCATTCTGTGTATCCCTTCCTTTGTTTGCATCATTAGACATCTTCTTCCCATTATCACGGCATTCAAATGCCCGATGACCTTCCTTTCCACATTTAAAACATTTACTTGTCCCTTTAAGACAACTCCCTCCATGTTTCTTTCCACACTTTGAGCATAAGGAAAAGCTCATCTTCTTTTCCGTGTGCTCTTTGGATTTTTCTTTGAATTCCATCTTCCTCTTCTTATCAAACCCATGTGACTGATGGGTTACTCCAATCTCCATCTCGACTTTGAGAGCACATCGAACGATTTCCTCGTAGCTATTGAAGTCCCTTATGGCTAACGCCCTTCGAAGACTCAGTTTTAAGCCACTAAAGAATCGATCGATCTTACTCTCAGGTTGGATAATAATACCAGAAGCGTACCTTGCAAGTCTTGTAAAATTTGCTTCATAGGTACTAACAGATTCATCATCCCTTTGCTTCAGTTCAAGGAACTCTTTCTCCATCTTTGTTCGGAGAATACGAGGGAAGTACTTATTGAAAAATAAGTTCTTGAACTCGTCCCATTCCATAGACTCAATTTCATCCCTTTGCCTCATATTCTTAACAAGATTCCACCATTGATCCGCATCTCCTTCCAAACGATACACTGCTAGGATGACTTTATCATGCTCAGAACATTGAAGAACTGAAAATATCTTTTCAGTAGTACTAATCCATTGTTCAGCAACTAATGGATCAGTAGACCCGCTGAAAGAAGGTGGACGCTGCCTCATGAAGGATTCAACAGAATGTTGCTCCCTCCTTTGTTCGTTTGGAAATCCTGCATGATTCATAGCTTGAGAAAGTTGTGTGAGCATGGATACAGGATTTTGCATTCCAGCTCCCATATCGTTTGGTTGCTCAGGGGGACAATCATTGCATTGCCCATCGCATTCCGCATTAACACGGTTCCTTCGGGTTCCATCCATTGACTAAAACCAAGAAGAATAGTGTGAGCAACACTAATTATAATAGGAAACCACATAATTCAAAAAAAAATTCATGCTTATGGTCTTATCCTAGGTTATTCATGGCCATTTCTAAGATTGTGTTCTATGCTTAGACTTATCCTTAGGGTTCTTACTAAGGCTTTCACATCCTAGTTTCCAAAGGTTGACTATACCTTTCCTCTGATACCAACTATAACGACCCATACTTTACATACATTGTTAATACTTCGAAATTGAAGCACACTTATTACAACATATGACAAATCCTGTAAACACCCGCAATTTCAAGGAAATTTTTTTTTTCTTAATTTTCTTTGGAATTTTACAAGAGCGCAGCTTCAGACGGCACCTGATTCCGAGGCCCGGTGTGCCCGGAATCAATTTCCGAAGTTTGGCTCGGGTACGTTCAGTGAACGGACGAGCGGGTTTTTCTATCTTTTGAACCGGTGCCCGGAATCAAATTCTGAGGGCACCGATGAAGTCGCAGCGCCGGTATTTGCTTAGAAACGCCTCTTCCGGAGTTGCGTTTGCTCAGACGTGGTTTTTAAATTTTGCGGCTTTAAGTCAGAATTAAAATAAAGTTTGTGCGACAACTTTATTTTATTTTTCACTTAAGCTGCTTGGAAGCCACTTGAAGTCACTTAAAGACGGCTTGAACTGAGTTGAACTGGATAGGATGCTATCCAGAAATATCCTACCCCTTGGTAGGATATTTGTGCGGTGGGGCCCGCACGAGCCCCGCCGTTTCTTTCGCTAAGTAACGCACCCGTGAAAACCCGTCAAAGTAACTGAAAAGTCAATCGACGCGTTTTCTTTAATTCTTAACAGACCATTTAATTGGGCGGTTTATTTCGTGAATTAAATGGACTGTTTCTTTCGTGAATTAAATGGGTCGTTTCTTTCGAATTGATGGATCGTTTCTTAACCGGTTTCGTGTGTTGGCATGTTTATAAAATAAGACCAACCTAAAAATCCTTTGAAAGGATTTGAGAGGATCTTGTTTCTTCATCTCCCCGCGAAGAACGCGAAGAACGCGAAGAACGCGAAGAACGCCAGAACCGGAATTCGACGACGCACGATCCGCGACGTCAACAACTTTTCCGCGACCTTCTTCTTCTTCTTCTTCTTCGGTGCCTCTTCTTCCGTGGCGGACCTGCGATCGGCGGTTAAAGGTGAGAATCGAAACTTCTAAATTCTCCACTTTTTATAATTCGATATCAACGGATTTAAATTAATTAAATCCGTTTGATCTTGATCCGGAGATTGGCGACGCGATGCCGGATACCGCGACGACGCGACGATCTCCTTCATCCGCGACGAGCGATTCCGCGACGACCTCTCGTCCGACGACGATGACAAGGTAGAGGTTTATTTCCTTGATGATTCATTCCCGTGTTCTTATTTCTTTTAAATAAAGAACCGGCATGAATAATTTCAATTAATTAAAAATTGAAATGCCGTTTAAAAGAAAAAGGAGTGAACAATTTTTATCTTTGATTAAAAATTGTTGTAGCCTTTCCTCCCGTTGATTATGACTAACGCGGAGGGTGCGGGTCTAACGAACAAGACCCGGCAACCCTCCTCCGATCTCTTTTGTTGTGCGGATATGGCGGACGACGACGAACCGCGCGGCAGGGGCGATCTGTTGATCCCGCAGTGAAGATCGGCCCCCGGGAGGAGCATCGGCGCAGACGGGAGGCAAAACGGGCCACCGGAGCAACTCCGGCGGCCCGCAGAAGGGGGCGGCGGCACGGGTCGCCGGCGCTGCGGCGCCGGCGACCGGAGGCGGCGGCGCCCGGCGCGCCGCCGGAGGAGTCCGCCGCGGCCGAGCCGCGGCGGCGGCGAACCGCCGGACCGCGTCCGCGGTCCGGCCATCCAGCACGCGGCCCGCGTTTCTCCAAAGCCGCGGGTTTGACCCGCGGCGGCTCTCTCGGCCGCTCGGCCGAGGCCGAGCCGGCCGGTCCGGTCGGCCGGGCCGCGCCCAGGCCGGGTCGGGCCGACCCGGTTCGGGCCGACCCAGGGGGGGTTCGGGCCGGGTCGCCCCGGGCCCAGAACCCCCGTTTCGGGCCCTCTTCGGTCTTTCGCCCCTATCTTGGGCCTGGGACCTCCGATTGACGAACCGTCAGTGGCTACGCGATCCTTGGATCGAGACGGTCGTTTTGGTATATTATACTCAAGGTTTCGGAAGACTTTGGGTTCGGCCGGGTTGGATCGTACACGAAACCAACCGGGCCCTCGGAGCGGAAACGCTCATAACTTGAGCTACGGACGTCCGATCGGCGTACCGTCAGCTGTGGTAGTTTCCTCTAAGTGAGACGGAACTTTTGGCATACTCCGCCTGAGGATCGGATACAGGCGGAGTACGGTCGGGTCGGTTTTGCCCTAAAAACCAACCGGGCCCCTAGGACGAAAATGCCAATAACTCTCAGACCGGGCGTCCGATTGACGCGCCGTCTGTTGCGTTGAGATCCTGTTGTCGATACGGAACTTTTGGATACATCAACCTCGGACTACGTGTCAGTTGATGTATCAGCCTCTCGGCTCGTGGAGCGGACCCTCCTAAACGAGCTCGCTATGTGCGGGAACCCTAGCGCTGGCTGTGACTTCGACGGCAGAGCAGAGATCCTCCGTGGACTGCGACGACGGCAGAGCAGAGATCCTCCGTGGACTGCGACGACGGCAGAGCAGAGATCCTTCGTGGACTGCGGCGACGACTGTGCAGAGATCCTCAGTGGAATGCGTCGACTACTGCACTCAGTGATCCCACGTGGATCAGTGCTACAGGTTCTGTGTGAGCCCGATCCTATGTGGGTCCTTACTACCGGTTCTTTGTGAGCCACTGCCTACAGGTTCTGTGTGAGCCCGATCCTGTGTGGGTCTTCTGCGGGGGTTAGTACCTATCGATCCTTCGTGGGTCCGACGACTTAGACGGATCAGTGATCGTCTTTGACGTCATCTGAAAAAGTAGACCTGGTTGAGCTGAATCTTATGTTACTCTCCTTTGTGGATTGTGTTGAACTATCCTATGTGGATTTACTGTTTACTCTCCTTGTGGATTTGAGTCTTGCTTTCCTTTGTGGATTGAGTTGTTCTTGAGCTCGTGAGCAGAGCTAGAATTGGGGACTTAGGTATATGTATGGGCATATACCTAAGTCGAGTCAGATGTTACTTCGTGATTGCATCTTTCTTTTGTGCTATATCCTTTGTGGATTTCGGGAGACCTTCGGGGGTCTCGGGGTCCTTACTGAGTAGCTTGTACTCACCCCTGCACGGGCTATGCCCGCACCTTGTTGTGTTGGTTGCAGACGACGGACAGCGCTGATCACGGTTGGGGCGTGGAGCAGGACGGTACCTGGAGGTGGACCACTGGGCGGGACGTGCTCGGAGCGGACGTGGGACCCGAGGAGCCTGGAGGCTATCTGTACCCACCCTTCAGGTGGGATTGCCAGTGGACGACACGAGGCCGCCGTCTTTTCTTCAGTTGTTGTTCTTTACTTTTTCAGTTGTACTTTACAGTTGGGCTTGTATTCCGGCCCCCTTTACTTTCTGCACTTCAATTTCCGCTTGCTGACTCTGTGTGGTTGTTACTTATAAAGGCAATGCCTTCCCTGTTTACTGGGATTTTACGCCTTGGTGCTAGTCGCCAGCCCCTGGCCTATGGAAGGCGGGCTTGGGGTATTCACGGCACGGGCCCCGAGGACGGGTCGTGACAAATTGGTATCAGAGGTGGTCGGTTCTACCGCAGACTCTGATCGTCTTTCCTTTCTATGTGAAGCAATAGTGTTTAGTGTATTGAGTGTGGTTATCAGTTCAGGGAGCCCAGTGTTGGTGCGGCGGCCGACGTATCCGTACACCAGGACCCTGACTCCTGATTTCCGACTTAATGCATGAAAACATTGATTGCGTGTGTGTTTCAAGTTTTGTTTGTGATTACTTGTGTCAGCTCACCGGGTATACTGATCTGCTTTATGAAAGTCTCAAGTTTTCCTTGTGATTACTTGTGCCAGCTCACCAGGTATACTGTTCTGACTGTGGTTCTCTTGTTCTCCTTTTCAGGATGGCCCCGCGACGACAGCCAGCTAGGGTTCCGAGTGTAGGGCGCGACGGCAGCCCACCGAGCGACGAGGCCTCGGTACAGGGCCCTTTGCCAGCAGTGGCACCGGCGGTAGCTTTACCCGCCGAGCCACCGATGCTACCAGTACCAGACGCTGACGATGCACGTCGCCTCAGGGCACTGCATGAGTTTCAGAGCCAGCGACCGTCCAGGTTTCGTGGTGAGGCGGACCCCCAGGCCGCCGAGGACTGGCTAGAGGCGGTGGTACGGATCTTTCGGCTAGTGAGGACACCAGCGGATCTCATGGTGATTCTCGCGGCTATCCTCCTGCAGGCGGTGGCAGGACGATGGTGGAGCTTGATGCTCCAGGTTCACGATGAGGCATCCTTGCTCTGGACGGAGTTCGAGAGCCTCTTCCGCTCGGAGTTCGTCCCGGCCACCCTCCGAGCGGTGCGCATCCAGGAGCTTCTCCAGCTGCGCCAGGGCAGCATGACGGTCGCTCAGTACGCGGCGAGGTTCACTGACCTATCTCGCTACTCGACCGACATGGTACGGGACCCCTTCTTCCGGGCCCGGACCTTCGAGCAGGGCTTGCGACAGGAGATTCGGGCGTCGCTGATCTCCCTCAGCATTCCGACCCAGGCGGGAGTGCTGGAGCGAGCCCTCCTGATCGAGAGCTTCCTGGCAGAGCCTTCTTCAGCGGCGAGACCTAGCGCAGGGCGGCAGGTAGCTGAGTCTTCGGCAGCAGGTAGCCGACGGATGACTCTCGGGTCCAGGCAGACCAGACCCCCACGCAGACGGCCTCAGGACACCGGCTCAGCAGTACGAGGCACACAGCGGAGTGCCAGCCTTCCGAGAGGCAGGCTGTGCTACTCCTGCGGCGGGCAGGGTCACATGGCTCGTGACTGCCCGACTCGCCGACCAGAGGAGCAGCAGACAGTGGAGGGGCCACCCAGGCAGAGGCAGAGGGTCGACCGTGGCGGTCCGCAGGGAGGAGGCGGACGAGGCAGAGGAGCTGGCCGAGCAGCGGGTGGCGGGCGACGCTTCCAGGCTCTACCCCCACCACCACCAGGAGGGCCACCTCGACCACATGGAGCTGGCGGGCAGGGACAGGCCCAGCTCCAGGCAGTGGAGGCCTACGACCCCGACTTGCCAGAGATGATTCGAGGTACGATCTGTGTCTATTCCACCCTTGCTGCAGTACTTATAGACACAGGAGCGAGTCACTCTTTCATAGCCTCTGCCCTTGTTCGGAGCTCAGAGATTCCGACTGAGCCGTTGGCTCGATCCTTACGGCTAGAGACTCCTACGGGAGCAGACTCGACGATTACGCACTGGTGCCGGCAGTGTGAGCTTACTCTAGGAGGCGAGAGCTTCGGCTGGGATCTCCTTGTAGCGGCGTCGAGGCCTTACGACGTCATCTTGGGCATGGATTGGCTATCCATGGTTCATGCCTAGATCGACTGTTTTAGGCGCAAGGTGCGATGTGTTCGCACCGACGGGAGCAGGTTTACCTTCACCGGCGACAAGGGAACCTTTGCAGCACAGGATGGACTTCCGCAGAGGAGAGTGCAGCCCATCTCTCATCAGTTGGCTAGCCTCATCCTAGAAGTAGTGGACGTGCGGAGTCCGGCTTTTCCTGCAGTGGTGGACCAGTACATGGACGTCTTTCCCGAAGACGTTCCAGGGCTACCTCCTCGTAGAGAGGTAGACTTTTACATCGACTTGTACCCCGGGACAGCCCCGATATCTACTCCAGCATATCGAATGGCCCCCGCCAAGCTTCGGGAGCTGCGGGTACAGTTGGAGGACTTGCAGAGCAAGGGGTTTATCCGACCCAGTGTTTCACCCTGGGCTTCCCCGATTTTGTTCGCCAAGAAGGCGGACAGGAGCTTGCGACTGTGTGTCGACTATCATCGCCTGAACCAGGTGACAGTGAGGAACAAGTATCCGCTGCCACGGATTGATGACCTCTTCGATCAGCTCAAGGGAGCGCGGTGGTTCTCGAAGATAGACCTCCGGTCAGGCTATCATCAGCTCAGAGTTCGAGACGAGGACGTGCAGAAGACGGCCTTCAGGTGTCGGTATGGCCATTATGAGTTCTTGGTTATGCCGTTCGGCGTAACCAATGCTCCAGCAGTGTTCATGAGCCTCATGAACAGGATCTTCCAGCCATACCTCGACCGATATGTCGTTGTCTTCATTGACGACATTTTGATATACTCGACGACTGAGGAGGAACATGCCTACCACCTGCGAGTTGTGCTAGACACACTCCGAGAGCACCAGCTTTATGGCAAGCTCTCAAAATGCCAGTTCTGGTTACGTGAGGTCCATTTCTTGGGGCACGTCATTTCTGAGGCGGGAGTTGCAGTGGATCCCGCGAAGATCGAGGCAGTGCTAGCTTGGGAGCCACCCAGGAGCGTGACGGACGTGCGGAGCTTCTTGGGCTTAGCCGGATACTATCGGAGATTTGTGCCGGACTTCTCCAGAGTTGCGGCACCACTCTCAGCGTTGACGAAGAAGGGGAAACCCTTCGTGTGGTCAGACAGATGTCAGCAGAGCTTCCAGGAGCTGAGACAGAGATTGACCAGCGCACCTATCTTGAGGTTGCCTAAGGAGGGAGTTGGGTACGTAGTTTACTGTGATGCATCAGGGACTGGACTCGGGTGCGTCCTGATGCAGGAGCGGGCCGTGATCGCCTACGGATCACGTCAGTTGAGGCCGCATGAGCAGAACTACGCCACTCATGACCTGGAGTTAGCAGCAGTGGTCTTCGCTCTGAAGACTTGGCGGCACTATCTGATGGGCGAGCGCTTCACAGTCTTTTCTGACCACCAGAGTCTCAGGTATATCTTCTCTCAGAAGGACCTGAACCTGAGACAGCGGAGATGGCTTGAGTTCCTCCAGGACTATGACTTTGAGATAGTCTATACTCCTGGGAAGGGGAACGTGGTAGCCGATGCCCTCAGCAGGAGGACGGGCATTCAGCTACTTGAGGAGGCGACGGAGCAGCTAGCCTCCTTGCAGATATCCTTCGTGGATAGAGACGGAGCAGCCTTTCTTCAGTCTCTCACAGTCTCTCCTCCACTTCTACAGCGGGTCAGAGAGGCTCAGCGTGGGGACGCTGACTGTGAGACCCGGCGTGCACTGATATCCTCAGGTCAGGCGCCTGATGGTTTCTCCCTTGGAGCAGAGCACGACATCCTTTTCAGAGGACGTACCTTCGTACCAGTCGCTTTACGAGAGGAGGTGCTGAGAGAGTTTCACACTTCTCCCTTGGCGGTACATCCCGGAGTGGCGAAGATGTACCAGGATCTCAGACGACAGCACTGGTGGCCGGGCATGAAGAAAGATGTGGCAGAGTTCGTTTCGCGATGCCTCACCTGCCAGCAGGTGAAGGCAGAGCATCAGGTACCAGAAGGCTTGGTACAGCCCTTGGAGGTCCCAGAGTGGAAGTGGGACGGCATATCTATGGACTTCGTGACTGGACTTCCACGCACTTCAAGGGGTCACGACTCCATTTGGGTGATTGTCGACCGACTCACCAAGTCGGCACACTTCTTACCCATCAGAGAGCAGGGCTCAGTGGAGAGCTTGGGACGTCTTTACGTCCAGGAGATCGTACGGCTTCACGGTGTGCCATCGTCTATCGTCTCCGATCGAGATGCTCGTTTCACTTCCCGGCTTTGGAAGGGGTTGCAGGAGGCGTTCGGGACGCGGCTCCATCTGAGCACAGCCTTCCACCCTCAGACGGATGGTCAGACGGAGAGGACCATACAGACACTCGAGGACATGCTCCGTGCATGTGTTCTCGACTTTGGTCGCAGCTGGGAGGACCACCTACCCTTGGTGGAGTTCGCGTACAACAACAGCTACCACTCCACCATCGGGATGGCACCATACGAGGCGTTGTACGGCAGACCCTGCAGATCACCGTTGTGCTGGACAGACCCTGGGGAGTCAGCACTCGTGGGACCAGAGATGGTCCGAGCCACGACAGAGAAGGTCCAGATCATCCAGGAGAGGATGAGGACAGCTCAGAGCCGGCAGAAGTCATATGCTGACAGGAGGCGGAGGCCACTAGAGTTCGAGGATGGCGACCACGTCTTTTTGCGTGTCTCACCTCGACGTGGTTTACGGAGATTTGGCCGAGGCGGCAAGTTGTCTCCACGCTTCATCGGGCCTTTCCAGGTCCTCAGCAGGATAGGAGAGGTGGCTTATCGCCTGGCTCTACCACCTCAGTTGCACCGGGTGCACGACATCTTCCACGTGTCTCAGCTGAGGAGATACGTGCACGACCCGACGCACATCATCGACTTTGGGGAGCTGGACGTGGACGATGGGGCGACTTTTGCGGAGGTCCCAGTGGAGATCGAGGATCGACAGGAGCGGGTCCTACGTGGGCGGTCGATTCCTCTTGTGCGCGTCAGATGGCAGCACAGGAACCTCCAGGAGAGCACTTGGGAGCGGGAGGCTCAGATGCGTGCTCAGTACCCCCTTTTGTTCCCCTAGTTTTGATGTATCTTTACGGGGACGTAAAGCCCTGAGGTGGGAGTAATGTAAAGACCCGCAATTTCAAGGAAATTTTTTTTTTCTTCTTAATTTTCTTTGGAATTTTACAAGAGCGCAGCTTCAGACGGCACCTGATTCCGAGGCCCGGTGTGCCCGGAATCAATTTCCGAAGTTTGGCTCGGGTACGTTCAGTGAACGGACGAGCGGGTTTTTCTATCTTTTGAACCGGTGCCCGGAATCAAATTCTGAGGGCACCGATGAAGTCGCAGCGCCGGTATTTGCTTAGAAACGCCTCTTCCGGAGTTGCGTTTGCTCAGACGTGGTTTTTAAATTTTGCGGCTTTAAGTCAGAATTAAAATAAAGTTTGTGCGACAACTTTATTTTATTTTTCACTTAAGCTGCTTGGAAGCCACTTGAAGTCACTTAAAGACGGCTTGAACTGAGTTGAACTGGATAGGATGCTATCCAGAAATATCCTACCACTTGGTAGGATATTTGTGCGGTGGGGCCCGCACGAGCCCCGCCGTTTCTTTCACTAAGTAACGCACCCGCGAAAACCCGTCAAAGTAACTGAAAAGTCAACCGACGCGTTTTCTTTAATTCTTAACAGACCATTTAATTGGGCGGTTTATTTCGTGAATTAAATGGACTGTTTCTTTCGTGAATTAAATGGGTCGTTTCTTTCGAATTGATGGATCGTTTCTTAACCGGTTTCGTGTGTTGGCATGTTTATAAAATAAGACCAACCTAAAAATCCTTTGAAAGGATTTGAGAGGATCTTGTTTCTTCATCTCCCCGCGAAGAACGCGAAGAACGCGAAGAACGCGAAGAACGTGAAGAACGCCGGAACCGGAATTCGACGACGCACGATCCGCGACGTCAACAACTTTTCCGCGACCTTCTTCTTCTTCTTCTTCTTCGGTGCCTCTTCTTCCGCGGCGGACCTGCGATCGGCGGTTAAAGGTGAGAATCAAAACTTCTAAATTCTCCCCTTTTTATAATTCGATATCAACGGATTTAAATTAATTAAATCCGTTTGATCTTGATCCGGAGATTGGCGACGTGACGCCGGATACCGCGACGACGCGACGATCTCCTTCATCCGCGACGAGCGATTCCGCGACGACCTCTCGTCCGACGACGACGACAAGGTAGGGGTTTATTTCCTTGATGATTCATTCCCGTGTTCTTATTTCTTTTAAATAAAGAACCGGCATGAATAATTTCAATTAATTAAAAATTGAAATGTCGTTTAAAAGAAAAAGGAGTGAACAATTTTTATCTTTGATTAAAAATTGTTGTAGCCTTTCCTCCCGTTGATTATGACTAACGCGGAGGGTGCGGGTCTAACGAACAAGACCTGGCAACCCTCCGCCGATCTCTTTTGTTGTGCGGATATGGCGGACGACGAAGAACCGCGCGGCAGGGGCGATCTGTTGATCCCGCAGTGAAGATCGGCCCCCGGGAGGAGCATCAGCGCAGACGGGAGGCAAAACGGGCCACCGGAGCAACTCCGGCGGCCCGCGGAAGGTGGCGGCGGCGCGGGTCGCCGGCGACCGGAGGCGGCGGCGCCCGGCGCGCCGCCGGAGGAGTCCACCGCGGCCGAGCCGCGGCGGCGGCGAACCGCCGGACCGCGTCCGCGGTCCGGCCGTCCAGCACGCGGCCCGCGCGGGCCGCGTTTCTCCAAAGCCGCGGGTTTGACCCGCGGCGGCTCTCTCGGCCGCTCGGCCGAGGCCGAGCCGGCCGGTCCGGTCGGGCGGACCCGGTTCGGCCGACCCAGGGGGGGTTCGGGCCGGGTCGCCCCGGGCCCAGAAACCCCGTTTCGGGCCCTCTTCGGTCTTTCGCCCATATCTTGGGCCTGGGACCTCCGATTGACGAACCGTCAGCGGCTACGCGATCCTTGGATCGAGACGGTCGTTTCGGTATATTATACTCAAGGTTTCGGAAGACTTTGGGTTCGGCCGGGTTGGATCGTACACGAAACCAACCGGGGCCTCGGAGCGGAAACGCTCATAACTTGAGCTACGGACGTCCGATCGACGTACCGTCAGCTGTGGTAGTTTCCTCTAAGTGAGACGGAACTTTTGGCATACTCCGCCCGAGGATCGGATACAGGCGGAGTACGGTCGGGTCGGTTTTGCCCTAAAAACCAACCGGGCCCCTGGGACGAAAATGCCAATAACTCTCAGACCGGGCGTCCGATTGACGCGCCGTCTGTTGCGTTGAGATCCTGTTGTCGATACGGAACTTTTGGATACATCAACTTCGGACTACGTGTCAGTTGATGTATAAGCCTCTCGGCTCGTGGAGCGGACCCTCCTAAACGAGCTCGCTATGTGCGGGAACCCTAGCGCTGGCTGTGACTTCGACGGCAGAGAAGAGATCCTCCGTGGACTGCGACGACGGCAGAGCAGAGATCCTCCGTGGACTGCGACGACGGCAGAGCAGAGATCCTCCGTGGACTGCGACGACGGCAGAGCAGAGATCCTCCGTGGACTGCGACGACGGCAGAGCAGAGATCCTTCGTGGACTGCGGCGACGACTGTGCAGAGATCCTCAGTGGACTGCGTCGACTACTGCACTCAGCGATCCCACGTGGATCAGTGCTACAGGTTCTGTGTGAGCCCGATCCTATGTGGGTCCTTACTACCGGTTCTGTGTGAGCCACTTCCTACAGGTTCTGTGTGAGCCCGATCCTGTGTGGGTCTTCTGCGGGGGTTAGTACCTATCGATCCTTCGTGGGTCCGACGACTTAGACGGATCAGTGATCGTCTTTGACGTCATCTGAAAAAGTATACCTGGTTGAGCTGAATCTTATGTTACTCTCCTTTGTGGATTGTGTTGAACTATCCTATGTGGATTTACTGTTTAATCTCCTTGTGGATTTGAGTCTTGCTTTCCTTTGTGGATTGAGTTGTTCTTGAGCTCGTGAGCAGAGCTAGAATTGGGGACTTAGGTATATGTATGGGCATATACCTAAGTCGAGTCAGATGTTACTTCGTGATTGCATCTTTCTTTTGTGCTATATCCTTTGTGGATTTCGGGAGACCTTCGGGGGTCTCGGGGTCCTTACTGAGTAGCTTGTACTCACCCCTGCACGGGCTATGCCCGCACCTTGTTGTGTTGGTTGCAGACGACGGACAGCGCTGATCACGGTTGGGGCGTGGAGCAGGACGGTACCTGGAGGTGGACCACTGGGCGGGACGTGCTCGGAGCGGACGTGGGACCCGAGGAGCCTGGAGGCTATCTGTACCCACCCTTCAGGTGGGATTGCCAGTGGACAACACGAGGCCACCGTCTTTTCTTCAGTTGCTATTCTTTACTTTTTCAGTTGTACTTTACAGTTGGGCTTGTATTCCGGCCCCCTTTACTTTCTGCACTTCACTTTCCGCTTGCTGACTCTGTGTGGTTGTTACTTATAAAGGCAATGCCTTCCCTGTTTACTGGGATTTTACGCCTTGGTGCTAGTCGCCAGCCCCTGGCCTATGGAAGGCGGGCTTGGGGTAGTCACGGCACGGGCCCCGAGGACGGGTCGTGACAAAACCACAAAGGACCGTATAGGTATAGTGTCTTTAGAAACTGGGAAACATAAACAACTGGTTCATAAATCTTCTACAGTGTCTCCCATTTATTTCATCATATCTAGGGTCCCTTTTATCATATTCTACTTAATATCCATCTTCCTGACCTGGGGAAAAGAAAACATAAAAGGGTGAGCTCAAATGCTCAGCAAGGGCAAATAAAGGAAATAAAAATCATATCATATCCTTATGAAAATCAAAACCTGCAAAAGAGATCATAATATCTTAACATGGAATAAATCATAGAAGTGAAAATGAGATCCCCATAATCATAACATAAAACTTGAAACTTTGTGGCATGCACACATAATCATGGAAAATCATTTCTTGTTAGTCATGACTCATTTCCAAGACTATCTTAGTGGACAAAGTCCCTTTCTGAACCGAGTTCACTCCTCGTTTCAGTCCTGTATCACTGAACCGAAATAACCTTCCGTTCCAGCCATGTCTATCTCATGAGATATAAAATCATTACCCAATGCATTGGAGGGAGATATAGGTCCCACCCATCTTATAATGAATCCTTTCTTATGTGTGCCACATAATCATAAAACATACATCATCGCATAACACATGTAACAAAAATGGGATTCTTGAAACATCATGACATCATAAATCAATTCATATAAGATAAAGGAATTCATAAACATAATTCCATCACAACATAGTCAAATCAATGTAAAAATATGGATAGAAACAGAACCCTTTATTATCTTAGATGGAAAATAATTTTGATAAAACACTTGAATTGAATTCTTGAGGAAAATATCCTTTCTTCTTCAAAAACATTTTTCCTTTCATAACATGTCATACAACTTTAAAATAAAAGAAGTTGATTAAAAATAAACTTGAAAACTTGTAAAGGAAGCTTCTTTGAAGTAATGTTTTAAAAATCCATTCATGCCGTATAAGTTAAAAAAAACATTCTTCGTACTTTTGTCGGAAAAGTCAAAAAGTAACTCGTAAGGAAAAACGACAAAAGATTCCTTTCATATTCTTTACTGAAAATTCACCTAAGGGAAAAATTGGATTTAAACTATTGCAAGTGGATGGAAACAATATTACATATTTAGAGAACATGGATGTGGATGATAAAATACACCCCAGTAAATACTTATGAATAAACAATCTCGGATAAAAATGAGATTGTGATATTTCCCTTACCTTAGGTCCGATTTGCTTTGTTCATGTCCGAAGCTCCTGTATAATGGTTTAAATAATGTTATTGACTTATTCCAGAATCATACATATTGATATGATATCATATATGGTCATATTATTATCTTCTTGTTAGTAATATTTCATTGTTACTTGTTACTCGGGTCTTTATAACTTTTTGTTCTTATGCGTGTTTTGTCGAATAAATTCTTATTATTATCTTTAGGTTATAGATAATTCATTTACAGAATGGTATTAGTGTAGTATATACCATATTCATTCATTCAATTCATTTATATAATCATTATGAAATGAAGATCATGTAGAACGAGTTGCATCACATCGTGGAGACGGTATTCCGTACGTACACACAAGTGATGATATCGTTCCTATGATCGTGGAATTGTATTGGAGTATATATATATTATTTCAGTATCAATATTACTTCATAATAATCATATATAGTTACTCATTACACCGTTATACCCATCCTTGTAAGGTGATGGTGGAAAAAAGATTACACCACGGCGTGGAGACGGTATTCCGTACGTACGCACGCGCGGTGATTTCTTTTTCCATAGGATGGATAGATTGTAAAATAGGGTTGTTTCATACTTATAATAACATATCAGTATATGAGTAATACTGATTTTATTACTTCATAATGAAACAACCTAAGAAGAAGAAGTGGAAGAAGAAATAAAGATGAAAGAATTGGTAACGGTAATTACCTCTTCTTTGAAGCGCCTCTTTGAGACCTCCTCTTAGGGCACTAAAATTGGTCTTTGAGGAAGACCAGAACCTCTAGGATGTTTATAGGGAAGTGGAGAAGGGAAAATGGCAGGGGTTGGCCGAGCTTGAGTGCTCAAATTGGTGTGAGGAGGAGGGGGAGGAGGTGCCCTTTTATAAGGGAGGAGAGGGGCACCTTAGGAATATCTCAAAATATTATTTTATATTAAAGTCAAAATCGGTTTATAATGGCTCCAAAGGGTCTTATTTCGAAGATAAGGTGGGGATGGGCCGAAATCCTATCAACCAATAGGATTTAGACAAGTTTAGGGTATTATTTTAACCTTATCAATTAGATTTAACTCTAAGTTAAATAATTTAACTTTTACCATGTGTTTTTGTTTTCTTTCACTATATGGTTAATAAACTTACTATAACATGCCAAACGAACCCCAAATTGTTTATTATTAATATATATATCCTTATCTAAGTCATTTGGCCGAACCTTAGATTTTTAGGAATAAAATAACAATTAATAATATAATATTTGATTTAAAAACTATTTTGTGTCAATTTTGACACTATGTGATATATGATTTTTTGTGAAAGTCATAACAGAATTATATGTTCGATCCAAGTTTATTAAATCAACATTAATATATCATAGTAACCTAGAAAATTAGTGGAATTCATAAAAAGTCTTACATTACATTTATTTTGGTATTTATATTATCAATTTTGTCAATATTTCATTAATAAGATAATTACTGCATCATCTTTGTGTCATAAATAAATTAAATTATTTGATGTCTAAAAATTACAAATAAAATACCATCATGTATGAAATCTTTTTAGCTTTCTAATGAATATTTAAAATCGAATTTATCTTATGTATAACCCCATATTAAAAATGATTTACTTATTAAACTTTGATTTTAACTATTTTAACTCTTCTTTAAATAAATTAATAATAAATGTCCTAATCTAATCCAAGTGGGCCTAAATGGTCTTATTTTATTCCTAAGTTTGTTTTTGGTCGAATTACACTTGTCCAATAGAATTAGGACATGTGTTAGGGTAATATTAATATCATATTTACCCTTAGTTACCCTATTTACTATTAACCGCGGTAAAAATCATAAAAAGTTACTATTCACCAAAAAATTATTTTTATCTCATTGAACCACATTTTACTTACTGATATCAACCGTGTCTGTCAGATTTTCGAAATTCCATTCACAGAAGCGGTAAAATTAAGTTTTATGCAAAATTCAGTTTTTAACCTACCACTTAGTGGTTTCACTATTCATCAAAAATTGAAAGTTTTCAGAAAAATACCAAAATTTCACCCTAGGCTAATTTCGATATTCTGAGTACAAAAATGAAGTCCATTTTGAAAAATAAAATTTATAAAATTTAAAAAAGTGGTTATTACTATTCATAACGGCTAGTTTTAATAGCATATTGTTGTTTAGTGAAACTCGGTATTGCGTACGACGCAAGCTATCGAGGAAGGTCGCGATTGCGTGTAAAGCAAGCCAAGCAAGTGTTGTGTAAAAAAATTCCTTTGATGGTTTATATAACATAAAAGTCTCGGGTGTTACACATACAATATCATATAATATAAAAATGAATATCAAGGTTACCCCACTACTGCTTCCCCACTGGTTTTCCTCTCTTCCCCAACATCGCATGTCCTGATCATCTCTCTCCAAAAGGAATAGCCTTCAGACACCTGGTGAAATCACTAAAACATGTTCCTCATGAAACACACCACCACATCCATGTAACCAAAAGTAACCAAGTGCTTTCTGAGATACATCACATCCTGTATAACATGTATCATACATCAATTATTATACCTCAAGTAATCACATCCTATACACTGATTAAGGATCTACAATCCATCAAAGCATTTACATGGTATACCTATAGTAGTTCTTAAGAAACTATATCTAGAATACAAGTGTCTGAAATAACCACAAGACATTACATACCTCTACACACATATATGGGGAAAAATAATTGTAATCTATACTGGCACAAGTAACTACCAAGAGAATAGAGTGGGGCCAAATGGGGTAGTCAACCATCAATCCTCTCATCATGATGTTGGGGAAAACACCTTCCCCTCAGGGTAGAGAATCCTTGGAGTATATGTTCCCCTAACTAATAGGGTGGAGTATCTTATAGAATCACAAAAAATTACATCATATAATATATCTCACAACCACACTATGGTAATAAACTAGTCTCATACTCAATTGCAGCTAACATCTCTCGAACTCCAAGCTACCACTACTAAGACAAAATATCCTATAATCACAAAACCATTTAAAAAGTTACATTAAATTATTTTATTCCTTTTTTATCAGTTTCACTTTATGTTAATTAATTTTATTACAATTAATTGACCATTAACATTTTCCAAATTACTTTACATTATCATCACAACAAATTTTCATGTCATCTAGGCATAATCAAACTTATTCCACGACTTCTTATAATTATAACCTCATCATTGTATCCCATAAAGATCAAACCCCATGGGTTAAACATTTATTCATTTATTAAAATCATTAACTTCCATATTACCAAGTATTATAAGAAAACATTCTAGGAAACCAAACATAAGTGGATCAACATGGTTAGTAGATGAATTACCCATCAAGACCTCACCACCTATAGCATGAGTGTAGACTTATCCAACCAAGATAATCTAAAAATGGAAAGCACATGGAATAACCCATAATTATTTTCCTCTCTTGGAAAGAGAGTAATTAAAACCATCTACCTCAAACAGTGGGGTAAATAAAGAAGATAGAAAATAACATGGATTTTGACCAAACAATTTATTCAAACAAGAATCCAACTTTCATAACAATGAGTAAGCCTGTCTTCAACCTATTATTTCCCCTCTTATGTCCTCTCCAACACCCACAATAATATACAGATACATCTTACCACTCTAGGTGTCAACTAATTCCACAACAACCCTGCCTCCCCACCCCTCATACCATAATATCACTCTAGTCTCATCCATCCTAGGCTCACATCATATCTGGGCCTCTCTACCCCACATAACAAAATATCCCTCCAGGATCATCCATCCTAGGCTCATGTCATAATTAGCATAAAACAAACGAATCAACAGGGTTCTTGCCCCTAAAACAAGGCATCCATTTTTTACACACAATGATATCTTTGGGCTCCAAAGAACATGAAAATTGGCCTTTACACGAAAGCAGGAAACTCAGTCCCTATAAGGCATTATCATTTATCACACAACCAGGTCATATTCCATCTTTGATTAACAAATTCATTACCAAAGGTTCCAACTATGGAAAACCTAAGCAACCATTTATCACATATATCATAAATTAATTATCCAATTAGTTTAACATGTCTTTAATTCATTTATCAACAAGTATCATCGTGTTTTTGGTTCATTAGCCAATTAAATTAAATATTCACTCTTGTATCAATTTTATTATCATAAAATTACAACAACAATTTGATTCATTAAACATTCCTATTTTTCTTTTATCTGATAAATTATCAATTAATTATGGATGAAAGTTATTTACCAATTTACATCAACAATAACATGCTACCAATAAAATAATATATATCACACTATCTAGGAAATCATGAGGCAAACCATTATCATAGTACAAAGTAGCAACATCTCTATGAAAATGATACTAATTATTTAATTTGGTTCAAATAATTTTTAGGTCAATTTCATTATGATCCAAGGAACATAATCTTGATGACTCTATGATTTCACCTTAAAAATAGATAAGAAATGAATACACTGCCTCAAAAAGGTCTTCAATGTTCTTCACACAAGAATGGACCATGCAACGGATCTTCGATCAGCCCTCCCACAAGAACTTTATTCACCTAATGATGTTGCGGCATAACCTCACCTACCAATAAACAAGAAAATCGTTATTAGAAACATGGTTAAGAAAAAAACACATCATGATGATAGTATATGGTAGGAAATGAGATCAATCTAAGAGAAACTGCTAGAAAATGATGGAAAAACACACCTTGGATCAACCCAAGTCACCACAGATTGAAGATGGAATATAAGAATTGATCCTTGAAGAAGGAATACACAAAAAGTTGAAGAGGTGGTCTCTGGGTCACTTGGAGTTGAGGTATAACTACTACATCTCTAGGGTTTGACAAACCCGAGTGACTGGAAAATGTTCTAAAACATACAACATTGGGAAATTACATGACAAATAATCCCCTTTCACATCATGTAATCATCCAAATTCAGTTTTCTCTGAAAAATGAATTGCCTCTTCACTTTATTTATTTTTTAAACCCATATATATTAAACTTCACAAAACCTTCTTTCACATCATGTAAAAGTTTTACACGTCGTAAAATCTCCCTAATTCCAGTTTTTAGCAACTAAAATTCTCCCAACTTCCACCAAGCCTCCTTCGAGTGCCTCAGTATTTAGAAATACACAAAAGGTCGATCCATATATATTCGGTCCCTTACATTTCATTCCTATGAGATATCTTCAGAACACCAAATATAACCTCCTCTAATAGCCAAGTAATATACATTCCTTAATCATGATTTTAATGCCTTCCAAGACCCATCTCTATCCTATTTTTTTCATCCCTAGAGCATCCTCAACTCTGTTGTATGGAAAGTTAACCCAAAATAAGAGAGGGAACAGTTATTTGGTAAAGAATAGGGATGTGTTTGAATGTAAGGTCATGGTGGATGATTTCTGCACCTATAAACTTCTCTCTCATATACAATAAATTGAATTAAAATATTAAAAATTGATATTAACGAATATTGGAACACCATGAAACCTTTCCCAAGGCCAATCCTTGGAATAGTCACTCACCATCATGAGTGTAAGATATCATGATGGAAGAGTTTGGGAGAGAGATAGAGATAGAATAGAAATGTGAAACACATAAAACATAAAATATTAATTTTCAAATACATGGAAAATAAATTGATACTAAAAAATAGAAGAAACCCTAAATTAAAGCCTAATCACTTAGAAGGGTGGCTGATTTATGATGATTTCTACATCCTCTTCCAAATCCTCCTAGAAATTAATTTATAGGGATCTATTTCACTTAGATCAGATTAAATTATCAATAAATGGAGTCAATTAATTTCATTTGAGTCAACCTTAGGGGTTCAAGGGTGTACCAAGTAAAACAACAATGTTTACAGTCATAAATTTGATGTTTGATGCTCCAGAAATTTCCCATCAGATCTTTTTAGGATGTGAATTATACTTTCACATCATGAATATTTCTGTCCAATCTCCTAGATAACTATTCATAACTAAGTATAATGCTTTGAAATATTTCAAGGCATTTCACAACATGACATATATGTGTCATGCCATAAAACAAGGTTTTCTTCTCTAAAACACTTTTTTCATCAGTCTTTCATCTTATCTCACTTTTCCAAATAATTTCACACTATTAATGACTATGTCATGACCTGTCCCATGGGGCCCGGACATGACTACCCTAAGCCCACCTTCTATAGGCTAGGGGTTGGCGGCTAGCACCATAAGGCTTTTCCCTAATTGGGAAGGCATTGCCTTAGAGATATGTACACACTAAAAAGGTAAAAAGAAGTAAACAACCAACAAAAGTAGGTATCACCACAAGATTAAGGTACAACCACTAGTATAGTTGTAAATAGAAAACAGTGGTCCAGAATACTAGCCCTAGGAACTGAAAAAAAGTAACCAACTCCTACATATGCCCTGGAGATCTACCTAGAGGGTAGTAGTTTTATGTCTGAAGTTGAAGAAGTAGATCTCGACTTCTTCTATCACACCAAGCTCCCCCAAGTCCTAAACCTCCAAAGTCCTCCTCAGAGAGTTAGTAGTCTTCACCAGACACATAGGTGCGGGCAAAGCCTGTGCAGGGGGTGAGTATGAAAATACTCATTAGAGGACCTTGAGACCCCCAAAGGTCTCTCAGCAATCCACAAAGAAAAACATCACATGAAAATACCACAAAGGTAATACCACAAGCATTATCTAAATCATGAAGCACAAAGAAAAAGGCTCAACTCAAACTAGGTATACAACTTGAGATCGGGAATAAAGATGATTAGACTTAAGCTATATCATTTTATTCCATTAGTAAGTTCCATAACTGAACCACAAAGAAGTTGTTCCATTGTTGATCCAAATAGGGTCGTATGTCATTGTTCCACGACAGGTCTCTCTAAGGCTGGTCCTCATCGGGTTGTGCACTACTGATCCACATAGGGTCACTAAAATGTTAACCCACAGAGGCTCACTATAATTTCGATCCACACATGGTTTCTATGATTCCAATCCACATAGGGTCTCTATAATGATGATCCTCAAATGGTCTCTATGATACTGATCCACACATGGTTGATATGATGTAGATCCACACAGGGGTGCTATGATGTTGATCCACATAGGGCCTATGTGATGTTGATCCACACAGGGTCACTATGATGTTGATCCACACATGGTCACTATTTTTTGATCCACACAGGGTCGCTATGATGTTGATCCACACAGGGTTGATATTATGTTGATCCACAGAGGGTTGCTAGTAAAGAGGTAGAGTTGATTAGTCATACAACAAGATCATCCAACTATGGAGTTTCTTATGCTAAACCGCGTAGGATGCTATACTATTTTAGACACAGCCAGCCACTAGATTCCATCTCATAACATGCTTGATTCTTGGTGAACCGCTCCTCAAACCATCAGTCATATTTCCACCATTATGATGTCCTGCAAAAAGAATACCCAAGGGACCGCCCCATCATAGGGGTCTGAATGTGATAGAAATTTCATCGATCAGACGCCTGATCTATGATATATAGGCACTTTTGTAAAAAGGGGTCAGTTGGATTCAAGTCTGATCCAACCCACGTCATACATCAAACTCCCCCAAAACTCACATAGAGTATCTCCAAAGGACCACCTTGTCGGAAGGGGCCTTATGCCATAAATGGTGTGTCGATCGGATGCCCAATATGTTAGTTACATCCCTTCTATGAAACGGGAGGGATCGCACCACGGTCTGACCCAGCTCAGTCGGGCCCACCGAAATATGAAAAAGGGACCGATTCCCAAAAGGGATTCTAATTCCACTAATGGTGTGTCTAATAGACACCAGGTTCTTTTGTTACGAGCATTTCTTTATTCGGGAAACGGTTCGGTATGGGCTCGATCTGACTCGATTAGACCAGCCTGACGCAACATGTCCCAGGGTCTACCTGACCTCACCCTAGTCTGGCCCGATAAGGGTCGGCCCGGTTCACTGGGCCCGACCAATCACGGTCAGCCCGGTTCACTAGGTCCGACCAATCATGGTCGGCCTGGTTCACTGGGTATGGCCCATCGGGGTCATCCCGATTCGGTTCGTAGGACCAGGCCATGATTGGCCCGGTCCGCCGGGTGGGGCTCGACCTACCCTCACTGGCCTACTGGGCCACAAGTCTAGCCCGACCCACTAGTAGGTTTGGCCTGACCTGCTATGTGGGTCTAGCCAGCACGGTCGGCCCACGCCCGGCTCGGTCCTCCAGAAGGCAGACCATTTTCTCCCACTAGACCCATGGTTGTGGGGAAATTTTGTCCAACTAGTGGGGAGCTACCCCATTAGGTTTAACAGTCAGCTGCTTAGCTGACCGTCTTCCACCCATGCGGCGTGGTGCGGGGACGCGCCACCCTCTTCCAGTTGTGGCCTGCTGGTCGTGGCTATTACCACTGGCAGTGCCTGTGAGCGTCGTCTTCATCCCGTGTGCTTGACTCAGGCTAGCCATCGTGGCGCACTTCCATGGTGCACAATGGTGCACCGCATTCTACCACCTGCGGCTAGTCCCCGAAGGTCTCCTCCTACCACCGCCGAATGTGAATTATAAGGCATGCTGGTGGTTCCTTCCACGGGAAACTGAACGCGCTCTGATGGTCTATTTTTTATGTTGTTTGTGCCGAGAGATCTTCTTGGATACTTCCTTCATAGTGTGAACCACTATTTCACATTATCGTCGAGTTGGTATAATTGTTCCTATAATTTCACATCAGGAACAATGCAGCGGAGGGTCCAAGGCTTATTCGGTAGGCTTGCACACTTAGTGTTACATGATAACAACAGGAATAGAAATCAAATCATCAAAGAAAACTTCAAATAAACCCTCAACCTAGATTATACATCTACTAACGATGATCAACGAATCCTCCTTCGTCGTTGTCATTAGTTCATGATTCGGTGGTGCTCGTCACTGCTCGATGGAACTCGTCTTGTCCTCCAAGTGGCTGGAATCACAGTACTTTTCTAAAGCTTCATCCTTTGGTGAAGTTGTGATAGCACCCCTCCTCGAGCTCCATATAAATAGGAGGGGGAGTGGTGGTTAACGTCCCATGTAATTTAAGAGGTTTATTTAATTAATGAACATCCCAAATTCCAACGGTATAATTACAGAAAATGAAGATTCAATCAAATTAATGTCTTCACATGTCATCGGTCTCACCACTACTATTTGTCTATTGCAGGAAAAGAAATTGAGGAAAGGAAATAAAATAAAATAACATGTTATTTTTTAATCTTTCAAAATTCCGCAATATTAACTTTTTCACCTGACCAACTATAGTCAAAGTGAAACCTCCCTTAAGCATATCATGGAATTGTGGATTCAAAGGTGCCCTCATATTTTTAATCCAAGCACCGGTTCAAAAGATAGAAAATTTCTCCCATGTTTTTACTGAATGAACCTCAAAAAAATTTAAAAATTCATTCCTGGCACACCGGGCCTTGGAATCACATGCTGTCAATTTTATCATACACTTAATAATTCCATATATTAAAAAAAATTACATGAAAAATATGGGTCTTTACATTCTACCCAACTTAGGGCTTTTCGTCCCCAAAATCCATAAAATAGACTAACGAAACAAATGGGGGTACTAAGCACAAATCTGAGCCTCCTGCTCCCATGTGCTTTTATGGAGGTTCATGTGCTTCCAGAAAATGCGCACAAGAGGAATGGATCTTCTATCAAGGACCCACTCATGTTGATCCTTAATCTCCACTGGTACCTCTGTAAATGTCGCCCCATCATCAATTTCTATCTCACCATAGTCAATAAAGTTTGATGGATCATTCATGTACTTCCTTAGCTGTGACACGTGGAAAACGTCATCCAACTAATGCATATGTGGGGGAAAAGCTAGGTGATACGCCACCTCACCAACTCTGTTGAGAACATGAAAGGGTCTGATTAACCGTTGAGAAAACATTCTCCCCTAGCCAAATCTCTACAAATCTCATCGAGGTGAGACTCGTAGGAAGACAAGGTCTCCCGCCTCAAACTCCAGAGGTCTTTGTATCCAGTCTACATAAGACTTATGTCTACTCTGTGTAGTCTTAATCCGCTCCTGGATTATCTACACATTCTCAGTTGTAGCTCGTACCGACTCTGGGCCCATAAGTACTGACTCCCTTAGGTCTATCTAGCATTGAGGTGATCTGCATGGTCGATTGTACAAGGCCTCAAATAGTGACATACTGATGGTGGAGTGATACCTATTGTTGTACGAGAACTCCATCAAGGGAAAGTGATCCTCTCAATTGGAGCCAAAATCTAGGACGCAAGAACGAAACCTGTCCTCTGGTGTCTGAATGGTCTGATCTATCTGACCATCTGTCTAAGGATGAAAGGTGGTGCTCAAATGTAGCTGAGTCCTGAACGCCTCTTGTAATCCCTTCCAAAACCAGGATGTAAGATGTGTGTCACGGTCAGAGAAGATCATCGATGGAACCCCATGGATCTGTAAAATCTTCTATACATAGAGGAATCTAAATCCCTCTACTGATCCCTTCTCATGGATGGGTAGGAAGTGGGTCGACTTAGTGAGTCGGTCAACAATCAACCAGATGAAATCATGTCCCCTGGATGTCTGTGGTTTCCTCATCACAAAGTCCATGGATATACCATCCCACTTCCACTCTGGTACCTCAAGTGGTTGCACTGAACCTGCTAGAACCTGATGGTCAACCTTCACTTGCTGACAAGTGAGGCATCGTGAAGCAAACTCTGCCACTGCCTTCATCATCCCTGGTCACCAATGCTAATGTCAGAGGTCTTGGTACATCTTCACCACACTAGGATGTTCGGCCATAGGGTACATATGGAACTCCCTCAACACCTCCTTCCATAGTGCCACTAAGACCATGGTGCATCCTCTGAAGAGGATGGTGTGCTCCACACATTTTGAAACTCCATCAGGTTCCTGCCCTGAGGATATTTGAGCATGTTGAGCCTTGCAGTCAATGTCCTCATTTCATGCCTTCCGAACTAACTAATGAAGTGGGGGAGTGGAAGTAATAGATTGGAGGTAAGCTTCTCCATCTCTATCCATAAAGGATATATGCAACACGGATAGCTGCTATGTTGCCTCACTCAGCAACTGTAGACCAGCCCTCCTACTGAGTGTGTCTGCTACTATATTCTCCTTCCAAGAAGTGTAGACCATCTCAATGTCATAGTTCTAGAGGAACTATATCCAACGTCTCTATATCAGGTTCAAGTAATTCTAAGAGAAGATATACCTAAGAATCTTGTGATCAGAGTATACAGTTAACCATTCACCCATCAAGTAGTGTCGCCACATCTTCACGGTGAAGACCACTACTGTTAGCTTTAGTTCATGGGTTGCATAGTTCTTCTCATGATGTCTCAGCTGTTGTGAACCATATGTGATCACTGCTTGCTCCTACATTAGGACACATCCATGTGCAGTCCCTGATGTGTCACAGTAGACTACATACCCAACACCCTCTTTTGGTAGCCTCAAGATAGGGGCACTCGTCAGTCTCTTCCTCAGTTATAGAAAACACTCCTAGCATCTCTCTTCCCATATGAAGGGTTGTACCTTCTTCTTCAACACTAACAAGAGTGCTGCAACTCTGGAAAAGTTAGGTACTAATCTCTAGTAGTACCCATCCAACCCTAAGAAACTCTGCACCTCGGTCACACTCCTGGGTGGCTCCCAATTAAGCACAACCTATATCTTTGTCGAATTCAATGAAACTCCAGATTCCAAGATAACGTGTCCTAGAAAGTGGACCTCCCGTATAAAGAAATGGAACTTCAAGAGTTTACCATAAATTCGGTTCTCCTAGAGTGTATCCAATACTATCTAGAGATGATAGGCATGCTCCTCCTCCGTTGCTGAGTACACCAAGATGTCATCGATGAAGACCACCACAAAGAGATCGAGGTATGGCTGGAAGATCATGTTCATGAGTCTAATGATCACTTCAGGGGCATTGGTCATGCCGAATGGAATAACCAAGAACTCATAGTGGCCATACCGACATTTGAAGGTTAACTTCTTCACATCCTCATCTCGTACCCTTGGCTGATGATAGCCTGATATGAGGTTTATCTTCAAAAACCAATAAGCTCCCTTCTTGTGATCTAAAAGATCATCAATACACAAAATTGGATACTTTTTCTTCACTATCACCTGGTTCAGTCACCGATAATCCACACAGAGCCTCAAACTCCCATCTTTCTTCTTGGAAAACAAAATCGGGGCAGCCCATAGAGAAACACAGGGCCTTATGAACCCCTTCCTCTACAACTCCTACAACTATACCTGTAACTCACGAATCTCCTTAGGATCCATCTGATATGCTCGTGTAGATATTAGTTTCATCCCTGGGTATAGGTCTATGTAGAATCCCACCTCTCTATGATGAGGTAGTCCCAGAACATCAGCAGGGAAGACATCGGCATACTGGTCCACCACTACAGGATAGCTCAGACTCTTAACATCAACTGCTCTGAGGGTAAGGCTATCCAACTGATGTATGATTGGCTACACCCTCCTTCAGGTAATTCCATCCAGTGTTTCAAAGCTTTCCTTCTCTCTGGTGATGGAAAACCTAGTCCCATCCTCGTGGACACAGATCACTTGACGCCTAATGTAGTCAATATAAGCATTGACTATAGATCAACAATCCATACCCAAGATGACTTCGTAAGGCCTCAACGCTGCTACTAGAAGATCACAACTGAAGATCTTACCTCCTATTGTAATCTCACATTGTTAGAACTAGTTTTTAATCATCGAATATTCTCTCGTAGGAGTCTCTAATCGCAAGGATCGAGCCAACAGCTCCAATGGAATCTTCGAGCTCCGAATGAGAGTCATGGTAATGAAAGGGTGATTGGATCCTGTGTCTATAAGTACTAAATCTAAGGTTTATTAGACACAAATTTTACCTCGAATCATCTCAGGAGCACCGTGTTTATAGGCCTCATCTGCCTGGAGTAGAGATCGTCCCTTTCCACTTGCTTTTTGTGGTTGGGGTGGACCACCTAGAGGTGTTGTTGGTAGAACCTTGAACCATCGTACACCACCTACTACATGACCTACTCCTCTGCTATGTCCACTACCCTGTGGACCTCATCGATTGAATCTCTTCCTCTGCCTCGGAGTTCCCTCGATCGTCTGCTAATCATTAGTGCAGCTGGTCAGGCAATCACGATCCATGTGTTCCTACCCACCACACGTGAAGCACAGTCCGCTCCTCTACTGGCATGCTCTACCTCATGAGCCTCGCACCTCCGACCCTATGTCCCGAGGTTTTCCACCAGAAGGTCTGGTTCTCTTTGACCTCTATGTCATATTCCTACCACCAGCTTCAAATTAATCTACTACGTGTTTCCCTGTGGTGGGTCTCACTATCGGTGTCTACTTGGCAAGGAAACTCTCCACCAAGAGTGCTCTCTCTAGCACTCTATCATGAGTTGGAATCCATAGAGATACCATCAAAGCTATGATCTCCCATCGGAGTCCCTACTCAATGGATCGGGCCCTGGAGAAAGGGTAATGCACCATGTCGGTGGAGTAGCGTGAGAGGTCGGTGAACCTTTCTGCGTACTAGGCCACAGTCAGGGTGCCCTGCTGCTAGTGTGCAGCTCCTGTATACGCACAGAGTGTAGAGTCACTAGAATGAACTTTACAATTAAGAGGCCCTCGAAATCTAAACAGTTGAGGGTTTCCTCATCATGTATCTGGAGCTTTAGGCTCCACCATCTCCGTGATTTGTCTTGAAAAATGACGGCATCTAGGATCACCATTTGGTCGCCTGGTTTCCCAACCAAGAGAAAAACTCTAGCCACAGCCTCTAGCCAATCCTCAGCTGCCTGCGGATCTGTCTCACCTCGGAACCTCGGAGACCTCTGCGACTAAAACTTGTGCAATGCACTTAGCCAGCATGCATGATCCACTAGTACCATCTGCTTCTCAATAGGTGGTGGTGTTGCTAGTACACCACCTGAAGGCGCCATCATTGTGAGTGGTCCCTGAAACAATGCCTCATCGCACGGTGGGACACTGTTATGATCTCTAACTGGAATCCATTCGGGATGTCTTTGAGGATTAATCCTGTAAGAAACAGATTTGATGTAATACATTAGTTATACCTGGTGATCTAACTCAATAAAGATCAATAAAACTTCTCAAAACACCTGAAACTGTTGTTTTCATTTACCAAGTCAGTAAATAGAATTAAGGGTTTTGGTGTATGGATTTTTCGGTTTTCACACCAACATTGGACACCATGAACTGAAACCCAATCTCAGGACACTTAACACTATTGCTCCATTGAAAACATATACTCTTAGTTATTCTGGTGGAACCGACAGCCCTTTGATACCACTTTTTCACGACCCATCCCACGGGGCCTAGATGTGACTACCCCAAGCCTGCCTTCCATAGGCCAGGGGTCAGAGACTATCACATGAAGGCTTTTCTCGAATAGGGAAGGCATTGACATAGATATTTGTACACACTAAAAAGGGAAAGTGAATTAAACAACCAAAAAATTAGGTATAACCACAAGAGTAAGGTACAACCACAATTATTACTGAAAACTGAAAATAGTGGGCCAAAATACAATCCCTAGAAACTGAAAATAAAGTAAACAGCATCTGCATCTACCTTGGAGCTCTACCTGAAGGATAGTAGATGTAAGTATGAAGTTGAAGAAGTGAATATTTACTGTTCCCATCGCACCAAGCTCCACCATGTCCTGAACCTCCAAAGTCTACCTGAGAGCACAAGTAGTCTACACTAGACACACATGTGTGGGTGGGGCTCGTGTAGGGGGTGAGTATAACAATACTCAGTAGAGGACCCCGAGACCCCTAAAGGTCTCTCAGTAATCCACAAATGAAAACATCACATGAATATACCACAAAGTTAATACCACAACCATGATCTAAATCATGAAGCACAAAGAAAAAGACTCAACTCAAACAAGGTATACAACTAGGGATCGGGAATAATGATGATTAGACTTAAAATATATCATTTTATTCGATTAGGAAGTTCCACAACTGAACCATGAAGAAGTTGTTCCATTGTCGATCCACACAGGGTCATATGTCACTGTTCCATGATGGGTCTTTCTAAGGCTAGTCCTTGTCGGGTTGTGCACGGTTGATCCACACAAGGTCGCTAGAATGTTGACCCACATAGGGTCTCTATGATGCCAATCCACATAGGGTGGCTATGATGTTGATCCACATAGGCTCTATATGATGTTGATCCACACAAGGTCGCTATGATACTGATTCACATAGGGTCTCTATGATGGTGATCCCCACAGGGTCGCTATGTTGTTGATCCACACAGGGTTGTTATATTACTGATCCACACAGAGTCACTATGATGCAGATCCACACAGGGTATTTATGATGCTGATCCACACAAGGTCGTTAATACATAGGTAGAGATGATTAGTCGTACAACTAGATCATCCCATGCTGGAGTTTCTTATGTTGAACCGCATTAGCTGTGCTACTATTTCATGTCACAATCAGCCACTGTATTCCCACTCATAACACATTTGATTCTTGGAGAACTTATCCTCAAACCATCGGTCAAATTCCCACTAGTATGAAGTCCCACAAAAAGAATACACAAGGGACCACCCCATCATAGGGGTCCCAAAGTGACAGATGGCACGTCGATTGGACGCCCGGTCTGTGAGATATGGGCATTTTTCTAAAAGGACCTGGTTGGATTCAAGTATGATACAACCCGATTCATAAATAAAACTCCACCAAAAATAACTTAGAGTATCTCCAAAATACTACCTTTTCAAAAGGGTCCTTATTCCATAGACGGTGCGTCGATCAGATGTTCGGTCTGTTAGTTACATCCCTTCTATGAAACATGGAAGATCGCACCTCAGTCGGGCCTGGCTCAGTCGGGCCCACTAGAATATTCCAAAGGGAAATCTTCCCAAAAGGGATCCCAACACCACAGATGGCGTGTCGAACGGACACCTGGTTCATCAGTTACGAGCATTTATTTATTCGAGGACCGGTTGGGTCTGGACCCAATCTGACTTGGTCATACCGGCCCGATGCAATGGGTCCCAGGGTATACCTGAGATTTTCTGGGTCCACCCCATTAAGGGTCAGCCCGGTTCACTGGGTATGGCTCGTTAGGGTCAGCTCGGTTTGGTTTGCGGGCTCGGGCTATGTTGGCCCGGCCCGCAGAGTGGGGCTTGTCCCACCCGCGCAGGGCCGCTGGGTCGTGGGTCCTGCCTGGTCCATTGGAGGGTCTATCCTGGCCAATTGGAAGTTCTGTCCCGACCTACTGGGTGGGTCTGGCCAGCTCGGTCGGCCCACGCCCAACCAGGTCTTCTAGAAGGCAGACCAATTTCTTCCGTAGGCCTCATGGTTGGGGGGCCGTTTTGTCCAGTCGTTGGGGCACTGTCCCGCCAGGTTCAACAGTCGGCCGCTTAGCCGAGCAGCTTCTACTAATGAGGAACATCGTGGGGACGCACCGCCCTCATCCTGCTTCACCCAGCTGCTAGTCGCTGCTGCTGCCGGCGGTGCCTGCGGGTGTCGTCTTTGTCCCAAGCGACCGGCTCGGGCCAACCACTGCGGTTCACGATGGCGCGTTGCTTTCCACCGCCCATGGCCAGTCACTGCAGGTCTCCTTCGGCCACCGCTAGCCACTGCCGACATGGCACACCAACAGTTTCTTCCGCAGGCCACCAAACACACTCCGGTGGTCTATTTTTGATGTCTTCTATGCCTACGGCTCTTCCAGGATACCATCAGCATAGCGTAAACTGCTATTCCACGTTTCCGTAGTGTTGGAAAAAGTGTTCCCCAAATTTCACATCAAGAACGATGAAGTGGAGGGTCTGGGACTTATTAAGTTTCCCCACGCCATCCGCGTTACATGATAGCAAGCGGAAGAGAAATTAACTCATCAAAGACAACTTCAAATAAACCCCCTACCCTGGATTAGACGTCCACTAACGATGATCGATGGAACCTCCTTCGTCATTGTCCTCGGTTCATGATTTGGTGGTGCTCATCACTACTCACTGGAACCAGTCTCATCCTCCAAGTGGTTGGTGTTGCGGTACTTTTCTTGAGCTTCATCGCTTGGTGAAGTAGTGCCAACACCCCTCCCCGAGCTCAATATAAATTGTAGGGGTAGTGGTGGTTAATGTCCTGTGGAATTTAAGAGGTTCATTTAATTAATCGACCTCCCAAATTCCAATGGCATGGTTACAAACAAAGAGGAGTAAGCCAATTAATGGCTTGACATGTTGTCAGTCCCTCCACCACCACTTGTTTGTTGGAGGAAAAGAAAAAAAGGAAATTAAATAAAATAACATAACATGTTATTTTCTTTAATCTTTCAAATGTCCGCAAAATTAAATTTTTCACCCGACCTATTGCGGTCAAAGTGAATCCTCATTTAAGCGAATCCCAGTACTACAGATTCAACGGTGACCTCATATTTTTAATCCAAGCACCGGTTCATAATATAGAAAATGTTTCATGCGTGTTTACTGAACATACCTTAAAAATTTAAGAAATTAATTTTGGGTACACCGGGCCTCGGAATCATGCTCCATCAATTTTCGTAAACTAAAAATAATTCCATATATTTAAAAAAATATAGATAATCTGGGTCTTTACATTCTCCCCACCTTAGGGATTTTCGTCCCTGTAATCCACAACATTGACAAAGGAAACCAACGGGGTACTGAGCATGAATATGAGCCTCCCGCTCCCATGTGATCTCCTGTAGGTTCCCGTGCTTCCAACAAACGTTCACCAGAGGAATCGATCATCCACAAAGGACCTGCTTCTATCGATCCTCAATCTCCACTGGAACCTCTGTAAATGTCACCCCATCATCAATGTCTAGCTATCCCCAGTCAAAAACATGCGATGGATCATCCACGTACTTCCTCAAGTGCGACACATGGAAAAAGTCATGCACCCAATACATCTGTGGTGGAAGATCTAGGTGATACGCCACCTCACTACCTCTGCTGAGAATATTAAAGGGTATGATGAACCTTGGAGATGACTTGCCACCCTGGTCAAATCTCTGCAAATCTCATCAAGGTGAGACCCGTTGGAAGACATGGTCTCCCTCCTCGAACTCCAAAGGTCTCTGTCTCCTTTCAGAATAAGACTTATGTCTGCTCTGTGTAGTCTTCATCCACTCTCGCATGATTTTCACCTTCTCAGTTGTAGCTCGTACCAACTCCAGACCCATAGGTGCTGACTCCCCTAGGTCTATCTAGCATAGAGAATATCCACATGGTTGACCATACAAGGCCTCCAATTGTTCCATACCAATGGTGGAATGATAGCTGATGTTGTAAGAGAACTCCACCAAGGGCAAGTGATCCTCCCAACTGTGGCCAAAATCTAAGACGCAAACACGAAGCATGTCCTCCAGTGTTGGAATGGTCTGCTCCATCTGGCCATTTGTCTGAAGATGAAAGGTGGTGCTCAAATGTAGCTGAGTCCCAAATGCCTCTTGAAATCCCTTCCACATCTGGGATGTAAAATTTATGTCACGTTCAGAGACGATCATTGATGGCACCTGATGAAGCCGAAAAATATATTTTAAGTAGAGTCTTCCCAAGCCCTCTACTGATCCCTACTCTCGGATGGATAGGAAGTGGGCTAACTTTGTGAATCAATCAATGATTACCCATATGGAATCATGTCCCCTGGACGTCTATGGTAGCCCCTTCATGAAGTCCATGGATATACCATCCCACTTCCACTTTGGTACCTCAAGTGGTTGCATTATGTCTGCTGGAACCTGGTGCTCAGCCTTCACTTACTGACAAGTGAAGCATCGTGAACCAAACTCTACCATGGACTTCTTCATACTTATCCACCAGTGACGACTCCAGAGGTCATGGTACTTCTTCACCACACCAGGATGTACCTCCGTAGGGTACATATTGAACTCCCTCAACACCTCTTCCCATAGCACCACCGGGACCATGGTGCATCCTCTGAAGAGGATGATGTGCTCCCCACCTTTAAAAAAATCCATCAGGTGACTTTCCAGAGGATATTTGAGTATGTTTAGCCTCATAGTCAATGTCCACAAGTTGTGCATCCCGAACTCGCTGAGGAATTTGGAGAGTGACAGTCATAGACTGGAGGTAAGCTACTCCATCTCATTCCACAAAGGATATCTGCAATGCGGCTAGCTGCTCTATCTCCTCACTCAGCAATTATAGACCATACCTCCTACTGAGTGCATCTTTTACTAAGTTCCCCTTCCTAGGAGTGTATACTATATTAATGTTATAGTCCTAGAGGAACTATATCTAATGTCGCTATCTCAGGTCCGGGTCCTTCTATGACAAGATATACTTGAGACTCTTGTGATCAAAGTATACAGTAAACCATTCACCCATCAAGTAGTGTCGCCACATATTCAAGGAGAAGACCACTACCGCTAGCTCCAGGTCATGGGTGGAATAATTATTCCCATGTTGTATTAGTTGTTGTGAACCATAAGAGATCACCATGCGCTCCTGCATTAGGACACATCCAAGTACGGTTCTTGACACGTCACAGTAGACTACTTAGCCAATGACCTCTTCTGGTATCCTCGAGATGGGGGAACTCATCAGTCACTACCATATCTCTTGAAGACTCTGTGGGAATATCTTCACCCATACTAATGGATTTACCTTCTTCATCAACACTGAAAAGGGTGCCGCAACTCTGGAAAAGTCAGGTACGAATCTCTGGTAGTACCCAGCCAACCCCAGGAAACTCTGAACCTTAGTCAAACTCCTAGGTGGATCCCAAGCAAGAACAACCTCTATCTTCACTGGATCAACTACAACTCCATCCTCTGAGATAATATTTCCCAGAAAGTGGACCTCCCATATCCAGAACTAGAACTTCGAGAGTTTACCATAAATCTAGTGATCTCAGAGTGTATTCAGTACTATCTGCAAATGATAGTCATGCTCTTCCTCCATCACTGAGCACACCAAGATGTCTTTAATGAAGACAACCAAAATGTGATCGAGGAATGGCTGGAAGACCATTTTCATGAGTCCCATGAAAAATTAAGGGGCATTGGTCACACTGAATCACATAACCAAGAACTCATTGTGGTCTTACCGATATCTGAAGGTTGTCTATTTCACATCCTCATCTCATACCCTAAGCTGATGATAGACGTATCTGAGGTCTATCTTCAAAGACCAATGAGCTACCTTCACCGTCGCTTGTAAATTTTCTGAAAAGAAAAAGAGGAAAAGAAATAACATAACATAACATGTTATTTTTATTAATCTTTAAAAAGCCCACAAAATTAACTTTTTCACCAGACCTACTGCAGTCGAAGTGAATCCTTCCTTAAGAAAATCTTGTCACTAAAGATTCAATGGTGCCAACATATTTCTAATCTGATCACTGGTTCAAAAGATATAAAATGATACTCATGCGTTTACTAAACGTACCTTAAAAAAATTCATAAATTCATTTCTGGCACATCGATCATTGGAATCACACGTCGTCAATTTTTGTAGACTCATAATAATTCCATATATTTAAAAAATACATGGAAAATCTGGGTCTTTACAGACTGGATCATGGTGTGAATGATAAATTGACAACACCTTTGACTCTATTTTCACCTGATTATTCAAATCCAAGATTTGAACATAGGCTTTGTCTTATCATTTTATGTGGAACATTGTTTGCATTTTTAATTCTCACCATTTTTCTAATTTTAAAACATTCCTTATATCCTAACATAAATAAAATAATTAAAATTAAATATTGGTATGATTAATCAATTAAATTTAAATATATATATATTATAAAAATATATGCTTGAATAAATTTGTTTTTTCAATATCCGTGTACTGAAACTTATACCAAATCATTATGATCAATGAATCCACTAAATTATCTACTAGAAATGGATAATGAAGTTCACTAGTCCATTCATTCATGACCATTAATACATGAAAGTCACTAGTTATAATCCAATTTCCATTCATACTTAGTTTTTAGGATATCTATTTAAAACCACAAGGACATCCTACTTTGGTAGTTATTCAAGGAATAAATAAAAGAGAAAAAAAGGAGAGTTTCCTCCAAAGATAATTTTTCAATTTATAACATATTGACTAAGGTTGACTGTAACGCCCCGACCCCAGAATCCCAGAGTTGGTGCATTTTTACGTATCATTATCATGATCACAAAAGATCAAGTCTCGAAAGACCAATTAGTTTAGTATCCTTGGAAGTACTAAATACATTCATAAGGCTTAAATTACATCATAAAATGGAAAACTACAACAACATTGTTTCCATGGAAAACACTGAGATCCTATAGACTATACTTATAGGTCAGTCATAATATACTTCTTCACATCTGGGGAAACTAAAACATATAAAGGGGTGAGCTCAGATGCTTAGTAAGGATAACAATATAGAGGAAACTTTCATAAATAAGCATAAATATTTAATGAAATGTATAAGAATAAAACAAATTCCATTTAAAATTTAACTTCAGCATAATATGGAAAATATATAATCAAAATAATTCCATTTACATACTCACATGGATATTCTACTAGTCGAATAATTAAATGCAATATCAATAGACACTTTTATAATGATGGAATGCATAATGTCAGACTTTCATAACAACATAGTCAAGGCCTTATGCCAAAACTACAAATAATATTTTGTTAAGTCCTTGTTCCAAGACACTAGTTTGTCTCATGAGACCTACCGATGCATCGAGGAGCTATAGAGGGCTCCAGCCGTCACTTACTAAGTCCAATGCATTCCTCATATGAAAAGGTTTAAACATTATATAAACATTCACATTAAAACTAGCATACAAAATGTCAATACATTATCCATAAACCATGAATGGTGTAAAAATAACACATCCATAGTCAAACATATCACAAAACTTTCAATATAATATGAAAGATTTATATCATAATAAATCAACTTCAAATAATCATAAAATCCAGGATGTTGACATAGATGAACTCAAAACCTTTTTTAGAAAAATATCTATTCCTATTTTGAAATCATTTATGAAAAAATTTATTTTTTAAATATTATTATAAGATTTTAAGGGAATATTCAATTATTTTATAATGGTGGAAAATAGTTGCACCCACCGTATAAGTTAAAAAAATACATTCTTACCTTAATTTTGTTGAAAAGGTTATAAAGGACCTTGTTTCAAAAACAACGGAAAGATTATTTTATAAACATATTATAAATGTAAAACAAGGGTAAAAATGAATTTAACCCATAGTCTATAAAATAGTAAAAATGTTTTGGAATACATTTTTAAGAAACATGGTTGTGAATGATAAAGAGGTCCTAGCAGATAATTACGTATAAACATCCTTGGATAATAAAGATATTGTAGAATTAAACCTTACCTTGTAATTTTCCTTGGTCGAGGGTAGTTTAACCTCCTTTATAATGGTAAGATAATTTTTATTTAATTATAAAAGAATAATATACATTAATATGATATAATATATGATCATTTAAATTTTCTTTGTTAATAATATCTTAGTATTATCGTCGTTTTGGGTGTTAACTGAGTTGTATTCCTTTTTATAATTTTTTACGTAAGTAATGTTTGTTATGGATAGGATGTATATTATTCATATTCATAATGATATTAAGTCTTTAAAAATTATTTTTATTCATCTAATGAAAATTAGTCTTCAATGGATATGAAGGGGAATGAATCTCATCGTGTTCGTGGAGACGGTAATCTGTATGTACGCACGAGCGAAAATATCATTCTTTTGAAATAAAAATAATAAATAATTGGATGGTATATCAAATATATGGAATCATTATCATGTTATATATATTATCTACAACAATTACACATCATTATTATACCCATCCAAATAATAATGTATTTAATAACAATTACACCACAACGTGGAGACGGTAAGCCGTACGTACGCACGTATGGTGACATGTCATTAAAAGGATGGATAGAATAATGAATATGGTTGTACCATATTGATATAACATTAAATTATAGAGAATATACTGGATTTATTATTTTAGAATGGATACAACATAGAAATAGGAAGTGGAAGAATAAAGGAACTCGAAAGAGGTGATGAAATATTTACCTCTTCTTCAGGTTCTTCCTTTCGATTTGACCAAAAGGGATCCTTAGTTTGGCTTTCTTACTAAAGGAAGGCTTCTAGGACGAACGGAGGAAATTTGATAGGTTATTTGGGTAGGGGTTGAATGAGCCAAAAGGATTTGAAGGTGTGAATTTGAGGGAAGGGGAGTGCCCTTTTATAAGAGGGGTGAGGGGCACCTGAGGAAAAGCAAGAAATATTATTTTATAATAAATTCATTTTCAGTTCTTAATGGATCCAAAATGAATTATTTAAAGGATAAGGTGGGTATGGGTTGGAAATCACTTATCCAATAGGTTTTAGAAAGGTTTTCGTCACTATATTAACTTTACCTTTTAGATTTAACTCTTAGTTATATAGTTTGACATTTACCATGTCTCTTTGCATTTTTATATTGTATGGTTAATAAACTTACTATATACTTACAAGAGAACCCCAAGTGGTTCATTAATGATACACATATAATTATATAAGTCTTTTGGATGAACCTTATATTTTTAGGAATAGAATATCATTTAATAATATAATTTTTTTTTAAAAACTCTTTTATGTCAAATTTGACACTATTTGGTATTTTGTTTTTGATAAATTTATAAAAGCATTATTACGTCAAAAAAATTCATATAACAAACCCTAAAATGTCATATTAACATATATAATTAGTGAAATTTATAAAAAAAATCTCAAATTACAATTATTTGGATATTTATAATATCAATTACTTTAATATTTCATTAATTAGGTAATTACTTCATCATCATTGTGTCATAAATAAATTAAATTATTTAATGTATAATTTTTTTTAATAAAATACAATTATTTAGGAAATATTTTTAGATTTCTAAGGACTATTTACAGTTGAATTTATCTTATGTTTAACCCTATATTAAAAATGGTTTACTTATTAAACTTTGAATTTAACACTTTTAACTCTTCTTTGAATTAAATAATAATAAATGTCCTAATCTAATCCAGGTGGACCTAAAGGATCATATTTTATTCCTAAGGTTGTTTTTGGTTGAATTAAACTTATCGAATAGAATTATATCATGTGTTAGGGTAATAATAATATGACTCTTACCCTTAATTTCCCTATTTACATATAACCGTGGTAAATAAAAGTAAAAAGTTACTATTCACCAAAAATTATTTTCATCTTATTGAACCAAATTTTACTTATTGATATAAACTGTGTCTCTTTTATTTTTTAAATTCAACTCACAAAAGTAGAAAAATTAAGTTTTATGTAAATTTGTAAATGCTCATAGGAGGTGGGTAAAAGGCGGTAAAAAGTTCAATAATATTTTTATATATCTAAAATTATTATAAACTGTCTCCAATTAATTGAATTGAACTTATATAGGTATTATTTATCTATTTTGACCTAAAATAAATTTAAATAAAATAAATAATTATTTAAAAAACGGGTTTAAACTATAACTTAGTGTTTTTCATTATTCATCAAAAATTAAAAGTTTTCAGAAAAATACCAAAAATTTACCCTAAGATAATTTTGATATTCCAAATTCAAAAATGAATTCTATTTTACAAATTTTATAACATAGAAGTTTAATTAATTAAATTAAAATTAATTCTCATTGACAAAACCAAAAAGCGTATTTTTAAGAAATAATAACTATCAAAAGATTGACACCTGTTTATGTCCAATTTCAAAGTGAAATTACTTACAAAGACCATAATTGGATTAAATGGTAAAAATATAATCTAATTATACTTCCAAACCATTAAAATTTCTAATTCAACACTATAAATTATTTTGATTAAAAAAGTTGTTTTCATTTAAAATATAGTATTTTTCACTATTCACCCATTTATGAAAGTTATCAGAAAAACAACAAAAATTTATTGAAAATAAATTATTATGTCCTGAGTCTAAAGAAGAAATTTATTTTTTCAAATTGAATATATAAAAGTGTAGAATATTGTATTTAAAAAGGGTTCTCCATTTAAAAGACGTAAATTTTCATTTTTTGAAAAATAATTCTTCTATCTGAAAAAAAAATGAATTTGTTCATACATTATGTCTAATAAACTCATAATATGTATTGTAAAATTATAAAGATTATATAAAGTTCAAAATTTAGTTAATACTATTCATAACCACTTTTGAATGACTAGTTTAGAAGTTGTGGTGCGGTTGAACTTAGTGTTGTGTGTAGTGCAAGTTGTTGAATTACTTTGAAAAATAACGTACTATGAAATCTTGAGGTGTTACATTATTCCATCCAATAAATTGCGTCCTCACAATTTTAAATTGTTCTTCAAAAATAAATGGTTGAAAATATAAAATACCTTTGTGGGAAAACCCACATCAGAAATTGGGTTAATAAAATTTAGTCTTAATAAGAGGAAAAGGGGAATGAAAAAGTCACCACCAAATTATGACCTCAATTAGGATAACATTGGTAGAAATCAGAGACACATAATTGTAGGAAAAGTGTAAATATTTATACAGAGTGATTGATGTCATCAGTCACAGACATTTGTAGAATTGAGGGCCTCAAATCCATCAATCTCTGATGATTTGAAATATCATCGGTTCAACAAAACATAAGGTATTACGATAACACATTTTTTGTTTTAAGATCCCTTACCTAAAGTTTAATAATTAATTTTTCATACAATAAGAGAAGAAATATATATATATATACACTTGATAAGTAGAGTTATATCTTTTAACTAATTTCTACCACAAACTCATCTTTCACTCTAAAAGATAATAGAACTAAAAAAATATTATATTCATCCTATTCCTATAGGATTCTAAAAAAATGAATTTATAATTCATCTAATAGACCTTTTAGAAAAACTACATTATTCAATCCTGGACATCATGTGGGCAAGTGGTAGGTGATACACCCTTGTCGCTCTTTGGTTGTGGGTTCAAGTCTTGCGGCCTTGCTGGATGCGACAGGTTGTCGCCCGACCTCCGGGTTGTCCTTTTATGGAAATCCAAATATAATCTCAAACTATAATTACCCAAAATACTTCTGTCCAAAATCACAGTCCAAATTTTATAAGGAAGGTAATCACAATGAGGATCCTTTTTGCCACGTAATAACATGTGAACACCTTCATCGTGTATTCTTCTAAAACACTACAACATCCTGAATTACCATAAAACCTTATTGATTACATTCATGCTCCCTTATTCCTTATAGAAAACTGGATATACTCCTTCTATCCAAAAATGTTTTAAAATCCATCAATGATGGCATATACAAATCATTAATCAGTTTCAAGGTTGTCAAGAATATCTAATATAATTTATCCAAATCAATCATGTATTATTCCGAAATCACTACCTCGGTATCAGAACCATATTATGGTTTATGTTTCTCTCAATCATATATTTTCCAAAAATTTAACCTACTCTTGAGTCACATTTCTTGGTTCCACACAATCTCAAGTCCTTAATGAAATAGTACTGCATTACAATCCTTATATACTCTATAATTCATATAACATGTACATCATTAATACAATACCCGAATGACACAATACTTTAATAACAACGTATGAAATCTAATCATTCCTCTTCATCTTCGGTAGTATCATAACTTTATTATTATCCAATAGTAACATTTGGGGTATACTTTGATGATTTGGACATTGATTTGTGTAGTGTCCCAACTCCTTGCAGATGAAACATTGTACATTTGAAACTTTTTTCTTACCCTTTCAATCACATACTTGGTGTCCTTTTTCTCGACACTTATAACAAACTCCTATTCCCTTAAATCATTTACCAAGGTGATTCTTTCCACAATTATCACATATGGGAAAATCCCCCTTTTCCCTCTTCCTTTTATCCATCTTTCTCTCTTCCATACTTTTCTTCACTTTCTTCCCTTCAAAGCCATAGGGCTCAAGGAATTATTTTCTTATCTTATTAACAGATGATACTATTTCTTTATATGTTGAGAATACATGGGAGACTATTTCCCTTATAAATGTTGGCTTAATACTGTGAAATATATGATCCTTCTTACTCTTTGGATCATACCTATTGTTGGAGTTAACATTCCTTCTACTGGGTGTCATTTCTATACAATGGCATACACTAGCTCAGTTTATGAATTGAAATGAATAATTTCAAACATGTAAAATACATAACGTAAATTGAACAGTTTATGGATATAATCCATAATCATAAAAATATTTTCTTTGAGGAGGTATATACTTGTAAATCCTTAATAATGATTTGTAAATAAAATGAGAATTATCCTAAGAATATTCCCTGGGAGTGTCGTAATCGAGAGTACAGCAAGACCCATTGTCATGCACCAGTTTCCGTTCGAGTCTAGCTCAAAGTGATGTTTTCGGGTTTTACCCCTAGGTACATCAGTTACAGAGGCACCTCTACCTGCTCGTATCTATACAAGGATGTATTTCTTGGAAAACTCAAAAAATCTCTACAATAACAAAATTCTTGAATGTTCTTCTATACTAATCCTCAATGTATATCTTTGGGATATGTGATCTAATCAGAGTTTATCTAAATCTAGTTTCTAAGGATCGTACTAAACTTCCTCTAATACCAACTGTAACGCCCTAACCCCAGAAGCCTAGAGTTTTTGCATTATTACGTATCATTGGCATGATCACAAAAGATCAAGTCTTGAAGAACCGATTAGTTCAGTAGCCTTGGAAGTACTGGATACATTCATAAGGTTTACATTATATCATAAAATGGAAAACTAAAACAAAATAATTTCCATAGAAAACACTGAGATCCTATAGACTATCCCTGCATTCCAGTCATAATATACTTCTTCGCATCCTGGGAAAAATAAAACATAGAAAAGGGTGAGCTCAGATTCTCAGTAAGGATAACAATATAGTGGAAACATTCATAAATAAGTATAAACATTTAAGGCAATGTATAAGAATAAAAAAAATCCTTTTAAACTTTAACTTCATCATGATATGGAAAAGATAAAATCAAAATAATTCCATTTACTTACATGGATATTCTACTAGTTGAATAATCACATGCAATATCAATAGCCACTTTCATAATGATGGAATGCATAATGCCAGACTTTCATAACCACATAGTAAAGGCCTTGTGCCAAGACGACAAATAAGATTTTGTCACGGCCTTTTTCCAAGACACTAGTTAGTCTCACGAGACCAACCGATTCATCGAGGATATATAATGGTCTCCACCCGTCACTTACTAAGTCCAATGCATTCCTTATATGATAAGGTTTAAACATAACATAAACATTCGTATTAAAACAAGAATAAGAAATGTAAATACATTATCCATAAACCATGAATGGTGTAAAAATAACACATCCATAGTCAAACATATCAAAAAACCTTCAATACAATATGAAAGTTTTGTATCATAATAAATCATCTTCAAATAAGCTTAAAATCCATCAAAGGATGTTGACATAGATGAAATAAAAACCTTTTTAGAGAAATATCTCTTTATATTTAGAAATAATTTAAGAAAAAATTTATTTTGGAAATATTCTTATAAGCTTGTAATGGAAGATTCGACGATATTATAATGGCGGAAAATAGCCACACCTACCGTATAAGTTAAAAAAATACATTATTACCTTAATTTTGTCAAAAAGGTTATAAAGGACCTTGTTTCAAAAGCGACGGAAAGATTCATTTATAAATATCTTATAAATGTAAAAATAGGGTATAAATGACTTTAATGCATAGTTTATAAAATATAAAAAAAAATTTGGAATACATTTTTAAGAAACATGGATGTGGATGATAAAGTGGTCTCACTAGATAATTACGTATAAAAAACCTAGGATAATAAAGAGATTGTAGAATTAAAACTTACCTTGTACTTTTCCTCGGACGAGGGTAGGTTAACCTTCTGTATAATGGTGAAATAATTATTATTAAATTATACAAGAATCATATACATTAATATGATATCATATATGATGTTTTGACATTGCTTTGTTAATAATATCTTAGTATTATCGTCGTTTCGGGTGTTAACTAATTCATTTTCCATTGTATGATTTGTTACGTAAGTAATGTTTGTTATGTATAGGATGTATATTATTCATATTCATAATTATATTATGTCTTTAAAAATTATTTTTAATCATCTAATGAAAATTAGTCTTGAATGGATACGAAGGAGAATGAATCTCTTCGCATTCGTGAAGATGGAAATTTGTACGTACGTACAAGCAACAAAATCATTATTTTGATATTAAAATATTATATAATTGGATTTTATATCATATATAAAGAATCATTATAATTTTTTATTTATTATTTACATCAATTACACATCATTATTAACCCATCTAAATAATAATGTATTTAATAAAAATTACACCACGACGTGGAGACGGTAAGTTGTACGTACGCAAGTATGGTGACATGTCATTCAAAGGATGGATAGAATAATGAATATGGTTATACCATATTTATAATAACATCAATGTATATAAAATATACTGGATTTATTATTTTATAATGGAATCAACAATTAAAGAGGAAGTGGAATAAGAAAGGAACTTGAAAGAGGTGATGAAATATTTACCTCTTCTTTAGGTTCTTCCTTTTGATTTGATCAAAAGTGCTCCTTAGGTTGGATTTCTAACTGAAGTAATGCCTCTAAGACTAAGTTAGGATATTTGAGAGGGTATTTGGGACGGGGATGGCCAAGCCAAAATGCTTTGAAGGTGTGAATTTGAGGGAAGGGGGAGTGCCCTTTTATAAGAGGGGTGAGGGGAACCTTAGGAAAAGCTTGAAATATTATTTTATAATAAAATAATTTTTGGTTTCTAATGTCTAAAAAATAAATTATTTAAAGACTAAGGTGGGTATGGGTCAAAACCCACTCATCCAATTGGGTTTAGACAGGTTTCAGTCACTATATTAACTTTATATTTTAGATTTAACTCTTAGTTAAACTGTTTGACATTTACCATGTCTCTTTGTATTATTATATTATATGGTTAATAAACTTACTATATAATTCCAAAATAACCCCAAGTGGTTCATTAATGATAAAACTATCATTATTTAAGTATTTTGGAAGAAACTCAGATTTTTAGGAATAGAATATCAATTAATAATATAATATTTGTTTTAAAAACTCTTTTATTTCAATTTTGACACTATATGGTATTTTGTTTTTTCTAAATTTATAATATAATTATTACTTCGAAATAAATTCATCTAACCAACCCTAACATGTCATATTAACCTAAAAATTATTATAATTTATAAAAAGTCTAAAATTACACTTATTTAGATATTTATAATATCATTTATTTTAATATTTCATTAATTAGGTAATTACTGCATCATCATTGTGTCATAAATAAATTAAATTATTTAATGTCTAAAAAATATAAATAAGATACAATTTTTTATGAAATATTTTTATCTTTATAATGAATATTTTTAGTAAAATTTATCTTTTGTGTAACCCTATATTAAAAATGGGTTACTTATTAAAATTTAAATTTCACACTTTTAACTCTTCTCTGAATTAATTAATAATAAATGTCCTAATCTAATCCAAGTGGACCTAAATGATCATATTTTATTCCTAAGATTGTTTTTGGAATAATTAATCTTATCCAATAGAGTTATGACATGTGTTAGGGTAATAATAATATCATTTTAACCCTTAATTACCCTATTTACTTTTAACCGTGGTAAATAAAAGTAAAAAGTTACTATTTACCTAAAATTATTTTCATCTTATTGAACTACATTTTACTTACTGATATCAACCGTGTCTCTCGGATTTTTGAAATTCAAATCACATAAGCGTTAAAATTAAGTTTCATGTAAATTTGTAAATGCTCTAAGAGGTGGGTAAAAGACGGTAAGAAGTTCAATAAAATTTTTATATATCTCAAATTATTATATACTAACTACAATGAATTAAATTGAACTTATATAGGAATTATGTATCTATTTTGACCTAAAATAAATTTAAATAAAATAAATAATTATTTAAATAAAATTTCATTTTTAAACTTTAACACAGTGTTTTTCATTATTCATCAAAAATTGAAAGTTTTCAGAAAAATACCAAAAATTCACCCTAAGTTAATTTTGATATTCTGAATTCAAAAATTAATTCTATTTTACCAATTTCAAAATATATAAGTTTCATTAATTAATTTATAATTAATTCTCGTTGTCAAAACCAAAAGGCTTATTTTTAAGAAATAATAACTGTCAAAAGATTGAAACTTGTTTATGTCAAATTTCAATGATAAATTGCTTATAATGACCATAATTGGATTAAATGGTAAAAATATAATATAATTATACTTCCAAACCAATAAAATGTATAATTCAACACTATAAATTATTTTTATTAAAAAAAAAATTCAGTTAAAATATATTATTTTTAACCATTCACCCAAATATGAAAGTTATCATAAAAACACCAAAAATTTATTGAAACTAAATTTTCATGTCCTAATTCTAATGAAGAAGTTTATTTTGTCAAATTGAATATATAAAAGTTTCAAATATTGGATTTTAAAATAGGTTCTCTATTAAAAGGCTGTAAAATTGCATTTTTTGAAAAATAATTCTATTATCTAAAAAAATGAATTTGTTCTTATATTATGTCTAATAAACTCATAATATGGATTCTAAAATTATAAGGATTATATAATGTTTAAAATTCAGTTAATACTATTCATAACCGCTTTTGAACGGCTAGTTTGGTAAGTTGCGGTGTGCTTGAACTCAGTATTGTGTGTAGTGCAAGTTATTGCATTACTTTAACGAAATAACGTACTATGAAATCTTGTGGTGTTACATCGATAATAACCATGTTATTCAAATTTATGGATATAATATCAAAAAATTATTCCAAAGTATCACTATGTTTTTGTATTCTCAAAATTTCATAACATAAGGACCTTAAATTTAGGCCATTATAGGAGTCTAATATATTCATAGCTTCAACAATCCTAAATAAAACTTGGTGATATTTGTGGATTATATTTTTAAGAAAGTGAGTACTGGATGACTTAACCAAACCTTGAAAATTCCTAGATATTAAATTAATTTTTTATTAAAAATATCCTCCTCTAATTGATTAATACTCCATCCAAAGGTGATGACTCAAAATGCATGGTAAGGTATTCCATGTTCTTTATATTTCTTTTACAATTAATCTCTTAAAAAATAAATCTGAACATCCAATTTATATACTAAAATTCATTTCATTCCTTGTTAATTTAATCCTTTTAACCTAATATCAATTAGATATCCATCATTCCCTCTCATCAAACCTTGTTCACTAGCCATTAATACGTCAATATAAGGGTTCTAGAGTCTCTTTCTCTCATTACATTATTATTTTAGTTTATTTTCTCTTAAAAATATTTTAATCATCTTATTATTTTTTACCATGATTCAATAATAATTAATTGAAATCTTTTTTATCATTTAATAATGATATATCACACATTCTCTCTTATATATCTTTTTTTATAATCTATTTCTATGTCAAAATATAGGTTTCAAAATTCATATCTTTTTTTAAATCACCATCTTACCCATTATATAGTATAAGTAATTAATAAAAAGTAACTTTAAAATGTATATTTTAATATACATTTACAATTTTAAAATTTTATAATATTTTCTAGTTTATCTCTCAATTTTTAAACATTTTTTAAATCAGAGTTTTACCAATGGTGGATTTACACTAACTAAGTATAAAATGATGTTTTATTTTTCATCTATGACCATCATAGATACATTATGTAATTGATTTAATTTTTTAATATAAAATTAAAATTAAAAATATTATTTATTTTGGAATGATAAATTCTTTATGATAATAATGGTATTAAAATGAAACAATTGAACTTGTTTTATATTTTTTTAAAAGAATCTCGTTGAGGAAGATTCTATGAATGTCCCATGTTTTTTTTCCAAGATAGTTCCTTAAATTAATTAATGACATTATATCTATATATTTACACTTTTTTTCTTATAGAAAATTTAATTAGTGGCATTTTACCATTACTACACCATTGATATTGTTTTTGGAAAACAGAATCGAACAACCTCGAAAAGGATGATGTGGATAATATAATTTTAATAATTAATAATAAATCTTAATGAAAAGGTTTAATAGAATAAAAAATTAGATATATATGTAATTTTTTTTGAATCAAGCAGATAATTAATATAAATTGATTATATAAGATGTTTTAGTACATATGATGCAATTTGAACCTTTAGGAAAGGTTTTCTTTACAAATCCCCATTGTTGTTTTATAGTTTATCTCTATTTCCTATGTTATATTATATAACATATTTACAAGGTAATGAATATATAAATCACTATTTTACCTTTTTTTCAAATTAATTTATAGTTTCTAAACTTTTTATGGAATTACTATTTAAACCTTATGATATTTATAGCAGTTTTTTTCTATTCCGTTTAATTTTTGTTGTTATGTTCTCTATCACACTCTATCTCTATCGGTTACATTTTCTATCATTATAATATGAATCATTTATGTTCATTATGCATCATTAACTAATAGAATAATACCTTATACCAACAGTTTGGAACCATTGGTATAGGTCTCCAAACTATTGGTATAGCCTATACTAGTGGTTTGGAGGACCGTTGCCTGGTTTGGTGTTGGGATAGGTCTATACCAATGATTCTGGGAAAACTGTTTGTATAGTTAATTCAAAAAACCATGTATTTTGATCCAAACATCTCCGATTTATAATCCAATGACCTAACAACTAACCTAAGATGAATTTTGTGAACATAATTTCATAGAAATATATATGTATATTTATAAGTATTTTAACTTTTGATATATTTAATATTATTTGACCTAAGATTCCATAAAAAATATGTGTACCTATACCAATAGTTCTCAAAACTATTGGTATAAACCTATATAACTAGTTTTGAGAACCATTGGTATAGGGTCGTTGATTTTTTGAGCTATACCAATGGTTTTGGTAAAACTGTTGGCATAGAGTGGACCTATGTCAATGGTTTGAAAAAATATGTTGGTATTATTCCATTTAAGTGACCTATACCAATGGTTTTGGCCAAACTATTGGTATAGGACCAAATTAGTGACATATACCAATGGTTTTGGACAAACCATTGGTATAGGTCCCATTTCTAGTAGTGATTATCCTTATTTTTTATGAGTATAAACATGTATTTATGGTAACCTTCTTATTATTTCATTCAGTCAAACATAATGAAGAAAATAAATGAGTCTTTTAAAAATATTATCTTACTCACCATGTCTCATTATTTTGAAATTTTTTATTTTATAGGTTTCATTATTAAGGTATTTTATAGAATAATAATGTTTTAAAATCATCTTCATACCTTTTTTCAAAAAATGTTTCTGAACATGATGCTTTTTCTATTTTTACCAAAAACAATAAACAAAAGGTATTAAATCACTATTCATGATTTATCTTCTATTTTCTCCCTATTATTTTAAAAATTAATTTCAAAAAACAATTTTTATATTAGGTTTTTTCATAAATATTAATATATCTTTGTATTTATTTAAATATTTTATTTATTTCCTTCTTTTTAAAATAACTTTTTATAATGTATTTCAATGCTGTGTAAAAATTAATAAATTTTTATCTCAAAACTTATATAGTTCCTTATCTTCTTCTGAATGATTCTTTTTCTATGTTAATAATTTTTTTATTATGCTAATAATTACATTTCTCATTTTGTATTTTCTTAAAAGGTATTATACGATAAACTGATACTATGTTAAAATAATCCTCCAATTCATTAACAGTGTCCATATATATGGGTGATGTGGTGGAAATAAAATCTCTAGTGGAGAAATAATCCACCACAATTTTTTTTGAGATTTTTCATTAACTATGAATAAATATAACCTTCCTTCCAATGCCTTCCATTTTTTATCACACTAGAAATATATTTTTGTATTTATGGGTTTTCACGTAAATTTTCATATATTCAACTGACTTGGAAAATTATTGACTAGACCATATTCACTTTATTATATATGGTGTAAATACCTTATATTTCGTTATTTTGATTAAATTTTATTAACAAAATTATAAAATTCATTTCATTCTATGTGTATTTTATTGAAAAGTGTTAATAATGACATTATTTAGATGGATTCATGATATTATTCATGTCCATGTGTCACATATATGCTTGGAATATTATGATGATTGTTAGTTCAATATTATACATCCCCTCAATCGATTAGGTAATGGATTATATTTCATGATATCATAATGAATGGGAATATAGGTTAACTTTTTCTATTATGTAATGATGTCTTGGTGTTGATCCTTGACCTGTGGTTATGATGACTTGGTGGTTTATGATGACTTAGAGGTTATCATTGGCCTATATTTATTATTATTGGGCAGTGATCCATGACAAATGCTAATGATATCAATGTGTTGATCCCTAACCAATGTTTATGTTTGAATGACTTAGTTTAGCATGATACTCTTATGTCATTTGGAAAGGGCCACCATAATGGAAACTAGTAATACTCCCAACAAGAAGGTGAATTCACCCTTAAAATAATCTGTTAGGTATATGTTATGCATTTAAATTATTAATTTTTAAACTTTATTCCATGATTTATGATCATTCTATAATGCTTATCTTTACAACTTATGATTTCATGATTTATTCCCATAATCATGCTCTATATCAATGATTATGTATCTCAATTTATTTTGATCTACTTTTAAATCCACTACATGTCATTGACAGTGTTCCCCCTTACCTAGAATTTTAGTTCACTCATTTAGTATGATTACTTATTTCCCAAAGTGATCATATGTGTTAAAAAGGGTTCTCTAAATTTATATGGGGTCTATTATGAATTATTTTGTATAAGTATTATCAAATTATCATATTATTTTATTTAGTACCCAAATACAATGAAATATTTATTCTAGTATTTGGGTTTTATTAATGTTATTGGGAAAAAATAGGTTTGTAACTAGATATAGATGTATGGGTCTTGGGAAACTTCAAAAATACCATTATTTGGTTGAAGATACACCATGGAATTTGATAGGGAAAGATGTGGTAGGGAGTGAGACCCACACCCATAGCCTCTCTTGTATGATCATTGTCGATGAAGGAAAAGGGTAAGGGTTAATATAATTTTCATAGAAATGGACTAATAATAATAAAAAATGATCTGAGAAATATGCCATAAGGATTCCACCCCGTTATTACAAAAGGAAAAGGATCATGGAAGGGGGGAAATATAAGGACTATCCCATATTCATATGGAAGGATGGAGATAAGATTAGTGATTATAATATATAAAATCACTTCCATAATCATACTCATCAACCATTTCTATGTTAAACTATGAGTTACCTTAGTGAGTGATACTCGAGAACCTAGTGTTTTCCCTCTCCTAATATAGAGTAATAATTGATTTTGAAGCTTTCATTGATAATCTAGTATACACACTCCTTGAGATAATGGAGTAGTCCTTATATAGTATCCTTTTTGTGGTACTAATGTGAAGTCATACCTATCAACCACCTTTATCTTATATTTATCTAAATCACCCTTGAAAGGTTAATCGACAGCTCCATAAGATTAAATTTGAAATATCATTCTTGAATATATAAAATACCTGGATTAAAATATTATGCAAAAAAATCCCCAAGCTTGGATTTTTAGTTCCTTTATAGTAAAAATCATATGGAAGAATCCACAACCCATAGAAATGCACTTCCAATTTGTGAATCCCCAAATCATAGAGACACTCTAAACTAAATCCAAAAGTTTTCATCTATTAACACCCTTTGGAAGAATCAATATAGTGATAAAAGAGTTTCTACCAATCTCAATCCTCTCTGAAATTGAATCTTTATTTGTAAGAAGATTAGAAATTTTACCTTTATAATATATATTCTTGGAAGCAGCGCCCTAAAATTTCAAAAACAAATTATGATTCACTATATATAGGGAAGTAAATTTTGTAACCAACATAACACATAGTTTCTTCTCCACACCTCAAATCTATTTCCTCAATACATCTAATCATTCCAAAACACCATGTGATGGGATCTCAACAACTAGTGAGGTATCTTATGGTAAAGACATAATAAGATCAAAACCCTAGAAATCACAATCGAAGATGTGATCTCTATTATGCCCACTACAGTATAACCTCCCTAACTCAAGCTCGATCCTCTACTAAAGGATTAATAATAATAATAATAATAATAATTATAATGGAATTATTACATTTATTTATTTATTAAATTTTTCAAGAACCATCCATTAAATAAGAATATAAATATTTTTTAATAATAGAAAATAATCATATAAATACTAATTTTTAATAAAAATGATATTAATGATATAATAAAATAAAAAATACATCTCTTTAATATACATTTTATTTAACATAATTTAAATTTTTAAAAACACATATCATATAAATCATAAACAAAAAATATATATAATAGAATTATTATAATATATTCCTGAATCGATTACAAATAGAATAAATACATCCAGACAAAAATAATTGAATTTTTTGTTAATATAAATAATGCATTATCCCTAAGACCATTCTCATACCATGTGATACCCATTGTCCCAATAGACTGATAATGCATTATTTCTTTACATGGACTTCAAGACAGGGTACTAACAATGCATTACCTAAAATTTATAAATAATTTTAAGATATATATATATTTTAGTCCTAAAATATTATTATAATAAAATATTATGAAAAAAAATTCTGTTACAATTCCCCTCAATATATTGCATCTACCCCCATAATTCCCCTTTGGTGCTATTTTAAAATATTAATTTAATTTGACTAAAAAGATAATTATAAATTTTAAAATATTATTTCATAACAAAATTTTAATTTCCTTTTTAAAAAGAATTTTAATTTAGAATAAAACCCAAAGACACACTATAACTAATGTTGGTATATATGGAAACTATAAACTATAATGGACCTACTTATGATTCACTGACTAAAATCATTTATTGACCAATCTAATTCAAATCTATCTAATACATGTTAATTACACACAATGAATCCATGTATTGATAAATCATTGATATTCTCGATACTCCCCATCATAATGAAACACCATATAATCAATAACACAATACCATAGATCTATTATGAAATCTCTATTTTCTCATAATATACAATATAAGATTGAAATTTAAACTCATATCTCATAATATTTTACACGTGTTCTATTAAAACTAATCATTTCTATAAAAATATTTAAAAAATAATACTTTCATTTATATGTACAAAAATAGTATATTTTTATCCATGTTTAATATAATGACTATTAACAAAACTAAATCAATGTTTTATTTCTAATTTCTCCAAAAGTTTTACCAAAATTGGAATATTGGGTTGCCTATTTTTAATCTTAATTTTATTGGCCTTTAAAAACTCTTTTGGATTATAAAAAATTGTTAATGTGATAAGCATGTTATAGACATGGTAGATATCATCATAGGATTTTATTTATATCATATGATACTCAAATGTACCCTTGGATAAAATGTTATGGTAGTATAATTATGGGCCTCTATTTTCAAAATTTTAAGACATTTGAGATATCTATGGAAAATAACCAATGTATGGGAGAGTTCCTAGGGTAAAAAGAGGGATAAAAATGTGATATCAGGACATTTTACACGATGAAAATTCATTTTTCATGGTCACCATACCATGCACTAACCATATAAAACACACTTGAAACATTATTGGACATGGATGATCAGTATGCACGACCATGTATAGAATTTTTAAAAAACAATTGGGTTCAAATGTTATTATTGGAATTTTCCTTGGGACCAATCATCAACTATTATTTGTTTCCAAGTAGGTTATGAAACTAATGTAAATGCCTTAAAAACTCCCATTATTCATAATTTTGACCTCTATCATTTCCAAGACACTTTACACACTAAACACTAGTGTAAAAAGGGATTTTCAATATCAATTTGTGTGGTTTCTAACATCGGTTAAATAGAAAAGTCATTTTAAGTGATGTTATATATAGGTTTATGATATTGGTTATTTTTTACTGATGTGAGAAATCTATTTCCCATTAGTTATCTCATAAACTATCATATATTAGGGGTGATAAGTAGATAATAGAAAGGTTATTTCATGTTGATTATATGATAACCGATATGGAAGATATTTTTTCAATTTTTCAGGTCAGTTATAAGATAAATGAAGTGAAAAATAAAATATTTGAAAATATATTTCCAAATAAAATTTCCTAAAAGTAAAAAAATAGAAGAAAAATCAAAACTAGAAAATAAAAATACGAATATAGTGTCATAAAAAGATATACATTACACTTTTTTTCAAATCATTTCATTTTACAATTTAAAATGTAAACATTAAAATATATATTACAAATAAACTAAAACTCAATAAAACCTATGAAATAATCCACCCATACTCCTTATAATTGATTTAGAAAATTTTAAAAATAATGGTGAGGGTAATTAAAATGCTAAAAATTAAATGGAAATCATTTAACAATATTCTCAAAATAGTTATAAGATAAATTAAAGGAAAGGTTGTAATAAAATATTACCTTGTAGAATTATGTAATTATCCCATTTGAAATTATTTCATAAATAAATATTAGTGAATAATACTCACATTCCTTTCTTTTCATTGATGATAATAGTTCAGTTTCAAAATAATTTTTCAATTAAAAATAAATTTTTAAGTACTTATACACAAAATATAGAAATTATAAATGAGAAGTCACCATAGCATGAAAATATTTGATCTTTTTCTTCCTCTTTCCTATTATGTATATAATGTAATCTCATACCCTATTTAAAAATTTTACATATGAAATAAAATTAAAACTCATTACAATATACAAGTATTCAAATAATAAAACATACATGAGTTTTTTGGACACTGCTTCATGAAAGTGACCCATATAATAAGTTAAGTAAAGAAAAAGACAAAAAATATATTTCTTCCGTTTAATTTTAATAAAGCTTTAAAATAGAGAAAAAAATACATAATTTTGGTTATAAATAATATTTTTGAATATAAATGAGTTTTTTATCTTAATAATTTATTTTAAAACTTTATAGATGATTTAATTAGATTAAATGCTTAAGAAATGTCAATTCATGAATTATTTAGTTAATAAATCAAATGATACTAAAAACATCAAAAGTAAAGTAAATTTAATGAATTATTATGTTAAATTATTTGTTTATATTAATATATCATGTTTCTTAGGTTAAAAAAATATTTATTTTATTTCCATTATTATCATGATTTTTTTAAATTAAAATTAAATGAATAATGTAAAAATTCGTATTAATGTCTCTTTATAATAATTTCTATTTTATTAATTGATTTAAAATTAATAAAAATCCTATCTTCTATAAATTTATTTTTAAATACTAAAAGAATATAAAATATGTTGCATTAACGAACCAATTTTTCAATTATAATTTCTATATTTTCCGTTAAATATAAAAAACATGGTCACACAATTATGGGTAAAGTGGTGTTTTTTGCATTACATGTCCTTGAGTTAAAGTTAATTTACCACACAAATAGGATTTATAATTTATAAATTAGATATAATATTTATAATTATTTATTCCAAATTATAAAAAAAATTATAACTCTAACTTATTCTTAAATAATAAATTACCTAGGTTATAAAACTGGTTAACATAGTGAAAAACCAAAACAATAAAATAAGGAAACTAAAGAGTTAAGGAAAAAATGTTTAAAAATTTTTATAAATGTGTGATGAAGGTTTGTATCAAAAATATAATCCCTATAAACAGTTGATTATCAGTTTTGGAGAAAATTTATGTTAGATTGACCTCAAAATCGTGAACACTTTTGGGTATTTACTATAATTCCACTCCTCCATTATAAATGGGTATTCACTATCCTCACTTCTTCACACATGTCTAGCCATTTGGATCGATCATATTTTTCCAAAATGACTTCCCAAATTTCCTCCACTCACCCTATAAGCCTTTTTTTTCATAAATATATTCATGTAAGGTATTTGGTGCAAATGAAAAGGAGATACCTGAAGAAGAGGTAACATTCATCAACAAATATTTTTATTGTATTTCTTCCTCAAACCACTTCAATTGTTTTTATATCATGATTATATAATTAGATAAATATATTCCATAAAATAAACATTTATTATGTTAAGGGTATGACCTACAACCACACACACTTCAATCAAATAGGTTACGAAGTCATTGTTCATGTGTACATTGGACTACCACCTCACGAAATGATGTCGTTAGTTTTTTCATTAACACCTATCAAGGATGGAAATAATGAAGAAAATACTATTTATATATGATATTTATTATTTTATTATCATCCTATAATTATTATATAATACATACCTTCATGTTTTCTATTTTTTGGTAATATGATAACCTTGTTTGTGTGAATAGTGGACTACCGCTTCGCAAAGTGATGTGATTCATTCACACTTTACATAGAATGTATTAAGGATGGGGAATATATATATGTGATCTATACAATATAAAAATTCTAATGTTATTATATATATATATATATTACTTTTCGTTCTCTCGATATAATAAGAAAATGGAAATAGTATCCATGCGTACATACGACCTACTGTCTCCATGAATAGTATATTTTATCTCCTATCACTAAATATTATGGGGAAATATAAGTACATAAATATTAAATATATATGATATTTAAATAATTACTGTCATTATTTATATTATTATATCATGATCTAAAAAATAGTACCAATAATAACAAGTCGAAATGTGAACGAAAAACAAAGTGGTTATTACCCAAAACATAACATTAACATTAGATTGTTAATAAAAATAAAATATAAAGTAATAAGTAAATAATATATAGTATTATATATATGAATATGATTATTTTATATATTTATAATAGACTTATATTTATTATAAATTATTTTTGAACAAGTACTAAGAGAGTCAAAAGTTAAGGTAAGGGATTTTTGTCTCGCTTTTATTTTCCATGAGACACAAGCCATGTTCACCACCTATTTCTTGTATAAGGTGTGTATAATTACCATGGATTTATTTTATGGATATTATAATAATAATTATTGGTATTTACATATCCATTTTATTATCTCTCTTTTATGGGGTTTACGGTTAAAATGTTACCAGCTCCTTAAGGGGGGTCTGTCCCAATTTTCATTCTTTGAGACATATGTTATGTAATGAACCTATATTCCTACCCAAACTGTATATAAATCTCATTTGATTTCTAATATCTTAAATTTTTTCAAAATAATTATATCTTAAGTTTCATTTTATGTTATTCATTCATGGTATTTATTATTCAATGTTACCAAAGTGGGAAGAGTTTATTACTACAATCTCATTATTAATTGGGATTTTTTATGATTATGCTTCCATTGATGAAATCATATGATCGATAACTAAAGAAATTCTCATGAATTATCTTATAATATGTTTATTCATGATATCTTAAATTAATGTTACCACTTACCACTCATTCGTACTTAATATAACTACAAAAATGTTTTTATGAAAATATTACTTTTTTCCCACTTCGGTCAGAAATTTGTTTTCTTCCAAAATCATGTTTTACAAAAAGTTTTCAAAAAAATTAAATTATATTTTATTCTCATTTTCAAGGAAGATTATTTTTAAAGACTTATATTTTTTAAAAAGTGAATAAATTATTTTTTTAATATTCCATTATAAGTTTTCAAGGCTATTTTCAAAGAAAAGATTTTTCAAAAAGTTTTATATAAGGACCTAGCCTTAAAACATTACATAATCTTGAATTAAATGAAAAATTCACATTGAATATATTTTTAGGTGTAGAGTGTTTGAGAATTAGGCCATAATATTACATATTAACTTGAAAATTACATGTAGACAACACTACTCATTATGCATTTTTTAATAAAATAAAAAAAACTCTTAAAAAGAAACATGTATAGTTCCATGTTTTAGACTGCATGACTTTTCCTTGATCCCATCCTTGACCATATTAATCTTTACGTCTTATGGAAAACATTTCAAAAACATGGGATGAGCATAAAAATATCAGTAAGGGTTATAAAATAAATAAAGAAAACATTATCCCATCAGTAAATACAATTCAATGAAATCGTACTTTTCAATCATAACATACCTCATGAGCTCATAAGATTTATGAATAACACACAAAAATCATAAATCATAAAGGTTACTTATGGCATATATAAAATACTAACATTATAGATATCACAGATACATAGGGAGTAAAGTTAGAATACCCATCATAGTATATTCCCTAATCTCTTAGGAGAAACATTAAATTTTACCTCAATCATGTTACCCAATGCATTAGAGAGCTATCTCGGGCTCACTCGCCCTAGGTTTATCACAGAATCACTCATATAAATAAACAAATCCCATGAACCATAACATATTAATAAAACATAAAACAAGCTTAAAGGAAAGGTAAAATTTATACATTGCAATCACAATATATCATTTCAAGATATTTACATAATCAATAATTTATCAAACCATTTTTAAAATAATTTAAAACATTTAATAAAGACATTTTTGAATCAAAGTGTCCCATACCACTTTGAATATTTTGAAAGAAATTTTAATTTAAAAACATTAATGTCCATATAAATAAATCCTTAAATCCTTTTTTAAAACATGTTCATTAATGAAAATGATTTAGAAGAATAAATCTTTAAAAAATTTAAAATAATTTTTTCATTAAGGAGTCTCTTGCCACTTGAGAAAATACTTGAATAAAAATAATTATAGAATAACATTAAACAATGCTTATAATATCCTAAGAATAAGTAGATTCATGATATAATATGTAAAAGGGTGGTATATACACTGTATAATATTGAATTGGTGTATAACATCAAAAAAGTCTCAATGGAATATAAATTGAGACAAAGTCCCTAACAAAGATCAGATCCTTAGACTAAGGATAAATAAATGAAATAATTATGTGTGACAAATAATAATACACCCAATATAAGTTGATAGTTAGTTTAATAAAATCATTGTTCATTCACACATATTCATAGCATGACAAAATCAAGAAGTATAATTTTAACCCAAATAATTGAAATTTGGTTAAGAAGTTCTCTTACAGAAATTTGGCAGCCTAATAGTGTCACTTTAAAATTAATAAAATGAGTTGATAATAGATAAAAGGCTCTCAAATCACATGGAAATAAAATTTACATAAATAATTATATATAATAACATATCCCAACATAAAACAAGAAAATTAAAATATATTAAATTAAATAAGACTTTGACTAAAAAGAGTACGGTGAAAGGTTCCCTTACTGATTTGGTAACTTACAAAACAAACACCCCAGGAAGGAAGGATCATTCAATGTAGATGTAAATACCCATAAATTAAACTATATTACACAAATAATACAATCATGGGTAGTACATACACCACACAAAATGAAAATAGTGGCAAATATAGCATGAATCTCACAGGAATAAAAAGTGAGATAAAACCCCTTACCGTGATGTAATCAATCGAGTCGTATTAAAAAAAGTTAATAACCACAAAATTAATCACATAATACCCTTAATATAAATAAGATAATGATAATATATATCAAATGGAAGTACACAACACACCACATGCAATAAATAAGTGGTGAACAATGGAAATATCACATAATTAAAAGTGAGATAAGAAACCACTTACCTCGTGTCCAACTTGACTCATTTGTTCCTTGTTCTTCCTGAATAATAAACATAAGTTAGTTTTTACTCTCTTAAGAACCTTTTCATGATTATTATTCTTTTTATATCTTTTTTTATCTTGCTGTAACAATTAGTCAATTATTTGAGTTCATATTGGACGTTTTTTTGATGTCTGTAACTTGAGTAAAAAATGAACTTGTAATAATTAAAAATTTTCAATGTGGTAAAAATTAAATTATTTCCAGAATAATATTCATGATTTATATATCATATATATCATATATATCTAGTATATATGTATTTATAATATTACCTAACATTTGGATATAAGAAATAGAATGCACCATTTATGGAGATGGTAAGCCATATGTACTCACGAACGCTACTTTCATTTCTATATCATATTTAATGGAAAAAAATGTAATTATAAATAGTTATATTATAATTAAATTATAATATAATATATAATTTAATTATATCCATAATTTATACGTTCTACGTATGGAATGAATGAGTCATATCACTTTGAGGGGGTGGTAGTCTGCACTTTCTCAAATGAAATTTTCACGTTTACCCATTATGGAAACCATAAAGTTATGCTATAAATGGAAAATAAAAAAGCATATAAACAATATAAATATAATATATATCACATATAAATATAGTTTCATCATAATGGACACCATGAGATATGGTAGAAGATAATTGAACAATCATGGTTTCATGTGGCAGTAGTTCGTCATCCACAGAAATAGTATGTTATTTACCCATTAGATGGAGGTCTGTGTAATTTTAGTTCTAATACTTATAATAAAAACAATATAGTATATTTTGGATACGGGTTTTTTTATAAAATAAAGTAATAAAAATAATTTAGAGGGTTGGATAAGTAAAATAAAAGAAAAGAACTTAAGAGAAGACATTACCTTTAAATCGGGTAACTCCCTTTGGTTTGAACCAAATAGTTTACTTGAAGTGATTTCTGCCTAAAGTAAGGCTTCTATGAGGATTATAGGGATGCATGGAGATTAATAGGAAATGGTTGGGATGATCCAAGTGGCATTATAGATTTGAGTAATGGGATAGAGTTGATGACTTTTTATAAGGTGGAGGAGGGGCTCTTTTGGAAAGTTTGAAAATATTATTTTATTATAAACTTATCTTCGGTTTCAAAAGTTCCAAAACTTATTAAAGATTAAGATAAGATGGATAATGTTAGAAATAAAATCATACAATAATAATTGGATAGGTTTTGTATATTGTTTTAATTTTTATAATCTTATTCATTTAAATCATTCATTAATGAGGTAAACACTGCATCATCATTGTGTCATAAATAATTTTATTTATTTGATGTACAAAAATTAAAAATAAAATAACATGATTTAGGAAATAGTTTTAGATTTATAATTAATCTTTATAGTCAATTCTATAACTTTTATAACCCCATGTAATTTGTTTTTACTAAAATATATTTGTTTACGTCATTTTTTCCTTTACTTTAAATCAATTAATATAAAGTGTCATTATGACTATTAAGTGCCTCCATGGGGTCCCAAAATCGACCCAATGAATCCAATGGTCAGAAATGTATCAATAAATAGGATTAGGAGATATTTTAGGATAATTTAATATTTTTATAATATTATTTTTTACCCTTATTTACCAGATTTACCCTTAAACCATGGTAAATAAAATATTTACCGAAGTAAATATTCATAATATCTAAAAATAAAAGTTACATTTTTACACAATTTGGACCTCCTGATTACAAATATTGAATCCATTTTTCCAAATTTAAAACACATAAGTGGCCGAAATTAATTTAAAATTAATTCCCGCTGCCAAAAAAAGTGTGTTTTTAAGAAATAATAACTATCAAAATATTGTCACTTGTTTATGTCCAATTTCAAAGTGAAATTACATAAAATGACCAAAATTGGATTAAATGGTAAATACATAATCTATATACACTTTAAAACCAATTAAAAAGATAATCTAACCATATAAAAAAATTAGATTAAAAGGCAGTTTCAAATTAAAATACAGTATTTTCATTAATCAAAAAATGATCTTTATCAAAAAAAACCAAACTTTCATCCATAGTAAACATTTATGTCATGATTAAAAACAAGATGTTTATTTTTTTCAAATAGAACATATAAAAGTGACAAAAACTAGATTTACAAATGGTTCGCATTCAAAAGTCAGTTAAATGACCTTTTAAAGAATATTATAGTATTTCTTGTTTAAAATGGGATTAATTCCTATTTTAAGCCTCAAAATTTATTTGGATAAATTTAAAGTCATTTAAAAAACATTTATAATCAAATATTAGTTATTTCTATTCATTCTCACCAAAATAATGCCTAGGCATTAACTACCATTTAAAATAATAATATTTTTATATTATTTTTCAGTATATCTCAACGTTTTTTGCAAAATAATATTACAAAGAAACCCATTGCTACGAGTTGAGTACGCTATCATAAATATCATCCCCTTTAAAGTAAAATCAATATTTAATTCACAAATATTAATAAATATGAAAATTTCATATTCATTATTTACCTGGGGTGTTACATCCTTCCCCTATTTTGGGAATTGCATCATTGCAATTTTAAAATTGGGCTCAGAAACTTTATTAAAAGTCCCATATTGAAAATGAGTTAATAAAACTATCACTTTTAAAAGAATGAAAGAAAATAAAAAAGGTCACCCGAGACAATAGATACTAGGATTCCATGAAAACATGGATATGGAGGTCAAAACAAACCATCTAGTTCTAATGGAGAGTGATAAGAAACATGATTAGGATAAAGTTAACCACCAAAAAATCAAACACTTATGATGTGTTAAACGATCATTGATACCCAGTAAGAAAAGTAAATGGAAAACATTCTTGTTTTAAGTTCCTTTTCATAAATTTGAGAATTTTTTTTAAGAGATTGAATAATAACATAAGGAAACATACTTACTTTTCATGTAGACTTTCATCCTTTACTAGATTTCTACCACAAACTCATCTATTCTCCAAGCGATGAGTATTCAAAATGAATTTTTCACATTAAAAATGTTATAAGAAAATTCTAGCGAATCATATAATACACAAAAGAAAAACTATATGTTCCCCAAGACTTTAGACATTGACCAAAACCAAAATAGTTAGTACAAGATCAGATAATCCTCAAAAAGTATAATCTTTTACAAAAAAACTACTATTAATCTTTAAAATTTGTCAAACAATTCCCAAAGTTCAACAAAGACCATTCAATAAACAACTGTACATAAAATTCATCAAAGTAATCCAAACAAAGATTGAATCACAAATCTTAGAAGGATTTAATCACACAGTCTTCAAAGATAAATATTAAAGTTTATCTCCAAATTATATTAGTTACTCTTAAAGTCTCATACTGAAGAGTAATTAACCTAATCATATATTCTCCATGATAGGTTAATCATTTTCATAGATAAGCAAAAATCAACTTATTCTTGATTCATAAAATCATTTAACTAAAAATAATTAGTCATACAAACCAGGGACTTCACGTAGTCCAATGGTAGGCAATAAATCCCAATCATACTTTGGTTGTACGTTTGATTCCCATAGCTTTGTTCGATGTGACAAGTTGTCACACAGACTATGCAGTACCCCAGTTTGAGGTATGTGACCATTTTTTCTATTCGTTTGTGCTTTTTTAAGTGGTTTGTTGGTGTTCTGACAATTCTGGGAAAAACATTTAAAGTTGTGGAGGATGTGATGGGGCACACAGTTGGCGCACGGTCTAAACAAACTGTGCGGCCATCCCAAGAAACTGTGCACCCTTGAAAGTGGGCCCCACACAGGTGGCTCTTGGTTTGTCAGACCATGCGGGAAAGTTGTGCGTAGTCCCTAGGTGAGACAGTGGCAACCACATGGTTGGTGCATCATTTTACAAACCGTGCAGCCACTTAAAGTTGGGGTTTTTAAGTCCTAGGCCACTTGAGATTTCCCATTTTCCCTCATTCTCCCTCCCACTCATGGCTCACGTGGGAGTTCTGGTATTCAGAGGTTGGGGGATCTCCTTAGCTCGTTTTGGAGGCAAATCAAAGGGGTTTCTTGGTGGAACGAAGGCAGTTCTCCTCATGTAAGTCCCTATTTTGGTTCTTTGAGGTTTTGGTTAGGGTTAGCCCTCTCGCTCTCTTAGTTTCCTATATCTACAAGGGTTCCATGTAGATATAGGGTTTTGTTGCCTTTGTGTGTTAAAGGCTGAGCTTTTTGATGTTAGGGAAGGGTTTTGAGGTGGTTTTGAGGAGGTGTTCACCTAGTTTAGAGTGTGTTTGGTCAAAGGGTCAATTTCGCCCAACCCTAAGAGGTAGGTGGATTCTCTATCGACTCCAATTTTCTAGAACTTGAATCTTGGTTAAAATTAATTTGTGTTACTTAAAATTAATTATATCTTTTATGTGCGAAATTGATTGGAAATCCCTTTGGTGGTGTTTTGGGGATTTTTTGGGAAGAAAGTGGATTTTGGGTAAAATATTCTTGTTGTGATTTTAAAATGGAGATTTTGAAATGGGTTGTTTGGTTAAATTAATTAAGATGTGTTGTGAAATAGTTTTTCAATAAAGGGGTTATTTTATTGAAATGGGAATTGGCATGTAAAAAAGGTGGAAGGGTATTTTCAATAAATGTTTGATTTATTGAAGTGGTTCATCATGTAATTGAAATGGTTAATTGCATATTTTTGTGACCTTGGTGGGTTATATACTTGTTTGTGGCATGTTTGAATGTTGTGTGGAAGTGGGCAGGAAGTACCACTATAAAAAGGTGATGTATAGTGGATGTAAGGGCCAGCATCAATATATAGTGGGCGGGAAGTACCACTTGAGTGGATTGGTGATGAATGGGGTGGACGAGGATGTGCCACTATAAAAAGGGGATAGATATTAGATGGAAGGACCACCATTAATAAAATGTGGGCAGGAAGTACCACTTGAGTGGATTTGTAATGAATGCGGTGGATGAGGAAGTGCCACTATAAAAAGGGGATGGATAGTTGACAGAAGGTCCACCATCAATAGCAAGTGGTCAGGAAGTACCACTTGAGTCGATTGGTAATGAATGGGTTGGACGGGAAGTTCCACCATGGTTTTTTGTGTGCTTTTTTGGTGATGTTTATAGATGGGGCTTGTGAGTGAAATATGAAAATGGTAATTGTCTTGTATCATGGTTGAATTGGATTCCTTGAGTGGCATGGTTAATTTGGTTTCCTTGTGTGGCATGTTTGGCTTATGGCATGTTTGGCTTATAAACAATTGGTAGCATGGTTTTTTTATATAATTTTTTTTATATAATTGTGATAATGGTTTTATCCTTGTGGTGTGTCTAGGGAATTCAGTTGTGGAAATCCTACTTGGTAGTTGTACTCACCCCCTGATTTGGAACTTTGGTGTCATTGAAAATGTCGTGTACCATGACATGGGAAAAGGTAAGGCATCACCCTCCTTTAGTGGTGCATTGTGATGTTTTGGTGGAGCTTGGAGCTTCGAGCTTGGTGTGGAGTTGTGGTGGTGTCATGGATCATGGTGTTTTTTTGTTTATTTTCAGCTTTTTACTTTGATATTTTGTGGACACATATTTTTGAATGGTTTTGGGGTTTGTGATGGAATTGTTAGAATCACATGGTTGGGTTTGAAAGTGCATGCATCTTTAGTTGTTGGTTGGTTGAGTTAGGTTATATTTTTAAGGGAAAATCATTCCACACTATTCCATGAATCCCTCAACATTTATTTCCAGCCTTTGGATCCTTGGGAACATCGTTTAAGACCAAGTAACCCTCACCACCTCCTCAAACCAATGGGGTAGGGGCGGGGTGTTACAAGTGGTATCAGCTTGTTTGGTCCTTTGGAGTTGATTCTCAGATTTGGAGTTGACATTCGTTGTGGTATATTCCTTGAGTTGAGATGGTAGAAAGGTATAGGAATGTCGAAGCGAGGAATGTATAGCATAAAAGGACATAGCTAGCCCTTTTATGTTGAACTTCATGTTACAAGGGAGTTTGGTACATAAGTGTTTTAGAGACACTTATAGGCTTTATCAATCTCATAGTCGTGGGTGTAGCCAATGAGATTCGCATGGAATATATGGTAGAAATGACTTCCCTCTAGGATGCATATTTTATGGGGCATAATGATTTATGGGCTTAATTGAGAAATGGTTTTTTCAAATGTGTGAAATTTTAATGTGAATAAATTTGGTATTTTAAAAATGGTGTGGTTTTCAAAAATGGTGAAACATGGAAAATGTGGAAAGGTGGAAAGAATCATTGTGATAGTGCTGTGTAATGTGATTTGAAATGGGAATTATTGATGTCTATAGAAGTGAGACTCATGGTTGTTTGTTTTCTATTTATAGAAATGGCACCGGGTAGGTGTCCTATAGACCAACCGGAAGTAGCCGATGAGAACGTGGTTTCACCGGAGTTGCTGGTGAACCAGTGGTTAGTCCAGAGCATAGTGAAAGCTTTCCCAGCTGTGGGAAGTGTGAATAGAGTGGAAGATCCAAAGAATGTTGATTATGCGGCTCAGTTTCAAAAGCACGATCCACCCATCTTTAGGTTGATTTGGAACCAGAAAGGGAAGTGGCGTGGCTGTCTAGAAAGAACAAAATTTTCAAATTCTTAGGGACGCCGGTAGAGATAAAAGTAATGCTAGAAATTTATAAGCTAGAGGATATTACCCTTAAGTGGTGGTATTTTGTATTCCAAGCGGGAATGGACCAGGGTATGACATGGGAAGGATTTGATGAATTGTTTAATAAACAATTCTATCCACATACATTCAGAATTCAGTTCAAAACTAATTTCTTTAGTCTAAAGAAAGAGCATATATCTGTGATGGAATATGGAGCTAAGATTATGAGCTTAGTGTGGTTTTCACTCGAGGTGGTGGGTAGCACGTCGTTAAAGGCAAGGATCTTTGAAGCAGAGTTAAGGAAAGAGATCCGTTCAAAAATAGCAGTGTTGTGTATCGGTGATTACACAAAGATGGTGAATCGAGCATCGGTGGCTGAGCGGGATCTGTTGGGAGCTCCGAGCGGAGGAAGCATGGTGGTAACCATATGAAATAGTGGGAACTATAATGTTGGGTTCAAGTAGAGGAGGGAAACTTATTCCCAGGGTAAGAGTATGACACATAATCCAGTGGAAGGATCAGTAAATTTTCCTCCGAAGCCCCAGAGCAAACCAGGATGTTTTCAGTGTGGCTCTACGGCACACATCAAGCAGGATTGTACGAAAAAAACTTGATCATGTCACAATTTCAAGTATATGGGGAATCCTAAGTGCTATTGTAGGAATGCTCCAATGTCGGGTGTGCAAGACACTCCTCAGGGATCGCAGAAGTCATATGCTTTGACGGGACGGGGACAGTAGCATACCCCTCGTCATCAGAGAAAAGTCAGTCATGTTGATTCTTAGAACCCCACAACTCCTCAGAAGAGCAATAAAGAGTAGATTGTGGCAACCAAGGCATGTTTCGGAGCTGAGCAAGTTGTGGTGGATGACCAGTCGGGACCATCCATGGTGCGAGGTACTATTCTTTTAAATTCTACCTTGATGTAAGTATTGTTTGATACGGGTACTTCACACTCTTTTATTGTTGAATGTGTGGTTGAGTTGTTGGGTTTAAGGGTATAAATTATGCCTTCAGTTTTGAAACATAAAACTGCTCTGGGTTTAATAGAGTTTCGAGCCTTCTTGTGTAGAGCATGTTGTATCGTTGTGGGTGAGGTTGAGCTAATTTGGAATTTCTCAATGCTTGAGATAGATGGGTATGATGTAATCCTGGGAATGAATTTGATGGTGGAGTTTAAGTCCCACATCATCTATAATTCACGAACAATGGATTTTATAACACACGATGGCGTTATACATCACTTTAGATGAGAGAGGCAGGAAAGGCAGGGTGCAACGGTTTTTTTGGCACCAGCAATGGGCACGTTATCGTATTAGTTGGCGGTGTAGTTGTTGGAATTATTAGAGGGTTTTGAGAAGAGTGTGCTTCCAGTAGTGGTGGATCATTTCATGGATGTTTTATCCGAATAGTTCTCTGGGTTACCTCCCATAAGGGAAGTGGAGTTTACGATTGATATCCTTCTGGGGACCATTCCTATCTCACTTCCGTCTTACCAAATGTCACCTACTAAATTTCGTGAATTGAAAGTTCAGTTAGAAGAGTTAGAAAACAAAGGTTTTATCCATCCTATCACATCTCTGTGGGCAGTGCCATTGTTGTTTGTTAAAAAAGTGGTTGGAACTTTGAGGCACTATGTTTATTATTATAGACTTAAGAAAGTTACGATAAAGAACAGATATCCACTTCTAAGAATTGATGATTTTTTCGACCCATTGAAGGGAGACCAGTGGTTCTCCAAGATTGAACTAATGTTGGGATATCATCAAATGTGGGTGAATAAGGACTATATTTTTAAAACATCTTAAAGAAGTCGATATGGCCATTATGAATATGTGGTTATTCCCTTTGGTCTAATGAATGCGTCAGCGGTGTTCATGGCATTGATGAATCGAATATTTAAGAGGTATCTGGATTCATTTGTGGTGGTTTTTGTAGATGATATTCTAGTGTATTCAAAGACAAGGGTGGAGCATGAGAAGCACTTGGAAACAGTTCTGGGGATCTTGAGGGATCATCGTTTGTATGCCAAATTTTTAAAGTGTGACTTTTGTATGCAGGAAGTCTGTTTTCTTGTCCATGCGATTTCTGAAAGGGGTGTTTCAGTGGATCTTGAAAAGATAGAGGTTATTATCTCATGGAAATCGCCAAAGAATGTGTTTGAGGTACGGAGTATCCTTAGTCTCGTTGGGTATTATCAGCGTTTTGTTCATTATTTTTCACGTTTGGCTTTACTGATGATAGTTTTGAAAAGAAACAATGTTCTATTCCAGTGGAATGAATAGTGTTGGTAGTGTTTTGAAGAGCTAAAAGGTTGCCTTACATCATCACCAATCTTGGTTTTTCCAAAACCATGAAAAGGGTACGTGGTGTATTACGATGCATTGGGATCAGGGTTGGGGTGCGTTATCATGTAATGGAATCATGTGGTTTCTTATAGCTCACGACAGTTGAGGGTGATGGAGAAGAACTACCCAAATCATGGTTTGGAATTGGAAGTAGTGGTTTATGCTTTGAAAGTGTGGAGTCATTATCTCTTCGGTGAGAAATTCATGGTATATATAGATCATAAGAGATTGAAGCACATTTTCTCACAATGGGATTTGAACTTGAGGCAAAAGAGATGGATGGAATATCTCTAGATGTTTTATTTTAATATGATGTACAGACTAGGTAAAAGAAATTCGGTGGTGAATGCATTAAGTATAAAATCATATACTCAGGTGTGAAACAGGCATCGGACCAGTGGTAGTTGATGTCAGTTATAGATGACATTTGGTTTTAATATGAGGACCAGAGCGAGAGAGTGGTCTTCTTTCTGGTTTTATTGATTCCTGACATGGTTGTCCTGGTAAAAGATGCACAAATATATGATTCTTAGTGTCTGAACCTGAGGTTGAAACTCAATCATGGGGAGACCATTGAGGGTTTTCAACTGAATAGAGATTCAGTTTTGTGTTTGTGGAATCATATGGTTATACAAGTTTCTTTTCAGGAGGATCTTCTCAGGGCGTATCATCATTCTGGGTGGGTGGTTTATCCTGGAATTTAGAAAATTTATAAAGCGTTGAAATCGTAATTCTGGTGGGATGGTATGAAAAGAAGAGTGGAAGAGTTTTTTTTTTGAGATTCATGACTTGCTAGTTGGTCAAGGAAGAGCATTAGAGGCCAGCGGTAATGTTGAATTCTTTACCAATCCCTGTTTGGAAGTGGGAGCAAATTGAGATGGATTTTGTTATACGTCTCCCAAGAATGATTAGAAAGCATGATGCCATTTTGGTGATAGTGGATCGGCTAAAAAAGTCTTCCCATTTCATTCCAATTCGTGAATCTCATACGGTGGAGGATTTGTCCAAAATCTATATCCAGGAGGAGGTAAAAAGGCATGGTGTTCTAGTTTCGATCGTATCCGATAGAGATCTGAGGTTTACATCTCATTTCAAGAAATCCTTATAGAAAACCCTTGGAACTAAGTTGACCATAAGTATGGCGTATCACCCTCAGATGGATAATCAATCCGAGAGGATGATAAAAACATTGGAGGATATGTTGCAGGCTTGTGTCATGGATTTTGGTGGCTCGTGGGTGGAGCACTTAACGTTGGTTGAGTTCTCGTACAATAACAGTTATCAGGCCTTCATACATATGGCTCTGTTTGAAGTGTTGCATGGGAGGCCGTGTCATTTTCCACTATGCTATGTGGAAAACGGTTAGTCCTAGATGGTTGTACCGAGCCTTGTCCTGGAGACTACAGAGAATATCAAGTTAATCAGGAAGAGAATGGAGATGGAAAAAGTCGTCAAAAAACGTATGCAGATCATCGTCGATGGTCATTGTCGTTTGAGATGAGTGATCATTTTTTCTTGGGGATATCTTTGAGGTTGGGTCATTATTGGTTTGGGAAGTAGGGAAAGTTATCTCTGAGGTATATTGGACCTTCTGAGATTCTTGAGTGGGTTGTTGAGGTGGCTTAATATTTGGATTTTCCACCAAGGTTCAGTGTGGTGAACAATGTGTTTCATGTGTCATAGATGGAAAATTATCAGCTGGATCTAGGACATATTATTCAATGGGATAATGTTGAGCTATAGCCAAATGCTTCATTGGTTCACGTGCCAGTGCGGGTTGTGGATAGGCAAGAGAAAGTGTTGCAGGGTAAAAGCATCGATCTGGTTCGGGTTTTTTGGTAGCATGGCCAGATCTAAGAGAAGACTTGGGTGTGGGAGAATGATATGGTCGAGCAATGGCCCGAGCTCTTTTGGAAAAGGGTGGGTTCACTACTTTCTAAGGATGGAAAGTCCAATGGTTGGGAGAATGTAGTGCCCCCAGTTTGAGATATGTGACCCTTATTTCGGTTCATTTGTTCCTTTTATAGTGGTTGATGAAGTTTAGACAATTCTGGGAAAAAATTTTAAAGTTGGGGAGGATGTGAAGGGGCGCACGGTTGGTGGACGGTTTGAACAAACTATACGGCCAGCCCAGGAAACCATGCACCCTTGACAGTAGGCTCTGCACGGGAAGTGCACCGTTTGTCAGATCATGCGGGAAAGTCGTGTGAATTCCCTAGGTGAGACAGTATAAATAGAACGGTTGGAGCATCGTTTTCCAAACCATGCGGGGTAGCCGTACAACCACATAATTTTTGGTTTTTTAAGTCTCAAGACACTCGGGATTTCCCATTTTCTGTCATTCATCCTCCCACTCATGGATCACGTGGGAGTTCCAGTTTTCAGAGGTTTGGGGGCTCCTTAGCTCATTTTGGAGGCAAATCAAAGGGATTATTCGGTGGATCGAAGGTATTTCTCCTCAGGTAAGTCCCTCTTTTGGTTCTTTGAGGTTTTTTTAGGGTTATCCCGCTCCCTCAATTGGTTTCATAGATCTACAAGGGTTGCATATAGATCTAGGTTTGTATTTCCTTTTTCTGTTAAATTTTGAGCTTGTTGATGTTAGGTAAGGGTCTTTGTGGTGGTTTCGAGGAGGTGTTCACCTGGGTTGGAGTGTGTTTGGGTGAAGGGTCGATTTTTCTAAACCCTAAGAGGTGGGTGACTTCTCTCTTGACTCCACTTTTCTAGAACTTTAATCTTGGTCAAAATTATTTTTTGTTGCTTAAAATTAATTGTCTTTTTGATGTAAGAAATTGATTGGAAATACCTTTGGTGGTGTTTTAGGGATTTTTGGAAAGAAAGTGGTTTTTGGGTAGAATGCTCTTATTGTAATTTTAAAATTGAGGTTTTAAAATGGGTTATTTTTTTAATTAATTAAGATGGCTTGTGAAATAGTTTTTCAATAAAGGGTTTGCTTTATTGAAATGGGAATTGGCATGTAAAAAGGGTGGAAGGGTTTTTTTAATAAATTTTTGATTTATTGAAGTGGTTTGGCATGTAATTGAAATGGTTAATTGCATATTTTGGTGACCTTGGTGGGTTATATGCTTGGTTATATCTTTTTTGAATGTTGTGTGGAAGTTGGCGGGAAGTACTACTATAAAAAGGGGATGTATAGTGGACGGAAAGGCCACCATCAAATGAAAGTTGGTGGGAAGTACCACTTGAGTGGATTGGTAATGAATGGGGTGGAAGAGGAAGTGCCGCTATAAAAAGATGATGGATAGTGGATGGAAGGACCACCATCAATAAAAATTTAGCAAAAAGTACCACTTGAGTGGATTGGTAATGAATAGTGTGGACGAGGAAGTGCCACTATAAAAAGGGGATGGATTGTGGACGGAAGGGCCACCATCAATATCAAGTGGGCGGGAAGTACCACTTGAGTGTATTTTTAATGAATGGGTTGGACAGGAAGTGCTACCATGGTTTTTTGTGTGCTTTTTTGGTGATGTTTGTAAATGGGGATTGTGAGTGAAATATGAAAATGGTTATCGGCTTGTGTCATAGTTGAATTGGATTCCTTGCATGGAATGGTTTATTTGGCTTCCTTGTGTTGCATGTTTGGATAATAAACAATTGGTAGCTAGGTTTTTCTTTATATAAAATTCTTTATATAAATGTGCTAATGGTTTTATCCTAGTGGAATGTGTAGGGAAGTCAGTTGGGGAAATCCTAATGATTTTTTATACTCACCCCTTACTTTGTAACTTTGGTGTCTTTGTAGATGTCATGTACCGTGACATGGGAAAAGATAAGGCATCACCCTCCTTTAGTGGTGCATTGTGATGTTTTGGTGGAGCTTGGTGTGGAGCTGTGGTGGTGTCATGGCTCATGGTTTTTTGTTGTTTAGTTCCCTCTTTGTACTATGATGTTTTTTGGACACATCTAGTTGAATGTTTTTGGGGTTTGTGACAGAATTGTTACTATCACATGGTTGGGTTTGAAATTTCATGCATCTTTAGTTGTTGGATGGTTGAGTTGGGTTATTTTCTTAAGGGAAAATCATTACCCACTGTTCCTTGAAGCCCTCTGCATTTATTTCCAGCCTTTGGCGCCTTGGGAACGTCGCTTAAGGCCAAGTAACCCTCACCGCCTCCTCAAGACAATGAGGTAGGTGTGGGGTGTTACATTCTACGTGTTGTCCTTTTTCAAAAACCATATAATTTTATGACATTTCAAAAAATGATTTAAATTCATCAAAAATAACCATAACATATTTTAACCCCAAATGTTATCTAATAACTTTCATTTTGAATCTCAAAATGTAATAACCTGTAATTTCCTCGAATTCAAGGATCATATAAACCCAAATGGTTCTTTATAACTATATCCACAAAACAGAAAAGATAATTCTTCTTTGAATAATAGTTTAACATATCAAACTCCAGGGTTACAGATACTAGAAAAAGTTTCCAAAGTAATCCCATCATTAATACATTTAAACATATCATCATCCATAACTCTTCAATTCCTCAAATGTAGAAATATTAATCATAAAACATCCTTCTAGATCCTTTACCATGTTTTTCCATATTATTATTTTATAATTCTTTCCTACAAAGAAAGTAATGCATAATGTCTTAAGATTTCAGTAATTTCAAAACATGAGCTAAGAAATAATACATACCTTTCAAAGGTCATTTTTAGTTTCCTCATCTTCAATTGGAATGGCATTAGAAATCAGAAAACGTATACTTGTATGATCCTACTGATCCCTTTCCAGAAACTTCTTTGCAAGACATCTATTTGTGTAGTGCCCATGCACACCACATTTAAAAAATTCAATTGACCCCTCGGAAATAACTTCTTTCCCTTTCCTAGAGTCAACTAGACGCTTCCTTTTTCCATGGAAGGTTATTGCTTCAAGAACTTCATTACCAAATCTGAAGCATATTATCGTCCCTTTGAAGCATTTTCCTAAGTTTTTATTTCCACATCCTTGACACATAGGTTTTTTAATATAATAACCTTTATCATTATTACCTGAACTTCTATAGGGATTTGTTTCTTTCATGTACAATGCCTTATAAAAATCTCCAAGGTTCAGGTGGTCGATCATGACTCTAGATAGTTGGTTGATAATAACCATAAGATCTCTCATTGTAGCTCCCATTTCATTGTATTACTCATTCAGAAAATTTTCCTAGTTTTCTTCACATCCATAGTTACTTTGGTTTCCTCTAGATCCAAATATTTAATAAAACCAAAAATTTCCGTGTGAGTATATCAGTAAAATCATCATATACTATCTTATGAGGAGGCTAAACACTAAAACAAACTTGTTTATGTTATCTTAAACGCATTTTATTTATCTAAAAAAACTATGACTCTTTCTAATATGCTGATCATTATGGTTATGTCACTTGTTCTTTAATAACACTCTAACCTCTAAAGTTACTAAACTGACCTTTGATACCGACTATAAGGACCTAGCCTTAAAACATTACATAATCTTTAATTAAATTAATAATTCACAGTGAGGATCTTTTCAGGTTTATATTTATAGAGAATTAGGCCACAACTATTACATATCAACATGAAAATTAAATGTAGACACTAATACTCAGTATCCATTTTATCCTAAAATAAAAACTCTTAAAAAGAAACATTTCTAGTTCCATGTTTTAGACTCCATGACTTTTCCTTGATCCCATCCTTGACCTTATTCATCCTTAAGTCATGTGGAAAACATTTCAAAAACATGGGATGAGAATAAAAATCTCATTAAGGGTTAAAAAATAATGAATGAAAGCATTATCCTATTAATAAATACAAATCAATGAAACCATACTTTTCAATCATAACATACCTCATAAACTCATAATATTTATGAATAAAAAACAAAAATTATAAATCATAAAGGTAACTTATGGAATACATAACATACTTACATTATAGATATCACAGCTACATAGGAAGTTACATTGGAATACCCATCACACTATATTCCCTAAATCTCTTAGGATAAATAATAAATTTTACCTCTGTCACGTTACCCAATGCATTGAAGAGCTATCTCGGGCTCACCCTCCCTAGGTTTATCATGGAAGCACCCATATACATAAACAAAGCCCAAGAACCATAACATATTCATAACACATAAAAAATCATAATGGAAGGAAAATATATGCACATTTCAATCGCAAAATATTAGTTCAAGATATTGACATAATCAATGATTTATCAAACAATTTTCAAAATCATTTAAAACATTTAATAAATTGATTTTTGAATCAAAGTGTCCCATACCACTTTGAAGCTTTTAAAATAAATTTTAATTTCAAAACATTCAGGTCTATAAAAAATAAATCCTTATGCCTATTTTTAAAAAATGTGCACTAATGAAAAATATTTAGAAGAATAAATCTTTAAAACAATTAAAACAATTCTTTCATTAAATATTTCCTTGCCACATGACAAAATACTTGAATAAAAATAATTACAAAATAACATTAAACAAAGATTATAATATCATGATAATAATTAGATTCATGATATAATATTTAAAAGTGTATTATATACACCATATAATAGTTAATTGGTCTATAACATCAAATAAGTCACAATGGACTATAAATTGAGACAAAGACCTGTACAAATATTGTATCCTTAGATTAATGATAAATAAATGATATAATTATGTATGAAAAATAATAATACACCCAATATAAGTTGATATTAATTGTAAAACAATCATAGGTCATTCACACATATTCATAGCATGTCAAAATCATGAAGTATAAGTTTATCCCAAATAATTGATATTGGGTTAAGAAGTTCTCTTACAGAAATTCAATAGCCAACCGATGTCACTTTAAAATTCAGAAAATTAGTTGATGAGAGATAAAAGGGTATATAATCACATGGAAATGAAATTTACATCAATAAGGATATATAATAACATATCCCAAAATAATAAAAAATAAATTAAAAGACATGAAATTAAAAAAGTCTTTGACTAAAAAGAGTATGGTGAAAGGTTCCCTTACCGATTTGGTAACTTACAAAACATACTCCCCATAAAGGAAGGATCATAAAATTAAGATGTAAATACCCATAAATTAAATTATATTACACAAATAATACAATCATGGGCATTACATACACCACACAAAAGGAAAATAGTGGAAAATATAGCATGAATCTCACGGGAGTAAAAAGTGAGATAAAAACCCCTTAACACGTTATAATCAATCGAGTCGTATGAAAAAAAGTTAATAACCACAAAATAAATCACATAATAACATGAATATAAAGATAATAATGATAATATGTATCAAATGGAAGTTCAAAATACACCACATGCAATAAATAAGTGGTGAACAGCGGAAATCTCACAGAATTAAAAGTGAGATAAGAAACCTCTTACCTCATGTCTGACTTGACTCATTTGATCATTGTTCTTCCTGAATAATAAAATTAAGTTGATTTATACATTCTTAAGAACCTTTTTCATGTTTATTATTCCTTTTATTTCACTTATTACCTTTCTATATCATTAATCAATTATTTGAATTCATATTGGATATTTTATCAATGGTGAGAACTTGAGTAAAAAATGAACTTGTTATAATTAAAAATTGTCCAGGAGGTAAAAATTACATTATCCCCAGAATAATATTCCTGATTTAGATATCATATATATCAAATATTTCTATTATAAATGTATTTATAATATTACATAACATTTGGAGATAAGAAATGAAATGCACCATTCCTGGAGACGGTAAGCCATACGTACGCATGAACACTAATTTCATTTCTATTTCCTATTTAATGGAATGAAAATGTAATGATAAATATTTATATTATAATTACAGTATAATATCAAATATAATTTAATTATCTTCATCCTTTATATGTTCCACATATGGCATGAACGAGTCATGTCACTTTGAGGGGGCGGTAGTCCGCACTTCCTCAAATGAAATTATCCTGTTTTCCCATTATGGGAACCATAACGGTATGATATAAATGTAAAATCCAGAAGAATGGAAACAATATAAATATAATATATATCATATAAAAATATAGTTTCATAATAATTTCCACCATGAGAGGCGATGGGAGATAATTGAGCATTCATCGTTTCGTGAGGCAGTAGTTCGCCGTCTAGTGAAACAGTATGTTCTTTACCCATTAGATGAAGGTGTGTGTAAGTGTAGATTAAATAATTATTATAAAAACAACCTAGTATATTTAGGATACTGTTTTAGTTATTAAATAAATAAATAAAAAGAGTTTAGTGGGTTGGAGTAGTAAAATAAAAGAAAATAACTTAAGAGAAGATGTTACCTTTAAATCGGGTAACTCACTTTGGTTTGAACCAAAAAATTTTATTGATGTTATTTATTCCTAAAGTAAGGCTTATAAGAGGGGGATAGGGATGTAGGGATATTAATTTGTCAGATATTGGACAATCCAAGGGGCTTGAGATGTGTGATTGATGGGTTAGTGGTGATGGATTTTTATAAGGGGGAGGTGGGGCTCTTTAGGGATGTTTGAAAATATTATTTTATTATAAAAATATATTCGGTTTAAAAATGTCCAAAACTCATTACAGTATAATATAAGATGAGTAATTTTAGAAATAAAATAATATAACAATAATTGGATAGGTTTTAGATATTTTTTAAATTTTTTAATCTTATTTATTTAAATATATCATTAATGAGGTAAACACTGCATCATCATTGTGTCAAACATAAATTTATTTATTTGATGTCAAAAAATTATTAATAAAATTCCATAATGTAGGAAAACGTTTTATCTTTCTAATGAATATTTATTTTTTGATATATAACTTATATAACTTCATGTAAATTTTTTTTTACTAAAATATATTTGTTTATGTCATTTTTTCAATTACATTAATTTAATTAATATAAAGTGTCATTATCACTCTTAAGTGGCTCCATGGGATCTCAAAAGTGACCCAAGGATTTACATGGTCGTAAATTTATCAACCCCTAGAATTGGGACACATTTTAGGGTATCTTAATAATAGTATAATATTATTTTTAACCTTTATTTACCAAATTTTCCCTTAACCCATGGTAAATAAAATAATTACCGAAGTAAATATTCTTAATGTCCAAAAATAAATGTCACCTATTTACAAAACATGTACCTTATGATTAAAATTATGGAATACTTTTTTTCAAATTTAAAACACATAAGTGGCAGAAATTAATTAAAAATTAATTCTCACTGTCAAAACAAAAAACGTGTTTTTAAAAAATAATAACTATCAAAAGATTGACACTTTTTTTGGTACAATTTCAATGTAAAATTACTTACAATAGTTAAAATTGGATTAAATGGTATATAAATAATCTAATTAAACTTTAAAACCAATTAATAAGATAATATAACCATATAAATAAATTAGATTAAAAGGTATTTTTGAATTAAAATTCAGTATTTTTCACTATTCATAAAAAAATGAACTTTATCGGAAAAATACCAAAATTTCATCCAAAGTAACTTTTGATGTCCTGATTCTAAATATGAATTTTATTTTTTGAAGTAGAATATAGATAAGTTACAAAAACTAGATTTAAAAAGGGTTCTCCATCAAAAGGCAGTAAAATGACCTTTTAAAGATTATTAGAGTATTTTATGCTTAAAATACGCTTCATTCTTATTTTAAGCCTCTAAAATTTATTGGATAAATAAAAATTCATTTAAAAAACATGTATAATCATATTTTAGTTAGTTATATTCATTCCCTCCAATACAAAGGCTAGGCATTAACTACCATTTAAAATAATAATATTACTATATTATTTTCTGGTATATCTCAATGTGTTTGCAACATAAGATTTCATAGAAACCCATTGTTGCGAGTTGAGTACGATATCAAACATAGTATCCCCTTTAAATTAAAATTAATATTTAATTCCCAAATATTAATAAATGAGAAAATTCCATATTCTTTGTTTACCTGGGATATTATATTTTATGTTTAAATAGTGTTTTTCAAATAGGAAAGGATATTTTTCTCAAGAAATATTTTAAATGAACCTTTAAAAATTATTTTCCATTTAATATTTCTTATATAGGTGTTAACTGTTCATTATAGGGGATATAATACAAGGATACCGTTAATATTCATTCTCTAAATTGTTTATGTTTTGATGGAAATATATTTATAGAACCTGCTTATTTTTCATGAGTCAATCATGTTCCAAATATATTGTTTTGAAACTCATTTATTTTACATGGTTTTTTCATGTTTCAAAGATAATAATATGAAACTCATTTATTTTTGATGGTTTAATTTGGTTATGAATGAATAATTGTTTTTATATGAGTTCTTATAATGATTTGAAAGCTCTTTATACTTTACTCATGTGGTGGTTCTTGGACATAGATTATATAATGGGGCATCCTAGATAGATCTAGGTATGTTCGTTACAACTTATAGTATGGGGAGGCCCAGATAGCATTATGTAAGCCTGTTATATCCTACATGATGGGTGTACCCAGATTTTTCTCCAATGCATTGGGTAAAGATTTATATCTCATGAGATTGATATGAAAGGAATGGGGAGTAGACCTAATTCAGTAAGTGAAATTTTCTACTATGATGGTCTTTAGAATGATCATTAACTACTAAGATGATCTTGGGAGTGAACCTTTACTACAAAGATGGTCATGGGAGTACACCTTGACTACTAAAATGGTTTGGGGTGTGAACTCATTCCACTAAGATAGATTTTATAGTGAGCTTTGAATACTAAGGAAATCATTGAATATGTTTATGTGTCTTCCATAATTCCATGTCTTATTCCTATGTTATTCCCACATGGTTTATTCTCTTGAGTCCCTTACGATTCATGTCTTATTATCTTACTATCTTTATTCCATGACCCATTTGTATGATATTTTATATTTAGTGAATGATCTTAAAATGTTATGTTAATGTTATCATACCATTATGTTCATGTCATAATTACATATCTTTATTATTTACACTTACTGGTAATATGATCTTACCCTTTATTATGTTTCCTATACCAAAGTTGTGAAGATATTTTTTAAGTAGCTGTACTAAATGGGAAGTAATTTCTGGGAAACATAACTGATCTTTAAACAAGTTAGAAGATCATGTTCCAAGTTTCCAATGACACTAAACTATTATGGTTCTAAGGAATATACTTTTGTAATGTTATATAAATTCATCTAAAATGATGTAATATCCATTTATGAGAATCTTCTGTTTCCATAACTTTGACTCCCAAAAAAACTCAAATTACAACCTCTATGATATCTCTCTTAAAATCATTATATTCTTATCATACCCAAAAATTTTATCATCCATTAGAAGCTCATAAACTTCTAACAAAAAAATGATCTGTAAAGTCTAGAAGAAGTTGTATTTGAAGTTATAATGGCATGTAAATTTGTTTTCATACCAATATTTATTTACCTTTAAAATATTTTTATAAAAAATATACATAAATATATAAATATTAAAATGTGGAAACAAATAACACCAATATAAAATAAATGATATAATATATAAATACCTCATTATTAATTTGTTGAAAATATCTAAATGGAAAAAGAAAAAATGGTTGATACTTTGTCCAACTGTAGTGAACTCATCTATATGAAATGGTACTCTTATGGATCTATTAATAATATCCTTCAGTATTACCCTAAGTTAATCCATCTCTATCTAGTGATGATGAACAGATATAATATATAATCCCATATACAACAACATTATATTGGGAATCCTCTACATATAAATCATAGTTGATGGGAATTTTTTGAGGAGTAGGTATAGGATTTTGATATATAGACATAGGTGGGGAGTGGGATATGAAAATAAAGGAGTAAGAGTGTGATATATATCCTGAAAATATTTTTTCTTATATATAAAAATCAACTGCACCAAAGATCTAATCCTCTACTCCATTATCTTACCCATATTTTAAACTTTATATTATAAATCTTCTATTTTTCTTTTATATACATCCTCCTTTGAAGAAGCATCGGAATGAAAAAAATACTTTTTTGATTGATACACCCACCTCGTATCCTCATACACGACATGGGTGTTCATGATTTCATAATTAACTAAATAAAATATCCTTAATCCCCTCATGTTTTAAGGTCCCTTATGTGCTCTACCACTGAATGGATTCCTATATATAATATTCAAAAATTAATTAGTCAGTCATAGAATATTAAGAATGAAAATAACTTAAATAACATAAAAACCTAAATAAATCCTTATAATCCTTTTATCTATATCCCCCTAATCTTCTATAATATATTTTCCATTTTTTATCTAATACCTCTTCCTTTTTTCATTTCTAGTTGGGAAGATGAGGGACAAACACTACGGAGCCTGAAGACACATATCTCATTTTTTTTAAAAACCATCCATTATTTTTCCTTCCAATAATGTATACCCTCCGCAAGATAAAGAATAAGGGTATCTATTTTTTGATTTGATCCCATGATAAGATTTCCTTAGTTATTATAAATTTAGGACAAAAATCATTAATATAATAATTATTAAATAAAAAACTTATAAAATATGTAATAACACTTACAAAAAATTATTCTTATCATATAATTTCAATAAATTGATTCTTTTTAAATTCATATATAAAAGGATATATATCATAAATATTTTAATTTTATCATTCCCCAAAAATGAATATGATTTCTGGTTTTATTTAAATCCATCCATTACTTAGAAAGAAAAATATTAACATCTCTACTTGACTAGTCTACTATCAGGTATATCATATGTCATCTGATGTGAAGGGTAAAACATATATTAGAAAACAAATTAATGTGAAGTAAAAGAATAATAGATGATATTACCAAAATTATCTCTCATAACTGAGATATTTTCACTTTATTGACACTTTTCAAATCACAAATCAAAATGTTAACTTTACACTGATCATTCATTGCTCAAAAAAGTCTTATATTATTTTGAATTTGGACCCCGAGGATTACCATTATCATCAAACTCAATATATATCCTCTGTTCCTATCTATAGTAAATTAATAATTTTGGTAAATGTGTGCTACCATGCTTTCCAACCCTATAGTCCTTCCTTATCCATATGGAAGTAGAAGACTCGTGTGTAGAAGGATAATAAGGATACTCTATATAAGCATGTGTATAGTCCTCCCCAGAACCTTATGGAGACATATATTTTTATCTAACATTATCGTACAAATTAAATAAAAAACCTATTAGTACAAAAATATAAAAATCCAACGGTTGAATATAAAATTAAATGACAAATGAAAAATGATCCAATAAAAAGTAAATGAAATTAACCACATTTTTATTCATATTTGTTAAATTAATTAGTTAAAATGTTGACAAATTTTATGAGATATTAAATGATAGAAAAAAGAAGAAACCAAAATTAATTAAAATATTATATAAATACAACTATTATATAAATATTTGAATAAATTTTTAAAATGATATAAACAAAGAAATACAATACAAAACAAATCACTATTTTTTATATTCATTAGATTAGTTCAAAACAATTTTTAAAAATATTGATAAATTTTGTGACATAAAATGAAATAGAAAAATAAAATAAAACTACAAAATATTATATAAATCACGCTATTACATATAAATTTGATAAAAATTAAAAAATCGTATAAAAACAAAAATATACTAAACTGAACTAAGAACACTTTATCTTATTTTTTAACAATTAATAATGTTAAAATATAATTGAAATGATTTATAAAACATAATATGATATTTATTGATGAAAAAATCTTTATTAAAATTTTTAACAAATTAAAAAGTTACATATAATGTTGAATAATTAAAAAATGATACAAATAAAACTAAAATAATCTAAAAACTTATTATATTGCTTAAAATATGTGTTTAAAGTAAAAAAATTAAAACTAATATATCTAAAATTTTATGAAATTTAAAAAGTTAAATAAGAAATAAATATATATTTCTTGTAATTTTAAGAAATGACTAAAAGTTTTTTTGTATATTCATTCTTTATGATTATTCTGTATAACATAAACCATTTATATGATATGGTCGTCAATATTATCAAATAATATTTCCATTAAAGTAGTAATATCAAATAAATCATCATTGTCGTTAAATTTTCATCACTAAAATAATAGTTTTTCCCTGGAAAAATAATAAACCACTACACGTTTTACGATTCAAGAATATATAAAATTTATTTTTCATGTGTTTCTATGATAAAAGGATCATATGTGTATTCTAATCTATTCAAATTAACTAGTTTAGTATTGAATTCATTGTGTTTGAAATTTTTATTACTGATAACCCATTTATATTTAAACAATAGAACTTGAAATTTAATGTAATTAACAAAAAATATTTATTCATTAACTTTATATTATGAGCTTGATGCAGAGATTTGGTTCTTAATTTTTTTCACTCAAAAAATGCATTGCTTCTGCAAACTCTAATGAACTATTATTCCAGAACACACTTCTTTTTTATTGGTCTTCAGTATAAAATATATACCCATAAATTTTAGACCTAGACTATGTTATAAAATTTAAACTTTGGTCTCCCACTACTAATACTAATATTTTTAATGCATCTAATCTACCATGCAAGCTCTCTTTAAACTATGGAAGAAAATTTGTTATGCACATTCCATATCCATATAACTTTATTCTTTATATAACGTTATTTTAACACATTAATATGAATTTTAATATATTGGTGTGAATTATATATGTTATTCAAGAAGTATAAATGTACATAATTTATTTTTTCACCTGACAAAAATTTTACTTTCAAGAAATGAATCCCCTTTCCCCCAAAACAGAATTGTTCATGGAATAATTTACGCAAACTCATGTAAACCATTGTAAAAAATTAGTTTGTAAAAAATTTATAAAATACTCATAAATATACTTCTCAACAATAGAGACTTCTATTTGATATATATTTTTAACATATACCTTCAATATCTTTCTATACCTTTAAAACTGTTACATAAAGTGTATATATATATAGGACCTGAATGATTTATATCTTACACCAAATTAACCAATAAATACACCATGATATCAAAAAAATTTGGTAGAATGTGCATTTCCAGTTGATAAATTATAGAAACTGTATCATTTTCCAAATTGTTCAACAAATTCATATTAATAAAAAAAATCAATTGAAATTGAAAAAATATCATACATTCATGATAGTCAATCTAACATTGATGGGTGATATTCCATTAAATCAAATTGGTAGGATTTGTTTCATCATGAAAAATAATGATATTTTATTCCTATTAACATAAAATCTTTTAATGACATAATAAATTTTACATTTGAAGAATAATCATACATCACATTGACACCATGGAGGTACTGGAAAAAAATTATTTTATTCCTCTTGGATAATTTATAACAAACCATATGTATATATGATAATATTCTATTAGGAGTGGGAGTTAAATCCAAATATATTCCCATTAAAAATAATTCCAATCTTGTATTGATCTCATCCTTAGTCATTACCTTAATATATCTAAATTTTCTAATCAAAATTTCATAGATAATCTTCTCAACATGAATGAAATTAGTTTTATGTTTGACCTCATAATATCTCCAAAATTAGATCTCAAAAAATATTGATCATTTATTTATTATATTTCTATCATTACATGAATTTTCTATATTTCTAAATTTGACATCAATGTCTTCCACCCTCTCAAGATACTCATCAGTTGACAAAGTTTCTAGAGTAATATAAAATTTATTTGAGACATTGAATTCCTTTTTTTAATATTTAATAAAATTTATCCATAGAAAAAAACCTTTCAGGACCCATGTATTCTATTTTTCTTCCATATTGTAGTTGATAATATGAATTCCATTAATTCCAAATTGGATAATATGAATTCCCTTTATCACTATATCAAAATAAATTTCTATATGGTGGGACGTTATTTATAGTGAACATAATAATTTCATGTTGTTGAAATTATTCTATTTTAAAATAATATTACAGTTTGATACCTTCCTCTAATAAAGGATTCAATTAATCAATTAATAGTGAAAATAAAACTTCAATATCCTTTCTAGGTTATTTTGGGACATATTTCATTACTTAACATGATATATTTTCACTTCATACAAAAATTAGAAGATAATTTATAAATTATAAATAGAATAGGCCGTGAAAAAATGATACTAAGGATCTAATATGGATTCATTTAATCTATGAAAAGACTATGTTTGATATTTATAGCTTCATTTCCAAATGTTGTAATTTTTTTATTAATTTTTTTCTACTAAAAACAATCAGCTGAATGATGTAATTTTCTATCACATGTTCACTTGTTTTCAAGGAACCTTAAAATTTTTGCATCATTTGAATTTACAAATAAATTATTTAAATGAATAAAAATAATAATATACCAAATTTATTTATAATAATTCTTTGGAATTTCTAAATTAGACTATGATTATTATTTTCGATTAAAATTTTATTTCCCACATTTATGAAACTTTGAATGACTTTCTTATTCCTTCCTATGTAGAACATAATAATTTGGGTAGGTATGTATTTTATAATAACCAAACCCCATCTAGAATAATATTTAATTTTCATTATAATGTGAATCTAAAATATCTTATTCTTCATTAAGTATATGTTTTAATAGTTATATCTACACTATAAAAATATTATCACTCCATCTATTTGTTTCCTTTAAGTTAACTAATCATAACACCATTGATAAAACCATAAATATTTTTAAAATGTGAATATAATGTTTTTTCAAAATCAATATATAGAAACCCAATCATTTGTACTTTCTCAATTAACTCTACTCTAATATCGTGAATCATTTCTTCAATTATATCAGGCTTTTCATCTTTAAAATATTCATCATTAATAGATTTTGAATTCTTCCCAATTTCGTCATGCCAATTCAATGGATTGTAACTCACATTAAAACCATGATAAATTAAATAATCATCGATTTATCTGATTTGAAGCCTTTTTATATTTAAGAATTTCGAATATGGGTAGAAAATAGGTCATTAGTTAGAATATTTTAAAAAAATTATAAACTCTTTCCTCATATTCATCACTAATTCACCTTGAATTAATCCAACTATGACTCATTATTACCTATTAAAAATTAAAATCATTGAATATAAGTTATTTTATATTAAAATCGAATTTCACATTTACTTTTCTAAATAATAATACAAAGGAATAAATTTCATAATATAAATGGAAAAATGATTTTAAATATCTGAAATTTTTATTTATTTTAAATTATTTAATAGGAATATACACACTTGTTTTAGAATTAAAATATAATAGTTGATGAAAATTTTTCTAGGTATAATAAAAATATTATAAAATAAAAAAAAATAGGAAAGTGGTCGTGAAATTCACTAAGTGAAATAGTTCTATAATGTCCTTTGTTATTTATTTTTTTAACAATAAAAAAAATATTCCACACATAATATCTAATATTAGAGAGTGAGAAAACATGATATTACAAAATTTGTGATAGATAGAAACATTAAAAAGTTTAATAATAAATAAAATAGAGTATTTCTTAAGTGATATCGTGTATTATATTTCTTGGATCTAAATAATGAGTTGTTATGTTAATATAAAAACATAAATAAATACATTATTTTTAGAGTACCACTATGTAAGAATATTTATTTATATAATTTATCCAAGTCATGTAAGGTAGAGTCATTTTTTTTTCAAAGGATAACAATATGAGAAAAATATGTCTGAATTTAGGACATGAATTGATATAGTTAATCAAATTTTAAAAAAAATCTAGAATCTACATTATCATTGGAAGGGAATGAGTGACCTAATAGGTAAATTATTATAAAATCATTTATATTATTGTTTTCTTTATTAAAAACCCAAAACACCCATTCATAACACAATAAAAAAATTATCTAAAAAACCTAAAACAATCATTCAATAAATTAAACATAACTTAAATGTCATGGAAAAAGTAATTGGTAAATTAAAAATAATTTATATATTGTGAAAAATAAATGAAATATTTACAGGACATACATACATAAAATAATAAATTATAAAATATAACACCCATTAAATATTAATTCAATAAAATTAAACATACCTTAGATGTTGTGAAACCTATTAAATAATCATTAAATAAAATATAAAATGCATTAAATACACCTTAAACACACACTAATTAGTAAATTGACATTATTTATAACACATTCATCAAATATTAAATCAATCAAACAACAATTCAAAAATTTCCCTTCATGAAATTAAACAAACCTTAAATAATAAAAAAAATAAGAACTGTGAATACAACCCATGAAGAAATATCAAAGAAGTTATGAAAAGGGTGGAAATGAATAAGAATGAGGTAGAAAAGGTGGTGATGTAGAGGATTGAGAGGTGAAATGAAAATGGTAATGGATATGAATAATGAGAGAGATATATTGGAGAAGGTGGTTCAGAAAAACAAAATTTGGGTTTTTCATGGGTGAAATCAAACATGAGGCTAAAAATATAAAAAATGAACAATGATTTTCCAAATTCTTAAAACTTTTTCTATCTATTTATTAGATAAATGATGTTGAAAATACTTTGTTTATGTTTATTATTTTATAAGTGATGTATAAAACCTATAGATTTTAGTTTTTATATTGATTGAAAAATTAACTAATGTAAAAAATAATTTATCAAATTGGTTTTCAATAACTGATATTATATACACGACACTAAAAAAACTTTTTCAACTAGTAAAAATATATCTATTAAAGGTTTATTTCAACTTATAAAATAAAATTTAACTGCGTTAAACTTAGGTCGTTATTTATTTCATCATATAAGATCACAAATATCTTAAATTTTTTGGATATTCAATCGCCTGACCTGTCAAATTAATAGTTCATATAAATATTTAGTCAAACCAAAACTTAATAAGAATATTTTGGCTCATTAGACATGGTTCCATTATGAATTACATGTTTTGAACCCACATGGTAGTCAAACTAAACTATACCTTTCAAATATTAATAAACAAAATACAAAAATGAATTTTAAATTATAATGAAACTACCAAACTATTCACAACTATAAAATATCATTATATGAAATAGATTTCTACATAAAAATTAAAATTATACTTTATAAAGGAAACTATTCCCATGTCACCTTTATAAGTTCAAAGAATTAAAAATCAATATTCTTACCCAATGATCTCAAAACCATTGAATAATGAAAATTTAAATTTTTTTTAAACCCAATATCTCTAATGAGGCATTACTCCATAAATGGGACATGGGTGACTAAACTCTCTTTATTAAGTATTTCTTGAAAACCAAGAAGCATTTTTATCTATGATTCCCTATGATAGATTGGCGATTGAGAGGAGGATAAATTATTTCTCTTACTTTATTAATTCTAATTCTTTTAACTCAACCTCTTAGACTGGTTAAGGACTTGATCCAATTTATATTTTCTCACAGTCTCACCTCATGAGAAGTTCTAAAAAGAGTAAACACAACACATATTATTTACAAGGTTTTTTTAGAAATACCTAATCCTTCCTATTATTGTTTAGTCCCTCCAATAATGTATTATTCCACTATATTCTCAAGTGGTTACACCACATAGCTTTCCAATTTGGTCAATATAGTGTTCCACTATGTTCTGGATTCCAAAGTCCCACTAGAAGAATAAAAATCTCCTCTATAAATATGATTTAGCAAGGAAATATCACATTTTTATCAGGATTATTTTTCACCAATTAAAGTTGATATTCCTTTATTTAGATCAACTGTCCTACTTATGTACACCTTCAAGTCTATACACCTAGGTCTTCATCAGAATAAGGATGCCCAACTTGCTAATCTTTCCAGATCTTCACATGATATGGTTCTCCTTAGAACTAAAACTACTCTAGAATAGAATATATCTTACTCCATGGATATCTCCTAGATTTTAAATATTACTTCTCACTTCGATACAATGAAGTATCATTCTCTTAGTTCTTCATATTTTTCACGCACTTTTTTATATGTTCTTAAAATATTCCCAAATAATTATTCTAATTTTCTAAAATTATATTCAAAAAAATAATATTAGGAATATTAGTTTTAAAAATAGAATTTTTGAAACTCCTTAACCATCAATAACAATAGTGATATCAACTTTTAAATCCATCAATGTATTCCCAATTTATCATTTATTCAGACTCATTTAAATTTCTAGTCAATAATTCCTCTAAAATCATTAAATATTTTTGGGTTTCATAATTCTTATTCTTCTATAAATCTAATATATTATAATAATTTTAAATTTATATCCATTTGTGTATGAACTCATTAATTATGGAATGGAACCTATATCTCATAGTGTGGAACTCAAAAACATCAGTTTACCCTTTAATTGGTTATTCATTCAATCACTGATTAGATTATGATCATTTTATTAAATATAATATTTTGATTTAATTAAGATAATTTTATAATCATCATCATATTTATTTACATTTATTTCATAATATATCATTATGAAATTATTAGGATTTCCCCAAACTATAAAATCATAAGAGAATGCTCTAATATCATATATGAACACAAATATTATACGGGAAAAGAGAAATATCATACACACAGAGGTATCTTATGAGGTTCTCAAATATCATATGTGTTCCATGAAAATTTCTATGAGATCTCTATGAAATTCATATGCATAATTTTTTTTCAATTTTTCTTCCTTTTCTAAATTTCATATGAACTAAAAAATTCATGTATTCCAGAGAAGTCATACACACTACTCAAATTCTTACGCTCTCTATATAAAAAATTAATACATGGAAATAAAAGTTGTACATGATAATGAAAGTCATATATGCATCTGAGGAAGTTATACGTTACCTAAAAATAACATATGTCATATTATATTTTTTTTTTATTTTTTATCCTAGAACCACATTTTTGTACTTTGATTACATGTATATTCCATGTATTGAATATTAATAAAAATTATTATTACATATTGATCATTGTTCTACATGACTCTAATTTAATAATTTTTTAGAGTATACAATTCATTTATAAGGTCATAGTAGTTCCCTACAATGATGAGAACCTCGATGGGATATGAATATACTCTTAAATAATTTTTTTGGTTGGATAACATACTATGATAGGAAGCATAGTATGTAGACCTTGAGATGAAAGTACTCATAATCAAGTGAGGCTTATTATCAGGAAGTTCTCACTTGGTAATCTGCAAGATGGAATATTATGAGAAAAAAACTGCTAGTAATAATTTTTTATGTCTTGGTGTCATCAGATATTCTGATCTATGAGTGTGTGTAATGGTCATTAGACTTAATATTATTTTTAATTCATATTATAACATGAGTACTTGGATGTATTTAGTAAATCGTGATGATAACAGTTCAAAGCAAAGTTGGATATTTGGGTGTTTCACGAGTAACATTTCATTAATGGATAAGTCAAGGAAGGATTTGTCCCTTCCATCTTGATGGAAGATGATATCTTGACCCCTTTATTGGAATGGAATAATCGCCCAAAATTCCATGGCCATAGTGTAATGATGTGTTTATTTCAGAGATTCAAAGAAAGACATATCGAACATATATGTTGGTGACATGGATGTGGAACCTATTTAATGAGATGTTGAGACAAAGGTATTATATTACATAGTGACTGTTCGTATATGGTTGTCATCATTATAAAATTAAGTTCTTTATATTCGTTGTCTTCACTCGTTTCTAGATACTAATATTGGACTCTAAGTAATCCCACCTAATACCAATGGGAAAGAATCCTATAGGGTCACACACTTAGTATTTCTATTGATCTTGATTAAATTCTACTTGAATTTAATTATTGTAATAAATATTATTCTCATGACCAAGGTATAATTTTCTTCAAGTTTTATTGATTTCTAATATTCAAAACGTAATAAATAATTATTTTTTTATTAATAAATAATTTATTTGATTATGTGAATATGTATAAAATATTTATTCATTTGATTGTGAATAAAATATTCAATTTAATTATTAAATATTTTAAAAAAATATTTATTTTCTATATTGTGAATAAAATATTTATTTGTCAATAAAATATTTATTCGGTTTTTTAATAAATTCTAGAGGATTTTGAACTGACCAAGATTGAGATTGGTGAAAAATATTAATTGACAATGCCATTATATAATATTTGTTATTGTGAAAGTTTGTGTGAACTATAAAATAATAATTATTATATTATTATTATGTTTCGTGGGGTTTATTAAAGGTTTTAAATATTATTTAATGGTCATCATGCAATTAAATAATATTTTAACCTAAACCCTAACTCTATAAATATACAGTTATTTCTACTATATATTATATCCAAAAATTGAGAATAAATAATTTTTCCATCCAGTGAATTCTATATCAACTTCTACTCTCCCCTATCAAGAATAAGTAGTGTAAGAATGATTTATTCCTGACCGAAGAATGTGCGATCAAGAACGAACAATGCAAGGCATTCGATTCACCCCACTATCACCTGGGGATCGATCATTGGAGAACGTGTGGATTCACTCTATATGGATTATATCCTTGAGTCTTCACGGCATAATCAAGTCAATATGAAAGGGACTTTTCTAAAGATCAAAAATCATCAATGAAAAAAATTCCTAACTCCATATATTTGTTTCATGAGATATTAAATAAATTAATTATAAATTTTACATTCAATATCCTCACACGTGATTTCAGGAAATGATTATTATTAAAAGAAATTGTTATATATCATCCACCACTGTAGGCTTCTATAGCTCTTGAAACCATCAAGTGTTATCAGAGCGGTCACATCTAAATTTATAATTATTGTTTGATTTTTGATTTATACAAAATCATGGTTGAATTTTCATTTCTAATTATTCGTTATTTAATCTAATTTGAATTAACATGGTTTAACATATTAATCATATTCATTCAGTGTTTAATTTTATTAAATATTTATGAATAGATTAATAATGATCGTAGATGCCATTGGGAAGTTCCAAATATTTGGCTGGTAAAACTGGGTTACATGAAATGTATCCCGAGTGTATGTCATGTACCCTGTACATTATACCTATATGTTTTATGTAGTACATTAAACTCAGTGCATTTATTTCACACAGTGTGTTGATCGGGCAAACTTAGCACACTGAAAGTAGAAACACGGAGTGTTGTTTGCATGTACATGCCTTGTAATACAGGACAATTAACACACCAAATCCCCAGGAATCTTACTAGGATACACAACAACTGAGGTACATGTCCTATAGCTGGACTGTACACATCGTGTTGTCTCCCATTAAATGATATAATTAAATATTACATTAAATTAAAAATTGTAGCATTAAAAACAATGTTTTGAAATTTAATCATGGTTTTAATGAATATTAAATTCACAATTAATTTTTATAATTAATATTTTATTTGTGTTATGTTTTTTATTTTCCTTGAATGCCATAAATGATGAGTGTCTCCAATTAAGATTGGATTATTATTAAGATGAAAGTCAACTAATTAACTAATTAATGCAAGGATGTTTATCTTAATAATAAAGAATGGATAATGAAATGAATACTAGCTCGTTACTTTTTCATATTAACTTCATGTATGAAAGATCATGAGCTTAACCAAGACATATGTATGTGTAGGAAATTATTTAAATTAATTTATTGCATGGGTTTCCAAATATTTGATATTAAATAAAATGATGGACTGTGAGTCATCCTTCCCTCTATTATTATCTAGGACCTGCTTGTCCAAGGATATTTATATTATCACCTTTAACCAATACTTTGGTTCCCCACGCCTGCATTTGAGTAATAAATTCTTGTAATTTAAGGGATCATACCAAGGGTGTGGAGGGAGTTCAAGATGGAACCATGATTATTCCAACTCCATGATACATATATATACAGGTGGAATGTTGAAACTCATGCCATGGCTGAAAAATAGAGTTATTCCCCAAGTTCATAGGTCTATTTAATGTCCTCTAATTAAATCAACCGTTAGATAATATCATGATCCAATAATTTACTTTATTTATTTATTTTTATCTATCTGTTATTTATTTATGGTATGCAATACCGTAGTCACATAAATGAATAAATTAATATGAAAAGATAGAAATTAAATAAATTAATTATGTGTAATTGTTTTATCCAAAATGGTTAATTAATTGAGTAACACCCACTTAATATTAGAAAGATAAGTAAAGGATAAAACAAGATAAAATTTATGCATAAAGTTATTAAAATCCCTCAACCAAATATTATGTTAGAAAAATTCTTTTATTACTTGATTTGGAATGAAACCATATTAATATGGGTAGTACATGAAAAAATTATGGACACTTACTTTTATTAGAGGAATTTCATGAGAATTTTTTGGATGACAAAAATGAACGTATATTAAGTTTAACAGCAAAATTCTATTAAAAAAAATTTAGAGGCAAGTGTTGAGGAAATCCTAGTCAGGATTTCAGGATAGGGGAATTCACTCAATGGATCAAGGAGCTATAAGCCAATTATTGGAAATACATCATACCTAAATTAATTTCTTATGATTTTCATGGCCAATTTTTTCATTATGAAATTGAATGGGGATAATTGACACTAGTATGTTATAGAAACTAGAAAATCTATGTTAAATAGTGAGGGATATTGGGACTTGATAAAATAGTGGGATATTTAATAAAAATTAATTAATTAATTTATTATTCCTCATATAATTTATAATTAAGAAAATTTCTAATAATTTTTTCTTTTAGTTGTAGAATAATATGTAATTCCCATCATCTACACTATCTCTACGATCAATATTGGAGAAATACTACCTTTTAACTGGAAGTAACTTCTAGGAGTGTTTTAGATGCCTTTGGTTTATGCTACGCCATGAATGGAAATCTTACGTGCTAAAATCCTTGATCTTTGATATGGCTGCTAAAGTGGTGAGTGATGAAGAGTTATTTTAATATAAAAAATGTAATTTAATTATTTTTTCAGAAAACATTAATAATTTTGAGACATTTCCTAAAAAACATTGCAAATTTAGAATAATTTCTTAATAATATTGATAATATAGCATCTTCTTTAAAAAGAGATACTTATAAATTTCTCCAAATTAACAATGTTTATAAATGTTTCCAATTATCTACATTTATAAATATATCTATATTGGAGAAATCTATAAGTGTCTCTAAATTAGAGACACCACATTTTGTGAAATTTTTCAAAAAAACTTCGGTAAATGAATTAGCGACATTTATAAATGTCCCTAATGAAAAAAAGTGTATCTAAATAGTGTTTTTTTGTACTACATGTCTATGAAAAACATTTGAGAGACATAGTCAAAATTCAATGTTTGATGAATTTATCAATGTATAACTAACTAATTAATTCTCACGAAAACATAGATGTGTATAGCATGCTCGAGAACATATGTGGTATATACTAAGAGAAATCTAGATAGAAATAGTTTTAGATTTCCAAGGTTTCATTTCAAATCAAAATTGGAGTGGGTTCCCCAGTTGATCCTCACATAGTCATGATCGTTGGATACATTAAACACCTACAGGATATAGGGTTTAAACTCACCAAATTACAGGGCATAAATCTTATTCTATCATTAGTCCCATAAATCTTTTCTATATTTTTTGTGAATTTTAAAATGAACAACATTGATAAGCCTCTGCCAGATATTATCACTCTTTTTCTCTAAGTTGATAAGCATATAGAGAGAAAAAAGTCTTCCATCCTTATGGTGACCAAATGGAAAGGGAAATCAAATATCCCTAAGTCAAAATCCTCTTCAAACCCTTCCAATAAGATGAATATCAAGAGGAAATCAATGGAATAAGATGTTGTCTATATTTCATGTGGAAAGAAGGGACACTGGAAGAAAAATTTCACTCAACCAAAGATGCAAGGGGAAGTTTTAGGTGCTTTTGTTATTGAGTAAAATTTATCTGTTTCTAAAAATCGGTTAATAGATATATTTTTTGGTTCTCACATATGTATTCAATTAAAGGAACCAATTATATTCATAAATATTGACCGAGGGGAGGTATATATATGGGACACCAATAGAGTTAAACTTGTTATTTTAGCTATTGGGGACTACCACATCACATTCTCAGCTAGAATGATATTAGTTTTAAAGGGTTTTTATTATGTTCCTTCAGTTACCAACAATAATATTTCTATATCCACACTAGATATGGATGGATTTATTTTCAAAATTTGGGAATAAATATTTCTTCTTTTCTAAATATATATTTTTTTATGGTAAGTAATATTTAAATGGCGGTCTTTATATGTAGGATTACACAAACCGAGTAGTGTAAATCGATAATGATGTTACTTTAGAAGACTCTACATTCAATTTTGGAATCACTGACTAGGACTTGTAATTGAAAATCACTTGACTAAATTACATCAAGATAAATATTTAGATTATTTGGAACTAAAACCACTTTGTGTATGTCATGCATGTTTACAAGGAAAATTGACAAAATCCCCATTAATGGTAAAGGTGAAAGGGCTAAAGAGATTATTTAATTATTTCATACCAATATGTGTGGATCATTTCCTGTTGAGGTAAGGATTTGGTACTCATACTTAATAAATTTTATAAATGATTTTAGTAGATAAGGATATGTCTACTAAATGATCTATAAGTACAATTATTTTTATAAATTCAAGGAATACAAGAATGAAGTTGAGAACCATTTTGGAAAAAATATTAAGAAAATCAACTTAGACCATGGTGGATAATGTCTTAATCAAGCCTTCATTTATTATTTATGGGAGTTTAGGATATTATATCAACTCAATCCTCCTTATATGCCTCAGTTTAATGGATTAATAAAAATTAGAAAATGTGCCTTGTTGAATATGGTGAGATCAATGATGAGTTGTGTGAGTCTTTCATTATCCTTTTGGGAATACGCATTAAAAACAGTATCATACTTACAAAAATGAGTTCCAAATAATGAAATAGATGGTATACCATACCAATTATTGAATGGAAATAAACCTATGTTTTCTTACTTACATGTATGGGGTTACGAAGCATTTTTTAAGGCCTCTTCAGGTAATAAGAAATCACCCCAAGGTATAAAGGGTATCTTTATAGTATATTCTAAAGAAACAATAAGATTCTAACTATACAATTCTTCAGAAAAAAAGGTTATGGTTGAAAGAAATCCCACATTCTTTGAGGATAATCTTATATTTAAAATAGATAGTGGGAGTGAGATAGACCATGATGATGTTTGGGCTCAACATAAACACAATTTGGCACAGGAAAAAATTCAACAAATTCTCATTGAAGAAAAAATTACTACAGGGACACAATTACTGCATAGGAGTACTAGAGATGTTAGATTACTACAATGGTATGGTTTTCTAGTCACTGAATATGGTGACTCATTATTAGTTGATAATAATGATCATCTAGCCTATAAAGAAGTAATGAGTGTCAAAGACATTTCCAAGTGGAAAGAGGAAATTAATTCTAAAATGGATTCTATGTACCAAAAAGAAGTTTGTATTTTGGTAGACCCTCCATTAAATATAAATCCTTTTGGTTAAAAATTGGTATTCAATAAGAAACTAGAAATGGAATGAAAAGTCATAACTTATATGGTTTTACTGATTTTAAAAGGGTTCAAACATCATCAAGTATTTAACTAAGATGAAACATTTTCACTAGTTACAATGTTTAAATCCATTAGAATTATACCTTTCATTTCAAATTTCCATGATTATAAGATTCGGAAAATGGATGAAAAAATAGCCTTACTAAATGGGAACCTTCAAGAAGATGTCTATATGACACAACATGAAAGGTTTGTGACACAAAATTATACCAACGAGGAATGTAATCTAAAAAGATCCATTTTTGGGTTAAATAAATCATCCAGGACATGAAACATTTATTATTATGAGCCCATAACATAATTTTGTTTCATACAGAATGACTAAGATCCATGTGTCTATAAAATATTTGGTGGGAGTACAGTCATTTTCTTAATAGTATATGATGATGAAATATTACTCATTGGAAACAAAATACCAATCATACTATTTATTAAAGAGTGATTGAATAAATTCTTCTCTATGAAGGACTTGGGAGAGGAATAATATAGTCTTGGGATAATAATTCATTGTGATATATCCAAGAGGTTACTCAACCTAATTTAAAGTATATACATTGATAAGATACTGAAAATATTTAGTATGCAACCATCCAAGAGGGAATTGTTGCTAGAGTCACATGGAATTCATCATTCTAAGAAAATGTTTCCTTAGACACATGAAGGATGAAATGGAATGGAATGGATTATATAGTGATTAGTTATTGTTTTCGTCATATTTTCTATGTTATATACTAGGATAGATGTTTTCTAAAATGTAATAGTAAGATATCAAGTTAATCTAGGTGAAATCAATTAAATTTAAGTCAAAAAAATACTTATATATCTCAGGCATACTAAAGATATGTTCTTGTTTTATAGAGGATATGAGGATCTAGTCATCAGAGGATATGCATATGCTAGTTTCCAAACTGATCAATATGACATGAAGTCACAAGTGGGATACATGTTAATTTTGAATGGAGGTGTTGTGAGCTGGAAGAGATCAAATTAGGATATGGTTGTAGATTCTACAACATAGTCTGAGTAAATAATAGCTGATGAGGTAGATAAAGATGTTTTGTGGACGAAAAAATTCATCCAATGTCTTAAAATGTTACCTATTAGTATAAATCCTATCACACTATATTATGATAATATTGTGGTGGTGACTCTTGCAAAAGATCCAAGGTCACATCAGCGGATAAAGAACATACATCAAAAGTATCATCTATTAAAGGATTTGTATTGGAGAGGTTATGTTACAGTGATAACTATTTCCATGGAAGAAAACATGGTGAAACCATTGACTAAATCCTTGACTCATTAGAAATATGACTATCATCTGAGGTCTAGTAGACTAAAGGTTGTAGACAGTTGGCTCTAGTCTAAGTGGTAGTTTGATGGAGTTGGATTCCTTGGACCAACTATTTGTACTTTGATTACATGTACATTAAATGTATTGAATATTAATAAAAATTATCATTAAATATTGATAATTTTTATGCATGAATATAATATAATAATTTCATAGAGTATACATCGAATTGATAAGGTCATAGAAATTTCCATCTATGATGAGAACCTTGACGTGCTATGATGATATTATTAAATACCTTTTTATGGTTGGATAAGGTATTATGATGGTACACATAGTACATAGAATTTAAGGTGCGAGTACCTATAAGCATATGAATCTTATTCTCATGAATTTCATACTTAGTAATCTCCAAAATGGGAGATTATGAGAACAGAACCGCAAGTAGGAATTCTTCATGTTTTGGTGTCATCAAATATTCCTATCTGTGAGCATGTGTGATGGTACATAAAATTTAAGGTTATTATTAATGCATATTACAACACACATACTTAGATGTATTTCATAAAACATGATGATAATAGTACATTGAAAAGTTGGATACGTTGTGTGAGTCATAAGTGACATATAATTAATGGATAATTCGAGGAAGGATATATCCCTTCCATATTTATGGAATCTGATATATCAAACCTTTGATTGGAATGGAACTGTCAACCTAAATTCCATGTTCATTGTGTAACGATGTGTTTATTTCATATATTCAATGAAATATGTATCGAGCACATAGGTTGGTGACACGAATGTGCAACCTACTTGATGAGATATGGAGACAAATAGATTATATTACATAGTGAGTGTTTGAATGTGGTTATCCTCATTTCTACATTAATTTCTTCCTATTGGGTTCCTTGACCTATTAAAAGACTTTAATATTGGACTTCAGGAAAGCCCGACTAATGAATATGAGAAAAAATCCAGGAGGATCACATACTAAGTGTTTCTGTTGATCTCGATTAAATTCTACATAAATTTAATTATTTGAATAAATATTATTCTCATGACTGAGGAATAATTTTATTCAAGTTTAATTGATCACTAATATTCACAAGGTAATGAATAATTTTTTTAATATTAATAAATAATTTATTTGATTGTGTGAATATATATGTAATATTTATTTTATGTATTGTGAATAAAATATTTATTTTATTTTTCGAATATTATTAATAAATATTTATTCTCTAGATTGTAATAAAATATTTATTTATGAATAAAATATTTATTCGGTTTCTCAATAAATGCTAGAGATGTTAGAATGGACCAAGAATGAGTTCGGTGAAAAATATTAATTAACATTATCGATACATAATACTTTTTATTTTGAATGTTTGTTCACATCACAAAATAATGATAATGATATTATTATTATGTGGAATGGGGTTTATTAAAGGTTTGAAATGTTATTCACAACATTAAATTAAATAATATTTAAACCTAAACCCTAAATCTATAAATAGATGGTTATGTATATTGTATATTACATCCAAAAAATGATAATAGAGAATTGTTGTGAAAAATGAATTCTCTTTGGACACCTCCTCTCTCCCTCTCAAGAATGAGAATACATGGGATATTTATTTAGGACTGAAGAACAATCAATCAAGAATGAATAATAAAAGACATTTGATTCACCACCATAGAACCTAGTGATCTAGTGGTGTTGCTCAGAGATAATTGGAGCACATTTGGATCACTACTAGAAGAATTTTATCCTTTGATCCTTATAGTGAATTGAAGGAAATATGAAAGGGTCTTTTCAAATGATCAAAAATCATCAATGAAGACATTTCATATGCCCAAATATTTATTTCTTCAGATATTAAATTAATTAATTATCAAAATTATGTGCAAGATACTCACTCATGGTTTTAGGAAACGGTTATTAAAAGAAATTTTAATATATCACCCACCACCAAACACTTTTGTTGTGCTTGATACCATCAATATTTTACTTAGGAGCTTTTATAACTTGATCACAAATAGAAATGTCTTATGTGACTTCTGTAAAAATCATATATATTTATTGAAATTATAAAACTCTTCTAATAGGATCATAACCTATTTTAAACATTAGATTACTTCCTCAAACTTGATCTAAACTATTTTAGACAATGTAAGTTCACCTACAAACAATTTTCTTTGATTTTATTAAATAATATCACTCTAATAATCACAAAAAAAGTTATTTGTCTTCAATTTATCCATGAGATATTCAAGTAGAAACCTAAAAATTATTTTTCCATTCAACATGGTATTTCACTCATATTATCTATACACTTTGACATTACTTCTCATAGTCTTATGGACTGAAAATAAACTTCTTAAATTGGAAAATTCAATCTCCCACATTTTTATTTGTTGATGAATACCCCTTTTATCTTATCTAAATACAAATAAATTCATATCCCCCTTATTGATAACAAATGAAAAGGGTATATAAGGGTCTTCTCAACTCATCATCTCATTCACAGGCCTTCAATACATATTATTATCCTCCCATAAATTAGAGTCATAGATTGAGACAATTAAAAGATAAGGATAGAACCACATGACTTTCTTAGAAAAGAGCCTTTAGTTAGTCAACTTTATGTTTTTCTGGAATAGCTCTATATAAAAAAAGTTTCATATAACCAAGGTTTTAAATATTTTCTATAAACTCACATAAATGTGATACCGACTCAAATTTCTCATTCTAGGGGATGATCAAATATTTTTATCAAGAATCTATAATTTTTAATATAACTTCAATAAATACGTTATAACAGTTCAAGTGAACGACATGTAACTCCTCCTTTTTTCTCATATTTTCATCAACCAACACTACCCCTTTATAAATATGTTGGGAACAATCAATAAAAATAGATAAAATTATGATTTTCAAACCTAATTCTCTAGTTTTTTATAGCTATCTAGAAATTATATATTCATTTCATGATATCACCTTAAGGAATGTAATTATTTTCTCCTTCATGGATGTTTGGAATATACCATCATAACAACCTTCTTTGTCTTACAATAGTGATATCTTCATTATTATCGTTAAATTCTATAAAAGTTATCATAATTAAAAAAATAAGGGAATTATGAGGGACCTCATAGTTCTTTAGTAGTAGTAGTATGGATAAAAGTTTCCTCTCATCTTAGGACCCTAATTACTTCTAAAATTAATATGGAAAGAACACTTTAGTCACTTTTTTCTATGAATAGTATTAACAAGTTACATGATCTCTTTCTTCTCCAGAACTACTTTCTTGTGTGGAGTAGTCCCCCCCCCCCCCCCCCTCATTCATTGAGGAAATCTAATTTCCTAATACTTGCCTTTTCTTTCACATCAATTCTTCTTAGACTGGTAAAATTTACATTCAATCTTTTTAAACATGACATGTCTATCTACTCCTTTATACTAGTTTTCATTGAGAATTTATATCACCACTTGTGGACATATTATCATAATATTTTATCTCTTTCCATATATCCACTCGTTTTCCTTCATCACTATCACTAATTTTTGAATTTTCTATTTTTTATCTATTTCCATCTAATCAGAATACACTGATAGACATTATTATTGACAATATTAGCTTTCTTGGGTTTCTAGGATTCTTTCTTATCATCCTAAACATTTCTTGACTTTAATTTAGTTTTATTATAAATTTTATTCCCTTTTGCAATATAGAGAACTTCTATATAGAGAATAGTCATGCACTCCTAAAACACTATGACCTTTATAACGACCCATACTTTACATACATTGTTAATACTTCAAAATTGAAGCACACTTATTACAACATATGCCAAACCACAATGGACCGTATAGGTATAGTGTCTTTAGAAACTGGGAAACATAAACAACTGGTTCATAAATCTTCTACAGTGTCTCCCATTTATTTCATCATATCTAGGGTCCCATTTAGCATATTCTACTTAATATCCATCTTCCTGACCTGGGGAAAAGAAAACATAAAAGGGTGTGCTCAAATGCTCAGCAAGGGAAAATAAAGGAAATAAAAATCATATCATATCTTTTTGAAAATCATAACCTCCAAAAGAGATCATAATATCTTAACATGGAATAAATCATAGAAGTGAAAATGAGATCCCCATAATCATAACATGAAACTTTAAACTTTGTGGCATGCACACATAATCATGGAAAATCATTTCTTGTTAGTCATGACTCATTGCCAAGACTATCTTAGTGGACAAAGCCCCTTTCTGAACCGAGTCACCCTCGTTCCAGTCCTGTTTCACTGAACCGGTATAACCTACCGTTCCAGCCATGTCTATCTCATGAGATATAAAATCTTTACCCAATGCATTGGAGGGATATATAGGTCCCACCCATCTTATAATGAATCCTTTATTATGTGTACCACTTAATCATAAATAATACATCATCGCATAACACATATAACAAAAATGGGATTCTTGAAACATCATGACATCATAAAACAAATCATATAAGGTAAATGACTTCAAAAAAATAATTCCCTCAAAACATAATCAAATCAATGTAATAATAGGGATAAAAACAGAACCCTATATTATCTTAGATGGAAAATAATTTTGATAAAACATTTGAACTCCATTCTTGAGGAAAATATCCTTTCTTCTTCAAAAACACACTTTTCTTTTCTTATCATGTCATACAATTATAAACTAAAAGAAGTTGATTAAAAATAAACTTGAAAACTTGTAAAGGAAGATTCTTGGAAATAATGTTTTAAAAATCCATTCATGTCGTATAAGTTAAAAAAAACATTCTTCGTACTTTTGTCGGAAAAGTCAAAAAGTACATCGTACGACAAAAGATTCCTTTCATACATATTACTAAAAACTCACCGAAGGGTAAAAATGGATTTAAACAATTTTAGGTGGATGGAAATAATATTACATATTGATGAAACATGGATATGGATGATAAAATACACCCCAGTAAATACTTACGAATAAACAATCTCGGATAAAAATGAGATTGTGATATTTTCCCTTACCTTAGGTCCGATTTTCTTTGTACGTGTCCGAAGCTCCTGTATAATGGTTTAAATAATGTTATTGACTTATTCCAGAATCATACATATTGATATTATATCATATATGGTCATATTATTAGCTTCTTGTTAGTAATATTTCATTGTTACTTGTTACTCGGGTCTTTATTGCCTTTTGTTCTTATGCGTGTTTTGCCGAATAAATTCTTATTCTTCTTTTAAGGTTATAGATACCTTATATCCAGAATGGTATTATTGTAACATATATCATATTTATTCATTCAATTCATTTATATAATTACTATGTAATGATGATCATGTGGAATGAGTCGCATCACATCGTGGAGACGGTTTTCCGTACGTACGCACGAGTGATGATATCGTTCCTATGATCATGGAATTGTATTGGAGTATATATATATTATTTGAGTATCAATATTACTTTATAATAATCATAAATAGTTACTCATTACACCATTATACCCATCCTTGTAAGGTGGTGGTGGAAAATAGATTACACCACGGCGTGGAGACGGTATTCCGTACGTACGCACGCGCGGTGATTTCATTTTTCCATAGGATGGATAGAAGGTGAATTGGGGTTGTTTCATATTTATAATAACATATCAGTATGTAAGTAATACTTATGTTATTACTTTATCATGAAACAACTAAAGAAGAAGAAGTTGAAGAAGAAAGATATTGAAAAGATCGGTAACGGATATTACCTCTTCTTTGGAACGCCTCTTTGAATCCTCCACTTAGGGAACTAAGATTGGTCTTTTAAGAAGACCAGGACCTCTAGGATTATTCTAGGGAAGTGTAGAGGAGAAAATGTCAGGGGTTGGCCGAGCTTGAGTGCTCAAATTGGTGTGAGGAGGAGGGGGAGGAGGTGCTCTTTTATAAGGGAGGAGAGGGGCACCTTAGGAATATCTCAAAATATTATTTTATATTAAAGTCAAAATCGGTTTATAATGGTTCCAAAGGGTCTTATTTCGAAGCTAAAGTGGGTATGGGTCGCAATCCTATCAACCAATAGGATTTAGACAAGTTTAGGGTATTATTTTAACCTTATCAATTAGATTTAACTCTAAGTTAAATAATTTAACTTTTACCATGTCTTTTTGTTTTCTTTCACTATATGGTTAATACACTTACTATAACATGCCAAACGAACCCCAAATTATTTATTATTAATATATATATCCTTATCTAAGTCATTTTGCCGAAGCTTAGATTTTTAGGAATAAAATAACAATTAGTAATATAATATTTTATTTAAAAAATATTTTGTGTCAATTTTGACACTATTTGATATATGATTTTTGTGAAAGTCATAACAGAATTATATGTTCGAACCAAGTTGATTAAATCAACACTAATATATCATAGTAACCTATAAATATAGTTTAATTCATAAAAAGTCTCAAATTACATTTATTTTGGTGTTTATAACATCAATTATGTCAATATTTCAGAAATAAGATAATTACTGCATCATAATTGTGTCATAAATAAATTAAATTATATAATGTCTAAAAATTATAAATAAAATACCATTATGTAGGAAATCTTTTTATCTTTCTAATGAATATTTATAGTCGAATTTATCTTATGTATAACCCCATATTAAAAATGTTTTAGTTATTAAACTTTGATTTTTACTATTTTAACTATTCATTAAATAAAATAATATTAAATGTCATAATCTAATCCAAGTGGACCTAAATGGTCATATTATATTCATAAGGTTGTTTTTGGTCGAATTACACTTATCAAATAGAATTAGGACATGTGTTAGGGTAATAGTAATATCATATTTACCCTTAGTTACCCTATTTACTATTAACCGTGGTAAAAAAAAGTAAAAAGTTACTATTCACCAAAAATTATTTTCATCTCATTGAACCACATTTTAGTCCTTGATATTAACCGTGTCTGTCGGATTTTCGAAATTCCATTCACAGAAGCGGTAAAATTAAGTTTTATGCAAAATTCAGCTTTTAACCTACCACTTAGTGGTTTCACTATTCATCAAAAATTGAATGTTTTCAGAAAAATACCAAAATTTCACCCTAGGCTAATTTCGGTATTCCGAATCCAAAAATGAAGTCCATTTTGAAAAATAAAATTTATAAAATTTCAAAAAGTGGTTATTACTATTCATAACGGCTAGTTTTAATAATATTTTAATAGCATATCGTTGTTTAGTGAAACTCAGTATTGCGTACGACGCAAGCTATCGAGGAAGGTCGTGATTGCGTGTAAAGTAAGCCAAGAAAGTGTTGTGTAGAAAAAGATTCCTTTGATGATTTATATAACATAAAAGTCTTGGGTGTTACATTCTACCCCCCTTAAAAAGAATTTTTCCCTCGAAATTCGTCACTTTGTAACAAACAGATGAGAATACTTCTCCCTCATCATATCCTCAAGCTCCCATGTAGCTTCTTCAAGTTGGTGGTTCCTCCATAAAACTTTCACCAATCGAGTGGTCTTGTTTTGTAGGACTTTTTCGCTACGATCCAGAATCTCTATCGGTTGTTCTTCATAAGAAAGATATTTCTCCAGTGGTACAACTTCTGAGCTGAGTACATGTGAAGGATCAGGTATGTACTTTCTCAGGAGAGATACATGGAACACATCATGAACTTGAGAGAGATTCGGTGGAAGCGCCAATCGGTAAGCTACCTTTCCAACACGATCCAGTATTTCGAAAGGACCGATATATCTAGGGCTCAACTTCCCCTTCTTTCCAAATCTCATAACCCTCTTCCAGGGAGATATTCATAAGAACACTTTATCGCCCACTTCAAACTCTAGGTCTTTTCTTCGGTTGTCGGCATAACTTTTCTGTCGACTCTGAGCTGCTCTTATGTGTTGTTGAATAGATTTGACCTTTTCTGCCATTTCATCAACGAGATCAGGTCCTAATAGCTTTCTTTCCCCAACTTCATCCCAGCAAGTTGGAGTCCTGCATTTCTTTCCATAGAGAGCTTCATAAGGAGCCATCTGAATACTGGAGTGAAAGCTATTATTATAAGAAAATTCCACCAAAGGTAGGTGTTGATCCCAACCTCCTTTGAAATCCATAGAGCAAGCTCTCAACATATCTTCTAGGGTTTGAATTGTTCTCTCAGACTGACCGTCTGTCTGGGGATGATAAGCAGTGCTGAAACTCACCTCTGTATCCAGAGTATGCTGAAGACTTCGCCAGAACTTCGAGGTAAATCTCGGATCTCGATCAGATATAATAGAAAGTGGTACTCCATGCAATCTTACCACTTCCTTTACATATATCCTGGCAAGCTGATCTAGAGAGAAATCCTCTCTAATAGCAATGAAGTGTGCAGACTTTGTAAGACGATCAACTATGACCCAGATAGCATTATTGCCTTTTGATGTTTTAGGAAGTCCTGTGACAAAGTCCATAGTGATTTTTTCCCATTTTCATTTGGGTATGGGTAATGGTTGTAACATCCCCTTAGACTTTTGTCTCTCAGCTTTAACTTGTTGACAAACCAAGCATCGAGAGACATATTCAGAAACATCTCTTTTCATGCCATCCCACCAGAAGTACTCTTTCAGGTCCCTATACATCTTCGTGCTTCCAGGATGAATAGAGAATGATGAACTATGAGCCTCATCCAAAAGCTCCTTCTTTAATTCGGGGATGGGAGGAACTTAAACCCGATTCCTGAACTTTATTATCCCATCACAATCAAGGTTGAATTCAGGAACATTTCTCACCTTCTTTTGTAACTCGACATCTTCTTTCTGTGCCTCTTTAATCTTCACATGTATAGATGGTTGAACATTCATTTGAGAAAGATAATATTTCCCCCCTTCCATTATAATTCCAAGATCCATCCATAAATATTGGATATTTTGTGATCCTCATCATGGATAAACTAGCATGGTCTTGTCGACTTAATGCATCTGCCACCTTGTTTGCTTTCCCAGGGTGGTAATGGATTGAGTAGTCATAATCCTTAATCAGCTCCAACCATCTTCTTTGACGCATATTCAGCTCCTTTTGTGTGAAAATATACTTTAAACTTTTATGATCAGTATAAATATCACACCTTTCCCCATAAAGGTAATGCCTCCAAATCTTTAATGCAAAGATTACCGCAGCCAACTCCAAATCATGTGTTGGGTAATTTTGCTCATGGATTTTCAACTGTCGTGAGGCATAAGCTATCACCATATCATTTTTCATAAAAACACACCCCAATCCCTTCTTGGATGCATCACTGTATATCACAAACCTTTCTCCACTACAAGGTAGTGTGAGCACAGGTGCACTGGATAACCTTCTTTTCAACTCCTTGAAATTCTCTTCGCATTCTTCCGTCCAGACAAACTTAACTCCTTTCTGAGTCAACTTGGTGAGTGGATTAGATAATCGTGAAAAATATTTTACAAAACGTCGATAATATCCAGCCAAACCAAGAAAACTTCGGATCACAGTTACTGTTGTTGGTCTTGACCATCTTTTGATAACCTCTGTTTTTGCTGGATCCACAGATATCCTTTCTTTTGAGATTATGTGCCCCAAAAATGCAACTTTTTGAAGCCAAAATTCACACTTGGTAAATTTGGCATAAAGCTTCTCCTTTCTCAGGGTCTTCAATATAATTCTCAAGTGATCTTCATGCTCTTCCTTGCTCTTTGAATAGACAAGAATATCGTCTATAAAGACTACCACAAATTGATCAAGATAGTCTCTAAAGACTCTATTCATTAGATCCATGAAGATATCAGGGGCATTAGTAAGACCAAATGGCATCACTATAAATTCATAGTGTCCATACCTTTTACGGAAAGTCGTCTTTGGTATATCCTCCCTTTTGACCCTTAATTGATGATACCCTGAACGAAGATCAATCTTGGAAAAGTATTGAGCTCCGCGTAGTTGGTCAAATAAGTCATCAATGCGTGGGAGAGGATATTTGTTCTTGATAGTAATCTTGTTAAGTTCTCGATAATCAATGCAGAGTCTCGTTGATCCATATTTCTTCTTAACAAATAGAACAGGTGCTCCCCAAGGTGACGCACTAGGGCGTATGAATCCCTTATCAAGATTCTCTTGGAGTTGCTTCTTCAATTCCTGCAACTCAATTGGGGTCATTCTATAAGGTGTCTTTGAAATTGGCAAAGCACCCGGTACGAGTTCTATTGAAAACTCAACTTCACGATTTGTTGGATGATCCGGTAATTCCTCCGGAAATACATCATCAAACTCCCGTACAATGGGCATATTCTTAATCGTGAGTTTCTCACCAACCATTTGAGATAAATAACCTTCATTTATTGGAATCAAGACCCATAAGATGGAAGGAATTTCCACTTGAAGGTTATGTTCATCCTTGCATCGATAGACGATCGTAGATTGATCTGGAATATGAAATGTGAATTCCCTTCTTTGGAAATTGATATGAGCTCCATGTAGAGAAAGCCAATCCATGCCAAGAATCACATCAAATTCCACTAAAGGAAGGATCACAAGATTTGCAGGAAGCACTTTCCCACAAACTTCGATCGGAGAAGAATTATAATCTTTTGATGCGACTGTTGTGCCATTAGGTGTTGTCACAGCTAACTCAACATCTAATTGTTGAGGTAATATGGTGATACCCTTAGAAAATTCTTTAGAAATAAAAGAGTGGGTGGATCCAGAGTCAAATAAAACATTTTCTACTTTAGAGTGGATGGTAAGTGTACCTTTCACCACTTCGTTATCGTACTCCACATCGCTGATAGAAATTGCATGTGACTTTCCTTTGTCTTTAGCCTTAAGATTTTGTTGACGTCGACCATCATCATCAACCCTTGGATTTGGGCATTGATTGGCATAATGCCCCATCTCCTTGCACTTGAAACATTGAAGTGTAGTAGGTTCATTCTGTGTATCCCTTCCTTTGTTTGCATCATTAGACATCTTCTTCCCATTATCGCGGCATTCAAATGCCCGATGACCTTTCTTTCCACATTTAAAACATTTACTTGTCCCTTTAAGACAACTCCCTCCATGTTTCTTTCCACACTTTGAGCATAAGGGAAAGCTCATCTTCTTTTCAGTGGGCTCTTTAGATTTTCCTTTGAATTACATCTTCCTCTTCTTATCAAACCCATGTTACTGATGGGTTATTCCAATCTCCATCTCAACTTTGAGAGCACATCGAACGATTTCCTCATAGCTATTGAAGTCCCTTATGGCTAACGCCCTTCGAAGACTTGGTTTTAAGCCACTAAAGAATCGATCGATCTTACTCTCAGGTTGGATAATAATACCAGAAGCGTACCTTGCAAGTCTTGTAAAATTTGCTTCATAGGTACCAACACATTCATCATCCCTTTGCTTCAGTTCAAGAAACTCTTTTTCCATCTTTGTTTGGAGAATACGAGGGAAGTACTTATTGAAAAATAAGTTCTTGAACTCGACCCATTCCATAGACTCAATTTCATCCCTTTGCCTCGTATTCTTAATAAGATTCCACCATTGATCAGCTTCTCCTTCCAAACGATACACTGCTAGGATGACTTTATCATGTTCAGAACATTGAAGAACTGAAAATATCTTTTCAGTAGTACTAATCCATTGTTCAGAAACTAATGGATCAGTAGACCCGCTGAAAGAAGGTGGACGCTGCCTCATGAAGGATTCAACAGAATGTTGATCCTTCCTTTGCTCGTTTGGAAGTCCTGCATGATTCATAGCTTGAGAAAGTTGTGTGAGCATGGCTACAAGATTTTGCATTCCAGCTCCCATATCGTTTGGTTGCTCAGGGGGACAATCATTGCATTGCCCATCACATTCCGCATTAACACGGTTCCTTCGGGTTCCAGCCATTGACTAAAACCAAGAAGAATAGTGTGAGCAACACTAATTATAATAGGAAAATTACATAATCAAGGATAAAATTTCACACTTAAGGTCTTATCCTAGGGTATTCATGGACATTTCTAAAACACTAAGATTGTGTTCTATGCTTAGACTTATCATTAGGGTTCTTACTAAGACTTTCACATCCTAGTTTCCAAAGGTTGACTATACCTTTCCTCTGATACCAACTATAACGACCCATACTTTACATACATTGTTAATACTTCAAAATTGAAGCACACTTATTACAACATATGACAAAACCAAAAAGGACCGTATAGGTATAGTGTCATTAGAAACTGGGAAACATAAACAACTGGTTCATAAATCTTCTACAGTGTCTCCCATTTATTTCATCATATCTAGGGTCCCATTTAGCATATTCTACTTAATATCCATCTTCCTGGCCTGGGGAAAAGAAAACATAAAAGGGTGAGCTCAAATGCTCAGCAAGGGAAAATAAAGGAAATAAAAATCATATCATATCTTTTTGGAAATCATAACCTGCAAAAGAGATCATAATATCTTAACATGGAATAAATCATAGAAGTGAAAATGAGATCCCAATAATCATAACATGAAACTTGAAACTTTGTGGCATGCACACATAATCATGGAAAATCATTTCTTGTTAGTCATGACTCATTGCCAAGACTATCTTAGTGGACAAAGTCCCTTTCTGAACCGAGTCACCCTCGTTCCATTCCTGTTTCACTGAACCGGTATAACCTATCGTTCCAGCCATGTCTATCTCATGAGATATAAAATCTTTACCCAATGCATTGGAGGGAGATATAGGTCCCACCCATCTTATAATGAATCCTTTTTTATGTGCGCCACTTAATCATAAATCATACATCATCGCATAACACATATAACAAAAATGGGATTCTTGAAACATCATGACATCATAAAACAAATCATATAAGGTAAATGACTTCATAAAAATAATTCCCTCAAAACATAATCAAATCAATGTAATAATAGGGATAAAAACAGAACCCTATATTATCTTAGATGGAAAATAATTTTGATAAAACATTTGAACTCCATTCTTGAGGAAAATGTCTTTTCTTCTTCAAAAACACACTTTTCTTTTCTTATCATGTCATACAATTATAAACGAAAAGAAGTTGATTAAAAATAAACTTGAAAACTTGTAAAGGAATATTCTTGGAAATAATGTTTTAAAAATCCATTCATTCCGTATAAGTTAAAAAAACATTCTTCGTACTTTTGTCGGAAAAGTCAAAAAGTACATCGTACAACAAAAGATTCCTTTCATACATATTACTAAAAACTCATCGAAGGGTAAAAATGGATTTAAACAATTTTAGGTGGATGGAAATAATATTACATATTGATGAAACATGGATATGGATGTTAAAATACACCCCAGTAAATACTTACGAATAAACAACCTCGGATAAAAATGAGATTGTGATATTTTCCCTTACCTTAGGTCCGATTTGCTTTGTACGTGTCCGAAGCTCCTGTATAATAGTTTAAATAATGTTATTGACTTATTCCAGAATCATACATATTGATATGATATCATATATGGTCATATTCTTAGCTTCTTGTTAGTAATATTTCATTGTTACTTGTTACTCGGGTCTTTATTGCCTTTTGTTCTTATGCGTGTTTTGCCGAATAAATTCTTATTCTTCTTTTAAGGTTATAGATACCTTATATCCATAATGGTATTAGTGTAAAATATATCATATTTATTCATTCAATTCATTTATATAATTACTATGTAATGATGATCATGTAGAATGAGTCGCATCACATCGTAGAGACGGTATTCCGTACGTACGCACGAGTGATGATATCGTTCCTATGATCGTGGAATTGTATTGGAGTATATATATATTAGTTGAGTATCAATATTACTTTATAATAATCATAAATAGTTACTCATTACACCATTATACCCATCCTTGTAAGGTGGTGGTGGAAAATAGATTACACCACGGCGTGGAGACGGTATTCCGTACGTACGCACGCGCGGTGATTTCATTTTTCCGTAGGATGGATAGAAGGTGAATTAGGGTTGTTTCATATTTATAATAACATATCAGTATGTAAGTAATACTGATTTTATTACTTTATCATGAAACAACTAAAGAAGAAGAAGTTGAAGAAGAATGAAATTGAAAAGATCGGTAACGGATATTACCTCTGCTCTGGAACGCCTCTTTGAATCCTCCACTTAGGGAACTAAGATTGGTCTTTTAAGAAGACCAGGACCTCTAGGATTATTCTAGGGAATTGGAGAGGATAAAATGGCAGGGTTTGGCTGAGCTTGAGTGCTCAAATTGGTGTGAGGAGGAGGGGGAGGAGGTGCTCTTTTATAAGGGAGGAGAGGGGCACCTTATGAATATCTCAAAATATTATTTTATATTAAAGTCAAAATCGGTTTATAATGGTTCCAAAGGGTCTTATTTCGAAGCTAAAGTGGGGATGGGTCGAAATAATATCAACCAATAGGATTCAGACAAGTTTAGGGTATTATTTTAACCTTATCAATTAGATTTAACTCTAACTTAAATAATTTAACTTTTACCATATCTTTTTGTTTTCTTTCACTATATGGTTAATACCCTTACTATAACATGCCAAACAAACCCCAAATTGTTTATTATTAATATATATATCCTTATCTAAGTCATTTGGCCTAACATTAGATTTTTAGGAATAAAATAACAATTAGTAATATAATATTTGATTTAAAAACTATTTTTTGTCAATTTTGACAATATTTGATATATGATTTTTGTGAAAGTCATAACAGAATTATATGTTCAAAACAAGTTGATTAAATCAACACTAATATATCATAGTAACCTATAAAATTATTGTAATTCATAAAAGTCTCAAATTACATTTATTTTGGTGTTTTTAACATCAATTATGTCAATATTTCATAAATAAGATAATTACTGCATCATAATTGTGTCATAAATAAACTAAATTATTTAATGTCTACAAATTATAAATAAAATACAATTATGTAGGAAATATTTTTAGCTTTCTAATGAATATTTATAGTCGAATGTACCTTATGTATAACCCCATATTAAAAATGTTTTAGTTATTAAACTTTGATTTTAACTATTTTAACTATTCATTAAATAAAATAATATTAAATGTCATAATCTAATCCAAGTGGACCTAAATGGTCATATTATATTCCTAAGGTTGTTTTTGGTCGAATTACACTTATCCAATAGAATTAGGACATGTGTTAGGGTAATAGTAATTTCATATTTACCCTTAGTTACCCTATTTACTATTAACCGTGGTAAAAAAAAGTAAAAAGTTACTATTCACCAAAAATTATTTTCATCTCATTGAACCACATTTTAGTCCTTGATATTAACCGTGTCTGTAGGATTTTCGAAATTCCATTCACAGAAGCGGTAAAATTAAGTTTTATGCAAAATTCAGTTTTTAACCTACCACTTAGTGGTTTCACTATTCATCAAAAATTGAAAGTTTTCAGAAAAATACCAAAATTTCACCCTAGGCTAATTTCGGTATTCCGAATCCAAAAATGTAGTCCATTTTGAAAAATAAAATTTATAAAATTTCAAAAAGTGGTTATTACTATTCATAACGGCTAGTTTTAATAATATTTTAATAGCATATCATTGTTTAGTGAAACTCAGTATTGCGTATGACGCAAGCTATCGAGGAAGGTCGTGATTGCGTGTAAAGTAAGCCAAGAAAGTGTTGTGTAGAAAAAGATTCCTTTGATGATTTATATGACATAAAAGTCTCGGGTGTTACAACCTTCCTATTATCATTTTTTGTATACCACTCCCAAATAATAAAATCTATTTTCCATGGATAGTTTGTTTCAGACTTGATCATAGCTTAATTTTTTTGAGAATTTTTTCACATTATCTCTCCGTAACTTTGTCTCATTAATATTCCCTATAAATTCCATATTATAACTGTAATAGTGGGATCCATGTACGTACCTTCGACAACACAAAAAAATCTTTTGAACTAGGATTTTCCCCTTTGATTCTAAATATTTCTAGAAAACATTTTGGGTTTATAATCCTTAAAATTGATCCTACTTTTTCCTAGGGGGAGTCGTCTCCTTGGGATATTCTTCTATCCCTTTAATTTGGAATAGGGTATCTCATTTTTCTTCTTAGTATACATAGTTTTGACCTTACTTTTTTTACATGTACTATTAGAAATAACATATTTATTTTGTGATAAACTTTGTGCATGTTTTAATTTCCAATTAGAACTCCTCATATCATCATTTATAAAATACTATCCTTCAACGTTATAATCCTTTGAGAAGTCTTATCTAAGTTTCTTCAACTCATTTTGGGCATCAAGACATGTCTATTGGGTCTTGTCCAATTCTTCCTCTTTTATATCCAACTTCTCTTTAAGATAACTCACCATCTTATCTTTCTCAACCAACTTCAACTTGTTTTTCTTGATCTTATCAATATTTGTTTCTTACTTTTTTATTTCTATTATTTTTATTCAGACACTTTTTTTCTTTCAACTGCTATATGTTCTACTTCTTGAGTTGTATAATCTTCTCATGGAAATATTCCAACTCACCTTCCTACTAACACTCAAAATCTATCATTTCTTCTCTATCATCACTACTTGATGAATCAAATCCTTTCTCAGCATGAGTATATAAATTAAATTCATCATCTAATGAAATAATTGAGTTATATTTCTCCTTCTTACTCATTAAACTCATCTTATTTCTAATGATCTGTTTTCCCTTATTTTTACCCCACCTCTATTTTTGTGGTTTTTAATCCTCCGCATATGATTCAGATTATTTATCCTTATTCTTAATACATTTATTTGAAAAATGTCCAAAACCGTTATAGTTGTAACATCTTAGTGGTTTTATATAATTTATTTTCCACATTACTGTATAGAATTTTTTTATAAAAGGTAGACAATAATATTAGAACCCTAATCCACATCCTCGTCTTCAAAATCACATAATTTTATAACTTCTATATCTTGGGATTTTCCTTTTCTCATGGCCTCAAAATCTATCTCATCACCTTTTTTCTTCTTAAAAGCTATAACCTTTCTCATTTCATAAGATATGCGAATTTTATGAAGAAAATTCTAATGAAAAATATTCCCTGCCTTTGAAGGATGAAATATTTAGATTAAATATGTTTGGAAAATTTCCCATTAACATATTGATAATAGTGTAATCATCTAGCTAATCATTAAACTCCTGGATATTTCTCACAGTCTCATTTACCCTTATAAAGTAGTATTCAATATTCTCATTATCATACATCAGTATATCTTAAAATATTATCCTCTATACTTTTTGTTTGGATTCCTTGACTTTTTTATTTCCCTAATAACTACTTCTCAATTTAGTCGTGATCTTTTGGGTAGTTTGAAAATGATAACATTTTGTGTATAACTTTTCTAATAGATACATAAAAATTTAAATGTTTTCTTTTCCATAAATATATAAATTTCTCTTATCTATAGAATAAATATCGACTCCCTAAATAATGGGTGTAAAATAAACAGTTTTAGTATCTTACCTCCAGGCTAAGAGAGAGAATGTAGGGAATTATCCTATTCACCTAGTTGGGGTAGTTCTTTCTATAAAAAGTAGGGAAACCTAGACTATTTGTAGTATTTTGATTCTTTATATTTGTAACTTATTGTATCATTAATATGGAATCTAAATTATCACTAATTACACTTTTGACGTCCCAATATGGATTGACCACTTTGAGGGGTGAATTAGTGGTATTCTTTAATGAATTATTCTTTTTGAACTCAATATATTATACTTGTTAAGGTCTTTATCCACTTGATATATTCTCACAAACTCGCCTCATATATAGTATTAAAAATATAAAACATATCATATAGTATTAACATGGTTTGGGTATAAAGGTCTGGTCATTTTCATGATGGTTTAGTCCCCCAAATCATAGACTATTCTACTATATCCCCAAGTGCTTACACCATAGACCTTCCCAGATCGATCAACATAGAGACCCCTTGTGTTCCATATTTTAAATTCCCGCTATAAGAGTAAAAAAATCCTCTATAAAAATTTTAAAAACCCAAACTTCTTATACATAAATATTACATATTAATAGATGAATATTCATTATATAAAATAATGATCTGTTCCAAAATCATTTAGGTCTAGTGCCTTTGGAAACATGGACACATAAACAACTATTTCATAATTTATCTCTGTAATATCCCACTAAATCCTACATAACTAGCACCCTTTTTATATATATATCATATATAATACCTTTATTCATAACCTTGTAAAAGGAAACATAAGAAAGGGTGATCTTAAATGCTTACTAATTGTAAATAAGGGAGTTATTAACATAAAAAGAGCATAAGGTTATGAGAACATGATAATAACATTGGAAAAAACATTACCTGTATATCATATATCATAAACTTGAGTTATGGAATAAATCATGGTAGTTCATAGGATAAGAAACATAAAATAATCAAAGAAAAGTATTCATGATATCATAACTTTAGTATAAGATATTGATTTGTTGCATATGTATAAGAAAATAATATCTTATGTCTAGGATATACACTAAGACAGTAATAACATGTTTGGTTTGTGCTAATCACCCATATACCTACTTTAGGCTTGGGATAAGCTCTGGTATACCTTATTTTGGGCTTGGGATAACCTCTTGTGTACCATCTTTTGGGCTTAGGATAACCTCATCTGTACCCTTTGAGCTCATATAAAATTAATCATTACCCAATGAATTGGAGGGAGATATATGTTCCACCCATAAAATAAACCATACATTTTTTCTACATAAGACCATAAACCATTCATCATATCATAACCTATGAAAATAAATGGGTTTCATAAAGAATTCATTATTTTATCATATCATAACTCATGGAAAAGGTATAGATTTCTTAAAAAACATGTTTCATAAACATAAAACTTGTAGAGAAATTATAAGGATCATGAAATTGCATTATATCCCTAGTAAATATTATGTATCATCAAATTATGACATCTTATATGGAAAATTATTTTGAAATATCACTTGAATAATGTTTTGAGGATCATAGCATTTCTACTTTTAAAATAATTTTTCTAAATAAAAATTCATAAAAATAATAAAAATAATTTTCTTCAAAAATAACTTTTAAAATTTATAAATTAACATTTAAATCATTTATTGTTTATTATGTTTGAAAATTATGTTAATTTCATACACATTTAAAATTAATATTCCTTTCACATTTTTAGGTAAATCCAAATGGGTGTTGTTTAAAAAACAACCTGATGATTCTTTTTACAGAAATTTGAAAAAAGTTAAAAAAATGACTTTAAAAAATCATATAGTAACATTTAAAAATTCATGAAAAAATATTTATAAAACATGGATATGGAGGAAAAATGGTTTTCAACCAAAAAAATAAATAAAGTCGGTTTAATTTAAGAAACTCTTTTAGAATATTGAGTATATATATATAATAAACTGAATGGAAAAGTGTATTATCAATGAATAACCATAAGATAAGAAAATTCATGAATTTCTTGAGAAATAGATCATAACATTTTCTCATCAAAAGCATAATCATAAAAAATCTTGATAAATAATGAGATTGTAACTCAAACCCTTACCACATTGGTAACTTTTGAATCATAAACCCCATGTAAGAGATAAACATGGATGGATATATAAATCCTAGTAAATTTTATAATAAGAACCATAAAATAAATTCATGGGCAGTATATATACCACACAAAATAAACAATTGGTGAATATGGTATGTGTCTCATGGGAATAAAAGTGAGACATAAATCCCTTACCAATTTTTGAAACTTTTTAATCATAAGACCAATGAAAGATTAAAATTAAACATAACATGATATATATTAGTAATAAAAAATCATGATATAACATGTTAAAGGGTATTTATATATTCCTCTTAAAAGTATATAGGTGCATAACATGACATATGTCCAAAAGCATAGAATTTGAGATGAGATTACCTTACCTTAAGTCTTGTATTCCACCATACACATTTGAACCTCCTATATAATAAATATAGTTTTATTATAAATATATTAAAAAATTTATCATATTTATCATGCCATATATTATTTACTTATAACCTTTTATTACTTTTTTATTAACAATTTTTTATTAAAATCACCTTTTAGGTAATAACTACTTCATTTTAATCAGGTATGTTATGGTTTTGTATCTTAATTAATTTCATTTTAAACATGGTTAAAACAAATATATAATGTCAAAAATGATATAAATATCATATATATTAATAATATAATTATTTAAATTACAATATTAAAGTTATATATAGAAAAAAAATTACATCATTCATGGAGACGGTAGGCCATATGTATACATGATCATTATTTCTATTTTATCGACAGATAAAATGATAGAAAGTAAAATAATATATACCTTTGTAGAATCATTTTTATATCATATATAAACATATTTTTATTAAATTTACACTTATTAACTTCAATGTAAAGAATATTTGAAAGACGAATCACATCACTTCATGAGGTGGTAGTCCTCCATACACAAGAGTCATATTCCAAATGAATGGAATGTAATAAGTTATATGTGATATTATAATTATAGAAGTATAATAATATCATAAATATTATATATAATCATTAAATACATAATTATATTCATCTGTGAGAGGTGGTGATGGAAAATGAATTACATCGATTTGCGAGGTAGTAAACTGTTCTACACACGATTGATGGTTTTGTTTCCCATTTGATGGAAGTGTATATGAATATAGGTAATTAAATAAACATAATAAAACATAATTATATGGTAGATACTTTTTTATTATTTTTTAATCATTAATAAATTAATGAAGGTGGTAATAGGAGAAAAAATATATCTTAGTGAAGACAATTATCGTTTCTTAGAAAACCACATTTGTATGTCTTATTAAGGTCCCTAGGATTGATATTTTGGGATGAAAAGAATATCTAAATCTTGGATAAGGATTTTGGATAAGGATTTTGGTGGTTTTTTTATAAAAATTACTTATGAGGTGTGAATAATTGAGGGGAGGAAGTTCCCTTTTATAATTGAGGAGGAGGGTCACTTCTGTAAATACACAAAATTATTCGATAATCGAAAGTCACCCTCACCCCATGTGCCACCAAAATTGATATTTAAACTATTTAATGGAATATATGGTCGATCTGCACCTCCAACACATACAAAAAAACACATGTTTTATACATGTTTTTCCTTAACTTCAAATTTTCCTTTTACCATTTTTGTTTTCACTACGTAAACTAGTCTTTTTACATAGGTAATTTATCATTTAAAAATATAAATAAATGAGACTAATTAGATAATTTGTAACCATTGGATATAAATTTGAAATAAAATTTACAAAATAATAAATACTATATATATGGAAAATTAATTTTAACACATGTGCATGTAATGCGCAAAATCTGGTTTTACTTTTTACCATGGTAACACAGTTTTTACTATTTAGTGGTAAATATATTAATTATAAAATGAACATTGGTCCACGAATGTACCATTATTGATATTTTAAACATATACCAACAACTTATGAAATGATAATATTTTTAGGAATTTTAAATAAATTAATGAAATATTATTTATTATAAAATAACATAATTGTCAATTTTTGACACTATTCATTTAATTTGACTTTAAAAACATCAAGACAAAGGTGGAATTTGAATATATAAATTTTAAAATTGTATATATTATTATATTTTTATAAAAAATTACTAAATACATCAATTTATTAAATTTATATTACTTTTAATATTTTTAGTGTCATTTATTTTATTTTTCAATTAATTAAATAATTATTGTATTGGTGTACCATAAGAATTTAAAGTAATTAGATAATTACTAAAAATTAAAAATTAATTACTATAATGAAAATAATTTCATTATTATTATAATTTCCATCAGTATTTTTTCACATCTTTCTTTTTCTATATGTGAACAAAAAATTGAAATTTAAAAGTAATAGGGTGACATTTTGTATTTTTCTTTACTTAAATTATTATATTGGTCACATTCATGGAACAGTTTCCCAAAAAGCACAAAAAAATGGATCCTAAGGTGATAAATATGTAAATATTTCCAAACACAATAATTTTAAAAGTTTTCAGGTCATTTTAACACTTATCTTTTTAGTTTAACCCCCCATATACCCGTCTTAACGTTAACTACGACAATTAATTTTTCGAATTTTTATTATTCATTTTGAAAAAAAATAAGTTAAACTTATTATAAAATATTTATTATTCTCATTCCGATTATGAAATCTATTTTTCAAATTCAATTCATAATATTATAAAATTTTAATTTAAAATTAAACCATCAAACATGATAAAAAATAGTTTTCCAAAAAGAAAAGTTTCCTATTTATAGAACGTTTTAATTTCAAAAATTAATTTAAAATTGATTAAAATGATCTCAATTTTATTATTAAATATATAATTGATCTTATTTTACATTTAAAACATTTTTTTATCAATATTTTACTTTTTAAATTATTTAAATGAAAAGGTATATTTTAATAAAAATATACTTTTTAACTCTTCACTGAAAAAATAATATTTTCAAAAAAATCTCAAAAATTAGTCCTAAGATAATTTTTAAATATTGATTAAAAAATGAAGTTATTTTTTTCAAATAAATTTTCTATAATTTTCAAGAATTAATTTTTTTATTTTTTCCCAGATATCAATAATCATTTTCTTTGAGAAGAAAGGTATTTTTGAAGCATATAAAAATTTTATTAAAAATAAGGTACTTTTTTTAAAATATATTTTATTTACTGAGAAATATTATACATAGTTTTCTATATTTTTTCATTCCTATTTAAACCACAATATTTAGCATATATGTTATAAAGGTTAGGTTTAAATAATAATATTAATAGTATATCACATTTCATTAAAACTCAGTGTTGCGTGTAACAAAAGTCATCAAAGAAATTATATTTATTCGAAATATATATATTTCACAAAATCTCAGGGTATTGCATTCTACCCCCTTAAAAAATTATTCCTTGAAAATTTTTATTTGATCCCGATAATAAAGGGTTTGACATTTGAAAATTCCATCATGGAAATAACACATTATGAAAATGGTCAACAAAACATCCTCTTGAAAAGAGGAAAAATAAATTATTAAGGAAACTTATGAAAACATATGACTAGGTTTCCAAATAGGAGAAATTTTTTGGGAAGTGAAAATATAAACATGGAAGAGAATACTAACACCCATGGACTAACAGAGAGTGATAGAGAACGTGGTCAAGAGAAAGATAACAACAACACATCCACAAATCTGTGATGAGTTAAAGACTATTGATTCAATAAAAATGAAAGAAAAAAACATTGAATGTAACGCCCCGACCCTATTTACCCAGAGTCGGTGCATTATTACATAACATTGGCATGATCACAAGAAAGATCAAATCTTGAAAGACCGATTGGTTTAGTAGCCTTGGAAACACTAGATATATTCATAAGTTTTACATTACATCATAAAATGAAAAACTACTACAACAACATAATGTCACCATAATCCACACTCATATCCCCACATAATATCCCTGCTGGTCATTCATAATTTACTTCTTCACTTCCTGGGAAAAATAAAACATTGAAAAGGGGTGAGCTCAAATGCCCAGTAAGGATAACAATATAGCGGAAACTTTCATAAATAAGAATAAACATTTAAGGCAATTTATAACTAAAACAAAAGTCTTTCAAACATGAACTTTCAACATGGTATGGCATAAATAAAATGAAATAATGCCATTTTACTTATTAACATGGATATTCTACTAATCGAATAATCACATGCAAAAATCAATAACCACTTTCATAATGTTGGAATGCATAATGCTGAACATTAATTTCTTTGTCAAGGCCTCGTCCCAAGACCTTGGGGCTAACTGTAACCGGAACCCAACCCGGAGTGCCTCTAATAACCGGACACCAACCCGGAGTGCCTCTAATAACCGGACACCAACCCGGAGTTCCTCTAATAACCGGAGACCAAACCGGAGGGCTTACTTTTACCAGTCCCTAACCAGGAGGGCTTACTTTAACCAGTCCCCAACCTGGAACATACTTGTCCAACACATTCATATGAAGTAAAGGTTGAAATATAACATAAACATTCTTATTGGAACTAGCATACGAAATGTCAATAATTTCACCATAAACTATGAATGGTATAAAAATAGCACATCCACAGTCAAACATATCACAAAACCTTCAATACAATATAGAAGTTTTGTATCGTAATAAATAAACTTCAAATAAGCGTAAAATCCATCAAAGGATGTTGACATAGATGAAATCAGAACACTTTTTAGAGAAATATCTCTTTCTATTTTTGAAATCATTTAAGATCCATATAAAATAAAACATTTTCTTGAAAATATTCTTATAAGCTTGTAAGTAAAGCTTTGAATATTTTATAACGGCGAAAAATAACCGCACCCGCCGTATAAGTTAAAAAAACATTCTTACCTTAATTCTGTCGAAAAGGTTAAAAAGGACCTTGTTTTGAAAACGAGAGAAAGATTACTCTTATAAAAAGTAAAACAAGGGTATAAATGAATTTAACCCATATTCTTGTAAATAGTAAAAATGTTTTGAAATTCACTTTAAAGAAACATGGCTGTGGATGATAAAGAGATCCCAGTAGATTATTACGTATAAACAACCTCGGATAATGAAGAGATTGCGAAATAACCCTTACCAATTTGGTAACATATGAACCATAAAATCCATGAAAGAGGTATCATACAATGAATATGTAAATACACATAAATTAGAGTGTATTACACAAAGAATATAATTATGGGCAGTACATACACCACACAAAAGGTGATGGTGACAATATGGCATGAATCTCACGGGAATAAGGAGTGAGATGAAAACCCCTTACCACGTTAATCAAATGAGTCGTATGGCCAAAAGTTAATAACCACCAAATTATTTACAGAATAACATGAATATAAAGATAATCATGATAATATATATATCAAATTCCAGTACACAATACACCACTTTCAATAATTTAGTGGTGAATAATGGAAATCTCACGGAATTGAATGTGAGATAAGAAAATCCCTTACCTTGAACTTTCCCTTAGTAGATGGTATGTTAACCTCATGTATAATAATTAAAACATTTATTAAATTATACAATAATCATATACATCAATATGATATCATATATGATCTTTTAACATTGCTTTATTAATAATATCTTAGTATTATCGTCGTTTCGGGTGATAATCGATTCGTTCTTCTTAAATGTTTGGTTACGTAAGACATGTTTGTAATGGATAGATTATATCTTATTCATAATCAGAATGATATTAACATTATTTTTATCCCTAAAATGAGAATAAGACTTGAATGGATACGATGGAGGATGGATCTCATCGTGTTCGTGGAGATGGTAGTCCGTACGTACGCACGAACGCTACTTCCATTTAATTTTTCATTTTAAAAGAATTGAATCCAAATGATACATAGGTATATTATTATTCCAGTATAATATAATATTTTATATATGTTACTTATGTTCATTAACACCATTCTTTATACTTTCCATGTGTGGTATGAACGAGTCATATCATTTTAAGGGGGCGGTAGTCCGCACTTCCTCAAATGAAATTATCGTACGTATATACAACATGAAACGAATAATGGTACGAAATAAAATGGAATTACAGAAGATTATATATAAAATATCTATCATTAATATCACACTTAATTACAGTGCCATCATAATGGCCACCATGAGAGGCGGTAAGATATATTTGAACAATCATCGTTTCGTGAGGCGTTAGTTTGCCATTCACAGAAACATTATGTTCATCATCCATTAGATGGAGGTGTGTGTATGTGTATTTCGAATCCTTCTTATAAAAACATCCTAGAATATTTAGGACACTTTTTTTTGTTACAAAAGAAAGGAAGTAAAAAGAGTTTGGGGGTTGGACAAGCAAAATAAATGAAAATAATTTAAGACAAATCGTTACCTTTAATTTAGGTAACTCACTTTGGTTGGAACCAAAGGACTTCTTGAAATGCTTTCTGCCTAAGGGGAAGATTCAAGGAGGAGGAGAGGGATGTGGGGAGCTTATTTGGGCAGAGTTTGTACGAGCCAAGTGGCTTGAGAGGTGTGAGGAATGAGTAGAAGTGGTCTCCTTTTATAAGGGAGAGGAGGGGCTCTTTAGGAAAGAGTGAAAGTATTACTTTATAATATAATTAAATTCGTTTTATAATGGTCCAAAAATAATTGAGGTCGAAGATAAGATGACTAATATTCTAAATAACATCAACCAATAAGAATTGGACAGGTTTTAGATAATATTTTAGTCATTATAATCTTATTTATTTAAATGATTTATTAATGAGGTAAACATTGCATCATTATTGTGTCATTAATAATTTAACTTATTTGATGTCTAAAAATTATAAATAAAATATAATTATGTAGGGAATCTTTTTATATTTCTAATGAATATTTATAATAGAAAATCCAACATGTATAACCCTATGTAAAAGTTGTTCTTCTAAAAGATGTAAGCTTATGCCATTTTTATTTTTATTTTAACTTTATTAATATAATGTGTCCCTACCACATACAAGTGGCTCCAAGGGGTCCCCAAATCGACCCAAGGATTCCCATGGTCGGGTATGTGTCCACCAATAAGGTTAGGACACATTTTAGGGTAATTTTGTATTATTATAATATTATTTTTTAACCCTTATTTACCGGATTTACCCTTAACCATGGTAAATAAAATATTTACCACAGTAATTATTCAAAATGTCTAAAAATAAAAGTTACCTATTTACACAATTTGGACATCCTGATTCCAAATATGGAATCCATTTTTCTAAATTCAAAACACAGAAGTGGCAGAAATTAATTTAAAATTAATTCCCGCAGTCAAAACAAAAAGCGTGTTTTTAAGAGGTAATAACAATCAAAAGATTGACACTTGTTTATGTTCGGTTTAATTGTAAAATTATGTCCAATGACCAACATTATATAAAATGGTAAAAATATATTCTAAATATACTTTAAAACCACTCAAATTCATAATTTATCACTATTAATTATTTTGATTAAAAAAGTTGCTTTTTAATTAAAATTTAGTAATTTTCACTATTCATCAAAATATGAAAGTTATCCGAAAAGTACCAAAATTTCACCTTAGGCTAAATTCGATATTCCGAATCCAGAAACTAAGTACATTTTAAAATATAAAATATATATAATTTCAAAAAGTAGGTATTACTATTCATAACGGCTAGTTTGATTGGTTGTGGTGTGTGTTAAAACTCAAGGTTGCGTACAACACACGCTACTGTATTATTCAAAGAAAGCGTACCATGGAATCTTGGGATGTTTCATTTTAAATTTTTGATGTCCCCATTTAGTCAAAAAGATTAAAATATTGTATTTAAAAAGGGTTCACTATTAAAAGTTGATAAAAGTGTAATACTGAAAATGAATTTGTTCTTGCATTATATCTAAGAAACTCATAATATGGATTCTAAAATTATAAGGATTATATAAAGTTTAAAATTTAGATAATACTATTCATAACCTCTTTTGAATGGCTTTTTTTTTTGTAAGTCATGGTGTGATTGAACTCATTGTTGCGTGTAGTGCAAGTTATTGAATTATTTTGAAGAAATAACACACTATGAAATCTTTGGGTGTTACATTCTCACCTCCTTCAATAAATTACGTCCTCGCAATTTGAAATTGTTCTTCGAAAATAAAAGGTTGAAAATAAAAAATATCTTTGTGGGAAAACCCACATCGGAAATTGGGTTACTAAAATTTATTCTTAATATGAGGAAAAGAGAAATGAAAGGGTCACCACCAAATTATGATCTTGATTAGGAGAACATTGGTGGCAATTAGAGACATATAATTGGAGGGAAAAACGTAAATATTTATAGGTAGTGATTGAGGTCATCAATCAGAAACAAGTATAAAATTGAGGTCCTTAAACTCATCAATCTATGATGATTTGAAATACCATCGGTTCAACAAAACATAGGGTATTAGGATAACACATTTTTGACGTTTCAAAATATCTTAGTTGAAATCCCACATCGAAAAATGAATTAATGAGGCCTCTATTTAAAATAAAGAGTGGAAAGTATGAAGATTGCGGAAAATAACACATACTAGGGTTCCATGTAGGAAAATATGGATATGGAAGAGAAATCTAACCATCAATTATCTGATGGAGAGTGGTAGAGAACATGGCTATGAAAAGGCCAACAATCCCAAAGCCATAAATTAGTGATGATTTAAGGTACCATCTAGGACAACATTTTTGTTCTAAGTTCCTTTTCTTAATGTTAAGGAATTTATTTATGAGATTGTATAAGATCATAAGGAGATATACTTACTTTATAATTAGAGTTTTGTCCATTAATAAATTTCTACCACAAACTCATCTTTCACTCGTAAAAAAAATTCTATTTATACTATTCATACAGGGTTCCAAAATAAACGAATTTATAATTCATCTACCAGATCTTTTAAAAAACTACATTATTTAATCCAGGACATCTCTTGGGCCAGTGGTAGGTGATACACCCTTGTCGCCCTTCGGTTGCGGGTTCAAGTCTCGCAGCCTTGCCGGACGCGACGGGTTGCCGCCCGACCTCCGGGTTGTCCTTTTATGGTAATCCAAAATAATCCAAACTAGAACTATCCAAAATACTTCTGTCCAAACTCACAGTCCAACATTTATAAGGAAGGTAAACATAATATAGATCCTTTTTACCCCGTAATAGCATATGAATACCTTCATCTTGTATTATTTTAATACACTGAAACATCTTGAATTACCATATTCCTTATTGATTACATTCATGCTCCCCTATTCCATATAGAATGCTGGATATACTTCATCAATCCAAAAATGTTTTAAACCCCAAAAAAATGATGGAATATACAAATCATTAATCAGTTTCAAGGTAGCAAGAATATCCAATATAATTTATCCAAATCAATCATGTATTATTCTAAAATCAGTAACTCGGTATCAGAACCATATTATGGTTTATCTTTCTCTCAACCATATATTTTCCAAAAATTTATCCTGCTATTGAGTCACTTTTCTTTGTTCCACACAATCTCAAGTCCTTAATGAAATAGTACTGCAGTACAATCCTTATATACTCCATAATTATTATAACAAGTACATTGTTGATACAACACTCAATTGACATAATCAATATAAGAAATATAATCATTCATCTTCATCTGTGGTAGTATCATAACTTGATTATTATCCAATAGCATCATTTGCGGCATAGTCTGATGACTGGGACATAGGTTTGCGTAGTGTCCAAACTCCTTGCAAATGAAGCATTGTACATTTGAAACCATTTTCTTACCCTTGCAGTCACGTACTTTGTGCCCTTTTCCTCCACACTTATAACAAACTTCCATTCTTTTCAGGCAAGTTCCATGGTGTTTCTTTCCACAGTTACCACATATGGGAAAATTCTTCTTTTCCCTCTTCCCTTTATCCATCTTTCTCTCTTCCATCCTTTTCGTCTCTTGCTTTCCTTCAAATCCATAGGACTCAGTAAACTCTTTACTTATCTTATCAACACATGATATTATTTCTTTATATGATGATAATACATGGGAGACTATTTCTCTTATAAGTTCTAGCTTAAGACCATGAAATATATGATCCTTCTCTTTGGATCATGTGCATTTCTGGAGTTCTCATTCCTTCTACTGGGCGCCATTTCTAAACAATGGCATAAACTAGATCAGTTTATGAATCAAAATACATAATCCCATACTTATAAAACACATAACATAAATTGAACTATTTATGGATATAATCCATAATAATAAACATGTCTCCTTTGAGTATGTATATACTCATAAACCCTTCATAATGGTTTGTAAAGAAAATGAGAATTATCCTAAGCATATCCCCCGGGAGTGTCGTAACCAAGAGTGCACCAAGGCCCGTTGTCATGCACCAGTTCCCGTTCAAGTCTAGCGCAAAGCGGTGTTTTTGGGTTTTACCCCTCGGTACATCTGTGCCAGAGCCGCCTCTACCTGCTCGTATCCAGACAGGGATGTATTGCTCGGAAAAATCACAAAATCTCTTCAATACCAAAATTCTAGGAAGTTCTTCAATACTAATCCCCAAAGTTCATCTTAGGTCTACGTGCTCTAATCAGAGTTTATCTAAATCTAGCTTCCAAGGTTTGTACTAAACTTCCTCTGATACCAACTGTAACGCCCCAACCCTAGTTACCCAGAGTCGGTGCATTATTACATAACATTGGCATGATCACAAGAAAGATCAAATCTCGAAAGACCGATTGGTTTAGTAGCCTTGGAAACACTAGATATATTCATAAGTTTTACATTACATCATAAAATTAAAAACTACTACAACAACATAATGTCTCCATAATCCACACTCATATCCCCACATAATATCCCTGCTGGTCATTCATAATTTACTTCTTCACTTCCTGGGAAAAATAAAACATAGAAAAGGGGTGAGCTCAAATGCCCAGTAAGGATAACAATATAGCGGAAACTTTCATAAATAAGAATAAACATTTAAGGCAATGTATAACTAAAACAAAATCCTTTCAAACATGAACTTTCAACATGGTATGGCATAAATAAAATGAAATAATGCCATTTTACTTATTAACATGGATATTCTACTAATCGAATAATCACATGAAAAAATCAATAACCACTTTCATAATGTTGGAATGCATAATTCTGAACATTAATTTCTTTGTCAAGGCCTCGTCCCAAGACCTTGGGGCTAACTGTAACCGGAACCCAACCCGGAGTGCCTCTAATAACCGGACACCAACCCGGAGTGCCTCTAATAACCGGACACCAACCCAGAGTTCCTCTAATAACCGGAGACCAAACCGGAGGGCTTACTTTTACCAGTCCCTAACCTGGAGGGCTTACTTTAACCAGTCCCCAACCTGGAACATACTTGTCCAACACATTCATATGAAGTAAAGGTTGAAATATAACATAAACATTCTTATTGGAACTAGCATACGAAATGTCAATAATTTTACCATAAACTATGAATGGTATAAAAATAGCACATCCACAGTCAAACATATCACAAAACCTTCAATAAAATATAGAAGTTTTGTATCATAATAAATAAGCTTCAAATAAGCGTAAAATCCATCAAAGGATGTTGACATAGATGAAATCAAAACACTTTTTAGAGAAATATCTCTTTCTATTTTTGAAATCATTTAAGATCCATATAAAATAAAACATTTTCTTGAAAATATTCTTATAAGCTTGTAAGGAAAGCTTTGAATATTTTATAACGGCGGAAAATAACCGCACCCGCCGTATATGTTAAAAAAACATTCTTACCTTAATTCTGTCGAAAAGGTTAAAAAGGACCTTGTTTTGAAAACGAAAGAAAGATTCCTCTTATAAAAATTTAAACAAGGGTACAAATGACTTTAACCCATATTCTTTTAAATAGTAAAAATGTTTTGAAATTCACTTTTAAGAAACATGGATGTGGATGATAAAGAGATCCCAGTAGATTATTACGTATAAACAACCTCGGATAATGAAGAGATTGCGAAATAACCCTTACCAATTTGGTAACTTATGAACCATAAAACCAATGAAAGAGGTATCATACAATGAATATGTAAATACACATAAATTAGAGTGTATTACACAAAGAATATAATTATGGGTAGTACATACACCACACAAAAGGTGATGGTGACAATATGGCATGAATCTCACGGGAATAAGGAGTGAGATGAAAACCCCTTACCACGTTAATCAAATGAGTCGTATAGCCAAAAGTTAATAACCACCAAATTATTTACAGAATAACATGAATATAAAGATAATCATGATAATATATATATCAAATTCCAGTACACAATACACCACTTTCAATAATTTAGTGGCGAATAATGGAAATCTCACGGAATTGAATGTGAGATAAGAAAATCCCTTACCTTGAACTTTCCCTTAGTCGATGGTATGTTAACCTCCTGTATAATAATTAAAACATTTATTAAATTATACAATAATCATATACATCAATATGATATCATATATGATCTTTTAACATTGCTTTATTAATAATATCTTAGTATTATCGTCGTTTCGGGTGATAATCGATTCGTTCTTATTAAATGTTTGGTTACGTAAGACATGTTTGTAATGGATAGATTATATCTTATTCATAATAAGAATGATATTAACATTATTTTTATCCCTAAAATGAGAATAAGACTTGAATGGATACGATGGAGGATGGATCTCATCGTGTTCGTGGAGACGGTAGTCCGTACGTACGCACGAACGCTACTTCCATTTAATTTTTCATTTTAAAAGATTTGAATCCAAATGATACATAGGTATATTATTATTCCAGTATAATATAATATTTTATATATGTTACTTATGTTCATTAACACCATTCTTTATACGTTCCATGTGTGGTATGAACGAGTCATATCATTTTAAGGGGGCGGTAGTCCGCACTTCCTCAAATGAAATTATCGTACGTATATACAACATGAAACGAATAATGGTATGAAATAAAATGGAATTACAGAAGATTATATATAAAATATGTATCATTAATATCACACTTAATTACAGTGCCATCATAATGGCCACCATGAGAGGCGGTAAGATGTATTTGAACAATCATCGTTTCGTGAGACGTTAGTTTTCCATTCACATAAACATTATGTTCATCATCCATTAGATGGAGGTGTGTGTATGTGTAGTTCGAATCCTTCTTATAAAAACATCCTAGTATATTGAGGACACTTTTTTTGTTACAAAAGAAAGGAAGTAAAAAGAGTTTGGGGGTTGGAGAAGCAAAATAATTGAAAATAATTTAAGAGAAATCGTTACCTTTAATTTAGGTAACTCACTTTGGTTGGAACCAAAGGACTTCTTGAAATGCTTTCTGCCTAAGGGGAATATTCAAGGAGGAGGAGAGGGATGTGGGGAGATTATTTGGGCAGAGTTTGGACGAGCCAAGTGGCTTGAGAGGTGTGAGGATTGAGTAGAAGTGGTCTCCTTTTATAAGGGAGAGGAGGGGCTCTTTAGGAAAGAGTGAAAGTATTACTTTATAATATAATTAAATTCGGTTTATAATGGTCCAAAAATAATTGAGGTCGAAGATAAGATGACTAATATTCTAAATAACATCAACCAATAAGAATTGGACAGGTTTTAGATAATATTTTAATCATTATAATCTTATTTATTTAAATGATTTATTAATGAGGTAAACATTGCATCATTATTGTGTCATTAATAATTTAAATTATTTGATGTATAAAAATTATAAATAAAATATCATTATGTAGGAAATCGTTTTAGCTTTCTAATGAATATTTATAATAGAAAATACAACATGTATAACCCTATGTAAAAATTGTTCTTCTAAAAGATGTAAGCTTATGCCATTTTTATTTTTATTTTAACTTTATTAATATAATGTGTCCCTACCACATACAAGTGGCTCCAAGGGGTCCCCAAATCGACCCAAGGATGCCCATGGTCGGGTATGTGTCCACCAATAAGGTTAGGATACGTTTTAGGGTAATTTTGTATTATTATAATATTATTTTTTAACCCTTATTTACCGGATTTACCCTTAACCATGGTAAATAAAATATTTACCACAGTAATTATTCAAAATGTCTAAAAATAAAAGTTACCTATTTACATAATTTGGACATCCTGATTCCAAATATGGAATCCATTTTTCTAAATTCAAAACACAGAAGTGGTAGAAATTAATTTAAAATTAATTCCCGCTGTCAAAACAAAAAGCGTGTTTTTAAGAGGTAATAACAATCAAAAGATTGACACTTGTTTATGTTCGGTTTAATTGTAAAATTATGTCCAATGACCAACATTATATCAAATGGTAAAAATATATTCTAAATATACTTTAAAACCACCCAAATTCATAATTTATCACTATTAATTATTTTGATTAAAAAAGTTGTTTTTAATTAAAATTAATTAATTTTCACTATTCATCAAAATATGAAAGTTATCCGAAAAGTACCAAAATTTCACCTTAGGCTAAATTCGATATTCCGAATCCAGAAATGAAGTACATTTTAAAATATAAAATATATATAATTTTGAAAAGTAGGTATTACTATTCATAACGGCTAGTTTGATTGGTTGTGGTGTGTGTTAAAACTCAAGGTTGCGTACAACACACGCTACTGTATTATTCAAAGAAAGCGTACCGTGGAAGCTTGGGATGTTTCATTTTAAATTTTTGATGTCCCCATTTAGTCAAAAAGATTAAAATATTGTATTTAAAAAGGGTTCACTATTAAAAGTTGATAAAAGTGTAATACTGAAAATGAATTTGTTCTTGCATTATATCTAAGAAACTCATAATATGGATTCTAAAATTATAAGGATTATATAAAGTTTAAAATTTAGATAATACTATTCATAACCTCTTTTGAATGGATTTTTTTTTGTAAGTCATGGTGTGATTGAACTCGGTGTTGCGTGTAGTGCAAGTTATTGAATTATTTTGAAGAAATAACACACTATGAAATCTTGGGGTGTTACATTCTCCCCTCCTTCAATAAATTGTGTTCTCGCAAATTGAAATTGTTCTTCGAAAATAAAAGGTTGAAAATAAAAAATATCTTTGTGGGAAAACCCACATCGGAAATTGGGTTACTAAAATTTATTCTTAATATGAGGAAAAGAGAAATGAAAGGGTCACCACCAAATTATGATCTTGATTAGGAGAACATTGGTGGCAATTAGAGACATATAATTGGAGGGAAAAACGTAAATATTTATAGGTAGTGATTGAGGTCATCAATCACAAACAAGTATAAAATTGAGGTCCTTAAACTCATCAATCTATGATGATTTGAAATACCATCGGTTCAACAAAACATAGGGTATTAGGATAACACATTTTTGACGTTTCAAAATATCTTAGTTGAAATCCCACATCGAAAAATGAATTAATGAGGCCTCTATTTAAAATAAAGAGTGGAAAGTATGAAGATTACGGAAAATAACACATACTAGGGTTCCATGTAGGAAAATATGGATATGGAAGAGAAATCTAACCATCAATTATCTGATGGAGAGTGGTAGAGAACATGGCTATGAAAAGGCCAACAATCCCAAAGCCATAAATTAGTGATGATTTAAGGTACCATCTAGGACAACATTTTTGTTCTAAGTTACTTTTCTTAATGTTGAGGAATTTATTTATGAGATTGTCTAAGATCATAGGAGATATACTTACTTTATAATTAGTGTTTTGTCCATTAATAAATTTCTACCACAAACTCATCTTTCACTCGTAAAAAAAAAATTCGATTTATACTATTCGTACAGGGTTCCAAAATAAACGAATTTATAATTCATCTACCAGATCTTTTAAAAAACTACATTATTTAATCCAGGACATCTCTTGGGCCAGTGGTAGGTGATACACCCTTGTCGCCCTTCGGTTGTGGGTTCAAGTCTCGCAGCCTTGTCGGACGCGACTGGTTGCCGCCCGACCTCCGGGTTGTCCTTTTATGGTAATCCAAAATAATCCAAACTAGAACTATCCAAAATACTTCTGTCCAAACTCACAGTCCAACATTTATAAGGAAGGTAAACATAATATAGATCCTTTTTACCCCGTAATAGCATATGAATACCTTCATCTTGTATTCTTTTAATACACTGAAACATCTTGAATTACCATATTCCTTATTGATTGCATTCATGCTCCCCTATTCCATATAGAATGCTGGATATACTTCATCAATCCAAAAATGTTTTAAACCCCAAAAAAATGATGGAATATACAAATCATTAATCAGTTTCAAGGTAGCAAGAATATCCAATATAATTTATCCAAATCAATCATGTATTATTCTAAAATCACTAACTCGGTATCAGAACCATATTATGGTTTATCTTTCTCTCAACCATATATTTTCCAAAAATTTATCCTTCTATTGAGTCACTTTTCTTTGTTCCACACAATCTCAAGTCCTTAATGAAATAGTACTGCAGTACAATCCTTATATACTCCATAATTATTATAACAAGTACATTGTTGATACAACACTCAATTGACATAATCAACATAAGAACTCTAATCATTCATATTCATCTGTGGTAGTATCATAACTTGATTATTATCAAATAGCATCATTTGTGGCATAGTCTGATGACTGGGACATAGGTTCGCGTAGTGTCCAAACTCCTTGCAAATGAAGCATTGTACATTTGAAACCATTTTCTTACCCTTGCAGTCACGTACTTTGTGCCCTTTTCCTCCACACTTATAACAAACTCCCATTCCTTTCAGGCAAGTTCCATGGTGTTTCTTTCCACAGTTACCACATATGGGAAAATTCTTCTTTTCCCTCTTCCCTTTATCCATCTTTCTCTCTTCCATCCTTTTCTTCTCTTGATTTCCTTCAAAGCCATAGGACTCAGTAAACTCTTTACTTATCTTATCAACACATGATATTATTTCTTTATATGATGATAATACATGGGAGACTATTTCTCTTATAAGTTCTATCTTAAGACCATGAAAGATATGATCCTTCTCTTTGGATCATGTGCATTTCTGGAGTTCTCATTCCTTCTACTGGGCGCCATTTCTAAACAATGGAATAAACTAGATCAGTTTATGAATCAAAATACATAACCCCATACTTATAAAACACATAACATAAATTTAACTATTTATGGATATAATCCATAATAATAAAAATGTCTCCTTTGAGTATGTATATACTCATAAACCCTTCATAATGGTTTGTAAAGAAAATGAGAATTATCCTAAGCATATCCCCCGGGAGTGTCGTAACCAAGAGTGCAGAAAGGCCCGTTGTCATGCACCAGTTCCCGTTCGAGTCTAGCTCAAAGCGGTGTTTTCGGGTTTTACCCCTAGGTACATCTATGCCAGAGCCGCCTCTACCTGCTCGTATCCAGACAGGGATGTATTTCTCGGAAAACTCACAAAATCTCTACAATACCAAAATTCTAGGAAGTTCTTCTATACTAATCCTCAAAGTTCATCTTAGGTCTACGTGCTCTAATCAGAGTTTATCTAAATCTAGCTTCCAAGGTTTGTACTAAACTTCCTCTGATACCAACTGTAACGCCCCGACCCTAGTTACCCAAAGTCGGTGCATTATTACATAACATTGGCATGATCACAAGAAAGATCAAATCTCTAAAGACCGATTGGTTTAGTAGCCTTGGAAACACTAGATATATTCATAAGTTTTATATTACATCATAAAATGAAAAACTACTACAACAACATAATGTCTCCATAATCCACACTCATATCCCCACATAATATCCCTGCTGGTCATTCATAATTTACTTCTTCACTTCCTGGGAAAAATAAAACATAGAAAAGGGGTGAGCTCAAATGCTCAGTAAGGATAACAATATAGCGGAAACTTTCATAAATAAGAATAAACATTTAAGGCAATGTATAACTAAAACAAAATCCTTTCAAACATGAACTTTCAACATGGTATGGCATAAATAAAATGAAATAATGCCATTTTACTTATTAACATGGATATTCTACTAATCGAATAATCACATGAAAAAATCAATAACCACTTTCATAATGTTGGAATGCATAATGCTGAACATTAATTTATTTGTCAAGGCCTCGTCCCAAGACCTCGGGGCTAACTGTAACCGAAACCCAACCTGGAGTGCCTCTAATAACCGGACACCAACCCGGAGTGCCTCTAATAACCGGACACCAACCCAGAGTTCCTCTAATAACCGGAGACCAAACCGTAGGGCTTACTTTTACCAGTCCCTAACCTGGAGGTCTTACTTTAACCAGTCCCCAAACTGGAACATACTTGTCCAACACATTCATATGAAGTAAAGGTTGAAATATAACATAAACATTCTTATTGGAACTAGCATACGAAATGTCAATAATTTCACCATAAACTATGAATGGTATAAAAATAGCACATCCACAGTCAAACATATCACAAAACCTTCAATACAATATAGAAGTTCTGTATCATAATAAATAAACTTCAAATAAGCGTAAAATCCATCAAAGGATGTTGACATAGATGAAATCAAAACACTTTTTAGAGAAATATCTCTTTCTATTTTTGAAATCATTTAAGATCCATATAAAATAAAACATTTTCTTGAAAATATTCTTATAATATTGTAAGGAAATCTTTGAATATTTTATAACGGTGGAAAATAACTGCACCCGCCGTATAAGTTAAAAAAAACATTCTTACCTTAATTCTGTCGAAAAGGTTAAAAAGGACCTTGTTTTGAAAACGACAGAAAGATTCCTCTTATAAAAAGTAAAACAAGGGTATAAATGACTTTAACCCATATTCTTGTAAATATTAAAAATGTTTTGAAATTCACTTTTAAGAAACATGGATGTGGATGATAAAGATATCCCAGTAGATTATTACGTATAAACAACCTCGGATAATGAAGAGATTGCGAAATAACCCTTACCAATTTGGTAACTTATGAACCATACAACCCATGAAAGAGGTATCATACAATGAATATGTAAATACACATAAATTAGAGTGTATTACACAAAGAATATAATTATGGGCAGTACATACACCACACAAAAGGTGATGGTGACAATATGGCATGAATCTCACGGGAATAAGGAGTGAGATGAAAATCCCTTACCACGTTAATCAAATGAGTCGTATGGAAAAAAGCTAATAACCACCAAATTATTTACAGAATAACATGAATATAAAGATAATCATGATAATATATATCAAATTCCAGTACACAATACACCACTTTCAATAATTTAGTGGCGAATAATGGAAATCTCACGGAATTGAATGTGAGATAAGAAAATCCCTTACCTTGAACTTTCCCATAGTCGATGGTATGTTAACCTCCTGTATAATAATTAAAACATTTATTAAATTATACAATAATCATATACATCAATATGATATCATATATGATATTTTAACATTGCTTTATTAATAATATCTTAGTATTATCGTCGTTTCGGGTGATAATCGATTCGTTCTTCTTAAATGTTTGGTTACGTAAGACATGTTTGTAATGGATAGATTATATCTTATTCATAATCAGAATGATATTAACATTATTTTTATCCCTAAAATGAGAATAATACTTGAATGGATACGATGGAGGATGGATCTCATCGTGTTCGTGGAGACGGTAGTCCGTACGTACGCACGAACGCTACTTCCATTTAATTTTTCATTTTAAAAGAATTGAATCCAAATGATACATTGGTATATTATTATTCCAGTATAATATAATATTTTATATATGTTACTTATGTTCATTAACACCATTCTTTATACGTTCCATGTGTGGTATGAACGAGTCATATCATTTTAAGGGGGCGGTAGTCCGCACTTCCTCAAATGAAATTATCGTACGTATATACAACATGAAACGAATAATGGTATGAAATAAAATGGAATTACATAAGCTTATATATGAAATATGTATCATTAATATCACACTTATTTATAGTTCCATCATAATGGCCACCATGAGAGGCGGTAAGATGTATTTGAACAATCATCGTTTCGTGAGGCGTTAGTTTGCCATTCACAGAAACATTATGTTCATCATCCATTAGATGGAGGTGTGTGTATGTGTAGTTCGAATCCTTCTTATAAAAACATCCTAGTATATTGAGGACACTTTTTTTGTTACAAAAGAAAGGAAGTAAAAAGAGTTTGGGGGTTGGAGAAGCAAAATAAATGAAAATAATTTAAGAGAAATCGCTACCTTTAATTTAGGTAACTCACTTTGGTTGGAACCAAAGGACTTCTTGAAATGCTTTCTGCCTAAGGGGAAGCTTCAAGGAGGAGTATAGGGATGTGGGGAGCTTATTTGGGCAGAGTTTGGACGAGCCAAGTGGCTTGAGAGGTGTGAGGAATGAGTAGAAGTGGTCTCCTTTTATAAGGGAGAGGAGGGGCTCTTTAGGAAAGAGTGAAAGTATTACTTTATAATATAATTAAATTCGGTTTATAATGGTCCAAAAATAATTGAGGTAGAAGATAATATGACTAATATTCTAAATAACATCAACCAATAAGAATTGGACAGGTTTTAGATAATATTTTAATCATTATAATCTTATTTATTTAAATGATTTATTAATGAGGTAAACATTGCATCATTATTGTGTCATTAATAATTTAAATTATTTGATGTATAAAAATTATAAATAAAATATAATTATGTAGGAAATCTTTTTAGCTTTATAATTAATATTTATAATAGAAAATAAAACATGTATAACCCTATGTAAAAATTGTTCTTCTAAAAGATGTAAGCTTATGCCATTTTTATTTTTATTTTAACTTTATTAATATAATGTGTCCCTACCACATACAAGTGGCTCCAAGGGGTACCCAAATAGACCCAAGGATTCCCATGGTTGGGTATGTGTCCACCAATAAGGTTAGGACACGTTTTAGGGTAATTTTGTATTATTATAATATTAGTTTTTAACCCTTATTTACCGGATTTACCCTTAACCATGGTAAATAAAATATTTACCACAGTAATTATTCAAAATGTCTAAAAATAAAAGTTACCTATTTACACAATTTGGACATCCTGATTACAAATATGGAATCCATTTTTCTAAATTCAAAACACAGAAGTGACAGAAATTAATTTAAAATTAATTCCCGTTGTCAAAACAAAAACCGTGTTTTTAAGAGGTAAAACAATCAAAAGATTGACACTTGTTTATGTTCGGTTTAATTGTAAAATTATGTCCAATGACCAACATTATATCAAATGGTAAAAATATATTCTAAATATACTTTAAAACCACTCAAATTCATAATTTATCACTATTAATTATTTTGATTAAAAAATTTGTTTTTAATTAAAATTTAGTAATTTTCACTATTCATCAAAATATGAAAGTTATCCGAAAAGTACCAAAATTTCACCTTAGGCTAAATTCGATATTCCGAATCCAGAAATGAAGTACATTTTAAAATATAAAATATATATAATTTCGAAAAGTAGGTATTACTATTCATAACGGCTAGTTTGATTGGTTGTGGTGTGTGTTAAAACTCAAGGTTGCGTACAACACACGCTACTGTATTATTCAAAGAAAGTGTACCATGGAAGCTTGGTATGTTTCATTTTAAATTTTTGATGTCCCCATTTAGTCAAAAAGTTTAAAATATTGTATTTAAAAAGGGTTCACTATTAAAAGTTGATAAAAGTGTAATACTGAAAATGAATTTGTTCTTGCATTATATCTAAGAAACTCATAATATGGATTCTAAAATTATAAGGATTATATAAAGTTTAAAATTTAGATAATACTATTCATAACCTCTTTTGAATGGATTTTTTTTGTAAGTCATGGTGTGATTGAACTCGGTGTTGCGTGTAGTGCAAGTTATTGAATTATTTTGAAGAAATAACACACTATGAAATCTTGGGGTGTTACATTGAATTTGTGTATCAAGATATTTTTTCTTAAATTTGTGGTAATTTTACTATAATTAATAGAAAACAATGAAATTTACTTGATTTATTTTTCTTTCGTAATCACATGGTCATCCTTTGGTTGTACTTTGATCAATATCAACTTCATCCAAGAAATGAAGATGAATTTTTCATTTGTGAAGCACTAACAGAGCACAAGATCCATAATATAATTGTAATTTATTCCTTCTATCTCTAGTTATCATCAAAACCAAAATGGTTAGAATATGTTTTTAATATGGATAAATCTTCATATGATGAAATAATACAATAATATATAAAACCCTATCCAAAAATACACTAAAACCATTTCATAAATGGTTAGCCTTAAGACCCATAAATATTTCAAAATTTTATATATAAGGTTAATAAATTTAAAAAATAAACTTAAAATTAATCCCCCAAATATCATTATGTATATATTAATTGTCACATACCAATATGTAATTACTTTGGTCATGTATTTTATTTAAATATGATAATAACCAAAATTACCAAAAAATATCAATGAATATATATATATATATATACTTTCTTATTACTTAAATAAATCCATAAATTATTGAATATATTAATTAAATATAAAAATGTTGTAAAATCCATCAATGATAACGTAACCCATTTTTTCATCAAATCATTAATCAGTCCAAAGGTCATCAATACTATCCAAATTACTTTATCCATATCAATCATCTCTTTGTCCAAAATAAAAACCATTATATCAATATTTGGGATATATTTAGGGTCATATTTACCTTAATCATTTCTTTTACATAATATATTATCTTACCATTAAATCACTATTCTAGGTCATTAATACCGTTCAACATATTCATTAAAGTCCTCAATGTAAAATTTATACAAAATAATCCTTATATATTTCCTGATTAACAATTCTGAAATTACAATACATAAAAACTTGAATAATTCCACTTAATTATTAAACTATTAACTAGGATTCATCAACTTATTACTTAATACTTACTCCCTAAAATATAAAATATGAATCATCTATTAAGATTAGTCAGCCACAATTTAATCATGATTATTATGTTTAACATAAAAAATACTGTTAGAAAAGCACATACTTTCATATGTCATTCATAGTCTCTTCATTATTAGTAGTAAAAACATAACTCATATAAACTTGATGATTCTCTTCATTATATTTCCCCCTAGGACATTGATTTTCCTAATTCACATAATTTCCACATTTAAAACATTCAACCATTAATGATACCTTAGGGAGACCATTATTCCAATCCATTGTGTTAACCAAAATTTTTATTTTTCCTCAGAAATTCCGTACTCTATTTCCTTCTTTTCTAAAATTAAAACATCTTCGCATTACTTTGATTACCTTTAGTGATTCTTCCCACATTCTCAGCGTATAAAAAACAAAATATTCTTTTCACCAATGTCTCCACCACCCAAAATCACTATGAACTCAATCCTTCTCTTATTTTATGAGTATGATAGTTGGTTATGGTAAACATTGATAATCTTATATTATAATAACTAATTAAGAATAATCAGAATATCCTTTACTCTAGTCATCACTACAATTGGATGATCATTAAAACACTATCTATCATATTCAATGATAACCCATTTCTTTCTAGTTCCCACCATTAACTATAACCAAAATAAATTGTATAAGAAACAACATTCATAGGGTAAAACAATATAATCATGAAAAATAATTTATAGTATTACTAAATCATGACACTTTTTTTCAATATATGACACCTTAGGTTTAACCTAGGTCATCCATGATTAGCATCTATTCAAATCCTTCATAATGATTCATAAAGAAAATTTGGATTAACAAAATAATATCCCCTATGAGTGTAAAACTAGGTGCGTAGTAAAGTCGCATTCACTATTCACTAGAGTGATGATTAAGATACACTCGACCAATTATTTTCAAGGTTGTATCCCCTTGATGAATCTATACTGAAACCACATCCACATGTAATATCCAAAAAGCGATGTAATTTTTTAGAAACAAATCACTCTATCCTTTAATATAATTCCATGAAATTGTCTTGTACTTTGAATTATCCTTAAACATATCCATAAAAATATAACTGGTAATTTCAATAAAGTTTTCTTATCCTAGTTTAAAAATTTTAACTAAACCTCTTCTCTGGTACCTACTGTAAAGACCTAAACTTCCCATACATAAATATTAAATCTTAGTAAATGAATATTCATTATATAACATAACTACCCACACTAAAATAATTTAGGTCTAATGTCTTTGGAAACTTGGATACATAAGAAAATGGTTCATAAGTGAGATACGTCATCTCCTACAAAATCCTTTATAACTATCACCCTTTTTAGACATATCATACATAATAAATTTCTAAATAACTTGGTGAAAGGAAACATAATAATGGGTGATTTCAAATTCACAGTAACGATGAACAAGGTAGATATTAACATAAAATGATAATGAGGGTATGAGAACATGAGATTAACATTTGGAAACCCATACCCTGCATATCATAGATCATACACTTGAATCATGGCATAAATCTTGGTAGTTCATAAGACATGGAAAAATAAATGTATCAAAGGACATGATCAATGAGATCGTAAAATGATCATAAGATTTATATTTGTTCAATACACAAAATCATACAAAATATTATTTCAAGGTTATCTACCATAAAATTCATAACATGTTATCCTTAGCATAACCACTCATGTACCTACTTCGGGCTTGGGATAACCTCCCATGCACCCTATTTCAAGCTTGGGATAACCTATCATGTACCCTCTTCCAATCGTGGGATAATCTCTCATATACCCTTTAATATCATATAACATTAATCATTACACAATGAATTGGAGGGAAATATAGATCCCAAACATCGCATAAACTATACATTTTTGTTCTATAAGATCATAAAATATTCATCATATCATAACCTATAAAAATAAATGGGTTTGATTAACATTTCAACACTTCATCAGAGCATAACCCATGGAAAAGAAATGAGTTTCATAAATATATTGTCATCATAGAAATAAAAAATCCAAAAAAGTATAAATATATAATAATTGGATCATATATCTTGTAAATATTAAGTAATATCAAATTTTTTCATCTTATATATGAAATGATTTTTAAATATCACTTATAACATTTATCAAGAATAATAGTATTTCTAATTTGAAAATCATTTTTTAGAATAAAAATTCATGAAAAAAACTTAAAATAATTTTCTTTGAAAATAACCTTAGAAACTTCTTATGTAAAATTTTAATCATTGATTGGTCATAATGGCATAAATTAAATTCTTGTCCTACACATCAAAAAAATTCACAATTTCAGTCAAATACAAACATGTATTGTTAGGAAAACAATACGAAGATTCCTTTTAAAAAAAATTATAATTTAAAAAAGTGTAAAAATGACTTTGTAAAATAATATAAAAATATTAAAACATTCATGAAATCATTTTTTTAAATCATGGATATAGAATAAAAAAGGTTTTTTGACCGAAGAGAGAAATAAATTCGTTTTCCTTTTAAAAAAATATTTTTAAATCTTGAATACATAAAGAGAGGAAAATTATCGGAAAATATGTATTCTCATGGAATAGCCAGAGGATAATAAATTTAATTATTTTCTTAAGAAAAATATAATAATGTTTCATTATTGAAATCATAATTTTAAACAATCCTGATAAACAATGGTAACATCAAACCCTTACCACTTTGGTAACTTTTGAATCATAAACCCCATTAAATAGAGAAACCTATATGTATATATAAATAACCATAAATTTCATAATAAACAACATTAAATACATTCATGGGAAGTATATACACCACAAAAAAACAGAAAAATGTAGTGAATATGGCATGTATCTCATGAAAATAAAAATAAGACAGAAATCCCTTACCTTCTTTGGTGACTTTTAAATCATATCCACCATGAAATGATAACATTAAATGAAAATATAAATTTCATGATGATAAATAAATTAATGATATAACATGTCAAAGTTTCTATATATAAACCTCATAAAATAATATAAGATTATGACATAACATTTGTCACAAAGTAGACAATTTGAGATGAAATCACCTTACCTTAAGTATCGACTTTTTTCATACATACACAAACCTCTTGTATAATAAATATAGGTTTATTATAAATATATTAAAGAAACATAATAATTTGTATCATACCATATATTATTTAAATTTAACCTCTTATTATCCATTAATTAACAATTCCTTTTTGGAATAACGTTCCGGGTAATAGCTACTTCATATTTTCATGTATGTTTTGGTTTGGTATCTTTATCTTTTAATTTTTATCATGGTTACATCATATAAATTTTTTTACCGAAGATATAAATATAATAAATATTCATTATATAATTATTTATAGTAATCCATTAAAGTTAGATATATAAAATTAATTACACCATTCATGGAGACGTTAGGTCGTACATACGCATGAATGTTGTTTCCATTTTATCTACGGATGAAATTAAAGGAAGATAAATAATATATTACCTTCATAGAATAATTTTTATTACATATATATCAAATAAATTCATTAAATTTACCCTTATTACCATCCATATAAAGTTTCATTGAAAAACGAATCGCATTACTTCACGAGGCAGTATTCTTAACTAGACACTAGTGATGTTATCGTATTCTTATGAAATTGAAAATAAGAATTAACTAGTGATATTATAATTCCAAAAGTATAATAATATCAAAAATATAATATATAAATATTAAATCCATAATTATATCTATCTATGAGAGGTGTTTATGAAAAAATAATTTCATCGACTCGTGAGGTGGTAGTCCACTGTACAAACGATCAATGGTTTCATTTCCCATTTGATAGAAGAGGAGATGGATATAGATTATGAAATAAACATAATAAAATCTTATTATATGATATAAACATGTGTTATTATTTAGGAATTTTTAATATAATAATGAATGTGGTAAGAGTATGAGTAAAAAGAAAGATCATAGTGAAGGAAATTACATTCTCTTAGAACAACCCCCTCTGGATCTCTTATTAAGGACCCTCGAGTTAGTCTTTTTTGGATGACAACAATATCTTGAAAATATATATAAAGATTTTGAGAAGGTATTTTGGTAGTTTTTGTTGATAAAATGTCTTATTAGGTGTTAATGAGTGGGGGAAAGGTATCCTTTTATAATTGAGGCGTGGTGGCACTTTTATAAGTACCCAAAACTATTTAATAATGGGAATTCACTCTCACCCAAAGTATAATGACCCAGAATTTTGAATAATAATTGTTTCCTGAAATGTTTATCATATTTTATTTTATTTTTTCCTCATAAAAACATATCTCTTTAGTAATAAAGTAAATATAAATAGAAATATTACCATATGGATTTGACCATTGGTCAATATGACTATTGGGAACTATACTCTTGATAATAATTTCAATGTTATAATTAGTGTTTATAATTAAAATTTAACAAAGAATAATTGATACAGAAAGAATAGTCGATGGCCATAACTAGTATATTTGTGTTGTTTTAAGCCCATTTTTCAGAACTTGGGAGGTAGGTACCATCTCTAGGTTTCTCCCTTCGCCAAGACCATTTCAAGATCCAACAAGTGAATCTTTAATGAAATCACCTATAAGAGAAGTTTATGTTAGTGGATATGACCCCTCAGTTGATATTAGCTGAGGCACCCCATGAAACTACCACCATCGCACACCTTACTCTTATGGAATATGTAGGTGTAATAAAGGGTTATGTGTTGAGGCCCTTGTTACTTAAAATATAATTCCATTGTGAAATTAAAATTTTTATTCCATTAGTTTTGTTTTAAGAATAGTTTTTCTTAATAAAATTAAGGTGGAATTTGATAAATTGATTTTTTAGACATAAATTTTACTTTTAAAAAATGATATAAATATTTATAATAAATTAATGTATTATGAATCATACTTATTTTAATGAAATGGTAAGATAAAAATAATTTTATTTAAATATAAATGATAAATTAATTTTATTATTTTTAAGTGTCCAAAATTTTACTATGAATTTTCAACCTTCTATTATTTTTAATAAATAAATATTTTTATATTTAAAAGTTATAATTATAATATTTAGATAATTATTTAGATAAAATAAATATCATTTTTGAAATTAGCATGTTAAAATTAGGTTAGGGTGAATTGTTGATAATTTTTTAAAATACTTTATTTTTGTGAATAGTAAAAATACAGTTTGAGATTTTCAGTATATTTAATGACTTCATAATTATTTAATAATTATTTAATATATAATTAACCATAATACATGATCTAAAATATTTTATTTTATTAATATTAAGTATTTTAATATATTCAAATCAATTTCTGAAACTATAATTCACTTTCCAAATTCTAAAATAGGAAGTTTAACTTTAAAAATGTTATTTCGAGTAAAAATAAATTTTACTTTATAAAATAAGTAATTTAAAATAAATTTAGACTATTTAATATTAAAATAACATAAATTTTTTCCCAGGTTTCCAATACCATGTGAAAATACCAAAGTCAGTCCCATGGTTCTTCATTTTCCACAACCTTGGTTTCTAAGGCCTATATTTGGAAACTAATAAACAAATCCCCCTATTTTTCTATAAATACCCACCCATTTCTCCATTTAGCTTCACTACCAATATATAATCCATAAATTTATGGTATTTTTACCACCAAAAGGATATTTCCAAGGTGACCTCAATCCCCCAAGGCCTCAATCATCAAGTTCTAGGAATAACTCCTCAATATAAGGGAAATATCCTTATTTTATCTTCGTTTCATGAACCACTTTTCCCACATGTCTTATGAATGTTATAGTGAATCTATCTTATTTAATTTTTATTTAGTCCCTTACTTAAAATTTTTTTTATCAATGTAAGACCCATATCCTGTCTATTTTTACCCTTTTCTAAAACCACATTTTATATATGTTCTACTGTCGAATTTACTTTGAAAACCTTCTCTCTTCTACTTAAGAAATTCTCTTTTATTTTATTTTTTTGAATACCCAAACCTCTTTATTTTCCATTAGTATACACAAATATTTAAAAATTGTTTAATTTATTTTGGTATTAAAATATAAAAAACCCACATTCCCTTTCCTTTGGTTAAAAATGACCTAATGATCATTTGTTTTTATCACTTTTGAAATGACATGATTTTTATATGAAACCCATTTTCTTTTATTATCCATGGGTTATTTATGAAATGATTTATTATGATCTATGTGGATCACATGAAAATTAATACATATGAAGGTTTTACCCTAATATTTCTCCAATGCATTGGGTAAATAATTTAATCTCTAGATATGAAATGTTATATGATACCTTGGTAAATTACCTTGGTAAATTTTATAACACCTTAGTGATTGACCATAGTCATATAGTTATGAATATATAAATTAAATGTTTTAGCCATATTTAAATTTTATTATTCATGTTATTTTTATTATATTATGTCTCATTCTCTATTGCCCATGAAAAAATTATATTCCTCATGTTCATATTGATATTCCTCAAGATCACATGTAAACCGCTTCCCTTACATATTCCCTTACACGGCATTATGCTCACCCTTTCCTTTGATGTATGTAACCAGGTTATGATATGTAGTAATTTTACTTAGTGTGGACCTATATTGAAACATTTAAAGTGTATTATAATATTTTTTTTTATGTTTTCATGTATTATGTACCTTATTTTCAAGAAACTAAACTTTAGAAGATCCATTGTTTGCATAATGTTATGAAATTTTATGTAATAAAAAGGAAGCATGCCATAAACATTGCATCCAAAAATAATAAATAAAGTATTTTATATAATATATGGGCGATACACGCTTCCAACACACACAAAAACACATGTTCAAAACATGTTGTTCCTTAACTTCTAAGTTTCCATACTTTTACCATTTTAGTTTTCACTATGGTGACTAGTCTTTTAGCTAGGTAATTTATCATTTAAGGTTAGAAAAAAATGATCCTAATTGGGTAATTTGTACGCAATTTTTATAAATATGAAATAAAATTTATAAAATAAAAAATCTTATATGTGCGGAAAATAAATTTTTACACAAGCACATGTATTGCTCAAAACCCGCTTTTACCCTTTACCATGGTAACAAAGTTTTTACAATATTGAGGTTTATATAAATATTTTAAAAGTACCATTGGTACATTATCGGAAAATTATTTATATTTTTAAATATTTACCAATAACTGGGCATAATATATGATTTTTAGTAATTTTATATCAATTGATAAAATATTATTTATTATCAAATAACATTAATTTAAATTTTTACACTATTCATTTAATTTGACATTAAAAACATCAATCCAAAGATGGAATTAGAATATTTTTTTTTCAAAACTATATATAATTTTATATATACCTACCAAATTCATTAAATATAACAATTGATTTAATTTATATTTCTTCTAATATTTTTAGTGTCATTTATTTTATTTTTCTATTAATTAAATAATTATTGTGTTGGCATTGCTTAAGCATTTAAAGTAATTATATAATTAATAAAAATTAAAATAAATAAATAAATAAAATTAATTTCATTTTTCTCAAAATTGTTATAAATATTCATTCATATCATTATTTTTTCTATATGTGAACACATAATTAAAATTTAAAATCGAGAGGGTGATACTTGTATTTTTCATTACATAAATTATTATATTGCTAAATTTTAAGGAAACATGTCCCAAAAGCACAAGAAAATTTATATTAAGGTAATAAGGGTCTAAATATTTCCTTAAAATCTTAATTGGATGAGTTTCTAGGTCATCTTAACCCTTAACGTTTTAGTTTCACCCTCTGATATACCTATCTTAACCTTAACCATGGTAATTAATTTTAATTTTTTTATAATTAATATTGACTGAAAAATTAGTATATATTATAATATAATATTAATTATGATTATTCCAAATTAGGAATATATTTTTTTCAATTTTCATTAACACAAGTGGAAGCATTTAATTTAAAATTAAACTCACATATGTGATGAAAAATGGTTTTTCAAATAAATTTTTTTTATTAGTATAGAAAGTTTTAATATCAAAATTTAATATGAAATTGATTCCAATGATAATAATTGGATTAATAAATATATTATTAAAATAATTTTAATTTTAAATCATTTTTAAACAATATTTAACTTTGAAAATTCTTCAAATGAAATGGATATTTTTAATAAAAAACAATATTTTTCACTATTAAGTAAAAATTTAGTCTTTTTAGAAAATTATCAAAAATTGAACCTAAGATAATTTTTACATGTTGATTCCAAAAATTAATTTATTTTTAACAAATAAATTTTCTAAAAGTTTGAAAAAATAAATTAATTATTTTTCACAAAAATCTATAAAATCATTTTTTTCAAAAAAAAGTGTTTTCAAAACATATTAATACTTTACTAAAAATAAAGTACTTATTTATAAATATATTTTATTTATATACGAACTTTAATACATGATTTTAAAAAAATTATTTTTCACCCCAAAAAATTTAACATCTAAGTTATAATGGTTGAGTTTAAATAATAACATTAATTGTATATCATGATTTCTTAAAACTCAGTGTTGAGTGTGATGCAATCCATCAAAGAAATTTCATTTTTTGAACAAACAATATTTCATAAAATAATAGGGTGTTAAAAATGATCCAAAAAATAATTATCTCTTTATTTTTTAGATTATTGTTCATCAATTAATATTGATCTACCACCATAAATAGGCTGTATCAACTGGAAAAACCGTGTGCACCTTCAATTTTGTACACCCAATTCTTTTTCAGAACATAAATACTCAGTTTGATCAGATTTCCAAATATTCACATGATCTGGTTCTCCATATCACTTTGAATACTCAGTCATAGTATATCTCTTTCTCTTGGGATGGCTCTAATGTTTAAACTCTTACTTCTCTCTATATTATAGCGAAGTATTGTGCTCTCAGTTCTTAATAATTATAACACTCATTTTTTATAAGTTATTTTGATATTCACATAAACTTATTATAATTTTATATAAATATATATTTAAAAAATAATATAATTAATATTATTTTCTAGAATGAAATTTTTGAAACTCTTTGATCTTCATTAAGATTAGTTTTCTCATATTTGGAACCAGTCAAACAATTATTGCTTTATCTTTTATTCAAACTCATTTCAATTCCTAATCAATAATACCTATTGAATCTCCAAAATAATCAAGTGTTTCCTTAATCCTATTATTCTATGAAATTAACTACATTAATCACCTTCAAAATCTTAATCCATGTGTGAAAGAACTCATCTGTTATGACATGGAACCTATAACTTAAGGTGTGGCACTCAGAAACATCATCTTCTCATTTGGATGGTTCTTCCTTCAATCATGACATAGAATATGATAATTTTATTGGTTGTAATATTTTGATTCCATGAAGATAATTATAGTAGTATCATTAGATTTATTTCCTTTTATTTCAGAATATATCATTCTAAAATTCTCTTGATTTCCCCAAATTATAATTTCAAATAAGGTAACTCTAATATAGTATGTGATCTTAAATATCGTATGGGTAGATAGAAATATCATAAATATAGAAATATCGTATATGATTATCAAACATAATATGTATTCCATGAAAAGTCTTATGATCCCTCTTACAATTTAATGTGTGCAATTTCTTTTCCATATTCTTTCTTTAGCTCAAATTCATAAGAACTCGTAAAGTCATACACTGTAGTAAAGTTATATGATATCCTTAAAGTTGTATGCTATATACTTCACAATGTCATACATGGAACTCAATGTTATACACAACACTAAAATCCATATGCATGGATAAGGATGACTTGAGTAGCCTGAAAATAGCATATGTCATATGATATTGTATTTAGTCATTTTTTGGATTGTTCTCAAATAGAAATGTCTTACACAACTTCACCAAATATCATACACATAGATAGAAATTCCATAACTCCTCTAATAACCTTATAACCACTTATAAACTTCAGAGTACTTCCTTAAACATAATCTTTAATATTATAGTCAGTATCTCTTTGTCTAGAAACACAAGTCCTTAAATTTTTTAAATAATAACACTCCAATAATCATAAAAAAATTATGCTTTGTCTTTACTTTTTTCATGAGATCTTTAAGCTGCAACCACAAAATTCACTTTCCATTAAATATGGAAGCTCACACATCTTCTCATCATGCTTTTAAATTACTCATAATATCTCTATTTAAAAAACATTAACTTATTCATATGTTAACATCACTATCCTTTTGAACTCAATGGTATTTTAACTTTAAATACATATAATAAATAATTTAATTCCAATTTCATTACCCTTGAAATCAAATTTATCCCAACCATATCATCTAATATTACCATAATACAATAATAACTATAAATTATAATGTCTCACAATTAAAAAGTTATTTTAATAACACCCTAATTATATTAATAAACCAAAAAAATTATATCTACTTAAAATAAACATTACTTCACACATTTAATATTATTCAGATAGATAATTTTAAAATTTTACACAACAAAAGTGTGGTTTCTGAAAAAAAAAACACATGTAAAATATATAGATAAACACAACCCATAAAATCCAAGAACATAACTAAATGACAAACTCTCCCATTATATAGAAATACCACTTTAAAATAAACTACATATGGATTTTCATTGTTTAAACTATTTCATAAACACTTTAATGGATAAGCTCATGGTTTACCACTAATTAAAAATGCGTCATTTAAAATATACCACTTTCTAGTTTTATGTTCCTATATTAGAATACAAAAATTTGAGCTACCCAAAAATGAGTATAAAACTTCAAGTTTTTAATTATGAATTTAACCCTAAAATCTCCATTTTATATTCAAATAATATTTTTTTCGAAACCTTCCTCATTTAGAAAATCTCATTATGTGTGGTAAATCATTTGAGCTAAAAAATCATAAAATAGAATTTTGAACTATAAATTATAATAAAAACTAGATATACATCCAAGAGAATAATATACGCCAAATTTTATATAAAAAACCTTGAAAATATAGTGAAATAGAAACAATTACTCCCTAAAAATATGTATTTCATTAACAAAATATCACTAATTACTACAACGACCCAAACTTTTTAAATAGTATATTAACTTACTCTTAACGATTTAATAGAGATTTTAATGATTAATGCAGAAAGAGGAGTCGATGGCTTCATCCAATAGACTTGACCCTGATGAAGCCCACTTATCAGAGCTTGGGAAGGAGGTGGCATCTTTGGGCTTCGCTTTGGACCAAGCCCATTCCGAACTCCAGTGTGTCAAGCTTGAACGAAAACGCCTACGGGAGACGTTCAAGTTAGTAGAGATTACTACTAGGGCAATGTTATCTGAGCCTCCCTCATATTCTCTCACCATAGCACACCTTACACTTAGCTCATATGTCGGTGTTATAAGGGGCTATGTGACGAGACCCTAGCTTCTTTCTGTAATCCTTTGGTATGAATGAATTGAGATTTATTCCTTTAGTGATGTTTGTGAAATTTCAAATGTCTGGATAATTTTAGGATGTATTTTATTGATGAATTTTTAAAAAAGGATATTTTAAAATATTTATGTAAATCCTAAATAATTAATGATGTGTAATGATTTTCAAAAAATGGTCTTCTACAAAAGTGTTCAGTAATGAATCTAGAGTCTAATAAGATCAACTTAATTTTTGATGAATAGTAAATTATAAATAGTGATTTTACGCTTAGGATTAGGAATGTGACCAAATGGATTAGTAATTTCACTCAAAGAAAGTTTTAATATAATTTATACACCTAGATTAAGTAATCTGATTCAACAAAATGGGTAAATAACGGTTTCATAAATGATTAATCAAGTATTAGTTTTTTCAGGTGAATAGTGTTTTTTAATTAAAAATTTAATTAAAAATAAATAGAAAATTATTTTTATAAAATGGACTTTATTTCTGAACTCAGAGCATCGATATTATTTTATGGTAATTTTTGGGGATTTTTCTGAAAAAAATGAATTCTCGATGAATAGTGCTTTTATTTAAAAATTTAATTAAAAATATTTAGAAAATTCTTTTTATAAAATAGATTTCATATTTGTAATAAGAGCATCGATATTTGGTTAAGGTGAAATTTTGGGATTTTTCTGAGAAAGTAGAATTTTTAGTGAATAGTAAAAATACAGTTTTAGGGTTTCGGTATGTTTAATGACATCATAACTGTGTCATGATGATGTCATGAGATATTTTAAGGGTTGGCCGGCCAAGGGTGATTAATTATTGTTTTGGGGGCCCCATGTGGCCTAACTCCATGGTAAATGCCATGGGAGAGCACATGGTTTTGAGAAAAGCACTTGTGAGGTGTCCCTTGGCCATTAATCCCTTGTTCCCTCACTTTCCCCATAAATAACCACCCTTTCCTCCTTTATTTTTCACTCCCAACTCTCCCCCAACGAGGTTATGGTCTCCTTACCTCCCAAGGAGTCCTCCCAAGGTGCCCCTAAGCCCTCAAGGTCTAAACCTTTGAGTTTTAAGAGTTACATTTTAAGGTAAGGGATCTGACCTCTCTCTTTCTTTTCATGTAATCTCTTTTATGTCATTCCTTTTATGCTACATGTTCTTATGTGAGAGGATGTTCTTTTATATTCCTCTTACTTCCCTTTTCATGTTTTTATGATGAGCGATCCCCTATTACTCTCATCATTTCGTTTTATGAAAGTTTAAGTGACATCGTTAGGCTGCCAAATTTTTAAGGGATTCTTTCACCCTTCTCATTTTTCAAGTTCGATTTTCATGTCAAGTATTTCAAGTTCCTTTTTATTATGTTGGGGTATGATCTCTATATCTATCATACTGATCTCTTATGATCATATTATGAGAGACCCTATTTGATCTTTTCAAATCATTTTTATTGAAGTTTAAGTGACGCTGTTAGGCTGCCAAATTTTTATAAGAGAAATCTTATTTTTGTCTTACTTCCATATTTTTTAATTTCAAATGGTATGTCCTTAAAATTTCATTACCATGATTCATATCCCTTATATTCTGTCCCTATACTATTTTTATAGATCATTTATGAGTGGGTGACCCATGTCCCCTCTCTTTTCAACGTTTTCTAAAACATTGTAATGTAGATGTTATGCTGCAGAATTTTTCATCTCAAAATGCCTCTCTCTTTTTCTCAAAATTATTTTACGTTATTAAGTGAATACTAAAAGCTCTTATTTCTATAGGGGAATTTAAATATATATCAAAATTTTCTATTTTAAATTCTGGTATTTACATACATGAAACCCGCTTTCCCTTTCCGTGGGTTTAAAGTGACATAAAGATCATGTCTTTAAAGCAGTTTTTAAAACGTTATGATTATGAAATGAAACCCATTTATTTTATGCCATATGGGTTGTTTATAAAATTATTGATGATGATATATGTGGCTCACATGATAATAATTACATGTCAAGGGTTCTCCCAGATAGCTCTCTAATGCATTGGGTAAATACTTAATCTCTAGAGATGACTTTTTAGACTGATACCTTAGTGAATAACCTTGGTAATTTTTAATGACACCTTGGGGATGGACCTTGGTGAAACGAAATGATTTTCAATATTAAATGTTGCATCCACATCTTCAAGTTATGAAAAATGTTATTTTTATTATGATGTATCTCATGATTTCTTTCTCATGCCTTAAAGTTCTTTTCATGTCCTTATTGAAGTATCTCAAGTTCACATGTAAAATATTTCTCTTGTTTCCCTTACTGGGCCTTCTGCTCACCCTTTCTTTTGATGTATGTCCCTAGGTTATGAGATGCAGTAATGAACCTAGGATGAACTTAATGAGAAGCCTTTCAAGTGTTTAAGAAGAATTTTTTATGTTTTTTTCATGTATTATGTTCCTTGTTTACAAGACACTAAGCCTTAAAGATCCTCAGTTCTGTGTAATGAAATGAAAGTTTATGTTATAAAAAGACGGGATGCTATAGTTGGTATCAAAGGATGTTTTAGTTATTTGTGGAAATTAGGATATAAAAACATTAGGAATAACCCTATAGAAAAGATTAAATATAAGAAAACTTCCTGGTATTTTGGTATGTATTGAGTAAGTGGTTTATCAAACAAATACATCCCTGTCTGGATACGAGCTGGAAGAGGAGGCTCTGGCATAGATGTACATAGGGGTAAAACCTGAAAACACCGCTTTGAGCTATACTCGAACGGGAACTGGTGCACGATAATGGGCCTTGCTGCACTCTTGGTTACGACACTCCCGAGGGATAAGTTTGGTTAATCATAGGCTTTTTATGAATCATTATGTAGGAATTATAGAGAAGTGTAATTGTCTAAGAATGAAGTCTTAGTTAAAAGATTCATAAATGAAATAAGTTTCTTACTAAGGTTTTATTCTTTTAGAAAATGGCAGGAAATAGTAGGAACTGTGCCGATGGTGACCGCAATGCACCATGTGCTGACAGCCCTCTGATGGAAGCTTGAATGGAAACATTCATGCGAATGATGAACCAACTGACTCAAGTTATGAGTAATAAATTGAATCAAGCTGAGAGGCTGATCTCACCACGAAGGGAACAACACTCTGTTGAGCCCTTCATGCGTCAACGACCACCATCATTTAGTGGATCTATGGACCCTTTGGTTGCGGAACAATGGATAAGCTCCATTAAAAATATCTTTTTTGTACTCCTTTGTTCGGAACAAGAAAAAGTCACCCTTAATGTTTATCGCCTAGAGGGAGAAGCTGATCAGTGGTGGTCAATGGTCAAAAACACGAAGCCTAGAGGAGAGATGGAAGCTATGGAGTGGGAAGAATTCTGGGGAATATTCTTTAACAAGTATTTCCCTCGTTCCATGAGAACGAGAATAGAGAAAGAGTTTCTCTAGCTGAAGCAGAAGGAGAACGAATCTGTCGGAAGCTATGAGATGAACTTCACCCGACTTTCACGATATACCTCTATCTTTGTCATGGATCCAAGTGGGAAGGTTTAATGATTTTTCGGTGGGCTGAGACCTCATCTGCAGAAGAATTTAGCCAACCGGTACTATGATAGCTACGAGTAGATCGTGCGGAGTGAAATGAAAGTCGAGCTAGAGTTTGGTGAGACACAGTGGTCTCATAAATCAAATGAAAATAAGAGGTCATTGGAGCCCAGTTTAGGGAAGACTTTTGATCATGGAAGATGTGGAAAGCAAATCAACTTACCACATGCAATAAATGTGGGACGAAGCATCCGGGGAACTGCTTGGTCGGAAGTGGCAAGTGCTACAAGTGTGGAAGAGGAGGCCATATTGCTCGGAATTGTCATAGTGAGGTGAAGCCTCAACTCCCCAACACTAACGACAGAGGGAAGATGGTTATGGCCTTACCCGAAGTCCATTGCTTCAAGTGTAGATAGCTTGGGCACTATGCTAGTCTCTGTCCAAATCCAAGGGCAGTGGAGGGGAATCACCATCAACCTCAGCAAAGGCCAGGGGAGAAAGGTCGTGCTTGTTCTATCACAACAACTGAAGTTGAAGCTCCGAATGACGTGGTAGTAGGTACTCTTGTTGTCCTCTCAAAACTAGCAACTAATTTGTTTGATTTTGGTTCTATGCATTCCTTTATTTCCTCCAAGTTTGCAAAGAATATAGAATCAATCCCTAAACTACTTGAGGTAGAGTTTTCAGTAAAGACTCCAAGTGGGATTATCCATGCATCAACAGTGTTTAGAGACTCTAGTGTTTACTTTAGTGAGCACAATCTTATCACAAATCTAGTAGTCATTACCATGTTGTAATTAGATGTTATACTAGGGATGGACTAGATCTCAAAGTATAATGATAAGATCAAATGCAGAAGTAAGGAAATCTCAGTAGTCTTGAATAAACAACCTACAGTTATCTTCCAAGGAGAGATATCCAGAACTGATCCCTATCTAGAAGCACCTCACATAGCTTTCTTTATGGACTTAATCAGTGATGATGAAGAAGGAAAAGGGAGCATACCAATAGAAGATGTTCCAATTGTTCAGGAATACATGGATGTATTTCCTGAGGAGTTACCTGGACCTCCCCCAGAAAGAGAGGTAGAGTTCTCCATTAAACTCGTACCTGGATCTCAACCGATATCAAAGACCCCATATAGAATGGCAAATTTGGAGCTAGAAGAGTTAAAGAAACAACTCCAAGACTTGTTGGAGAAGGGGTTTATCCGACCGAGTGTGTCTCCTTGGGGGGAACAAGTTCTCTTTGTGAAGAAGAAGGATGGATCAATGCGGCTATGAATTGATTATAGAGAACTGAATGGGATCACAATCAAGAACAGATATCTTCTTCTAAGAATTGATGATTTATTTGACCAACTTCGTGGGGCACAATTCATCTCTAAGATTGACCTTCGATCTGGTTATCATCAAATGAGGGTGAAGAAGGAAGATATTTCAAAGACTACCTTCTGATCAAGATATGGGCATTATGAGTTTACTATTATGCCCTTCGGCTTGACTAATGCTCATGCTATTTTCATGAATTTGATGAATATAGTCTTTAAGGACTATCTTGATAACTTTTTGGTAGTTTTTATTGATGATATTTTGATATATTAAAAAAGTCATGAGGAGCATGAAGATCATCTGAGGGTTATTTTGAAAACTCTACAGAAGGAGAGGCTCTTTGGAAAGTTCAGAAAGTGTGAGTTTTGGTTACAACAAGTGGCTTTCTTGGGGCACATCGTAACCAATGAAGAAATCTCAGTTGACCCTGCAAAGACAATGGTTGTGGAGGAGTGGCCTCAACCCAAAACAGTAACTGAGATCCATAGTTTCCTTGGTTTAGTAGGATATTATAGGAGGTTTTTGAAAAACGTTTCATGGCTTTCTAATCCACTAACCAAGTTGAATTGAAAAGGGGTTAAGTTTATCTGGACAAAGGAATGTGAGGAAAGTTTCCAAGAGCTGAAGAAGATATTGGATATTGCACCTATGTTAACACTACCCTATATCAGAGAAGGATTCTTTATTTTTAGTGATGCATCTCTGAAAGGGATTGGGTGCGTCCTCATGAAAAATGACAAGGTAATTGCTTATGCATCTCGACAGTTGAAGATTCATGAGAAGAATTATCCTACGCATGATCTAGAGCTGGCGGTAGTTGGTTTTGCTCTAATGATATGGAGGCACTATCTTTATGGGGAGAAATGTGATATATACACTGACCACCAAAGTCTAAAGTATATTTTTACACAGAAAGAATTGAACATGAGACAAAGGAGATGGTTGGATCTTATTAAAGACTATGAATGTTCAATTCATTATCACCCTAGAAGAGCAAATAAAGTCGTGAATGCGTTAAGCAGGAAAGACCTTGTTGTTCTGGAAACAATGAGGATCCTAGGAGATACCTTGATTAAAGATCTAGTAAAATTGGACATGGGAATTATATGGAATGGGACATCATCAACCCTATCCCAAATGATTTCTCAACCTTCATTACTAGAGAATATCAAGAAGGCTCAAAAAGAAGATCATTTGCTGTAGGAGAAGTTGGAGGCTGTAAAAGATGGGAAGTTCCCTGATTTCAATATTGATCAAGAAGGTGTATTGAAATTTCATACAAGACCATGTGTTCCATCTATTCTGGAGATAAAGAAAGAACTGATGGATGAAGCTCATAGCTCTACTTTCTCTATACATCCGGGAAGCACTAATATTTATAGAGACCTTCGTGATCATTATTGGTGGGATAACATGAAGAGGGAGATTGATGATTACACTACAAGGTGCCTGGTGTGTCAGCAAGTAAAGGCATAATGACAACTTCCTAAGGGGGTATTACAACCGCTACCCATACCAGTATGGAAGTGGGATAATATCACTATGGACTTTGTAACTGGTCTCTCGAAAACATCCAAAGGAAACAATGCGATATGGGTTATGGTGGACCGTCTCACCAATACAATCCATTTTATCTCTATTCGGGAAGATTTCTCTCTGGATCAGCTTTCCAAGATATACATAAAGGAAGTGGTGAGGATACATGGGGTACCACTATCCATCGTGTCTGATCATGACCCAAGATTCACATAAAAATTCTGGAGAATTCTTCAACATGCTCTGAATACTGAATTGAATTTTAGTACGGCCTATCATCCTCAAACTGATGGACAATCTGAAAGGACTATTCAGACACTCGAAGACATTCTGAGATTATGCTCAATGGAATTTAAAGGTGGATGGGATCAATACCTCCCATTAGTTGAGTTCTCCTATAACAACAGCTTCCATTCGAGTATTCAGATGGCACCCTATGAAGCTCTGTATGGAAAGCGATGTAGAACTCCTACTTGTTGGGATGAAACTGGTGAGAGGAATCTTCTTGGGATAGATCTTGTGGAAGAGATGACAGAATAGGTTCATGCCATCCAACAACACATAAAGGCTACTCAGAGTCGGCAGAAGAGCTATGCTGACAATCGTCGAAAGGACTTGGAGTTTGGTGTTGGTGACAAAGTCTTCCTTCTAATTTCTCCATGGAAGAGAGTCATGCGGTTTGGGAAGAAAGGGAAGCTCATCCCTAGGTACATTGGCCCCTATAAAATCCTTCATCACATAGGAGCCGTGGCCTATCGTCTAACACTTCCACCAAACCTAGCTCAAGTTCACAATGTCTTCCATGTATCTCTCTTGAGGAAGTACATACCCGACCCTTCGCATGTACTGAACCCAGAGGTGGTACAACTGGAACATGACCTCTCTTATGAGGAGTGGCCAGTGGAGATCTTAGACCGTAGAGACAAGGTTCTACGAAACAAGACTACCCACCTTGTGAAAGTGTTTTGGAGGAATCATAAATATGAAGAAGCGACTTGGGAGCCCGAGGAAACGATGAAGCAAAAGTGCCCTCACCTTTTCGACTAGGCCTCAAGTATAAATTTCGGGGATGAAATTTCTTAAGGGGGGAAGAATGTAATGACCAAAACATTTTAAATAGTATATTAACTTAATCTTAAAGATTTAATAGAGATTTTAATGGTTAATGCAGAAATAGGAGTCGATGGCTTCATCCAGTAGACTCGAACCTTATAAAGCCCACTTATCAGAGCTAAGGGATCCGACCTCTCTCTTTCTTTTCATGTAATCTCTTTTATGTCATTCCTTTTATGCTCCATGTTATTATTTGATAGGATGTTCTTTTATATTCCTCTTACTTCCATTTTCATGTTTTTATGATGAGAGATCCCCTCTTACTCTCATCATTTAGTTTTATGAAAGATTAAGTGACGCCGTTAGGCTGCCGAATTATTAAGGGATTCTTTCACCCTTCTCATTTTTCAAGTTCAATTTTCATGTCAAGTCTTTCAAGTTCCTTTTTATTATGTTGGAGTATGATCTATATATATATCATACGGATCTCTTATTATCATATGATTAGAGACCCTATTTGATCTTGTCAAATCATTTTTATTGAAGTTTAAGTGACGCCGTTAGGCTGCCGAATTTTTATGAGAGAAATCTTATTTTTGTCTTACTTCCATGATTTTCATTTCAAATGGTATGTCCTTAAAATTTCATTACCATGATTCATATCCCTTATATTCTGTCCCTGTACTATTTTTATAGATCATTTATGAGTGGGTGACCCATGTCCCCTCTCTTTTCAACGTTTTCTAAAACCTTGTAATGTAGCTGTTATGCTGCAGAAGTTTTCATCTCAAAATGCCTCTCTCTTTTTCTCAGAATTATTTTATGTTATTAATTCAACACTCAAAGATCTTATTTATATAGGGGTATTCACATATATATCAAAATGTTCTATTTTAAATTCTGGGATTTACATACATTAAACCCTCTTTCCCTTTCCATGGGTTTAAAGTGACATAAAGATCATGTCTCTAAAGCCGTTTTTAAAATGTTATGATTATAAAATGAAACCCATTTATTTTATGCCATATGCATTGTTTATGAAATGATTAATGATGATATATGTGGCTCACATTATAATAAAGACATGTCAAGGGTGCACCCAGATAGTGCTTCAATGCATTGGTTAAAGACTTAATCTCTAGATATGACTTTTTAGACTGATACCTTGGTGAATAACCTTGGTAATTTTTAATGACACCTTGGGGATGGACCTTGGTGAAACGAAATGATTGTAAATATTAAATGTTGCAGCCAAATCTTCAAGTTATGAAAAATGTTATTTTTATTATGATGTATCTCATGATTTCTTTCTCATGCCTTAAAGTTATTTTCATGTCCTTATTGAAGTATCTCAAGTTCACATGTAAAATGTTTCTCTTGTTTCCCTTACTGGGCCTTCTGCTCACCCTTTCTTTTGATGTATGTCCCCAGGTTATGAGATGCAGTAATGAACCTAGGATGAACTTAAGGATAATCATTTCAAGTGTTTAATAAGAATTTTTCATGTTGTTTTCATGTATTATGTTCCTTGTTTCCAAGACACTAAGCCTTAAATATCCTCAGTTCCGTGTAATGAAATGAAAGGTTATGTTATAAAAAGATGGGATGCTATAATTACTTTATAAAATAACTCCACTAAAAGATTTGTAAATAACTATTAAATATTATAACACTAAGTTAATTATTAAGAAATATAAAAGGGAAATTTTTTTGTTTAGAATAGATATATAAACCATTATTTTGGGTAAATGAAAAATCCCATAAAGAAAACAATTTCTTGAAAACATATTTCAAAAGGATTGTAACATAATTTAAACACACAGATATTGTTATTCACTCAAATTACACATTAAAAAATAAAATAAAATAAAATAATGAAAATTAGATACACCAAACACCATATGTAATTAAACACCATAATCTACAAAGTGAACTAGGAACCACTTTCTAATTATGTATCCAATTATATAATTCATTAAATAATATATACACAACATATTTCATGACTTTTAAATTGATATATTATCAGCCCCATTTTACATATTCCAAACACAAAAATCCAATAATTCTAAAAAAAATTCCATAAACAACAAAGTTATAAATCATCACAAACATAATAAAACACCATAAAAACGATGAAATCCAAGGGATAAAATCCTTCAATTATGTCAGAAAACAAATTAATTTTTATATGTTTTCCAAAGAGAAAATAATAATTAAAAATATCTCATGTTTCAACGTCATTTACACATAAACATATAACATTTTTCTAATTGGTCTCATTTTTAATAAACTACCACATAAACCCTTTATTTAAAACCAATAAAAAATTATTGGTCCATTATGAAACCTTTATAGTGAGGTGAAAATTAAAATTCTTATGCTATAAAATTTTCTAAAACACCATTTTTTTGAAATAATTTCCATTTGAAAACTAGATATAAAATCATTCATTATTATGAAACCCCATTCACTATATTGCTATAAAATACCATTTTAGGTGAAAGTTAAAAAAAATTATTTTATAAAATTTATATACACATTTACATATATATATATATATATCGTTATTTATAAACTTCACTCAATTGATCAATAAATAAAGAAATAATTCGAATTTATTGATGAATTAAATATGATGTCAAATCAAAAGATATAAAAGGATATACTATTTAATTATATCACTAATCATAACCATTATTAGAGTACATTGATCATTTAAAACTATAATCTAATAAATTTGAATCATTTCTTCATTTACGAATCTAAAAAAAACACATTTCTTTAGAACGAATGCTCAATAACCCTCACCATGATAATGGAAATGAATTATAAACCATTAAGTGGTTCATTAATACCGCACAATCTTAAACATCTCATGGTAACTTTATTTTCCACCATAAATAGGTTGATAAATTCCATTCATGAATTACATCCCATACTGTGATGGTCTTACCGCATCCTACCACTAACAAAACTTCTCACTCGTGATTTTATTCCATTTTATAACATGAAAACCTAGATATTTGGCCTCAATATCATAATCAACATACCATAAATCCTAAATCATGTTCTTGATATCCAAGGGGGGGGGGAATATATGTAAAGTGTATCATGCAAAGGATGTGAATTATTTACTATAAACAGTATATAAAGAATAAATAAGTCCAAAATAAGGGAACCAAAAAATTATTAAATATTATGATATAAAAATTATTATATTACAAAAAATATATAAAAATAAATTCAAAATATAAATCTAAAATGAAAACATACTCATTATAAATAAAATGAGACATGTTGTTAACTCTACTGGACACACAAACTCCTTCGAATGAAACCACCTCCAACACTATATATCCAAGACAGTGATCCATTAATATAGATTAAAACAACATAAACACATATGTTTGTATGTATTGAGTGAAATATTAGTATGATACAATCAATATTATATTAATTATGTTTCATTTAAATTCCATACTTTCTATTATTAAATATAATATTAAAATATAGATTTTTTATCAGTTCTGAAATATATTAACATGGGTTTTCAATTTTGAATCATTATTGAAAAATTTAACACATAAATATATATTGAAAATTGAATGATTAAATGAAAAATTAAGTTTATGTTAAAAAAACGTAATTAATTAAATAGTTTACAATAAAACCAATAATCAAAAATCATGGGAGGATTATATATTGAGCTATTACCGGAAAGCCTTTGATACTTGTGAAAAAAATCTTTATCCAGGAATATAACTATATTCATCACCATCTCCATAATAATATGAACATCCATTTTCAAATGTGAATATCACTCAAGATAGATCCTCATCCTAAACTAGAAAAAATACCATGATGTAGTAATTAGAGTCACATGCTGATTGTCCACCATTTTCAATGTCACATCATGCCTTGCGGGCACAAGATAGTGTCAGATATCTTATAACAAACCATGAAACATATCCTAGGAACCCTCTTGATCCTTAAGTATTTCCAATAATTTTTTATAATAAAAATATTTTTGAAACATCTATATATAGTATGTGAAATCACCCCTTTAACAATATCTATGATTAAAAGAGCTAAAAATGTTATACTCACAATTAATTTATAATGGATCATCAATAAAAAGGGTTGATCCAAGTAATAAGTTATTATAAGAAATATAATTTCACTTTATCATGAATTTTTTTACTAATATACCATGGTAATTATTTATGAATCATATGAATTCATTTTATGAAAAAAAACTATTCAATTCCTTATAAAACAATATCAAATATTTTGTAAACATCTAATGTGTATGGAAATTAAGAAATTAATACATAGTGAAAAATATAAAAAATACCTTTGAAAAGTCCTACTTTACAAAAAAACCTATGAATTTAGTCAACAGAAATAAACCATGTTTTAAATAAACATTATAAATTCCTTTTTGATAAAAAAAATATCATTAGATTTTCATAAAACCACTGAGGTGTAAGAAATAAGTTGAGTATAAATTTATATATATAACATATAATAAATCCTCTAAAAAGTGAGAAATTGATAAATAAACCATGAGATTCATTCATAATAGTATCATAGATAAAACATATAATTACTTCATATAATGAAAATAATTTGAAACACTCAATCAGATATGTTTCTACCATAAAAGGGGATATAATAGAATTAAATATCTATATTTGATGAATATTTGTTTCATTTTATAATAGTGGGTATATTATTGACAGTATAAATTCATTAATATCCTTGATATAAAAATATTTATGGGGTTCAAGGGTTACCTTGACATGTACATTTTCTTATATATTCATTCTTATAGTTTTCATTTTTTATGTTTAGTCATGGAAAAAATTCTAATGCCACGAGGTAATTGGGGTTGGATAACAATTATTTAAATTATACATCATAGTTGAGTGTATGGGAGGTTTAATCATCCCATAAAGGTTGTTATTTCTTAGTATGGTATTCTCTTATATATTTATAACATTTTCATTAAATCCTTTATAGTATTTAGGCAGGTTACCTTGTCCATGAAAGTGGTAGATCATTACCATCCATCAATGTGAACATATATATTCATATTAGTTTTTCCATCAATATTTATGAGAGATAATTCATATTTTACACTTCATGATTATTTATAATATTTTTTTAATCCCTAGGGTTGAGAACTGATGAATTTATAACCATAAAAAGAGGTTTTCAGTATTATGGAGTCGGGATCATGCACATGATAGGGGATTCCTACATATATCAATAAATAGAATCATAACCTACTTATTTAGGTGATTAATAACATGGAATATCATACCTTTTAAATTAATATGGTTTGTTTTAAGATCATATAGTTGTGACCAAAGAAATCCCATTTTAGGTCTTTCATCCATGACCACCAATATGCCTTCTAAAGTCACACATATAGGTTTATAATGTCTTGTAAATAAATTTAATATTACTAGGACCGATTCTATGTAGTTTAAATATATGATGATTAGACTACCAGGAAAAAGGATCCTAGGAAAGGTTGGTGTGGGACTGATGCTCAAATGGCCATTTAATATTCATCTTGTTTTTTTGTAACTAGATAGAAGAGGGTATGGTTGGGATATACACCTAATAATATACCCAATATATTTTTGTATCATTGACTAGGAATAGATATGAAATTATTAATTAGTTCGTGATCAAGGAATAAATTTAGTAAGAATCCCTTTCATGTTATCTTCTTCCCATTTGTAACTAGGCAGATAAGAATTACTAGACTCATGGGTGATGTGAACCAGTGAGGAGTCGTTGGGACTAACTCTTGATCAATATTCCATAAATAAAATTCATTATCATTAATTATACACAATATTGGTTGATAAACAATGAGTAAATTTTTTTATATTACACCAATTATGATTTTCTCTATATACATTTCTCATTGATTATACTTAGGAGGTGGATTGAAAGATCAACTAAGAAATCAATGGACATGATTTTCATAAAACCAGTTGATCCAGGTGAACTAAGAGCATTAGGATGGAGAAATTTCAATTGATCCTTTGTGATAGAGAGAGATAGACTTCATTATCAAATAAATATGTTATAATATATATTATAATGTTCTTAACAGTTAAGAAGTCAAATTGAGGGATTTCAATGAGAAGATGAAAAATTACAATTATAAAAGGAATAAATTATCAAAGTAATGGATCACACTGATGAAAGTAACCTAATCATGTATTTTAGGAGGCTTTGGAGGAGGAATTTATAGATAGGGATTTATAACAAGATGGTTATAACTAAAGAGTATAATAAAATTTATTTTGTAAAATTTATTTTTCCAAACAAATAGTCTTGAGTGAATGTGACATCATTTTTGAATTTATAATGGGCATGATTTAATAAATAGGAGCGACTTAGAGTGGTGGACCTAGGAAAAGTGGAACCCTATTATGCCTTCTAGGGAATTGGGTAAACTAGTGCTCTATTATGCCTCTTATGAGTGTCCTGGGAAAATAGGAACTCTAATATGATTTCATGGAAGTCCTAGATAAAATAAAACCCCGTTAGGGTTTCATAAAATACCTAGATAAAGTGGGACCCCAGTATTCCCTCTAGGGTGTTAAGTGAACTGGTTCCCCATTATGCCTCCTTTGAGTGTTATGAGCTAAGTGTTACTCTAGTATACTCTCATGGATGTCTTGGTTGAAGTGGCACCTAAGTAAGATCTCATAGAAGTTCTAGGAGATGTGGAAAACTAATAAGCGTCTTATTGATGGTTCCTTTTCATTAACATTGAAGAATCATGATGGAAATGGTCTTCTGCATAGTTTGGTTTTTAAAGTAATTAAATGACTCAAATATGTTGAATTCCCATTATTTTTATTATGTTTTGACAAACAAAGTAACATAAAGGAGAAATTGGGTTTATGGCACTCACGAGCACAAATTCTAGCATTGTATTATGAAATTCATGATCTAGATATCCCAAAAGGGATGAATAAGGCCTCATAATTTAAAAAAAGAGGTATGGAATGTGGGTAAGTTTATTTTCTACTCAAACTTTTTATGAACCATTGTATTTTGAGTGCCTGTTATTAGAGTACAGAAAGAGGCATGGGTATATAAAGGCAAGGTGTGGGACCAAGAGACTAGGATGGGATCTGTGTATGGGAGGATGGTTGTAGGATTTCAGGTGATGTAAGGTTATGAATGAGGAATACTATCAAAGGAATTCCCATGTTCAAGGAGGCCAATATATCAGAGGTCAAGTGTATGGAGGCATGGGATATACACAGTCCCTCCATTGAAAATTATCATGTTTAACTAAATCATATTATATTTTTAAATATGAAGTCCACCCCCCCCCCCCCCCAAATCAATATTAGATTTTATTAGCATAAATATTTTTAAATTCCTAGGCACATATGACTTAATTGAAAAAATATCTTAGTGTACATAATTATGTTGGTGAGGTGGGACCACACAGATGAAACATGATACATTCTCTATTCAATATGCACAATAATTGATGTGGGATTTAGGAATTCATAGTATTCCTCTATAAATAATAACATATCAAATAGTTAGGTTACATCAAAGCCTAGGATAATCCTATGGACAAGACGCTCTATTTTTTCCCAAGTATCTTTTGTATGAACACTACATCATGGAACTCCTAAGATTTTAAAATTCACCTTGGTTGTGGTACACTATTCATATTATATAAACTTTGGTTTTCATAACCAATCCTATAAAACCCATCATAAATGGGATCCAAACTATACTATGGTAAAACCCAAAGGGAATTCTCGATCCTCATGAGATGGTGACTAGTACCCATGCATCCAATGATAGCTATAGAGAATAACTTTCCCAACCTAAAACAACCAACATAGTATATAAGAAGATAAAGAAAACAATAAAGTAAATATTCCATAACAATAATCCAAAAGTGGTAGTTATACGAGTAAGGAAACATGCCAAAAACCAAGGTTTCCATGAAAAAAAACAAAAGGTAAACTAAACTAATGACAACTACTATGTGTGATGCATATTAAAAATCACACCTTCTCACCAAAACCATCCCATTCCATGTAGATATGAAACCCCATCAACTCATTTTGGTGACTTTCTCTTTCCTACATCAAATAAATGAAGGTCTAGAAACACCTAAGGGAGTGTGCAGGGTGAGAGCTAAATGGTATTAGTAGGATCCCACCCAAGTGTTCCATGGAGAGTCTCTATAAAATATTCCAAGTGTTCACCATATATGAAAAAATGGCATGATGAAATAATTTTGACATTTATATCAAATGTATGGTAAAAAATTTCCACTTTTACACAGTCCTAAAAATATTCCATATAACATAGATCAATGAACATTTTCAAATAATAATTTTATTAAATCATGAATAATTTATCCATATCAAAACCAAAGAAAAAATAGAATCACAGTGTAGATCACCTCTATGATAACATTGTTTCAGGATATCTAGGTTACTCATTCAATAATAATAAATTCAAAACTTAGTTCGCAAAAACAAGTCCCTTGAATAATAGGGCTTAGGGATCATAGGAACACCCCATGAGTGAAACCCCTGTGGTGTCAAATGATGAATTCCCTATAACATCATGGCCTAGAGAATATAGAAACACTCTATGATTGAAACCCCTAATAGAAATAAGGACAATTCGAAATAGTAAATCCACTCTTAAGTACCTAATCCCTTTATGCATTTTATATGTTAAAAATTTTTAAAGGGATTACAGTATTTCAAAAAAAATTCCAAACAACCCTTTTTCCATCAAAAATAGGATTTTCAAAACTATTTCATAATTCTTTGAAAACCACTTTCTTTTACAAGTATAAATTGAAACCCCATATTTTATCAAAATCCATTTATAAATTCATTTCAAGAGTATCAAGGATCATGCCAACAATATTTATAAAATTAGTTATAAAACTCGATCATGGATGGTTTACCAAACATAGGATAGAGATGGATCCACCTACCTCACACTTAGGTTTACATAGAAATGATGACAGGATCTATAACAAATGAGGAAGAGGGATCTAACATGAAGTTCCAAAGGATTGATTAACAACTGAGAACGTGGTTTGAATTAGTTTTTATACTTTTTATAAGTTTCAAAACATTTCAAAACCAAACCCCTATAACCTATAAAGATTTATTTCCATATAAAATTTTATAAAAACCCATGCATGAAAAATTAGGAAATAAAGTAAAGCACACGAGATTTAAATGTTTCATTCTTAGTGTGAGAATCTACATCCTTTTTATAGCCACTCTCATGGGTATATGGGAATTCACTTTTAATAAGAAGTGAATAAAACTTGTCCTAACTCCCGTTATATACCTTTTATCTCTCGATAGGAAAGATTATACTGACTCCCATCAGTTTAAAATGTTTTATTATAAAACAATTGATCCAAAAATAATAATAAATATTTTTTTGAAAATTATTTACAATTTCTCAGTATAAATCCTCAGTCCGATTTGGCTGAATGTGATTTTCTAAATCTGATGAAGTCAAAATGATTCTCCCTTACTCAATCTTCACTTATTATACTCTGCTCAGAAACTCAATATTATCTTCCTTAGTCTTATTGAATCAATATGATGAACCCAATATGATGAACACATTCCCAATATGAGAAACATAAATTCTACTCAAATTCTCAATAACATATTCCTCAGTCTGATTTACTCAATCTGATTGACTCAATATGAATCTCAATATGATTCTCTAATTCAGTAAATAAAACTTTCAGGTGTCTTGTATTATTTTGAGATCTCAGTCTGAAAAGAACTTTTACTTGAATTATTCAGTGCTCCCACTTTTCTACTTGCATGAAAAGTCATGATGAATGAATGATCTGAGTAACTATTTATAGGTGACTTAGCAAAAAAATGGGAAACTTAAAAACTTTCCCCACTTCCTAAAATTTAAAATACTTTAAAAAATACTCACATTTAAACTTAAACTTTGACTTCTTTAGACCTCCTCAAATTTCTCTGAGATTTATGTAAAATTGAATTTCAATTTTGACCTCTTAAAATTATTATAAAACATATAGAATATTATTTTTGAGTATTCTTCATAATCAACTCATTATGAATCTGTTTACTTTTTATCTCATTATGATATGTTTCCTTCTTATCTCATTACAAATTTGTTTCTTTCTCATCTCATTATGAATATGATTCCTTCTAAGGTTATTACGAATTTGTTTCCTTCGTAGATCATTATAAATTTATTTCCTTCTTATATCATTATGGTTTTTTTTCTTCCCCGTATCATTATTATTTCTATTTCTTTCTCAATTCATTACGATTTCTATTTCTTTCTCAACTCATTACAATTTCTATTTCATTCTCATCTCATTTTTATTTTTGTTTCTTTATCAGTTCATTCAAATTTACTTTTCTTTCTCAGCTTATTAAGATTAAATTATTTACACTGAAACTTTTAAAATCTTTAAACTTTATCATCTATAAACATTTTGGCATCTTATAATTTCTGATTCTAGTACTTCTAAGACTGATAAAATCTTTAAAGTTCGTCCTTTTCTTGAAAATATTTTATCATGAGTATGTTTCATGATTTATGAGAAATTCATGATCATAAAAGCATCGTATGACTTAGTTTAGAAAGTATGAAAACTTTTTAACTACTGACTTCACTTTATTCAAAAAACCTCTTCAAAATTATTACGACTTCTTCATACTACAACTTCTGACTTTATAACTTAGCAACTTTTTTCTTTCTCTAATTATTAAAAAGGTAAAATTCCATCAAACTATAATTACATCCCCCTATTTTTTCGAATTGATGATATTCAACATCATGTTAATGAACCTATGTTTGGTTCTATGAGTCCATAAAAAGAACTTCATTTAAAAAAACATTTCTCCCACTTTATCTTGGGGTAATAAATTTCAAAAAAAAATTAAATTTTTTGCAAAACTCATTATGATGGATTAGGTCCAATTCCAGAATAAAAAAATTCTTATACAAAAGGGTTAGTTTTCAATACATTGAAAAACATTGTTAAAAAAATATTACAAATTTCTTCATAATAACAGTGATAGGAGTTCATAAGGCATGGATTTAACATCACCAAACCAAAAATCCACATCCTCTGGATAAAAGGATAAAAGGAAGATACATACCATGATGGTTATGACCCAATGATCAAGGAAATAAAACTTCTATCTCCATTACTCTAATATATCAGTAAGGATGAATGATAATTAATCCAAGAAGATCCAAATTGATAGTAATAACAACTATAATAGATCAAGGGAACCAGATCACCCAAATAGAAATAGATACCAAAGCTTTATTAAAACTCATCCGACTAAAAACCCTATAAATGGAATAAAAAATGAAGGTTTAATAGAGGATAAATTTGAGTAAAACCATATTAATACCCTCCTAATAAATATCCCCTGAGTTTCTATAAATAATCATAATGTGTTCCTTACAACTAGGCGTCCCATTCATCTATTTGAAAAACTAAACCATATAACACTGCACCCATGGTTTACATACTAGAAACTCACCACACTCACCTCAACCCACCCAATCCCAAATTATTTTGGTGTTTTGGATCATCCATGACCTCCACAACACTCGTGGTGGGGCCAGTTGGCTATGGTGTATAGGGAGACCACCAGTGAGCCACACCCTACTCTAGGCATGTTTGTTTTTACCATGTTGAAGAGGAACTATCTAAGAGTAAAATGACTTAGAACATAGTGTTTTTCCAGCTTTTTCTACACTATAAAATTCCTAAAACCCTTTTTATGTCCACCGGTACCCACAAGCACACCCCAAACCTAAAAAGAAACATTCCAAATCTCTAAAATGAAACATTCCTCAAGCTGATTTATTTCAACCACCACCAAATCACAATTTATGTCAACATAAAATCATATTAAAGAATGAATATTCGTAAATATATGAGTTCATTACACCCTATTCAATGACTCTTACCCCCAAGTCATGTGATAATTTGATCTATGTCACTACAACACTTTGGATAATGGAATAGAATTCCCACATATAATATTCATCTGAGAGTGAAAAATCTCTAATATTTTCTCCCCAACTAAAAAATCTAGATCTAACTCATCTTCTTCTCAATTTAGGTTATGGGAAGGATAGGGATAATAATTATTGAGTTGAGATATGTTGAAATTTTTTTGAATACCTATCAAATGAGCCAGTATTTCAAACTAATAAGCTACCTGCCCAATAAACTCAGTGATATCAAATGGTCTAATATATCTTGGAGAAAAATTCATTTATCTCCCAAGGAAATGATGTACCAACTAATGAGAAACTTTCAAGAATACTTGTTCACCAATAGAAAACTCCAAAGGATAACATAAATGATCTATATAATATTTTTGTTGACTCTAATCTACAACCAAACATCAAAGTATATCCTAAATCCTCATTGAAATATATTGAATGATGTTTAGTCCCATGAGAGATGAATCTCCCACCTCTGACCAACAAATGGGTGACCTTCATGGGAGACCATACAAGTCCTTGAAAGGACTATTCTAATAGGTGAGTGGTAATTTTTATTATAAGAGAACTCAACCATTCTCATAGGGCTATCTTGAGATCCTCCAAAATCTATGATATAGGCATAGATAATATCGTCTAAACTATGAATATAAAACTTTCTTTGTCCATATTTTTGTGGATGATATTCCATAATCAACTTAATTTGGTTCCTGATTACCACTTAGAGACTTTTCAAGAACAAAAAGGTAGACTTGGGATCCTAGGTAGAGAAAATGTTAGAGGGAACCACATGAAATGTCATGATATCCTATACATGTAACTTAATCTGGTCTTAAACCATTTTTGTGTCCCTAATTGGAATTAAATGAGGAAATTCCATCAATAAATCAATCACCACCTTGATAGAATTCCTTCCTTAGGGATTCTATGTTAATATAACTATAAATTCCATGGATACCTTATCCCATTTTTATACTAATATTGATAGTGTTTGAAGTAAACTATAAGGTTTTAGGTTCTCTATCTTAATCATATGGTAGTTATAATAGTGATAAACATATTTATAAATGCCATGATTTAAACCAAAACTCCAAAAACATCATCGCATGTCATAATATATATTTTTTATTCCAAGATGAATGAGATATGAAGAACTATGAAAATCATGCATCCCTAAATTTTTTATAAATAAACAGATGATGAACTGACTCCAAAAGTGGTGAATTTAATCAGAGTAGTGATACCAAATAGGAATAGTCTCCCCTCCAAATAAGTATTCATTAATTCCTCTAAACTCATCATCTATCTAATGATCCTATATAATTAACTCAATGAGATATGATAATAAATTAACACTAGTTAGAACCAAACTAGGTTCATCCTTCTATATATCCAGATGCAACTAAGTGAAAATCTCCATAAGGTTCCACTCTTCTATCACATCTAAGATGGTCTGAGAAGGAAAATTCTTACTATGAGTGTTAGTAAAAACATTTCCCTTCCTATATAAATAAGAAATTTCAAATTCAAACATGTGGAGGTACTCCACCAATCACTTCTACTTGAGGCTCATGTCCTTCTATAAAAAGATATAACTTAATCTTCTGTCATCATAATAGACTCTAAACCTCTACCCGAAAAGATAGTGTCACCAAAACATAAGATAATGCATAATAGTGTCCAGTTCCAATTCAAGAGTGGGATAATTATTCTAATTTTTTCAAGGATGATAATCACCATACACAACCACATGATCATCCTACATAAGCATATATCACAGTCCAACACCAAAATAATAACAATAAACCCTAACTCCCTTACCAGGTTCCAACAAGATAAAAATATGTGTTGATTTAAAATGATTTTTTAACTTATCAAGATTGTACTAAAATTTTACATCCCATGAAAATTCCACACCTTTATTGGTAAAAGATATCTACAATGATTCTAGATTTGAGAAATCTATTACAAACTACTGATATTATATTGCTTGGCCTAGGAAGCTTTATATCTTAAAAACATTTTGTGGTTATCCCTATTATAATACAGCCTTCACCTTTTCAAGATCTTCTAGAGGGTCATGTTCTAAAATCACATGCCCTAAGAACTTCACCACTTGGATCTAGAAATTGTATTTTGATAACTTTTCATAGAGGTGGTGACTCCTCAATATTTCCAAAACTAAAATCAGGGAGCCCCCTAGATCGTTATCATTTATTTAATATATCAGTATATCATCGATGAATACTACAAGAAATTTATTTAGAAACTAGTTAAATATTCGATTCATAAAATCCATAAACACTATAGGTGCATTAGTTAGGTCAAACAACATCATGATATATTTATAGTGGTCATACTTACTCCTGAAAGTGGTCTTCAAAATATATGAATCCTTAACCCTAAGTTGATTATAACCTGACTGATATTCAATTCTCAAAATCCATTTCCCCCTTTAAATGATTAAATAGGTCATCCACATGGGGAAAAGGATACTTGTTCTTAATTTTTACCTATTCTATCTTTTAATAATCTATTAAGAGACATAAATAACCATTAACCTTATAGGAAATGAGAATAGGATCCTCCCATGGTGAAATTCTAGGATGAAAAAATATCTTCGACAATAGGTAATACAACTATATAATAATATTTCCCTACTCAGTAGGTTACATATGATAAGATGGTATAGAAATTTTCTGAGCTGGAACAATATTGATTAAGAAATCTTCCTTCATTTCTGGAGGAATAGCGAAGATGTTTTTTGGAAAAAACTTACGAAATTACTGAACACTCAAGGGGAGATAAACATGGGAAAATACATCATTTTTATCCACTGCATTAGGTGCAAATAGATTCATAAGCTCTAGTAAATAAGGTATTTCATTACAAAGACCAGAGATCCCACTCTCCTCAAAATACCTGGGAAATCCCATCAGTAAGAAAGAATGAAACACATTGATAATAATAATTAAAATCAACTCTATGATAAACAATCCAATCTATCTTGATGATAAAATCGAAAATATATAGATTAATGTCCAATGATTACTGGGCTAACTCAACATCAGTTATCAAAAGAGAGCATGAAGGAAAATGAAACCCTTATTCCTTCCTATTTCCCAGAGGTATCACCAGCTCTATAACATAGGATATAATATCCTTCAAAATTTTCAACATATCCAAAAAATAGGTTGGTATAAAATAATGTGAGACACCATTATCAAATAAAGTAGTTTATATAAAATATGAAACAAAAAAATTACCTCTCTCTATATCTAGAGCCACATTGACATGTATTGGCATCCTCTCCACTATGTGAAACTTCTAAACTTTGGAGGCCTATGTATGGATCCATATTGACTATTAAGATTTTGACTATTACATAGTTCCCTTTGTAATGGATGATACATAACTATATTGAGGTGTAGAAAAATCCGGGAAAAGCTCTATGGATGACCATAGAGACTGCATGCATTGTAAGTCTTATGAGGTACAGGGAAATATTTTCTAGTGTACCCTACCTTAACACACTGGTAATAGGTCAAGGGTATACTATTAGATATTATAGATATATTAGAAATAGCTTGATATTTAGAGCTACCTCTACCACCTTTTCGGTTATCATGCTAATTTCACTTCTCCCCATGTGTGCCATTATAATTTCAACTAAGTGGAAGGTAAAATTCAAACAATCCTAACTTGACCATCAAATAAATCTTCTCCATCATATCCCTATCGACCATATCAGCATAGTTGGTGATATTTATCATATACACATATGATTCGATATTATGTCACAAGACATAAATTTATTTTTAATAATTTATGTTATCATAAATCATGTCCTCAGGTGAAAAACTAACCAACTCAGCAAAAAGGTTGGTATACTCTATCACCATAAGATTTCCTTACTGAATGGAGAGAGAATCTATATAATTCACCGTCATCAATTATTTCATACGAAACTGATGTAAGAAAATATTCTTAAAGACTTTCTACTACAATCCCACTAATTGATTCACCTGAACCATAGTGTCACACAATCTCTGGATAAGACCATTAAATATAAAATTCATTCAATTCAGCATGATAGATTTAGCTATCTACAAGAATTCAAAGACCAGAAAAATCTTTTCTATTCATTACCCTACCACTTGAGGATCTTTAGTACTCTTAAAATATAATTTCTACTAGCATAGGAACTCTTTTTCTCAGTCCTTTTATCCTTTATCTCCTAGTTGAGCATCTTCATATTGGTTCTGAATAGGTAGAACATTTTGATCCATGGTATGAACTATCTTCAAAACATCCTCAATGAGTTTCCAATCGATGTGAAGATTCCATTAATAATAATTCCATATGTTTCCCTCATAAGTAATCCTATGAAGACGTCTTAGATGCATGATCATACATACCAAAAAGAGGATACTATCATAAAATATAGAAATCTTAGTCTACACCCAAATAACATAACATGAAACTAAGATATAGATCAAAAACCAACAAAAGATACAAACAAATCAACATCCTATGGTGACTTAAGGCTTGTTAAGGTGAGAGTTAGATAGAAACTCACTCACAATATACCCCTTTAGTCTTGATAATCCTATATCTTTTCTAATAAATGTCCCAAGACAAAAAAACTTGATGATAAATATTCTATGATACCAAATTTTCATTACATAGCTGAGAAAACCACTCATAACTAGTCTACAAACTAGACCATTGAAAGACATAAGGGGTGTTCCCAGTCCCCATGGGCTGGTGACTAGAACCTAGGCATCCAACGACAACTAGAGGGAATGATTTTCCCAACCTGAAACAACCAACGTGGAATACATGAATAGAAAGATAACAAATAAGTAAATATACCATAACAATAAGCCAATAGTGGTAGTAATAAAACTAAGTATAAAATCCAAAAACCAAGGTACATGTCCAAGAACAAAGCCAAAGGTAAACCAAAAAACCAAAAACTACTTTGAATGATATATGGGTAACGTATCATTATCTTTTCACTAGATACCCATGCACAGCTGACATGAAATCCCTCTGATTCACTGCAATTATTTTCCTTTTCCTACATAAAAAAACAAGGTTTACACACCCCCTAGGGAGTGTGTAGGGTGTGATCTAAATAGGCTCGGTAGTATCCAACCCAAGTTTTCCCTGGAATGTCTCTATCAAATAATCTTAATATACTCAATAAATGAAGAACATGGAATGATAAATCATTTTTCGCATTTATATCAAAATCATGGTAAAAAAATTCCCCTTTTCCATAGTTTTAAAATATATTCCAGATAAAATAGTTCAATTCACATTTTCTAATAAATAATTTATCAAAGAAAACTTCATTTATCTATATCAAAACAAAAGCTAAATAAAGAAAAACACAATAGAGAACAGCCCTAGGATAACATAGGTTTGGGAAATCTAGGTTACTCATACCTCAATAATCAATTCAATACTTAGTTTGTATAAACAATTCCAAAGAACAATAAATCTTAGGGGACATAGAAACTTCCAATGTTTGAATCCACTATGGTGTTAAAGAATCGATTCCCTATAAAATTAGAGCCAAGGTAATGGATGAACACCTCATGATTTAACCACCCAATAGAAACAATTAAAAATACCAATATTAAACCCACATCATAAGTACCTAAGGCTTCCATATGCTTTATTTGCCAAAACATTTTAAAGGGATCATAGTATTTCATAAAAAAATCAAATAACATGTTTCCATCAAAACCATGCTTTGAAAACCAGTTTCACAAAACATTTAATAATGCATTAAACCCCTCTTTCTCTTACCAAAAAAAAGGTAAAACAAATATTTCATTAAAAACTATTTGTACATGAATTTTAAGAGTATTAAGGATCAGGCCCACTATTTTTAGAAAATGAGTTAGAAAACCAGAGCATGTGTCATTTACCAAACATAGGATATAGATAGAACCATCTATCTCACACATGGGTTCATATGGTAATGATAATAAGATCTAAAAACAACAAAGAAGTGGGATCTGATAGTAGTAATATGTGGTCATAAACTAATTGTTTCACATCACCAAGCCAGAAATTTATATACTTTAGATCAAAAGAGACAAAGGGAGATACATAACATGACACTTCCCATACAACAATCAAGGAAATATAACATATATCCCCCTTAATCTATTCTCCTAGCTATGATGAATGAGAAACAATCTAAGAGGAACCAAACATAGAATGATGGAAACTATAACAAATCAAAGGAACTAGAGAAGCCAAAGTAGAATAGACACAAAAGATCTTCCAAAACTCAACCAATTCAAAACCCTTGATCTAAAATGACAAAGGATGGCTTAATATAGGATAAAGTTGGGTCAAAACATATTAAAATTATCCTATTAAATATCCCTTGAGTTTCCATAAACAAGAATAATGAGTTCCTCATAAATAGGTGTCGCATTTGTCCATTTGAAGAACTATACTATATGACACCACGATATGGTGGCTATTCACCATGATAATGGTGGCCTCATTGGTACCACATGATGTCCACATCAACATGACTTATCATTAAGGATATAGATTTTTGGATCAGACATAGCCTCCCCCATACTCATGGTGGTCCTATTAGTCATGTAAAACAAGACAACCACCAGCGATCCACACTATGGACCACACCTTTCTCTAGGTGTGGTGTCTCTATCCATGGTGCACAGGTACTACCCAGGTGAAAAAATTCTTGGACAGCAACATGGTCTATCATGTTTTCCATTGTAAAATACCCAAAAACATTTTTAATATTGCTAGTATGTACTAAAACACTTAGAATATGAAAGGAAACATTTCAAATATTAAAAAGATAACATGCCTCAAGTCAGGATATTGCATCGTGTCATGAATCATCCTGAATACCCTAGTACACCAGTACCTGAGCTATCTCTGACACATCCTGAAGGGTATTCATGATCACCATGGGATGGTGACTAGTGCCTAAGTATCAGAAAATAGTCCGAGGGAATGAATTTTTCATAAGACCAAAAAACAAATGTAGATTTGAATAAGGTAAAATAGTGAACGGTTAGTATTCCAAACACTCGTCAAGGAGTAAAAACACCACAAGAAGAAAGATAGAGATCAAAATGGTACATCATCCCAATTAACAACACAATATCTATAACATCCCATAATTTTAGTGTATTTATCTATTTTAAATAAATTTTATAAATAATAAAGTATTCTAAATTTAAAATATGTTAATGTAAATTTTATTAAATACAATGTACTAATTTCAATACAAGATCATCTCTTCACAATAAAGAAGTGTGATACTAATTAGGGTCCAAGAATATTAATTTTTCAATGATCATAAAAAATAAAATAGGAAAATATAAAATAAATATTATAACACAAAAATAAAATCCAACATCATTAGGATCATCCATGACAAAAATACTTTAAATATGATGATAGTAAGAATGAAGAGTAGCAGGAAAATAAGAACGATACTAGTGATAAAGGAAACTAGAATACATAGAGTTTAAATTATAAATTTTTTTGTTAAGGGGGTATTTATAGAATGTAGAATATGATCATTGTTATATAGTTGTTATAATACTTTAGAATAAGAAAAAAGTTATGAATCAGTTTAAAATAAAATCCTTAGTTAAAGTATACTTTTCATGATATATACAAAAAATAAATTTTTTAATTATTTGATGATAAATAATAACATGAAAAAAATGAAAATTTTCAACAATATAAAATAATATGGATTGTAAATATTCATTCTAATTTTAGTAAATAGTATAACATTTAGTAATTAATAAATGAGTATACTAAATTTATTTCTTTGGAATAAATTTATTAATGAAATAAAATATTTATATTTAACATATAAATTAATAGAGAAATTATAGTAATATAGTATGTATATTATTATTTAAGAAAAATATTTTTACTTTGTTAAAAATTTATCCAACCACAATAATCCAGAAGGACCAACACATCAACCTCACTATATGAGCAATGCTTAACCATGAGGGAGGAACATCCCAAGGGACTGGCATGGAGGTAGGAATAAGTTGAATTATTTTGGATAGGATGGTTTTCATAAAAATTAATGTGGGTTCATGGTGATCAAATAGTGATTGTAGAGTATACATGTTGGCATACAAGGGGGAGAGCATGTCAGAACTCCACATATGGTGTGTGTGAGTGTTGTGGGTATTAGACACTAATGATGGATCGAACAATTGAAGACATGATGAGTAATATATGAAAGATCAAAATATTCTAAAGGATATATGTGGGATAAGAACATGTGGAATACTTTTCACCAACTTAAAAACATTCACAAATAACATGGGTTGTCTGATCAATTTCATTTTATTCATCTGATAATTCCAATCATTAGATTCAAAATTTCATGAAAACCTAGAGTATTTTCATTTACTATTCATATGATGCAAGCCTTCTTCTTCTTATCTAAAATATTATAACTAATCTCAATTCAATTTTCATTTTATTTTGATGAAAACCCCATAATAATCAAACCATAAAACCATGAAACCTTACATAGGAAAATCCCTCTCGGCCAACACCCCATTGACAACATCATTATAATTTTGTTTTTTTTCTAAAATGGTAACACCCATTTATCGTTCATATAAATATCATATAATATAACCTGAAATTCTTTAAATCTAACGAAATCAGTTCTATATCAATAGTTATGGTGGCGGTAGGAATTATCTTTTTCTAAGAAAACTTTTGGATGATGCTCAAAAAAACTAATATAAAAGAACTATATATATATAACTATATCAATAAAAATTAAATCTTTGGTGATATGAATATTTCAAGAAGAATATAATTTAGATTTTGGGGTTTTTCATCTTTCTCCTCCAGCATGCACTAGTTAGAATGATGGTATATATATATATATATATATATTCTCTATCAACATATATATAAACAAAATATTATTTGTCTTGAGATCATGTAGAATAATAATTTTTGATATTTCTTGATGGAACGATTTCCAATAATATATACAACTATGATATTCATTTTAAAGTGCATATCTAATGGAAGATGTAGTTAGTACAGTAATTAAATAATGGGATCCTATAAAAATATTCCCATGAAATTTTTTCCTCAACACATCTATATAAATCAATTGCATTTCGGATGGATATTCATTCTTCAAAGCCTTATACTATAAAACATAAAATTGGTCCTAGGATAATGGTGGTGAAGTAACCACTTAGGGGGAAGATTTATATATCATTTTCTCTATAAAAGGTAAGGGAACAAATTCTTGAACTTGAAACTATTATTATAAGGTAAATTTATTTTTAAAACTTTTATTTTATGTTCCTAATACCCTTTTTGAAAGGTAAAAATGTTTTTATCAAATTATTTTTTCTTTTTAAACTTATTCTCATGTAATGGAAAAATTTAATTTCAATATTTTTTTACTATCATGATTTTAAAACCCTTATTTCAAAGGGAAATCTATATAAATTAAACCCTCATTGTATAGTTGTGTGTTTTTAAGGATTTCAATTCATTTCTATCTTAAAATTATCATATTAAATTTATACAAGTTCATTAAATGAAATTATATTTTCTAAAATGATAAATTTTTACCATTTTATGTATATAATTCTCATTCATTTCTAGAAATGTCAATATTGACTATAGGTATTTCCATGAACTATAGTTATCCTTGAAATTTCATGAATGTTTATAAAATCATTTTTTATGTCTAATTTTTCAAGAAGGGTTTTCAATGAATGTATGGATTATTTCTAAAATTATGGATTCTCTTTTAAGGAAAATTATATTAATTTTTATTTTATTTCCTTTGAAAATAAATTATATATATGTGATGTTTTTTAAACGATTATTTTGATGGAATAAAATTGAGAAAGGAGAGTTTTCAGATATTTTTTATTCAAAATTTTGGCACTTATATATTGGTTATGATGATGAGGTTAATACAAAGGTTATTATGATTTAAATAAGATTTATTTTCAATATATATATATATATCTTTTAATGTTTTGAAAAGAATATTTTTTTGTGGATTTTGAAGAAAACCTAATATCATCATTTAAAGAAAATTCATTTATTCATCAAATGATATGTGTTTGATACAAAAAAATGTTAAGTATTGTTATAATGTGAGAAAGGATTTCATATGTGGTTTTAAAACCCCTTACTGAGAAATGTTTTACTCACCCTACATTTAAAATAAGTTTTCACAGGATTGGTAGAAGTTCATTGGTGTTATGTTTCTAATAAGGATCTATCTTGAGTAAATATGGATAATTTTCTATAGAATTTTGTAAACTCAGATATTTAATAATTTTTTCCTAATCTTATAAATATCTATACGTAAACGATCCTTAGTCTGTATAAACTATCCTTAGTCTTTAAGTTTCTATGTATTTTGATTTTTTTTAAATTCACTATTTTGTAACTTTTTCAATTAGGATCAGTCTTAAAATGTAAGGAGGAAGATCACAAACAACTTTTCTATCCCTTTCAGATGATCGAATTGCAAGTGTAACGCCCCGACCCCAGTTACCCAGAGTCGGTGCCGTATTGCGTAACATTGGCATGATCACAAAAGATCAAGTCTCGAAATACCGATTAGTTTAGTAGCCTTGGAAACACTAGATACATTCATAAATGTTACATTACATCATAAAGTGAAAACCTACAATAACATAATATCCATTTTCCACACTCATAACCCCTCTTGACTATCCTTGTAGGTCATTCATAAAATACTTCTTCACATCCTGGAAAATATTAAAACATTGAAAGGGGTGAGCTCAGATGCTCAGTAAGGATAACAATATTGCGGAAACTTTTGTAAATAAACATTATCATTTAAGGAAATGTATAAAAAAGCCTTTTCAAACTTGAACTTCAGCATAATATGGCAAAAATAAAATTAAATAATGCCATTTACTTACTCACATGGATATTCTTCTACTCAAATAATCACATGCAATATCAATAACCACTTTCATAATGATGGAATGCATAATGCCAGACTATCATAACCACGTATCCAAGGCCTCGTGCCAAGTCTACAATAAGATTTTGTCAAGGCCTCGTGCCAAGACACTAGTTTGTCTCATGAGACCTACCGATGGATCGAGGAGCTATAGTGGGCTCCACCCATCACTTATTAAGTCCAATGCATTCCTCATATAAACAGGTTTAAACATATCATAAACCATAACATAATCGTATCACATAAAACATGCATAAAGGAAACATAAAATTTCCACATTTCAATCACAAGATATCAATACAACACATTGATATAATAAAAACACTTTCAAAACCATTTTCAATACCAAAATTAAAGAAAATTAAAACTTTGTATTTATTTTTCATTAAAAAATGTTATGGCTTGTAGAGGAAGCCGAAACTCAAATAATGGTCACAGCGGCGGAGAAGTCATTGTCGCCACATACATACGGCAAGAAAAATATTCCTTTTTTTGTTTAGTAAAACGCTTCATATAAAAAATATTCCTTTTGAATAAACTTAAAAGTCAAAGGGGTTTATACACCGTATAAAAGAAAGTTGTGTATAAAACCAAATATGCCTCAATGAAAGGAGATTGAGACGAAGTCCTTAAAAAGATCATTTTTAAAATAAAATAGGTCTATTATGTGTATTCACTATAAGTACACATAAAGAAAGTACAAATACAATATATGACATAATAATATCATGACATAATTTGAAAGTAGGAGATTAACCCAAAGAATGGAAATTGGGTTAAGAAATTCCCTTACCTCGTGTCCGAATTCACTCAACCGTTCTTTGATCTCCTGAATAATAAACTAGAGTTAATCTCTACCTTCTTAAGAACCTTTTTCAAGTTCATTATTCCTTTTATATCACTTATTACCATGTCATGAACTTTATGTAATTATTTAAGTTTATAACGGTCGTTTTGTCGATCTTAGGTACTTGAGTCAAAAATAAACTTCTTATAATTACACTTTGTTCATGTGGTAAAATATCCATTATATCCATAATTATATTCATGATTTATATATCATATACACCATATATATCCAGTATATACATTCATTTATAATATTACATAACATTTAGAGGTAAGAAATGAAATGCACTTTTCATGGAGACGGTAAGCCGTACGTACGAATGAACGCTACTTTCATTTCTATTTCGTATTTAATGGAATTAAGTTATAATTATATAAAGGTATAATATAATTCCAGTATAATATAATGTATAATACCATTTACTCCATCCTTTATACATCCCACATATGGCATTAACGATTCAAATCACTTTGAGGGGGCGGTAGTCCGCACTTCCTAAAATTAAAATTACCGCGTTTACCCATAATGGAAATCATAAAGTATGCCATAAATGAGAAATACAGAAGCATAAGGAAAACATAAAAACAATATATATATCATATATGTAAATATTTTCATCAAAATGGCCACCATTAGAGTTGTTAAAAGAATATTGAACAATCATCATTTCGTGAGGCAGTATTTCACCACCCACAGAAACAGTATGTTCTTTAACCATTAGACAAAGTTGTGTGTAAGTGTAAACCAAATAATTATCATAACAACATACTAGTATATTTTAGATACTGGTTTTGTTACAAAATAAAGTAATAAAAATAGTTTAATGGGTTGGAGAAGCAAAATAAAACAAAACAACATTAGAGAAGACATTACCTTAAAAACGGGCAACTCTTTTTGATTTGAGCCAAAGGCTTCCTTGGGAATAATTATGCCCAAAGTGAGGCTTCTAGGAGTAAGAGGGGGAAGTTTGGAGAGTATTTGGTCAGAGGTTGGACGATCCAAAAGTCTTTGAAAGTGTGAGTAAGGTGGTAGTGGTGGGGGCCTTTTATAAGTGGAGAGGAGGGGCACTCTTGGAAAGTAATAAAATGTTACTTTATTATACAATGATTTTCAGATTCTAAAGGTCCAAAACTTATATAATTAGAGGATAAGGTAATATGGGTTCGAAATATTCTTATCCAATAGTCTTTGTACAAGTGTAATGCTTCGATTTTAAATTATCCTTCCATTTTATTAAAATTGTTAATTAATGAGGTAATCGTTGCATCATCATGGTGTCATAAATAATTTAATTTATTTAATGTCTAAAAATTATAAAAAAAATCTCATGATGTAGGAAATATTTTTATCTTTCTAATTAATATTTATAGTCAAAAATATGACTTGTATAACCCCTTTTAAAAATTGTTTTAGTAAAACAACTCTTGTTTGTGACATTTTTATTTTAACATTAAACAAAAAGTTATTTATGTTATTTTTCTACCAAAGTGGCTCCATGGGGTCCCCAAGTTGACCCATGGATTGTATTGGTCGGCAATGACACATCCAATAGGGTTAGGACAAGTTTAATGGTATTTTCATATTTTTATAATATCATTTTTACCTTAAATTTCACTAATTACCTTTAATCGTGATTAATTAAACTTAAAAGTTACTATTCATCAAAAAATTATTTTAATCCCATTGAACCACATTTTACTTCCTAATGACAACCATGTATGTCAGATTTTTGAAAATCAAATCACAGAAGTGGTAATATTTCATTTAAATGAAAAATCAGTTATTTAACTACCACTTAGTGGTTTCACTATTCATCAAAAATTGAAGTTTTTCAGAACAATGCCAAAATGTCACCCTAAGCTATAATTGATATTCCGAATTCAAAAATGATGTATATTTTACAAAATTTCAAACATATAAGTTGCATTAATTAATTTCATAATTAATTCCCGATGTCACAACAAATAGCATGTTTTTAAGAAACAATATATATCAAAAGATTGACAATTGTTTATGTCCAATTTCAAAGTGAAATTAATTATAATGACCACCATTGGATAAAATGGTAAAAATATATTGTAATTATACTTTAAAACCACTAAATAGTATAATTTATCACTATAAATTATTTTGATTAAAAAATTTGTTTTAAGTATTTTTCACTATTCGTAAAAAAATGGAAGTTCTCAGAAAATTACAAAAAATTCAACTTAGGATAATTTCGATATTAAGAATACAAAAATGAAGTCCATTTTGAAATATAAAATTTCTATAATTTTAAAAAGTGGGTATTACTATTCATAACTGCTACTTTGATTGGTCACGGTGTGTTAGAATCTCGAACTTGCGTACAATGCAAGCTATTGCATTATTGAAAGAGAAGCGTATCATGGATGCTCGGGGTGTTACATTCTACCCTCATTCAATAAATTGATTCCTCACAATTTGAAATTTTTCTTTGAAAATAAAAGGTTCAAAATAGAAAATACCTTTGTAGAAAACCCACATCGGAAATAAGGTTAATAAAATTTATCCTTAAAAGAGGGAAAGGGGAAATGAAAAAGTCACCACCAAATTATGATCTCGATAAGGAGAACATTGGTTGAAATTAGATACATATAATTGGAGGAAAAATGTAAATATTTGTAGGGAGTGATTGAGGTCATCAATCACAAACAAGTGTAAAATTGAGGGCCTCAAAGCCTTCAATCTATGTCGATTTAAAATATTATCTGTTCAACAAGACATATGGTATTAGGATAACACATTTTTTGTTTTAATATCCCCTTACTAAATATTAAGAATTAATTTATTCATAGAATAAGAGATAGGTATATATATATTTATTCTTGACAAGTAGAGTTTCAACCTTCAACTAATTTCTACCACAAACTCATCTTTCACTCTAAAAGGTAATAGAACTCAAAAATATTCTATTTATCCTAATTGTATAAGGTTCAAAATATTAACACATACCATTTAGATTAGTAAAACTATTTTGTAATAACCAGGGACTTCCTGTAGGCTAGTGGTAGGTAATAAAGGCATGTCGCACTATGGTTGTGGGTTCGATTCCTGCAACTTTGTCCGACGCGACGGGTTATCCCCCGACCTGCAGGTTGTCCTTTTCCTAAAAATATAGTATTATAATATTCCAAAAGTAATCTTCAGAAATTGTTTAACCTTAAACAATACTATCCAAGGTTCAACTTAATCCATTCCAACCTTCATATTTATACAAAATAGCTCTGTCCAGACTTTCACTAAAATGTCCTTAAATTCCGAAATCAATTGTAACATTAGATTCCCCAAACAATGTAAAGTTTCTCTTATTGTCACATACAAAAATATGATTACCTTCATCATATTAAAACCATAATGAAATCAACAAGTACTACAGTACAATCCTTATATATATATCACATTATTCTAATAACCAGAATATAATCCATGAGTCCAAAAGCACCAATACATTAATTATTCCTCTTCAACTGTAGTCACAGCATAAGATTGGCCTTGATCCCTTGGCTTTTTCTGAGGTAAGTTTCCCTGACGCTTAGGACATTCATTTGCATAATGCCCCATTTCCCTACAATTGTATCATTCAACATTGATAGCCACTTTCTTTCCCTTGCAATCACGATCCTGGTGACCTTTTTCTCCACATTTATAACAAACTCTCATTCCTTTTAGGAAAGCATCGGGGTGATTCTTCCAACAATTATCACATAATGGAAAATCCTTCTTTCCCTTTTTCCCTTGATCCATCTCTTGTTCCACCGTTCTCTTATTCTCTTGCTTTACTTTGTTGTCATAAGACTTAGATAATTCCTTTTCTGTCTTGATAGCACACGAGACAATATCTTTGTACGATGAGAAGGATTGTGATACTAAAGCTCGACAGAGAAATGGTTTAAACTCGTCAATGAAATGATCAATCTTACTCCTTGGGTTACGTATATAATCTTCAGCATACCTCGCTAACCTTGTAAAGTTGGCCTCATACTTTGTGACATTCTCATCCTCCTTTTGTCTCAGACTCAGAAATTGCCTTTCCATATCTGCTCGATGGTCACGAGGAATGTATTTTTCTAAGAAAATATCTTTGAACTCTCTCCATTCCATACATGATACTTCTTCATCTTCCTTTGTATTTTGAATCAGCGGCCACCATTGATCGGCATCTCTAGTGAGGTGGTAGACTGCCATGACAACCTTCTCCGTTTCGCTACTCCCCAAGGTGTGGAATATTTTCTCTAAGGATTTTATCCATTGCTCACCTACTAATGGATTTGTACCCCCATTAAATGTTGGTGTTTGTTGCCTCATGAAGCGTTCTAACATTGATCCTCCACATTGCGGATCAGGGTGCTCCATACGAGTAAGGTTACTATTCATAACCTCAGTGAGTTGTCCCAGTATGGTAATAAGTTGATTAGCACCAGTTGTATCTCCAGATCCAAAATAATTATCTTGAGCAGGAGGGAAATCCCTACACGGAGTGCGTGCATTGATACGGTTTCCATTCCTTCCACTAGGCACCATTTCTAAACAATGGCATAAACTAGATTAGTTTTTGAATCAAAATACATAATTCCATACTTGTAAAATACTTAACATAAATTGAACTATTTATGGATATAATACATAATCATAAAAATGTTTTCTTTGAGGAAGTATATACTCATAACCCTTCATAGTGGTTTGTAAAGAAAACGAGAATTATCTTAAGCATATCCCCCGGGAGTGTCGTAACCAAGGGTGCAGCAAGGCCCGTTGTCGTGCACCAGTTCCCGTTCGAGTCTAGCTCAAAGTGGTGGTTTCGGGTTTTACCCCTAGGTACATCTGTGCCAGAGCCGCCTCTACCTGCTCGTATCTAGACAGGGATGTATTGCTCGGAAAACTCACAAAATCTCTATAATACCAAAATTCTAGGAAGTTCTTCTATACTAATCCTCAAAGTCTATCTTTGGGATATGTGCTCTAATCAGAGTTTATCTAAATCTAGATTCCAAGGTTAGTACTAAACTGCCTCTGATACCAACTATAATGCCCCGACCCCAGTTACCCAGAGTCGGTGCAGTATTGCGTAACATTGGCATGATCACAAAAGATCAAGTCTCGAAAGACAGATTAGTTTAGTATCCTTGGAAACACTAGATACATTCATAAATGTTACATTAAATCATAAAGTGAAAAACTAAAATAACATAGTATCCATTTTCCACACTCATAACCCATCCTTAATATCCCTGTTTTTCATTCATAAAATACTTCTTCACATCCTAGAAAATATTAAAACATTGAAAGGGGTGAGCTCAGATGCTTAATAAGGATAACAATATTGTGGAAGCCTTCGTAAATAAACATTAACATTTAAGGCAATGTATAAAAAATCCTTTTTAAACTTGAACTTCAGCATAATATGGCAAAAATAAAATTAAATAATTCCATTTACTTACTCACATGGATATTCTACTAGTCAAATAATAACATGCAATATCAATAACCACTTTCATAATGATGGAATGGATAATGTCAGACTATCATAACCACGTATCCAAGGCCTCGTGCCAAGTCTACAATAAGATTTTGTCAATGCCTCGTTCCAAGACACTAGTTTGTCTCATGAGACCTACCGATGCATCGAGGAGCTATAGCGGGCTCCACCCGTCACTTATTAAGTCCAATGCATTCCTCATATGAACAGGTTTAAACATATCATAAACCATAACATAATCTTATCACATAAAACATGCATAAAGGAAACATAAAAATTCCACATTTCAATCACAAGATATCTATACAACACATTGATATAATTAAAACACTTTCAAAACCATTTTCAATAACAAAATTAAAGAAAATTAAAACTTTTTATTTATTTTTCATTAAAAAAAATTTATGGCTTGTAGAGGAAGCCGAAACTCAAATAATGGTCACGGTGGCGGAGAAGTCATTGTCGCCGCATACGTACGGCAAGAAAAACATTCCTTTTTGTCATTTAGTAAAACTCTTCATATAAAAAATATTCCTTTTGAATAAACGTAAATTCAAAGGGGTTTATACACCATATAAAAGAAAGTTGTGTATAAAACCAAATATGCCTCAATGAAAGGAGACTGAGACGAAGTCCTTACAAAATTCATTTTTAAAATAAAATAGGTCTATTATGTGTATTCACTATAAGTACACATAAAGAAAGTACAAATACAATATATGACATAATAATATCATGACATAATTTGAAAGTAGGAGATTAACCCAAAGAATGGAAATTGGGTTAAGAAATTCCCTTACCTCGTGTCCGAATTCACTCGACCGTTCTTTGATCTCCTGAATAATAAACTAGAGTTAATATCTACCTTCTTAAGAACCTTTTTCAAGTTAATTATTCATTTTATATCACTTATTATCATGTCATGAACATTATATAATTATTTAATTTTATAACGGTCATTTTGTCGATCTTAGGTACTTGAGTCAAAAATAAACTTCTTATAATTACACTTTGTTCGTGTGGTAAAATATTGATTATATCCATAATTATATTCATGATTTATATATCATATACATCATATATATCTAGTATATACATTCATTTATAATATTACATAACATTTATAGGTAAGAAATGAAATGCACTGTTCATGGAGACGGTAAGTCGTACGTACGAATGAACGCTACATTCATTTCTATTTCGTATTTAATGGAATTAAGTTATAATTACATAAAGGTATAATATAATTCCAGTATAATATAATTTATAATACCATTTACTTCATCCTTTATACATCCCACATATGGCATTAACTATTCAAATCACTTTGAGGGGGCGGTAGTCCGCACTTCCTAAAATGAAATTACCGCGTTTACCCATAATAGAAATCATAAAGTATGCCATAAATGAGAAATAAAGAAGAATAAGGAAAACATAAACATAATATATATATCATATATGAAAATAGTGTCATCAAAATGTCCACCATTAGAGGTGTTAAAAGAATATCAAAAACAGTATGTTCTTTAACCATTAGACAAAGGTGTGTGTAAGTGTAAACAAAATCCTTATCATAATAACATCCTAGTATATTTTAGATACTGGTTTTTTTACAAAATAAAGTAATAAAAAGAGTTTATGGGGTTGTAGAATCAAAATAAAACCAAACAACATTAGAGAAGACATTACCTTAAAAACGGGTAACTCTTTTTGATTTGAGCCAAAGGCTTCCTTGGGAAGAATTCTGCCCAAATTTAGGCTTCTATAATTAATATAGGTAAGTTTTTAGAGTATTTGGGAAGAGTTTTGCCGAGCCAAAAGGCTTATAAAGTGTGAGTAAGGTGGTAGTGGTGGGGGCCTTTTATAAGTGGAGAGGAGGGGCACTCTTGGAAAGTAATAAAATGTTACTTTATTATACAATGCTTTTCGGATTCTAAAGGTCCCACACTTATATAATTAGAGGCTAAGGTGATATGGGTTCGAAATATTCACATCAAATAGGCTTTGGACAAGTGTAATGCTTTGATTTTACATTATCCTTCCATTTTATCAAAATTGTTAATTAATGAGGTAATCGCTGCATCATCATGGTGTCATAAATAATTTAATTTATTTAATGTTTAAAAATTATAAAAAAAATATAATGATGTAGGAAATCGTTTTAGATTTCTAATGAATATTTATATTCAAAAATATTACTTGTATAACCCCATTTAAAAATTGTTTTAGTAAAACAACTCTTGTTTGTGACATTTTTATTTTAACATTAAATAAAAAGTTATTTATGTCATTTTCCTACCAAAGTGGCTCCATGGGGTCCCCAAGTTTACCCATGTATTTTATTTTTCGGCCATTACACATCCAATTGGGTTAGGACAAGTGTAAAGGTATTTTCATATTTTTATAATATCATTTTTACCTTAAATTTCACTAATTACCTTTAATCGCGATTAATTAAACTTAAAAGTTACTATTCACAAAAAAAATTATTTTAATCCCATTGAACCACATTTTACATCCTAGTTACAACCATGTATGTCGGATTTTTGAAAATCAAATCACAGAAGTGGTAATATTTCATTTAAATGAAAAATCAGTTATTTAACTACCACTTAGTGGTTTCACTATTCATCAAAAATTGAAGTTTTTCAGAACAATGCTAAAATTTCACCCTAAGCTATAATTGATATTCTGAATTAAAAAATGATTTCTATTTTACAAAATTCCAAACATATAAGTTGCATTAATTAATTTCAAAATTAATTCCCGCTGTCACAACAAATAGCGTGTTTTTAAGAAACAATATATATCAAAAGATTGACAATTGTTTATGTCCAATTTCAAAGTGAAATTAATTCTAATGACCACCATTGGATAAAATGGTAAAAATATATTATAATTATACTTTAAAACCACTCAATAGTATAATTTATCAGTATAAATTATTTTTATTAAAAAACATGTTTTAAGTATTTTTCACTATTCATAAAAAAATGGAAGTTCTCAGAAAATTACAAAAAATTCAACTTAGGATAATTTCGATATTACGAATACAAAACTGAAGTCCATTTTGAAATATAAAATTTCTATAATTTTAAAAAGAGGGTATTACTATTCATAACTGCTACTTTGTTTGGCCGCGGTGTGTTAGAATCTCAAACTTGCATACAATGCAAGCTATTGCATTATTGAAAGAGAAGTATATCGTGGAAGCTCGGGGTGTTACAGCATGGTTATTCCAACGTCATACTCAAATTAAATTAAAACATTTTTTTACAACAAACCTACATTAAAATACCACTATGAGGTATCTAATACCTCAATCTTACCATGGTTATTTCAAGGTTCATCGATTATCTATTGAAAAAAATTCACTCTCAACTCTCTCACTGTGCTTAGCGTGGAATGTACCACCATTGAATTTTAAACTTTTTCTCTTTTTCTAAAGCATATGAAACCCTTGTTGATTTTAAAGAATCTATGAAATATGGAGACCTCCACACAACATATATGTATCAAATTATGAAATTTTTTCTCTTTAGGAATATTGAAGATGATTTTGAAACTTTTGAAGATGGCTCTATAAGACTATTTTATAAAAAACAAGTTCAAATAGATCTTTTGAAATTATATATTTATAATATAAATTTTTAAGTGTTTATTGATGTATACAAAAAATTAATCCAAATTTCACATGTTTTATTTTGAAAATATAAATAGAAGATTTTGAAAATATCATATGGTACCATTGTGATGCATGGACCCTTTCTTTTAATGAGAGACGCCAATAGGGAAATTGAAGACTTTTTTAAGTCTATGAATCATTTGAAAAAATATTAATGATAATTTATAGTGATAGTAATGAAGTTATTTTTTAGGGTAAAAAACTTTAATAAAAAATCATGGAAAGTGAGATTTAGGGTTTCTTATATGTAAAATAATTGTGTTTGTAAAATTATATTAAGGGGATAGAATGTAATATCATGAAATATTAGTGTATTTATGTATTTTAAAATAAATTATATAAATAAAAAAGTCATCTAAATCTAAAAAATATATGAATTATATTTTATTCAATACAATACACTAATTTTAGTATAAGAACATATCTTCACAATACATAAGTATGATGCTAATTAGGGATATGTGAATACTAAATTTTCAATGATCATAAGAAATAAATGAGGAAAATATAAAATAAACATGATAACACTAAATGAGAATCAATAAGATCATCCATGAGTAGGAATACTCTGAATAATATGATTTTAAGAATACAGATTCATCGGAAAATAGGAACTATCCATGCAATCAAGGAAACAAGAATACATAGAGTTTGGATTATGAAATTATATTTTAAGGGGTTATTTATAGATTAGGGAATATGAACATTGTTAGATAACTATTAGAATCATTTATAATAGGAAAAAAGTTATAAATAAATTTAAAATAAAATCCTCACTTGAAGTATAATTTTTGTTATATGTAAAAATAATAACATTTATAAATTTTTTATGATAAATAATAACATCTGACAAATGAAAATTTTCAACAATACAAACAAATATAGAAAGAAAATGCTAATTTTTAATTTTTGTGAATACTATATCATTTAGGCATTAATAAAAGAGTAAACTAAATTTGTTTATTTAGAATATATATATGATTTAAATAAAAAAAATTGTACATATATGGTTATAGAAAATTTTTAGTAATCTAATATGTATATTGGTAAGAAAATGATTTTTACTTAGTTAATATAAATTTTCCGACCACAATAACCCAAAATGGATCGCTGAGGTAGGGATGATTGTATCCTATAAATTGTTAAAATGATTGGTGCTCTACAAATGTGTATAGAGGCACTCGGGTCGAATCCTCAGCTATGGTACAAATTTTAGAGTCGACTGTTTTTGTGATTTGTCTTTTTAATGGGTGATTTTTTTTGAAGAGATAAAATAAAATGATTGATTGATTTAAATTGATTTAACAAATTTACAAATATTGTGTTGAGTTCATTATTGGTTATTTAATATTATTATATCATTGAAATTTTCTTCATATTGCATTAAATGAACACTCACTTCACAAGATAACTTTGATCAGAATTCCCAAGTGTTGAGGATTTAATCCATTCCATAACATAACTATGGGTATAATCATAATCAGTAATTATTTATGGTAGTGTATTTATGGTTCCAATAATCTATGGAATCCACACTTTATAAAAATCATGTCATTAATCCCTAAAATTTTAAGTTCAACATAAACCATGTTAACCTAAAGAATATTCATCCAGCAAAAGCTCTCAATCACATAATATCATAAATTAATGAATCAATCCAATGGTAGATTTACTCATCCATTTAGATGGTTAGAAATCTGTAAATATTTTTTATGGTGATTAATTATAAATATAATGAAAGGAACAGAATAATAAAAGAGTTTTGCATCGAACACACACACGAGTAGTGAAGAAAGTTAAATACAGACATTGGATTGATTTAGACAACAACAGAAGAAAGGGTTTATTTTTATTAATCTAAACTATTTTAAGACAATTAATATTATGAAATATAATTTTTATGATAAAATATATGAATATAAAGAAACATTCATTAAAACTCAATTGAAATGAAAACAATCTTACATGATTACAAATAAGAAGAACACAAAAGAACATGAAGCAAAGAGAGAAGGAAGAGTCTATAAAGTGAAAACATGAGTATAGAAGGTACTCCCAATCCTTTGGAAAGGCTTTTTCATGACAATATATTCTCCTCTATTTTAAAATTTGAACTCCATTCAAGGATAATAGGGGGATGCATTTATAGCCCAAGGTTGTGGACTATTTGCCTGCAAATCATTTTTTTTTATATTTTCAAAAAAGCCGGATTAAGGGTTTCTGGTACCCATTACAGAATATCACCACATCCATTTCACCACAGCCAAACAACCATTACAATTCAAAATTCAAAATTCAAAATTACAAAGTCACAATCAGCTGGATAGGCCCTCGATCCGCGCTCTTGCATCGAACCGCCCATTTGTCCACTCACCTGTCCGCGCATAAACAGTGTGTAGCTGTCCATTTTTATCAACACTTTTTCGAAGGCTGGAATGTGAATGGATTTATGAATAGGAAGATTCCCTCAAATGAAAACCATTTATTCTAAAAAGTAGGAACCCTATATCTTGGATTTTACATTGAAAATATCATCATTCATTGATGTATATATCAGGAGAAAATTCAATAAATTTGTGTTGGTTTTAATTCTCAGACAAAATGGTTGGCTAGACTTCATAGAATCATTTGGTCACCTTTTTAGTAGAGATGGGACTTGAAATTTTTATCCAATAGGAATGGTATTGTCCCCTACATTTTTGGTAATAATCAAATAGATTTTTTTACACAATATTCTTTATCCAAATTAATAATGAAAATGCTAAATTTTTTAGATGAAAACATGTCTTTTTTACTCCCTAAAATGGTTGGATAAAATTTCAAAAGTGGATGGTGAGTAAGTATGAATTTTTTTTGTTTATTAGATTATTTTATTTTATTTATATTTTTTAGTTTTTTTAAAATACACATCCACAAAAAAAGGAAACATAAAAATAAAGTGCTTGACAGAGAAATTGGTAATTAAATGAAAGAGAGAGGAAGAAGAAGAAAAGGGGAGAGAGAGGAAGAGAGGGAAACAGAGTGAGAGAGTTAACGGAAAAGAGATGCCCCTTTGACTGTATATAGTGGGTCTCTATCTCTATCTAGTGGTGGGTCTATGTAATTTGATGGATTCTCGGGGTATTTTTCCTCTCTAGTGATTCTTTACAAACTTTTCATTAACAAAAAGAGAATCAAAAAACAAGAAACATTATTTATTTAATAAAAAACTAAAAACAAATTAAAATTTAATAAAAGTTAAATAAAACACAGGTTGCCTCAAAAGTTTCATTTTATTTATTTCCCTATAGTTAGACAATTTCAGTGGACTACCCATAGTCCGATGGTGGCTACAATATTTTCTCAACTCTAGAGTGCTTCTAGAAAAACTTCTCCTTTGGGTTTCCTGATTGTTCATTGGATAATATCTCCCCTTCCTTGATATTGTGCTTGAAATTTAATAGGAGTGGAAATAGAATATTGATGTCCACCCTTTGGTATCCAATTTGAGGAATTATGTTATCCATAATGTTCTGGTTTTCTATGCTTGGAAATTCAGGATGTTGTTTCAATTCTGATGGTGCATTTATGTAAGGATTAGATAACACAAAACCAGAGTATGAGATCCCAATTATTTTTAACTCATTTATTTCATCAGTTGTCGATGTATAGTAATGAGGATCCGTGGAGTCATAATACTGAATACATTTTTCAATCTTCTTTATTTCAATGTTCTTACCCAATGATTGGTCAATTTCAACATCACCGGTGATCACATTAATAATTAGGGAACTTATATAAAAAATATCACTACCATCAGGATAAGATAAACACATTGGTTCAGGGTTCACCTCACATATAACAAAATTTTCATAATCAAGTATAATAAATGATAAATGATGTATAATTTTATTTGAATTAAAAAATGAACATGCTTTTTTATTTTCATCATTACCATCTAAGTAAGAGAAATGGAGGCCAGAGGTGGTATGGGATTCCAAAGAGTTTTCAAGATACTTTAGATAAATAGAGTTTTCATTAGTAAATTCAACATCAACTTCTATATTTATGAATTGGTTAATGAGGATTCAATATTCACAAACTCCTCTGTTAGTATAATAGGAATAATATGATGGATTGGGATTGAACACACTCTTTTAGAGACTTTTATAAGCATGGATAGAGAATATAGATTGATTCTCTGATGGGTAACGCATGAATTGAAAAATATTGAACTTGACCAGTTGGTCACCAAATTACATGGATTAGATTCCATCATGGACATCAATTTGGGTTTTCTATGTCATGAGTAAAGGTCTTCCAAGAATTAGAGGATATTGTAAAGAAGTTGTCTCACCTTCCATGTCAAGGACATATAAGTCATCTGGGAAGATAAGATCATTGACTCAGACAAATAAATCCTCAATTATTCCCTCAGGACTAGCAGTGATTTGATTATATAACTGGATGAAAACAATCGTTGGGTTCAAGGGACAAAGATTGAGGTTGGAGAATATAGATTTGGGTACGACATTTATTGAGGCTCCTAGTTCAATGAGTGCATCATCAAAGTTGGAACTCCCAATTTGGCATGGAACAATACATTTTTATGGATCTTTACACTTCATTGGTAAGGAATTCTTGGTTGAAACATTCACAATGTTCCTAAGTTATCTCTTATGGGTGAAAAATTCCTTAAGAAACTTTTAATACATAGGGGTTTTTTATATCATCTAAGATGGGAATGTTGACTTCAACACGTCTAAACATGTCGATCATATGAGGATCAGGTTCAAAGGATTTCCTTGGCTTAGAAATGGATTTAATAAAATTAATTGGGTTCCTTAAAGGGATATAAGGAGGTGAGGGAGTGGCTTCAGGTTTTGTTTCAAGTTTTTTGGTATTTTCATTTTCAAGATCAACATTAAAAGGGGATTTATGGGATTTATCGTGAGGAATAGTGAATTTATTTCTCGATCTAAGTGAAATTTCACTTATATTACCCATAGGGTTTGTTATTGGTTGATCTGGGAGTTTGTAAGAATTGTATTGTTGTTGTTGGCTTAGGTGGGATGCAACTTGACCAATGTGGGTTTCGATGTTTTTGAGGATATAATGGGTGAATAAGGAAAGATCTTTCATAATGCTTTTCCATGGTTAATTGGAAGAAGAGGAATGCCATGAATTGGGATTACCTTGATTTTTGTTCTTAGGAAAGTGCTTGTATTGGGTTGGGAATTGGGAAGGCTCATTAGGACAGTGGAATCCAGCAGGAGCAAGAGGAGGATTGATCCTTTGAGGTTGAGTAACAAAAGGGTAAGGTTGTTGGAAGTTACCAACACCATGACCATATTGTAATTGGTTTGGGTTTTGAGGGGAGAATTCAGGGGGATGAGAAATTGGATTATGATACCTCAAACCTTGGTTAAAGGTAGAAGGAAAGGGCTCATAGCGGGGTTGGTTGAAGTTTCTAATGAACTGACCTGATTTTTGAGGGTTGATATTCCTCTGAGAATATGTTTCATTAAGCTCTATTGGTTTGGTTGAATTAGAAGGATCCTTTTGAAGTTGTGGATAGGTGTCAGTTGGATGATCTGGTGAGCTATATATTTAACCATTCTTGATAGTTATAGGGAACAGAAATTGTAGAGAAGATCAGGTTGGAAATTCGGTATCCACTGTTAGTTATCTCACAAGACCTATAGGTTCTCTGTAACGACCCAAAATTTCATTAATGGAAAATCCCTCTTGATCCAGTTAAATGTTTCTTTATGTTTTTATAGGATGTCAACTTCTTTAGTTTAACGTTAAGATTTGTGACCGTTACTTTTATAGCCGTTGAACAGTGATCATCTGGGTAGTTTAAATATAAGTCTTTAACGAACCAATTTTCTACTCAGACAAAGGAAGCGATGGCCTCATCCAGTAGAATTGCCCCTTACGAAGCCCATTTGTCGGAGCTCGGAAAGGAGGTGGCGTCTTTGGGCTTTGCCCTTGACCAAGCCCAAGCTGAGCTTCATCAAGTCAAGCTCGAACGTGATCGTCTACGGGAAAAATGGAAGTTGATAGAGATCACCACTCGAGCGATGTTATCCGAGCAACCCCAAGAGTCTGTCACCATCGCACACCTTACCCTTAGGTCTTATGCGGCTATTTTAAGGGGTTATGTAACAAATAAGTAGCACCATGTTCATGTACATTATTTTTGTATATAATAATGAATATAATTTCTAGTCATTTTTGATGCATTGTAATTAGTTTTTAAAGTACAAATGATGTTTTTAGTTATTATTTAATTAAGAATTATATTTTATTAAATTAAAGGATTTTTGAATTAAATAATATTTTAATAAAATATTATTATTAATATTAAATTAATTAAATATAAATGATCTTATAATTTTATGAATGCAATTAAAATTTTTATTAAGGTTTGAAAGCCATTTCTGTCAAAACCCGTGAATTTTTTTATAAATGTCGGTTTTTATTTTAAAAGTGAAAATTCACATATTTAGAAAATTATTTAGATAAAATAAGTATTATTTTTGGAATCAGGACGTCGAAATTATCCAACGGTGAATTTTTCATAATTTTCTGAGACAGTCAAATTTTTGGGTAAAAATTAAATACCATTTAAATATATAATGTGTTTTATGACATCATAATGACCCAATGGTGATGTAATAAAATACCATAATCCTTAGTTTCGGCCAATATATGTTTTATCATTAAAATAATGAGGTTTTGGGTTTGTTTGACTCACTTTTCAAAGCATTAATGGAGCCCTCAAGACTTATTCAACACTTTGCCTTTTTAAATTAATTTCCATGGGAGTGTGACTCACCTCCACATAAGCAACCCTAATTTTTTAATAAGTTCGGACCTTGGCCTTATAAAATATTATTTTCCTATCTCCTTTTCCAGAAACCATGGGCAAATACCATGGGATGGTTTGTGGTTTGGATTATTTTAATATAAGGGGTCCCAAACCTAAATAATAAAGAATTCTCTCACCTTTCCTATATAAACCCACCCAAGCTCCCACTTCCTCCTCACTCAAAGCCCTTGAAGTTCGTCCAACCTCTGCCCTACTCTCTCTAGAATCCTCTCAAGGTGCCCCAAGCTCCCAAGAAGCCTCTCACAAGCCTCTCTCTAGCCTTTGGAAGCACACTTCCAAGTAAGGGTTTTTCTTCCTTTCTCATTTTTGTCAATTTTCTTTAAGTTGTATTGCCTTTTTAATTTCAATTATGAATGTTGGGGTATGGTTTCGCACCTCCCCCATACTGCCCTCTTATTGTTTGAATGATGGGAGACCCCTTTCTCTCTCATTAAATGCCTCCCATGTACACCCGTTACTATGCCGAAATTCCGAAAGGAGCTTCTCTCTCTTCTTTTATATTCAAGCAATACTTTTGTATCATGAATCTAAATTCCATTTCTATTGTTGGGACATGTATATATATGATCTCCTTACTGTCCATTACATGTAAATATGATGAGGAACCCCTTTCTCTCTCATCAACCTTTTTATGAATTCTTATGTCACGCCGTTACGCCGCCGAAATCGCACCGATTTTCTAAGCCAATGTCTTTATGTAGTGAATACCATGCCCATTTCTCCATCAAGGGTATTCACCTTTATGCACATTTACTTATTGATTGTAAAGCTTCATGTATGAATTCCACATTCCTTTATCGTGGAATAAATGATTATGTTTTATGAATCCATGTTTTATGATCCATGTGGCACACTTATGCATGAAATGAAATGTTTAAGAAGGGTGCGCCCTGATAGCGCTCCAATGCATTGGGTAAAGTATAGTATCATGATACGTCATGTGCAATGAGTGTTGACTCATGATAATTCAAGTGCAACGAGGGTTTACTCGTGCTTCAAGTGCAATGAGGGTTTACTCATGCTCCATGTGCAATGAGCTTTGGCTCATGCTAATTCAATGTTAAGTGTTGTTGCCACATTTCCATGTTATGATTATCATGCTTTATCATGCCTTTATGTTCATGTCTCTCTTATGCTCTATTGATATGCCTATTGTCTAACATGTATTGTACTCCTCATGTTATTCATTATGTACTCCCTTACTGGGCTTTATAGCTCACCCTTTTCTTATGCATGTCCTCAGGTTATCCCATGCAATGCTAAGTACGAAGGAATGTAGTGGTCATGTAAAGGAAGTTTTCAATAAGGATGTTGTATTTCATGTTTAAAGTTTTTATGTAATTGATCCTAAGCCCCAAAGACACTAAACCTCTCGATCTTCTTTGTTGTATCAAGTGAAGTTTTATGTAATAAAGCATGTTTATGTTGTAATAAAAAGCAGGGTTGTCATAGTTGGTATCAGAGGATAGGTTTAGTTATTTTTGGGATTAGGAAACCCTAGTAAAGCCTTAGATACAAGACTAAGCATAATAAAAACATCCCTAAGTTTTGGTAAATACTAAGTAAGTGTTTTATCAAACAAATACATCCCTGTCTGGATACGAGCAGGTAGAGGCGGCTCTGGCACAGATGTATCCTAGGGGTAAAACCCGAAAACACCGCTTTGAGCTAGACTCGAACGGGAACTGGTGCACGAAAACGGGCCTTGCTGCACTCTTGGTTACGACACTCCCGGGGGATATGTTTTGATAAATTCACAATCTTAGTATGAACCCTTATTAAGGGAAAAATTCCCCTAAGAATATATGTTAGAAGGAAGATCCTGAAAAGCCTGGATTGAATCCTATAGACTCATGAGTTAAAGAGATCAAAGTTTATTTATAAGTCATCAACTTTTGTCTTTGGATTACCCTCTATGTGTTACCCCTAACTTTCCTTTTATTCCAGCCAATGGTCGGTAATAGGAGAACTCGGGCTAACAACCGTTGTGAAGATCAGTGTGATGATTGTACTAATGAGATGCCCAATCCGATGGGAGTGGGAATCGCGAACTTTGTCACGCTTCTCTCTCAGCTAACTCAAGTTTTGAATAGAAACACTGGTCAAGAGGAACGTTCAACCCCCCCTAAGAAAGAACAAGTCGTTATTGAAAGCTTCATGAGACAAAGGCCTCCTACTTTTAGTGGATCATCCGATCCCACGATTGCTGAACAATGGATCAACTCCATTGAAAAGATATTCTCCATCCTCCAATGCTCTGAAAAAGAGAAGGTTCTCCTGGAGGCTTATCGTATGGAGGGTGAAGCTGATCAATGGTGGACGTTGATCAAAAATACGAAGCCTGAGGAGGAGATCGAGGCTTTGGAATGGAAGGTATTCCGGAAGATGTTTTTCGATAAATATTTTCCACGCACCCTCCGTCTTAAGATGGAAAGGGACTTCCTTTCCCTCAAGCAGAAAGATGAAGAATCTGTGGGAGCGTACGAGGAAAACTTCACAAGGCTTGCACGATACACTTCCGGCTTTGTCGTTACCCCCGAATGCAAAGTTGACCGCTTCTTTGGTGGGCTGAAGCCTAGCTTGCGGAAAGCATTAGCGATCCGTGACTTTGACAGCTATGAGGAGATTGTCCGATGTGCCCTTAAGGTTGAAATGGAGATCGGAGAATCACAGGGGTATCATGGGGACAAGAAGCGGAAGGTGGACTTCAATGCTGGTGGTCCGATGGATAAATCCAACGGCGCTAAGAAATTCCAGCACCCCACTTGCCAAAAGTGTGGAAAGAAGCACCCTGGGAATTGCCTTAGGGGGACAAGAAAATGCTTCAAGTGTGGAAGAGAAGGGCACCTAGCTATTAACTGTCAGCAAGAAGGACCCGCGGCTGCGACGGAGGGGAGGAACGCTCCGTTCGAACCTCAACGCGTTGTTCAATGCTTCAAATGCAAAGAACCGGGTCATTTTGCGAATCAGTGCCCTAATCCAAGGGTTATCGGAGGCAATCAACAACCTCCAAGACAGCAAGGAAGAGCTTTTGCCATCACTTCTGCCGAAGTGAACCCCGACAACGAAGTGGTGACAGGTACGCTAGTTATTCATTCAAGAATAGCGAACGTACTTTTTGATTCAGGTTCTACGCATTCTTTTATATCTCAAAAGTTTAGTAGAATAATCCCTGCACCACCACAAATCATGGAAGTAAAGATGTCGGTGAGTACGGAAAATGGGGCAATCATTGCATCCCATGAGTATAAGTCCTCCCCTGTTATAATCTGTGGATTGAATTTCCCGGCGAACCTCGTCATACTCCCTTTGGTGGAATTTGATGCAATTCTTGGCATGGATTGGCTTTCCTTATATAGAGCCAACATAAATTGTCGGGAGAGGGAAATCACACTCCATATGGAGAATCGACCCCCGATTCTTTACAAGTGTCAGGAGGAAGATGAATCTCCTTTAACTCCATCATCTCAAGCATGGATATTACTACCTTATGAGCACGCATATCTGGCTCAGATGATTGAGTCCAAGGAAGAAACCACCCTTGAAGAAATGCCTATTGTGAGGGATTTCGCTGAAGTATTTCCCGAGGAACTTCCTGGTCTTCCTCCAAGAAGAGATGTTGAGTTCTCAATTGAACTTATACCTGGGGCGCTACCAATATCCAAGACTCCATATAGAATGGCTGTGGTTGAGCTTGAAGAACTGAAGAAACAACTACAGGAGAATCTGGATAAAGGGTTTATACGCCCAAGTGCATCACCATGGGGTGCACCAGTCCTCTTCGTCAAGAAGAAGGATGGGTCAATGCGGCTTTGCATCGATTATCGTGAACTTAACAAAATCACGATAAAGAACAAGTATCCTCTCCCAAGAATCGATGACTTGTTTGATCAGCTGCGTGGAGCACAATACTTCTCCAAGGTCGACTTGCGGTCGGGATATTATCAAGTAAGGGTGAAGAAGGAAGATATCCCCAAGACTGCTTTTCGTACAAGGTACGGGCACTATGAATTCATAGTAATGCCTTTTGGACTCACCAATGCTCCAGCAATATTCATGGACTTGATGAATAGAGTCTTTAGAGATTACCTAGATAAATTTGTGGTAGTCTTTATAGATGATATTCTAATATACTCCAAAACCAAGGAGGACCATGAGGAGCATTTAAGAACTGTACTGGAGACTTTGCGCAAGGAGAAGCTCTATGCCAAGTACAGCAAGTGTGAGTTCTGGTTGAAGGAGGTCTCATTCTTGGGCCATATCATCACAAGCAATGGGATATCTGTGGACCCCTCCAAAACAGATGCAATTGAGGGATGGCCGAGGCCAACATCGGTAACTGATATCCGTAGCTTCTTGGGGTTAGCTGGATATTATCGACGATTTGTGAGAAACTTCTCACGATTGTCCAACCCTCTTACCAAGCTAACTCGAAAGGGAGTAAAGTTTGCTTTGAGTGATGAATGCGAAGAAAGCTTCAAGGAGTTGAAAAGGAGGCTTATCACTGCACCTGTGCTCACTTTACCCACAAGTGGGGAGCTTTTTGTGGTATTCAGTGATGCTTCAAAGAAGGGCTTAGGATGTGTGCTGATGCAGAATGATAAAGTGATATCCTATGCCTCAAGACAGTTGAAAATCCATGAGCGAAACTATCCAACGCATGATCTGGAGTTGGCGGCGGTGATCTTTGCCTTGAAAATCTGGCGGCATTATCTCTATGGAGAGAAATGTGAGATATATACGGACCACAAGAGTCTTAAATATATATTCACACAGAAAGAGCTTAATATGCGCCAGAGAAGATGGATAGAGCTCATAAAGGATTATGACTGTTCAATACATTACCACCCTGGGAAGGCGAACAAGGTGGCGGATGCCCTAAGTAGAAAGGATCCAGCAATTCTATCAATGATGAGAATTGAGAAGGATCCAATCTTCTTAGACTTGATGAAGATGGAAGTGGGAATCATAAAGAAGGGAACATCATCAATCCTTTCACAAATGATTGCTCAACCATCTCTTTTGGAAAGGTTAAAGGATGCTCAAAAGGATGATGCGAGAATCCAAGAAAAAGTGGAAGCTATCAAAAAGGGAAAATCCTCAGAGTTTAATGTTAATGAAGAAGGAATTGTGCGGTTTGGGAAAAGACTATGTGTCCCATCAAGTTCGGAGCTGAAGAAGGAACTTTTGGATGATGCACATAGTTCAAATTTCTCTATTCACCCAGGGAGCACAAAGATGTATCGAGATCTCCGAGAAAACTTTTGGTGGGATAATATAAAGAAGGAGATCGCTGAATATACATCAAAGTGCCTGGTGTGTCAGAAAGTGAAGGCAGAGAGGCAGAAGTCTAAGGGGATGATGCAACCATTGCCCATACCAGAATGGAAATGGGAGAACATCACCATGGACTTCGTCACTGGACTTCCAAGGACATCCAAAAGCAACAATGCAATCTGGGTTATTGTGGATCGTCTTACAAAGACTGCACACTTCATTGCTATTCGAGAGGACTTCTCTTTGGATCAACTGGCACGGATATATATCAGGGAAGTGGTACGGTTGCATGGAGTACCACTATCTATTGTGTCTGACCGAGATCCAAGATTTACCTCTAAGTTTTGGAAGAGTCTTCAACATGCTCTGAATACTGAACTGAACTTCAGTACGGCCTATCATCCTCAAACTGATGGCCAATCCGAGCGGACTATCCAAACACTTGAGGATATGTTGAGAGCGTGCTCAATGAACTTTAAAGGAGGATGGGATCAACATCTTCCTCTAGTTGAGTTCTCTTATAATAATAGTTTCCACTCGAGCATCCAAATGGCACCATATGAAGCCCTGTATGGGAAAAGGTGTAGAACACCGACATGTTGGGATGAGGTCGGTGAACGTAAGCTGCTTGGACCAGAAATGGTCGAAGAAATGGTGGAGAAGGTGAAAACCATTCAGCAGCATATCAAGGCAGCCCAAAGTCGACAGAAGAGTTATGCAGATAATCGTCGACGAGACCTTGAATTTAAAGTCGGAGACATGGTGTTTTTACGCATATCTCCGTGGAAGAAGGTCATGAGGTTTGGAAAGAAAGGGAAGTTAAGTCCAAGGTACATCGGCCCCTTCGAGATTCTTGATCGTGTTGGGGCTATGGCCTATCGACTAGCACTTCCACCTACTATGGCCAAGGTGCATGATGTCTTCCATGTATCCCTCTTAAGGAAGTACATACCAGACCCTTCACATGTACTCTCTTCTGAGGTGGTACAATTAGAAGACGATCTTTCTTATGAGGAGCAACCAGTGAAGATCTTAGATCGTAGAGAAAAAGTTCTACGAAATAAGACAATGCCCCTCGTCAAGGTGTTGTGGAGAAACCACAAGTTTGAAGAAGCAACTTGGGAGTCGGAGGATATGATGAAGCTAAGTTACCCACATTTGTTTTAGTGTGGGAAAAGGAAAATTTCGAGGGCGAAATTTCTTAAGGGGGGAATGTTGTAACGACCCAAAATTTCATTAATGGAAAATCCCTCTTGATCCAGTTAAATGTTTCTTTATGTTTTTATAGGATTTCAACTTCTTTAGTTTAACGTTAAGATTTGTGACCGTTACTTTTATAGCCGTTGAACAATGATCATCTGGGTAGTTTAAATATAAGTCTTTAACGAACCAATTTTCTACTCAGACAAAGGAAGCGATGGCCTCATCCAGTAGAATTGCCCCTTACGAAGCCCATTTGTCGGAGCTCGGAAAGGAGGTGGCGTCTTTGGGCTTTGCCCTTGACCAAGCCCAAGCTGAGCTTCATCAAGTCAAGCTCGAACGTGATCGTCTACGGGAAAAATGGAAGTTGATAGAGATCACCACTCGAGCGATGTTATCCGAGCAACCCCAAGAGTCTGTCACCATCGCACACCTTACCCTTAGGTCTTATGTGGCTATTTTAAGGGGTTATGTAACAAATAAGTAGCACCATGTTCATGTACATTATTTTTGTATATAATAATGAATATAATTTCTAGTCATTTTTGATGCATTGTAATTAGTTTTTAAAGTACAAATGATGTTTTTAGTTATTATTTAATTAAGAATTATATTTTATTAAATTAAAGGATTTTTGAATTAAATAATATTTTAATAAAATATTATTATTAATATTAAATTAATTAAATATAAATGATCTTATAATTTTATGAATGCAATTAAAATTTTTATTAAGGTTTGAAAGCCATTTCTGTCAAAACCCGTGAATTTTTTTATAAATGTCGGTTTTTATTTTAAAAGTGAAAATTCACATATTTAGAAAATTATTTAGATAAAATAAGTATTATTTTTGGAATCAGGACGTCGAAATTATCCAACGGTGAATTTTTCATAATTTTCTGAGATAGTCAAATTTTTGGGTAAAAATTAAATACCATTTAAATATATAATGTGTTTTATGACATCATAATGACCCAATGGTGATGTAATAAAATACCATAATCCTTAGTTTCGGCCAATATATGTTTTATCATTAAAATAATGAGGTTTTGGGTTTGTTTGACTCACTTTTCAAAGCATTAATGGAGCCCTCAAGACTTATTCAACACTTTGCCTTTTTAAATTAATTTCCATGGGAGTGTGACTCACCTCCACATAAGCAACCCTAATTTTTTAATAAGTTCGGACCTTGGCCTTATAAAATATTATTTTCCTATCTCCTTTTCCAGAAACCATGGGAAAATACCATGGGATGGTTTGTGGTTTGGATTATTTTAATATAAGGGGTCCCAAACCTAAATAATAAAGAATTCTCTCACCTTTCCTATATAAACCCACCCAAGCTCCCACTTCCTCCTCACTCAAAGCCCTTGAAGTTCGTCCAACCTCTGCCCTACTCTCTCTAGAATCCTCTCAAGGTGCCCCAAGCTCCCAAGAAGCCTCTCACAAGCCTCTCTCTAGCCTTTGGAAGCACACTTCCAAGTAAGGGTTTTTCTTCCTTTCTCATTTTTGTCAATTTTCTTTAAGTTGTATTGCCTTTTTAATTTCAATTATGAATGTTGGGGTATGGTTTCGCACCTCCCCCATACTGCCCTCTTATTGTTTGAATGATGGGAGACCCCTTTCTCTCTCATTAAATGCCTCCCATGTACACCTGTTACTATGCCGAAATTCCGAAAGGAGCTTCTCTCTCTTCTTTTATATTCAAGCAATACTTTTGTATCATGAATCTAAATTCCATTTCTATTGTTGGGACATGTATATATATGATCTCCTTACTGTCCATTACATGTAAATATGATGAGGAACCCCTTTCTCTCTCATCAACCTTTTTATGAATTCTTATGTCACGCCGTTACGCCGCCGAAATCGCACCGATTTTCTAAGCCAATGTCTTTGTGTAGTGAATACCATGCCCATTTCTCCATCAAGGGTATTCACCTTTATGCACATTTACTTATTGATTGTAAAGCTTCATGTATGAATTCCACATTCCTTTATCGTGGAATAAATGATTATGTTTTATGAATCCATGTTTTATGATCCATGTGGCACACTTATGCATGAAATGAAATGTTTAAGAAGGGTGCGCCCTGATAGCGCTCCAATGCATTGGGTAAAGTATAGTATCATGATACGTCATGTGCAATGAGTGTTGACTCATGCTAATTCAAGTGCAACGAGGGTTTACTCGTGCTTCAAGTGCAATGAGGGTTTACTCATGCTCCATGTGCAATGAGCCTTGGCTCATGCTAATTCAATGTTAAGTGTTGTTGCCACATTTCCATGTTATGATTATCATGCTTTATCATGCCTTTATGTTCATGTCTCTCTTATGCTCTATTGATATGCCTATTGCCTAACATGTATTGTACTCCTCATGTTATTCATTATGTACTCCCTTACTGGGCTTTATAGCTCACCCTTTTCTTATGCATGTCCTCAGGTTATCCCATGCAATGCTAAGTACGAAGGAATGTAGTGGTCATGTAAAGGAAGTTTTCAATAAGGATGTTGTATTTCATGTTTAAAGTTTTTATGTAATTGATCCTAAGCCCCAAAGACACTAAACCTCTCGATCTTCTTTGTTGTATCAAGTGAAGTTTTATGTAATAAAGCATGTTTATGTTGTAATAAAAAGCAGGGTTGTCATATTCTCTCATCCACTCGGTCATCTTGTTTGTCACTAGAGATTGATTCTCTTGGACTTTTTTTACATAATAATGTTCTCAATCATGGAATTGTTATGTGTTTTCAGCCATATTTCTTATGAGATCTCATGCATATAGAAGAGTTTTTTCAATAAAAGCACCACCACTTGAGGAATCAATGTGTGTTCTCTCCATATCAAATAACCCATCATTGAAGTATTTGATCAAGATTTTGTCAGGGATTTGGTGGTCTGGGCAGGTTGCCACAAAATTTTTAAACCTCTCCCAATACTCATGGATTGATTCATTAGGTAATTGATGGAAACAACTTATTTCGTTTTGGATAGAAGTGGTACGAGAAGTATGAAAGAATTTTTCTAAAAATAGATGCTCCATGTCAATTCATGATTTTATGGAACAATGAAGGAGGTATTATACCCATGACTTGGTTGAGTCATCTAGGCAGAAAGAGAATACTTGAAGATTTATTTGTTCTTCAAAACCCCCTTGAGGATTCATGTTATAGCACACCACTTTTAACTCCTTGAGATGAAGATGTGGATCATCACTAGCTAGCCAACGGAAATGAGGTAGAAGATGAATCAAACCCGATTTGATTTCAAAGTCAGCCTATATTTTTGGATATTCAATACCAAGGATTTGTAAATTCATATCAGGGGTATTGAGTTCTTTTATGATTTTTTCAATTAGATTATCCATTTCTAGTTCACTTGTTTGGACAAAGAATGGTTAAAGAATGATTTTATTATCCCTAATGTTCCTCATAAGTCAGCGAAGAGTCCTCCTAATTTCTGGGTCAAATAAATCTGATGGATTGTTTCGGAGGCTACAGGGCATTAAGATATGTCTGGAAAAGATGAATAATCTGGTTTTTTTTTATGATTTTTATTACAAGATGATTTTTTCTTTGTGTGTGTTTTTTCTGAATTTTTATTTGTCAATGTTTTTTATTTTTTTTGTTGTTTTTTTTAAAAACCTAAAACTACTGACTAAATAAGGAACCATCCCTAGTAATAGTTCCATTTGAAGCACAGATACTTGTTGTCTATCGATCGTTCAAAGGTCTGGTGCTTTGGAAATGTGTATAGAGGAACTCGGGTCGAATCCTCAGTGATGGTACAAATTTCATAGTTGATTGTTTTTGTGATTTTTTTAATGGGGGGGTTTCTATGTAGAGCTAAAATAAAATGATTGATTGATTTATATTGACTTAAAAATTTTATAAAGATTTGGGTGAGTTCATTATTGGGTAATTAAGATTATTATATCATTGAACTTTTCTTTATATTTCATTAAATTAACACCCACTTCACAAGTTGACTTTGATCAGAATTCCCATGTGTTAAGGCTTTAATCCAAGTCATAAATTAACTACAGGTCAAATAATTAATCAGTACTTGTTTATAGTAGTGTATTTAGAGTTCCAATAATACATGGAATCCACATTTTAAAAAATCATGTTATTAATCCGTAACATTTTAAGTTCAACATACACAATATTAACCTAAAGAATATTCGTCGAGAAAAAGCTCTCATTCACTTAATATATTCAATTTATAACTAAACCCAATGGTATATTTACTCATACATTGAAATTAAAAGTAATCTGGTAATATGTTTTTATGATGATTAATTATAAATAGAATGAAAATAATGGGATAAGAAAATAGTTGTACATTGAACACACACACGATTTGTAAAGAATGTTAAATATGGACTTTGGATTGAATTTGAAAACAACAGAAGAATGGGTCTATTTTGATTGATTTAAACTATTTTAAGCCATTAATATTATATAAACAAAATTTAGGTAAGAATAATAGATAAATAATAAGAAACATGCATTAAAACTCAATTGAAATGAAAACAAACTTACATGATTACAAATAAGAAGAACACAAAAGAACATGAAAAAAAGAGAGGAGGAAGAGTCTCTCAAGCGTAAACATGAGTATAGTAGGCCCTCCAAAGCCTTTTTAAAGGATTTTTTCATACCAATTTAGTCTCTTATCTTTCAAAATTCCAACTCCATGCAAGGATAAGAGGGGGATGCATTTATAGCCCAAGATTGTGGACTATTTTCATTTCAAAGCTACCCCTCCACTTGTCCTGCCAAATTTTCCATCCATATAGATGAATATATTGATACTATCTTCTTACAAGTTTTAGATATTTATATTTTCTATCATCCCTAAAAATTTGGCATCCATTGGACTTTTGGAGCCAAATATATGGCTATTTTACTAAACAGTGTGTAGCTATCCATTTTTATCAACACTTTTTCAAAGGATAGAATGTGAATTGATTTATGAACAGGAATATTCCCTCAAATTCAAACCATTTATTATAAAATTTAGGTTCAAAATATCTCAGCTTTTACACTGAAAATTATTAGCTTTTAAGGATGTCTGTATCAAGAGAAAATTCAATAAATGTGTGCTAGTTTTAATTCCCAAACAGAATGGTGGGCTAGACTTCAAAGAATCATTTGGGAATTTTTTTAGTAGATTTGGCATTTGAAAGTTTTATCCAATATGAATGGTATTTTCCCCATAATTTTTTTGGTGAATCAACTATTTTGGAATTCTGGATTGAGACTAGTAATTCAATCTTCATGGTTGGTCATGTTTCTTCACAGATTCTTTGGGGATACTTGTGTGGTCCATATGACCCTTAAAATTGATGAATTGGCCAATGAATCCTTCTAGTGATATGTTTTAAGTTAAATATAGAATCCAAAAAAAAGGAACCATGTGATTTAAATACTAATAGTGAGTGTTATGGTTAAAATAGTAAACTGAATCAATTGGGCTACTTCAAATAATGCTCAAAAATTATTTTTAGTATTAAATCATGAGTATCTCACACCAATTATGAACTTTTACATGAAATTTGCTAAAGGGGGTATAAAAAAGTAATGAATAAATGAATAAAATCAAATACCCTACACTTATTATTGTGCATATCCTTATATGAAATAAATATAAAAACATAACAAACTTATTATCACTCGTAAAACTAATATAAAAATTTTGTTTTCCCAAATCAGTGGAGGTTTAGAACATTTCACTCATCCATATTGAATTACACCACAAATTTTCGTAGAAATAATATTCCAAAAACAATTCAGTTTTCATGCTCAAATTAGAAATAGAATACTAGGCACTCAAAACTTACTCCTCTCAAGATGATAAAAATTAATTTCAAGAGGTTCACTCATTCACCAACCCAAAGTGAAAATATTAGAGTTTGAAAGATCTCTCAGCTTCCATTCCCTATCTAAAAGTGCATGAGAATCAAGAGGTCTTTTTAGGGTTTTTCTTTGGCAATGGGATGGTAGTAATTTTATGTCCAAGAGAGAGGAAAGAGGGGTTAAACATCAGCATGGGTAAAAAAGTGAACCTTTTTTTAATGAAACTTATAAGGAAATGAAAACACATATTTACAAGGGCATGATTGTGTGAAGAAAGACACAAAAGAGGAATAAATTTTTAAGGGGATGAGAAGATGGAATATTTAAAAAAACACAAAAATTCTCCCAATGACATAAGTGTTATTTTTTTCATAGTCTTTTTGGTCATTTTTTTGAAAGTTGAACTTGAAAAAAATATCACACTCATCTCCCAACCCATGTTTGATCTCCTCATGACACTAATTGTAATAGTTATAATAATATCAAAGTTTACAGAAGAGTGTTTTTTGACCATCCCAAGACACAACCCATTTTTTTTATTCTTTTTTTTTCTTTTTTTTTCTTTTTTTTAACAATTGTCAATAACATTTACAAAATTACATAACTGAAAGTCCATTCCCAAAAACTCACTGAATGGAAAACTCTCCCCCACACTTAAATTGATGACTACCCTCAAGCATATGAAAATAAATTGAAAATAAAGAAAATGGAACCCAAAATGAAATCCATTCCCCCCATACTTAAATTTAATCAAATTATGAAATTTAATTCCATGTAGATGTTGGGTGGGACAAGGTATTAGGATTGTAATATGGCTATCAAAGAAAATGTTTTCATTGGCTATAAGGGGCTTTCAAAAGGAAGATTAATGTAAGGGTAATGGGATCCCATTTGGATATTATTATTCCCATGTGGTATAGAAAATGCCTCTATCATATTAAAGAACACCAAAGTATGAAATTCAGATCGAAGGTCCACAAACTCAAGACTCACAAAAGGGGGTGAAAATATATAAAATGAAAATATGTGCATAGTTGAACTTTTCATGAAAGCTGATTTTGTTCCTCATGGTTGGGGACTAATAATTTTCCAAATCTAAAACTGAGAATTCAAATTTTTTTGATTTTGACACAAGATTATTGATCTAAATTCATAATGAAAATACAAAATGTTTGAGATGAAAACATGTCTTTTTGACTCCCCAAAATGGTTGAACAAAATTTCAAAAGTGGATAATGAGTAAGTATGAATCTTTTTTTGGACTATTTTAGTTTTTTTTCGTGTTTTTAAAATACACTCCCACAAAAAAATAGAAAGAGAAAAAAGAAATGTTTTGATGAAGAAAGTTCTAAAAAAATGTACAAGAGAGGAAGAAGAAGAGGGAGAGAGAGGAAGAGAGAGTGAGAGAGTGAGAGAGTTAAAGGGAAATAGGTGCCCCTGGTTTGGATTTAGTGGGTCTCTATATCCATCCAGTGGTGGGTCTATGTAATTTGATGGCTTCTTGGGGCATGTGTCCTCTCTAGTGATTCTTTAGAAAATTTCCATTACCTAAAAGAGAATCAAAAACAAGAAACATTATTCGTTTAATAAAAAACTAAAAATAAATTAAAATTTCATGAAAATAAAAGAAAACATGGGTTAACTCACAAGTATCAATGCACTTATTTGTCTACAGCTAGACAGTTGTAGTGGACTACCCATAGTTTGATGGTGGCCACAGTATTTACTCAACTCCAGAGTGTTTCCAAAAAAACTTCTCCTTTGGGTTGCCTGTTTGGTCATTGGATAATTTCTCCCCTTCCTTGATTTTGTGCTTTCAATTCAATGGGTGTGTAAAAAGAATATTTATATCCTCCCTTTGGTCTTCAACTTGAGTAATGATGTTATCCACAAATTCCTGGTTTTCTATGCTTGGAAATTCAGGAAGTTGATTCAATTATGATGGTTCATTTATGTAAAAATTAGATAACACAAAACCAGAGTATGAAATCCCAATTATTTTTAACACGTTTATTTCATCACTTACCAATGTACAGTAATAAGGATCAATTGAGTCATAAGACTGAATAAATTTTTCAATATCCTTAATATCAATGTTGTTCACCAATGAATGGTCAATTTCAACATCAATAGTGATCACTTTATTAATTAAGGATCATATATCACAAACATCACTACCATAGATACATGATAAACACATTGGTTCATAGTTCACCTCACATATAACAGAATTTTTAGAATCATGGATAGGAAATGATGAATATTGGATAATCTGATTTGAATCAAAAAGTGAACATTCTTGTTTGTTTTCCTCGATATTGTCCAAGTTGAAGTAGTGGAGGTCAGAGGTGGTATGGTATTACAAATAGTTTTCAAAATCCATTAAATTAATGGAGTTTTCATTTGTAATTTCAACATCAACTTCTCCATTTATGACTTGGTTAATGAGGATTCAATATACATGAACTCCTCTATCAGTAGAATAGTAAGATCATGATGGATTGGGATTCAACACGCTCTCATAGAGACTTTTAAAATCATGGACAGAGAATACAGATTTATTCATTGATGGGTATCACATGGATTGAAAAATATTGAACTTGACCAGTTGGTCACCAAATTCCATGGATAAGATGCCATCATAGACATCAATTTTGGTTTTAGATGTCATGAGTAAAGGTTTTCCTAGAATTAAATCATATTGGAAAGAAGTTGTCACACATTCCATGTCAGGGACATATAAGTCATCTTGGAAGATAATATAATTAACTCAGACAAGGACATCCTAAATTATTCCCTCAGGACTAGTTGTGATTTGATTGGACAATTGGATGAAAACACTCATTGTGTTCAAGGGACAAAGACCGAGGTTGGATAATATAGATTTAGGAATGAAATTTATTGAGGATCCTAGGTCAATGAGTGCATCATCAAAGTTGGAACTCCTTATTTGGCATGGAATAGTAAATTTCCATGGGTCTTTAAACTTCATGGGTAAGGACTGCTTTGTTGAAACATTCTCAATATTCTTAAGTTATCTCTTATGGGTGCACAGCTCCTTGAGAAAATTTTAATTAGGTTCCTTAAAGGGATATAAGGAGGTGAGGGAGTGGCGTTATGTATTTTCAGTCTTTTTGGTCTTTTCATTTTCAAGTTCAACATTCAAAGGGGATTTAGGGGATTCATCATGAGGCATAGTGATTTTATTTATCGATCTAAGTAAATTTTCACTTAAATTACCCATAAGTTTGGGTAGTGGTTGAGTTGGGAGTTTGGAAAAATTGGATAGTTGCTGTTGTCTTAGGTGGGATGAAATTGGACCAATTTGGGTTTCGATGTTTTTGAGGATATAATGGGTGAAGGAGGAAATATCTTCCATAGTGCTTTACCCTAGTTGCTTGGAAGAAGAGGCATGTCCCGCATATGGATTACCTTGATTTTGGTTCTTAGGAAAGTTCTTGTTTTAGGATGGGAATTGGGAAGTCTAATTAGGATAGTGGAATCCATGATGAGAAAGAGGAGGATTGATCCTTTGAGGTGGAGTAACAAAAGGGTAAGGTTTTTGGAAGTTACCCTCACCTTGACCATATTATAATTTGTTTGGATTTTGAGGAGGGAATTGAGGGGGATGAGAAATGGGATTACCATACCTAAGGCCTTGGTTAAAGGTTGGAGGAAAGGGCTCAGAGTGGGGTTGGTTAAAGTTTCTAATGAACTGGCCTAATTTTTTAGGGTTGGTGTTCCTCTGAGAATATACTGCATTGATATCCATTGGTTCGATTGAATCAGATGCATCTTTTGAATTTGTGGACATGTGTCAGATGGATGAGCTGGGGAGCTATAGATTCCATAATTCATGATAGGTTTAGGGAAGATAGATTGTAGAGAGTATGATTTTGGGACTTTGACAGCCATTGTTAGTTTTCTCAGAAGACCTGTAAGTAATCTCATCCACTCGGTCATCTTGTTTGGATAAATAGATTCATTCTCCTTGACCTGTTTCACTTGAGCATGTGGTCAAGTATGGAATTTTTGTGTGTTTGCAGCCATATTTCTTATGAGATCTCATGCAGCTACAGGATTATTTTCAACAAGAGAACCACCACTTTATGTAGAGACCCAATGCTTTCCGTACATGGACATTACATTACTTTTGTGGAATACTTAATACATAACAACACCCAACACTCAAGGATCGTAATAGTTTAGTGTCTTTGGAAACTCGAAACATAGTCTTCTAATCATGGTGAAAGATCTTCAACATCTCCCATTTAAGATCTTCCCCTTTTTGTTTTCTTACCTAAAAAACTTTCTTTATATCCTGGGGAAAGAAAACATATAAAGGGTGAGCTCAAATGCTCAGTAAGGGTAATCATGGATATGATAAAACAAGCCACATACATTTGAGCTTAAAAACATAAACACAATGTTTAAACATCACGATCTTGAGTAATGACATAAAACATGGAAGTACGTAAGGCGTAGATCATAATGGGACATCAATCATGATAAAATAGCATGGGAATAAATCTTGTAATTGTGGAAAAAAATTAAGCACATGATATGATTTCCATAGCAGCCAAGGCATTGCTGCCAAGACCATCTTAGTGGACAAAGTCCTTTTATGAATCGATTCCACTCCTCGTTCCAGCCCTCTATCACTGAACCAGATTAACTTACCATTCCATCCATGTCTATCTCATGAGATATAAATCTTTACCCAATGCATTTGAGGAAGATATAGGTCCCACCCATCTCATAATGAAATAATTCTTACTTGTGCCACAAAATAAACATAAATCATTCATCATAACCCAAAGAATAAAATGGGTTTCATAAACATCATCCCAACATCACATAATCCAATAAATACAAATGGATATCATTTCATCATAAGAAAACCAAAACCATTTAAATCATCGAGACATTATACTTGAAACATACACATATGAAATAATTTCATCTTAGATGGAAAATGGTTTTGATAAAACACTTGAAATGAATTCTTGAGGAAAATATCCTTTCTTCTTCAAAATCATTTTCTTTTCACAAAATGCCATTGAATTTTAAAAGAAAATGATTTTTTTGAAAATAATCATAAAATCTTCTGGAGAAAGCTTCTTAAAAATGAGGCGTTATGAAACCATAAAAATCCGTTCACGCTGTATAAGTTAAAAAAACATTATCCTCGTACTTTTGCAGGAAATGTCAAAAAGTACATCGTAAAAGAAAGATTCCTTCCGTACCTTGTGGTAAAAGTAAAAAAGTGGTAAAAATGAATTTAAACATACAAGGAAGAATATTAAACATTTTATGAAAACATTTTGAGAAAACATGGACATGGATGATAAACACAACCCCAGTAAATACTTACGAATAAACAATCTCGGATAAGAAACGAGATTGGAATAATTATCCCTTACCTTATGTCCGATATAGTTCATATGTATCTGAACCTCCTGTATAATGATTTAAATAATGTCATTGAATTATTACAGAATCATATTAATTGTTATGATATCATATATTGTTCACTTATGATTTTATATTACCCGTTCTTTTGTAAATTCCATGTTAAAGCAGCGTTTTGGGTAAAATCGTTTTATTTATCGTACATGTTTGGACTTTTTGTTCTTGATATTATTATTAATTATATCATGATTTAATTACTTCCAAAATTTAAATCATGATTTATATATCATATATATTCAGTATATATATATATATAATAGATAGATAAATGAAATCAAATACACCGTTCATGGAGACGGTAGGTCGTACGTACACATGAACGTTGTTTTCCTTTCCTTATTGAATTGAATAGAATTAAGTAAATATCATATAAATAAATCCAGTAGCATTATTATGTTATATATACCATTATTATTCATTATATATACTTTATAATAATTCTTTAATGGTTAACATGGAGATTGAATCTCATCGCGTCGTGGAGACGGTAATCCGTACATACGGACGAGTGATGATATCATTCCCATAATTTTTGAATGGAATTGAACTGGATGATATAATATCTCTTAATTAGTCTGATTTTATAATATCCATATATAGTTATTATTTACACCATTATACCCATCCAAGTATGGTGGTGGTGGAAAAACAGATTACACCACGGTGTGGAGACAGTATTCCATACGTACCCACGTGCGGTGATTTTGTTTTCCATAGGATGGATAGAAGGTGAAATAGGGTTTTTTCATATTTATAATAACATATCAGTATATAATTAATACTGATGTTATTACTTTATAATGAAACAACTAAAGAAGAAGGAGTTGAAGAAGAAAGAAATTGGAAAGGATCGCTAATGGATATTACCTCTTCTTTGAGGCGCCTCTTCTTAACCTCTTCTTAGGGAACTAGGGTTGGTCTTCAAAGAAGAAAAGGACCCCTAGGATGTTTCTATGGAAGTGGAGAAGAGAATTTTTCAGGTTTTGGCCGAGCTTGATGGCTCAAGGTTTTGTGAGGAAGAGAGGAGAGAGGTGCCCTTTTATAAGGAAGGAGAGGGGAACCTTTGGAAAAACGAAAAATATTATTTTATTATAAAGTAATATTCGGTTTTTAATAGCTCCAAATTGATTTATTTTGAATATAAGGTGGTTTTGGGTCTAAATCCTCTCATAAAATAGAATTTGGACAAGTTTAGGTTACTATTTTAACCTTATCATTTAGATTTAACTTTAATTTAAATAATTTTACTTTTACCGTGTCTTTTTGTTTTCTTACACTATAAGGTTAATAAACTTTCTATAACAAGTCGAAAGAACCCCAAGTTTCTTATTATTAATATATATAACCTTATCTAAGTAATTCGGCCGAATATTATATTTTTAGGAATAAAATTACAATTAATAATATAATATTTTATTTAAAAACTATTTTATGTCAATTTTGACACTATTTGGTAATTGATTTTTGTGAAAATCATAACAACGTGATTAGTTCGAAAAAAGTTAATTAAATCAATACTAACATGTCATATTAACCTATAAAATTAGTTTAATTCATAAAAAGTTTCAAATTACATTTATTTGGGTATTTATAATATCAATTATGTTAATATTTCCTTAATATAGTAATTACTGCATCATCATTGTGTTATAAATAAAATAAATTATTTAAAGCCGAAAAATACTAAATAAAATACCATTATGTAGGAAAGATTTTTAGATTTCTAATTAATATTTATAGTCGAATTTATCTGATGTATAACCCCATATTAAAAATAATTTAGTTATTAAACTTTGATTTTAACTATTTTAACTATTCTTTAAATAAAATAATAATAAATGTCCTAATCTAATCGAAGTGGACCGAAATGGTCATATTTTATTCCTAAGTTTTTTTTAATCGAATTAAACTTATCCAATAGAATTAGGACATGTTTTATGGTAATAATAATATCATTTTTACCCTTAATTACCCTATTTACTTTTAACCGTGGTAAATAAAAGTAAATAGTTACTATTCAAAAAAATTATTTTTATCTCATTGAACCACATTTTACTTGATAACATCAACCATGTTTCCCAGATTTTTGAAATTCCATTCACAGAAGCGGTAAAATTACGTTTTATGTAAATTTTCAAATTCTCCTAGGAGGTGGGAAAAAGACAGTCAAAAGTTAAATAAAATTTTTATATATCTGAAATAATTATAAAATGACTCCAATAAATTACATTGAACTTATATAAGTATTATGTATCAATTTTGACCTAAAGTAAATTTAAATAAAATAAATAATAATTTAAATAAAAAAATCGGTTTTTAAATAGTAACCCAGTGTTTTCACTATTCATCAAAAATTGAAAGTTTTCATAAAAATACAAAAAAAATCACCCTAGGCTAATTTCAATATTCAGAATCCAAAAATGAAGTCCATTTTGAATGATACAATTTCAAAAGTTGGGTATTACTATTCATAACGTCTACTTCATAATAATATTATAATAATATCTCGTTTAGTGAAACTTGGTATTGCGTACTACACACGCTATCAAAAAAGGTCTTGATTGCGTGTAATGCAAGACAAGTCAGGGTTGCGTGTAGTGAAAGATCCTTTTGGTGTATCATACAACACAAGACATCAATAAAATTAAAAATAATATTTTTCATAAAATCTCAGGGTGTTACATTCTACCCCCTTAAAATGAATTTCGCCCCCGAAATTCGTCGGGGTTATAACTGGTTTATTACATGAGAGTTTCTTTCAAAGAAACCCACATCGTAAAAAGCAATACCAAAACTTATCTTTAAAAACTAAAGTATGAAACGTAACAGTTACCCAAATTAACTAATCACTGGGTTTCCACATAGGACAACATAAGTGAAAATATGGATATGGAAGAGAAATCTAACCATCAAGTTCTGATGGAGAGTGGTAGAGAACATGGCTATGAAAACTCCAACAATCACAAAGCCATAAATTTGCGATGATTTAAGGTACCATCTGATTCATCGGATATAAGGACACTAGGAAAACATTTTTTTGTAATCAATATCATTTCCCTAAAGATGAAGAATTGTTGAAGTAAAAGAAATACTTACTTGATTTTGGTACAATCTTACTGTTGTTTGTGCCTTGAAAAATTTCCACATCATCTCGTAAAGAAATAAAGTTGAATTTGTTTTCCGTGAAGTGTTAGCAGACTATGCGATAGAATGATATGTCATTCCATCTATCTCAAACAAAAGGATAGTAAAAGTTATTAAATATACATAAGTCCATATATAGTGAGATTAATCGTATATGGTTCCTAAAATGGAATTATAATTCATATATCATACCACATAATATAATAAAACTAGTTTCTACTAACCAGGGACTTCATGTAGGCCAGTGGTAGGTGATAAAGGCCTGTCACACTTCAATTGTGGGTTCAATTCCCACAACCTTGTCCGACACAACGGGTTGTCGCCCATTCTGCAGGTTGTCCCTTTTCATAAACAACACTATTATAAAATTCTATCAATAATATCAAAAAGTTCTAGCCTTAAAAAATACTTACTTATGTCCAACGTAATCCCTTCCAATCTTTAGGCTTATCTAAAATACTTCTATCTAAGCTCATAGTATAAAGAAAAGGATTACAAGAAATTTCATTTACCGATCATTTGAATACCATAATTTATCCCCCATATATCAAACGAGATATCTTGTTGGTTACATTCCAAACATGTGAATACCTTAATCATGTATTCTCTTGAAAAACGAATACCCATTGAACCTTAGTGAAAACATGAATGCTGTCAAAAGTTAACTATTTCAACATACCAAAATCCCAAAATTTCTATATACTCAAACCATGATATAACTATGTTCTTATATCATTCATGAGCTCATGAATACTATCAAACATTTCATTATCTATTTATCCCTTCATTATGCACATATCATATTATTTCCAAAAATATCTGAATAACCTTTCATCGTTACCAGTACCATTCAACATATACTTTCAAATACTTTAGGAAAAACAATAGTGTAACAATCCTTAGATGTGTCTTTATTCTAGAGTACCATTATCTATACAACATTACTCTTGATAAACATAAAATCATTCCACTACCTTCTTAAACCATTGAACAAGCTTCAACACTTCTTTCATCACATATATCATTTGTAGTCTCCTCATCATAATCCACATAAATACTACCCATATGACCATGTTGATTCTCTTCATGAGATTTTCCCTTAGGGAATTGGTTTGCATAATGCCCATACATTCCACATTTAAAACATCTAATCATTGTTGCTGTCGTATCAATACCATTATCCTTATCCATGATGTTAACTGAACCTTTTCCTTTGCACTTAATAGATTTGTGTCCTTATTTTCCGCACCCAAAGCATCTTCCAGTTCCTTTGAAACATTCTCTTCGATACCTCTTCCCACATGATTTACATGAGGGAAATTGAACTTTTTTTCCTCTATGATCATCATGAAACTTCATCTTTCTTTTATTAGCTGAGTCAGGAAACTTACCAAAGTTGAGATTATTGATCATATTATGAGATTGCTGATTAGGCATAATAATGATGTTTCGCCTTCCAAATCCCATTTCATTTTCTTGATCATGAAGAATATCATTCCATTGTCCATTATATTCTTCATTAACTTGAATCTTCTGGTTTCCAGCCATTTTCTAAAACCCAAAAAGAATAGTGTGAGAGGAAAAAATCATGATAGGGAAAACAACATAATAAAGGGGGAGTACCTTCCATATCTAACATCATAGGTTTAATTCTAATATCGTTATCGTAATTCTGGGACTGTAACCTATACTTATACTTAACCTTATGGACATCCCTAGACATACCTTAGAAATATCTCTAGGGATCTCACTAAAGTTCTCGCATCCAAGTTTCCAATGGTTAACTAAACCTTTCCTCTGATACCAACTGTAGAGATCCAAAGCATGACGTACATGGACATTACATTACTTTTGCGGAATACTTAATACATAATAAAAACCAACACTCAAGGACCGTAACAGTTTAGTGTCTTTGGAAACTCGAAACATAATCTTCTAATCATGGTGAAAGAACTTCAACATTTCCCATAAAGATCTTCCCTTTTTGTTTTCTTACCTAAAAACCTTTCTTTATATCCTGGGGAAAGAAAACATATAAAGGGTGAGCTCAAATGCTCAGTAAGAGTAACCATGGATAAAATAAAACAAACCATATACATTTGAACTTAAAAACATGAACACAATGTTCAGACATCAAGATCTTGAGCAATGACATAAAACATGGAAGTACGTAAGGTATAGATCATAATGGGACATCAATCATGATAAAATAGCACTGGAATTAATCTTTTAATTGTGGAAAAACATTAAGCACATGATATTATTTCCATAGTATCCAAGGCATTGTTGCCAAGACAATCTTAGTGGACAAAGTCCCTTTATGAATCGAGTTCACTCCTCATTCCAGTCCTGTATCACTGAATCAGATTAACTTACCATTCCAGCCATGTCTATCTCATGAGATATAAATCTTTACCCAATACATTGGAGGGAGATATAGGTCCCACCCATCTCATAATGAATTAATTCTTACTTGTGCCACAAAATAAACATAAATCATTCATCATAACACAAAGAATAAAATGGGTTTCATAAACATCATCTCATCATCACATAATACAATAAATAAAAATAGATATAATTTCATCATAAGAAAAATGAAATCATTTAAATCATCTAGACATTATACTTGAAACATACACATATGAAATAATTTCATCTTAGATAAAAAATGGTTTTGATAAAACACTTGAAATGAACTCTTGAGGAAAATATCCTTTCTTCTTCAAAATCATTTTCTTTTCACAAAATTCCATTCAATTTTAAAAGAAAATGATTTTTTTTGAAAATAATCATAAAATCTTTTAGAGGAAGATTTATGAAAATTAGGCGTTATGAAACCGTAAAAATCCATTCACGTCGTGTAAGTTAAAAAAACATTATCCTCGTACTTTTATCAGAAATGTCAAAAAGTACATCGTAAAAGAAAGATTCCTTTTGTACCTTGTGGTAAAAGTAAAAAAGGGGAAAAATGAATTTAAAAATACAAGGAATAATATTATACATTTTATGAAAACATTTTGAGAAAATGTGGACATGGATGATAAACATAACCCCAGTAAATACTTATGAATAAACAATCTCGGATAAGAAACGAGATTGGAATAATTATCCATTACCTTATGTCTGATATGCTTCGTATATATCTGAACCTCATGTATAATGATTTAAATAATTTCATTGACTTATTACAGAATAATATTCATTATTATGATATCATATATGGTTCACTTATGACTTTATATTACCCGTTCTTTTGTAAATTCCATGTTAAAGTAGTGTTTTGGCTAAAATCGTTTTATTTATCGTACTTGTTTAGACTTGTTGTTATTGAAATTATTATTACTTATATCATGATTTAATTACTTCTAGAATGTAAATAATGATTTATATATCATATATATTCATTATATATATATAATAGATAGATAAATGAAATGAAATACACCGTTCATGGAGACGGTAGGCCGTACGTATGCATGAATGTTGTTTTCCTTTACTTATTGACTTGAATAGAATTAAGTAAATAACATATAAATAAATCCAGTAGAATTATTATGTTATATATATCATTATTATTCATTACATATACTTTATAATCATTCTTTAATGGTTGACATGGAGATTGAATCTCATCGCGTCGTGGAGACGGTAATCTGTACGTACGCACGAGCGATGATATCATTCCCATAATTTTTGAATGGAATTGCAGTGGATGATATAATATCTCAAAATCAGTATGATGTTATAATATCCATATATAGTTATTCTTTACACCATTATACCCATCCAAGTAATGTGGTGGGTGAAAAACAGATTACGCCACGGTGTGGAGACGGTATTCCGTACGTACGCACGCGTGGTGATTTCGTTTTCCGTAGGATGGATAAAAGGTGAAATGAGGTTGTTTCATATTTATAATAACATAACAGTATATAAGTAATACTAATGTTATTACTTTATAACTAAACAACTAAAGAAGAAGAAGTTGAAGAAGAAAGAAATTGGAAAGGATCAATAATGGATATTACCTCTTCTTTGACGCGCCTCTTCTTAACCTCCTCTTAGGGTACTAGGGTTGGTATTTGAAGAATACCAGGAACCATAGGATGTTTCTAGGGAAGTTTAGAAGATAATTTGGCAGGGTTTTTGTGATATTTATGGCTCAAACTGGTGTGAGGAGGAGAGGGATGAGGTGCCCTTTTATAAGGGAGGAGAGTGGCACCTTTGGAAAAACTAAAAATATTATTTTATTATAAAGTCATATTCATTTTTTAATAGCTCCAAATTGATTTATTTCGAATCTAAGGTGGGTTGGGGTAGCAATCCTCTCATAAAATATAATTTGGACAAGTTTAGGTTACTATTTTAACCTTATCATTTAGATTTAACTTTAATTTAAATAATTTTACTTTTACCGTGTCTTTTTGTTGTTTTACACTATAAGGTTAATAAACTTACTATAACGAGCCAAACTAACCCAAAGTTGTTTATTATTAATATATATAACCTTATCTAAGTCATTTGGATGAACCTTGGATTTTTAGGAATAAAATAACAATTAATAATATAATATTTGTTTAAAAAACTATTTTATGTCAATTTTGACACTTTTTGGTAATTGATTTTTGTGAAACTCATAACAACATGATGAGTTCAAAAAACGTTAATTAAATCGATACTAACATGTAATATTAACATTTAAAATTAGTTTAATTCATAAAAAGTCTCAAATTACATTTATTTGGGTATTTATAATATCAATTATGTTAATATTTTCTTAATAAAGTAATTACTACATCATCATTGTGTCATAGAAAAAAATAAATTATTTAAAGTCTAAAAATTATAAATAAAATACCATTATGTAGGAAAGACTTTTTTCTTTCTAATGAATATTTATAGTCGAATTTATCTTATGTATAACCCCATATTAAAAATGTTTATTTATTAAACTTTGATTTTAACTATTTTAACTATTCTTTAAATAAAATAATAATAAATGTCCTAATCTAATCCAAGTGGACCTAAATGTTCATATTTTATTCTTAAGGTTGTTTTTGATAGAATTAAACTTATACAATAGAATTAAGACATGTGTTATGGTAATAATAATATCATTTTTACCCTTAATTACCCTATTTACTTTTAACCGTGGTAAATAAAAGTAAAAAGTTACTAATCAACAAAAATTATTTTTATCTCATTGAACAACATTTTACTTACTAACATCAACCATGTCTCTAGGATTTTTGAAATTCCATTCACAGAAGCGGTAAAATTAAGTTTTATGTAAATTTGCAAATTATCCTAGGAGGTGGGTAAAAGAAGGTCAAAAGTTCAATAAAATTTTTATATATCTAAAATAATTATAAAATGACTCCAATAAATTACATTTAACTTATATAAGTATTATGTATCAATTTTGACCTAAATTAAATTAAAATAAAATAAATAATTATTTATATAAAAAATCGGTTTTTAAATAGTAACCCAGTGTTTTCACTATTCATCAAAAATTGAAAGTTTTCAGAAAAATACCAAAAATTCACCCTAGGATAATTTCTATATTCCGAATCCAAAAATGAAGTACATTTTGAAGGATACAATTTCAAAAGGTGGGTATTACTATTCATAACGGCTACTTCATAATAATATTATAATAATATCTCGTTTAGTGAAACTTGGTATTGTGTACTACACGCGCTATCGAAGAAGGTCTTGATTTTGTGTAATGCAAGCCAAGTCAGGGATGTGTGTAGTGAAAGATCCTTTGGTGTATCATACAACACAAGATATCAATGAAAATAAAAAGAATATTTTTCATAAAATCTCAGGGTGTTACACTTTCGGTATCAATGTTTGTTCTCTCTATAGCCAATAACCCCTCATAGAAGTATTGGATCAAGAGTTGGATAAAGATTTGGTGGTGTGGGAAGGTTAACACAATATTTTTAATCCTCTACCAATACTCATGGAGTGATTAATTAAGTAATTTATGGATACCACTAATTTCCTTTCATATAGAAGTGATATGAGAAGCAGGAAAGAATTTTTCTAAAAAGAGACACTTCATGTCAATCCATGAGTTTGTCGAACCATGAGGAAAGTAGTAGATCCAAGACTTGTAAAATTCATCTTAGGATAAAGGTAATACTCAAAGTTTAATTTTTTATTCATAATCCCCTTGAGGCTTCATGGTAGAGCACCTCACTTGGATCTCTTTGATATGAAGATGTAGATCCTCACCGGCTAGCCCATGGAAATGAGGTAGAAGATGAATCAAACCCGATTTGAGTTCAAAGTCAAACTCTATATTTGGATATTCAATACCAAGTGGTTGGTAATTCATATTAAGGGTAGTGAGTTATTTTAAATTTTAATCCCTTGGATTATCCATTTCTAGTTTAATTGGTTGGACAAAGAGTGGTTCAAAAGTGAATGGTTCAAAAGTGATTTGATTATTCATAATGTTCCTCCTAAATGGACAAAGAGTTTGCTCAATTTCGGGTCAAAAAAATATAGTAGATTGTTTGGGAGGCTACAGGGAATTAATATATGTTTGTAAAAGATAAGAAATATGGGTTTTTGTTTTTTGTTTTTTCTATTTATGATTTTTATGAGATGACAGGTTTTTCTTTGTGTGTTTTTTATGATTTTTTTTTTACTTTTTTTTGTTTTTTTTTTCTTACAAAAAACAAAAACTAACAACTGCTTAAGGAACCATCCCTAGAAACAGTGCCATTTGAAGTGTGGCCGATTGTCTCTTATTGATCATTCAAAGTTTTAGTGCTCTGCTAATGTATATAGAGTCACTCAAGTTGAATTCTTAGTGATGGTACAAATTTCAGAGTCAATTGATTTTGTGATTTGTCTTTTTAATGGGTGGTTTGTTTGCAAAGCTAAAATAAAATTATTGATTGATTATTATTTATTTAAAAAATTTATAATGATTGGGGTGAGTTCTTTTATTGGGTATTTAAGCTTATGATATCATTGAAATTTTCTTTATATTTCAAAAAATTAACACCCACTTCACATGATGAATTTGATCAGAATTCCTAAGTGTTAAGACTTTAATACAAGCCATAAATTAACTATGGGTCTAATCATAATTAGTACTTATTTATGGTAGTGTAATTATGGTTACAAAAATCCATGGAATCCACATGTTAAAAAAATCACGTCATTAGTGAATGAAATTTTAAGTTCAACATACACAATGTTAACCTAAAGAATATTCATCGAGAAAAAGATCTCAATCACTTAATATTCCCCAAATTAGGGCTCATCCCAATTGTAAATTTACTCATCCATTGATATGGTTACTAATTTGGTAATATGTTTTTATGGTGATTAATTATAAATAGAATGAAAATAACGGGATAAGAAAAGAGTTGGGTGTCGAACACACACATGAACAGTGAAGAAAGTTAAATACGAACTTTGGATTGAATTAGAAAAATAGAGAAGAAAGGGTTTATTTTAATTTATTTTTTAAGACCATTAATATTATAAAATAGAATGTAGATGGAAATAATATATGAATAAGAATAAACATGATTAAAACTAAATTGAAATGAAAACCAACTTACATGATTACAAATAAGAAGAACAGAAAAGAACATGAAACAACGAGGGGAGGAAGAGTATATCAAGTGAAAACTTGAGTATGGTAGGTCTTACCAAAGACTATTTCAAGTATTTTGTGGTTACAATTTATGATCCTCTCTTCTGAAATTCGAACTTCATGCAAGGATAATAGAGGGATGCATTTATATCCCATGGTTGTGGACTGTTTGCATTCCAAATCTGCATCTCCACTTGTCTCACCAATTTGGCCATACATAAAGATTAATCACGAGATATTATCTTCTTACAAGTTTTATATATTTATTTTTACTATATTATCTAAAAAACATCTATTGGACTTTTGGATCCAAATTTCTTTCTATTTTACTTAACAGTTTGCAGCTGTCCATTTTTTTCAACACTTTTACAAAGGATTGATTGTTAATGGATTTATGAATTGGAATATTCCATCAAATGCAAACCATTTTTCTAAAACATAGTCCCAATATATCTTGGATTTCACATTGACAAATATAATCTTTTATGGATGTATTTATCAGTAGAAAAGTTAATAAATGAGTTCTGGTTTTAATTCCCAGATAGAATGGTGGGTTGTACTTTATAGAATCTTGTGGGCCCCTTTTTAGTAGAGTTGGGACTTGAAAATTTTATCCAAAATGAATGGTATTGTAATTATAATTTTAGGGGAAAATAAAAAAAATTTGGACTTTTGTATTGAGCCCAGTAATTCAGTCTTCATGGATGGTCCAGTTTCTTCACAGATTCCTTGAGCCTTATTTATGGTTCATATATCCAATGAAATGGAATAATTGGCCAAGGATTTATTCTAATGATATGTTGTATATTGAATAAGTAATCCTAAAAAATAAGAAACATGCAATTTGGATAAGAATATTGAGATTAATAATTAAAATATTAAACTAAATCAAATGAACTACTTCAAATAATGCTCAAAAATTTTATTTAGTATTAAAACATGAGTATCTCACACCAATTATGCACTTTTACATGAAATTTACTAAAGGGAGTATAAAACAATTTATGAGTAATTGAATAAAATCAACTCCGCCAAACATAGTCTTGTGAATGTCCTCATGTGAAACAAATATAAAAACATAAAAAACACATTCTCACTTGCCAAGAAATATAAAAAAAATCCCCAATCAGGGGGGATTTAGACCATTTCACTCATACATATTGAATTCCACCACAAATGTTTTCCGAAATAGTATTCCAAAAAAATCATTTTTCATGCCCAAATTAGAAATAGAAAAGTTAGGCACTCAAAACATACTCCACTCAAGATGATAACAATTAATTTCTAGAGGTTCACTCATTCACCAACCAAAAGTGAAAATCTTAGATTTTGAAAGAGCCCTCATCTTCCATTCCCTATACAAAAGTTCACATGAATAAAGTGGTCTTTTTTAGGGTTTTTTATATAGAAATGGGATGATAGGAATTTAATGCCCAAGGGAGAGTAAAATAGTGGTGAAACATCAGTATGGGTAAAACCATGCACATTTGTTTTTGAAATGAAACATGGAAGGAAATGAAAACACATAATTACAAGGGAATGACTGTGTAAAGAAAGACACAAAATTTGAAGAAAATTTGAAGGTTATGAGAAGATATAAAATTTACAGACCAAAACATTTCTCCCAATGACATAAGTGTTACTTTTTTAATTATCTTTCTATGAATTTTCTTCTAAAGTTGAACTTGAAACAAATCTCACACTCATATCCCAACCCATGTTTGATCTCCTCACGACACTAATTGTAATAGTTATAACAATATCAAAGTTTTAGGATGAATGATTTTTGACCTTTCTAAGACACAACCATTTTTTTTTCTTTTTCTTTTTATTTTTTTATTTTTTTTGAACACTTGTTAATAACATTTACAAAATTACATAAATGAAAGTCCATTACCCAAAACTCTGTGAATGAAAACCTCTCCCCCACACATAAATGGATTTTTCCCCTCAAACATATGAAAACACATTGAGAATAAAGAAAATGGAACCCAAAATGAAATCCAATCATCCCACACTTAAATTTCAATAAATCATGCATTGTAATTCCTTATGGATGTTGGTTTGGACAAGGTATTGGGCTTATAATGTGTCTATCAAAGAGAAGGTTTTCATAGGATCAAAGGATATTTCAAAAGGAATATTAATTTAATTTTAATGGGACACTATTTTTCTATTATGATTCTCATGTGGTTTAGAAAATGCCTCTATCATATTAATGCACACCAAAGTAGGAAATTCAGATTGAAGGTCCACAAACTTAATACTCACAAAAGTGGGTAAAAATGAAGAAAATGAAAAGATGGTCATAGGAGGTGATGGCATGAAAGATAATTTTTTTCCTCATGGTTAGGGAAGAATCATTTTCCAAATCTAAAACTGAGCATTCCAAAAAATTGGTTTTGAAACAAGATTAATTTTCCAAATTCATGATGAAAATACAAAATTAATGAGATGAAAACTTTTCTTTTGACTCCCAAAAATGGTTGGAAAAACTTTCAAAATTGGATGGTGAGTAAGTATAAATCTTTTTGTTTTTTGGATTGTTTTAGTTTTTTAGTTTTTTTAGTGTTTTTAAAATACACTCCCAAAAAAAGAAAAAGAGAAAAATAAAGGGGTTGATTAAGAAAGTGGTAAAAATTAAAGAGATAGTAAGAAGAAGAAAGAGGTGGAGATAGGGAGAGAGAGTGAGAGAGTTAAAGGGAAAGAGGTGCCCCTGGTTTCTATTTAGTGGGTCTCAATATCAATATAGTGGTGGGTGTATGGAATTCGATGGCTTCTTGGGGCATGTTTCCTCTCTAGTGATGATTCGGAAAATTTCTATTACCTAAAAGAGAATAAAAAAAGAAACATTATTCATTAAATAAAAAACAAAAAATAAATTAAAATTACGTAAAGGTAATAGAAAACATGTGTTGAATCCTAAGTAGCACTGAATTTATTTTTCTATAGATAGATAGTTGAAATGGACTACCCATAGTCTGATGGTGGACACATTATTTTCTCAACTCTAGAGTGCTTATAGAAAAACATCTCCTTTGGGTTGCCTGATTTTTCATTGGATAATTTCTCCCCTTCCTTGATGTTGTGCTTTAAATTCAATGGGGTGGAAAGAGAATATTTCTATCCTCACTTTGGTCTTCAACTTGAGGAATGATGTTATCCACAAAGTTTTGGTTTTCTAGGCCTATAAATTTGAGAAGTTTTTTCAATTATGATTGTGTATTTATGTAAGGATCAAATAAAACAAAACCATAGTATGAGAGCCCAATTATTTTTAACTCATTTATTTCATCACATACTGATGTACATTAATGAGGATCAGTAGAGTCATAATACTGAATATATTTTTCAATCTATTTTATATTAATGATGTTATCCAATGAATGGTCAATTTCAACATCACCAGTGATCACTTTATTAATTATGGAACATATATCACAAAAATCACTGCCATCAGGACAAGATAAACATATTGTTTTAGGGCTCTCATCATATATAACAGAATTTTTAGAATCATGGAATCTGCTTTGAATTGAAAAATTAACATGATTGTTTTCCTCATTACCATCCAAGTTGGAGCAGTTGAGGTCAGAGGTGGTATGGGATTCCAAAGAGTTTTCAAGATCCTTTATATCAAATGAGTTGTCAATTGTAATGTCAACATCAACTTCTCAATTTATGAATTTTTTAATGAGGATAAAATATTCACTAACTCCTCTATTAGTAGAAGAGGAAGAAAATGATGGATTGGGATTAAACACACTCTTAGAGAGACTTTCAGAAGCAAGGATAGATAGTACAGATTGATTCTTTGATGGGCATCACATGGATTGAAAAATATTGAACATGACCAGTTGATCACAAAATTCCATTGATAAGATGCAAGCATGGACATCAATTTTGGTTTTAGATGTCATGAGGAAATGTCTTCCTAGAATCCGAGGATATTGGTAGGAAGTTATCTCACCTTTAATTTCAAGGACATATAAGTCAACTGGGAAGATGAGATCATTGACTCGGACAAGGACATCCTCAATTATTCTCTTAGGACCAGTAGTTCTTCTATTGGATAACTAGATAACAAGACTCATTAGGTTAAATGGAAAAATACCATGGTTGGAGAATATGGATTTGGGAATGAAATTTATTGAGGCTCCTAGTTCAATTAGTGCATCATCGATGTTTGAACTCCCTATTTGGCATGGAAGAGTAAATTTCTCAGGGTCTTTGCACTTCATGGGTAAGGAATTCTAGGATGAAACATTATCAACATTCCTAAGTTCTATCTTATTGGTGCACAACTCCTTAAGAAACATTTCATACTTAGGGAATTGTTTTATAGAATCTAAGAGGGGAATTTTGACTTAAAGACATTTAAACATGTTGATCATTTCAAAATCAGGTTCAAAGGATTTCCTTGGCTTAGAAACAGGTTGAGGAAAAGGAATTGGGTTCCTTAGAGGGATATAAGGAGGTGAGGGAGTATCTTTAGGTTTGTTTTCAGTATTTTTGTTCTTTTCATTTTCAAGATCAACATTCAAAATGGATTTAGGGGATTCATCATGAGTCATAGTGACTTGATTTCCTAATCTATGTGAAATTATAATTACATTACCCTTAGGGTTGGGTTGTTTTTGAGCTTGTTGAGTCAATAAGGATATCTTATGACCTCTCCATTCCTTATGGTTTTATGTTTTGAAAATCACAAAAAAAAAATTCTAAGTTCTGAATATTTTTTATGTTCTGTACTTTTTATTAAGATCTGGAATTATCATTCCATTATGCTTATAGATATTTCATTACAATTATCCATTAATTTATATTTACAATATCTATCATTTTGATTTTTTCATTCAGTTTTTCAATTCCGATTCCGATGTATATATGATTTTGATTTTCAATACTGATTCTGGTGTATATATGATTCTGATTTTCAATACTGATTCCTATGTATATGTGATGCCAATTTTCTATACTGAATCTGGTGTATATATGATGTCGATTTTCAATATCGATTCCAGTGTATATATGATGCTGATTTTCAATACCGATTCTGGTGTATATCTGATGTCGATTTTCAATACCGAATCCAGTGTATATATGATGTCGATATTCATGATACCGAATTTGGAGTATTTATGACTCTGATTTTATGATTCCATTTTCTTGAGAATGTTATTTCTAAGAATCCATTTTCCTGATTTCTTAAGATTACAATTTCTTGATAATGTTAGAGTTACCTAATGTATCATTCCAATGATATCATATTCCAAGATTTCTTATACCCAGCATTTATCTTTAACTTAACATCATTTCTATTACTTGAAATGATGTCATGCAATCTATTACAAACTAACCGTTGTATGTTTTCCATGTGTCTATGTCCCTTCAAAATTGAAGGAAAATATGACCGTTGGAAAGGAGCCAACCTTTGGGAAGTTTTTCCTATAAATAAAAGCTCATTTGAATGAGAAAAAACACAAATTGTAGAAATTTGATGAACTTGTTTCATGTGAAATAGCTGTGAAGTGATTTCTAGATAGAGAGGCTCTTACAACTCTCAGTGCTTCGTATGGATGTCGTGAACAACTTGTTTATGCGTGAACAACTTGTTCAGAATTGCTTAGTGCAGACTCTTATTGTACTGATCATGGGATTCTGGGTTTGGAAGACAGAGGTTCTGATTTCCTTCTAAATTGAGGGCTTTCCGGGATAGCAAGACAGCTACCGATCTTCGGATTGAGGGCTTACCTGGGTTTGGGTAAGACATACTTTCTTGAAAGTATAAATTAAGGAACCTTTATCCAAGGTTGTTGGATACCCTTCTCTTTGGGTTAAAAGAATCCTATTGTTACTTGTTTTATTTTACAAATTGTTTTAATTCTGCTGTTGTATCTTAACTTTGTGAAATTTAGAAAGTATAACATTCTTATACTTTGTAATTCTGTTAATTTGATTATATTTCAGATTCTATACACTTTAAGGTTGAATCTTTCTTTTAAGAAAAATAGAAACGGTTTCTTTAAGAGTTATTGTGAATGTTTTTTTAACCTTGTTAAACTTAACTTTTAAAGGTTCCAAAGGAATTTTTAGAGTATAAAATTCACCCCCCCCCCCTCTTGTATATTGAGCATCTACATTCTTATTTTGATCCTACAATTGGTATCAGAGGTTGGATACCTCATACTCTGAATTAGTCTATCAATTTATATCAGAGCAGGTCACAGAAATACTTATATCCACATATAAGTTTTCTTGCTCAAGTTTTCCTTTTCTTAATTACTTCCTATTGTTTCTTCAAAATTTACTACTAAAAAGTTTTGTGGAAATAAATACATTTTTAGTAAGGTTGGTATTCATGTTGGATCTCTAGATAATCTCAATCCTACTAAATCACCTATCTTCGATGAAAATGACTATGAGTACAAGAGAGATAGAATGTAGACCATTGTGATAAACAAAGGTGTAGATAACTACATTATGTTAACTGGATATTATAATATTCCTGATAAGGAACTGAGAACCTTTAATAATACAGAAACGGTGGAATATCAGCTGAGCTTTAAGGTCTGAAATAATTTTCTATGTTCCATGAATAGAAACATTTTTATCCATATTTCATCCTGTGAAGCTGCAAATAGTATTTAGAAGAATCTTGAAGTAACTCACTTTGGAACTTCCAAAGTTATTGAAACAAGAAGAGCTATGCTCAGGTCTGAGTATCATGATTTCTGTTTCCCTTATGGAGAACCTGTATGTAAGGTATAACAAAGATTTATGACTATTATCAATAGCTTACAATACATGGGTGAGAAAGGTTTAGATGATGAATCTCTTGTATACAATATTATAGACATCATTCCTAATGAGTGGGAATCCAAGAGGACTGTTATAGATGACAATAAGAAAGTTACTCAGATTTCTCTTGATGAACTATTTTGGAACTCTTCTTCAACATGAAACCAAAATGAAGAGAGATGTTGATAATATTAAGAAGAAGAATGGAAATAGAGGTGTTTCTTTTACAACTACTTCAAATCATATGATATACAAAACTCCTGAGAGAGATACTTGATCCAAATCTAAGAAGGTCAGTATACAATCTGATTCTAGTGAAAGTGAAGCTTATGAAAATGATCTAGAAAATCTTTCTCAGAGGATGAATAAGATTGTTTGTCAAAAGAACTTTAAATATATATACAAGAATAAAGATGTAAAAGATAAAAAGTATGGAGAATTGATATGCTATGAATATAGAAGAACTATTCAAATCAAACTTTATTGTCCTTTGATCAAGAAGAGAGACAAGAAATATAGGAATTCTGAAAGAAACAATAAGAAGTTATACATATCAAAGCATAAGAAAGTCTTAAAATCCAATGACACCTGGAGTGCTAGTGGTGGAGATTCTTCTGACGATTTTTCAGAATATGAATCTTCTGGGCAAAATAATATTAGTCTAATAGCCAGATATCCATTTCAAAATCATTGTCTTATGGATAAGGTACGAACTGTTGAATCCTTAACTAATATGTCTTTAAGTGAAAATTTTCTAGATAGAGGTTTTTCTTTAGATGAAGAATCTTCTTCATCAGATAATTATACTGATTTTCCTTCCATTGAGGAGGTTTCTAGATTTTCTAAGTTGCTTGAGAAAACAAATTTTAAAGTTTCTAAGAAACTTGATAAAGTAAATTCTAGAGAATCTATTTTAATAAAAGAAATTTTAGATCTTTCCAATGATCTTGATGAGAAAAATGTTGTTTTAGAAAATCTTTCTAAAAAACATAAGGAAGTTAATTTAGAGAAGAATAAAATTTCTAAGGATCTTAAGAATATATTTTTAGAAAAATATGTTTTAGAGGATAAAATTAACTCTAAATCTATTATTCTTGGGGATAATAATTTAGTCCTTAGACTAAAATCTGAGATATTCTCCTTGAATAAACTTCTTTCAAAATTCACTTCTGGTAAGGAAACTTTTGACAAGATGTATTCCTAGATCCGACCTCATGGTAATAGTTAGGGTTTAGGTTATTCTCCTAAAAAGCCTATTTTTAAAAATAATTATTTTGTTCCCTCAAGAGCCTCTTTTTTTACTAAATGCCGAAGTGGTGGACATTGTAATAAAAATTGTTCTTTAAATAGGGTTCAATACCTTGGGTTTCATAATGCTTATTTTGTCAAAAAAATATGGTTACCCAAGCTCTTATTATCTAATAATTTTGAATCCAAGCAAATTTGGATTTCAAAGATCTAACTCTTTCTTTTTCAGGATAATGAAGGAAGTACCAACAACCTATAGTACATGGATAGTGGATGTTCCCGACACATGACTGGTAACAAGGAATTTTTCAAGAAAATTTTAAAAACAAAAGGTGAAAACTTAACTTTTGGTGATAACTCTCAAGGAGAAATTGTCGGAATAGGTAACATTATTCTTCTTGGTAAAGCTGTTATTTCAAATTTTCTTTTTGTAAAAGGCCTTAGGCACAACCTCATTAGCATAAGTCAATTATGTGATGAAGGTTACCTTGTGAATTTTAGAAATGATAAATGTTTAGTTCACAATTCCAAGGATGAGTTTATTCTCTCTGTCCTTTGGCATGAGAATGTGTACACATTAAACCTAGAAGACCTAAGAAGTCAATATCTACCTTTCCTTAGTGAATTTGAGGATCAATAATGGCTTTGGCATAGGAGACTATGGATCTATAACTTAATGAATCTAAGTAATATTTATAAGAAAGAACTTGTTCAGGATCTACTAGAACTTAAGTAGGATTCTTCAAAAGTCTGTGATCCTTGTCAATATGGAAAGAAACATAAATCTAGCTTTAAATATATAAGTGAAGTTACAGCTTCTAATGCATTACAGTTAGTGCACATGGATTTATTTGGTCCAACACAAACTGGAAGTATTAGAGGCAAATACTATGTGTTTGTCCTAGTTGATGACTACACTAGATTTACTTGGTTCTATTTTCTCACAATGAAATATGAAGCTTTTTATTTTTTCAAAATCTTTAGAGCTCAAGTTAAAAATGAGAAAAACCTACCATTGATAACTATTTATAGTGATCATGGTGGAGAATTTGAAAATTATCATTTTGAAACTTTTTGTAGTAAAAAATTTATTACTCACAACTTCTAAGCTCCAAGAACTCCTCAAAAAATGGTGTTGTCGAAAGAAGAAATTGAATTCTTCAAGAGATGACAAGAACCATGTTGAGTGAATATTCTATATCTTAACATTTTTGGGCTGAAGCTGTAATTACTGCTTGTTATACTATAAATCAAGTTTTAGTAAGACTGTTTCTTAATAAAACACCTTATGAGTTGTGGACTATCCAAAAACCAAAAGTTTCTTACTTCAATGTTTTTGGTTGCAATGTATTTATCTTGAATACTAAGGATAACTTACATAAATTTTCACAAAAATCATATGGAGGTATTTTCTTAGGTTAATCTACTAACTCTAAGGTATATAGAGTTTTTAATAAAAACACTTGAAGTGTGGAAGAAACAGTACATGTTAATTTTAATGAAAATGATCTGGTTCTTTTCAAACAACCTTCATTTTCAGATGTGTTTTCTAAAACTGATCACCAACATTTAGTAGATGATATTTCAAACAAGGATAATGTTCGAGAAAATGTTTCTGAAACATTTACCCCTGAAGATTTTCTACCTTATTTTTAGGAACAAGTTTTTCAAAATCCAAGTCAGTTGTTACTTAGGAATCATCCTCGGCATAATATCATTGGAAATGTTAATCAACCAATAAGAACTAGAAGTTCTTTAATAAATGAAGTTGAACATATTTCATTTATTTCCCAATTTGAACCATATACTTCTGAATAAGCCTTAGGTGATGAAGATTTTATAAAGGCTATACAAGATGAACTCAATGAATTCTTAAGGAACCATGTTTAGACCTTGGTTGAAAAACCTAAGGAAACTTCTGTTATTGGAGTAAAATGGGTTTTAAGAAACAAATGCGATGAAAATGGAGTCATTTTTAGAAATAAAGAAATATTATTTGTGAATGTTTATAATCAACAAGAAGGCATAGACTATGAAGAAACATATTCTCCTATAGCAATATTTAAAGTTATTCGTATTCTTCTATCCATTGCAGCATTTTTTAATTTTAAACTCTATCAAATGGATGTTAAGTGTGATTTTCTTAACGGTTATGTACAGTAGGAATTCTATGTAGATCAACCCCCTGGCTTTGAAGATACAAAATATCCTAATCATGTTTATAAACTTACCAAAGCTTTATATGGAATTAAACAATCCCATAGAGCTTGGTATGATAGACTTTCAGGATTTTTGCTTCAAGATAACTATGTTAAGGGAACCACTGATCTAACCCTTTTCATTAAGAAAAATGATAAATTTGTTTTGATTTTTCAAATTTATTTTGATGACATCATCTTCAGATCAACTCAGCAATCCTTAACTAATTCCTTCGTGAATCTTATGAAATATGAGTTTGAGATGAGCATGATGGGTAAGTTAACTTTTTTTATTGGTTTTCAAATTTCACAAAAAACAGAGGGAACTTACATATCCCAACATAAGTATATCAAATATCTTTTAAAGAAGTTCAGGTATGACAATACTAAGAGTATAAGTACTCCAATTGAAACCTCTAATGCTCTTGATATTGATGAAGCAGGGAAACCTGTAGATCAAACATCCTATAGAGGGATGATAGGATGTTTACAGTACTTAACAGCTAGTCGACCTGACTTAATGTTCTTAGTATGCTTATGTACAAGATTTGAAGAAAATCTGAAATAATCCCATTTAAAAGTAATAAAAAGAATTTTTTGGTATTTAAAGGGAACTTTAGATTTGGGACTATTTTATTCCTCTGGAAATGTTTTTAAACATAAAAGTTTTCCAGATTCTGACTTTGGTGGTCATAAAATGGATAGAAAATTTACATCCGGAACTTGTCATTTCTTAGGAGATTCCTTAGTTTCTTGGTCTTCCAAGAAACAACACTCTGTAGAACTTTCCACAGTTGAAGCTAAATATGTAGCAGCTGGAAGTTGTTGTTCTCAAGTGTTGTGGGTGAAACACACACTCACAGACTATAGTATGAGTTTTACTAAGACTCAAATTATGTGTGAAAACACAAGTGTCATTTCCCTAAGTAAAAACCCTTCACATCACTCTTTTGAAAATCACAAAGATATTAGACATCACTTTCTTAGGGACCACGCACAAAAAAGAGATATCATTGTTCAATTTATCGAAACGCAAGATAAACTTGATGATATTTTCACAATACCTCTACCTTCCTATATATTTGAATATATTAAACAGAATCTAGGAATGATTTCTATAAGGTATTCATTCATATCTACTTCTTGTTTAAATTAATTCCTAACATTAAACTACTCCTTATTTCAGGAGGAGTACATATGTCTGTTTATTTTTTTTCTTTCTTTAAAGTCTTATTTTTTATTTGAAAATTTTTTATTTGAAAATTTTTGATTTTAAAACTCCTAAGAAAAATTCTTATAATACCAATAAATCTCTCAGAGTATTCAAAAAGGTAGTGTTTCTTACTCTTTGTCTTAAGTGTTGGTTGTTGGTATTTCAAAATTTCTTAAATTCTAGTTTAACTTACATCAAAAGATCGGAATTCATATTTTCTATATCTATTCTCAACTGTCATATCAGATCAGGCTTTTTTCAGTCATTTGATTATCTTATGAAAGCTGAAAATTCATAGCCATGTCTATATAAGGGGTTTCTCATTCTCAAGTATCACACCATCCTTACTATTCTCAGTACCAAAGCTATGCTTCCATCAAAGTTTTCATTTAAAACTTCTCTTTAATGCTGAATGACTCCTGAATCCTCAGCAGAACAGATACTGGTTTCCAAGGAGATAAAGGCCTGGTCAATCACTTGGGAAAGGTTAGTCTGCCCTAAGTTCTTTGAAAAATATGACTCCCTTATTTCTGAAGTGATAAGATCTAATAGATGGGAAAGTGTTTGTCTTGCTAAGGAGAAATATTAGGATTTGGTTTATCCTGATCTCCTTGTTCAATTCTGTGAATCAGTTTCTTTCTTCTAAAAGGATGGTAAGGATCTGTTTAAGTTCAAATTCTATAATAAGACATATACAGTTCCTTAGAATAAGGTAGCAAATGTTCTCAATATTCTTTATGAAGGGGATGCTCTTCGATGCTCTCAAAAACATACTGAGAAAGAAGGTTCTTTTGAAATGTCCTAGGATCTGAAGATCATGAATCTTTCAACGAACCACAAGATGGTGGCCCTCTAGATGCAAGGATTTCTTATTCCAAGAAAGGTATATAAGGATTCTCTAAAGATATGTGATATCTTTCTTTTAGAGTTTCTTGTCAACTTAAGGATGATCAACTTGGTGAAGTACATCTTTATCACTATTCAGGCAATAAAATGTGGATCCATCAGATCTTATATCCTTATGTACCCAGAAACTATTTCGAGGATAATTGTATTTTGTCTTCAAGAAATGAATGTTCCTTGTCGACCAGTCTCAAATCTGTTCAATATATTGTTGTTTAGTGATGACACTCTAAGGAGGATGAAGGTAGAGTTTATCCCAGAATCCAAAAACATTGAATAAATAGTTGTTCAGGACAAGGGTGATGTTCTGGAATCCTCAAGGCCAGTTCCTAAGAAAAGGAAACTTGAAGAACCAAGTTTTCCAATACCAGTTCCTGATGTTCGAGTATCTTCACCTCCTCCTGCGGAGAAACCAAAATCCTATTCATATGCAATAGTTTCAAAGTGGAGAGAAATGTCAGCCACCAGAAATGAAGGAGAACCTTCTTTTGGATTGAATCCAGCGGAGGCTAAGGCTCTAAAAATCAAGAAAGCTAAAAATATTGAAAATGAAAAGAAAGATAAGAAGTTAAAGAAGAAATCCTCAAAAGCATTAGTGTGCCAGTCTTTATTGAAATACATAGAAAAGAAGTCTCAACAAGTTCAAGAATATGAAGTTTCTCATAAGAAACCAGTGGCCACTCTGGAAATCCAGAAAGCTAAGAAAGTCCTAGCTCTATCAGAACCTGTTCATGAAGTATAAGATCAGATAGTCCAAGAATATGATGATGATGTTTTAAGGGAAGTGTAATATTATGTTGTAACTCCTTTGATTTCAAGTTCCAAATCTTTAGAACAAGTCAGAGAATAGGTTTAAGAAGAAATTAATGAATAAATTTAGGAAGAATTTGAGGAAGAGGTAGAAGTTGAGGAATAAATTGAAGTAGTAGAAGAAGAACAAGTAGAAACTGAAGTGGAGGAATAAGATAAAGAAGAAGTTGAACATCAATGTGAAGAAGAGGAATAATTTCAAAAGGAAGAAGATGAATAGGAAGATCTTAATGTTATCCAAGTATCTAATGAACAAACCCCAATCTGAAATCCTGACAAAGGCAAGAGTGTTTTGGTTACCTCACCGGATAAAGAAACTCCTCAGAAGTCCTCTAAGAGAATAGAGAGAAATCTTCCTTAAATCTAAGAGGAGTTGATAAAGGAAAAGATGTTTCAGGATCCGAGTCCTCTTCATCTGTTGAGAATTATTTTTTCAAGCTATCTCTAAGAAAGTTGGTCAGTACCATTCCGATTCTTGAAAACATAGATGCCCAGAGTCAAATTATGCAAGAAAACCTAAACCAAAAGGCGGAATCGACCAATATGATTATGGACATGGTTTTCAATCAAGAAGCAGACTTCAGTAATCTTTTGATTGATTACAAAGCCTAGAAGGTAACTTGTAAGAAATTCTTTAACCGCACCAAAACCATCAACGAAGAGCTCGGGCAGTTTGGTGATTTCATGGATTCAACAAAGGGAGCTTTTAATTCTTCTAAAACTGAATTCAAGAAGGTTAAGGCTTCAATATATGAGAAGGGTAGTCAACTCAATTTTGTTGCTCGATCTGTTAGCAATGAAAAGGAAGTCAGAGCTGAATTAGAGAAAAAGGTAGTTTCTCAAGAATAAATGATTTTGGATTTAGAAAAGAAGAACCAGGATCAGGAGATCTTTCTAAACAAGTTTCAAGATGATCATAAAGAATTCAATAAGCTCAAATCCCAGATAAAAAGATGTTGTCTGAGCAGAAGAAGAATGGATGACTTTTATTTGCATTACCGTGTTTTGTTGTAATAAAAACTTTAAATCTACAATTTTATTAGGTAATTTCATGCATTTATTTATTTTGTTTTTGGATGTATGCTTGATTAAACATTTCAAGTACATCTTATACTTCTCCATTCCCTTCCCTCTTTTTGAAAATCACAAAGGGGGAGATTTTATTTAAAGGAATAATTTAATCTCCGAGTGGGAGAATCTATTAAGGGGGAGTTTGGAAAGAAAGTAAAATTTCCAAGTACGGGTGAGTTTTCTTTTAAGAAGAGATGTTTATCTAAGGGGGTGTTATTCCCTTGAGAAAACCAAGACTTCAAAGATCATGAATATGATCCTTGGGAAACATAAGCTAAGGGGGAGTTAGTCGTATTCATCTGAAATCTTATTAAAAATGGGAGATAAGTTTTTTTAAGTCAATATATTCTCCCTTAGAAAAGTTTTTTGCGCTTTCCAAAAAGGGGGAGATTGTTGAGTCAATAAGGATATCTTAGGACCTCTCCATTCCTTATGTTTTTATGTTTTGAAAATAAGTAAAAAAAATTTCTAAGTTCTGAATATTTTTTAAGTTCTATATTTTTTCTTAAGATCTGTAATTATCATTTCTTTATGCATACAGATATATCATTACAATTTTCCATTCAGTTATTTTTACAAGATCTGTTATTTTGATTTTGTCATTCAGTTTTTCAATTCTGATTCCAGTGAATATATGATACTGATTTTCAATACCAATTCCGGTGTGTGTATATGATGTCGATTATCATTATCGATTCCGGTGTATATGTGATGTCAATTTTCAATACTGAATCTGGTGTATATATGATGCCAATTTTCAATATCGATTACGGTGTATATATGATGCTAATTTTCAATACTGATTCTAGTGTATGTGTGATGCTGATTTTCAATACCGAATCTAGTGTATATATGTTGTCAATGTTCATGATACCGAATCTGGTGTATTTGTGACTCCGATTTTATGATTCTGTTTTCTTGAGAATGTTATTTCTAGGAATCTATTTTCTTGATTTCTTAAGATTATGTTTTCTTGATAATGGTAGAGTTACCTAATGTATCATTCCAATGATATCAGATTCCAAGATTTCTATACCCAACATTTATCTTTAGCTTAACATCGTTTTTGTTACTTGAAACGATGTCATACAATATGTTACAAACTAACCATTTTATGTTTTCCACGTGTCCACATCCCTCTGAAATTTAAGGAAAATATAACCGTTGGAAAGGAGTCAACCATTGGGAATTTTTTCCTATAAATACAAGATCATTTGAACAAGAAAAACACACATTGTTGAAAGTGGATGAACTTGTTGCATGTGAAATAGATGTGAAGTTATTTCTAGAGAGAGGGGATCTTACAACTCTCATTGCTTCACGTTGATGTCATGAACAACATGTTCAGTCATGAACAACTCTTTCAGACTTGCTTAGTGCATACTCTGATCGTGCTAATCGTGGGATTCCGGTTTTGGAAGACAGAGGTTCTGATTTCCTTTTAAATCGAGGGCTTGTGGGGATAGCAAGACTGATACAAATCTTCAGATTGAGGGCTTACCTGGGTTCGGGTAAGACATAATTTCTTGAAAGTATAAATCAAGGAACGTTTATCCATAGTTTTTGGATACTCTTCTCTTTGGGTTAAAAGAATCTTATTGTTACTAGTTTTCTTTTACAAGTTGTTTTAATTCCACCGTTGTATCTTAACTTTGTTAAATTTAGAAAGTATAACTTTCTTATACTTTGTAATTCTGTTACTCTGATTATATTTCAGATTCTATATGCTTTAAGATAGAATATTTCTTTTAAGAAAAATATAAAAGTTTTCTTAAAGAGGTCTTGTGAATGTTTGTTTAACCTTATTAAACATAACTTTTAAAGGTTACAAAGGAATTTTTAAAGTATAAAATTCACCCACACTCTTGTATATTGAGCATCTACATTCTTATTTGAATCCTACAAAGCTGGGATTTGGGAAGAATTGGATGGTTTTTTCTGGATTAAGTGGGATGCAAGTTGACCAATTTGGGTTTCAATTATTTTTAGGCTAGAATAGGTGAAGGAGGCAAGATCTTCCACAGCGCTTTCCCATGGTTTCTTGGAAGAAGAGGCATGTACCACATTGGGATTACCTTGATTTTTGTTATTGTGAAAGTGAATGTATTAGGTTGGGAATTGGGAAAGCTAATTAGAATAGTGGAATCTATGAGGAATAAGATGATGATTTATCCTTTGAGTTTCATGAACAAAAGGGTAAGGTTGTTGGAAGTTACCAACATTTTTACCATATTGTAATTGGTTTGGGTTTAGAGGAGGTAATTGAGGGGGATGGGAAATGGGATTACCATACATCAAGCCTTAGTTAAAGGTATAAGAGAAGGGCTCAGAGTGGGGTTGGTTAAATTTTTTAATGAATTGTTCTGATTTATTAGGGTTGGTATTCCTCTGAGAATGTGTTGAATTCAGATCTATTGGTCCAGTTGAATTAGATGGATCCTTTTGAAGTTGTGTACATGTGTTAGTTGGATGAGTTGGTGAGATATAGATTCTACAATTCTTGATAGGTCTAGGGAATAGAGATTGTGGAGAAGATGAGGTTGGGACTTTGGTATCCACTGTTAGTTGTCTCACAAGACCTGTAAGTTTTCTCATCCACTCAGTCATCTTATTTATCTCTATAGATTCAATCTCTTGGACTTTTTTGGCTTAATAATGTGCTTGAGTATGGGATTTTGCATGTTTGTAACCATATTTCTTATGAGATCTCATGCATCTATAGGATTTTTTTCAATAAGAGCACCACCCCTTGTGGCATCAATGACTGTTCTCTCCATTGAAAATAACCCCTCATAGAAGTATTGGATCAAGATTTGGTTAGGGATTTGGTGGTGTGGGAAGGTTTACAAAAGCTTTATAAACCTCTCCCAATACTCATGGAGTGATTCAATAGGTAATTGATGGATACCACTTATTTCCTTTTGGATAGAAGTAGTATGAGAAGCAAGAAAGAATTTTTCTAAAAAGAGACGCTTCATGTCAATCCATGATTTTATGGAATGCTGAGGGATATAGTAGAGCCCTAAATTGGTGGAGTCATCTAGGGAGAAAAGGAATGCTCGAAGTTTGATTTGTTCTTTAGAAACCTCTTTAGTCTTCATGGTATAGAACACCACTTAGAACTCCTTGAGATGAAGATGTGGATCCTCGCCCATTAGCCCATGGAAATGAGGTAGATGATGAATCGGACATTATTTGAGTTCAAAGTCAGCCTCTATGTTAGGATATTCAATACTAAGGGGTTGGTAATTCATATCAGGGTTAGTGAGTTCTTTTAAGGTTTTTTCTCTTCCATTATCCATTTCTAGTTTAATTGGTTTGACAAAGAATGATCCAAGAGTGATTTGATTATCCCTAATGTTCCTCCTAAGTTGGAAAAGAGTTCGCTTGATTTCTGAGTCAAAAAAAATTGATGGATTGTTTGAGAGGCTATGGGGTATTAGAATATGTTTGGAAAAGATGAATAAGATGGTTTTTTCTATGTTTTCTTTTTCATTTATGATTTTTATGATAAGGCGGGTTTTTTTTTGTGTGTTTTTTTCTGATTTTTTTTTGTTAATTTTTTTTAATTTTTTTGTAGTTTTTTTTAACCAGAAACTACTGACTACTTAAGGAATAATTACTAGAAATAGAACCATTTGAAGTGTGGATGATTGTTTCCTATCAACCGTTCAATGTTCTTTTTCTCTGTTAATGTGTATAGAGGAACTCGGGTCAAATCTTTGGTGACGGTACAAATTTCAAAGTAGATTGTTTTTGTGGTTTGTCTTTTTAATGGGGGGTTTGTTTGTAGAGCTAAAATAAAATGATTTATTTATTTATATTGATTTAATAATTTTGTAAATATTTTTATGAGTTCATTATTGGGTATTTAAGCTTATGATATCTTTTAATTTTTCATTATAATTCATTAAATTAACACTCACTTCAAAAGATGACTTTGATCAGAATTCCCAAGTGTTAAGGCTTTAATACAATCCATAACTTAACTACGAGTATAATAATAATTAGTAATTGTTTATGTTAGTGTATTTGTGGTTCCAATAATCCATGGAATCCACATGTTAAAAAAATCATGTCATAAATCCATGACATTTTAAGTTCAACATAAACAATGTTATCCTAAAGAATATTCATCGAGAAAAAGCTCTCAATCACTTAATATCCTCAATTTATGACTCACCACAATGGTAGATTTACTCGACCATTGATTTGGTTAGTAATCTAGTAATATGTTTTTATGGTGATTAATTATAAATATAACAAAAATAACGGGATAATAAAATATTTGTGTGCCGAACATCCACACGAGTAATGAAGAAAGTTAAATATGGACTTTGGATTGAATTAGAAAACAATAGAAGAAATGGTTTATTTTGAATGATTTAAACTATTTTAAGACCATTAATATTATAAAATAGAAGTTAGATGAGAATAATAAATTAATAATAAGAAACATGCATTAAAACTCAACTGAAATTTAAAAAAACTTACATGATTACAAATAAGAACACAAAAGAACATGAAACAAAGAGAGGAGGAAGAGTCTCTCAAGTGAAAACTTGAGTATGGTAATTCCTACCAAGACATTGGAAATTAATTTTCCATGCCAATGTGTGTTCCAATCTTATTAAATTCCAACTCCATGTAATGAGAAGAGGGGGATGCATTTATAGCCCTAGGTTGAGAACTGTTTGCATTCCAAATCTACCCCTCAACATGTCTCACTAATTTGGTTATCCAGAAAACTGAATCTCAATATATGATATTCTTCCAAGTTGTATATATTGATTTTTAATATCATACTTCAAACTTTGGAATCCATTGGACTTTTGGATCCAAATATATGGCTATTTTACTAAATAGTGTACAGTTTTCAATTTTTATCAACACTTTTTCATAGGCTGGAATGTGAATATATTTATGAATCGTAAGATGCCCTCAAATGATAACTATTTATTCTAAAAAGTAGGCCTCCTATATCTTGGATTTCACATCGAAAAATCTCATCTTTAATAAAATTATATATCATTAGAAAAGTCAATAAATATGTGATGGTTTTAATTCTCGGACAGAATGGTGGGCTGGACTTCATAGAATCATTTGGGACCATTTTTAGTAGATTTGGGCCTTGAAATTTTTATCCAATATGAATGGTATTGTATCCAGACTTTTGGTGTATAATAAACAATTTTTTACTGTTGGATTGAGCCCAGTAATTCAATATTTATATCTGGTCCAGTTTCTTCACAGATTATTTGGGCTTTCTTGTGTGGTCCATATGACCCTTCAAATGGAAAAATTGGCAAACAATTTACTCTAATGATATTTTGTAAATTGAATAAGGAATACTAAAAAATAATAATAATGTAGTTTGGATAATAATAGTGAGTGTTATAATTAAAATTTTAAACTAACTGAATTTTAATACTTCAAATAATGCACAAAAATTATATATAGTATTAAAACATGAGTATCTCACACCAATTATGCACTTTTACATGAAATTTACTAAAGAGAGTATGTAAAAAAGTTATCAATAAATGAATAGAATCACTATTTATTTGACCTCAGCCATCCTAAGGGACTAACATGGTGGCGGAAATGAGGTGAGCATCTGAAGACAAGTTGGTGTGCACAAAAAGATGCACGAGTGCATAGTGAGCACATAACACTTGTAGAGTGAATATGGTGGCATGAAAGGGGGTGAGTAGGAAATCTCACCCCATTTAGTGTGTGTGAGTTTTTTGTGTCTCGAACACCACTTCCAACTTGATTGATGGAAGACATAGTGTGTAATATATGAAAGAGCCAGACCGTCTAAAGGATCCATGTGGTATAAGCACATGTGGTGTACTATTCACACCCTTAAAAACATCCACAAATAACACAGGCCATCTAATTAATAGAGTCCAAGTAGTATGATTATTTTAAAAAATTTCTTCAACCTTGCATAAAAACCTATCAACCTATAATTTCTTCTTATTCTGAAACAAGGATTTTTTTCCATACAGTCTTATAGTGTAGTTCAGTATAATTGTTGTCTTCTTTTGACCGCAAAACCATAAGCATCAAACCACAAAATAATGAAACCCTACATATGAAAATACCTCTTTTCATGGAGCCCATTGATGGCATCTATATCACTTTAATTTCTTTAATCTATATTGTTAATAGCAACACACCATTCACGTTGGCATCATTTCATATAATGGGTGATTCTTTAAAGTTGAAAAAAACAACTCTACATCGATTGTTGCGGTGTTGGAAGGCATTGTATTTTTCCAAGAAAACATATATAGGATAATCAATTAAACTAATATAAATGAATATATATATATATATATATAACTATTTCAATCAAAATTAAATCTTGGGTGATCTTCATATGGCAATTAGAAGTTGATTTATATTTTTGGGTTTGTTGTATTTACCCTCGGGCATACACCAATTGGAACTATGATATATATATATATATATATATTCTCCATTAACATATATATAAAATATATTATTCAGCTTCCGATCATGTGGAAGAATCATTTTGATATTTTTTGATAGATTCGTTTCCATTAATACATATAATTGTAATATTAATATTAAAATATATTTCCACATGTGTTGAAAATGAAATATATAGTTAAAATAATAATTAAATGATCATATCCTTGAAAAATATTCCCATGTAAGTTTCTCTTAAACACATATATATAAATTAATTCCCTTGTTGATGGATATTCATTCTTTATATTCTCATACTGTAAAACTTAGAAGGAGTCATGGGATCCTGGTCGTGAAGTAACCTATTAAAGGAAAGATTTCCAACTCATCTTCTCTATAGAAGGTAAGAGAAAATTTTTTTTCTTAAACATAAAAATATTATTTTAATAGAAACTTTTTTAAAACTCTTATTTTTTAACACCCCAAGCTTCCATGGTATGTTTCCCTTTGAATAATGTAATAGCTTGCATTGTACGCAACTTCGAGATTCTAACACACCGCGGCCAATCAAACTAGCCATTATGAATACTAATATCCACTTTTTGAAATTTTATAAATTTTATATTTAAAAATGGACTTCATTTTTTGATTCGTAATATCGAAATTATCTTAGGGTGAATTTTTGGTATTTTTCTGAAAACTTTCAATTTTTGATGAATAGTAAAAAACACTGAGTTATAGTTTAAAACTGAATTTTTATTTAAATAATTATTTATTTTATTAAAATTTATTTTAGTTGAAAATAGATACATAATACCTATATAAGTTAAATGTAATTTATTAGAGTCGGTTTATAATAATTTTAGATATATAAAAATTTTATTAAACTTTTTAACCGTCTTTTACCCACCTCCTAGGAGCATTTGAAAATTTGAATAAAACTTAATTTTACCACTTCTTTGAATTGAATTTCAAAAATATGAGAGACACGGTTGATATCAGTAAGTAAAATGTTGTTCAATAGGATAAAAATAATTTTTGGTGAATAGTATCTTTTGACTTTTATTTGCCACGGTTAAAAGTAAATAGGGTAATTAAGAGTAAAAATGATATTATTATTACCCTAAAACATGTCATAATTCTATTAGATAAGTGTAATTAGAACAAAAACTACCTTATTAATAAAATATGATCCATAAGGTCCACTTGGATTAGATTAGGACATTTATTATTATTTAATCCAAAGAAGAGTTAAAAGTGTTAAATGCAAAGCTTAATAACTAAACAATATTTAATATGGGGTTATAAATGAGATATATTCGATTATAAATATTCATCAGAAATAAAAAAAATCCTACATAATAGTATTTTATTTATATTTTTTATACATTAAATAATTTAATTTATTTATGACACAATGATGATTTAGTAATTACCTAATTAATGAAATATTAAAATATTTTATAATATAAATATCCAAATAAATGTAATTTCAGACTTTTTATGAGTTACACTAATTTTATAGGTTCATATGACATGTTATGGTGGGTTAGATAAATTTAGTTCGATGTAATGATGTTGTTATGAATTTAACAAAAACAAAATACAAAATACTGTCAAAATTGACATAAAAGAGTTCTTAAAAAATTATTATATAACTAATTGATATTATATTCCTAAAAATATAAGGTTTGGAAAAAAGACTTATATTTTGATATTTGTATTATTAATTAACCACTTGGGGTTCTATGGTAAGTATATAGTGTGTTTGTTAACCATATAATATAAAAATACAAAGAGACATGGTAAATGTCAAACTATTTAACTAATAGTTAAATATAAATGATATGGTTAATATAGTGACCCAAACCTATCTAAAACATATTGGTTGAGTGGTTTTAGACCCATACCAACCTTAAACTTTAAATAATTCATTTTTAGCTATTAGGAACCAAAAATTATTTTATTATAAATTAATATTTCTAGCTTTTCCTAAGGTGCCCCTCAGTCCTCTTATAAAAGGGAACTCCCCCTTCCCTCAAATTCACACCTTAAAAGCCTTTTTTCTCAGACAAACTCTTCCCAAATACCCTCTCACGTTTCCTCCTTTCATCTTAGAGGACTTACTTTAGTCAGAAATCCAACCTAAGGATCCCTTTTGATCAAATAAAAACAAAGAACCTGAAGAAGAGGTAAATATTTCATCACCTCTTTCAAGTTCCTTTCTTCTTCCACTTCCTCTTTTTTTGTTGTTTCCATTTTAAAATATTAAATCCAGTATCTTATATAAACTGTGATGTTATTATAAATATTGTACACCCATATTCATTATTCTATCCATCCTTTGAATGACATGTCACTATACGTGTGTACGTACGGCTTACCGTCTCCACGTCGTGGTGTAATTGTTATTCAATACATTATTATTTGGATGGGTATAATAATAATTTTTAAATGATTTAAATAATAAATATAACATGATAATTATTATTTATATATGATATACCATCCAATTATATATTATTTTAATATCAAAGGAATGATATTGTCGCTCGTGCGTACGTACGAATTACCGTCTCCACGAACGCGATGAGATTCATTCCCCATCGTAATCCATTCAAGACTAATTTTTATTAGATGATTAAAAATAATGTTTTAAGACTTAATATAATTCTTAATATTAATAAGATACATCCTATTCATAACAAACACTACTTACAAAACAAATCATATAATGGAAAATGAATCAGTTAACACCCGAAACGACGATAATACTAAAATATTATTAACAAAGAAATATTAAAAGATCATATATGATATCATATTAATGTATATTATTATTGTATAATTTAATAAAAATTATTTCACCATTATATAGGAGTATAAAATACCTTCGACCAAGGAAAATTACAAAGTAAGGGGTTTCTTATCTCACTTTTAATTCCATTAGATTTCCATTATTCGCCACTTATTTATTGCATGTGGTTTATTGTGTACTTACATTTGATATTTATTATCATGATTCTATTTATATTCATGGTATTCTATGATTAATGTTTTGGTTATTATCTTTTGGTCATATGAATCAATTGATTACAACAAAGTAAGGGTTTTTCATCTCACTTTTTATTCCCGTGAGATTCATGCTATATTGGCCACTATTTCCTTTTGTGTGGCGTATGTACTATCCATGATTTTATTCTTGGTGTAATATAATTTAATTTATTATTATTTACATATTCATTGTATGGACCTTCTTTCATGGTTTTTATGTTTCATAAGTTGACAAATCGGTAAGGGAATTTCAAATTTCAATTTCCACTCAGTGGGTTTTACGCATACTTCATTGATTATATTACTCCAAGATTATGTGTGGAATCACTATTTATTATTTATGTAGTAATTTCCACTCCCTTTTGTGTGGATATATGTCTAATACACATAATCACTCCATTAATAATTTCTCATGTCATTGATATAAACTTGATCTTAACTAAATGTCAATTCATTGAGTTAAACATCCAAGCCATTGGTGTTGTTTTTACAAGAATATGTGTGAATGTTATATGATTTATTTATACTGAATATCCAATCATATTTAGTGTATTTATATTTTTCACACATAATTATGTCATTGATTTGTCCTTTACCTAGGGATACTATTTTCATAAGGTACTTTATCTCAATTTACATTCCATTGAGACTTCGTTGTTGTTATGCACTAATTCTCTTTTATATGAAGTATATACTGTCCTTTGACATAGTATATAATTAAAAATTTTATTATCATGGTATTATAAAGTTTTTATTACCTCAATTATTTTTATTCAAGCATCTCTTATTTGTATGGTAACTCTAACTAAAATACCATTTTAAATGTTTTAAAAATTTATTCTTCTAAATATTTCTCATTAATGTCCATGTTTTAAAAATGGTTTTAAGGTTTTATTTATATGGACATTAATGTATTAAAATGATAATTCCTTTTAAAATTTTCAAACTGGTATGGTACTTTTTGATTCAAAAATATATTTTTAAATGGATTCTTGACAAATAGTGTGACTTTTAAATGTTTTCAAGAAAAAGGGGATATTTCTCTCAAATAGTTTTGATGATTATTTTCATCTATGACAATATCCATTATTATTCTCAATTGAGGTTAATATATTATAATAAATTCTTCCATATTGTATTGAATGAGTAATGTTTGACTGTGGATGTGCTATTTTTATACCCTTCATGGTTTATGGATAAAGTATTGACATCACGTATGCTAGTTTTAATATGAATGTTTATGTTGTGTTTAAACCTTTCTTATGAGGAATTTATTGGATTTAGTAAGTGACGAGTGGAGCCCACTATACCTTCTCGATGCATCGGTAGGTCTCATGAGACAAACAAGTGTCTTGGCACAAGGCCTTGACAAAATCTTATTTCTAGTCTTGGCACAAGGCCTTGACTACTGGTTATGAAAGTCTGGCATTATGCATTCCATCATTATGAAAGTGGCTATTGATATTGCATGTGATTATTCGACTATTATAATATCCATGTGAATAAGTAAATTTCATTATTTGATTTTATCTTTTCCATATTATGCTGAAGTTCATGTTTAAATGGATTTTTTTAGTCTTATACATTGCCTTAAATGTTTGTGCTTATTTATGAAAGTTTCGGCTATATTTTTATCCTTACTGAGCATATGATCTCACCCATTTCTATGTTTTATTTTTCCCAGGATGTGATGAAGTATATTATGACTAACCTGCAGGAATAGTCTATGTGATCTTAGTGTTGTCTATGGAAACAATGTTATTGTAGTTTTCCATTTTATGATGTAATGTAAACCTTATGAATGTATCTAGTACTTCCAAGGATACTAAACTAATCATTATTTTGAGAGTTGATCTTTTATGATCATGCCAATGATACATAATAATGCACTGACTCTGGACTTATGGGTTCAGGGAGTTACAGTTGGTATGAGAGGAAGTTTAGTAAGAACCTTGGAAACTAGATTTAGATAAACTCTGATTAGAGAACATAGCCTTAAGATAGACTTTGAGGATTAGTATATAAGAACTTCATAAAATTTTGGTATTGTAGATATTTTTTGAGTTTGTCAAGAAATACATCCTTGTATGGATACGAGCAGGTAGAGACGGCTCTGGCACAGATGTACCTGGGGGTAAAACCTGAAAACAACACTATTATCTAGACACAAATGGGAACGGGTACACGACAACGGCCCTTGCTACACTCTTGGTTACAACACTCGTGGGGGATATTCTTAGGATAATTTACATTTTTTTTACAAACCAATTTGATGAATTTTAATATAAGATGAGAATAAATGACCCTGGTTAATCCTAAGGTGTTTAAAATTGAAAATATGGTTTCATGATATTCTCTAAATGATTTTATTACTACTGTTACTCTCACAATGCTTTCTAGTTTTAGGCAATGGCTAGATTCCAGGGAAGTCATAGTAACTTTGAGCATGATGTACAAGGTAGGAAAGGTGGTGTAAAAGAGCTAAAAAATGGAATTTGGATAGGCATAAAAGATAATGTGTTCATGAAAAATCATTTTTTAGAAAATATGGTAAACAAAATATATATTAACCAATTCCTATACTCAACAAATAAGAGAAAGGTGATGAATGATAAGAGCTCCGGTAGTGGAGACCATAGAGAAAAGAATCCTCAATTTCCATCATATAGGAAATCTGGAAGGAGACACCCAAGAAAGTGTCTCAATGGAACAAAGAAATGATTTAAATGTGGGAAAGAATGACATAAAGTAATGAATTGCCGAGGAAAAAAGAAGAGTAATATGGATGAAAATAAAAATGGTCCCAAGAATCCATTTATAGTCATTTTTCATAAACGTAGGGGACCTGGATATTACCCAAGTGAATTCCTTATTTCTCTCAAATATTTTTGATGATTATCTTCATCTATGTCAATATCCTTCATTATTCTCGATTGAGGTTAACCTATTATAATAAAATCTTTTATATTGTATTGAATGAGTTATGTTTGACTATGGATGTGCTATTTTTATACCATTCATGGTTTATGGATAAATTATTGACATTTCGTATGCTATTTTTAATATGAATTTTTATGTTATGTTTAAACCTTTTCATCTGAAAAATTCATTCGACTTAGTAAGTGAGGGGTGGTGCCCTTTACAGCTCCTCGATGAATCAGTAGGTCTCATGAGACAAACTAGTGTCTTGGAACAATGCCTTGACAAAATCTTATTTGTAATATTGTCACAAGGCCCTGACTATGTGGTTATGAAAGTATGGAATTATGCATTCCATCGTTATGAAAGTGGTTATTGATGTTTCATGTGATTTTTTGACTAGTAGAATATCCATGTGAATAATTAAATGGCATTATTTGATTTTATATTTTCCATATTATTCTGAATTTCAAGTTTAAAAGGCTTTTGTTTTAGTCTTATACATTGCCTCAAATGTTTATGCTTATTTATAAAAGTTTCTGCTATATTGTTATCCTTATTGAGAATATAATATCACCCCTTTCTATGTTTTATTTTTCACAGGATGTGAAGAAGTATATTATGACTGACCTGTAGGGATAGTCTATGGGATCTCAGTGTGTTCTCTGGAAACAATGTTGTTGTAATTTTCCATTTTATGATGTAATGTAAACCTTATAAATGTATCTAATACTTCCAAGCCTACTAAAATAATTGGTCTTTCGAGACTTGATCATTCATGATCATGTCAATGATATATAATAATGCACTGACTCTGGGCTGCTGGGGTCGGGGCATTACATATTTTATATTCCCAATACCCTTTTTAAGGGAAGAAAATGTTTTTATTAAATTATTATTTCTTTTTAAACCTATTCTCATGTAAAAAAATTATTTTCAATAAATTTATATTATCATGATTGTAAAACACTTATTGAAAATGGAAATATATTTTAATTAAAACCTCTTTGTAGAGGTGTATGGTTTAAAATTTTTAATTCATTTCTATCAAATAAATTCTTTTATTATAATTACACAAGTTTTTTAAAAGGAATTTTTTTTATAAATTGAGATATTTTATCATTTTATTTATAAAATGTTCTTTAATTTCAATAAAAAAGTCACTAATTTAGGTTTGTCTTTGCACTATATTTATCCTTGACATTTCATACAAGTTTATAAAATAATTTTTAAATTATAATTTTTAAATAATTATTGCATATGAATATATGAATTATTCTAAAAGTATGGATTCTCTTTTAATAAAACTTATGTTAATGTTTATTTATTTTACTCTTTGAAAATAAATTACATATATGTGATGTTTTTGAAAGGTTTATTTTAATTTAATAAAAATGAAAAAGGAAATATTTCAAAAATGTTTCTTCAAAATTTTGGAACCTGGTATTGGTTATGATGATGATGAATGAGTACTAAATCCAATACCTTAAAGGTAATTTTTTCCTATATTGTGTTTAGACATTAATACTCCAAGTAGACACATTGTTTTCATCATGTTTTATTAATATCATTATATTCTATAAAAATAAATTATTTTCAAAGTAAATTTTTGAATCTTTCAAATAAAAAACATGAGTTTATTACAAAATTTTTTATTTTTTAAATAAAATAGATTTTCAAAAAATATTTTTTTTTTATGTTTTGAAAAGAATATTTTGTTATGGATTATAAAGAAACCCCAAAATTTTAATTTATGGAAAATTTATTTATTCATCAACTTTTTTATGTTTAATATAAAAAATTTATATATATTATTATAATGCGAGAAAGGATTTCGTTCTTGCTTTAAAACCCCTTACTGGGAAATTTATTTCTTTCCCTGCATTTAAAATTATTTTCCACAGGATTAGTAGAAGGTTGTTAATGTTCTCTATTGATTAATGATCTAGCTAAAGTGAAGTCAGATATTTCTTTTTTGAATTTTGTAAACACTAATATATAATAAGGTTTTCTTAATCCTCCAAAGTTATAGACCTAAATAGTCTCAGTTCTATATATTTTTAATCTAATTTTTTATTAAAAAAAATATACAACATATTTTTACAACCATATTTAGGAGTGTGGGTTTGGTCTATTGGAATATCCATCAAGGATAAGTCCCAAAGTCTTCATGTAGTGAGTGGATTATAGATCCACTGATCACCACCATCCCCTAAGATCCCTCTTTTCAAGAAAACGTTCTACCTCCATGTAGCTCTTTCCCTTTTTTTGGACCTTCCATAACATAATCTATAAACATCCAAAGGAAATGGTAGGGTGTGAGAAAAATTCCATATAGGATATCACTAAATGTTCCATAAGAAATTTCACAACAAATAAATCATTTATGCCTCAAATTTAATAAATATGAGGCATGGAAAACTATTTTCACATTTTAAATAAAAACAAGATTTAAAATAAAGTATATGGAAAGTATATCAAAAACAATCTTAAATGGGCAGTTTTATAAAGAATAAGGGAATGAATAAATCATTTCAATAAAAATTGGAATATAATAATAAAATAAAATAAAAACACTATGGTCATATTCCCTAAGGTTTGTTAGTTATTAGATCTAGGATCCTTGCACTACTCAATCAATCAATCATGGATTGATGTGTACATACATCCTTGAGGCTTAGGTTTTTTGAATATAATCAATCAACACCCCATTGAGGAAAATTATTTCGAAATTGTTTTAGTTAGAGTTGACATCATCAATCCATTACTATGGTTCATAGACCTACCATGATTTTCCTAGTATCCCACTAAATTATCATGCTCACATGTACCTTCAATCAATCATTTATTAATTCATTAATTGAAAAATCATTCTTTACAATTAAATTCATCGATCACAGCTCAAATTCCAAATTTCAAGATTCAACATTCCATTTCAATTTCAAAAAAAATATTGGACTTTATTGATTTCATGCCTTTCAAAATATTCTTTTAATTAAATACATTTTTCTTAAAAATCATCATCAAATCACTTTTCATTTCAATACACCTTTTCTCAAAATCCACCCAATATTTGAAATCCTTTGAAAAGGGGTTTTTTCAAAATTCCATGACTTTTTGAAATGATGCATCAAATATTATCCATTCAAGGTTTGGAAATAAATTGAAAATTCATTTTAAATAAAGTAAGTTTTTGATGTTTTAAGTGTAGGGAAAAGTCTTATAGAGCTGCCTACCTTTAGTCACATGGTCAATTGATCACCAAAAATGGGAACTGTCAATAAGGATCTAAAGGTGAGGAAGATCAAAGAGTTATCCCTATAATTCACATTTCATTAAATTAAGATTCCAATATATCAATGATAATAGGATTCATCACTCTCAAAGAAGATGGAAGAGGTCGAAAGGATAAATAAAAAACAAAAAGGAAACATTTAATGGAGAGAGATCAATCACATCTACCAGTGCTTCGATCCAAGAATTAAAGTGGTTTGAGGAGCCAAAATTACCTCTATATATCCTTAAAATTGGGAGGTTAAAATTAGGTTTTATTAGAAGGAGATTATAATTTATAATGAGGGTTTCAAGACTTTAATTACAATTTTTATAAAAGGCCACATGGTTATCACTAATCTTGCACCTAACTATTCATCCTCATTGGGCTTCTAGATAGAGTATCATAGTTTGGCTACATAGATTAACAAATTGTGTGTTAACCATGCATTCCCTCTCAATATACTAGAAAAAGGGTGTATGGTTTGGCTATATTGTTTGACAACTGTACACCAACCTTGTGCTCCGCATTATCCTATGATGTAAAGTATTAGGGGGAGGCCACACGGTTTGAACTAATCATTCACCCCCTCCCCCCTCCCCCTCTCAAACTCCAACATATTGAACATGGTTTACTAGGATAACCCGTTTGGTTTTCCCTAATCATGATCCAATTGTTCACTAGACCAAAAAATTATAAAAATTCTAAATGTCTCCAAAAATGTCTCAAAACAAGACCCAAATAAAGGAAAATAAAAACCTAGGTATAAATGTACCTAAAATATAATAACAGAATGTAACAATATCCTTGAAATAAATTCTTTCTACCCCTATAAATCCTATCAAGAAGACTACATATCAAATATATGAGGCAACTGCTCTCTCATTAGTTCCTCGCGCTCCAAACTCTTATGTGAATTAGAACCATTATTCCAAATAACATGAATCAAGGGTATAGAATTTACATAAAGAACCTTCATCTCAGAATAAAAAATTCTAAATAGCTAATCAGTCATAGAAAAATCTATTTCCATATCAAGGTAATCCTATATTAGGAAATGATATGGTTTAGGGTGATACTTTATGAGCTGCAACTTGTGAAACACATTATGAATTAACATTATATAACATAAAAATTCAAATGGTAATCAAACATTATAATATTTTTAATAACCTAAATTGGTACAACTTATCTCATTGCTATCTTTCCCTTTTTTATAACCCGTTAGTGACCCAAAGAATTTGAAACTCTTAAAAACACCTGGTCACCAATTGAAAACTCCAAAAAAAATTGAAAAAAAATCATAGGATTTATAATGGATCTATGTCATAAACATTATCTATAGAATAAATTTAATCTTCTTTGTTTCCTATTATAAAAAACTAGTTAAAACCATAGAGGCTTCACCAATCTCTGACTAACATAATTTATATTTACATGGTCGGACATACAAGGCCTCAAAGGGTGTCATATTGATGGAAGAGTGGTAACTGGTGTTATAGGAAAACTCAACAAATTTAAATAGGCTATCCCGACCTCCACCAATGTTGAGAATGAATGCATCAAAAATGTATCCCACGGTATATATGGCTTGTTTTTTCTATCCATACAGCTATGGATGATATGTCATTCTCAAACTAACTTGAGATCCCATAACCTCCTAGATACCTCTCCAAAAATGAAAAGTGAAATGAGAATCTCTATCAAAAACTATAGTATATATAAATTTGTTAAATTTTATGATCACCTTCACATAAATACTTTACAATTCCTCAAATTTGGTTGTATCATAAATAGGAATAAAGTGATCTAATTTGTTCAGTTTATTGATCACAACCCATATTGCATTCTTTCATCAAGGGGTACATGGAAACCCAATCAAAGGGTACATCAAAATATCATCCCACTTATGAGTTGGTATAGGAAGGGACTAAAACAAACCCAAAGGTTTTTTGTGTTCATAATTAACCTTCTGATAGGTGTAACAATGAGAAACAAAATTAGAAATATCACATCTCATACCTAGCCACCGTAATTATGAAAACCACTCTCTTTATTACACATATAAACATGATTTATTACATAAATGTGCACTTAAGACAACTCTAAGGATTGATAGGTCTGGTGTCTTGGGAAATTAGGAACATTACATAACAAATTATAATATAAAACACAAAATCTCTATTGGAAACATCTTTTACATGACCACAACATTCCTTCATACTTAGCATTGCATAGGATAACCTGAGGGCATGCATAAGAAAAGGGTGAGATATAAAGCCCAGTAAGGAATAAACAAGGAATTAGATGAATAATATATCACATGTTAGGAAATAGTCATATCAATGGATCACAAGAGAAACATGAACATAAAGGCATTATATAGCATGATTATCATAACATGGAAGTGTGGCAACAACATTTAACACGATATTAGCATGAGCCAAGGCTCATTGAACATGGATCATGAGTAAACACTCATTACACTTGAAGTAGAATGAGTAAAACCTCATTGCACTTGAATTATCATGAGTAAACCATCATTTCACTTGACGTATCATGATACTAATCTTTCCCCAATGCATTGGAGTGCTATTAGGGTGCACCCTTTATAAACATTTTATTTCATGCATAAGTGTGTCACATGGATCATACAACATGAATTCATTAAACATCATCATTTATTCCACAAATAAGTTATGTGGAATACATAAATGTAAGTCCTAAATCAACAAGTACATGTTCATAAATGTGAATACCCTTGATAGAGAAATGGGTATGGTATTTACTTACCCGATGATTTGGCATCGGAAATTTTGGTGTAATATCAGAATAATAACAACGTCAAATAGAAATCATTAAATTGGTTGATGAGATATAAAGGGGAATATCATAATTTATACATGAAATGGATAGTAATGGGTCATGAAACATAATATCCCAACATATTTAATGGAATTTAGATGCATAATATAAAAGAATTTCTTGAATGTAAAATAGAAGAGAGAAATTCCTTACGGAATTTTGGCATGGTAACAGGTGTACATGGGAGGCATTAATAAGAAAGAAATAGGTCTGTAATCATTCAAACATAAGTAGGGAAGTATGGGGAGGTTTGAAATCATACTCCAACATTTTTATTTTCAAATAAAATGGTATAAAAACAAAAATTAATTTGTAAAACAATGATGAAGGAAGAAATCCCTTACTTGGAAGTGTGATCCCAAAGGCTTAGGAGAGGCTTGAGAGAGGATTATTTGGAGATTCGGTCACCCTGAGAGGATTATAGAGAGATGATTGTAGATTAGGAATGTTCTAAAAGGGTTTTGAGTGAAGATAAGTGGGATATTGTGTGGGTTTATATAGGAAAAGAGAGGGGAATTCTTTAATATTTCACAAACTTAGGTTTTAGAATCTATATAGTTAAATATTTAAAACCACAAACCAACCCATGGTTTTTTCCCATGGATTTTTTCCAAATGGGAGTGGAAAAAATTATATTATAATTAAAAAGGACTAACTTATTAAAATATTAGTCTTTCTTATGTGGAGGTGAGTCACACTCTTAAAGAAATCATTTATAAATGTTAAAATATTTTATAAGTGTTGGAGGGTCCACTAAGGCATCATAAAATAAATAAAACAAATCTAAAATCACATTATTTTTGAGTTAAACATATTTAGGAGGAATATACCTTTTTTGTTATTTTATTTCATCACTATTGGGTCATTTTGATGTCATAAAACACATTATATATTTAAATGATATTTAATTTTTACTAAAAAACGATTATCTCATAAAATTATGAAAAGTTCACCATTAGATAATTTCAACTTCCTGATTAAAAAAATAATATTCATTTAATCTAAATAATTTTCTAAATATATTAATTTTAAAATTTAAAATAAAAACTGATATTTATTGAGAATTCATGGGTTTTGACAAAAATAGTTTTCAAACCTTAATAAAAATCTCAATTGTATTTATAAAAATTGTACGATCAGTTATATTTAATAAAAGTTAATTTTGATTTAATATTTTATTAAAATATTATTTAATTCAAAAATCTATTAATTCATCAAAATATATTTCTTAACTAAATTTAAATATTAACTAAAAATATTATTTGTGCTTTAAAACCTAATTATAAAGTAACAATAATAAAATGATTGTATATTCTTTATACAAAAATAATTCACATAATCATAGTGCTTGGGTATTTTTACATAACCCCTTATAACACCTGCATAAGACCTAATGGTAAGGTGTGTAATGGTAATAGACTCTTGGGTGGCTTGGATAACATCGCTCGGGTGGTAATCTCTATTAACTTCCACTTCTCCCATAGGAAGTTCCATTAAAGATTAACGTGTTGAAGCTCATATTGGGATTGGTCAAGATCGAAGCCCAGTTATGTTAACTCCTTTATGATCTTTGATAAATGGGCTTCATATGGAGCAATTCTACTGGATGAGGTCATCACTTCCTTTGTCTAAGTAAATTGGATTCATTAAAGCCCTATATTTATACTAATCATGTGATCACTGTTCAATGGTTATATTAGCAACATTAACAATTTCTAATGGTATTTTAAAATCCAAAAACATAAAATAAAGGAAGTGAATTGTGTTTATATAACCATTTTACATAATAACACATTTAATTAGATCAAGATTAATTTTCATTAATAAAATTTTGGGTCGTAACAATCTTATCCCCTTAATAAATTTCACCCTCAAGATTTTCTTTTTTACCAGACTAAAATAGATGAGGATAACTCAACTTCATCACTTCCTATGATTCCCACGTTGCCTCTTCAAACTTGTGGTTTTTCCACAATACCTTGACGAGGGGAATTTTCATATTTCATAGAAATTTTTCCTTACGATCTAATATCTTCACCAGCTTTTCTTCATAGTAGAGGTAATTCTCCAATGGTACCACCCCTGGATTGAGTACATGTGATGGTTCAGGTATGTACTTCCTCAAGAGCGATACATGGAATATATCATGTACTTGAGATAGGTTCAGTGGGAGTTCTAGTCAATAGTCCACTGCTCCAATGTGGTCAAGGATCTCAAAAGGGTCGATGTACCTTGTACTAAGATTTCCCTTCTTTTCAAATCTTATAACTCTATTCCACGGTGATATGAAAAGGAATACCATGTCTCTAAAATCAAAGTCTAGGTATCATAAACGATTATCAACATAGATCTTTTATCGACTTTGAGTAGCTTAAATAAGCTGATGGATGGTCTTAATTTTCTCCACCATTTCTTTGACTATTTCTAGACCTAGGAGTTTTTTCTCCCCAACTTCATCCCAAAATGTCAGTGTTCTGCACCACTTCCCATAAAGGGATTCATAAGGATCCATTTGGATTCTTGAGTGGAAAATTTTGTTATAAGATAACTCAACCAGAGGAAGATATTGATCCCATCCTCCTTTGAAGTCCTTTGATCATGCAATCAACATGTCCTCAAGTGTTTGGATAGTCCTCTTAAATTGGCCTTCAGTTTGAGAATGATAAGTCGTACTAAAATTCATTTCAGTATTCAGAGCGTGTTGGATAATCTTTCAGAACTTAGAGGTGAATCTTGGAACTCTATCGGATAAAATTGATAGTGGTACTCCATGCAGCCTTACCACTTCTCTGATTTATATCTGTACCAGTTGTTCCAATGAGAAATCCTCCCAAATTACAATGAAGTGTGAAATATTTGTAAGTTGATCCACAACAACCTAGATATCATTGTTTCCTTTTTATGTCTTTAGAATTCTGGTGACAAGTCCATAGTGATGTTCTCCCATTTCCATATTGGTATGGGTAATGGTTGCATCATACCCTTATAATTTTTCCTCTTAACCTTCACTTTCTGACATAACAGGCACTTTGATGTATACTCAGTGATATCCTTCTTCATTTTATCCCACCAATAATACTCTTAGAGATCTAGATACATCTTTTTGTTACCTTGGTGAACAGATATATTTAAACTATGTGCATCATCCAAAAGTTCTTTCTTTAACTCTGGATTTAATGGAACACATATTCTTGACCCAAATCTCATAATCTTGTCTTTATTAACATTGAACTTCGAGGATTTACCATTTCATATAGTTTCCACTATCTTATAAATTCCCATAGCATCCTTTTGATCATCCTTAAACCTTTCTAAAAGAGATGGTTTAGAAATAATTTGTGAAAGGATTAATTATGTTCCCTTCTTTATGATTCCCATTTCCATCTTCATCAAATCTAAGAAGATTGGATCCTTTTAAATTCTCATTAATGATAGAATCACTGGGTCCTTTCTACTTAGAGCATATTCCACTTTATTCTCTTTCCCTATATGGTAATGAATTGAGTAGTAATTGTATTTGATCAGCTCTAAACATCTTCATTAGTGCATATTCATATATTTCTGTGTGAATATATACTTGAGACTTTTGTGATCCATATATATTTCACACTTCTCCCCAAAGAGGTAATGTCTCCAAATTTTTAAAGTGAAGATCACTACAACCAACTCCAGATTATGTGTTGGATAGTTTTTATCATGAACTTTCAATTTCCTTGAATCCTAGGCAATGACTTTGTTATCTTTCATCTACACATAGCTCAGTACCTTCTTCAAGGCATCACTAAATACCATGAAACGTTCTCCACTTGTGGGTAGTGTGAGCATGGGCGCAATGATAAGCCTCATTTTCAACTCCTTGAAGCTATCTTCGCATTCATCACTCCAAGAAAACATGACTCCCTTCCAATTTAGCTTGGTAAGAGGGTTTGACAATCGTGATAAATTTATCACAAATTGGAAATAATATCCCACTACCCCTAGGAATCTATGGATATCCATCACCGATGTTGGCTTCATCCATCCCTCAATTGCATTTATCTTGGAGGGATCCATAGATATCCCATTGCTTGTGATGATATGACCCAATAATGAGACCTCTTTCAACTATAACTCACACTTTATGTACTTTCCATAGATCTTATACTTCTGCAAGGTCTCTAGTATAGTGTTTAGATTCTCCTCATGCTCCTCCTTGGTTTTGGAGTATATTAGAATATCGTCTATAAAGACTACAACAAATTTATTGAGGTAATCTCTAAAAGACTCTATTAATCAAGTTCATGACGATTACTGGAGCATTAGTGAGTCCAAAAGGCCTTACTAGGAATTCATAGTGCTCTTACCTTGTTTGAAAATTAGTCTTGGGGATATCCTCTTTTTTCACCCTTACTTAGTAATATCCTAACTGCAGATCCACCTTAGAGAATTATTGTACTCCATGTATCTGATCCGAAAAATTCATCAATTCATGGTATAGGATACTTGTTATTTATTGTGATTTTGTTGAGATCCTGATAATCAATGCAAAGGTGCATTGACACATCCTTATTTTTTATGAAGAAGACTGGTACACACCATGGTAAAACACTTGGGTGTATAAACCCTTTTCCAAATTCTTTTAAAGTTGTTTCTTTAGCTCCTCAAGCTCCAAAAAAACCATTCTATATGGATTCTTGGATATTAGAAATGCACCCAGGTATAAGATCAATCAATAATTCAACATCTCTTCTCAGAGTAAGACCAGGCAATTCCTAAGGAACCACTATAGCGAATTCCCTCACAATAGGCATGTCTTCAAGGATGGTTTCTTCCTTAGACTCAATCATCTGAGCAAGACACGCGTGCTCATAAAGAAATAATATTCACACTTGAGATTATGGTGCTAAAGAAGATTCATCCTCCTCATTGCATTGTTACAGAATCGGGGGTCGATTCTCTATATAGAGAGTGATTTCCCTATCACGCCAATTTATGTTGGATCTATATAGGGAAATCCAATCCATGCTAATAATTTCATCAAATTCCACCAAAGGGAGTATGACAAGATTCTATGGGAAGTTCAGTCCATAAATTTTGATAGGGGTGGATTTATATTCATGGGATACAATAGTGGCCCCATTTTTTGTTCTCACTAAAATCTCTACTTACATGATTTGTGGTGGTGTTGTTATTGTTCCACTAAACCTTCGGGATATGAAATAATTATTAGAACTAGAATCAAAGTGTATATTCTCTGTTATTGAATAAATAAATAGGGTACCTATAACCACTTCATTTTAGGGGTTCTCTTTGGTGATAGTGATGGAAAAATATCTTCCTTGTTACCTTGGAGTTTGTTGGTTTCCTCCGAAAACTCTTGTATTAGGTAAATGGTTTGAAAAGTGCCCTGGGTCTTTGCATTTGAAGTAATGAACAATTCTCTGAGGGTCTAACAGATTGTTCTTATCCTCTGTCGCAGTAGTGGGTTTTTCTTGTCAGTAGTTAATGGACAGGTGCCCTTCTCTTACACACCTAAATAATTTCATCATCCCCTTCAATAAATTTTCAAGGTTCTTCTTTCCATACCTTTTGTAAGTGGAGTTCTATAATTTCTTAGCACCGTTGGATTTATCCATATAACTATTAGAATTAAAGTCCACTTTCAGCTTCTTATCCCCATGATACCCCTAAGATTCACTGATTTCCATTTCAACTTTGAGGGAACATCATACAATTTCCTCATAGCTGTCAAAGTCATGGATCTCTAGGGATTTCCTTAGGCTAGTTTTTATCTCACCAAAGCAGCAGTCAACCTTTTATTTAGGGTAATGAAAAATGCAGAGGTGTATCATGAAATCCTTGTGAAGTTTTCCTCATATGCTCATATGGATTCGTTATCTTTTTTCTTGAGGTCAAGAAAGTCCATTTCCATCTTAAGTTGGAGGGTGCGCAGAAAATATTTATCAAAAAACATTTTATAGAAATACTTTAATTATATTGCCTCAATCTCTTCCTCAGGCTTCATATTTTTTATCAATGTCCACCATTGATCTGTTTCACCCCCCATACGATAAGTATCCAGAAGAACATTCTCTTGTTCGAAACATTTAAGTATGGTGAATATATTTTCAATTAATTTGATCCATTGTTTGGCGATTGAGGTATTGAATGATCCATTAAAAGTAGGAGGCCTTTGTCTCATGAAGCTCTCGATTACAGCTTGTTCTTTCTTGGGGGGGGGGGGGGGGTTGGACGTTCCTATTGAACCATGATTTTATTAAAAACTTTAGTTAACTGAAAGAGTATCATGAAAAAGTTTATGATTCCCACTCCCATTGGATTGGGCATCTCATCAAAATGGTCGTCACATTGATATTTTCATCAGTTTTTAGCCTGAGTCCTCCGATTACTGGCCATTAGCTATAATAAAAGGAAAGTTAGGGGTAACACATAAAGGGGAATCCAATGAACAAATGCATATCATATAAATTACATTTATTTTCTTAACTTATGTATTTATAGTCATCAATCTATGCTATCCATGATCAACTTCCCAACATATATTCTTAGGTTCATTTTTTTATTCCCATAATAATGGATTGTACTAAGCTTATGAATTTACCAAACCATGTCCCCTGGGAGTGTCATAACCAAGAGTACAGCAAGGTATGTTGTAATGCACCTGTTCCCACTCGACTCTATCTCAAAGCAGTGTTTTCTGATTTTTACCCCTAGATACATCTGTTCTAGATCCATATCTACTTGTTCGTATCCTGACAGGGATGTATTTTCTTGATAAACCACTTACTATATACTCACAAAACTTTAGGGGTGTTCTTATTATACTTAGTATTATCCCTAAATATTTAACTAGGGTTTTCTAATCCTAATCCAAAAAATAACTAAACTTATCCTCTGATACCAACTATAACAACCCAGATCTTTATTACACACATAAACATGATTTCTTACATAAACCTGCACTTAAAGCAACTCTAGGGATCGAGAGGTCTAGTGTCTTGGGAAATTAGGAACATTGCATAACAACTTAGAATATAAAACATAACTTATTTATTGAAAACTTTTTTTACATGACCACAACATTTCTTCGTACTTAGCATTACATGGGAAAACTGAAGGATATGTATAAGAAAAGGGTGAGCAATAAATCCCAGTAAGGGAGTAAACAAGTCATAACATGAAGAAAATAGTACATTTTAGGAAATAGGGATATCAATGGATCATAATGGAAACATGAACATAAATTCATGATATATCATGATTATCATAACATAAAAGTGTGGTAATAACATTTAACATGACATTGGCATGATTCAAGGCTCATTGCACATAGAGCATGTGTAAACCCTCATTAAACTTGAATTAGTATTATTAAACCCTCATTGAACTTGAATTAGCCTGAGTAAACCCTCAATAAACTTGACGTATCATGATACTAATCTTTACCCAATGCATTGGAGTGCTATCAGGGCACACCCTTTATAATCATTTCATTTCTTACATAAGTGTGCCACATGGATCATACAACACGAACTCATTAAACATCATAATTTATTCCAAAAATAAGATATGTGGAATACATAAATGTAAGTCCTAAATCAACAAGTACATGTGCATAAAGTTTAATACCCTTGACAGAGAAATGGGTATGGTATTCACTTACAAGATTATTTGGCATGGGAAATTTTGGTGTTACTTCGGCAGCATAACGACGTCAAATAGAAATTGTAAAGTGGTTAATGAGATAGAAATGGAGATATCATCATTTATACATGAAATGGACAGTAAGGGGGTCATGGAACATAATATCTCAACATATGTAATGGAATTTTGATGCATAATATGAAATAATTTCTTGAATGTAAAAGAGAAGAGAGAAATTCCTTACAGAATTTCGGTATGGTAACAGGTGTACATGGGAGGAATTGATGAGAAAGAATTAGGACTATAATCATTAAAACATAAGAAGGAAAGTATGGGGGAGTTTTGAAATCATACCCTAACATTTTTAATTGAAAATTATAGGGTATAACAATATAAATAAATTTGGAAAAAAATGAGGAAGAAGGAATTCCCTTACTAGGAAGTGTGATCCCAAAGGCTTGGGAGAGTCTTTAAAGAGGCTTCTTAGGAGATTAGGATGCCTTGGGAGGATTATATAGAGAGTAAGGAAGAGTAGAGATTTTCTCCAATGGTTTTTAGTGAATATAAGTGGGATCTTGGGTGGGTTTATATAGGAAAATAGAGGGAAATTCTTTAATATTTCACAAACTTAGGTTTTGGAATCTATATAATTAAATATTTAAAACCACAAACCAACCCATGGTTTTTTCCCATAGTTTTTTCCAAATGGGAGTGGAAGACATTATTTTATAGGCCCAATGTCCTAAATTATTAAAATATTATGCTTGCTTATGTGGAGGTGAGTCACACTCTTAAGGAAATCATTTTAAAATGTTAAAATATTTTATAAGTCATGGAGGGTCCACTAAGGCATCATAAAATTAATTAAACAAATATATAATCTAATTATTTTAGATTTAAAACATATATTGGATGAATATCTATTTTTTAGTATTTTATTACATCGCTATTGGTTCATTATGATGTCATAAAACACATTATATATTTAAACGATATTTAATTTTTACCCAAAAAATCGATTGTCTCAGAAAAATATGAAAAAGTCACTGTTAGATAATTTTGACATATTGATTACAAAAATAATATTCATTTTATGTAAATAATTTTCTAAATATATGAATTTTTGAATTTTAAAATAAAAACTGACATTTGTTGAGAATTCATGGGTTTTGACAAAAACGTTTTTCAAACCTTAATAAAAATTTCAATTACATTCATAAACATTTTATGATTATTTATATTTATTAAAAATTAATTAAGATATAATATTTTATTAAAATATTATTTAATTCAAAAATCCATTAATTCATCAAAATAGATTTCTTAATTTAATTTAAATATTAACTAAAAATACTATTTGTGCTTTAAAACATATTTACAAATGAACAATAATAAAATGAATGTATATTATTTATTCAAAAATAATGCACATAATAATAGTATTAGGGTCTTGTTACATAAACCCTTATAACACCCACAAAATACCAAAGGGTAAGGTGTGCAATGGTGACAGACTCTTGGGGTGGCTTGGATAACATCGCTCGGGTGATAATCTCAATTAAGTTCCACTTCTTCTGTAGGCGGTTCTATTAATGCTTAACGCGTTGAAGCTCAGTTTTGGCTTGGTCAAGAGAGAAGCCAAGTGATGCTACCTCCTTTCTGAGATCTGAAGAAATTGTATTCATATGGATAAATTCTAATGGATGAGACCATCGCTTCCTTTGTCTAAGTAAACTAGATTTGTTAAAGCCATATATTTATATAAACCATGTGATCCGTGTTCAACGGCTATATTAACAATGGTAACAATTCTTAACGGTATTTTAAAATCCAAAAACCTAAAATCATGGAAGTGCATATGTTTCATATAACCATTTTACATAATAATAAATTTAATTATATCAATATGAATTTTCATTAATAAAATTTTGGTTCATTACAATTTTCCCCCCTTAAGAAATTTCGCCCTTGAAATTTCCTTTTTCCCACACTAAAAAATATAAATGTAACTCTCCTTCATCACTTCCTCTAATTCCCACGTTGCCTCTATAAACTTGTGGTTTCAGCACAACACCTTGATGAGGCACATTGTCTTTTTCAAACTTTTTCCCTACAAGCCAAGATATTCTATGGATTTTCTTCATAGGAGAGGTCATTATCCAATAGTACCACCTCTAGATTAGTTACATGCGATGGGTCAGGTATTTACTTCCTCAAGAGTGATACATGGAATACATAATGTACTTGAGATAGGTTTGATGGGAGTTCTAGTTGATAGGCCACTACTCCAAGGCGATCGAGGATCTCAAAAGAGCCGATGTACCTTTTACGAAGCTTTCCCTTCTTCCCAAATCTCTAACTCTCTTCCACAAGGATATGCAGAGGAATACCATGACTCCAACATTAAACTATAGGTCTCATAAATGATTATCAGAATATCACTTTTTTTGACTCTAAGTAGCTTTAATGTGTTGTTGTATGGTCTTAACCTTCTCCGCCATTTCTTATAACATTTCTAGACCTAGGATTTTTCACTCCCCAACTTCATCCCAACATGTCGGTGTTCTACACCTCTTACTATAATGGGCTTCATAAAGATCCATTTAGATTCTTGAGTGGAAAAAAAATTTTTAAGAGAACTCAACTAGGGGAATATGTTGATCCCATCCTTATTTGAAGTCCATTTAGCATGCTCCCAAAATTTCCTCAAGTGTTTTGATAGTCCGCTCAGATTGGACATCAGTTTGGGGATGATAAGTTATACTAAAATTCATCTCAGTATTCAGAGCGTGTTGGAGACTCTTCCAAAACATAGAGGTGAATCTTGGATCACAAGCAGATAAAATGGATAGTGGTGCTCCATGAAGCCTTACCACTTATCTAATGTATATATATTAAAGTTTATCCAATGATAAATCCTCCAGAATTATAATGAAGTTTGGAGTATTTATAAGACGATCCAAAACAACCCAGATAGCATTTTTTCCTTTGGATGTATTCGTAATTTCGGTGACAAATTCCATGGTGATGTTCTCTCATTTCCATATTCGTATGGGTAATGGTTTCATCATTCCATTATACTTATACCTCTCAGCATTCACTTTCTAACATGCCAGGAACTTTGATGTATACTCAGCGATCTCCTTCATCATGTTATCCCATAAATAATGCTCTCGGATATCTCAATACATCTTTTTGTTTCTTGCGTGAACTGATAAATTCAAACTTTGTGCATCATCCAAAATTTATTTATTTAACTCTGGATTTTATGGAACACATATTCTTGACCCAAATCTCACAATTCCTTCTTCATTAACATTGAACTCCAAGGATTTCCCTTTTCTGATAGTTTCCACTATCTTCTGAATTCCCGCCATCATCCTTTTGAGGATCCTTTAACCTTTCCAAAAGATACAGTTGAGTAATCATTTGTGAAAGGATTTATGGTGTTCCCTTATTTATGATTCTCATTTCCATATTCATCAAATATAATAAGATTGGATCCTTTTAAATTCTCATCAATGATAGAATCATTCAGTCCTTTCTACTTAGATCATTCGCCACCTTGTTCGCTTTCCATGGATGGTAATAAATTGAGCAGTCATAGTCTTTGATCATTTCTAACCATATTCATTGGTGCATATTCATCTCTTTCTATGTGAATATATACTTGAGGATTTTTTGATCTCTATATATTTCACACTTCTCCCCAAAGAGGTAATGTCACCAAATTTTTAAAGTAAAGATCACTACAGCCAACTCAAGATCCTATGTTGGATAGTTTTTCTCACAAACTTCCAATCTCCTTGAATCATAGGAAATGAATTTTATCATTTTTCATCAAGACATAACCCATTCCCTTCTTCAAAGCATCATTTAATACCACAAAAATTTCTCCACTTGTGGGTAGAGTGAGCATGGCCACAATAATAAGCCTCCTTTCCAACTCCTTGAAGATATATTTTCTTTCATTACTCCAAACAGACTTGACTCCCTTATGAGTAATCTTGGTAAGAGAGTTTTAAAATTGTGAGAAATTTCTCAAAAATTGCTGATAATATTCAGCTAAACCTAAGACGCTATGAATATTCATCACCGATGTTGGCCTTGTCCATCCCTCAAATGAATTTTTATTGGAGCGATACTGTTTCTTATGATGATATAACCGAATAATGAGACCTCATTCAACCAGAACTCACACTTGTTGTACTTTTCATATATCTTCTTTCTCTTCAAGATCTCTAATACACTGCTTAGATGATCCTCATGATCCTCCTTTGTTTTGGAGTATATTAGAATATCATCTAAAAAGACTACCACAAATTTGTCTAGGTAATCTCTAAAGACTCTATTTATCAAGTCCATGAAGATTAATGGAGCATTAGTGAGTCTAAAAGGCATTAATATGAATTCATAGTGTTCATACCTTGTATGAAAAACAGTCTTGGGGATATCCTCTTTCTTCACCCTTACATGGTAATATCCTAACCACAGATCCACCTTGGAGAATTATTGTGCTCCACATAGCTGATTGAAAAAGTAATCAATTTGTGGTAGAGGATACTTTTTCTTTATCGTTATTTTTTTGAGCTCACAATAATCAATGCAAAGGTGCATTGACTCATCCTGATGAAGAATACTGGTGCACCCCATGTTGAAGCACTTGGGCGTATATACCCTTTATCCAGTTTCTCCTGTAGTTGTTTCTTTATATCCTAAAGCTTCACAACAGCCTTTCCATAAGGATTCTTGGATATTTGAAATGCCCCTAGGTATAAAATTAATCGATAATTAAATATCTCTTCTAGGAGGTAGACCAAGAAATTCATCTAGAAACACTTCAGTGAATTCCCTCAAAATTTGCATATCTTCAAGGACGGTTTCTTCCTTAGACTCGATCATTCAAGCAAGATGTGTATTCTCATAGGGTAGTAATATCCATGTCTGAGATTATGTTTCTAAATAAGATTCATTCTCCTCCTTGTACTTCTTAAGAATCAGGGGGTCGATTCACCATATAGAGAGTGATTTCTCTCTCACGACAATTTATGTTTTCTTTATATATAGAAAGCCAATCCATGCCAATAATTGCATCAAATTCTACTAGAGGGAGTATGACGTGGTTCAATAGGTTGTTCGGTCCACAATTTTTGACAAGGGAAAAGTAATATTCATGGGATTCAATAAATTCCCCATGTGTTGTTCTCACCAACATCTCTACTTCTATGATTTTTGGTTGTGTTGGGATTGTTCTACTAATCTTTTAGGATATAAAAGAATGCGTAGAACCAGAATTAAAAATTATGTTGCCTCTTCTTGAATGAATAATGAGTGTACCTGTCACCACTTCAATTTCAGTGTTTTCTTTGGTGGTAGTAATAGAAAATGATCTCTCTTGCTGCCTCGGAGGTTGTTGGTTTCCCTCGAAAACCCTTGGCTTATGAAAATGGTTTTTAAAGTGCCCTAGTTCTTTGAAGTTGAAGTAATGAACAATGTGTAGAAGGTAAAATGGATTTTTCCTCTCCTCTGTCGTAGCAGTGGATTTTTCTTATCGGAAGTTAATGGGTAGGTTCCCCTCTCTTCTAAACCTAAATAATTTCATCATCCCCTTCATGAAATTTTTGGGGTGATTCTTTCTTCACCTTTGTCAAGTGGGGTGCTTAAATTTCTTAACACATTTGGATTTATCCATAGGACCACCAGAATTAAATTCCACTTTCTGCTTCTTATCCCTATGATACCCCTGAGATTCTCTGATTTCCATTTCAACTTTGAGGGAACATCAGACAATTTCCTCATAGCTATTTAAGTCATAGATCGTGAGGGATTTCTATAGGCTAGGTTTTATCCCACAAAAGAAGTGGTAAACCTTGCATTCAGGGGAAACGACAAAGCCAAATGTGTATTATGCAAGCCTTGTGATGTTTTCATCATATGCTCCGATGGATTGATCATTTTTTTCTTGATGTAAAGGAAGTCCCTTTACATCTTAAGTTGGAGGTTGTGCACAAAATATTTATCGAAAAACATTTTCCATAAATCATTCCATTCCAACATCTAGATCTCTTCGTCAGGATTCATATTTTTTATCAATGTCCATCATTAATCAATTTCACCCTCTATATGATAAGCATCTAGAATAACCTTCTCTTGTTTGGTACATTGAAGTATGAAGATAATCTTTTCAATGGATTTGATCCATTGTTCAGCAATTGAGGTATCAGAAGATCCATTAAAAGTTGGAGGCCTTTGTCTCATGAAGCTCTTGATTGCAGCTTGTTCTTTTTTTGGGGGGGGGGGGGGTTGGACATTCCACTTGACCCCTGCTTCTATTCAAAACTTGAGATAACTGAGAGAGTATCATGATAAAGTTTGCAATTCCTGCTCCCATCGGATTGGAAAACTCATTAGAATAGTCATCACATTGATCTTCGCATCGTTTTTCAGCTCGATTCCTCCAATTACCATACATTGGATGGAATAAAAGGAAAATTAAGGGTAACACATAAAGGGTATTTCAATGACAATAAGGGATAGATTATAAATTACATTTATTTCCTTAACTTATAAATTTATAAGCTTCAATCTAGGTTATCTATGATCTACTTCCCAACATATATTCTTAGGGGTATTTTTTTATTCACTTAATAATGGTTCATACTAAGATTATAAATTTACCAAAGCATATACCCTAGGAGTTTTGTAACCAAGAGGAGAGTAAGTCCCATTATCATTCACCAATTCCCATTTGAATCAATCACAAAGCATTGTTTTTGGATTTTACCCCTAGATACATCAGTTCCAGAGCTACCTCTATTTGTTCATATCCAAACAGGGATGTATTTACTTGATAAACCACTTAATCTATACTCACCCAAATTTAGGTATGTTTTTATTATACTTAGTCTTATCTATAAGGATTTCACTAGGATTTTCTGATCCAAATCCCAAAAATAACTAAACTTATCCTCTGATGCCAACTATAACAAACTTGCTATTTATTACACATATAAAAATGATTTATTACATAAACTTTCACTTAAGACAACTCTGAGGATTGAGAGGTATAGTGTATTGGGAAATTAGGAACATTAAATAACAACTTTGAAAATAAAACACAACATATTTATTGAAAACTTATTTTACATGACCACAATATTCCATTTTACTTTGCATTGCATGGGATAACCTGAGAACCTACTTTAGAAAAGGGTGAGCTATAAATACCAGTAAGGGAGTAAACAAGGAATAACATGAAGAATATAGTACATGTTAAGAAATAGTCATATCAATGGATCAAAAGATAAAAATGAACATAAAGGCATGATATTGCATGATTATCATAACATTGATGTTTGGAAATAACATTTAACATGATATTAGCATGAGCAAAGGCTCATTACACATGGAGAATGAGTAAAGCCTCATTACACTTGAATTAGTATTAGTAAACTCTCATTGCACTTGAATTATCATGAGTAAACCCTAATTTCACTTGAAATTTCATGATACTAATCTTTACCCAAAGCATTGAAGCACTATTAGGGTGCTCCCTTTATAAACATTTCATTTCATGCATAAGTGTGCTATATGGTTCATACTACATGAATTAATTAAACATCATAATTTATTAAATGAATAAGATATGTGGAATACATAAATGTAAGTACTCAATCAAAAAGTACATGTGCATAAAGGTGAATACCCGTGATAGAGAAATGGGTATGGTATTCACTTACACGGTGATTTGGAATGGGAAATTTTGGTGTAACTTCAGTAGCATAACGACATCAAATAGAAATCGTAAAATGGTTTGATGAGAGAAAATGTGGTATCTCATAATTTATACATGAAATGGAAAGTAATGGGGTTATGGTACATAATATCTCAACATATTTGATGCAATTTAGATTCATAATATAAAATAATTACTTGAATGTAAAAGAGAAGAGATAAATTCCTTATGAAATTTCGACATGGTAACGGGTGTACATGGGAATAATTAATGAGAGAAAAAGAGGTATCTCATAATTAAAACATAAGTGGGGAGTATGGGGAGGTTTTAAATCATACCCCAACATTTTTAATTGAAAATAAAAGGGTATAACAACATAAATAAATTTGGATGAAAATGAGGAAGGAAGAAATCTCTTGCTAGGAAGTGTGATGCTAAAGGCTTGGGAGAGGCTTGATAGAGGATTCTTGGGAGCTTGGGGCACCTTAGAAGAATTATAGAGAGATGAGGGAAGAGTAGATACGTGATCCTATGGTTTTTAGTGAATATAAGTTGGTTATTGGGTGGGTTTATATAGGAAAAGAGATGGTAATTCATTAATATTTCACAAACTTAGGTTTTGGAATCTATATAATTAAATATTAAAAACCACAAACCAACCCACAGTTTCTTCCCATGGTTTTTCCAAAGTTAAGAGGAAAAAATTATTTTATAAGGTCAATTTCCAAAATTATTAAAATATTAGGCTTTCTTATGTGGAGGTGAGTCATACTCTTAATGAAATCATTTTAATATGTTAAAACATTTTATAAGTCTTGGAGGGTCCACTAAGGAATCATAAAATTAATCAAACAATTCTAAAATAACATTATTTTAAAGTTAAAGCATATTTTTTCTGAATATCCATTTTTTATTGTTTTATTACATCACTATTTGGTCATTATGATATCATAAAACACATTATATATTTAAACAGTATATAATATTTAACCAAAAATTCGACTGTCTTAGAAAATTATGAAAAATTCACCATTAGATATTTTTGATGTCCTGATTCCAAATAAAATATCCATTTTATCTAAATAATTTTCAAAATATTTGAATTTTGAATTTTCAAATAAAAATCGACATTTATTGAGAATTCATGGGTTTTGACCAAAATAGTTTTCAAACCTTAATAAACATTTCAATTGTATTCGTAAAAATTTTATGATAATTTATATTTAATAAAATAAAATTATATATAATATTTTATTAAAATATTATTTAATTAAAAAATTCATTACTTCATCAAAATATATTTCTTAATTGAATTTAAAAATTAACTAAAAATATTATTTGTGCTTTAAACCCTATTTACAAAGTAACAATAATAAAATGAATGTATATTATTTATAAAAAAATAAGGCACATAATAATAGTGCTAGGGTCTTGTTGAATAACCCCTTATAACACTCGCATAAGACATAAGGGTAAGGTGTGTAATGGCGAAAGACTCTTGGGGCGGCTCAGATAACATCACTCGTGTGGTATTCTCTATTAACTTCCACTTCTCCCATTGGCAGTTCCGTTCAAGCTTAACGTGTTGAAGCTGGGCTTGGGCTTGGTCAAGAGTGAAGCCCAATGATGCCACCTCCTTTTTGAGCTCCAAAAAATGGGCTTTGTATGGATAAATTCTACAAGATTAGGTCATCGCTTCCTTTGTCTGAGTAAATTGGATTCGTTAAAGCCCTATATGTATACTAATAATGTGATCACTGTTCAACAACTATATTAGGAATGGTAAAAATTCTTAACAGTATTTTAAAATCAAAAAACATAAAATCAAGGAATTGAATATGTTTTATATAATTATTTTACATAATGATACATTTAATTAGTTCAATAATAATTTTCATTAATAAAATTTTGGTTTGTTACAATAATCATTGTCATATATCATTGAACTTCTTCATTAAGCTAGGGTATACCACCCATTGGGAATTAGGGAAATCTCCTATCACATCCTTTCTCATGATAAAAGGTACGAAATACTAGATCTGTAATCATAGGATACCCTTATAAAATAATGACCACACATTCATGGTCTCCCCACCATAAATAGAGTTCCTAATGCTACAAATCTCAACATTGAGTTGTTATTCCTGAATAATCATCTTGCAAAGAGAGGGAACCAATTGCACACTTTCCAGAAGAATCTTGGTCTATCCTTCCAAACTCCCAAATGAATAAAAATAGAGTAATAAAATTCCACTCTTAAATTTATTCCTTCACTGACTCAATCAAAAATTTCCTACTCAAGGTGATAGTAATGAATTTCCCCTTACCAAGGGTGTAGAAAATATTGAAATTAAAGAATTTCAGGTACTCCAACCATAACATATGGTAAATAATAAAATATTTTTGTGAAAATATATAACTCATTATTTTATGATCATAATAAAAGGTAAACATTTCTTAAAAAAATGTAATTTTTCCAACTCTTAAGATAATGCATCTTAGGTACGAGTTTTAGTTCATGATTAATATAGTTGTTCTCATGTGGACTAATATGTCAAGAATCATAGTCCACCACATGATCACCCTACATGAGGACACATCGCAAAACCAAATGGGGTGCATTATAAAAGATTAAATAGCTCGGTATGACCTCTATAAGAATCAAAACAAGAGAAAAATTCAAAAGGTGATTCAACTCATCAAAAGAATTACGAAATCTAAAAACCCATAAGAAATTTACTCTTTTTTAGTGAGAGTGATTATTAGAGAAGTAGAAATTGAAAAATATTTAATGAAATGAGGATAATACATCAATTTTCCTTAGAATATTTGAATGTTGAAAACTTTGTTCAGTTGTTCCTATGTCACAATTGCCTTCACTTTCTTAGGATCAACTGAAATTCATTTTTTTGAGACCACGTGTCCCAAGAAATTCACTTTCTGAATCCATAAAATACATTTTTACAACTTATCATAAAGTTGGTAATCTTTAATGATTTCTAGAACTTATCTCATATTAAACATGTATTCATCCTTAGTTTAAGTGTAAAACAAGATTTCATCCACAAAGGAGTCAAGACACTCATGGAATATTCTGTTCATTAGCTCTATAAAAGCTATAGGGACATTGGTTAGACCAAAATCCATAGTAAGGTACCAATAATGGAAATACCTAATTTGTAATGCAGTCTTTGGGATATCATAATTTTTATTCTTAGTTGGTGATAACCAAACTGAATATCAATATTCAAGAACCACTTTCCCCATTTCAAATTATAAAACAAATAATAAATACAAGGAAACATATAATTTTTATTTACTATTACTTGATTTGAGTTTCTGATAATTAATACAAAGGAGAAGGGTTCCATTGGCCTTCTTTGCAAAGAGAATAGGTTCCACCCAAGGTGACATGCTCAAGAGAATGAAGGATTTATTAAAAAAAATCATTCAACTTGGTCCTTAACTACTTAAATTCAATTGGTCCCATATATTAATAGGGGATATAGATAGGCTAGGTACATGGTACCAATTTAATAGAAAACTTTTCCTCCCTTACTGGTGGTAAGCCAGAAAATCCAGATGGAAACACATCAATAAACTCTAAAACCACTGGATGAAGATCACCACTGAATGATTCATGGTCCAAGTCAAAATATAACATAGATATCATCCTTACCAACTCTGAAATAGGTTTTCTAGAATTACAAAACCTAGGGTCCCATTCTACTTGAAAAAAAATGACACACCCCATCTAGAGAGATAAAGGAGACCCATTGATGATAATAGACAATATGATATTTATAGTAAATAAACTAATTCATCCCAATAATGAAATCCAAAGGTTTCATATTGAGGTCCATAAAATAATAGATGATCATGATCTCTGATAAAGAGAAGGCACAAGATGGGAATAAGATATCATGCCCTCTCTTCATTCTGAGGGGAATAACAATTTATATAACATAATACATAAGCATCATCAGAAAGTTAATTACATTCACAATTAAATTCAATACAAAATAATTAGATGCACTAATTTCAAATAGAGAATACACTAAAGATGAATCTATAGTGATTGTACCTCTCACTGTTTCTAGAACCACATTAGTTACCACTAGAGACTCATCTACTACGTGAAAAATCTTCTTTCCAGAGAATAGTGGTAGGAACCCCTTTCTTTTTGATAAATTTGACTGAACCATAGTTATTTTTAGTTCTGATAGGATTATTCCACTTTGTGGGGAATAAAAGACATGGTAGAAATTATATTGGTTGACTGATCAACCACATGAACCAAAAATATTTGGTGCCTCTGTATAAATTCACATTGAATGTTCAATATTGACACATTTAAAGAAAGTAAATAAGACTTTTTATAGATGATGTGGAAGGTTTGGATGATTCATGTTGTCATGATCTTATATGAGACATGTATTTCTTCCTCTGTCCTTTAATGTAACTAAAAAAATTGTCACTAGGAATTAAAGGAACTCCTGCTAACCCTAACTCATTATCTAGGTCAATCTCAACCATCAAATATCTATCTAGAAAATCTTCCTAAAATTTTTTATTCTACGTGAAATCATGAGATTAAACATTCAAAGACCAATCTCAAATCTTCAGGCCTTAAGCATCTTGTTCGATACTACCTCATGAGAAAACTGAATAAGTTCAATAAAGCAGTTTTCATACTGATTCACAATTATATCATCTTTTTAGAGGTAGATAAATGACATATCCTTCTCCAAAACCATTTATTATAGATATAAATCATCTTTGAGAAGATCCTCAATGTATTTCCAATCCAAGAATTTGTGTTTCTTCTCCATAACCATTGAATCCCACCTCCTACAAGGCCCTTCAAGATCAAAGGTATCACACTTCACCTTTATCAAATATAAAATTTCCAGGAACTCAAAAAGGAACTCGATCCTCTACCACTTTAGGATCATTCAAGCCTTGGTAGTATAGTAATTTCTATAGAAGAAACTCCTTAGCAGGATCTCTAGTTTTATCCCTATAAGGTTCCACTGCTAGAGTCTAAATGGGAATGGGTGCAGATAACTTTCCAGAGCTAGGGTCACATACACCAATATCTCAATGAGGTTCTGATCAACTAGAGGGTTTTCTTATCTTGGTTCATCGATAACTCCCTCTTGATGTTTTTTTAAACATCTTTTTGGGGGAATAGTACTTCAAAAAATCAACAAGAAACAAAAAAACATCAGTGAAGGTACTCAGATCATCAGTTCAATCAAGAGATACGGTAATATCAATTATATCATATAAAATTAAATTTTTTGGGATTTCAAAAAACTCCAATCATGTTTGAGAGAGTAATAAAATCAGATCAATTTATTCTTCAAATACATACTTCCCAAACACACATGGTGACTCAAGGATTTCTACTATGATAGATGTCTAGGAACTCACTCATAAACTTCCCCATAAGTCATAACAATCGTTATTCTTATCTACTAGTACATCCTAGATTGTATACCAAAATCAAGTAAAGATGCACAACCCTTTATTACCATTTTATACTGAACTAACTTAAAAAATCTAATACACTGGAACCCAATCTATCTTTAACATAGACCAAAGGGAACTCTCAATACCCGCAAGCTAGAGACTTATTCCTGGGCATCAAAAAACTATCAGAGGGAATTATTTTACCATAAGAACAAAAACCAATATATAACAATAAAAGGTAAAATAGAAAAAAAGTATGTATTTCAAACACACATCATGGAGTAAAAAAATACTGCAAGTATACAGATAAAGATCAAAATAGTACATCATCTTAACAAATGACACAACATCCATCAACAAAAATTCCCAAAGTCTTTGCATAATGAGTAGATCAAAACTTTACTAATCACCACTGTCACTTAAGGTTTTTCTAGACCAGCACTCCCACCACCTCCAAGTGGTTTTTTCCCTTTTAATAGACCTAGAATTACATAATCTACAAATTTACTAAGGTAAACGAAGGGTGTGACGAAAAAAACTAATAGAATATCACCCAATGTTCTATAAGAAATTTTCTAATAAATAACCCATTTGTTAATAAATTTTCAATAAAGACAAGGAATGGAAAATAATTTTCACATTTTCATTCAAACAAGATTTCATATCAATTAAATGGAAATTATATTATAAATAGTCTTAAATGAACATTTTTATTGAGAAAAAAGGTATGAATAATTCAGTTCAGTAAATACTAGCTTGTAATAATCAAATCAAAACAAATCACCATTATCATATGCCCATAGTTTTGTTACTTCCTATCTCTAGGATCCTCCCACAACTCATTAAATCAATCACAGCTCAAAGTGTACACATTTCCTTAAGGATTAGGCCAAAATGATAGAATAAATAAACTCCCCATTGGGTAAAATCATGCAAATCTTGGTTTAAATAGATTTGTCATCATCAATCACTTTTTAGGGGTCAGAGTCCTTGCGTGCTTGTCCTAGTCACCAACTAACTACTCAGTCTTGAATTTTATTTCAATCAATCAACCATTCATTCATTCATTAATTCATGGTAAAATCATTATTTTCAATTAAATTAATTATATATAGTTCAAATTCTTTTTTTCAAGTTTCAATCCACCTTTCTTAAAATCAACCCAATATTTTCAAACCCTATAAAAAGGTGTTTTATTTCACAATTCCATTCCTTTTTGAAATAAACCATAAAATATTCACCATTTAAGGTTTGTAAATCAATCAATCAATCAATATTTCAAGTGTATATAAAATACTTAGGGAATCACCTACCTTTATTCACATGATCAATTGATCACCCAAAATGAGAACTTTCAATGGAGAGCTAAAGGTGAGGAAGATCAAAGTGGAATCCCTAAAATTTTCAATTCATCAAATTAATGTTCCGTTATAATAATAATAATAATAGGATTAACCACTCTCAAAGAAGTTAATAGAGGGGGAAATTAGAATTCAAAAAAAATGAGGCTAAAATTACCATAGAGGGATCAATTGTATGGAATCCTGCCTTTTTAGTACATAACATTTCATTTACATGGTACAGTAGATGATCTTTTAAAGTTTAGATTCTTGGAAAAAAAGGTACATAATAAATGAAAACTTAAAACATTATTATATTAAAAATGAAATGATTCATCATATGTTCATTCTAAGTACATTTACTACATCTCATAACATGGGGAAATAAATCAAATTAAAGGGTGATAATAAGGACCAGTAAGAAAAAGAATGGGAAACCGTTTACATTTGATCTTTAGAAATATCAAAAAAAAATATGTGGAATAACTTAAAGGCATATGAAATAAGAATATAATAATAATAATAAATTGAATCATAACATGGAAATGTGGCTAAAACATTTAAATGAGACATTCATAAGCATATCACCAAGTTTTTTCAATGAGGTGTCATAAGAATTACCAAGGTTATTCACCTTGGTATCGTAAAACATGTCATATATAGAGATTAAATTATTTACCCAATGAATTAGAGTTATATCAGGGAGAACCCTTAATATGTATTAATTTTAATTTTATCCACATAAATAATAATTAATAATTCCATAAATAACCTATGTAGAATACAAGAAATGGGTTTCATATAAAAATCACAGAGTTTTAAAAAGAAAGTGCATAAAGACAAGATATTTATGTCATTATTAACCCATGAAAAGGAAAGTGGGTTTCATGTAAGTTAATCCTAGAATAAAATAGATCATTTTTAAATATAGTTGAATACCCATGGTAAAGGAATAGTTTTGGTCATTCACAAAATAAAATAATGAATTTTTTCATAGAAAAAAAAATTGAGATGAAAATTATACAGCATAACGAGTTTGAAACATGGTTTTAGAAAATAGTAAAAATAGAGGGGACAACAGTATCCCATTCATAAAAGGATATTAATATAGAAAATTCATATAATAAAATTGATATAAGAACATAGTTTTGAAATTTTAAATACATACCACATAAAAATAGGAACTTGAAAGGAAAAGAGATGTTGAGATTACCCTTACCTTGAAGAGTAAATCCAAAAACTCAAAGATTGGGACCTTGGGGATTTGATTACACCTTTGGAGGACCCATTGAGAAGTAAAAAAATCATATATTTTGTGGAATATTAATTTTTAGTGAAATCAAATGGATAAATGGGTGGGTATTTCTATAAAAATTGGAGGATTTGTTTATTAATTTCTTTGGCCACCTAGGTAGTGGTAATTGAAAAACGATGGGCTTTCCCATGGAATTTTACCATGGTATTGGAAAATTGGGCGACCTATTATGATATTTTAATCTTCAAGAGTCGAACATAATTTTATATTACTTATTACAACATTATTATGTCATTAAATATACCAAAAAACTCAAATTGTATTTTTACTCTTCATGAAAAAATAAAGTATTTTAAAAATTCTTATAAATTAAGACTAAGCTAATTTTGACATGATTATTTTAAAAATTTTATTTATTTTATCATAATAATTATCTAAATAAGATAATTTTAACTTTTAAATTTAAAAATTATTATATATTAATAATAATAACCGATAAAAAATGCATAGTAAAATTTTTGACACTTGTAAAAAATTAAATTATTTTATCATTTCTATTTAAATAAGAGTGTTTAGTTCATAATATTTCATTAAAGTAATCATTATTAATAACACTTTAGTTTATTATAATAATTATATATTTTCCAAAAACAATTAATTTCTGTCTGAAAAATCAATTTATCAAATTCATCATGTTTTTAAGAAAAACTATTCTCAAAACAGAATTGATGGAATAAAAATTTTATTTATGAAAAGGTATTACACCATAAGTAATTAAGGTATCAACGTATAACCCTTTATAACACCCATATACAATGTAAGGGTAAAGTGTGCAATTGTGATAGGCTCATGGGGCAGCTCAGCTAACATCGTCTGAGTGATAATTTCCACTAACTTGAATTTCTCTTGTAAGAAATTTCATTCAAGACTCACTTGTTGAGCTTAGCCTGGGATTTGCCAAGAGAGTATCCTAGTGATGATACCTCCCATGTTCTGAAAAATGGGCTTTGTGTGACATGACTCTACATTTTTAGGTCATCATTTCTCCTTTTTGTATTAATTATCATTTGTCATTTCTACTTATAAATACGAATTATAATGTTAAAATTACTATATAGTTTCCAAAGGTAATGTAACAGTAAAAACTCGATATTCACATTTCAATTTATACTCACTTCATTATTAAATAGATATATTTTTTGAGTAAAAAATAATATAACACACATTTTTAGGAAATAATTATCATTCAAAAAGTTTGGGTCACTACATTCTTCCCTCCTTAATAAATTTCATCCCCAAATTTTTAACTCATTATCTTAGTTGATAAAATGTGTAGGTACTTATGTTTAATTATATCCTCTTATTCCCGCATCTCTTATTAATATTTGTTTTTTTATCCATAATAATTTGATGAGGTTGGTAGTCTTGTTGCATAGAACCTTGCCTCTATAGTCCAATATCTTCATCAGATGATCCTCATAAGAGAGTTCATGTTCATGTTGTACAGCCTTCGGATTCGATACTTGTGAAGGGTCAAGTTTGTATTTCTTCAAGATATATTCATGGGATATATCATGAACATGAGCTAGATTTAGAGGAAGTTCAAGTCGATAGGCCACTTCTCTTATGCGATCAAATATTTTATAGGGGCCAATGTATATGGGTTTGAGCTTTTATTTCTTCCTAAACCACATGAATCTCTTCCAAGGTGAAATTAAAAGGAAGATTTTATCACCGTCATCAAACTCCAAGTCCCTTCAATAGTTTTCATCATAGCTCTTCTTTCGACTCTAAGCATCCTTTAAGTGTTTTTGGATGGTTGAACCTTATAGGTCATCTCTTGCACACGATCAGGCCCAAGAAGCTTTCTCTCACCAACTTCATCCCAACAAGTATGAGTTCTACATCACTTCCCAAATAGAACTTCATAGGGTACCATTTTAATACTTTAATTGAATGTTTTTTATGATAACTCAAATAATAGGGAGATATTGATCCCATACACCTTTAAATTCCATCGATCATGTTCTCAGCATGTCCTCGATTGTTTGAATAGTCCTTTAAGATTGTCCATTAGTTTATGTGTGATAGGCCATACTAAAATTCAATTCAATATTTAGAACATAATGAAGACTTCTCTATAATTTTTTTGTGAACCTTAGATCACAGTCAGACAATATAGAAAGTGGTACCCCATGTAGCCTTACCACTTCCTTCACGTAAATCATGGAAAGTTGGTCAAAAGATAAATCTTCATGAATAGCAATGAAATGGGAATTCTTGGTGAGATAATCCACTATAACACACATCACACCTTTTCCTTTAGAAGTTCTTGAGAGACTAGTGAAAAAATCTATAGTGATATTATCCCACTTCTATGTCGGTATGGGTAGTGGTTATAATACCCCTTTTGGAAGTTATCACTTTTCCTTCACTTGTGGACACATCAGGAACCTTTTAGTGTATTCAGCAATCTCCATTTTCATGTTATCCAACTAATAATGATCATGAAGGTCCCTATAAATTTTAGTTCTTCTGGGATTTATAGAGAAACTAGAGCTATGAGCTTTATCCATTAGCTCCTTCTTTATTTCTAGAATAGATGGAACACATAGAATTGTTTAAAATTTCAGTACACCTTTTCGATCAATATTGAACTCAAGAAACTTATCATTATTCATAGCCTCTATATTCTTCTATAGAAATAATATTCTATTTTATATTTCTTGATCTTCTCTAGTAGTGATGGTTGATAAGTCATTTGGGATAGGTTTGATGATTTCCCTTCACTTACGATTCCCATGTCCAATTTTACTAGGTCTTTGATTAAAAGATCTCCTTTAATACTCAACATTGACAGAATAATTGGGTCTTTCCAACTTAATTCATCAGCAACATTGTTTTATCTTCTAGGTTGATGATGAATTGAATAATCACAATATTTACAAAGTTCCAAACATCCTTTATTTCTTATGATTAATTACTTTTACATGAAAATATACTTCAAACATTGATGGTCTATGTATATATAACATTTCTCCCCATAAATATAATGCCTTCATATTTTAATAGAAAAAAATAACTGCAGAAAGATTTAGGTTATGTGTAGGGTAATTCTGCTCAGGAGGATTCAACTATCAAGAGGCATAAGAAATCACCTTTTCATTTTTTATGAGGATGAACCCAATCCCTTTCATAGATTAATCACTAAAAACAATGAATCCTTCTTCAATAGATTGTAGAGTTAATATGGGTGTAGTAACCGATACCTTCTTTAACTCTAGGAAACTTTCCTCCCACTCCTTAATCTGGATGAACTTTTCCCCTTTTCTAGTTAACTTGGTTAGGGGATTAGAAATTCATGAAATTTTTTTAAAGAACTTATCATAATATCCTATTAAACCAAGGAAACTACGAATCTTAGTTATTATTGTAGGAAGAGGCCACTCCTCCACAAACATTGTCTTGGAAGGGTCAACTGAGATTCCATCATTGGTTACAATATTTCCAAGGAAAGCAACTTTTTTTAACCAAAATTAATATTTTCTCGAATTTCCAAACAGCCTCTCATTCTTCAGAGTTTTCAATAAAACCCTTAGATGATCCTAATTCTCCTTATGAATTTTGAAATATATCATAATATCATCAATAAAAACTACCAAAAAGTTATCAAGGTAGTCCTTAAATATTCTATTCATTAAATTCATAAATATAGTAGGAGCATTAGTTAAGCCTAAGGGCATAACAACAAACTTATAATTCCAATATCTTGACTAGAGGGTAGTTTTTGTAATATATTCTTTATTTACCCTCAATTAATGATAACTACATCGAAGTTCAATCTTAGAGAAGAATTGATCCCCATGAAGTTGGTTAAATAAATCATCAATTCTTGGGAGAGGGTACATATTCTTCACTATGATCCCATTAAGTTATCTATAATCAATGCATAGACACATTGATCCATCCTTATTCTTCACAAAGAGAATAAGTGCTCCCTAAGGATACACACTTGGTCAGATAAACCCCTTCTCCAAAATATCTTGGAGTTGTTTATTTAATTCCTCCAGATACACATTTTTCACTCTATATGTGGACTTTGAAATTGGCTCAGAACTAGGAATTAGCTCAATACAGAACTCTACCTCTCTTTCTAGGGGAGATCTAGGTAAATCCTTAGGAAATAATTCAATGATTCCTGAATGATGGGAATATTTCCTATTCATATCCCTTCATTTCCTTATTCATATTCATCGATCATTTCCTTAAAAATGATATGGTATTTTCTTATAAACAAATATTAGGTTGAGATATCTATTCTTTAAAAACTGTAGGTTTTCCATTCAAGAATGCTGATATTTTCTTGCTTATGTATTTTATCTTAGTATTTTACTTTGTGAAACCATACATCCCTAGTATAATTTCAAATTACATAATGGGAATGACTACTATATTTGTGATGTTATTAAGATCACCAAAGTAAATACTTGAGTTTCTATTCACTATTTATTCTTGGATAATCCCTCCAAGAGTCTTGATAGATAGTTATACATCTAGAACATTAGGGATTGATTCTATATTCTTTAAATACTTGGAGGAAATAAAAGAATGTGTAGAACTAGAATCAAGAAAGTAATTGATAGCTTTGAGAGAATAACAAGAGTACCTACAACCACATTTAGAGATTCAACTTTATCCATCATGATAACAAAAACACAACCTTGCTACCTTGGCCTATGATAAGGTTGATGGTGATTCCCCTCCATTATCTTCAGATTTAGATAGTGATTGGAAAAGTGCCCAAGCTATCCACACTTGAAGCATTGGAATTTAGGATAGTCTTGAACCATCTTCTCTTTGTCTTTAGTATTGATAAGTTGAGGATTTACCTCACTATGATAGTTCCGAGAAATATGGTCATCTCTTCCACACTTGTAACATTTCCCACTCTCAAGAAAGCAGTTTCCAGAATGCTTCTTCCCACATTTATTTCATGTGGAATGTTTCACTTTCTTTCCTCCTCTTCCATGATCAAAGATACTCCCTAATCTTGGATCCATTGATCTCTTATTTTCATTATATTTTTGATACCACTCCGTCTCATCGAACTCCAATTAAACCTTCATAGCACTTCACATTGTCTCATCATAGCTGTCATAGTATTGAATGGAAATATTCTTCTGTAGACGGGGTCTTAGTTCACTAAATAATATATCAACCTTCCTATTAGGATCCATGAAAAATAAAGAGGCGTAATTATAAAGTCTTGTGAATTTCACCTCATAGATACCTAAAGATTCATTTTTCTTATGCTTCATCTCTAGGAATTCCTTCTCTATTTTCGTTCACATTGAATAGGGAAAATAATTTCTAAAAAAGGTTCCCCTAAACTCTTACCACTATATAGCTTCAATATCCCTTATGGAATTCAAATTTTTAATTAATTCCCACCACTGATAAGTTTCTCCCTCCAAATTGTAAATTTCCAGGATGAATTTCTCTTGATCCAAATAAATGTGTATAGAAAATTTTCTTCCTATAGATCTTATCCACTATTCATCGATCAGTGGGTCGGTTGATCCACAAAAAGAATGTGGTTGTTGATGCATAAAGGAATCAATGAAAATATATTCCCTTAAACGTGAATCGGGACACTCATCTAGATTAATGTTATTGTTCTTAACTTGGGAAAGTTGATTAATTATTCTCATGAAGTTTTCCATTATGTCTTTCATTGAAATTTCATCAGCGCCTGGTCTGTTGTGCTCACCATTTATGCAGTATAACAACCCTGCTCTTTATTACACACTTAAACATGATTTATTACAAAAAAATATTAACTTGATACAACATGGAATATCAATAGGTCTACTGTCTTTTGGGCTTAGGAACATTACATAATAGCTTATAACATAAAACATAGAACATCTTTATTGAAAACTTCCTTTACATGACCACTACATTCCCTCGTACATAGAATTGCATGGGATAACCTGAGGACATGCATAAGAAAAGGGTGATCTATAAAGCCTAGTAAGGGAATAAACATGGAATAACATGAGGAATAAAATACATGTTATACAATAGTCATATCAATGGAGCACAAGAGAAACATGAACATAAAGGAATGATAAAGCATGATAATCATAACATGGAAATGTGGTAACAACACTTAACATGGAATTAGCAAGAGCCAAGGCTCATTGCACATGTAGCATGAGTAAACCCTTATTGCACATGAAGAATGAGTAAAACCTCGTTGCACTTGAATTATCATGAGTCAACACCCATTTCACATGACGTATCATGATACTATACTTTACCCAATGTATTGGAGCACTATCAGGGTGCACCCTTCTTAAAAATTTCATTTCAGGCATAATTGTGCCACATGGATCATATAACATGGAATAAATCAACAACATAAGTTATTAAAAGATTAATTAATGTGGAATAAATAAATTAAAGTACCATTTAATATGTAAAGGTACATAGAGGTGAATACCCTAGATAGAGACATGGGTATGGTATTCACTACACAATGATCTTAGCTTGGAAAAACATGGTGCAATTCCGGCTGCATAATGATGTGAAATGAGGATTCATGAAAATGGTTGATGAGAGAGAAAAGGGTGTCTCATCATATATACATTAAATGGACAGTAAAGGGTATTATAGATATATGTCCCAAAATTTTAATAGAATTTAGATGCATAATACAAAATAATTACTTGGATGTAAAATATGAGAGAGAAATCCCTCACGGAATTTAAGCATGGTAATTGGTGTACATGGGAGGCATTAATGAGAGAGAAATGGGTCTACCATTATTCAAACATAAAGAGGGAAGTATGGGGAAGGTGATAAATTATACCCCATCATTTGTAATTGAAAAAAAGGGCATAATAACTTAAATAAAATTGGACAAAATGAGAAAGGAAGAAATCCCTTACTTGGAAGTGTGATCCCAAAGGCTTGGGATAGGCTTGAGAGAGGCTTCTTGAGAGATTGGTTAACCTTGGTATGATTTTAGAAAGATGATTTCATGGGATGGTCGAACTCCAAAGGCTTTTAGTGAAGAGGAAGTGGGAGCTTGGGTGGGTTTATATAGAAAAGGAGAGGGAATTATTTATTATTTAGGTTTGGGACACCTAACATTAAAATAATCAAAACCACAAACCATCCCATGGTTTTTTCTAAAGGGGAGTGGAAAATATATTTTATAAGTCCAATGGCTGAACTTCTTAAAATAATAGGGTTGCATATGTGGAGGTGAGTCACACTCTCAAGGAAAACAATTTAAAAAGATAAAATGTTTTATAAGTCTTTGAGGGTCCACAAAAGCTTTGTAAAATAAATCAAACAAATATAAAATCATTTTATTTTAATTCTAAAACATATATTGGCCAAACATAATGTTTATAGTATTTTGTTATATCACTATTGGGTCATTATGATTTCATAAAACACATTATATATTTAAATGGTCTTTAATTTTTACCCAAAAATTTGACTGTCTTAGAAAATTATGGAAAAATAACTGTTAGATAATTTCGATATCCTGATTCCAAAAATAATATTAATTTTATCTAAATAATTTAATAAATATGTGAATTTTTACTTTTAAAATAAAAACTGATATTTACAAGAAATTCATGGGTTCTGAAAAAAACAGTTTTCAAACCTTAATAAAAATTACAATTGCATTCATAAAATTATATGATCATTTATATTTAATTAAATGTAATTTAATAATAATATTTTATTAAAATATTATTTCATTAAAAAATTTATTAATTCGTTAAAATATATTTCATAGTTGAATATTAACTAAAAATATTATTTGTGCTTTAAAAACTTTTTACAATGTAACAATAATAAAATTAATGAACATTATTTATACAAAAATAATGTACATAGTCATAGTGCTAGGGTATTGTTACATAACCTCTTATAATACCCACATAAGATCGAAGGTTAAGGTGTGTGATGGTGACAAACTCTTGGGGTGGCTCAGATAACATCACTGGGTGGTAATCTCTGTTAACTTCCACTTCTCCTGTAGTCAGTTCTGCTCAAGCTTAATGTGTTCAAGATCGGCTTGGGTTTGGTCAAAAGAGAATCCCAAAGAAACCACCTCCTTTCCAAGCTCCAAAAAATGGTCATTGTATGGGGAAAGTCTACAAGATGAGGCCATCACTTCCTTTGTCTGAGTAAATTGGATTTGTTAAAGACCTATATTTATACTAATCATGTAATCATTGTTCAACAGCTATATTAGCAATAGTCACAATTCATAATGGTATTTTAAAATCCAGAAACATAAAACAAATGAATTTAAAATTTTATATAACCATAATAATAAATTTAATTATATCTATAGTAATTTCCATTAATGAAAGTTTGGGTCGTTACAATCTTCCACCCTTATGGAATTTCACCCTAGAAATTTCCTTTTCCCACACTAAAACAGATGTCGGTAACTCTGCTTCATCACTTCCTCTGATTCCCACGTCTCTTCTTCAAACTTGTGTTTTTTCCACAACACCTTGATGAGGGTCATTGTCTTATTTCATAGAACTTTTTCTATACGATCTAATATCTTCACTGGTTTCTCCTTGTAAGAAAGATCATCCTCTAGTTGTAATACCTCTAAAGAGAGTACATGTGAAGGGTCTAGTATACACTTTCTTAATAGGGATACATGAAAGACATCATGTACTTTGAACATGGTAGGTGGAATTTCTAGTCGATGGGCCACAGCCCCAACACGATAAAGAATATCAAAGAGGCCAATGTACTGAGGACTTAACGTCCCTTTCCTTCCAAACCTCATGACCTTCTTCCATGGATATATACATAGAAATACCATGTCTCCAACTTTAAACTCAAGGTCTCATAAATGGTTATCTTCATAGCTCTTCTGTAAACTCTAGGCTGCCTTGATATGTTGCTGAATAGTTTTCACCTTCTCCACCATTTCTACGAACATTTCTAGTCCTAGCAGCTTATGTTCACCGACTTCATCCCAATATGTTGGTGTTCTGCACCTCTTCCCATACAGGGATTCATAAGGTGTCATGCAGATTCTTGAGTGGAAACTTTTATTGTAGTAGAATTCAACAAGTGGAAGATATTGGTCCCACCCTCCTTTGAAGTCCCTAGAACATGATCTTAACATATCCTATAGTTTATAAATAGTTCGCTCAGATTAGCCATCAGTTTGAGGATGATAGGCCATACTGAAGTTCAGTTTAGTATACAGATCATGTTGAAGACTCTTCCAAAACTTAGAGGTGAATCTTGGATCTTGATTGGATAGAATAGATAGTGGTAATCCATGCAGCCTTACCACTTCCCTGATATATATCCATGCTAGTTGATCCATTGATAAATCATTCCGAATTACAATAAATTATGCAGACTTTGTAAGATGATCCATAACAACCCAGATTATATTATTGCATTTTTTTGTCTTCGAATGTCCGGAGACAAAGTCCATTGTGATTTTATCCCATTTCCATACTGGTATGGGCAATGGTTACATCATCCCCTTAGACTTCTACCTCTCTACCATAACTTGCTGACACACCAGGCACTTTGATATATACTCAGTGATCTCCATCTTCATATTATCCCACCAATAATGATCATAGAGATCTCGATACATCTTTGTGTTTCCTGGGTGAATAGAGAAATTTGAACTATGTGCATCATCCAAAAGTTCCTTATTCAACTCTAAACTTGATGGAACACATAGTCTTTTCCCAAATCTCACAATTCATTCTTCATTAACATTGAACTCTGAGGATTTCCCTTTTTTGATAGCTTCCACTTTTTTCAGAACTCCCACATCATTCTTTTGATCATCCTTTAACCTTTATAAAAGAGATGGTTGAGAAATAATTTGTGAAAGGGTTGATGATGTTCTTTATTTATGATTCCCATGTCCATCTTCAACAAGTTTATGAAGATTGGATCCTTCTAAATTCTCATCAATGATAGAATTGTTGGGTCTTTTCTACATAGAGCATCCTCAAACTTGTTCTCTTTCCCAGGGTGGTAATGGATTGAGCAGGCATAGTCTTTGATCAGCTCTTACCATCTTTGTTGGTGCATGTTCAGCTCTTTCTGTGTGAATATATACTTGAGGCTTTTTTGGTTCGTATATATTTAACACTTCTCCCCCAAAGATATAATTCCACCAAATTTATAAAGTGAAGATCACCGCAGCCAACTCCAAATCATGTGTTGGATAATTCTGCTCATGAACTTTCAATTGACTTGAAGCATAAGCAATGACTTTGTCATTTTTCATCAACACGCAGTCCAGGCCCTTCTTTGAATCATCACTGAATACCACAAAAAGTTCTCCACTTTCCTATAAAGTGAGCACGGGCACAGTGATAAGCCTCTTTTTTAACTCCTTGAATCTTTCTTCACATTCATCACTCCAAGAAAACTTTACTCCCTTCTGATTTAGCTTGGTAAGAGGGTTGTACAATCGTGGGAAATTTCTCACAAATCGTCGATAATATCCAGCTAACCCCAAGAAGCTACAGATATCCATTAAAGATGTTGGCCTCAACCATCCCTCAATTTCATCTATTTTGGTGGGATCCACAGATTTCACATTGATTGTGATGATGTTGCCTAATAATGAGACCTCCATCAACCAGAACTCACACTTGTTGTACTTTTCATATAGATTCTCCTTCCACAAGGTCTCTAGTATAGTTCTTAGATGATCCCCATGATCCTCCTTGTTTTTGGAGTATATCAGAATATCATCTATAAAGAATACCAAAAATTTGTCGATGTAATCCTTAAAGACTCTATTCATCAAGTCCATGAAGGTTGTTAGAGCATTAGTGAGTCTGAAAGGCATTACTATGAATTCATAGTGCCTGTATCTTGTACGAAAAGCAGTCTTGTGGATATCTTCCTTCTTCACCCTTACATTATAATATCCCAACTGGAAATCCACCTTGGAGAAGTATTGTGCTCCACGTAGCTGATCGAACAAGTCATCAATTCATGGGAGAGGATACTTGTTATTTATCATGATTTTATTAAGCTCGTGATAATCGATAAAAAGGCACATTGACCCATCCTTTTTCTGGATGAAGGGGACTGGTGCACCCCATGGTAAAGCACTTGAGCGTATAAACCCTTTATCCAGATTCTCCTATAGAGTTATCTTCACCTCCTCAAGCTCCACAACATCCATTCTATATGGAGCCTTGGATATTGGCAATTCCCTGGGTATAATATCAATTGATAATTCAACATCTCTTCTAGGAGGAAGACCAGGAAATTTATCGAGAAACACTTTAGTGAATTCCCTCACAATAGACATGCCTTCAAGTATGGTTAACTCCTTAGACTCAATAATCTAATCCAGATATGCCTACTCATATGTTAGAAATATCCATGCTTGAGATGATAGAACTAAATAAGATTCATCTTCCTCCTTGCACTTGTATATAATCAGGGGTTGATTCTACACAGGGAGAGTGATTTCCCTCTCACAGTAATTTATGTTGGCTCTATATAAGGAAATCCAATCCATGCCAAGAATTTCATCAAATTCCACCAAAGGGAGTATGAAGAGGTTTTCTGGGAAATTCAATCCACGGATTATTATAGGGGAGGGGTTATATTCATTGGATGAAAGGATTACCCCATTTGTCGTACTCACCGACATCTTTACTTCCATGATTTTTGGTGGTGTTGGGATTGTTCGACTAATCATTTGGGACATAAAATAATGCGTAGAACCTAAATCAAAAAGTATGTTCCCTATTCATGAATGAATAACTAGTGTACCTGTCACCACTACATTTTCGAGTTTCACTTCGGTAGTATTGATGGAAAAAGCTCGCTCTTGGTACCTTGGAGGTTGTTTGTTGCCTCCAAAAACCCTTGTCTTGGGGCACTGATTTGGAAGATGCCCTGGTTCTTTTCATTTGTAGCAATGAAAAATGCGTTGAGGTTCGAACGAAACAATCTTATCCTCTATTGAAGTTGTGAGTTTTTCTTTACAGTAGTTAATAGCTAGTTTCCCTTCTCTTCCACACCAAAAGCATTTCCTCATCCCCTTCAGGAAATTTCCAAGGTTCTTCTTTCCACATCTTTGGCAAGTGGGGTGTTGGATCTTCTTTGCACCATTGGATTTATCCATCAGATTGCCATCATTGAAGTCCATCTTACACTTATTATCCCCATGATACCCCTGAGATTCTCTGATCTTTATTTCAAACTTGAGGTCACATCGGACAATATCCTTATATATGTTGAAGTCACGGATCGCCAACGCTTTCTATAGGCAAGGTTTCATCCCACCAAAGAATTTTTCAACCTTTCATTCAGGGGTAATGACAAAGTCAGAGTCGTATCGTGAAAGACTTGTGATGTTTTCCTCATATGCTCTGACAGATTCGTCATCTTTTTTCTTGAGGTCAAGGAAGTCCCTTTCCATCTTAAGTCGGAGGGTGCTTGGAAAATATTTATCAAAAAACATCTTCTCGAAATCCTTCCATCTAACACCTCGATCTCCTCCTTTGGCTTCGTATTTTTAATCAACATCCACCATTGATCAGCTTCACCCTCCATATGATAAGCAGCTAGGATAACCTTCTCTTGTTCCAAACATTGAAGGATGGAGAAGATCTTTTCAATGGATTTGATCCATTTTTCAGTGATTGAGGGATCAGATGATCCATTAAAACCCGGACGCCTTTGTCTCATGAAGCTCTCGATAGTGAATTTTTCTTTCTTATGGGGTGTTGAACATTCCTCTTCACCCATGTTTCTATTCAAATCTTGAGTTAACTGAGAGATAATCATGACAAAGTTCATGATTCCCATTCCCATCATATTGGGTATCTCATTAGCACAGTCATCACATTGATCTCCACATTGGTTGTTAGCCTGAGTCCTCCTATTACCATCCATTGGATAGAATAAAAGGAAAGTTAGGGGTAATACATAAAGGTTAATCCAAGGACAAAAGTGATGACTTATAAATAACTTTTATTTCCTTAACTTGTGAATCCATAGGCTTCAATCTATTCTATTCATGATCTACTTTATAACATATATTCTTAGGGGAATTTTTTCATTCCCTTAATAAGGGTTCATAATAATCTTGTGAATTTACCAAGGAATATCTCCTGGGAGTGTCGTAACCAAGAGTGCAGTAAGGTCTGTTATCGCGCACCAGTTCCTATTCGAGACTAGCTCAAAGCGATGTTTTTGGGTTTTACCCCTAGGATACATATGTGCAAGAGTTGCCTCTAGCTACTCATATCCAGACAGGGATGTATTTGCTTGATAAACCACTTAGTCAATACTCAACAATACTTAGGGATGTTTTTATTATACTTATTCTTCTCTATAAGTCTTCACTAGGGTTTTCTAATCCAAATCCAAAAAATAACTAAACCTATCCTCGGATGCCAACTATAACAACCCTTCTCTTTATTACACACTTAATAATGATTTATTACATAAAATATTCACTTGATACAACATGAAAGATCGATATTTCTAGTGTATTTGGGTTTAGAAACATTACATAATAGCTTAGAACATAAAACACACAACATCTTTATTGAAAACTTCCTTTACATGACCACAATATTCCCTCACACTTGGCATTTCATGGGATAACATGAGAACATGCATAAGAAAAGGGTGAGCGATAAAGCCCAATTAGGGAATAAAAATGGAATAACATGAGCAATAAAATAAATTTTAGAAAACAGGCATATCAATGGTTCACAAGAGAAACATGAACATAAAGGCATGATAAAGCTTGATAATCATAACATGGAAATTTGGGAATAACACTTAACATGGAATTAGCATGAGCCAAGGCTCATTGCACATGAAGCATGAGTAAACCCTCATTGCACATGAAGCATGAGTAAAGCCTTGTTGCACTTGAATTATCATAAGTAAACACCCATTGCACTTGATGTATCATGATACAATACTTTACTCAATGCATTGGAGCGCTATTAGGGCGCACACTTCTTAAACATTTCATTTCATGCATAAGTGTGCCACATGGATCATATAACATGGAATCAATCAAAATAATAAGTTATTATATGATTAATTAATGTGGAATAAGTACATGAAAGTACCATTAAATATGTATAGGTTCATAATGGTTAATACCCTTGATAGAGACATGGTTATGGTATTCACTACACAATGATCTTGGCTTGGAAAAAGGTTGTGCAATTTCAGCATCATAACAACGTGACATAAGGATTCATGAAAATGTTTGATGAGAGAGAAAAGGGTGTCTCATCATATATACATAAAATGGATAGTAATGGGGTCTTATAGATACATGTCCCAGTAAACATAATGGAATTCAGATACATAATACAAAATAATTACTTGGATGTAAAAGAGGAGAGAGAAATCTCTTATGGAATTTCATTATGGTTACGGGGGTACATGGGAGGCATTAATGAGAGATAAAGGGGTCTCCCATTATCCAAAAATAAATAGGGAAGTATGGGGAAGGTTTTAAATTATACCCCAACATTTCTAATTGAAAACAAAAGGGCATAACAACTTAAAGAATATTTGAAAAAATGAGAAAGGAAAAAATCCCTTACTTGGAAGTGTGATCCCAAAGGCTTGGGAGAGGCTTGAGATAGGCTTCTTGGGAGATTGGAGAACCTTGGGAGGATTGTAGAGAGAGGAGGCCAGGGGTTGTTAAAACTCTAAAGGCTTTGAGTGAAGAGGAAGTGGGAGCTTGGGTGGGTTTATATAGGAAAGGGGAGGGAATTCATTATTATTTAGGTTTGGGACACCTCACATTAAACTAATCAAAACCACAAACTAGGCCATGGTTTTTACCCATCGTTTTTGCCCAAGGGGAGTGAAAAAAAATATTTTATAAGGGAAATGGTCAAACTTCTTAAAATAATAGGGTTTCTTATGTGGAGGTGAGTCACACTCTCAAGGAAAACAATTTAAAAAGACAAAAAATTTTATAAGTCTTGGAGGGTCCAAAAAAGATTTGTAAAATAAATAAATAAAATATAAAATCACATTATTTTAATTATAAAATATATATTGGCCGAAAATAATTTTTATAGTATTTTATTACATCACTATTCGGTCATTATGATGTTATAAAACACATTATATATTTAAACAGTATTTAATTTTTACCCAAAAATTCGACTATCTCAAAAAATTATGAAAAATTCAATGTTGGATAATTTCGACGTTCTGATTCCAAAAATAATAATAATTTTATCTAAATAATTTTATAAATATATTAATTTTTACTTTTAAAATAAAAACTGCCATTTATCGAAAATTCATTGGTTCTGGCAAAAACAGTTTTCAAACCTTAATAAAAATTAAAATTGCATTCATAAAATTATTTGATCATTTTTATTTAATATAAAGAAATTTAATAATAATATTTTATTAAAATATTATTTAATTCAAAAATCCATTAATTCATCAAAATAGATTTCTTATTTGAATATTAACTAAAAATACTATTTTTGTTTTAAAAACTATTTACAAAGTAACAATAATAAAATGAATGCACATTCTTTATACAAAAAAGTCATAGTGATAGTATCTTATTACATAACCCCTTATAACACCTACATAAGATTGAAGGGTAAGGTGTGCGATAGTGACAGACTCTTGGGGTGGCTCAGATAACATCGCTCGGGTGATAATCTATGTTAACTTCCACTTCTCCCATAGTCAGTTCTGCTCAAGTTTAACATGTTCAAGCTTGGATTGGGCTTGGTTAAGAGATAATCCCAATGATGCTACCTCCTTTTTGAGCTCTGAAAAATGGGATTCATATGGGGCAATTCTACTAGATGAGGTCATCGCTTCCTTTTTTTGGGTAAATTAGATTTGTTAAAGCCCTATATTTATACTAATCATGTGATCACTATTCAATGTCTATATTAGAAATGTTCAAAATTCATAATGGTATTTTAAAATCCAAAAACATAAAACCAATGAAGTTCAAATTTTTTATAACCATAATAATACATTTAATTAGATCAAGAAGAATTTCAATTAATGAATGTTTGGGTCATTACAATCTTCCACCCTTAAGAAATTATTCCCTTGAAATTTCCTTTTCCCACACTAAAACAGATGCGGGTAACTGTGCTACATCACTTCCTCTAATTCCCATTTCGCTTCTTCAAACTTGTGGATTTTCCACAACATCTTAATGAGGGTCATTGCCTTATTTCATAGAACTTTATCTCTATAATCTAAGATCTTCACTTGTTTCTCCTTATAAGAAATATCATCCTCTAGTTGTACTAACTCTGAAGAGAGTACATGTGAAGGGTCTAGTATGTACTTCCTTAAGAGGGATACATGAAAGACATCATGTACTTTGTCCATGGTAGGTGGAAGTGCTAGTTGTTAGGCTAGATCCCCAACATGATCAAGAATCTCTAAAGGGCTGATGTACCTAGGACTTAACTTATCTTTCTTTACAAACCTCATGAACTTCTTCTATGGAGATATGCATAGAAATACCATTTATACAACTTTAAACTCAAGGTCTCTTCGACGGTTATCTGCATAACCCTTATGTAGATTATGGGCTGCCTTGATATGCTGCTGAATTTTTTTCACCTTCTCCACCATTTCTTCGACCATTTTTGGTCCTAGCAGCTTACGTTCACTGACTTCATCCCAACATGTCAGTGTTTTGAAACTATTTCCATATAGGACTTTATAAGGTTCCATTCAGATGCTCGAGTGGAAACTCTTATTGTAGGAGAATTCAACCAGTGGAATATGTTTCTCCCACCCTCCTTTGAAGTCCATAGAACATGATATTAACATATCCTCTAGTGTCTAAATGGTTCACACAGATTGGCCATCAGTTTGAGAATGATAGGTAGTACTGAAGTTTAGTTCAGTATCTAGAGCATGTTGAAGACCCTTCCAAAACATAGAGGTGAATCTTGGACCTCGATTGGATACAATAGATAGTGGTAATCCATGCATCCTTACCACTTCCCTAATATATATATGTGTGTGTGTTTGTGTTTGTTCCAGTTGATCCAATGAGAAATACTTTAAAATTGAAATAAAGTATGCATACTTCATAAGATGATCCAAAACAAACAATATTACATTGTTGCCTTTGTTTTTCTTCGGAAGTCCGGTGACAAAGTCCATGGTGATGTTCTCCCATTTCCATTCTGGTATGGGAAATGGTTTCATCATCCCCTTAGACTTCTACCTCTCTGCCTTCACTTTCTGACACCCCAGGCACTTTGATATATACTCAGAGATCTCCTTCTTCATATTATCCCACCAATAATGCTATCGGAGATCTCGATACATCTTTGTGTTTCCTGGGTGAATAGAGAAATTTGAACTATGTGCATCATCCAAAAGTTCCTTATTTAGCTCTAAACTTGATGGAACACATAGACTTTTCCCAAATCTCACAATTCTTTCTTCATTAACATTGAACTCTGAGGATTTCCCTTTTTTATGGCCTCCACTTTGTTCAGAATTCCCACATCATCCTTTTGAGCATCCTTTAACCTTTTCAAAATAGACAGTAGAGAAATCATTTGTGAAAGGATTGATGATTTTATTTTGTTTATGATTCACATGTCCATCTTCATAAAGTCTAAGAAGATTGGATCCTTCTCAATTCTTATAAATGGTAGAATTGTTGGGTCCTTTATACTTAGAGAATTTTCCACCTTGTTTGCCTTCCCAGGGTGTTAATGGATTGAGCAGTCATAGTCTTTGATCAGATCTAACCATCTTTTTTGGTGCATGTTCAACTCTTTCTGTGTGAATATATACTTGAGGCTTTTGTGGTCCGTGTATATTTCACACTTCTCCCCAAAAGAGATAATGAAGCCAAATTTATAAAGCAAAGATAACTGCATCCAAATCCAAATCATGTGTTGGATAATTCTGTTCATGAACATTCAATTTCCTTGAAGAATAAGTAATGACTTTGTCATTTTTCATCAACACACAGCCCAGGCCCTTCTTCAAAGCATCATTGAATACCACAAAATGTTCTCCACCTGTGGGTAAAGTTAGCACGGGCACAGTGATAAGCCTCATTTTTAACACCTTGAAGCTTTCTTCACATTCATCACTCCAAGAAAACTTCACACCCTTCTAAGTTATCTTAGTAAGAGGGTTGGATAATCATGAGAAATTTCTCACAAATCGTCGATAATATCTAGCTAACCCTAAGAATCTATGGATATTCATTATCGATGTTGGCCTCATCCATCCCTCAATTGCATCTGTTTTGGAGGGATCCACAGATATCCCATTTCTTGTGATGACATGGTCCAAGAATGAGACATCCTTAAACTAGAACTCACACTTGGTGTACTTTTCATATAGATTATCCTTCTGCAATTTCTCTAGTACATTTCTTAGATTCTCCTCATGATCCTCCTTGGTTTTGGAGTATATCAAAATATCATCTATAAAGACTACCAAAAATTGGTCAAGGTAATCCCTAAAGACTTAATTCATCAAGTCCATGAAGATTATTGGATAATTAGTGAGTCTGAAAGGCAATACTATGAATTCATAGTGCCTGTATCTTCTACAAAAAGCAATCTTGGGGGTATCTTCCTTCTTCACCCTTACTTGATAATATCCTGACTACAAATCCACCATGGATAATTATTGTTCTTCTTGCAGCTGATCGAACAATTCATCAATTCTTAGTAGAGGATACTTGTTATTTATCATGATTTTATTAATCTCATGATAATCAATGAAAAGGTGCATTGACCCATCCTTCTTCTTGACGAAGAGGACTGGTGCACCCCATAGTGAATCACTTGGGCATATAAATCATTTATCCAGATTCTCTTGTAGTTCATTTTTCAGCTCCTCAAGTTCCACAATAGCCATTCTATATGGAGTCTTGGATATTAACAATTCCCCAGGTATAAGATCAATTGAGAATTCAACATCTCTTATAGAAGGAAGACCATGCAATTCCTGGGGAAACACTTCAGTGAATTCCATCACAATAGGTATGTTTTCAAGGGTGGTTTCCTCCTTAGACTCAATCATTTGAGCCAGATATGTGTGCTCATAGTGTATTAATATCCATTCTTGAGATGATGGAGCTAAATAAGATTCATCTTCCTCCTTTCACTTTTATAGAATTGGGGGTCGATTCTCCACATGGAGAGTGATTTTCCTCTCACAACAATTTATGTTGGCTCTATATAAGGAAAGTCAATCCATGCCAAGAATTACATCAAATTCTACCAGAGGGAGTTTTAAGAGGTTAACCAGGAAATTAAATCCACATATTATTACATTGGAGGAGTTATATTCATGGGATGCAAGGATTTCCCCATTTTTCATACTCACTGACATCTTTACTTCCATGATTTTTGGTGGTGCTGGGATTTTTCTACTAAACTTGTGGGATATAAAAGAATGCATAGAACCTAAATCAAAAAGTATGTTCACTATTCTTGAATGAATAACTAGAGTACCTATCACCTCTTTGTTATCGGGGTTCACTTTGGTAGTAGTGATGGAAAAAAATCACCATTGCTGCCTTGGAGATTGTTGGTTGCCTCCAAAAACCCATGTCTTAGGGAACTGATTTGCAAGATTCTATAGTTCTTTGCAGTTGTAAAAATGAACAATGTATTAAGGTTCGAACAGAGCACTCTTCTCCTCTGTTTCAGCCACAGGTTTTTCTTTCCAGTAGTTAACAGCTAGGTTCCTTTCTCTTCCACGCCTAAATAATTTCCTCATCCCCTTCAGGCAATTTTTGGAGTGCTTCTTTCCACACCTTTGGCAAGTGGGGTTCTAGATCTTCTTAGCGTAGTTGGATTTATCCATCGGACCACCAATATTGAATTCCACCTTATGCTTCTTATCCCCATTATATCCCTGAGATTATATGATCTTATTTTCGACCTTGAGGGCACATCGAACAATTTCCTCATAGCTGTCGAAGTCACAGATTGCCAGCGCTTTTTGTAGGCTAGGTTTCATCCCACCAAATAAGTTTTCACTATTGCATTCGGGGGTAATGACAAAGTCATAGGCATATCATGCAAGCCTTGTGATTTTTTACTCATACGCTCTGAAAAATTCGTCATCTTTTTTCTTGATGGTAAGAAAGTCCCTTTCCATCTTAAGTTGGAGGGTGCGTGGAAAATATTTATCTAAAAACATCTTCTGGAAATCATTCCATTACAATGCCTTGATCTCCTCCTCAGGCTTCGTATTTTTTATCAATGTTCCCCATTTATCAGCTTCACCCTCTATACGATAAGCAGCCAGGAGAACCTTCTCTTTTTCAGAACATTTAAGGATAGAGAAGATATTTTCAATGGATTTGAAAAATTGTTTGGTGATTGAGGGATCAGATGATCCATTAAAAGTAGGAGGCCTTTGTCCCATGAAGCTCTCGATAGCAACTTGTTCTTTCTTAGGGGGGTGTTGAATGTTCCTCTTGACCCATGTTTCTATTCAAATCTTCCGTTAACTAAGAGAGAAGCATGAAAAAGTTCGTGATTCTCACTCCCATAGGATTGGTCATCTCATTAGCATAGTCATCACATTGATCTTCAAATCAGTCGTTAGCCCGAGTCCTCCTATTACTAGCCATTGGATGGAATAAAAGGAAAGTTAGGGGTAACACATAAAGGGTAATCCAAGGAAAAAACTGATGAATTATAAATAAATTTTATTTCCTTAACTTATGAATCCATAGGCTTTAATCTATACTATTCATGATCTACGTTCTAACATATATTCTTAGGAGAATTTTTTCATTCCCTTAATAGGGGTTCATGCTAAGCTTGTGAATTTATCAAATCATATCCCCCAAGAGTACTGTAACCAAGAGTGAAACAAGGCCTGTTGTCTTGCACCAGTTCCTGTTCGAGTCTAGCTCAAAGTGGTGTTTTTGGGTTTTACCCCTAAGATACATCTGTGCTAGAGATGCCTCTACCTTCTCGTATCCAGACAGGGATGTATTTTGTTAATAAACCACTTAATCAATACTCACCAACACTTAAGGATGTTTTTATTACACTTATTCTTGTCTTTAGGTCTTCACTGTGGTTTTCTAATCCTAATCCCAAAAATAACTAAACTTATCCTCTAATACCAACTATAAAAACATGTCTCCTTATTACACACTTAAACATGATTTATTACAAAAAAATATTCACTTGATACAACATAGAATATCGAGAGTAATAGTGTATTTGGTGATTACAAACATTACATAACATCTTATAACATAAAACACACAACATCTTTATTTAAAACTTCCTTTATATGACCACTATATTCCCTCGTACTTAGCATTGCATGGGATAACCTGAGGGCATTCATAAGAAAAAAAGTGAGCTATAAATCCCAGTAAGGGAATAAACATGGAATAACATGAGGAATAAAATACATGTTATATAATAGGTATATCAATAGAGCACAAGAGAAACATGAAAATAAATTCATGATAAATCATGATAATCATAACATGGAAATGTGGCAACAACACTTAACATGGAATTAGCATGAGCCAAGACTCATTGCACATGGAGCATGAGTAAACCCTCATTGCAAATGAATCATGAGTAAAACCTCATTTTACTTGAATTAGCATGATTCAACACCCATTTGAAATGATGTATCATGATACTATACTTTACCCAATGCATTGAAGTGCTATCAGGGTGCACCCTTCTTAAACATTTTATTTCATGCATAAGTGTGGCACATAGATCATATAACATGGAATAAATCAACATCATAAGTTATTCCATGATTAAGTAATGTGGAATAAATAGTTAAAAGTACCATTCAATATGTATAGGTTCATAAAGGTGAATACCATTGATAGATACATGGGTATGGTATTCACTACATAATGATCTTGGATTGGAAAAACGCGGTGCAATTTTGGCAGCATAACGACGTGACATAAGGAATCATGAAAACAGTTAATGAGAGAGAAAAGGGTGTCTCATCATATATACATGAAATGGAAAGTAAGGGTTATTATAGATACATGACCCAACAAACTTATTTGAATTTAGATGCATAATAAAAAAGAATTTCTTGGATGTAAAAGAGGAGAGAGAAATCCCTCAAGGAGTTTTAGCATGGTAACACATGTACATGGGAGGCATTAATGAGAGAGAAATGGGTCTCCCATTATCCAAACATAAAGAGGGCGGTATGGGGAAGGTTTTAAATCATACCCCAACATTTTTAATTGAAAAAAAGGGCGTAACAACTTAAAGAAAATTGGACAAAATGAGAAAGGAAGAAATCCCTTACTTGGAAGTGTGATCCCAAAGGATTGGGAGAGGCTTGAGAGAGGCTTCTTAGGAGCTTGGGGCACCTTGGGAGGATTCTAGATAGAGGATGGTATGGGTTGGTCAAACTAAAAAGTCTTTTAGTGAAGAGTAAGTGGGAGCTTGGGTGGGTTTATATAGGAAAGGAGAGGGAATTCTTTATTATTTAGGTTTGGGACACCTCACATTAAACTAATCAAAACCACAAACCAGCCCAGGGTTTTTTTACATGGTTTTTTCCAAAGGAGATTGGAAAAAAAATATTTTATAAGGCCAATCACCTGACTTCTTAAAATAATAGGGTTGCTTATGTGGAGGTGAGCCACACTCTCAAGGAAAACAATTTAAAAAGACAAAATGTTTTATAAGTCTTGGAGGATCCACAAAATCTCTGTAAAATAAATCAAACAAATATAAAATAACATTATTTTAATTATAAAACATATATTTGCAGAAAATAATGTTTATAGTATTTTATTACATCACTATGGGGTCATTATGATGTCATAAAACACATTATATATTTAAATGGTATTTAATTTTTTCCAAAAAAATCGACTGTCTTAGAAAATTATGAAAAATTTTCCATTGGATAATTTCGATGTTCTGATTCTAAAAATAATATTGATTTTATCTAAATAATTTTAGAAATATTTTAATTTTTACTTTTAAAATAAAAACCAACATTTACCTAAAATCCATGGGTTCTGACAAAAAAAGTTTTCAAACCTTAATAAAAATTACTATTGCATTCATAAAATTATGTGATCATTTATATTTAATAAAATGTAATTTAATAATAATATTTTATTAAAATATTATTCACTTCAAAAATCTATTAATTCATCAAAATATATTTCTTAGTTGAATATTAACTAAAAATACTATTTGTGATTTAAAAACTATTTAATAAGTAACAATAATAAAATGAATGCACATTTTTTATAAAAAAATAATGTACATAGTCATAGTGCTAGGGTCTTGTTACATAACCCCTTATAACCCCCACATAAGACTGAAGGGTAAGGTGTGTGATGGTGACAGACTCTTGCGGTGGCTCAGATAACATCGCTCGGGTGGTAATCTCTATTAACTTCCACTTCTCCCCTCGTAGGTTCTTCTCAAGCTTAACGTCTTCAAGCTCGACTTGGGATTGGTCAAGAGAGAAGCCCAATGATGCCACCTCCTTTCCGAGCTCCAAAAAATGGACTTTTTATGGGGCAAGTCTACTGGATGAGGTCATCTGTAAGATCCCATTTTTTGGAAAGGTATGTTTTTGTTATGTTTTCGGTTGAACCCTTTGTTTTTGGGACTTTAAAATGTTTCCTAAAAGTGTGAGAGGCCTTGGGGGTGTTTCGGGGGCTTGGGGCATAGAAGAAAGGAAATTTGGGCAAGACAGGACAGGGCACACTGCCTTCACACGTCCAGGTAAACTGTGCGGCCTGCCCAGGCTAAACCGTGCGACCCTTCCTCCTCCAGACAGAAGCATGTGCACGGGTTGTGCACGGTTTTCCAAACCGTGAGGCTAAACCGTGAAACACCTCCTCCTCCGGATAGTGGCATGCGCACGGTTTGTGCACGGTTTTCCAAACTGTGCGGACAAACCATGCGGCCACTTAAAGTTTGAAAACATTACAAGTTTTCCACTCTGGGCTTTAAAATCCCACTTAGTATTTCCTTTTATTTCCTCCCTCTCCACCCTAGGCACGAACCAAATCACCCAAAGGCTCCAAGAGATCGATCTCCCTCGTTTCTAAGGCGTTTTTGGTTCCATTGGTTGCGGATTGAAGATCTGGGTAAGGCTAATCCTATCCTTGATTCTATTTTTGGTTTAGGGTTTGTATCTTCTCTCCCTCTTGTTCTGAAGCTCTAAAACCTTATCTTTTGGGTGATTTTTAGGTTGAATCTCTAAGGGTTGGTCAGATCGGGGTCTAAAGACTTGATTGAGAGTGTGTTCAACCGCGGATTCAAGGTAGGTGGTCTACAAGTGATATCCCATAGTTATTTGGGTATTTGTGCATGTTTAGTTGTGTTCTTGCATTCCTTGGGTTATGTTTTGGATAACCTTGTCATTTTTGGTAATAATGGTGTTTAAAATTTCAAATGGGAGCCCTCGCGATCCCTGTGGGATGTGTTTAGATAGACTTGACCTAATTTGGGGCCATCCATGGGATGTGCCAGCTTTTCCTAGATTTAGGGATTGATATTAAACAAGTGACCTTGTAGTAATGAATTGTAGAGACCCTGATAAATATGTAGGAAATATTGGATGAACTTGGAATATAAGTTAGGTGATGCACCTAGACTTGGAAATAACCTAATGGTTAAAGTGGAATGGGTTAAATGGTTGATTCATGGGAATGATGAACGGGTTAAATGGGTTAATGTGTAAAATGATTAAAGACCATAATGGGATAGATTATGGGTTTAATGTTGAATGCTTACTGAGATAGGCATAATACATGGGAATTGGGTGAATGGTTAGATGATGTGAAATGGTAATGTGTTAATGGGTTAAATAATGATGTGGATTCCCATGTTGGTTGTTGTGAATAGTATTTGTTGAAGGGAAATGGTTTGGATGGTTGATGGTTACTTATATATAAGCATGTGCACATGGCTTCGTAGAGTGGGGTATGACATGAGGATCTACGCCCACGGGTCGAGCTAAGACTGTGGTTCTAAACTCCACCCTAAATGCATGGGTTAGGAAAGGGGACTGAGGGTCTATTCTCATAACGGTTATATCCACCCGGACTAAGGCTTCGAGGTGAGGTTATGGTTTCTATGAGGGGTTAGTCCTAGTGAGATAGTATAATGATGTGTTTACCCTCTTACATATGATTTTCAGCCTTAGACCCATGTAACATAATGAATGTGATTAACCCATGGAAATGTGATGAAATGATAAGTGATGATAATTGGTAATAGATGAATGGTAATGGAAGTGGCAATGGCTTTGGTTCTGAACTGGTTAGTGGCACCTTAATTAATTACTTGGAAATTATCATTCATATTCATGTTGCATGCACTACTTGCTTATACAGGATATTTTGTAGACACTGTTGGTAGTGGCCTACTGAGTTGTACTCACACCCTGCTCAGGCCGCTGTTGGGTACCCGAGCAGACTTCATGTTTGCAGGTCAGGATAAGGGAAAAGGTCCTTTCTAGATAGTGATTAGACATGGGTAGCACTTGGTGGAGCATCCAGACTTGGAGTCATGACTATTTTGGGGATTTTGCCATTGTCTTTATTTTGGATTTTGTTCACCCTTGCACTTGTAGTATGACATGGAATATTTACTATTGGAAATGTTTATTATACATGTTCCTTGTTTATTGGTAATTTTTTCCACTATTTGGTTTATTTATATCATGGATTACTCTAATAAAAAGGGGGTATAGTCTCCCCACTTGACTCTATAGACCCCTACAGCTAGTCGGCAGCCTTTGGCGTATGGGGAGGTGCACTTAAGTTCATGTATCCACCCGGCTCGGAGCACCAGTTTAGTTGCTTCCAGCCCGACGACGTTACAAAGTGGTATCAGAGGAGGTCTTTCTTATCCTTCTCTGAGGTCGTGTTATTTGGGATTGGTATCCAAGGGTTAATACATTTCAGGCCTTGGTAATGAGCTTGTGCTTGGGAGTAGTTAACCCATGTGTGAGGGAATACCCAAGTCACCCTGGGTGGGAATTGTTTTTCTCGGTTGTGTGTTGTTACAGTTGATGATATTTCACCGTTGGGTGATGCACATGTTGTTTGATGTGACTGTTTTATGATATTTGGCTTGTGTCCTTAACGGCATGAGGATTTTCAATAATGTATCATTATAGGCACCTAGGGAGATAGGTGACATACATTGTGTTATACACACGCACGGGATGGGTGTGTGAGGCAGGAAAGTAGGGTGCATCATACATTTCATGAAACCAAGGAGTAATTAGAAGAATGAAATAAAACAAGTAGTCTGTGGTAGCTAGTGAATAGATTTTGATGAAGTCGTGAAAGTTTATGGTATGCGTGATAAATCTCGTGCTTGGAAATGTAGAGAAATGCCACCATGATGTCAGTTACTAGTTGGGCAGTGAGAGGATGTTTCTGAGAACACTCCTCCAGTAGAAGAGCAAGAAAATGTGGTGATCAATGATGGTAGAGAAGACCAGTTTCAGGATAACTTGGCTCGCCTTATGCAGATGATGGATCGGGAACCAGGGTGGGTTTCACTGATTATGTTTGAGCTGACCAGGGAGTTCCAGCTGCAACACCATCCGACCTTCACCAGAGAGGGTGGGCCTGAGGCAACGGAGTTTTGGTAAGAGTTTTTCCAAACGATACTGGACCATCTGGAGATCCCTGCTGAGAAGCGAGTAAAGTTGGCCATTTATATGCTACGGGGCCAGGCTAGGCATTGGTGGGACATTCAGGCTCAAATCGAGAAGGTTGAGGGAATGTCGTGGAAGGTTTTTCAGGAAATTTTTTTGGAGCATTCTTATGCAGAGACTTTGAGGTAGGAGCAGGCTGCATAGTTTATGAGCCTGAATTAGGGATCACTATCGGTGATGGACTATGCTAGTCGCTTCATTTATTTGAGATACTTTGTCCCAGTGTTAGTAGGTTATGAGGCAGCAGTAGCAAAGCATTTCTAGGATGGGCTGAGACATGAGATCAGGTGACAAGTAAACATATTCTGCTTGAAGATGTTCGTAGAGGTAGTAGATTAGGAACTGGTCTCTGAAGGAAACCTGAAGGGAGATTTGGGTAGTGGGCTTGTGGTGCCAGTGGGGCAGATGAGCGGTGCAGCTACCAAAGGTCGGAAGCGACGCCATGAGATCTCACAGCATGTAGGAAGTGTGAAAAGTGGCCGGAAGAGAGGGTCAGCCTCTCAGAGTGGAAATCATGTGTTCTGCTATCAGTATAGTAGGACAGGGCATATGTGTGGTCTGTGTCCTCGACCTCCAATTGAGTGTCATTAGTGCGGTCGGATGGGACATGTGTAGATGTTCTGCAGGAAACCTCAGTAGGTGGGAAAGTATGATGGTGGAAGGTAGGTATCGGATATGGGAAGGGGATCAGTTTCCCCGTATCAGGTAGGCAGTTGGAGCTCCATGGGCCGTACTGGTAGGGGCGGTGGACGTGGAACTCTAAGGCAAGATCGCTCACACCAGCAAGGCAGTGCAGCATAGGATGTTCAGGCTGGAGCCCAGGGTAGAGGGGAAAGTCAGCTTCAAGCAGTTCAATTTGCACCTGGTGATGGTGAGGCTGGACCATCGACTGTTAGAGGTACAATACTTGTAGCTTCTACTTTTGCTAGTGCATTGTTCGACACAGGTTCCAAACACTCTTTTATCTCTGCTAAACTTGTGGTAACACTGGGTTTACTTGTGGAGAGGGTGTGTTGAGTTATTTCAATTGACACTCAATTGGGGGTGCGGGTGGAGGATATCAAGCAATGAAAGGGTGTGCCTTGGAAGTCGGTGGGTATCATTTTCTATAGGATTTGTTCGTTCTCGATATGTCAAGGTTTGAACTCATCATGGGAATGGATTGGTTGGTGTTGTATTGGGCACATATAGACTGTTATCGTCGCAGAGTATCATTCAGGTCACTTGAGGTTGACACTTATGTCCATCATGGCGAATGGGATATTCAAGCAGGTCGTGTAGAACCAATTGGTTAGCAGTTGAGTGGAATCACGGCTTGAGTAGCATATCTCATGCTTGATGACAATGAAAGAGGGGATCAGTCTATTTTCCCTTCTGTGGTGGATCGATTTCAGGATGTGTTTCCTGAGGATTTCTCAGGGTTACCACCCGAGAGGGATGTTGAGTTCACGATTGAGTTACTACCGGAAGCGGAGCCATTTTCAATTCCTCTATACCGTATGGCACCGGAAGAACTCCAGGAACTGAAGTTTCATATTGAGGAGTTGGAGCGTAAGGGGTTTATCCATCCTAGTACATCTCCTTGGGGATCTCCTGCTCTTTTTGCAAAGAAGGCCGATGGGTCATTAAGGCTGTGTATTGACTATCAAAAGTTGAATCAGATGACAGTGAAGAATCGATACCCTATTCCTAGAATTGATGACCTGTTTGATCGACTGAGGGGTGCATCGGTGTTTTCTGATATTGATCTGAGGTTGGGTTATCACCAGTTGAGGGTGAGGTCTTTCGACATACCGCGGATATCTTTTCGGAGTCAGTACGGATTGTTTGAGTTTGTGGTAATGCCTTTCGGCTTGACTAATGTACCGGCAGTGTTTATGGATTTGATGAACCGAATATTTCATCCCTATCTAGATCAGTTCGTGGTTGTCTTTGTTGATGATATATTAGTGTACTCGAAAACTCACGATGATCATGTCCAACATCTTGATATCATCTTGGGTATGCTAAGAGAGCATCGGCTATATGCCAAGCTAACAAAGTGTCAATTCTGGATAGGTGAGGTGCATTTTTTGGTTCACATCATCTGGGAGGTAGGTGTGTCAGTGGATCCAGAGAAAGTGCAGGCAGTTGTATCTTGGGAGCAGCCCAAGAGCGTTTCTGATGTTCGGAGTTTTCTGAGTTTGGACGGGTATTGCCGAAGGTTCATTCAGAATTTCTCTTGCTTGGCAGCACCACTCTCAGGCTTGACCAAGAAAGGAATCAGGTTCGAGTGGTCTGGGGCTTGTGAGAATGTCTTTCAAGAGTTGAAGAATCGGTTGAAGACCGCACCTATCTTAATCTTACATGATCCGGGTAAGAAGTACATAGTGTTTTGTGATGCGTTTGGAGTCGGACTTGGGGTTCTGTTGATGTAGGATGAGCGAGTTATGGCTTATGGGTCAAGGTAGCTGAGACTCCATGAGTAGAACTATCCCACTCATGATCTTGAGTTGGCTGTCGTAGTGTATGCCTTGAAGTGCTGGAGGCACTATCTGTTGGGAGAATAGTTTACTGTGTTCACTGGCCATAAGATTTTAAAATACATCTTCTCACAATAGGATCTGAATCTTCGGCAGCAAATATTGGTTGAATATCTCTATTATTTTGACTTTTAGTTGGTGTACATGCTGGGAAAGGGAAATAGTGTTGTTGATTCTCTGAGCAGAAAGGTTCAGAATCAGGTGTTTCAGGAATCCAGTACAAAGTGGAAGGTGATGGGTTTGTTTGCAAAGATGCACCTGGAGGTGCAAGGGGAGAATGGTCAGGTCACACTTGCTTCCTTAACGATGGAGTCGATGCTTGTGAGTCGAGTTAAGGAAGGTCATCTTGATGATCCTGATTGTTTGATCATGAATGAAAAGCTTAAAGGTGGGGATCTTCCTTCTGGTTGGGCGGTCGGTGTGGATGGAGTTGTTTGTGTTCGTGATCATGTGGTTGTGCCAGAGTGTACGTAGGAAGAATTGATCCGTGAGTTATAATAATCAAAGTGGGAAGTGTATCCTGGTTTTACCAAGATGTACCGTGATCTTCGAAGGCATTTTTTGTGGCCTGGAATGAAGAAGGAAGTTGTTGGCTTTGTGGCACAGGGCCTTACCTGTCAGCAGGTGAAGGCTGAGAACCAATGCCCAGGTGGTTTGTTGCATCCATTGCCCATTCCAGAATGGAAGTGGTATGATGTAACCGTGTATTTTGTCTTGGGTCTTCTGAGGACGCCGTGAAAGAATGATGCAATCTGGGTGGTTGTGGATCGGTTAACAAAAGTGGCTCATTTATTACCGATTCAGGAGACTCTTACAGTCGACCAGTTGGGTGATCTGTATGTTCAGAAGATAGTTTGGTTGCATGGGGTTCCGTAGAAAAAAGTTTCAGACTGAGATATGTGTTTCACATTGCATTTCTAGAAAGGGTTTCAGAAGAATCTTGGTACACAGGTGTTTTTGAGTACGGTTTTCCACTCGTAGACGGATAGGCAGTTGGAACGTACGATCCAAGTGTTGGAAGACATGTTAAGAGCTTGTGTCATGGACTTTGGTGGTTCTTTGGAGAGGCACCTATCGTTAGTTGAGTTTTCCTACAACAACAGTTCTAAATCTATGATTCAGATGGTACCATTTGAGGAACTCTACGGGAGGCCATGTAGATCTCCGTTGTGTTGGCTAGAGGCGAGTGGATCTGAGTTGTTGGGACCAAGTCTCATGCAGGAGACTTTAGAGAGAGTTAAGTCGATCAGGAAGTGGATGGCTACGGCTCAGAGTAGGTAGAATTCATATGTAGATCTAAGGCATAGACCTCTTGAGTTTGGGGTGGGTGATAAAGTGTTCCTTCAGGTGTCACCAAGTTTGGGTCATGGTCGGATTCAGAAGTAGGGTAAGTTGGGGCCCAGGTATGTGGGACCTTTTGAGATTGTGGAGAGGATCAGACCAGTGTCTTACTGATTGGATCTTCCACAATGGTATGGTGGGATGCATGATGTGTTTCATGTGTTTCAGATTTGATGGTATAATCCTGACCCATCTCACGTGGTTGATGTTGAGGATGTGGTGCTTGAGGCTGATGCGTCCTTTGAGGAGCATTCGGTTCGTGTGGTGGATCGTAGTGAAAAGATATTGCGGGGAAAGGTTGGCCATTAGCGCAAGTACTATGGCAGCATGGAAAGGTTCAGGAAGAAACATGGGAGATAGAGTTAGATATGCGGGCTCAGTGGAACAAACTCTTCTTGGTGGATCAATGAGGCTTGGGAACTCGGCTCGAGGACGAGCTGTTATAAGGTGGGGAGGTTGTAAGGTCCCCGTTTTTTGAAAGGTATGTTTTTGTTGTGTTTTGGGTTGAACCCTTTGTTTTTCAGGATTTAAAATGTTTCCTAAAAGTGTGAGAGGCCTTGGGGGTGTTCTGGGGGCTTGGGGCATGGAAGAAAGGAAATCTAGGCAAGACAGGCCAAGGTGCACGGCCTGTGCACAGCCAGGTAAACCGTGCAGCCTGCCCAGGCTAAATTGTGTGACCCTTCCTCCTCCGGAAAGAAGCATGTGCACGGGTTGCGCACGGTTTTCTAAACCGTGCGGCTAAACCGTGCAACCCATCCTCCTCCAGACAGTGTCATGTGCACAGTTTGTGCATGGTTTTGCAAACCGTGCGGACAAACCGTGCGTCCACTTAAAGTTTGGAAAAATTACAAGTTTGCAACTCCGGTCTTTAAAACTCGACTCATGATTTCCTCTCATTTTCTCCCTCTCCACCCTAGGCACGAACCAAATAGCCCAAAGGCTCCAAGAGATCGATTTCCCTCGTTTCTAAGGCGTTTTATTTGTCGTTGGTTTCATATCGAAGCTCAAGGTAAGGCTAATCCCATCCTTGCTTCTCTTTTTGGTTTAGGGTTTCTATTTTATATCCCTCTTGTTCTGAAGCTCTAAAACCCTATATTTTGGGTGAGTTTTAGGTTGAAGCTCCAAGGGTTGGTCAGATCGAGGTCTAAGGACTCGATTTAGAGTGCGTTCAACCACGGATTCAAGGTAGGTGGTCTACAAGTGATATCCCATAGTTATTTGGGTATTTGTGCATGTTTAGTTGTGTTCTTCCTTTACTTGGGTTATGTTTTGGATAACCTTGGAATGTTTGGTAATAATGGTGTTCAAAACGGAAAATGGGTACCCTCACGATCCCCGTGGGATGTGTTGAGATGGACTTGACCTAATTTGGGGCCATCCATGGGATGTGCCGGCTTTTCCCGGATTTAGGGATTGATATTAAACAAGTGACCTTGTTGTAATGAATTGTAGAGCCCTTGATAAATATGTTGTCAATATTGGTTGAACTTGGAATAGAAGTTAGGTGATGCACCTAGACTTGGAAATAGCCTAAGGGTTAAAGTGGAATGGGTTAAATTGTTGATTCATGGGAATAATGAATGGGTTAAATGGGTTAATGTGTAAACTGATTAAAGACCATAATGGGATAGATTATGGGTTTAATGTTGAATGCTTAGTGAGATAGGCATAACACATGGGAATTGGTGAATGGTTAAATGATTTGAAATGGTAATGTGTTAATGGGTTAAGGCATGATGTGGATTCCCATGTGGGTTGTTGTGAATAGTGTTTGTCGAAGGGCAATGGTTTGGATGGTTAATGGTTACTTATATATAAGCATGTGCACATGGCTTCATAGAGTGGGGTATGACATGAGGATCAATGCCCACGGGTTGAGATAAGACTGAGGTTCTAAACTCCACCCTAAATGCACAGGTTAGGAAAGGGGACTGACGGTCTATTCTCCTAACGGTTGCATCCACCCAGACTGAGGCTTCGAGGTGAGGTTATGGTTGCTATGAAGGTTTAGTCCTAGTGAGATAGAATAATGATGTGTTTACCCTCTTTCATGTGATTATTGTCCTTAGACCCATGTAAAATAATGAAGGTGATTAACCCATGGAAATGTGATGAAATGGTAAGTGATGATAATTGGTAATAAATGAATGGTAATGGATGTGGAAATGGCTTTGGTTATGAACTAGTTAGTGGAACCTTAATTAATTACTTGGAAATTATCATTCATATTCTTGTTTCATGCACTACCTACTTATATCAGATATTTTGGAGACATTGTTGGTGGTGGCCTACTGAGTTGTACTCACACCCTACTCGGGCCGCCGTTGGGTACCCGAGCAGACTTCATGTTTTCATGTCAGGAGAATGGAAAAGGTCCTTGCTAGATAGTGAGTGGACATGAGTAGCACTTGGTGGAGGATCTGGACTTAGAGTCAGGACCATTTTGGGGATTTGGATGTTGTCTTTATTTTGGATTTTGTTCACCCTTGCACTTGTAGTATAACATGGCATATTTACTGTTTGAAATGATTATTATACATGTTCCTTGTTTATTGGTTATTGTTTCCGCTATTTGGTTTATTTATGTTGTGTCTTACTCTGATAAAAAGGGGGTATAGTCTCCCCACTTGACTCTATAGACCCCACTGCTAGTCGGAAGCCTTTGGAGTACTAGGAGGTGCACTTAAGGTCATGTATCCACCTGGCTCAGAGCACCGGTTTAGTGGCTTCCGGGCTGGGGACGTTACATCATCGCTTCCTTTTTCTAAGTAAATTGGATTTGTTAAAGCCCTATATTTATACTAATCATGCGATCAATGTTCCATGAATATATTAGCAATGGTCAGAATTAATAAAGGTGTTTTAAAATATAGAAACATAAAACCAATGAAATTCCAATTTTGTATAACCATAATAAGACATTTAATTAGATCAAGAGGAATTTCCATTAATGAAAGTTTGGTTCGTTACACGCAGTTTCTCCAATTTTTTGTCATTTTATAAAAGAAGAAAACCTTAGTGAGAAACATGTTTCATTTAATAATCTTATAATTCTAAAGGAATTTTATTTCTTAAAACATCATTCATAAATATATTATTCTTTAACAACAATTACATTTTTCTTTAAATCCCTAATAATGGTTCATAAAAGGATTTTGATTAACCAAACATATCCCCAAAGATTTTCAAACTAGGTGCACATTAAGGCCCGTTTTCATATACCATGTTACGCTGAGTTGGGCCCGATGCACCTTATCATAGTTGTAACCCCTAGGTACATCTGTTCCAAAACCGCATCCACTTACTCGCATCCAGACATGGATTTCTTTGCAAGAAAACCATTAACATAATATTTCACCAAAATACTAAGATGTTTTTTATATTTGACTTTTCTCTAGGGTTCCTAATAAAGTTTTAAAATCATAATTACCACAAATAATTAAACTATACTTTGATCTCAACTATTGTATACTACGTTTTAATTACTTAACTAATCATTTACATGTTACAAAATATGATCTTTTAAAGTTTAGTTTCTTGGAAAAAGGTATAAAATACCTAAAAACTTAAAACATTATTCTTTTCCACTTGAAAGGCTTCATCATAGGTTCATCCTAAGTAAATTTACTGCATCTTATAACCTGGGGACATGCATCAAAGGAAAGGGTGAGCATAATGCTCAGTAAGAGAAATAAAGGGAAATTGTTTACATATGATCTTGAGAAATATCAATAAAAATGTGAGTAATAACATAAAGGAATGATAAATAGGAATACAATAATAATAATAATTTGAATCATAACATGGAAATGTGGCTAAAAGATTTAAATTATACATTTCATAAGCATATCACCAAGGCTTGTCATCAAGGTGTTATAAAAATTATCAAGGTATCGTAAATCATATCATCCCTATAGATTAAATTCTTTACCCAATGAATTGGAGCTCTATCAGAATGAACCCTTAATATTCATTAATTTTAATGTGATAAAAATAGATCAAAATAAATAATTTTATAAATAACCGATTTAGAATAAAATAAATGAGTTTTGTATCAAAATCATGGTGTTTAAAAAAATGTTTAAAGACAAGATATTTGTGTCATTATTAACCCATGAAAAGGAAGGTGGGTTTAATTTATGTTAATACCATAATAAAATAGATAATTCTTAAATATAGTTGAATACCCCTATAAAAGTAAGAGTTTTGGGTATTCACAAAATAAAATAAGTGAATTTCTTAAGAAAAAGAGAGAAATTTTGAGAAAACAATTCGGCAGCATAAGGAGTATGAAACATTGTTGTAGAAAATAGTAAAAAGAGAGGGGAAAAGGGTATCCCATTAATAAAAGACTATTAATAAAATAAAGGGATATGATAAAAAGGAAATAAGAACATAGTTTTGAAATTTGAAATACATACCAAATAAAAAAGGGAACTTCAAAGGAAAAGAGAAGTTGAGATTTCCCTAACCTTGAAAAGTAACTCCTAAAACTCGATGATTGGGACCTTGCGGGATTTAGGACTCCTTGGTAGGTAAAACTTTCAAAGATTCATGTATAATTAATTTTAAGTTAAATAAAATTGATAAATTAGTGGGTATTTATAGAAAAATAGATTGATTTGTTAATTAATTTCCTTGGACACTGGGGTAGTGGTAATTGGGAAATCATGGGCTTGCCCTTGGTATTTTCCCATGGTATTGGAAACTTGGGAAAAATATTATTATTTTAATCCATAAGAGTTGACCAAAATTTTCCATTATTATTACTTAATTTTTATGGCATTAAACATACCAAAAAACTCAAATTGTATTTTTACTATTCACAAAAAAAATAAAATATTTTATAAAATTCACTTAAATTAACCCTAACCTAATTTCAATGTGCTGATTTAAAAAATGATATTTATTTTATCATAATAATTATCCAAATATGATAATTTTAACTTTTAAATATAAAAATTATTATTTATTACAAATAATAATGGATAGAAAATGCATAGTAAAATTACATAGTGAAATTTATGACACTTGAAAAAAAAATCACCATTTCTATTTAAATAGAAGTGTTTTATTCATACCATTTCATTAAAATAATAATTATTAATAATACCTTAGTTTATTATAATAATTATATCTTTTCTAAAAAGTACAATTTCTTTCTGAAAAAATCTATTTATCAAATTTGTCGTATTTTAAAGAAAAACTACTCTCAAAACGGAATTGATGGAATAAAATTTTTATTTATACAAAAGGATTAAACATTAGTTGACTAATTTCCCAAAACATAAACCATTATAACACCCATATATTACCTAAGGGTAAGGTTTTTTATGGGGATATACTTGTGGATTGGCTCGACAAACATTACCTGAGTGGTAATTTCCAAAAACTTGAACTTATCATGTTAGTGATTTAGTTCAAGCCTCACTTGTTGAATCTCATCTTGGGCTTGGTCAAGATTGAATACAAGTGATGCCACCTCCCTACCATGTTCTGAAAAAAGTTATTCATATGGAATTACTCTACTGGTTGAGGACATCATTTCTTTTTTATACATTAATTATTGTTTGTTATTTCTACTTATAAACACTAATTATAAAATTAAAACTACTATATGTTTTCCAATGGTCATATTAACCAACGGTTGTATAGAAGTCAAAACCCGATAGTCAAATTTAAATTTATACTCACTTAATAACTAATTTGATATAGTTTTTTTAGTAAAAAATAATATAACACCCATTTTTAGGAAACAATTATCATTCAAAAAGTTTGGGTCGTTACAAATTGTATCCACTATCACTTTAATCTGATAAGAAAAGAGGTTATAGTATCCAAAATCACCTCTATAGGGCCTCTAAAACTGATAGGTTTGAATTAGGTTTTATTATAAAGAGATTAAAATTTATAATGGGTGTTTTGGGACTTTAATTACAATTTTCAGATAATTAAATTATCGTCGCATGCTTTCCTGGGATAGGTTGCACGACTATCACTAACCATGCACCAAATCATGCACCCTCATTGTGATTTTTGAGATAATTTCATGATCTTACCACATGTTTTGAAAAACTATGTTCCGATCATGTACTCCCTCTTAGGCTATGTGAAAAAGTGTTCATGGTTTAGATGCATGGTTTGACAATTTTGCACCAATCGTACACTCTCCATTGTCACATGCCACATGGTTTTAGGGGGAGGGTACACGGTTTGAACTAGCCATGAACCCCCTCCAAAAATTTAATATACATCACAAAGTTACTTGAGATGACCCAAAGAGTTTTCCCTAACCATTTTCCAACCATGAACTATCCTAAAAACTTCTAAAAAATTCCAAAAGTCTCCAAAAATGACATGAAACAAGACCCTAAAAAAAGAAAATAAATACCAAGAAATAAAAGTACCTGAAAAGTGGTAATAGGATGGTACACATTATTTAACTAACTTTTATGCATCATGTTAGGCCTTAAATTGTTTGGTATTAATGCCATGTCATGAGGTAAGACTTGGGCATGAGGTGTGGCCATGGTGAAAATCATTCCCTTATCAAATTTTAGCATGTTAAATTTTGTGCCTTATTTCATACCTTATCTTCTATATATAATTTTAAATCACTTATATATCTATGAAAAATGGGCTAATATTTTTATTTTTTTATTAATAAAAATTTTTATTCTTTCTAACACCATCTCTATGGAAGTTATAGCTGCTCGAATTGACCAACCTATTGATGAGGTTGAGCTTGGATTATAGAATATTTTATAGTATTTCATAATGAACATTAATGTATCATTTAATGAATATTTAATAATTATCCATTATCAAATAGTAACCCTCGGTTTGAATTTGGTATCCCCACTGAAAAACCAATTATAGAATTGAATATGTAATAACCAAGATTCGATTATAGTAAGTAAGTTTGTATTCTTAAAGAAACGATAGCACAATGAACATAGCTTTATTCAAGAATATGATTAAAATATAAATTTTTTTTAGAAATTTTAATTCATAGGATGAATATAATTTCTAAAATCACCTTTTGAATATTATCATAAGGTTAATTTTTAGGATATTTTCTAAAAAGATTTATTTTTTAGTGAATAGTGAAAATACTAATTTTACGAAAAATTCAACTTTTATGAAATTATAATGATATAAGAATAAATTGAAAGATAATTAAACATTTTTATAGAAAAAAATATATATTTAAAAATTAATATAAAAAATATAATTTTAAACTAATAAATATATACTTAAAATTTTATAAATTTAAGTAATGTTTTTGTCTAAATAAAAATTGTTTTTCATCCTTTTATATTAATAAAGTATTTACAAGGATAATTTAATTTTTTGTTTGGTTTTAAAGAAAAAGAAGTAAGATTTTATTTCAAATAATTCAATTAATCCCATTGGAATGAACATTATACATTATTTTTATTTAAAATAACTTTTATGCTTAAAAAACATTTTTCTAAAACGGATTTCATTTCATTTTACACACTTATATTAAAATTAATTTCTACCAATTATTAAAATTTTATCTTATAAAAATTGATTAAATATTGGTAATAATCATAATTAATATTAGTTAATAAGGTCAAATTAATTTTTTATTATAATTATTATTAAAAATAGTAAAAAAATATTGTGGTTAGGGTTAAATCGGGTTTACTAGGGGTTAAACTAAGAGATAATGGTTTAAATTACACTTAAATCTATATAAACCTATTTTTTTGTTTTATGTAGACCTAAAACTCTTAAAATTTGAATCTTTGGCAATTTTAATCATCTTTTACAATAAAAAATACTTTATATTATTAAAATATTTTAAGTAATTCAAAGTGTGTCATTTACCTCACTTATAAAAGGGAACCACTTCTACTCTCATATGCACACCTATTGATCAACTTATATTGATTAATAATTTTAAAAATACCATAAAAACTTTTATCCCTATGACCTATAGGCTATGGTATTGTTAAAGGACAAAACTATATGGCTTAAGGTGTAATCCAAATATTGTTTTTCGAAGAAGACATAACTTTTAACCCTGTGTTTTCATTTTATTTCTTATTATACCTCCTTAAAATATTATATAACCATTATAATATAATATAATAAATATATAAAATTTAATTAAATGTTATTATTCTAGTGGAACAACCCATATTCCTCTCTTTTTCATCCTATAGAAAAATGAAAACATCATTTGTGCTTATGTAAGGATTACCATCTCAACATAGTCATGTAATTCATTTTTCATCACTAATTTACATGTATGCTTATAAAGATGAAAATAATGAATATATATTATATTTATGAAATAATTATATTTTTTTAAATTTAATATATCATTTACCATCTTACCCTTCCACTCATTAAAAAATGATAATGTCATTCATGACTACTACCTCCAAGAAAAGATGTGGTTCATTTTTCCTGAATTCCTTTCAAAAATGGTTCTAAATATGTTTATAATGAATATATTTTATATTTATATTATTATTAAAAGTTATGATATGATTTAATCCTTATAAATATGCATGTACGGAAACTACCAAACTAAAACTTACATGAAGAATGAAACAGTTAACACTCGGAAACAACAATTTTATTAAATAATTATCATTAAAATGGTGATAAAATGTTATAATTGGGTCATATATGAAATTATAAGTATGTATATGGCTTTTTATAGAAGTATAATAATTTTAAATTTCTTATAAAAGAGGCTAAAAGCAATTACAAATCAATTCAAACCTAAGGTAAGGGTTTATTTCACAATCTCATCATTATTCAGGATTGTTTGTGTTTAAGTTTATATTGGGAGAATTATATGATATTTTTTATTAAACCAAATATATATTATTATCCGATATTTATTTTTATAAATTATATATTTTCCTTTTTTCCTCTCTCCAAGTACTCAAAATTCCAAAATATTTTTTTTAAGGAAAACCAACGTTTTTCTTTCAGATGGGAATATTTTTCTTCCATGCCTATATTTTCTTTATATTGTTTTAATTAATGTTTATACTATTATATAATGATTTATTAATGTATTTTTTATCCATGTTTGACTTTTTATAAAAATATTTAAAAGGAATATTATTTTCATTTTCTGAATGAGGCTCTATTTGCCTAAGGTTTTAATGGAACCTTTATTTTAACATACACTGCATGAACAGATTTTCTCACCATGAAGACTGCTCTATGATTTGAATATTCCATTATAATTTTCCATGGTTCCTTCCAAAGGAAATTTTCTTCCTAATATTTTGGAAAATTTAATATTTTAAATTATTTATTTCAAAATGAAAAGTTTATTTACCATAATATATCTTATAGTGGTATTTTTAAAGTATCTTAATCTATTTCAATATTTTTTAATGAATCTTATGATTTAGTGAGTCTATACACTAATGATATCGTCCAATATATTTATTTTGATGTATTATAATCATTTTTATTGGGGAAAATATTTACATTTCATATGCTAGTTCTTCCAATATAGATATTTATTTATTATTAAGGCATATTGATTAGGTTATATTGTTTATTCATATGATTAATGCATTATACTTATTTAGTGATATGTGGGTACTGGAATTATATATCCCCTTGATGAATTTTTAGGTCTCCTTAGACAAATTAGGTTGGGTATTTGGCATAAGACATACCCATTTATGTAATATTTCTTATCATGAGGCCTCGATGGTATGTTTAAGATGTTCGACATTATGAATTCCATAATTAAGAAGTCAATTATTAATGTTCACGTGATTATGTTAATATTTATATTATCTATTGATATGTTTGAAGATCATGTGAGTATTTATATGTAATTCTTTTATCGTCATTTATTCTATCTATATTATCCATGACTTATTTATTCTATGATATCTTTTGTGGTGATGCCCCGAAAAGCTAATGAAATAACCTTCTATTCAATAGCATGTATGACACAGGAAAGCAAGCATGTAATGTAATATAATATCCGTATAAATTATAATATATTTACTATTTAAAATATATTCTATATATTTCAATGAATTAAACACTAATTTATCTTGAAATGCATGTAAAACGGAGTTAGAATACATCATATGAAATAACAACCTTCTTCTATAACTTTTGTTACATGCAAAAGTGACCTTTTTTGATGGCTTGTGCTATACGCAATACCAAGTCTTACTAAGAAACAATCTATAATTAAAACATTATTCATTAATATAATAAGATATAAACTATTTGTTATGAATATTATTAACTAAAATATTAAAATATATGGTTTATACAACTAAATCATTGGTTACAAATAAATTATAAATGAATATAAGAATCAACTGAATATTAAAAGCATATTTTAATAGAAAACTGTTTTTTTCTCTCACAAAGTTGTTTTGACCTAACAAAATAAATTAATTAAAATTAGTGAGTGATATTAATGTAATAAATATGTTACATATTCAATGAATTATTTTTTATATCCATCTAATAGATTTTGTAATCATAATATAGGATCAAACCCAATATTTCACATAAAAACCTATATTTTTATTCAGGCATATTTAACTGCCTTTTAATGGAGAAACTATTTTAAATATTAATTATGAAACACTAATGAATTTAATTTTATAAAATAAAATTCATTTTTGAATGCATAATTTTCAAATTATCTTAGGATGAATTTTTTTGATTTTTCTGAGAAACTTCATTTTTAGTGAATAGTGAAAATAATGTGTTTTAGTTAAAAATTTTCTTTTCGTTTAAATAATTATTAATGTAAAATTTTAGTATAAATTTGTTTTAAAGTCACATTGTAACAATTATAAATCTATTAATATAATTTATTTCATTAGAATCAATATAACTTTTAAATTGAATATAAAAACATAACAATCTTTTGAACATTTTATTTTAAAACTAGTTAATTTGTCTGTCTGTGAGACTAGCATTAATATTAATTTTGTCTCTTTTGTGATTTGAATTTTGAAAATCCAACCTAAAACAATGTAATAAAGATGATATTTTTGGTCTAATAAGATCAACTTAATTTTTTTACAAAAATTATTAGTGAAAGTGATTAAAATAAATTACAATGATTAAGGTGTAATTAGGTTTAAAATGGACTAAAACCTTAAGTTTAAGGGACAAAATGACCTATCCACTTGTCCAACACCAATTTTATGGACATATTTAGTCCATTAACCTTCCATTAATGAGTTTGGGTGGTTTTTTAGGACTTTTTTATGTAATAAAATGTGCGCACCTAATTTTTTTCTAAGAGTACCAAGGGATTCCTTTTCCTTCCCTATAAAAAGCCACCACCTCTACCCATTCCTCACACCTCTCAATCCTCTTTAGTTTATCAAAGACTTAGAAAAATTGTATCCCAACATCCATACCTAATTCCTAATATCATAACTTTTTTCATAAAGTAATCCAACGAATCTTTTGGTATAAACCAAAAGAAGTTACCCAATTAAAAGGTAATGTCTTTTCTCAATCTCTCTAGTTTAATTTCCATTCTCCAACCCCTAAAATCTTTTTATTATATTATTATATATAAATAACAGTATCATAAATATACTAGGATGTTTTTATGTGGATATTTCAAACTACACTTGCACACACCACCATCTCATGGGTAACGAATATAATGTTTCTGTGGATGGAGAACTACTGCCTCACGAAACGATGATTATTAATTCTTCCATTATCGCCTCTCATGGTGTCCATTATGATATAAAAGTTGTTTATATATGTTATATATGATATTTATTGTGTCTTTATTCTTCTATAAAAATTTTATAATACATATATTTATTACTTTTAATTCTACGTTAATACGATAACATCTTTGAGGAAGTGTGGACTACCACCCCCTCAAAGTGATGTAATTCATTCACAAGATACCTGAAATGTATAAATGATGGTTATAATTAAAAATAAGAGACATAAAAAATATGATATTAATGAAATAATTACATTTCTGTATATATATATATATATATAATTTTCTTTATACCTCTTCACACATTTTAAAAGAGACAACGTCATTCGTGGACATGTGGACTATAGCCTCCTTGACATGATGTGATTCCTTTTACACCACAGAATTATATATATATAAGTATATGTGATTAAATAATATGGCATTTATTATATAATTATCATTATATAAATATTTGAGTTACTTAGCTTATTTCTACAATGATCATTTAAAAATGGTAATGTTACTCATGTGTACGTATGGCCTACCGTATCCATGATTGTAACGTTGATTCATTTTTCATAACCATATTTAATGATTTTTTTAAAAGTATAATTGATGTAAAATTATGATAATTATATCATGCTTATTATTTTGGAGATGTTATATAATGACCCCTTTGACCATATTTGACAATATTTGACCAATAATAATCATTTTGACACGTAAACAGAATTTGGTCAAAAACACCCGATGTAAACTTAATTGTTTAAGTAGTTGTACACAACATGATAATAATTGAAATAAAATAAACTATAAACATAAAAAAAAGTTATAAATAAAGTATATAATTAACATAAGTTTATTATAACGTAATTTAAAGTATGTTCACCCGAAAGGAAACACAAGGTAATGGATTTTCATCTCAATTTACATTCCATTGAGGCTTAATTATTGTTATGCACCTAGTTTCTTTTACATGGTGTATATACTACCCTTTACATGATATATCATTAATCTCCTTACTCTCATGATATTTTAAACATTCATATAATTTTATTCCTTCATGAGTATTATGTTTTAACATATTTCAAAGTGGTATGGGACACTTTGCAATGCTTCAAGATTATTTTCCTCAAGACTAATCCTAACGATATTTCAATGGAATTTATATTTGAGGAAATTATATAACCATTGTTCAATAATCCATTTCATTATTATCTGGTTATCCATGACCATTTTCAAGTATTATTACCCTTTTCCCACTCTTTGGTACTCAAATTGTTTTAGAAAATGTTTTCAAGAAAACCCAACTTTATTTCTCTCTTTAGTTATAGAACCTATTTTCTTATAAAAACCATATGTTATTAAAAAATTTCAAAAATGATTTTAAAATTATTTGGTAAATACACTATTACTCATTTTGTCTTTTACCAATCTTTTAGAAAGAATCTTCTTGTAACTTTCCAAACAAGTAATTTTCTAACCTTTAACCGTACAAAAGGAATAATCTTTTTACCTCGTATGACATGAATGGATTTATTCACCATAATTTCTTTTAAGACTCCTTCTCAATGTTTTTTAAAAGGATTTTCAATTAAAAATATATATTTTCAAAAGAAAAGGATATTTTCATCAAGAATATTTTTAAAAGTTAATCTTTTATTTCTTCAATGACAACAGCCCTCTATTTTACTTCACTTGGGATTTGTTGTATTGATACCACTTCTCTTTTTCCTCTGTATGGTTTATTATTTATTTGTCCTAGGATAGTATTCACATTCACTTACTTAATTTGTTTTTTAGTCTGCTTGAAATATTTAATCTCTCATGATAATTGAACATTAAATTTTCCCTAAATTATCCATTTCATTTATCATGGATATTACTATTTCCTAAATCGTATAACTACTTAAAAACAGTGTCTAATTTGATATTTTTTTGATAATTTGGGGAAATATTGATAAATATGAATTATTTATTCAATATGAATATTTGATAAGGTATATTATTTATTTTTATTATTCAATATGAAGAATGTTGTAGAAAATCAGTGGCGGGTGGAGCTCAGACTTTATATATCTAATTGATGCATCAATGGGTTATCATGAGACAAGCCAGTTGTGAAAATTAAAAACAGGATAGATATTGTAATGTCTCGGATTTTCCATAATTTATTCTTAAAAATAAAGTTAATTATTTCGGGACCAGGTTCTAAGACGGCGTGCAGTTCCGAGGCTCGGTGAGCCTATAACAAAAGTTATAATTTAATTTAATAAATAAATTATGCGTGCGTGCAGTTTTCCAGAAAAAGTGGAATAACTCCTAAATAGGTGCTCGGATCAAAAATCCAATGGAGCCGTTGCGTTCAGAGTAGTGGTTTTACCCTAGAAGGGACCTAACATAGACGGGCGCAGGCCGGTGGGGAAATCTGGGTCTTGGATGTAACCATAATAAAATATTTTATTTAAAATATTTTATTAAATCCTTGTTGCAGAGAAATATTTTTATTCTTTTTAAATAGAGATTTCTCAAGGGATCAGGGTTACTTTTCTCATAACCCTGAATCTCCCTGGAGAGATCTGGAGAAAACCTCCCAACGCGGCGACAGTGTTCTTGACGAGATTTGCCGGCGATGACGACGCAGCGACCGGATATTCGCTAGAAAACGCCGTGAATCCAAGTAGGATGTTTAATTTGTGATTTCTTCCCCATTCTTGATTTCTACGATGAACACAGGCTAATCCACAAACAGATTAGTCTACAGATCGATCATTCTTGCGGGATGGGATTTTGTGGGGATTTTGGGAGATTGAATCCATGTTGATCTAGTGTTGTTGATTTTTTTCTACTCCGTTTAATCCTATTAACGGGAGAGGATCAATCCCATGACGAACGATGGCGGAGGTTCGTTCCTCAATTTTTTTTCATTAGATTTCTCCACTTTCTCTTCTTCACGTTCTTTGCATTCTTCGTGGGGCGATGAACAATGGATCATTGCGCATCTGTTCTGCAATGCAACAATCCCAAATTGTAGATCCAACCCCTGAGCGATGTAATGGAGGTGCGACGGTGGTTTTGGTGGACGATTCGGAGCAGGTCGAGAGTTATGAGTTTTCAGGTGTTTTTCTTCAGGTGGATCGTTCGAGGTTTATGATCTGATTTAAGGGCCGAAAACACCCATTACGGTGTTCGTATGAAGAAGCGAAACAACCCCTGGAGTATCGGGACAAATGGATGAGAGATCGTGGATCCAAAAGATCAGCTGAAGCGCGAGGAGGAAGACGGCGTTCTTGAAAAATCTCGATTACACGACGTGTAGTATGGGCTACACGGCGTGTGTTCATCTTCGGGTTTACCGGGAATGTACTCCGGGAGTACATAGACGCGGGTTGGATACACGGCCAAGGACACACCGTGTATACCCCTCCCCAGCCAGACCCGGCTAGATACAAGGGATACCCCGTGTGCTGGTACACGGGAAGGTGACACGGACACAGACAGAGACCGTGTATGGGCACATGGCCAGCGTACATGGAGCGAGCCCCAAGTGCTCGGACACGGCGTGTGATTATTCTATACGTCATGTAGTTAATTTCTATCCTACAAGAAGAATGACACGGGCCGTTTACACGGGTAGTACCCGGAGTCAAGGAACACGGCGTGTGATCATTCTACACGTCGTGTAGTTGGGATTTACACAGCTTGGACGGATGACACGGGCCGTTTACACGGGCAGTACCCAGAGTCAAGGAACACAGTGTGTGATCTTTCTATATGTTGTGTAGTCTAGTTTTACACAGACTGGACATATGACACAGGCCGTTACACGGGCAGTACCTGGGGTCAAGGAACACGGCGTGTAACCATACTACACGCCATGTAACCAATTATTCATGGCTTAAGCCACTTTTCTTTTGTGACTTGGACTAGTTTTCTTAGGGTGCGTTCCCTTGGTCTTTCTCCTAAATGTTCCCGGTATCATTTCCTATATATAAGATTATGATCCCTTCAGCATGGGATTCCTGAATAGAGTTGTTGGAATCCCCTATGTGGGACTTAGAGCCGGATCCTCTATTCATTCCTGGAACCCTAGGTAGTGTTCTTAGTATCGACGTGACCAACTTTACCCGAGCGTTGATCGTCTTCTTAGCAGATTAGCTCAGACTGCGTTGTCGGAATCCCCCCATGACATCGTTGTGATCCTCATCTGGGCATCATGTTCTCAAAGTACTTGTGGAGTGTGTTCTCCCATAACGAGTACTTCGTATCTCTCTCTTCAGACCTAGGAGTGTGTTCTCCCGGTTTCATTCTTAGTGGAATATTTGAGCTGGATCTTAGTGGTGGTTTCATGATAGTCGATCATGTATGAGTATATCTGGATATTCTTTTTATATGTTCTGTAGACATATACTATGTGGAGCTGACTGTATCTTTCCTTTGTGGTATTTTTCCCTTTTTTTGTTTCCTTTGTGGTTCCGAGGTGTCCTACTGGGTATTGTTATACTCACCCATACACGGGCTTTGCCCGCACGTGTCATGTCTTGTGTAGATGAGTGAGCCTTTGACAGGATTCTAGGTAGACCAGGACCAGACGGTACTCAGTGAGATCAGACAGGCCGAGGTGTGTTCCTACGGCTACAGACTGTAGTCCCAGCACATTTCTTTACAGGTTGTACATTGTTACCGACTCTATTTTGGTGGGCTTGTACTTTTGGCCCAGGGTTTTACTTTTCTTTTACTTTATTTTCTTGTCATACTCTGTTGGTTGGGTTTTAGTGTATGCATGCATCTTTTCCTTTTAGTAGTTTTTACCTTTCAGCTTTGTGGGCATGGAGATGTGTGTGTGTGTGCATATAGGTTTATAGGCAATGCCTCCCATGTTAGTAGCATGCCTACTAAGTGCTAGTAACCAGCCCCTGGCCTATTGGAGGCGGGCTTGGGGAGTTGCGGCTCAGTCCCCACTGGGACGGGTCGTGATAGAGTGGTATCAGAGGTGGTCAGTTCTACCTTATGACTGAGAGTCTGTGAGTTGGTTTGGGGAAACAGTATTAAGTGTTTCGAGTTTGGATTTCAGGCCAGGGACCCCAGTCTTGGTGTGGGCGGCCGACGTATCCATACACCAGGACTCTGATAACTGGTTTTTTGACTTGGAACATGAGAACACTAGTTGAAGGGGAAAATAATGGTACATGCATCATATAGGAATGGGTTGTGGTTTCCATGTCCTTAATGAGTCATCTCTCCAGATATACTCACTGACTGAGATACATCTTGTTTCTTTACATGAAGCCTCCACAACGCGCACCCGCTAGGATCCAGCATCTTGATCATGAGGATGACCCCATCAGTGATGAAGCTTCTATTCAGGGACCAGATCCCCCAGTTTTACCAACGGGTGGTGTGCCAATTATCCTGCCACCTGTGGAGCAGTGTTAAGTGCCTACTGTACCAGTGGAGGAGGAGCACAGGCTGAGCGCACTCCATGAGTTTCCGAGACAGAGACCCCTCAGGTTTCGAGACGAGCCTGACCCTCAGGTAGTAGAGGCCTGGCTTGAGGTAGTGACCAGATTCTTCCATTTAGTCAGGACACCATCAGACCAGATGGTGATCCTGGCAGCTAGCCTTCTGCAGGGCTCGGTAGGGCGATGGTGGAGTTTGGTTATCCAGACTCACGACGAGGTGACTCTTGCATGGTCATAGTTTGAGCATCTCTTCAGAGAGGATTTTTCACCGGTTACCCTGAGAGTAGTACGTATACAAGAGATTCTTCAGCTCCAGCAGGGAACCATGACGGTGGCTGACTATTCATCGAGGTTTACCGACCTCTAACGGTACTCGATGGATATAGTAAGAGATCAGTACTTCAGAGATCAGACTTTCGAGCGGGGATTGCGTAGAGATATCTGATCTAGCATCATCCCTATGAGCATTCCCACTTATTCTGGGGTGCTCGAGTGGGCTTTGGTGGTCAAGAGCTTCTCGACAGAGCAGAGAAAGCTGGTAGTTGTTAGTAGCGAGCGAGCTGGAGCAGAGACCTCGGCAATAGGGAGCCGACGTCAGGGACCCAGGCGTGGGAGAAGTTTTTAGAGGAGATCCCAGGATAGGGGATCTGCCATACAGGGTTTGCAGGGCGCATCCAGCCAGCCTCGAGAGAGGCGATGCTACTCATGTGATGGAAGGGGACATCTCGCTCAATATTGTCCGACCCATCGTACTACTGACATGGGAGCAGTGGATGGACCACCGAGGCAGAGGAAATGTGTGTATAAGACAGATCCATGGGGTGGCAGACGTGGTAGGGGAGTTGGTAGAGCAGTTGGAGGTGGTCTGCGTTTTGACCTTTTACCACCACCACCCCCAAGAGGTCCACCCCAGGTTCAGGGAGCCGATGGACAGGGGCAGGGATAGCTGCAGGCGGTAGAGGCTTATGACCTAGGTACTCCTGGAATTATTAGAGGTACAATCTGTGTCTTTTATACTTTGGATGTCGTACTGTTATACATATTTTCTAGTCATTCCTTTCTGGCTTCTTATCTTGTTCGAGACCTTGAGATTCCAGTTTAGTCGTTGACTCGGCCCATATGCTTAGAAACACCAACTGGAGAAGATTCAAAGATCACACACCTTTTTAGATAGTGTGACCGGACCCTTGGAGGCAACAGTTTCAGTTGGAACCTCTTGGTGGTAGCGTTGAGGCCTTACGATGTCATTCTTGGTATGGATTGGCTATCCACAATTCATGCCCAGATCGACTGTTTTAGGCAAAGGGTGCGGTGTGTCCGTAGTGATGGAATGAGGTTCTCTTTTGTCAGTGAAAGAGAGACCCAGGCAGTGTAGGATGGAATCGTACGTTGGAAGTTGAAACCGATATCCTATCAGTTGGATGGACTAGACCTTGGCGCAGTAGATGTTATGAGTTTCTAGTTTCTAGCAGTAGTGGCTAAGTATGAGGACGTCTTTCTAGAGGATGTCCCCGGACTACCTCCCCATCAGGAGATAGACTTCTGCATTGAGTTGCAACCCGGGACGACACCAATATCAGCATCAGCATATCGGATGGCTCTTTCAGAGTTTCGTGAGCTGAGGGTGCAGCTGGAATACTTTCAGAAGAAGGGATTTGTGAGACCCAGCGTTTCACCCTGGGCGGCCCCAGTGTTGTTTTCCAAAAAGGTAGATGGGATATTGAGACAAAGAAGATGGCTTGAGTTCCTCTAGGATTATGACTTTGATATCGTTTATACTCCTGGTAAATAGAACGTTGTGGCAGATGCTCTCAGCAGGAAATTCAGTACATAGTTGCTATATGAGGCGACGAGGCAGTTGGCCTCCTTACAGTTATCCTTCATGGATGGAGATGAGGGAGCCTACCTTCAATCTATGGTTGTTACCCCTCAACTCTTACAGCAAGTTAGGGAAGCACAATGCGAGGATTCTAGCTGTGATACTCTATGTGCTCAGATATCCATAATTGTTGCGACTGATGGATATTCAAAAGGTGGGGAGAACATTGTTCTTTTCAGAGGGTGTGCAGTAGTACCAGTGACGATGTGGGAGGAGGTTATAAGGGAGTTCCATACATCCCCTTTTGCGGTGCATCCAAGCATGGAAAAGAGTATCAGGACCTCCGACATCAGTTCGGGTGGCCAGGATTAAAGAAGTGTGTAGCAGAGTTTGTTTCTCAGTGCCTTACTTGTCAGCAAGTAAAAGCTGAGCACCAGGTGCCAGCAGGCTTGACTCAGCCCCTTCAGGTTCCATAGTGGAAGTGGTACGGGATACCTGTGGACTTTGTAATGGGTTTACCATGTACGTCTAGGGTACATGATGCCATCTGGGTGATCATTGATCGACTCACCAAGTCGGCCCACTTCCTATCCATACAGGAGCAGAGTTCAGTAGAGAGCTTGGGACGCCTCTACGTGCAAGAGATAGTTGGACTTCATAGAGTTCCATCCATGATCGTCTCAGATCGTGATGCTCGTTTGACATCCCGATTGTGGAGGGGATTGCCGGAAGCTTCTGGGACTCAGTTACGCTTGAGCATAGCGTTTCATCCTCAGAATGATGGTCAGACGGAGCGGACCATCCAGGTTCTGGAGGATATGCTATGAGCTTTCATAATTGACTTCGGTCGTAGTTGGGAGGATCACCTACCACTGGTGGAATTTTCTTATAACAACAGTTATCATTACACTATTGGTATTGAACCATTCGAGGCTCTATACGGGCGACCTTGCAGGTCACCACTTTGCTGAACTGACCCAGGAGAGTCAGCACTCATGGGCCCAGAGATGGTGAGAGATAATACAAAGAAGGTGCAGTTCATCCAGGAGCGGATGAAGACTGCACAGAGTCGGCCAAAGTCTTATGCCGACAGGAGGCAGAGGCCCTTGGAGTTCAAGGAGGGAGACCATGTGTTCCTTCGGGTCTCACCTCGATGGGGATTGTGGAGGTTTGGCCGAGGCGGCAAGCTATCTCCAAGGTTCATCGGTCCTTTTCAGATTCTGAGTAGAGTTGGCGAGGTGTCATATCTATTGGCTCTACCTCCTCAGATGGACCGGGTAAACAACGTCTTCCATGTGTCGCAGCTACAGAGGTATGTGCATGATCTGTCGCACATCATCAACTGGGGAGAGCTGGACATCGATGACGGAGCGACCTTTGCTGAGTACCTAGGGGAGATCGAGGATCGGCAGGAGAAGATCCTTCGTGGGTGAGCTATTCCCTTGGTGCGTGTTCGTTGGCAGCATGGGAATCTCTAGGAGAGCATGTGGGAGCAGGAGGCTCAGATTCATGTATAGTACCCACATCTTTTTTAGTAGCCTTCGTTTTGGCTTTTCGGAGACATAAAATCCCTAAGGTGGGTGTGATTTAATGTCTTGGATTTTCCATAAATTATTCTTAAAAATAAAGGGAATTATTTCGAGACCAGGCTCTGAGACGGAATACAGTTCCGAGGCCCGGTGATCCCGGAACAAATGTTTGAATTTAATTTAATAATTAAATTACGCACACGTGTGGTTTTCCTAAAAAAGTGTAATAACTCCCGAATGGGTGCTTGAATCAAAAAGTTTATGGAATCTTTGCATTCAGAGTAGCTGGTTTACCCTATAAGGGACCTAACATCAACTGGTGTAGGCCGATGGCGAAATCTGGGTTTTGGACATAACCGTAATAAAATATTTAATTTAAAATATTTTATTAAATCCTCGTTGCAGCGAAATATTTTTATTCCTTTTAAATAGAGATTTATCAAGGGATCAGGGTTACTTTTCTCATAACCCTCAATCTCCCTGGAGAGCTCTCGAGAAAACATCCCAATGCAGCGATGGTGTTCTTGATGAGCTTCACCGGCGACGACGACGCGGCGACCGGATCTTTGGTAGCAAATGCTGCGAATCTAGGTAGGATGTTTATTTTTTGATTTCTTCCCCGTTCTTGAGTTCTACGATGAACACAGTATAATCCACGAACAGATTAGTCTGCAAATCGGTCGTTCTTGCAGGATGGGCTTTTGCGGGGATTTTGGGATATTGAATCCATGTTGATCTAGTGTTGTTGATTTTTTCTTCTCTGTTTAATCCTATTAATGGGAGCAGATCAATGCCGTGATGAATGATGGTGGAGGTCCATTCCTCAATTTTTTTTCATTGGATGTCTCCCCTTTCTCTTCTTCGTGTTCTTCATGTTCTTCGTGGGGCGATGAACAACGGATCGTTGCACATCTGTTATGCGACGCAACGATCCCAAATTGTAGATCCAACCCCGGAGCGATGTAACAGAGGTGCGATGGCAGTTTTGGCAGACTATTCAGAGCTGGTTGAGAGTTATGAGTTTTCAGGCGTTTTTCTTTGAGTGGATCATTCGAGGTTTATGATCCGATTTAAGCGCCGAAAACAACCATTACGGTGTTCTTATGATGAAACAAACCAACCCCTAGAGTATCAGGATGAACAAATGAGAGATCACAGATCTGGAAGATCGGCCAAATTGCGAGGAGGAAGACAACGTTCTAGAAAAATCCTGATTACACAATGTGTAGTATGGGCTCACGGCATGTGTTCGTCGGTAGGTTTACCTGTCATGTAATCCGGGAGTACACGGACACGGGTTGGGTACACGGCCAAGGACACAGCGTCAATACCTCTCCCCGGCCAGACCCAGCTAGATACATGGGATACCCCATGTGCTGGTACACGGGCAGGCGACACAGACACGGACAAAGACCGTGTACGGGCACATGGCCAGCGTACACGGAGCGAGCCCCAGGTGCTCGGACACGGTGTGTGATTCTTCTACACACCATGTAGTTACATTCTATCTGACAAGCCGAATGACACGATCCGTTTACACAGGAAGTACCTGGAGTCCAGGAACATGGCGTGTGATCATTCTACATGCTATGTAGTTGGGATTTACATATCTTGGACGGATGACACGAGCTGTTTACACGGGCAGTACTCGGAGTCAAGGAACACGGCGTGTGATCCTTCTACACGTCGTGTAGTCCATTTTTACATAGACTGGACAGATGACACGGGCCATTACATGGGCAGTACCCATAGTCAAGGAACACGGCGTGTAACCATACTACATGTTGTGTAACCAATTATTCATGGCTTGAGCCACTTGTATTCTGTGACTTGGACTACTTTTCATAGGGTTCATTCCCTTGGTCTTTCTCCTGAAGGTTCCCGGTATCATTTCCTACATATATGAGTATGATCCCTTTAGTAGGACTTCCTGAATAGAGTTGTTGGAATCCCCTCTGTGAGACTTAGAGTTGGATACTCTATTCATTCCTGGAACCCTAGGTATATTTCTTGGTATCAACATGACCAACTTTACCCAGGCGTCGATCCTCTGCTTAGTGGATTAGCTCAGACTGAGTTGTCAGAATCACCCCATGACTTGGTTGTGATCCTCATCTGGGCATCATGTTCTCAATGTACTTCTAGAGTGTGTTCTCCCAGAACGAGTACTTCGTATCTCTCTCTTAAGACCTAGGATTGTGTTCTCCTAGTTGCATGCTTAGTGGAATCTTTGAGCTGGATCTTAGTGGTGGTTTCGTGATAGTCGATCGTGTATGAGTATATCTAGATATTCTTGTTATATGTTCTATAGACATATACTATGTGGATCTGACTGTATCTTTCCTTTGTGGTATTTTTCCCTTGTTGTGTTTCCTTTGTGGTTTCGGGGTGTCCTACTGGGTATTGTTATACTCACCCATGCACGGCCTTTGCCCACACGTGTCGTGTCTTGTGCAGACGAGTGATCCTTTGATAGGATTCTAGGCGGACCAGGACCAGATGGTACTCAGTGAGATCAGACAGGCCGAGGTGAGTTCCTACAGCTACAGACTGCAGTCCCAGCACCTTTCTTTATAGGTTGGACTTTGTTACGGACTCTCTTTTGGTGGGCTTTTACTTTTGGCCCAGGGTTTTACTTTTCTTGTACTTTACTTTCATGTCGTACTCTGTTGGTTGGGTTTTAGTGTATGCATGCATCTTTTCCTTTTATTAGTTTTTACCTTTAAGCTTTGTGGGTTTGGAGATATGTGTGCGTGCGTACAGGTTTATAGGCAATACCTCCCATGTTAGTAGCATGCCTACTCGGTGCTAATCACCATCCCCTGGACTATTGGAGGCGGGCTTGGGGAGTTGTGGCTCAGGCCCCACTGGGATGGGTCGTGATAGATATGTAGTTTTAAACTATTTTGAGGATGGATCATGACAGTAATAGGTCCTCATGAGACTTAGATATGGCGTCTATTGAGAAAGAATTTCTTTTATAGTAGTTTTAGTTATTATTCATCGGTGAGATTTTGCATCAACATATCTATGGATACATTTCATTTTAGTTAATTTATTAATGGAATGTGTTTTAGTTTCTTTCCTTGCCATATTTTTTTCCTTATCTAGTTATTTGAATGGAATTTGTTTCCAGTTATTACCTTTCTATATTGTTTACGTACTTATATTCAGTTTATTGATTACATGATATGTGTTTTTAGTTATTTACCTTTCTATGTTAACTATTCTAATTGATTTATTATTGCTTCTTCTCTATATGTTTTCCTTACTGAGCATTTTAGATCTCCCTTATTTTTTATCTTTCCCTAAGAATCCAAGAAGCATACTATGAATTTAATGTAGGAATATACTAGATGGATTAGAGTTATCCTCAATCTGATTATTTGTTTAGAATAAAATAATAGGTTGTAATTAGTGTATATATTTGTAATAAAATTATCATTTATGTATATTTTTAAATAAGACTACTAAAATGACCAGTCCTTCAAGGATGGATTCTTTGTAATCATGATAATGTATTTAGTGTAAAAAATTGAATCTGGACTATCTGGGGTTGGTTCGCTACAGTTGGTATCATAGGGAAGTTTAGTAGTAACCTTGGAAATTGGATTTAGGAAAACCTAGATTAGAAAACATTACCCTAAGGTATAATTTGAAGAAGTATATATGAAAACCCTATAATTTTGGTAAAGTATATATTATGTGGATCTTCCTAGCGATACATCCCTATCTGGATACTATAAGTGGATGTGGTTTTGGAACAGATGTACATAGGAGTAAAAACACCGACAAGGTGTTTCGGGCTTGACTCGGGGTAATCTGGTATATGACAACAGGCCTTACTGTGCACATGGTTTGACACTCCTAGGGGATATGCATATGATAATCCATGTTTTCTTTAAAAATCATTATGAAAATTTTGAAAGAATTTTGATAATGAATAATCAAGGTTAAACCTAAGTTGTTTTTAAAAAAATAAGGTGTCATGATTTAGATTTCTTATAGATAGTTAAACACATTTCTCACTATGACTATTTTTGATAAAACTATTCATTCTGGTATTATTCAATGGTTAGAACCCAAAGGATTCATGTTAACATCAAACGTGTAAGAAAAGATGGTGAAAATGAGAAACCAAATGATTTGTTAATAGGAATGAAGGCTATCATGTTTATGCCAAATCAGTTTTCACAAAATATGATTAACAATATATACCTTTACCAACATGACTTGTTTGATAAAGTATGGATATAGTGGAGCTAGTGGAATTATAAAAACCACTACATGAGTTGTGTGATAAAGTATTCATATGCTCAATTGTTTCACCATATAGATCTCATGTTCTATTTTTGAAAAAGAAGGATGGGACTATAAGGTTTTGAATTGATTATATAAAAATTGATAATATTACCATGAAGAAGAAGTATCATCTTCCTCATATTTATGTTTTTTTGGTCAAATTCAAGTAGCTTAATAATTTTCAATGATATATCTCTATTTTAGGTACCATAAATTACAATTAAGGAAGGAATATATTCTAAATATTTCATTTCATATGATGTATGAGAATTATGATTTTAAATTAAATCCCTTTGGATTAACTAATGCACCCTCGGTTTTTATGGATCTTGTGAATAGAGTGTTCAAGGAATATATTGAAATATTCACTGTGGTATTTATTAATGATATCTTGGAATAATATAAAATTTATGAAGACCATAAGATTCATTTAAGAATTATTCTTGGGACTCTTATAGAAAACTAGTTATATGGGAAATTTAACAAGCATGAATTATGGATCTAGGAAGTTTCTTTTCTTGGGTATATTATCTCTAATAATAGAATGTTAGTTGATCCTTCAAAGAAAAGGGTAGTAAAAGAATGGATTATGATGATAAACATAACTGAGGTATGTAGTTTCCTTGGATTAGTAGGTTACTATTAGAGATTTTTTTTTAAAATTCCGATTAGAAAACTCATTAACCAAGATGAAATATAAAGGGGTTAATTTTTATGGATAGATAAATGTAAAGAAATATTTAAAGAATTAAATAAGAGGTTGATAAATGCATCGGTGTTGAAATTACCCTATTGAGGGGTTGGATTTGTGATATATAGTGATGCATCAAAGAAAGGATTTGGATTTTTCTTTATGTGTAATGATAAATTTATTTCCTATGTATCAAGGTGTTCAAAGAGCCATGAATAAAACTATCCAACCCATGATCTTGATTTGGAAGCCACAATGTTTTTACTTGAAGATATGGAAGTGTTATCTCTTTAGTGAAAAATGTGATATATATATATATGTGTGTGTGTGTGTATAAAAATATCATTAAATACATATTTGCATAGAAATATATCAATATGAGGTAAATAATATGGCTATAACTACTCAAGGATTATGATTTATCAATACACTACCACCCTAGGAAGGATAATGAGGTAGTTGATGTATTGAGTAAGAAAGGTTATGGAATTATGACTAAGGTGAGGATTGACAAGGATTATCTATTCATGAACATAGTAAATTTGGATATAGGAATTGTTAGGGAAGTGGAAACATCACTATATTCTAAATTATTATCAAATTGTCCTTATTAGAAAAGATAAAAAGTTATAATCTTATGATAAGAGTTTAAAAAAGAAAGTAAAAGTTTTAATGATGGGAAATTGGTGGATTTTATTTATGAAGATGTTGTACTTAAATTTGGAATGTTTTTATGAGTTCCATAATTTCCTAATCTAAAGATATAATTATTAGATTAATACCACAGTTTGAATTTCTCTATACACCCTAGTAGCACCAAAATGTATCGTGATTTGAAATAACATTTTTGTTCGGTTAATATGAAATGGGAAAGTGTGGAATATTTATAAAGATACTTGTTTTTATAATAGGTAAAGGCTGAAATAAAAATTTCTAAAGGATTTATCCAACCTATACATATTCCTATATATAAATGGGATGATATTACTATGGTATTTTTCATTGTATTTCCAAATAATCCTAAAGAGAATGATTCCATATGGGTTATTTATGATCACATTACCAAGTATGTACATTTCCTATCTATAATGTAGGATGTAACTCTTGATAACCATATAAAAATCTATATTAATGAAGTTATGAGACTTCATGGTGCACCTATTTTAATTATATCTAACAGTTGTTGATGGTTTACATCAAAATTTTGGAATATTCTTCATAAATATCTTGACACCAAGCTACGTTTGAGAACCATCTATCATCCCAAAACTTATGGATAGTCTAAAATGACTATTCAAACAAAATAATTTATGTTGAGTTCATGCTCTATTTACTTTCAAGGTATATGGGATCGGTATTTACCTCTTGTGGAATTCACATATAATAGTAGTTTCCTTTAAAGCATTTAAATAGAACCATATTAAGAATTTTAGGGTAAGAGGTGTCAAACTCCAAGTTTTTGGGATAAACATGGTGAAAGGAAGCTCATAGACCCATATCTCATATAGAAGACAATAATTAAAGTGAATACTATTCATAATTATATTAGGGCATCTCAAAGTAGGAAAAATAGTTAAGCAGATGTCTGAATAAAGGGTCTAAAATTTCATGTGGGAGATCATTTTTTATTGAATTTATATCTATGGAAAGGTTTTATAAGTTTTGGTAAGAAATAGAAACTATATATCAGGAACATCGGACCTTTTTAAATTCTAGAAATAATTGGAGTGGTAACTTGTCATTTGGAAATGTCACCCAGCCTCTCTAAAGTTCATGATATGTTCCATATCTATTTATTATAGAAGTAAATTCTAAGACTAATTTATATTATCACCGTTGAGGAAATATAATTGGAACCATATTTATATTACAATGAAGTGCCTATCCAGATTCTTGACATTAGATAAGTATTGTTGTGGAATCAAATGACTAGGATGGAAAAGATACTTTAGAAAAAACATAAGATAGAGGAGGCATCATGGGAACCTAAATAAGTTATGATGAATAAATTCACACATATATTCATGAGGTAATATTATAGGAATTTTTTAGGATAAAATTTGTTAATGGGGGAAGAATGTAACACCCGATATTCAATTATATTACGTAATATTTTCTTAATAAAGAAAAATTCATAATGCACATAACTTTATTTAAGAATGTGATTAAAAACTAAATTATAATTTTTTAAAATTTTATTTTAAGAAATAAATATCATTTTTAAAATCATCATGTAAATATTATCTCAGGGTGAATTTTTCTATTTTTTCTAAAAAGTTTTATTTTTCAGTGAATAGTGAAAAATATCGATTTTACAAAAACTAACACTTGTAAGACATTATAATGATATAATAATATATTCAGATAACATGAAACATTTTTTAAAGGAAAAATATATATTTAATAATTAATATAATTCATATAAAAATATAATTTGGAACATGGAAATATTTTCTTAGCATTTTAGAAATATAAGTAATGTTTTTTTCCAAATAAAAACAGTTTTTTATTATTTTATATTGATAAAATATTTACTTGGTTATTTAATTATAAGTTTAATTTAAAGAAAAAGAAATATTATTTTATTTAAAATAATCTTTTTAATTACATTTTTATCAATATTATACTTTTTTCTTTAAAATCATTTTTATGATTAAAACAAACATTTTTCTAAAAACGATTTTCATTATGTTTTGTGAACTTATATTAAAATGGATTTATTAACGCTAAAAATTTTATATTTTAAAATGGATTACATATTAATAACAATAATAATTAATATTAGTTAATAACATGAACTTAATTTTGGTCATAATGAATAGTAAAAATAGTAAAAAATTATTACCATGGTTAGGATTAAAACGGATTTACCAGGGGTTAAACTAAGAGATAAGGGTATAAATTGAACTTAAACTTATATAAAAACCATTTATTGTTTTTATTTCAACCGTAAACTTATCATATTAAAAGTTTTGATAATTTTTATTCACTTAAACAATAAAAATACTTTATATTATTAAAATCATTTAAGTAATTCGAAGAGTGTTCTTTTCATCGCTTATAAAATTGAACTACTTATACTCTCTTATTAACACATATTGAGACACTTATCTAAACTAAGACCTACCAAATACATTCCCAAACTTCGTCAACATAACATATAGTCTATGTTCTCATCTAATGACCAACCTATAAGGCTTAAGGTGTAATCTAAAGGTAATTCTCTAAAGAAGAGGTATAATTTAAAACCAAGTGATTTATTTTATTTCTTCTTATACCTCCTTAAAATATTCTATAATCATGATAACATAATAAAATAAATATATTCCATACACATAAATTTTATTATTTTTTTTAATAACTAATATTCATCTCCTTTTCATCCTATAAAAAAAATGAAAGCATCGCTTGTTCTTACGTACAACTTACTATCTCCACATAGTGATATAATTAATTTTTTATCGCCACTTTACTTGGAAGGTTATAAATATGTAAATAACGAATATATATCTTTTTATTACATAATTGTGATTCTATAAATATAATATATCATTTACCTTCTTACCCTTCCACTCGTTAAAAAATAATAACACCGCTCATGCGTACGTGTGGACTACCACCTGCATGAGGCGCTGTGATTCATTTTCCATGTAAGACTTTCAATTATGATTATAAATATTTATATAATGAATAGATATTATATTTATATCATTATTAAAAAAATTATATTATGGAAACATGTGAAATATGCAAGGAATGAAACTACCAAACTGAAACTTATATGAAAAAAGAAACAGTTGACCCTCAAAAACAATGGTTTAAATAAATAATTATTCATAACAGGTGATGAAATGTTATAAGTAGATAATATATGATATAATAATTATATATATATTTTATTTATGAAAGTATAATAAATTTAAATTTATTATTCATAAGTCTAAAATCACTTACAAATCAAGTCAGACCTGAGGTAAGGATTTATTTCACAATCTCATCATTATTCAAAATAGTTTATGTTTAAGTTTACAATAGGGTAATTATATAATATTTATATATTAATTAAAATATATATTATTATAATATGGTTATTTTAATAAATTAAAATTTTTCCTTTCATTTTTCTCTCTCTAAGTACTCAAAATTCTGAAAGAATGTTTTTAAGGAAAACCGACTTTGTTTTTATTTCTGTCATGAATATTTTTCTTCCATGTCCATATTTTATTTAAAATATTTTTAAAATGATTTTACTATTATATAATGAATTAATAAATTAATTTTTACCTATTTTTTACTTTTTATAAAAAAAAATAAAAGGAATCTTCTTTTAATTTTCTAAAATAGACACTTTTTACTGAAGGTTTAACCTTTGTTTTAACATACACTGCGTGAAAAGATTTTCCCCCATCATGAATAATATTTTATTTGAATATTCCTTTACAATTTTACAAGGTTCTTTCTAAATAAATATTGTTCTTAATATCTTTTAAATTTTTTGATTTTAAATAAGTGGTTTTAAAATGAAACAAATATTTTCCTCAATAAATATTACAATGATATTTTAAAATTATTTTCATCTATATAAAGATAATTTGATGATTATCATACATTAATGAGGATATTCTATAATGATACTATCCATAATATTTGTCTAGATGGATTAAGATCATTTTGACTTGGGAAATTATTGACATTCTGTATTCTAGTTCATCCAATACAGGGAGTTATTGATTTTTAAGGCATGTTGCACTACTAGAAAGATGACTTTTCCCAACGCTTTTATACCAACAGTTTGTAAAAACCGTTGGTATAGGTCCTTTTTCCCAACGGTTTGGCTAAACTGTTAGGAAATCCCACTTTTTGGCTACTTTTCTCAACAGTTTTCCAAAACCGTTGGGAAAGGGTATACCTATCCCAATGGTTTGGCCAAACTGTTGGGAAAAGTCCACTTTGTGTCCAACTTTCCCAACAGTTTGGGCAAAACCGTTGAGATAGGTGCCCTGGAAATCAACCTTCAGCTCAAACTGAATTCCAGAATCAAGAACTATACCAACAGTTTTGACAACCGTTGGTATAGGTCCTAAGAATTTTTATCATATCTTCTTACCAAGAACATTATATAAATCAAAATTTAAAATAATTATGACAATACATATATATATTTATGTAATTATGTTCACAAAAGTCATGTTAGGTTAGTGGTTAAGTTGTTCAATGATAAACTAGGGGTCCTGGGATCAAATCCCAGCGAATGTTTTTTTTTGAAATACATATACCAACGGTTCCATAACCGTTGGTATATATTTTCATATTACTTATACCAACAGTTTCCAAAACCGTTGGTATAGCCCTATTCCAATGGCTTACTTGGCTACGGTTCTCTAAACCATTGGTATAGGCTATACCAACGGTTTGGAGGCCTATACCAACGGTTCCAAACCATTGGTATATGTTAGTTTTCCAGTAGTGTTCATTAAGTTATATTTTTTATTAATATGATTAATTCATTGTAATTATTATGTTATAGGTGTTTCCTAGAATTATATATCCCCTTGATGCATTAGTAGGTCTCATGAGACAAAACAGGTTGGGTATTTGTTATATTCCTTTCCCATTTATGTAATATTTCTTAGAATAAGTCATTGGAAGTAAGTTTAAGATATCTAACATTTTGAATTACATAATTATGAAATTAGAAATTTATGTCCATGTGATTATTAAAATAGTTATGTTATCCATGGATAAGTTTCCAGATCATGTGATTTTCTATATGGAATTATTTGATCATCATTTATTCATGAAATCTTATTCAAGTCTTATTTATTCTATGATAGCTTCCCCTGTATATATTATCTTAATAATCATCTAAGATAACCCTTTTATTTTTCTTTGTTTCCCCAATATTCCACGAAGTGTAATGTTATTGAAATGAAAGAATATTCTAGAATTAATAATAATGTTATCAAATAAAATACTATGTTGTATTTTATGTTTTCAAATTTAATGTGAGATTAAAGCATGTATATAGTTTTCCAAGAATATTAAACTATTTGATCTCTCTAAATATTATCACTTGTATATAGTACCAATGTAATAATGGAACCACCAAATTTGAGCTACTAGGGTCAGAGTTCCTACAAAATACTAATCATTCTTTAAAACAAATCTCATCATTAAAAGGTGTCACTAAGATAAACATCAATTTTGAAGGATAGATCATTTAAAAATATATAAATAAGGAATTATAATATTTAATTAACTATTCAGTGATAATGGTTATTAATACCCAAGTGCTCAAAAAAGTTATTCTAGAATATTCAACTATCAGACAATCATTAATACAATGTAATTGGAAAGAGTGGATTCTTTAACTGGATCTTTATAATGGGGTAATTTATCTAAATAATTTTCTTTTCCATACTTAGTAAATTATAGAAACACTGATTTTGAGCACTATTTCATGTCCTTAGTATTATATGAGTCCATTTTGACATCACTGTTCTCTATTTATCATCGTCTCGACCCCATCTATGAATTGGTTAGTATGTGGTGTTTATAAACTAATAAATTTAATTTAATACATTGGGAAGTCATTATATCCCTTTTAGATATTTAGAAATTTGAGGGAATTCACATCCTTAGTGAGATGTGCGATGAATTTATCCCTATTCACAACACATGGGACAACGTTGAACAGACTACTATTTTATTAGGGGATCTATTAATGATGGTTGAAATCAAACTAAATAATTAATGTAATTCACCTCTTAATATCTATTTCTACACTTAGATCATGATATTTGTATGGCCACATGGCTAAAAACCTATGGAAATGTGATTGAGGTACTATCCAACCCAACATTACAGTGAGACTTAGAATACTTATTGTTTAATTTTGGATGATGGACAATATACGCAATGGGGATATCATATTATATCTATTTTAAATCAAATTATTCTATTAACCATCCTTTTGGTGATGTTTATTAGTGTATTATTATTTTTTCCCTAATATTCCCCAACTAGGTATCGGTCACAACTTTTTTAATAGATACACATCTAGAATTAGGGATACAAGTGAACCTTTTCATACTAACTTTAGATAGACTCTACTAAGTGTTAGGTCGTATTGAATGGGGTGAAACACTCCATAAGGACTATAGCCTGATCCAATTATATCATTTTTATATATTTTCACATATCTATAGCTATGTTCCTAGGAATATTGTTTTTACCCCTTAGTGTTCATTTAGGCCCACATTATTATACATTTTTTTCATGAAACCAATAAATAAAAATTATAAAAAAATGAACTATTTCCTACGAATCCATTAAAAAAAATTACTCTCTTTATGAAGCTCATGTTATATTGGTGTAGGTATATATTACTAATATAAATGATGTGAATTCATCTAGAATCTCTCTCTATGATAAGGTTCTCAAAATAAGAGTTAAATGAGTCTCCATTTGTGATCCATATGTTTTATACCAATTTTATATAAATTATTATATATGCATTTGGTTAGCCTGTCACCCTATTTTGGGGTGTATGATGAGAAATGTCTAATGGTTCTATAATAATTCTGGATAATGTTGATATATAAAGACATCGGTTCTTCAATCAATCTTCCACTAGTATATGTTCTAAATATTATATCTATAGAGTATTGTAAATTATAGAATTAATATTATCAAAATAAAACATTGATTGGGATCACTCTATGATAATACAAAAGACCCTATAAAGCCACACATGAATTCCATGAAGAATTTGAGTGGGGAGATGATTTCAATAAGCTAGATTTTATGATTGTTAGGGAGAGACTAATGTTTTTGACCAAAGTAACACAGTCTATTAGAATACAATGAATAGTGCTTATAAAACATCACTAAAGGTTTATCTCATCCAAAATGATCATGATATTTATAATGGTTAGTATTCTTTAAGGTGGTATCCTCTCAATATGAAATCTTCGTATTCAGTTGCACTAATAGCTTTATTAACTTCAAGGAATCCTTCAATGAATATAATCATCATAGTATATATTCTACTCTAAGAACATTAAGGGGTCTCTTATGTTGATGTTTTCATTCAAAATTAAACAATTCATGAAAGTAAAGGGAAACTGTTTCTTGTTTTAATCACTAAGTCTCATGTATATAAGATGAAGAATAAGGATGATCACCTTCATTAGCTCTTTGTTAGTCTGGGAGTGGGTGGATTTGACTAATAAGTATTTTATGCTATAATATATAAAATCATAGCTATCAAATAGTTACTAATAATTCATAAATGGGACCTTAATATGTCTACGGTCGGGAACTATCACATATAAATGCTATAGCGAACTATCTGAGAGACCATTCAATGATGGGATGATGAATCTCAAAACCATTGTTAGATAACTATCAAGGAAGAAGATATGGATATATATATAAAATTTATCATTATTATTAATGTACATATAGTGAATAATGCAATTAAGATTGAAACTATTGGATACCAAACTCAAGGGTTTATTACATAGATCGATCAACTACATCAATTTTCTAAAGCATAAGCTTATAAGGAAGTAGATCACCAATGGTCGATTGATACCTCTTATGAGAAATTATATGATTTTCAATGTTCTAGAAAGTATATATTATCATTAACTTATTCTATTAAATTATTTTCATTTTTATTAATTTTTCATGGGAAGGATCTACCTTGTGGATGTTCCTACATCATTTTCATAATGAATGAAATATTTCATATCTCAAACTATTATCGATTTCATTAATTTTTTTTCTTTAAATATGGACCCTTAATGATATATGAAACCCATAAGGAGTAAAATAATAATAATTGAATTCATATGAACATTTGATAGGAATGGATCATGTAAATCATAGTTTCAAAAAAATGAGTTGATAATGAAATATTGGAATCAATACATTATCATCAAGTAATTCTCTCTAAAAAGGATATAATTGAGTTGTTTGTGCATAAAAATTCCATCACCATTATCCAAGTTGAACATGGGAGGAAAATGATGATAGTTTTTTATTTTATTTAGTTTTTGTTCACTTGATCAGTTATAGGCATGTCATGTACACAATACATTCACCATCACAATCCAGGCTTCATTAATTTGGGTATAATAGTGTTAGTAACTTAGCATAATTAAAATTAGAAAGGGTTTTTTGAATTATGAATCATTGATGAAGAGGTTTTGAATATCCATAAATTCCATATTTGTACACTCTTCAAAGGTCATTAGAAAAATCATGTATTTAAGGAATAGAATGATTCTTTAACTTTTTCTAAGACCTATAGCACTAGAAAAAATATTGTGAATTTTTCCATGGAAAATAGTGGTCCCTAAAATATTTTAATCTTTTCCTTTTCATCTTATCTTTTTCCTCAATCATGAAATAAAAATATTTAGTGATTATGAACATTTATTTTTATTAGGATACCATATATAGGTTTTTAACCTAATAAGTATTCTATATTTTTTTCATTAAATGGTCAATATTATTCCTATGATATACTAGGTGAAGGCCTAGAAAGTATAGAGTATACATTTTAATATGATTCCCTTTGTGAGTATATAATAGGGTAAACACCCTGTCTCTTTCCATTTGTATTCTAATGTCTTCTAATTTGAATAATGGAGGGATGGTATTTGGTCGCATAGCTCTGACCAAATATTGTTGGGGTTTATAGTTTTATAACTTTGAACAATGTTAGGGGTGAGAATAAATGACTATAATAGAGGAAAAATAAACTATCATGAACCAAATTAGGCCACTACTAATCTAAGTACTCAATCCAAACTGTAAAAAAGGCCTATTAGGAATTCTCTATCCCCACATACTGGAAACTATTTGCAAGAAATCAAAACAAAAACAATGGGAATAATTTATTAAAATAAATAATATAAACCACATAGTACAATTCTACAAGATTTCCAAGATAGTTTTTCTATACATTGAATTATCATTCAAAAATAAAAAACAATTATAATTCAAACATAAACCAAAAAATGCATAATCATAATAACCACACACTAAAAATAAATAAACAGAGCTGAGATAGAACCCAAAATGTAGTAATTCCAACATTGATAATAAATCTGTGATACAAAACTAATACCAAGATACTTGACATAATTTCTATGTGACCCCAAGGTCACCCTTCATTCACAACCATGACGCACTCCATAATCATAATAAAGGAATAAGTCTATTATTCTAGAGCTTCCCAAAAACTTGAACCTAAACTTGTGAAAATAAATATAGTTTATTGACACTAAGTTGTATAAGTGGGGTTTGAGTTAATAGTACAATAGTATTTCACTAAATAATACATGAATTTCCTTCTTTAAACAATCCAAAAATGCTAGTTTGAAATAAAATATTTAAAAATTATTTCTTTTATTACTTTATGAAAACCAACTCTCAACCATTTAAAAAATTATTTTTTGAAAACCAAATGACTATTAAAAACAAAATATTTAGCTTTCTTTATTAAACCCCCATTTTAAAATGTAATTCCCAAAACCATTTCCGAGTCACTTTTATAAAAAAAAACTATAGAAAGAACTTAGATTACCCAAATAAAACATCAAACATACAAATATAACTAAGTATTGGGATACATAAATGAGAAACTAAATAGATCGAAATCAAAGTAGTCAAAAAATAAATCCAAGAATGAATGAGTAATAATAGAAATGAATAATAAATTGAGCTAACTATAAAATAAGAAAAACAGAATGGGATATAACAAACTTAAACAATAATAAAAATAGAATAAAGCATTAGAATAATCATTTATATCCAAAGGAAATAAAATTAAGGAAGATATGATCAATTTAAACTCTTAAATATTGTAAAGACCCTGAAATTTCAAGGAAATTTGTTTTCTTAATTTCTTTGGGATTTTACAAGAACGTAATTTCTGACGGCACCTGATTCTGAGGCCCGGTGTGCTCGGAATCAATTTCTGAAGTTTGGATCGGGTACGTTCAGTGAATGAACGAGTGGGTTTTTCTAACTTTTGAACCAGTTCTCGGAATCGAAATCTGAGGGCACTGATGGAACCACAACGCCGGTAATTGCTTAGGAACACCTTTTCCGAAGGTGCGGTTGCTTGGGTGTTGATGTAAAAAAAAGTGGGGAATAAAAATATAATTGTTTTATTTTTATTTCTTCACTAAGTGGTTTAAGTGAAATAAAGTTGTGTCTCAACTTAATTTCTCTTTTCTAAGTGTTAGATCCAAGGTGTGGGAGTTGGAGTGGGACCCACTGATTGTTAACTTCCCATCAGAGGATTAAGGGTGAGGTGGGGCCCACATGAGCCCCCACCTTTTCAAATTCCTTAACTCCATAACCCCCCTTTAATGTGAGACCACTCACCTCCCCCTCTCTCTTCTTTAATCATGCCAACTCACTTAATTAATTAAGTGAGTTATGTGTTTTATTTTTAAAAATTGAAATGCTTGGCTTGATGTAATAAAATAAGATAAGTCTTATTTTATTTGAGAGGGTTGGTTGTTGTGTGAGGAGATTGGGGAGATAGAACTCTTTTCTCTGGGGAAGAACTTCATCCTCCCGCGAAGAGCTTCAATCCTTCCGCGAAGAACGTCATCTTTTCAACGAAAAACAACTCAGCGACTCCGGTATCTCCATTCCCTTTCTCCTCCACGACAAGGGAAGATACATCGACACGGGAGTTCTCCAACAACACGTAATCATCCTCTTCTCTCCATGACAAAGAGAAGATGGCGTCTCCTCAGACGCTCTTCGTTGACGTCTACTGAACCATGCCCGATGATGCCGCTTTCCGCGACGCTCTTCGAACATCAAATCGTTAACAAGGTAGGGGTTTTTATATATGGTTGAATTCGTTTTATTGATTCTTCATATATTAAATTCACGATGATGATTACCAAATGAACATGGACATCATCCCGCACATAAACCATTCTCCTTTTTCTTTTTATTCTTCACGTGTTCTTCATGCGTTCTTCAATGCCAAATATTTATTGATGCTAGAAACACGGAGTTTTGTTGAGCGCAATATATGGATGCGAAGACCTTGACGCAAGGATCAAAAATATGAGATCGTTTAATTTTTTGGGCTTGGAACGAAGCATCAATGGCTCACAAAATAAGGTGTCCAAATATTTATTGACACTGGAAACATAGATTTTTGTTGGGCGCAATATATGGATGTGAAGCCCTCGATGCAAGGATCACAAATATGCGATCGTTTAATTTTTCGGGCTTGGAATGAAGCTGCAATGGATCGTGGAAGGAGGTGTCCAAATATTTATCGATGCTGGAAACGCAATATTCTATTGAGCGCGACATATGGATATGGAGCTCTCGACCCAAGGATCAAGAATATTCGATCATTTTAATTTTTGGGCTTTGAATGAAGATACAACGACGCATGGAAGGGGGAGACGCGGTGGTGCCGAAGACCGGAGGCAGTGGCCAGAGCCGTCTGGACACCTGGATGTGGTGGCGCCCCAGCGCGCCACTGGAAGAAAACCCGTTGTCGCACAGCCGCAGCGACGAGGAGCCGGACCCCGCGGTCGCGCGGGATTCGGGAGGCAGGGCGGCGCCAACTGACGCCGCCGGTTACAAAAAGGTGTTCTTCCCCTTATGTTCCGCTCGGCTAGCACTGAGTCACGTCCGGCCTTCCGGGCCGGGCCACGCCAGCCAAGCCGGGCTGCGCTCGAGTGGGCCCGACCCAGGAGGTCTCGTGTCGGGTCGGACTGGGCCCGAACCCCCTATTTTCAGGCAGTTTTCATTCAAATTCCCATAAAATAGGCTACTGGCCTCCGATTGAAGCACCATAAGTTGTGATGTGATCCTTGTATAGATACGGTCATTTCGGTATATTACACTCAAGGTTTAGGAGAACTTTGGGTACGGCAGGGTTGGTTTGAACATGGAACCAACCGGGCCCTCGGAGCGGAAACGCTTATAACTTGAGCTCCGGACGTCCGATTGACGTGTCGTCGACTTTGTTCGATTTCTATTGATGAGACGGAACTTTTGACATATCTCTCCAGAGATTTGGATGCAGTTGGATAGTGGCCGGGTTGGATTGTACCCGAAATCCAACCAGGCCCCTAGAACGGAAAAGCTGATAACTTTCAGACCGAACGTCCGTTTGACGAACCGTCAGCGGCGTTGGTGATCTCATTGAGAAATGGTCCCTATGAATATACCCTATGAGAGTTCGGGGTATAGTTGAGATACGGCCAGGTTGGTTCAGACACGAAACCAACCGGACCCCTAGGACGAAAAGGCTAATAACTCACAGACCGGGCGCCTGATTGACGCGTCATCTGTTGTGTTGAGACCCCTATGAAGAGGCGGTCCTTTGAGATACTTCTTCGTGGGACTTTTTGATACTTGGAGTATCAACCAGTAGCTCATGGAGCAGACCCTCCTGGAGATGAGCGTACAAAGTGTGGAGACCGTGTAGTCGGCTAAGACCTGACGACTGCTTGACCGACTCGAACTGGAGTGAGTCGACTAGCCCAGTGGACGGAGCACTAGTTTGTTTGGGTGTAGACCCATGGAGGACGGAGCACTACTGAGTTTGGGTGCAAACCCGCGGTACTCGTACGGAGAGTACCTCTACAGGCTATTAGGGGGAATGCACTATTGTGTTTGGGTGGCAGACCCCGGCGGGAAACACTACTGTGTTTGGGTGGATGGCCCGCGGTACTCGACAGGAGGAGTACCTCAGTAGTAATAGGTTAATGAGTAGTACCTCGGAGTCATGACAGGATCACTGTACTCGATAGAGACGGGGCTCTTCAGCAGTTACGGTTTCAATAAATGAAAATCCTGGTTTGAGCTGAGTCTATGAACTTTTTTTTTACCTCATGATTGAGATGGGTCACTTGATAACTTAGGTATATGTATGGGCATATACCTGGGTAGTGGTTATCCGTTGATTTAATAATCTTAGTGTTTCCTTATGATTGAGATGGGTTACTTGATAACTTAGGTATATGTATGGGCATATACCTAAGTAGAGGTTATCTGTTGAGATCTTTCTTTGTGGTTATCCTTGTTGGATTTAGCGATACCTTGAGGGTATCGGGGTCCCTACTGAGTATCGTTATACTCACCCCTGCACGGGCTATGCCCGCACCTCGTTGTGTTTATTGCGGATGACGGGCAGCACTGATAGAGGCCGAGTGTTCGAGGACTAGACGGTACCCGGAGGTGGATCTCCGACGAGTCTGTATCCAGAGGTGGACTTCACGACATGACGATACTCGGAGGAGGTTGACGGGTGAGAGAATTGTGGAGGCTATCTGTACGTACCCTTCAGGTAGGATCTGTGGTGGATGATCCATGAGTTGCGCTATCTGTACGTACCCTTCAGGTAGGATCCGTGGTGGACGATCCAGGAGCTGCGCTATCTGTACCTACCCTTCAGGTAGGATCTATGGTGGATGAAACAGGAGCTACTTCTATTCTTCTAGCTGTTTGTCTTTTCTGTTGTTCTTCCTTTCAGTTGTAGCTGTACTTTTCAGTTGGGTTTGTATTCTGGACCTTTTTACTTTTCATCACTTTCTTTTGTACTTAGTTTTTTACTTCCGCTTGTACTATGTGGTGTTTGTTTACTTTTATAAAGGCAATGCCTTCCCAGTTATCGGGATTTACGCCATTGGTACTAGTCGCCAGCCCCTGGACTATGGAAGGCGGGCTTGGGGTAGTCACAGCACGGGCCCCGAGGACGGGATGTGACAAAGATCAAGTGATATTATCCTAGAAATACTTAGGTGGAACTATATTCCATATTATCGATTCATATCTAGATAATAATTGTACCACTCTTGGTTTCCAGAATGTAACATTTATTTATGCTTTTCATGTATATAAAGTATAATGGTCAATGTTGGGGGGAGTTTGGAGAACTTTTTGAGAGTTTTTCGAGCTTTTATACTGGTGCACGGGTTGTGCACGGTTGGTAGAAACCGTGCAACACTTGCAAGAAATCATGCATAGTATGACAGAAGCAAAAGAGGATGTGTACGGGCTGTGCACGCTTTGTCCAAACCATGTGAATTCCTAGCTTTAATTGTGTTATTTGAAAGGTAGATTTGTGGAAAATGAGGCAATGCATTCAGCATGGTTAGAACACAGTTTTGGAGACCATACAAGGAAACCAGGTGAAGGCCATCCTCATGATAGTGGCTAACGCATGGTTAGCACATGGTTTTTCGAACCGTGTGACTAAACCATGTACATGGTCAAACATAGATCCTTGAAAGTGGATTTAGGTAGACATAAGGTTTTAATCACTCATTTTCCCCCAAAATGGATCTAACTTGGTATTTTTCTTTCCCAAAGGTCAAATAAGGTTCTTTTATTGATCTGGAGGTAATATGAAGGCTTCCCCTAGTGATAAGAAGTTGATTCCTCATGGTAAGTGTTTGTTCTTCATCATTCTTGATCGGTTTCTTAGATATACTTCATTTCTCTTCATGGTTTCTTATATATAAGACCAGTATGGGTATATATAAAGTTTTTTAAGTGAAATATGATTGTATCTATCTTATTTCATGATATAGGAAGAGATCTAAGGTGGTTTTGTGGAGATTCGACTTTTTTTTGTGACGTTTATAATGTCGTTTATCATTTTCATCAAAATTATCTAGGTGGGTGGCTTCACTCTCAAATCCTCTTTCTAGAACTTATTGTATTGGTTTAAAATTGATTATTTTGTGTGAAATTTATCTTGAATTTGATTTTTAATGATTTTTGAAAACCCACTTGAGTAACGGTTTGTGGAAACATGGGGATTGGGTGTTCTTACAAAATTGCTTTGGTTCTTGGTTTTAAATTGAGTATTTTTCTAGAATTTTGGTAAATAGATTAATCAAAATATTTCAAGAAAAGGGATTATTTTATTTAAATTATATGGGGATTTTAGATTTGAATTATTTTGGTTAAAGGTTTTCAATAAAATAATTATTTTATTGAAAAGGATGAAATAGTTGTTTTTAGCATTGGTTTTTGGAATAATGGTCGTCTATGTTCACGTGCATTTGGGATGGATATACTTAAAGAGTATCCCCTATCCTTAGTATGATGGATAAGGGTTAGGTCTCTCTCCCATAAAAATGGTTCACTAGGTGACGTCTTAGTGAAAGGATAACTCACCACTCACGATTATAGGGAGGTCTAGGTTACATGCATGGTTGGATGTGTGGATAGGTGAAATGGAATGGTTATTCCAAAATGGATATTGAGAAATGGTTTTAAATCATTGTGTGGTTATATTCATGAATAATATATTTTTTGGAAAATTGGGTGACATGGAACTTGTTCGTATTTACTTATAAACTATTTTTAGAAGTTGTTTATATTTTGTTATAATTTTTATTGTGAATTTTTTTATATAAATTATTTTATATAAATGTTGTTAACTTTTCTACCATAGTGGTGTGAGTAGGGAAGTAATTGGGTAAAACCTATTGAGTTTCTTATCCACCCATTCTTTTTCACTTTGGTGATCTTGTAGATGTTATCTCCTATGAAATGGGAAAAGGTAAAGTAGCACACATCTTTAGCACTACCTTGTGATACATGGGGTGTTTGGTGATATTGGAGCATAGAGATTATGGATCATGGAGTATTGTGGTAATTCTTGTAGTTTTATTAGTTATCTTACACTATTTAATTTGGTATTATTTTGTTTTCTACTATATTTCTCCTTGGTTGGTTTTGATATCAAATAAATGGTTGAGTTGTTGTTCCTTTTTATCATGCAACATATAGTGGTTTGTTTGGTTTGGTTTTATTGGAATAGTTGTTTTATTCTTAAAGGGTAAATCATTCCTCACATGTGTTGAAACCCTTAAAAATTTATTTCCATCCTTTTTCATATTTGGGATATCTCTTAAGGCCAAGTATCATCCTCCTACCTTCTCAATACAATGAGTGTAAGAGGGGATGTTGAAAATGGTATTAGTATTGTTTGGTCAAAAATCCTATTTGAGATAAATGGTATCAGTTTCTTTTTAGTACAAAAGCCTATTTGAGACAAATGGTATCGATTTTGTTCAGTACAAAATCATATTTGAGATAAATGGTATCATTAGTCCTTAGTTTTCTTGGTCTTGGAGTTAAATTCATTCTTTTATATTCCTTGAGTTGTGATCATAGAAAGGAGTTGGATTGTCAAGACTTGAAATGTAGAGCATAAAAATATTTCACAAACCTTTTTATGTTGAACTTAAAGTTACTAAGGAGTTGGGTACATAAGTGTTTTAGAAACACTTATAGAATATTGGAATCTCAATATCATGGGTTTATCCAATGAGATGATAATGACATGAATTAGACAAATGACTTCCCAATAGGATTTCATATCTCATTTTGAGTAATGATATATGATTTGATACACTATGATGATTTTTGAAATGAAAGCACATTATTTATACAAAAATAATTTACATAGTAATAGTGCTAGGGTCTTGTTATATAACCCCTTATAACACCAGCATAAGACCGAAGGGTAAGCTGTGTGATGGTGACAGACTCTTGGGGTGGCTCGCATAACATCACTCAGGTGGTAATCTCTGTTAACTTCTCCCATAGTCGGTTCTGCTCAAGCTTAATATGTTCAAGCTCAGATTGGGCTTGGTCAAGATTGAAGACCAATGACGCCACCTCCTTTCCAAGCTCCTACAAATGGTCTTCGTACGGGGCAAGTCTACTAGATGAGGCCATCTCTTACTTTTTCTGATTAAATTGGATTTTTTAAAGCCCAATATTTATACTAATAATGTGATCATTATTCAATAGCTATATTAGCAAAGATCATAATTCATAACGGTATTTTAAAATCCAGAAACATAAAACCAATGAAGTTAAAATATTATATAAACATAATAAGACATTTAATTAGATCAAGATGAATTTCCATTAATGAAAGTTTGGGTCGTTACACGTAGTTTCTCTTATTTCCTGTCATTTTCTAAAATAAGAAAACCTTAGTGGGAAACATGTTTCATTTAATAATATTATAATTCTAAAGGAATTTTATATCCTAAAATATCATTCATAAATATACTGTTCTTTAACAACAATTACATTTTTCTTTAAATCCCTAATAATGGATCATAAAAGGATTGTGATTAACCAAACATATCTCCCAATAGTGTCAAAATAGGTGCACATTAAGGCATGTTTTCATGTACCAGGTTGTGTTGAGTTAGGCCCGATGCACCTTATCATAGTTGTAACCCCTAGGTAAATCTGTGCCAAAACCAAATCCACTTGTTCACATCCAGACATGGATTTCTTTTCTAAAAGACAATTAACTTAATATTTCACCAAAATACCAGGATGTTTTTTTAGATTTAACTTTTCTAAATGGTTTATAATAAAGTTCTAAAATCCTAATTACAACAAATAATTAAACCATCATTTGATATCAACTATTTCATCCTACCTTTTTATTAGATAACTATTCATTTACATGGTACAACAGATGATCTTTCAAAGTTTAGTTTCTTGAAAAAAAAGGTATAAAATACATAAAAACTTAAAAAAATTATTCTTTTCCACTTGAAAGGATTAATCATAGGTTCATCCTAATTACATTTACTGCATCTTATAACCTGGGGACATGCATCAAAGGAAAGGGTGAGCATAAGGCCCAGTAAGAGAAAGCAAGGAAAACAGTTTACATATGATCTTAAAAAATATCAATAAAAATGTGAGTAATAACATAATGGAATGATAAATAGGAATATAATAATAATAATAATTTGAATAATAAGTTGGAAATGTGGATAAAACATTTAAATTAGACATTCATAAGCATATCACCAAGTTTTTTCATCAAGGTGTTATAAAAATTATCAAGGTTCTTCACCAAGGTATCGTAAATCATATCATTACTATAGATTAAATTATTTACCCAATGCATTGGATATATATCAAGATAAACCCTTCATATTTATTAATTTCAATGTGATCAAAATAGATCAAAATAAATAATTTTATAAATAACCCATGTATAATAAAATAAACAAGTTTCATATCAAAATCACGGTGTTTTAAAAAAATGTTTAAAGATAATATATTTGTGTCATTATTAACCCACAAAAAGGAAGGCAGGTATAATGTATGTTAATACCATAATAAAATAGATAATTTTTAAATATAGGTTAATATCCCTATAAAAGTAAGAGTTTTGGTTATTCAAAAAATAAAATAAGTGAATTTCTTAAGAAAAAAAGAGAAATATTGAGAAGAAAATTCGGCAGCATAAGGAGTATGAAACATTGTTTTATAAAATAGTAAAAAGAGAGGAGAAAAGGGTATACCATTAATAAAATACTATTAATAAAATAAATGGATATGATAAAATGTAAATAATAACATAGTTTGTAAATTTGAAATACATACCAAATAAAAAGTGAACTTGAAAGGAAAAGAGAAGTTGAGATTTCCCTTACCGTGAAAAGTAACTCCTAAAACTCGATGATTAGGACCTTGGGGGACTTAGGACTACTTTGTAGGTAAAAATATCATATATTCATAGATAATTAATTGTTATTGAAATAAAATTGATAAATGGGTGGTCATTTATAGAAAAATAGAAGGATTAGTTTATTAATTTCCTTGGACACCTGGGTAGTGATAATTGAAAAATCATGGGCTTACCCTTGGTATTTTCCCATGTTATTGGAAACTTGGGACACATATTATTATTTTAATCCACAAGAGTTGACAAAAATTTTCTATTACTATTACATCAATTTTATGGCATTAAGCATACCAAAAAAACTCAAACTTTATTTTTACTATTCATGAAAAAAAAATTTAGAAAATTCACTTAAATTAACCATAACCTAATTTAAATGTGCTTATTTAAAAAATGATATTTATTTTATCATAATAATTATCCAAATATGATAATTTTAACTTTTAAATATAAAAACTATTATTTAATACAAATAATAACGGATAGAAAATGCTAGTGAAATTACATAGTGAAATTTCTGACACTTGAAAAAAATCACTGTTTCTATTTAAATAGAAGTGTTTTATTCATAATATTTCATTAAAATAATAATCATTCATAATACCTTAGTTTATTGTAATAATTTTATATTTTCTAAAAAGTACAATTTCTTTTTGAAAAAAACAATTTATCAAATTCGTCATATTATTAAGAAAAATTACTCTCAAAATAGAATTGATGGAAGAAAAATATTATTTATACAAGAGGATTAAACATTAAATAACTAATTTATCAATACATAAACCATTATAACACCCACATATGACCTAAGGGTAAGGTGTTTTTTGGTTATAGACTCGTGGATTGGCTTGACTAACATCGCTCGAGAGGTAATTTCCATAAACTTGAACTTATCATGTTAGTGATTTCGTTCAAGCCTCACTTGTTGAAGCTCAGATTGGGATTGGTCAAGATCGAAGACTAGTGATTCTACCTCCCTCCCATGTTTTGAAAAATGGTATTCATATGAAATTACTCTACTGGTTGAGGCCATCATTTCTCCTTTATACATTAATTATTGTTTGTCATTTCTACTTATAAACACTAATTATAAAATTAAAACTACTATATGTTTTCCAATTGTCATATTAACCAATGGTCATATAGCAGTCAAAACATGATAGTCAAATTTAAATTTATACTCAATTAATTATTAAATAGATATAGTTTTGTTCAGTAAAAAATAATATAACACACATTTTTAGGAAACAATTATCATTCAAAAAGTTTGGGTTGTTATAAATTGCATCCACTAGCACTTTAATCTGAGAATAAAAGAGTTATAGTATCCAAAATCACCTTTATAGAGCCTCTAAACTGATAGGGTTGAATTAGGTTTGATTATAAATAGTTTAAAATTTATAATGGGTGTTTTGGGACTTTAATTACAATTTTTAGATAATTAAATTTTCGTCACATGCTTTCCTGGGATAGGTTGCATGATTATCACTAACCATGCACCTAATCATGCACCCTAACTAGGATTTTTGAGATATTTTAATGATATTACCACATTTTTTGAAAAACTATGTGTCTATCATTTACTCCCTCTTAGGATATATAAAAAAGTGTGCATGGTTTGGATGGATGGTTTGACAATTGTGCATCAACAGTACACTCTCCATTGTCCCATGCCACTTGGTTTTAGGAGGAGGGTACATGATTTGAACTAGCCATGCACCCCCTCTAAAAATTTAACATAAAACACATAGTTTCCCAAGATGACCCACACGGTTTTCTCTAACCATGTTACAACCATGCACTATCCTAAAAACTTCCAAAAAATTCCAAAAGTCTCTAAAAATGACATGAAACATACCCAATCAAAGGAAAATAAAGACCAAGGGATAAAAGTACCAGAAAAGTGGTAATAGGATGGTACAAATTATTTCACTAACTTGGATGCATCATTTTTGGCCTTAAAGTGTTTGGTATTAATGCAATATCATGAGGTTTGACTTGGGCATGAGGTGTGGCCATGGTGAAAATCATTCCTTTATCAAATTTTGGCCTGTTAAATTTTGTGCCTTATTTCATACCTTATCTTCTAGATATCATTGGAAATCACTTATTTCTCTGTGAAAAATGTTCTAATATTTTTCTTTTTTTCTTCATACAAATATTTAGTCTTTTTAACACCATCTTTTTGGAAGTTATAGCTAGTCAAATCGACCAACCTATTGATGAGGTTGATCCTAGATTATGGAATCTTTTTATAGTATTTTATAATGAAAATTCATGTAACCTTTAATGAATATTGAATAATTAACCATTATAAAATCAGAACCCTCGGTTCTAATTTGGTCTCCCCACTGAAAAACCAATTACAGAATTGAATATGTAACAATCGAGATTCGATTATAGTGAGTAATTTTTTCTTCTTAAAGAAACAATAGCACAATGAACAAAGCTTTATTCAAGAATATGATTAAAATATAAATTAATTTTTTTTAGAAATTTTAATTTATAGGATGAATTTAGTTTATGAAATCATCTTGTTAATATTATCTTAGGGTTAATTTTTAGGATATTTTCTAAAAAGATTTATTTTTTAGTGAATAGTGAAAAATACTGATTTTACAAAAAAATCCACTTTTATAAAATTATAATGATATAAGAATAAATTGAAAGATAGTAAAAAAATTTATAGAAAAAATATATATTTAAAAATTAATAAAAAAAATATAATTTTAAACTTATAAATTTATACATAACATTTTATAAATCTAAGTAATGTTTTTGTCAAAATAAAAATTGTTTTTCATCCTTTTATATTAATAAAGTATTTACATGGATAATTTGATTTTTTCTTTGGTTTTAAAAAAAACAAGTAACATTTTATTTAAAATAATCCAATTAATCCCATTGGGATGAAAATTATACATTATTTTTCTTTAAAATAAATGTTATGCTTAAAACCAACATTTTTCTAAAAACGGTTTTCATTGCATTTTACACACTTATATTAAAATTAATTTCTACCAATTATTCAAATTTTATCTTATAAAAATTTATTAAATATTGGTAATAATAATAATTAATATTAGTTAATAAGGTCAATATAATTTTGTATTATAATTAATGTTAAAAATAGTAAAAAAGAATTGTGGTTAGGGTTAAATCGGGTTTACTAGGGGTTAAACTAAGAGATAATGGTTTAAATTCCACTTAAAGCTATATAAACCTATTTTTTTGTTTTATATAGACCTAAAACTTTTAAAATTTTAATATCTGGCAATTTTAATCCACTTTTACAATAAAAAGACTTTATATTATAAAAATCTTTTATGTAATTCCAAGTGTGTCATTTCCCTCACTTATAAAAGGGAACCGGTTCTACTCTCATATTCACACCTATTGATCAGATTATATTGATTATTAATTTTAAAAATACCTTAAAAACCTTTATCCCTCTGACCTATAGGATATAGTATTATCAAAGGACAAAACTATATGGCTTAAGGTGTAATCCAAATATAGTTTTTTAAAGAAGAGATATAACTTTTAACTGAGTGTTTTCATTTTATTTCTTCTTATACCTCATAAAATATTATATAAACATGATCGTATAATATAATAAATATATATATAATTAAGTAAATTTTATTATTCTAGTAGAACAACCCATATTAATCTTCTTTTTATCCTATGGAAAAATGAAAACATCATTTGTGCTTAAGTAAGGATTACCGTCTCCACATAGACATGTAATTCATTTTTCATCACTAGTTTAATTGGATGGTTATAAAGATAAAAATAATGAATATATATTATATTTTTGATAAAATTATGTTTTTATTAAATATAATATATCATTTACCTTCTTACCCTTCCACTAGTTAAAAAATGATAATGACATTCGTGACTACTACCTCCAGGAAAAGATGTGGTTCATTTTTCATGAATTCATTTCAATAATGATTCTAAATATGTTTATAATGAAAATATTTTATATTTATATCATTATTAAAAAAAATTATATGATTTAATCCTAAGAAATATGAATGTAATCAAACTACCAAACTAAAACTTATATGAAAAATGAAATAGTTAACATTCGGAAACAACAATTTTAATAAAGAATTGTTATTAAAATGGTGATAAAATTTTATAATGGGGTTATATATGAAATTATAAGTATGTATATAGTTTTATATATAAGTTTAACAATTTTAAATTTCTTATACAATAGGCTAAAATCAATTACAAATCAATTCAGACTTGGGGTAAGGGTTTATTTTACAATCTCATCATTATTCAGGATTGTTTATGTTTATGTTTATATTTGGAGAATTATATGATATTTATATATTAAACCAAATATATATTATTATCCTCTATTTATTTTTGTAAATTATATATTTTCCTTTATTTTTTCCGCTCTCTAATTACTCAAAATTCCAAAATAATTTTTTTAAGGAAAACCAACTTTTTTCTTTCAGATGGGAATATTATTCTTCCATGACTATATTTTCTTTAAAATGTTTTAATAAATGTTTCTACTATTATTTAATGATTTATTAATGTAATTTTTATCCATATTTTACTTTTTATAAAAATATTTAAAATGAATATTATTTTCATTTTCTGAATGAGGTGTTATTTACCTAAGGTTTGAATGGAACCTTTGTTTTAACATACAATGCATGAACAGATTTTCTTACCATCATGACTACTCTAAGATTTGAATATTCCATTATAATTTTCCATGGTTCTTTCCAAAGAAAATTTTCTTCCTAATATTTTGGAAAATTTTATATTTTAAATTAGTTATTTAAAAATGAAAAGTTTATTTACCATAATATATCTTCAAGTGGTATTTTTAAAGTATCTTAATTTATTTCAATATTCTTTAATGAATCTTATTATTTACTAAGTCTATACACTAATGATACCTTCCAATATATTTCTTTGGATGTATTATTATCATTTTTATTGCGGAAAATATTGACATTTCATATGATAGTTCTTTCAATGTGGATATTTATTTATTATTAAGGCATATTGATTAAATTATATTGTTTATTCATATGATGAATTCATTATACTTATTTAGTGATATGTGGGTACTTGAATTATATATCTCCTTGATGTATTGTGAGGTCTCCTTAGACAAAATAGGTTGGGTATTTGGCAAAATAATTTCCCATTTATGTAAGATTTCTTGGCATGAGGCTTCGATGGTAATTTTAAGATGATTAGCATTATGAATTATATAATTAAGAAGTAAATTATTAATGTCCACGTCATTATTTTAATATTTATATTATCTATTGATATGTTTCAAGATCATGTGAGTATTTATATGTAATTATTTTATCATTATTTATTCTAGCTATATTATCCATGCCTTATTTATTCTATGATATCTTTTGTGGTGACGCCCCAAAAAACTAATGTAATAACATTATATTCAAAAGCGTGTATAACACACGAAATAAAGCGTGTAATGTAATATAATATAGGTATACATTATGATATATTTACAATTTAAAATATATTCTGTATATTTCAATGAATTAAACACTAATTTGACTTGAAATTCATGTAAAACTAGTTAGCATACATCATACACAACAATAACCTTCCTCTATAACTTTTGTTACATGCAAAAGCGACCTTCTTTGATGGCTTGCGCTATATGAAATACCAAGTATTACTGAGAAACAATCTATAATTAAAACATTATTATTTAATATAATAAGATATAAACTATCTGTTATGAATATTATTAACTAAATTATGAAAATTTATGGTTTATACAACTAAATCCTTGGTTATAAATAAATTATAAATTAATATAATAACCAATTTAATATTAAAATCATATTTTAATAGAAAACTATTTTTTTCCTCACAAAGTTGTTTTGACCTAATAGATTAAATTAATTAAAATTAGTGAGTGATATTAATGTAATAAATATGTTACATATTCAATCAATTATTTTTTATATCCATCCAATAGATTTGGTAAGAATAAGATAAGATCAAACCCAATATTTCACATAAAAACCTATATTTTTATTCAGGCATATTTAACTACCTTTTAATGGAGAACCTATTTTAAATCTTAATTATGACACACTAATGAATTTAATTTTATAAAATAAAATTCATTTTTTAATTCATAATTTCCAAATTATATTAGGATGAATTTTTGTGATTTTTCTGAGAAACTTCATTTTTAGTTGATAGTGAAAATAATTTGTTTTAGTTAAAAATTGTCTTTTTGTTTAAATAATTATTAATGTAAAATTTTATTATAAATTTGTCTTAAAGTCAAATTAGAACAATTATAAATCTATTAATATAATTTAGTTCATTAGAATTAATATAACTTTTAAATTTTATATAAAAACATAACAATCTTTTGAACATTTTTCTATTAAAACCAGTTAATCTGTCATCTGTGAGATTAGCATTAATTTTAATTTTTCCGCTTTTGTGATTTGAATTTTGAAAATATGACATACAACATTATAATAAAGATGATATTTTTGGTCTAATAATATCAAATTAATTTTTGACAAAAATGATTAGTGAAAGTGATTAAAATTAATTACAGTGATTAAGGTATAATTAGGCTTAAAATAGACTAAAACCTTAAGTTTAAGGGCCCAAATGACCTATCCACTTGTCTAACACCCATTTGCTGGACATATTTAGTCCATTAACCTTCCATTAATAATTTTGGGTGGTTTTTTATGACTTTTGTAGGTAATAACATGTGCACACCTAATTTGTTTCTAGGAATACCAAGTGAGTCCTTTTCCTTCCCTATAAATTGCCACCACCTCTACCCATTCCTCGCACCTATCAAGCCTCTTAAGTTTGGCCAATACCTGGAAAATTGTATCCCAAAATCCATAACTAATACTCAATATCATACCTTTGTTCATAAATCAATCCAAGGAATCTTTTGGTATACACCAAAAGAAGTTACCTGATTAAAAGGTAATGTCTTTTCTCAATCTCTCTAGTTTCATTACCATTCTCCAACCCCTAAAATATTTTTATTATATTCTTATATAACAAGAAAAGTATAATAAATATACTAGGATTTTTTTATGTGTATATTTTAACCTACACTTACACACACCACCATCTAATGGGTAATGAACGTAATGTTTCTGTGGATGGCGAACTACTGCCTCACGGAACGATGATTATTTATTCTTCCCTTATCACCTCTCATGGTAGCTATTATGATATAAAATTTGTTTATATATGTTATATATGATATTTATTGTTTCTTTATTCTTCTGTAAACATTTTATAATACATACATTTATTACTTTCAATTCTACATTAATATGATAACATCTTTGAGGAAGTGTGGACTACCACCCCCTCAAAGTGATGTGATTCATTCAAAAAATACATGGAATATATAAATGATGGTTATAATTAAAAATATGATACCTAAAAAAATATGATATTAATGACATAATTACATTTTTGTGTATATATATATATATATCATTTTCATTATTACCTCTTCACACACAGACAACATCGTTCGTGGACGTGTGGACTACCGCTTCCTCGACATGATGTGATTTATTTTACACCGCATAATTATATATATATATATATATATATATATATAAGTATATGTGATTAAATAATATGGTATTTATTATATAATTATCATTCTATAAAGATTTTAGTTACTTAACTTTTTCTACAACGATCATTTAAAAATGGGAATGTTACTCATGTGTATGTACAACCTACCGTATCCATGATTGTAACGTTGATTCATTTTTCAGAACCATATTTAATGATTTATTTTAAAAGTATAATTGATGTAAAAATATGATACTTATTTCATTTTTAGTATTTTGGAGATGTTATATAATTACCCCTTTGACCATATTTGACCAGCAATAGTTATTTTGACACATAAACTGAATTTAGTCAAAAACACCCGATGTAAACTTAATTATTTAAGTAGTTGTACACAACATGGTAATAAGTGAAATAAAATAAACTATAAACATGAAAAAGTTCTAAAGAAAGTATAAAATTAGTATAAGTTTATTATAAAGTAATTTAAAGTATGTTCACCTGAAAGGAAACACAAGGTTAAGGATTTTTGTCTCAATTTACATTCCATTGAGGCTTAATTGTTGTTATGCACCTAGTTTCTTATACATGGTGTATATAATAACCTTTACATGATATATCATGAATATACTTACTCTTGTGATATTTTAAACATTCACATAATGTTATTCCTTCATGATTATTATGTTTTAAAATATTTTAAAGTGGTATGGGGCACTTTGGAATGCTTCAAGATTATTTTCCTCAAGACTAATCCTAACGATATTTCAATGGAATTTCTATTTAAGGAAATTATATAACCATTGTTTGATAATCCCTTTCATTATTATCTGGTTATACATAAACATTTTCAAGTATTATTACCCTTTTCCCACTCTTTGGTACTCAAATTATCTTAGAAATTTTTTTTAAGAAAACCCGACTTTATTTCACTCTTTAGTCAGAGAACCTATTTTCTTATAAAAACCATATGTTATTAAAAAAAATAAAAAACTATTTTAAAATTCTTTGTTAAAGACACTATTACTCATTTTTCCTTTTACCAATATCTTAGAATTAATATTCTTATACCTTTCTAAACAAGGTATTTTCTAACCGTTAACCATACAAAAGGAATAATATTTTTACCTCATACGACATGTACGGATTTATCCGCCGTCATTTATTTGAAGAATCCATATAAATTTTTTTTTAAAGGATTTTCAATTAAAAAAATATTTTCAAAAGAAAAGTATATTTTCATCAAGAATATTTTTAAAATTTAATCTTTTATTTCGTCAATGACAACAGCCCTATATTTTACTTCACTTGGGATTTTTTTGTATTGATACCATCCCTATTTTTCCTCTAGATTCTTTATTATTTATTTGGCCTAGGATAGTATTAAAATTCAATTCCTTAATTTATTTTTTAGTCTTCTTGAAATATTCAATCTCTCATGATAATTTAACATTACATTTTCCCTAAATTATTCATTTCATTTATCATGGATATTACTATTTCCTAAATCGTATACCAACTTACATACACTATATAATTTGATAGTTGTTTGATTATTTGGGGAAATATTGATAAATATGAATTATTTATTCAATATGGATATCTGATAAGGCTTATTATTTATTTTTATTATTCAATATGAAGAATATTGTGGACATGCAGTGACGGTTGGAGCCCAAACTTTATATCGCTCCTCGATTCATCGATAGGTTATCATGAGACAAAGCCATTTTGAAAATTAAAAATAGGATAGATATGTAGTTTTAAACTATCTGGAGGATATATCATGACAATAATAGGTCCTCATGTTCCTTATATATGAAGTCTATTGAGAAATAATTTCTATTATAGTAGTTTTAGTTATTATTCATCGTTGATATTTTGCATCAACATATATATGGATACATTTCATTTTAGTTAATTTATTAATGGCATCTGTTTTAGTTTCTTACCTTGCCATATTTTTTTGCCTTATCTAGTTATTTGAATGGAATTTGTTTCTATTTATTACCTTTTCATATTTCTTACGAACTTCTATTCAGTTTATTGATTATATTATATGTGTTTTTAGTTATTTACCTTGAAATATTGACTATTCTCATTGTTTTACAATTGCTTCTGCTCTATATTTTGTCCTTACTAAGCATTTGATATCACCCTTATTTTTTTATTTCCCTAAGAATATAAGAAGTATACTATGAATTTTATATAGGAATATATTATATGGATTAGAGTTATCCTCAATCTGATTATTTATTCAGAAGAAAAATTATGTTGTAATTAGTGTATCTATTTGTAATAAAATTTTCATTTATGTACCTGGTTTACCAAGACTACTAAAATGATCAGTCCTTCAAGGATGGATTCTTTTTAATCATTACAATGTATTTAGTGGCAGATAGTGAATCTAGGCTATCTGGGGTTGGGTCGCTACAGTTGGTATCAAAGGGAAGTTTAGTAGTAACCTTGGAAATTGGATTTAGGAAAACCTAGATTAAAAAACATTACCCTAAGGTAGAATTTGAAGAAGTATAGATGAAAACACTATAATTTTGGTAAACTATATATTATGTGGATCTTCCTAGAGATACATCCCTATCTGGATACTATAAGTTAACGTGGTTTTGGAACAGATGTACATAGAAGTAACAACACTGACAAGGTGTCCCGGGCTTGACTCAGGGTAATCTGGTACACAACAATTGGCTTTACTGGGCACATGGTTTGACACTCTTAGGGGATATGCTTAGGATAATCCACATTTTCTTTACAAATCATTATGAAAATTTTGAAAGAATTTAGACAATGAGTAATCAAGCTTTAACTAAAGTTGTTTTTAAAAAAATAATGTGTCATGATTTAGATATCTTATAAATAATTACACACTTTTCTCACTATGACTATTTTCCCTCACACTGTTCTTTCCGATATAAGTCAATGTTTGGAACCTAAAGGATTAATGTTAACATCAAAATTGAAAGACAAGATGGTGAAAATGATAAACCAAATGATTTATTGATAGGAGTGAAGTATATCATGTTTATGCCAAATCAGTTTTCACAAAATATGATTAACAATATATACCTTTACCAACTCTCGAGCGCACCAAAGAAGAGAATTATGGTGGATGATAAGAGCTTGAGTGGTGGAGAAAATATATAAAATAACTCTATACTTTCAACATGTGAGAAGTTTGGAAGGAGACACCCAGGAAAGTGTCTCAATGGAACAAGCAAATTCTTTATGTGTGGGAAATAAGGGCATAAACCAAAGAAAACTGAGAAAAAAGGAAGAGTAAAATGAGAGGAAATGAAGCTCATCCTAAGAAATCATTTATAGTTCTTTTTAGTAAAAGTGGGGAACCTGGACATTACCCAATTCAATGCCCTCTCCTAGAGGATAAACTCTAGATCATGGAAGGATCTATGTGGAAATAAGTGGATGAAGTATTTATTCATTGAGGTTGTAATGAAAACCTTTGTTAAAATTATATTTAGTGATTAACCTATTTTCATGGATTCCTATCATATATATTTTGGAAATTATATTAATATGGTTTTAGAAAAGGAAAACCTATAAGTCAGGTGACAACCAATCAAATCTGGCAAGGCCGCGAGTCTTGAACCCATAACTGAAGTATGATAAGGGTTACACACTGACCACTGACTTACACAATGTCCTTGTTAATTTTTCATTGTTTTTAATTAAACAATTTAATGAATAAATATTAATGATGTACTAGTAGTAAAACTTATGAGGATTATAAATTAATCTATTAACCATATTTATTTTGGGAGATAGTTAAAGACAAATAGTAAGACTTGTTACTATTTTATAGTTCTTATGATCCTTTAAAAGTTTATTTTAGTGCTTCAAGCATACAAATATCATTGTTGGTAATTTTTTTTTTTTTGGAGTAAAGGTATGAATTAGAATTTGATCAAAGAAAAACAAAAAGTTAGGATTGTTCATATGATATTTAAACCTATCATGTATGAATATTTTGTTATATTCTTGGTCAGTAAAATAATTACCCAACATTAAGAAAATGAATTCAAAATTAAAATATTGTCCCAATACCTAAATTTTTGTTAAACTTATGGATTTTTAAATTATCAAATATTTATGGATTTGAGGCCCTCAACTTTATATTGATCATTCACTTGTTTATGATTGATGACCTCATTAACTCGCTATAAATATTTATGCCTTTTATCTAAGTGTGTATCTCTACTTTCTACTGATGTTCTTCTACTTAGAGACCTAGTTACGTGATATTCCATGTGACCTTTTTATATTAAATTATCTTTTTTATATAATATTACTTATGAACCATTCTCACGATGTGGTATTTCAGACATAGAAAGTATCAAAAAATCTATAAGCATGATCTATTTTAAATTGTGGGTAAACAATTAAAATAAGGTGGGGAGAATGTGATGCCCCGAAAAAATAAAGTAATAACCTTGTATTTGATATCATGTATGACATGAAACAGTAAGCACGTAATGTAATATAATATCTGTATACTTTATAATATATTTACTATTTAAAATATATTATATATATTTCAATGCATGAAACCCTGAGTTAGATTAAAATGCATTCGAAACTGGGTTAGCATAAATCATACGCAATAATTACCTTCCTCTATAGCTTGTGTTACATGCAAAAGATACCTTCTTCGATGGCTTGCACTATACACAATACTAATTCTTACCAAGAAACAATATATAATTAAAAATTTATTATTTAATATAATAAGATATAAACTAGCTTTTATGAATAGTAATAACTAACTTATTAAAATATATTATTTTGAAAACTAAATCTTTGGTTAAAAATAAATAAAAATTGAATATAATAACCAATTGAATATTAAAAACATATTTTTATTAAAAACTATTTTTTTTCTCGCAAAGATGTTTTACCTTGACAGGTTAAATTAATTAAAATTAGTGAGTGATATTAAGGTAATAAATATGTTAAATATTAAATAAATTTTTTTACATTCATCCAATAGATTTGGTAAGAATAACATAGGATCAAACCCAATATTTCACATAAAAACCTATATTTTTATTCAGGCATTTTTAACCACCTTATAATGGAAAACCTATTTTAAATATTAATTTAGACATAGTTATGAATTTAATTTTATAAAATAAACATTATTTTTTAATTCATAATATCCAAATTATATTTTAATGGTTTTTTGGGATTTTTAGTGACTATTTTTTAGTGAATAGTGAAAAATACTCCATTTTAGTTAAAAACTGCCTTTTCATTTGAATAATTATTAATGTTAAATTAAATTATAATTTTTTTAAAGTCACATTGGATCAATTATACGTCCATTAATATAATTTATTTAATTATAATCATTATAACTTTTAAATTGAATATAAAAACAAAGCAATCATTTGAACATTTTTCTACTAAAACCAGTTAATTCGTCTGTCTGTAAGATTTACATTAACCTTAATTTTGTCACTTATGTGATTTGAATTTTAAAAATTAGAAATATACCACTATAATAAAGATGATATTTTTGGTCTAATGAGATCAACTTAATTTTTGATAAAAAATATTAGTGAAAGTGATTAAAATTAATTACAATGATTAAGTTGTAATTAGGCTTAAATAGATTAAAACCTTAAGTTTAAGGACCCAAATGACTTATCCACTTATCCAACACCCATTTTATGGAAATATTTCGTCCCTTAACCTTCCATTCAGGAGTTTTGGTAGTTTGGTATGCCTTTTTTTAGGTAAGAACATGTGCACACCTAATTTGTTTATAAGAATACCAAGTGAGTCCTTTTCCTTCCCTATAAAAGGCCACCACCTATACTCATTCCTCACACCACTCAAGCCTCTTAAGTTCGGCCAATACATGCCCAAATTGTCTCCATAATTCCCTCCCCATGACCTAGAACCCTCCATTTGGTTATAAATCAATCCAATTGAGCTTTTGGTATACACCAAAGTAAGTTACCTGATTAAAATGTAATGTCTTTTCTCAATCTCTCTAGTTTCATTTCCATTATCCAACCCCTAAAATCTCCTTATTCTATTATTGTATAACAAAAACAGTATTATAAATATACTAGGATTTTTTTATTCTGATATTTTATCCTAAACTTACAAACACCACCAACTAATGGATAACAAACATAATGTTTATTTGGATGGAAAACTATTTCCTCACGAAACGATGATTGTTCATTATTCCATTACCATCTCTCATATTGTCTATTATGATATAAACTTTGTTTATATATGTTATATATATTATATTTAATGTGTATTAATACTTATGTAAACCTTTTAAAATACATACATTTAGTACTTTCCCTTTTATGTTAATATGATAACATCGTTTGAGGAAGTGTGGACTACCACCCCTCAAAGCGATGTGATTCATTCACACAATAAATGGAATGTATAAATGATGGTTATAATTAAAAATATGAGACATAAAAAAATATATATGATATTCATGACATTATTACCTTTATGTAAATATATATATATATATATATATATATATATCATTTTCTTTATTACCCCTTTCACACACTTTAAAATAGATAATATTGTTCGTAGACGTGTGGGCTACCGCCTCCTCAACATGATGTGATTCATTTTAAACCACATAATTATATATATATATAAGTATATGTGATTAAATAATATGGTATTTATTATATAATTATCATTATGAAAATATTTGAGTTACTTACCTTGTTTCCACAATGATCATTTAAAAATGGGAATGTTACTCATGCGTATGTACGGCCTACCGTCTCCGTGATTGTAACATTGATTCATTTTTCATAAAAATATTTAATGATTTATTTTAAAAGTATAATTGATATAAAAATATGATAATTATTTCATTTTTATTATTTTATAGATGTTATATAATGACAACTTTTACCATAGTTGACAAAAAATAGTTGTTTTTGACAAATAAACTGAATTTTGTCAAAAACACCTGATGTAAACATAATTTTTTAAGTAGTTGTAAAAAACATGGTAATAATTGAAATAAAATCAATTATAAAAATGAAAAAGGTTATGAATAAAATATAAAACTAACATAAGTTTATTATAAATTAAGTTAAAGGACTCTCACCCAAAAGCAAACATGGGGTAAGGGATTTTCGTCTCAATTTACATTCCATTGAGGCTTAATTTATGCACCTAATTTCTTTTAAGTGGTGTATGTACTACCCTTTACATGATATATAATTAATATCATTACTCACATGATATTTTAAACATTCATATAATGTTATTCCTTTATGGGGACTATGTTTTAAAATATTTCAAAGTGGTATGGGACACTTTGGAATGCTTCAAGATTATTTTCCTCAAGACTAATCCTAATGATCTTTCAATGGAATTTCTATTTGAGGAAATTATTTAACCATAGTTAAATAATTACTTTAATTCTTCTCTAGTTATCCATGACCATTTCCAAGTATTAGTACCTTTTTCCCACTCTTTAGTACTAAACTTTTTTAGAAAATGTTTTTAAGAAAACATGACTTTATTTCTCTCTTTAGTCAGAGAACTTGTTTTCTTCTAAAAACCATATTTTATTAAAATGATTTAAAAAATGATTTTAAAATGATTTGGTAAAGACAATTTTACCATTTTTTATATTTTACCAATCTCTTAGAAGTAATCTTCTTGTCACTTTCCTAATGAATCATTTTCTAACCTTTATCCCTACAAAAGGAATATTTTTCTTATCTAGTACGACATGTAAAGATTTATCTATTGTCATTTCATTGAAGCCTCATTTACAATGTTTTTTTTAAATGGATTTTCAATTAAAAAATATTTCCAAATCAAATTATATTTCCCTCAATAATATTTTTAAAATTTAATCTTTATTTCATCAATGATAACAACCCTCTATTTTACTCCACTTGGGATTTTTTTTATTATTATCATCCTTATTTTTCCTCTGGATGGTTTATTATTGATTTGGCCAAGGATATTATTCACATTTATTTCCTTGATTTATTTTTTAGTTTTATTTAAATATTCAATATATAATGATAATTGAACATTGAATTTCCCCTAAATTATCTATTTCATTTATCATGGATATTACTATTTCCTAAACAGTATACCTACTTATATACGGTGTCTACTTTCACAGTTGTTTGATTATTTGGGGAAATATTGGTATATTTATGTTCTTTATTCAATACAGATATTTGATAGGGCATATTATTTATTTTTATTATTCAATATAAAGAATTATTTGGACATGTAGTAATGGGTGGAGCCCAGACTTTATATTTCTCCTTGATGCATCGATAGGTTCTCATGAGACAAACCAGTTGCACAAATTAAATGGAGGATAAATCCATAGTTTTAAACTATCTAGAAAATAGATCTCGAAAATAATAGGTCATCATGAGCCTTATACATGATTTTCTTTGAGAAATGATTTCCCGTATAATAGTTTCATTTATTATTCATCCATGAGATTTTTCATTGACATATCTATGGATACATTTCAATTAAGTTCATTGACTAAGGGCATGTGTTTTAGTTTCTTACCTTGACATGTTTTTTTCCCTTATCTAGTTATTTTAATGGAATGTGTTTCTAATAATTACCTTTTCATATTTATTATGTACTTCCATTCAGTTTATTGATTACATGGTGTATGTGTTCAATTAATTACCTTTTCATATTGAATATTCTCATTGATTTATTATTGTTTCTGCTCTATATTTTTTCCTTACTAATAATTTTAGTTCACCCTTATTTCTTTATTTACCCAGGATTCAAATAAGCATACTATGAATGAGATGTAGGAATATACTATATGTATTAGAGTTATCCTCAAGCTGATTATTTTTTAAAAAGAAAAAAATATGTTAGAATTAGTGTATCCATTTGAAATAAAATTTTCATTTATGTATTTTTTTTAACAAGACTACTAAGCTGGTTGGTCCTTTGCAGTTTTATTTCTTGTAATCATACCAATGTATTTAGTAGCAGACACTGGTTCTGGGTTATCTGGGGTTGGGTCATTAAATTTGTTGTATAGATTCCCTTATAGAGCATTTGAAATCATAATTTTATTTTTTTCCTTTCCCTAAGATTCTAGGAAGTGTAATATGTTTTATATACAAGGATATTATAGAGTGGATAATAAGGTTATCAAAGAAAATACCGTGTTTTATTTTATGTTTTCAAATTCAATGTGTGATTAAATCGTATATCTAGTTTTCCAAGATTACTAATTTTTTTGATCCCTTGGGATGCGATTCCTTATATCTAGTTTCAATTTAATAAAGTAACCTCATACTCTAGACTATTATAGTTAGGGTTTTTTATAGTTGGTATTAGAGAAATTTTGGTATGAACCTTGGGAATAATATTTAAAAATATATATATTAGATAACATAATCTTATTAAGTGCTCTAGGGATAAGTATAAGTATATAATTATATCATGAAATTTTTTTAAGGTGTAGAATGTGTGGTTTCCCTAGAAATACATCCCTATCTGGATAGTATCTAGTGGATGCAGTTGTGGCATAGATGCACCTAGGGGTAATAACTCTGAAAGGGGTAGATTTTTTATTTACTCAATCACCACTGGTTCATGATGAGTGGGTATAAGAATACACAACTGGATAGACACTCCTAGAGGATATAATTTAGATGATTTATACACTCTTTACAAACCATTGTAAGATATGTGAAAATATTTTTATGATTGGAAATATTCGAAATGATACTAAGATTATTATTCTAAGATTATCTATGGATAAATTTTCAATTTATGTTCAATGTTTCTCCTATTTTATAATTATACATTATGATTTATAATGTTATGATATAATATATTATATTCCATTATTTAGAAATAGTTTCTAGTAGAAGGAATGGAAACCATATCAATGCATGTAATCTATGTAGGTATTTACCTCTGGGGAAAAATAGTAAATATAGAGATAGAGTTGGAAATGGAGCTGAAAAAACTATAACTATATCAGGTCAACTTACTCAGGTTATGATAAATAACCTCTCCCATATAGAGAATTCTATTAATCCATAAAGAAGTGTAACAATATTAGACCATTTCATTTGATAACAGTCTCTATCATTCAATAGAACCACAAATCCATTAGTGGATGAGCAATGGATAAGTTCCTTATAAAATATATTTCTAACTTTGGGAAATAATGAAAGGGAGAAGGTTATCATGGTAGTTTATCATCTCAAAGGGGATGAAGATGAATTGTGTTAATTAATTCAAAACACTAAGGAATTGGAAAAAATATAGAGTATGGAGTGGAAGTATTTTATTGTAATTTTCTTGGAAAACAATTTCCTCACAAATAACAAGCATATATGGAGAGATAATTTCTGATTATAAGATAAAATTAAGGAGAAATGCTGAGAAGTATGAATCTAACATTACAAGGTTTTAAAGGCATGTTTCAAGCTATATATGTAATCCAAAGACTAAGATTGATCATTTTTTGGTGGGATAAATCCAATTCTTTGAATGGAATTAGTCACCCAATTATTATCATCATATGAGGATATAATATCATGCTCTATAAAGGTAGAGAAAGAATTCTCCAAGTCTTATTACTTTTAATGAAATAAAAAGAGTAATAGGATGTTTGAGAACCTCATGAAACAAAAAATGGATAAAGGGAAGAATATATGGGTAATTTCCATCATGAAATACATATGGAATTAAATATCCTAGTATATACTTTAAGGGAATTAGATTTTACTTCAATTGTGAAGACAAAGGCCATCATTCTCATGAATTCAAGGGTAAGGGATAATCCATCAATGTATAGTTCTTTAACTGTAAGAATATAGGGAACTATGTCAACCCATTCCCTAAATATCAACCGAACTTCCCATAGAAGAGACCAAGGGGAGAAGTTTAGGCTTATGTAATTACTATAAATGAAGTTGAAGTTCTTGCTGTTGTGGTTGCAGGTACTTTGATCATAACTTCAAAGTTATATAATTCTTTATTTTATGTTATATTCATGCACTCTTTTATATCTTCCATGTTTTCCAACAAAATTAAATATTTTTCAACCAAAATAATAAGGGAGTTATCAATCAAGAAACATAGAGGAAATATTATTAAAATAAAGATATACCATTCAATCCCCATTATAATGCATGGACATACCCTATTTAAAAATATTATTATTATACCTATAGTGAAATTTTATATAATCCTTGGTATGTATTGGCTTTCAAAGAATAATGTAAAAATTTATTACTAAGAGAAGTATATCACGATTTATGATGAATATGTGGAATCCCTTGTCTTTAGAATAGAGACTTTATTATCTGAATCATGTCGGGATCCATCCTTAGTAGATCTCCTTAATGAAATTCAAGGATAAGAATAGTATATTAAATCTTTGGATGGGAAAGGTAACTTTAGGACAGAAGATGATCTTATTTTGTAAGAATGTATTTGTGTGTTTACTAAATAACTAACTAGAAATCCACCTAAGCATGAAGTTGAGTTTTCTATTGAACTCATATTTGACATGAAACATATATCTAAGACTACCTATAGAATGGATATAGTGGACCTAGTGGAATTATAAAAACAACTACATGAGTTGTGTGATAAAATATTCATACACTCAATTATTTCAGCTAAGGGAGCTTATGTTCTATTTTTGAAAAAGATGGATGGGACTATAAGGTTTTTAATTGATTATATGGAAATAGATAATATTTCCATGAAGAAGAAGTATCATATCCCTCATATTTATGTTTTTTTGGTCAAATTAAAGTATCTTAATACTTTTCAATAATATATATCTATTTGGGGAACCATAAATTACATGTAAGGAAGGAATATATTCCAAATCTAGCATTTCATATTACGTGTGATAATTTTGATTTTAAATTAATTGCCTTCAGATTAACTAATGCACCCTCGGTTTTTATGGATCTTGTGAATAGAGAGTTCAAGTAATATATTGAAATTTTCATTGTAGTATTTATTAATGATATCTTGATATACTAAAAAAGTTATGAAGATCATAAGATTCATTTCATAATTATTCTTGGGACTCTTATAGAAGACTAGTTATATGGGAAATTTAACAAGTGTGAATTATGGATTTAGGAAGTTTCTTTTCTTGGATATATTATCTCTAAGAATATAATGTTAGTTGATCATTAAAATAAAAAGGTAGTAAAAGAATGGATTATGCTGATAAAAATAAATGAGGTATGTAGTTTCCTTGGATTAGTAGGTTACTATCAGATATTTGTTTAAAAAACTGATTAGAAACCTCATTAACCAAGATGAAATATAAAGGGGTTAATTTTTATGGATAGATAAATGTAAATAAATATTTAAAGAATTAAAGAGGAGTTTGATAAATGCATAGATGATGACATAACCATCTGGAGGGGATGGATTTGTGATATATAGTGATGCATCAAATAAAGGATTTGGATTTTTCCTTATGTGTAATGATAAATTTATTTCCTATGTATCAAGGTGTTCAATGATCCATGAATAAAACTATCCAACCCATGATCCTAATTTAGAAGCCACAATTTTTTTACTTGAAGATATGGAAGTGTTATCTCTTTGGTAAAAAATGTGATATATATATATATATCATAATATCTTTAAATACATATTTTCATTGAAATAGATCAACATGATGAAAATAAGATGGCTAGAACTACTCTTGGATTATGATTTATCAATACACTACCACCCTAGGAAGGATAATAAGGTAGTTGATGTATTGAGTAAGAAAGGTTATGGAATAATGAATAAGGTGAGGATTGATAAGGATTATCTATTCAAGAACATAGTATAGTTGGATATTGGAATTATTATGGAAGTGGAAACATCACTCTATTCTAAATTATTATTAAATAGTCCTTATTAGAAAAGAAAAAAAAGTTATAATCTTGATGATATGAGTTTACAAAAGAAAGTCAAAGTTTTTAATGATGGGAAAATTATGAATTTTATTTATGAAGATGGTTTTCTTAAATTTGTAATGGTTTTATGATTTCCATACTTACCTAATATAAATAGATAATTATTAGATTAATCCCAAAGTTTGAATTTCTCTATACACCCTAATATCACTAAAATGTATCGGTATTTGGAATAACATTTTTGGTGGGTTAATATGAAATGGGAAAGTGTGGAATATTTATAAAGATACTTTTTTATAATAGGTAAAGGCTGAAATAAAATTTTGAAAGGAGTAATGCAACCTATATATATTCCTATATAGAAATGGGATGTTATTACTATGGTATTTTTCACTGGATTTCCAAATAATCCTAAAAATATTGATTCCATAAGGGTTATTTATGATCACCTTACCAAGTATGTACATTTACTATCTATAATGTAGGATCTACCTCTTGAGAACCATATAAAACTCTATATTAATGATGTTATGAGACTTCATGGTGCACTTATTTTAATTATATCTAATTGTTGTTGATGGTTTACATCAAAATTTTGAAAGATTCTTCATAAATATCTTAACACCAAGCTACGTTTGAGCACCATCTATCATCCCAAAACTTATGGATAATCTAAAGTGACTATTTATACAAAATAATTTATATTGATTTCATGCTCTATTGACTTTCATGGTATATGGGATCGGTATTTACCTCTTGTGGAATTCACATATAATAATAATTTCCTTTAAATCATTTAAATAGCACCATATTAAGAATTGTAGGGTAAGAGGTGTAAAACTCCAAGTTTTTGGGATAAAATTGGTGAAAGTAAGCTCATATACCCATATCTCATGGAGGAGACAATAATTAAAGTGAATACAATTCAGAATTATATTAGGGCATCTCAAAGCAGGAAAAGAGTTAGGCAGATGACTGAATAAAGGGTCTAGAATTTCATGTGGGAGATCATGTTTTATTGAATTTATATCTATGGAAATGTTTTATAAGGTTTGGTAAGAAATAGAAACTATTTATCAGGAAAAACAGGCATTTTTAAATTCTAGAAATAATTGGAGTGGTAACTTATCATTTGGAAATGTCACCTAGCATCTCTAAAGTTCATGATATGTTCCATATCTATTTATTATGGAAGTAAATTCTAGGAAAAATTTATATTATCACCTTTAAGGAAATATAATTGGAACCATATTTATATTAAAATGAAGTGCCTATCCAGATTCTTGACATTAGATAAGGAGTGTTGTGGAATCGAATGACTAGGATGGAAAAGGTACTTTAGAAAAAACATAAGATAGAGGAGGAATCATGGGAACCTAAATAAGTTATGTTGAATAACTTCACACATATATTCATGAGGTAATATTATAGAATTTTTTTAGGATGAAATTTTTGAATGGGGTAAGAATGTAACACTCGAGATTCAATTATAATAAGTAATATCTTGTTAATAAAGAAAAGGTCATAATGCGCATAGCTTTATTTAAGAATATGATTAAAACCAAAATTATAATTTTTTAAAATTTTAGATTAGGAAATAAATATCATTTTTAAAATCATCATGTAAATATTATCTTAGGGTGAATTTTTCTATTTTTTCTAAAAATATTTATTTTTCAGTGAATAGTGAAAAATATTGATTTTACAAAAAATGACACTTTTAAATCATTATAATGATATTATAATATATTAAAATAAAATGAAACGTTTTTTAAAGGAAAAATATATATTTAATAATTAATATAATTCATATAAAAATATAATTTTGAACATGGATATATTTTCTTAGCATTTTAGAAATCTAAGTTATGTTTTTTTCTAAATAAAAACGGTTTTTTATTATTTTATATTGATCAAGTATTTACTTGGTTATTTCATTTTTAGTTTAAATTAAATAAAAATAAATATGATTTGTTTTAAAATAATACTTTTAATTACATTTTTATCAAAATTATACTTTTTTTCTTGAAAATCATTTTTATGATTAAAACAAACATTTTTCTAAATACGATTTTCATTATGTTTTGTAAACTTATATTAAAATTAATTTATTAACTCTAAAAAATTAATATTTTAAAATGAATTATATATTAATAATAATAATATTTAATATTATTTAATAATATGAACTTAATTTTGGTCATAATGAATAGTAAAAACAGTAAAAATTTATTACCATAGTTAGGATTAAAACGGATTTACCAGGGGTTAAACTACGAGATAAGGATATAAATTGAACTTAAAATTGTAAAAAACCATTTATTGTTTTTACTTAAACCTTAAACTTATAATATTAAATTTTTTGATAATTTTTATTCACTTAAAAAATAAAAATACTTTATATTATTAAAATCATTTAAGTAATTCGAAGTGTGTTCTTTTCACCACTTATAGAAGGGAACTATTTATCCTCTCTTATTAACACATATTGAGAAACTTATCTAAACTAATACCTACCAAATCCATTCCTAAACTTCTTCAAGATAACCTATAGTCTATGTTCTCAAAAAATGATTAACCTATAAGGCTTAAATCACTTTAAGATAACCTATAGTCTATGATATAATAATTACTTATATATTTTATTTATCAAAGTATAATAAATTTAAATTTATTATTCATAAGGCTAAAATAACTTGCAAATCAAGTCAAACCGGAGGTAAGGATTTATTTCACAATCTCATCATTATTCAAAATAGTTTATGTTTAAGATTAGATTAGGGTAATTATATGATATTTATATATTATTATAAGATGGTTATTTTTATAAATTACAATTATTCCTTTCATTTTTCTCTCTCTAAGTACTCAAAAGTCTAAAAGAATGTTTTTAATGAAAACCAACTTTGTTTTTCTTTCATTTATGAATATTTTTCTTCCATTTACATATTTTATTTAATATGTTTTAAAGAATTATTTTACTATTATATAATTAATTAATAATGTAATTTTTACCTATGTTTTACTTTTTATAAAAAAAATAAATGGAATCTTCTTTTCATTTTCTAAAATAGACACTTTTTACCAAAGGTTTGAACATAACCATTGTTTTAACATACAATGCATGAACAGATTTTACCCCATCATGAAAAATATTTTATTTTAAGATTCCTTTACAATTTAGAATGTTTATTTCTAAATAAATATTGTTCTTAATATCTATGAAATTTTTTGATTTTAAATAATTGGTTTTAAAATGAAATGAATATTTTCCTCAATAAATATTACAATGATATTTTAAAATTATTTTCATCTATATAAAGTTAATTTGATGAATATCATACATTAATGAGGATATTCTCTAATGATACCATCCATTATATTTATCTATATGGATTAAGATCATTTTTACTAGGGAAATTATTGACATTATGTATTCTAGTTCTTCAAAGACAGAGAGTTATTGATTATTAAGGCATGTTGATTAAGTTATATTTTTATTCATATGATGAATTGATTGGAATTATTATTTTATAGGTGGTTCCTATAATTATATATCCCCTTGATGCATTGGTAGTTCTCATGAGACAAAACAGGTTGGGTATTTGGTATATTCCATTCCCATTTATGTAGTATTTCTTAGAATGAGGCATTAGAAGTAAGTTTAAGATATCTAAAATTATGAATTACATCATTATGGAATTAGATATTGATGTCCATGTGATTATTAAAATAGTTATTTTATCCATGGATAAGTTTCTAGATCATGTGATTATTTATATAGAATTATTTGATCATCGTTTATTCATGAAATATTATTCAAGTATTATTTATTCTATGATATCATTACCTATATATATTCTATTAATAATCATCTAAGATAACCCTTTTATTTTTCTTCATTTCCTTAATATTTAATTAAGTGTACTGTGATTGAAATGAAAGGATATTATAGAATTAATAATAATGTTATCAAATAAAATACTATGTTGTATTTTATGTTTTCAAATTTAATGTGAGATTAAATCATGTATCTAGTTTTCCAATAATAATAAACTATTTGATCTCTTTATATATGATCACTTGTATATAGTGCCAATGTAATAATGGAACCACCATATTTGAGCTACTAGGGTCTGGGTTGTTAAAAAATACTAATCTTTCTTTAACAAAAATCTCATCATTAAAAGCTGTCACCAAGATAAACATCACTTTTGAAGGATACATAATTTTTAAATATATAAATGAGGAATTATAATATTTAATTAACTCCTCGGTGATAATGGTTATTAATACCCAAGTGCTCAGAAAAGTTATTCTAGAATATTAAACTATCAGATAGTCATTAATACAATGTCATTGGAAATAGAGGATTCTTCAACTAGATATTTATCATGGGGTAATTTATCTAAATAATTTTCTTTTACATGCTAGGTAAATTATAGAAACACTGAGTTTGAGTACCATTTGATCTCCTTAGTATTATATGAGGCCATTTTGACATCACGATTCTCTATTTATCAACATCTCGACCCGATCTATGAATTTGTTAGTCGATGGTGTTTATAAACTAATACATTTAATTTACTACATTGGGAAGTCATTATATCCATTTCGGATATTTAGAAATTTGGGGGAATCCACATCCTCGATGTGATGTGTGATGAATTTATCCCTATTCACAACACATGGGACAATGTTGAACAGACTACTATTCTATTATGGGATCTATTAATGATGGTTGAAATCAAACTAAATAATGAATGTCATTCACCTCTTAATATCCCTTTCTATACATGGATCATGATATTTTTATGTCCTCATGGCTAAAAACCAAGGGAAATGTGATTGAGGGACTATCCAACCCAACATTTCAGGGAAACTCAGAATACTTATTATTTAAGTTTGGATGATGGACAATATACACCATAGGGATATCATATTATAACTATTTTAAATCAAAGGATTCTATTAACCATCATTTTGGTGATGTTTCTTAGTGTATTATTATTATTTCCCTAAGATTCCCTAACTAGGTATGGGATACTGATTTTAAAATAGATACACATCTAGAATTAGGGATACAAGTAAACCTTTTCATACTAACTTTAGAGAGACTATACTAAGTGTTAGGTCATATTGAATGCGGTGAAATTCTCCATTATGACTATAGCCTAATCCAATTATTTCATTGTTATATAGTTTCACATATCTATAGATATATTTCTAGAAATATTGTTTTTACCACTTAGTGTTCATTTAGGCCCACATTATTATACATTTTGGTCATGAAACCAATAAATAAAAATTATAAAAAAAAGAACTATTTCCTGTGAACCCATTAAAAATTTGTGTACACTGTTTATGAAGCTCATGTTAGATTGGTGTATATATATATTACTAAAATAGATTATGAGAATTCATCTAGAATATCGCTCTATGATAAGGTGCTCAAAATAAGAGTTAATAGAGTCTCCATTTGTGATCCATATCGTTTATACCAATTTTATATAAATTATTGTATATGCAGTTGGTCAACCCGTCGCTCTATTTTGGGAAGTATGATGAGCAACGTCTAATGGTTCTATAATAATTCTGGATAATGTTGATACATAAAGACATCGGCACTTGAATCAATCTTCCACTAGTATATGTTCTAAATATTATATCTATAGAGTATTCTAAATTATATAATTAATATTATCAGGATAAAAAATTGATAGGGATCACTCTATGATCATACAAATGACCCTATAAAGCCACACATGAAATCCATGAAGAATTTGTGTGGGGAGATGATTTCATTGAGCTAGATTTTACAATTGTTATGGAGAGACTGATGTTGTTGACCAAAGTAACATAGTCCATGAGAATCCAATGAATGGTGCTTATAAAACATCACTAAAGATTTATCTCATCCAAAATGATCATGACATTTATAATGTTTAGTATTCGTCAAGGTGGTATCCTCTCAATATGAAATCTTTAGATTCAGTTGCACTCATAACTTTATTAAATTCAAGGCATCCTTCAATGAGTATTATCATCATACTATATATTATAATCTAAGAACATTAAGGTGTCCATTATGTTGATGTTTTAATTCTAAATTGAACAATGCATGAAAGGAACGGGATAATTTTTCTTGTTTTAATCACTCAGTCTCATGTAGTTAAGATGAAGAATAAGTAATATCACCTTCATTAGCTCTTTGTTAGTCTGGTAGTGGGTGGATTTGACTAATAAGGATTTTATTCTATAATATATAAAATCATATCTATCAAAGAGTTACTAATAATTCATAAATGGGACCTTAATATGTCTAAGTTCATGGACTATCACATAGAAATGATATAGCGAACTATCTGAGAGACCATTCAATGATGGGATGATGGATCTCAAAACCATAGTCAGATAACTATCAAGGAAGAAGATTTGGAGAAATATAAAAAATGTATCATTATTATGAATGTACATATAGTGAATAATGAAACTAATATTGAAACTATTAGATACCAAACTCAAGGGTTCATTACAAAGATCGATCAACTACATCAATTTCCTAAAGCATAAGCTTACAAGGAAGTAGACCACCAATGGTCGATTGATACCTCTTACTATAAGTTATATGATTTGGAATGTTCTAAAAATTATATATTATCATTACCTTATTCTATTTAATTATTTTCATTTTTTATTAATTTTTCATGGGAAGGATCTACCTTGTGGATGTTCCTACCTCATTTTCATAATGAATGAAATATTACTTATCTCAAACTATTATCAATTTCATTAACTTTTTTTCTTTAAATATATACCCTTAATGATATATAAAACCTATAAGGAGTAAAATAATAATAATTGAATTCATATTAACATTTGATAATAATGGATCATGTAAATCATTGTTTCAAAAAAATGAGTTGATGATGAAATATTGGAATCAATACATTATCATCAAGTAATTTTCCCTCAGAAGGATATAAGTGAGATGGTTGTGCATAAAAATGCCATCACTATTATCCAAGGTGAACATGCGAGGAAAAAAATGATAGTTTTTTATTTTCTTTAGATTTTGTTCACTTGATCAAATATAGGAATGTCATGTACACAATACATTCACCATCACAATCTAGGGTTCATTCATTTTTTTATAAGAGTGTTAATAACATAGAATAATTAAAATTATAAAGGGTTTTTTCAATTATGAATCAATGATTAAGAGGTTTGAAATATCCATAAATTACATATTTGTACACTCTTCAAATGTCATTAGAAAAATCATGTATTTAATGAATATAATGATTCCTTAACTTTTTATAAGACCTATAGAACTAGAAAGAATATTGATAATTTTTTCATGGAAAATAGTGGTCCCTAAAATATTTTAATCTTTTCCTTTTAGTCTTATTTTTTTACTCAATCATGAAATAAAAATACTTAGTGAGTATGAACATTTATTTTTATTAGGATATAATATATGGGTTTTTAACCTAATAAGTATTCTATATTTATTTCATTAAATGGTCAATGTTATTCCTATTCTATACAAGGTGGAGGCCTAGAAAGTATAGACTATAAATTTTAATATTATTATCTTTATTAGTATATAATAGGGTAAACACCATGTCTCTTTCCATTGGTATTCTAATGTCTTCTAATTTGAATAATGGAGGGATGGTATTTGGTCGCATAGCTCTGACCAAATATTGTTGGGGTTTATAGTTGTATAACTTTGAACATTGTTAGGGGTGAGAATTAATGTCTATAATAGAGGTAAAATAAACTATCATGAACCAAACGAGGCCACTCCTAATCCGAGTACCCAATCTAAACTGTAAAAAGAACCATTAGGCATTCTCGATCCCCACGAACTAGAAACTATTTCAAAGAAATCAAAAAAAACAATGGGAATAATTTATTAAAATAAATAATATAAACCACACAGTGCAATTCTACTAGATTTCCAAGATAGTGTGCCCATACATTGAACTATCATTCAAAATAAAAAACAATTATAATTCAAACATAAACCAAACAATGCATAATCAAAATAACCACACACTAAAAAAAATAGAGCTGAGATAGAACCCAAAATTTAGTAATTCCAACATTTATGATAAATATATGATACAAAAATAAGACCAAGATACTTGACATAATTTCTATTTGACACCAAGGTCTCCCTTCATTCACAACCATGACCCACTCCATGATCATTCTAAAGGAATAAGTCTATTATGATGGAGCTTCCCAAAAACTTGAACCTAAAATTGTGAAAATAAATATATTTTATTGACACTAAGTGGTATAAGTGGGGTGTGAGTTAATAGTACAATAGTATTTCACTAAAGAATACATGCATTCCATTATTCAAAAAATCCAAAAATGCTAGTTTGAAATAAAATATTTAAAAATTATTTCTTCTAATACTTTATGAAAACAAACTCTCAGCCATTTAACAAATTCCTTTTTGAAAACCAAATGACTATTAAAAGAAAAATATTTACCTTTCTTTCTTAAACCCCCATTTTATAATGTACTTCCCAAAACCATTTCCAAATCACTTTTATAAGAATAACTATATAAAGAACTTAGATTACCTGAATAAAACATCAAACATGAAAATATAACTAAGTATCAGGATACATAAATGAGTAACTAAACAGATCAATATCAAAGTAGTCAAAAACATAAATCAAAGAATCAATGAGTAATAACTAAAATAAATAATAAATTGATCCAAATATAAAATAAACAAAACAAAATGGGATATAACATACTTAAACAATAATAAAAATGGAATAAATCATGAGCATAATCATTTATATCCATAAGAAAATCAAATTAAGGAAGATATGATCAATTGAAACTCTTAAACATCAATTTATATTATCCTAGAAATACTTAGGTGGAACCATATTCCATATTATCAATTCATATCTAGATAATAATTGTACCACTCTTGGTTTCTAGAATGTAACCCTTATTTATACTTTTCATGTATATAATATATAACGATCAATGTTGGGATAGTTTGGAGAAATTTTTGAGAGTTTTTTGAGATTTTATATTGGTGCACGAGTTGTGCACGATTGTTAGAAATCATGGAACACTTGAATAAAATCATGCATAGTATGACAGAAGCAAAAGGGGATGTGTACGGGTTGGGCACGCTTTGTCCAAACCATGTGAATGCCAAGCTGTAAATGTGCTATTTGAAAGATGGATTTGGAAAAAATGAGGCAATGGATTCAGCATGGTTGGAACACAGTTTTAGAGACCATACAAGGAAATCATGTGAATTCCATCCTCATGATAGTGTCTAATGCACATTTAGCACATGGTTTGTCTAACCATGTGACTAAACCATGTACAGGGTCAAACATAGATACTTAAAAAGTGGATTTAGGTTAACTTAAGGTTTTAATCACTCATTTTTTCCCAAAATGGCTTTAAATTGGTATTTTTATTCCCCTAAGGTCAAATAAGGTTCTTCTATTGATTTGGAGGAAATCTAAAGGCTTCCCCTAGTGATTAGAAGTCGATTCCTCGTGGTAAGTGTTCGTTCTTCATCATTCTTGATCGGTTTCTTAGATCTACATCATTTCTCTTCTTGGTTTCTTATATCTAAAAACATTGTGGGTATATATAAAGTTTTTTATGCAAAATATGATTTTATCTATCTTGTTTCATGATAGAGGAATAAATCTAAGGTGGGTTTGTGGATATTCAACCTGTTTTTGTAACGTTTTTCATGTCGTTTATCATTTTCATCAAAATTCTCTAGGTGGGTGGCCTCACTCTCAACTCCTCTTTCTATAACTGATGGTATTGGTTTAAAATTTATTATTTTGTGTGAAATTGATTTTGAATTTTATAATTAATGATTGTTGAAAACCCTCCTGAGTAATTGTTTGTGGAAACATGGGGACTGAGTGTTCTTACAAAAGTGCTTTGGTTCTTGGTTTTAAATTAAGTTTTTTTCTAGAATTTTGGTAAATGGATTAATCATAATGTTTCAATAAATTGTATTATTTTATTTAAATTATATGGGTATGGTTGATTTGAATTATTTTTTTTAAAGGTTTTCAATAAAAGAATTATTTTATTGAAAAGGATGAAATAGTTGTTTTTGGCATTGGTTTTTGGCATAATGGTTGTGTGTGTTAATGTGCATTTGGAATGGATATATTTAAGGAATATCCTCCATAATTAGTAGGATGGATAAGGGTTAGGTCTCTCTCCCATAAAAATGGTTCACTAGGTGACGTCTTAGTGAAAGGATGACTCACCACTCACGAGTATATGGAGGTCTAGGTTACATGCATGGTTGGATGTGTGGATAGGTATAATGGTATGGTTATTACAAAATGGATATTGAGAAAATTTTTTAAATCATTGTGTGGTTATATTCATGAATAATAGAGGTTTTGGAAAATTGGGTGACATGGCACTTGTTTGTATTTAGTTATAAACTGTTTTAGAAGTTGTTTATATTTTGTTATAATTTTTTTTGGGAATTGTTTTATATAAATGTTGTTAAATTTTATACCATAGTGGTGAGAGTAGAGAATTAATTGGGTAAAACCTATTGAGTTTTTTATTCACCCATGCTTTGTCACTTTGGTGCTCTTGCAGATGTTATCTCCCATTAAATGGGAAAAGGTAAAGTAGCACACATCTTTAGCATTGCCTCGTGATACTTGGGGTGTTTGGTGATGTTGAAGCATAGATATTATGGATCATGGAGTATTGTGGTAATTTCTATAGGTTTATTAGTTATCTTACACTATTTAATTTGGTGTCAATTTGGTTTCTACTGTATTTCACCTTGGTTGGTTTTGATATCAAAGAAATGGTTGGGTTGTCATTCCTTTTTTATCATGAAACATTTAGTGGTTTGTTTGGTTTGGTTTTATTAGAATAGTTGTTTTCTTCTTAAAGGGTAAATCATTCCTCACATGTGTTAAAACCCTTAAACATTTATTTCCATCCTTTGGCATCTTTGGGATGTTGCTTAAGGCCAAGTATCATCCTCCCAACTTCTCAATCCAATGAGTATAAGGAGAGATGTTACAAATGGTATTATTTTTGTTTGGTCCAAAAGCCTAGTTGAGACAAATGGTATCAGTTTTTTTTGGTACAAAAGCCTATTTGAGACAAATGGTATCAGTTTTGTTTGGTCCAAAAGCCTATTTGAGATAAATGGTATCAGTAGTCATTAGTTTTCTTGGTCTTTGAGTTAAATTCATTCTTGTCTATTTCTTGAGTTATGATCATAGAAAGGATTAGGATTGTCAGGACTTGAAATGTAGAGCATAAAAATACGTCAAAAACCTTTTTATGTTGAACTTCAAGTTACTAAGTAGTTGGGTACATAAGTTTTTTAGAAGCACTTATAGAATATTGGAATCTCATTATCATGGGTTTATCCAATGAGATGATAATAAAATTAATTAGATAAATGACTTCCCACTAGGATTTCATATTTCATTTTGAGTAATGATATATGATTTGATGCACTGTGATGATTTGTTAAAATTTTTGCAATTGTTTTCAAATGAAAGACATTGAAAAGATTATAGTTGGTGTATTTTGAAGATGAAATTATTTTCAAGTGTGAGTAGAAAATTTTTCAAATATGGTTGAACATGGAAAAGTTGGATTTTGGAAAACTATGTTGTGATAACTGATGTGATATAATTTGAAATGATAAGCCTTTAGTTGCTAGAGAGTGAGACTTATGGATTTTGTTGCTTGTTTAGAATATAGAACCCAGTAGGAATCCTAGAAACCAACCAGAAGAAGCTACAGATAATGTGGTTTCACATGAGAAATAGGTGAACCAACAAATGGTTCATAGTATCGTCTAATCATTTCAGGTTGTGGACATAGGAAACTAGATGGATGAGCCAAGACAAGTGGATCATTCCATCCAGTTCTAGAAATATAATCCACCCATATTTTTTGGTGATTCTAAACAATAAAGAGTATAAGAATAGTTAAATAGGATGAATCGTATCTTTGATTTCATCGGCACACCAGTAGAGATAAAATTCAAGCTGGAAACGTATATGCTTGAGGACCTTGCTCACCAGTAGTGGGAACTAGTGGTACAGGATAAATTGTATCAAGGCCTTTGTTGGGATCATTTCTGGGAATTATTAAACAAAACATTCTATCCTCATATGTTCAAGATTCAAAGAACAATAGACTTCTTTAGCTTGAAGTAGGAAAATATCTCTATCACAGAGTATGCGGATAAATTCATGAATTTAGTGCACTTTTCACTAGAGGTTTTTGGCGAGTGAGGACTTGAAATCATGAATATTTGAATCAGGGTTAAGGAATAAGATTTTATCAATGATTTTTGTGATCTATATTACAAATTATATGGAGATGGTGAATAAAGAAATAATGGTTGAACGGGAAATCTCAGAAGTTATGGGAGGAGGAAGTATCATGATAACTACAGGAAATGGTGGGAACTATAATACTAGGGGAAAGAGGATAAGGGACCCCTAATACTAAGGTTGGATTAGGAATAATAATCAAACAGTTAGATTAGTGAACCTTCTTCCAAAACCAAAGAGCCAGCCTGGATGTTTTTAATGTGGTTTGTTCGACCGCGTGAAGAGATAGTGAACATCACCACCTAGATCATGATGTACATGCAACAGGATGGGGCATCTTCAGCATTATTGTCATAATTCTCCGAGGTTAGGTGATCAAGACACTTCTTTGGTGTCGTAATCATCATATGATTCAATGGGGAGGGGATAGAAAAATCAATCTTTCTAATAGAGCAGAGCTATCCATAGTTCTTCTAAGAATACCATGACACCTCAGTAAGGAAATAAGGAACATAGTGTAGTGATGAAGAAATTATATGGAGGTGAGCAAGTGGTTGTGAATGATCAGGTTGGACCATCTATGGTGAGAGGTGCAATTATTTTTAATTATAACCTTATGCAATTGTTGTTTTATACTGGTGCATCGCATTCCTTCATTGATTCTTGTGCTATTTATTTCATAGTTTTGAAAATTGAGATAATGCCTTCTGTGCTAAAACTTCAAACTCATGTTGCTCAAAGAGAAGGTCGAGCCTTTCTGTGTAGATAATGTTCTATGAATATTGATGGATCAGAACTAAAATAGGACTTCTCAGTGGTGGAGATGGATTTCTATGATGTAATCTTGGGTATGGATTGGTTGACAATGTCCAAGGTTCACATTGACTGTTATAACAGAACAATTAGTTTCATGACTGAGGATAGAAATGAGCATCTATTTAGAGAAGAAAAGGTTTTAAAGATAGGTGCAATGGGATTTTTGGAACCAGCAGTGGTAAATATATATTACCAATTAGTAGAGTTGAATTTGTAATCTATGGAGGGGATCAAGGATAATAATTTTTCAATAATCATGGATCAATTTCTAGATGTTTTTCCCAATAATTTCTTAGGGTTTCCACCTATAAGGGAAGTGTAGTTTACAATAGATCTCTTTTTAGATACTATCCCTATTTACCTTCCATCTTATATGATGGAACCAATAGAATTAATGGATCTAAAAGTGTAGTTTTAAGAGCTAGAAAGTAATGGTTTCATTTGGCCAAGCACGTCTTTGTGGGCAGCACCAGTCTTGTTTGTAAAGAAATTATATAGAACTATAAGGTTGTGCATTGATTATTATAATATTAAACAAGTTAAAATAAAGAATCATTATCCACTTCCATAAATTTATGATCTATTTAATCAATTAAGGGGCTCAATAGTTCTCAAAAATTGACTTGCAATCAGGATATCACCAGTTGCGAGTTAAGAAGGAGGATATTCTAAAAAGATATTTCAGAAGATGATATAGATATTATGAATATGTGGTAATGCCTTTTGGTCTTATTAATACACCAATAGTATTTATGGAATATGAATCCGATATTTCTGAGATATCTAGATTCTTTTGTTTTGGTGTTTGTGGATGACATATTTGTTTATTCAAGGAAAAGGGTTGAGCACGAGCAACACTTAGTGATAGTGTTGGGAATATTTATAGATCATCGTTTGTATGATAAACTATCAAAGTTAGATTTTTGGATACAAGAGGTATTCTTTATTAGCCATGTAATTTCTAAATGAGGCATTCTAGTGGATCCATAGAAGATAAAATATATTATCTAATGGAAACAACTAAATAACTTCTTTGAGATATGAACATTTTTTGGTCTCATTGGTTATTATTGACTCTTTTTCCATGAATTATCATGATTAGTATCACATATGATAGCTTTGATAATTATAACATCCCATTACGAAGGACTAAGGAATGTCAGAAGTCTTTCTAAGAGTAGAAAGTTCATATTACATCATCACCTATCTTGATTTTTCTAGAATCATTATAGGTGTATGTGGTGTATTATGATGCTTCGAGATCTGAGTTGGGATGCATTCTCATGAAAGGATATCATTTTTTGCTTATATATCATGGCATTTGAGAGTGCATGAGAAGAATTACCCAATACATGGTTTGGAGTTAGTTACAGTCGTTCGTTCCTTGAAGACTTGGCATCATTATCTCTTTGGTGAGAAATTTATGGTTTTCACAAATCATAATAGCTTGAAACATAATTTATCACAGTGATATTTGAATCTGAGGCAAAGGATATGGATATATTATCTCTAGATATTTAACTTTAACTTAATGTATACTCCGAGAAAGGTAATTTGGTAGCTTATGAATTAAGAAGAAAGTATTATGCTCCGTTGGAAAAAAGAATCTTTAAAAGGGTGGTAATTAATGGCAGTCCTAGATAAAATCCATGTGGAATGTGAAGACCAAGGTGATGTTGCGATTTTATTTTCAGTTTCCATGGTTCCTGATTTGGTAATGCTGATAAAAGAGTCACAGAAGTCTGATGAAAAATTTGATGTAATTAGTTTAAAACTCAATGGTGGGGAGACCATTTAGGGTAGGAAACTGGATAGGAGTTCAGTGTTGTGGTTCAAAAATTGGATGGTTGTACTTATGGCTAGTCAAGAACAACATCTTCATGATTACTACCATTTGAGATGGGTTGTTCAACCTAGAATACATAAGATGTATAAGGCATTAAAGGTGAAATTTTGGTGGAGCGACATGAAAAGAAAGGTGGATGAGTTTGTCTCATGATTCTTAACTTGTCAGCAAGTTAAGGTAGAACATCAGTGACCAGTAGATATGTTGTAGTTTTTACCTATTCTAATGTGGAAATGGGAATAGATAGCTATGGATTTAGTTACATTTATCCCAAGAATGGTTCGGAAACACGATTCCATATGGGTGATAGTGGATCATCTTAACAAGTCGTCTCATTTCATCTATATTCATGAACTCATAAAGTATAGGATCTTTTTAAAATCTATATCCAATAATTAGTAAAGATACATGGTATACTAGTTTCGATAGTGCTGGATAGATATCTGAGGTTCATTTCTCATTTCTGTAAATCCTTACATAAATCCCTTGGTAACCATTTAACTATGAGTATGGTTTATCATCCTCAGATAGATGGGACATCCTAAAGGAAAATTAAAACATTTGAAGACATTTTTTTGGATTGTGTAATATATTTTGGTGGATCATGGGAAAAGCATGTTCCATTGGTGGATTTATCATATAATAACATCTATCATACCTCAATATATATAGATCCTTTTTAAGTATTGTATGGGCATCCTTATCATTATCCACTATGTTGGGAATAAACAGTTGATACTTCACTTGTTGGGACATTCCATATCCAAGAAACGATGAAGATGATTCAATTGATCAGAAATAGAATGGAGATGGCTCAGAGTCTTCAGAAATCATATGTAGATCATCTTTGATGTCCATTGTTGTTCACGGTGAGTAATCATGTGTTCTTAAGGATATCTCCAAGGATTTGAAATCATCATTCTGGGAAGTAGGGAAAGTTATCTCCTCAATACATTAGCCCTTTTGAGATACTAGAATGGGTTAGAGAGGTGGAATATTAGTTGGCATTACCACCACAGTTCAGTTCAGTGTATAATGTGTTCCACTTATCTTAGATGAAAAAGTATCAGCCTGATCCTGGCCATGTTATTAGATGGGATCATATTAACCTAGATCTGGATGCTTTGTTGGTACATATCCTGGTGAGAATTATGGATAGGAAATATAAAGTCTTGCATGGAAAAATCATTAGTCTAGTGCGGGTTTTATGGAAACATGGTCAGATTTAGGAAGAGACTTGGGAACACAAGAAGGAAATGAAAGAGAAATATCCAAAAATATTTCATGGAAATGATGGTTTTCTACTTTTTTAGGAAAAAAGACCAATGGTGGGGAGAATGTAGAACACTCGGTTTATAGTATGTAAACCTTCTTTATGATTTTCATGTATATAAAGTATAAGGGTGAAGTTTGGGAGAGTTTGGAGAAATTTTTTAGATTTTTTGTGGATTTTCTACTGGTGCACGGATTGTGCACAGTTTGTATAAATTGTTCAACACTTATAGAAAACCATTCACAATATGACAGAAGCTAAAGGGGATGTGCATGGGTTGTGCACAGTTTATCCAAAATATGTGAAAGCCTAGTAGTAATTGTATGCTTTGAAAGATGGATTTGGAAAAAATGAGGCAAGGTATTTGGAACATTTCGAACACAGTTTTGGAGACTGTTCAAGGTGATCGTGTGAAGGTCATCTTCATGGAAGTGGATAATTCAAAGTTAGTGCACAGTTTTTCTAATTGTGTGACTAAACCATGCACAGGGTCAAACTTAGATCCTTAAAAAGTGTATCTAGGTAATATTAAGGTTTTAACCACTTTTATTTTACCCCAAAATAGCTCTAACTTGTTATTTTTCTTCCCCAAAGATCAAATGAGGTTCTACCATAGACCTGTAGGTGATCTGAGGCTTACCTTGGTGATTAGAAGTCAATTCCTTGTGGTAAGTGTTCATTATTCATTTTTCTTGATCAGTTTATTGGATATACTTCATTTCTATTCTAGATTTCTTAGATCTATGCCAATTTTGGGTAGATATAAAGTTTTGGATTCCAAATATGATTATATTTGGCTTAGTTCATGATAGAAGAAGATATCTAAGTAGGGTTCGTAGACATTCAACCCATTTTTGCGATGTTTGTTGTGTTGTTTATCATTTTTTCCAAAACTCCCGAGGTAGGTGGATTCACTCTCAACTCCTCTTGTTAAAACTGATTGTATTGATTTTAAATTGTTTTTTTTTTGTGAAATTGATTGTGAATTGTATGCTTAATGATTTTTGAAAACCCACTTGAGTGAAGGTTTGTGGAAACATGGGGATTGGGTGTTCTTACAAAAGTTCTTTGGTTATTGGTTTTAAATTAAGAATTTTTTGGGAATTGTGGTAAATGGATTAATCAAAATGTTTCAATAAAAGGGATTATTTTATTCAAATGAGATGGGGATGGTTGATTTGAATTAGTTTTTTTAAATTTTTTCAATAAAATAATGATTTTATTGAAAAGGATGAAATGGTTGTTTTTAATATTAGTTTTTGGCATAATGGTTGTGTTTTTTCATGTGTATTCAGGATGGATAAGGGTAAGGAGTCCCTCCCATAATTAGTAGGATGGATCAGGGTTAAGTCACTCCCCCATCAAAATGGTTCACTGGGTGATGGCTTAGTGAAAGGATGACTCACCACTCGTGAGTATAGGGAGGTCCAGGTTACATGCATGGTTGGATGTATAGATAGGTGGAATTCAATGGTTATGCAAAAATGGATTTTGAGAAATGGTTTTAAATCATTTTTTGGTTTTCTTCATGAGAAATATATTTCTTTAGAAAATTGGGTGACATGGCACTTGTTTGTATTTAGTTATAAACTATTTTTATAATTTTTTATGTTTTTTTATAAAATGTTTTGTGAATTTATTTATATAAATTGATTTATATAAATTTTTATAATGTTTCTACCCTAGTTGAATGATTAGGTAAGTCATTGGGCAAAAACTACTGATTTTTATAATCACCCCTACTTTGGAACATTGGTGATCTTGCAGATGTCATCTCTCGGGACCTGGGAAAAGGTAAAGTAACACACGTCTTTAGAACTACCTCGTGATACTTGGGTTGTTTGGTAATGTTGTAGCATGGAGCTAGTGGAGCATGGATTTTTATAGTAATATTTTAGTTTTATTAGTTATCTTCCATTATTTACTTTGGTGTTAGTTTTGATTCTGATATAGTACACCTTGGTTGGTTTTGATATCAAAGAAATGGTTTAGTTGTCTTTCTTTTTATCATGAAACATATAGTGGTTTATTTGGTTTGGTTTTATTGGATTAGTTGTTTTATTCTTAAAGGGTAAATTGTCCCCCACATGTATTGAAACCCTTAGACATTTATTACTAGCCTTTTTAATCTTGGGGATGTCGTTTAAGTCCAAGTAGAATCCTCCCACCTTCTCAAGCCAATGAGGAGAAGGAGGGATGTTACAATAACCACTCATCTTGATCTACCTAGCCTCGCCAGTGTTTCTCCCCTAGTAATGATCATAATAGAAAATTTTGGAATGAGAGTTAGAGCATGATCATAACTAACATAGAAATTATCTTCTAATCTATGATTATAACACCTAGTATCCCTCTGATACTAGTAGAAGAGGGTGGGGAAAATGTGTGACATATCAAACACACATCAATAATGAACTGTAAGTAAAATCACGTCAGTAACATACCTCAAACCACTGTCAAAAACCCTTCTCACTAAATAAAAACTTTGATTTACAAAAACATAAATAATAATCACATAATCAAAATTCATTTTTAACATAGCCTCATGGGGCTTATGTTAAGGATATAACTCATTTTAGGAAAAACCATTTATAAAAAATGTCAACTGGGCCTTTGGTGTTAAGATAGTGTTACCATCTCAAAAACATCTTTAAAAAACATTCAAAGGTGATGTTATTAAAAACCACTTTTCAAGGTAATAAATGGTCCCTTAGATCATACTTTAAAAAAACATACTTTAAAATAATTTTTCATAACTATTTAGAAATCAAGTATCATTTTAAGGCCTCTTTGGAATAAAGGGAGGAACACTGCATTAAACTATCAAATTAGATAAACCAGTGTTTCTAACAATTTCATCAGGGCATGCACTCGTATGTTGAGGACGCATAGTTGTTTCCCCACATCCCCAATTTCCAAAGGCAAGTGGCATCCATTGCTTGTTCAGGGAAGTTTTCTCCTTGATCAAAATGGGATGATGGGATGTCAGTTCCTCCTTCCGCAGATTCCTCCTCAGAATTTGTTTCCTAATCCGGGTCTCCCTTAAATATTAAGTCGTGGTTCATGAATATCATTCCTGATGCCATATATTTGTGGACTCAAGTTAATTACACTACTTCAGTTAGGACATTCCATGGGGTATTGACATGGTAGAAACCTTCAGTCGGAGTAGATGACAGCATCAGGCATGTCAGGGAATCTTTGGATGTGTGGATGTTGGGGAATCTATATTCTTCCTCATAAATGGGCATCTCAAGGGAATTGAAACCGAGTCATCCCATGTCATTCGTGGGGTATCATATGTCAGAAGCATGTCTTTGAGGTTTTCCTCAGCTGCCCATGTTTAACACGGGGTATGTCTTGATTTTAACGTCTCATGGAGATGGTTATACCAAAGGCGTGTCTTCTGAGGTTTTCCTCAAGAATCTCATGTTTAAAACAAGGTAGGTTGTGAGATTAACGTCTTGCAGAGATGGTATAAGAGTGATCAGAACATCCCATGGAGGTGGATAATATTGGTACTTCCTTATGAAGGAACACCTAGATGGTTTTCCGTATGGATGGATCAGAATGCCCAATAAGTACGGATCTAAGGTGGTGTGTCCCATAAAGGGAAGATTTCAAACCGTGAAGGATGATCTGGAAACCACTGAGGGTGGATCAGGGAGAGTGCACCCCAAATGGGGGACACCAAGGTTTACCATTATATGGGATTGAACCTCGTGGATATTTCCTACATACCCTATGTAGACGATAGGGATCAAAACCCACTTAGTTAAAAGGGGTGATGAATCAGGGTTTACACAAAGGAAAATGTCCTAGAGACAAGTTGGGGATTACATATGGATAGCATCCCATCGCAAGAGGGGCACTCTTGGTTGGATGGTTATGGATTGTGTGGGGATTATGCATGGTAAGCTTCCTAAGGGAATGGTGTGATCATGTCGGGATGTGGTGGCCCAGGTAAGAATCAGGATGGATGATGGAGAGTTAAATGAATTTGAGGGGAATGGGATGGAACTGATGTGAGGATGACGGTGATGTTGGGATTGAGCCTCGAAGAGACTTCCTACATATCCTTGTGGAAGGGAATCAAAGTCAGCATAGTTTTGTGGGGTGATGGGACACCTGAGGAGGTGGCCCATGAGTATGAACGCATGGATGGGGAATAGAGGGAGTAGAACCTTTAGGTTTGGGCATAAAATTGTGGTGTTTGCAGAGGACAACAACCTAATGACATGCTTGGGGGTGTACGTGTGATTAGAAGCTCAAGGTTGGTCGGACACTTCACGGTCGGACCAGAGATATGGGTCCTAACAAAGGGGACTACAAAGGATTACCATCGATTTTAGAGTACAATGGCTTACCACTGGATGGGGATTACAATGGCTTACCGCTGATTGGGGGATAGTTTAGTGTCATGAAAGACAAGAAGGGATGTACATTTTAACATCATGTAGGATGGGGGTGGACCGACGTGAAGTAGTTGGGACCAATGGGAGTTGGTCTTGAACCTCATAAAGGCTTCCTATGTATCTTGACTTGGCAAGGATCAAAGTCCATGTAGTTCAGAATGGTGTTGGTGAGTCAATGTGAAGGGGGTAGGGACCGATAGTTGTTGGTCTTGAACCTCAGGGAGGATTCCAACGTACCTTGCCTTGGCAAGGATCAAAGTCTGTGTAGTTTGGAATGGTGTTGGTGAACCGACGTAAAGTGGTCAAGACCAATGGTTATTGGGCTTGAACCTCAGGGAGGCTTCCTACATACCTTGCCTTGGCAAAGATCAAAGTCCATGTAGTTCAGAATGGGTGTTTGGGGATTACATTCTAAGGCACCCCGTAGAGGATGTCATGGTCGATGTTTACTCTAAGCTCACGTGAGTCATGCTCAATGTGAGAAACAAGAGGCAATAATAGTCCTGAAGAACATGGTGCAAGGGTGCGGCCACGAAGGGTGGTGAATGGGGCTTATGCATGGGAGTTGCTCGGGTTCCGCTAAGAAGAGGCAATAATGAATGGGGCTTATGCATGGAAGTTTCTTGGGTGCCGCTAAGGAGTGGAAATAGTGGATGGTGATTACCCATGAAAGCTGCTCAGGTGTCGCTAAAGAGAGGAAATGGTGAATGGATGGGGATTATTCATGGAAGCCGCCCGGGTGCCACTAAGGAGAGGCAATTGATGGATGGGGTTTATGCCTGGGAGCTACCTGGTTGTCGTTAAAGAGTGGAAATGGTGATGGATGGGGCTTACGTGTGGAAGCTGCTCGGGTGCCACTAAGGAGTGGAAATGGATGGACGGGGCTTATGCCTGGGAGCTTCCTGAGTGTCTTCCTCATGTATGTCCATGAGGCCATCCCAACTGTAACGCCCCAACCCCAGTTACCTAGATTCAGTGCATTATTTTAATACATTGTCATGATTACAAGGAATCAAGTCCCGAAGGACCGATCAGTTTAGCAGTCTTGGAAAATAGATTACATACATTAACTTTACATTACAATTTCAAACATAAAACACAGCATAGATAGTTCTTTGAGAACACCATCGTTCCCTTAGCTTAACCCTGCATCTCAAACATAAAACACTTCTTTGAATCCTGGGAAAATAAAACATAAGAAAGGGGTGAGCTCAAACTCTCAGTAAGGGTAACCAATATAGTAGAAGATAACATAAATATTAGTCATGGTGAATAATTTAAAACACATGCCTTTAAAAAAATAAACATGAACACTTTTATGGTAGGAATATGATATGATTAAATAATTCCATAATAAAACATAGTCATGGGTATTCTACTAGTCTAATAACCACATAAACCATCAATATTATTTTCATAATTAGGGAATGTATAATGCCAGACATTCTGAAACATTTTTTCAAGGCCTCGTCCAAGATGGCTAAAAATGATTAAGGCCTCAGCCAAAACCATATATCAAATTGGGAAAGGCCTTGGCCAATTCCACGTCTAGTTATCTCATGATACCTACTGATGATAAAAATATCACAGTAAATACTTACACATAAACAATCTTGGATAATAATGAGATTGAGGAATTAACCCTTACATTGCACTTTCCTTTAGTCGAGGATACGTTTAACCTCCTGTATGAAGATATTAGTATGTTATTAAATTATAAAAAAACCATATTAATATTTATGATATCATACATGATTCATTTATTACTTTATACTACCCATTTAATAATAATTTCCATGTTAAATTAACATTTCGGGTAATAATCGCTTTCTTTATCGTATGTGTTTTAACTTGTTACTCTTGATTGTATCACTTAGATCATGATTTAAATACTTCCAGAATATAAAACATGATTTATATATCATATATATTTATAATATAAATATGTATAAGATACATATATATGAAATGAAAAACACCGTTTATGGAGACGGTAGTCCGTACGTATGCATAAACGTTGTTTCCGTTTTCATATCGTATTGAACGGAACTAAGTGAATAAGATATATGTATGTAAATATATATCTACAATATAATTATTATTTCATATATTACACACTTATTAGTAATATATATTTTTATAATCGTCGATGAATGGTGAACGTGGAAATGAATCCCTTCGCGTCATGGAGATAGTAATTCGTACGTACGCACGAGCAACAATATCATTTCCTTAAAGGTGTGGAATTGGATGTTATATTAATTTTACAGAGATATTAGCATGTTATTTTCATTATTTATATACATATTATGCATCATTATATCAATCCAAATAACATAGTGTTGAATAACAAATTACCCCACAACGTGGAGACGGTAAGTCGTACGTACGCACACATGGTGACATTATCATTCATAAGATGGATAGAATAATGAATATAGCTGTTCGATATTTATAATAACATCAAACTATATATAATATACTGTATTTATTATTTTATAATTGAAAGAACAAAGAAAGAGTAAGAGGAAGAATAAGAGAACTTGAAAGAGGGTGGTGAAATCATTACCTCTTCTTCGGGTTCTCCCTTTTGATTTGATCAAAATTGCTTCTTAGGTTGGCTTTATGAAAAAAGGAAGGCCTCTAAGATAAAGGTAGGATAGTTTTGAGGATATTTGGGTAGTTTTTAGCCGAGACAAATGGCTTTGGAGATGTTAATTTGAGAGAATGGGAAGTGCCCTTTTATAACAGGGGTGAGGGTCACTTTAGGAAAAGATTAAAGTATTAATTTATTATACAATCATATTCGGTTTATAATGGTTACAAATGAATTTATTTCAAGCCTTAGGTGGTTATGGGTCTAAATCCACTCGACCAATATGTTTTAGACAAGTTTAGATTTTCATTTTAACCTTATCTTTTAGATTTAACTCTTAGTTAAATAGGTTAACTTTTACCGTGTCTTCTTGTATTCTTTCTCTATATGGTTAATAAAATTACTATAAACTTCCAAGAGAACCTAAAGTGGCTCATTAATGACATATATAATATTATTTAATCCCTTTGGCTGAACCTTACATTTTTATGAATATTATATCAACCAATAATATAGTATTTGTTTTAAATATTAATTTATGTCAATTTGGACACTATTTGGTATTTTGTTTTTTTGAAAGTCATCACAACTTGATTACTTCAAAAACAATACATTTAATCATCCCTAACATGTCATATTCACCTATAAAATTATTGTATTTCATAAAAACTTTGAAATTATATTTATTTTAATATTTATAATACCATTTATTTGATTCTTTCATTAATAATGTAATTACTACATCATCATTGTGTCATTAATAAATTTAATTATATAATATCTAAAAATTATAAATAAAATACAATTATGTAGGAAATATTTTTATCTTTCTAATTAATATTTATAGTCGAATTTATCTTATGTATAACTCTATATTAAAAATGGTTTAGTTATTAAACTTTGATTTTAACTCTTTTAACTCTTCTTTAAATTAAATAATAATAAATGTCTTGATCTAATCAAAGTGGACCTAAAGGGTCATATTTTATTATTAAGGTTGTTTTTGGTCGAATTAGACTTATCCAATAGAATTTCTACATGTGTTAGGGTAATAATAATATCATTTTTACCCTTAATTACCCTATTTACTTTTAACCGTGGTAAATAAAAGTAAAAAAGTTACTATTCAAAAAAATATATTTTTATCTTATTGAACCAAATTTTACCCCTTGATATTAACCTTTTCTTTTGGATTTTTGAAATTCAACTCACAAAAGTGGTAAAATTAAGTTTTATATAAATTTGCAAATGCTCCTAGGAGGTGGGTAAAAGACGGTGAAAAGTTCAATAAAATTTTTATATATCTAAAATTATTATAAACTGACTAAAATGAATTACATTGAACTTATATAGGTATTATTTATCAATTTTGAACTAAATTTAAATAAAATAAATAATTATTTAAATAAAAATTCAGTTTTAAACTATAACTCATTGTTTTTCACTATTCATCAAAAATTAATAGTTTTTAGAAAAATACCAAAAATTCACACTAAGATAATTTTTATATTAAGAATTAAATAATGAAGTCTATTTTACCAAATTCAAAACATATAAGTTTCATTTATTAATTTAAAATTAATTTCTGCTGTCAAAACCAAAAGCCGTATTTTTTAGAAATAATAACTATCAAAAGTTTGACACTTGTTTATGTCCAATTTCAAAGTGAAATTACTTAAAATGACCATAATTAGATTAAATGGTAAAAATATAATATATTTATACTTCTAAACCATTAAAATTTATAATTTAACACTATAAATTATTTTGATTAAAAAAGTTGTTTTCAGTTAAAATATAGTATTTTTTACTATTTACCCAAATATGAAAGTTATCAGAAAAACACAAAAAATTTATTGAAACTAAATTATTATGTCCCGATTCTAAATAAGAAGTTTATTTTGTCAAATTGAAAATATAAAAGTCTCAAATATTAGATTTAAAAAGGGTTCACCATTAAAAGGCGGTAAAAGTATATTTTATGAAAAATACTTCTTTTATCTGAAAAAAAATGAATTAGTTCTTACATTATTTATAAGAAACTCATAATATGGATTCTAAAATTATAAGGATTATATATAGTTCAAAATTCAGTTAATAATATTCATAACCGCTTTTGAATGGATAGTTTGGTAAGTCGTGGTGCGCTTGAACTTGATGTTGCGTGCAGTGTAAGTTATTGAATTACTTTGAAGAACTAACATAATATGAAATATTGGGGTGTTACACAAACTCACTGGTGGTTTGAGTCATATAATTTTGGCATACACCTATGTGCTAGTTCAAAAGAGGGATAACCCCAAGGGAGTTGGAATCAGTCCGAACAAAGGGAGATGAAAAGTTTGAATCACATTCCCAACATTTGGAATGTAGTGAGGGTGGTGTGGTGATGGAGGATAACTATTGACCATGTTTGAAATACAACATCCATATCACGTTAGCCTGAATAGGGATAAAAAAATGAGGGTCGAATATTGACCATGTTCGAAACACGGGACCTCACTCGAAGTGTCATCCAAATTATTCTAAGTCATTGGCCCAGAATGGTAGCTGAGTCAAGGCGGCATGCGACCAGGCCATTAGGGGGTCCCTTCAGACATGAAATAGGATGAATATCTGAATAAAGGACACACAAAGCATGAGTTGGAGTGATGGAATGTTTTAACAGATTCTAAAGCTCCTGAAATTATGCCATTGTAATCATGGCATGTGGTATCTTATGATTATCACATAAGTCATCTCTTATTTGGAACAAGAGTCATCCTATTATTGAATGATGGAGAATTCTATAGTTTATATTCATGTAGATAGGACTATTGTCATCTTATTCTTAGAGAATAAGGCATCTCTTTTTTGGAAGAAGAGGTATCCTATGTTTGGCACATAGGGTGTACTACAGTTTATAGTCATGTAGAGAGGATTGTTGGCATCTTATTCTTGGAGCATAAGGCATCTCTTGTTTGGAGAAAGATGCATCCAGTGTTTGGATCATAGGGTGTGCTATAGTTTATAGTAATGTAGAGAGGACTGTTGACATCTTTTTCTTGGATCATAAGGCATATATTTTTTAGAGCAAGATGTATCATATGTTTCGCACATAGGATGTACTATAATTTATAGTCATGTAAAGAGGACTATTAGGTATAAGGCGCCCAATAATGGTCGGTGTTGGGACTTACTCAATAGTGGCCCTTTCTGGTTTAACCTAGCATATGATCCAAGCGGTAGGGTTTTGAGGAGTTACTTGAGGAATGGTTCAACTCAAGGTGCTCGGGGAATTGATGATGAGACTCTCAAATCACAAAATGGGAAATGAACCAAGAGGAATATGTTGACTCAATGTGTTTCATGTTATGTAGAGGAGTATCTCAAATCATGGTATTTTATAGGTGGAATGTGGGTGCACATAAGGGAGCAATGGAAAATGGTGACGTCCTAGCCCGAAAATTCCGTGGTGCGACTCTCCATTTTTCATGGGGGTCAGTGACGGAAAGGAAGGGACCAGCTCAGAGGGCCGAGACCGCAGCTCGGCACTAATACCAAGTGGGAGAGTAGCCCCTATACTGTGGACTGGTGGGTTCAAATTTAGGAGCTTTGCAAAGGATAGATCTTCACAAAGTATAGGGCTTCGCGAAGTAGCTTCGCGGAGGAAAGGTTCTCACGAAGCATGGGGTATCACAAAGCAGCTTTGTGAAGGAAATATTCTCGTGGAGCATGGATTCGTAGAGCATAGGGGATCATGGAGCAAAGGGGCTGGAAGAGCAAAGGTTGTCACAGAGCAAAGTGGATCGTGGAGCAAAGCGATTCGCAGAGCCGAGAGAAACCCGAAGGAGCTCCCTCCTTCGAAAAGGGCAGATCCCTTTGCGAAGGACATCACTTCACAGTGCTGTGGAGCTCCATGAAATGTGAGATCGGATACCCAAGGGGTAGTGTAACCATCCTTATGAAGGGGGTGATCTAGCTATTTATAGGCGATGGAGGTCGGCGGAGCACGTCGCGGAGCACAAATGCACGCCGCGAGGAGAAAATCACGCCGTAAAGAAAATCGCACTCCACATCCAGAGGGAGTTCCCTCAAGTTTCTCGTAATCATGGATTTGACTGTCATCGACCTTCGTGGCGCTCGTAGAGGCTATAGTCAAGTTCTCTCAAGTTCTTCGTAACCGTCGATTCGGCCGTCATCGACCTTCACAGCGCTCCTAGAGGCTTCAGTCAAGTTCCCTCAAGTTCTTCATAAATGTGAAGTCAGCCATCATTGACCTTGATGGTGCTCACGAAGGCTCTGATCAATTTCCTCTGCTCCATGATCATGGAGGGAGCTTTGTGAATGGCCTCCATGAATAGTTTTTCATCCCAACTTCAAATGTCCATAACTCCTAATATGTAACTCCATTTGGGCCCTACGACATATCAAATCGAAGCTTGTGAAATGGGATACGATCTTCGATCATGTATGGAAGCATTTGGAATATTTTTTGGACACGTTTTTCAGTTCCAACACATCCCCCCTAAGAAGGGGGTCCAATGAGGATGAGGAGGGTGATATGGACCACATTCTTAGAAAATGACTGAAAAAAATGCATGCCTTGGGGTCCATTGTATCTCGATCGCATTAAGTAAATAGCCGACAAAATCTCTATGCTCGTGCGAGCCTTGGTCAGTGTGGGAAACAAGAGATAATAGGAGGAAATTCACCTATACTATAGTGCTAAACAATGGAAGGTGTGAGGGGATCGTAATGGGACATCAGTCACCATCGGGAGCATCCTAAAAGTGGGATTGCAGCTAGAGAATGGGGCTCTCTGAATAGCTGATAATTCAGAACACTGTGGGGGTGGCGTGACAATGAAGGGTAACTATTGACCATGTTTGAAACATAGTGTCCTTATTGTGTTATCCTGAAATGGGGAAAACAAATGAGGTCAGACCACTAAACATGTTTGAAACATGTGGCCTGACTCAAAATTTTATTCATTAATCTTCTATAATGTTGGCCCCGGACAGTAGGCGATCCATAGGCTAAGAATCCATACCGTTAGGGGGTTCCTTGAGACGTGAAGGAGTACAAGTATCCAAATAAAGGGAATGAAAAGCGTGTAGGTTGAAGTGACGGGTTGTACGAATGGATTCCAACACTCTTGAAATTACACCACCATGGTGAAGACACATTAGGTGGGAACATCGGTCTGATCAGGGATCAAACTTACTTCCGAACAGGACCTCTCTGTTAAGGACTTGTAATGCTCTATAGCATTACATCATACCAATGAGGACGATAGACCCATATTTTATGTCGTACGGTGAGGGCGGTGCACATGGTTTTAAGGTCATACTACATGGACCAAAATTGGGGCTGAGGGGCCAGAAGGGTTAATGACCCTAGGGATGGGCCCAAGGAAAATTTATTGGGCATCTCTATGTATCCCATGAAGATGGAAATCAAGATAAATGTATTTCTAGACATATCATGGTCAGAGACCAATGCTGGTAGGGAGAATCCTCTCTAGCAAGGAAACCGATGCATCCCATGGTTAACATGGGGCATCCTGAATTTGTTCAAGGTAGAACCACAGATTAGTGTCATGTGTTAAGGACATGGATACCCAGAAGGGAAATGTGTAGTTCGGTACATACCACGAAGTGAATGAGGACATAATCCCACGTCACACGCTCTCAGGAGAATCCTTAGGTCAAGGGACTGAAGGTGAAAACTGGGTTGGGCCCATGATGGTTTGTTTGAGTGTTCCTACATATCCCATGAGTATGGGAATCAAGCCACATGTATTTCTGATAGTGTAGTTTAACATCATGCAGGATGAAGGGCATGTGTAGTTCGACTACACCAGTACACAACCTACCAAAACCACTAATCCTAAGTGAGTCGTGCTCGATATGGGAAATAAGTAGTGATGGGACTTTCCTAGTATAGAGAGGCACAAATTAGGGGAAATGGAACACTAGTTGAATGAAATTCCAATAATACTAACATGCCTACGTAACGCACCTAGATGCGTGAAGGGGTAAAGCCGAGTATGTTGGAATTCCACTTGAACATAAGGGAGTGGAAAGATGTGAATCATGATGCTCAAGATATATATCACAATGATGATGGCGTGACGATAGAGGATAACCGCTGACCATGTTAGAAACATAGTATCCATTTTGCATTAGTCTGGAATAGGGACAGACAAATGAGGGTCAATCACTGATCATGTTCGAAACATGGGACCTATCTCAAATGTCGTATGAGGTCTTCAGGGTCCTTGGCCCAAGATGGTAGGTAATCCAATGTGGCATGAGACTAGGCCATAAAGGGGGTCCCTTTTAGATGTGGAAGAGGATGGGGATCCATATAAAGGGCTCATGAAGCATGGACATGAAACGAGGGGATGTTTATATGAAAATTCCACACCTTGGGATCTTTTCCACACCACATTTGATTACACCAATGAGACATGTTAGATAGAGGAAGTTGAATCCCTTTTTGAGGACAGGGGTCCTGGGGTCGCACGCTCCTAGATTAAGGTTGTAGAGTGGACCATTAAGGGGGAACTGGGTTTGATGGACTGTGCGTAGAGCGGCGATTTAGTCAAACCCAACGTGTAGTTCCCATAGGGAGATCTTATTTTAGGGTCATAGAACTTGGACCGGGTTTGGAAAAGATAAGGGAGGAACATGGTGTGGCTATTGCAAAATCTGACGTGAATGAGAACCCAAGAGGTACTCTCCACACCACATGTTCCCAAAATATTTTGAGCCAAGGGGCGAAAAGGGGGTAGGATATAAGATTCCTAGGGCTGGACCCACAAATAAATTATCGTAGAGTTCCTATGTATCCCATGAGGATGGGAATCAAGCCATTTGTAGTTATGGATGTTGTATTTATGCCTTGCAGATAAGACATAGAGAGATATTAGTTTTAGGTCTTAGATCTTGGACCAGAGGTGGTAAGGAATGAGGGAGACACATGGTAAGGTAATTATAAAACATGACGTGAATGAGGGCCTGGAGTCCAAATCACCATGTGTTCCTTAGGGAGGCCTTAGGTCGAGGGACCAAAAATGGAAGTTAGGCTGGGCTCGAGGTAAAGTGTGTGGGCATTCCTACATACCCCATGATAATGGGAATCAATCCATACGTAGTTCTGGAAGTGGTATGGTAAGGTACTGGTTCCATGAATGATAAGGTCATGTGGGTCTGGTCCACGCACCAAAATAATCGACATTTGATAGATCTTGTTTGTCCTTTAAGATAGATGTTTGTTTTCTTTTGTGAAGAAATAAACCTTGGACAGAGAATCCTGGAATTGCTACAGGAATCAAGCTGCATGTAGGCATTGAAAAATGGTATGGTGGATGACCAATACCCAACATGATGTCCCCTCGAGTGAGGACATCAAAATGTAGTTCCTTTTTTCATCATGCGGCCAGGATGATAATGTCATAGTTTAGGGTCATGTAATAGGACCAACCATGCATTTTAACGTCATGAAATAAAAAAAAAATAAGTTTAAAGTCATGTGGGACTATAGGGGGAATTCATATGATGTGATAAATCATACCTGATGTGAATGGGTACATGATCCCATATTACACCACACGCGATTCTAAGGAAGAAACCTCAGGCCGAGGGGCCAGCAAAGGTTAGAAAATATGATGCTGGACTTATGGATGAAATTTCTAGGTGTTCCTACATATCCCATGAGGATGGGAATCAAGCCACACATAGTTATGAAAGTGCAATTTAACATCATGCAGGATGTAACAGTTTAAGGTCGTGTAGGGCCATATACAGTTTAACATCATGTGGGACAACATACAGTTTAATGTCATGCGGGACAGGTGGTAGGAGGGACTAGCTCTTAGACAGGGAGTATGTGGTACAACTATTGCAAACCCTGCGTGAACGAGTCCATAAGCCCACACACGCCACACCACGCAATCCTATAAGAGTTGGGGCCTAAATGGATAAACTGAAGAGATAATTAGTGGAACCTGAGTTGGACCCAATGATTGGATGTATGGGCATTCCTACATATCCCATGAGGATGGGAAAAAAGATATATGTATTTATAAGGATATGACGTGTAAGGAGATATTATTTTAAGGTCTTAGAGCTCGGACCATGAAGAAGAGAAACTCTTCCAAGTGAGCATAGACCTCGATCCGATCCCTAATCCCACGTGAGTCGAACTCAGTGTGGGAAACAAGGGAAGAATAAGTCTTTAAAAAACATGGGATACATGTAAAGGGGAAGTTAGTATGGAGACCCAAATGACACCTTACCATGGCTTTGTCCTCCTAACGTGAAAATTCTCACTAAGGAATAGTACCAAGAGTGTCGAAGTTCTACTTGGACATGATGGGGTGGAGAATGATGTGAATCATGTAACCAATATTCAAGGATTTATGGGGCTAGCATAACGATGGAGGATAATTGTTGACTATCTTCAAAAAAAGGTATCCATATCGTGTGACCTGGAATGGGAACAACAAATGAGAATTAACCGCCGAACATATTCACAACGTGGTACTTGTATCAATTTTTTGTTCGAAACCCTCGAGGATGTTGGCCCGTAATGGGAGAAGAGCCCTTGGTCTGAGCATCCATGCCATTTGGGGGTCCCTTCATCTGTGAAAGGTAATGAAATCCCAATTTAAGAGGAACACACATCCTGAAAAATGGGTGAAAGCATGTTTAGGTAGAATCTGACACTCCTGGTTCTGAACCAGAGTACTCCTGGGCACATTGGTGAATCACTGAAGAGGGTCGAGGGACCCAAATTAAGAGCATATGACTTAAAAAAGATGACTGTAGGGAAGGGTAGTTAAGGGATCTCAGGAGAAAGATGTATGTGGCATGGTTGTTACAAACCTGATGTGAATGGGGACATAAGCCCATACCACACCGCGTTCCCCTCCCATGTAAGGACTCAGGCCAAGAGGCCAGAAAGATAAGAAGGTTTCCAAGAGATGGGTCCGGACCCAAATAATAGATGCTCGGGCGGTCCTACATATCCTATAAGAATGGGAATCAAACAACATGTAGTTTTGAGGAAGGATATTGTGTAGTATAACATCATGTAGTAAGGATGCAAATAGGGGTAAGGTACCCCAATGAGGGATGTGTATGGAATGGTGAGTATCCTAAGGTGAATGAGGGTGTAAGCTCATACCACATCATACAATCCCGAATGAACACTTGTTACAAGGGTCTGAAAAGGTCGAGGGACCTAAAATGGGAAGTCCCAACCAGTTCGTAGTTTAATGTCTTGTTGTGAGGACGATGGTTCTCTTAGTTTAATGTCATAGGGTGCAGACCGTAGATGCCTAGTTTAATGTTATATGCAAGGTAAAGACTTTTGTAGAGGGAGAATCATCATTCTTGTGGAAAACCAAGAAACAAAAACAATGAGGATAAGTTTTGGCCATGTTCGCAACACAGTATCTATATTTATGTGACTGTAGTTCAGGGGAAAACAATTAAGCATCGACTGTTGACTGCATTCTCAACATGGTTCTTGTATCAATTTTTTCACTTGAAATACTTGAGGAAGTTGGCCTGAAATGGTAGGATTTCCCTGGGGACAAGCATAAATACCATTCGGGGTCCTTTTGGATATAAGAGATGATGGAAACCCAAATTACAGGGCGCGTGAAGCATGGAGGGGGTTGTACTTGTGGAAAGGATGATAGATGAAGGAGGGATGTCTCAAGGGGATATGTGTGGTGTAAAAAAATAGCCCAACGTGAATGAGTATGTGAGTCCATAACACACCACACAATCCTAGATGGGAACTTGGGCCAAGGGCCAAAAGGGTCGAGGGACCTGAGGCTCGGAATCTCAGCAAACTATAGCCATATGACCCCTTATGCGGGTATTTCCTTACCTCAGCTCTTAATCCCACATGAGAAATGTTCTATGTGGGAAACAAGGAGTAGGATTTAGATCTCCCCAGCATATAGGGGTATGACAACTGGATTCAAACTCTTGCCTGAGGTAGACTGAAGCTTGAAGAGATAGCGGGGTAGAATGAACCACTACACCCAATATTTAGGACATATGGGGGTGGTGAAAATGACAAAGGATAATTTTTGACCAAGTTTGAAACACAGCATCTATATAGTGTGACCTGAAATGGGAAAAACAAATGAGCATTGACAGCTGACCATATTTGCAATGCGGGACATATATCAACATATCATTCAAGGTCCTCAAGGGATTTGGCCCGAAACAGTAGGATATACCTTAGGCTAAGTATCCATGCCATTCGGGGGAATTTTTGGATGTGAAATATAATGGAAACCCAAATTATGGAGTGTGTGGATGTAGGACCCCGGGACACCCTGAGAGGGGAGGGGTGAATCAGGGTGGCAACTTTTTCTTCTTTTAGTTTTGGATCTTGTTCCCACGTTGGTAGGAACTACTTAAACCTATATGATGGATATGATCAGAAATTAAACATTCACATGAAGAGAGATGACATGGCTATTTTTACTTGGTTCACCACTAAGGGCTACGTCCAAGGAGCATACGCCGACAGGTTGTCGGTCGTACCTAAATCCACTATGCTTCACTAGATGTAGATTACAAAGGTTCGGGTACAGTCACTTTGTCCCAGGCTCACTGCCTTTACAATTGTTCAGGGATAGCTCACTGCGTCCCTCGGGTCACTCCCGTTAACTCCCCCTGGCTCACTGTCGTTGGTGAAGTCTCACTCAGTTTATAGACGTGAAGGTCTCTTCAATAGGTGTGCATTGAAGTTCTTCATCTCCTGTTCAGTATGAGACTTTGCTTGCATCAGGGTTCAGAGTTGATGCTCTTTATGGTTCAATCTTTCTTCTTTAGTGCAATGACTGAATGCACTAGATCCCCTTGTCTTTGTTTTCCTGAATCACAATCACTTATGTGATTGCTCAATAAATGATGTTCAGCTTACTCGGCATTCGTCGGAATCAATTCACCATGTATGCACGAGATCATGCATGTATCATTTAGATTTCTTCTTCAATCTCGCTTTGCACCGAAAGTATCAGGCAATCTTTAGCTCTTGTGCAGCTCCAGAAAGGTGGGCGTGCTTCAACAATATCTGTCTCTCCATTTAAAGCCCGGCACGCAAGTCTCCATCTGGCGCGCAAGTCTTAGGCACGTAAGTATAACCTGGCACGCAAGTGTCTCCAAAGCACCTACGCGACTCTGCCTTCTTGAACTTCAAACCTGCGCGGATCACTTCTTTCCTTGCCCAAATCACCTGGGGTGCTCAACCATCAGTTGGCGCGCAACCTCTACTTGCGCGACCAAACTACCACTTGTGCGGCTCAACCACTTGTGCGACGAGAGCTCGAACAATCTCAAAGCCTTGAGCTCCGTGAGAAATGAGGAGGGGTGGTCCTGTATTTATAGGCAAACACGACCCCCTATGTGGTGGTGCGCAAGTCATCCATCGGCGCGCAAGTCTCAGCCCCTACTAGGCACTTGCGTGATCAACATCCAAACTTGCGCGAACATCTTGCCTTTGCCAATTTTGGATCTTCTGATCTCGAATAACCATAGGCGCGCAAGTTATAATGCATTCAAGGCGTCGGCGTGCAAGTCTCTTCCCGGCACATAATTCACCTGCGCGACCTCACCAAAACTTGCGCGACCCTTATCCCTTTGCCATATTTTGATGCTCTGATCTTCAAAAACATATGGCGTGCAAGTTTCCTATCCTCCAAGAGTATGGCACGCAAGTCCCTTTTCCAAAATCACTCTTCTTCATTTGTTGATTTTGAGGTCCTGAAATTTGGCAAAAACTGGAAAATGGCGCCACCTTGTATCTGCTCTTTTTGTACCGCCTCCAGATCATCCATTCCTCTGTCGATGTTCTTGAATCAAACATAGATCGTTGACCACAACTCTTGAACTCGACATGTCACCATGGAATCTCTTTTGTCAAAAAATTTGTATTTCGTTTGTTTGGTTTGTCGACAAGCATGATCACCTCAACAACACTTCTTCTTGGTGATCTGTATCCTTCAGCAACTCTTTTTCTTTTATCACAAACTCCACTATTGTGATATGTATTCTTTGAAGGAACAGCTTTAGTACCATCATCTTCTATGACAATGTGATGTGCATGGCCATTTCATAAGTCAACTCATTGGCACATTTCCTCCTTCATCAACCGTCATGATCAACTTCATGCAAACCAAGTGATTCAATCCGTCAAGAAGTCTCTAGCATGGTTCTCACACAATCATGAGTAATTGTTTGGTTTTCATCAAAACCCATTGTTCTCATGCAATAATGAGGAATTGCATGGTCTTCATCAAAGCCCATGGTTCTTATGAAATAAGGAGGAATTGCATGGTCTTCATCCAAAAACACCATCCTGCTTTCATCATCCTTGGATGGATTACTCCTCACATTATTCATTGTTGTAAACAATGTATCACCTTTGACACATGTTCTTTGAACTTACGATCAGCACAACAATCATCTGAATCACTACTCCTCTACTTCATCAGAGTACTTCATGATATCCTTCATTGTGAGCTTCCATTCCTCCATTTTATTGGAGTACTTCTTGATCTCTTTCATTTTGATATTCCATTGACAACTATTGACAACAAATACAAACCTATACACAAAGTGGTTCCAACAATCTCCCCCTTTGTATTTTGTTTTCAATACCTTATACATCATCTGAAATGAATTTGTCAATGTCAAAATGTGAATCTTCTATTCAATCAACTTTTCTTTTCAAACGTTCATTTCACTTTCTCTCCCCCTTATTGACAAGAAATACAAATCACATGGTAGGGAGGGTATCAATCCACACTTAATCAATGTTTCATTAATCATTTCACTCTAAGTCTACTTGAGCAATGCTCGATGTAGAAAACAAGAGGATTTGATTAAGTCAACAAGGCTGTCCATTATCCACAGATCATGATACCAACATGATATGATAACTAATGCATCTTATCTTCAAGGGTTTACCACTTTAATTCCAGGAAGAATAAGATCAACTATGATAGAGAATAATCAACCTGAAACTCCTACACTCACATCAGCAAATCGATCAAAAACATTCAAGTGCAATCGGCAGGATAAGTGACCTTAGGGAACTTCCACTCTCTTTATGTCACTGATCAATTCAGTTACTCCCCCTTTGTAGAATAATCATTGATCTGAGTAACCAAGGGATAGAGATTGAGAAATGACAGACCTTCTCCATTGGTGTGTTCTTCAAGAAATTCACAGAATAACTGCTTTTGAGTCCACCTGGAGTTGATATTGATTGAAACAGTGATTATGGAAGCTTCTTCATTTTTCTCCCCCTCAAGGGAAAAACTCCTCATCATCTTCATCAAGAGTGATCCTTCATCATCACAATATTTGAATATCAATTGAAGAATCTACTAAGGATGGAAACTTCTTCAGCTTGGCTATCAAGAGTTGAAAGCATTCACTACTTCTCAGGTTCTCCCCCTGAGAGCATGCTTCATATTCAATTCCCTGCATTATTAGCACAAATACAATACACAAATGATTACGGGAATAAGGTGGATCATCCTTGCTTCATCAGCAAGACCTGCATGGTTGAGGTTCTTTTCTCAACCATGTTCCTTTGTTCGCTCCAGTCTTCATGCCTACACACTTAAACTTATTTTCCGACATCTCTTGGTGTGGCATGGCTCTGTTAACATTCAGGGATAGCTCACTGCGTCCCTCGGGTCACTCCCGTTGACTCCCCCTGGCTCACTGCCGTTGGTGAAGTCTCACTCAGTTTATAGACATGAAGGTCTCGTCAATAGGTGTGCATTGAAGTTCTTCGTCTCATGTTCAGCATGAGACTTTTCTTACATCAGGGTTCAGAGTTGATGCTCTTTATGGTTCAATCTTTCTTCTTTAGTGCAATGACTGAATGCACTAGATCCCCTTGTCTTCGTTTTCCTGAATCACAATCACTTATGTTATTGCTCAATAAATGATGTTCAGATTACTCGGCATTCGTCAGAATCAATTCACCATGTATGCACGAGATCATGCATGTGTCATTTAGATTTCTTCTTCAATCTCGCTTTGCACCTAAAGTATCAGGCAATCTTTAGCTCTTGTGCAGCTCCAGAAAGGAGGGCGTGCTTCAACAATATTTGGATCTCCATTTCAAGCTCGGCGCGCAAGTCTCCATCTGGCACAAAAGTCTTAGGCGCGCAAGTATAACCTGGCACGCAAGTGTATCCAAAGCACCTGTGCGACTCTGCCTTCTTGAACTTTAAACTTGCACGACTCACTTCCTTCCTTGCCCAAATCACCTGGGGCGCTCAACCATCAGTTGGCGTGCAACCTCTACTTGCGCGACCAAACTACCACTTGCGTGGCTCAACCACCTGCGTGACGAGATCTCGAATAATATCAAAGCCTTGAGCTCCGTGAGAAATGAGGAGGGGTGGTCTAGTATTTATAGGCAAACTGGACCCCCTGCGCGGTGGCGTGCAAGTCATCTATCGGCGCGCAAGTCTCAGCCCCTGTTAGGAACTTGCGCGATCAACATCCAAACTTGCGCGAACATCTTACCTTTGCCAATTTTGGATCTTCTGATCTCAAAAAACCATAGGCGCGCAAGTTATAATTCATTCAAGGCGTCGGCGCGCAAGTCTCTTCCCGGCACATAATTCACCTGCGCGACCTCACCAAAACTTGTGCGACCCTTATTCCTTTGCCATATTTTGATGTTCTGATATTCAAAAACATATGGCGCGCAAGTTTCCTATCCTCCAAGAGTATGGCGCGCAAGTCCCTTTGCCAAAATCACTCTTCTTCATTTGTTGATTTTGAGGTCCTGAAATTTGGCAAACACTGGAAAACGGCGCCACCTTGTATCTACTCTTTTTGTACCGCCTCCAGATCATCCATTCCTCTGTCGATGTTCTTGAATCAAACATAGATCATTGACCACAACTCTTGAACTCGACATGTCACCATATAATCTCTTTTCTCAACAAATTTGTATGTCGTTTGTTTGCTTTGTCGACAAGCACGATCACCTCAACAACACTTCTTCTTGGTGATCTGTATTGTTCAGCAACTCTTTTGCTTTTATCACAAACTCCACTATTGTGATATGTATTCTTTGAAGGAACAGCTTTAGTACCATCATCTTCTATGACAATGTGATGTGTATGGCCATTTCATAAGTCAACTCATTGGCACATTTCCTCCTTCATCAACCGTCATGATCAACTTCATGAAAACCAAGTGATTCAATCTGTCAAGAAGTCTCTAGCATGGTTCTCACGCAATCATGAGTAATTGCATGGTATTCATCAAAACCCATTGTTCTCATGCAATAATGAGGAGTTGCATGGTCTTCATCAAAGCCCATGGTTCTTATGCAATAATGAGGAATTGCATGGTCTTCATCCAAAAACACCATCCTGCTTTCATCATCCTTGGATGGATTACTCATCACATTCTTCATTGTTGTAAACAATGTATCACCTTGACACATGTTCTTTGAACTTACGATCAGCACAAAAATTGTCTGAATCACTACTCCTCTACTTCATCAGATTACTTCATGATATCCTTCATTGTGAGCTTCCATTCCTCCATTTTATTGGAGTACTTCTTGATCTCTTTCATTTTGATATTCCATTGACAACTATTGACAACAAATACAAACCTATACACAAAGTGGTTCCAACAATCTCCCCCTTTGTATTTTGTTGTCAATACCTTATACATCATCTGAAATGAATTTGTCAATATCAAAATGAGAATCTTCTATTCAATCAACTTTTCTTTTCAAACGTTCATTTCACTTTCTCTCCCCCTTATTGACAAGAAATAAAAATCACATGGTAGGGAGGGTATCAATCCACACTTAAGTAATGTTTCATTAATAATTTCACTCTCAGTCTACTTGAGCAATGCTCGATGTAGAAAACAAGAGGATTTGATTAAGTCAACAAGGCTGTCCATTATCCACAGATCATGATACCAACATGAGATGATAACTCATGTATCATGTCTTCAAGGGTTTACCACTTTAATTCCAGGTAGAAGAAGATCAACTATGATAGAGAATAATCAACCTGAAACTCCTGCACTCACATCAGCAAATCGATCAAAAACATTCAAGTGCAATCGGCAGGATAAGTGACCTTGGGGCACTTCCATTCTCTTTATGTCACTGATCAATTCAGTTACTCCCCCTTTTTAGAATAATCGTTGATCTGAGTAACCAAGGGATAGAGATTGAGAAATGACAGACCTTCTCCATTGGTGTGTTCTTCAAGAAATTCACAGAATAACTGCTTTTGAGTCCACCAAGAGTTGATATTGATTGAAACAGTGATTATGGAAGCTTCTTCATTTTTCTCCCCCTCAAGGTAAAAACTCCTCATCATCTTCATCAAGAGTGATCCTTCATCATCACAATCATTGAATATCAATTGAAGAATCTACTAAGGATGGAAACTTCTTCAGCTTGGCTATCAAGAGTTGACAGCATTCACTACTTATCAGGTTCTCCCCCTGAGAGCATGCTTCACCTTCAATTCCCTGCATTATTTGCACAAATACAATACACAAATGATTACGGGAATAAGGTGGATCATCCTTGCTTCATCAGCAAGACCTGCATGGTTGAGGTTATTTTCTCAACCATGTTCCTTTTTTCACTCCAGTCTTCATGCCTACACACTTAAACTTATGTTCCGACATCTGTTGGTGTGGCATGGCTCTGTTAACATTCAGGGATAGCTCACTGCGTCCCTCGGGTCACTCTCGTTTACTCCCCCTGGCTCACTGTCGTTGGTGAAGTCTCACTCAGTTTATAGACGTGAAGGTCTCTTCAATAGGTGTGCATTGAAGTTCATCGTCTCCTGTTCAGCATGAGACTTTTCTTGCATCAGGGTTCAGAGTTGATGCTCTTTATGGTTCAATATTTCTTCTTTAGTGCAATGACTGAATGCACTAGATCCCCTTGTCTTCGTTTTCCTGAATCACAATCACTTATGTGATTGCTCCATAAATGATGTTCAGCTTACTCGGCATTCATCAGAATCAATTCACCATGTATGAACGAGATCATGCATGTATCATTTAGATTTCTTCTTCAATCTCATTTTGCACTGAAAGTATCAGGAAATCTTTAGCTCTTGTACAGCTCCAGAAAGGCGGGCGTGCTTCAACAATATTTGGCTATCCATTTCAAGCCCGGCGCGCAAGTCTCCATCTGGCGCGCAAGTCTTATGTGCGCAAGTATAACCTGGCATTCAAGTCTCTCCAAAGCACCTGCGCGACTCTGCCTTCTTGAACTTCAAACATGCGCGACTCACTTCCTTCCTTTCCCAAATCACCTGGGGTGCTCAACCATCAGTTGGCGTGAAACCTCTACTTGCGCGACCAAACTACCACTTGCGGGGCTCAACCACCTGCGCGACGAGAGATCGAACAATCTCAAAGCCTTGAGCTCTGTGAGAAATGAGGAGGGGTGGTCCAGTATTTATAGGAAAACTGGACCCCCTGCGCGGTGGAGCGCAAGTCATCCATCGGCGTGCAAGTCTCAGCCCCTGCTAGGCACTTGCGCGATCAACGTCCAGACTTGCGCGAACATCTTTCATTTGCCAATTTTGGATCTTCTGATCTCAAAAAACCATAGGCGCGCAAGTTATAATGCATTCAAGGTGTCGGCGCGCAAGTCTCTTCCCGGCACATAATTCACCTGCGCGACCTCACCAAAACTTGCGCGACCCTTATCCCTTTGCCATATTTTGATGCTCTGATCTTCAAAAACATATGGTGCGCAAGTTTCCTATCCTCCAAGAGTATGGCACGTAGGTCCCTTTTCCAAAATCACTCTTCTTCATTTGTTGATTTTGAGGTCCTGAAATTTGGAAAATACTGGAAAACGGCGCCACCTTGTATCTTCTCTTTTTGTACCGCCTCCAAATCATCCATTCCTCTGTCGATGTTCTTGAATCATACATAGATCGTTGACCACAACTCTTGAACTTGACATGTCACCATGGAATCTCTTTTGTCAACAAATTTGTATGTCGTTTGTTTGCTTTGTCGACAAGTACGATCACCTCAACAACACTTCTTCTTGGTGATCTATTTCCTTCAGCAACTCTTTTGATTTTATCACAAACTCCACTATTTTGATATGTATTCTTTGAAGGAACGGCTTTAGTACCATCATCTTCTATGACAATGTGATGTGAATGGCCATTTCATAAGTCAACTCATTGGCACATTTACTCCTTCATCAACCGTCATGATCAACTTCATGCAAACCAAGTGATTCAATCCGTCAAGAAGTCTCTAGCATGGTTCTCACGCAATCATGAGTAATTGCATGGTCTTTATCAAAACCCATTGTTCTCATGCAATAATGAGGAATTGCATGGTATTAATCAAAGCCCATGGTTCTTATGCAATAAGGAGGAATTGCATGGTCTTCATCCAAAAACACCATCCTTCTTTCATCATCCTTGGATGCATTACTCCTCACATTCTTCATTGTTGTAAACAATGTATCACCTTTGACACATGTTCTTTGAACTTACGATCAGCACAACAATCGTCTGAATCACTACTCCTCTACTTCATCGGAGTACTTCATGATATCCTTCATTGTGAGCTTCCATTCCTCCATTTTATTAGAGTACTTCTTGATCTCTTTCATTTTGATATTCCATTGACAACTATTGACAACAAATACAAACCTATACACAAAGTGGTTCCAACAGTGGAGCATAAATGTGCCCGTGCAATTTAACATCAAGAAGGATGATGAAAGAGGTGGAGATATCTAGGGAAGGGGATATATGGTGTGGTCATGATGAATCCAACATAAGAGAGGGAAAAAGCTGGCACCACACCATGTTTTTCGACCCGAGGGGAGATTTTAATTTGGGACTGGGCCAACAGACAAAATGTCTAGGCGTTCCTACGTATCCCATAAGGATGGGGATCAAGCCATGCTTAGTTCTTGAAGGCCATGTAGTTTAGCATCGTGCAGTGAGGACTTGGGGGAATATAATAACAAGGATGGGAGCACATGGTGTGATCATCATAAACCTAACATGATGGTGCCAAAGAAGCCTACATGACACCATGCAGGATCTTGCAAGAGAACTATACCCAAGTAGGATAGTCAAAGAGGAAACTGGGGCTAGACTCAAGACGAAGAGTCTGAGAATTCCTACATATCCCATGAGGGTGGGAATCAATCCATACGTAGTTCTCACAGTATAACATCTTGCAGGATGACATAAATTTTAATGTCATGTGGGACATAACAGTTTAAGGTCGTGCGGGACCGGATATAATTTAACGTCATGCAGGAAGAAATACAGTTTAATGTCATACTAACATAACAGTTTAAGGTCATGTAGGACCTGATAGTTTAAGGTCATGTAGGCCCGTAATGGTACTTCTTCCACTCATAGTTTAACATCATGTAGGATAGGTTCTGAATAGTTTCATATCCTTCAGTTCAGATAAACCGTACATTTTAACGTCTCGTGGTATAGACAGAATAGTTTAAGTTCGTGTGGGACCAGGTACCATTTAACATCTTGCAGAATGACATATAGTTTAATGTCATGTGGGGAACAACTATTTAAGGTCATGTAGGACTGTATACAGTTTAACGTCAAGTGGTACGACATATAATTTAATTTCATGCAGGACAGGTGCTGAGTAGTTTTACATCCTTCAACTCAGAAGAATCACACATTTTAACATCATGTGGTAAAGAAATCATATTTTATGGTCATTTAGGACTGTAAAACAGTTTAATGTCATACAGGATGATAATGACCTTTCTAACGTCATGACGGATGAAGATGAGCAGTTTAAAGTCATGTAGGATGATAATGAGAAGTTTAACGTCATGACAGATGAAGATGAGTATTTTAATGTCATGTAGGAAGATAATGTAGTTTAGCATCCTGTAGGATGAAGATGAGTAGTTTAAAGTCATTTTGGACAATAATGTAGTTTAACATCATGATGAACGAAGATGAATAGTTTAACTTCATGCAGGATGATAATGTAGTTTAACGTCATGCGGGACGAAGATGAGTAGTTTAACGTCATGCAGAAAGATAATGCAGTTTAACATCATACGGGACAAAGATGAGCATTTTAATGTCATGCAGGATGATAATACAGTTTAACATCATGACGAACAAAGATGAACAGTTTAATGTCATGCAGGATAATGATGTTTGTGTCACTCAACTATATTAGTACACATCCTACAAAAACTACTAATCCCACATGAGTCATGCTTAGTGTGGGAAAGGAGTAATGATGGTATTTTTCTGACAGATAGAATAACATAGAAGATGGAATGGAGATGTCCAGCTAGAAATATCCCAAAAGTATTGGCCCTCTCACTCGATGTGCAAAGATGCACGGAAGGGTAACACCAAGGGTGTTAGAGTTCCACCTAAACATAGAGAGGTGAAAAAAAAGGGTGAATCATGGCATCGAATATCTGGATCACAATGATGGTGGTGTAACAATGCATGATAGTTTTTGATCGCTTTCGAAACACAGCATCCATATCATGTTACCTGGGATGAGAATAGACAAATGAGGTTTGACCGCTGACCATGTTCGAAACACTGAACTTGTCGCAAAATGTCATCTGAAATCTTTTGAGGTGTTGGACCAATATGGTAGGTGAGCCAATGTGTCATGAGACCAGGCATTTAGGGGGCCCCTTCAAACATGAAGTAAGGTTTGGATCCAAATAAAATAAATGCTATGAATCATGGAGATGTATTGGGATTATGTATATTAGGAGTCCAACACTTTGGGTTCTACACCACAGCACATCAGAGTGTGTCAGTGGGGAGACATAGATGGATGCATAGTAATAGACCCTGGTGTTCCAAATAGTTTAAGGTCTTATTTCTTGGACCAAAGGTTCTTAGATTAAGGTCATAGAGTTTGGACCTGGTGCATAGTTTAACGTCGTGTAGCTAGGACGAGTGGTGGTTAGTGTTTAAGGTCACATAGCTTTGATAATGGATGTTGTAGTTTTAGGTTGCATATATTTGACCATGGTTGCAGGAGTTTTAGGTCATATATCTTTGACCAAAATGTTGTACATTTTTATGTCATGTGACCAAGATGTTGTCATGCAGTTTATCGTCATGTGACCAAGATGATGGTTTTTGTGGAGTTTAACGTCATGCAACTATGAATTTGTTTAGTAGTTTAACATTGTATGACAAAGACGATGGTTGTTATGCAGTTTAACATCATGAAACTAGGACTTGGTTCCACAAGGATTGTGGCGGTAGATGGATGGCCATCTCTACCCCATTTTGATGGTTTTGGGTCCTTGAGGATGAGGGGGAACCCATATAGTTGGATTACCCAAAAATTCCCCCAACGTATACATGGATGCTCTCCATGTGAGACCTGAGCTACCCCACGGGGAACATTCCACATGATGGAGTTGAAGCGGTAGGGGGGACCACTGAGGTTGATGCAATGCAAAAGTTGGGATGACATAGAGTGTCTCAAGGGTGATAGGGTTGATATTATTCCCTTAGTTTGGCGGGGCGGTAGAGCCCGGAAGGCATGGAATCCTAGATGTCAGTACAATGGGGGAGATGGAGCCCAGAAGGCGTGGAATCCTTGATGTCAGTACGATGGGGGAGATGGATCCCAGAAGGCATGGAAGCCTGGACATCGGTACGACGGGGCGATGGAGCCCGGAAGGCGTGGAAGACTGTACATCGGTATGATGGGGGAAATGGAGCCCGGAAGGCTTTGAAGCATGGATCGTCAATACAATGAAGTGATAGATCCCATGAGGCGTTGAAGCATGGACGCTGGTATGGTGGGGGTGATGGATCCCAGAAGGCATGGAAGCCTGGAATATTGGTATGATGGGGGCGATGGATCCTTGAAGGTGTGGAATCCTAGATGTCGGTACGATGGGGGCGATGGAGACCAAAAGGTGTGGAAGCCTTCATGTCGGTACGATGGGGGCGATGGAGCCCGAAAGGCGTGGAAGCCTTGATGTCGGTACGACGGGGGTGACGGAGCCCAGAAGGCATGGGAGCCTGGAACGTCGGTATGGCAAGGGAGATGTAGCCTAGAAGGGATGGAATCCTGGAATGTCAGTACAATAGGGTAAAGAATCCTGGAGGGTGTGGATGCATGGATGTCAGTATGATGGGCACGATGGAGACCGGAAAGCGTTGAAGCCTGGATCGTCTTCTCATAAGGTAGGAAAACCTTGTTGATTCATAAGGAGGATATCCATGATGGTTGATGTTGGGGATGGGGAGAACCTCTGTGCTGAATGGCAGTGGTGTGGGGAGGCCCATCGCAGTGGCTGATGATGGCAACGGGGAGGAATCTAGTGCCTGAATAGTAGCTGTGTGGGGAGGACCTCCATAATGGATTATGCTACTGTTGGAGTTTCACCATTGTATTGGGGGTGGTTTCCCCCTGTATAGCCCATGAGGGCATCAGATTCAGCGAGGAGCCGATGAAGTTGGGGCTGATGCTCCCTGTGTGGCCTCTTAAGGTAGAGGATTTGGTGGGGAGCCAATGGATTTGGGGGTGGATTCCCCCTGCGCGGCCTCTTAAGGAGGCGGGGTCTGCGAGGAGACGATGGAGTTGGGGTCGGATTCCCACTACATGGCCTCTTAAGGCGGCGAAGTTAGTGAGGAGCTGATGGATTTGGGGGAAGATTCCCCCTACGCGGCCTCCTAAGGCGGCGGGGTCAGTGAGGAGATGATGGAGTTGGGGGAGGATGCCCCCTATACTGCCTCTTATGGCGATGGCGTCGATGAGGAGAAGATGTAGTCGGGTCAGATGCCCCCTTGTGCGGCCTCTTAAGGCGGTGGAGTCAGCGAGGAGCTGATGGAGTTGGGGGCGGATTCCCCCTACATAGCCTCTTAAGGCGATGGGGTCAGCGAGAAGCAGATGGAGATGGAGGAGGATGCCCCCTGCACGACCTCTTAAGGCAGTGGCGTCGGTGAGGAGTCGATGGAGTCGGGGGAAGATTCCCCCTGCAGTCCTCTTAAGGTGGCGGAGTCGGCAAGGAGTTGACGGAGTTGGGGGGTCTGATGCCCACTGTACAGCCTCTTAAGGCGGCAGCGGCAGTGAGAAGCTAATGGAATCGGGGGGCGGATGCCCCCTGTGCAGCTACTTAAGGCAGAAAGGTTTGCGAGGAGTCGATGGAGTCAGGGCCAGATTCCCCCTACGTGACCTCTTAAGGCAGCGAGGTCGGCAAGGAACCGATGGAGTTGGGGGCAGATTTCCCTTGTGCGGCCTCTTAAGGTGGCGAATTCAGTGAGGAGTCGATAGAGTTGGGGGAAGATGCACCCTGTGTGGCCTCTTAAGGCGGCGGGGGCGTAGAGGATCCAATGGATTCGGGAGTAGATTCCCCCTATGTGGCCTCTTAAGGTGAAGCCATCGACGAGGAGTTGATTGAGTTAGGGGCGGATGCCCCCTGCGCGGCCTCTTAAGGTGGCGGAGTCGGCGAGGAGCTGATGGAGTTGGGGGCCAGATACCCCCTGCACGGCCTCTTAATGCAACGGGGTCGGCGAGGAGACGATGGAGTCGGAGGGAAGATGCCCCATGCATGGCCTCTTTAGGAAGTGGGTTCTGTGAGGAGTCAATGGAGTCAAGGGCGGATGCCCCCTGTGCAGCCTCTTAAGGAAGCGGGGTCGGCGAGGATCTGATGGAGTCAGGGGGCGGATGCCCCCTGCACAGCCTCTTAAGGCGTCAGGGTTGGCAAGGAGCCAATGAATTCGGGGGAAGATTCCCCATGCGCGGCCTCTTAAGGCAGCGGGGTCGGCGAGGAGTTGATGGAGTTGGGGTCGGATGCCCCCTTCACGACCTCTTAAAGTGGTGGGGTCCATGAGGATCTTATGGATTCGGGGGTGGATTCCCCCTTGCATGTCCTCTAAAGGAAGCTGGGTCGATGAGAAGCCGATGGGGTCAGAGTTGATTCCCCCTACGCGGCCTCCTAAGGTGGCAGAGTCAGTGAGGAGCCGATGGAGTTGGGGGTGGATTCCCCATGCGCGACCTCTTAAGGCAGCGGGGTCGGTGAGGAGCTGATTGAGTCAGGGGCGGATTCCCCTTGTGCGGCCTCTTAAGATGGCGGCGGCGGCGAGGAGCTTATGGAGTCATGGGTGGATTTACCCTGCATGGTCTCTTAAGAAGGTGGATTCGGTGAGGAGCCTATGGATTTGGGGGGCTGATGCCCACAGCGTGGGCTCTTAAGGTGGCAGCGTCAATGAGGAGCTGATGGAGTCAGGGGAGGATTCCCCCTACGCGACCACTTAAGACGGCGGGGTCAGCGAGGAGCCAATAGAGTCGGGGGTGGATGCCCCCTACATGGCCTCTTAAGGTTGTGGGGTCGGCAAGAAGCTGATGGAGTTGGGGGTGAATTCCCCCTATGGGGCCTCTTAAGGAGGCAGAATCGGAAAAGAGATGATGGATTTGGGGGGAGAATTCCCCCTACGCGGCCTCTTAAGGTGATGAGGTTAGCGAGGAACTGATGGAGTTGGGGGTGGATGCCCCCTGCATGGCCTCTTAAGGTGGTGGAGTTGGCCAGGAGCTGATGGATTCGGGGAAGAATGCCCCCTCCATGGCCTCTTAAGGCAGCGGGGTTGGTCAGGAGCCGATGGAGTCGGGGGCAGATGCCCCTTGCGTGGCCTCTTAAGGCAGTGGAGTCAGTGAGGAGTCGATGGAGTCAGGTGCGGATTCCCCCTGGGCGGCCTCTTCAAGCAGCAGAGTCGGCGAGGAGTCGATGGAGTCGGGGGGTGCAGATTCTCCTAATGCGGCCTCTTAAGGCGGCAGGGTCGGCAAGGAGCCGATGGAGTGAGGGGAGGGGAGGATGCCCTCTGCGTGGCCTCTTAATGTGGTTGGGTCGGTGAGGAGATGATGGAGTTGGGGGAAGATTCCCCCTGTGCAGCCTCTTAAGGCAGAAACATCGGCGAGGAACCGATGGAGTTGGGGGTGGATGCCCCCTGTGCGGCCTCTTAAGGCAGCAAGGTCGGCGAGGAGATGATGGAGTCGGGGGCAGATGCCCCCTGTGCGGCCTCTTAAGGTGACAGCATCGGCAAGGAGCTGATGGAGTGGGGGTGGATGCCCCCTGCGCAGCCTCTTAAGGCGGCGGGGTTGACGAGGAGCCAATGGATTTGGTGGGTGGATGACCCTTTTGCGGCCTCTTAAGGCGAAGGCGGCAAGGATTTGTTGGAGTTGGGGTAGGATTCCCCCTATGAGGCCTCTTAAGGGAGTGGGGTCAGTGAGGAGCCGATGGAGTCGGGGGTAGATGTGCCCCGCGCGGCCTCTTAAGGTGGTGGAGTCGGTGAGGAGCTGATGGAGTCGGGGGGGCAGATGCCCCCTTCACGGCCTCTTACGGCGTAGGGTCGTCAAGGAGCCAATGGAGTCAAGGGGGTGCCCCCTTCCCGGCCTCTTAAGGTGGCGGGGTCGGCGAGGGGTCGATGGAGTCGGAGGGTGGATGCCCCTTGCACGGCCTCTTAAGGAGGAGGGGTCGGCGTGGAGCTAATGGAGTTGGGGGCAGATTCCCCCTTCACGGCCTCTTAAGGCGGTGGTGTCGGTGAAGAGACGATGGAGTTGGGGGTGGATGCCCCCTGCATGGCCTCTTATGGCGGTGGGGTCGGCGAGGAGCTGATGGAGTTGGGGGCATATTCCCCTGCACACCTCTTAAGGGGTGAAGTCGATGAGGAGCTGATGGAGTCGAGGGTGTATGCCCCCTACATGGCCTCTTAAGGTGATAGGGTCGGCGAGGAGCCGGTGGAGTCGGGGGCGGATGCCCCCTGCACGACCTCTTAAGGCAGCGGAGTCAGCAATGATCCGATGGAGTCGGGGTGGATGCCCCCTGTGTGTCCTCTTAAGGTAGTGGAGTCGGCGAGAAGCTAATGGAGTTGAAGGTCTGATGCCCTCTGTGCAGCCTCTTAAGGCGGCGACGGCGGTGAGGAGCCGATGTAGTCGAGGGAGGATTCCCCTTGTGCGGCCACTTAAGGCGGTGGGGTCGGTGAGGAGCTGATGGAGTCATGGGTGGATTCCCCCTACACGGCCTCTTAAGGCGGCAGAGTCAGCGAGGATCTGATGGAGATGGGGGAAGATTCCCCCTACGTAGCCTCTTAAGGCAGTGGGGTCGGCGAGGAGCTGATGGAGTCGAGGTCAGATGCCCCATATGTGGCCTCTTAAGGTGGTGGAGTCAATGAGGAGCCAATGGAGTTGGGGGTGGATACCCCCTACGCAGCCTCTTAAGGCGGAGGAGTCGGTAAAGAGCTGATAGAGTTGGGGGGCCGATGCCCACTGCACAGACTCTTAAGGCGGTGGTGGCAGCAAGGAGCTGATGGAGTCGGGGATGGATTCCCACTGCGGGGCCTTTTAAGGAGGTGGGATCGGTGAGGAGATGGAGTTGGGGTAGGATGCCCCATGCGCGGCCTCTTAAGATGGCAGAGTCAGTGAGGATCCGATGGATTTGGGGGGCCGATTCCCACTGCGCGACCTCTTATGGTGGCGGCAGCGGCAAGGAGTCTATGGAGTTGGTGACAGGTGTCCCCTACGCGGCCTCTTAAGGTGGCAGAGTCAGCAAGGAACCAATGGAGTTGGAGGGTCGATTCCCACTGCACGACCTCTTATGGCGGTGGCATCGGTGAAGAGTCTATAGAGTCAAGGGTGGATTCCCCCTGTGCAACCTCTTAAGGTGGTGGGGTCGGTGAGGAGTCGATGGAGTTGGGGGCGGATTCCCCCTGCATGGGTGGAGTCGGCGAGGAGCTGATGGATTTCAGGTATTGATACCTACTACGCAGCCTCTTAAGGTTGTGGAGGCGGCAGCGAGGAGCCGATTGAGTCGGGGGAAGATGCCCCCTGCATGGGCTCTTAAGGCAGCGGGGTCGGCGAGGAGCCGTTGGACCATATTCTTCACACACCCGATGGTACTCATCCTCTCACATATGAATGATAGGGGATTCACATGGGTGATGCCTCAATTGTCCTGATATATTTTGTCTACTCGATGTTGAAGGAGATAAGATTCACGTCAGGTTCACCGTTTTGGTTTTTGACGCTTTCTTCAGGGTGCACATCTGTCTGTTGAGGACGCGCAGCTGTTTCCCTGCATTCCCACTTTCCAAAGGCGGGTGGCATCCGTCTCTTGTTCAGGGACATTTTCTCCTTGATCGAAATGGGATTATGGGATTTGGGTTTCTCCTTCCACGTATTCCTCCTCGAAATTTGTCACCTAATCTGGGTCTCCCTTAAAGATTAAGTCGTGGTTCATGCATCTCATTCCTAGTGCGATATCTTTTTGGACTCTATTTAATTAAACTACTTCTTCCAGGACATTAAATTGGGTATTGACATGGTAGAAACCTTTGGTCGAAGTAGATGACAAAATCAGGCATGTTAGGGCATCTTTGAATGTGTGGATGTTGGGGAACCTATATTCTTCCTCATAAGAGGGAATCTCAAGGGTGCCAAACCCGAGGCATCACATGTCGGTCATGGGGTATCATATGCTGGAGGCATATCTCTGAGGTTTTCCCCAGCTTCCCATGTTTAACACGGGTATGTCGTGAGTTTAACATCTTACGAAGATGGTTACGCCAAAGGCGTGTCTTTCGAGGTTTTCCTCAGGCATCTCATGTTTAAAACAAGGTAGGCCATGATTCTAACATCTTGTGGAGACTGTATAAGAGTAATTAGAACACCCTATGGAGGTGGATCAAATTGGTACATCCCTAGGAAGGAACACCTAGATGGTTTACCATATGGATGGATCATAACACCCAATGAGGATGGATCTGAGGTGGTGTGTCCCATAAAGGGAAAATTTCAAACCCTGAAGGATGATCTAGACGCCACTGAGGGCGGATCAAGGAGAGTGCACCCCAAAATGTGGGACACCTAAGTTTACCATTGGATGGGATTAAAACTCGTGGAGGTTTCATATGTACCCTGTGTAGATGAAAGGGATCAAAACCCATGTAGTTCAAAGGGGTGATGAATCTGGGTGTACACAAAGGACAAATACCTGAAGACATGTTGGGGATTACACATGGATAGTAGCCCATCACAAGAGGGGAACTCTTTGTTAGATGGTTATGGATTGTGTGGAGCTTATGCGTTGTTATCTGTTCGAGGGAATGGTGTGATCCCACCAGGATGTGGCGGCCCGAGTAAGAATCAAGATGGATGATGGAGAGTTGAATGAATTGGAGGGGAATGAGATGGAACCTACATGAGGATGATGGTGATGTTGGGCTTAAGCTTTGAAGAGACTTCCTACATATCCCCGTGGCAGGGAATCAAAGTCTGCGTAGTTCGATGGGGGGATGGGACACCTAAGGAGGTGGAACGTGAGAATGAAAGCATGGATGGGGGACCAGAGGGAGTATAACCTCTAGTTTGGGGAATGAAATCAGGGTGTGCACAAAGGATAGAAACCTAATGACATGCTGGGGGGCCTACACGTGGTTAGCAGCCTAAGGTTGGTCTGACACTCAAGGGGTGTACCAGAGATATGGGTCCCAACAAATGGCACTACAACGACTTACCATCGATTGTAGAGTACAATGTATTACTTCTGGATGGGGATTACAATGGCTTATCACTGATTGGGGGACAGTTTAGTGTCATGCAGAACAAAAGGGGGTGTACAGTTTAACATCATACAAGATGGGGGTGGACCGACATGAAGTAGTCAGGACCAATGGGATTTGGGCATGAACATCATGGAGACTTCCTTCGTACCTTTCCTTGGCAAGAATCAAAGTCCATGTAGTTTAGAATGGTGTTGGTGAGATGATGTGATGGGGGTCGGGACCGATAGTTGTTGGGCTTGAACCTCAGGGAGGCTTTCTATGTACCTTTCCTTGGCAAGGATCAAAGTCCATGTAGTTCAGAATGGTATTGGTGAACCGATGTGAAGTGGTCCAGACCAATGGTTGTTGGGCTTGAACCTTAGGGAGGCTTCATATGTACTTTTCCTGGGCAAGGACCAAAGTCCATGTAGTTCAGAATGGGTGTTTGGGGATTACATACTAAGGAGGCCCGTAGAGGATGTCATGGTCAATGCTTACTCTAAGCTCGTGTGAGTCATGCTCGACATGAGAAACAAGAGGCAAAAATAGACCTGAAGATCATGGTACAAAGGTGCAAACACGAAGGGTGGTGAATGGGGATTATGCATGGAAGTTACCTGAGTGCCGTTATGGAGAGGCAACAGTGAAAGGGGTTTATACATGAAAGTTTCTCGGGTGCCGCTAAGGAGTGGAAATAGTGGATGGGGCTTATTTATGGAAGCTACTCGGGTGTTTATAAGGAGTAGAAATGGTGAATGGATGGGGCCTATGCCTGGAAGTTTCCCAGGTGCTGCTAAGGAGCTGAAATGAATGGATAGAGATTACGAATATGAGTTTCCCGAGTGCCTCTAAGGAGTGGAAATGGTGAATGGATGGATTTTATGCATGGAAGCTACCCAGGTACCACTAAGGAGAGGCAATGGATAGATATGTCTTACGCCTGGGAGATTCTCGGGTGCCTTTCTCATGTATGTCCATGAGGTTATCCCAACTCAGTGGTGGGTTGAGTTATATAATTTTGGCCTACACCTATGTGCTAGTGCAAAAGCGGGATAATGCCAAGGGAGTTGGAATCAGTCCAAACAAAGGGAGATAAAATGTTTGAATTACATGCCCAACATTTGTAATGCATTGAGGGTGGCGTGGTGATGGAGGATAACTATTTAATGTGTTCGAAACACAGCATTCATATCACGTTAGCCTGAATGGGGAAAAACAAATGATGGTTGACTATTGACCGTGTTCGAAACACAGGACCTGACTCGAAGTGTCATCCAAATTCTTCTGGGGAATTGGCCTAGAACGGTAGTTGAGTCGAGGCGGAATGGGACCAAGCCATTAGGGGTCCCTTTAGACATGAAAGAGGATGAATATTCTAATGAAGGACACACAAAGCATGAGGTGGAGTGATGGAATGTTTAAACGGATTCCAACACTCTTGAAATTATGCCACTATAATCATGGCATGTGGTATCTTATGATTTTCACATAAGCCATATATTATTTAGAACAAGAGTAATCCTATTATCGAATGATAGGGGATGCTACAGTTTATAGTCATGTATATAGGACTATTGGCATCTTATTCTTGGAGCATAAGGCATATCTTGTTTGGAGCAAGAGGCATCCTATGTTTGGCACATAGGGTGTACTATAGTTTATAGTCATGTAGAGAGGACTATTGGCATCTTATACTTAGAGAATAAGGCATATCTTGTTTGGAGAAAGAGGCATCCTATATTTGGATCATAGAGTGTGCTACAGTTTATAATCATGTAGAGAGGACTGTTGGTATCTTATGCTTGGAGTATAAGGTATCTCTTGTTTGGATAAAGATGCATCCTATGTTTGGCACATAGGGTGTACTATAGTTTATAGTCATATAGAGAGGATTGTTAGGCATAAGGTGCCCACCAATGGTTGGTGTTGGGACTTACACAAGAGTGGCCCTTTCTCGTTCAACCTGGCATATGATCCAAGTGGTAGGGTTTTGAGGAGTTGCTTGAGGAATGCTTAAACTCAAGGTACTCATGGAATTGATGATGAGACTCTCAACTCACGAAATGGGAAATGAACCAAGAGGAATATTTTGACTCAAGGTGTTTCATTTTATAAAGAGGATTATCTCAAATCATGGTTTTCCATAGGTGTAAGGTGGGTGCGCATAAGGGCGCAATGGAAAATGTCAACATCCCGGCCCAAAAAGTCCGCGGTGTGACTCTCCATTTTACCTTGGGTCAATGGCAGAAGGGAAAGGACCAGCCCGGAGGGCTTGGATCGCAGCCTGGCACTGATCCTGAGTGGGGTTGCAGGGGCGTATCCCCCACCGTATGGGCTGGTGGGCACAAAGGTAGGATCTTCTCAATGGATAGATCTTCACGAAGGATAGGGCTTCAAGAAGTATCTTTGCAGAGGTAAGGTGCTCACGGAGCATGGGGTCTCGTGAAGTAGCTTCCCAAAGGAAAGCTGCTCATGGAGCATGGACTCATGGAGCATAGGGGCTCGTAGAGCATAGGGGATCATGGAGAAAAGGGTCTCATGGAGAAAAGGGGCTCGCGGAGCAAAGCGGCTTGCGAAGCAAAGTGGCTCGCGGATCCAAGATCCACCCGAAGGAGCTCCCTCCTTCGCAAAGGGTAGATCCCTTTGTGAAGGGAATCACTTTGCGGTGCTCTAGAGCTCTGCAAAATGGGAGAACATCCACCCAAGGGGCAGCATGACCGTCCTTATGAAGGTGATCTGTCTATTTATAGGTGATGGAGGTCAGCAGATCATGCCACAGAGCACAAATGCGAACCGCGAATAGAAAATAATGTCGTGAAGGAAATTGTGCTCCGCAATCGGCGGGAGTTCCCTCAAGTTTATCGTAATCACGAAGTTGACCGTCATTGACATTCGTGATGCTCGTGGAGGATCTAGTCATGTTCTCTCAAGTTCTTCGTAACCATGGAGTCAACCGTCATCGACCTTCACGGTGCTCCGGAGGCTCCGATCAAGTTCCCTAAAGTTCTTCGTAACTGCAGAGTCGATTGTCATCGACCTTCGTGGTGCTCGAAGAGGTTTCAGTCAGGTTTCTCTGTTATGCAATCATACAGGGAGTTTTGAAAATGGTCTATGTGAACCAGTTTTCCAGCCCAAATTTCAATGTCCATAACTCCTAATCCGTAACTCTGTTTGGGCCCTACGACCTATCAAATCGAAGCTTGAGAAATGGGTTATGATATTGGATCATGTATGGAAGCATTTGCAATATTTTGTGTACGCTTTTCTGATTCCAACAACCATAAAATAAATAATTCATATTAAAATAATTACATAGACACTATAAACATGTATAATTAATGAAAAATATAATAATAGGCTCAAAATTCATCATAAAGTCTATTAAAAATGACATCTCAAGAAATAACCCCTAAAAACCCCATAACTTTTCCATATGTAAAACTAATATGAAGTTTAAATCATCATTTAAAATACCAAATACTTTGAGAAAACCTCATATGAACTTAAATGATCACATAGAATACATAATTTTAAGGAAAATGCTTTAAAAAACCTAATAATAACATGGATTACTAGGAAAAGGGGGAAATAATGGAAACACCTACCTAGTTCAAGCATGGATGAAGTGAAACCTTCAAATATAAAGAGAGGAAGGTCCAAAAAGGAATATTCACAACCTAAACATCAAATAAAAAATTATTTAAAACCAAACTCCACCTAGGGTTTGACCAACATATCCCAACTATAAGAGAGAAGATGTGGAATATGAAGGAAAGGAAATAAATACTGAAAAGGGGATCAAACCTAGATGAATCCATGGAAAACCGAAGGAGAAGTCCCAAAATATCAAGGAGGAAGGAGGAGGAGGTTGTGTCTAGTTTTCCCTAATTGGTGTTACACAAATGGGGATAATTTTAACGGTCGGGGTAGTTTCAAAATTTTAAAAACCTGGGTTGGTCACATGGTCTGGACACATGATTTACAAAAACGTGCACCGACCATCCACCCCTCATTTGTCACACCTAGTGGATATGACATGACTTGGCCACATGGTTAAAAAAAACTATTTTTAAAATGTGAAAGTACCTATAAAATGTGTTTTATGATTTTTTTATAGGTAGGCTGCACAATTATCACTAAATATGCGCCAACTGTGTTCCTAGAACTCTGACCTCAAAATTTTAAAAATTCAAGAAAATTCAACCTGAAACTCAAGGGAAAAAATAAAAAAACAACAAATAAAATAATAATAAAATTTAATATATATGTGTAAGAATTATTTCTATTATAATAATTTATTCCCCTATGAATTCTTATATAAGGGAAGACACTAACATCATGAAATAAAACATAAGAGAAAAAAGAACATAGGAGAGAAGGAAAACCAGATATTTCAACCTATGAATAGATATGTTTCTAAGAAAATCTTAACATCTAAAGAAACCATTTTAGATCATAAATGATACCCAGTGGACTCAAACCACAAATGAGACCACAAACTGGGTAGAAAATTCTAGGGAAGAGAATCAATAGAGAAAATTCAAAGGAAGAATTAAAAAGATGTGGCATTTAATAGGTCTCCCCACCATATAAGGATTCCAATTATAATATTAGATTAAATGATAATAATGGTTTCATGAGAAACACCACAAATTTCTACCCATACCTTTAACTAAGGGAACAGTAATAGATCACTAGTTTGGATGACTCATCCATAACTCTATCAAATGGTTATAAGTCTCTCCAAAAAATCACAAAGAATATAACAACCTAAAGGAGAAATAAATTGTTCAAGAAACTAATAGATATCAAAGGAACAAGGGAAAATAAAATAAATCGCCTTAAAAAGGATCATTTAGACTACCACTGAGATCAATGCTAAGATAAATATTCCTTCTTTCACCAACACCTAAACCAATAAAATATCTTATGATATCCCAAATAACCATAGCTATGGAAATTATTTGGGACTCTTTAATGGGAGGTCTTATAATGCCTATGATTACCACACTAATAACATACCAGATATTTATTCTTTGCTAAAGGAATTGAAAGAAGATTATCCCAAATCATATTTATTTTTTAACTTGGGTTTATCCTACGTACACTTCTTGAAAAATGTTCACCATTCACTAACACTGAAGAAAAAATAGTTACCACCCTTGCTCAGTTGGCCCCTAGAGATCAGCTCTGCTATCATGGCCTTACTAACCATATAATCCAATAAATTCATATCAAATGAAGGTACTCTAGAGATAAGTTATAGATAGAGTCCCTTAATAAAGAGATGAACCTTTAATGATTTCTTGAATATCAGATTAATGGATAAATAAACCAACTCTTTAAAATATGTGATATACCCCTTTACCATCTGATCACATTATGAGAGGTGCATGATATTTGTTACCCTCTCCAATTTCACATTATTAGGAAAATTCCACTAAATAAATGTGGACTTAAAGAATTCCCAAGACTTGATTCTTTTCAAATGAAGTATAATAATGATTCTCCACCATTACCAACTCTCTCCTTTAAACAAGTCTATAATAGTTTTCATTCCCAAGGATTCTATAGTTTTCAATGAATTTAAGACTTCTTCACTTTTATCTAGCCACTCAATAGATTATTAAGGTTCTTAGTCATAATGGAAGGTGATAAAACACTAAGAAGTGTTCAGCTCTACCACTCTACCTAGAATTTGGGAGAGGTCAATAGCTAGATGAACTAAATCAGAGAACTAAGAGATAATAGGATAAGGAAATATCCATGATAAAAACTTTTACCAATCCATTGGGACTTTTTTTATGGAATTATCTAAATAATAGAATGAAACATAGGAATCAATCAAAACATTAAAATTCTAACTCATCTAATATTAAAATAACCCACATAATCAAATCATAAACACCACTAAGAAAAATCACCACATTAAAAAAATGAAATTTCATCTTTATCCTTTTTCAGGATATGTGGTATAACCATGTGCCTCCAATACTTCTATTTTCACCGTGAAAACATGGAAAACCTTTAAAAATATCATATGACTTCAAAATAACTCAATACATAAAGAATACAAATAAAAAGTAACCAAAAATATATGAAAAAAATCCTCAAATTCATGACTCTCAACCCAAAATCCCATGGTAACTCTGGTTTCATCATGAGAGGTGGTGATTAGGCACCTACCCATGACCTACCTCCTGAGTTCTAATGATACAATCTCATTTCTTCCACACTCCCCATATAATAGAGGGTTATATGATACTATTTTATCACAAACCAACCTAATCCACCCATAATCCATGTACCTAACATGGCCTATGATAAGGCCCAAAGGGCATTTACAACCCCTGTAGGCTAGAAACTAGTGTTAGGGAATCAAAACATGCACAATTTGAACAATTTCACTTGAATAAATAATATAAATCATGCAGTGTAATTATACCATAATTCCAACATGGTTTTTCCATATATTATACTATCATTTAGAACCAGATAAATAATTAAAATTCAAATATAAAAAGAGGTATAATCATAATAATCGCCCACTAAAAATAAATTAATAAATATGATACAGAATCCAAAAATATAGAAATACCAACATGGTTGATACATTTATGATATAAAAATAAGAATAAGATACCTAAAATAATCTCCATGTGACCCCATGGGCATTCTAAAAATGTAATCATTATATGATTTACAAGAATCCTAAAGGAATAAGTCTTCCATGTTGGAGCTTCCCAAAAACCTGAACTTGAACCTATTATAATAAATCGAGTCTACATACACAAAGTATTATAAGTAGGGTGAGATCTAATATCCTGGTAGGATTTCACTAAATAGTATATACATTTCCTTATTCAAAAATTATAGAAATAATGGTTTGAAATGTGATATTTAAAAATAGGTTCTTCTAACACTTTAAGAAAAAAAACTCTAAATCATTTCACAAATTCCTTTTTGAAAACCAAACAATACTTAAAATATTTAACTTTATTTTTTTTAGAACCCATATTAAAATGTACTTCCCAAACCCATTTCCAAAACTCTTTTAGAAAAAAACTATATACAGAACACAACATACCAAAATAAAACATCAAAAATGGAAATACAACTAAGTAAAAGGATACATAAATCAGAAACTAAATAAATCCAAATAAAATTAGTCATAAAAAGTAAATCATCAGTGATTAATAACTAAAATAAAAAATATATTGATCCAACCATAAGAACAATATAAGTAAATGGAACATAACATGCTATAAAATTAATAAAAAGGGAATTAATAGGTATAATGATCATGTATATCCATAAATAAGACTAGTTAATGTGGATATAATCATGGGAAACTATTAAGAATCCAATGAGATGATCATAGAAGTACTCAGGTGGAACCATCTACCAGCCTATAAATATATACCTAGAAAATAACCACTCTTCTTTCTCTACCTATGGTTCTCCCCTAGTAGGTATCATAATTCACAACTAAGGGATTCTAGTAAGAGTATGATCACAACTATCATTGAAATTGTCTCTCAATCCCTTACTATAATGCCCAAGATCCCTATTATACTAGCATCGAAGGTTGGTGAAGAATGTGTGACATATTAGGAACACATCAACAATGAACCACTAGTAAAACATGATAGTAACATAACTCACACCACCCTCAAAAACCCTTCTCAATAAAACCCCAAATTAATTCAAAAAAATAGACAACAATCATATTCTCAAAAAACTGATTTTTAACATGGATTTATAGGGCCAAAGTTAAGGTTATAGATTATTTTATAAAAACCCATTTATAAAAAGTGACAATCAAACCTTGGGTTTCAAACTAGTTTTACTATCTAATAATAGTCTTTATAAAAACCATTCAAAACCAATTCTATTCATAACTCATTTTCAAGGTACCAAATGGTCCCATTAATCACACATTAAAAATCATTCCTTAGGATCTATTTTTAAAACCATTTAGAAATAAAGTATCATTTAAGGCCAATTTGTTACTAAGAGAGGAACACCACATTAAACCATAAAATTTTATAAACCATAAAAGTTATAAGTCACAATAATTAAATGACAAAAATGCTATAAACACGTATAATTAATGAAAAACATAAGAGAAAACTCAAAACACATGGTAAAGTCTATTAAAAATTATATCTCAAGAAATAATCCCTCAAAACCTATGAATTTTACCTATGTAAAACTAATAGAACGTTAAAAAAATCCTTTGAAATAACAAATAATTTTAGAACAACTATTAGGAACTTAAATAAATATAAAAAATATATTATTTTAAAGAGAAAGCATTTAGAAAACCTAAACATAACATGTATTGCTAAAGAAAAAGGTAAAAGCATAGAAACACCTACCTATGTTAAGTACAAATAAAGTTAAACCTTCAAATTTAAAGAGAGGAGGTTCCAAGGAGGAATCCACACACCCTAAACATAAATTACAAAATTATTTAGAAAAAAACTACCTAGAAGTTGGCCAACATAGCTTAAAATGAAAGTTGAAGTAAAGAACAAGAAGTAAATGGAAAGAAGAAAAGAAACTTGATCAAACTTAAAATAATCAACTAAAAACCAACTAATAAGAACCAAAATATCAAGGATAATAGAGGGGGTCCACTTTAAGTTATCCATCTCTAGTGTCATAAAAATAGGGAGGATAGGAATAGGTTATGGAGTTAAAATCAAAGAGAATATAATAGTAAATTTAAAATTTTAAAAACCTGGAAAATTACCCACATGGTTTGGATGCATAGTTTACCAAACCATGTTTTATCTATACACCCCTCACTTTTCACATCTGGGAGATGTCACATGGTTTTTCCACAAGGTTATGAAAACTTCAAAACAACCATTGAACCACCTCATTAATGTGTTAGAGGTTTTTTAAGATCAATCCTCGTGGTTAAAACTAATTTTTTTCAACCGTGTTCCTAGAACTACAAGACCATAATTTTAAAAATTCAATGAAATTAAACCCTAAACCCAAATACAAGTATAAAAATTAATAAATAAATAAAATAATAAAAAAATAGGGATATCAAAGTTTGATATAAACTATACATTAACTGATATACTTGATGAAAATATATTTGAAATATGAAGAGAAATATGGATTTAGTTTAGTGTCATAATACTCAATCTAAGGTGAGGTATTTGTTTTTTATCACACGAATCTAAAAAAATGAGGTAGTTTATAATTTGATAAGGTAATGGAAAAAACCCAATATAAATTAAGAGACTAATATAGATATTGACAACATTATGTATATATGTACATGGTTTAAGTTCATGATTGTTGGAATAATGTGGGGGTATGATAACCCAAATATAGGTTCAAGTTATAGTATCATTTTAACACAATTGAAGAGAGAATAATAATGATGTAAATCGTAAAATGAGTTATTTTAATCTAAATGTGATTAAATGAAACATTAACACTAAGAATGACCACTAACTTTATTTGAATGATGGATTCCACTGTGATAATATTGAGGATTGATGGGTTCATAGGATATTCTCCTCAAGATAATGATGTGCCTCTTATTAGTTATAGGATGGTTGGATATATGGCATGTATGCTATCACAAAACAAAGGGATAAATTTCTTAAACAGGCATACTTGTTACTAGTATACATTAAAAAATTTTGGTTATTCAAATATATAAGGTATAATGAATGGAATATGGGATGTTTAGAAAGTAGCTGGAATACTCTAGTTTAGAACTAACTATAATTTGGTTGCTATAAGATTTTAGAGTGTAATGGAAGTGTGTGAAGATTTAAAGTCAGTTCCAAGATAGATTATAGCAACCCATACTTTTCATACATAGATGTTTCATCTTAATATATTAATATTCATTTCATAATACAAAGATCCACACCATAATTGTATAGGTCTACTACCTTTGGAAACACGGATACATAAATAACTAGTTTATAAATGAACTACATCATCTCCCACTCATTTATTCATAACTATAATCCTTCTTAAAAAAATCATTTTTAAAATATTTCTTCATAACATGGGGAAAGGAAACATAAGAAATTGTGAGATAAGATGCTTGATAAGGGTAAATAATGAAGATATCAATGATAATTCGAGAATAACATGAGCATAAGGGTATGAGGACATGAGAATAATATTTTAAAATAATACCCTATATATCATAGAAAAAAATATTGAGTTATGACATAAATATTGGCAGTTAATAAGAAATAAATCATAAAGGAATCAAAGAACATGATCCATGAGAGAATAACATTGGCATAAGACTAAAGTTTGTGGAATACACATAATCATAGAAAATAATTTCCCTAGTATTCAAGGCTCAATTATAAGGCTAACATAGTGTAATGGGTTCACTCCCTAAACCATCATAGTAGTCATGGTTTTCCCCCAATACTATCATAGTGGAAAATTCCCTTATTGAACTGGGTTCACTCCCTATTCCAATCCTGTTTTTCTCATGAGGTATAAATCTTTACCCAATGAATTAGAGAGATATATAATTCAATTCTCATCCATCACATAATTAAAATCATATATGTGTGTTACAAAATATCATAAAACATTCATCATATCATAACCCATGAAAATAAATGGGTTTCAAAAACATTTCATCATAGTATAACCCTTGAAAAATAAATACTTTTCATAAAAATCTTATCATCATAATCATAAACCATCCATATAAATAATAAGGGTGGTATCCTTGGATAATATCCCTTGTAAAGTATTACTAAAATAAAGGTATGTTATCTTTGATGAATATAAATACATTTAAAAGATAATTAAAACATTATTGAGGAAAATATACTTTCCACTTTGAAAATCACTTTTAAAAAACTAAAAATTCAAAAAATATTGTAAAAATAATTTTATTTTAATATATCCTTGTAAATTTATAAATAAATATTTATAGTATTGAGAATTCATAATGTTGGAAACTTCCATTCATGTTATATAAGTTAAAAGAAAACATCCCTTTAACATTTTTTAAAAAAATTAAAAAGTACCTCATTGAGAAAAATACAAGAAGATTACTTTTAAACCATTTTGGAAAAATTGAAACATGGGTAAAAATTACTTTAAAAAATAATGTTAAAATATTAAAACCATTATTTAAAACAATTTTATAAAATAATTATATGGAAGAAAAGGGTTTTTCAACCGAAGATAGAAATAAAGCCGAATTTCCTTAAAAAATATTTTTGGTATATTGAGTACTTAAGGTGAGGAAAATTAAAGGAAAACATTAATTTTAATGATATAAATAAATTATAATAAAATTAATGAGTTTATTTAGATATATATCAAAATATTTAATCATAAGAACTTAATTATAAAAAATCCTGATAAATAATGAGATTGTAACAAAAAGACCTTACTACTTTAGTAACATTTGAATATTTAGACTCGTGAAAGAAAGAAACTTATATAGATATGTAAATCATAATGAAATTAATAATTATTATTATAAAACGCATTCATGGGTATTATATATACCACATAAAATAAAAAATGGTGAATATGGCATGTGTCTCACAGAAATAAAAGTGAGATGAAAATCTCTTACCTCAAGTTTTACTTGCTTCGAAATCAATCTAGTATCCTATATAATAAATTTAAATTTTTTATATTTATTTAAAATAGACATTTTAATACTTATAATAACATATAAAATCCTATTATATCATTTTAAAACCTTTTATTAATAATCCTTTATTAAAATATTCATTTCTAGGTGTTAACTATTTCATTATTTCATATGAATTTTGTTTCGGTAGTTTCATTCCTTATAATTTGATCATGGATACATAATATTAATAATGTTAATAATTATATAAAAATATTATATATTCATTATATACAGATTTATAGTCATTTATAGAAGTTAAATATAGAAAAAATAATTACATTATTCATAGAGATGGTAGGTTGTACGTACGCTTAAACATTGTTTTCACTTTTTAACGGGTGAAATGAAAGAAATTTAAATAAAAATTCACCTTTAAATAATATTTATTAAATCATATTTATTCTTTAAATCCATCCTTATTACAATCTATGTAAAATTTAAATGAAAAATTAATCACATCACTTCGTGGAGGTGGTAGTCCACACATAATCACGAGCAACATTACCATTTTCCAACAGATTGAAATGTAAGAATATAGATAAAATATTATGATTCCAAAAGTATAATTATGTAATAATTATCATATATAAACTTTAATCCCATCATAATAACCATCTATGAAATATGGTGATGAAAAATGAATTGTATTGATACATGGAGACAGTAAGTCATACATACGCACGAGCAATACTTTTACTTCCCATTTGATGGAAAGAGGGTGAGTTAATGTGTATTAATAATCATAGTAAAATTTAAATATATTCAGGATACTAAATTTATTATTTTATTAATTATATAACATATTTATTTTAGTAATAATAAGAATTAAAAATAAAGTGATTGGTTAAGGTGGTTACCTCTTCTCTAAAACAACTCATTTAGATGTTCTATTAAGGGCCCTAGGGTTGGTATTTTGGTAATAACAGAATATCTAGAATTTGTATAATGAATTTAATAATATATTTTATAAGGTTATGGTCTATATAAATTTATTTAATTGGTGTAAATAAGTTAGGGATGAGGTTCTCTTTAATAATTAAGGTGCACGACACTTTTGGAATTTATTAAAACATTAACTGATAATAAAGTAATTATCTAGCCCAAATGCCTCAAAAAGTATAGGTATTCATATATAATATATTATTGGGTTTAAATAATATAAAAAAATTAAAATTTTATGGTTTTTTGTTATTTTTTAAGCCTTATCGTTTGGTTTAACCCCTTAGTTAACTTATTTTAACATTAATCGTAGTAATGTCTTTTTCACTCTTAAAGGGTTATAATTTTATATATATGGTGAAAATTTGATCATAAATGTAAAATGTATGAAATTTTAGACCATATATTATAAAATTTATTCTATTTAAATAATTTTATGATTTTTAAATAATTTAATAAAATATTATTTTGATAAAATATCTTTAATGTCAATTTTGAAACTATTAAATTAAATTGACATAAAAGACATGAATAAAATGTTATAATTTAAATATAATAGTTAAAACAACACTAATATGTCATATATATCTATAAAATTCTTTTAAATCATTAAATTAGTCAAATTATATCACTTTTAATATTTTTAATATCATTTATTTTATTTTTCCATTAATTTAAGAATTATTGTGTCGGTGTTGCGTAAGAATTTAAGGTAATTATATAATTAATAAAAATTATAAATACATTTAAAAAATGATTTTAATTTTTTGAATATTAAAATATAAATTTATATTCATCCATAAATTTCTTTTTCCTCTGTGTGGTCACATAATGGTTATTTAAAACTAAGAGAGTGACATTTTGTAACTTTCTTTGATTTGAATATTATATAGGTCATTTTCATGGAAAATTGTATCTTAAACAATTAAATTTATAGTATAATATGATTATAGTTGAATTAAATTCATCCAATAATAATTATTCTGAACAATTATGACCTTATCATTTAGTTTTAACCTAGATTAACCCAATTTACTCTTTATTGTGGTGATAAATTTTACTATGGTTACTATTCAAAATGACTAAAAATAAAAGGGACATATTTACCAAATTTGAACCTCATGATTCTAAATATTAAATAAATTTTATCAAATTCAATTTCTATAATTTTCAAAAATTAATTTTAAAATAAGTGTGCAAAACGTGATGAATTTTTTTTAGAAAAATACATTTTTAAGCATAAAACTAGATTTATTCTTATCCTGTGTATAAAGAAATATTAGAAAAATGATAAAAAAAATTAATTTAATGTATAATATGTAAATTTCATTAAAATAATTCACAAATATTTATTTACTGATTAAGATAAAATTATATTACATGAATAGAAATAGTTTTTCAAAAAACATCTATTTTATTTTCAAATTATTTTTTGTTTTTATTTTTAATTAATTAATAACCAATGAATTCATTTTACTAATATATAAAATATAAGTTTTTCATAATTTAGTTATTAATATTCATACCCATAAATATTATTTCTAGGTGATAACCTTCATTTTAAATAATTATATTTTAATAGTATAATGTGGTTTGTTTAAACTCGGTGTTTCAAGTAACGCAAACTATCAAAGAAATTAAATTTATTTGAAAAAATATATATTTTATAAAATATAGGGATGTTAAATTATACCCCCTTAAAATTAATTTCATTCCCAAAATTCATCACTTAAATATAAACAAATTAAGATAACTATATTTCATTACATCCTTAGGATTCTAAGAAGTTTCTTCAAATTTCTGATTCTTCAAGAGAACTTTCAACAAGTGAGTAGTCTTATTCTATAGTACTTTTTCTGTATAATTCAATATTTATATATGTTATTATTAATAATAAATATCATTATCTAGTGTTATGACCTATTATTTTAGTACATGTAATGGATTATGTATGTACTTCCTTAGGAGAGACACATGAAACACATAATGAACTTGAGAGAGGTTTGGTGGAAGGGCCAAGTGATAAGAAATTGTATCTACACAATAAAGAATCTAAAAAGTTTTAATATACCTTGGTCTAAAATTTCCCTTATTTCCAAATATTATAACCTTATTCCATGTAGAAACTCAAATAAAAACCCTCTCACCAACTTCAAATTCCAAATCACACCAACGATTGTCAACATAACATTTCTGTCAAATATGTGCTGACTTGATGTACTATTGAATAGATTTGAATTTATCTACCATTTCCTTAGCTATATCAGGTCCCAATAGCTTTCTTTATCCAACTTCATCCCATAAAATTTTATTTATACACTTATTTCCATAGAGGTATTCATAAGGATCCATATGAATTCTTGGGTGAAAGTTATTATTGTAATAAAAATTGACCAGAGGAAGGTGTTCATCCCAACCACATTTTAAATCCATAGAACAAGATATCAACATATACTATAAGGTTTTAATTTTTCACTCATATTGATCATTTTTCTAAGTATTATACATTATACTAAAACTCAATTTTGTATCTAGATCTTACTGAAGACTTCTCCAAAACATTGAGGTAAACCTTAGATCCTGATTAGATAAAATAGAATGTGGTACTATATAAAACCTTACCACTTACTTAATGTATATTTTGGAAATATGATCTAGATATAAATATTCTATAATATAAATGAAGTGTTCTTAACTTGTAAGTTAATCGACAATAACCTAAATGGCATTATGGACCTTAGATTTTTTGGGGATTCTGATGAAAAAGTACATGACAATGTTTTCCCATTTCCATTTTGGTATGGGTAATGGTTGTAACATCCCCTTAGAATTTTTCCTCTCATAATTAACTTGATTACATACCAATAATTGAGATACATGCTATTCAATATCACTATTTATGTAGTCCCACCATAAATACTCATTTATATCTTTATGCATCTTCATACTTCCGAGATGAATAGAGAATTGTGAACTATTAGCCTCATCTGATAAGTTCTTAAAATTTCATATTGACTTGACATATAAATTTTTTTTGGACCTTATAATTCCATTACAATCAAGGTTAAACTTGGGAACATTTTTCACCTTATTATATAGTTCTATATATTTCTTCTACACCTTTTTTATTCTTTACATGGATGGATAGTTGAACACTCATTTAATAAAGACAATATTTCCCCCTTCGATATTTCAAGATCCATCCTTTGAAAATCTATAAATATTGGATCTTTTGTGATCCTCGTCGTAGATAATCTTGCATGATTGTTTAAACTTAGAGCATCTAACACCTTGTTCACTTTTTTAGGGTGGTAATGTATTGAGAAGTTATAATCTTTAATCATTTCCAACCATATTCTTTGGTTCATATTTAACTATTTTTATGTGAATATATACTTTAAAATTTTATGATCAGTATATATATCACACCTTTCTCCATAAATATTATTCTTCCATATATTTAGTGTAAATTTACCGTAGCTAAATCCAAATCATGAGTTGATTAATTTTTCTCATGAACCTTAAATTTTTATGAGGCATAAGCTATCACCATATCATTTTGTATGAGAATGCATCCCAACCCCTTCTTCGATGTATCAAAATATATTACAAACCCTTCTCTACTATATGGTAATTTAATCACATGTTCACTAACCAACCTTCTCTTCATTTCCTTTAAATTATATTTACATTCATTATTCTAAAGGAACTTAACTCGTTTTTAAGTTAACTGGGTGAGTGGATTGTAAAATCATGATAAATTATAAACAAAGTGATGATAATATCCAATTAAACCATGAAAACTATAGATCTCATTCATAGTGGTTAGTCTAGGCCAACATTAAATAACTTTATACTTTGATGGATCCACTAATATACCCTCGCATGAGATTATATGACCCAAAAATGAAACTTTTTGAAGCCAAAATTCACACTTGATAAATTTTACGAATATATTCCCCTTCCTCAATGTCCTAAAAAAATCCTCAAATGATATTTACATTATTTCTTTCACTTTTAATATATAAGAATATCATCAATAATGAAAACCACAAACCGATCAAGGTAATATATAGACTTTATTCATTAAATCCATGAATATGGTGGGTATTAATAAAATCAAATAGAATCACTATAAATTCATAGTGACCATACCTTTTATGAAATTATGTCTCAGGAATATCTTACTTATTAAAACTAAATTGATGACATCCAAAACAAAGTTCAGTCATAGAAAGTTATTGAACTCTATGTTTTTTATCAAACAAGTCATCAATATAGGGTAGAGGATACTTATTCTTGATTTTGATCTTTTTAAGTTATTGAGAATCAATAAAAATTCACATTGATCCACATTTATTCTTAACAAAATGAAATAGTGCGCACTTGGATGAATGAATACCTAGTTGAGATTATCTTGGAGTTTCTTTTTCAATTCTTGTAACTCAACCAGATCCATTGTATATGGAGTCTTTGAAATAGGTGTAGCACCGGGTATGAGTTCTATTGAGAACTCAACTTCACGATTCAATGGAAGACCAAGAAAATCTTCTATAAATACATAAACAAACTCCCACGCAATAGGAATATCGTCAATGTTGAGTTTATCTCCAACCATATGAGACAAACACCCCTTTTAAATAGGAATCATTACCCATATGATAGATTTAATTTCAATTGGAAGTTCATTTTTTTCATCACACTGATATAAGATCATAGGTTGGTTCAGAATATCAAATGTAACTTACCTTCCTCATTAATTTATGTGGTATTTATCTAAATAAATTTAATCCATGCCCAAAATATCATTAAATTAAACTAGAGGAATAATAATAATATTTTAAAGAAGCATATTCCCACAAACATTAATTGAAAAATAATCATAGACTTATGATGTGATCATTATAACATTAGGTGTTTTTAATGATAATTGAAAATCTAATTTTTTATGTGGTATTATGATACCTTTATAAAATTATTCAGATATAAAAAAGTGGGTAGATCTATAATCAAATAATACATTAAAAATTTCATAGTATGTGGTAAGTGTACCATTCACCACTTCGGTATCATACTCCACATCACTAATATTGATCGTAGGGGATTTCCCTTTTTCTCTAGGCTTAATAGGTTGTTGATGTCAATCATCATCATTAACCTTTGGATTTTATCATTGGTTATCATAATTCCCATACTCCATGCATTTGAAACACTAGAATGGGGATGTTGTATTTTATGGATATTTATCTCTATTCGACTCATTAGCTAACTTCTTCACATCACTTCAACATTCGATTGACTGATAAAAAAATTTCACACACTTAAAACATTTTCTAGTCCCATTTATTTAATTTCCTCTAGGTTTATTTCCAAATATCAAGCATGAAATAAGTCCCATATTCTTCTCTCCATGATTTTTAAATTTTCCTTCGAATTCCATATTTCTTTTCTTATCAAAACCATGAGATTTATGGGTAACTACAATATCTATTTCTACCTTGATAGCACATTTAATGATTTATTTATAAATACTGATGTATATTATGGATAACTCCATTTATATACTTGGATTTAAGACACTAAAGAGTCAATTAACCTTAATTTAAGGTCGGATGATAATACCAAAAGTGTACCTTAAAATTATCATAAAATTTTCCTCAAAGGTACCAATAGATTCATCATCCTTCTAATTTAACTCAAGGAATTCCTTATCTGTTTTCATGTGAATGATATGAGGAAATTAAATATTGACAAATAATCTCTTAAACTCATACCACTCAATGGATTCAATTTCTTCATGTTTCCTTGTGTTATTGATAATATTTCACCATTGTTCTGCTTCACCTTCCAAACGACATACCAACAAAAAAATTTTTTCATATTTTAAACATTGCATAATGGAAAATATCTTTTCAGTGGTATTGATCCATTTCTCAGTGACTATTGTATCATTAAACTCACTAAAAGAAGGTGAATGTTACCTCGTGAAGAACTCAATAGAACATCATTCCATCCTTTTCATGTTTGGAAGTTCATTATGATTCATATCTTGAGAAAGTTGTGTGTGGATAGAAATGATATTTTTAATTCTAAATATCATAACATTTTTGTATATTAATATGAAAATAATTACATTTCTATCACATTCAGCATTAACGTGATTCCTTCGGGTTCCATAAATTGAATAAAACCAAAAAGAATAGTGTGAACAATAATAATCATAATTTAAAATCACATAATCATAAAAACTCATTTATAGGATGTCTAAATCAGGACACCTTATTTTCAATATATTATACCTTAGATTTAACATAGGTTATTCACAATATTTAAAACAACTTTAGGATGTTATCTTATACTTAGAATTATCCCTAGGGTTCTCAATAAATTTTTATCATCCTAATTTCCAAATGTAAACTAAACTTTTCTCTAATACCAACTATATTGACTCCTACTTTTCATACAAAGATATCAGATATTAATATATGAATATTCATTACATAACATAACAATACATGACATAATCGTATAGGTCTAGTTCCTTTGGAAACATGAATGCATAAACAACAGGTTCTTAAATTAAGTACATCATCCCCCACCTAGTTCTTCCTAACTTTGAACCTTATTAAAAATATCATATTTAAAACATTTCTTCATAACCTAGGGAAAGGAAACATAATAAAGGGTGATCTTAGATGCTCGTAAGGGTAAATATGGGAGATATCAATGATTACTTGAGCATAACATAAAAATAAGGGTATAAGGATATGAGTATATCATTTTAAAATCACACCTTTCATATCATAGATCGTAATCTTATGTCTTGTAATAAATCTTGGTAGTTCATAAGACATGAATAATAAAGTAATTAAATAACATGAGATAAGAGAGCATAAAATTGGTATAACACATAAGTTTATGGAACGAACATAATCATAAAAAAATATATCCTTAATATTAAATTCTTATTTCCAAGACTATTATAGTGTGATGGGTTAACTCCCCAAATCATCTTAATAGTCAAGGTTCACTCCTAATACTATCATAGCGGACAATGTCCCTTAATGAACTAGGTTCACTCCCAATTCCAAACTTGTTTATCTCATGAGATGTCAATATTTACCCAATGAATTAGAGGGATATATAATTATGGTCCCACCCTTCACATAATGAAAATTATACATATGTGTTACACAAGATCATAAAACATTAATCATATTAGAACCCATAAAAATAAATGGTTTTCATAAACATTTCATTATAATATAAACCATGCAAAAGAAACATGTTTTATAAACATCTTATCATCATAGTAACAAACCCTATAGATAAAGAATAATGGTGCTATCCTTGGATCATATCCCTAGTAAATCATAAGTTAAGTCAATGGTTTTTGTCTTTAATTAATAGAAATACCATTGAATTATCATTAAAACATTCTTGAGGAATATATCCTTTTTAATTTGAAAATAACTTTTTAAAAATAAAAAATTCACAAAATATAGTGAAAATAATTTTCTTTGAAAATTTCCTTGGAGAATTATAAATTAATATTTATAATATTTAGTGTTCATGATAGTTTTAAATTCTATTTATGTTGTGTAAGTTAAAATAAAACATTCTTTTCATATTTTTGTAAAAAGTTAGAAAGTACCTCATTCGAAAAATGAAAATAAAATTCCTTTTAAAAAAAATTAAAAGTTAAAAATTGGTAAAAAGGAATTTAAAAAATAATATGAAAATACTGAAAAACTAATTTAAAAAATTTTTAGGAAACATGTTTATGGAAGAAAAAAAATTTCGACTGAAGTGAGAAATCAAGCCGAATTTCCTTAAAAACGCATTTTCAGTATCTTGAGTACTTAAGGTGAGGAAAATGAAAGTAAAAATATATTTTAATTAAAAAGAAAAATTATAAGAAACTTCATGGTTTTATTTATATATATATATATCATAATATTTCATCATCGTAATGAAACCATAAACAATCCTAATAAATGATGAGATTTTAACATAAATCCATTACCGCTTTGGTAACATTTGAATCATAAGTCATATGAAAGAAAGAAACTTATATGGATATATAAATCCCCATAAAATTCATAATAATAATTATAAAAAATAGTAATGGGTATTATATACACCATATAAAATAATAATTGGTAAATATGGCATGTGTCTCATTGAAATAAAAATGAGATGAAAATCCCTTACCTCGAATTTGACTTGCTTTGAAATCACTCTGGTATCATGTATAATCAATTTAAAATTTATTAAACTTATATACTAGAGTCATGTAAATAAAATATAATATCATATATGATCCCATTATAACATTTAAACACCATTTTATTAATAATCCTTTATTAAAATCATCATTTCTGGGTGTTAAATATTCGTTCTTTCATAATAATTTCTGTTCAATAGTTCCATTAATTATATTTTGATAATGTTTAAATATTATTAATAATTTAATAATGTTATAAAAATAATATATATTAATTATATACATATTTTCAGTCATTAAAAGAAGTTAAAGATAGAAAAATGAATTATATTGTTCATGGAGACGGTAGGTCGTATGTACGCATGAATGTTATTTTCACTTTTTGATGGGTAGAAAATAAAAAAGGTAAATAATAATTAACCTTTAAATAGTCATTATTATATCATATATTATATATATATATATATTCATTAAATCCATACTTATTATCAACTAAGTAAAATTTAAATGAAAAATAAATCGCATCGCTTCTTGGAGGTGGCAGTCCTCACATACACTTGAGCGACATTATTTTTTTCCAACATATTATAAGGTAAGAAGGTAGATGTGATGTTATAATTAAATAAATATAATTATTTCATATTTATAATATATAAAATTTAAACTCATTATAATAATTGTCCATGAAATATGGTGATGAAAAATGAATTTTGTCATTATGTGGAGATGGTAAGTCGTACGTACGCACGAGCGATACTTTCGCTTCCTATTTGATAGAAAATGGTGATTAGAGGTGGATTAATAATAATAATAACATTTAATTATATTAAATATTATTATTTTATTATTTTATTAAGAATATTATATATTTATATGAGGTAATGGAAGGATGAAAATAAAAGTGATCGGTTAAGGTGATTACCTCTTATTTGAAACAACTCCTTTATATCATCTCTTAAGGGCCCTGGGATTGGTGTTATGTGAAGTCAATAATATCTAGAATGTGTATAAGGAATTTTATAAGATATTTTATGAAGTTATGGTTGATATATAAGGCTAAAAGTGGTGTAAATAAGTGAGGTGGGAGGTGCCCTTTTATAATTGAGGTGAGGGGCACTTTTGAAATTTCTTAAAAGATTAAATTACAATAAAGTAATTATATAGCTTAAATGCCTACAAAAGGAAAGGTATTAAAATAAAAGATATTATGGGGTTTAAATTATATCAACCAATAAAAAATTTATAGTTTTTTGTGGTGTTTTAATCCTTGTATTTTGGTTTTACCCCTTAGTTAACTTTTTTTAACATTAACCGCAGTAATGTATTTTCCACTCTTAAAGGGTTATAATTTTGCATATAAGGTAAAAATGGATCATAAATTTCCAAGGGATGAAATTTTAAACCATATATTATCCATATTGTCCTATTGAAATATTTTTATTATTTTTAAATAATTTGATAAAATGTTATTTTGAAAAAAATATCATTAATGTCAATTTTGATACTATTCATTTAATTTGAATTAAAATACATAAATAAAAAGTTTTAATTAAAATATAATAATTAAAAATAATAATAATATTTCATATTAATTTATAAATTTTTGTAACCCATTAAATCAGTCAAATTATATAACTTTTACTATTTTTAATATCATTTGTTTTATTTTTCCATTAATTGAAGAATTATTGCGCCGGCGTTGCATTCGAATTTAAGGTAATTATATTATTATTAAAAATTATAAATAAATTTAAATAATGAAATTAATTTAATTAATATAAAAATATACATTTATATTCATTAATAACTTTATTTTTTCCCTATGTGGACACATAATAGATATTTAAAACTAAGAGAGTGACATTTTTTAATTTTCTTTGATTTAAATATTATATAGGTCATTTTGTGGAAAAGTTTCCATTAAAAAATAAAAATTTTAGCCTAAGGTGATAAAATTAGATTTAATTTCAAAAAATATTAATTAAAATGAAAATTTATAGCCTTAACACTTAGTTTTAACCTAGATTAACCTAATTTATCCTTTACCAAAGTGATAAATTTTACCACATTTACTATTCATAATGCCTAAAAATAAAAGGGATATATTTAAAAAAATTGAACATAATTATTAAAAATATATAATCCATTTTATCAAATTCAATTTCTATAAGTTTCAGAAATTAATTTTTAAATAACCATTTAAGATGTTATGAAAACTGCTTTTTCGAGAAAAAAAAAGCATTTTTAAGTATAAAGATGGATTTATTTTTATCCCATGTCTAAAAAAATATTAGATAAATGATAAAAAAAATTAGTAAATTCATAATATTTAAATTTTATTAAAATAATTCACAAATAGTGATTAATTTATTAAGATAAGAATGCATTGCATGCATAAAAATAGTTTTTTCAAAAAACATCTCTTTTATTTTAAAATAATTTTTAATTTTCATTTATAATTAATTGATAACCAATGAATTAATTTTATTAATTTGTAAAAAATATTTTTCCTAAGTTATTTATTTCTATTCATACCCATTAATCCAATGTCTAGGTTATAACTATCCTATTAAATATTAATATTTTAATAGTATATCATGGTTCATTTAAACTTAGTGTTGCGTGTAACACAAGCTATCAATGAAATTAAATTTATTTGAAAAAAATATTTCATAAAATCTTGGGGTGTTACATATATGTAATGGATTCCACCATGTATCTTCCTGTAATAGTAATTAATTCACACATAGTTCTAATAAGTAAATGTATCATCCTAGTATAAAGTTAGATATAAAAATACTCAATGTGAATAAGAAAACTATATGTTGGGAAGGGGTTTGATGGGGATGAAATTTATAGTTTTAATTGAAATAAGAGATCCACATGTAACTACATATCCTATGGAAATTAGAATCAATCCATATATAGTTTTTATATTGTGTCTGTTCATATATGTGGCTAATATACAAAAATTTTATAGGTTAGTGGAAAAACAATTCATGTAATTGAAATAGATTGAATTTATTCATGAATGCAATATAGTTTGGCATCACTAATGCCTAGAAATACTTGATCCTCCTTATAGTAGAGCTTAGTTATTGACTTTTTACCACCATTGATACCATCATAGACATCTTGCATAATGGATATGGTGTATCATCCTTAAATTCACCATAAGAGGACCCCATTAGGTAAAGTAACTTTTGAGAATTAAAGTCATCATTGAGGAAGAAATTTTATGCCCATCTATATATTTATTCCTTCTGATCTTAATCCTAAGGGAGAGTCTAGTTTCGAAAATACTAAACTATCGGAGATATCCATCCAATTGTGGTGTTGGAAAACATGGGTAAAGGATTGACTTTCTATAAGGTGAAATTAGTTTCATTTATTTCTTCCATATAATTACTAATAAATATAGATAAATCTATGTGATGCATGATATAAATGATCTTTTCATCTTTATCTGGGTCTACTAAGGTTGTATTTTCATTATACATTACATTATCTTGCACATTATATGAGAATAAAATGTTAGAAAATGTTAGCTCTGGAGGAAATTCATCCATTAAACCTCGCACATAATCAAGTAGGGTGATCAACTCTTCCATTTAAATTTAATAATCACCATTGATTTGATTGATCACTAACTCCAATGCACCCATTATGTCCCATTAGCTACTAGTATCTATAGGTCCAATTCCATGCTTGCGATGAGGGCATAGTATTATGCCTCATTGACGGTGCATACTTCTAACCATGGGATGGAGTATAGAAAAAAACGTTTTTGGAGAGATGAACACAATCTTCAAGATAGCCCTATTAAGCTTTAGGTATCCCATAATTCACCCTATTGGACACATATAAGAACCATAAAAGTATATCTCTAATTTTTGGGGGGATTCATGAATGGAAAGGAATTACTCATTAGGGAGTTATATGCATGAAAATGATTCTTCTGGGTTTGGGTGTTATATAGTAAAATATGACGGGTCCTATTCTTTAATTTTATTCTAAAAAATAATATTATTATAAAATTTTAATAAAATAACTACTCATTGTGCCATGAACCCATTTAGTATCAGACAACTTAGGATATATTTGATCATATCAATGTAGGAGACTAAGACAACTTCATGGTGTTATAGATAAATTCTAAACTTATTCACTATAAATAAATACTCAAATAAATCCATATCAATATCTAAATATTGGGTCTCAAATTAAAATATTGTCTTGATGATATAATAGATATTGTTCTCCTTACTCGTGTTATTTTTTGGGAGAGCATGGAACTGAGAAATTTCTCTAATGGAGATACATAAAGGATACGGGTTTTTCCTTTTATGGGAGGCATCAAAACTAGAGGGTGTAGAAGGTACCCTTTTATATCATCTAAGTATTATTCAAAATATTCATCTCAATAGTAGTTTTACCCCTTATTCATTTACTTTATGAAGGTAAAAACTTTCCAGATAGGTTGGCTATGATATGATTATTGTAGTTGGGACATCCTTGGAGTCCTCTCAATTATATGAGGTTTTAAGGAAGAGGAATATCATATATCACATTTTTTCTCTATATCTACCCCGATACTATCATATAATACCATGATGTTAAGAAATTTTCCTAAAGTCACTCTAAAAAACATATTTCAACGGGTTAATTTTCAAGAGTTGTTGTGGTGTTTTGTTTAAAATTTCCTTAAGACCAGTGAGGTGATCACATTGATAGTGGGATTTTACCAAAAAAATATACAAACCACTTTATGGTTTTCTCTGCAAATTAATTGAATATATTTTGTATGAAATATCTGTAGGTAGGACAATCAATTTTTAATCCAAAGGGTATTACATGGAAGTAGTATACCCCTCTAGCTTCCTTAAAGATATAAGAATACTCATTTTTAGAGTTTTTCAAATATGGATTTAACTGAAATACCCATCCATAAATTAGAGGAATAAAAACTAGTTTTCTCATTGATTAACTACTTTATGACTAGAAATTGGAAGTTGTATTTTTTATAATAATTATTTAAATCCAAAAAACAATTAAGACATAGATTTTCATGTTTTTATTCTTTAAAGGTAAAATACTATACAAACACTTTAGGTACCAAACCTCATGATTGATGATAGATGTGGTTAACTTATTAAATTATGCCCGAACTTTAGCATCATGTTTTGGATTCATTCATCTTACTTTCTGTTTGTATTCACGGTGATGGTATAGTAGACCCAGGTGTTGAGTAGGTACCTGGGGATCTTACCTAAATATTTCTGAGTAATTCCATGAGAACACTTATTTATCTTTCCTAGGTAAAATGATTTATTTATCCTATTCTTTAGGTTCCATAACATCACTAATTAGAATAGGTCATAAATCTTAATCTTTACCCAAATTCACTTATTATAGTTTATCAGTAGTGGTTTGATAAGCCTTCCTTGAAAACTTTTGGAGGGTCCTTGAGATTTTCCTCTTCTTTTTCTTCTTAAATATTCTTAAGAGAGTAAAATGGACTTAATAATTGATATTTTGGATTTTATTTAGTGGCACCATTTAATCTGTTTGGATTATATTCATTTTTGGAATATATTGGTTTATTAAGTGCAGCTAACACCATATGGATGGAAGAAAATGTTCCCAAACCAACCCGTATTTAAATTTTATTATTTAACCCATTGAAAAACCTTGGTTTTGTCTTCTAAAAATATATAAAACTCACATTCAATTGGAGGCACTCATATTCATGATTAATTAGAATAGACTTCATGGAGGTCCCTTCGAACATTAATGGAAGTTTCTTAATGATAATATCATCATTTATATTATAGGTGTGGATTGTGGAGTCCATGTCATTGGATAGAACAACTTAGTAAATTTATAGATCTAGATTTATTTCCCCATGTGATTTATGGTAAAAAAAAATATTCACCAAGTCTACACTATGGATTGATAGGAATAGTTTCCAATCCAATGGGTGTATTAATTTTTGTGGTGTTATTTAAAAAAAATTTCCCATCCATATTATGGTACCCTACATCAATATATAAATATTTTTATGAAATAATAGGGTATCTATCACCATATAGTACCTCGATATACTCATAAATAGAGTATTATAGTCACTGATGATATGAATATGGAATTTTTATGTATATATTAATTCATTTCCTTCCTAAAAAGATGATAAAATTTGTTTCTTAATGAATTTTATAAATTCTAAATGAAAAAAGGGATCTCTAAATTGGGTTCTAAACATCATTCTTCTAAGTTTACTCTTCTTATTTTTTTCATCCCCTTGGAACATAAATTTAGATGGAGATAAGTTAGCATCACTGTATCCCAAATGCTAAGGATTCCAAATCAAAATGAGGATGATTCCATATCCATTTTTAACCATGAATCAATGAATTTAAACATCATCTAGATTTCAAAATATATATAAGGTTATAATGTGTCCATGTATGGTAGTTTACTAGTCTTATTCTAAAAAATAAATGATAGTATGACACTCATTGGATCATGTTTCTCTACTCTGCATCACTACAGTTGCATCCTTGACCTCAAACACTTAAGTACTTGATAAATCACCAATTAGGGTATCTATGGGTTATTTGGAGTGGTGAATGGAATAAATAATTAATATTTTTACTAGTATAAAGGTGGGATTCTTCAAAATGTCATATGTTTATATTGGGGTCAAAGTTGATGACTCCCCTCATTAGCTATAATTGGGGGAAATTTTATTATCATCAGTTTATGTTTTATTATTCTCCCTACTTCTCAATACTAACTAACCATCTAACTCTTTACTAATTGGTCTACCTGTATGATCATATCGTAGTAAGTCTTGATGGGGTTAAGAATCGATTAATGCTCATATTGATTTTGTTGGAGTATATATCTTAAAATCATAAATATATTTTGGATCCAATAAGAATTATTCCTAAACATAGAGTTCCATCATTATCTTTCCTTCTATAGATATTATGAACTCTATATATATTATTAGTGTGGAAATTAGGTCTATATTAGTCCTCATCTTCAATGAAGGGGACTCTCAAATGAATGAAATTAACATACAGTATGTATCGAGAATATTCATCAGATGAAAATTCTATTTAGTAGGGTTGAACCCGTTTAGCTAATGATGGGGGTAATAAGCCTAGATTTTTCTGGACCAGTTTGGGTTCTCTTAGAGTCTCCTCTTCTTATGTCTTATTAAACTGGTATTTATTGTGTTGACTATTCAAATAATGTGTAATGAATGATGTTTTTATATGAGTTATAGAGGGTATTAGGGTTTTGATTGGTTGATTCAGTCATTCCCTAATGATTTTATATACATGTTTGACTGATTTTCTAGATATCTGTTCACACTAATATAAATTGGGCCTTTAAAAGTGCTAGTAAAAAAGCTTTATCAGTGCTATAGAAATGATGATAATTTAAGCGATGTTAAAGGGTTAGCTTTAACAGTTCTCATAAAAATCACTCATAAAGTCCCCCTTTATCAATGATAAAAAATCACACATAAAGGGGGCATTTATCAATGATTTTTAGCACTATTAAAGGCCACCTTTATCAACACTTTTTTAGTGTTGTTAAAGGTCCCATTTAATAGTGTTGATAAATGCCCAACTGATGAAGGGTATAAATACATGCCCCACCCCCACCCCTCCCCCCTATCATCACACCCCCCTCTTTATCAGCACTTCCCCCGCCCCTTTATCAACGCTTTAGCATTCACCCCTCCCTCTAGTGAGTTTTGAACTTGGGACCTCTAGCTTATACACCAGTTCCTTTTCCAATACCCTATACTATTTTGTTTTACATTTTATGATATCTTGATATATTTATATATATTTCATTATATTTTTTATCCATATATTTATATATATATTTATATATTTATGTATTTATATATTTATATTTATATATATATATTTATATATAAATATATTAAATACATATTTATTTATATATTTTTTTTAAATGATTATTAACTCTAAAAACCCATAAAACACATAAAAACACTAAGAAACTATGAAAACCATAAAACCCTTAAAAACCATGAAATGGTCATAACTTATGATCTGAGAGTCCATTTCAGCTCCAAAACTGGTCAAATCAAAGATCATAAAATGATATTGGATATGATATGTGGTGTAGGCCAATCATACACTTGGATCAAAAGTTATATCCATTTGAATTTTAAAAAATTGGGGTCGACCACTAAAAACTCTGTTTCAAAGGCCTTCTAGGACTTTGTGGTAAAAAAACGACGAAAAATGATCAAAGAGATATTCCTAAACCTACATGGAATAAATCTCATTATAGGATTCGATTTGATATGTGGTAGAGCCCAGATAGATACCCAGATCAAAATTTATGGTTGTTTGAAGTTTAAGTTCAATTTCTAACTTTTTTGAAACTGTAATAACTTTTATTCCTTTATTTTTCACGCAATTTGAATGTAATGTGATTTTATCTCATTTTATAATCTTTAATTTTACTAGTTTTGAAGATGAAATGGGATTCCATATCGAAATTTATAATCCTTTCAGGGTTTTTAGGGTTTTTAGGGTTTTTAGGGTTTTAGGGTTTTTAGGGTTTTTAGGGGTTTTTTTGGGTTTTTTGGGTTTTTAGGGTTTTTAGGGTTTTAGGGGTTTTAAGGGTTTTTTACATTCTACTACCATGACTTCTGTACTGACTATCTATTTTTCCTCTAACGCATATAAAATAGAATCGTACGATAATATATACACCTCGATGACCTATAGGAACCCTCAATCACCTCTTTTGAGGGAAAAAAGGCCTATAAGGCCTCAAAAATGGCCATAACTTCTACTACGGGTGTCCATTAATGAAATATTTTTTAAAAAATATATCTAACCTTTATAAGTGATAGTAAAAAGTGTTTATAAATGGGGTATCTTTATCAATGCTTCTAAAATATCGCTGATAAAGACCACCCTTTTATTAGAGCTTTTTTAGAATCATTGATAAACACCCCCTTTATCTATGCTTTTTTAGAATCATTGATAAATGCCTATTTTATCAGTTATTTTTTACTAGTGATGATAAAGGGGGTAATTTATCAGAAATTTTTTAAAAGTTTTTATAAAGGACTCCCTTTAATATCTCTTGTTTTTAGCACTATTAAATACCCCCTTTAATAGTGCTAAAAATTGTTTTTAAAGACCCCCAGTAACAACACTTTTCCTAGTGCTGAGAAAGGGGGTTTTAACAATTCTTTTAGTGAGAGATGTTAAAACCCTAGAATTGGATAAACCCAATTTTTTATTAGTGTCATCATATTTTATTTCTCCTTTTTTTAGGATGTCCTTCCATTCTCCCTCCACTTTAGGTGGAGTAGAGATAAATAATTCACTTGGGAATGGGATTTCTTAGTTTAACATATCCAGTATCTACTATCCTCTATAAAAAAACTTTAAGATAATACATTATTGATATTTTACTATAACATTTGATTATAAGGGAAATAATCAGGGCACTCATTCTTCCCCACTTTATTGATACTTTTGATTTTTGGTAGAGTGAATAGGTTTTTCTCCAAAATAGTATTGAAAAATTCTTAAACCTTCTCCTTTCAGAAGGAATAGAACTTATTATTCTGGTTTTCAATGTTCTATAATTTTTATTCTTTTATTATTTCCATTGTATTTGTATTAGGAAACATCTATTTATATTTTTGTTTAGTAGAATTTATTGCATGATATTATTTGGGATCAATGGCTAAGGCTTTCATAGAAACTAGATTCAGTGTGATGGACATAGTATATATATTACTAGATTTCTTCAACTATATCAATGAAAATGGATGAGACCAAGATTTTGATCATCAAATAGTATCCTATATCTATCGAGTTACCATTTTAAATTCTATGATCCTTCCACTCTATTAAAATGATTTTTTTCATTTATAGGCCATCTCATAGATTCTCTAAATGTATCTCCAACAACTTTTCTTATAGAAGTTGTATATTATTTAAATTTACCAATACTTTCCACTAGTAAATGATATATGAAACCCTTTATTTTTCATTCCTTTTTAAATTTTAGAGGTTTATGGTAGTCATTTTCCTCAATATCCAGCTAAACTAGTAAAGTAATTGTCAACTAAAGTCTTCTTAAATAGTGATGGATATGTCCAGTAGGTTGTATACTGGGAAAACAAGGGTCCATCCAACCTTTTCATGAAGTAACTAAGTTTTGGTTCCTCTTGATTCTTCGGTGTTCCCATAATAGGGCCACATAAGGTTAAAAAGTGCATGATATTATACTTTAGATGTCGCATACCATTGAATATCCTAAATGTGTGACTTCCAACAATGGGAGGTAGAGGATTCGAGTCTACCCACTTGGGGAATAGTTTCTTTTCTAGATGTACTGGTACGCATTATACCTTCAAATATTTCATTTATACAACAATGGATTTAATTATTCAATGAGTCTTGAAATGCTATTTCTTGGTAAGACACTAGAGAATATGAAGTTAAAGGGGCTTGATGAGTTTGGTCAGTCTACACCTCTAACTAATAGTTGGATTTAGTTGGTCTTAGGTGACTGGATTTGATTGGGGGTGGTTGTTTCCCCAATGGAGGAAATTATTGGTGGTATATCCATTATAAAGTTAATTAGACTAGCTTCCTTGGCCCCATGTTGGTAATTCAACTCGATTCCAACCTTATTGGTTATGTGATCACCTCTTGTTGTATGAGGATCATTGGAGTTGGAATAGCGGCCTCAACCTAAGAGTTTCACTCTATTGGTGTGTTACCTTTAAGTAATTAGGTATTTTGTTTCCTCGACTTCTCTAACATTATCTCAAATCATAAAATAATTTCCTCTATAGAAAATAGATCAAGTTCTTTGAGTGTTAGGTGTTGAGTCAATAAGGTTTTCCTTATGACTTTTTCCATTCCTTCTTATTTTGAAAATCACAAACACCTTATACTTAAGCAAATATTATTATTACTCAAATAAGGAAAATTTACTTCCTTAAGGAAATTTACCTTAACATAGATTTTTCTTTTACATAGCTATTTGTTTCCCTTAAAATCAATAATCGTAATTGCAACCAAATTCTAGGAGTCTTATAATAAAAAATTGGAGCATTCTGTTTTTAGGATCCGAATCTTGGATGTGATCTGTAATAATCTGAATTCTGGACTCTAAACTATATATTAGATCTAATTCGAACTCTTTAGAAGTTCGACTCAGAACTCTTAAGAAGTTCGACTCCGAACTCTTAAGAAGTTCGACTCCGAACTCTTAAGAAGTTCGACTCCGAACTCTTAAGAAGTTCACCTCCGAACTTTTAGGCAGTTCGACTCTGAACTCTACAGATTTAGAATCTGATTTCTGATGAAACCAGACTCTGATTTCTTATATAATAGAATCCGAATTTTTCTTAACATAGAATCCGAACTTCACTTTGATTAGACTCATAACCCTTGACTTTCTTACACTCCGAATTATTAATTAGCCTTTAATTATGTATGCTTCATTCTAAAACGATGTCGTACATTCAGTTATACAAAGTTTGTTAAAAAATGGTGTCATCTATTTTGTTATAAACTAACCATTGTCTAAGTGACACATGTACAGGTCTCTCCGATCTTTAAGGAAAATATGACCGTTGAAGAAGGAGTCGACCTTACCTATAAATAGGAGCTCATTTGAAAGAGCTCGATACTGATGACAGATGAACAACTTGGTTTTGTGCATACATGTTGTAAAAGTGATTTCTAGAGAGAGAGACTCTTATTAACTCTCAAAGCTTCGTGCGACTCTGAATATTGGTGATTACATTCGAGGGCTTCCGGGGATAGGAAGACAGAGGTGCCGACTACCTTAAAGTTCGAGGGCTTCCTTGCTGAGGAAGACAGAGGTTGCCAACTACCTTGAAGTTGAGGGCTTGCGGGGATAGAAAGACAGAGACTCCGATCTTCGTATCGAGGGCTTACCCTAGTGTGGGTAAGATAGACTTGCTTGAAAGTATAAATCAAGGGACCTTTATCCAAGGTTGTTGGATACCCTTCTCTTTGGGTTAAAAGACTTATATCTTGTTACTTGTAGTTTAACTACTTGTTTATATTCCGCTGAATTTTGTATTATAAGGAAAGTATAACTTTCTTATACTTCCTTATTTGTACTCTGTTTCATTTAGATTCTATACGCTTTAAGGTAGAATCTCATATTGTAATCTTTTGTTAAGTTTCAATTTCCGGAACTATATTTTCGAAACCTACTTTCAGAATCTCTTTCCAAGTTTGTATTTGGTGTTAGAGGTGTTGTGAATTTTCTTAGTTTAACTTTGTTAAACTTAGCCCTAACTAACTTTAAAAGTTCCAAAGGAATTTTTAAAGTATACAATTCACCCCCCCCCCCCCCTCTTGTATTTTGAGCATCTACATCATTATTTCGATCCTATAATTGGTATCAGAGCAGGTCTCTGAAATACTTGTTCTTACGAATAAGTTTTTCTTGCTCATTTTATCATTCCGAACTATCTCATTATGAATTTTCCCATTCCGAACTTTCTCATTCCAAACTTTGTTATTATGAATCTTTGCTACTAACAAGTTTGTGTATCGAAGGATTTTACTAGTATGGAAGGAATTAATGTTGGATCGATTGATAATCTAAATCCTACAAGACCACCTATATTTGATGGTAATGACTATGAGTACTGGAGAGATCGAATGAAGACTTTTGTTATCAACACTGGAGTAGACAATTTTGTAATGCTTACTGGTGATTATAAAATTCCTGACAAGGAAGTTAGAACTTTCACTAACCAGGAAAAGCAAGAATATCAACTCAACTATAAGGTATGCAATACTCTAGTATTTTCAATGACTAGAAATATATATAGCCAAATTTCTTCTTGTGAAGCAGCTAATTGCATATGGAAGAAATTAGAAGTTACACACTTTGGTACTTCTAAAGTGATTGAGACTAGAAGAGCTATGCTTAGAGCTGAATATCATGGCTTCAACTTTCCTTATGGAGAACCAATCTGTAAAGTTCAACAGAGATCCATGACTATAGTCAATAGCCTACAATCTATGGGAGAGAAAGGTTTATATGATGAAGCTATTGTGGATAAGATAATTGATATTATGCCCAATGAGTGGGAATCCAAAAGACCAGCTATAGAGGAAAACAGGAAGGTCACTCAGATCTCTCTTGATGAGCTTTTTGGAACTCTTCTACAACATGAAACCAGAATGAAGAGAGATGCAGACAACATCAAGAAAAAGAATGGAAATGGTACTGTTGCTTTTACTACAACTTCAAATCAGATGAAAGCTAAGACTCCTGAGAGAGTAACCAGGTCCAAGTCTAAGAAAGTTATTTTCCAATCTGAATCTAGTGAGAGTGAAGTCTCAGAAAATGAATTAGCCAATCTTGCTCGAAGGATGAACAAGATAGCCGGCCAGAGAAATTTTCAATCTAAGTATAAGAAAAAGGATAGGAAAGATAAGAAATATGGAGAAGTTACTTGTTATGAGTGCAAAAGAGCTGGACATATTAGACCAGACTGCCCTATGCTCAAAAAGAAAGAAAGAAAAGAAAGACATTCAGATAGGAACAGAAAGAAGTATTATAAAGACAAAGCTAAGAAAGTTTTGAAATCTAATGACACCTAGAGTGCCAGTGGTGGTGACTCTTCAGATGAATCTTCTGATTATGAATCTTCAAGATAGAAGAATCTTGGTCTTATATCCAGATTACCTATTGATAATCATTGTTTCATGGATAAGGTACGAAATGCTGAATCATTGACCAATGTTTCTTTAAATTCCAATAATAGTAAGTATTATAACTCTTCTGATGAAGAATCATCTTCTGATGAGGAAAATACTTTACCTACTTATGAAGAAGTCTCTAGGTTTGCTGAACTTCTTGAAATTGAGAATTCCAAACTCAATAAGAAACTTGATAAGGCAAACTCTATAAATTCTATTCTTACAAAAGAGATATCAGATCTTTCTAAATATCTTGATAAGAAAAATGATGATTTTGAAAGTAATTCAAAAAATCTTGAGGAAGTAAGTTCTGAAAAGAACAAACTTTCTAAAGAATTAGAAAAAGTAATTTCTAATAAAAATGTTTTAGAGCCTAGCTCTAGTTCTAAAACTAATGATTTTGAGGATAAAAACTTGGTTGTAAAACTCAAGTCCAAAATTTTTTCCTTAAAGAAGTGTTTATCAAACTTTACCCATGGTAAGGAAAATTTTGATAAAATGTATTCTCAAATACGACCTTTAAGAAATAAATCCGAATTTGGTTATACCCATGCAAAACCAATTTTTAGTAATAATTATTTTGTTCCTAAAAGTTCTCCATTTTGTACCAAGTGTCAATGTGGTGGTCACTGGGCAAATAATTGTTCCTTAAACAAGACCCAATCTTTAGGATTTCACAAAGCTTACTTCTCTAAGAAGATGTGGGTTCCTAAAATTTTATTATCTGGAAATCTCAGATCCAAACAAATTTGGATTCTGAAAGTCTAATTTTCTTCTTGATTTCAGGAAAATAAAGAGAGTAATAGCAACAATACTTGGTACATGGATAGTGGATGTTCCCGGCACATGACTGGTAACAAAATCTATTTTGAAAAGATTATCAAAACGAAAGGAGTAAAGGTAACTTTCGGAGATAATTCTAAGGGAGAGATTCTTGGTATTGGTAATATTGTTCTTCTTGGTAAAACCTTGATTTCAAATGTTCTTTTTGTTAAGGGTCTTAAGAACAACCTCATTAGCATAAGCCAGTTATGTGATGAAGGTTACCTTGTGAATTTTAGGAATGATAAGTGCTTAGTTCACAATTCCAAGGAAGAATTTATTCTCTCAGCCAATAGGCAAGAGAATGTTTACACTCTGAACTTAGAAGACCTCCGAAGCCAAGATTTACCTTGCCTAAGTGCAATGGAAGATCATTCTTGGTTATGGCATAGAAGACTAGGTCACTATAACCTTAGGAACCTATGTAAACTCTCTAATAAGAAACTAGTTAAAGATCTACCGGAGCTTAGATTTGATTCTTCTAAAGTTTGTGATCCTTGTCAATATGGAAAGCAACATAAATCTAGTTTTAAATCAATCGGTGAAGTCTCAAAAACCGATGCATTGCAGTTAGTGCACATGGATCTTTTTGGTCCAACACAAACTGGAAGTATTGGAGGAAAATACTATGTGTTTGTTCTAGTTGATGATTACACTAGGTTTACTTGGGTCTATTTTCTAGCAAAGAAATCTGAAGTTTTTTCCTATTTCAAAAGTTTTATAGCTCAAGTTAAAAATGAGAAAAACCTTACATTGAAAACTATTCATAGTGATCATGGAGGAGAATTTCAAAATTATGATTTTGAAACTTTTTGTAGTAAGAAAGGTATTACTCACAATTTTTCAGCACCTAGAACTCCTCAACAGAATGGTGTAGTTGAAAGAAGAAATAGAATTCTTCAAGAGATAACTAGAACCATGTTGAGTGAATATTCTATCGCTATACATTTCTGGGTTGAAGCTGTAAGTACTGCTTGTTATACTATAAATCGAGTTTTGATTAGGCCTTTTCTTAATAAAACTCCTTATGAGTTATGGAATGGTAGAAAACCAAGACTTTCCTACTTCAAGGTTTTTGTTTTCAAAGTATTCATTTTGAATACTAAAGATAACTTACATAAATTCGCACCAAAATCTAATGAAGGGATTTTATTAGGATATTCCACAACCTCTAAGGCTTATAGAGTTTTTAATAAAAATACTTGTATTGTTGAAGAAACAGTACATGTAAAATTTGATGAGTCAGATCCTTTTGTTTTTAAAACACCCCTACCTACATCCTCGGATGTGTTTTCAAAAACTGATTATCAACCTTTGATAGAAGAACCTTCTGATAAGGATAATGTTCTAGAAGATACTTCAGAAACATTTACCCCAGAAGAATTTCTACCCTATGTTGATGAACAGGTTTTACAAAACCCAAATCAGGTGTTTCTTAAGAATCATCCTAGTGATACTATCATTGGTGATGTAAATCAACCTGTAAGGACTAGAAGTTCCTTAATAAATGAAGTATAACATCTAGCATTTCTTTCCCAATTAGAACCAAAAAGCACTGATGAAGCTTTAGGTGATGATGATTGGATCAAAGCCATGCAAGATTAACTAAATGAATTCGAAAGGAATAAAGTCTGGACCATGGTTGAAAGACCAAAGGAAACTTCTTTTATTGGGGTAAAATGGGTTTTCAGAAATAAATGTGATGAAAATGGAGTCATAGTTAGAAATAAAGATAGACTTGTTGCTAAAGGCTATAATCAGCAAGAGGGAATAGACTATGAAGAAACCTATTGTAGATACCCGAAGCTTGACGTACATTGACATTACATTACATTTGCGGAATACTTAGTACATAACAAAAACACACACACAAGGATCGTAATAGTTTAGTGTCTTTGGAAACTCGGAACATAATCTTCTAATCGTGGTGAAAGATCTTCAACATCTCCCATAAAGATCTTCCTTTTTTTTACCTAAAACCTTTCTTTATATCCTGGGGAAAAGAAAATATAAAAGGGTGAGCTCAAATGCTCAGTAAGGGTAAACAAAAGAAAAATCAATCACATCATATTCATAAGAACATAACTTTTGGAAATCTTATCCTTCAAAAGAGATCATAATTTCATAATCATGGGATAAATCATGGCAGTGAAATGTAATCACAATAATCATAACTTAAAACATGAAACTTTGTGGCATACACACATAATCATAGAGAATCATTTCTTGTTAGTCAAGACTCATTGCCAAGACTATCTTAGTGGACAAAGTCCCTTTCTGAACCGAGTCACCCTCGTTTCAGTCCTGTTTCACTGAACCGGTATAACCTACCGTTCCAGCCATGTCTATCTCATGAGATATAAAATCTTTACCCAATGCATTGGAGGGAGATATAGGTCCCACCCATCTCATAATTAAACCATTCTTATGTGTGCCACAAAATCATAAACCATACATCATAGCATAGCCCATGTAATAAAAATGGGAATCTTAAACATCATGACATCATAAAACAATTCATATAAGATAAAGGAATTCATAAAAATAATTCCATCACAACATAATCAAATCAATGTAATAATAGGGATAAAAACATAACCCTTTATTATCTTAGATGGAAAATAATTTTGATAAAACACTTGAACTCCATTCTTGAGGAAAATATCCTTTCTTCTTCAAAAACATTTTTCCTTTCTTAACATGTCATACAACTTTAAACTAAAAGAAGTTGATTAAAAATAAACTTGAAAACTTGTAAAGTAAGCTTCTTGGAAATAATGTTTTAAAAAATCCATTCATGCCGTATAAGTTAAAAAAACATTCTTCGCGTACTTTTGTCGGAAAAGTCAAAAAAGTACCTCGTACGAAAAATGACAAAAGATTCCTTTCATATATTTTACTAAAAACTCACCGAAGGGTAAAATTGGATTTAAACAATTGTATGTGGATGGAAATAATATTACATATTGAGGAAACATGGATGTGGATGATAAAATACACCCCAGTAAATACCAAAGTATAAACAATCTCGGATAAAAATGAGATTGTGATATTTCCCTTACCTTAGGTCTGATTTGCTTCGTATGTGTCTGAACCTCCTGTATAATGATTTAAATAATGTCATTGACTTATTACAGAATCATATTCATTGTTATGATATCATATATGGTTCACTTATGACTTTATATTACCCTTTCTTTTGTAAATTCCATGTTAAAGAAGCGTTTTGGGTAAAATCGTTTCATTTATCGTAGGTGTTTTGACTTGTTGTTCTTGACATTATTATTACTTATATCATGATTTACTTACTTCCAGAATATAAAATATGATTTATATATCATATATATTCAGTATATATATATATATAATAGATAGATAAATGAAATGAAAAACACCGTTCATGGAGACGGTAGTCCGTACGTACGCATGAACGCTGTTTTCCTTTCCTTATTGTCTTGAATGGAAGTAAGTAGATGACATAAATATATATATATATACATAAATACAGTAGCTTTATAATGTCATATATTTCATTATTATTTCTTATATATACTTTATAATCATTCTTAAATGGTTAACATGGAGAATGAATCTCATCGCGTCGTGGAGACGGTATTCCGTACATACGCACGAGCGATGATATCATTTCCATAATTATTGAATTGAATTGGAGTGGATTATACAATATATCAGAATCAATATGATTTTCTAATAACTATGTATAGTTATTCTTTACACCATTATACCCATCCATGTAAGGTGGTGGTGGAAAATAGATTACACCACGGCGTGGAGACGGTATTCCGTACGTACGCACGCGCGGTGATTTCTTTTTTTCCGTAGGATGGATAGAAGGTGAATTAGGGTTGTTTAAAATTTATAATAACATATCATTATGTAAGTAATACTGATGTTATTACTTTGTCATGAAACAACTAAAGAAGAAGAAGTTGAAGAAGAAAGAAATTGAAAAGGTCGGTAATGGATATTACCTCTTCTTTGAAACGCCTCTTTGAATCCTCCACTGAGAGAACAAAGATTGGTCTTTGAAGAAGACCAGGACCTCTAGGATTATTCTAGGAAAGTGGAGAAGGGATTTTGGTAGGGTTTGGCTGAGCTTAAGTGCTCAAATTGGTGTGAGGAGGAGGGGGAGGAGGTGTCCTTTTATAAGGGAGGAGAGGGGCACCTTAGGAATATCTCAAAATATTATTTTATATTAAAGTCAAAATCGGTTTATAATGGTTCCAAAGGGTATTATTTCGAAGCTAAAGTGGGGATGGGTCGAACTCCTATCAACCAATAGGATTTAGACATGTTTAGGTTATTATTGTAACCTTATAAATTAGATTTAACTCTAAGTTAAATAATTTAACTTTTACCGTGTCTTTTTGTTTTCTTACACTATATGGTTAATACAATTACTATAACATGCCAAACGAACCCCAAATTGTTTATTATTAATATATATATACTTATCTAAGTCATTTGGCTGAACCTTAGATTTTTAGGAATAAAATAACAATTAATAATATAATATTTAATTTAAAAATTATTTTGTGTCAATTTTGACACTATTTGATATATGATTTTTGTGAAAGTCATAACAGAATTATATGTTCCAAAAAAGTTGATTAAATCAACACTAATATGTCATAGTAACCTATAAAATTAGTGGAATTCATAAAAAGTCTTAAATTACATTTATTTTGGTATTTATAACATCAATTATGTCAATATTTTGTTAATAAGATAATTACTGCATCATTTTTGTGTCATAAATAAATTAAATTATTTGATGTCTAAAAATTACAAATAAAATACCATTATGTAGGAAATCTTTTTATATTTCTAATGAATATTTACAATCGAATATATCTTATGTATAACCCTATATTAAAAATGGTTTAGTAAATAAACTTTGATTTTAACTCTTTTAACTCTTCTTTGAATAATAATAAATGTCCTAATCTAATCCAAGTGGGCCTAAATGATAATATTTTACACTTAAGGTTGTTTTTGGTCGAGATACACTTGTCCAATAGAATTAGGACATGTGTTAGGGTAATATTAATATCATTTTTACCATTAATTACCCTATTTACTTTTAACCGTGGTAAATAAAAGTAAAAAGTTACTATTCATCAAAAATTATTTTCATCTCATTTAACCACATTTTACTTACTGACATCAACTGTGTCTCTCGGATTTTTGAAATTCCATTCACAGAAGCGGTAAAATTAAGTTTTATGAAAAATTCAGTTTTTTAACTACCACTTAGTAGTTTCACTATTCATCAAAAATTGATGTTTTTCAGAACAATGCCAAAATTTCATCCTAATCTATATTTCATATTCCGAATTCAAAAATGAAGTCTATTTTACCAAATTCATATCATAGAAGTTGAATTAATTAATTTTATAATTAAATCCCGCTGTTAAAACAAATAGCGTGTTTTTAAGAAACAATATCTATCAAAAGATTGACACTTGTTTATGTCTGGTTTAAATGTGAAATTACATCCAATGAACAACATTGTATTAAATTGTAAAAATATATTCTAAATATACTTTAAAAACACTCAAATTAATAATTTATCACTATTAATTATTTCGATTGAAAAAGTTGTTTTTAACTAAAATTTAGTAATTTTCACTATTCATCAAAATATGAAAGTTATCCGAAAAGTACCAAAATTTCACCTTAGGATAAATTCGATACTACGAATCCAAAAATGAAGTCCATTTTGAGAGCTAAAATTTCTAAAATTTTAAAAGGTGGTTATTACTATTCATAACGGCTAGTTATAATAATATTTTAATAGCATATTGTTGTTTAGTGAAACTCGGTATTGCGTACTACACACGCTATCGAGGAAGGTCGCGATTGCGTGTAATGCAAGGCAAGTCAAGGATGTGTGTTGTGCAAGCTCCTTTTGGTGTAGCGTACAACACAAGACATTAATAAAATTAAAAAGAATATTTTTCATAAAATCTCGGGTTGTTACACCTATGCTCCAGTAGCTAGACTTGAATCTATCTGTATTCTACTTGCTTTTACAGCATTCTTTAATTTCAAACTTTTTCAAATGGATGTAAAATGTGCTTTTCTTAATGGTTATGTTCAAGAGGAAGTTTTTGTTGAACAATCTCATGGCTTTGAAGATACAAAACATCCATATCATGTTTTTAGACTTACCAAAGCTTTGTATGGCCTTAAACAAGCCCCACGAGCATGGTATGATAGACTCACTAGATTTTTGCTTCAAAATAACCATGTTAAGGGAAATGCAGATCCAACTCTTTTTATAAATAAAGATAAGAAAAATGTTTTGATTGTTCAAATTTATGTTGACGACATCATATTTGGTTCAACTCAGCAATCTTTGACTGACTCTTTTGCAAGTCTAATGAAATCTAAGTTTGAAATGAGTATGATGGGTGAGTTAACTTTTTCCTTGGTTTTCAAATTTCTCAAAAACCAGAAGGAACCTACATATCTCAACATAAGTATATTAAAGATCTTCTTAAAAGGTATGGTTATGACAATACTAAGAGTATAAGTACTCCCATTGGTACCTCAAATTCTCTAGATCTTGATGAAGCTGGGAAACCAGTAGATCAAACATCTTTTAGAGGTATGATAGGAAGTTTAATTTACTTAATAGCTAGTTGACCAGACTTAATGTTTTCAGTATGCTTATGTGCAAGATATCAATCCAATCCTAAGGAATCTCACTTAAAGGCGGTAAAAATAATTTTTTGCTACCTTAAGGGAACCATGGATCTAGGATTATTTTATACTTCTGGAAATGATTTTGTTCTAAAAAGCATTTCTGATGCTGACTTTGGTGGATGTAGAATGGATAGAAAAAGTATATCCGGAACTTGTCATTTCTTAGGAGATTCACTAGTTTCTTGGTCCTGCAAGAAGCAACATTCTGTAGCACTCTCCACTGCTGAAGCTGAATATGTAGCAGCTGGAAGTTGTTGTGCTCAAGTATTGTGGATAAAACACACACTCACAGACTATGGATTGAGTTTTACTAAAACTCAAATTTTGTGTGATAACACAAGTGCCATTGCTTTAAGTAAGAATCCTGCACATCACTCCCGTGGAAAACACATAGATATTAGGCATCACTTTCTTAGGGATCACACACTCAAAGGAGATATCATTCTTCAATTTATTGGAACACAAGATCAACTTGCTGATATTTTCACAAAATCCTTTCCTTCTGATAGATTTGAATACATTAAACAGAAGTTAGGGATGATAACTATAAGGTAATCCTTCTTAATTAACCTTCTGTTGAAAAAGTCTCCTTACAGTAATAAACTCCTTTTCATAGGGGGAGTACATTTGTTTGATAGAATAATAATTTTTTTTGGATTATTTTCAAACTTTTCAGAACTAAGATTTTCGGAATTGAAATTTCTGGAATTGAAATTTTCCGGATTGGTTTTTTGTTCCCTTCTTCAAAAAACTTCCGGAATGGAATTCTCGTAATGAAAATTATCAGAATGAAGATTTTTGGACTGGGCTTTTCATAACGGTTTTTTTATTAGACTTTTCATAATAAGTTTTTTTTGAATATTACCAATTTCAAATAATACTTCTTATCAATCCGTAAGTTATTATTTCCCTATCTAGTTTTATAATCAAGTTTTGCTTACTGGTGTCTTCACTGATTAGTTCGGATTCTAGTTTTTCCTCAAATCCATTTTTTTTTAAAAAACCTCAAAAGATCGGCGTCATTTTTTCCCCCCGGGATTATTCTCAACCGTCAGATCAGATCAAAGTATTTTCAACCATTGGATGATCATTGGAAGACCAACGATCATTCTCTTTGCCTATAAAAAGGGGGTCCCGAGACTTGTCCCACATCAGTTTTCAAGCTTTTGTGTCTCGAAGCCCTGCTGCTCCTCTTAAGGCCAGTTCCGAACCTTGTAAAGCTGATCTGAATCCTACAGTTTACTTCACTCTGAATGTCTATTGAAGAAACTTCACAAGATATGTCAACTACAAAACCGATTTCAAAGTGGTTAGTTTACAGATAAAGGTTAGTTCATCCGGATTTTTATAAGCTTGATTCTATCATTTCGAAAAATATTAGACTAAATGGATGGGAAGATGTCTACATAGCCAAGTCAGAAAAACAGGATCCAGTTTACACTGATCTGTTGATAGAATTTTATGAGTCTGTTTCCTTCCTAGTAGAAGATGGCAGAGAAAAATTTTCTTTTAAGTCTTATGGAAAGACTTATAAACTCTCTTACACTAAGGCAGCAAGCCTGGTGGGTATAGCATATGAGGGAGAAGCTGAATTTTGCTCTCACAAACTTCCGGATGTGCAAGGAAGTTTCATTAAGGAAAAAGCACTGCAGTGTCTTGGGCTCAAGGATGATTCAACTACAAAGATTGCTCGGCTTTCTCCGAATAATATAATACTGCAACTATGGGTGCAAGGTTTTCTGGTTCCGAGAAGAGTAGATAAAGACCATCTAAAGAAGATTGATATCTATGTCTTAGATTTTTTGGTAAATCTAAGAAAGATAAATCTGATAAGGCATGTCTTGGTTACGATCAAAAATATCAAAGAAGGAAATATGAGAGCTCAGATTATTATGTATCCAGCCTTATTATCAAAGTTGATTGTTTGGTGCTTAGAATCTTTCAAAGTTGCCTGCAAATCAAAGATCCGGAATTGCAAGCTCATGCTTGTCAGTGATGATACGCTTAAGAGAATGAAGATGGGATTTTCTAGTGAATCCGGAGAATTTTACCCCCTATCTGTGGAAGATTTTGAAGCAGCTGGAAAAGAAACACAATCTTCGGAGCCTTTAAAAAAGAAAAGGAAGAAGAGAAATTCTAAGGAAGTAGTTTCTGATGAAGATGTTCCTCAGCCGAAGGAAACTGAATCTGCACCACCCAAACCGAAGAAGCAGAAAATCTATACAGATGAAGTAGCAGCAAAATGGAGGAAAGATAAGGAAATGAGGAAGGAAGGGGATCCTCAATTCGGACTCGACCCTGCTGAGGCTAAGGCTTTAAAAGAAAAGGCTGCTGAGGAGCTAGAAAGACAAACGAAGGAAAATAAGTTGAGGAAGAAGATGTCTGAAGCTGAACTAGTTCAATCGTTGCTAAAAGGTACAGAGTTGGCTTCTGAAAGGCTTCCAGTTCCGGAAACTTTTGGAGTCGAACCTTCTTTACCAGAAACACCAGCAAAAACTTTTGTCACTCCAGAAAAGAACAAGGGTAAAGAACCTGCAATAGAAGCTGAGAAACAAGGTGCTGAAGCAGTTGAGGAAGAAGTAGAACATGTAGAGGAAGAAGAAGAAGAGGAGGAGAGTGAAGATCTAGATACCTTGATAAAAAAAATTCAGGATTATAAGGATGAATCTGTAAAAATAGTATCTCCAGGGAAGGGAGATGAGGAAGCCAGCAAGCAACACCAACAGGAAGAAGAAGAGAATGAGTTGTTTGATGAAGAAGAATCCTATCAAAGGAACTATCTTGAAGAAGGACAAGAAAGACAGCAACCAGATGAAGATCAGATTGTTCAAGTTTCTGAATCTGAGGAAGTTTCTCCAAATGTGCAATCCATTCCGAAATCCGATAAAGGCAAGAAAGCTTTAATGGAGACACCTATTAAGGATATCATTAGAAAGAAAGAGGTTGGTGGTACCTCTAGAAGGAAGCTGATGCCAGTTGAAGAAGATGAATCTCAAAAAGAAGTCTCGGATTCGGAATCATCATCCCATGGACATGATTTTGTGGTTCAATCTCTGAGAAAGCTGGTGGACACAATACCGATTCTTCCAACTATAGACTCTAGATGCCAGTTGTTGCAACAATATATGAATCAAAAATCGGATTCATTGACCATGGTAATGGATAAGTTTGTGAAGTTGGAAGCTGAACAGAAAAGTTTTCTGATCGATTACAATGTACATAGTAAATCTTGTAGTAAAGTAACCAAGTGGTCTAAGAGAGTAGACGAAGATTTAGTACATTTTGAAAATTTTCAGGCTGACGTTCAAAGTGCCTTTGGAATGGAGGACAAAAAGGTTACTGAAATTTCTGAGAAGTTGACCCAGGAACAAAATGTCCGGAATCAACAGGTCAGGGATCTAAATGGCAAGCTTAACTCAGTATCTCAGAATTTGAAATTTGAAAGAGATTTCTGGATTGAGTTTCAGCAGAGGATGGAGAAACAGGATGAGTTGTTGAATTTGAAAAAAGAATCATTGGAGGCTCAAGCACAGCTGTTAAAATCCCAAGAAGAAAAGGTAAAAGTCTTGGAGAGGCAACGAGAGGAAGACCAAAGAGACCTGAAGAAACTCAAAGCCTTGTTGAAGCAGCTTATTCCAAAGGAAAAGGAAGACAAATGAACCCACTCCGATCTTTTGTTGTAGTTGTCTTTCCTTGTATTTTTTTTTTTGCCCACAACTCTAATGAAAGATTATCTTTTCGGTTTGTCTCTTGTTGTATACTAATGTTTCAGGTAGCATAATTTGTTTTCCATTCCCTTCAATTATTTTTGAAAATCACAAAGGGGGAGAAGGAAAAAGAACTGTTCCTAAGGAGGAGAAAAGAAAAATTTATGAGAGAAATATCCTAAGGAAAGGGGGAGTTTCTCATTACGTTTTGTTTCATTCTTACAATTATGAAAACTCTACTCCGGAAACCAAGAATACAATCCTTAGTGTTTCAATGCCTAAGGGGGAGTTAGTTGTATTCACTTCTATCCATGAACAAAGGGAGATATGTTTTAAATAGTCTAATGAAATTTTTTTTCCTTATACTTTTTTAAAAGGATGTTTGTGCTTTCCAAAAAGGGGGAGATTGTTGAGTCAATAAGGTTTTCCTTATGACTTTTTCCATTCCTTCTTTTTTTGAAAATCACAAACACCTTATACTTAAGCAAATATTATTATTACTCAAATAAGGAAAATTTACTTCCTTAAGGAAATTTACCTTAACATATATTTTTCTTTTACATAGCTATTTGTTTCCCTTAAAATCAGAAATCGGAATTGCAACCAAATTCTAGGAGTCTTATAATAAAAAATTGGAGCATTCTGTTTTTAGGATCCGAATCTTGGATGTGATCTATAATAATCCGAATTCTAGACTCTAAACTATGTATCAAATCTAATTCGAACTCTTTAGAAGTTCGACTCCAAACTCTTAAGAAGTTCAACTCCGAACTCCTAAGAAGTTCGACTCCGAACTCTTAAGAAGTTCGACTCCGAACTCTTAAGAAGTTCGACTCTGAACTCTTAAGAAGTTCGACTCCGAACTCTTAAGAAGTTCGACTCCGAACTCTTAAGAAGTTCGACTCCGAACTCTTAAGAAGTTCGACTCCGAACTCTTAAGAAGTTCGACTCCGAACTCTTAAGAAGTTCGACTCCGAACTCTTAAGAAGTTCGACTCCGAACTCTTAAGAAGTTAGACTCCGAACTTTTAGGAAGTTCAACTCCAAACTCTACAGATTTAGAATCTGATTTCTGATGAAACCAGACTCTGATTTCTTATATAATAGAATCCGAATTTTTCTTAACATAGACTCCGAACTTCACTTTGATTAGACTCTGAACCCTTGACTTGATTACACTCCGAATTATTAATTAGCCTTTACTTATGTATGCTTCATTCTAAAACGATGTCGTACATTCAGTTATACAAAGTTTGTTATAAAACGGTGTCATATATTTTGTTATAAACTAACCATTGTCTAAGTGACACATGTACAGGTCCCTCCGATCTTTAAGGAAAATATGACCGTTGAAGAAGGAGCCGACCTTACCTATAAATAGGAGCTAATTTGAAAGAGCTCGATACTGATGACAGATGAACAACTTGGTTTTGTGCATACATGCTGTAAAAGTGATTTCTAGAGAGAGAGGATCTTATTAACTCCCAAAGCTTCGTGCGACTCCGAATGTTGGTGATTACATTCGAGGGCTTCCGGGGATAGAAAGACAGAGGTGCCGACTACCTTAAAGTTCGAGGGCTTCCTTGCTGAGGAAGACATAGGTTGCCAACTACCTTGAAGTTGAGGGCTTGCGGGGATAGCAAGACAGAGACTCTGATCTTCGTATCGAGGGCTTACCCTGGTGTGGGTAAGACAGACTTGCTTGAAAGTATAAATCAAGGGATATTTATCCAAGGTTGTTGGATACCCTTATCTTTGGGTTAAAAGACTTATATCTTGTTACTTGTAGTTTAACTACTTGTTTATATTCCGCTGCATTTTGTATTATAAGGAAAGTATAACTTTCTTATACTTCCTTATTTGTACTCTGTTTCATTTATATTCTTTACGCTTTAAAGTAGAATCTCATATTGTAATCTTTTGTTAAGTTTCAATTTCTGGAACCATATTTCCAAAACCTACTTTCGGAATCTCTTTCCAAGTTTGTATTTGGTGTTAGAGGTGTTGTGAATTTTCTTAGTTGAACTTTGTTAAACTTAGCCCTAACTAAATTTAAAAGTTCCAAAGGAATTTTTAAAGTATACAATTCACCCCCCGTCTTGTATTTTGAGCATCTACATCATTATTTGGATCCTACATTAGGTTGGTTATGTATTTAGAAACTTTATTATCATTGTCCTTATCTAAAGCACACAGAGTGAGTGGTAATTGAATATTCAGATTAGCTTCTAAATAATGGGCCTTCATTTGATGCTAGGTATGCATAACCTATTAACACTCCATGGTGTAAACCATATCCCAAATATATTATTACTCATTATGTTATTATATATTAGTATTATTCTCTGTATCAAACATGGGGTTGATATCAACATTAATCACTAACTCAAATCATGCAATAAAAATCTGATCATTGTATATGTTTGAGTAGTATTGATCCTTTTTGGTATCTAAGTATCCTTAAAATTTAGATTGTAAAGCTCTTCTTCATTTACCCTTTTTTTTGATTCCTATGTTTAATACACATGTAGAGATTTTCCTTTTCCTCCTTATAACCTTTGAAAGTTTTTTATAGATGGTATTTTTGAGGGATTCTCTCATATATTTTATTGAATATACCCTGGATAAAGGATATGGATCATAAAATGTGATCATAGAAAATCATTGAGGTTCATTTTTTTAATATTCTCCTAATGGGGAAAACAACTTTTTTAGTGGAGGGGGTAATATGGCCCTAACCTAGGGGGTTGGGATGGACCTTGCTCTACTACTATCACAGTTAAACCTATTTTATTGTTTTAAGGGTGGTGGTGGAGGGAAAAATTCCCCTATCCCTATGGGTTGGGTCTATTCCTATACTACCTCTAAACTTACTGCCATGAAAAAAATTTCCTTCTAGGATTTTATTCTAGCTTAATTCATATATAGTATATTTTTTGGGTAATAATTACTTACTACAGAAGACTAATCTACTATTTTATGTTTTGATTTCCTCAAATGGTAGGCTTATCTAACCTTTTTTGAATCCTATTTAGAATTCATTTCAATTACTTGCTCTGTATGAATTCACATTTTTTTATATTTAGGTACAATAGTATTTCATTTGATAGAATAACTAGCATATGTGGTGATAGAACCTGTAACATGTAATGTGGAAATAACATTCCACACTTTCTAACTAGATGAGAATTTTTATCCTATAAAAAGAGTGAAATATAAATATTTGTATTCACCCATTACTCTAATACACTAGTCTAGTGGAGTATCATAGACCATTTGGCAGAGCATTTTCAAACCACTAACACATGAATATTTGAGACACTCGTGATTTTTTCCTAATTTAGGATTTCTAGCCCCTAATAAGAAAACTAGGTTAACATGGTGTCATATCTCATCTAGAACCTTGAAATGGATTGTATACTCTTTGTAGGGTAGGTAATAGTACATGTGTTAATAAAGAGTCACCCATAAGTTGTAACAAACATAAGTTATAAATTTATCCATCAATGTGTTGGGAATTTAATGATAAGGATTGTTTGTGTGTCAAGCATGAGTATTATTATATGTTCACCCTATTATATCCACACAAAAATATAATTTTATTCATTTTTATGAGGTTTTCTTTAACCTAGTTTGACCATAAAAGTTTCCTCCATACTTATTTATTAATGGAATCTCAAACATTCTAAATAATGGTAGCTACATCCCAGGGTACACGATCTGAGGGACGCACTGATGATAATCATTTACTTGAGTCTCTCATTCACTAAGATAAAAAAACCAATTATAAGTGATTATATTCCTAGTGTAGCTATAATTGGATTCTAAAATTCCTTAAAAAATTAGGGAAGATTTGGAATGGTTTGAACATGTGGAGGGACTTCTTTCCTTGAATTTTTTTTTATTTTTAGTAGGTCCTTCACAAGTTCTATGGGGATGACCTATATGTTTATTGGTCTTCGATTTACAATTGTTGGGAGGGACTTCATATTTTCAAGAGTTTTTATCATGGTTGGGACATCTACAACATATGTTATAGGGATAGACTCTTAGGCCATTTACATGATCACCACAGGGGGATGGATCTTCTTGAGTATTGATGTTTTAATTTATCTAATGGGGATAACTCCCATGTTTACTATTTTTTATTTTACCATCATAGGAATGGTCACTTTGGTTATTGATAATTTATGGGTTGGTAAAGTGAGGACCTCATTTTATCTCAATCGTCATACTATAGGGAGGGTCTTATGGTTGTAAACATTAGGAGGAATTTCATGGTGAGAAGATTCTTCATCCTGGTAATAACTTCCTTGTTTGGTCTTTATATCATGGTGGGGAGAACCAATATAATTATAGATATATGGAGGAACTCCAAAATCACTTGATCTTATCAAACTACAAGTATTATATCCATATAAAATGATTTCTTTTTTTCTACCATGAGGAGGACCTTTATTGTTAATTTTTTTGGCATCATGGGGAGGAAATCTATGATGGGTGCTCTGGGAAGTACCCTAGAGTAATACATTATGGTATTATGGGGATAAAATTTATAGTAATTTTCATTTAACATGGTAATCAAGGAGTCAAACTATGAATCATCTTTGAATGAGGTCCATTGGTCATATGTATCTTGAACTGTTTGTGAGTAACTATAAAGATATGATGATTAGGTTCAAAGATCCTAGAAGAAGAAAGGGTGGAGACTTTTCCCTAAAACTTTTCATCAAACTACTTATGTAGGGATATCCTATGAGAATTATTATAGGTTTTTAGGGTGAGAGTCTCAATATAAACTTCTAGTGATATTAGTGGTGCATAGTTGTAATGAACTTAATTGGTAGGATCCCTCCTAGGGTTCTCTATAATTTTTACAAGGATATACCATCATGTTTTGGAGAATTTAGATAATTTATGAGTATGGATCTTATCCAAGGTTTCAATAGCCAGATACCCCATACGGGTTATCCTCTTGGGTTCCTTGGTTTGGATCATAGTATTCAGAACATCAATTATCACTTCCCTAACAAGTTTATGTGGATTTAGGGATGGGTAGCATTAGAGATTATGAAAAATGGTAGGATCCCACCTAGGAAGGTTCTGAGTATATATAGGTATGGGTTAGACATCCTTCTCTAGTTCCCTTGGGTATATAATATGGATGTTTCCTCACTCTAGTGACATAATCCCAAATAAATTTTATGTAGATATGGGTGAAACTTTCCTTCCATTATCATATCATTAACTGGATGTCCTATGGGGATTAATCTACTAAATTTTCTCACAAGATTCCTCTTGGGATTTGATGGAACCATTGAGGTTTTACTCTTAAATTAATTTGTTCACTAGCTTGTGCTAGAGGGTTTGGGATGGTTATATATTTTTTTGAAACTGCAATTCTATAGTAGTAATTGAAACAATTTCATACATCTAGGATGACACCTTTTAGTGGTACATGAGCATATGATTTAATCTTTCATTACTCCCAGTATGGATAGATAATTTTATACATGTCAGTCTATTGAGATAATATTACATTTTTTATATGATGGGGATTATGAGAAGAAATCATAAGCAAGGAACTTTTTATTGCATCATCATAAGAAAAAGTGAATGGTTAATATACTTCTTTCATGGGTAGAGGATTTCACATCAGGTTCACTAATTCTTTTATATTATAGTTTCATTACCATGGTTTTCATTTTTTTTGTTTATAGACTATTATTCCAAAGTTTTATGTTCATTAGTTTCAGATGATGATGCTTCAAATTATGCATCAAGGTTGAGATTATAGGAGGTTAAATCATCCCCTAAAGGGTCTTATTGACTAATTTATAACTCCTTTATAGATTTAAGATGTGTTCATGAAATACTTATTAGTAAAAAAATTGTTTACATTTTTCATGAATGTGATTGATCATTATTATACACCAATGTGAACATCTGTAGATATCATAGGATCTCCATATATATATATATATATGAGATTCTTTATCATTTAACCTCATTGGTTTTTATAATATTTTTTAAATACATATATTTGGAAACTATATAATTTATCACAACCTAGGGAGGAATTAGGTTTTGTATAGTTTGGATCATACATAAGATAGGGATTTATTATGTAACTCCATCAAGGGGATCATAACCCATGTAGTTTGGTTTCACATAATGTGATGTGTCATACTATTTATGATCATGTAAACAGATCTAATGTGGTTATATTTAAGTTGATGCATCCATGACCAAATAAATTCCTTTTTAGGTTGTGCATCAAATAATAGTGATATACTTTACAAAGTCATACAACTAGGACCATTATGTATTAGATATTAAGATCATATAACTAGGACCAATTTTGAGTAGTTTAATTTCATGCAGAATAGACTAATAGGTCAAAGGTATCTATAAATGGTTGGTGTGAGACTTACTCATGAGTGGTCCTATCAATTTATCCTATCTATTTGTAACAAAACATAATAGGGTATGATTGGGGATTAATCCTAATTAGAGGTCCAAGATATTCTGGGCTCATCAATTAAGAATAGGTATGAGATTATTAATGTGAACATTTTTAGGGATTATACCTAGTTGGAATCCCTTTCAAGTTATCTTCTTCCTGTTTCTAACTATATTGGTATGAATGATTGTACACATGGGTAATATGAACAAGCAAGGGAATGTTGAGACTTACACTTGATCAGTATCTCATGCATTTATTTATAGATCTTTAATTATACATAAGGGAGGATGATAATCAATGAGAATGGGATTATGTATTACACCTAATAAAAGGTGGTTTTACATTAATGGTCTATTGGTTAAACTCAGGAGGTTGATTGAAAGATCAACCAGGAACTTGGTAAACATGGTTTTAGTTTAAAAAAGTTGATTCAGTTGTTCTAAGAGGGTTAGGATAGAAAATATTACACTGATCCTATGAGAGAGAGTCCCCATTATTTATATAATATATGATTGGATATATTCTGGGGATTTGATCAATCGTGTATGAAACCCATGGGAGGTATATTACATGATTCATGACTCCAATTATCGATGGAATACATGATATATGGAAGGTATCAAACTAATGGTCATTACCCAATTATGTATATTTTGAGGTTGCGGATGAGTCCTATGTGTATAAGGATTGGTAAAAGGTTTATTCATGTTAAAGAGTTTCAAAATAATCATTTATGAAATTAATTTATCCCAATTAATAGACCTTATATAATAGAGAATTTATGGTCTCTTCATGATAGGTAAGGAATGGTAATTTGGTGTTACTTATAGTAGGGGTGAGTAATGTGGTTACCTAGTATTCCTTATGGGGGCCTTGAAGAATCAGTGATTTAGTGTGCCCCTTCTAATTGGTCAAGAGATCTAGAACTATAATATTATATCATGGAATACATGGGTCATGTGGCACCCCAGTAAAATCATATATAAATTATGGGTGAAGTGGAACCCTAGTAAGCATATTTAGGATGGTTCTAAAAACCTCTATTTGAGGAAGCATGAGGGAAGTAGTTTATTGAAATTTTTGGGGGTTAAAAACCTTTTTAGGATAAAAACACCATGAATTATCATTATTTTTCAAAGGTTTTTACTTAAACAGTCACTTAAAGGTGAAATGGTGGTCTTGGAACATACAAGGTTAAATTCAAAATTCAATTTCTGAAATTTCAGATCTGGATCTCACAAATGGAATCCATGTAGCCTTTTTAAGATAAAAATAGTGTAGGTCATGGGGGATAGTAGCGTAAATTCTCATGACCATCTCACACTCCCTAGTATGGTGATTGGGAGATATAAGAGTAAAGCATAGGGTGTGGGTGGTTGAATGTAGGGTATAGGGCCAATTGACTAGACACAAGGATTCCTAGGCTTGAGAGTATAGGAATAAGAATCTAGGTGTAAGAAGGCCGATATAAAAATGCATGGCATAGAAAGTTTTTTAGAATGGGAGACTAGGTTCAAAGAGGCCTTGGTATTACAGGCCAGGTAAAAATTGGATCAAGCACTATAAGATCCTTCCACTTAAGATTATTAAATTTGATTGAATCATCCAACATTAGAAAATATATGTTTTAAAAAAAATGAAATACCGTAACATTCCACGAACCCTATGTATATAAATCCCTGATAAGAGGAAGTGAAAGAGATATTATTGAAGAAGAACAAGAAGAAAAAGAAAGAAATAATTTGGGTGACATGCCTTGATTTTGTTGAAGATTCCTAATGGAATTTGAGAGGATAAGAGGTGGGAGAGGAGAGACCTCTCTCACCTCACAACTGATATTGGTTGATTGTAAGAGGAGGAAGTGGAAAAGGGGAAATTCTCCAATACATTTAAATGAATAAATAACAATAATAATAATAGAATTATTATATTTAGTTAGTTAGTTAGTTTCTCAAGAAACATTCAATAAACACAATCTTATACATCTTAATTAAATAATAATAACAAATCTTTTAAATACCAATTTCCAATATCAAATAATAATGATAATATAATACAATACATAATATATTCTATTATCTTACATTATATTAAACATATTTTAAATTATTAAAAACAAATCTCAAAAACTTCATAACCATAAAAAATATATAGTATCATTATCATGATATTTTCATAAATCAAATATAAAGGTTTGTAGGAATTCAAGACTCAAAATCATAAATTTTAGGTTTATAAAAAAATACTCATGGTTTCCTTGCCTAGTCACTGAGATTGTGAACCGATAGTGCAATACCCATTGACTTAACACGCATATGTTACACTATCTCTATGCACAGTCCTTGGGACTATACACCAACTGAGAATCTCCCTAAATTTAAAAAATGATTTAAAATTTCAATATTGTCTTTCCTAACATATTATAAGTATAACATATACAAAAAAATAGAAAATTAGGGTGTTGCAATAACCAGAATGATTCATTTTAGATGGTGATAACAACAGTGTATTCATGTTAAATATCCACATTATAGGATAAAACATGAACCATATGAATATTATTTAAATATTTATAGTTTTTTTAGTGCATTTAATTCAAAAAGATCAATTTGGATAAAAAATTACATGTATATGAAAGTTAAATTAATTCACTAATTGTGATATTATATATTAATGTGGTTATATATTACTTAATGTAAATAAAATAATGTGATAAATATTTTTCTTAATTATACATTCATATTGAGATGTGAATAATTTATGAGATAAATTTATTCATTGATTTGGAGATGACACATTTAATAGAAATTCTATTTCAATCATATGGAAAATATATTCATGATTTTTAAAGAGGATTGGTATAGAATATTCAAAGGGGTGTTCATACATATTTTTATTGGGACTAAAATTTATAAAAATAATTATGGAATAGATATTAATCAAATTTATTCAGAATAATAATTTAAAAAACAAATTGTAATTAATGAAATATTTAACAAATATTGTATATGTATTGACATTATGTGAATGGTTTGAAACAAACCATGATGAATCGCATATTACTATAAAAAATCTAGAAATTATCAATGGAACTCTTGATTTTTTTCTGTATTATTATAGAATTAAATCACATTAGTTAAATGGGTATAAAAATAATTTTTGGGGTGGGGATATTAAATTGAAATAGTTTTCATCTAGAGGAGAGTTAATTATTGTTATGAGATATGTGTCCTAGTACTCTAAGGTAAAAAATAAATAAATACGAGTACCATTTACAAAAAAAGTTTTGTTGTTTCAAGATAAATATAACATCCTACCATTTTATAATGGTATATTTAGGTGTTATGTTATACGTACTTAAGTGTTATCCATGAACATAAGAGGGTGGAGACTAGCATTAAGGGTTTAAATATATCACATGGGGAGAAATTTTCCCTCTAATGGGTTATCAAAAGTCATATTAATAATAAAATGTATAAATAATTATACATAGAGTAATAACATAATAAATATAAATAATAAACTCTAACATAAATCTAGTAGTACCCAATGATTTCATGTAACCATACATGGTATAATCATAACCTATGTATAAGAAATGTTATATAAAAAAATTAAAATATCTCAAAATGAAAGTTTAAAAAGATGTTATCTACATAACTCCAATTCCATCAATAAAATCACTCTTTGAATCAAATATATCCCATCATTTACCTATAAAGTAATCATTCCATTATTGACATCACTACTAATTAAATCTATAATTATATAATATGTGATTGTTAAGGTGTGATATAAATCTCAATAAATAACTATTATGATTCTAAGAAATACATATAGATAAAAATTCACTTATGTTTATAATATTTATATCTAAAATATATTTAATAAATATAACACACATTATTATTTCACATCATAAAAATTCATGTTTAAAACATATAAGCCTAAAAAATTTAACCTTCTTCGGTCGATATTGTTGAATACATAGTATGTATTTCAATGTATCATAACCAAAAACATGGATTAGAATACTTAAATGAAATAATGGATCATAAAAATTGGTTTTAATTTATATAAATATATTAGACTGGTGCCTCATCATATAGTTATATCCAAGGCATAACATAAAACAACGTCAACCCTAGTGGTATCTTGTGTCAATTAATTACCTTAGAAAATGGTCAAGACTAAGTCATAAAACAACTCATAGTATACATAGTAATTATTAGTATCATACCATTTCCTAGAAAATGGTTTAAAAAACCATTTCATATCATAATATAATTACAACTCAATTTTCACCAACTCAAAGGTCTTTAATTTTTTAATTTATCATAATCTCCCTTTTTAACTGGGTTAAGAGGGAACCCTTAAATGTCCTAAAGGAAAATAAAAATGCATGAATTAAAGGATACATGGTCAAATGCCTATACCATGGCCTAGAGGCTGATACATACTCTCGAATACCCTCACTACAACAGACCCTTCTCATCTTCTTGTTAACCGTCCACTCTACTCTACCACCCATAATATTAAGTTTTTTGTTCAGAATTGCCGCCCATATAGAGTCCTTATATGGATTGTCTTGAATTACGATCATTTAATACCATCCATCACCAAGGATAAATGGTTTCTCCAAAATTTACCCAAATTAAAGTTGAAGAAATCACTTTTTAGTGCATCTTGGGTTATTGAATCCTCAGAGACCTAAGAAGAAACCTATAGACACATAGTCATTATGAAAATTGATTTGGCTATAAATTGGCCAAATTTGGGGATGATTTTATTTGAGTTATTAGAATAAAAAAATACATAATTAATTTAATTAAATTCAATGGGTTAGTCATAGGTTATTTATAGGGGTAGATTGGATGAATTTATTTTCTGATGATTTCAATTTCTTAAATTTGAGAGGGATTAATTCAATGAAATAAAACCACCCTCATAACTTAATAGTTTAATACCTAAAAAACCTAATTTTAATCACCCATACACTCAAAGTATAATTTTTATGAGAACTCCAAGGTAGACGAACGTATTAGCACTTGAAATGTTAGACCTTAAAATTCAATAAGGATGAGGAAGGAATAAATCATCAAATAAAAATATCTATTAAAAGAAATTATTAAACATTGATGGAATGATAAATAAAATCCAATTAAACCCCTTGAAACTTCATTTCATCAACCTATAAAAGGGTTATCCCTCCATTAATATAAATCTCTCAATGAGATATAGAATTTGACTTATAAAGGTATAATTGAAGAGAAAAAAATATGTAAATAATGAACACTCCACCATTTTGTGAAGAATTTTTCACGTTTTGGAGAAAATAAATTAAAAACATGTGTAAATGGTATCAATGTTTTAAATAGAAATAGAATAAAATAAAAATAATAACATTTATTAATCAAGTAAAATTATTTGAATAAACTTACAAGAGAAAAATAAATTTCTGTAGACAAAGCAACAACACAACATTACGATTGAAATAAAATAAGAAATCCCTCCTTTGAATTCACTATCATTGACTTAAATAGTAATTTTTAGAGCCTTGGGTAAACCCCCAATATTTACAAGTAATTATAATAGATTGGGGTTGGTATAGATGGGTGGAAAGTTTGTGGAATGGGGACCTTTCCACCCTTGTCCCAAAATCATATCCATCTTACATCCCTCCAACATACATGAAAAAATAAGCCTCTAGGTGTTCAAATATTGATTGGACATAAAATAATAAAATGTGACCCAATATATATTATATCATATGGTGATATTTCATTAAAATTAGATTCTTCTTCAAGGAGTTATCATTAATATAGTGGGTTTTCATTCTGGGCCATAGAATTTGGCGCAGAATTTTATCTTTAAATTGAGTTGCATGTGTCATCTCTAAAAGATTTGAATTAGCTATGTACACTACTTAATAAAATTTTAATAATGATTTCATATATCTATGGTTTAAATTTTATCCTAACTATAATTTTATAATGGATTTTATAATCATTTTAGTGGTTGAATATCCTCTTCACTTTGTCCATAATTTTCAGAATTGAATGTCCAAAATGGTAGTCTTCCCCAATGATTCTATTATTTATATAGAATTAAAAAATATTCCACATAAAATTTTTGACCTAATAATGAAATATTAAATTCAAATAAAGATTATTGGTTGTTTTATAAATTTTTTTAAAATTTTCTGAGTATCAGTTCAATTTAAACAATAATTGCAAACACGATATGAAAAGAAGTTCAAAATGTAAAATGAAATTGAAGTATCAAAAGGTGTTTGGTTTCATTTGTTGTAAACTAGGATTTTAAATGTCATGAATTAAAATATTAACTAGGTGATGTGTTGGAGTTTTCAACCATTAAGGAAGAATTTAAGTGCTCCCATAATGGGTACATGGGAAAGGTGATTGAAGAAGTTGCACACATATTGAAAAAATAGAACACTGGAGTTAGCTTCCCCTGAATACCTGGATGGAAAGATTAAAGTCAGTATCCCATACTAGATATCATATGATTGAAGATTTTATCCACATGTATTAGAAAATTACTAAAATTATTGATTTTTTCTATAATAGTTTAGAAAGTAGAGAAACCAAAAGAAGTTGGTTAGTGTCCCATTACAGGTGGACAGCTTATCGAGTTGCAGTTAAAGTGAAGAAAATAGATTCAAAGATTATAGAGAAAGATATATTGTCTATGGATCATCCACCCCCATGAAGTTTTGTATATGACTACTAAAATTAGTTAAGATACACACTTGTATGTAGTTTTCGGTGGACTCAATCTTAAAGTAAAATGGAATATTAAAGCTACTCTCACTTGAGTATATATGCTACAGAGTTCTTCAGAATTTTTTTGAAGTTTTTATAAGGAATCATAAATTCCCAAACAATTGTTTAAAGTTTTAATGAGTGGTTTAGAAAGGTTGGTGACAGACTAGAGGAACCCCAATTCAAAATAGAAGAAATATGAAAAAATCACTTAAGTCCAAGGACCACGGACATGAATTGAGCTTCGCGTTGCTAAATGACATGCATGTTCATCTCACATATCTAAATATTATTGTGTATCTAGATTAATAGTCATGTACTTAAATGTATTTATATGAAACTGAATGTTCCATATCCAAACTCGCATATCCAAATTTAGGCAACATAAGAGAATCGATTGAGGAGGTACATATATCCAAATCCTGATATGTGAAGCAAACATAATCATATCCCCACATACCTAATATCACTGTATATGGATTCTATATAGAGATTCATCTCAAATATTTTTTTATACATACAGGGTGAAATTATTTAGTTTTCCAAAATTGAATATTCCAAATGATAAATTCAAATCTGATGATGCCTATGTTGTGTATTCAAGATATAAACATCATGATACTTATTTAAGCCATGATCTAAGAAAATTTTGAGGAATATAGAAGGAGAACCACTATAAGTTATTCTTGATGGATTAAATGGATTTACTAAATCTTAAATAATGATGAAAATTAAGTTTATTCAAATCCTGCATATTCATAAAATCCTAAAATCATTTTTATCTAATTCTATTTAAATTTAAATGAAGAATGGATGAGTTACTTATATGTACAAATCTTAGATTAAAGTTTGTACTATTTTTTGTGAAGTTATTATGTCAAAATGAAATGAGTTCCATGAAAAATCTATTTTTTATAGTTGTGATGATTATTTAATGTGTGGAATTTCAGTGGAGTTATTTTTAAGAATATGTCGAGCCAACTGGTATTTTTATCTAAAGATATTTTTAGTTGGGCCTAGAAAAATGAAAAAGATGATAATGAGGGTAAGGTTATCATTTAGATGAGACCAACTATTTAAAAATAAAAAAAAATTGATTGTGAGAATTGAGGGTGATACATGTTCATGTGCTTTTCCTATACACAATTACTAAAATATCTCTATTCTTGGAAATAGGAGGCCATGCCCACTAAAAAAAGAACCCAACTGAACTAAAATGAAGATTTTAGGATAATACCATATGCATGATGTTGAGATTTGAGAAATCATGTCCTACAAATTTTAAATGGATTTTCTATTTTATAAGATAGAAAATAAATGTTAGTGACCTGTATATAAAATGAAAAAAATGAAGTGAGGGAAGTGTTAAACTCATAAAGAAATCGAAAGATGATGTGTAGAATATATGAATAAAATTCTTGAAGAAGTATCTTCTATATGTTGTAGTGAATATGATGAATGAGTCGTACATCATTATAATATCAGTTTGAGAGAGATAAAATATTGACAAGAAAAAGATCTCATGATATCCTTGGTTGCATAAGTTTGAAAAGAGAACATTATCAAGGTCAACTTATAGTTATATTATTGTTTTCTTTTGTGAAATTGAGTCACTTAAAGATATGAGGATGTGATGGATATAGAAGATCACGAGATCTCATTAAGTGATTCATCCAGGTTAGTAGATTCAATTAAAGAACTATAAAGTTTAGTTGTGGTGGAGACCGAGTTTTATACAGTTTATCTTGAATATTTGAAGGCATTCAAAGACTCTAATATGAGAATAATATTGGTTTTATTGATACAGAATCATTCTATGTGGATCTTATGATCAACTTATAAATAGAAACTTAAAATGAGCACTTTCATATATATAGTGTGACTTTGGGGAACCTTTGTGAATCAGCATATGTGAGGATAGCATGGTGTGAAGTCATGAGTATAGTGATAAACTACTAAAAATTCCATTGAGATATTGGAAAGTGAATTCCTATGTGATGAAAACAAGTGGTTGGTGAGACTTTGGATGAGAGATGATCATTAAGACTCTAATGTGGTTATAGTGAGAAAATCATGCACCATTTATAATTGAATGATATTGGTTATAGTGTAGAATACTTGATTGGGGTTCATAACCAATCAGGGAAAGGAGTAGGTCTTAGTATCAAACCTTGTCAAAATTCCTATGTTCATGTGCCTTTATTTATTACATTTTCTAAGAAAGTATGTGAGACACAAGAAGTAGTGTATCAAGACTAAATAAGTCTAGGAGTTTGAATTGAAAAGAAACAAATTCATAAAAAAATTAAGTGACTAATGATTCACCTCTCCCCACTCAGTGGTCCACTGAACTTGTGCCACTGCAACTACTATCAGAGAAAACATAGGTTCCCTATAAAAAGATCCACACTAGTATCTATCCCAATCAAGCCAGATACTGAATTCTCTTATAAAAAAATATGATGAATAAATAGGAAAGAAAACTGAGAAAAATAACAAATAAGGATTATAAAATATCATTATATAAGGGTAATTAGAATGGTATTGATTTAGTTACTAAATATATAGTTTTTTATTCCTCTAATGCTGCTACACAAAAGGAAAACAGCATTTTAGCGGCAGTTTTTCGTGTTGGTTTTCAAAACCACTGCTAAATGTTTTCGACCAAGAATTTAGCGGCGGGTTTTTAGTAGTGTTTTTAAATACCACCACTAAATGTTTTAAAATGTATTTTATAATTTTTTTAAAATTTTTTCCAAAAAAATAATTGATAATTATTTTTAGTGGTGGTTTTTTTTAAAAAAACCACTGAAAATGGCGGTGATTTTTTCAAAACCACCACAAAATTGAAGAAAAAACATTAAAAGAATAGTTAGTTATTAATTATTAACTATTATTTATTATTTAAAATCATATGTAGTTTATTATTTATAATTTTAATTATTTATAATGTTTCGATTAATAAATATTTATAATTATTAGTTAATAATACTTTTAAAGTGAAAGCAAATCTTCAATAAGTAGAAAATCATACTTCGGCATCAAATGATCATAAATTTTTATTTGAGAGTCAGTTTTAGCTCCATGACCAATCAAATCAAAGCTTATGTAATGATCTAAAACAAAATTAGATTTAAATTTCGTAATAATTAAAAGAATAAAATTTATTGTAGTTTCAATTAAAGTCATAAATCGAACTAGAACTTTAAACAACCCTAACTTTTGATTCGGGTGTCCATTGGAGTCATACCACATATCAAATCGAAGCCTAAAATGTGATCTATGTTATGTAAGTTTGGGATGAGATCTTTGAGCATTGTCCCTTTTTTCCCATAAAGGCCCAGGAGGCCTTCAAAATGGAGTTTTTAGTCATTGACCCCAATTTCTTAAAATTCAAATAGCTTTAACTTTTGATCCAGGTGTTCGCTCGGCCTGAACCATATATCCTATCGAAACTCATTTCATGATATCCGATTTGACTAGTTATGGAGCTAAAAAAGGACTCTTAGGTCATATTTTAGGGACATTTCAATGTTTTTAGGAATTTTTGAGTTTCTTAAGGTTTTAGAGTTTGTTTATTTACTTATTATTTATTTATTATTAATTTATTCATTATTTATTAATTATTTTTTAATTATTTTTTAATTATTTTTTCATTATAAATTATTTATTATTTATTATTTATTATTTATTATTTATTATTTATTATTTATTATTTATTATTTATTATTTATTATTTATTATTTATTATTTATTATTTATTATTTATTATTTATTATTTTGTATTTATTATTTATTTGATTATTATTTATTATTCATTTATTCATTCATTTATTTATATATTTATTTATTTATTTAATATTTAATATTTATTTATTTATTTATTTATTTATTTTATTATTTAGTTATTATGAACACATTAATTTTTAATTTATTTTTAATTTATTATTTATTTATTTATCATCAGTTTATTATTCATTTATTATTTATTTATTTATTTATTTATATATTATATATTTATTCATTATTCGTTATTTATTAATTTTTTATTAATTTTTTATTTATTATTTATTTATTATTTATTAATTATTTATTAATTACCAATTATTAATTACCAATTATCAATTATGAGTTATTATTTAATATCTCTTATTTTTTTTTTTTTTATTTTTTTTTTTTTCATTTATTTATTTATTTATTCTTTATTATTTATTCTTTATTCTTTATTCTTTATACTTTGTTTTTTATTTATTAATTTATTTTTTATTTATTAATTATTTATTAATTATTAGTTGATTGTTCAATATTTATTATTTATTTATTTATTTATTTATTCATTCATTCATTATTTATTATTTATTAATTATTTATTTATTATTTATTTATTATTTATTTATTATTTATTACTTATTTATTATTTATTTAGTAATTGTTTATTAATTTTTAAATATTAATTATTAATTATCAATTATTAGTTATTAGTTATTATTAATTATTAATTATTTATTATTTATTATTTATTATTTATTATTTATTTATTTATTTATTTATTTATTCATTCATTCATTTATTTATTTATTCTTTATTCTTTATTCTTTATTCTTTATTCTTTATTCCTTATTCTTTATTCTTTATTATATATTAATTTATTTTTAATTTATTAATTACTTATTAATTGTTATTTTATTATTCATTTGTTATTTATTTATTTATTTATTTATTCATTATTCAATATTTATTAATTTTTTTTAATTATTAATTAGTAATTAGTAATTAGTAATTATTTATTATTTATTATTTACTATTTATTATTTATTTATTATTTATTATTTATTATTTATTATTTATTATTTATTATTTATTATTTATTTATTATTTATTATTTATTATTTATTATTTATTATTTATTATTTGTTATTTATTATTTATTTATTTATTCATTCATTCATTCATTCATTCATTCATTCATTCATTCATTCATTTATTTATTTATTTATTTATTTATTATTTATTATTTATTATTTATTATTATCTATTAGTTATTTATTTTTCATTTTTATTTTATTTTATTACTATTTATATATTATTTGTTTGTTTGCTATTAATTTACTATTATTTTATTATTAAATTATTATTAAATTCTTACTTATTTTTTATTTATTTTTCATTATTATTTTGATATGTATTTCTTATTTATTTATATATTATTTACTTATTTAATTATTCTTTGTTTATTCTTTATACATCAATATCTTTTTATTATTTAAATATTATTTATTTGTTTATAATTAATTTATTTATTATTTATTATTAATTATTAATTATTAATTAATTATTTCTAATTTATCTCTAATTTATTTGTTTGTTATATATTTATTCATTATTTTTTTATTATTTATAAATTAAATATTAGTTATTAGTTATTAGTTATTAATTATTAATTTATTTTTAGTTTTTTTATTATTTTTTTTATATTATTAATTTTTTATTAATGAATTATTAATTTATGTATTATTTTTTTCAATTAATATAAATATATAAGTATATTAAATTCTATTTATTTACCACATGAAGATCCTGTTAGAGTGGTAAAGTCTTTGGGGAATAAGTAAGAGGTAAGGGGTTCAAATCTCACCCAACACGGAATTTATATATATGGCATGGACATGGGCATGATCTTTTTAATAATAAATAATAAATAAATAGTTAATTAATTAAAAAGATTAAAAAAATAAAAATTAAACAAATTAAAAACAATTTAGGGATGGTTTAAACTACCACTAATTGATTACCGACACACGATTTAACGACGATTTTTCAAAACTGTTGCAAAATGATTTAGCAGTGGTTTAAATTATCGCTAAATAAAAATTTTGGCATTGTGCTAGTTGAAGTTGTGAAGAACCTGAAGAGATCAAAACTATGAAGGAATTCTTCTCTCCTATTTGAATTTATCTAAATAAAGTTCTTGATGAAGTTATTCTATATATAATTGGTTTTATCAAGGAACTATTTGATAAAAATCATATCTAGATAAAGAAACTGATGTTATGGAGGATGTATTTGAAAAATATATTGTAAGAGAAAACACCCTCTCAAAACCGATAAAGGCCAAGAGTGAAACAGCCTCACTTTTAAATTATAACATGACTTTGATGGATAAAAATTTTCAAAGAAAATTTGTTGAGAATGAAGTTTTTTAAGTTGTTATTACTGATGTAATCAACACACAAGAAAATCTACACATGGTAACTGTGAATTTCAATGATTCGTGGTTGGATATGAAAGAAAAAAAGAGTGAAAGAACTTTATAATTCACTTCAATAGATAATAAGTATGCATTATGAACAAGTTTAGAAAATGAATAGTTATTGGGAAGGAATGTTGGGGTCATTGGAAGATGATAAGTACACCCCCAACATGAAGTGCCTTGAGTTGGAAATCTGGTCGAAAATATGAAAAAAGAAAAATCTAAAACTTCCTAATAATTTTAGAAAAGATATACTACCACGCATACTTTTCAAGTGATTCATTCATCAAATGATCCTAAAAATGGTGGATCAAAAATCTTGAGGTCGTGTGGAGAATTTTCCACCTCAATCGCATGGAAAAAAGGTAACCCATAGTGCAGATAAATTGGCTTACACTAAATATGTAATTTTTGGGAGTTCTAGACAAAAATTAAAATCTATAAAGACATGGAAGGAGAAAAATGGCGGTACTACCACAAATATTTCAAGGAAATAAGTGAGTAATTATAATAAAAATTTCCCCCAAAAAATATCCCCAAAAATTAGTTTTTCATCCCAAAAACAGAATATGTTTCATGTTGAACAATCTACATCTAAAGTGAAAATAACAATACTTATTGGATGGTGTTAGTACTTCTATAGATTCATGCATAGAGTTATTGATTTATAACACAATATGTTTGTAACGTCCCGGTTTTGGAAACTACCTAGAGGCGCCCCGTACCCGATTGGTCACATGGCCTCAAGCACATTTCTCCGAATGTCAGAGGCTTCCGACTAGCAGTGAGGGCCTTGGGTGTGTTATGGGGGGAAACTATGCCCTCATTGGCAGAGTACACAGTGGAAAAGAGAAACAATAAACAACACATACAATAGTAGGAGTAGTAAATATCCAACAATATTAAATAGAAGAAGACTAAAATAATAAACAACTGGAGCACACATACATATATGAAATGATGCATGATACATATGTCTAGGAAAGTAGCCAAACAAGTCACAATGATAGCAATACAATAGTGCAAACCAAAGTACAAAAGAAAGGTAAACAGATAAACTCCTCAGCATCGCAACCCTCGGCTTAGTCCCATGCTCTCCTGCTCTAATGCAATCAAGTACTTGAAGTTGAACGGCGCTTGCCCTTGTATATACCTACAGTAATATAATCTGTTTGGGCCCAAAAGCATGACCCAAATATGGTGTGAGACTAAATCCCAGTAGGAAACCACACGAAGATCTATGCCTAATAGTCTGTGAGCATATAGGAGGTAATAGTACAGTAAGAATTAAACAGTAAATAGTAAATAGGATGATACACATAGTAAACAGTCCACAGATCAACAAGCAGCAGTGAAGAAAATAGCTAACCACAAACAGGAATCCCTCTAAGAAGTACTCACAGCCATCCCCTCTGGTCCTATCCAAGAAGTACCAACAACCCTCTGGGTAGTACACTCAGCCTAACCCCTCTGGTTTGGTCATATGAAATTATAATACTCTCTTAGGAAGCATGCTCAGTCAATTCCCCGTATGTTCTAAGGTAGTCAGGGACTCTTTGAGGATGATCACGCGGTCAATTCCCCTTATATTTCCAAGGTCTAGAGACTCTCTGAAGAATCTCACTCGGTCAATTCCTCCTATAACCTCAGGTATATCACAAACTCTCTGAGGAAGCTCACTTAATCAATTCCTCTTATAGCCTGGAGTGGTTTACGAAAATTCAAACAAACAAAGACTCTCTGAGGAAGCTCACTCGGTCTATCCCCTTATAGTCTATAAAGATCAAGACTCTCTGAGGAAGCTCACTCAGTCTACCCTCCTATAGTCTATAATATCCAAGACTCTCTGGGAAGCTCACTCGGTCAATCCCCTGTAGTCTATAATGTTCAAGACTCTCTGAGGAAGTTCACTCGGTCTATCCTCCTGTAGTCTATAATATCCAAGACTCTCTGGGAAGCTCACTCGGTCAATCCCCTATAGTCTATAATGTCCAAGACTCTCTAAGGAAGCTCACTCGGTCTATCCCCTTATAGTCTATAGCATCAGGTTCTCACGGCCATGTGCCAGTCAGTGTAAAATAATGCTATAAGGCCAAATTAAACCTACAGATCTACTTGGATAACCAGTCTACAACATAACAAACATGTCAGGGAACAAAACTCCATCTTATGGTCATAAGGCATGGAAAACTTGTATAACGGCCGAAGGCTGAACAAGACCAAAAGGTCGTAAACAGAACAAGGCATGGTAAAAACATCCAAGCATATAAATTATCCTCATACATAACCAAATTACCTCTACACAAGCATACAATCAAGGCAGAAAGACAACAGGGGAAAAACAGTAAACATGCAATACCCCGTTCAAGGGTATTGGTGGAAATTGTACATAAAACACAAAGACTTTGAATGGAAAGGAACAAAACACCTACCTTGATGATAGGAGATTGATATACTTTAACCACGAGGATTTAATCTCCTTAGAACGTCGTAGATCTAAAAAAATGAACAAAACGTTCAACCCGTGATAACTTGCAAAAGAGGAGGAATTGGAAAACGATGCTCTAGAAGAAGGAAGAGCTTACTATTGCAGTTCCAACACAATCGATGGTTGTCGATTCGGAGAACGAATAGAGGCTTGGGGGCTCAGAGGAGATTCACAGTCGTACGGTCTCTCCCGGTCGAAGAACACCTAGAAGAAGACAGTTCTGGGGTTAAGACATGACCCTGGTGCGTTTAATGAAAAAAAAACAAGGTACACAGCGTGTACTTTTTAAGTACACGGTGTGTACTCGCCTTTTCTGTACTCTAATTTAGGCGGCCTCCAAATCACCCCTACATGGCCATGTGCATGATCATGACACAGCCAACACATGGCCTCGAGTGGCATCAAAGTACACGGCGTGTACTTATAAAGTACACAGCGTGTATTTCAAAAATTTCTAGAAACTCCTCTTTTCTCAAAAACTCTAAAAAAAGGAAAAACATACCTAAAATGATGGTATGGCTTCTTACAAACTCTCCCCTTAAATAAATTCATCCCTGAATTTCCCTGGTGAGGTGTAGAAGAAGAAACCCCAAATAGCTCCAGCCACTGTGATCATACATCAGCCTCCCTCTCCCAAGTCTCGTCCTGTACTCGCCCATGCTACCATAGCACTCGTACCAAAGGAACAAACCGACCAAGGAGAACCTTCGTACTGCGATCGAAAATCCAGATAGGATGCTCCTCAAATGATGCATCCTCTTTGAGCTCAACCTCCTCAGGTTGAAAGAGAATAGATGGATCTGAAAAGTAACGTCGGAGCTAAGAAACGTGAAAGACTTCATGCATAGCCCGACACCTCTGAGGTAACTGCAACCGATAGGCAACCAGCCCAACTCTCTCCAACACCTCAAACAGACCGACGTATCGTGGTGAAATCATATCCTATCTCTGAATCCTCTTGTGTCCTAACCTCAGTGTGACACACAGGAAAACATGATCCCCGACCTCTAACTCCAGAGGTCGTCTCCGCTGATCAATATAAGACTTTTTTCGAGATTGTTCTGTAGCCATCCTCTTACGAATAAACTCTATCTACTCTGATGTCTCCTGAACAAGACGAGGTCCCAGAAAAGCCGCCTCTCCTACCTCCAGCTAGCATAAAGGTGATCGGCATGACCTATCATACAAAGAATCGTAAGGTTCCATATAAATAGTCGCCTGAAAACTTTTGTTGTAAGAGAACTCTACAAGAGGTATATGCTTCTCCCAAGAACCTCCAAAGTCCAGAATGTAAGCTCGGAGGATATTCTCAAGCACCTGAATCGTATGCTCGGACTGGCCATCTGTCTAGGGATGGTAGCCTGTACTCAAAAGTACCTGTGTACCCAAAGCCTTCTGAATCCCCTTCCAGAACCGAGAAGTAAAACGCGCATCTCTGTCTGAAACAATGGAGTGTGGAACTCCATTTATATGTACAATCTCTCGGATGTACAACCGTCCCAACTCATCAACACTGAAGGTCTCCTTGATCAGTAAGAAGTGAGCAACCATCATGAGTTTATCAATAACAACCCATATTGTGTCATTCCCTCGGGGAGACCTCGGCAAACCTATCACAAAATCCATCACGACATCGTTCCACTTCCACTCCGGAATGGGTATCTGCTACAAAATACATGTTGGTCACTGATGCTCCGCTTTCACCTACTGACAAGTGGAACATCTCATGAAAAAACCAGAAACATCTCTCTTCATACCAGGCCACCAATACTGGCGGTGTAGATCACAATAAATCTTGGTGATTTTAGTATGAACTGCCCAAACTGAGGAATGAAAGTCCTGAATCAACTCCTCGTGTATGTCTGCTGGCACCCATACGTGTCCCTGGAAACGCAAGATCGCATCCTCACCCACTGTCCATCCAGGAAGAGGGTATTCTCCTGACACTCTATCCCATAGGACTAGGCCTTCTGAGTCTGATAGATACCTCATCCATACCAGATCAAGAAGTGTAGAGGTAACATATATAGAATATATAAAGGTCTACCCATGTCTATCTTGCACCTCCAAATGAATCTCAGAGAACAGATCCATAAGCTGCCACTCACTGCTGGCCTCCTGAACTTCCTGTATCTGAGTTATCCTACTCAACGCATTAGCCACTACGTTGCCCTTTCCCGGTGTATAGGAAAGATCAAAGTCAAAGTACTGAAGATACTCGACCCACATGTGTTATCTCAAATTCAGATCACACTGAGTGAAGATGTACTTGAGACTCTTGTGGTCGGTAAACACCACAAAGTGATCTCCCAGAAGATAATGTCTCCAACAGCGTAAATCATGGACAACAGCTTCCAACTCCAGGTCGTGCGTTGGGTAATTCCTCTCGTGTGGCCTCAACTGTCGAGACTCGTACGTGACAACTCCATCTCCCTGTATAAGCACAGCTCCCAGCCCGATACCTGAAGCATCACAGTAAATAGTGTAGCTCTTTCCCGGCTCTGTCAAGACTAGTATCGGTGCTGAATTCAACCTCACTTTCATCTCCTGAAAGGATGAATCACAGGAATCTAACCATAAGAAATTTTCCCCTTTCTTGGTCAGAATTGTCAGTGGTGCTTCTAGGCGTGAAAAGTCCTATATGAAATGCCTATAGTATCCAGCCAGCCCTAGAAAACTCTGCACCTCCAAGAAATTATTCAGCTCCTCCTAGGAAACTACAGCTCTCAATTTCTCCGGGTCTACTGATACTCCTATATCTGATATAACATAACCCAAGAAGTGAATCTGATCCATCCAAAAGTGGAATATTTAGAGCTTAGCATATAACTGATGCTCTCTCATTGTACTCAGAATGATCTCAAGATGGGTAGCATGGTCGTGTCGAGTGTGAGAGTACACCAAGATTTCATCCACAAAAACAACCACGAAGGAATCCAAGTATGGATGGAACACTCGGTTCATTAGTGCCATGAGAACTGCAGGTGCGTTCGTGAGACCGAACGGAATAACCATATACTCGTATAGACCATAACTACTCTGGAAAGCTGTAAAAGGTATATCAGATGGTCTAACGTGCAACTGATGATAACTGTATCTCAAGTCAATCTTTGAGAACACTCAGGCTCATTGAAGCTTATCAAAGAGATCATCGATTCTCGAAAAGGGATATCAGTTCTTGACCATCAATTGGTTTAGCTTCCAATAATGCACATAAATCCTGAGGTTGTCGTCTGCCTTCTTCGGAAACAGGACAGGCGAACCCCAAGAAAAAGTACTAGGTCGGATGAGACCCTTTTCATACAACTCCTCCAACTGCTTTTTGATCTCCTGCAACTCAGGTGTAGCCATCCTATAAGGAGGAATGGACACTGGTGTCTCTACTGGCACGAGCTCAATAGAAAATTCTACCCCACGCTCTGGAGGAAAACCTGAAAAGTCCTCTAGAAAGACATCTCTGAAACGATCCACCATTTGAGGAAATTCTAATTGTGAAGTCCCCTGGTCATCCATATATAGACTAGAAATATGGGTTGTAACTCCTCCTAGACCATGATGCTCGGGTCCTGCTCGACTCGCCTGGACATCCCACTCGCTTCTATGAAGAGAGGATCCACCCTCTGGTGATACGAAACTTACCCTGTGGCGATAGCAATCAACGACTGCCTGGAAGGGAACTAACCATTCCATTCTGAGAATGACATCATAGCTCATCATCTCTAGGATATATAGGTCCCATACGAAGTGACACCCTAAAACCTCAAAAGGGCACTCTCTGCACTGACGTACACTAACTAATCTAGTCCCCAACAGTGTGTCAAGCGTCAAAGCATCGGTAGAGAAAAATATGCAGAGCCCAAGGCTCTCCACAATAGCAACAGATGAAAATATATGCTTAGCACTAGTATCAAAAAGAGATGAAGATAAAAGTGAGGCTACTAAGATCGTACCTAGAACTGTGGAAGGTTCGGGATCCTTATCCTAATGTTTCTGCTCCACAGAAAAAGTTTGGCCTGTACCATGGCCCTGAGACCCTAGCTGACCACTCTGAGCTGATCCACTCTACTGTCACAGGTAACCTAGTGACTAACCACCGTGGTCATGACCTCCACCTTGGCCCGCACGTCCGGAAGAACTCCAGTTCCCAGACTGGTGAGAAATTGGCGATTCATCTCCTGAACATGGGGTCATAGAAGAACCCTTACCACCAACTGTAGGTGAGAAGATCTGACAAAAATGCTGAAGATGGCCCATATTGCCGCAAGATCGGCACTCCATTGGGTCTCTCTGGAACTGAGGCCTAGTATGCCCGCTCCTCCCGCACTGGTAGCATACTACCTGGCTGCCCGAAGATACATTCCACCTACTATGATCTCCTCGAGAAGAATCCTTGCAGCGCTTCCTACTATCAGTAGGAGGAACACTAACTCTGGATGTCGAACCACCCTAGATCACTACTCCATAATCCCTCAGATTGCACTCAGTGATCAGCATCAATTTGACGATAGATGATATCAAAGTCAACCTGAAGATGTTCATCTACGAGCGGATGTCATGCCTCATACCATCCTTGACCTTCTGTGCAAGGAACAACTCATCACCTGCTGGAATCTGCGTGAAACATTGCAGCTCGGTAAAGCGAGATGAGTACTCCATAATAGAAAGATTACCCTGCTCCAGACTTATAAACTCTCGGGCTTGATCGGTCCTCAAGGTCTCCAGGTAGAAGTAATCGTAGAAGATGCATAGAAACTCATCCCAAGTCATACTCTGCTGGCGTCCTAATTGCAAGATCACCTCCCACCACCTCTTGGAGGAGTTTCAGAGCATATCGGTAGTGAGATTCACCCTCTTCTCTGGAGGTATCTCCAGATGCTCAAAAAATTTCAGCGTGGCCTCTAGCCACAACTCTGCATCCTGAGGTCTTACTTCCCTTGATAAAGTAGTAGGATGTTGTTGCTAGAAAACCTGATTCAATTCTGCCATCAACGGGGCAGGAGGCGAAGCTACCTAAAAGGTCTGCATCATCCTCTAAAAGTGTTCCCTAAACTGTGCATCAGTGCCTGCAACTGGTATAACTGCTGGTGCCAAGCCTGGCACAAGAGGAGGATCTACAGGAGGTTCCTGATCAGCCATATCTGGTGTCTGATCACCGTCTGGCAGCTGACGTACAACCAGAGGATGTCTCAGTGGAATAGCTCTGAAAGGTCAAAAGCACACCTTAGATCAGGATTATCAAAGACTGAGAATACAAGATTAAAAGAGGGGAATAAAAGAAATAAATATTCAAGTTTTACAAAACATGACTACACGGCGTGTATAAAAACTACACAGTGTGTTTTTTTAAGCCATTCACATGGGCGTGTACTTCTACCACAACTGGTCGTGTAATGCCCCAACCACACAGCGTGTTGTCCCCACACACGGCGTGTACTTGAACTCCATTCCCCTACCTGAGTATCTTTACACGGCTAACCCACATGATCCTCTTAATCCTAGACTACACGGCGTGTTAAGGAAGGACGCGGTGTGTACTAGACTAGGTTTCAACGACCCGTGTTGTTAGTTACACGGCCGGCTACATGGTTCCCTATACACGGCATGCTTCCTAAGAACATGGTGTGTACTTAAAGGTTTTCCCCGACCCGTGTTGTTTGTGACACGGCCGGGTACTTAGGTTACATGGAACGGCATGTGATAACAGGACACGGCATGTAAAGTCAAAGTTTCATCCATCTGTGTCATTAGCCACACGGTTAGACACACAGTCACTACAACACGGCGTGTGCCTACCATACACGGTGTGTTTCTGAAGATTTTTCACAACCCTGTGTTTCTTCCCACACAGTCAGTGAAACAGTTTAAAAACTACATTGTGTGTATTAAAAATGTACATGTTGTCTATTCTGTGTTTTTCTGGTCAGTAGATCAGAAACTGCTCTGAAGCCCAGAAAACACATAAAACAAGAGTTAAGGTGCCAAATTCCGATCCGTGAGGGCCCATACTCCCTGCGAATCAAATCTTGGCATCTTATACAAGTTATAACAAGGAAACTAGGCAATGATCCACCAAATTCTGGTCCATGAGGGCCCATAACACCTCAAGAAACAAAGTTTGGCATCCATTTAAGCAAAGTACTACACAAACAATTCTCTATCAAATAGTAGAGATTCTATCAAAGCATCTATCACCACAGCCTGCATAATCTACACAACGTCTATCACAACAACATGAAATCACTAATGCATCCTAGATGGCATGGCAAGAATGCATGACATGTAATTTTTAAAAAATTCCTATATGATGCATGAGATGGTATACCCTCATCTCATCAGGTTACGATAGAAATAGAACCGCAATAACAACAATGGTAACAGCACAAAGAATGTGAATCACCCAACGGTGAAATAAAATAAACTGTAAAAGTGAAAACTAGTAAAACTGCAATAAACAAGGTAGTATGGCTTTTCCATGTACATGGGTTAGCTAATTCCAGTCATAGATTATTACCAAGTACCTATTCTATCATATCCCTAGATATAGGCTCCAAAAAGTAAGTCAAGAGAAAATATTTCCTCTGATACCACTTTGTAACATCCTGGTTCTGGAAGCCACCCAGAGGCGCCCCGTACCCGGTTGGTCACATGGCCTCAAGTGCATTTCCTCAATCGCTATAGGTTTTTGACTAGCAGCAAGGGCCTTGGGTGTGTTTGTGGGGAAACTATGCCCTCCTTGGCATAGTACACAGTAGAAAAGAGAAACAATAAACAACAAATACAATAGCAGAAGCAATAAATATCCAACAACAGTAAACAGCGGAAGACTAAAACAATAAAAAAACGGGAGCACACATACATATATGAAATGATGCATGATACATATGTCTAGGAAAGCATCCAAACAAGTCACAATGCTGGCAATATAATAGTGCAAACCAAAGTACAAAAGAAAGGTAAACAGATAAACTCCTCAGCATCGCAATCCTCGGCTTGGTCTCATGCTCTCCTGCTCCAATGCAATCAAGTACTTGAAGTTGAAGGGTGCTTTCCCTTGTCTATACCTGCAGCAATATAATCTGTTTGGGACCAAAAGCATGACCCAAATAGGGTGTGAGACTAAATCCCAGTAGGAAACCATCCGAATATCTGTGCCTAGCAGTCAGTGAGCATATAGCATGTAATAGTATAGTAAGTAGAAAACAGTCAATAGTAAACAGGATGATACACACAGTAAACAATCCACAGATCAATAAGCAGCAGTGAATAAAATAGACAACCACAAACAGGAATCCCTCTGGGAAGTACTCACATCCATCCCCTCTGGTCCTATCTAAGAAGTACCAACAACCCTCTGGGCAGTACACTCAGCCTAACCCCTCTGGTTTGGTCATATGAAATTATAAGACTCTCTGAGGAAGCACACTCAGTCAATTCCCCTTATAGTCTAAGGTAGTCAGGGACTCTTTGAGGATGATCATGTGGTCAATTCCTCTTATAGCCCCAAGGTCTAGAGACTCTCTGAAGAATCTCACTCGGTCAATTCCTCCTATAGCCTCAGGTCTATCACAGACTCTCTGAGGAAGCTCACTCGATCAATTCCTCCTATAGCCTGGAGTGGTTTACAAAAATTCAAACAAACAAAGACTCTCTGAGGAAGCTCACTCGGTATATCCCCTTATAGTCTATAAAGCTCAAGACTCTCTGAGAAATCTCACTCGGTCTACCCTCCTGTATTCTATAATATCCAAGACTCTCTGGAAATCTCACTCGGTCAATCCCCTATAGTCTATAATGTTCAAGACTCTCTGATTAAGCTCACTCAGTTTATCCTCCTATGGTCTATAATATCTAAGACTCTATGGGAAGCTCACTCGGTCAATCCCCTATAGTCTATAATGTCCAAGAATCTCTAAGGAAGCTCACTCGGTCTATCCCCTTATAGTTTATATCACGAGGTTCTCACGGCCCCATTCCAGTCAGTGCATAATAATGCTATAAGGCCAAAGTAAACCTACTGAGCTACTTGGATTACCAGTCTACAGCATAACAAACATGTTAGGGAACAGCACTCCATCATATGGTCACAATGCATGGAAAAAAGGTATAACGGTCGAAGGCTGAACAAGACTAAAAGGTCGTAAATAGAATAAGGCATGGTCAAAACATCCAAGCATAGAAATTATCCTAATACATAACCAAATTACCTCTACACAATCATACAAGCATGGAAGAAAGACAATAGGGGAAAAACAGTAAACACGCAATACCCCGTTCAAGGGTATTGGTCGAAATAGCACATAAAACTCAAATACTTCGAAAAGAAAGGCACAAACCACCTACCTTGATGCTAAGAGATCGATATACTTGAACCATGAGGCTTGAATCTCCTTATAACATTGTAGATCTATGAAAACTCACAAAAATTTCAACCCATGATAACTTGTAAAAGAGGAGGAATTGTAAAAAGATGATCTAGAAGAAGGAAGACCTTACCTCTTCGGTTCCAACGCAATTGACGGCGGTTGATTCGGACAACGGACAGAGGCTCGGGGGCTCGGAGAAGATTTGTGGTTGTATGGTCTCTCCCAATCAAAGAACACCTAAAAGAAGACAGTTCTGGGGTTAAGACGTGACTCTGGTGTGTTTAATGAAAAAAAACAAAGTACACGGCGTGTACTTTTGAAGTACACGGTGTGTACTTGCCTTTTCTGTACTTCTCTTTAGGCGGCCTCCACATCACCCCTACATGGTCGTGTGCATGGTCATAACACGGCCAGCACATGGTCTCGAGCAGCATCTAAGTACATGGTGTGTACTAATAAAGTACACCGTGTGTATTTCAAAAATTTCCAGAAACTCTTCTTTTCTCAAAAACTCTAAAAAAAAGAAAAACATACCTGAAACGAAGGTATGGGTTCTTACAATGTTGGTATTTGGAAATCATAGAAGTCCTAAATTAAGGGGTAACAAGTCTTTAGAAATTAAACAATCTACTGTTACAAAGAATGAGACCTCATATAAAGGTAAGAATCTAATTCTTATAAACATATATGAAATCTTGAAGAATTTCTACGAGATATGTATAATAGGTGGTCATAGCTATGATGAATACTGGTAGAATTTTTCTAGGTACCATAGATTTATTAAAGATTAAAGAGAACCACCACAAGACGAGAAGATGCTTAAGAAAGAAAGTGTTTCTACCTTAGAAAAGCATACATCTCCCAAGATGTCAAAGAAGGATCAGGAGGATGTTAAATACTTTAGGAAAAAATAAAACTAGTAGGTATTTTAAACTCTTAAAAATATGGTAAACTAGGATGTTGCACTATATAGAAGAATCTGTTTTCATTCACATCATGGGAATTTTCAAGAAATACCATGAGATTAAAGTAAATGTGAGAAATCTAGAATAAATAGAGAAGTAAATCAAAGAAATATATGTCAAGATTAGCATGGTTACTGAAACTCCTTGTGAACAGGTGGAGAGTATACCAAATAAGGTAAAAGCTAAAGATAATGTATCGGTTTATGGAAGTTGAAAGAAGGGATACCATGGTACTATTAGATGTATAACATGGCTGTCTAACCAAAAATAATTATTGATGGATAAGAGAAAATCACCAGAGAACACGAGTTATAAAATTGTTTCTTAAAAGAAGGTATCTATGCCTAAGATGAAGTAAATACTTACCAAAGGTGAAAAACCCAATAAAACAAAATATGGAAGCATGAATAACACTAGCATTGAATTTAATGGGTTGAGAAAATTGTCTCAACCCTCCTACTCAAGATGAGAAGCTATTGGAAGACCCACCTTATTCCCAAATCAATAGGGAATTTAAGGTGAAATTATACAGGAAGCATCCCTTAATGGGATAATTAAAGAAGATAATTTTCTAGAGATCTATTCATTTCTACAAAATCTAAAATTCTAGGAAAATTTGATGAAAATTAAATAATTGGGTATGATTTTCATTCTCCCACTTTTTTTAACATGTATATATGATTTTTATCAAGGAGGTGTTGATCTAACTAGTGGGGATGATCATGAACTTAAAATATTTTGATATATTTTTTCAAGTGAGTACAGGTTTCTAAAATTTCTTAAAAATATACATATACAGACCCTAAAAATGAGAAATACAGAACTGGAATCACATTTAAAAATATAGATATCCTTATTTTATAAACTTATCACTCCCGTTTTCTAAAAATGGTTTTCCCGTATAGACTTAGAGTTGATTTTTTGATGGCACATTGCTAAGAGAAATGTGATTTCATGTTAAGTTTGGAAAATATTATATTGATCTTTATTTCTTACAATCACCTACAACTGGAAAGTAGTGATTCAATATAAATTATTTATCTCATGAAAATGTTAGATATTTTGGAAAAATAATAAAGGGTATTTCATATTGTGTGAAGGTTTTCTTATTTAAAAATGGTATTGTGATTTATAAATTTAAATTGGTATCTAAAAATTCCACACTTTTCCCAAGTAGAAATTATTAGGAGACGTAAGAAGAGAATGTGTTTTTAAATCCTCCCGGTTGTATTATTAAAGGCATAGGATGTTGATGAATACCCTTCCCTTAAACCTCAAATGGTATCATATTTTAATTGGAATCATATCTCTAGTGGTATCAAACATTATTTGGGGATAATAAGTTTAAAGTTTAGTAAGTCCTCCCAAATTCCCACCTTGATAATTAAGGGGAGAAGAATTTCCTCCCCTTTTCATTTCTTTTCAATTAGGGGGATATAAATTACATTGATTTTTGAAATTTTTTTAACTTAATTTGGAATTGACGATAAAAAAAATAGGGAGATTGAAGTACTCAAAGGTGTTTGGTTTCATTTGTTATAAATTGATCTTGTCAATATAATAAATGAAAAGATTAATTGGGTTATAGGTTAGAGTATCCACCCATTAAGGAAATAATTTAAGTTCTCCCATGGTGAGTACATGGTAAAGGTGATTGAATAAGTCTATGCCCATATATTAGGCAAAGAAAATATTAGAGTTTGAAACCTTTAATACCAGCTAGAAATATTTAACTGGGTATAACATACTAGATATAAAATGATTTAATAGATAATCCTTATATCCTATGAAATTATTAAAATGGTTTATTTTTGTCTTAAATAGTTTAGGAAGTGGAGAAAATAGAAGAAGTTGGTTGTTGGTCTATTACAGGTGGAAATCTTATCGATCTATAGTTTAAGTAAAGAAAATTGATTCAAATCTTGGATATAAAGCTATATTGGCTATAGAGAATCCATATAAAGACCCTGCCCATGGTAACCCAAAGCCAATGGTTACTTTATTACATTGGCATAAGATACAATCAATAACATACTAAAGGACTAAATAGTTTTGTAGCCTTTTTAAACTATATGCATACTTGAACCTTTCATTACATTTGAAAGCATAAATTAAAAAAAAGTGAAAGTAAACATTTTGTATCCTTGAAATCATTTAAAGATTTCTTCTTCATATCCTGGGGAAATGAAATAAAATATAGGTAATCTCAAATGCTCCAGTAAGGGTTACATACAATGGAAGCTATCATGAATCAATGAGGCATAATCAATTTTTAAAGGTAAATAACTAATAAGACATGTCATTTAACCAATTTTTTGAGCACAATGAATAATATAGCAGGAATAATTAATGATCACATAATTCCATATAAATTATCACATGATACTGAAGCTAATATATGGATATCATAACTAATAAAATAATAACATGGACATCAATAATTGAATTTTTAATGAAGTAAATGATTAATATTGGATTCCATAATCTCAGACATCAAGATATCTATATCGTCAAGACCTTTCACTAAGAGAGTTTAATTGATGGGTAATTTTACACTAAAAACCCATTTAATTCTAGATTACTAATTTATCTCTTGAGACTCATCAATGCATTGAGGTGTTATATAATGTTGGGCCCAGCATATCACTATATTTTCAATGAATTCATCATATATCAAATGATCGATTTAATTCATGAACAATATACCTTGTCAATTAATGTATTTATTGAATAAAGAATATGGAATGTCAATATTTCCCCAGTCAATAAAATAACTCTTAAATTAAAATAACATATATATAAATGATATATGTTTTAATTAATAATAATATACATGATAAATAATATAGATATTTAAGGGAAATAAAATTTATAATGATCATAAGAAAGTGAATGTTTCAAGGTAAAGTTAATGAATACAAAATTAATCAAGAAAGTGAATGTCAATACTTTAAATAATAAAACTGAACATAAACCATCTAGAGATATAATAAGGATGGTATCATTAAAATATATCCCTATTGGATTATAAGTAAAATAAATGTTTGTTGTCATTGATGAATAGAAATACCATAAAATGATTATCAAAAATACCCTTGAGGTAAATACCCTTTTCACTTTAAAAAAACCTTTTAAAAACTAAAAATTTATAGAATATTAGGAAAAAAATCTTCAAAAATAACCATGTAAATTTTAAATGAATCTTCAAAGCAATGACCAGTCATAACGGTAGGAATATTCCGTTCATGTCGAGTATGGTAAAACAATGATTCCTTTCACATTTTCGGTAAAAAGTCAAAAAGTACCTTATTCGGAAAAATACATGGAGATTCATTTTAAAATATTTTTTAAATATTATAACAAGGTTAAAAATGTTGTTAATAAATAATTTTATAATATTAAAAATATTATATAAAACATTTTAATGAAAATATGGATATGGAAGGAAATTCATTTTCGACCGAAAAGAGAAATGATGTTAGATTTTGTTAAAAACATTTTCTAAATAAATTTAACTATCAAATAGAGGAAAATGGTACTATTACTTGAAATTTTCATGAATAAAAATATGAGAAGAAAATTAAAGGGGTTTATTAGATAATTATTAATTAATTTCCTTCAATTTGAATTCAATCATAAACATCCTCGATTGAAATGAGATTGAAGCATAAACCCTTACCCCTTTGGTAACTTTTAAATCATAACCCCCATAAAAGAAATAAATTAAAATGAAAAATTAAATACCATGAATATAAATATATACATGATAAAACATATCAAAATGGTGTTATATACACCTCATAAAAATAAATAGGTTCATAATACCAAATATGTCTCAATGGAGTGCAAATTGAGACTAAATCTCTTACAAAGATCATATCATTGAAGTGGGAATTAATTAATGAATTTATTATGTGCATCCAATGTAAATTCATATAAAAAATTTGAAATAAAATATAAAATAATTAAAATAAATTACACAAATAATCTTATAATATCAAAGATAATTAAGAAGTAATATAATCCAATAAAAATAAATTGAGTTATGAAATTCCTTACCACTTGGTAAATTTAAATTTAAATCCCATTAGATGAATTAAAATGAATTTTAACTTAAAATACCATTAATTATGAATTTTTCATGATATAATATGAAAAATTGGAAGTATATATACCATATAAAATAAATTAGGTGCATAACATTAAAATATGCCTTAATGGAGGGAAATTGAGACAAAATCTCTTACCTCACGTTTCATTTTATTTGATAATGATTTAACCTACTGTATAATGGTATTAAACATGTAATTAATTTATAAAAAACTATATTAATATTTATAATATTATATATGATTTTATTATAACATATTATCACCTTTTTGTTAAAAATATTTCATTATGACCATTATTTCAAGTGTTAATTGCTCTGTTTTCTCATGCATGTTTTGTTACGAAAGTTTTGATCCTTGTGAATAGGATATAGATCCATATCCTGCAGAATTATATTAATGATATAAAAATCAAATTTATTCATTATATACTTTTTTATTACCACTATATAAATTTTTAAATAGAAAATGAATTGCATCGCTTCATGGATACGGTGGGTCATACATACGCACGAGCGGAAATATCATTCCCTTAATGGGTGAAATGGTAAGTTAGTGGATGATATATTAATTTTTTAAGTATTATTATCATTTAATATTTATCATATATATTCATCATTTCCATCATTCTGACTATCCATGTGAGTCGGTGATAGAAAAAAAATTGCATTGGTTCACGAGGTGGTCGTATGTCGTACACACGAGCGATGGATTTATTTCCCATTTGATGGAGAAATAAATGGATAGATATTATAAAATAATAATAATAAAATATAATTATATTTTAGATACTATATTTATTATATTTTAATTTTTAAGACATAATTTAATTTGGAAAAAGAATAATTAAAAAATAAAGAGCTTAGTGATAATGATTGCATTCGCTTAGAAAAATATCATTTGGATCTCTTATTATAGACCCTAGGGTTTGTATTTTGGAACAAAAATCAGATCTATAATGTGTTGAATTATTTTGGGTACATATTCTTTTAGGTTTTTTTTTATATAAATGGCTTGAGAGGTTTGAATAAGTGAGGGGAGGGGTGTTATTTTATAATTGAGGAGGAGTGGCATTTTATAAATATCCAAAACTATTCAATGATGGGAAGTCACTCTCACCCCAAGTGCCTCCAAAATTGATAAATAATGGATTTTAAGGAATTTAAGGTCCATAAAAACCTTCAAAACATAAAAAAAAGTTTACCATGTTATTCCCTTATCCTCTAAGTTTACTTACTTTTACCATTTTAGTTTTTACCACATCAATTAGTTTTTTTTTACCTAGGTAATTAATCCTTTAATACTAAAAATAAATGAGACTTATTAGATAATTTAGACCTAATAATTATAAATATTAAATCCAATTTATCAAATAAAAATCCCATGTGTGTGGAAATATAATTTTAACATGGTTGCATGTAACACAAAATAACCCATTTTAACCATATTCGTGGTAAATAAATTTTACTCTCTTTACTAGTAATTATGAACACAAATTTGGTTTATATAATTATAAAATATTAATTATTATGATTCCAAATATGGAATATATTTTTTTTAAATCAATTCAAATAATTTTTAGAATTTAATTTAAAATTAAAACTATAAGCACGATGAAAATGTTGTTTTCCAAAGAAAAGTTTTCTCAAATACAATAAACAATTATATAAAAATTCAACATTAAATTTATTATAATGAAAAAAAATGATTAATAATAATATAAATTAACTAATTTTACTTTTAAAATAATTTTAAAACAAAATGGAACTATTTAAATTCTTTAAATGAAATTACAAATTTCAATAAAAATTGTATTTTTCACTATTCATCGAAAAAAATATTTCTAGAAAATTATCAAAAAATAAATATAAGATAATTTTTACATTTTTATTTAAAAAATAAAGTTTATTATTTCAAATATATTTTCTAAAATTATTAAAAATTAATTTCAAAATAATTTTGTAAAATGTGATGAAACTGTTTTTTAGAAAAATACAGTTTTTAAGCATAAAACTAGATTTATTATTATTTAATACTTAAAAATATTGGATTAATGATAAAAACATTATTGAATGAATAATAAATAAATTTCATTAAAACAATTCACCAATAGTGAATAATTTAATTTATTAAGATAAAAACACATCGTGCGCATAAAAATAATTTAAAAAAAATCTAATACTTTCAAATGTTTTTTATTTTTATTTATAGTTGATTGATAACTAATGAATTTATTTTATACATGTTTAAAAAATATAATTTTCATAATTTATTTTTTCCTATTCATACTCACAAATTTAAAGGCTGGGTTATAATGGTATACTATATTACGATTCATTTAGACTTAGGGTTGAGTGTACCATAAGAAAATGAAGAGATTAAATTTATTTAAAAGAAATAAACTATAAAATATCAATTTATTACATTCTCTCCACCTTCAATAATTTTCATACTATCAATTTAAACATTCTCTTGTAAAACTAGGGTTTGATATTTAAAAATACCATTATTTAAAACCCACATCATAAAAAGGGTTAATAAAACTTCCTCTTGATAAGAGAGAAACAAAAGTACAAAAGTCATCTAGAATAACACATAACCAAGTTTTCAAGTAGAAAAACATTAGTGGGAATTTAAAATATGGACATAGATGAGAAAACCAATTCCCAAGGACAAATAGAGAGTGATAAAAAAACATGTTCAGGAGAAATTTAACAACCAAAAGACCATAAAACTGTGATGGGTGAAGAGACCATCAATTAATTAGAAATAAAGGTAAAATGATAACATTTTTATTTAAATATCCTTTTCTTAAAGTTAAGGAATTATTTTACTGTCTATTATAAAAAGATAAGGAAATATACTCACTTTATATATTTCTATTTCAAAGTCACACTTTCATCCTTTTTTTATGCTTCTATCAATTTCCCCTTAACCTCTTACTCTAAGGAAATAATATCCAATATGAATTTTTTTATTTCTGAAGCACTAAAATTAACTTTTAATAGATCATAATATCTATAAAATAGTGACAAGTCCTTCTGTATGTCTCTAAATATTTACCTAAACCAAAATTATCAGAATGAGTTATCCAAAGTAATGAATTAATCTCTAAACCTTAAAAATAACACCCAAAGTTCAAATTAATATCTATCCATCAAATGGTTTAAGTAAAAACAATTTCATATTAACCAGAACATCACGTAGGCCAATGGTAGGCATTTTACCCTTTTCACCCTTCGATTGTGATTTTAAGCTTCATGGACTCATAGGATGTGATGGGTTGTAACCTGGAATATAGGTTTCCCTTTTTCTAAAATTATATATATATATATATATTTCCAATAACATTCAAAAAGATATGATGAATATCCACAAAAATTACATTAGTCATCATATCACTTTTTAACTACAAGTGTTTTCTATACAACTTATTTTTTACATGAAATCAACTAATTTTAATTCACTTTTATTACCTTAACATCAATTATAATATTAACCATAAAGGTTATTAATTCCTTTAAACATATTAAGAGAGAATTATTCCTCAAATAATACTTAATATTGGACCTTAGGGTTATATATACCTCAACCTAATGAAACGTCTCCCAAAATTTCATTAATCAAATGAAAATCTCATCACTTAAAACCTCAAATGTGTGTTTAAGGCTTTGAACTTATGATCAACCCTAAACTCATAAACCCATGATGGTATCCATAATTATTGAGTTAATCTTATATAAATACATATATTATTCCAAAAAATTATCACAATACTTAGATATTTTATGATTATTATAACCAAAATATCATTGATAAAAATAATTCTATAATTCAATTCTTGAATCCAAATACATAAATACTTCAACCATTTTAATTCAACATAGTTCCTTCCTTGGTCTAGGAGTTAACCATTAAAAGATGGTATTAACTCAGATAATTACCAGGTTCCTCAAAATATTTCACATTTTCCAACAGGGACATATCTATTGGTAAAAGTGCATTTTTTTTTGGTAAAACGTTTTACCAACATATATATCCATCTCACTAAACTGTTGGTAAAAACTCTATCGCTAAATGTTTTTGTGACAGATAAAATAATTTTGTTGCAATTATAATAATACCAAAAGATAATATATATGTTGGTTAAAGTGTTTAGCAATAGGTTATGGTGACAAATTTATTTTTTGGTAATAATATTACCAATATATAATTTTTTTTATAAATTACATTTAAATAAAAATTATAACTTTTTATTGCTAGTAAAATTTCATATTATATTTATTAATTTATCATATATAATACATATGTTATAATTATTAAACTGAAGATGATTTTGACACATGTTTAAAATTAGACAAGAATTAATTATTTTAATGATGAAATTCATTACAAACATAACCTCTTGGATCCCCATGAGGATTGCTCCATAATTCTGGACAACCCTCCCCCCCCCCACTGGTTCCCCCCTAAATAGGATCAACCACCATAGCAGCTCCAACCCATCATCATTAGTGACTCCAACACTAGTAGCTCTAGCCCATCCATGTCAGCTCCAGTACCATCCCATCCATTCCAACTCTATCCCCATCCATTAAATCTCTTGTCTATGCCATCTCATCCAACTCTATCATCATCCATGCCAGCTCCAGTCTATGCCAGCTCCAACTCATCTATGTCAGCTCCATTCTATGCCAACTCCATTTTATGCCCCATCCATGACAACTCTAGTCGATACAAAGACAGATGAGGAAATACCTCATATGGAATTGAGGTAGGTACAGAGACAAGTGAAAGAAATATGCTTACAAGATAGGGATAAAGGTAGTACTTGCACAACAAGGAATAAAAAATTGTTTTAAACTTATAGAATTTTTGTTTAACTTCATTTTGACTTTCAAAAAATATAGTACCTAGACAATAAGGAAATAAACATTCAAATACAACCTTTTATTTAGAAAAAATATAGGCTTGACATTTGGTTTGAAATAATAAATTGAAAAGTACCCATGATATCATATTTTTCTAGTCAATGGACCTAACAAATATCAATAACCTGCCTTCCAGCAATCATATCCAAGAACATGACACCAAATCTGAACACATATGATTTGGTAGTCAACTGACCAACCCATGAATACACAAAAGAACAGCATACATAGGTCCCCATAAATCAAATAGTTGAATATATTTCATGGTAATATACTAGATGTTTCCTCCTAGATTATAGGGAACTAAATTTAATTCCTCTCTATTTTATTTATATTGAAAATCCTCTTTTATACCCCCCAGGGGGGGCCTTCCTCTACTGATACTTTGTTCACCTGAATCGTATTATTATCAAGGTTGTTTTACTTGATCTGTTTTATTCTATCCTACTGATTTATCATCTTCTAACTTCCATTCTAATTCCATCAAACAAATTGATTAAAGATTAATAGAAACTAGTTAATTTTTTTTAAAAGGAATGTGCACAAAAATGTGACTACATCAAAACTCTGAATAAATTAATAGTTGAAAAAACACATCAGAATATAAAAGCATGATCCAAATCCACCTCCATAAAACAATTAAGTAAACTCAATGAAAAACTAAAATTTCATAGGTTGAGGAGGATGTAGCTTACCGGTCAGATTCTAAAAGCTACATGGGATACCTATCCTAAAATAAAATGATAAGTACCTTTACACCTTGCCACTGGAATAACAAAAAAGAACCTAAGAATCAAGGAAAATATAATAAGAATTACAATGAGGGGTCATAACTCTCATTATTACATGAACATAGATGATCCCATTAACTGGAACTTGAATATGAACGGCCACTCTACTACACGTCATTATCTTATTCAAATTTCCTATCAGAAATGATTATGAGAACACTAAAATATATACAAGATTCCAAAGAGAATGCAATGACAACTCTAAAATAGATTCCAGATTCCAAATTTCATACACAATCCATAGTTACAATATAGGTAAAATCCAAAAAGTGTTTTCAAAGTGGAACACTAAGAAACACAAATGAAAAATAAGTGAGGAGATAGATTGCATAGACATTAATTCACATTGAATTTATACCAAATAAAAATATGCATGGGTCTAAAAATATTCCCTCTTCCGAATAAATGCAGTATATTTTCTAATAACTCTCATCTGATTTAACTAGTGCACATTTCATATTTACAATGGTTATCTATATTATGATAATTGATTAATTGGGAGAAAGAGAGGTGAATGTACCTTTTATTCTTGGGATGATTTTCCCTTTACCTTCTAGTTGAAAATGTCATTCAATATTGATTCATTCATCAAATAAAATGTATGGGTACATGTTTAGCATGTATCTTCCTATGGGAAAGACATCCAACCTCTTATCCATGGCCTCATACCTCCCCTTCTGAAGCTGGTAATATTGCACCGCAGGCCAGAACATGTGGTCTTAACTTTCAATTCTCACACTCTCCCTATAATGAAAATTCCATATTTCACAAATAGTACATAGATTCTACACATGGTCTGGTCTCCAATGCTTACACTCTCCCTACAATGAAAATTTCATATTTCAAAAATAGTACATAGATTCTATATTTCACACACACTAAGAAACAAACTTGTCTCCTACATAGATTACACACACGGAAGAGGCATAGACTGCATAAATTAATGGGGAATTAATATATTGTTACTGATAACACTAAAATAGATTCCAAATTTCAAACCAAGTCATTATAAAGAGGTGAGGGGAATTAATATGTTAGTGAGAACACTAAAACAATAATGATGCATCAATATATTACCATAATCTTGTAGTCCTGTCAACTCTACGTACTCCATGACCAACTATGGATAAAGTAACACCTTATAGCTCTTCATGATACACATTATTAAGGAATCAATGGAATACTACATGTCTATGTCAACAACTTTGAAAAATTTATTCTTTTCATCCATAAGAGGTAGAGGAATCTACAAGTAAAAATATAAGTAAAAAATGACATCATTCATGTATTATTATCATCATTAGAAACATTGAAAAGATGTTTAATAAAACAATCAATTTTTACCACATCAATAAATTTATCCTTCTCATTTTGTTGGTGAATTTTGAATTGAATTCAAAGTGATTTTTCCCTTTTGATTTTTTTGGTGTGTCAATCCAACGACTTCATTCGATATAGAAATATGATCTCGATTTTCCAAAAATTGAAGATCATTTTACAAGATTTATAACTTATCACATTCAATGTAAGATTTTTAATGACCATCACTCTAAAGATAATCGATTATAATTAAAAGTAAGAGGAATTGGGTAAAAAAGTATCTTATCTTAGATGAACCACATCCACAAGAAGATCGCAGTCCTCATCCATAATGGAAAGATGGTCTACAAAGATAATGAATGTTATGTTATCATTATTCTTACTAATTGAGAGTGATCATAAATAATAAGTCTATGATTCACTCTTATTAATGTAATTGGATCTATAAAGGAAAGAACACACAGTACCTAACTGGTTATGAATCAATACATAGTTATGTTGATTAATACCTAAAAAGATCATAAAAAACAAAAAAAAATGCAAGATCCATCCCACCCAAATGAAAAAAGGGCATCATATCTCTTGACTCTAATCCTTGATCACCCATCATAGTAGAAGTATAGTTACTCCCGTCAAAGATATTTTGTCTCCCCCCAAGTAGGTCAATAGAAGAAAAAAACCAAGTAAACTCTTTTACAAGTGAGTAACCTCAAGTTGTTATACCACACCTTTCAGCTCCAATATCTATATCACAAACAACCAAAGAGAATACTCATAAATCATTACAAAATATATTTATGAATTGAAACAAATAAAAATGAATGTATAAAAAATGATTTGCATAGAATAAGAATTTTTCATTCATCATCCCTGTAAACATCTCAAAAAATCAAGTTAACTCCAGTACTAGTGAAGAACCTCATGTTGCTACTATTCCACATTATTCAGCTCCAAGATCTACAACACACGACCAAAGAGAATACCCACAAATCAGTGAAAAATGTCTTCATGAATTGAAACCAAAATAGAAATAAATGAAAATATAAAAAAAATGATATGCATAGAATGGGTATTTTTCATTTATCATCTCTGTTGACATCTCAACAAATCAAGTCATATCCAATGTCAGTGAGGAAGCTTAATTCGATGCAATGCCATGCTATTCATCTCCAAATCTACACCACACATAACCAAAGGGAATACTGACAATTCAATTAAAAATATATGCATGAATTGAAACCAAAATACTAAAAAATGAAAGTATAAAAAATGAAGTGAAGGTGGATGACATAATAAGCATGAAAACGTTATAGAATTTTTTGAGTTCCCTATTTGAAAGTGTTTTCCATATTGGTGGATTCAAGCATCAACTGATTTTTATCTTTATTTCACAAGGAAGTTAACTAGTAGAACAATAACATACCTGGAAATGTAGTGCTACCAAGAGTTCAATTTAACTGAAATAACAATCACCTGGCCCCAGCAAGCTTCCCCTCTGCTTTCTCATCTAGCAGCTTCAACATGGACCTCTGAACTTGGCACTAAACCGACACCTTCATGCCCAATTTCCACACTATGTTGATCTGATTTTGATCCTACTGTTACAAATAGATGTCGACATCTAGTAACCCAATAGTCCCTACTAAAACATGAGGATTAGGACCCAAAATTAGAACCATCCAGTGTAACAACATATAATGGACCCCTAGTTTTGAAAAATATATTATTGGCCATAATATGTTTGCTGATGTTGATGGGATTTGGCGAGTAATTTATGTGAAATCAAGTTGGGACGGTAATGTGATTAAAGACCCAATGGACCAAACCTAACCTGATGATCTTCAAACCTATTAGCCTTCGTCATGAGTTTCTTACCAGTGATATAATAGTCTAGAACCTCCTGTGTGTCACACTACATGTTGCATAGGTCATATATTTGGAATCTATTTCAACAGTATCAATGAAAAAGCACATAAAACTCATGAATTTAATGTCCAATAACAGGTATTTCATAAAGAAATTAACCGTTGAAAATAAATTATGTCCAAGGATAGAGAAAAAAAGGAAAATCCAACCATAAAATAACTTGAACATTACTGTCAATGTTCTTTGAGGTGAAACCCAAAAAATATTAGAATATGTTGACAAGTAGAGTCCAAGTTATATTACTAAAATCATTTCTCTTTGATTCATATGCCACATAAATCACATAGAAATACAATTAAAATATTTTGAGAATCTACATAAAAAATGCATAACTATTAATGTCAAACAGTCTTAATATGATTGTAATACAAAATAGTTGACTATGATATTAAAAATACAGAACAGTATACCATGCATAAAGTACTTGAATAATTATTTCATGTCAACATCTAAAATAGGATATATGTTTAAACCATAAAAGGATATTTTATAGTAAGATAATATAAAACCACTAAATAGTTTATTGAAATGTGTTTGTGTTTGTGTGGAGTCTAAGGTATTCATGTGTCATTCCCCAAAGAGAATATATAAAAATAAAATGATGTTCGACATCTAGTGGATCACACCTTAGTGATTTTAATTTATAAAAATCATTCATTCCAACTTAAGTATTATGTCAAAACCACCATGAAAATTATGGAATTTATGTTTGAGATCATTCAATACTAGAAGTCACCCTTTATTGGACTTTTTGTTGATAGCTTGATGAAGGTCAACACAACTACCATGTGATAAGAACCAATGCAAGATGTGCTTCCTAAGTTTGATGCAGCACTCATCCATTTCATGAAAATCCATAACTAGTTGATCCAGGGTTTAGGTCATCTCTCTAATGGGAACTTGTACATCTGTACAAAAGATGAGAATTAGTTCAACCTTGAAAAGGGAATTTCCTATCATTTTTTGAGATATAATCAATCCAAACTAATGGTCCACCAATCACTTGTTCTACGAGAGAGGACCATGTCCAGGAGATGTTGTTTGAGAGCATCAGTGGATTCTATTGATGTGATATATCATAATGAAGATGAAATTCCATATCACATTCTATAGATTACTGAAGGGATAAATAAGTAATGAAGAATAAGACGAATTACTCATGACCTGTTAAGGGTACGTGGGTCACATATGGATTTAATTACTCCCCCACCCCCCAAGACTCTTTAGAGAAGTATGATATGATATTAAAAATGTAGAATATTCTATAATGATATTAATGTAGAATAGTCTACTATGATAATCCATAGTTTTTCATTTAGCATGACCATTAAATCATATCAAAATACTATGATATTAAAAATACAATTCTCAAAGATTATAATAACCTATGAGGGAAATACATAACTGAAAAAATAAATCTAGAAACAACATGACTATTTAAGTCATAAGTTGCTATAATTCAAGGTCATACCGTTGAAGTGAATCTGATACATAATATCAAAATCCAACTAAGTGAAAATAATGTTGCTTCTAGAAATGATTGAAACATTTCCAGTGATTCTTAACAACACCCAACCAATTTTTAGCTACATCGATACTCTAGCAGCGTCAACATCATACAGCCCTATTCCACCTATCTGTTTTATACCAAACATATAAAAACCCTCTAAAAATAATAATATGTCATTAGAACCAGCACTCCGCCACAAAGAACCACTATAAAAAAGCGTGATCAATCATAATAGAACCAAAAAATGAATAAACATAGAAAAACCCTATTTTTTAACCCAAGGGATCAGATGCCTTACATTGGTGCCCAGAAGGTAAGGATGGGTCCATTTAACCGCCTCCATAATCTGTATTATCTATGGTAGGCTGAACTGGTAGGGTTTAGCCTAGGTTTAAAGGGGTTGTGATGAAAAACCTTTAATGTTACTTTTTAACCATATGTAAATTTCATAATGATACCATAATTATTAGTTTTCCACCAAAAACTACTGGAATTTGGGCAATTATCAAGGCATATTTTTTCCTTTTGAAAAAATACACAATGATATGAGCATGAAAAAATCTTATTATAGCCATTCCAATGTTTCTTTTACTAATAAATGAGTCTTGAGTTGGTTTCCCAACCCATTTTCCTCAGAAATTTACTAAAGAAAGTGAAGTATACAGTGAAAAAAAAGGTGTAATGTGCTTAAACCATCATGGAAATAAATGAGATACCAAAAAACCTGAGATGAAACACACATTAGAGGAGATACCAGGTCAAGTTGTTAATTCAATTCTCTACTCAGACCATTCCCAAGTACAGTTCAGACCTCCCACGGTAGTGACACATGAATCCGCTAATGTATCAGGTGAAATCCAATATAGAAAATGATGATTCCTTTCCACCTTCATCATAATTTCATTACAGCCCATCTAGTCCTCAATTAAGCATATGTGAGCCAAGATTTCTGGTAAATACAACACGATAAACATACATTTATCATCAATAGAAGCAGCACCTTTTACATTTGATACCTTTAGGTGGAGTAAAAAATCTCAATTTGGCACTTATGAGAAGGAGAGTCATGGTGATTTATCATACCACCATCTTTATATTGTTAAATAACCTCTAAAAGACACATAGGTTGTTCCAGTACACTCCACAAAGCATTAAAACACATTAGTAGTGGAATTGGAGCAGAAATCTCTCCTACAAAAGAACACAGATTTCAAACATTTTAAACATTTGGATCCAGTTCAAAGAAATAATCATTCAAAACCTAAAACTTTAATGCAAACCAAGAGAAAATTTGAAACCAGCCTAGAAAACATCAAAGAACCATATCCATGTTGAGAGGCCTTTTTTAGAAATGAAAAAACAAGCATTTAGTATTCAAATAGGGGGGAAATAAAAAGAACTCATTACCATGGAATTTCTCTAAAATTAAAGTCAGGATTTATCTTAAATTTCTCAACCAAAGGTATTGATAAATCTTATTACAATTTAATATTGACTATAAAATTAATTAACATGGAAAATAAAACTGTAAACTTTCTATAATAAAGGGAAACAAACTAAAATTGAATATTAATTTTTCATTTTTTCATCATTTTTTTCGAGCTACGAAATAAATTCAAAGCTCAGATAAAAATTACCTATGGTGCAATATAAGATTGGCTGAGAGAGGGAAGTAGTAAAAAAAGATTTATTGAAATAATTAAGATGATATAATATAAACCAAATTAAAAAATCTTTTATCCAACAAAAAACAACGTAATGGGAAGTGACAAGCGAGTAACATCAAGTATAGAATTTAGGGTTTCTATAGTACCTTGTAGGGCACCGAAAAAGATTGGATTTTATGTCACAGGAACTTCCTTGGTGATGATTTTGGATCATGTTAAGGTTTCACGGGCAGGTGAATGAATTGGAGGTGGCTGTGAATCCCAGATGGCGTGGGGCGGACTGATAGGGGATGCATTGGGGTCTCTGGTTGAACTGTAGGGGATAAATTGTTTAAAATTAAAATCAAATAATTAAAATATCAAATAAAAAGTGACATTTAATATTTTAAATAATAAAAATACTAAGTATGTGTATGAATAATTTCAATATGTAAAATTAAATTATTAATAGAATAATATTACATAATTGATTGTTATGTTTTTATTTATTAAATTTAAATAATTGTTTTTTTTAATTTATTTTGATGATATTTAATTATGTTTACTAAATTTAAATATAAAAATTAAATTATCATGTATAGAGAGGTTATTGAGGATATATATAAATATATAAAATATTTTAATGATTTAAATTTTTTTTACAAAGTATATTTAAATTCTTATTAATTGAACAATATTGAAAAATATAAACACTATTAATATTTGGATAAAATTTAAAATTTAAATCAATTAATTACATATTTTTAATATAAACTCAGTAAATAAATATTGAATTTGGTCATAAAAAATAATAATTTGAATAAAAAAATTATTTTCTATTAATTGGTTATTGATAAAATATTTTTTTTTATTTAATTGGTTGTTGTGAAAAATTTTTTTATTGGTAATAGACTTGTTGGTAATATTTATTATTAATAATAGATTTATGTGTTAGTAAAATAAATGTTGGTATTAGTATGATAAAGTAACACATATAACTATTGGTAAAAGATTTGTTGGTATTAAACCATTAATATCAATAGATATATCTTTAGTAAAAACAAGTGTTGTTAGTAAAAATTAATATTGATTAAACTTAATATCTATTGGAATTACTCATTTTTACCAACAGATATATTATCTTTCATTAAATTTTTGTTGAAAAAATTCAAATATTTTGAAGACAACGAACTATAAATGGAAATCTAGGATGAAATTTATTTATACCAACTGAACTTATCACTTTTCCTCAGTAATCCATGGCTCTATGCCCTTATTTTACACACATAAAACATTTTTCTTTTCCTTTGATACATTATTCTAGGTTTCTCTTTCCACATTTTAGACATGAAGGAAATCAAACCTTCTTTCCACTATGGTCTCCACCACTCAAGCTCTTAGCGGACTTCATCATTCTATTATTTGGTGAGTCTGATAGTTGGTTAATATGTAGGTTGTTAATCATATATAATGATAACTGATTAGGCATAATCATCATATCATTCACTCTAATCATCATCCCATTTTTTCTCATTATCACCACATTATCTATCATATTAAATGTTAACATGATTTCTTCAAGTTACAATCATTGAATAAAACCATAAATCATAGTGTGAGCAATAATAATCATTGTAGGAAAAAAATATAATCATTTTTAGGATTTCTAAATCATGACACCATTTTTTTAATATAATACACCTTAGGTTTAACCTAGGTCATTCATTATTATCATCTATTAAAATCCTTAAAGATAGTTCATAAAGAAAATGTGAATTAACCCAATAATATCCCATGAGAGTTTCAAACCAGGTGTGTATCTAGGTTAGTTATCATGAAAAAAGTGATGATCGAGTCAAATAATAATGCTTCCTTTTAGGAGTTATTACCCCTAGGTACAACTATTTCAGATCCACATCCACTTACAGTATCAAAACAAGGATGCATTTGTAGGAAAATCACATAACCTCTACCTTAATGAAACTTTATGTTGTTACCCTATACATAGACTTATCCTTAAAGTTAGTCATAGGATTATATCCCCAAATATATGTTTTCAAATCTAGTTCTCAAGGTTTCTAATAAACTTTCTCTAATACCAACTATAAAGACCTAGACCCCAATAACCTAGAGCCGGTTGTTGCTTTATTGCATTGGCATAATATATAAGTGATTGTATCCCAAAGAACCAAATAGTTTATTAGTCTTAGTAAACTAGTTATATACTTTATTCTCACATTATATTTGAAAACATAAATTATAATAAAGTGAAAGTAAATATTTTTCATCCTTCAACTCATTTAAATATTCCTTCTTCATATCATGGGGAAAGGAAACAAAATAAGGGTAAGATCAAATGATCATTAAGAGTTAATTATAGTATAATATAGCATGAATCAATAAGGCATAATAAATTTATAAAGGTAAATAACTGAAAGAACATTTCACTTAATCAATAACTTGAGCATGATAAATAATATGTAAATAATAAATGATGATCACATAATTCCATATAAATAATCACATGATCTTAAAGCTAATATATGGATAATAACTAATAAAACAATCACATGGACATAAATAATTTAATTTCCAATTAATTAAATACTTAATATTTTATGTCATGATCTCATACATCATGATATCTATACCATCAAGACCTTTCACCAATACTGTTTAATTGATGGGTAGGTGTATACCAAAACCCCAATTAATATTATCTTACTGATTTGTCTCATGAGACCTGTTGATGCATTGAAGGGCAATATAATTTTGGGCCACACCCATCATTACATTAACAATGAATTCCTCATATATTGAATGATAAATTCAGTTAATTAACAATATGTTTTGCCAATAAATTTTTGTATTAATAAAGAATACAGAAAATCAATATTTTCCCAGTTAATCAAATAACTTTAAAAGTAAAAAATAATATGTATAAATAATATATGGTTTAATAAATAATAATATCCATGATAAATAATATGTATATTTAAGGTAAATTTAATGTATAATGGTCATAATAATGTGAGTGCTTCAAGGGAAAGATGAAGATTATAAAATTAATCGAGAAAGCGAATGTCAATACTTTACCTGGTCAAACTGATCATAAAAAATCCATAGAAAGAATAAATATGGTATCATTACAAAATATTACCATCGATATACAATTAAAATAAAGGGTTGTTTTCGTTTATGAATAGAAATACCATAGAAATATTATTTAAAAAAATCTTGAGGAAAATAGCCTTTTCACTTTAAAAATCCATTTTAAAAGCTAAAAATTTCCAGAATAATAAAAAATTATTTTCTTTGAAAAAAAACCTATAAAATTATAAATTAATATTAAAAGAAATTATTGGTCATGATAGGTGGATATTTCATTTATGATTATTATGTTAAAATAGATATTCCTTTCACATTTTTAGTTTAAAGTCAAAAGGCACCTTGTTCGTAAAACTAAAACAAGATTCCTTTTAATCCATTTTGTAAAAAGTCAAATATAGGTAAAAATTTATTTAATAAATAATTATATAATTTTAAGAATATTCTTTAAAAAAATTTAAGGAAAGTATGGATATGAAAAAAAAATTCAATCGAAAAGAGAAATGAAGTTGTTTTTTCTTAAAAACATTTTATAAATTATTTTAAGCACCAATGAGAGAAAAATGGTACTATTACTTGAAATTTCCATAAATAACCAAATTATAAGAAAATAAATAGGTTTTTATTATAAAGTTATCATGTAATTTCATTCAATGTAAATTCAAGCATAAACAATCCCAATTAAAATGAGATTGAAGCATAAACCCTTACCGCTTTGGTAACTTTTGAATCATAAACCCTATGAAAGAAATAAATTCAAATGAAACATTAAATAACATGAATATAAATATATTTATGATAAAACATATCAAATTTTTATTATATAAACCTCATAAAAATAAGTAGGTGCATAATACCAAATACATCTCAATGGAGTGGAAATTGTGATGAAATCTCTTACAAAGATCATATTTTTGAAGTGATGATTAATCAATTAATTAATAATGTATATAAAATTTAAATCAATATAAAACAATTTTAAATAAATAATAAAATAATAAAAATACATTACACACATAATCCTATAATATCAAAGATAGTGAAGAAGTAATATAACCTAATGAAAAGAAATTGAGTTATGAAATTCCTTACCACTTGGTAACTTTCAAGTAAAATTAACTTGGATGAAGTAAAATAAATTATAGATTAAAATAACCTTAATTATGAAGGATTAATTATATAATATTAAAAATTATCATTATATACACCATATAAAATAAATTAGGTGCATAACATTAAAATATGCCTCAATAAAGGGAAATTGAGACGAAGTCCCTTACCTCACGTTTACTTTTAGTTGATCATGATTTAAAGTAATTTATAATGATTTTAAACATGTTACTAATTTATAATATAACCATATTAATATTAAAAATATCATATATGATCTTCTTATAAAATATTATCACCCTTTTTTAATAATATTTCATTATTACCATTGTTTCAAGTGTTAACTGCTTCGTTTTATCATGCATGTTTTGTTATGAAAGTTTCAATTATTATGTAGAGGATATATATAAATAATATCCATAATTATATTAATGTTATAAATACCACATTTATTCATTATATACAATTTTATAACCATTATTTATAGTTGGATATGGGAAATGAATCGCATCGTTTCATGAAGACTATAGGTTGTACGTACACACGAGTGATGATATCATTACCCAAATGGGTGAAAGGGTAAGGAATTGGATGATAAATTAATTTTATATAATTAATATCATGTAATATTTATCATATATATTCATTATTTCCATCATTGTGACTATCCGTTTTAGTCAATGATGGAAAAAAATTGCATTATTTTGCAAGGTGGAAGTCCATTGTACACACAAGCAATGGATTTGTTTCCTATTTGTTGGAGAATGGGATGGATAAATATTATGAAATAAACATAATAAAATATCAAAATATGTGACATACTACTTTTATTATATTGTAATTTTTAATACATAATTGAAGGTGTAAAAAGAATAAGTACAAAAGGAGCTTAGTGAAGATGATTACCTTTTCTTAGAAAAACCTCCTTTGGATATCATATTAAGGACCCTAGGGTTGTTATTTTGGAAATAACATAAAATATAGAATGTTTATAACTATTTTGGTGAGAGATTTTGGTAGGTTTTGGTTGAGATAAATGGATTTATAGGTGTGAATAATTGAGGGTAGGATGTTCCCTTTTATAATTGAAGTGGAGTGACATTTTTATAAATACCCAAAACTATTCAATAATGGGAATTCAATCTCACCCTAAGTGCCTAAAAAATTTATAAATAATATATGGTATGGAATTTTATTTTTATATAAACTTACACCATAAAAAATAAGCAAGTTTTAAATATGTTATTCCCTTATCTTCTACTTTTACTTACTTTTACCACTTTAGTTTTCACCATGGTAATTAGTTTTTTTGTTTACCTGGGTAAATTATATTTCAAACCTAAAAATAAATGATCATTATTAGATACTTTGGAACCAAAAAATATAAATATTAAATAAAATTAATCAAATAAAAAACTTATGTTTGTGTAAAATTAATTTTAGTATAGGTGCATGTAATGCGCAAAACCCTATTTTAACCTAAATCACAGTAAATAATTTTTAATGTATTTACTAATCATCATGAAAAAAATTGAGTTAAAATTATTATATAATATTAATTATTTTGTTTAAAAATATTTAATTCATTTTTTTAAATTAAAGTAACATAAGTTGTGGAATTTAATTTAAAATTAAACCCATAAGCGCGACGAAAATGTGGTTTTCCAAAGAATAGCTTTCTCAAATAAAAAAAGTTTCATTATAAAAATTTAACATTAAATTTATTCTAATAAACTAAATTGGATTAATAATAATATAAATTAACTAATTTTACTTTTAAAACGGTTTTAAAAAAATGAAACTTTTTAAATGTTTTGAACAAAAAGGCAGTTTTCAATAGAAATCGGTATTTTCACTATTCATTGAAAATAATAATATTTGTAGAAAAATATCAAAAATTAACTCTAATATAATTTTTACATGATTATTTAAAAAAGGAATTTAAATTTTTCAAATAAATTTTCTAAATTGGAAAAAAAAAATTAAAATAAGTTCACAAAACACGACGAAACCACTTTTTAGAAAAATATAGTTTTTAATAATAAACTAGATGTATTCTTATCTCATTCATAAAAATATTATATGAATGATATAAAATTTTATTCAACACATAATATATAAATTTCATTAAAATAATTCACCAATATTTAAAAATTTAATTTATTAATAAAAACACACGGTGGGCATAAAAACTATTTTTTAGAAAAATATTTCTTTTACTTTCAAATGATTTTAATTTTTATTTATAATAGACTAAAAATTAATGAATTTATTTTATACACTTTTAAAACATTTACTTTTCATAATTTATATATTCTTATATATACCTTTTAGTTTTAAGGTCTAGGTCATAACAGTATACTATATTATAGTTTATTTAGTCTTGGGGTTGTGTGCACCAAGAAGAATCAAAGAGATTAAATTTATTTAAAAGAAATATAATATAAAATATCATGGTGATACAATCCATACCTATGAATTTTTTCATATAAATATTGAAATTAGTGAAGAAACAAACTTGGATGCAATTTCAGGTCGACTGAAGCTTGTAGTGTAGCGGAATCTTGAAGATACTCTCACAAGAGTATATATGTTGCAGAGCTCTTGGGAATTGTTTTAAAGGTTTAAGGAGTCATAAATTCTCAAATGTGATTTTTAAGTTTTAATGAGTGGTTTATAATATTTGGATATGGAATAGAAAATCCCTCTCTCTAAATGCAGTAAATCTAGAAAATCACCTAAGTCTACGGGCTACATACATGAATTAAACTCTACATATCCAAATGGCCTGCATAGTTGAACCCATGTATAAATATTTAGACCATGTAGGTGAATTTATTGAGAGGGGAACATATCCAAATTAATATATGTAAAACATGATGTAATAATATACCCACATAATCGATATCCGCATACATGAATTCCACATTGGGATTCACATAAGGTAATTTTGTATACGTACGAGGTGAAATTCTATATATTTCCAAAAAAAATTGATTCTTAAGGAGAAATTAAAATTGAATGATGATTATGTTATGTATTCAAGATTAAAACATAATGATTATTATTTAATCCATGATCTGATCTAATTTTGAGGAAGATTTAAGGATAACCATGGTTTTTATTCTTCATGGATTAAATGAATTTACTAAATTTTCAATAATAATACAGATGAAGTTTCTTTGAAGCCTGGTTGTTCATAAAATACTAAGATCATTATTATCTAAGGCTATTTAAATGATATTGAATAAATTTTGAGAATTTAAAATGAATAGATCCAAGATTAAAGGATTTATTGTTTTCATTTTAAGTTCTCAATATGAAATGAGTTCCATGTCATATATATTTGTAATATATTTTATATATCTGAAATGATTATTTAATGTGTGGAATTTTAGTGAAGTTATTTTGAATAAGAGTCCAATCCTACTGGAATTTTTGTTTGAATTTATTTTGGACTAAGACTAGAAAAATTAGAAAGAGGAAGATAAGGTAAAGGCTTCTATTTATATGAGGAAAATTGTTGAAAAAGAAAAAAGTGGATCATGGTAATCATGAGTGTGACCATGAATGTTCTTTTCCTATGCATAATTAATGTCATATTTCCATTCTTGGAAATAGGATGTGACACCCTATAAAATAATATATTCACCTAGACCAAAATGGATATTGTGGGATAATCCCTTATATAGGATATTAAGATTTCAGAAATGTTGGGCCATATATTTTGAAGGGATTTTATATTTTTTATGATATAAAATAAATAATGGTGACCTGTGTATAAAATTAAAAAATATGAAGTGATAGAATTTTTTGACAAATAAATAATCTGATAGTTTTTGTGTGGAATGTCTGAATAACACTCTCAAATAAGAAGAATAAGAATAAGAAGAAAAATAATAAGAAGAAGAATAATAATTATTTGTTTCATGTTTCATTGAAGAAAAATAAGAGTTGTCCATCATTATGAGATCATTTTGAGAGAGCCAAAGTAGTGAGAAGAAGAAGATCCTTCAATATCCTTGGTTACAGATGTTTGAGAAGAGTATATAAGTAAGGTAAACTTATATGTATCTTATTATTTTATTATATGTAGTCAAGTGAATTGAATATATGAGAAGATTATGGATATTTAAAATCACATGAGCTCATCAAGTGAGTTAGATATGTTATAAGTTTCAGTTGAAGAATAGTGAATCCAATCTATGGTGTAGATTGAGTTGTATACATTTTATCTTTGAGATCTAAATGCATTTTAAGACTCTACTATGAAAAGTATAAGATTTTTTTTATTGATATAGAGGCATATTTTGTGGAAATGTTGATTGACTTATAAAGAATAACTTAAAGTGATAAATTTCATATACATGGTGTGACTCTGTAGAATGTGTTTGGATAAAGGTATTCAAGAACAACATAGTTTGAAGCCATGAGTATAGTGAGAATCTACTAAATAAGTACAATGAGAGGCTGGTAAGAAAAGTCTGGTGAGATATAAGAAAGTGTCTGGTGAGACTCCATCTAGGAGAAGATCAGTGAGTCTCTTATCTAGTTATGGTATGTTAATAACCCTCAACTTTTAATTGAATGATATTAATTATAGTGGATAATACTTGATTAGGGAACATAACCAATCAAGTAAAGGAGTGGGTCTTAGCACCTAACCTTGTAAAAATTCATGTGTTCATGTGCCTTTATTTATTTCATTTTCTAAGTAAGGTTATGAGTTATAAGGAGTGGATTGAGACTGAATGATTCTAGGAGGTATAATTGAAAATAAAATAATTCATAAAATTTTTAATTGAAAACTGATGCACCCCTCCCCTCTTAGTGGTCCACCAACCTTGTGGAACCTTAGAAATAATACTAGTGTTTATGAACAATGAATATCATAAATATTAAAATATAAATAATGAATATTATCCCCTTATAGTAGCTAATCTCACCACCCCCTCCAATTGAGTTTTCTTAGTCTTTATTAATAACTATCTCAAAAGGATGAAAATTGAATTCTCTTTTCCAAACACATTTTTAAATACAATTCTCACTATTAAGACCTCACATCATACAATCTTTAAACCCATAAAAATAATTTAACATATGCTAAGTTCATAAGAATATACCAATATCAATATGATTCCTTTCCTAAAATTCATCATCACATCTCATCTAATTTCAAGTAATCATAATGATGTGTTGTGTATCACAAAATATATGGGGACTCATTTATATCTAGGGGAGACATACATGTCATGTGAGAATCACATTTTAATCCTAAGATGTGTGTTTGATTTTTTTTTTTTTTTTGAAATTTTCCTTAGTAATTTAAATTTTTTTCAATCAAATCAACCCTTACAGTGATACTTTTCTAATGACTCCCAAGTACAAATACCATAGGGAAAAAAGTGAATCTCATATACTCGAGCATCATCTCAAGATAACTCAATCAATAACACATTATAACTACCACAAATAGAGATATAATTCCCAACTCTAGTCTATATAACTATGAATTCATGATCCCTAAGTTCTAAAATCCACACATTAATGCAATCTATTTATCTACACAAAAAAATTATTTTTTGTATTTATATTTTTTCTGTTTTTTTTTTGTTTTTTTCAATACTAATGTTAAACTTAAAATGATCACAAAACCTTGTTATTTATTAGAGACCCCAAGAACTAAAACATATACCCCACAATACAAAATATGTTTATAGTAACATTTTAATTAATATATGAAGATATAAATGGTGAAAAATCACATCAGACAACCGCACTTACCAAAATTTATACTTTTGAACTTAAACATGTATTAAAATTAAAATAAAGGCATGGAAAATTATTTTATTTTCAATTTTAATGTTCATATAGTATATTATAACATGTAAGGTTAAAGAAAATTTATTTTATATTAATTCACATAAAAATAATTTTTTCTATTTATGCACACACAAAAATTCTTTCTTTTCACCCCTCAAGTTAAAATAAAATTGTCCCTAGTGTTAATAAAAGAAAATTTAAAATGGGAGTGAAGTAGAGGATATGACTTCCAAAATAAAATTTTAACAGAAATTATAGAAAATATTCACCTAGTTTTTTTATAACAAAGGCCATGATGCAACCAAATGATCATTAGATCTCCATGTCATGTGTGAACACCTCATAGAGGATAACATAATAGGGTTGAACTTTTAGAAGTATTTAATTTTCTTGAAAATACTTCAAACTCAGTAGCTCATAAATCTTATACACTAACACTATTATAACACAATAGAAACCCCACAGGGTTACCTTAATTAAAAAAATAAAAATAGAAAAAAAATATACCTATTTATTTTAGAAAACCAAATAGTGACTCAAGTTATATGATAAAAAACAAATATATATATATATATATATGTATACACACACAAAAGTAATCATATATAATTATATATAAAAAAACTATGGATGATGGAATTAGAATAGTAATTTTTTTAGTGGTAGGTATACTCCCCTATCTCCCTTCAGTTATGAGTTTATGTCATATGGCCTCGCTGGATGTAATGGGGTTTTCCCCATCTTGACATGTGGGATTCCCTTTTTCTAATTTTTTATTATTTTTTAATTAATTTTTTTGAGGATATTTTTTTTATTTTATTTTATTTTTTTAAAAAAATAAAACACATAAAAATAACATAAAATAAAATCTATGTAAAAGTCAAGTTGCCTCCCATAAAGAACTTTATTTAAAGTCATTAGCTTGACTTAGACCCCCCCCCCAACTTACCCAATACCAACTTTAAACTTCTTAAGGATTTTATTTTTCACCGCTTATATTAAATTAGGTTCAATTATACACTGGGGTTGGTGGGAAAGTTTAGAATTTGTCTCAAGAATAGTCATATAGATCCTGATGGGTGGTATAATTCTATACATACTAGAAATAGTCCATCCAATTGCTTTATTGTACCCACTCAAGACATCATGAAGAATTTTATCTTGGTCAAATTCAAGATAAGAATAAATGAAAACTATAAGGTTTTTTTATCCCTTAATAATTCATACTTAAGTGATGTAGGTAGGACTATAAATTTTAGCTCAGGTTAGTTAAAATATTCAAAAGTATATTGGGAAATTGAATTGAAATTGATTTATTTTTTAGGAATTCCGAACATAATTGGTTCCTTTAGAATAAAATTTTTAGCTAGAAAATTAGATTGAATTGTTTTTATGGTTAAAAATCTAATTTTATGATTTCTTTAAAGGGTTTTCTAATTAGTGGTCTTGAAAAATCATTATAGGATCCATATGAAATATATTCAAACCAAGAAGATAAATTTTCCTTATGTAAACAAAGGAAAATGATATCTTCTTAACTTAAAAATCCTTCAATGGTTCTTTGATATTCCTCAGGTTTAATTTATACTCTACCTATCAATTCACCTTATGAATCTCCTCATCATCCTTGATTTTAGAGCTTTAATTTTAAATGTTCAGATCTAGGCTCATGTTCCCAAAGATTATTTCCATCTCCCCATTCCTTACTCAAATGACCGTATTGATTATTACTAGGAAATGGAATCCAAGGATGAAAGTATTTTATTCCCTAGTGCCTAATTTTGGATGATTTTCAATGGTAATGAATTCTATAGGTTAGATTAATTTTAAAACTTTTAGTAGAAAATACCTTAAGATACCCTTAGGAACTCGAACACTATGATCAACTAGATGAAGAGTGATAGATATAGGTCGGAGATATTAAAGAACTAAATAGAAATACATGAAATATGTAATGAGTATCACTATCACCTAGACCGTTTAAGGTATTGAAAAACATTTTCTCTCATAGTTCCACATTCATGTATGAAAATCTAGGGTCTTTTAACTTTGGGGGCATGGTTCCATGGATAGTGGTGCTCATATTAGTATCCAAAATGACTTGGTTTTTATACAAGAATTTATTTTTGAATATATATGAGTTATTAATTTACTTTTAGTATGTGGGTATATGTCATATTACATCAATAATGGGGTTTTTCATCTTAACTTGAGAGAATATTTCCCTTAATGTTTTATATAGCTCAGGTTTAGATTTTTCCTCTCATTATTTAAGGGAATAGAGTATGTTTTCAGATTTTTTTAGGGAGGTGGTGGTTCCTTATAATTTCAATCTAATGTCTCAAATTATAATGGTTTTTATTTATCATTATCATTATAGTTTGAAGATTCATATCATTTTTAAATAGTTGATTTTAGTTTTTTAACATCTTTCTTGCTTCTTATGATGGTCACAACTTTGATGTGTTCAAGAGATTATTGTGTGCAACTGGATTCACCCTTAAGGTTGGGGTAGGTATATCTTGAGTGGTCATGAGTGTAATTCCTGTTTTAATGGTTTTTAGTTCATTATTCTAGGTATGACACTTCATAATTCATTTTTTCTTTCTATTTTCTTGCATAGTTTCTCAAGTAATAGGAGTTGAATAGATTGGGTAGGGTTTTGAGCCAATTAGTTTATCCTAATAGGATATTTAGGTTTTTTGATGGGTTTTTGATAGATTATTTTAATTGGAATGGGATATGTTGTAATTTTACAAGGTTTTACTAAATATGGTGATGGGTTGTAAAATTTTATGGAGGGTAGGGATTTGGATCTTACTGTTGGTTAGGATGTTGATTATATTCCCACCAAAATCTTGGATATTCATTATGCCTTAGATTGAAAGTGTTTTGTTATTGTAGATTCTAAAATTTCATAGCATTGACCCCTATTTTTTTCTCCTATAAAAAACATATTTATAGAATTACTAGTTAGGTAATTTTCAGTTCTATGGTCATGTTTATTTAAAATTATGAAAATAGGGTCTACAGTTTGAATTTTTTAGACTTTACTATGATTTATCTCCTCTACCTTCCTATTCAGGGATGAAATTTTATCACTAAGACTTTATTATTCCATAATATTGTGCATCCCAATAGATTTTATATGGTTCTCATAGTAGGGTATATTTATACATGTTTGTTTTTGTTCATTAATACCTTTTAGATACTCATAAGCATCATTTGGGTATTTTTTTAAAGCTTCCATGACACATCATGTCAATGAACTATTTGTTTCCTAGACCTACAACTTCATAAAATATTATAACTTTTTCTAGGATTGAAAAATCGTTGTGTGGTTCTATGTTTAGTGTATATTTAAACCTTTGTAATGTTTTATAAAATGACTCTTCTTATTTTTCAAAAAATATTGGATACTATTTTTAAGCATAATTATTTTGTGTTAGGGAAATTATTTCTTATAAAACTCTATTTAAAATTGGTAAAAATAATGAATGGATGAGGGTATAAAATTATTTAACCTATTCTTGTCTCGATCCTTCAAGAAAAAATTAAATATCCCCATCTTAGCTGACTCAATTTGATGTGGGGCACATTGTCTCAATAATGTCGTTAAACTTCATGAAATTAAGGTAAAAAAATATCTAACTCTATCACATGAATGTTTTGAATTTGGTTTAGGATATGAGTTTTGAAGATATATAGGGAATATATTACGTCATCATGTCAAATTCAAGAGGGTGAATTGGACTAGGTAGGTTTGAGGTATTCATTCATGGTTTGATCTACCACATTCTTTAATTTAGGGGCTTTCTCATTTGGATTTCCATTTTGGTTTTTGAATAGGTTTATGATTTGGTTTCATGGAAGAAACTCCATCATATTAGACTCTAATTTAAATTATAGAGTCTTATTATAAGTATAATCTAATAGAATAAGGCCTTTTTCTACACTTGATTCCCCACCCCTGGAACTATTTACCCTAACCAATCGGTTTTATTAGCCACAAATATAGGATATACCCAACATAAAAGGATATAAAGGGGAAAATATAAGATAAATTGTGTGATAATATAGAAATGAGATGTAAATAGAATGTGAGTTTAAGGCTACTTACTTGGGTCCCTAGAAATGGTTCCAAAATTTGGTTTCACCTAAATTTACCCAAGTTAGTGTTAAAGTGGTTGCTTGGAATTATAGCTTGGTTTTTTGAATCTTTAGAGATCTAAGTAGAAACCTAAAAACACATTATCATTCTATATATTTATTTGAATATAAAGTGGAAAACATTGGTCTTGATTTTATTTAGTTTAATAAAACATAAAAATAACTAATGAATTCAAGTAATAAGAATGGTTTGATCCAAGGTTATTTCTAGGGGTGAATTAGATGGATTTCTTTTATGATGATTTCAATTTCTTAAATTTGAGAGGGATTAATTTAACAAAATCAATCCAACCTTATCACTTACTATTTTAATACCTACAAAACCTAATGGTAATAACTTATACACTAAGAGGATCATTTTCATAAGTAATCTAAGGTAAATGATCATATTTTCACTTGAAATGTGTGGCCTTAAAATTCAATAAGGTCAGGGAAGAAATAAATCATTAAATAAAAATATTAATTAAAATAAATGAATAAACATCGATATAATGAGAAATAACATCCAATCCATCCCCTTTAAACTTCCTTGGATCAAACCATAATATGGTTATCCCTCCATTGATGCAAATCTCTTAATGGATGACAAAATTTGACTCATGAAGGTATAATTGAAGAGAGGAAAACAAGTAAATAATGAACACTTCACTGTTGTGTGATGAATTTCACATTTTTTTATGTGAATAAATTCCCAAATTGAGTAAAATGGTATCAAAATGTTAAATAATAATAGAATAAAATAATAAGAAGAACTTTTATTAAGAAATAAAAATGATTTGATTCATCTTACAAGAGGAAAACAAATTCATATAGACAAAGCAACAACATAACATTACAATTGAAACAAAACAAGAACTCCCACCTTTTACTTCGCCACCACTACCTTAAATATATATATTTTGGAGCCTTTGGTAAGACCAAGAGCTTTACGAGTCATGTCACTTGATTGGGGTAGGCATATATGGGTGGAAAGTCTATGTAATGTAGACTTTTTCACCATTGACCCAAAATATGATCTTGATTTCATCCCTATAATAGATGAACCAAAAAGAGCTTCTATATGTCTTAATGTGGATGTTTTTTATAGGAATAAAATATTCACTAGTATTTATTCTAACTTCTAATTAAATTTCATCAAAATTTGATTTATATTCAGGGAGTTATCATTAAAATGGTGGGCTATCATTATGGTCTATAGAATCTTTCCTAGAATTTCATCTTCAACTTGGGATACTTAAATCACCCATGAAAACTCCAAATTATCTCTATCCAAAGTTTAATTAAATTTTAATTATGATTTAATCTATCTTAATATAAAATTTTAGCTTCATTGGGACTGTATAATGGATGTTGCATGAATTCTAGTGGGATAGTATTTGGTTCACTTTGCCCAGAATTTTCAGGATCCAATGTCTAAAATAGTGGTCTTCCAAAATTATTCTCATATTTCTATATAAAGATATAATATTCCCTATAAAATTTACGACCTAATAATGAAATATGAAACTCAAATAAAGACCACTGATTTCTTTAAAAGGTTTTCAAAAATGTGTCAAGTATTAGTGAAATTTAAGAAAGAATTGAAAATGTGATGTGAAAATAAGTTCAAATTATAAAATGCACTAATACTGGTGTTTATGAAAAATGTAGAACATGATTATTAAAATATAAACAAAGAATGTTATCCTCTTTTATTGGTTAATTAATAAACTACCTTCTTCCATATGACTCCATCGGCGACTATCGTTACCCCCAGTCTTGCATTCCATTGATGAGAAGTTGCTCCAGTGTGGTATTGTAAGTCGAGGATAACCTGGAGGCTGAGTTCCCCAAAGGCCTAGGATGTCTCAGAGGCCCCAGTGGTATGAAGTCCCAAATACATGGCCTAAAATCCCATTTTATATGAATAATACTAATTTTATAGTACCCCTCAATAGTACCCACACTACTACAGTACTCAACTACCATAGTAATTCACCTCTACATGAGTTTGAAGCTAGGATTTTCATAAAGTGTTATGAGGTGCTTACCACTAAGACAAACCCCTAATACATAAGTCAATTAAAAAAATAAATCATTGTATAAATTAATATTTATTTCATTTATTTCAGTTCATCAACCAATGCATAACTAATCATTTTTCTATCAAAATGTTCAATGTACAATTAATCTTTGATTTTAGTAAATTATTTAGTTTTTATTTAATTATTAATTTCAATATATCATTTAGTGATTATTCAATAGTTTAAGTAACTATTGTTATCCAACATCAATTTTAGAAGAATCTAACATTATTTATCAACTCATGTTAATAAATCATTAAATATAATTCATTTAGATCATATAAACTCTTCATAAAATAGCTTTATTATTTACATTGAAATCATACATTTCACTTTCCATTTACTACTCAATTAGTCATTTAAAAACATATTATCATGCATTTAAAATAAAAAAATCATAAAATATAACCATATTTTTTATCTCATTTCAACATCTTGAATCATGAGACACCTTTTTAATACAATGGCATATCATTAGTAATTTAATTTCCTTTTTTAATCCACCTTTAACATAATATCTAGTATTTATATTTCAATGAATATTTAGTAAAACCCCATTAAAAGATTATATTATGCAGAAGTTTTCATAATAAACCATTTAATATAAAAATTATTCATTATCACTCAAATATATTCATTATAAAATTAATCAGTAATTCAAACTTTCATGAAGTTTTCATCATGAAAACTCACTCATAACCCCTTTTAAATACAATAATATAATTTTATAATTCATTGTTTTTTATTTCAATTCCTAATATCAATTTTTTTTACTCAATTATATTAGTTATATAATTATTCAATTTCTTTATATTATAAATTCTTAATTTTTAGGGCATATAAAAAATTTCTGATCATGTAATTTTTCTTTTAAAAACCTCTATAAATAATTTAAATTTAGAAAAAAAAAATATAAACATAAAATTCTTTCTTATAATCTAAAACTTCAAAATATGATTACTATTCTCTAATTTATAGAATAATGAAACCATTTAATTAAAGTATAATCCCATTCGTATATCATCATTATTAACGTTTATTCGCATAATCAATTTGAGTGAATAATGATCACAAAATAATTGGATTATAACATTATAAGTATTTACTAATATTATTACACAACATAAAAAATCACTAAATATTATATTTATCATAAATAAGTTTATTTTTCATATTACTTCACTAAACTAAATAGTCTACAACATGGTCTCCTTAAATAAATAATACAATGAGAATATTTTCATCTTCAAAATAATTAATTTGGAATTATACTACTTCTAAATAATTCAAAAATTGAATTAATTTAAAACTCATTCCATTGAACTCAATCTATGAAAAAACACGCATATAACTAACATGATTCACAACTATAATGGTAAGAATTATTTATAATATAAAATAATAAGAGCTCTATAAATATTGAGTAAAATTATTAGTAAAATGATCCTTTTACACTCTCAATCACAATTCCTCTATCAGATAAAAATTTTATCAAGATATGATACATATATCACTGATAGAATATAAAGTGGAAGTGATAGATATTGGTGGATCCAAATCATGAGTCACTCTTCAATGGAAGATTGAAATTCTATTTTTAGTCTTAATTCTAAGATAATAATGTGACATAAATTCCCCTCATTAAAATGAGGTTATAAAATGGATAATTGTGCCTAGTGTATTTTCATAAGCCAATAAATGGCCAAAATTCATCTAGTGCGATCATCTAGTTACCTGGTGGTTGACCAAATCTATTCCTATAGAACTTTCTCAGCTTGTGGGTACCTAGTACTCCACTACCAGGTACATAGAGGTATTAACTATTTAATAAAATCATTATCACCTCAAACCTACCCTCTAAACTCTCACTTTCAAAAAAATATAAATAATTGAAACTTGATTAAAAATAATAAAATTTATAAAATTCCTAGATTAAAAAAAACACCCACCACAATACTTCTCAACCCTGAGAAGGATCACCAAGCTTCCCCATTGAATAACCCTAGCTATTATGACTTTATATCTACTTTTTATTCCAAATCATCCTTCTTCATATAGACAAGATTATATAATACATGTAAATGTGGTATGGTTTTTTCTTAGTATAATCTTATCACCCTGACTAGTGATACACATTAGGTTCTCAATGAAGGATGCACCCACGATTATTTCTACATCCTAAAAATTAATCACATGATAAAAATACATTTTGTTTTTCCTCAACTAATTAACCTAAAAACATCATAAATTCCACTTTACCTTGGTTAAAATTCAAAACATTAGGTAATTTTCATGATCCATTACAAGAATTTATATATCCCTAAAAATTGATAACCTAATTTCTAATACATATCAAACCAATTTTGTTCGGGTTAAGGTGGGACATAGAAAAAATCATCAACACTAAATTGAAGAGTTAATTACTTCCTCTTAGTATATTATTTCTATATTTACTTAGACATATCTAATCTTTTTATGATCAAATGGACCCAATCAGTGGCATTTTATAATAGACTAAGCTAAATCAGATACCCCTTATGAAGCAATATATATAAAAATAGAGACAATCCTGACCTCCCATATAATTTCATAAATAGATTTATAATAATTGATTCCTGGTAGTTATTTACATATGAAAACTCAACCACTACTAAATAATTATCCCATGTAACATCAAAATAAAATATACACATAAGAAATATATCATATATAATTACTATAGTGTCCTCAAATATGATGGATTTTTTAAGTAGATATATAGTTCACATATTCACTTAAATACCAAAAAATACTATAATACCATGAAAACCCATGAGTTAAATATCATATCTCAATCAAAAACAATTCTACTAGCTATCCCATAAAGCCAAAAAAATCTTATTAACATAAATAGTTCTCAGATCACCAATTGTCCAAGTCTCTCTAATCACTATGAAGTGAGAAAACTATGTCAATTAATAAATTAAAACCCCAAATATATACCATCCTATAGATGATTATGTGATACTCATAAAAAACATTATAACATCCTAACATTTTTTTATATAAATATCAATGGTAGTACCATGATAATTGGGATTTTTCTTCTACTATATCCTATTTAATGTTAAGGAATATCAATAAAAACTTATTTATATGAATAGTATTCTATATCCACCAAAAGTGTTTTCAACCACCATGATACATATTTTTCAATGCATTATGAACTTTTAGCCAAGAAATGTGAAAATATCACATCACCTATTCCTACGTACACAATGGAACTATCCTTTTATATATAAGAGTAAATAAAAATCTAGAGTTTACCCAACTATGTATGTTATAATATATATTATTCCATTATAAAATATGGAACTCGTATTATTAACCTTTACTTCTGTTCACTCACACTATAAATAATGAATTAATAGTAGAGGTTATAAAAACTACATCAACATGCACCCCAAATATATCTATCTATGGCACCTTTAATAGAGACATGAGTTACTATTCATAATTTGATTGATGAGAGCATCAATTTGAGGTATTTCATTACAGCATCGACAACAATATTACCTTTAAAATGTGTATATATCATCTCATAGTCTTATAGATTTAGATATTCCTTCCATATCCTCTATTTAAGTTTCAAATTTCACTAGGAGAAAATAAACATCATGATCTTATGATGATTTTACAAAATAACAATCTCATTGAATTTTTAATGACACAAACTCCTAGGATATAGACCATTGCTTTTATCCCAAGAGCATGAGTGAGAAAAATTTTCTTATGAAAACTTTATAATAGAGAACCATATTATGTATCCATACTTTCCTACATCTTCATGAAAATAAAACCCATACTAGTTGCATTAAAATAAATCTCATATTACTTTCTCAAAATGGGTAAGAAAATTTTACATGTAAAATTCATTCTACTCTTCAATTTAAAAAATAGGTATCATAACAATCATCATATTAAAACATCATCGCTTCCTTTTTTTTGGATAATAATAAATACTATGAAATTATAAAAAACATTAATAAGTTATTAAAATACTAATTATTCATTAAAAACTCATAAAATGAAAAAAAATCATACTAAATAAGAAATAATTTATTTTAATTTCTCAAGATCAACTGAATTCTGGGACTCATAAACAACATGCCAAAAAAATTTACTTCTCAAATTTAGTTATCAAAATTTTATATTTTATAATAGATACTAAAATCCCTTGTAGTCTCTATAAAAATAGGTAAATGTTCCTTGTGATCCTTGAAATATAATTTTTTTATCACTCTATCATCAATGGAAATTATTTTTAATGTGTTTATAAATGGATGTAAAATTAAATTCATTAATGAAAAAGGAATTGTTGGAAATTTCGTTACTCGCAATAGCATCACTAAGAACTCAAAGTTATTATAATAGTTATGTTATTTTGTATTTAGTTCATCCTCATGTCACATATTGATCTAATGATATCTTAATTAATATAAAGATTAGGAAACCATTGATCTCTACTCAACTAATTTAATAGATCAACAATTCATGGAAGTGAATATAGGTCATGATAGTAACTTGGTTTTACCTAAGAAAATCAACATATATTCTTTACCTCCTATTATCCTTTTTGATAAAATTCATTGTAGAACCTAAAGGAGATACACTTTACCTTTTAATACATGATAAAATAATAATATCATTAACACTCTAATCTTGAATCTGGCTATACGTTATAAACTTATAAATATAGACTTGGTACTGAGTATTGAGTATATTGTGAACTCCACATACCTTTTTAGAAGTAATCTTATAAAATATTTAAAAAATGTATCCTAAAATTGAAAAATAATCTCAATAGAAATAGTACTGACACTAAACATGCTTTAACCACCATCCATACAATATATTATCATCCATAGATGACTAAAATAAAAACTAGGTCAGTAATAATGATTATCTTATTAACCTAAGAAAATATAATCTATATCAATATAAATAATGAAAACTATACATATCTATTAGTAATCAATGTTATCCTAAAATCAATTTAACAAATACATTCTAAAAATCATGTTAAATTCCCACATTTCTTAAATATATTAATCCAAGAGATATCAAAATCACTGATGAAAATGAAACATGTTGGACATACATTGATGAGATTTTCTCACATTCCTAGTGGTGTATCAATGTTCAATAACCCATAAAAAACTCAACATCAAAGTATAAATTTGTAACCAATCAGTATAAAGTAAATAAATTTGATATACTGGTAATAAAAAGTATATTGAAATTGATTTATGTGACTTGAATCATAACTATGATAGTCAAATCCCATACCAAAATATTTTGTGATAATAAACACATAAACAATAGTTACCTTATTCCTAGTCTAGGATCCTAGTCCTATGTCAGTTTTCCACCTTAAGTCACATCACCCCTATAATCATGTTCTTGTGATGTACCTCCACCACCATATATATACCTCTTAGAAGATATCTAATAACTACTATATTGAGGTTTACACAATAAAGAATGATTTTAATTAGTGGAATCATATTTCTATCCACTAATTTTGTGAATCCTTGTTTAATAGAAATTTTTAAGATATCCAATCTTTCCCCAAAAATAAAAATTATTTAATTCAATAGAAAAAAAATATTGGTTACATGCCTTATTTCCATACTAAAATCACTCTATAGGTTCTCATCACTAAAAATATAGAGAAGATAAATCCTTCCCTTAATAATTTCCTATTAACTACCTTGGAGAGTGTCTTGGAACAATAAAATGTCACTAATTTATAGTATAATATAAATAAAAACTTTATTATGTTCCTCTTAAAAATAATTTTTCAACAATCATGGAATTATTTACCAAATTTTTTGGACAAATTGTAATAAAATAATCTTATATAGTAATTATGATTCAGTTTCAAACTAAAACCATATCGATGATCCTTAGAAGACTCTTCAACACCTAAGGTAAAATCAATATAATGAAAATTAATGTATCTAGAAACATATTTAATAATAATATTATCATCTTATCTTGGATTTATAAACTCGTAACCCTCTCCCTTTATAAGAATCACTAAATATAACTACATAGGGAATATAGATTCGAATATATCTTTGGATGTCCCCTATGTCCCCATCACATGAATGAGTATATCCCACTAATGACACATAGGTCCCTCAAGTATAAATAAAATTAGTTTCAACTTCTTTCCCTCTAATTCCAAAGTATTATAAAAAATTCTGCTTATATGATATATTTTTAATTTAAAGCACCACAGTGCAACTTCTCTTAAAAATTTAATAGAACGGTGTGACTAAAAATCTTGAATAGAATCACTCATTAATTCTACTAAATGAAAAATTCTCTATAACCTCAAATTTTAATGTACCTAAAGAAAAAATGCTATAATTTTCACCTTGATAGGTGTATTATGAATCTTCAAGGGTATATAATGTTCATCATCCTCCACATTTCATTCCTCAATACACCACTCATGATGTATATATTCTCTAGTAGGCTAATCAACATAAATTTTTGGGGTTGTGACTCTACAATATAAAAACAACAATCAATAATTAAACACCATAATTTCATATAAATTAAATACATAAGTTATCATTTTTATAAATATATATAAGGTGATCAATAAAATCAGATTAATCATATCACCTCATTAAATTAATTCCATTTATTTATATTATATAATTAATTATTTAAAATATATTCTATAAATTAATTATTTTCAAATTATTAGTTATATTGTTTAACCAACATCAATTTCTCATATCAAATCACAATCAAACATAATCATTTTATCTTAATCATATTTCATATCCCTATGTTTCAAAATAATGTATAAACACCATATTATTTATCCTCAATATAGTTAATTTAATTGACTAAAATTTAATTTAAAATATTTCAGTATAATCCAACTCTCTATAATTGACTTAGAACTCTAATATTCTTATACCCTTTAGGTATGAAAACATAGATTTCAGATGATGTATTAAACACTAATCTTTATCATAAAATTTTCCTTAAAATTTAAAATCATAAAAATGAAAACCAATTTTATACTATATTATAAAATCCTATATTTGTTGGAAAAATTCACTAAGGTGTAATTATATATAGCTCAAGTATTATCAATGGTCACCAAAGGTTAGAGACTAGAACATAGTGTTCAAATGTATCACATGGGAAGTGATTTACCCTAAAATGGATCATCAAAAGTCATATAAATAATAAATCATCTAAATAATAATACATTGTAGAATACCACAAATGAAATATTCAATAAACTTCAACATAAAAACCATACTGCAAAATAAAAAAATCCAAATAAGATATAACCATAACCCAAGTATAATAATTATAATATAAAATAAATTAAATATCTAAAAATGAAAACCTAAAAATATCTCATAAGAATAAAAGGATCTTACATATACATGTATCATAAAGAATTAAATCATTATATACCCATAATGGGTAAATCAGGATTTTAGATAAATATTAGTAAACTATAGTAGCCTCATGCATGACATGGAGTTTAGCATGGTCCTATGTATATGATGTGTTGTGAAATGGATAAAATAATATAAAATCAGTATCCTAAAATATTATAAAACATCAATTGGTAACCAAACCACCTAAAATACATGTATACCAACTTCAAAAAATATATTTAAATACATGGTATATATGTTAATGTATAGTATCCAAATACAAGACTCCCAATGTTTCAGTCCAATTATGACCTCATATCATGATCAACACACACATATTAAACTAATTACTCGATATATGACTAGGACTAATGCATAACATATTATAAGGATATCCCTAGTATTATTTCATGTCATAACATTTCCATAAAATATTTATTGTACAAAGATATAGAAATCCTCAAGGTTAACCTCAATAATATCTTATATTATACTATCTACTTAGATAATGTTCAATTACACTTACCATGTGATAATATTATCCTATTAATTAATCATTGAAAAAATATTTTAATAATATATTTTAATATATTAAGTAGTATATAATTAGTATTTATCATATCACATCATTCAATGCATAAACAATCATTAGTTCTAATTTGATTATGAGTTTTGACATATTATTTAGTGCTTATTAAAATTAAAAAAACATATTATAAATCATAACATTATAAATAATCTATCATTGTTTTTCAAAACATGCTAATTCATTATTCAATATAGTTCATTTTTAGAGTATAAAGTCTTTCTAAAATCACTTTTTATATAACATTAAATCATTATTTTAAATTTGGATTTCATGTTAAATTAAACAATTAAAAAATATATATATTATTTAAAAAATTATATTCCCATATGCCTAATAGAATTTTTATCTAATTTCAGTATTATAATTCATAATGCACCTTTTCAAAAAAAAACTAATCAAAAGTCATTTTACATCACCTTTTGAATTGATTTTAACATAATTTATAGCATTTAAAAAATATTAAATATTATAAAAAATCCCATCTCAATCATCCAATATTAAATATATTTTGTAACCCAACATTTTATGAAAAACTAATAAATTTCAACTAAACACGTTAAATAATAAGTAAATAGTAAATTCAACATGTAAATAGGCTTTTTAAGTTAAAGTCTCCCAAAAAAATATTTTAAATCTGTATTCTGATTTTACGATCAATTGTTTTCCATTAGATTCATAATTCATTATTTTTATTTACTCAATTACACTAATAAAATATCTAATCAATATATTTATATTAAAAAATTTAAATGTATAGCACATATTAACATTGTCCTTGAATGTAATCATACCATTTAGAGACTCTAAAATCATTTAAATTCACTCAATATTTTTTAAAGACTTAAATGCTTTAATTGAATACAAAAAAATCACCATTGGATTGTTATTCCTCAATTTATAAAAAAATGAAATCATTTACATCATATATATTCCTTTATTCATTCCCCTATTATTTCTTTTAGAATGTATATCATCATTGTGAGTTAATAATGATCTGAAAACAATTGTAATGTCACATAAAAATTAATTATCAGTAATATTCCAAGCCATAAACATCGAAAAATATTATCCTTATTTAGGATAATATTATTTTACAAATTATATCACTCAACTCTATGAAAAAAATAGTTTTCATGTTAATTAAACCATACTTTATATAGTTTCTCAATTGTAGAATAATTGAATTTTTTATTGTAATACATTTACTTAATTCCAAAATTTAATAATTTTAACCACATTTAATTTATAGATTACTCTATGAAAAAATCACACATTTAATACACATTATTTATAAAAAAAATTACCTATAAACTTCAAGAAAAATATTTTGATCGCCTACCTCTCAAACAATTAACAATATATATCATGAACAGACATTAATTTCCTCCTCAATATCTAGGGATAAGGAGTTTTCATATAATATATGAAGAAGAATGAATTATAACATTAATGAATCATTACACCATTTTATTTGATTAAATCCATTAGGAAAACTATCCCCATACCATTACTATCAAAAAAACATTTGTAGCATCTTAGGCCTAGTTCACTCATAAGTAACCGAATCTAGTTGTCCATATGGCCTCAAGCATGCCTTCCCATACACCAGAGGCTTCTGACTAATGGTGAGGGTCTAGGGTGTGTTAGTGGGGATACTATTCCCTTAGGCCAAAGTATAGCATAATCATATATAATAATGATAAATAGTGGAAATAGTAATAATTAACCAGAAACAGAATAATAAATCATCTAGATAAAATAAATTGGATGGAGTAGAATCAATATTAGATACAAAATGATGATCATGTCATGTGATATATGAAAAGGGGGTAGGGTATAAGCATATACATCATGTTATAAAAAAATACAAAAAAACAAATACTATCTCCACTAGCATCGTAAGATTAAGATCAATCCTCTACTTATATATTCAATCCTAAGAATACAATCAAGAATCCATAGTTGGATGTCTCCCTTTGTCTTTACATATATCCATAAGATCTATTTGGGTACCAACCGGTGAATCAAATAGGGTGTGAAATATACTCAGAAGGCTGCCAACAACGGTGTCTAGTAAAATTTATCTTGTGTGTATAAAATGAGCATTATGCATATATTATAATATAATAAAAATATAAAATGTGAACAAGTTATCTCTGGTTCCTAAAGGATACCAGGCTAACACTACATTATTTGGCCTAAGCCAGGATATCTCTAAATATGTTTCCATATGTATGGATGTGTGTCTATATATATGATCTATATGCATAGTGACATTTATAGCCATATATAAAATTACTACTACTAACCAAGACCCGAGGCGTAACTCAAGCATCCATGGATAGTAGTAATCTCATGGAATATAAAGGGACACCATTCCTGGGTGTTATGAATCATATGGGTCTCCATGCTTGGTTATCACATTTAATTATAGACATCATGCCTATACATCACATTTCATTTGGGACGTCATGCCCATATATCACATTTACTTGGCTCTTCATTCCCATGTATCGCATTTAATTAAGGATGTCATGCATGTATATCACATTTCAATTAGGACTCCATGACCATATGTCACATTCCATTTGGGACGCCATACTCGGTTATCACAAATAGGTGGGACGCCTTGCCCGAGTATGAAAAAACATAAGGGACACCATGCCTAGATTTTATATTTAATTAATTAAGGTCTTTAATTCCATAATTAAATCCATTTAACATACAGTTTAACTAAGGGGTATAACCTTTATTCATAGGGAAGGAACATGAAGTGGTTTCACCACTCATTCCCATTTAATTTATGTAGTCTCTTCACTTTGGAATCAATTCAAGACCACTTTTAAGGTGTTTTGGCCATATAAACATTAAATAATTCAAAGGCATCATATAAGCACACCTTAAGGGGTGTCACTTGTTGAGGTGGGGTCTTTAACCATAAACAAGTGTACATAGAGAATTTCTAACCTAGAATGTAATTTGGATTAAAGAAAACTATAATTTTAATTCAACATGTGGAATGTTCAACATGCAGCATGATGGAACATGTTATAAAATGACTTGACTTTAGGGAAAGTGTACTTGACCACCTACCTTAGGTTGGTAAACAAACCCTTGTTCATTGTTGTCCTTTAAATCAAGCTATAATGGGATAAATCGACAAAATAGACAAATTCCCTAAAAATAGAAAATGTTATTTTATACAAAAATAGCACCAAAGATGAAATAATAAATGATGAAATTAAGGAAGAGTAATGAATCTCTTACTGATATGCATCTAACATAACTGGCGGTGAAGGAATTGGAGATCAGATGGAGATCCAAGCTCAAAGCCTAGGTTGGAAGAAGAAAGAAGACTCCCACACCTTAGAGAGGGGATGAATGTAAATGGGGAGGGAAAATGTGGAGAAAACATTAAATAAAGGTAGGGGAAATGGTATTTTCATATGTTTTAAATAGGCTCATAGTTTGGAACCACTAGTTAAGTGGCACCACTAGTTAAGTGGCACTAAGGGTGAATCCCTAGGCATACAGTTTGGAAAAACTATGTGTCCCCTTCCAACCCACTGGAAAGCCTTGCATGTCCATGGGGCCTGAGGTGCATGGATAGAACTAACTACATGCACCTCTATAGTTTTCGATAGTACCTTCATGGTTGAAGTGTATGGTTAGCACTAATTATGTGTTAACTGTGCAACTCATTCTATCTTTCCAAAATTTGGATCTCTAGGATCCAAATGAACCCTAGACTCTTTTAAACCAATACTTTTCCTCTTAAGCACATTACTATCATAAAGCGAGAGGTTTTGTACAGTAATTTAAGTATTTTTACATCTTTTAAAAAATATAGGATGTTACAACCTACACTCCTTGAAACAAATCTTCCTCGAGTTTCCCTTCTGAGGGTGGTAAAACTTCATCTGAGAAAAGTTTTGTCCACTGAGCACATGTGTTAGCCTCTCTCTCTCCCTGGGTATCATCTTGTACATGGTCGTGTTGCCATAACACCCATACCAAAGGAACTGACCTACTAGGGAGATCCTTTGTGCTCTAATATACAATACGCACAAGATGCTTCCTAAAGGACACATCAACCTCTAACTTAATATGCTCATAATCAAATGAATTAGATGAGTTAGAATAATAACATTAAACTTTCAGTACATAGAAGACGTCATGAAAGGCTCGGTACCTCTGAGGTAAATCCAATCGATAGGCTACCGGACTAACTCTCTCTAAGATCTCGAAAGGCCTGACATAATTAGGTGATAGATTTCCATGTCTTTGTATCTGTCTATGACCCAATATAGGAGAAACATACAAAAATACTGATGTACCACCTTGAAATCCATAGGTTGGTGGTGATGAATGGTATAATACTACTTCTTAGACCTAGTTATATCCATACACTTCTGAATAAGTTACACCTGTTTTGAATTCTCCTGATCAAGATGAGGTATCATAGTGCTACCTCATATACCTCTAACTAGTATAGGGGTGAACAGCATGGCCTATCACATAGGGCCTTATAGGGATCCAACTATATCATTTCTTGAAAGATGTTATTATAATAAATTTCAGAAAGCATTATATTCTTCTCCCAAGAACCAAAAAAATCAAGGAAGCATGCTCGTAGAATATCCTCTAGCATCTATATCATACATTTGAACTACCCATCAGTCTGAGGGTGATATTATGTGATTAGAATCACCTATGAACCCAATTCCTTATGAAACCCCTTCCAAAACTATGATGTAAAATGAGAATCTATGTCTGATATTATAGAATAGGGAACACCAGGAAGATATAAAATATCCCAAATGTAAATCCTAACAATATTTTATACTAAAAGGTATCCTTAATTAGTAGAAAGTGTATGCCCTTAGTCAACATGTCGATGATCACCCATACCAAATTGCTACCTTGAGGGGATCTTGGCAAGTCCATTTCAAAAATCTATGGTGACATTATCCCATTTCCACTCAAGAAAGGATAGAGAATATAGAATTCCTACAGGACATTGGTGCTCTTCCTTCACCTACTGATAGGTGGAACACCATGTGATAAAACCTAAAATCTGCCTATTCATACCTAGCCACCAATACTGATGATGTACATCTCGGTACATCTTGGAAAAACCAGGGTGTAATTCCCAAACAGAGGCATGAAATTCCTGCATCAATCCTTCCTATATGTCTGTAGGTACCCAAACACATCCATAAAAGTATAGGATCTCATCTTCATCGATAACCCAACCAGGTGGTGGTTCCTCACTTGAGACACTCTCCCTTAAGACTATGCCCTCTGGATCTGAAAGTTGTCTCATCCTTACCAATTCTATATGGGAGAATGTCACTACCAAAGATGTTAAAATGGGATTCCCATGATTTTCCTAGGCCTCTAGGTGCATCTCAAAAAATAGTTTCATCAACTTCCACTCACTACTGGCATCTTGCAAAACTTTTGTTTGAGTCATCTGATTCAGGGCGTCAACTAATGAATTTTCATTCCTTAGTGCATAAGTGAGCTCAAATTTGAATTAATGGAGGTACTCTACCCACCTGCACTACCTAATATTTATGTCATGCTATGTGTAAATGTATTTGATACTTTTATGGTATGTGTAAATGAAGAATCTATCCCCTAATAAATAATTCCACTAATAGAATAAATCATGAACGATAACTTTTAGATCAAGTCCATGCATAGGGTAATTCCACTCGTGAGGTCTCAATTAGAAAGACCCATATAATACAACTCAATATCCCTAAATCATAACTACTCCTAGATTAATTCCTAATGCATCATAATAAACTTTATAGATTCTTCCCATTACTAGTAGAATTAGGACCAACACTAAATTCAGTCTTCCCTTTAGCTCCTAAAAGACTTCCTCGCTGGATTCAAACAAAAATAACTTCATACCCTTCTTAGTAAACCCCATGAGAGGCATTGTTAGGAATTAAAATTATTGAATGAAATTTATATAGTAGTTAGTTATCCCTAAGAAACTGCATACATCAAAGGCATTCTTGTGTATATATATATTTCATGTTTCCTGCTTCAGGTTCGTAAAAATCATTCCATCTAGTTTCTATTGATTCCTAAGTGATAATAACCAATCCATGGGGATCGATAACACCCTTAATGTGTGTCAATAGTTGGCTTGGGTGCTAGTTTTGGTGGGTATCTAAGTTGGTTCATTACATTTTAGTATCATAGGGAGGTTTGGTTTTCAGTTTTTTAGAAGTTGGTAGACTGGAGATAGGATTATCAGGACTTGAGGGGTAGGTTGCGATGAGCACCAAGCCATTTATTTTTATAAAGATACTCAAGTGACCATGGGATGTTGGGATATGTTTCTCCTATTTCGAGTTCTTAATATTAATCTTAGTTTTTTTTATGGTTTTCTAGATTGAACTAATATTTTCCAATTATTTGATCATTTATTCTTTTTTTTTTTGTGCAGTGATATTCCTTAGAGATTTATTTCACAGGTTACATAAAAGGGTGCATTTTATTCTCCTCAAGTGAATCTACCTTTGGATAAGAATTTTATAGAGACTACCATGCAAAAAATTCATGTTGTGGACTCAAATGTACCACAAGTCCAAAACACATTTTTTGAGGCATATCCAAGAGATGTAGGAGAAAGGGATCGATCATATGAGTTCTTAAATGAGAATACACCATCCTTTAGAGGTACGAATAAACCTCAAGAGGCGGAGGACTAGCTAGAAAATATCAATCAGATCATTGACTTCCTAGATACATCTAATAATATCATGTTGAATTGTATAGTGTTTTGAATTTAGGGTCTCAGTGAGATATGGTCGGATTTCATGGTATATGTGGATAGATATTTGGGATTGTATTTGTAGGTTTTCAAGAGTCTCTTCTTCCAATAGTTATTTATAGAGTCCCTGATGATGGAAAAGTCTTTGGATTTCCTATTTTTACAGAATCAAGATCATTCAGTATTGACGTGAACCAATCGGTTCGTGGAGCTGGTTTTCTTTGCTCTGGAGGTAGTAAAGAATGATTAGTTGAAGGCTCAAAAGTACTTGTAGGGTTTGTAACTGGTTATTAGATCATAGGTATTTATCCTAGTTTTTTCTAACCATGCGAAGATGGTGGATAAAGCTGTGATGGTAGATATGGATATGATAGGTAAGGTTGGACATTCTTCCCCTTATCTTCCACCCAGTGGAAGCTTCAGTGGCATGCAGGAAAGAAAGAGGAAGTGGCATGAGCATCGTAAGGGTGGTGGAGGTAGTTATTAGTAATGGGAATCATCCACACCATAAATTATATCCATTACTGTGCCACTAAATTTTTATCAATGTAGAAAGGTTGGGCACACCCCGTGGTATTGTCTTATGCCTAAAAATATTTCAATGGTTGTGGCCGCTATGGCCATATGTAGCGATTCTGTCAGGCTATGTCTATACCTCATTATAGTCAGGGATTATCAAATACAAATGATATTACATTGAATTTATATGTTTTAAGTAAAATATGTATCTATTTATAGGCCTCATGATTAAATCACCTTCACATAGTAGATGTGTTTCCAATGGAGGTTAACGTGGGTCCAACAATAGTCAGAGGTACTATATTTATTAAATAGTCTATAGCAGCTACTTTATTTGATACAAATTCCTCTCACACATTTATTTCTTCCTGTTTTATTTATATTCTTAAAATTTCAATGGATATCATTTCCTTTGTTATAGAGTTATAAACACCTCTTGGGAAGAGTAAAGAGTAGGGGTTTCAGTGTTATTATTGTTCATTGTTGATAGTTGATGTGGAGTTATTCTAGGATTTCCACATTCTCAATCTCGATCTATTTGACATGATCATTGGGGTGGATTGGATTATTTATCACCATTATAAGATTAATTGTTATCATCAGTGTGTATTATTCTTCATTGATGATAGAGGCTCTTAACTATTTCTAAGAGAGTGGGATCTAAGGTCTGGTCATGTAGGACCTTCCATTCCAAAGTTCAAGAGTTTATTTTCTGATTTAGTAGTTGATCCTGATGATGTTTCTTTTATTTTTTATCTTCACACTATTGTTTGAGACTTTCCTAATGTTTTTTTAGATGACTTTTCTGGTATTCCTTCAGTGAGGTAGGTAGAGTTCACGATTGACCCAGTGTCTAGTACATAGCTAGATTCAATACCCTCATATCATATGGAACCATTAGAACTTAAAGATATCAAGATTCATTTGGACGATCTGATGGATGAAGGTTTCTTTTTTCCCTAGTGTTTCTCCTTAGAAAGCCTCTATTCTCTTTTCTAAGAAGGCAGATGCTTCACTCTGATTTTATGTGGACTATCAAAAGTTGAATTGATTGATATTTAATAATAAGTATCATTTTCCCCATGTGGATTATTTTATTGACCAGTTAAAAGGGTAAAGATGTTTTTTTAAGATTGATCTTCGATCAAGTTATCATTAGATCAGAGTTTGAGAGTCTGATATACCGAAGATGTATTTTAGGAGTAGGTATGGCTATTATGTATATATTTTGATGCCTTTTGGTCTGACTAATGATCCTAAAGTTTTTATGGATTTTATGAACTAGATATTTCATGAGTATCTTGACACCTTTATGGAAGTGTTTGTGGATGATATTTTAGTTTATTTTAGATCTGATCACAATAATCATTTGAGTTTGGTTCTGGAAATCCTGAGGAGTCACCATTTGTAGGGAAAGCTTTCAAAATGCAGTTTATAGATACAAGAAGTGGAGTTGTTTTGGGAAAGTGATTTTTGACCATGGATTATCATTTAATCCTAAGAATTTTAAGGTTGTCTTATCATGGGATAATCTACAGAACATCTTTGAGATTCAAATCTTCCTTAACCTTTCTAGATACTATCGATGATTCATAAAGGATTTCTAAAATTTGGTGTCACCTTTGACTACTCTTACTAGGAAAGGGGTGAAATTAAAATGGGATATGAAATATCTGTCTTCTTTTGAAAAGTTGAAAAAACTTTTAACATCAGCACTAATTTTGATCTTACCAGATCCCAGGAAGGGGTATGTGGTGTACTGTGATACTTTGGGTGATGGTATGAATTGTGTGCTTATGTAGGATGTTCATGTCATGGATTATGGATATTTTTAACTATAGACTCATTAAAGGAATTACCCCAATCAAAATTTAGATCTTATCATGGTAATGTATGAACTTAAGTGTTGGCGACACTATCTCTTTAGGGAGAGGTTCGTAGTCTTTTCTGATCATAAGAGTTTGAGATATATATTTTCCCATAAAGACTTAAATATCCAAAAAAGACGGTGGATGAAATACCTTCATACATTTGACTTTGACATCAAATACTCCCCATGGAAGGGGAATGTCATTGCAGATGCACTTAGTAGGAAAGTACCATCATAGGATGTTCTGTGATTGAAGGATGAGTAGAACCTTATGGTACTTTTTGATCAGTTGCATATGGATGCTCGGGAGGATTTTTCAAGCATGGTTCTGATCATCATTAAGTTTTCATCATATCTAATTGATTTTATTCTACATGGTTAGTAATAGGTTGATGAGTTTAGAGAAATTTGAGAAACCCTTTTTGGTGGGGAGACTATTTCTAGTTGGTCTCTCCCTTTAGATGGTATTCTAAATTATATGGATTGTTTTTTCATCCCTACATTTATAAGGAGATCCTTTTTTTTTACTATCATATTTCATCAAGGGTTGTTCATATAGGAATTGAAAATATATATCATGGCATGAGACGACAATTCTATTGGTCTGGTATGAAGAGTGTAATTTTAGATTATGTGTCTCATTGTTACACCTTCCAATAGATAAAGGCAGAGCATCTGAAACCTTCTGGTTTGCTCCATCCTTTTCCAATTCTGGTTTAGAAATGGTATGAAATATCCATTGAATTTTTTATTAGTTTTACATAGACTCCCTGAGGGAAGAGTGTTTTCTAGGTGTTGATTGATTAGTTTATGAAGTTAGATCAATTCATTCTGATTAGGGACACCACTAAAGTTGAATACCTGGGTAAGTTGTATGTGCATGAAATTGTGAGGTTACATGAGTTCCCCTCTACCATTGTTTCGAATAGGGATACTAGGTTTACCTCACTATTCTAGAAGATTCTCCAGGAGGTGATGGGGACTCAGGTCAGGTTGGGTACAGCTTACCACCCATAGATAGATAGTCAGATAGAGTGTGATATTCAGATCCTGGAGGATATTATCCAAACCTACATATTGAATTTTGGTGGATCATGGTATATCCATCTAGGACTGGTTGATTTTACTTATAACAATATTTATTAGTCATTGATTAAAATGGATCCATTTAATGATTTTTTTTGGTCACTCATGCAGTAAACCTTTCTATTGGGAAGAGGTGGGATAGGCCTCTTTAGTAGGACCAAGTCTCATTTAGGAGATGTCGGTGAGTATTCAGGATATACGTTGGTGCTTGGTTACATCTCGTAGTTGGAAGAAATCATAATAGGATCATTGACATCATCCTTTGAAGTTTTCTATTAGTGATTGGGTTTTCTTAAAAGTTTCTCCTTGGTTAGGTCACTATCATCTCAGAAAATAGGGTAAGTTGGTTTTGAGATATGTTGGACTATTTGAGGTCACTAAACAGTTTGGTCATGTTGCTTATCAATTGGAATTTCTAGTTCAATTGATAGGTATTCATAAAGTTTTATATATATCTCATCTTAGTAAATATCATTCTGATCCCTATCATGTTCTGAGTTTGGAAGAGATTGAGTTAGAGTCAGATGTTTTAATTGAATAGAATCCAATGAAGATCATTGACTCTCAGGTGAAAGTTTTGCGTAGTAAGTCTATCATGTTAGTCAGAGTGTTACAAAAATACAAATCATATTATCTTGATACTTGGGAGTATGAAACATCAGTGAGGGCGCATTGGCACCCCCTCTTTCAAGATATCAATTCTTCCACATGAATTCCTAGGGATGGAAATTTTTGTGATGGGGAGTTTATAGGATTTTTTACCTTATTTCAGGTATTTCTCATCTATATTTTTGTTTCTATTTTTATTTAGGTGTGTTTCAGAACATTCAAGGAAAAAGATCATTTATTGTGAAAAATGACCTAATGTTTAGGGATGTATGTTTGTTTGAATTAATGGAGTTTGGGTATAAATGTATAAAAGGCTTAAGAGGATGTCCCTTGGGGTCTGGGTTTACCTGAGGTATTTTTTATGTTTTTCTAAATAATTTTCATGTTGGTAACTGTCATTCTATTAATTGGTTAAATGATATGAATCATTTATCAGGTGGATTCTCTAAAATGGTTCATAGCATGAAAAGTTTAAAATTCATAAAACTAGTTCACGTTGTGAAAAGGTTAATTAATGTTATTTTTAATTTGAGGTAATTAATTTTTATTCATATCTTATAAATCATGATATTTACATCATGAAATGGTTTTACATTGTGAATATTTCAAGGCTAGTGGTTTTAACCATGTTGTATGTATGATTTTATTTTCATTCAACATGCAAGATTTTATCTCAAAACCTAGGATCTCTCCTAGGTGATTTTGGGGACCTTCACTCCTTTCAGATCATTTTGTTTGGAAATTGATCTTTTTGGTGTATGTGATGTGTTTCTCTGGGTAATTGATCTTTTTTTATTACTTATTGACATTGATCACAGCATTGTCGTTGCATTACGTTTTCATATTTGTTGATCTTGTAGTGATATTCTTCTTGATCCTTTCTAGATATGCTATGTAATCTTCTCCTGGGGATCGATATTTTATTATTGTGGTGTGGTGGGTGAATTTCCTTTGAGATATGTGTGACCAAACCTCTTTTCAACCTTAGTTGTTATGTAATATGATTCTATAGTGTGTTAATTATAGGTAGGGCCTTAATTTTTTATTTTTCATTCCTTACAGTGGTTTTGGATCCAGTTACGGGCATATGAAACCCAAGTTTGAGGTAGGTGGTTTCATCTCTAGCCTATGTTAGATGAACCTTGATTTCTCTAGTTTATAAATTGTTTTATAAATAAAATGGAATGGTTTATTGAATGATTTTGTGTGTGTGAAAATGGATTTTTTGAAAAAGATGTTTTCCCCTTGTTTTAGTAAAAGTAAAATGGTTTTTTTCAGATCATTGTGAAATGGGTTTGCAAAATGGATTTCAAGAAGGATTTTGATGAATTTTTTTGGAAAATGTAGCACATGGGATGCCTTGTGTACTTGGGTGGAAGGTGTAGTAATAGGCCTCATCTGTTGATATTGTCAAGGGGTTCACTCATGTGGTGTTCCTTTTCTCCCTGGGATTGTTGTTCTAGGGACTTGTTAAACACTATTGGGAGGTTCACTTTCTCATGTGTTCCTCTACTCTCTATATTGGATTCATGTTTCTAGATACTTAATGCATGTGATTATCTATGTATGGGTATGAGTGTTCTGGCTATCTTGGACTGTATTTATGTTTGGCATGATGTTACCTATGATTTTGAGTTATACTACTTGTATTCAATTACCAACTTTTATATACATGATATACTTTGAAACAATTTTATCTAGATTATATAAATTTTGGAAAAGGGGAATGTTTACCATGATTTTGATATAAAAAATGTTTAACAGGTTATCATGCCTTATTTTATTTAAATTTGATCATGTTAGAATTGTTGTATAAAGACTTGTTATGTAACACCTAGGTGGGATCCTACTGATCCTATTTGCTCACACCCTGTGCACTCCTTTGGTAGTGCATAGACCTTATTGTGTCTTTTAATGCAGGGAAAGGAAAGGTTCCACAGTGAGAAGGTGAGGTTTTTATCAGCTATGATTGGTAGTTGGTGGTGAGATAGTGGGATGTTGTCTACTTATCACATGGAGTAGTTATTTATCATATTTTGGTTTTTCCTTTTTTTGGCGCTTACCTTGGATTTGGTTTAGCTACCTTTAGGTTGTACCGCTTCTCTTATTTTATTTTATTCTATGGCATTTATTTCCTATTTTTCTCTTCCATTGTTTCTTCCTATTGTGTATGTATATATGTCATGTCATCTACATCAGGTTGGGTGAAATTATTCTCTTTGGTTATTGTTGATTCCTAGGTTCTAGTCACCATCCTATAGGGATTGAGAACCCCCTTTGGGTATGTGATGGGATGGGTTAGGTACTAGTTTGGGTGGGTATTTGTGTTAATTCATTACACTATATGCCTTCTTAAAGAACAGCATAGGTGAACCCCATAGTGAAGTAATGAATTATATGAAACCCTTAGTTTCCAAATTCTCTAGCTACTTATTGAGATCCTAAAGCTTTGTGGGTTTTTTCCTATAAGGAGTAATGGACACAGGTGCTGCTCCTAGCATTAGGTCAATAGTAAACTCCAACTCTCTTATAGGTAGAAACCTAGAAAATTCTTTAGGGAAAAAATCCCTAGAACGATCCACAAATGGAGGGAATTTCATATTTCATGTTCCTTGATCACTTATAAAGAGACTAGCCATATAGTCTATCACTCCACCCAGTCCATAATGCTCAGTTCCATATCAACTTTCCTATACATCCCATTCACCCTTATGAACATATTTATTATGCTTGGGTGATGTGAAAGACACCCTCAAGTGATAGAAATCAACATGATCATGATAGAGCACTAACCAGTTCATTATGAGTATGGAATCAAAACCTATAATCTCAATGAAAATAGGTTTAATAAGAATCAATACCCACCTATCTCAAGGGAACACTCCTTACAATGGTATACACTCTCTGATTGAAACCCCAACAGTGTGTTGAGATTCATCACGCCACAGAAGTTCTCTATTTATGAGCCTATAATTTCTATAATTTCCAAAAAAATAATTTAATATAAAGAACCTATATCAAATAAGGTAGATTCTAAAGTTGATGCTACTAGAAAAATACATATAACTATATAAGGTCTAACACTCTGCTCCTCAGGAGTAGGTTGCACTTCATAGATATGGACAGATCCATAGCCCTAAGATACAAACTGGATACCCTAAGTAGGTCCATTTTGCTGGTGATAAATGTCTATATCCTGGAAACCTTATTATCAACCACCTCCTCATCCAAATTTTCCATTATAACTCCAGTTACCTACCTAGAGAGATACTATTGATCATATTACTGAAGTCATAACTGATACAGATACTCTCCCACTAGGCATACATGGGAGAGTCATGCAGAAGCATTAAAGATAACCCAACCAACCATAGCCTCATCATTCAATGGTATATCTAGGAAACTAGGGCTTCTTATACCCTATATTTTCACACTGGTGGCACAATTCATAACTATATGTAGGTATCATCTGGATTTTATTACACCTTGTTGCATACTCGAAGTGACACTTCCTACAGCTCAAAGAACCACTTCCCTATCTCATCGTGAAACCACCTTAGCCCACACTATCGGATTCTCTCAAGTTCTGTTTGGTGATGAGGGTCTGATTAACTATCTCATAAATTATGGTCAATTGAAATACATTCACCTATGATCAGATTTCATATACAATCCCATCCTCGAATCACCTTATTATCATAAACTCATCACTGGTAAGTCTCAGTTTGAAGCACTGAAGTTTAGTAAAATGAGCCAAATATTCCATTACAAAAATATCAACCTATTTTATATGCATAAAAACCCAAGTGTGGTCTAATATCATCATATTTGGAAATAAGTATTCATATATGGATATCTAGAAATCTTCTAAGACCATACCATGATGATGACCAGCCTGGGTAGTCATATCCCACCAACTATTGGTGGAATCGTGAAGTAGATAATTCACAAGCTTGACCCTCCTCTCAATAGGCATATATAGATGCTTAAATATGGATAACATGGCCTCTAGAAATGAATTAGTGTCTTGGGGTCCACCATCCCCTAAGAATGTTGGCAGATGCTACTACTGAAATTCTCATGTCAACACTACCATAGTGGGGGCAGGTCGTGAAGACCCTTGCACAGAATGCATAAACTATAAGAATATATCTTGAAACTAAGAATAGGCTCCCAGATTAGGAATAATAGGAGGTGCCTCAAGTGGAAATATTAGAGGTAATTCTGATGAATTAGGACCCACCACCTCTAGATCATGGTCATCTTGGCCTTCTTGGAGCACGACCTAAGGGTGTTGTGGTGTCATAGTTCTATATTTTTCAAGTGCAATCCTTATAAAAGATTCAAAAATATATAGGATCAATGATAACAAAAAAGGACGTGTACATATACTTCCTATAAATGAGTCACACCTCTCTACCTACTCCTAAATTGGGGTTTAGGTGATAAGAAAGATCGCAGAGGTCATAAGGGACACATCCTACTACCCACTACTAAGATCAGGTCAAGGTCAAGGTCTCACATAACAAAGTATAGGTTCTGATATATGGAGTACCAATTTCAAGGTATAGAGAAAAACACCCTTTACTTTGTAATTGGCATCCCCATTTAACGATTCCTATTTCATCTAATAGTTTAACTTCATTTAAGTTCGTACACATTTATATGTATATGGATATCACAGTCTAGTTAGATGCATCACCATTTCCAATTTATAAAGGCTTGTACTCTTTATAAATTGAAATTTTCATATCATGTAATAGTGTCTTGACCCTTACATTTGGTATTAGGATGTAATGGGTCATGTAAAATGATTTTATTAGATGAATATCCATTTCCAATTTATATAAGTACATGATTCATAAATTAAAAGTGGCATTCATATAATCAAATCAACTAACGTTTCACCCCATAGAACTAATGGTCCATTGATCAGACATGGAATAAGTGGTTAATTAAGGTTTCATCATAAATATATATAGTAAAACACCATTTATATTGATGTAGAAACTTTAATTAGTCCAATTATTCTATCCCTATAAGAAAAATTATCACATTTCTATATATAACAGTCGAGGCACTTTCAAAAATCATAGGTGATATAGGAAATGAAAGAAACGAGACACACCTATATGGAATGGAATAATGCATGAAATTTGAATTCTCAGGTGCCTATAATGATGCATGAGATGATACCTACTTATCATACTAGACCAAGGAAAAATAACTCCATCATAATAACGACAATAATAATGCCGCAAAACATGTATGTCACCTAATGGTGAAATCAATACAACTATAATAGGAACAAACCAAAACAATAATATCCCAACCCATGTGATTTGGATTTCTCCTGTATGTGAATTATATACTCTTAGTAACAAGCTCATTACTAAATTCTGATACATACCTAGTATCCTATCTAATACCCAAACAATAATAAAAAATGGAAAAAAACAAACCTATGATACCACTTTGTAGCATCTCAGACTCAGTTCACTTATAAGTAACAAAACCTAGTTGGCACCTCAAGTACACCTCCTCATATTCCAGAGGCTTCCAACTAGGAGTAAGGGCCTAGGGTGTGTCAATGGGGAGATTGTTCCCTTAAGTTATAGTATAGAACGATGGCATAAAATAATGATAAATAGAAGAAAAATTAATAAACAACCATCAGTGGAATAATAAATCATCTAGATAAAATAAATAGGCTAGAATAGAATCAATATCATATAAAAAATTATGATCATGTCATGTGATATAAAAAAGGGGGATAGGGTATAGTTATATACATCATGTTATATAAAAATAAAAAAATACAAAAACCATCTCCACTAGAATCACGAGCATAAGCTTGGTTCTCTGCTCCTGTACTCCATCATAAGAAGATAATCAAGCATCCATAGTCAGATGCTTCCCTTTATCTTTACATGTATTCATAGGATCTATTCGGGTACCATCCAGTGTCCTCGACAAGGTGTGAGATATAATTAGTATTCCACCACTAATGGTGTCTAGTAAAATTTAGCCAGTTCATATAAAATGAGTTGTTCTCATATATAATAATGTAAGTAAAATATAAAATGTGAATGCGTCAGCTCTAATTCCTAAAGGACACCCGGCTGATACTACCTGCTTCAGCCTAAGTCAAGATATCTCTGAATATGTGTCCATATGTATGGATTTGTATCTATATATATGGTATATATGTGTGTAGTGATTTTTATAGCCATATATATAGAGACTATTACTAGCTAGGACTTGAGGCATAACTCAAGAATCTATGGATAGTAGTATGAATCTCATAGAATATAAAGGGATTTCATGCTCAGGTGTTATGAATCATATAGATCTCTATGCTTGGTTATCACATTTAATTAGGGATTTCATGCCCATATATCACATTTCATTTGGGATTCCATGCCTATATATCACATTTACATGGGTCTCCAAGCATATGTATTACATTTAATTAGGGACTTCATTCCTATATATCACATTTCAATTGGGATTCCATACCTATATGTCTCATTCCATTTGGGACGCCATGCCTAGTTATCACAAAATAAGTGGGATGCCTTGTCCATGTATCACAAATAGGTTGTATGTCTTGCCCGAGTATGACAAAACATAAGGGACGTCACACCCATCTATCACATTTAATTAATTAAAGTTGGTATTACCTTAATACATTCCAAGGTATGAATTAAAATTCAATTAATATATCATTTAACTAAGGTAAATAACCTTTATTCATAGGTAATTTACATGAAGTAGTTGTGCCACTCATTCCCATTTAATTTAGGTAGTCGCTTCACTTAGGCATCAATCTAAGACCACTTGGAAGGTGAATTGGGCATGGATAATCGATGGAAATGAATTCTAGTGGATACAAACTGTTAAATTTGAGTCATGGATATACTATTTCGTTTCTTAAAACTATTTTGGACATCTTTATTTGGTATGTCATAGTGGGTCTCCAAACAAGAAGATGCAGGAGTTCGGGAAGGAGGACTTTGTTGCTTGTGATGGATCTACAGTGGATTATGAGAAGCATTTGTTTTGAAATGGATTTTCTCAAAGAACCGGTAAGGATGTTGATAATGTGAGTTTGGTTGATGTTGTGATGTTGAAACAAATATAGGTGATACCTACTGATCCAAAGGTTAAAGGAATTTTTGACAGGTTGAAACGAGACTTGTAGGTGGTAATTCCTTTAGGGGAAAATTATGAATCAGGGAACTGTTGTAGCTATATATAAAAACCATGGAGGATAAGATGATACTTTAAATCAAGTTCCTTAAGGTGGTAATGTGGTTTCAGGGGGTACACTTGAGGATCCTCCTCTGCTTGAGGGTACCCAGGATGGAAGTGGGCATAATCCTGAAATGGAGTCTCAAATGGTGGATAATAGAGGTATCACGACTCCCTTGGGTTCTTCACATGCTAAGGTGGTGTTCCCAAGGAGTGGTATTAGTGTTAGAGTATAGGAAGAGGTTTCTAAAGAACCCTGGGAAGGAATTTATATAGGATTTAGGACAATTCCTCGAAGGGAGGTGGCATCTATTGAGTTGGGAAATAGGTTTGAACGATTTCCTAATAATGATCTGGTTTAGGAGCCTGAGGAATATCCAATTAGGCCCTCTATGGATGGGTAGAATATCCCCAAGAACAAATACAGTGATAAATTTTCTACAGTTGAAGTAGAGTATTCGGTTGAGGGTGGTAATCTCCAAAGGTCGAGGAGAAGTAGAAGCTGAAAAGGCATCTGAAAAGAGATAAAGGATTACTCCTATTTTCCACTTCCAAAGGATACACGGTCTGTGAATAAGTTGAAATACAAAAATATGGATAGTGATACCCACCCACCCCCCCCCCCCCCAAGGCTGATTTCCAGTAATGGAAACCAAGTGATGTTCTTGATCACTCATTGGAACTACTTATGAGCTTAAAAGAATAAGTGGGTGAACAGGTTCAGTCACTTAATTCTACTAAAGAAGAAGCCGCCAAAATTATGGGGAGGTCTTTGAGGGTGACTTTAAATGATTATAAGTATACCTGGATCATTGAGGACCAAATTCTTGTTGGGGGATTCAAAAATGGAAAGATAAACCTTGAGGAGTACATCCAGTCTTGGGACAATCTGGCATTTTAGTTCAAAGATCTCATATTAGATAAACCAAATACTCAGGTAAACAATATTTCTTGGAAGGTATTTAAGGAGATTAAATTCGGTAGGCTTAAACTATCTTTTAATGGATCTGTTATATCATTTTGTGGTTGAACTTCTAGTTTCTCACTATTCATTAAAATTGTTTGAATAATAAAAATTTAATTTTCAGTCAGTAACTCAGATTTAGGTAAATAGTATTAAACCATCTACCTTAGGTTGGTACATTAACCCTCATTTGTTTTTTTCCTTTAAATCAATCTAGAATGGGAGAAATTGGAAAAATAGAAAAATTCCCTGAAAATAGGGAATATTATCTCACAAAAAAATACCGCAAAATATAGTGGAAGAAATGAAGAAAAAAAGTGATATGAATGAATCTATTACCAATAAACATCCAACACAACTGATGGAAAAGGAATAGGATCTCGAATAGAGATCTTAGCTCAAATCCTAGGTTGAAAGAAGGAGTAAGACTCCCACACATGGGAGAGGAGCTGCACATGAATGGGGAGTAAAAAGGAGGACAGAACCTTAAATTAAGGAAAAGGAAAATTGGATTTTCACATTTTTTTTAAGAGGTGAATGGTTTGGCCACATGATTTTCCAAATCATGTGCCTAAACCATGAAATTCCATTGGTTAAGTATCACTAAGGGTGCGGACCTGGGCACACCATTTAGTAAAACCATATGGGACCTTCTATCCCACTAGAAAGACTCACATGGCCATGCTTCCTGTGGTTCATAGTTATAAATAATTGTGTGCGCCTCTATAATTTGTTATATCATTCGCATGGTTGATTTGTATGGTTATAACTAACCATGTGCTAACCATGAAATTCAGTCTTTATTTCCAAAATTTAGAGCTCCAAGCTCTGGAAAAACCCCATAGACTCTTGAACTAATCCTTATCCTCTTAATCACATTACTAGCATCAAAAAAGAGGTTTTGTACAATAAGTTAAGTATCTATACCTATTTGAAAAATATAATATGTTTCAATATCCAATGGATTCCAATTTTTTCAAAATTTGAATTATATATAATTTATAAAATTTTATGAGGAGTGGGGAGATATTAGAGGGGCTAATACTAAATTTGTGATTCATTAAAAATAAAAATACTAATTTTAATATAAATATCTTGAAAATGAAACTATATTATTTCTCTTATTTAAAATGAGGTTATGCAACAAACCCAAGTACTTGGTGGGTTAGCACTGGCCAACCGATGGCCATTAGTTATCTGGTGTGATCCATTGGAAAACCAATGGCCATCTAGAGAATTTTCTACTCCACTATCATAACTTATAGATAACTAGTCTACTACCAATATGAATCTAGTTATATCAACTCTTTATTTAATGCATGCCACCCCAAACACTACTCAAAAAATTCCCTTTGCACTAAAATTCAAAAAATTAAACAAATAAATCTTAATTAAAAATTTATCTCAAATTCCAAAAGGTGGTAAACTACTAAACATATGATATATATAAAATATAATATTTGGGTTATGATATTAAAAACAACATTTATATTAGTGATTGGATATGATAATCAAAGTCTTATAAAATTTATCATCGAATCATTTAATACATTCAGAATTGAAACATATTTATTTAAATATAGATTCATTAAAGAGATGTAATAAATTCATTAACCCATATTTAATTATGTTTTCAAATAATATTAAGTCATAAATATCCTGATAAATCCTCTTTAAATAAAATAATCCTAGTATCTATTAGTTTTTTGGGTGTGCATTCAATTCACAAAACCTTTAAATTATTCTTTTTATATTTTCCTTTATATATTCCAATGTATTTTTTTAGAGGGGGAATTTATCTTTACTCATAAGGGAGAAAAAATAAAAGGGGAAATATTCATACATAAAGGGGGAGAAATATCATTAGGTGAGAAAACATTAAAAGGATTATAAATAAGATTTAAGAGAATTCTATTTTGTACAACTAAATTTATTTTTAATATTGAGATATAATTTGAAATTTTAATGATTCCATTAGGATTTATGCTTAATATATACATGTTTACAATAAATAAAAATTGTTATATTGTAGAATATTTGTGGAGATTGAATGAATAGTTAAATATATTGAATATGCATTATTCTATATTTAATAGGTTCTTGAAATGATGCATTCATATATTTGAATTTTTCTTTATGCCCAAAGAGAATTTTGTATCTCAAACATTACTTTATCTAGTTGTATGTTAATTAGATTAATTATTTTAAATAATTCCAATAAATTGATTATTGAAATAATAAATTGTGAATTTTGTTTAATATTTGTATTGAATTTATTTTCAATGTTCACATGAAATTAATTTAGTGTAATTAGGGAAGCAATGGATGTTAATGGATTGAAGAAATCAAGTGTAGGTAAAATATTATTTCTTCTTTAGAAATATAAAATTATTCTTATCTTTTTTATAATCAATTCAAAATAGTTTTTTGAAACATAATATTACCATCCCTTTATATTATACTTGTTATGAATGACTGTTTATTAAATAAAAATACATTTAAAATGATATAATGAATTGATTTTGGATTTATATAAATGAAATATCAATTCCCTTTTCATGGGTAACCATTGATGATTTTTCTAATGTTATGAATATTTAATTTTTTTCAATATTATATATAATTAAATTAAATTTTTTTATTTTATAATGAAAACTTAATGTGTTTGGAATTCCAAAAATTATATATCACCCCAATGGATTATGTAATTTTTTATATAGGGATGTACTATTTATAGGACACAATTTTGATATCATAATATCAGTGTGTTTACTTGTCATATGATCCCACTATATAATACCTTGAGTGGGGAAAGTTGTGTTTTTATATAATTTCTTTATACAACATGTTTATCTTACCATCACATTGTCAAATGACCTTTTTCATATGAGATTGGACGACCACTAGTTTGTGTTGACCAATTATCATGGATTGCATACTTTTTTTATAAGTTATATGACAATTAATTCTATTACAATATAATTCTTTCATTATATATGTGTCATTTTCATTCAGTGTTATTCGCGTGCTTATATATATGTCATTCTCTAATAAAACAAATTGGTGGATTCCTCATTAACAGACTACCATATCATTTGTACATCGTTAGTGTAATTTTTATCCCCCATATATTTTAATGTAAAAACCAAAAGAATACGATATCATTTGGAAAGGTAGTATACATATGAATTGGGGATACTAATATAATAAGATCATGCAACTATTTTTTTATTATTTTCACATTTATTATGCATTACGATTCAAAGGGCACTAGAATTATGTTTCTGGGATATGTTAAATGCATTAATTATTCATGCTATGTATGAATTTGAGTAAAATTATCATAGTTTATATTGAAATGTAGGTCTAGAGTGTTTTGAATAATTTGAGAAAATATTTTATTTATTTTTAGGAATTTGGAAGGAAAAAATTTGTAAGTTTAGAATCACTTCTATTGAACAAGTTAGTGTATAACTAGAATGAACAAAAAGGTAAAAATTTCCACTCAATTTATATGAAGTAATATTTTGACCTTGTCTCAATTAATTTTTTTAAAATTATGATTTAAATTTAAGATTTATGATTTTGGTTTTTGAAAATTGTTTGAAATGTTAAGAAATTATTATTTATGTGTAAAAAATATAAAGATGCCATTTATTTTAGGGGATAATATAACAACAAAGATATTTATATATTTAGTTTTATTGTATTTCAACATGTATATATACACATATATATATATATATTAGGATTAATTTTTATCTAGTTCACTTTTAGAAGTAAATAACCTTAATATAGATGAATGTTGTTGGAAAATAAATATATATTATTATATAAACCCAATTTAATTATTTTCTAAATAAATATACAAATATAATATATACACTCATCATTTCAATTTAAAATAAAATTGTACAAAAAATACAAATAAATGTCATGATCAAATTATGATAATTCCATGTTTCACAATATTAATAAATCTCTATATTATTTTTTCAACAGATTAATAAAAAAATTGTCCATAGGGTAGAAATTTCATTTAATGAATCACATTATAAAATAATGAATCTATTTTTAATTTCTCTATGATGTTACAAATCAAAGTGAATATTATACATAATTGGAAAGAGTAAGAGTGGTCAATAATTGGAAGTAAATATCATAACTAAAAGTAATTAAATACTATAAAAATAAAGGTTACATTATACATGGAACATAAGAAAAATAATAAAACATATGGAATTGAAATTTTTAGTAGAGAAATAAAAGGATAATAAGTTTGGTTTTGAGAATCATAATAAGATATATAATATAAATGTATTTTTTAGAAGAATGGTTTTACAATTATGATGATGAAAATATATAAAATGGTATATATGTTTTGTATTAATTACATGTTTGGTAAAATAGGGTATGATTGAAATTGAGAAACTAGCTACAAGAATAATAATATGATTTATAATTAAATGATAATAATAAATTTCATGTGTATATTAAAAAAATATAAATTGGTAATATTTTAATTATTTCTAACAAATAAGGTTCATTAATTTGTATACCATAATGGTATTTTTATAAATCTCATGGAATAATAATTTCATTTGTGGTTTTATAAAATCCATTATACTGAATACATGATTGTTTTATACACATATAGGTTTATTTTATAATTAAATTTCTATTATTTTGGTATTGATTTTCATAATATGTATAAGATATTCATTTAAAATGTAATGTAGTTGTTAGAATATTAATGCACATATTATGAATAATATTGGTTAAATCAAAACCATTTTTCTATATGTATCCTTTTACTAATTTAATTTCATATAGCTATAGAGTAATTTCAATAAAATAAATATTTAATTTTTAAAAATAATTTTGAAATTAGGTAGTGGTAAAAAATGATATTATTTAGAGATAGTTAAGTTTTGTACAAAATATTAAAATATTATATAACTATATATTATACATTATCATTGTATTATGATATAAAAATTATTTATTGAATTTTTTTTACCATTTTAAGACCTAATATTTTTATTACAATGTAAATGAATAATTTTAAAACATTTTACTCAAAAACGTAACCATAATAAAATTTTTAAATTCTTACAACTTATTTTATTCTTTTAAAATATAAATTTAATTCCTTATTGTGTATTGTTTTCTACTTAGATGGAACTAATTTTTTTAATATTAAACACATATAAAAGATATTTTTTAATTAAATATCATGGTTTAGTCTTTAAAAAATATGCTCGAGAAACTATTTTTGAATACAAATATTTTATTATTGGGATTCCAAAGTACCAATCAAAACTTTTTTAATATATTCTCTAGGTTTCATGATAAATAAGACTAGCTACACCCATTTATATTCACTCTTGAGAATTTTATAATGGTTTTGTTCTTATATCATCTATCAATAAATTTTTTTTAATATATTAATCCATATGATGTTTATTGTTTTTGTGAGTATTATGTATTATATTATTCTAAATTATTTTTTAATCTATATTCATCATTTGGTTATGTTTTTAGAATTACTCTAAAATATTGTAGTAAAACTTTTTCAAGTGTTGTATCATAATCCATAAGAATATCTTATATTTTTTATATTTTCTATGAAATTTATTACTGGGATAATTCATGAATTTTTTTAAAATACTTAAATAAAATTACAATAAACTATAAAATCAATGTTTTCTATAATTTTATTTATTTATAATTCTTATTTATTTAATATTAATCATCGTCCTATTATTTGATTCTTTATTTTCTAGATTTCTAAAAATTCCCACCAATAACCCTTATTCATGGGTCAATTTTGAATATTGTTATCATGTCATAAGAATATAATTTTATGCAATAATGTTTGTAATTAACTACACATTTTTCATTATTTACTGATCAAATTATATGACTAGTGAGACCAAGATTATAGATACACAGTGAATTGGTTAATTCATCTATAGGGATACATTTAATGAGGCACAAATATGATATCCTAAAAATGTAGTGTAAGTACATGTTATGAATGAAACACAGTAAATGGTGAGAACTAATACATATCAATAGGCATAGTATTGAGGTAACTCACTTTTTTATAAAGTAAAAATAAGTAAAAATATTATTGAAATGGGGGTTGTGTGTGTGTGTTACATAAATTGGATTTATTGTTATTATTATTATTTTATTTCTATATAAAATTTTCTGGGAAGGATGTGTATGGGTATAGAAAAGGTAAAACATGAAATGGAGTTAAAATTTATTAATGATGCATAATTAATTCCATGCAGTAAATTAGATATTATTAATCTAGATTAATTTAAATTTTCTGGGGTTTTAGTTAATAACATTACCCCTTCCTATACTTCTACATTTGAGATAGTCATACTCTTGTGACCACTTATCTACATGAGGTTTCAAGTTAAATTCAAGAGTAATGACTAATTCATTTTATATTTAGACATAGTTTTTCCACTATAATACTTAGTAAAATTCATCCATTATATTAATTATTCAAATTTGTAGCGCATGAGATGAACTCAACCCACTGACATTTTTTATCCACTATGATCAATTAAATCCTAATAAAATAACACATTGAGAACAAATATTTAATAATGCATAAATAACTATAAAATATTTGTAATAAAAATCTTAACTACATCCACTTTATCCTTAAAATAGGATTCGGATGCAAATAAAGAAATTAAAAATAAATTAAATGAAATAAATACTCATTTATTTATTAATGAATCCCCATGTATTGAAATCTCCATCTACTAATTAACCTATAAAAGATTTAATTTTATAGAATCTAATTCTATGTTATACATCTCTATCTTTTATAGATACCCTCCTCGCCTATAGCTCAACCTTTGTTTAGGTTATGTGGCTACATATGCAGAATGTTTATAAGGACCCGAACTTAAACAATTTAAAAAATTGATTTTTTAGACAATAATTATTTCCCTTGTATTCTCAATGATCTTTCAAGTGTATAGTTTTATATAAATAGGTCACCACCCTTACATAAATAAATATTACATCACCAAGTGGACACTACCACTCAGTATCCATTTTTCAAAAAAACAAAACTTTTAAAATAAAATAAGTTTTCTTTTCATGAGATATCTTCACAATTTTCATCTTGACCTAATAATTTTCCCTACTAATCCTTAAAACCCTGTTAATTTTTTTTTAAACATGGGATGAGCATAAAAATCTCAGTAAGGGATATATAAAAAGAAAGAAAAAAACTTTCTAGTCCATGACTACTCTTAAAATTTTGATTTTTTAAAAATAAACTTCGGTCTCAAAATAAACATTTTTTATCCAATAAATTAGATTATCCACACAAATATTTTTATAAAACATTTCATAAGAAATATCAAATGAAAAATAAAACTAAAAAAAGGTTTCTTTTTAATCATGAAAAACTCGGCTAATGATAAGCAATTGTAAGAGAGATGGATAATCGAACAGAGGTCATTTTAGCAACTAGAGAATTTTTTTGAAATAATCAACACCATATATCCGATCAAAGAATTTGTACACCAGGTATTCTTTAAGGTGTTTAATAGTACCATAATCATTAATATAGACTGTATAAATACATTTACTTCCAACAACCCATTTACCTGTCGGAAGAGAGACCAAAACCTAGGTATGATTATCATCCAATGCTTGTAATTTACCCTACATTGCTTGAATCCAACCAAGGTGATATTTAGCCTCATCAACCATACGAGTAAAATATATAATCTCTAAAGTAGATAAGTCTTTGTAAGAATTTTTATATATAGGATTATTCTAGAAAGTGTGAGTACCTTTCCATAATTAAATTGGCAATTCATATGTGCCTGTAGCAGGAGCGATAGATGGAGTTATGGAAATGGGGTCATCAATTTGGGTAGGGTCAGGTTTTATGGATAAAGAGAGTAAATATATCCAACACAATGATCATCGGATCAGGAAAATGGAGGCTGAGATGGGTGGATAGTGAGAGGAAGATAGACATTGATGGTGGTATCTAAATGGGGAGAGGCTAGGGAGGATGATAATTGAGATTTCTCAATAAATGAGACATCAAAAAATATGATATAATGACATAGGTAAGGAGATAAATGTATGTAGACATGTTGGGTGTGGGAGTAGCCTAGAAAGATTCAATGGAGGTCTTTTGGGGAAAATTTATAGATTTGGGGATGAGTATCACAAACATAATAGTAACACCTAAACATGAAAATTGGAAGAGGGTGAGGAGGGAGAGAGGGGAAAAAATCTTGAAATAGACTCTCTCACTGAATGATATAAAAAGTAAGGTGATTGATAAGATAGGTGGAAATATGAATAACATCCCCCAAAAAATGAAGAGGTGCCTGCATGTGAAATAATAGGGCATGTGAGGTTTCAATAATATGATGATGTTTATGCTTGTCCACACTATTCTACTGAGGGGTATCGGGGAAGGATGTTTGATGAAGGACATTGTGATCCTTGAGAAACTATTGAAGGGAAGAAGATAAATATTCTTGTTCATTTTCTGAGTAGAGAAATTTAATAGTCATGGAGAATTGGGTGTAGATTTCATGGTAAAATGTCTTGAAAATATCATACACCTCAGAATGATTACGAAGGTGATGAAGCCATGTCAAGCAATATAATTCATCAATAAAGTATACATGATAATGGTACCCTAACTAACTTGGGACCATGTAGGGACCCATATATCATAATGGACTAAGTCAAAAGGGTTAGATGCACACATCACCAAACGAGGAACATAATATGCCTGGTGATGTTTAGAAAACTTATAGGAATCACAATGGAAAGAAAGGTATGGACTGAAATGGGGGAAAAGCTAACGTAAGACTGAAATCGGTGAATGAACATGGAAAAAATGTAGATCTATAGCACGAGAAGAGATGGAAGATCACATAAGGGATAGTTCAGTATTGAACATGTACAGCCCATCATGAATATGACCTCTACCAAGATCCTGATGTGTCAATCACTCTTGAAAACTGCACAAGATGATGTGAAAATAGAAACACAATTCAAGTCCTTTTGAGTTTTCTGATGGATAAGATATTAAAAGGAATGTGAGGAACATGATCCATTAAATCCGAAAAAATATAAGGAGTCAAGTAGTAAGTGTCAAATCCTACAATAGGGATTTTGGTTCTGTCAGCAATAATGATTTTAGTGGCACCATTATATGGATGAAGCATAACTACATCAATAGTGAGATGATTAAAAGCACCAGAATCAAGCATTGAAGCAGTCAGGCACTGAGATACACAAGCAATATGGATAATAGTTTGAGAAACAAAGGTCAAAGAGGATACAAGTAGAAAAGAGGCCCAATGAGAGCGTATAATCATGATCTTCGGCAAAGATAGTTTCAGGTTGTATTGGATATCAAATATTGGTGAGGAATTTTTTATGTTAGGAGGGATATGGGGAAGAGAATACAAGAATCTACCAAGCCAATAGGGAGGGTTGAGTGAGGGATCTAGCAGGAATAGTTGGAAACGGGAAAGGGGTCGTGGTAAGAAAATTGAGGCAAAAGATTACTAGGATAGATTACTATTAAATCATTCATGAAGAATGTATAAGAATCATAAGGTGGGAAATGGTGGGAGGAGGAAACTGTGAGCATGTTTGAATGACATCATGATGCCAGAGAGAGACATCATAGGGGAGAAATGGAACTGGGAGGCTGTGAATTGGAGAGCTAGGATCGTCTAATAGGATGAGGAGGGTGAAAATCACTATATAAGGGATGTAGATAGTATCCATGGATATTTGAGATGTTGGAGGACCACTAAAAATTCTTCTAACAGGGGCACATGAAAGGGGATATGGAACTTAAGGCTGGAAGCCAACGGAGAGTCTCACATAGGGAGGGGAGACACACAAGGTAGGTCATCATGTTAGGGGTGACAAAAATTATTCCCTTTGGTTGGGAGCCTCCATGTTACTAGAACGTGCAAGTGGATGTAAGGATAGAAGAGGCGCTAGGGAGGGTGATTCAACGATCAAACACCATAAAAGGATGATTCCATCAGGGATGGTGGGGTGTGCTTGGGAGGTATGACAGGGTCATGCTCAGAGTGGGAGGCAGTTAGTACTAGAGTTTGGATGAGGGAGGTGGGGTAAAATATGGACCAATTTGGGTGAAGGGAGGTAGCAGGTAACCCGGACAGAGACAGGTGGCAGGTGGCAGGTGGCAGATAGAGAGATATGGGAAGGGGGTTCAGGTTAGATCCCCTATGATACCATATATAACCATACTCTTTACCTCAATTAGTGGTGGAGACCTTTATTTATAAATAGAGGAAAAGGAATAAAATATATAAGAAACTAATGTGGGACTCTAAAATACAAAAAACCAGGTACAACAAGAATCAACATGAACATAAATGTGAGTGATATTAATAAATTAAATAGGAACTAATAATGTATGCAAGAAAAAATTATCCATATTATTAACTTATATTTAATTAATTAAGGACATTTTGTTTTATAAGATTTATTATAAATAAAATTTAGATTCCCTAACATGTCACTAGATTGTATGATGTATGAACAGACTCAGAAATTTTTTCCCGATTTAGCCCTATATGATTCTTCAGTTACATTATGTCATACAAGAGACATTCAATAAAAACCTCATCAAAACCTATGGTTCCTACTCACTACCTATACATCCCTTGGTAACTTAAGAATCTGTCTTAAATAGGTCGATCATGCCTATTTACGGTTTACTTATCAAGTCTTGATTATTCTATCTCATATCAAAGATATGTAAAAAAATCTATGTAAACCCTAAACCATTCTAATACCATTTTTTAGTGACCTTGACCCGGTTACTTGAACAGTGCCTGAATCATGACTACCACTGACCCTAGATGAGTTCTCCAATACCTAAGGTATGGGGACTAGCATTGTGGAGCTTAGATCAATATTGAGTACTAGTTTACCCGTTGTGATTTTAAAGATAATTCAAGACCAGATTCTCCTTTGAAATCTATAAGGATCATCTCTTTTTTAAGCATTCATAAGAAATATCTCGCAATAGATGAATAACAATATAAGAGAAACAAAAACATATATATATATAAATTTAGTATAAAATATAAAATCTGTCTACACATATCATAATAAAAGAGCCATGTACAATCACTCTTACAAATGGAATAACCTACTAGATAAATTCTAACAATATCTTATGAGAAAACTAATAGGTTAAATTTTTTCCTTTACATAATGCATTGGAGAGAAATATTAGGCTTACCCATTATTGGTTTATAATGGAACCAATCATCCTTTTTTTATAATGTAACCATGTGTATTCATAAAAAATAATCAAGAACCATTCATTGGTACACTCATAAAAATATCTTTTTCACCCATAATAAAATATTTTCAAATATTGAAATATCCATTACATTTAAAAAACTTTTTGAAAATACTTAGAACAAAGGAAATGAGGATTTTTATTTGAATAAAATATTAAATCTTATAGAGGAATACAAACATTAAATAATAATTATGGCGGTGGTAGGAACCTTTGACATCATGTAAGTTAAAATAAAACATTCCTCTTTCCTTATCATCAAAATCTTCCATATAAAATACATAAAAAAGATCCCTTTTAAAAACATTTAAAATAAATTAAAAAGTAACATAAAATGTACTTTATAATTTATTCTTGACCATATAAATATATCTATAAAATAATGTTAAGAGTATGTACATGGAAGAAAAATATTTAGAAAATAAGTCTTCAAAATAATTAAAAATGAGGTTTTAAGTTATAATGTCCCTTACCTTGAATTTGAATCATCATGTGCATTATTTATCTTACTTAATAATAAATTCATGTTAATTATTTACTTTCTTAAGAACCTTTTTCATGTTTATTATTCCTTCTATCTTATTTATTACCATGTTATATAAAATTACTTAATCAATTAAGTTCACATCGGATTTTTTGATGATATTCAGCTCAAATGTCAAAAATGAATTTGGTAATTTGACTATGGTAAAATATGTAATTATTACATAATCTCTAGAATAATAATCCTGAAATAATTATAATTTTTATATATCAATTAAACTTTTAAAACCAAACATGAAATATGATTATGAAAAATGAATTATGTTACAATCATGGAGATGGTAGGTTGTACATATGCATGAGTAATAATGTTTAAATTTTTTAATGGACGTGATGGAAATAAGGTAAGTATTATTTTATCCTTAAATAATTGTGATCATATAATAAATATAATATTTTAAAAAAAATATACTTATATATATCATCCATGTGATGTATCCATGAAAAACGAATCACATCGCTTCGTGGAGGTGGTAGTCCACACGTACCTATAAAGACGTTATAATTTTTTGATGGGTGGAAATGTAAGGAAATAGATTATATAATATATTTAAATAATTTTAATTATTACATGAATATTGTATATATACATTAAATCAATCATTATAACTAGTCATGAGAGGCGGTTATAGAAAATAAATTACATCAGTTCACGAGGTGGTGGTCCGCTGTACACACGAACAATTGTTTTGTTACCCATTTCATAGAATAGGGAGAAGGATATAGGTTATTTAATTAACATAAAAACATATAAGTATAAGTAAGATAGTTGTGTTATTACTTTATCACGTTTTAATAATATTTTAAGGAGTTATAAGAAGAAATAAAATGAAAATGGTCGGTTAATAACTATGTCACGGCCTGTCCATGGGGCCCGTGTCGTGACTACCCCAAGCCTGCCTTCCATAGGCCAGGGGCTAGCGACTAGAACCAAAGGCGTAAATCCCGATAAAAGGGAAGGCATTGCCTTTATATAAGTAAACAAACACAATAGAGTACGCAAGATGGAGTAAACACAAAGTAAACTGAGTACAAAAGTAAGTGTTGGAAAGTAAATGGGCCAGTATACAAACCCAACTGAAAGTACAGTACAACTGAGAAAGAAAGTACAACAACTAAAAAGTAAAGCAGCAACCACCAAGTCATCCTACGGGAATCCCACCTGAAGGGTGGGTACAGATAGTCTCGTCGGTACCTCGGGTCCGTCCGTCTGCTCCGTGTACGTCCCCCCAGGTGTTCCACCTCCGGATACCGTCCAGCTCCACAAGCCTTGACCACGATCAGTGCTGTCTGTCGTCTGAAAATAACACAACGTAGTGCAGGCATTGCCCGTGCAGGGGTGAGTATACGATACTCAGTAGGGACCCCGATACCCCCGAAGGTCTCCCAGAATCCAAAAAGGATAAACCACAAAGGAAAGATAAAAACACTAAGTATTAATCAACTCTAATTAGGTATATACCCATACATATACCTAAGTCATCAAATCCAGTTCGGCTCCAACTCACGAGCCCAAGTACAACCCATTCCACACAAGAAAGCACAACCCAGTCCACACAGGAAATCACAACCCAGTCCACACAGGAAATCAAGTCAATCACTTCGATGATAATGATTGAAAGTCAAGACTCAGCTCACACAGGTATACTACTCATAATGAGGGGTGGAGATTATTAGATGTAGCCTCTAAATAATCTCCTCTGCTGAACCCACATAGGATCCAAGTACAAAAGTCGTCGCTGCCGAACCCACATAGGCTTCAAGTACAGTAACCATCACTGTCAAACCCACGTAGGATCCAAGTACAGCTGTCATCATTGTCGAACCCACGGAGGATCCAAGTACATTCGTCCTTATTGCCAAACCCACGTAGGATCCCAGTACAGTCGTCATCGTCGTCGCAGTCGCAGCCAGCTCTAGGGTTCCCGCACACAGCACGCTCGATTCTAGGAGGGTCCGCTCCATGAGAAAAAAGGTTTGATACATCAACTATCACAAAGTCCAGAGTTGATGTATCCCAAAGTTTTGTCTCTTCAATGGGAACATAACGCGACAGACGGTGCGTCAATCGGACGTCCGATCTGAGAGATAATGGCTTCTCTGATCTAGGGGCCCGGTTAGAAATACGCTCATTTTTAACCTGGCCGATATCCATAGTCATCCAAAACTCACTTATAGTATCACAAAAGAACTGTCTCGTCGAAAGGGTCCTAGTTCCGTAGACGGCGCGTCGATCGGACACACGGTCTTTAAGTTATTCTAGTCTAAGTGATTAACAGGCCCAACCCATTTAGCCCAGTGGGCCGATGGGTCGAGTTAACCCAGTTTGACGGGTCCGACCCAGCAGGGGTGTCAGAACGGTCCGAAGGAATACAAAACTCGACCCGAAGGGGCGCGGCCTAGCCCGAAGTGGCGCGGCCCGGCCTGGAAGGGTGCGGCCCGGCCTGGCCTGGCACGGCCCGGCTGGGCGCACGGCTCGGCCGAAGGCCGAGCGGGTTCCAAGCCCCCCCCCCCCCCCCCCGATTGTCTGCACCGGTGGCACCGCCCTTCCCCAAACTGGATGGCTAGACTAGCTGGCCTTTTGCGCACGCCGCCCGCATGTTCGGGCCGCCAGTCTTCCACTGCGGCGCCCTCCTGGCGCCGCGGTCCAGCTCCACCCGGCCGGCCGACGGGCCGGCCGGTTCCTCAGTGCGACACCCTCCTGGCATCGCGGTTCGCATCCGCCCAGCCAGCTGGCCGGCGGGCCGGTTCTTCTGCCGAAGCGGCCCGTGATGAGGGCCATGATTCCTCCCGCACAGCCGGCGCGACGGCGCCGACTTCCTTTTCCATGTTCCCAGCACGGCATGTCGGCGTCATGCTTCCTCCGCCTTCGGTTTCCAATTCCAAAAGAATAAGTTCCAGCAGAGGGTCATCGGGCCGTGTTCGTTCGGCCCGTGCCCTCCGCGTTAAGCGGTAACACATATCCAAGAATGCATGAGGTTCATGAAACACAACAATAATTTTATTTTCAATAAAATTGAATCAAATCACCCTACCTTGAATAGAAGTTCGTGGTTTTCAAGCGTTGTGGATGACGGCGTCGTTTCCGTCATCGTCGGTGTGCACCCGAGGAAGTGATGTCTCCTCTTTTATCACGGAGAGAAGAATAGAAGGTGCCCCATTGTTAGAAATTTCCCACATCGGTGTCTCCTCCCTTGCCGTGGAGGAAGAAGAGGATGAATAATTGCGGTTGCCGAGTCGATGTTCTTCATCGGTGAGTTGGCGTTCTTCAACAAAGTAGGAATCCCCTTTCTTCTTCACAAGAGTTCTCTCCCCAAATCCCCACAAAACAAGCCAACCAAAATAAAATAAGGCCACCCCTTATTTTAATTAAACATGCCATGCATTTCAAAATACAAAATTCAAACACTTAATTAATTAATGAAAGAGTTTCAATTAATTAATTAAGGTGTGTGTTGGCAAGAGTTTAAGTGGGGAAGTGAAAATGTTACAAAATTTAAAAGGGAGTAGCCATGTAATTAACATGGGAGTTCAAAGGGGTTTATGGAATATGAAGGAATGGGGTTCATGTGGGCCCCACCTCAAAAATATCCTTACATGGGTAGTTAGAAGCTTTTTGGTCCCATCCCAACTACCCCATGTAGGATATAACCACTTTAGATATAAAAATAAAATTGTCCCACAATTTTATTCACTTCTCATTTAATCCACAAATTTTTAACTTCTCCTCCCGTGAAAACGCAACTATGTTAAAGGTCCCCTTAAACAATTATCAGCGTTTCAAGTTCATCAGTGCCCTCAGATTTCAATTCCGAGAACCAGGTCAAAAGATAGAAAAACCCGCTCGTTCGTTTACTGAACGTACCCGAGCTAAACTTCAAAAATTGATTCCGAGCACACCGGGCCTCAGAATCAAGTGCCGTCAGAAGTCACGGGTATTTTTAAAAAAAAATCCTTGAAATTTATAAGTCTTTACATTACCCCCACATAAGGGATTTACATCCCTGTAAAGCTACAACATAACTAGGGTAACAAATGAGGGTACTGATCATGCATCTGAGTCTCCCGCTCCCATGTGATCTCTTGGAGGTTCTCGTGCTTCCAACAAATACGCACTAGAGGAATCGACCATCCACATAGGACCTATTCCTATCAATCCTTGATCTCCACTGGAACCTCTGTGAATGTAGCCCCATCATCTATGTCCATCTCCCCATGGTCGATGATGTGAGTCGGGTCGTGCACGTATCTCCTCAGCTGAGATACCTGGAAGACATCGTGCACCCAGTGCAACTGAGGTGGAAGGGACAGGCGGTAAGCCACCTCGCCTACCCTACTGAGGACCTGGAATGGTCCGATGAAGCATAGAGATAACTTGTCGCCCCAGCCAAATCTTCATAATCCACGTCGAGGTGAGACCCGTAAGAAAATGTGGTCGCCATCCTCGAACTCCAGTGGTCTCTGTATCCTATCAGCATAGGACTTTTGTCTGCTCTGTGCAGTCCTCATCTTCTACTGAATGATCTGCACCTTCTCCGCCGTAGACTGAACCATCTCTGGTCCTACGAGTGCGGACTCCTCAGGGTCAGTCTAGAACATAGTTGATTTGAAAGGTTGGTTGTACAATGCCTCATATGGTGCCATCCTGATGGTGGAGTGGTAGCTATTGTTGTACGCAAACTCCACCAAGGGTAGGTGATCCTCCCAACTACGAACAAAGTCAAGGACACATGCACGGACCATGTCCTCGAGTGTCTGAATGGTCCTCTCCATCTGGCCATCTGGATGAGGGTGAAAGGCGGTGCTTAGGCGTAGCTGCATCCCAAATGCCTCCTACAACCCCTTCCAAATCTGAGAAGTAAATTGAGCATCTCGATCGGAGACGATAGACGATGGCACACCATGAAGCTGTATTATCTCCTGAACGTAGAGGCGTCCCAAGCTCTCCATTGAGCCCTGCTCTCTGATAGATAGGAAGTGGTCCGACTTGGTGAGTCAGTCGACGATCACCCAGATGGAGTCGTGCCCTCTGGAAGTACATGGAAGCCCCATCACGAAATCCATGGATATCCTATCCCACTTCCACTCTAGGACCTCTAAGGGTTGCACCAAGCATGTTGGTACCTAGTGCTCCGCCTTCACCTGCTGGCAGGTGAGGCATCATGAAACGAACTCTGCCACAACCTTCTTCATACCCATCCACCAGTGTTGTCGTCTAAGATCCTGGTACATCTTCACCACTCCTGGATGTACCGCCAAAGGGGAAGTGTGAAACTCCCTCAGCACATCCTGCTATAATGCAACTGGTACCATGGTACGTCCCCTGAAAAGGATGATGTGCTCTCCTCCTACAGAAAATCCATCAGGTGCCTGTCCTGTGGATATATGTGCATGTTGCGTCTCACAGTCAATATACCCACGCTGTGCCTCTATGACCCGCTGATGTAGTGGAGGAGTGATTGTGAGTGACTGTAGGAAGGCTACTCCATATCTATCCACGAAGGATATCTGCAACGAAGCTAGCTGCTCTGTCGCCTCTCCAAGTAGCTGAATTCCCGATCTCCAGCTGAGAGAATAAGCTACTATGTTACCCTTCCCAGGAGTATAGACTATCTCAAATTCATAGTCCTGGAGGAACTCGATCCATCACCACTATCTCAGGTTCAGGTCCTTCTGTGAGAAGATGTACCTGAGACTCTAGTGGTCAGAGTAGACTGTAAATCACTCACCCATCAGATAGTGTCGCCACATCTTCAAGGCGGAGACCACTAATGCTAACTCCAGGTCATGGGTAACGTAGTTCTGCTCGTGTTTCCATAACTATCGTGAACCATAGTCGATCACTGCCCGATCCTGTATCAGGACACACCTGAGTCCGTTCCCTGATGCATAGCAGTAAACTACGTACCCTACGCCCTCCTCCGGCAGCCTCAAGATGGGTGCACTGGTCAATCTCTGTCTCAGCTCCTGGAAGCTCTGCTGACATCTATCTGAACACACGAAGGGTTTCCCCTTCTTTGTCAAATCTGAAAACAGTGCTGCAACTCTGGAGAAGTCTGGCACAAATCTCCGATAGTACCCATCCAGACCTAGGAAACTTTGCACCTCTGTCACGCTCCTGGGTGGCTCCCAAGAAAGTACTACCTCGATCTTCATAGGATCCACAGCAACTCCCGTATCCAAGATGACGTGCCATAATAAGTGAACCTCTTGAATCCAGAATTGGCACTTCGAGAGATTACCATAAATCATGGTGCTCTTGGAGTGTGTCCAGTACAACCCACAAGTGGTAGGCATGCTCCTCCTTAGTAGTTGAGTAAATCAGTATGTCGTCGATGAAGACTATGACAAAACGATCAAGGTAAGGCTGGAATATCCTGTTCATGAGACTCATGAACACTGCTGGTGCGTTGGTTATGCCAAAAGGCATAACCAAGAACTCATAGTGGCCATACCGACACCTGAAGGTCGTATTCTGCACATCCTCGTCTCGAACTCTGAGCTGATGATAGCCTGACCTGAGGTCTATCTTCAAGAACCATCGTGCTCCCTTGAGCTGATCAAAGAGGTCATCAATCCTCGAGAGTGGGTACTTGTTCTTTACGGTCACCTGATTTAGGCGACGGTGGTCGACACATAGTCGTAAGATCACATCTTCCTTCTTGGCGAATAAAATCAGAGAAGCCCAGGGTGAAACACTAGGTCGGATGAATCCCTTGCCATGCAAGTCCTCCAGTTGTACCCACAGCTCATGAAGCTCAACAGGAGCCATCCGATATGCTATTGTAGATATCGGGGTTGTCCCAGGGTATAGGTCAATATAAAAGTCTACCTCTCTACAAGGAGGTAGTCCTGGAACGTCATCCGGGAAAACGTCTGCATACTGATCCACCACAACAGGGAAACTCAGACTCCGCACATCAACCGCTCTGAGGATGAGACTAGCCAACTGATGTGTGATCGGATGCCCTCTCCTCTGCATAAATCCATCCTGCGCAGCAAAGGATCCCTTCTCACCAGTGAAGGTGAACCTTCTCCCATCTGTGTGGACACACCGCACTTTGCGCCTACTTTAGTCAACCTGAGCATGGACTCTAGACAGCCAGTCCATACCCAAGATGACATTGTAAGGCCTCGACACCACTACAAGAAGATCTCAGCCAAAGATCTAGCCTCCTAGATTAAGCTCACACTGTTGGCACCAGTGCGTAATCGTCGAGTCTGCTCCTGTAGGAGTCTGTAGCCGTAATGATTGAGCCAACGGCTCCATCGGAATCTCCGAGCTCTGAACAAGGGCAGTGGCAATAAAATAATGACTCGATATTGTGTCTATAAGAACTGCAGCAAGGGTGGAGTAGACACAGATATTACCTCGAATCATCTCAGGTGCATCGTGGTCGTAGGCCTATACTGCCTAGAGCTGAGTCTGCCCCTGTATGTCAGCTCCCTGTAGTAGGGGTGTCCCTCCTGGTGGTGGTGGTGGTAGAGCCTCAAAGCATCGTCCACCACCTGCTGCTCGGCCAACTCCTCTGCCTCGTCCGCCTGCTCCCTGCGGACCGCCACGGTCGAACCTCTACCTCTGCCTGGGAGGTCCCTATACTATCTGTTGCTCCTCTGCATGGTGATTCGGGCAGTCACGAGCCATGCGGCCATGCCCGCTACATGCATAGCACTGCCTGCCTCTCGTATTACTGGCTCTGTTGCGTGTTCCCCACACATCCGAACCAGAATCCTGGGGTCACCCACCTGATGGCCTGGTCCGCTTGGACCTCTGAGACATCTGTCTAGTACCGGCTGTAGAAGAATCCGCTACGTGTCGCCCTGTAGTAGGCCTCGCTGCTGGCATAGGCTCAGCAATAAAGCTCTCCACAAGAAGAGCTCACTCCAGTACTCCTTCCTGCATCGGAATGCTGAGGGAGATCATCGAAGCCCTGATCTCATGCCTCAGTCCCTTCTCAAAGGTCTGGGCCCGGAAGAATGGGTCTCGTACCATGTTCGTGGAGTAGCGCGAGAGATCGGTAAATCTCGCCGAGTATTGGGCTACTTTCATGCTTCTCTACCGCAGCTGTAGTAACTCCTGGATGCACACCGCACGGAGGGTGGCTGGAACAAACTCCGAGCGAAAGAGGCTCTCGAAGTCCATCCAAAGTAGAGATGTCTCGTCATGCACCTAGAGCATCAAGCTCCACCATCTACCTACTGCTACGTGCAGGAGACTCACTGCAAGAATCACTATAAGGTTAGCTGGTGTCCGTACTAATCTTAAGACTCGAACGATAGCCTCCAGCCAATCCTCAGCTACCTAAGGGTCTGTCTCTCTGCGGAACCTGGGTGGCCTCTGTTGCTGAAACTCATGCAGTGCACTCAGGCAGCGTGCACTTTCCACTGCTGGGACTGGTGGTATCGTTGGCCCAGCGGGTAGAGGTACCGCTGGTGTATCTACTGTAATGGGGCCCTACATTGAGGCCCCGTCGCTCGGTGGACTTCCATCCCACACATAACTAGGAACCCTAGCTGGCTACCTTCGTGGGGCCATCCAGAAAAGAAACAGGTGCGCCACGGTCAAACAGTATACCTGGTGAGCTGACACAAAGTAATCACAAAGAAAACTTTTAAAACACACATGCAATCAATGTTTTCGAGCACTAAGTCGGAAATCAGAAGTCAGGGTCCTAGTGTATGGATATGTCGGTCGTTGCACCAACAATAGACTCCCAAGACCGATAACCACACTCAATACCCTTAACACTATTGCTCCACAGAAACAAATTATCAGAGTCCTGAGTTTTGTGGTAGAACCGACTCCTCTGATACCAATTTGTCACGACCCGTCCTCAGGGCCCGTGTTGTGACTACCCCAAGCCCTCCTTCCATAGGCCAAGGGCTGGCGACTAGCACCAAATGTGTAAATCCCGATAAAAGGGAAGACATTTCCTTTATATAAGTAAACAAACACAACAGAGTATGCAAGATGGAGTAAACACAAAGTAAACTGAGTACAAAAGTAAGTGTTGGAAAGTAAATGGGCCAGTATACAAACTCAACTAAAAGTATAGTACAACTGAGAAAGAAATTACAACAACTGAAAAGTAAAGCAGCAACCACTAAGTCATCCTTCAAAAATCCCACCTGAAGGGTGGGTACAGATAGTCTCGTCGGTACCTCGGGTCTATCCGTCTGCTCCGTGTACGTCCCGCAAGGTGGTCCACCTCCGGATACCATCCAGCTCCACAAGCCTCGACCACGATCAGTGATGTCCGTCGTCTACAACCAACACAACGTAGTGTGGGAATTTCCCGTGCAGGGGTGAGTATACGATACTCAGTAGGGACCCTTAGACCCCCGAAGGTCTCCCAGAATCCACAAAGGATAAACTACAAAGGAAAGATACAAACACTAAGTATCAATCAACTCTACTTAGGTATATTCCCATACATATACCTAAGTCATCAATTCCATTTCAGATCTAACTCACAAGCCCAAGTACAACCCAGTCCACACAGGAAAGCACAACTCATTCCACACAGGAAATCACAACCCAGTCCACACAGGAAATCAAGTCAATCACTTTGATGATAATGATTGAAAGTCAAGACTCATCTCAAATAGGTATACTTCTCACAAAGAGGGGTGGAGATGATTAGATGTAGCCTCTGAATCATCTCCTCTGCCGAACCCACGTAGGATCCAAGTACAGAAGTCGTCGCTGCCAAACCCACGTAGGATCCAAGTACAGTAACCATCGGTGCCGAACCCATGTAGGATCCAAGTACAGTCGTCATCACTATCGAACCCATGGAGGATCCAAGTACATTCGTCCTTTCTGTCAAACCCACGTAGGATCCCAGTACAGTCTTCATCGACGTCGCAGTCGCAGCCAGCTCTAGGGTTCCCGCACACAGCACGCTCAATTCCGGGAGGGTCCGTTCCATGATCCAAGAGGGTCGATACATCAACTGTAACAAATTCTAGATTTGATGTATCCCAAAGTTCCGTCTCGTCAATGGGAACTCAACGCGACAGACGGCACGTCAATCGGACGCCCGGTCTGAGAGATAATGGTTTTTTCGATCCAGGGGCCCGATTAGAAATACGCTCATTTTTAACCCAGACGATATCCATAGTCATCCAAAACTCAATTAGAGTATCTCAAAATAATAGTCTCTCCGAAAGGGTCCTAGTGCCACAGACGGCGCGTCGATCGGACGCGCAATCTTTAAGTTATTCCCGTTTAAGTGATTAACAGGCCCATCCCGTTTAGCCCAGTGGGCCGACGGGTCGGGTTAACCCAATTTGACGGGTCTGACCCAGCAGGGGTGCCAGAACAGTCTGAAGGAATACACAACTCGGCCCAAAGGGGCATGGCCTGGCCCGAAGTGGCGTGGCCCGAACCGAAGTGGCGCGGCCCGGCCCGACCTGGCGCGGCCCGGCTGGCTGAGCGGGTTCCAAGCCCCTACCCCCCCCCCCCCCCCCCGGTTTTCCATACCGATGGCACCAAGTAGTGTCGCCCTTCCCCAAAACGGTGGGCTAGACCGGCCGGCCTTTTGCGCACGCGGCCCGCATGGGCGGGCTGTCGGTCTTCCAGCGCGGCGCCGCGGTCCAGCTCCGCCCGGCCGGCCAAAAGGTCGGTCGGTTCCTCAGCGCGGCGCCCTCCTGGTGTTGCGGTTCGCCTCCCCCCGGCCGACCGGTGGGTCGGCCGGTTCTTCCACCAAAGCGGCCCGTGATGCGGGCCGCGGTTCCTCCCACACAGCCGGCGTGATGGCGTCGGCTTCCTTCGCCATGTTCCCGGCATGGCGCGTCGGCGCCGTACTTCCTCCGCCTCCGGTTTCCAATTCCAAAATAATAAGTTCCAGTAGAGGGTCGTCGGGCCGTGTTCGTTCGGCCTGCACCCTCCGAATTAGGCGGTAACACATAGCCAAGAATGCACGAGGTTCACAAAACACAACGACAATTTTATTTTCAATAAAATTGAATCAAATCACCCTACCTCGAAAAGAAGTTCACGGTTGTCAAGCGTTGTGGATGACGGCGTCATTTTCATCGTCGTCGGTGTGCACCAGAGGAAGTTACGTCTCCTCTTTTATCACGAAGAGAATAATAGAAGGTGCCCCATTGTTAGCAAGTTTCCACATCAGTGTCTCCTCCCTTTCCACAGAGGAATAATAGGATAAAGAACCGCAGTCGCCGATTCGATGTTCTCCGTCGGTGAGTTGGCGTTCTTCAACGAAGTAGGAATCCCTTTTCTTATTCACAAGAGTTCTCTACCCAAATCCCCACACAACAATCCAAACAAAATAAAATAAGGACACCCCTTATTTTAATTGAACATGCCATGCATTTCAAAATACAAAATTCAAACACTTAATTAATTAATGAAAGAGTTTCAATTAATTAATTAAGGTGTGTGTTGGCAAGAGTTTAAGTGGGGAAGTGAAAATGTTACAAAATTTAAAAGGGAGTTGCCATGTAATTAACATGGGAGATCAAAGGGGTTTATGGAATGTGAAGGTTTGGGGCTCGTGTGGGCCCCACCTCACAAATATCCTTACATGGGTAGTTAGATGCTTGTGGGTCCCATCCCAACTCCCCCATGTAGGATAAACCCACTTTAGATATAAAAATAAAATTGTACCACAATTTTATTCACTTCTCATTTAATCCACAAATTTTTAACTTCTCCTCCCGTGCAAACGCAACTATAGTAAAGGTCCCCTTAAATAATTACCAGTGTTGCGAGTTCATCGGTGCCCTTGTATTTTAATTCCGAGCACCGGTTCAAAAGATAGAAAAACTCGCTCGTTCGTTTACTGAACGTACCCGAGCTAAACTTCATAAATTGATTTCAGGCACACCAGGCCTCGAAATCAAGTGCCATCAGAAGACACGGACTCATAAAATTCCAAAGTATTTTTCAAAAAAGTTTCCTTGAAATTTCTGGTATACATCTTCTTTGGACAAGCTCTTTAGGTTTATACCTAAATCCTTACTATGTTGTAAATTTTATCAAAATAGAGCCTCTAGGACATGTGGAGGGATGTAATGAAGGAATTTAAGTAGTTATTATCTGAAACAAAATGCTATTTAATTATATAGATGAGATGATATGGGTTTTCTTTTATAAGTGGAGGATATAACACACTTAGAATTTTTAAAAGAATAAAATATATTAATGTCTTACTCAAAACAAATGGATCCAAAATGAAAAATTTATTAAGATTATATGATCTAATATAAAAATATGTCTATTTAATAGAATTTATAAAATTTTATAGGTCATTTTAACCCTTATCACTTAACTTTAACCCCCCAATAAACCTTTTTTAACATTATCCATGGAAACAGATTTTTACTGTTTTTACTCATCATTATGACCAAAAATTAAGTAGACCTTATTAATATTATTAATTATTATAAATAAAAATATTTAATCTATTTTATAAAAATTAATTATAGAAGTGGTAGAATTTAATTTAAAATTAAACTCAAAAAATGAGATGAAAAATAGTTTTTCAGAAAAATGTCTTTTTAAGATTAAAAATGTTTTTATACCAAATTCAAGTATAAAATTAATTTTAAAGACTGAAGTTGGATTATTAATAATATAACTAAGCTAATTTTTTTTATTTTGAACCCAATTTAAAATAAAATAGAACTTTATAAATTTTTTAAATGAAAAAAAGTTTTCAATAAAAATAAGTATTTTTCATTATTCATTGAAAAATCAAACTTTTTAGAAAATTCTTAAAAATAAATCCTAAGATAATTTTGATATGATGAATTCAAAAATTAATTTTATTTTTTAAAATTAAAATTATATGATTTTAAAATAAAGTGTTTAAATAAAATAATACAATTCATGAAAACCTAATTTGGTTAGAAATAGTTTTTTTCCCTTTTGACTAAAAAATTACCTGATATTATTATAATGACTGTAAATATATAAAATATAATTGATGAGTATTAGTAATACATGAAAATTATTTAAATTAACATTACCTAGGTTGTTACATTATTCCCCCTTTTGGAAACTTCATCCTTGCAATTTTATTCATTAGTTAAACAAGTGGGGATATTTTTTTCTTTATAACATTTTTTGATTAACATGTTGCTTATTAAATAATATGGTTTTTTTAAAAAATCTTAGTTTGTTAAATCACTTTATTCCACAACACTTTCTCTCAATAGTTAATAATCTATACTAGATGTTCCTTATAAGAAATTTTTTCTTACAACTGAATTTCTTTAAGGCCCAAAACATGAGATGCAACTGACATATTTTATTAACAATGAAACATGAAATATTTTATGTACTTGAGATAAACTCAGATACAAGGCCACTCAATAGAAAAATGAACCAACTTTATCCAAAATTTCATGTATTCCAATGATCCATGAACTTAACTTCTCATTTTATCAAAACACATAACACTTTTCCAAAAATATTCTTTAAGAAAAAAATGATTGCGTACCTCTAAAGAAATAACTTTCCTTTGATTATCTTCATAACTTTTATGTCTTCTTTGAGCTGTCCTCATTTGCTACTAAATCATCTTCACCTTCTCAACCCTTTCTTTTACCAATTCTGCTCCCAATAACTTTCTGTCATGACCCCCTCCCACCAAAGATGCCCCTCCTGAGCTGGAAATGGTGAAAGGGAGATGTTGACCCCCGAGTCCCGCCTCCAGTAGGCCCCGGGGTGGCGACTAGCACCAAGGGTATGAGTTTTTCACAAACATGGGAGGAATTACCCTTTTTATTTTTAAAGATCGGAAAATAGGACAAGTCAACCACCAAAAAGGAAAAGAGCAAGTATATAGAAATAAACCCCAAACCAATCCCACATGCATGTTTAAACAATTTATAATAAGGTACAAGTATAAGAAATCTCAAAGTACAATACCCAAAAGAAAAACAAAGGTACAGAAACAGCAATAACTCCAACGGTCTGACTAGTATGGTCCCGCACGGCCCTGGTAGTCCTCCTGGAAACCTGAAAGTAAATGTAGGGTGAGCATACAAGTATAATCAGTAGGGAAACCTAAAGCTCTCGTGCACAAGTGGGGAGACATCCTAATGTTCTGTGAGAACAACAGAAGAAACCTAGCAAGGAATCCTATCCACCCAACCTCACCAGCCACACTCACCAAAACACAAGCACAACAGGTAGTAGTAGTATAAGAACAAGAGTATTGGGTACCCCGCACCATTTACCTTTAGTTAGTTGCTCTTCCTAAAGACGAACGTCCTGACGCTGCCACACTCTCCCCAACCACACACACCTGGGCCTCACAACCACGTATCACGCCCGCACACACCTGGGCATCACAACCACGTATCCCGCCCGCACACACCTGGGCCTCACAACCACGTATCCCACCCGCACACACACCTGGGCCTCATCCCGAAGATTCTTGGGAAACAGTAGAACCTTCCCGAAGAGTCTTGGGCTAAAACCACCCCAATCGAAACCTAGCTGAAGAGTCTTAGGTGTAAGGTCACCTCAAGCCATCACAGCCTAGGGGAGAAGGAGTAGGAAGGAGCTAGTAACTAAGGGAAAAACACCCTCTCCCATAAAATGAGAGTGTTCGGCACTAAGTGCTCAACATGGGTGGGGTGCGATAAAACACAAAAGATACAGATATATATATAAATATACCAACCACACAGCCCAACCTATGGCTTCTAAAAGGAGAAACTGAGTACGTGCCTCGGCACTGCTACTACGAAGCATGCATACAACAAACAAACCCAACCCCCTTTAGGTTTTCACATTTCAGTAGAAATAGTTTATTTAGTTCCTCAACTACTGGGCAACTATCCACAACCAACCACACCAAACATTCGTAAAAAATATCCCTACCATCCACAAATCAAGTTAGAAAAACACAAGCAACACAACCAAGCCCTTCTTATCAACCAACCAACCCCATTGATTATTATTTCCATTTCACGCCCCACCATTCATTAACTCTTCCACTTTAATTTAATAATCACAACCTATAACCCATTCACATTAAAACCCAACCCTGTATCCCCGCTGCCAACCGCCATAACCACAACCGCACCGAAAACACACATTATCATCCCTTTAATACCATTTATTGCAGCCCCACTGTCCGTTACCAACACAACATTCACACCAACCCACAACCAAGTCAACCGCAGCCCCACTGCTCACCTGATCCACAGCAACCCACAAAACACCCCCATCACGTGCCACGTAACCAAGCCAACACCCACATGTTCATTATTCCATTTTGTTTAACCGGGGTGATCACACAAGGGTTCCAGATTTTCATTTAATCAGACAACTTTACGTGATTATCCAATTTCCACATTCCACAAGCTTCCATCTATAAGAAAATACAGAAGGAGAGGGAAATATTTAATTGCGTAAGCAAAGGCCCCCAACGACCGTGATTTTTAGTAGGTAGAAGCTTATTCAATTCACAACATAATATCACAGGATATAAAGTAACAGCAATCACAACTTCCCATCCCCGTTAAATAAGCCAGTAATTATCTTTATTAAACAAGTTCAAAAGTGTTTCACGTAAACAATAGAACACCCACCCCGCATGATGCACAAAATTATAGAGACAAAGGTAAGATCCCTACCTCAGCAGGTTCTTGATCGCAACGCTCCCCCCCGGATCAACCTTAGAAGACGCTCGTCGGCGTCCGTCACTTCTGTCGGGTCCCGGAAAAACCTCCTCAGGTGGAAGTCGGAAAGGAAGGGAAGAAGGAAAGACAACGAACCCAGGGTTGGAAGCTCTGCCTCATCGTTACGATCCCATGGCCGCTGACGGATCGTAAATCGGAGCTCAGACGAAGAAGTTATGGAAGAAAGAGACTTCGAGTCTCTTGAGAGAGCTCTGCTCAGAGGAGAGGAGAGGAGAGGAGAGGGGTGAGTTGAAAGGAGGAGGGGACCCCTCCTTTTATAGGCATGAAAAGAAAAAGTACACGGCATGTACTTTATGGTACACGGCGTGTACTCGGTTCTTTCACACGATCTCCACGCGGCTTCCAACATGGCTCTGCGGCCGTTGACTGGTCAACACACGGTTTGAGGGTAACGCATACGTGGGGAAGGACTACTCAGCGTATAGTTTACACACACGGCGTGTACTCATTTATTGAACACAGCAAGGACATGTCTCCAATACGGTACACGACCGTTGACTGGTAACACGTACGCGAGGAAGGACTACACAGCGTGTAGAACTGGATACACGGCGTGCACCCATTACTCCACCCAGCAAGGACACGGCCTGCAACATGGGGTATACTCGGGAAGGGGGTACATGGCGTGTACTCAAACTACATGGCGTGTAGTTTCAAAATTCTGGAAAGTGTGGAAAAAGTCCATTTTACCCTCCAGAACACTTCTTGACCTTCTTTTTGACAAAGGAATGGGCCGGAGAGGTCCGGTCCATTACACTTTCTTTCCCTAAATTCATCCCAACAAGCTACAGTGTGACACCTCTTTCCATATAATAACCCAAAAGGCATAATCTGTATACTATAATGAAAACTTTTATTATAAGAAAAATCAACCAAAGTTAGATGTTAATCCAAAATTCCCTAATAATCTATTAAGAAATCTCGAATCATGTCCTCCAAAGTCTGAATTTTTCACTCTGACTATCCGTTGGATTGAGGATGAAAGGTTGTGATAAAATTTAATTTAGAACCCATTGAATTCTAAAGAATTTTACAAAAAAAATATAGGTAGGGAATCATAGTCAGATATAATAAAGAGAGGGACTCCATGTAATCTAATTATCTCTTTAAAATAAATTCAAGAAATTAAACCTAGAGACATATTATCTTAGATGGGAATAAAATATGTAGATTTAGTTAATTAATCAACAATAACTCATATTACATTATTAATTAGAGATGTATTTGGTATTCCAACCATAAAATCTATGGATATATTCTCCTATTTCCATTCAAGAACTGGAAAAGGATAAATCATCTCATTCAATGATTGTTTTTTGGATTTAACCTCTTGAAAAATCAAAACATTTCATAGTAAAATCAGTAATATATTTCTTCATTCCTTCCCACCAGAAATGTTCCCAAAGGTCTTTATACATTTTTTTGTTTCTAGGATGAATTGAAAATGAAGATGTATTATCCTCACTCAATAGTTATTTCTTCAACTGGGAGTCGCATGAAACACATAACCTTTTTCTGAATCTCATAAAATCATCTTGGTCAATATTAAATTTAATAAACTTAACTTTCTTAATCAATTCTACCTTTTCCTATAACTCATGGTCTTCCTTATGAGCTTCATTAAATTTTTTTGAAAAACATGATTGTTCTGACACCTGAAACAAAATAAATGGAGTTCCTATATGCATAATTTCTAATCCAAAATTAATCAAATCATTAACCAAAGGATCATGTTCCAGATGTAGCATATTTAATGTATTATATATTTCCAAATCAAAGAATCTGATAATCTGTTTACTTTACCTAGATGGTAATTAATTATGAAGTTGTAATCCTTTATAAATTCTAGTCATTTTCTCTATCTCATGTTCAACTCTTTTAGAGTGAATGTCTACTTCAAAATTTTATGATAATCATATATTTCACACATTACTCTATATAAATGATATCGCTAAATTATTAAAGAAAACACTATAGACACAAGTTCAAGGTCATGTGTAGTAGAATTTTTATCATGATGTTTTAATTAATATAAAGCATAAGTAATTAGCTGATCAATATACATTAAAACACAACTTGTTCCCTTCATTGAAGTATTTTTATAGATAAAAAATTCTCCATTTCGTATGGTAGGACCAAAATTAGAGCATTCACTAATATACTTTTCAATTTATAGAAACATTCATCGCATTCTTTTTTTCAGATGAATCTAACTCATTTTCATGTTAACTTAGTTAGTGGGATATATAACTTTGCAAATTTTTCAAAAAATCACTGGTAATATCCCACTAATCCAAGAAAATTGTGAATCTCAGTCACATTTGTAGGTATTGGCCATTAATCAACCAATTTATTTTTAATAGGATCAATATTTATTCTATATTTATTTATGACATGTCCAAGGAATGAAATATATTGTAAAAAAATCACATTTACTAAATTTTACATATAACTTATTTTATTTTCGGGTTTTTATAAAAATCCTTAGATATTTTTCATGATCCTCATAAATTTTAGAATAAAAATATATATAATTAATAAACACAACCACATAATTATCCAAATATTTTGTGAAAAACTTTATTCATAAGATCTTTGAATATAGCGGGATCATTTTTCAACCCAAAGGGCATAACAAAAAACACTTAATGCTCATATATATTATGAAATTTTGTCTTAGGGATTTTATTCGCCTTCACCTCCTGCTGATGGTACCCAGACTAGAGATCAATCTTTGAAAAATACTGATTATGGATGATCAAAGAATTCATCCACATGAGAAAATAAATACTTATTCTTAATATTAATGTTATTTAATTTATTATAATCAATTAAAATCCTCATGGAACCATATTTCATTTTAATACATAAAACTGGAGCATCCCATGATGAAGTAAAAGGAGGAATGAAACCTTTATCAAGAAACTCTTGTAACTGCTTTTTCAATTCTAGAAGTTCTACTTGAGCCATTTGATAAGGTTTTTTGAAATTGTATTAGAATTAGGAACTAATTAAACAGTAAAATCAACTTCTTGTTCAGGTATAATACTAGGTAACTCATTTGAAAAAACATACAGATATTCTTTTACTATTATAAAATCATTAATCTAAATAGTTCCCTTATTTTCAACAACATGAGTAAGGTAAAGTTTACTTCTATCTCTTAATATTTTCTCAAATTATTTATATGTTATCAAAGGTATGAATTGATTATTATATATAAATGGAAAATTATTTTGGAAAATAACTTCTTTGGATCTACAATCTATCTTAGTATGATAAACTGAAAGTTAATCTATACCCAGAATAATATCAAATTCTAAAATGGGAAAAAAATAATGTTTTCAAGGAAAATTATTCTAAATGATAAAAAGAATATCTTTATAAATTATTGTTGCCTTAATCCTACCCCAGTGTGTTTTTATCAAAAGTTTTGACTTTATTTCTTAAGGATAAATTTTTATTTTACCAGAAAATTTCTTAGAAATGAAAGAATGTGTAGACCCCAAATTAAATAAGATATTATCATAATCTAAATAAACAAGTAATGTACTTATTGATTCTTTATTTGATGGCCCAACATCTTCCAAAGTATTTGTAAAGTATTTCACCACACCCTTTTTCTTATAGTCTTGATGCTTCCCATCATTCATGCTCTTATTTGGAAAAACATCCATATAATGACTTGCCTCATTACATTTAAAACACCTTATTATCTACAAATCAGAATTGATCTTACCACTACCAAGATCTTGTTATTTACAATCAAGATCAATATTCTCAAACTAACAACATTATAATCACTTCCTATATTTCATAAGACATTCCCCAGGGTGTTTTTTACTACATCTATCACAAAATGAAAACTTGATATTCTTACATTCATATTTCTTTGATGTATTCTTCTCATTTTCCTGCCACATGGATCTCTTTTTATCCTTTTTGTCATGAAATACATGGTCATAAAAAACTCTATTTCTACCTTCTTAACATAGAGAAAAAGTTTCTCATAACTTCTAAATTCACAAGAGGTCAAATCTCATCAGTATCTTAGTTTTAATCCTGAGTAACATCGATTAATTTTATTATCAAGATCTTGAATACAATTTACTGTATACCTTTCCAATTAGGTGAAATTTTCTTTATGTGCGGCCACTGAATCTTCCTCCTTCTTCCTCAATTACAATAATTTATTTTACATCCTATGTTGTACAACCTTAGGAAAATATTCCTAAATGTATCTCATTACATGACATCAATATTTTTTATTTATATAGTATTCCTAATCATTGACCATGATTGATCGGATTTGCCTTCAAAATGGTAAATAATAATTGTTATCTTTTGATGATCCAAACAACCCATGACTTTGAATATATTTTCTAGAACTTAAATACATCCCTAAACTATCATGGAGTTAGAAGATCCGGTAAATGTTGGAGGGTTTTGTCTAGCAAAATGTTCCACTATCAACATGTTCCTTTGTCATAAATTTGGTTTCTATACAGCATGGATCCACCACCATTTATATCCTTTTTTAACTGATCCATCACAAAAATAAATTGCCTAGATCTAATTCCAACCATTCCAGGTTCCTGATTTGGAAGGATATTGTCCTATTAGTGCCTTCCAACTTTAGCTTCCTTGTTTCCTGTATGAAAATCCATTCTAAATATACATAGTTTAAATACTATATCATTATAACCATAAATTAGAATCTATTATGGATATTTATTTATATTATCTTAACCTTTAAAATTATCTAAACCTTTTCCTTTGATACCAAATATAATTATATAACCTTAAACAATCCATAAAATTGATTGTTTAGACAATAATTCATTTTATTATATTCCCAGAGATATTTTAGGTAAATATTTTTTAATAAATAGGTCATTACCCTTGCATAAATAAGCATTACATAACTAATTGGACACTAGTAACAAACCAACCTGAGTCAAGTAAACAAGACACCTGAGCCAACCCATCACAGTGGTGAGGAGCAAAAATATAATAGAAAAAAGTCTCGTATAAATTAAAATGGAAGAAAGAGATACAAACAAATCTATAAAAACCAATAAAATGAGGATAAAATAGAAATTTATGAATCATAATAGAACAATGAGTCTCTATGTGACCAACCATCACCTTCAAACCATCTTGAAATGAAGGATGCAACAACAAGAGAAGTCAGTATACTACAAAATGCCCTTCCCTTTGCATGGATCCTGAAATATAACATTTAAAACTGTTCAAAGGAGAAATTAGGGTGTGAGAACAAATCCCCGGTAGGATACCACCACAGATTTTATACACGATCTAATAATAAGAATGCAGCAGTTCTATATTTTAAAACAAAAATTGTTTTATAAATCATTTTCATAAATCCAACCCTATTTGTAAATCATTTCCTTTGGTTTTCATAAAATAATTTTTCATTCACAAACCCAAGAATATTAAAATTATAAGTGATAAGATAGGAACAAATATCCATACACCATATGGTAAACAAGTAAACACATATCCATGAAACAATCTATCATGTGAATCCATGTGATACAACCTCGTGAGAAAACATGTGAGCAACAATCCATGACATAATCCATCATGTGATAGATAAACCATAAATGAAAAAGTACTTAGTGTTGTTCCCTAGACTATGGGAATACTTACTAGACATAAAAGAGCCTAAATCGGGCATATATTGGTACCAACCAATATCAACTCCTTCCATGATCCATCGATATCCAAAAATTAACCCCTAGTGGTTTCACATACACTAAGGTCACCTATGTCTCTTTCCTGACACACCCAAGGTTCCCAATGTGCCAAGTTTATCAAAATCCATTTAAAAACCATTCTCAAAATTTATAAAACATTTTCAAATACAATCCAATCTACTTTAGTGTTTGAAAATACATTTCCAAATCAAAACCACCATTCAAGCATTTAATCAAAAACCTGGTGTGAAAAAACCTTGTTTTAAAAGAAAAAACCTTTAAACACATTTATCATTCCAATAAATCCCTTGAAACCAAAAATAACTTCAATTAAATGAATAACCCAAAGTAATTTTACAATAATGATAATCAATTTTTAGAATTAACCCATTGTATAGAAACACATACCACAAAAACAGAGGTATAACTATTTGCCTTCGACAATAGTGACTCGGGAAGAGTAGATCGGGTCCTCATGTTCCTAGATCCATAATAAACAATGTCAATCCTCTATCAAATCCATTATAGTTAGCATCACATACCAATTTGGTTATAATGATATTAGATGAGAATAAATCTAGTGTATATATATAGGAAAGAGAGGAAACTGGATTAAAAACGCAACATACCTCAAAATATTTTGTCAAGAATGAAGGATTTATGCCAATAATCCCAAGGGAGAAACCTATAGAGCATTGGGGAAGGTTTAGAATTAGAAAATATGATATTATGGGTGATTATTATTTTAAAAGACTAAGGTAAAAAGGTTTAAATCCCACTTTTTAATAGTTTATAAGGGGGTTGAATGGTTTCCTAGGGTAGGCCACAAGGTTAAACTAATTGTGCACCTTAACCGTGTACCCCTAATTTCCATTATGTTTGAGGGGTGAATATTTTTAAATAGGGGCTGAAAGTTTTTGGTAAAATCATACTCAAACCATGTGACACACCTGGATAAACACCATACGTCCCACACAGTTCACTGGGCATGTCACACGGTTTGAATAACCATGCTCAAACTGTGAAAATCACCATTGGATCCTCATAAAGGCATACCACATGGTTACTTCATGGTTAAACTAATTGCACAACTTAACCATGAATCTTGATAGTTTCTATCAAAATCCATTTTTTCAAACTACGATCCCCTGAATCTTTATGGACCCCTAAAATAGAAAGACCAAGGCTCAACTAAGGCATACTTGAGGTCCAGTGGGTGATACAATTCTTCCCACCATAAAATCTTTTTGTCCCCAGAAAGTCTAAAAGATCCTGAAATTATAAAATAATATTAATTATGATGATTTAAAATATCTATTTTATCAAATTTAATTCATAGAAGTGGTATAATTTAATTTAAAATTAAACATGAAAAACAAGATGAAAAATGGTTTTTTTTTAAATGTCTTTTTAAGATTCAAAATGTTTTTATACCAAATTAAAATATAAAATTTATTCCAAATATAGAAATTAGACTATTAATAATATAATTGAACTAGTTTCTTTAAACCATTTTAAAATAAATTTTAAATTTTAAATTTTCAAATGAAAAACAATTTTCAATAAAAATCAGTATTTTCCACTATTCATTGAAAAATAAAAATTTTCAGAAAATTTTAAAAAATTAATCCTAAGATAATTTTGATATGATAAATTCATAAATAAAGTTAATTTTTTCAAATTTAAATTATATTATTTGAAAATAAAGTTTTAAATAAATTAATATAATTCATAAAAATCCAATTTTTTTAGAAATAAATCCTTTTTTTCCTTTTAACTGAAAAATTACCTGATATTCTTATAATAGATATAAATAAATAAAATCAAATTAATGAATATTAATAATACATTAAAATTATTTAACTTAACATTATCTGGGTTGTTACATTCTTCCCCCTTTTGGAAATTACATCCTTGTAATTTTATTCATTAATTAAACAAGTGGGGAAATTTTCCCTTCATAACATTTTTTTGATTCCCATGTTTCTTCTTCAATCATATGTTTTTTCTAAAAAGCATTAGTTTAGTAAATCAATTTATTCCAAAACACTTTCTCTCTATAGTCAAGAATTTGTACTAGATATTCCTCATAAGAAATATTTTCTTCCAACTGAACTACTTTAGGGAACAAAATAGGAGATACATCTGATACAAATTTTCTTAACAATGAAACATGAAATATTTCATCCACCTAAGATAAAATCAGAGTCAAGGCCACTTTATAGGAAAATAATATAACTTTATCTAGGATTTTATATAGTCCAATGAACCATAAACTTAACTTCCATTTTTATCAAAATATATAACACATTTCCATGAATATTCTTTAAGAAAAACATAATTACCTACATCAAAAGAAATAACTTTCCTCTAATTATCTTCATAATTTTTTTGTATGATCTGAGCAATCCTCATGTGATAATTAATCATATTCACCTTCTCAACCATTTCTTCTACCAATTATGGTCCCAGTAACTTTATTGCCCCAAATTCATCCCAACAAGCTACAGTCTGACACTTATTTCCATATAATGAATCAAAAGGTTCCATATCTATATTGTAATGAAAATTATTATTATAATAAAACTCAACCAAAGTTATATGTTGATACCAAATTCCATAATAATCCATTGAACAGTTTCAAATAATATCCTCCAAAGTCTGAATTGTTCACTTTGACTGCCCATTGGATTGAGGATGAAAGGTTGTACTGAAATTTAATTTAGTACCCAGTGAATTATAAAGAATTTTCCAAAAAATAGAGATAAACCTGGAATTATAGTTAGATATAATAAAGGGAGGGAATCCATGTAATCTAATTATATCTTTAACATAAAGATGAGAAAGTTTACCCAAATACATATTATCTTGAATGGGAATAAAATATATAGATTTAGTTAATCGATCGAAAATAACTCATATCACATTATTAACTCGATATGTATTTGGTAATCCAACCATGAAATCTATGGATTTATTCTCTTGTTTTCATTCAGGCATTGGAAGATCCTGAATTATCTCATTCGATAACTATTTTTTAACTTTAACCTATTGAAAAATCAAAACATTTCATAGTAAAATCAACAATACCTTTCTTTATACCTTCCCACCATAAATGTTCCTGAAGGTCTATATACATTTTTGTGTTTCCAATATTAATAGAAAATAGAGAGTTATGAGCCTCGCTCAATCGTTATTTCTTAAACTATGTGTCACATGAAACACATAACATTTTTCTGAATCTCAAAACATCATCTTGGTCAATATTAAATTCAGGAAACTTGTCTTTCTTAATCAATTATACATTTTCCTAAAAATCATGGTCTTCCCTATGAGCTTAATTAATTCCATCTATAAAAAAAATTTACTGAAACCTAAAAAAATATAGGGAGTTCCTACATGCACAAATTCTAATCCAAAATTCATCAAATCATTAACCAAAGGATCATGTTCCAGATGTAATTTGCACCTAAAGGCATCATCTACTCTATTTACTTTACCTAGATGGTAATTAATTATGAATTTTTAATACTTTATCAATTCCAGTCATCGTATTTATCTCATGTTTAACTCTTTCAAAGTGAATATATACTTCAAACTTTTATGATTAGTATATATTTCACACTTTACTCCATATAAATGATGTCTCCAAATTTTAAAAAAACACTACAGCCACCAGTTCAAAGTCTTTTGTAGCATAATTTTTCTCATGAGGTTTTAATTAACATGAAGAATAATAAATTACACAATCATTATACATTAAATCACAACTTTTTTCCTTTCAATAAAGCATCATTATAGATAATAAAGTCATTATTTCTAGATTGTAGGTTCAAAATTGGAGCATCCACTAATCTTCTTTTCAATTTATAGAAACATTCATTATATTCCTTTTTCCAAATGAACTTAACTCCTTTTCATGTTAACTTAGTTATTAGTATATATAACCATGAAAAAATTTCAAAAAACCATTGGTAATATCCCACTAATCCAAGAAAACTATGAATCATAGAAACATTTGTAGGTATCGTTCATTCATCAACCACTTTAGTTTTAGTAAGATCAATAGTTATTCCATATTTATTTATGATATTTCCAAGGAATGAAATATATTATAACCAAAAATAACATTTACTAAATCTTCCATATAACTTCTCTTCTTTCAGGTTTTTCAGAACAATCCTTTGATATTTTTCATAATCATCATAAATTTTAGAATAAACAAAAATATCATCAATAAACACAACCACAAACTTATCCAAATATTCATGAAAAACCATATTCATAATATCCATGAATACATCTGGAGCATTTTATAACCCAAATGGAATAACCAAAAACCCATAATTCCCATACCTATTATTAAATGTTGTCTTAGGGATGTCATTTACCTTTATCTTCAGTAGATGGTACCCAAACCTAATATCAGCCTTTAAAAAATATTGATTGGGGATGATCAAAAAGTCATAAATATGAAGAAATAGATACTTATTATTAATAGTAATGTTATTCAATGCTCTATAATCAACTAAAATCCTCATGGAACCATATTTTTTTTAACAAATAAAATAGTATCATCTGATGGTGAAGTGCAAGGATGAATGAAACCTTTATCAAGAAACTCCTACAACTATTTTTTCAATTCCAAAAGTTATACTTGAACCATTTGATAAGGGTTTTTTGAAATTGTCTTAGAATCAGGAACTAGTTAAATGATAAAATCAACTTATTGGTCAAGTATAATACCTGGTAACTCATTTGAAAAAATACACATATATTCTTTTACTACTATGGAATCATTAATTTGAACAGTCCCCTTATTTTCAACAACATGAGCAAGGTAACTTTTATTTCCATCTCTTAATAGTTTCTCAAATTATTTATATGTTAACAAAGGTGTGAATTGATTATTATATACAAATGAAAACTCATTTTGTAAAATAACTTATTTGGATCTGTAATCTATCTTAGCATGATAAACTGAAATTTAATCCATTCCTAGAATAATATCAAATTATAAAATAGTAAAAATGATATTTTTTTTAGGAAAAACTCTTCTACAGCTGATAACAAGAAGATATTTTTAAATTATTATTTTCTTAATACTACCCCCATGTGTTTTTATCAAAATTTCTGACTTTTTATTGATGTGAAATTTTTATTTTACTTGAAAATTTCTTACAAATAAAAGAATGTGTAGACCCAAAATAAAAAAAGACTTTTGTATAATCTTAATAAACAAGTAATGTACCTATTACCACTTTATATGATATACCAACATCTTCCAAAGTAATTGTAAAGGATTTCACCACACCCTTTTTCTTATGGTCTTGCTACTTCCCATCATTTGTGCTCTTCTTTGGACACACAACCGCATAATGACTCATCTCATTACATTTAAAACACATTACTTTATACTTATCAGAATTTATATTACCACTACCAATATATTTTTATTTACAATCATGAGTAATATTCCCAAACTAACCACATCATAAGCACTTATCACATTTCATAAGACATTCCCCAAGGTGCTTTTTACTACACCTATCACAAATCGAAAACTTTATTTTCTTAACTTTATATTTATTTGATAAATTCTTCCCATTTTCCTACCACATTGATCTATTTATATCCTTATTTTTTTGAAATCCATGGTCATAAACAAACTCCATTTATACATTCTCGGTATAGAGAATAATTTTCTCATAAATTCTAAATTAATGAGAGGTCAAATATCATCAGTATATTGGTTTTAATCCTGAGTAAGATTGATTAATTTTACTATCAAGATCTCAAATACAATTTATCACATACCTTCATATGTGGCCACTGAATCTTCCTTCCTTCTACCTCAATTACAAGAACTTATTTTCTATCATATGTCGTACAACCTTATGAAAATACTTCTCAAGGAAAATATTCCTAAATGCATCTCATTACATGGCATCAATATCTTTTCTTTATATAGTATTCTTAATCATTTACCATGATTTATTGGATTTACCTTCAAAATGATAAATAACAAGAGTTAATTTTTTATTATTGGAACAACCCATGACTTTGAATATCTTTTCCAAAACTTTTATCAATCCCTAAACTATCATTTAGTTAAAAGATCTACTGAATGTTGGAGGGTTTTGTCTAAACAAATGCTATAATGTAGACATGTTACTTTGTGGTAAATTTGGTTTCTCTCTAGTATGGAAACCACCACCATTTATATCCTATTTTAACTAATCCATCATAGAAAAAACTGACCGGTTCTAATTCCAACCATTCCAGGTTGCTGATTTGGAAAGATATTGTCCTATTAGTGCCTTCCTACTTTAGATTCTCTATTTACTTTAAGTAAACCCATTCTAAAAAGTCGTAATTTCGATGAAGCAACATGGTAATATTCAAATACTATATCATGATAACCATAAATTAGAATCTCTTAAGGGTATTTACTTATATTATCCTAACCTCTAAAATTATCTAAAATTTTTCCTTTAATACCAATTATAAGTACATGACCTTAAACAAACCGTAAAATTGATTATTTATACAAGAATTCATTTTATTGTATTCCCAAAGATATTTTAGTTTTAGATTTTTAGAGAAATAGGTTATCACCCTTACATAAATAAACATTACATCACCAAGTGGACACTTATAACAAACCAAAATGAGTCAACTAGAAAAGATACCTGAGTTGACTCATCATAGTGGTGAGGAAAAACATGATAACAGAAACAAGTCTCATATAAATCAAAATAATACAAAAAACCAGAGTAAAGAGTGGAAGAAAGAGATACAAATAGATCCATACAAACCAAGACAAATAGGATAAACCAGAAATTTATGAATCAGACAAGACCAATGAGTCTTCATGTGACCAACTGTCACCTCCAAACCATCTCAAACTGAAGTATGTGACAAAAATAGAATTCATCATGCTACAAGATTCCCTTCCATGTATATGGATATTGTAATATAACATCTACAACTATCCAAAATAAAACATGGGGTGTGAGCACAAAGCCTGGTAGGATACCACTATAGAGTCTATACAATATATAATAACAAGAATTCAACAATTCTAGCTTTTAATACAAAAACAGTTTTATAAATCATTTTCATAAATCCAAACCTATTTTTAAATCATTTCTTTTTGTTTTAATAAAATCCTTTAGTATTAAAAACTCTAAGAATATGATAAGTATAAGTGATAAAATAGGAATGAATATCCATACGCCATAAGGTAATCAATTAAACACATATCCATGAAACAATCCATCATGTGAATCCATGTGATACAACCTCATGAGAAAACATGTGATCAATAATCCATGACACAATCCATCATGTGATAAATAAACCATAAATGAAAAATCACTCTGTATTGGTCCCTATCCTATGGGAATACTTACTAAAAATAAAAGAGACTAAACCATAAATATGTTGGTACCAACCAATATCGACTCCTACCACAATCCATCAATATCCCAAAAGTAACTCCAAGTGGTTCCACACACACTAGGGTCACATATGTCTCTTTCCTGACACACACAAGGTTTCCAATGTGCCAAGTTTTTCAAAATCATTTTCAAAATCATTCTCATAATTTATAAAACATTTTAAAAGCCAATCCAATTTGCTTCCATGTTTAAAAACCCATTTCCAAATCAAAACCACCATTCAGGCATTTAATAAAACACATCGTGTTAAAATACCATTTTTAAATAAAACCCCTTTAAATACATTTATCTTTCTAATAAATCCCTTTAAACCATAAATCACTTCAATTCAATGAATAACCCAAATTAATTTTACAAGAAAAATAAGCAATTCATAGAATTAACCCATTGTGTAGAAACACATACCTCAAGAAGGAAGGTATAACAATTCACCTTCAACAATGGTGACTGGGGAAGAGTAGATCAGGTCCTTACAATCCTAGATCCATAAGAAACAATTTCAATCATCGATCAAACCCATTAGATTCACCATGACATCCCAATTGGGTTCCAAAGAGATGAGAGAAGAATAAATATAGTGTAGATCTACAGGGACTAGAGGAAACCAGATAAAAACACAATAAACCTCAAGATGATCCATCAAGAATGAAGGATTTACACCAATAATCCCAAGGTATAATTTTCTAGATCACTGAGGAAGGTTTAGGATGATCCAATATGTGATTAGGGAGTGATTTGGCTTTAAAATAACCAAGGTAAAAAGGGTAAAATTCCACTTTTTAATAGTTCTGAAGGGGGTTTCATGGTTTACTAGGGTATGATGCATGATTAAACTAACTATGAACCTTCACCACATGCCCCTACTTTCAATTCTATTTGAGGGATGTATAGTTTTCATTGGGGGTTGTACGATTTGGTAAAACCATACTTAAACCGTCTGACCCACCTGGACAACCACCAAACATCCTGCACGGTTCAATAGATATGTCGCATAGTTTAACTAACCATTATTAAACCATGAAATACATAATTGGATCCTCATAAAGTCATACTAAATGGTTACTACATGGTTAAACTAACAGTGTACCTTAACCATGAGCCTTTCTAGTTTCTATCAAAACCCCTTGTTTTCAACCTCAGATCCCCTGAATCTTTTTGAACCCCTAAAAGAGAAATACTTAGTCTCAACTAAGGAATACCTAAGATCCAATGGGTTATAAAATTCTTCCCACCATAAAATATTTATATCCCCATAAAGTCCTCAAGATCATGGACTCATAAAAAGAGAAGTTCGCTGCTACCTCATCAATGATTCCTTCTCCCACATCTCATGGATATATTTTTTGCACTACCACAATACCCAAACCAAGGGAATCATTTTACCATGCAGTACCTTATCCTATAAATCCATAACCCAAACTGGTAGCTCAATAATAATGTTATCAGGATCAAGATCAACATCCTCCCTTTAAATCACATGGTAAGGATCTGAGTGATACCTACTCAGCTGGGAAACATGAAACACATTTTGGAACATAGTCAAATAAGATGGTAATTCCAATCAATATGACACCTTTTTTAGTCACTCCAACATCTCAAAGATGCTAACAAACCATGGTGTTAATTTTATCTACTTACTCAACTAATGATGTCCCAAGAGAGGTGAAACTTGGATAAAAACTCAATCGCCAATATCAAACTCTTGCAGTTGGTGAGGATGGTCTGCATAAGATTTCTAACAGCTCTATGTTATGACCAACCTCTTTTGGATCAACTGTTCCTTTTCCATCATCTCCTGAATGATACTTGACCTAAACAATGACCACTCTCCCATCTCTTCCTAGCACAAGGGAGATCTACATTGACGCCCATATAATTATTCAAAGGGATCCATCTTTATAAAATCCTAATAACTATTGTTATAGTAAAATTAGACCAGAGGAAAATTCATTTCCCAAGATGCACCAAAATCAACCACGCAAGACCATAGCATATCCTTAATAACATAGATAGATCTCTTTGTTCATCCATTCATCAGTAGATGATAATTTATGATCAATTTTATCTAGGATCCCATTACCTCCTATAAAAATTTATAGAACCTATATGTGAACCTTGATTCCCTTTTAGAAATAATCGTAAAGGGAACCCCATGAAGTCTCACAACCTCTATAATGTACAAGTCTCTGATTTTTTCCAATTTCATCATCTCCTTGATAGGTAAGAAATGATCTAATTTCATAAGTTGATCAATGATCACCCAAATCTCATCCTTACCACTAGGATTATGTGGAAAACCAATGAGGAAGTTCATGGAAATCTCATCCCATTTCCATAGCAGAATGGGTAAAGGTTATAATAAACCAATAGGTCTATGGTGTTCTGCCTTAATTCTCTAACAAGTGATACACTGTAAGAAAAAATATGAAATCAAATGCCTCATCCATGGCCATCAAAACTGATGCCTCAAGTCATGGTATATCTTAGTATCCACAGCATGAATAGACCAATAATACTGGTGTACATTGTCCATCAACTCCTACCTTAGAGAATTCAGAACCACCAACCTAGTATGAAAGCACAAATCTCCACAGGGAGACCGAGACCATTCATCTGAGGTTGCCCCACCATAAAGGCTTTTACTAAAGCATTGTCACTTAGTGTCTATCACCTGTTTGAGATAAACTCACTCATCAAAAATGATTCAACTTTAATTGAATCCAAGAACACTTTTCTACTAACCTCTTCCACTCCCAAGCTCATCTCAACAAACAAAATCATTAGATACCACTCCTCAATGGATTCCTTCAAGGCTTGTGTTAGTATTTTTTTTTTCTCAATGCATTAGAAACCAAATTCCCTTTCCTGAGATTATATGTAATATCAATATCAAAAGTCTGAAGGTACTATACCCAGTGTCTCTATCACAAGTTTAGATCCCTCTTAGTAAAAATATATTTCAAGATCTTATTATCATAATACATTGTAAACCACTTCCCAAAGAGATAGTGACACCATGTTTTGAGTGCATGTATAATTGTTGATAACTCAAGATCATGGGTTGGGCAGTTCTTCCCATGAGGGTGTAACTAGAGAGATCCATGGGACACCACCTATTTCCCCTACATTAAGACACATCCCGAAACTTACCAGAAGCATCACAAAAACCTCATTACCCAAACCTAGTTTTGGAATAATAAAAACTAGTGCTAAAATAAACCTCACCTTTAGATCCTCAAAATATCTCTAACATTCATCATTATATTCAAAATTTATACCCATATGGGTTAAATCTATCATCAAATATGTGATCTTGTAGAAATCATAAACAAACCGTCTATAGTAACTAGCTAAACCCAAAAATCTTCATATCTGAAACACATTTATAGGCTTCTCCCAGTACTTAACTGCCTTTATTTTCTTAGGATCCACTAAGTCTCCCCTCTCAGATATCACATGACCCAAAATTTTCACTTTCTAGATCCAAAACTCACATTTGGAAATCTTACCATATAGACATGTTCTTTGAAGGTTTAAAGAATGATATCCAAATAGTCCATATGATCCTCCTATGTCTTGGAGTACACAAAAATATAATCCATGAACATAATAATAAAATATTCTAAGAAATAATGAAATATTCAATTAATCAAATCCATAAATACCACAGTAGAGTTAATGAGACCAAATGGCATAACAAAAAACTCAAAATGCCCATACTAGCTCCTAAATGTCATCTTAGGTATATCCTCTTCTTGGAATCTCTACTGGTGTTACCCTAGCTTATGGTCAATCTTTGAAAGCCAAAATTCCCCTCTAATATAGTCAGAAATATCATCAATCCTAGGCAAAGGATGTTTGTTCTTAATGGTCACCAACTTTCGATAATCCAAAAAAAAATTGAGACTCCCATATTCCTTCTTAGTAAAAAGGAAAAGTGAATTCCACAGTGAAACGCTAGAATGAATAAATCCCTTAGCCTCTAGATCCTCAAGCTGGAATTTAAGTTCCACCAACTTAGCAGGTGTTATTAGATAAGATTTCATATAAATGGGAATCATAATAGGGAAAATTTCAATAGAAAACTCCACCTCTCTCTATGGTGGTAACCTAGAAAAATCATCTAGAAAGACCTCAGGGTACACACACACCACCAAAGGAAGAAAACTACCTAAAAAGGGTCAAAAACATCAAGAAACATATCTAACAAATGGCACAAGATTACCTCAGCATAAGGAACAACATGCCCTTCCCTTCCCGGTCTAGAGTCCCACCCAACCTGAAAAACATGAGTGAACCCATTAGAAGATAAAAATTGAACCCAAAAAATATAATAGTCTATCTGGGCCTTAACACTGATCATCCAACCCATGAAAAATATCAGGTCAAATATGTCAATATCAAGAACTAAAAATTCTCACACCACCCTAAAGTCGGTTATAATTACTCGACATGTAGGACACGTAAAACCTTGTTTGAACCTTTTTCCCAATGGCATGGAAAGATCTAAAAATTTTAGTATAAGTTCTGAATGTAATATCAACATGTAAACTAACTTTGATGATATACAGGAATGATTATCACCTGTATCAAACAAAGAAAACATGTAGGAGATGAAATAAACATTGTACATCTAACAGTAGTTGTCCTTGTTTTGGATTTATCTGGTGCAAAATCTTCTACAAGAAGTTATCTGGTCTTATCTATATGAACATCCCCCTTAGCTTAAGTATTACACCCACCACCCTTGGAAATATTGATATGAACCTACGAACCCTTAATAAGAGCGGATCCTACCTTACTTCCCTAAGATATCCTTTAAAAATTCTTTAGATGTCCCAATAATCTAAAATGATGACAAGTATTAGTAACCTTCATAAATTTAGTCTTAGTATGATTGTGCCTTCCATATTGATAGCAGACTAAATTTTTTTGTCTTCTAAAGCCCCTAAAATTGGTCCTAAAGAAGATTGACCACCCTAATTGTAACGCCCTGACCCCAATTACCCAGAGTCAGTGTATTATTACATAACATTGGAATGATACAAGGAATCATGTCTCGAAAGACCGATCAGTTTATTAACCTTGGAAGTACTAGATACATTCATAAGTTTTACATTACATCATAAAATAAAAACATCAACAGCATTTTTCCCCTTTTGAACACACTTATATCCTTATCCTAACCTTACAAGTCAACCATAAAATACTTCTTCACATCCTTGGGATAATAAAACATACAAAGGGGAGAGATTAGATGCTCGGTAAAGATAACAATATAGCGGAAACTTTCATAAATAAGCATAAACATTTAAGGAAATGTATAAGACTAAAACAAACGCCTTTTAAACTTAAACTTTAGAATAATATGGAAAAGATAAAATCAAATAATTCCATTTACTTAATCACATGGATATTCTACTAGTAAAATAATCACATACAATATCAATAGACACTTTCATAATGATGGAATTCATAATGCCGGACTTCATAACCACATATTCAAGGCCTTGTGCCAAGACTACAAATAAGATTTTGTTAAGGCCTCATACCAAGACACTAGTTTGTCTCATGAGACCTACCTATGTATCGAGGAGCTATAGCGGGCTCCACCCGTCACTTAATAAATCCAATGCATTCCTCATATGAAAAGGTTTAAACATAACATAAATATTCATATTAAAACTAGCATACGAAATGTCAATACTTAATCCATAAACCATGAATGGTGTAAAAATAAAACATCCATAGTCAAGAATATCACAAAACCTTCAATACAATATGGAATATTTTTATCATCATAAATCAACCTCAAACAAGTTTAAAATCCCTCAAAGGATGTTGACATAGATGAAATGAAAACTATTTGAAATAAATACCTCCTTCTATTTTGAAATCATTTAAAAGTCACAAAATTATAAAAGAAAACATTAATTTTGAAAATATTCTTATAAGATTGTATGGGAAGCTTCGACGATGATATAACGGTGGAAAATAGCCACACCCACCGTATAATTTAAAAAAAGACATTATTACCTTAATTTTGTCGAAAATGTCATAAAGTACCTTGTTTGGAAAACGACAGAAAGATTCCTTTCAAAACATTTTATAAAAAGTAAAACAAGTGTATAAATGACTTTAAACCACTTTCTAGTAAATATTAAAAATGTTCTGAAATAATTTTTTAAGAAACATGGATGTGGATGATAAAGAGGTTTCAATAGATACTTACGTAAAAACAACCTCGGGTAATAAAGATATTGTGAAATTAACCCTTACTTTGTACTTTTCCTTAGTCGATGCTATGTTAACCTCCTCTATAATAGTTAAAATATTGTTATTAAATTATAAGATAACTATATACATAAATATGATATCATATATGATCCGCTAATATTTCTTTGTTAATAATATTTCGGTACTATCATCATTTCAGGTGTTAACTGATCTATTTTCCTTTATATGCTCGGTTATGTAAGTCATGTTTGTTATGGATAGTATTTATTTTATTCATATCCAGAATTATATTAATTTCTTGAACATTATTTTTAATCATAAAATGAAAATTATTCTTGAATGATTATGATGGGAAATGAATCTCATCGCGTTCGTGGAGACGATAATCCGTACATACGCAAGAGCAAAAATATCATTATATTGATGGTGAAATCATATGTAATTGGATGGTATATCATATATACATAATTATTAAAATGTTATATTTATTATTTAGATCAATTATACTCATTATTATACCCATCCAAATAATGAATTTTTTGAATAAAAAACTACACCACAACGTAGAGACGGTAAGCCGTACGTACACACGTATGGTGACTTTTTCATTCATATAATGGATAGAATAATGAATATGGTTGTACCATTTTTATAATAAAATCTCAGTGTATATAAGATACTGGAGTTATTATTTTATAATGTAAACAACAAATAAAGAGGAAGTGGAAGAAGAAAAGAACTTGAAATATGGTGATGAAATTATTACCTCTTCTTCGGGTGTTTCCTTTTGAGTTGATCAAAAGGGATCCTTAAATTGGATTTCTGATCAAACCAATACCTCTATGTTGAATTAAGGGAAATTGGAAGGATATTTGTTCTGGGTTTGTCTGATCCAAATGGATTTGGAGGTATGATTTTGAGATAAAAGGAAGTTCCCTTTTATAAGAGAGGTGAGGGGCACCTTAGGAAAAGATTGAAATATTATTTTATAATAAAATATTTTTCGGTTTATAATGGCTCCAAAATAATTTATTTAGAGGATAAGGTGGGTATGGGTCGAAAAACTCTCAACGAATAGGTTTTAGATAGGTTTGGATCACCATATTAACCTTATATTTTAGATTTAATTCTTAGTTAAATAGTTTAACTTTTACCATGTATTCTTATATTATTATAATAATTGGTTAATAAACTTACTATAAAATACCAATATAAACTCAAGTGATTCATTAAATATATACCTATCATTATATAAGTTCTTTGGTAGAACCTTATATTTTTAGGACTATTATATAATTTAATAATATAATATTTGTTTTAAAAAACTCATTTATGTCAATTTTTACACTATTTAGTATTTGGTTTTTGTGAAAGTCATCACAACTTTGTTACTTCAAAAAAAATACATTGAATCAACCCTAACATGTCATATTCACCTAAAAAATTCGTGTATGTCATAAAAACTTTAAAATTATATTTATTTTAATATTCATAATACAATTTATTTGATTCTTTTGTTAATAAGGTAATTACTGCATCACCATTGTGTCATAAATAAATTTAATTATTTAATGCCTAAAAATTATAAATAAAATAAAATTATGTAGTACATATTTTTATATTTATAATGGGTATTTATAGTCGAAAATATAACTTATATAACCCCATTTAAAAAAAATTTACTAAAAGATATATGTTTATGTCATTTTTGCCTTTACTTTAAATTAATTAATATAAAGTGTCATTATCACTCTCAAGTGACTCCATGGGGTCCCAAAATCGACCCAAGTATGACAATGGTTGGACATGTATCAATCAATAGTAATATGACACATGTTAGGGTAATTTAATATTATTATAATATTATTTCTTTTACCCTTATTTACCGGATTTACCCTTTAACTGTGGTAAATAAAATATTTACCGAAGTAATTATTCATAATATCTAAAAATAAAAGTTACCTATTTACACAATTTGGACCTCCTGATTCCAAATATGGAATCCATTTTTCCAAATTCAAAACACATAAGTTTCAAAAATTAATTTAAAATTAATTCTCGTTGTCAAAATAAAAAGCGTGTTTTTAAGAAATAATAACTATCAAAAGATTGACACTTGTTTATGTCCAATTTAAATGTGAAATTACATACAAAGACATAAATTATATTAAATGATAAAAATATAATATAATGATACTTTAAAATGACTCAAATTTATAATTCAACACTTTAAATTATTTTTATTAAAAAAGTTTTTTTTAATTAAAATTTAGTATTTTTCACTATTCATCAAAAATTGAAAGTTTTCAGAAAAGTACCAAAAATTTACCGTAAGATAATTTCAATATTAAAAATTCAAAAATGAAGACCATTTTGAAAAATAAAATTTATAAAATTCCAAAAAGTGGTTATTACTATTTATAACAGCTAGTTTGATTGGTCACTGTGTGTTAGAATCTCGAAGTTGCGTACAATGCAAGCTATTGCATTATTCAAAGGGAAACGTACCATAGAAGCTTGGGGTGTTACATTCTCCCCTCCTTCAAATAATTTAGTCCTCAAAATTTATAGAATAATACCACACAAAAAGATTTGGGTGGTTCTTCATCATAAGTTCCTCTAGTTCCCACGTTGCCTCTTCCATCTCATGGTTTCTCCATAGAACTTTTACTAGATGAGTCATCCAGTTTCTCAACACTTGTTCCCTGGTATCAAGAATTTTGACAGGCTCTTCACAATAAGACAGATCAGGTTCCAGTTTAATTTTTTTATAGGTGAGTACATGCGTTGGTCCAGGCATGTATTTTCTCAATAGTGATATGTGGAACACATCATGAACTTTAGAGAGACTTGAAGGCATTTCCAAACGATAAGATACAACTCTAATTCGTTCTAGAATTTTGAAAGGTCCGATGTACCTAGGACTCAATTTATATTTCTTACTGAAACATATAACACCCTTTTATGAATATACCTTCAAGAAAACATGATCTCCTTCTTTAAATTCCAAATCCTTCCTTCAGTTATCAGCATAGCACTTTTGCCTACTTTGAGCTGCTTTGATGTGGGTTTGGATAATCATTATGTTTTTCATTGTTTCCTCAACAAGTTCTAGTCCTACGAGTTTTCTTTCACCAACATCATCCCAACAAGTTGGTGTGCGACATCTCTTTCCGTATAATGCTTCATATGGTGCCATCTAAAAACTTTAATGGAAGCTATTATTATAGGTAAATTCTACCAGAGGTAAATATTGATCTTATATACCTTGAAAGTCAAGTGAGTAAGATCTCAACATGTCCCCTAAGGTTTGAATAGTCTGTTCTGATTGTCCATCGGTTTGAGGGTGGTAGGCAGTGCTCAAACAAAGTTCAGTATCCTGGGATTTTTGAAGACTTTTCCAGAATCTTGATGTTAAATGGGGATCACGATCAGAAACAATCAATAGGGGTACTCCATGAAGTCTTACAACTTTATTAATATATAGTCTTGTCAGACGTTCAAGTGGTAAATCTTCTCTTATATCAAGAAAATGTGCTTACTTGGTAAGACGATCAACAATGACCCATATTGCATCATTCCTTATTGGAGTCTTTGGTAGCCCCATGACAAAGTTCATCGTAATATTATCCCATTTCCACTCAGGTATGGGAAGAGGTTGCATGACTCTTCCAGGCTGTTACCTTCTAGATTTCACTTGTTGAAAAATCATACATCTTGACACAAAATCAACAATATCCCTCTTCATGTTGTCCCACCAAAAATGTTCCTTCAAATCTCTATACATCTTGGTGCTCCCAGGGTGTATAGAGAAATTGAAGCTATGAGAATCATCCAGTAATTCTTTTTTTAGATCAGGTATGTTAGAAACACAAAGTCTCTTCCCAAATTTCAAAATTCCATCTTCATATATGAATTCACTCAATCTCCCATAATTCACAGCTTTAATCTTATTTTGAAACTCTTCATCATCAGTCTGAGAACTCTTTATCCTTTCTAGTAAAGATGGTTTGGCAACCATTTGAAAAAGTATTGATGTTTCACCTTTCATGGTTATTCCCATGTCCATCTTTACTAGATCCATGAAAATAGGATCCCTTTCAACTATCATCTTTTTCAAAACTCCATGATCCTTTCTACTCAAAGCATATTCCACCTTATTTTCCTTCCTCAGGTGGTAGTGTATAGTGAAATCATAATCCTTGAGTAGTTCAATCCATCATATTTTCCTTATAATGAGTTCTTTCTGTGAGAAAATATACTTCAAACTCTTTTTATCAGTATAAATCTCACATTTTTCACCATAGATATAATGTCTCCATATCTTCAGAGCAAATATTACAGCTCCTAACTCAAGATCATGAGTAGGATAGTTTTGCTCATGAATTATTAGCTACCATGATGCATAGGCAATAACTATATTATTTTGCATAAAGATACAACCAAGTCCTTTCTTTGAAGCATCACTATAAATAACAAACCCATCATTCCCAAATGATAGAGTCAAGATAGAAGCATAAACTAATATTTTCTTCAGTTCTTCAAAACATTCTTCACACTCTTTTGTCTAAACAAATTTAACCCTTTTACGAGTGAGTTTGGTTAATGGGTTAGCTAATCGGGAAAAATTCTAGACAAAACACCGATAATAACCTACTAAACCAATAAAACTGCATACCTCAGTTATACTCATCAGTGTTGGCCATTCTTGGATTGCCTTGGTCTTTGAAGGATCAACATAGATTTTATCCTTAGAGATAATATGGCTGAGAAAATAAATCTCCTGAAGCCATAATCCACACTTGCTAAATTTCTCATATAATTCATTTCTTCTAAGAGTCCTTAGGATAATGCGCAAGTGATTTTCATGATCTTCATATCTTTTTTAGTATACAAAAATATCATCAATAAATACATCTAAAAATTCATCAAGATATTTCTTGAAAACTATATTCATTAGATCCATGAAGATAGAGGGTGTATTAGTCAATCCAAAAGGAATTACTATAAACTCATAATGCCCATATCTGGTTTGAAATGTTGTTTTCAGAATGTATTCCGTCTTCACACACAACTGATGATATCCAGATCGAAGGTCAATCTTTGAAAAATATTGAGCTCCATGAAGTTATTCAAATAAATCATTAATGCAAGGTAGGGGATACTTGTTCTTTATTGGTATAGCATTGATCTCCCTATAGTCAATGCACAACCTCCTAGATCCATATTTCTTCTTAACAAAAAGAATAGGGGCTCCCCATGGAGAAACACTAGGGAGAATAAATCCCTTATTACATAATTCCTCTAGTTATTTATTTAGTTCCAATAATTCTACAGTGGCCATTCTATAAGGGGTCTTTGATATGGGCCTTGAATCAGGAATTAAATCAATGGAAAACTCAATTTCTCACTCTGGAGGATGTCCAGGTAAATCCTCTGGAAACACATCAAAATATTCTTTCACGATAGGTACGTTTTCTATTTGAACATTCTTTTCCTTTACCATAGTTATTTCATTATCTTCCTCCCCAATAATTGAATTTAGTAGAACTACTGGGGGTGGATCTAGATAAGAATCATGTGGTGACATTTCAGATCTAAAGATAAGGTACTCCTTATCATCATCAAAAATTGCAACCTCCTTCTTATTACAATAAATTTTAACATCATGGTCCGAAATCCAATCCATTTTGAGGATTATATCAAATTCAATCATGGGTATAATGATGAGATCAGTATAAAAAGAACATTTATATGCCCTAATAGGAACTAATTCACAAAAATTTGTTGTGATGATACTTCCCTTAGGTGTTTTTACTAAAAACTACCTTGTTAAGTAAAATTGAAAATATATAATTTTCTTAGCAAACTAGGAAGATATGAAATAATGCGATGATCCAGAATCAAATAAAGCATTGGCTAAACTAGAGGAAACCATTAAATTACCTGCCACCACATCTTTCAGAGCTTCAACCTTAGCAGTAGTGATCTTATAAGCTTGGACTTGATCCCTTGGAATTTTTTGAGGTAAGTTCCCTTGTAACTTAGTACATTAATTTTCATAATTCCCATTTTATCTACAATTATAGAATTCAACATTGACAGCCTCTTTCTTTCCCTTGCAATCACGAGCTTGGTGGCCATTTTCACCACACTTGTAACAAACTCTTATTCCCTTCAAGAAAGTACCGGGGTGTTTATTCCCACATTTACCATAGGATGGATATTTAACTTTTCCATTCTTCCCCTCATTTCTATTTCCAGAGTGTTCATCTATCTCTTCTTCTCTTGCTTTGCTTTAAAATCGTAAGACTTAGAGAATTCCTTTTTTGTCTTGATAGTGCATGAGACAATATATTTGTACGATGAGAAGGATTGTGAGACTAATGCTTGATGGAGAAATGGATTTAACCCATAAAATAATTGATCAATATTACTCCCTGGGTTACGTATATAATCTTTTTCATGCCTTGCTAACCTTGTAAAGTTAGCCTCATACTTTGCGACATTCTCATCCTCCTTTTGCCTCAAACTCAGAAATTGTATTTCCATATCCACTCGATGGTCACAAGGAAAGTATTTTTCTAAGAAAATATCTTTAAACTCCCTCCATTCCATGTTTTATACTTATTCATATTTTTTGTGTTTTGGATTAATAACCACCATTGATATGCATCTCCCGTGAGGTGATAAACTATCATGACAACTTTTTCCCTTTCACTACTCCCCAAAGCATGAAATATTTTATCTAAGGAACCTATCCATTGCTTAGCTAATAATGGATTTGTACTCCCATTTAATGTTGGTGGTTTTTTCCTCATGAAGCGGTCTAACATTGATCCTCTGCATTGTGGATCAGGGTGCTCCATATGGGTAAGGTTATTATTCATAACCTGAGTGAGTTGTCCTAGTATGGTGATAAGATGATCAGCACCAGTTTCATCACCAACTCCACTATAATTATCTTGAGTAGGAGGTAAATCCCTACATGGATTATGTGGGTTGATATGGTTTCCATTCCATCCACTATGCATCATTTCTAAATAATGGAATACACTAGATTAGTTTATGAATCGCAATATATAATTCCAAACTTGTAAAATAGTTAACATAAATTAAACAGTTTATGGATATAATCCATAATCATAAAAATGTTTTCTTTGAGGAATTATATACTCATAAACCCTTAATAATATTTTTTAAAGAAAATGAAAATTATCCTAAGAATATACCCCGAGAGTGTCGTAACCAAGAGTGTAGTAAGGCTCGTTGTCCTGCACCAGTTCCCGTTCGAGTCTAGCTCAAAGAGGTGTTTTAAAGTTTTACCCCTAGGTACATCTGTGCTAGAGCTGCCTTTACCTACTCGTATCTAGACAGGGATGTATTTCTTAGAAAACTCACAAAATCTCTACAGTACCAAAATTCTATAAAGTTATTCTATACTAATCCCCAAAGTATATCTTAGGGTAATGTTCTCTAATCAGAGTTTTTCTAAATCTAGCTTCCAAGGTTTGTACTAAACTTCCTCTAATACCAACTGTAACACCCCGACTCCAGTTACTCAGAGTCGGTGCATTATTACATAACATTGGCATGATACAAGGAATCATGTCTCGAAATACTGATTAGTTTAGTAGCCTTGGAAGTATTAGATACATTCATAAGTTTTACATTACATCATGAAATAAAAACATCAACAACATTTTGTCCCCTTTTGAACACACTTATATCCTTAGACTATCCTTGAAATTAAACCATAAAATACTTCTTCACATTCTAGGGAAAATAAAACATAGAAAGGGGTGATCTCAGATACTCGATAAGGATAACAATATAGTGGAAACTTTCATAAATAAGCATAAACATTTAAGGCAATGTATAAGACTAAAACAAAAGCCTTTTAAACTTAAACTTCAGCATAATATGGCAAAGATAAAATAAAATAATTCCATTTACTTAATCACATGGATATTATACTAGTCGAATAATCACATGCAATATCAATAGCCACTTTCATAATGATGGAATGCATAATGTCAGACTTCATAACCACATAGTCAAGGCCTTATGCTAATACTACAAATAAGATTTTGTCAAGGAATTTTTCCAAGACACTAGTTTGTCTCATGAGACCTACCAATGCATCGAGAAGCTATAGTGGGATCCACCCATCACTTACTAAGTCCAATGCATTCCTTATATGAAAAGGTTTAAACATAACATAAACATTCATATTAAAACTAGCATACAAAATATCAATACTTTATCCATAAACCATGAATGGTGTAAAAATAACACATCTATATTCAAACATATCACAAAACCTTTAATGCAATATGGAAGATTTTTATCATAATAAATCAACTTCAAACAAGTTTAAAATCCATCAAAGGATGTTGACATAGATGAAATGAAAACTATTTGAAATAAATACCTCTTTCTATTTTGAAATCATTTAGAAGTCACATAATTATAAAAGAAAACATTTATTTTGAAAATATTATTATAAGATTTTATGGGAATCTTAGATGATGATATAATAGTGTAAAATAGCCACACTCGTCGTATAAGTTAAAAAAAGACATTCTCACCTTAATTTGGTCGAAAAGGTCATAAAGTACCTTGTTTGGAAAACGATGGAAAGATTCCTTTCTACCATTTTATAAAAAGTAAAAAAAGGGTATAAATGAATTTAAACCATAGTCTAGTAAATATTAAAAAAAATTGAAATACTTTTTTAAGAAACATGGATGTGGATGATAAATATGTCCCAGTAGATACTTACATAAAAACAACCTCGGATAATAAAGATATTGTGAAATTAACCCTTACCTTGTACTTTTCTTCAGTCGATGGTATGTTAACCTCTTGTATAATAGTTAAAACATTTTTATTAAATTATAAAATAACTATATACATAAATATGATATCATATATGATCCTCTAATATTTCTTTGTTAATAATATTTTAGTAGTATCATCGTTTCGGGTGTTAACTGATCCGTTTTCCTTTATATGATCAGTTACATAAGCCATGTTTGTTATGGATAGGATGTATTTTATTCATATCCAGAATGATATTAAGTTCTTAAACATTATTTTTAATCATAAAATGAAAATTATTCTTGAATTATTACGATGGGGAATGAATCTCATCGCGTTCGTGGAGACGGTAATCCGTACGTACGCACGAGCAACAATATCATTATATTGATGGTGAAATAATATGTAATTGGATAGTATATTATATATATATAATCATTAACATGTTATATTTATTATTTACATAATTTATACTCATTATTATACTCATTCAAATAATGAAGTGTTTTAATAACAAACTACACCACAACGTGGAGGGTAAGTCATACGTACGCACGTATGGTGACTTTGTCATTCATATGATGGATAGAATAATGAATATGGTTGTACAGTTTTTATAATAACATCACAGTATATAGAAGATACTGGATTTATTATTTTATAATGGAAACAACAAAGAAAGAGGAAGTGGAAGAAGAAAATAACTTGAAAGAGGGTTGTGAAATTATTACCTCTTCTTCGAGTGTTTCCTTTTGAGTTGATCAAAAGGGCTCCTTAGGTTGGATTTCTGATCAAAATAAGGCCTCTAGGTTGAATTAAGAGAAATTGGGAGGATATTTTGGTAGGTTTTGGCCGAGCCAAATGGATTTGGAGGTGTTATTTTGAGAGAAGGGGAAGTGCCCTTTTATAAGAGAGGTGAGGGTCACCTTAGGAAAAGATTGAAATATTATTTTATAATAAAATCATTTTTGGTTTATAATGGCTCCAAAATTATTTATTTCAAGGATAATGTGGGTATGGGTCTAAAACCTCTCAACCAATAGGTTTTAGACAAGTTTGGGTCACCATATTAACCTTATCTTTTAGATTTGACACTTAGTTAAATAGTTTAACTTTTACCATGTATTCTTGTATTATTATAATAATTGGTTAATAAACATACTATAAAATGCCAAGAGAACCTAAAGTAGACCATTAATGATATACCTATCATTATATAAGTTATTTTTTAGAACCTTATATTTATAGTACTATTATATAATTTAATAATATAATATTTGTTTTAAAAAACTCATTTATGTCAATTTTGACACTATTTAGTATTTGGTTTTTGTGAAAGTCATCACAACTTTATTACTTCAAACCAATTACATTAAATCAACCCTAAAATGTCATATTCACCTAGAAAATTCTTTTATGTCATAAAAGCTTAGAAATTATATTTATTTTAATATTTATAATACAATTTATTTGATTCTTTTATTAATAAGGTAATTATTGCATCACTATTGTGTCATAAATAAATTTAATTATTTAATGTATAAAAATTATAAATAAAATAAAATTATGTATGAAATATTTTTATCTTTATAATTAGTATTTATAGTTGAAAATATAACTTATATAACCTCATTTAAAAATTGTTTTACTAAAAGATATATGTTTATGTCATTTTTGTCTTTACTTTAAATTAATTAATATAAAGTGTCATTATCACTCTCAAGTGGCTCCATGGGGTCCCAAAATCGACCCAAGGATGACCATGGTCTGAAATGTATCAACCAATTGGAATAGGACGCATGTTAAGGTAATTTAATATTATTATAATATTATTTGTTTTACCCTTATTTACCGGATTTACCCTTTAACCATGGTAAATGAAATATTTACCGAAGTAATTATTCATAATGTCTAAAAATAAAATTTACCTATTTACACAATTTGAAACTCATGATTCCAAATATGGAATCCATTTTTCCAAATTCAAAACATAGAAGTGGCAGAAATTAATTTAAAATGAATTCCCACTGTCAAAACAAAAAACGTGTTTTTAAGAAATAATAACTATCAAAAGATTGACACTTGTTTATGTCCATTTTAAATGTGAAATTACATAAAATGACCTAAATTATATTAAATTATAAAAATATAATATAATGATACTTTAAAACCACTCAGATGTATAATTTAACACTATAAATTATTTTGATTAAAAAGGTTGTTTTTAATTAAAATTTAGTTTTTTCACTATTCATCAAAAATTGAAAGTTTTCAGAAAAGTACCAAAAATTCACCCTAAGATAATTTCGATATTCCAAATTCAAAAATTAAGTCCATTTTGAAAAATAAAATTTATAAAATTTCAAAAAGTGGTTATTACTATTTATAACAGCTAGTTTGATTGGTCGTGGTATGTTAAAACTCCAAGTTGCGTACAACGTAAGATACTGCATTATTTAAAGGGAAACATACTATGGAATCTTGGGGTGTTACACTTATGCTTATTTTTTTTTCTAGAAGATAGACCTTGGATAACAACTTCACCTATTGAAGCTCCACCCAAAACTTCTTTCCATCTATGTCTTCCTCAGCTAAATATGCTTTGTATAGTACCTCTACAAAGTTCAAGAGACACATTTGAATTAATATATAACAAATATCTAGACTCAATATCAACTCAAACCTCTAAGAATTTAAGTAATAATTGGTGAAAATATCTGGTTTCAGATACACCATCTTAGCAAAGCGAGTGCAATACTCCATAACCATACGCTCCCCTTGATCCATGGTCAAAAATTCTTGGGTCTTCACCGCACATAACGTATCAAGTTAAAACTACTGACTAAATATTTTCTTGAAAGAAGTTCATGTAAGGTCCTCATATAACCTAACTTTTTCAATAGACTCCCATTATCTTCTTCTTGGTCCCTCAATCATGTACATGGCGAAACCCACCTTAGATTCCTTATGAGTCTTTAAGAAGTTGAAGATCCACTCAATCCACTTAATCCACTCCTCATATTCTTGGGGTCCCTTATCACCATGGAAAATGTATGGATACTGCTTAGTAAATTTAGATCCATGACCAACCACATGTCTCAAATTCTCAACACCTACTTGACCCAGAATCTAAATTGTATAAATTACAACTTCAACCAAATAAGGGTCCACTAGAGGATTCTTCTGCAAATCCTATCACACAGCTTCCTCTATCAGATTTTAAAGAGATGTCCTCAGAGGCATTGTCTATTAAGAATAAGACAATAACCAATCGGATTTAAAGCATGTTCCAAAATCTTAGGACCAAATTAAAGAATTCACATTCATGCTTTAAAACATCCATAATTTAAATAAATTGTGAATTACATTAATTAAAAACATCAATTTAAAAAGGAAAAGGTCCATCTAAATAATCTTCTCATTCAGTTCATTCAAATGACCTCAAACACCAAGTTTAAAACCTGGTAAAAAAATCAACCACCCTTGGTAACTCAAGTTCATACATGGAAGTGAGTTGGACAGATACCCTCCCATACTTGACACCTGAATTTAGATGGTCTTAAATCTTATTTACCCAATACATAGAACCAAACTCAGGTAGTGTTAACTCACTTCTGACTGAGCATCCCTTTGATATCATTCTCTAATGAACCAACTCAAGTCATCTAGACAAGCCACCAGATTTGGCCCATCATGGTGGTGAGGAGCAACAAGATAATGTAAATAAGTCTCATATATAGAAAAAAAATACAAACAACCATAGTACAAATTAGAAGAAATAGATATAACTAGATCCATACAAACCAATCCAAAGAGGTTAAACCAAAAAAGTACGAATCAGACATGACCAACAGGTCTCTATATGACCAACTATCACCTACAAACTATTTCGAACTGAAGGTTGTGACAATAAGAGAAGTCATTATACTAAAAGATACCCTTCCCTTTACCTATATTTTTAAATATAACATCTACAACCTCCCATAGGTAAAAGTAGGTTGTGAGCGTAAAGCCTAGTAGGATACCACCATAGAGTCTATACAATGTCTAATAACAAGAATGCAACAGTTCTAGATTTTAAAACAAAAACAATTTTATAAATCATTTTCATAAACCCAAACCTATTTTTAAATCATTTCCTTTAGTTTTCATAAAATCCTTTCATATTCACAAAGATAGGAATATGATAATTAAAATTGATAAAATAGGAATTCATATCCATGCACCATAAGGTAAGTAAGTAAACACATATCCATGAAACAATATATCATACGAATCCATTTGATAAAACCTCATGAGAAAACATGTGAGAAACAATCCATGACATAATCTACCATGCAATAAATTAATCATATATGAAAAAACACTCTATATTGAGTTCTAGCCTATGGGAATAAGTACTAGATAGAAAAAAGAGCCTAAATTAGGCATATGTTGGTACCAACCAATATCGTGTCCTACCACAGTCCATCGATATCCCAAAAGTAACCCTTAGTGATGTCACATGCACTAGGGTAACCTATGTCTCTTTATCGATGCATTCAAGGTTCCCAATGTTCCAAGTTTTTCAAAATCCATTTCAAAACTATGCTCACAATTTATCAAAAAAAAATCAAAGCCAAGCCAATCTGCTTTGGTTTTTGAAAAACCATTTCCAAATCAAAACAACTATTCAAGAATTTAATTAAACACTTGGTGTACAAAACCCCATTTTTAAAGAAAATTCCATTAAAACATTTATATTTCTGATAAATCCATTGAAACCAAAAATCACTTCAATTCAATGAATAAACCAAAAATAGTTCAATAACGATGATCAATTCATAGAATTAACCAATTGTATAGAAACACCTACCTCAAGAATGAAGGTAGAACTATTTGACTTCAACAATGATGACCAAGGAAGAGTAGATTGGGTCCTCATGATCCTAGATCCATAATAAACAATATAAATCTTCTATAAACCCCATTAGATTCAGAATCATAGTCCAACTGGATTCCAACAAGATGATAGGAGAATAGATCTAGCATAAATCTATTGGGAAGAGAGGAAACCAGATAAAAAATTTAACATACCTCAAGGTGATATGTCAAGAATGAAGTATTTTTACTAAGAATCCAAAGGGAGATGCCTCTAGAGTGCTGGGGAAGGTTTAGGATGAGCCAATGTGATATTAATAAATTATTAGTCTTTAAAACAACTAAGGGAAAAAGTGTAAAATCCCACTTTTTAACAGTTTAAAAGGGGGTCTCATGGTTTATTGGGGAATGCAGCATGGTTAAACTAACTGTGCACCTTAACCGTGTGCCCTCACTATCCATTATTTCTAAGGGGTATATAGTTTTCATTGGGGGAATCCAGTTTGGGAAAACTATGCTCAAACTGTGTGACACCACTTGAAAAATACCAGACACCCTTCACGGTTCACTGGGCATGTTGCACAATTTGAGTAACCATGATCAAACTATTAAAAACACCACTAGAACCTCACAAAGTCATATCGTACAGTTACCACATGGTTAAACTAATTTTATGCCTTAATTGTGCACCTTTCCAATTTCTCTCAAAATCCCTTATTTTTAACCTCGGATCCCCCGAATCTTTCTGAACCCCTAAAAGAGAAAGACCAAGGCCTACATAAGGCATATCTGAGATCCAGTGGGTTCTAAAACACTACTGATTAGTATCCATTTTTTCCATAATAAAAAAAATTAAAATAAAACAAGTTTTATTTAAATGACATATCTTCACAATTTTTATCTTGGCCTCATCCTTGTCCCTACTTATCCTTAACACCCTGTGAAAAACATTTGAAAATGTGGTATGAGCACAAAAAGCTTAGTAAGGTACATATGAAAAGGAATAAATAAACTCGTTATTCCATGAATGAATACTCTTAAAATTTTACCTTTTCAAAATAATATTTGTGCTCAAAATAAGTATTTTATTACCCAAGAAATCAATTTATCTACCCAAATCCTTTCATAAAACATTTCATAATAAATCTTAAAGGTAAAATAAAACTCATAAAGGTTTCTTTTCAAACATGAAAAACTCATGAAAAGTTGTACATTTCACCCTTAAGAAGTATCATAAACCTCCATTTAAACTTAAGCTCATTATCTTACCTTTTAAAATCATAAGATTTCCATGAAAACCCATAGAAATCATAGATAAATCATGTTTTTAACTATTAGGACCAAGTTGGTTGGAGAAGGTTTTTGGAAGCTGGAATAAGTTTGTATTATAATTGTTATCTTTTTTTTGTCAAGGAAGAAAGAAATCAATTCACTTCGTAAAATTTTACAATTAGAATGACCATAAAATTCAGTACATTAGACTCACATTTGAAAAGAAAATCCATCGAATTTTGAAGATGTTTTCTAAAATATTAGGTTTATCGGGATCACCTTGGGTCTGGGAAGTGTTTTGATCATAACAGGGATCAAATTCTGAATGACTATGATAAAAACCTAACAATGATTTTTTTTTATATTTCAAAAATGTTATAAGTTTTATAAAGAACTTGTGGTGAAAGCCTTATAAAATAAAGGGGGAGTGATTCCAATTGTATTTAGGTCTGGTTGTAAAAAAAGATGTTTCTAGAAGAATGGAAAGTTACAATACTTTCCTAAGTAAGTCAGATGATTCTATGTTGATCTTCAATATATTCAAAATTATGAGGAATTCACGATACAATAAGAAGTTTGTGAAAGAATTAAGTTGTTTATATCGAATATTTCGGGTCTCAAGTTCATCGGTATGAGAGCATTGGATGCGGATTCATTTCAAGGTTGGGAAGGTTGATCAGAACATGTGTAAAGATGAAGATGATGGTTTTCAGTTAGACCAATAATCCACAGGAAACAAATCTTCAAAGAAAGAAGTTGAGTGCTGAAATTTCATTGGTATCTTAATCAGAAAATAGAAGAAGTTTCTAAAGTCAAAGTTGTTGGAAACGTTCCATCAGAAATGGTGTGCCACTGATAATTGGAGTCATACTAACATTGATCATCATATGTTAGTCAAAGGTAAAATTGTTTTGTGAGAATTTGTTGGGACCAATAAAAATAAAATAAATTGAATTTTTTTGGGGCCAATAAATATAGATAAGAAGATAAGTTAATTGTGACTGATAAAAAAAATTAGAGATCAATCGAAAATGCATTCAACCCTTTTCTTAAAGATAAGTTATTATTTGTTTTTTAGATGGGAACTTTATTTTCATTATCAAGTAGTTCAAGAGAAAAGAAGTGCTCTGATTTGTTTTCCAAGTGGTTCAAGAGAAAGAATAACTATTTTGTCTTGTAACAATTGGGTCAAGAGCCATCAGAATGTTGATGACATCTTTATCGGAGTGAATCTAAGACTGATCCATCTTACGCAGGATGACATTGATAAATATTATCAGGTGTAGGATTACCGATATAAGAAAAAGAAGAAAACAATAATTGTTTCAACCAACCACAAAAGTATTGTCAAGGGGGATATTGAAATGATGGTTGAAGTAGTTGTCGATGTGTCGTCAAAGGGTACATCAGAATGGGAAGTTAGTTCTGGTTATCATAATGATAAGACATTTGTTTGCTTGTTCGTTTTTCAATTGGTTTAGAGTAATGTAATGAAGAATCCACTATCTTTATTTTAATGAAAAAATCAGAATTAGAATGATATTTGTAAAGAAATTATGAATCAAGATGAAGTTTTAAGAATATTTGAGAAGCTTTAAGAATAGTTGATAAGCATTGAAGAAGTCAAGATGCACCCGAAATTCAAGGATAATTTATGTTTTTGGAAATTTGGTTGAGTGGGAAATATTTTCATAATCCCACCCAAACCATTTTTGGGTCGTCTATAAATAGAGGAAGTACTTTGTACTTTACTGATACTTGTATTGTGTGAAAAGGAAGAGAAAGAACTCTGAAGTTCTAGGGAGAAGAATTTTCCATATTGTGCTTTCTCGAGGAAGTTTTCTGGATAGAAGAAGAAAGTAGAAGAGACAAGATCGTAATTAGAGTTTATGAAATCAAACCAAGCAATCAGATTTGGATTTCCGGACTGAGGTAGAAGAAGTTCATAATTATCTCAACTGTATTCTGACAAAATTATATTTTCATATTGAGCAATCAAACTGAGGAATTAGATTGGTAAATCAAATTTAGTATCATTACAAAGTCTAACGAAGTTCTTACCTGTTGTTGGGTAAGTAAGTGAATAATTATTTTGAATTTGATATTTTTGAAATTTGATCAAGAAACACTATAGAGGCCCGAAGCTTGACGTACATGGAAATTACATTACTTTTTCGGAATACTTAATACATAAAAAAAAACAGACACACAAGGTCCGTAATAGTTTAGTGTCTTTGGAAACTCGAAATATAATCTTCTAATTGTGGTGAAAGATCTTCAACATCTCCCATAAAGATCTTACCCTTTTGTTTTCTTACCTAAAACCTTTCTTTAAATCCTGGGGAAAAGAAAACATATAAAGGGTGAGCTCAAATGCTCAATAAGGGTAAGCATGGATAAAATAAAACAAATCATATACATTTGAACTTAAAAACATGAACATAATGTTTAAACATCAAAATCTTGAGCAATGACATAAAACATGGCAGTACATAAGGCATAGATCATAAAGAAACATTAATAATGATAAAATAGCATGGTAATAAAACATGTAATTGTGGAAAAACATTAAACACATGATATGATTTCCATAGTAGCCAAGGCATTGCTGCCAAGACCATCTTAGTGGACAAAGTCCCTTACTGAACCGGGTTTACTTGTCGTTCCAACCCTGTATTACTAAACCGGATTTACTTGTCATTCAAGCCATGTCTATCTCATGAGATATAAATATTTACCCAATGTATTGGAGGGAGATATAGGTCCCACCCATCTCATAATTAAATCATTCTTACTTGTGCCACAACATAAACATAAACCATTCATCATAACCCAAAGAGTAAAAATGGGTTTCATAAAAATCATCCCATCATAACATAATCCATATAAAACAAATGGATATCATTTCATCATAAGAAAGTGGAACCATGTAAATCATAGAGACATTATAATTGAAACATACACATATGAAATAATGTCATCTTAGATGGAAAATGGTTTTGATAAAACACTTGAAATGAATTCTTGAGTAAAATATCCTTTCTTCTTCAAAATCATTTTCTTTTCACAAAATTCCATGAAATTTTAAAAGAAAAGTATTTTGTTTAAAATATTAATAAAATCTTGTAGAGTAAGCTTCATGAAAATGAGGCGTTATGAAACAGTAAAAATCTGTTCATGCCATATAAGTTAAAAATAACATTCTCCTCGTACTTTTGTCGGAAAAGTCAAAAAGTACCTTATATGGTAACCAAAGGAAAGATTTCATTCATACAATGTGGTAAAAAGTCAATAAAGCGTAAAAATGACTTTAAACATTCATGGAAGAATAGTAAACATTTTATGAAAACATTTTTAGAAAACATGGTCATGGATGATAACAATAACCCCAGTAAATACTTACGAATAACAATCTCAGATAAGAATGAGATTGGAATAGTTATCCCTTACCTTAGGTCTGATATGCTTCGTATGTATATGAACCTCCTATATAATGATTTAAATAATGTAATTGACTTATTAAATAATCATATTCATTGTTATGATATCATATATGGTTCACTTATGACTTTATATTACCTGTTCTTTTGTAAATCTCATGTTAAAGCAACGTTTTGGGTAAAATCATCTTATTTATCGTAAGTGTTTGGACTTGTTGTTATTGATGTTATTATTACTTATATCATGATTTACTTACTTCCAAAATGTAAATCATGATTTATATATCATATATATTCATTATATATCTAGCATATACATGTATTTATAATAGTACATAACATATGGAGGTAAGAAATGAAATGCACCGTTCATGGAGACGGTAAGTCGTACGTACGCATGAACGCTACTTTCATTTCTATTTATTATTTTAATGGAATAGGTATATTATAATTCCAGTATAATATCATATATAATATCATTAACTCCATCCTTTATACATCCCACATAAGGCATTAACGAATCACATCACTTTAAGGGGGCGGTAGTCCGCACTTCCTCAATAAGATCATCGTATTTACCCACTATGGAAACCATAAAGGCTTGATATAATTGGGAATTAAAAAATCATAAGGAAATCATAAACATAATATATATCATATATAAATACAGTTCCATCATAATGGGCACCATGAGAGGCGGTAGGAGAAAATCGAACAATCATCGTTTTGTGAGGCGTTAGTTTGCCATCACAGAAACATTATATTCTTCATCCATTAGATGGAGGTGTGTGTAATTTTAGTTCTAATACTTCTCATAACAACATCCTATTATTTTGAAGATACTGTTTTTGTTACAAAATAAATGATTAAAAAGAGTTTAGGGGTTGGAGAAGTAGAATAAAAGAAAACAACTATTACCTTTAATTTGGGTAACTTCCTTTGGTTTGAACCAAAAGGACTTCTTGAAGTGACTTCTGCCTAATGTAAGGCTTCTAAGGGGAGTAGATGGATGTTGGGAGATTATTTGGGCAGAGTTTGGATGAGCCAAAAGTCTTGAGAGGTGTGAGTAATTGCATAGAAGTGGTCTCCTTTTATAAGGGAGAGGAGGGGCTCTTTAGAAAAGTTTGAAAACATTATTTTATTATAAACTTATCTTCAGTTTAAAGAGGTCCAAAACACATTAATGTTTAAGATAAGATGACTCATATTCGAAATAAAATCATCCAATAGGAATTGGACAGGTTTTGGATGATATTTTAATCATTATAATCTTATTTATTTAAATCATTTATTAATGAGGTAAATACGACATCATTATTGTGTCATAAATAATTTAATTTATTTGATGTATAAAAATTATAAAAAAATACCAACATGTAGGAAATATTTTTATATTTCCAATGAATATTTATATTCGAAAATATAATTTATATATCCCCTTATAAAAATTAATTACTAAAGGATTTTTGTTAATGCCAATTTTGTCTTTACATTAAATTAATTAATCTAATGTGTCATTGTCTTTCATAAGTGGCTCCATGGGGTCCCAAAATCGACTCAAGGATTCCCATGGTCATCCATTACTCATACAATAAGGTTTGGACAAGTGTTAAGGTAATTTTGAATTATTATAATATTCTTTTAACCTTGAATTTCAATATTTACCTTTAACCGTGGTAAATAAAAGTAAAAAAGTTACTATTCACCAAAAATTATTTTTATCTAATTGAACCACATTTTACTCCTTGATATTAACCATGTCTATCGGATTTTCGAAATTCAACTCACAGAAGCGGTAAAATAAAGTTTTATGAACAATTGCAAAAGCTCCTAGGAGGTGGGTAAAAGACGGTGAAAAGTTCAATACAATTTTTACAAATCTAAAATTATTATAAAATGATTCCAATGAATTTCATTGAACTTATATAAGTATTATGTATCTATTTTTACCTAAAATAAATTTAAATCAAATAAATGATTATTTAAATAAAAAGTCGGTTTTAACCAAAAACTCAGTGTTTTCACTATTCATTAAAAATTGAAATTTTTCAGAAAAATACCAAAAATTCAGCCTAACCTATATTTGATATTCCAAATTCAAAAATTATGTCTCTTTTTTCAAATTCAAAACATAGAAGTGGAATTAATTAATTTTAAAAGTAATTCCCGTTATCAAAACAAATAGCGTGTTTTTAAGAAACAATAATTATCAAAAGATTGATACTTGTTTATGTCCAATTTCAAAGTGAAATTAATTACAATGACCAAAATTGGATTAAATGGTAAAAATATATTATAATTACACTTTAAAACCAATTAAAAATATAATCTAACCATATAAATTATTGCGATGAAAAAAGTTGTTTTTAATTAAAATATAGCGTGTTTTTACTATTCATCAAAATATGAAAGTTATCAGAATAATATGAAAAATTTATCCAAATTAAATTTTTATATCCTTATTCCAAGGAAGAATTTTATTTTGTCAAATTGAACTTATAAACATGTCAAAAACAAGATTTAAAGTGGGTGCACCATCAAAAGGCGGCAAAACTACATTTTTTGAAAAATACTTATTTTACTCGAAAATTTGATTTTGTTCTTATACCATGTTCTAGAAAATGTGTAAGATGAATAATAATGTTATAAAATTCAAAATTTAGTTAATACTATTCATAACGGCTAGTTCATAATAATATTATAATAATATATTGTTGCTTAGTAAAACCCGGTATTGCGTATAACACACGCTATCGAGGAAGGTCGCGATTGCGTGTAACGCAAGCCAAGTCAGGGTTGCGTGTAGTGCACGACTCCTTTGTTGTTTCATATAAAAAAATCCAACCATATATCATTTATACATTGAATATATATATATATATATACTCAATGTTGCATAGAATAACTACTATCAAACAAACATGAAATTGTGTGTAACACGATCCAAGATTAGTGTTGTGTATACTGCAAGCTAATACGGTGTTGCATATAGCACAAGATAATCTTGGTGTAGCGTACAACAGAAGATATGAAAGAAATTAAAAGGAATATATCTTATAAAATCTCAGGTTGTTACAAACATCGTAACATGTTTATTTCAAAAAAATTATTACATCATTTTATTCTACTTAAATTACATGCACTATTTTATTAAACATAGTGCTAAATGAGCATAAGAGCATATCCTAATCGTTATATTCCACACAAAAAATATTTTTTTCTAGTGGATTGTGTGGTATTGGATTATTTACAAACCATACTAAGGATGTAACTAATCTTGTTAAATATAAAACCTTGTAAATTATTGTGTTTCTATGGATGTGTGTTTGACTTGTTTTTAATATAGAAAGAAATAATTAATAGTAGGTGAAGGTTGTTTCAAAATTAAGGAAACATAAAAGAAAAATATATCACTGATTCACCCTCTCACCCTCTCAGTGATACTTGATATTGACTGGGAAATTACAAGTGGTATCAAAGCTAATGGTTCCCATCGTTTTCTCTTTTTTGAAGTTTTTGAAAGAGAATTTATGATGGAAAATCTCAATTGTGTGAATAGTAAGGGGATTCCAATCTTCAATGGTAAGAACTATCATATCTGGAAAGATAGAATGTTTCCTTATCATATGTATCTTGGGTATGATGTTCTTGAAGCTGTAATAGATGGATTTCCTCCTATTGATGATAAAGTTCCTCTTACATTTGTTGACAAGAATAATCTTGAGAATGATGGAAGGGTCAAGAATGATTTACTTTTATCACTTTCTGAAAATGAGTTTTTAAGAGTGAGGGGTGTTTCCACAGCCAAAAGTATCTAGGATAAGCTGAAAACATTTATGAAGGAAATACAAAATTAAATATGGAAAAGTTACAAATTTGGATGTTGAAGTACGAAGATCTCAAGATGGGTGAATACGAATTTGTTGGTGAATTATTTACCATGGTGAATGACATTGTCTGGACTATTAGATATCTTGGTGAAAATTTAGAATATTCTACAGTTTTTGAAAAGATCTTGAGAATTATTCCCAACAAATTTGATTCTAAAGTTTCTTCATTGGAAGATAGATATCCTAAAACATTATATCTGGATGATTTTCATATCACTCTCATCACTTTTGAAATGAGAAGGGAGAAGTCTATGAAAATAAAAATAAAATTTGATAGAGAAATATCTTTGAAGGCTTCAAATAAATCAAATTTAAAGAAGATTCTAATTGAATAAGAAGCTGATGATTCTAATTCAAAAAATGAGGTATGTAAAAATATTGATGAATTATTATCTTTGTTTTCCAAAAATGTAAGAAGGGGTTCATGTAAATATAAAGGGAAACTTCCCTTAAAATGTTTTAAATGTGGATATGTTGAGAATTTTGTATCTAATTATCCTTGAAAAAATAAAGAACAGGATGGTGAGGAAGATGATAGAAGGCAGAGAATATTATGGAAGAAACATGGTGATAAGGATAAATATTATCCCAAAGGTAAAGATAAAAAATTCTTTAAATCCAAAAGAAGAAGTTTATTATCTAAAGATGATGAAGAAGAATATATTGAGGTTGAATCTGAAAAATATTTTGAGAAGGCTAGAGAAAATAATTTCATTGCAATAGTGAATAGTGAAGAGATCAAAAGCATAAGTTTTTAAGAAGAAGAAACTCAACTATAATTTCATCTAAAAAATAATTGAAAGCATGTCTGAGAAAGATTGTGAGGCTTGATAAAGAAATAAGGAAGTTGAAAAGTTAAGAATCTTCAACAAATAATCAAGAATGTTTCCCTAATGAGAAAGTTAAGCTGCTAAAATAGATTGATAAATTGAAGAAATATTTGGAGAAAGAAAATAATCATAATGAACATCTGGAAGTAAAGTTGAAAAAAAATAAGAAGAGTTGGAACTTTTCCAACAAAAACTTTCTAAATCTTAACATAGGGCTACAAGTTTCAATAATTCTATCACTGAAGTTATTGAAAACTCTGTAAAGGATAAACCAGATAAGGATCAAAAATTACATTCAAAGGTTGAGAAGAAAGATAAAGTTGTTTTTGAGAAGAAGAAAGCTGGGAAAGTAGTGTATGTGGTCAAGACCAACAAAGTGGAGAGATAAGAAGTTTCTAAAAAATCTAAGTCTGAAAATGTTTCTAATAATTATGGTTCTGATAAGATTGAAAAGAAGACTGAGCTGAAAAATAAGACTCTGGTTGATAACAGAAAGGTTGATGGTCAATAAAGTTCTGTTAAGAAAGATAATAAGGTTGTTGAGAAACATACTCATAACTTTAGGCAGTATGGAATTTTCAAATGAAAATATTATTTTTATGGATACTATTGTTATTTTGGTGAATTTATACATATAGAAAATATTTGTTGGTTTAACCAATAACATTATAACTATTCCATGAATTACAGAAGGCAAAGTTTGAGGGGGAGTCAGTCTCTTCAAAGGAAGAAGTTTGATAATGATGTTTTGAATAAATCTGTGAAGGTTGGAGTAAAAGTTGAAAATGGAATCCAACCTTTGGAAACTATTTGTGAGAGATTTTAACAACCTAGACATCTTTCAAAAGTATGTCTTTTTTTGTTACCATCGCAACAAAATTTTGTTAAAAATTCTCAGAAGCTAGATTTCAAGAAAGATAAAGGGAAAGAAAAGGATCTTGTTGTTGAGACCACTCTCAAATCTATAAAAGGAGAATGACATTAGATCTTGGATAGTGATTTTTCTTCTCATATGACTGGAGACTTAAAATTGTTAAATAATGTGAACGACTTCAAAGAAGTAATAGTGACATTTGGCAATGATGAATCCCTCATAATCAAAGGTATTGTATCTGCAGTTATCAAGAAAGAAAATTTGAAGTCCAAGAAGTATTTGTATATTGATGGTAATAAAACTTATTAATTATTTCAAAACTTTGTGATGAAGGGAAAATTTTATTTTAGAACATATGGGTTTGTTTTGAAAAGTGAGGAATATGGAAAGATCGTTACAAGAGGTCAACGTACAAAAGGAAACTTATTTCAATTTGGTGAAATAAAAAACTCTTGTTACTTAGGCATGGTAGAAGAAAATAAATTATAGCATAAAAGTATGGGACACATGTTTCAGATAAACATGATTAAGTTATCAAAGAAAGATAGTGTATGAGGTATTCCAAATATGTCAAGAAGAAGAGATTGGTGTCAGAAATTTTTTTAGAAAGGGAATATTACAAATTCTATGCATATGAAAGTTGAAATTTGTTCAAAATGACCCCTAAAACTTATTCATTCTAATATTTTTGGCCAATGATAAAACAATAAACTCATGAAGATAAGAACTTCATCAATTTCATTGGTGACTTTATTCGTATTACTTGTGTCATGTATATGAAACATAAGTCAAATGATCTGAAAATACTTAAAAGTTTTAGGAGGAAAGCTGAGGAATAATTTGAGTATTTAGTGAATAATTTGAGAACTAAAAATGGTGGTGAATACAAAAATGAATAATTTTAAAGTTATCTTGGGAATCATGGAATTAGTCATGATTTCAGTACACCTTAAATTCACTATTGGAAATTAGGTCTTTCCCCATGCATCTATACCCACAGTTTAGAGAAACCGTGGGTATAAGTGATATATTCTAATCTATTCCCATGGTTCTGTTAAAACCATGGAAAAAAATTGCTCTAATCCCACAATTTTATTGGGATTCCCCACATCATTTCTCATTTCCATCAGGCTCCTCCCACATGAAACCTCCCCTCCGCTCCCCAATCTCTGCCTCATGGCCCTCCCCTCCCCTCCCCGACCTTAACCTCTCGGCCTCCGCCTCCCTGCCCCCAGCCCCTCTCGACTCCCTCTCCTCCGGTGACGTCCCCCCTCTGCTCTCGACTCCCTCTCCTTTGGTGACGTCCTCCTGCCTCTCTCGGCTCCCTCTCCTCCGGAAATGTCCCCCCACCCCTCTCAGCTCCCTCTCCTCTGGCGACGTCCCCCCGCCCCTCTCGACTCCCTCTCCTCCGACGACGTCCCCCCACCCCTCTCAACTCCCTCTCCTCTGGAGACATCCCGCAGCCCCTAATTCTCTCTATTCATGCATGACACCCCCTGCGGCTGAACACCCCACGCAACGTCCCCCTCTCTCGTCTCCCTCTCCTTCCACCATCTCTCCTAAATTTCTTGAGGGTTATTGGTCGGTACTTTGAGTTATGCATTAATCTTATTTAATTCTTTAATTTCTTAGAGTTCTCCTGCTCTATGGAACATTCCTGGTTTTTTTATTTACAGATTCCATAACTAGTATCGAATATGATTCAATCTAGAGAAGGCTTCAGCCAAATTGTACAGGAAAATATAAAGCCTTCATCAATGAACATAACTCAGCCTCACACCCACAACCACTACCAATAATGTTGTAAAAACAACCTTTGACAAAACCACTTTAAGTGCGGAAGATGCCACCACATCCTGAGGGACCGGGTGTACCTAAATCCACACTTTCAACATTAATGTTGATCCAATATGAAATGGGTGGGATTCATCATATGAATTTAAGAACTATTGGCTTTATACTCTTTCCAAAATCTCAAAGTATACCCAAAATAATCAAGTTAGTGAAATCATTAGCCATCGAACCTTTTTGGATTCCAGATACCATATGAGAAGCATTATGGGTGGCCAAACACCATATTGGAAGAATCCCCTTCTATTTTTAAAGGAAACAACATTATAGGCTGCCCATATGTGACCCAAAATAGTGTAATCCTCTGTGAGTAGAAGGTTGTGAACCCGCTAGATTAGATCCAATTTAGTAATAAATTTTTGAAGATCTATCACTTAGAAGCCATGGCACAACTCAATTTGAAGCAGATTTTGGATATATTACCATAGCCTGGTTGCATACCTACATTGTAAAAAATGATGTAGTTTGGTGTCCTCATCTTGTAGGAAAAGATTTCATCCCAAGGAAAGATGTAGTTGAGTCCTCTTAAGCTAACTATGTAGAGGTAGCCTAAATTTTCGTAGCATCAATAATAGTAGATGCTTCGATTGGGGGATAAAAGGTCTCTTGAGTTTATAGAGACAAGCTGGAGAAATTCTATTCTACATTTTTTGTGCCGGTATAAGTCTATAGCAGTGATCTTTCCTACCAAATTTGGTTTCCATATGAGAGTGTCAATATCAAAAAAAATAGTATATCTTGATTTCCAGAATGAGGTGTGAGGGGAGGAACCCAACAATATCATCAATCCTATGATAGATTTCAGTAATGGAAACGTGTTGTTTATTTTGAGGGAATGAGGCCATCTGATTCAGTTGTCTATCCAGACAGTTAGTATTCCAATAGTTCAGGTTAGAGTTATTTGAAATAGTCTATTTAGACCTAGACATTAATTCATTAAAAGTGGATCTGATGGTAGGCCAAACTGATCATAGGAGATAGCCAGAGTAACCATTGTATAACTTGTGAGTGAATCTGTCTCTTAGGAAATACATTCCTCCATCTCATGAGGTGATTAAATTCCAACTGAATTTCTCAAGGAACACCTCATTAAATTTCCTAACATTCTTAATACCCAGTCCACCCATGTCGACTAGTTTAGTGAAATATTTCCTAGCCACGAAGACCAACTTCTTCTCATTAATACATCCAGTCGAAGGAAAATTTATAATATTGTCTTGCAGGGTTTTGATAAGACAAATGGGACATTTATATATGGAGAAGGCATGAACAAACATCAAATCAAAGACATAATTTATTTGGAATACCCTTAGAGATTGGGACATGCATTTCCCTTTCCATCTAGCTAGTTGACTAGTGATATTGGTCGAGATTTTCTCTAAGTGGAAGCATCTAAACTTACCCTATAAGAGAGGGATACCAAGGTAAAGGAAGTTTAATGATTCTCATTTCACACAAAGAGAATTGGTTATTATGATTTGTCTGGAGGCTGAAATTCCTTTTCCAAAGACCATGGAGGATTTTTTTCCAACTAGTTGACTATCCTGCAACTTCCTTATAGTGGTAAAAGAGAAATTTGATTGAAATTATGTTTCTCTTATTATCTTCCCTAAAGATAATAATATCATCTATGTAGAGAATATGTGAGGGAACATGCTTATCCTTTCCTACCCTTATTGGCCTATAGAGACCAGACTAGTAGAGACTATTGATGCAGCGACTCAGATAATATTCAGTAATAACCAAAAAGAGAGTTGGGAATGGATCCCCCTTTCTAACACCACATAAACATTTGAAAAACCCCTTTGGGGACATTTATTAGGATTGACATCCTGGTACTGCTCAGAATGTTACAGATCAAATTGATAAAAGTTCTAGAAAAGCAATATTTATTGAGAATGTTGAAGATGAAGCTCCACTTTATGGTGTCAAAGGCCCTAGAGATGTCATGTTTGAGGGAAAAGTTACCATGTTTCATTTCTTTCCACATGACATTTGTGCCTTCCAAGGTAGTAAAGAGTCAATTTTGAATGCTCCTACCAGGAAGAAATCTGAACTAGTTAGTAGTGATAAAATTTTGTAAAAGTTTCCCCATCCTCATGTTTAGAATTTTGTTGATGATCTTTGGATTGGTGTTCCCAATGGTGATAGGTTGAATGTATCTTATGTCAATTTCATTTTTAGTCTTTTGGATCATATCGATAAATTTGTAATTAACTCCATGATGAATTTTGCAGGAAAGAAAAAATTCCTTAACCACATTCATGATTTACACTTTCATTATATCCCAATAAAACATAAAGAACATGTTGGTGAAACTTTTTGGGCCCGATGAACTCTCCATATTCAGTGAGTACTAGGTGGATTTGACCTATTCTTTAAATGGGAAATAGTTATAGCCACATTGTGATGGTCCTCAATGCATGGTAAAATGGAATCAGTAAGTTGGATAGGTTCCCTAGTAACATTATCATTATAGAGTATCTTACATTAGTCCACCACCACATTTGAGATGTCATTTTTAGATCTGATAGTAGATTCATTGATACTAATAGAAGTTGGTCCTATCTTTGATCTTTTCTCCTTATGTAAATGGTGGGAGAGTTTAGAATTATTTTCACCATATTTGATCCACTTAACACTGAATTAAATCTTTCCCAGCCTCTCTTTGATAACCATGAGGTCATCATACTTATAATGAAGCTAAAGCTCCTTAGGAGAAGGTAATTATTGTTCTTGGTTGGTGACCAGATAGTTGGAAAGCTATATTTTAGTAGCATTGAAGTCCTCATCCAACCAATAATAAGAGATATTACTCTATTCTCTCAAGAATCCTTTGATTTTTTTGAGCATGGAAAAAATAATAAAAATAGGGTTTCCATTATAGTTGTTCTTATAGCCATCAATGACCACTTATCAAAATCTTGGAATGGTAAGCCAAGAATTGTTAAACATCAAAGGAAAAGGAACTGACCTCATGGTATCTACCTTTGTGTCAACAATAAGGGGATTATGATCCAAGTTGAATTTAGGAAGAGTGAACCCCATAATAGATATGGGGAAAATCATTTCCTTAATTTGAATTAAGAATTTTCATGATTGCTTTCATGTCTTACATTGATAGTAAATCATCCCCTTATGAAGATAGATCTAGAAAAAGGAACTTCAGTAATATTTCAATGGTTAATATTTCAAGATAATTCATATGCGACAATTATTTATAAATTTTATCAAATATTCCCATCTGGACTAAGAACAGTGCTTAATTGACCAATAATAAGACAATTATGATTCATGTTCTCATTCAGTTGAATCATATCCTTAAAAATCTCCCTTCTCCTAGTGTAAAATCAGGAGGCATATACAAAGGAGATAGTGAAGGAAACACCATAGAAGTAGAGTGAGAGGGAAATGTGATGAGGCCTTATATCCTATGAAAGGACTTGTATGTCATCATGTTTCAAAACCCACAAGGTTTCCAAGGTTGAATCATTCATATTACGTGAGACAAACTATTTTCCATGGTTAGCCCAATTAAAGTCCTTCTAGTCTACAAATTTCACCTTGTGTTCGGCAATTCCAATCAGAATTGGCCTATAAGAAAGAAGAAAATTCCAAAGGGCTAAGGCTGTAGGAGCATTCCCAAGCCCTTGGCAGTTCCAGAACAATATCTTCATTAAATCAAGGGTTTTCCCCCTAGAGTGGGGTGTATTCTATTTTCCAATAGTGGAGTTGTTATTTTTATTATTATTTTTCCCTTATTTCCTTTCTTATTATAAGTACCTACAATATTCTTAGGGGGATGATTAATTCTTAATTTATCTACTCAGTCTTCACATTTAGGGGGTTAAGTATCATTAACATCAATATCATAGAATTTTTCACTGATTGAGGTGAATTTTTTGCTAAATGTTACTCCTTATTTGGATGGTCCATTGCCTACTTTCCATTTGGTAGCCTTGTCTGAGGACACCACTATGATGGAATTTTCACTTAGATCATGCATAGGAATCCTATCTAGTGTGACCACCTATTAATCATGTCGGGGACTCACTTCTAGAGATAGAGGAATAATTCCGGGAGAAATTGATAGAGGTGTTTCTAGATTACCCATTTTTCTTGAAGCTTTTAATCTTCATTACTGTATGTTTATCTAGTATTCCCATATTGGGGGTGCATCAAACCATGAATTCCATGAGATAATTCTATGGATCAGCCATGAAATTGAATATTAGGAATTTGGGATTTTAAATGTTAGTTGGAGGACTTATGTCCATATAATCAGGGTATACTTGTCTTTTTAGATATATTGATGTGAATCACCCCTCCATGGATCCAATCCATGTAGCAAGTGACTTAATGAATTCAAGGATTTTTAGTGGAGTTTTCTCCTAGTTCATTTCCCAATTAGAGGTAGTGGGTAGAAATAGATAGGGATAAATTTACTTTAACTATTGTTGATATCAATCTTGAGTCATACAAGGGAAACTTTCTACAAATATTGTTAATTTTTTCCTTAGGATATAAAGTTTTACATAATCTGTAACTGCCAGGGTTAAGTAGACTTGTTTTTTGTGTCCCAAGTTGGCCAAATAACTAGATTCCAACCTCATTGATAGATAAGTTCCCACATTCAATGGGGGATTTAATAGAGGAGATATATTGACCTCTTTTTGTGAGTTTCATTCAGTGGTAATATTTTCCCTAAACAATTCTACATTGATTCACCCCAATTTATCAAACTAAACATCATATTGATAAATTTTCAACTTATTTTAAATGCTCATAAATTATTTGGGTTTCATGTGGTCTATAGATATATCCACACCTTTCCCTTTATATTTAATTGAATCCCATCTAGTGGTGGTAGAAGATTTAGAGGAACTCATAGATCTAGAGACAATTTTTGGTCAGGTTCACATTCCTTCATGACATATTTCAGTTTGATCCATGTTTTGGATGGATGCCACTGCATCATGTCTATCTACATTAGTGTCATTCCCCTTATTAGATGTGGGGATAACATCGATAATATTTAGTAATGAAAATCACGCAGTGGAAATCAAATTCCCACTAGGGTTTTAGGGGAATTTATTATCCTTTGAATATAATTCAAGAAACAAATCATAATCCTCGTTATTTTATATCATAGTGGTCTATTGAAACTTACAACCTCTATAAGGATCCACCTTTTCCTATAAATATATTTTAGTAAAAGGTTCATGGATGGTGATATCAAGGAATTCTCTAGTGTCTTTCACTGATAGCGTTCCCAATGATGGATTAAAATCATGAAGTAAAGAATCATTGAATATGATTCTTATAAATGGAATCCTAACATAGAGATGACAAAATTTCAAAGAGAATGGGGGTAATAATTCCTTAGCATTGTGGGATAGGGTGGCTCCTATAATGCTACTAACTTTTCTACAGTCATCATATATTAATATTTTCATATTTTCAGGAATCTATTTGAGTGTGAGTTGGATGAATCATCTTTCTAGGGTGATATATTCTAACCATTGGTGGTTTTTCTAGGACTACAGGTTTTTTTTCCTTAGGTAATAATTCCTCAGTATTGTGGGATAGGGTGGATCCTTAAATGTTGTTAAGTTTTCTACAGTCATTATATTTTCATATTTTCATATTTTTAGGACTCTATTTGAGTGTGATCTGGATGAGAGACTATGCAATATATACGGAATACTATGTAATATATATGAATTCCCAAAAACCATTGCCATGTGTGAAGTGTTAAATAAATAAGAGACAATAACATGAATGATTTTTATAAGGTTTATATTTTATGTCGAAACCAACTCCTTGTTGTGTCTACATTTAGTATTAGACAAATATTGTATTAATTGTGTAGAAAAGTGTTTAAAATTGGGTTATTAGGTATCATATTACACTCAACACCTATATTGGTCATGAGAAGGTATCATCCTTGTTCCAATGATTTTTCATGAGAGTATATATCTCCATGAATCACTTTAGTATTCTAATTGGTATAAAAATATGTTTAATAGATCTCTTTAGTATTCTACTATCATTCTCAAACTCATGAAAAATATCAATCTTCGTCTATCAGATGTCACTATACCAATTATAAGAACGTATTCCTCAATAGTAGGTCTTACACTACCACTAAATGAAAAAAATTCAACTACATGAACATTATTCATGTTCTCATAGCCCACCTTCTAGTAGCCCCCCTACCCCCAGCCCCTCTTCCTACAGTAGACCCCCTCCCCTCCCCCCACCCCCCTGCACTATCTGCCCCCCTCCCCTACCCCCACCCCATGCACTATCTACAGCTACCCCCCCCCCCTCCCCCTGCCTTCCCCCTGCCTGCAGCTACCTCCCCCCCTCCCCCTGCCTGCCCCCTGCCTGCAGCTGCCTCCCCCCCCCTCCCCCTTCCTTCCTACAGCCCCTCCCCCCAGCCCCTTGCCTCCAGCCCCCTCCCCAGCCCCTTGCCTGTAGTTTCCCCCCCCCCCTCCTTCCCTATATGGAGATTCCCACCCCCCCCCCAGCCCCTACCTATAGCAGCACCCCCACCCCACCCTCCCCCTGCCTGCCCCCAGCCCCCTGCCTGCCTGCAGCCTCCCCTTCCCTACATGCAATTGCCCCCCTGCCCATCCCCTTGCCTACAATGAAAAAACCCCCTCCCACCTCTCCTAATTCCTACAATGTATCTTGATCTATTGTACATACATGAGGATGTATGTATACCACTGCATTTTATACCACTTCATTTTGTTCTTTGGATATAATCGAAAACACTAATAATTTAGGATCATGTTGTTGAGGTCCTTTATAATATGCCCTTTAAACATAAAAAATTCTAGAAGTCTTCCATATGTTCCTCCCTATTTTATGATCCATAAGTTATTTCACTACAGTTGATTATTCATAGTGGAAATGGGATCTAAACCAACGGTTCTATACCCACGATTTCTCTAAACTGTGGGTATAGAGTATCTCATCTGACCTATACCCATGGTTGTTTAAAAAACCGTGGGTATATTCATTTACACATCCAACATCACTCAGATTCTTATCCCCCTCCCACTTCAATGAGCCCTCATCCCCTTCTACGAGCTGCAGCCTCCCCGCCCCTCTTGGCCTCTGCCTCAACCTCGAACTCTCGACCTACACCTCGGCCTCCCAGCCTCTGCCTATGCATCGACCTCCCAGACTCTGACTCTGTCTCGACCTCCTTGCCTCCGCCTCCATCTCTACCTCCTGGACTCTGCCTCCATCTCGACCTCCCAGCCTCTGCCTCCACATCGACCTCCCGTCCTTTGCCTCCGCCTTGACCTCCCGGCCTCCGCCTCCGTGTCGACCTCCCGGCGTCTGCCTCTGCCTCAACCTCCTGGCCTCTGCCTTTGTCTCGACCTTCAAGGTATGTGTGGTTTTTTGGTTATTTTTTTCTCAAATTTCTAGATTTACCTCCAATCACTATCTTCTACATGTCGTAGAAACTTATATGGGGTATAATAAGCTGATCTATGGTTTATATATACAATTATTTGTGTTTCCCTTGGATCAATGTTTGTGAGGACCACATCTCTTCATTTCAAATATATGTTTTTGTAAGTGGATAGATTTATTCTATTAGAGTGGTATGCATACCTATACAAACACATTTTTGTAATGTGTACGTAGTGGCCATACCAGGTGTTGTTGGGTTCCCTGTTGAAATTTCTGGTAAAATATTATATCTTGATATATGTTAGTGATCAAGATAAGAAATAAAGAGTTTATTAATCATTTTTATATTTGATTCTGATCTATTTTTGCATAAAGTCTTACTCAATATGTATCAATTTTGGAAATTTGGTGTTAATGATGATTGTATTGTAGTTTTGTGAGTCAAAAAAATTATGCATGCATTCTTACAAATGGAGTTAATAGTCGCAAGTATGTTAATCAAATGAGTCAAGAATTGTAAGGATAAGGCATATGATCCTAATTTATACAATGAAGGTTTATACTCACTTTATTAGTGACAGTTCATTTATAGTGGCATGATCTCCAATTGTGCATGTTCTCATACCAGCCCAGAATAAGTTTTGGCTTGAGGGTTTACTCCTGTCTAGAGAGATTCTTTGCTTCATCATCTCTGATTCCTATGCAACCTCCACAAAAAATGTATGCAAACAAAATTTATTATATTTAGTGGCATGTATTTGTGACAACATGATGTAATTTATTTTCTCACATGCCTATTGAAATCTTGTAGGGAGACTCATTTATGAAATTTTTCTTCCTTATCTGTGATTCTTGTGCAACCTCAAGTTTTACACTTTTTGATTCTATTTTTTTGTGTAAAGTTTCTTGAAATTGGAGCCTATTTTTTAAATAGATTCCTGATTTTTTTTATTTCGTGGATTGAATTTTTTAACTCAACATGTATTTCTACTTTGTGATTAGGAGAAACAGGACCAGTAGAAAATATAGCAACAGGCTCAGGTATAGAGATTCCATTTTCATAATTTAATACTCTTAAACTTCTATTTAATTGATCTTATTTTATATTTCTCATCATATTTGTATTCTTTATTTTATTAATATAATTAGGTGAAACCATTATCATCATATTTTTATTCCCCCTTTCTTGTAGGAACATGAACCCATGGGGTGTTGTGGTTCTTATATGTTGGTCGGTGACTTGTTTAATCACAAGAGACAGGTATGTTGTAGTTTAGTTTTTATTTTATTTTCTTTATCGCATCAGCCACTTAGCCCTTTTATCACTTTCTACGGATGGAGGGTACTTATATTCTGCGAAGGGGGCCAGAAGAGCACTGGAGGCAGCTACACGGTTTTCTTTGCAGGGGAGGGAGATCGGGGTAGTTGAGGGATTAATAGTGTGTTTTATTTTTGTCTACTTTTACTGTGTTGCTTCTAGTTATTTTCTTTTCCTTTGGAATGGACATCCGACATATGGATTGGTCATGTCGGTTTTTTTTTAATTTTCCACTATTTTAATCAATTGATTGTGGGAGAAATCATTCCTAATATAATTTCTACTGAGATCCTAGTCGATTTGTGCCCAAAGTGAGACAATTTTAGAGGGGACCCCATCCCTCCTCTAGCTAGACATCTAGTCCTTAGATAAGAACCCAGGGTTGAGATAGGTGGTCATGTGAGTCTTATTTGGTTAGAGGCTAGTGGTGATAGCAAACAACCAAGATATGACCCACTTACCCCATTTGAACAATGTGACTTCCATCATTGGGACTATGATCACTACACCTCACAAGCCAAAAGACCAGTTAGAGCTCTAGTACCAACCCTCACCAAGATAAAATGATAACTACTCTCTTCACTCACATTAAGGCTATATAGATGCAACAAGTGTCAATCCTTAAAATGAAATTTTTATCCAACATGGGTATAATTCATGTGATGTAGACTTTTCCATAGTATCCATTACTGCTTCAGCATCCACCACTTGAGCCCAAGTTTTGATAGTATTTCCTTATTTCAGCAGGGTTCACACTAATTGGATGCACCTTACTGCCAACCTCAAGAACAATTATATTGCCCAGTCTCTGCTTGCATTGAAGGTCCAGTCCACTTAGTGAAACTGCCCTCATTTCCAGAAGGGGGGGTGTCCAGGGGGTGGTGGGGGTGCAGGTGGGGGTACAGGTGGGGTGAAGGGGCGGGGGGTCTATTGGGGGGAGGGGTGTCCAGGGGGGTCATAACTCATTCCATTCCTCATAATTCTCATCCTATGACCACATGTTTCAAGGTTGGTATTTTCAAACCCAAAGCTTATATTACTTTTATAGAACATAGATCTTTTAAGGATTCCTTATTTCAGACTTAGTGGCATCAAGCGATTCATTAAGAGTTTTTATATTTACTTAGAAATCATACCTGGTCTTTAGTTCCCTTTGTTGGATTGGATAATGTTTAAGGTTGAATGTAGGAAGGTTGCATTTTTTGACATGGTTAATTAATTCATTGTTTAGTTTGGGTTAATATTTTTCTGATTTGTTTTTTTGATTCGGTTATTTGTTTTGTTTGAATTATTATTCTTTGTTTGGTTTGATCTTTCCCTCACCTGACAGTTTTTCTGGCATGGTTTTAGTTTTGTTGATTCATTGTTTAGTTTGATTCATTGTTTAGTTTGAAGGGGGGATGGGTGTAGGGGGTGGGGCTGGGTGCAGGGGGGAGTGGGGAGGGGTGCAGGGGGTGGGGGCTAGGTGCAAGGGGGAGGGAGGCTGACAAGGGTTGGGTGCAGGGGGAGGGGGGGCTGGGTGTAGGGGGTGGGTGATGGGGGCTGGGTGCAGGGGGTGGGGGTGGGGGTGGGGGTTGGGTGCTGGGGGTGGGGGTGGGGGGTGGGTACAGGGGGGAGGTGGGGCTGGGTGCAGGGGGTAATGGGGGTGTAGGGGGTGTCTAGGGGGCAGTGGGGGTGCAGATAGTGGGGGGTCCAAGGGGGTGTCTAGGGGGTGAGGAGGGGTGTCCATTGGGTGTGTCTAGGGGGGTCCAGTGGGGGTGTGCAAGGGGTGTCTAGGAGGGGGTGGTGGGGGTGCAGGTGGGGGTGTCCAGGGGGGTCCAGTGGGGGGTGTCCAGGGGGGTCCAATGGGGGGGTCCAGTGGGGGTGTGTAAGGGGGTTCTTTCCAGGGGGAGAGTGGGGTGTGTGCAAGGGGGGAGGGGTGTGTTGGGGGGTCTATCCAGGGGGGAAGGGAGGGGCTGTAGGGGGTGTATAGCTACTATTTTTGGGAAAAAGATCTATACCCATGGTTTTTCAACCGTGGGTATATATGTTGTTGGAAACCTTTCTATGACCATGGTTTACTTAACCGTGGGTATATAATTTCTACTGTAAAAATGTATACCCACAGTTCTATAAACCGTGGGTATAGATGTATACCCACGGTTTACCAGAACCGTGGGTAAGATGAAATTTCAGTGGGCTATACCCAGGGTTTCTACAAAACTGTGGGTATGGGGAAATCCCAATGCCTTGAGAGCCCATGGTTCATCAAACCATGGGTATAGCCCATACCCACGGTTTTATGGGCTATACCCATGGTTTGAAACTATGTGTATAGGGAAAATTTCCACTAATTATTCCTCAACAAAATGGTTTTGTTGAGATAAAAATAGAATTTTGGTGGAAATGGGTCAGACTATGTTACTTGAACATGGTATTTATCAATAATTTTTGAGGAAATCCATGATAACTTATGTGTTTATTCAAAACCGATGTTTCTATAGGCCAAGTTTAGATATGACTCCATATGAAATGTTTTATGAAAAAACTTCAAGTTTGAAAAACTTTAGAGTTTTTGGGAGTCCATGCATCATAAAGAACAAAGGTGGAAACCTTGTAAAGTTTGAACAGAGAGGTGAATATGGAATTTTTCTTGGCTATGATCTCTAAGAAAGAGGATATAGATGTTTCAACAAATAATTAGGAATATTAGTTGAATCTTTTGATGTGAAAGTTTTAAAAAAATTTGAGGAAGATAAATAGACTCATATAGATAAGTAAGATAAACTAGAAGAAAGAAATTTTGATAAGGTTTATGATCAAGATTAAAACAATTTTAATCCTTCCCAAGAAGATGAATCAGACTCATCTATTTCCAATAATGAGTAATAATCTCAAAAATCTCATCCCAGGATAAAGAATCAAGTGGAAGATCAAAATATAATTGGTGATCAATGTCAAAGGGTCCAAACAAAAAGAACAATTACACATACTTATTTGTATTCAAAAGTTGAGCTGAAATATGTGAATAAAACTTTTGAGCATCCAGAATGGGTTCAGGCTATGAATGAAGAGCTTGATTAGATTAAAAATAATGATATGTGGGAACTTGTACCTAAACTGAATGAAAAAAAAATATTGGTACAAAATGGGTTTTTTGGAACAAGTTGAATGAGTATAGTGAAGTGATAAGGAACAAAGTAAGATTAGTGTAAAAAGGTTACTCACATATTTAAGGCATTGATTTTGATGATACTTTTTATCTGGTGGCAAGGTTAGAAACAATTATAATCTTTCTTGTTATTACTTCACAACGAAGTTACAAAAATTTTCCGATGGATGTGAAATCAGAATTTTTAAATAGTGATCTTGATGTGGAAGTTTATATTGATCAACCACATATATTTGTTGTTGGTAAAGATGAAAGTTATGTGTACAAGTTGAAGAAATCCTTGTATGGGCTAAAACAAGCTCTAAGGGCATTGTATTCAAAATTGGATACTTGTTTGAGGAAGGTGAGTTTTATGAAGGGAAGAGTTGATAGTAATCTATGCATCAAGGAAATTTAGAAGTTTCTCCTCACCTTGATTGTCTATATTGATGATATTATCTTTCTTGGGAATGATAAAATAACTTTTGAAAGATTTGATGAAGAAATGAAAAACTTGTTTGAGATGTCTGTGCTATGAGAAATGAAATACTTTCTTGGGTTATAAATCATACAAAAGAAGAAACGCGTTTTTCTTTCTCAAAAAAAGTATGTTAGGGAACTTCTTAATAAGATCAATGTGGAAAATTAAAAACCAGTTTTCACACTAATTTCAGTGGTAACCAAGATGTCTAAATATGTTGAAGGAGAGGAAGCTGATCAAAAAGAGTTTCAAAAGTTGATAGGAAGTTTTTTGTATTTGACTGTCTCAAGACCTGACATTGTTTATGTTGTTATCTTATGTGAAATATTTCAGATTGATCCAAAATAATAACATATATTGGATGGAAAAATAATTCTCAAATATATCAAAGGAACAAAAAAAATTCAGAATCAGGTATGAAGGCTCAGAAATTATTGACTTGTTTGGGTATTCAGATGCTAATTGGGCAGGAAATGTTGATGATAGAAGATCCACATCTGGTGGAGTTTTCTTTTTGGAGAAAATTTGCATTAGTTAGAATATAAATAAATAGAATTTAGTAACTCTTAGCATGAATAAAGTAGATTATATTCTTGGCACTCAAACAACTACTCAAATTATGTGGATGAAAACTCAATTGGAAGATTTACCTGTTAAAGTGAAGTTACCCTTTCTCTTAGGTCGTGATAATAAGAGTGTCATCAAACTTAATAGAAATATGTTACAACATTCTCATTCAAAACATATTGATATCAAATATCATTTCATTAAAGAGAATGTGGAGAATAATGAGTTGAAGCTGGAGTATGTTTCTACATCAGAACAAGTTGCTGACATTTTCACAAAACCTTTACCAAAGGAACCTTTTTATAAATTGAGGTTGAACATAGTCATCCAACCGCCTTCTCATCAAGGTTGAGTTATGTGTTTTCCCCTCTCTCATCTAGTCTTTGGATAGTGTTTTCAATGGGAAGAATTATTTCGTAAATCTATCCATTGATATGTGATAATCCTTTAAGGAATCATGTATGTAAGTGTGTGGGTAAGCTGTGATTTCATCATGTAAGTGTGTGAACTATTCTAACTATGTGTTGGAGTGGTTGTAGGAAACAACTATTTTTTAATAAATTTGAAGAAGTGAAGAAATATGTGAATAAAGGCTGAAGAGGTTTCATGAGTCACTACTTTTGGACAACATGGTTTTGTTGTCAATAATTCATGTTTCCTACAATGAGTTATCTCACATGGGTTTAGAATTATTGATAAGTAATCCATAGCTTGATGTTACAAAGTTTAGTGAATTATGAATCTTGGTTGACAACAAAATCCAAAGGGGGAATTATTGGGACCGAGTTGGATGGAGAAGGTTTTTGGAAGTCGAAAAAAGTTTGTATTACAAGTGTTGTATTTTGATGTCAAGGAAGACATAAATCAAGTCACTTTATAAAATTTGAAAATCATACTAACCATCATATTCAATACATCATACTCACATTTCTTAAGAAATTCCATCAGATTGTGAAGTTGTTTTATAAAATAAAAGGTTCATCGGACTCACCTTGGGTCTGAGAAGTGTTTTGATCATAATAAAGATCATAGTCTAAATAAATGCGATAAAAACATGATGATACTTTATTGTTTTGTATTTCCAAAATGTCATAATTTTTTTGAATAACTTGTGATACAAGCCTTAAGAATTAAAGGGATAGTGTTGCCAATGGTATCCAGGTATAGTTGGAAAGAAATATGTTGTTCAAATGATGGAAAGTTTAAATAATTTCCAAAGTAAGTCAGATGATATTATGTCGATCTTCAATGTATTCAAAATCATGAGGAATTCATGATACAATAGAATTTTGTGAAATAAGAAAGTTGTTGATGCTGAAGCTTTTCGGTCTCAAGTTTTTCATTATGAGAGCACCGAACATAGATTTTTTTAAAGGCTGGGAAGGTTGATCAGAACATACATGGAGATGAAGATGAAAGTTTTCAGTCAGACCAATAAGACACAAGAAACAAATCTTCAAAGAAATAAGTTGAGTGTTGAAAGTTCATTGGTTTCATAATCATAAAAAGGAAAGAAGTTTCTAAAATCAAAGCTGATGTAACTGGCCTATTTGACGCGGCGTGCCATCGAGAATCAGAATCATACTAACACCGATTATCAAATTCTAATCGGAGTTAGAATTTTTTTTTGAAATTTTTTTGGGACCAATAAAAAGAAAAGAAATTGGAAGTTTTTGGGACCAATAAATATGGAGAATAAGATAATTTAGTTGTGACCGATACAAAAAAGAAAATAAAAGATTAATCAATAATGTAGTCAACCTTTTTCTTCAAGATAAATTGTTGATTGTTTTTTAGATAGAAACTTTGTTTTCCTTATCAAGTGGGTCAAGAGAAAATAAATGCTCTGATTTTTTTTCAAGTGGCTCAAGAGAAAGAATAATTGTTTTGTCTTGTAATAATTGGGTCAAGATCCATTGGATTAAAAATGACATATTTATTAGAGTGAAGTTGATACCGATCCATATAATGCAGGATGACACCAATAAACATTATCAGATATAAGATTACTGGTCTAAGAAAAATAAGAAAATAAGAATTATTTCAACTAGCCACAAAATTATTGTCAAGGGGGATATTGAAAGTATGGTTGAATTAGTTATTGATGTGTCGTCAAATGGGACATCAGAATGGGTAGTTAGTTTTGAGGATTGTAATAATAAGACATTTGTTTGGTTGTTTTTTTTTTATTATTGTAGAGAAACTTAATGAAGAATCCATTATCTCCATCATAATAAAGAAATTGGAATGGGGAATTGGAATCAGACTGATATTTGTAAAGAAAGTCTGGAGCAAGATGAAGTTGTAATAAGATTTGAGAATTTTCAAGAAGAGTCGAGAAGCATTGAATAAGTCAAGATGCACCCAAACTTCAAATAGAATTTATGTTTTAGTAAATTTAGTTGAGCGGGAAATATTTTTAAAATCCTGACCAAACCATTTTTTTGTCGCCTATAAATAGAAGAAGTACTTTGTACTTTCTTGATACTTGTATTGTGTGCAAAGGAAAAAAGAGAAGCACTGAAGTTATATGGAGAAGAAATTCTTGGATTGTGATTTCCATAGGAATTTTTTCGAAAAAAAGAAGAAAGGAGAAGAGATAAGATCATAATCATATTTTTAAAGAATTAGACTGAGCAATTGGATTTGGATTTCTAGATTGAGGAAGAAGTACTTAAAAATTGTCTCAACCGTATTCTAATAGAATTATATTTTCATATTGAGCAATTGGATTGGGAAATCAGACTGAGAATCATTACAAAGTCTAGGGAAGTTCTTACGTCCTACTGTGTAAGGAAGTGAAGAATTGATTTGAAGTTTATATTCTTGAAAGTTGATCAAGAAACACCGTAACATGTTTGTTACACAAATTTTATTACATAATTTTGTGCTGATTGAAGCACATGAACTATTGTATTAAACATAGTTCTACATTATTGTAAAGTCATATCCTACTCATTGTATTCTGCACAAAAGGATTGTTTTCTGGTGGATTGTGTGGTATTGGATTGTTTCCAAACCATACAAAAGACATAGCTACTCTTGTTGCGTAGCAAACCTTGTAAATTCTTGTGTTCCTGAGGATGTGTGTTTAATTTGTTTTTAGTAGACACTACCACAAAACAAGGCAAGGGAAGCGTTTCCCTTTATCAACACTAAATAGAAAGTGTTGATAAGGGGTTGTGCCTTTATCAGTGCTAGCTAAAATCATTGATAAAGGTAACCTTTATTAGCGCTAAAATAAGCACTGATAAAGGGTACATTTATCAGTGTTATTATTAGTGCTGATAAAAGTTTTTATTATTAATTTATATAAAATTATTATATTTATCATTGTATATTACGTGATGTGGTATATATTGATTAATTCATAATGTTACCCATATGAACTATATATGTTCTAAAAATGTACTTATAAAATTACATTAAATATATTTAAATAATAAATATATTTTATTATATTTTTAATGATATATATAAATACTTTTCAAATACATTTTTAATTATAATTTTATTAATATATATTGACAATTATATACCAATATTTATAAATATATACTATTTATAGTTATAATTATTAATAAATAAATATATATTTATCCTATATATAATTTTAAATAAATATATAAGATTATAAAAAAATTATTAAAATTATAATTTTATAAAATAAGTATTTATCAGTGCTATAATTTTAGCGCTAATAAAACACCTATTTATCAGCGCTATAATTTTAGCGCTAATAAATAGGTACTTTATCAGTTCTTTTTTAGCGCTGATAAAGGTCTATCTTTGCCAGTGCTAAAAAAGTGCTGATAAAGGTATGTTTTATCAGCACTTTTATTTTAGCATTGATAAAACATACCTTTATCAGTGCTTTGAACTAGCACTGATAAAGGTTCTAATGGTTTTTATAAAAGAACCCTAACAGGCCCCTCCTCTCTCACACCCGTTCAAGCCTTCGCGGAAGCGGAACCCAACCCCTCCTCTGCCGTGACCCCTCCCCCCACCCCCTCCTCCTCCTCCTCCACCACCACTGCCTTTTCCTTCTCCTCCATCATGACCATCCTCCTCCTCCTCTTCCACCGCTACCTCCACTGCCGCTACCTCCACCGCCGATGCCTCCGCCGCCGCTACCTCCGTCGCGATCCCTCCTCTGCCACGATCCCTCCTCTGCCGCGATCCCTCCTACTTGGTAACCCTTAATGGTTTATAATGACATATTGTGGCTTGGTTTACTAGTTTTCATTGAAGGAAGAATCATCCATATTGTTTATATGTATGTTCCATATGATAGAAAAATGTTGATTTCTAGGAGTTTTTTAAGCCTTATTATGGAATAGGTTAAGTACCAATTGTATAGAAAAATTCCCAAGTGGCCTTCAAAGCATGAAAATATTTTAAAAATTCAAATTCAGTACTATATAAAGGTTTCTAAATGGGATTTTTACACCTATTGATTTCTAAATAAAGTGTTTGGGGTGTGTAATGTTCTTGAAGTGTCCTAAAGGGGTTGTTAGATTTTACAAGGGTGTGTTAACCCATATGAGTTATATTGTAAACATTTTGATAGACTTTCACTATTAAAAATGTTATTATTTTGTATTTTTGGATCCCATGTGGTTTTATAAAATTATATTCATAATATTGGTCTTAATAGTTGATTTGGAAGATATTTTAAATCATTTTATTTGGATTTCCACCCTTAAAATGTTTTTTGTTCATTTGGGACATTATGAGAAATGGTTTTTTATAAAATACTTATGATCAAATTATTCCCTGTTTTTTTGTTCTAACTAATGGGTGGTTCTCTATACATGTGGTGTTCTTGTGATAGATAAAGGTGATGTTTCTTTCTAGGGAATTTGAGATTGGGTGATTATTTTTTTATAAATGTATTCAATTTGGATGATTCTTGATGCATTGAATTTATTGATTTATAACCACCTTGGTTGATGTCTTAGGACTCTTAGAAAACTAGGTATTGATCTGGATATGTGCAAACCATTGTATAGGATGTCTATAATATTTGGAGGGTGACCCACTAGACCGAGTGAGACAATAGATTAGAGAGTGATCATTAGATCATGAAAGGTAAGGAGATATAATCTTATGTCCCATGGTATTTTTGTTCTACTAAGATATTTATCCCTCGGCCATTCAATTGGGTGGATTCCCTGGTGGGTACTAGTGATGGAATAACCAGTGGGTAGGTTGTTTTATGAGATATATCAAGGATTATTTTAAATCTTATATCATGTTGAGTACATGGTTTGTATTGATTATCCCACAGAAAATATTTATCATGGTTATATGAAATTGTGACATCTCCCTTAGAACCCTTATAGGTATAGTAAATGGAAAGGGGTTGATTATTATGTTATTGTAAATGATAATTTGGATTCCTTATGACCTTAAGGGTATGGAAATCCATACATGGGGTGGTGTAGGTTGGTGATCGCACTACGATTCACTGTTTTATTTTCACCCTTACACGACTGTGCTAAACTAGTTTTTTATTGAAAATTATAAAAATAAAAAAAATCACTTCATTTTTTATTCAATTATTTTGTATTTATTAATTTTAAAAAGGGAAATGATACTTAATTTGATAATTTCATTGAAGGTGGAGGTGATTTGGAGGGCCCATGATGATGTCCAAGAAAAATGGGTCAAATTGCGCATGATCCATGCACACCATTGGAATAAACCGCATATTTATACTAAACCATGAATCCAAATGGGCTGAAATTTTGTGGTATAGTCCAAAATTTAATGGTATGAATTTAATATTAAGAAACTTAAGCCTCATTCGGCATCTACAATGCCCATCCGAATGGATTTTTCCAAATCATCAAATCTGCACAAAGTCAAATGCGGTGTTCTGTATTTTATCAATATCTAGAGTTTTAGTTGTCCAAATTGTTCCAAAAATTCAGTGGAGATATTAAAGAGGTGTGGAAACATGTTTATAGTTTTTTAAAAAGTGATATTTGACTTTCAAGTGGTCAAAAACCATGGGCCAATTGGTTTTACACAATCTGTGTGCCCAAAACCACCTTCCATTTTTCCTATAAAATGGAAGCTTGGGCTCCTCATTTGAAAGTTCGGCCATGAGACAAAGCTCTGGTATTTTGGATACCCAAAGGATTCCTATCATCATACAAGGAGTTCTATAGGTCCCTATCCTCATAGGGGGATCAAGGATGAAGTCAAAGTTCCACCCGAGCTTCCTCCTCCTCCTGATGTCGAGCTAAACGGTGACGGTCATTTCAAGGGAGATACACACACTTGGGCGGGAGTTCCAGCACTTGTTCTTTTACTAGTTTTATGTAATTTTTGTGATAAATATTTCACTTATTTTTTATCTTGACATTATTCTCCTCTTATTTCATTTCTATTGTTAAAATTATGTGAAACACTTTTTATTTCAATGCTGATTGGGTTGAGATTTCAAGTGGGAATCTTGGGTTGTTCCGATTGGACAAGACAAGAGTCCTATTTATCTCACAAATACATAAGATTTCAGTATTATTTGGTATCCATTCTTCTCTATACTTGATACCCAAACCTTGACAACATGATTGTTGTGGCAAGGGGTGGTTCTTTGAGCATCGTTTAAGTGGTAAGAGGGAAGTTGAGATCTTGACAACCCTCAACCAAAGGATTCCATTAAACCATGTATATTTTTCAGAATGATAAACTCAAAAATATTTGTAGTGAAATTGAAATGATCTTCTTATATCATAATTCTAAAACACCACTTTTATTTATCAATTATTAAACTCTTTAAATCAAGTCATTTTCTTTAAATTGTTTTAAAACCGCCCCTCTTTTAGTACTTCTTATTAAAAATGCACACTCTAAACCCATGAACGCTCCTTGAGAGATGACCTAGGGTCTTCCCTAGACTACAAGTCAACCTTAAAATCATAATAAATTTGACATTTCATGACAGCGCATTCAAATTTTTGGCGTTGTTGTCGGGGAGCGCTTTGGTTTTTAGTGCGTGTTTTTTATAAGATTTTTGTAAATTTTGTGAATATTTATTTGTTTTATCTTATAAATTTACCTATATATTTGTGTTATGATTTATTTATTGTGTAGGTTTTGTGAATGATGCATTCTAATCCGAGATATTTACCACTTTTTGAACCTGAACCAGAGAGGATCTTACGTCAGCAGCCCCGAGATGCACAAGACAGCTCTTTAAAGGAGGACACACCACAACTTGAGACTTTTCTAAAACCCTCTTCTTCTGGAACCAAATTAGAACCAGAAATTAACAAGTATAAAATGGCTGAAAACAATCGAACACTAAAATAACTAACCTCACCTGATGTTGATATCTAACCCACATATATTCAAATACAAGGTGAGGCACCCAATTTTGAACTGAAATCCGGTCTAATTCACTTATTGCCAAGATTCCATGGACTTCCTGGAGAAGATCCACATAAACACTTAAAAGAATTTCATACTGTTTTTTCAATATTAAAACCTACTAATGTGGATGAGGAATAAGTAAAACTTACAACATTTCCATTTTCTTTAGAAGACACTGTGAAAGATTGGTTGTACTATCTTAATTCACCAATAAGAGGCTGGGCAGACATGAAACGCCTTTTCCTTGAAAAATATTTCCCAGCCTCTCGAACTATAACTATAAGAAAATAAATATGTGGTAAAAGAAAATCACAAGGGAAAACATTACATGAATACTGGGAATGCTTTAAAAAGTTATGTTCAAGTTTTCCACACCACCAAATAAGAGATAAACTTTTAATACAATATTTTTATGAAGGTTTAATTCCAATTGATCGTAACATGATTGATGCTGCTGCAGGTGGTACACTAGTGGATAAAACCCCAATCACTGTAAGGACCCTAATTGAGAACATGGTGCAAAACACTCAACAATTCGGTTCAAGGTACAATGTACCCATTCAAGGTGTCCATGAGGTGAAAAGTACTAAATTTGAGAATAAGTTGGACACGAAGTTTGAGGAGGTAAGTACCCTTACATGACAACTTTCTCTCTCCCAAGGGAAATCTCAATCTCCTCCTCCCATCCATTGTAGAATCTGCTCTTCTAACACCCATTATTCTGACCAATTCCCCCAATTGAGAGAAACTTCTGAGAGTTGTGATGTAATATTCCCAAGACGCCCCTATAACCAACCCTTTAGGCAAGAACCATACTATTCATCCAACTCTAGATGGAAATAAAACCAAGATTATAGGAAACAGGGTATTCAAACTAGCCTCATCAACCAAGGAACCAACAAGGTCAGAGTAGTCATCCACCACCACTACCTAGAAATCCTCAACCACCCCAAAGGCCTTTCCAACCGCCCCCTCTAAAACCTGATCCTAGCCTAGAAGATATGATAAAACAAATGCATTACAATAATCTCTAATTCCATAAAAACACCCAGGAATCCATACAAGACCTCAAAACCCAATTAGGCCAACTAGCTAACTCGGTGGGGGGAATTCAAAGTCACGGTCCAGGTAAACTACCTTCTCAACCAGTATTTAACCCTAGGGATAATGGAAATGTTAGTTCCATCACCCTTATGAGTGGAAGAAAACTTAAAAACCAAATGAATCTTCTATTAGATCCATCCCCACCTGAGGAAACCTCCATCCCAACCATTGAAAAGGTTTCAAATGTTGAAGAACCACGTCCTGAGAGAAGACCTTCCAAAGGAAAGAGTGTGTATGTCGATGAGTCTCCTATCCAACCCATTCCTCTTCCATTTCTCCAAAGGGACACCCAACCTAGGAAACAAAAGGAAACTAAACTAGATAAGAAAATATTTGAAACTTTCAAAAAAGTGAAGGTAAACATCCCCTTGATTGATGTTGTGAAACAAATTCCAAGATATGCAAAGTTTCTGAAGGAGATGTGTACACACTGAAGGAGAATTTGTAGAGATGAAAATGTGAGTTTGGGGAGGAATGTATCAGCATTGATAGAGCTATCACTTCCCACCAATTGCAATGATCCTGAGACATTCTCAATTACATGCACCATAGGGGAGTATTAATTTTCCAATGCCATGCTTGATTTAGGTGCTTCTATAAATGTTATTCCTTACTCCATTTACTCTACATTGTAGGTTGGGGAACTGAATCCCACTAGAATTTTTGTTCAACTGGACAACCGAAGTACCGTACACCCCTCTGGTGTGTTAGAGGATGTTCTTGTGAGGGTGAAAATTTTAATTTTTCCTGCTGATTTTTATGTGCTTAAAATGGAAGATGATAGGATGAATGGACATGCCCCGATTATATTGGGGAGACCCTTCTTGAAAACCACCAAAACCATAATTAATGTACATAATGGTACATTATCTATGGAATTTGGTGGTGAAATAGTCCATTTCAATATCCTTGATGCCATAAAGCACCCCTCAAAAGAACATTCCTCTCTCTCGGTAAATTCAATTAATGTACTCCCTTCTTCTGAAAATACTTCTTTTCATTACCCTGATCCCCTTTCTGAGTTTTCATCCTTGATTTAATTTCTTGGTAATGAATCATGAATTGATTGTTGTAGTGGTCTAAAAAAGTGTCATGCATGTTTATTAATTGATAATTTCTTGAACACTAAGGATCCAATGACCATCGATGGTAATGCTAAGCTTGTAAGAGCTCATTCCTCTATTGAGGATGAAACCATTGAGCAGTTAGATGAGATTAGTGACCTCTCACTTTCATACACACTTCCATCAATCAAAAATACACCTGAATTGGAACTAAAACAACTGCCTTAAGATTTAAAATATTTATATATTGAGAATGGAAAAAAACTTCCCGTCATCATTAGTAGTTCACTCCCTCATAAGCATGTATTGTGACTTCTTGAACTTTTGAGGGAGTGTTAACAATCTTTGGGATGGAAACTTGATAACATTCCTAGTATTGGCCCATCAATTTTCACACATCATATTTTATTAAATGATGATGCTAAACCAGTGAGGCAGGCACAACGTTGAATAAACCCAAACCTCCTAGAAGTTGTGAAAAAAGAGGTAAAAAAATTATTGGTTGCTGGAATCATTTACCCCATCTCTGACAGTCAATGGGTCAGTCCTGTTCAAGTAGTTCCTAAAAAAATAGCCTTACAGTAATCAAAAAAGAAAATAATGAATTGGTTCCAACTCGTGTGCAGAATAGTTGGCGTGTCTGCATATACTATCGCTGACTAAACCAACACGCTAGGAAGGACCATTTCCCTTTGTCATTCATTGACCAAATGCTAGAGAGGCTAGCGGGTAAGTCCCACTACTGTTTCCTTGATGGGTATTCTAGATACTTTCAAATCCATATTACCCCCGAGGACCAAGAAAATACTACCTTCACTTGTCCATTTGGCACATTTTCATATAAGAGGATGTTGTTCGGTCTATGTAATGCTCTGGGTAATTTCCAATGATGCATGGTTAGTATTTTTTCAGATTACCTAGAGAATTGCATGGAAGTATTAATGGATGATTTCACTATTTATGGCTCCTCTTTCTATGAATGTTTAAGTAGTCTTGGTTTAGTCCTACATTGCTGTATTGAAAATAATCTTGTATTAAATTATGAGAAATTCCATTTCATGGTACGACAAGGTATAGTTTTGGGGCATGTCATTTCTGGGGATGGTATCCAAGTAGATAAATTAAAAGTGGATGTCATTTCTTCCTTATCATTCCCCAAAAATGTATGGGATGTGCGGTCTTTCCTAGGTCATGTTGGATTTTACCGTCATTTCAATTGTGACTTTAGTAAGATTGCACTCCCCCTCTATCATTTACTCCAAAAAGAAATGGAATTTGTTTTTGATAAAGAATGTGAGGAAGATTTTAATAATTTAAAATGGAGTCTCACATCACCCCCGGTAATCCAACCACCTTGGTGGGATTTACCATTTGAGCTCATGTGTGATGCCTCTAACTATGCATTTGGGGCAGTCTTGTCACAAAGGGTCAATAGAGCTCCACATGTCATTGCCTATGCCTCACGTACACTGGACCCTGCCCAAGAAAACTACACCACAACTGAAAAATAATTCATTTCCATTGTGTTTTCCTTGGAAAAATTCAGGTCATACCTTTTGGGGTCCAAAGTCATTGTGTTCTCAGACCATGTAGCCCTCTGTTATCTCCTTAAGAAACCAAAATCCAAACCACATCTCATTCATTAGATGCTCCTCCTTCAAGAATTCAATCTAGAAATTAGAGATAAAAAGGGATTAGTGAATATGGTGGTCGACCATATTAGTAGGATTCCCCCATCCTCAGACATTGAATCATCCCCCTATATTCCTATTAATGATATGTTTCCCAATGAAAATTGTACTAAGTGTAAGATTTTATCCCTTGGTATGCTGAAATTGTAAATTATTTGGTAGAATCTTGAATTCCTACTGATTTTAACAAAAACCAGGTTGACCATCTAAAACATGAGTCTCGTTGGTACATTTGGGATGACCCCTACCTTTGGCGCACCTATGGTGATTAAGTCCTTAGGTGTTGTGTTCCTGATAGTGAGTTTCAGTCTGTCCTTAGATTCTGTCACACTCTTGCTTGTGGGGGCCACTTTGGTCTCCAATGGACTGCTCGCAAGGTCCTTGATTCTGGTCTCTTTTGGCCAACACTTTTTCAGGATGCCCATGATTTTTGAAAATCTTGTCCTCATTGTTAAATAATAGGGAATGTATCTAAAATAAATGAAATTCCACAATGATCGTTGCTCTTTCATGACATTTTTTATGTTTGGGGCATTGAATCTATGGGTCCATTTCTCAATTCCTTTGGAAACTTGTACATTCTTCTAGTGGTTGATTATATGTCAAAATGGGTAGAGGCCTGAGCCACAAGGAAAAATGATTCCAAAACAGTTGTGGAATTTTTTAGAACTCGTATCTTTTGTAGGTTTGGATTACCTAGGTTCATCATTAGTGACTAGGGTTCTCATTTCTACAACTGAACAATGAAATCACTTTTAGGTCGGTATGGGGTCGGGCATCGAGTGTCTACTGCATATCACCCATAGACAAATGGTCAAGATGAGGTGTCAAATAGAGAAGTAAAATAGATTTTGGAAAAAAAATGGTTAAACCCAATAGAAAATATTGGAGTCTTCAGTTTTATGATTCATTATGGGCCTACCGTACTACTTTCAAAACTCCCATTGAAATGTCACCCTATCAACTTGTGTTTGGAAAGAGTTGTCACATCCCTATTGAGATTGAGCACCGATCCTACTAGGATATTAAAAAATGAAATTCAAACCTTTCTGGTGCAGGTTCTCAAAGGAAGTTACAGATTCAGGAGCTGGAGGAAATGAGAAGAGATGCATATGATAACTCTAGGATTTATAAGGAGTGAACCAAGGCTAACCATGACCGTCTCATCCTTCATCGTCAGTTCCACATTGGGTAGAAGGTCCTCCTCTATAATGCAAGGCTGAAGTTGCATCCAAGTAATCTTCATTCCCATTGGTTTGGACCATACACTGTTACTAATGTCTCTCTATTTGGTGTTGTCTAGGTTCAAAATGAAGAAACCAATCAAACCTTCACTATCAATGGGCAGCGGCTGAAGCACTTCCATGAAGCCCTTCTGGAGTCCCCGATGGAGGAACTCCAAGTTCAAGAAGCACTCTACAAATAACACCCACCAGGTTTTATCCTTCCTTACCAAATTCTATTTTATTATAGTGAGGACACTGTACACTCTAGGTGTAGGGGGATGGTTATATTCCTGGGTTAGTTAGTAATTTTCATCATCTTTCTTCTTTTTCTCTTTTTATCTTGTTGAATAGTACTGTTACTTTCCCCCCTTTCCCTCCCACTCACCTTTGTGCTGGAATATTACTCTTTTTTTTATTCCCACTTTATCATGGAAAATGATGCCTATTTAATCATGGAAGTTATTAAAAATGCATGTGGAATGCCTGTATTTCATGTTGTTTTAATATTTTAAAAAGATCTGATGAAATGTGCATTTCATAAAGAATTCAATATTGTGGTGTGACTTTCTTTTGAAATTTAGTTCTTTGTCGATAATATAAATGGTTGTATAATTTTGAATCCTTTGAGAAGAATGGTGCCCTTTTTTGTGAATAGTTTAAAGGAAAATTGTGTCACTTAATCTCTTTACACATTTTTTTCTTTTACCCAACCATGATGTGTGAAAATTTCTTACTTAATGTATGGTAAATATAATTTTGGTTGATTTTTCTCTACTTTTCAAAATCATTTTTTCATACGTTTGTTCCTTTTCTGATCTATTTCATTACTGTACCAGATTGACCTATGTGTGTGTGCCTGTTATCCGACTGTTGTATGCCCTAAAAAAATGGTTGTATATTGATCAGGTTAAAAACCACCCTTCCTCAACCTTTTATCTTGTTATAACTATTACAATTAGTATCGTGAGGTGATCAAATAAGGTTTGGGAGAAGAGTGTGAGATTTGTTCCAAGTGAAACTTTTGAAAAAAAAATATAATAAATGAGGGGAGTGATTAAATGTACAGAATATGGAGATATCTAGGTCAGGAGATTATGGTTTGAATTCTAGGAATTATTAAGTGAGTGGGTCTTGAAATTTGATTGCAAAGGATGTGGGTAAAGTTCGGTGGAAAGGATCTTGTAAGTAGAAAATTATTAAAATAACTTATATTTACTCAATAGAAAGTGAAAAGAATAGCATGAAATGGTTGTCACACACACACGTGGAGAATTAGCGACATGATTAACTTTTGAATTATTTTCTTTGATTGGTATCATGCATCTATTGGAATTTCATTTGGATACAATTTTTTAGATGTCTTTTTCAATGATCATTAAGAATAACTCCTCGGTGTGATTTTTGCTTTGATCTCATTTCTATCAGGAATTAAATTTTCATTGAATGTTAAATATTTATGAAGTTGGAAATATCTACATACATAATTTTTGTAATTATGACTTTTCCCAGGATTGAAAATGTTTAGGTGTGGGGGTGTGATCGCACTACGATTCACTTTTTCATTTTCACCCTTACACGACTGTGCTAAACTAGTTTTGTATTGAAAATTATAAAAATAATAACAAATTTCACTTCATTTTTTATTCAATTATTTTATATTTATTACTTTTAAAAAGGTCAATGAAACTTTTTTGATAATGTCATTGGAGGTGGAGGTGATTTGGAGGGCCCATGATGATGTCCAAGAAAAATGGGCCAAACTGCACATTATCCATGCACACCAGTGGACTCAACCACATATTTCTACTAAACCATGAATCCAAATGGGCTGAAATTATGTGGTCTGGTCCAAAATATAATGGGCTATATTTAATATGAAGGAACCAAAGCCTCGTTAGGCCTCTACAATGCCCATCCAAATGGATTTGTCCAAATAATCAAATTTGCACAAAGTCAAATGCGGTGTTCTGTATTTTATCAATATCTTGGGTTGTATTTGTCCAAATGGTTCCAAACTTTTGGTGGAGATATTCAAGAGGTGTGGAAACATGTTTATAGTTTTTTCCAAAGAGATATTTTACTTTCAATTGGTCTAAAACCATGGTCTAAGTGGTTATACGCAATCTGTGTGCCCAAAACCACCTTCCACTTTGCCAATAAAATGGAAGTTTGGGCTCATAATTTGCAAGTTCGACCAGGAGGAAAATCTCTAGTATTTTAGAGACCCAAAGGAGTCCTATCATCATACAAGTAGTTCTGGAGGCCCCTATCCTCATAGGGGGATCAAGGATGAAGGTGAAGTTCCATCCAAGCTTCCTCTTCCTCCCGATGTCTAGCTAAACGGTGGACGGTCATTTTGAGGGAGCTACATACACTTGGGAGGGAGTTACAGCACTTGTTCTTATACTGGTTTTGTGTAATTTTTGTGCTAAATATTTCACTTATTTCTCATCTTTACATGATTATCCTCTGATTTCATTTCTATTCTTAAAATTAAGTGAAACACTTTTTATTTCAACACCGATTGGGTTGAGATTTCAAGTGGGAATCTTGGGTTGTTCCAATTGTAAAAGACAAGAGTCCTATTTATCTCACACATAAATAATATTTCAGTATGATTTGGTATACTTTCTTCTCTATTCTTGATACCCAAACCTTGAAAACATGATTTTTGTGTCAAGGGGTGGTTCTTTGAGCATCGTTTAAGAGGCAAGAGGGGAGTTGATATCTTGACAAACCTCAACCAAAGGATTCCATTAAACCATGTGTATTTTTAAGAATGATGAAACCACAAATATTTGTAGTGAACTTGAAATTATCTCCTTATCTCATAATTCTAAAAAACCACTTTTATTTATCAACTATTAAACTCTTTAAATCAAGTCATTTTCTTTAAACTGTTTTAAAACCACCCCTCTTTTAGTACTTCTTATTAACAACGCACACTATAAACCCACAAACAATCCTTGAGATATGTCCTAGGGTCTTCCCTAGACTACAAATCAACCTTAAAATCATAATCAATTTGACGTTTCACGACAACGTGTTCAGTTGGTAACTAAATTTGAATAAAGAGATTTCTTGTTGATATATTGTTACCTATAGGTCTTGGGATCATCATTAACTATAGGATATTCTAATGATGGATAATTTTAGTGAGGTTGCTTAGGATGTGTCATGTATGAGATTCTTATGTAATATCCTCTTGCTCGATGCTAGGTATCAATCATTGGCTAGCTAAGATATAGGATGAAGCTTATCTTCCATGATTGTTCATTATATCTTAATCGTTATTATATATCTATGATGAGGATGAGGCCTAGAGACCTTGGGATTGAAATTTAGTGATACTCCACCAAGTTGAACATTCTTTAAAAAAATTAATGTTTATGTTTGGCTATACATCATGGGGTATATGTGGTTTTCCACAAGACATAAATTATTTTAGTGGTTCGGATTGTGTTGAAGGTTAGATTGGTTATTCCTCTTTAGGTCCTCCTTTATGTATGTGAGTTTATCCATGGGACCCACCTTATGTTAATGGTTTGAATCATGTGGGAGGTTGGCTATGTTATGCCCTCCATACTGTTTTTTGGGGGGTGAATGTTATTCCATGAGGCATATAGTCACATCACAATTCATGGTCAAGATTTAATGGTTTTTCCTAGGGGATGAGTGTTACAGTGTATACCTTTTGGTAATTCAACAATGTGACATCATAGGGTGCACTATGCAATAGACCCTTAGGATACACCATAATGTACCCTATTCTTGAAATGAAAATATATTTTTTTAGTATTTTTAATAAGGTTCTCCTATTCCTTATTAGCCACTCGAACCCATCACCCAAACCCCTCTTCCCCATAATTTTCCCCTCTCATAATTCACTCTTTAGGATCCCTAATGGTTGTTTCATAGTGGACAGTCCACACCCTGGACATCCCCCACCTCCCCCACACCCCTGTACCCCCCACCCCACCTAGGAAGCCCCCCCCCCCCCCGAACAACCCACACCCCCCTCCCCCACACCCCTACAACCCCCCCTACCCACTTCCCCTTTAAACCCTTTATGTTTTACTAGATTTTTTCCCTTTTATCGTCAAGAACCCCTTCGTGCTACGCCACCCTTCCCTTACTCTCCTCTTGGGTGGTTCTCCCTCACCCGGTGTATGTTTCATCTTTCATCACTTGTATTGGAGAGCCTAAGATAATTTTTACCTCTCTTAATACTTCTATATATTAGTGTATCCCCCCCACACACAAATACTATATTTAAATGGTCATGGGTCAATTAAAATTGTAAATTTAATGATATGACCCAGGCTAGTATCATAACCAACAACTAACCTAACTTTCCACTAACATAAGAGGCGTTCATGATCCCTACAGGATAACAATGATCCCCTGGAAAAAAGATACAATTAATGTGGAATATTTTACCCCTAAATTAGAGTAAATTTAAAATTGTATTTCTCTTGAAAAGCAGACATGTCACATTCATAAGTTGAACATCTAGGAAAATAGTAGATATGCAAAAAATAAATAAACAAGAAGCATATATTATAGATGGAAAATAAAATCCCACTATTGACCAATAAAATTGTTTAACTAGACATGTCCCATTCTTAAATCTCATTGGACCTATTTTTGTATAGGTATAACATATGAGTTCTCATTTTATGTTTTCTTTTCAGTTGGAAATCTCTTCTACTGTGCGCCTCTCCTCTATCGCGAACGCACCTCTGCCTCATGTTGAACGACACCTTCACAGTGAGTTTTCTCCTCTTACTCATTGGTTTCCTCTTGTTCACATGTTATTATTGTTTGATATTTAAGGTTATAATGTAAAATTTATGTGCTAAATTCCCCACTAAAAATCATAGTCATTGGTGGTCCTTGTTTGCGCACTAAATGAATTGCATGTTGGTTGATTCCTGTTGAACATTTGAATATAAAAATTGGTAATTTATGTATACTTTACTAATGAATGAATGCCCTAGGATGATAAAACTTCTATGATAACCCTTGAATTAACAAACGGAATTGAATAAGATATGCTTTGTGAAATTTGAAATTGTGATTGTTTAGTTTGTATGGTGTTGCGATTGTGAGCATGATTTGTGTATTTGTATGGTGTTGAGGTTGTTGGAATGATTGTTATTCCATTTGTTTTACATGTTTTAGTTCTTACACCATTGAATATCAATCCAAACTTTACCCATTTCAATGGCACCACCACTTTGTTACTAGTATAATTCCACTGAATCTTATAAAATCACTTCACTAAAGGACTCTATGAGACACTTTATGGACACCCTAGTCAAATAACCATAAAAAACATGTAATGAATCCTTCCTCCCACAAGAAATATATTTAAAATAATACCATCTATTAGTTTAGTACCATAGTTCTTGACTAGAGACATCATGTTTCTAAAGAAACACTAAAAAACTGGTTTACAACAATGAATATAGATCACATGTGGGATAAAAAAAATTCTAGTGAAAGGGATTCTCATAGAATTTTGAACATATTTTGTGTAATTATTTTGTTAAATATCAATATTATTGTATCAAATAGGATGAATATGAATAAATAATGGATAAATTCCAATCGGTTGACAAAAGAGTATGAAGATGGCGTGAAAGAGTTTATCAAGTTTGCAAAAGATCATGCATGTGACCCTTCTCAAATCCTTTGCCTGTGTTTACACTGTTGTTATTTAAGACAAATTAGTTCAAAGGAGTTGGAAGAACACCTAATTTGTTGCAGAATAGATCAAATTTATACATGTTGGAATAAACGCGTGGAAAAAATGAATGTAGGTAGTGGTTCGAATAACACGACATTTTATGAATCATCTAATATGATTGCAAAGTGTGAAAAATAAAGACGATCATATGGAGGATGTGATTACAGATGTGAATTATGATGAAGATCGTATTGAAGAAATTACAAGGACAATTGAAGATTAACTTCGTGATTTCCCAAAATTGTTTGAGAAGTTAAAGAGTTGTGCAAAAATGCCATTGTATGTTGGTTACACTAAATATACAGCATTGTTAGTCATACTGAAGCTATATAATTTAAAAGTAGGCAATAGGTGGAGTGACTCCAGTTTTATGGAACTACTTTCTCTCTTGAATGAAATACTCCCAGAAGATAATGAGCTCTCGAGCCGAACATACATTGCCAAATGAATGTTACGCTTGATGGGTATGATCTCTGAAATAATACACACCTGCCTTAATGACTATATATTGTTTCGTAAGGATCACAAATCACTTAAAGAATGCCCAAAGTGTGGTGTTTCTCGATACAAGAAAGATGATTCTAGTCCTACAAAATTTTTATGGTACTTTCCAATCATTTTAAGGTTTAGGCGCATATATGGAAGTGAGGAGACTGCAAGACAATTGACATGGCATGCAGATACAATAATTAAAGATAGGAAACTTCATCACCTAGTAGACTCTCCTCAGTGGAAGAGAATTGATCATGAGTATCCTGAATTTTGAAATGAGCCGAGAAACCTCTGTCTTGCGTTATCTACAGATGGGGTGAATCTTTTTGGTTTTCAAAGCAGCAGTCATAGTACATGGCCATTTACATTGGTAAATTATAACTTACCATTGTGGTTATACATGAAACAAAAATACATCATGTTATTTATGCTTATATCAAGACCAAAACAACTAGGTAATGATATTGATGCATATTTGGCACCATTGATCGAGGATTTGAAATTATTGTGGGATTCAGGTGTTACGTTGTATGATGCTTAAAAAAATAAAGATTTCACTTTGAAATCCATGTTGTACGGGATGATAAATGACTTTTCTGCTTATGGAAATTTTTCAGGATATAGAATTAAAGGAACTCAAGGGTGTCCCATTTGCGAACAAGGTATACAGTCAATTAGGTTGAAACATTCATCAAAAACCGTGTTTCTAGGACATCATGTATTTCTACCCCGACAACATAAGTACCGATCTTAGACGACATCATTCGACGGAAATTCAGAAGAATGTATAGCACCATCTCCACTAATAGGTGATCAATTGTTTGAGAAAGTAAAATATGTGGATACTACTTTTGGTAAACCAATTTCGAAAAACCTTACGAAAACCAGTTGGAAAAAGAGATTAGTTTTTTTTGAATTACCATACTGGAATTATCTATATGTCTGACATTTTATTGATGTTATGCATGTTGAAAAAATTTTATGTGATAGTGTCATCGTCACGTTTCTAAATGTACCTGAAAAAAAAGGTTGGAATTAAGGATATATTGTACATGGTTGAGATGGGAATACGAGAAGATTTGGCACTAGTGAAGGGTCAAAAATGAATATTTCTTCCTCCAACTACTTACACTCTTTCTAGGAAGGAGAGATATCAGTTTTTAAACTTCTTTAATGACTTAAAGGTTCTATAGGGGTATTCATCAAATATCAAGAACATCGTGTCAATGAGTGATTTAAAATTAAAGGGTATTAAATCACATGGTTGTCATGTTTTGATGCAAGTTCTAATTCCTATAGCTTTACGTTGCATTTTGCCCAAGAATGTCTGTCATACATTAACAAAGTTGTGTTTCTTCTTCAAAGCTATATTCAAAAAAGTTATAGACCCGGTGAAATTTCCAACTATGGAAAGAGAAATTTCCATCATATTATGTGAATTGTAAATGTTCTTCCCGTTGACATTATTCAATATGATGGTTTATTTGATGGTTCATTTGGTGAGAGAGATTTAACTATGTGGTCTTATACATTATAGATGGATGTACCCCATTGAACGGTATATGAAGATTTTGAAAGGGTATTTCAAAAATCGAAGTCGGCCAGACGATTGTATTATGGAGAAATATATTGTTGAGGAAGCCATTACATTTTGTATTGAATATCTGTCTGGTGTGGAAAATGTTGGCCTACCAAAATCTCATCACACTGGGCAGCTTGAGGGTGAAGGAATTTCTAGAAGAGAGGTTGTCACAATCAATATTACAGATCAGGAGCAGGCCCACCTTTACATTTTGCATAACAGTTTCAATGTTGACCCATATGTTCAAACCCAAAAAGAAATTCTTAGTCTTTTGAATCCATCTATGGCTGAAAAATGGATATCAGATACACATAATCAATATTTTATAGGATGGTTTCAAGACCATATTTTTAAGAAGTTAGATAAAAATCCGGACTCAATTTCAGAACAACTTCGATGGCTAGCCAGAGGATCAAGTGTGTATGTATTATATTACAATGCTTATGTAGTTAATTGTTATACATTCTATACTAATAAACATGATGAAGACAATACCATGTAGAATAGTGGGGTTACACTTATGGTTGAAGTGTTGCATGTTTCTAGTGCTAAGGACATAAATCCAATTTATGCAAATATGTCATACTTTGGCATCATCAAACAAATATGGGAGTTGGATTATACGAAATTCCAAGTGCTGATTTTTCAATGCAAGTGGTTTGATAACAGGAGTGCTATTAAAATAAATGAATTAGGGTTCGTGAAAGTTGATTTTAGTAAGGAAGCAGAGAGAGAAAAACCATTTATAATGGAATCATAGGTAGTACAAGTATTTTATGTTCCAGACCCCACAAACCGAAATTGGTCAATTGTTTTGTTATCGACCAAAAAAACTGAAGGGTTAGATGAAAGTTCAATAGAGGATGACCCATTTATTGGGACTTCACAATAATTTTGCAGTGGTCCCAATGTAGATGGCATTTTGTATATCATAGGAGACCACAATGAAGGGATTTACGTAGTCGATAGAGAGGTAAAATATCTTCAGCCTTTAAAAAAAGAGTTCAATAATTAGGTTATTTGTTTATTGGAATATACATTGTGTTACGTTATGTTATTATTTGTCTGTTGCTACTTTTATGTAATCTAAATTAAATGTTAAACCACTTTTACAAATAATAACTTCTGTACCTGCTGATGCACCCAGTCCCAAGGCACAACAGGTCTCTCAACCTACTACTGTTGGTCCCAGTGTAGAGCAACAACAAGTTTCTCAACCTGTTACTGATGGTCCTAGTGCCGAGGTATAACAAGTTTCTCAACATGTTCCTACTAGTCCCAGTGCTGAGGTACAACAGGTTTCTCAACCTGTTGTTGTTGGTCCTAGTTCTGATGCTAGCACTCCGGAGGAACATAATGATGATACTTTTGAGGAAATGGTAGGAAATGAAACCCTGACAGCGCAAAAAAAACAAGAGCACTGTAGTTTGACAATGTTATCCAAAATCCTTAAGGAAAAAACAAAAGGCATCAAATTTGAGGTGGGGTGGAATAAACGAGGCCAACATGTTAACCCCAACAAATCCATCTTTATTAGCTACATTGGAATTGTCACTCGACAACACGTACCGATTGATGTACAGTCGTGGCACCATGTTGTCACTAGGCTTAAGACACTAATGTGGTAAGAGATTACGGTAACATTATGATATCATTTTTTTAATTTATTAAAATAAAATAAAATACTAAAACATTGACTTACTCTTCAGCACTCATTTGTAGGAATGATTCATAAAGGTTTCTGCACAATTTTAATGAAATATCATCTTAAAGATATTGAAGGGAAAATCAAGACGCACCCACCTCCTCTTTATGTACACTTGATATCCCAAGCAGTGTGGGATGCATTTAGCAACCTTCGTGCGGAGCATACTTTTCAGGTACATTGTGTGTGGTAATACATTGTTTGACATTGCTTGTATTCATCACTTTGATTGACAGTTTTTTATTTATGAAATAACAAATGAGTGCTGAAAATAAAGAATGTGCAACAAAACCAGCGTACCCCTTCCATAAAGCAAGGATGGGGTACGCTTCACTTGAGAAAAAATTGGTACATCTTTTAAATCTACCGTAATGATTTTATGTGACATAAAACAACACCATAACCATGTTTCTATATTTATATATAGATTTATGAATCAAAATCGAAAGTAATATCCATCCCATGCCATGTTCTATGGAAGGAGGCTTGTGTAAATAAATAGGGGATACTGATAGATAAAAAACACACAAAAAGTGTGGGAAACATGTGTAAGTATGACATAATATAAATTTTATTTTCTTTAAATCGCTATTACATAACAATGACTACTTATTTTTCTATATTTTCTATCTGACATAGTCAGAGGAATCAACAACACCCACATCAGATGAAGACATATTTTTAGTGGCCTTGAAGCAGCTAGAACAGTATGGTCGTGTCAGTGGTGTGGGTTTTGGGGTGACACCCCGAACATATTTTCAGAAAAAAAAATAAGCAGAGGATCAAACTGAGGAAATGAAAAATATGCAAAAAAAATTAGCTATTTTTCAAGAATAATTACAATACCATAAAGAGATGATAGCAAGTTTTATGAGTAAGAGGCAAAGATAAGAAATAACTCAACAACAACCCATGCATGAAGATCCCACCCCACCCCCCACCATCTTTGAGGAGAGCCATTACCCTAAAAAACCTAACTTAGTTGAGGTAATCAATGTTCTAATAATTTTATCTATGAAATGTGAATCACATAGACATTGATACCTTTATTGTAATAATATTCTACAGGGTGAAAATTACTGTGATTTATATCTATCAGCTCCCACCTATCACCTTGTAGTGAGGGCTACAATGTTCGATATGCAGAACGACATGCTACACAACAGACAACTTCCAACAGATCATGTCAGAGTGTTAATTAACGTATCTAATGATCCGAGTGTCGAGATACCTATTTCAAATGACGATGATGACATTCATATGGTTGAACAAGTTGTTAGAACATTCATCACATGGACATAAATTCTTGTAAAAAAACATGTCGATAAGGAGGTATCCATTTCCAATTTATTTTTCAAGCTGAACCTTTAATATTTAATGAAAAAAGGTCTGAACCGATTAATGTTATTACAGAACGAAAAATAGAAGGGGTGAAACTAAAGATCAACTCAAAGTCATCTCAAGGATCAACCAACCAATTGAAACAATCTACTGATAGCACCTTTACCCCACCCATTCTATATCCACATTTAATATCATTGCAGGATCATGTGGATACAAAGTTAATAGACAGCAATACTCACACAGTTGATTTTAAAAAAATATGTATGGAGAGGAAAAATCAGATTTCATTAGTGCTGAAAATGTAAATGAAATCCTCAAGTATGAATGGCTAGGAACCTCAGTTGTAAATGTATACATGAGGTATGTTTTCATGATTTTATTTTACAAAAGTTGATATACTATGATAATTATGACTAAATACATTTCATATTTTTCATAGGCGTATATATGAAAAACAATTGAAGGGATTTCCCCATGAACAAAAATTTGGAATCATTAGTCCTCACATCACCTCTTCAAAAGAAGAATTAAATTTGGCTAAACAAGATGAAATAATGTTATCCATGCTCAAATTGTTTGAAAACAAAATTACGGGTGATAGGCTCTTTTTAATACCAACAATGCAGGGGTAAAACTCTACAATTTAATCATATCAACTGTATTTTCATTTCTTTAATTAATTATTCTTTTTTGTGTTTTTAGGTAGCATTGGATGCTAATTGCAGTCAATTTGGATACTCCAAAGATTTATTTTCTAGATTCAATGCATGGATATGCAACAAACTGACCATGCATGATGGAGTTTGTCAATTTTTAATATACTAGATCCAACATTTTAGAACTAAAAATCTAGTTATATAATTTATATTATCTTTTAATGAGGATTCTGTTATGATAGGGAGGTGTATCAATATTATCTACTTAATGGAATGAATCCAGGGCCTAAGGAAAAGAACGCCTACAAGATCTACAACTGGACAAGTATCCCGGTACATATAATAATATTGCACTATAAAAACACATATCAAAACAAATTACTTATTTTTCTCGATGTTTCTACAGTGTCCAAAATAAAAAAATGGAAAAGACTGTGGTTATTATGTTTGTAAATTTATGAAAGAGATTGTATTTCATAAAAAAACTATCATCCCAGAAGAGGTATTTTCGAAAATAATTACGAGTTCATTTAAAATATTTATTAATCCTTTGTGTATTTATATTTTTTCATTACTACCATGACTATCGCAAAAACTCATATTCACAAGATGATATATATGTGTTTAGAAAGGAATGGGCAGCATACCTGATGGAAGATTGTACACAAATAGGATGAAGGTGAATTCCTACTACTTATGTTATCCTTATATGATCATTGATATCTCCCTTGTTTGCACTTATTGAGAATATATGATCACCCTTTATTATGTTTTATATCCTTAGGTTATGAAGAATGGTTTTAGAAATGATTTGTCTTTCTAGTAAAGCATAACTTAATGAGATACTCTTATGAACTAGTTCTTTATGTTTCTATGCTTCCAAAATCACTATACCTAAACTATTATGGCATGAATCGTTTATATTTTGTATTTTGGTCATTTATGCATCTGTTTCTACTAATTTATTGTGTTGGAAGAATATTGGTTGTGCAACACTCACAAATTTAATAACAAAACTAAGGATTATTCACTACTGTTGGTTAACTACCACTTAGCATAACATATGATTTGAACTTCTGATCTGACGTCCCCGTGATGCTCTCATCTGACACCATATCTATGATATCATCATTCACTATTCACTTTTCCTTCTCTTCGTGCACCTATTTACTAGGTAAATGGGTGCAGGAAGAGAAGGAAAATTGAACACTCAATGATGATATCATAGAGATGGTGTCGGATGAGAGCATCACAGGGACGTCGGATCGGAAGTTCAGATCAGATGCTATAGTAAGCGGTAGTTAACCAATAGTAGTAAAGTGCACAAAGAATCATTAGTTTTGTTATTAGCTTATATCTGGACCAAAGAAACCATTTGGAAATATGTAAAGGTAATGTTACGATATAATATGTCTATTTTAAAAAAAAATATATAATGAAACATTGATTTGATTTTCATTATTCCTTTCAAGGTTCATTTATTTTAGAAGATTTTTATCCATGTGACATGCCTTTGCAGGAAGAGCAACAACATTGTATCTACTCAATCATAGAGGTAATGGGAAATCTATTTCACTAATGACTCAATATTTCATAGCTTTATGAGAACTCTTAGGTTTTTTATCTACTTCACATAAGCCTCTTCATGTGATTGTGTCACATAATCTCCTTTGTATGAATGCTTCATGTGAACTGATTGTGTGATCTCATCACATGATCAAATCACATAATCAATTAAGGTAATTCACCTGAACCATGATTCGTGTATTCTTGTCTTATTTACATGATTTCATAAAGCTTCAAGGGTCATGTAATCATATAAATCTTCCATGTTCATTTGATCATGTGATCCTATTATGGTCATGTGTTCACGTGAATTTGAACAATTCATGCACTTAATATGATATTTCTAATTAGTCATGTGCCCCTTTCTTACTCAAGTCCATTTTTTAACCCAAAATCCTCCATTTTCATAATTAATCAAAATTTTCTATTTCTTATGATATAAATGAATTCAAGAATTGAAGATGAGGAGGCTATAGTTCATTGGACTAAAATGGTCGATAGTGTGGAAGTCGACCAATGCATAGTCATTTAGTCCACTCACGAGCACCTTAAAAGCTTGATGGGAACCAATATATTGGATTTTCAATTTTCTAATTAGTTTCCCTTATATGTGGGTGGGAGTGTCTAGGAGGGAGGGGTGTTTAGGAGTGGGGGTGTCCAGTAGGGGAGGGAGGTGTCCAAGAGGGAGGTGGTGTCCAGGAGGGAGGGGGGTCTCCAGGTGGGAGGGTGGGTGGGGGTGTCCATGAGGGAGTTGGTGTCCAGGGGGTGTCCATGAGTGGGGGGGTTCCAAAAGGGAGGGGGTGTCTAGGAGTGGGGTGTCCAGGAGGGGAGGGAGGGGGTGTGTCCAGGGGGTTTCCAGGGGGTGTCTAGGAGTGGGAGTGTCCAAAAGGGAGGGGGTTGTTCAGGGGGGTGTCCAGGAGGGTAGGGAGGGGTGTGTCCAGAAGGGAGGGGGTTTCCAAGGGGAGGGGGTGTCTAGGGGGGAGATCCATTCAATTCCATTCAATACTGATAATATACAATGGGTAGATCACTTATAGAGTATCCTGAAGTGGGTTCGTAGTGAGGCATCAAAAGTTCCAACCAACCAAACCAATTCCAAGCTCATGTAAAGGCCCAAGAATTATATTCCAATTCAATTTGAGGCCCAATATATCTTATTTAATGTCATAAAGACCCAACATATGCATCATTTACCAATATCACATTATATTTCTAAGAAAAACACTTTTTCTCTACACCAACGTTGTAGTAGAATACATCTGCTGGAAAAATTACTGATGATATATGAGTTTGATGGAAGGAATAATTTCTGATCTAGAAGAGTTGTGAGGACACTCTCAACTAAATCAATTTTCACCCTCAATCTTAACATGTGGATGAAATCTATGGAATGAGATGTTTTTTACCAGAAACTGAATTCCAGAAGATGTATCCCTCCTACTTACACTAGTGGAAAAAATGTTTAACACGTCGGCATTTTTCACGTTGGTTCTATATAACCGACGTGCAAAGCTGTAAAAATAAATTTATCACATCGATTATTGTATAAACGACATGATAAATCAATGAGAATCAATTTTTTATGTCAGTTATTTTATAACCAATGTAAAAAAATACTAAGATTATCTTTATCACATCGGTTATAAAATAACCGACGTGAAATATCAAATTCAGGTGCTTTATCACGTCGGTTATCAAAAGAACCGACATGATAAAGCGCCATTTATCACATCAGTTATAAAATAACCGACATGATAAATAATTTTATACATTGGTTATTAAATAACCGACATTATAAACATAAAAAAAATAGTTTATCACGTCGGTTATTTAATAATCGACGTGATAAAGCTTTTAAATGATTTATCACACCCCGTATTCAATCATTCTGTTTTCTTCGATCAGGCGACCTGCGACTTGTCTCTCTCGCATGGAAAACTGAGAAAGGATTCTTCAAAGTCATGCCCACCATGTAACACCCCGAGCTTCCACGATACGCTTCTCATTCAATAATGCAATGGCTTGCATTGTATGCAACTTCGAGTTCTAAAACACCGCGACTAATCAAAGTAGCCGTTATGAATAGTAATAACCACTTTTTAAAATTATAGAAATTTTATATTTCAAAATGGACTTCATTTTTGTATTCGTAATATCGAAATTATCCAAAGTTGAATTTTTTGTAATTTTCTGAGAACTTCCAATTTTTTATGAAAAGTGAAAATTACTTAAAACAACTTTTTTAATCAAAATAATTTATAGTGATAAATTATACTATTTAGTGGTTTTAAAGAATAATTAGAATATATTTTTACAATTTTATCCAATGGTGGTCATTATAATTAATTTAACATTGAAATTGGACATAAACAATTGCCAATCTTTTGATATAAATTGTTTCTTAAAAACACGCTATTTGTTGTAATAGCGGGAATTAATTATAAAATTAATTAATGCAACTTATATGTTTGGAATTTTGTAAAATAGACATCATTTTTGAATTCGGAATATCAATTATATCTTAGGGTGAAATTTTGGCCTTATTCTGAAAAACTTCAATTTTTGATGAATAGTGAAACCACTAAGTGGTTGTTAAAAACTGATTTTTCGTTAAATGAAATATTACCACTTCTGTGATTTGATTTTCAAAAATCCGACATACATGGTTGTCATTAAGAAGTAAAATGTGGTTCAATGAGATTAAAATAATTTTTGGTGAATAGTAACTTTTAAGTTCTTAATCGCGATTAGAGGTAATTAGTGTAGTTTAAGGTAAAAATAATGTTTTAATAATATGAGATGAGCATGACACTTGTCCTAATCCTATTGGATGAGTCATGGAAGACCAAGACAACCCATGGGTCAACTTGGGGACCCCATGGAGCCACTTTAGTTGGAAAATGACATTAATATATATTTATTTAATGTTAAAATTAATTTGACACAAACATGAGTGTTTTTACTAAAACAGTTTTTAAGTGGGGTTACACAAGTCCAAATTTTGACTATAAATATTCATTAGAAAGATAAAAATATTTCTTACATCATAGTATTTTTTTTTTAATTTTTAGACATTAAATAAATTAAATTATTTATGACATCATTATGATGCAGCGATGACCTCATTATTTAACGATTTAAATAAAATAAGAAGATAATGCAAAATCCAAGGCTTACACTTGTCCAAAGCCTATTGGATGAGGAGATTTCGAAACATTATCACCTTAGCCTCGAATTATATAAGTTTGGGACCTTTAGAATCTGAAAAGAATTGTGAAATAATGTAACATTTCAATCTTTCCAAAAGTGCCCCTCCTCTCCACTTATAAAAGGCCCCCACCTCTCCCACCTCATTTACACTTTCAAGCCATTTGGCTCGGACAACCTCTGCCCAAATACTCTTCCAACTTCCCCCTCTTACTCCTAGAAGCCTCACTTTGGGCAGAACTCTTCCCAAGGAAGCCTTTGGCTCAAATCAAAAAGTGTTACCCGATTTTGAGGTAATGTCTTTTCTAATGTTGTTTTGTTTTATTTTTCTTCTCCAACCCCCTAAACTCTTTTTATTCATTTCTTTTGTAACAACACCAGTATCCTAAATATACTAGGATGTTGTTATAATAAGGATTCGAGCTACACTTACACACACCTACATCTAATGGTTAAAGAACATACGGTTTCTGTGGATGGCGAATTTCTGCCTCACGAAACGATGATTGTTCAACACTCATATAACACCTTCAAAGGTGGCCATTAAGATGTCACTATTTTTATATATGATATATAATATGTTTATGTTTTACTTATGCTTCTGTATTTCTCATTTATGGCATACTTTATGATTTCCATTATGGGTAAAACGCGATAATTTCATTTTAGGAAGTGCGGACTACCGCCCCCTCAAAGTGATTTGAATCGTTAATGCCATATGTGGGATGTATAAAGGATGAAGTAAATGGTATTATACACTATATTATACTGGAATTATATTATACATTTATATCATTATGATTTAGTTCCATTAAATATGAAATTGAAATGAAAGTAGCGTTCATGCGTACGTACGGCTTACCGTCTCCATGAACGGTGCATTTCATTTCCTACCTCTAAATGTTACGTAATATTATAAATGAATGTATATACTGGATATATAAGATATATATGACATCTAAATCATGAACATAATTCTGGATATAATGGATATTTTACCACATGAACAACTTGTAATTATAAGAAGTTTATTGTTGACTCAAGTACCAAAGATCGACAAAACGACCGTTATTAACTTAAATAATTACATAATGTTCATAACATTGTAATAAGTGATATAAAAAGGATAATGAAATTGAAAATGGTTCTTAATAAGGTATATATTAACTCTAGTTTATTATTCAGGAGGTTAAAGAACGGTTGAGTCAAGTCGGACACATGGTAAGAGAACTTCTTAACCCAACTTCCATTCTTTGGGTTAATCTCCTACTTTCCGATTATGTCATGATATTATTATTTATTATTTTGTATTTTTACTTTCTTTATGTGTACCTATAGTGAATACACATTATAGATCTATTTTATTTTAAAAATGATCTTTTTAAGGACTTCGTCTCAATCACCATCCATTGAGACATATTTTATTTTATACACAAATTTCTTTTATACGGTGTATAAACCCCTTTGACTTTTACGTTTATTCAAAAGGAATCTTTTTTTATACGAAGAATTTTTCTAAACGACAAAAGGGAATGTTTTTCTTTCCGTACTTATGCGGCGACAACGACTTCTCCGCCATTGTGACCATTATTTGAGTTTCGGCTTCCTCTACAAGCCATCTTTTTTTAATGAAAAATAAATACAAAGTTTTAACTTTCTTTTATTTTGGTATTGAAAATGGTTTTGAAAGCGTTTTTATTATATCAATGTGTTGTATTGATATCTTGTGATTGAAATGTGGAAATGTTATGTTTCCTTTATGCATGTTTTATGTGATATGATTATGTTATGGTTTATGATATGTTTAAACCAATTCGTATGAGGAATGTATTGGACTTAATAAGTGACGGGTGGAGCCCGCTATAGCTCCTCGATGCATCGGTAGGTCTCATGAGACAACTAGACGTGGAATTGGACGAGGCCCTTTCCCAATTTGATTTATGGTTTTGGCCGAGGACTTAATCATTTTAGACGTCTTGGCCGAGGCCTTGACAAAATGTTTCAGAATGTCCGGCATTATACATTCCCTCATTATGAAAGTGGTTATTGATATTGCATGTGATTATTCAACCAGTAGAATGTCCATGTGAAGAATTAAATGGAATTATCTCATTTTACTTTTTCCATATTATGTTGAAGTTCATGTTTAAAAGGCTTTTGTTTTAGTTATACATTGCCTTAAATGTTTAATGTTTATTTATGAGAGCTTCCGCAATATTGTTATCCTTACTGAGCATCTGAGCTCACCCCTTTCAATGTTTTAATTTTTTCCAGGATGTGAAGAAGTATTTTATGAATGACCTGCAGGGATAGTCAGAAGAGGATATGAGTGTGGACTATGAAGACTTTGTTATTAGTTTTTCACTTTATGATGTAATGTAACATTTATGAATGTATCTAGTGTTTCCAAGGCTACTAAACTAATCGGTCTTTCGAGACTTGATCTTTTGTGATCATGCCAATGTTACGAAGTAATGCACCGACTCTGGGTAGCTGGGGCCGGGGCGTTACAGTTGGTATCAGAGGCAGTTTAGTACTAACCTTGGAAGCTAGATTTAGATAAACTCTGATTAGAGCACATAGCCCGAAGATAGACTTTGAGGATTAGTATAGAAGAACTTCCTAGAATTTTGGTATTATAGAGATGTTATGAGTTTTCCGAGCAATACATCCCTGTCTGGATACGAGCAAGTAGAGGCGGCTCTGGCACAGATGTACCTAGGGGTAAAACCCGAAAACACCGCTTTGAGCTAGACTCGAACGGGAACTGGTGCACGACAACGGGCCTTGCTGCACTCTTGGTTACGACACTCCCGGGGGATATGCTTAGGATAATTCTCACAAACCACTATGAAGGGTTATGAGTATATACTTCCTCAAAGAAAACATTTCTTTTTATGATTATTGATTATATCCATAAATAGTTCAATTTATGTAAAGTGTTTTACAAGTATGGAATTATGTATTTTGATTCATAAACTAATCTAGTTTATGCCATTGTTTAGAAATGGCGCCTAGTGGAAGGAATGGAAACCGTATCAATGCACGAACTCCGTGTAGGGATTGCCCTCCTGCTCAAGATAATTATTGTAGATCTGGAGATACAACTGGTGCTGATCAACTTATTACCATACTGGGACAACTCACTCAGGTTATGAATAATAACCTTACTCGTATGGAGCACCCTGATCCGCAATGTGGAGGATCAATGTTAGACCGCTTCATGAGGCAACAACCGCCAACATTTAATGGGGGTACAAATCCATTAGTAGCTGAGCAATGGATAAATTCCTTAGAGAAAATATTCCATGCCTTGGGGAGTAGTGAAAGGGAGAAGGTTGTCATGGCAGTTTACCGCCTCACTGGAGATGCCGATCAGTGGTGGTCGCTGATTCAAAACACAAAGGAAGATGATGACATATCGAATATGGAATGGAGGGAGTTCAAAGAGCTTTTCTTAGAAAAATACTTTCCTCGTGACCATCGAGCAGATATGGAAAGGCAATTTCTGAGTCTGAGGCAGAAGGAGGATGAGAATGTCGCAAAGTATGAGGCTAACTTTACAAGGTTAGAGAGGCATGTTGCCGATTATATACGTAACCCAAGGAGTAAGATTGATCGTTTCTTTGATGGGTTAAAACCATTTCTCCATCGAGCTTTAGTATCACAATCCTTCTCATCATACGAAGATGTTGTCTCGTGTGCTATCAAGACAGAAAAGGAATTCTCTAAGTCTTATGACAAAAAAGTAAAGCAAGAGAAGAAGAGAACGGTGGAACAAGAGACAGATAAAGGGAAAAAGGGAAAGAAGGATTTTCCATTATGTGATAATTGTGGGAAGAATCACCCTGGTACTTGCCTAAAAGGAATGGGAGTTTGTTATAAATGTGGAGAAAAGGGTCACCAGGCTCGTGATTGCAAGGGAAAGAAAGAGGCTGTCAAAGTTGAATGCTACAATTGTAGAGAAATGGGTCATTATGCAAATGAATGCCCTAAGCTTCAAGGAAACTTACCTCAGAAAAGGCCAAGGGATCAAGGCCAATCTTATGCTGTGACTACAGTTGAAGCGGAATAACTAATGTATTGGTGCTTTTGGACTCATGGATTATATTATGGTTATTAGAATAATGTGATATATATATAAGGATTGTACTGCAGTACTTGTTGATTTCAGTAAGGTTTTAATATGATTAAGGTAATCATATTTTTAGTATGTGACAATAAGAGAAACTTTTCTTTGTTTGGGGAATCTGATGTTACAATTGATTTTGGAATTTAGAGACCTTTTAGAGAAAGTCTGGATGGAGGTATTTTGGATAACTATTAAGGTTGGAATGGATTAAGTTGAACCATGGATAGTATTGTTTAAAATTAAAGAATTTCTGAAGATTATTTTTGGAATATTATGATACTATAGTTTTAGGAAAAGGACAACCTGCAGGGTGGGGAATAACCCGTCGCGTCGGACAAAGCTACAAGAATCGAACCCACAACCATAGTGCGACAAGTCTTTATTTCCTACCACTAGCCTACAGGAAGTCCCTGGTTATTACAAAATAATTTTACTAATCTAAATGGTATGTGTTAACATTTGGAACCTTATACAATTAGGATAAGTATAATATTTTTGGGTTCTATTATCTTTTTGAGTGAAAGGTGAGTTGAAGGTTGAAACTCTATTTGTCAAGCATAAATATATATATATATACCTATCTGTTATTCAATGAATAAATTAATTCTTAAACTTTATTAAAGGGATATTAAAACAAAAAAATGTGTTACCCTAATACCTTATGTCTTGTTGAACTGATGATATTTTAAATCAACATAGATTGAAGGCTTTGAGGCCCTCAATTTGACAGTTGATTGTGATTGATGACCTCAATCACTCCCTACAAATATTTACGTTTTTCCTCCAATTATATGTCTCTAATTGCCACCAATGTTCTCCTTATCGAGATCATAATTTGGTGGTGACTTTCTTATTTCCATTTCCCTCTTATTAAGGCTAAATTTTGTTAACCTTATTTCCGATGTGGGTTTTCCTCAAAGGTATTTTATCTTTTCAACCTTTTATTTTCCAAGAAAAATTTCAAATTGCGAGGACGCAATTTATTGAAGGAGGGGAGAATGTAACACCCCGAGCTTCCACGATACGCTTCTCATTCAATAATGCAATGGCTTGCATTGTACGCAACTTCGAGTTCTAAAACACCGCGACTAATCAAAGTAGCCGTTATGAATAGTAATAACCACTTTTTAAAATTATAGAAATTTTATATTTCAAAATGGACTTCATTTTTGTATTCGTAATATCGAAATTATCCAAAGTTGAATTTTTTGTAATTTTCTGAGAACTTCCAATTTTTTATGAAAAGTGAAAATTACTTAAAAGAACTTTTTTAATAAAAATAATTTATAGTGATAAATTATACTATTTAGTGGTTTTAAAGCATAATTAGAATATATTTTTACAATTTTATCCAATGGTGGTCATTATAATTAATTTAACATTGAAATTGGACATAAACAATTGCCAATCTTTTGATATAAATTGTTTCTTAAAAACACGCTATTTGTTGTAATAGCGGGAATTAATTATAAAATTAATTAATGCAACTTATATGTTTGGAATTTTGTAAAATATACATCATTTTTGAATTCGGAATATCAATTATAGCTTAGGGTGAAATTTTGGCCTTATTCTGAAAAACTTCAATTTTTGATGAATAGTGAAACCACTAAGTGGTTGTTAAAAACTGATTTTTCGTTAAATGAAATATTACCACTTCTGTGATTTGATTTTCAAAAATCCGACATACATGGTTTTCATTAAGAAGTAAAATGTGGTTCAATGAGATTAAAATAATTTTTGGTGAATAGTAACTTTTAAGTTCTTAATCGCGATTAGAGGTAATTAGTGTAGTTTAAGGTAAAAATAATGTTTTAATAATATGAGATGAGCATGACACTTGTCCTAATCCTATTGGATGAGTCATGGACGACTAAGACAACCCATGGGTCAACTTGGGGACCCCATGGAGCCACTTTAGTTGGAAAATGACATTAATATATATTTATTTAATATTAAAATTAATTTGACACAAACATGAGTGTTTTTACTAAAACAGTTTTTAAGTGGGGTTACACAAGTCCAAATTTTGACTATAAATATTCATTAGAAATCTAAAAATATTTCCTACATCATAGTATTTTTTTTTTAATTTTTAGACATTAAATAAATTAAATTATTTATGACATAATTATGATGCACCGATGACCTCATTATTTAACGATTTAAATAAAATAAGAAGATAATGCAAAATCCAAGGCTTACACTTGTCCAAAGCCTATTGGATGAGGAGATTTCGAAACCTTATCACCTTAGCCTCGAATTATATAAGTTTGGGACCTTTAGAATCCTAAAAGCATTGTGAAATAATGTAATATTTCAATCTTTCCAAAAGTGCCCCTCCTCTCCACTTATAAAAGGCCCCCACCTCTCCCACCTCATTTACACTTTCAAGCCATTTGGATCGGCCAACCTCTGCCCAAATACTCTCCCAACTTCCCCCTCTTACTCCTAGAAGCCTCACTTTGGGCAGAACTCTTCCCAAGGAAGCCTTTGGCTCAAATCAAAAAGAGTTACCCGATTTTGAGGTAATGTCTTTTCTAATGTTGTTTTGTTTTATTTTTCTTCTCCAACCCCCTAAACTCTTTTTATTCATTTATTTTGTAACAACACCAGTATCCTAAATATACTAGGATGTTGTTATAAGAAGGATTCGAGCTACACTTACACACACCTACATCTAATGGTTAAAGAACATACGGTTTCTGTGGATGGCGAATTTCTGCCTCACGAAACGATGATTGTTCAACACTCATATAACACCTTCAAAGGTGGCCATTAAGATGTCACTATTTTTATATATGATATATAATATGTTTATGTTTTACTTATGCTTCTGTATTTCTCATTTATTTCATACTTTATGATTTCCATTATGGGTAAAACGCGATAATTTCATTTTAGGAAGTGCGGACTATCGCCCCCTCAAAGTGATTTGAATCGTTAATGCCATATGTGGGATGTATAAAGGATGAAGTAAATGGTATTATACACTATATTATACTGGAATTATATTATACATTTATATCATTATGATTTAGTTCCATTAAATATGAAATTGAAATGAAAGTAGCGTTCATGCGTACGTACGGCTTACCGTCTCCATGAACGGTGCATTTCATTTCCTACCTCTAAATGTTACGTAATATTATAAATGAATGTATATACTGGATATATAAGATATATATGACATCTAAATCATGAACATAATTCTGGATATAATGGATATTTTACCACATGAACAACTTGTAATTATAAGAAGTTTATTGTTGACTCAAGTACCAAAGATCGACAAAACGACCGTTATTAACTTAAATAATTACATAATGTTCATAACATTGTAATAAGTGATATAAAAAGGATAATGAAATTGAAAATGGTTCTTAATAAGGTATATATTAACTCTAGTTTATTTTTCAGGAGGTTAAAGAACGGTTGAGTCAAGTCGGACACAAGGTAAGGGAACTTCTTAACCCAACTTCCATTCTTTGGGTTAATCTCCTACTTTCCGATTATGTCATGATATTATTATGTATTATTTTGTATTTTTACTTTCTTTATGTGTACCTATAGTGAATAAACATTATAGATCTATTTTATTTTAAAAATGATCTTTTTAAGGACTTCGTCTCAATCACCATCCATTGAGACATATTTTATTTTATACACAAATTTCTTTTATACGGTGTATAAACCCCTTTGACTTTTACGTTTATTCAAAAGGAATCTTTTTTTATACGAAGCATTTTTCTAAACGACAAAAGGGAATGTTTTTCTTTCCGTACTTATGCGGTGACAACGAATTCTCCGCCATTGTGACCATTATTTGAGTTTCGGCTTCCTCTACAAGCCATCTTTTTTTAATGAAAAATAAATACAAAGTTTTAACTTTCTTTTATTTTGGTATTGAAAATGGTTTTGAAAGCGTTTTTATTATATCAATGTGTTGTATTGATATCTTGTGATTGAAATGTGGAAATGTTATGTTTCCTTTATGCATGTTTTATGTGATATGATTATGTTATGGTTTATGATATGTTTAAACCAATTCGTATGAGGAATGTATTGGACTTAATAAGTGACGGGTGGAGCCCGCTATAGCTCCTCGATGCATCGGTAGGTCTCATGAGACAACTAGACGTGGAATTGGCCGAGGCCCTTTCCCAATTTGATTTATGGTTTTGGCCGAGGCCTTAATCATTTTAGACGTCTTGGCCGAGGCCTTGACAAAATGTTTCAGAATGTCCGGCATTATACATTCCCTCATTATGAAAGTGGTTATTGATATTGCATGTGATTATTCGACCAGTAGAATGTCCATGTGAAGAATTAAATGGAATTATCTCATTTTACTTTTTCCATATTATGTTGAAGTTCATGTTTAAAAGGCTTTTGTTTTATTTATACATTGCCTTAAATGTTTAATGTTTATTTATGAGAGCTTCCGCAATATTGTTATCCTTACTGAGCATCTGAGCTCACCCCTTTCAATGTTTTAATTTTTTCCAGGATGTGAAGAAGTATTTTATGAATGACCTGCAGGGATAGTCAGAAGAGGATATGAGTGTGGACTATGAAGACTTTGTTATTAGTTTTTCACTTTATGATGTAATTTAACATTTATGAATGTATCTAGTGTTTCCAAGGCTACTAAACTAATCGGTCTTTCGAGACTTGATCTTTTGTGATCATGCCAATGTTACGAAGTAATGCACCGACTCTGGGTAGCTGGGGCCGGGGCGTTACACACCAGCCTCGTTTTTCCAACATCATTCACCATCTTTATTATCAACAGATCTATCAGGTCGACTCGCAACACTCAAGTAAGCCTCACGCGACTCGGTTTTATTTTTTATTTTTCACGATGCCTTAAACTAATTTTTTGAGATGTGATTTTTATATATTTTTTATTACTATCATGGTAAGTTTTATAGTGTTCTCTTATACCATGCTAAATTCTTTTCTGGTAAAATAAACTATGGAAGTGATATCATGCAAGTTTACAATTTTTGTGTGTTCTATTATGTGCGTGTGCACGTACAAGGGTTATCCAAGGGGGTGGGGGCTGCCCAAGTGTGTGGGGGTGTACAGGGGGTGGGGGATGTCCAGGGGGTGTCCAAGGGGGTGGGGGTGGTGTCCAGGGGGGTGAGGGGGTTGTCCAATGGGGTAGGGGTGTCCAGGGGGTGGGGGTGGTGTCTAAGGGGGTGAGTGGGTTGTCCAAAGGGGTAGGGGTGTCCAGGGTATGGGGGTGTCTAGGGGGTGGGGGCAGTTGTAACACCCCAAGATTTTATGAAAAATATTCTTTTAATTTCATCGATGTCTTGTGTTGTAAGCTACAAAAAGATTGTCTTGCGCTATACGCAACACTGTATGAGCTTGCAATATACACAACACTATTCTTGGATCATGTTACACACAATTTTGATAGTAGTTATTCTACGAAACATTGAGTGTATATATATATATATTCAATGTATAAATGAAATATGGTTGGATTCTGTTATATGAAACAACGGAGGAGTCTTGCACAACACGTAACCCTGACTTGGCTTGCATTACACGCAATCACGACCTTCCTCGATAGCGTGGGTTGTACGCAATACCAGGTTTCACTAAACAACGATATATTATTATAATATTATTATGAACTAGCCATTATGAATAGTATTAACTAAATCTTGAATTTTCTAACATTATTATTCATCTTACACATTTTCTAGAACATGGTATAAGAACAAAATAAATTTTTTCGGGTAAAATAAATATTTTTCAAAAAATGCAGTTTTGTCGCCTTTTGATGGCACACCCACTTTAAATCTAGTTTTTGACATATTTATAAGTTTAATTTTACAAAATAAAATTATTATTTGGAATCAGGATATAAAATTTTACCTTGGATAAATTTTTCATATTATTCTGATAACTTTCATATTTTAATGAATAGTAAAAACACGCTATATTTTAATTAAAAACAACTTTTTTCTTCGTAATAACTTATGTGGTTAAATTATAATATTTAATGGTTTTAAAGTATAAATATAATATATTTTTACCATTTAATATAATGTATTTCATTATCCTTGATTTTACATTGAATTCGTAGGTTAAATAAATTCAATCTTTTGCAATGTTTTAAACAAAAACCCATTTTCTTTCGACAACGGGATTAATTTTAATTTAATTTCTGCAACTTCTGTGTATTGAATTTGGAAAAATGGATTCCATATTTTGAATCAGTGGGTCCAAATTATTTTAATATACTACTTTTTATTTTTGGGCTTTATGAATAGTAACAACGGTAAATTTTATTTACCATAGTAAAAGGTAAATTGGGTAATTAAGCGTAAATATAATATTATAAAATTATCCTAATACTTGTATTAATACAATTGGATGATTATAATTTGTCCTAAGTCATATTTGGGTCGAAATGGATTCCATTAGAACCCACTTGGTGGTGATTAAGACCTTTAGTTTATTTTATTTAAAGGAAAGTGAAATATGTCTCACTCAACTTTAATTATTAAAGTATTTTTAATATAAGTTTATACAGAATATAAATTATTTTATAAATACTAATTTGAAAGATAAAATGTTTCTCTTTTTCATGGTAATTTATTTGTAATTTTTAAGAGTTATTTAATTACCTTATTATCTTATACATTAATGATGCAGAAATTATTTATTTAGTGAAAAATCAATAATATAGTTTTTATTGAAATAGTAATACATATCAAAAGGCCCCAAAATCTGAACAAAACTTATTATTAGTGTATATATAAACCCTAATCATCCACTGGCCGAATTTTTGACCATTTGGATCCTTATTAAGGCGATTATGACACTTATATTATTTTATTTTAAATGATGCCAAAGTTGTCACCTTCATAATTTAATAAATATAACAATTTAAATATTGTGATTTTAAGATGATAAATTCAAGTAAAAGTATTATTGTGAAAGGTAATATATTTATCTTCATCATAGGATTTTAGTTTTAATTTTTATTCAAATAATAAGTATATTAAATAATTAGACAAAAACGTTGTAGTAATTATTTTATTAAGAGATAAACCAATTAAATGGTTTTAAAAATAATAAAATAAATATTATATGAACTATTTAATGTTATCCACTAATTTTATAGATACATATGACCTTTTATGAATCTATTAAAGTTTTTATTTAGAACATATATTCTATATATATTTTATTTAAATTCAAATAAATGAATAGTGTCAAAATTGACACTATTGTTATTTTATAAAAATAACATATTATAAAATTGTTTAAAAATCACAAAAATATTTAAAAATTATAAATTTATATTTATATGGTCTAAAATGTTATAAAGTATCCAATTATGGACAATTCACAACAAATAAGTAATTATTTGTTATAATTTAAAATTTAAAATTTTATTACCACAAATAAAATTAAATTGATTAAATAAGGATAAATCAAGTTGATAATGTTTAAAATAAATTAATAACATGTATAAATTGTATCGGTTGATGATATTACAACCCTATATCATCTAATATTCGAATATGAGTCATTTTGGAAGTTTTTATGTGGGTTTGGGATTTAATATAAACTAATATTTCTTATATTTCCAAAGGTGCCCCTCTCCTCCCTTATAAAAGGGCACCTCCTACCTCTCCTCCTCACACCAATTTGAGCCTTCAAGCTCTACCAAACCTGGACCATTTCACTTCCCCACTTCCCTAGAAACATCCTAGAGGTCCTGGTATTCTTCAAAGACCAATTTTAGTGCCCTAAGAGGAGGTCTCAAAGAGGCGCTTCAAAGAAGAGGTAATGTCCGTTACCGATTCTTTCAACTTTATTTCTTCTTGTACTTATTATTATTTAGTTGTTTCATTATGAAGTAATAACATCAGTATAAATTATATACTGATATTTCATTATAAGTATGAAACAACCCTATTTCACCATCTATCCATCCTACGGAAAATGAAATCGCCGCGTGTTCATACGTACAGAATACCGTCTCCACGCCGTGGTGTAATCTATTTTCTACCACCACCTTACTTGGAAGGGTATAATGGTGTAACAAATGACTATATATGATTATTTTAAAGTGATATTGATTCTAAAATAGTATACATACACTCCAATACAATTCCATGGGAATGATATCATCGCTCGTGCGTACGTACGGATTACCGTCTCCACGACGCGATGAGATTCATTTTCCATGTTAAAAAATCAAGAATGATTATAAAGTATATATAATAAGTAATAATGAAATATATGACATAATAATTCTACTAGATTTATGTACATATATATGTATTTCATATATTCAATTCCATTCAATTCAATAAGGAAACGAAAACAGCGTTCATGCGTACGTACGGCCAACCGTCTCCATGAACGGTGTATTTCTTTCCATTTATCGATCTATTATATATATGTATATTCTGAATATATATTATATATAAATCATGTTTGACATTATGAATGTAATTAATCATGATATAAGTAATCATATGAAAAATTACAAGTTAAAACACGAACGACAAATGAAACGATTTTACCCAAAACACTACTTTAACATGAATTTACAAAAGAACAGGTAATATAAAGTCATAAGTGAACCATATATGATATAATAACAATGAATATGATTATTTAATTAGTAAATGACATTATTTCTATCATTATACAGGAGGTTTGGATACGTACGAAGCATATCGGACCTAAGGTAAGGGATAATTTTACAATCTCATTCTTATCTGAGATTGTTATTCGTAAGTATTTACTAGAGTTATTGTTATCATCCATGCCCATTTTTTCTAAAAAAGTTTTCATGTATGTTTAAAGTCCTTTTTACACATGTTTTTATGTTTACTACATGGTATTTATGGAATTCTTCTTTTTTTACCATATGAGGTACTTTTTGACTTTTCCGGCAAAAGTACGAGAAGAATGTTTTTTTTAACTTATACGGCACAAACGGATTTTTACGGTTTTATAAAGCCTTATTTTCATGAAACTTCCTCCAAAATATTTCATGACTATTTTCAACAAAATCCTTTTATTTTAAAATTGCATGACATTTTGTGAAAAGAAAATGATTTTGAAGAAAAAAGGATATTTTCCTCAAGAATTCATTTCAAGTGTTTTATCAAAACCATTTTTCATCTAAGATGACATTATTTCATATGTGTATGTTTCAAGTATAATGTCTATATTATTTACATGCTTTAACTTTTCTTATTATGAAATGATATCCATTTCTTTTATATGGATTATGTGATGATGGGATGATGTTTATGAAACCCATTTTATTCGTTGGGTTATTATGAATGATTTATGTTTATTTTTGTGGCACAAGTAAGAATGATTTCATTATGAGATGGGTGGGACCTATATCTCCCTCCAATGAATTGGGTAAAGATTTATATCTCATGAGATAGACATGGCTGGAATGGTAAGTTAATCCGGTTCAGTATTACAGGACTGGAACGAGGAGTGAACTCGATTCAGAAAGGGACTTTGTCCACTAAGATGGTCTTGGCAGCAATGCCTTGGCTACTATGGAAATCATTACATGTGATTAATGGATGCCACAATTACATGTTTTATTCCCATGATAGTTTATCATGATTAATGTTCCTTTATGATCTATGATTTATGTACTTCCATGATTTATGTCTTTGCTCAAGATTTTGATGTTTAGATTTTATGTTCATGTTTTTGCATTCAAATGTTTATGGATTATTTTATGTTCTCTATGCTTACCCTTACTGAGCATTTGAGATCACCCTTTATATGTTTTCTTTTCCCTAGGATTTAAATAAAGTTTTTAGTTAAGAAAACAAAAGGGGAAGATCTTTATGGGAGATGTTGAAGATCTTTCACCAAGATTAGAAGATTACATTCTGAGTTTCCAAAGACACTAAACTATTACGATCCTTGTGTGTCTGTTTTTGTTATGTATTAAGTATTCCGCAAAAGTAATTTATTGTACATGAACTTCAAGCTTCGGGTCTCTCCAATTGGTATCAAAGGAAAGGTTTAGTCAACCTTTGGAAACTAGGATGTGAGAACTTTAGTGAGATCCCTAGAGATATGTTTAAGGTTTGTCTAAGGATGTCCCTAAGGTTAAGTATAAGTATATGTTATGGTCCTAGAATTATGATAACGATATTTTATTAAAACTAAGATGTTAGATATTGAATTTACTCCCCCTTTATTATGATTTTTTCCTCTCACACTATTCATTTTGGGTTTTAGAAAATGGTTGGAAACAAGATGATTCACGATAATGGAGGATATGATGGACAATGGAATGATATTATTCATGAGAAACCAAATGAAATGGGATTTGGAAGTCCAAACATCATTATTATGCCGAATTAGCAATCTCATAATATGATCAATAAACTCAAATTTGGTAAGTTTCCTGACTCGGCTAATAAGAAAAAGATGGAGTTTCATGATGATCATAGAGGAAAGAAAGTTAAATTTCCCCTATGTAAATCATGTGGGAAGTGGCATCAAGGAGAATGTTTCAAATGAACTGGAAGATGATTTGGGTGTGGAAAAGAAGGACACAAATCCAGTAAGTGCAAAGGAAAAGGTTCAGTTAACACCAGGGATGAGGATAATGGTATTGTTACGACATCAACAATGGTTAAATGTTTTAAATGTGGAATTTACGGGAATTATGCAAACCAATGCCCTAAGGGAAAGTATCATGAAGAGAATCAGTATGGTCGTATGGGTAGTATTTATGTTGATGATGATGAAGAGACTACAAATGATATGTGAGATGAAAGAATTGTTGAAGCTCGGTCAATGGATTAAGAAGGTAGTGGAATGATTAAATGTTTATCAAGTGTAATGTTGTATAAGTAATCTCATGGTACTATGGAATAAAGAGACATCTAAGGATTGTTACACGGTTGTCTTTCCTTAAGTTTTGAAAGTGTATGATGAATAGTACTAGTAACCATGAAAGGTTATTAAGATATTTTTGGAAAGTAGATGATATGTGCATAATGAAGGGATAAAGAGAAAATTAAATGTTTGATAGTATTTATGAGCTCATGACTGATATAAGGAGAAGGTTATATCATGGTTTGAGTATATAGAATTTTTGGATTTTGGTATGTGGAAAGAGTTAACTTTTGACAGCATTCATGTTTTCACTAAGGTTTAATGGGTATTCATTTTTCAAGAGAATACATGATTAAGGTATTCACATGATTGGAATGTGACCAACAAGATATATGGGGGATAAATGATGGTTGGTTGATGACATTTCAAGTAATTGTTTTCTTTATACTATGAGCTTGGACCGAAGTATTTTAGATAAAGATTGGAATAGATTATGTTGGACATAAGTTAGTATTGTTTAAGGACAAAACTTTTTTCGATATTATTGATGGGATGTTATAGTAATGTAGTTTTAGAAAAAGGACAACCTGTAGGACGGGCGACAGCCCATCGCGTCGGACAAGGCTATGGGAATCGAACCCACAACTGAAGTGCAACTGGCCTTTATCGCCTACTACTGGCCTACAGGAAGTCCCTATTTAGTATAAACTAGTTTTATTATATTAATCAGTATGATATATGAAGTATAAGTCCATTTTAGGAACCATATATGATTAATCTCACTATAGATGGACTTATGTATTTTTTGATAACTTTTCTAACCTTTTGTTTGAGACAGATGGAATAACCCATCATTCTATCACATGATCTGCTAACACTTCACGAATTACAAATTCAACTTCATTTCTTTAAGAGATGAAGTGGAAATTGTCTAAAGAACGACCAACGGTGAGACTGTACCAAAATTACAAAAGTATTTCTTCTAATTCAAATTTCATCAACTTTAGGGAAATGATCATGAAAACCAAAAATGTTGTCCTAGTGCCCTTATATCTGAAGAATCAGATGGTACCCTAGATCATCACAAATTTATGTCTTTGTGATTGTTGGCTTTTTCATAGCCATGTTCTCTACCACTCTCCATCAGAACTTGATGGTTAGATTTTTCTTCCATATCCATATTTTCACCTATGTTCTCCTATGTGAAACCCAGTGATGAGTTTCTTTGGGTAATCGTTACATTTCATACTTTAGTTTTTAAAATTAAGTTTTAGTATTCCTTTTTACGATGTGGGTTTCTATAAATAGTAAATGATTTATAACCCCAACGAATTTCGAGGGCGAAATTCATTTTAAGGGGGGTAGAATGTAACACCCCGATATTTTATGAAAAATATTCTTTTAATTTCATCTATGTCTTGTGTTGTAATCTACAAAAAGATTGCCTTGCGCTATACGCAACACTGTATGAGCTTGCAGTATACACAACACTATTCTTGGATCATGTTACACACAATTTTGATAGTAGTTAGTCTACGAAACATTGAGTGTATATATATATATATTCAATGTATAAATGAAATATGGTTGGATTCTGTTATAAGAAACAACGGAGGAGTCTTGCACAACACACAACCCTGACTTGGCTTGCATTACACGCAATCGCAACCTTCCTCGATAGCGTGTGTTGTACGCAATACCAGGTTTCACTAAACAACGATATATTATTATAATATTATTATGAACTAGACATTATGAATAGCATTAACTAAATTTTGAATTTTATAACATTATTATTCATCTTACACATTTTCTAGAACATGGTATAAGAACAAAATAAATTTTTTCGGGTAAAATAAATATTTTTCAAAAAATGCAGTTTTGCCGCCTTTTGATGGCACACCCACTTTAAATATAGTTTTTGACATGTTTATAAGTTCAATTTTACAAAATAAAATTATTATTTGGAATCAGGATATAAAATTTTACCTTGGATAAATTTTTCATATTATTCTGATAACTTTCATATTTTAATGAATAGTAAAAACACGCTATATTTTAATTAAAAACAACTTTTTTCTTCGTAATAACTTATGTGGTTAAATTATAATATTTAATGGTTTTAAATTATAAATAGAATATATTTTTACCATTTAATATAATTTATGTCATTAACCTTGATTTTACATTGAATTCGTAGGTTAAATAAATTCAATCTTTTGCAATGTTTTAAACAAAAACTCGTTTTCTTTCGACAATGGGATTAATTTTAATTTAATTTGTGCAACTTCTCTGTATTGAATTTGGAAAAATGGATTCCATATTTGGAATCAGTGGGTCCAAATTATTTTAATAGACTACTTTTTATTTTTGGGCTTTATGAATAGTAACAACGGTAAATTTTATTTACCATAGTAAAAGGTAAATTGGGTAATTAAGCGTAAATATAATATTATAAAATTATCCTAATACTTGTCTTAATACAATTGGATGATTATAATTTGTCCTAAGTCATATTTGGGTCGAAATTGAATCCATTAGAACCCACTTGGAGGTGATTAAGACCTTTAGTTTATTTTATTTAAAGGAAAGTGAAATATGTCTCACTCAACTTTAATTATTAAAGTATTTTTAATATAAGTTTATACAGAATATAAATTATTTTATAAATACTCATTTGAAAGATAAATTTTTTTTCTTTTTCATGGTAATTTATTTGTAATTTTTAAGGGTTATTTAATTACCTTATTATCTTATACATTAATGATGCAGAAATTATTTATTTAGTGAAAAATCAATAATATAGTTTTTATTGAAATAGTAATACATATCAAAAGGCCCAAAATCTGCAAAAAACTTATTATTAGTGTATATATAAACCCTAATCATCCACTGGACGAATTTTTGACCATTTGGATCCTTATTAAGGCGATTATGACACTTATGTTATTTTATTTTAAATGATGCCAAAGTTGTCACCTTCATAATTTAATAAATATAACAATTTACATATTGTGATTTTAAGATGATAAATTTTAGTAAAAGTATTATTGTGAAAGGTAATATATTTATCTTAATCATAGGATTTTAGTTTTAATTTTTATGCAACTAATAAGTATATTAAATAATTATACAAAAATGTTGTAGTAATTATTTTATTAAGAGATAAACCAAATAAATGGTTTTAAAAATAATAAAATAAATATTATATGAACTATTTAATGTGCTCTACTAATTTTCTAGATACATATGACCTTTTATAAATCTATTAAAGTTTTTATTTCTAACATATATTCTATATATATTTTATTTAAATTCAAATAAATGAATAGTGTCAAAATTGACGCTATTGTTATTTTATAAAAATAACATATTATAAAATTGTTTAAAAATCACAAAAATATTTAAAAATTATAAATTTATATTTATATGGTCTAAAATGTTATAAAGTATCCAATTATAGACAATTCACAACAAATAATTAATTATTTGTTATAATTTAAAATATAGAATTTTATTACCACAAATAAAATTAAATTGATTAAATAAGTATAAATCAAGTTGATAATGTTTAAAATAAATTCCTAACATGTCTAAATTGTATTTTTTTATGATATTACAACCCTATATCATCTAATATTCGAATATGAGTCATTTTTTAAGTTTTTATGTGGGTTTGGGATTTAATATAAACTAATATTTCTTATATTTCCAAAGGTGCCCCTCTCCTCCCTTATAAAAGGGCACCTCCTCCATCTCCTCATCACACCAATTTTAGCCTTCAAGCTCGGTCAAACCATGACCATTTCAATTCACCACTTCCCTAGAAACATCCTAGAGGTCCTGATTTTCTTCAAAGACCAATTTTAGTGCCCTAAGAGGAGGTCTCAAAGAGGCGCTTCAAAGAAGAGGTAATGTCAGTTACCGATTCTTTCAAATTTATTTCTTCTTGTACTTATTCTTATTTAGTTGTTTCATTATGAAGTAATAACATCAGTATAAATCATATACTGATATATTATTATAAGTATGAAACAACCCTATTTCACCGTCTATCCATCCTACGGAAAATGAAACCGCCGTGCGTGCGTACGTACGGAATACTGTCTCCACGCCGTGGTGTAATCTATTTTCTACCACCACCTTAATTGGATGGGTATAATGGTGTAACTAATGACTATATATGATTATTTTAAAGTGATATTGATTCTAAAATAGTATACATACACTCCAATACAATTCCATGGGAACGATATCATCGCTCGTGCGTACGTACGGATTACCGTCTCCACGACGCGATGAGATTCATTTTCCATGTTAAAAATTCAAGAATAATTATAAAGTATATATAATAATTAATAATGAAATATATGACATAATAATTATACTGTATTTATGTACATATATATGTATTTCATATATTCAATTCCATTCAATTCAATAAGGAAACGAAAACAGCGTTCATGCGTACGTACGGCCTACCGTCTCCATGAACTGTGTATTTCTTTCCATTTATCGATCTATTATATATATGTATATTATGAGTATATATTATATATAAATCATGTTTGACATTATGAATGTAAGTAATCATGATCTAAGTAATCATATGAATAATTACAAGTTAAAACACGAACGACAAATGAAACGATTTTACCCAAATCGCTACTTTAACATGAATCTACAAAAGAACGGGTAATATAAAGTCATAAGTGAACCATATATGATATAATAACAATGAATATGATTCTGTAATTAGTAAATTACATTATTTAAATCATTATACAGGAGTTTTGGATACGTATGAAGCATATCGGACCTAAGGTAAGGGATAATTTTACAATCTCATTCTTATCTGAGATTGTTATTTGTAAGTATTTACTGGGGTTATTGTTATCATCCATGCCCATGTTTTCTAACAATGTTTTCATGTATGTTTAAAGTCATTTTTACACATTTTTTTACTTTTACTACATGGTATGTATGAAATTATTCTTTTTTTTACCATATGAGGTACTTTTTGACTTTTCCAGCAAAAGTACGAGAAGAATGTTTTTTTTAACTTATACGGCATGAATGGATTTTTACAGTTTTATAAAGCCTTATTTTCATGAAGCTTTCTCCAAAATATTTCATGACAATTTTCAACAAAATCCTTTTCTTTTAAAATTGCATGACATTTTGTAAAAATAAAATTATTTTAAAGAAAAAAGGATATTTTCCTCAAGAATTCATTTCAAGTGTTTTATCAAAACCATTTTTCATCTAAGATGACATTATTTCATATGTGTATGTTTCAAGTATAATGTCTCTATGATTTACATGGTTTCACTTTTCTTATTATGAAATGATATCCATTTCTTTTATATGGATTATGTGATGATGGGATGATGTTTATGAAACCCGTTTTGTTCGTTGGGTTATTATGAATGATTTATGTTTATTTTTGTGGAACAAGTAAGAATGATTTCATTATGAGATGGGTGGGACCTATATCTCCCTCCAATGCATTGGGTAAAGATTTATATCTCATGAGATAGACATGGATGGAACGGTAAGTTAATCCGGTTCAGTATTACAGGACTGGAACGAGGATTGAACTCGATTCAGAAAGGGACTTTGTCCACTAAGATGGTCTTGGAAGCAATGTCTCGGCTACTATGGAAATCATTACATGTGCTTAATGGATGTCACAATTACATGTTTTATTCCCATGCTAGTTTATCATGATTAATGTTCCTTTATGATCTATGATTTATGTACTTCCATGATTTATGTATTTGCTCAAGATTTTGATGTTTAGATTTTATGTTCATGTTTTTGCATTCAAATGTTTATGGATTATTTTATGTTCTATATGCTTACCCTTAATAAGCATTTTATCTCACCCTTTATATGTTTTCTTTTCCCCAGGATTTAAAGAAAGTTTTTAGTTAAGAAAACAAAAGGGGAAGATCTTTATGGGAGATGTTAAAGATCTTTCACCAAGATTAGAAGATTACATTCCGAGTTTCCAAAGACACTAAACTATTACTATCCTTGTGTGTCTGTTTTTGTTATGTATTAAGTATTCCTCAAAAGTAATGTATTGTCCATGTACGTCAAGCTTTGGGTCTTTATAGCTGTTCAGATGGGTGGGGGCTGTCTAGGGGGTGGGGGCTGTCCAGAAGGTTGGGGGTTGTCCAAGGGGGTGGTGGTGTCCAGGGGGGTCCAGGGGGTAGCGGGTGGTGTCCAGGGGTGAGGGGGTTGTCCAGGGGGTGGGGTGTCTAGGGGGTGTGGGGGTGTCCAGGGGGTTTTCCAGGGGGGTAGGGGTGGGGGTGGTGTCTAGGGGTGGGGGTGTCCAGGGGGTTTGGGGGCGGTGTCCAGGGGGGTGAGTGGGTTATCCAAGGGGGTAGGGGGTATCCAGGGGGTGGGGGTGGTGTCCAAGGGGGTGAGTGGGTTGTCCAAGGGGGTCGGGGTGTCCACGGGGGTGGGGATGTCCACAGGTTGGGGGCTGTCTAGAGGGGTGGGGGCTGTCCAGGGGGTGGGGGCTGTCCAAAGGGGTGGGGGCTGTCTATGGGGTGGGTTTGTCCAAGGGGTTGGTGGTGTCCAGGGGTGTCTAAGGGGGTGGGGGTGGTGTCCAGGGGGTGAGGGGGCTTTCTAATGGGGTGGGGGTGTCCAGGGGGTGGGGTGTCCAGGGGTGAGGGGCTGTCTAGGGGGGTGGGGTGTCCAGGGGGTGTCCAAGGGGGTAGGGGTGGGGTGGTGTCAAGGGGGTGGGGGGTGTCCAGGGGGGTGGGGGTGGTGTCCAGGGGGGTGAGTGGGTTGTCTAAGGGGGTAGGGGGTATCCAGGGGGTGGGGTGTCTAGGGGTGGGGTGGTGTTCAGGGGGTGAGTGGGTTGTCCAAGTGGGTAGTGGTATCCACGGGGGTGGGGGTGTCTAGGGGGTGGGGGTGTCCAGAGGGGTGGGGTGATGTCTAGGGGGTGGGAGGTTTAATAGCCCCTCACCCCCTTGGACACCACTCCCCCACCCCCTGGACACCCCCACCCTCATGGACACCCCCCACCCCCTGGACAGCCACCCACCCCTGGACACCCCTACCCCCTTGGACACCCTAGACAACCCCCCTACCCCCTGGACAGCCCCTACCCCCTTGGACATCCCCCACCACCCCCTGGACAGCCCCCTACCCCCTTGGACAGCCCCCACCCCTCTAGAACCCCCCCCCCCCCCCCCTCTGGAAAGCCCCCCCACCCCCATGGACACCCCCGACCTCCTGGGACAGCCCACTCACCCCCCTAGACCCCCCCCCCCCACCCCTAATTGGTATAGGGTTGTTGTAATGACTATCATGCAAACAATGTGTGAAACCATTGGGATATTTTATCCCAATGGTTTCAAATCGTTGGGATAGGTGTAATTTTTAGTAGTGAATGTATACATATTTTAATATTTATACTTCATATTTCTTGTTTACGGAAGGGTGAATTTAGTATCCAGTTGCACCAGGATGCATTCTTTGTGTACCTTAAGAAGAAAGGATCCAATATGAATTTAAAACTTTTATATCTAACTATATTTTCTTTTTAAAATCATTTTCATGCATATATTTTTCAAATACGCATAGATTTGTTTTATATTTCAAAATTGTTTTACTCTCAAATAATGATATTTTCATATAAATATAAAATTTTCTTATCTTAACAAGATATATAATTTTGATATTTGTTATAGGTAATAATGAGTGGAAGTTGGATTATGGCACATCGAATGAGTAATGAATATGAGGAAGGTGTTGATGCCTTTTTGGAATTTTCTAAACGAAATGTTCCTAGTAGTGAAATGTTTTTCTATCCATGCCTGAAATGTTTGAATATGAAGAAGTTGAAAAGTAGAGGCATCAAAGATCATCTAATTTGTCATGGTTTTAATCCGAGTTATAGAACTTGGATTTGGCATGGTGAAACTGGACACAATGTAAGATCTACCAATGATGATGATTTGCAAGATGGTAACTTCGATGGAATTGAAGAAATGATTCATGATATTGCAGTAGAACAAATTGAGATAGAATCGATAGTTGCACGTCTATATGGTGATGTTTAAAAACCATTATATCACGATTTTACAGATTTTACAATTTTTTCAGCAATGTTAAGATTGATTAACCTGAAGGTGAAACATGGATGGAGTGAAAAAAGTTTTACAGAGCTTCTTAAATTGTTGAAAGACATTCTTCCAAAAGACAACGATCTCCCAGATTCACATTATAAGGACAAGAAAATATTATGCCTGATTGGATTGGGATATAAGAAAATACATACATGTCTGAATGACTATATGATATATAGAAAGGGATATGAATTTCTGTCAGTGTCCTAAATGTGGTACATCACGATATAAGTTGAAAGAAAAATCATAGGATGATGTAGAGATTACAAAGATCCCTACCAAGGTATTTGGGTATCTTCTTATAGTTCATCATTTGAAATGTTTATTTTCTAATTCACATGATGCAAAAAAGGTTAAGATGGAATGCTGATGAGTGGATATGTGATAGAAAAATACGACATTCAACTAATTGTCCACAATGGAAGAAAATTAATGAGCAGTATTGTACATTTGGAAATGAAATTAGAAATCTCAGACTTGGGTTGTTCATGTATGGAATGAATCCATACTGAACCCTCATTAGCACACATAGTTCATGGCCTGTTTTATTGGTAATTTACAACCTCTCTCCTGAAGTTTGTATGAAGCACGAATATGTCATGTTGAGTATAATGATCTCTGGTCCGAAGCAACCCGAAAATGATATTGATGTTTTCTTATCACCATTGATTGATGATTTGAAACTTTTATGGGAGGATGGTATTGTGGTGTATGATTCTTATAAAATGGAATATTTTCAACTGTATGAAATGCTTATATTCACTATAAATGACTTCCCAGCATATGAAAATTCATCTAGATACAGTGTTAAGGGGAATAAAGCATGTCCAATTTGTGAACAACAGACTTCATATTTTCAATTTCATCATGAGAGGAAAATAGTATACATGGGTCATCAAAAGTTTTTTTCTATGGATCACTCTTATAAAATACTAAAAAAGGCATTAAATGGCTCACAAGAATTTGATATTGCTCCAAAAACTTTATCCCCTGATGTGTATTTTGATAGGGTGAAAAACCTCGATGTGTCATTGGGAAAGACACATAAATCTGGTAATGATAGACATATTTGGAAGAAAAGGTCAATATTTTTTGAGATACTATATTGGAGATATCAGGAAGTGAAACATAATATTGATGTCATGCACATGGAGAAGAATATCTATGACAGTTTGATTGGAACATTGTTAGATATTAAAGGAAATACTAAATATGGGTTGAATGTAAGATTAGGCTTACTATTAATGGGAATATGTTTGGAGTTAGCACCAACTCCTAATGGAAGATGAAAATTTCTTCCCCCAGCTTGTCATACATTATCCAAGAGGGAGAAAATTATCTTTTTTCAGTGTCTTCATGATATCAAAGTGCCTCAAGGTTATTCTTCAAATGTAAAAAATTGTCTCTTTGAAGGATTTGAAGTTGATAGGTATGAAATCTCATGATTTTCATGTCATGATGCAACAAATTCTACCAGTTGCATTGTGTGGAATATTGTCCATCCGTGTGAGAAAGACTATAATGAAGTTGTGTTATTTTTTCAATTCAATTTGTAATAAAGTGATTAATGTGAATGCTTTGAACATTTTGGAAAAGGATACAATTTCTATACTTTGTCAATTGGAAATGTATTTTACTCCATCTTTTTTTGATATAATGGTGCATTTAATGGTTTATATGGTTCGAGAAATAAAGCTTTGTAGACCAGTTTATCTTTATTAGATGTATCCTTTTGAAAAGTATATGAAAATATTGAAGGGGTATGTTAAGAATTCATATCGACCTAAAGCCTCCATTGTTGAAAAGTATATTTCTAAGGAGGTTGTGGATTTTTGTACGAGCTACTTGGCTGTGGAGGAGCACATAGGTTTGCCTCCATCTCACCATGAACGAGTTAATAATGAGGTTAGGGGGATTTGTGGCTTGAAAGTCAAATCATTATCAGCTGAACAGATGAAGAAGGTAGAATTATACATCTTGAATAACATAGAATATGTTCAACTATATATCACATTGCATATTAATGAGTTGAAACAATGTCATCCAAAGAATAAATAAATGTGGATTTTGAATGATCACAACAAAGCATTTTTTCCATGGTTTAAAAGGACCTTGCTCAATAGATCATATGTATCAGAGACATTAAGATGGTTAGTGGGTGGTCCAAGTTTAAATGTGATAACATGGTCCAGGTATGACATTAATGTCTATACATTTCATATGAAAGCTTAGGAAAATAGAAGTGCAGTTCAAAATAGTGGTGTATTGGTGTTTGGAGAAGCAATGCATTTTTCGAGTTCTAAAGACAAAAACCAAATTTCTGCTTCAAGTGCATATTATGGAGTCATTGAAGAAATATGAGAGGTTGATTACTTTAAAATTAAATTTTATGTTTTTAACTTCAAATGGTTTATCGGTAACAACAGTTTTAGACATGATGAATTTGGAATGACAGTTGTTAATCTAAATAGATTGGAAGACACAACAAATTCTTTTATAATGGCAGCACATGAAAAACATATTTTCTATGTAGTTGATCAATCAGATATGCAGTGGTCTGTTGTTTTACAAGGAAAAAAACAATATATTAGTGAGGATCAACTTGATGAAGATTCTGATTTATGCGAGATCCCTACTTCCATGTAAAGATTAGCATAAATTAATGATGATCATATTGAAGATATGGTTTGTGCCATAAGGAACGATCATGACGAAGGAATTTGGGAAAATAATCCATTTGTACATTCCTAATTTTATAGGTAACATATGTTTATTTCTTGTTTACACTTATTATTTTCATAAAATGTTAGATATTGTAATTTTTTTCTTTATTAAAATGCGTATTAAAACAAATAAGTAGAAATTTTTGTTTATTTTAGTTTTATTTAGTTTATTTTATCATGTTTACCATTACGTAACTTATATATCTGTTGATTTTGTTGAATGACAATTACTTTACCATGTTTACCATGTTTACCATAATTTACCATATTTTACCTTTATGTAACTTATATATTTATTGATTTTGTTAAATGAAAATTACACTACCATGTTTACCATGTTTACCATGTTTACCATCTTTAAAATTGTTTAACATGCTTACCAAATTTACCATGTTTACTATTATGTAACTTAGTTTAGTTTTCCATTTTTTTTACATTAGTATTTTAATATTTGAATTTGTATATTTGTGAACTAATGTTTTCTTTTTTGATTTAAAGGATAATGACAGATCAATCAGTTGATCAACCACGTGATTTTGAAGATGAGCATCATGATCATACCTCTAGGGAGGAACATTCACATGCTCCTCTTGATATTCCCCAATATTCCTCATGTGCTCCCATAACTACAAAGAAGAGTTCAAGAGTTGGTAAACATGGCTGCACACATTTACCAAAATTATCACTTGCCTGTAGCCAGGACCAGAGGATACTAGTTGAGTTTGATGAGAATGATATTCCTAGAGGTCCAAATGAAAAATATTTTAAGAGTTTTGTATCAACTCAGGGTAAAGGAAAAGTAAGAATTTTGTATGATGATTAGAGAAGTGTGGACAAAGAAATAATATATCAGTTGTGGGAGACGATTTTGATAAGATATTTTACTATTTTTTTACTAATATTTAAATGTTTCTAGTATAATATGTTTTACCTCTTCTTTATCAGATGACATTTGATATTCCTGACACTAGAGGAGTTAGGAAGAAATGTTTATCGATGACTTCCAGGAGATGGAGGGATATCAAATCAACCCTCACATCTGATTTCATTTTTGGTCATAAGAATTGTGAAAATCTATTTCATATATATCCTTTCATAGATGAAGACACATGGAGGCAATTTGTTGAAAGTAGAATAAAAGATTCATTCTTGGTAAGGGTAATGTAAACTTTTATAATATTTCTTATATAAATGATATTATTAATATTTTGTTAATGATTTCTTATTTTTAATTTACAGTAAACAAGGACATCTCATCAGGAGATCCAATCTAAAAATTTATACTCTCATAGTTTATCTCAGGGAGGGTATACATTATTAGAAGAACAAATGATGGCGGAAAAATTACAAAAAACTGAGATTTGAGTCTTCAAGCTCTGGAGAGGTTTCCCCTCCATCCCCTCCATCTAGACATGAAAAATGGAAGAGAGCTCGAATGAGAAAAAAAGGGACAATATCTTTTGGAAGAATCGAGAATCATAGCTGAGAGGATTGTAAGATATTTATTTTATTTATTTAAGTTAATTATATTCTTTATATAATTTGAATCATTACAGAAATTTTCAATTAATTAATACAGGATTATTTTGAGGAACAGAGCTCACAGGGGATATTTACAGCTGCTGGGAGGCAAGATATTTTATCTGTAGCATTGAGAAAGTTCGTACTCCCCGGTCGTGTATGAGGATATCTGACGGGTGTATCGGTAAGAAAAGTGTTTCCACGTTCTTCAACTTCTAACATTGAGGGTGTTTATAAAAAAATAGAATCCTTGGAGGCTGAAGTTTATAATATTAATGCGATGATGGAGGAAAATATTAGAGTATCGGTACAGTCTATATTTGCAGACATGCAAAGAAAATTTCAGAATGCAGCACCCACTCTTCCACCTCCCCCTTCAGACCCCATTATTTATCCTCCACCTCCGCCAGTAGCTCCCACTCCTCCACCTCATCCTACAGAACCCATTTTTTTATCTACTCCTCCACCACAGCTTCCTACTTATTGTGAGTTGTATGTTGATTATCCTCACCATCATATAGTTGCATATGGGCTGGTATATTGTATAGGAGATACATTTCATCATCAAAAGTTAGAGTTAGAGCATTGTAGGTTCATTGTACAAGATATTATAGATATATCAGCTCGACTACCATTACCTATAGATGAGGTGACGACAGTTGGACATAGTATAAATCACTTTTTTAGTTTAGCCATCCAGACTTCTACGACTCATTACCATAGAGGTATGTATGTTATATCTTTTATTTTATTTTTTATTAAAATTTTAACATTTGAAAACTAATATATTTTTCTATTTATTTTTACAGGAATACTTCAAAGGTAAAGAAATACTATATAGACAAAAACAATGACAAATAGCTATAACATCATATACAGATTCTAGTAGTCTTGACCAATTTTCAAGATATTCAAATTTGTTGGCGGATCATTATGAGTTTCCAATGGAAGATCATGTTTGTGGATGTGCAATCAATGTGTGGATTGTGAAAAAATGATATCATGGAGCTTGTTACTGGAGATAATTTGGGCATCGACGTGGTGAATATTTTTTCCATGTAAGTCTTAACACCTATCCATGCGTTATATTTATTAAAAATTTATATTTATGTCTTTTTGTATTAGGTATCTTTATAACATGTGTGAGAAGAATGAGCAAACAAAAGTATATGGATTCATGGACCCACAATTGATTCCCCCTGAAGGACATGCATTGGATGAGGAACAAAGAACACTTTATATTACAGGAATATTTGAACAGAATATAATCACGCAGTGTTGGATGATGCCTGAAAGAGTGTTGTCGTGGGCACCCTCCTTGAAAGACTCAAGGCACCGAACTATCAACTTGGAGAGGATTGTTGGATACATTATGATCTGAGCTCTCATATTTCCTTTCTTAACATTCTCAATAGTAATGAGAATGTGTTTCATCAGGTTAAACTTCCTCAGATTTATCAGAAAATATAGGATGTAAATCTCACTCTTCTTTAAGCTATCTTTGTTACCCTTTCTCGGTACGATAAGACCTTGTACCCATAACTCTAGAATCCGAAAATTCGTAGATAAACTAGCAATCTTCGGAGCCTTGTCATCTGTCAGTCCGAGAGTTTCTAAAGCTTTTTCCTTATTGAAGCTACCCTTTGAATCCGGAAACACATGAGATATAAATTCGGATTCACCTTCATTATTCAGCCCTACCAAGATGTATGCCTTGGCATATGAAAGCTTATAAGTCTTGCCATAAGACTTAAAAGACAACTTTTCCCTTCCATATTCCTTAAGAAAGGAGACTGTTTCATAGAACTCTATAAGAAAATCTGAATACACTTCATCTTGGTTCCCAGGTTTTGACACCGCAACATCTTCCCATCCATTAATCTTGATATTCTTGGAAATAAGAGAATCGTACTTGTTGAAGAAATCTGGATGAACCAGCCTATCTCTATATACTAACCACTTCGAAATCGGCTTAGAGGAAGACATGTCTTGAGAAGCTACTTCCACAGACATTCGGATCTGAAGACCTCTGAGAAGTTCGGAACTGAGAAAACTGAAGTTCGGAACGGCTTTAAAATGGAGAGGCAGAGCTTCGGGACGCTGGAGCTTGAAAACCGATGTGGGACAACTATTTGGGGTCCCCTTTATATAGGCAACGAGAAAATGGTTCAACTTCCTCATTTGATCGAACGGTTGTGAAAAGCTGAGATCAGATCTGACAGTCGAAAACCAATTCTCAAGAAAACTTGAATCCGATCTTTTGAGGTTTTTATTAAAACAAAGAATTAAGAAAACCATAATCTGAAAACATAATACAAGAAAATTCCATCAAGTAAATTATGACTACAAAAACTTGAGTAAGGAAATCATACCTTTCGGATTGGCTTAGGAAGATTATTCGTAATGGGTAATATATAAAAAAAATGAAAAATCTTTATTATGAAAAGACATTGTTTTACAAAACTCACTATGAAAAACAAACTTAGTACGGAACACTCAGTACGAAAATTTCATTACAGAATTTGAAAATGAAAAACTCATTTTGAAAGATTCGGTATGAAAGTCCCGTTACGAAAATACTAGTACGAAATTTTCCATTCCGGAAGTTTTCAATACGAAAATTTTCATTTCAGAAGTTTTCTATATGAAAATATCCATTCTGGAAAATTGTAGTTCCGGAAATTCCATTCCGGAATTTTAGTTCCGAAAAGTTTGAAAACAAATTTTGAAAAATTTTGTTATTCTAACAATCAAATGTACTCCCCCTATGAAAAGGAGTTTATTACTGTAAGGAGACTTTTTTAATAGAAAGTTAATTAAGAAGGATTACCTTACCGTTATCATTCCTAACTTATTTTTAATGTATTCAAATCTATCAGAAGGCAAATATTTTGTGAAAATATCAGCAAGTTGATCTTGCATTCCGATAAACTGAATAATAATATCTCCTTTAAGTGTGTGATCCCTAAGAAAGTGATGTCTAATATCTATGTGTTTTGCACAAGAGTGATGTGCAGGGTTCTTACTAAGGGCAATGGAACTTGTGTTATCACACAAAATTTGAGTTTTAGTAAAACTCAAGCCATAGTCTGTGAGTGTATGTTGCATCCACGACACTTGAGCACAACAACTTCCAGCTGCAACATATTCAGCTTCAGCAGTGGAGAGTGCTACAGAATGTTGCTTCTTGCAGGACCAAGAAACTAGTGAATCTCCTAAGAAATGACAAGTTATGGATATACTTTTTCTATCCATTCTACATCCACCAAATTCAGCATCAGAAAAGATTTTTAGAATAAAATCATTTCCATAAGTATAAAATAATCCTAGATCCATGGTTCCCTTAAGGTAGCGAAAAATTCTTTTTACTGCCTTTAAGTGAGATTCCTTAGGATTGGGTTGATATCTTGCACATAAGCATACTGAAAACATTAAGTCTGGTCGACTAGCTGTTAAGTAAAGTAAACTTTCTATCATACCTCTAAAAGATGTTTGATCTACTGGTTTCCCAGCTTCATCAAGATCTAAAGAGTTTGAGGTACCAATAGGAGTACTTATACTCTTAGTATTGTCATAACCATACTTTTTGAGAAGATCTTTAATATACTTATGTTGAGATATGTAGGTTCCTTCTGGTTTTTGAGAAATTTGAAAACCAAGGAAAAAATTTAACTCACCCATCATACTCATTTCAAACTCAGAATTCATTAGACTCGCAAAGGAGTCTGTCAGAGATTGCTGAGTTGAACCAAATATGATGTCATCAACATAAATTTGAACAATCAAAACATTTTTCTTATCTTTCTTTATAAAAATGGTTGGATCTGCATTTCCCTTAATATAGTTATTTTGAAGCAAAAATCCAGTGATTCTATCATACCAGGCTCGTGGGGCTTGTTTAAGACCATACAAAGCTTTGGTAAGTATAAAAACATGATCAGGATGTTTTGTATCTTCAAATCCAGGAGGTTGTTCAACAAAAACTTCCTCTTGAACATAACCGTTAAGAAAAGCACATTTTACATCCATTTGAAAAAGTTTAAAATTAAAGAATACTACAAAGGCAAGTAGAATACAGATAGATTCAAGTCTAGCTACTAGAGCATAGGTTTCTTCATAGTCTATTCCCTCTTGCTGATTATAGCCTTTAGCAACAAGTCTAGCTTTATTTCTAACTATGAATCCATTTTCATCACATTTATTTATGAAAACCCATTTTACTCCAATAACAGAAGTTTCTTTAGGTATTTCAACCAAAGTCCAGACTTTATTCCTTTCGAATTCATTTAGTTCATCTTGCATGGCTTTGATCCAATCATCATCACCTAAAGCTTCATCAGTGCTTTTAGGTTCTAATTGGGAAAGAAATGCTAGATGTTCTACTTCATTTCTTAAGGAACTTCTAGTCCTTACAGGTTGATTTACATCACCAATGATACTATCACTGGGATGATTCTTAAGAAACACCTTATTTGGGTTTTTTAAAACCTGTTCATCAACATAGGGTAGAAAGTCTTCTGGGGTAAATGTTTCAGAAGTATCTTCTTGAAAAATTTCCTTATCAGAAGGTTCTTCTATCAAAGTTTGACAATCAGTTTTTGAAAACACATCTGAGGATGTAGGTTGAGGTGGTTTAAAAACAAAAGGATCTGACTCATCAAATTTTACATGTACTGTTTCTTCAATAGTACAAGTATTTTTATTAAAAACTCTATAAGCCTTAGAGGTTGTGGAATAGCCTAAGAAAATCCCTTCATCAGATTTTGGTGAGAATTTATGTAGATTATCTTTAGTATTTAGAATAAATACTTTGCAACCAAAAACCTTGAAGTAGGATAGTCTTGGTTTTCTACCATTCCATAACTCATAAAGAGTTTTATTAAGAAAAGGTCTAATCAAAACTCGATTTATAGTATAGCAAGCAGTACCTACAGCTTCAGCCCAGAAATTTCTAGCTATAGAATATTCACTCAACATGTTTCTAGTTATTTTTTGAAGAATTATATTTCTTCTCTCAACTATACCATTCTGTTGAGGAGTTCTAGGTGATGAAAAATTGTGAGTAATACCTTTTCTACTACAAAAAGTTTCAAAATCTGAATTTTGAAATTCTCCTTCACGATCACTATGAATTGTTTTCAATGGAAGGTTTTTCTCATTTTTAACTTGAGCTATAAAACTTTTGAAATATAAAAAAGCTTCAGACTTCTTTGTTAGAAAATAGACCCAAGTAAATCTAGTGTAATCATCAACTAGAACAAACACATAGTATTTGCCTCCAATACTTCCAGTTTGTGTTGGACCAAAAAGATCCATGTGCACTAACTGTAATGCATCGGTTGTCGAGACTTCACCGATTGATTTAAAACTAGATTTATGTTTCTTTCCATATTTACAAGGATCAAAGACTTTGGAAGAATCAAATCTAAGCTCCGGTAGATCCTTAACTAGTTTCTTCTTAGAGAGTTTACATAAGTTTCTAAGGTTACAGTGACCTAGTCTTCTATGTCATAACCAGGAATGATCTTCCATTTCACTTAGGAAAGGTAAATCTTGGCTTCTAAGGTCTTCTAGGTTCAAAGTGTAAACATTCTCTTGCCTATTGGCTGAGAGAATAAATTCTTCCTTGGAATTGTGAACTAAGCACTTATCATTCCTAAAATTCACAAAGTAACCTTCATCACATAACTGACTTATGCTAATGAGGTTGTGCTTAAGACCATTAACAAAAAGAACATTTGAAATCAAGGTTTTACCTAGAAGAACAATATTACCAATACCAACAATCTCTCCCTTAGCATTGTCTCCAAAAGTTACCTTTCCTCCTTTCGTTTTGATAATCTTTTCAAAATAGATTTTGTTACCAGTCATGTGCCGGGAACATCCACTATCCATATACCATGTATTGTTGCTGGTACTCTCTTTGTTTTCCTGAAATCAAGAAGAAAATTAGACTTTCGGAATCCAAACTTGTTTGGATCCGAGATTTCCAGACAATAAAATTTTAGGTACCCACATCTTCTTAGAGAAATAAGCTTTGTGAAATCCTAGAGATTGGGTTTTGTTTAAGGAACAATTCTTTGCCCAGTGACCACCACATTGACACTTGGTACAAAATGGGGCACTTTGAGGAATAAAATAATTGTTACTAAAAACTGGTTTTGTATGGGTATAACCAAATCCGGATTTATTTCTTAAAGGTCGTATTTGGGAATACATTTTATCAAAATTTTCCTTACCATGGGTAAAGTTTGATAAACACTTCTTTAAGGAAAAAATTTCGGACTTGAGTTTTATAACCAAGTTTTTATCCTCAAAATCATTAGTTTTAGAACTAGAGCTAGGCTCGAAAACATTTTTCTTAGAAATTACTTTTTCTAACTCTTTAGAAAGTTTATTCTTCTCAGAACTTACTTCCTCAATATTTTTTGAAATACTTTCGAAATCAGCATTTTTCTTATCAAGATCTTTAGAAAGATTTGATATCTCTTTCGTAAGAATAGAATTCCAAGAGTTTTCCTTATCAAGTTTTTTATTGAGTTTGGAATTCTCAATTTCAAGAAGTTCAGCAAATCTAGAGACTTCTTCATAAGTAGGTAAAGTATTTTCTTCATCAGAAGAGGATTCTTCATTAGAAGAGTTATAATACTTACTATAATTATAATTTAAAGAAACATTGGTCAATGATTCAGCATTTCGTACCTTAGCCATAAAACAATGATTATTAATAGGTAATCTGGCTATAAGACCAAGATTGTTCTATCCTGAAGATTCATAATCAGAAGATTCATCTAAAGAGTCACCACCACTGGCACTCCAGGTGTCATTAGCTTTCTAAACTTTCTTAGCTTTGGCTTTATAATACTTCTTTCTGTTCCTGTATGAATGCCTTTATTTCCTTTCTTTCTTTTTGAGCAAAGGGCAATCTGGTCTAATGTGTCCAGCTCTCTTGCATTCATAACAAGTAACTTCTCCATCTTTCTTATCTTTACTTTCCTTTTTCTTATACTTGGATTGGAAATTTCTCTAGCCAGCTATCTTGTTCATCCTATGAGCAAGATTTACTAACTCATTTTCAGAGACTTCACTCTCACTAGATTCAGATTGGAAAATAACTTTCTTAGACTTGGATCTGGTTACTCTCTCAGGAGTCTTAGCTTTCATCTGATTTGAAGTTGTTGTAAAAGCAATAGTACCATTTCCATTTTTCTTTTTGATGTTGTCAGCATCTCTCTTCATCCTGGTCTCATGTTGTAGAAGAGTTCCAAATAGCTCATCAAGAGTAATTTGATTGACCTTCATGTTCTCATCTATAGCTGTTCTTTTGGATTCCCACTCATTGGGCATAATATCAATTATTTTGTCCACAAGAGCTTCATCATCTAAACCTTTCTCTCCCATAGATTGTAGGTTGTTAACAATGGTCATAAATCTCTGCTGAACTTTACAGATTGGTTCACCATAAGGAAAGTTGAAGCCATGATATTCAGCTCTAAGCATAGCTCTCCTAGTCTCAATCACCTTAGAAGTCCCAAAGTGTGTAACCTCTAACTTCTTCTAGATACAATTAGCTACTTCACAAGAAGAAATTTGGATATATATATTTCTAGTCATTGAACAAAGTAGATTATTGTGTACCTTATAATTGAGTTGATATTCTTGCTTTTCCTGGTTAGTGAAAGTTCTAACTTTCTTGTCATGAATTTTATAATCACCGGTAAGCATAACAAAGTTATCCACTCCAGTATTGATAACAAAAGTATTCATTCGATCTCTCCAGTACTCATAGTCATTACCATCAAATATTGGTGGTCTTTTAGGATTTAGATTATCAATTGAACCAACATTAATTCCTGTCATACTAGAAACCTTCGATACACAAACTTGTTAGTAGCAAAAGTTCGTAATAACAAAGTTAGGAATGAGAAAGTTTGGAATGGGAAAGTTCAGAATGGGAAAAAGAGCAAGAAAAACTTATTCGTAAGTATAAGTATTTCAGAGACCTACTCTGATACCAATTGTAGGATCAAAATAATAATGTAGATGCTCAATATACAAGAGGGGGTGTGAATTGTACACTTTAAAAATTCCTTTGGAACCTTTAAAGTTAGTTACAAATAACTATGTTTTCCTTAAGCAAAGAAAAGGGCTAAGTTTAACAAAGTTAAACTAAGAAAATTCACAACACCTCTAACACCGAATGAAAACTTGGAAAGAGATTCTGAAAGTAGGTTCCGGAAATATGATTCCGGAAATTGAAACTTAACAAAAGATTACAATATGAGATTCTACCTTAAAGAGTATAGAATCTAAATGAAATAGAGTATAAGTAAGGAAGTATAAGAAAGTTATACTTTCCTTATAATACAAAATTTAGCAGAAATAAATGAGTAGAAAAACTACAAGTAACAAGATATAAGTCTTTTAACCCAAAGAGAAGGGTATCCAACAACCTTGGATAAAGGTCCCTTGATTTATACTTTCAAGCAAGTCTGTCTTACCCACACCAGGGTAAGCCCTCGATACGAAGATCAGAGTCTTTGTCTTGCTATCCTCGCAAGCCCTCAACTTCAAGGTAGTTGGCAACCTCTGTCTTCCTCAGCAAGGAAGCCCTCGAACTTCAAGGTAGTCGGCACCTCTGTCTTCCTATCCCCGGAAGTCCTCGAATGTAATCACCAATATTCGGAGTCGCACAAAGCAAAAACTGAACGATCGGTTCAGTACGCACAAGGCATGAAAAGCTTTCTCTCTCTATAAATCACCTTAGCAGCGTGTGGTCTCTAGATTGATCAACTTCATTCTCTATATTGAGCTCTTTAAAATGAGCTCCTATTTATAGGTAAATTTCCAATGGTCAACTCCCTCTTCCAACGGTCATATTTTCCATGAAATTTGGAGGGACCTGTACACGTGTAACTTAGCCAACGGTTAGTTTATAACAGAATAGACGACATCGTTTTTATAACAAAATAAGTGAAACAGAATGTACGACATCGTTTTAAGTCTTAAAAAGTTCGGAGTGAATATTCAGAGTGAATGTTCGGAGTGAGAAAAAATATTAAAGAGTATACAGATTATAACAACGTAAGCAAAATGAATGTTCTGAGTCTAACCAAAAATAATTTTCAGAGTCTAAATAAATTCGGAGTGTTTAAAATAAATATGATCAGATTCTGTTTAATAGGTGAATTCGGAATGAGAATTCGGAATGAGAATTCGTCATCAGAATTCGTAATGAGAATTCCTCATTAGAATTCGTAATGAGAATTCACCATCAGAATTCGTAATGATAATTCCTCATCAGAATTTGTAATGAGAATTCATCATTATAATTCATAATGAGAATTCATCATTAGAATTCGTAATGTGAATTCATTGTTGAACTTCATAAGGATTCGTATCCTGAATCTGGAATCGAACTCAATCAGAGTTTGTATTCGGAGTTCGGAATGAAACTCTATCACAGTTCTCATCTGAATTTCGGAGTGAAACTTTATTACAGTTCTTATCTAGAATTCGGATCCTAAAACAGAATACTTCATATCAAAGTTTAAAACAATTCTGAGAAAATAGAAATGAATCTGAATCTCATACTTAAGAAAAATCTGGATGAAAATATGATAAGGATACTTTTTCTTATAAAAGCGATTTTCCTTATAAAATCAATTTTTCTTATAAAAGCAATTTTTCTTATAAAAGCAATTTTCCTTATAAAATCAATTTTCTTAAAGATAAGGTGTTTGTGATTTTCAAAACAAGAAGGAATGGAAAAGTCATAAGGAAAACCTTATTGACTCAAAAAAATGGCTGGCCTTACAGAAGAATCAAATGTGCGCATATGGGTCATGTATCTCCTCTACAAATATGGTCTCAATACAGGCCCATATGAAGGAGTTATGGCCAAAATACAGAAGCTTCTCTATTCTGGCGAGTCCAGCCCAACTTTGACTTCATTGCCCATTTTCAACAACCAAATGCACTCTTTAGCTCTAGTGTCCTGAATAAAAGTTGTAGATAATTAAGTTAGGAATACTTTTACAAAATTTCAAATTCAAATAATAAATATAAAAATATTTATCATTGAAATACTACAGTGCACTATAAAGGGTAAAACTGGAATTTTCACCAAATTTTCAAATGAATGATCAAATCCCAAATATTTTATAAATAAAAATATTTAACATAATGTGAGGAAATTATATCATTTATTATCAATAAAATATTCAATAAAATAGTGTTTTATCAACTCCCCCACACTTACCCTTTTGCACTCCTGAGAAAAATCTCATATCAAGTAAACATCAATATCAAATCAAAACCAATTTTAAAACACATATCTTTGAGATCAAACAATTACACACCAAGAAACAAAAGATATCATGCCTCATAAAAAACCATTATTTCAAGTTCTTCATTTATATCATTCAATATATTTCCACTTTATTTATCCTCCCATGAACAAAACACTTACCTCGCTTGAATTTTCTCTCATCACTCAAATATCAATTTTTTTTTTGCAATGTCTTTCTCATCCAAACTCATACAAGAGTCACCATAGGCTTGATAGATTCCTACATCTCCACCCGATGTGAGTCAAGGACATATGTTTATCATGAGGACTTTTTAGGGTTGTTCTGTGGCTTCTGGTTGGTAGGATTTAGATGTGAAAAATTCTGAGGCTGAATGAGGAGGGCTTGACTCTTTTTGAAGCAAAATTTCATTAATCTAATTTTCACTTAAATATAGTCTTCTCCTCAATCCCCATAGTATCAATTCAGCTCCATCATCATGAAAAGTCATGAAAGGTTTACACCATTCATCATTTCAGCATCAAAAATTTCAATCTTCTCAAACATGATTTTCTTGAAAGCTCCAGATGGGCACAACTTTCCACCTCAATTAGAAGCTCCAGAAAAGGCACAGCTTCACTTGTCATGAAAGCTCCATAAAAGGCACAACTTTCAATATAATTACTTTCTTCAGTATAAAACAAATCTCTTCAGAGTTTAATTTTCCACCCAATGCATCACAGAATGTGGTGGCACAACACAAGATAGATTCCCCCACACTTAAGCTCAACTAGATTATGGAATTTCACTTCAAGAGTTGGTTGGATAGGGAAAATTGGCTTGTAATGTGGCTAACCTAACAGGTTGTGCATGGCTTCTAAGGGCTACAAGGATTAAATATTCAAGGTAGGCCATTATAAAAAAGGATTATTTGAAATAGGGGCTTTAATACCAAACAAATGCCTCAATAATTTAAATATAAGTACCTCAAACCCTCAAGTTTTGACAGGAATAGATTAAATTCTGGTTAAATCAAGCATGGTTTGGTTCTCTCAAGAAGTGAGGTGAATGTAAAAAATATGAAAATAATGGTTTATAAGCCTCACAGGAAAGTGATTTCAAATATAAAGACAGTGAGATGTGGCATGGGATTCAAAATTCAGTGTACTTTTCATGAAATTACTAAATATTTGAACTTAAAACAAAGTCATTTTCAACATTCATTTAAGCTCAGTTTCAAGGGATAAATTGTTTCACTCATTGATATGCATTTCAAAATTGTGATGAGAATCATTTCAGCTCAAAAATTTCAAAAACACAAAGAAAATTGAAAAAAATAAACACACAAAATTTAAATAAAAAAACACATTTTTTTTTGTTTTTTTAAAGGAAAATAATTGAAATTACTAAAATAAAAGGTCCCCTCCCCCACACTTAAAATATTGCATTGTCCTCAATGTGAACCCATGATATGATATATTCACATGAAATGCATAATTTTTAAATAGGATAAATAATATAAAATTGAAAGGGTTAGGAACAGCCTGATGTGCTCAAGTGATGATGGGGTCATGTAGTGTGATAAAATCCACTGCATTAGTAGGAAGTACCTCAATGTATCTCTTAAAATGTTTCCCATTGACTGTAAATCTCCTTCCAGTGTCCTCTTGTGTGATCTCCACTGCACCATAAGGAAAAAAATTAGTCACAATATAAGGACCTAACCATCTGGAATGCAACTTACCAGGCATCAGCTTTAGTCGTGACCTATAGAGAAGGACTTTCTCTCCAACATGAAACTCCCTTTGTTGGATCATTTTGTCATGATATGCTTTTGATCTTTCCTTGTAGAGCCTTGAGTTCTCATACGATGACAGTCAAATCTCCTCAAGCTCTTGAATTTGCAACTTCCTTTGGATTCCATCTTGGGCCAAATCCATGTCGCATTTCTTTATAGCCCAATATGCCTGATGCTCAACTTCCACTGGGAGATGACATGCTTTCCCAAAAACAATCCGAAATGGGGACATACCAATGGGGGTCTTGTATGCTGTCCTATAAGCCCACAATGCATCATCCAAGCGCTTGCTCCAATCCTTCCTATTTGGCTGCACAGTTTTCTCCAAAATTTGTTTCAACTCACGATTTGAAACCTCAGCCTGACCATTTGTTTGGGGGTGGTATGGTGTTGATGTTTTGTGTGTCACCCCATACTTTCGAAAGAGGGAAGCAAAATTCCTATTGCAAAAGTGTGTCCCTTGGTCACTGATGATGGCCTTTGGTACTCCAAACCTGCAAAAAAATCTGTGTTTTGACAAAGTCCACAACAACATGAGAATCATCAGTCCTAGTGGCCTTATCCTCCACCCATTTACTCACATAATCAACAGCAACCAAAATGTGAAAAAATCCAAATGAACTAGGAAAAGGACCCATAAAATCAATGCCCCATACATCAAAAATCTCACAGAATAATATGGGTTGTTGGGGCATCTCATGTCTCCTAGAAATAATCCCAGTGTGTTGGCAACGAGAGCATGACTTACAAAACACATGGGCATCATGGAACAAGCTAGGACAATATAATCCAGAGTCCAAAACCTTCCTAGCTGTCTGTTGGGGTCCAAAGTGTCCACCACAAGCAAGTGTATGACAGAAATGAAAAACAGACTCAAACTCATGATCACGAACACACCTCCTAATGACTTGGTCACTACACATGCGCCAGAGGTAAGGATCATCCCACACATAAAACCTAGACTCACTTTTTAATTTTTAGAATTGATGTTTCTTTAAATTTGTAGGTATTTCATAGGCAACAAGGTAGTTCACTAAATCAGCATACCAAGGATGCGTACCTGAGATGGTATAGAGATGCTCATCGGGGAAAGTGTCCTGAAGTGGTACCTGGTCCAAGGTGTCATCCTCTAGTGTGTGAGTAAGACTACTCATGTGGTCTGCCACCAAATTCTCTGATCCCTTCTTGTCCTTTATCTCAATATCAAATTCCTAAAGAAGGATCATCCAACAGATAAGTCGTGGCTTTGCATCTAGCTTCTTTAAGAGGTACCTCAAAGCTGCATGGTCATAAAAAACAACTACTTTAGAGCCCAATAAATATGAACGGAATTTATCTAAAGTAAATATGATAGCAAGAAACTCCTTTTCTGTGGTTGTGTAATTTGATTGGGCTGAATCCAGTGTCCTCGATGCATAGGCGATCACATGTGAACGTCCTTCCACCCTCTGAGACAAGACAGCTCCAACCGCGAAGTTGGAGGCATCACACATAAGCTCAAATGGAAGGTCCCACCGCGGGGGCTGTATGATTGGTGGAGTGGTCGGACACTTCTTCAGCTCATCAAATGATACCCTGCACGAATCATCAAAATTGAAGTCAATATCTTTTTGAAGCAATCGAGATAAGGGTAGAGCGATCTTACTAAAATCTCTGATGAAGTGTCGATAAAATCCAGCATGTCCAAGGAATGATCGAATGTCACGCACACATGTAGGATATGGGAGGGATGAAATAATGTCTACCTTAGATTTATCAACTTCAATGCCACGTTGTGAGATTATATGACCTAAGACAATTCCCTTTTCGACCATGAAATGACATTTTTCAAAATTTAAGACCAGATTCTTCTCAATACAACGATGCAACAAATCACCCAAACTAGAGAGACATTCATCAAATGAGGACCCATAAACTGTAAAATCATCCATAAATACCTCCATGCAGGTCTCAATGAAATCTGATAAAATACTCACCATGCATCTATGGAAGGTACCTGAGGCATTTCAAAGTCCAAATGGCATCCTTCGATAAGCAAAGGTACCGAATGGGCAGGTGAATTTCATCTTCTCCTGGTCCTCTGGAGCTATAGGAACCTGAAAATATCCAAAAAATCCATCCAAAAAAACAATAGTGTGTTTTCCCAACAAGTCTCTCAAGCATCTGATCAATAAATCGGAGGGGGAAATGGTCTTTGCGAGTGGAATGATTTAGTTTCCTATAATCAATACACACACGCCAACTATTTTGCACCCTCATTGGAACTAACTCATCTTTCTCATTTTTAACAACAGTAACACCACTCTTTTTAGGCACAACCTAAATAGGACTTACCCACTGAGAATCTGAAATGGGAAAGATTATACATGCCTCAAGAACTTTCTCAAATTCTTTTTTAACAACTTCCAGGAGTGTGGGATTGAGTCTCCTTTGTGGTTGTCTCACTGGTTTAGCCCCATCCTCCAAGAGAATCCTATGCATGCAAATGGATGGGCTAATACCTGATATGTCTGCCAATGTCCAACCAATTTCCCTAATGTTATCTCTCAAAAGATTCAAAAGTTTTTCTTCATGTTCAAAAGAGAGATTGTTAGCAATGATAACAGGTAATCTATCACTACTCAGCAGGTATGTATATTTAATATTTGGGGGCAATGGCTTGAGTTCCAATGTAGGGGGATGATGTATAGATGGAGAAATTGATGCAACAGACATATCTGCATAATGAACATCAGTATCAGAATAAAAATCATCACAATTAGAAAATAATGCATCAAATCCATCAGTGTACTCAACAGCCATGTCATAATTAGAGTTCACATGATCAAAATCAGAATATGATTCCATTTCAAAATCAAATCTTAGAGAGTCTTGTTCCTTAGAAACGGGTGTGGAAGTACTCTTAGACATCAAACTAGAACCAATACTCATAATCTCCCTAAGCATAGGACAATCCAATTCCATGGTGTTTTTACTTGGTGGTTCAAAATGGGAGATAACAAAAGCAGAATGGTCCTCTGAGGGGTACTTCATGGATTCCATGACATTAAATATCACAACTTCATCTCCAAACTCCATGGAAAGTGTACCCTCATTGACATTTATGATAGTTTTTGTAGTTTTGAGGAAGGTCCTACCTAAGATTATGGGGGCATGAGAACTTACCTGATCATCCTCCATGTTAAGAACATAGAAATCTACTGGAAAGATCATGTCTCTTACCCGGACAAGTACATCCTCAAGGACTCCCGCTAGATATGATGTAGCTCTATTTGTCAACTACACCACTACTCTTGTTGGCTTCAACTCACCAACCTATAAATAAGAGAATACAGAGTGAGGCATCACATTTATTGAAGCTCCTAAATCACAAAGAGCATCAGAGAAGTGAAACTTCCCTATGGTACATGGGATGGTGAATGTCCCGGGATCCTTGCACTTTTTTGGCATTGCTAGAGTTGGTGTAATGAGTGCTGAGACATTCCTTCCAAGGTTGATCCTCTCATTTCCCTTGAGCCCTCTTCGATTGGTACAAAGTTCTTTTAAGAATTTTTCATACCTTGGAATTTGCTTAATGGCTTCAAGTAGAGGAATGTTGATCTCCACACGCTTGAATATATCCAAAACCTCATTTTGCATTTCTTCTTCAGCCATCTTCTTGGTTTTAACAACCCTGTTGGGAAAAGGAAGGGGTTTAGAAGGAACATCATTAATCTTTTTCTTACCTTTATCTTTCTCCTTGGATTACTCATCAGTTGGTTTGGAATGTGGCTTCTTTGGAGTATAGGTGAATCCTGGTGGAATGGTGGGTACAGATGTATCGTTCATTTTCTTCCCACTTCTTAATGTGATGGCACTAACATTCCCATTTGGATTTGGAGTGGGTTGGGAAGGTAGATTTTCGGAATTCTTACTTACAAGTTCATGGAGGGTGGTGGCAATCTGGCTCATTTGATTCTTTAACTCCCTCAGCTCTGAACCTTGACTCTTTAGCTCATTCTGTTGATTAAGAACAATTTGTTTCAAAAGATCATCAGTGTTAGAGTATACCTTGTGTTGGAGATTCCCTTGTTGCTTAATCATTGATGTTTGAGCTTCGAATCTCCTTTGGGGTTGTTGGAAACCCTATTGGTAAGGTGGAGGCTGCTGGAAGTTTGGTTGAAAAGGGGGCCTTTGTTGTTGTCTAGAGTCATACCTCATGTCTAACTGATCTTTCCACCCTTGGTTGTATGCTGGATCAAACTTCTTTTGGGGATATGGTTGTTGTTGTTGCTGCTGATATGGTCTCCCAGGGAACACTGCTGCACAATCTTCTGTTTCTTGGAGTTGTGGGCAACAGTCAGTTGGGTGGCTTGTCTCAGTGAAAATACCACAAGGCCTTGAAGGAGGGGGTAGATATGTCTTTTGTGCCAAAGTAATTTTCCTTACCATAGTTGTCAATTCTTCTAACTTGGTATCAATCAAATGACTCTCAAGAGAAGAAGGACTTACCTGATGTACTCCCCTGATATGTGGTGTACCTCGATCACCAAATTGTTGGGAGTTTTGGGTCATCTTGTCGATCAATTCATGTGCGGTTGCTGGTGTCTTGTCCACCAATGCTCCTCCAGCCGCAACATCTACCATGCTTCTCTCTATAGGTGTGAGTCCTTCATAGAAGTACTGGATGAGTAATTTCTCACTGATTTGGTGATGTGGGCAGCTTGCACACAACTTCTTGAATCGCTCCCAGTACTCATACATTGACTCTCATTGTGCTTGCTTGATCCCCGATATCTCCTTTTGAATGGATGTTGTCCTTGATGCTGGAAAAAATCTCTGCAAGAAAAGACGTTTCAAATCGTTCCAACAAGTTACATCTTCGGGTTGCAAATAATACATCCATTCTTTTGCAGCTTCATCAAGTGAGAATGGGAATGCTCTTAATTTAATTTGATCTTCAGAAACATTTCTTGGTTTTAAAGTTGAGAAAACCACATTAAATTCCTTAAGGTGTTTGTTGGGATCCTCACCAGATAAGCCATGAAACTTTGGAAGAAGGTGAATTAATCCAGATTTCAATTCAAAGTCCGATTCGAGATTTGGGTATGCAATACAATTTGGTTGATAGTTAATATCAGGTGCAGCCAATTCTCGAATGGTTCTATTAAGTTCATTTCCATTATTTTCAGTCATTGGTTCTTCTTTTATGTTTGAATTTGAATAACTTCCAATTCCAATGTTTCCAAAAGAGAGGAATTCACCAACTGGTTGAATATTGAAACTTCTCGTAGACTGAGAATGTCTGATTCAAGCCCTAAGGCTACGTTCAATCTCAGGGTCAAGATCTAAGAGATCTTTGGGATTAGTTCGTGTCATAGATCAAATAAAAATGAAAATAATGTGAGTGGACCATAGTAAAATAAAAATGGGAAGTTGAGTTTATGGTCCAAAAAGAAAATAAGAGGATGAAAAAAAAATGAAAACTTGAGAAAGGGTAAAGATGAAAGTGAGAGGTGAAGAAAATAATAAAATGAAAAATAAAAGAAATACCTCTAAATGGTTGAATAAATTACTTGCCTCCCCGGAAACGGTGCCAATTTGAAAGAGCGCTGTCATGGGCGCCCTCAAATGATTAATGTGATTTTGGGGTACTTAGGTGCAGCAGAGTGGCTGACCAAGGTCGTCTCTCAAAGGAGGAAGTGAATTTAACAACTTATTAAAGGTATTATAAAAATAAAATAAAAGAGAATAAAATAAAAACACTACTTTAAAGGATTGGGTTTTTTTTATAGTTTATGAATCTAGAATAAGTTTGCTGGAAGAAGATTGTATATTTTTTTTATTTTTAGTTTTGAAATGAATTTCGATTAAAATGACACAACAAGAAGATGTTTTTTAGAAATCTATTTTAAAAGGCGTAATCGATATAACTCTACCTCTCTATTCACTTATTAATAATTATCATTTAAATCAATATCCACTTAATTATGATCCCCTAATTTTTTATCCCTCGAACCCTACGAGAGTTAACTTAACCACAAAGATGAAATTACTTAAACCCTAGGCTAGCTTCGGAACACGCAATCGCAGCACCCTGCTTTGATTGTTGTTCTAAGGATAGCTTATGGTCAGTGATTAATTAGAGCACATATCCATTCTGGAAATGAGGATGAATTGTGTTTATGGATTATATTTTAACTCTACAAATTTATCCCGTGTGGTCTTGTATTACCGATTAAGATTACGCTCTCACAATTTACACAAAATCCCGACCTCACGTGTTTTTGTGTTAATTGTTCAATTGCTTGCTTAGTTTCTTGTAATTTAAAAACACAATTCATGGATCATATTATTTAAATTACAGCAGCTCATTGATTCAAAATAATTAAATGAAGAGGGTATAATATAGATCGATTACTAAAAGACTACTCTTCCATGGGTGGCGTAATCATCGTAGAAGCTTTTTGCATGTGCAAAGGTTTATAATGGGTATAACCCAATAACGCTTCTACTAAATAATTCCAGACCAAATAGTAAGATTAAGAGAAGAAATTTAAACAAAATATAAGAAAATAGAATAAATAAAAGAATAACAACAAAGTTTATTACATAAACAAAATCATTACAACATGAAGGAGAAGAAGAAGGCTTCGTCGAAGGGATCCTTGCTTCAAGAGGTACCCTTATTTAAATGGTTGTAGAATTGGAGTGGATCCACTTATCCTATTACCTCAACTTCCCAAAGCACTTCCCCACCCCACCAAATGATAAAAACACCAATTTATAGAGTGGTGGGGAGGCTAGGTTCAAACTGGTTTCAAGTGTGAATGGGGAATCTCGGCCAAATATTTTATTCCAACTAGAACCGACCATTTGACCACCAAAACGAGTTAATTGGCCGGCCTTCCAGAATTATCAAATGTGAGGATATGGGTCCTCTATATCCTCTACAAATTTGGGCTCAATCCAGGCCCATATGAAGGAGTTATGGCCGAAATAAAGAAGCTTCTCTATTCTGGCGAGTCCAGCCCAACTTTGACTTCATGACCCATTTTAAACAACCAAATGCACTCTTTAGCTCTAGTGTCCTGAATTAAAGTTGTATATAATTAAGTTAGGAACACTTTTACAAAATTTAAAATTCAAATAATAAATATAAAAATATTTATCATCGAAATACTACAGTGCACTATAAAGGGTAAAACTAGAATTTTCACCAAATTTTCAAATGAATGATCAAATCCCAAATATTTTATAAATAAACATATTTAACATAATGTGAGGAAATTATATCATTTATTATCAATAAAATATTCAATAAAATAGTGTTTTATCAATGCCATTTTTTGAGGGGTATGAAACATATATCTGGCAAAGTGTTTATTATCTTTTAACATAAAAAACCACTAACCTTAAATTTTCTTTTATATCAGTGATCATTGGATGTTAGGTGTTTTTTGTCCAAGAGATAAAACACTTTACTGGATATGCTCTGTCCATGGGGATGTGTGGGAAAGTTTTCAGAATATGTTGGAAAATTAAGTTTCAATATCTTAATAGTTTTTTATATTATAATGAATTTTAAATTTATCCCATTAGTATTGTTTTCTAACAGGGGATGGGTCTACTTTCGAAAAAAAACAATGAAAATGAGTTCCAAAATCAAATACGTAAAAGTAAAGGTAAATATCTTTTTATAATTTGTACTTTTTGATGTATTACATAAAAATTATATTTAGAATTGACACTCATTTAAACATAATTTTCATGAACAACAAGGCATCATCGAATGCGGATATTATATGTTAAGATTTAGGTATGAAATAGTTACAATTGGAACACTTTTGAAGTTTGACCTGGTAAGATTTCCTTATAAACTTTTCCATAATATTTCATTTGATTTATTCATTATACATGTTAACTACTATCCTTTTAATTTTTAGCTATTTGATAACCCTCAACCCTATAGTTCTCAAGAGGTCAAACACTTACAAGTGGAATGGTCAAATTATTTTATAAGTTTTATTGGATTTTAGTTTGTTTGTAGTGTAAAATGTAATTTTGAATATTGTAATTAGAATTGTGTATTCGGTAGTTTTTTTGGTTGGATTTAGGTTTTTTTAGTTAACATTGTAAGTTTTGAATGCTATATATGTGAATGTGTAATTTTTCTCTGGTTCTTCTTGTTTTGGTCTAGTTGTGATGTTTTTCTGGTTTGGATTCTGGTCTGGTTTTGGTCTGCTTTTGGTCTAGTTTCTGTTTGTTTTATACTTTGGCAGAGCATATTAATGGTTTCATTGGGGGTGGGGGTGTCTGGGGTCTACTTGTTTCATAATTTGGCAGAGAATAGTAATGGTTTCATGGGGGTGGGGGTGTTTGGGGGGGTTATCCATTGGGGGTGGGAGGGTCCAGGGGGTGGGGTTGGGGGGGGGGGGTTGTCCAGGGGATGGGGGTGTCTAGGGGGTGGGGGTGTCCAAGGGGATAGGGGGTATCCAGGGGGTGGGGGGTTGTCCAGTGGGTGGGGGTGTCCAGGGGGTGGGGGGTTTCCAGGGGGTGGGGGTGTCTAGTGGAGTGGGAGGGGTTATCCAGTGGGGGGTGTCCGGGGGGGGAGGGGGCTGTCCAAGGGGGTCGGTGGTGTCCAGGGGGTGGGGGATGTCCAGGGGGTGGGGGCTGTCCGGTGGGGTGGGGTGGTGTCCAGTGGGTGGGAGGGTGTCCAAGGGGGAGGGGTTGTCTAGGGGGTGTGGGTGTCCAGGGGGGTGGGGGTGGGGGTTGTCCAAGGGGATCGGGGGTGTCCAGGGGGTGGGGGCTGTTGGGTGGGGTGGGGTGGTGTCCAGTGGGTGGGGGGTTGTCCAGGGGGGTGGGCGGGTGTCCAGGGGGTGGGGGGTTATCCAGTGGGGTGGGTGGTGTCCAAGGGGTGAGGGGTGTCTAGGGGGGAGGGGCTTTCCAATGGGGTGGGGGTGTCCAGGGGGTGGGGGTTGTCCAAGGGGGGAGGTGATGTCCAGGGGTGGGGGCTGTCCAGGGGGGGTGGGGGTTGTCCAGTGGGGTGGGGTGTCCAGTGGGTGGGGGCTGTCCAGGGGGGTGGGCGAGAGTCCAGGGGGTGGGGGTTGTCGAGTGGGGGTGGGGTGGGGTCCAGTGGGTGGGGGTGTCCAGGGGGTGGGAGGGGTTGTCCAGTGGGGTGGGGGGTGTCCAGGGGGTGGGGGGCTGTCCAAGGGGGTCGGTGGTGTCTAGGTGTGGTGGGGGCTGTCTAGTGGGGTGGAGTTGTGTCTAGTGGGTCGGAGGGTGTTCAGGGGGTGGGGGTGGGGGTTGTCCAAGGGGGTGGGGACTATCCAAGGGGGTAGGGGTGTCCAGGGGGTGGGGGGTTGTCCAGTGGGTGGGAGGGTTTCCAGAGAGGTGGGGTGTTCAGGGGGTGGGGGGCTGTCCAGTGGGGTGGGGTGGTGTCCAGTGGGTCGGAGGGTGTCCAGGGGGTGGGGGGGCTATCCAGGGGGTAGGGGTGTCCAAGGGGGTGGGGTGGGGGGTTGTCCAGTGGGTGGGAGGGTGTCTAGGGGTGGGGGTTTCTAGGGGGTTGGGGGTGTCCAGGGGGTGGGAGGGGCTGTTCAGGGGGTGGGCGGGTGTCCATGGGGGTGGGGGGTTTCAGGGGGTGGGAGGGTGTCCAGGGGGGGTCGGGGTGTCCAGGGGGTGGGGGCTATCCAAGGGGGTAGGGGGTGTCCAGGGGGTGGGGGTTGTCCAGTGGTTTTTGTCTGGTTTTGGTCTGTTTTCTTCTTGTTTCAGGTCCTCTTTGGCAGCGCATTGTAATGGTTAAACTATATTATTAAAAAAAATTGGTTTTTACATTAGTTATTTTATAACCAACATAATAAATGCATGGGAATGGTTTTTTACGTCATTTATTTAATAACCAACATAGTATATATGTTTTCACGTCGGTTATTTTTTAACTCATGTGAAAAACTGATTCACAAACTAGTTTATCACTTCAGTTATGAAAATATTTGACGTGATAATCTTGTGTTTCATGTTGGTTTTCTAATAATCGACGTGAAAAACGCTTCAGAGGGGTTGTTTATTACATCAGTTATTTAATAACTGACGAAATAAACAACATATTACGACGATTATTTAAAAACCGACGTAATAAATCATGACTACCAACCGTTTTCCACATCAGTTTTTTAGGAACCGACGTGAAAATGGGTTCAGATTTCGGTTTTTTATGTCTGTTTTAAAATAACCGATGTAAAAAACAATATTTATAATGTCCCCTACAATAACTTCATCCAAAAACATATATAAAAAATGAAAAATAACCAACGTAAAAAATGTTTTTTGCACTAGTGTTATATATATATATATATCCCTTCTCCCACTTTCCATAGGATTGGTGTCTGCTGGTTGTGTCATAGGATCTCTATGTTTCTACTTTGTGTATTTTTAAATTATATTTTTGTTAATGTTATGTGAAATTTTGTTCCTATTCCTCCAATATATTTTTTGTTTGGTGTTTTTCCTTGATTTGTTGAACTGTATCTCTTCAAAAATCATGAAATCAGAGTACTAATCCAAGTTCATGAATTCCCAGGGGAGGATACTAAGTACTCCAATCACTTTTTCTAATTTTGAATATCTTATTCAATTGAGAGGAGGCAGCAAAGTTTATTCATGTTTGGTTTGGAGACCAATAAATTTCTCTAATGATCTTCATGTCTCTTTATAACCTCATAAAATCCATTATCCACCCCTTGTTATAGCTATTGTTATACCCAATGCGATGGAGGAAGTTAGGTACATGAAAAAAGACGATGGAGTTGGGTGAAGTTTGATTATTTGTCTATGATTATAGACTGATCAATATTCAAAACCATAGAGGATTTGAAATTTAGCACACTTATAATATTTCTAAAATTATATATTATTTTATAATTCATATTATTGAATGATGGTGTATGAATACTAGTTATTCCATTATCAAATAGATGATGAAAATATAGTTGGATAAAGATGGTTATTAATGGGTATACACTGGATTCATCCCTTTCGTACTAACATCAATTTAGGATTGTCTGATACTTTATTTTAATTGTCTGATACTTTATTTCCAGGGGGTGGGAGGGGGGTTGTTCCAGGGAAAGGGAGGGGGGCTGCAGGGGGAGTGGGGGGGGGGGATGTCCAGAGAAAGGGAGGGGGATATAGGGAGAGGGAGGGGGGTTGCAGGTGGAGTGGGGGGGGGGTGTTGTCCAGGAGTAGGGAGGGGGCTGCCCAGGGGGGGTTGTCTCGAGGAGGGGAGGGAGGGGGTATGGCTAATCACACTAAATAACTAGGATGGAGGGGGTGTCCAGGTGGGAGAGTGGGTGGGGGTGTCCAGGAGTGGGGGTGTCTAGAAGTGGGGGGTGTCCAGGAGAGGAGGGGGCTATCCAGGGGGTGGGAAGGGGGTTGTCCAGGGGGTGGTAAGGGGGTTGTCCAGGGAAAGGGAGGGGGGATGCAGGTGGAGTGGTGGTGGGGGGGGATGTCCAAGGTTAGGGAGGGGGTTGTCCAGGGGGCTGTCTTGGGGAGGAAAGGGAGGGGGTCTGGCTAATCACACTAAAGAACTAGGAGATCAAGAGAAAAGTGAACTGATATGATCATGGCCTATCTAATTGTATAGGTTCTCATCAGGCCCTCTCTAAAACTGAGAAATGCATTCCTTTAGTACCTTCAATGGGACCTTTGATATTGCATGGGGTCCTTAGAGAGGCATAAGTGGTCAGGGTCCAAGCAGGGTTGGACCTGATGTCTGATGTGGACGCGCTAGCACTCATTCCCTTTGACCTGACATGGGAGATTACACTCTTAGAGGCTCTTGATATATGTAACTATTAGGTTTATAACCCATCTATGATGGTGGTATCACTAGGAAAATGTTATAATTTATTCTAAAATTGAATAATCCTATGAAATTGAATACACCATCATGTATGTGTTATATTGTATAACATATAGAGATTTCTCCCTTTTTTATTGTCAATAAATGAAACCTTTTGGATTCTATGTTGTTGTTGAAATTTATTCCTCTTATTTTCTCATCCATGTAATCCTAACAAAACAATATTTATAAGTCAATGAATCATGTTGAGCCTCTTCTAAAATATTAATTCAATCAAAGGAAATATGGACATGTAAAGGTTGTAACAGGTAACAATTGACATTTTATTAATGTATTCTTTCATATTAATGTTTAATTTATTTCATTACTGTATTAATAACATAATATTTTTTTTCTTATATAGGTGATTTTTTTTCCTGAGTTTGAATGCTTTGTTCGGCAACTAATACCATGGACGACAATTTTTGAAAGGGGATCACGGATGAAAAAATGATGAAACATTAATGTTTTTAACTGTTTATTGGATAATTGTAATTGTAACCATATTAAACATTGTTTGAAATGTATATAGCCGTGTTTTTTTTTGTATTCATAATTTCAAGTAAATGTATATAGCATTATTTGGGAAACTCTTGTGCGTGTTGTTTTGTTCTTTTATGCTTTGTTTGTGTGTAGGTGTTGTTTGTACTATGTGTGCAGATGTTGTCTCAGGTGTGCAGGTGTTGTGCTGGTGTTGGGTTTACTCAGTCAACTTAGCCTTTATCATCGCTCAAAATAGCGCTGATAAAGGGAGACTTTATCAGTGCTTAAAATAGCGCTGATAAAGATGGCCCTTTATCAGTGCTTTTTTTAGCACGGATAAAGGTGACCCTTTATCAGCGCTATTTTAAGCACTGATAAAGGGGACCTCCCTTTATCTTCATCATGATTAACACTGATTTTCTAGTGCTTTTAAAGGTGGTTTTTAGCGCTTTTAAAAGCCTTATTTGTAGTAGTGAGAGAAATAAATCTTTAATAGGAAGTGATATTTGTTTCAAAAGTAAAGAAACTTAAAAGAAAAATATATCACTGATTCACCCCTCCCCCTCTCAGTGATGCTTGATCTTGACTGGTCAATTATAGTAACTTGTGGCATAATTTTCAGATCACTCTTACAATCAATATTACAAATGTAATAACTTAACTGGTAAAATTTAATAATCTCTTAAAAGAAACATAACTGGTTAACTTCATCTCCTTTCTCAATGCATTAGAGAGCTATATCGGGCTCACTCATTAATGGTTTATAACAAAACCACTCATCTATGATATATATGAGAACCACATGTCATCATAAACAATTTCTAAGAACTATAATATAATCATAAAGCATGAAATCATTCATTTTTAATCATTACACTCATAAAAATATTCTTTGTACACACACAAAAGAATTTCCAAATATTGAAATATATATCCCATTTAAAACCTTTTTTAAAAATATCTAGAACAAAGGGAAGGAAGGTTTTTCTTTGAAGAAAACATGAAAGCTTATAAAGGAATCCAAACATCAAATAACGGTTAAAGTGGTGTGAAGAATCATTGACGTTGTATACGTTAAAATAAAACATTCATTTTTCCATTTTGTAAAAAGTTTTGTATAAAATATATAAAAAGATTCCCCTTGAAAACTTTTGAAAGAAATTCAAAAGTAACATAAAATGTCCCTTATAATTCATTCATACCCATATAAATATATCCATAAAATAATTTTAAGAATATGGACATGGAAGAATTTTTTTTAGAAAATAAATCTTTAAAATAATTAAAAATGAGGTTTTAAGATAAAGTGTCTCTTACCTTGAATATGAATCATCACGTAAGTTCTTTATCTTCCCGAATAATAAAATCATGTTAATTATTTAATTTCTAATGAACCATTTTCAAGTTTACTATTCTTTTTATTTTATTTATTACCGTGTTATATACAATTACTTAATCAATTGAGTTCACGTCAGATGTTTTGACGATATTCAACCCATATGTCCAAAATTACTTTGGTAGGTTGACTATGGTTAAAGGGGTCATTATTACATAATATGCAGGATAATAATCATGAAATAATGATCATTTTGTATATTAGTTATAATTTTAAAACCAACCATGAAATATGGTTATGAAAAAATGAATTATGTTACAATCATGGAGATGAGTGGGTGTGAGGTGTGACCCGCCTATATTGATAGATTGTTGTGTCGAACCATCATCGATCGGGTCGTAAACCTTGGGGATGCTCTTTCATCTCAGCTGACATCAGCTCCTTTCCGGTTGGGGCCTCTCCGGAGTGATCCCTTCATGGGAAGGGGGGTTTCCTCATGTGGAGGGTTCAAAAAGGACACACTTGGGAAATTATCTTTTAAGTGAGAGAGAATAGAGATTATAGGTCATACGTACGCATGATTAATGTTTCCTTCTTTTCAATAAATATGATGGAGAAAAAGGTAAGTATTATATTGTCTTTACAAAATGGTGATTATATCACATGTGTTATATTATTTTTTTAAATACACTTATATATGTCATCCATGTGATGTGTCCATGAAAAACGAATCACATCACTTCGTGGAGGTAGTAGTCCACACGTACGCAAAAACGACATTATCACTTTTCAATGGATGGAAATGTAAGAAAACAGATGATATGTTATCTTTAAAGAATGTTAATGATGCCATGAATATCATATATATACATTAAATCCATCATTATAACCATCTGTGGGAGGCGGTGATGAAAAACAAATTACATCAGTTCGCGATACAGTAGTCCTCTTTACACACAAACGATGGTTTCGTTTCCCATTTGATGGAAGAGGGAGAATGATATATGTTATTATATTAACATAATAACATCTCAGTATATGGAAAATATTGGTGCTATTATTTTATCGTATTTGAAGAAGATTTGAAGGAGGCATAACAAGAGCTAAAATGAAAATACTTGGTTAAGAATTATACATCTTCTTTGGACAACCTCTTTAGGTTTATACCTAAAGCCTTTCTATGTTAGTTTTCTGATCAAACCAGGGCCACTGGGATGTGGGGGATGTAATGAAGGGATTTTTCAGGGCTTGGATGAACCAAAAGACTCTTGAAGTGTGAATATGAGAGGAGAGGGGTGTCCTTTTAAAAGTGGGGGAGATGACACACTTTGGATTTTTTAAAAGATTAAAATATATTAATATCTTACTCAATCCAAATGGCTCCAAAAATGAACTATTATTTAACCTTAGATGATATAGGGTTGGAATATGTCTAGATAATATAATATAGACAAGTTTATAGGTCATTATAACTCTTATCACTTAAGTTTAACCCCCGATAAACTTGTTTTAACCTTATTTGTGCTAATAGGGTTTTACTGTTTTCTCTATTCATTGTGACCAACAATTAAGTTGATCTTATTAAATAATATTAATTATGATGATTCCAAATATGAAATTCATTTTATCAAATCGAATTCATAGAAGTTCCGGAAATTAATTTAAAATTAAACATAAAAAACGCGATGAAAAATGATTTTTCAGAAGAATGTCTTTTTAAGTATAAAAATGTTTTTATATCAAATTCAAGTATAATATTCATTCCAAATACCATAATTAGATTATTAATAATATAATTGAACTAATGTTTCTTTGAAACCAATTTAAAACAAAATGGAACTTTATAAATTCATGAAATGAAAGTCATTTTCAATAAAAATCAATATTTTTCATTGTTTATTGAAAAATCAAACTTTTCATAAAATTCTCAAAAAATTAATCCTAAGCTAGTTTTGAAATGTTGAATTAAAAAATGAAATTCATTTTTAAAAGTCAAATTCTATAATTTGAAAATCAAACTTTTAAATTAAACCATATAATGCATGAAAACCCAGTTTGGTTCGAAATAAGACTTTTTCCCTTTGACTGAATAATTATCTAATAATCTTATAATGACCATAACTCTATAAAATCTAACTAATGAATACTAATGAGACATGAAAATGATTTACCTAATTGTTATAATGTTCCTCAACCACCCCATCTATACATTCATACAAATCTCATTCAATATCCTTTCTTCTCTTCATAATTTAGCAACTTTTTTCACAATCACGAACTATATTTCTCTTTTTTTAGATCAGAGGCCATCTATCTACAATATTGGAAAATTCTACGATTTAGTTGTTCAAGAACCATATAAATATTCTATAGGCCCTTAGGACGCAACTCAGTGGTAGCAGCCTAGTGGAGTGTCAAACAGGTCTCGGGTTCGGGTCACTATCGGTTTCTTGCATACGTGCATTGTGTATTTTCATTATATCTTTGTAACTCTCCCTCCTTGACTGTTTGTAATATAAAGTGTTACGAAAAATGGTGGGAGCAATGAAGCGACGAATGATCGACAGAAGAGTAAAAGAGAAAAACAAAAGAACGAGAAGAAGATCTTAGAGAACAAAGATTTACGTGGTTCGAGAATGATTCTTACGTTCATGGATAGGTAGAAATATCACTACAGTTAGAAGTACAAAATTACAAGATCACAGAGTTTCACACATATCGAAACCCTAGCCCGACATCATCCAAAATGGATCGAGGTACACCAATCCAACATAAAGATGCTTCAATTTTCATGTCTATCGTTTGTCCCCCCTTCTTAATCCACATATTAGAAATACCTTTTTTAGTTTCTCATTTCATATACCTTTATAGCTACGCAGGTTCTTCAGTCTCACACATATAAACATTGTTATTTCTAGTTCGATCTTAAGAAATTAACATTCGTTCTTATGTATTTATTTGATTCATATGCTTTGTAATTCTTATTTCCAACTATTTGTAATATAGAACTTGTTTTATGCACAACACATGCAAGGAAATAAATGCGTTCAAAGACTTGACCCCGCGATGTAGAGTCCAAACCCCAACCTTCACACCACCCCAACCCGATGACCGTTTGTAATAATCCTTTTATCATATGGGGTGCAGTGTCATAGGTGATCCCCTGATAACAGGTGAGCCCCTGATATGTTGGGGAAGTTTGAGTGATGTTTATGTTTATTTCTTCGCATCAGAGCCGGTCTTGGGGCAAATCCAACAAGTTCCTGAGCTTGAGCAACCGATGAGATTTCTACCGTGCATGTACTATACATGCACTGTAGTAGCTTTGAAGGGTCCATATTTATGCTTGAGCAACACAAATTTTAAGGAACACAAATTTTAAGGGTAATCTGAGCCGGTTCTAATGCTGTTTATGATTCTTTTCTCTGTACACTTCCCCGGACCCACCTAATGTAATTATCTAGTCCACTTCTTCATTCAATATTAGGTGAGCAGGGAACCCCTTGATTCGATTTAACGCGGGTAGTGTAATTTTCCAAAATCAGTGACGCGAGCAGTCGTCTTCTTCGATCGAAGCTCCTATCGACGGATAGGATCGCTACGAGGAATGACCATGCAATTTCGAGACCAGAGCCATCACAACCGAGAGGCACGAGACAAAGAAGATGACGCAGAGAGGAAAGCCAAGAAGGGGTTCTCGCTGGAGGATTTTGAGATTGGAAAGCCCCTTGGGAGGGGCAAATTTGGCAGGGTCTATGTCGCCAGAGAAATCAAGAGCAAATATGTCGTGGCGCTGAAGGTGGTTTTCAAGCAGCAAATTGAGAAGTACGGTCTCCATCATCAGCTCAAGAGGGAGATGGAAATCCAAACGAACCTGCGCCATCCAAACATCCTCCGCCTCTACGGATGGTTCCATGACAGTGAACGCATCTTCTTGATTCTTGAGTATGCTCATGGGGGAGAGCTGTACAGAGAGCTCCGAAAATCTGGCCATCTCTCTGAACAGCAAGCTGCTACTTACATTTCAAGCCTCACCCAAGCCCTGGCGTATTGCCATGAGAAGGACGTGATCCACAGGGACATCAAGCCCGAGAACCTGTTGCTCGATCATGAGGGCCGCTTGAAGATCGCGGACTTTGGGTGGTCGGTTCAGTCGAGGAGCAAACGGTACACGATGTGCGGCACCCTGGACTATCTGGCCCCAGAGATGGTGGAGAACAAGGCCCACAACCATGCCGTTGATAACTGGACCTTGGGAGTCCTGTGCTACGAGTTCCTCTACGGCGCCCCTCCCTTCGAGGCTGAAAACCAAACGGACACTTTCAGAAGGATCATGAAGATTGATCTCACCTTCCCCGCAGTTCCCCCGGTTTCCGCAGAGGCTAGAAATCTAATCAGCCAGCTGCTGGTGAGGGATTCTTCGAAAAGGCTTCCGCTTAAGAAGATCCTGGGCCACCCTTGGATCCTGAAGAATGCAAATCCAGATGGTACGTGCAAAAAGTAGCTGCTCTATTAGGGTTAGATGATCTTAAACCAATGTCAGTTGCATCTTAACTAGATGAACTCACTATTAAGTACCCAAATGGATCTATTAACCATGTATTATTCAAGGCTGAACAGTTGATTTTTATGAACAACTTCATTGTAATTGTCATGGATGGAATATTCATAAAATCACATAAAAACATATAAAATCACCTTTGTTAAATATGGGAGGATAAATTATTTTTTTTTCTATCAAAATATATCCATTAAATTTCAGGAATCATTGCCCCACACCAATATCCTTTCAATCCTTGAAAGACTACAAATAGTTTCTCATATTACCACTTCAAGTCAAGTTCAGGAACATAGGTCAATAGTATGAAAACCTCTAATACGAGTTTTCCCATACTTATCAGGCCTCATTTATGAACCGATTTCACCAATTTTAATCAATTTAGTCAAAAAATACCCCATCTTCTAATTTCCACCCTCACACACTTGCACATACCTTCCTATAATTATTGCTATCTTCACTCTAAATTGATAATATAATGTTACTATCCTTTTAAAATCATATATATAAATCACCTAGGCTTATTATAACTCTAAATTTCCACTTATAGAACATTGATATTTTGTACGTCATAATAAATTTTAAAGGTTTCTCGGAGGGTGAAGGTGGGTAGACAATAAAGTGATAAATGGTTTACGTTCATAGGGTAGGATCTTTTTGTAAAATGTGTGATTTATATTTAAATAATCATAGAAATATTCCTCTCTCATTCTCCATCAAATCACCCATCCAAATCTCTCCTTATAATATTTTGACGTTCACCCATCTGATAATTCTTAGAACATACAATTTTTCTTTTTCTCAATTACATTATTTTGTTTTTTACAGAGAGGTAGAAAAATATATGAACTTTTAAAAGGTGTGTGAATTCTCATTCCTAAAAGAATGATAACACCTCAACATCTTCCTTCATGGAAACAGTATCTCATTGAGCTCCATGAACATTCGTCCCTCACACTTATCCTCAACTATAGCCATCAAATTTACTCTATAACTAGGGATGTGTGGAAAATAGGCACGTAATATAGGTACCTAAAAGGTTGTTCTGGGTTATGCAGGGGTTAACTTAAAGGTCCAATATATGGGTGGGTTCAAATAGTTTAAAAAAGGGATTTTAAATATTGCGCCTTAATCATTTTGGCACAAATCTCAATTTACCACAAGCCTTGATAAAAGTTACAACAAGATCAAGTTGTCACACATAAAAGTTGTTTTTCAAACAAAGAATGAATTGTAAGAAAATATCAATAGGTTTCTAAACCTGTTGAACATATTATCATTCATCTTTGTTTTGATATTTAGATTCAATTAGTCGTTCACTAATTACTTCATGCAGTAATCTAACATGGGTGCTAAGAGATATTAATCCTCATCAACCAATTAATCCCTCCCCTACACATAGATGTCATTATCTCCACCACAACAATTCTTTTCTTCTTAAATTAAGAACTTGATGAAAAAATTGGATAATAATAAATTTTGGTTAGGTAGAGATACAACACGATGTTATTTAACTGAATAGAAAAATGTTGACGAGTCTCATTTCTAAGTTCTTACAACTTCTTTTGCATAATATCCTACAAATTCAAAAGTATTTTTAATTTGTTTTCCAATCCATAGATGAAAACAAAAAATAAAATGGATAAGATATGAAAAGAAAACATAATAACATAGGTTGCCTCCAATATGCTCTATGTTTTTAATCTTTAGCTTTAATTTTTTCTTTTTTGTTCCTCTAAAGTTGATTTGGATAGTTCCCACTATGAGTAACCATTTATAAAATGTTTTAGCCTCTGTCCATTTAAAATAAATGGTTCTTCGTCTAATACCATAACTTCTATTGCTCCTTTGAAATGCAACATTATAATCTAAAATGGCCCTGACCATATGTGTCAGGCATGTGAGCCCTTGGGAGGACTCGACCTGGCTTTTGGAGAAATGGTCTTTCTTTGGGAGTTTCTTATATCCCTTCTCTCCCTTCTTCTTCATCTTCTTCTTTTGTAATTCTGTTCTTGCTACTGAAATAATTCATCTTTTTCTTTTGTAATTATGTTCTTGCTACTGAAATAATTGAAGCTATTGTGCTGTTGTTCTATTCTTTCTACTCTAATTCATGCTTTGCGTCCATTATTTGGCACAAGACCTAACAATTGGTGCTTCCATTGAGTTCGCCTGACGATCGTAGAAGGAACTCAGGAAACTGTTTCTTCATCGTGAAAGAAAAAAGAGCTGCTGAGAACGTTCGTGGAGAAACGGGCTGTGCGCAGTACTCGACAGTTTGAAGTTCATTGGAGCAAGCCGAACACTGTGCGGTTGTCGCAACGCCTTGGCCTCTGCTGTGTTGAGAGAGGCGATCGTGGCTGGAAAAAAGTTGTGGCGAGCTGAACGACGAGAGAGGCGTTCGTGGTGAAATCGACTTCATCGGAGAGAAGTTGTCGGGACAGGTACGACTTCGTGGAAGGAAAAAAAAGGCTAGCGGGTTAACCTCTCCCCTGGACCTCTTTTCTTTTGCGCGTTTGCTTGTGCGATGAGTTCGCTGGGTGACTCACAAGCTGGTTAGCATGCGAATTGAGAGAGGTTCTTGATCGCTGCTCTTGAGAGATGATTGCTGGGAAAAACAACCGTGATCGTAGCAGTAAGAACTACGTTCTAGGTTGTGCACCGTGGTCGGTGGACAAGTCGTTACGAGAAGATTGCGATCACTGCTGGACAATCCTTGTGGAACGAACGACGTCGGACGAATTTTGTTTGTTTAGCTAGTGGTGTGGACGGTCGGTGTGACCGTCTAGTCGGCCGCGTAGTCTGGATGCAGTCAAGGATGAAGAGCAGTATTGCTGCTAATGAATCGGCATACCAAAAGCTGTTATGTAACAATCGTGAGAGGGAGAAAAGAGAAGTAAAAGAGTATTTATTGATGTAGCAATAGAATTACAGGAGTACAGTAAGGAGAGAGAGAAGTATAGGTGTGGAGGAAGGAGAAGATGAAGGTAGGCGGCTCCCTGGAAGACCACTTTCAGAAGAGTAATCCAGTTCTCCCAAGGCCCGGCTCATGCAGCAACTCCCAAGCTGAGCATGAAGCAGTAGAATATTTGTATCCTTCTCTCCCGTTGACCCCCCCTATTTATTCTCCTAGCTGCCAGCAAACAAACCCCCTGGCTGTAACAAACTCACAAGCGGCATCTAACAAACTGACAGCTGGTATCTAACAAACTGACCTAAGTACAACCCACACCTGGACAACCCCCTATATTCCTAACAATTCCCTCCCGCCTAAAAACCACCTTGTCCCCAAGGTGGACCAACAACAGCTCTGCTCGGCTGTTCACTGGTATGACAACCCTCGACTCATCATTACTTCCAGCACAACTCACTCCATAGCCTGCAGTGGGCCACGCCACAACAGAGCTCGCCATTGCAAAAATAAGGCTCAAGTGCACGCCCCTGACAACAACTGAAGCCTTTTGTTCTTCCCAAGCGATATTCAGCTGATCAAACCCATCAATCACTATCTCCCATTGTGCTTTGTAACCAGCAATAACCATATTTTTCGGTCTGTTCAACTTAGTATTAGCAAAACCATAAACCAGTCTCGTGGTGGCAATTTCCCTCTTGGTGGGAATATTTTTCCTTTCACCCATTTTAGCCTCTTCTGTAGCTTTTGCCTCTGCAGCACCAATCTGGTTCAAGAATTCCCCAGTTCGTCAAATGAAAAACCTTTGTAGAGTAATTTTCTTGTCATCACGACCTTTGGTGCCACCTGACAGTTTAGTTTCGGTTTCGGTTTCCCACTTTCCACTGATGCTGCAAGCTAAAATCATGTCAACTCGCCTGGTGTCAACATATTCTGCATCAAAATATTTTGTAGGCAAGATGGGAAAACCATGAGATAAATATTTTCTTAAGCTTCTAATAGTAGTTTCTAGCCCACTTTTTCTTTGGTTTGATCCGGTTCTCGGTAGGACCACTGCCATGTGAAAAGAATCATGAAACTGTGAGTCGGTGTCGACTTTGTGGGCATATCTTAAATCTCCTCGAACATTGGCATGAGCTTGGCCTAAGACTGTCAATATACCCACCATCCAGTAAAATTGTGGAACGAGCACTCTCCTGGTGGATTTAAAATCACATCTTTTGGTGGTCCCAACAAAACTGAAGACTGAACCTCCCTTCAGTAAGGTTAGTGAACCAAAATGGATGTAGTAACCTAGAAACCAAGTGAACAGAACACATGCTCCAAATTCGATCACTAAAAGTCACATATGCCTTAAATTTAAGTTCCCACTAGACACTAGAATCTCTACTACATAAGTCATATCCTGTCCAACATCAATTACAACCATGAAGGATTCCAAATGATGGGAATTTTCCTTTATTTTGCCTACCTTCTCAACTGATATAGCAGTATCTTCAAGGTCCCCATGGCTGTTAGGAAAAACCGGGGCCAATTTTTTTCCCAGATCTACGCCATATATGGTTGCAACAGGTGTTGATCTTACGGCCTTCTGGACCAAAGAGTAGCAGCTTCCTGTGTTTAGGCCATGTCCGGAGCTCGCTTGAGCGGAACAGTCTACTGCAATCACCGCCAAAGGAAACTTTGCATGTGGAGGAGTAAAACCAGAGTTAAAAGCCAGAGAATACGCACTGCCTCGTCCTTTAGTGGCAGGACTAAAATATGCAGCAGCAGTAAACACCACTTCCATAGCTAAAACATTAGGTTTATATTGACAGACCTTATGATATAGTGATGTTTGATCCTCCAAGCCTCCCTTTCGGCCCCCTACATCTGCAGTTTTTGTTAGTAGTCGTTCGTAGCTCCCAACTGCTGTTGGCTGTACTGCTCGCGATCCCTTGTTTCTAGCCCCAACAACCACATTTTTCGTTTTGAACCGCTCGTCCAGCTCATATGTTGCCTCATACTCAAACTTACTTTTCGACTCACCCACGGTAATAAATTCATCAAGCTTAAACAAACTAAAATTCGGTCCAACGTATACCGCAACAAGCCGTTCTGGACTGTTTTCAAGCTGTTCCTTCAGCTCTTCACTGCTGATCATTTTCTGTCTAGCTTGAAAACTCCTCAAGCCTTTTGTCTCTCCATTCGCAATCATTTGATCCACTTCCATGCTAAAATATGGATTAGATATTACCTCGTCAGGACTTACCAGTTTGTTTTCAGGCTGCTGCTCCGCAGGATTGCTACCAAACGTACATGTAGCAGCTTTGTCACCCCACTTTCCAGAATCAGAGCAACGAGACTCTTGCGACTCCAGCTCTCGTGCTTCTGCTCGCAAGAACATCAGCTGTTCTTTTACATTTGTAAGCAGTTCTTGTATCACAGCCGCCTGACCCTGCATAAATCTACCTCTGTAGAAAAATACAACTCCATTCTGAAAAGCCTCCTACAACTTATACGGAGAAGGAAGAGAACTAACTATTGCTTCTTCCAAAGATTGTCCAAAAACATTTCAACCACACACCCTGCAAATTCCAACTAGGTGACGTACGGTTTTCTGACTTCCACACTGTGCTGGACACCACTGTTCACCGCTACTGTCCAGCTCTGTTCGTCGCAACAAAGCTTTGGCTCTCTTCACAACATGTGTCTCCCTCCTGCGATCACGACACTCAACAACCTGATGATCGAGTTTTCCAGCTGCAATTGTGTTCTCCTGCGATTGCTTCACTTCTCTCACTCCGTTGTTCGACCTCTCTTGTGAGTTCCCAGCGATTCGTGTCACAAAGCAGGAAATAAACCAAAGAAAGAGGAAGAACTTGCGCTGCAACACACCGGCGTTTTCCTTCTCAGCAGCAACTTCTCTCTCCAGCGTCCAACAAGCTCGGGTCGTCTTCCCTCGAGTGATCTCTCCAGCAGATCACACTGCGATCGTCCATAGCGCCGTTCGTCTCTCCCACTTTCTTCCCCAGCGGAGTCGCCAAAATGTTATGTAACAATTGCGAGAGAGGGAGAAAAGAGAAGTAAAACAGTATTTATTGATGTAACAGCAGAATTACAGGAGTACAGTAGGGAGAGAGAAGTATAGGTGTGGAGGAAGGAGAAGATGAAGGTAGGCGGCTCCCAGGAAGACCACTTCCAGAAGAGTAATCCAGTACTCCCAAGGACCGGCCCGTGCAACAGCTCTCCCAAGCTGAGCATGAAGCAGTAGAATATTTGTATCCTTCTCTCCCGCTGGACCCCCCTATTTATTCTCCTAGCTGCCAGCAAACAAACCCCCAGCTGGCAAACAAACCCCCAGCTGGCTGTAACAAACTAACAACCGACTGTAACAAACTAACAGCTGACATCTAACAAACTGACAGCTGGCAGCTAACAAACTGACAGCTGGCAGCTAACAAACTGACCCAAGTACAGCCCACACCTGGGCAGCCCCCCTATATTCCTAACAAAAGCTTCTGCGGAAAAATGAAGAGCAGAAGCAAGTACAGGATCAGGAAGAGCGAATGCTGGAGCCACCGTCGATTAGGGAGGTGGTGATCTCCATCCTCCAACGAGCGCTATACGAGCTGAGGGAACTACGGCGGGAATATCGGCTGAAACAATTGAAAGCGGACTTAAAATTTTCAGCTCTACAGGCTGATCCGGTACGGACAACATGTGCAAATGATAAGAAGGTATTTCCAGAGAAATTTCTAAGCAGACTGTACAATAGCGAATTTCTGCTCTAGATGGTGGCGAAGAAAATGGTAGTCCACCTCGATATGCTTCGTCCGTTCATGGATTTGGGAAACCGCTGTATGAAGAGGTAAAAAGTGGAGTATTCTGGCAAGAGTGAGTACTTTTCCGTAGTGTAATAGGCAAGTCGTTTGATGCTGTGGCAGGAGCATCAGACGAAGTGGGAACGATGGTGTCCTCGGCCTGGATGGGGGGTAGTCGATGGGCGACAGGAGTAGACTGTCCCAAAGCGATGACTAGTAGGGGGACACACCAGAGGAGGGTGAATGATGAGAGGAAGACACTCATTGATGGTAGTGTCTGGATGATGAGAGGGAGGAGTGAAAGGAGAGCTCTCAATAAACGACACATCGACAGAGATGATATAGCGTCGTAAGTCTGGAGAGAAGCACCGGTATCCACGCTGAGTGCGAGAATATCTGAGAAAAATACACCAGAGGGATTTGGGAGAAAGTTTAGAGCGGTTGGGGTGAGTGTCCCAAACATAACACAGACACCCAAACACCTGGAGAGGAAGTGAGTGAGGAGGGAGAGGGGAGAAGAGAGTTCGAAATGGAGTTTCCCCTGAAGGATAGAAGAAGGGAGAATCCGAGAAAAATACACTGGAGGGATTTGGGAGAAAGTTTAGAGAGGTTGGAGCGAGTGTCCCGAACATAACACAGACACCCAAACACCCAGAGAGGAAGTGAGTGAGGAGGGAGAGAGGAGAAGAGAGTCCAAAAGGGAGTCTCCTCCTGAAGGATAGAAGAAGGGAGACGATTTAGGAGGTAGGTAGCAGTCAGGATGACATCAGACCAAAAAAGGAGAGACACCTTCATGTGGAATAGGAGGGCACGAGCAGTCTCCAGAATATGACGATGTTTCCGCTCGGCCACTCCATTCTGCTGAGGTGTGTCAGGGCAGGAGGTCTGATGAATGATGCCTTTATCCTTAAGAAACTGCTGAAAGGAAGTGGATAAATATTCTCGTACATTGTTGGAGTGGAGACATTTAAAGGAGGTGGAGAATTGAGTATGAATTTCATTATAAAAGGTCTGAAAGGTAGAAAAAACTTCAGATCGATCACAAAACAGGTAAAGCCAGGTCATGCAGGAGTAGTCATCAATAAAGGTGATATAATTACTGTACCCGGACTGACTAAGAACCCTGCAAGGACCCCAGACATCAGAATGAACACGATCGAAAGGATTCGCTGCACGTGGTTTCGGTCGAGGAACATACGTTGCCCGATGATGTTTGACAAACTTGCAGGATTCACAATGGAAGGATAGGTGAGAACTGAATTGGGAGCAGAGTTTATGTAGGGTGGAAGCCGGTGGATGACCAAGGCGAGAATGTAGGTCAAGAGCACTGGTTGAGGTGGATGAGCAAACAAGAGATGGTGGGGTATCGAACATGTAAACCTCATTCCGAAGATAACCTCGACCAAGTTCCTGATTTGTCTTCCGCTCCTGAAAAACAACACCAAATGAGGTAAAGGTAGCAACACGATTTAAGTCTGTGGTGAGTTTGCTGACGAAGATAAGATTAAATGAACTTTGAGGAACATGAGCGACCGACGTCAAGTGAATAGACGGGGTCAAGGGACATGTGTCAAATCCAGTAATAGGGATTTTTGAGCCATTAGCAACAGTAATTGTAGAGACACCTGTGTACGGATGATAGGTAGTGAATATACCAGAGTCCCCTGTGAGATGTTCTGACGCACCAGAGTCAAACATCCAAGCTGTCTGTTGATGAGAAACACAGACGGTAAAGCTGCTAGTCTGAGCAATGAGGGCTTGAGAAGAGGATGGTGGCACAATTGCCCGATAAGAGTGTATCAAAGCAATCTCCTCCGACGAGAGCGTCGTTCTGTAACGGTCACTGGATGAAGGGGGACCGTCTTGCGGTAGAGCCGATGACAGAGGATGGGACAGTTGCTCGGGCGGTCGTACAGATGCACGGGAAGGCCGACAATGGAAATGAGGGTGCGTCCTTGCAGGAAAGCTGGCGACCGAAGGTGGTGCCGGAGGGCCGCGGGCGGACAAGCCAACCATTGAAGTATCGGTGGGCCGGGTGATTTCCGCCTAGAGGGCGGTGCCTGGTAACTGCTTCTGAAGCAGGTCGGGATGTGCCGCGGGAGCGCCGAGGAGCCGTCGACCCTCCTGCCCCAAAACTGCCCCCAATCTCTGTCCCGAAGCATCACATTCTACAGCAAAATCTTTAATTTTTTTTGGCAAACATAATACTGGAGTTGTCATACGATCCTTACGTTCTTCAAAAGTTGCTTGCGTCTCCTCATCCCACTTAAATCCTTTTCAGTTATGACACTCGGTTTCGCAATTTTCCCAGTCAATAAATTTTCGTAGTATCCGGTAAGACCGAGGAACCCCCTAACCTCTTTCACATTTTGAGGTTCCCGCCAGTTTTCAATTGCCTTCAACTTAATTGGATTCATTGCCACTCTGTCTTCTGAAATTATGTGCCCCAGATACTCCACCTTGTTGTGGAAACGTCGGGAGTCGCAGTGACAAAACAGGTTTGCGGATGAAGAAAAGTCGGAAACAAAAGAAGAACACGAACACCGAGATTTATGTGGTTCGGGACATGATCCTTACGTCCATAGAGAGGCAGAAAAAATCACTATAGTTGGAAGCACAAAATTACATGGTGTTTCAAAGTTCTCATGCACACACAAAATTCTAGCCCGAAAGGGGTTAATAAGGAGGACGAAACACTATTCCACAAACCACATAGAAAGGCTGCTGTGCTACAGTAAAAGGTGGCTGTAAGTCCACATCACTACAGTGTCGCGACCACCCAAGTCCAAGCTGCTACAGTGGCCGACGTTTGGAAGTCCGTGGAGCTGCAGTGTCTTGTCGGTGTCCCCGGTCATCACTACTACAGTAGTCATGCCAAAGTCCGCATTGCTACAGTGCCCTGTCGGTGTCGTCCAGTTAGCTTTGCTACAGTTAGTTAGAGCTGCTATAGTATCTCAAATTTGGGCTGGGGGCCTTCGACCCCCGGACCCCAGAGCAGTGGCGCGTTGCCCCTGCAACCCCCAAACGAGCTCACTGCGGAGCTCGACCCGCGGAGTTGCGGTCTGGTGCGCAGTATGAGCCGCAAACATTCGGCCCAACAACATTCAAATAGGATCAGACTACACCAATCCAACACACCTTTCGGCTCTCAAATGTACATTTCTTCAGATTAGCATGCAATCTGTTGTCTTCTATTAAGTATAACAATGCAACTTCTCAAAGGTTCTTAGCCCATCCTCTACCTTAGAGTTGAATATCATCAAAAAAATACCAGGAACATTGGACGGAAGACATTATTCATTATCGCTTGGAAAGTAGTTAGCGCATTCATCAGCCCAAAAGGCATGATGAAGTACTCGTAGTGCCCCTCATGGGTTTTAAACACTGTCTTCCCGACGTCCCTTTCTCTCATTCGAACCCGATGAAACCCAGACAAGTCTAACTTGGTGTAGTCGGCCCCTCCATGCAATTCATCCATTAGTTCTTCTATCATCGGAATAGGTTACGGGTCTGGAATAGTTAAACTGTTTAAAGCCCGGTAGTCTATACACATCCGCCACCCCCATCTTTCTTCTTTACCATTATAACCCAACTTGAATATGGGCTGTTACGGACATACCCAATTTTCAGTAACTCCATCTGCTTCTCAATCTCATTCTTCATGTGGTATGCATGCTTATAAAGTCTAATGTTCACTGGCTCAGCTCTAGCTTTTAGTCTAATAGCCTGATTTGTTCCCCTATGACCTGAGTTGAAGATTTCAACATTTTTTGTCTATTATTCATTGATAATTACCCCAATTTTAATCAAATTCCCGGGTAAATAGTGTTTTTTGTTGACTTTGTGAATTTGAAACTAAGTGTTAAAATGACTTAAAATGAGGATTTTATTGATCTATTCATTCTTGGAATTAAATTGAGAACCCATACATAAATTGATTTTGATTTTTAACTTGAATGTAAAATTGTAAATTGTAGAATGATAGAGAGGTGGACCAAATACCCAAGATCCTCTCTAAGGGAGGCCTTGAGGTTATTTTATAATGAATAATAAAGACCACAAGTCCGATGTGGGACGCAGACTTCAACACTCCCCCTCAAGCTAAGTCTACCTAGGTTGAACACATAATTAAAGAAAACAAACCAAAGAAAACAATGCAAATACAAAATACTGCAAACACCCCCCCTCAAGCTGGACACGCCCAGTTTGATTACAAAACAAAATGAGACAAAAAAGAAATCATTCGCGATCGCAACTCCCCTTCAAAATGAAAATGATGGATGATGTAAGATGTCGCTGAAATAACCGGATTACATCAGTGGCACGACAAGTTGTCGAGCCACAGCAGAGGAACCGCGCATGGGGGGTCGGTCGACGGGATGCCGGGAAAGCCGCACAGGCGGGGCTGGTCGACTGGACGCCGGGAAAGCCGCACTGGCAGGGCCGGTCGTCGGGAGGCGGGGATTCCGCAGGAGGTGCCAGGCAGTGAGAGTGGATGACACTGATGAAGAGAGGGTTGGTGACGGGGTGAGGGAGTTGCTGCGGGATCTGGCGGCGTTGCAGGAGACGGAAGGCTGGAAGAGGCGTTTGTTGCTCAGGGGAAGACGTGTTTGACGGAGCTGTCACACATAGAGGGTCGTCGGGAGGGAGAAGCCGCAACGGGCCGTCACGCGCAGGGTTGAACGAGAGGGATGTGTGTGGGACGGGACGCAAGAGGCGAGTCGTGCGGGAGGGGGGAACCGCGCTGGAGGGCCACGAGCGAAGCGCAACAGATGGAAGGCACCGACGACGAGAGGTTGCCTTGGAGGAGCAGCGAGAGGGTGGTCTAGGGTTGAATAACCTCCTCTGATACCATGTAAAATGATAGAGAGGTGGACCGAATACCCAAGATCCTCTCTAAGGGAGGCCTTGAGGTTGTTTTATAATGAATAATAAATACCACATAAGAGCACAAGTCCATTGTGGGACGCAGACTCCAAAATAAATATTCAATTTGGAATTAAATTCTTAAATGGATTAATTTTTGAGTTTTAATTCTTTCAAACATTTTTTAAGTTGTACTGAAATCCAGAGATTGATTTTGTTTTGTGAATTTTAATTTTTATATTGGAAACAAAAGTGATTTTTAAATGATGAAAATTTTGTGCTTTGCAAAGTTAGATTTTAAATTGATTGATTAAAATGAGTTTGAAATTATTTTGACATTAATTGTTTGGAGGCCAAATGTTTTGATTTTTAATTGTTTGAAATTAATTAGAATTAATTCTGTACTGAAATATGAATTTTTTGTGATTTGCAGATAAAAAAAAAATTGCTAAGGGTTGAAGTGACCGCATGGCGCTCACGGCCACTTCTGCAAGTGATTGTGCGCATTGAAATCAAGTGACCGCACTGCATTCTCACGGTAACTTAAGTGTTCGTGCCCACAAAGTGTTCGTGCCTGAAAAATCCAAAGTGACCGTGCTTAAAAATTCTGCAAAGGCATGAATTGACCGTGCCCTGACGGTTAGCATACCTATCGCACATCCACAGTCACTTGCCAAGTGACCGTGCCCATCGTCCCGCCGCAACCCCCTTCTCCACGGTCACTTAAGTGACCGTGGGTGTCCTCACAAACCTACCGCACTGCATTACAAGTGATCGTGAGCCCGTCTGAAGCTTTCCGCGCTGCCCTGTCCGATGTTTGCCGTGCCTGCCGAGGGAAGAAGAATGCGCCGCTTGTTGAAGCTTGCATCGAAAGAGATCTGGTCGCGCGCCTTGTAGAAATCGAATGGCCGGCGTCGCCTGTAGATCCGAAGAAGATGAAAACCTGAGCTTGTCGCCGCCCTTGCCGGAGAAGTTGCCGCTCCATCTTTGAGGAAGACGACCGCTGCAACCCAGGGAAGACCCGAGCCCGATCCACCGATAAAGAAGGGATAAACCAGATCCCTTGCTGACGTTGATTAAAGAACCCTAGATGTGGACTGTGACCAAGCTGTTAAAGCCGGCATGTCGCGAGGAGATGACCAGAACCGTGCCTGAAGACCCCCGAGCACGCCATACTGTATCGGTGCCGATGAAGGAGATGAATCACCGAAGTGGCGCTGACTGATTCGACTAGAGGAGACTACCGAGACCGCACCACCATGATAAATCCCAACCGACTTAAGACCGATTGAGATCCCTTGAACCTGCAGAACTCATTGGTAATTCCGCATGAGGAATGAAAGATGGGTCTGCCCGAGCTTGATTGACGATGAACAAGCCAAATAGGATACATTACCGAGCTTCAGCCAAATGAAATTGAAGAGGTAAAGGAATGCTCGAGTCTGGTGTAGTGTTGATAAATCGATCGAAGCTTAACCGATGTTGGAATTTTGTATTTGTCGATCGTTGAATTCGCTCTTGTGTAGGTGTCAGAAGATGTAGTAGACCTCGAGATATCCCCACCCACCGGTCGCGAGTGTGGAGACCGCCGCACACTATGTGCTCGATAATATGCGTGAAAAAGTCCAGCAGTTTGGACATCCGAACTAACCAATCGAAGCCACCGAGCCAAACGGGATTTGCGTTGAGTGTGCTTTTGCTCGATTTGAGCATGGAGGAAGAACAAAATCTAAAACTTGGTTGGTCGGATCAAGGTGTTTCCATGCCAAATTGACGAAACCGAACCCATACATGAAGAGCCGAGACAACCTTGTTCGTGTAGATGGTTTGGAAATAATGAAGTTGAGGAAACCTGATGAAGGCAACCCTATTTGTGAAGTTGATACTGGATTTCAATTTGCTGAGAAGGGAAGAATTATGCCGCATACCTATTGTTTGTTCATCGTGCAGGTGCTCGTTGAAAATGACTAGACAACTTTGCTTCCCAATCCACGGAGCTGTTGAAGACGATGGGGCAACTTTGATCCCCAATCCACCAAGCTTTCAAAATAGAGGCCCAATTGCAGTGTTGAAGCCTGAATTCAGTCTGGCCCAGAGTTGAGTATGTCTGTGCCTAATTCCACATGCCAAGGCCCAAAATCCGAAGCCCAACACGAGCATCATCATCCTCCTCCGAACAAAATTTGACGACCACTGTGCTGCGAAGTAATGAAGCACTTCACCTCCAAATTGTACAGAGCTCGATCATGGTAGGAGCACGAATTAGTTATGGAAGATTCCGAATGCTCAACAAAGTCATCTCAACCATCGTTCGTGACGCACGTCAATCATCTCAAGAAGAAGAACTCATTTGAGTCGGGTACTAGAATTGAAGATTATTCTGGAAACTCTGAAATTGTCAGAGAACGAAAAAAGAAGCTTGTGCCAATCACGTGAAAAGGACGGGTGAACCTGGAGTTTTTCCTTTAAGAAGTACCACTGTTCACCGGTGATTGAGAGCTGCGAAAAAATCACTGAATCAACTGGAGCTGTTGGTGTCTACTGCTGTTTCCGTTTATTTTCTTTTTGTTGTTTATTTTCCAGTGATGGCCCACTAGGCCAATGTTGGAGTTGGTGCCCTAAAACCAACTTGTTTAGTACTCAATTACATGTTTTTTCTTATTAAAGAAGTTTTTCTATCACATCTTGATTATTCTTTGACATGATATTTGTATGTGATAATGTTCTTAGAATATATGTCGCGCTGAAAGGTCCTAACAGTTTTCCGCTATAATGAGAACCTAGAGGTGCCGTGATATTATTTTTGAACCTTGTTCTATGGCTGAATGATATTGTTTGATGGGTCACAGACAAAACAAGCTATCAGGGGTAGGAGACTCCTAAGACATTGAGACACCTCATGGTGTTCTCTCTTGATAATCTCCAAGATAGGAGGTTATTAGAAAATGCCTGTCAATAGGAAATCCAAATTTCCACGTGTTATTGGATGTTCCTACCTGTGAACGTGTGTATTGATTCTTAGACTTTAAGATTATTATTAATGAATATCATGAATCGCGTATTTTGATGTATTGACGAAAACTGCGACGACATATGTTTGCGGCGAAGTAGGATACGTTGGATGTGTCACGAATGATATAACGTTAATAGATAATGAGAGAAAAGATTTATCCCTTTTGTCTCTTGATGAAAGTTAATATCTCAGACCCTTTGATGGGGATGAGATCGCCTGAATAAATTCACGACCATGGTGTTTGATGGACAGGTTCATTCCCGAAAAGTCTAAGAGACATCGAATGTATAGATTGATGACGCCGACATGTAACCTGCTTGATTTGAGATATTGTGATAAAATGATTATATTACACGATAAACGTTCGTACGAGGTTTGATGTTGTTGCGACGTTAACTTATTTCTCTATGGATGCTGTGGCGTGTTGCTAGACGCTAGCTTTGGACTTTAGGTAGTTATGCCTAATGACACTGAGAAAGAGGTCTAGAGGGTCACACACCAAGTGTATCCGCAATCTCAGTTAAATTCTAATATTGAATTTAATAAGTTAGAATAAATAATATTTATTCGGGTTTGGTTGATCATCATAATTTAATAACAAATTATTTGAAAGATTAAACGAGTTTAATAATAATAATAAATATTTATTTGCAAGTTTGGCGAGTATAATATTTAATATATTTATTGTAGAATATTGCAGTGATATTTATTTATTAAATAGTCATTATTCGATGATCGGTAAATATCGACGAGGGAAATCAGACAGAGTTTAATGGTTCAATTGAAAATAATATAAATGATATTTATTTATTCTTAAATGTGTTGCACAAGTCAAACAATTAATAATAGTATTATTATTAATGGACATGAGGTCAAATAAGAATATTAAAGTTGGTAAGGGTTTTAGTGTGCAATTTGCCAACCATAAACCCGCCACAATAAATGTCTAATTATATCACTTTTCTAAAAGACAATTGGTGTGCACAATGGATAGAGTGAGACTCTCAAGCCCTAGAGAGAGATCGAGAGATCTAGAGTGCTCTCCTCCCCTCCTCTCTCAAGCCAACGAGAGATTTTCAAGAGTTCTTCCCCTCTCGAGAAGAATTTTGCTACAATCAACCATGAACAATGCAAGCAATCGGGATTGGTCGTGCTAGCACCCGGTGATTCTACGACATTGTTCAGAGAATGTGGTGCCCGTGTGAATCATCGCGAAAGGGATTATGCACTTGGATCTTGCGACGCAACGATGGTGCGGTGAGATCTATTCCACCGATCAACACCGAAGAGTGAATTATGAGTTAAGGTAATTCTATATTTTCTTATAAATTAATTATAAATTACATGTGAAGATCCTTCACTTCTGGTTCCGGCATTTTAATCTAGTCAAGTAATATATTGTTTTCGTTATACATGATGTTTTGATCATGTAAAACAACGATTATATGTGATTTAAGACTAAAAGCCGAGTTGGTCATACCAGTAAAGGATGCTTCCGTCGCATCCAGAACCTACAAATAGTGGTCGAACCGAGGAGAATTCCCCCACCCTTGTGATGAATTCCAGTTTTCAATAATAAATTCTTCTCTGTTTAATTTTCTGGATGTGTTTGGATGTGTAGGTTTTAGGAGATTCTCATTTGTCTTCGCATTTAAACTATTCTTTCCTGTTTCATTGGTTGCACAGAGACTGCTTGAGAACTCCTTCACTGCTTACGATAGTTAATAGTGGGATGACTCGAGAGTGATTGGTGATGTCTAATCACTAGGTCATGTGAGGACAAAGAATTCAGTGATTGTTGTATTTTTCTGTTCAAACCGAAATTGTCATGAAAGGCTAATTAGAGAGATTTCCTTTGATTAAAAAATGACGGAGAAACCAAATTTAATAATGATTCATGAGTGAGTGAGGAGAGTAATCCGAGATTAGACTATGTTTTAAACATTGAATTTTAAACCAATCAATTGCATCCACTGTTTTCAAATTCTGAACCCATTAAACAAGATAAAAACACAATCTCTGAAGACAACCTGAGTCCCACTTTATTGCATTTTCCTCGGGTTTAAAAATTGTTTTCCTGAGCGCCCTGTGACAGACGCACATCAAACCGGGCGTCGTTGCCGGGGAAAGCGAGTGTTAAAGTTTAAATTTTGTTTAAAATGTTTCCAACGACCTGATCTCGTTCTTCCAACCTCATTGGTTTTGATCCTGAGGTTGAGAGAACTGTGCTCGCAAGACTTCGAACTCTAAAAATCACTGAACAAGTGGAAAGAGAGTGTCACCATTCCATTGGCTAACTCTCCTTCCTCAGTTTCTTCTTCCACAAGAGTTACATTAGGTAGTGAAAAGATGGAAGATAATTTTGCTAAAGTGAATAGGACTTTGAGGGAAATGTACGCACCAAATTTCAACATTAATAACCGATAATTGTAATTGAATGACCAACAGGATTGTGAACTTAAAACTTGAATGATAGGTATTCTGCCTAAATTTCATGGATTATCAGGTGAAGACCCCAACAAACATTTTAGAGCGTTTAAAGAACTAATGCAATGGATTCAGAAATAGACGAGTCACTGGGGCTCAAATCAGTTGGAAGGCCTTCCCCTTCTCTCTTGAAGGGGCAACCAAGGAGTGGCTATACAATTCACAGTCTGGAGAAGTCGCCTCATGGGGCGAGCTATAGAGTACCTTCCTCCAGAAATTCTTCCTTGCTTCAAGGAGTGCTCAACCAAGGAAGGAAATCTACAGAATCAAACAAGCAACTAGAGAAACTCTCTATGAGTTTTGGGAAATGTTCAAGAAACTGAACACATTATGTCCACACCAGCTCTATGAAGAACATCAGGATTGATGGGGAATGATCAGAAACTAATTGACACCTCTTCGGGAGGAGTGCTGATTGATAATTCACCCGTTGAAGTCCGAGAGCTAATCGAGAGGATCTCCCAAAATTCCCAGCAATTTGGTATGAGAACTGCAAGTAGAGGTGTACATGAGGTAAAAAGTTCCAACTCACCTTTACTGAAAAATAAAATCAAAGAACTAAATCTCTTGTGAGACACCTAGCTGTGAACAAAGTGCAGGAGTCATCACCCACCACACCTCCTCAGGTCTGCCAACTTTGTTATTCGCAGGAGCATATCACCGATGGATGTCCTCAAGTTCAAGGGACCGAACGGTGTGATGCCATGTTCCAGAGGCAGTTCCAGAATCAACCAAGTGACAACCAAAGATTTAGAGATTTTTCCACCAATCGGTTTGGAGCTAGGAGCCTCAAAGGCCTCCATTCCAGCAAGCTTTCCAATAGGCTTCTAAACAACCTTTTCAACCTCCTCCATTCCGGTGATAAAATTTTTAACCATCCACAAGCTACTAGCAAAGACAAGCTCAAGAGCCTTCCATGAAGGATATGCAGAGACAGGTAATAGAATCTTTAAATAGTCAACAGACCACTCTCACCACTCATGGATCGGAGTTGAAGGAATTAAAAGGGCAGTTTGGCCAACTCATGACCACCCTCAATAATCTGGTAAATCAAGGCTCAGGTAAGCTTTCTGCTCAACCAATTCCCAACACTAAAGGAAATGTTAGTTTTATTACATGAAGCAGTGGCGGAGCTGGAAAACAGTGAAGGATCACCCCTGGAGATCGAAGCTGGAAGTAAACAGCAACATGTACCTGGTGAATTTGCCCAGGAAAAAGAACCTGTGGAGGAATCTGTGAAGGCACCATCTAAAAAAGGCAAGGGGAAAGCTAAGATAGAAGATCCACATCAACCCCAACCTTTCTTCCCTGCAAGGATGCAAACACCTAAGAAAATAAATGAAGAATCACTGCAACAAGAAATCTTGGAAGTGTTTAAAAAAAGTAGAGATCTACATCCCTCTGTTGGAGGCCATCCATCAAATCCCAAGGTATGCAAAATTCATTAAAGACATGCACTGGGAGAGCTTACATTTTCCAATGCACTTTGTGACTTAGGTGCCTCAATTAATGTAATTTCTTATTCCATTTATTCTTCTCTGCAGATGGGAGAACTCAAACCCACCCGAGTGGTTGTGCAAGTCGCCAATCAAGCCACTCTGTACTCGGTAGGTGTTTTTGAAGATATCTTGCTAAGTTTGCAAGAATATCCATTCCCTGCCGACTTCTACATTCTCAACATGGAAGAAGGAAAATGTAAAGATCACTCTCCTGTCATGTTAGGACTATGAGTACGCGCGAGAGAGAGAAAGTAGAAGAATCTTCCGTATTCACCGAATTGGTATAAACTGTACAGACACTAAGAGAGATTTACTACAAGTAAGAAAAGATAGAGGAAGACGTAGGAGAAGAGATGGGTAAAGGAAGATCTAAGATGACCACTCTTTCGCGGAGCCAAGGCCGAGACCACCGACCCTTCCTCCTGCCAAGCTGAAATCCAGAATCATTTGAACCCCCACATGCAACCCTCCCTCCTATTTAATACCTCCCCAAGCAGCGTACCAGCCACTACAGCTGGTAACACAATCTTCACAGAAGACTTAAAAAGTATTAAAGACAAAATTGCCCCCTACGCCTGGACAACAATACCGGCCCCCACGTTCCTAACATTCGCCCCTCCTTAAAAAACCACCTTGTCTCCAAGGCGGATATCAAGAAACACGGCTTGACCCTTTGTCACAATGAAGCGCTTTCTAGTGTGGTGGTTCTTGCTCTCCTTTCTGGTCTCCAGCAACCCATGTATCATCCCAAACAACTTTATTTGCAACCTTTGGTGGTGGTTTTGGTGGTGATCGAGGCATCATTACATCGTTAGTCTCGTTAGTCTTTAGAACCCAAGCTTTCAACATTACCCAAAGTCGACCAATAGTTTCAACATTCCATGGAGCCAGACTCCTGTGTTCATCGTGGATGGCCAACAATTCTACCACTGCCAAAAATCCATCCACAACAAGCTGAACTTCGTTATTCCTCGTCCCATAATGTGAACACTGACCGGCTGATAGTAAAAACCTTCCAATGTGTGGGGCAGCAAGGAACTTTAATTCAGTTACGCCAACATATTGGAATATGGTTCAGTCCCCCTTGGCCTTTTCTTCTTCACTGGAAGACAACTCTTCAGTTGCTCCAGCAGCTGTTACAGTAGCATCCGGAAGCCACAATTCACTAGAAAGAAAATCCAACGAATTCTCCAAAAGCTGCCTCTTGAACATGAGCAATGTTAGCTCTCATCTCATCCGCTGGTCCCCCGTGCTAGACCCACACTTAAGAGGAATCCATTCTTCAAACACAAAAAGTGAGGCAAAGGTAGAAGACTTGACCACTTGGACTGCAACACCCACGATCTCGCTTCCAGTGGTATTGGTTCCGGAATATGCAATCTTGTCATTAACCGGAAGAGATGCCCAAGTTGCACCATCCTTCTTGCCCAAAACAGCGATGATATTAAGAACACCAGCAAAAATTACATGTTCTAGTACATCAACAACAATTGTCCTGGAATCATAAAGATCACTAGCAAGCCAACTGTTGTCACTGGATTTCCCACTGAAAGCAAACTCCAAATCAGTACTATTTCCTCCAACATGAAAACCATTGTATTTCACATTCTAATGTTCAACAATAGTTGGATCTTCACTAGCAGTGTTTTCAATCCCAGAACCGGTTGCTACGTTACCAGCAGTAAGAAGCTGAACTGAATCAGCAACACTCAAGTCAAAGGAATCTCTGAATCCTTCTGATGGTTTAATAGGAGCAAATAAATTGTGAGCTGAGGCCCGATTTGAGAGCATTAATAGACCACTAAAGCTTGGAGGCCTGTGCAATTCATGGTAGGTTCCTTGTGTTAAGGCTGGAGCTCCATAATCACACCTTCCAATTACACATCCTGTTTTGTATGATGAGGAATGGCCCAGCATGACACCGGACATGAGTGGCCCACTCCAGGATCTGTGATTTTTCAGTGCTTCAGTTGTTGTATCGGACATCTCCATATCTTTATTGGAGGTTGATGTCATTAAACATGTTCTTGGTCCATCTCTGTACTGATCAATTTCCTCCTGAGCACCAAATTCAACTAAATCACTCTCCAGAAGATTCCCTTTTTCTCCAAACATCAAAATCAATGACACTTCTTTGCCGCCTTTTTGTTTACTACCATTCGCACCGTGAAATAGTAGTGCAGTTCTACCACTACTAGGTGTGCCATTTTTCTTTTCTTCTCTGAAAAAAAACTAATTTCTCTACAAGTGCATCTAAACCAGCCGCAGAAGCCCATCCCACATTTCCCTGTCTTAAGTCCTTGTGTCCTGAAATAGTCCGAAATCGCCTAGCAGATTGGATTATCCACTTCTTTAGTACACTACTCAAATTACCACATGTACTGGCTTGGTCCAGAACAACCTTCCTTTCTTGGTTTTGCAAAGCTAGATCACGAGCTGCTGCTAGCAAGGGCTGGAACTTTGTCATTAGTAGCTCCACATACAACAATATTATAGCTGCTCCCCCTCTGATTCTACTCTTTTCCGTACTGCAAGAACTTCCTCAGCTTCGATCCAATTCTGGGGGAAGTCACTGTCATATAAACAAAATGATTACATCGGCTGCGTTTGTTGATCACCGAGCTTGTAGGTAGCCCACACTGCCTAGGTATCCCAGGTGCAAAGGCACCCTTGCAGTAGCTAATATTCTCCATCTCAGACATCAAAGGCTGCTCTACTCGAATTTTCATGGCCTGAGGAAGAGGACCTGGTGTCGCTTGAACTGGTTTGGGCTGCAACGCTCCCTCTCCAGGTTCCTTCCAAGGAATTAGAGAAAAATCAGGCCCCATCGCACATACAAAAGCCCTGCAATACTTATCAGCCAAACTTCCACTACTTACACATCAAGCACCCCCTACTCTATCCTCGTAGCCAATTTGAGCATCAGCAGAGGCAATTCCCAGCTCAATAACAGCCTCTTACCGGTATCTTCAACAGTGGCTTCGATAGTTCCAACAACTAACATTTCTAGAACCACTGACTCAACTCCTGACAAAGCAGGGTACTCATCTGCTTTTGCAAATTCATCTTCAGCCACACTTTAATCATTTAGTCTCGAACTAGGAAAAGTGGGGCAAGTTACCCTGTCGCAGGGAGAAATAGGCGTGGCACCTTCCTCCATTCCCCGCCATTCCTGCGCAGCTGAGAGTTCTGTCGGTCTTATTTTTTTCCCTGCAAATAACATTGTTCGTGGACCTGGAACGTGCTGCTGCTCCTTGTCATGCATCCAGAGTAACGATCTTTCTTCAGTTTGCCGCAACCGGACATCCACTTGGCACATGTTCTCATTCTGTTCATGTTTCAGCTTATCCAAACTCTCCTGCATAGTCATCAATGTCCGTTGTATACTCTCCATGGCGGAACCAACGGCAACTACTCTATTCTCCATCCTCGGTCGTCTTGTTACGATCGTCCTCTCCTCTAAGCAGTGGCTGCACAGTAGAAAATCAGGTAGAGGAAGGAGAAATCAGTTCCGATCGTGACTTCCTCAGCAATGACTACCAGCGACAACAGTACCTCGCGCTGATCCTCCACACTTGTGCGCAAGGAGTTTCTGACTTCTACACAGTGATCAGTCAGCTCTATTTGTCCTCCAATTCATGCGTGTTCCTCAACATGCGTTTCTTCTCTGACGATTGGTTCCCTAGTGGAGTCGCCAAATGTAACGTCCCCGACCCAGAAGCCACTAAACCGGTGCTCTGAGCCGGGTGGTTACATGACCTTAAGCGCGCCTCCCCGTATGCCAAAGGCTGCCGACTAGCAGCGGGGGTCTATGGTGTCAAGTGGGGAGACTATACCCCCTTTTTATCAGAGTAAGCACAACAGAAATAAACCAGATAGCGGAAACAATAACCAATAAACAAGGAACATGTATAACAACCATTTCCAATAATAAATATGTCTTGTCATACTACAAGTGCAAAAGTGGACACAACCCCCAAATAAAGACAACGGCCAAAATCCCCAAAATGGCCCCGACTCCAAGTCCGGATTCTCCACCAAGTGCTACCCATGTCCACTCAGCTATCTAGCAAGGACCCTTGCCCTTGTCCTGACCTGCAAACATGAAGTCTGCTCGGGTACCCAACGGCGGCCCGAGCAGGGTGTGAGTACAACTCAGTAAGCCACCACCAACGGTGTCTACAAACTATCTAGTATAAACAGGCAGTGCATGCAAAAGGAAAATGAATGATAAATGCCAAGTAATTAATTAAGGTGCCATCAACCAGTTTAGAGCTAAGCCATTGCCACTTCCATTACCATTCATTACACACCCATTATCACCATTTACCATTTCATCACATTTCCATAGGTTAATCACATACATTATGTTACATGGGTCTAAGGCCAACAATCACCTGCAAGAGGGTAAACACATCGTTATCCTATCTCACTAGGACTAACTCCCTCATAGCAACCATAACCTCACCTTGAAGCCTCAGTCCGGGTGAATGCAACCGTTAGGAGAATAGACCCTCAGTCCCCTTTCCTAACCCGTGCATTTAGGGTGGAGTTTAGAACCTCAGCCTTCACTCGACCCGTGGGCGTAGATCTTCAAGTCATACCCCACTCTACGAAGCCATGTGCACATGCTTATATATAAGTAACCATCAACCATCTAAACCATTGCCCTTCGGCAAACACTATTCACAACTACCCACGTGGGAAACCACATCATGCCTTAACCCATTAACACGTTACCATTTCACATCATTTAACCATTCACCCAATTCCCATGTGTTATGCCTATCTCACTAAGCATTCAACATTAAACCCATAATCTATCCCATTATGGTCTTTAATCCGTTTACGCATTAACCCATTTAACCCGTTCATCATTCCCATGAATCAACCATTCACTCTATTTCAATTAACCCCTAGGTTATTGTCAAGTCTAGGTGCATCACCTAACTTCTATTCCAAGTTCAACCAATCATGCCAACATTTTTATCAAGGGCTCTACAATTCACTACAACAAGTCACTTGTTTAATGTCAATCCCTAAACCCGGGCAAAGCCGGCACATCCCATGGATGACCCAATTAGGTCAAGTCAATCCCAACACATCCCACGGGGATCGTGAGGGTTCCCATTTGCCATTTTAAACATCATTAAAACCAAGCATGCCAAGGTTATTCAAAACCTAACCAAGGGAAACAAGAACACAAGTAAACATGCACAAAAACCCTAAATAACCATGGGATATAACTTGTAGACCACCTACCTCGAAACCGCGGTTGAACGCACTCCCTATAGAGTCCTTAGACCTCGATCCAACCAACCTTTGAAGCTTCAACCTAAAACTCACCCAAAAGATAGGGTTTTAGAGCTTCAGAATGAGAGAGAGAGAAGATACAAACCCTAAACCAAAAAGAGAACCGAGGATGAGGTTAGCCTTACCCGGAGCTTCAATCCGCAACCAACGGCACTCCAAACGCCTTAGAATCGAAGGAGATCGATCTCTTGGAGCCCTTGGGGGGTCTGGTTCGTACCTAGGGTGAAGAGGGGGAAATGGGAGGAAAATCCCGAGTTGGGTTTAAAAAGCCCGGAGTGGCAATTTTTGTAATTTTTCCAAGTTTTAAGTGGCCGCACGGTTTGGCAAACCGTGCGCAAACCGTGCGCATGCCACTGCTCTGAGGAGGAGGGGTTGCACGATCAATCTGCACGGTTTGACAAACCGTGCGCAAACCGTGCGCATGCTTCTGTCCGGAGGAGGAAGGGTCGCACGGTTTCACCTGGGCAGGCCGCACGGTTTGGCTGGCCGTGCGCAGGCCGTGCGCCTTGGCCTGTCTTGCCCAGTTTTCCTTTCTTCCGTGCCCCGAGCCCCTAAACACCCCCAAAGCCTCTCATACTTTCAGAAGACATCCCTTGAAGCCCAAAAGAGGGGATTTAACCAAAACACAAAGAAAAACATACCTTCCCAAAAGACCGGGATCTTACACCAAATGTTAGGACCATGGGTACGAGAGTGAGAAAGTAGAAGAATCTTCCGTATATGCTGAATTGGTATAAACAGTACAGACACTAACAGAGATTTATTGTAGGTAAGAAAAGATAGAGGAAGACGGTGGAGAAGAGATAGGTAAAGAAATATCTCAGCGGAAGACGTCCACTCTTCCGCAGAGCCAAGGCCGAGACCACCGACCCGTCCTACTGCCAAGCTGAAATCCAGAATCATTTGTACCCCCACATTCAACCCTCCCTCCTATTTAATACCTCCCCAAGCAGCGTACCACCAAACCTGCTATTACCAACCCCCAACCGCTAGAGCTGACAACACAATCTTCACAACAGACTTAAAAAGTATTAAAGACAAAATTGCCCCCTATGCCTGGACAACAGCACTAGCCCCCCACATCCCTAATACATCATTCTAGGCAAACCATTCCTCAAGACCGCTAAAACCATAATAAATGTCAATGAAGACACTCTTTCCATGACTTTTGGTGAGGAAACAGTGGATTTCAACATTCTTGACTTGATGAAACACCCACATAAAGAGCAATCTGTTTTTACATTAAAACATTTTGAATTACCTTGTTCTTTTAAGTAGGAAATTGAAATGTTCGATGACATAATCAGATTAAGAGAAGCTTTAGAAACACCAACCTGCTTGGTGAATCTGTGTTTGAAAATGAGCTTCATCCGGAAACAGTTTAAAGTGTTGAACAATTTGAAGAAATTGATGAAAGTTATTTTGACGAGTTACTCAAATCTGCTACTAATATTTCTGCCTTCCATGTGCAGGTTGACAACATTGAGAACTCTGAACTAAAACCATCTTTGGAAAACCCTCATGAACTGGAACTTAAGTTGCTGCCATCATACTTAAAATTTGTCTTTTTAAAGGAAAATGAGAAACTGCCGGTCATAATCTCAAATAATTTAGAGCCTAGCGTCAACTGTTGAAAATTCTAAAAAATAATGCTACGGCCATAGGCTGGACATGAGGGGACATCCCAGGGATTAGCCCTACCACCTGCATGCATAGGATTTTGCCGGAAAGTGAATCCAAACCAGTGAGACAACCACAAAGGAGGCTAAACCCGCCCCTTTTGGAAGTAGTAAAAAAAGATGTAGAAAGACTTTCAGGAGCTGGAATAATCTACCCCATCTCGGACTCAATGAGTGAGTCCCATCCAAAATGTCCCGAAGAAAATTGGTTACACAATTGTGCAAAATAAGAACGAGTTAGTGCCCACAAGAACTTAGAAGAGCTGGAGAGTCTGCATAGATTATAGGAGGTTAAACCATGTGATCATAAAAGGCCATTTCCCCTTACCCTTTCCGGATGAAATGTTAGAGCGACTAGTTGGAAAGGGTCACTATTGATTCCTTGATGGATTTTCTGGGTATTTTTAGGTTTCAATTGCTTCGGAGGACCAAGACAATACCACTTTCACATGTCCTTTTGGTAGGTTTGCCTACTGAAGGATGCCTTTCAGTGCTGTATGGTAAGTATTTTCTTAGACTTGATTGAAAATTGCCTGGAGGTATTTCTTGATGTCTTAACTGTATCTGGAACTTGTTTTCAAAGCTATTTGGAAAGTTTGGAAAAACTTTAAAAAAAGATGCATCGAGAAAAACCTGGTTTTAAATTTTGAAAAGTGTCATCTTATGGTGAAAAAATGAAATGTTTTGGGCTACATAATTTCTAAAGATGAAATTGAAGTTGATAAATCCAAAGTTGATGTTATTTTCACATTACCTCACCTCACCACTGTGAGACACAGTAGATCATTTCTAGGTCATGTTGGATTTTATAGAAGGTTTATTAGGGACTTTAGCAAAATTGCTTTGCCCCTAACTAACCTACTGAAGGAAATTGATTTCGTTTTTGATGATTCATACGGGATAACTTTGACAGATTAAAAGAGTGCTTGACTGCTGCCCCCATAATTTGTCCACCAAACTGGAGTAACCCCTTTGAGATTCTGTGTGATGCTTCCAAAAGAGTTGTGGGGGCTGTGCTTTCCCAAAAGATTGATGGACACTCACAAGTGATAGCCTACACTTTACAGACCCTAGACACAGCCTAGATTAACTACACAACAATAGAGGAGTTTTTGTCTATAGTTGTAGCTTTAGAAAATTTTTGTTCTTATCTTTTTAGGAGTAAAGTAACTGTTTATTTTGATCATGCAACATTGAGATATTTGATCAAGAAAGATGGTGCAAAGCTCAGACTAGTGAGATAGATGTTGTTGCTCCAAGAGTTTGACCTGGAGGACAAGAAGGGTTGTGAGAACATGATGACAGACCACATGAGCTGGGTGCCTCAGACTCCTGAGTTAGTTACAAACCCTAAGACCAATTTGGATGATTCATTCCTTGGTGAGAAACTCTACAACCTTACCCAAGTGCCCTAGCATACAGACATAATCAATTATTTGGTCACAACAAATGTACCCTCTTTTCTAAACATCAAATTTCTAAATTAAAATTTGAATCAAAATATTATGTCTGGGAGAATCCTTATTTATGGAAAATTTGCAATGACCAAGTCATTAGAAGGTGCATCCCTAAAGAGAAAATGATTTTTGTGCTTTCTTTTTGCCATACACTTGCATGTGGAGGACATTTTGTTGGATTGGTGTAGCCCGATCCGGTTGGGCCGAATGCTTGGGTGGCCGTCTTTCACTGTAGCGACGCGGATTTCCTGTGCAGTTGGTGGAACAGTGGATCGTCTTCTTCATTTGTAGCCCATTTTGGGCTAGGGTTACTCACCGAAAAACTCTGTATTTGTGCTCCCAAATTATAGGGAATATTCTGCCTCTCTGTGGACATAAGAATTATTGCCCGAACCACGTAAATCTTCGTGTTTTTATTTTTCATTTTTTTCCCTTTTACTGTTTTGTGTTTTGCCGTTTCTGTCGCTGCAACTCCCGACGTTTCCGCATCACATTTTGGACCTCAAAGAACGGCTTGAAAAATTTTAGAAGCCGGATTATTTTGGCCCTCAATTTTTAAAAATTCACAAGATTTTTGCAAAAAAAAAGTCCCAACTGCCAGTTTATTGGTGGAATTTTCTAAAGACGTGAGATGCCCCAAAAACCTTCAATTTTTTTGTGAGATATTCGATGTATGGGGAATTGACTTCTTGGGCCAATTTCCTGTGTCATTTGGATTTTCTTACATTTTGTTAGCAGTAGACTATGTATCATAGTGGATTGAAGCAAAAGCTACTCGAACCGATGATTCAAAAACTGTGGTTCAGTTTTTAAAAGCAAACATTTTTCGTAGGTTTGGAATACTTCAAGCTATAATCAGTGGTCAAGGAACCCACTACTGCAACAAGAACATGGAGACCGTCATGAATAAATATGAAGTACACCACAGAATTTCCACTGCTACTACTCACAGACAAATGGACTGACTGAGGTGTCCAACAGAGAAGTCAAAAGAATTTTGAAGAAAACAATGCAACCCAACTGCAAAGACAGGAGTTTGCGCCTATAAAACCCCCTTAGGTATATGTTGCCCTACAAAATTGTTTATGGTAAACATTGTCACTTGCCCATTGAGCTGTAACACAAAGCCTACTAGGCTATCAAAAGAGTGAAATTGGAGTTTGGCAAGGCTAGAGAACAGAGAAAGCTACAGATGATGGAGCTGAGAAGGGAAACATATGAGAACCTAATGCTGTACAAGGAGAAGGATAAATCTGCTCATGATAAGTTGATCTAGAAAAGAGAATTTCAAGTTGGTGGCCGCCGCCCCAACGGGGAGAATTGCTGGAAACCCTAGACGGGAAAAAAAGGGAGGGAGGGCTCGGGTTAGAGAACTCCCTCTGATACCATGTTAGAATGATAAAGAGGTGACCCTAATACCCAAGGTGACTCTCTAAAGGAGGCCTTGAGGTTATTTTATAAGGAATAATAAAAACCACCTCAGACTACAAGTCCGATGTGGGATGCAGACTCCAACAATTTCCTTTAAGGATGAAGCTCTTCCTGGCAAGCTTCGTTTCAAGTGGATTGAGCCATATACAGTAACTAATACGTTCCCTTTCAGTGCAGTTGAGATTCAAGGAGAAGGTTCAAAGTATCCATTCAAGGTGAATGACCAACAACTGAAGTACCATGAAGATTTCTGGAAAGAACCTGTGGAGGAGTCCAGACTCCCTACTGCTGTTTAATAAAACACCATCAGGTCGTCTCTTTCCCTCATGTTGGTCTTGCTGGTTTATTTAGAACTATTTTTCTTGAACAAATGCATGCTGTAATTCAATTGGAAGTATGTCTGGACCAAGTGTGGGGGAGAGGACAAAATAGTTTAGGATGTAAATACCCCTTTTCCGTTTTAAATTTAGTTTGTCTTAAAAAAAACAAACAAAATGAAACAAAATCTCAAAATTTGTTTTAGGAATCTGTACATAGTTTCTCTAGGTTTATGTTTTTAGATTTTTGGAATGTAAATAAAAAAAGAGATAGGAACATAGAACATTAATATGACCTGCCTAATTATAGTACCATGCTAGATCTGAGGAGTCTATTGATTCTGAATTACTGGATGTGAATGATTGCGGAGTGACCAAAACCTCTGTTATATGGTAACTCTATTTGAAGACTAGGAAAATGAGTGAAAATTGAAAAGATCTTTGTGGAATAAAAATTATAACGGGTGGTCATTGAAATTTTGAACTTAATCTCAAGTGTCTTGACCTTTGTGATTGAATAATACCTCCGAGAGCCTCCCTGAAAGAAATTCATATGAGTCATTTGAACCTGGAATAAAATGGGCAATTTGGATCCCACAATGAATCTCTGAGACAGTGACTCTGGGTGTGTGAGCCGCCCTCTGTACATATCCAATAAGTGCTTTTGCACAGTGCCTCGCACATACATGGTTGGGAAAAATTAAAAAAAAAGTAATAAAGTGCCTATATATCAAAAATGATTTCTTTTAGGTGAAGAGAATATTGAACCCATAAAGGGGGTAATTGACTTATAAAAATATCATTTAGGTAGTGTCAATGAAGTGTGAAAATAAACTTTGGTTTAGGTAACTTTGGAACGAAAGACAAATGGAAGTGCCACTTGTTAAAATTTTAATTCCACTTAAATCTATCAAATTCTCTCGTGGAATTTGAACTTTGATTGGATTGAAGTGAGCAGTGAATTGAAATCACATAGAAGGTATGATAATTTGAACATTGGATGAATTTTTATTTTCTTTCAATTCCGGCCGGTAAATTTAGATCTAGGCAGACTAAACTTTTTGTTTTTTCTTTTTGAATAAATGAAATTCAATGATAAAATTCTCTAGGTTTGCAATAGTTCAAGTGAACGTGCACATTGAAATCAAGTGATCGCACTGCGTTCTTATGGTCAGTTAAGTGACCGTTTCCACCAAGTGACCGCACCCACCAAGTGACCGCGCCTGAAAAATTCTGCAAAGACATGAACTGACCGTGACCTCATGGTTTGTATACCTACTGCACACCCACGGTCACTTGCCAAGTGATCGTGCCCATCGTCCTGCCACAACCCCCTCTCCGCGGTCACTCAAGTGACCGTGGTTGTCCTCACAAACCTACCACACTGCATTACAAGTGACCGTGAGCCCGCATTCCCTTCTCCTTCAACCTATCGCACCCACAACTCTCATTCAAGCTACCGTGAGCCTCCCTCACGGTCACTTACCTTTCCAATTGATCGCATCTTCGCCATCACTTCCCTTAAGTTGCCGCGAGCCGTGTCTGAAGCTTGCTGCGTCGCTGTGGCCAATGTTAGCAGTGCCTGTTGAGGGAAGAAGAACGCGCCGCCTGTTGAAGCTTGCATCAGAAGAGATCGGGCTGTGTGCCTTGTAGAAATCAAACCACCGACGTCACCCGTAGATCCGAAGAAAATGAAAATCCGAGCTCGCCGCCTCCCTTGCCGGAGAAGATGTTGCGCTGCCTCTGAGGAACACGACTGCCATAACCCAGGGAAGACCCAAGCCCGGTCTGCCTTTGAAGAATGGATAAACCAGATCCCTCGTTGACGTCGATTGAAGAACCCCCCCCCCCCCCCAATGTGTACCGTGACCAAGCTGTTGAAGTTGTGCGTGCCGCGAGGAGATGATAGGAACCGAGCCCGAATGCTCCCCGACACGCCATCCTATATCGGTGTTGATGAAGGAGATGAATCACTGAAGCCGCACTGATCGATCTGACAGGAGGAGACGACTGAGACCGCACCGCCCTGATAAATCCTGACCGGCTTAGGACCGATCGAGATCCCTCAAACTTGTGGATTTGGAACTTAATTGTTAAATGATTTAAAATGAGGATTTTATTGATTTATTCATTCTTGGAATTAAATTAAGAAGTCATACATAAATTGATTTTGATTTTTAACTTGAATTTCAATTTGTAAATATTCAATCTGGAATTAAATTTTTAAATGGATTAATTTTTGAGTTTTGATTTTTTAAGACATTTTTTGAATTAAACTAAAATCCATACATTGATTTTGTTTTGTGAATTTTAATTTTTATATTGGAAACAAAAGTGATTTTTAAATGATGGAAATTTTGTGTTTTGCGAAGTCATATTTTAAATCGATTGATTAAAATGAATTTGAAATTATTTTGACATTAATTGTTCTAAGGCTGAAAATTCTGATTTTTAATTATTTGAAATTCATTAGAATTAATTCTGCATTGAAGTATGATTTTTTTTTTGTGATTTGTAGATTGATTTTTTTTTTTTTTGCGAAGGGTCGAAGTGGCCGCATGACGCTCACGGTCACTTCCACAAGTGAACGTGCACATTGAAATCAAGTGATCGCACTGCGTTCTTACAGTCAGTTAAGTGACCGTGCCCACCAAGTGACTGCTCTTGAAAAATTCTGCGAAGACATGAACTGGCCGTGCCCTCATGGTCAGTATACCTATTGCACACCCACAGACACTTGCGAAGTGATCGTGCCCATCGTCCTGCCGCAGCCCCCTCTCTGCGGTCTCTTGAGTGACCGCGGCTGTCCTCACAAACCTACCACACTGCATTACAAGTGACCGTGAGCCCGCATTCCCTTCCCCTTCAACCTACCGCACCCGCAACTCTCCTTCAAGCTATCGTGAGCCTCCCTCATGGTCACTTACCTTTCCAACCGACCGCATCTTCACTATCACTTCCCTTAAGTTGCCGCGAGCCGCGTCTGAAGCTTGCTGCGTCGCCCTGGCCGATTTTAGTAGTGCCTGTCGAGGGATGAACACGCCGCGCGCCATGTAGAAATCAAACCACCGACGTCACTTGTAGATCCGAAGAAAATGAAATTCTGAGCTCGCCGCCTCCCTTGCCGGAGAAGATGCCGTGCTGCCTCTGAGGAAGACGACTGCCATAACTCAGGGAAGACCCAAGCCCGATCTGCCTTTGACGAATGGATAAACCAGATCCCTCGCTGACGTCGTTTGAAGAACCCCCAATGTGTACTGTGACCAAGCTGTTGAAGCTGTGCGTGCTGCGAGGAGATGATAGGAACCAAGCCCGAATGCTCCCGAGCACGCCATCCTATACCGGTGCCGATGAAGGAGATGAATCGCCGAAGCCGCGCTGACTGATCTGACAGGAGGAGACAACCGAGACCACACCGCCCTGATAAATCCTGACCGGCTTAGGACCGATCGAGATCCCTCGAACTTGCAGAATTCAGTGGTAAATCCGCATGATGAACAGAAGTCGTGTCCACCCAAGCTTGATTGAAGATGAACAAGCCAAAGTGGAAACATTACCGAGCTTCGGCCAAATGAAATTGAAGAGGCTGAAGGAATGCTTGAGTCTGGTGTAGTGTTGGATAAATCGATCGAAGCTTGGCTGATGTTGGAATTTTTTATTTGTCGATAGCTGAATTCGATTCTGTGCTGGTATCAGAAGATGGAGTAGACCTCGGGACATCCCCGCTCACCGTTCGTGAGTGCGGAGACCGCTGCACACCATGTGCTCGGTAATATGCATGAAAAAGTCTAGCTGCTTGGACATCCGGACCAACCGATCGAAGCCACCAAGCCAAACTGGATTTGCGTTGAGTGTGCTTGTGCTCGATCTGAGCATGGAGGAAGAACAGAGTCCGAAACTGGGTGGGTGGGATCAAGGTTTTCCATGCCAAATTGACGAAACCAAACCCATGCAAAAAGAGCCGAGGTAACCTTGTTCGTGCAGATGGTCTGAAAATAATGAAGTCGAGGAAACCGGATGAAGGCAACCCAGTTTGTGAAGTCAATGCTGGATTTCAATTTGCCGAGAAGGGAAGAATTATGGTGCATACCTGATGTTTGTTCCCCGTGCAGGTGCTTGTTGAAGACGATGAGGAAACTTTGCTCCCCAATCCATCAGGCTGCTAAAATAGAGGCCCAAGTGCATATGGTCTGAAAATAATGAAGTCGAGGAAACCAGATGAAGGCAACCCCGTTTGTGAAGTCGATGCTGGATTTCAATTTGCCGAGAAGGGAAGAATTATGGTGCATACCTGTTTGTTCCCCGTGCAGGTGCTAGTTGAAAACGATGAGGAAACTTTGCTCCCCAATCCATTGGGCTGCCAAAATAGAGGCCCAAGTGCAGTGTTGAAGCCTGAATTCAGTCTGGCCCAAAGTTGAGTATGTCCGTGCTTAATTCCACATGCCCAGACCCAAACTCCAAAGCCCAGCACGAGCATCGTCATCTTCCTCTGAACAAAATTTGACGACCACGGTGCTACGAGCACTTCACCTCCAAATTGTATGGAGCTCGATCGTGGGAGGAGCATGAATCGATTATGGAAGATTTCGGATGCTCAGCAAAGCCATCTCAACCATCGTTCGCGACACACGTCAATCATCCGAAGAGGAATTCATTTGAGTCGGGCACTGGAATTGAAGATTATTCTGGAAACTCCGAAATCGTTAGAGAACGAAAAAAAGTAGCTCGTGCCAATCATGTGGAAAGGATGGGTGAACTTGGAGTTTTTCCTCCAAGTACCACTGTTCACTGGTGGTGGAGAGTTGTGAAAAAATCACCAGATCAACTGGAGCTATTACTTTCTACTGCTTATTCCGTTTATTTTCTTTATGTCGTTTGTTCTCTAGTGATGACACACTAGACCAATAGTGGTCGAGCCAAGGAAACTCTCCCACCCCTGTGACGAATTCCTGTTTTCAATAATAAATTCTCAGTTTAATTCTCTGGATGTGTTTGGATGCGTAACTTTTAGGAGATTCTCATTTGTCTTCGTATTTAAACTATTATTGCCTTTTTCACCGGTTGCGCACACAGACCACTTGGGAACTCCTTCACTACTTACGATAGTTAACAGTGGGATAACCCAAAAGTGATTGGTGATGTCCAATCACTAGCCATGTGAGGACAGAGAATATAATGATTGTTGTATTTTTCTGTTCCAAATTGAAATTCCCAGAAAAGGCTAATCAGAGAGATTTTCTTTGATTAGAGAATGACGGAGAAGCCAAATTGAATAATGATTCATGGGTGGGTGAGGAGAGTACTCTGAGGTTAGACCACTATGTTTTAAACATTGAATTTTAAACCAATCAATTGCATCCACTGTTTTCAAATTTTGAACCCATCAACAAGATAAAAACACAATCATAGCACTGTCTTCGGAGACAGCCTGAGTCCTACTTCGCTGCATTGTCAGACTTTGATGCGGCCCACTGAATTACATGCAGTTGCTCGATTTCTGTCAACTTTGTGGTTTCGTTACTCCTTGTAATGTGACGTGCTTCCCCTCCCATTCAAATTCCATGGTCATACCCTGCCAATTGGTTGTAACACATCCCAAATTTTCAAGCCACAAAATTCCCTGGACTAAATCTGGCCCAGTAGTATAAAAAACATAAGCTTCTATAGTGAAGTCTACTGTCCCTAGCTCAATCCTCAATGATTTACACAACCCTCTGGAATCTACACGGTTGCCGTCGCCCAAACGTATAACAAAAGGTTCAGTCTCGACCTCATGTGCTACAAACTGTCGCATTAACTGTTTCGATATAAAGTTGTGGCTTGCCCCTTTATCAACCAAAACCATTAGTGGCACTCCCTTTACTTTTCCTTCCATTAACATCGATCGAGTTACATTGTCCTTGATCACCCCCTGTCCTATTGTGGTAGTTCCTAACATCTCCATCTCCCACATTGTTTCAAATTCTCCTTTTGTAGCTTCGTTCTTCTCAGGTTCCTCTTCCCCATCTTCTTTCGGCTCTATACACTCCCGCACCATTAACTTGTATTCTTTTTTTGGGCACTGATGCCCAAGGTTAAACTTCTGTCCACTTCTCAGGTTCCTCTTCCCCATCTTCTTTCGGCTCTATACACTCCCGCACCATTAACTTGTATTCTTTTTTTGGGCACTGATGCCCAAGGTTAAACTTCTGTCCACAGGAATAACATAGCCCCTTCGACTTCCGTTCCTCAAACTCTTCTCTGGACAAATTTCAAACTCCCTTCCATCTAGATGCATTCTCTTCTTTCCTTTCCTGTACCCTCACATCCTCTATTGGTATATACTTCGCTGTTGTGGGTGTCTATCCTCTACCCGTGCCAAAGAATAATTCCTACTTCGTGATTCAGTCATCTTGATAATCCCTTTAACCACTAACTCCCTCTTTTCCCGTCTTGACAAGGTTAGCAACCACACCTTTCTTTGTGGTTCATGAGTCATGACCTTGCTTCCAATTTTCAGTCCGAGCCCCCCAATGAACATGCTCAAGTACAATTTCTTAGTGAAATCCGGTATGCGTATGACTGCTCCCTCAAACTCGTTTATATATGCGTCTGTTGCTCCTGTTTGTTGCAAACTCTTCAAGTAAACCACCGGGTCCTCTTTTGCGGCTTCTCCATAATGCCCCATTATCTCCTCCTTGAGTTGACTCCACGATATTCTTGGCCTGGTTGAACGGAGTGAATTGATCCAATACTGTACCATTCCATCCATGCTGAGTTATGCTAGCGATACCTTCAATTCTTCTTGTGTTCATTGGATTGAAAAATATAGCTTAGCTCAGGTGATCCAAGACATCAGATCCTCACTAGTGAAAATTGACATCTCGATCTGCTTAGAAATTGTTAATAACTCCCCAAATTCTCGTCCGCGGACGTCCGAACACGTTCCCTTGTATTTTCTTTTCCGCGGTTTCAGAATTCAAACTACTGCTGCTTTCCTCCTCTACGACCGCCTTCCCTGTTCATTGTTCTTGAACTATCTCTTGATTCGTTTGTAGGAGCGATACTGTTGCCAACAATTCCTGCAGTTGAAGTCCTTGCCGGCGATTTTCATCCGTCTGTTTCTGCACCGCATCTTCCAATCATTGTAGTCCAACCTCTTGGTGTCGAATCCTTGTCATCAGTTTGGTGGCAGTCGACTCCAGGCGTGCAATGCGATTCTCCATTCGTGTCATCCACTAGCGCAGTTCCTTCAGCTTCCCCCAATTCGCAATCGCCAGTCATTCGGTACCTCTCAATGAAAGCACCAAGATGACAGGTATTCATAAACCTAGTTGGAATTCGTATCTGTAGAATGATAGAGAGGTGGACCCAATACCCAAGATTTCTAAGGGAGACCTTGGTGTCTATTTATAATCAATAATAAAGATCACAAAATATCTCAAATCCAATGTGGGACTTGACACAACTTAACCTCTAATACTCCCCCTCAAGCTAGGTGTATCTAGCTTGGACATATGATTAAATAAAACAAAGCAAAGAAAACAAAGAAAACAACAAATACTGCAAACACTCCCACTCAAGTTGAACATACCCAGTTTGATTACAAAACAAGATGTGTTGGAGTCTGCATCCCACATCGGAGTTGAGGTCCGATGTGGTCTTAATTGTTCATTATAAAAGCACCCCAAGGGCTCCTTTAGAGAGTACACCTTGGGGGTTCGGTCTCTCTCATTTTATCTTCCTACATGGTATCAGAGGGGTTTTCGAAACCTGATCCCTCTCTCCCTATTTTTTTTCTCCCATCAGGCTTTAGGGGTTTCCCCGTCCGGGGGGGCTGCGGATCCCATCCAAATAGTCGGCCGCCCCCCCCCCCTCCGCTACTCCTCCCGGTCACGCAGGCCCTCCCTCCCGGCGGACCTCCCCCTGCCGGCGACTCCTTCAGCCGCAGATCCATGCCCTTCCGACGATTCTTCCCACCAGCGCCGCTCCTACCCGACAACCTCCCTCCCGGCCTCGCATTCCATCGCGGCGCATCCCGTCGCGCCGCCCTCCCTCGGTCCAGCGGAGCTTCTCCCCTACGGCGCACCTCTCGGCCTCGCGTCCCGTCGCGACCCCCGATCACGCGCAACCTCCCGGCTCCACCTACACCCGCCTCCTCAACGGCTCCCGCATTCCCAGGCGGTCTTTCCGGATCCCGCAACTGCCCGCACCAGGTCCCGCTTCTCCAGGCGACCGAAACGGTCGGCTCCGCCTCTCCCGCTACGCACGACCGCCCTCCCCAGGCGGTCCTCCTGTGCGCGCAGCACCTCCCGCGGCTCCCTCGGCGGCCTCCCTTCCCCGACGGCTCCGTCCCGGATGACTCCCAGCGCCGGCGGCCCCCCTTCACCAGCGGCCTCCCTTCCCCGACGGCTCCATCCCGGATGGCTCCCTGCGCCGGCGACCTCCCTTCCCTGACGGCGGCTTTCTCTCCCAGCCGGCTCTTCGCTTATGTTGCGGCTTCCCGGCTCCCGCCGGCCCCGCCTTCCGCGACGCGTCCCGGCCCCGCCCTCACGCGGCTTTCCCGGCTTCCGTCGATGGCTCATCCGGCACCACCTCCTTGTGCGGTTTAACGGACCGCTGCTCCTCCCGTGTGAGATTTCCGACGGACCACAAGTCCGATGTGGGATACAGACTCCAACACTCCCCCTCAAGCTAGGTGTACCTAGCTTAGACACATAATGAAAAGAAAACAACAAAACAGACGCTAACACTCCCCCTCAAGCTGGACATGCCCAGCTTGATGATAAAACAAGAAGAAATAAAATATAAAGCTGCTGCTGCTGCTCCCCCTCACGATTGAAGCTCCCTCGCACGATGATGGATGGATGATGTTGCGGGCGCAGCAGATGACCACTCAGACCGGCCGGTTGACGGAACGCCAGAAATGCCGCACTAGTGGGGCCGGTCGATGAAACGCCGGGAAATCCAAACTAGCACCGGGAAAACCGCACTTGCGGGGCCGGTGACGGGAGGCGGGGATTCCGCAGAATTGTTGCGGGATCTGGCGGCGCCAACGGGGCCCCAATCCTAGGTGATCGAGCTGCTGCGCCAGCGAATGGGCGTCCCGGCGGATAGAGATGCGGCTGCCGGGAGTCGTTAGGAGATGCCGGCGAGGCGGGGATGCCGCAGGAGGTGCCGGAGAGCCCAAACTTGAAGCAGGGCAGCCGCTGGGAGAACCTGGAGCCGGCTGGCTGCCGGAAGAGGAGCGCAGGAGGAGGCCGGCGAGGGAGCAGGACAGCGGGAGGCAGCGCTGGAAGCCGACCAGTAATGGAGGCCGGCTGTCGCGCAAAGAGGGGCTGGCGAGGCTTGAGGCCGACTGCTGCTGGTGGAGCCGGCCGGGAATGGAGGCCAGCTGTCGGAGGCGCCGGCAGGGGGAGAGGCCGGCAATAGATGCAAGTACGGGGGGGAGTCTGCCGGAGCAGGGACGACCGTAGGAGGAAGCGGCGCAGGAAGGGCGCCGCTGGAGGAGCGTGCAGGGAGCCGCGGGCACAGGAGGGCCGCCGAGAATCGCGCCTGGAACCGCCTCTGGGAAGAACCGTCCACGGGATCTGCGGGAGGCGCGGGCTGGAGGAGCGTCGCGGAGAGAAACTGCCGGGAGGGGGACGCCGCGCCGGCAGTTACAAAATCCGGAAAGACCGCCGAAAGGGGAGCCGCGCCGGGGGAAGCGGGAGCCGCGCGCGAAGGATCCGCCGGGAAGGGAGGGCTGGGAGGCCGAGGGAAGGGCGCCGCTGCAGAAGGCGGGGCCGGGATCGGGACGCCGTCGGGAAGAGAGGTGCCGGGCCGTGCTGCGCGCACAGGAGGAAGCCGCGACGGGGAGCAGCGCTGGAGAGCCGCTGGACAGAGCCTCCGGGATGGGAAATCCGCCGGGAAGGGATCGTCGGTAGGGGGGAAGGAAGCCCGCCGGACTGGAAGGGCTCGCTCGCAGGAGGAGCGCGTGCCGGAGGGGAAGGCGCCGCGACTGAGGTCCTGCGCGACCGGGAGGAGCAGCGGAGGGAGGGGGGGCGACAACTATTTGGATTGGAGCCGCCGCCCCCGGACGGGAAAACCCTAAAGGCTAATGGGAGAAAAAAAAATAGGGAGGGAGGGTCGGGTGTAAATCCCCCTCTGATACCATGTAGAATGGGAAAACCCCCTTCGCCTCCTTACCTCAAAGTGAGGCGGAGACATTCTTTTATAATGAATGAAAAGAACCACATCGGACCACAAGTCTGATGTGGGATACAGACTCCAACACCCGCCTTCCTGCCCGGTGCCTCCTGCGGAATCCCCGCATCCCATCGCCGGTGCCTCCTGCGGAATCCCTGCATCCCATCGTCGGTGCCTCCTGCGGCTTCCCCGACGCTTTGTGACTGGCCCTACCGTGCGGATTTCTCGGTGCTTTGACGATCGGCCCGACATTGCGGATTTCCTGGCTCTCTGACTGACCGGCTCGTAGTGCGGATTTCCCGACGCTCTGACGACCGACCCGCCGGTGTGGATTTCCCGGCGCTCTGTTGTCCGGCCTCGCACTTTTTCGGCGTTTATCCACCCTTTTTCAGCGGCATCATATCAACATTGTCAGGGGGAGCAACAATGTTGAAGCTTTATCTTTTATTATGTTTTGTTTTGTTTTTGTCATCAAGCTGGGTCTGTCCAGCTTAAGGGGGAGTGTTTGCAGCGTCTATTGCTTAATTTATTTTTCTTTATGTATCCAAGCTAGGTACACCTAGCTTGAGGGGGAGTGTTGGAGTCTGCATCCCACATCGGACTTGAGGTCCGGTGTGGTCTTAATTGTTCATTATAAAAGCACCCCAATGGCTCCTTTAGAGAGTACACATTGGGGGTTCGGTCTCTCTCATTTTATCTTCCTACAAGACGAAACAAAAAAGAAATCATCTGCGATCGTAGCTCCCTCTTGAGATGAAAATGATGGATGATGGAAGATGTCGCTTAAAAAGATGTGCCAGCTATAGACCAACGCCCATCATGCGGAACCAACAGGAATAACCGGAAAGAAGATGCACTAGTAGAAATAGCTGGATCGTGCCTCAGCAGGAGGAGCATGCTTATGCGGTCCGGTCGAGCGCCGGGATAGCCGTATAGGCGGGGCTGGTCGGCGGGACGCCGGGAAAGCCGCACAACCAAGGCTGGTCGATGATTGGCGCACAGGAGGCGGTCGGGTGACGACGTCACCCGTGGATGGTGGGAGGCGCACAACGAAGGTCGTCCAGGAGAGCTAAGCGTAGTTGAGGTCGAGCTCGCGACGGTGCAGTGGAGGGGCGACCTAGCGCGGCGGGGTCGGCTGTGGGTGCACATGAGGGGAGGGGCCGTCGGGCGTCAAGCAGGGATGCGCGCGGGACGGGACGCAAGAGGCGCCAGCGACGGGACACAGGGTTTTCGCCGGAAGGGCCGACGACTGGAGGCGTCGGCGAAGAAAGACAGGGCTTCCGCAGGAGGGGCCGACGTCGGGAGGCGGGGGCTTCCGCAGGAGGAGGCCGGCGTGGAGGCGGGGCTACGTCGCAGGAGGTGGCCGACGTGGAGGCGGAGCCGCCTCTCGAGAGGGCCGACGAGGGCGTAGCGGGAGGGTCGACGGTGAGCACACCAGGGGAGGTCCCTTCGCGTTGGGGATCGTCCCGCAGTAGACGTAGGGGGCGGCGTTGCTGTGACGGTGGCCAAGTGCTTGGGGCCGCCGCCTCCAACTGGGGGAATTGATAGAGAACCTAGGGCGAGAGATGAAAAATGGGAGGGAGAGATCGGGTTAGAGATCGTGCTCTGATACCATGTAGAATGATAGAGAGGTGGACCCAATAACCAAGATTTCTCTCTAAGGGAGGCCTTGGTGTCTACTTATAATCAATAATAAAGATCACAAAATACCTCAAGTCCGATGTGGGACTTGAGACAACTTATCCTCTAACAGTATCATTATTGAGTTGGAAATCAGTTACAATCAAATGCCCCCTACGGTCCGTGCCCTTCTCCCTTTAAACTACGCTAACCGAATCATTAAAGCCCGAATTACAATTTTACTCCTCCCAACTATACTGAGCTATTACAATTTTACTCCTCCCAACTATACTGAGCTATTTCCCTGGACTACTAGCCCCTACCCTCCGGTGGTAAGTATGCATTATTGGTGGCCTTTCCCGGACTACCCCTTATCCTATCACTTTGTGTGTATTGCTACTAAAATGTCCTCAAGTAGTTGTTATGCCATGATTTATTTGATGTTGGCATGATTAGTCGTTTCCTTGTTGTGCTTTGTTCTTGTATTAGTTACAATCATGTGTTGGTTATATATGACCTGGAATGGCATCATACTAGAATTATTGTTATACATCATATACCTGGAAAGACATCATACTAGAATTATTGTTAGCGATGTCCATATTTTCATGTCTTCTCTTTTACCACAGTGAGCATGATCATTGTTATGATATTTATCATGTGTTTTGTTATGATATGAAGCATGTATATTGCTTTGGTATTTTATTTTGTTGCAATAAATTTCTTAAGCAGGTTCGTTGGCCACTGATGTTCGGGGTTGAATGAGATGGGTGTTGCCCCTTGACTGCTATACATCCCTTCCCCTATTCCCAAAGGGATAATCCCCAGATACCCAGACTCTAGTATACACCTTCCCATTTCCATAGGATGGGGGTTTTCCCCTCAACATCCATAAACTGAATTGCCACGAGCATAGTTTGTAGGGAAGGTCTGTCGATTGGCCCTGAACTACTAGTCTCAGGTATCGAGCCGAGGCTTGAAGGAGGTATGTATATGTAAGAGCCCTCCCAGTATATGGAGTTACTTGTCATAGCCATCAATTCATCCGTCAACTGCATGTTTTTTATAATTGTCTTGCATAATTGATGACTGCTTCTAAAACTGTTTTTCTGTGTATGTAAATTAGTAGGTGTGTTTATATTCCTATTTATTCACTGTCGTGTTGTGGCATGTTGGTGGTGTCCTATTGAGTATGTTTATGCATACACCATGCTTGGAAGCCTCGATGGACATGTAGCTTCCCATGCTGTATTTCAGGTATGACAGGAACATTGACAACTACTTGATGCTATGTCTGCTAGCTAGATGCTGGTGCAAGTGCGTGTATCAGGGCTTCACATGGGGTTGGAGCAGGCGCCTATATTTGGCAGGAGCAGTGTCGACCCATCAGCTATTCTATTTGGTAGTGTAGTCTCTCTAGTTGTACAAAACTCTTTTATCATGATATGCGTAGACAGATTTTATATTTCAGACTGCCGTTATATAGTGTAGGTTGAGAAACCCCCTCGCCTCCTTACCTCAAAGTGAGGAGGAGACGTTCTTTTATAATGAATGATAAACTCCACATCGGACCACAAGTCCGATGTGGGATACAGACTCCAACATATAGATATGTCTTTGTTTCTCTTATATTATCATTCAGCTATTGCAGGCTATTTATTTTTTTGGCTTATGAACGTTTAAAAAGCGGATGAGCCTTACAGGTTTCTTAGGAGAACCTGGTCTTGAATTATCCTTCAAATCATAGCGGGTAAACTAGTCCTCAATGTTGATCGAAGATCCATAGTGCCGGTCCCCATCCCTTAGGGATCGGAGAACTCGTCTAGGGTCTGTGGCAGTCCTGATTCAGGTACTGTTCAGGTAACCAGGTCAGGGTCATTACAAAATGGTATTAGACCGGTTTAGATGAGGATTTTATTGAGTCTCATGCATGACATGATGAAACTCCAGAATCGTCTAGGGCTAAATGGGGAACAACATTCTGAGTCTGTTCATGCATCATACATTCTAGTGACAAGTTAGGGCATCTGCATTTTATTTATAATAAATCCCATATAACTGAATGGCCTTAATTTATTAAATAGAAGCTAATAATGTGGACAGTGTTTTCTTTCATACCCTATTAGTTCCTATTTAATTTATTAATGTCACTCACATTCATGTTCATGTTGATGCTGATTATGTATGGCTTGCTCAGTGCAGTATTATTAGAGCTGTTTTATAATTAGCGTTCTTGAGTATATTATCTGCATCCTATGCAGTGTTGATTGCTGAGAATAATATCACCTATTTTCCATATATTTATGTATTATAGAAACTATTATGATCTATATTTTAAAGCATTCCATCTAATCTTTGTTAGACATGGTGTTTAGAGTTGTTGAATAATTTATCTCCCTAAGCATGTTACTTGATTCTTAATTACAGTATCAATGCAAGTGTGCTGATTTAGATTTATTGAGCATGTTACAAAATTTATCTCCCTAACCATTTCCTTGCCGTCTTTTTACAGAATTTATAATATTGATTTATATATTTTTAAATGTAAAGAAAATGGTTTTACAATTTTATAACTTAAATCAGAAATGGTTATTGTTAGTAATGCGGTTGTTGTGTATCGGGGGGCTAGAGAGGTTGTCCAAGAGCTGTGGGCTGGCTGGGCGGAGAGTTGGAGGGGCATATGGTGGAGGGCAGATAAAAGGGAATAACTGCTTAGGGGCATTCTTGTACTTTGATTAGGATAAGTTGTTTTTCCAGCTGTAGCAGGTGGGGGTTGTTGGTGGGCTTGTTATGGGTATTAAATAATGGGGAAGGTTGCATGTGGGGATTACTCATAGTGATAACATTTTGACGACTCCACTGGGGAAGCCGATGTTGGGGAACAACAATCGCTGGAGAGATGATCGCAAATAAAAGATGATCGGGGTGAACGGATCGCAACAGAGTCTATCGCAGTTGGCTGGATGAACGTTAGGAAAACACGCGTTTGATGCTGGAACAAATTCATCAGAAGAGGCTGATTGAGTCTGATAGGACGCAGGTTGACGGGCGGACACTACTGACTATCAATCACTACTGCTGGTGCACGCACACACGCTAGCGGAGCAATCGTAGGGGAACGTGTGCTATGAGGATGATCGGAGCAAGCCAATCGTTGTGTCGAAGTTGTTGCGCAGGTATGCGCCGATGTTCGTTGGAAGGGGGGGGGGGATACTGGTGCACAAGTATTTTTCTCTCCTTTGCCTATACGCTTCTTCGCGGTCACTGTTGAGGAAGCCACACATGTAATTGTCTACTGGAGGATTTCGTTGAAGTTGGCCGTCCAGAATGACAACAAGATTTGAACTCCCTCCGTTTTCATGAGAGGATCTATGTGGTTAGATCACCAAAATGGAGACTTATTTCAAATTTAATTAGACGTTGGAAGATATGAAGGTTCATTGGGTGCAGTTGTGGATGGAGCATACAGTTCTATATTGGTTCTTTATGTGGTTGAGTGTTAATCCAAGTTCATCGTTGGAGCAGCTGAAGCAAGGACTGGTGGGGAAGTACGAGACCGACAATGAGCAAAAAGATTTTATATCAGCAATCTGTTTCCATACCGGAACAGTTAGACGAGGAAATCCATGTTTTGAGTTCTAATGTGGATAACCAGGAAGGAAACTCCAAGGGGGAGCTGCTAGAAACTTGTTCACATTGAAGACCATTTGCTAGAGAGGCGACGAGTCAGAATGCGCTGCCCACTGCGTTGGAAAACAGATGCTCAATGTGGCTACGTGATTAGAGCAAAGAGTATTAGTAGTGGAATCTCGACAAATAAGGCTATTATTGGTGAATTCCCCTTACCTCAATGAGAGGTGGAAATGTTCTTTTATAGATGAGTAAAACAAATTACAAGGAGGGTAAGTCCGATGTGGGACTCAGAAATACCCATTAAACTTAAATGGGGTCCAACACTCCCCCTCAAGCTGGACATGCCCAGATTGGATTGAGTCCCACAAAAAGAGATGACAAGACACAAAGACCATCTCATACTCCCCCTCAAGCTGGGCCATGGATGCTGTGAATACCCAGCCTGGTAGTGAGAGAGTCAATGCGAGCTCCTGGGAGGCCTTTGGTAAAGATGTTGGCAAGCTGATCTGCCGTCGGAATATGGCCAAAGCTGATATGCTACTGCTCCAGATGGTGGCGAAGAAAGTGACAATCCATCTCGATATGCTTCGTCCGTTCATGGAAGACGGGATTCGAGACAATCTTTGTGGCTGCCTGATTGTCACACCAGATATGAGCAGAGGCTTGCGCCGGGAAGCCGAGCTCATGGAGGAGATGACGAAGCCAGATGATCTCAGTGGTGACTGTGGCAATGACGCAGTATTCGGCCTCTGCACTCGATCTGGAGACGACAGTCTGCTTCTTGTTGCGCCAGGAGATGAGGTTACCGGCGAAGAACACGGTGAATCCCGAAGTAGACTTGCGGGTAGCGAGGCAAGCTGCATAGTCTGCATCACACAAGACTTCAACATCCAAATGAGTATGATGTGAGTACTGAAGGCCACGTGCAGAGTTTTTCTTGATGTATTTGGCAATGCGGAGGACCGCATCCCACTGAGATCTGGTTGGATGCTCCATGAACTGGCTGACTTTGCCAACGACGCAGGCTATGTCGAGTCGCGTCATGATGAGGTAGTTAAGTTTACTCACCAGGCGTCGATAGCTCTTGGGATGAGGAAATGGTTCCGAGTCGGTATGGAGAGAGCGTTTCCCAGGCTCAAGAGGAGTGTCCACTGCAGTTGCTGTGCTCAAACCTGCATCCTGCAAGATATCAAGAGCATACTTGCATTGACAGAGAGAGATAGTGTCCTCAGAACGAGAGACCTCGATGCCAAAGAAGTAGGTGAGGGGACCAAGATCTTTGGTGTGAATGTGGTGGTGAAGATGCGTCTTGAGGTTGACGATTCCTGTAACGTCGCTCCCTGTGATGATGATATCATCCACATAGACCACCAAGAGGATACAACCAGCAGGAGTCGTTCTGTAAAAAACTGTGTAATCCTTCATACTTCGAGAGAGGCCAAAATCAGTGACAACAGTGCTGAAGCGGCCGAACCAAGCACGAGGATATTGCTTGAGGCCGTACAGAGAGCGGCGGAGTCGACAGACTTGAGACTCGGCGCCGGAGGCACAAAAGCCGGGTGGCTGTTGCAGATAAATTTTTTCATCAAGAAAGCCATGGAGGAAGGCATTCTTGACATCCAGCTGATGAAGATGCCAACGATGATGTGCCGCCAGAGAGATGAATAATCGGACGGAGGTCATCTTGGCCACTAGAGAGAATGTATCATAGTCCACCCTGTAAGTTTGTGCAAAGCCCTTAGCCACAAGGCGGACTTTGAGTCGATGAAGAGTGCCATCAGGATTGAGCCGGACAGTGTAAATCCATTTGCTGCCAACCGCCTGTTTGCCTGCTGGAAGGGGGGACAAGATCCCAAGTATGATTTTTTTTCCAGAGCCTGCAATTCATCCCGCATTGCTGCTAGCCACCCTGGGTGAGATTTTGCATCACCAACGGTTCGAGGAATCGATACTGTCTCCAGAGCTGACAGACCCCTGTGTGAAGATACAAATAAAGGTGTATTCTGACACGAACGAGTACCTTTTTGGAGTGCAATGGGCACGTCGTCCGGTGTTGGGGCAGGAGCATCGGACGAAGCGGGGACGATGGTGTCCTCGACCGAGACAGGGGGTACAGGCAATGGGCGGCGAGAGTAGACCGCACCAAAATGATGATCAACAGCAGCAGGGGGAGACACCAGTGGAGGGTGGATGATGAGGGGAAGACAATCATCAATGTCAGTGTCTGGATGGGGAGAGAAATGTGAAAAAGGAGAGCTCTCAACGAACGATACGTCAGCAGAGATGATATACCGCCGTAGGTCCGGAGAGAAGCATCGATAGCCGCGCTAAGTACGGGAATAGCCGAGGAATATGCAGCGGAGGGATTTAGGAGAGAGTTTGGAGAGACCGGGTCGAGTGTCACGGACATAACAGAGACATCCAAAGACACGCAAGGGAAGGGAGTGAGGAGAGATTTAACGCAAACACGAATGATGCTAGCTCTAGATCAGGGGTGGCATAGTTACGTTCGTGGGGACGTAACTGCATAGACCCATAAGAGATCACTCCTCACCACTACATCAGCACACATCTCAAGCCTAGATGGGAAACATCACAAAACACCTCGAATAACACACCCTCCTATGGAAATCAGAGCACTGGAGCACTGATCAAATTCCCCTTCAGTTAGTCGAACGCTGCCTGGCACTTCTCGCTCCACATAAAATCTTGGCCTTTTCTGGTCAGAGCCGTCAATGTAGTTGCAAATCAAGAGAAATCGGGTACAAATTTCCGGTAATAGACCGCCAGACCAAGAAAACTGTGAACCTCTGCAACATTTTTGGGTGCTTCCCAAGAAACAACTACCCCGACCTTTGATGGGTCCACTGCTACACCCTATTGAGACACCACATGCCCAAGGAATTGTACTTCTATTGTCCAGAACTTGCACTTGGACAACTTCCCATAGATCTAGTGGCATCGAAGAACTTCCAAGACAGTCCTGAGGTGCCAGGCATGCTCCTCCTATGACCTTGAGTAGATCAAGATATCATCGATTAATATGATGATGAACCGGTCCAGGAACTCATGAAAGACAGAGTTCATAAGCCCCATGAATACGACTAGTGCGTTCGTAACACCCAACAACATAACCACGAACTCGAAGTGCCCGTACCTGCACCTGAAAGCAGTCTTTCGAATATCATCCTCCTTCACCCTCAACTGGTGATATCCAGACCACATATCGATCTTAGATAACCAAGTTTCTCCCCTTAACTGGTCTAAAAGATGACCTATCCTTGAGAGAGGGTAACAGTTCTTGACTGTTACCTGATTCAACCTCCAGTAGTCTATGAAAAAACTCAGACCACCATCCGCCTTCTTTGCGAACAACACGGGGGCACCCCACAATGACACACTGGATTGGATAAAGCCCTTATTCATTAGATCATCAATCTAAATCCTTAGCTCCCGCAGCTCAAAAGGTGTCATCCGATAAGGAGCCGTCAAAATCAAAGAAGCACTGGGTTATAAGTCTATCTCGAACTCAACGTCGCGTCATTGGGGGTAGAGTCACAACCTCCTCAAGAAAAAAAATCCAATAACTCCCCAAAAACTCTGGAAACCCCCACCATCTCAGCATCCACCGATTCCACTGAGAGCTCGAACAACAAGGAAAAAAGAGGCTCCACACGCTGACTGCCCATCAGACAACTCTGCTCGCCAATGAAAGCCACACGTTGTCCATCCACGTCTGAAAACACGACTCTTCTCTAGAAGCAGTCGATAACAGCATGCACAAAGTATAACCTGTCTATGCCAAGGATGACATTGTACGGTTGCATCTGCAACAGGAAATGATCCCCATAGGATTGATGCAGCTCCATCATCAGTCTGCATCCCCGACACACATCGAACAAGATGGCATGACCTCAGACCAGTGTACTCAACACCAGGGGCAAAAAAAGTCTATCTATGTCTAGTCCCAGAGCATGGGCTAGATCAGGTGCAACAAAGGAGTGCGAAGCTCCTGAATCAAACAAGGCACAAACAAGGGTACTAAACATGCTGATCATAGATCGAACAATTTCTGGCCCCGCTGGAACATATGCCTTTGTGGCGTGCAACTGACAACGCCCAGGTCCTCGACCCCTCTACTGACGACTGCCTCCTCGACCACATCCGGGTCAAGGTCCCTAAGGAACACCCTGAGGTCGACCTCCACCTACTCCATCTCCTCTCGGTGGAGTAGGAGCCTGCTGTCCCTGCCGCTGAAACAACTTGGTCGACAACTGCTATTGAGGTGGGCGTTGATCCTGCCCACCTCCACCATACCGATCTCGGACGATCGTCTGACACTAACTCTAAAGGTTCCCATGAACTCCACAGATAAAACACACTGGACCCAGGCTTGCAGGATAGGCACAAAGACTAGAAGGTGGAAACAGAAACTGCTGAGGTCAACTTCATGACGGCCGAAACCTCAAAGGACCTTATGCCTGAGACCTTTCAATGGTAGCCTTTCCCTTCGAAGAACCCTGTCGGCTCCCCTCTCGCGGCAGACCTCCTCGTGAGTGCACCCTCTCAACTACCTCTGCGTTCTTCTGGACCTATAAGTACGCCATCAAGGTGAAGGGAGTAACTGCGTACTAGAGAGAAGGACAAAGTGCCTCCTCTAAGCATCTCACCCGAGACTTCTCATCCAGAAATTTATTCAGAGTGAAGCAAAGGAGATCTTTGAACTTGATCCCCAAATCCTGTACCGATATACTCCCCTGCTGGAGGGAGAGTAGCTTCTGTTGCTTCTCGGCCTTCATGGTTGAAGGAGGAAGACTCCCACACCTTAAATAGGGGTTGAATGTGAATGAGGAGGAAAAATGAGGAGAAAAACTTAAATGAAGGTAGGGAAAAATGGTATTTTTATAAGTTTTTAAGAGGCACACAGTTTGGATGTACAATTTTCCAAACTGTGCACCTAAACCATGTGGCACCACTAGTTAAGTGGCACTAAGGCTGTAGCCCTAGACGCATGGTTTGGGAAAACTGTGTGTCCCCTTCCAATCCACTGGAAAGCCCTATTGCGAAAACGTTGGGAGTTGCAGCGACAGAAACGAAAAAACACAGAAGAGTAAAAGGAAAAAAAAGAACAAGAACATAAAGATTTACATGGTTCGGGCAATAGCCCCTGCATCCACGGAGAGATAGAATATTCACTATATGTCGAGAGCACAATTACATAGTTTTTTCAGTAACCCTATCCCGAAATGGGCAACAAATGGAGGAAGATGATCCATTATTCCACCAACAGCACATGAAGTCCGCGAAAGTTGCGGGCCGGTGTGCAGTACATGCCACAAGCATTCGGCCTAATTGGATCGGGCTACACCAATACAACAAGCCCTATATTTCCATGCGGCTTGAGGTGCATGGTTAGAACTAATCATGTGCACCTCTACAGTTTTCTACAGTGCCTGCACGATTGAGGTGCACAGTTAGCACTAACGGTGTGTTAACTATTCAACTCATTATGTCTTTCCAAAATTTGGATCTCTAGGATCTGAATGATCCCCAGACTCTCCTGAACCACTCCTTATCCTCTTAAGCACATTAATAGCATCAAACGAGAGGTTTTATACAGTAATTTAAGTATTTTTACCTATCCAAAAAATCCAAGATGTTACAACCTACCCTCCTTGAAACAACTTGTCATCGAGTTTCCCTTCTGAGGGTGGTAAAATGTCGTATGAGAAAAGTTTTGTCCACTAAGAACATGCTTCAGCCTCTCTCTCTCGGGTATCGTCTTGTACATGGTCGTGCTGCCATAACACTCATACCAAAGGAACTGACCTACTAGGGAGAGCCTTCGTGCTCTGATATATGATATGTACAAGATGCTTCTCAAAGGACGCATCTACCTCCGACTCAATATCCTTTGAATCAAATGAATGAGTTGAGTTGGAATAATAACAGAAAACTTGCAGTACATGGATGTAGTCATGCAAGGCTCGATACCTCTAAGGTAAATCCAATTGATAGGCTACTGGTCCAAATCGCTCTAAGATCTCAAAAGGCCCAACATAACAAGGTGATAGCTTTACTTGTCTCTGAATCTGTCTATGACCCAATATAGTAGAAACATACAGAAATACTAATTTACCACCTTGAACTCCATAGGGCGACAGTGATGAATGGTATAAGACTTCTTCCTAGACATAGCTATATTCATACGCTTCTAAATAAGTTGCACCTGTTTTGAATTCTCCCAAGAAAGATGAAGTATTAGTAGCGTTACCTTATATACCTCTAACCAACATAGAGGTGAAAAACACGACCTATAATATAGGGCCTCATAGGGATCCATCTATATCGTTGCATGAAATATGTTATTATAAGAAATTTCAGAAAGTGGTAGATGCTTCTCCCAAGAACCAACAAAATCAAGGACACTTGCTCGAAGCATATCCTCTAGCACCTATATCGTATGTTTAGATTGCCCGTCAGTCTGAGGGTGGTATGATGTACTTAGAAGCACCTGTGAACCCAATGTCTTCTGCAACCCCTTCCAGAACCATGATGTAAAATGATCATTTCTGTCTGATATTATAGAACAAGGAACACCATGAAGACATACAATCTTCCAAATGTAAAGACTCACAATCTTTTCTATTAAAATGTTTCCTTAATCAGTAGAAAGTGTACGCCCTTAGTCAACATGTCAATGATCGCCCATACCAAATTGTTGCCTTAAGGGGATCTTGGAAAGTCCATTTCAAAAATCCATGGTGGCGTCATCCCATTTCCACTCAGAAAAGGATAATGGCTGTAGAATTCCTACGGGCCATTGGTGATCTGCCTTCACCTACTGACAGGTGGAATACCATGTGATAAAACCTACAATCTGCCTCTTCATACCTAGCCACCAATACTGATGATGTACATCTTGGTACATCTTGGTAAGCCCATGGTGTACTGCTCAAATAGAGTCATGAGATTCCTACATCAATTCTTCCTATATGTTTGCAGGTACCCAAACACATCTGTAAAAGTGCAAGATCTCATCTTCATTAATAACCCAACCAGGTGGTGGGTCCTCACCTAAGACACTCTCCCTTAAGACTGGGCCCTCTGGATTTGAAAGTTGTCTCATCCTTACTAAATCCAGATGGGAGGATGTCACTACTAAAGATTCTAAGATAGGCTTCCCATGATTTTTCTAAGCCTCTAGGTGCATCTCAAAAAACAGGTTCATCAACTGACACTCACTACCGACCTCTTGGAAAACTTGTGTTTGAGTCTTCTGATTCAGGGTTTCAATTAATGCATTTCCATTCCTTGGTGCATAAGTGAGCTCAAAGTCGAATGAATTGAGGTACTCTACCCACCTGCAATGCCTAATATTTATGTCATGCTGTGTGGAAATGTATTTGATACTTTTTTGGTATGTGTAAATGACGAATCACTCCCCTAATAGATAATGCCTCTAACAACATAAATCATGAACCACAACTTCTAGATTAAGGCCATGCATAGGGTAATTCCACTCGTGAGGTCTCAGCTAGCAGGACCCTTATAATACAACTCGATCTCCCTACATCATAACTACTCCTAGATCAATTCCTGATGCATCATAATAAACTTTATAGATTCTCCCCAACATTGGTAGAATCAAGACCGATGTTGAATTCAGTCTCCCTTTTAGCACCTGAAAGACTTCCTCACAGGTTTCAATCCATAATAACTTCACACCCTTCTTATTAAATCCCATGAGAGGCATTGTTAGGCGTGAAAATTCTTGAATGAAATTCCTGTAGTAGTCAACTATCCCCAAGAAACTGCATACATCAAAGACATTCTTGGGATATCCCTAGGAAACCACAGTGATCACCTTTTATGGGTCAACAAATACTTATGCCTCTAAGATGATGTGACCCAAGAAGTGTACCTTGTCGATCCAAAATTAGAATTTGGTGATCTTATCATATGACTGGTGCTCTCTCAGTGTATTCATCACGATATCAAGATGTTTGACATGATTATGTAGAGTACTAGAATACTCCAAGATGTCATCCACAAAGACTGCCATAAATTAATCCAGATACAGGTGTAAAACCCATTTCATTATAGCCATAAAAATTGCAGACATGTTTGTGAGACCAAACAACGTGACCAAATACTCATACATGACATATCTACTATGGAATGTTTTATGTGGCATATCTGATAGTTTGACACATACCTGATGGTATCTTGAACTCAAATTGATCTTGGAGAAAACTGTTGCTCCTTAGAGCTGGTCGAAGATGCCGTCTATACGTGGAAATGGATACCAGTTCTTAACCGCAAGATGGTTCAACTAGCAATAATCCACACAAAACCTGAGGGTCCCATCTATAACATCTCATTACCATCTTTCAGGTGTTTCTATTTCTTATTTTCATTCTCTTTTTGGTTGGGTGTGTTTCAAACCTTTCGATGATGGAGATCGTTTTCTAGGGAAAATGACCTAAATTTTGAGGATGTATATTTTTTTTGAAATAATGGAGTCTAGATATAAATGTATAAAAGGATTAAGAGGATATACTTTGGGGTTTGGGTTGACCTGGGGGATTTTTTAAGTTTTTCTGCAGAATGTGCCTATTGAACACTTTCATGTTGTGAACTGGTTACATGACATGAATCCTTTATTAGGTGAATGTCGTGAAATGAACACTTTCATGTTGTGAACTGGTTACATGACATGAATCCTTTATTAGGCGAATGTCGTGAAATGGTTAAAAAGTGAAAATTTTACAAGTCATGAAACTAGTTCACATCGTGAAAAGGTTGATCAGAGTTATTTTTAATCCAAGGTGATGCCTTTTTCAGTGTATCTTATAAATCATGAAAGGGTTTCATGTCATGAATGGTTTAGCTCCAAAGGTTTTAACCATGTTGTACATACGATTTTATTTTCATTCAACATGCAGACTTTTCTCTTGAAATCTAGGAGTTGTCCCAGGTGATATTGGGGATCTCCTCTCCTTGTAGTTCATTTCGTTTGGCGATTGATTTTCATGGTGGATGCGTTGAATCTCTTTGGGTAAGTGATATTTCTACTTATTCATTTCCATTGATCATAATAGCATTGTTGCATTACATTTTCAGATCCTTTGTTCTTGTGGTGATGTTCTTGTTGATCCTTTCTAGAGACGTTGTGTGATCTTCTCCTCGGGGTCAGTTCTTTGTTAGATGTGGTGTAGCAAGTTTGTTTTCTCTGATTTATGTGTGAACTAACCTCTTTACCAACCTTGGTTGTTATGGAATATGATTCTAAAGTGTTTGAATCATAGGTAGATCCTTTTTTTTTTGTTTTGAATTCCTTCCAGTGGCTTTGAATCTAATTGTGGGTGTGTGCAACCCAAGTTTGAGGTAGGTGGTTCTATCTCTAGACTATATTAGATTAACCTTGATTTCTTTGGTTTATAGATTGTTTTATAAATAAAATGGCATGATTTATTGATTAATTTGTGTATGTTTGAAAATGATTTTTTGTGAAAAGATGGGTTTCCCCTTGTTTGGGTAAAAAGAAATGGGTGTTTTTTCAAAGCATTGTGAAATCGTTTTGAGAAATGGATTTCAAGCAGGGTTTTGATGAAATGGTTTCGAAAATTTAGAGCATGGGAAGCCTTGGATACTTAGGTGGAAGGTGTAGTAATAGTACTCATCCATTGATACTGTTGGAGGGTTCACTTATGGGGTGTTCCTCTACTCCCTAGGCTGACTGTTCTAGGGGATTGTTAGACAGTGTTGGGAGGTTAATTTTCTGGGGTGTTCATCTGCTCTCTAGATTGGATGTATATGTCTAGAGACTTGATGCGTGTGATTATCTATGTTTGGGTATGAGTGTTCAAGGTATCCTAGCTCGTAGTGATCCTTGGTGAGATGTTATATGTGTTTTTGAGTTATATTGCTTAGGTTTGATTACATACTTTGAAAAAAGTGACATGATTTGAAATTCTTTTACCTAGATTATATAAATTGTGGAAAAAATGGAATGTTTACCATGTTTTTGAAATAAAAACTTTTTAATTGTTCATCATTCCTTGTTTTCTTTTAAAGTTGAGCATATTCAGATTCTTGTACAGAGACTTGTTATGGAACACCTAGGTGGGATCTTACTGAGCCTGTTATCTCACACCCTATGCACCCCTTTAGTGGTGCATAGACCTTACTATGTCGATTTATGGAAAGGTAAGGTGCCAAAATGAGGCAGCGAGGTTTTTGTCAGATGAGTTGGGTAGTTGGTGGTGAGATAGAAAGACGTTGTCCACTCATCACATAGATTCTCTATTTATTATGTTTGATTTTATCCTTTATTATTAGACTCATACCTTAGAGATTGTTTAGCTACCTTTGGGTTGTATCACTTCTGCTGTTTCCTTTTTCTATGGAATATATTTCCTGTTTTTCTCTTCTATTGTTTCTTCTTACTATGTATGTATATATTTCATATTTTTTGCTTAAGATTTGGAAAACTCATTCCCTATGGTTCCTGTTGATTCCTAGGTTCTAATCGCCAACCCATGGGGATCGGGAACACCCTTCGGGTATGTGATGAGTTTCTTTGGGTGCTAGTTTGGGTGGGTATCCAGGTTGGTTCATTACATTTTGGTATCAGATGGAGGTTTGGTGCTCAATTTTTGAGAAGTTAGTAGACTGGAGATATGATTATTGGGACTTGAGGGGTAGGTTGCGATGAGTGCCAAACCATCTCTTTCTATGAAGAGACTCAAGTTACCATGAGATGTTGGGATGTGTGTCTCCTGTTTTGAGTTCTTAATATTAATCTTAGTTTTTGCTTATGGTTTTCAAGATTGAATTGAGATTTTCCAATTGTTTGATCACTTATTCTGTTTTTGGTGTGCGGTGATATTCCTCCAAGATTTATTTTAAAGGTTACACAGGAGGGTGCAATGGATGCTCCTCAAGGGAATCTACCTTTGGATCAAAATCTTATTGAGGCTACAATGAAAACAATTCATGTTGTGGACTAAAATGTACCACAAGTCTAGAACACATTTGTTGAGGTATATCCAGGAGTTGCAGAAGAAAAGGATCGATCACGAGAGTTCTTACATGAGAATCCACCATGCTTTAGAGGTACGAATAAACCTCAAGAGGCGTAGGACTAGCTGGACAAGATCAATTAGATCTTTGACTTCCTGGATACATCTGATAATATCAAGTTGAAGTGTATAGAATTCAGAATTGAGGGTCCCAACAAGAGATGGTGGGATTCCATGGTACATGTGGATAGATATGTGGGATTAGACTGGAAGGGTTTCAAGAGTCTCTTCTTCCAACAGTTCTTTATAGAGTCCCTGATGATGGAAAAGTCTTTGGAGTTCCTCTCCTTACAACATGGAGATCATTCTGTATTGACGTGAACTAATTAGTTCATGGAGCTGGTTTTCTTTGCTCTAGAGGTAGTAAATAATTATTAGTTGAAGGCTCAAAAGTACTTGATGGGTTTGCGACAGGTTATTAGATCACATGTATTTATGATGATGTTTTCTACCCATGCGAAGATGGTGGATAGAGCTATGATGGTAGATATGGATATGGTAGGTATGGCTGGACATTCTTCCCCTTATCTTCCATCCAGTGGAAGCTTTAGTGGCATGCAAGAAAGGAAGAGGAAGTGGCAAGATCATCACAGGGGTTCTCGAGGTAGTTATTAGTAATGGGAATCCTCCACACCATCAATTACAACCATTACTATTCCCCAGACTTGTTATCAATGTGGAAAGGTTGGACACACCCCATGGTCTTGTCCTGTGCCTAAAAAGATGTCAATGGTTGTGGATGCTACGACCATCTATAGCGATTCTGTAATGACCCAAACTTTGGTTAATGAAAATCCCTTTTGATCTAATTAAATGCCTTAATATGTGAAATGGTCATACAACATATGCACTTCTTTTGTTTTATGTTTTTGGATTTTAAAATACCATTAAGAATTGTGACCGTTGCTAATATAGCTACTGAACAGTGATCACATGATTAGTATAAATATGGGCTTTAACAATCTAATTTACTCAGATAAAGGAAGTGATGACCTCATCCAGTAGAATTGCTCCATACGAAGCCCATTTGCCAGAGCTCGGAAAGGAGGTGGCGTTATTGGGTTTCGCTTTTGACCAAACCCAAGCCGAGCTTCAACATGTTAAGCTCGAACGAAACCATCTACGGGAGAAGTGGAAGTTGATAGAGATCACCACACGTGCATGTTATCCGAGCCACCCAAGAGTCTGTCACCACCGCGCAGCTCACCCTTCGGTCTTATGCAGGTGTTTTAAGGGGTTATTTAACAAGAACCTATTACTATGTTTATGTACATTATTTTTCTATATAATAATGAATATACTTTCATTTTATTATTGTTACCTTGTAAATAGTTTTTTTAAAGCACAAATAGTATTTTTAGTTAATGTTTAACTAAGAAATCAATTTTGATGAATTAATGGATTTTTAAATTAAATAATTTTTTTATAAAATATTATTATTATTATTAAATTAATTTTTATTAAATATAAATGATCGTGTAATTTTATGAATGCAGTTGTAATTTTTATTAAGGTTTGAAAGCCATTTTTGTCAAAACCCATGAATTTTCGATAAATGTCAGTATTTATTTTAAAAGTGAAAATTAACATATTTAGAAAATTATTTAGATAAAATGAATATTATTTCTGAAATCAGGATGTCGAAATTATCCAACGGTGAATTTTTCATAATTTTTTTGAGATAGTCAAATTTTTGGGTAAAAATTAAATACCGTTTAAATATATAATATGTTTTATGACATCATAATGACCCAATAGTGATGTAATAAAATACTATAAGCCTTATTTTAGGCCAATATATGTTTTACCATTAAAATAATGTGATTTTGGGTTTGTTTGACTTATTTTACAAAGTATTAATGGACCCTTCAGGACTTATTAAACATCTTGTCTTTTTAAATTATTTTTCTTGGGAGTGTGACTCACCTCAGCATAAACAACCCCATTATTTTAAGTTCGGACTTTGGACTTATAAAATATTATTTTCTACTTCCCTTTTTCAAAAACCATGAGCAAAAACCATGAGATGGTTTGTGGTTTGGATTAGTTTAATGTGAGGTTCCCAAACCTAAATAATAAAGAATTCACTCACCTTTCCTATATAAACCCACCCAAGATCCTACTTCCTCACTTAAAGCCTTTGGAGTTCATCCAACCTCTGCCCTCCTCTCTCTAGAATCCTCCCAAGGTGCCCCAAGCTTCCAAGAAGCTTCTCTCAAGCCTCTCTCAAGTCTTTTGAAGCATACTTCAAAGTAAGTTTTTTCTTCCTTTCTCATTTTTGTCCAATTTTCTTTAACTTGTTATGCCCTTTTAATTTCAATTATAAATGTTGAGGTATGGTTTAGAACCTCCCATATACTGCCCTCTTTATGTTTGAATCATGGGAGACCCCTTTCTCTCTCATTAAATACCTCCCATGTACACCTGTTACTATGCTGAAATTTCAAAAGGAATTTCCCTCTCATTTACATTCAAGCAATTCTTTTGTATTATGAATCTAAATTCCATTACATTTGTTGGACATGTATCTAAATGACCCCCCTTATAGTCCATGTCATGTAAATATGACGAGACACCCCTTTATCTCTCATCAACCATTTTTATGAGTTCTTATGTCATGCTGTTATGCTGCCGAAATTGCAATGCGTTTTTCCAAGCCAAAGTCACTGTGTAGTGAATACCATGTCCATTTATCTGTTAAGGGCATTCACCTTTATACACATTTACGTATTGTTTAAAGAGTTTCAAGTATGTATTCCACATTCGTTTATCGTGGAATAAATAATTATGTTGAATGATTCAATGTTTTATGATCCATGTGGCACACTTATGCATGAAATGAAATGTTTAAGAAGGGTGCACCCTGATAGCGCTCCAATACATTGGGTAAATTATAGTATCATGATACATTATGTGAAATGAGTGTTTACTCATGCTAATACAAGTGCAATGAGGTTTTACTCGTGCTTCATGTGCAATGAGCATTTACTCATGCTCTATGTGCAATGAGCCTTGGCTTATGCTAATTCCATGTTAAGTGTTGTTGCCACATTTCCATGTTATGATTATCATGCTTTATCATGTCTTTAAGTTTATGATTCCCTTTTGCTCTATTGAGATGCCTATTATCTAACATGTATTGTATTCCTCATGTTATTCCATGTTTATTCCCTTACTGGGCTTTATAGCTCACCTTTTTCTTATGCATGTCCTCAGGTTATCCCATACAATGCGAAGTACGAGGGAATATAGTGGTCATGTAAAGAAAGTTTTCAATAAGGATGTTATATTTCATGTTTTAAGTTGTTATGTAATGATCCTATGCTCCAAAGACACTAAACCTCTCAATCTTCTATGTTGTATCAAGTGAAGTTTATGTAATAAATTATGTTTAATTGTGTAATAAAAAAGCGGGGTTGTCACAGTTGGTATCAGAGGATAGGTTTAATTATTTTTGGTATTAGGATTAGAAAACCCTAGGGAATCCTTAGAGATAAGACTAATAAAAATATACCTATGTTTTGGTGAGTATTGAGTAAATGGTTTATCAAGCAAATACATCCCTGTCTGGATACGAGCAGGTAGAAGCAGCTTTGACACAGATGTATCCTATGGATAAAATCTGAAAACACCGCTTTGAGCTAGACTCGAATGAGAAATGGTGCACAACAACTGGCCTTGCTGCACTCTTGGTTACGACACTCCCGGGGGATATGCTTTGGTAGATTCATGAGCTTAGTACAAACTGTTATTGAGGGGAAAAAATCCCATAAGAATATAAGTTAAGAAATAGATTGAGGATAACATAGATCACAAGATAGGATATACTTCTTCTTTATAAGTTTATACTTTTATGTTCAAAGTTTCTTTTTGCTAAGTATTCAAGATCTCTAATTATACACCCTTTTTCTTAGTTAATGGTGGGAAATAGAAGGACACGTTCCAACAACCAATGTGATAGGAAATGTGAAGATTGCCCTAATGATATGTTTGATATGACAGGGGCGGATGCTCAAAACTTCATGACGGTACTTGCTCAGATAGCTCGAGTTATGAATAATAACTTGAATCAGGCGGAACTCCTTCCTCCTCCACGGAAAGAGCAAGTTTCCGTAGAATCCTTCATGCGGGAAAAGCCTCCCATATTTAGTGGATCTTCTGATCCCCTCCTTGCGGAACAATGGATTAACTCTATTGAGAAGATATTCTCCATCCTCTAGTGCTCCGAAGAGGAAAAAGTTGTACTGGCGGTTTATTGTTTTGATGAGGAAGCTGATCAGTGGTGGACACTGATCAAGAATACAAATTCCCTAGAGGAAATTGATTCCATGAATTGGGAAGCAGAAGGAAGATGAGTCCATCGGGGCGTATGAAGAAAACTTTACAATGCTTGCAAGGTACGCCTCTGGCTTTTTCATGAACACCGAAAGCAAGGTGGATCTCTTCTTTAGCGGACTAAAGCCGAGTCTACGAAAAGCGTTGGCAATTCAAGGCTTCGACAGTTATGAGGATATTGTTTGTTCTTCCCTCAAGGTTGAAATAGAGATTGGAGACTCTCAGTGGTCTCGTGGGCCCAGTGACAAGAAGCGGAAAATAGAGAACATGGGTGGTCCATCAAACAAATCCCATGATGGAAAGAAGCCTGACTTTTTCCCTTGCAAAAATTGTGGAAAGAAACATCCTGGTAACTGTCTCAAGGGAACCGGGAATTGCTTCAAATGCGGAAAGTTTGGTATCTGGACAAGAACTGCCGAAGGGATATGACAAATCCTGATAACGTTGAAGAATAAAGGAAGGTTCAGATCAACACTCAGCCGGAAGTGCAGTGTTACAACTGCAGGGAGCTTGGGCATTATGAAAACAATTGCCCTAAGCCGAGGGTTGTTGGAGGCAACCAACAACAACCTTCGAGGCATCAAGGAAGGGATTATGCTATCACTATCGCTGAGGTGGAGCCGGAAAACGATGTGGTGACAGGTACGCTAGTTATTCATTCAAGAATAGCGAATGTACTTTTTGATTCAGGTTCTACGCATTCTTTTATATCTCGAAAGTTTAGGAGAACAATCCCAACACCACCACAAATCATGAAAGATGTCAGTGAGTATGGCAAATGGGGAAATCATTGCATCCCATGAATATAAATCCTCCCCTATCATAATCTGTGGATTGAACTTCCCGACAAACCTCTTCATACTTCCTCTGGTGGAATTTGATGCAATTCTTGGCATGGATTGACTTTCCTTATATAGATCCAATATAAATTGTCGTGAGAGGGAAATCACTCTCCATTTGGAGAATCGACCCTTGATTCTTTACAAGTGTAAGGAGGAAGACAAATCTTCTTTAGCTCCATCATCTCAAGTGTGGATATTACTGCCCTATGAGCACGCATATCTGGCTCAGATGATTGAGTCTAAGGAGACAACCATCCTGGAGGACATGTCTATTATGAGGGAATTCGCTGAAGTGTTTCCTGAGGAATTGCATGGTCTTCCTCCTAGAAGAGATGTTGAATTCTCAATTGAACTTATACATGGGGCGTTACCAATATCCAAGACTCCGTATAGAATGACTATTGTGGAGCTTGAGGAGATGAAGAAATAATTACAGGAGAATCTAGATAAAGGGTTTATACGCCCAAGTGCTTTACCATAGGGTGCACCAGTCCTCTTCGTCAAGAAGAAGGATGAGTCAATGCGCCTTTGCATCAATTATCGTGAGCTCAACAAAATCACAATAAAGAACAAGTATCCTCTCCCATGAATTGATGACTTGTTCGATTAGCTGCGTGGAGCACAATACTTCTCCAAGGTAGATTTGCGGTCGAGATATTATCAAGTAAGGGTGAAGAAGGAAGATGTCCCCAAGACTGCTTTTTTATACAAGATACAAGTACTATGAATTCATGGTAATTCCTTTCAGACTCACTAATGCTCCAACAATCTTCATGGATTTGATGAATAAAGTCTTTAGAGATTACCTCGACAAATTTGTGGTAGTCTTTATAGATGATATTCTGATATACTCCAAAACCAAGGAGGATCATGAGGAGCATCTAAGAACTGTACTAGAAACCTTGCAGAAGGAGAAGCTCTATGCAAAATACATCAAGTGTGAGTTCTGGTTGAAGGAGATCTCATTCTTGGGCCATATCATCACAAACAATGGTATATCTGTGGATCCCTCAAAGACAGCTGCAATAGAGGGATGACTGAGGCCAACATCGGTAACAGATATCCGTAGCTTCTTGAGGTTAGCTGAATATTATCGATGATTTGTGAGAAACTTCTCATGATTGTCTAACCCTCTTACCAAACTAACTAGGAAGGGAGTAAAGTTTTCTTGGAGTGATGGATGCGAAGAAAGCTTCAAGGAGTTAAAAATGAGGCTTATCACTGCACCTGTGCTCACTTTACCCACAAATGGAGAACATTTTGTGGTATTTAGTGATGCTTCAAAGAAGGGCTTGAGATGTGTGTTGATACAAAATGACAAAGTCATTGCCTATGCTTTATGGAAATTGAAAGTTCATGAACAGAACTATCCAACACATGACCTCGAGTTGGCTGCAGTGATCTTCGCTTTGAAAATTTGGCGGCATTATCTCTTTGGGAAGAAGTGTGAAATATATACAGACCACAAAAGCCTCAAGTATATATTGACACAGAAAGAGTTGAACATGCGCCAATGAAGATGGTTAGAGCTGATCAAAGACTATGACTACTCAATCCACTACCATCCCGAAAAGGCAAATAAGGTGGCAAATTCTCTAAGTAGAAAGGATCCTGCATGTTTATCAATGATGAGAATTGAAAAGGATCCGATCTTCTTAGATTTGCGAAGGATGGACATGAGATTCATTAAGGGAGGATAATCATCAATCATTTCTCAAATTATTGTTCAACCATCCCTCTTGGAGAGAATAAAGGATGCTCAAAGAAAAGATGTGGAAATTCAGAAAAGGGTGGGAGCTGTTAGAAATGGGAAATCCTTTGATTTCAAAATTGTTGAGGAAGGATTTGTAAGATTTGGGATGCGATTATGTGTACCATCCGACCCAGAGATAAAGAAGGAGCTATTGAATGATGCACATAGCTCGACCTTCTCTATCCACCCAGGGAGCATAAAGATGTACCAAGATCTCCAAGAAAACTTTTGGAGGGACAATATGAAAAGGTAGATTGCCGAATATACATCAAAGTGTTTGGTATGTTAGCAAGTGAAGGCAGAGAGGCGGAGGCCTAAGGGGATGATGCAACCATTTCCCATACCAGAATGGAAATGGGAGAACATCACCATGGACTTGTCACTGGACTTCCGAAGACATCCAAGGGCAACAATGCAATCTGGGTTGTTGTGGATCATCTTACAAAAGCTGCACACTTCATTGCTATTCGGGAGGATTTCTCATTGGATCAACTGGCACATATATATATATATATCAGGGAAGTGGTAAAGCTGCATGAAGTACCACTATCGATCATGTCCAATCGAGATCCAAGATTCACCTCTAAGTTTTGGAAGAGTCTTCAACATGCTCTGAATACTGAACTGAACTTCAGTACGGCCTATCATCCTCAAACGGATGACCAATCCGAGCGGACTATCCAAACACTTGAGGACATGTTGAGAGCGTGCTCAATGGACTTCAAAGGAGGATGGAATCAACATCTTCCTCTGGTTGAGTTCTCATATAACAACATTTTCCACTCGAGCATCCAAATGACACCATATGAAGCCTTTTATGGGAAAAGGTGCAGAACACCGACGTGTTGGGATGAGGTCGGTGAGCGTAAGCTGCTTGGACTAGAAATAGTCGAAGAAATGGTGGAGAAGGTGAAAACCATTCAGCAGCATATCAAGGCAGCCCAGAGTTGACAAAAGAGTTATGTAGATAACCGTTGACGAGACCTTGAGTTTAAAGTTGGAGACATGGTATTTCTACACATATCTCCGTGGAAGAAGATCATGAGGTTTGGAAAGAAAGAGAAGTTAAGTCCAAGGTACATCAGCGCCTTCGAGATTCTTGACCGTGTTGGGGTTATGACATATCGACTAACACTTCCACCTACCATGGCCAAAGTACATGATGTCTTTCATGTATCCCTCTTAAGGAAGTACATACTAGACCCTTCACATGTACTCTCTTTCGAGGTGGTACAGTTAGAGGATGATATTTCCTATGAGGAGCAGCCAATTAAGATCATGGATCGTAGAGACAAAGTTCTACGTAACAAGACTACTCATCTAGTCAAGGTACTTTGGTGAAACCATAAGTACAAAGAAGCGACATGAGAACTGGAGGAAGCAATGAAGGAAAGGTATCCACATCTATTTTTGGCCTAGAATGTATAATGAAATTTTGAGGGTGAAATTTCTTAAGGGGCGAAGATTGTAACGACCCAAACTTTGGTTAATGAAAATCCATCTTGATCTAATTAAATGCCTTAATATGTGAAATGGTCATACAACATATTCACTTCTTTTGTTTTATGTTTTTGGATTTTAAAATACCATTAAGAATTGTGACTGTTGCTAATATAGTCGTTGAACAGTGATCACATGATTAGTATAAATACGGGTTTTAATAATCTAATTTACTCAGACAAAGGAAGTGATGACCTCATCCAGTAAAATTTCTCCATACGAAACCCATTTGTCAGAGCTCAGAAAGGAGGTGGCGTCATTGACCTTCTCTCTTGACCAAACTCAATATGAGATTAAACAGGTTAAGCACAAATAAAACCGTCTACGGGAGAAGTGGAAGTTGATAAAGATCACCACACATGCAATGTTATCCAAGCCACCCCAAGAGTCTGCCACCATCGCGCACCTCACCATTCGGTCTTATGCGGGTGTTTTAAGGGGTTATTTAATAAGACCCTAGTACTATGTTTATGTACATTATTTTTGTATATAATAATGAATATACTTTCATTTTATTATTGTTACCTTGTAAATAGTTTTTTAAAGCACAAATAGTATTTTTAGTTAATGTTCAAATAAGAAACTATTTTGATGAATTAATGGATTTTTGAATTAAATATTTTTTTTGGAAAATATTATTATTAAATTAATTTTTATTAAATATAAATGATCATGTACTTTTATGAATGCAATTGTAATTTTTATTAAGGTTTGAAAGCTATTTTTGTCAAAACCCATGAATTTTCGATAAATGTCAGTTTTTATTTTAAAAGTGAAAATTAACATATTTAGAAAATTATTTAGATAAAATGAATATTATTTCTGGAATCAGGATGTCGAAATTATCCAACGGTGAATTTTTCATAATTTTTCGAGACAATCAAATTTTTGGGTAAAAATTAAATACCGTTTAAATATATAATATGTTTTATGACATCATAATGACCCAATAGTGATGTAATAAAATACTATAAGCCTTATGTTCATCCAATATATGTTTTACCATTAAAATAATGTGATTTTGAGTTTGTTTGACTTATTTTACAAAGCATTAATGGATCCTTCAAGACTTATTAAACATCTTGTCTTTTTAAATTGTTTTCCTTGAGAGCGTGACTCATCTCCACATAAGCAACTCCATTATTTTAAAAAGTTCGGACTTTGGACTTATAAAATATTGTTTTACACTTCCCTTTGCCAAAAACCATGGGCAAAAACCATAGGATGGTTTGTGGTTTGGATTAGTTTAATGTGAGGGTCCCAAACCTAAATAATAAAGAATTCCCTCACCTTTCCTATATAAACCCACTCAATCTCCCACTTCCTCCTCACTAAAAGCCTTTGGAGTTCGTCCAACCTCTTCCCTCCTCTCTCTATAATCCTCCCAAGGTGCCCCAAGCTTCCTAGAATCCTCTCTCAATCCTCTCTCAAGCCTTTGGAAGCATACTTTCAAGTAAGGGTTTTTTCTTCCTTTCTCATTTTTGTCCAATATTCTTTAAGTTGTTATGCCCTTTTAATTTCAATTATAAATGTTGGGGTATGGTTTCATACCTCCCCTATACTTCCCTCTTTATTTTTTAATCATGGGAGACCCCTTTCTCTCTCATTAAATGCCTCTTATGTACACCCGTTACTATGCCGAAATTCCAAAAGGAATTTCCCTCTCCTCATTTACATTCAAGCAATTATTTTGTATCATGAATCTAAATTCCATTACATTTGTTGGAAATGTATCTAAATTACCCCCTTACTGTCCATGTCATGTAAATATGATGATACACCCCTTTATCTCTCATCAACCATTTTTATGAGTTCTTATGTCACGTTGTTATGCTGCCGAAATTGCACCGCGTTTTTCCAAGCCAAAGTCATTGTGTAGTGAATACCATGTACATTTATCTATCAAGGGTATTCACCTTTATGCACATTTACGTATTGTTTAAAGAGTTTCAAGTATGTATTCCACATTCGTTTATCGTGGAATAAACAATTATGTTGAATGATTTAATGTTTTATGATTCATGTGACACACTTATGCATGAAATGAAATGTTTAAGAAGGGTGCACCCTGATAGCGCTCCAATGCATTGGGTAAAGTATAGTATCATGATACGTTATGTGAAATGGGTGTTTACTCATGCTAATACAAGTTTAACGAGGGTTTACTCGTGCTTCATGTGTAATGAGGGTTTACTCATGTTCTATGTGCAATGAGCCTTGGCTCATGCTAATTCCATGTTAAGTGTTGTTGCCACATTTTCATGTTATTATTATCATGCTTTATCATGCCTTTAAGTTTATGCTTCCCTTGTGCTCTATTGAGATGCCTATTATCTAACATGTATTATATTTCTCATGTTATTCCATGTTTATTCCCTTACTGGGCTTTATAGCTCACCCTTTTCTTATGCATGTCCTCAGATTATCCCATGCAATGCTAAGTACGAGGGAATGTAGTGGTCATGTAAAAGAAGTTTTCAATAAGGATGTTGTATTTCATGTATTAAGTTGTTATGTAATGATCCTAAGCCCCAAGGACACTAAACCTCTCGATCTTCTATGTTGTATCAAGTGAAGTTTATGTAATAAATTATGTTTAATTGTGTAATAAAAAAGCGGCATTGTCATAGATTCTGTCAGGCTATGCCCACACCTCTTTATGGCTAGGGATCATCGACTCCAAATTATATTGCATTGTATTTAGATGCTTTAAGTAAAATATAGATCTAGCTTTATGCCTCATGAGTAAATCACTTTCATGTAGTATATGTGTTTCTGATGAAGGTTGACGTGGGCCCAGTAATAGTGAGAGGTACCATATTTATTGAATCTTCTATAAAAGCTACTTTATTTGATACCAATGCATCAAACTCATTTATTTATTCCCATTTTATTTATATGATTAAAGTTTCAATGGAGCTCATGTCCTTTGTTATAGTGTTAGAAACACCTCTTGGGAAGAGGAAAGAGTAGGAGTATCAGTGTCATTCTTGTTCACTGTTGATAGTTGATGTGGAGTTAGTATGAGATTTCCTCATTCTCAATCTGGATCTATTCAACATCATCATTGGTGTGGATTGGATTATTTATCACCATTCTAAGATTGATTATTATCATCAGTGAGTATTATTCTTTATTGATGATGGAGGATCTTAGGTGTTTCTAGGAGAGTGAGATCTGTGGTATTGTGATGCATGACCTTCCCTCCCAGTGCTTAAGAGTTTTTTTCTACTGTATTAGTTGATCCCGATGATGTTTCTTCTATTGTTGATCTCCACACTATTGTTCTAGACTTTCCTGATGTTTTTCCAGATGAATTCTTTGGTATTCCTTCAATAAGGGAGGTAGAGTTCATGATTGACCCAATGTCCAGTACATAGCTTGTTTCAATACCCTCATATCATATGGAACCATCAGAGCTTAAAGATATCAAGATTCGTTTAGATGATCTGATAGATAAAGGTTTCTTTTTCCCTAATGTTTCTCCTTGGAAAACCCCTATGATCTTTTCTAAAAAGGCAGATGGTTCACTCTGATTGTACGTGGAATATCAAAAGTTAAATCGAGTGATAGTTAAGAATAAGTATACTTTTCCTCATGTAGGTGATTTGTTCGACTAGTTAAAGGGGGAAAGATGTTTTTTGAAGATCCATCTTTGGTCGGGTTATCATCAGCTCAGAGTTTGAGAGTCTGATATACTGAAGATGGCTTTTTAGGAGTAGGTATGACCATTATGTATATATTTTTATGCCTTTTGGTCTGACTAATGCTCCTGAAGTTTTTATGGATTTGATGAACTAGATATTCCATGAGTATCTTGACACCTTAATGGTAGTGTTTGTGGATGATATTTTGGTTTATTCGAGATCCGAGCAAAATAACCATTAGAGTTTGGTTATGGAAATCCTAAGGAATTCCCATTTGTATAGAAAGCTTTCGAAATGCAATTTATAGATACAAGAAGTGAAGTTTTTGGGGAATGTGATTTCTAACAATGGATTATCAGTTAATCTTAAGAATTTGAAGGTTGTCTTTTCATGGGATGAGCTATGGAACATCTTTGAGATTTAGATCTTCCTTGTACTTTATAGATACTATTGATGATTCATCAAGGATTTCTAAAATTTGGAGTCACCTTTGACTACTCTTACCAGGAAAGGGTTGAAATTAAAAGGGGATATGAAATATCGATCTTCTTTCGACAAGTTGAAACAACTTTTAACATCGACGCCAATTCTGATCTTACCTAATCCCAGGAAGGGGTATGTGGTGTACTGTGATACTTCGGGTGATGGTCTTAGTTGTGTGCTTATGTAGGATGTTCATGTCATGGATTATTGATATTTTTAACTATGGAATCATGAAAGGAATTACCCCACTCATAATTTAGATCTTGTCATGGTTATGTATGCACTTAAGTATTGACAACACTATCTCTTTAGGGAGAGGTTCATAGTCTTTTCTGATCATTATAATTTGAGCTATATATTTTTCCAGAAATACTTGAATCTCAGACAAAGACGGTGGGTGGAATACCTTCAGATGTTTGACTTTGACATCACATACACCCCATGGAAGGGGAATGTCATTGCAGATGTGTTCGATAGGAAAGTACCATCATAGGATGCTCTATAATCGAAAGAGGAGTAGAACCTTATGGTACTCTTCAATCAGTTACATCTGGACACTCATGAGGTTTTTTCAAGCATGGTTCCGATTAGTGTTTAGTTTTCATCATCTCTACATGATTCTATTTTGCAGGTTCAACAGTAAGATGATGATTTTAGAGAAATTTGAGAAACCCTTTTTGGTGGGGAGACTATTTTTGGTTGGTCTTTCCCTTTAGATGGTATTCTCCATTATGCGGATTGGTTTGTCATCCCAATATTTGTGAGGAGCTCAGTTTTTTTACTATCATATTTCATCATGGGTTGTTCATATGGGAACTGTAAAGATATATCATGACATGAGACAAAAATTCTGGTGGTTGGGTATGAAGAGTGTCATTTAAGATTATGTGTCCTATTGTTACACCTTTCAATAGATAAAGACAGAGCATCTGAAACCTTCTAGTTTGATCCATCCTATTCCAATGCCAGTTTAGAAATGGTATGAGATATCCATTGACTTTTTTATTGGTTTACCATATAATCCTTGAGGGAAGAGTGTTGTCTAGGTGCTGATTGATCAGTTGACAAAGTTAGATCAATTCATTCTGATCAGGGACACCACTAAAGTTGAATACCTGGGGTAATTTGTATGTGCATGATATTGTGAGGTTACATGAAGTTCCCTCTGCCATTGTTTTAGATAGGGATACTAGGTTTACCTCACAGTTATGGAAGAGTATCCAAGAGGTGGTGGGGACTTAGGCCAGGTTGGGTACTGCTTACCACCCATAGACTTATAGTCAGATGGAGTGTGCTATTCAGATCCTAGAGGATATGCTCCAAACCTACATCTTGGATTTTGGTGGATCATGGGATATCCATCTAGGATTGGTTGAGTTTACTTATAACAATAGTTATTAGTCATTGATCATAATGTATCACTTTGAGGATTTGTGTGGTCAGTCATACAAGACACCTCTTTGTTGGGCAGAGGTGGGTGAGGCCTCTTTGGTAGGACCGAGTCTCGTTTGGGAGACGTCAGTGAGGATTCAAGATATACATTGGTGTTTGGTTACATCTCAATGTTGATAGAAATCATATGCGGATCATTGACACCGTCCTTTGGAGTTTTCCATTGGTGAATGGGTTTTCTTGAAAGTTTCTCCTTGATTAGGTCACTTTTATCTTGGAAAATAGGGTTAGTTGGCTCCGTGATATGTTATATTATTTTAGGTCACTAAACAGCTTGGTCAGGTTTCTTATCAATTGTAATTTCCAGTTTAATTGATAGGTATTCATGAATTTTTCTATATATCTCAACTTAGTAAATATCATTATGATCCCTCTCATGTTCTGAGTTGGGAAGAGATTGAGTTAGAGTTGGATGTTTCTATTTCATAGCATTCATAGAGATCATTGACTCTCGGGTGAAAGTCTTGCGTGGGAAGTCTATCCTATTAGTCAGAGTGTTATAGAAATACAAATCAGATTCTCATGAGACTTGGGAGCATGAAATATCAGTGAGGGCGTAGTGGCATCACCTCTTTCTAAATATCCACTCTTCCACATAAATTCCCAGAGATGGAAATTCTTATGGTGGGGATTTTGTAACATTTTTTTACCTTATTTCAGGTATTTCTCATATCTCTTTTCAGTTCTCTTTTTATTTGGGTGTGTTTCAGACCATTCGAGGACAAAGAGAATTTGTTGGAAAAAATGACCCAATGTTCATGGATGTATTTTGTTTGAATTAATGGAGTCTGGGTATAAATGTATAAAAGGCTTAAGAGGATGTCCTTTAGGGTTTGGGTTAACCTGAGGTATTTTCTATGTTTTTCTACAGAATGTGCATGTTGGAAACTTTCATGGTGTGAACTTGTTACATGATGTGAATCATTTATTGGGTGGATGCTGTGAATTGGTTCATAGCGTGAAAATTTTAAAATTCGTAAAATTGGTTCACATCATGAAAAGGTTGATGGATGTTATTTTTAATTTGAGGTAATTTCTTTTTCTGCATATCTTATAAATCATGAAATTTACATCATGAAAGGGTTTCACATCATGAATATTTCAAGGCCAACGGTTTTAACCATGTTGTATGTATGATTTTATTTTCATTTGACATGCAAGATTTTATATCAAAACCTAAGAGATCTCCTGGGTGATTTTGGGGACCTTCGCCCCTTTCAGATCATTTTGTTTATAAATTGATCTTTGTGTCGGATGTGATGTGTTTCTATGGGTAAGTGATCTTTTTCTTCTTCATTGATGTTGATCACATCATTGTCATTGCATTACGTTTTCATATTCGTTGATCTTGTAGTGATATTATTCTTTATCCATTCTAGATCCTCTATGTAATCATCTCATGGGGGTTCGATCTTTTATTATTTGTAGTGTTGCAGGTGCATTTTCTCTGAGATATTTGTGATTGAACATCTCTATTGACCTTAGTTGTTATGTAATATGATTCTAAAGTGTGGTAATTATAGGTAGGGACTTAATTTTTTGTTTTTCATTCCTTACAATGGTTTTGGATCTAGTTGCAGGCATGTGTAACCTGAGTTTGAGGTAGGTGGTTCTGTTTCTAGCCTATGTTAGATGAACCTTGATTTCTCTGGTTTATAAATTATTTTATAAATAAAATGGCACGATTGATTGATTGATTTTTGTGTGTGTGAAAATGGATTTTTGGAAAAAAGATGGTTTCCTATTGTTTTGGTAAAAGTAAAATGGATTTTTTTTCAAATCATTGTGAAATGGGTTTGCAAAATGGATTTTAAGCAGGGTTTTGATGAAATGTTTTGAAAAATGTAGCAAATTGGATGCCTTATGTACTTGGGTAGAAGGTGTAGTAATAGGACTCGTCTGTTGATATTGTTAGGGGGTTCACTCATGGGGTGTTCCTCTACTCCCTAGGTCTGTTGTTTTAGGGACTTGTTAAACACTGTTGGGAGGTTCACTTTCTGGGGTGTTCCTCTTCTCTCTAGATTGGATTCATGTTTCTAAAGACTTAATGTGTGTGATTGTCTAGGTCCGGGTATGAGTGTTCTAGCTAGCCTGGACTGTAGTGATGTTCGGCATGATGTTACCTATGATTTTTAGTTATAATACTTGTCTTCAATTACCTACTTTGATATACGTGATATAATTTGAAATAGTTTTACCTGGATTATATAAATTTTGGAAAAAGGAAATGTTTACCTTGCTTTTGATATAAAACTATTTAACATGTTATCATGTCTTGTTTTCTTTAAAGTTGTGCATCTTTGGATTTTTTGTACAAAGACTTGTTATGGAACACCTTGGTGGGAACTTACTAAGCCTATTTTCTTACACCCCATGCACTCCTTTGGCAGTGCATAGACCTTATTGTGTCTTTTAATGCAGGGAAAAGAAAGGCGTCATAGTGAGGCGATGAGTTTTATATCAGCTAAGTTGGTTAGTTGGTTGTGAGATAGTAGGATATTGTCTTCTTATCACATAAAGTAGTTGTTTATCATATTTGTTTTTTTCCTTTTTTGTTGGACTCTTACCTTGGATTTTGTTTAGCTACCTTTGGTTTGTATCGCTTTTGCTACTTTCTTTTATTTTATGGAATTGATTTCCTATTTTTCTCTTCCATTGTTTCTTCCTACTGTGTGTATATATATATTTCATGTCATCTACTTAAGGTTGGGTGAAATTGTTCTCTCTTGGTTTTTTTGATTCCTAGGTGCTAGTCGCCATCTTGTGGGTATCAGGAACTCCCTTTGGGTATGTGATGGGTTGGGTCAGGTACTAGTTTTTGTGGGTATTCTAGTCAATTCGTTACACCGTATGACTTCTTGGTGAATAGCATAGGTGAACCCCATAGAGAAGTACTGGGTCATATGAAACTCTTAGTTTCCAAATTCTCTAGCTACTTCTTGAGATCCTGAAGCTTTGTAGGTTTCATCCTATAAGGAGGAATGAACATTGGTGTTTCTCCTAACATTAGGTCAATAGTGAACTCCACCTCTCTTATAGGTAGTAACCCAAAAAAATATCCAGGGAAAAAATCCCTATAACTATCCATAAAACATAATGCTCAGGTCCAGATCGACTCTCCTAGACATCCCATTCACCCTTATGAACATATGTATTGTGCTTGGGTGATGTGAAGGACACCCTCCAGTGATATCAATCAACATGATCATGATATAGCACTAACCATTCCATTCATATTATGACATAAAAACGTATAATCTTGATGAAAAACAGGTTTAATATGAATTAATACCCACCTATCTTAAGGGGACACTCCTTACACTTTCACACACTCTCCAATTGAAACACCAATGGTGTGTCAAGAGTCATCACGCCATATAAGTGCTCTATTTATAAGCCTATAATTATTATAATTGCCACAGAAATAACATAATATAAAGCACTTGTATCAAATAAGGTAGATACAGAAGTGGATGCTACTAGAATAGTACATATAACTGTATAAGGCCTGACACTATGCTCCTTGGGAGTAGGCTACACTACATAGATATGTTCAGATTCACATCCTTGAGATACAAATTGGATACCCTAAATAGGTCTGCTTTGTTGGTGCTGAATGTATAGAGCCTGAAAACCTTATCCTCGACACCTACATATAGTTATGCAGTGTTCCACCAGTGTGGAAATATAAGGCATAAGAATCCCCAGTGTCCCAGAGATCCCATTGAATGCTGAGGCTATATCTAGTTAGGTTATCTTTAGTGCTTCTACAGGACTCTCCCATCTATGCCTAGTGGGAGAGGATCTGTATTAGTTCTGACTTCAGGAACAGGATCAATAGCAGTTCTCTAGGCAGATAACTGGAGTTATATTGGAAATTTTGGCTAAGGAGGTTGTCAGGGATAAGGTTTTCAGCATTCAATGGGATCTCTGGGACACTGGGGATTCTTATGCCTTATATTTCCACACCGGTGGAACACTGCATAACTATATGTAGGTGTTATCTGGATTCTACTACACCTGCGTTCATACTCGAAGCGATGCTTCCTACAGCTCAAAGAAACACTTCCCCATCTCATCACGAAACCACCCTAGCCCACACCGTCAGCTTCCCTGAGGTTCTATTTGGTGATGAGGTCTTGATTAACTATCTCATAAATAGTGGTCATCCGAAAGAAATTCATCCACGAGCGGATTGCGTATACAATCCCATCCTCGAATCACCTCATTACCATTAACTCATCATTGGTAAGTGTCGGTGTGAAGCACTGAAGTTCGGTAACACGATCCAAATATTCCATTACAGACATATCACCCTATTTTAGATGCATAAAAACCCTAGTGCGGTCTACTCTTAGTGTCTGTGGAAATAAGTATAGAAGGCTATCTAGAAATCTACCCAGACTATACCTTGATGATGACTAGCCTAGGTAGTCATATCACACCAACTATTGGTGGAATCATGAAGTAGATAAGTCACAAGCTTGACCCTCCTCTCTATAGACATATCCAATTGCTCGAAGATGGATAACATGGCCTCCATCCATGACTTAGTGTCCTGGGGTCCACCATCCCCCAAAAAGGTAGGCAGATGCTACTGCTGAAATTCTCATGTCAACTCTGCCATAGTAGGGGCAGGTCACGAAGCCCCTTAAATAGAATTCATAGACTATATGAATCTATCTTGAAACTAATCATTGACTCCTAGATTAGGAATAACAGGAGGTGCCTTAAGTGGTACTACTGAAGGTAATTCTGATAAACCAGGGCCCACCACCTTTGGAGCATGATCGTCTCTGCCTTCTTGGTACACGACTTGAGGGTGTTGTGGTGTCATAGTTCTACAATTTCTAAGCATGCTCCTTAGTCAAGATCCAAAAATAGATTGGATCAATGATAACATAAAATGATATGTATATATCCTTCCTATAAATGATTCACACCTCTCTACCTACTCCTAAATCTAGATCTAGGTGATAAGAAATATCATAGAGGTCATAAGCGACACATCCTGCTACCCACTACTAAGATTAGGTCAAGTTCAAGGTATCATATAACACAGTAGAGGTTTTGATATATAGATTACCAATTACAAGATATATAGGAAAACGCCCTTTAATTTTTAATTGACATCCCCATTTAATGGTAACTATTTCATATAAGAGTTTAACTTCATTTAAGTTTGTACTTATTTATATGTATATGGATATCATAGTCTAGTTAGATGCATCACCATTTCCAATTTATAAAGGCTCGTACTATTTATAAATTGAAATTGGCATATCATGTAATGGTGGCCTGATCCTTATATCTGGTATCAGGATGTAACAGGTCATGTAAAATGATTTTATTAGATGAATCACCATTTCCAATTTATATAAGTACACGCTTCATAAATTAAAATTGGCATTCATATAATCAAATCAACTGACGTTTCACCCCATAGAACCAATGGTCCATGGATCAAATATGGAATAAGTGGTTAATTAAGGTGCCATCATAAATCTATATAGGAAAACATTATTTAGATTGATGTAGACACATTAATTAATCCAATTATTCTATCCCTATAAGAAACATTAGCACATTTCTATGTATAATAGTAAAGGCACTTTCAAAAATCACAGGCAATATAGGAAATGAAAGCAACAAGATACACCTATATGGCATGGCATAATGCATGACATGTGAATTCTCAAGTGACTATAATGATGCATAAGATGATACCTTCTTGTCTCACTAGACCAAGGAAAAAAGAACTCCATAACAACAACAACAACAATAATGCCCCAAAACATGTGTGTCACCTAATGGTGAAATCAATACAACCATAATAGGCACAAACCAAAATAATAGTATCCCAACCTAGGTGATTTGGATTTTCCCTGTATGTGGATTATATACTCTTAGGCACAAGCTCATTACCAAATTATGATACATACCTAATGTCCTATCTAATACCCAAATAGTAAGACAAAAGGAAAAAAAGAAACCTATGATACCACTTTGTAGCATCTCAGACTCGGTTCACTCATAGTAACAAAACCTGGTTGGCTCCTCAAGCGCACCTCCTCATGTGCCAGAGGCTGCCGAATAACAACGAGGGACTAAGGTGTGTCGGTGGGGACACTATTCCCTTAAGTGAGAGTGTAGCATAGTTGTATAAAATAATGATAAATATAAAAAACAGTAATAAATAACCATCAGTGGAATAATAAATCATCCAGATAAAATAAATAGGCTAGAACAGAATCAATATCATATACAAAATAATGATTATTTCATGTGATATACAAAAAGGGGGACAAGGTATAAGCATATACATCATGCTATATAAAAATAAAAAATCCAAAAACCAACTCCACTAGAATCATGAGCATAAGCTTGGTTCTCTTCTCCTATACTCCATCATAAGAAGAAAATCAAGCATCCACAGTTAGACATTTCCCTTTGTCTTTACTTGCATCCATAAGATCTATTCGGGTACCAGTTAGTGGCCTAGACAGGGTGTGAGATATACTTAGTATTCCACCACCAATGGTGTCTAGTAAAATCTAGTCAGTTCATGTAAAACGAGTAGTGTTCATATATAATAATGTAAGAAAAATATAAAATGTGAATGGGTTGGCTCTGATTCCTAAAGAACACTAGGCTGAAACTACCTGCTTCAGCCTAAGATGAGATATCTCTGAATATGTACCCATATGTATGGATGTGCATATATATATAATATATGTGTGTAGTGTTTTTTATAGCCATATATATAGAGACTACTGCTAGCTAAGACCCGAGGCGTAACTCAGGTGTCCATGGATAGTAATATAAATCTCATGGAATATCGAGGGATTTCATACTCAGGTGTTATGAATCATATGGGTCACTATGCTCTGTTATCACATTTAATTAGGGATTTCATGACCATATATCACATTTCATTTGGAATTCCATGCCTATATATCACATTTACATGGGTCTCCATGCATGTGCGTCACATTTAATTAGGGACTTCATTCCTGTATATCACATTTCAATTGGGACACCATGCCTATATGTCACATTCCATTTGGGATGTCATGACCGGTTATCACAAAATAGGTGGGATGCCTTGCCCATGTATCAAAAATAGGTCGGATGTCTTGTCTGAGTATGAAAAAACATAAAGGATGCCATGCCCAGCTATCACATTTAATTAATTAAAGTCGTTCTTGCCTTAATACAAGCTAAGGGATGAATTAAAATTCATTTAATATACCATTTAACTAAGGGAAATAACCTTTATTAATAAGTAATTTACATGAAGTAGTCATGCCACTCATTCCCATTTAATTTAGGCAGTCGCTTCACTTAGGCATCAATACAAGACCACTAAGAAGGTAGACTGGGTGTGGATAATATATGGATAGAAATTCTGATGGAGGAAAACTGTTAAATTTAAGTTTTGGATAGACTATTACGTTGATCGGTGGGCTTGCGACGTATCTTTCTCTCTCTCTATCTCGCGGTGATGTCGTGCGACCTCGTGGAAATGTCTTCATTGACTTTCCTCATCGATGTTGGCCTGCCTCCTGCCTCACTCCCCTTCATTGGATAGGGCTTCTTTTGGCGGTACGATGTAGGCACTACTGTCGGTTTCCAGTTTCCACGATTGAGGGTTGCAACCTCGTCATTGGTGTGTTCGTTGGGTGGTCCGCTACTGTCTCTAAGTTTTTGAAGGCGATGATGGGATCTATGTGCTGGTTTGTGTTTGGATTGCTCACGTGTTCTTTTGGTTTCTGGTTTTTGTGTTGGAATGTTGTGGATGAATCTACTCTGGGGATCTCCTTGCCTTACGTTGCGTGACGGTGGTACTGCTATTCCGGCGTTCTGGAGTTTCAAATCCTGCTGGTGGGTCATTTTCGCATCTCGGCCTTGGTGCCTTGCTCGGTTTGAATCCAGTTTTCTCATTTTTTCAATTTTGAAGTTCTGGTGAGGGTTTGCGGCATGCTTCAGACTGGCCGTAGTGCTATGGAGGAGGCAGGGACGATCAATGAAGCTCATGATTTAGGATAATTTTCAGTTTGTTTTAAGAGGATTACGGTTTGGGGTGAATCTGTTGGATTTGGTTTATGTTTCTGTGCATTTATGAGGTTTTTGTGGTTTTCATTTTGTGTGTTTTCTTGGGGCACTACAGCCTTGGTTCAGGAGAAATTGCATCCAATTTATTTTCAAGGGACTGTTTTAGAAGATGTTCAGAGTAGAGAGCGTTCTCATTTTCATCGCTATCCGGATTTGGAAGTTTTGAGAGGGTATGACTTTTTCCATCAGTACCGGGCCCATGTATTTTTGCACGGGACAGCTAGCTGAGCAGCGATGGGAAGGTGGACACTGATCATATTGTTTTTATTGCTTGGGTGGAGCTTTTCCTTGCTTTTGAAGTGGATTGTATTTGGTCTTGATGATCTTAGTCATGGAGGCATGGTTGTTCTTTATGTCTTTGATGTCATTCTGGTTTCCCACTTTCTCCTCAAAAGTGCTTTTGAAATAAAAATTTAATTTTTAGTCTATTGCATGTCTTCCAACCAGTTAGGACTTCTTGTTTCGGTCTGTCATAGTGGGTCTCTGAACAAGAAGATGTAGGAGTTCAGGAAGGAGGATTTTGTTGCTTGTGATGGCTCTGTAGTGGATCATGAGAAGGATTTGGTTTGCGGTGGATTTGCTCGAAGCACTGGAAAGGATTCTTATTATGTGAGTTTGGGTAATGTTGTGATGTTGAAACATAGGTTCTACCTACTGATCTGAAGGTTAAAGGAATTTTTGACAGGTTGAAACGAGACTTGCAGGTGGTGAGCCCTTCAGAGGAAGTTGTGAATCAAGGAAATATTGTGGCTGGAAGTGAAAACCATGGAGTAGCAGATTCTACTTTAAATCAAGGTCCTTTAGGTGGTAATGTGGTTTCAGGGGGTCCATTTGAGGACCCTCTTCTTCTTGAGGGTACCCAAGATGACAGTGGGTATAATCCTGAAATGGAGTCTCAAATGGTGGACGATGGAGGTCTCATGACTCCCTTGGGTTCTTCATATGATGAGGTGGTGTGCCCAGGGAGTGGTATTAGTGTTAAAGTACTAGAAGAGGTTTCTAAAGAACCTCAGGAAGGTATTTCTACAAGCTTCAGGACAATTCCTCAAGGAGAGGTGGCATCTATTTATTTGAGCAATCGCTTTGAATTATTTTCTAATTATGATCTGGTTCAGGAGCCCGAGGAAGATCCGATTAGGCCCTCCATGGATGGGAAAAAGATCCTTGGGAACAAATCCAGTGATAAATTTTCTGCAGTTGAAGTAGAGGATGCCAATGAGGGTGGTAATCTCCCGAGGTCGAGGAGAAGTAGAAGCTGAAAAGGCATTCAAAAAGAGATAAAGGGATACTCCTATTTTCTACTTCCAATGGAGACCCAATTTGTGAAGTTAAAATACAAGCATATGGACAGCAATACCCCCCCAATGCTGCTTTTCAGCAGCGGAAACCAGGTGACACTACTAGAAAACAAGGCTATATCCACGGACCTATAGCCACCATTTTATAAGTTCGTGGCTATAGATTAGTTTATAGCCACACTTATATTAAAATTGTGGCTAAATCATTGTTTATAGCCACAGTTAAAAAATTCCGTATCTAAGTTTTTTTGACCATCTATTGGTCTCCTCCTCCCCACTATCCACGATTCCTCTCCTTCCCCGACCCCTCACGACCCACCTTATACCCACAACTGCGGCCCTCTCTTCTCGGCGTGACTTCTCCTCTCAGCCACCCTCCTCCACCCTCATGACTTCTCCTCTCTCGGTGGTGACCTCTACTCTCGGTGGTGACCTCTCCTCTTGACGACGACCCTTCTTCCCCGACAGCCTTGACGACCTCTCCTCTCCTCGATCCTCATCCCCCAATAGTTCTCGGATGGACTTCGTGACGCTACCCCATCCTCATCCCCCTCGTGATGCTACCCGTAGCTGCCACCGAATGAGGCAACCCGGTCTCCTTCGTGGTAACATATCACCTCTCAAGCATGTCCAAGTGAAATTCATTCTTGAACTTTGATAGTCTCCTTCTTCCACAAAAATCCTTACTGCTCATGATTATAGACATGTTCACATCCCCCATTCATCCTTTATTTTCTGCAGCATTGTGCAGCATTTTGAGGTAGTGACAATTGTTCATATATCCCCCTATTTTTGGTTTAGTTTGATTTGAATCTTACTTCCAGGTATGGGATTCTTATTCTCTATTATTTTTTGCATCTGTGCAACTAGCATATTTTAGTTTTCCTTTAGGTGGATGGAAGGATTAACCAATGTAGTGTTTTTACATGTTTTACCAGTTTATTATTATTTCTAAGTAACGATTCTTTCTCTGAATTTAACGGTTTTATTATGTGCATGTTGTGAAATAGTTAAACCCTATGGTTGATTTAGAGTCCTTATAGATAGGTAGATGGACAATCCAACTTTTGGACATTATGTATGGATTCTTGTTGAGGTTGATATAGATTCCACCCTTGTTAAAGAAGTGGTTCTAACTTATGAGATATGATTAAAGATGGAATATGAGCTAGAGAGATGGGAGACCATCTCTCTCTAAAACCCTAAAGTGCCTAGGGATTCCTCGTTCTATCCTTCAACCTTTAAGCTCATGGAAGAGTTCCTTACACCTATGAGGTTTCAATCGTACCTCTTCAAGGCTCCTCAGATGAATAAAGTGTCCCATGTACATGATTCTGTTCAGGAAACACACAACGTGGATGTCTCAGAAGAAAAATATCACTCCCATTCCTTCTCAGGTAGATCCCAAGGGATCTCATTTGTGGATGTGATGAAGAGCATGGATCTATTAAAGGACATCATGATGAAGCCACACCTTGTAAAAAGGATTGATGACTGCATGTTTTTGGTGGAAGTAGACTTGGATTCTCTTCAACAATGCACACAATTGTGCTAGTATTCTGGAATGGGTCACATCTCGTACCTCAAAGTTGATCGCCCTTAGCCTTTATCTGAATTACATACACATATTTCTCTTTGCTGGAATTCTTCAAACTAGAAATTAATTTCAATAGGCAAAGGATATTTTCATATCTTGTTGAAATCACAAGAGGATCTATAGAGATTTTGGAGGACTGGAAACCTCAATCTTAAACTTGGTTTACTCATAATTTCTAATTGGGACTCTAACTTCAATCTGCACACACATAAGAATAAATTGGACAACGTCTGGGTCAAACTACATGGTATTAATTGGTTCTTTTGGCACCCAAAAATTCTGAATGATATTGTCTCCTCCATAGGAACTCCCCTCAAAATTGACCATAAAACATTAAATGCCGACTTATGTCTCTTTGCTAGAGCTATGGTGGAAATTAAACATGATTCAAAGCTGCCCACGCCAATTAATTTCAATTAAAATGACTACAAAACTAAAATTAGAATTGAATATGAGAGGAAACCTCCCTTTTACGAACATTGTAAGATCATTGGTCATACAATTTTCAACATTAGATTAATTAGAAAACAAGTAACACAACCAGTTGAAAATTATTGGAAGGAAATTATGAGAAATAGAAAAGATAAAGACCCTATGATAGATATACCTGTACCCCCATAAAAGAAATCTAAAACTTGGGTGAAATAGTCTTACAAAGTGATACACATAGGGGATAACTCAAGTACTAACTGTGCTGATATGGATGAATAAGAAGAAAACTTCATCAAAGATAAAGGCCTCTTATAAGAAATTGAAATTTCGGTGTTAGACACTATTAGGATATCCAATAAGGACGAATCTAATACATGCCCAGCCGAACAAATTTCAGAATCTAACCAATATTATGAACATAGCCCAGGTAAAAACATGAAGTGCAATGAATGAAATGCATACACTACACCCCCTCATAACTATGTGTGCACTAGATAATTTCCTGTTCAATCTGTGGATGATCACTCCTCATCTTTAAGTACTTGAAAAATCAAGGACCCCTCCCTATTAAATGCCATTATTTCATTAGGGACAAAGATTCAGATCGAAAATTAAACAAATGTACCTGATAATTTCTCTAAAACTATAGATTGAACTAGCCATTCTATAGATTTTTGGAATCTATTTTCTATCCCAAAATCTTCTCTGGATATCACACGTACTAGTAGTATGACTGCAACTATTTCCATGGATTTGGAAACTGTTAAATCAATGAAGGTAAGCACACCCTCGGTACAGGTGGCTAAAATGCAGGATCTCGTTGGATCCATTAAGAAGATTAAACCCATGGAGGATACCGGGGTGGAGAAAAAAAGGATCCAGTTACAACCACTTATTCTACTTTATACTCTTTTTATGGTTCACAACCTGCTAATATTGTTGATGTCATTAGTTCTCTGATGCTTTTTAATTTGAATCCTACAGACCCAACCATTAAAACTTCATTAACTCATGCTGCTATGAGATCTGTTAATAACTTCTCTGTCATATCTAATAATAATACTACTCTTGAAATGAAGTTGTTAACCAAAAATTTAGAGAAGTATTTAGCTTCTTCTCCCCTTGCGCACTCTAAATCTATTACCGGTTATGTAGAATCAGGGAGTCAGATGAGTATTTTTAAGGTTGTTTCTAATGATACACATACCATGACTTCTAAAAATATTAAAAATGATATATAACCTATCAAAACTACTTTCACATCCCCGGTAAAGGACCCTAAACATATGTAGGCAAGTAATATTTCCTTTCCATTGAATCTGTACCATCCAACAGATCTGGATACTGCCTAAAAACAGATAGTGGATACTTTAATGTTTTCAAGTACTCCTATTTCTACATCTATAATTAATGATGTTTTCTCTATGAAATATGGAAACTTGAATTCTAATCATAATATCAATTCTTTGTCAATCTGTTCTAAGAATTATGTAGACTCACCTATGAATGATCCAATTAGGAAACCTACAAAGAAGATTCTAGTCAGATCTAGGAATGAACAAGAACATGCCACTAAAAATTACCTAGAGGTTAGAAGGACTACTAGAAAAAAAGGATATGGAATAAAGAGAAAAGGGTGTTCTAACTCCAAATTCAGGTTTAAATGATGATCCCCTTTTGGAATTGTCAGGGTATCACTAACTATGTCATGTTCATTTTTTTAAAAATAATGGTTAACAACCATCATCCTATGTTATTTTCCATCGCTAAACCTAAAATTTTGTTTTCCTCTATATAATCCCATTTATGCCAACATAATTATGTTTTTACTGGTGCAATCAATAATACAATCAATGCTGATTCTTTATAGATTTTTTACACTCTTATTTATACAATGTTAGTGTTTTCAATATCTCTGTCCAGATATTTACTTGCAACTTTAACATTTGTGGCACACATAATTTCTGCTCCTTTGTCAATTCTAAAAATAGATACCAAGAAAGAAGAACTATTTGGAATGATCTCTCATCCCTAGGCACTAACATAACTACCCCTACTTTCTAATTGGCGACTTTAATGCCATTCTAAACTCAAGTGAGAAAATTGGACCTTCTCATGCTTCTATTTCAATGAAACAATTTAAAGCCTTGATTAAAGACACTAATATCATTGAAATTAATCTCACTGGTGTAAAATACACTTGGTATAGAAGACATTACAACAAAGTGGTTGCCTCTAAATTGAATAGAGACTTCATGAATTTCCCTGCTATAGATTTATGGGATACTATCTCCAGCACCACTCTTCACAAGCTAAATTTTGATCATCATACCATCTTGGTCAATGTCTCCTCTAATGTCATGAAACCCTAATTGCCTTTTATATTTAACAATGCATGGTTCTCTGATGATAATTTCACCCATATCATCTAGAATTATTGGTCTTCAATGTCTCATAACAATGATGCATTTTCCTAAAACCTCAAATTGAAACATCTCAAACAAACTCTAAAAACTTGGTGCAGCTTTAAAGACAAACAAGTTAACAATGAAATCACGATTCTTGAGAAAGTCATCAATGATCTACAAAACAAAAACACCACCTTTGACCTCATCACTGATACTACTCAAGAACTAAACACTATAGTCAAACTCAACTCTTTTCTCACGTTCAAAGAAAATATAAGTAAAAAAGCATTTAAAATTAAATGGTTAACCAACGGTGACGGAAATACCAAATTCTATAACTCTCTTCAAAGAAACAGGAAGTCTTGTAGGCCGTTAAACTTTTTAAAGGATAGGGACAACCTTCTTGACCATGAGGGGCATGGGGTGCAAGGGGAGGGGGAGCTGTCCAGGAGGGGGGTGAAGGAATTTGGGGGAGTAGTGTGCAGGGGGTAGGGAGGGGGGCAAGGGGTGTGGGGGTGCAGGGGTAGGGGGGTTGTCCAGGGGCTGTCTTGGAGGGAGGGGGGGTGTCTGGGTGGGTATCCAAGAGGGAGGGGTGTCTAGGAGGGGGGGGGGGGATTCTCATCATATAATTCTATAAAAAACATAATAGGTTATTTTTCAAGCATCTAGGTTTTAATGTGGGTGTTGGAGGTACACCAAAATAATCTTATGTGGTCATAGAAAGGTGTGACTATTCATGATTTTTTATAATTTGAAACATTTATGAATTCCCTTAACCATAATATTTGTTATGATTTTTTTATTGACATGTTATTGATGGTTACTTATTATCTTATGAAACAATACATATAATGTTAAGTCATTTTCTTGATTATTTATTTAATGTATGTTTATATGCCTCAGAATGGATAGATACTGGTTGTACAACGTTGATCGGATCACTGATGAATTTTAGGATTTATGACATTTCTTAGACCTTGCATTCACTAATGATTCAGATGGAGGATTGATTCGATGCTCGTGTTTTTATTGTGTTGGAAGAACATGGTTAACTCGCGAGGAAGTGAGTTATCATATCACTAAACAAGGTTTCCAAAAAAAATTATCATGTATGGCATCACAATGGAGAAAAATCGCAAGTGGTGAATGACATCGATTTAGCAGAAAGGATTGGTATGAAAAATCTGATTTCTGATTGGTTTCCTTTTGTTTCTGAAGCCAGCTCCTCATGTAGACCAGTACAAGAGAAAATGAACACTGAAACATAGTTTTTGTCTATTAATTAGGATAATGATGTTGAGAGTGTTAGAAAGCTGATGGAAGAAGAAAATACTCCAGTATATCAGGCATGTGGAAAAATGAGAAAACTTGAGTTTTTAATGAGATTATATCATGGAAAAGAAATGTATGGATTTAGTAATACTAAGATAGAATATCTACTTACATTTATTAAGGATTTACTACTTAATGATGCATGTATTTCAGAAAATAATTACATGGCATCAAAGTTGGTTGACAAATTTGGATTTTCATCTATTAAGATTCATTATTTCCCCAAAGACTGTTGTCTGTTCTGGAAGGAAAATGCAGAGTTAAGTCAGTGCAAACAGTGTGATACATCAAGGTGGAAGACTAATAAATATGGAATGCAATCTCGCATACCAGATAAAGTGAGGTGGAACTTCCCTTTAATTCCCAGGCTTCAAAAACTTTTTATGTCAGAACAAATGGAAAAGAATATGATATGGCATGAAGATGAAAGAAATAAAGATAATGATGAAATAGTGCATCCTACAGATGGGTTGCCTTGGAAGAAATTTGTTAGGTTACATCCTGATTTTGTAGCTAACCCATGAAATGTTAGATTGGGATTATCCTGTGATGGTTTCAACCCATTTCTCCAAATGCATATTGCACACAGTACTTGGCCTGTTTTCATTCACATTTATAACTTTCCTTAATGGATTTGTATGAAGAAGCCATTTACTATCATGAGTATATTGATATCTGGACCTTGTGATCCTAGAAATGATATTGATATATACTTGTATCCATTAATAGAGGAGTTAAATGATATTTGTATTGTTGGTGCACAGGTGTATGATGCATTCAGGAAGGAGTACTTAATGTTTCGTGCAGCTTTATTATGGATGATAAATGATTTCACTGTCTACGGAATGATGTCTGGTTGGAGTACTAAAGGGAAATTATCCTACCCTATTTGTATGAAAAATATACATTTTCAAAGATTAAAGTTTCGAAGAACTTTCAGCTTCATAGGGAATCGACGATTTCTACTAATGGATCATCCATACAGGAAAAATCGAAGACAGTTCGATAATGCCGTCGAGATAGATGAGATACCTCAACGAATGTCAGGGAATGATATTGTTAAAAAACTTGATGATTTGAATATTGTTCTTGAAAAAATTCAATCAAATATCAGAAAGCAAAAACATGTTAATTCGAATTCCAATAATAATTGGAGAAAGAAAAGAATATTCTTTGAGTTACCGTATTGGTCATCAAATTTATTGTTTCATTGTTTGGATGTAATGCATATTGAGAAAAACATTTGTGAGATGTTACTTGCTACTATTTTAAATTTCAAAGTCAAAACAAAAGATGATTTGCAGTCTCGTCGTGATTTGATGGATTGGGGTATAAGAGTAAAACTTCATCCTGAGTTAATTGGTCAAAATAAGTGGAAAGTCCCTATTACCTGTTATTCGATGACAAATGCGGAGAAGAAACAAATTCTTCAGGTCGTGGAAAGTTTGAAGGTTCCAGATGGTTATTCAAGTAATATTTCGAAAAGGGTGAATACATAAGATGTGAAACTAAAATCTCTTAAAACCCATGATTACCATGTATTGTTACATGAGTTGATTCCTATTGCCATTTGAAATTTACTTTCACATAATGTTAGAGTTGCTGTGATTAAGTTATGTCATTTTTATCAAGACCTTTGTACCAAAAGACTAAGAAGAAGTGTTGTTCAGAAATTACAGAGAGATGCACCGATTATTCTTTGCGACTTGGAGAAAATTTTTCCACCGTCATTTTCACATGTATGTTACATCTGACTGTGCATCTTCCCACATAAGTTCTTTTTGGTGGTTCTATTCTAAGTCGGTGGATGTATCCTACATAAATAATGATGTTTACATTGAAATCTTATGTGAGAAATAAATATCACCCCAAAGGATCTATTGTGAAATGTTATTTAGCACAAGAATGCATGGATTTCTGTTCATCGTACTTGGATAACATCACCATGAGGTCTAATAGACTTATGAGAACTGAAGATGAGCAATATGATCCCATTGAGCCAACATTTCTTTCACTGCCCCTGTCACGAACCGGATCTGGTCGCCACCATTAACGGCACCAAACCCGGACCGTGGCAAGGCCCGAAGGGCGTTCCCTATCCCCACGGGCTGGCACAAGTGCCCGGGTATCAAACAAATCTGGTTTGGGAACGATTTCTCGAGTATGACAGCATAAATCATAAAAAAACAATCAATTATTAAAATCTGAAATTTTCATGCTAAACAATTCTTAACAAAACCAGATCTAAATACATAAGTTTAAAGACACTACAAGTGGTCTAAAAACAAATAATGACAACATAAAGACATCCCCATGGACTCCACATGACAAGGGGATCATCACCCGCAAGCCGTCCCCACAACTCCGCCCCAACGATGGGGACTAACATCCCGAACCGCCATCACCCTTAGCCTTCCCTTTACCTGAGTCAAGCATGAGCAGGTCTACTTACACCCAAGGGGTGTAAGTAGGGTGTGAGACTAAGCCCAATAGGATTCCACAAGTTGATTCCAAAGAGTATGCAATACAATGTGAACAAAACAAGCAATTTTAATACACAAGGTGAAACAGTGTTAAAATTCAAAGAAATGCAACTTTCAAATGAAAACAGTTTTCAATCCGAGAATTTCAGAATGTTAGCACATTAAATAGACATGTGAGATACTGTAATGTACTTCCAAAAACAACCCACAACAAGTTTATATACCAAAAATCCTATGAGCATCAAAATCAGGAACACCCCTAAGCACTAGGTTGTCTCGGGCCCTATGTACCTCGTACCTCGGTGTAGAGTAACCATAGAAAAATCCGTTCTCATGCACGAGCCACTAGTAGGGAACATACCCATAACCTAGTGGTCCCCAATCATCATCCAAATAGTTTAGTTAGAGTTTTCGTTATCCATATGCTAAGTGGAACAGGGACAAAACCCATCCGATCCACTAGCCGTACTAGTACAAATCCGCCCCACCTAAGTACCCGAGCTTCCCCTTTTTGTGATCAAACAATTTCAGAAAACAACACACATAATTTTTCATATAAAATATCACTACTGGTCACAAACAAATTTTACAGTAGCTACACACATTTTATACCATTTAAAACACACAATAAAATAATTTTATTTCCAATAAAACAACTTCTCAAAACATCACATTGTTTTTCACCCAAAGCTCTTTAAGATATCCACCTTTCACACTATGATAACACCTGTAAGTTATTAAAACAAAATTTCAGTTCAAAACCCTTTAATGAAACCAAAAATTCAGTTATGGGGCATCCCATAATAGACCAATAAAATATTTGAATGGAAACCCCTCAATTTCACCAAAAATTGGAACATAAAATTCATTTGCATTATAAATGCAACTAAAACCAATTTTTATAGAAACATTCAAGTGAAGTAAACATTAGAGTACCATGAAAACAGCAAGGTAATTCACAAAAATTTCACACACAATGGAATCACCTACCAAATTAACAAAACCCCTTGAATCTCCGTGCGAAATCAAATCGCACCCCCGCCGCACCAAGAGAGAACTAGATCAAACCTAAAACCACACAAATTGGCCAAGAAAGCCCAAAGTTAAACCCCAGGTTCGAAATACTAGTTTCTGGACATTAGTAAACTCAATTATAACCGAAGAAACCCTAAGAACAATGAGTTAAACCCAAAGTAATTTGAAAGAGGAAAGAAAAGGGCTCATTTACTTGAAGTATCTTGAAGTAATCACTCCAAAACTCCAGTATCTGAAATTTAAAAGAGCCCAAATTTAGGGTACGTTCGAACAAGATGAATTATCTCATTTAGGAACTGGAATGGAGGAAAAATATTGAGAATTGAGGGAGTTATGAAATAAATACTTTACCTCTTCAAATCTGGGCGATTTGAGGAACCCTATGAAGATCGGCACAAAATCGTGATTCTACAGAGCTCCAAATGGGTGGGAGAGAGTTCAGACGCGCGTCTGGGTTACTTGGTCTTTAGTGAGACTTGGAATCACCGAAAAATCCCTAATATTGAATAAGTTATAACAAAATCAAATTTTATTTTTAAAACAAGAATTGGGCTTTCGGGCAGGCCCAACCCCTTAGACAAAAACACAAATAACCCCTGGTTATGGATTTCTAAAAGCTCCAAATTACCTTGGTGGTGTTAATAGGTTAGGGGAGGTCAATTAGGAATTTTAATGGATGAAAAATGTTGAAAAATTAAAAAGTTATAAAAGATACAAAATTTATTTTTTAATATGGAATTGGGCTCACGGTTTGGCCCACTTCATGAATACTCATCTATTCCTCCCTAAAACCTAGGGAAACCCCCAAAAATAGAAAGGATGTAAATTAAATGAAAAAAATACCTTTAAAATATGCCTCGTATGTGACAATTCTCCCCATCATTAAGGACTTTCCGCCCCGGAAAGTCAACATAAATCTCGGTTGGAAGACAAGAATGGGTACTCTTCCTCGACCCATGACTTTCGCTCCCATGTCTCATGTGTATCATTCCCATGCTGCCATAAAACCCAGACTAAAGGAATTGACTTTACTCGAAGTATCTTCTCTTGGTAGTCCACTATTTTCATCGGTCTCTCAACGATAGACAAGTTAGGATCTATCTATAGTTCTTCCCAACTCAACACATGGGATGGATCCGGATTGTATTTCTTCAACTGAGAGACGTGGAAGACATCATGGATAGACGTCAACTGAGAAGGTAAGGCCAACCTGTATGCCACCTTACCAATACGCTCGGTGATCTCAAAGGGTCCGACATACCGTGGCATCAGCTTACCTTGCTTACCCAATCGACGATGGCCCAGACGAGGGGCCACTTTTAAGAATACCCTGTCACCCACAGAAAACTCTAGGTCGCGACGCCTCCGGTCAGCATAAGATTTATGACAACTCTGAGCTGTCAATAAGCGCTGCTTGATCAACTTGACCTTCTCAGAAGTCTCCTGCACAAGGCTCGGCCCCAACAGTGAAGTCTCTCCTACCTCAGCCCAACATAGGGGGGACCGACAAGGCCGACCATAGAGCACCTCAAAAGGGGCCATTCGAATCATGGATTGGTAACTATTATTATAAGCAAACTCTACCAATCCCAAATGGCTATCCCAATAACCTCCAAAGTCCAGGACACATGCACGAAGCATGTCCTCCAATATCTGATTCGCCCGCTCTGTCTGACCATCCGTCTGTGGGTGGTATGCTGTGCTCATCTTAATCTGAGACCCCAAGGACTTCTGAAGGCCTTCCCAAAATCGAGAAGTGAAGCGGGGGTCTCTATCCGAGACAACAGCTGATGGTACACCATGGAGCCTCACCACTTCTTGAAGATACAAATGGCCCAACTCATCTACTTTAGTTGTATCTTTAATCGGAATGAAGTGGGCTGATTTGGTCAGACGATCAATCACCACCCAAATAGCATTCTTACCCCGAGGTGTACGAGGTAAGCCAACAATGAAGTCCATGGAATCCTCTTCCCACTTCCAGGTAGGAATGGGTAGTGGTTGGAGAAAACCGGATGGCCTTTGGTGCTCTGCTTTCACCTGCTGACATGTGTAGCATCTCGAAACAAAGTATGCTATGTCCCGTCTCATACCAGGCCACCAAAACTGCCGACGAACATCATAATACATCTTGGTGGCACCCGGATGGACAGCCCACTGAGACTGGTGGCTATCTTGCATCACCACCTTCCGCAGAGGTAATGGCACTACTGAACGGCCCTTGAAGCACAAGATGCCCCTGGGAGACGACGACCAAACAGAGGATGTCTCCCCACCATGAAGGAACTACTTAGACCGCTGACAAAGATCATCACTGGGCTGTTCCTGCTGAATCAACTCTAATAGAGAAGGAGTCAACTGGACACTTGCCAAGAATGCCCCTCCACTGCATTCCCTGGTCTCCACATGCATCTGAGAAAAGAGACCCATCAATGCCCACTCATCACTAGACTTCCTCAAAGCCTGCACTGGAACTCTTCGGCTCAAAGCGTCGACCACTACATTACCCTTTCCTGGGGTATAGACAATGTCAAAGTCAAACCCCTGCAAGTACTCAATCTAGCGACGTTGCCTCAAGTTGAGGTCCTTCTGCGAGAAGATATAAGCCAAGCTTTTGTGATCAGAGTATACCACAAACTTCTCCCCAAAGAGGTAGTGACGCCAAGTCTTCAAAGCATGCATCAACGCTGCCAACTCCAAGTCATGGGTTGGGTAGTTCTTTTCATGTGGTCGAAGTTGGCGAGAGCCATACGCGACCACATGATCATCTTGCATAAGCACGCACCCAAGACCCATACCTGAAGCATCACAATAGACCACATATCCCTTTCCAGCCTCTGTCAAAATCAGTACGGGGGCAGTAGTCAGCCGCCTCTTCAGCTCCTCGAACGATGCCTGACATTCTGGACCCCATACAAACTTCACCCCTTTCCGGGTGAGGGAAGTCATCAGTGAAGCAAGCCGAGAGAAATCCCGAACGAATCGCCTGTAATAACCGGCCAAGCCAAGAAAACTCCTGATCTCAAACACATTCTTCGGTTTCTCCCATGACATGACTGCACTAATTTTCTCAGGGTCCACTGAAACTCCATGCTCTGAGATCACATGCCCCAGAAATCTCACCTCTCTAATCCATAAAGTGCACTTTGACAACTTTTCATAGAGGCGGTGATCTCGTAATGTACCCAAAATGATCCTCAAGTGATGTTCGTGTTCCTCCTCAGAGCTAGAGTATACCAGAATGTCATCCACGAACACCACAACAAAGGAATCGAGATACTGATGGAACACCCTATTCATAAGTGCCATAAATACCGCTGGAGCATTGGTTAATCCGAAGGGAATGACCAAATACTCAAAGTGGCCGTACCTGCTTCGGAAGGCTGTCTTAGGGATATCTGACTCCTTCACCCTGAGTTTATGATACCCTGAACGCAGGTCTATCTTTGAGAACCACTTTTCCCCCTTCAACTGATCAAACAAATCATCTATTCTGGGCAAATGGTATTTGTTTTTAATTGTTACCTTATTCAGCTTCCGGTAGTCAATGCACAACCGGAGGGATCCATCAGCCTTTTTTGCAAACAACACAGGAGCGGCCCAAGGAGAGACGCTCGGGCGAATGAATCCTTTGGATTCTAAGTCGTCCAGCTGTATCTTTAATTCCCTCAACTCGGTGGGGGCCATGCGATAGGAGGGAAGAGATATTGGCTGTGTTCCCGGCGCCAGATCAATCGAAAACTCCACATCCCGCTCCGGGGGAAAACCAGAAAAATCATCAGGGAATACCTCGGGAAACTCATTCACTACACGAGGTAGTGCACCTTCAGGGGAAAGACCATCCTCTAGCACAATCGAAGATAACTGGAAGATAATACTTCCCAACTCTGGGAGTGGAGGCCCTGCGCGACTTGATCGTGGATCCCATTCTCCATGAAAAACCTGACGACTCCCATCAGGTGCTGTGAAACTCACACGCCGTCTGCAGCAATCGATGTGTGCCTCGAAGTGTACTAGCCAATCTATACCAAGTATGACATCAAAAAGGTCCATATCTAAGACCAAGAGGTCCCACTCCATCTCGACCCCTGACACAGAAAGTGCACATGAGGGGCACGTGAGGCCCTGCTTCTTCTTCTTTCCCAATGGTGTCACCAACTTCATCGCAAAAGACATCAACTCAGTTGGAAAATTCAGAATGTCCACAAAACGTCCAGAAATGAATGAAATAGAGGCACTAGTATCAAAAAGAGCAGTAGCTATAGAAGATGCGATCAGAACGGTACCTCGAACTGTCAACGGTCCCGCCTCTGATCCTGCTGGTGACTGATCCACTGCATGGAGATGTCCAGTATCTGCCTGAGGACGACCGCTAGTCTGTGGTTGTGCCCTGAACTGGCTCTGCCTAGAAGATGATCCAGCCCTACCACCACGACCACTAAATCGAGATCCCCCAGTCCTCGACGGCTCGGACTGTGTTGGCACTCCTCTTGAAGCCACTGACCCTGCCCCACTTGGGAGTGGACGTGCCACACCGCAGAAGCGCTGCAAATGACCTATACCTCCACACTGGTAACAAGGCTTTGGAGGAAGAGGACATGCTGGTCGGATATGCCCAGGCCTCCCACATTGGTGGTACACGACCGATCTCTCATCAGAAGCTGCAGAAGAAAACTGCCTGGAAGAGTGGCCTGAACTGCCCCCTCCTTTCTTCACATGATCCTCCCGCTTCCTTTTCTTCTCTGAGGAGCTGCCAATACCCACTACTGATACTGAACCATAGAAACCATCCCTACCTTTCCTATCAATCTCCACCATGCATGCCCGATCAACAACCTCAGCATAGGTCCTCAGCTTAAACAAGAACACCTGGGAGTAATCTCTGGTCGCAAGCCTTTCTCAAATCTTTGGGCTTTCACTTGCTCATTAGAGACAATTTCTGGAGCATACCGAACCAATTCAGCGAAATGGTTGGCATACTCCATCACATATAGATTCCCCTGAACAAGTTCCATGAACTCTCTAGACCTGGCATAAGCCAACACCTCAGGGCAATACTGTTCATTGAAGACAACCTTGAAATCTCCCCAGCGCATCTGCTCATTCTTCCCAGACTGAAGCACTGACTCCCACCATTTACGGCTAGGACCCTCCAACAGAAAGGAGGCACACTTCACCCTGAGCTCCTCGGGTGTTTCCAGGAACTCAAACATACACTCGATCTTCTCGAGCCATTCTTCTGCTTCTTGGGGTTTTGCGCTACCTTGGAAGGCAGGAGGCTTGTTTTTCAGAAACTCTTGTGCTTTATCTTTTCTAGGACCTGTCTCCTCTTCCCTAACAGGAATAGGAGCATGAGATGGTCCCTGTCCCAAATCTTGGATAGACCGAACAACAGCTTCCACAAGCCTCTGATCAATCGGCGTGGGAGAACTCTCTCCAGCTTCCTCCTGTGGGAGCGTGGGAGCTTTCCGGGGAGGCATGTTGCTACAAAATGCAACAGTCACAAAAAAATAGTCAATACCACAATTCTGAAAATTGTAATCAAATACATCAAATATAAACAAACTAAACACATTATTGTAATAAAAGAAACAACTACTCCACATCTTCCTGATGTCCACATGTGGTCTGCAGCCCACACGTCTCACCTGGAAGTGAAGTCAATCAGTAAATTCCAACATCCTCGGGTGACTCAAGGTCTTCCATGAGAGGTGCGGGCCAGGAACCCTACTCACAACCAATACCCCGAGCCTCGACAGTCCTAGCTCCTGTCTATCCCGACTCATCTCAAAATAACAATGTAACCCAAAAACATTAACCTGCCTCTGATACCATTTTGTCACGAACCGGATCTGGTCGCCACCATTAACGGCACAAAACCCGGCCCGTGGCAAGGCCCGAAGGGCGTTCCCTATCCCCACGGGCTGGCACAAGTGCCCGAGTATCAAACAAATCTGGTTTGGGAACGATTTACCCGAGTATGACAGCATAAATCATAAAAAAACAATCAATTATTAAAATCTGAAATTTTCATGCTAAACAATTCTTAACAAAACCAGATCTGAATAAATAAGTTTAAAGACACTACAAGTGGTCTAAAAACAAATAATGACAACATAAAGACATCCCCATGGACTCCACATGACAAGGGGATCATCACCCGCAAGCCGTCCCCACAACTCCGCCCCAACGATGGGGACTAACATCCCGAACCGCCATCACCCTTAGCCTTCCCTTTACCTGAATCAAGCATGAGCAGGTCTACTTACACCCAAGGGGTGTAAGTAGGGTGTGAGACTAAGCCCAATAGGATACCACAAGTTGATTCCAAAGAGTATGCAATACAATGTGAACAAAACAAGCAATTTTAATACACAAGGTGAAACAGTGTTAAAATTCAAAGAAATGCAACTTTCAAATGAAAACAGTTTTCAATACGAGAATTTCAGAATGTTAGCACATTAAATAGACATGTGAGCTACTGTAATGTACTTCCAAAAACAACCCACAACAAGTTTATATACCAAAAATCCTATGAGCATCAAAATCAGGAACACCCCTAAGCACTAGGTTGTCTCGGGCCCTATGTACCTCGTACCTCGGTGTAGAGTAACCATAGAAAAATCCATTCTCGTGCACGAGCCACTAGTAGGGAACATACCCATAACCTAGTGGTCCCCAATCATCATCCAAATAGTTTAGTTAGAGTTGTCGTTATCCATATGCTAAGTGGAACAGGGACAAAACCCATCCGATCCACTAGCCGTACTAGTACAAATCCGCCCCACCTAAGTACCCGAGCTTCCCCTTTTTGTGATCAAACAATTTCAGCAAACAACACACATACTTTTTCATATAAAATATCACTACTAGTCACAAACAAATTTTACAGTAGCTACACACATTTTATACCATTTAAAACACACAATAAAATAATTTTATTTCCAATAAAACAACTTCTCAAAACATCCCATTGTTTTTCACCCAAAGCTCTTTAAGATATCCACCTTTCACACTATGATAACACCTGTAAGTTATTAAAACAAAATTTCAGTTCAAAACCCTTTAATGAAACCAAAAATTCAGTTATGGGGCATCCCAAAATAGACCAATAAAATATTTGAATGGAAACCCCTCAATTTCACCAAAAATTGGAACATAAAATTCATTTGCATTATAAATGCAACTAAAACCAATTTTTATAGAAACATTCAAGTGAAGTAAACATTAGAGTACCATGAAAACAGCAAGGTAATTCACAAAAATTGCACACACAATGGAATCACCTACCAAATTAACAAAACCCCTTGAATCTCCGTGCGAAATCAAATCACACCCCCGCCGCACCAAGAGAGAACTAGATCAAACCTAAAACCACACAAATTGGCCAAGAAAGCCCAAAGTTAAACCCTAGGTTCGAAATACTAGTTTCTGGACATTAGTAAACTCAATTATAACCGAAGAAACCCTAAGAACAATGAGTTAAACCCAAAGTAATTTGAAAGAGGAAAGAAAAGGGCTCATTTACTTGAAGTATCTTGAAGTAATCACTCCAAAACTCCAGTATCTGAAATTTAAAAGAGCCCAAATTTAGGGTACGTTCGAACAAGATGAATTATCTCATTTAGGAACTGGAATGGAGGAAAAATATTGAGAATTGAGAGAGTTATGAAATAAATACTTTACCTCTTCAAATCTGGGCGATTTGAGGAACCCTATGAAGATCGGCACAAAATCTCGATTCTACAGAGCTCCAAATGGGTGGGAGAGAGTTCAGACGCGCGTCTGGGTTACTTGGTCTTTAGTGAGACTTGTAATCACCGAAAAATCCCTAATATTGAATAAGTTATAACAAAATCAAATTTTATTTTTAAAACAAGAATTGGGCTTTCGGGCAGGCCCAACCCCTTAGACAAAAACACAAATAACCCCTGGTTATGGATTTCTAAAAGCTCCAAATTACCTTGGTGGTGTTAATAGGTTAGGGGAGGTCAATTAGGAATTTTAATGGATGAAAAATGTTGAAAAATGAAAAAGTTATAAAAGATACAAAATTTATTTTTTAATCTGGAATTGGGCTCACGGTTTGGCCCACTTCATGAATAATCATCTATTCCTCCCTAAAACCTAGGGAAACCCCCAAAAATAGAAAGGATGTAAATTAAATGAAAAAAATAACTTTAAAATATGCCTCGTATGTGACAATTCTCCCCACCATTAAGGACTTTCCGCCCCGGAAAGTCAACATAAATCTCGGTTGGAAAACAAGAATGGGTACTCTTCCTCGACCCATGACTTTCGCTCCCATGTCTCATGTGTATCATTCCCATGCTGCCATAAAACCCGGACTAAAGGAATTGACTTTACTCGAATTATCTTCTCTTGGGAGTCCACTATTTTCATCGGTCTCTCAACGATAGACAAGTTAGGCTCTATCTCTAGTTCTTCCCAACTCAACACATGGGATGGATCCAGATTGTATTTCTTCAACTGAGAGACGTGGAAGACATCATGGATAGACGTCAACTGAGAAGGTAAGGCCAACCTGTATTCCACCTTACCAATACGCTCGGTGATCTCAAAGGGTCCGACATACCGTGGCATCAGCTTACCTTGCTTACCCAATCGACGATGGCCCAGACGAGGGGCCACTTTTAAGAATACCCTGTCACCCACAGAAAACTCTAGGTCTCGATGCCTCCGGTCAGCATAAGATTTATGATGACTCTGAGCTGTCAATAAGCGCTGCTTGATCAACTTGACCTTCTCAGAAGTCTCCTGCACAAGGCTCGACCCCAACAGTGAAGTCTCTCCTACCTCATCCCAACATAGGGGGGACCGACAAGGCCGACCATAGAGCACCTCAAAAGGGGCCATTCGAATCGTGGATTGGTAACTATTATTATAAGCAAACTCTACCAATCCCAAATGGCTATCCCAAGAACCTCCAAAGTCCAGGACACATGCACGAAGCATGTCCTCCAATATCTGATTCGCCCGCTCTGTCTGACCATCCGTCTGTGGGTGGTATGCTGTGCTCATCTTAATCTGAGACCCCAAGGACTTCTGAAGGCCTTCCCAAAATCGAGAAGTGAAGCGGGGGTCTCTATCCGAGACAACAGCTGATGGTACACCATGGAGTCTCACCACTTCTTGAAGATACAAATGGCCCAACTCATCTACTTTAGTTGTATCTTTAATCGGAATGAAGTGGGATGATTTGGTCAGACGATCAATCACCACACAAATAGCATTCTTACCCCGAGGTGTACGAGGTAAGCCAACAATGAAGTCCATGGAAACCTCTTCCCACTTCCAGGTAGGAATGGGTAGTGGTTGGAGAAAACCGGATGGCCTTTGGTGCTCTGCTTTCACCTGCTGACATGTGTAGCATCTCGAAACAAAGTATTCTATGTCCCGTCTCATACCAGGCCACCAAAACTGCCGACGAACATCATAATACATCTTGGTGGCACCCGGATGGACAGCCCACTGAGACTGGTGGCTATCTTGCTTCACCACCTTCCGCAGAGGTAATGGCACTACTGAACGGCCCTTGAAGCACAAGATGCCCCTGGGAGACGACGACCAAATAGAGGATGTCTCCCCACCATGAAGGAACTGCTTAGACCGCTGACAAAGATCATCACTGGGCTGTTCCTGCTGAATCAACTCCAATAGAGAAGGAGTCAACTGGACACTTGCCAAGAATGCCCCTCCACTGCATTCCCTGGTCTCCACATGCATCTGAGAAAAGATACCCATCAATGCCCACTCATCACTAGACTTCCTCAAAGCCTGCACTGGAACTCTTCGGCTCAAAGCGTCGGCCACTACATTACCCTTTCCTGGGGTATAGACAATGTCAAAGTCAAACCCCTGCAAGTACTCGATCTAGCGACGTTGCCTCAAGTTTAGGTCCTTCTGCGAGAAGATATAAGCCAAGCTTTTGTGATCAGAGTATACCACAAACTTCTCCCCAAAGAGGTAGTGATGCCAAGTCTTCAAAGCATGCATCACCGCTGCCAACTCCAAGTCATGGGTTGGGTAGTTCTTTTCATTTGGTCGAAGTTGGAGAGAGCCATACGCGACCACATGATCATCTTGCATAAGCACGCACCCAAGACCCATACCTGAAGCATCACAATAGACCACATATCCCTTTCCAGCCTCTGGAAAAATCAGTACGGGGGCAGTAGTCAGCCGCCTCTTCAGCTCCTCGAACGATGCCTGACATTCTGGACCCCATACAAACTTCACCCCTTTCCGGGTGAGGGAAGTCATCGGTGAAGCAAGCCGAGAGAAATCCCGAACGAATCGCCTGTAATAACCGGCCAAGCCAAGAAAACTCCTGATCTCAAACACATTCTTTGGTTTCTCCCATGACATGACTGCACTAATTTTCTCAGGGTCCACTAAAACTCCATGCTCTGAGATCACATGCCCCAGAAATCTCACCTATCTAATCCAGAAAGTGCACTTTGACAACTTTTCATAGAGGCGGTGATCTCGTAATGTACCCAAAATGATCCTCAAGTGATGTTCGTGTTCCTCCTCAGAGCTAGAGTATACCAGAATGTCATCCACGAACACCACAACAAAGGAATCGAGATACTGATGGAACACCCTATTCATAAGTGCCATAAATACCGCTGGAGCATTGGTTAATCCGAAGGGCATGACCAAATACTCAAAGTGGCCGTACCTGCTTCGGAAGGCTGTCTTTGGGATATCTGACTCCTTCACCCTGAGTTGATGATACCCTGAACGTAGGTCTATCTTTGAGAACCACTTTGCCCCCTTCAACTGATCAAACAAATCATCTATTCTGGGCAAAGGGTATTTGTTTTTAATTGTTACCTTATTCAGCTTCCGGTAGTCAATGCACAACCGGAGGGATCCATCAGCCTTTTTTGCAAACAACACAGGAGCGGCCCAAGGAGAGACGCTCGGGCGAATGAATCCTTTGGATTATAAGTCGTCTAGATGTATCTTTAATTCCCTCAACTCGGTGGGGGCCATGCGATAGGAGGGAAGAGATATTGGCTGTGTTCCCGGCGCCAGATCAATCGAAAACTCCACATCCCGCTTCGGGGGAAAACCAGAAAAATCATCAGGGAATACCTCGGGAAACTCATTCACTACACGAGGTAGTGCACCTTCAGGGGAAAGACCATCCTCTAGCAAAATCGAAGATAACTGGAAGATAATAATTCCCAACTCTGGGAGTGGAGGCCCTGCGCGACTTGATCGTGGATCCCATTCTCCATGAAAAACCTGACGACTCCCATCAGGTGCTGTGAAACTCACACGCCGTCTGCAGCAATCGATGTGTGCCTCGAAGTGTACTAGCCAATCTATACCAAGTATGACATCAAAAAGGTCCATATCTAAGACCAAGAGGTCCCACTCCATCTCGACCCCTGACACAGAAAGTGCACATGAGGGGCACCTGAGGCCCTGCTCCTTCTTCTTTCCCAATGGTGTCACCAACTTCATCGCAAAAGACATCAACTCAGTTGGAAAATTCAGAATGTCCACAAAACATCCAGAAATGAATGAAATAGAGGCACCAGTATCAAAAAGAGCAGTAGCTATAGAAGATGCGATCAGAACAGTACCTCGAACTGTCAACGGTCCCGCCTCTGATCCTGCTGGTGACTGATCCACTGCATGGAGATGTCCAGTATCTGCCTGAGGACGACCGCTAGTCTGTGGTTGTGCCCTGAACTGGCTCTGCCCAGAAGATGATCCAGTCCTACCACCACGACCACTAAATCAAGATCCCCCAGTCCTCGACGGCTCGGACTGTGTTGGCACTCCTCTTGAAGCCACTGACCCTGCCCCACTTGGGAGTGGACGTGCCACACCGCAGAAGCGCTGCAAATGCCCTATACCTCCACACTGGTAACAAGGATTTGGAGGAAGAGTACATGCTGGTCGGATATTCCCAGGCCTCCCACATTGGTGGCACACGACCGATCTCTCATCAGAAGCTGCAGAAGAAAACTGCCTGGAAGAGTGGCCTGAACTGCCCCCTCCTTTCTTCACATGATCCTCCCGCTTCCTTTTCTTCTCTGAGGAGCTGCCACTACCCACTACTGATACTGAACCATAGAAACCATCCCTACCTTTCCTATCAATCTCCACCATGCATGCCCGATCAACAACCTCAGCATAGGTCCTCAGCTTAAACAAGAACACCTGGGAGTAATCTCTGGTCGCAAGCCTTTCTCAAATCTTTGGGCTTTCACTTGCTCATTAGAGACAATTTCTGGAGCATACCGAACCAATTCAGCGAAATGGTTGGCATACTCCATCACAAATAGATTCCCCTGAACAAGTTCCATGAACTCTCTAGACCTGGCATAAGCCAACACCTCAGGGCAATACTGTTCATTGAAGACAACCTTGAAATCTCCCCAGCGCATCTGCTCATTCTTCCCAGACTGAAGCACTGACTCCCACCATTTACGGCTAGGACCCTCCAACAGAAAGGAGGCACACTTCACCCTGAGCTCCTCGGGTGTTTCCAGGAACTCAAACATACACTCGATCTTCTCGAGCCATTCTTCTGCTTCTTGGGGTTCTGCGCTACCTCGGAAGGCAGGAGGCTTGTTTTTCAGAAACTCTTGTGCTTTATCTTTTCTAGGACCTGTCTCCTCTGCCCTAACAGGAATAGGAGCATGAGATGGTCCCTGTCCCAAATCTTGGATAGAACGAACAACAGCTTCCACAAGCCTCTGATCAATCGGCGTGGGAGAACTCTCTCCAGCTTCCTCCTGTGGGAGCGTGGGAGCTTTCCGGGGAGGCATGTTTCTACAAAATGCAACAGTCACAAAAAAATAGTCAATACCACAATTCTGAAAATTGTAATCAAATACATCAAATATAAACAAACTAAACACATTATTGTAATAAAAGAAACAACTACTCCACATCTTCCTGATGTCCACATGTGGTCTGCAGCCCACACGTCTCACCTGGAAGTGAAGTCAATCAGTAAATTCCAACATCCTCGGGTGACTCAAGGTCTGCCATGAGAGGTGCGGGCCAGGCACCCTACTCACAACCAATACCCCGAGCCTCTACAGTCCTAGCTCCTGTCTATCCCGACTCATCTCAAAATAACAATGTAACCCAAAAACATTAACCTACCTCTGATACCATTTTGTCACGAACCGGATCTGGTCGCCACCATTAACGGCACCAAACCCGGCCCGTGGCAAGGCCCGAAGGGCGTTCCCTATCCTCACGGGCTGGCACAAGTGCCCGGGTATCAAACAAATCTGGTTTGGGAACGATTTACCCGAGTATGACAGCATAAATCATAAAAAAACAATCAATTATTAAAATCTGAAATTTTCATGCTAAACAATTCTTAACAAAACCAGATCTGAATACATAAGTTTAAAGACACTAAAAGTGGTCTAAAAACAAATAATGACAACATAAAGACATCCCCATGGACTCCACATGACAAGGGGATCATCACCCGCAAGCCGTCCCCACAACTCCGCCCCAACGATGGGGACTAACATCCCGAACCGCCATCACCCTTAGCCTTCCATTTACCTGAGTCAAGCATGAGCGGGTCTACTTACACCCAAGGGGTGTAAGTAGGGTGTGATACTAAGCCCAATAGGATACCACAAGTTGATTCCAAAGAGTATGCAATACAATGTGAACAAAACAAGCAATTTTAATACACAAGGTGAAACAGTGTTAAAATTCAAAGAAATGCAACTTTCAAATGAAAACAGTTTTCAATCCGAGAATTTCAGAATGTTAGCACATTAAATAGACATGTGAGCTACTGTAATGTACTTCAAAAAAAAACCCAAAACAAGGTTATATACCACAAATCCTATGAGCATCAAAATCAGGAACACCCCTAAGCACTAGGTTGTCTCGGGCCCTATGTACCTCGTACCTCGGTGTAGAGTAACCATAGAAAAAATCTGTTCTCGTGCATGAGCCACTAGTAGGGAACATACCCATAACCTAGTGGTCCCCAATCATCATCCAAATAGTTTAGTTAGAGTTGTCGTTATCCATATGCTAAGTGGAACATGGACAAAACCCATCCGATCCACTAGCCGTACTAGTACAAATCCGCCCCACCTAAGTACCCGGGCTTCCCCGTTTTGTGCTCAAACAATTTCAGCAAACAACACACATACTTTTTCATATAAAATATCACTACTAGTCACAAACAAATTTTACAGTAGCTACACACATTTTATACCATTTAAAACACACAATAAAATAATTTTATTTCCAATAAAACAACTTCTCAAAACATCACATTGTTTTTCACCCAAAGCTCTTTAAGATATCCACCTTTCACACTATTATAACACTTGTAAGTTATTAAAACAAAATTTCAGTTCAAAACCCTTTAATGAAACCAAAAATTCAGTTATGGGGCATCCCAAAATCGACCAATAAAAGATTTGAATGGAAACCCCTCAATTTCACCAAAAATTGGAACATAAAATTCATTTGCATTATAAATGAAACTAAAACCAATTTTTACAGAAACATTCAAGTGAAGTAAACATTAGAGTACCATGAAAACAGCAAGGTAATTCACAAAAATTGCAGACACAATGGAATCACCTACCAAATTAACAAAACCCCTTGAATCTCCGTGCGAAATCAAATCGCACCCCCACCGCTTCAAGAGAGAACTAGATCATACCTAAAACCACACAAATTGGCCAAGAAAGCCCAAAGTTAAACCCTAGGTTCGAAATCCTAGTTTCTGGACATTAGTAAACTCAATTATAACCGAAGAAACCCTAAGAACAATGAGTTAAACCCAAAGTAATTTGAGAGAGGAAAGAAAAGGGCTCATTTACTTGAAGTATCTTGAAGTAATCACTCCAAAACTCCAGTATCTGAAATTTAAAAGAGCCCAAATTTAGGGTACGTTCGAACAAGATGAATTTTCTCATTTAGGAACTGGAATAGAGGAAAAATATTGAGAATTGAGATAGTTATGAAATAAATACTTTACCTCTTCAAATCTGGGAGATTTGAGGAACCCTATGAAGATCGGCACAAAATCGCGATTCTAAAGAGCTCCAAATGGGTGGGAGAGAGTTCAGACGCGCGTCTGGGTTACTTGGGCTTGAGTGAGACTTGGAATCACCGAAAAAACCCTAATATTGAATAAGTTATAACAAAATCAAATTTTATTTTTAAAACAGGAATTGGGATTTCGGGCAGGCCCAACCCCTTAGACAGAAACACAAATAACCCCTGGTTATGGATTTCTAAAAGCTCCAAATTACCTTGGTGGTGTTAATAGTTTAGGGTAGGTCAATTAGTAATTTTAATGGATGAAAAATGTTGAAAAATGAAAAAGTTATAAAAGATACAAAATTTATTTTTTAATCTGGAATTGGGCTCACGGTTTGGCCCACTTCATGAATACTCATCTATTCCTCCCTAAAACCTAGGGAAACCCCCAAAAATAGAAAGGATGTAAATTAAATGAAAAAAATACCTTTAAAATATGCCTCGTATGTGACAGCCCCAAACAGGGGGGATATCTGGATCATAATCGTTGTGTACTTTAATAAGGGAAGAGCGGGAAATGGCTCATCGTGCAGTATTATTCAATTGCGGTGTGCTTGATGATTATATCAAGTAAGTAAACTAATAAATATGATTTTTTTTCATTATGTTATTTATTTATATATTCTGAAATTTTTAAGCTTTCATATTTGTAGAGAAAATTTAGAAATTATAAAAAAGCGACATCGCTCTCTATCTATTAAGAGGAAGGAACTACTGCACAACAAATAATTTGCTGCTTGGTTAAATTCAAAGGTAATATAATTTTTTTCTTCTCATAACATAATCACATGTCTCTATTTAATATTCAATGTTGGTATCTTTTAGGTTTTAACTCTACCAATGAATGAAGTATCAGATGAAGTAAGAGCGTTATCCTTTGGTCCAAATGATGTGGTACGTGATTGTAAAGTAATGGTTGTCAATGGATTTAAATTTGTTATAAATAGATGTGCAAAAAAATGGAAACACAACATGAATCTGTCACGATAAGCACCACAACAGATTGTTATGCGAGTGCATCAGATAGACAACCTCGGTCAGAAAATATATCATATTATGGTGTTGTTGAAAGAATCATTTTATTAGATTACTATGCACATGATCTCGTCGCAATGATGAAATGTAAGTGGTTTGATTCAATGAAAAAACAAGGAATGCATATTGATAACTGTGGATTTAGATTGATTGATATGAATCGCCAACTTCACACCGATGAACCTTATATTCTTGCGTCACAGGCTAGAAAGGTGTTTTATGTAACTGACCCATTACAACAACAATTTGGTGTTATTGTTGATGTCATTCCTAGACATATTTTTGATGAAGACATGGATGACAATGATGTTGTGGATGAATCTATCGGTATTTATTCGAATGTTGCATTTGATGGCACAGATGCCTCAATTTCTAGAATAGATTGTGAACCATAAATTGTCACAGACCACACAGAACGTTGATACATTTGTAAGTATTTACCTGACATTATCGTAATATTGTATGTGTTTTTTTAAACTTCCATACATGATATCAAATTAACTAGTATATTTTATCAATATAAACATCACATTGAAAATGTATCTCATTGTTTTATGATACAATTGTATTATTTAACATTTTGTATTATTTCTATTTATTTGAGAATACTATTTTAAATTTCCAGGTCAAAAAGTATGAATATGATGATATTAGAAGAAATAGAAGAATACGAAGAAATGAACAACATATGTCTCATCTGGCCAACATTGTAAGTACAATTTATGTCTGAATATTATGGTCTTTCATATTATTTATCTTTTTATCGTTCGTTTAATTTTATCATCTATGTTTTTTAGGCTACTTCATTGAGGAGATGGTTGGATTATACTACTGAGGCTGATAGTATGGAGGGGGGGTATTGATTCTACAGTTCAGCCTACTACTATGCTGCTTGAGTCACCAGAAGGTCATCCTCCCATTATTCCACCTCCATATTATCCATACCCACATTTTCCATATCCCTTTCTACCCACACCCACATCGGATGGTAGTTCTTAGACTCCCATTGCTTCTTATTTTCCATTCCTACCATCCACTGTATAGGTCACTGTGCCCCCATATATCCCACCGCCATATCCATATCCATATCCACCCTCATCTGTATAGGGTTATTCATCTACTATACATAGTACTTCTACTGTAGATATCCCACCTACCAAAGAAGCTACTCCCCCTCTAGTCGTTGCACTTCTGGGGTCAGCAGATCCCCCATCTACTGGTATGTGTTTAAACATTAATGTTAGTTATTAATGATAAATTCATATATATTATTATCCTTTTTTTACTTTTTTTCATGATTAGCTCCAGTCTCCACCAGACAACGAGGCCACAAAAAAATGCGAGAGGTTTGGAATCGACACACGCAAATCATGGTTGAATACAATGGGGACAAAGATATAATTAAAAAAATGGTACTGAATGTAAAAGATTTATGGGAACACTTACTAGACACAAAAATATCATTCCGGTTCAACCAATAAGTTGGAGGGAAGTTGGAGAACAAATAAAGGAAAATGCTTGGGCATAGATCTGGGTAAGTAATGTTAATCATCTTTTATATATATTAATTTATAATATTTTCTTAACAAATATTTTGTCCATTGTAGCTCTGATATAATTTTCCTGATGGAAAAAATGCCAAGGATGCAAGGTTAATGGATTTAGGTGAAATGTGGCGAGCGTACAAGTATGACTTATATCTTGGTTGGAAAAAGAGAGTTGGCATGGATCTTGAAGAAGTACCAGTGATTCATGATTTCCCAATATCACAATACAAAGAGATGATCGGCTATTGGAAGAGTCAAGATTTTAAGGTATTTGTTAAATTTATATATATATATATTCATTTATTTATTTGAAAATGGGTTTTATTTATGTTAATGAAATTATATAATTATTTGTTTATAGGAGAAATCAGACAGAAATAAAATAAATAAGAGTGGAATGAAACATGTTTATACTCTTGGACACACTTCACTCCCAGATCTTGAGAAAACATAGGTAATTTAATATTTAAAATATTTAGCTTCATTTAGTGTAATTTTTTAACTTCCAATTTTGATTTATTTCTTTATTTTTTCCAGAAAAAATAATTGAATATCGAGGGTCGCGTTCCTTGCTCTAATTTGTTTTGTATAAGCAGAAAAAAGAAAGATGGTACTATGCCAAATACTGACACCGAGAAGGTGATTGTAAGTAGATTTCAATTTCTTTTATTTTGACTGAATTTAATTCCTTATATTATTTTATAATTTTAATTTATGTTATATATCAATCAACAGAATGCTTTGGAGACATTGGTATAAAAAGATCCTGACAATTTGGGCCCGGACGATCATTTACATCAGGTATTAGGAGATGAGCATTAGGGAAGAGTGTATTGTCGACTTGGGAAGAAGATTGTACCATCTTGATACTGGTCTATTGACAACGTTTCTTCGAGTACCGGTTCTGGTTTGGTCACAGTGGAATAGATGAATTCCGCAATCAAAGAAACAACTCAAAAAGCAGAAAAGGCGATATTTGAAAATATGAAGAAAGTTATGTATGCCATTTCTTCTACACTTTCACCAAAAGCAGCTGCAGCGGTTGACACATGTTTGATGTCGATGAGTTCTGCTGGTGGAGCCGGAGCTGCAGCTAGAGCCAGAGCTGTAGCCAGAGCCAGTCCCAGTGTCGGTGCTAGTACCGATGCTGATGTCGATGATGATGCTGGTGGCATGATAGGTGTTGATGGTGTTTCTATAGGAGGCGTGGATGAGGGTTATCATGAATCATATGATACTAATATTGAGGATCACTATTGATGTGAATTGTATTTTTGGATTGTTAATATGTGTAATTTTATTATGCAATGAGGTTTTATTATTTTAATACTGAATTGTATTGCGGTGTTTCTGACTGTTTCTACATATTGTTTATGTAATAGTTAAGTTTTATTATTATTATAGTGAATTATATCCTCCTCCAATGTGACTGTCATACCTCCTTGATGACGTTGCTCTAAGTTATCCCCTCTATCTCCTCCGGTACACCTCCAATGGTATGTAGTCCAATTTTCCATTTTTTGCTTGAGGCGGCCCCCTCTATTAGTTTCACTGATCATATTGTGAGTTTGATCAATTGTATTGGTGTGTAGGATAGGGATGAATTTTATGCAGAGAACCAACAAGAAAACATAGCCGATGCAATTGATTTGCTCCCACGACTTGCAATTGGGATTGACGTGAATATAAAATTCAGGAGGTAATGGTTATTTTATACCATTTTTTGTAAGACATTAGTAACCATTTGTTGTTTTTTTATTGGTGTTTCATGGAAATCCTGTGATAAATTGTTTTTTTGGGTTCTAAATACTCAATTTTATTACAAGGGGGCAGGGGGAAGGGGGGCATGTGCAAGGGGGTAGTGTGGGAAGGGGGGGGGGGGGGGGCAGGGGTGGGGTGTGCAGGGGGTGTGCAAGGGGGAAATGGGGGATGGGGGGGGGTGTGCAAGGGGGTAGGGTCTGTGCAGGCACCATTGGTATTGAAAGTGATTTCACACATGTTAATATTGTAAGTGCATTTTAATAATTCTCATTTTTTCATTTCATTCTCGCATGCATGCAATTGCATCTATTTGTGTTTTCAACTTTTGCTGGGTTCTATATGGCCAGGTTTCAGCTAAATCAATGATTGGGGTGAGCAATGATAGTAAATGTGCACAAATTTTCAAGGTTTAAAATCAACTAGGTTTCCATTTGTTTATGATTATTGAATTTTCAACTTTTATACTGAATACTTTTAGTCATTTTTTTCACCTGTTCTTTTCAGGTATTTGAGGATGCCTATAAGTCACAATTAAGCATCATAATACTTGATGACATTGAGAGGTAATTACAATCAATTTCAATGTAATACTACTTTTGGTCCTTTTTTTCGATAACCATTGTGCTGTTCTTTTTAGTACAGGATTTTGGAGTACATTGCCATTGGACCTCGTTTTTCCAATATTATTTCTCAAACGATGATGGTCCTTTTGAAACGGCTTCCTGCCCAGGCATTCTTCTCATACCTTTTATTAGTATAACTCATTCCTAATATATCTTTATGAGGTTTTATTTGTCTCAATGTCTTCACAAGAACTGAATTTCTTGTGTGTATGCTTTCGCATGATAGGCTGTGTCTGTGGATAGGGATGCATGCTATGCAAAGAACCAACAACAAAACATAGCCCATGATTATTCATGTAAGAATATATATAAGGATCCTCTTGTGCGTGGATTGACACCTTTGAGGTAGAGTCCCTCTCCCATCCTCTTTAATTCAAGAATTTTTTAAATTGCATTTACCTTCCTTTTTGATTCTTTCTTGTTTATATTAAATTGAAATTTTTGATCAAGTGTTAGTTAAAATAATTGTTTCGTTTTATAAATAAGTCATGGTTTTGTAATAAAACCCCTCTAATAGAGGTGCGCTGTCCGCGAAAACTCACAGTGGTAGTTTATGCTTATATAGCTTGTTTGACATTATTGAATTTATGTTTTCCATTTTAATCCTTACTCCTCTCATTTGAGACACCACAGGCATCTCCAAATATTTTTTTGACTCACAGGGGGGTGTGCAGGCTAGGGGGGATGGTGTAGGATAGGGTGTGGTGCAGGGGGGGCTGGTGCAGGCTAGGGGGCTGGGGGGGTGCAGGGGGGGCTGTGCAGGCTAGGGGGCTGGGTGGAGGGGGGAAGGGGGGAGGGGTAGGGGGTAGGGTGGGGGGGGGGAGGGGCAGGGGGTAGGGTGGAGGGGGGTAGGGGGGCAGGGTGGAGGGGGGCTACACCAATCCAACATTAGTTTTAAGATTTTGAGATTTGGGGTTTAACCTCTAGCCTTATTGATTTTTAGATTCTATGATTTATACTCTAGGATTTTTAGTTTTAGAAGTTATGGTTTCGATTTTAGGGTTTTAAGTTTTAGAATTTTAGGGTTTTGGGTTTTAATATTTATGGTTTTAGGGTTTATATGAATTTTGAATCCATGAAATTCATTTCTATCAAAACAGGTTGAGCTCACTTTCATCCTATGAAACATGTGCAAGAGTGACTTTAAATGACCAATAAAACTTTTTCATTATCATTCCCACCTGTTTTTTTAATTTTTTGGTTATTTTGTTTTATTTTCCATCTTATTTTTTTATATACCAAAATCATTTTTTAAAACTCACTTATTTTCCATTTTGTTTGCCACTTTTCCATGCCACACCACTTTCCCTTCCATTGAAATCACTTCCAATATTCTGAATGAGGCATTAGTTTTGATATCTTAATATCTAATGTTATGAAAACCTTTACAGAATGTTTTTTGGTATTTTACAAATCGAACACCTAGATAAATTCTTGATCCTCAGGAAACCTCAGTTGTTTGGAACTTCAAGTACACAGGTACAACTCAAAATGGTTTCAGATGCTCATTTAAACATACAGCTTGACTCATCACCCCCCACATATTGCTTCTATTTTTGCATTTTTCAAAGAAGATTATGAATTTGGAAGGATTCAAACAAGGTATGTTTTTCAACATCTCTGTACATGCCCAATCTCAAATGCATCAATTGACGTTGTTCGGGGAAACCGGTGTATTGAGGTGCGTCCATTGGGTGTTACAAAGGTAATTGGACTTAATCAAACATGTTATTTAGTTATTTAATGGTTTATTTTAACTGCTTGCATTGGTGAGACACCACTTAAAATTGTAAGCTTTCACTTAATGTGAGACCCTATCTCTCTCAAGTACACTTTAAGTTAAACCTATAAATGTTTTATTTAATTATGCTTAACTGAAATAAATAACACTATTGTTTTTCATGACTAAATGGGCCTTAACATTTCACTTTGCAATATTCATTGTTTTTTCTTTTGAATGTATGTTAAGTAGGGTGAAACGATTGATCGCATATTGGGAGAAATAGTCCACAACAACTTGATGAACTCACCGATTGACTACGTCTTGTGCATTGGGCATTTCCTTGAGAAGGTATAACTTTCCCTTTATCACATCTATAATTATTTATGAACCTACAAATAAAGTTAGCTATAATTAGTCATGGTAGTGATTATGCACGTATGGGGCTATGTATGCCCATGTATATATATATAAATGCATACACAGGTGAGTGGAGACTGGTATTGCATATAAGCATATGTGCAAGGACCCCCTTGCACATGCTCATGGCCATGCGGGTGTGTGCATAGGGGCTAGGTGTCCTTGCATGTGTGTGAAGGTGCGTATACCCAGTGGGGGAGCAGAAAATTTTAGTTAAAAAGCTCCAAGAGCTGAATTGGACGGTTTGGTTCCACCTTGAGGTAGGATCCCTCTTCTAGCCTCTTTAATTAAAGAATGCTTTAAATTGAATTTAACTTCTTTCTTAATTCTGCTTAATTATATTTAATTTCATATCTTGAATAAGTGTTCTTTAATATAATTGTTTCATTTGATAAATAAAGTCATGTTTTTATAAATAAACTCATGTTTTTATAATAAATCAATGCCATGATTTTATAATAAAACCCCTCCAACGGTGGTGCACTGTCTTCTAAACCAAAGAGTAGTGATAGTTATTTGTATCATGTTAAGATTTGGTTTGAGTCTTTAATATTCCTCTTGTTGGTGTTTGTTTTGTGGCTAGTTAGTTTTTGTTTTCTTTGAATAATATAAATTGGCTTATCATACTCGTTTAACTCAAATGACATTGCCCGAGTAGGCATATGACTTGAACATGACACTTTCCTTTTCACGCTTTGAATATTATAAATAAAATTTCCGTGTTTAGGAAAAGTGAATAAATTTGTAAATGGTTTGTGTAGGGTGTATGATTCTTTTCCATCATTTTGTTTCCCTTTAGACGTTGCATCATTGTGCCGCTCGTTACAACCTTCTCTTGCGATCCCTTGTTATAGAATATTAAATAGTTGATCTGTTCTATCATCTGCCTGTGGGGTGACGGTCGGAATGTTTCCCCACCTCCTCATGCTCCCTTCACTCCTAGATGGAAGATGATGCCCCACAAATGTCGCTGGACTGGTCCAACATGCCATGGTCACACCGCGATCACTCCGCGGTCATGCCGCGGTCACGCCGTGGTCATGCCACGGTCACGCTGCGGTCACACCGCGGTAATGCCATGATTTGGCCCTGCTCCAGGACGACACCCCACAGTGGTTCGCGGTGATAGTATTCTATGAGTCTTGTGATCAATATTGAGACTGACTAATCACAATTTCTGCCGGCGGGGCGATGACTGGAATGTTACCCCACCTCCTCCCTCTCCCTTCACTCCTGGCCAGAAAATGCTACCTCACGGATATCGCTGGACTGGGCCAAAATGCTGCGGTCACGCTGTGATAATGTTGTGATTTGGCCCTGATTCAGGACAATACCCTGCGGCGGTTCGCAGTGATAGTATTCCATGAGTCTTGTGATCAATGTTGAGACTGACTAATCACAATTTCTGCCAGCGGGGCGATGAACGGAATGTTTCCTCACCTCCTCCTATTCCCTTCACTTCTGGCTGGAAGATGATGCCCTGCAGATGTCGCTGGACCAGGCCAACACGCCACGGTCACGCTGTGGTCACGTCGTGGTCACGCCGCGGTAATGTTGTGATTTGGCCCTGATCCAGGATGACACCCCGTGACGGTTCGTAGTGATAGTATTCTATGAGTCTTGTGATCAATGTTGAGACTGACTAATCACAATTTCTTCCGAAGGGGCGACGATCAAAATGTTTCCCCACCTCCTCCCACTCCCTTTGCTCCTGGCTGGAAGATGCTGCCCCACGGATGTCACTGGACCGGGCCAACATGTCGCTGTCATGCCGCGGTCACGCCGCGGTAATGCCGTGATTTGGCCCTGCTCCAGGATGACACCCCGCAGTGGTTCACAGTGATAGTATTCCATGAGTCTTGTGATAAATGTTGAGACTGACTAATCACAACTTTTTTCGATGGGGCGACGACCGGAATGTTGCCCTGCCTCCTCCTGCTCCCTTCGCTCCTGGCCGGAAGATGCTGCCCCGCAGATGTCGCTAGACCAGACCAACACACCACAGTCACGCCGCGGTCACGCCGAGGTAATGCCATGATTTGGCCCTAATCCAGCCACATCCATCCCACACCAGCCCCCTTCCACCTTCATTTCAGCCCGCTGCCACCAGCATTCTAGCCCACAACAGCCCTCCTGCCACCTTCGAATCAGCCCGCACCATCCCCCCAACACTTGCAACCAATCCCCTTCCACCAGAATTCCATCCCCCTTCCACCTACATTCGAGCCCACACCAGCCCCCATCCACCTACAATCCAGCCCGCACCAGCCACCACACCAGCCACCACCCCTTAGCCTCCTGCAAAACACTCATGCCAGCCCTCTGCCACCTGCAAAACAGCCCCAGCCACCAGTTCCAGTCCTCACCAGCCTCCAGACTCCTACATCCCAGCCCGATCCAGTTGGAACATGTACCTTTGAGATAAAACCATAACACCAAGATCATTGAACTCAGACTTGGTAGTATAAACATCCTTCAAATATCTAACTAGACCATTCAAATACTTAAGCTCTTTGAAATTTACTTCAGAAACAACTTTTTGAATAGGAGGGAATGATTGGAGATTCCTAATCAACTTTTCTTGGGTAGTAGTTAACCTAATCAACTTGTCAAAATTAACCATGGGAATAAAGGACTTATTAAGTTCTCTAATCTCATCATTAGTATATTTTAACTGTTGTTTCAACTCATTATAATCTCCTAAAATATTATCAAACTCATTTAGAATATTAGAGGAAAAATATTACATTTTATAACTTTATGAGATCTTACTAATAGAGGGTGATTACTCATGAACAAAAGAGGTGGTGATGGTATAGTAGAGAACCCTGGAGCTAGGCCAAGTGAGAGAAATCATATCCCTAGAGCAAGGGGGGAGGGTGCAGATGGGGTGCAGGGGGGTCTGTAGGGGCAGGGGCAGGGGGAGGGGGGGTGCAGGGGAAGTGGGGAGGGTGCAGGGGGGGGGTCTGCAGGGGCAGGGGGAGGGTGCAAGGGGAATGGGGGAGGGTGTAGGGGAAGTGGGGAGGGTTCAGGGGGGTCTACAGGTGCAGGGGGAGGGTGCAAGGGGAAGTGGGAGGGTGCAGGGGGGAGGGGGGAGGGTGCAAGGGGTGTGCATGGGGTGTGAGGGGGGGGGGGAGGGGAGTCTGAAAGGGGAAGGGGGAGGGTTCAAGGGGGTTCATGGGGTGTGCGAGGGGGGGGGGGGGTAGTATTAATCCCACCTATTAGACTATATTGTCACATATTCTTGGATCACATAGTAAAAAAAGTCATATTTTAGATATTTAAATACTTTTAGGAAAGACTTATGCACAACATTTTCATATGACATTATAAGTCATATGATTATCAATGCTGTACAACATAACCACTATTTCCATATCATTTCGAGTGCTTCTCAGGACTTCACTCCCAATGAAATACCCTTCTTCTTGACACCATAGCATCAAGTAGTTAATCATCAGGAAAAACAACCATCTCCATGGACACATAATAATTTAGTCATCCACCTCCTAAACAGATATTATCATCTTTCACAACTCTAATATGTCCACCAAAAAGACCGTATAGGGCTTTAAGTTTCTCACAATTTTGGTACAATGTTTTCTCCTAATGTTTGAGGGTGTTTATATGAATATCATATCCAAAAGAATTGGTATCGAATAAAACCTATGATGCATACGTGAAAGTTGTATATTATTGTAAATATGCACCAAAGTATACGACATGATGTAGTAAAATCCATCATCTTGGGGTTTGTGTTATCTAGTGATTCATGATACCACACCTAGTCTTGATTCATGATACCACACCTAGGCCACTATGAATCTCTACACCCGAGGTCTCCATGTGTTAACCAGGATACCATCATTCCTGCTTTAGTATCATTCCAAAATTCCACCTGTAAGGGGTGGTTCAAGGGGTATGGGGGGGGGGGGGTGTAGGGCTGTACAGTGGGGCTGTGCAGGTGTGTGTGTGTGTGTGTGGGGGGGGGGGGGGGTAGGGTGGGGTGAAAGGGGGGCTATGCAGCGGGGTGCCGAGGTGGGTGGGTGTGCAGTGGGGCTGTGCTGGTGTCAGGGGGGGTATAGGGTGGGGCACAAGGGGGGCTGTGTAGCGGGGTGGTGGGGGGGGGGGAGTCCAGTAGGGGTGGTTCAAGGGGTGTCCAGCAGGGGGGATATTGTTTGGGGGGGGGGGGTCTGTCTAGGGGGGTTTCTGGGGGGGGGGGGGTATGTCCGGGGGGGGGGGGGGGCTATCCAGGAGGGTTTGCAGGAGAGAGGGGGTGTCCAGGAGGGTGGGTGGGGGGGGGGGGGGGGTCCAACAGGGGTGGTGCAAGGGTTGTCCAACGGGGGGGGGGGGTTGCTATCTGGGTGGGGTTGTCCAGGGGGTTTTTAGGAGGGAGGGGGTGTCTAGGAGGGGGGGGGGTCTGTCTAGGAGGGGTGGAGGGGATGCTGTTCGGGGGGGGGGGGGGGGGCTACTGTCCGGGTGGGATGGTCCAGGGGGGTTTCCAAGAGGGAAGGAGGGTGTCAAGGAGGGGGGGGGGTGTCCAGCAGGGGTGGTGAAAGGGTTGTACAACAGGGGGGCTGCTGTCTGGGTGGGGTTGTCCTGGGGGGGGGGTCTGTCCAGGTGGGTTTTTAGGAGGGGGGGGGGGGGTCTCTCCAGGGGGTGGAGGGGGGGGGGGGGGCTGCTGTCTAGGTGGGGTTGTCTAGGGGGGTTTCTAGGAGGGAGGGGGGTGTCCAGGAGGGGGGGGGGGGGTCTGTCCAGGGGGGTCCAGCAGGGGCTGCTGTCCGGGGGGGGGGGGTCTGCTGTTCAGGTGGGGTTGTCCAGGGGGTGTCTGTCCAGGAGGGAGGGGGTGTCCAGGAGGGGGGGGGGGGGGGTCCAGGGGGTGTCCTACAGGGGTGGTTCAAGGGGTTTCTATCAGGGTGGCTGCTATCCGGGTGGGGTTGTCCTGGGGGGTCTATCCAGGGGGTTTTCAAGATGGAGGGGGGTGTCTAGGAGGGGGGGGGGGCGCTCTACGAGGGGGTGGGGGGTGGGGTCTGTCTAGGGGGGTGAGTGGGGTCTGTCTAGGGTGGGAAGGGAGGCTGTAGGGGGGGTGCATGGGGGGGGGGGCTTTAAGGTATAGGTGGGGTGAAAGGTGGAGAGTGGGGGGGGGGGATTTATAGGGGGCGGTGGAGAGGATGCAAGGGGACAGCACCAGCTGAATGGTGCTGTTTTTTTTACGAAATGTGTAGGCCTATAGCCACAGTTTTAAGCCATAGCTATAGGTATATAGCCACGGTTCCTAGCCGTGGCTATATTTCTATAGCCACGGTTTTAACTATGTCTATAGGAGATGAGTGATTTTAGTCGATGCCACGGGTTAAAAACCATGGATTTAGGGTTGTTTCCATGGTTGGAACCATGGCTATAGAGCTATAGCCACGGTTCAAACCATGGATATAGGGCTATAGCCATGATTGAGAACCGTGGCTATAGATTTTATCCTATAGCCACGCCAATACCAACCACGATTTTGGGAACCATGGCTATAACTTATAGCCATGGTTTTTGGGCCTATAGCCACAATTTAAAGCCATGGATATAGCCTGATTTTGTAGTAGTGTGATGTTCTTGATCACTAATTGGAATAAATTATGAGATCAGAAGAAGAAGTGGGTGAACATGTTCTGTCACTTAATTCTGCTGAATAAGAATCCTCCAAAATGATGGGGAGGTCTTTGAGGGTGACACTCAATGAGGAGCAGTATACCTAGATTGAAAAGAAAGACCTAATTATTATTGGGGGATTCAATAATGAGAAGATAAACCTTTAGGAGTATATCTAGTATTCAAAAAAGATATCATTTCAGTTCGAAGATCTCATATTGGATGATCCAAACACCCAAGTAAACAATCTATCTTGGAAGGTATTTAGAGAGATTAAATCTGGTAGACTTAAACTGTCTTTTAATGGATCTGTTATATCATTTTGTGGTTAAACTTTTGGTTTCTCACTTTTTTACTTAAAAGTGTTTGAATAATAAAAATTTAATTTTCAATCAATAACTTGGATTTAGGGAAACAATATTAGACCATCTTCCTTAGGTTGGTAGATGAACCCTTATCTGTTGTTGTCCTTTAAATCAAGCTAGAGTGAGAGAAATGAAAAAATAGAAAAATTCCCTAAAAATAGAGCATATTATCTTACAAAAAATAGTGCTAAAGATAGTGGAATAAATTAATAAAGGAAGTGAGACGAATGAAGCTCTTACCGATACACATCCAACGCAACTGACAGCAAAGTAATCAGATCTCAGATAGAGATCTTAGCTCAAATCCTAGGTTGGAAGAAGGAGTAAGACTCCCACACTTGGTAAAGGAGTTTCACATGAATGGGGAGTAAAAAGGAGGAGAAAAACTTAAATTAATGAAAGTGAAAATGGATTTTTCACTTTTTAAAGAGGTGCATGGTTTGGCCACATAGTTTTCCAAACCCTGTTCCTAAACTATGTGAAACCACTAGTTAAGTGGAACTAAGGGTGCAGCCCTGGGCAAACCATTTGGTAAAACTATGTGGGCCCTTCTATCCCACTACAAATCCTCACATGGCCTTGCTTCCTAAAGTTCACTGTTAGAACTAACTGTGTGCACATTAAATTTTTTTACAACACTCACATGGTTGATTCACATGGTTAGTACTAACCATGCGCTAACCATGCAACTCAGTCTGTCTTTACAAATTTTAGAGCTCCAAGATCTGGAAAAACCTTGAAAACTCTTGAACGAATCCTTATCCTCTTAATCACATTACTAGAATCAAACAAAAGGTTTTGTATAGTAAGTTAAGTATCTGTACCTCTATGAAAAATACAAGATGTTTCAATATCCAATGGATACTAATTTTTTCAAAATTTGAATTACATATCATTTATTGAAGTTTATGAGGAATGGGGAGAGATTAGAGGGTCTAATACTAAATCCAAGATTCATTAAAAATGAAAACACTAATTTTAATATAAATATATTGATAGTGAAACTATATAAATTCTATTATTTAAAATGAGGTTATGCAATAACCCCAATTACTTTATGGGTTGGCAGTGGCCAACCGATGGCCATTAGTTATCTATTGTGAGCCATTAGAAAACCAATGTCCATCTATAGAATTTTCTACTCCACTATCATAACTACTAGACACCTAGTCTACTACCAATATGAAGCTAGTTATATCAACTATTTTTTAATTTCATACCACCCCCAAAAACTACTCAAAAAATTCCCTTTGCACTAAAAAAATTTAAACAAATAAATATTAATAAAAAATTTATCTCAAATTCCAAAAGGTAGTAAAATACTAAACATATGATATGTATAAAATATCATCTTTGGGGTATGAGATTAAAAACAACATTTATATTAGTGATTGGATATGAGAATCAAATTCTTATAAAATTTATCATAGAATCATTTAATACATTCATGATTGAAACATATTTATTCAAATATAGATTCATTAAATAGATGGAATAAATTCATTAACCCATCTTCAATTATGTTTTTGAATAATATTAAGTCATAAATATCATGATAAAACCCCTTTAAATAGAATCATCTGAGTATCTATTAGTTTTTTGGGTGTGCATTCTATTCATAAAACCTTTCTATGATTCTTTTTATATTTTCCTTTATATATTCGAATGTTTTTTTTTCAAAGGGGGGAATTTATCTTTACTCATAATGGAGGAAAAATAAAAGGAGGAAATATTCATACATAAAGGGGGAGAAATATTATTAGGTGAGAAAACATTAAAAGGGTTATAAAGAATATTTAAGATAATTCTCTTTTGTAATACTAAAATCATTTTTTAGATTGAGATATAATATGAAAATTTAATGATTCCCTGAGTATTTATGCTTAATATATACATGTTTACAATAAATAAAAATTGGTAAATTGTAGAATATTTGGGGATATTTAAGAAATAATTAAATATATTGAAGATGAATTATTCTATATTTAATAGGTTCTTGAAATGAAGCATTCATATAGTTGAATTTTTCTTTATACCCAAAGACAATGTTGTATATCAAACATTACTTTATCTAGTTGTATGTTAATTAGATTTATTATTTTAAATAATTCCATTAAATTGATTATTGAAATGATAAATCTTGAATTATGTTCAATATTTGTATTTAATTTATTTTCAATGTTCTCATAAAATTAATTTAGTGTAATTGGGGTAGCAATGGATGTTAATGGATTAAAGAAATCAAGTGTAGGTAAAAATGATTTTTTCTTTAGAAACATCAAATTATTCTTGATCTTTTTTATAATCAATTTATAATATTCATTTGAAACATTAGATTACCATCCATTTATGTTCTTATTGTTATGAATGACTATTTATTAAATAGAAATACATTTAAAATTGTAAAATCCTTTGATTTTGGGTTAATATAAATGAAATATCAATTTTCTTTTCATGGGTAACCATTAATTATTTTTACAATGTGATGAATATTTAATTTTATTCAATAGTATATATAATTAAATTAATGTTTTTTATTATATAATTAAAATATAATGTGTTTGGAATTACAAACATTATATATCACCCCAATGTATTATGTAATTTTTTATATAGAGAGGTACTATTTATAGGTCATGATTTTGATATCATAATATCAGTGTGTTTACTTTTCATATGATCCCACTATATGATACCTTGAGTAGGGAAAGTGGTGTTTTTATAGAATTTCTTTATACAACATGTTTATCTTACCATTATATTGTCAAATGACCTTTTTCATATGAGATTGGATGACCACTAGTTTATTTTGACCAATTATCATGGATTATATACTTTTTTTAAAAGTTATATGATGATTAATTCTATTCCAAAATAATTCTTGCATTACATATGTGTCATTTTCATTCAATATTATTCACATGATTATATATATGTCATTCTATAACAATTTTTTTTGGGTGGATTCCTCATTAAAAGACTACCATATCATTTGTACATCATTAGTGTAATTTTTTCTCCCCCATCTATTTTAATGTAAAACCCATAAGAATACGAGATAATTTGGAAGAGTAGTATACATATGAATTGGGGATACTAATATAATAAGATCATGTAAATATTTTTTTTCTTATTTTCACATTTATTATGCATTATGATTCAAAGGGAACTAAACTTATGTTTCTGGGATATGTTAAATGTATTAATTATTCATGTTATGTATGAATTTGAGTAAAATTATCATAGTTTATCTTGAAATGTTGATCTAGAGTGTTTTTATTAGTTTGAGATCATATTTTATTTATTTTAGTAATTTGGAATGAAAGCATTTTTAGGTTTAGAATCACTTATATTGAACAAGTTAATGTATAACTATAATGAACATAAAGGTAAAAATTCCCACTCAGTTTATATGAACTATTATTTTGATCAGGTCTCAATTTTTTTTAATTTATGTGTTAAATTTAAGGGTTATGATTTTGGTTTTTGAAAATTGTTTGAAACGTTAAGAAGTGATTATTTATGAGTAAAAATTTTAAAGATGGCATTTATTTTAGGGGAGAATATAACAAAAAAGATATTTATATATTTAGTTTTCTTTTATTTCAACATGTATATATATATATATATTAGGATTAATTTTTATCTAGTTCACTTTTATAAGGAAATAACCTTAATATAGATGAATGTTTTTGGAAAATAAATATATATTATTATATAAAACCAATTTAATTATTTTCTAAATTAATATAAAAATATAATATACACACCTCATTTCAATTTAAAATAAAATTTTACAAAAAATAAAAAAAATGTCATGATCTAATGATGATAATTCCATGCTTCACAATATTAAGAAATCCCTATATTATTCTTTCTAAATATTAATAAAAACTTTATCCATAGGATAGAAATTTCATTGTATGAATCTCATTAGAAAATAATGAATCTATTTTTTAATTTCTCTATAATGTTACAAATCAAAGTTAATATTATACATAATTGGAAAGAGTAAGAGTGGTCAATAATTACTAGTAAATATCATAACTAAAAGTAATGAGATTCTATAAAAATAAAGGTTACATGATACATGGTATATATGAAAAATAATACAACATATGGAATTTAAATTTTTAGTAGAGAACTAAAAGGAGAAGAAGTTTTGTTTTGAGAATTAGAATAAGATATATAATAGAAATGTATTTTTGAGAAGCATGCTTTTACAATTATGATGAATAAAATATATAGAATGGTTTATACGTTTTATATTCATTACATGATTGGTAAAATAGGTTATGGTTGAAATTGAGAAACAAGCTACAAGAATAATAATATGATTTATAATTAAATAATAATAATAAATTTCATGTGTATATTAAAAAATATATAAATTAGTAATATTAACAAATAAGGTTCATTAATCTATGAACCATAATGGTATTTTTATAAATCTCATGGAATAATTATTATTTTATACGGCGGTTTTATAAAATCTATTATATTGAATACACAATTATTTTATACGCATATAAGTTTATTATATAATTAAATTTCTATTATTTTGGTATTGATTTTTATAATATGTATACAATATTCATTTAAAATGTAATGTAGTTGTTAGAATATTAATGCACAGATTATGAATAATATTGGTTAAATCAAAACCATTTTTCTATATATATCCTTTTATTAATTTAATTTCATATAGCTATAGAATAATTTCAATAAAAAATATTTAATTTTAAAAATAAAATTGAGATTAGTTAGTGGTAGAAAATGATATTTTTTTAAAGAAATTTAAGATTTGTACCAAATATTAAAATATGACATAACTATATATTATACATTATCAGTGTATTATGATATAAAAATTATTTATTGAATTTTTTTTACCATTTTAAGAACTAATATTTTTATTATAGTGTAAATGAATAAATTTAAAACATTTTACTCAACCACTTCACCATATTAAAAATTTTAAATTCTTATAACTTATTTTATTCTTTTAAAATATAAATTTAATTCCTTATTGTGTATTATTTTCTACTTATATGGAACTAAGGTTTTTTTAATATTAAACATATATAAAAGATACTTTTAATTAAATATCATGGCTTAGTCTTTAAAAAATATGTTTGAGAAACCATTTTTGAATTTTTGAATACAAATATTTTATTACTGGGATGCCAAAGTACCAATCAAAACTCGTTAATATATTCACTAGGTTTTATGATAAATAAGACTAGCTACACCCATTTATATTAACTCTTGATAATTGTATAATGGTTCTATTATTATATCAAATCTCAAGAAATCTTTTAGGATATTATTACCATTTAAGTGTTTTCTCACAAATTTTAGGAAAACATCAATTGTTGTAAGAAACATCTACTTATATCCTCTCACTCTATCTTGATTTATTTTTTATTAGAAGCTCTGTTAATTTTAATTTCAAACCAAGATATAAATCCATATAGTGTTTATTTTTTTTGTGAGTACTATGTATTATATTATTCTAAATTATTTTTAATCTATACTCATTAGTCAGTTATGTTTCTAGAATTACTCTAAAATATTGTAGTAAAACCTTTTCAAGTGTTGTATCAAAATCCATAAGAATATCTTATATTTTTTGTATTGTGTCTATTAAATTTATTACCAGGATAACTCATGAATTGTTTTACAATACTTAAATACAATTACAATGAAATATACAATCAAAATTTTCTATAATTTTCTTTATTTATAATTCTTATTTATTTAATATTAATCATCTTCATATGATTTGATTCTTTATTTTATAAATTTATAAAAATTCCCACCAACAACCCTTATTCATGGGTTAATTTTGAAGATTGTTCTCATGTTATAAGAATATAATTTTATGCAATGATTTTTGTAATTAACTTCAAATTTTTCATTATTTACTAATTAAATTATATGACTAGTGAGACCAATATTATAGATACACATTGAATTGGTTAATTCATCTCTAGGGATACATTTAATGAGCCACAAATATGATATCCTAATAATGTAGTGTAAGTACATTTGATGAATGAAACATGTTAATGAAGAGAACTTAGACATCTAAATAGGTATAGTATTGAGGTAACTCAATTTTTTATAAAGTAAAAATGAGTAAAATATTATTGAAATGGGGGTTGTATGTGTGTGTGTGTTACATAAATGGGATTTATTTTTATTTTTATTATTTTATTTCCATATGAAAATTTATGGGAAGGATTTTTATGGGTATAGAAAAGTTAAAACATGACATGGAGTTAAAATTTATTAATGATGCATAATTAATTCCATGCAGTAAATTAGATATTATTAAGCTAGATTAATTTAATTGTTTTGGGGTTTTAGTTAATAACATTACCCCTTCATATGGTTCTACATTTGAGAAGATCATACTCTTGTGACCACTTGTACACATGAGGTTTCAAGTTAATCTCAAGAGTAATGACTAATTCATTTGATATTTAGACATAGTGTTTCTGCTATAATACTTAGTAACATTCATCCATTAGATTAATTATTCAACTTTGTAGTATATGATATGAACTCAACCCACTAACATTTGTTATCCACTATGATCAATTAAATCCTAATAAAAGAAAAAATTGATAAAAAAGGTTTAATAATGCATCAATAACTATAAAATATTTTAAAAAAAGCTGAACTACATCCACTTTATCCCAAAAATAGGATTTAACTGCTTATAAATAAATTAAAAATAAATGAATTGAAATAAATCCTCATTGATTTATTAATGAATCCCCGTGCATTGAAATATCCATCTCATAGTTAATATATAAAATATTTAATTTTATATAATATAATTATATGTTATGCATCTCTATCTTTTTTAGAACCCCTCCTCTCCTATAGCTCAACCTTTGTTTTGGTTATGTGGCTGCATATGAAGAATGTTTATAAAGACACAGACTTAAACAATCTATAAAATTGATTTTTTAGACAAGAATTAATTTCCTTGTATTCTGAAGGATATTTAAGGTTTATAGTTTTAGATAAATAGTTCACCACCCTTACATAAATAAATATTACATCCCCAAGTGGACACTACCACTCAGTATAATTTTTCCCACAAAACAAAACTTTAAAATAAAATAAGTTTTCTTTTCATGAAATATCTTCACAATTTTCATCTTAACCTCATCATTGTCCCTACTCATCCTTAAAACCCAATTTTTTTGAAAACATGGGATGATCATAAAAATATCAGTAAGGTATATATAAAAATAAAGAAAAAAACTTTTCTATCCATGAATCCTCTTAAGAATTTGATTTTTTAAAAATAAAATTTGGGCTTAAAATAAACATTTTCTTATCCAATAAATCAAATTATCCACCCAATTATTTTTATAAAACATTTCATAAGAAATATTAAATTAAAAATAAAAATCAAAAGGTTTATTTTTAATCATGAAAAACTCAGCTAATGATAAGCAGTTGTAATAGAGATGGATAATCGAACAGAGGTCATTTTAGCAACCAGAGAAAAGTTGTTGAAATAATCAACACCATATATCCGAGAAAAGCCTTCGAACACCAGGCATTCTTTAAGGTGTTGAAGAGTAACATCATCATTGAGATAGACTATATAAATCCATTTTCTTCCAACAACCTATTTACCTGCTGGAAGTGGGACCAGATCCTAGGTGTGATTATTATCCAATGCTTGTAATTCACCCTAAATTGCTTGGATCCAACCAAGGTTAGATTTAGCCTCATAAACTATTTGAGTAACATATATTATCTCTAAAGTATATAAGTCTTTTTAAGAAGTTATATATATAGGATTATTCTAGAAAGAGTGAATACCTTTCCATAGTGAAATCAACAATTCATATGTGCCCATAACAAGAGTGATGGACGAAGTTAGGGAAATGGAGTCATCAGTTTGGGTAGGGTTATGTTTAATGGATGAATAGAGTAAATAGATCCAACACGATGATCATTATATCAGGATAATAGAGGTAGATATGTGTGGATGGTGAGAGGAAGACATACATTGATGGTGGTATCTGGATGGGGAGAGACTGGAGAGGATGAGAATGGAGAGTTCTCAATAAATGAGACATTAATGAATATGATATAATGAAATAAGTAAGGAGAGAAATTTAGGTAGACATGTTGGGTGTGGGATTAGCCTAGAAAGATTCAATGGAGATCTTTTGGGGGAAATTTAGAGAGTTGAGGATGAGTGTCACAAACATAATAGTGACACCTAAACATGAAAAGTGGAAGAGGGTGAGGAGGGATAGAGGGGAATAGATTCTGAAACAGACTCTCTCACTGAAGTATAAAAGAAGGAAGGTGATTGATAATATAGGTGGAAATAATAATAACATCACCCAAAAAATAAAGAGGTGCCTGAATGTGAAATAATAGGGCATGAGCAGTTTCAATAATATGATGATGTTTATGCTTGTCCACACTATTCTACTGAGGGGTATTGGGGAAGGATGTTTGATGAAGGATACTATGATCCTTAAGAAACTATTTAAGGGAAGAAGATAAATATTCTCATTCATTTTCTGAGTAGAGACATTTAATATTCATGGATAATTGGGTGTATATTTCAAGGTAAAATTTCATAAAAATATTACACCCCTTAGAACAATCACAAAGGGGATGAATCCATGTCATGCAAAAAAATTCATCAATAAAGGATACATGATAATGGTACCCTAACTAACTTGGGACCATGTAGGGACCCCATATACCAGAATAGACTAAGTTAAAAGGGTAAGATGCACACATCACCAAATGAGAAACATGAGATGCCTGTTGATGTTTAGAAAACTTACAGGATTCACAATGAAAATAAAGGTACAGACTGAAATTGGGGAAAAGATAATGTAAGATGGAAATCAACAGATGAACATGGAAAAAATTTATATCTATAGAAATATAAGAGTTGGATGAGAAAGTAAGGGATATGGAAATATTGAACATGTACACCCCATCGTGAAGATGACCTCTACCAAGCTCCCGATTTGTCAATCACTCTTGAAAAACTGCACCATATAATGTAAAAATAAAAACACAATTCAATTCCTTTGTGAGTTTTCTGGAAGAGAAGATATTAAAAGGACTGTGAGGAACATGATCCATTAAATCTGAAAAAATATAAGGAGTTAAGGAGCATGTGTCAAATCCTACAATAGGGATTGTGGATCTTTTAGTAGCAGTGATTTCAGTGGCACTATTATATGGATGAAGCATAACTACATCACTAGTGAGATGATTAAAAGCACCAAAATCACGCATTAAAGTAGTTAGGAGATGAGATACACAAGAAATATGTCCAATAGTTTGATAAAAAGAGGTCAAAGAGGATACATGCGACAAATAGGCTCAATGAGAGTGTATAAGCACGATATCTGCCAAAGATAGTTTCCGATTGTATTGGATATAAGATATCGGTGAGGAAGTTTTCATATTAGGAGGGAGATGGGGAAGAGACTATGAGAATCCACTAAGCCAATAGAGAGGGTTGAGTGAGGGATATAGTAAGAATAGATGGAAATAGGAAAGGGGTCAATAAGAAAATGGGGTAGAAGATTATTGGGATGGATTTCCATTAAATCATGCAGGAAGGGCATAGAAGAAGCAGAAGGTGGGAAGCGGTAGGAGGAGGACACCGTAAGTATGTTAAAATGACATCATGATGCTAGAGAGAGACATAATAGGGGAGAAATGGCACTGGGAGGCTGTGAATTGGAGCTCTAGGATTATCTAGGAGAATGAGGAGGGTGAAAATAACTATAGAAGGTATGAAAATAGTAGCCATGTCTATGTGAGATGCTGGAGGAGCACTAAAAATACTTCTAGCATGGGCGCATGAAAGGGGAGATGGAACATCAGGATGAAAGTTGGGGGAGAGTCTCACGCAGGGAGGGGAGACACACAAGGGAGTTCATCATGTTAGGGGTGACAAAAATGATTCCCTTTGGTTGGGAGCCTCTATGTTACTAGGATATACAAGAGGATGGCAGGATAAAAGAGGTTCTAGGGAGGGTGATTCCATGATCAGATGCTATAAAAGGATGATGTCATCAGGGATGGTGGGGTGTTCCTGGGAGGTATGATGGGGTCATGATTAGAGTGGGATGAATCTAGGACTAGAGTTTGGATGAGGGAGGTGGGGTACAATAGGTCCCAATTTAGGTGAAGGGAGGTAGCGGGAAACCTGGATAGAGGCAGGTGGTAGATGGAGAGAGACAATAAGGGGGTTTAGGTTAGATCCCCTATGATACCATATATAACCATAATCTTTACCTCAATGAGAGGTGGATACCTTTATTTATAAATATAGGAAAAGGAATACAATACATAGGAAAGCAATGTGGGACTCTGAAATACACAAAACTAGGTACAACAAGCATCAACATGAACATAAATGTGAGTGATATTAATAAATTAAATAGGAACTAATAAGGTATGCAAGAAAACATTGTCCATATTATTAGGTTCTATTTAATTAATTAATTTCATTATGTTTTATGAGATTTATTATAAATAAAATGAATATGACCTAACATGTCACTAGATTGTATGATGTATGAACAGACTCAAAAAGTTATTCCTGATTTAACCTTAGATGAATCTTCAGTTCCATTATGTCATACACAATATATTCAATAAAAACCTCATCAAAACCTATGGTACCTACTCACTACCTAGACATCCCTTGGTAACTTAAGCTTCTATCTTAAATAGGTTGATTAGGACTATTTATGGTTTACTTCTCAAGTATCGACGATTCTATCTCATATCAAAGATATGTAAAACAATCCATGTAAACCCTAAACCAGTCTAATACCATTTGGTAATGACCCTAACCTGGTTACTTGAACAGTTCCTGAATCATGACTGACGCTAACCCTAGATGAGTTATCCAATCCCTAAGGGATGTGTACTAGCATTATGGATCTTAGATCAATATTGAGTACTACTTTACCCACTATGATTTGAAAGATAATTCAAGACTAGATTCTCCTATGAAACCTATAAGGCTCATTTCTTTTTTAAATGTTCATAAGAAATATCTTGAAATAGATGAATAAAAATATAAGAGAAAAAAATACATATCTATATAAATGTAGTCTAAAATATAAAATATATCTACACATATCAAAAAAAAAGAGTCATGTACAATCTCTCTTACAAATGGAATAACCTACCGGGTAAATTCTAATAATCTCTTATGGAAAAACTAATAGGTTAACTTTTTCCCTTTACATAATGCATTGGAGAGAAATATCAGGCTCACCCATTCTTAGTTTATAATGAAACCACTCGTCCCTTTTTTATAATGGAACAACATGTCTTCATAAAAAATATTCAAGAACCATTCATTAGTACACTCATAAAAATATCTTTTTCACCCATAAAAAAATATTTTTAGATATTGAAATATCCATTCCATTTAAAACCCTTTTTGAAAATAATTAGAACAAAGGAAATGAGGGTTTTTATTTGAAGAAAATATGAAATATTATAAAGGAATCCAAACATTGAATAACATTTATGGTATTAGGAAGAACCTTTGACGTTGTATAGGTTAAAATAAAACATTCCTCTTTCCTTATCGTCAAAACATTCCATATAAAATACATAAAAACATTCCTTTTGAAAAACTTTAAAATAATGTAAAAAGTAACATAAAATTTTCTTTATAATTCATTATTGTCCATATAAATATATCCATAAAATAATTTGATGAGTATGTACATGGAATAAAAATATTTAGAAAACAATTCTTTGAAATAATAAAAAACAAGGTTTTAAGTTATAATGACCCTTACCTTGAACCCGAATTATCATATACATTATTTATCTTCCTTAATAATAAATTCATGTTAATTATTTACTTTATTAAGAACATTTTTCAATTTTATAATTAATTTTATATTATTTATTACCATGTTATATAAAATTACTTAATCAATTAAGTTCATATCGTATGTTTTGACGATATTTAGCTCATATGTCCAAAATGACTTTGGTAAGTTGACTATGGTCAAATATATAATTATTAAATAATAAATGGAATAATAATCATGAAATAATAATTAATTTTATATATCAATTATAAGTTTAAAACAAACCATGAAATATGATTATGAAAAATTAATTATGTTACAATCACAAAGATGGTAGGTTGTACATATGCATGAGTAATAATATTTCCATTTTTCAATGGACTTGATGGAAATAAGGTAAGTATTATTTTATCCTTAAAGAATGATGATCATATAATAAATATAATATTTTTTTTAAAAAATATACTTATATATATCATCCATGTGATGTATCCATGGAAAAAGAATCACATCACTTCGTGGAGATGGTAGTCCACACATATGTATAATGACGCTATCATTTTTCAATGGGTGGAAATGTAAGAAAATAAAAGATATAATATCTTTCCATAATGTTAATTATTCCATAAATATCATATATATACATTAAATTCATCATTATAACCATTATTAATAGGCAGTTATGGAAAATGAATTACATTAGTTCGCGAGGCGGTGGTCCGCTGTACACACAAACAATTGTTTTGTTACCCATTTAATAGAAGAGGGAGAAGAATATAGGCTATTTAATTAAAATAACAACATATTAGTATAAGGAAGATATTGGTATTATTATTTTATCAGGTTTGAAGAATATTTTAAGGAGTTATAAGAAGAAATAAAATGAAAATTCTCAGTTAAGAATTATACATCATCTTCGGACAACCTCTTTAGGTTTATACCTAAATCCTTCATAGGTTGTATTTTCTGATCAAAATAGAGCCTCTAGGACATGTGGAAGGATTTAATGAAGGTATTTAACTAGGTATTATTTGAAACAAAAGTATTTAATTTTAGAGATGATATGAGAGGGGTGTCCTTTTATAAGTGGAGGATAGAACATACTTGGAAATTTTTAAAAGAATAAAATATATTAATGTCTTACTCAAAACAAATGGATCCAAAATAGAAAATTTCTGAAGAATATATGATCTATGATACAAATATGTCTAGTTAATAGAATTTATACAAGTTTATAGGTCATTTTAACCTTTATCACTTAACTTTAACCCCTAGTAAACCTTTTATAACATTATTCGTGGAAACAGATTTTTACTGTTTTTACTAATCATTATGACCAAAAATTAAGTTGACATTATTAAATAATATTAATTATTATGAGTAAAAATATGTAATATATTTTATCAAATTTAATTCATATAAGTAGAAGAATTTAATTTAAAGTTAATCCTGAAAAAAGAGACGAAAACAGTTTTTTTTCCGGAAAAATGTCTTTTTAAGATTAAAAATGTTTTTTACCAAATCCAAGTATAAAATCCATTCTAAAGAGCACCGTTGGATTATTAATAATATAAATGAACTATTTTTTTTATTTTGAAATCATTTTAAAACAAAATGGAACTATATATATTTTTGAAATGAAAAATAGTTTTTGATAAAAATCAATATTTTTCACTATTTATTGAAAAATCAATATTTTTTGAAAATTATTAAAAATTAATCCTAATATAGTTTTGATATGATGAATTTAAAAATTAATTTTATTTTTTCAAATTAAAATTATATAATTTTAAAATCAAGCATTTAAATAAAATAATATAATTTATGAAAACCCAATTTGGTTAGAAATAAAGTTTTTTCCTTTTGATTGAAAAAATACCTCATATTCTTATAATAAATATAAATCTATAAAATCTAATTTATGAATATTAATAATACATGAAAATTATTTAACTTAACATTACCAAGGTTGTTACATTCTTCTCCCCTTTTGAAAATTTCATCCTTGCAATTTTATTCATTAGTTAAACAAGTGGGGATATTTTTTTCTTTATAAAATCTTTTGATTCCCATGTTTCTTATTAAATAATATGATTTTTCTACAAAATCATAGTATGGTAAATAAATTTATTCCACAACACTTTCTCTCTATAGTCAAGAATATATACTAGATGTTCCTTATAAGAAAGTTTTTCTTCCAACTGAATTACTTCAGGGCCCAAAACATGAGATGCATCTGACACATATTTTCTTAACAAAGAAACATGAAATATTTCATGTACTTGAGATAAACTTAGAGGCAAGACCACTCGATTATAAAAATGACCCAACTTTATCTAGGATTTCATGTAGTCCAATGAACCATGAACTAAACTTCTCATTTTATCAAAACACATAACACTTTTCCATAAAGATTCTTTAAGAAAACCATGATCGCCTACCTAAACATAAATAACTTTCCTCTAATTATCTTAAAAACTTTTATATCTGCTATGATATTTCCTAATGTTCTAATGAATCATATTCACCTTCTCAAATATTTATTCTACCAATTCTGGTCCTAATAACTTTCTTTCCCCGAATTCACCCCAAAAAGCTATAGTCTGACACCTCTTTCCACATAATGACTCAAAAGGTATCATCTCTATACTATAATGAAAACTTTTATGATAAGAAAACTAAACCAAAGTAAGACTTTGATCCCAAATTCCTTGATAATTCATTAAGAAAGCTTGAATCATATCCTCCAAGGTCTTAATCATTCACTCTGACTATCCATCATATTGAGGATGAAAGGCTATACTGAAATTTAATTCAGTACCCAATGAATTCTAAATAATTTTAAAAAAAATAGAGGTAAAAATGAAATCATAGATAGATATAATAAAGAGAGGGACTCTATATAATCCAATTATCTCTTTAAAATAAAGTCAAGATAGTAGACCCAAAGTCATATTATCTCAAATTAGAATAAAATATGTAGATTTAGTTAATTAATCAACAATAACTCATATCAAATTATTAATTTGAGATGTATTTGGTAATAAAACCATGAAATACATGGATATATTCTTGAATTTCCATTTAGGCATTAAAAAAGGCAAAATCATCTCATTCAGTGATTGTTTTTTGGATTTAACCTCTTGAAAAATCAAAAAATTTCATAGTAAAATTAGTAATATATTTCTTTATTACTTCCCACCAGAAATGTTCTCAAAGGTATTTATACATTTTTGTGTTTATAGGATGAATTGAAAATGAAGAGATATGAGACTCACTCAATAGTTATTTCTTCAAATGGGAGTCACATGAAACACATAACCTTTTTCTAAATCTCAAAACATCATCTTGGTTAATGTTAAATTCAATAAACTTGCCTTTCTTAATCAGTTCTACCTTCTCCTATAACTCATGGTCTTACTTATGAGCTTTATTAATTTTGTCTAAAAAACATGATTGTTCTGACACCTGAAACAAAATAGAGGGAGTTACTACATGAATTATTTCTAAGATAAAATTAATCAAATTATTAACCAAAGTAACATGTTCCATATGTAACATAGTTAATGTATCATATATTTCCAACTCAAAGAATCAGATAATATGTTTACTTTACCTAGATGATAATTAATTACGAAGTTGTAATCCTTTATCAATCCAGTCATCTCCTCTGTATCATGTTCAACTCTTTCAGAATGAATGTATACTTCAAACTTTTATGATCAAAATATATTTCACACTTTACTTTATATAAATGATGTCTCTAAATTATTAAAGAAAACACTACAACTGCTAGTTCAAGGTCATGTGAAGTAGAATTTTTATCATTAGGTTTTAATTGATATAAATCATAAGTAATTATCTTATCATTATATATATTAAAAAAAACTCATTCCCTTCAATTAAGTATTATTTTAGATAAAAACTTCACCATTTCTAGATGGCAGGACAAAAATTTGAGCATTCACTAATCTTTTTTTTCAATTTATAGAAACATTCATCACATTCCTTTGTCTATATAAGCCTAACTAATTTTCATGTTAACTTAGTTAGTGGGATAGATAACTATACAAAGTTTTCAAAAAACTACAGGCAATACCCCACTAATTCAAGAAAACTATGAATCTCAGTCACATTTGTAGGTATTGTCCATTTATCAACCAGTTTATTTTTAACAGGATCAATAGTTATTCTATTTTTATTTATCACATGTACAAGGAATGAAATATATTGTATAAAAATCACATTTACTAAATTTTACATATAACTTATTTTATTTTAGGTTTTTTAGAAAAATACTTTGATATTTTTCATGATCCTCATAACTTTTAGAATAAAAAAAATTAATAAACACAACCACGACATTTTCCAAATATTTGTGAAAATATTTTTTCATAAGATCTACGAATATAGTTTAATCATTTGTTAACCCAAGGGGAATAAGAAAAAACTCTTAATGACCATATCTATTATGAAATTTTGTCTTAGGGATTTCATCCGCCTTCACCTCCTACTGATGGTACCCAGATTTGAGATAAACCTTCAAAAAATACCGATTAGGGATGATAAAATAAGTAATAGATATGAGGAAACAAATACTTATTCTTAATATTAATGTTATTCAATGATCTATAATCAATGAAAATACTCATGGAACCATCTTTCATTTTAATAAATAAAACTAGAGTATCCCATGATGAAGTAAAAGGATGAATGAAACCTTTATCAAACAACTATTGAAACTTTTTTTCCAATTCCAGAAGTTTTACTTGAGCCATTTTATAAGGGTTTTTTGAAACTGAATTAGAATCATGAACTAATTAAATAGTAAAATCAACTTCTCATTGAAGTATAATACCAGGTAACTCATTTCAAAAAACATATAAATATTCTTTTACTACTAGGAAATCATTAATATGAACAATTTCCTTATTTTTAACAACATAATAAAGGTAAATTTATCTTCTATCTCTTAACAGTTTCTCAAAATTTTTATATGTTATAAAAGGTACGAATCAATTATTATATATAAATGGAAAATCATTTTGGAAAATAATTTATTTAGATTTTCAATCTATCTTAGTATGATAAACTGAAAGTTAATCCATACAAAAAATAATATCAAATTATAAAATGGGAAACACAATAATGTTTTCAGGGAAAACTATTCCACAATGATAAAAAAAGGATCTTTATAAATTCTTATTGCCTTAATACTACCCCAATTTTTATCAAAATTCTTGACTTTGTTTCTTGAAGTGGAATTTTTATTTTACCAGAAAATTTATTATAAATGAAAGAATGTTTAGACCCAAAATCAAATAAGACATTACCATAATCTGAATAAACAAGTAATGTACTTATTAACTCTATATTTGATGGCCCGACATTTACTGAAGTAGTTGCAAAGGATTTCACTACACCCTTTTTATTATAGTCTTGATGCTTCCCATAATTCGTTCTCTTATTTGGAAACACATCCATATAATGAACTACCTCATTGAATTTAAAACACTTTATTTTCTGCTAATCAAAATTGGTCTTACTACTACCAAGATATTTTAATTTACAATCAAGAGAAATATGCCCAAACTGACCTCATCAGAAGAACTTCCCATATTTCATAAGACATTCCCCAAGGTGATTTTTTACTACACCTATCACAAAGTAAAAACTTGATTTTATTACCTTCATATTTCTTTGATGTATTCTTATCATTTTCCTACCACATGGATCTCTTTTTATCCTTGTTTTCATGAAATACATGGTCATAAATAAACTTCATTTCTACCTTCTTAGCATAAAGAACAGGTTTCTCATAACTTCAAAATTCACAAGATGTCAAATCTCATCAGTATCTTGGTTTTAATCTTGAGTAACATTTATTAATTTTATTATCAAGATCTTGAATACAATTTAGTGTGTACCTTTCCAATTGGGTGAGGTTTTCTTTATATGCGATCACTGACTATTCCTCCTTCTGCCTCAATTATAAGAATTTATTTTACATCCTATGTCGTACAACCTTAGGAAAATACTTCTCAAGAAAAATATTCCTAAATGTATCTCATTCCATGGAATAAATCTCTTTTTTATATAATATTCTTAATTGTTGACCATGATTGATCGAATTTACCTTTAAAAAGGTAAATAAAAATAGTTACCTTTTGATGATCCAAACAACCCATGAATTTGAATATATTTTACAGAAATTTAATCCATCCCTCAACTATAATTGAGTTAGAAGATCTAGTAAATAATGGAGGGTGTTTTCTCATAACATTCTCCACTATCAACATGTTTCTCTGTGATAAATTTGGTTTCTCTCCAGTATGAATACCACCACCATTTATATCCTATTTTTACTGATCCATCACAAAAAAAAACTGCTCAGTTCCAATTCCAACCATTCCAGGTTGATGATTTGGAAGGATATTATCCTATTAGACCCTTTCTACTTCTGCTTCCCTACTTCCTTTATAAAAAAACATTCTAAATAGACATAGTTTAATTAAAGAAACATGGTAATATTCAAATAATATATCATGATAACCATAAATTATAATATCTTATGGGTATTTACTTATATTATCTTAACCTCTAAAATTATATAAACTTTTTTCCTTTGATACCAACTATAAGAACATGACCTTAAAAAATCTGTAAAATTGATTATTTAGACAATAATTCATTTTCTTGTATTCCCATAGATCATTTAGGTATTTTTTTTGAGAAATAGTCCATTACCCTTACATAAATAAACATTACATCACCAATTGGATACTTGTAACACACCAACCCGAGTTAAGTAAACAAGACACCTGATTCAACCTGTCATTGTGTTGAGGAGTAAAAAGATAATGGAAACAAGTCTTTTATAAATTAAAATAAGGCAAACAACCAGAGTATAAAGTGGAAGAAAGAGATACAACCATATCTATACAAATCAATCCAAAGAGGATAAACTATAAAAGTATAAAGCATATAATGCCAATGAGTCTCTATGTGACCAACCATCACCTCCAAACCATCTTGAACCAAAGGCTTCAATAAGAAGAGAAGTCATCATACTACAAGATTCCCTTTCCTTTGTGTGGATCCTATAATATAACATCTAAAACCGTACAAAGGAAAAATTAGGGTGTGAGCACAAATCTTGGTAGGATACCACCCATATTATATACAATATCTAATAATAAGAATGCATCAGTTCTAGATTTTAAAACAAAAACAATTTTATAAATAATTTTCATAAATCCAAACCTATTTGTAAATTATTTCCTTTGGTTTTCATAAAAGACTTTTACATTCAAAAATCCAAGAATATGAAAAGTATAAGTGATAAAATAGGAATAAATATACATATACCATAAGTTAAGCAAGTAAAATCATATCCATGAAACAATCTATCATGAGAAGCCATGTGATACAACCTTATGAGAAAACATGTGAGAAATAATCCATGACATAATCCATCATGTAATAGATAAACCATAAATGAAAAAGTACTCTATGTTTCTCCCTAGACTATGGGAATACTTACTAGACATAAAAGAGACTAAATTGGGCATATATTGGTACCAACCAATATCAACTCCTTCCACACTCCATAAATATCCAAAAAGTAACCCCTAGTGGTTCCACACACACTAAGGTCACCTATGACTTTTTCTTGACACACCCAAGGTTCCTAATGTGACAAGTTTGTCAAAATCCATTTCAAAACCATTATCAAAATTTATAAAATATTTTAAAATCCAATCCAATCATATTCAATGATTTAAAATACATTTCCAAATCAAAACCACCATTCAAGCATTTAATCAAACACTTGGTGTGAAAAAAAAACCTATTTTAAAAGAAAAAACCTTTAAACACATTTATCTTTCCAAGAAATCCATTGAAACCAAAAATAAATTCAATTAAATGAATAACCACAAGGAATTTTACAAGAATTATATTAAATTCATATAATTAAACTATTGTATAGAAACACATACCACAAGAATAGAGGTATAACTATTCACCTTCAACAATGGTGACTCGGGAAGAGTAGATCGGGTCCTCATGATCTTAGATCCATAATAAATAATTTAAATCCTCTATAAAAACCATTATATTTGTAATCACATTCCAATTTGGTTCTAATGAGATCATAGGAGAATAAATCTAGTGTATATCTATAGGAAAGAGAGGAAACTGGATTAAAAGTGCAACATACCTCAAAATAATTTGTCAAGAACAAAGGATTTATGCTAATAATCCCAAGGGAGAAACCTCTAGAGCACTGGGTAAGGTTTAGGATGAGATAATATGAGATTATGGGGTGATTATTATTTAAAAATACTAAGGTAAAAAGGTTTAAATCCAACTTTTTAATAGTTTGTAAGGGGGTCGAATGGTTTCTTGGGGTAGGCCGCACGGTTAAACTAACCGTGAACCTTAACATTTCACCCCTAATTTAGATTCTATACAAGGGGTGAATAGTTTGAAATAGGGGATGTATAGTTTGGTAAAATCATTCTCAAACCATTTGATACACTTGGATAACTACCAGACACCCCACACAGTTCAGTGGGTATGTCACACAGTTTGAATAACCATGCTCAAACCATGAAAAGCAATATTGGATCCTCACAAAGGCATACCACATGGTTAATTCATGGTTAAACTAATTGTGCACATTAACCATGAGTCTTTATAGTTTCTCTCAAAATCCCCTGTTTTCAAACTCTGATCCTATGAATATTTCTAGACCTCTGAAAGAGAAAGACCAAGGCTCAACTATGGCATAACTGAGATCCTATGAGTGCTACAATTCTTCCCACCGTAATTTTTTTTGTCCCTAGAAATTCCTCAAGATCCTAAAATAAAAAAATAATATTAATTATGATGATTATAAATATCTATTTTATCAAATTTAATTTACATAAGTGGTATAATTTAATTTAAAATTAAACATGAAAAACATGATGAAAAACGGTTTAAAAAAAATGTCTTTTTAAGATTAAAAATGTTTTTATACAAAATTAAAATATAAAATTCATTCCAAAGTCTACAATTGGATTATTAATAATATAATTGAAATAGTTTTTTTAAACCATTTTAAAACAAAATGGAACTTTTAAATTTTTAAGTGAAAAACAATTTCCAATAAAAATAAGTATTTTTCACTATTCATTGAAAAATCAAACTTTTTAGAAAATTATAAAAAAATAATCCTAAGATAATTTTTATATGATGAATTCAAAAATGAAGTTAAAATTTTTAGATTAAAATTATATAATTTGAAGATATAGTGTTTAAATAATATAACATAATTCATGAAAACCCAATTTGGTTAGAAATAAATATTTTTTTTTCATTTTAACTGAAAAGTTACCTAATATTCTTATATAGATATAAATATATAAAATATAATTAGGGAATATTAATAATATATTAAAATTATTTAACTTAAAATTACCTAGGTTGTTAAATTCTTCCCCCATTTTGGAAATTACATCCTCACAATTTTATTTATTACTTAAACAAGTGGGGAAATTTCCCCTTCATAATTTTTTTGATTCCCATGTTTCTTCTTTAATCATATGGTTTTTCTAAAAAACATTATTTTGGTAAATCAATTTATTCCAAAACATTTTCTCTCTACAGTCAAGAATCTATACTAAATGTTCCTCATAAGAAAGTTTTTCTTCCAATTGAACTACTTTAGGGATCAAAACATGAGATACATTCGATATATATATTATTAACAACGAAACAAGTAATATGTCATGTACCTGAGATAAAATCAGAGGCAAGGCCAATTTATAGGAAAATAATCTAACTTTATCTAGGATTTTAGATATTCCAATGAACCATGAACTTAACATCCCTTTTTATCAAAACACATAGCACATTTCGATGAATATTCTTTAGGAAAAACCTAATTCCATATCTCAAAAGAAATAAATTTCCTCCAATGATCTTTATAAAATTTCTGTCTAATCTGAGCTATCCTCATGTGATAATGAATCATATTCACCTTCTCAACCATTTTTTCTACCAATTATGGTCCCAATAACTTTCTTTCCCTGAATTCATCCCAACAAGCTAGAGTTTGACACCTATTTACATATAATGACTCAAAAGGTGCCATATATATACTTTAATGAAAGCTATTATTATAAGAAAACTCAACCAAATTCAGATGTTGATCCCAAATTACCTGATAATCCAATGAACAAGCTTGAAGCATATCCTCTAAAGTCTGAATTTTTCACTCTAACTACCCATCAGATTTAGGATAAAAGATTGTACTTAAATTTAATTCAGTACCCAATGAATTCTAAATAATTTTCCAAAAAATAAAGATAAACCTAGAATTATAATCAGATATAATATAGAGAGGGAATCCATGTAATCTAATTATATCTTTAATATAAAGTTGAGAAAGTTGAACGAATGTTATATTATCTTGAATGGGAATAAAATATATAGATTTAGTTAACTGATCAATAATAACTCATATCACATTATTAACTTGATATGTATTTGGTAATCCAACCATGAAATATATGGATGTATTTTCCAATTTCCATCCAGGAATTGGAAGATCCTAAATCATCTCATTAAATATTTTTTTTCGACTTTAACCTGTTTACAAATCAAAACATTTCATAGTAAAATTAATACTATCTTTCTTTATACCTTCCTACCATAAATGTTCCCGAAGGTCTCTATACATTTTTGTGTTTCCAGGATGAATATAAAATAGAGAGTTATAAGCCTCACTCAAATGTTATTTATTCAACTAGGGGTCACATGAAACATAATTTTTTTTTCTAAATCTAAAAACATCATATTGGTCAATATTAAATTTAGGAAACTTTCCTTTCTTAATCAATTATGACTTTACCCGAAACTCATGGTCTTCATTATGATATTGATTAATTTTGTCTGAAAAACATGATTGTACTGAAACCTGAAAAAAATAGAGGGAGTTCTTATATGCACATATTCTAATACAAAATTCATCAAATTATTAACCAAAGGATCATATTCCAGATGTAGCATAGTTAATGTGTCATATCTTTCCAACTCAAAGCATCAACTACTATGTTTACTTTACCTGGATGGTAATTAATTATGAAGTTGTAATCCTTTATCAATTCCAGTCATATCCTCTATCTTATATTCAACTATTTTAGAGTGAATATATAATTTAAACTTTTATGATCAACACATATTTCACACTTTACTCTATATAAATGATGTCTCCAACTTTTTAAAGAAAACACTGCATCCAATAGTTCAAAGTCATGTGTAACATAATTTTTCTCTAGAGTTTTTAATTGAAATGAATAATAAGAAATTAACCAATCATTATACATTAAATAAAAACTTGTTCCCTTCAATGAAGCATCATTATAGATAATAAAGTCACTATTTCTGGATGGTAGGTTCAAAATTGGATCATCCACTAATCTTCTTTTCAATTTATCGAAACATTCATCGCATTCCTTTGTCCAGATGAACCTAACTCCTTTTAATGTTAACTTAGTTATTGGATTAGATAACCATGACAAGTTTTCAAAAAACCACTGGTAATATCCCACTAATCCAAGAAAACTATGAATGTCAGTCACATTTGTAGGCATTGGCCATCCATTAACCACTTTAGTTTTAGAGAGATCAATAGTTATTCCATATTTATTTATGATATGACTAAGGAATGTAATATATTATAACCAAAAATAACATTTACTAAATTTTCCATACAACTTATTTTATTTCAAGTTTTTCACAAAAATTCTTAGATATTTTTCATAATCCTCATAATTTTTTAATAAACAAAAATATCATCAATAAATACAACCACAAACTTATCTAAATATTCATGAAAAACTATATTCATAGGATCAATGAATATATATAGAGCATTTTCTAACCCAAAGGTCATAACCAAAAACCCATAATTCCCATACCTATTATGAAACATTGTCTTGGGAATGTCATCTTCCTTATTCTTTAGTTGATGGTACCCATACCTAAGATCAAACTTCGAAAAATACTAATTGGGGATGATCAAACAATTCATCAATATGAGGATATATATACTTATTATTAATAGTAATTTTATTCAATGCTCTATAATATATTAAAATCCTCATGGAACTATATTTTTTTAACAAATAAAATAGGATCATACCATGGTGATGTGCAAGGATGAACAAAACCTTTATCAAGAAACCCCTACAATTATTTTTTCAATTCCAGAAGTTCTAATTGAGCCATTTGATGAGGGGTTTTTGAAATTGTATTAGCATAAGGAACTAATTCAATGATAAAATAAACTTCTTGGTCAGGTATAATACCATGTAACTCAATTGAAAAAATACACATATATTCTTTTACTACTAGGATATCATTAATCTCAAAAGTTCCCTTATTTTCAATAACATGAGCAATGTAACTTTAATTTCTATCTCTTAACAGTTTCTCAAATTATTTATATGTTAACAAAGGTATTAATTGATTATTATATTAAAATGAAAACTCATTTTGGTAAATAAATTCTTTATATCATCAATCTATCTTAGCATGATAAATTGAAATTTAATCCATTCCCAGAATAATATTAAATTTGAAAATGGGAAAAACAATAATGTTTTCAGGAAAAAATCTTATACAGATGATAACAAGAAGATATTTTTAAATTATTATTTCCTTAATATGACCCCTATGTGTTTTTATCAAAATTTATGACTTTTTTTCTTAAGGTGAAATTTTTATTTTAAAAAAAATTTCTTAGAAATGAAAGAATGTGTAGACCCCAAATCAAAAAAGACTTTAGTATAATTTTAATAAACAAGTAATGTACCTATTACCACTTTATATGATGTACCAATATCTTCCAAAGTAATTTCAAAGGATTTAAACAAAATCTTTTGCTTATAGTCTTGATACTTCCCATTATTTGTGCTCTTCTTTGGACACACAACCACATAATGAACCATCTCATTAAATTTAAAACACATTACTGTATGCTTATAAGAATTAGTCTTACCACTACTGAGATATTTTTTATTTAAAATCATGAAAAATATTCCCAAAATTAACACATTGAAATCACTTCCCATATTTCATAATACATTCTCTAAGGTGCTTTTTTACTACACCCATCACAAACTAAAAACTTGATTTTCTTACCTTCACATTTCTTTGATGTATTCTTCCCATTTTACTTCCATATTGATCTATTTATATCCTTGTTTTCATGAAATACATAGTCATCAACAAACACCATTTATACCTTCTCGGTATAGAGAACAATTTTCTCATAACTTTTAAATTCATGAGAGGTCAAATATCATCAGTATATTGGTTTTAATTCTAATTAAGATTAATTAATTTTACTATCAAGATCTTGAATACAATTTAGCACATACCTTTCCAATCAGGTGAAGTTTTCTTCATATGTTTCCACTGAATCTTCCTTCCTTCTACCTCAATTCAAAGAATTTATTTTCCATCCTATGTCATACAACCTTAGGAAAAAACTTCTCAAGGAAAATATTACTAAATGCATCTCATTCCATGGAATAAATATTTTTTTATATAGTATTGTTAATCATTTACCATGATTTATCGGCTTTACCTTCAAAATGATAAATAAAAAGATTTACCCTTTTATGACTAGAACAACCCATGACTTAGAATATATTTTCCAAAACTTTAATCCATCCCTCAACTATCATTTAGTTAGGATATCCACTAAATGTTTGAGGGGTTTGTCTCAAAAAATGGTCCACTATCAACATGTTACTCTATGGTAAATCTGGTTTATCTATAGTATGGATACCACCATCATTTATATACTATTTTAAATGATCCATCACATCAAAAAACTACCTAGTTATAATTCCAACCATTCCATATTGTCCTATTAGTTCCTTCCTACTTCAACTTCTCTATTTCTTTTAAGGAAAACAATTTTAAACAGACATAATTTAGGTGAAGCAACATGGTAATATTCATATACTATATTATGATAACTATAAATTAGAATCTATTAAGGGTATTTACTTATATTATCCTAACCTATAAAATTATCTAAACCTTTTCATTTAATACCAACTATAAGTACATGGCCTTAAAAAAACTGTAAAATTGATTATTTAGAAAATAATTCATTTTATTTTATTCCCAGATATATTTTAGGATTATAATTTTAGAGAAATAGGTCATATCCCTTATATAAATAAACATTAAATCACCAAGTGGACACTTATAACACGACCAAATTGATTCAATTAGACAAGACACCCAAGACAACCCATCATAGTGGTGAGGAGAAACATGATAATGGAAACAAAGTCTCATATAAATAAAAATAAGACAAAAAATCAGAGTAAAAAGTTGAATAAAGAGATACGAATAGATCCATAAAAACCAAGCCAAATAGGATCAACCAGAAATGTATGAATCAGACAAGACCAACGAGTCTCCATGTAACCAACCATCACCTCCAAACCATCTCAAACCGAAGGCTGTGATAAAAATATAATTCAGCATGCTACAAGATACCCTTCCCTCTATGTGGATCCTATAATATAACATCTAAAAATTTCCAAAGGAAAATTTAGGGTGTGATCACAAAGACCGGTAGGATACCATCACATAGTCTATACAATATATAATAACAAGAATGCAATAATTATAGATTTTAAAACAAAAATAGTTTTATAAATAATTTTCATAAATCCAAACCTATTTGTAAATCATTTATTTTGGTTTTAATAAAAAAAATTCATATCAAATAAAAAAGAATATGAAAAGTATAAGTGATAAAATGGGAATTAATATAAATACACCATATAGTGATCAAGTAAACACATATCCATGAAATAATCTATCATGTGAAGCCATGTGATACAACCTCATGAGAAAAAATTTGAGCAATAATCCATGACATAATCCATCATGAAATAAATAAACCATAAATGAAAAACAACTCTGTATTGGTCTCTATCCAATGAGAGTAATTACTAGAAATAAAAAAGACCAAACCAAAAATATGTTGGTACCAAAAAATATCAACTCCTACCACAATCCATAAATATCCCAAAAGTAACCCAAGTGGTGCCACACACACTAGGGTCACATATTTCTCTTTCCCAACACACACAAGGTTCCCAATGTTCCAAGATTGTAAAAATCCTTTTAAAAACTATTCTCACAATTTATAAAACATTTGAAAATCCAATCCAATTTTATTCCATGATTGAAAACCCATTTCCAAATCAAAACCACCATTCAAGCATTAAATCAAAAACTTCGTGTGAAAATACCATTTTTAAAGAAAACCCATTTAAACACATTTATCTTTCCAAGAAATCCCTTTAACCCAAAAATCACTTCAATTCAATGAATAAACTAAAGTAATTTTATAAGAAAAATAAACAATTCATAGAATTAAACCATTTTATAGAAACACATACCTCAAGAATGGAGGAATAACTATTCACCTTCAATAATAGTGATTGGGGAAGAGTAGATCAGGTCCTTAAAATCCTAGATCCATAATAAATAATTTCAATCATCTATAAAACCCATTAGATTTAGCATAACATCCCAATTGGTTTCCAACAAGAAGAGAAGAGAATAAATCTAGTGTATATCTACATATAATAGAGGAAACTAGATAAAAAACACAATATACCTCAAGATGATCCATTAAGAATGAAGGATTTACACCAAGAATTCCAATGTACAATCCTCTAGAGCACCGAGGAAGGTTTAAGATGATCCAATATGTGATTAGGGGGTGATTAGGTTTTAAAATAAAAATTACACCTTTTAATTATTCTGAAGGGGTTTTCATGGTTTACTAGGGTAGGATGCATGATTAAACTAATTGTGTTCCTTAACCATGTGCCCCTAATTTCATTTTTTTGAGGGATTCGTAGTTTTCATTGGGGGACAAACCATTTGTTAAAACTATGCTTAAACTATGCGACACACCTAGAAAACCACCAAACACCCTGCACGGTTCACTAGACATGTTGCATGGTTTGACTAACCATTCTCAAACCCTAAAAAAAATAATTGGATCCTCACAAAGTCATACTGCATGGTTACTTCATGGTTAAACTAATAGTGTACCTTAACCATGATCCTTTATAGTTTCTATAAAAACCACTTGGTTTCAACCTTAGATCCCCTGAATCTTTCCGAACCCCAAAAATAGAAAGACTAAGGATCAACTAAGGAATACCTGAGATCCAATGGGTTCTAAAATTCTCCCCACCATAAAATATTTCTATCCCCAGAAATTCTTCAAGATACTAGACTTTTAAAAAGAGAAGGTCACTGCTACCTCATCAATAATTCCTTCTCTAACATCTCATGGCTATCTTGTTCATACTACCATAATACCCAAACCAAGGGAATCATTTTACCATGTAGTAACTTATCCTGGAAATCCATAACCTAAACTGGTAGCTCAAAAATAATGGTATCATGCTCAAGATCAACATCCTCCCATTAAATCACATGGGAAGGATTCAGGTGTTACCTAGGAAACATGAAACACATTTTGGATCAAAGTCAAATGAGATGGTAAGTCCAATAAATATGCCACCTTTCTGAGTCACTCCATGATATCAAAGAGGATAACAAACCTCAGTGTTAACTTACCCTACTTACTCAACTAATTATGTACCAAGTGAGGTGAAACACTGATAAAAAATTGATCACCAATATCAAACTATAGCATCCAATGATGATGGTCCACATAAGATTTCTAATAGCTCTGTGCTATGACCAACCCCTTCCTGATCAAATGCACCTTTTCCATCATCTACTGAATGAGAATTGACCCAAACAAGGACCTCTCTTCCATCTCTTCCTAGCACAAGGGAGATCTACATGGACACCCATAAAATGATTCAAAGGGATCCATATTTATCAAATCCTGATAACTATTTTTATAGTAAAATTTGACTATAGAAAAATTATTTTCCCAAGATCCACCAAAATCAAGCATGCAAGCCTGAAACATATCCTCAAGAACCTAGATAGCTCTCTTTGTTCATCCATTCACCTGAAAATGATAAGTCATGCTGAATTTTATCTTGGAATGAATCTCCTCCTATAAAAATTTCTATAATCTATATGTGAAACTTGATTCCCTGTCAAAAAAAATTGTAAATAGAACCCCATAAAGTCTCATAATCTCTCGAACAAACAAGTATCCAAGCTGTTCCACTTTCATCCTCTCCTTGATAGGTAAGAAATAATCTTATTTCATCAGTTGATCAATGATCACCCAAATCTCATCCTTAAAACTAGGAGTTTGTGGAAAACCAATGAGGAAGTCCATGTAAATCTCATCCCATTTCCATACCGAAATAGATAAAGGTTGTGACAAACCAATAGGTCTATGGTGTTATGACTTAATTTTCTAACAGGTGAGACACGATGAGACAAAATCTGCAATCGACCACCTCATCCCTAAACATCAATACTGATGCCTCAAGTCGTTGTATATCTTAGTATCCACAACATGAATAGACCAACAAGACTGGTGTACACTGTCCATCAACTCCTTCCTTAGAGAAATTGGAACCACCAACCTGTTACGGAAACATAAATCTCCACTGGGAGACCGAGACCATTCACTCGAGGTCACCCCACCATAAATGATTTTACTAAGGCATTGAAAATTAGTTTCTATCACATATTTGAGCTAAAATCACTCATAAAAATATGATTCAACTTTCATAAAATCTAAGAAAACTTGTCTACCAACCTCTTCCACTCTTAAGCTCATCTCAACAAATAGACTCATTAGAGACCACTCCATAACTAATTACTTCAAGGATTGTGTTAGTAGTTTTCTAATCAATGAATCAATAACCAAATTACCTTTCCCAGTATTATATGTAATATAAAAATCAAAAGTATGAAGATACTCTACCCAGTGTCTCTATCACAAGTTTAGATCCCTCTATGTAAAATATATTTCAGGATTTTATGATCAAAATATATTATAAACTGATCCCCAAAGAGATAGTGATGCCATGTTTTGAGTGCATGTATAACCATTGATAACTCAAGATCATGGGTAAGGTAGTTCTTCTCATAAGGGTGTAAATGGTGAGAGCCATGGGCCACCACATATTTCCCCTACATTAAGACACATCCCAAAACTTACCAAAATCATCAAAGAAAACCTCATAAATCAAACCCAATTTTGGAAGAATAAAAAATGGTGTTAAAATCAACCTCACCTTCAGATCCTTAAAATATCTCTAACATTTTTCATTCTATTCAAACTTTATACCCTTATGGGTTAAATATATCATCGAAGATGTGATCTTATAGAAATCCTGAACAAACCATCTATAGTAATTATCTAAACTCAAGAAGATTCAGATCTCAAACATGTTTCTAGGATTCTACCAGTATATAACTCCCTTTATTTTTTTAGGATCCACTGAGTTTCCCCTCTCAAATATCACATTCCCCAAAAATTTCACTTTCCAGATCCAAAACTCACATTTGGAAAGCTTACTATATAGATGATGTTCTTTTAAGGTTCAAAGAATGATATCCAAATGGTCCATATGATCCTCCTATGTCTTGAAGTACACCAAAATATCATCCATGAACATAATAATAAAATATTATAAGAAGCAATGAAATATTCAATTAATCAAATCCATAAATACTGTAGGAGAGTTAGTGAGACCAAATGGCATAACAAAAAACTCGAAAAGCCCATACTGGCTCCTAAATGTTATCTTAGGTATACACTCTTCTCAGACTATCAATTGGTGGTACCCTGACTAAAGTTAAATCTTTGAAAAACAAAATTCCCTTATAAGCTGGTAAAAAAGATCATCAATCCTAGACAAAGGATATTTGTTCTTAATGATCACCTGATTTAACTTTTGATAATCTAAAAAATGTTTGAGACTCCCATATTCCTTCTCAGTAAAAAGGAAAATTTAAGGCCATGGTGACATGTTAGGATGAATAAATCCCTTATCCTCTAGATCCTCAAGCTAGACTTTAAGTTCCACCAACTTAGAATGTTTCATACAATAAGATGTCATATAAATGAGAATCATGATAGGGAACATGTCAATAGTAAACTTGACCTCTCTCTATAGTGGTAACCTAGAAAAATCATCTGGAAAGACCTCAGGGTACACACACACCACTGAAGGAAGATAACTGCCCAAAAATGGGTCAAAGATATTAAGAAACATCTCTAACAACTGGCATGAGATTACCCCAGTATAAGGAACAACATGCCCTTCCCTTCCCAGTCTAGAGTCCCACTTAACCTGAAAAACATGAGTGACCCCATCAGAAGATAAAAATTGAACCTGAAAAAGATAATAGTCTATCTGGGACTTAACACTGATCATCCAATCCATGAAAAGTATTAGGTCAAATATTTAAATATCAAGAACTAAAAATTCTCAGACCACCCTAAATTCAGTTATCATTACCCGACACACGGGACACTTGAAACCTTGTTTGGACCTCTTTCCCAATTGCATGGAAAGATCTAAAAAGTGTATTATAATTTCCAAATGTAATCCCAACACATCAACTAACTTTTACGATGTAAAAGAATGAGTATCACCTGTATAAAATAAAGAAAACACGTAGAAGATGAAATAAACATTGCACCTCTAACAATAGTTTTCCCTGCTTCAAATTTATCTGGCACAAACTCTACTAAAAGAAGTCATCTGGTCTTAAACACATAAACATAAACCTTAACTTAAGGATTAGAACCACCACCCTTATAAATAACAATATGAACCTAAGAACCCTTGGTATGAGTGGATCCTGCCTTACTTACCTAGGATATCATTTAAAAAAATTCTTTAGATGTCCCAAATACAGCTGAAGTGCTGCAGGCTAGATGTGGACTTGCTGAATGCTGGTATTGGTTCCGAGGTGATGATGTTGCGGTGGTGTCTGGTCATGCTTGTCTTTTCTGTTTTTTCTTTTATTTCTTTGTTTTATTTTTTGGGGTCCGTCTAGGGTTTTTGGGTATGGGTTGATTGACCCTGTCCCTCCCCTTGTCTGTTTGTTGCGTCTGCTGCGTCTTTTTTCTCTTAATAAATTTTGGGGAGTGTCAGGAATAGCCTGGCACTCGAAACTCTTCTATTTGTCTTATAAATCCCCTAAAATTGGCCCTAAATAAAACTAACCACCCTTATGATTCCTTTTCTTTCTAAAAGATAAACCTGAGCTAACAACTGCACCTATTAAAGATCCATCCAAAACTATCTTTCTGGCTATGTCTACCTTAGCCAAAGCTGGTTTTCCTACTACCTCCAAAAAGGTTAGAAGACACATGAGAATCAACATCGACCAAATATCTAGCCTCAATCCCAACTCAAACCTCCAAGCCTTTAAGTACTCATTGGTGACAAGCTTTGGTGTAATATACACCAACTTAGAAAAGTGAGGGCAATACTCCAAAACCATATGCTCCCCTTGATCCATGGTTAGAAACTCATGGGTCTTCACCACCCATAACATATCAAGGTAAAAATATAGACTAAATATTTTCTTAAAAGAAGTTCATGTAAGGTCCTCATGTAACCTAACCTACACAATAGAGTCCCACTATATCCTTCTTGGTCTCTTAAGAATGTACATGATGAAACTCACCTTAGATTTATCAAGAGTCTTCAAGAGGTTGAAGATCCAATAAATCTACTCAAGACACTCCTCATATTCCTAGGGTCCCTTATCACCATGGAAAATTGTTGGATACTACTTAGTAAATTCAGATCTATGATCCACCACACATCTCGGGTTCCCAACACCTACTTGAGCTAGAATCTAAATTGTATAGATTACAAATTCAACCAAAGAAGGGTCCACTAGAAAATTATCCTATAGATCCTATAACATATATTCCTCTCTTGTATTTGGAAGAGATCTCCTCAGAGGCATTTTCTATTAAGCATAAGACAATGACCAATCAACTTTAGAGAATGCTACAAAATCTTGGGACTAAATTCAATAATTCACATTCATGATTTAAGACATCCATAATTTAAATAAATTATAAATTCCATGAATGAAAAACATCACTTTAATAAGTAAAAGGTCCATTTAAATAAACTTATCATTCATTTCATTCAAATGACCTCAAACACCAAGTCTCAAACCTGGTAAAACTTTTCAACCACCCCAGGTAACTCGAGTTCAGACATAAAAGTGAGCTATCCAGGAACCCTCCCACACTTACTACCTGAATTTCAACAGTCATAAATATTATATACCCAAGAAATAGAACCAAAAATAGGAAGTGTTAACTCACTTCTTACTGAGCATCCCTTTGATACCATTCTCTAACAAACCAACCCAAGTCAACTAGACAAGCCACCAGAGTTGGACCATCATAATGGTGATAAGTAATAAGATAATGGAAACAAGTATCATATATAGAAAAAAAAAGAAAAACAACTAGAGTAAAAAGTAGAATAAATAGATATAACTAGATCTATACAAACCAATCCAAATTGGATAAACTAGAAAAGTATGAATCAGACAAGTCCAACGAGTCTCCATGTGACCAACTGTCACCTCCAAACCATCTCAAATTAAAGGTTATGAAAACAAAAGAATTAATCATACTAAAAGATACCCTTACCTTTACCTAGATTCTATAATATAACATCTATAACCTCTCATAGGTAAAAGTAGGGTGTGAGCGCAAAGACCAATCAAATACCACCACAAAGTCTATACAATGTATAATAACAAGAATGCAGCAACTATAGATTTTAAAACAAAAACAATTTTATGAATCATTTTCATAAATCCAAACCTATTTTTAAATCATTTATTTTGGTTTTCATAAAATCCTTTCATATTCACAAATATAAGAATATGATAAGTATAAGTGATAAAATAGGAATGCATATCCATGCACTGTAAGGTAAGAAAGTAAACATATATCCATGAAAAAATCTATCATACGAAGCCATTTGATACAACTTCATGAGAAAAAATGTGATAAACAATCCATGAAATAATCCATCATTAGATAAATAAAACATATATGAAAAAGAACTCAGTATTGGGTTCTAGCCTATGGTAATATGTATTAGACATAAAAAGATCCTAAATGAAGCATATGTTGGTACCAACCAATATCAAGTCCTTCCGCAATCCATTGATATCCCAAAATTTACCCCCAGTGATGTCACACACACTAGGGTCACCTATGTCTCTTTCCCAATGCACCCAAGGTTCCCAATGTTCTATGTTTTTCAAAATTCATTTAAAAAACATACTCATAATTTATAAAAAAATTAAATCCAAGAAAATATGATTTGGTTTTTGAAAACCCATTTCCAAATCAAAACAACCATTTAATCATTTAATTAAAAACTTTGTGTGACAAAACCAATTTTTAAAGAAAACCCCATTAAAAACATTTATCTTCATAATAAATCCATTGAAAACATAAATCACTTAAATTCAATAAATAGAAAAAATAATTTAACAATAATGATAATCAATTCATATAATTAACCCTGTTTATAGAAACAACTACCTCATGAATGAAGGTATAACTATTCTCCTTCGACAATGATGAATGGGGAAGAGTAGATTGGGTCCTCATGATTATAGATCAATAAGAAACAATATCAATCATCCATAAAACCCATTAGATTCAAAATCACATTCTAACTAGATTCCAATGAGATGAGAGTAGAATAATTCTAGCATAAATCTATTGGGAAGAGAGGAAAATAGATAAAAAACAAAACATACCTCAATATGATATGTCAAGAATGAAGTATTTATACTAATAATCCAAAGAGAGAATCCTCTAGAGTGATGGGTAAGGTTTAGGATGATCTAATATTAAATTATGGGATGATTAATCTTTAAAACAACCAAGAGAAAATGGGTAAAATATCACTTTTTAATAGTTCATAAGGGGGTCACATGGTTTATTGGGGAATGCTGCATGGTTAAACAAACTGTGTGCCTAAATTGTGTGACCTTACTATCCATTATGTCTGGGGGGTACATAGTTTTCATTGGGGTCATCCAGTTTGGGAAAACTATTCTCAAATCATGTGACACCCCTAGAAAAATACCAGACACCCTGTACGGTTCACTGGGCATGTCACACAATTTGAGTAACCATGATCAAACTATTCAAAACACCACTAGTACCTCAAAAAGGTTTATATTACAGTTACTTCATTGTTAAACTAATTGTACGCCTTAATCACGCGCCTTTCCAGTTTCTATCAAAATTCCTTATTTTTAACCTATGATCCCCTGAATCTTTCTAAACCCCTAAAATAGAAAGACCAAGGCCCAGATAAGGCATACCAAAGATCTAGTGGGTTATAAAACACTACCACTTAGTATCCATTTTTTACACAATACAAAACTTTTAAAATAAAATAAGTTTTATTTTCATGACATATCTATACAATTTTCATATTGGCATCATCCTTGTCCCTACTTATCCTTAACACCCTCTGAAAAACATTTGAAAATGTGGGATGAGCACAAAAATATTTGTAAGGTACATATGAAAAGGAAGAAAGAAACTCATTAGTCCATGAATACTCTTAAAAATTTACCTTTTCAAAATAAACTTTTTGTTTAGAATAAACATCTTTTTACCTAAGAAATCAACTTCTCTGCTCAAATACTTTCATAAAACATTTCATAATAAATCTTAGAGGTAAAATAAAGCTCATAAAGGGTTTTTTTAATCATGAAAAACTCATGAAAAGTTTTACATTTCACCCTTAAGAGGTATAATGAACTTCCATTTAAAATTAATCTCATTATCTTGACTTCTAAAATCAAAATATTTCTATAAAAACCCCTAAAAAGCATAGATAGATCATGTTTTTAACTATTGGGACCAAGTTGGATAGAGAAGGTTTTTGGAATATGGAAGAAGCTTGTGTTAAAAGTGCTGTATTTTGTTTTCAGGGAAGAAAGAAATCAATTATCTTTGTAAAAGTTGAGAATCGGACTAACCATCAAATTCAGTACATTGGACTCACATTGCTTAGGAAAGTTCATCGAATTGTGAAGATGTTTTCTAAAAGAAAAGGTTTATCGGACTCACCTTGGGTCCGAAAAGTGTTTTGATCATAACGAGGATCGAATTATGAATGAATATGATAAAAACCTAATGATGATTTGTTGTTTTATATTTCAAAAATGTTATAAGTTGTCTAAAGAACTTGTGATTCAAGCCTTATGAAAGAAAGGGGGAGTGCTGTCAATTGTATTAAGGTCCGATTGAAAAAAAGGTTGTTATTGGAAGGATGGAATGTTACAATACTTTCCAAAGTAAGTCAGAAGATTCTATACCAATCTTTAATATATTCAAAATTATAAGGAATTCATGATACAAGAAAAAGTTTGTGAAAGAAGGAAGTTTTATATGTCGAAGCTTTCTAGTCTCAAGTTCATCAATATGAGAGCACTGGATGAAGATTTGTTTGAAGGATGGGAAGTTTGATCAGAACATGCATAAATATAAAGATAATGGGTTTCAGTCAAACTGATAATCCATAAGAAACAAATATTCAAAGAAAGAATTTGAGTGCTAAAAGTTCATTGGTATCTTAATAATAAAATGAAATAAGTTTCTAAAGTTGAAGTTTCTATAACTGTTCCATTGTACATGGTGTGCCACCAAGAATAAGAGTCATACTAACACCGATCATCAGATGTTAATCGAAGACATAATTGTTTTGTGAGAATTTTTTGGGACTGATAAAAAGAAAATAAATTGGAATTTTTCAGGACCAATAAATACAGGTAATAAGAAAATTTATTCAAGATAAATTGTTGATTGTTTTTCAGATGGGAAATTTTTTTCCCTTATCAAGCGGGTCAAGAGAATAAAAGTGATCTGATTTGTTTTTTAAGTGGTTCAAGATAAATAAGAACCATTTTTTCTTGTAATAATTTGGTCAAGAGCCATCAGATTAGTAATGAAATATTTATTGAAGTGAATCTGAGACTGATCCATCTGACGGATGATGACATCGATAAATATTATTGGGTGCAGGATTACCAATCTAAGAAAAAGAAGAAAATAATAATTGTTTCAACCAGCCAAAAAATTATTTTCAAGGGGGATATTGAAAGGATGGTTGAAGTATTTGTTGATGTGTCATCAAAGGGTATATCAGAATGGGAATTTGGTTCTGAGGATCATAATGATAAGGCATTTATTTGCTTGTTTGTTTTTCAAATAGTGTTGAGAAACATAATGAAAAATCCACTATCTTCATCATAATGAAGAAATCAGAATCAGAATGATATTTTTAAAGAAATTCTGAAGGAAGATGAAGTTTTGAAAAGATTTGAGAATAATTGAGAATCATTGAATAAGTCAAGATACACCGAAATTCAAGGATAATTTATGTTTTTTGAAATTTGGTTGAGTGGGAAATATTTTCATAATCCTACCCAAACCATTTTTGGGTTACCTATAAATAGATGAAGTACTTTTTACTTTCTTGATACTTGTACTCTATGCAAATGAAGAGAGATAAACTCTAAAGTTCTAAGGAGAAGAAGTTTCCATATTATGATTTCCCACAGAATTTTTCTAGATAGAAGAAATTAGAAGAGATAAGATCATAATTAGAGTTTCTATAATTAGACCATGCAATCATATTTTGATTTCCAGGATGAGGTAGAAGAAGTTAAAAACTATCTCAACCGTATTCTAATAAAATTATATTCCCGTATTGAGCAATGAGACTGGGGAATTAGATTGGGAAATCAGATTGAGTATCATTACAAAGTCTAGGGAAGTACTTTATTGTTTCTAGGTAAGGAAGTGAAGAATTACTTTGAATTTTATATTTGTGAAAGTTTATCAAGAAACATCGTAACATGTTTATTATACAAATTGTATTACATCATTTTATTCTACATGAAGCACATTCACTATTTTATTGAACATAATTCTACACAAACATAAGGTTATATCCTACTTGTTATATTCCACACAAAAATATAGTTTTCTAGTGTATTGTGTGGTATTGTATTGTTTAGAAAGCATACCAATGAAAAAGCTACTATTTTTGAATAGTGAACCTTGTAAATTATTGCGTTTTTGTGGATGTGTGTTTGATTTGTTTTTAGTAGATAAAGAAATCATTAACAGGAGGTGGAGGGTATTTCAAAAGTAAAGAAACATAAAATAAAAATATATCACGGAATCACCCTCTCACCCTCTCACCCTCTCAGTGATACTTGACATTGACTAGAAAATTATAAGTGGTATCAGAGATGAAGGTTCCCTTTGTTTACTCTTTTTTTAAGTTTTTGAAAGAGAAGTTATGATTGAAAATCTCAATTGTGTGAACAATAATGGGATTTCGGTCTTTGATGGTAAGAAATATCATATCTGGAAAGATAGAATGTTGCATTATCTTATGTCTCTTGGGTATGATGTTCTTAAAGCTTCAATATATGGATTTATTCCTATTGATGATAAAGTTCCTATTACATTTGTTGATAAGAAGAATCTTGAGAATGATGGAAGGTTAAAGAATGATTTACTTTTATCACTTTATGAAATTTATTTTTTAATAGTTAAGGGTGTTGTCACAACCAAAGGTATCTAGGATAATCTGAAAAACATTTATGAAGGCAATACAAAATTAAAGATGAAAAAGTTAAAAATTTGGAGGCTGAAGTATGAAGATCTCAATATGGGTGAATACAAATTTTTTGGTGACTTATTTACCATGGTGAATGATATTGTTAGCACTATTAGATATCTTGGTGAAAAGTTAAAATATTCTATAGTTGTTGAAAATATCTTGATAATTCTTACCAACAAGTTTGATTCAAAAGTTTCTTCATTTGAAGATAGATATCATAAAACATTATCTCTGGATGATTTTCATATCACTCTCATCACATCTGAAATAAGATAGGATAAATCTATGAAAATAAAAATAAATTTTTATAGAGAAATGTTTTTCAAGGATTACAAGAAAGAAAATTCAATGAAGATTCTAATTAAAGAAGAAGCCGATGATTCTGATTCCGAAAATCAAGTATATAAAAATCTTGATGAATTTTTATCCTTGTTTTCTAAAAATGTAAGAAGGGGTACATGTAAATGTAAAGGTAAACTTCCCTTGAAATGTTTTGAATGTGGATTTGTTGGGAATTTTGTATCTAATTATCCATTAAAAAATAAAGAAGAGTATGGTGAGGAAGATGATAGAAGGCAGATAATATTATGTAAGAAACAAGGTGATAAGGATAAATCTTATTCCAAAGGTAAAGATAAAAAAATATTTAAATCCAAAATAAGAAGTTTCTTATCTAAAGATGATGAAGAAGAAGATAATGAGGTTGAATCTGAAAAATATTTTGAGAAGGATGGAGAAAATAATTTCATTGCAATAATGATCAGTGAAGAGGTCAGAAGTAGAAGTTCTGAAGAAGAAGAAACTCCACTAGAATTTAATTTGAAAGAAGAATTGAAAGCATGTCTGAGAAATATTTGGAGGCTTGAGAAAGAAATCATGAATTTGAAAAGTGAAGAATCTTCAAAAAATAATAAACAATGTTTTTCTGATGAGAAAGTTAATCTACTGAAAGAGATTGATAAATTGAAGAAGTATCTAGAGAAATTAAATAATTGTAATGAACATATGGAAGTAAAGTTGAAAACAAAAAAGAATATTTGGAACTTGTCTAACAATAACTTTATAAAGCTTAATAGGGGGATAAATTTTTTAATAAATATATATTTTAATTTAGTGAAAGCCTTGGAAAGGATAAACTTTATAAGGATCAAAAAATACATTCAAAGGCCGAAAACAAAGCTGAAGTAGTTTCTGAGAAGAAGAAAGCTGGGAAAGTTGTGTATGTGGTCAAGACCAATAGATTGGAGAGATCAGAAGATTCTAAAAAATATATGTCCAAAAATGTTTATAATACTTATGGTTCTGATAAGGTTGAAAATAAGGCTGAGCTGAAAAAGAAGACACTGGTTGATAAAAGAAAGTTTTATGGTCAACAATGTTCTGATAAGAAAGATAAGAAGGTTGTTGAGAAACATACTCATAACTCCAGGCAGTATGGAAGTTTCAGAGGAAAATATTATTTTTATGGATACTATTGGTATTGTGTTGAATTATGACATATAGAAAATATGTGTTGGTTTAACCAACAACATTATCACTATTCCCTGAATTATAGAATTCAACATTTGAGGGGGATTCAGTCCCCTCAAAGGAAGAAGTTAGATAAGGATGTTTTGAAGAAATTTGTGAAGGTTGGAGTAAAAGTTGAAAATAGATTCCAACCTCTAAAAAAAGTAAGATTAGTGTGAAAAGGTTACTCACATATTTAAGACATTGATTTTTATGATACTTTTTCTCTGGTGGCAAGGTTATAAACAATCAGAATATTTCTTGTTATTGCTTCACAATGAAGTTACAAATTTTTTCAGATGGATGTAAAATTAGAATTTTTAAAGAGTGATCTTGATGAGGAATTTTATATTGATCAACCACATGGATTTATTGTAGGTAAATATAAAATTTATGCGTGCAAGTTGAAGAAATAATTTTATGGGATAAAACAAGCTCTAAGGGAATGGTTTTACAAATTAGATACTTTCTTAAGGAATGCGAATTTTATGAAAGGAAGAGTTGATAGTAATCTATTCATCAAGGAAAGTCAAGAGTTTTCCCTAATTGTAATTTTCAATGTTGATGGTATTATCTTTTCTTGTAATGATAAAATAACTTGCAAATGATTTTCTAAATAAATGAATTTTTTTTGAGATTTCCATGATAAGAGAAATGAAATACTTTCTTAGGTTATAAATCATACAAAAGAAGATTTTTTTTTCTTTCTCAAGAAAGGTTTGATAAGGAACTTCTTAATATGACTGATGTGGAAAATTCAAAACTAGTTTTCACACTGATTTTAGTGGGAACCAAGTTGTCTAAAGATTTTTAAGGCAAGGAAGTTGACCAGAAAGAGTTTCAAAAGTTGATTGGAAGTTTGTTTTATTTGAGTACCTTAGGACCTTACATTGTGTATGTTTTTACCTTATTTTCAAGGTTTTAAAGTGATCCAAAATAATCACATCTATTGGATGGAAAAATAATTCTCAGATATATCAAAGGAATAATAAATTTCAGAATCAGTTATGAAGGCTCAGAAAGTATTGACTTGTTTAGGTATTCAGATGCTGATTGGGTAGGAAATATTGATGATATAAGATCCACATATGGTGGAGTGTTCTTTTTTTAGAAAATTTGTCTAATTTTTCATATAAAGAAATATAATTTATTAACTCTTAGCATGACTAAATCTGAGTATGTTGTTGGCACTCAAGAAACTATTCTGCTTATGTAGATGAAAACTCAATTGAAAGATTTACTTGTTGAAGTGAAGTTACCCTTTCTATTGGGTTGTGATAATCAGAGTTCCATCAACCTTAAATAGAAATCTGGTACAACATTCTCATTCAAAACATATTGATATCAAATATCATTTCATCAAAGAGAATGTGGAGAAGAATGAGTTGAAGATAGAGTCTGTTCCTACATCGAAACAAGATGATGAAATTTTAACAAAACCTTTACTAAAGGAACCTTTTTATACACTGAGGTTGAACATGGGTTTCCAACCTCCTTCTCATCAAGGTTTACATATGTGTTTTTCCCCTCTCTCATCTAGTATTTGGATAGTGTTTTCAAGGGGAAGAATTATTTCATAAATCTATCCATTGATATGTGATAAAAATTTATGGAAGCATGTGCGTAAGTGTGTGGGTAAGCTTTTATTTTAGCATGTAAGTGTGTGAAATATTATAACTATGTGTTAGAGTTGTTTTAGAAAACAAATAATATTTAATAAAGTTGAATAAGTGAAGAAAGACATGAATAAAGGATGAAGAGGTTTCACGAGTCACTACTTTTGGATAACATGGTTTTGCTGTCAATAATTCATGTTCCTACAATGAGTTAGCTCACATAGGCTTAGAATTTTTGATAAGTAATCCATATATTGAGGTTATAATGTTTAGAAATTTATTAATCTTGGTTGAAAAAAAACCTAAGGGGGATATTTTTGGTACCAATTTGGTTGGAAAAGGTTTTTGGAAGCCATAAGAAGTTTGTATTACAAGTGTTGTCTTTTGTTTTCAATGAAGAAATAAATAAATTTGCTTTGTAAAATTTGACAATCGTACTGACCATTATATTCAGTATATCAAACTCACATTTATTAAGAAATTTCATCAGATTGTGAAGATGTTTTCTGAAAGAAAAGGTTCATTGGACTCACCTTGGGCTTAGAAAGTGTTTTGATCATAATGAAGATCATAGTCTAAATGACTACGATAAAAAAATGATGATGATTTGTTGTTTTTTATTTGAAAAATGTCATAATTTTTCGGAATAACTTGTGATACAAGCCTTATGAAATAAAGGGAGGGTGTTTCCAATCGTATTCAGGTCTGGTTGGAAATAAAGATGTTGCTGGAAGGATGGAAAGTTACAATACTTTCCAAAGTAAGTTATATAATGTTATGATGATCTTAAATGCATTGAAAATCATGAGGAGGTCATGATAAAAGTATAATTTTGTGAAATAAGTAAGTTTCTGATGTTGAAGATTTCTGGTCTCAAGTTCATCAGTATGAGAGCAATAGACGTAGATTTTTTTGAAGGCTGGGAAGGTTGATCAGAACATGTGTAAATATGAAGATAATAGTTTGCAGTCAAAACAATAAGACAAAAGGAACAAATATTCCAATAGATAAGTTGAGTATTTAAAGTTCATTGGTGTCATAATTAGAAAAAGGAAAGAAGTTGTTGAAGTTGATGCTACTGGAACTAGTCCATCGGAAGCAGCGTGCCATTGAGAATCAGAGTCATACTAACACCAATTATCAAATGATAATTGGAGGTATACTTTTTTTGTCAATTTTTTTTGGGACCAATAAAAAAAGAAATTGGAATTTGTTGGGACTAATAAATAAAAAGAAGAAGATAAGTTAGTAGTGACCGATACAAAAAAGAAAATCAAATATTAATCAACAACATAGTCAACATTTTTCTTAAAGATAAATTATTGATTGTTTTTTATATAAATTTTTTTTCCTTATCAAGTGGGTAAAGAGAACATAAATGCTTTGATTTTTTTTTCAAGTGGGCCAAGAGAAAGAAGATTTTTTTTGTCTTGTAACAATTGTGTCAAGGTCCATCGTATTGGTGATAACATCTTTATCAGAGTGAATCCGAGACTGATATATCTAATGTAGGTTGACACTGATAAACATTATCAGATTCAGGATTACTAGTCTAAGAAAAAGATGAAAAGAAGAATTATTTCAACCAACCATAAAATTATTGTCAATGGGGGTCTTTAAAGTATAGTTGAAGTAGTTTTTGATGTGTTATCAAAGGGGACATCAGAATGGGAAGTTGGTTTTTATGATTTTAATAAGAATATATTTGTTTGGCTTTTCATTTTTCAATTGGTGTAGAGAAATGTAATGAAGAATCCACTATCTTCATTATAATAAAGAAATTAGTATGGGGAATTGTAATTAGACTGAGATTTGTAAACAAAGTTTGAAGAAAGATAAAGTTGTGAGAAGATTTGAGAATTTTCAAGAAGAGTTTATAAGTCTTGAAGAAGTCAATATTCACCCAAAATTCAAAGAAAAATTATGTTTTAGTAAATTTGGTTGAGAAGGAAAGATTTTTAAAATCCCGCCCAAACCATTTTTTGGTCGCCTATAAAAAGAGGAAGTAATTTTTACTTTACTGAGACTTGTATTGTGTGTAAAGGAAAAGAGAGAAGATATGAAGTTCTAGGGAGAAAAAGTTTCTAGATTGTGCTTTCTAGATGATTTTTTTAGACAGAAGAAGAAAGGAGAAGATATAAGATCATAATCATATTTTTCCAGAATTGGACTGAGCAATTAGATTTGGATTTTTAGACTGAGGCAGAAGCAGTTCAAAATTGTCTCAACTGTATTCTAATAGAATTATATTTCCGTGTTGATAAATCAAATTGGGGAATCAGATTGGGAAATTGGACTGAGAATCATTACGAAGTCCAGGGAAGTTCTTACCTCCTACTGTGTAAGGAAGTGAATAATTTCTTTGAAGATTATATTTGTGAAAGTTGATCAAGAAGCACTATAACATGTTTGTTACATAAATTTTATTACATCATTTCGTGCTACTTGAAGCACATGCACTATTTTATTGAATATAGTTCTACACCAGTGTAAGGGCATATCCTACTCGTTTTATTATACACAAAAGGATTTTTTTCTAGTGGATTGTGTGGTATTGGATTGTTTCCAAATCATACAAAGGACATAGATACTCTTGTTGAGTAGTGAAACTTTTAAATTCTTATGTTCCTATGGATGTGTGTTTAATTTGTTTTTAATAGAGAAATACATCTTTAATATGAGGTGAAATTTGTTTCAAAAGTAATGAAACTTAAAATAAAAATATATCACTGATTCACCCCTCGCTTTCTCAATGATACTTGATCTTGACTGGTCATTTATATTAACTTGGGGAAAAATTTTCATATCACCCTTACAATAAGTATTACAAATGGAATAACTTAACCGATAAAATCTAATAATCTCTTAGGAGAAATATAACCAGTTATCTTCATCCCCTTGTCCAATGAATTTGAGAGCTATATCGAGATCACTCGTTAATGGTTTATAACAAAACCACTCATCCATGATTTATATGAGAACCATATGTCATCATAAACAATTTCTAAGAAATATAAAATAATTATAAAGCATGAAATCATTCATTTTTCATCATTACACTCATAAAAATATTCTTTTCACCCACAAACAATCATTTACAGATATTGAAATATATATCCCATTTAAAACCTTTTTTAAAAATATCCAGAACAAAGGGAAGGAAGGTTTTTATTTGAAGAAAACATGAAAGATTATAAAGGAATACAAATATTAAATAATAGTTAAAGTGTCATGAAGAGTCATTGATACCGTATACATTAAAATAGAATATTCATTTTTACTTTTTGTAAAATATTCCATATAAAATATATAAAAAGATTCCCTTTGAAAACTTTTGAAAGAAATTCAAAAGTAACATAAAATGTCCTTTATAATTCATTCATACCCATATAAATATATCCATGAAATAATTTGAAGAATATGGACATGGAAGAAATTTTCTTAGAAAATAAATCTTTAAAATAATTAAAAATGAGGTTTTAAGATAAAGTGTCCCTTACCTTGAATATGAATCATCCTGTAAGTTCTTTATATTCTTGAATAATAAACTTATGTTAATTATTTAATTTCTTAAGAACCATTTTCAAGTTTACTATTCTTTTTTATTTTATTTATTACCATGTTATATTCAATTACTTAATCAATTAAGTTCACTTCAAATGTTTTGACGATATTTAACTCATATGTCCAAAATTACTTTGGTAGGTTGACTATGGTTAAAAAGGTAATTATTTCATAATATATAGGATAATAATCATGAAATAATGATCATTTTTATATACCAATTATACTTTTAAAACCAACCATGAAATATGGTTATGAAAAATGAATTGTGTTACAATCATAGAGATGGGTGGGTGTGAGGCGTGACCCACCTATGTTGATGGATTGTTGTGTTGAACCATCATCAATTGGGTCATAAAACTCAGGGATGCTCTGTCATCTCAGCTAGCATTGACTCCTTCTTAGCTGGGGCCTCTCCAGAGTGATCCCTTCATGGGGAGGGAGTTTCTTGGTTTAGAGGGTTTGAAAATACCACACCTGGGAAATTCCCTTTTAAGTGAGAGAAAATGGAGACTATAGGTCATAAGTACGCATGAGAAATGTTTCCTTTTTTTTAATAGATATTATGGAGAAAAGTTAAGTATTATATTATCTTTACAAAATTGTGATTATATCATATATTTTATATGATTTATTTAAATACACTTATTTATATCATCCATCTGACGTGTCCATGAAAAACAAATCACATCACTTCATGGAGGTAGTATCCCACACGTACGCAAGAATGACATTATCACTTTTAAATGGATGTAAAGGTAAGAAAATAGATGATATATTATCTTTAAATAATGTTAATTATGCCATGAATATAATATATATACATTAAATCCATCATTATAACCATCTGTGGGAGGCGTTGATGAAAAATGAATTACATCTGTTCGCGATACAGTAGTCCTCTATACACACAAACAATGGTTTCATTTACCATTTGATGGAAGAGGGAGAATGATATATGTTATTACATTAACATAACAACATCTTAGTATATATACAATACTGGTGCTATTATTTTATCATGTTAGAAAACCATAAATCAAGGTAGGGGAAAATGGTATTTTCATATGTTTTTAAGTGACACAATATTTGGATGTGTAGATTTCAAAATTTTGAACCTAAACCATGTGGCACCACTAGTTAAGTGGCACTAAGGGTGAATTCATAGACTCATGGTTTGAAAAAAAAATCATCCCCTTCCATCCCACTAGAAAGTTCTGCATGTCAGCACCTACACAGTTGAGGTGAAAAGTTAGCACTAACTGTGTGTTAACTATAAAACTAATCCCATCTTTCCAAAATTTAGACCTCTAGGATCTGAATGATCCCTAGACTATCTTGAACCACTCCTTATCCTCTTAATCACATTACTAGAATCAAACGAGAGGTTTTTTATAGTAATTTAAGTATTTTTACCTATCTAAAAAATCCGAGATGTTACAACCTACCCTCCTTAAAACAACTCATCCTTGAGTTTCCCTTATGAGGGTGGTAAAAAGTCATTTGAGAAAAGTTTCATCCACTGAGCACATATGTTATCCTATCTCTCCTAGGTATGATCTTTTACATGGTCGTGCTTCCATAGCACAAGTACCAAAGGAACTGACCTGCCACAGAGAGCCTTTGTGCTATGATAAATGATATACACAAGATGCTTCTCAAAGGAAACATCTACCTCTGACTCAATATCCTCAGAATAAAATGAATGAGATGATTTGTAATAATAACAGAAAACTTGTAGTACATATAATATGTCATGAAAGGATTGGTACACATGAGGTAAATCCAATCAATAGTCTACCAGCCTAACTCTCTCCAATATCTCGAAAGGCCCGACATAATGTGGTGATAGCTTTCCATGTCTCTAAATATATCTATGAACTAATATAGGAGAAACATACAGAAATACTAATGTACCACCTTGAACTCCATAGGTCAATAGTGATGAATAGAATAAGACTTCTTCTTAGACCTATCTATATTCATACGCTTCTGCATAAGTTTCACTTATTTTGAATTCTCCCAAGCAAGATGAGGGATCTATAGTGATACCTCATATACCTCTAACCTGCATAGGGGTGAACAACATGACCTATAATATAGGGCCTCATAGGGATCTATCTATATCATCACCTGAAAGATGTTATTATGAGAAATTTTAGAAAGTGGTATATGCTTCTCCAAATAACCAAAAAATTCAAGGATATATGATCAGAGCATATCCTCTGTCACCTATATCGTATGTATAGACTACCCGTCAGTCTGAGGGTGGTATGATGTACTTAAAATTACCTATGAACCCAATTCCTTCTACAACCCCTTTCAAAACCATGATGTAAAATTAGCATCTCAGTTCGATATTATATAACAGGGAACACCATGAAGACTTACAATATCCTGAATGTAAAGCCTAAAAATATTTTATACTAAAAGGTATCCTTAATCTGTATAAAGTGTATGCCCTTAGTCAACATGTCGATGATCACCCATACCAAATTACTACCTTGAGGGGATCTTGACAAACCCAGTTCAAAAATCCATGGTGAAGTCATCCCATTTCCACTCAGGATAGTATAAAGGATGTAGAAAACCTACGGGCCATTGGTGCTCTTCCTTCACCTACTGACATGTGGAACACCATGTGATAAAACCTACAATTATCAATACTTATGATGTACATATTGGTACATATTGGTAAGCTCAGGGTGTATTTCACAAACAGAGGTATGATATTCCTACATCAATTCTTCCTATATGTATTCAGGTACCCAAACAAATCCGTAAAATTGCAGGATCTCATCTTTATCGATAACCCAACCAGGTGGTGGGTCCTCACCTAAGACACTCTCCCTTAAGACTAGGACCTCTGGATCTGAAATTTATCTCATCCTTAACAATTCTAAATGGGAGGATGTCACTACCAAATATTCTAGAATCGGATTCCCATGATTCTTCTGAGACACTAGGTGCATCTCAAAAAATTGTTTCATCTAATACCACTCACTACTATCCTCTTGGAAAACTTGTGTTTGAGTCTTCTCATTCAGGGTGTCAACTAATGCAATTCCATTCCCTGGTGCATAAGTGATCTCAAAGTTGAATTAATAAAGGTACTCTACCTACCTACATTGCCTAATATTTATTTCATGCTATGTGGAAATGTATTTGATACTTTTTTGGTATGTGTAAATGAAGAATCACTCCCCTAATAGATAATGCCTCTAATAGCATAAATCATGAACCGCAACTTCTAGATCAAGGCCTTGCATAGGTTAATTCCACTTGTGCAGTCTCAGCTAGCAGAGAACATATAATATAACTCGATCTGCTTACATCATAACTAATCCTAGATCAATTCTCAAAGCATCATAATAAACTTTATATATTCTTCCAAACATTGGTAGAATCATGACTGACACTGAATTCAGTCTACCTTTTAGCTCATGAAAGACTTACTCATAGGATTCAAACCATAATAACTTTGTAAACTTCTTATTAAATACCATGAGAGGCATTATTAGGCATGAAAATTACTGAATGTAATTTCTGTAGTAGTCAGCCATCCCCAAGAAATTGCATGCATCAAAGGCATTCTTGGGATATCCCTAGGAAACCAGAGAGATCAACTTCTATGGGTCAACAAATACTCCTGCCTCTGAGATGATGTGACCCAAGAAGTATACCTTGTCAATCCAAAAGTGGAATTCAATGATATTATCATAAAACTGGTTCTCTCTCAGTGTATTCATAAAAATATAAATATGTTTAGCATGGTTATTTCGAGTACTAGAATACACTAAGATGTCATCCACAAAGACTACCATGAATTAATCCAGATACAGGTATAAAACCCATTTCATTATAGCCATAAAAACTATAGACATGTTCGTCAGACCAAAAATCATAACCAAATACTCATACAAGACATATCTACCATGGAATGTTTTATGTGGTATATTTGATAGTTTGACATATACCTGATGGTATCCTAAACTCAAATTGATCTTAGAGAAAACTGTTTCTCCTCAGAGCTGGTCATAGAGGTCATTTATACATGGAAATGAATACTAGTTCTTAACCATAAGATGGTTTAACTAGCGATAATCCACACAATACCTAAGGTTCCCATCTATAACATATCATTACCATCTTTTAGGTGTTTCTCATCCCTATTTTCATTTCCCTTTTTGTTTGGGTGTGTTTCATACCTTTCAATGATAGAGATTGTTTTCTAGGGAAAGTGACCTAAATTTTGAGGATGTATATTTTTTTGAATTAATGGAGTCTAGATATAAATGTATAAAAGGATTAAGAGGATGTACTTTGGGGTTTGGGTTGACCTAGGGTATTTTCTAAGTTTTTTCTACAAAATGTGCCTATTGAACACTTTTATGTTGTGAACAGGTTACACAACTTGAATCCCTTATGAAGTGAATGTCATGAAATGGTTCAAAAGTGAAAATTCTATAAGTCATGAAACTAGTTCACATCATTAAAAGGTTGATTAGAGTTATTTTTAATCTAAGATGATGCATTTTTCATTTTATCTTATAAATCATGAAAGAGTTTCATGTTATGAATGGTTTAGATCAAAAGGTTTTAACCATTTTGTACATTTGATTTTATTTTCATTAAATATGTAGGCTTTTATCTCGAAACCTAGGACTTGTCCCAGGTGATTTTGGGGATCTCTGCTCCTTTCAGGTCATTTCATCTGGCGATTAATCTTCATGGTGGATGCATTGAATCTCTTTGGGAAAGTGATCTTTCTACTTATTCATTTCCATTGATCATTATAGCATTGTTGAATTACATTTTCTGATCATTTGATCTTGTGGTGATGTTCTTCTTGATCCTTTCTAGATATGTTGTGTGATCTTATCCCAGGGGTCAGTACTTTATTAGATGTGGCATGGCGAGTTTGTTTTATCTGAATTATGTGTGACCTAACCTCTCTACCAACCTTAGTTGTTATGGAATATGATTCTAAAGTGTTGGAATCATAGGTTGATCATTTTTTTGTTGTTCTTCATTCCTTCTAGTGGTATGGAATTTAATTACGGGTGTGTGCAACCCATGTTTGAGGTAGGTGGTTCCATATCTAGCCTATATTAGATTAACCTCGATTTCTATCATTTATAAATTATTTTATAAATAAAATGGCATGATTTATTGATAAATTTTTGTGTTTCAAAATTTTTTTTTTGTGAAAAGATGGGTTTTTCCCTTATTTGGGTAAACATAAATGGCTGTTTTTCAAAGAATTGTGAAATATGTTTGAGAAATGGATTTCAAGTAGGGTTTTTATGAAATGGTTTGGAAAATTTAGAACATGGGAAGCCTTGAATAATTAGGTGGAAGGTGTAGCAATAGTAATCATCCATTGATATTGTTAGGGGGTTCACTCATGTGGTGTTCCTATACTCCCTAGCCCAATTATTCTAGGGGGTTTTCAGACACTATTGGGAGGTTCATTTTCTAGGGTGTTTATCTTCTTTCTAGATTGGATTCATGTCTAGATACTTGATGTGCATGATTATCTATGTCTGGGTATGAGTGTTCAAGATATCCTAGATTTTAGTGATCCGTGGTGTGATGTTATATGTGCTTTTGAGTTATATTTCTTAGCTTTGTTTACATACTTTGATATATATGATATGATTTTAAATTTTTTACCTGGATTATATAAATTATAGAAAAAATGGAATGTTTACCATGATTTTGAAATAATTTTTTTTAATTGTTCATCATCCCTTATTTTAGTTAAATTTGAGCATATTTGGATTATTGTATAGAGACTTGTTATGAAACACCAAGGTGGGATCTTACTGAGCTTGTTATCTCACACCCTACGTACCCCTTCAGTGATGCATAGACCTTACTATATCTTTTGATGTATGGAAAGGTAAGGTGCCTCAGTGAGGTAGTGAGGTTTTTGTCAGGTAATTTGGGTAGTTGGTGGTGAGATAGCAGGACATTGTTCACTTATCACATAGATTATCTATTTATTATGTTTGGATTTACCCCTTTTTATTGGAATCATACTTTTGAGATTGTTTAGCTAACTTCAGGTTGTATCACTTATGTTGTTTCCTTTTTCTATGGAATATATTTCTTGTTTTTCTCTTACATTGTTTCTTCCTGCTGTGTATGTATATATTTTATGTTTCTTACTTTAGGTTGGTAAAAATCATTCCCTCTGGTTACTATTTATTCCTAGTTGCTAATCGCTAACCCATGGAGATCAGTAACACCCTTCAGGTATGTGACGGTTTGGTTTGGGTGCCAGTTTGGGTGGGTATTGAGGTTGGTTCATTACATTTTGGTATCAGAGGGAGGTTTGGTGCTCAATTTTTGAGAAGTTGGTAGACTTGAGATATGATTATAGGGAATTGATGGGTAGGTTGTCATGAGTTCCAAGACATTTCTTTCCATGAAGAGACTCAGGTTACTATGGGATTTTGGGATCTGTGTCTCCTATTTTGAGTTCTTAATATTAATCTTAGTTTTCTGCTTATGGTTTTCCAAATTGAACTGAGATTTTCCAATTGTTTGATCACTTCTTCTGCTTTTTGTGTGTAATGACATTCCTTTAAGATTTATTTAACAGGTTACATAGGAGGGTGTAGTGGATGCTCCTAAATTGAATCTACCTTTGGATTGGAATATTATAGAGACTACCATGTGAACAAATCATGTTGTAGACTAAAATGTACCACAAGTACAAAATGCATTTATTGAGGTATATCCATGAGTTTTAGGAGAAAGGGATTGATCACGTGAGTTCTTAAATAAGAATACACCATCCTTTTGAGTTAATAATAAACTTCAAAAGGTGGAGGACTAGATAAAAAAGATCAATTAGATTTTTGAATTCCTAGATACATCTGATAATATCAATTTGAAGTGTATAGCATTCTTAATTGAGGGTCCCAACAAGAGATGGTGGTATTCCATGGTACATGTTGATAGATATATTGGATTGGACTATAGGGGTTTCAAGAGTCTCTTCTTCCAAAAGTTCTTTCCAAAGTCCATGATTATGGAAAAGTATTTGGAGTTCCTCTCCTTACATCATATAGAGTGTTCAGTATTGACGTGAACCAATAGGTTCATGGAGTTGGTTTGATTTGTTTCAGAAGTAGTAACGAATGATTAGTTGAAGGCTCAAAATTACCTATAGGGTTTGTGATTGGTTATTAGATTATAGGTATTTATAATGATGTTTTCTACCCATGCAAAGATGGTGGATAGAGCTATGATGGTAGATATAGATATGGTAGGTAAGGTTGGAGATTCTTTCCCTTATCTTCCACCAAGTGGAATCTTTAGTGTCTTGAAGGAAAGGAAGAGGAAGTGGAATGAGCATCTCAAGGTGGTGGAGGTAGTTATTAGTAATGGGAATCCTCCACAACATCAATTATAGAAATTACTATTCCCCTGACTTGTTATTAATGTGGAAAGGTTATGCACACCCTATGGTATTTTCCTATGCCTAAAAATATTTCAATGGTTTTGGCTACTATAACTATCTATAACGATTCTATTAGGCTATGTCTACACCTCTCTATGGTCAAGGATCATTGACTCCAAATTCTATTGAGTTTAATTTAGATGCTTTAAGTAAAATATGGATCTATCTATAGGCCTCATGAGTAAATCACCTTCACATAGTATATGTGTTTCCAATGGAGGTTGATGTGGTCCCAACGATAGTGAGAGGTACCATATTTATTGAATATTCTGTAGCAACTACTTTATTTGATACCAATTCCTCCTACTCATTTATTTTTTCCTGTTTTATTTATATTCTTAAAATTTCAATGGAGCTCATGTACTTTGTTATAGAGTTAGAAACACATATTGGGAAGAGGAAAGAGTAGGGGTTTCAGTGTCATTCTTGTTTACTGTTGATAGTTGATGTGGAGTTAGTTTGGGATTTCCTTATTCTCAATCTGGGTCTATTCGACATCATAATCGATGTGGATTGGATTATTTCTCATCATTATAATATTTATTATTATCATTAGTGTGTATTATTCTTTATTAATGATGGAGGATCTTAGGAGTTTCTTGGAGAGTGGGATCTGAGGTCTGGTCATACAGGACCTTCCCTCCCAGAGATCAAGAATTTTTTGTCTGGTGTATTAGTTGATCTCGATGATGTTTCTTCTATTGTTTATCTTAACACTATTGTTCGAGACTTTTCTGTTGTTTTTTCAGATGAATTATCTGGTATTACTTAAATTAGGTAGGAAGAGTTTACAATTGACCCAGCGTCCATTATGTATCTAGTTTCAATACCCTCATATCATATGGAACCATCGGAGCTTAAAGATGTCCAAATTCATTTGGATGATCTTATGGATAAAGTTTTCTTTTTCCCTAGTGTTTATCCTTGGAAATACCCTATTCTATTTTCTAATAGGGGAGATGGTTCACTATAATTTTACGTGGACTATCGAAAGTTTAATCGAGTGAAAGTTAAGAATAAGTATCCTTTTCCCCATGTGGATGATTTTTTCTACCTCTTAATGGGTGAAAGATGTTTTTTTGAAGATAAATATTCAATTGAGTTATCATCATCTCAGATTTTGGGAGTTTGAGAAACCCTTTTTGGCGGGGAGACAATTTCTAGTTGGTCTTTCCCTTAAGATGGTATTCTCCATTATGCATATTGGTTTTTCATCCCAACATTTATGAGGAGCTCAGTTTTTTTACTATCATATTTCATCATGGGTTGTTAATCTAGGAACTAAAAAGATATATCATGACATGAGAGGAAAATTATGGTGGCCAGATATGAAGAGTGGAATTTCAGATTATGTTTCCCATTGTTACACCTTCCAATAGATAAAGGCATAACATCTAAAACCTTAGAGTTTGATCCATCCTCTTCCAGTGATAGTTTAGAAATGGTATGATATATCCATTGACTTTTTTATTGGTTTACCATAGACTCCCATAGGGAAGAGTGTTGTCTACGTTTTGATTAATCAGTTGACAAAGTTAGATCAATTCATTATGATCAGGGACACCACTAAAGTTGAATACCTGGGTAAGTTTTATGTGCATGAGATTTTGAGGTTACATGAGGTTCCATCTGCCATTGTTTTAGATAGGAATACTAGGTTTACCTCATAGTTATGGAAGAGTATCCATGAGGTGATGGAGACTTAGGTCATGTTGGGTACAACTTACCACCAATAGACAGATAATCAGATGGAGTGTGCTATTCAGATCCTAGAGGATATGCTCTGAACCTACATATTGGATTTTGGTGGATCATGGGATATCCATCTAGGACTCTTTGAGTTTACTTATAACAATATTTATTAGTTTTATCAGAATGTATCCCTCCAAGGCCTTATGTGGTCACTCATGAAGGAAACCTATTTGTTGGGCAAAGGTGGGTGGGGAATCATTAGTAGGACCAAGTATCATTTGGTAGACACCGGTGAGGATTCAGGATATACGTCAATGTTTGGTTACATCTTAGAGTTAGTAGAAATCATATGCATATCTTTGACATCATCCTTTAGATTTTTCCACTGGTGATCGGTTTTTCTTGAAAGTTTCTCCTCAGTTAGGTCACTATCAGCTTAGAAAAAATGGTAAGTTGGCTCCAAAATATGTTAGACTATTTGAGGTCACTAAATATCTTTTCCAGTTTTCTTATCAATTGGAATTTTTGGTTCAATTGATAGGTATTCATGAAGTTTTCTATATATCTCAGCTCAATAAATATCATTCTGATCCCTCTCATGTTCTGAGTTGGGAAGATATTGAGTTAGAGTTGAATGTTTCTATTGCATATAATCCATGAAGATCATTAAATATTGGGTTAAAGTCTTATGTGGGAAGTATATCATGTTAGTTAGTGTGTTATAGAAATACAAATAATATTCTCATCAAACTTGGGAGCATGACACATCAGTGAGGGTGTAGTGGCATCACCTCTTTCCAGATATCCATTCTTCCACATGAATTCCCAAGGATGGAATTTCATATAGTGGGGAGTTTGTAACATTTTTTTACCATATTTAAGGTATTTATCATATATATTTTCATTTCTATTTTTATTTGGGTGTGTTTCAGACCACATGAGGACAGAGATTTTTTTTGGAAAAAATTACCTAATGTTCAGGGATGTATGTATGTTTGAATTAATGGAGTCTGGGTATAAATGTATAAAAGGATTAAGAGGATGCCCTCTGGGGTATGGGTTGAACTGAGGTATTTTTTATGTTTTTCTATAGAATGTTCCTGTTGGACACTTTCATGCAATGAACTGGTTATATGATGTGAATCATTTATTGGGAAGATACTGTGAATTGGTTCATAGCATGAAATTATTTAAAATTCATAAAATTGGGTCACATCTTGAAAAGGTCGATTGATAATATTTTTAATTTGAGGTAATTATTATTTTTTCATATCTTATAAATCATGAAATTTACATCATGAATGGGTTTCATGTTGTGAATATTTCAAGGACACTGGTTTTAACCATGCTGTATGTATGATTTTATTTTCATTCGATATGTGGGATTTTATCTCAAAACCTAGGAGCTCTCCAGGGTGATTTTAGGGACCTTAGATCCTTTTAGATCATTTTGTTTAGAAATTAATCTTTATGGTGGATGTGATGTGTTTCTATGGGTAAGTGATATTTTTCTTCTTATTCATTGACGTTGTTCACAACATTGTAGTTGAATTACATTTTCATATTCATTGATCTTGTAGTGATATTCTTCTTTATCCTTTTTATATTTTCTATGTAATCTTCTTCTAGGGGTTGATCTTTTATTATTTGTGGTGTGGAAGGTACATTTTCTTTGATATATGTGTTATGAAACCTCTATTTTAACCTTATTTGTTTTGTAATATGATTCTAAAGTGTGGTAATTATAGTTAGGGCCTTAATTATTTTTTTTTTCAATCCTTATGGTGGTTTTGGATCCAGTTACTGGCATGAACAACCCAAATTTGAGGCAGGTGGTTCCATCTCTAGCATGAGTTAGACAAACCTTGATTGCTCTAGTTTATATTTTTTTTGTATAAATAAAATGGAATTATTGATTGATTGATTTGTGTGTGTGTGAAAATGTATTTTTGGAAAAATATGGTTTTCCCCTTGTTTTGGTAAAAAATGATTTTTTTCAAATAATTGTGAAATGGGTTTCCAAAGTGGATTTCAAGAAGGGTTTTGTTGAAATGTTTTGGAAAATTTAGAACATGGGATGCATTGTGTACTTGGTTAGATGGTTTAGTAATAGGCCTCATCTATTGATATTGTCAGGGGGTTCACTCATGGGGTGTTCCTCTGCTCCCAAGGTCTATCGTTCTACGAAATTGTTAAACACTATTGGGAGGTTGAATTTCTGGGGTGTTTCTATGATCTCTAGATTGGATTCATGTTTCTAGAGATTTAATGCGTACAATTGTCTATGTCTGGGTATGAGTGTTCTAGCTAGCATGGACTGTAATGATGTTTGGAATGATGCTACTTATAATTTTGATTTATACTACTTGTCTTTAATTACCTAATTTTATATACATGATATAATTTGAAACATTTTTTACTTGGATTATATAAATTTTGGGAAAGGGTAATGTTTACCCTACTTTTGATATAAAAACTATTTAACAGGTTATCATTCCTTGTTTTCTTTAAATTTGAGCATGTTCAGATTGTTGTACAAAGACTTGTTATGAAGCACCTAGGTGGGATACTATGAGTCTATTTTCTCACACCCTATTCATTCCTTTGGTAGTGCATAGACTTTATTCTATCTTTTAATGAAAGAAAAGTAAAGGTGCCACAGTGAGTCAGTGGGGAATCTATCAGTTATGTTGGGTAGTTAGTGGTGAGATAATGGGATATTGTCTGATTATCACATGGAGTAGTTTTTTAGCATATTTAGTTTTGTCCTTTTTTGTTGGACTCTTACCTTGGATTTTGTTTAGCTACCTTTGGGTTGTACCACTTATTCTATTTTCTTTTATTATATGGAATTTATTTTCTATATTTATATTCTATTATTTATTCCAACTATGTATATATACATGACATGTCATCTACTTCAGGTTGGGTGAAATTATTCTCTCTAGTTATTATTGATTACTAGGTGATAATCTCTATCCTATGGGGATTGAGAACTCCCTTTGGGCATGTGATGGGTCAGGTTAGGTACCGGTTTGGGTGGGTATTCAGTTCAATTAATTACACTATACACCTTCTTGGAGAATAGTATAGGCGAACCCCATAGCGAAGTATTGGGTCATATGAAACCCTTAGTTTCCAAATTCTCAAGATAATTCTTGTGATCCTGAAGCTTTGTAGGTGTTATCCTATAAGGAGTATTGGACACTAGTGTTGTTCCTAGTATTAGGTCAATAGTGAAATCTACCTATCTTATAGGTAGTAACCCAAAAATTTCTTTTGGGAAATAATCCCTTTTAACAATCCACAACAGGAGGGAATTTCATATGTAATGTTCCTTGATCGCTAATAAAAAGACTAGCCATATGGGCTATCACTCCACCCATCCCATAATTCTTAGGTCCAGATCAACTTTCCTATATATCCCATTCACCCTTATAAACATATGTATTGTGCTTGGGTGATGTGAATGACACCCTCCAGTGATAGTAATCAAAATGATAATGATAGATCAATAACCATTCTATTCCTAGTATGACATAAAAACCTATAATCGAGATGAAAAATAGGTTTAAGAATAAATACCCACCTATCGCAAGGGGACACTCCTTAAAATGTCATACACTCTCCGCTTGAAACCCCAATGGTGTGTAGAGAGTAATCATGCCACAAAAGTGATCTATTTATAAGCCTATAATTTCTATAATTACTAGAGAAATAATGTTATATAAATCACCAGTATCAAATAAGTTAGATAATAAAGTGGATGCTAGTAGAATAATACCAATAACTGTATAAGGCCTAACACTCTATTCCTTAGGAGTAGGTTGCACTGCATAGATATGGCCATATCCACAACCCTAAGATACAAACTGGATACCCTAAGCAGGTCTGTTTTACTGGTGCTAAATGTCTGGAGCATGGAAACCTTATCCTTGATCACATCCTTAGCCAATTTTCCAGTAGAACTCCTATTACCTTCCTAGAGAGCTACTATTGATGCTGTTCTTGAAGGAGGAAATGATATAGATCCTCTCCCACTAGGCATAGATGGAAGATCCCTATAGAAGCACTGAAGATAACCCAACTAGCCATAACCTTAGCATTCAACATGATCTATGGGACACTGGTGCTTATTATGACCTAGATTTCCACACTGCTGGCACACTGCATAACTATATGTAGGTGTCATATGGATTTTACTACACTTGCATGCATACTTTAAGTGGCGCTTCCTATAACTCAAAGAAGCACTTACCTTTATCATCACAAAACCACCCTAGCCCACACTATCAGCTTTTCTCAGGTTCTGTTTGGTGATGAGGTTCTGATTAACTATCTCATAAATGGTGGTCAACCAAAAGAAATTCACCCACAATCAAATTTCATATACAATCAAATCCTTGAATCACCTCATTATTGTCAACTCATCACTGGTAAGTATTGGTGTGAAACATTAAAGTTTGGTAAAACAATCCAAATATTCCATTACAGACATATCACCCTATTTTAGATGCATAAAAACCCTAGTGTGGTTTACTCTCAGCGTCTGTGGAAATAAGTAATCATAGAAGGCTATCTAGAAATCTTCCTAGACCATACCTTGATGATGACCAGATTGGGTAGTCATATCCCACCAAATATTTGTGGAATTATGAAGTAGATAAGTTAAAAGATTGACCCTCCTATCCATAGGCATCTCCAGATGCATGAAGATGGATAACATGGTCTCTAACCATAACTCACTAGCCTGGGGTCCACCATCCCTCGAGAAGGTAGGAAGATGCTACTGCTGAAATTCTCATGTTAACTCTACCATAGTAGGGTCATGTAATGAAGACCCTTGCATAGAATTCATAAACTATAGAAATCTATCTCGAAATTAAGCATCAAATCCTAGATTAGGAATAACAGGAGGTGCCTCAAGTGGCACTTATAGATGTAATTATGATGAATCAAGGCCCACAGACTCTGGAGCATGATCATAGCTGCCTTCTTAGTGCACGACTTGAGGGTGTTGTGGTGTCATAGTTCTACAATTTCCAAGCATGCTCCTTAGACAAGATTCAACAATAGATAGGTTCAATGATAATAGAAAAGTAGATGTACATATCCTTCCAATAAATGAGTCACACCTCTCTACCTACACCTAAATCCAGGTCTAGGTGATAAGAAAGATCACATAGGTCATAAGTGACACATCCTAATACCCACTATTAAGATCAGGTCAAGGTCAAGGTCTCACATAACATAGTATAGGTTCTTATATATAGAGTACCAATTGAAAGTTATAGAGGAAAACACACTTTAATTTTCAATTTCCATCCCCATTTAATGGTAACTATTTCATTTAAGAGTTTAACTACATTTAAGTTCATACTCATTTATATGTATATGGATATCACTTTTTAGTTAGATGTGTCACTATTTCTAATTTATAAAGTCTCTTACTCTTTATAAATTTAAATTGGCATATCATGTAATAGTGTCCTGACCCTTACATCTGGTATCAAGATGTAACAAGTCATGTAAAGTGATTTTATTATACGAATCACTATTTCTAATTTATATAAGTACATACTTTTTAAATTAAAATAATAATTCATATAATCAAATCAACTAATGTTTCACCCCATAGAACCAATGGTCCACAGATCAAACATTTGTATAAGTGGTTAATTAAGGTGTCATCATAAATATATATAGGAAAATGCCATTTACATTTATGTATACAGTTTAAATAATCTAATTATTCTATCCCTATAAGAAACATTAGAAAATTTCTATATATAACAGTCAAGGAACTTCCAAAAATCACTGGCAATACATGCAATAAAAGAGATGACATACACCTATACGGCATGGAACAATGCATGACATGTGAATTCTTAAGTGCCTATAATGATTCCTGATATGATACATCCTCATCATACTAGAACAAGGAAAAATAACTCCATAATAATAATAATAATAATAATAATAATAATAATGCTACAAAACATGTGTGTCACCTAATGGTGAAATCAATATAACTATAACAGGAACAAACCAAAACAATAATATCCCAACCTAAGTGATTTGAGTTTCCCCTTTATGTGGATTAGATACTCTTAGGCACAATCTCATTACCAAATCCTGATACATACCTATTATCCTATCTAATACCCAAATAGTAATACAAAAGGAAAAAAATAAATCTATGATACCACTTTGTAGCATCTTAGACCTGGTTCACTCATAAGTAACCAAACTTGGTTATCAATTCAAGCACACCTCCTCATATTCCAGAGGCTCCCGACTAGCAGCAAGGGCCTAGGGCGTGTCAATGGGGAGACTATTCCCTTAATTCATAGTATTTTATAGTGGTATAAAATAATGATAAATAGAAAAAACAATAATAAATAACTATAAGTGAAATAATAAATCATCTAGATAAAATAAATAGGCTAGAATAGAATCAATATCATATACAAAATGATGATCATGTCATGTGATATACAAAAAGGGGGATAGGGTATAGGCATATACATCATGCTATATAAAAATAAAAAAAATACAAAAACCATCTCTGCTAATTATGAGCATAAGCTTGGTTCTCTTCTACTGTACTTTACCATAAGAAGACAATAAAGCATCCATAGTCAGATGCTTCCTTTTATCATTACTTTCATCCATAAGATCTATTTGGGTACTAGTCAGTGGCCCAGATGGGGTGTGATATATACTCAGTATTCCACCAACAATTGTGTCTTGTAAAATCCATCAGGTGCATATAAAATGTGTAGTGTTAATATATAATAATGTAAGAAAAATATAAAATGTGAATGGGTTAGCTCTGATTCCTAAAGAACACTAGACTGACCCTACCTGCTTCAGCCTAAGTTGAGATATCTATGAATATGTTTCCATATGTATGGATGTGTATTTATATATATGATATATATGTGTGTAGTGATTTTTATAGACATATATATAGAGAATACTACTCTCTAGGACCTGAGGTGTAACTCAGGCATCCATGGATAGTAGTACGAATCTCATGGAATATCAATGGATTTCATGCTCAGGTGTTATGAATCATATGGGTCTCTATGCTCGGTTATCACATTTAATTAGAAATTTCATGCCCATATATCACATTTTATTTGGGATTCCATGCCTATATATCACATTTACATGGGTCTCCATGCATGTGAATCACATTTAATTAGGGACTTCATTCATGTATATCACATTTTAATTGGGACACCATGCGTATATGTCATATTCCATTTGGGATTCCATGCTTGATTATCACAAAATAGTTGGGATGCCTTGTCCATGTATCACAAATAGGCGGGATGTCTTGCTTGAGTATGTCAAAACATAAGGGATTCCATGCCCAACTATCACATTTAATTAATTAAATTTGATATTTTCTTAATACAAGCCAAGGTATGAATTAAAATTAATTTAATATACCATTTAACTAAAGTAAATAACCTTTATTCATATGTAATTTACATGAAGTAGTCATGCCACTCATTTCCATTTAATTAAGGTAATCGATTCACTTAGGCATCAATCTAAGACCACTTAGAAGGTGGATTGGGTGTAGATAATATATGGACAAGAATTTTGGTGGATAAAAACTATTAAATTTGAGTCATGGATAAAATATTGTGTGTATTCTAACCAATTAGGACATCTTTCTTTGGTCTATCATAGTGGGTCTCCGAACAAGAAGATATAGGAGTTTAGGAAGAAGGACTTTGTTGCTTATGATGGCTCTATAGTGGATCATGAGAAGGATTTGGTTTGTGATGGATTTGCTTGAAGAACTAGAAAGGATTATGGTTATGTGAGTTTGGGTGATGTTGTGATGTTGAAATAAACATAGGTGCTACCTACTAATTTGAAGGTTAAATGAATTTTTGACAGATTGAAATGGGACTTACAGGTGGTGATCCCTTCAAGTGTAGTTGTGAATCAGGGAACTGTTGCGGATGTAAGTGAAAACCATAGAGGAGTAGATGATACTTTAAATTGAGGTCCTTTAGATGGTAATGTGGTTTCAGGGGGTACACTTGAGGAACCTCCACTGCTTGAGGGTACCTAGGATGGTAGTGGGCATAATCCTGAAATGAAGTCTCAAATGGTGGATGATAAAGGTCTCACAACTTTCTTGGGTTCTTCATATGCTGAAGTGGTGTTCCCAGGGAGTGGTATTAGTGTTAAAGGAAAGTAATAAGATTATAAAGAACCCCAGTAAGGTATTTATACAAGTTTCAGGACAATTTCTCGAAGGAATTTGGAATCTATTGAGTTGGGAAATCACTTTGAATGATTACCTAATGATGATATGGTTTAGTATCTTGAGGAAGATATGACTAGGCCCTCCATGGATGAGAAGAAGATCCCTGAGAACAAATCCAATGATAAATTTTTTGTATTTTAAGAAAAGGAAGTAGTTGAGGGTGGTAATATCCCAAGGTCTAGGAGAAGTAGAATCCAAAAAGGCATCCAAAAATAGATAAAGGATTACTCATATTTTCCACTTCCAATGGAGACACAATCTAAAAATAAGTTGAAATATAATAAGATGGATAGAAATACCCACCCCCAAGGCTACTTGTCAATAGTGAAAACCAAGTGATGTTCTTGATAACTAATTGGAACTTCTTATGAGCTTAGAAGAAGAAGTGGGTGAAGAGGTTCTGTCACTTAATTCTACTAGATAAGAAGATGCCAAAATGACGGGGAGGTATTTGAGGGTGACTCTCAATGATAATCAGTATACCTAGATCGAAAAGCAGGACATGATTCTTATTGGGGGATTCAAAAATGGGAAGATAAACCTTGATAAGTACATCCATTCTTGGGACATGCTGACGTTTCAATTTTAAGATCTCATATTGGATGAACCAAACACCTAGGTAAACAATCTATCTTGGAAGGTATTTCGGGATATTAAATCTGGTAGGCTTAAACTATCTTTTAATGGATCTGTTATATCATTTTGTGGTTGATCTTTTGGTTTCTCACTTTTTCCTTAAAAGTTTTTGAATTATAAAAATTTAATTTTTAGTCAGTAACTCGTCTTTAGGGAAACAATATTATACCATCTACCTTAGGTTGGTAGATGAACCCTCATCTGTTTTTGTCCTTTAAATCATGCTAGAATGTGAGAAATCATAAAAATATAAAAATTCCCTAAAAATAGGGAATATTAAATCACAAAAAATATAAATAAATATACTAGAATAAATGAATAAAGTAAGTAAGATGAATGAATCTATTACCGATTCACATCCAATGCAACTGAAGGTAAAGGAATCAGATATCAGATATAGATCTTAGCTCAAAGACAGGGTTAGAAGGAGTAGTACTCCCACACTTAGGAGAGAAAATGAACATGATTGGGGAGTAAAAAGGAGGAGAAAATCTTAAATTATGGTAAGGTAAAATGGGATTTTTACATTTTTTAAGAGGTTTATGGTTTGGAAACACAGTTTTCCATGCCATGTACCTAAACCATGTGAGACCACTGGTTAAGTGGCACTAAGGGTGAAGACCTAGGCACACCATTTGGAAAAACCATGTGGGCCCTTTTATCCTACTATAAATCTTAACATGGATATGATTCATAAGGTTCATAGTTATAACTAACCATGTGATCCTCTACATTTGTTACAACACTTGCATAATTGATTCGCATGGTTATCACTAACCATGTGATAACCATGAAACTCAGTCTATATTTCCAAAATTTAGAGCTCCAAGCTCTAGAAAAACCTCAAACACTATTGAAATACTCCTTATCCTCTTAATTACATTACTAGAATCAAACAAGAGGTTTTTTATAGCAAGTTAAGTATATGTACCTCTTTGAAAAATATGAGATGTTCAATATCAAGTAGATTCTAATTTTTTTAGAATTTGAATTATATATAATTTATAGAAGTTCATGAGGAATGGAAAGAGATTATAGGTGATAATACTAAATCCAAAATTCATTAAAAAGTAAAATACTAATTTTAATATAAATCTCTTGATAGTGAAACTATATAAATTCTCTTATTTAAATTGAGGTTGTGCAACAACCCCAAAAAATCTGGGAAAGTTGTGTATGTGATCAAGACCAACAGAGTGGAGAGATCAGAAGTTTCTAAAAAATCTAAGTCTGAAAATGTTTCTAATACTTATGGTTCTAATAAGTTTGAAAATAAAACTAAGTTGAAAAAGAAGACTATGGTTGATAATTGAAAGGTTGTTGGTCAACAAAGTTTTGATAAGAAAGATAATAATGTTGTTGGGAAATATATTGACAACTCTAGGCAGTATATAAGTTTTAGAGGAAAATATTATTTTTATGGATACTGTTGGTATTGTGGTGAATTTGGACTTATGAAAAATATGTATTGGTTTAACCAACAACATTATCACTATTACATGGATTACATAAGGGAAAGTTTGAGGGGGAGCTAGTCCCCTCAAAGGAAGAAGTATGATAAGGATTTTTTAAGAAATATGTGAAGGTTGGAGTAAATGTTGAAAATAAATTCCAACCTCTAGAAACAAAGTAAGATTAGTGTGAAAAGGTTGCTCACATATTGAAGGCATTGATTTTGATGATACTTTTTCTCTGGTGGTAAGGTTAAAAACAATCAAAATATTTCTTTCTATTACGGCACAATGAAGTTACAATTTTTTTCAAATGGATGTGAAATAAGAATATTTAAATAGTGATATTGATGAGGAAGTTTATATTGATCAACCACATAGATTTGGTGTTTGGAAATATAAAATTTATATCTTCAAGTTGATGAAAGACTTGTATGGGATAAAACAAGATCTGAGGTCATGGTATTTTAAATTGTATACTTGCTTGACGAATGTGAGTTTTATGAAAGGAAGAGTTGATAGTAATCTATGTATCAAAGAAATTCTAGAGTTTTTCCTCATCATAATTGTCTATGTTGATGATATTATCTTTTCTAGGAATGATAAAATAACTTGTGGGCTAGGATCATAATAAAAAAATCCCTTAAAACAAAAAATCACTTCAATTAAATGAATATACCAAATAATTTAACAAGAACGATAATCAACTCATACAATTAACTCATTATATTAAAACATATACCTCAAGAATGAAGGTAGAACTATTCTCCCTCAATAACGATGAACATGGAAGAGTATAATGGGTCCTCATGATCCTATATCCATAAGAAACAATATCAATCCTCTATAAAACCCATTAGATTCAAAATCACATTCCAATTGGATTTTAAAAATATGAGAGGAGAATAGATCTAGTATAAATCTATTAGGAAGAGAGGAAAACAGATAAAAAAAGCAACATACCTCAATATGATATGTCAAGAAAAAAGTATTTTTACTAATAATCCCAAGGGATAATACCCTAGAGTGTTGGGGAAAGTTTAGGAAGATCTAATATGAGATTAAGGGATGATTAATCTTTAAAACGACCAAGGGAAAAAGGGTAAAATCCAAAATTTTAACAATTCAGAAGGGGGTCACATGATTTCTTGAGGCTTGATACATGGTTAAACTAACTGTGCGCCTTAGCCATGTTCCCTTATTGTCCATTATGTTTTGGGTGGTACGTAGTTTTCAATGGGGGTCATCCAGTTTGGGTGAACTATGTTTAAACCTTGTGACACCCCAAGAAAAATACCAGACACTCTGTATGGTTCACTGGGCATGTCGCACAATTTGAGTAACCAAGATTAGACTATTCAAAACACCACTAGAACCTCACAAAGGAATATCTTACAATTACCACATGGTTAAACTAATTGTACGCCTTAACCGTGCACCTTTCCAGTTTCTCTCAAAACCCCTTATTTTTAACCTATAATCCCCCAAATCTTTTTGAACCCTTAAAAGAGAAATACCAAGGCCTAGATAAGGAATACCTGAGATCCAGTGGATTTTATAACACTACCTCTCAGTATCCACTTTTTCCACAATACAAAACTTTTAAAATATAACAAGTTTTCTTTTCATAAAATATCTCCACAATTTTAATCTTGGCCACATACTTGTCCCTACTTATCCTCAACACCCTAAAAATATTTGAATATGTGGTATGAGAAAAAAATCTTAGTAAGGGATATATGAAAAGGAAGAAATAAACTCGTTAGTCCTTGAATACTCTTAAAAATTTACATTTTCAAAATAAACTTTATGCTCTAAATAATAGATAAATCATGTTTTTAACTATTGGAACCAAGTAGGTTGGAGAAGGTTTTTGGAAGCTGGAAGAATTTTGTATTACAAGTGTTGTCTTTTATTGTCAAGGAAGAAAGAAATAATTTCTCTTTGTAAAAGTTGATAATCAGACTAACCATCATATTTAGTACATTGGACACACATTGCTTAAGAAATTATATCAAATTGTGAATATGTTTTCTAAAAGAAAAGGTTCATCAGACTCACCTTGGGTCTGGGAAGTGTTTTTATCATAATTAGGATCTAATTATAAATGAATACAATAAAAAACTAATGATGATTTATTGTTTTTTATTTAAAAAATGTTATAAGTTGTCTGAAGAAATTGTAATGAAATCCTTATAAAAGAAAGGGAGAGTGCTGCCAATCGTATTCAGGTTTGGTTGAAAAAAAAGATGTTACTGGAAGGATGAAAAGTTACAATACTTTCAATAGTAAGTTAAATGATTCTATGCTGATATTAAATATATTCAAAATCACGAGGAATTCATGATACAAGAATAAGTTTTTTAAAGAAGGAAGCTATTTATGTAATAGTTTTTTGTTCTCAAGTTCATCGGTATGAGGGCACTGGATGCAGATTTGTTTGAAGGCTAGAAAGGTTGATCGAAACATGTGTGAAGATGAAGATGCTCATTTTCAGTCATACTAATAAGTCACAAGAAATAAATCTTCAAAAAAATAAGTCAAGTTCTAAAATTTCATTGGTATCATAATATGAAAAGTTAATAAGTTTCTAATGTTGAAGCATCTAGAACCGGTCCATAGGATGTGGTGTGCCACTGCGAATTAGAGTCATACTAATACCAATTATCAGATGTTAATAGGAGGAAGAATTTTTTTTGTGAGAATTTTTTTGAGGCCAATAAAAAGAAAATTAAATTGGAAGTTTTTGGGACCAATAAATATAGATAAGAAGACAAATTAGTTGTAACCGATATGAAAAAGAAAATTAGAGATCAATCAATAATGAAATCAACATTTTTCTTCAAGATAAATTGTTGATTATTTTTCAGATGTGAACTTTTTTTCCTTATCAAGTGGATCAAGAGAAAATAAGTGCTCTAATTTGTTTTTCAAGTGGTTCGATAGATATAAGAACTATTTTGTCTTGTAACAATTGGGTCAAGGGCCATTATACTAGAGATTACATCTTTATCAAAGTGAAGCCGAGATTAATCCATCTGACACATAATGACACTGATAAATATTATCAAGTGTAAGATTACTAATATAATAAAAATAATAAAATAAGAATTGTTTTAACCAGCCACAAAAGTATTTTCAAGGGTTATATTGAAAAGATGTTTGAATTAGTTGTCGATGTGTCATCAAAGGGTACATCAAAATTGGAAGTTGGTTATGAGTATTATAATGATAAGACATTTGTTTTCTTGTTAATTTTTCAATTGGTGTAGAGAAACGTAATGAAGAATCCACTATCTTCATCATAATGAAGAAATAAAAATCATGATGATATTTGTAAATAAAGTTTGAAGAAAGATGAAGTTATGAGAAGAATTTAGAAGTTTCAAGAATAGTTGAGAAGCATTGAAGAAGTCAAGATGCACCTAAAATTCAAGGATAATTTATGTTTTGGGAAATTTGGTTGAGTGGGAAATATTTTCATAATCCCACCCTAATCATTTTTGGGTCACCTATAAATAGAGGAAGTACTTATTACTTTCTATTAACTTGTAATTTACATAAATGAAGAGAGAGAAACTCTGAAGTTATAGGGAGAATAATTTTCCAGATTGTGCTTTCCTGAGGAAGTTTTCTAGATAGAATAATAAAGTAGAAGTGACAAGATCATAATTAGAGTTTCTAGAATTAGACCAAGTAATTAGATTCTGATTTCTGGACTGAGGTAGAAGAATTTTAAAATTATCTCAACCGTATTATGATAAAATCATATTTCTATATTGAGAAATCGGAATGGGTAATTAGATTCGGAAATCAGGTTGAGTATCATTACAAAGTCTAGGGAAGTTCTTGAATGTTTCCGGGTAAGTAATTGAATAATTAATTTTAATTTTATATTTGTGAAAGTTGATCAAGAAACACCGTAACATGTTTATTACACAAATTGTATTACATACTTTTATTCTACATGAAGTACATGCACTATTTTATTGAACGTAGTGCTAAACAAGCATAAGGGCATATCCTACTCATTATATTCCACAATAAAAGATTGTTTTTAGTGGATTGTGAGGTATTGGATTATTTACAAACCATACCAAGGATAGAGCTACTCTTGTTGAATAATGAACCTTATAAATTCTTGTGTTTCTATGGATGTGTGTTTGATTTGTTTTCAGTAGAGAAATAAATCATTAACAGGAGGTGAAGGTTATTTCAAAAGTTAGGAAACTTAAAAAAAAACATCACTGATTCACCCTATCACCCTCTTAGTGATACTTGATATTGATTGGGAAATTATAATTTGTATCAGAGATGAAGGTTCCCTTTGTTTACTCTCTGTTGAATTTTTTGAAAGATTAGTTGTGATGGGAATTCTCAATTGGATGGACATTAAGGGGATTCTAGTCTTTCATGGTAAGTACAATCGTATCTAGAAATATATAATTTTTCCTTATCTTATGTCTCTTGGGTATGATGTTATTGAATATGAAATAGATGGATTTCCTCATATTGATGATAATGTTCCTCTTACATTTGTTGATAAGAATAATCTTGAGAATGATGGGAGGGTCAATAATGCTTTACTCTCATCACTTTCTACAAGTGAGTTTTTAAGAGTGAAGGGGTTTTCTATAGCCAAAGGTATCTGGGATAGATTAAAAAAAATTTATAAAGGAAATACAAAATTAAATATGGAAAAGTTAAAAATTTGGAGGCTTAAGTATGAAGATATCAAGATTGGTGAATACTAATTTTTTAGTGACTTATTTACCATGGTGAATGACATTGTCAGCACTATTAGATATCTTAGTGAAAAGTTAAAAAAATATATAGTTGTTGAAAAGATCTTGAGAATTATTCCCAATAATTTTCATTCTAAAGTTTCTTCATGGGAAGATAGAGATCCTAAAACATTATCTTTGGATGATTTTACTAGAACTATCATCACTTATGAAATGATAAGGGAGAAAAATATGAAAAGAAAAATAAAATTTGATAGGGAAATGTATTTCAAGGCTTCCTAGAAAGATAAGTCAAAGAAGATTATAATTGAATAAGAAGATGATGATTCTGATTCTGAAAATGATGTATATAAAAATATTGATTAATTTTTATCCTTGTTTTCTAAAAATGTAATAAATGGTACTTGTAAATATAAAGGGAAACTTCCCTTGATTTTTTTGAATGTGGAACTATTGGGAATATTGTAGATAATTATCCTTGAAAAAATAAAGAAGAGGATGGTGAGGAAGATGATAGAAGGCAGATAATATTATCGAAGAAACATGGTGATAAGGATAAATATTATTCCAAAGGTAAAGATAAAAAATTCTTTAAATCCAAAAGAAGAAGTTTCTTATATAAATATGATGAATAATATGATAGTGAGGTTGAATTTCAAAAATCTTTTGAGAAGGCTGGAGAAAATAGTTTCATTGTAATAGTGAATAGTGAATAGATCAGAAGTAGAAGTTCTGAAGAAGAAGAAAATCAACTAGAATTTAATTTGAAAGAATAATTGAAATAATGTCTGAGAAAGATTCAGAGGCTTGAGAAAGAAATCAGGAAGTTGAAAATTGAAGACTCTTCAATAAATAATAATAAAAATTTCCCTGATGAGAAAGTTAATGTTTTTAAATAGATTGATAAATTGAAGAAATATCCAAACAAAGAAAATAATTATAATGAACATATGGAAGTAAAGTTAAAAATAAAAGAAGAAGAGTTGGAACTTGTCTAAGAAAAAACTTTCTAAAGATTAACATAGGGTTAAAAGTTTTAATAATTATATCTCAAAAGTTAGTAAAATCTATGTAAAGGATAAACTTTAGAAAGATCAAAAATTACATTCAAAGATTGAGAAGAAATCTGGGAAAGTTGTGTATGTGGTCAAGACCAACAGTGTTGAGAGATCAGAAGTTTCCAAAAAATATAAGTCTGAAAATGTTTCTAATACTTATGGTTCTAATAATGTTGAAAATAATACTGAGCAGAAAATGAAGACTTTCATTGATAATAGAAAGGTTGATGGTCAACAAAGTTTTGATAAGAAAGATAAAAGGTTGTTGAGAAACATACTCACAACTCTAGGCAGTATAAAATTTTCAGAGGAAAATATTATTTTTATGGATATTTTTGATGTTGTGGTGAATTTGGTCATACATAAAATATGTGTTGGTTTAACCAACAACAGTATCACTATTCCATGAATTATAGAAGGAAAAGTTTTAGGGGGAGTCAGTCCCCTCAAAGTAAGATTTAAAAATAGACTCCAACCTCTGGAAAAAAGTAATATTAGTGTGAAAAGGTTACTCAAATATTGAAGGCATTGATTTTGATGAGACTTTTACTCTAGTAGCGAGGTTAGAAATAATAAGAATCTTTATTGATATTGTTTCACAATGAAGTTAATTTTTTTAGATGGATGTGAAATTAGAATTTTTAAATAGTGATCTTGAAGAGGAAGTTTATATTGATCAACCACGTGGCTTTGTTGTTGAGAAATATGAAAGTTATGTGTTCAAGTTAAAGAAAGACTTGTATGGGATAAAACAAGATCTGAGGGAATGGTATTCAAAATTGGATACTTTCTTGAGGAATGTGAGTTTTATGAAAGGAAGAGTTGACAGTAATATATGCATCAAATAAAGTCAATAGTTTTCCCCCATCGTAATTATCTTTGTTGATGATATTATATTTGCTGGGAATGATAAAATAAAAATGTGTTTCTTATTTTGTATGATTTATAACCCAAAAAATTATTTCATTTCTCTTAGAATGGATATCTCAAACAACTTTTTCATTTCTTCATTAAATCTCTCTCAAGTTCTTTTATCATTCCTCAAAAAGATAATTAAAGAATAATTTGATGATTCTGATTCCGAAAATGAGGTATGTAAAAATATTGATTAATTTTTATCCTTGTTTTCTAAAAATATAAGAAGGGGTACATGTAAATATAAAAGGAAACTTCCCTAGAAATGTTTTGAATGTGGATATTTTGGGAATTTTGTAGCTAATTATCCTTAAAAAAACAAAGAAGAGGATGGTGAGGAAGATGATAGTAAGAAGAGAATATTATAGAAGAAACAAAGAGATAAGGATAAATATTATTCCAAAGGTAAAGATAAAAAATTACTTAAATTCAAAAGAAGAAGTTTCTTATCTAAATATGATGAAGAAGAAGATAATGAGGTTTAATTTTAAAAATATTTTTAGAAGGCTAGAGAAAATAATTTCATTGCAATAGTGAATGGTGAAAAGATCAGAAGTAGAAGTTCTGGAGAAGAAGAAACTCAACTAGAATTTCATCTGAAAGAAGAATTGAAAGCATTTCTGAGAAAGATTGGGAGGATTGATAAATAAACCAGTAAGTTTAAAAGTGATTATCATTTAAAAAATAATCAATAATGTTTCCTTGATGATAAAGTTAATCTACTGAAATATATTGATAAATTGAAGAAATATCTAGAGAAAGAAAATAATCTTAATGAACATATGGAAGTAAAATCGAAAACAAAATAATAAGAGTTGGAACTTTTCCAACATAAACTTTCTAAATCTTAACAGAGGGTTACAAGTTTCAATAATTATATCTCTAAAGTTAGTGAAATATCTAGAAAGTATAAAACTAAGAAGGATAAAAAATTACATTCTAAGGTTGAGAATAAAGCTGAAGTTGTTTTTGAGAAGAAGAAAGCTGGGAAAGTTGTGTATGTGGTCAAGACCAACAAAGTGAGGATATCAGAAGTTTCTAAAAAATCCAAGTCTATAAATGTTTCAAATACGTATGGTTATAATAAGTTTGAAAATAATAATGAGATGAAAAAGAAGACTCTGGTTGATAATAGAATGTTTGATGGTCAAAAAAGTTCTGAAAATAAAGATAAGAAGGTTGTTGAGAAACATACTCACAAATCCAGGAAGTATGAAAGTTTCATAGTAAAATATTATTTTTATGGATACAGTTGGTATTATGGTGAATTTGGAATTCTCTAAAATATGATTTGGTTTAACCAACAACATTATCACTATTCTATGATTTACAGAAGGAAAAGTTTGAGGGGGAGGCAGTCACTTCAAAGGAATAAGTCTGATAAGGTTTTTTTGAAGAAATCTGTGAAGGTTGGAGTAAAAGTTGAAAATAGATTACAACCTATGGAAACAAAGTAAGATTAGTGTGAAAAGGTTACTCACATATTGAAGGCATTGATTTTGATGAGGATTTTTCTCTGGTGGAAAGGTTAGAAACAATCAAAATATTTCTTGCTATTGGTGTACAATGAAGTTACAAAATTTTTCAGATGGATGTGAAATCAGAATTTTTAAATAGTGATCTTAATGAGGAAGTTTATATTGATCAACCACATGACTTTGTTTTTGGGAAATATGAAATTTATGTGTGCAAGTTGAAGAAATCTGTATACGGGATAAAACAATATTTGAGGGCATGGTATTATAAATTGGATTCTTTCTTGAGGAATGTGAGTTTTATGAAAGTAAGAGTTGATAATAATCTATGAATCATGGAAAGTCAAGAGTTTTCCCTCATCGTAATTTTCTATGTTGATGATATTATGTTTTCTAGTAATGATAAAAGAACTTGTGGGATGGGCTACATAATTTCCATTAGAAAAACTGTGTGTCTCCTACTGCACTTCTATTTTTCCCCACACGGTTAAGAGTGACCATGTGGGTTGGGCTACACAGTTTCTCATTACTGTGTGGCCTAGTTATTTTTCCCGTTTTCTGGAACTCTGAGCTCTGAATGAGCCCTAGATGATCCTAGTAAATTCCTTAGACTATAGTACAATTTTACCAAGATCAAACCAAGGTTTTAAATTGGAAAACAAACGATATGTACCTTCGTGAAGAGGAAGTTCATTACAACCTCCCCTCCTTAACTCGTCCCCGAGTTGGACTTATGAGGGTAAAGATGAATCATCAGCAAAGAGTTCTGGACACTGAGATCTTATATCAGATTCCCATTCCTTGATCTCATCTTGTACTCATCTATGCCACTATAGCACCCGTATCAAAGTAACTAACCTGCTTCGGAGTGTCTTCACACTCTGATCAACAACAAGAACTGGGTATTCCATGATAGAAGCATACAAATCCAGATCAACCTCATCAAAATGAAAGACATGCGATGGGTCTGGATAATATCAGTGAAGTTGAGATACATGAAAGACATAATTCATAGACCAATATCTATAAGGAATCTCCAACTGTTAATCCACTGGTCTGATCTATTTCACAACCTCTAAGGGTCTAAAAAACCCCAGTGAGAGCTTACCCTACATCTGAATATATCTATGGCCCACCCTAGGTGATACTCGCAAGAAAACTCGATCTCCAACCTTGAACTGAAGAGGTCATCAATGTATGTTGTCATATGACTACTGTTTGGACTGAGTTATCATCATGCTCCCTTTGATCAACTGGATTTGCTCTGTAGTCATATGCACGAGATGTGGTCTAAGCATAGCTACCTCCCCTACCTCTATCCAGTATAGAGGTGAGTGGAAAGACCAACCTTATAAGGGTTCATAAGGATCCATCTCAATGGTAGCCTGAAATATGTTATTATAAGTAAACTCAATGAGGGGAATGTGTTTCTCCCAGGAACCCCCAAATCCAAGGAAACATGCATTTCAATCGGTCTGAGGGTGATAGGTCATACTTAGAAGCACCTATGTACCCAAGGCCTTCTGTAACCCCTACTGGAACCGTGATGTGAAATGAGTTTCTCTGTCAAAAACCATAGAATAAGGAGCTCCATGAATATGTACAACCTCTTTAATGTACAAACTTCCTAGATCATCTACCAAGAATGTCTCTCACATGGGTAATAAGTGTATGACCTTCATCAAATGATCAACGACAACCCACATTGCATCGTTTCTACGAGGTGATATGGTTAGACCAGTTATGAAATATATCGAAACATCATCCCATTTTCACTCGGGAATGAAAAATGACTATAAAATCCATACCAAACGCTGATGTTCTACATTAACCTACTAATAGGTGGAAAAAATGAGTGATGTATCAAAAAATATCCCATTTTATACTCGACCACCAATACTGAAATTGTATATCCTGATACATTTTGGTGACACTGGGATGAACTACCCACATTGAGGCATGGAATTCCTGCATCAACTCCTCTATGATGTATGTAGATACCCATACACACCCATGGAATAGTAAGATATCATCCCCATCCACAATCACACCTGAAGATCTATCATCATCTGAGGTGCTTTCCCTTAGGAAAAGGCATTCGGGATCAGATAATTGCCTCATCCTTACCTATTACAAAAGAGTAGAGGTCATGGATAAGGTTGTAAGGATAGTCTGACCATGATCCTCCTGAACATCAATGTCCATCTCTGAGAATAAATAAATGAGCTTCCATTCTCTACTGGCCTCCTGAACCTCCTGAGTTTGAGTCTTCCAGATCTGAGTATCGGCCACTGCATTGCCTTTACCAGATGTGTAAGCAAGATTGAAATAAAATGATTGTAGGAACTTGACCCACCTGCGCTGCCTGAGATTTAGACCCCACTATGAAAATATGTATTTATGGATTTTTTGATCTGTATATACCACAAAATTCTCTCCAAGTAGACAGTGTCTCCAACAGGATAGAACATGAACTAGAACAACTAGCTCAAGGTCGTGCATCAGGTAATTCTTCTCATGAGGTCTCAACCATCAAGACTCATATGTGAAAAATGTATAATAGTCCTTAAACTCCTAAAATACTTCTTCACAAGATTCTAACTATATTAATTTCACACCCTTATTTTTCAATCCCATAAGCAGCGCTGTAAGGCATGACAAATCCTGGATGAAGCGTTTTTAATATCAAGATAGCCCCAAGAAACCAAAAATGTTAAAGATGTTTTTGAGATGCACCCAGAAAACTACATCTCTCACTTTCTCTAGGTCTACTGAAACCCTTGACTCTATGATGATATGACCCATGAAGTGGACTTTGCCAATCCAAAATTGGAATTTAATAAGATTATCATAAAGTTGATGCCCTCTCAGTGTATTCATCACGATCTAAATATGGTTGGAATGTTTGTGTCTAGAGTGTGAATACACCAAGATATCATCAAAAAAGACTACCATGAATGAATCTAGATAATGGTGGAAAACCCAAATCAAATGATCCATAAAAATAGTAGGTGTGTTCGTGAGTCCGAATGGAATAACCATGTACTTTTATAGACTATACCTGCTTCTGAAAGTTGTGAAAGGTATGTTCAATGACATGAAATGCATCCGATGATAGCCCAAACTCAAATATATCTTTGAAAACACCTTCACTTCTTGGAGTTTATTAGAGAGTTTTTCTATTCTAGGTAGTGTATATTAGTTATTTATTGTGAACTAGTTCAAAAAAGGGTAATCCACACAAATCCTGAGAGTACCATCCACCTTCTTGGAAAAAAAGACCGGTGAATTCCAAGGATAAGTAATGGGGCGTATAAATCCTTTAGCCTCTATATCCTACAACTATTTCTTGATTTCTAGAATCTCCTTAGGTGATGTCAGGTAATATGGAATGGTCCCTGGTGTTACTCCTAGAACTAGATCGATAGTAAAATCTACCACTCACACCGAGGGTAGACTAGAGAAGTCATCAGGAAAGATATCCCTAGAACACTCCACTACAGGTGGGAAAACAGTGGGTTATAACCACTGATCATCTAAGAACAGACTAGAAATTTGAGTTGTCATAGTCCCAAACCTATGCTGCTCGAGTCCAACTCTAGTTGCATTGACATATTATTCTTTCTTATGCACATGCCTAATTCCCTTTAGTGATGTAAATGCCACCCTCTGATGATAACAATCAATAAGGGCTCAATAGGTAACTAACTAGTCTATCATAATTATTATGTCAAGTCCCTTCATGTAAAGTATGAAAAGATTCCATACAAAAAGATATCCTTCTATATTAAGGGGACAATCCTTACACTGGAGAACACCCTCTGATCAGATACCTAATGGGGTGTCTCACATCATAACACTATAAAAGTGATTGATCTTGAGTTCCATACTCTCAGTTATTTCCTCAGATATGAATGAGTAAGATGAACATGTGTCAAATAAAGTAGAAACTAAAGTAAAGGATACTAGAATAGTACCTCGTACAGTAGAAGGTCTGGAACTATGCTCCTTCGATATAGTCTAGACTGCATGTAACTGGCTTGTACCGCTTCCATGAGTCAGTACCTGACTGCCTCGAGCAAGCCCTCTCTACTGGAACTGATAATCATGAGTCAGACTGCCTCTTCCTCGACCACCACATTGGCATGATTAGCTAGTGGTATTCTAGATTCATTCTTGATGTGATCCTACCGACCCCGCTCAAGATCATGGAACAGGTGTAGATCCCCACTCGTTAGGTGTTGATGGAAAAATTCTGCAAAATCGATGAATATGGCCTATCTTGCTGCAATATCTGCATTCCACTGGATCATGTAAACACTGAGGATTCATGTGTTCTGATTTCCCGCATTGGTATCATATTATAAAGATGTCAACATGAAGAGCTTGATTGATGCTACCTCCTCAAGTAGCCTCAGAAGCCCATTCTTCTCAAAGGAAGCACTGATAGATGTAAGTTCTGAACCACCCTGAATCGCACCATCATCTTCCCTAAAATTTCTTGTTATACTAAGGGATTGGTTGACTATTTTAGAAATAATAGTCAACCTGAATACATTGACATGTGGCTGAATGGCGTAAACTAGCCCATCCTCAAATAATATGGTGGTCATAAGATCATCAACAGCTAGAGTAAGAGTGAACTGTTGCAGCTCCATGAAACGAGTAGAGTATTCTATAATAGAAATACTTCTCTACTATAGGTTCATGAATTTTATATCTCTGTAAACCCTCGGGGTATGGGGAAAGAAATAGTCATGGAACATCATCTAGAAATGTTTCTAGACCATATCTCTATGCCAATCTGTTTGGGTAATGACATCCCACCATCACATAGCAGAATCGCGAAGCATATATGCAACTAGTTTGGCCCTCCACTTTGGAGGAATATATAGATGCTTGAATATAGATAAGATCACTTCGAGACAAGACTCAAAAACATGAGGTCTTCCATCCCATGAAAAGGTGGGAGGATGCTGCTGCTGGAATTCTTGAGTCAACACTGCCATACTCGAGGCAGGTCGAACAACACTTTACATCGACTGTAACATATGTAGAAATCCCTCTCAGAACTGGGTGTTGATGCCCATATCAAGGACAAGAAGAGGTAAAATAGGTGAAAATGCAAGAGGATTGACTGGAAGATCAAGGCTCGCCACCTCTAGTGCATGATCGTTACTACCATCTGGGCATGAGATTGGAGGAAATCATTATGGCATGATAATACAATACCAAACACACACCTCATGAAAGATTTAAGCAACTGAAAAGATTGCAGATAGAAAACTAGGACATGTATAAAGCTTTTCTATAGAAACAATCACACCTATCTTCCTACTTCAAAACCCAAGTCTAGATGGTATAAGAGACCATGATGGCCATAATAACATAAGATATACCCCACTACCCATTACTAAGGCTAGGTTTGGGTATAATTTTCTATGTCAAATATATATAAGATGACTATTTTCACTTGAAACATTATATTCGTTTTAAAATTTTTCTCATTAAAATATTTAAATCATTTTTAAATGGTTGAATTAGGTGGATTACCACTTCCGATCCATATGGGCCCATACTTCTTATGAACCAAAATATGACATCCACTTAACCCACACTATAACACATTCCAACCCATGCAACCAATGGTCCATGGCTCAACATTTCATAATTAAATGATTAAGGTGTTTGCTTTAACCTACTCCGGAAAACATTGTTTGGTGAAGGCATATAATTTAAGTATCAATTATTTTTTCTATTCCCTAAAAGAAGTTTCAGCACAATTCAATACACATTCAAGACACTAATAATATGTAACAGGCAAAAGCACACTGAAAATAGATGTGGCATGACAAAATGCATAGAATATTAGACCTATGGTGCCTATAATGATGAATGTAATGCAAAACCATCATCACATTGGGCCATGATAAAGAAATCATCATTCCAATCATATCAATAATAATAACACCATAAAAAAGTGCAACACCCAATGGTGAAATCGTATCAACTCTAAATGGTATGATCAATAACTGAAATTTCCCATTCCAGGTAATTTGGGTTTCCCCTATCCATTGGTTAGCTACGTACAAGAATAAAGTCATTTCCAAATCCCTTTAACTCCTAATCTCTTTAATAATACTCAAATATTAAGACAAAGGAAAATTATTATCTGATACCACTTTGTAACATCCTGAACTGGGGTCCACTTAACCCGTGCCCCAATCCAGTGGGTCACATGACCTCAAGCGTGCCTACCCATACACCAAAGGCTTTGAACTAGAAGTAAGGGTGTGAAGTTGGTACAATGGGGAGACTATACCCTATTATTAGAGTGTCATAATTAATAACAACAATAAACATACAATAGTGGAAGCATATATAAATAGAAAGAATAAATATAGAAACAGGAGAATAAATAACTGAACAACTGAATAATACTCAGAAGCCACTAGCAAGAGTCATATACATGGACGTAAGGCATAATGATATACAAAAGGGAACATAAGATAGACATATATAAAAAACTACAAAAAGAACAAAAATCTACTCCACTAGCATTCCAAGTGAATGCTCGGTCTTCTGCTTCTATGAACCATCTCTAAGTAAAATGTATCAACAACCTAAAGCAGGGACCTTTCCCTTATCTATACATGTAGTCATATAATCTTCTCAGGTACCAAATATAGACTGAGTAGGTGTGAGATAAAATCTTACTAGGTCACCACCAACGGTTTCTAGAAGAAATCCAAGCAGCGTTCATAACTAAAAAATGTATATACAATAGTAATTAATTAACAGAGCTAAATAAATAAACAACAGCCCGCTCAGGTTCCTAAAGGACACCTGATAACTCTACCTAGTTTAGCTCATGGCCAGGATAAAATTCTGATCACTATCTATATATATAGTAATATATATATATATATATATAATAGTTATATATTGCATCCACCTATATGAACTAAGTACGTGCAGACGTAAGTGGCCATATACTTGAAATACCAATTGCTGGTTAGACTGAGGTGTAACAAAAACATCCATGACCAGTCTAATGAGCCTATAAGCTCAAGAAATTGGGTACATTCCCTAAATCTCATATTGAGTGAGAGACTTCATGCTCATCACTCAATATGGAGAGTTTTCCATCATGTCAACACCCAAACAAGGGATGTGACACGTCAAGCCCACTGTCTTACTAGTGTTAGTGGTGTGAGACATCTTTCTTGACACCCGATGTAAGGGAGAATGATACCGTCATGCCCAACTAAATCCTAACCATCGTACCAAAGCCTATGTCAAGACATAATTGTAATTATGATATTAAGCATGAGGAAATACCTATCATGTATACCATTAGTAAAGTCCATTATAAGCATGAGATTACAATTCATATAATCAAGTTCACTATTTTCAAAGATGAGGCATGGCCTTACCACCCCCTTACAGTTCATTCCATTTAACCCATTTAATTTATTTAAGGAAAAGCGAACCAACATGTATAAGCCATTATAATCAAAACCATTTAATTTTATAAAACATGGAAAAAACATTTATAAGGATCAAAGGGTTATTTAGAAGGTGACATGGTCAACTAGGAAATTGCCTACATGGAAAATTAAAATTATAGGTGGGATAAACACTTAATTGGTGCCTTGGTTTCCATTAAACATTTATATAACAAGGGAAATTCCATTTACAAATATATCCAATAGTGATATAGGAGTTCCAGGCATCTGGAACAATTAACCACAAGGGGAAATTCACTTGGTGCACCCAAGGGGTGTCCATAAATGTGGTAACCATCCTCTAAAATACTAAATAGGGATCAAAAGATGTTTATCACGATGCATTGATCAATTTTATATGAAGAAATCAATTAAAAGGAGACACACGATAAAGGTCGGTATGCATCACAACGACAAATCTATGAAACATAAAATCTCATGGGGAAAATGACGAGTCCACCTACCTCAAGGTCGTATATTACTCCTTGCTTGATATCGACCTCAAATTATTATTATGTTGAAATAAATCTAATAAATGGTCCAACACATTTAAAATAGGGACAAAATGGTTGCACCTAAATAGCACAATAAATCTAGAAATAAACTTAGCTTAATGGTAAGAGACAAGGAGATATTACCTTAATGAATCCAATGCCTTTCACCATCAAAATATAGGGCACACAGTTTCCCTAACCATGAAAAAACTATGTGAAATACCATTATCAAATAACTACAGGTGGTTTACACGGTCGTGCACCTAGAGTCACACGGTTTCAGACAAATCGTGCAGCTCCTACTGAACTTCTATTTTTCCTCACATGGTTAGGAGTGACCATGTGGGATGGGCTGCACAGTTTCTCCTAACTGTGTGGCCCAATTATTTTTCCCATTTTTCAGAACTCTAGGCTCTGAACAATCCCCAAATACTCCTGGGACCTTTGTCTATAGTACACTTTTACCATGATTAAAGAAAGGTTTTAAATTGAAAAACAAATTATCTATACATTCATGAAAAGATGGGTCATTTCTGTCCCAATGTCCACTGATTCCACAGAAAAATTTTTCATTAAAGAAATATGAGGCTCTATACATCCACTACTCACCTGAAAACTCCACTTTCTAATGAAAACTACATGTTGGACCTCCATATCCAAGAACATGACTCACCTTTGGAAGCATTCAATAAGAACATGCATGGAATAAAACCAGTCGATGTCGAGAATGGAATCATACAATTATATCTATAGAAAGAAAAGATACCAACATGATTGATGTGGCCCCATCACCGGTCTACACCCCTGACGCATATCAAACAATCTGGTCTCTCTTCTGATCGATGTAGTGAACACCAAGGGCATGGGAAACAACTTTTCATCTAGTCCCGAAGTATGGAATTTAGTGGGTGAAGAAAAGAAGTGTGAAACTCCTGAATCAAATAAGGTATAAACAATAGTGAAAAATAAGCTGATTGTACCTCTAACAATCTATGGAACCTCTAGTGTTGCTACCTCCACTGCATGCAACTATCCACACCCAATCCCTTGGCCTCTCTAAGCCACCTCCACCGCCACGCTTAGGTTTAGGTACCTAAACATGAGGAACATCTCGAGGTTAGAATTTTCCCACTCTAAATCCTCTCAACAGAGATTAAGCCTACCACCCTTGCTACTGAAATAGTCTTATTGACAGCTGCTACTGAGGCTAATGCCAAACCTATCCATACCCACCAAACTAATCTCAAAGAACCATTGGGCACTGATCCTGATGATAAATATGACCCCCAAAAGAGAATCACACTAGCCCAAGACCCCTAGGAATGGAATGAAAAATGTTGGCCCAGATGGTTGAAAAAAAACTACTAAGATTGTCTCCCTACTGGTCGAAGCCTTGAAGGACCTAACACCTGAGACCTACCACTGGCAACTCTGCTTCTTGAGGAACCTTACTGGTTCCCTTCTCGTGGTAAACCTCCTTACGAGTGCATACACTCAATCACCTCCTCCTTCTTCTCAACCCCCATATACATTGACAAAGTAAAAGAAGTAAATGCATTCTAGATTGAAAGACAAAGTTCCTTCTCAAGATGCTGCGCTTGGGACTCCTCATTGGGAAAAATATTCGGAGAAAAATTTAAAAATTCATTGAACCTTATTCTTAGATCCCGGACATACATACTTCCCTGTTGAAGAGAGAATAACTTCTACCACTTCACCTCCTTCATGGTTGAAGAAAGGAAATCCATTCAGAACTCTTTATGAAAGTCAACCCATGAAACATCTATCTCCTTGCACTAACCAAAATACAACATCCACCATTTGATGCCAGCTCCTTACATCTAACTAATTTCCAATGGGTACCATTACTCTACTGGATCCTGGATCAAACTAAAGGTCATCTCAAGATCCTCCAACTAGTTCTCTATCTCTATATCAGAAATTCCACCCTCATAGTTCCCCAAACCTTCCATTGAAAGGTTCACAACATCCTCTGCCACTGATCATCCTCCCCAACCAGATCAACCCTTCGATAATCAACTGAATCAGCCTTCTGAACCTCCACTACCTGAACCACATGCAGATGAAGAATAGGGTCCAGTTGAAAAGAGAAAAAATATTTCCTAAACTTGGAAGTATGATTTTTTTAAATATTTATTTAATCCATTATAAACTTTCCAAAACCGCCCATTTCAAACATGAACATGATTCAAACATGATGCATGTATCTCTCTTTGGTCTCTACCCTACAAGTGGTGTCGCATAACTTGGTCATTTGGTAGGTTCATAGTCTTTGAATAGAATCACAGGGACCCTAAAATCTTGTGTCATATCCAATCTTCCATGTCTTATGTCATGCACCAAGATCAAATGACGTTGTTTCCCTACCAACCCATGAAATTATCACAGTACCTAACTCCAAACTCTATCCTATCTTTTAGACTTCATTTGACACCACTCTATCACAACCTCCTCCCTCCAAAGGTACCTCCTCCTAGGCCAATAATGAAGGAATAAAGATAATGACCCTGAGACCTAACCTCAGTAGGTTTTGGGTTGATGACTAGCACCATGGGTATAAAATTTTCAGAAATGGGAGGAATTACCCTTTATAATAATATGATCAGAAAATAGGATAAATCAACCCCAAAAAACACCATGAAATAATATAAAAAGGAAATCAAAACCATCCCACAATGAATATAAAAGTAAAATAGATACAAATAAAAGTCTACAAATAAATACCTTAAATAAAAGATAGGGAAATGACACAACAACAGATCCAAATCCTGAGAAAGAAATTTCCAACATGGTCTACAAATTCCTATTGAAAACTTGAAAAAAGTTCACATATACGCAGAGTTGGCATACAAGTATACTCAGTAAGGTTATACAGAAGTCCCTCATTCACATGTGAAAGAAGAATACTAATGCACCAGTGAGTAAACATCATAACTAATAGCATATAAGAAGGTCAACAATCCAATCTCATCTCCACTATGACAAACTCACTAAATAATGCATCAAAGTATAATAACATAATATGAACCATTTGATGTGGAAATGTAGGGAGTCACAACGATAGAAAGAACTTATTCATAGAAGAGTAAAAGGAAAAAAGAAGAAGAAGAATAACTTGGACACAAAGATTTACGTGGTTTGAGAATAATCCCTACATCCATGGAGAGGTAAAATTTCACTATGATTCTGGAGGAAAATTTTTAGAGGGAGTATCTAAAGTTTCTCACACATAGAAACCCTAGCCTGAAAATGGGCTAAAAAAGGAGAAAGATGATCCACTATTCCACCAACCGCATAGAAAGTCTGCATCACTATAGTGAAATGTGAATTGTAGTTCATGTTGAAATAGTGTTGTGGCCACACAAGTTTAAAGTGATATAGTGGCTGGCGGCTAGAAGTCTGTATCACTACAGTACTGTTGACTCCAAAGTCCGCACTGCTACAGTTCCTTATTGGTGTCAGTCAGTTAGCTCTACTATAGTGGTCTGAGATACTACAGTGCCCCAAATTTTGGTCTGGGGCACTTTGGTCCCCAGACCCCCAGAGTAGGGGCGTGTTTCCCCAACAACACCCAACGAGCTCACCATGGAGCTCAACCCACAAAAGTTGTGGCCTGATGCACAGTACGAGCCATAATATTTTGACCCAAATATTATCCAAATTTGATCGGGCTACACCAATATAACACCATATCAATAAAATGGTACCCTACACTGATTTCCCACTAGGTTTCCTCTATTACACTGTAACTTAGTACATCCTAACCACCCTATATCTTCCACACATCACATCACATATCATCTCGCCCCAAGAAACCTGACCCATCACATCACATCACATCTTTCCCAAAGACACCTGAACCATCACATCACATCACATCTCACTTAAAGACACTTGGGCCATCACATCTCATCACAACCATAACCAGAAATAGCATCTTGAACATGAAGGAAATCAACCTCAAGCCCTCCTCATAATATGAATTACCTCCACCATAAGCATCATCTCGTCAAGAAACCACCACTATTTCAGTTTTGACTTCTGGCCATCATAGCCCATGAATATCTAACTCAACTGGAAGTGAGAGCAGGGAAGAGTGGGTAAACCAGCTATCCATCCTCACTATCAGAATGTTGGGAAAACACCCCCAAAACATTTGGTTTTTGATATGGAGTGCTTGACACGGGTGGGGTGCATATAGTAATCATAATGAACATATAATGTGCATATATATAACCACACACATGCCAAAATTATGGGATTATAACCAAAATTCTAACCAACACACAACACCACCACCAAACCCCACAACACCGCCACTTTCACTATCACTACTAAATGCAAAATTCCACACAACAAGACACAAACCACATTCCACCCTTTACAAATTAATCCAATTTATAGATTTATCATTTCTAACCAATTCCATTTAAACAACCCATTCATTTCATATTTCTAGCCCATTTATTTAATATTAAACATCAACCATATTTAACCACACAACCCATTTTAGTCCGTTCATCCATTAACCAATTTATTCCGATACTACCCAGGAAACTAACATATCACAATACCACACAACACAACACAAATGTCCTCCCTGTGTCAACTAGCCCACACTACCACTATCACAACCACAACCACCTCCTCTCCACAAATCGCCACATCACCAACACTTTCCATCATGAACACCCCATAGCACGACCACACAAATCATCACATCCACCCCCATATCACAACTGCCAAGTACCATATCCAATTCCCATCACATCATCACCCCACAACAAAACCACACATCATCACCTCACAACACAACCAAAAATCACAACACTTTTCACATCACATTCACATAACATTTTATCATGTTTATCTAGGGGATTTCTGTAACGCCCCAACCCCAGTTACACAGAGTCGGTGCATTATTACGTATCATTGGCATGATCATAAAAGATCAAGTCTTGAAAGATTGATTATTTTAGTATCCTTGGAAGTACCAGATATATTCATAAGGATTACATTACATCATAAAATGGAAAACTACAACAACATTGTCTCCATAGACAACACTAAGATCCCATAGACTATCCCTCAAGGTCAGTCATAATATACTTCTTTGCATCCTGGGAAAAAATAAAACATATAAAGGGGTGAGATCAGATTCTCAGTAAGGATAACATTATAACGAAAACTTTCATAAATAAGCATAAACATTTAAGGCAATGTATAACTAAAACAAAAGCCTTTTTAAACTGGAACTTCAGTGTAATATGGAAAAGATAAAATCAAATAATTCCATTTACTTATTCACATGGATATTCTACTAGTCGAATAATCACATGAAATATCAATAACCCCTTTCATAATTATGGAATGCATAATGCCAGACTATCATAACCACATAGTCAAGGCCTTGTTCCAAGACTACAAATAAGATTTTGTCAAGGACTTATGCGAAGACACTAGTTTGTCTCATGAGACCTACGGATGCATCGAGGAGCTATAGCGGGCTCCACTCGTCACTTACTAAGTCCAATGCATTCCTTAAACTAGCATTTAAAATGTCAATACTTTATCCACAAACCATGAATGGTATAAAAATAGCACATCTACAGTCAAACATAACTCATTCAATACAATATGGAAGATTGTATTGTAAAATATTAACCTCAATCAAGAATAATGAAAGATATTGACATATATGAAAATAATCATCAAACCTATTTGATAGAAATATCCTCCTTTTTCTGGAAAACATTTAAAAGTCACACTATTTGTCAAAAAGCCATTTACAAATATATTTTTGAATAAAAGTGTACCATACCACTTTGAAACTTTTAAAAGTAATTTTAATTTTAAAACATTAATTTCCATATAAATAAATCCTTAAAAACATTTTTAAAACATGGATACTTATGAGAAAGATTTAGAATAATAAATCTTTAAAACATTTAAAATGATATTTTAGTTAGAGTTCCAAACCAAAAGAGAGACACTTAAATACAATTAATTGAGGTAATAAAAACTTTATAATATCATGAGAATACATGGATTCATGATATACTATGTCAAAGTACATTATATACACCATATAAAATTGAATTGGTGTATAACAATAAAAAAGTCTCAATGGAATGTAAATTGAGATGAAATATCTTAGAAAGACTATATCCTTAGGTTTAGGATAAATCAATGACATAATTATGTGTGAAAAATATAAATACACTCAATATGATTTGATATTCAGTGTAAATCAATCATAGGACATTCATACATATTCTTGTAAAAACAACACCAATGAATTGGATATTTAACTCAACAAATGGAGATTGAGCTAAAATTTCTCTTATCAAGTTCATATCGATGACTTAAAAATTTATCAATGGAGTGATTATGTGTATCAAAAGTCTATCCACAAAAAGGGGAGTGGAAATTATGACATAATAAAATTAATAGTTATTCCACACATAATCTTGGAGTAAAATAATCAATGAAGTATGCGTAAAGTCGAATGAGTGGAAATTGAAATTTCAAATTCCCATATCGATTTGGTAACTTACGAAACATACACCCATGAAAGAAGGATCATTAAATGATGATGTAAATATCCATAAATTAAACTATATTACACAATGAATACAATCATGGGCAGTACACACACCACATGCAATAAATAAGTGGTGAACAATGGAAATCTCACAAAATTAAAAGTGAGATAAGAAACCCCTTACTTTGTACTTTTTACTTGGTTGAGGGTAGTTTAACCTCCTGTATAATGATGAAATAATTTTTATTTAATTATAAAATAATCATATACATTAATATGATATCATATATGATCTTTTAACATTGATTTGTTAATAATATCTTAGTATTATCGTCATTTCAGGTGTTAACAGATTCATTTTCCTTTATATTATTTATTATATGAGACATATTTTTTATGGATGGGATGCATATTATTCATATACAGAATGATATTATGTCTTTAAACATTAATTTTTACCATAAAATGAAAATTATTCTTGAATGGATACGATGACGAATGAACCTCATCGCGTTCGTGGAGACTGTAGTCCGTACATACGCATGAGCAACAATATCATTCTTTTGATATTAAAATAATATATAATTAGATGGTATATCATATATACAGAATAATTATCATGCTATATTTATTATTTACATAAATTACACATCATTATTATACCCATCCAAATAATAATGTATTGAATAACAATTACACCACGGCGTGGAGACGGTAATCCGTGCGTACGCACGTATGGTGACATGTCATTCAAAGGATGAATAGAATAATGAAGATGGTTGTAACATATTTATAATAACATCACAGTATATATAATATATTGTAGTTATTATTTTATAATGTAAATAACAAAGAAAGAAGAAGTGGAAGAAGAAAAGAACTTGAAAGAGGTTGGTGAAATTATTACCTCTTCTTCGGGTTATTCTTTTTTGATTTGATCAAAAGGACTCCTTAGGTTGGCTTTATGATAAAAATAAGGCCTCTAGGTTGAATTTAGGGAAGTTGGGAGGATATTTGGGTAGGTTTTGGCCGAGCCAAATGGATTTGAAGGTGTGAATTAGAGAGAAGGGGGAGTGCCCTTTTATAAGAGGGGTGAGGGGCACCTTAGGAAAATATAAATATATTATTTTATAATAAATTCATATTAGGTTTATAATGGATTCCAACTAATTTATTTCAAGTATAAGGTGGGTATAAGTCGAAAAAAATTAAACCAATAGGTTTTAGACAGGTTTGGGTAACTCTATTAACCTTATCTTTTAGTTTTAACTCTTAGTTAATTAGTTTGACATTTACCATGTCTCTTTATATTTTTATATTATATGGTTATTAAACTTACTATAAACTTCCAAGAGACCCCAAAGTGGTTCATTAATGATACATATATCATTATATAAGTCCTTTGGTCGAAAATTATATTTTTAGAAATATTATATCAATTTATAATATAATATTTGTTTTAAAAACTCCTTTATGTCAATTTTGACACTATTTAATAATTGATTTTTGTTAAAGTCTTAAAAACTTTATTAATTCTAAAAAAATTCATTTAAGAAATCCTAACATGTCATATTAACCAATAAAATTTTTTTATGTCATCAAAACTTTCAAATTATATTTATTTTAACATTTATAATACCAATTATTTGATTCTTTCATTAATAAGGAAAATACTTTATGATTATTATGTCATAAATAAATTTAATTATTAAATGTCTAAAAATCATAAATAAAATACCATTATGTAGGAAATCTTTTTATATTTCTAATTAATATTTATAGTCAAAAATATAATATTAATAACCCTATGTAAAAATTGTTTTTCTAAAAGATATATGCTTATGTCATTTTTGTATTTACTTTAACTTAATTAATATAAAGTGTCATTATCACTTAAAAGTAGCTCCATGGGGTCCCAAAATCAACCCAAAGATGACCATGGTCGTACATGTATCACCAAATAGGTTTAGGATACGTTTCAGAGTAATTTAATATTATTATAATATTATTTATTTACCCTTCTTTACCAAATTTACCCTTTAACCATGGTAAATAAAATATTTACCGAAGTAATTATTCAAAATGTATAAAAAATAAAAGTTACCTATTTAAACAATTTGGACCTCCTGATTCTAAATATGGAATCCATTTTTCTAAATTCAAAACACAGAAGTGGCAGAAATTAATTTAAAATTAATTCCCGTTGTCAAAACAAAAAGCGTGTTTTTATGAAATAATAACTATCAAAAGATTGACACTTGCTTATGTCCGGTTTAAATGTGAAATTATGTCCAATGACCAACATTGTATTAAATGGTAAAAATATAATATAATTATACTTTAAAATCACTCAAATTCATAATTTATCAATATTAATTATTTCGATTAAAAAGTTTTTTTTAATTAAAATTTACTAATTTTTAGTATTCATAAAAATATGAAAGTTATCAGAAAAGTACCAAAAATTTACCCTAAGATAATTTTTATATTCAGAATCCAAAAATGAATTCCATTTTGAAAGATAAAATTTATAAAATTTCAAAAAGTGGGTATTAATATTCATAACGACTAGTTTGATTGGTTGTGGTGTGTTAGAACTTGAAGTTGCGTACAACACACGCTACTGTATTATTCAAAGAGAAGCATACCATGGAAGCTTGGGGTGTTACACTTTCATTACATTCCATTTCTTTATTCAAGATTATTCTTACATAAGACAATAATCTCCCAAGGAAACCATTTTATTAACCAGATATAAGTGGTCAACCAATTTCCATTTTTGGTGATACCAAACAATAATAGAACAAGGTTTCCACAACACATCAAACACAAAGCAGAAAAAGTCCCCAATGACCACCACTTTCAATAAGATATCAATCCCGAACAATCACAATATCAATAATATCAAAAAGTTGTAAAGAATGCGATTTCATTCCCCTTACTCTTTCAATTTCAATTATAACTATTAATTTAATTCATTAATATAGATGCAAAATATCTTCCCAAAGGTAAAAAAAGCATAAAATATTTTTCATGATGCATTAGGTGAGAAACGAAGGATCCCCTACATCAAATGGAGATTTCTGATCTGCTACATAAGGTTGTAACAAGGGGGAGACCACCACCGAATACCAAAATGAAGGAGAACACCCTTACCATCCTAGAACACAACAACCACATCAACCTATTACCAAAAATTCATCAAAACAGTAGGTTCCACTTGACAAAAACCTCTCCCTCATGGATTTCTAACCTCAACTACTCTTTCTATGACAACCTTGTTTATAGAAAGATTCTAAAATTATTGTCGATTTATGTCTTTATATTCTCCCATTAGGTTTTCCTCAATGTATGTTGAGAATATTAAATTTATAAACCTACCAATACTTGTGTTAATGGGAATCACATATTCTATATGACTGACTTTAATGGTTCTTGGAAGCATTCCTTTATCTCTGACACTGCTTTCTCAAGCATGTTGTGAACCCTAAGCATCTAAATTATGAATAATTGCTTTAGTGTTATGATCTAATTTATGTATAATTTCATCAATTAAGGAAAAAATATATTTGGTATATTGGATGTGTGTTTGAGTAGTATGGATAGATAAATCCATTATTTCTTCATTCCATGATTGATTATATTGAATTTTATGAAATTATTCCAAAATTTTCCATGTTTATACATCTCATACAGATAAATTAAATGCTTTATAAACATAATTTATTTGTTATTTATTTACTCATGTCCTTATAATATGTATTAAATAATTATTATAGATTTAAATTATATATTTAATTAGTGAAAATGTAGGATTATTTGAATTTTTGGTCTTGAATCAGGGGTCATTTTTAATTTCTGTACATGGTCATGGAATCTGATGTTTGTGGATGAAATTATATGTGTTTTTTGTGTGTGTTTTTTAGGTATAGTATGTGATTATAGTGATGTTAAAATATTTTTGGAGGGTTGAGAGATGGAACCACCTATTGTTTTATATTGTTGGTGACACAAGGTACTTGGTTGGAGGCACTAGGTGCCCAGTGAGCTGGGAAAAGGGCATATTTCTAAAGTTTCCATCAGGTACCTCATGTCCCTATAAAGGGTACCAGTTTCCATCAGGTACCTTATGTACCTATAATGTGTACCCGTTAGAATAAGGTTTAATTTTTATTTTAAAAAGGAAATTCTTTCTTTTTTTCCTCCCATCATTTGAAACCAGGGGGTGTCAGGAAGCCATTCTTCCCCTAGATGGTTAGGGGTTCCCCTTGGATCAAGGGTGTTCAAATGGGTTCTATTCATGAAAAATTAAAGGTAATCCCTCCCCCTCATCTATTATTCCCTCCTTTACTCTTTTTCCCTATCTTCCTCCATCTTGAGTAGAGGTTCTTCATTTATGATTTCACTATAGCATAGTTAAATTACCTCTAAAATTGAGGCTTCCTACACTATTATTTAATGGAAGTTTTTATGAATATATTTCCTTCCATTAGTTGTTGTTTCGATATTAAGTGTTTGATATGATAATTATTTTTGGGTTTTTATGATTTTGGGATGGATTTGGAGAATGATTAGGTTATATTGTTTGGGTATTTTAATTTGTGATATTGGATGGAATTTAAGAGCTAACTACCTAGGTTTTAATTGTGGTTTAGTCCACTTTGATTATAGTAATTAATTTTTTGGACTTATTTGATAACAAAAATCGATATCATGATTTTTTGGGGCTTCTTGAGGAGCTTTTTGATCGGGAAATCTTGAATATGGTTATTGTTAGGAAAATGGACTCAAAAAATTTGAAAAAAACTATACTATATATTATATTAATTTAAGGTGTGAGAAGTCCAATATCAGGAACTTCCACTTACTGTTTGGGGGAGTAGGAACAAGAGAATGTTCACTTCTCCTAGAAGTTTCTACCAAGCAGGATGATCTATATGCCAAAATACCTGATCCCTCTCCCCAAGATCAGCCTCCAAATATATAGCCAGTTGCACCCACAACTGACTAAATGAAAGATTATTTTAGTTCTAACTTCTAGTTTTACCCCTCTCATAAATGTGTAATATTAGTTTTCTAGAAAAAATTACCAAACCACCCTCCCCAGTGATAACAACCCACCTCTCCACAAATCCGCCCTTGTCCCCAAGGAAAAAACCTGAAAATTGCTCAAGAATATACGTAGCATCTTCCCATGTAGACCCTTATTCAAGTTTCCTTTTCCATTTGTTGAGGCACATCCCTTTGGGATAACCAGGAACTTATTTTAGCCAAGATCTCAATCAATTCAACCAAATAAGTGGATTCTATATTCAACAAGTCTGGAGGAATTTTATGCACAATTGAATCTCCCACATCTTTCTTGGGTTGCAACACATGAAAAACTAGGTGCATCCACATAGCCTTAGGTAAAGAAAGTTTATAAGAAGTTTTTCCAATCCGAGACAAAGGTTTGAATTGTTCATAATAATGATAATCCAACTTAGGAAATAAATTCTTGGAATTTGAAGTTTGGATTTAAGGATTTAGTTTAACATACACTGACTCACCAAAAACAAACTTCAAATCCCTCCAATGTTTGTTTGAAAATATAACCATTGACTATTGTTCCCATCAAAGGTTTTGTTTAAGCTATCCTAACACGGTATCACACTCCATAAGAGACTCTACAACAATGTTCACAGGTGATACTCTTGTGAAACATGTGATAGGAGGTGGTTTCCGACCATATACTACCTCAAAAGGAGTGAATTGGGTGAAAGAATAAGTGAGTATGTTATAAAAAAATTCTTCCCTTGGAATCCAGCGATCCCATGAGAGATGACTTTCTGATGTGAACCACCTCATATATGTTTCTAAACACATGTTAATAACCTCAGTCTGACCATCCATTTGAGGATGGTAAGAAGAACTTATTTTCAAAGTTGGTAGAGTTTTTTATATAAATTTATAACAAATATGGGGTCTCTGTCATTGATAATGGAGCTATGAATTCCATTCAACTAGATTATGTCCCTAAAAAATACCTTATCTACCAACTTAGTTGTATACAGATGTCTCAATATAATGAAATGGGCATTCTTGGAAACCCAATCCACCACCACCAACAAGACATTGAATCCTTGGGACTTAAGAAAACTGGAAATAAAATCTATAGAAATTTGGCCCCACACCAATTATGGAATAGTCAATGGCTATAATAATCTGACGAAAGACATAGATAGATACTTTTTTCACTGACACATTTTACATTCCCATACATATTGTAATATGCGTTGTGTCATTCCTTTCAAAAAAAACTGACAACCAATCTTTTATATGTCTTGAGGAAACTTGCATGATCACTTACAGGAGAATAATGGTAGTAATTAAAGAACTTGAGATTAATAATAGAATGACTTGAAAAAACAAAATTTCCATGAGAATAAAAGATCCCATTTTGAAAAGTGTACCTGGGTTTGGATCCAGCTTTCTGTTTGAGATCAGAAATAATACCTGAGACCTTAGGGTCCTATTGTAACTTCTGCATGAGGGTGTCAACCTTGAACCAAAATTTCTCAGATACAGTCATCCCTAGAATTTTATCAACCAATTGGATCTCCACACCATCATATTCCAATTGAGATAAAGAATCCGCTGTCTGATTTATTCAGCCAGGTTTATAAACTACTGAAAAATCTAATCCCAATGACTTCGCTTTCCAATTCTGTTGATCTTCTATTTGGTAATGTTGAATAAGTAAAATTTTCAAGTACTTTTGATCCGCAGATACCATAAAATTATTTCCCAATACGTATTGTCTCCAATGACTCACAACCAAAACAAGTGCCATAATATCTTTTATAAACATATTTAGAGAGGTTGGAATCAGCTAACGCCTTATTGTAATATGCAACTGTCCATCCTAACTACATGAGAACAACTTCAAGTCCCCTTCCCAAAGAATCACATTAAATTAAAAATGGTTTTTGGAAATATAAAAAGGATAGTAATGGTTCTGAAATCAAACACTTATTAAGATCCTCAAATGCAAACTCTGCCTTGTAATCCCACTCGAAACCATCTTTTCCTATTAAATTAGTTAGGGGTTTAGTAATATTCCTGTAACCTTGAAAAAATTTCCTATAATATCCAATGAGTCTTATAAATCCTATCATTCCTTTAAAATTTTTTATATGTGTCCAATTAACAAAACATTCTATTTTATTTGGATCCATCGCAACACCTTATGCAGAAATTATATGGCCGAGGTATTCCACTGATCGCTGTAAAAAAACATTTTTCTAGTTTATCTTTAGTTGGCTGTCTTGTAAAAGATGGAACACTATCTACAAATGGTTTAGATGAAAATACCACATCCTATTGTAGAATAATATATCATCAATTAATACCCACACAAACTTCCTCAATACATCCTTAAATAGATGATTCATGGTAGGCTGAAAAGTGGTCAGAGTGTTTATAAGCCCCAATGGAATAATGATTAATTCATAATGGCACTCATGAGTTTGGAATGCTATCTTAATGACACTTTCAACCCTCAATCTTGACGAAACATTGATCTAAGGTCAGTTTTAGTGAAGAAACATGTACCACCAAGCTCATCCAGTAAATCATCAATATTCAGAAATGAGAATCTGTCTGGTACTATGAATTTTTTAGATCTCTACAGTCCCCGCATATTTTCCATCTTCTATCGTTTTCCTGACTAAAGTAATAGGATTGACATATGGGTTTTACCATGTCAGATAATTCCACTAGTTAACATCTCTAAAATTTACTTCTCAACCTCATTTTTTAGGTATTGAGAAAGTTTGTATGACCAAATATAAATCGATTATGATTCTTTAACCACAATTATCGCATGGTTCGTAACCCTGCTTGGTGGGAGGCCCCTCGGTTAATCAAAAATGACATGTAATTCCTATATAATCTTCTTGAGTCACTATTATCTATTTTCCACCTCTTGACATGTCACCAAGACTGGCCCTTTCAGTTGTATCTACCATAACCACTCCTCCAATGGAAACAATTCAAAAACAAACATTGCCACCACTTTGTAGGTGATTGTTGTTCTTAAATGATGCCCAACATCTTAACCTCCTTTCCCTCCCACATAAACTCCATAGACTTTTGATTCTGATTTTTCAAAACAAACCCCATACTTTTCAGCCACTTCATTACAAGAACAAGATCTGGGCCAAAAATATCAAAAACATAGGCTTATTCACCTATGGTGAAATTCTCTAAATTAACCTCAACTTTACTATATACCCCTTGTGAAATAACTCGATTACCATCAACCAGCCTAACACCAAAAGGCTTGGTTGGACCGACCTGTATGTTTTCCATTCTTGTAAGAGTTTTATAAATAAAATTATGGATCTCACCACAATCCAAAAGTACCTCCTCTGGTATCCCTAAAACATTCCCTAGAAAAATCATAGAATCAGTTCTAGCTTCACCCATACTCTAAAGCTTTAAAAGTTCCCTTGACTATTCCTCAGACACAATGTGCATTCCCATGCTAGATGAATTATGACCCAAACACAGGTGGAAATCAACTTGTTTAATAGCTTCCTTTGAGGTTGGATCTTTAATATCCCTAACCAATAACCTTAAATGCTTTCTTGGACAATGATGAATCGGAAAAAATGGTTTGCCACAATGAAAATAATGACCCTTCAGCTTCTTCTCTTCCCTTTCCTGACAGCTAATTGACTCCATTCCATTCCAAAGATCTTCCCCCATGACTCTCCTATTATCCTCTTCCCTTTTTCCCTAGTCTACCACAATCCTTCTGGTAGGTATCTGGGGCACCACAGTGTCATAACCTCATGGAGCTGGTAGTACAATAGGTCTTCCATGAAGATTTTTAAGCAGCCCTTCTATGGTCAGATCCTTTTCCACCTTCTTGGAAAAAACATGCATCTTATATTTGTTAATTGGATAATCTGTGGACACTCGATTCTCAATATATGGTTATAATCCTCTAATGAATAGGCTCATGTACCACAACTCTGAAAAATCTGTTATCTTTAAAGTTACTTGTTCAAAATATTCTATATACTTGTCTAAAAAACTAGTTTGTCCGAGTGACTTCAAATATCTGAATGGATCACCTCCAACCACCTTCACAAACCAATCTATAATATTAGGTCTCAACTACTCCTAAGTTGTGCTAGGATTCACACTCCTCCATGACAAAAAAAAAATATAGCGCATGACTCTCTAAACTGATTTTAATCAAATGAAGATTCATATATTCTGAATTATGATTTACCAGAAAATATATATCAACTATAGAAACCCATCAAAATAGATCCATTCTAGAAAAAATTGGAAGTTTCACCCACCTTGTAAAATTCTTATTTTCTTCTTCCTGGACACTGTCTTCTATATTTTCAGTGTCAATATAGCCACAACTATTGACCTTTTTTACATGTCCAATGCTAGAGGAGTTTGTTAGCGCTGTTCCACTTTTTTTTCCAGATCTAGATCCTTACTCAGTTCGTAACTTGAGATCCTTGTGTTTCGGAATCGCCGAGAGACACAACGATAGAAATGAGAAAAAATGAAAGAAAGAAAGCAGAGGACACAATGATTTACGTGGTTCGGGAATAATCCCTGCGTCCACGGGAGAGGCAGAATATTTCACTATTCGGGAGCACAAATTACATAGGGTTTTTTAAATAGTAACCCAAGCTCAAAAATGGGCTATAAAACAATGGAGAATACGATCACTGTTCGAAAAAGTGTTCCGCGTCGCTATAGTGAACGATGGCTGGCTTTGTCAAAAGCATTACAGTAAATTTGACCTCGAAGTCCGCACTGCTACAGTTCCTGTCAGTGTTGGTCGGTCAGCTCCGCTACAGTGGTCATCATTTCTACAGTGCCGAAAAATTGGTCCGGGGACCTTCGGTCCCCGGACCCCCGAAGTAAGGGCGTGTTTCCCCTGCAACCCCCAACGAGCTCACCATAAAGCTCGACCTGCAACAGTTGCGGGCCACAAGCATTCGACCCAACCGGATCGGGCAATAACAAACCAACACCTTGAGTCTTTCAATAGTTTATTCCTCCAAATTTGGCATTCGTGAAGATACTCTCTCTTTAGCTTTTTGCAATTGTTAATGCAATATCTATTGACTGTCATTTCGACCTCGTAATAGCTTGAGTAAATTTTCTTGTATCGATGGAAAGGTCTAGTCATGTTTTCTATCCTATTCCTCATAACATCACTGGAAGATTTTGAAAACTGATTTGACTGAAGCAATCCTCCACTCCATTCTCATCTTCATCAATACAATGAAATTGTTCCAAAACTCTTTCACAACTTATTCTTAATGATTGGTTTTCTATTCCCTTGTGTCGTACATTTTTCAACTGCAGAAATTGTAGCATTAGTGTAGCAAAATTGCACGTCTCTCTGCTACGGTCGAAACTCCTTCAGGGTATAGTGTTCTCACGCAACACTTTCTTTCCCAGTGGATTCACCACAAATGTTAGGAAAATGAACTCAACAATTATAAAACACTAGTACTATGTCTTTTATTCACTGAGAATGAACTGTAAAATATTTTTATAGGAATATAGAGATACATTAGGTGTTACAGAATGAGATAACATGTGATAATTCCACTCTCAAGCATTACCACTTCCTATTTGGTGAAGGAATAATAAGAGAATGTCTACTTCTATTAGCAGCTTCTACCAAGTAGGATGATCTGCATGCCAAAATACCAGATTCCTCTCCCTAACATCAGCCTCCAAATATATAGGTGGTTGCACCTACAACAGAACAACAAAATGATTCTTCCAGCACTAAATTCCAGTTTTACTGGACCACCCTCCACAATGCTAATAATTATGATATGTGGTATCTACCCATTGAGTGAATGCATGGGGATATGCTCGTGTCATTATTACCACTTGTTTTTTAAATAAATAATAAAGTTTGAACATTATTTTCCGAATTATTAATGAGTTATTTTTCAATGAAATTTTGATATATCAAATAAAATATTTTTAATTAGTTTTTATATGAAGTGTACAATAGGTTTTCTCAACATGTGTAGATTTTGAGTTTTCTTTAAAATATTTTGGTTTTATGAGTTTTTACCTTTTCCTTTCATGTTAATGTTTAGTTTGAGTAAAACATGTCAATTTTATTTCATAGCTTAATTGTATTGTTTTCTTAATCTTACATGTTATTAAATATAAAATAAAAATTAGTAAGTTATTGATCGTTATATCAAATGTTATACTTGGTTTTAATATTCTAAATGTTCATCACACATGTTACGTAGCATTAGTTCTAAGGATTCAAAACATAAAACTATTCCATGCTTCCTTAAGACATTGGTATGTTTTATTTTATATTAGTTCATGTATTTTCCTCTCAACTCATTTTAGTATATATAATGTGCCTTTTAAATAAGAATCCTGAGTAATGTGACTATGTTTTTTGAGAGAATTATCTCTTGTGTCCCTACTATGATTTACTATGGAAAGCACTTGTTTCCACTTTTATCATTATGAGTTATAAGTTAATGATCCATAAAGACATAATTGAGAGTTTTTTTATTAGTGGTGATATAACAGATTGTTAGTTTGGGTAAAAATATTTTGTTACCTTGGCTGAGTAATGACTTAAAAACATAAGGTTTGGAACATTAAATATGTTTTCAATCTATAAGGTGTTGACCATGCTATCGACTTATTACTAGGCCTATAATTTGTAATTTGATTATGTGAAACTGTTCTTTTCTAAAGTATTATTCTTTTAGATGATTTAATCAATGTATAGATGTCATGGTAAATTGAGTGAACTACTTTTTATGTGGTAAAGTGTACATTGTAAACCCTTATTTTATAATGAACTCCTTTATTTAAATGATCATTTTTTCTAAAGTAAGGATTATGTGTGAAAAATATATTTTTCAAAAGTACATGTCCACTATTGTAACATAGTTATTTCATATGCCTTGCTTTTTGTGTTGGTTATCTCATCATTAGAAAGCCTCGAGTTGTTATTAATGTACTGATTTAGGCTTTGTGATAGGTATTCAAAACCCACCAGGAATTTGTATTAGTAAGGAGTTGGAAATCGATTACAATAGACTATTATAGGAAAAGCTATGCTCCTCAGGCCTAGGCGCAACACATTCAAATAGCTAAGAAAATTCCCCCTAAGTTCCATGCCCTCTCTTTAAACTACGCTAACTGATTCATTAAATCCCGAATTACAATTTTATGCCTCCCAACTATACCGAGCTATTTCCCTTGACTACCATCTCCTACCCTCTAGTAATAAGTATACATTATTGGTGTCCTTTCCCAGACTAACCCTATCCTATCAGTCCTACCCCCTTTAAGTAACACCTTTTCCTCAAGGTGAAAATTTGTGTTGGATTGGTGTATCCCAATATATTTGGATGATGTTAGGCTGAATGCTATCAAACCATACTGAACATCAGGCCACAACTCTCATGGGTTTAGATATACAGTGATTTAGTTGGGGGTTTCAGGAGGAAATGTTCCCTTTATCTAGGGGGTCAGGGTCCAATGGTCCCCAAGAAAAAATCTGGGGAACTATAGCAACTCTGACCGACTATAGCAGAGCTGAACATGCGACACTGACATGGCACTATAGCTCTGCAGACTTCTTTCCACCGGTCATTATTACACCTTGGATTTGATTGGATATAGTATTTTATCACAACATACTTGTTGTGTGGTTGGAAGCACAGTGCTCCATCCTCCTTATTAGCTCATTTCAAGATTGGGTTTTATATGTATGAAACTCTAATCTCCCTATAATTTTTTCTCCTAAATTATAGTGATATTTATGCCTCTCTGTGGATGTAGGGATTATTCCTAAACCATGTAAATTGTTGCATATGTATTCATTTTCATCATCTTATTCTTTTATTCTGTCTTTTCTTCATCGGAAAACCTATATGTCGTGTGACTCCTAACATTTCCACAACAATATAGATACAATCTTGTCAACACCTTTTCATCCTCCCATATATCTTTATAAATCAACCTTATTTTTCATTTCATAATTCATAGTTGAGTATTCCCCTACCAGTCTTCTGCTAGTATATCCTCTAGATATTCTTCAACCAAAAATTTGGTCATTGGCTCCACCTCAACATGGTGGTTCTCAACTACATGCTTCAACTATGATACATGTAAATTATTTTCAACTAGTAAGAAACATCACCTAATTTCCTCACATCAACAAATGATCGATAATAACATGATTCAAAATTTCCACCTAGCTGTTTCCCCCCATTCAGGTTTATTGGGTCATAGTTTAACCCATATTAAGTCACTAATCTTGTAAACCACCTCTCATAGGTCTTGGTTGGCATATCTAACCATCAATTGTTTCCCCCTTTAGATATTTACTCAGAGTTTCCACAAAGCTTCATCCCTGTCTACTAGCGCATTAGCCACAACCTCCACCATATCCTCCTCTCTAGTGTATTGAAAAATCTGTGGCGGTATTCATCTATACACAGCCTCAAAGGGGGTATAAACAATAGTAGTGTGGAATGAAGTATTATAATTGTGTTCTATTCTTAAAAACTAGGTCACCACCACTTTGGTTGATCCAACCTAAAACACCTCAGATAAATTTTGATACATCGATTTACCACCTTGGTTTTCCCATCACTCTGAGGATGATTTGAATATATCATCTTTAATTTTTCCCCTATAAATTGAATAATTTTTTCTAAAAAAGACTTGTGAACAAGGATCACGGTCACTGATAATTGTCTTTAGAACCCCATGTAATCAAAAAACTTATTTGGAAATTACTTCTTCCACTGTCTTTGCTGTATAGGGGTGTTTTAGAGGTATGAAGTGGGTGTTCTTACTAAGTCTTCCCACTACAACCAACACAACTTCATAACATTGTGACTTTGGAAGAATAGAAAAAAGATCCATTGAAATTTCCTCCTATATTAGTTTGGGTATCATTACAGGATATATCATTCCTATAGGACTTATTACCTCATATATTCTTTTCCGACAAACACCACATTCTCGAATATATTTTTGTACCACATGAGTCATTCTAGGCCAATAAACTCCATTATCCAACCTTTTATAGGTACTTAGGTAACCCTAATGTCTCCCTATGAGTGAGGAATGGTAATGCTACAACAACTTCAGTATCAAAGTTGTTTTCCAGGGCAACACAAGGTAATTTTTATAAAAGAGAAATCATTTTCAGTAAGACTATCTTGGTTTGGTTAACTTCCCTTTCAATAAGGTGTCTATAATAGCCATTATATCCTTATCTTGTGACAACTATGCATGCACCACCTACAGTGTTGGATTGGTGTATCCTGATGTGGACTTCTAGTCATCTTTCACTACACCACAATGGACTTTCAATGAGGTTGGTGGAATAATGCTTCATCCTCCTTATTAGACCATTTCGAGCTAGGGTTTTTATATTAGAAACTATGAGAGATCTACTTGTAATTATGCTCCCATATTTCATAGTGATATTTCTGCCTCTCTGTAGACTTAGGTATCATTTTCCAAATCATGTTAATATCTGTGTCCAAGATATTTTTCTTCTTATGTTTTTTTCCTTTTACTCTTTTGTGAATCATATTTTTCACTTCGTTCCTCCTGGTGTTTTCACAAAAATTGGTATCAAAGGTCGAGTTCATATTTCTAGATTTGAACGATGAATATAGTAGAAGTAAAGGTGAATATTTACCACTTCTATGAAACCAAATTTAGCTACTGGAGGATGCAGATCAAACACTATCTTTACCAGAATAAAATGCATTTGTTGCTTCTAGGTTTAAAGCCAACAGACATGACGCATTCAGATTTGGAGTTGTTGGATTGATAAGTTATAGGAGTTGTGCACATTATGTTGACCAAAAACAAATCTTTCAACATCAAAGAGGAGAAGATGATGATTAATCTGATGCACGCTCTCACAAATATGTATGAGAATCCTTCTACTGCAAACAAAGTACACTTGATGCGACTATTGTTCAAACAGAAAACAGTTAAAGGGATAATTGTGGAAGATCACATCAATGAATTCAACACCATCATAATTCAATTGATATTGGTGTAAATTGAACTTGGTGATGAGGTATGTGAACTGGTTTTACTATCTTCATTACCTGATAGTTGGGAAGAAACTGTAACAACTGTGATCAGTTCTGCAAGAAAAAGCAAGTTGGTTTTGAAGGATGTGAGGAACTGATCCTCAATGAGGATATCTAAAGAAGAGAATCTGGTATATTATCTAGTTATAATATGAATATAGAAGGAAGAGGAAGATATGTGTAATGATACAATTGAATTGGATGATCAAAGTCAAGAGGAAATATCCAAGATACGACAAAGGGGGCTGGTCCTACCCCCTAGATTTGTGGGAATAAATGACATGTCGAGAAGGAGTGCAGAGATAAACGGAAGGTTCCTAAAACTAATGCATCAAATATAGTTATGGAATGAACTGATGATGTGATGTTGTTGAGAATGGATATCCCAATGGAGTCTTGTATTTAAGACTCTGGGGTGTCTTTACATTCTACATTGGAGAAAGGTTTCCTGAATAAATATGTTTCTAGAAATTTTGGAAAGATACATCTTTCTGATGATGAACCCTTGTAGATTATGGGTAAAGGAGATGAACATATCAAGAACAATAGTGAGAGTTTTATGGTTCTAGAAAATGTTTGTTTAAGAATAAATATCATTTTTGTTGGGAAATTTGATGATGTAGACTTTAGAATAATGTTTATTGGTGGTGTCTGGAAGATTACTAAGGGAGCTATGGTCATAGCCTGAGGAGCAAAAAATGGTACTATGTACAACATGAAAAAGACTTGAATGAACATGGTGCCATTGGTAAATGCTAATGGGGATTCTGAACTATGGCACTATAGGCTAGGCCACGTGAGTAAGAAGGGGGTGAAGGTGCTGAAAACAAAAGGGTTTCTACCAGAGTTGAAGTTGGAGGAAGTTGGCTTATGTGAAGATTGAATCCTTGGAAATTAAAAGAAGGTATCATTTGAAAAAGATTTAGAACACCGAAGGCTGGTAAGATGGACCTGGTTGACATTGATGTTTGGGGGCATGCACTAGTATATTCCCTTGGAGGGTCACAATATTATGTGACATTTATTGACGTCTCAACAAGGAAGGTATGAGTTTACTTTTTGAAAATAAAATATGATGTGTTTAAGATGTTTTAGAAGTGGAAGGTCATGGTGGAGAATGAGTAAGGATAAAATATGAATTGATTGAGTTCTAACAATGGTGGAGAGTACGACAATAATGAGTTCAAGAAATTCTGTGCAAATAATAGAATTAGGTGGTAGAAGACTATCCCAGAAACACCACAGTAGAATGGTTTAGATAAAAGGATGAACATGACACTGAGTGAACATTCCAGAAGCATGAGGCTACATTTGGGGTTACCCAAGACCTTCTGGATTGATGTAGTGAACATGGAATCATATCTCATTAATAGGATTCCATATGTAACAATGAGAGAATGTCTACCCGAAGATCTCTGGTTTGGTAAGAAGGTAAGAATCTCACATTTATGAGTATTTAGAAGTTTTTCTTATATAAATATTGATGCTAACACAAGGGAAAAGCTTTATTCTAAGTCCAATACATGTTTATTTATTGGATATGGCATTTAATAGTTTGGTTACTGCGTTTTAGATGATCTAAACGAGACGGTCATTAGGATCCAGAAGATGGTATTCAATGAAGGTGCCACACACAAGGATCTCCATGTAGTTGAAGATGATAATGGGAACAAATAATCAGAGTTCAAAGAGCAAGTAGATCTTGAAGGTGTACCTAAGCATGAGACATCAAAACCACTGGATCCTAGTCCTCATGTGGAGTTGAGAAGATAAAAAAGGGTGAGAATGCCTATATAGAGCTATTCACCATCATTACACTATTTGTTATTGACTGATGATGGAGAACTAGAATGATTTGAATAAGAAATGTAGTTGAAGGAGCCGAGGAAGAATGCATTATGGAGAAAACGGGTGTACTGGGTCAAGGAAGAACATGATGACAAGAGGAGGTTCAAGTAAAGGCTAGCGGTGAAAGGATTCCAACAAAAGGAGGGAGTATATTTCACTAAAATATTCTCACCAGTAGTGAATATTACCACCATCCGGGTGGTTCTCATCATGTGGAATAAAAATACACATATCTTAAGTAACTTAATGTGAATATGACTTTACTTCATGGAGATATGGAGGAGGACATCTATATGGAGTAGATAGAGGGATATGTTAAGTCTGGTAAGGAATAATCAGTTTTAAAACTTCATAATATCTTATATGGATTGAAGTAGACACTCAAGAAGTGGAATAATAAGTTTGATGCATTTATGACAAAAAATTCATAAAAATGATGTGGCATGGATCAATGTTGCTACATCAAGTCCTTTGGTGATGAATATATTATACTACTTATATATGTGGATGATATGCTCATTGTAGGATCATGTATGAAGAATATTGATGAGTTAGAAAGGAAGTTGGATGAGGAGTTCAAGGTGAAATATCTTGGAGAAGCTGACAAGATTTTGGGGATAAAGATCAAGAGTGACTATACAACTAGAACCTTGATGATATCGCTGGCTACATTGGGAAGGTTCTGAGAAGATTCAGTATGTTGGAAGAAAAGTTAGCCTATATTCCTGTAGATTTTCATTTAAAAATATTAAAGGAGAAATCACTGAATATGTCAGAAGAGGTTGAGTACATGGAAAAGGTTCCATATGCTTCAGCTGTTGGAAGCTTGGTGTATGCCATGGTCTACACTCGACCTGACATCGCTCATGTAGTTGGAGTTTTGATCTGGTATGTGGATAACCCTGTAAAGCAACATTGGGAAGCTGTAAAGTGGATACTAGTCTATTTGAAGGGCAGCAAGTAGGTATCTCTATGCTTTGGGAAAAAAATTCATTGCAAGGGTATGTGGATGCTGACCTTAGATGTGACATTGATAGCAAGAGGATTACCATAGGTTATGTATTTACATTTGGAGGAACTTCTGAAATCTAGATATCACAATTGAAAAAAGGTGGTAGATTTATACACCACATAGGTTGAATACATTGTTGCAATAGAATCTATGAAGGAGATGGTTTTGCTGAATAACTTCTTAGATGATTTCAGAAGAATGAGAGGGGAGAATGTATTTCACTTTGACAGTCAGAGTTCTATACATCTTGTAAATAACCCAATGTTTCATTCTCAGAAAAAGCACATTCAGTTGAAGTATCATTTCATTAGAGGTTTGATACAAGATGGATTGCTGACATTGCAGAAGATTTTTGGAACCCACAATTCAGTAAGAATGTTGACGAAGCTAATGGAAATACAGAAGTTGAGGAATTGTTGTGCCTCTGTTGGTCTCCACTAATGAGAAAAGGATGAGCGAAAGAATAAGGGAGGACATAATGAGATCACAAAATAAAAGAACTGGTATTTCATTAATTGTCATCTTGAAATCGAAGTTGTGAATGGAAATCACGTCACTGGTAAGTGAAGAAGAGGAGGAGCTCAAATTAATTAAGTTGTCTTAGTTAGTGGCATCGAAGAAGGTTGTTGTAGAAAATCAGGATCCAAGTGGTAGATTATTGTATTGGTGTAGATCGATCCATTTTGGATGATGTTTGGGCCAAATTCTTGCAACCTATAATGTGCAAAACTATAGTAGAGTTGACCAACCAACACCAACAGGGCACTGTAATAGGTTGGACTTTGGAGTCAATAGCATTGTAGCGACACATACTTCCATCCAACAGCCACTGTATCACTTTAGACTTGTGTGTTCATGACACTATTTTGATATAGACTTCCAATCACATTTCACTGTAGCACATCAAACTTTCTGTGCGGTTGGTGGAATAGTGCTTCATCCTCCATATTATCCCATTTTGGTTTAGGGTTTCTGTGTTGTTAGAAACTTTGAGATACCTCCTTGTAATTGTGCTCTTAGATTTCATAGTGATATTTTTGGATCTTTGTCGATGTAGGGAACATTTCCCAATCCGTATAAATATCTGTGACCAAGATATTATTCTTTTTCTTATGTTTTTCCCTTTTACTCTTCTATGAATTGTTTTTTCACTTCATTTCTCCCAGCATTTTCACAACATGAAACTCTTTACAACTATGAGTTTTCACCACAAGTTACCTATTTTCCACCTCTATAACTGCCCTGGACAAAGTAATAGCTCCACGATTAAAATTCTAAGTTTGATAGGCAACTTCAAAATTGCATCCCAATAATTTTGATTTCCAACACTATTGGTTTTTTGACACCAGCCATTGGCTTAACAAATGATTTAATCTCCGATGTTCGATAATAATTGTGAACCATCTTCCCCACAAGTACTATAGCCACTACTAAATAAATAAAAACAACACCAAAATCTCTTTCACATAGAGATTTTTTCAAAATTAGCTTTAGAATAGGATTTGTTGAAACAAGATAAAGGTCGACCCTCCTGCACAAAAACTGCCCCCAATCTCTATCCTGAAGCATCACATTCTATAGAAAAATATTTAGAAAAATTTGGAAAACATAATACTAGAGTTGATGTCATAATATCCTTACATTCTTTAAAATTTTCTTACATCTCCTCATCCCACTTAAATCATTTTTAGTTATGACACTCGGTTTCACAATTTTCCCAATCAATAAATTCTAAATAGTATCCGATAACACCAAGGAACCCCATAAATTCTTTAACATTTTGAGGTTAACACCAGTTTTAAACTACCTCCAACTTAATTGGATCAATTTCCAATTCATCTTTATAAATTATGTTCCCTAGATACTCTACCTTATTGTAGAAACGTTGGGATTTGCAGTGACAAAAAAGGTTTGTAGATGAAGAAAATTCAGAAAAAAGAAGAAGAACATGAACATTAAGATTTACTTGGTTCAGGGAATGATCCCTAAGTCCCTGGAGAGGCATAGAAAAGCACTATAGTTGGGAGAAAAAAATTATATATAGTTTTAAAGTTATCAATAACACAAAAAACCCTAGCCCAAAATGGGCTAATAAGGAGGATGAAATACTATTCCACCAACCGCACATAAATTCCAATGTTCTACAATACAAGGTGGCTAGAAGTACTCATCACTACAATGTCATGACCACCGAAGTCCAAGCTATTACAGTGGCCGATGGATGGAAGTTCACAGAGCTGTAGTGTCCTGTTGGTGTCACCAGTCAGCCTTGCTAAAGTAGTTATACCAAAGTCCACACTACTATAGTTCCCTATTAGTGTCCTCCATTTAGCTCTGCTGCAGTTAGTTAGAGCTGCTACAATACTCTAAATTTGGGTTGGGAGCCTTCGACCCCTGAAACCCAAAGCAGAGGCATGTTGCCCCTTTTAACCCACAATGATCACACCATGGAGCTCGGCCCATAGAGTTGCGACCTAGTGCATAGTATGGGCTACAAGAATTAGGCCCAACAACATTCAAAGAGGATTAGGATACAGCAATACAATACACCTTTCAGCTCTCAAATGTACATTTATTCAGATTATAATACAATCTGTTGTCTTCTGTCAAGTATAACAACGTTTTCAACTTCTCAAGGTGCTTATACCATCCTCTAACTTAGAGTAGAATATCATCAAAAAATACCAAGAACATTAGATGGAAGACATTATTATTTATCGCTTCTAAAGTAGTTAGCACATTCATTAGACCAAAATTCATGTTGACATACTCGTAGTTCCCCTCATGGGTTTTAAATGCTATCTTCCCAATATCCCTTTCTCCCGTTAGAACACGATGAAATCTATACAAGTCTAACTTGGTGTAGTTAGACAATCCATGTAATTTATCCATTAGTTCTTCAATAATAAGAATAGGTTACCAGTCTGGAATAGTTTAACTATTTAAATCCTGGTAGTCTATACACATCTACCCCCCCAAATTTCTTCTTTACCATTATAACTAGATATGAATATGGGATATTACTATAAAGAACATGCCCAATTTTTAGTAACTCCATTTTATTCTCAATTTCATTCTTTATGTGGTATGCAAGCTTATAAAGTCGAATGTTTACTGTCTCAACTCTAGATTTTAGTCTAATCGCCTTATCTGTTCCCCTATGATGTGAGTTGAAGATTTCAAGATTTTTGGTCTATTATTCATTGATAATTACCCCAATTTTAATCAAATTCCCAGGTAAATAGTGTTTTTATTGACTTTATGAATTTTGAACTTAATTTTTAAATGACTTAAAATGAGGAATTTATTGATATATTCATTCTTGGAATTAATTTTATAATCCATACATAATTTTTTTTAACTTGAATGTAAAATTGTAAATTGTAGAATGATAGAGATATGGACTGAATACCCAAGATCCTCTCTAAGGGATGCTTGAGGTAATTTTATAATGAATAATAAAGGTCACATAAGACCACAAGTCCGATGTGGGTTGCAGACTTCAACACTCTCCCCCAAGCTAGGTCTACATAGCTTGAATAAATAATTAAAAAAAACAAACCAAAGAAAACAAAGAAAACACAAAATACTGCAAATACCCCCCCTCAAGCTAGACATGCCCAGTTTGATTGCAAAAATAAGATGAGACAAAAATAAATCATTCATGATCGCAGCTCACCCTCAAGATGAAATAATGGATGATGTAATATGTCTTTGAAATAGCCAGATTACATTAGTGGCGCAAAAAGTTGTTGAGGCACAATAGAAGATCTGTGCTGGCGGGGACGGTTGATGGGATGTTAAGAAATCTGCATAGGTGGGGTCAGTTGACGGGACGCTGGGAAAGCCACACAGGCGCTGCCTGACATCGGGGTTCTAGGAAAGCCACACAAGTGGTCCAGTTGATGAGGTACCGAGAAAGCCTCACTAGTGGGGCCAGTTGTTGGGAGGTGGGGATTCCATAGGAGGTGTTGGCCAATAAGAGTGGATGATACCGATAGAGAGAGGGTAGGTGATGGGGTGAGGGAGTCGCTATAGAATCTGGCAGTGCTACGGTAGATGGAAGGATGAAAGAGGTGTTTGTTTCATAGGGGAATATGTGACTGATGGAGCTATCACACAGAGAGGGTCATCGGGAGGGAGAAGCTGCAATAGGACATCGTGCATAGGAAGGTGGGGCCTCAAGGAGGGCCATCGCAAAGGGTATTCAGAAGGGAGAATCCACAGTGGGCCATCATAGGAGGTTTCATCACACACATAGGGAGGGGGTTGTAGGAGGTCATCGCCCATAGGGTTGAACGGGAGGGATGTGCGTGGGATGGGACACAAGAGGCGAGTTGTGAGGGAGGTAGGAACTGTGATGGAGGGCCATGAGTGAAGTGAACTAGAAGGAAGGTTCCAGATATGGGAGGTTTCCTTAGAGGATCATCGAAGGGGGCGTTCGACTCATTCGACTAGGAGCCACCACCCCCAATATGGGGAATACAGATGAGTCCTCCAAGAAACAAAAATATGGGAGGGTGGTCTAGGGTTGAAGAACCTCCTCTGATACCATGTAAAATGATAGAGAGGTGGACCGAATACACAAGATCCTCTCTAAGGGAGGCCTTAATGTTGTATTATAATAAATAATAAATACCACAAGTCATATGTGAGATGCATACTCCAACATAAATATTCAATCTAGAATTAAATTCTTAAATGTATTTTTTTTTTATTTTTAATTCTTTCAAACATTTTTTAAATTAAACTAAAATCCATAGATTGATTTTGTTTTGTGAATTTTAATTTTCATATTAAAAGCAATTTTTTTTTAAATGATGAAAATTTTGTGTTTTGAAAAGTTTTATTTTAAATTGATTGATTAAAATGAGTTTGAAATTATTTTGAAATTAATTGTTAGGAAGCTGAATATTTTGATTTTAATTGTTTGAAATTAATTATAATTAATTTTTTACTTAAATGTGATTTTCTGTTGATTTGAAGATAATTTTTTTTACAAAGGGTCGAAGTGACTGCATGGCGCTCACGACCACTTCCGCAAGTGATTGTGCACAATGAAGTCAAGTGACCGCACTACGTTCTCATGGTCACTTAAGTTTCCATGACCCAAAAGTGATCATTCCTAAAAAATCCAAAGTGACTATGCTTAAAAATTATGCAAAGGCATGAATTGATCATGCCCTGACTGTGAATATACTTATCACACATCCAAAGTCACTTGCCAAGTGACCGTACCCATCATCCTTCCACAACCCCCCTCTCCACGGTCACATAAGTAACCATGGGTGTCCTAAAAAACCTACCACACTGCATTATAAGTGACTGTGAGCTTTTCTGAATCTTGTCATGCTACCCTGTCTGATGTTTACTATGCCTGCCGAGGGAAGAAGAACACACCACTTCTTGAAACTTGCAACAAAATAGATCCAATTTCACGCCTTGTAGAAATAAAACTACTTACTTCACCTGTAGATCCAAAGAAGAAGAAAACCTATGCTCACCATTTCCCTTGCCAAATAAGTTTCCACTCCATATCTGAGGAAGACAACCTCTGCAACCCAGGAAAGATCTGAGCCTAATCCACCGGTGAAGAAGGGATAAACCAAATCCCTTGCTAACGTTGATTTAAGAACCCCATATGTGGACTATGAACAATATTTTAAAGTCATTCATGTCACGAGGAGATGACCAAAAATGAGCCTAAAGACCGTCAAGCATGCCATCCTATATTAGTGCTGAGGAAGGAGATGAATCACCAAAGTCATGCTGACTAATCCGACTAGAGGAGACTACCTAGACCATACCACCCTGATAAATACTGACTGACTTAGGACTGATTGAGATCACTATAACCTATAGAAATCATTGGTAATTTTGCATGAGTAGTGAAATAAGGATCCTCTTGAGCTTGATTGAAGATGAAAAAGCCAAAGATGAAACATTACCGAGCTTCCGGAAAATGAAACTAAAAAGGTACATGAATTCCTGAGTCTGTTGTAGTGTTAGATAAATTAGTCAAAGCTTAACCGATGTTGTAATTTTTTATTTTTAGATCATTTAATTCGCTCTTATGCAGGTGTCAGAAGATGTAGTAGACCTTGAGATATCCCCACCCACCAAACACAGGTGCAGATATCATCACCCACCATGTTCTCTATAATATGCGTGAAAAAATCCTACAGTTTGGACATCTATACTAACCAATTGAAGCCACTAAGCCAAATGAGATTTTCATTGAGAGTGAATTTTCTTGATATGAACATGGAGGAAGAACAAAGTCTAAAACTCGGTGGGTCTGATCAAGGTGTTTCCATGCCAAATTGACAAAAATGAACCTATACATGAATATCCAAGACAACCTTGTTTGTGTATATGGTCTAAAAATAATGAAGTCGAGGAAACCTAATGAAGGAAAACCAATTTTTAAAGCTAATATTGGATTTCAATTTGTTGAGAAGGGAATAATTATGTCACATACTTGTTGTTTGTTCCTCGTGAAGGTCCTATTTTAAGAAGACGAGACAACTTTGCAACCCAATCCACCGAGCTATTAAAGACGACAAGGAAACTTTGATACCCAATCTACCAAGATTTCAAAATAGAGGCCCAAGTGCAGGGTTGAATCCTGAATTTAGTCTGGCTCAGAGTTGAGTATGTATGTGCCTAATTTCACGCGCCAAGTCCCAAAATCCAAAGACCAACATGAGCGTCATCATCTTCCTCTAAATTTTTTTTACGACCAATGTATTGTGAAGTAACGAATCACTTTACCTCTAAATTGTACAGAGTTCGATCATGGGAGGACCATAAATTATTTATGGAAGATTTCGAATGATCAGCAAAGAAATATTAACCATTGTTCATGAAACACTTCAATCATTTGAATAAGAAGAATTTATTTGAGTCGATCACTAGAATCAAAGATTATTCTGGAAACTCTGAAATTGTTAGAGAACAAAAAAATAAGCTTGTGCCAATCACATGAAAAGGATGGGTGAAACTAGAGTTTTTCCTATAAGAAGTACCATTGTTCACCGGTGGTTGAGAGATATGAAAAAATCAATGAATCAATAGGAGTTGTTGGTTTCTACTGTTTCTTATATTTATTTTGTTTTTTTTGTTTATTTTCCAGTGATGGAATACTAGGACAATGGTGTTGGAGTTGGTGCCCTAGAACCAGCTTGTTTAGTAATCAATTACATATTTTTTCTTATTAAAGAAGTTTTTCTATCACATCTTGATTATTATTCAACATTATATTTGTATGTGATAAGGTTATTAAAATATATGCCTCACTGAAAGGTCATAACAGTTCTCCGCTATAATGAGAACCTATATGTGCCAAAATATTATTCTTGAACCTTGTTCTATGACCGGATGATATTGTCTCATGGGTCACAGACAAAACAATATATTAGGGGTAGGAGACTCATAATACATTGAGAAACCTCATGGTGTTCTCCCTTGATAATTTACATGATAGGAGGTTATTAGAAAATGCTTGTCAATAGGAAATCCAAATTTCCATGTGTTATTGGATGTTCCTATCTGTGAATGTGTGTATTGATCCTTATAATTTAAGATTATTATTATTGAATATCATGAATCGAGTATTTTGATGAATTGATAAAAACTAAAATGACATATGTTTGCAGCGAAGTAGGATATGTTGGATGCATCATGAATGATATAACATTAATGGATAATGCAATAAAAAATTTATCCCTTGTGTCTCTTGATGAAAGTTAATATCTGAGGACCTATAATGGGAATGAGACTACCTGAATAAATTCATGACCATGGTGTTCGATGGATGGGTTTGCTTTTGGAAAGTCAAAGAAAGAGACATCGAACATATAGATTGATGACGCCGACATGCATCCTACTTTATTTGAGATATTTTGATAAAATGGTTGTACTATATGATAAATGTTCGTATGAGGTTTGAATTTTTGTGATGTTAACTTATTTCTATATGGATTTTGTGGCGTGTTTCCAGACACTAACCTTAGAATTTAGGTGGTTATGCCTAATTCCACTAAGAAAGAGGTCTAGAGGGTCACACACTAAATGTATCTGCAAACTTATTTCAATTATAATATTTAATTTAACAAGTTAGAATAAATAATATTTATTATGGTTTGGTTGATTATAATCATTTAATAAAAATTTATTTGAAAGATTAAATGAGTTTAATAATAATAATAAATATTTATTTGTAAGTTTGGAGAGTATAATATTTCTTAAATTTATTGTATAATATTGCAATGACTTTTATTTATTAAATAGTTATTATTCGATGATCGGTAAATATCAACAAGGGAAAGAAGATTGAGTTTAATGGGATGATTGAAAATAATATAAATTATATTTATTTATTCTTAAAAGTGTTTCAAAAGTAAAATGATTAATAATAGTATTATTATTAATGGACATTAGGTCAAATAAGAATATTAAATTTGGTAAAGGTTTTAGTGTGCAATTTGACAACCATAAACCCACCATAATAAATATCTAATTATATCACTTTCCTAAAAGACAACTGGTGTACACAATGGATAGAGTTAGAATCTAAATCCCTAGAGAGAGATCAAGAGATCTAGTGTGCTCTCCTACCCTCCTCTCTTTAGCCAACGAGAGATTATTAAGACTTCTTCCCCTCTTGAGAATAATTTTTCTACAATCAACCACGAACAATACAAGCAATTGAGATCAGTCGTGCTAGCACTCAGTAATTATATGACATCATTCAGAGACTATGGTGCATGTTTGGATCACCACTAAAGGGATTATACATGTAAATCCAATAGAAAAATGATGGTTCAATGAAATCTATTCCACCGATCAACACCGAAGAGTGAATTATGAGTTAAGGTAATTCTATATTTTCTTATAAATTATTTATAAATTACATGTGAAGAAACTTTTCTTATGGTTCTATAATTTTAATCTAGTCAAGTAATATACTATTTTATTTATACATGATGTTTTGATCATGTAAAAAAATGATTACACGTGATTTAAGACTAAAATCTGAGTTGGTCATACCTATAAAGGAGGATTCCATTGCATCCAGAACCTACAAATAGTAGTCAAACTAAGGATAATTCCCCCAAACCTATGATGGATTATAGTTTTCAATAATAAAATCTTATCTGTTTAATTTTTCGGATGTTTTTGGATGCGTAGTTTTTAGGAGATTCTCATTTGACTTCAAATTTAAACAATTCTTTCCTTTTTCATTGGTTGCACACAAACTTTTGGAGAACTCCTTTACTACTTACTGTAGTTTATAGTGGGATAAATCAAGAGTGATTAGTGATGTCTAATCACTATGACATGTGAGGAAAAAGAATATAGTGATTTTTTTTATTTTTCTATTCAAACCTAAATTTCCATCAATGACTAATTAGATATATTTTATTTGATTAAAGAATGATGGAGAAACCAAATTGAATAATGATTCATGAGTGAGTGAGGAGAGTAATCCAAGATTAGACTATGTTTTAAACATTAAATTTTAAACCAATCAATTGCATCCATTTTTTTCAAAATTTTAACCCATTAAACAAGATAAAAACACAATCATACCACTATCTTTTCCGAAGATAACCTGAGTACCAATTTATTTCAATTTCCTTGGGTTTGAAAATTTTCTTCTCAAGATCCCTATGACAGGCACACATCAAACCTAGCATTGTTTCCAATGAAGGTGAGTGTTAATGTTTAAAATTTGTTTAAAATAATTCCAATGACCAGATGTAGTTCTTCTAACCTCATTGGTTTTTATCATGAGGTTTATATAACTATGCTCACAAGACTTCAAACTTTAAAAATCATTGAACAAGAGGAAAGAGAGTTTGTCACCATTCCATTTTCTAACTCTCATTCCTCAGTTTCTTCTTCCACAAGTGTTATATTATGTACTAAAAAGACGGAAGATAATTTTTCTCAAGTGAATAGGAATTTGAGGGAAATGTACGCACCAAATTTCAACATTAATAACCGATAATTGTAATTGAATGGCCAACAATATTGTGAACTTAAAACTAGAATGATAGGTATTTTGCCTAAATTTCATGGATTATTAGGTGAATACCCCAAAAAAAATTTAGAGTTTTTAAATAAGTAATGAAATGGATTTAGAAATAGATGAGTCACTAGGGCTCAAATCAGTTGGAAGGCCCTCCCCTTCTCTCTTGAAGGGGAAACCAAGGAGTGGCTATACAATTTACAGACTGAAGAAGTCACCACATGGGAAGAGATAAAAAGTAACTTCCTCTAGAAATTATTCCATACTCCAAGGAGTTCTCAACAAAGGAAGGAAATCTACATAATTAAATAAGAAACTAGAGAAACTCCGTATGAGTTTTGGGAAATGTTCAAGAAACTGACTGTATTCTGTCCACACCAGCTTTATGAAGAAAATTAGGATTGATGGGAAATGATCAAAAACTACTTGAAACCATTTTAGGAGGAGTGATGATTGATAATTCACTCATTTAATTTAGATATCTAATCGCGAGGATCTTCAAAAATTCCCAACAATTTGGTATGAGAACTGCAACTAGAGGTGTGCATGAGGTAAAAAGTTTCAAATCACCTTTAATAAAAAAATCAAATAACTAAATCTATTGTGAGACAAATAGTTGTGAACAAAGTGATGGATTCATCACCCACCACACCCCCTTAGGTATTTCAAATATTTTATTCTCTGGATCATTTCACCAATGGATTCCCTCAAGTTCAAGGGACTGAATGCTGTGATGCCATGTTCCAGAGGTAGTTCCAGAATCAACCAAGTGACAACCAAAGATTTACTGATTTTTTCACCAATCATTTAAGAGAAGGATAATCAAAGGCTACCGTTATAGAAAGCTTTCTAATAGAATTATAAAAAACCTTTTCAACCTCCTCCATTTTGGAGACAAAATGTTTAACCATCCAAAAGCTACCAGAAAATACAAGATCAAGAGAATTACATGAAGGATATGTGGAGACAAGTAATAGAATCTTTAAATAATCAACAGACCACTCCCACTACTCATGCATCAGAGTTGAAGGAATTAAAAGGGATGTTTAGCCAACTCATGGCCACCATCAATAATCTGGTAAATCAAGGATTAGGTACTATTTCTGCTCAACCAATTCCCAACCCTAAATTAAATGTTAGTTTTATTACATTAATTGGTTTTAGAGCTAAAAAATAGTGAAGGATCACCCCTGGAGATCAAAGATGTAAGTAAACAGCAACATGTACCTGGTGAATTTTCCCAGGAAAAAGAACCTATTGAGGAATCTGTGAAGGCACCATCAAATAAAGAAAATGGGAAATCTAAGATAGAAGATCCATATCAAACCCAACCTTTCTTCCCTGAAAGGATTCAAACACATAAGAAAATAAATGAAGAATAAATGAAATAAGAAATCCTATAAGTGTTAAAAAAATTAGATATCTATATCCTTCTATTGGAGGCCATCCATGAAATCCCAAGTTATGAAAAAGTCATTAAACATGTGAATGGGGAGAACTTATATCATCTAATACACTATGTGAATTAGATGCCTCAATTAATGTAATTTATTATTCCATTTATTCTTCTCTACAGATGGGAGAACTCAAACCACCCAAGTGGTTTTGCAAGTCTACAATCAAGCCACTGCGTACTCGATAGGTGTTCTTAAATATATCTTGGTAAGTGTACAAGAATATATATTCCATGACGACTTATACATTCTCAACATTGAAAAAGGAAAATGTAAAGATCACTCTACCAACATGTTAGGAATATGAGTATGCTAGAGAGAGAGAGAAAGTAGAAGAATCTTCTGTATAAAATGAATTGGTATAAACGTTACAGAAACTAAGAGAGATTTACTATAAGTAAGAAAATATATAGGAAGACATAGTAGAATATATAGGTAAAAGAAGATATAAGATGACCACTCTTTCGTAGATCCAAGGCTGAGACCACTGACCCGTCCTCCTGCCAAGCTAAAATCTAGAATCATTTGAACCCCCACATGCAACCCTACCTCCTATTTAATACCTCCCCAAGCAACGTACTAGACACTATAGCTAGAAACACAATATTCATAGTATAATTAAAAAGTATTAAAGACAAAATTACCCCTTTGCATGGACAACAACACCCCCCCACATTCCTAACATTCACCCCTCCTTAAGAAACCACCTTGTCTCTAAGGTGGATTTCAAAAAACATAGCTCAATCCTTTTCCATGATGAATCTATTTCCAATGTGGTGGTTATTTCTCACCTTTTTGGTCTCTAACAACCCATTTATAATCTCAAAAAACATTATTTGTGACCTTTGGTGGTGATCAATTCATCATTACATTGTTTGTCTCATTAGTATTTAAAACTCAATCTTTCAATGTTACCCAAAGTTGACCAATAATTTCAACATTCCATGGATCTAGACACTTGTGTTCATCATTGATGGAAATAAAATTCAACCACTACCAAAACTCATTCCACAACAAGATGAAATTCATTATTCCCCATACCATAATGTGATCACTAACAGGCTGATAGAAAAATCCTTCCAATGTGTGGGGCAGTAAGAAGATTTTATTTAGTTACACCAACATATTGGAATATGGTACAATCACCCTTGGACTTTTCTTCTTCACTAGAAGTAAACCTTTAGTTTCTCCAATAGTTGTTATAGTAGCATCTGGAAGCCCCAATATGTTAAAAACAAAATACAACAGATTCTCCAAAAGTCACCTCTTGAACATGATCAATGCTAGCTCACATCTCAGCCATTGGTCCCCCATGCTAGACCCACACTTAAGAGGAATAAATTCTTCAAACTCAAAAAGTAAGGCTAAGGTAGAATACATAACCACTTAGAATGCAACATCCATGATCTCACTTCTAGTGGTATTGGTTTCAAAATATGAAATCTTGTTATTAATAGGAAGAGATTCCCAAATTGCACCATCCTTCTTGCCCAAAACAATGAAGATATTAAGAACACCAAAAAAATTACATGTTATAGTACATAAAAAACAATTTTCCTGGAATCATATAGATCACTAGCACACCAACTGTTGTCACTAGATTTCCCACCGTAAGAAAACTACAAATCATTACTATTTCCTCCAACATAAAAACCATTATCTTTCATATTATAATGTTAAAAAATAGTTGGATATTCACTAGTAGTGTTTTTAATCCCATAAATGGTTGATATGTTACCAGTATTAAGAATATAAACTGAATCAGCAACACTCATGTCAAAGGAATCTTTGAATCATTCTGATGGTTTAATAGGAGAAAATAAATTGTGATATAAAGCCTGATTTGAGAGCATTAAGAGACCACCAAATCTTAGAGGCCTGAAAAATTTATGGTAGGTTCCTTGTATTAAGGATGGATCTCCATAATCACACCTTCCAATTACACGTCTTGTTTTGTATGAAGAGGAATGGACCATCATAAAACTCGTCATGAGTGGTCCACTCCAGGATCTATGATTTTTCAGTGCTTCAATTGTTGTATCGGATATCTCTATATCTTTATTAGATATTGATGTCATTAAATTGTTGAGCCAATAAGGTTTCCTTATGACTTTTCCATTCCTTCTTGTTTTGAAAATCACAAACACCTTATACTTAAGCAAATGTATATTTTACCTCCATAAGGAAAATTTACTTCTTTAAGGAAATTTACCCTTACCTAGAGTTTACTATTCATAGCAATATTTTTTCCCTTAAAGTACAACCAAAATCCTGGAATCATATAATGTAAATATTTGGATCATTCTGTTTTTAGGATCCGAATTCTGGATGTGAACTATATTGAAGTTCCAATCCGAATTTTGGACTCCGAACTTTCATGAGTTCGACTCCGAACTCTTAAGTAGTTTGACTCCAAACTCTTAAGTAGTTTGACTCCGAAATCTTAAGTAGTTCGACTCCGAACTCTTAAGTAGTTCAACTCCGAACTCTTAAGTAGTTCGACTCCGAACTCTTAAGTAGTTCGACTCCAAACCCTTAAGTAGTTCGACTCCGAACTCTTAAGTAGTTTGACTCCGAACTCTTAAGTAGGTCGGCTCTGAACTCTTAAGTAGATCCACTTCGAACTCTTACTGGTTCGACTCCGAACTCTGCAAGTTCAGATTCCAGTCTCCAGTGAAACCAGACTCCAAATTCCTATAAAACAGAATCCGAACATTTCTTAACATAGACTCCGAATTTTATTTTGGTTAGACTCCAAACTTTTAATTTACTTACACTCCGAAATGTTGATTAGTTTTTTTTCTTACATATGTTCCATTTCCAAATGATGTCGTGCATTCAGTTATACTTGGTTAGTTATTAAACGATGTCGTCTATTTTGTTTCAAACTAACCATTGGTTGAGTTACACATGTACGGGTCCCTCCAAATTTCATGGAAAATATGACCGTTGGAGGAGGGAGCCGACTGTTGGAAATTTTCCTATAAATAGGAGCTTATTTGAAAGAGATCAATGGAGATGAAAGAGTTTAATCGATCTAGAGACCACACGCTGTTAAGGTGATTTCTAGAGAGAGAAGCTTTTCATGTCTTGTGCGTACTAAAATGCTTGTTCAGATTTTTTCTTGCGACTCCGAATGTTGGTGATTACATTCGAGGACTTCCGAGGATAGGAAGACAGAGGTTCCGACTACCTTGAAGTTCGAGGGCTTTCTTGTTGAGGAAGACAGAGGTTCCAACTACCTTGAAGTTGAGGGCTTGTGGGGATAACAAGAGAGAGATTCCAATCTTCGTATTGAAGGCTTAACCTGGTGTGGGTAAGACAGACTTTCTTGAAAGTATAAATCAAGGGACCTTTATCCAAGGTTGTTGGATACCCTTCTCTTTGGGTTAAAAGACTTATATCTTGTTACTTGTAGTTTTACTAATTGTTTTTTTGCTTCAAACTATATTGTAAGGAAAGTACCTTTTTGTATTTCCTTACACTTGTACTCTGATAAGTTTAGATTCTATATGCTTTAAGGTAGAATCTCATATTGTAAACCTTAGTTCTAATCCTACAATTTGTGTTAGAGGTGTTGTGAATCTACTTAGTTTAACTTAGATCTTTCCTTGTCTAAGGAAAACATAGTTATCTGTAAACAACTTTAAAGGTTCCAAAGGAATTTTTAAAGTGTACAATTTACCTCCCCTCTTGTATATTGAGCATCTACATCATTATTTTGATCCTACATAAACATGTTCTTGGCCCATTTCTGTACCGATCAATTTCTTCCTGAGCACCAAATTCAACTAAATCACTATCTAGAAGATTCCATTTTTCTCCAAACATCAAAATCAATGACACTCTTTTTCAATCTTCTTGTTTACTACCATCCACACCATGAAATAGCCGTGCAACTATACCACTACCTAGTGTGCCATTTTTCTTTTCTTCTCTGAAAAAAAAATAATATCTCTATAAGTGAATCTAAACCATCTATAGAATTCCATCCCCCATTTCCCTATCTTAAGTCCTTATGTCCTGAAATAGTCTGAAATTTTCTGGAAAATTGGATTATCCACTTATTTAGTACACTAATATAATTACTGCATGTACTAGATTGGTCCAGAATAACCTTCCTTCCTTGGTTTTGCAAAGCTATACCTAGAGATTCCGCTACAAGGGTTGGAACTTTGTCATTAGTAGCTCCACATAAAATAATATTATAGCTGATCTCCCTTTGATTCTACTCTTTTACATACTATGAGAACTTCCTCAGCTTCGATCTAATTATAGGGAAAGTCATTATCATGTAAAGAAAATGATTACATCAGCTGTGTGTGTTGATTACTGAGATTATAGGTAGATCACACTTCCTAGGTATCCCAAGTGAAAGGGAACCCTTGAAGTAGCTAATAATCTCCACCTCAGACATCAAAGGCTGCTCTACCCAAATTTTAATGGCCCAAGGAAGAGGATCTGGTGTCTCTTGAACACATTTCAACAACAATGCTCCCCCTCCAGGATCCCTCCAAGGAATTAGAGAAAAAATATGCCCCGCTGCACATACAAAATCCCTACAATACTTATCATCCGAACTTCCACTACTTATAAAATAAGAACCCCATGCTCTATCCTTATGGCTAATGTGAGCATGAGCAGCGGAAATTCCCCACTCAATAAAATCCTTTTTACCAGTATCTTCAACAGTGGAATACATAATTACAATAAGTAACATTTCTAGAAACACATAATCAACTCCTGAAAAAGTAGGATACTCATATTATTTTGAAAATTCATCTTTATCAACACTTTAATCTTTTAGTCTCAAACTAGGAAAAGTGGGGAAAGTTACCCTATTATAGGGAGAAGTAGGTGTGGCGTCTTCCTCCATTCCCTTACACTCTGGTGTAGCTGAGAGTTCAATTGGTATTTTTTATTTCTCTACAAATAACTTTGTTCATGGACCTGGAATGTGATGCTTCTCCTTATCATGCATCCAGAGTAACAATCTTTCTTAATTTTTCCTCAACTGTACATCCGATTGGCATAGGTTTTCCTTCTGTTCTTGTTATTTATTATCCAAACTCTCCTGCATAGTCATCAACGTCCATTGTATAATCTACAAGGAATAACCAATGACAAATAATCTATTCTCAATCCTCATTCATCTTGTTACGTTCATACTCTCTTCTAAGTAGTGGTTGCATAGTAGAAAATCAGGTAGAGGAAGGAGAAATAAGTTCCAATCACGACTTCCTCACTAATGAATACCAGCGAAAATAGTACCTAGAGCTAATCCTCCACACTTATGTGCAAGGAGTTTCTGACTTCTACACAATGATTTTCTAGATCTATTTGTTATCCATTTCATGTGTGTTTCTCAAAAAAATTGTTCCCTAACATGTGTCTCTTCTCTGACGATTGGTTCCCTAGCGGAGTCACCAACTTTTAGGACCATGAGTACAAAAGTCAGAAAGTATAAGAATATTATGTATATGAGGAATTGGTATAAATAGTACAAAAAATAATATAGATTTATAGTAGGTAAGAAAATATAGAGGAAGACGATGGATAAGAGAAATGTAATGAAATATCTCTGCGGAATACGACCACTCTTCTGTAGAGCCAAGGATGAGACCACAGAACTGTCATGCTGCCAAGCTGAAATCCAGAATCATTTTTACCCCCACATTTAACCCTCCCTCTTATTTAATACCTCCTCAAGCAGTATACCACACAACCTGCTATTAACAACCCCCAACCACTACAGCTAACAACACAATATTTACAATAAAATTAAAAAGTATTAAATACAAAATTGTCCCCTATGTTTGGACAATAGCTCTAGGCCCCACGTTCTTAACACATAATTATAGGTAGACCATTCATCAAGACTGATAAAACCATAAAAAATGTCAATGAAGGCTCTCTTTCCATGAGTTTTGGTGAGGAAATAGTGGATTTCAGCATTCTTGACTCAACGAAACACCCATAAAAAGAGAAATATTTTTTTACATTAAAACATTTTGAATTATCTTATTCTTCTAAGTAGGAAATTGAAATGTTTTATTACATAATAAGATTAAGATAATATTTAGAAAAACCAACCTCCTTGGTGAATCCATTTTTGAAAATGAGCCTAATCCGGAAACAGTTTCAAGTGTTGAACAGTTTGACAAAATTAATTAAAGTTATTTTGATGAGTTTCTCAAATCTGCTACTAATATTTCTGCCTTACATGTGCAGGTTGGAAACATAGAGAACTCTGAACTAAAACCATCTTTAGAAACCCCTCATGAATTGGAACTTAATTTACTACCATCAAACATAAAATTTGTCTTTTTAAAGAAAAATGAGAAACTTCCAGTCATAATATCAAATAATTTAGAGACTAGCATCAACTATTGAAAATTATAAAAAATAATGTTAGGGCTATGGGCTGGACATGAGGGGACATCCCATGGATTAGACCTACCCCTTGCATCCATAGAATTTTTCTAGAAAGTGAATCCAAACTAGTGATACAACCTCAAAGGAGGCTAAACCTGTCCATTTTGGAAGTAGTAAAAAAAGATGCAGAAAGAATTTTAGGAGCTGAAATAATCTACCCCATCTCGGACTCAATGAGTGAGTCCCATAAAAAATGTCCTGAATAAAAATACACAATTGTGAAAAATAAGATTGAGTTAGTTCCCACAAGAATTTGGAATAGCTGGAGAGTCTGCATAGATTATAGGAGGTTAAACCATGTGATCATAAAATTCCATTTCCCCATATCCTTTGCGGATAAAATGTTAGAGAGACTATTTGAGAAGGGTCACTATTGATTCCTTATTGGATTTTTTGGGTATTTTTAGGTTTCAATTACTTTAGAGGACCAAGAAAAGACCACCTTCACATGTCCCTTTGATATGTTTTCCTAATAAAGGATGCATTTCAGTCTTTTTAATGATCTAGGTACATTTCAGTGCTATATGGTAAGTATTTTATCATAATTGATTGAAAACTGCATGGAGGTATTTCTTGATGAATTAACTTTATCTGGAACTTTTTTTCAAAGCTATTTATAAATTTTGGAAAAACTTTAAAAAAATATGCATCAAGAAAAACCTTGTTTTAAAATTTTAAAAGTTCCATTTTATAGTGAAAAAATGAAATGTTTTGGGCTACATAATTTTCAAATATGACATTGATGTTGATAAATCAAAAGTTTATGTTATTTTAACACTACGTTACATCACCACTGTGAGACACATTAGATAATTTCTTGGTCATGTTGGATTTTATAGAAGTTTAATTATGGACTTTAGAAAAATTTCTTTTCCCCTAACTAGCCTACTGAAGAAGTAAATTGATTTAATTTTTTATGATTCGTACGAGACAAATTTGACAGATTGAAAGAGTTCTTAACTTCTTCCCCCATAATTTGTCCACCAAATTGAAGTAACCCCTTTGAGATTATGTGTGATGCTTCCAAAAAAGTTTTGGGGCTATGATTTTCCAAAATATAGATGGACACTCACAAGTGACAGTACACACTTCCCAAACCCTAGAAACCATCTAGACTAACTACACAACAACAAAGGAGTTTTTGTCTATTGTTGTATCTTTAGAAAAAATTCATTCTTATCTTTTAGGGAGTAAAGTAATTGTTTATTTCGATCATGAATCATTGAGATATTTGATCAAGAAATATAGTTCAAAGCTCAGACTAGTGAGATATATGTTTCTTCTCCAAGAGTTTGACCTAGAGGAAAATAATGGTTGTGAGAACATGATGGTATACCATAGGAGCAAGTTTCCTCAGACTCTCAAGTTAGAACCAATCCCCAAGAACAATTTGGATGATTCGTTCTTTGGTGATAAACTTTAGAACCTTACCCAAGTTCCCTAGAATAGAAACATAATCAATTATTTTGTCACAAAAATTTACCCTCCTTTTCTAAACATCAAATTTCTAAATTAAAATTTGAATCAAAATATTATGTCTCGGAGAATCTTCATTTATGGAAAATTTGCAATGAATAAGTGATTAAAAGGTACATCCCAAAAGAGAAAATGAATTTTGTGCTTTGTTTTTCCATATAATTTTATGTAGAGGACATTTTGGACCTCAAAGAATGGATACAAATTTTTTAGAAGCTGGAATTTTTTGGCCCTCAATTTTTAAAAATTCACATTATTTTTTCAAAAAAATGTCCCAAATTCTAGTTTATTGGTGTAATTTTCTAAAGACATGAGATGCCCCAAAAACATTTGATTTTTTTGAGATATTAGATGTATGTGGGATTGACTTATTAGTCCAATTTTTAGTGTCATTTGAATTTTATTACATTCTGTTAGTAGTAGACTATGTATGATAGTAGATTGAAGTAAAAGCTACTCAAACCGATGATTCAAAAACTGTGGTTGAGTTTTTAAAAGAAAACATTTTTTTGTAGGTTTGGAATAGATCAAGCTATAATTAGTGACCAAGAAACCCACTACTATAACAAGAACATGACAACCCTTATGAATAAATATGAATTAAACCATAAAATTTCCACTGCCTACCACTCATAGAAAAATGGACTGACTGAGGTGTCCAACAGAGAAGTCAAAGGAATTTTGAAGAAAACAGTGCAACCTAACTACAAAGACTGGAGTAAGAAATTAGAATATGTACTATGGGAATACATAATTGCACCTATAAAACCCCCTTAGGTATATGTTTCCTTATAGAATTATTTATGGTAAACATTGTCAATTTCACATTGAGCTGTAACACAAAGCCTACTAGGCTGTCAAAAGAGTGATATTGGAGTTTGTCATGGCTAAAGAATAGAGAAAGATGAAGATGGTGGAGATTGAGGAGACGAGAAGGGAAACATATGAGAACCTAATATTGTACAAGGAGAAGGATAAATATGATCATGATAAGTTGATCTAGAAAAGATAATTTCAAGTTGGTGGTTGCTGACCCAATGTGGAGAATTGTTGGAAACCCTAGACAGGAAAAAATGGGAGGGAGGACTTGGGTTAGATAACACCCTTTGATATCATGTTATAATGATAAATATGTGAGCATAATACCCAAGGTTCCTCTCTAAAGGAGGAATTGAGGTTATTTTATAAGGAATAATAAAGACCACATCAAACTAAAAGTCCGATGTGGGATGCAGACTCCAACAATTTCCTTCAAGGATGAAGCTCTTCCCTGGTAAGATTCATTTCAAGTGGATTGAGCCATATGCAGTAACTAATATGTTCCCTTTCAATGAAGTTGAGATTCAAGGAGAAGGTTCAAAGCACCCATTCAAGGCGAATGACCAACAATTGAAGAAGTACCATGAAGATTTTTGGAAAGAACCCGTGGAGGAGTCCAAACTCCTTACTGTTGTTAAATAAAACACCATCAGGTCATCTCTTTCCCACATGTTGATCTTGCAGCTTTATTTAGAACTATTTTTCTTAAACAAATGCATGCTAGAATTAAATTGAATGTATTTATGGACCAAGTGTGGGGGAGATGGACAAAATAGTTTAGGATGTAAGTACCCTTTTCCTTTTTAAATTTAGTTTATGTTAAAAAAACAAACAAAATGAAAACAAATATTAAAAATTGTTTTAGGAATATGTATACAGTTTCTATAGGTTTATGTTTTTAGATTTTTGGAATGTAAATAAAAAAGAGGTAGGAATATAGAACATTAATGTGACCTGCCTAATTATAGTACCATGCTATATTTGAGGAGTCTATTGATTCTGAATTACTGGATGTGAATGATTTTGGAGTGACCAAAACCTCTGTTATATGGTAACTCTATTTGAAGACTAGGAAAATGAGTGAAAATTGGAAATATCTTTGTGGAATAAAAATTATAACAGGTGGTCATTAAAATTTTGAACTTAATCTCGAGTGTCCTAACCTTTGTGATTGAATAATACCTCATAGAGACCCCATAGAAGAAATTCATATGAGTAATTTGAACCTAGAATAAAAAGGGAAATTTGAATCCCATAATGAATCTCTAAGACAGTGACATTGGGTGTGTGAGCATCCCTCTGTACATATCCAATAAGTTCTTTTGCATAGTGCCTCGCACATACATGACTAGGAAATATTTAAAAATAATAATAAAATTCCCATATGACAAAAATGAATTAATTTAGGTGAAGATAATATTGAACCCATGAAGGGGTAATTGACTTATAAAAATATCATTTAGGTAGTATCAATGAAGTGTAAAAATAAACTTTGGTTTAGGCAACATTGGAATGAAAGACAGATGGAGGTGCCACTTGTTAAAATTTTAATTCCACTTAAATCTATCAAATTCACTCGTAGAATTGGAAATTTTATTGGATTGAAGTGAAGAGTTAATTGAAATCACATAAAAGGTATGATAATTTAAAAATTGGATGAATTTGTATTTTATTTCAATTTCAGCTAGTAAATTTAGATCTAGGAAGACTGAATTTTTTTCTTTTTAAATAAATGAAATTCAATGATAAAATTATCTAGGCATGCAATAGTTCAAGTGTGGGGGAGTGATGTATAGTGAAAATTTCAACATTTTTTATCTGTTATTCATTGACAATTATGCCAATTTTAATCAAATTCCCAGGTAAATAGCACTATGGGGAAAATATCTTTTTTGCGACGGGCTATTTGCGATGGGAATTAATCCCGTCGCAAATAGTCCGTCCCAGAGGTTATTTGCGACGAGTGATTCTACCCGTCGCAAATACTTGGTTATTTGCAACGGGATTTGGGGTCCCATCGTAAAAGGTTTTGCGTGCTTTGTGCGGAAAACCGCGGGAAGGTTATTTGTGACGGGGGGGTATTCCCCCGTCGAAAATAATGCGTAGTCCGTGGGTATTTGCGACGGGTCCAGTCACAAATACCCTGTAGCGGTATATAGGTTTTTGCGACGGGATGTTCTCCCGTCACAAATAGTGTGTCGGCAAGTACCTTTTGCGACGGGTCCTGTCACAAATACTCTTTTAACCGCTGACCGTAATTAATGCGGGCGAATGTTTTTGCGACAGGATCCATCGCAAAAAAATCTATTTGTGACGGGCATCCCATCACAAATAGTCCTGTCGTAACTAATCTAACCTATATATACCCCCATCTGTTTTTTCAAATCTACCTCTCATTTCTTACTCTCTCTCTCTCACTAAACTCAATTTTTAGAGAGAAAATTTGGGTGAGTTAGTTTTTTTTTCACAAAAAAGTTGTGAAGTCATCTACATCAATAGAAGATCAAGTTTAAAGGTATTTATATTTTCTTTAATTTAATATTTCTTTTCATTTTTATGCTAATTTTAAATATTTTTGATTAGTTTTAATTAAATTAGATTTAAATTGTTTTTTTATCAGTATTTATTTGTAATAATAAATTGAAATTATTAGTATTAATTTTTAATAATTAGAAATAAATAGTAATAAATAGTAATAAATAGTAATAAATAGTAATAAATAGTAATAATTAGAAATAAATAGGAATAATTAGATAAATAGGAATAATTAACAATAAATAAGAATAATTTGCAATAAATATGAATAATTAGCAATAAATTGGAATAATTAGCAATACATAGGAATAATTAGCAATAAATAGGAATAATTAGCAATAAATAGGAATAATTAGCAATACATAAGAATAATTAGCAATAAATAGGAATAATTAGCAATAAATAGGAATAATTATCAATAAATAGGAATAATTAGGCATAAATAGGAATAATTTGCAATAAATAGGAATAATTTGCATAAATAGGAATAATTAGAAATAAATAGTAATAATTAGGAATAAATAGGAAAACTTAGGAATAAATTGGAATAAATAACAATAATTAGGAATAAATAACAATAATTAGGAATAAATAGCAATAATTAGGTATAAATAGCAATAATTAGGAATAAATAACAATAAATAAGAATAAATATTAATAAATAGAAATAAATAGTAATAAATAGGAATAATTAGCAATAAATAAGAATAATTAGTAATAAATAGGAATAATTAGTAATAAATAGGAATAATTAGTAATAAATATGAATAATTAGTAATAAATAGAAATAATTGAGAATAAATAGGAATAATTAGCAATAATTAGCAATAAATAGCAATAATTAGTAATAAATAACAATAATTAGTAATAATTAGCAATAATTAGTAATATATAACAATAATTAGGAATAATTAGTAATAATTAGTAATAATTGGCAATAAATAGTAATAATTAGAAATAATTATCAATAAATAGAAATAATTATCAATAAATAGCAATAATTAGCAATAAATAGAAATAATTAATAATAAATAGCAATAAATAGTAATAAATAGCACTAAATAGTAATAAATAGAAATAAATAGCAATAAGTAGTATTAAATAGGAATAAATAGGAATAAATAGGAATAATTAGGAATAAATAGGAATAATAAGCAATAAATAGGAATAAATAACAATAATTAGTAATAAATAGAAATAATTTGGAATAATTAGCAATAATTTGGAATAATTAGCAATAATTTGGAATAATTAGGAATAATTAGGACTAATTTGGAATAATTAGTAATAAATAATAATATTTTGTAATAAATAGAAATAATTAGTAGTAATTAGAAATATTTAGTAATGAATAGAAATAATTAGTAATAAATAGGAATAATTTCTAATAAATTTAAATAATTAGTAATAAATGGAAATAATTCCTAATAAATGGGAATAAATAGTAATAAATGGGAATAAATAGTAATAAATGGGAATAAATAGTAATAATTCACAATAAATAGAAATACTTCACAATAAATAGGAATAATTTTAAATAAATAGGAATAATTCGCATTAAATAGGAATAATTAGCAATTAATAAGAATAATTGGAAATAATTAGCATTAATTAGCAATAATTAGAAATAAATAAGAATAATTAGAAATAAATAGGAATAATTAGAAATAATTAGAAATAATTAGAAATAATTAGCAATAAATAAGAATAATTAGCAATAAATAAGAATAATTAGCAATAAATAGAAATAATTAGCAATAGTTAGGAATAAATAACAATAATTATAATTAAATAGTAATAATTAGAAATAAATAGCAATAATTAGAAATAAATAGGAATAGTTAAAAATAAATAGTAATAAATACAAATAAATAGGAATAAATAGGAATAAATAGGAATAATTAGGAATAATTAGGAATAATTATCAATAAATAGAAATAAATAGCAGTAAATAGCAATAAATAGTAATAATTAGCAATAAATAGTAATAATTAGCAACAAATAGGAATAATTAGCAATAAATAGGAATAATTAGCAATAAATAGGAATAATTAGAAATAAATAGGAATAATTAGAAATAATTAGGAATAATTAGGAATAATTAGGAATAATTAGCAATAATTAGCAATAATTTTTAATAATTAGCAATAAGTACAAATAAATAGGAATATATAGGATTAAATTGGAATAAATATGAATAATTAACAATAATTAGCAATAATTAGGAATAATTAGCAATAAATAAGAATAAATAGAAATAAATAAGAAAAAATAGAAATAATTGGGAATAATTAGGAATAAATAGGAATAATTTGGAATAATTAGGAATAATTAGGAATAATTTGAAATAAATAGGAATAAATAGGAATAAATAGGAATAAATAGAAATAATTAAGAATAATTAGGTATAATCAGTAATAATTAGTAATAATTAGGAATAATTAGTAATAATTAGGAATTATTAGGAATAATATCAATTGTAATAAATTGTAATAACTTGGTACAATTTCCAGTGGATTGACGACACTCCTTTTATTTGATGACTCTTCTTCTTTCAACATTCACCGACTCGAAACATTATAAAAAGTATGCTTCTACGTATGCATATCCAATCTTATATGCACGAGTTTGAATATGAATTTGTAGGACCACATTTTTCATAATGTTTTCAGGCAGTGATAGTTACAAGAAGATGAATCGTCGAAGAAAAGTGGGCTCTTTTGTCTGACAACTCATTTACTTGCATCTTTCTCACACTGAAATCACAATGAAGAATCTACTCGGAGGTATGCTTATACATTCTTGTATGAAGCCAAAAGCAGCTTATACACTGTCCAAAGAGAGTTACTTATTATTTTGTTAGTGGATTGCAGATTTGAGACCTACCGATGGCTATGCTTCCAATTTGGGAAGATGTGTTAAGAATGGTCATATTACCAAATTAAAAAGTCATGATTGTCATGTTATAATGGAAAGACTTATGCCAATTGGATTAAGAGGTTTTTTGAATTATATGATTTGAGATTCGATAACAGACATATCATATTTTTTTTAGACATTTGTGTAGTGATAAAAGACTATGATGCGCTAAGAAAACTGGAAGAAGATGTTGCTGTAATTATATGTAAACTGGAAATTTTTTTTCCGCCAGCTTTCTTTGACTTAATGGAACATCTGATATTACATTTTCTATATAAAGCTAAATATGGAGGTCCAGAAGAGTTTTGATGGATGTACCCATTCAAGAGATACATGCATAAATTAAAGAAAAAAGTATGCAACAAAGTATCAGTTGAAGGCTTAATTACTGAAGCTTATTTGCAAGAGGAATTATTTTTATACTCTCACTATTTTGAATATGAATATCCCTTAAAAAACAACCGCATGGTATGGAACAAGAGAAATATTAATGGCGAAATGGAAAATCAATTATCAGTTTTTAATCAGCCAAATCTTGGCTTCAGTGGAGTTCAAGAACAATGGATTTCAGATGATGAACATCACAGAGCTCATACATTTGTTTTTCTCAACTGTGAAGAAATGACATCATTTGTACTATGAGTGCTTCTATCACTTATTCTATAATTTATGTTACAGTATGTAAACTTATTTTATTTGTAGTTTATATGATAATCATATCAAGAAACAACTTTCACAAATTACAACAGATGCTCTTGAAGAACACAGACCAAAAAAAATTCTCAATGGTTTCAAAAACTGGTAACATAAATTATTGATGGTTTAATATAAATTTAGTTTACTATTTATTATATTGATAATTGTTTTACAAATTTTCAGGTGTCTCAACATGCTGATAAAATTGATAAGAGACTGTGTATATTGATTAACCCAACATCCAAAATGGTTAAATCTTATAATGCATATGTGGTGAATGGTTTTCGATTTCATAAACATGCATATGGGGAATAAAAAAAACAATGAATATTGGAGTTTATTTGAGAGGATCACATCGTAGAGAAACTAAAGTTAACTTTTACGGCATTCTGGATGAAATTATTGAGCTGTGTTATCTAAGACAGAATTACATAACGATGTTTAAATGTCAGTGGTTAGATTCTGAGAGAGGCTTGCATCTTCATTAGACTCATGGAATCATCGATATTAAATATAAAATTATTCTTGCTATAAATGAACCATTTTTACTGGCTCAACAAGAACATCAAATTTATTATGCAAAGTACTATGCTACTCCAAGAGACCTGAGTGATTGGTGGAGCATAATAAAAATGAAATCTTAGGAAAACCAGTTTACTCAAACTGAATGTGGTTCTACTGAAGTGGAAGGAATTGAAAATTTTCAAGAGACTACTCAAAATCTATCTTTTTCACAAAGAGATGTGAATATCGATGATGACACCCCAAAATTAAGGGTCGATGATAACGAAGATGTTAATGATGTTACAAATGAATTTTAAATGACAAGAGATGATGAAACTAAAACTCAAATGGATATTGATGATGCCGAGGAGGAATATGAAGACATTGCAATCATCAGATATGAAGATGATGATGAAGGTGACCATTGATATAGTTAAATTCTAGTTATAATCATAAATAATATATATCTATATATAATAGTTATTTTCAACTATCTTCTAACAACAATCATTTTGTGTTTCCGATGGACCCTGATCTATTTCGTGAGTTATAAGAGGCTAAGCTACCTTTGGATAAAAGGTAGTTGGGATCATGTGACCCTCAACCTACTGGCAGTTCAGGGGGTATGTGGAGGGGGTGTGGTCTTGTGTGACTAATGATTCCTGACCCTATTCCTGAGCGACGTCCACATATTGGCTTTGATCCATGCACACAGAGGTATGGTAACCTATATATTTTAGTTATCTTTCATTAATTTATTTTTATATATAATAACTGGTTGGTTATTTATTATTTTTTCACAGTTTTGCACATGTAGCTATTGGACAGGGGATCACTATATTGCACAATTATTTTTCTTAGCCATGGATCACATAGGAACAAATTCCCATTGATGTGTAGCTCGACATGTTCAATAATTGGATGGTATATAAATAAATAATATTTATTTTGAAATTTATTTTATTTATAACTTGATATTATAAATTATTTATACAGTTTATGGTATTCTATCAATGATAGCATGTGTGATGCTATCCAAGCGACATGAGATCCATCTATGCATGACCTTTTCCATCAGTTTTTGAACAATTTGATAAGGATGACTATTAAGAAAGTAGAAGTGACAAATTTTGATGAGTCGTATAGAGACCAAGGACCAGAGTACATTTCATCTCATATTTGGGATGGATTATGTTTACACTGGTTGAGTGGTGGATTTCAGAGGAGGTATTCGGTGGGTCAGCAGAACTGGGGGAGATGGGAGGTGACGCATCGAGTTGGTAGTCGTACATTCAGTGCGCATAGAGAGAATCTAGTAATTATCTTTTCTAAATATTTTATATAACTTTAAATATAAATAGTAAATTTTATATTTTTATAGGCAGTTGATAATCCAGATATTACGGAGTATGAAGTTTATCGGAGGATGTACAGTGATCCAGCCACTGGAGAGATTAGAGGTGATCATCAGTGTCAGATTGTGGTTAGTATTATTTTTTTTTCAGTTTGAAAATTAACTGCATAAAATATTTTCACAATTTTAATTTCAAATTGGAATTGAAGGAGTCATATAAGGCTGTGACCTCTTATAAACAGGTTGGGAGTCAGGACGAGGCGACTGATTAGACTAGTGCCCATCATTTCGATGAAGCGGCATGGATGCAGGTGACTCAGTGTGGCTTTGAGAAGGGCTGAGTAGTTGGTATCGACTCTCATGTAACTCCTAGTACTTATTATGGTACTGTTGCGATGTTAGCATCCAGCTCGAGAGGAGCTCATGGGGAGGCATCATCTTCTACCTCATAATATCCGGAGTAGTTGCGAACTCAGGCTGAGCTTATAGAGAGTTTGCAAAAGCAGCATAAAGAGATGTGTCGGCGGCAGCAGCAGCAGTAGCAGCACTAGGAGGAGATGCATCGATGGTAGTAGCAGCATCATGAGCAGATGGAGTACATGCACCGCCTGACTCAAAGTTTAGGGATGGAGTTTCCTCCACCATCTCCTACAACTCCTCCACCTCCTCCAGAAGACGACCCCCTCAGTTATTTTTTTATGTTAAAAACATTTTAATTCAAGGTTTGTTGTAATATGTATTATTTTCAGTTTCTGTCTTTTATATTGGTGTGAATATTGCATATTTTTTTTATTTTTAATATTTTATTATTTATTAATAATATTATATTTTTTAATGTTTGTTTATTTTACTAATAATAATAATAACAATATTCTTAATATTTTTTAATGTTTGTTTATTTTAAAAATAATAATAATAATATTCTATGAATATTTTATATTTTTTTAAGAATATTAAGAATTTTAATATTTTTTTTTATTATTTTAATAATATTAATATTATTTTTTCATTAATTATAATTTAAATAAATATTTTTTTGGTCATTATTTGTGACGATATATTTTGCGACGAGCCCTTGGTACTGTCTCAAATAGTATTTTCGATGGGCTCGTCAAAATAAGTTTATTAATATATAATGTATATAATCGGAGAGTTATTTACGATGGGGAAGTTTCCCGTCACAAAAAAAGTTTTTTGTGACACCGTTTTCTGCAACGGGCTATTTGTGACGGGACTCCGTCGCTAAAGATTATTTGCGACAGGATCCCGTCGCAAATAACCCGTTGCAAATAGCACAAATTCCAGTAGTGTAGTGATTTTTATTGACTTTTTAGATTTGGAACTTAATTGTTAAATGAACTAAAATGAGGATTTTATTGATTTATTCATTCTTGGAATAAAATTAAGAAGTCATACATAAATTGATTTTGATTTTTAAGTTGAATTTAAAATTGTAAATATTCAATCTAGAATTAAATTTTTAAATGGACTAATTTTTGAGTTTTGATTCTTTAAGATATTTTTTGAATTAAACTAAAATCCATACATTGATTTTATTTTGTGAATTTTAATTTTCATATTAGAAACAAAAGTGATTTTTAAATGATGGAAATTTTGTGTTTTGAAAAGTCAGATATTAAATCAATAAATTAAAATGAATTTGAAATTATTTTGACTTTAATTGTTTCGAGGATGAAAATTATGATTTTTAATTGTTTGAAATTAATTAGAATTAATCCTATATTGAAGTATTATATTTTTTTTGTGATTTATAGATTTAATTTTTTTTAAAAAGGGGAAAAGTGGCCACATGAATCTCACGATCACTTCCACAAGTGAACATGAACATTGTAATCAAGTGATAACATTGTGTTCTTATGGTCAGTTAAGTGATCATGCCCGCCAAGTGACTACACCCACCAAGTGATCATGCCTAAAAAATTCTGCAAAGGCATGAACTGACCAAGCCATCATGGTCAGTAAACTTACTTTACACCCATGATCACTTGACAAGTGATCGTGCCCATCGTCCTGCTGCAACCCCCTCTCCACAATCACTTAATTGACCATGGATGTCCTCACAAACCTACCACAATACATTATAAGTGATTTTGAGCCCACATTCTCTTCTCATTCAACCTACTGCACCCATAAATCTCCTTCAAGCTAATATGAGTCTCTCTCACGGTTAGTTACCATTCCAACTGACTGCATCTTAACTATCACTTCCCTTAAGTTGCTGCGGGCCATGTATGAAGCTTGCTACATCGCCCTGGCTAATTTTAACAGTTCTTGTCAAGGGAAGAAGAATGTGCCACCTGTTGAATCTTGTACCAGAAAAGATCCAACTACATGCCCTATTTAAATCAAACCACTAACATCACCTGTAGATTTGAAGAAAATGAAAATTTGAGATCACCTCCTCCCTTACTAGAGAAGATGTCGTACTGCCTCTAATGAAGATGACCATCATAACCTAGGGAATACCCATGCTCGATCAACCTTTTAAGAATAGATAAACCAAACCCCTTACTGACGTCAATTGAAGAACCCCCAATGTGTACTATGACCAAGCTGTTGAAGTTGTGTGTGCTGCGATGAGATGATAAGAACTGAGCCTGAATGCTCCTGAGCATGCCATCCTAAACCATTGCTGATGAAGGAGATGAATCAACAAAGTCACACTTACTGATCGAATATGAGGATATGACCAAGACAACACCACCCTAATAAATCATGACCGACTTAGGACTGATCAATATCCCTTGAAATTGTAGAATTCAGTGGTAAATCCACATGATGAATGGAAGTCATGTCCAACCGAGCTTGATTGAGGATGAACCAACCAAAGAGGAAAAATTACCAAGCTTAGGAAAAATGAAATTGAAGAGGATGAAGGAATTCTTGAGTCTGGTGTAGTGTTGGATAAATTGATCGAATCTTGGCCAATGTTGGAATTTTTTATTTTTTGATCACTGAATTCGATTTTGTGCTGGTATCACAAGATAGAGTATACCTCAGGACATCCTCACTCACCGTTCGTGAGTTTAGAGACCACTTTACACCTTGTTCTTGGTAATATTCATTTAAAAGTCTAGTTATTTGGATATCCAGACAAACTGATCAAATCCACCGAGCCAAATTGGATTCACATTGAGTGTGCTTGTGCTCAATCTGAGCATGGAGGAAGAACAAAGTCCTTGATCTCCCCCTGTCCTATCATGGTAGTTCCTAACATCTCATTTCCTATACCCTCACATCCTCTATTGGTATATACTTCTCTATTGTGGGTGTCTATCCTCTACCCCATCCAGTTGAAGAATGATTCCTTCTTTGTGATTCAGTCATATTGATAATCCCATTAACCAATAACTCCATCTTGTCCTGTATTGAAAAGGTTATTAGCCACGCCTTTCTTCATGGTTCATGAGTCATGACCTTACTTTCAATTTCCAGTCCAAGTCCCCCAATTAGCATTCTCAAGTACAATTTCTTAGTGAAATCCGATATGCATATATACTCTCCCTCAAACTTATTTATATATGTTCTTGTTGCTCTTGTTTGTCACAAGCTCTTCAATTAAACCATCATGTCCTCATTTGTGTCTTCTTCATAATGCCCCATTATCTCCTCCTTGAGTTGAATCCATGATATTTTTGGCCTAGTTTAATAGAGTGAATTGATCCAATACTATACCATTCCATCCATGCTAAGTTATACTAGTGATATATTCAATTCTTCTTATGTTCATTGGATTGAAAAATATATCTTATCTCGTGTGATCCAAGACATCAAATCCTCACCAGTGTAAATTGACATCTCTATATGCTTAGAAATTATTCATAACTCCCAAAATTCTCATCCATGAACATACAAACATGTTCCCTTGTACTTTCTTCCCCAAGGTTTCAAAATTCAAACTACTATTGATTTCCTCCTCTAAGACCACCTTCCCTATTCATTATTCCATCTTGAACTGTCTCCTATTTTTTTGTAGGAGTGATAATGTTTATAAAAATTCATACAGCTAAAGTCCCTACTGATTATTTTAATTCGTCTATTTCTACACTGCATATTCCAATCATTGAAGTCCATCCTCTTTCTACTGAATCATTGTCATCGGTTTGGTGGTAGCCAACTCTAGGTGTGTAATGTGATTCTCCGTTCATGTCATCCACTAGAGCAGTTCCTTCAATTTCCCCCAATTCACAATCTCTAGTCATTCAGTACCTCTTAATGAAATCACCAATATGATAGGTTTACATAAACTTACTTGGAATTCATATATGTATAATGATAGAGAGGTGGACCCAATACCCGATATTTCTCTCCAAGGGAGGCCTTGGTGTCTATTTATAATAAATTATAAAGATCAAAAAATACATTAGATCTAATGTGGTACTTGACATAACTTAACCTCTAACACTACCCTCAAGCTAGGTGTACCTATCTTGTACACATAATTAAATAAAACAAATCAAAGAAAACAAAGAAAACACCAAACACTGAAAACACTCCCACTCAAGTTTGAAATACCCAGCTTGATTACAAAACAAGATGAAGCAAAAAAAATCATCCACGATAAAATCTCCCCATCAAGATAAAAATTATGGATGATGGAAGATGTCGCTGAAAAAGATGTGTCAACTATAGACCAATTACCATCATGTGGAATAAATATGAATAGCTAGAATGAAGATGCACCAGCAGGAATAGTCAGATCATGCCTCTGCAGGAATAAAAGGCTTATGTGGTCTGGTCGATGAGGCACCAGGATAGTCGTACATGCGGGGCTAGTCGGCGGGACACTGGGAAAGTATCATAGCTAGGTATAGTCGATGTTTGGTGCATGGGAGGCGGTTGGGAGACAACTTTAGCCATGGATGGTGGTAGGTTCATGAAAAATGTCATCCAGGAGAGCTAAGCATAGTTGAGGCCAAGCTCACGATGACATAGTGTAGGGGTGACCTAGGGTGGCGGGGTTGGTCATGGTTTCACATAAGGGGAGGGTCCATAGAGCATCAAGTAGGGATTCAAACAGGATGGTATGGGACAGATGCATGTGGTATGGGACATAGGAGGCATCAGTGATGGGATATGAGGTTTCCATAGGAAGGGCCAATGATGGTAGGTGCCGACAATGGAAGATAGGGATTCCGTAGGAGGGGCAGATGTCAGGAGGCATGGCATCTATAGGAGGAGGTGATGTGGAGGTGGGGTTTACATAGGATGAGGCTAGCATGAAGGTAGGGCTGCCTCAAAGGAGGAGGCAGACGTGGAGGTGGGACTGCCTCTTAGAAGGGTTGATGAGGGAGAAGCGGGAGGGCCAGTGGCGAGTGCACTAGGGGAGGTCCCTTTATTCTAGGGATCATCCCACAGAAGAAACAAGGGGTAGCATCACTATGAAGGTGACCAAGCACTTGGGGACACCACCCCCAACTGGGGGAATTGATAGAGAAACTAGGGTGATAGAGGAAAAATGGTAGGGAGAGATCGATTTAGAGATCCATCTCTGATGCCATGTAGAATTATAGATAGGTGTACCTAGTACCCAAGATTTCTCTATAAGGGAGGACTTGGTTTCTATTTATAATAAATAATAAAGATCACAAAATACCTCAAGTTTGATGTGAGACTTGACACAAATTAACCACTGAAAGTGTCATTATTGAGTTGGAAATTAGTTACAATCGAATGCCCCCTAAGGTCTTCACCCTCCTCCCTTTAAACTAAACTAACTGAATCATTAAATATAGAATTAAAATTTTACCCCACCCAACTATACTGAGTTATTTCCCATGACTACTATCCATTTCCCTCCAGTGGTAAGTATACATTATTGGTAGCCTTTCCTAGACTACCCCCATCCCATCATTTTGTGTGTATTGCTATTAAAATGTCCTCAAGTAGTTTTTATGCCATTATTTTTTTTATGTTGGCATGATTAATTGTTTCCTTGTTTTAGTTTGTTCTTGTATTAGTTACAATCATGTGTTGGTTATATATGAGCTTGAATTTCATCATACTAGAATTATTGTTATACATGCTTCGTATACCTGGAAAGACATCATAGTAGAATTATTGTTTGCGATGTCCATATTTTCATGTCTTATATTTTACCACATTGATCATGATTATTGTTATGATATTTATCATGTGTTTTGTTATGATATGAAGCATGTATATTGCTTTGGTATTTTATTTTGTTACAATAAATATATTAAGCAGGTTCATTGGACATTGATATTTAGGGTTGGATGAGATGGGTGTTTTCCCTTGAATGCTATACACCCCTTCCCCTATTCCCAAAGTGATAGTCTCCAGATACCCAGACTCTAGTATACACCTTCCCATTTCCACAGGATGGGGGTTTTTCTCTCAATATCCATAAACTGAATTTCCAAGAGCATAGTTTGCAGGGAAGGTATGTTGATTGGACCTAAAATACATGTAGAAGGAATCGATCCAAGGCTTAAAAGTGGTTTGTATATGTAATATCCCTCCTAGAATATGGAGTTACTTATCATAGATATCGAATCATCCATCAATTTATTGTTTTTTATAATTGTCTTTCATAATTGATGACTACTTCTAAAACTATTTTTTTGTGTATGTATGTAAATCAGTAGGTATGTTTATATTCATATTTATTCACTTTTGTGTTGTGGCATGTTGGTGGTTCCCTATTGAGTATGTTTATACATACACCATGCTTGTAAGTCTCAATATACATATAGCTTCCCATGCTGTATTTTAGGTATGATAGGAACATTGATAACTACTTGATGTTATGTCAGTTAGCTAGATGCTAGTGCAAGTGCGTGTACCAGGGATTCACATGGGGTTGGTGCAGGAGCCTATATTTGGCTAGAGCAGTGTCAACCCATCAACTATTATATTTGGTAGTGTTTAGTCTCTCTAGTTTCACACAACTCTTTTATCATGATATGTGTAGACAAATTTTATATTTCAGACTGCAGTTATATAGATATGTCTTTGTTTCTCTTATATTGTCATTTAGCTATTGCAGGATATTTATTTTTTGGCATATAAATGTTTAAAAAATGGATGACCCTTATAGGTTTCTTATAATAATCTTCTCTTGAATTATCCTTCAAATCATAGATGGTAAACTAGTCCTCAATGTTGATGTAAGATCCACAATGCCATTCCCCATACCTTAGGGATTGGAGAACTCATCTAGGGTTTGTGGCAGTCCCGATTCAAGTACAATTCAGGTAACCAGGTCAAGGTCATTAAAAAATGGTATTATACTGTTTTAGAGTTTACAGGGTCTTTTACATATCTTTGATAGGAGATATAATTGTCAAGACTTCAGAAGTAAATCATAAATAGGCATGATTAACCTCTTTCAAATAGATTCTCAAGTTACCAGGGGATGTCTAGGTAGTAAGTAGGCACCATAGGTTTTAGTGAGGATTTTATTGAGTCTCATGTATGACATGATGAAGCTCGAAAATATTCTAGGGCTTAATTAGGAACAACATTCTAAGTTTTTTCATGCATCATACATTCTAGTGACAAGTTAGGGCATCTCGATTTTATTTATAATTAATCCCATATAACTGAATGAACTTAATTAATTAAATAGAATATAATAATGTCGAAAATGTTTTCTTATATACCTTGTTAGTTCCTATTTAATTTATTAATGTCACTCACATTCATGTTCAAGTTGATTCTGATTATGTATGGATTGTTGAGAGAAATATTGTTAGAGTTGTTTTATAATTAGTGTTCTTGAGTACATTATCTCCAAATTATCCAAACTACTAGAAATTTAGGTTTCTATGCAGGGAGATTCAGGAGACCTTCATTGGTGGTCTCTAAATAGGGTAGTAGTGACCACTAAAGGTGGTCTCTAATACTAACAAAAAACAGGAGGTATTTTTCCCACTTTCCTTTCACCTACCACTGCAACATGCCCAGACGTCACCCTATTTTTTCACTGCCACCCTCGATTAACCCCCATCACTATCGAAACACCTCCTCATCCACTGGTGACCCTTGAAAACCCCCAGTGTGCATCTGGCTTCCACCCCACTATCACTCCACCTGACCTCGATTAGCTCGAGGGCACCTCGGGATCCTCCGACCACCATGTGTTGGACATGGTCGATGAGAAAGGTTTGTTGTCATCCCCAACATCCCTCTGCATTATCCCTAATTAACCCACCTGATTCACTCTATCTGTAGTACAAACTTTTAGGGGCTGCCATAGGCGGTCGGTGTTAATCAACACCGATGAAGCTACAACAACCGCTTGGCGGTCTCTAATGGCCTTTAACAGCCACTTTTGGAGATCACTAAAGGCCTCTATTCTAGTAGTGATGATGTTGATTACTGATAATAATATCACATATTTTCCATATATTTTTTTATTATAGAAAAAAATTCTGATGTATATTTTAAATCATTCCATCTAATCTTTGTTTGACAAGGTGTTTAGAGTTGTTGAATAATTTATCTCCCTAATTATGTTACTTTATTCTTAATTATTGTATCAATGCAAGTTTGATGATTTATATTTATTGAGAATGTTTTTAGATGTTTCCTTTACATGTTTTTATAGAATTTATAATATCAATTTATATATTTTTAAATGTAAAGGAGATGTTTTTACAATTTTGTAACTTAAATCATAAATGGTTATTGTTAGTAATGTGGTTGTTGTGTATTGGGTGCTAGAGAGTTTTTCAAAGAGATGTGCGATGGTTGGATGGAGAGTTGGAGGGGCATAAGCTGGAGGGAAGATAAAAGGGAATAACTACTTATGGGAAGTCTTGTACTTTGATTAGGATAAGTTTTTTTGCCAACTATAGTAAGTGGGAGTTGTTGGTGGGTTTGTTATGGGTATTAAATAATGGGGAGGGTTTCATATGAGGATTAATCATAGTCCTAAAATTTTGACGACTCTTATGGGGAATCTGACATTGGGGAACAAAAATCGCTAGAGAGATGATCACAAAAAAAGATTACCGGGGAGAACAGATCACATTAGAGTTGATCATAGATGGTTGGATGAACACTAGGAAAACACGTGTTTAATGCAAGAAAAAATTCACCAGAAGAGGCTGATTTAGTTTTATAGGACATAGGTTGATGGGTGAACACTACTGACTATCAACAACTACTTTTGGTGCATGTATTCTAGGGAATAAATCGTAGGGGAATGTGTGTTGTGAGGATGATTAGAGTAGGCTGATCACTGTGTGGAAGTTGTTGGGAAGGTACGAGCTGATGTTAGTTGGAAGGGGGGATACTAGTGCACAAGTATTTCTCTCTCCTTTTCATATATGCTTCTTAATGGTCACTATTGAAGAAGTCACACACATAGTTGTTTTATGGAGGATTTCATTGAAGTTGGTCGACTAGAATGAAAATAAGATTTTAACTCCCTTCATTTTCATGAGAGGATATATGTGTTTGGATCACTAAAATGGAGAGTTATTTCAAATTTAATTAGATGTTGGAAGATATGAAGTTTCATTGGGTGCAGTTTTAGATGAATCATATAGTTATATATTAGTTCTTTATGTGGTTGAGTGTTAATCCAAGTTCATCATTGAAGCAGATAAAGCAAGCACTGGAGGGGAAATATGATACCGACAATGAGAAAAAATAGTTTTTATCAGTAGTTTTTTTCTATAACGGAAAAATTAGATGATGAAATCCATGTTTTGAGCTCTAATGTGGATAAATAAGAAGGAAACTCTAAGGGGGAGCTGATATGAACTTGTTCACATTCAAGACCATTTTATAGAGAGGCGACGAGTCAGATTGCGCCACCTGCTGTGTTGGAAAACAGATGCTCAATGCGGATATGTAATTAGAGAAAATAGTATTAGTAGTGGAATATATTCAAATAAGGCCTATGATACTGATTTACATATAAGGTTAGTTCCACAATCTATGAAAACATAGCCGATGAAGTATGAACATGGGATTGAGTGATTGTTGGAGTTTGGATCATGTGTAGAAGGATCAGAAAATTGTGGTGCTAGTGTTCAAGGAGGAGGTGACGACACAAAGGATGGGTATTAATCCATCCAAGGAAAACCATGATTTTTAGTGGTGGGTGAACCAACAATGTACTTGAGGAGTTTCTAGACTGATACATCTTTTTCTGTAGCTGACTAAAAATTTTACAATACTACTATCTGTTTGTTGGATTCGGGTGGGGAGACAATGTTATAATAGTTTCATTTGATTATGGGGATCATGAAAATTTTGGTTGAGAAACCGTTTTAAGTAAAAATGGAAAACTAAAAAAAGGAAATTGACACCACCATATTATCTACAGTATCTCTGTATAAACTCGCAACAAGTTTCTAGACTCAAAAATCATGGTAGTGAATCTTTCTAATATGTGTTTGAAGTTGAGTCAGTCAATGATGTTTGGGGAGTTTCACCCTCCAATCAGGTCATCACTTGATCCTCCTGATCACTTGAGTGTCTTAAAAGTTGTTTATTTTTTGAAGATGATTTTCTCAATAATCTTCGACAACAATTGATAATCTTTCTGGTGGATCCCAATTTGGGGAAAATACTAATTTGAGGTGAATTCTCTTTTGGATATCATGTTTTTATGGATGGTTTAAGTGGGAAGATAACTCACTACAAACAAAAAAGTAAATTAGAGACGTTTTAAAACATCACTGATTCATTTACTGATGTTTTTGAAAACCATCGGTAAATGAGGTGTCTCTAATTAGTGATGTTTATAAACATCTCCAAGTAGCGACACCCCCCTCACTGTCCCTGCCCCCCCTACTCCTCTCAGGTGGAACAATCCCTTGTCCCTACCCTCCCTCACCCCCTCAGGAAAAACACTCATCTTCCCTTCGCACATCCCCTATGATATTCGAACCTCAGACCTACCAACTAACAAGAGAGCACCCTGACCAACCTACCAAATTTTCATTTATAAAAATATACTATCTTATATTTATACATATATTAATATATTTAAATATTAAAAAAGTTGTATATATATGTTTGTGTGTGTGTATATATATATGTGTGTTTATATATATATATATATATATATATATCTATGCGTATATTTGTGTGTGTGTCTAGATGCACACACACACGCACACACACACATGTATTTATATATGTGTTTGTATATAAATATATATGTGTATATATGTTTATATATATATGTCATATATATATATTATGATATTTAAATATATGTTAATTTATTTTTATATCATTATAAATTTATATATATACATATATTATAATTATAATTTATATATATGTAAATTAATAGAATTATATATATATATATAAATATAATTTTCCATGTTTTAAAACACTAGTAAAAATGTCACTAAAAGAACCATGTTTTCATAAAATGTGGCTAAATTTAAAATGTAAGTGTTATATATATATGTGTGTGTGTGTGTGTCACGACCTAACCCACCAAGGCCCGCCTAATCGGTGGAAGACCAAGACACAACTACCCCAAGCTCTCCTCTATAGGCCAGAGGTTAGCGACAAGAATTGAGAAGACATATCTAAAAGGGGAGGCATTTTCCTAATGTACCTATACACACACACATATCCAAGACCATATAATTATGAAATGTAAAATAATTGATAAAAATGTATGAATACATATATAATCTCACAATCAAAGTACCACATAAAGCACTGGAGAGCATAAAAAGGGGCCAAATACAAGCCCACTCAAAACTGGAAAATAAATTCTGACCTACTCAGAAGGAGGGGACTGCTGTCAATGAAACACCTATATAAACTTCAGACTTTCTATCCCAAACTAAGATCCACTGGCACTTGGTCCTCCAAAGACTCCACAAAATGGTCTGTTTTCTATATAAGACATGACATGTGAAAACTGAATCCATGCAAGGGTGAGTATAACAATATCCAGTAAGACACCTCGAAAACACCAAACATAAAGCATCAGGAGTAGTCAGCTCATCAAACATAGGTATGAAAAAAATGAGACATAATGATATCCAAAAATATCCCAAATATACTAATAAAAGACTCCGAGCCACAAAATGTCTCAACCATTGCCATCCATAAATCTGCTCGAGGTTTCAAGGTAACACTCATCTAGGAAGAACCATTCCCCATGATATATTTCCACTAATGTCACTCATCCCAGAGGTCACATTCGTCTGTAAGTAATCACTCCCTAATCTATAATTCTATTGAAGACACTCATCCTAGTGATTAAGATTGTTAGGTCTAGCCAAGAAGAATCACATAGGAAACTGAGAGGGTTCATCTGAGATATACTCTACATCAGACTAATACCCCATTGGAAAGTTCAGATATCGATACATAGATAGGGGTCAATGTCGAGGGCTCAATGAGAGACACTATACCCTTCCAGAAACATCTTTTTATATAGGGGATTGAAGCATGTGTAAGTGTTGGTCATTACAATTCCACAAACCCTACTTAGGGATAACATGAAGGAAATGAGGATCGCCCCAAGACTCTTAGAGAGATACATGCTTTAAGCTGTTGAGGGGTCTGAGGTGCGATGCTTGGGACCATATTTCATACTAACCCCTGTAGAAGAGGAATGAGATGACTCAATCCAGAATAAGGGAACTCGACTACACTGCACTGATCAATAAGAAGATGTAGAAGGACCACCATCCTATGATGATGATGTGATGCTGCACCGAATCCTCATAAGAATGGACCAAGGGAACACACTCAACCAATAATGGTAAATGTAACAAACCCAAATAATACCTATTAAGCATCGCTAAAAAAAGCTTTGACCTTACAACACCTTGAGTCATATCTCTAATGCCAAACCATAGGTCATCATCGCGTTATATATGGAAAACTACTCAAGGTGGACTACTCGTGTGCCCACATTTGAGTCTGGAAAAATCCCGAAGAACACACATGGACCATCATCAATCCAAAAGGATAAAACATAAATCGATCGATATGCCACCGTAAATGGTTCTTAATGACTAAATAGATCACGTTGTTGCGATCCTCATGGAAAAAATAATAATATACTATTCACTTGTTCAAAATGGACGTTTGATAAAAAAATCATTTTTTTCATAACACGCACATATGAAACTTCATGGTCTTGAGCATGAGTACGAAAAAGGTACCCAATATTGGACTTGAATTGTCCACCTTAGTTTTAGAGTGAGAATGCTGCAGACAGTTTGTCAAACAGACATCATGTGAAGAAGATACATTGGGTACTAGATAATGTAATAATAATAATAATAATAATAATAATAATAATAATAATAATAATAAAAATAATAATAATAATAATAATAATAATAACAATAATAATATCATTATTGGGTGATTTTTGGGTCTGAGTCATGATCCTGAATTATGTATCTGATATTGGTCTTGAAACATACGTCTCAATGCTAGGGTCATGAAGCCGCAAACAGTTCTTCATTCCTATGTCGTATGAAAAAATTATGTCCGAAACTAAATTTTATAACAATAATAATAATGTTATTATTTTATATTATTATTATTATAAAATTTTATTGAATTTATTAGAAGATGATGATATGCCACGCATGGAGGATTTCTATATTATGATCCACCTCGCAGCGCCTATCATGCCTCATTTGCATGCTCCGACACCAAGAAATGCACCTCACACCACCAAGCCACCATCATGCCCCCTTGTACGGGCCCCCATTGTTACTGCTCATCGAGCATCAAACTGTCCCATTATTTCACACCAAACAACACCTAAAGAACATCGACCTGATCCGATCTATAGTCGCTACCATCATAGCTCAATCACATCATTGATCTCAAACCCAAATCCACATAATCAAATCAATGTTCCAAAAATTAGTTGTGCAATGATTTACTATTGGGTATTTTTCAAACCTCCAACCAAAATAAATACGAGCGATGAATGGATGAATAGTGGTGGGAGAAAAGCACGATAAAAAAATTGAGGAATGAACCTTGACCATTGTTTTGGATGACCTTGATTTATTGTCATTAGAATGATGAAAACAGAGATATAATAATAATAATCAATAATTATTTATCTAAAACTGTAACATCCATTGATTTTAAGAAATAAATACTATGTTCTATATTGTTCATGATACATCACATCAAGCTTAGACAAACAACTAAATATTATTATTTAATATGGTAGTTATCACATAGTTGTTAGAATGGAGGGATTGAATAAGAATAACTGAATTATGAAAATATAGTTTACACATGTATATATAATTAATTATTTGGTGATTAATTAATTATAAATTAAAATAAAACCCTATTTAAAATAAAAAGAAATGCTTTTTTGAAAAACTATTTAAGTGTGAAGAAGGGTATTTATAAAATAATCAAATCACTCTTGTTGGGTTCTATTAATGATATATATATATATATATATATATATTTAATATTAAATCTAATGTTTAAATTAATCTTATAAATTTTAGAGACATGATATAAGAACAAATTCAATTTTATGCATAAAATGAGTATTTTTCGGAAAAGGTAGTTTTACCTCCTTTTAATGGTGAACCCGTTTTAAATCTAGTTTTTTTTCACTTTTATAAATTCTATTTGAAAAAATAAAATTCTTATTTAGAATAGAAGTATCAAAATATACTTTGGTTGAATTTTTGGTATTTTTCTGATAAGATTCATTTTTTGATGAATAGTGAAAAATACTGCATTTTAATTAAAAACCACTTTTTCATAAAATTTATTTATAGTGATAAATTATATATTTTAATGGGTTTAAAGTATAATTAAATAATTTTTTATCATTTAATTCAATATAGGTCATTCAAATCAATTTCACATTGAAACTGGATATAAAAACATCGTGAACTTTTGAATGTTTTTACTTTAAAAACTCATTTTCTTGATCTGTCAACGTTATTAATTTGAAATTAATTTTAGTCTCTTCTAGGTTTTGAATTTTGAAAAATGAAAATACATAGTTGTAATTAGTATGATATTTATGATCTAATAGGATCAACAATTTTTTTTAAAAATATAAATAGTAACTTTAGTAATTATCTTTATGAACACAATTAAGGGTAAATAGACTAATTAAGGGTAAAAATAATATTATAAATTACCTTAAAACTTTTCCTAATTTCATTGGATGAGTGTGTTTTGACATCAAATCATCCTTGGGCCGAAATATAACCTTTGGAATCCACTTGTATGACTTTAAGAAATTTATATTATTTTATTCAAATAAAAGACAATTTTCACTCTTGTTTTTAACAAGTAAAATATTTTTAATATGAGTTTATATAAGGGATATGTTCTTTCATGACTCGGACCATACTGGGGATCAAGCCGAAACTACCCCATGCCTTCCTCTATAGTCCAGGGGGTGGAGAAAAGAGTTGAAGGGACAACTAAACTCAGGGAGTCCTCTGCCTAAGTATCTATATGCACACACACAACCAACTCAATGAAAAAGTACTGAGTGAAAGAAATAAAAGACACGACAATGCTATAAATAAACCAAAAGATGCATGGACCACTAAACAGAATGAAGTACAATAGTGAAAACTGAAAAGAAAATGAAAAAATACATGTCCACCCAGAAATATGTCGCAACCTGAAAAAATTGGAAAACAATAAACAACTAAGATCCCAACTCCTATATCCCAAGCCGTGACCACCATACATGGTCCAAGTAGTCTGTATCCCTACGCTTCTCTGAAGTCACGATTGACTTATCCACCATCTTCAATAGACACAAAATGTGTTGGGAAAACCCATGAAGGGGTGAGTATATACATACCCAGTAGAACACCCTAAAAAGGTTAAGGGGAAAAAATAAGTTATACAAATGAAGAGGAAGGCAATAGATAGAACTAGGTACAGTAAAAGAGTACAACTAAACCCAACAAGAGAGTGAAAGTAAACTCATCGAAATAGAATAAGCTCAAAATGGTGAGAAGGGGAACTTCTTTTCGAGTCTTCACTACCTATAGTGGGAGAGTAGATTTGTCCAACCACAAGAGGCTTGGTATGGAAAGTACATGTCATACCCCGAGCATCTTCACCTCTCTTGGAAGGAGAGTAACCAAAACCCAAGGAGTGGGTACCGAAACAATATATATATATTTATATACCACTAGTCAAATAATCCCAAACAAGATAGTAATGGGATCTCCATCTCACAACCCAGCCTAAGAAGAAGAATAGCCAAAGGTTCCAAGAGAATATCCATCCCTGATGACCAACACCTCACAAGTCTTACGAGGACACACAAGTAAAAGGGAATCTATCACCATACCATGATACTCTCCAATTTAGGTGACACTGAATCACCCACATAGTTTTAGATCACGTCATAAGGACATGTCTCAGTGGGGAAAGAATCCCTCTTTCTCGTGAAACCAACGGTACATCAAACCATGTCTCATCACTAATCCGTATAGTTGAGTGAGCACAAACTAGAAGTAGAAGACCCATTACCTAGTGCGTTAGGGGGTTACACCTTGATATTAGTTATAGAGGACCCAAACCCATGCTAATGTGGGGGTTAAACTTCGATATCTTTGAGGACCCATGCCTAGCCCAGCTGGAGGGTGCTACTCGGAAATCTCTGATAGCCTTCCTGAAAACTGCCAACGTCAGACGTCGCCTCCTAGATATTAGAACCGAGCATTTATCACCATAGCTCAGAACATTTAATGGATAAGACCATTGTGTTTTACACATAAAAACAATCAGGATAGGGTAATCACATTCCCAAAATGGACCTTTGGTGAAAAGGGTGTTTTTCACTACAACATGCTCGAACAGGACCTCATGGGGATCATAGCTCAATAATAAATTTTAAATTCTCAAACTGAACTCAAAAGGTCCACCTTGAAAATAGAATCACACTGTTGAAGACGTCACACCATTTGGACGCTCCGTTCAGGAGTTATGACCGTTCAAACCTTCTGCTCGAAAAGCTGCCCGCAGACCTGCCGAGGCCTGTGGACCTACCGCTATGGTCGGTCCACCTAGTGCCACGGTCGGTCCACATACCACTTAGACCAGACACCCATGGACCAGATCCCACTTTCAGCTCACCTGCCGTGCCGACAAGCCTCCGCGGTCTACTGACCACGCGGTCACTGAACCCACTATAGCTCGAGTTGTCATGGATCCCCGATCGACTACAATCGGGATTCACCCCGGTTTCCCCAGATCTGACCCGAGTTCAACTTGGTCCCACCTCATACGGATTGGACCACCAACCTAAAACAACCAAATTTTCATGAACCAATCTGGGTTTCCATCTGATCCGACGCCCGACCCAGTCCGCAGCATGGCCCAAAGGGTGTTCCTGACCCCCACGGGCTGGAAACTATTGTTGGGAATCAAAACAAGTAGTTGGGAATAATTTAGCCTAAAAAATACCAGATAAATAAATATAAATAAATAAAAAAATGGGTAAACACTAATAGTGGAAGATAAAATAAAGATAACCACCCAGACATACCTCCAAGTGACCCCATGGGTGACCACCAAACATAGAACCACACTCGCCCAAGAGTGACTGAAGACTAGAAACTGGAACTAAAATGTAAAGTAATAATGAGCACCGAGATACACAGTAGGAAAGACAATAAATAAAAACACAATATTCCCTTACATTTAAAAGTAAACCCAATCATATTAGTTTGAATATAAGACATATTAAAATAGTGTTTTTATTCTTTTAAAAAAAATCAAGTAACAAGTTTACATTTTTAAGAAAAACATTTCTATTCCACTACATTTTCAAAATAGGATCCAAGAATGCATTAAAATTATAAAATTAAATGAAACCAACTTAGATTAAGATGAGGTTTTTATAAATGAGACATCAAGTGAGAAACAACTGAAATGAAAACTCACATCAAAAGAAACATGTAACCAACAAACACCATGGGAAAACTCTACAGGTAACTAGCCCATGTGGAATCCTAGAGACCTCATACCTCACTGAAAACATGGCATAAGAGCCACAATGATCTAAATTCTCAAGCACAATCCACTAGTATAGAACACACCCATAACCTAATGGTCTATAATCATCACAAGTACTTAGTTAGTGTTGTAATTTTAATCCTGTTAGAAAAAAATGGTACGGACCACTTAAGTATTATCTAGTGTACTATTCCTAGTCCGCCCACCTAGATACCTGGGGTTACCTATGTGATCTATTTCAATAGTGGTGAGTTTTATCAATAAGTAAAGACACACACACACGTCACTTTCTTTATCTAAAAAATTTCCATTTTTCACCACCAACCTATCCCCTTAAGCGAATCCCTTTTTTTTAACAAAGAACACACACCATTAAAAAAGCCTCCTCACTCAGCACATATAAAAATTTGTACATTTAACATAAATATCATCTTTCTAAAGTAATAGGGAAATAATTAAGTGGGGTTTTAATTTTTCATAAATCATTATTAATGTTCCAAATGGGCTTAATCACTTACGAGGGAAAATATTCATCATAGAAACATAATCACCCAACATTTTTAAGCTTCCAAAATAGTTTGAAACCTTTACTAACAACCAAGGCACCACATGTTTAAAGCAAGATTATAACCACACTTAAAATAGAGGAATCCTTTTAATAAAAAAGAAACCACCCTTTTACCTTGATCTCACACCAAAACCTATTTTTGGAAATAACTTTGGAACTTCTTTGGAAAATAAAACATACCACTACACCTTTATAACAAAACTGGCCAAAAGACCACACATATTTGGAAATACCCATTTCGCATTCAAAATGTCTAAGAAACCACTTTTCAAGAACCAAAACCATTTATATATAGACAAATATATATATATATATATACACATTAAATATGAATTTCATATAAAGGAAGAAGAAACACTTTTAAAAGAATACCAAGTAATAATAGAAATTCTAATTAAAGGTTAGGGCATAGGTAACCTACCTCAAGGTAGAAACAAGCCATCCAATTCATCTATTAGATCTTTCAAACTAAAATTTTCTACTACTGGAACACACATACATTCATATATATGTATATATACCCTTGAACCAATGCATATATTCCCCGCGCCATGATGAAACACATTCACTGAGGATATATATATTTATATATATTCATACCTTTGTGCATGCATGCACACCCCATTAAAGTTGACCAAAACTCACCCGAATGGAGAAGAGCAACCCGAAACCACACTATAGGGTCAAATTCACTACACAACAAGAAATAGAAGCTTTAAAAGATAGAAAGGGTGCCACCTAATAACTGTGAAACTAAACGATGACATAAAATAATACCTCAGATGTTGGCAGCGAAACAAAAAGGATTCAATCCGCTTCACCTTCAATAGAGGATGTCTGATTACGAACCAACATCACCTGGGAAGGGAACCACACACCCTAAAATTAGAGGAAAACCAAAATGGGTAAAACCCTAAGCTAGGACTTTTGTCCAAATAAAAATCAGGCAACGAGGAAAGAAAAATAGATGATGAAAATATGGAGACATATGGAGGAGGTCTTACCTTGTCAAGGCGGAAAAGATCTGTGAAGGAATCAGAATAAAAAAAAGTGCAGAAGAAGGACTCGAGGTGAGGTGTTGAGTTTCTAGGGGGTCACACACCTACTGGAAAACGTGATCAGGAGAGGTTACACAGAGGGAGGCAGCACCACAGGTGGAGGTTGCGCCGAAGGGAGGCCCGACCAAGGAAACTCAAAGGAGGAGGTGTGGCCATGTGGGAGCGCTGCAGGTCACACGCCTGATAAGGAGAGTAGATCGCACCTGGGTGTTGCACGATCTATGGGGTGGGGGAGAAGGAAGGACTCCCCTTCCATTTTTTTAACCCTAATTTAAAAGTAAAAGTAAAATAAAAATAAAAATAATAAAAATAAAGATAATAATAATAAAGGATAATAATTATACTGATAATAATAATAATAATAATAATAATAATAATAATTTCCTTTTAAATAATAATAATAGTAATAAGAATTTATTAACAAGAATATGAATAACAAATTTAATAATAATAATAATATAATTACCTAAATAATAATAATAATAATATTATTTTTTAAAAATTTACCAAATTTTGTTTTCATAAAATTTTACTTTTTTCAAAAATTGGAAACCACATGGTTTAACCTATGCACTGATGATTAGCTAGGCCTGGCATCCTCTAAGAGTTACCTGCAAGTAGTCGTGTAGTTGAACAACTGTGCTATGACCATTCCGAATGGAACTAAAGAGGATAGTTATAAATAAAACAATCAAAATAATTAAATTTTGTAGACCGGGGTGTGAATATTCTCCCCACCATAGACACTTTTGACCCCCAAAAATTCACCAAGCCGATTCTTAACCAAACCTCAAGTCCATGCCCAAAAGAACTAGGAAAAAACCATGAAACCTGAGATGACATTTACTCTCCACAAGTTACACCTGAATAATCCAAGGGAAACCACCACACAAAATAAGGGGAGAACACTAGAAGGTTCTCCCCAAAATAAGAATTATACTAACTTAGGAACTTCAAAAACCCAACACACCACCCTTGGGGGGGGGGGTGGTAACGCAGGAAATCCCAATCTAATTTCACCCAACTCTCCCACATCAACCAACAATGGAATTACTGAAACCAGAAAATAAGGATTCCATAATTCCAAACAGAACCAATTCTCTTAGGACGAACAAAATGATTCTACCGCAAGGGCTCAAACTGAAAACACACAATGAAGCAACCCATTATACCAGGTCACTGGGATAAAGTATATACCTACTGAAATTGAAACCCTCCGAAAAAGGGTGAAAAACACTATCAGAATCAACAATCCCCCTACACACCAGATGGATCTCACAATACTAGGGAAAACCCATGAAAGAAATCTCAACTCAAATTGGAAACACCATCCTCTACCTCTATAAAACTCAAGCACTTTTATCACCAAACGAACACTTAAAAAATCCATATTTAGAATAGACAAAGAAACTTATATTCTGACAGAACAAGTCCATCACACTATTGTAATGGAATGATGAACTTTTCCCTGTTAAATTAAAAAAAGGTAATAAAACCTCAGATGTTTCCATCCCAATACAGAAAACATGAACCGAGATGAGGTTTCATACACCTTTAAAAACTTCTGACTATGCGTGAGCTTCACCCCAAGACCTAAGGTTGGGGATCCGATGGATAAAGTCTCTTATGACTCAAAGTCAGGCACTATAATCCCCCAACCAAAAATCCTTTCTTGAACAATGATTCTTTCAGAACTTTCCCCAATGACCCGAATGGTCGCACGTCAACAAGACTTCAGAGGGATACAAAAAGGTGGATTAGAATGCCCAAACTGGTAATACCAATGGCACTTAAGAGAAAAATCCGAAGAACTAGGATCCATCACCGAAGAATGATATTCTTCATAAATAGGTTTCTTTGGCACACCCAACTCGCCATATGGGGAACCTTCACAAAAGCTAACCATTACCAACTACACCCCAACTCCAATGATAAGGAGTCATTCAGAATCCAATGATTCAAAATCAGACCAACCATTAAAACTGAAATGGCACTAACTTTAACAAACTCTATAGTTACTAACAACCTAAAGACACACTCTACTTCCACAACCACACAACTATCCCAGCAAGACTTAATTACCGCGATAAAAAAACAAAACTTAAAAAGAATCGAAATTGGGCATGACACGCTGGCCATATTAGAGACCTTCTGGGCATCATACTCCAAGAAACACGAAAACCCCCCAAAAGAAACACCCCCAAGACAATGGAAACATACTTATAAGTCAAACATATAAAAACATATGCAAAAATCCACTTTTACAAAAACATACATTTCTTTTAAATTTAAAAACTGACTTATTCTAAAGCCACTTTCCAAATACCAAAACCCACTTTTCAAGAAAAATCGATACTTGAAATCATTTTTTCATTCAAGTACATTTTAAAAAAATCAAGCCAAGCCTTAAATTCCAAAACCCCACCCATGAAATCTTATGAACCGTCATATAAGTGTTCATACCTTTCCACTCAAATCACACATGCATATGTGTCAATGTGTACTTAATGTTCCTACTCACACATATGTGGATGATCCTAAGGAATATCAAGGGTCACACTTTCCATTCTGTTACCAAATCCAAACATAAGATAAATTTTTCAAACCAAAATACATCCTCATTTTAAAACCCATTTTAAGAATTTCAAAAACAATTTGAAAGAAACCCGTTTTACTTATTTTAAAATAATTAGAAAAAGGTCCATTTCATTTCAAAAACCACCTTAATTTCCCAAAACACTCCAACACCAACAAAAATCAAGACAAATCACAACCACAAAAAAAAAACTGGAATGAGGAACTTGTGATTGTACCCAACCCAGTGACATGGTATGGAGTCACACCCCAAGTAATACATAACACCCAGAGGACCTTGAATTAGGAACCTGGGCTCCACATGGGTCACTAATCCATGTGGGGTCACAGTGTGACATCGAAACACCTATATTATCACCCCTTGATCCAAAACAAAGACAAGAGAATCAAAATCTAGACTACCCCTGGTAACTCAGTTCTCATCATGGGTGGTGTTGATCAGGAACCGACCCGTAACCTACCTCATGAGCCCCGATAATCCTAATATCCACCTACCATACATCCCAAATAACAAGAACCTTCCTCTCATACCATTTTTCATGAACCAATCCATGATACCACATTGTCACAAACCTAGCTGGGTCACCAACATGGCTCGAAGGGCATTCCCAATCCCCACAGACTGGAAACTAGTGGAGGGCATCAAAATAAGTAGTTGGGAATGATTTAGCCCAAAAAATTAAAGATAGACAAACAGAAATAAACCAGAAAAAATAGGTAAATACTAACTGTAGAAAAAAAATATAACAAGCCAAAAATACCTCCAAGTGACCCCATGGGTCACAACCAAACATAGAACCACACTCTCCCAAGAGAGATCTAAGACTAAAACCTAAAACTGAAAAGTAAAGTAGGTGTGAGCACTGATATTCTCAGTAGGAAATCCAAGGAATAACAATTCACTATTATCTTACCTTTAAAAAGAAAACCAATCATACTAGTTTGAAAATAAGATATATTAAAATAAATTTTTCATTATTTTTAAAAAATAAAGTTACAAGTTTACATTTTTATTAAAAAAAGTCTATTCCACTACATTTTCAAAATAGGATCCAAGCATTCATTAACATTCCAAAATTAAAGGATACTAACTTAGATTAAAATATGGTTTTTACAAGTGAGACATTAAGTGAGAAACAACTGAAATAAAAACTCACATCAAAAGCAACATGTCAAAAACGAGCACCATGGGAAAACCCAATAGGTAACTAGCACATGTGGGACCCTAGAGACCTCACACCTCAGTAAAAATGTGGCATAAGATCCAAAATGGTCTACGTTCTCATGAACAAGACACTATTAGGGAACACACTCATAACCTAGTGGTATACAATCATCACAAGTATTTAGTTAGTGTTTTAATGTCAATTCTATAAGTCGAATCCATGATGAAACACTTAGATATCATCTAGCGTACTAGTCCTAGTCCACCCACCTAGATACCCAGGGTTACCAAGGTTCTCTATTTCAATGGTGGTGAGTTTTATCAACAAATAAATACACACTTACACATCACTTTCTTTATCTAAAAACTTTCCAGTTTTCACCACGAATATCCCCCCTTAAGCATGTCCCTTTAAAAAAAACACACACACCATTTCACAAGCCTCTTCACTAGGAACATATAACAATTTTTACATTTAACATACACATAATTTTTCTAAAGTAAAAGGGAAATCCTTAAGAGGGGTTTTCCTTTTTCATAAATCATTCTTAAAGTGCCAAATGGGATTAATCACTTAGAAGGGACACTTTTCATCTTATAAACACTATCACCCAACATTTTTAAGTTTCCAAAATAGTTTGAAAGCTTAACTAACAACCAAGGTACTAAATTTTTAAAGAAATCTTATAACCACACTTAAAATGGAGAAATATTTTTAAGAAAAAAAACCACCCTTTTACCTTGATTTCACACCAAACCCCATATTTGAAAATCACTTTGGAACTTCTTTGGGAAATCAAACATGCCACTACACTTTTATAGCAAAACCGACTGAAAGACCACATGTATTTGGAAATACCCAATTTGCATTCAAAACATCTAAGAAACCACTTTTCAAGAAACAAAACCATTTATATATAAACATATATACACACTCACACATTTAATATTCATTTCATATAAAGAAAAAAGAAACACTTTTAAAAGAATACCAAGAAGTAATGGAAATTCTAATTAAAGGTCAGGGAATAGGTAACCTACCTCAAGGTGGAAACAAGATATCCACTTCATCTATTGGATATTTCTAACTAAAAGATTCTACTATTGGAACACACATACCTTCATATATATGTATATATACCATTTAACCGATGCATGTATTCCCAATTCCATGAGGAAACACGTTCGCAGATGATATATATATTTATATATATTCATACTTTTGTACATACATGCTCCCCCCATTAAAGTTGACCAAAACTCACCTGGATGGAGGCAAGAAACCCGAAACGACACTATAGGGTCCAAAGCACTACACATCAAAAATAGGAACTTTAAAACATAGAAAGGGCACCACCTAATAACTACGAAACCAAATGACGACATAAAACTACACCTCTGATGTCGGTAGTAAACTGAAAAGGAGTAAATCCAATTTTACTTCAGTGGTAGATGTCGAATTACGAACCAAAATCACCCAAGAGAGGAACCACACACCCTACAATCAGAAGAAAATCACAATGGGTCAAACCCTAAGGTAGGGTTTTCGACTGAATGAAAATCCGGAGATGGGAAAACCGAAATGGCCAATGAGAATATGGAGATGTATGGAGGAGGTCTTACCTTATTGTGGTGGAAATGATCTATGAAGGAATCAGAATAAAAATAAGAGTGGAAGGAGGAACCGAGGTGAGGTGTCACATCGCTTGGGGGGTCACGCACCTACTGGAAAATGCGGTCAGGAGAGGTCATGCAGAGGGAGGTCACATCATAGAGGGAGGTTGCACCGAAGGGAGGTCCGGACAAGGAAACTTGAAGGAGGAGGTGCGACCATGGGAGTGATTTTCAGGTCACATGCTTGGTAGGGAGAGGGGCTCATGCTTGGGTGCTGTGCGATCCAGGGGGAGAAAGAAGGACTCACTTCTATTTTTTTAACCCTAAGTTAAAACTAAAATAAAATAAAAATAAAAATAATAAACATAAAGATAATAATAATAAAATATAGTAATTATAATGATAATAATAATAATAATAATTATTATTATAATATTAATTTCCTTTTAAATAATAATAATAGTAATAAAAATTTATTATTAATAATATTAGTAAAAAAATTAATAATAATAATAATAATAATATAATTTCCTACATAATAATAATAACATTGTTATCCCATCCAATGTCCCGAAGGCCTTCAAATTTTTATTATTTTCAACAGAAGCCCCCTTTTAAGGGAAGAGGGGGGGGGGGACCCTACAAACATAATTGATTTAAAACAATACACGACCCGAAGTTCTAGCAGGAAAAACTGAGCTGACACATGAAGCCACCCCTCCCCTGTATATGAACATGGAAAAGCACTCCACCATTACAAGGATGAACAACAAGAACGTGTCTTGTGTCAAAGCATAGGCCCAATACGATGACTAACGTTATACCCTCTCAAACATCCAAATCCAAAAAGAACTGCAATGATGAAGAGAAAATCTAAAACCTTATCTGGGGCCTGATCTACAGGTCGAGTCTGGGTGCATCACTATACCAATAGACATCAAAAAATAAACCATTCTCCCTTCCAAAATGACCATTCCAAGCGCTGCCATCAATGACCATCTTGGACCAACTCCACTACCCTCCTCAAACACTCCTTCCACCACAGTCACATAAGCCCGGAAGACAACCCAAGAGGCACGAGATCAGGCAATCATCACCTAGGACTGGGTGGCCCTACCCTACACCAAGAGAGCGCCACCAATAAGAGGATTAGGGTCGTCCTCAAACAAAAGCACCACTTTGGGCATGAGTCTACTCCGATCAGAACCACAAACACACCCTTACCGGGATCCAAAATCTCACAATAACGAGAATATAGTAGGAAATGGCAGAGAAGATAAAACGAGGTCGAACCAGAACAACCATAACTGGATCCAGTCAGATGAAACAAATCACAGCATGCCAAAATGAAAACCTGCAAAACCCAGAGAAGAAACAACCCAAGACCTTCCCCCCTCCAAAGCACTATATATTTGACTGAATACCCACACATGATCATGCTAGATGAGCTGGGAAACCTTGGATACCTGACGAATCTAGAAGAGCTGAGCGCGAACCGATTCTCTGAGAAACCTTGGCCACTCAAACAGTTACCTACAAGTAGTCGGACAGTTGAACAACTGTACTCCAACCGTGCCGAATGAAACTAAGTAGGATAGTTCTAATTAAAATAATTAAATTTTGGAGATTGGGGAGTGACACCAATTGTACGCCTTGGCCCACCCCTTGTTCTCCTGGGCCTGCTCTCACACTGCCCACCTGGATTGCCCTCTCACGTCCTCCAACCTCACTGACTGCACTACTTCCACCGCATCTCACGACCTCATTGTTCCCACTTACCCAGATGTCTGCTCGGATACCTACAACCCACATGACCCCCACCACATCTACACGTGGCTCCTACATTCGCACATGGGCCGCCATGTGCTTGTGGTTCCTTCCACATACCATTGCACCTCCTCCAATGACCAAATATTGAAACAATCATAGATCCAAGCTCCTTGGGTCCCGATCGACACTGTTCCAGCCTTGGTTGTCGATTTTCATCAAATATTGGGGTTCGATCAAGTTCATAACCACACAACAACATCAAGCTGGGACCATGGGGATCCAACCAGTTAAGAACGTGGGAAAAGAGAGAGAAAGGGACAAGAACAAAGGTTTATCATTGTTGGCCAAATGTTCTTGGAAAATGATCAAGAACAGATGATTTGGGTTAGAAAAACAGAACCAAAATGAATCCCAGTACGTGTGCGAATGCAAAGGTTCAGAACATGGATCAAAGAAACAAAGAAGATCCACTCAAAATTTTAATAAAAAGGGCAGAAAACCTCAAATGATGAGTCCTACCTAGAGATTTAGATCAATCGCTAAAGAATAATGCACTCGCCCACGAATAGAGGAAGTTGTTGCATTCACTACATCCCAATATATCCTGATCTTTAGTTTCATAGAGATCTGTCAACTTCTGCTGTAGGGATCCACCAGAGGGATGAGGAGGAGAGATTCGTTAGCGTTGGGAGAATTGTGAGACAATGGTTTGGAGAATCCTCCCTAGTGACACCCATATATAATATAAGTTAAATGAATTTAATTAATTAAATTCACTTAAACATACCACCAGCGAGTGATGAGTATGAATTTCCTACAATTATTCATTTTATGTCGTGCCTAGGGTAAAAAGGGTCCAAATACAAGCCCACCCAAAACTGGAAAATAAATTATGACCTCCTTAGAAGAAGGGGACTACTATCAATGCAACACCGGTATACATCTCGTTATATCTAGACCAAAATAAACTCCACCTACTACTGATAATCTAAGGAACTTTTTAAAATTTCCTTCATCTGCATAAGACATGACATGTATAGACAAAACCCATGTAGGGGTGAGTATAAAAATACTTATTAGGACACCCAAAAAACACCAAACATAAAGCATCAAGAGTAGTCATCTCACCCAACATAGGCATGTCAAACAAGATATGAGACATAATGATAACCAAGGATATACCATATATAATCATAAAAGACTTAGAGTCACAAAGGTTCTCAGCCACTTCCCTAAATAAATTCTCTCTAGGTTTCAAGATAATGCTCGATCAGGAGGAACCGCTCTCTGAGCTATACTTCCACTAATGGCACTCTTCCTAGAAGTCATGAACATTTGGGAGAAACAAATCCACAATCTATACTACTAATGATGACACTTATCCTAGAGGTCACACTCATTAGGTATAGCTAAGAACAATCACATAATAAACTGAGAGGGTTCATCAAAGTTACACACTCCATCAAACTAATACCCCATTAGAAAGATCAGATCTCGATATATAGATAGATAGGGGGTCAATGCATAGGGATCACTAGGGGGACACCAAAACCTATTGAAATCATCCTCTTAGATAGGGGATCAAAACCTGTGTCAGTATTGGGAACACTAATTCCACTAAACCTACCTAGGGAAAACATGAAGGAAATGAGGATCACTCCTGGATTCTTGGAGGGATACATGCTCCAAGCTGCTGAGGGGTCCGAGGTTCGATTCTTGGGGCCATATTATGTATTACCAACCCCTATAAAATCGGATTGAGGTGACTTTATCTAGAATAAGAGAACTCTCCCACACTGTAGTTATCAACAAGAAGCTGTAGAGGGATCACCATCCTATGATGAGGATGTGATGCTGCATCGAACCCTCATAGGAATGGACCAATAGAACACACTCAACCAATACTAGTAAATGGAACATGACCAACTGATAATCGTTAATCATCACTTAAATAGTCATCTCTCTTACATCACCTAGCTTTGTATCTCTGATTCCAAAACAAAAGTCATCATTACATTCTATAAGGAAAACTGCTCAGGGTGGACTAATCGTGCGCCTGCATCTGAGACTGGAAAAATCTTGATGAACGCCCGAGGCTTTTAGTCAGTATGAAGGGATAAAACATAAATCCCCTAATATTCCACTACAAATGGTCATAGATGACCAAAAAAATTCACTGTTGATATTCTCATGAAAATGTGCTCAAGATAATCTATTCACTTGTCCAAAAACAAAAATGCTTGGGAAAAAATGCATTTTTATCTCAAAATGTATGTAGGAAACTTCATGGGTCTGATCCATGAGTCTCAAAAAGGTATCCAACATTGGTCTTAAATTGACCGCCTAAATGTCCAGGTCATGATGTGATAGACAGTTTGTCAATCCAACACCGTATGAAGAAGATATGTCAGATACTAGGTATAATAATAATAATAATAATAATAATAATAATAATAATAATAATAATAATAATATTTTCATTATTGGGTGCTTTGTGGGATCGAGCCATGAGTGTGAATTTGTTTCCCAACATTGGTCTTGAAACATCTCTCTCCACACATGTGGGCCACCAAACATCAAATCTCTTCATCATTAATATTATATTTATTTTCTTCTCTAAGGCTAACACTCTTCTTCATTGAGAAACCCTATCATCATGCCTCATTCCACTTGTAAGCAATGCTTATCATGCATAATCTGCATGCTCTGACTCTAAGTAGTGCCAAGGGCCACTATCACACCCCCTGCATGGGCCCTCACTATCACCGCTCACTGGATGTTGAACTGTCCCTCCACTGCACGTTGAACCACACCTGAAGAATATCGATCTGATCTGATTTGTAGTAATTTCCATTGTATCTCTATCCCATCATCGATCTCAAATTTGGATCTATAGAATCAAACCATTTCACCAAAAATCTGTTACACAATGATTTATTGTTGGGTATTTGTTGAACTGCCAACAAAAATTAATACCGGTGAGGAACATGTGAAGAATGACTAGAAAAGATCATGATAAAAAAAATTGAGGAATGAAACTCATCCATTTTTCAGGTTGGCCTTGATTCATTACTGTTAGAATGATTAATTAAGATATATAATAATAATCAATAATTATTTCTCTAAAACCTAGGAAATAAAACCATACCCTCAATATGAAAGATCCAAAAATAAATCTGTTAATTTGATTTGCATTCATCATGGGATAATTAATGGAGTAACAAAACACTAAAAAAAACAAATGTCATACATTTATTTGGATCAATCTGTGATGAATAATGAATATGTGTTGTCATTATTGGTGATATCCTCAAATTCTATTGGTGAGAACGATCCTCAATCTTTTGTCATTGTTCGATAAGACTTCCTCTGATGCTCTCCCCAAATTCATAGGGTTATGTGGATCACCCTATGAATTAGACCTAGAATCGTATTTACAGAAAATATTTAGGTTAGTATCTTTAATAAAATAATTAAATAAATATTTCAATTTATTTAATTATTTCTCCCACTATTGCACTCAAACCCAACACCTGACGCTGACCAATTTTATATTTCACCTAGGGTAAACCCTGTGTTCTGGACTCAACAGTGGTATCATATTTTCCATCAGATTCCCTGTTTTGTATTTATTCATGTTTTTTTTCAAAAGAAACTATGAACTAGTATTAATATTTCATTTAATATTTTAAAAATATCAATTATGGGATCACCAAGACTTATAATCTCATGTCTTCTTAGTGCATGTCTCCAAAAAAATTCTTAGAAATATTTTAAAGCCTTAAACGACATAAATCAAGACATTATAATGCACACACACACACATATATTTATATATCTCTGTCTGTGTGTATGTTTATTATTTATTACTAGTATATGGTATTATGAAACCAAAGAATCCATTTCTATTGAGTGATACCTCATCCACATCTGTTTTCTGATATGGGATGGGCTGCATGCCATGTTAATAAATAATTAACATGTTTATATATATATGTTTATATTTTATATTATATATATGTTTATATTTTATATTATACATATATGTTTATATTTTACATATTTTTGTAGATTATATATTATATATATATGTTTATTATATATATATATATTACATGTTTATTTATCTATATGTTTATATTTAATATTATATATGTTTATATTTTATGTTTATATATATATGTTTATATTATATATATATATATATTATATTTGTTTATATATGTACATGTGTGTGTGTGTAAATATATATGTGTATGTATACATATATATAATTATAATTATAAATATAAATATATATATATATATAATAGGTATGTTTTATAACACAGGTAAAAATGTTTCTAAAATATCCATGTTTTCTTAAAAACAGGACTAAATTTAAAATATATATGTATATATATGTATATATATATATATGTGTGTGTGTGTGTGTGTGTGTTTATATATATATGTATGTATATATGTTTGTGTATATGTGTTTATATATATATATATATGTTTATATATGTTTTTATGTTTATACATATATATACATATATGAATATATATTTACATCTATGCAGGTAAATTGGCTGTATAAATATATATATTTTTAGCAATGTTTTTCATGGAACATTGCTACATTCTAGTTTTTTTGTATTGATCGTGTGAAATATGAATTTTTTTTTTCAATTGTGGTAGAAGAACTAAAGGTTATTGTCTATTGTGTCATGGTATTCTTTTGGGGGTTTCTATTCTATGCATTTCTAAGGTGCACAGAGAAGGAAGATGTTGTTGTTCACATGCTTGATTATCAATGGAGGAAGATACAATGTGCTTATATTGAAGATAGGAACAAGAAAGTGTAGAATTTAGTGCATTGGTTACCATATTTTAATGCAGTATATCTTTTACAATAGTTCATTGGTACTCAGGTTAATGTTTACACTTTTTGGGAGGATATTGAACTATAGATGGAACTTGATTTCCATGCTAAAAAAAATGATGTTTTTGTTCAAGGTTTCTGTAGTAAAGGAGGGGATATATAGATAGACATGAGGTTTCCCAACTCTAGACACTTTTTGACTTTAGTGATCCTTCGAGTAAACTGTACAGGATTTTTCATGCAAGTTACTGATTTTTTAGAAGGAAATGACACTTGTGGAAAAAGTTTTTATGGGAGAAATTTTTAGTTGTGAATTTCACATTGGATCATTATGAGTTTGGTTTTATCCCTATGGAAAATAGAGGCCTAGAAATAAACATATTATCTTGGAGTAGAAAAATGATTCTAAATAGGAAAAGGGGGAGGATAACAAAATGATTTTTATCCAATTCATCTAGAAGAAAGGCTAAAATTGAAGGTGTTAATAGATTGTAGGGTGGTGTTGGAATTGTTCACATAATAACAGTGGTTCATAGAAAACTTGATGGTTTCATGTAGCTATATGAGAAAGAATTTTTCATTGGGAATTTATTTATTAATGGGTTGTAAGGGGATAACTTAAATTGCCTACAATATGCATATTTTTTTGGTCTTTGTGTTTGGAAAGTTTTTGTAATTACTGAGAATATGTAGGTGAAAATTACAGTTTAGTCTAAAGATGTGGAAGTTGTGGTTGTGGTACATAACCGTGTTTCTAAAGACAATTCAGAAGCTAAAGCTACATGAAAGTACTATAATAAGAGTTTTTTTCGAGACTGTTAGCTGGAGATAAAGGTGTCACAGTCTATCCATATTTTCACCTTGAGTACAAGGTGTATTTTTATCCTGGGGAAAAGTTAATAATGTGGTTGTTTTGTATAGAGTACTGAAGATGATATCTGAGAGTTGTGGGATGGCTATTCATGTTCTTAAGAGTTGTGGCAGGAAGGGCATGAGTTGAAGGGTAGGTAAAATAGGGAATAAATTCCTAGGGTAGGTCTTGTAATTTGATCAGTATAGGTTGTTTTTTCAACTTTTGTAGGTGGGAGTTGTTGGTGGGTTTATTATGGGTATTAAATAAGGGGGAGGTTTGCATACGAGGATTAAATTTTGGGATTTGGGGTGTTTCTAGAAAGATGTTGTGGGTCTTAGACCTAGGGAGGATTTAGATAGGCTCCTGGAAGTATTCTTCCATGGAGAGTTCTCTTTCTATCATATCATTCTACTTATTCTCTTCCATAGTCAAATTCTACCTACTGTAATTCCTTATATATAAAATATTTATAGTATACAATAGTATAGATCTATGGATTTTTTCTTCTACATTTAGTCAGAATTATCTCCATATCACTCATAATACTAATAGTTATGAAAAGTAGTAGTGACTTAGAAATTATTATATTTTATATTGTAAAACTAGATAGGAATTTCATCAAATGAGGGATTTTTGATCATTTTTCTGATATCATTTTAACTCCTTGCATGGGATCCCTTGATCCATTCTTTCCTCATCCAGTTGAGAGCACTCTTAGGGATTTTTCTTTCTCTTCCTCTCCCCTCCATATAGATTTATGGATCAAAGAGAATCTCTAGGGTTTTATTCATGAGAAATGAATGGTAATCCATCATCCTATCATATTCTTACCTTATCTAATATTTTTCTCTATTTTCCACCATCATTTTTAGGTTCTTTTTATTTGTGATTTCACCATGGATTGGTGAAATCACCTCTCAAGACTTCCTATTCTATTATATAAATAAAGTTTCAATGGATTGATTGCCTTATGTTCATCACTAATTTGATATTAAATTATATATGTGGGAATTATTCTAGGGTTTTTATGATTTTTAGATGGATTTTGAGGTTATTTCGTTTGTTTTGGTGGGGGATGTCAGTTTTTGAGATTTTGGGTGAAATTTAGGAGATAACTATAGAGGTTTTCTATGTGGTTTATTCTGGTTTGTGTAAATTTATTTATCAAACTTATATGTTTAAGAAATTTATTTTACCATTTTCTAGGGGGTTCCAATGGATATTTTTATTTGGGAATTATTGTCAATAGTTATGGATGGTGGTCCAAACCCTTTTGTTGAAAACTTGAGATATTCTTCCAATATTCCATACACTTGTTTTTTTAAAATCAATAATGAGTTTAGAATTTTATTTTCAAAATTTTGAATATGTGATTTTCCAATGATATTTTTTATATATAAAATAAAATATTTTCAATGATTTTTCATATATTATATAATAGTTTTTTCTTATTACTTGATTCTTTATAATCCATAATTTCTAGCCTTGTGTAAAAATATATTTTTAGTTTTACCTTTTCTGGTCAAGTTAATGTTTTGTTAGGGTAATGCATGATAAGTTTATTTCATAGCTTGTTTATATCAATTTAATAATTTTTTATTTCATGATTTTAAATACAAAATGAAAATTATTTAGTTATTGTTGGTCGATGTATAATTTGTTTATGTAGAATGTTATACTCAGTTTCTTTCTTTTAAAAGTTCATTAGCTAAGTTAAATTTCCATAATTTAAAAGTTTCAATAAAATTTCCATGTTTCCTTTAGACATTGGTATGCTATACTTTATATTATTTCTTTTATCTTCTCCTCAAAATAATTTAAGTATGTATGGAGATCCATTTAAATTAAAATCATGAGAAGTGTGACTATTTATTAACAGAGTATTCTATCTTGTGTATTTGTGTTGTTTTACTAAGGTAACAACTTATTTCAACATAATGATATATGAGTTATACGTGAAAAATCCACAATAAACCTTGGATAAGGGTTTTGTGGGAGTGGAGATATACCAACTGATTAAGTTTGGGTGAAAAGGAATTATACGACTCAAACATATTTCCTTATCTCAAGTAAGTTTTAACCTAAAGAAGACATATGGTTTAGAAACATTGAAATTGTTTTCTATACATAAGGTTTTGGGTATGGTTTTATATATTACCAAGACTTAAAATTGTTATTTGATTCTATAAAACTGTTTTTTCTAAAACCATATTCCTTAAAAGGTTTTAATCAAAGTATAAATTTCAAGGTAAACTAATTGAACCACTTTTTTATGTGGTTAAGGGTAGACTATAAAACTTTTTTTTTATAATGAACTCCTTTCTTGAAGTAAAATTTTTCTTTAAAGTAATATCTAATTGTGGAAAACATATTTTGAAAATGAACATAGAATCTAGTGTAACATAGTTATTGATTTTTCCTTCTCTAGTTTATTTTTTAGCACTTCATTATTAAGCCTTGAGTTGTTATTTGCATATTTATTTAGGATTTATGCAAATTTATATTAAAATGTCTTCAATCATGCCTTGAATGATTCGATGTTGGTATGTTTAGTAATTTCTATTTCATGTTTTCATATTTTATTATATGAAAGTATGTGTTGGCTACAAATGAACCTGAATTACATTATACTAGAATTATTGTTAGAGATGTCCCTTTTATCATGTATATCCTTTTCCATGTTGAGCATGATCATTGATTTCATATTTAACATGTGTGTTTCTATGATATGAAGTGTGTCTATTACTTTTTTTATTGTATATTTTTGTAATAAATTTTTTAAATAGTGTTGTCGACTACTGATGAATTGGGTTGAATAAGAAAAGTAATGCAACCTAACTACTCTATACCCCTACCCCTATTCTCGAAGGGATGGGCCCCTAGATCCCTATCATTAATATAGACAAATCCATTTTTTTGTTATTTTTAAAATCCACTTTATGGTTAAGAGGTAACCTCATACAAACCAAACCACCTAGATTTAAAAATTCAAATGTAAGAGAGAAATAATGAAAAACCACATCCCAAATATGAAATTCAAAAAGACCCACCCACCAAACCACCTTGGGTAACCAAATATTGAGTAGTGATCCACCTTAAGCCGCACCCCAATATAAATTCTCACCTTTTTATACACCAATACATTATAAATACCCATCGACTATCATCCACTACATCTTCAAACAACCTTAACATAAATAAAACCTTCCACATTCAATTAGGTGGAGTATTCCCCCAAACTACCATAGAATAAGTTACCATGAGCTTAGTTTGTAGGTATATGATAATGATTGGACCTACCATTCACATCTCAAATACCAAGAAAAGGCTTGAAGCAGATATATGTAGGTATAGGACCTCTTAGCATAGGGAGTTACTTTTTATATCCATTAATTTATCAGTTAGTTTCTTATTTGTTATAATTACCGTGTTTGATTGATGAATTTATTATAAAACTCTTTTGATGTATATAGTTATAAATTATTAGACATGTTCATGAATAAATCTCTCTTGAGACACATTGGTGGTACACTATTGATTATGTATATGCTCAGACCCCGCATGGGCACCTTGGGGGACATGAAACTACACGTATTGCATTTTAGGCATCACTGGTACATCCAAAACTATTGGATTCCATGTTGGATAACTGGATAATGGTAAAAATGCATATATTAAGGATCTAGATGGGGTTAGAGGAGGACTTATTTTATTAGAGGAGTGTTCTAATGCGTATTCCATTCATCTGTATATGGTCTTTCAATTTGTACATGACCATTTTAGTATATTTTATGTATCCAAATTTTTTGTATTGAAGAACAATAATATAGAGATGTATGTATTTATATTATATTGTTATCTAAATAATTGAAACCATTTATCTATTTTTCATCAGAACATATAATATATGGATGATTCATACCAATTACTTAGGAGAATATGGTCTTGATACATATTTGAAATAAAATATTTTAAACCATTCCCCAACATTGATCTGAGACCCGTGACACTAGGCTTCACCCTCTAGGGATTGTGTAACACTCTTAGGGTCTATAGTGGTTGTGATTCAGGCAATATTTGGGTAACCATGTCAAGTTTACCTATTTATATTAGTTATTCACTAAAAACCTATGTATATGATATATATGATAGAATAAATTTCACCTAATGTTTTAGGTTAAGTGCATGTATCTTCCACCTCATAGGTTGAGTGCATGCATCTTCTATATATGCATAGCTTTAGGCGTATACATCTTCCCAAATAGTATCACCAGTCATGGTTTATTATGAATGGATTAAATTTCTTGCATTAATTGAAGGAATTCAGTGAATAAGTCCAATGAGAATAAATTTATATCATGAAACATGTCAAGGATGACTATATAAGGGGATGAGATCCCTCATGTTGGAAAAAATGATTATATTCAAGACAACTGATACTATTTTCCTCCCAATATGTAGTTTATCACTAGGTAAAGGCACTAACACCCATTTGTTTTAGGTATCCTCAAGAAATGTTCTGGGATCCTTTGGATAGTGTAATCCCCTTGGAGGCAGGATACTTTCTTTTTCTACTCCAGTGATCGACATCAAACATACTCCATCAAAAATTAAAGATGGAGTTTTCTATTGTCTAGGTATGCACTTTTATGTTCTACATTTATATTACATGTTCATTTTATTGATGATATATCATACACATTTATGGATTTTATTCTATTTTATTTGTTCATATGATGAACCCCTAAAACTCATCAGTGGTATCAGAGCCTTTTTCCTCAATGAATCAACGTGTTTCTTTTATTGTTAAAAGAAGAACACATTTTATGAAATAGTAACTAGTTTTCTCCTTATAAAAGAAATGTTTTTTATAACTTAATTTCATAATAACCATATGAAATTATGCTAAGATGTTAACATAACATGGAGTGGAGGGTGCGGTTTATGTTAAGTAGTTAATGTAGTCTGCATCATTACGGTAAGATTTCAACGGATACGAGTTTTAATTCATTTATAAATTGTTTATAAATAATAGAATAATATATTTTGGAATATTTATAGAAATTATAAACATGATTTATAAATTAATTAACTATAAAATGTTTATGGTTAATTATTTTAATATTTTTAAAACAATTATTGTAAATATTATATTAATTTTAAAGAGTTCAGATTAAGAATATATTTTTCAAATTTATAAGGCTTATAAAATGTTTATAAATCATAGTAAAATGGATTTTACCTTTAAGAAAAATATATGGAATGCCTTGCAATTTTGAAATAAAGTTATTATTAATAAAATTTAAGGGTAATTTATAAAGAATTCATAAATTACATAAATAAGGCCAAAATATAGAGAAGCTTCTATTTAAAATCATGTTTTTTTTCATAAATAATTAATTTTAATTGTTTAGATAAAAATGGATCTTATTTAGGATATCATTTAGAACACATCAAATGTGTTTTGATAATAGTTTTATTTATGGTTTAATTAATGTTTAAATATATGGTATTTGGATTTTGTCAATAGTTTACATAATTGTAAAATGTATATAATTCATAATAATATCATATATTTAATGTGAAATGTTGTATAATGCAAAATATGAAAGAGTTTATATTTAATTTATATATAAAGTGTTTATATCCAATATAATGGAATATCCATAATGTTTATCTTAACTATAAACTTTTTATAGTAAACTTTTATTTATAAATAGTTCATAATAGTTTATATCATGTTTAAATTTATGAAATTTCAATTTATTTAGTTATAAATACTTTCATTATTAATGTATACAAATTGATTATATAATGTGAATAATGTTTATACTTTATTTATGTGATAAATTACTTATAGGAGATAAAGCCTTGCATTACACTCTAGGTGCGACTCTGTAAAATTTAGTTTTTCATCTACCTCAACTTTAGTTTTTTTTAGAGTTATGTGATTAAAAATAGTTATTAAATATAGTTTGTTCATATTAGGTATTAAATATATGAACTGAATTATCCCTTAAGTAAAATCTCTCTAGGGAGAGGGACTTGGGGTTGGACTACCCATCGGCCTGGAGGCTTATGCCTTATTCTAGAAATGTGAGGTTGGAGATATATTATTTCTAGATAACTAATATCAATTTTATAAATATCATATAACTCTATTCCTTTAGCTGAAAGTTTATCTACCATACACATATGATGTTTACTTTCATTTTTTGCTGAATATCACAAACTTGTGGGTTGTGTAAAATTTACACATTAATGCAGTGTGAACACATTAATTTTATGTATAAAACATGGAATCAAAAAATAAATCATTAAAAACATGTATAATGTAATAGTCAGTGCCTTCCCTATCCATTAATTTTCTAGTTTTGGATGTTGGAGGTGTTTCTGAGGAGGCTTGAGGAGGTTACATGGTGGTTGGAGGTGAAACAAAGGTGCTACATGAATTACACACCATGTATTGTTTACACGATGTGAAATTTTGGTTCATGTACTATACATCTAGTGAATTCACAACTTGTATATGTGAAGAGGGGGAACCTATGAAAAAAATTCAAGTTGTGTAAATTAAATCCAAAATTTGTAATTAAATAAATCCTAGGTGACATGTTTTTTGGTGAAAGTGGTATTTTTTGGGAAAACAATGAATTACAAGTTGTGTAAAGTTTACATGATGTGAAATCAAAAGGATTACATGTTTTAAAGTCCTTTTAATTATCCAATTTCATTACTTTGGCTTCACCTCTTTTCCTCTCATTATAGATGATCCCTAGGAACCTTAGGAGGATCTTCTAGCCCCATTTCCCCCACTCTGATCTCTTGGTTCTAATGGTCATTGGTTAAAGATCCACAGTGAGTTATTCATCTTTTCCCTATGGTTTTATCTTGTTATTTTCATGGGGATTCACTATAGTGATGTTGTTTTGGTTTGAGGTGTGAGTTGGGATGTGTTTTGATGTATCTTTGGTGTGGTGTAGGTTGATTCACAGTTTCTCATGATACAATTGTGGTTTTTGGGAAATGCTTCTTCATCTTGTGGTGTACAATGAGTCAACAAAGCTCTTTGAGGTAAGGAATCACTAATTTATCTTTATTTTCTATCATATAGGATGATTTTTATCTTTTTTATCAATGGGGTATGGTTGTTATATCTTAATTAAATATAAATAATTTTCTAATTGAAATTGAAGGGGTAAAGTAGAATGCTTTGCATGTTTTTACAGCTTTGATATTATTGTGATATGATAAATTGTATGAGATTGATGCCTCACTAAAAATTTTATCTTTTGGGGGATTTTTTTTGTAATGGATAATATTTTATCTGACTACAATATCTGTTGTGATTATTTTGATATCACCCTAAAATAGAAATTGGCTAACCACTTATATTTTTCCAATGAAATGGTTGCCCAAAGATTATGTCCTGTGTGATGACACCCCTAAAATAAAGTTAAATATGATAAAATCCTCTTAATTAAATATAAAAAATGGCCTTTGATGTGTTATGATGTGTGTCCATGCTTATGAGGTGGCGATGCATGGTTACGATGAGATGTGGGGTTTATGGGTGAGATGTGACCATGATTTTGGGGTGGTGATGTGGTGGTTGTTTGGCTATTCTTTTGGGGTTGAGAGGTGGTGGTTATTTGGATGTGTTTTTAGAGAAATTAGGTGGTGGTTATTTTGCCATGATTTGGGGGTGGGGGTGGGTTTTTGACTGTGCTTTTGAAGTAAAAAGGTGGTGGTTGTTTGGCCGTGCTTTTGACGCTATGAGGTGGTGGTTATTTGGCTGTGCCTATGGGGTGGAAAGGTGATGATGTGATGAAGGTGATGGGTTACATGTGCTATGTAATCACTTTGTGATATAATCTTAGGTAGTTATGGAATAATTATTTAATAATGATTTAATTATATTGGAGCTTGTGTCTTGTTGTGTGGTGTTATGCATTTAGAGGTGGCAGAAAAAGTGACGATGTTGTGAGTTGGTTATCATTTGGTTGTGAACCCATAGGTTGATATTGTGTATGGATATATGTATATACTTGTATATTATTTTTTATTTTTATATTCCCCCCACCCTCACCGATCACCATGTTCCGACACTCATATATTCACATGAGGTATTCCCCCTAACATTTTAGTGATGAGGATGGATGGTTGGCTGCCCGCTCTTCCCCACTCCCTTCCAAGTGAGTAGATATGAATAGTATGTGATGACCATAGGTCTATTAGTGCACTAAGTGACAACCCATGTGTTTTTGGGTGATATTTGATATGATTTTTCTATGGGGCGGTGTTACAGGTGTTTTCTAGTGAGATGTGACATGACTATGTTGTGGGGAGGCAACCTTGGTGTTTTTGGGTGAGATGTGATATGTTTGTGCTGTGGGGTATCTTATGGTTGGGTAAGTGCGTGATAGGATGAGGGTATGAGGTTGATGTCTTTCATGTTCACAATTTCATACTACTTTGGTTGTGGTTGTAATGTGATGTACTAGGTGTCTGCGGGCGATATGAGATGCGAACATTCTATGGGGCAATGGATCATTTGTATGCAGGTGATATGTGATGTGACCATGATATAGGGTGGTGGTATATGTTATTCTAAATAGTTGACAGTTCCATGAAATATGATGTTGGGGTGTGAGATGAAAAAATTATTAGGAAAGTGGTTTTGGGTACCCTTTATCAATATGATTCTTATTATGTTACTATGCTTGGATTACATTATTTGGTGAGCATGCCTTGGTGAGGTTGGGATGGATAATTGAACTATTTAGGTACTATTGTTTTTGTTGTTTTCTCATGGGTGAATTATTATACTTCTTTCACATGTTCACAGGACACTTTGGTTTTCCTAATGAGTATAATTTCATGCTCATCCTACGTATCTAAACTGACTTTCAGGTGTCCAGGAAGACTACATGAACCGTTCTAGACATTACTCGCACGAACCTTGGATAGATGATGTGTTGATGCTTTATATTTTCTTTTGGGTATTTACTTTTGGGACCTTTATCTTTATTATTTTTATTTATGTATACATGTGGGATAGTTTTGGTTTCTTTTTATATCATGTTATGGATTTTTTATGGACGATTCATCTTATCTCCCAATACTAATTTATTATAGTGGGTAATGCCTCCCATTCTATGATATTTTTATACCCTTGGTGCTAGTCTCCAACCTAGAGCCTACTAGAGGCGAAAATAGGGAGTCATTATCTATCTTCCCTCATTATGATATCTTTGGTGGGAGGAGATCATGACAGAGTGGTATAAAAGGTTATGGTTGAAGGATATGATGGAGTTTGGAGTAAGGTATAATGAGGATTTCATGGTCTGGTCTAAAAATAGTTCCATCTTATCTTGGTGTGTGACGTAGGCCATGGAGACCATCTAGGACACAAGATTTTAGGGCCCCCATGAACTAGTGCACAAACTATGTGTTTATTGGATGACCAAGTGAGGTGGACTTTTTTGCAAGGTTGAGACCTAAGAGAGGTACATAAATCATAATTACTTGTGTTCATGTTGATTTTGGTTGTTTGGTAAATGTTAAAATTAATAAAGTTAATTAAAATGAATCTAAATAAAATTAAATACTACCCAGACATAAGAAATAATTTTTTCCACTTTCAGTTATGGATCCTAGATATTGTATGTGTGTGGATCAGACAGTTGAGGTTCAATAGGCTGATATGGTTGATTATTGGAGGGTTGATCTGATTGAGGAGGATGATCAGTGGTAGAGGATGTTGTGTTATTTTTAGTGGTAGTATTTGAGGAAGTATTAGGGTATTGTTTTAGATGTGGAGATAGAGAGATGGATGGAGAAGATAAAGGTTTCTTTCAATTTGATTTTGGCCCCAATGGGATACTATATCTCTTTGGATGTCAATTAGATAATGGGACACATCAGTGGTGGGAACTGTATCTGGGCGAGTAGAAAGAGGCATATGTTTCATGGGTCATCTTTCAGAAAGAGTTTTAGGTAGAGTTCCTTTCATCGACAATGAAGGCAGTGAAGAGGTAGGAGATTCTTTCTCCTCAACATTGGGGTATGCCAGTGTGGGAGTTCAGAATTAATTTCAAATACCTTCTATAATTTTCCCCATATCCTCTTCTGGATGAGGAGTCTCATGTGATACATTTTGAGGAAGAACTCTATCCTTAGATCTAGTATTCAATAAATACTTTTACATTTCCAACATATGTCAAGACCCCTTCCTCCAAAGATGACCCTCATGAGCTAGCAATGGAGAAAGAGAGATAATGACCCCCCAAATCCCTACTATAGTAGGCCCCAGGGTGGTGATCAGTACAAAGGGTTTAAAAATATCACAAAATGGGATGCATTAACCTTTTTATAGTAACCAAGATTGGAAGATAAGATGTATCAACCTCAAAAAAACTCCAAGAAATATATATAAAAGAATCAAAAAACAATCCCACATGCATATTTAAAGTAAAACTGTTGGAAATACAATGAAGAGCTCCAATGTAAATACTAAAATAACAAAGCTAAGCATTAACACGACAAGTATACCAATATCCAAGATAGTAATTCCCAACATGGTCCCTGTAGTCCTCTTGGAAACCTGAAAACAGTTTTATATACATAGGGTGAGCATACGAGTATACTCAATAAAAAAAGCCAAAGTATCTCATGAAAAAGTGGTAGATTATATTAATTCCCCTATGAAAATAGTAGAAACATCAATACCTATCAATGAATACTGACCACCCCAACCTCACCATGGCATGATCACCAAATAATGCAAGTCAAATAAAGTAAGATAGAAAGAACATTGATGATAGGGTACCCCACACCACTTTCCCACTAATTATCCACTCTCACACCCTAAATAAAAACATCCTGGTGATCCCACCTCTTTCGAAATAATCACATCACAACCCTCCCGCACACACATGGGCCACATAGCACATCACATCCCACCTGAAAACACATGGGTCTCACGGCTACATCTCATCCCGTCCACAGACACCTGGGACACAAACCACACCACATATCATCCCAAAGACACTTGGGAAGCACAACTCACCCACACACACCTGGGCTTGACAAACCAAAACCTACCTAAAGAGTCTTGGGATATCACTGACTGGAAGAGGGAGAAGGGAAGAGCATATGGAAATCCATCCATCCTCCCACTAGGATGTTTGGGGAAGACACCCTCCCTTGTAAAAATAGGGATTCTCAGCACGTAGTGCTCAACTAGGGTGGAGTTCATATATAATCAAAAGAAAATATAAGTATATATATAGGTACAAAACACTCAACCCAACATATGGGTTCTCATGAAAACAACCACCCCATAACACAACCACCTTTGCTGCTACCTCTAAATGCACATATCATAACGAACGATGGTCACTTCTGAATTCCATAAAAGAAAGCCGCTTAACACCCAATCATTTTGAAATTATTAATAATTTTACAGTTATTCTATCCCTACTTAGGAAAATAACAACCAAAACACACAATTGGTCTCATGAAAAAGACAAACCGAGGAAGAAAACTATGAAAATGCAGCCCACTTCACAATTCCTTCCCATTTAACACCCAATCCAACCATGACCATTATCATTCTTCAAAGTAATTCTGCCCATTCTAAGGAAAAACCCCAAAATCACAACAGTAACCTCAAAAATATCATGTCACAACCATACTCGGTATCCCTAATATATATCCACACCATGCCTAGTAAAAAAAACAAAACAAAACCCAGTTATAGTCCCACTGCACAACACTGCTCACCCAATAACACAAACATAACAGAACCTAAACCTGCAGCCTCTCTACCTAACCACTTTCCATCCATTCCATAATCAATCAATATCCTAACCTAAGATACTATTTCACCATTCATATCACCCCAACAACACTCGTGCTCTCAACCACAACACCACACAACCTTTATAAAGAAAAAGACAGAAAATATCCACACACAACACACAAACACACAAAACAAGTAATTTTGTATTCATATTTAACACACTCATTATTTATTTCCACATTTATAATTTAGGGGTTATCATAAAATATGTTTGATCCTAAGGAATCCATTTATTTAACCGAATTTACGTGGTTAATCAATTTCTTATTCATATGATTGTTCATAGAGGATCAAAAAGTACTCACAAGACATCACATGCACGAAAACATAGATCACCAATGACCATTATTTTCAGAAGGAATACAACTGATATAAATAAAAATATCAATAAACAATAAATCAGAATCATGAATCACTTTTCCAAGACCCAGTATATTGATATTAAATAGATTCAATTATATTTTTAAATTAGGAATTTCATCATCTCCATGAGGAAACATTCATATAACCACCTCACATGATACACAATTAAATAGGAATGAAGGGAATCCCTACATCAAAGAACAGATGATAAAAAACTCCTCCTTGTGCCAAAACAGAGGGTACATGAGCAATAGGAATGACTCTAAGGAAAAACTAGATCCAAAGGACACAACATAGAACACAAATCCATGGGGAATAAAAGTTTTAGACTCACCAAGAGTAAATAAAAGGGTTCAAGGAAGAGAGGATCTCAACATGAGAAAAGGCTAGATCCTATATCAATGTAGAAAATGGTTTCAAAGTCCATTAAAAGTCAAGTTATGGCCAATACCATGCGGATTTTCCATTCAATGTCTTCAAGGCATTAAGATATTAAAGATATAATTCATAGCCTTTGAAATGAAATTAAAACATATTAAATATTATAGGTAAATAATTCATTGTCAAATAAGTTGTTAGAGGGGTGAAACTAGAAAAACTGGGGAAGGATAGAAATGACTCACCAATGGATGAGCCACCAATGCCAGTCACTGATGGTTGAGTCACTGCTGCGAGCCACCAATGTGACTCACCGACGCCACTCAATGATGTCACCTACCAATAGAGAGTCACTGATGTGACCTAACGACATGAACTACCGACAATGAGTCACTGACGCGACCTACCAATGTGACCTATTGATAGTGAGTCCCCGACACAACCTACCAACTAACACGACTTACCGATAGTGAGTCACCGACATGACCTACTGACATGACCTACAAATAGCGAGTCGACAACATGATCTACCGACGTGACCTACCAAAAGTGAGTCACCGACACAACATACTAATACTGAATCACCGACTTGACCTACCAACACTGAGTCACCGATGTGATCTACCGATACTAAGTCACCGACGCAACCCATTGATGGAAAAATGGAATTTTGGAAAACTCTTAAAATGAGCTACCATTACCTTCCAGAACACCCCAAAAACAATATTTTGAAGAATTAATGGATTGGGGAGGTCCATTCCATTAAAAAAGATACCTCTCAAACTATTATCGCCCTCAAGAATTCAAAACCAAACCCAGAAGAAAGAGGGGTCCAAACAAATACCCCATAATATACCTCTCAAGGATCCTGCTTCCATTGAAACACCGCTACTGTCATCAAAGTCGAACGATAAACCACCCTATTTTGTTTGAAAGGTGGAGTGAAACCTCCACATCCAAAAACACCTCCTCCAACATCTACTACCCCCAAACGACCAGAATATACACAAAAAAATTACCAAAACCACACTATTCGAATATATGAATCAAATAATTCCTCTCTACATGTAGAGATACTATCCAATATGGGTGGAACTGACTCAACCACATAGGTTTAATCACATCTCAATTAATGTGTCTCGATTAGGAATCAAGTCCTCCCCTTTATACATGTCAGGATTTCATCACACATTACAGAATAAGGAAGTAACTCATCTTATAGAAAAAAAGGTTCAAGCATTACATCACAAAGAAAAATACACAAGAAAAACACAAAACAACACTGGGTACTTGGAACGCATATGTGCTTCTCACTCCCAAGTACTCTCCTCCAGATAACCATGCCTCCACAACACATTAACCAGAGGAATGGTCAGTCCACAAAACACCTTCTCTCGATGATTCTGGATCTCCACTGGCTACTCTACAAATGTTTCATCGTCCTTGATATCCAACCCTCCCTAGTCAATGACATGAGATTCATTGTGAAGATAATGATGAAATTGAGAGACATGAAATACATGATGGATCCTCTCCAATTGCGATGGAAATGCTAACTTTTATGCCCCCTCCCGAACTCTCCCCAACACCTCAAAGGGTCATATGAACCCTAAAGAAAGCTTTATTCATCTACCGAACCTCCACTACCTACATCAAGGGGAAAACTTCAAGAACACATGATCTATGACCTCTAACACAAAGGGACTCCTCCTATGATTGATATATGAATTCTTCCGGTCTTGTGCTACCTTAATCCTCTCACAGAAAAGATGAACCTTCTCTGTCATGGTCTACACCACCTTGAGACCAAGAATAGTTGTCTCCTGAACCTTTATCCAATACAAGGGTGAAAAACATGACCTTCCATACAAGGCTTCAAATGGAACCCTACAAATGGAATAATGATAAATATTATTATAAGAGAACTCAACCAAGTTAAAGAGTCACACCAAAGACCCACCAAAATCTAAGACACATTCTCACAACATGTTATCCAATGTCTGGATGGTTCTCTCTATCTGCCCATATGTCTGAGGGTGGGAGGCAGTGCCAAGGCATAACTGAGTGCCAAAAATATGCTTCAATACCATTCATAATCATGAGGTAAAGCATGTATCCTAATCCAAGACAATGTACCTCTGAACTCAATGTATCTGAATCACCTCATCAATATACCTCATGGAAAAGGCATCCACTGTGCTTGATTCCTTGATTGGAAAGAAGTGTGCCTATTTCTTCAGCCGATACACTGTTACCTAGATAGAATCATACCTCCCTGAGCCTTGGGTTTCACTGTGAATAAATATATTGAGATTTCATCCCACTTCTACTTTGGAAAATCTAAGGGCTATAACAAACTATCAAGAACATGGTGCTCAACCTTTACTTTTTGGCACACTATGCACTTCGCCACAAACTCTGCCACAACCCTCTTTATCCCAGGACACCAAAACTGCTCCCTAAATTCACAATAAATCTTAGAAACTTCTGGGTGTACCGCTAAAGGTGATATTTGAAACACATAGAGAAATACATCACACATTAACATTGGAACAAACAGCTTCCCATGAAACAACATCTAATTTTAACCATCCTCTGACCATACCTCCAGACCATCACCCTGGTCAACATGATCACACATCACCTCTACCTTTGAGCCCCCCATTAAGAATCCTCCACCTGCTGTATCATAGATGACTGTACTATCATCATAAATAGACAGCCTCTGTGACCATCTATTCCTACATCTAAGTATAAGTCGTCCAACTCCTCCATTGCCTCCCAAGCATATATAAATTCCTGAACTACCTATCTCTTCCACTTCCTACTCAAATAATTGACCATCGAGTTCCCCTTTCTTGAGGTTTAAGAGATCTCGAAGTCATAATCCTAGAGAAACTCTATCCACCTCCATCGCTGCAAGTTCAAGTATTGCTGGGAAAAGATATACCTAAAGATCTTATGATCCATGAAGACCACAAAGCACTCTTCAATGAAGTAATGCCACCATAAATTCCGCATAAACATGAATTTTTATAGCTCTAGATCATGGGTGGAATAGATATGTTCATGGGGAAATAACTTCCTAGACCCATAAGAGATCACTCCTCACTACTGAATCATCATACATCCCAAGCCTAGATGGTTAGGATCACAAAAAATCTCTAACAACACACCCTCCTCTGGAAAACAGAGCACTGGAGAACTGACCAAATTCCCTTTCATATAGATGAACACTTCTTTGAACTGCTCACTCCACACAAAATCTTGTTCTTTTCTGATTAGATCGATCAATAGAGCTACAAATTAAGAGAAATCAGGTACAAATATCTGGTAATAGCCTTCCATACCAAGAAAACTATGAACCTCTACAACATTCTTGGGTGCCACCGAAAAAACAACAACCTAAAATTTTGATGGGTCTATTGCTACACCCTGCTAAGACACCACATTCCCAAGGAATTCTACCTCTCTTGTCCAGAACTTTCACTAGGAAAACTTCCCATAGAGCTGGTGTCATCGAAGAACTTCCAAGAAATTCTGGAGGTGTTGGGCATTCTCCTCCTCTGACCTTGAGTAGACAATGATTTCATAGATGAATACGAATATGAACTAATCTAGGAACTCATGAAAGACAGAGTTCATAAGCCCCATGAACATGGATGGTGAATTCATAACACTGAATGACATAACCACAAACTCGAAGTTCTCATACTTTCACCTAAAAGCAGTTTTTAGGATATCATCCTACTTTACCCTAAACTGGTGATATATAGATTGCAGATCAATATTAAAGAACTAAAGTTATCCTCTTAGTTGGTTGAAAGATCATCTATCCTTGGGAGAGGGTAACAGTTCTTGACCATTACCAGATTCAACCTACGGTAGTCTATGCACAACCTCAAACCACCATCCTCCTTCTTTGAGAACAAAATTGGAGAAAACCATATTGACACACTGGGATGGATAAATCCCTTCTTCATTAGATCATAAATTTCAATCCTTAGCCCCTATAACTTAGAAGGAATCATCCGATAAGGATACATCGAAATCAGAGAAGCACCAGGATGCAAGTCTATCCCGAACTCAAAGTCACGTCGAAGGGGTAGAGTCACAACCTACTTAGTAAAAAAATCCAAGAACTCCCAAAAAAAGGAAACCCCATAATCTCAGTATCCACTTATTCGACTAGCAGCCCAGCTAATACAGAAAGATGAGGCTCCACACACTGACTTCCCATCAGACAACTCTGCTTGCAAATGAAAGCTACACATTGTCCATCAACTTCTAAAAACATGACTCTTCTCTAGAAGAAATTGATAACAACATGCATAGATTATAACCAGAGGATTCAAATGATGAAATCGTACTATTGTATCTATAATAGAAAAGAATTACCACAAGACTGATGCAGCTTCATCATCAGTCTGCATCCCCGACACACATCAAACAAGCTGTCTTGACCTCTAATCGTGTACTCAATACTAGGGGAATGAAAATTCTATCTATGTATAGTCCTGTAGATTGGACTAGACTGGGTGAAATAAAGGATTTAAAATCTACTGAATCAAACAAGGTGAAAAATGGTCCTAAATAAGCTAATCGTACCTTGAATGATTTCTGGACCCACTAGAACTACTGCCTATATAGTGTGAAACTGACCACAACCAGATCCTCGACCCATCTGCTGATGAAAACCTCCCTGAACATGTCCTAGTTGAGGTCCCTGAGTAATTCCCTAAGGCTGGCCTCCATCTACTTCATCTCCCCTTGGTAGAGTAATATCTTGTTGTCCCTATTGTTGAAATATCATGGTCGATAACTACTGCTGATGAAGGCACTGAACCTTCCCACCTCCACCATACCAAGATCGGACGACAGTTGGGCACTGACTCTAAAGGTTCTCACAAACTCCATAGATAAAAGGAACCAGACCTAGGTTTATAGGATAAGAAGGAGGACTAGAATGTCGAAATAGAAATCACTAAGGTTGACTCCTAGACAACCAAAACCTCAAAGTCCCTAGTGAATGAAAACTACCTCCAGTAGCCTTTCCCTTAGAATAAACCTACTTTCTCGCCACTCATAGTATAATTACTCATGAGTGTATCCCGTTAACTATCTTTTCCTTCTTCTGTATGTTTAGGTATGTCGGCAAGGTGAAGGGAGTAAATGTGTACTGGAGAGAAGGAAGAAGTTCTTCCTCTAAGAGTCTCACTTGAGACTCCTCATCCGAAAAGAGATCCAGAGTGAAGCGATGGATATCCTTGTACATTATACCCAACTCTCATACCAACATATCCCCCTTATAGAGGGATATTAGCTCATGCAACTTCTCAGCCTTCATGGTCAAAGAAAGGATTTTTTCTCGGAACTTCTTCTTGAAATCAACCCACAGAACATCAGCCTCCCTTCTCTCCCATAGGTATAACATCCACCAATGATGCACAACTACCCTAATCTGACTAATCACCAATGGAACCCAGTACTGCATTGGAGGCTAGGTTAGGATAAAGGTGATATCTAGATCCTCAAGACAAATATCTATCTCCATGTCTGAATCACTTCCCTTGTAATTCCCTAGAGTCTGTGACTAGAATTCACATAACATTTTATAGAACTGGTAATCCTCATCTATTAGGTCAAACCTCCTTCGATCAACTGGGTTTTCCTACTGATCCTCTACTACCTGAGCCACTCGTGGACAATGACCAGGTTCCATAGCTAAAAATTAAACAAGGAACTCCTAAGCCCGAGTAGTTTGGAATTTTGTTTAAGATTTATATTAACTCATTTAACTCATTTCAAATTTCCCCCAAAAACACTATTTCAAACAAGAACACAAGTAATTATGATTCCTTTACCTTTACTAGGGTATATAATCTACAAATGGTGTAGCCTAACTTGGTCATCTGGTAGGATTAGAGTCCTTGCATCAGATCACAGTGGGCCCTAAACTCTCATGTCCTAATAGGTCTTCCTTGACCTATGTCACACATTAAGATCACATGACACTGTTTCCCAACCAACCCATGAAATCCTCAATTTTACTAACTGAAAACCCCATACTGTCTCTCAACCATCACCTATGATACCATTCTATCATGACCCCCTCCCTCCAAAGATGTCCCTCCTAAGCTGGAAATGGAGAAAGAGAGATAATGACCCTCCAAGTCCCACCTCAAATAGGCCCCGAGGTGGTGACTAGCACCAAGGGTATGCAATTCTAACAAAATGGGAGCCATCACCCAATTTTTTATAGTAACCAAGATCGGGAGATAAGATGCATCAACCTAAGAAAAACTCCAAGACATATATATAAAAGAATCCAAAAATCACCCCCATGCATTTTTAAAGTAAAACTACTAGAAATACAATGAAAACCTCCAAAGTAAATACCAAAAGAACAAATCTAAGCCGTGACATAGAAAATATCCCAACGTCTAAGCTAGTAATTCCAAGCACAATCCCTGTAGTCCTCCTAGAAACATGAAAATAGTCTTATATATGTAGGGTGATCATATGAGTATACTTAGTATAAAAAGACAAAGTATCTCATGAAAAAGTGGGAGAGCATACTAATGCCCCTATGAAAATAGTAGAACCAACAACAACTATTAAGGAATAATAACAACCACAGACTCACTAAGGCACACTCAGCAAATAACGCAAGTCATGTAAAGAAATATAGTAATAACATCAATGATAGGGTACCCCACACCACTTTCCCAATAATTATATTCTCTCACAACCTAATAGAAAACATCCTAGAACTCCCACCTTTTTGAAAGAACCACTTCACAACCCATCCGCACACAACTAGGACACATACCACATCACATCCCACACGCACCCACCTAGGCCTCACAACTATATATCATCCCACCCATAGACACCTGGGCCACAAACCACACCGCATCTCATCCCGAAGACACATAGGAAGAAAAAATCGCCTGCACACACCTGGGCCTCATAAACCACAACATGCCCAAAGAGTCGTGGTCTATCACCACCTGGAGGAGGGAGTAGAGAAGTGTGGGTGACCTTCTATCCATCCTCACCTAAGGATGTTTGGGAAAACACCCTCCCCCGTATTAATGAGGGTGTTCAGCACATAGTTCTCAACTATGGTGGGGTGCATATAGAATCACAAGAAAATACAAGTATATATATAGGTACGAAACACTCAACCTAACATATGGGTTCTCAAGAAAACAACCACACCATAACACTTTCATATTTTATGCTACCTCTAAATTAAATTATTAGAATGAATGACGTTCACTTTTGAATTTGATAAAAAAAATCTACTTAACACCCAATTTTTTTGATATTATTAAGAATTTTCTAGTTATTTCATCCCTACCTAGGAAAATAACAACCACAACACAAAAATAGCCTGACAACCAAGCCAAACAGAGGAAGAAAACTATGACAAAACACCCCACTTCACAGTTACTCCCCACTTAGAATCCAATCCAACCATTTCCATTATCATTCTTTAAACTAATTCCACCCATTGTAAGGTAAAACCCCCAACTCACAACAGCACCCTCCAACATATCACATCAAAACCATACTTGGAAACCCCACTACATATCCACACCATTCTCATATAAATAAACAAAACACAACCCGATTGTAGTCCCACTAGAAAACACCACTCAACCAATAACATAAACAAATAACAAACCGAACTTGCATCCCTGTTGCATAACCACTTCACAACCACTGCCCATCTATTCCAAAATCAATCAATCTCCCAACTTGAGATATAATTTCACCACTCGTATCACCCAAGAAACACCTGTTCTCTCAACTACAGCACCACATAACCCATTAAAATCACAAGACAGAAAAGATCCACACACAACAGACAACCACACCAAATAAGTCAAGGTGTATTTAGATTCAACACACCCATTATTTATTTCCCCATTGATAATTTGGGAATTATCACCAAACAAGTTTTATCTTGGGGTATCAATTTATTTAACTAGATTTACATGGTTAATCAATTTCATATCCTTGTAGTCATTCAAAGAAGATAAAAAATTAGCCACAAGACATAATAGGTGCACAAACAGAGACCACCAATCACCATGATTTTCAGAAGGCATACAACCAATACAACTCACAATATTTATAAAAAATAAATCAAAAGTATGTATCACTTTTCCCAGCCCCAATATTTTGATATTAAATAGATTAAATTATGTTTATAAATTTGGGATGTTGTCAACCCCACGAGGAAACATTCATATACCCACCCTTCATGAAACAAACTTAAATAGGAATGAAGGGAATCCTTACCTCATAGAATAGACAATTAACAACTCCTCCTTGCGCCAAATTAGGGGGGGGGGGTGCATGAGCCATAAGAAGGAATACCAGGAAAAATTGGATCCTAAGGCCACATAACAACACAATAATCCATAGGTAAAAAATGTTTTAGGTGCACCAAGAGTAAATGGAAGGGTTCAAGGAAGAGAAGATATTCGCTTTAGAAAAGGCCAGATACTATATCAATGGAGAAAATGGTTTTAAAGTCCACTAAAAGTCATATCATGGTCAATACCACATAGCTTGGTCATTTAAAATTCTATGGGGTACCAGGATATTATGGATATAATTCATAGCCTTTGAAACAGCTTTAAACCCTCTTAAATATGATAGGTAACTCATTTAACGTCAAATAAAACATTAGAGGGGTGAAATAGGAAACTCTAGGAAAAGTTGGAAATGACTCACTGATAGTTGTGCCACCAATACAAGTCACCGATGGTTGAGTAACTGATATGATCCACCAATGTTACTCACCGATTCCACTCACCAACATCACCTACTGACATCAAGTCACTGACACGTCCTATCGATAGCGAGTCAACAATGCGACCAACTAACATGACCTGCTGATCATGAGTCATCAACGTGACCTACCGATAGACACAACCGACCAATGTTGAGTCACCAACGTGACCTACCGATGTGAACTACTGAAAGTGAGTCACTGACGCGACCCACCGATCAAAAAATTGGAATTTTGGAAAACTCTTGAAATGAGCTACTGTTGCCTCCCAGAAAACCCCAAACACTAGATTTTGACAAAGTAATGGACTGGGGAAGTCCGAGATATTACATTATATACCTCTCAAAATATTATACCCCACAAGAATTCAAAACCAAACCCAGAATAAAGATGGGTCCTAACAAACACCCTGTAAGATTCCTCTCAAGGATCTTGCTGCACTTGAAACACTACTACCGTCATAAAAGTTCAACGATAAACCACCATGTGTTGTTAAAAAGGTAGAGTGAAACGTAAACATCCAAGAACACATCCTCCAAAATCTACTACCCTCAACTCACCAGAAGACACACCACCTAAGTACTAAAACCACACTGTCTGGACACATGAATTAGGGAATTCCTCTCTGAATGTCGAGATACTATCTGATCTAAGTGGCACTAACTCACCTACATGAGTTTAATCATATCTCAATCAATGTGTCTCAATTAGGAATCAAGTCCTACCCTTTCCACATATTATGATTTAATCACACATTACTAAATAAGGAATAAATTCACCTTATAGAAAACAGGGTTCAAGCATTACATAAAAAAGCAAAATACAGAAGAAAAATTAAAAAATACTCTAAGAACTGGGCACACATTTGTGCTTCTCACTCCCAAGTACTATCCTCTAAGACACCATGCCTCCAAAACACACAAACCAATGGAATGATCCATCAACACAACAACTTATCCCGATGATCCTGGATCTACACTAGCCACTCCACAAATGTTGCATCGTCCTCGATATCCATCTCTCCCCAGTCAATGACATGAGAGTCATCATGAAGATACCGATGAATCTGGGAGATATGAAAGACATCATGGACCATCTCCAATTGTAGTGGAAAGTATAACTAATATTCCACCTCCCCAACTCACCCCAACACCTCAAAGGGTCCGATGAACCTCGGAGAAAGACTGTTCCCTCTACTGAACCTCCACTGCCTACATCAAGGGGAAACCCTCAAGAACATATAGTCTCCAACCTCGAACACTAAGGTCCTCCTCTTACAGTCAACATACAAATTATTCTGGTCTTGTGCTACCTTCATCCTCTCATGGACAAGTTGAACCTTCTCTATTGTGGTATGAACCAGCTCAGGACTAAGAATAGATGTCTCCCTAACCTCTGCCCAGTAAAAGGAAGAACTACACGACCTTCAATACAAGGATTCAAACAGAGCCATGCCAATGGAAGAGTGATAACTATTATTCTAAGAGAACACATCCAAGGGAAAGTTTCACACCAAAGACCCACTGAAATCCAAGATTCATGCTCGCATCATGTCCTCCAACATCTGGATGGTCTTCTCTATCTTCCCATATGTCTGAGGGTGGAAGATAGTGCTATGGTGTAACTTAGTGAAAAAATCATGTTGTAATCCCATATAAGCTCATGATGTAAAGTGTGTATCCTAGTATGAGACAATGGTCCTCAGAATTCCATTTAGCCACACCACCTCGTCCACATACCTCCTAGATAAGGCATCCACTATGCCTGATTTATTGATTTTCAAGAAGTGAGTCGATTTCATCATCTGATCCACTACTACCCAGATATAATCATAGCCTCCCTGAACCTTGGGTATCCCTATGACTAAATCCATTGATACATCATCCCACTTTCACTTGGGTACATCTAAGGGATGTAAAAAACTACTAGTAATACGGTGCTCAACCTTCACCTACTGGAAGACTAAGAATTTTTCCATAAACTCTTCCACATCTTGATTCCTCTTGGGCCACCAAAAATGGTTCCTTAATCCACGATAAATCATAGAAAATCTTGGGTGCCCCGCTAAAGGTTGGTTGTAAAACTCACGAATAACCCTATCATGCATTTCCACTAGAAAAAATAAATTCACACGAAACAAAATCCAATTTTTACCATACTACATCCATCCCTATGGAGCATCACCCAGGACAATACAATCACACATCACTTCTGCCTTTGAGTGCTTCCCCTGAGAATCCTCCACCTGCTGTATTAGAGACAACTGCACTATCATCTGAAACTGAATGTCTCTCCCACCATCCATTCTTGCATCTAAGTTCAAGGTGACCAACTCCTCCATCACCTCCCAAGCATATGTGGATTCCCGAACTACCTATATTTATGAATTAAAACTCAAAAAATTGGTCATGATGTTTCACTTTTATAATGTGTAATAGATCTCGAAATCATAATCCTAGAGAAAATCAATCCACCTCCCCTGGTGCAAGTTCAGGTCTTTATAGAAAAAGATAAACCTAAATCTCTTATGATTTGTGAAGACCACAAAGTACTCTCTAATGAGGTAATTCTTCCAAAACTTCAATGAAAACACAACTACTTATAGCTCCAGATCATGGGTGGCATAATTACATTTGTGGGGACGTAACTACTTAGACCCATAAGAGATAACTCCTTGCTACTGCATCAACACACATCCCAAGATAAGATGGTAAGCATCACAAAACACCTCTAACAAAACACCCTCCTATAGCAACTGGAGAAATGACTAGCTTCCCCTTCAGATATCTGAACATTTTCTGGAACTACTCTCTCTACACAAATGCTTGTCCTTTTCTACTTAGATCCATCTATGGAGTTGTAAGTCAAGAGAAATCTGGTATAAATCTCTGGTAATAGCCCACCAGACCAAGAAAACTATGAATCTATACCAAATTATTTGGTGCTACCCAAGAAAACACTACCTCAAACTTTAATGGGTCAACTACTTCAACTTGCCGAGACACTACATGCCCAATCAAGTGTACCTATCTTTTCCAGAACCTTCTCTCTGCCACTTATTTCTCAAAGCATCAGCCACAAAAGATATTGAAATCGTAATCCTGGAGAAAATCCATCCAACTCCGCTATCGAAAGTTTAGGTCTCGCTGGGAAAATATATAACTTAAGTTCTTATGATCTGTGAAGACCACAAAGAACTATACAATGAGGTAATTCTGTCACAACTTCAGAACAAACACAACTTATCCTATCTCCATATCATGGGTGGCATAGTTTTTTTCGTGGGTATATAACTGCCTAGACCCATAATAGATCACTCCTCACCACTACATCATCACACATCTCAAGACTAGATGGGAAGCATCACAAAACACCTCGAATAACACACCCTCATATAGAAATTAGTGCACTATAGCACTGACCAAATTCCCCTTCAGATAGCCGAATGCTTCCTGGCACTACTCTCTCCACATAAAAGTTTGGCCTTTTCTGGTCAAAGCCGTCGATGGAGCTGCAAATTGAGAGAAATCGGGTACAAATATCTAGTAATAAACCTCCAGACCAAGAAAACTATAAACTTATGAAACATTCTTGGGTGATTACCAAGAAAAAAACTACCTCAAAATTTGATGGGTCCACTGCTACAACCTATTGAGACACCACATGCCCAAGGAAGTGTACCTCTATTGTCTAGAACTTTTACTTGGAAAACTTCCCATAGAGCTAGTGGCATCAAATAACTTCCAAGACAGTCTCAAGGTGCTAGTAATACTCCTCCTATGAACTTGAGTAGATCAAGATATCACTGATGAATAAAATGATGAACCTCTCTAGGAACTCATGAAAGAAAGATTTCATAATCCCCATGAACATGAATGGTGTATTTGTAACACCAAACGACATAACCACGAACTTGAAGTGCCCATACCTGCATCTGAAAGAAGTCTTCCAGATATCATCCTCCTTCACCCTCAACTGGTGATATCCAAATTGCAGATCAATCTTAGAGAACCAACTTACTCCCTTTAGCTAGTCTAAAAGACCATCTATCCTTGGGAGAGGGTAATAGTTCTTGACCGTTATCTAATTCAACCTCTGGTAGTCTATGGAAAACCTCAGACCACCATATGACATCTTTATGAAGAGCATGGAAGAACCCCACAACAACACATTGGTCCAGATAAATCCATTCTTTATTAAATCATCAATCCAAATTCTTAGCTCCTATAGCTTAGAAGGTGCCATCTGATAAGAATCCATCGAAATCAGAGAAGCACCGAGCTACAAGTCTATCCCGAACTCAAAGTCACATATAGGGGGTAGAGTCACAACCTCCTTGAACAAAAAATTTAATAACTCCCCAATAAATATAGGAACCACCAACATCTTAGAATCCACTGATTCCATTTATAGCTCGACCAACAAGGAAAGAAGAGGCTCCACACGCCGACTTACCATCAAACAACTCCACTCGCCAACGAAATACACATGTTGTCCATCCACATATGAAAACATGAATCTTCTCTAGAAGCAGCAAACAATTTCATGAAAAAGGTATAAACCATCGATTCTAAGGATGATAACATATGGTTGCATCTACAATAGGAAAAGATCCCCATAAGACTGATGTAGCCCCATCATCAGTCTGCATCTACAACACACAACAAACAAGATGGCCTGACCTACGACCGGTGTACTTAACAGAAGGGGCACGAAAAGTCTCTCCATGTCTTGTCCCAGAGCATGGGCTAGACCAGATTCAATAAAAGAGTTTGAATCTCCTAAATCAAACAAGGAAAAAACAAGGGTACTAAACAAGATGACCGTACCTTGAATGATTTATGGACCCAATAGAACTGCTGCCTCTACGGCATGCAACTAACCATGCCCATCTCCTCAACCCCTCTACTAATGACCTACTCCCTGAAAACATCTGAGTTGAGGTCCCTAAAGAACATCCTAGGGTCAGACTCCACCTGCTCCATCTCCCCTCAGTGGAGTAGGAGCCTGTTTTCCCTGCTTCTAAAATGGAATGGCTAACAACAACTGCTGAGGCGGGTTCTGAACAAGTCCACCTCCACTATAATGATCTCAAAAAGCCACCATACATTGAATATAAAGGTTCCCATAAACTATAAAGATTAAAAACACCATCCCCATTCCTGTATGATAGGAATGAGTACCAGGAGTTCAAAATAAAAACTGCTGAGGTCAACTCCCTGACAGCCCAAACCTCAAAGGCCATGGTGCCTGAGACCTGCCACTAATAGACTTTCCCTTCAAGGAACTATATTGGGTCCCCTATCTTGGTATATGTCAATTATAGTGCATACTCTCAACTACTTTCTCCTTCTTCTCGACCCCTAGGTATGTCAGTAAGGTGAAGGGAGTAACTGCATACTAGAGAGAAGGGTGAAGTGCCTTTTATAAGCATCTTTCCAGGGACTCCTCATTTGGAAATAGATCCAGAGTGAAGAGAAGGAGATTCTTAAACCTGATCCCAAATTCTAGTAATAACATACTCCCATGCTAGAGGGAGAGTAGATCCTATCATTTCTCAGACTTCATGGTCAAAGAAAGGAATTCTACACAGAACTCCTCAAAATCAACCCAAAGAATATCAACCTCCCTTATCTCCCCTAGGTACATCTTCTACCACTGACATGAAGCTCTCCTCATATGAATAACTTCCAATAGAACCTAGAACTCCATTGGAGCATGGATCAGGCTGAAGGTGATCTCAAGAATCTCGAGTTAACTCTCTATCTCCATGTCTGAAATGTTGCCCTCATAATTCCCCAAAGTCTATCACTAGAAGGCACATAATGTTTTCTACCATTGATCATCCTCCTCCACTAGGTCAACCCTCCATTGATCAACTGGGTATGGCTGTTGAACCTTCACTACCCAAACCACCCATGGATAATGATCGAGTTCCATAACAGAAAAGTAAACAAGGAACTCCTAAGCCCAAGTAGTATGGAATTTTCATTAATATTTATTTTAACTCATTTAAAATTTCCCTTAAGACACCAGTTCAAACAGGAACACAAGTCATTATGATGCATGTAAATTTCCTAGGGTCTCTAACCTGGAAATAGTTTATCCTCACTTGGTCGTTCGGTAGGCTCATAGTCCTTACATTGGATCATGGGGGGCCCTAAAATCCTATGTCCTAGCTAGTCTTCCCTAGCCTATTCCACAAACCAAGATCACCTAATAATATTTCCCCACCAACCTATTCAATCCTCACTGTGCCTAACTCCAAACTCCCTACTATCTTTCAACCATCACCTCTAATATCATTCTATCATGACCCCTCCCTCCAAAGATTTCCCTATTGATCTAGAAATGGAGAAAGAGAGATAATGACCCCAAAGTCCCGCCTTCAGTAGGCCCCTGGGTGGTGACCTACACCAAGGGTATACAAACCTTACAAAATGGGAGTCATTAACCTTTTTTTATAGTAACTAATATCAGGAGATAAGATGTATCAACCTCAAAATAACTCTATGAAATGTATATAATAGAATCCATAAACCATCCCACACGCATGTTTAAATAAAAAATGATACAAATACAATGAAAAGCTCCAAAATAAATACCAAAATAAAAAAACTAAGCAGTGAAATAGAAACTGTACCAATATCCAAGCTAATAATTTCCATCATGGTCCCCATATTCCTCCTAGAAATATGAAAATTGTTTTATATACATAGGGTGAGAATACGAGTATACTTAGAAGGAAAATCCAAAGTTTCTTGTGCACAAGTGGGACAAAATAATAATTCCACTGTAAAAATAATAGATCTAACAACACCTATTAAGGAATACTAACCACCCCAGCCTCACCAAGGCATGATCACCAAAAAACTCATGTCAAGTAAAGAAAGATAGTAAGCACATCAATGATAGGGTACCCCGCACAACTTTCCCACTGATTATCTACTCTCACACCCTAACGAAAAACGTCATGACGCTCCCACCTCTTCTGAAAGAACCACATCACAACACTCCCCGCACACACCAAGGCCTCAAAACTATATATCATCCCGCCATATACACCTAGGCCAAAAACCACACTTCATATCATCTCGAAGACACCTAGGAAGCATAATTCATCCACACACACCTGGTCCTCACAAACCATAACCTACCTAAAAAGTATTGGGATATAATTTCTTGAAAGATGGATCTAGGAAGAGTGGGCGTATAGCCATCCATCCTACCAATAGGATGTTTGGGAAAAACACCCCCCATAACAATGGGGGTGTTCAGAACGTAGTGCTCAACTAGGGTGGGGTGCATATAGAATCACAAGAAAATACAAGTATATATATAGGTAATGAACACTCAAACCAACCTATGGGTTATCAAGAAAACAACCACCCCATAACACTACCACATTTGATGCTACCTCTAAATGCATGTATCAGAACGAATGATGGTCACTTTCTAATTTGATAAAACAAATATGCTTAACACCAAATAATTTTGACTTTATTAATAACTTTCAAGTTATTCCATCACTACTAGGGAAACTAATAACCACAACACACAACTAGTTGCACAAATAAGCCAAATAGAGTAATAAAACTATGAAAAAACACCCCACTTCACACTTCCTCCCCACTTATCACCCAAGAAAATCACTGAAATTACTATTATTCAAAGTAATGATTCCCATTCAATGGTGAAATCCCCAACTCACAACAACACCCTCCAACATATCATGTCACAACCATACTCGGTAGCCCTGCCATATATCCAAACCATGCCCAGAAAAACAAACAAAACACAACCTAGTTGCATTCCCACTGCACAAAACCTCTCACCCAATAAAAGAAACATAGAAAAACCTAAACCTGCAACCTTGCTTCCCAACCACTACCCAACCACTACCCATACATTCCACAATCAATCAATCTCCCAACCCAAGATACAATTTCACCACTTGTATCACCCCAGCAACACCCATGCTCTCAACTGTAGCACCACACAACCCATACAAATTACATGAAAAAAAAGGTACACACACAACACACAACCACACCAAACAAGGATAGTTGTATTCAAATTTAACACAATTGTTCTTTATTTCCACATTGATAATTCAGGGGTTATCAAAAAACAAGTTTGATCCTAGGGAATCCATTTATTTAACCAGATTTACATGGTTAATTAATTTCATATTCCTACAATCATTCATAGAAGATCAACAAGTAGTCATAAGACATAACAGGTGCACAATCATAGACCATCAATGACCATGATTTTCAAAATGAATATAGCCAATATAACTCACAATATCAATAAAAAATAAAGCATAAGCATTAGTCACTTTTCCTAGCCCCTGTATATTGATATTAAAAAGATTAAATTATCTATGTAAATTCATGATTCCATAATCTATATGAGGAAACATTCATATACCCAGCCTTAATGATATACAATTAAATAGGAATGAAGGGAATCCCTACCTTCAAGAACAGATGATTAGTAACTCTTCCTTATGCCAAAATAGGGGGTGTGTGAGCAACAGGAAGGACTCTAAGGAAAAACTGGATTCGAAGACCAAAAATAGAACACAACTCAACATGGAAGAAATGTTTTAGGTTAAACAAGAGTAAATGTAATGGTTCAAGGAATAAGGGATATTGGATTTAGAAAAGGCTGAATCCTATATCAATAGAGAAAATAGTTTCAAAGTCCATTAAAAGTTGGGTCATAGCTAAGACAACGAGGCTTGGAAATTTCAAAGTCTCTAGGGAATTAAGATATTAAATATATAATTCATATCCTTTTAATTGGATTTAAAACAACTTAAATATTATAGGTAACTCATTTAATGTTAAATAAGACATCAGAGGGAAGAAACTAGAGAAACTAGGAAAAGTTGGAAATGACTCACTTATGGCTGAGCCATCGATGCGAGTCACTAATGACTGAGTCCCCAAAACGAGCCACCGATGTGAATCACCACCTACACTCATTGATTCCACTCACTAATTCCACCTACTGATAGTGATTCACTGACACAACCTACTTACATGACCTACTGAGAGCGAGTCACCGACATAACCTACCAAAATGACCTACCGACAACGTGACAATGACACAACCTACCGATGAAACCTACCGATAGTGAGTCACCGATGTGACCTAATGATTATGAGTCATCAGTGTGACCTACCGACATTGAGTCACTAATGCAAACTTCTGATGTTGAGTCACTGCAGCGACCCACTGATAGAAAAACTAGAATTTTGGGAAACTCTTGAAATGATCTATCGTTGCCTCCCAAAACACCCCAAACACTAGATTTTGATAAAGTAATGGACCAGGGAGGTATTAGCCATTACAAAATGTCTATATGTTCAAAATAAGGTGGAGGTTATTGAGCATATGCAGTCATGAGGAGTTATACTATAATAGGGTAATTGATAGGGTTCCTTAAGGAGTAGAGTTGTTAGTGGTAGGTCTTAGGTTATAGGACCTTTGGGGTTTTGACTATTGTGGAGTCAACCTTACCAGTTTACCTTTAATACTGTTGGGCCTAGTGGTTTTCATAATTTTCCTAGAGATATCATGTTAGTGTGTTTTGATGACGGGGTTCAGGGAAATTTTTAGAGCCAATGCACAATGGTTCCCCAATCTCATTTTGTTGGAGGTGAATAGGTTCGGCACTATACTTAGCAGTAGTTACTAGTGAGACCATTTTAGTAGTAGGGGAAGTATTATTATGCTCCACTGAGGTGAGATGAAGTGGGTAGAGGATGACCTTAGAATTTTCCTCATGTTTAGGGACTTAAAACCTAGAATGTTCATGGAGGTGGCTGTTAGCAGAGAGGCAGAGGAGTAGGGCATGGTCAGTTGCACACAGTAGTGGCAGTAGTGATATAGGTGCTAGATATCATCAAAGGTATGACCAGTTTGTTTAGTACCCTTGTTTTTTTTTCTTTTTTAACTCGAGAGTTTCACACTCCTTTGTTTCATCTTCACTATCTTGTTCTTTGGGACTATTTATAAATAGTATTTCCGTGCCCTTGGTGTTGAATACGCCCGTCAGAGGCCATACCAGCTTGTTTGATGTTTGTCGAGGGTGTAGACTAATGATGGGTCCACATCAGTCCCATGGGGATATTTTATATGTACAGATGAATCAATAACATATTATCCTTGAAATATATTGGTTGTATTCTAATCATGATTTTATTTAATTATTTCAGAGGAGAGTTGAGTTCTTAGATATGGATGAAAAACGTGTGGTTTTCATTGGAAAGCAGGGTTGTCCGGTGGGCGGTCGGTGTGTGGATCCCCATTATTCTTTGTTGGATGATTTATTGGTGGAATAATTGGAATATGAGACACTGGGGGTACCTAGGGTCATTGGTTAGTTTTTGGATCTTTTCATGAGGTTTTAATGTAACCCCTCGCGACGTGATGTTGAGTTTGGGATAGACTTGTAGCATGATACTTATCCGATTTTGATGGATCCTTATCAGAGGGAACCTTTTGAGTTGTAGGAGTTGTGGATTAAAGTAGATGATATGATGCATAAGGGTTTTATCTAGCCTAGTGTGTCACTATGGGGTGCTATAGTGTTGTTCACTAAAAGGAATATGGTAGTATAAGGTTATATATAGGCTAAAAAAGGTTGAATTGGGTAACAATCAAGAACTGTTAGCCTCTTATGAGGATAAATGATCTCTTTGACCCGATGAGAGGGGTGAGTTGTTTTTCTATGATCGATATGAAGTCTGGATATCAGCAGTTGATGGAAAAGGAGAGTGATATCCTGAATATTTCCTTCTGATGAAGGTATGAGAACTTTGAGTTTCTAGTCATGCCATTCGGTGTCACAAATACACTAGCTGCGGTCATGGGAATCACAAACTCCATGTTTTGTAAATTCCTTGAACAATTCACAGTCATGTTCATCAATGATATATGGATTTACTCGAAGTTTTATGAGGATCAAGTCGATCATCTTTGATCCATATTACAGGTTCCTCAACACCACCATATCTATGAAAAGTTGTCCAAGAGTAAGCTTTGGACACGAGAGATGTATTTTTTGGGCATGTGGTGTCTCAATAGGGTGTGGAAGTGGACCCATCAAAGGTCAAAGTAGTTTTTTTCATGGGAGTCACCTAAGAAAATGGAATAGTTTTTCAATTTTATTGGTCTTGTAGGATGTTATCACAGGTTTGTACATTATTTATCTCGAGTTTCATCCCCGTTAATAGTGTTGACAAGGACCATGGTTTTTTTGGACTAATCAGTGCCAAGAAGCATTCAGTTACCTAAAGGAGAAGTTGTTCAGTGCTCTAGTGCTTTAGTTTCTTGAGTAGGGTGTAATGTTTAAGGTATTTTATGAAGCTTCCCATATGGTATTGGGATGCTTGTTAATGAAATAGAGGGAATAAATATCTTATGGGTCTAGGTAGTTATGTCCCCAAGAGGGTAAATATGCCACCCATTATCTAGAGTTACAATAGCTATGTTTTCACTAAAATTGTGGTAGTATTACCTCATTGGAGAGAACTTTGTGGTCTTCACATATCATAAGATATTGAGGTATATATTTTCTTAGCATAATATAAATTTCCATAGTTTAGGTGGATATAGATTATTTAGGATTATGATTTTGAGATCTCTTATACACAAGGAAAATGGATGGTTGTGGATGATTCTTTGAGTATGAAGTTGGGGAAGGATGTTGTTCAGAAGTCTGGGGATGCTTGGAGAGAAATATAAGAGTTGGAATCCTTACACTTTGATTCATGGGAGGATGATAGTAGAGCCTATTTTTTTAGATGATAGTGTAGTATTATATGATGTGGTAAGAGGAGGAGTCTCCGTGGGAAGACTCATAGGTAGAGGTAATGAACAATCATTTTTTCCATTATGATATTCTAAAGGGATGGTTAGAGGATGTTTGGAACCAGATTTTGTTTCATGGGAGGTTTTTTGTTCTAATAGTGATGCATGAGAGGGTCTTTCATGCATTTTATAGCTCACCTTTGGTGGTATACCAAAGAGTTTCCACGATTTACCATGGTTTTCAGATGCAGTTTTAGTATCTTGCGATTAAATGAGCAATGGTGGAGTTTATAGAAAGATGTTTGGTTTTCCAATAGGTAAAGTATGATCATCGTGTTCTAGGTGATTTTTTCAGCCTTTAGATGTACCAGAGTGAAAATGGGATAACATATCATTGGATTTTTTCATAGAGTTAGCTCAATACTAGGGAGGTTGTGATGATATATGGGTGATCATGAATTGGTTGAAAAAATCGACCCACTTCTTAGAGATTAAAGAGTCAAGTGTAGTGGATTATTTGGCTAAGAGTTATGTAGATGAGGTTGTACAATTTCATGAAGTTTTGGGGTCCATTATCTAATATTAAGATGCACATTTTACCTTGTGAATCTGGATCAGATACCAACATGATTTTAGCTCCCAATTACGTGTCAGTACTACTTTCCACCCTCATACAGATGGGTAGATGGAGTGGACCATCTAGATTATAGAGGATATGTTACGGGTTGTGTCTTGGACTTTGGTGGATCTTGGGTATGAAACCTACCTTTGGTCAAGTTTGTGTACAAAAATAGTTACCACTCATCCATTAGTATATCCCCATTTGAGGTTTTGTATGGGTGATCATGCCATTCTCTATTATGTTGCACAAAGGTTTGGGAGGTAATAGTTCTTGATCCTGATGTGGTGCAGAGCATGATAGAGAGGTTCTAGCTTGTTAATGAGATAATTAAAGCAGGGAAAGATCAGCAGAATTTGTATATCAGTCATTGGAGGTGGCCCTTGGAGTTCGAGGTTGGAGACCACATATTCTTAAAGGTTTCTCCTTGATGTGGGTAGCATAGGTTTTTTAGAGGGAGTAAGATTTCTCCCAGGTTTGTTGGAACCTTTGAGGTGATGGGGTGAGTTTTCAAGGTGGTGTATCAGTTGGAATTTAAACCTCACCTAGAGAGTATCCACAATATATTCCATGTCTCTCATCTAATTTAGTATCTTCATGATGACTACCATATCATTGACTGGGTATTATTGGATATCATGGACAAAACAACATTCATGGAGAGACCGTTAGAGATATAAAATATCCAAGAGAAGGCGCTACACTGATAGGGAATTTCTCTAATTCATGTGTTTTTGAGGCATGGTGGCATGGAGGAGAGTAATTGGGAGTGAGATATGTAGATGTGTTCCCAGTACCTAGATTTGTTTTGATTTTTTATTTTCTATCTTTTTCTTATGATGTGATGTTTGGATCCTTCTGTTTTACAAGATGAGTTTTTTACTTGGTTTGTGATGTTTGATAAATTTATAACATATGAAAAGGGGAGGACCTGATTCCAAATTGAGATGAATTATACTTTTCATGACCCCTTGCTACAAAGTGTACCCATCATGGGCCAGAAATGTGAGAAAATAGATAATGAACCCCCTGAGTCATGCCTCTAGTAGGCCCCAAGGTGGTGACCAACACCAAGGGTATAAAAATCTCACAAAATGGGAGGCACTACCCATTTTATAGTAACGAAGTTCAGGAGATAAGATTTATCAACCTCACAAAAACTCTAATACATATATGTAAAAAATCCAAAATCCATCCCACATGTATGTTTAAAGTAAAAATGCTAGAAATAAAAAAAAACTCTAAAGTAAATACCAAAAGAAAAAAATCCAAGTAGTGACACAAAAAATATCCCGACCCATGAGCTAGTAGGGTCCAAAAAGGTCCGCGTAATCTCCCCTAAAACCTAAAAACAGTTTTATATATGTAGGGTGAGCATACATGTATACTCAGTATGAAAAGATGAAGTCAATCGTGGACAAGTGGGAGAAGCATACTAATGCCCCTATGAGAAAAACAATAGAAACTCAAAATAACCTAATAAGGTATACTATCCACCCCAATATCACCAAGGCGCACTCACCAAATAATGAATGTCAAGTAAATTAAAGTAGTAAGAACATCGATGATAGGGTACCCCACACCACTTCCCACTGGTTAACTGCTCATCCCCAATGGTGAATTCCCTAATTCTACCATGCTATTCCACAAGACCCATTGCAATAACCTTCCAGCACACATTTGGGCCAAATACCACATCCTTCCCTCAAACATCTGTGCCACAAACCACATCACATCCCACCCACAAACACCTGGTCCACAAACCATTAACTCATCCCAAAGAAACCTGGGAAAACACAACATATCTCATCCCAAAGACACCTGTGAAGCAAACATCACCTGCAGACACCTGGGCCTCAAAACTGAACCATAACCTAACCAAAGAATCTTGGAATACTGATACTTAGAAGAGGGAGTATAGAAGTTCCAATCAGCCGCCATCCATCCTCCCATCGGGATGTTGTAAAAAACACCCTCCCCCATGAAATGGTAAAGTTCGGTACATAGTGCTAAAATAGGGTAGGGTGCACATATAAATCATAAGAAACTATAAGTATATATGTATATAGGTACCACACACTCAGCCCAACCTATGTGTTTTCAAAACAAACAACCATCCCACACGAAACTACCCTTACTACCACCTCTAATGAATAACCACACATCTTGTCACAAAGTTAATTCATAAACCCAATGAATTATTTTAATCAATTATCATTCTGCATTAAAAAATTGATTGATTTATTTATTCCATAACTACATGGGAAACTACCAAACAAAAAACAATATAAGTAACATCATAACCCAACACACAGTTCAGAAAAGTCTCTAGAAACTCTGACCAAAACACCCACACAAGGTAACACCATAGTTCTTCAAAATTATCAGTACCAAACCATCCCTGAAATCCCCACTACACGAAAAGAACCATATCTAGCAAAAAAAAAAACTCAACCAAATTGCAGTCCCACTACACAATCAGACCACACTCAACAACCATAAACACAACTTTTATGTAAACCTACAATTCAAGAAGTCATCCATTCCACAATAAATCAATATCTCAACCCGAGATACCATTTCACCCTCAAACCACACACATAGACCATCATTCTCTCAATAGTACCCCCACACAACCCGTACGAAGCATAAGATAGAAAAGATCCACACACAGCACACAACCACACCAAACAAGGAAAATGGTATTCATATTTAACACATTCATTCTTTAATTCCACTTTGATAAAACAAGGTTTATCACAGAACAAGTTTGATCATAGGGAATCCATTTATTTAACTGGGTATACATGGTTAATCAATTTCATAATTTTAGAGTTCAACAGGGGATACATAACAAGTGTAAATAATCAAATGTGTGCAAATAAATACCACCAACGACCATGATTTTCCTAAGGATTATAGCTCATAATATGGATCAAAGATAATAGATAAATCAATATAAGCATCATTATCATCTTCCTAGCCCCTCATTTATTACTAAGGAATCCAAAAAAACTCTCATAACATGTCCGTTAATATTCACAACACCCTTAATTAAGATTTGGATTCAACCATATTCTCAAATAATCATGAGTTTACCCACCCCACATAATACATAATTAAAAGAGAGATGAAAGAATTACTATGTCAAAAAATAAATGATCAGCAACTCCTCCTAGTGAAAAAATAGGAGGTCACGTGAGTAGTAGGATACTCCAAGAGAAACTAAATTGGAAGGCCACAACTCAACACACAACTTTGTAGGGAAGAAAGGATCTAGGTACAACAAGAGAAAAATAAAACAAACTAGGAAGAGAAGATCTCAACATAGAAGAGGTAGATCCTATATTAAAGGAAGGGAGTAGTTTCAAGGGACATTAAAGTCAGATCATAATCAATATTATGTGGGTTGACTATTTCAAAAGTTTTGGGATCATTAGGATATTAAGGATATAATTAATATCCTTTGAAACTCCCTTAGAAACGCTCAAACAAGGTTTTAAACTTGGTTTATGTCAAATAAAATGCAAGATGAGTGAAAAAGAAAAAACTGGGAAAAATTGGAAATGAATCACCAATGGGTGAGTCATCGATGCGAGTCACTAACAGTGATTCAACAATACCTAAATCACCGACATGAGTCACCAAAATGACTCACTGACATGATTCACTGACATGACCCATTGACAATGAGTCACTAACGCCTGACTCACTAATGTGAGTCACCAACGGGACTCACCAACAGTGAGTCACTAATGCCTGACCTACCGATGCCCAGCCTATCGATTCCCTGACCTATCGACATGAGGTACCGATACCACCTACTAACACAACCTACCAACGCTGAGTCACCGATGCTAAGCTACTGATGGAAAAATTTTAATTTTGGAAAACTCTTGAAATGAGATACCATTGCTTGCCGAAACACCACAAATACTATATTTGAAAAAGTAATGGACCTGGTAGGTCTGAGCCATTATATCAGATACCTCACAAACTGTTCTCACCCCCAAGAATTCAAAACTGAACCCCGAAGAAAGAGGGGTCCAAACAACCATCCCATAAGATACCTCTCAAGAATAAATGACCCTGTGCTATTCTAAAGTTAGAGTGAAACCTTGAAATTTAAGAAAATCTCCTCCCACATATGCCAACCCAAAAATAAAAAATATATCCCACACAAGAACCAACTATATGACCACATGAATAAGGTAATTACTTCCTCCATGTCAAGATACTATCAACTCTGGGTGGCACTAACTCGTTCACTTGAGTTTAATAACATCTCAATTAATGCATCTTGATTAGGAATCGGGTCCTCCCCTTTCCACATGTCAGGACTTCATCACACATTATAGAACATAGAAGCAACTCAACTCTTAGAAAACAAGGTTAAAACATTACATCACAAAGAAAACCACAAAAGAAAAACTCAAAAAAAAACTCTTGGTACTAGGCACACATTTTTGTCTCCCTTTCCCAAGTACTCTTCTCCAGGCCACCATTCCTTCAAAACACACAAACCAAAGTAATGGTCCATCCATGAAGCACCTTCTACTAATGATCCTGGACCTCCACTAGCCGCTCCACAAATGTTCTATTTTCATAGATATCAAACACTCCCCAGTAAATGACATGGGAGTCATCATGAAGATACCTACAAATATGGGAGACATTAAAGAAATCATGGACCCTCTCCAGCTATAGTGGAAATTAAAACTGGTATGCCACCTCACCAACTCATCCCAACACCTCAAAAGGCCTGATGAACCTAGGATAAATTTTTCTCCATCGGCCAAACCTATACTTTCCACGGTGATAGAAAAACTTCAAGAACACGTGTTCTACAACCTCGAACTCAAAGTGCCTCCTCTTGTGATCTACATATGACTTTTTTCGATCCTGTGCTGCCTTTTTCCTCTCACAGAAAAGCTAAACCTTCTTGGTCATACTCTTCACCACCTCTAGACCAAGAACGGTTTCCTCCCTAACTTATGTCTAGCATAAAGGTGAACGACATGGTCCCTAATACAAGGATTCAAACAGATCCATATAAATGGAAGAGTTATAGATATTATTGTAAGAAAAATCTATCAAGGGAAAGTGTCACACCCAAGACCCACCAAATTCCAATACACATGCTTGAATCATGTCCCCCAATGTCTAGATGGGCCTCTATATCTACTCATCTATCTGAGGGTGGAAAGAAGTGTTGAGGCGTAACTGAGTGCTATAATTATGATTCAATCCCATCCATACTCATGAGGTAAAACGTGCATCCTAATATGATATAATGGATACCAGATCCCCATGTAGCCGCACCACCTCTTCCATATAACTTCTTGCCAAGGCATCCACTACACCCGACTCCTTAATCTCTAAGAAGTGAGCCTATTTTTCATCTGATCCACCACTACCCAGAAAACATCACAGATTCTTTGAGCTATGGGTAATCCTATGATGAAATCCATAAAGATGTCATACCACTTCCACTTGGGGAAATATAGGGGCTGCAACAAACCGCTGGGAACACAGGGCTTAGCCTTAACTTCCTTGAACACTAGTAACTTTTCTACAAACTCCACCACTGCCCGCTTCATCCTGGGGCACCAAAACTATTCCCTCAATCCATGGTACATCTTGTAAACTCCCAGATGTACTACTACGGGTGAGATATGAAACTCACAGAGAACTCCCTCATGCATCTCCACTAGAACAAACAGCTTCTCACGAAACAACATCCGATTCTAACCATCCTCCAACCGTCCCTCTGGAGCATCACCCTAGTTAACGCGATCATGCATCACATCCACATCCGAGTCTACGCACTGATACTTCTCCACCATCTAAATCATAGATAACTACACCATCATATATAACACACAACCTCTATCACTATCCATTTTTGTATCTAAGTGCAAGGCATCCAAATCCTCTATCACCCTCCAAGAATCTGCTGATTCCTAAAAAACAACTTTCTGTGACTTCCTGATCAAGGAATTAACCAGTAAATTCCCCTTTCCTGAGGTGTAAGAGATCTTGAAGTCATATGATTGGATAAAAACCATCCAGCTACACTATCGCAAGTTCAGGTCTCATTGGGAAAATCTATACCTCAATCTATTGTGATTCATGAAGACCAAAAAGTGCTCTCCAATGAGGTAATTCCACCACAACTTCAACGAAAACATGACTTTTTATAGCTCTAGATCATGAGTTACATAGTTACATTAATATGGACATAACTTCCTAGACCCATAAGAGATTAATCCTTATTAATTCAGCAGCACACACCCCAAGCCTAGACAGGAAGAATCTTAAAAATCATCAAACATCACACACTCCTCTAGAAACCGGAGCACTAGAACACTGAGCAACTTCCCCTTTAGATAGACGAATGCTATCTAAAACTTATTTCCCCACAAAAAATATTTTACTTTTATGGTTATAAACATTAATGGAGATATAAATCAAGAGAAATCTGGTACAAATCTCCAGTAATAGACCAATAGACCAAGAAAACTATGAACTTTTACAACATTCTTGGGTGCTACATAAGAAAAAACTGCCTCGACCTTCAACGGGTCCACTGCTTCACCCTACCGAGACACCACATTCCCAAGGAAGTGGAACTATTGTGTCCAAAACATACACTTGGACAAGGATGTCATCGATGAACAAAATGATGAACCAATTGAGGAAATCATGAAACATAAAGTTCATAAGCTCCATGAACAGGACTGGTGCATTCGTAACACCAAACAACGTAACCAAGAACTCGAAGTTCCCATACCTATACCTGAAATCAGTCTTCAGGACATTATCCTCATTCACCATCAACTGGTGATATCCAAACCATAGATTGATCTTGGAGAACTGACCTTTTCCACTTATCTAGTCTATAATATCATCTATCCTCGATATAGGGTAAAAGTTCTTGACCATTATCTAATTAAACCTTAGGTAGTCTATACATAGCCTCAACTTACCATCTTCCTTCCTCGCAAATAAGACTGGAGAACCCCTTGGTGACACACTAGGATGGATAAATCCCTTCATCATCAGATTGTCTATCTGAATTCCTAGATCCCACATCTCAGAAGGTTCCATCTAAAAAAGATCCATCGAAATCAGAGAAGCATCGAGCTTAAAGTATATCCTAAACTCAATATCACGTCAAGGGGTATAGTCAAAAAATCCATAGGAAAACAAATCCAAAAACTCCCCAAAAACTCTGGGCACCCCCACCATCTTAGAAAACACTGATTACAATAACATCTCAGCCAACAAGGAAAGAAGAGTATCCACATGCTGACTACCCATCATAAAACTTTGATCACTAACAAAAGATACACGCTGGCCATCCTTGTCTGAAAACCCAACTCTCCTCCATATGTGACAAAATGCACGAAAAACAACCATTAAATGATAAGAATGATATCATATGGATGAATTTGTAGCATAAAGAGATCCCCACTAGACTAATGTAGCCCCAACATCAGTCTGAAACCCTAGAAAACATAAAACAAATTGGTATGATCTCCGACTAGTGAACTTAACACCAGGGGAAAAAAATTCTTAATATTTAATGACCCAAAATATGGTATAGAGCGGGTTCAATGGAGGAGTAAAAAGCTCATAAATCAATCAAATCACAAGCAAGAGTACTGAACGCACTGATCGTATCTTGAATGATCTATGACCCTGTTTGAAATGCTACCTCTGCCGCATGAAACTAACCATGCCAAGATCCTCTGCCCCTCTATTGTCAACCACATCCTTGACCATGTCTAGGTGGAGGACCCTAAGGAACGACCTGAGGTCGGCCACCACCTACTCCATCTCCCCTCGGTGGAGTAGGATCCTGCTGTCCCTACTTCTAAAATGTCTTAGACCACAACTACTAATAATGTGGGCGATGGACATTTCCACCTTCACCATACTAGGATCAAACTAGGAACTGACTCTAAAGGTTCCCAAAACCTCCACAAGTGAAACACCTTATTCCCAAGACTATGGGAAAATCATGAAGATCAGAAGGTCAAAACTAAAACTGATGGGGTCAACTCCCCACTGGCTGAAACCTCAAAGGCCTTGCTACATGAGACCTACTTCTGGAAGCCTTTCCCTTCATAGAACCCTGTTGGATTCCCTCTCATGGTATAAATCCTCACAAGTTCATCCTCTCAACCACTTATACCTTCTTTTATACCTCTAGGTATGTCAGCAAGGTGAAGGGAGTAACTACATACTGGAGGGGAGGATAGAGTTCCTCCTCCAAGCTTCTCACTTGAGACTCCTCATCTATAAAGAGATCCATAGAAAAATGATGGAGATCCTTGAACTTGATCCTCAGTTACTTTACCAACATACTCCCCTACTGGAGGGAGAGTGGCTCCTATCAGTTCTCATCCTTCATGGTCAAAGAAAGGAATTACACCTAAAATTCCTTCTCAAAATCAACCCATAGAACATCAGTATTCTTCCCCTCCCAAGTAGAGAATCCACCACTGACGCATATCACCCCATATCTAGATCACCATCAAAGTAACCTAACACTCTGTCGGAGCCCGGATCAACCTGAAAGAGATCACTAGCTCCTCAAGAAAACTCTTTGTCTTTGTATCTGAAATGATTCCTTTGTACTTTCACAAAGTTTGCCTCTAGAAATAATGAAGCATCTTCTATCACTGATCATCCTACCCCAGTGGGTCAACCCTTCTTCGATCAACTAAGTCAGCCTATTGAGCCTCCACTACTCATACCACATGCAGAAGATGACTGGGTTCCATAGCTGAAAAAGTAAACAGGTAACTCCTAAGCTTGAGTAATATGAAATTTATTAAGGATTCATTTTAACTCATTTTTTATTTTAATTTCCCAAAAATATGCAAAAAAAAAACAAAATTTATCATGATGCTTGTACCTTTCATAGGGTCTCTACCCCACAAATAGTGTAGCCTCACCTGGTTGTTTGGTAAGCTTAGATTCCTTACACTAGATCATGAGGGGCCCTAAAATCCTATATCCTATCAAGTATTCCCTAGACAATGCCACACACCAAGATCACATAACACTATTTACATACCATCCCATGAAATAACCACTTTTCCTAACTCCAAAATCCATCCTATATCTCAACCATAAGCCTATGATACCATTTGGTCATGAACCCTCCCCATGAAGTGTACCCCTCCTAGGCCGACAATGTGAGAAGAGAGATAATGACCCCTGAGTCCCACCACCAGCAGGACCTGGGGAGGCTAACAACACCAAGGGTAATTTTTTTTTCACAAAATGGGAGGAATTACCCTTTATATAGTAACTATGATTGGGAGATAAGATGTATCAACCTCAAAACTAATCCAAGACATATATATAAAAGAAGCCAAAATCCATCCCACATGCATGTGTAAAGTAAAAGAACTAGAAATACAATAAAAAACTCTAATGTAAATACCAAAAGAACAAATCTATATAGCGACACATCAACTATCCCAACACTCGATCTAGTAGGGTCAATCATGGTCCACATAATCTTTTCGGAAACATGAAAACAATTTTATATACATAGGTTGAGCATAAAAGTATACTCAGTAGAAAAAATAAAGTCACTCATTCACAAGTAGGATAAACATACTAATTCCCATGTGAGAAAAATAGCATAAACTCAAAAGAACCTAAAAAGGTATACTATCCACCCAAGTCTCAACAAGGCACACTCACTAAACAATGCAATTAAAGTATAGTAAAGTAGTAAACACATCAATGATAGGGTACCCCACACCACTTTTTACTGGTTAAATGCTCATCCCTAATAGATAACATCTTGAAACTACTAAAATCTTCCACAAGCCCCACTACCACAACCTACTCGCACACACTTAGGCCACATACCACATCCCAACCACAAACACCTAGGACACAAACCACATCACATCCCACCCACAGACACCTGGGACACAAACCACAACTTCATCCCAAAGACACCTGGGAAAGCACAACATATCTCATCCAAAATACAGCTGGGAAGAACACCTCACCTGCAGACACCTGTGCCTCACAACTGCACCATAACTTTCCCAAAGAATATTGGGCTACCAATTCTTAGAAGGGGGAGCAGTGGAAATCCAATAATAGCCATCCACCCCCACTAGGATGCTAGAAAAAACACTCTTTCCCTTGAAATGGGGGTGTTAAAAACATAGTTCTCAACTTGGTTGGGGTAAACATAGAAATCAAAAGGAACTACAAGTATATATGTATATAGGTACCAAACACTCAGACCAACCTATGGGTTATCAAAACAAAAAACCAATCCACACAAAACTACCCGTTCTGCCACCTCTAATGCATAACCACAAATACAAACACCGACTTAATTCATAACCCCAACCAATTCATTTGACCAATTATCATTATACATTAAAAAATTTCTTTATTTATTTATTCCATCCCTACCCGGGAAACTACCAAGAATAAAACACCACAAGTAAAATCATAACCCAAACACACACTTCATAAAAGTATCTAGAAACTCCAGGAGAAACACCCATGCAAGGTAACACCATCCTTCTTCAAAATTTTTCCTCCCAAATCATCCTCAGTAGCCCCACTACACAAAAAGAACCATATCCATCAAAACAAAAAAACTCAATTATATTTCAGTCCCACCACACAAGAAGACCATGCCCAAAAACCATAAACACAACTCGGATGCAGACCCTCTGTTCAATAAGTCATCCATTCCACAATCAATAAATATCTTTACCTGAGATACCATTTCACCCTCAAACCAACCACACACACCTTCGTGCTCTCAATAGCAGCACCACATAACCTGTATACAGAAAAAGACAGAAAATATCTACACATAACACACAACCAAACCAAACAAGGTAAAAGGTATTTAGATTTAACATAATCATTCTTTAATTCCAATTTGATAAAACAAGGGTTATCACAGAACAATTTTGATCCTGGGGTATACATTTATTTAACCGAGTATATGTGGTTAATCAATTTCATAATTACAAAGTTCAATAGGGGATACATAACTAGTGTAAAGCATACCCCTGCACAAACAAAGACCACCAATGACCTTGATTTTTAGAATTCATACAACTCACAATATGGATCAAAGATAACAGATAAAACAACACAAGAATCATCATCACCATCATCTTCCCAACCTCTCATTTATTACTAAGGTATCCAAACCTATTATCATAACAGGTCCATTTATCTTCATAACACCCTTAATTATGATTTTTATTTGACCGTATTCTCAAAGAGACAAGAGTTTACCCACCCTGCATGATATAAAATTAAAAGAGATAAAAATTAATTCTGACCTTAAAAAATAGATGATTAGAAACTCCTCCATGTGACAAAAATAGGGGGTCACATGAGTATTAGGAGACTCCAAGGGAAAATAAACCTGAATTCCACAACACAACACATGACTAAATGAGGAATAAAGTCTCTAGGAACACCAAGAGAAAAATAAAACACAGTGGGAAGATAAGATCTTGGCTTAGAAGATCCAGATCCTATAATAACAGAAGGGAGAGGTTTCAAGGGCCATTAAAGTTGGATACTGATCAAGATTATGTGGTTCAACTATTTCAAATTTTCAGGAGAATTAGGATATTAAGGATATAATTAATATCCTTTGAAACGCCCTTATAAACATCTAAACAAAGTTTTAAACTCATTTTATGTCAAACAAAATGTAATATGGGAGAAACTGAAAAAATTAGAAATGACTCACCGATGGGTGAGTCATCGACACAAGTCACAGATAGTTAGTCACTTACACCTGACTCATTGATGCGAGTTACTGATGTGACTCAAAAACACAAGTCACTGACATGACCCATCGACAGTGAGTCACCAATGCTTGACTCACCGACACAAGTCACCAATGCAACTCACCGATAGGGAGTTACAAATGCCACTCACAGAAGCCCTGGCCTAATGATGCCCTAACCTACCTATATGAGATATCGATACCACCTAATGATGTGACCAATCTATGTTGATCCACCAACTTGACCTATCGATGCTGAGTCACCGATGCTGAGCTATCGATGAAAAAAACTAGAATTTTGGATAACTCATGAAATGAGCTACCATTGCTTACTAGAATGCCCCAAAAATTAGATTTGAAAAAATTAATGGACCTGGAAGGTCTGGAACATTACAATACTATGATGTGATTAAACCCATATAGGTGAGTCAGTGTTTCCTAGAGCAGATAGTATATTGACATAGAGGATGTAATTCCCTGATTCACGTTTTTTGTGTAGTGTAGTTAGTTGGTTGTGATGTTTGTTAGTTTGGGATGTGTAGGGGTTGGATGGTTGTGTTGATGTGTATATGTAGTGATGAGGTTGTGTGAGATGTTTTGTGGCCATTTGGTTTGACACATTTTTTTGGTGGTGGCATTTGAGGTATGATGGGATCCTTCAGAGGTATCTCGTGGGGTGGTTGTTTGGAACACTTTCCATCTTGGATTGGTTTTGGATTCTTAAGGGTGGGAATAATTTTATAGTTATCTAATTTAATGGTTTGTGTCTTCTTGATCCATCACATTGATGGTTTTGGGTGTCGAAGGTATTTTGGAAGAGTCTTGAGGAGGTTTCGTGGTGGTGGGATGTGCAGTAGAGCTGCTGTATAAAACACATTCTGTGTATTGTTAACATGATTTGAAATGATGGTTCAATGATTTTTAGCTGATGAATTCAATGATTTTATATGGTAAGATGGGAAACCCATGAAACAAATTCATTTCATGTAAATATAATTCCTGATGTGTAATTAAATAAAGCCGACGTTTCATGATTTTCAGCAAAAGTGGTAATTTTTTGGAAACCTATGTATTACATGATATGTAAAGTTTACATGACATGAAATTGGTGGGATTACAAGTTTTAAAGTCATTTTTTTCAACTGATTTTATTCATTAGTCTGCACCTTCTTTCCTCTTGTTTTATATGATCCCTATGTGCCTTTAGAGGATCTTTTATTCACCTTCCTCCAGATTTGATCTATTGGTTACTATGGTTGTTGGTTGATGATATACAGTGAGTGATTACACTTTTCCCCATGGTTTTGTATTGTTATTTTCTCAGGGATTCACTATAGTGATGTTGCTTTAGTTTGGGGTGTGATTTGGGCTATGTTTTGATAGATATTTGTTGCGGTGTAGGTTGACCATGGTTTATCATGGTTTGGTTGTGGTTTGGGTTTGTTTCTTCTTTTTCCTATGGTGCACAGTGATTCGGTAAATCTATTTAATGTAGGGAAACCCTCATTTATTTTTATTGTGTATCATGCAGGAGAGGTTTTCTCTTGTTTATCCATGGGGGTGGTTGTTCTAGATTAATTAAAGATAAATAAATAGATAATTGAAATTGTAGGGGGAAAATAATTTTTTTCATGTTTTTATAGCATTGATATTATTGTGATAAGATGGATTGTACATGATTGATTCCCCACTTAAAATTGTGGTTGTTGGGGGATTTATTTTCATAAGATGATATGTGATGTTACTATTGTATCTATTCTAATTATTATGATATTACCCTAAAAGAGAAATTGGCTAACCAATTATATTTGGATAATGAAATGGTTTCCCTATTATTATGGATTGTGTGATGAACCCCCTAAAATAAAGTGTAATGTGATAAAATCCCCTTCATTAACTATTTAAAATGGTATTTGAATAGTTGTGATGTGTGGTCATGCTTATGGGGTGGTTATGTGTGGTAGCAATGCAATATAGGGATGATGGGTGATATGTAGCTGTGCTTTTAGGGTGGAAAAGTGGGGGGTTGTTTGGAAATTATTTTGGGGAAGTGAGGTGGTGGTTGTTTGGTCTTTCTTTTGGGGTGAAGAGGTGGTGGTTTCTTGGTTGTGGTTTTGGGGTGAAGGGGTGGCGGTTTTTTGGACATGATTTTTGTGTATCAAGATAGTGGTTTTTTTGCTGTGCTTTTGGGGTGGTGAGGTGATGGTTTTTTGTCCATTCTTGTGGGGTGATGAGGTGATGGTGTGATGGAGGCGATGGGTGTAACATCCTAGTTCTGGGTGCCGCCCAATGGTGCCCCGTACCCGGTTGGTCACATGGCCTCAAGCGTATTTCCTCAAATTCCAGAGGCTGCCAACTAGCAGCAAGGGCCTTGGGTGTGACTGTGGGGAAACTATTCCCTCATTGGTAGAGTATGCATAGTGGAATAACAAATAATAAATAGTAGAGGAAGCAATAATACCATACAAAAATTAAACAATGGAAGACTGAAAGTAAATAAACAACTGAAGAACATATATAAATGATGCATGTCACTTATGTCTAGGAAAACAACCAAACAAGTCACAATGCTAGAAATAAAGTACTAAACCAAAGTACAAAAGAAAATAGATAAACACCAACAACATTGCAAGCCTCATATTAGTTCCCTAATCTCCATCTCCACAATAATCAAGTACCTGATGACAAAGGGTGCTTTCCCTTATCTACACCTGCAACTATATAATCTGTTTGGGTCAAAAAGAATGACCCAAATAGGATGTGAGGTGAATAAAAGTAGGCAACCACCACAAGATCTATGCCTAACTGTCAGTGAGTATATATATGAGGTATTAATGGAAATGAAGCAAATAAAATAAGAGTACCCAAAAGTAACCAAATCCTACAGTTTCCATTTACATTCATTAGCATTTAATGTTCATCAATTAATCAAGCATCAACAGGTATCTCAGAAGGCTACCTAACATGACAAAATCCAAGATTGTGCTCTGTTTTGGAAAATGTGTCACAAACATTCAATATTTACATTAACCCTCTAGGTATCCCACATAGTCCAACCCCTCTGGCCAAGTAATACAATAAAAAGTCAAAGACACTCTGAGGAAGCACTAACCGTCAATTCCCTCTAAAGTCTTTCCTGAATAACTATAGACTCTCTAGGGAAGTACCCAATATCAATTCCCCTTGTGGTATCATAATGTAAAATATAGACACTATGAGGGATCAATCATCGTCAATCCCCACTATGGTCTCATAGCGTGAAATATAACACTCTGAGGAAGCATTCAACGTCAATTCCCCCGGTGGTCTAATTACACCAGGTTCTCATAGAACTATGCAATTCAATTGTGTATAAACGATATAAATCATACCCAAGTAATCTAAAATACTACATGGATAAAAAAGTATAACTCATATCACAAGCATTTTACAAGAAGAAACAGTCAAACAGTTCCATCCTATCAAGAAAGGTAAGGAAGCATGGTATGACTCATAGGAAACCTGGACCAAACAAACCTAAACATTCAAACAAGTAAACACACTCATGAGGTGTTACTTAAACATGAAATTTCACATAATATCATATCAACAAACCCTTAATCAAACAATCAATCTAAGGCATATAAAATAGGGTTTAATTTCCTTAACCTGAAACACTCGAAATAGGGGTAATCGGCACATTGGCATATAAAACTCAAAGAAAGACAATGAAAGGAAACAAACTACCTACCTCAACATTATATGATTGATATAGTTGAACCTATGACTTTGAATCAACCTAGAACTCCATAGATCTACAAAAACGTAAAAAATGTTCAACATTGAATAACTCGAGAGAGAGAGAAAATCAAGAAGAAAGGCTCTAGAATAAGGACTCACCGGTGGGATTCCAAAAAACCCACTAGAGTTCGAATCAGACCTTGGATGGAGAAATAGTGGATCAGAGAAGAATCATTGCTCCCAATCTCTCTTGGACAATCCAAGTCTAGAAGAAGATGAAACTGAGGATTAGAAGTGATCCCAGTCTGATTAAACAAATATAAGAAAATGTACACAATGTATTCATTTAATGTACATGCCGTATACATGCCTCAACCAGACCCCACTTTAGGCGGTCTTCAGGTCACCTCACAAAGCCATTTCATGACTGTTACACGACCAGTACATGGATACCCGCGAAAACCTGGTACACGACATGTACTCCCAAGTGCTCGGTGTGTACTTCTAAAATTTCCAAAAAACTTCCTTTTTTCTCAAAATTATCTGAAAACAAGATCCATACCTAAAAAGAAGATCTGGGTTCTTACAATGGGTTTCTTGTGATGTGTAGTCTCTTTTTATAGAAGCCTGAGTAGTGATGGAATAATTATTTAACAATGATTGAAATGTCTTGGGTCTTGTAGATTGTTGTGTGGTGTTATGCATTTAGAGGTGGCAGAAAAAGTGATGATGTTGTGAGTTGGTTACCATTTAGTTGTGAACCCATAGGATTAGACTATGTGTGGATGCATTTATATAATTTTATGTTCCTTATGATTTCTATACAAACCCCACTCGTATCAGGTACTATGTGCTGACACCCATATATTTACATGGGGGTGTTTTTCCTAACATCCCAATAATGAGGATAGATGGTTGGATACCCAATCTTACCCAATCTCTCTTCTAAGCGAGTAGATATGTAGGGGAAGTGATGGATGGAGGTTTGTTAGTGCACTAGGTGATGAACCATGTGTTTTTGGGTGAGATGTGATATGACTGTGCTATGGGGTGGTGGCCCTATTGTTTTTGGGAGAGATGTGATATGACTATGTTGTGGGGTGATGTCCTAGGTTTTTTCCATCAAGATGATATATTAATGTATTATGGGGTGGATTATCTTGTGGGTCATACATGGTAAGATGAGGGCATGAGGTTTATTTCATTCATGCTCATGATACCATACTACTCTGGTTATGGTTGCGATGTGATGACCCTAGTGTCTGCAGGCAAGATGATATGTGACCATGCTATGGGTAGTGAACTAGGTGTTTTTAGGTGAGATGTGATGTGACCATGTTGTGGGGTGGTGGTATATGTTATTAAAAAGATATGAGAGCACTGGGATGTATGACATTGGGTCGTGGGAGCAGAAAATCAGTTGTAAAGCTGTGTGGGGTAACCTTTATCAATATTATTCTTATTATGTTACTATTCATGGAATGAATTATTTGGTGAGTGTGCCTTAGTGAGGTTTGGATGGATAGTTGACATGTTCAGGTGTTGTTGGTTCTGCTATTTTCTCAAAGGTGCATGGGCACTACAAAAAACCAGCAGATTAGTAATGATTTTTTAGAAGGGGCGATACACAACCCCCTCTAAATTTATTTTAGATGGGGTTATGTACAACATATTAAAATCATCAAATTTAGAGGGGGTTTACAACACCCTCTAAAATTTTTATCATTATTTTTTGAATATTTGGTTGGATTTAAGTGGAAATTATGTCAATACCACTGAAAACATAATAATTAGGGTCACCCTATGTTCAGTTGGATTTTAAAGGAATTATATATATATATATATATATATATATATATATAAACTACTCATTTGGATATTATACGTAATATATATAAACTGGAATTTGTTTTTGTTCGGAAAAATCCCTCAAGGAAACATTGAAGCATTTTTAGGTTGATTGTGTTTGTTGACAAAGAGGGTTTGTTTGTTGACATAGAGGGTTTCCATAGTGAATTGTTGAGTTCCCAAGATATTTTTGACAAACTATGTTGACAAAGAACCATGATAAAGGAATGGATGATCTGGAGGTGGTACGAAAAGAACAAATACAAGGTGGCACTTTTTTCCAGTGTTTGCCAAATTTTTAGGCCTCAAAATCAAAAAAAGTGGAAATATGTTTTTGGAAAAGGAAGTTGCGTGCAAGATTAATGGTGGTTTGGAAACCTGAAAGCAAGGCATGTTTCAAGATTAGAACATTGAAAAATGGAAAAGGAATGATGTGCATGAAATATTTGGAAATATGCGCGAAAGATGAGGTTGTGTGAAAAAAACTTGTGCGCCCAATGTGATGTCAAATGTGTAACACCCCAAGATTTCATAGTAAGTTATTTTATTTAAAGTAATTCAATAGCTTTCACTACAAGAAACACTGAGTTCGAGTGCACCATGACTTATCAAACTAGCCATTCAAAAAGTAGTTATGAAAAGTATTAACTACATTTTGAATTTTATATACTCTATATAATTTTAACATCCATATTATGTGTTTCTTAGACATTATATAAGAACAAATTCAATTTTTTAGATAAAAGAAGTATTTTTCAAAAAATGAAATTTTACAACCTTTTATTGGAGAACTAATTTTAAATCCAATATTTGACACTTTTATATATTCAATTTGATGAAACAATCTTCTTATTTAGAATAGGTACATAAAAATTTAGTTTGGATTAATTTTTGGTGCCTTTATGATAACTTTCATATTTTGAAGAATAGTGAAAAATACAAAATTTTAATTAAAAACAACTTTTTTAATCAAAATAATTTATAGTGTTAAATTATATATTTGAATGGTTTTGAGGTATAATTAGATTATATTTTTATCATTTAATCCAATGTTGGTAATTGGAAGTAATTTTACATTACAATTGGACATAAACACATATCAATCTTTTGATTGTTTTTTATTTCTCAAAAACACGCTTTCTAGTTTTGACAACGAGAATATTTTTTTAAATTAATAAATACAACTTATATATTTTTAATTCGGTGAAAGAGACATTATTTTTGAATTTGAAATATCAAAATTATCTTAGAGTGAATTTTTGGTATTTTTCTGAAAACTTTCAATTTTTGATGAATAGTGAAAAACACCGCGTTATTGTTTAAACTGAATTTTTACTTAGATAATTATATATTTTATTTAAATTTATTTTAAGTCAAAATTCATACATAATAACTATATAAATTCAATGTAATTCATTGGAGTCATTTTATAATAATATTAGATGTATAAAATTTTATTGAACTTTTTACCGTCTTTTACCCACCTTCTAGGCACATTTCCAAGTTTATATAAAATGTAATTTTACCACTTATATGGATTGAATTTCAAAAATCCGAGATACATGATTGAAATCATTAAGTAAAATGTGGTTCAATAAGATGAAAATAATTTTGGGTGAATAATAACTTTTGAATTTTATTTACTACGGTTAAAACTTAAAAAGGGAAATTAATAGTAAAAATTATATTATAATTACCCTAACACATGTACTAATTCTATTGGATAAGTGTATTTCAACAAAAATATACCTTAGGAATAAAATATGATCCTTTTGATCCACTTGGGTTAGATTAGGACATTTATTATTATTTTATTTAAAGAAGAGTTAAAAGAGTAAAATACAAAGTTTAATAACTAAACATTTTTAATATAGCGTTATACATAAGATAAATTCGACTATAAATATTCATTACAAAGATAAAAATATCTCATACATCATGATATTTTATTTTTATAATTTTTAGACATTAAATAATTAAATTTATTTATGACACAATGATTACATAGTAATTACCTAATTAATGAAAGATTAAAATAATTGATATTATAAATATCAAAATAAATGTAAATTGAGACTTTTGATGCATTAAAATAATTTTCTCAGTTAATATGACATGTTAGGGTTGATTTAATGATTTTTTTTTCTAATTAATCAATTTGATATGACTTTAACAAAAACCAAATACTAAATAGTGTCAAAGTTGACATAATTGAGTATTTAAAACAAATACTATATTATTAAATTATATAACAGTCCTAAAAATATAAGGCTCAATTAAATTACTTATATAATGATATAAATGTTATTAATGAACCACTTGGGGTTCTCTTGGTAGTTTATAGTAAGTTTATTAACCATATAATATAAAAATACAAGGAGACATGGTAAATGCCAAACTATTTAACTAAGAGTTAAATCTAAAAGATAAGGTTAATATGGTGACCTAAACAAGTCTAAAACATATTGTTTGAAAGGTTTCTGACCCATCCGCAACTTATCCTCGAAATAAATCCATTTGGAGCCATTATTAGCTGCAAAATAAATTTATAATAAAATAATATTTCAAGCTTTTCCAAAAGTGACCCTCACCTCTCTTATAAAAGGGCACTTACCCTTCTCTTAATTTCACACCTCCAAAGCCATTTGGATCAGAGAAACCCTACCAAAATATCCTCCCAACTAATTTAAATTAATCCTAGAGTCCTTCCTTTGATCATAAATTCATCCTAAGGATCCCTTTTGAGCAAATCAAAATGAAACACCCGAAGAAGAGGTTATAATTTCATCACCTCTTTCAAAATTATCTTCTTCTTCCACTTCCTCTTTATTTATTTTCTTTTTCATAAAAAAATAATAAATCCAGTACCTTATAAATACTTTGATGTTATTATAAATATGGTACAACCATATTCATTATTCTATTCATCCTATGAATGAAAAAGTCACCATATGTGTGTACGTACGACTTACCGTCTTCACGTCGTGGTGTAGTTGTTATTCCACACTTCATTATTTTAACGGGTATAATAATGATGTATAATTGATTTAAATAATAAATATAACATGTTAATGATTCTTTATATATGATATAACATCCAATTATATGCGATTTCAACTTCAATTGAATGATATTGTCGCTCGTGTGTACGTACGGATTACCGTCTCCACGAACGCGATGAGATTCATTCCACATCATAACCATTCAAGAATAAGTTTCATTTTAGGATTAAAAAAATGTTTAAGAACTTAATATAATTTTGGATATGAATAAAATACATCTTATAAATAATAAACATGACTTACAAAACAAAACATATAAAGGGAAACGAATCATTTGACACACGACACAATGATACAACTAAAATATTATTAACAAAGCAATATTAGAAGATCATATATGATATCATATTTATGTATGTGGTTATTTTATAATTTAATAACAATGATTTAACTATTATACAGGAGGTTAATATACCCTCGACTAAGGAAAAGTAAAAGGTAAGGGGTTTCTTATCTCACTTTTAATTTCATGAGATTTCTATTGTTCGCCACTTATTTATTGCATGTGGTGTATTGTATACTACCATTTGATATATATTATCATGATTATATTTATATTCATGGTATTATGTGATTCATTTGGTGGTTATTAACTTGTGTTCTTACAACTTTATTGATTACAACATGGTATGGGGTTTTTTATCTCACTTTTATTCCCATGAGATTCATGCTATATTTTCAACTATTACCTTTTGTGTGATGTATTTACTTCTGATGATTATATTATTTGTGTAATATAATATAATTTATTTTTATTTAAATATTTGTTTTATGATCCTTCTTTCATGGGGTGTATGTTTCTTAAGTTACCAAATCGGTATGGGAATTTCAAATTTCAATTTCCACTCATTCGGTTTTATGCAAAGTTCATTGATTATTTTACTCCATGATTATGTGTGAAATCACTATTTATTTACTTATGTAGTAATTTATACTCTCCTTTGCATGGATATACTTTTTATACACATAATCAATCCATTTATAAATTATCAAGTCATCGATAAGAACTTGATAAGAGTAATTTTAACTCAATTTCTATTCATCGAGTTAAACATCCAAGTCATTGGTGTTGTTTTTACAAGAATATGTGTGAATTTCCTCAGATTTATTTACAATGAATATCCAATAATAATGAGTGTATTTATATTTTTTACACTTAATTATGTCATTGATTTATCCTTAAGCTAAGGATACGGTCTTTATAAGGGATTTCATCTCAACATACATTCCAGTGAGACTTCTTTGTTGTTATGCACCCATTCCATTTTATATGATGTATATACTATAATTTGACATATTATAACATGAATATATTTATTATAATGATATTATAATGTTTTTTACCTAAATTATTTTAATTCAAGTGTCTCTTATTTGGTTAGGAACTCTAACTAAAATATCATTTTAAATGTTTTAAAAATTTATTCTTCTAGATCTTTCTAAATAATGTCCATGTTTTAAAAATGGTTTTATGGATTTATTTATATAGACATTAATGTTTTAAAATTAAAATTACTTTTAAAAGTTTCAAAGTGGTACGTGACACTTTGATTCAAAAATCTATTTTAAATGGCTTCTTGATAAACAATGACACTTTTAAATGTTTTTAATAAAAGGTGGATATTTCTCTCAAATAGTTTTGATGATTATTTTCATCTATGTCTATATCCTCCATTATTCTCGATTGAGGTTAATTTATTATAATATAATCTTGCCTATTTTATTTAATGAGTTATGTTTGACTGTTGATGTGCTATTTTTATACCATTCATGGTTTTTGGTAAAAATATTAATATTTCATATGCTAGTTTTAATAAGAATGTTTAGATTATGATTCAACCTTTTCATATGAGGAATGCATTAGACTTAGTAAGTGATGGGTGGAGCCTGCTATAGCTCATTGATGCATCATTAGGTCTCATGAGACAATCTAGTGTCTTGGCACAAGGCCTTTAAAAAATCTTATTTGTAGTCTTGGCACAAAGCCTTGACTATGTGTTTATGATGTCTGACATTATGCATTCCATCATTATGAAATTTTCTATTGATATTATATGTGATTATTCAACTAGTTTAATATCCATGTGAATAAGTAAATGGAATTATTTGATTTATATTTGCTATATAATGCTGATGTTTAAGTTTAAAAGGCTTGTGTTTTATTCTTATGCATTATCTTAAATGTTTATTATTATTTATTATAGTTTCCTATATATTGTTATGTTTACTGAGTATCTGAGTTCATCCCTTTATTATGTTTTATTTTTCCTAGGATGTAAAGAAGTATATTACGATTAACCTGGATTAATTGGCTAAGGGAAATAAGAGTGTTCAAAGGGGACACAATGTTGTTTTTTTATTTCATGATGTAATGTAAAACTTATGTATGTATCTAGTACTTACAAAGATACTAAACTGATCAGTCTTTCGAGACATGATTACTTGTATCATGCCAATGTTATGTAATGATTCACTGAATTTGGGTAACTGGGGTCGAGGCATTACAGTTGGTATCAAAGGAATTTTAGTACAAACCTTGGAAGCTAGATTTAGGAAAACTCTGATTATAAAACACAACCCTAAGATAAACTTTGAGGATTAGTATAGAAGAACATCCAAAAATTGTGGTAATGTAAATATTATGTGAGTTTTCCAAGAAATACATCCCTGTCTAGATATGAGCAGGTAGAGGCGTCTCTGGAACAGATGTACATAGGAGTTAAAACTTTTACAAGGAGCTTCGAGCTTGATCCAGGGTATCCTGGTACATGAAAACAGGCCCTACTACACTCTTGGTTATGACACTCTCAGGGGATATGCTTAGGATAATTCATATTTTCTTTAAAAACTAATTTGAAGTATTTTAATATAAGATAAGAATAAATATCCTTGCTTAATTCTATGGTGTTTTAGATTGAAAATAATGTGTCATGATATTCTCTAAATGATTTTATGACTCACACTATGCTTTCTTGTGTTAGTCAATGGCCAGATTCTAAGGAAGTCATAGTAACATTGAACATGATGTACAATGTGGGAACAATGATAGAAATGAGAAAATAAATGGAATGTTGATAGGCATAAAAGATATCATGTTCATGCCAAATCAGGTTTCCAAAAATATGATCAACAATATATACATTAACCAACTCCCAAACTCAACAAATAAGAGAAAGGTGGAGAATGATAAGAGATCCAGCAATGGAAACTGTGAAGAAAAGAAAGATCAATTTCCATCATGCCAGAAATGTTGAAGGAGACACCCATAAAAGTTTCTCAATGGAACAAAGAAATGCTTTATGTGTGAAAAATAAGGACATAAAGTAAATAATTATAGAGGAAAAATGAAGAGTACTATGGAAGAAAATAAAAATGATCCTAAGAGTCCAATTATAGTCATTTTCTGTAAATGTAAGGGACCTTGGCATTACCTGAGTCAAATACCTATTCTATATGATAACCTCTAGGTCAAGGAAGAACCTATATGGAAATAAATGGATGGAGAAATGTTTTAAAGTATTAATGATCTTTGTTTATGGGATTACTTTGGAAGACTATTCTCTTGTATGTGTAACCGTGAAGTTTGTTATGTAAAAATTATATTTGATAAAGAATTATATTTTCTTTTGTGGATATAGTTATAAAGAACCATTTGGATTTATATGATCCTTGAATTTGAGGTAATTATAGGTTATTAATTTTTGGGATGAAAATTCAAGGTATGAGATAACATTTGTGGTTAAATTATGTTATGGTTATTTTGAGGAATTTATATCATTTTGGGAATGTTATAAAATATAGTTTTTTAAGAAGTACAACATGTAAACCATGTGACAACCTGTCGCATCAGACAAAGCTACCAGAATCGAACCCACAACCAGAGTGTGATTGGGATTTATTGCCTACCACTGGACTACATGAAGTCTTTAGTTAATGTGACTAATTCACTTAGTTAAATGATTTTATTGATCTATAATAAGTTGATTTGGGATCTTATGTTTTATCAAATGGTTATCCTTAGTATATAATTTTTTTTGGTGATTAAGTGTCAAATGTTATTTTAGAAGACATACGCTCTGTTGGGAACACTATATGATTAAGGAAAATAGAATAATATGTAATTTCATTTGAGGAGTAATGATGATTTTTTTTATAAGATTCTATATTTTTTATAGAGATTAAGGTTATTAATGGAAATGATTAACCTATCATAGAGAATACATGATTTGGTTAATTACACTTATGTATAAGACTTTAAGAGCAGTTGATGTTATTTGGAGATAAATGTTAATATTTACTATGAAATACTATGTGACTAAATTCTCTTGAGTTTTGGATTTCAATCTTAGTTTGGATTATTTTGAAAAATTTTAAGGTAAATTTTTTATTGAATGGTCTTTATTGATCTTTGGGTATTGTTTGTTCAATTTTGAAAATTAAGATTAGTATTTCTTTCTATAAAGGATAATCAATTTTGGGGATCATCTGATCTTTTACTAACCATTTGGTTTTGGTTAATCTCTAAAGACAAAGGAAATATATAGTTCATCCTTTGTGGATTATGTGATTCTATAGAAGTAGATTCTAGTGCTTCTGGTGTGACTAAGTCATCTTGAATACTCATTGTTTGGAGAAAAGATGAGTTAGAGGTAGAAATTCATTAAAGGATGAAACTCTACTTAAAAAGTAAGTATATATCTTTATGTTCTTAGTCAATCTCATAAATAAATTCCTCAACCTTATGAAATGTAACTTAAAAAAATGTTGTTCATTTACTTTTCCTACTGGGAAACTGATGACCATTTAACCCATCACAAGTTTTTGGTTTTATTATTGTTAAATTTCACCTAATAATTTTTTTCTATCAATATCTATCCGAACTTTACACTTAGTTTATCTTCTATATCCATGTTTTTCTACATGTAATCCTAGTATGGGTTATCCCGAGTGACCTTTGTACTTCTCTTTCTTTATTTTAAAGTGATAGTTTTATTGACTCTTTTTTCGATGTGGGACTTTCAATGAAGTTCCCAAGCCCAATTTTAAAATTTCAAGGATGCGATTTCCAAAAGGGGGGGAATAATATAACACCCCAAGATTTCATAGTAAGTTATTTTCTTTAAAGTAATTCATTAGCTTGCACTACACGAAACACCAAGTTCGAGCGCAACACGACTTACCAAACTAGACATTCAAAAAGCGGTTATGAATAGTATTAACTATGTTTTGAATTTTATATACTCCATATAATTTTAACATAAATATTATGTGTTTCATAGATATAATATACAAAAAAATTAATTTTTTCAGATAAAAGAAGTATTTTTTAAAAAATGAAAATTTACCAACTTTTAATGGAAAAATTTTTTAAATCCAATATTTGACACTTTTATATATTCAATTTGATGAAATAAACATCTTCCTTAGAATAGGGAAATAAAATATTAGTTTGGATAAATTTTTGGTGCTTTTCTAATAACGTACATATTTTAATGAATAGTGAAAATACTAAATTTTAATTAAAAACAACTTTTTTAATCAAAATAATTTATAGTGTTAAATTATATATTTGAATGGTTTTGAGGTATAATTAGATTATATTTTTATCATTTAATCCAATGTTGGTCATTGGAAGTAATTTCACATTAAAATTGGACATAAACACATATCAATCTTTTGATAGTTTTTACTTCTCAAAAACCCACTTTCTGGTTTTGACAAAGGGAATATCTTTTAAAATAAATTAATACAACTTCTATGTATTTAATTTGGTGAAATAGAAATCATTTTTGAATTTGAAATATCAAAATTAGCTTAGAGCGAATATTTGGTATTTTTCTGAAAACTTTTGATTTTTGATGAATAGTGAAAAACACTATGTTAATGTTTAAAAATGACTTTTTACTTAAATAATTATTTATTTTATTTAAATTTATTTTAAGTAAAAATATATACATAATACCTATATAAATTCAATGTAATTCATTGGAGTGATTTTATAATAAGATTAGATGTATAAAATTTTATTAAACTTTTTACCGTCTTTTACCCACCTTTTAGGCACATTCGTAAGTTTACATAAAACATAATTTTACCACTGATGTGGATTGAATTTCAAAAATCTGAGAGACATGGTTGACATCAGTAAGTAAAATGTGGTTCAATAAGATGAAAATAATTTTGTGGCGAATAGTAACTTTTGAATTTTTTTAACCACAATTGATAGTAAAAAGGATAGTTAATGGTAAAAATGATATAATAATTACCCTAAAAAATGTCCTAATTCTATTGGATAAGTTTATTTCGACCAAAATAAACCTTATTAATAAAATATGATCCTTTTGAACCACTTGTATTAGATTAGGACATTTATTATTATTTTATTTAAAGAAGAGTTAAAAGTGTAAAATTCAAAGTTTAATAACTAAACCATTTTTAATATAGGGTTATACATAAGATAAATATGACTATAAATATTCATTAGAAATATGAAAATATTTAAAACATCATGATATTTTATTTATAATTTTTAGACATTAAATAATTAAAATTATTTATGACACGATGATGATGCAGTAATTACCTAATTAATGAAAGATTAAAATAATTGATATTATAAATATTAAAATAAATGTAAATTGAGACTTTTTATGCATTAAAATAATTTTATAGGTTAATATAACATGTTAGGGTTTATTTAATTTTTTTTTCAAATTAATCAAGTTGATATGACTTTTAAAAAAACCAAATACTAAATAGTGTCAAAATTGACATAATTGAGTTTTTAAAACAAATACTATTTTATTAAGTTATATTAGAGTCCTGAAAATCTAAGATTAGGTCAAAGTACTTATATAATGATAGATATGTTATTAATTAACCACTTGGGGTTCTATTTTTCGTTTATAGTAAGTTTATTAACCATATAATATAAAAATACAAGGAGACATGGTAAATGTCAAACTTTTTAACTAAGAGTTAAATCTAAAAGATAAGGTCAATATGGCGACCTAAACCTATCTAAAACCTATTTTTTGAGAGGTTTTGGACTCATACCCACCTTACCCTCTAAATAAATCCATTTGGATCCAGTAGAAACTGAAAATAAATTTATAATAAAATAATATATTAAGCGTTTCCTAAAGTGATCCTCACCTCTCTTATAAAATAAAACTTCCCCATATCTTACTTTAACACCTCCAAATCCATTTGACTTGGACAAAAACTGCCCAAATATCCTCCCAAATACTGTCAATTAATCCTAGAGGCCTTCCTTTGATCATAAATCGAACCTAAGGATCTCTTTTTATCAAATCAAAAGGAATCACCCGAATAAGAGGTAATAATTTCATAACCTCATTCAAAATTATCTTCCTCTTCCACTTCCTATTTATTTGTTTTTTTCATACCAAAATAATAAATCTAGTAACTTCTACATAATTTGATGTTATTATAAATATTTTACAACCATATTCATCATTCTATCCATCCTATGAATGAAAAAGTCACCATACGTGCGTACGTACGACTTACCGTCTCCACGTCGTGGTGTCGTTGTTATTAAACACTTCATTATTTGAATGAGTATAATAATTATGTATAATTGATTTAAATAATAAATATAAAATTTTAATTATTCTTTATATATGATATAACATCCAATTATATACGATTTTACCTTCAACTAAATGATATTTTCGCTCGTGCGTATGTACGGATTACCGTCTCCATGAACGAGATGTGATTAATTCTCCATCATAACCATTCAATAAAATTTTTTATTTTATGATTAAAAATAATTTTTAAGAACTTAATATAATTATTTATATGAATCAAATACATCCTATCCATAAAAAACATGACTTACGTAACAAAACATATAAAGGGAAACAAATCCATTAACACCCGAAACCATGATACTACAAAAATATTATTAACAAAGCAATATTAGAAGAACATATATGATATCATATTTATGTATGTGGTTATTTTATAATTTAATTACAATTATTTAACTATTATACAAGAGGTTAACATACCATCTACTCAGGAAAATTACAAGGTAAGGGGTTTCTTATCTCACTTTTAATTTCAAGAGATTTCCACTGTTCACCACTTATTTATTGCATGTGGTGTATTGTGTACTGCCATTTGATATATATTATCATGATTATATTTATATTCATGGTATTATATGATTCATTTGGTGGTTATTAACTATTTTTCTCACAAATCGATTGATTACAACGTGGTAAGGGGTTTTTCATCTCACGTTTATTCCCGTGAGATTCATGTTATATTTGCTACTATTACCTTTTGTGTGGTGTATGTACTTACCATGATTTAATTATTTGTGTAATATAATTTAATTTATGGGTATTTACATCATCATTGTATGATCCTTCTTTCATGGGGTGTATGTTTCTTAATTTACCAAATCAGTAAGGGAATTTCAAATTTCAATTTCCACTCATTCGGTTTTACGCAAAGTTCATTGATTATTTTACTCCAAGATTATGCATGAAATCACTATTTATTTACTTATGTAGTAATTTTCACTCCCCTTTGGGTGGATATACTTTTGATACACATAATCACTCCATTTATAAATTATCAATTCATCTATAAGAACTTGATAAGAGTAATTTCAACTTAATTTCTATCCATCGAGTTAAACATCCAAGTCATTGGTGTTGTTTTTACATGAATATGTGTGAATTTCCTCTGATTTATTTACAATGAATATCCAATAATATTGAGTGTATTTATATTTGTAACACATAATTATGTCCTTGATTTATCCTTAACCTAATTATATGGTCTTTATAAGGGATTTAATCTCAACATACATTCCATTGAGACTTCTTTGTTGTTATGAACCCATTCCCTTTTATATGATGTATATACTGTACTTTGACATAGTATATCATGAATCTCTTTATTCTAATGATATTATAAAGTTCATTTACTTCAATTATTTTTATTCAAGTGTCTCTAATTTGGTTAGGAACTCTACAAAAATATCATTTTAAATGTTTTAAAAATTTATTCTTCTAAATCTTTCTAAATAATGTCCATGTTTTAAAAATGGTTTTATGGATTTATTTATATGGACATTAATTTTTTAAAATTAAAATTACTTTTAAAAGTTTCAAAGTGGTATCTGACACTTTGATTCAAAAATCTATTTTAAACGCCTTCTTGATAAGTAGTGACACTTTTAAATGTTTTCAATAAAAAGGGGGATATTTCTCTCAAATAGTTTTGATGATTATTTTCATCTATGTCTATATCCTTCATTATTCTCAATTGAGGTTAATTTATTATAATAAAATCTTCCATATTGTATTTAATGAGTTATGTTTGACTGTTGATGTGCTATTTTTATACCATTCATGGTTTGTGGTTAAAATATTGACATCTGGTATGCTAGTTTTAATAAGAATGTTTAGAATATGTTTCAACATTTTTATATGAGGAATGCATTGGACTTAGTAAGTGACGAGTCGAGCCCTCTATAGCTCCTCGATGCATCGGTGGGTCTCATGCGACAAACTAGTGTCTTGACACAAGTCCTTGACAAAATCTTATTTGTAGTCTTGGAACAAGGCCTTGAATATGTGGTTATGATGTTTGGCATTATGTATTACATCATTATGAAATTGGCTATTGATATTACATGTGATTATTCAACTAGTAGAATATCTATGTGAATAAGTAAACGACATTATTTGTTTTATCTTTTCCATATTATGCTGAAGTTTAAGTTTAAAAGTCTTGTGTTTTAGTCTTATACATTGCCTTAAATGTTTATGCTTATTTATGATAGTTTCCACTATATTATTGTCCTTACTGAGCATCTGAGCTCACCCCTTTCTTATGTTTTATTTTTCTTAGGATGCAAAGATTTATATTACGATTAACCTGCATGAGTAGGCTAAAGGATATAAGAGTGTTCAAAGGGGACATAATGTTATTTTTAATTTCATGATGTAATGTAAAATTTATGTACTTCCAAGGCTACTAAACTGATCGGTCTTTCGGGACAAGATTCCTTGTATCATTCCAATGTTATATAATAATGCACCGACTCTAGTTAACTAGGGTCAGGGCATTACAAAATTGGGTTTTTCACACACAGATGGGATCTTGCATGACATTTCAAATATTTTTCATAGGGGTCGACGACGCCTAATAAGTAAGAGGTGACCAACCTCATTCAAAGCCACTCAACACATAGAGAGAATCTGAGCTCTAGATTGTATAATAATTTTAAGCAAAAGGAGTTGTGTGAAATATTTTGAGTTTCACACAAGCTAAGAAAGATGCACATAAGATTTGTGTTGCACATAAGATTGAGGTTGTGCACAAGGGGTGTTTTAAGAAAAAAGTGTCTTGTGCGCAAGGCATTAAAGTTACGCGTAATACGTAGTAATGGTTGCATGAAAGATTTGGAGTTTCCAGTACATCTGTGGTAAAGTGGTATTCATCAGTGGATTAAAGTAGGACTTAAATAGAGCATCTACATACAGTGGATGATTCATTCATTAGAGATAATCAAGGGTCCTACAAGTCTATAAAGTGTGAGTGGATCTTCTGAAGAAGCAGTGAGAACAATTCAGTTGAGAGAGTAGCAAGCTTTCAAATTGTGATTGGTTGTAAACCAGGAGGGATAGTGAGTTTACTCTAGACTTTGTAAACAACAGTGCACTTATAGTGGATTTGGTACATTGACACATCGCCAGTGTATGATCCTTGGACATAGCCCAATAAGGGTGAACCAATTAAAATTACTATCTCTTGTGCATTATTTAATATTTTTTCATACTCTTCAACGAGAAAGATAGAGAAGATAGTTTTTTTAACAATAAAACAAGATCAGAAGGGGAAATTGTTTTAATCTGTCATACCCTGATTCACCCCCCTCTCAGGGTATCTAGCCTAGTGGACCTAACAGTTTTTTTAAATGGAAATAGTGTGGGTTCAAAACCCCCTATAATATCTAAAATTAGAGGGGGTTCTGAACCCCCTCTAATATATGACATTAGAGGGGGTTTTTGAACCCATTCTAATTTATGAAATTATAGGGGGGGGGGGGGTTAAACCCCTTATAATTTAATATATTAGAGAGGGTTGTGAACCCCCTATAATTTATGACATTATATAGGGTTTTTAGATAACTCTAATTTATGAAATTAGATGGGGTTCATGAATCGTTGTTAATCCTTTTGTTTAAAGGGGTTTTTAACCCCCTCTAAATTTTTATTTACTTTTTAAAATAAATATAATATTAATTCAAATTCTATAATACATATGTGTGAGTGCGCATGTGTGTATACATATATTACATAAACACATTATATAAATGTATTTAAATGCATTATAAACACACACACATATATATAAAGACATTATATAAATACTTTAAATAAATAATCATATATATAAATAAAAATGTATAAAAATCTAAATATAAGTATAAATAATTTAAATACAATTATAAATATATTTATTTAAATACAAAAAATTTATAAATAGTTTTAAAAAATACTATACATTTATATTATGATTTATATTATACATATATTATATTACACATATTTTTGTTGTATATTTATGTATAAAAACATTTATACTATATTATTTATACAAATATATATAAAATAGAAAAAAATAAAATATATGTATATATATATTAAATTTATATTATATATATATATATATATATTATATTATAAAATTATATATTATATATAAACATATATTATATAATTATTTTATATATATTATAGTATTCCATATTAATTATATATTAATTTAATAAATATATATATCATTTAATTATATGATATACTTCCAATTATATGAATGTATTTAATTTCGTGTGTGTGTGTGTGTGTGTGTGTGTGTGTATACATGATAAAATATAAAATTATATAATTACATATACAAATATATAATATATATGTATTTAATATAATATATTTATAATATAAATCATAAAACATATAAATGTATCATATTTATAAAACCAACATATAATTTTTAGATTGAAAAATAGGTGTAATAAAAATAAAAATAATTAATAATTAATAATATTTTTGTTACACACACATACATATATATAAGTATATAAAAATAATGATATATATATATATATATATATTATTATATTATATCTATAAATATTATATAAATACACACACACAAATATAATTGTATTTATAAATATATGTATAAATATATATTTATATCTGTAAATATAATTATTTATATATATTATATATAGAAATATATATATATATATATATATTATACCCAAATATATTATATATTATACAAAAATAAAAATATTTTATTTTATTTAAATTTGTATAGACAAATATATATATTCTATAAATTCTATGTATCTAAATAAATATATTATATTGTCTATATAAAGAGAAATTTGATATGCCTAAGTGGTTAAGGCTCATGGTTGGTTCCAGAAGGTTGCGTCTTTGAATCCCAATAGTGGGGGGATTTCTTAAATCCCTTGACCTTCGGTGACAAGCAGGTCGCGTAGTGCGCTAGGGCCCATGGAGAACAAGTCTTCGTCATGGGGGCGCGCTTGGGGGTGTCCACGAGTATGTGGGGGTGTCCGTAGTGGGTTTCCTGGGTGTCACATGGGGTGTGTCTACGGGTCACATGGAGAGTGTCCTGGGTGTCACATTGGGGGGGGGTGTCCGTGGGTCACATGGTGGGTGTCCTGGGTGTCACATGGGGGGTGTCCGCGGGTCACATGGGGGTGTCTGGGGTGCCACATGGGGTCTTTGGGGGGGAAGGGTGTCATGGCTGTCACATGGGGTCTGTGGGGGGGGGGTGTCATGGGTGTCACATGGGGTTTTTTTGTCTATCCATGAGTGTCTATTTAGAGGTGGTTACAACATAAACGCCCCTAATATGGGAATTTGAGACTTGATTAGGGTCAGTTATAACCACCCCTAAGTGAAACATTAATTTAGGGGAGGTTAAAACCACCCCTAATCTACTGATATAAGGAAAAATTAGAGGAGTTTTAAACCCCCTATAATCTAACTACTGCTAAATTCAGTCTCAGTTTACCAGCGCTTACCTAAAACTTCCCCTAAATGGAGTGGGCAGGTACATTAGTGATAGTTATGGGTAACCACCGCAAATGTTTTTAGAAGGGGTTATAACCACTTGAAAATGAAAACCCCCTTCTAATCACACTTTTTTTGTAGTGTGGTATTATTCTTTCACATATGCACGAGAGACTTTGGTTTTCCTACTGGGTATACTTGTATGCTTAATATATGTATATAAAATACTTTTTAGGTTTCTAGGAGGACTACATGGGCCGTGATAGACATCACTAAATCAGATGTTGGTTATCTAGTATGTCGCTACTTTTGATTTTCTATTGAGGATTTACATTGGGGACCTTTATCTGAATTAGTTTTATTTATACATGCATGTGGGATGGTTTTGGTTTCTTTTTATATTACAACATGGAGTTGTTTTTTTTATGATTCATCTTATCTTCTTATCATATATTATTATAGAGGTTAATGCCTCCCATTTTAAGAGATTTTTATACCATCGGTGCTAGTCACCAACCTGGGGCCTACTAGAGGTGGGAATCAGGGGTCATTATCTGTCTACCCTCTTTACAATATCCTTGTTGTGAGGGGGTCATGACATATGAAAAATGAAATAAAACATTAGATTTCATAAGATCCAATAGTTATAAATTTAATATATATATGATGTATATTAAATTAGTGATACTTTTAGGAAAACCACTCAAATAATAAGTGTGAGATTCCTTTCAATGCAGCACTTGTCAAGATCTCGATCATTCCATATAGGTGACCCTAACAGTTCAGTTCCCATAAATTATCTTGTGTAAGGAACAAAGTAATAAGGTTCTCCTAATAGCTAGGTGCCTTGTTTTTGGAATTTTATTTGGGTTACCGAAGATGATAAACCCTAAAGTTTAGTATACCAGAGGTATACGGTTGAGCTTATCCATATGATGGATTGGGTAAAGAGTTACCCATTAATTTATCCAAGAATCAAAAAATTTATGATTGGAAGGGTTCCATACCAAAATAGTCACAACTTATTTATGTGATCCCTGGTGTAAGTCATGATGAAATACGAATCTTTTCTCACTAAATAGGTACGATGCACATGGTCATTTTTTTAGTTGGAGAAATTTCATTCAAAATCCTTGATGAAAAAAATTTAAAACCTGATACACACCCACTAATATATCTTGGTTGTAGATTATGACATACTTCATGATAATTATATTATTATCACTTATATGTATGGCCTGTAAAATAGTTATAAATTGAATCTAGAGTGGATAAGTGTTCTAAAATTGATGCATTCTGAGCATCTTAATGTGTATATTATAGAGATAAATTTCATTAATTCACACTCTTGGGTATTAGATAATGGGCATGTGTCACATATTTGTGTTGAAGAAAGCAAACTCATAGATAAAAAATAATTGAAAAAGGGTGAAGTAGATATTCAAATCGGTAATGGAGTAAGTGTTTCTACCTTATATGTTGTCAAAAATTATCTAACTTTACCAAGTGGATTATTCCTATAATTGAAAAATTGTTATTATGTTCCCACCATAAATAAATATTTGATTTCTATATCTTATATGGACAAGAAGGGTTATTAATTCTCTATTAATAACAAAAGTTTTTTATATATAAGAATGAAATGTTTTATGGCATTGGGAATATAATAAATGGTATATATATATTATAAATATGCATAATTTAGTTTATAATATTCATAATAATAAGTTTCGAGTTAATTCTAATCTCACGTTCCTTTAGCATTATTGACTTGAACATATAAATGAGAAACACATTCAAAAAATCCATAAAGATGGATTATTGAAATAATTAAATTGTGAATCATTTGAGAATTGAGAATCATATTTATTAGACAATATAAGTAAAGAAACTTTTAGTAGAAAAGGTGAAAGGTCTAGTGGTATGTGTTCGGACCAATTATCACACAAACTAGTGGTGGTTTAAATTATTTCTTTACCTTTACCAATGAATTTTGTTGACATGATTTTTTGTTTATAATTAAATAGAAGTATTAAAATTTTGAAATGTTCAAAGTGTTTCATAATTAAGTACACAATCAACTGATAAAAAGTATTAATATTCTCTAATGATTACGGTGGTGAATAATTGATCTAGGTTTTCATAGATCAACTGAGAGATTATGAAACTATTTCATAACTCGCTCCACCTAGATTACCACAATGGAATGATGTGTTTTATAGGATTAATTGTACCATGTTATACATGGTTTTATTTATGATGATTCTATATAACCTTCTTATATCATTTTGGGGTTATTTTTTGGAGACTACTATATTCTTACTAAACAACATTCCATATAAAGCAGTTGTAAATACACCATATGAGATGTTCAATGAAAAACATCCCATTATGTTTTTATGATTATATGAGATGGTGAATCATATATTTTAAATTTTTCTTCTGATAAAATCATCCATAGAAAAAAATGGGTATTTATTTCATCCCAAAGTGACCATATAAAATTATTTCTAAATTACATTGAATGTAAAGTGTCTATGGATCCACATAGTTTTTTACTTGAGAAAAAAAATCTTAAATCGAGTACATAATATAAGAAAAGTTGAACTTGGATAAGTTCAAGACCAATAAATAGTAATTGTTCTTGAAATGGAAGTCAAGTTGGTTCCACAAATATTTGTGGAAGAAGAAACGACTGAAGTTACACAAGAACCTAAAAATTATTCTAGGATTTCTTAAAGACCCAAGATATGAATTTATCATGGTGAATGATGATGAAGTAATACTCATAAATGATGAATCTACTAACTATCAAGAGTCCATTGAGAGATATTATTTTTAGAAATGGTTAAAATCCATTAAATCTGAAATGGAATCCATATACACTAACAAAGTTTGTACCTTGGTGGATACACTTTAAGGGGTAATAACCATAAGGTAAAAGTGGATTTTTTTGCAAGAAAACTAACATGAATGGTAGATTTTATTTCTAAAATGAATTCCCAGGGGTGAAATGTTTTAAAAAAATTCATGGTTCTAACTATGAAGAAACTTTTTCACTGGTAGTTAAGATTAAGGCCATCCAGAGTTTATTAGATAACAACTTATTATGATCATGAGATATAAAAAATGGATGTTAAAATCACTTTCATTAATTAGAATTTAAATGAGGACGTGTATATGATAAAACCCAAAGGTTTTGAAGCTCCAAATGAGATTCTTTAGGTATGCCAACTACAACGATCCATTTATGAATTAAAGAATTCTTTATGAAGTTAGAATATCCAATTTTATGATTCAATCAAAGAGTTTGGTTTCATAAAGTACACAAATGATTCTTGTATATATAAGTGGTTTAGTGTGTGCATAATAGAGTTTCAGTTATTGTATGTGGATGCAATAATACTTATTGGAATGGACTATAGGAAACATGGCTACTCTTTTTTGGAAATGGAGCATGGTTTGTGTTTGTTGTGAATCATCACATGTTAGATCAAGGAGTACATGGAAGATCAGGGATTTTGAAATAAAAGGGATCTTACGGTTCAATATAACAATAGTATTTAAGGTGGCACCATTTACCAGTGTTTTACAAATTTTTGGGGCCAAAAATCTAGAGGAAGAGGTGATAATTGTGAAAGGTATTTTTCTAGAATCAACATTACATAAATATGGTAAAAGAATGGATTTTTATAATATTGGGATTATGTTTGCGAAGATGAGGAGCATTGCGAATAGAGATGGTGTTTCTACGTGATTACAAGAAGTAGAGGATTGCAACTGCATGATGTTTTGAGAAAATGCTATACAACTATGACAATCATCATGAACAATTAATTTTATTGAAGAATCATGAAGATTGGAGCACCGTGAATATGTATTTGAAAGATCTATAAATCACACTAGAGGTGGTGGAGCTTTATGAATGACTGAGCCTATAAATAAGATGTTACCCTCTTCTCTTAGGAAGAATTTTTCTAAGGAAAATCTGAAATCACTCAGATTTCATGAAGCCAGGGGAGATCTACAAAACTGACATTCCATGCAAGCTTGATTGTCATGGAAATAATAATTCAGTCTTGATTGATTGTAATGATTTTAATTAAAGGGTGATTCGTGATGATGAGGTATTATGATTTTACTTTGTGAGATTCACGAAGGAAATTTGTTCTGTGAAGTCAATGGTGCTTTGAGATGGTTGTTTGTTCTATGAAGGTAGGGGTGTTTCGTAAAGGAAGTTAGTTCCATGAAGGTAGGTAGCTACATGAAGGCAGTTTGTTCTGTGAAGGTAGGTATATTCACGAAGGGTGTGGCCTTTACGAAAGGAAGTATTTATTATCAGGTTTAAGTGGATAGGGATTTTAAAGAGTATCAAACCACGTGTATGGTGCAAGGAGATTATTTTGATATTTCAGGGAAAAAGATTTCATTCCAATCCATTATATCAACCTTCAAGTTGATAAAATGAGTTAGAATTCTCTCAATGTAGTGAGGTAGGGAGTCAACAAAAGTGTTCTAAGGGACATAATGTGCTATCCCTAAAACCTTTTAAAGGTAGTGTGCCTAATATAGAGTGAATGTGTCACAAATTTTTTATTCTACATCTAGAGAATATTAGTGGATTTAGGTATGACTAACACCTGTCATCATGTGCTCCTTGGACCAGCCCTTAGTGGTGAACTACATAAAACTATTGTGTTGTCTCTTTTCAAGGGAATATTTTATTATTTCACTATTCTAATAGATGGGCTTAAGAATTTTCTACCAACATGGAGACAAGATCTATAAAACTAAAAGAAAAATTTGACACCCTGATTCACCCCTCCCCTCCCAGGGTGCTCTGGGGTCCTAAAAGTGGTATCAAAGGGGAAGGTTCACCTATTTTGGATACTCTACAGTAAAGGTATTCACTATTGAGGATATGATTTTCTTTATTATGTAAAAAATGAAGTGATTTTTTGATGAAGATTCAGTTATCTATAAGAAGAATTCTTTATCTAATAAGACCATGATTAATATGAAAAATAAAGAGAAGATACAGTTGAAGAAGTCTCTCTTACCTAAAGAATATATAGTATCTGGTTCTCCATGCCTCTCTAAATGTGAAGATATATAAAGCTTAGAAAGTAAAGCACAATTAGAGTTGGTTTTTACCAAAGAGAAGGAAATCATTTACACATCATTTAAATAAAAAATTTCAACTAATCTGGAGGTATGTGTCAGCACCTTTGAAATATTTCCTCAAAATAAAGATCACAGAAAAAGTGAAAATGTTGATCAATATACAATCTAAGATGAAATTGAAAGAATATTAAAATATCTTTATGATATTATTGATGAAATAATCATCATTTTTTTAAAATATTTCAATGTATGTAAGAGAAAATCACCTAATTGAGAAAAAAAGAAAATTCTATGGAGGAAGGCTTGCAAAGAAAAATAATTGAGTGCTAGAATCTCTCCTGACATTATGGGAAATTTAAAGAAACAAAGAGAGAACATGAAATAAGTACTTAAAAATACATCAAATAAGATGATGAGAAAGGGAGATTCAAAAAGGATATTTGTTAACGCTCCTTTCCATCACAGAGTCTAAATGAATGAAAAGAGAAATACCTTGAACAAAGAAGATTCATCCTTTGAACAAATATTAATAATTGACAAAGGAAGGAAGAAGAAGAACATTGCGAAAAGGTCGTGCACGTTCTAAAATGGTCGCGCAAGTATACTTGCATGCCTCAATGGTCACGCAAGTACACTTGCGTGCCAATGTTGGTCGTGCAAGTGACTTGCGCGCCAATGTCGGTTGTAAAAGTGACTTGCGCGCCCTAAATGATAACCGCCCAAGGTCTTCTCCTGCCTATAAATAGACCCTGTGGGTCCCCCATTTCGAGAGGATTTTTTCCAGAAACCCAGATTTGAGCTCCCAGTGCCCTAGTCTCTTCTCAAAGATTCCGAAACACTTCTAAGGTAATTTATTACCTAGAACGGAAGATCTAAAGAGGGGAGGAAGGCCTAAGTGTTGAAACTCATCAACACTTGCGCACCTAGGTGGCCATCCCTTAAGGGAAATGGCCACACTTGCGTTCCGCCTTACTCCTTCAATAGAACATGCACACCCCTCTCCTGGAAGAACCTCAAGAGGATTCTAAAGGCCTTAACCTAAAGTCGTTCAAGTATTACCCTGCTGTTTAACCATTACAAAAGTACACCAGGTGTCGCAAAGGCATAGCTGTGTGATCCGGACCTGCGCAACCAGGACTTGCGCGCCCACGCAGTACATGCGCGCCTGCCAGGACTTGCGCGCCCCTGCCTTTTTGGGTGCCTTTCTTTCCCATTTTCACCCCTCTTAAGCCATTACACCTTTCCTATTCAAGATTCAGTATTCAAGACACCCTTCAAATCCATTTATTGCATGATTTCTTGATTTGAATTCCTGACCTGAAAGGAATTCTGTGGAATATCTCTCAAAACCTAGTGATTTACATATCTTTATGTCACTAAAGATTGAGAGTTCATTCATTCAACCTCATCATTTAAGATGAGAGAATCCTAAACCTGGGTCTCCTTTTCAGGAATAATTCCCAGTCATAAGTCCTCTAATTTGGGCATCCTCTTAGGAGTAAGCCCCAGATCCCCTAACATGGGCTTCCTTTTTCAGGAGTAAGCCCCAGTCTCAAATATGGGCATCTTCCTTAAGAGTAAGCTCCAATTCTTAAAGTTCCCAAATCTGGGCATCCTCTCTAAGAGTAATCCCCAGTCTCAAATATGGGCATCATCTTCAGGAGCAAGCCCCAGTCCCCTAATTTGGGCATCCTCCTCAGGAGTAAGCCCCAAACCATAATTCCCTTAACCTGGGCCTCCTTTTCAGGTGTAAGCCCCAGTCATAATCCTTAACCTGGGCCTCCTTTTCAAGAGTAAGCCCCAGTCTCAAATCTGGGCATCCTCCTTAAGAGTAAGCCCCAGTCTTGATTTCTCTTAACCAGTCCTAATTTACCTTTGATCTGAGATTCCTTTTCAGGAGTAAAACCCAATAATAAGTCTTCTTCTAATTTGGTCCTTCTTTTTAGGAGTAAGCCCCAAGTTAGAGTATTCAAAATCTCCATGAAGCACATATACCTTTATGGACCCTGTTCCTGGATTTCTTCCTTAAAGTGAATCCTAACCTTCATTTATCTGGGCAGTCATATATACATAATCCCCACAGTATTTCATATGATTGCATCTTTCATGGAACAATTGTCTAATTTTTACCAATACCTATTGTTTCTCACACCGAGCATGACTCACATGAGCTTAGAGTGTAAAAGTAATTGTGACATCCTTCTTTAAGCCATCAATCATAAACATCATACTCCCTTACTCAAACTACGTGGGTTCTGATTCCTTTTCTAAACAAAGGATAAGTAGGTAGCCCATCTACGGGTTCGATCCCAACTCTAAAATAATCCATGTCCTTTTGAATGACAATAAACTTCAAGCGCCCCACTGAGTGGATTTAAAACCAGTATGGTCATCATAATGACCAAGAGACTTCTATATAAATGTGTCAAAGGGTACCATTGACATGGAATCTATAATAAATATAGATGATTCTCTATCGATGAAGAACCTCAAATACATACAAAAGATTCTCTAAATTTCCTACATATTTAATCATTGATTGTCAGATCTGAAGGAAATCTCATTTTATAATTGGTAATGTAATAAGGATTCACGAACATAACTTAAATCTATAAAGAGAGTCCCGGAGTAGACAATAATTCCCCTCAAAAAGGTGTGATGAGTCCGACCTCCCATCCTCTCGACCAATGCAAGTTCCTAAGCCTCATCAGTCCACAAACTAATGAGCACCTACCTTTGGAAAGTAGGTCTGAATGGATGTGGAATCATTGGATGTTTTCGATTCTACGAACAAACCTGTTAGAAACTGATCGGAATGTTTGAACCTCCCATCAAGGCGATCATCCCCGGATTCCGAGGGGAAAAAAATGGTGAACCTGACATGAATCCTTAACCAAGTTAAAATGATGTTTTACCTATTTGTTAGGCCCCTATTTAAAACTCAATGAGAGGGCCAGCAAAAACAATCATTGACATATGTGCTCATCCAAAAGATGTAGTGACTGAATTTATCTTGATTACGTCTATTATATCAAACATGAATTCTTTTTCCAAGATCTTCTGCATTTCTAGAATGGATGCTCTCAAGTTCACACCTGTGAATACTGCTGCTATAAATGCCACTGCTACTACTCCTGCTGGATCGTCATACGCTCTTAGGATGATATCACCTACTTAGCTTCTTCAACGCTGGGTATCAAACGCACTGGTTAAGGAGTACCATAAACACGGTACCATCCCAACTATGGAGGCTGCCCGACAAGCCCTCCAAGTAAATAACTCACATCGGTCGTCCAGACAACGATGACCAATGATCAAGAAGCAGGCAGTGCTGACTACCATCTCCAACCGTTTCGGGTCGTTATCCCCGGAAGACAATCACCATTCGCTCCCTTATTATGGGGAGGTGAATGAGCAGGTCCCTCAGGACCTTAATTCAAATAGATAGGAGTCCTTCCTGAGGGATCCCACCAACAATCACCGCCAGACTCGTGCGAAAGTGCACCCTCAACATGATGAGGGTACCGACTCTAGGCGTTCGGATCAGGTTCCTCGAACCCGAGCAATCAAGACGAACCACCAGAGGTAGAATCCGGTCAACAATGAGAAGGTTCTCATCTCTTCCATCTCCAGAGAAGTCCAACAACCTAACTTGGTGGCAAGCAACGAGCATGCACATACACCTGTCCGTTTTAATTCCGCTGTCCAGCAGACTCGTCTGGCAGCATCACGCCAATCCCACCAGGCAATTCCGACGGAGTACTATAGGCATGAACATACACCTATTTATACATCATCAGCTAGTCAGCAGGCTCATCTAACTACATATGATGGATCTCATCAACCACGTTTGGAGAAGTGCAATCAACAGGCACATACACCTGCTAGTATTAATCAAGCTTACCAACAGTCTCACTTGGTAGCATTCAGAGAAATTAGTTGGAAAGCCCCAAAAACAAATAGGAGGCAGACTCAACTCTCTGCCCCCACACATGAGTACTGTCAGGATTCACTGATAGGAAAAGGAGGATAGGAGCAGACACATACACCTGCTCTAAGCCCGGAATGGATGTATATTCCCATTCTAGTAGCTGAAGTCACCAAGAATATTCTATCAATGGTGAAAGAGTAGAAGCAAATCCCTGCTCATATTCTGGATGCCTGCCAGGATATTGTAACAACTTCAGCGGCATCTCAGGGAAAGACACATAAATCTACCCCTACCAGTGGAGTTATACATCAATAATTCACTCTGGAATAGACACACACATCTGTTCCAGTCCAAGAGGGTTATGGGGTATACTCCCCCATATCATACGGACGACCAAGTCAGGCACATACACCAGATTTGAGAGGAGATCGTCAGCCTAACCTGGCCATCTTTCCTGATCAGGCACATACACCTACTCAGAGCAGCCACTTTCTTCAATAAGTGGTTTCCAAGGCGAGTAAGAAGGCATCTAAGAAAAAGACCCGCCCAACACAGTCAGGAGATCAAGATCCAATCTATAACAAGGCCTTGCTCGATGCTTGAATTCTTGAATCCCTCAGACAATTATCTGTTGGAATTCAAGATTCTACTCCCTCAATTCCCAATAATGGGAACATTAATTCTGAAGGTCTTTAATAGACACTTCCTCATGAAGGCTTTCTTTATGACAATTTGGTCAATCTCAAAGTTTCATCTTCAGATGAGAGCCACATAAACCCTCTATGTGGTCAGAAGACCAAGGAGAAAGAGATCTCATCTTTTGATGTAACCCATTACGGTGGTCCTCCCCATGATGATGAATTTCGCTGCGAAAGTCCTCTCCGCAGTAGTGATGCACATTTCCCAGAAAATGCTTCAGTGGATAATGTAGTGCCGAGAAAGCCCTCTTATCTTGAGGCACTTGTAAATGCGAAACCAGTCATGTATGAAGCTTCATCATTAGCAGGTGAAATACTTTATCAATCAGAAGATAGCCTAGGGTGTAGGTCATTCTCCAAACCACCCCTAAGTCATGCATATTCTAGTTTGATCAATGATTTCTCTACCAATCCTGTTGAATCTAATGAAGCAACAAGGAAACACCAACTCTGGTCAAATCAGGTAGAATAATCTTCATCAAATGATAAATAGGAAATGCTGAATATGATAAAACAACTAGCAAAAGGTGAAGTGCCAGTCAAGTTTTGGCCTTTGGATGACTCTCAGTATAATATTCCAGAAATGTTGACAGAAAATGAAATTCATGATATTCGTCTCAACATATGGAAAACTCTTTGTCAGTTGAAAAAGAAAGTATTATCTTATGACGAATAAGAAAATCATATTAATATAATATAAGGGTTACAACATCAGATTGATTTGGAATCTCTATCAGTCTCTCGATATCCAAAGGATGAAAATCAGCAGAGAGCCCTTCAACGTTCATGCCTTGGCGCACTAAGAAGGTTACGTCAGTTAATTGACAATTCCCCATCTGGTATTAGAGTCAGAGGATGGGGTGTTTATAGAGCACTGCATTTCACGGTGCTCTCCAGTCAGCAAAGCCCGCCGAAAATGGTCTAATTCAATGTTATTGCCCATGGACGACCACATTTAATGGGCTTTGTTTGTAATCAAAAGCTTTCTAAAGAACATGCTTCAACTAGTTCCTCTCAAAATCAAGAATATAGAGAATACGTTGTTGAATTACTCTTGCATCAAGCAAACAAGAATATTGAACAGGCCTCTCGTTTGGAGCAAGCACGTCACCAAGTGACAGAAGTGTCGGAAATCATCCAACAGTCTTTTGAATTGGGTGATAAAAGTGGATACAGGTTAATGCATCCAGCTAATTTCCGGACTAAGGTTCACAAGATCAGGAGGACTTTCAAGAAAGTCTCAGACATATCATGTCAAGAACCACCCCATCTCGCTAGACTAGGGACTCTTTTAAACCAACCCTCGGAATCAACAAAAAGGATTCAGGGAGTTGATCAAGGATAGAAGGAACAACCCCAGTCCACTGGACTGGGGACTTTTTCAAATCATCAATCTCCTCCTCAGAGAAAGTTGGTCTTTTATCGATTGGGGAAGAAACCTCAAGAGGAATGAAGAACCAAATTATCAGGAGATTCCCTCCAAATTACAATTCATCAAGAAGTTCTTGAGGGATTGAATCAAAAAAAGGCAATGTCTCATAAAAGACATGGAAGAAGACAATATCACAGAAATGCTGATAGAAGGGATGCGATGAGTTATGCATCAATCAATGTCATCAATGCCATTGTTGTTGATCCACCAGATGAGGCTCACTCAGGGGACTCAGATGAAGAGGTTCCTGCTCAAGAAGATGTACGCACCGACACAAATGAAGAAGGTGTGTGTACACGAAGTCAAAGGATTACTCGGAACTTAGGTAATCCTTCGATTAACCCACTTCCCCCTCTCTAAAAAGGATCCAGCAAAGGGAAGGGAAAGAACTGGGTTACATATCATTCCTCTGGAGAAGGTCAATCGCTCTCACTAGAGCAGAGGTTTGTACAACAGGAGGAAGAAATGAAAGAATTAAGAAGGTTGAATGCAGAACTACTTCAGAGTAGTCTTTTTCTTAAGCATGCTGGAGTCAGTCAGCCAAAGAAATTTGTTGCAGCTACTGAGATGGAGCAAGAATATCCTCCTCTATCAGTACACCCTCACAGGTCTAATCCTATGGGTCAAGTGCAACAATAGTTGGCAGTGCTATCATCAGTTGCAGCACCAATCGCCACATCTGTCCAAGATCTAGTCATTGCACCTACCCAAGTCCAAGTTCAACCGGATGTTTCTCAAAATTTAATAACTACTATTGAGTCATTAATAGCTCGACTAGAAACTATGAAAGGGAAACGTGCGCAAGTTCAACCAGAAAAGAAGGTTTACCCAGAATGGGTAGATTTAATTTCTCCTCCATCCAGTTTTGGGAATCCTGTATTCCTTATTTTCAATGGATCAGGCGATCCTGAACAACATTTGATGCATTACGTGTCTTGTTGCGATCCTATGATGGGAACTTCGGAGTAGCAAGAAGTAGTGAAACTCAGATGCTTCGTGCGAACCTTGCAAGGACCATCTTTTGTTTGGTATACACCGAAAAGTACTTTTTTTTATTATTATTGCCGAATCACAGAAAAATAAAGAACCTCCCTTCAAGGAGGTCGAAAGTGGTGGAGTCCAAGGGAGTCACCTTGCACCACAGTAACACACTCAAGGGGAAGGGAGTTCAAACTATCAAATATCACAAGTGGCTCCTCCTGTCTGCCCAAGCGGGCGAGGGCATCAGCCGCAAAGTTAGACTCCCTCCAACTGTGGTGAATAATCTAGCCTTGATTAGTTTCTGTCTTGCACCTACGAATGAGATAAATCAAGTCCCACGGAATGCAATGACCTCCCTGAAGCATCCTCACTAGAGACTCAGAATCAGACTCCACCTCTGACACTTGCATCCCTCTCCGCCTGCATACCAACAAGCCAGATAGAAGAGCCCGAACCTCCACACCCAAAGAATTCCCCGGACCATAAAAGGCACTAAACGCTAGTAGCACTGAGCCCCAACAATCTCTGAGCAGCCCACCACCCCTCATAACCCCCCCCGAACAGGATCCATCAATGTTTATCTTCAGACCCTGATTCGGTGGTATCCACCTCACACATCTCTCCTTCCCTCTACGTTGGATGCATGGCCTATTGAGAAGGTTGCACACTGCCACTGAAGACAGACCTCCCTTGACGAGAGAAGCAAGCTCAACAATAAGTGACTTCAGCTGGACCTGCATAGACACCAAAGACCTTTTACTCCCCAGTCGAACCTGGTTCCTCGCCTCCCAAAGCACCCAGCAGATCGCAACTAAGATGATAATTCTGACAACCCGCTCCATTGTTCCGTTCTCACTACCTGGAAGACAGACGGACAAGTAGTCCTGAATACAGCGCAACCCACCAATTGGAAAAGGGGAATGGTTGAAGAGAGACCAGAGGTCAGAGGCCCATTGTCCTTGAAAGAAAAGATGGGCCGTCGTTTCTGAGTTCGGCTGCTCACAACAGTAGCATCGAGAAACCATGCATACCCCTCTTCTCTGTATGTTATCCTCCGTTGGTATCGCTCTATTTTAGACCCTCCACACCAGGAAATTCATTCTCACCGGTATCTCCTTGCACCAAACAGCTGGCCACCTCTCCCCCGTAGTGCTTTCTCCTTGGAGGATTTCCCTGTAGCCCCCGACAGTGTACCTAACATTGCTAGTTTCCATGAAACAACACCGGTCTGGCTCCTCGCTCATCACTATGCTTCCAAATAGTTCAAGTTGGCTGGGATTAAGGGTTGCCTGTATAAACTCATTCCTTCCACTTGCCTCGCTGAAAGATATCCCCGGTGACGGGCAACCCGAATACCCCAGCTTCTCCCCGGCCCAGTTGTCCTCCCAAAAACTAATATCCCCCCGACCAACTATCCACCTGACATAGCCAGCTAATCTCTCAATATGGGAAAACATGCTCTTCGCTAAAACAGTCGCGCCTTGCATGCGAACCTCCCCCGGCCAGCCATATCGCGCTCTAAAAAACTTTTCCTAGAGAGTCTCCCCCACAATGGCTTCCCAGGATAACCGTGCTTGCAATCCCATAATGGTAACCTCGACATCATGAAGACCGACTCCACCTTCCTCCACCGGACGAGCCAGCCGCTTCCAAGATGCCCAGTGGCATCTTCCTTCTGCTTTTGCATCCCAAAGAAACGCGGAAAAGATACTTTTCATCCTCTCCACCATGCCTTTCAGTGGTTTAATAACAGAAAAAACATGCCTGGGAACGGACAAGAGAACGCTGTTAATGAGCACCACCCGGCCTCCAAACGACAACATCTTGTTCTTACAACTGAAGATCCTAACCCAAAGCCGGTCGAGGATCTCATTGAAATCATCCTTCTTGATTCGCCCACAAGATAATGGCACCCCAAGGTACAATATAGGGGGATTTTCTATTTGCACCCCAAAATCTCCTGGATCACCTTACACCTCCTCCCGGAACACCTGTCCGAGATAAAAACATGACTCTTCAAAGGGTTAACAGACTGTCCACTAAACCTCCCATACCTGACCAACATGTCACCAAGGTGCTTCAAGGATCTACTACCACCATTCAAAAAAAAATCATAATATCATCTGCAAACATCAGAAGTGAGATGTAGCTAGCATTCCTTCTCCCATAGAATGGTTTCAACCTGCCCTCCGAGAAGCCACTAACCAAATTTCTGGACAAAGCATCCTGTGCCAGAACAAAAATTGTTGGGGACAACGGGTCCCCTTGCCGAACACCTCGGTCAGATTTAAAGAAACCGAAACACTTTCCCATCAAAGATACCGAAAGCCAAGGAGATGAGTAGCACCTGAAGCAGAGGTCACAAAACCATTCCTGAAAGCCAAACGCCCTCATGACCCGAATGATAAAACTCCATTCTACTCTATCATATGATTTGTTCATGTCAACTTGGTAAATAATGTTTGATCCCACAGTACGTTTATTAATATCATGGACCAATTCACTTGCTATGCCAACCGCCCCCTGGATGCTTCGGCCCTGTATAAAACCGTGCTGCTCCATCGAAACCATCCTAGGTATCAATCCAGCTAGCCTCCTGTTGATGACCATGACCAGCATTTTATAAGACACATTGTAGAGACAAATAGGCCGGAAATGGTTCAAGAGGCTAGGTTCCTTGATCTTTGGAGCCAACACCACCCGAGAATCAGAGACACCCTTTATCAGTGACCCACCACCAAAAAAATCCTGAATCGCATGCACAACCTGCGGCCCCACTATTTCCCATGCTGCACTGAAGAAGGATGCCGGAAAGCCGTCTGGTCCAAGAGCACTCTCCTGCGGAATGCTTCTCAGAGCTTCCCTGATCTCTTCTTCATTAGGGATAGAGGACAGAGTAAAATTATCCATTTCATTAACCAGCGTGGGTATGCAGTGCAGGAAGTCATGGTGGTTCACCGCGTCCCTCTCGAAACTCGACGTATCCCTCCCAGCCAGTAAGCCCTTGAAATTCTCCAACACCAAATGCCCAACAATGTTCACATCATACGTGTAGGACCCGTCCTCAAGCTTTAGATTAATCTTCATGCTTCTCTTCTCCTTGATGCAGGCATGAAAGAAGGATGTGTTTCGATCACCCTCCCTTAGCCAATGTACCCGCGACCTCTGCTTGTAAACTTTCTCCATTTCTACAAGTTTTTCAGCAAGCATTATCTTTTTATCACATAAAATAACAAAAACATTATCGTCCCAGACCACCTGTAGAGACTCCTCCAGTCTCCCCACCTCAACCTGTAAACCCGCCACCCCATTGGCAGGGTCTGGTTGTCTGGTTAGCCAGTCTTTAACGTCCTGTTTAAAGCGTTTGAGACGGTTCACAAGCCCTCCCCATGACCGTTCCTTCTCCTCCTTCATCAAGGAAGCTTTCAGCATTTGCATGAACTCCGGATCGCGATTTCATTCGTTAGAGTAATGAAAGGACCTACCCAGCACAGTTTCACGCCTTACCTCTATCAGGAGAGGTGCATGATCAGAGAGTAAACGTGGAAGATGCGTTACTGAAGTGCTTGAGAACAGGTCCAGTCCATGAACATTAGTGAGACACCTGTCCAGCCTACTCCAGATGCAGTTAGACCCTTGGAGATTATTGCTCCATGTATATTTGGAACCCCTGAAGCCCAAATCTAACAACCCCGTGCGTGTCAAACACTCCTGGAACTCCATCATGCTCTCCCGGTTCCACCCCGATCCACACACCATTAATCCCTGTGAAATACACTGGAGGGTTTCGAGACCTTACTTCAATCGCTCAGCAGATTGAAGATTCCCTTATACAGGCTAAGGCTAAATCTCGTGTAATTCCATCAGCTCCAGGAAGGGGAATGGGTAAAGTAGAAACTGCTACAGTTATGCTTAAACAAACACCTGTACCTATTTCTACCTCAAAACATTCATCTTCTCGAAGGGATCCACCTTCTGAGCGCCATCAAAAAAGGCCTTTTCATGCAGATGATCAAAAAGATCAAAGACGAAAACAATTTGAGGATCTAAAGAGTAAAACATATTCTTTCAGAAATGAACAAGTTCCTGGTTATTTCATTTCGGCTCTGGAAAACAATTTGGTTCAATTGACAATACTCATGAAGACAAACAAGAAAGGAGATGAAGACCATCCTAATTATTTCCCTTTTCATCAAATATTGGGGAATCCCATCCAGGAGTGTTTTGTCTTCAAATACCTCCTACAAAAGATGGTCGACTCAGGACAGGTCACATTGAAAGGCTCCTCAGCCCAGGTAGCATGTGTCACTGCTACAGTTCCAGAGGAGGAAGACGAATGGCAGGAAGTCAAAAGAAAAAATGCACAGAAGTATGATGATTGGATGGTCAGAAAGACAATCAATCGAACTCATGCTATTTTGCGAACACAATTAAGGAAACCAATTGTGTCTTCTGCCATGAATGTTGCAGTAAAACCCTCTTCGTCAGAGGGAAAGTCCTCAAAGACACGACATGATTCAAAGAAAGAAAAAGAATCAGAAGAAGACGAGTATGTGTCAAAGCCTAAGTTGTCTCTAACTTTGGCGGACTTCATGCCATCTACTTCAAAGCCACGAGCACCGCCCCACCAAACGGAAAAACCTAAACAGGCTAATCAGGCAGAGTCTTCATCAGATAAAGAGTTAATCCTTGGTTCTGTTAATATGATTCAATTAACAGATCCATATGCCATATTTTTGAAGCAGTATTTTGTATAAACTGCAAAGTCTCTCTTTGTCCCTGCAACATGACACTAAATTGTGCGGCACCAATTCGTCCTACATGACATTAAACTGTACTTTGTCCCCACAACATGACACTAAACTGTGCGGCACCAATTCATCCTACATGACATTAAACTGTACTTTATCCCCGCAACATGACACTAAACTGTGCAGAACTAGTTCGTCCTTGCTATATGATGTTAAACTATACAGCAACAGTCCAAGCATATGACCCTAAACTATTTTCACATACATCCTACATGACATTAAACTGTACTTTGTCCCCACAACATGACACTAAACTGTGTGGAACCAGTTCTTCCTTGATATATGACGTTAAACTATACAGCAACGGTCCAAGCATATGACCCTAAACTATTTTAACATATGTCCAACATGACGTTAAACTATGTCACCTTCATCGTCCTAGCTACATGACGCTAAAATGTACAAAAGTCCTTACATTCTTCCTACATGACATTAAACTGTACTTTGTCCCCGCAACATGACACTAAACTGTGTGGAATCAATTAGTCCTTTCTATATAATGTTAAAATATACAACAACGGTCCATACATATGACCTTAAACTATTTTTACTTTCGTCCCACATGATGTTAAACTGTGAAAAAGTTCCCTAAATGGTCTAGTATGACCTTAAACTGCAACTAGGTCCTGTATGACCTTAAACTGCATCATCAACGGTCCATGCATATGACCTTAAACTATTTTAAAGTCCCTTATGTCCAGCAAGACGTTAAACTGTGACGTCCTAACTACATGACGCTAAACTGTATAAAAGTCCCTTACGTCCGGAAAGATGTTAAACTACATAATCATCAAAGGTCCTATATGACCTTAAACTACACCACTTTCCAGCATGACATTAAACTGCACTATCCACGGTCCATGTATATGACCTTAAACTATTCGCACTTTCATCCAACATGACGCTAAACTATATCGTCCCTTTTTCGTCCAACATGATGTCAAACTGTGGAAAAAATCCCCAATGCGTCCAACATGACGTTAAAATGGTGCACTCTTTTGTCCTCACTGCATGACATTAAACTGCACAGTCCCCCCCTTTTATCCAACATGATGTTAAACTCTATTGTCCCCATCGTCCTAACTACATGACGCTAAACTGTACAGAAAGTTCGTGATACGTCCTACATGACATTAAACTATATTTTGTCCCTGCTACATGACACTAAACTATGCATCACCAATAGTCCTAACTGCAAGACTTTAAACTGCATAGTCTCTTTATATGTCCTATATGACATTAAACTATGCATCATTAAGGTTGTTATTACCTCTTGTTTCTCACATAGAGTATGAATCACATGAGCTTAGAGCAAACCTCAACCATAACACTCTCTCTGGGCCTCTAACCATGTGTAAGTCCTAACATCATTTTTTTTGTCATTCTCCCCAAGAACAACTTGATCATTAATTCATTATTTAATTGAACTACATGGACTTTGATCCTTACCTTCTAGGCTGGGTATGTAGGCAACCTCCCAAGGTTCAATCCCAAAACAAATCTCTTCATGTCGGTTCATATCTATCTCATATGATGATAATTCGTGAAACCGCCCTTAGAATCAATATCTTTACATTTGTTCACTTTCGTCCTTATTATACGACGTTAAACTATACAACAATTTTGTCCAGTATAAAAATAAACTACAAATTTATTTGATACCCTCACCTGATAGGGAACCATTATTTTCATTGATTTTTTCAATCATGTTTCATTTCAAAGACTATGTACATACATGGCAATGCCCAAACATTTTATCTTAGGTTAAACCATCATTGCACTAAAGTACCCTTTCACCATTCACGTGTATGATCAAAATTTGTACAAAGGGTGGTTCTAGAACTACGTGGGCTTGATTCCCATCCTTATGGGATACGTAGGAATGTTCGAGTGTCCCTCGAATCTAGTCCCAAGTCTTTGGGCCTAACCCCAAATTCCACTTTCAGTCCCTTAGCTAAAAAGTCCCCATGAAAACACACACTGTGTATTTCTTACAATGGTCCAAGATCTATGACCCTAAACTAAGATCTCTAATCCTTTTGTCCCACACGACGTTAAACTGTAGTTTAAGAACTACGTATGACTTGATTCTCATCCTTATGAAATACGTAATGAAGTCCAACATTTTAATTCAGGACCCAACCACAACATGATTATGGTGAACATTGATCTATATATCTCTGTACACATTGAACAATACCCATCTTTATGTGTTATAATCCTAACCTTAAATATTTTCAGATACTCATAACCCTTTTCATGACTTCTAGTCACAAAAATGTCAAACTTCTGAGAGTTCTTTTGTCTAACTATGCAGCATGTTCCCATAGGGGGCCTTGCATAAACAGTCTACATAACAGACTTGTTAGCCAAAAGATACTATTATTTGACTATGGAGCCAATGCCCTTAGGTGGCCCTGCATAATTCAACCCCCTAATGGGTTTTTCGGATAGTGGTAACTTCATTCTTTGGAATAATGCCTCTTTTGTCCTTATTTGTCTTAAATGACAGTATGTAGGGATCCGCAAAAATAGTCATCCTTAACATATTTGTCCTATATCCTTTTTCATGATCTGAAAGTATTCAAGTCTATGGTTTATATTCTCCTTCCCCACGTTTGGGTCAGACCTTCGTAGGAGTGATATTCATCCAGTTCTTCGATAATTTTGTTTGGAAATATTTTCTCCTAATTCAAGTACCTCTTTCCATACAACAAACTCTATACTTTGGAAGATTTGAATCTCCATAAACTTTCACTGGATTTTAGTACTAGGAAAGTAAATTTCTGATAGTTATTTTGCCTGACTATGCAGCACGTTCCCATAGGCGGCCTTGCATAAACAATCTACATAACAGACTTGTTAGCCAAAAGATACTATTTTATTTAACTATGCAGCCAATGCCCTTAGGTGGCCCTACATAATTCAACCCCCTAACGAGTTTGTTAAATAATGGTAACTTCATTCTTGGAAACTACCTCTTCTAATGCCTTTTATCTCTTTTTCATATCATTCCTCAGATTCAAATACTCTTAAGTCATAGCTTACATTTTTCCCTCATACTTGAGTATGGTAATATGTTTTCAGATTAATTTTCGAGGAATTGAGTTAATTATAATTCATTCGGTCAAATCTATTTTGACCTTAAACATTAGCCTCTTTATGTCTGACATGCATGGCATTAAATTGCCAGATTTCTTATTTCTTCTCACCTCAGAGTCAAATCCTCTTTTCTCTCCAGATCCAACTCTGAGGGGGGACTTTTGTTGATGCTCCTTTCCATCACAGAGTCTAAATGAATGAAAAGGGAAATACCTTGAACAAATAAGATTCATCCTTTGAACAAATATCGATAATTGAAAAAGGAAGTAAGAAGAAGAATATTGCGAAAAGGTCGGGCAAGTTCTACAATGGCCGCGCAAGTATACTTGCGCGCCTCAATGGTCGCGCAAGTACACTTGCGTGCTGATGTTGGTCGTGAAAGTGACTTGCGCGCTGATGTCGGTCGTGCAAGTGACTTGATCACCCTAAATGATAACCACCCGGGGTCTTCTCCTGCCTATAAATAGACCCTGTGGGCCCCCCATTTCCAGAGGATTTTTTCCAGAAACCCAGATTTGAGCTCTCGGTGCCCTAGTCTCTTATCAAAGATTCTGGAACACTTATAAGGTAATTTCTTACCTAGAACGAAAGATCTAAAGAGGAAGAGGAAGGCCTAAGTGTTGAAACTCATCAACACTTGTGCGCCTAGGTAGAAAACCCTTAAGGGAAATGGCCACACTTGCGCGCCGCCTTACTCCTTCAATAGAACCTACGCACCCCTCTCCTGGAAGAACCTCAAGAGGATTCTAAAGGCCTTAACCTAAAGTCGCTCAAGTATTACCCTGCTGGTTAACCATCACGCAAGTACACCATGTGTCGCGTAGGCATACCTGCACGACCAGGACCTACACGACCAGGACTTGCGCACCCATGCAGTACCTGTGCACCTGCCAGGACTTGCGCACCCCTGCCTTTTTGGGTACCTTCCTTGCACATTTTCACCCTTCTTAAGTCATTACACCTTTCCTATTAAAGATTTAGTCTTCAAGACACTCTTCAAAGCCATTTATGGTATGATTTATTGATTTGAATTCCTTATTTGAAAGGAATTATGTGGAATATCTCTCAATACCTAGTGATTTACATATCTTTATGTCACTAAATATTGAGAGTTCATTCATTCAACCTCATCCTTTAAGATGAGAGAATCCTTAACCTGGGTCTCCTTTTCAAGAATAATCCCCAGTGATAAGTCCTCTAATTTGGGGATCCTCTTAGGAGTAAGCCCCAGATCCCTTAACCTGGGCTTCCTTTTTCAGAAGTAAGCCCCAGTCTCAAATATGGGCATCTTCCTTAGGAGTAAGCCCCAATTCTTAAAGTTCCCAAATCTGGGCATCCTCTTTAAGAGTAAGCCCCAAGTCTCTCAATTTTTGGGCATCCTATTTAGGAGTAAGCCCCATATCCCTTAATCTGGGCCTCCTTTTCAGGAGTAATCCCCAGTCTCAAATATGGGCATCCTCTTTAGGAGTAAGCCCCAGTCCCCTAATTTGGGAATCCTCCTCAGGAGTAAGCCCCAAACCATAATTCCCTTAACCTGGGCCTCCTTTTTAGGAGTAATCCCCAGTCATAATCCTTAACCTGGGCCTCCTTTTCAGGAGTAATCCCCAGTCTCAAATCTGGGCATCCTCCTTAGGAGTAAGCCCCAGTCTTAATTTCTCTTAACCAGTCCTAATTTACCTTTGATCTGGGATTCCTTTTCGGGAGTAAAACCCAATCATAAGTCTTCTCCTAATTTGGGCCTCATTTTCAGGAGTAATCCCAAAGATAGAGTATTCAAAATCTCCATGAAGCACATATACCTTTATGGACCCGGTTTCTGGATTTCTTCCTTAAAGTGAATCCTAACCTTCATTTATCTAGGTAGTCATACAAACATAAACCCCAAATTATTTCATATGATTGCATCTTTCATGGCACAATTGTCTAATTTTTACCAATACCTCTTGTTTCTCACACCGAGCATGACTCACGTGAGCTTAGAGTGTAAAAGTAATTGTGACATCCTTCTTTGAGACATCAATCATAAACATCATACTCCCTTACTCGAACTACATGGGTTCTGATTCCTTTTCTAAACAAAGGATACGTAGTTAGCCCGTCTACAGGTTTGATCCCAACTCTAAAATAATCCATGTCCTTCTGAATGACAATAAATTTCAAGTGCCCCACTGAGTGGCTTTAAAACCAGTATGGTCATCATAATGACCAAGAGACTTCTATATAAATGTGTCAAAGGGTACCATTGACCAAGAATCTCTAATAAATACAGATGATTATCTATTGATGAAGAACCTCGAATACATACAAAAGATTCTCTAAATTTCCTACATATTTAATCATTGATTGTCAGATCTGAAGGAAGATCATTTTATACTTGGTAATGTAATAAGGATTCACGAACATAACTTAAATCTATAAAGAGAGTGCCAGAGCAGACAATAATTGCCCTAAAAAAGGTGTGATGAGTCCGACCTCCCATCCTCTCGACCAATGCAAGTTCCTAAGCCTCATCAGTCCACAAACTAATGAGCACCTACCTTTGGAAAGTAGGTCTGAATGGATGTGGAATCATTGGATGTTTCCAGTTCTATGAACAAACCCGTTAGAAACCGATCAGAACGTTTGAACCTCCCATCAAGGCGGTCATCCCTGGATTCTGAGGGAAACAATCTTGAATAAAATATCTATGTTCTTGAAGACCAATTGAAAAATATCACTAATGTCAAGGGTCTACAATTGAATGGAATATCTGAGAAAATCAAGGAAATTGTCTCTTTGATTCAGAACAAATTGATGCTAGATGAAGATTTTTTTTAAATGAAGATGCCTTGTGAAGAATAGATGATTATGATTGATGATCAGAAAATCATCCTCAATATGAAATGTTTATATTTGGAAGTCCAGTTGGTCAATCTTGAGAAGACATAGATTGAGACTTTACAAAATAAGGAAACTAATGTTATTTTTACTAAATGATCAATGGAGCATTCTAACAACGAAATACCTCCAACATATGATAAAAAGATTGTGAAATTTTGTTATGATCTATCTCAAGTAGCTGAGAAGAAATAGGTACCATCCAAACCAACTTGTTTTAATACCTCTAATACTATTATCAAGAACTATGCAGGTTTCAAGACAAATAGCAGACATGTATGGATGAAGAGAGTAGATAAGAAACCTACCACCATAACTAGGGTGTATAGGGAAAAGAGTATGAGATCCATTTCCCCACAAAGAGCTCAATAAGTCATGAAGAAGACCCAATAACATTATATAAGAGATATAAAGAAATCAAGATTTGTGAGTCAATTTTAGTGCTGTAATATATTTGGGCATTATGCCTTAAATTGTTTGTACAATCCTCAAAATGTAAAGGCAGAAAGGAAGCCTATCTAATGGGGGAGAAATCTAGATATGAATAAATAATATCCACTGGTCCAAAAGCATCTTTTTACTGCAAAAATATTTGCAATTATTGATAAAATCTATGATGTATGCAATGTCAGTGGTCACAAAATTGGTATATTCTTATCTTAATATGAATTTATTATTGATAAAAAAAGAAGATCACAGATGATTGAAAAGTATGAAGAATTTACCTTAGGAGGAAATTAGAATAATATTGTGAACACAAATTCTCCCAAGAAGATATAAAGTAAGGAAGCTAAGAAGTCGTTGGTTTTTAATTTCAAGAAGTTTAAGGGTAGTTCATCCAAAAGAACTACTAAGAGGGATGACACTTAGATGAACCCATGTGAAATATCCAAGCATGCTACAAAAGTTCTTAATGTCATGTTAGTTATTTGTCCAGAAGGTTTATAAAAAATGAGGAAACATGAAGATGAACATGTAACAACTAGATAAAAATGAAAAGAAAATATTCCACATGATGAAGTAAAAGTGCATGAGAGTTTGAAAACAAAAATAAACTCTTATTTTAAAGAAGTCCCATGTGAGAGAGGCATGAAATATGGTCACATTGAAAAAGTTTTTTTAACCTTACTACTATAACAAGAAGCATTCCTTAAGAGGATTAAAAATGTATCATCCATGAAGGTTGTTAAAAAGAATAATTCTCTACACAAAGTGGATGAGGATGAGAAGTGTTCCATTCTACATAAAAATAGATTAGAATATATGTTTAGATGTGAAATCATGAATACTAGAGTAAATGGAGGAACCTAGTTGAGAAAAACATCTCAACCATGCAATTCATATATATAAATCAAGGAGGATCCACTTTATTCCATTAATAATTTGTGTATTGTATGCATGCTTATAATGAAGAGAATTGAAGTTGAATCAAGTTATCAGGGGGAGAACCCGAGAAGTAGATAGGTATATCAATTCACAATAGACAAGCTAAAGAAGTCACTATCCTAGAATGATTCACCAATTGATATTCAAATATAGATATGATGGAGGACAATTTTTTTGATGAATATCAAGATAATATATTTAGAAAAAATAATATAAATAAGGTACCATCTTGGCATGATCTTATTTCTGTTATCTTGAATAAAAATATTTCAATAATATTATTATTATTGAATATGAGGAAGTTATCCAATATGGATATTCACAAGATAAAAAACCATTATGGTATTTTCTCCACACTGAAATTTCTTGAAATCCATTGTTGATGAGATCCACAATTTTGAATATGTTGAGAATTATTTCCCTTGAGGGGGAGACAAATGAATATTGATGAAGAATATTCCAAAATCATTTTTTTAAATTTTATCTAAGTAGATTATTATGGAAATTTCTTGAAGATAAAGTCATTGGAAAATAAGTTTTAAGTATCCAAATCAGTGGTCATGGGATAGATTCAAATGCTAAAATAGTGTAAGTTTTTTAAGATATTTCTGGCTACCCCAAAGAATATAATTCTAAAGAAGAATTAGAAGAATAAAAAATGTCTGAAGAATATTCTTCTGAACCTCACAGGAGAAATATAAGAGATGAAATTGATTAGTCTAACATCATTGGGGATCAAACCACACCCACACCAACAAGGAGAATGAAGAATGATGCACAATCTGACTTCATATTAGTTGTGAAACCAACCTCATTTGAAGAAGCCATGAAAGAAAAATCATGTGATAAATACATTAATAATGAACTCAATCATATTGATAATAACTATACATGGGATCTTGTTACTTAACCTAAAAAACACAATCTGATTGGAACCCAATGGAAATTAATTTTTTTTGATGATCATGGAAATGTGATCAGAAATAAGGAATTCCTAGTGTGTAAATACTATTATATATTTAAGGTGTTGATGTTGAAGAAATATTTGATTCAGTGGAAAAATGGATTCAATATATATAGAAAAACTTGTGGGTTTTCTTCTTGATAATGATGAGATGAAGGTTTTCATATTAAAGAAGGGTATTTATGGTTTAAAACAGGCACAAAGAGTATTTTATTCCTAAATGGATTCTTATATGAAGAATCCCAAATTTAAAAAGGGAGGTGTAGACTACAACCTCAATGTGAACAATTCAAATGAAGATAAATTTATGATGGCCAATAACATGAAATCATAATTTGAAATGTCTATGATTGGTTATGTAACATACTTCATGGATATATAGTTAGTTCTTAATAATGATTAAAACGTTATTTATTAGGCTAAATATGAAAGAGATCTCCTAAATAAATTCAACATGAAAGACTCCAAACCAATGTCAACTCCGATTGTAGTTGGGAAAGAATTGGGAAAGCATGAGTATGGTAATCTATTGGATCCCACCATGTACATGAGGATCATTAGAATCCTATTGTACTTGAATACAACAAGACCAAAGGATGAACATTTGGTGTCTGTTAAAAGAATCATGATATGGTGATTGGGTTGGAGTTGTGTTTGTTAAAAAAAATTCACATGTGGTGGAGAATTCATTATTATAATGAAATGTGTAGTTTGGTTGAGTAAGGAACAAGAAAGTACTTTTCTTAGTCTTGCTGAAGCAACATACATTTTTGATACAAGGTCTTATACACAGCTATGATGAGGTGAAATAATCAATGGAGATTCACTATAATAACAAGAGTGCGATTGATATTACAATGAATCATGTTCAGAATTCTCATATGAACAAGGGATGATTAAAATAGATCCTGTCAGAACTGATGAGAAAGTGGATAAAATTGGAACCAAGCCACTATCATCACAATTGTTTTAGAAAAATCAGTTGAAACTCAGTGTTTATCCACCTCCCAGTGCATGAGGAGGTCTCAAAAGTCCCCTCTCCCAAGTTGAATTAACTATTTTAATCTATCTGTTAAAGTGATGCAGTTTTATGGGGGAGATACGATCCATGGGGAGTATTTTTTGAGCTTCAAAATTCAAAATCAGGATCTTTAGGTTTATTTCCAATGGGGGAGAATGGATAATGTCAATGGATCAATGGTACAAAGGTGGAGAATGATAATGAAAAATTTATGATTTTTTGGTTATTGGAGAGTGGAGAATGGAGAAAACAAATATTGGATTGGACATCTTTAATAATTAAAATACACAAGAACCAAATTCATAATCCTATTATTTTTTTACACTGAGCTTTTCTTATGTAGAATTAGAGTGTTGGATGATTTGTTTCATTCATATCAGTTTTTTGATAGTGGCTGGTGCTTCATTGAATTTATCTAAAGATTTCCAACAAACCCAAAGGGAGAGATTATTGGAACAAAGGTTTTTCTTTGTTGGAAATGGAGTATGGTTTGTGTTTATTTTCAATCATCACAAGGAAGATCAGGGAGTATATATAATATTAGAGAGTTTGAAAAAAAGGATCTTATAGTTAAAGCTGAAAACAATATTGAAGGTGGATCGATTTCCTAGTGTTTTCCAAATTTTGGGGTCAAAAATCCATACAAATAGGTGAGAATCACAAAAGGTGTTTTTATAGAATCAAAATTTCATAAATACAGTAAAGGAATGGATTTCATGAATCCTAGGATTATGTTTGAAAATATGGGGATCATGACAATCAGAGATGGTGTTTCTACGCGATTACGAGAAGAGGAGCATCACGACTACATGATGTTTGGACGAAAGGCTATGTGACTACGATGATCATCGCAAACAGTGGATTTCATTGGAGCATTGAGAAGGGAGGATCACCACAAAGGTGTTTTTGAAAGATCTGGAACTCATGCTGGAGGTAGTGGAGCATTAAAAATGACCGAGACTATAAATAAGAGGTTACCCCTCTTCACTCAGGGTGAATTTTTCTAAGGAAAATCAAGAATCACTATGATTTCTCAAAACTAAGGGAGATCCATGAAACTGACATTCCATGCGAGCTTGAGAATCACGAAAAGATTACTTTAATCTTGAATAATTCCATTTCTTTTGATTAAAGGGTTCTTTTCATTGGTGGGTTGTTCCACATTGACTTTGTGAGCTTTTTGAAGGTAGTTTGTTCGACAAAGGTAGAGGTGTTTTGCGAAGGTAGTTTGTTCTAAAAAGGTATGGGTTCTTCGTGAAGGAAGCTAGTTCTAAAAAGGTAGGTAGATTCATGAAAGAAGTTTGTTCCATGAAGGAATGTAGCTTCACGAACGGTGTGAGCTTCACAAAAGAGCTTCGTGAAAGGTAGTATTGAGCATCATTTTTAAGTGGACATGGATTTCAAATAGCATCAACTCAGGTGTATGGTGAAAGTAGAGTCTCATACTAAGTCATAGATAAATATTTCCAACCAATACATTGAGGTTAACTTCAAGTCAATAATATGAGTTAGACTTATCTAAAAGTAGTAAGCTATGGGGAGTCAATAGAATTTCTCTGAGGGACACAGTGTGTTATCTCTAAAAACTTATAAAGACAATGAGTCCGACGCAGAGTGATTGTTTCAAAACATGTGTATTACAAATCTAGTAAAGATTAGTATATTTAGGTATGACTGAAACACTGTCAGCGTATGATCCTTGGACTATCCCTTAGTGGCGAACCAAGTAAAACTGTTGTGTTGTCTCTTTGCATGTGAATATTTTATTACTGCACTATTCCAACAGAAAGGTTTAAGAAATTTATACCAATGTGGGTACAAGATCCATCATATTAAAAGAAAAATTTGGCACCCTAATTCACCCCTACCCTCTCAGGGTGCTCTGGGGTCCTACATAGATACACTGACACTTCAATCAATTAATATATGGTTGGGTAAATACTTCTCAATGAAAGGAATGGGTGAATCTGCCTACATATCAGGCATAAAGATCTAATGAGATAGATTTAATAGGCTACTTGGAATTAGTGAGGACACTTACATTGGTAAAGTTCTAATGAATTTTAGCATGAAGAACTCCAATATGGGGTCTTTACTAGTGTTTCATTGTATAAATCTTAGGAAGGTTTGCGATCCTTCTAAAGAGTTAAAAAGGATGGATAAAATTCCTTATGTGTCTCCTATAGGTTCTATCACTTATTCGTTATCATGAAATCAACTTGATGTCACCTATTCTCTTATAATAAATAATAGATACCAATATAATCCTAGTGATAGTAATTGGATATCTATAAAGAACATACATAAGTGAAAGTGAAGGAATAAAGATATATTATTAGAATTTCATGGTGAGTATGGGCTCTGTGTAAAAGGTTACACATATGTGGGTTTTCAATAAGATAGAGATGATATGAAAAATCAACCTGGTTTTGTATTTTAACTAAACAGTGGAGAAGTACATCACTATATTAGATTTCATGAAGGAAACTATTTGAATCAAGAAGTTCATATTTGAACTTGAGGTGGTTCCTATTATTTAATGAGAGATTGAGATTTACCGTGAGAACAATGGATTTATCACTCAATAAAAGGAATATTGATCGAACCAAAGTACCAAATACATCCTTCATAAGTACTATCTCACACAGGAGATTGTTGATAGGGGTGATGTAAAGATTAGTTGGGTGAACACAGATGATAATGTAGTGGATCCATTAATGAATCCATTACCATAGGAACAAAATGAGGGCCATGTTAGGTCTCTATATATTCGATACTTACGTGATTAATGTAATAGATTTATAATGTATCATGGTTTTATAATAAAGTAAATCTTAATTTATCATTCATTCTTACATGATGCAATTTATTTTATATAAATGGTCAAATGATAATATCCATTAATGGTATAACTTTGAGTCATCCCTAATAGATGATCATCATAGAGTAGTATGAGTTTTGATTATATGTTAATATTTACATGAATAAAATATTGTAGTTAATGTAAAGAGTTATATATGAGATGCTAAGAATAGATTCATGAGGTAATAAGTAGAGACTCATTACCTGGACTGACTCACTAAAGTATATCTCATGGAATGTCATATAGTCATTAATATATTTAGGGGTGGATGTATATTATGAATTTCCATTACTTGTGGTTGATGAGACATATAACATAATAACCTTCATACTTTGATACCTTTCTTACACAAGTAAAATGTGTGATGACCCGACCTAATGAGGCCTAAGACACAACTACCCCAAGCTTGCCTCCAATAGGCCAGAGGCTAGAAACTAGTGCCAAGAAGGTATATCTCACACATAGGAGGCATTATCCTAAGGAACCTATATGCACACACACACATACAATCCAATACAATGCTAAAATGTAAAAAAATAGATAACAATGCATGCATATATCAGTAATCCTACAATCATAGTATGACAAGAAGTAATGAAAAGATTAAAAAGGGGAAAATAAAATCCCACCCAAAACTAGATATTAAATTACCACCTACCCTGAAGGAGGAGAATGTTGTAAAATTCAACAATAGCATACACATTGTTCCATCTATCCCCAAACTAGATAAACCCACTTCTAGTCCACCAAGGAATTTGAAAAAGGTCCATCATCCACATAAGACATGATATGTGTAGGAAGATTCCATGTAGTGGTGAGTATAACAATACCTAGTAGGAAACCCCAAAATAACCAAACACAATCCATCAAGTGTATCCATCTCATCTCAAGATATATAAATAATAAAGTGATACATACCACAAAAAATTTAGATATATTCACAATAAAACATAGTATCAAGGTAAGATCACAACTATAAAGCCATACCAGGATATCTATCTGACAGATTCTAGGTAACAGTTGTCCAGAAGATTTCACTCCATGATCTCTGCCATCCCCGATGGAACTCAAGTGAGAGAACATGATCCATGAGTTAGATAACACTAATGGAATCTAACTGATATGTACTTATTATTGGGTATTTCTATAAGAAATATACATTGGAAGTATGAAGAGACTGATACATAGATAAGGATCACACCCATGGCTATGCGGTATACCAACCGCTCAATCTAGAATATCCTACTAAGTAAAGGATTGACGCCAATGTAGTGTTAATCATGACGATACCTAGAACATCACCTAGGGAAAGATAATGATAGGGGATCTCACTTCAGGCCTCACCGAAGGATTACAATAACTCTATCCAAGAAGTCTCACTAAAGGGATTATAATACTATGTGTAGGACACAATTCTATAATAATCCTAGGGAGTGGGTCAAGGGAACACAATCAAATGATACTAATCCGATAAAGCTCACACAAGTTCTCAATGAAGTTGATAAAAGAAGAAAAAGGAATCTAATTTGTCCTCAAAAGAGTACATGACGTGTCCCTAGGGGTACACAACATGTCTCAATAAGTCATTCACTTCCTGCTTCTCATACTCACGTGAAATATAATTTTTCATGATACACAGAGTTACCCTGATGTACACAATGCGTAGAAGTCACCCTGGCACTCAGTGTACTGTTCTTCCTATTCCCATGTACACCATACCCATGTCTGTGTACTTGGCCATGTCTGAGTACACGACTCTGCTCATGTTCTCTGTCCTACCCATGTAATTCCCAAGTACATGGCATTTGGGGCTATATGACCACTTTGTAACCCACAAAAATTTTATGAGATAGATTAATTTTAATTTTTTTTATGTCTTGTGTTGTACGATACACCAAGATTAATTTTCTCTATATGCAACACCATATTATCTTGTAGTATATGTAACACTATACTTGGTTTGTGTTGCACAATATTTCAATTTCTTTTGATATAATTCATTTCACGCAACACTGAGTATAGATTTTATTTAAATTATAAAAGAACTATGTTTGGATTATGTTCTATGAAACACCAAAGGAAGCTTTCAATAAATGAAACACCGACTTGTCTTGCATTACACATAAGAGAGACCTTCATTGATATCTTGCATTGTATGTAATACTGAGTTTCACTAAAGAATGATATATTATTAAAATATTATTATTTAATGGGATATAAACTAGATTTTATGAAAATTATTAACCACATTTTTAATTTTATATAACATTAAAATTAATCATATGTATTTTATAGAACATGATATAAGAACAAATTCATTTTTTTGGATAAAAGAAGTATTTTTCAACATATGTAGTTGTGCCGCCTTTTGATGGTGCACCAATTTTAAATGTAGTTTTAACACTTTTATATATTCTATTTGACAAAATAAATGTCTTATTTGGAATCAGGATATCAAAATTTACCATGGATGAAATTTTGGTATTTTTCTCATGAAATTCATATTTTATTGAATAGTGAAAAATACTGTATTTTAATTCAAAACTACATATTCGTCTAATTTATTTATATAGTTAGATTATATTTTAAATTAATTTTAAAGTGTAATTGGATTATGTTTTTTTAATTTATTCCAATTTTGGTCATTTGATATAATTTTACATTTTAATTGGACATAAACACATATCAATCTTTTAATTGTTTTAACTCCTTGAAAATACACTTTTTGGTTTTGACAATGAGAATTAATTTTAAATTAATTTATTCAAGTTATGTGTTTTGAATTAGAAAAATGGATTCCATATTTGGAATCATAAGGTCCAAATTGTGTAAATAAATACCTTTCATTTTTGGAAATTACAAATAGTAACTTCAATAATTATTTTTATTTACCATAGTTAAAGGGTAAATCAGGTAAATAAGGGTAAAAATAATAATATTATAATAATATAAAACTTTCCTAACAGATGTACTAATCATATTTAATGAAATATGGACGACCATGGGCATCCTTGAGTTGATTTTAGGACCCCATGGATCCACTTGGGAGTGATAATGACATGTTATAATAAGCAATTTAATGTAAAGAGGAAAATAACATAAACAAGTATCTTCATACTATTTTTTTTATATTGGGTTATACAAGTGATATATTCAACTATAAATAGAAATTAGAAAGATTAAAATATTTCTTATATCAGGATATTTTATTTATAATATTTAGATATTAAATAAATAAATTTAATTATGACACAATGATGATGCAATGATTGCTTCATTAATAAAGGATTCAAATAAATGGTATTATAAATATTAAAATAAATATTATTTGATATAATTTATGTCATACATGATTTCTCAAGATGAATATGACATGTTAGGATTGATTCAATGTTTTTTTGTTCGGAGGAATCATGTTGTAATGAATTTGTAAAATAGTCAAGTATGAATAGTGACCAAAATTTACATAATTAATAACTTAAAATATAAAATAGTTTATTAAATGATATTAAATTCCTAAAAATATAATATTTGTCCAAATTGTTAAGATAAGTCCAAATATGTCAAAAATGGATTTTTTTGGGTCGTTTGACAAGATATGATAATTACATTAATCCACAATGTTTAAATAACATAATATCACTATAAGATTAAAAATGGTAAAATAAGGGTTAAACCAAAATGATAAGGATAAAAAATAAAAAAACATGTCTAAAAAATTATAGAATTATGAGTATACAAATAAAAATCATCCTATCTTATAATTAAGTGAGTTTCATACCATTTTTAATTAAACTTGAATTTATAATAAATTAATATTTCAATACTTTCCTAAAATCCCCCTCACCTCTTCTATAAAAAGGAACTTCTTATTATCTTTATCTCACCCTTCAAAAGAATTTTAGTTTAAAAAAAATATATCCAATACTCTTCCTAGAATCCCTCCATTCCTTTTATAAGCCTTACTTTGGGCATAAAGCCATCCTAGGGAGACCTTTTGTGCAAATCAAAAAGAGATAATCGAAAAAGAGGTAACTGTTTTATCACCTATTTCAAAATTATTTTCTTCCTCTACATACAATTATTATGTTGTTTCCATAATAAAGTAATAAATATAGTATATTCAACATTTTGATACATTATTATAATTATTTAACAACCATACCTCTTATCCATCCTACAAATAACAATATCACCATGCGTGCGGGCATACGACTTACCGTCTCCACGTTGTGGTATGATTTTTTATTCGACATTACATAATTTAGATGGGTATAATGATGAGTATAATGGATTTAAATAATGAATATAAAATTATTATTATTCTTTATAATTAATATACCATCCAATTCCATATCATTTAAATATTAAGTGAATGGTATCATCGCTCATGCATACATATGGCCTACCGTCTCCACGATGTGATGTGATTCATTCTACGTGATATTCATTAAAACATGATTATATAAATTAATGTAATGAATAAATATGATATATATTATTCTAATATCATTCTCTAAATAATATAACTATACCCTAAGAAGTGGAATATAAACTTACCCAACAAAACTTGCATAAGAACATAAAGCAGTTAATATCCGAAAAATGAGTGGCAATGAAATGTTACTAAATACAAATGATAATATAATAATACATAATGTCATAAAAATGATTATGATTATATAATAATTCAATAATATTATTTAAATCATTATATAGGAGGTTCAAATACATACGAAAGATATCAAACCTAAGGTAAGGGATAATTTTTCAATCTCATTATTATATGAGATTGTTTATATGTAAGTATTTAATGGGTTTATTTATCTTCCACATACATGTTTCATAATTATGTAATATTATTTCTATTCTTATAAATTTTTTTAAAGTTAATTTTACCTGTTAGTGAATTTTTATTAAATGGTATGAAAGGAATATTTTGTTGTTATTTGATTTGAGGTACTTTTGGACTTTTTCGGCAAAAGTACGAGGATAATGTTTTTTTATCTTATAAAATATGAATCGATTTTTATGATTTAATTACACATTATTTCCATGAAGCTTACTCTATATTATTTAGAAATTATTTTCAACAAAGTTATTTAATTTTAAAATTTCATGGCATTTTGAGAAAAGAAAACGTTTTTGAAAAAGAAAGGACATTTTCCTCAAGAATTAAGATCAAGTGTTTTATCAAAATTATTTTCCATCTAAAATGACACAATGTTATGTTTATATCCCTATTATTACTTTTATTTTACTATGTATATGATGGAATTATTTTTATGAAATACATTTAATTTATATAGATTATAATGGAATAATGTTTAAGAAACCCATTTTATTTCATGGGTTATGCTATGATAAATGATTTATGTTTTTGTGGAACATGTAAGAATTATTTCATTGTGATATGGGTGGGACCTATATATCCCTACAATTAATTTGGTAAAGATTTATATCTTATAATATAGACATGAATAGAATGGAAAGTAAATCTTGTTCTGTAATATAAGACTAGAACGACCAGTAAATCCAGTTCAGTAATACACAGCTGGAACGACAAGTAAACCTAGTTCAGTAATGGATTTTGTTCACTATGATGGTCTTTGAAGAAATGAATTTGGTACTATGGAAATCATATTATGTGCTTATTTTTTACCACAATTCCATGTTTTATTCCAATTCTATTTTATCATGGTTAAAGTTTCCCTATGATCAATTCCTTATGTAGTGCTAAGATTTATTTCAAGACTAATGATTCTGATATTTAAACTTTATGTTCATGTTTTTACATTCTTATATTTATGGTTTGTTTTATGTTCTTAAAGTTTACCCTTAATAAGCATTTGAGGTCACAGTTTTTATATTCTCTTTTCCCTAGGATATAAATAATGGTTTTAGGTAGGAAAAAAGGGGAGACATTTATGGGAGATATTGAAGACCTTTCACCAAGATAGGAGATTATGTTCCAAGTTTCCGAAGGCACTAAAATGATACAGTCTTTTGGAATTTTTTTTAGGTATTATGTATTCCTCAAAATTAATTTAATTTCTATGTACATAAAACTTGGGTCGTTAGAGTTGGTATCAAACAAAATATTTAGTTAACCTTTGAAAACTAGAATGCGAAAAATTTAGTGAGATCCCTAGAGATATTTATAAGGTATTTATAGGGATATCCCTAATGGTAATTATAACTATAGGTTAAATTACTAGAATTATATTAATGATCATGAATAATCTAGGATTAATACTAAGACGTTAGATATTGAAAGTACCCCCTTGATTATATTGTTTTCCAAGTATGATTTTTCCTCTCACAATATTCTTTTTGGATTTTAGAAAATGGCTGGAAACATGAGGATTCATGTTAATGTATAGTATGATGGACAATGTAATGATATTCTTCACGAGAAACAAAATGAAATAAGAGTTGGAAGGTGAAACATCATTATTATACCTAATACACAATCAAATAATATGATCAATAATATGAACATTGGTGAGTTTCCTGACCCAACTAATAAGAGGTTGATGGAGTTTCATAGTGATCATAGTGGAAAGAAAGTTCAATTTTCCTAATGTAAATCATGTGGGAAGAGGCATCAAGGAGAATGTTTCAAAGGAACTAGAAGATGCTTTGGGTGTGGAAAATAAGGACACAGATCCAGTAATTGTAAAGGAAAATGTTTAGTTAACACAATGGATAAGGATAATTGTATTTATAAGACATCAACAATGGTTAAATGTTTTAAATGTGGAATGTACGAGCATTATGAAAATTGATGCCCTAAGGGAAAATCTCATGAAGAGAATCAGCATGGTCGTATGGGTAGTATTTATGTTGATGACGATAACGAGACTAGAATTGATATATGAGATAAAAGAATTGTTGAGGAATAAAATAATGAAGCTCGGTCAATGGTTTAAGAAGATAGTGGAATGATTACATTATTATGAAGAATAATATTGTTTAAGTAATTTTATGGTATTATAGAATAAAGAAACATATAAGGATTATTAAACTATTATTTTTCTTAAGTATTTGAAATTATATGCTCAATGATACTAGTAACCATGAAAAAGTGATTGAAATATTTTTTGGTATGCACATGATATGCACATAATTAAGGGATAAATAGATAATGAGATGTTTGAAAGTATTAATGACCACATGAATGATATATGGACAAAGTGATATCATGGTTTGAGTATATAGAATTTTTGGTATTTTTGGTGTCTGGAAAGAGTTAATTTTGACAGAATGCATGTTTTTACTAAGTTTCTATGGTAATTTATGCTATTATCATGTTTCAAGAGAATACATGATTAATGTATTCACATGTTTGGAATGTAATAACCATGAACTACCTTGTGAGATATGGGAGAAAATTTTTAAGTCGATTTAGTTAACCTCTTTCTAATTTTTTATATTTTCATTTTTTGTAAGGATTTTAATGTTATATATTGTATAAGTTATTTTACATTTGAATTTTGTTAGATTAATGTATTATCTCCCTATAGGTGGACTTATGCATATTTGATTACATATGCTAACCTTTTTTTGAGACATATGAAATGACCTATCATTCTATCACATGATCTACAAACACTTCAAGAATGAAAAATTCAACTTGATTTCATTTATTTAAATAAGTGATTAAGTGGAAATTGTTCAAGGAATGAACAACGATGAGATTATACCAAAATCAAGTAAGTATTTCTTCTCAAGTTCTTTAACTTTAGGAAAAGGATATTTAAAACAAAAAATGTTATCCTAGTATCTTATTATCTAATGAATCACATGATCTCTTAGATCATCACAGATTTATGGATTTTTAGATGTTAACTTTATACAAACCTTGTTCTCTATTAATATCCATTACAACTTGATGGTTATATTTTTCTTTCATATCCATGTTTTCACTCCCCACCTATGTTATCCTATGTGGAAAATAAGTGATGAGTTACTTTGGGTAACCTTTATGTTTCTAAATTTTCTTTTTAAAATGATGTTTTAGTATTCATTTTTACAATGTGGGTTTCTATGAATGAAACATTAAAGTAGTAAACTTTTTATAACACTGAAAAATTTCGAGGGCGAAATTCATTTTAAGGGGGTATAATGTAACACCCCAAAATTTTATGAGATAGATTATTTTTAATTTATTTGATGTCTTGTGTTGTATGATACACCAATATTATCTTCCTCAATATGCAACACCGTATTATCTTGAAATATATGAAACACTATACTTGGTTTGTGTTACGCACAATTTCAATTTATTTTGATAGAATTCATTTCACACAACACTGAGTATATATTTTATTCAATTTATAAAATAACTATGTTTGAATTATATTATATGAAACACCAAAGTATGTTTTCACTAAACAGAACACTGACTTGACTTGTATTATTTTCAAGAGAGACCTTCATCGATACCTTATGTTTTACGCAATACCGAGTTTCACTAAAGAACAATATATTATTAAAATATTATTATTCAATGGAATATAAACTAGATTTTATGAAAATTATTAACCACATTTTTAATTTTATATAACATTAACATTAATCTTATATATTTTATAGAACATTATATAAGAACAAATTCATTTTTTTGGATAAAATAAGTATTTTTCAGCAAATATAGTTTTGTCACCTTTTGATGGCGCAACAATTTGAAATATAGTTTTTAAAAATTTTATATATTATATTTGAACAAATAAAAATATTATTTGGAATCAAGACCTCAAAATTTACCTTCGATGAAATTTTGATATTTTTATGATGAAATTCATATTTTAACGAATAGTGAAAAATAATGCATTTTAATTCAAAACTGCCTATTCGTATAATTTATTTATATAGTTAGATTATATTTTTAATTGATTTTAAAGTGTAATTGGATTATATTTTTATCATTTAATCCAATTTTATTCATTTTATTTAATTTCACATTTAAATTGTATATAAACACATGTCAATATTTTAATAGTTTTACTTCTTAAAACCCTACTTTTTGGTTTTGACAATGAGAATTAATTTTAAATTAATTTTTGCCAATTCTATGTTTTGAATTTGGAAAAATGGATTCCGTATTTGGAATCATAAGGTCCAAAATGTTTAAATAGGTACCTTTAAATTTTGGAAATTATGAATAGTAACTTCTGTAATTATTTTTATTTATCATGGTTAAAGTGTAAATAAGGTAAATAAGGGTAAAAAATAATATTATAATAATATAAAGATATAGTAAAATGTTTAATAATAATACTTTATGACATATGTATAACCATTTTAATCATTGGGTATATTTTAAGACCCCATTTATCCACTTGAGAGTGATAGTGACTTGTTATAATAAGTAATTTAAAGTAAAGAGAAAAATAACATAAACATGTATCTTCTTACTAATTTTTTTATATGGGGTTATAAAAGTTATATCTTTGACTATAAATATTAATTATAAGTATATAAATATTTCCTACATAATGATATTTTATTTATAATTTTTAGACATTAAATAAATAAATTTAATTATGACACAATGATGATATAATGATTGCTTCATTAATAATGGATTCAAATAAATGATATTATAAATATTAAAATAAATATTGTTTTATATAATTTATGTCATCCAAAAATTTTATAGGTGAATATGAATTGTTAGTATTGATTCAATATTTTATTTTCAAAGGAATAAAGTTTTTATGAATTTGTAAAATTTCAAGTATGAATAGTGACAAAAACTGACAAAATTCATAACTAAAAATATAAAATAATTTATTAAATGATATTAAATTCATAAAAATATATTATTCATCCAAATGGTTAATATAATTCCAAATATATCATAAATGGAATTTTTGTGGGTCGTTTGACATGATATGGTAATTACATTAACCCATAATGTTTAAATAACATGTTATCACTATAAGATTTAAAGGGTAAAATAAGGCTTAAACCAAAAAAGATAAGGATAATAAAAATAAATAAAACTTGTATAAAAAATTATTGTATGATTGGAATTTTAACAAAAATCATATTATCTTATAATTAAATGAGGTTTGGACCATTTTTAATTGAAACTAAATTTATAATAAATTAATATTTCAAGACTTTCCAAAAGTTCCCCCACCTCTTCTGTAAAAGGGAAATTATTATATTTATCTCACACTTCCAAATACTTTTATCTCAGAAAATATTAGTCAAATAATATTCCTAGAATCCCTCCCTTCCTTCTATAAGTCATAATTTTGGTAGAAATCCATCCTAAGGAGACCTTTTGTGCAAATCTAAAGAAGATACCTGAAAAAGAGGTAATTGTTTTATCACATCTTTCAAAATTATTTTCTTCTTATAATTCCTCTTCTTATGTTGTTTCCATAATAAAGTAATAAATATAGTATATTATACATTCTAAGATGTTATTATAATTATGGAACAACCATACCTCCTTTTACCCATCCTACGAATAACAATATCACCATGTGTGCGTGCGTATGACTTGCCATCTCCACACCATAGTGTAATTTGTTATTCAAAAATACTTAATTTGGAAGGGTATAATTGTGAGTATAATGTATTTAAATAATGAATATAATATGATAATTATTCTGTATAATTAATATACCATCCAATTTCATATCATTTAACCATTAAGTGAATGATATCATCGCTCGTGCGTACATATGACCTACCGTCTCCATGATGCGATGCGATTCATTCTACATGATCTTAAATAAACCAAGATTATATACACGAATGGAATGAATAAATATGATATATTTTATTCTAATATAATTCTTTAAATTATATAACTGTTCCCTAAGATGTGGAACATGAACTTACCCAACAAAACTTGCATAAGAACATAAAGCAATTAATATCTGAATAACAGGTGAAAATGAAACGTTACTAACAAATAAATGATAATTTATTCATATATTATGTCATAAAAATTATTATGGTTTTTTAATAAGTCAATAAAATTATTTACATCATTATACATGAGTTTTAGGTAGATATGAAGTATACTAGACCTAAGGTAAGGGATATTTTAGGAATCTTCTTTTTATCTGATATTGTTTATATGTAATCATTTACTGGGGTATATTTATCATCCAAATCCATATTTCCTAATTATGTAATATTATTTATATTATTCTAAAATTGGTTAAAGTTAATTTTACCCTTTGGTGAATTTTTATTAAATGGTATGAAAGGAATCTTTTGTTGTTATCCGATTTGAGGTACTTTTTGACTTTGTTGGAAAAAGGAAGTGGATAATTTTTTTATCTTATACGAAATGAATGGATTTTTATGGTTTTATGACACCTTATTTCCATGAATCTTACTCTACAAAATTTCAAGATTATTTTTAACTAAATTCTTTTCTTTTAAAATTGGGCGGCATTTTGTGAAAATAAAACTTTTTTGAAAAAGAAAGAATATTTTCCTCAGGAATTATGTTCAAGTGTTTTATCAAAATTATTTTCCATCTAACATGACATAGGGTTATGTTTATATCCCAATTATTACTTTTATTTTATCATTTTTATGATGGAATTATTTTTATGAAATCTATTTATTTTATATGGATTATTATGGAATGATGTTTAAAAAACCCATTTTATTTCATGGGTTATGCTATGATGAATGTTTTATGTTTTTTTGGAACATGTAATAATGATTTCATTATGAGATGGGTGAGAACTATATCTACCACAAATGCATTGGGTAAATATTTATATATCATGAGATAAACATGATTGGAATGGAAAGTAAATACGGTTTAGTAATATAAGTCTGGAATGATAAGGAAATCCAGTTCATTAATACATGGCTAGAATGAAAAGTAAACCCAGTTCAGTAATGGACTTTGTCCACTATAATGGTCTTGACAGAAATGCCCTAGCTACTATGGAAATCATTTTATGTGATTATCTTTTGGCCACAATTCCATGTTTTATGCCAATTCTATTTTATCATGGTTAATGTTACTTTATGATATATGCCTTATGTTCTACTAAAATTTATTTCATGACCCATGATTCTGATATTTAAACTTTATGTTCATGTTTTTACATTATTATGTTTATGGTTTGTTTTATGTTCTGAATGTCTAACCTTACTATGATTTTGAGATCACACTTTTTATGTTTTCTTTTCCACAGGATATAAAGAAAGGTTTTAGGTAGGAAAACAAAATGGGTAGATCTTTATGAGAGATGTTGAAGATCTTTCACCAAGATAGAAGATTATGTTCCATGTTTCCAAAGGCAATAAACAAATACAGCCTTTGGGAATTTTTTTTGTCTCATGTATTAATTATTCCACAAAAGTAATGTTATGTCCACGTATGTCAATCTTGGGTCATTATACACTTGGATGTGTAATCCCTAAAAATTCCGATATTTCCACCATGTGTTACATGAAGTGTGACTAGGAACACACAATGTTTAACATCACATGGACTCCTGGGAATGTGCCCCCTATACACATTGAAATGTTTGGATAAGGGTCAAACAAAGTGTGTAATGCTTCACATGGTGTGTGATAATCTTCTCTATGTCGAAACCATATCATCTCACATAGAGGAATACACTATGTGTGTTCATAGGACTACATTTATAATAGTCATGTTTTCAAGAAATCCACAGAAAGCTTCATAGTTATTTATTCACGCCTCCTGATTCTCATGGATCTACCACCAAATATGAAGAAAAACATAGATCTAGATCCGTATGAACCTGTCTATGACCATCAACTAGATTCTTGCCATTACCATCACTTGGGAAAATACCCACCATCACACTTTGTAGGTGCCACATGACAAACTAGGATTGTGAGCCTCTGATCTATCTATGGATCTATGTACATATTCATATACCACAATTATGTTGCCAAATATCCATACCAAACCAGTGGTAATGGTCCATTGTGACAAATATTTAATGTGAAGTGATAGTTCACCGGGTATTCATCGAATCATAGGCTAAAAGAGATTTTCAATGACGGACACACGTATAACGGGGAGAGAAAACCATAAAACAAAAAAATGAGGAATGACCATAGAACTTTGTTCATTTAAGATTTGATATATTTTCATAGGAAAGATGAATGAAGAGGTATAGAAAATCAACAAAAAATAAATAAATAATAATTATCCACAAATCCTGAAAATAGCCCATACCATCAAAATGACTGATCCATGAATTAATATATTAATCGATTGATTCATTTTCATCATGGAATAATAAAATAGGTATAAATTCTAAAATAAAACATCCTACCTAGATTTTTGGATTGATCACTGACAATTTTTTTTTGTGTTTCCATCATTGGAAAGATCCATGAACTCCATTGGTGCATGATCCGTGATCTGATCTGACCTGTTATGATGTCATCTACCAAGAATGATCTCCTCTAAAGGTCCTTTAAGTATCTATGGTTTAGATTCCAACCCTGAGATCTCTTCATAATTGTTTATTTGAAGAGGATTATAGGTCACTTCATTAAGAGAAATACAATAAATTAATTTATTATTTATTCCCATGTGAAATTTTCCTCAAACTCTAGGCACCAACAAAGGTTATATCACACATAAAGTAAAAATAATGTTTGGAACTCAACGGTACACTCAAATTTTTGATCTGGGACTCCATTTGGTGACTATTCCACCTTTTTAGAAAAACTACGAGCACATGATATTAATATATTCAATATATTAATTTTGGAACAATAGGCCTCATAATCTCATCCCTCCTCAATAACTTGAACCTGAAATATTCATAGAAATATTCCAATGTCTTACATGGAAAAAATAGAACATTACATTATTCCATCCTTGAAGTATTTTCTTCCCCAAAAATCACAAAATAAGAAAAAGGTGGGGATAATGAGCTCTCAACTAGGTATCATGATCCCATGATCTCTCCCAAAGGTTCCTTATGATTTAAAAAAACACATATCCAAGAAAAAAAACTACCCAAGAAGGGTATTTCTCTTACCAGTACTTAATGTTATCAGATCCTTGAAAAAAGAAACTCCGCTCCCATGAACCATCTCAACCTGGTTGATATCCTATAATGAGTTGTGCACATACCTTTTTAGTTGTGAAATGTAGAGAACACCAACCACCAAAAAACTAATATAGCCTCAGGGTTATGCATCACACTACCTCGCTAACTTGACATAACATTAAGAAAAGAAAGGGCCTAAGATTCAAAGAGATAGGCAGATGCCTTGGATAATACTTTGTAACTCTCTAATTATGAAGGACTTTTCCATAAGTCCATTGAGGAATCCTGACATTTTTAGCCAATAATTATCCTCCCCTGGATGAACTTCACCCAATACAACCATTAATATCACCAAAACTAAGAACCAAGAACTATTGTCCACTAAATATGACCAGTATAATAGTGCCTTGAAAGGTCTCCCACACATGACCTTGAAAATGTGTTACTACAGTGGTGGGGTGATAATCATCATGATATTAAATATCCACCTATAGTAAATGATCCTCTAGTTATGGTTCAAAACCCAAAATGAAAACCCAAAGAATTTTCACCATAACATGAATGGTCTACGTTACCTAGACAGCTGGATGGAGTAAAACACTATTTATAACTACAAATGAGTCCTAAAAGGATTTCTGTATCATCTCATTAATCATGTTATGAAATAATCATCACGACCTGCAATGATCATTAAGGTAATTAACAGAATATGAACTACCTATTTCACAAAAAAGTGTCCCAACCTCAATATAGAGCTTTATTGGTCATCACACTCATATATGTGAAACAATAAGAGTTTAACTTAGAAACTTGATGTAATTCCCTCAGCTATTCAAGAAATGTCAAGAGATCATAGTATATCCTCACGCCCACTAAATGCAATGCTAAGGGAAAAAACCATCTTATCACATCTTCCCACATCATGATTAGAATCACCATACCTCCCTAGAAAAAGCATGATGTGATTACCTTCTTTAAGGAATTACCATAAGGAATGTATCTAGTGGATATCTGGTTCCACAACATCTCACAATAGATATCCTTGAGCCATACCTCCCAAGATCTCATATGAAGTGAAGTGTAATAACTATCAATTGGGGGGTACACTTTACCATACTCACCCACATGGGGTCAATTATAAATAGGTCCTATGTTCCATTACCTCACTCAAAAATAACATATATAAAACCTCACTGGGTGAATCTATTACCATGACCATACCTTGGGAGTCCCTCAATATCACAAACCCCATGTTATAGAAGTCACATTCTGTGAACTAACTCAATGAGATATTCCATATGAATATCACTCTCGGATCATGTCTAGAAATGTCCTCTTATGTCTCATGTGCTCCAACTCTGATGACAAGGACACATGAGAACCATAGAAGAATAATACCAAAAATCGATCCAATAAACATTAAGGATCTGGATCATAAGTATAAAAAACTCTACTATGGTGATCAACATGCCAAAGCATATCACCAAGGACTCAAAGAAACCATAATGACTCTAGGAATCCACATTCAGTACATCCACCTCTCGAACTTAGTGTTGGTGATAACCCATTTTGAGGCCAAACTTTGAGATCTACTTCACCTAATTCCTTCGAATGAAGAAGCCATCAATTCTTAGTAGTGGATAATTTACCTTGTGTCACCTGGTCCAAGTGAAAAAAATCAACACAAAACCTCGATCACTCATCTTCATCTCAAGATAATAACATAGGGTTTCCTAGGAAAACAAACTAGATCTTACGTAACCCCTACACTATAGACTCCTTCAACCGCACCTCTTGCTCCCATAACTACATAGGGTTATCCGATATGATAGCACATATAACGGGTCATCACCAGTAAAATTATATTCAGAAATCCAACTCTTGATGGTGAGGTAAACCCAAAACTTTCTCTAGAAGTATGCACTTATACTCCTCTACCATTGTAGGAAATAAAAACTCATAGCATATGTTGCCTCAAAGGTGTCACTAGACAACTAATAAGAAGTCGGTCATAATATCCTGCATATGAGCTCATCCTATGCTGCCTGGGATTACTCCTTATCAAAGGAGGAAAAATCTATCCAAAAAAACTTGAATAACTGATACTCTCACTGGTAAAAACATAGAAGAATTAATGGAAATAAACCAATCCATACCGAGGAAAACATCATAGGGTCTCACTACCACTACGAAGAGATTCCACAAGAGGCTATCTATCACCTCTCAGAGTCAGGCCACATTGTCTATAGAAGTGTTCAATCACTAATTCTATATATAGAAACCTCCAAAAAAAGGTCAAGAAAAAGGGATCCAATGGTATCACAAGGTATCAAAGATGGGATAAACTTAGGGAAAAGTGGATCATGACTTCATGTGAAAGCTGAAATTGGGGTAGTCAAGACACATGTCATGCCTCAATCTGTGCTCGATGCCTCTACGATCTCATACAGGTTGGAACTCATATTTTTAGTTTCCAAACTACTTACCAAAACTAGGGCTTACTCAGATACCTTAGTACATAAAAAAACCTCAAACACACAATTCTATGAAACTCATCCACCAAACCTCGACACTATATGATTTGTGAGGAACATAATCACTCACACAATTTTAGATCATGTCTCATGAACATATCTCAGTGGGGAAATTGTATATTTTTTCTTGTAAAAATTCATGTCAAAAATTATCAACATTGGGATCTACCAAAACCTGATGTCCCCCTAGAGAGGTCTTTCTTATAGAACCACCATTCAGAAGGGGTCCTATCCAAGAAGGATATTCATGCCATAGGCTCATGGTAGTCCCTTACCACCTGAGAAGGGGGTCTTGACAATAATGTAACCTGGGAGATCTCTAACTCTAGAACTTACAATGCACACTCATTATAGGTGTTCCATATTCCAGTACCACTAAATCCAACTGATGCTCCAAGGGGAAAAAGGGTCACAAGAACAACCATCCAATCGATCAAGATCTTTACACACTAGAAACCTGGACCACTACCTCGAATCAAAACTCTACCACCTAAGGGTTAGTATCATCACAAAACCATAGTGATCCCTATATCTAGAAAAAATATAACATTAAAATCCCACACGTACCATCATCCTATCTTGATATATCAATTTACCACTTATCATATGGATGATCATATTCCTTCTCCACAAAAGGATACATTCACTACACAAAAGGTGGTAGCAATGCTTAGTGACCACCAAGAGTAAACACTGTATGAGTGGGTAACTAAACTAAAACCTCATCACACATCTGGTCATCGTCACAACACTATCTCATAATCCTAGCTAGCTGTCATCATAGAGGAATCTTGAAGATTATTATGATGTACCATGGTAAATGAGTATATCTGAGGATATGACTCAAAAATGACATGAAAAAAAACCCATTTCTATATGATTCATGTACAAATGTTTTCCTTGGAACTAGAACTACTACAAATAGGTCTTCTAATAGCACTAAAAATCACCTTTAACAGCGCTAAAAAATCATTGTTAATCTCGGTGAAGATAAAGGGGGTCCCCTTTATTAGTGCTTTTTTAGCATTAATAAAGGTAGTATTTATCAGCGCTAAAAATAGCGCTGATAAATGGATAATATATAATCTCTAAAAATAGAACTGATAAACACTACCTTTATCAGTGCTATTTTTAGCACTGATATATTATCCATTTATCATCGCTTAATTAACACCAATAAATGCCAAATTGCCTGTGCAAACCCAAAACTTGCACAACAACTGCACACATGAGACAACACCTGCACACATAGCACAAACAACACCTACACACAAAGCACATAAGAAAAAAAATGCTATATACATTTACTTGAAATCATGAATAAAAAACAACACACTACTATATGCATTTCAAAAAATATTTAATTTGGTTACAATTACAATTATCCAAAAAATAGTTAAAAAACATTGATGTTTCATCCTTTTTTCATACATGATCCGCTCTAAAAAATTGTTGTCCATGGTATTAGTTGCTGAATAAAGCATTCAAACTCATGAAAAAATATTTCACCTATATAAGAAAACTAATATTATGTTAGTAATTCAATAATGAAATAAATTAAACATTAATATGAAAGAACACATTACTAAAATTTCAATTGTTACCTGCTACAACCTTTACATGTCCATATTTCCTTGGATTGAATTAATATTTTAGGAGAGGCTTGACATGATTCATTGACTTATAAATATTTATTTGTATTTCTCAGTTTTAGATAGGTCCTGATGATAACATACACAATTAGATAGGACATGATCATACCGGTTCACTTTTCTTTTGATCTCCTAGTTATTTAGTGTGATTATCCAAATACCCCTCCCTCCACTCCCCAAGACAACCCCTAGAGAACCCCCTTCCTACCGCAGGATAGCCCCCCTCCCACCACTCCACCTGCAGCCCCTGTCCCTCCTCCTAGACAACCCCCCCTTGTAGCCCCCTCACTACACCTGGATAGACCCCCCTCCCACCACTCCACCCACAACCCCCTCCCTCCTCCTGGAAAACCCCATCCCTCCCCTTGAAGCCCCATCCCTTTCCATGGACAACCCCCTTCCCACCTCATGTACAACCCCTCTCTCTTGGACACCCCTCCCCTCCTGGACACCCCCTCCCTCCCTTCCCCTAGACAACCCCCTCTCTACCCCTGAAACCCCCCCTCCCCTTACATCCCCCTCCTTCCACTCCACCTGCAACCCCCTCTCTTCCCCTAGAAAACCCCCTCCCTCCCCTTGCAGCCCCCTCCCTTTCCCTGGACAACCCCCTTCCCACCTCCTGGACAACCCCCCTCCTCTCCTGGACAACCCCTCCCTTCCTGGACAACCCCCTCCCCTCCCGGACACCCCTCCTTCTTAGACAACCCCCTCCCTCCCCTCCATGAGACAACCCCCTAGACAGCCCCCTATCTACCCCTGGATATCCCCCTCCCCTTGTATCCCCCTCCCTCCTACCACTCCACCTGCAACCCCCCTCCTCCAGGACAACCCCCTCCCTCCCCTTGCAGCCCCCTCCCTTTCCCTGGACATCCCCTGTAACACCCCGAGATTTTATGAAAAATATTCCTTTTAATTTCATTAATGTCTTGTGTCGTATGCTACACCAAAAGGAGCTTGCACAACACGCATCATTGACTTGCCTTGCATTACACACAATCACGACCTTCCTCGATAGCGTGTGTAGTACGCAATACCGAGTTTCACTAAACAATGATATGCTATTAAAATATTATTAAAACTAGCCGTTATGAATAGTAATAACCACCTTTTAAAATTTTAGAAATTTTATCTCTCAAAATGGACTTCATTTTTGGATTCGGAGTATCGAATTTAGCCTACGGTGAAATTTTGGTACTTTTCGGATAACTTTGATTTTCTGATAAATAGTGAAAATTACTAAATTTTAATTAAAAACAACCTTTTTAATCGAAATAATTAATAGTGATAAATTATTAATTTGATTAGTTTTAAAGTATATTTATAATATATTTTTACAATTTAATACAATGTTGGTCATTGGATGTAATTTCACATTTAAACCAGACATAAAAAAGTGTCAATCTTTTGATAGTTATTATCTCTTAAGAACACGCTATTTGTTTTGACGACGGGAATTAATTTTTAAATTAAGTAATGCAACTGATATGTTTTGAATTTGGTAAAATAGACACCATTTTTCAGTTCATAATATCAAATATATCTTAGGCCCAATTTTTGGTATTTTTCGGGAAACTTTCATTTTTTTATGAATAGTGAAACCACTAAGTGGTAGTTAAAAAAAATGAATTTTTCATAAAACTAAATTTTACCGCTTCTGTGAGTGGAATTTCAAAAATCCGAGAGACACAGTTGATGTCAGTAAGTAAAATGTGGTTCAATGAGATGAAAATAATTTTTGGTGAATAGTAACTTTTTACTTTTTTTTACCACGGTTAAAAGTAAATAGGGTAATTAAGGGTAAAAATGATATTATTACTACCCTAACACATGTCCTAATTCTTTTGGATATGTGTAATTCGACCAAAAACAACCTTAGGAATAACATATGACCATTTAGGCCCACTTGGATTAGATTAGGACATTTATTATCAATTTATTTAAAGAGGGGTTAAAATAGTTAAAATCAAAGTTTAATAAATAAATCATTTTAATATAGGGTTATACATAAGATAAATTCGACTATAAATATTAATTAGAAAGATAAAAATATTTCCAACATAATGGTATTTTATTTGTAATTTTTAGACTTAAAATAATTTAATTTATTTATGATACAATGATGATGCAGTAATTATCCTATTAATGAAATATTGACATAACTGATGTTATAAATACCCAAATAAAAGTAATTTGAGACTTTTTATGAATTCCAATAATTTTATATGTTAATATTACATGGTATTATTGATTTAATTAATTTTTTTCGAACTAATCATTCTGTTATGATTTTCACAAAAATCAATTACTTAATAGTGTCAAAATTGACATAAAATAGTTTTTAAAACAAATATTATATTATTAATTGTTATTTTATTCCTAAAAATATATGGTTTAGAAAAATGACTTAGATAAGGTTATATATATTAATAATAAACAACTTGGGGTTCGTTTGGCTTCTTATAGTAAGTTTATTAACCTTATAGTGTAAGAACACAAAGAGACACGGTAAAAGTAAAATTATCTAACTTAATGTTGAATCTAAATGATAAGGTTAAAATGTGAACCTAAACTTGTATAAATTTTATTGGATGAGAGGATTTCGACCCATCCCCACCTTAGCTTCGAAATAAATCAATTTGGATCTACTTAAAACCGAATTTGGCTTTATAATAAAATAATATTTTTAGTTATTCCAAAGGTGCCCCTCTCCTCCCTTATAAAAGGGCACCTCCTCCCTCTCTTCCTCACAGCACTTTGAGCCTTCAAGCTCGACCAAAACCTGAAAAATTATCTTCTCCACTTCCCTAGAAACATACTAGAGGTCCTATTCTTCTTCAAAGGCCAATTTTAGTTCCCTAATAGGAGGACTCAAAGAGGCGCTTCAAAGAAGAGGTAATGTCTGTTACAGATTCTTTCAACTTTATTTCTTCTTCCACTTATTCTTCTTAGGTTGTTTCATTATGAAGTAATAACATCATTATCACTCATATACTGATATGTTATTATAATTATGAAACCACTCTATTTCACCATCTATCCATCCTATGGAAAACGAAATCACCGCGCCTGCGTACGTACGGAATACCATCTCCACGCCATGGTGTAATCTATTTTCCACCACCACCTTACTTGGATGGGTATAATGGTGTACATAATAACTATATATGATTATTTTAAAGTGATATTTATTCTGAAATAGTATACATACACTCCAAGACAATTCCACGATCATGAGAACGATATCATTGCTCGTGCGTATGTACGGACTACCGTCTCCACGACGTGATGAGATTAATTCTCCACAATAACCATTCATGAATGATTATAAAGTATATATAATAAGTAATCATGAAATATATGACATAATAATGATACTGGATTTATGTGTATATATATGTATGTCATCTACTTAATTCCATTCAACTCAATAAGGAAACGAAAACAACGTTCATGCGTACGTACGACCTACCGTCTCCATGAACAATGTATTTCTTTCCATTTACTGATCTATTATATATATGTATATTCTGAATATATATTATATATAAATCATGTTTTATATTCTGGAATTAAGTAATCATGATCTAAGTAATCATATGAATAATTACAAGTCAAAACATGGACGACAAATGAAACGATTTTACCCAAAACGCTCTTTAACATGGAATTTACAAAAGAACAGGTAATATAAAGTCATAAGTGAACCATATATGATATCATAACAATGAGTATGATTCTGGAATAATTAAATGACATTATTTAAATCATTATATAGGAGGTTCGGATACTTACAAAGCAAATCGGACCTAAGGTAAGGGATAATTGTGCAAATCTCATTTTTATTCGAGATTGTTTATACTTTGGTATTTACTAGGGTGTATTTTATCATCCACATCCATGTTTGCTCAATATGTAATTTTATTTCCATACAAATACAATTTTTTAAATCCAATTTTACCCTTCAGTGAGTTTTTAGTAAAATATATGAAAGGAATATTTTGTCGTTTTTCATACGAGGTACTTTTTGACTTTTCCAAAAAACTTACGAGAAGAATGTTTTTTTAACTTACACGACACGAACAGATTTTTACAGATTTATAAAGACTTATTTTCATGATGATTCCTAAAAAGATTTCATGACTATTTTCAACAAAATCTCTTTCTTTTAAAATAGCATGACGTTTTGTGAAAAGAAATTGATTTTGAAGAAGAAAGGATATTTTCCTCAAGAATTCATTTCAAGTGTTTTATCAAAACCTTTTTCCATCTAAGATGAAATTATTTCATATGTGTATGTTTCAAGTATAATGTCTCTATGATTTACATGGTTTCACTTTTCTTATTATGAAATGATATCCATTTTTTTTATATGGATTATGTGATTATGGGATGATGTTTATGAAACCCATTTTATTTATTGGGTTACTATGAATGATGTATGTTTATTTTGTGGCAGAAGTAAGAATGATTTAATTATGAGATGGGTGGGACCTATATCTCCCTCCAATGCATTGGGTAAAGATTTATATCTCATGAGATAGACATGGCTGGAACAGAAAGTTAAACCGGTTCAGTAATACAGGACTCGAATGAGGAGTGAACTCGATTCAGAAAGGGACTTTGTCCACTAAGATGGTCTTGGCAGCAATGCCTTGGCTACTATGGAAATCATATAATGTGCTTAATGGTTTCCACAATTACATGTTTTATTCCCATGCTATTTTATCATTCTTAATGTTTCTTTATGATCTATGCCTTATGTACTTCCATGTTTTGTGTCATTTCTCAAGCTTTTGATGTTTAAACATTATGTTCATGTTTTTAAGTTCAAATGTATATGGTATGTTTTATTTTATATATTCTTACCCTTACTGAGCATTTGAGCTCACCCTTTTTATGTTTTCTTTTCCCCATGATATAAAGAAAGGTTTTAGGTAAGAAAAAAAGGGAATATCTTTATGGGAGATGTTGAAGATCTTTCACCACGATTAGAAGATTACGTTCCAAGTTTCCAAAGACACTAAACTATTACGGTCCTTGTGTGTCTGTTTTTGTTATGTATTAAGTATTCCGCTAAAGTAATGTAATGTCCATGTACGTCATGCTTCGAGTCTCTACATCCCCCTTCCCACCCCCTAAACAGCCCCTCCCCTTTTGGAAACCCCCTCCACTCTCAGACACCCCTCCTTCCTGAACAACCCCCTCCCTCCCCTCCCCGAGACAACCCCCCTGGTCAGAACAAAAACATTTTGTTCTTCAAATCTATAGTGAACTTGAACCAGCAAAAACCAAATGATATCTTCGAACAATGAAAGAAAATCAACTGCAAATCTATCAATGAAAATAGTAATAATAATAATAGATTTTAGTGGGTATGAAAAAGGAATATATTGTTATAAAAAACTTTTTTGTTACAAAAAGAGGAACAAACCCTTGAAATTTTCAGAATTAAGCCATTTTATCCAAAATGGAAGCTCTCATGTTGCACCAGCAATGGTGGGATCAAGAGTAGCGCATGTGGGAACATGAGTTGATGGAGAAAGATAAATACTGAAAACAAACCACTAACATGCTGCGTAGCATAGAGAAAGTGCCAAAATAAGAGGGGGAGAGACTTACATTGGTGATGAGAATGACTGAGACATAGGCAAAGGAAGACAATTGGTTAATGCTGGCTATAGAGGAGACTTACACGTTCTGACAGATGCGGAAACAGGGAGATGAATGGGAGAGATGCGATCAAGATTCCAGTCGAATCTTTGGTGGAAAATGCGACTGAAACTAAGAAAGAGGATCCATATAATTTTTTTTCCATGGGACCATGTGAAACAGTCGAAAAGTATGGTGAAACTTGAAAAGCATGTGTCTGGACTCAAAGAAACTGTGGAAAACAATGCTCGATGAATAGTGACCATGGAGGATATAGCACAGAGGTGAGAATAACATGGAGAACGTGATCACAGTCGCATGCAATGGGAACCAAGTTTCCCAAGGAACTAAAAAACCTTTTTTTGATGTAAGGGAACTGACGATATAGGACACATGAGTGTAAACATGTGAGAAATTATCCATAAAAGATGTTTTCACTGCCATTCAGACAGCGGCTGATTATAAATCAGTGTTGTTTAATCCAGTGGTACCATATATCATTCTTGTTTAGAGAAAAAAACCCCATTGATTGAACCACACCATCACTCTTGAGATAGTGAACTGTAAAAACTTCTTATTTTAAGAACCTAGGTGAAACTTTTAGAAAAAACCTGGCACAGAATGCATGGCTTATATAACCTATATTTGAGTGAATTTCAGTCTTATCTTTTGGGATTTTAGTCATGTATTTGATGGACTAAATGAAGATATTAAAGTCTATTTAAAGGCAACATGGTGACCTTGTTAAAGGATCAAAACAGTCTTTTATTGTGTTTTCTAATCTACCCCGATGCTTCGGTTAAACATCAATGCCCCCCTACCCCTGGACAACACCCCCTCCCTCCCCTTTCTCCCCCCTCCCTTTCCCTGGATAGCCCTCTTCCCACCTCCTAGACAGCCCCCTCCTCTCCTGGACATCCCCCTCCCCTCCTGGACACCCCCTCCTTCCTAGAAAACCCCCTCCCTCCCCTCCTCAATACAACCCCCTAGACATCCCCCTCTCTACCCCTGGACAGCCCCCTCCCCGTGCAGCCCCCTCCCTCCCACCACTCCACCTGCAACCCCCTCCCTCCTCCTGGAAAACCCCCCTCCATCCCCTTGTATCCCCCCCATTTCCTTGGACAGCCCCCTTCCCACCCCCTGGACAGCCTCCTCCCCTCCTGGACAACCCCTCCTCCCCTCTTGGGCACCCCCACCCACCCTCCCACCTGGACACCCCCTCCGTCCTGGACACCCCCTATATCCTAGTTCATTAGTGTATACCCATTAATAACCTTCTTTATCCAACTATATTTTCATCATCTATTTGATAATGGAATAAATATGATTCATACACCATCATTTAATAATATGAATTATAAAATCATATATATTTTGAAGAGATACAATTCAACAAATCAAGGAAAATCACCAAACAAAAAATATATTGGAGGAATAGGAATGAAATTTCACATAAATATAATGCGAGAATAGTAAATGATGCATATTTTGGGTCTTTATGACATTAAATAAGATATATTGGGCATCAAATTGAACTGGAATATAATACATGGGCCTTTACATGGGATTGGAATTGGTTTGGTTGGTTGGAACTTTTGATGCCTCACTACAAACCCACTTCATGCTACTCTATAAGTGATATACCCATTGTATATTATCTGTATTGAATGGAATTGAATGGATCCTTGTCTGGACACCCCCTCCCTTCTGGACACACCCCCTCCCTCCCCTCCTAGACACCCAACTCATGGACACCCCCTGTACACCACCTCCCTTTTGGAAACCCCCACTCATGGACACCCCCTGGACACCCCCTCCCCTCTTGGACACCCCAACCCACCCTCACACCTGGACACCCCCTCCCTCCTAGACACACCCCATCTTGGACACCCCCCACTCTTTGACACCCCCTCCCTCCTGGACAACCCCCACCCACATCCAAGGGAAACTAAAATTAGAAAATTGTAAATTCAAGATATTGGTTCCCATCAAGATTTTATGATGCTTGTGAGTGGACTGAATGACTATGCATTGGTCAACTTCCACACTATCAACCAGTGTAGTCCAATGACTTATGCTTTAATAGAAAGAAAAATTATTTCTAAAACCATTATTTATAACCTAAGGATATAAAACATAATAAATGGTGATCATATATGCTCAATAAGTGTAAAAAAGGGAGATATCAAGGATCATATATGGATAACATTAGTAGGAATTCACCTTCATCCTATTTGTGTACAATCTTCCATCAGGTATGCTGCCCATTTGATTCTAAACACATATATATCATCTTGTGAATATGAGTTTTTGTGACAATCATGGTAGTACAAAAAAAATATAAATACACAAAGGATTAATAAATATTTTAAATGAACTCGTATTTTTTTTCAAAAATACCTCATCAGGGATGCTAGTTTTTTGATGAAATATGATCTCTTTCATGAATTTACAAACATAATAACCACAGTCCTTTCTGTTTGTTTGTTTTGGACACTATAGAAACATCAAAAAAATAAGTAATTTGTTTTGATATATGTTTTGATAGTGCAATGTTATTATATATACCAGGACACTTTTCCAGTTGTAGATCTTGTAGATGTTCTTATCCTTAGGCCCCAGATTCATTCCATGCAGTAGAAGATATTGATGCACCACCCTATCATAACAAAATCCTCATTAAAAGATAACATAAATTATATAACTAGATGTTTAGTTTTAAAATGTTGGATCTATTGTATTACAAATTAACAAATTCCATCATGTGTGGTCGGTTTGTTGGATATCCATGGATTGAATCCAGAAAATAAATCTTTGGAGTATGCAAATTGACTGAAATCAGCATCCAATGCTGCCTAAAAATACAAAAAGGAATAAGTAATGAAATAAATGAAAATATAGTCGATATGATTAAATTTTAGAGTTTTACCCCTGCATCATTGGTATTAAAAAGAGTCTGTTATCTGTAATTTTGTTTTCAAATGATTTGAGCAGGGATGACATTATTACAACGTCTTTATTAGAATCTATTTCGTTTTTTGAAGAGGTGGTGTGAGGACTAATGAGTCCAAATTTTTGTTCATGGGGAAATAACATCAATTGTTTTTCATATATATGCGTGAGATAAATATAAAATATATTTAATCATAATTATCAGAGTATATCAGCTTTTGTAAAATCAAATCATGAAAACATACCTCATATATACATTTATAACTGAGGAGCCTAGCCATTCATACTTGAGGATTTCATTTACATTTTCATCACTAATGAAATCTGATTCTTCCTCTCCGTACATATTTTTTTTCAAAATCAACTATGTGAGAAGTGACGTCTATCAACTTTTATCCACATGAGCCTGTAATGATATTAACTATGGATATAGAACGGGAAAGGTGAAGGTGTTCTTAGTAGACCATTTCAATCGGTTGGTAGATCCTTGAGATAGTTTTGAGCTGACATTTCGTTTCACCCCCTTCTCTTTGTCATTTTGTAATAACATTAATGGGTTCATACCATTTTTCATTAAATGTTAAAGTTACAGCTTGAAAAATAAATTGGAAATTGATACCTCCTTTCCGACATGTTTTTTTACAAGAATTGTCGTCCATGTGATGAATGTTCCAACAACTTGTTCAGCCGTATTAATGTCATCATCGTCATTTGGAATAAGTAGCTCAACACTTGGCTCATTAGCTACATTAATTAGTACTATGAAATGATCTGTTGGAAGTTTTATGTTGTGCAACATGTCGTTCTGCGTATTGAACACCGTAGCCCTCACTACAAGGCGATAGGTGGGAGTTGATAGATATAAATCACAGTCATTTTTACCCGGTAGAATATTAGTAAAAGAAAGGTATCAGTGTCTATGTGAATCACATTTCATAGAAACAATTATTAAAACATTGATTACCTCAGCTAAGTCAGGTTTTTAGGGGAATGGCTCACCTTAAAGCTGGTGGGGGGTGGGGCAAGATCGTCATGCACGAGTTTTTGTTGAGTTGTTTCTTCTCTTCTCCTCTCCCCCATCAAACTTACTATCATATCACGCTGGTATGGTAAATCTTCTTGAAAAAATAGCTAATTTTTCTTTCATCTTTTCCATTTTTTTATTTTGATCCTCTTCTTGTTTTTTTTGAAAATATGTTCGACGTATCTCCCCAAAACCCACACCTCGAACATGGTCATACTGTTCTGGCTACTTCAAGGCTACTGAAAGTATGTCTGCATCTGGTGTGGGTGTTATTGATTACTATGACTAAGTCAGATAGAAAATATATAAAAATCAGTAGTCATTGTAATGTAATAGCAATTTAAAGAAAATAAAATTTATATTATGTCGTACTTACACATGTTTCCCACACTTTTTGTGTGTTTTCATCTATTAGTATCCCCTCTTTATTTACACGAGCCTCCTTCCATAGAACATGGCGTGGGATGGATGTGGATTTCGATTTTGATTTATCAATATGTATATAAACAAAGAAACATGGTTATGGTGTTGTTTTATGTCACATACAAGTAGTACAGTAGATTTAAAAGACATACCAATTTTTTCTCAAGTGAAGTGTACCCCATCCTTGCTTTACGGTAAGGGTACATTGGTTCTGTTGCATGTTTTTTATTTTCAGCACTCAGTTGTTGTTTCATAAATAAAAAACTGTCAATCAAAGTGATGAATACAAGCAACATAAAAAAATGTTTTACCCCACAAAATATACCTGAAAATTATACTCCCCACGACAGTTGCTAAATGCATTCCATGCTCCTTGGGATATCAAGTGTGCACAAAGAGGAGGTGGTTGTGGCTTGATTTTCCCTTCAGTATCTTTATGATGATATTTCATTAAAATTGTGTGTAAACCTTTATGAATCCTTCATGAAACTATTAATACATATTCCTTGTGCGAGGCATCTACTATAAATTCACTCTACAATGGATGATGAAGAGTAAGTCAATGTTTTGGTATTTTATTTTATTTTATTAAATTAAAAAAATGATATCCTAATGTTACTGTAATCTCTTCCCACATTAGTGTCTTAATCCCAGTGAAAACATGGTTCCATGACTGTACATCAATTGGTACGTGTTTCCGAGTGATGATTCAAATGAAACTACTAAAGATGGCTATGTTGGGGTTAACATGTTGGCCTCGCTTATTCCATCCCACCTCAAATTTGATGCCTTTTTATTTTTCCTTAAGGATTTTGGCTAAAACTATCAAACTACGACACTCTGGTTTTTTTTTCACTTTTAGGGTTTCATTTCTTACCATTTCCTCAGAAGTATCATCAATCTATTCCTCTGGATCACTAGCATCAGTACTGGGACCAGCAAAAACATGTTGAGAAACCTGTTGAACCTCAACACTGGGACCAGTAGAAACAGGTTGAGAAACTTATTATACATTAGCACTGGGACCAACAACAATAGGTTGGGAAACCTGTTGTTGATATGCACTGGGACCACCAGCAGCTGGTTGAGAAACATGTTGTTGCTCTACACTGGGACCACCGATAGCTGGTTGAGAGACCTTTCGTGCCTCAGGATTGGGCTCATCAGCAGGTACAGAAGTCATTATCTGCATATGTGGTTTAGCATTTAATTTAGATTACATAAAAGTAGCAGAAAATAAATAAAAACATAACGTAACATAATGTATATTACAATAAACAAATAAACTAATTATTGTACTCTTTTTTTAAAGGCTGAAGAGATTTGACTCCTCTATCGACTATGTAAATCCCTTCATTATGGTCTCCTCTGATATACAAAACTCCGTCTACATTGGGACTGCTGTGAAATGATTATGAAGTCCCTATAAAATGGCCATCCTCTCTTGAACTTTAATATGGCCCTTCAGTTGTTTTGGTCGATAACAGAACAATTGACCAATTTTGGTTTGTGGGGTCTGGAACATTAAATAATTGTACTGCCTGTGATGCCATTATAAATGGTTTGTCTTTCTCCCCTTCCTTACTGAAATCAACTTTCACAAACCCTAATTCATCTATTTTAACATCACTCCTATTATCAACCCACTTGCATTAAAAAATCAGCACTTTGAATTTCATATAATCCAACTCCCATATTCGTTTAATAATGCCAAAGTATGACATATTCACATAAATTGGATTTCTGTCCTTAGCACCGAAAACATGCATTGCCTCATCCACAAGTGTAACCCCACTATTCTGCATGGTACTGTCTTCATCATGTTCATTAGTATAGAATGTATAACCATTAACTGCATAAGCATTGTCAGATAATACATACAAACTTGATCCTCTGGCTAGCCATCAAATTTGTTCTAAAATTGAGTATGGATTTTCATCTAACTGCTTAAAAATATGGTTCTGAAACCACCTTATAAACTATCGATTATGTGTATCTGATATCCATTTTCATCCCTAGAAGGATTCAAACGCCTAATAATTTCTTTTTAGGTTTGAACATATGGGTCAACGTTGAAACTGTTATGAAAAACTTAAAGGTGAGCCTGCTCCTGATCTGTAATATTGATTGTGACAACCTCTCTTCTAGAAAATCTTTCACCCTCAAGAAGCTCAGTGTGACGAGATTTCGGTAGGATAATGTTTTTTACACCAAACAGGTATTCGGTAAAAAAATTAAACGACTTACTCAACAATATATTGCTCTGCAATACAACCCTCTGGATGACTTTGATTTTTGACATACCCTTTCAAAATATTCATATACCATTCAATGGGGTACATCCATCTATAATGCATAGGACCACATAGTCAAATCTCTCTCACCAAATGAACCATCAAATGAACCATCATATCGAAAAATGTTGGTGGGAAGAACATTTCGAATTCACAAAATATGGTTGCGATTTCTCTTTCCATAGTTGGAAATTTTTCCAGGTTTATAACTTTGCTGCATATAGCTTTGAATAAGAAACAAAGATTCATTAATTTATGGTGGACATTCTTGAAAAAATGCAACGTAAAGCTATAGGAATTAGATCTCACTTCAAAACATGGTAGTCATTTGATTTCAGACCCTTTAATTTTAAATCGATCATTTACACGATGTTCTTGATATTTGATGAATACCCCTATAGAACCTTTACGTCATTCAAGAAGTTGAAAAACTGATATCTCTCCTACCTGGAAAGAGTGTAAGCAGTAGGAGGAAGAAATGTTCATTTTTCAGCCTTCACTGGTGCCAAATATTCTTTTATTCCCATCTCAACCATGTCCAATCTAGCCTTAATTATATCCTTTGCTTTTCCGGGTGCATTTAGAAACGTGTCAATGTCACTATCACATACATTTTTTTTCAACATGCATAACATCAAGAAAATGTCTGACATACATACAATTCCAGTATGGTAATTCAAAAAAAAACTGTTCGCTTTTTATAACCAGCTTTTATAAGGTTTTTCAAAAACGGTTTACCATAATTAGTGTCCAAATATTTTAATTTCTCAAACAATTGATCATCTGTTAGTGGAGACGATGCTGTACGTTCTTTTGAACTTTCGTTGAATGATGTCGTCCAAGATCGGTACTTATGTCGTCAGGGTAGAAATATGCGATGTCCTAGAAACATGGTTTTTGATGAATGTTTCAACCTAATTGACTGTGTACCTTGTTCGTAAATAGGACACCCTTGATTTCCTTTAATGCTATATCCTAAAAATTTCTATAAGCAGCAAATTCATTTATCATCCCATACAACATGGCTTTCAAAGTGAAATCTTCATTTTTGTAAGCATCATAAAACGTAACACCAGAATCCCAAAATATTTTTAAATCCTTGATCAATGGATCCATATAAACATCAATATCATTACTTGGTTGTTTTGGTCCTGATATAAGCATAGATAATATGATGTATTTTCGTTTCATGCATAACCACAATGGTAAGCTATAATTTACCAACATAACCATCCATGTACTGTGATTGCTACTTTGAAAACCAAAAGGATTCACCTCATCTATAGATAATGCCAGACGAAGGTTTCTCAGCTCGTTTCCAAATTCAGGATACTCGTGATCAATTCTCTTCTACTGAGGAGAGTCTACTGGGTGATATAGTTTCCCATATTTAATTCTTGTATCTGCATTCCATGTCAATTATCCTACAGTCTCCTCACTTCCATATAGGATCCTAAACATTTGAATGATTGGAAAGTACCATAAAACATTCGTAGGACTAGAATAATCTTTCTCGTATTGAGAAGCACCACACTTTGGGCATTCTTTATGTGATTTGTGGTCCTTGAAAAACAATATACAATCATTTTGGCATGCATGTATTATTTTAGAGATCATACCCATCAATTGTAGCATCTATTTGGCATCGTATGTTTGGCTTGTGAGTTCATTATCTTCTGGGAGCATGTCATTCAAGAGAGAAAGTAGTTCTGTAAAACTAGCGTCACTCCACCCATTTCCTGCTTTCAAATTATACAGCTTCAGTATGGCTGACAATGCTGTATATTTAGTGTAACCAGCATAAAATGGCGTTTTTTCACAACTCTTTAACTTCTTAAACAATTTTGGGCAATTACGAAGTTCATCTTCAACTGTCTTTTCCATTTCCTCAATACAATCTCCATCATCATTCACATCTATAATCACATCCTCCATACAATCATCTTCACTGTTCACGCTTGTAATCATATCAGATGATCCATAAAACGCCGTGTTATCCAATCCATTACCTAGATTCTTTTTTCCCCATGTTTATTCCAACATGTATAACTTCGATGTATTCTGTGACAGATCATGTGTTCTTACAACTCCTTTGGATTAATTTTTCTTGAATAACAAAAATGTAAACACGGACAAAGGATTTAAGAAGGGTCACATGCATGATCTTCTGAAAACTTGATAAACTCTTTCACGTCATCTTCATACTATTTTGTCAACCGATTGGAATTCATCCATTATTTATTCATATTTATCATATTTATGGGTTAGATCTTGAACTTTCCTAATATTATGTTTTAGTTAATCAAGTAGCATTGTTTGGGTTTTATAAAAAAATCATGGTACAAATGCCTCTACAATGAACCATCATTAGATATAATTTAACTGTTACTCTAACCTCACTAAATCTATGTCCACAAATTTCATCTCCAAACTATAAAATATAAAAATAAACACATCACATGTGGTTATAAAGTCCATACAGGTGTGATTGTAAACATAACCAGTAGGATGCCCTCAAAAAAACAATGTAAGGATATAATGGGCTACTCATACATGAAATAAAAGAACCTACCCCAAAACATGTGAAAGTACTTGAACTATATCTATATATGGGGGACTATGCCCTATATTTTGTATATCTCCATGGAGTACCTAAAACCTATACATGGAGGACTCTTCTTTGAAACATGGGGGAGTACCATACTCCATATTTTCTCCAAACATCTCACTTTTCACTTGTCAACTCTCAAGAAAAGTGAAGATAATTAAAATATCCAAACCACATCGTGTGAAATTTCCAATGATTGAGGGAATCATACTATTGTGATATACATGAGAAGATATTTATATTGGGATACTCATACATGAAATACTATAATCTAAGTGAAAAATAAATAATAATAATGAAAATAACACAGCACACAATTTGTTCAATGGATACACAATGTGTAGGGTTCTCAGTCAAGGTCGGATGTATACAACCATTTCTAAACCCATGTGAAATCCATATACATGGTGTGTCTAGTAGGGTGAAAATCATGTACGGATAAGATACCTATTTTAATCTAACATATATCAAATTAATTCCAAGTTAGTCTTACAAAGACTGCATGATGCCTTTAAAAATAAATGACATATAGAACAACTTGAGAAAATGGCATGTACTTTAGATAAATACTGAGTCACCTCACCATCTATGCATCACATTTTTGCGGAATAAAAGGTGTGTAGTCCTTACATGGCCACTAGGGATGTATAGTCTATACACATCAAGTTTCTATAGTATCTATAAGTGGTGTGAGTGAAGTAAAACACATATCATGTGGTTCTACCATTACTTCATGGAAAGTACATGGTTTCATGCTAAAGTATATGTCTTGGAGATACATTGTGTGTGACCTAGGTTCACATGTCATCTAACTTTTAAAATGAAACTTATTCCAAATTTGAGTCAGAAGATGAGTCATGTGGTGTAAATTTTGGAGATAAATGTTGTGTTTCATTAAAATCTATATGAAATCCATGTATGGTGAATCATGTTCCATTTAACAAAACTAAATACCATTTATTTTAAAAATATATAGAATCTGAAAAACATCACCTTCACACCATAAAGTGTCTCATAAAGTCCTATAGAAGTGGTTTTCTAGGATTTAGTGGAATTTCCCCAGTAACAAAGTGGTGGTGCCATTGAAATGGGTAAAGTTTGGATTGATATTAAATGGTGGAATGACTACAACATGGAAAAAAATGGCATATCAATAATGTTAACAACCACAACACCATACAAAAACACAATCGTGCTCACAATCGCAACACCATACAAACCAAACAATCACAATTTCAGATTCTAAAAATCATCCCTTATTCAATTTTGTTTGTTAATTCAAGGGTTATTATAGAAGTTTTATCATCCTTGAGAGTTCATTAATAAGTCAATTATACGTAAATCACCAATTTATATATTCAAATGTTCAACAGGAACCAATTCACGCCCAAATTTACCCAAGAGATGAAGGTAAAATGATCCTTGTAGTTTAGCTTGGGTTATTGAATCCTCGGAACCTAAGAAGTAACCTATAGACATATACATTCTATGGATAGTTTTTGGATATGAAGTGGACAACTTGGGTTGATTTTATATTGGTTTATGTTATCACTAATATATTTATGTTAATTCAAATTAAGATAATGAGTTGATCCTAGGTTATCGCTTGGGGTGGATTGGATGAATTCCTTTTTTTAATGATTTCAATTTCTTATATTTGAGATGGGTTCATTTAATAAGATCAAACAACATAATCACTTACTAGTTTAATACCTACACCCTTTAATACTAATCACCTATACACTTGAAGGATCAAAGTTTTGAGAACGTCAAGGTAATGGTTTGTATTAGCAATTGAAGTGGGTGGCCTTAAATTCAACAAGAATGAAAGAGTTTAAAGATCTTCAAACAAAATTCTCAATTAAAAGAAGTGATTAGAAATTAATGGAGTGAGAAATAAAATCCAAACCATCCCCTTGATACTCCCATGGATCAACCCATAAAAGAGTTATCCCTACATTGATTATATGGTTTCAATGGAAGCAGAAAGTAGACTCATTAGGGAGTAATTGGAGAAGTAAAGAAAACAATAAAAAGAAAGCAATCACTCCACCGTTGTGTGAAGAATATCACAAGGTATGGTGTGAATAAATTCACACCTTAAGGAAAAAATATAAAAGTGATAAGAAGAAAAACAGAATAAAATTAAAGGAATAAATTTTATTAAGAACTAAAGTGATTCAAACAACTTATATGAGAAAGAAGAATGTTACAAAGCCAAATCGACACAATAACATTACAAAGAAAACAAATCTCCAAGGATCCTCAACTCATCTACCACCAGTACCTTACATAAGAAATTTTGAAACCTTGGGTAGATCATAAAATAGTGTAATTAACCTTAATTAATGGTGGTGGGCCTAGGTGGGTGGAAAGTTAAGGGAGAGTAGACTTTTCCACCCTTGACCCGAGGTGGCAGCCAGCTTGCTTCCACTGAATAGATGCACCTGTAAGACCTTCTAGATGGCCTAATTGGAGTGGGATATAGAAGAAACAAATGAATATCCGAATTTCCCCTATATTTCTATAAATGTTCATCCCAAAATAATATTTTTTTTCGAGATATGATTAAATTAGTGGGATGATTTTATGGGCCTCAAAATCTGGCCCGGAATTTTATCTTCAAATTGGTTCGCCTTATTAACCACCATGAAAGCCAAATTATCACTTTCTCATGAAGTATTATTGGTTCCTATATAGTTATTATAGAATCCAATGAAATTTGAGTTTCATTGGGACTGTATGGTGGGCCCCACATTCTCATCAGTGGGATAGTGTCCAATCTGCTGTCTCCAGAACTTTTTGCATGAAATCTCATTTTGGTGGTCATCCAATGTGAATCATACAACACTTCACAAGTATGAATTCTTCCCAATATAATTATAAACCTGAAAATTATATATGTAAATAAAATCAATATCATTGGTTAATTTAAATTATGTTAAAAAATGTACCACATAATAGTTCATTTTAAGAAATAATTACAATCATAATGTGAAATGATGTTCAAAGTGTAAAATGCACTAAAATGGTGTTTTTGAATAATAAAGAACATGGATATTATATATATTAACAATGAATATTGGCCTCATTTATTGGATAATCACATCCCCCAACTTGAGTTTTTCTAGTCCCGAGCAAAATATATCTCAACAATATGAAATTTGAATTCCCTTTTCCAAAAACAATTTAATACACAATGATTAAGAAAAATCATTATACCAAAAAATCATAAAACCCATAAAAATATTTTAATACATGATAGTTTCATAAGAAGATCCCAATCCCAAGCCCATTCATTTGTTCAAATTCATCTCCATATTTCATTTAATATCAATTAAGAGTGATGATGTGTTGTGCATCACATTAGACACGGGGGGTTCATCTTTATTCAAGAGGGAAATGATGAAAGCACTAGGTGGAATCAAATTTCAATATTAAGATGAGTATTCATTTTTTATTGTATTATTTTTTTTGATTTTTTTTTTGTTTTTACAATTTTTCCATGGTAATTGAAATTGCACTCAAAAGAGTCAACCCCTGTAGCGAGACTTTTCCAATGACTCTGAGGCTCAAAGACCTTAGGGAACCAAGTGAATCCCACATACTCAGGCATCATCTCGAGTTAAATCTGTCAAAAAAATTCAAATTACAAAAAATAGAGACAAAATTACTAACTCTGGGCCATACAACTATGGAGTCACAATCCCCATGTGCCGAAAGCCACACATTAGGTCATTTCATTGCTCTACGCGAAAATTTATTGTTTTTTTAAAATTTTTTATTGAATAATAATATTAAAAATAAAATGACCACCAAACCTATTCTATTTATTTGGGGGACCCCATGAACTCAAACTAATACCCCACTATCGAAAGGATGTGTGTTGTGATCTTTTTTTTATTTGGATGAAAATATAAACGATGAAATATCACATTAGATAGTCACACTTTCCAAAATCTATGCTCTTGAAATTATACATGGATTAAAATCAAAATGAGGGAATGCTAAATTATTTGATATTCAATTTTAAAGTGTACAATTTCTATTATCACGTTCAAGGTTAAATAAAATTTTCCTTCCATTAAGGCACACTTTTTTTCTTCAAATCATTCATTTTTTTACACAAAAGTAATTTTATTTTATCTCTCCCCAACTTAAAATAACACTATCCCCAGTGTTTAAAGAAATGAAATTTTAGAAGAAAGTAGAGGCAAAGAATGGGAGTTCAAAAAGGAAATTGAAAACGAGTATCATGGAATGAAGTCACCTAGTGGTTGAAGTTGAAATTCTTATTGATTCCTTTTCAGTACTTTGATATCCATGTCACTTGTAGAGTTCCCTAGTAGAAAAAGGAAAAAATAAAAAAACAAACAAACAAACAAAACAAAACAAAACAATATATATATATATATATATAAAATTAAAATAAAAGTATATATATAACAATTACAGAATAAGAAATCACAATAAGTTATAGGTCAGTGGTAAGCGTGCGCCCCTGTCTCCCTTCGGTCCCTGGTTCGAGTCCCTGCGACTTTACCAGTTGTGATGGGGTTTTCCCCACGACCTACGATGTGGCCTTTTAATTTTTTTTATTATATATATATTTTTTATTTTAACCTACAAATACATAAAAATAAAATTAACTGATGATACATTGTCTTCTTTTTAAATTTTTTGGTAAGGTATTACTCAAGGACCACACCACGTGACACAGATGAATATAGTGCTCCCCTTTCATACCCATACATACTCATAATAGAAGAATAGATCAACATTCTATTTTTTATTATTATTTTTAAATAACAAAATGATTCATTAATCCTATTTGAAAAATAAATATTATTTCAAAAATTTTGAAAACATGAAAACCATGGGTTGCCTCCCATGCAACACATTTTTAACGTCGTTAGCTCGACATGAACCCCCCAACTTACCCAATACCAACTTTAAACATTTTAAGGACCACATGTTTAACCAATTCAACTAGGTTGAGATTGATTCTGTGTTTAAAATTTGTTTCATTAACAAACCTATGTTCTAAAATGAGTGGGTAAATCCAAGGAATATTAGATATGGTTGATCTAGTTGCTTCTCTAGTCTTGCCTAAGACATCAATAATCATTCCTACATTTTCTTTTTCAATAGAAGATTGAATTAAAACAGAAATTTCATGGTTATACCATATGAAGGGATACTTTAGTGGGTAAATAAGGATAATAATTTTGAGCTCGGTTTGGATAGTACATTCAAACAGATGTTGAGATTTTAAATCCAACTCAGTTTATTTTTCCAAATTTATCAAAAAAATTGGTTCCTTTTGAATAGAAGATTCAAGAACCAAATTTTAAAGATTAGTGTTAGGTATGGGTATGGACTCAATGTTTTTTATTCCTCCCGATGTTTCAATGATTGGTGTTTATGAAAATTCATCAATGGAGCTATAATAGGAGAACTTAATCCACTATGTCAAATTTTCCTATTTTGAATCCAAAAAATCAATTTTCTTTTGATTTAAAGACCCTTCAATAATTTATTTATCAAATTCATCTATCCCAAATCCAATGGTTGGTTGTTAAATAAATACATGAGAGGTTTTTGGGAGAAAAGAGTCTTCTATCAATGATGAGGAAGGGATATCATGAGTGGGAATGGGTTCCATAACCATCTCAAAGTTTTGTAGTTCTAATATCAATGGTGAAACCTCAAAATTAATTTTCTCCATTTTTTAACACAGTTTTTCAAGTAATGGATTTGGATTAGGATGGATAAGGGGTTGATCCAAATGTTCAATTCCAGGTGTATAATTATGTTTTTGGAATTGCACAGGAGGGTGTGCAAATTGGCTTTATAGGGATTGAAAATTATTATATGTTGGAATGTTTTGTGTATCATAGGATTTAATTTTTTTTGGTTCATTAGGTTATTGATGACCCCACCAGTAGAAATTAGGATTGTCATTTTACATCACACATGGGTTTGGGTGATCAAAGTAGGGATAGGTTCCCCATGTTTGGATTTGTTCAAAATTGCCTTCCATAGAAGTGAGGGGGTGAGAACAGAGAAGTGGGATTGAAAGCAAATGATGCTAGTGTATAAGATAACTTACTTAGGTCCCTATAAATGGTTCCAAAATTTGATTCATGCTCTAAGTTACCCAAGAGATGAAGGTAGAATGGTCCTTGTAGTTTAGCTTGGGTTATCGAATCCTCAGAGACCTAAGAAGTAACCTACAAACACATACATTCTATGGATTTTTTTTGAATATAAAGTGGCCAACTTGAGTTGATTTTATATGGGTTTAAGGAATCAATAATAGATTTATGTTAATTCAAATTAAGATAATGAGTTGATCCTAGGTTATCGCTTGGGGTGGATTAGATGAATTCCTTTTTTAATGATTTCAATTTCTTATATTTGAGATGGGTTCATTTAAGAAGATCAAACAACATCATAACTTAATGGATTAAAACCTACACCATTTAATAATAATCACCTATACACTTGAAGTATCAAATTTTTTAGCACATCAAGGTAATGTTTCGTATTATCACTTGAAGTGTGTGGCCTTAAATTCAACAAGTATGAAGGAGTTTAAAGATCTTCAAAAAAAATTATCAATTAAAATAAGTGATTAGAAATTAATGGAGTGAGAAATAACATCCAAAACATCCCCTTGATACTCCCTTGGATCAAACCATAAAATATTTATCCCTCCATTGATTCTATGGTTTCAATGGAATCAGAAAGTAGATTCATGAGGGATGAATTGGAGAAGTAAAAAAACAATAAAAAGAAAGTAATCACTCCACCATTATGTGAAGAATATCACAAGGTATGGTGTGAATAAATTCACACTTTAAGGAAACAATATCAAATTGATAAGAAGAAAAATAGAATAAGAGGAAATAAAGAAATTTTATAATGAACTAAGGTGATTTGAACAACTTACATGAGAAAGAAGAACGTTACAATTCCAAATCTACACAATAACATTACAATGAAAACAAAGCTCCAAGGATCCTCAACTCCTCTACCACCATTGCCTTAAATAGAAAATTTTGAAACCTTGGGTTGATCTTACAATAGTGTAAGTCACCTTAATTAATGGTGGTGGGCCTAGGTGGGTGGAAATTTAAGATAGAGTAGACTTTTCCACCCTTGACCCGTAGTGGCATCCATCTTGCTTCCAACAAATAGTTGCACCTGAAAGACCTTATAGATGGCATAATTGGAGTGGGAAATAGAAGAAAAAAATGAATCTCAGGATGAACCATATATTTCTGTAAAATTTCATCCCAAAAGAATATTTTTTTGGAGATATGATTAAATTGGTGGGTTGATTTTATGGGCCTCAGAATCTGGCCCGTAATTTTATCTCCAAATTGGTCCGCCTTAATAACCACCTTGAAGTCCAAATTAGAACTTTCTCATGCAGTATGATTTGTTCCTCAATATTTCTTCTAGAATTCCATGAAATTTGGGATTTATTGGGACTGTATGTTGGGCCCCACATTCTCATCATTGGGCTGGTGTCCAATCTACCGTCTCCAGAATTATTTGCATGAAATCCCATTTTGATGGTCTTCCAATGTGAATCTTCCAACACTTCACCAGTATGAATTGTTCCCAATATAATTATAAACCTAAAAATTTTATTTTTAAATAAAATCAATATCATTGGGTACTTTAAATGATGTTAAAAAAATGTTCCACATAATAGTGCATTTTAAGAAGGAATTACAATCATAATGTGAAATGATGTTCAAAGTGTAAAATGAACTAAAATGGTGTTTATGAATAATAAAGAACATGAATATTATATATTTTAAAAATTAATATTATCCTCATTTAGAGGCTAATCACACCCCCTAACTTGAGTTTCTCTAGTCCCAAGCAAAATATATCTCAGCAATATGAAATTAGAATTCCATTTTCCAAAAACACTTTAATACACAATTATCACCAAAAACCCTTATACCAAAAAATCATGAAACCCATAAAAATATTTTAAAACATGATAGTTTCATAAGAAGATATCATTCCCAAGCCCATTCCTTTGTTCAAATTCATCTCCACATTTCATCTAATATCAATTAAGAGTGATGATGTGTTGTGCATCACATTAGACATAGGGGTTCATCTTTATTCAAGAGGGAAATGATGGAAGTGCTAGGTGGAATCAAATTTCAATATTAAGATAAATATTCAATTTTTTATTGTATTATTATTTTTTGATTTTTCAATTTTTCCATGGTACTTGAAATTGCACTCAAAAGAGTCAACCCCTATAGCGAGACTTTGCCGATGACTCCTAGGCTCAAAGACCTTAGGGCACCAAGTGAATCCCATATACTCGAGCATCATATAGAGTTAACTCAGTCAAAAAAACAATTCAATTGACCAAAAATAGAGATAAAATTACTAAATCTGGGCCAGACAACTATGGAGTCACGATCCCCAGGTGCCTAAAGCCATAAATTAGGTCATTTCATTGCTCTACACCCAAATTTAATGTTTTTTTTAATTTTTTTATTGAATACTCATATTAAAACTAAAATGACCACCAAACATATGATATTTATTTGGGGTACCCCATGAACTCAAACTAATACCCCACTATCCAAAGGATTTTCATTGTGATCTTTTTTTTATTTGCATGAAAATATAAACGATGAAATGTCACATTAGACAGCCATAATTTCCAAAATCTATGCTCATGAAATTATACATGGATTAAAATCAAAATCAGGGCATGCTAAATTATTTGATATTGAGTTTTAAAGTGTACAATGTCTATTATCATTTTCAATGTTAAATAAATATTTCCTTCTATTAAGGCACACTTTTTTTTTAAATCAGTCATTTTTTTAAACAAAAGAAATTTTATTTTATCTCCCCCCAACTTAAAATAACATTATCCCCAATGTTTAAAGAAAAGAAAATTTAGAAGGGGGTAGAGGCAGAGAATGAGAGTTCAAAAAGGAAATTAAAAATGAGGATCATGGAATGAAGTCACCTGGTGGTTGAAGTTGAAATTCTTATTGCTTCATTTTTAGTCCTTTGATATCCATATCACTTGCAGAGTTTCCTAGTAGAAAAAGTAAAAAAGAAAAAAACAAAAAAACAATCAAAACAAATATATATATATTTATATAAGAAAAATTAAAATAAAAGTTTATATATAAAAATTATATAATAAGGAAGTACAATAAGTTTTAGGTCAGTGGTAAGCACGCACCCCTGTCTCCCTTCGGTCCCAAGTTGGAGTCCCTGCGGCTTTGCCGGTTGTGACAGGGTTTTCCCCAGAACCTACAATGTGGCCTTTTAATTTTATTATATATATATATATTTTAACCTACAAATACATAAAAATAAAATTAACTGATGATACATTGTCTTCTTTTTAAATTTTTGGGTAAGGTATTACTCAAAGATCACACCACGTGACACAGATGAATATAGTGCTTCCCTTTCATACCCATCCATACTCATAATAGAAGAACATGTCAAAAGTCTATTTTTTTTAAATATCAAAACAATTCAATAATCCTATTTGAAAAATAAATATTATTCCAAAAAGATTTCAAACATGAAAACCATGGGTTACCTCCCATGCAGCGCATTGTTTAACATAGTTAGATCGACAAGAACCCACCAAATTACCCAATACCAACTTTCAAAATTTTAAGGACCACATGTTTCACCAATTCAACTAGTTTTAGAGTAATTTTGTGTTTAAAATTTATTTCATTAACAAAACTATATTCTAAAATGAGTGTTTAAATCCAAGGAATATCAGAAATGGTGGATCTAGTTGCTTCTCTAGTATTTCCTAAGACATCAATAATCATTCCTACATTTTATTTTTAAATAGAACCATGGATTATAAGTTAAAGGTCATGGTTATACCATATGAAGGGATAATTGAGTGGGTAAGGAAGGATAATAATTATGAGTTGAGTTTGGATAGGACATTCAAACACAGGTTGAGTTTTTAAATCCAACTCAGTTTCTTTTTCAAAATTTATCAAAAAAATTAGTTCCTTTTGAATAAAAGATTCAACCACCAAATTGGAAAGATTAGTGTTAGGTATGGGTATGGACTCAATGTTTTTGATTCCTCCTGATGTTTTATTGATTGGTGTTTCTGAAAAATCATCAATGGAGCTATAATAGGGGCACTCAATCCACAATGTCAAATTTTCCTCTTTTGAATCCAAAAAATCAATTTCCTTTTGATTTAAAGACCCTTCAATAATTCATTTATCAACTTCATCTATACCAAATCCAAAGGTTGGTTCTTCAATAAACACATGAGATGTTTGTGGGAGAAAATATTCTTCTATCAATGATAAGGAAGGGATAACATGAGTGGGAATGGGTTCTATAACTGTCTCAAAGTTTTGTAGTTCTAATATCAATGATGAAACCTCAAAATTAATTATCTACATTTTTTGACATAGTTTTTCAAGTAATGGATGTGGATTAGGATGGATAAGGGGTTTATCCAAATGTTCAATTCCAGGTGGATAATTATGTTGTCGGAATTGCACAGGAGGGTGTTTAGATTGGATTTGTAGGGATTGAAAATCATTATATATTAGAATGTTTTGTGTATAATAGGATTTAAAACATTGTGGTTCATTAGGTTGTTGATGACCCCACCAGTAGAAATTAGGATGGTCATTTTACATCACACATGGGGCTGGGTGATCAATGTAGGGATAGGTTTCCCATGTTCGGATTTGTTCAAAATTGCCTTCCATAGAAGTGAGGGGGTGATAACAGAGAAGTGGGATGAAAAGAAAAGGATTATAGTGTATAAGATAACTTACTTAGGTCCCCGGAAATGGTGCCAAAATTTTATTCAGACTCGAATTTACCCAAGAGATGAAGGTAGAAGGGTCCTTGTAGTTTATCTTGGGTTATCGAATCCTCAGAGACCTAAGAAGTAACCTACAGACACGTACATTCTATGTATTGTTTTTGGATATGAATTGGACAACTTGGGTTGATTATATATTGGTTTAATATATCACTAATCAATTTATGTTAATTCAAATTAAGATAATGAGTTGATCCTAGGTTATTGCTTGGGTTGGATTGGATGAATTCCTTTTTTAATGATTTAAATTACTTATATTTGAGATTGGTTCATTTAAGAAGATCAAAAAACATCATCTCTTACTGGTTTAATACCTACATCCTTTAATACTAATCACCTATACACTTGAAGGATCAATGTTTTGAGTACTTCAAGGTAAAGGTTCGTGTTAACACTTGATGTGTGTGGCCTTAAATTCAACAAAGATGAAGGAGTTTTAAGATCTTCAAACAAAATTCTAAATTAAAATAAGTGATTAGAATTTAATAGACTGAGAAATAACATCCAAACCAAACCCTTACTAATCCCTTGGATAAAACCATAAAAAAGTTATCCCTCCATTGATTCTATGGTATCAATGGAAGCGGAAAGTAGATTCATGAGGGAGGAATTGGAGAAGTAAAAAAAAAAGAAAGAAATAACTCCACCATTGTGTGAGGAATATTACAGGGTATGGTGTGAATAAATTCACACCATAAGGCAACAATATCAAAGTGATAAGAAGAAAAATAGAATAAGAGGAACGAAAGAAATTTTATTAAGAACTAAGGTGATTCGAACAACTTACATGAGAAAGAAGAACATTACAAAGCCAAATCGACATAATAACATTACAATGAAAAAAAAGCTCCAAGGATCCTAAATTCCTCTACAAAAACTGCTTAAATAATAAATTTTGAAACATTGGGTTGAGCCTACAACCATGTATGTCACCTCAGTTAATGGTGGTGGGCCTAGGTGGCTGGAAATTTAAGAGAGAGTAGACTTTTCCACCCTTGACCTGAGGTGGCATCCAACTTGCTTCCACCGAACATATGTGCCTGAAATACCTTCTAGATGGCCAAATTTGAGTGTTCTATAAAATAAAGAAATGAATATCCTAATATCCCCTAGATTTCTGTAAAATTTCATCCCAAAAGAATATTTTTTTTGAGATATGATTAAATTGGTGGGATGATTTTATGAGCCTCAGAATCTGGCCCATAATTTTATCTCCAAATTGGACCACCTTAATAAATACCATGAATGCTAAATTATAACTTTATAATGTAGTATGATTTGTTCCTCTATATGTATACTATAATCCCACGAAATTTTTGCTTCATTGGGCCTGTATGTTGGGCCCCACATTCTCATCAGTGGGCCAGTGTCCAATCTGCCTTCTCCAGAATTGTTTGCATGAAATCCCATTTTGGTGGTCTTATAATGTGAATATTACAACACTATACAAGTATGAATTGTTCCCAATATAATTATAAACCTGAAAATTAAATATGAAAATAAAATCAAGATCATTGGGTACTTTAAATGATGGTAAAAAATGTACCACATAATAGTGCATTTTAAGAAGAAATTACAATCATAATGTAAAGTGATGTTCAAAGTGTAAAATGCACTAAAATGACATTTATGAATAATAAAGCACATTAATATTATATATATTAACAATGAATATTAGCCTCATTTAGTACATAATATAGAACCAACCAACATGCAACTCATTTAGTGCGCAAACAAGGACCACCAATGGCCACAATTTTCAGTAGGGCGTTTAGCCAGTACATTTCACATTATACACATCAATATCAAACAGTAATAACATACGAACAAGTGGAAACCAGTGAGTAATAAGATAAAACTCACCGTGAAGGTGTCGTTCATCACACAGTAGAGGTGCGTTCGTGGCAGAGGAGAGGCGCACAACAGAGGAGATTTCCAACTGAAAAGAGAACATAAAAATAACAGAAACCCATGAAAATAAAATAATCTAAAACTGAGTACACAATTTACAACATCCCAAAACCCCCAAGAACCCACTAAAACCGAAACCAACCCACACCATGGTTAAAAAAACCTTAAGATAACAAGAAATTATAGAACCGACCTTTGATAGAATGAGTTTAACAGACTTTTAAAATATTAAAGATGAACATACAATGGAAACAAGGTTGAAACCAGTAAACATTATATATTTCATTCCTATTACTAAAATTAGGACCCTGGCCAAGGTTTCATACACTGGAGGCAGCGGCAAGATGGATCAACAAAATTAACTTTGTCCTAGAAGTGAAGTACCCAAGATGGATCACCAAAATTATCCCTATTAAGAAAAATAACAGGTATAATAGGGTCCTCATTAACTTTAGAGACCTTAATTTACATTTCCAAAGGATGATTTCCCATTACTGATCAAATAAATCTTGACTGATGCAACTAATAGTTTCCAATCCCTTTCTATCATTGATAGGTACTTGGGGTACAATAAAATCAATATGGACCTTGGATATGAATAATCTACGGCGGAGGCATCCGCATAGGAGGCAGCGGCGGCGGAGGTAGTAGCTGCGGAGGCAGCGGCGGTGGAGGCAGCAACTGCGGAGGAGGATGACGGTCACAGCTGTGGTGGAGGAAGTGCAGGAGGAGTAGTAGAAGGAGGAGGAGGTGGATGAGAGGTTGCGGTGGAAGAGGGGCCTGGTTCAGCTTCTACGAAAGCTTGAACACGTGCGTGAGAGGAGGGCCTGTTAGGGTTATTAAATAAAAACCGCTAGAACATTTATCAGGGCTCGTTAAAAGCGCTGATAAAGGTATGTTTTATCTGTGCTTTAATTTTATCGCTGATAAAAGCATACATTTATCAACACTTTTAACGAGCACTTATAAAGGCTCTAGCTGTTTTTATTTAATAATTTATTTATATTCTTTTATATTTATTTAAAATGGCATATAAGATAAATATATATCTATTTATTAATAATTATAACAATAAAGAGTATATATTTATAAATATTGGTATATAATTTTTAATATATACAAAAAACATTATTTTCTATTATAAATATTTTAATTTTATATAAATTAAGAATAAAAACCTTTATCAGCACTAAAAAAGCGCTGATAAAGGGTAGATTTATCAGTGCTTTTAACTAGAGATAATAAAGGCATGCATAACCCTTTATCAGCGCATTCTGTTTAGCACTGATAAAGGGAAGCACTTCCCTTTCCCTGTTGTGTGGTACTGTAGTGTCTACATATACTGATTAAACAAGTAGGTTATCAGGGTACTATTGAATAGATACATCAACTTCCACACCAACACCAGACACCCTTTATTGCGATACAATCTCAAAACACTTTAACACTATTTCCATATTTCCCAAACCAAACCCCACATATTGAAAAAATAAACTCCAAAATTTGATCCTAAACCCAAGAAGTGTCATAACACTTTAGGGTGAGTACCCTCTTTGATACCATTCTATCATGAACTGACCCTATAGGGACCAAGACACAACTACCCCAAGACCTCATCCAATAGTCCAAGGGCTAGTGACTAGCACCAATAAGGAATATATCACACATGGGAGGCATTAACCTAAAGTACATGTATGCATGCACAAATATTCATTCCCATAGAATGTTGAAATATAAAAAAACTGATAAAAATGAATGTATACATCTATAATTCCATAACTAAAGTATGAAAAAATGTATTGGAAAACATAAAAAGGGGCCAAATACAAGCCCAACCAAAACTGGAAAGTAATATCCAACCTGCTCAAAAGGAAGATACTTCTCTCAAATGCAACACTAGTATACATCTTGGTCTACCTATCCCTAAAATATCTCCACCAACTGTTATTCCACTAAGGACTCCAAAAAAATGTATTTTGTTTACATAAGACACAACATCTATGGGAAGAGCCCATGCAAGGATCAATATAAAAATACCCAGTAGGACACACCAAAATAACCAGAAATAAAGAATTGAGAGTATTCATCTCATAATAGGATATGTCAATCAAAAAGCGATACATACAAAAAAACATCTAGATATAATCATAGTACACACATAGTCTTAAGGTAAGATCACAACTGTAAAGAAAACCTAGGATTCCTTCTCGAAGGTTTCAATGTAATGCTTGTCTAGGAGATTTCACTCCATGAGATTTACCATACCAAATAAAACTCAATTAAGAGAACATTCTCCACGATTCAGATAACACAGATGGAGTTCATATGAGATGTTATTATCATCAAGTATCACCATAATAAGTATACATTGGAAGTATAAAGAGAAGGATACATATATGAGGATAAAACCCAAGTCTATGGGGTATACCAAAAACTCAATCCGAAATAACCTGCTAAGTAGAGGATCAGATACCACATAATGTTAGTCAAGAAAATACCAAGAACTCCATGTAGGGGAAGATGATGATAGAGGACCTCAATTCAAGCCTCACCAAAGGATTCCAACAACTCTATCCAAGAATTCCCACTAAAGAGATCACTATCCTATGCATAGGATGTGATTTTATACTAACCCCTATGGAATAGTTCAAGGGAAAACACTCGACCAATACTGATATGAGGAAGATAACACAAGCTCTCAATGAAGTAAAGATAAAAAGAATGTGGAATACAACCTATCTTAAAAGGAGTATGCGACATGTCCCTAGGGGTACACGACATATCTCACTATGCCTGTAACTTCCCATGTCTTCCACTCATATGGAATTTAATTTTTGTCAATACACAGCGTTCCCCTTAGGTATATATTGTGTAAAATTCACCCTGGAACTTGGTGTGACATTCTTCCCAAGCCTGGGTACACCAGACCCATGTCTGTGTATGCAGTTGTGTTTGAGTACATGAATCTACTCATGTACTCTTTCCTACCCATATAATTCCCATATAAACAACATGTGAGGCCACATGGCCACTTGGGTGTGTACTCCCTGCACATACCATGAAGTCTGCCACATGTTACATGGTGTGTGACTAGGCACACACTCCATGCAACATTACGTGAAACACTACGTGGTCTCCCAGGAATGTATCTCTTATACACATTTAATTATATGGATAAGGTTCACACGATGTGTAAATATTTTCTCTACATTGAAAACCAAGTGCTGCCTAGAAGGGACTACATGACACGTGTTCATAGGACAACACACTGTGTAGTTGGTCTTTTCACAGAACCTGCAAAAATCTTCACACCTCTACATCCACACCTTTAGATTCTCATAGATCTACCTCCAAATATTCCTAAGAAAAAAATATAGATATGTGTGAGACAATCCTTCACTGTTGATAAGATTACAACCATTCCCATTAGTTGATAAAATACCCACTGTTGTTCCTCATCTGTGTCGTATTCCAAATTGGGACAATGAACCTCTAATTTATCAATGAATCCACTACTGTAGTCATATCCCAAAATCTTATCACCAAATATCCATCCTCGAATGGCCTGAAGACCTTAATTTTTATTTTATTATGGATAATCCCCCTTTTAAGGGTTGAAGGGGAACCCATACATGACCCGTAGGCCCAAGGCACAAGGTCTGACTGACCTACAATACATGACCCAGAGGCCCAGAGGCATACCATGCTCAATATATGACCCATAGGCCAATCCCACTTGAACTGCCCCTCCCCAGATTCTGCATCATTGATCACCTAGCTCCCCACCTTGCATTGATGATCGGCTAGGCTAGCATTGCCCCGTACAAAGCTGCACGTTGCCTGGTCCCAATGGCGGTTGCCATACCCTCTCATTCTTCCAATTCTGTTAGCTCTGCTTCTTGTGGATGCTACTCTTGTTGCTCTGATCCTCTTCTAGGGCCTGTTATGTGTGAACTGGGATACTGTATGGTATTCGTTGCCCGAAGGCCCTATGGCCCGAAGGCCTTTGATGACCCGACGGTCCTTGAGACCCGTAGGCCCAAACCGGTGGCCCGAAGGCCCAAATCAAGTGAATAGTTCCGGCTGCTACAGTACAGAACAATACTGATACAATACTTCTACAGTACACGGAAATTCGCCTCCACCCCATTTTGAACTTGGGTCTCTTGCATGCCAAGAAGGAGCCCTTACCACTCGGGTACAGGCTCGTTGGCACCAAATATCCATCCCAAATCCATGATAATGATCCTTTGCTCCAAATATAGAATGTGCAATGATCATTAACCAGATAATTATCAAATCATAGGCCAAAATAAATTGACAACGATGAACACACGTAGAATGGGGAGAGAAAACCATAAACCAAAAAAGTTAGGAATGAACCTCAAAATTTGTTTATTTTAGAATATATCTATTTCTATTGGAAATAATACTGAATAGTTATTTTAAATTAATGAAAAAACAAATAGTTATTATCTCCAAACCCTCTAAAGAGTCCATTCCAAAAAATGACCGATCTATGAATAAATCCATTAGTCATTTGGTTCACACTCTTCATGGGATAAAAAATGGGGTTAAATCTATAAATCACACATCCTACCTGGAGTTTGGATCAATTTATAATGATGAAATGTTATGTGCTTTTGTCATTTGTGAGATCTATAAACTCCCCTGGCACACGATCCTCGATCCGATGTCGTCTTCCAAGAACGCTCTCCTCAAATAGTCCTCTATGTATAAAAGGTTTAGTGTCCAACCCCAGGGTCTCTTCATAACTATGTGTTTAAATAAAAATCTAGGTTTTTTATTCAAGACAAATAAAATAAATAATTTTTTTAATTAATTTATTATTTACGCCCTTGATAAGTTTTATCCCAAATGATTGATGCTGAAAAAATTTATATCTCGCATAGGGTAAAATCCATGTTCTAAACTCAATGGTGCCATCATATTTCTGATATGGGACTAATTTTTGGAGTTATTCCACTTTTTTAGGAAAACTGAATGTGCATGATATTATATATATAATATATTAATTCTGGGCATACCAGGTCTTAGAATATCACTACTACAAAAACGGGAAAGGGAAGCGCCACCCTTTATTAGTGCTTTTTTTAGTAGTGCTGATAAAGGGGGGATTTATCGGTGCTTTTTCCTAGGGCTGATAAAATTTATATTTAAAAAAAATCATGAAAAATAATATATTGTTATATAAGTATATTTATATTGATATAAATATTATATACATTTTTTAAATATGTTTTAGATAAGTATAAATAGACTATTACATTTAATATATAAGAAAATTAGTGAAAATGGGTTTAAAATATTTTAAAAAATATTATTAATTAAAAAATTCTTAATTATCATCGATTAATGATCATCTAATAACAATCTGAAGCCACAAAAAATCAAAAAAACTGAATAAAAGATATAAAATAAGTTAAAAATGTAACTCAAACTTCAAATGACCATAACTTTTGATCTGGGTGTCCTTTTGTGCTCTAAAACATATCAAATCGAAGCTTGCGATGAGATCTACGTGGTAGTGACTGAAGGTAACCTTCAGTCACATTCTTAAAGGCCCAAAGAGGCCTATAAGGCCTCCAAAAAGGAGTTTTTAATCAGTATACCCTGATTTTTTAACATCCAAACATGTATAACTTCTGATCCGGATGTCCTCTAGGCGTGTACCACATATCATATCGAAGATTGTTTCATTTTCTTCGATTTGACCGGTTGTAGAGTTGAAACAGACTTCTGGATTAGAAGTTATGGGCATTTTAACATTCTATGGCTTTTCAAATACACATATATATGTATTTATTCATATATATATATATGTTTGTGTGTGTGTGTGTGTGTTGTATATATGTTTGTATGTATGTATTTATTTATTTATAAACACACATAAAAAATATATTTTATAAATGAATTTAAAACTAATCTTATAAATATATATTAATATACAAATAAATGTATGGATAAAAAAATAAACTAAATATATATATAAATAAATATAAATATAAATTAATATACATATAAATATATATATACTAATATATGAATAAATATATATGTATTAATATAAATAAATTTATTTATATTAATATGAATCTATATTAATATACGAATAAATATAACTATATATATATAAATAAATATAAATATATATTAAAATACAAATAAATATATATACTAATAAATGAATAAATATATATCTATTTATATAACTAAATATATTTATATTAATATGAATCTATATTAATATAAGAATAAATATAACTATATATATATATATCATTAAATAGAAAAAAACGAAATAACTTAGTGGTAAAGGTGCAGTCCCGCAAGGGGGGAGGTCGCTGGTTCGAGTTCGGGTGGAAGAAAGGAGTGGTGCCCAGGCATGTGGGGGATAACGCAGGCAAGGGAAGTGCATGAGAAACTCACAGGGGGTCTGCCTAGCACTGATAAAGGGGGGGGGGGGGTCAAGCACTGTTAAAATATCCCCCCCGCATTATATATTCTTTTTAACTTTTTTTTAATTTTTTTTGACTTTTATCAATGCTTAAAAAAATAATTGATAAAGGAACCCTTTTATCATCACTTATTTTAGCACTGATAAAGGGGCCTTTATCAGTGATTTTCTGAGCACTGATAAAAGGGACCTGCCTTTATCTTCGCCTCAATTAACAATGCTTTTTCAGCACTATTAATGCAATTTTCTAGCATTGATAAAATCCATATTTGTAGTAGTATCTCATACTACCTCAATGTATAGATTCATAAATATTCATAGAAATATTTCAAATTCATACACAAAAAAAAATTGTACATTTGTAAAAATATTCTTAGCTAATCATGGGGTGGTGAGATATGTTTTTGATCATTTCATTAGTTGGAGAACAACGAAGATGTGATTTTTCTACCTGTTTGAAAAGTGAAGACATATAATCCTTTATTGAATTAGAAAAAGGAAATGAATGACCATTCCTAGTTGAGTCACATGAGATGTGTCTATATACATGGATTAGGGGAAAGTGATGTACTCATTCACAATATAAATGACATGCGATGTATTCATCAACATGGTCTATCTATTTTAGAGAATCAAGAAAAGAAGAGTTTACCTATACTAGATAAACATGTTCTATATTTGGTGGTAACTCAGTATCATGGAAAAAGGGATTATATAAGTATACATATGATGTATATAATACATCTTTTGGTGGAAATTGTTGAATAAATACAAGAGTATGTTTTATGGAGATCACCCCAGATCCATCAGTTGATTGAGTAGCATTGATTCTTTGCTAAAAGACACTCTTTGCTTACATATATGAAGTAATTATTTCATAATTTTTTCAATGATACTAAGGCCTGAAAGGTCACGTCGTTAGGACTTTGGATAAGGATTATGTTTTGGAATTTTTTTTATCTAAAATGAATAGATTTCGATGAAACCATATAAAAAATTAGTTTTAAATGGATTCATAGAGCTGTTTTTTACATGAAGTCCTCATGAATTTTAGTGAAAATGGGAGATTGTTAGTTATGAACTAAAAACATATGTACATGATTAATATGATAGAATATGATTCACCCAATGTTTTAGGCCAAATTCATGCATCATTCATCTCATAATTCGAGTTAATGCATCTACCACATATGCAGGTCTTTATGTTCATGCATCTTCCCATGCAGTTTCATAAGTTATAATTCATTATGAATGGATTAAATGACTTTAATTCATTAAAGTAATTAAATAAATAAGTCCAATGAGAATAAATGTATACCAATACATTGAATATGGATGGAATGTTTCATTAATGAAACATATTGAACATGTTTATATAATGTGATGAGATCCCCTATATTGGGAACAACTAATTGCATGGAAGACACATGAAACCCTATTCCTCATGAGATTCATTTTATCCATAGGTGAAGGTGCTATCACCCCTTAAATATTTATGGATCTTCAATAAATGTTAAGATATCATTTGGTCAATGAAATCCCCTAAGAGATATGAGATTTTTGTTTGCTGCTCTAGTGATAAACATCAAGCATACTCAATACAAGATTAAATACGAAGATTTCTATTATCAAGGTATGAATGTTTATATTATTAATTTATATTACAAGGAAATTTTATTGGGGATAGATCATAAAAATTTATGTATTTTATTATACTTCCTTCATTCATTCGATGAACCCCTAAAACCCATCGATTTCATTTTTGATATACATGTTAGTGTGGTGGAAATCCAGATGGTCTATAAAATATAAAATTACAATTCTATAATGATAATTTTAATCCATTCATCTTGTGTAAATTATTATAATTTGTAAATTTATCAACACTCATGGGTTTTTTACACTATAATATTCCATGTATTAAATGTATTCCACTTTAGATGATGAAATAACCATGACATGTCAAAATTAATACAATTAATTACATTATGATCAAACATACCATAAAAATGAATCTATTCCTTATATGTTGGTGTTATAGACATCAAATTATAAAATTTTTATTTTAAATTTCAAATCAATAAATTAATATCTTTTTTGGAAACAACTTTGTTAACTTGAAATATTCTTCCTTTAATATATTTTAATTGGTAATTTATATCCAACATGTTAAATATGTATTTAAACTCCTCAAAAGACTTATCTCTATAACTCTTATCATATATTGAAACAAACAAATTCTATCCTATAAAATTTAACCCATCATATATTAATTTCACTAATAAATATTTTGGGATATAATGGTGTAGATTTTGTTGAAAAGATTCCTTACATTCTTCCAAATCTCATGTAATGGATCATACTATTTTTTTAAAAAAATATATATCATTTTACATAAGTCTATTAATATCTTGGTAGGATGAAACATTTTAATAACAAAATTATTGATGTCTTCCCATGAAACAAAATAATTTTATTCTTATTATAGAATTTTTTTTGTTCATTTCCATTTTTGTAATAGGTAATCAATCTCACCCCTAACACGACCACAAAAATTATTTATAATGGAAAATATTACATAGTTATAAAAAAATTCTTGATTAATCCTAATGAATTCATTAAAGATATCCCATTATATATTTTTATGTATTGAATACGATGATGTTTTAATTTACATGTCCTTACATTTTCTATCAATATAATAATGGGTATATCCTCAAAATCTCATGGTGTTGGTAAATATCTTAGAATTTGATATTTTTTCTTAATAGGTTAGTTGAATAAATCCTATAATTATGAGAATTTAGTAATTTGAATCACTCTAAGTGAAACATGATCTCTATATGTTTAGATTTTTTATATTTATTGAAAAATAATTCAATTTGTGGAAGGATTGATAAAAAAAAATATACACATAATGATCTTACTATGCACATGATTATACCTAAAATGAAGATATCTCCAATTTGAATACCAGTACCAAAATGTGTGAACATATAATTTATATATGAAATAGTTTTTATATCTATATATATATATTTTAAAAATATATAAATAATTAAAATGACACTAATCATGCTTGACTAATATGATGTAGTGTAAAATAAATCTCCTTGAATTTTTAAATGAGAATTTAGTTATATTAAATTGTAACAACCATGTTATCTCTTTTGGTATGAAATTAATTTGACCAACTTATTTAATTCTGAATAAAGAATAAAAACATTATATAAAATGGGATTTATATGTGTGATTCATAAATGTAATTTAAATATTCCAGGTATTTATGCATGATATTTTTTATAAAATGTAGGAATGCATCTTGAAGAGGGTAATATGGATAGAGAGATACAAAATTTTAAGGGTGAAATTAGAATTATAGATTGTAAAATAAATATTCTTATAGAATATTTATTGAACTTATAGTAAGAAACATCACACTTTCCTTAAGTAATCCATCACATTAACCTTATACTTACTTTTGAGACCACAACTATAATGATATGACCATGGGGCCCAAATATTAAGCCCTGCACAACACTTTTACATGGCCTCAAGGGAATACCCATAATAACAAGAGGCTAGAATAATGTTTCAATGGATAAGATAAACCATTGTGAAATGATTTTCCCTTAATAAATAAATAAAAATGAGAAATGAATCATATGAAATGTAGATACCTTATATTAAAAAACTTTATGAATTGATAATATAAATAAGAATAAGTCACATATATTGAATTTGAAGTAGAAAAACATATGTGTACTCAAATAAAATAAAATAAGTTTAGGTAAAATCTACAAAATCCTCCTACCATGTCTTAAAATTAGATCCATGGCTCTCTAATGACTATAAAATCAAACTTTCTTTTACATGATTTATAACCATTTATGTCTAATTTACCACTATAGTTCACCTATAAGGGGGTCTATATAATCTTAGTATAATTTAATTATCACACTAATAAATATCTAAGAATTAGGATAACCCTAAATTTGAATCTAATTAATAATGATAAATAATAATAGTTATATCCAAAAAAATTATTAGCAAAATCATTTCAAAGAAAAAGTATCAAAATCAATGATTTTAGAAGAATTTACTCAAATATCTAAATTTCATGGAAAATAAATTGAAAACAAAAAGGGAATAATTATCCATTACAAGGCATAAAAGGGAATAATTAATTTAATAATATATAACCAATATATAAAACTATATGTTTTCACAAAACTTGAAAAAATATTTTTTTAAATAAAAATCATAAAAATCACTCCATATCTAGATAAATCAGCCATTCCAAGGCATAAAAGGGAATAATTAATTTTATAATAGATAAAGAATATATAAAATTATCCCTATAAAACAATTCATCACGCCTTTATACATTTAACTCCATACCATCCACTTTTACACGACATTGAATGACTTGTTGCCTTTTTACCATCAATCACCATAACAAACACACTCTATATGTTCCATGCCTAAAAATGGTAGAAACATAGAGGTTTTAAAAATAGGTTTAACTAGAACCATGTTGAAAAACAATACTCACATAATGTGGGAATATCAAATAAAATTCATTTAAATAATTTAATAAAAATAAACTATTAACTAGGTATTTCACAAAAAGTTTATCAAATATTATATTACAGAATAAAATATGAGTTTATCATAAAACAATAGATAGTAGAATCATTTAACATTCATTATAAATCAATAAATAAAAAATTAATTATCCAACTCATAGAATGTTTTGAAACCACCTATAGGAGCTTTTATGTTTTAACAAAACTTTTTAACTAGACGATCCTTTCAAAATTAACTGCCATGTCTTATCATAAAAATCATTCATAATCCATAATTTATAAAAATAGTTTACTTCTAAAAAATTCAACATAGATAATGCCACATTGGAAAGAACCTGTGTTACTCTTTTATCAAGAGTACATGACCCCCAATATGTTACCCGAAACCTATTCCATTTGGAACAATGTGTGTAACTCTTAATATATAAGGTCTAGAGGGAAAAGAGTTAGAAGGGAAAAGTGACACTGAGTGGGATAAACCCATGAATATTCATAATTCCCCATACAAAATATCCTAAAATATATATTTCAACCTGATTTTTTTGGGAGGGGACAAAATATGAGTTTTATATCATATCATCTTCTGCAAAAACCTTATATATAAAAACTAAAATATATAGATAAATCCAATATAAAAACCATAATCCACCAAAAAAAAACACATGCCTTATTATTTCATTCCATAAACCATTACATACATGTTCTACTATCACCACAATTACACATGAAGTCTTGAAAAATAAGAGACAGAAATCCTAACATATATAACTTATTTTCTATTTCACATAACTCCTAAATAATGTTATATAAAAAGACATTTTTAATTTTTGAATTACATCCCAGTAAAATCCTCTTAACCCTCAATATAACTCCATCCAAAAAATCAGATAATAGAATATAATTTCTAATAATAAATTAAACGTTTAAAAATCAAATCCAGTATTCCCCAGTTGACATGTCTTAGTTATTTCATAGAAACATTTCTCCAAATAATTTCTTTAGTTACTATAATAACATTGAAATTGTGATGACAAACTACACACTTGTCAAATTATCCCTAAAAAATGATTTATTTAAATAATAAATATAATAATAATTATAATAAAATTATGCAAATATTATATTATAGATAAAACTGAAATTTAATAACAATAGAATTTCAACATACTTTGATAAATAAATTAATGATAAAACTAATTTTATGAAATGAACTAAAAACATTTGTATTAAAATTCCCTCCAATATATAAATTTTTACCCTCCAAAAGAAATTGGGTGGTTTCACTTGTCAAAAAATGTTTCCACTATTTATATTATATAGATTCCCTCACCTAGGTTTCCTCTTGAATTTGTTCATATTTCTATAAAAATTTAAGTAGTAGAATCATAAAACATTTATGAATATTTTATACTAAGTACGTAATTTTAATAATTTTTTCATATGATATACATACTCTTAGCTCATCTACTTCTCAATCCAATACCTAAGACTAATAAAAAATTATTTAATTTAGAAATATAGAAAAAAATTTAGATTACCATATAACATCATGCCGCACCACCACCAGAATTATGTTATTGTCTTGTTGTGATATTATTATCAAAATTTTAAATTTTGGGAAATGACTTAACAATTAGATGAATGAGTGGAAAAAATATGTAACAACCTTACTGGTTACCGATGATCTACTATTATTCATTGACAAGTCAAACATTAAGAGACATATTTTGTAATATACTTCTTCATTTTGGATGACTAAAATATTAATTGGATATCCCAAAAAATCTTGACATCTTTAGGATACATCACCCATATCGAATGGTAAAAATATTCAAGAACACGTTTCTTTAATTTTATAGGAACTAGTATCTGACCACTAAAAAATAGCTCTAAATCCAATGTAATTGTTCATTCAGTAGTTATTCCCCCACCATAAATGGCGTCCCTTATTATTTAATACTCATCATCTAATAATTATTTCTATCTCACTTGTTCCATTATAATTGAGGTTATATTAGGACTTATAAGAAATATAACATCTATTTTTTTTTAAATTTTCATATGAAGGTCTTCCAACAATAGCATCAACTACAATTCGTTTCCAAAATACTTTACTACTTTGGTAGGATTATTTCTACCCAAATAATTTTCCAATTAATTTCCCTTCAAAGGTTTATATGTAAGTTCATAATAAATTTTTTGAAGATACATAACTCATGTATGCTTTCTCATATTGAGATCACAATGTGATGAAATATATCTGAAACTATTTTAGTCTATATATACAATATTTTTTTTATTAAAATATTAATTAATCCATGTATTAAAAGAATGAAAAAAATATCAATTCCAAATCATGAATAAGAAAATTATTTTTAATGGGGTCTTAATTCCCATTACCTATATTCCATGTTTTGTCCTCCATGCTTCAAAATGCATCCTAAACCCAACTTTGATTCATCAAAATTTACATTCTATGAAAATAGTGGATTAGGAAATATTAAATTAGGATTGGTATGAGACTTTTATTCAATTATTAAATATCCTATAATATAAAGAAAGAAATATTAATATCTCAAATATGTTCTTTAGTATTTATTAGGACTTCATTACTTTTACCCACTAAGGATTCACTGAAATCCCATTACCAAAGTCTATGTTACCATGAAATTTTATTTCATTAATCCATAAGTGTATCTTTTAGAACATATCATAAATATTATAATGTCATAAGCATTATAATTGAATAACTCTAAGAATTCCTTAATTTTTTATATTTATGAGTATATTAAAATTTCATCTCTAAAAACTACCACAATTCTATAAATTGTTTTTAGAAGATTATGTCTGTCAATTCTATAAATACAACAGCTGCATTACAGACCTTGATATGAATGAACATAATTTCTTCACTGATATAATTACATCTAAATATATTTTTTAAAATATCCACTTACATTACGCTTAACCAAATATACCCAATCCAATGGATAATCATAAATAACTAAAAAGATCTCATTATTTGGTAAAACAACCCATCAATTTATGGAAAATGGTAATTATTTTTTTTCATTACTTGGTTTAACCTCTAATAGTTAATGAATTAATGAAATCTATTATCATATTTATTGTCTAATAAAACTAGAAATGATCAAGGAGAAACACTAATCTAAATGAATAACTTTTACTCAAGCTCTTATAATAAAACTATTAATTCCATTTACTATATTAGATCCATATGATATGAAGGAAATAAAATATATATTGTTATAGGTATAAGGTTAATAAAATATTCTATATCTCACCGTAGTGGATATAAAATAAAATAATTAGGGAAAACTTCTAGATACTAACCCAAAAATATTAGAATCATAGTTTATTCCATACTCACCATTAATAAGATAACTAACCCTAATATATGACAAGATATATATTGAAATTCCCTCCTCATAAAAAATGCACTAATTTCTGGAATAATACACTATCCCTTGAATATTTTAGTGGTCACAATAGTTAAAAAAATATTTCATATAATAGTTTCTTTCATCACTGAATTTAATAATCCAATCGAGTCATATTATTATTTTATATATTTTACATTCAATTTAGAAAAATATCCCATGAAATTTATGGGTAATCTATCACTATCACGTAGGTTATCCACCTAAAACCATGCCCAAACCATTATTTTAGTAGGTTATCGATGTTTATATAATTTGATATCATTTTAAATTATAATCCTATGTGATCAAAAAATAATTAAAATATAAATTAACTTGATTATCTCATATCAAAAAGTAGAAATAATGATAAAAAAAATCAAAAGATTACCTCACACACGAGAAGGTATTTTATTAACCTTTGTATCCTTTGTTTCATAATCAGCTTGAAGGAGATTCCATAATCATATAAGGTGATAAAATTTGTTCATTATAATTTCATCCCATTATATAATGTCTTCTTGATCAAATAATAACTGGTCTATAAATTTTCATCTTCGATTCCTATATGTGGTTTTACACCCCCACATTTTTTCTCATGATAATACCCATAATAATTCTTAATGTGGATAACCATTCAATATTTTATGCATATAAAAGGTGGAGATTAACAATTTATCATAAAATGCACCACTTTAAAAAACAAGAAATAATCTATGGGATTATTCTTCTAAGAGAAGTGAGAATATGCATTTTTAGGTTTCATTGAAATTTTTATCCTCCTTCTATTTTAGCCAACATAGGTCTTCCTTTCGCCACCAAACCAAGAAGGAAAGCAGTTTCATTTTAAATACTAGTTATGTCTACCATTATTAAAGATTATCAAACCATCCAATTCATTATAAGTGGGTTGATTTAGTAAAATAATCCATACATATATTTTGATCATAGTTTCATATCAAACCTTTGATCTATAATATTTCCATTCATTATTACTTCTGGTGCATACTTTAAAATCACAAAAAAATTCATACCAAATCCATAACATACATTCTTTATTTATAAAAATACATGAACTACTTAGATATATAAAATTTAGTTCATCTTGGTAGTATTTATCACCAATGACCTTCTAGAAAGTTTTCAAGTCACAATCTTTGTCTAGATTTTCTTCTTCAATGAATTCCAACAATTTCATTGTAAATCCATATAGAAAATAAGGATTAAATTAAAAAATTATGGTATCTAGTGTTCTATATAACTTAAAGGATCATTTTATCATCTCTTTCCACTCCTTGAATTTCTCTATCTGGATATTTTAGTTGATAGTTAGTGGTTGTTTCTTTAGAAATTATATTTCTTAGTCTACCTCCCTTAGAACATCCTAATTTCATTATTTATAGTCACATTTATAGTTTATATAATTTTATTTAATAATAAAGGATGTACATGGGAATTTTATCTCACTATTTTCTCACACTCATATGAGATCCCTATAGGTGGCATAATTCTATATCACATAAATGAAACAATCTAGAATGCATTGCTCCAAAATGATCATCCTTATGGGAATACATTTTTATAACAGATCTTGGTGTATTTATATAAATTTATTTTGTCTAATACTATATTTGTATACTAAATAAGAAAAATTCAATAAATTATATTTTAAGTTTCTTTTCAAAACTACATTTAAAGACTAAAAACCATAAAGTCATTAAAAATTAATTTCATCAATGAATACCCTTTTATATTTAAATCCATTTACATATAATGCATTTACTTAAATTTTCTATCATTTTTCCGAATATCTTATTATTGTTTACCCATAATGGGTTAATTTTATCTAAATAAAAACATTATACATAGCCATATTCAACTACTAATTTACCCTAATTTTTCCAGTAAATTAATGTTTGACATAAAAGGCCAACAATGACTTTTTGAGGGTAAATTTTTAGTTCTATTTACTATATTTTCTATTCTTACCAGGAATCCAATGATTTAAGTCAAAAAAATTCTGTGATACCATTTTCTCACAACCCAACATGGGAACCCAAATCTTATCTTCTGAACTAAGATACCACATTGCCTCAAACATGTTCTCCAGATAGATAGAGGTTGGAAACTAGTGAGAAGAAATGAGGTAAACTATTATGGAATTATTTACATGATGAAATAAATAAAAAATGATAAATAATGAATGTAAATTTAAAATACTTTTATTAAAAATATTTAATATTTTATAGAATAATCAAGTATAAGTTATGTAATTTAAACCTCATATAAAAAAACACATATTGACTTATAGAAAATAAAAATGGATCATATCTAAGGAATTGAATCATCCCAAAAATTATAAAAATTTTATTTATGAATCTCTAAGGATACAATAAAATAATTTTCCCTTACCCACATCGTGAATAATCATGCCTACATACCCACCAAAGTGTACAAGTAAAGAGAACTATAATATTAGTTGGATTTTACAATGAATCCAATAAATATATAAGTATAATAAAAAAACCAATATAATCTCTATTAACTATGATAAATAATTTTTTTTTATCCAAAATTTCAATTAGATAAAATCATTTCAAAATAAAAAAATATCTAGATCTAAGAGATTAAAATCATTCGCTCAAAATTCTAAATTTCTTACAACACATTATAAAATTAAACCTTGATTCTATATCTATTTAAATAAATGTTTTCATTCCCAAAAAATTTATATTATAAAACTATATGATTTAATGAAACAAAAAAAAACTAAACATTTCCTAAAAATCTCTTGAAACTCTTAGTCACTTGATAAATTAATCATTAGTAGTCATAAAACCACATAATTAATTTAATATAAAATAATATATAGCTATTTTTCTAATATATATACCATGTCATCACCTATTCACATATTTAACTCCAAACCATCTTCTTTACTATGACTTAGAAGAAATTTTCACTTTCCATCCACCACTTGTCTTATCATACAAACTCTATGATCAACACATTATCATAGAATAAGAATACTTGTTCTCAAAGAAGGTACTAGTAAAAGATATTTTTACACACACAGTAATAAGGATTGATAATATTAAATAATTTATAATTATATCATTTTATAAAACCAAACCCTTCACCATGTAATTTAAAAACAATTTTATTACAAAATAAGTAATAAAACAAAAAAATGGTTTATAAAAAAATCATGGATGAAAAAATAATTTTATAATTATAATCAATAAATAAATCATAAATGAAATAACAATATAGTATAATACATTGACGCTACCAACCTAGATGAGATTTCATGTTTTCTCAATAAATTTTAAAATGGATGATACCTTAAAGGAAATACACCATGTACCATCATAATAATACTTTATAATCCTCTGTCCATGAAATGGACTCACTTATAGAAAATTTAGAATGGCTTGTGCTACATTTTCATAGACACATGAAATTAACTGCTTAATATTGCACAACCCCAAGTATGGTCCGTGTAACTAATTTAATTTTGTAAGACCTTGTATAATACTTAATTTATGAGTTGTATAAGGATGATATTGGGAATTGAAAATATATAATGAGTGAAAAGCCACCATTCCAATTTTTCATTTCATATGAAGAATGTGGTAAAACCTCTATATGATTCATCTTTTTAGAAAAACATAAAGATATGAATTTCATGGAATTTTCCATTATCTCAAAACCTTATATATATACATATTAGAATATATTTAAAAAACTATTATAAAAACGTTAATTATTCCACAAAAAATATTATTTTATTACCTTTTGTCTACCAAGTTATCAAAGTTCTAAAATCACTACAAGCACATGATAAGTCCCTAAAATGAATAAAATGAAATTCATGCCCCTATAATTTCATGATCTAATCATAGGTAAATAAAATATAAAATTAAAGATCAGTTATATAATTTATTATCTCACATACATAATAAAATATATTTCCTAAATGAATAATTGAACTTATAGTTTTCATATACATAACTAGAGACCCACCAATTAATATTGTGTAACCCTTGAATTCTTTATAATTTTATCAAAAAGTAATTGAAATTTCCCATTTTCACCTTAATACAATTTTAAAGGTTAATAATGATAGATAATTCATTTTATTAAAAAATAATGAGATTAATTGATCCCATTAAAAATATTGAGTTTTTCATTAAATATTTTTTTAAAATAATAAAAGATGAAAAAAACTGTAAAAGGCCTTCAAATTATAAATATTTGAGAAAAATTAATTTAATTTCCATAAAAATATATGAATTAAATCTTAGTAATCACTTGTAATTGGTGGTAATCATTACTATAAGTGTCCATTTTAAAACCATCATATTATTGGGTATCCTTTCTAATTAATATCATTTCACTACATGTTTATAATAACATGAAATCTGTTAACATTCATTATATGGGGTGACTTATGATGACTCATTTATGATATAAATTTATAATATTATATAAATCAATTAATTTTATATGTTCTATTATGATCAATTATTTCCAACTATGATTGCATCATTACATATGTTGAAGGTTCCAGTGCATAATAAATGTGGAACGTTAGTACCCAACAATGGGTTTTCATTGGTTTTAATGGATACTATTTGAAGAATATGATGAGTTAAATCCTAAAATAATCTATAAAGGGTTTTTATGTTTAATTTATATATTTAATTTAAAGTAATAATAACCTTAAACTCAAAAAAATCATCATTTTGATCAATTTGGTATTTTCTCTTGTCAGATCATATTTGTGATGGAGAATCAAAACTAAGATTCCTCTATTTATATACCCATGTGATAAAAAATCATTGAACAATTATCTTGGTATTTTGAGTGTAATAATGGAATAACCCAATTCTTTATGTAATTCATGACTGATTTTAATAAAAAATTTCTTTTATTCTCTCTTATTCATGGGAGGGAGGGGTGACTCTTTTCTATCTAGGGATTGAGAGAATTCTAGAGTCTTTACATTATGAATAATGGTTTTCTTCTTTAAAATTCTATATTCTAGATTTTATACTTAGGGTTAAACAATTAATAATTCCCAATATCCCTATATGAAATCGTTTATTTTAAGTTGTCCTCATGTTAAATAATAATAATATTAATACTTAAATTATTTCTTATTAAGAGCGCTAAAATCACAGACAAATATATCATCTTTGTCTAGATAGTAACTTTACTTGTCCATCTTTCTTAAATATTATTGAAAATATAATAACAATTTTGTTAATTTTAAAAAATATATTATTTCTTCAATAGAGAAATAAATACTATATTACCTACACTCATGAATAAATATTTATTTTAATATTCATATAAATAACTAAATAATTATTTTATTCTATTCACTAAACTAGTTAATAAATAAAAATTTATCTATTAACTTTTTAATAATAAACCATTGATAAAATTAAACTCACATATTCGAAATTTGATTATTTGGTGATTGATTTAAATTTAACTCACATAATCTAAACTTAAATATCTTGTGGTTGAATTTATGTGATCATATTTAATTGAAATATTATTTTTCCACATGATAAGACTAATATTTATTATTAAAATTAAATTCAATAGAACATAATTACATTTTGGATACACTTAGTGTGTGACCCTCTATGTGGATTTCTCAGTGGCATTTGATGAACATGCCTAAAGACCAAGATAAACATCTAGAAACATGTTATGACGCCCATGGAGAAGTATTTAAATGTCACAATGAATACACATTCCTATAAATGATAACATTTGACAAAATCCATTTATCATGATATATCATTAAGAAGGATGCATCCTTATGTCATCACCCTATATGATTGATAAATCTTTCATTGACTACCAAAAATGAATACATCGATGAACTAATATGGTCATGGATTTATTTAGATAGTTGTATTTTGATCAATGGGATATATATATTTATTTTCCATTTACTTTAAGGATAAAAATCCTTTATTAAATTATTCAATTAATTCCATATCACATATGGCGTAACCAATAAATGATACATAGCTACGAGAACATTTCATTAAAGTTTTTTAATATACATCAAAGTAAGTGATTAATTATATACATCTATAATAGTCTTGATTATATGAACCAAGACACATTTTCACATATTGGGATATCCAATTACATATCAAAACATCTGTAATTATGATTTATGGGTTTGTCCTCATAACCACTTTTTACAGATATTTTGAAGTGTGAAATTCCTGAGAAGAAGTATCAATGTTTTATAATACCCAATAACCAATCATCATCTATGTATAATTATAAAAATATTATCTAGACTAAGGAATATGTTTATGGATATTGTCATTGAATTCAAAAGTTCTAATTATAGTTTGGAATTACTATAAACATTCAATTAAAAAGATACTCAAAGGAAATTATGACATTAACATTACTTAAAATTACAATTATCACGTGATAAGTGATTTATTAACATTCTCATAATAGAGTGTACAATATAATTTATTTATAGGGAACAAAATCCAATAGAATACCACTTTGAGTAGATCCAATTTCTATCTAAAAATATGTTAGCTATCACTTCATAAACAAGAATATACTAGGGTATGACTATAGCTGCTAGGCCTTCCATGCTATACTGTGGCTACTCTTCATTTTTCAACATCACCAATTTGAGAAAATCCCTCATAAAGTGATATCACCAAGTATTTACCTTTTATCTTAAATTATAAAATTAATATCATTGGTAATACTATATTCATATATTTATCATAATATATATATATATATTGATAATTCTTTACTATCTAGGTATAAATCCAAAATTATAAAAAAATCCTTACTTAAACTTCTTCTTAAGATACACCAGAATCTACAACACACTCATTAATTATTGAAATACCTCCCACTATATTTTATAATATTAACTTATATATCTACTTAGATACATTTTCATATAAAAGAAAAAATTGATATGAAGTAAAACCTATATTCTAACTTCTTTAAGTAATAATAACCCATCATTCCCACTTTCTCACGTATTATTGGATAATTATGTCTACCACTCTATGTTTTTCTCATAGCTATCTTTAATATTTTAAAACTATTATTTATGAATAAGAAATATAAAACCTCAATAAATATCATGGCATGTGAGATAAATTCAGAGAACACAAGAGCATGAAATACTATTCAATATAATAATATTCTGCTATTCCTTAACATATCATAATGGAGTGATTTGACACCATGTGACAAAGTCTAAAATTATCTCTTTAATTATTACACTTGTTTTTATCAATATATTTTCAATGTGTATAATATGACTTCATATATAGAATACAATAGATATATTTTAGTAGATATTTTTACCTAGAACCTTGTTTTCTACTTTAATCATTATAAGATAAATTATTTAATCATATTATAACTAATTATATGACATAAGATCTACATTAAATGTGTTACAAATATATTTATATTGGAAAATTTTAGTGATATCACTATAATTTTATAGAAAAATGCATCACTTTCATTTGTAATAAAACCAAACTATCTTATAGAATCACTAAAATAAATACTTCATCATCATGATGCTTTATTCAATCAGTACATGGATCTACATAACCTATATACTTTATTCGATATCAATAGGGTCACTATCCATTTTTATAACATCATATAGTCATAAAATACAATGTTTTCATCGTTGAATGTTTCCAAAAAATCCATTTCCCAAATTTATAAACATAGAAGGTTTCTAAGACAATTAGAATTAAAATGGATTTTAAAATTATGGTTGTAATGGTACGGACCTTCCCAACCCATTACATTTCTTATATTGGGAGATCATGTTTTTGGGAGTTTGTTTGAGGAAAATAAGGTGGTTTTTGAGTAGAATTTTTAACCAGGAAAAAGGATTGTGGCGTGGATGTTTGTGCTAAACTATGAGAGGTTTGTTAGAGGTTCGAGCTATAATATATTGTGGGTGGTAATGACATAGGACCCCAGGTGGCTAATTTTAGATCCTTTTCCATTTCAGGTGTCCCTAAATTGTGTTCTTAGTACTATGACATGATCTTGGTCTTATGGTATTTATTGATTTTCTTGATGGATTTCTTATGATGCAGAGCCTTTGGGATACACCATAGATCTCTAAGGCTGGGCTATATGTATTTCTCTCCTTAAGGGTTACTACAGTGTGGTGCCTAAGTTTTACCATAACCTTGAACTTATTTTATCAGATATGGGGTAGATATTCTACTTATAATCTATAGGTGGGTTTTGAACTAGTCTATTGATTCATAGACACCCCTATTTCACCATAGTTTTTGTGAAAAAACTAACCGTTGTGGTGTAGTCTAGGTTTTATGATGCAATTTTATTTTTCCCATCATGGGTATAAATGTGTGTGTCATTACAAATTCTATTAAATTTCCCTTATTTTCCTTAACCCTTGGGTAGTTTGGAGCATTTTAGAATATATCTCATCCACTCTTTAATTGTATTTTATTGTTATCTTAAAAGATATATTATTGATGATCAATGGTGTATTACCTCTATATACCTTGGTTTCTTCCTATTATTTCCATGGGGATCCTTAGTGGTGGTGCTGGTTCTAATTGTGGGATATTGGGACTATGATTTTGATGAAGTATATCCATGGTCTAGGTTGATTTGTGATTCCATCATGTGATATTGTTCTTGTGGATATACATTCCTTATCTTGTTCTTATGAAATTATTAGAAAGATCTAATAGAGGTAGGGGATTCAAGAACTATATTATATATTTTTTATAACAAATAACTAACAAGAATTTTCTATTTTTATATAGATGGTGTGGATATACCTAGAAAAGATATTAACCAAATTTAAATAAATTGATCCGAAATGGGTGTTTTGTATGTGTTTTCTCATTTCCTTGATATTTATTAAATGAATTATTCCAATTTTATATTATTTCTGAAAATAATTATTATTATTAATAATTTTCTTATTGTTGATGTTATGATTTATGTACTTTAATAAATTCTTATAAAATTATAATAATTAAATTTGTTAACTGAACTATTGGTATTGATATTTTATATTGGAATGATATTACTTTCAAAGAAAAGAGGTTGTGGTATTGGTTATTGATAAAATTAGTTTTTATGTGCTTATTGTGGTTGTGTAGCCCTTGGTGGGAATTTGGTGTGGATGGAATATACTGGGTAATGGGTATGTGTTTGGATGATATGAAAGGTATTATCTACTAGTACGTTACGGTTCAGATTTTGGTGTGGATTGGGTAGTAGAGATAAAATCGGTTAGCATGGGATGTAATGTGGGGTGCTTTTGTGATGGTTGGATGATTTTGGTTGGGCTGTTAGTAGGAAATATGCATTTAGACTATATTTTCCTTACCAATGTTGTCAAGAAGGAATATGGAGATGGCTATGGGATGATGACTTGGATAGTTGTTATGTGTTTTTTTTATAGTTTCTCAGTAAAAGAAGAATATAATAACAAGTAATAATGAAAAAGTGAATTAGTGTGACTATAATTGAAATAAATGATAGATGTAAATGAAATTTTAATGAATGATATGGTAAATTGGAAAATGGATAAAATTATTTTTAATTAAATATGGAATTATATGGTTTAATGAACAAAAATTGGTCGGTAAATGGTAAAAGTTGAAATTCTGTAATGGAATGAATAAAAAATAACTCATGAATGTTTTATGTGGCTATTTTTTATGGGAAATTTGGAGGGTTTGTGGTGTTATGGTTTTTCATTGTGACTATTTGTGAAAATAGTAGTTTGGTATTAATGGTGGTCAGTGATGTTTTTGTTTTTTTCTGAACCTAATAGGTTGGTATTGTGTGAATATATATATATATATATATATATATATATTTGATTTACTTATTTTGATTTCATTACGAACCCCATCCAAGTCAAATAACCTTACTAAAACCCAAATATCTTAGGTTTTGTGGGTTTTCCCTAATATATAGTTTAGTGAGGATAGATGGTTGGATAACCATCTTCCATGCTCCCCTTTCAAGCATAATAATAGGTGGTATTGTTATATGGCATAGGTCATGCATGGAAGGATGATGGAATGAGGTTTATTTTTTTATGTTAATGATATACTTTTATTTGGGATATTATGAGTGTATTGATACATGGTGGGGGGTCATGCATAGTAGGAGGATGGCATGAGTATGATACCCTTCATGTTCATAATACCTTATAATGATAGATATAGAAACAAGGATATGTCTGTTTACTTAATAAAACTTAACATGTTGGACCTTGCATTGGGTGGGGTACGTAGGGTCAAAAATAGATCCTCATTAGATTTATTATAATATAAAAGGTATTTAATCTTAGGACATTTGATGTTGGGGAATGAGATATGAAAATTAACGGTAAAGTAGTCAAGAGATTAATTTCTTTATATTAATTGATAATATTTTGTTATATTAGGTTAAATATTTAGTGAGTGAGCCTTAGTGAGGATGGGTGGTAATTGACCATATAGGTTCTTGTTAGTTATACTGTTTGATCACTAATTCATTAATACAATACTTTCACATTTTCTTGATAGGTATTAAGTATGATCATACTAAGTATAAATTTTTTGATCAACCCTATATATAAAAAATGTTTTTTAGGTTCTAGGGAAAGTTTGTTGATTGAGTTGGACATTATTATCCTGGAGTTATGGATTTCTATTAGAGTTGATAACTATGATATTTATTTGGGTATTTCTATTTGGAGATTTTACTTTTTCTAGAATATTTCTAAATTGTGTGATTGTTATATATCTTTTTTTATTTATATTATATTTTATATTGGTGTTTTTATTTATGTATTCCCGGGTTATATAAGGGTGATTCCCCCATTCACATATTTTATACCCTTAATGCTAGTATCCAACATATGACTTATTGGATGTGGTCCTTGAGGGACACTCTCATATTCATTGAAGGCTTAAGAGGGGTTCCCACTAAGGGAAGGTCATGAAAGGGTGGATAAAATCATTACCTGATTGTTAGGACTTATTTTGGAGTAAGGAACTAGGGAGTATTGTACAGTTTCCTAGGGAAACAATAATAGTTGAACCTAGTCCATGACATAAGAAAGGGATACTGACTAGGATATAATATTTTATGGTCCCCTATGATATGATGAAAATACAATAGTATATTTAAATGTTCTAATTAAATTTATGATAGTTATAGAATAGACACCTATTATAGGTACACAAACATGTTTATTTGTGATTGTGTTTGAGTTGGGATGATTTTAAATGAAATTAAAATAAATCTAATGAAATGAACCTTAATGAAATATATGAAACCAATCTTAGGGATTTGTTTTGAACTAATATATTATGATTTTTGGGATATTAATATGTATTAATATGGTCACTGATTTTATTCATTTTTTTATTTAAAAATTCTATTTTTGTATCCATACCTTTGGTTGTGGGATAAATTTTTTCTTATATTGATTTTTTCACACAAGGTAACTTTATCTATACCAATGTGTTAGGATTTAATTTTCTTATATTATTTTAAATAATCTAATGTTGTGTGAAATTTAATCTTTAAAGAGTAATAACATTCACCAAAAGTAAATAGAAATGAGAACATTGATAAAGTTATTCCAAATTCATGATTTTTGAACCTTTAGGTTTTTACTTTGCTACATTCTTGATATCTAATAATATTTTAAGTAACCCATATGACCTTTTAATTAGATAAAATTAGTTTTTTTAACATTATATCATGTAAAAAATTTCAAGAGTTAATATTAAATATCTAGTTATAATTTATATATGTTGTAACCAATTTGAAAGAGCATGAAACAGAACTATTAGTGGAATTAAAAGGAATATGGTGAGATAAAGTTACCTTTTTTCATTTATATATATCTAAGTTGTTAAGAAAATCATGTTTACTATGGTATGTTAGACATCATATTTATTATGTATTAAATTTATTAGAGTTTTCATTTGACCTAATAGGGATCATGTTAGACATCTAATGTGATATTAGAAATATAGTTAATATATTTTTATCTATGATATGTTGAACTAAATATAATCTTGTGTAATAAAGTTTATATAAATTGGTAACAAGTTATTCCTAGAAAAATAATTTAAATTTTATCATGTTTCTTTTTAATACATATTCCATGATGTGTAGTAGTAGGTGAAGTGATGTTTAGTTCTGTTTTATTTTCTTGCTTGAATGATGATGTGTTTCTTGAAATAAGGTTTTCCTAAATAAGTGATAGATTTCTATTTTATAAAGAATGAATTTATTTTAAAAGTGTTATTGGTAAATCATTTTCTGTTGTTTTATAAAAAATGAGTGGGGGGGGGGGTTCGAAATGGTTTTCAATCAATTTGACTTCAAAAACATAAATTTGATATGTTTAGTTACTATGTTTTAAATGTGTACGCATCAAGGAATGCTATTCATGTTTTATCCAGGGGTTTAATTTTAATATTATCTCAAGCAAGATTAATGTGTTTTGAATTTATGCTAAAATTAATGGTTTATTATTTGAAGGGTTTGGTTGAGGCCTTTTATTTTATTAGGATTATTTTTCTCATTTTATGGTTGAAATTATTAGTAGAAAAGGGGAAACAATGTTTGATTAGTTGATGTTTTGTTGGATTGTGGCATTGAAGTGATGGTGGATGTGGTGTTATTGAGTGGAGTAATGGTTTTTATTGGAATGGGGATGTGTTTATGGAATAAAGTATGGGTTGGTTTTTTGATTCATTGGTGAATTTAATTCTGACAGTGAGATTGAATTATTCTCATCACTAGATAGTGGTTTAATTTTTTTTAACTTAATCTAATTAATTTTTATATTTATACTCAATACTTGTTGTTGGAGAATAGTTAATGTGATTCTCTTAAGGACTGAAAGGACTCATGGTATAAGTTCTTATCTATATTTTTGTGGTATTTTGATGTAGAGTTACATGGATAGTTTTTTTTACATAAGGTTTAGGAGTAGTTATAATAGGTTGAGGTTGTATTTGAGATGAAATGGAAGTCATATCGATTGTGAGTTTCCTTTGTAGTGGGATGAATTTTAGGAGTGAATTGAGCCTAGTAGACAGTGAATCATGATCAATAATAGGAGGTTTTAGGGGAGGATTTCATTGTATTGGAAATGGAAGAGATTTTTTCTCATGTGTGGATGGTTGAATGCATAAATGATCCCTCACAGTTCCAACAAGGGGGTCTTGTGTGCATACTATTTTGTTTCACTTATACACCTTAATGGTTTTATTTCATGACCACTTGGATGATGAAGACACAAGATCATGGTATTTTGAGTTGTAATTTTAGTCAAAGATTCATCAGAGGGTAGAAATACTATGGTTGAATTCTATGGTGAAGGTGAGAGATCATGCCTAGATGATTGAGAAGAGTTTTATCTAGGTTTCTAAAAATATTGAAGGTGGAAAATCATGTTTCAGATCTTTTGGGAAGAAGAGGATTGAGTTAAATAGGTCTTTCAAGGTTTGTAAATATCCTTGAGCCTTGTGTTTGTATAGCTATTGGTTTTCTATGATGGTTATGTTGATATATTTACATTATGAAGCTTTAGGGCTCTCACAGTTCCAGTTCCCCATAGTTCATGTTGTCCTTGGGTTTAAGCGAAGTGGTTTCTTTGTTAAATATAATGGATGAGTTTTTTTGGCTGGTTAGGATGAGGTGAGTTTAGATAGGACTTCTAATAGAGAGTATTTGTTGAGTTAAAAACCTTAATCCCTTCTTACAATAGGTCTTCTCTCTAAAATGGTTCTTGTGAGTTATTATTGAAGTATTTTCTTGTATAATGATTTTTTGAAATTTGAACATGATTCACTTGATTAACATTTTGAATATAAAAATTCATAATTTTAGGAATAAATTGACTTTAAAAGTTAATTTTAGGATATTTTTTCCATTCTAGAAGGGAATTAATGGTGAGTGAGAGTAACATTGAGTTTTATGTAGGGGTGATTGATGTTTTCATTTATCTTTATCTTATTATTTAAGAACATTTGATGGAAGGATTCCTATTTGAGATATATATCACATGGTTTCAAGGTCTTATGGATTTCCCCTGCCAAGGTAGGTTTGGTGTTTTGATGTAATTATCGAGTCAAAGGTGGTGAGTGCATAATGAATTGTTTTTCTAGAGTTTAGTAATTACCATAGTTCATAAGGAAAGATACTTGACTGGTGTAATCCTTATTTATTTTAAGGTTTGTTTTTTAGGCAGTGTATGAATAGAGGAAGTCTTATATGCTTTGATGGAAGAGACCACTTGATTTTTAGGTTTGTTATCATGTGTTTTATAGGGTTTCCCCTCAACATGGGTCTCTTTGGTTGGTTTGTGGAGTAAGATCTCTCCTCAGTTTATTAATCTATTTGAGGTGTTTTAGCACATTAGTGAGGTGGAATATCAGTTGGTTTTCCACTTTATATAGATCATATCCATGATGTCTTTCATGTATTATAGCTTTGAAGATATGTTCATGATGATTCTCATGTCATAAATTAGGGAGAGTGGGACATCAATAATGATAGGAGGTTTTTGTATTGGCCAATTGTGATATAGAATCATTGGGAGAAGGTTCTATGATAGAGATAAATTACCTTGGTTCTATCTTTATGGAGGCATGGTGGTACAGAGAGGAGTATTTAGGAACATAAGTTGAATATACATGATCATTATCCTGAACTATTTTAAGTTTCTCACTTTTTTTGATGATATGTTTTATTTTACATTTAATTAATCAAATTAATTTCTTTTGGATGTTTTCTTGTGTTGTTTTTCCATTTTTGTTTCATGATTTAGCTGGTGGAGTCATGTCCTTTGAGAGGTATCTTTTATGGATTTATTGGTTTGTGGTGTATGTGTTTTTACTTTTGGGATGGGATTTGATTATCAATGATAAGAATCATTTGGTAGGTATCTAATGTAATGTTATAGACTTTAAAAACCTATTAATTTATTTGTCTTGGTAGTTAGATATTCTGATAGGATTTTTGAGGATGAGATGGTGGTGTTTGAGCTAATGTTTTAGTTGAAGGATAATATTACAACATGGATGTCTATGATGCACCATTAGAGGTTAGTTAGAGGATATGGATGTATTATGTTGTGCATGGTTTTTGAGTAGGTCCTTGAGAGAATGATTTCAATGCCTCTTTCATTTTAGGAGTCCCAGTTCCATGGACACATAGTTGTAGCATGGTTTTAGTCTTTGGGGTTTGTTGATTTTCTTGATAGAGGTTATGAAGTGTAGAGATTTTAGGTTGTGACATGGAGATAAAAGTTTGGGATCTTTATCTATATATCAATAAGGGTTTACATAGTGTGGTTTTAGGTTACAACACCAAATTTTCCCAATTTTATTAGATTTGGGTTAGATATTTAGTGTGAAATTTAGAGGAAGTTTTTGACTCGGTACATTGCAACATGGATACCCCTATCATGTTTTGTAAAAAACATAAAACATTTTTTAACGGTATAGGTGTTGAAAAATGTATTATATTTTTCCATATTGAATATAAATTTGATTATCCCTTTGAATTCCCTTATATTTCCCTTATTTTACTTGACCTTTGGGTAGTTTAGGATCATTTTTGGGAGATATCTTAGCCCCTATTTTCTTATATTTTATCCTTGGATTAAGTGATTGATCATCAGTGATCAAAGGTTTATTCCCTATCTTCCTCTCTTGATTTATTCCAATTATTTCCTTGGAGATAATTAGTGGTGGTTACTGATTGAATTGGGGGATATGGGAAATGTAATTTGTATAAATTATTTCTATGAACCAGGTTGATTTTGTTTCCCCTCATGTGGGCTTGGTCTTGTAAACATCTCTTTTCCATATTATTCTTATGAAGTTATTTCAAATCTTTAGTTAAGGCATGGGATTAAAAAACTCTCTTTTATTTTGTTTATAATGTGAAAATAGCAATTTTCCTTCTTTTGGTGTATGGTGAGTATTTTCTTAACAAAGATGATGAACTAAAATTAAAGAAAGTTATAGAAAATAAGAGTTCTATACATTTTTTATAATTTCATTGGTATTCTTAATGTACTGGATTCTTGTTTGTTTCTATTTATTAAAATCATTGTTGTTTATAAGAATTGTGTGATTTGGTGCTTTGATTTATCTATTGGAATAAAATCTCATAAAATTTTAAGCACTTATATATAGTAGTTTAATTGGTTTCATAGAAATTTGATACTGGAATTATATTACTTTCTAAGTAAATGAGTTTTGGTATTGGTTATTATTGAAATTGTTCATTATGTTATTGTTGTGATAATGTGGCCCTTTTTTGGGAATTTTTATAGCTGTTTGTGATAGGATGTATTGGGAAATGAGGCTATGTTTGGTTTTCCTGAGTAGTATTAGTTACTGTAATGTGATGTTCGGGCTATTGGTGTAGATTGGGGAGTGGGGTTACAATTGGTTAACATGATATGTGTTATTGGATAGTTCTACAGTTCTTGGTTGATGTTGGTTGGGTTATTAGTGTGGGTTGTGCATCAAGGATGCACATACCATTCCATGGATTGAAAGAAAGAATGTTGAAAAGGGTATGAGATTATGATATGACTAGTTTTTGTTGTTTTTTTTAGTTTCCCAGTAGTAGCAGAATACAATAATTGGTAATGATGAAATAGTGAATGGGTGTGGACAATATTGAATTGAATTATGGATGTAAATAAAATTTTAATGAATGAATTAGTAAACATGAAATCTTATAGAATAGTTTGTCATTAAATATAGAATTGAATGACTAAATGAATGTACATTGGTCAGTAAATGGTAAATATGAATATAATTTAATAACATGACTAAATAAGAATTTCTAAATGTTCTTGTTGACTGATTTGTGTGGTAATGTTTGTTGGTTTGTGGTGTTATTGTTAGTAGCGTTGATAGTGCGTGGTGGTAGTATTGTGGTATTGATGGTGGGTAGTGATGGTTCTATTTTAGTGTGAACTTGATAGATTGGGCTTATGAGTTTCTCTATATATAATATAGGATTTAAGAGTATATTAGTGGATTCAATATAGAGAGGGAATGAATTGTAGTTTAAAAACATAACTTAACTAAAAACATAAACCTCTTAGTTATGACATATCTAACACATATAATGTTCAATCTTCAGAGTTCATTAATCAGACACATGTAGAATCTGTGATATTAGAGTTTAGTAATTTTAAAATAAGTAAAAATTTATAAAAAATACACAATAGAAATAATAAACTTATGAATACAAGTAAAATTAAATTTTATAAAATAAGTAATAAAACACTCTTAGAAGTTTTATAATAAAGAACAACAATTTAACATTAAAAATTAAGGAAGTATATTACCTAAAATTTATGTATCATCTATTTTAAAAATACTTTAATGGTATATGTATTTATTAAAATAAATCCCTTTAACAAACTAGATCAGATTCTCCATCTTCCTAGCCTTGGAAGCCCTTGATCAACTAGATTGGAATCACCGGTCTTCATATCCCTAGAATCCCTTAATTTAAAACTAGATCATATATGAATAATATAAATGAAAATGTTTCTAAGGAATTTTAAATCCTTACTTGGATTCCATAGATCTAAAACTCAATGAAGATTTAAAAATTGTAAGTAATAAGACGATACAGTAGAGTAATCTATAAATGGGTTGAGTCGAAAAAGCATTAGTTCCCACATCTATAAATGCACCTCTATTTAAAATAATAACTCCAATGGTCATATTCCATGGTTCTCAGAGTTGGTTTTAATGACCTTATTCATGCTTTTTCTTGATAGATTAGAAATTTCTATACATCCTCATCTAATTTCATTTTGATAACATCATCACAATGCTATAAAATTATTCTATTTGTTACAAATAACTATTATCATCCGATTATAAACTTTATTCTTCTAATATAATAAATTATATTTAGTTTAATGGATCAAAAATAAGTTGGTATGATCGATAAAATTTGGTTAGTTCGATGGAATGAAATTCATCAGTCTGATAGATCAAACTATGTCAATCAGATGGACCAAACTTCTTCAGTCTGATGGACCAGACTTAGTAAGTCCGATGGACCAGAATTAGTTAGTCCGATGGACCTGAATTATTCAATTATATGGAGAAGACTTAGTCAGTCTGATGGAATAGAATTAGGTAGTCCATCTGACCAGACTTAGTCAGTCTGATGGACTAGGCTCAGACTTAGTCAATTTAGTAGAACAGACTTAGTCAGTTTGATGGACTATACTTAGTCAGTCCGATGGAATAGACATAATGATTTTTTTATATTTTTCACTTCAAAAATATTCCTATGTATGGTAGAATACAATGATTTATAAAAAAAAATTATAAAAATATAAGAAAATATAAATTAAGTAAAACACAGTTTTCAAGAAATTGTGTTTTTATTTTCAATAATAAGGATATAAAGCATATAAAGTATTACTTTTAACTAAAAAATATCTCCCTTTTTGAAAAGAAAAAAAACAAAACACTTAACAATAAAAACTAATAAATTTGAAAAACTTAAAACCCCTTTATACATTTAAGAATTTGTTTATATTACTCTAATTAAAACACTTATCCCCTTTTCTTTCTTTTCTCCATCTATCATTATAACAACCTTTTTGTTCATAAAACACTATATAAATTTTTTTAGAACACTAGAAAGATAATAAATTCTTAAATATAGATTCTCCACCTTTGATATTTTCAAAAAGAATATGAGAGGTATAAATTATACCTGAAATGTTAGAAAATCAAAACTAAGAAATAATTTAGTTTAAATAAATATTCATCAAAAAATATATAAATATCACTCAAATAACTATGAGTGAAAAACATTCAAAATAAATTTATAGAAAATGATTTATTCAAACAAATATTTAATGAAGAGTTTGATTTTTACAACATTAATAGTTTAAATAAGAAATAATCATTCCTTATTCTTCAATTTCTTTAGAATGACTTTAATATTTATAAATTTATCTTGATTTTTATCTGACTCCACTACCAATTATTTCAAAATAGAAATATTGTCTTCAAAATCTTGAAACATTCAAATATCATTCTTTAGTATGATAAAATCTACTTTAGGAAATTGATTTTTTCTATTATAAACTTTCAGATTCACAACTTCTTCTACAAGATACAATTTTTTATTTAGTTATGATATATCTTGATCTTGATATTCTAAAAAATTCTTCAACAAATCAACTCGCTTGTACTTCTTATAAATATCATGAGGAAATTTTTCAAAAGAATCAACAATATCAAAAGATGATGTCTTAACATCTTTTATTTTCTTATCATGAAATTTTTATCACCTTCTGTTTGTTTAAATCATCTAAAAATTTTACATATCCTTATTTTTTCTACCATTGAAACATATTTGAAGGATTTTAAATCATAACCATTTTTCACAATAGTGTCAGCTATCTATTTCAAATGATTATATCTTTCTAAAACATTAAAACTCCTTTCAATGTGATTGAAACGAGATTCAATATTTGGAAAATACAAAATAAAATCATCAATATTTTTCAATGATTTATTAAAATAAGTAAATCTTGTTTCAAACCGTTGATCAAATTCACTAGCTAGAGAATAGGTTGAGTCTGATGAAACTTCTGAACCATGTCAATGAGAAGTACCAACATATACTTTCTCTTTATCTTTCTCACTCCCAAAAACTGATAATACAAAAAAATCAACATTCTTATCAGATTCAACCTTATCCAATAACTTTTTATGATATTGATGATTTCTATTTTCCTAATCAAAAATTTGTTATTTATAAAAAACTTTCAACTCAGCATATTTTTCAGAATGAGATGTGAGAGATCTGGTCTCAAAAGAACTCACTTCTTCTTCTAAATATTATTTTGACTCTTCTTCTAATTGTTTTAATAAATCTCTTGTCATATTCACATCACTTCTTAAATATGATTTCCCAGATTTCTTCACACTTTCTAGAATTTGTGATTCAAAATACTCTAAAAAATATTTTTAAACTTTTTCAAGTTTACTTTTGCCTTTATCATTAATATAAGTAAAACTAGAAGTTACAACTCTTTCAGAATTTGAAAGGATAGATTGATTAGGATAATAATGATGTGAAACAAACCTAGGAACCTCTTGAATAACTAATAAAATATAAATTGAAAAAGGTTTAGTATGATATTTTTCTAATTCTATTATCAAACTCTCCATGATATTATCGCCATCAAATATATTCTTTATCATATACTCCTTTTATCATATAATGGTATTCTTTTTTAATCCCATTATTTGGACATACTTTAAATGATATTTTATACTAGAATTCCATATGTAAGATCATTTTCACCAAAATATTGTAGAGTATTAACTATTTTCGTAAAACTCTGATTCATCTTTGAAGAAGATTCACCAAGTAGAAAATCAAAATCTTGATAATATACCCTTATCATTAATATTTTGGTATCAATTTCTTTAGAAGTTCCAAAATGAGTAACTTCCAACATATTCTATATACTATTCATAGCTTCATAAGAATATATTTGACTGTAAATATTTTTTTTCATAGATCACAACAATTTATTTCTTACATGATAATTCATTTGATATTCTACCTTATCTTGAATAGTTAATTTAGATACTTCCTCTTCAAGAATTTTATACTTTCTAATTAGCATAAAAAAGTTATAAAATCTAATATTAATAAAAAGGTATTCATTCTGTATCTCCAATAATTTCAATAAACCGCATTGAAAATCACTGGTCTTCTAAGATTAAGATTCTTAAGAGTTCAAACATTTAAACCTGTCATATTTGTAAATAAGAAAAATAAACTTTCTAAAAAATACATGTTAGTGTAAAACTGTTTATAAAAAACCAATAAATAATAGTTTATAGAATTTTTTTTAAAACTTTTGAAACCTGATTAAAATAAAAAATAAAAAACTAGCAAGTTAGGTAGTAGAACCTACTCTGATACCAATTGAAGGATTAAAGAGTTTATTAATGGCTACAATATGGGGGGGGGGGGGTGAATTATTGTTTAAAAAGTTAATCTAACAAAAAAACCAAACCTATTAACTATGATTTATCAGAAACTTTTAATGTACAATATTTAGAGTTAATTAATAAGACACATAGATTATTCAAGATACTAGATTTTAGTAAATTTATAATTAATAAAACTTTAGAAATAAATGAACAGTGGAAATAATAATATTTTAAATACAATTAAAATGAAATTCTATAAAACAAGTATGAAAACACTCAACGAAGTTTAATAAAAAACAAAAATCATTTAAAATTAATCTTATAGGAAGTCTATAACAAGAACACTAGGTATCCACAATTTTAACCAAACTTTAAAGGTATATATATTTCTTATAAAACTCCCTTGATAAAACTAGATCAGAATCTCTATCTTCCTAGCCTTGGAAACCCTCAATCATCTAGATTTGAATCAACAACTCTCCTATCCTTGGAAGCCCTCAATCTAACCCAAGATCATACACAATGAATAAAAATTCAAAAGGTTCTAAAGAATTTAAAATCCTTAATCAAATTATTTAGAACTAAAACTCTCTGATGATTTAAAAAGTATAATCAACAAGCTGTTACAATATGGTAAGCTCAAGACAGGTCGAGTTGCAAAAGCATAAGCTCCCACCTCTATGAATGCACCTCTATTTATAGGCACATGGTAAATAGTTATATTCCATGATTCATAGAGTTTGTTGCAATGACATCAATTGATATTCAAATTGACAGATCAAAAATTTATATTTATATATATATTCATTTGATATAGTTTTTATATCATCATCACAGTGCTGTAAAAGTATTCCATCCGATTGAAATAATTCTGATCATTTAAGTATAAAATTTATTCTTCTGATGGAATACATTCAGTTTATTACAATGGATTAAAAATAAGTTCATCCAATGGATCGAACATGTCTAGTGAAATAAAATGGACTTATTTGATATGATGGACATGCCTTTTTTAGATTGATGGATGAAACCTAGTCAGTGTACTAGACAAGACTTATTCAGTCTGATGGACTATACCTAGTCAGCCCGATGGACCAAACTTAGTCAGTCTGATGCACTAGACTTAGTAAGTCTGATGGACTAGAATTAGTGTAAAAATTTTATTTTCATATATTTATAAATATTTATGCATCATATAAAATAAATATTTTTCTACAAAAATATAAAATACTTGGTAAATATAAATGTATTAAAATATAGTTTTTAAGAAAGTGTGTTGTGAGTTTCATAATTAAGAATTTAAAGTGTAGAAAGTATACATTTGGAATCAAAATATATATGATTTATTTCTTATGATTTCATTACACACTCTACAAAAATTAGATAAACTTATCAATGGACAATTTTTTTGGTTTCTGGGTGTCTTCCCCAACATCCAGGTTAGTGATTATGAATGGATAACTACCTTATCTTCTTCATTCTTCATTCAATCATAATAATTTTTGGTATTGTTACATATTAGGGGTCATTAATAGAAGGATGATGGAATAAGGATTATTTATTTTATTTTCATGATACCCTATTGTTTAGGATTTTATAGTACTATTGATACATGGCGGTGGTTAGTAGGAATGAGGAGGCCATAGGGTTGATTTCCTTCATTTTCATGAAATCCTACTATGATGGATATGGACATAGAGATGCAATTATTACTAAATCCAACACAAGATGTTTGACCTTATGTATAGTGGGGAATGTAGGTTAGATACACAACCCACAATAGATCTATACTTATATAAAAGGGATTAAAGTTCTAGATGTTTTTTATTGGGGCATGAGAGTGGAAAAATAGTTTGGAATCAAATTCATAGTGCCTTTTTTATTATCCATGATACTATTTTCTTATATTGGATGTGATATTTGGTGAGTGAGACTTAGTGTGGATAAGTGTTAGTTGATTTTATAGGTTTTTATTGGTTTTTTGTTTATTCGTTGATGCATTAGTATTACCCTTTTATATTTTCCCAAATTTAATTGAGTATAATATTTCTGAGTATATATGTTTTTCTCACAACTACATATGTAAACTAATTTTTAGGATTCCATGGTATTTTTTGATATCCCAGATTGTCATTACTAGCTTGGAGTTGAATATTTCAATTGGAGTCTCTGCCTAGGAAATTTATTTGGGTATTTCTATTTAGAGATTTACATTTTTCTAATATATTCGTACATTGTGGGATTGTTATAGATCATGGTTTATTTATATCATTATGTTGTTTAGTTGTTTTATTTATGTATTCCTAGGTTATATGTGGGTAATGCGTCTCATTCACATGTTTTATACCCATAGTTCTAGTCTCCAGCATAGGAACTTTTTTAGGCAGGCTTTAGGGGTCACTCTCGCCTTTTCTGTAGTCCTAAGAGGGGTTTTTAGTAGGGTAAGGTCATTATAATGACCAGTGGAATAGAGTTTCATCATAGACTATGTATAAACATCACTAGAACCCTCAAGTAAAAAAATCATACCATATAGTTATAAACTTTACCATCCATTATGTATTTATTATTTATTACTCACTAATGGATTTATATCAATAAAAAAACCTTCAAAATATAGAATGGTATTTTATTACATGGAATCCATTTCTGAATCCATACGGCCTTTATAATCTTATCATGTTTCTATTTACCACTTTATTGGAATATTAATTATTCTTATTGAATAATATATCAAATAATTTTGTAAATATAAACCAACCACTTTTGTTTTAACATTTAGACACAATCAATGTCTTTGGAATAACTTCCCTACCAAATCTTATGGAGTTTGTGTTCCAATGCCAACTAATGTGCATTTAGAGCCTTTAATTTAAAAAAGTCAAGATTTCGACCATAATATCAAACGATAAATTATTATATATTATACAAATATATTAAATAACATATCTAATACCTTTTCATCTTAGGGATAATTATATCCTATGTGGATTTTAGGAAAACTAACTGATATGCACAAAGCATTTTCTTGAAATAATTTTTGTATTAAAATTTTCTTTAAAAAATGATCCTCATGAAAATCAAATGACTCTTGGACATAATAGATTTATTTAGTATTATAAATTACATGATATCAATTATTCAATATTTATGTCCTATGATTAGGTGTTACAATGCTATTTTTGATACTTGGAAAACTTATAATACTCATCCTCAATCCACTTTTTATGAACATCACTATAGTGATGTGTATAATATATTTTGAGTTTTGTAAATAATTTAATCTATATTTAATGATCGATGACTATATGGTTTAGATAGTCTATAACTATCCCACCCCTAGAATCATATATCTTCTACCAAGTATATTCATTACTTCCAATTTGAATTCCTAAAATATCATAATATAAGCTCATGGTGTATATGAATTTACCTATAACATCTCTATAAGATATCCCACACATATATGGATAAACGAACTCTAGAATATTTATGGAACTCTAACCATTAATATCTAATGGTTTCATTTTTGAACATAATAATTAGTTACATCGAAACACCCAAATTTTTTACACTAATGAGTCAAAAAATCTTTCTGAGTATATCCTTGAAAATTACTTTTATTTTTTCATGAAAATTAATTATATTTCTATAATTGGGTATTATTTTATTCTTATATTTTATATTTATAATTTATTATATATAATAGATAAATGTGATTTAGGTATTACTAATCTATAAATTAAGCGTGAAATAACATAAAAAAATTCATTTCAAATATTAAAAATTTCCTCATTATTTCTAGGAATAGAAACCAAGATAAATGTTTTGGTATCACACAAGAAAATATTATAGTTTTATGAGAATCGATACACATAGAAGTATGATTTTTTGATCTTCTCTTAGCTTTCTTTGGAATCAAATTTGATTTTTTTACTTAAATTCTTCAACTTACTTATAATAATATTTTTAAAATTACGTGTTTATTGTATTTGGATAAAAATAATTAAATTCCATATTTTATATAATACCAAACTAGTAAAATATAAATTTACATGAAATGATGAATATACATAATATATAATCTTCTTATTTCATCTTATTCAACTCATTATAGTTTCTCTTATAGTGACCATTCATTAAACTTATTATGCATATAAACTCCCATTCATTTCACTCTATTTAATTTATTTTATCTTTAATAGACATTGTGAACACACTATTAACTCTAAACTTATCATAAGATTTTCAAAAATTTCCCTGAATTCATTTTCTATTAGGATCAATGAAACATGTTCACAATAATCTATTTCATCTTGGAAAAACATTGTCAAAAGTTTCTTGAGTGGTTTATCTATACTATTAATTTTGAAATTCATAATGAATATATATAATATGGGTGATAATGCTATAAATATGAGATAATAGATAATTTATTATCCACATGGAAGCCCAATATTTCTAACTAATACATATATATCAAAATATTTATGGTAAGATCACTAGATAAGTACCTTCATTCCTATTTATACTTTTATAGTGTAATGAAAATCATGTTTATCTATTTCATATATTTCGGTTTTTCATGTTCAAGGTGATGAGTAATTAGGTTGTACGCATCGATGTATATATATATATTACATCTTTATCTATCTATATATAGTTAACAAAATTATTCAATATCCTTCTAAATAATTATCTATGCATCTTCTATAAGAATCATTTTTCACTTTAGTCCATTCACTAAGGTGGATGATTAAGAATAGGGGGTTCCATCACATAATAAAAAGTTTCCTATAGTATTATAATATAAAAGAGATTGGACCAATCATGGAAATTTGTGCCAATAAAGACATATTCTTTATCCAAGAATGATCTTAGTGTTCCCATGGTTTTTATCACCATTTTATACAATATATAAAATCATATTTTTTAGTGCATTATCATGATTAGTATTTTTTATGTATGGATTTAATTTTATTAGTCTCCCAATATTTTATCAAATCCCAATAGACCTCACCATTGGATTAGGAATATCCTATATCTTGAATATTATAGTTTAAAGGATCTGTATTTACCTTCAAATATCAAGAGGAGGTCTTATCAATTTACTCAAAGGTATTTTGGTAGGCTATTCTAAATAACTACATTAACTAATAGTTACTTGATCTATTGAGTGGAATCTCCAATCTTGAAATCCTATACTCAAATTTCATTAACGTTTTACTCCAAATTACACTAAATTTTGTTAAGGCAATTAACACTTTTTTCTAACTAGGTTACATTGACCCAAGATTTTTTTAAAACTCCCTAATGATTAAAATCACCCTAATGTGGGATATAAAAGCATTTTGAACTATGTTTTTTTCTAACTCAAGTGATGGAAGGTTTTAACTAACATAATAGTTTCTTTAAGGGATTTCATTTTAACTTATTCATTAATATTACTTATTTTATTCTTCAAAATCTATTTATACTATTTGGATTTTAAATAATTGATTAACAAATTTTGATAAATTAATTTAAACATAATAAAATTATTCTATTTTATCATAGAATGTTTTTTAATTTATTTACTTTATTCGATCACATTTAATCACCATGATTAACCATGAATTATATAAATAAATAAATAACCACGCAATGATAAAAAAACAAATAACTAATATGATCATGATATTTTTATCTACGTGTTGATTTATCAATAAGAGATAAAACAAACTTGAAAATAAACTACTATGTTGAGGCTTGGATCAAGATGCAAAATTCTTATATTAACCTATATATATATCCTTGGTTAGTTTTGACTCATATTAGGCCATGAACCATTTATTATTATTGGTATATATATCCTTTACAAATTTTTACTCATCTATAGGTTAGGGGTATCATGGAATTAGGGTTATATAAAATAAACCTTGGAAACACAAGATCATTCATAATAAAAAAGGAAGGGATAATATGCCGATCATCAAATTTAATATAATAATAAATTATCACATTAAACCCAAGAAATAAATTATTTAATTAAATAAACGAAACATCTACACAGGTAGATAAAGCTCATGATTAATCACAACATGCAATGAACATAAATTTAAAATTGTTAGCATTCATGGAAATTCAATCTTAATATTAAGATAAATTTATTTGAATTAATATATTAATATACATATTAATTAAATATTTACTTATCTTAATCATGTATCCCAAACTATCCATGAGATACTATATATTACCATAATGCATAATTTTAAATAAATTAAATAATTTTATTTTTAATTAAATTAATAAGTACATTTCTTATATTGATGGGGTTATATGATATATAACATCCCCTCTAGTTTAAATTCAATATTGTAATCTATACATGGTGTGTACTGGAAGAAAAATAGTATGTAACCTTCTTCATCTAATTTAATCCATTTATGGAGTTTTAATAGTTACATGAAATTTACTCTTAGCTGACACACCATGTGATTTTTTATGTGTATGGACTTTATCATGTATTGTATACTTACATGACATGTATTCCCACATGGAGTGTCATGATATAGATAACGTGTTGTTTTGTGGGTCAAGAAACATAGTATTTATATCATGTATGATGATCAAATATGTGATAAATATATATTACTTGTACTACTAACAATGCAGGCAAAGTAAACTTCCTGTACTATGACCCAACACATTGTGTAGTTTCATAATTACATGAATAACAATTATTAAAAATTTTAATCTACATGACATGATGAAAATTAATCGATGTGTAACTGGTGATGAGTAACACATGTTATATCATGCGTACAACAACCAACATTCTTTTTAGTTTGGTCTTAATTTAATTATTTGTGTGTTGACTCACATGACTCAATTGTCTTGGAATAAACCTTGTGTGTGGTGTAAAATGTTACATGATGTGTAAAACCTAAAAAATACCATGTAATCCTATTATTGACTCCTATAAATCATGAATTATGTCATGAAATGTATCTTATGTGGGATTTCACAAGTTACATGATATCTAAAACCAGCTACAAACCATGTAATTAATTTCTGGCCATGTTACCCAGCTAGAAATAAACATGCAATGTGTAATGAAATCACTTACTTTGACCACATAGATTTCACAATTTATATAGGGTTAAAACCATGTGGGGTTACATGATGTGTATACCAACTACACCCCATATACTCCCTTTTATCTCACGTGCTGTGCTAGCTGTAAATACACAACATGCAATGAAAATTTATACTGATACACATAGTGTTCTATGATTGGCGTGACCTGCACCATGTGTGGTTGACCCTGAGTACAAGTCCTATAATTCATAATCACATACCACATATCCATGTCATGTATCAAATAACATTTTCACATATGGATGGAATATTATGTCATTATTTATTTTTTATTGGAATGCTATTAATTCTATAAATTTTAACAAAAACACTATATTGACTTTTAGATTAATAATGAAATTCTCATAATGTAAAACTCACTAACAAAAACATGAAACTTACTAAATAAATAATTTATTATAAATTTTAATGTTACTGTTTTGATATGACATGAAGGTTTTGGGGAGTAGAAAATGACATGGGTTAGTGCCCAACTATGGTTTTCATCTATTTTAATAGATTATTTCCAAATAACATTATGAGGGAAACCCTTATACATTATATAGAGGATATTTCACATTAAATATATAATTAATTTAAAATAAGAATTATCATAAAATAAATTAATCTTCTTGTTGATAAATGTGATTACCTCTTTTATCATATCATCATTGTAATGAATAATCTAAGCTAGGATTCATTTAGTTGAGTCCACACATTCTATAAGATTCTATAAATAATTCTATTTGTATTTATAGTTCTATGGTAGAGGAGCCCAGTTCTTTGAATTTTTTTTATTGGTTGTAATAAATAATCTATCTTGTTCTTTATTTTTCCTGAGAGTGGGAGGATGATTTTATAATTACGAAACGAGAGAAATATAAAGCCTTTATATTATAAAAAATGACTCCTTTAAAATAATATATTTTTGATATTATACATAGGGTTAAATAATTAACAGTTACATAAGGGCCCTTTATATAATTTTTTTTCTATATTAACCATGTATAAAATATTAATAATAGTAATATTATTTTAGACCATGACATGGGATAAACTCATGGATAAATATATCATCGTTTTTTGGACCTTAACTCCGCCCAAAAATCCCCCTAGAAATTTATAATTCTGTGAATAATGAAATATTTATTTTAGAAAATAAATATTATTCATTGAATAAAATAATAATACTTAAATTAACCAAAATCCTAAAAAAATATTTATTTTATTATTCATTTAACTAAATATATATCAATTTTAATTTATTAACTATACCATTTAATAAATAAATATACTAACTTGTGAATTATAAAAAAGGGTTGAAATCAAACTCACATATTCTAAAATCAAATATTTAGTGATATAATTTATATGATAAATATAACTTGAATAATAATTATTAAAAATTTTTATAATAATATTAATTTTTAAAATTAAATTCTACAGAACATAATGATATTATAGATACATTTGATGTGTAGAACCCCCATTTTCAAGTAAGTAACACTTATTTTATTCTTTTTAAGTATGTAAAGTATTAGGGTGAAGTTTGGGAGAGTTTGGAAGAAGTTAGGAATATTTTTTGGACTTTTTTAAAGGTGAATTTTTAGTACATTGTTAGTGGAAATTGTGCAACTAACCCAGAAAACCGTGCACAACAAGACAGAGGCTAAGGGAAAGGTGAAAAAAACAGACACATGGTTTGTTCAAACCATTCGAATGCCTAGGAGAAACCATGAAACATGAGATAACAGGATTTTGAAGGGTTGGTACATAGTTTTGAATCCATGGTATCCAACTATGTGAGGTTCCTGCTTGAGATAGAATATGGCGCACAGTTAGTGCATAATTTTCTTTACCATGCCATTAACACAATTCAACTAGAACCATAAAAAGTGGATCTACATCAGGATCATATTTTAACCACTATTTTGTTCCCTAAACTGACCCTAACTCGTGATTTATTCCTATATAAGGATAATTAGGATTCTCCTATCAATCTAGAGGTGATACAAATGCTTCTCCTTGTGTGTTGAAGCTGAATTCTCATGGTAAGTCTTCATTCTTGGTAGTTTCCCTTGGTTTTCCATATATCTAACTCTACATATCTCTTGGTTTCTTAGATCTATGTCTATTTTGGGAATATATGAGGTATTTGATTCCAAATATTACTATATTTTTCTTTTTTTTCTAGGAGAATATATCTAAGGTGGGGTTTTGAAGATTCAACCCATTTTCACGGACGTTGCCGTGCCATTTTCCATTTTCTCCAAATCTTTCAAGGTAGGTGGATTTACTCTTGATGTATATATTTATAATATTAAATATTAGTTTCAAATTACTTTTTTTCATGGAACTAGTTGTGAAATTGATGTGAATTACTTTTTGGAAACCCTCTTTATTGACAATATATAGAATTGTAGAAATTGGCCTTTTTTCTGAAAAGTGAAATTGGTAAATTGATTTTAAAACGATTGTTTTAAAATGATTATTTGGTTTTGATGCATGAAAAATGGGTTTTAATAATTTTTTTTATTAAAATTGTGTGCCTGAAAGGTTTTTAATAAAATCTTTCTTTAATTGAAATGGTTGAAATGGTTGTTTTGTTTTCGCATAATAGTTTTCTATGTTCATGTGATTTTGGGAAAGATAAGGTTAAGGAGTCTCCCCCATCATAGGGAGGTCAGAGCTGTATGCATGGTTGGATGTATGGGTCCAGATCTGCATGGATCGACCCATTTTCATATTCTTGAGTCTTGTATAGCTTAGAAGAGGCTTAAAGGATGTTTGGAGGAGTTTGGGTGCTGAGATATGGGGGAAGGGAACTTTCATGATGTGAAAGTGAGTTTCATGCAGTGTAGAATAATTTCATGATGAGAAAGTGGGATTCACATTGTGTAATATTTTGTGGTTTGAAAAATAAAAAAAATTAATAGGTGATGAATTTTTTGGTGATCACTTAACCATGTGTATTACATAACATGAAAGGGGATTACATGTCATGTAATTCCCCACTACAGTAATGTTTTAGGTGTTTTCCAGCCACTCAAGTTGTTAATCCCTATGACTATAGCTTCCCTCCCCCTCATCCTTGGGGACCATAAAGTCCCCTCCTCATCATTTTAGAGATTTATTTGATAGGAATTTATCCCGTTCTTCCATCTTTGATCCGTGGTGACCCGACTAGATCCAAGGTGTGTTTTTTCATTCGTTTTCTTGCGATTTCTCTTGAATTTACCTCTTTTCCTCCCATTATTCTCATATTGCTATGGAATTTACATAACCATGTTTCTATTTGTGTTTTCTTAGTTTTTGATGATGTGGTGGTTCCACAATTTCCTTAGATAAATCTAGTTTTTACGGGAGGGGTGATTAGAGATCCATTGCATGGTCTATTCTCATGAAAAGAATGTCGAAGATCTTTTGAGGTATTGGATTTGTTTCTTCACTATTTATTTATGTGAAATTGTAGAGTTATAATTATTTATGCCCTTGGATCACAATGAAATTGACCTAATAATTATTTTAACCAGATTAAAGAAATGGTATCTATCACATAGTGATGTTGTTGTTTGTACCATGATAACAATTTACCTCTTGATTTAACTGATAGTTTGATATCTATGAATTTATAATTTTTCATGTTTTTCTTAACAGAAATTGGTAGATAATGTAAATTCATAATTAATTGATAATTAATTGGATAAAATATTAAAGAGGCATGTTTAGTGAATCTAGTTATTGTTTTTTTGTTTTTGTAATTTGATGTTAATCAAATTGAGTAAAATGTGCATGTTTAACTAAATTGATTAATGAACCTGAAGCTTAATGATGCATGTTGCTAAAAGAAATAAAGGCATGTTAAATTAATTGTTTAATTAATTTGTGATATCTTGAGATATCTTGTTTCTTATGTTTATTCTAGTTAGAACCTATGATAATGAATCAATTAATTCCATATGGAATAAAAATCAGTTTTTTTTATAAAAGATATTTACTTTAAAGGGCATGAGTTTCCTATTTTCTTGTAATGGATGATCACCTTGTGTTTTATAGACATGAGAGCTCGTTGTTTGTAAGGGTGGGATGCCTTAATTTAGGGATTAGAGCTTGTTTATATGTTTGTTTCCTGCTGCTTGGGATGTAGGAAGGGGAAGCCCAGATGTTTTGTGTGAATGGGATGGATGAGCCTAGAGGTCCTTTGTGGTATGTGGGGTAGGGAGGATCGAATGTGACGTGAGCCTAGGACAGAGGATCCTGGAGGGATACTGTGGTATGCATGGAGGGGAGGCCCTATTATTGTGATAGAAGTTGATTCCTGGAGTGGAGAAATGCATTAGTATATGCATGTGGGTTTCAGGTAGGACATTAACGATGATATAATGAATTGAGGATCGACTTTCCTGTTATTATGAAAGCAGAATTCTTTTTTGAATGATTTTTTTGGACAATGACCATGTATTTTTAACTTCTTTCCTTTCCCCACTACTTGAGACCAATGGTGTTGGTTACTCTAATTCTGAGAGAGGCGAAGACATTCATGGTATTCAACATTCTTTCTGTAATTAGAATATCATGTTTGGATGAGTATATGCTTCTATTATAGGTGGATAAGACTTGATGGGAGTTCACCTACACACCGTGTTGATCCCCTTGTGGTTGGTATCTTAAAATGTTTTCCTATAATACATGGTAATATGGAAGTTAATGTTGTTAATAAATGAATAAATTTTTAACCCACATGGTTGGAGCTTTCTAGGATGCAATGATGATGTTTTAATTATAAGAAGTCATTGAATTGGTTTTCTTATGCCTGGAGGGCATGTAAATTTTTTGGAATACTAATGAAATGTAATTTGGAAAATGTTAATGGTTAATTAATGGATAAATAAATAATTAATGTAAATAGAAATAGATGGAAGAAGGAATAAAGTAACTTAATGTATCTCTTTAATGGTAGTGTCCTTATAGGATATATGGTCTTATTAGTGGTAGCTAGGAGTCTGAGAAACATTAGCTTCAGTTGTGTATGATACTGGGTTATTCCTATAGTGTTGTTGAGGGATATATTTGATCAAGTAATTTTGTTTTTCATATGTGATACTCCACTCTTTCTATTAGGCAAACAAACACCCTAGGGATTCTGTGCCTTGGGGGGTGGGGTTGTTTTCCCCAAAATCCCACTGGTAGGATGGATAACTAACTACCCCCTTTGGTCCTGCTCATTTCCCTTTGTAGTTACTTATGATGTTATGAACAACAGTTAGTTTTGCTGATATATGTGTGTAGAGGGCTATAATGTCTTGTGGTTATTTCACACACATTTATTCTGGATATATTTTCCTAATAACTATTATAGTTATAACGTGTATAGGTTGTGATGGCTTGTGGATCCTTACATGGTGTATGGGTTGTGATGGCTTGAGGTATTATAACTGACATATGATACACTTTATTTAAGATGAGGTGGATACCAAAAACTATCTGATTACATTTGGTTATGTGGAAGTGGTGTTGTGTTCTATGAGGCTTATGTTTTGGTGATTCACCCAAACGTTTGCGGGATAGCCTTTTTGGAGAGAGATTCTTAGGACATAAGATGTTGGGGAAAATAAAAAAAACCATGGGGGAAGTTGTAATGGGGTACCCTTGATATTATTTATTATATTCTATGCTCTTATATGTGATACATAGTGAGGGTATCCATAGAAAGGTTGTGAACTTAATATACCAATTTAGGTGACAAGTTAGTTTCACTTGTTGTTCACTATGCTATAGCATGATTTCCTTAATTTTACATGAGAGGCTCTAGGGAGGATCCTACTAAGTATGCTGTTATACTCACCCTACATATATATATAAACTTATTTTCATTTCAATTGGAGCAGTTTGGAGATCATCATGGTTACTACTAGCTTTGGTATTTTTTAGAATTTGTTTAAGATTCATGGTCTCTTTCGTCTTTACTTTCTTTGGGTATTTATAGTTTCCTATTTCTGTTTTATTAGTTCATGCATGAAATTACATTTGTGTACTTGGGTTTTCTTTTATATTGGAGTCTGACCAGGCATTGGTTGGTGTCTGTCTTATCTCTCTCTTATGCATGTGTTTCTTTTAGAGGGTAATACCACCCATTTGCATGATTATTATACCCTTAGTGCTACTCTCCAACCCAAGACCTATTGAAGGTAGGACTCAGGGGTCATTATCTCTCTTAACCCATTTATAGCCCAGGAGGGGTATGTTCTGTGGGGTGGGGGTTGTGGTAGAGTTTTTTCACAGGTTTGGTTGATGGATATGATAATATTTGGAGTTAGGCATAAGTGGGATTTCCTGGGATGGTAGGGAAACAATGTCATATAAGTATAGTAAGCACTATAAATAGGATATATCTTTTGAGACATGTGTATTTAGGCCCCCCTCTGATCTGATTCATATAACTTTAATCTTATAATGGATAATAAATGAAGTGATACCGGTTGGAGGATAGAGACATTGGAAAGGATCATTCATCATTATTATTTGTGCATGTGTTTTAATGGTTAGAACTCGGGAAATATTAACCTAAAATGAATAAAATAAAACAATTAATTAATGTTAAATTATTTATATTCCAAGCTTGGAGATATAATTTTTTGTACTTTTTCATTCATGGATCCAGGTCAACATACTCTTCAGGTTCACATAGAAGATGTTTAGAAAGTTTCACCATCATATTTCCACATAGTATAGGTTGAAGATGAATAAACATGGATGAGGACACTTCGAGAGTTTCAAAACTAGAGTATGAAGTGGAACGATGGATCCATTTTAGATGATTTCATAGAAGACTGGTTGGAGGAGGTTGAGATAACATTATGTTTGATCCGTTCTCAGAAGGAGTAGTGGGTATCTTTGGTTTTGATGATACTATGTGGAGCAGTAAAGTAGTGGTTGTTCTTATTCCTTGGAGATCACCAGGATTCTTCTGTCTCATGGGGGGAGTTCCAAGAATATTTTAGAGACAAGTTTATTTATTATAAAATAAAGGTGTCTAGTCACCAGGAGTTGATTAAGCTTCAGTTGGGGAGCTCCAATGTGTGAGAGATTGAATCTACTTTAGGAATTTTTTTAAATATTCTTCTGACTAGTTTCCAAATGAGGAGATCAGGGACAAACAATTTGAGAAGGCTTTGTATCTAGATATCTAGTTCTGGGTCACCTCATTTATGCTTAAGACGTATCTTGAGGTGATGGAGAGTGTAAAGGTCATTGAGAGGATGCTAGCCAAAATAGTATCCACATAATAGGGGAGTCATCATAATTCCATAGAAAGAAGATTTGTGGTCTGTGGTTCTTAGATTTCAGGATAGAAGAGCTTCTGATCAACCGAGGGTAGGTCCCATCCCTCAATTTTTTGTTTTTATGGGGGTAGTGGATCTCATACCTATGGAAAGAGATCATATACATGTTTTTTCTTATGTAGGATAAGGTCATAAGTGGTGAGTGTTCCAGCCCTTTCAAAGTAGTCAGCATGTGCTATTTGTTCCACTTCAGGTTCCTCCGTTGAGGCAGTTCTAGTCAAGGAAGAAGTAGTAGGTTTCTCCAGTTTTGGATCAATAGAGAGCAGATGGGGCTAGAAGAGAAAAAACCTAGGATTATCCCCATCCCTAGAGAGTAGTGTGTGGCTATAGAGGTGGTTTTCAACAGGTCTAGAGAGGCTGTGGGGCTGATCATGGTCAGCTTCATGGTTTAGCGTTGCTAGTTTCAGGTGATCCAGAAGTCGTTTGAGGTACCCTTTTCTTGTTTTATACTTGCTTCCATTCCTTGTTTGATCTAGTAATGACACAATACTTCACATCACATGATTTTATCTATTATTTGGGACATTAGGTAGAGATACTTCTACTTCCCTTAGCGTTGACTACACTTGTTGGAGGTCAAGCTGACTTGTTTAAGTTATGTAGAGACTGTGAGATAGTACTGTGGAATAACTACTCTTGGGAAGATTTATTATGTCTATGGATACAACCATATGACATCATACTCAACATGGATTAGTTGTATTCAGTGTGGGATATCATGGATTTCTTTAGGAGGGAGGTTGTGCTCTTCAATACTGATGGTGTGATAATAGTGTTTGTTGGTGAGAGAGTCCCTTATATGGGTCAAAGGCATGTTCTGTCCTTATCATCCTTGATGGATGAGATGATTCCAAGTTATTCAGATGTTTAGAAGTTGAAATTTCCTAGGGTCATAGAAGAGTACCCTGATGTATTTCAAGAATAGGTTGTTTCATTATCCCCTATAAGAGAGATTGAGTTCGGGATCTAACTACATATACAAATGTCTCCTCTGTCTACGTCTCTATATAGGATGATTCCTTCTGATTTGTGATAGATGTGTATATAGATCGATGGTCTAGTGCAGTGTGGTTTTTTTAGCTGAGTGTGTCATTGTGGGGTGCACCGATTTGGTTGATGAAGAAGTCTGATTACAGTTTGTTGTTGGGTATCAATTATCATCACTTGAGTCATGTGATAGTGAAGAAACACCATCTTATTTCATGGATTGATGATTTATTCGATCAACTGAAGGGTGTTAGTTTTCTCTCGAAGATTGATTTTGAGTCAGTATATCATCAAATGTGTGTAAAGTATGAGGATATCCCAAATACTTATTTCCATTATCGTCATGGACATTATGAGTTTATTGTGATGTCGTTCGATGAAATGAATTCTTCATCTATGTTTATGGGGTTAATGAACTTATTTTTCCATGAGTTCTTAGAAAAGTTCATGGTGGTTTTCATCAATGAAATCTTTGTGTACTATGCGTCTGAGGAGTAGAACACAAAGCATATGACTACTGTATTGGGAGTTCTTTGGCATGATAAATTGTTGGGTAATTTTCAAATGTGTGCGTTTTGGGATTGAGAAATCCATTTCTTGGTGAATGTGTCATCCTAGAGTGGTTTATATTTGGATCCGTTGAAGGTAGAATTAGTTGTGTCTTAGGAAGCCCCCAAGACAGTGGTAAAGGTGAAAAGTTTACTTCATCTTGCAGGCTATTATAAGAGGTTTGTAGCCAATTTCTCTTGGGTTGGGACTCCTCTAAAAACATTGACCACAAATGATTAGGTGTTCTTATGGACTGATCAGTGTCAGACAACTTTTGAGTATCTGAAGGAGAAGTTTTTCAGTGCTCCAGTTCTTTGTCTTCCAGCAGAAGGAGTTCAATTTAAAGAATTCTGTGACGATTCATGTCTTGGCTTGGGTAGTATTCTGATGCAGCAAATATTGGTAGTTTCTTATGGGTCTCATTAGTTATACTCTTATGATCATAACTATACTACCCATGATCTCGATTTAGTGGTAGTGGTTTTTTACCTGAAGTTTTGGAGACATTACCTCATTTTTGAGTGATTTGTGGTATTCAATGATCATAACATCCCGAGGTATGTTTTCCCCCAATGTGAACTAAAATTTCATCAATGTTAGTTGATAAAGTTATTATAGTATTATGACTTTGAGATTTTTTATACACCTATAATGGGGAATTTCATGGACAATGCACTGAGTGGGAAGTCCGCATTGATGAAGTACGAGAATCAGGCGATTCCAGGAGAGTGATGGAACAAAATTTCAACATTATACCTAGATATGTGAGAATTCATGGTTATAGGTTGTCATTTTTCAGATTATGGTGTAGTAATCTTTGGTACAAAAGGTGGAGGATTACCAGTTGTAGGATCTTGAGGTGGAGGTCTGGAGAGATCGAGTTGTTTGTGGTGAGGCCCTTGATGGTTGGTCTGATGATGAAAAACACTGAGTGTTGTTTCAGGGAAGACTTTTCATTCCTTTGGCAATGCATGAGATCTTTCTAAGAGAGTTCCATAAATCACCCTTAGTGGTACATACCAGAGTGACAAAGATTTTTTTGAGCTTTGAGAGTTCAGTTTTGGTGGTCTGGGTTAAGGCGTGCATTTGCAAAGTTTGTGTCTCAAAGTTTGTTCTTCCAGAAGGTGAATGCCATGCACCATGTTCCCGGTGGTTTTCTTTAGTTGTTAGATATTCCTTGGTGGAAATGTGAGTACATATTTATGGACGTTGTTACCAGTTTACCTTGAGTATAGGAATGGTATGATGATATATTGGTGGTAGTGGATCATTTGATGAAATCAACCAACTTCATAGTGATCAAGGAGTCAAGCTCAGTGGATTTTTTTTCGAGGTACTATCTGGTGGAGGTGGTGAGACTCCATGGAGTTTCATGGTTGATCATTTCTGATCAAGATCCTCATTTTACCTCTAGGGTGTGGATAAGTCTCCATAATTATTTTGGTTCTTAACTATAACTTATCACTACTATTCATCCATAGACGGATGGTCAGATAGAGAGAACTATCCAGACTCTTAAAGACATGTTTCACTCTTGTGTCTTGGATTTTTGAGGTTCATGGATGGGGCAAATTCCCTTGGTAGAGTTTTCTTACAATAATATTTTTCACTCCACCATAGGTATGGTGCCATTTGAATCCTTGTATGGATGACCGTTCCATTCTCCACTGTGTTGGACTGGGATCAGAGAGTTAACAATTCTCAGGTTGGAACTGTTATATAATACAACAGAGATGGTTCAGGTGATTCGTGGGAGGATGAAGAAAGTGCATGATTGTTAGAAATCCTATGCTGATCATAGGAAGATACCTCTGGAGTTCTACATTCGGGATCATGTGTTTATGAAGGTGACTTACTATTGTGGGAAGTGGAGGTTTGGTTGTGGGACTAAAATTTCTCCCCAGTTTGTTGGTCCTTTTGAGGTGTTGGATCATAATGGAGCCATGGAATATCTTATAGAACTTCCCCCAAAGATGATCCAGATACACGATGGTTTTTTCACATGTAGGATCTCTGTTGTTATCTTTATGATGACTCTAATGTTATCAATTGGGGCGAGATCGATGTTGAAAATGACGTGACCTTCGAGGAGCAGCCTATTGAGATCCAAGACCTCCAGGAGAAGGTGTTTCATAAGCATTCTATTGCCTTGGTTCATGTCTTTTGGTGACATATTGGAGTTGATGAGAGTACTTGGGAATGTGATTTGTAGATACACACTCAATACCTCGATCTTTTTGATGTTTATCTCCTCTCTCGTAACATTGTTCATTTTGAGGTTGTAGACATCTACTTGTTTGTTAGATGGATTTATCTTGTTTATTTTTTTAGATTTATCTATTTTGAGAGTTATCTACCCTAGGATAGTGTTTATTAGCTGATTTTGGTTGTTTCGTCGTTTTTCATTGTTCCCATGATGAGGTGGGTTGAGCTCCTGTGGTGGAGAGAGCCTTGAGAGGTATCTCACAGTGTGGCTGTTCAAATAAGCCCTTTATGTTTCCTCTCTAGGTTGGTCTTGGATTATTGAGGATGATACTGTTTTGATATGTATCTGATGTAAGGGCCCAGATCTATGTGGATTGACCCTTTACATGTTCCCGAGGATTTTGGAGCTCGTAAGAGGATTCAAGGAAGTTTGGAGGAGTTCGGGTGCTACGAATTGGGAGTAGGGAAATTTCCCATTGTGAAAGTGGGTTTTAGGTCATGTAGAATAATTTCATGAATTAAAAGTGGGATTTATTTTGTTTAATATTTTGGGGTTTGAAAAATAAAATAGAATGAAGCGGCGATCCATTTTTCAACAACAACTCAACCTGAGGATTACACGACATGAAAGGGGATTACACGTCATGAAATTACCTGCTACAATAATTTTTATGTGTTTCTAGATGATTGGGTTGTCAAAACACATAGATTTATCTTCTCTATACCTCTTCCAAGGAAACTTGATAGTTCCCACCTTGATGTTTTGGATATCCCATCGATGAGAATTGATCTCAGGTGTCTATCTTTGACCCGTGGTGACCCAGATTGATCCAAGGTATGTTTTCCTTCATTTTAAAGTGGTTTCTCCTGGATTGATCTCATTTTCCCACTGTTATTCTCAAATTTATATGATGTTTACTTAAACATGTTTCTAATGGGGTTTCTCTTGATTGTGGTTGATGCGGTGGTGACACAACATCCTCTGATGGGTGTAGTTATTGCAAGAGGGGTGATTGGAGATATGATGCATGATCTGTTATCATGCAAACAACACTGAAGAGCTTTTGAGGTATGGGATTCATTAATTATATATTTATTTACATTAAATCATATATTTAGAACATTTTATCCCATTGTATCACAATTAAATTGACCTAATAATTATTTGAACATGATTAAAGAATTGGTATCGATCGCATGATGATGTTGTTGTTTTTAACATGATAATTATTTTCCTCTTGATTTTCTAGATAGTGTGATATCTATGCCTCAATCTATTTAGCACGTTTTTCTTGATAGAAATTTGTAAATTATTTATATCTAGAATTAATTGATAATTAATTGGCTAAAATATTAGAGAGGCATGTTTAATGAATCTGGTTGTTGTTGTTGTTTTTGTTGTTATAATTTCTTTTTAATCAAATTTATATAAGTATGGATGTTTAATTGATTTGTTTAATGAACCTAAAGCATGATGATGGTTTTTTATGTTCTAAATAAAGTCATGTTAAATTATCTTTTTAATTAATTTGTGATATCTTGAGATATCTTATTTCATAGGTTTCCTATAGTTGTAACTTGTGATAATGAATTGGTTAATTCAATATGGAATAAGATATGGTTTTGTGATAAAAGATAATGAATCTTGAGGGCCAATGTTTTCTGTTTTCTTATAAAGGTCGAGTTCCTTATGATTTGTATTTACAAGATCTCATTGTGTATAAAGGTTTTGTGCCTTGATTTAGGGACTAGAACCCATTTCTTTGTTTGTTTCCTACTGCTTGTGATGTGGGGAGGGGAGGCCCGGATGTGTTATGAGCTTGGGATGGATGATCCTCTAGGGATGTTGTGGTATATGGGGTGGGGAGGACTAGATGTGATGTGAGGCTAGGATGGATGATCCTAGAGGGATGTTGTGGTATGGGGGGTGTGGAGGCCCATTTTTTGTGGCATAAGTTGACACCTAGAGTGGGGATATGCATTAGTATAGGCATGTGGGTATCATGGAGGATATTGGAGATGGAAGAATGGGTTGAGGCTGGGATCAACCATTTTTTTTGAAATCTATATGGTTGTTTTAATTTTTTTTAGGTGATCACATTGTTTTTTTAAGTTATATACTTTATCCACTTCTTTAAGTAGATGGTTTTGGTTACTCTCCTTTCAAGAGAGGTGAAGATGCATGGGATATGCCACATGATTTCTATTTTTTATCTTCTCATGGTTGGATGAGTCTATGCTCCTACTATATGTGGTGAGGACGTGATGGGTAGTTCACCCACTCATCGTATTGATCCCCTTATGTTTGATATCTTAGAATGTTTCCTAGAATACCTAGTAATAGGGGATGTAATGTTGTTAATAAATGAATAAATTTTTAACCCCTTGGGTTAGAGCTTGCTGGGATGCAATGATGAGATTGTAATTTTGAGAATCTGTGGACTTGGTCTGCTTATGTGTGGAGGGCACAAATATTGGTTGGAATGCTAATGAAATGTAACTTGGAAAATTTTAATGGTGAATTAAAGGTTAATGAATTAATTAACATAAAGTGAAACTGATGAAAAAAAAGGAATAATGTAAATTAATATATATCTTTAATGGTTTAGTACTTATAGGATATATGGTCTTAGTAGGGGCAGTCAGGAGTCCGATAGGTTAGTTTAAGTTGTATATAAGACTAGGTTATGTCCATAGTGTGGTTATAAGCTATATTATATAATGTAATTTTTATGTTTCTATGCGTTACTATACCCTGTTGGGTAGGGAAACTAACACTATGGGGATTCTTAGCCATGGGGGGGGGGGGTTCCTCAACATCTTGATGGGAGGATGGATGACTAACTACCCCCTTTGGCCCTGCTCTCTTCTCTTTGTAGCTACTTGTGCTGGTATTCATGACAGCTAGTTTCCCAATATATGTGTGTAGAGGGATAAAATGGCTTGTGGTTATTTCAAACACATGTATTATATATATAGTTTCCTAAGTAATACTATATGTATAATGTGCATAGTTTTTGATGGCTTGGAGATCCTTACTCAGTGCATGAGTTGTGATGGATTGAGGTATAATACCTGATGTATGATACACATTATGTGAGCTGTGGTGGATCTTGGAAACTACCTGGTTACTTTAGGTTATGTGGATGTTGTGGTGTGTTTTAAGAGGTGATGTTATGGTGATTCACCTAGGTATCTTTTGGCTAGACTTTTTGAAGAGATATGCTCATGATGTGCAACATTGGGGAAGAGCAGCAAACTAGTTGGGAAATAGTAGTGGGGTACCTCTGATATTCTTTATTATATTATATTCCTCTTGTATACGATACTTGGTGAGCATATCCATGGTGATGATGTGAACTTAGTTTACCTATTTAGGTGATAAGTTAGTTTCTCTTATTATTAAATGTTCTTTATTATGATTTTCTTAATTTTCCACAAAATGATCCAAGGAGGATCCTACTGAGCATACTATTATACTCAACCTATGTATATATGTAAATATATATGTATTTTTTTAGTTTAGTTGGATTAGGTTGGAGATCAGGATAGTCACTACTAGCTTGGGGGTTTTTAGGACCTGTTTGGGCTTTTTGGCCACTGTTCTGTTTAATTTCATTTGGTACATGCAGTTTTTCTATTCAGCTATAGTAGTTATTGCATGAAATTAAATTTTTGTACTTGGGTTTTATTTTATATTGGATTATGAGTAGGATTTGGTTGGTGACTTTCTTATCTCTCTCTTCTGCATGTGTTTTTTAGAGGGTAATGAATCTCATCCTCATGTTTATTATAACGTCGGTGCTAGTTGACAAATCGGGGCCTACTGGAGGTGGGACTCAGGGGTTATTATCTATCTTATCCCATTGTCATACCATGAGGTGTATACTCTATGGGGAGGGGGCTGTGACATTGGATGCGTGTATATATGTAATAGAATGGGTTATGCCAAAATTTTATTTATGAAATTGTTTTATAACTTCACCGATTAATTTCCTTGGAATTTGATATTGTTTTGAAGAAACAATTTTATTATGGAACTTGCTTATATTATGGTTTAAACAGTTTTAGAATTTTTTTACAAAAACTATTTTATATAAATATGCTAACATTTTCTGTCACAGTGGCGTGAGTAGGGAATTAATTTTGGGAAAATATAATGAGTTTCATTACTCACACCTAATTTGGAACTTTGGTGCTTTTGTAGATTCCATTTATCAAGAAATGGTCAAAGGTAAAGTATCAAAATTCTATGGTAGTTCATAGTGATACTTGGGATATTTTTTGGAGTGAAGCATGGAGAAGTTTGGAGCTTTGGAGTTATGGTTGTCTTTCAGTTTTATCGGTTTTTTAGTCTTTTGTTGTGTACTTGTTTGTTTTGTAGTCTTCTGTTTTGGTAAATGGTTTTAGTTTGATTTTAATATTAATGGTTGAATTGAGTTGTCTCTCATTGATATCGTGCATCATGTAGCATTTTATTTTTTTTATGATATGTTTAGTTGGTTGTTTTATTTTCCAAGGGGAAAATCATCCCCCAACTGTTAATGAAGCCCTTGGCATTTATTTTCATACTTTGGTACCTTGGGGATGTTTCTTAAGGACATTTATCATTTTCTACTCAAATCAATCCAATAAAGAGGGGTAGGATGTTACAAGTGGTTTTAGTCTTGTTCTTTCCAATCATCTTTGTAGAAAAAGTGGTATCAACTGGTTTGGTCCTTTCCTAACAAGTGAAATTCTTTCTCTCAGTCTCGGAGTTGAAATTAATTTTGGTCTATTACTTATGTTAGGTTGGTATAAAGGAGTAGGATTTTTAAGACTTGAAATTTTTAGCATAAAAAGAAAAACTAACCATTTTATATTGAACTTAAAGATACTTGGGAGTTGGGTACATACATGTTTTGGAGACACATATAGGTTTTGGAATCTTATTATCATGGGTTTAGCTAATGAGATAAGCATGACATGCAATAGAAAAATGACTTCCCTCTAGGAGTTAATATTTAATTTGGAGTAATGATATTTTAATGGGTAAAATGTATTTATTTGTAAAAAATTTTGAAATTGTTTTCAAATGAATTATTTTGAAAGAAGAATGATTATAGTATTTTGAAAATGGTTTTTTTTCAAAACCAAGACAATGTTTTTCAAAAATGGTTGAACATGAAAAAAATTTATTTTAGAAATAGTTGTTATGATAGTATGATGTGGTAAAAATTTTAATGCTAATTCTTCCTTTAATTGAGAGTGATACTTATGGTATTTATTGTGTTTCAAGAAAATGGATCCCTGTAGGCGTCATAGAAACCAATTGGAGAAAGATGCTGAGAATGTGGTTTCATCTAATTCAATGGTGAACCAACAACTGGTTCATAGTACTGTATAGATGTTTTAGTATGTGGAAATTAGGCACATGAGGGATGATCCAAGGAAAGTGGATCATTATATCCAATTTCCAAAAGAAAAATCCACCCATCTTTCCAGGATATTATGAAATATAAAAGGATGATTATGGATGAATAGGATGAATCACATCTTTGATTTCATCAAAACACCAATAGGGATGAAATTCAAGATGGCGACATATATGTTGTAAGATCTTTCACACCGGTAGGGGGATTTAGCTGTCCAGGCTAAATTAGACCACAAACTTTAATGGGAAGATTTTGAGAAATTTTTTAACAAAAAATTATATCTTGAAATGTTCATAATTAAAAGAATGATATCCTAATTCATCTTGAAATATGAAAATATTTCTATTACTAAGTATGAAACTAAATTTATGAATTTAGTGAGATTTTCACCCAAACATTTTTCGAGTGTGTTTTTAAAGGGATACATCTTAGAATCAAGACTAAGGTAATAGATTCTATTAAAGATTATTGTGGTCTGTATTAAATATTATATATAGATGTTAAATCAAGAGAAGGTAGTAGAAAGGTAAATCTCATGAGCTAAGAGAGTAGTATGTATATTGATACCTATGGGAAATAGTGGGAACTATCAGGTTGGGAGAAAGCAGAAGAGGGATACCTTTTTCCAATGTGGGAGTATGGAATAGAGTCAAATGATTGGATCAATGAATCTTCCTCCGAAACCAAGTATCCAACCAGGTTATTTTCAATGTGGCTCAATAAACTACATGAAGCGGCAGTGTATAACACCACCTAGATCATGACATAATTTCAATCATATGAGGAATCTTCAGCGGTATTGTTGTAACATCCCAGACCTGGATTCCACTCAATGGTGCCCTAGCCCTGGATGGATACATGGCCTCAAGTACATCTCCTCAAACACCAGAGGCTACTGAGTAGCAGTGAGGGCCTAAGTGTGTCAGTAGGTATACTATTCCCTCATTATATGAGTATATCATAGTGGAAATAGATAGCATAAAAATAAAAGAAGTAGTAAAACAAGCAGAAAATAGACACATAGTTGGAATATATAACAATCTCAAAATATGGGTTATATACAACAATGCAGATGAAATGTGTACATAGAAAATAGAAAAAAAGTACATGGAATCATAGTACAATACAAGTATCAAAAATAATAAAAAGATCAAAATGTCCTAGAAGCATCACATGCCTCATCTTAGTCCCATGATCCCCTGCTCCAAGTTAATGATTAGTAACCTAATTTAGGGCCCCTCCCCTATTATCACCTGTAACCATATAATCTGTTTGGGTCCCCAAGAAGGCCCAAACAGGGTGTGAGATAAATATCTCAGTAGGTTCCCCCCAAAGATCTATACATTTTCATATGTGTTATATAAACTATGCAATGTAAATAAAATAGGTAAATAGAAGTAATGTTCCAATGGAACTTATCCACTACAAAAATTGATACCAAATAGCCTCTCGAATATCCCTACAAAAAAGTGTCAGATCTTGTATCCAATAAACTATAACAAAATAAAAAAACCAAATGGCCTTACTACACATTAATACTTATCAAATCACCACGTCGTTGCTGTATACTCTGATTGAAACACATTCCCATGACCATGTAATACTAACTAAAGTATTAGACCGTGAAAGGGCTAGATCCAAGTTTTCAAGACCAATTCATCCTCATCGATTCATAGGAGCATCTTTATGCAAAACTCAGTATAGGTACCGATTGGAGTCCAAAGATCATGTCATACCAGACAAGTCCTATGTGGGTCTAAGAAAGCTGGGTTCAAGGGGTAAAAAGGCATAAGGCATCCTAAAAATTCAAGACCCAAGGAAAATAATCAACCTAAGGAATCCAGCACTACATTCATGATCAATGGAGAGATGTCCACGACATCTATACAAACATTCATCCATTTCTTACCATTTAATAATCCATTTACATATGATTCTACCCACTAAAATGAACACATTCATTCAATTCCATATAATAAGTGTACCCACTCATTTATTACATTTCTTACTGAATCTTCACATGAGTATACCCACTCATATATTCTATTTCTATTTAAATAAGTCACATAGGTATACCCACCCATTTATCACCATTCACAATTAAACATATCCCATAGGTATACCCACCTGATCAATTAAACCCAATTATGCCATTTAACACATCACATTTAACATAACTAATTTGATCAACTCAACAATTAAACAATTCAAGTTCAACATAATATATCATAGAAAGGGAGGAAAACCATCTCCTAATCAACCCATTAAACTAATTACATTTTTAGTTGGACTCCTATAACAAGGAAACCCCAAAACATACCCCTTGGGTTGTTTAACATGGAATATCAAGGCATTTTTATAAGGTGCACCCCACGGGTGAACTTGATTCGGAAAATGGGAATCAACACATCACAACAGACTCTATGGGAATCACTAATAGGTCATATTACATCTATTTCAAGTAATCCATTCAAAATTAAGGCCATGCCAGAATGTCCAGCGGGCGACTTAATAGCCGATTGCTCTAAAAATCACTAAATTCTGAAATGAAAGTATATACCAATGACCTTATCTCAACAGTGGAGTTCTTGTCCAGTATCAAGTCTTGATTTGACTTGGCTTAGGAGAAATATGAATAATGGATGCAGAATAAGAAATTAGGGTATAGGAGCCTAAATCCAAATAGTACAATCGATATCAAAAATAACCGAGAACGTCTAAAAAGGAATATATATCTTACTGATGCGGATCTAATGAGAGAAACTGCATTCAAATTTGAGGACGAATAGTGAAAAAAACCTCAAATCTGAATTTAGTCATAAATGAGAGATTCAAAATGAATCCTATTTTGTGGGTGGGGTGAAATAGGATTTAGTTTTAATAAAGGATTTATTTTAATTTAAAAATTATTTAAATCCTCAAAACATAGGGGCTGCATGGTTTAGGCTCATGATTTTCAAAATGGTGTGCCAAATATGCATAGTTTCCAATAGTCAAAGGGGTACTCACATGGTTTACTCACACAGTTTAATAACTGCGAACAAATAGTGTGATGAGACTCTATCAAAATATGTAAAAAATGAAGACTTGGTCACATGGGCATGCACCTCCTCCAACACGTTTTCCTCAAACCGTGTGTCCTGAACACCCACTCTATCCATCCTTACATGGTTTAGTCAAACCATGTGGCCTGACCCACACGGTTTGAACTAACCATGTGCAAGTCTTAAAATACCCTAAAAACTAGTTTCAGGCTCCAAAAAATCCCCATACACCTCCAATGAATCTGTGATCAAGTTGGATAATCACATAAGGCCTTATTTAAGCATTTAAACCAAAAGTAAGAGATTCATACCACATATGAAAACCCAAGTTATTACAATCTTCCCAGTTATAGCAATATATCCTTGAATTTCTCTTTGATGGGTATTGAGATTCATTTGAGAACAACTCTGGACACTAAGCATGTACATCGACCTCCCACTCCCAAGACTTATTCTATAAATGACCATTCTACCATATCACTTGTACTAATGAATGGACTCATAGATCCTTCATTATTATATCATGGATATGTATTAGATGATCCTCAAAGGATGCATCAACCTATAACTCAACCTTCTCAGGATGAAAATTATGAGATATGTCCGAATGATAACGACAAAGCTGAGATATGTGGAAGGCATCATGCATGGATCATTACCTCTAAGGTAACTTCAACTAACAGGCTACCAATCTGACTCTCCCAAAAATCTCAAATGACCCAACATATTAGGGTGAAATTTTCCCCTGTCTCCTGATTCTTCTATGTACGAACCTCAGTGAAGCACACAAAAATACCTAATCACTAAACGCAAACTCTAGAGGTCATCTATACCGATCGTCATAAGATTTATGATGAGATAGTGTCATATCTATCCATTTTTGAATCAACTAGACCTACTCAAAAGTCTCCTACATGAGATGCTGTCTTGACCTGTCCCCCGGGGCCCATGCCATGACTACCCCAAGCCCTCCTTCCATAGGCCAGTGGATGACGACTAGCACTAAAAGACGTAATCCCTATAACTGGGAATGCATTGCTTTTATATCCTATAAACACACACAACCAAGCATACATGATGATTTGAACACAAGTGAACTGAATAGTAAATAGAGTGAGTATAGTAAATAAAAGGGGCCAGAATACAAGCCCAACTGGAAAGTACAACTAAACTGAAAGGTACAAGTAAACTGAAACAGATCCTGTGAACCCTCGACAAGGATCCTACCTAAAGGGTTAGTAAAACCCTCGAATGGCTATCTCTATGGTATGCCACATCTAATGTGTACCTCCGAGCTACCTCCAGTCCTGGTACTCTCATCCTCAGTCAGCGTTGTCCATCATCTACACCAAACACAACATGGTTTGGGCATAACCCGTGCAGGGGTGAGTATAACGATACTCAGTAGGGACCCCGAGACCCTCAAGGTCTTAGAAAATCCATGAAGGATAAACCAAACAATATGAAATCAACTGAAAACTCTACTTAGTTATATACCCATCAATATACCTAAGTTATCAAGTATACCCATCTCAATCATGAGGAAACACAAGGTCAAACACAAAATCCCAATGCTCAATTGTTCCTCAAAGGAAGGAATACCACTAAGGTAAGTACCATACATGTATTCCACATAGAAGAATGCCACAAAGGTATCACCACAAAGGAAAGTACCACACATGTATTCCACATAGAACAATACCACAAAGGTATCACCATGAAGGTAAGGACTCAGCTCTTATCCGGTATATCTTAGATAGAGTAGTAGAGATGATTAGATGTAACTACTGAATCATCTTACTCTGTTAAGAGGAAGACCCATGAATGATCCTAAATTAGAGACCCACATAGGATTCTAGTGCATTATTAGGCAAACACAAGATCCTAGTACATCATCTGACCCACACAGGATCCTAGTACATCGTCAGACCCACACAAGATCCTAGTACATAGTCAGACCCACACATGATCCTAGTATATCGTTAGACCCACAAAGGATCCTAGTACATCGTCAGACCCACACAAGATCCTAGTAAAACAGACCCACGAAGGATCCTATAGTAGTCCCACATGGATTCCTAGAGCATATAGACATGGAACCCTCAATCACAGACCCATGAAGGATCCCTCTCTCATGTCACAGCCAACTACAGGGTTCCCACACTAAGCTTTCCTGTCTCTGGGAGGGTCTTCTCCTCAAGATACTAGTCAATACTCCATATTCCATGAAGTCCCATGATGAATTATCCCAACGGACCTCCACATAAAAGGGGTCTCAAAGCAGCAGGTGGTGCGTCAATCAGACGCCCAGTCTATAAGTTATTAGTCTTTTAGTCCCGAGGCCCCGGTTGGATTCGTGCTCGATCCAACCTAACCGTACCCCAACTTTATCCAAATATCAAGTGGGGTATACAAAAATGAACTTCTCGCTCCATGGTTTATGGCATCGCAGACAGTTCGTCAAACGGACACCCGAAGCTCTAGATATGGCCAAAAGAGAAAAAATGGGTCGAAGTTGTTCCGGGTTCGGTTCGACCCAGCCTTGGCCGACAAGACCCGGTTCGGGTCGACCCAAACTGCTGGGGATGGCCCAACCTGGGCATCCTGGCCGGCGCTGGGTGGTCCGACCCGCGCTGGGCAGCCTGGCATGGGCGGCTTGGCTTGGGCGCATGCAGGGGGGGGGGATCACTCGCCCCCGCCTTCATTCACCGAATGACCAGAGCTGTTTGATCGCCAGCTTGCACGCTGGACCCACTACGGGTCCCGCTCAGTCCATCTCGGCTGGCTGTAATTTCCAGCCCCTTCTCCTACTAGTGGCGCATCGTGCGCTGCCCCTCTGCGGACGACCGAATGCCGACCGCCTTCCTCCATCCACTGTGGCCAGGCGGGCCACGACCATTTACTCCGACGGTGGCACGCGGTCGTTCCACCCATGATTCTAAAGCTAGTTGTAGCATCAGTTTCCCTCTATCCTCCGCCGTGGCCATCAATAGCCGACCGTGCTCCAGCATCATCACATTATCTTCTTCTACCAGCGGTGTAGACGTGCGCCACCCCAGTTCCATACAACTAGCCCGAGAGGTAGCTACCAATTCTATCTACCACGAAGAACACAACAACAATAAAGAATAGTGGAGGAATCATGTCATGTTCATTTGGCCCACACCCTCCGCATTTGATTGGTTGCAGTTGAATTAAGAAGATTAATTCAATGAAAACCATGATAAACAACAAAACCCCTACCTCAATGTTTTGTTGACGTCAGTGAGGAGGGAAGGATGAACGTTGGTTTGGCATCATTGAAGACATCCCACGTTGGAGGATGTAATGAAGAAGAATTTGAAGTCATTGGAGATTATCGATGTTTGTTGCCTCCACAAGGTGCTTCCAATCCAGGCTCAGGGTCGGTTCCCCATTCTTTGTTGGAGAAGCATTCTTCGTTGGAGAAGAAGAGTTCCTCCAATGTTCTTCCCCCAATTCCCCTTTGCAAACACTTTCCCCAAATCCCCCATAAAAAATAATAGCCAACCGATTAAAATATGTTTATCTATTTAATTTTTTGGCACAATTAAAGTTGGATTAATTATTTGTGATGTGGTGGGCATAATTAATTTAGAGGAATCATAAGGTCACCTCCCTCATTAAAGGGGGAGTTCAAGAGTCGAGTGGTCCCCACCATTGAATTCAAATTGGGGGTTTTTTTAGTTCAGGTGGTCCCCACCTCCATAACCCCAAAGAAGGTTACATGAAAAATAAAAATGTTAATTATTTTGATTTTTTTCTATTCCTCCAGGGAAAAGTGAAAAACTAACTTCTACCCTCGACCTACTGCGGTCCAGGTGAAGGTATCCTTAAGAGAATATTGACACTATGAGTTCAACAATGTCCTTCGATTTCAATTCTGAGCACCGATTTAAAATTTACAAAAACCCACTCACACGTTTACTAAACATACTCAAAAAAGGTTTAGAAATTCATTCCGGGCACTCCGAGCCTCATAATCCCATGCTGTCAATTTTTACAGACTTGTAATATTCCATATAATAAAAAAAATTACATGGAATTTTTGGGCCTTTATAAATGCAGTCCCAATAAATATTATTTTCCTACCTCTAGGTAGTATATAGGCAATTGACATGGACTACTGTATAAATCCTCATAAGGTTCCGTCTGTATAGTCACATAATAAGTGTTATTGTAAGAAAAATAAACCAAGGGTATATGTATCTCTTAATAGCCAACAAAATATGGGATGGATGATCACATAATTTCTTCTAGCATATGAACCGTACACTCTGACTGGCCATCAGTCCGAGGGTGGTACGTTGTGCTCAAAATCACTTGTGTACCTAGCACCCTCTGAAAACAATACTGGAAATGAGATGTAAAGCAGGAATCCCTATCCAAAATGATAGTGTGCGGGACCCTATGAAGTCTTACTATCCCACGTATGTTCAATCTTCCCAGATCATCAACATTGAAAGTTTCATTGATCAGTAAGAAATGATAAACCATTGTGAGCCTATCACCAACAACCCGAACTACTTCATTACCACATGGTGACCTTGGTAAACTAGTCATTAAATCTAACACGAAATCAACCTATTTCCATTCTATAATAGGTAACTAATATAAAATCTTGGATGGTTGCTGATGTCCCACCTTCACCTACTGATAGGTGGAACATCTTGTAACAAAACCAACTACCTCATGCTTCATACCTGACCACCAGTACTAAAAACTCAAGTCATGATACATCTTGGCTACTCTGGGATGTACTTCCTAAACTAAATCATGAAATTCCCACATAATCTCACTCCCTATATCCACAGGAACCCAAATGTGACCATGGATACACAAGACCTCCTCCTTACATACAGTCCAACTAGAAGGTGGTTCCTCACAATCCACACTCTCCTATAGGACTAGGCCTTAAGAATCCGATAACTGCCTCACCCTCACTCTCTCTAGTGAGGTAGAGGTCACCATTAAGGATGATACATATTTATATCCTTTTCTATTGTGCACCTATAGATACATCTCATAGAAAAGATCCATAAGATTGCACTCACTATTGAGTCCTCCTGCCTCTATATGAGTCCTTCTACCTATATCTGAGTCCTCTTAATCAGTGCATCAGCTACTGCATTAACTTTACCAGGTGTGTAATAAATTTGGAAATCAAATTACTGAAGGTAATTCACCCATCTCTAATGCCTCAGATTCAGATGATGTTGTGTGAAAATATACTGGATGATTTTGTAGTTGGTGTACACAAAAAAATACTCTCCTAGTAAATAATGTCTCCAATAGTACAATGTGTGAACAATTGTAGCTATCTCAAGATCACGCATCATGAAATTCTTCTCATGTGGACTCATCTACTATGAAAAATATTCCAAAACTATACCCCCTAAATTAAAATTTCTCCCATCCTGATACCTGATGCATCACAATACACATTTTATCTCTTGGTTGGTTCTGGTAGTATCATGACTAGTGTTGATGTCAACCTTTCTTTCATCTATTGAAAGGCTGTCTCATAAGAATTTGACCATAAAATCATCAGACCCTTATTATTCAAGGCTGTTAGTGGTGTTTCCAAGCATGATAAGACCTATATAAAATTTATGTAGTAACCAACTAGCCCTAATAAACTCCATATATAAAAAATGTTCATGGGTTTATCCTAAGAAACTACAGATCTCACCTTCTCTAGGTCCACTGATACTTCTGTCTCCTAGATGATGTGACCCAGGAAGTGAATATGATCCATACAATGGTGTCACATTGTGAGCTTAATATATAACTAATTCTCTATCAGTGTATTGAAAATGATCTCAATATGGTTGTAATGTTCATGTCAATTTTGATAATACAACAAGATATCATCCACAAAAACCACAACCAAAGAATCCAGGTAATGATGGAACACTTAGTTCATCAAGACCATAAAACAATCCACCACTAGAGGGAGTTTTCCTGACTCACTCCCTAATCATCCAGATACAAACTACCAATTTGAGATTTCAACCTACACATTCCACAATGTTGTAGTCCATATCAGCTCACCTAGACATACCATTCAAACTTTTGAGTATACACTACACCCTATGGTGATGTAAAAGTCACCATAAGATGATAGCAGTCAGTGTAATCTTGATAAGATACTAGCCATTCCATCCTGATAATGACATCAAACACTGTCATCTCGAGGAAATAAAAATTACAGATGAAGTGAAACCCACCAAACTTAAGGGGGAACTACCTAAATTGGTTCAATTCTCCATTCTAATTCCTAGACGTGTGTTTAGCATCATAATAGCCTCCAAAATCTAAAAAAACCTAAGGATTTTTACCACTAGTGTAGATATAAAATGATGTGATTAACCTGTATCAAAAAGAGAATATGAAATAATAGAGGATACTAGGATCATACCTCTCACCGTTGATGGTATGGTACCCTAATCCTTGGGGGTAGGCTGTATAGAATAGAACTGGCCTACACCATGACCCTATGATACAACCTCACTGCCCGGAGTATGACCACTCTAATGTCTCGATATAACTAGTGCCTAGAAGCCTCTTCCACAACCAATGTTTCCTCATCATGATCAATCATAATTTCTCCAGCTCCTTTCTTGATGTAGAGATGAGTAAGCCACTCCCGATTCTAGTTTTGGAGCTATCCCCCCACCACTCATAGTTTGAGGGAAGGTCCTGCAAAAATTCTATACATTCCCCATCTTACCACAAGCTCGACACTCGACTGGGTCATAGTTGCACTGATTCTTTAAGTGGCCTCGCATGCCACACAAGTATAAGAACACTGAGATACTGTTACCCATAGCCTAAATACCACTCATCTCACATGAAGCCTCAAAATAACACTTCATACCTGAAGATTCTAAACCACTGGGTTATGAGACAGTACTTCCCTGCTCTATACCCCTAGGTTCCCTCACAATATCAGTTATAGAAGGCAAAATGAAAACATTGACCTGATATTTGATAGGATGTTAGAGACCTTCCTCGAAGCATCTCTCCCTTGGTAGCTTATCAAATATGCACATCATTGCAAAACGTTGTAGCTCTGTAAAGAGTGTTGAGTACTCCATAACATTCATTATGCTCTACTCCAGATTCATGAACTCACTCGCCTACTCTGCCCAAAGAGTCTTAGGGTAAAAGTATTCATAAAAGTGTGTCTGGAAATCAGACCAACCCATATCACACAACCTATAATACTTGTTCAATACATCCCAAAAATGAATTTATAATCCATGAAGCATATATGTCATGAGATTTACCCTCATCTTAGGGGCATCTCAAGATTATTGAATATTGAAAATGTCATATATATCCATACTCAACATCCTGTGGGCTTCCATCCCTAGAAAATGTAGGAGGATGCTACTTTTGGAACACCAGCTTCAGCTCAGTCATGGACAATGCAGGCTGTGGTGATCCCAAAAAAGTCTACATATACCATAATAATCCCTCAGGGAATTGTTCCTCAACACCTTTGTCTAGAATATCCTCTGGTTCATCAATTGGAACTAAGGGAGGATCAACTGGTAGCCCATGTCCCATTACCTTCAGAGTGTGGTTGTCTCCTCCCACGTGGTGCACGAATTGAGTTAATCATGGTGGAATATTTCTATAATGCCGAACACATGCCTCATAAATAACAACATCAAATATGAAAGTCAAATGCACATGATATGTCAAAAATCTCATAAAACCAGTCATACCGCACAACAAGCTCCTAAAGCCATGATTGTAAAAAGGAATAATCACTATAACACCCCAAGACTTTATAATATTTTCATTTCTAAATAAATTTAATTTTGTTTCTTCCTTTATTTTTACGCAACACAATGTTAAGCTTACGCTACACACAACAATGAGTTGGCTTGCATTACACGCAGGAACCAGTGTTATCGAATAATAATATTTTAATAAAATATTTTTATTTAATATAATATATTACCTATCCATTAAATTTGTGGTTATGAATAGTATAAAAAACATTTTTTATTTTATATTATATAAGAAAGAATTCATTTTTTAGATGAAAGAAGTATTTTTCAAAAAATTGCAGTTTTAATGCCTTTTAATAGAGAACCCTTTTTAAAACTAATATTTGAAAATTTTATATATTAAATTTGAATAAATAAACTTTTTCTTTAGTAGTGGGACATAAAAATTTACTTTGGAAATTTTTTTGGTGTTTTTTATGATAACTTTCATATTTTAATGAATAGTAAAAAATACTGCATTTTAATTCAAAACGGTTTTTTCATCTAATATATTTATATTGATAGATTATCCTTTTAATTGGTTTTCAAGTTTAATTATATTATTTCTTATCATTTAATTAAATGGGGGTAATTATAAGTACTTTCACATTGAAATTTGATATAAACACATGCCAATCTTTTGATGGTTTTTAATTTTAAAAAACCCACTTTCTTGTTTTGACAACGAGAATTTTTTTAAATCAATTTCTGACAATTATATGATTTAAATTTAAAAAATGGATTTTTTATTTGGAATCATAATTTTAAAATTAGGAAAATAGGTCCCTTTTAGGTTTGGATATTAGTAATAGAGACTTCATTAATTATTTTATTTACCACGGTTAAAGGGTAAATCAGATAAAAAAGGGTAAAAATAATAATATAATAATATAAAGCTACCCTAAAACACATCTAATCATATTATATGAGATATATACAACTACTTCAACCCATGGTATGTTAAATCTATCCTTTATAAGTCACTTGGGTGTGATTATGACACTTATAACTTTTAATTTAAAGGAATATATGTTTTAAACATATATCTTCTTACTATTTTTTTAATATGGGTTTATATAAGTTATATCTTAGACTATAAATAGTCATTAGAAACAAAAAAAATATTTACTATATCATGGTTTTTTATTTATAAATTTTATACATTAAATAAATAAATTTAATTGTGACATAATGATGCTGTAGTGATTGTCTTATTAATGAAGGAATCAAAGAAATGATATTTTAAATATTAAAATAAATATTATTTGAAATAATTTCTGTCATCCATGATTTTTATAGATGAATATGAAATTTTCTAAGACTATTAAATTCTTTTTTTTTTCAAATTTATATCTCTGTTTATATTTTAGTTAAGTTTAATAATGTGAATAGTGTCAAAATTTACATAATTTATGTTTTATAAAAAAAATAATTATAAAATTATTTAATAATCATAAAAATATTTTAAAATTAAAAATTTAATATGATATAGTCTAATATTTCATTAAGTTTCCATTTAGGGGAAACTGAACGAATATAAGTAAAATTAATATCTTTTTAATAATTAAAATATTTTTACCACTTTTAAATTTAAAAGAGAATAATTAAGGTTAAACCAAAAAGATAATGTTTTAAATAAAAACAATACAAATTTAAAAATTATTTGATGAGAGTATTTAGAACTGTACACACCTTATCTTCAACATATCTCAATTTGGTTCCATTTGTATTAAATAATTAATTTATATTAATTTAATATTTTAATGCTTTCCGAGGGTGCCCCTCCCCTCCCCTATAATAGGTACCAATTCCCCTCTTTTACTTACACTATAAAATCCTTTTGGTTTAGAACATACCTACCCAATTCTCTTTCTAGAATCCCATTCCTCATCCTAGAAGCCTCACTTAGGTTAGAAAGACTCCCAAGGAACCCTGTTTGTATAAATCAAAAGAGGTTACCTGATTAAGAGGTAACTCCTTCTCGCATGCTTTCTAGTTTCATTTCCATTATCTACTCCCTATACACTTATTATTCTACGATTATATAAAAAAACAGTAAAATAAATATACTAGGTTGTTTTTATGCTAAAGGGTCAACCTAAACTTACACACACCTTCACCTAATGGTAACAAACATACTGTTTCTATGTACGACAAACTACTGTCTCACGAAATGATGATTGTTCAATTTTCCGTTACCACCTCTCATGATGGACACTATGATAGAAAATATATTTATATATGGTATATATTATTTTTATATTTTATCTATGATTCTGTAATTTTTATTTAGTAAATAAATTCATACCTTCCATGTTGTGTAAATACAATTGAGGAAGTGTGGACTACCGCCCCCTCAAAGTGATATGACTCATTCATACGATACATGGAATGTATAAAGGATGGTTGTAATAAACATATGTAACATATGTAATATAGATATTATTCTAGAATTATAATATACGAATGTATCATTTAATTTTAATTAATTTAATATAACTAAGAAATTAAGGTAGCGTTCATGCGTATATATTACCTACCACCTCTATGAATGGTGAGATTCATTTCTAATATCCAAATATTATGGGAAAATATAAATACCTATGTACTGGATATATAAGATAATTTATTCATTTTTTACATTCTAGAGATTATAAAACGGTGATATATTTAATAAGAATAAAAAATAACAAGTCAAAACATACTTGAGAAAACCAGTCAATTAACACCATAAAAAGTCAAAATAATGAAAGATTATTTCCAAACGAGTAATACAATATTGTAATTTGTTAATATATGGAATTATAAGCATGAGTTTGGTTCTTGGATTAGTTGTTAACACAATTTAATCCACTATAAAGGATGTTAAAGACAACACAACAAGAGGAATGTTAAGGTAAGGATTCTCGTTTCACTTTTTACATCAGTGAGATAAATGTCATATTCACCACCTACTTATTTAGTGTGGTATACCTACAGCCCATTTTGATATATTATATCATGAATTCATTTATATTAATTATATTTAGATTTTTCATTTGATGATTATCACTTTTGGATCTTTTGATTCATGTGTAAGGGATTTCATCTCAATTTCATTTCATTGAGGCATATTGTAATGTTATGAACCTAGTTCCTTTTATATAATGTATATTCTACCTTTTGACATGTTATATCATGAATCTAATTATTTTCATGATATTATTTAATATTATTTCCTTTTATGGTAATTATTTATAAAATATTTATTCGTCATCCAATATGGTTATTTGATAATGAAAATAAGTTATTTTGATTGTTCAATACGAGGAGGTTTTGAACTTCAAAATGATGGGTAGAGCCCAGAATTTATATAGATCCCTGATGCATCAACAAGTTCACTTAAGATGAATATGTTGGCTAAATTAAACGAGTTTATAGCCATGTTTTAAACCGTATTGAGAAAGATCATGACTTTATAGGTTTTCATGTGCCTTAGACTTGACGTCCGTAAGAAACCATTTTCCCTCATTTAGTTTCAGTTATTATTTATCCTTGTGAAATTGCATTGACATATCTATGAATTTAGTTTATTCTCAGTTATTAATTCATGTAATTTGTTTTAGTTTATTACTTTCCATATTATTTATTCCTTATCTAGTTATGTAAATTGAATGTGTGTTCAGTTATTTACCTTTTCATATGGATTTATTCATCTATTACTTCCATTGCATTTACCCTTACTGAGAATTTTTTCTCACTATTATTATGTTTTTCACCAGGTTATAAAGAAGAGAACATTAAATATGTTTTCAAGAATTCAATTTATTTTATTTATTGTGTAATATGTTTTATTTTGTTTTCCTAATGTATAATGGGTATCATTTATGTAATCTAGAATACCAAGTCTTATAAAATTTATAGTCCTTCATGATTTTATTATTTATAATCATGCTAATATATTAAAATAATACACTGGATCCAGACTTTTGGGGTTGGTGCATTATAGTTGGTATGGAAGGAAGTTTAGCATCAACCTTGGAAATAAATTTGGAAAAAATAGATTAGGGATCATAACCCTAATATAGACATTGAGGATAAGTATATAGAAATATCCTAAAATTTTGGTAATGTAGAGATTATGTGGGTATTCTTAGAAAATACATCCCTATTTGGATACTACAAGTGGACATGGTTCTGACATAGATTTACCTAAGATTAATAACTCTGACAAGGTTTTCCAGGCTTGACTCGGGGTAACCTGGTACATGATATTTGGCCTTACTACGCACCTGGTTTGACACTCCTGGGGGATACGCTTAGGATAATTCACATTTTATTTAAAAACCACTATGAAGTATTTATGAGTAAATATTTCCCCAATTAAATCATTTTAGGATTATGAGACTAGATATGTGTAAATATTCAATTATTGTTGAGTATTTTTTTATTTTTTGGATTATACATTACAATATGATCCAACTGAGTGTATGTCATCATTAAGAAATGGAACCCAATAGAAGGAATGATAACTCCATTAATACACATGATCTAAAGAATAAAAAGGATCATATTTTCATGGTCTTAATCCAACATTTCAAAGGGAAATAGTCTCCTATATATTCTCATCATATAAAGAAATAGTATCATCTATTAATAAGATATGTAAAAAATTCTTCGAGTCCTATGGATTATAAGAGAAATAAGAGAAGAAGAGGTTGACAAAGAAAGAAATAGATAAAGGGAAAAAGAGAAAGAAATATTTTTCCTTATGTGATAATTGTGGGAAGAAACACCCTAGTAAATTCCTGAAAGGAATGTGAATTTTTTATAACTATGGAGAAAAAGGACACCATGTTTGTGATTAAAATGGTAAGAAAAAGGTTTCCAATGTAAAATTATTCATCTTCAAGGAGATAGTACACTATGCGAATCAACATCTAAATCATCAGAGTATACCCCAAATGATGCTTTTAGATAATAATCATGTTATGATACTACCGCAGATGAAGAGGAATGATTAATGATCTTAAGTTGTTATTGAAGAATTGTGTCATTGGAGTATTGTATCAATGATTTACTATTTATATGAATTAGAAAAATAAATAAGGATTTTAATGTAGTACTATTTTATTAAGGATTTGAGATTAAAATGTACCAAGAAAAGTGACCCTGTTGCAAGTTAAACTTTTTGTAAAATACATGTTTGAGGGAAAGATAACAGTTAATATGTTTCTGATATAGATATAATAATTTTCGAATTAAGAGATAATTGATTTTGATAAAATATATTGGACATTATTCAATACATTGGAACTGATTAATGGTCAATTTATTCCATCATTGTTGGAGTTTAAAACATTTTTGGATTTAAGGAGTATATCCAATATTCTATGTTTTATGTAAGAAATAAGGAAGCATGAACATATTCACTAAGGTTTTATGGTAATTCATGTTATTAACTTATTTTAATAGAATACTAAATGAAGGTATAGGAATGTTTGGTATGTGAAAAAAAGTATCTTCATTATGTTGATTTAATAAATTTAATGACCTTACTTATAATTTTTTGGACTATGAGTTTGGAAAGAAGTATTTTGGATACGTCTAAAGGTTAGAATGGATTAAATTGAACATTGGATAGTATTGTTTTAGGTTAAAAAAATTTCTTAAGGTTATTTCTAGAAATTTATAATAATATAGATTTTTTAAAAGGACAAACCATAGGTTGGGAGACAACTTGTTGTACTTGGCAAGACCGTGAGACTTGAACATGCAACCGAAGGGCGAAAAGGGTTCATCACATACCACTAGCCTACGTGATGTCCTAGTTTGTATAATGTTGTTTTTTATATAAATGATATAACTAATGAAGTATAAGTTTATTTTTATAACCCTATAAGATTAATATAAATAAAATATTTTTGAATTTTATTTTCTTTTGGAGAGAAATATGGGTTTGTTTTAGAAATTAGTTAAAGGATGAAACTCTACTTGTCATGTAAGTATGCTTCCTTCTGTTTTAGACTATGAAGTAAATTAATTATTCAACACTAGAGAAAGGATCATAAAACAAATTTTTTTTCTATTACTTTATTTTTGAGATGAATCAAATGGCCCCTTGGATCGTCATAGATTTATAGATTTCTGGTTGTTAAATTTCTCCTAATAATGTTCTATATCACTATCTATCAGAACTTGATGGTTAAATTTTCTTTCATATCCATATTTTTCTACATGGAACCATAGTATGTGTTATCTATGGTGACATCCATACTTCCTTTTATATATTTTATAATGGTGGTCTCATTAATCCATTTTCTGATATGGTATTTCAATAAAGTTATTTTTAAAAGTCAAACCCCTAGTTTTTGATTCTGAGTTCAAATTGTGATGACAGAATTTATTGAAGGAGGGGAGAATGTAACATCTAGAGACCTTATAATATTTTCATTTCTAAATAAATTTAATTTTTTTTTCTTTATATATTTTTATGAAACACTATGTTAAGGTTACACTACACGCAACAATGAGTTGGCTAAAATTACAGGAAAGACCTAGTGTTACCAAACATCAATATATTAATAAAATATTATTATTTAATATAATATATTACATAGCCATTAAATTTTCAGTTATGAATAATATTAAACAAATTTTTAATTTTATATCATAAATATAATTTTCAGATTCATCTGATGTATTTTGTAGAAAATATAAAATAAAAAATTCAATTTTTAAGTAGAAGAAGTATTTTTCAAAAAAATACATTTTTGACGCCTTTTAAGGGAGAACCCTTTATAAATAAAATATTTGACACTTTTATTTGTTAAATTTGAAAAAATAATATTATTATTTAGAATTGGGACATAAAAATTGAGTTTGGAAAAATTTTTGGGTTTTTTTTTCTGATAACTTTCATATTTTAATGAATAGTAAAAAAATACTGCATTTTAATTCAAAACTAGTTTTTCATCAAATTTATTTATATTGATAGATTTTAATTTTAAATGGTTATAAAGTATAAATATATTATTTTTTTATCATTTATTCCAATAGTGATCATTAAAAGTATTTCCACATTGAAATTTGATATAAACACGTACCAATCTTTTGATGTTTTGTACTTTTAAAACACCCGCTTTCTCGTTTTGACAACATGAATTATTTTTAAATTAATTTATTCCAACTATGTGTTCTAAATTTTAAAAAATAGATTCCATATTTTTAATTTGAGGGTCAAAATTATGAAAATATGCCCCTTTTATTTTTTGATATTATGAATAGTGACTTTAGTAATTATTTTATTTACCACGGTTAAAGGGTAAATCAGGTAAATAGGTGAAAAAATAAAATTATAATAATATAAAACAACCCTAAAACATGTCATAATACTATTATATTAAAAATGGATGACCAAGAAGACCCTTGAGACGAAATTGTTTTTCTTTGGAAGCCACTTGGGTGTGATTATGGCACTTATAACTTTTAATTTAAAGTAAAGGAAAATATGTTATAAAAACATATATTTTTACTAAAAGTATTTTAATATGAGTTTATATAAGTGATATATTCTTCAATAAATAGTAATTATAAATATAAAAATATTTCCTACATCATGGTATTTTATTTATAATTTTTATAAATTAAATAATTTAATTTAATTATGAAACAATGATGATGCAGGATTGCCTTATTAATGAAGGGACCAAATAAATGATATTATTAATATTAAAATATATATTATTTTACATAATTTATGTCATCCATGATTTTAATATGTGAATATGTCATGTTATAATACTATTAAAGTATTTCGTTCAATGTTATATCTTTGTTTATATTTTATTAAAATTCAATAAATTGAATAGTGTCAAAATTGGCAATTGATGTTTTATAAAAATAATATATTATTAAATTATTTAAAAACCATAAAAATATTTTAAAATAAAAAAGTTACTGTTATATTTTCTAAAAGTTCTTAAATTTTTAATTTAGGTGAAATTTACCCCATATAAGTAAAATTAATAGCTTATTAATAATTAAAATATTGTTACCACTTTTAAAATCAAAAGAGAATAGTTAAGGGTAAATAAAAAAGATAAGGTTTAAAATAAACTCAATACATGTATAAAAATTATTATATTAGAGGATTTAGAAATATAATTATCTTAACTTATACATATATCAATTTTGATCCATTTTTATTAAATAATTAATTTATATTAATTTAATATTTTAATACATTCCAAGGGTGCCCCTCCCGTCTCCTATAAAAAGGCACCAATTCTTCTCTTTTCCTTACACTCTCAAATCATTTTGTTTACACCAAGAGATTACAAAATATCTTTCTCGAATTCCTTGCCTCATTCTAGAAGCCTCACTTAGGTCATAATCCTCTCAAGGAAGCCTTTTGGTATAAAGAGGTTACCCGATTAAGAGTTAACACCTTCTCTCATGCTTTCTTGTTTAATTTCCATTCTCCACACCCCCTTCTTATTCTATGGTTAAATAATAAAAATAGCATCCAAAATATACTAGTATGTTTTTATGATAAAGGATAATCCTATACTTACACACACTTCTATCTAATGGTAACAAACATACTATTTCTATGTACGGAAAACTACTACCTCACGAAACGATGATTGTTCAATTTTTCGCTACCATCTCTCATAGTGACCACTATGATGGAAACTATATTTATATATGATATATATTATATTTATATTGTCTATATTATTATGTAATTTTTATTTATAACAAACCTTCATACTTTCTATGCTGTGTAAATATGAGAATTTCATTGGAGGAAATGTGGACTACCACCCCCCTCAAAGCGATATTACTCGTTCATGCCACACATGGAACATATAATGGATGAATCTAATAAAAATATATAAAATATAAAATATAAATATGTTATTGGAATTATAATATATATATGTAAAATTTAATTTTAATTCTATTTATATAAAAAATAATTGAAGGTAGCGTTCATGCGTACGTATGACTTACCGTCTCCATGAGAGGCGGACTTCATTTATAATATAGAAATATTATGGGCTTTTATAAATACCCATGTACTGAATATATAAGACAATTTATTCATGTTTTAAATTATGAAGATTATTAAACCATGATATATTTAATAATAACAACAAATAACAATTCAAAATGTACTTGAGAAAACTAGGCAATTAACAGAAGAAATTGTCAAATAAATATTGTAGCCAAAAGAGTAATAAAATATTTCAAGAAGTTAATATAAGGTATTATAAACATGAGTTTTATTATGTTATTATTTATTAACATATTTTAAACTACTATATTGGAGGTTAAATAACACCCAATAAGCGGAAGGTTGAGTTAAGGATTTGCGTCTCACTGTTTTACATCCGTGAGATAAATGTCATATTCACCACTTACTTCTTTGGTGTAGTGTTACCACTTCCCATTTTGATATATTATATCATGAATTCATTTATATTAATGCCATTTAGATTTTTAATTTAATTATTTTCACTTTTTTATCTTTCGATTCATGTGTGAGTGACTTCGTCTCAATTTCATTTCATTGAGGCATAATGTAATGTTATTCCCCTAGTTACATTTATATGATGTATATTCTACCTTTTTACATGTTATATCATGAATCTAATTATTTTAATGAAATTATTTAATATTTTTTAGTTCATGAGAATTATTTATAAAATATATATTCATCATTAAATACAGTTATTTGATAAGGAAAATTTGTTAGTTTGATTATTCAATATGAGGAATGTTTTGGACCGGCAATGACAGGTAGAGCCCGGATTTTATATATATCTTTGATGAATTGACAGGTTCTTATGGGATTAATATGTTTTCCAAATTAAATGGGTTTATATCCATGTTTTAAACAATTTTTGGAATGGTCTTGATGGTATAGGTTTTCATGTGCCTTAGATATGATGTTCATAAGAAAGTATTTTCCCTTATTTAGTTTTAGTTATTATTTATCCATGAGATTTTATGTCAACATATCTATGGATATAGTTTATTCTCAGTTTTTTATGAATGGAATGTGTTTCATTTTCTTACTTTCCATATTATTTATTCCTTATCTAGTTATGTAAATGGAAAGATTGTTCTTTTATTTACCTTCACATATAGATTGATTCATCTATTACTTCCATTATATTTACCTTTATTGAGCATTTGAGATTACACTTATTATGTTTCTTTCCTCAGGTTATGAAGAAGAGAACATTCAATAAGTTTTAAATAATACAATTTATTTAATTTATTTTGTAGAATGTTTTATTTTGTTTTCCCAACGTATTATTGGTATGATTTATGTAATATGGATGTCGAAGACTTCAAAACTTTACAGTCCTTCAGGATTTGATTCCTTGTAATCATTCTAATGTATTAAAATAATGCACCGACTCTAGGATTTTTGTGTTGGGGCATTACAGTCACAACATAACTAGAAACACTACCTCTTTCCCACTCAAAATCAAGGTCTAAGTAAATTATCCATTTATCATTTCAAGTTTATAGTTCATTTTCACTTGAATTCGCATTCATTTTACATTTCATTTCCATAATTCAATTATTCAGGAGGATTGACTAATTCAAAATCAATGAGGGCCCATAACACCTCATGAACCCAAAACATGGTTTCCATTCAATCAATATATATAAAATTCACTTTGACAATTGAATTTATACTGGTTCATCATTTCCAAATCCATAAGGGCCCGTAAACCTTAGAAACTGAATGATGAAATCACTTCTCTATCTGCAGTAAAAAAAATTCAATAACAATAGCCGATATAGCTATCACAACACCTATCACAATAACATGAAATAAGTAATACAACCTAAATGTAAATGAATAATTCATTACATTCAATTTCTAACATGTTCATATATGATGAATGAGATGGTATACCCTCATCTCATCAAGTTTAAAATGAAATAGAACTGAAAATTTTATCAATAGTAACATCATTAATCATAGGCATCACCCAACACTAAAATCAAATCGACTAGAATAGTCAAAATACAAAAAATAACAATTCCATTCAAGGCAATTTGGATTTCCCCTATACATGGGGTAACTACTCCCAGGTAAAACTTATTACCAAATTCCATTTCCTTCATATACATGTCTATTGTCACCTAATATTAAGGCAAACCATAAAATTCTTATGATACCACTTATTAACGTCCAAAAATCGAATGCCACTCAACAGTTCCTTGGTACCAGTTCGATAAATGACCTCAAGCACATCTACAAAATTCCAGAAGATGTTGAATTGCAGCGAGGGCCTAGTTTTGTCAGTTGAGAGACTATGGCCTCATTACTAGAGTATATCACAACAAAATTCAATAACATATAGACAAAAGAATTAGTAAAACTAGAAGACAATAGTCACATATCAATAATAGACAACAATATCAAAATATGGGTCATATAAAATGAAGAATATGATACATGTATCTAGAAAATTTCCAAAATAGGTACATGATATCACAATACAATACAAGTATCCAAAATGAAAAAAAGACTAAAAAGTCCCAGTAGCATCGCAAGCCTTAGCTTGGTCCCATGCTCTCCTTCTCCAAGGTAATCATCAAAAACCTTTGTTAGGATGATTTACCCTATTATCACCTGCAACCATATAATCTATTTAGGTCCCCAAGGAGTCCCAAACAAGGTGTGAGATTAACATCCCTGTAGGTTCCCACCAAAAGATCTATACATTTCAGTCTATGATATATAAGATATGTAATGTAAGTAAAATAGGTAAGTTGATGTAAAATTTCCATGGAATGTATCCAATATAAAAAGTGATACCAAATATCCTCTTTAGGATCCCTAAATAATAAGTGTCAGCTCCGGTATCCATGGAACTATAAAAATAGAAAGAAAACACAAGGCCTTTCCATAATCCATACTTCTCAAATCACCACGACCTTTCCGTATACTATGAGTGAATCACATTCCCATATCCATGTTATAATAACTAAAGTATTATACCAAACATGGTTCAAATCCAAGGTGTTAAGACCAAGGTATCCTCATCGAGTACTAGGAGCATCTTGATAGAAACTTGGTATAAGAATTGGTTAGAGTTCTTGGAACATGTCAAACCAGAAAAGTCGTATGTGAGTCCAAGAAAGTTGGATATATGGGGTAGCAAGGCCCAAGTAATCCTACATAGTCATGACCCAAGGCGTATAATCAACCCATGGCATCCAACACCGCATTAATTATCCATGGATATCCATCCATGGAATTCATACAAACATTCATCCCTTTCATACCATTTAACAATCCATTTCCATATGAGTCTACCGACTCATATAATAACTTTCATTCAATTCCATATAATGAGTATACCCACTCATTTATTACATTTCATACTGAAGCATCACATGAGTGTACCCACTCATATATTACATTTCCATTTAAACAACTCACATGGGTATACCCACCCATTTATCACTATTCACAATTCAACATATCCCATGGGTATACCCACCCATTCAACTAATCCCATTAATTCCATTTAACCCATAACATTTAACATAAATCATTTGATCAATTAAATAATTAACCAATTCAAGTTCAACATAATATTTCAAGGTAAGGGAAGAAAAACACCTCCAAATCAACCCATTCAACTCATTCCATTTTTAATTGGATTTCTATAATAAGGCAAGCCCAAAACATACCATGTGGGTTGGTTACCTACATTTCAAGTTACCCATTCAAAATTGGGACTGCTCTAGAAAGTCCTATAGATAGTGTAATGGTCGATAAATCCAAAAAGCACCAAAATTGGAAGGAAAATTAAAGACCACCTACCTTAGATCAGTAGTGGTGTGCTCTTCTAGTATCAAGTCCTAATTTGACTCAGTTTAGGAGAAATTTGAGGAACAGGTGAAGAATGAGAAATTATGGCATACAAGCCTAAATCCAAATAGTGCAATCAATATCAAGATGAATCAAGAATGGATAAAAACGAATTTATATCTTACCAATGTGTATCCAATGAGGAAAAATGCACTCAAATCAGAGATCAGATAGAGAAGAACCCTCAAATCATAATTTAGTCATCAAAGAGAGATTCAAAATGAACCTTCTACCATGCGTGGGGTGAAATATAATTTAGGTTTAATAAAGGATTTATTTTAACTTAAAAATTATTAAAATATTAACAACATTGGGGCCACACTGTTTTGGTGCATGGTTTGGTAAACCTTACGAAAACTGTACACTATTATCTGTAGGCCAAGGGGCACCCTCATGGTTTACCTACATTGTTTACTAACTATGAGTAAAATGTGTGAAGAGACTCTATCAGAATATACAAAAATATAAACCTAGTTGCATGGGCATACAATTACTCCTACCTAGTTATCTCAAACTATGTGTCCTACACACCCCCTCTATCTAGCCTCTCATAGTACAGTCAAACCGAGTAGCCTACCCCACATGGTTTGAACTAACTGTGTGCTAGGATTAAAGCATCCCCAAAACTAGTTCTAAGATCTAAAAAAGCCCCATACGCCTCCAAAACACCTGTGGTCATGTCTGGAACTCACATAAAGACATATTTAATAATTTAAATAAAAAATAAGGGATCCATACCTCATACAAAAACCCGAGTTCTTACAATTGTTGTAGTGCTCTGAGGTCAGTGTTTGGGGAACTTATAAGGTGTCACATGAATCATATGATTCGATGAGATGAGGAAAGTATAATCAATATAATAATAAGAATAGATCTATACATAGTGATTCTAGGGATAAGATGAATCCTTAATAAGGGAAATATGAATATGTTAATTAAGAGTAAAGTGTGATGCGCAAGAAATTATATAGAGTTGAACATATTATTATAGATGATCAGTCTGGATCATCTATGGTGTGAGGTACAAGTCTTTTTAACTCTACCCTTATGAAATATTTATTTGATACCAGTGAATCCCATTACTTTATTGATTCTCATTCTGTTGATATATTGAGTTTAAAATTTAAGGTGGTGCCTTCTGTGAGAAAACTTCAAAATCCTCTTGTTCAAAGAGAATGTAGTGTTTTTTGTTTGCAGAGAATATTCTATAAATATTTATGGAGATAATATGAAATGGTATTTATCCATTATTTGGATGTATGTCTCTTATATAATAGTGGGTATGGTTTTTTTGACAATGTTCAAGGCTCACATTGACCATTATAATAGAAAGGTCAGTTTTAGAACTGAATATGGCATCACGTATCTTCTTTGAGGAGATTGGAATGTCAATGAAAGTGAAATAGGTTTGTTATAACCAGTAGTTATAACGATATAAAACCATTTGTATGAGTTTTTTTGGAATCATTGGAAGAAATCAAGAATAATAATGTTTTAACAGTGGTTGATCAATTTCCTAATGTGTTTCATGATAATTTCAAAGAGTTTCCACTTATGAGAGAAGTGAAGTTTATGATCAATCCCCTTATAGGGACCTATCCAATTTCCCTTCCATAATACATAACAAAACCAAAAAATTAAGGTATTTGAAATTTCAGTTGGAGGAGTTGGAAAACAAAGGTTTCATTTAGCCAAGTAAGTATCTCTGGGAAGCACCGATCTTGTTTGTCATAAACATTGATAGAATCCTTTAGTTATGTGTGGATTGTTGTAAGATTAGTCAAGTTACGATAAAGAATAGGTATCAACTTCCATGAATTTATGATATATTCAACCAATTTAGGGGAGATAAATGGTTCTCTAATATTGACTTGAATTCAAGATATCACAAATTTTGGGTAAGGAATTAGGTTATTCTTAAGACATATTTCAGAAGTAGATATAGCCATTATGGGTATGTGGTAATTCATTTAGGTATTAATAATTCACAATTGGTCTTCATATAATTGATTAATCATATATTTTAGAGGTATCTAGATTCCTTTTTAGTGGTGTTTGTGGATGAAATATTGGTGTATTCATGGAAAATGTATGATCATGAGAAACACTTGGAGATAGTGTTGGGGATTTTGAGAGACCATTGTTTGTATGAAAAATTATCAAATTGTGATTTTTGGATACATGAGGTAGGTTTCCTTGGCCATGTAATTTATGAAATAGGTGTTTTTGTGGATCCAAAAAAGAAATAAGCTGTTATCTCTTAGAAACTTTCAATGAATGTATTCAAGATATGATCTTTACTTGGTCTATATGGTTCTTACTAATGATTTTTTCATGATTATCATGACATTAATTACCCATGAAAGAATTGACAAAGAAGAATGTTCCATTATAATGGGACGATGAATTCATGAAGTCTTTTATAGAGTTTAAGGTTTTCATTACATCATCACCAATCTTGGTTTTTACTAAATTAGGATAAGCTTATATTGCGTATTCTGATGCTATGAGATCTAGGCTGGGATGTGTTTTTTACAGGGAGATTAGTTTGTTGCATATGACACAAGGTTGTTACGAGTTAATGATAAGAACTTCCAAACACACAATTTGGAGTTAACTTCAGTATTACATTCTTTTAAGACTTGGATTCATTATTTATTTGGTGAGAAATTTACTATTTTGATGAATAATATGATCTTAAAGCATATTTCCTTACAACATGATTTGAATCTGAGAAAAATAAGATGGATGGAGTTTCCCAAAATGTTTGAATTTGACTTGATGTATAAACTAGGAAAAGGAAATTTGGTGGTGGATGTATTAAGTGGAAATTCATATGCTCAGTTGGAAAAAGAATATTTAGATGGGTGGTAATTTATGTCAGTTCTAAACAATATGCATTTAGAGTGTGAAAAATAAGGTGATGTAGTGGTTTTCATTCTAGTTTCATTTTTTCATGATTTAGTGAAGATAGATAAGAAGGCACATACATATGATCTATAATGAGTTTCTATTAGGTAAAAAATCAATGGTGGGGAGACTATTTGGGGATATAAGATGGATGCGAGTTTAGTGATGTGGTTTAGAAATCAGATGGTTGTACCTGTGGATTTTCATGAAATACTTCTTTATGCTTACAACAATTTGTGATGATACATTCATCCTAGAACACAAAAGATGTAAAAATCATTGAAATAATAGTTTTTGTGAGTCGATATGAAAAAGAAGGTGGATGATTTTCTTTCAAGATGATTAAATTGTCAGCAATTTAAGACTGGGCATTAGTAACTGACAAATATGTTGTAGTCTTTAAGTATTCTAGTGTGGAAATAGGAGTAAATAACTATAGATTTTTTAATAAGTCTCCCAAGAATGGTTCAAAAACATTATTCTATATGGGTGATAGTGGACCGACTCACAAAGTTGGCTCTTTTCATTCTTATTCATGAATCACATATGGTGGAGGAATTGTCAAAAATATATATTTGAGAATTGGTAAAGAGGCATGGAATACTAGTTTTAATAGTTTTAGATAGAGATCCAAGGGTTATATATTGTTTATGGAAATACTTATAGAAATTCCATGGGACTCAGGTGATTATGAGTATGGCGTATCATTATAAGATAGATGAGAAATCTTAAAGGATGATATAATTGTTGGAATACTTGATATGGTCCTGTGTAATAGATTTTGGTGGCTCATGGGAAGAGTACATAACAATAGTGAAGTTCTCATATAAAAATGGTTCTCAATACTTGATATATATAGAACCCTTTGATTAATTTTATTGACATCCTTATCGTTCTCCATTTTTTTGGATGGAAATAAGTGATACTTCACTAGTTGGGTCGAGTGTTGTCCAAGAAATAGTGGAGAAGATTCAGTTATTAGAAAGTGGATGGAGACAACTCAGAGTCATCATAAATCATATGAGTATATTCTTCAACGACCATTGCCATATAAGATGAGTGATCATGTGTTCTTGAGGATATCTTTATGGATTAAATATCAACGTTTTTGGAAATAGGGAAAGTTATCTCCTCGATACTTAGGGCGTTTTGATATTCTTAAACAAGACGGATAGGTGGAATATCAGTAAGTATTTCCACCAAGGTTTAGTGTGAGTATAATTTGTTTCATGTATTTTAGTTGAATAAGTATCATTCTAATCTTGACTATCTAATTTTCTAAGATCACATTTACCTAAAGTCAGATTCGTCCTTGGTACACATACTAGTGTGGGTTATGTATAGTCTAGAGAAAGTCCTATGTGGAAAAAGAATTGATCAAGTGAAGGTTTTGTTGTAACATGGTCAGATTCTAGAAGAGACTTGGGAATGGGAGAAGGAAATGAAATATCAATAGATGAAAATATTTTAGGTCAATGATTGTTCTCTACTTTCTGAGGATGGAAAGGCAAATAGAGGGGAGATTTTATCACCCCATTATTTCAAGTAAGTAACCCTTATTTTATGATTTCAAATTATATAAAGTATTAGGGTGAAGTTTTGGAGGATTTGGAAGAAGTTTTTAATGTTTTTGGGATTTTATAAATGTTCATAGTTGGTTCATGGTTAGTGGAAACCATGAAACTTTCCCAAGAAACCGTGCACAATGAGACACAGGCTAAGGGGAAGATGCATGGGAAAACACATGATTTTTTAAAATTGAGAAGCCACCTCAGAGAAACCATGAAACATGAGATATTGGGATTTGGAGTGGTTTATGGAAGCCATATTAGCCAACCATGTGAGTTTCCTACCTAATATAGAATATGGTGCATGGTTAGCACACAGTTTGACTAACTGTGCGACTAACTATGCATGGTTTAAAAACTAGATCCACAAAAAGTGGATCTAGGTCGGGATCATGTTTTAACCCCCTTTTATGCCCCAAAATAACCATAACTTGGGATATCATCATCTCTATGGATAATAAGGATTCTACCATTGATATGGAGGAAATCTGAAGGCTTCTCTTGGTGATTTGAAGCCATATTCTCATGATAAGTATTCATTCTTCAAAGTTTCCCTTGATTTTCCTTATATCTACTTCTCCCTCTCTCTCAGTTTCTTATATCTAGGACTATTGTGGATATATCATAGGTATTTTATTAAAATTATGATTATATTTTGATTTATTATTACTAGGGTAAGAGATGTAAGGAAGGTTTTTTAAGATTCAACCCATTTTTATGGATCTGTTCATGTAGTTTTCCATTTTTTCCATATATTTCGAGGAATATGGATTCACTCTCATCTCCTCTATTTAAAATACAAAGTCTTAGTTTCAAATTAATTATTTTTATTATATATGGTTGTGAAATTGATGTGAATTAATTGTTGGAAACCCTATTTAGTGAATGTTTAAAGAATTGTGAAAATTGGGCATTTTTAGGGAAAGTGAAATTGGTAACTTGATTTTAAAATGATGATTTTGAAATTATTATTTGGTTTTTATGAATAAAAAATAATTTTTAATAATTTTTTTATTTAAATGATGTGTCTGAAAGGTTTTCAATAAAAGCACAGTTTTATTGAAATGGTCGAATTAGTTGTTTTGGCATTAGTTTTTGACATAATGGTTGTGTGTGTTCATGTGAATTTGGGATAGATAAGGGTTAGGAGTCTCCCCCATAATTAGTGGGATAGATAAGGGTCATGGATCCCCCCATAAAATGGTTCACTATGTGACACCTTAGTGAACGGAAGAATCACTACTTGTGAGTATAGGGAGGTCCAAGATTTATTCATGGTTTGATGTGTGCATATGTTTAACGGAATGGGTTATGCAAAAAAATAAAATTTATGAAATGGTTTTAGATCATTTTTTATTACTTTCATTGGAACTTGATATTGTTTTTTGGAAACTATTTTATTACGGAACTTGTTTATATTTAATATAAATTGTTTTACAGATTGTTTTATATAAACAATTATATATATATATATATGTGTGTCAGTGTGTGCTAACATGTTCTATCCTAGTGGCATGATTAGAGGGAATTAAATTGGGGAAAACCTAATGAGTTTCATTAATCTCCCCTACCTTAGAACTTTGGTGCTTTTGCAGAAGTTATTTTTTGGTACATGGGAAAATTTAAAGTATCCCACTTATCTGGTGGTTATTAGGGATACTTGGGATATTTTTTGGATTGGATCATTGAGGAGGTTGGATATTTTGAGTTATAGTTGTCTTTGAGTTTTTTTGGTTTTGTAGTCTTCTGATATGTAATTGGTTTTTTTGTAGTATAATGATGTGGTACTTGTTTTTTGTTTGATTTTAATATCAATGGATTATTTGAGTTATCTTTCATTGATATGATGCATCATGTAGTGGTTTATTTGGTTATAAAATTTTTGGTAGGTTATTTTATATTCATTGGGTAAAATCATCCCCAACCATTAATGAAGCCTTTGAAATTTATTTCTAGCCGTTGGCATCTTGTGGATGTCACTTAAGGGCCAGTAACATTTCCTCCTTGACTAAAGTCAACAAGGAGGGGTGGGATTTTACATGGCGTGTGACCCTCTAGGAATCTTTATTAGTAGAGCTTATCAAACTTACTAAAAGGCATGACCGATTGTCGCCTATTGACCAGTCAAGGTTCCGGTGCTCTGCTAATGTGTATAGCAGCACTCGGGTCGAATCCTCGGCGATGGTACTTCGTAATAGTCGATTGTTTTTAGTTAATTGTATTCTGATTTGGGGGGGGGGGGGTTGTTTGCAAAGCTTAATTGAAATGAATAATTTATTATGATTGATTTAACAAATTTATAATGATTGGGGTGAGTTCATCATTAGGTTAGTTAAGCTTGTGATATCCTTGAGCTTATCTTTATATTGCATTTAAATTAACACCCATGTCACAAGATGATGTTGATTAGAATTCCTAAGTGTTAAGGCTTTAAAATAAGACTTAACTTAACTTAAGGTTATAATCTCAATCAGATCTTATTTATGGTGGTGTATTTATGGTTCCAATAATCCATGGAAACCACATGTTAAACAAAACAAGTCATTAATCCATGACATGTTAAGTCCAACATACACAATGTTAATTCAAAGAATATTCATCGAGCAAGAGCTCTCAATCACTTAACATACCTAAATTATAACTCACCCCAATGAGAGATTTACTCATCCATTTGGGTGTTTAATAATCTGGTTATAATGATTATGATTATAAATTAATAATAGAAGAAAAAGAAAGGGATAAGAAAAGAGTGGTACGTCGACACACACACATGAACAATGATGATAACTAAAAATGAAATTTAAATTGAATGAGGAAGCTAAAGAAGGGAAGGGAATTGAACTAAATTTAAACTATTTTAATAAAATAAATATTAAACTACAGAAGTTTTATGAGAATAATAGAAGTTGAAGAAGCAACTTACATTAAAACAGAATTACAAAGAAAGAGACTTACAAAAATACAAAAATGAAGAACAAGAAATTAAATGAAAACAAAGAGAGGAGGAAAGGTCTCTCAAGTGAAAAATTGAGTAAGGAAGATCCTACCAAGACTTTGGGAAGGCCTTGTTCGTGCCAATATGTTCTCCTCTCTTCTGAAATTCCAACCCCTCTCAAGGAGAGAAGGGGAGAGTATTTATAGCCCAAGGAGTGGACTGTTTACATTCCAGCAATACACCTCCACTTGGCTCACAGATATGGACATCCTAACAGCCGAATCTCGATAAATCTCTTTCTTAAAAGTTGTATATAATAAAGTTTTCTGACTACTCTGAAAATTTTGAGTAATTTGGACTTACGGATAAAACGTTATGGCTGGTTGATTAAACAAAGTAAAACTGTCCATTTTAATCTAGTCTTTTTGAAGTCCAGAATGTGAAAGGGTTTTTGAATATGGAGATTCCTTCAAATATGAATGGGTTATTCAACAAAGTATGCCTCCTATATCTCCGATTTAACACTGCAAAATCTCATATCTATTTGATGCTTACATCATGATATATGTCATGCATACTATACTGATTTTAATTCTCAGCCAGAATGGTGGGCTGGACTTCAAAGCTTCATTTGGGCCCCTTGTACTTGGATTTGGGCCTTGAAAGTTTTATCAAAGATGAAATGTAGTTTACCCCTAATTATTGTGGAGTGTTAATGTTTTTGGACTTCTGTAGTGAGCCCAGTAAATCAATCTTCAAGGCTGGTCCAGTTTGTTCACAGATTCTTTGGTCATGTTTGTGAGGACCATATGACCCTTCAAATGGAATAATTGGCTCATGGTACCTTCTAATGAAATGTTTTATATTGATAGGATAATCCTAAAAAACAAAAACAACACAATTTGGATCATTATAGTGATATTTATTATTAAAACATTAAATTGACTCAATTGGACTACTTCTAAAAATGCTCAAAAATTATACTTAATATTAAAACATTAATATTTAACAAAAATTATGCACATTTCATATAAAATCAGTAAAGGGGGAATATAATAAGTCATGAAAATATTAATAACATCAACTCCCCCACACATAGTTTTGTGCATGTCCTCATGTGCAACAAATATAAAAACATGACAAAATCATTTTTACTCACCAACAGATATTAAAATTTTGTTTTCTCCAATCAGGGGAGGTTTAGACTATTTCACTCATCCATTTTGAATTCTACCACAAGTTGTTATAGAAAAAATGTTCCAAAACTAATTCATTTTTTCATGCTCAAATTTAGAAATGGAAAATGTGGACACTCAGAACTCACACCTCTCAAGATGATAAAATTCATTTGTGGAGGTTCACTCTTTCACCAACAAAAAGTGAAAATCTTAGAGTTTATAAGAGCTATCAGCTTCCAATACCTATCCAAAGTGCTCAAAAATCAAGAGGTCTTTTGAAGGGGTTTTTCTGTGGCTATGGTATGGTTGGAATATAATGTCCAAGAGAGAGAATAAGAGGGTTAAAATACCATCATAGAAAAACAATGCACATTTTTTTGCAATAAAACATGGAAGGAAATGAAAACACATATTTACAAGGGTATTATTGTGTGAAGAAAGACACAATAGAGAAAGAAAATATGAAGGGGATGAGAAGATGAAATATTTACAAACCACCAAACTTCTCCCAATGATATAAGAATATAATGCAAGTCTTCTTTTTTTTTCTTTTTTTTCTTTGTTTTTTCGAAAGTTGACCTTGAGACAGAACTCAAACTCATATCCCAACCCACTTTTTATCTCCTCACGACACTAATTGTAATAGTTATTACAAGATCAAAGGTTGAGGAAGAGTGATTTTTGACCTACCCAAGACACAACCCATTTTTTTCATTTTTTTTTATTTTTTTTTGAATTTTTTTGAACACTTTTCAATATCATTTGTACAATACATTCCCAAATACCACTGAATGAAAACCTCCCCCCAAACTAAAATGTATTCTTGCCCTCAAGAAGATGATAACTCACCAGAAAGTAAGGAAATGACACCCAAAAATGAAATCCATTCCCCCCACACTAAAATTTCAAAAAATTATGCAATGAAAATCCATATTGATATTGGGTGGGAAAAAGGTATTGGGCTTGTAATGTAGCTATCAAAGAAAAGGTTTTCATAGGCTCTAAGGGTCTTTCAAAAGGAGGATTAATGTAAGGTAAATGAGAGGCTATTTGGCTATTGTGATTTTCATGTGGTTCAGAAAATGCCTCTATCATATTAATACACACTAAGGTAGGAAATTCAGCTCAAGGGTCCACAAACTCAAGACTCACAAATGGGGGTGAAAAAACACATTTTGAAAAGATGGCCATAGGTGGCCTTGGCATGAAAGCAAATGTTTGTTCTCACAGTTGGGAAAAATAATTTTCCAAATAAAAAATTGAGCAGTCAAAATGTGTTGGTTTTGACAGAAAATTCTTTATCCAAAGTCATAATGAAAATACAAAATTTTTGAGATGAAAACATTTCTGTTAACTCCCCAAAATGGTTGTACAAAATTTTAAAACACGATGGTGAGTAAGCATGACTTATAATTGTTTTTGTATTTTTTAAGTGATTTTTTTGGTTTTTTTTTGTTTTCTAGGTTTTTATTTTTGTAAAGATACACCCACACAAAAGAGAAAGTGAAAAATAAAGGTTTTGATAAAGAAAATAGTTAAAAAATGAAAGAGAAAGAAAGAAGAAGAAATAGGTATAGAGAGGAAAAGATACAGAGAGTTAAAGGGATAGAGGTGCCCCTGGTTTGGATTTGGCGGGTCGCCTTCTCCATCTAGTGGTAGGTCGGCTAGAGAAGTTGGGGATCCAGTGGAAGTTGATGTTGATCCAGGATTTTTCATCCCCTCATGGTGATGCTTTAACTAATGTCCATTAACCGTGAATGTCCTTTTGGAAGAGGGGTCTTGGACTTGCACTGCACCAAATGGGTAAACGTTAGTAATAACAAAAGGACCTTCCCAACGAGAATTAAGCTTACCTGGGTGAAGCCGAAATCAAGAATTGAATAACATTAACTTTTCACCTTCATGAAATACCTTTCTCAGGATGTGTTTATCATGGATTTCCTTGGATTTTTCTTTGTAGAGATTAGAATTCTCATAAGAATCAAGTCGAAGCTCCTCCAGTTCAGCCAATTGCAATTGTCTTTCTTCACCATATTTTTCACAATCAAAATTACAAGTTTTCACAACCCAAAAAGAATTATATTAGATTTCAACTGGTAAGTGACACGCTTTACCAAAAACTATCCTAAAAGGAGACATCCCAATGGGTGTTTTTAGGCAGTTCGATAAGCCCAAAGGGCTTCACCAAGTCTCTCAGGCCAGTCTTTTCTGGTGGGTTTTACAATTCTCTCTAGAACACTTTTCACTTCTCTATTAGAAAGTTCAGCCATTACATTTGTTTGGGGGTGATATACAGTTGAATTTTTATGTACAACCCCATTCTTTTTTAGAAGATCTTCCATAGTTCTATTACAAAAATGGGTTCCTAAGTCACTGATCAAGGCACATGGTGTGCCAAATCTTTGGAAGATGTGGGTCTTTAAGAACTCACTAACAGTATGAGCATCATCCTTCCTAGTGGGTTTGGCCTCAACCTACCTTGAAACATAATCGACTACAAGAAGAATGTATGAGAATTCATTAGAAGGGGTAAATGGTCCCATGAAATCGATTCCCCAAACATCGAAGATTTCACAAAAGATTAAAGGATTTTGGGGCATTTAATTTCTCATTGAAATTGTGCCAAACTTTTGGCAAGTGGGACATGATTGAAAAAACACATGTGAGTCCTTGAAGAGTGAAGGCCAGAAGAATCCAGAGTCCAGGACCTTTAGGGAGGTCCTTTGTTGTCCAAAGTGGCCATCTCCGGGAAGTGAGTGACAGAATTCTAAGATGGAAGAATGCTCATTTTCATCAACACATCTCCTAATTACCATGTCTGCCCTAGTTTTCCAAAGTTTATTTTCTTCCCAAAAATAGTATTTTGAATCACTTTTCAACTTCATTTTTTGTTCTTTTGAAAACATTTCAGAAAAAACACCAGAAACTAAGTAATTTACAATTGGGGCATACCATGGTATTTTTGGAGTGATAGATGAAAGGTGGTCAGTAGGGAATTCATGATCGATGATTTCTAAATGAAAAGAATTAGAAATTCTACTCAAGTGATCTTCCATAGGGTTTTATTTTCCAGGTCTATCTTTGATTTCAATGTCAAACTCTTTGAGAATCAGGATCCATCTTATTAGCCTCGGTTTTGAATCACTTTTCTTGAGTAAGAACTTAATAGCAGAATGGTCTGTGAAGATGATGATTTTTGGCACCTAAGAGATAGGACCGAAATTTATCTAAGGCAAAAACCACTGCTAGAATTTCCTTTTTAGTCACAGTGTAGTGAGATTGAGTTTCATCCAATGTTTTTGAGGAATAATAGATGACATGAAGAATATTTTCTCTTCTTTGACCAAGAACAGCCCCAACAGCTCTATCAGAAGCATCACACATTAACTCAAAGGGTAAGGACCAATCTGGGGGTTGGATTATTGGGGAAGATGTAAGAGCAGTTTTTAGTTCAATGAAGGATCTCTTACAAACCTCATCAAAATTTAAGGTGACATCATTTTGGAGCAACCGAGTGAGTGGGAGGGAAATCCTACTGAAGTTATGGATGAATCTCTGATATAAACCGGCATAACCGAGGAATGAATGGATGTTTCGAACAGAAGTGGGTATAGGAAGTGATTGGATCACTTCAATTTCGGCAGGATCGACTTCAATACCATCTTTTGATACTATGTGCCCTAGAACAATCCCATTTGAAACTATGAAGTGACATTTTTCAAAATTTAACACAAGGTTGCACTTGACACACTTTTGGAGGACAAGAGAGAGTGAATTCAAACAAGATTCAAATTACTCACCGTAAATGGTGAAGTAATCCATGAATACTTCCATGGAGTGATCAATGAATTCAGAAAAGATACTCATCATACACCTCTATAATGTTGAAGTAGCATTGCAAAGGCCAAAAAGCATTCTTCTATATGAATATGTTCCAAAGGGGCATGTGAAAGTAGCCTTTTCTTGGTCCTGAGGTGAGATTGGGATTTGAAAATAGCCGGTGTATCCATCAAGAAAGCAATAGTGTGACTTTACGGCTAATATTTCTAGTATTTGATCAAGGAATTGAGGAGGGTAGTGATCTTTTTGTGTTTCAGCATTCAATTTTCGATAATCGATGCATACACGCCATTTGTTCTTCACTCGAGTTGTGACTACCTCCCCATGTTCATTTGTGACAACAGTTATCCCACCCTTCTTAGGTACAACTTGAATTGGACTAACCCATTCACTATCAGAAATTGGGTAGATAATACCAGCTTGAAGAAGCTTGGTGATCTCTTCCCTAACTACCTCAAGTATGAGTGGATTGAGTCTTCTTTGGGGTTGTCTAACTGGTTTGGATGTCTCCTCTAGATGGATGCGATGTATGCAAAGGGTAGGGTTGATTCCTGGTATGTCATCTAGGGTCCAACCTAAGGATTTTTTGTTTTCCTTTAACACTTGAACAAGTTTATACTCCTCAATTTCAGTAAGGGTGACAAAGATAATGATAGGATACGAGTGATCATGGAAGAGGAATGCATATATCAGGTGTGCATGAAGAGGTTTCAGATCAGTCTCATCTTTTACTTTTGGGCTCAAAAACTCAGGAATGGAAGAAGGGACTTCAGTTGCTTCATGTTAATTTTCCTCAATACTGTCCAAGGTGGAGCAGTAAAGACCAGAATTGATGTGGAATTCAAGAGAGTTTTCAAGTTACTCTAGATTGATGGAGTCTATGAATGAGAGCTCCACATCAACTTCACCATTTATGACTTTGTTAATCATGGTGTAGATTTCAAAAGATCCTTTATCATTAGAACATGAATAACATGGTGGATTGGAGTTCGATTGACTCTTAGAAGTGTCCTCAGAATCATGGATTGAGAATGTAGAGTGATCCTCGGTATCGCATGGCTTGGAAAATGTTGAACTTGACCAGTTGGTCACCGAATTCCATGGATAGGATGCCTGAATGGACATCAATCTTGGTTCCCGCAGTCATGAGGAATGGTATTCCTAGAATTAGGGGAGATCGAGAAGATTTCGTCTCACCTTCCATGTCAAGGACATAAAAATCAGTAGGGAAGATAAGATAATTGACTTGGACAAGGACATCCTTAATTATTCCCTCAGGACTGGTTGTGATTCGATTGGCTAACTGAATGACAACACCTATTGGGTGCAAGGGACCTAGACCAAGTTTGGAGAATATGGATTTGGGAATGAAATTAATTGAGGCTCCTAGGTCTATGAGTGCATCATCAAAGTTGGAACTTCCAATTTGGCATGGGACTGTAATGTTCCCTGGAACTTTGCACTTTATGGGAATAGACTGCTAGGTGGAAACATTTTCAAAGGTCCTAAGTTGCCTCTTGTGGGTGCACAATTCCTTAAGAAACTTGGCATACTTAGGATTTTTTTTATGGAATCTAAGAGGGGAATGTTGACTTCAACACGTCTAAATATGTCGAGTATTTCAGGATCAGGTTCAAAGGACTTCCTTGGATTAGAAACGGCTTGAGGAAAAGGAATTGGATTCCTAAGTGGAATGGAAGGAGGTGAGGGAATGGATTCAGGTTCATTTTCAAGTTTATTTTTCTTTTCATTTTCTAGGTCAACATTCAAAGGAGGGTTTGAGGATTTATCTTGAGGCATAGCAAGTTGCTTTCCTGATCTAAGTACAATTGCACTTACATTACCCTTGGGGTTTGGTAATGGTTGAGTTGGGTGTTGGGAAGAATTTGATTGTTGCTGCTGGCTCAGGTGGTATGCAAGTTGACCTATTTGAGTTTCAATGTTTTTAAGGCTAGAACGAGTGAAAGAGGAAAGATCTTCCACTGCACTTTCCCATGGTTGCTTGGAAGAAGAGGCTCCCAGATTGGGATTTCCTTGATTTTGGTTCCTGGGAAATCGATTGTATTGGTTTTGGAATTGGGAAGGCTCACTAGGATGATGGAATCCAGGAGGAGGATTGTTCCTTTGAGGTTGAGTAACAAAAGGATAAGGTTGATGGAAGTTAACAACACCTTGACCATATTGAAACTGGTTTGGGTTTTGAGGAGGGAATAGAGGGGGATGAGATATGGGATTACCATACCTAAGGTCTTGGTTATAGGAAGAAGAGAAGGGCTCAGAGTGAGGTTGGTTGATGTTTCTAACAAACTGACCTGATAGTTTAGGATTGGTGTTCCGCAGAGCATATGCTGCATTGAGATCCATTGGTCCAGATGAATCGGATTGATCCTCTTGAATTTGTGGACATGTGTCAGTAGGATGAGATGAAGAGTTGGAGATTCAACAGTTTTTGATTGGTCCAGGAAACATTGATTGCAGAGAAGATAAGGTTAGGGATTTGGTGGCCATAGCTAGTTGTCGCACAAGACCTCTAAGTTCACTCATCCACTTGGTCATTTTGTTCAGATCAATGGATTGATTATCTTGAGCTTGTTTTAATTGAGTAAGTGCTCGAGTATGGAATTGTTGTGTGTTTGCAACCATGTTACTTATGAGATCTCTTGCAGTTGTAGGAGTTTTATCAACAAGAGCACCGCCACTTGCGGCATCTATGAGAGTTCTATCCATAGCCAAGAACCCCTCCTAGAAGTATTGGATCAAGAGTTGGTCAGGAATTTGGTGGTGTGGGCATGTTGTAACAAGATTTTTGAACCTCTCCCGGTACTCATGGAGTGATTCACTTGGGAATTGACGAATACTACTTATTTCCTTTTGGATAGAAGTAGTACGAGAAGCAGGAAATAATTTCTCTAAGAATAGCCGCTTCATGTCATTCCATGTAGTTATGTAACCAGGAGATAGGTAGTAGAGACATGACTTAGTAGGGTCAGCTAGAGAGAAAGGGAAGGCTCAGAGTTTGATTTGTTCTTTATAAACCCCTTAAGGCTTCATTGTAGAGCACACCACTTGGAAATCTTTAAAGTGGAGATGTGGATCCTCACCGGCTAGCCCGTGATAATGAGGGAGAAGATGAATCAAACCCGATTTGAGTTCTAATTCAGCTTCTATGTTTGGACATTGAATACCAAGAGGTTGGTAATTCATATTAGGGGCAGCGAGTTCTTTAAGGGTTTGTTCCCTAGGATTGGCCATTTCAAATTCAACTGGTTGGATGAGGACTGGTTCTTGAATGAGTTGATTATCTCTTATGTTCCTCCTATGTTGGTGAAGTGTTCGCTCAATTTCAGGGTCAAACAAATCAGAGGGATTGTTTGGAAGGATACAGGGCATTCAGAGAGATTTTTTAAGAAAGAGGAAGATGAGTTTTTCTTTGTATTTTTTTTAAGTTTATGATTTTTATGAGAAGACGGGTTTTTCTTTGTGATTTTTTTTCAATTTTTTTTAAAATTTTGTTTTGTTTTGGGTTTTTTTACAATAAACAGAAACTAATGACTAATTAAATCACCATCCACGACAATGGATCCATTTAAAAGGCATGGCCGATTGTCTCCTATCGACCGGTCAAAGTTCCGGTGCTCTGTAAATGTGTACAGCATCACTCGGGTCGAATCCTCGGAGATGGTACTTCGTAATAGTCGATTGTTTTTAGTTAATTGTATTTTGATTAGGGGGGGGGGTTGTTTGCAGAGCTTAATTGAAATGACTAATTTATTATTATTGATTTAACAAATTTATAATGATTGGGGTGGGTTCATCATTAGGTTAGTTAAGATTGTGATATCCTTGAGCTTTGCTTTATATTGCATTTAAATTAATACCCATGTCACAAGATGATGTTGATTAGAATTCCTAAATGTTAAGGCTTTAAACCAAGCCTTAACTTAACTTAAGGTTATAATCTCAATCAGATATTATTTATGGTGGTGTATTTATGGTTCCAATAATCCATGGAAACCACATTTTAAACAAAACAAGTGATTAATCCATGACATGTTAAGTCCAACATACACAATGTTAATTCAACGAATATTCATTGAGTAGAAGCTCTCAATCACTTAAACTTACCTAAATTATAACTCACCGCAATGAGAGATTTACTCAGCCATTTGGGTGTTTAATAATCTGGTTATAATTATTATGATTATAAATTAATAAGAGAAGAAAAAGAAATGGATAAGAAAAGAGTGGTACGTCGACACACACACACACACGAACAATGATGATAATTAAAAATGAACTTTCGATTGAATGAGGAAGCTAAAGAAGGGAAGGGGATTGAACTGAAATTAAACTATTTTAAGAAAATAAATATTAAACTACAGAATATGGATGAGAATAAGAGATATTGAAGAATTAACTTTAATTAAAATATAATTACAAAGAAAGAGACTTAAAAAATTACAAAAATGAAGAACACGGAATTAAGTGAAAACAAAGAGATGAGGAAATATCTCTCAAGTGAAAAATTGAGTATGGAAGATCCTCCCAAGAATTTTTAAAGGCCCTGGTCGTGCCAATATGTTCTCCTCTCTTCTGAAATACCAACCCCTCTCAAGGAGAGAAGGGGAGAGTATTTATAGCCCAATTAGTGGAATGTTTACATTCCAGCAATACCCCTCCACTTGGCTCGCAGATATGGACATCCTTACAGACGATTATTGAGAAATACCCTTCTTCAAAGTTGTAGATAATAATGTTGGACGACTACTTCCAAAATTTGGAGTCATTTGGACTTAAGGATCAAACGTTATGGCCGGTTGATTAAAAAAAGTAAAACTGTCCATTTTAATCCTGTCTTTTTGAAGTCCATAATGTGAAAGGGTTTTTGAATATGGAGATGCCTTCAAATACTAATGGGTTATAAAAAAAAGTCTGCCGCCTATATCTGCTCTTTCACAATGAAAAATCTTAGCTCTATTTGATTCTTACATCATGAGATATGTCATGCATACTATACTGATTTTAATTCTCGGCCAGAATGGTGGGCTGGACTTCAAAGCTTCATTTCGGACTATTGTACTTGGATTTGGGCCTTGAAAGTTTTATATAAGATGACATGTAGTGTTCCCCGAATTATGGTGGAGAGTTAATGTTTTTTGACTTCTGTATTGAGTCCAGTAAATCAATCTTCAAGGCTGGTCCAGTTTATTCACATATTTTTTGGTCTTGTTTGTGAGGACCATATGACCCTTCAAATGGAAGAATTGGATCATGGTACCTCCTAATGAAATGTTTTATATTGAAAGTAGAATCCTAAAAAACAAGAACCACACAATTTGGATCATTATAGTGATATTTATTATTAAAACATTAAACTGACTCAATTAGAATACTTCTAAAAATTCTCAAAAATTATACTTAATATTGAAACATTAATATTTCACACAAATTATGCACATTTCATATAAAATCAGTAAAGGGGGAATATAATAAGTCATGAAAATATTAATAACATCAAATCCCCCACACTTAGTTTTGTGCGTGTCCTCATGTGCAACAAATATAAAAACATGACAAAATTATTTTTACTCACCAACATATATTAAAATTTTGTTTTCTCCAATCAGGGGAGGTTTAGACTATTTCACTCATACATTTTGAATTCCACAAAAAGTTGTTACAGTAAAAATGTTCCAAAACTAACTCATTTTTTCATGCTCAAATTTAGAACTGGAAAATGTGGACACTCAAAACTCACACCTCTCAAGATGATAAAATTAATTTCTGGAGGTTCACTCTTTCACCATCAAAAGTGAAAATCATAGAGTTTGAAAGATCTCTCACCTTACACTCCCTATCCAAAGTGCTGAAAAATCAAGAAGTCTTTTGAAGGGGTTTTTCTGTGGCTATGGGACGGTTGGAATATAATGACCAAGAGAGAGAATAAGAGGGTTAAAATACCAACATAGAAAAACAATGCACATTTTTTTGAAATAAAACATGGAAGGAAATGAAAACACATATTTACAAGGGAATTATTGTGTGAAAAAATACACAATAGAGAAATAAAATATGAAGGGGATGAGAAGATGAAATATTTACAAACCACCACACTTCTCCCAATGATATAAGAATATAATGCAAGTGTTCTTTTTTTTCCTTTTTTCTTTGTTTTTTTAAAAGTTGACCTTGAGACAGATCTCACACTCATATCCCAACCCATTTTTGATCTCCTCATGAAACTAATTGTAATATTTATAACAGGATAAAAGGTTGAGGAATAGTGATTTTTGACCTACCCAAGATACAACCCATTTTTTTCATTTTTTTGAATTTTTTTTGAACACTTTTCAATATCATTTGTACAATACATTCCCAAATACCACTGAATGAAACCCCCCCCCCCCCCACAATAAAATGGATGCTTTCCCTCAAGAATATGATAACTCACTGGAAATTAAGGAAATGATACCCAAAAAAGAAATCCATTCCCCCCACACTTAAATTTCAAACAATTATGCAATGAAAATCCATGTTGATATTGGGTGGGAAAAAGGTATTAGGATTGTAACGTGGATATCAATGAAAAGGTTTTCATAGGATCTAAGGGGCTTTCAAAAGGAGGATTAACTTAAGGGAAATGGGAGGCTATTTGGCTATTGTGATTTTCATGTGGTTCAGAAAATGCCTCTATCGTATTAATACACACTAAGGTAGGAAATTCAGCTTGAAGGTCCACAAACTCAAGACTCACAAATGGGGGTGAAAACACACATTTTTAAAAGATGTCCATAGGTGGACTTGGAATGAAAGCAAATGTTTGTTCTCATGGTTGGGGAAAATAATTTTCCAAATCAAAAATTGAGCATTAAAAATGTATTGGTTTTGACACAAAATTCATTATCCAAAGTCATTATGAAAATACAAAATTTTTGAGATGAAAACATGTATGTTAACTCCCCAAAATGGTTGTACAAAATTTCAAAACACGATGGTGAGTAAGCATGACTTATAATTTTTTTGTATTTTTTAAGTTATTTTTTTTTTGTTTTTTAGGTTTTTTTTTTTGTAAAGATACACCCACACAAAAAAGAAAGTGAAAAATAAAGGTTTTGATAAAGAAAATGGTTAAAAAATGAAAGAGAGAGGAAGAAGAAGAAAGAGGTAGAGAGAGGAAAAGATAGAGAGAGTTAAATGGAAAGAGGTGCCACTGGTTTGGATTTGGCGGGTCGCCTTCTCCATATAGTGGTAGGTAGGCTAGAGAAGTTGGGGATCAAGTGGAAGTAGATTTTGTTCCAGGATTTTTCATCCTCTCATGTTGATGATTTAACTGATGTCCATTAACCATGAATGTCCTTTTGGAAGAGGGGTCTTGGACTTGCACTGCACCAAATGGTTAAATGTTAGTAATAACAAAAGGACCTTCCCAATGAGAATTAAGCTTACCTGGGTGAATCCGAAATCGAGAATTGAATAGCATTACCTTTTAACTTTCATGAAATACCTTTCTCAGGATGTATTTTTCATGGAGTGCCTTGGATTTTTCTTTGTAGAGATTAGAATTATCATAAAAATCAAGTCGAAGTTCCTCCAGTTCAGCCAATTGCAACAGTCTTTCTTCACCAGATTTTTCACAATCAAAATTACATGTTTTCACAGCCCAAAAATAATTATGTTGGATTTCAACTGGTAAGTAACACGCTTTACCAAAAACTAGGCTAAAAGGAGACATCCAAATGGGTGTTTTATAGGCAGTTTGATAAGCCCAAAGGGATTCACCAAGTCTCTCAGGCCAGTCTTTTCTGGTGGGTTTTACAATTCTCTCTAGAACTCTTTTCACTTCTCTATTAGAAAGTTCAGCCATTCCATTTGTTTGGGGGTGATATGCAGTTGAAGTTTTATGTACAACCCCATTATTTTTCAAAAGAGCTTCCATGGTACTATTACAAAAATGGGTTCCTAAGTCACTGATCAAGGCACGTGGTGTGCCAAATCTTTAGAAGATGTGGGTCTTTAAGAACTCACTAATAGTATGAGCATCATCCTTCCTAGTGGGTTTGGCCTCAACCCACCTTGAAACATAATCGACCACAAGAAGAATGTATGAGAATCCATTGGAAGGGGGAAATGGTCCCATGAAATCAATGCCCCAAACATCGAAGATTTCACAAAATATTAAAAAATTTTGGGGCATTTAATTTCTCTTTGAAATTGTGCCAAAATTTTGGCAAGTGGGACATGATTGACAAAACTCATGTGAGTCCTTGAAGAGTGAAGGCCAGTAGAATCCAGATTCTAGGACCTTTTGGGAGGTCCTTTGTGGTCCAAAGTGGCCACCTCTGGGAAGTGAGTGACTGAATTCTAAGATGGAAGAATGCTCATTTTCATCAACACATCTCCTAATTACCATGTCTGCCCCAGTTTTCTAAAGTTTATTTTCTTCCCAAAAATAGTATTTTGAATCACTTTTCAACTTCATTTTTTGTTCTTTTGAAAAATTTTCAGGAAAAACACCAGAAACCAAGTAATTTAAAATTAGGGCATACCATGGTATTTTTGGAGTGATAGATGAAAGGTGCTAAGTAGGAAATTCAGGATCGATGATTTCTGAAGGAGAAGAATTTGAAATTCTACTCAAGTGATCAGCCACATGGTTTTCTTTTCCAGGTATATCTTTTATTTCAAGGTCAAAATCTTGGAGCATTAGGATCCATCTTATTAGCCTCGGTTTGGAATCACTTTTCTTGAGTAAGAACTTAATAGTAGAATGCTCTGTGGAGATGATGATTTTGGCACCTAAGGGATAGGACCAGAATTTATCTAAGGCAAAAACCACTGCTAGAAGTTCCTTTTCAGTCATAGTGTAGTGAGATTGTGTTTCATACAATGTTTTTGAGGCATAATAGATGACATGAGGAATCTTTTCTCTTCTTTGACCAAGAACAACCCCAACAACTCTATCAGAAGCATCACACAATAACTCAAAGGGTAAGGACCAATCTGGGGGTTGGATTATTGGGGAAGATGTAAGAGCAGTTTTGATTTCAATGAAGGACCTCTTACAAACCTCATCAAAATGGAAGGTGACATCATTTTGGAGCAACCAAGTGAGTGGGAGGGAAATCCTACTGAAGTTATGGATGAATCTCCGATAGAAACCGGCATGACCGAGGAATGAATGGATGTCTCGAACAGAAGTGGGTGGAGGAAGTGATTGGATCACGTCAATTTTGGTAGGATTGACTTCAATAAAATCTTTTGAAACTATGTTCCCTAGAACAATCCCATTTGAAACCATGAAGTGACATTTTTCAAAATTTAACACAAGGTTGCACTTGACACACTTTTGGAGGATAAGAGATAAGAATTCAAACAAGATTCAAATAACTCACCATAAATGGTGAAGTCATCCATGAAGACTTCCATGCAGTGTTCAATGAATTCAGAAAAGATACTCATCATACACCTCTGGAATGTTGCAGGAGCAATGCAAAGGCCAAAATGCATTCTTCTAAATGAATATGTTCCAAAGGGGCATGTGAAAGTAGTCTTTTCTTGGTCCTTAGGTGATATTGGGATTTGAAAATAGCCGATGTATCCATCAAGAAAGAAATATTGTGACTTTCCAGCTAATATTTATAGCATTTGATCAAGGAATGGAAGAGGGTAGTGATCTTTTCATGTTTCAGCATTCAATTTTCGATAATCGATGCATACACGCCATTTGTTCTTCACTTGGGCTGTGACTACCTCCCCATGTTCATTTGTGACAACAGTTATCCCACCCTTCTTAGGTACAACTTGAATTGGACTAACCCATTCACTATCATAAATTGTGTAGATAATACCATCTTGAAGAATCTTGGTGATCTCTTCCCTAACTACCTCAAGTATGAGTGGATTGAGTCTTCTTTGGGGTTGTCTAACTGGTTTGGATATCACCTCCAAATGGATGTGATGCATGTAAAGGGCAGGGTTGATTCCTGGTATGTCATCTAGGGTCCAACCTAAGGCTTTTTTGTTTTCCTTTAACACTGGAACAAGTTTGGACTCCTCAGTTTCATCAAGGGTGGCAGAGATAATGACAGGATATGAGTGATCATGGAAGAGGAATGCATATTTTAGGTGTGCAGGAAGAGGTTTCAGATCAGTCTCATCTTTTACATTGGGCTCGACAACTCAGGAATGGAAGAAGGGACTTCAGTTGCTTCAGGTTCATTTTCCTTAATACTGTCCAAGGTGGAGCAGTAGAGATCAGAATTGATGTGGAATTCAAGAGAGTTTTCGAGTTCCTCTAGATTGATGGAGTCTATGAATGAGAGGTCCACATCAACTTCACTATTTATGAATTTGTTAATCATGGTACAGATTTCACAAGATCCTTTATCATTAGAAAATGAATAAAATGGTGGATTGGGGTTCGATTGACTCTTAGAAGTGTCCTCAGAAGCATGGATTGAGAATGCAGAGTGATCCTCAGATGGGTATCGCATGGCTTAGAAAATGTTGAACTTGACCAGTTGGTCACCGAATTCCATGGATAGGATGCATGAATGGACATCAATCTTGGTTCTCACAGTCATGAGGAATGGTCTTCCTAGAATTAGGGTAGATTGAGAAGATTTCATCTCACCTTCCATGTCAAGGACATAGAAATCAGCAGGGAAGATAAGATCATTGACTCAGACAAGGACATCCTCAATTATTCCATCAGGACTGGCTGTGCTTTGATTGGCTAACTAAATGACAACACCCGTTGGGTGCAAGGGACCTAGACCAAGGTTGGAGAATATGGATTTGGGCATGAAATTAATTGAGGCTCCTAGGTCTATGAGTTCATCATCAAAGTTGGAACTTCCAATTTGGCATGGGACTGTAAAGGTCCCTGGATCTTTGCACTTTATGGGAATAGACTGCTGGGTGGAAACATTTTCAAAGGTCCTAAGTTGCCTCTTGTGGGTGCATAATTCCTTAAGAAACATGGCATAGTTAGGAATTTGTTTTATGGCTTCTAAGAGGGTAATGTTGACTTCAACACGTCTAAACATGTCGAGCATTTCAGGATCAGGTTCAAAGGACTTCCTTGGTTTAGAAATGGCTTGAGGAAAAGGAATTGGATTCCTAAGTGGAATGGAAGGAGGTGAGGGAATGGATTCAGGTTCCTTTTCAAGTTTATTTTTCTTTTCATTTTCTAGGTCAATATTCAAAGGAGGGTTTGAGGATTTATCTTGAGGCATAGAAAGTTGCTTTCCTAATCTAAGTGAAACTGCACTTACATTACCCTTGGGGTTGGGTAATGGTTGAGCTGAGAGTTGGGAAGAATTTGATTGTTGTTACTGGCTCAGGTGGGATGCAAGTTGACCTATTTGAGTTTCAATGTTTTTAAGGCTAGAACGGGTGAAGGAGGCAAGATCTTCCACTGCACTTTCCCATGGTTTCTTGGAAGAAGAGGCTCCCAGATTGGGATTACATTGATTTTGGATCTTTGGAAATCGATTGTATTGGTTTTGGAATTGGGAAGGCTCACTAGGATGATGGAATCCAGGAGGAGGATTGTTCCTTTGAGGTTGAGGAACAAAAGGATAAGGTTGATGGAAGATACCAACACCTTGACCATATTGAAATTGGTTTGGGTTTCGAGGAGGGAATTGAGGGGGATGAGATATGGGATTACCATACCTAAGGCCTTGGTAATAGGAAGAAGAGAAGGGCTCAGAGTGAGGTTGGTTGAAGTTTCTAACAAACTGACCTGATAGTTGAGGATTGGTGTTCTACTGAGCATATACTGCATTGAGCTCCATTGGTCCAGATGAATCGGATTGATCCTCTTGAAGTTGTGGACATGTGTTAGTTGGACGAGATGAAGAGTTGCAGATTCCACAGTTTTTGACTGGTCAGGAAACATTGATTGCGGAGAAGACAAGGTTTGGGATTTGGTGGCCACAGCTAGCTGTCACACAAGACTTGTAAGTTCACTCATCCACTCGGTCATTTTGTTCAGCTCAATTGATTGATTATCATGGGATTATTTGACTTCATCATGTTCTCGAGTATGGAATTGTTGTGTGTTTTCAGCCATGTTACTTACGAGATCTCTTGCAGCTGCAGGAGTTTTATCAACAAGAGCACGACCACTTGCGGCATCTATGAGAGTTCTCTCCATATCCAATAACCCCTCATAGAAGTATTGGATCAAGAGTTGGTCTTGAATTTGGTGGTGTGGGTATGTTGAAACAAGCTTTTTGAACCTCTCCCAGTACTCATGGAGTGATTCACTTGGGAATTGACGGATACCACTTATTTCCTTTTGGATAGAAGCAGTACGAGAAGCAGGAAAGACTTTCTCTAAGAATAGCCACTTCATGTCATTCCATGTAGTTATGGAACCAGGAGATAGGTAGTATGTCCATGACTTAGCAGTGTCATCTAGGGAGAAAGGGAAGGCTTGGAGTTTGATTTGTTCTTCAGAAACCCCTAGATGCTTCATGGTAGAGCACACCACTTGGAACTCTTTAAGGTGGAGATGTGGATCCTCATCGGTTAGCCCGTGATAATGAGGGAGAAGATGAATCAAAAATGATTTGAGTTTGAAGTCAGATTCTATGTTTGGATATTGAATACCAAGAGGTTGGCAATTCATATCAGGGGAAATGAGTTCTTTAAGGGATTGTTCCCTAGGATTGGCCATTTCAAATTCAACTGGTTGGATGAGGACTGGTTCTTGAATGAGTTGATTATCTCTTATGTTCCTCCTAAGTTGGAAAAGTGTTCGCTCAATTTCAGGGTCAAAAAAATCCGAGGGATTGTTTGGAAGGCTATGGGGAATTCAGAGAGATTTTTTAAGAAAGAGGAAGATAGGTTTTTCTTTGTATTTTTTTTTCAGTTTATGATTTTTATGAGAAGACGGGTTTTTCTTTGTGATTTTTTTTCAATTTTTTCTTAAAATTTTGTTTTGTTTTGGGTTTTTTTTACAATAACCAGAAACTAAGGACTACTTAAATCACCATCCCCAGAAATGACACCATTTGAAAGGCATGACCGATTGTCGCCTATTGACCTGTCAAGGTTCCGGTGCTCTGCTAATGTGTATAGCAGCACTCGGGTCGAATCCTCGGAGATGGTACTTTGTAATAGTCGATTGTTTTTAGTTAATTGTATTCTGATTGGGGGGGGGGGGTTGTTGGTAGAGCTTAATTGAAATGAATAATTTATTATGATTGATTTAAAAAATTTATAATGATTGGGGTGAGTTCATCATTAGGTTAGTTAAGCTTGTGATATCCTTGAGCTTTGCTTTATATTGAATTTAAATTAACACCCATGTCACAAGATGATGTTGATTAGAATTCCTACGTGTTAAGGCTTTAAACCCAGCCTCAACTTAACTTAAGGTTATAATCTCAATCAGATCTTATTTATGGTGGTGTATTTATGGTTCCAATAATCTATGGAAACCACATGTTAAACAAAACAAGTCATTAATCTATGACATGTTAAGTCCAACATACACAATGTTAATTCAAAGAATATTCATCGAGAAAAAGCTCTCAATCACTTAACATACTGAAATTATAACTCATCCCAATGAAAGATTTACTCAGCCATTTGGGTGTTTAATAATCTGGTTATACTTATTATGATTATAAATTAATAATACAAGAAAAATTAAGGGATAAGAAAAGATCGGTTGTCGACACACACACACGAACAATGATGATAATAAAAAATGAACTTTCGATTAAATGAGGAAGCTAAAGAAGGGAAGGGGATTGAACTGAATTTAAACTATTTTAAGAACATAAATATTAAACTACAGAAGTTTGATTAATTTAATAGATATTGAAGAAGTAACTTGCATTAAAACAGAATTACAAAGAAAGAGACTTACAAAATTACAAAAATGAAGAACACGAAATTAAGTGAAAACAAAGAGAGGAGGAAAGGTATCTCAAGTAAAAACATGAGTATGGAAGATCCTTCCAATCCTTTTTCAAGGCCTTGGTCGTTCCAATATGTTCTCCTCTCTTCTGAAATGCCAACCCCTCTCAAGGAGAGAAGGGGAGAGTATTTATAGCCCAAGGAGTGGACTGTTTACATTCCAGCAATACCCCTCCACTTGGCTCGCAGATATGGACATCATGACAGATGGATATCGAGAAATCTCCTTATTCAAAGTTGTATATAATAAAGTTGGACGACTAATCTAAAAATTTGGAGTCATTTGGACTTAAGGATCAAAAGTTATGGCTGGTTGATTAAACAAAGTAAAACTGTCCATTTAAATATAGTCTTTTAAAGTCCAGAATTTGAAAGGGTTTTTGAATATGGAGATGCCTTCAAATATGAATGGGTTCTTCAACAAAGTCTTCCGCCTATATCTCCTCTTTCACACTAAAAAATATCAGCTCTATTTGATGTTTAAATCATGATATATGTCATTCATACTATACTGATTTTAATTCTCGACACGAATGGTGGGCTGGACTTCAAAGCTTTATTTGGGCCCCTTGTACTTGGATTTGGGACTTGAAAGTTTTATCCAAGATGACATGCAGTGTACCCCGTATTATGGTGAATAGTTAATGTTTTTGGACTTTTATATTGAGCCCAGTAAATCAATCTTCAAGGCTGCTCCAGTTTGTTCACAGATTCGTTGGTCTTGTTTGTGAGGACCATATGACCCTTCAAATGGAAGAATTGGCTCATGGTACATTCTAATGAAATGTTGTATATTGAAATTAGAATCATAAAAATAAGAACCACACAATTTGGATCATTATAGTGATATTTATTATTAAATCATTAAAATGAATCAATTGGACTACTTCTAAAAATGCTCAAAAATTGTACTTAATATTAAAACATTAATATTTCACACAAATTATGCACATTTCATATAAAACCAGTAAAGGGGGAATATAATAAGTCATGAAAATATAAATAACATCACTTACCTAAAATCCAATATCAACTTCTAGCAACACATAAAGAAACTAATAAACAAATAAGTTAATGTTAAAATGAGAAAAATATTCCTTATAATACTACTATGTAAAATAACCCCTTTGTGTTGATATCCCATCAATTAGAATGAATAAATATGACATTATAATACATGGTTGATATATCTATATTTTAATACCTAAAAATAACTCATCAATGAACTGTCTTGGCCATGGATTTAATCAGACAGTTCCATTTCAATCAATGGGCCATATATATCTTCTTCTATTAACTAAAAAGTTAAAAATCATTTCTTGACTAATTTAGTTAATATCATATCCGTAATGATTCACCCAATCTATGATATATTGATATGGGCATAGGTCATCACTGTTTTCATCCACAAATCAGCGTATTTGATTCATAATATACATTATTAGTAATCTAAATTCTATGTCCCAATAAATATGAAAACATACAGGAATATCTAATGACACATAAAATGTGTGAATTCTAATTTGTGGTTATATCTTCATAATTTTATTTCATAGATATTACCAAGCGCAAAATTCATTTAAAGAATTCTCAATGTCTTATGAGCCTCTAAAACATGGCATTCAAGCATCATATGTGTTCTATCATACATATGTTATCAAGACCATATGATGTGTTTTAGAATGTTTTCATAACATTTAATGGTTCTTATATTATTGAGGAACAATTATAACATCTTGATATGATAAATACTCTAAGGAAATCATCACATTAATGTTATAAATAAGAATCATCATGATGTGATAAAATATTTATTAATGTTACGGTAATCAAAATTAAAAATATAGTTTTTAAGGGGAACCAAATCCAACATATTTATAAGAAACATTTATGATATTTCTCATGCCCTTATATATACCATAGTTTAATTAATTTTTTAGATTATTCTTAATTGACACACTTCCATGTTGTTACAACAACCGTATTAATATATTTATGTCAATCTTATCATTCCATATAAAATATAAAACTAAAAGAATTTTATGAATTGTAAATGTCTTATGGATCATATATAACAATCATGTATTTAATTTTATATGATTATTTAAATTTCTTAAATAGACATGGGGAAAGACTGAAGTGTATTAATCCTATGTTATACTCAAATGAAGAATGATTAGTTTAATAGAATAATTTTGTAATTTTTATATTAGATATATTTTGATGGTGTGTGGTGTGAACTGAATATAGGTGTGGGATAATTTATGTTATATATTTAAGTGGGAATTATAAAAAAGAAAACTTAAATTATTCTCATTATAGTGACTTATTTTTAATGATTAAATGATTTGAAACAATTATTAATGTATTATATGAGGAGAATTTAATATAAGTAAATAAAATTATAGATGAATAATTATTATGTTATTTAATGTTATAAGGGAGGGATATCATATTTAAGAGAGTGTCGAGTTACTGATTAATTTAATGAGTTTTATATACTTAGAGTCTATGATGGACATAATAACCAAATTTAATTTCATCATTAATTTTATTACTATTATGAAATTATTAAGGTAATGAATAAATACGTATGAATAATTAATTAAGGTAGTAGATAATGGATTTAATGTATTGAAATTAAAAGGGATTTTCATTATTCATATGTACATTTCGTGATTCTCCATGATGTAATTAGTTAATGGATGATTTTTCGATTTCATTATGAGAGGAATAATATAATTATAAATATCATATATTTATGGTAATTATAATGGAAAATGAAATTTTCTTATAAATGGAATTGTTTTCCTCATTTTTCATCATACTCATAATTTTCACCACTCCTTCCTAATGGGATATTTTTTTCGATGTATGAGAGGAATAGGTAAAAAGGGATAAATTGAATAACTTTGAATGGAATTTCATATTATTTATTTAGTATTTATTTTCATGTTTTAATAGTCATCATTATTTTTATATAAGAGAAAATTTTAATTATTAGTGGTTTTAATTTTTTTTTGATCTTGATATTTTACATGGGATCATACCATTTTCCACATCGATGTGGGAATTTCATGAAATTTTTTATTGAAGTATATTTTATTCAAAACCATGATAGAATGAGTGTAATAGAGGCTATATGAAAAGGAATAAGGTTTATGAAAAATCCATGGTGTTCATGCTCTATAAACAAGATAGTTATATAGGGATGATAAAAAATGGCATAAGGTCATGAAAAAAGAGAATATGTAATATAAAAGGAATTTATAAACATTTTATTCATTTTAATTATAAACCTAGATTAATATAAACAGTTTTATGATAGTTTACAATACTTAATCATGATTTATAAGGAAATAAATGTATTAGATTCTTGGAATTTTAGAGAACCAAATCGAGGATAGATGAAAATATCATTCCATTTGGAATCTCAATTCTGTGGATGTATTGATTTATGTTTTTTTTAAATTTGATAATATTTGGATTTATGATTCATTTAATTATATGAGATTTTTTTTAAAATGGTGGATCAATCGTATAATATTTTTTAAATGATCTATATTTCTAGAAAAAGTTATTTCAAATAAAAATTTTCTCGAATTCTTAGTGTGTGTCAGTAGCTAAATGGATTTTCATACTGAATATCCTAGGAATTATTTTTATATTCTTAAATAAGGGTAATTTTAAATTAATCATTTAGATATGTTTAATGGAATTTGAAATATTTAATTATGTCTTGACAAATAAACATTTTTTTTAAAAATTAAATAAAAAATGATATATGGATTATTTATTTTGGTTCAATTGGTTGAAAGGATCTCTAGATATGTGGTTATAAGTACCAAGATTCATTGTTCATATGTAAACATAGATGAGGTAGAATAAAAATTATATATTAATCTCAGTGGAAGATGATTCACTATAAAGGCACTATGATCATAATATAAGTAATTTTTATTCCTTATCTTATTGTCCTCTAATTATTATCAGTATTGATAATAATTCCATATATTATGAATATTTGGTTTTTATTTTTAATCATGTTTTCTAATGGTATGTATTGTTCCAATTTATTTTCATAACTAATTTAAATTATTATTGGTTAACTGACTAGTGTTTTCTACTTTTACTTGATATTTTACAAATTTAAAGTATAAGACTTTTTAAAATTTTAGAGATTTATGATTCTTATATAATAATTTTTTTAAATAATATGTATTATGTTAAAAAATAAATATATTAATACTAAACTTCTTTTATTGATCACCCATGAAAAAATATTTGGGGTCATTGGGTGAAATAATACTAGATTTTTAGCCACAACCACTATTAAAAATTTATGTGCATTTTTATTTGTTTGGTTATGAATTTGTTAAAGTGATGGTTTCTTTAATTTTTAGTGGTAAACTACATGTCAGTCGATATAAATTTCATAATAGTGATTTATGAAGATGTTCTATAATATTTTTTCATATTTCCTTTGGTTTCCTTTGTTATGTTCAGTCAATTTATTATTTTATCAATTCATATATGTTTTTTTAAATTCATTTTACCAGTGAAATAGAGTGAAGGAAAAAATTACAATAGATATAATTATTTATTGAGAGAAAATTATTCTGCAATGTCATATATTTTCTATCAATATCACTTGATAACCTTTAGTGATCGAATAATGGGATTAAGGCCTTGTGAAAACACTAAATTGAAACCGAACAACTGATAATATATTTTGGTGAATTATATAATGGTATTATAGACCAATTTATTGGGAATACATATATAAAGACACATGAAATATGGTAATAATTCAAGAGGCACTAATAAAAATGAACTATCAATATCTTTTAGTAATCCTAGCGTTTCAAGATATTTTGGGAAGAATAAATGGTTAGATAATATCATGAGAAATATTTTTTATTACTATTAATTGTATATGTATTTACCCATATTAGGTAAGAAATTAAATTTTCCATGAATCATTATAAACATGCATGGAGTTGAAATTACATGTTCATGATTTTTTGAAAATTAATTTATTGTATTATGAGTTAAAATAGGTTTAATAGAGTCACTAGTTTCTAATATCCTGTTTCACATATTATTTTATAAATTTTTTTAAAAAGGGAATTACTAAGTTATTCTTAACATTCATAGGTAAAGGTAAATTATGTTAGATATAGAGACACCAATAAAACTCCAAAAATTAGAATTAGAATTATGTATTATTATTATTTTTTTCATTATAGAAGAAAAATTATTTAAGAATGATTCATATTGGATAAAATAAAAGTGATATGAAATATAATTGTTATCTTTAAAATAATTTTTTAACTATCCGAATGTCTGGGAATAAAAATCTATATAATTATTAGATGAATGAATTTCAATGGATAACTACTTATTTATAGAGTATATTTATGTAATTCTAATTTTACAACATTGGTTATTTAAAAACCTATGGTTCTAATTTACCTAGACTATTTTATTTTTTTGAAATGAAATAAATTTGATGATGGTTTAAAAAACCTTCCTTAATGATTAGGTGGTATTAAAATAGACTAGATAAAAAATTTAGGATCAAATCAACCTATGAATGTATGCCATAGTAGGATAAGTGAACTATCGAAATATTAATACTAAGTTAAACACTCTGGGATTGTGTATTTTCTAAAATAATTTTATTGACATAGTATAATTTAGTTGATTTCTCATAAACAATGTTAGGAAATCTATAATTTATATGGTACATCATTATAGTTTTGATTCAACTTCCTCCTCTTAATAAAAGTTTTCTATGATATAAATATTACTCTTAATTTATTATAAATGTTTAATATATGATATAAAATTTATTATATAGAAATTATGTGAAGATATATATTCATTTATGTTAATGTTTTTATCCCATAAATGTTGATTTAAAATTACTTTTATAGAATATTCTGAGGTTAGGGAAAATATATATACTAAGAAATAAACTATATTTAGACTGTTGATAAATTTTTTAAATAAAATAAAAATTTAAATTAGTTAACATAGTAAGAAATTGTTTTATTTTAAATAACATATACTTTAAAATTGATATATTATAAGATGTGTTATTCTATGGTAAATTCGTGGGATGATTTTATATTTTTTTTAAAAGTATATATAATAATAATTTTTCTATGTTAAATTAGTTTCTTAGAAAATAAATTTGATATAATTAAATTAATATTATGATATAAAGTGATTAGTTTATAATTATTGATTTTATATAAGATCTAAAAAACATAAATCATGATAACATACCATTTTTATAGTAATTATGATGATTTTTGTAAATGTAAATTTCAATATCATCTTATCACATAAATATATTCCTAGAAATATTTTTAAAGCTCCCAGGGTGGTGTTTCACCACTAAGGGGGGGGGGGGGGTTAATCAATGGTTCCATTTTTTTAAATTTTTTTTTCTATTAAAATAAACCTCAATTGACCTATTATAATCCAATCCACTTTTCTTAAGAATAAACCTTTCATTAATGTAGTAAAAGTAAATAATATAGAAACACATGATTTTTACAATGTTCGATCTCAATGTCATCCCACTCTATGACATGGATGGTTAGTCCCACAAACCATATATTCTTTTCAATATATCACCAAGTGAAATATTCTAACATAAATTCATGTAGTATCCCACAACACATGTTTGGAGTCACACCCAACATCCTAGATTTGTGTTGTAGAACAAAATATGTTTACAAAAAATGAAGAATATCACAATTAAAGCCAAGTTGCTTCTACATAAAAAATGAAGATCCACTTCCATGAGACTCCATGATATGAAAGATATTATTTCCCACAGTTTTGTCTTGAATGAACTACATAAAATATTCCCAGAATCAAATAAAGTATTCTCACGATGTGAGTTTCATTAGATGTTGATCACTAAAGAACACAAACCTTACCCAAATCCTTTTATTTTACTACCATTATTTTTTATGTGTCTCACTAAAAACTATATTCTATATGTCAATGGGATTTTTTCATTTTTGTTACATTGAAAGGGACACACCCCATGGTCACAATTCTATCTCTTATATTATTCCACATATATTAGGCTTCATGATATCAATATTTTTATTTTTAACACCACTTTATTTCTATTATAGTTACCAAAGACCGTATCTACATCACAACTCCAAAAGGATTTTATTTCATATTAGAAACACTATTTAATGATCCTTATGAACCTCTATATATTTTTTCTAAACATGTTATAATCACACCTTAAAAATGATGCCTATGATTACAGAATAATTCAAAAACATTAAATAATATTTATATTTAATTCATTGTTGAATATTTGAATTTTTAAAACACGTATAAAAAATAACCCATACATATCAATAAATTTTAATTGCATACATAAATAATAATCATCTATGTATAAATCAAATATATGGTTCTCAATAGAAATTAGGTACATAAAACAATTTCTTGCATGAATTTAATACATGAATCTGCATTCACGTACTTCGCTAATTTAATATGTCATTATTATAAAACAACTATTTAAATACAAAAACATACGTGAATTCCAAAGTCATCTATGTCAATAATTTGGCTATAGGACACATTTAGTTACATGGATGAATAATCTATGTGATTTTCCTACAATTAATAAACAACTATGTGAAATACTTACATGAATTTTCCTACACCAAATCATTTACATACCATATATACCTATATGAATCCACTATTTAAAAAATCATCTACGAGGATTTAGAAATCACTCTAAATCAAAGAAAATCACTTCAAGAGACCTCCATCCATTCTCAAAAACACTTTCTCTCGTCAAGAAATTTTTTATTAGGACACGTATCTCTATAAAAAACATATCAAGAATCATTAGACTTATTAGTTCCTCAAACCAATTTTTTAATAAATAAAACAACCTATACTCACTATGAACTATGATATATTCAATGTTTCTTAATCCAATCCACAAATACATGGATTTATTTAATCTATCTATTTAGATTTTTGGAAAATCAATTTAAAACCCCCTTATATACCATATTTTAAGCAACAAAACTAGTCAATCGAATCTGATGTGTCATTGCATTCACCACCACCAAGGATAATTATTAGAAGAACACTATTTAAGCTCATGAAATCAGCCTTACTCTATAATATACTTCCTCATTACTCTACCAACCTTCTTCTTTCAGCACTGCCTTCAACTTCTTCACTGCCTTCAACTTTCACACTTCCTTTATTATGCATTCTTTCTATGATTTATCATTATTGAGTGAACATATTTAGCACCATTAGATTTAAAACTCCACTCATAACTTATAGTCAGACCCCCTTTATCATAAAATTTTATCCCTTATTAGAAACATAATCAAAAGTACCATGTGGGATCTCAAAGTAGTAGAAACACAAGTGCATGGGTAAAGTTCTCCTAAAATACTTCAAGAGAGAGGAGAAGGATAATCATGATCTTTTTTTTATTAATTTGAAAAACATATTTTATAACATCCAATGATTTTATAAAATATTTTTTCAAATAAAGTTATTTTTTTCATTGATAGATTGCATTAAATAAAACATTGAGTTTTAACAACTGCAATATATTATTAATGTTTTTAATTAAACCTAGCTGTTATAACCTTGAAATTAAATGTATTAGTTTTAATATGAATAATTTTTTTTAAAATAAATTATAAGTTTGTTATAAAAATTAAATATATTGATAAATAAGTACTTAGTTTTTCGTGATTTTATTGTATTATTTTCAAATACATTTTTCTTAGAAAAAAATTTTATTTCATTTTTTGGAAAATAATAAAATTAATTTGTGAAAATTTTACAAAATTTATTTAAAAAATTAGTTTAATTTTTGAAATAAACATGTCAAAATTATATTAGGATTACTTTTTTATAATTTTATGAAATAAGTAATTTTTCAATAAATATTGAAAAATTATGATTTGTATTGAAAAATGGCTTTTCATTTAAAGAATTTATAAGGATGAATTTTATTTTAATATGGATTTAAAATTAAAATTAGTAAAATTATATTACTATTAATTCAATTTAGGTTACTTAAATCAATTTTATATTCAATATTGATATAAAATTTTTATATACTAATAAAAACAGTTTCTTTGGAAAAATGTTTTTTATCGCATATGCAGGTTTAATTTTAAGTTAAGTTATTAAAATTATGTGAATTGAATTTGGTAAAATTGATTAAATATTTATAATAATAACAATTAATATTATTTAATAATTACAACTTAATTTTTGGTCACAATGAATAGTAAAAACACAAAAAATTAATTAACACGGTTAAGGTTAAAATGGGTTTACCAGGGGTTCAAACAAAAATAACTGTAAGTTTTCCAATAATAATTGTCTAAATTCTATTTTATAGTCATAGATAAACCATAAAAGTACCAAAATTAAATTATATTTCCATTTTAAATCATTTTTTCCTAGGTATAGCTTTATCATTTTGGATTCTTTTTGGAAATTCTCATGTAGTTTCCAAGTGGGTTCCTTTCCCTACTTATATAAGGACATATCCTCTCCTATCCTCTCCACACTATAAAATACATTTGGTTCTGAATATAACTACCAGAATAAATAAATAAATTATATTCCCATATTTTAGAGGCCTTAGTTTTATTAGAAAACACTTTTAAGAAGGATTTTGGTGCTAACCTAAGGATCTTGTTCTAAGAAGAGGTATTGTCCTTAACTAAGCGTTTTTATTTTATTTGTTCTTACATATCCTTAAAATATTATTAAAATATTTTGACATGATAACATAAGTATATCACATATTGTTAAATGTTATTATGTTAATTCCATAACCTATATCCATATCATCCTCCATAAATTGGGAAATGAGACCATTGATCGTGTGTACGACATAATACTGTCTCACGAACTGATGTAGTTCATTTTCAATCACTGAATCTCATAGGTGAATATAATTTTATATTATATATATATATATATATATTATATTTATGAAATAATTATACTTATATAATTATTAATATCACATATACCATATCATCTTCCAATTTATTGAAAAACGATAACGTCGCTAGTGTGTACATGTGGGCTACCACCTTCACAAAGTGACGTGACATGTTTTTCATTTTTTCATAATGGGAGGTATTAAGGGTATATTTATTGAATATATATGATATATATTATATAAAAATGATTCTTTAAAGGTTAATTAATATTAAAATTTCTTTTCATTCCAAATGACTAAAAAATGAAAACAATGTTCATGCGTATGGACGACTTACCATCTCTATAAATTATGTAATTTATTTTTCTTTCTATAAATTTTATAGATGACTATATATATATATAATGAATTTATATTATATTTATATCATTATTAAAAAATTTAGATTATTTACCATAATAAAATTATAGGTACCAAAACTACTAAACCAAAACATACATGAGAAACAAAGTAATTATAGCCGAAAAGAATGATTTTATTAAAGAATTATTAATAAACAAGTGGTAAAAGGATATAAATGAATCAAATATGGTATTATTCATCTTAATATGTTTATTTAATAGATTTATAATAAATATATATTTATTATACATGAGTTATGAACATTTATGAATAAATCCAAGTCTTGGGGTAAGGGATTTACATCTCACTTCTATTTCGTGGGACACATTCCATATTCACCACCTATTTATTTTGGGTGGTGTATATAAAAAAATGAATGTTCTTTATGATTATTATCATAAAAAATAAGGTATATAAATATATATAAGGCTATTTCTTTCACTGGGCTTACGATTCAAATATTACAAAAATGGTAAAGGTTTTATGTTACAATCTCATTGTTTATCCGAATTATTTATGATTATGCTTTAGATGATGAAATATTATGATATATCTCACAATAAACTCATGTATTTTATTATAATATAGATATTTATGAAGAATATATTTTCCCTTTAATTTTTATCTCTTTAACTATTCAAGATATTTAAATAATATTTTACAAAAAATTGACCTTATTTTTCTATTTGGTCAAATATCATTTTTCCCATTTATGTTTATTTTAAAAATTATTTAAAGAAAGTTTTTTATATTTGAAAATTATTATTTAAAGAAATTTTTACCCATGTATAAATTTTTACAAAATGGTTTTAAATTAATATTTTTTTCATTTAGTGAACAAGGATCTTTTGAATTTTTATCGAAAATGTGGATAACATCTTCACTTTAATGTGTATGTCATAAATGGTACTTATTACCTTAATTATCACTCAATTATTTAAATATTACTTTAAAAATTTTAATTTTTTTTAAAATAATTATTTTCATTAATATTTTGATAAATTTACATTTTAAATAAGTTATTTTAAAGTAATAAAAGGAAATTCTCTTAATGAAATATTCCATGTAACCTTTGAAAACAATTTTCCATCTAAGATGAAATCCTTTTATGTTTATTAATATTTATTGGGGATTTGATCCAATGATACCATCCTTATTACTTCTATGGATGGTTTACGTAGCGACCTGAACTCAAAATCCCAGCGCCGATATATGATACAAATTATATTGGCATGATTACAAGGAATAAAATCCCTAAGGACCAAGATTTTACTAGTCTTAGTAAAATAGACACTTACACAAGTCATTTATTATGTAATAATACACTAATTACAACATATGTTTTTCTTCTTTATAAATAAATAACATTGAGGATCACTCAAATCCATCTAGTAAATCCATGCATATCTTTCATAGTATGATTTATGAGTTCCTAGGGAAAAATCATAATAAGGGTGAGATCAAATGCTCAGTAAGGCAAAACTATAGAATAAACAATAATGAATAAATGATAATAATCAATATAGAAAGGTAAATAACTTAACACACACTCCATGTAATAAAAAAAATTAATGGAGGTGTGTAAATAATTTGTAATGTTAATAAATTAAAAACACTTTCCATTCAAATAACTAGATAAGGAATAATAAACATGTAAATGTAATAAATTGAAACACATTCCTTATAAATAACTTAAAATGAAATGTATCCATACATATGTTCATGAAAAATTTCATGGATGAATTATAACTGAAACAAATTAAGGGAAATATTTAATTATTTGACACCATGTTTCATATGAACAAGAAACCTTTATCATCAAGAGATAGTTTAAAATTTTCCAATTTTGGAAAATAATTCATCCCATGAGACTACCGATGCATCAAGGGTATTTCATTCACTGGTCCCCAACCTGTAGAGATTTCATTAATAGGTCTCTAACTCGTTGGGATTTCATTAATCGGTCTCCAACCCGTATAGTGCATGTCCAAAGAATTTAAATAAATAAAGTGCCTTATAAAATATCTATATTGAATAAATGATATGGGTTTATAAATATTTTCCAAAATAATCCAACAATATTCAAAGTATACACTACATGAAAAATTGTATATGGTTCATGAAATAAACATATCCATAAAAAATGATATGGATATTTATGGGAATTTTAATTTTAAATGATTATAGTAAATTGAATATTTCAAGGGGATTAATAGGAATTAAGGAAGTGAATGAGAATAAAATCCTTAGTCAAATAAATAATGAAACCATCTAGAGGAATATTAATGATTGTATCAATACAACATTCCCCAAGCGGAGTAAATTATTAGACTTTTTTCATTGGTGAACTAAAAGAATAACTTTTAAAAATATTCTTTAGAAATATATAATTTTCTCTTGAGAAGCATTTTTAAAGTATTTTTATTTGAAAATAAGTTTTGTAAACATTTTATTTAAAAATAAACCATTTGAACATGAATAAGAGGCTTCAATGAAATGACATCGGATAAATCCATACAAGCCGTACAAGGTAAAAAGAAAATTCCTTTTTCAAGTTTAAAGGTTAAAAAGATTCATTATTAGGAAAGAAAAAGAATATTCATTTTAAAACAATGGTAAAATAAAAAAATGGTAAAGATTTCTTTACCAAAAAATTTTGAAGACTTTTTTTAAAACATTTTAATAAAACACGACTTTCAGAAGAAAATAGGTTCTTTGTCCAAATATATAAATAAAGTCACATTTTCTTAAAAAAAATTTTAAAAAAATTTTGAGTACCAAAGAGTGGAAAAATGGTAATAATAATTGAAAATGTTCATGAATAAACAGACAAGAATTCAAGGTTTTTTTGAACAATTGTTATATAATTTCTTCAAATGGAAATTCCATTGAAAGATCATTAGGATTAGTATTGAGGAAAATAACCATTAAACATTCCAAAGTGTCTTATAACACTTTGAAACATTTTAAATCATAAATCTCATGAATGAATAATATTAAATTAATGTTTAATATAACCTGAATATATAATTATTAATGATATAATAAAATAAAAGTGGAAGTAGATACACTACAAAAAATATGTAAGGGGTGGACATGTCATTTATCTCATAAATGTAAAAAGTGAAATGAGAATCCATTACATATGAATCAAATTACCCAAAAGTGATAATAATCAAATTAAACCTCTAAATATCATGATAATAAAATATTCATGATATAATTCATCAAAATCGGTAGTAGGTACACCACACAAAAGAATTATGTAGTGAATATGACATTTATCTCATGGATATAAAAAAGTGAGATGGAAATACCTTACCTTGAGCTTCCTTTTTTGAAGAATGTCCTTTAACCTCTTATATAAGGGCTTTGAATATATTACTAACTAATAATATAACCATATTAATATTTATTATATAATATATTATACTCTTATAATATCTTATTACGTGTTTGTTAATAACCTTTCATTATTTTAACTATTTTGGGTGTTAATTGCCTTGTTTGACAAGTATGTTTTAACATGTTATTCATGGTTATTATACAATGTGTAATGGTTTCATAATATTCATAATGTAACAAATTATTATAATATCTTATATATACATTATATATGTATTTATAGTAGTCTATAATATTTGGATATTATAAATGAAGTGCACCGTTCATGGAGATGGTAGGTTGTACGTACACATGAACGTTACTTTCATTTAATTTTCATATTAATGAAATGGAAGTTAAATGATAAATTTGTATATTATAATTATATTAGAATATACATGTTTTATATTTTACATAGGTTTATTAAAACAGTCCATTATATATTCCATGTATGGAATGAACTAGTCATATCATTTTGAGGGGGAGGTAGTCCACAGTTCCTCAAATGAAATTATTGAATTTACATAAGATGGAAAACATTAAGGTATGTCATAAATATAAATTACAAAATCATAAATAAATTAAAAATATCATATATAACATATATAAAAATATTTTCCACCATAATTTCCAACATGATAGGTGGTAAGTAAAATTAAATAATCATAATTTCACGAGGAAATAATACACCGTACATAGAAACTATATGTTTGTTACCCATTAGATGTATGTGTGTGTAAGTGTAGGTAAAAAAATTAGAATAAAACATCATAGTATATTTATTATAATTATTCTTTTTTTTAATAATATAATAAAAAGAGAATAGTGAGTGTATAATGGAAATGAAAGTAGAAACTTTGAGTGAAGATCTTACGTCATAATCAAGTTTTTTTGTAACAAAAGGCTTCTTTGGTTTGATTAATGCCCAAAGAAAGAATGAAATATATTGGTTAATATTTTTGGGAAGATATTTTGGTAGATATTTTCCAAAACTAAGAGTTTTGAGAGGTATGAATAAGAGAGAGATGTAGTGGCCTTTTATAGGGGAGGAAAAGGACTCACTTGGAATTTTTTGGAAACAAGTTAGCTGTGCACATGTTCTTACCTAAAAAAAGTCATAAAAATACAAAATAAAATTATTAAATAATGGATGGTTAATTTCTTAATTACGTCCATCATATGGGTTTTTTACTAGTTTCTAGGTCATTTGGGACCTTATGTTAAAGGTTTAGTCCTTTATTAAGCATAATGTTCCCTTAATAATTGTAATTAATTTTAATCACTTTCACTAAAATTTTTGGTCAAAAAAATTTAGTATTATTATAAATTATAAATTATTATAATTAAAAATATAGGATCCATTTTTCCAAATTCCAATCATATAAGTGACAAAAATTAATTTAAAATTCATCCTGCATGCGGGACAATAATACGAGTTTTTAAGGTAAAAATGTTCAAAAACTTGCTACATTTTTATAATAAATTTCAATGTGAAATTGATTAAAAAGAAATAAATTTTAATAACTGATAAAAATATTTTATAATTAAACATTAAAACCAATTACAAGTTTAATTTATACTTATAAATAAATTATATGAAAAAATAGTTTTGAACTAAACTTCAGAATTTTTAACTGTTCATTAAAAAAATGATATGTTTCCAAAAAAATAAAAAATCAACCATAAGCAAATTATTATGTTTATATTTATAATATTCAGTTTATCTTGACATATTTAATCACAAAAAGTTTCAAAATTCATATTTAAAATGAGTTCTCCCTTTAAACGCTTTAAAATTTCATTTATAAAAATATAGGTTTTTTATGTGTAAAATTGGGTTTGTTCTTATATTATGAATTTCAAACTTAATGGATGAATATAAAAAATATTTTGATGAATATAAAACAAATATATTTCATGAAAATAATTAAATATTTTAATTAATTATGTTTATTACCATAAAACTCATTTGGAATGTAAAATAATAATATTTATTTTTTATATCCAATTGGTTATTATTTTTGTTTCTCATTAATTGGTAACCCATGAATTAATTTTATATCTATATAAACCATATATTTTTATAATATATTTAATAATATTCATAAAGGAAAATTTATATTATATTATATTAAATAATAATATTTTAATAATTTATCATTGTTTGATGAAACTCAGTCTTTCATATAACGCAAGCTATCGAGGAAGGTTGATCTTGAGTGTAACTTTAGCCATAAATGAAGGCCACTTTTGAATATAATGCATGATAAATCTATGTTTCATGCGTTGAAATATATAGAATATATTTTAAATAGTAAATAAAATATAAATTATTCAGATATTATATTACCTTACCTTCTTCGTATCGCATGTCATACACGCAACTGAATACATGGTTATACTTTAGAATTTCAGGGTGTTATAGTTTATATTTAGAATGAAAAGATATTTTAGAAACCTATTGCTTTTAAAAAAGTTATGCTCTGATGAAATGATAAATTTTTTATGAAACCCTTTTCTTTTCCATAGGTTATGCTATGATGAAATGTTTATGAAATATATTTTCTTTTCATGTGTAATGATATGATGAATATTTTATGACCTTGTAGAACACTAATGTTTGATTTTTATTATAAAATTAGTGGTCCTAGAATTATATATACCTATTGTCATGACCCGACCCTACCCGGGCTCGAGCCGCAACTACCCCAAGCTCGCCTCCATAGGCTAGGGGCTGGCGACTAGCGCCAAAGGCACAACAACTCGGGGAGGCCTTTTCCTAAGTACCTGTACACACACACACGCAGAAAACTCAATGCAACAGTGCAGAGTAAAAGAAAAGACAATTAGAGTAAAAAATAACAACTGCTATATATATACCACAAAGTGCATCGACCTCTACAAGTACAAAGAAAGCTAAAAGTACACTGAAAAGAAAAGGGAAAAAACACGCGCCCATCCAACAAGTGCCATAACCAGGAAATAGGTAAACAAAAAGAAACAGTTGACGGGTCTCCCACCTGGAACCCGGCCACGAACACCGTACGCGGTCCAAGCTCCCAAGCTCCTACGCTCCACTGAAGTCACACTCCACCTGTCCGTCATCTGCAAGGGCACACCAAGTGCGGGAAAAGCCCAAGCAGGGGAGAGTATAAAAATACTCAGTAGGATACATCGAAGGCTTGAGGGATCAACAAAGGAGGTACCGAAGGGTGAGTAGTAGAGCGAACAGAAAAAGTAGAGGAGTACAACAAGGAGTGCAGTAGAGTAACAGTAGAGAGACCATCTTAACCCAACAAGAGGAAAGAAGGTAGACTCGTCCAGACACAAGGAGCTGGAAATGGTGAGAAGATGAACTTCCCATCGAGTCTTCGCTACCTATAGTAGGAGAGTAGACTCATCCAACCATGAGAAGGAAGACACGGAAAGCACGTGGCATACCCCGCGCGTCTTCGCCTCTCCTGGAAGGAGAGTAACCAAACCCAAGATGTGGGTGCTAGAATAAGGTATATACAAGTCCATATGCTCAACAAGAAGCCCAAACAATATCATAAGGGGATCTCCATCTCGTAGCTCAGCCCAAGAAAGAGTAGCCAATAGTCCCAAAAGTAACACCATCGATGCCCAGCATCCCGCACGTCAGCCCCGAACCGCGAGCCAAGAGCTCAATCACCACACCTCGACACTATCTGCTTAGGGCGGCACTGACTCGCCCACACGGTTTTAGGTCACGTCACAAAGACATGTCTTGGTGGGGGAAAAGCTCCTAATACTTGAGAGTTCTGGGGGAACGTCAACCGCAACTCGTCACTGCCCCGCAGTCGAGAGGTCTGCTCAAAGTCAACAGGCGACCCCCTGCCCAGCCCCGCTGGAGGATCCATGGAAGTCAACGGGTTCCCTCTACAGGGAGACCCGGAAAGTTGACGGGTGCCACACTGCCCAGTCCTATAACAGGGTAATCCAATGGAGGGCGACCTGGCTAAAGTCAGTGACGGGACCACCGCCCAGACCAGCTGAAGGTAACCCGGCATCGGGGACCACTGCCCAGCCCCACTGGAGGTAAGCCCGGCATCGGGGACCACTGCCCAGCCAACCTGGAGGTAAGCCCGACATCAGGGACCACTGCCCAGCCCCACTGGAGGTAAGCCCGATACTGCTCTGGCCATCCCTGCTGGATGGTAACCCACTGGCGAGCCCTGCTCGAAACAAACTCAACCCTGCAGGAAACAACCTCAGCCTTTCTGGAACAACCTCAGCCCTGCTGGAACAACCTCAGCCCTGCTGGAAACAACATCAGCCCTGCTGGAACAACCTCAGCCCTGCTGGAACAACCTCATCCTTACTGGAAACAACATTAGCCCCGCTGGAAACAACCTCCTGGGTAGAGGATCGGTGCCCACGTAAAGTGTTAGTCACACTGAAACCACAAGCTCTACCAGGGAAGATGGAGAAATAAGAGAAACTCCCCAGGTCCCACAAGGCGATCCCGCTCCAATCCGCTGAGTCACTATCGAAGCGGACCAAGACATCTCATCCCAGATAGTGGGGAAAATGCCCACGCTGCACGAACACCCATAGTCGCAGACAGTGTCTTAGTCCGGTGAAAGAAAAAAGTACTGAAACCCCTCACGCCGAAGAAGCAGAGGAACCAAACCATCTCTGCCAGTCAAGCCATCGAGAACAGGACTAGGGGGAGACCGCTCAACCCTACTGGTCAGACAAAAGAGCACCAGGAAAGGGGAAACTCCACCCTTCTTGTCAAACAAACGAGCACAAATCCAGGAGAAAACTCCACCCTGCTGGTCAAACAAACGAGCACAGAGGGACCCTCTACGTCATGAGATTGTCGAACTATGTAAAACAGATCATGACACGCACGTGGGTCCCACATGACGTGTGTCCCCAAGTCAACCCCAACTGAGTGCACAAACATCCTCAGGTACAAACAACCACACATACCTCCAAGCTCTCCCATATACTCCCAGAGTATACCTCGTTCCAGCCCAAAGGCTATCGTGCACACGACACCCAATGTCAATGCGAAGGCGTGACGTAACAACTCCACCTCAAAGGCCCAGGCAAGGCCAACCACATCTCATGAACAATTTAAATCACTCTCCCAAGAGTGCGCGATCACACGCCAAGGGTCCGCTACAAACAAGGTAGGGTGAACCCCCACTAGAGCACCTTCCATGCTTCCACATATAAGAAGATCGTGCAAGAGGCTCCGCACAACCAAATGAATCACACCGTTGTAATCCTCACAGAAAAACACGCGAGATCGACTACTCACTCGCCTCAAACGGATATCCGATGGAAAAGTCACCGACACCGCCTCACGCCTAAACAGCATCCCGTGATCCCGAGCCTCGGCCCCGAAAACAGTTGGGTGCATCGCACCATTGCGATCCCCTCAGGGAAACACATCAAAAGCACTACTCACTTGATTGCAACAGATATCTGGAGGAAAAGGTGCATCCCAGCGCACCACACATGAGCGGTGCCACGGGGGACCCGCATCCCGGTCCCGAAAATCAATGAACGGATCGCACCGTTGCGATCCTGTCGAAAAAGTACACGAAATAGACTCTTCAATTGTCCAAAATGGTCGCCCGACGATAAAGCTGGAAATCACTGTCAACTCCCGAAACGGCCCTCGCGGGGCCCACACCATCGTGCGGAATTACAGCGGGCAGACTACGCTAACGCGATGCCCTCAGAAAAACACCCAACATCTACTTCTCGCATGCCCCGAACAGACGTCCGAGGAAAAAGTCTCTAAAAGCTGCATGCAGCTCAAAAGACAGGACGTGGGGCCCACGCCTCAACTTCGACCTCAACTCCTGAAACCACCCTGGAAAGCTCCACCTCGATTCCAGGGTCCCAGCACCTGTGATGGCGCTGAAAATGGACGTCGGACGCGTCTGCGCCGTCCAAAACAAGATCCCCCGGAAAACGCCAATCACTTAAAGACGCGCCGCGCCTCTGAGGCCCCTTGTTTCGGGAATTTAAAATTCCCAGAACCATCTCAAAAATTCTGCCTCGTCGATACGGTTCCACCGCTATAGACGACACTCAAAACAGACACCCGTAGTAAAAAATACGGGTGTCCAAACACCGAGGGGGCAAGGCCCCTGGGGCTGGACCGCCCTGGACCGGCCGGTCCGCCCGGCCTGGGCCGTCCTACGGCTTAGCCGCGCGGGCCGGCCGCGGACTCGTGGTTCACGCGTAGAACAGACATGAGGGCCGGTCGCAGCACCCGGATGAAGACCCACGCGGCGCGGGTCTTTGTCGCCGCACGGGGGTCGCGCGCCGCGACCCCGCGGTCGCCGCTCCCTGGCGACCGCCACCTCGCCGGGCGCTCCTCCTGAGCCCCGGCCACCTCCGGATGCCGCCCTCCTCGCCCTGGGCTGAAGGCACGCCATGCCCTGACCTCGCCCAACCGCTCCACTGGACACCCGCGGACGCCCGCAAACACCCCGCTGCCGCGCCGTCCGCCCTAGCCGCGCCGCCGCTCGAACCCGCCGGAAACCGAAAACCCGCCAACTTCGGCGGATGATTGCGGACACCAAGGGGCTCGGAATTCAAATTCGAGAGATGCGTCGGAAGGAGTATAAAATATAATTCTCATTCATGATATTTTCTCGATAATCCAACAGTAGTTCAACAGTGCAAATCGAGCTCAAAGTAGGTATGGGAATAGAAAATGCAAACGACAAATCCCTACCTCGTGGGGCTTTGCTCGAAGCTTCACGACGATCCGCCGGAATCACCGCACTTCATCAGAGTCACCTCTCCGGACCGTCTCTCCGGATATGGAGGAGGATAGGGGAGGGGTTTCACCAGGAGATGAAGAGAGGGGAAGAGGGGGGGGGGGTTTAAGTGTTTAAATAGAAACAAACTTAACCACCTGCCCGTCGGCCCGAACCCGAACCTCCGGCGGAGACGAGGTTAAGCATCCCCTAGGACAAACGCCACCTCCCAATTACAATGGCATTCTTGGAATTTTAATCTGAGACCCCGTTCAAATGTTATTAAACTTAGCGCCCAAGGCCGCCAAATTACGAAAACGCCCCTGGGGCCATTTTTCACAGACGGCCCGCGCTCGCGAAACTTATACCTCTCCTAGGGTAAACGGCATGCTTCGAACTCAACGGTGCCCTCAATATCCCAATCCATGACACCATTTAAGATATACTCGAGTTTCACCATTAAAAGAATAAATTAATAAATTAATTTGTCCGTTTAACATTCCAGAAGCGGGCGGGGGTCCAAACGCCCCGCGCCGACAAGTTTTATGCCGTTTCTAGGGTAAACACCCCATTCCGAACCCATCCGTACACTCGAATCTCTGATCCAAAACTGCATTTAGGTGTTATCCCATTTATTTAGCATTTCCAGTGTGAACACACTGAAAATTTAATTCCAGCAACTCCGGGGCTCGGAATCGCACGCCGTCTGAAGGTACTGCTCTGGAATATTATCAAGAATATTCCAAAGTATTTCTCAGCAAAAAACTGGGTTCTTAAATCATTCCCTCCTTCAATATTTTTGTCCCTGAAAATCAAAACTAGGGAGAAACACAGGGTACTAAGCCCACACCTGGCTTTGCCATACCCAGGAGAACCCACGCACAGCTCTGCGTCACCGCACACAGACCAAAGAATTGATCCGTTCACGCGAGGTTAGACCTTGCCGATGTCGTTCACCAACTTCAGACTTCGGGGTTAGGGAAAGGCGGTAGGGCACCTCGCCGTCCCTTCGCACGGTCTCAAATGGCCCAAAGGCCCTCGGGGGTAACTCACCTCCCCGACCAAACCATTACGTCGCACGCCGCGACAGGAATCACCTCTTGGGCATGGGACAAGGCCAAATGATTCCCTCCTATAGAATATCTATATGGTGGAAAACCCAAGGATATCTGGTCACCCAATATTCCACAGTCGATGCTCTCTTACACTCTCAAAAGGCGAAGGAGTCAACACCATCGACTAAAGGAAAAGGTCTCACGCCTTTTTCCTTACCAACATAGGGTTACACACGACGCCCTACGTCACCCTGGTAACACCTCAAAAAAGGAGCAGGGAGAAAAGACTTTCACGCACTGAGCCTAACAATTCTACTGCAAAAAGTAGAAGAGTCACAAGGGGTACCTCTCACCATCCCATGCTCTGCAGGATCATAGACATCCAAAGCTCGCGGCTGTCTGTGGTCCCAACCGTCAGCTCCCGGAGCCTGATGTGGACCGCCTAGTGGTGATGGGGAGATCTTGTAAAGCCATCCCCCAATACCATCTCCTACCGCTCCTCTGCTAGCACCACCTGTCTGGGTACTGCTCCGATCACGGCGTTGCCTCTGTCGTGGTGGTGCGCCTGCTGCCTGCCCGAAGCTCCCAGCAACTCGGGTCGGCCAGTCTTGTGCCAAGTGACCTCGCCCGTCACAAGCATAACACCGACTCTCTCTGGGCTTCACTGGTGCCCTCCGGTGCCACTATGGTGTACGACCATGCCCCCAAGTCTGGTTGTCATTAAGACACCTTCGTCAAGGTTCTAGTTGCCGACGCCCACTAGCTCTAGCAGACGTCTCGGCTCCGACATGTCTGCTGCCACCACCAACTTCGGAACGTGACAGGAATCTATCTGTCACTAGTTCTTGCTCTAGCACCCCAGCATATGTGTAAATTCCCAAGGGTACTATGAAAACATGAATCTCTCAGCAGATACCCTGCTCAAACTTCCGCGCTCGGAGGTTATCGTCATGAACCAAGTCCGGGTAAAAGCGTGCACGGTCTGCAAAACTAGCCGCGTACTCGACCACCATCATCCCTTCCTGCTGAATCTGCAGGAGCTCCTGAATCCGAACGGAGAACAAGCAGGAGGGGAAAAACTCCTCATGGAGCAACAAATGAAAGTCGTCCAACGAAAGAAACGACTCGTCAAGAAACCGAGTCACCATACTCCACCAATGCCGAGCTGCTCCATGAAAAAGGGTGGCTGCCAAAGCCACTCTCTGATCTGTCGGTGTCTGCCCAAGACTGAAAAGGAGAACCACTGCCTCGAGCCAAACCTCTCCTGCCTGAGGTTCTGGCTCACCACTGAACCTCAGCGGTCTCTACCGCTGGAACTCACAGAGTGTGCTCAACCTGCACTCAAGCTCAGCCTACTCTGCTAAAACTTCCTGCTTCTCAACAGGTGGGGGTGCTGCTACCAGCCCACCTGGAGAAAGGGGCTCTCATGATGGGTCCTAGACTGTGGCCTCATAGCTCACAGGGTAATCGTCATGAACCAAAGCTGGTATCCTGGATGGCTGTCCTCACGGAGACATCCTAAAAATTATCAAGGAGTGCCGCGGTCATATGAGCATATATGTATATACTAATAGCAACGATGGGGAGATGAATCAAGAAGGATAGTCAAAGACTCAATCTTATGTGATGAACAAACAAATTTCCCTACAACAAGTGTCTCAACATGCCAAGTCAACAAGTGGGTTATCAAGGTCCTGGTGAATGGATACGTCGGCCGCCACACCATCACTGGACTCCCTTGCCTGAGAGCCGCTCTCGAGACACGTTAACACTGTTGCCCTAAATCCCAACCAATTCCTCTTTTAGGGATGTCTGAACAACGTCCCAAGGAACGAGCCGTCTTTGATACCACTTTTTCATGGCCCGACCATACCCTGGCTCGAGCCGCAACTACCCCAAGCCCACCTCCATATGCCAGGGGCTGGCGACTAGCGCCGAAGGCACAACAACTCGGGGAGGCCTTTGCCTAAGTACCTGTACACACACACAGGCATCACACTCAATGAAACAGTGCTGAGTAAAAGAAAAGACAAGTAGTGTAAAAAGAACAACTGCTATATATATACCACAAAGTGCATCGACCTCTACAAGTACAAAGAAAGCTGAAAGTACACTGAAAAGAAAAGGGTCAAAACACGCACCCAACCAACAAGTGCCACAACCCGGCAACAGGTAAACAAAAAGAAATAGCTGACGGGTCTCCAACCTAGAACCCAACCATGACCACCACACGCGGTCTAAGCTCCCAAGCTCCTACGATCCACTGAAGTCATGCTCCACCTGTCCGTCGTCTGTAAGGGCACACCAAGTGCGGGCAAAGCCCAAGAAGGGGTGAGTATAAAAATATTCAGTAGGATACCCCGAAGGCTCGAGGGAGAAACAAAGGAGGTACCAAAAGGTGAGCAGTAGAGTGAATAGAAAAAGTAGAGGAGTACAACAAGGAGTGCAGTAGAGTAACAGTAGAGAGTCCAGCTCAACCCAACAAGATGAAAGAATGTAGACTCGTCCAGACACAAGGAGCTGGAAACGGTGAGAAGATGAACTTCCCGTCGAGTCTTCGCTACCTATAGTAGGAGGGTAGACTCGTCGAACCATGAGAAGGTAGACACGGAAAGCACGTGGCATACCCTGCACGTCTTCGCCTCTCCTGGAAGGAGAGTAACAAAACCCAAGGAGTGGGTGCTAGAACAAGGTATATACAAGTCCATATGCTCAACAAGAAGCCCATACAAGATCATAAGGGGATCTCCATCTCGTAGATCAACCCAAGAAAGAGTATCCAACAGTCCCAAAAGTAACACCATCGATGCCCAGCATCCCGCACGTCTGCCCCGAACCGCGACCCAAGAGCTCAATCACCACACCTCGACACTATCCGCTTAGGGCGGCACTGACTTGCCTGCACGGTTTTAGGTCACGCCACAAGGACGTGTCTTAGTGGGGGAAAAGATCCTCATACTTGGGAGTTCTGGGGGAACGTCAACCGCAACTCGTCACTACCCCGCGGTCGAGAGGTCTGCTCAAAGTCGACAGGCGACCCCCTGCCTAGCCCCACTGAAGGATCCATGGAAGTCAACGGGTTCCCACTATAGGGAGACCCAGAAAGTCGATGGGTGCCACACTGCCCAGTCCGCTAACAGGGTAATCCAATGGAGGGCGACCCGGCTAAAGTCGGGGACGAGACCACTGCCCAGACCAGCTGATGGTAACCTGGCATCGGGGACCACTGCCCCGCCCCACTGGAGGTAAGCCCGGCATCGGGGACCACTGCCCTGCCCACCTGGAGGTAAGCCTGACATCAGGGACCACTGCCCAGCCCCACTGGAGGTAAGCCCGATACTGCTCTGGCCATCCCTGCTGGATGGTAACCCACTGGCGAGCCCTGATCGAAACAACCTCAACCCTGCTGGAAACAACCTCAGCCTTGCTGGAACAACCTCAACCCTGCTGGAACAACCTCACCCCTACTGGAAACAACATCATCCCTACTGGAACAACCTTAGCCCTACTGGAACAACCTCAGCCTTACTGGAAACAACATTATCCCCACTGGAAACAACCTCCTGGGTAGAGGATCGGTTCCCACGTAAAGTGTTGGTCATACTGAAACCACAAGCTCTACCAGGGAACACAGAGCAATAGGAGAAACTCCCTAGGTCCCACAAGGTGATCCCGCTCCAATCCGCTGAGTCACTGTCGAAGAGGACCGAGACATCTCATCCCAGATAGTGGGTAAAATGCCCATGCTGCAGGAACACCCGTAGTCACAGACAGTGTCGCAGTCCGGTGAAAAGACATAGTACTGAAACCCCTCATGCCGAAGAAGCAGAGGAACCAAACCATCTCGGCCGGTCAAACCATCGAGAACAAGACCAGGGGGAGACCGCTCAACCCTACTGGTCAAAAAAAAGAGCACCAGGCCAGGGGAAACTCCACCCTTCTGGTCAAACAAACGAGCACAAATCCAGGAGAAAACTCCACCCTGCTGGTCAAACAAACGATCCCAGAGGGACCCTCTACATCATGAGATGGTCGAACTACGTAAAACAGATCACGACATGCACGTGGGTCCCACATGACGTGTGGCCCCAAGTCAACCCCAACTGAGCGCACAAACATCCTCATGTACAAACAACCACATGTACCTCCAAGCGCTCGCATATACTCCCAGAGTATACCACGTTCCATCCCAAAGGCTATCATGAACACGACACCCAGTGTCAATGCGAAGGCGTGACGTAAAAACTCCACCTCAAAGGCCCAGGCAAGGCCAACCACATCTCGTGAACAATTTAAATCACTCTCCCAAGAGTGCGCGATCACACGCCAAGGGTCTGCTATAAACAAGGTAGGGCGAACCACCACTAGAGCACCTTCCATGCTTCCACATATAAGAAGAACGCGCAAGATGCTCCGCACAACCAAACGAATTGCACCGTTGTAATCCTCACAGAAAAACACGCAAGATCGACTACTCACTCGCCTCAAATGGATATCCGATGGAAAAGTCACCAACACCGCCTCACGCCTGAACAGCGTCCCGTGATCCCGAGCCTCGGCCCCGAAAACAGTTGGGTGCATCGCACCATTGTGATATCCTCGGGGAAACACATCAAAAGCACTACTCACTTTATTGTAACAGATATTTGGAGGAAAAGGTGCATCCTGGCGCACTACACACGAGCAGTTCCACGTGGGACCCACATCCCAGTCCCGAAACTCAATGAACGGATCACATCGTTGCGATCCTCTCGAAAAAGTACACGAAATAAACTCTTCAATTGTCCAAAACGGTCACCCGAAGATAAAGCTAGAAATCACTGTCAACTCCCGAAACGGCCCTCGCGGGGCCCGCATCGTCGTGCGGAATTACAGCGGGCAGACTACGCTAACGCGATGCCCTCAGAAAAACACCCAACATCGACTTCTCACACGCCCCGAATGGACATCTGAGGAAAAAGTCGCTAAAAGCTGCACGCAGCTCAAAAGACAGGCCGTGGGGCCCACAACTCAACTTCGACCTCAACTCCTAAAACCACCCTAGAAATCTCCACCTCGATTCCAGGGCCCCAGCGCCACTGATGGCGCTCAAAACGGACGTTGGACGCATCCGCGCCGTCCAAAACAGGATCCCTCGGAAAACGCCAATCACTTAAAGACGCGTCGCGCCTCCGAGGCCCCTCGTTTCGGGAATTTAAAATTCCCAAAACCATCTCAGAAATTCCGCCTCGTCAATACGGTTCCACCGCCACAGACGAAACTCAAAAAAGACACCCGTAGCAAAAAATACGGGTGTCCGAACACCGAGGGGGCAAGGCCCCTGGGGCTGGACCGCCCGACTTGAGCTAGCCCGCGGCTTAGCCACGCGGGCCGGCCGCGGACTCGCGGTTCGCGCGTAGACCAGCCACAAGGGCCAGTCGCGGCACCCGCATGAAGACCCACGCGGCGCGGGTCATTGTCGCACCACGGGGGTCGCGCGCCGCGACCCCGCAGTCGCCGCTCCCTGGCGACCGCCACCTCGCCGGGCGCTTCGCCTGAGCCCCGGCCACCTCCGGATGCTGCCCTCCTCGCCCTAGGCTGAAGCTACGCCGTGCCCCGACCTCGCCCAGCCGCTCCACCGGACACCCGCGGACGTCCGCAGACACCCCGCTGTTGCGCCGTCCGCCCTAGCCGCGCCGCTGCTCGAACCCACCGGAAACCGAAAACCCGCCAACTTTGGCGGATGATTGCGGACGCCACGAGACTCGGAATTTGAATCCAAGAGATGCGTCGGAAGGAGTATAAAATCTACTTCTCATTCATGGTATTTTCTCGATAATCCAATAGCAGTTCGACAGTTCAAATCGAGCTCAAAGTAGGTACGAGAATAGAAAATGCAAACGACAAATCCTACCTCATGGGGCTTTGCCCGAAGCTTCACGACGATCCGCCGGCATCACCGCACTTCGTCAGAGTCACCTCTCCAGACCATCTCTCTAGATATGGAGGAGGATAGGGGAGGGGTTTCTCCAGGAGATGAAGAGTGGGGAAGAGGGGGGGGGGTGTTAAGTTTTTAAATAGAAACAAACTTAACCACTCGCCCATCGGCCCAAACCCAACCCTCCGGCGGAGACGAGGTTAAGCATCCCCTAGGCCAAACGCCACCTCCCAATCACAATGGAAGTCTTGGAATTTTAATCTGAGATCCCATTCAAACGTTATTAAACTTAGCGCCCAAGGCCGCCAAATTACGAAAACGCCCCTGGGGCCATTATTCACAGACGGCCCGCGCTCGCGAAACTTATACCTCTCCTAGGGTAAACGGCATGCTCCAAACTCAACGGTGCCCTCAGTTTCCCAATCCGTGACACCATTTAAGAGATACTCGAGTTTCACCATTAAACGAATAAATTAATAAATTAATTTGTCCGTTTAACATTCCAGAAGCGGGCGGGGGTCCAAACGTCCCGCGCCGACAAGTTTTATGTCGTTCCTTGGGTAAACACCCCATTCCGAACCCATCCGTACACTCGAATCTATGATCCAAAACTCCCTTTAGGTGTTATCCTATTTATTTAGCATTTCCAGTGTGAACGCACTGAAAATTTAATTCCAGCCACTCCAGGGCTCGGAATCGCACGCCATCTGAAGGTACTGCTCTAGAAAATTATCAAGAATATTCCAAAGTATTTCTCAGCAAAAAACTGGGTTCTTAAATCATTCACTCCTTCAATATTTTTGTCCCCAAAAATCAAAACTAGGGAGAAACACAGGGTACTAAGCCCACACCTGGCGTTCCCATACCCAGAAGAACCCACACACAGCTCTGCGTCAACGCACACAGACCAAAGAATTGATCCGTTCACGCGAGGTTAGCCCTTGCCGACGTCGTGCACCCACTTCAGACTTCGGGGTTAGGGAAAGGCAGTAGGGCACCTCGTCGTCCCTTCGCACGGTCTCAAATGGCCCAAAGGCCCTCAGGGGTAACTCACCTCCCCGACCAAACCATTACGTCGCACGCCGCGACAGGAATCACCACTTTGGCATGGGACAAGGCCAAATGATTCCCTCCTTCAGAATAACCATATGGTGGAAAACCCAAGGATATCTGGTCACCCAATATTCCACAGTCGATGCTCTCTTACACACTCAAAAGGCGAAGGAGTCAACACCATCGACTAAAGGAAAAGGTCTCACACATTTTTCCTTACCAACACAGGGTTACACCCGATGCCCTACATCACCCTGGTAACACCTCAAACAAGGAGCAGGGAGAAAAGACTTTCATGCGCCGATCCTAACAATTCTTCTGCAAAAAGTAGAAGAGTCACAAGGGGTACCTCTCACCATCCCATGCTCTAAAGAATCATAGACATCCATAGCTCGCGGCTGTCCGTGGTCCCAACCGTCAGCTCCCGGAGCCTGACGTGGACCTCCTAGTGGTGATGCAGAGATCTTGTAAAGCTATCCCCCACTAACATCTCCTCCCGGTCCTCTGATAGTACCACCTCTTTGGGTACTGTTCCGATCACGGCGTTTCCTCTGTCATGGTGGTGCGCCTGCTGCCTGCCCGAAGCTCCCAGCAACTCGGGTCGGCCAGTCTCGTGCCAAGTGACCTCGCCCTTCACAAGCATAACACCGACTCTCTCTGGGCTGCACTGGTGCCCTCAGGTGCCACTGTGGTGTACGACCATGCCCCTAAGTTTGGTTGTCAGTAAGACACCTACGTCAAGGTTATGCTTGCCGACGCCCACTAGCTGTAGCAGACGTCTCGGCTCCGACGTGTCTGCTGCCACCACCAACTTCGGAACGTGACAGGAAGCTCTCTGTCACTAGTGCTTGCTCTAGAACCCCAGCATATGTGGAAATTTCCAAGGGTACTATGAAAACACGAATCTCTCAGTAGAGACCCTGCTCAAACATCCGCGCTCGGAGGTTATCGTCATGGACCAAGTCCGGGTAAAAGCGTGCACGGTCTGCAAAACTAGTCGCGTACTCGACCACCGTCATCCCTTCCTGCTGAATCTGCAGGAGCTCCTGAATCTGAACGGAGAACAAGAAGGAGGGGAAAAAATCCTCATGGATCAACAAATGAAAGTCATCCAACGAAAGCAACGACTCGTCAAGAAACCGAGTCACCAGAATCCACCAACGCCGAGCTGCTCCATGAAAAAGGGTGGCTGCCAAAGACACTCTCTGATCTGTCGGTGTCTGCACAAGACTGAAAAGGCGAACCACTGCCTCGAGCCAAACCTCTCCTGCCTGAGGGTCTGGCTCACCACTGAACCTCAGCGGTCTCTGCCGCTGGAACTCACAGAGTGTGCTCAACCTGCACTCAAGCTCAGCCTGCTCTGCTAAAACTGCCAGCTTCTCAACAGGTGGGGGTGCTGCTACCAGCCCACCCGGAGAAAGGGGCTCGCATGATGGGTCTTAGACTATGGCCTCGTAGCTCACAGGGACATCGTCATGAACCAAAGCTGGTATCCTGGATGGCTGTCCTCACGGAGACATCCTAAAAATTTTCAAGGAGTGCCGTGGTCAGATGAGCATATATGTATATACTAATAGCAACGATGGGGAGATGACTCAAGAAGGACAGTCAAAGACTCAATCCTATGTGATGAACAAACAAATTACCCTACAACAAGTGTCTAAACATGCCAAGTCGACAAGCAGGTTATCAAGGTCCTGGTGAATGGATACGTCGGCCGCCACAACATCACTGGACTCCCTTGCCTGAGAGCCGCTCTCGAGACACGTTAACACCGTTGCCCTAAATCCCAACCAATTCCTCTTTTAGGGACGTCTGAACAGCGTCTTAAGGAACGAACCACCTTTGATACCACTTTTTCACGGCCCGACCATACACTGGCTCGAGCCGCAACTACCCCAATCCCACCTCCATATGCCAGGGGCTGGCGACTAGCGCCGAAGGCACAACAACTCGGGGAGGCCTTTGCCTAAGTACCTGTACACACACACACACACAGCACAATCAATGCAATAATGCCGAGTAAAAGAAAAGACAAGTAGAGTAAAAATAACAACTGCTATATATATACCACAAAGTGCATCGACCTCTACAAGTACAAAGAAAGCTGAAAGTACACTGAAAAGAAAAGGGTCAAAACCCGCACCCAACCAACAAGTGCCACAACCCGGCAACAGGTAAACAAAAAGAAATAGCTGACGAGTCTCCCAACTAGAACCCAACCATGACCACCACACGCTGGAGGTAACCCGACATCGGGGACCACTGCCCAGCCCAGCTAGAGGTAAGTCCGACATTGGGAACCACTGCCCAGCCCAGCTTGAGGTAAGCCCGGAGTCGGGGACCACTGCCCAGCCCTGCTGGAGGTAAGCCCAGCATTGGGGACCACTGCCCAGCCCAGCTGGAGGTAAGCCCGACATCGGGGACCACTACCCATCCCCACTGGAGGTAAGCCCGACACTACTTTGGCCATCCCTGCTGGATGGTAACCCACTAGTGAGCCCTGCTCGAAACAACCTCAGCCCTGCTGGAAACAACCTCAGCCCTACTAGAACAACCTCAGCCCTGCTGGAACAACCTCAGCCCTGCTAGAAACAAGATAAGCCCTGCTGGTACAACCTCAGCCATGCTGTAACAACCTCATCCCTGCTGGAAACAACATCAGCCCTGCTGGAAACAACCTCTAGGGTAGAGGATCGGTGCCCACATAAAGTGTTGGTCACACCGAAACCACAAGCTCTACCCGGGAACACGGAGCAACGAGAGAAACTCCCCAGGCCTCAAAAGGTGATCCCGATCCAATCCGCCGAGTCACCGTCGAAGCGGACCGAGACATATCATCCCAGAAAGTGGGGAAAACGCCCACACTGCACGAATATCCCTAGTCGCAGACGATGTCGCAGTCTGGTGAAAGGGCACAGTACGGAAACCCCAAACAGCCGAAGAAGCAGAGGAACCAAACCATCTCTGCCGAACAAACCATCTAGAATAAGACCAGGGGGAGACCGCTCAACCCTACTGGTTAGACAAAAGAGAACCAGGACAGGGGAAACTCCACCCTGCTGGTCAAACAAATGAGTACAAAGGCAGGGTAAAACTCCACCCTACTGGTCAAAAAAACGAGCACAGAGGGACCCTCTACGTCACGAGAGGTCGAAGTACATAAAATAGATCACGACACGCACGTGGGGACCACACGACGTGTGGCACCAAGTCAACCCCAACTGGGCGCACAAACATCTTCAGGTACAAACAAACACACGTACCTCCAAGCGCTCTCGTATACTCCCAAAGTATACCTCGTTCCAGCCCAAAGTCTATCGTGCACACGACACCCAGCGTCAATGTGAAGGCGTGACATAACAAATCCACCTCAATGGCCCAGGCACAGCCAACCACATCTCGTGAACCATTTACATCACTCTCCCAAGAGTGTGTGATCACATGCCAAGGGTCCGCTACAAACAAGGTAGGGCGAACCACCACTGGAGCACCTTCTATGCTTCCACATTTAACAATATAGTGCAAGAGGCTCCGCACAACCAAACGGATCACACCGTTGTAATCCTTGCAGAAAAACACGTGAGATTGACTGCTCACTCGCCTGAAATGGATATCCGACAGAAAAGTCACCAACACCGCCTCACGCCCGAACGACATCCCGTGATCCTGAGACTCGGCTTCGAAAACAGTCGGGTGCATCTCACCATTTCGATCCCCTAGGGGAAACATGTCAAAAGCACTACTCACTTGAGTGAAACAGATATCCAGAGGAAAAGGTGCATCCCGGCGCACCGCACACGAGCGGTGCCACGTGGGACTCGCATCCCGGTCCCGAAACTCAACGAACGGATTGCACCGTTGCGATCCTCTCGAAAAAGTACACGAAATAGACTATTCACTTGTCCAAAATGGTCGCCTGGTGATAAAGTTGGAAATCACCGTCAACTCCCGAAACGACCCTCATGGGGCCCGCACCATCATGCGGAATTATAGCGGCCAGACTGTGCCAACGCTATGCCCTCGGAAAAACACCCAACATCGACTGCTCGCACGCCCCGAATGGACGTCCGAGGAAAAAGTCTCTAAAAGCTGCACGCAGCTCAAAAGACGAGTCGTGGGGCCCACACCTAAACTTCGGCCTCAACGCCTGAAACCACCCTAGAAAGCTCAGCCTCGATGCCAGGGTCCCAACACCACTTATGGTGCTCAAAACGGACGTCGGACGCGTCCGCACCGTCGAAAACAAGATCCCCCGGAAAATGCCAATCACTTAAAGACGCGTCGCGCCTCCGAGGCCCCTCCTTTCAGGAATTAAAAATTCCTGAAACCATCTCAAAAATTCTGCCTCGTCGATACGGTTCCATCACCGTATACGGCACTCAAAACGGACACCCGTAGCGGAAAATACGGGTGTCCGAACACCGAGAGGGCAAGGCCCCTGGGGCGGGACCGACCTGGACCGGCCGGTCTGCCCGGCCTGGGCCAGCCCATGGCTTAGCCGCGTGGGGCGGCCGCAGACTCGCGGTCTGCACACAGACTGGCCACGAAGGCCGGTCATGGCAGCCGCGTGAAGACCCATGTGGCGCGGGTCTTTGTCGCCGCATGGGGGTCGCACGCCGCGACCCCGCGGTCGCCGCTCCCTGGCGACCGCCACCTCGCCGGGCGCTCCGCCTGAGCCCCGACCATCTCCGGATGCCTCCCCATTGCCCTTGGCTAAAGGCACGCTATGCCCCGGCCTCACCCAGCCGCTCCACCGGACACCCGCGGACGCCCGCGGACACCCCGCTGCCGCGCCGTCCTCCCTAGCTGCGCCGCCGCTCGAACCCGCTAGAAACCGAAAACCCGCCAACTTCGGCGGATGATTGCGGACGCCACGAGGCTCGGAATTCGAATATGAGAGATGCATCGGAAAGAGTATAAAATCTACTTCTCATTCATGGGATTTTCTCGATAATCCAATAGCAGTTCGATAGTGAAAATTGAGCTCAAAGTAGGTATGGGAATAGAAAATGCAAACAACAAATCCTACCTCGTGGGGCTTCGCCCAAAGCTTCACGACGATCCGCCGACATCACCGCACCTCGCTGGTGTCGTCTCACCGGACCGTCTCGCCAGAGATGGAGGAGGAGAGGGGAGGGGTTTCACCAGGAGATGAAGATAGGGGAAGAGAGGGGGGGGGGGGTTAAGTGTTTAAATAGAAACAAACTTAACCACCCGCCCGCCGGCCCGAACCCGAACCTCTGGCGGAGACGAGGTTAAGCACCCCCTAGGACAAACACCGCCTCCTGATCATAATAGAGGTCATGTAATTTTAATCCGATACCCCGTTCAAAATTTATTAAACTTAGCGCCCGAGGCCGCCAAATTATGAAAATTCCCCTGGGGCCATTTTTCACAGACGCCCCGCGCTCGCGAAACTTGTACCCCTCCTAGGGTAAACAGAATGCTCCGAACTCAAAGGTGCCCTTGGTTTCCCAATCTGAGCCACCGTTTATGAGATAATCGAGTTTCACCATTAAACGAATAAATTAATAAATTAATTTATCCGTTTAACATTCCAGAAGCGGGCGAGGGGTCCAAACGTCCCACGCCGACAAGTTTTATGCCGTTCCTAGGGTAAACACCACATTTTGGTCCCATCCGTACACTCGAATCTATGATCTGGAACTCTATTTAGGAGTTATCCCATTTATTTAGTATTTCTAGTGTGAACGCACTGAAAATTTAATTCTAGCTACTCCGGGGCTTGGAATCACACGCCCTCTGAAGGCACTGCTCTGGAATATTATCAAGAATAATCCAAAGACTTTCTCACCAAAAAACCGGGTTCTTATACCTATAATAAATTAGGTTATGAGTAGTGTCTAATGAGATCAAATGGTACATTAGTGGTTATCCGAATCCTAAAAGTGGGTACATGGGAAGTTATCCCAAGAAAAAAGAAGGTTCACAGGTGGTTGGCCCAAGCCTAACATGTTAAGAATATCTTGGTGGATATCATTGACATAATATTTTATATTCTTATTTATATACAACAAATCTATTTCTTATTCCAATGTTATGATCTCATGGATAAATTTCTTTGGTTCCTTTATGATTCATATCTTATAAACTATCATGATTTATGACATGACTCAATTTTATGATCTATGATATGCAAGTTATGGTTTTAAAATGTTATTATCATGTTATTATACCCATATTATCATGTTACAATTATATGATCATTAATATCTCCTTTTTTACCCTTACTATGAATCTGAACTCACCTTTTCTACTTTTTCCTTTCCCCAGGTAATAAAAAAAAGGTATTATGTATGATATGTCTAAGAATGGTTCGAGTTTTGAAGAACTTAGTGGGAGATGATATAAATCACTTTTCAACTAGTTGTTCATGTTTCCAAGTATCAAAAGACACCATACCTATACGATTATAGCATGGATCATTATGTTATGTAATAAATATTCATCTACTAGGATGAAAAATCCATTTATGAAAAGTGTAGGATGGTATATCTCTATTGAAATAGATTTATTGAAAATATATAGAATCTGATCTTTTATAGAAATTTATTCCAGCATGATATCCCCATCTACTATATTTTCTTTTATAAAATGATATCTTGTACAAACATTCTTGGATATTGAGTTTTGTGGTCAATTTTTATGAAAAAAATATATATTTTTGATTGTCACAAGATATTTTTTATGGTATCTCTCTTTCAATATTCAAGTATGCTAACTACACTTTCATCCAAATCATCCATGTACAAGAATGAATACCTGAAACAAATTCTAACTCAACCATTCTCAATGTAACTAAATTTTATTCCTTACTACACCAAATAACATAACCCTCTCCCAAAAATAAATCCCCATGTGAATTTTATATTCTATCTATACAGTCACTGGTCTCATATGCATCTATAAATCCTAATAAGTTCAAATTTTTACTATGTTTATATAGTATCCCATATTTTAGAGTAACTTTCACATATCTCAGTATTCACTTAGCAGCCAACTACTAAGTATCTTTAGGAAAAATTTAAAATCAGGAACATAGAGTTACTAAATAATTTATATATATACTTGATGCTATTAGTTAAATTAGTCTTCTAATGAATATTATGAATTATTTATTGTTAACACTACTTCCATATTCACCCATACAAATTTTGGTTCAAAATGAAATGGGAGTTTAAACTTTTTTCTCATTTTATATTCCAAACTTTTTCATTTAATTCCCTAGGATAATTTTCCAGAGATCTAAATATGTAATTCATATTCTATTAAATCTAAAATATCTAAATGTATGTCCTCTCACCAAGAATGGAAATCTCAAAACAATTCTCCATATTCTCAACATAATCTTCATAGATACACTCTTTATTATAATAAGCATGAATTCATACACATATACAATTACAATGGGGGCACCTATACCCATTTATTTAATATAAATATTATAATATACATTAACTTTTGTAAAATTCATACCCCATAAACATCCATCCAATTTAGAGTAACATGATTTAGGGGATTATTTCAAAATATAATGAAATTTATTTGGGTTTCATACTGTGATTCCATCATTGTCTAAGGTAAAACCATCCTGTTGTTAAATATAGAATTATTCCCCAAGATCACCATTTATAAAGGAAGTCTTCAAATCTATTTGATAAAATTTGAAGCATTTGTGAGCTAAAACTACCAAAAACATTTTGATAGTCTATAGTCATACTACTCATGAAAAAGTTTCTTTAAAGTAAATAACTTCTATTTGAGAATATCCTCTTCATAACAGCTTATCATTTTTCCTTAATAATTCACTATTATTATTTAGTTGATTTCTGAAAACCCACTTGGAATCAATAAAATTTGTATTTTTTATGTCTTGATACAAGATCCCAAGTGAGATTATTCTCAATATAATCAAGTTCATCATTAATAACATATATTCATTCCTAATTGTCAACAGTTTCTACCATACTACGAGGTTTTATTTTGTAATTTAGTGAAATTTTATCTAGAAATTTCTATATTATTCTAAGTCTAACTGAAACCTATTGATTTCTAATGATATTTTATATTTCAACATGTTTCTTCAATTTGTTGTACCATTTTCTCTTATTTCCAATAAAACCACCTTCAATTCTGGTTTGTTCAAAATCAATATCACTAGTTATTAACTCTTCAACAACTTTATCATTATTCTATTATAACATTCACATTACATTTTATTCTAATATTATAAAATGTAATAAACTATTATATCTATTTTTTTTTCAATAATATTGACATTACTACAGTCAAATATCTTGTGAAACCATTTTTCCCAAAATAATTATCCACTTCCATTTGATAGGTATCCCGTGGAATTTCATTCATAAAAATTCTCTTTATATTTTCCCTGATTTTTGTTCTTCTTTTATAATTTAAGGAATTCCAAAAAATCTGATGTATTTAATAGTTGGGTTTCTCTTTTAGCAAATTTCATATGATATATTTTGTGCTTCTGGTCTTAGTAGAAAATATTTGTTTACTTGTATGGTTGTGCATATATATTCTATTTAGAAATATTTTGAGATCATGTGTTCTACTAATACATTCATTTATATATCAACTATGTTTTTTTATTTCGTTCAGATACCCCATTTTGTTGTGGAGTGTATGGTGTTCTGTAGGAATGATTTATTTTATGTTTGTAAAGTAAGATTTTATAAGACTCACATGTAAACTACTTAAATTTATCTGATCTCAGTTTCTTGATATAGAGAGCCAAATCCTTCTCATCTCGCCTTATGAAAGTTTTGAACATTTTCATTTCCTCCGAATTATGTATTATAAACATGACATTGGTCAATCAAGTATAATCATCAACAAATGTAATTAAATATAGATCACTTCTGGTATAATTTTTTCTAATTGGACCACATAAATTAGTATGAATGAGATTAAGTGTTCTATAAGATATAATATCATATCATTTTTGAGAACCTTGTGTCATTTTCTATTTAGGTAGGCTTCAAAAATTTTATCCCTATATCTCTTTATCAACATCAGATATTTCACAACATCATTATTCAAAATTTTACTCATACATATTTAGACACGATGACCAATCCATTTATACCATATATTTTTTTTCATTTTTTAAACATAGGTAATACGAATCTCTTGGATCACTAATTTGAAATAGATTTCCATTGTCTCTTCTCTATTGATTAATGAACCTTACATCCCTTTTTTGATGATAGATGTATATTTCTTAAATACCACCTGATGTCAATCATCAAAAATTTTACTGACCCTAAGTTGATTTTACTTTTTACCTCAAATAAATAATACATCATTAGACTTATTATTTTGGACCTAAATAGTAGCTGAGCCAACTCCTTTGATTTTTAGAGAATAATCATTCCCAAATGTCACTGCTCCTCCTTCAAACTTCTTAACATTTCTCATAATTTCTATGTCACCAATCATGTGTGAGGAACATCAAATATCAAGGATCCATGACTTTATTTTCCTATTTTAATTCAAATAATCTTTAGTATAACTTGAATTTTATATGTTTATCTTATGATTTACCTATATTTTATCACCATTAATAATTTCTCTATATATGAAGGTCATTTAGTTTTTAGTAATATTTCCCTACTGATCATATCTACCACATATTTCTTTCAAGTAATAAAATTTTCATTGTGTTGAAATATATGATGAATTCTTGGGTACTATTTATTATTCTATTTCAAAATATATTCTCCTTTTATAAGAATAATTTCCCCTTGGTTCAAGTCTTAAATATGGTAGATACATGTTATACCAGCATGTTTTGGATTTATTCCCAAACATAATACAACACCATTAGTATCCTCTAGACCTTGATATTCTTTTATACTAATAGTTATATCATGAATATTGTTGATATTTTCTTTCCATATACTATGGCTATCTCTACTATGAGGGTAATGATCTTATTGAGGAATCCATGTCTTTTTCTGATATATAAGGGGATTTATCACTATTATTCTTGGTCCAGATAGGTCTATATTTTATTTTAGAACTTTCATTATAAGATATAATAGGTTTATTTTGAAATTCATAAGGGTCTAAATTGAAATTCTTATTTGGACCCCTATTTTATCTAGCTTGTGATTATCAATCCTTAAAATCAATAACGTTATTTAAATCTCCTTTTATGTTCTACAAATCATTATGATCTTCAAGATATTCTGATCGAGTCTTAGATAGTTATTATTCTTTTAGAGTAAGTTTTTATTCAAGGTCTTATTCCATATTTTCCATTTCAGCAACTTTTAGTTTTTATCTTTTGATCTCATCAAGGTAAAGAACCACTTTATTTTCATATTATTAATTTTATTTTAAAATGTTCCATTTTTATTTGAATTTTTAATTATTATCCTCCATTAATTTTTTTATCAATATAAGATTTTATCTTATTTTTTAACATGAGCTATAGATTTGTTCATTCACTTTAATCATATTTACTAATATATGTATCAAACCCTTTTTCCACATGATCCAAGAAATTAGTTTCATATTTTGATTGGATACATGATGTGGAGTTAGATTCTTCTTCATTTATCACATAGCTTATTATTTTACTTTTAAATATCATTTTATTTCTTACAAAAAATTTGTCTAAATATTTTGAGTTTTAAACCTATTTATTCTTTTTAGGTTTCTCATTATCTGAATAAGCTCCAACAGACTTATTCTGAGTAAAATTTATAGAAAAGTGTCTAATTACATTACAATTGTAACACATTGGACATAGTTTTCCTTTACACTTAAAATTTATCTTTTTGAAATTATTTTATATGATATAAATTATTCTATTATAATCTTAATATATATCTTCATCATCAGATTCAATTTATTCAGGAATTTCATAATCTTTGACATTGATATTTCTCAGGACCTCAAAAGTCATCTCATCTTTTATATTCTTATTAGAAGATGAGATCTTTCTAATTTAATAAGAGAAGATACTGTTATGTAGTCTATCAAGAGTATTATATTCTTTATCTTCCAAATATGAAACATTAGGATAAAAAACTATCAGGAAAATTTCCCATAAATTTATTGACAATATTTTAATCATCCAACTTTTCCCTAAAATTCTGAATATTATTGAAAATATCATTAGCTATCAAGAAATAGTGATTAATGTTTTCTTATTTAGACAAATTGATATATTCAAATTTTCTTCTCTAAATTTTCAATTTGGACTCTTTAACTTTCACCTTTCCTTTACAACTACTTTCTAATTTATCCTAAATTTTATTGTTATTTTTGAGTTCCATAAACTTTATGTAAATATTTTCAAAAAGAGGCTTAAGATTGATATTTTAATATTTTCCTTGACATTCAAAATTTTTATTATCAATAAATGTCATAGTTTAATATTTATCTACTAGTGGTAATCATACTAATAATAAATTTTTAAATTCAAGGATACGAGAGAAGAGATATGGATACATAATATTCTTCTAACTATTATAGTTATTTCTATAGAATGTAGGGATAAAATTTATTTTGATAAGATTTAGATTATCAATATTTAGTACTTAATAGATATTGACAAAGAAACTTAGGATTTGATACTAGTTGAAGTGCCTTGGGATGTGTTGAACTACTATGTGTGTATGTGTGTGTGTGGGGGGGGGGTGGATTAGTGATTTATTTTTTTATATTTTTTATTTTCAAATAAAATTCTATTAAAGTAATAGGATATGATCCAATAATATGAAAACTCAACCTTTACCAAATATAGTAAAATTAAATATCATATGAATATAAATTTTTATTGTGTTTAGTATCAATGTGTGCCTAATCTTTATCATGGTTGGTTACCCCCCAACCATGGATTATTTTCACTATACCCCCAAGTGAAATATTCTTACACACATTCATGAGGAATCCCACCACACATTCTAGGATTCACATCCAAAATCACATCATCACACAATATTACATAATATGTTTAAAAATAATAATAAGGTCACCATTAAAACCAGGTTTCTTCTGTAACTAATAATGAAGATCCACTTCCATGAGCCTCTAAGATATGTAAAAAAGTATTAACCATAATAAAATACTAATATCACTACAAAAAATATCTCAAACTAAAATTAAATATTCTCAAGATATAATTTTATTCAAATATTGGCCATTGATGAGTAAAAACCATTCCCAGAACCTTTTCTCATACCCTTATTTTTTTATCTCTCACTATTAGATATTCGCTATGCATCAATGAGATTTTTCCCTTTCTTCTACCATGGAAGGTATATTCCCCATGATATCCATGATCTCTATTATGAAATTCTATATATATCACACTACATGATATAAAAAAATTTCTTTTTAATACCCCATGATCTCAACTATAACTAACAAGGTATGTTTCTTCATTGTAGATCAAAAATGATTTTATTTCATATTAAAATGAACAATTAAAGCTCATTCAAAACCACTGTGAGATTATTACATTTTTTTTATAATCATGGGTTAAAAAATTGTCTATATGATTATGGAATAAATAAAAACTATTCAAGTATAATAAAAATTAATTCTTAGTACAATATTTTAATTCTAAAAAATTTGAAAAAACCAATCCATACCTAGTGAGAAATCCGAATCAGCTACGTTGAGAATAATTAGATATATACAAATAATCTATGTGATTATCAATAGAAATGAACTATATATCACATTCAACTACATGTTATTTATATGTGAATACACATTTGGTTACATAAATATTCAGTTATGTTGTTATCAGAAAATGACTACTTGATTAAAAAAAGTTATGTGAATTATGAAATCAGCTACATCGATCATTTGAATACATGACAAATTCGGTTACATGGATGAATTAGAAACATGATTTTACTACATAGAAAAAATGACTAAAAAATTTTCTTATGTTAATTTACCTATACTAAATCAGATACGCATCATAAATGAAAATGTGAATCCACCCCTTATGAAATCAGTCAAGTGGATTAAAAAATCACTCAAACTAAAACATTATCACTTCTACTGACCTCCATCCATTCTAAAATACAATTTATTGCATCATGAAATTTATTTCCATGATATATAAATCCATACAAGATATATCAAGCATCATTATATTAATGATTTCCTTATATCATTTTTTCAAGAAATACAACTACCCATACTCACAAAGTACCATAAGATCTTCAAATATTCTCAAACCAGTCTCAAGTTCATAGGGTTATTCAATATTGGAATATATAAGACAAATATTTTCAAAAAACTCTTAGATTGGAACCCCTATTTGGATAAATATGATGAAAATATTTATTTATAAAACCTACCTTCAATAGTACATCAATTAAACACTGGAATAGAAGTTAAAGAGTTCACATAGATGAGAGGCATTACTCTTAAATTCCAATAAAATGATAGAGAATCAAATAATAAAATCCATAAAAAACTAAATAAACTAAATACTAATACCAAAATTTCATGAAACATATACACCAAAAAAATATATACAGAAAAAATTCTTAAAAATGTGACTCCAAACACCCACAACTCATGAACAAGATCCATGACCAAATAATTCCCAAATTTTCCACCAACTCCCTCATGAAGACCTATAATGAAGATATATATATATATATATATATATATATATAGAGAGAGAGAGAGGAAAGTAAATAATTGTACCATATAGGATCCCAAAAAAACATCTCAAGATAATGTGGAAGAAACATACTAAAGACCTAATGAAAAATAGTGAAATCAACTCACTACATGAAATAGTTAAAATAAATCCCCATACTCACAAAGGATCACTCAAAAAATATCATACAAAAGTGTGTAAAAAAATATCAAAAAAAAATATATAAGAAGAAGGTACCCTGCTACTGTATTCCCACAAAACAAGTCACCTGAAACCCCAATGACATACATCTCATTTCCCCCATTACCTCTATAAGTTCTGTGACACACCTCAAAAAATATATAACAAATGTATCTAGATAATCACAAACACATCACCATCACATCCCCATAATAGTATATTTTGGTAATTTGAGACCCATCACAACTCATGGAATTATAAAATTTACCTTAATCCACTCTATATTGTTCATATATATAAACATAATAAGCATAAACCATTACAACCTAGATAAACTTATACAATAAAAAATTAACCTACCATAACCTATATATACATATATGTCATAACCATGATCCATTATATCCCATATGAAGACATATACTGTAAGCATAAGTCACCATATCTCAAATATTCCAATATAAATTCTACATTTAGAAGAGGGAGTGCAATACAAGGTGTATTCATCTATCTATACCCTCATTAACCTAAATATTGAAAATACACCTATATTCAATTTCAAAATATGGGCATAGACTGCCCCAACAAACTTGGGCGGTGAAGCCAAAAAAATTATAGAACGTACTGATATATATAGAATATAACCATCATAAGGGAAGCTACCTAATCATAGTCTTTATCTTTAGATAATTCCACATATGATGACCTAGATTCCATTTATAAGGAATAAGAAGATAATATTTTAAAAATAATTCAAGAATCAAAGTTAAATATTCAATATTTATTAACCATTTAACAACATCTAATTATTTAATAATACTATATAAAAAATTGTTATAATATTTATTTTAACAATATAAACCCAAGTAGATATATTTTTATATTTCTAATTTTCATATACATGAAATTTAATCATTTAATAAATCTATGGATTTAATCCATTAATCACATATGTCAATATCATCATTGATCTCAAAAAAACATCCCCAATCAATTAGTTTATCAATTATTAAAATCCTTAATTCTAGGAAATTAGACACAATTATTCCTATATACAGAAAGAATTTGAATAAAGGGAATAACTAATAAGTAGAAAATATTATGAAATTAAAGATCAAGAAATATGTATTTAAAAATAAAATAGAGCTCTCAACTCAATCCATCCACCCAGATTAAAACCAAAAACCTTTCTAAACCATCCAGACTAACCTATAATTATCTTAATTAAGCCTCTATCACAAAATATACAATAAAAAAAATTATCACCATACTAATATATATAAAGGTTTGAAAAACATATTTCTAGTTTTAATAATTTTCATTGACCACTAATAATGGTTTAATCAATTTTTTCAAACACATAACAAATAAGTTACAACTGTTTATATCCTTATTTTATTAATTAATGAATCAAAATTTATTTACCATATTTATTAATACATTTTTACATAATTACATGTCATCGATCAAAAAAAATATTATAAAAATTATAAAAGAAGTGATAAATATTATAATGATATTATTAATGTAGTGCTTTATCACCTTATTCAATTTAATAAATAAGAATAAAAAATGTTTTCCTCATTCATAATCATCCTTATCACACCATATTTGGTTTTTCTATTCTATGTTAGACATATCAAATATTTTTGTAATAAAAAAATCATAGCTTAATAATACTACACTATCTGTAAAATAATATAAAAAATAACATTATTATCATGTTCATATGAAAACCAAACAATAATCATTGGAAATTTATTATTTATGTGTCATCATCATAATTACTTTAATATAAAACATTTATCCAGTAGAAGTTAAATAAATATAATACCATATTTATTCATAAATTAAAACTAAAATTACTAATCGTCTACCCCAAATTTTGTCTCACAATTCACTATACAAGAACTAGAGAGGGAAAGGGTTATGAGATCGATAACTCATGATGAAGAACCTAAAAACCTAATATAAAAGTACTATTATACCTAAAATTATCCAAGTATAAAAGAATATGAAAATAAATACCACCACAACCTCTTAGGGAAGAATAATGAGGTAATATTATAGATACAAGGGAAACTCACCTTGAATAACCAAGTGGCAGGTAAAAGGATAATAAAGACCAAATGTTACTCAAAAGATTTTAGGGATGATTTTATGGTCATTAAAACTTGAGATAAAATGTATATAATAGGATAAGAATATATAATTTAAACAATAATATATATGAACTACATTGAGGATCACATAGACATTAACCTTCTTAAAAATTAGTCAATAATTTTCTCTCTCAAATACCGATTTTATTTTAAGGAAGGTCATAATAAAAATCATGGAATATAGAAAATAATTTTCATTTAATAACTAAATTGTTAATTCCCATGAATTATATTTAATAATTTCTTAAATAATGGTAAAAATTTGTTCTATGAAAAACTAGGAGATGAAGAATTTTCTCAAAGTAAACCATTCTTACACATCAAAATAAGTTACTTTTACATATGGGAAAATAATCTTACAAATAAGGGAAATGAATCTTATGTATTGGAGAAAATTCTATTACATATTATTATTTGAATTTTATATATTTATAAATTTATCTTATATATTGATAGATTAGTCTTATGAATGAAGGAAAATGCTCTTACATATGGTAAAATGATTTTCATATATAAAAATAGCACTTTTACATATGAATTTTTTCTCTTAATTATCGTAGTAAAGTATCCAATGAACTGAAAATTTAGAAAATTATTGAGTTGAATTGTGATATATAATGGTTATTCCATGGAAAATATTGATACATAAGTTTCATTTATATTATAATGGAAATATGTAAGGATTATTTGATGAAAAATAAAATACATTAAGGTCAAGGGGATATATAAAGGTTATTTCTTTATTAAAGTTGATAAATATGGGTCATCTTTATGGACCAAAGTATAAGGATCCAGACAAAAACATTACATAATCTTTAGTTTTATGTAAATAAAACATTCTCTAAAATTTTAGGATCTTTTCAGGTTTACAGTTTTAGAGAATTAGGCTATAAATCATACATAACAAAACCATATAATACAAAATGTAAAATTTAAATTAGTATTCATTTTTACCATAATATGAAATATTTAAAATAAATCATGATTTCTTTTCAAGGAAATTCATTATGAATTTCAACTTGATTTCTTCATTTCTCTTACCCATCCTTAAACCCTATGAAAAACATTTTAAAACATGGGATAAGCTCAAAAATATTATTAATGGCTATAAAATTAATTAAAACCATTAGTCTAGAAATAAAAAAGAAAACTCATATAATTATTAAATTTACCATTAATTTTCTTTGAGTGTTTGAAATAAAACTTCTTCACATGAAAAAACCACCAATGTTTTTCTCAAAGAAATACTTTAAAATAGATAGTAAGAAATTAAAACCCATTTTTGGTGACTTAGAGAATTATATTCATAAAATTATTTTAAATCCATTTAAATTGGAAGAAACATATGGGAGAATTACAATATAATCATTAGAAAATGCATTATAGATCTTTAGTGGGGCTCACCCTTTGTATAATCAATATTAGACTCACCTATTTTTCATGATCTATAATTGGGATCGACCATTTATATAAACTATATATAGCTAACCCATATCATATTTTTCTAAAGGAATATATCATTTATAAAATAATTTATTATTTTACATTTTCATTACAAAACCCTTTGAAAAATTATTTTAAACCCATATGAAAAAAATTAGATAAAAATACTCTTTTCTATTAAAAACCCATCTTCAATACGAAAATACCCCAAAAAATGGAAGTAGGGTTTTTAATTGAATGAAAAATTATATATTTCAAAGGAATCCATAAATTAAATAATGTGTATAGTGATAAAAAAGTTATTTTCACTGTGTAGATTAAGAATTGGAAATTCTTTTTTGTTGTTTGTGAAAATAATCCATATAGAACACACAAAAAGATTCATTTTGAAAAAATGAAAATAAGCCCAAAGAGACATAAAATTTACTTCATAAATATTTTATTCCTATATAAATCCTTCCATAAAATAATTTTAAAAACATGTACATGGAAAACAAAGAGTTTGAAGGAAAACATTAAAAGACATTTTTAGAGAAATGTACCTTATCAAGTTTGGAATATTTTAATCATAATCCCCATGAAATAATAAAACTAAAAAAATACCATGATAATATCTATAAATATTAATGTTAAAAAATTTAAAATGGTTTGTATATACACCTTATAAAGTTTTATAAGGTTATAATATAAGGATATGCCTCAATAGAAGGAAATTGAGACGAAGTCCCTTACCTTGAGTTCAACTTGTCATGCCTGTATTTATCTTCTTGAATAATAAACATATGTTAATTATCTAATTTATTTATAATTTCTTTCAATTTTATTATTAAAATTATTTCACTTATTACCATTTTATATACAATTACATAATTAATAAATTTTACGTCGAATGTTTTGACTATATTCGGCTTATGTGTTATAAATGAATTTGGCAGGTTGACTATGGTCGAAGAGTTAATTATTTGAAAATATAAAGAATAATAATAATAAAATAATTATCATAATTATACATCAATTATAATTTTAATACTAAAAATTAAATTTTGTTTTGATAAATGAAGTATGTTATGATCCTTGAGACAATAACCTGTATGTACACATGAGTAACACTTATATTTTTTAACAATCATTATGGAAATGAGGTATGTATAATTTTATATTTAAAGAATGATCATAATATCATATATTAAAAATTATTTCTTTAAATATATTTATATATATCACCCATTTGGTGTGTTTATTAAAATATAGTCACATAAATTCGTGAAGGTGGTAGTCCCTGTAGGATCGAAATAATGATGTAGATGCTCAATATACAAGAGGGGGGGTGAATTGTATACTTTAAAAAATTCCTTTGGAACCTTTAATGTTAGTTAAGAATAACTATGTTTTCCTTAAGCAAAGGAAAGGGCTAAGTTTAACAAAGTTAAACATAGTAGATTCACAACACCTCTAATTCCAAAAGCAAACTTGGAAAGAGATTCCGAACGTAGGTTCCGGAAATATGGTTCCGGCAACTGAAAATTAACAAAAGATTACAATATGAGATTCTACCTTAAAGCGTATAGAATCTAAATGAAATAGAGTACAAGTAAGGAAGTATAAGAAAGTTATACTTTCCTTATATTACAAAATGCAGCGGAATAAAAACAAATAGTAAAACTACTAGTAACAAGATATAAGTCTTTTAACCCAAAGAGAAGGGTATCCAACAACCTTGGATAATGGTCCCTTGATTTATACTTTCAAGCAAGTCTGTCTTACCCACACTAGGGTAAGCCCTCGATACGAAGATCGGAGTCTCTGTCTTGCTATCCCTGCAAGCCCTCAACTTCAAGGTAGTTGGCAACCTCTGTCTTCCTCAACAAGGAAGCCCTCAAACTTCAAGGTAGTTGGCACCTCTGTCTTCCTATCCCCGGAAGCCCTCGAATGTAATCACCAACATTCAGAGTCGCACGAAGCTTTGAGAGTTAATAAGAGCCTCTCTCTCTAGAATTCACTTCAACAGCCTGTATTCCCACAACCAAGTTGTTCATCTATCATCAGTACCAGATCTTTCAAATGAGCTCCTATTTATAGGTAAGGTCGGCTCCTTCTCCAATGGTCATATTTTCCTTAAAGATCGGAGGTACCTGTACACGTGTCACTTAGACAATGGTTAGTTTATAACAAAACAGACGACATCGTTTTATAACAAAACAAGTGTAACAGAATGTACGACATCGTTTTATAACAAAACAAGTGTAACAGAATGTACGACATCGTTTTAATTCTGACTCAAAGGTTCTGAATGAATGCTTCAGAGTAAAGGTTCGGAGTGTAATGAAAATAATAAGAGTAAACAAATTTATAAGAGTAAACAATATAAAGGTTCGGAGTCTAACAAAGATATTTTTTGGAGTCTAAATTAATTTAGAGTATATAAAACAAAGATACTCAAATTCTGTTTAATAGGTGAATTCGGAATGAGAATTCGGAATAGGAATTCGTCATCAGAAATCGTGATGAGAATTCATCATAAGGATTCGTAATGAGAATTCGTCATCAGAATTCGTAATGAGAATTCGTCATCAGAATTTCTAATGAGAATTCTTCATCAGAATTCGGAATGGGAATTCAGAATGAGAATTCTTCATTAGAATTCGTAATGAGAATTCGGAATGAGATTTCTTCATTAGAATTCGTAATGAGAATTCTTCATTAGATTTCGTAATGGGAATTCAGAATGAGATTTCTTCATTAGAATTCGTAATGAGAATTCTTCTTCAGAATTCGTATCCTGAATCTGGAATAGAACTTAGTCAGAGTTCATATCCGGAATTCGAAATGAAACTTCCTTATAGTTCTTATCCAGAATCCGAATCCTAAAACAGAATTCTTAATAACAAAGTTTCAACAATTTCGAGAAAATGAATCCGAATATCATACTTAAGAAAAATATGGATGAAAATATGATAAGGATAATTTATCTTATAAAAGCGATTTTCCTTAAGAAAGCAATTTTCCTTATAAAAGCAATTTTTCTGAAGATAAGGTGTTTGTGATTTTCAAAACAATATAGAATGGAAAAGTCATAAGGAAAACCTTATTGACTCAACAATCTCCCCCTTTTTGGAAAGCACAAACATCCTTATGAAAAAGAAATTCTAAGAAGAAAGAAAAACATTAAGGCTTATCTCCCTTTGCTTTAAGGATATTGATGAATACGACTAACTCCCCCTTAGGCTTTGAGACTCTAAGGATCGTATTCAGATTTCCGGATTGATAGATAAGAATGTCTTCTTTAATGAAAAAGCTCCCCCTTAAAAAAACTCTTATTAGAGTTTTTCTTTTTCTTAAGGATCTTTTTCTTCTCCCCCTTTGATAAACTCTTATTAGAGTTCTTCTTTTTCAAAAGGATCTTTTCCTTCTCCCCCTTTGTGATTTTCAAAAAGAATTGGAGGGAATGGAAAAAAATAACAAAGTACCTGAAAAAAATTTAGTAATGACAGCAATAGAAACGACAAGCACGACTTTCATTAATTTTGAAATCTGAGCAACAAAAAGAATACAACAAAAAGATCGGATTTGGTTATTTCATATCTTTTTCCTTCGACATGACCCCCTTTAGAATAGTCTTGATCTTCTTCAGGTCTTTATGATCTTCTTCAGCTTGCCTCTCTAAGAAATCTATTCTTGCGGACTGAGCTTCAATTTTTTCTTCCTGGGATTTTAGCTTTTCTTCCTGAGCTTTGATCTTTTCTTCCTGAGCCTTCATCTTTTCTTCCTGAGCCTTCATCCTTTCTTCAAAATCAATCCAATTATCCCTTTCAAACTTCCAGTTTTGAGAAACGGAATTCAGCTTCCCATTCAGATCTCTTACTTCTTGAATCCGGAAGTTCTTTTCTTCTATCAGCTTGTCTTCAAAAGATGAAGTTAACTCATTTATATTCTTGTCCTCGGTCTCAAAAGCTTCTTTAACATTGTCTTGAAACTCATCGAATAACCTCATCTCTTCCACAGTTTTCTTTGACCAATTTGTCATACTCTTGCAAGATTTTCTATGAGCTTCATAACCAACAAAGATGGTTTTGAACTGAGCTTCAATCTCAACGCAGTTGTCCATAACCATAGATACGGAGTCAGTTTTCTGATTCAACGCATGTTGGAGCATCTGACATCTAGAGTCAATACTAGAGAAGGTCGGAATGGTTCCCACCAACTTTTTTAAGGACTGGACAACAAAATCATGCCCCACCGAAGATGACTCCGAATCCGAAACTTTGCTTGGAGAAATTTCTTCTTCAATAAGTTCAAGATTTCTCTTTGAAGAGCTACCAACATCCTTCCTCTTCCTCACTTCTGATCTCGGAGTATCAGCAAGAATTTTCTTTCCCTTGTCTTTTTCCGGAATTGAATCCTGTTCCGGAGTTCTCTTCTCACTATCAGAAACTTGAACAACATTGTCTTCTTCATCAGCGACTTCCTGAACACGAACCCCTAAGATTTCCTTTTGAGCAACATCAAGTTAAAGATGTTCTTTTTCTCCATGATAAGTAACTTCTTCTTCTCCTTTCTCTTCTTCCATTGCTGGAGTAACTAGCTTCGAAGATTCAGCTTCTGAAGTTCGGAGTGATAAGTGTTCCGAAGGTGTCCCCTTGTAATCATCTACTTATTTCAGCACATCTCCGGTTTCACCACTTCCTTCATAACCCTCTTCTACTTGTTCCACTTTATCAACTTGCTCTACTTCCTTAGTATTCTTAGCAATAGCTTCTTCCGGAGAAACATAATTTCTTCCTGGAGTCTCAGGTAGAGATTCCAAGGAGAAAGATCTCGGAACATGAATAGTTGCTGAAACCATCTCATTGAATTTCAACAAAGCCTGAGCTACCTCAGCCTCAGACATCTTATTCTTGAGATTCTTTTGCTTTGCTTGTTTTTCAAGCTCATCAGCAGTTTTCTCCTTCAACGCCTTAGCCTCCGCAGGGTCTAATCCGAACTGCGGATCCCATTCTTTCCTTTCTTCTTTATCTGCTCTCCACTTCATAACAACCTCATCAGGATAGGCTTTCTTCTTCATTGGTTTTGGAGGTGCGGAATGGACTTCTTTAGACTTAGGATTCTCTGCTTCTACTTCCACTTCTTTTAGCTTTATCTTCCTTACTGGCTTAGATGATTCCGGTTCAACAGCCTTCAGAGCCACTTCTTCTTGATTTGGAAAATCGAGGAACTCACCAGTTTCCTTGTTGAAAGCCAAATCCATCCTCTTAAGAGTACCATTGCTGACCAGCATGATCTTGCAAACTCTTGGATTAGATTTGCAAGCCTCCTTGAAGGACTCAAGGCACCGAACAATTAACTTGGAGAGGATTGCTGGATACATAATAATCTGAGCTCCCAAATTTCCTTTCTTCAAATTTTCAATAGTAATAAGAATGTGTTTCATCAAGTTAAACTTCCTTAGATTAATCAGGAAATCTAAGATATAGATCTCACTTTTCTTCAAGCTATCTTTATCACCTTTCCATGGTACGATAAGCCCTTGTACCCATAACTCCAGAATCCGGAAATTTGTAGATAAACTGGCAATCTTCGGAGCCTTGTCATCAGCCAGTCCGAGAGTTTCTAAGGCTTTTTCCTTGTCGAAGCTACCCTTAGAGTCCGACAACACATGCAAAATAAATTCGGCTTCTCTTTCATAAGACAGCCCTACCAAGCTTGTAGACTTGGTGTGAGAAAGATTGTAAGTCTTGCCATAAGACTTAAAAGATAACTTCTCCCTATTATCTTCCTTAAAGAAGGAAACTGATTCATAGAACTCAACAAGTAAGTCTGAATACACTTCATCTTGGTTCCCGGTTTTTGACACCGCAACATCTTCCCAGCCATTCAACTTAATGTTCTTTGAAATAAGAGAATCAAAGTTGTTGAAGAAATCCGGATGGACTAACCTTTCTCTGTAAACTAACCATTGCGAAATAGGCTTAGTGGATGACATTTCTTGAGATGCTAACTCCGCAGACATTCGGATCTTTAATCCTCTGAGAAGTTCAGAACGGAGAAAACTGAGGTTTGGAATGGTCTAAAAACAGAGGGGCAGAGCTTTGGGACGCGAGAGCTTGAAATCGATGTTGGACGAGTATTTGGGTCCCCTTTATATAGGCAACGAGATGACGGTTCAGCTTCCACAGTTGATCTAACGGTTGGAATAAGCTGAGATCAGATCTGACGGTTGAAAGCTTGAATCCGATCTTTTTGAGGTTTTATTAGAACAAGGAATTAAGAAAACTATAATCCGAAAACATAATACAAGAAAATGCCAGCAAGTAAAGTATGACTACAAAACATGAGTAAGGAAATCACACCTTTCGGATTGGCTGAGGAGGATTATTCGTAATGGATAAAATAAAAATATGATTATGAAAAAAACTTTATTATGAAAAGACAAAGTTCTCAAAAATTTACTTCGGAAAACAATCTCACTACGAAAAAACTCAGTACGAAAAAGTCAATATGAAAAACACATTACGATGAAAATCGGTAAAAAAATCTGGTTATGAAACTGCCAGTACGTAATTTTCCATTTTGGAAATGTTTAATACGAACACTTCCATTCCAGAAGTATTCTGTACAAGAATGTCCAATCTGAAAAATTGTAGTTCCGGAAATTTCATTCCGGAAATCTTCTTTCCGAAAAGTTTGAAAACAAACTAAAAAATAATTAATTAAACCAACAAACAAATGTACCCCCCCTATGAAAAGGAGTTTATTACTATAAGGAGACTTTTTTAACAGAAAGTTAATTAAGAAAGATTACCTTATGGTTATCATTCCTAACTTCTGTTTAATATATTCAAATCTATCAGAAGGCAAATATTTTGTGAAAATATTAGCAAGTTGATCTTGCGTTCCGATAAACTGAAGAATAATATCTCCTTTAAGTGTGTGATCCCTAAGAAAGTGATGCCTAATATCTATGTGTTTTACACGGGAGGGATGTGCAAGGTTCTTACTGAGGGCAATGGCACTTGTGTTATCACACAAAATTTGAGTTTTAGTAAAACTCAAGCCATAGTCCGTGAGTGTGTGTTGCATCCACAACACTTGTGCACAACAACTTCCAGCTGCTACATATTCAGCTTCAGCAGTGGATAATGCTACAGAATATTGCTTCTTGCAGGACCAAGAAACTAAAGAATCTCCTAAGAAATGACAAGTTTCAGATGTACTTTTTCTATCCATTCTACATCCACCAAAGTCAGCATCAGAAAATATTTTTAGAACAAAATCATTTCCAGAAGTATAAAATAATCCTAGATCCATGGTTCCCTTGAGGTAGAAAAAAATTCTTTTTACTGCCTTTAAGTGAGATTCCTTAGGATTGGATTGATATCTTGCACATAAGCATACTGAAAACATTAAGTCTGGTCGACTAGCTGTTAAGTAAAGTAGACTTCCTATCATACCTCTAAAAGATTTTTGATCTACTGGTTTCCCAGCTTTGTCAAGATCTAAAGAGTTTGAGGTACCAATGGGAGTACTTATACTCTTAGTGTTGTCATAACCATACTTTTTAAGAAGATCTTTAATATACTTATATTGAGATATGTAGGTTCCTCTTGGTTTTTGAGAGATTTGAAAACCAAGGAAAAATGTTAACTCACCCATCATACTCATTTCAAACTCAGATTTCATTAGACTTGCAAAAGAGTTAGTCAAAGATTGCTGAGTTGAACCAAATATAATGTCATCAACATAAATTTGAACAATAAAAAAAATTTTCTTATCTTTTTTTATAAAAAGGGTTGGATCTGCATTTCCCTTAACATAGTTGTTTTGAAGCAAAAATCTAGTGAGTCTATCATACCATGCTCGTGGGGTTTGTTTAAGGCCATACAAAGCATTGGTAAGTCTAAAAACATGATCAGGATGTTTTGTATCTTCAAATCCAGGAGGTTGTTCAACAAAAACTTCCTCTTGAACATAACCGTTAAGAAAACCACATTTCACATCCATTTGGAAAAGTTTGAAATTAAATAATGCTGCAAAGGCAAGTAGAATACAGATAGATTCAAGTCTAGCTACTGGAGCATAGGTTTCTTCATAGTCTATTCCTTCTTGCTGATTATAGCCTTTAGCAACAAGTCTAGCTTTATTTCTAACAATGACTCCATTTTCATCACATTTATTTCTGAAAACCCATTTTACTCCAATAACAGAGGTTTCCTTAGGTCTTTCAACCAAGGTCCAAACTTTATTCCTTTCGAATTCATTTATTTTATCTTGCATTGCTTTGATCCAATCATCATCTCCTAAAGCTTCATCAGTGCTTTTAGGTTATAATTGGGAAAAAAATGCTAGATGTTCTACTTCATTTCTTAAGGAACTTATAGTCCTTACAGGTTGGTTTACATCACCAATGATACTATCACTGGGATGATTCTTAAGAAACACCTGATTTGGGTTTTGTAAAACCTGTTCATAAACATAGGGGAGAAAGTCTTCTGGGGTAAATGTTTCAAAAGTATCTTCTAGAGAAATTTCCTTATCACAAGGTTCTTCTATCAAAGGTTGACAATCAGTTTTTGAAAACACATCCGAATATGTAAGTTGAGATGGTTTAAAAACAAAAGGATCTGACTCATCAAATTTTACATGTACTGTTTCCTCAACAGTGCAAGTATTTTTATTAAAAACTCTATAAGCCTTAGAGGTTGTGGAATAACCTAAGAAAATTCCTTCATCAGACTTTGGTGCGAATTTATGTAATTTATCTTTAGTATTCAAAATGAATACTTTGCAACCAAAAACCATGAAGTAGGATAGTCTAGGTTTTCTACCATTCCATAACTCATAAGGAGTTTTATTAAGAAAAGGTCTAATAAAAACTCGATTTATAGTATAACAAGCAGTACTTACAACTTCAGCCCAGAAATGTCTAGCAATAGAATATTCACTCAACATGGTTCTAGTTATTTCATGAAGAATTCTATTTCTTCTTTCAACTACACCATTTTGTTGAGGAGTTCTAGGTGCTGAAAAATTATGAGTAATGCCTTTCTTACTACAAAAAGTTTCAAAATCAGAATTTTGAAATTCTCCTCCATGATCACTATGAATAGTTTTCAATGGAAGGTTTTTCTCATTTTTAACTAGAGCTCTAAAACTTTTGAAATAGGAAAAAGCTTCAGATTTCTTTGCTAGAAAATAGACCCAAGTAAATCTAGTGTAATCATCAACTAGAACAAACACATAGTATTTGCCTCCAATACTTCCAGTTTGTGTTGGACCAAAAAGATCCATGTGCACTAACTATAATGCATTGGTTGTTGAGACTTCACCAATTGACTTAAAACTAGATTTATGTTGCTTGCCATATTGACAAGGATCACAAACTTTAGAAGAATCAAATCTAAGCTCCGGTAGATCCTTAACTAGTTTCTTCTTAGAGAGTTTACATAGGTTTCTAATATTACAATGTCCTAATCTTCTATGCCATAACCAGGAATGATCTTCCATTGCACTTAATCAAGGTAAATCTTGACTCCTGAGGTCTTCTAGGTTCAAAGTGTATACATTCTCTTGCCTATTGGATGAGAGAATAAATTCTTCCTTGGAATTGTGAACTAAACACTTATCATTCCTAAAATTCACAAGGTAAACTTCATCACATAACTGACTTATGCTAATGAGGTTGTGATTAAGACCCTTAACAAAAAGAACATTTGAAATCAAGGTTTTACCAAGAAAAATAATATTACCAATACCAACAATCTCTCCCTTAGAATTGTCTGCAAAAGTTACCTTTCCTCCTTTCATTTTGATAATCTTTTCAAAAAAGATTTTATTACCAGTCATGTGCCGGGAACATCCACTATCCATGTACCATGTATTGTTGCTGGTACTCTCTTCGTTTTCCTGAAATTAATATGAAAATTAGATTTTCAGAATCCAATGTTGTTTGGATCCGAGATTTCCAGACAATAAAATTTTAGGAACCCACATTTTCTTAGAAAAGTAAGCTTTGTGAAATCCTAGAGATTGGGTTTTGTTTAAGGAACAATTCTTTGCCCAGTGACCACCACATTGACACTTGGTACAAAATGGGGCACTTTTAGGAACAAAATAATTGTTACTAAAAATAGGTTTTGCATGGGTATAACCAAATACAGATTTATTTCTTAAAGGTCGTATTTGGTAATACATCTTATCAAAATTTTCCTTACCATGGGTAAAGTTTGATAAACACTTCTTTAAGGAAAAAATTTCAGACTTGAGTTTTACAACCAAGTTTTTATCCTCAAAATCATTAGTTTTAGAACTAGAGTTAGGCTCGAAAACATTTTTCTTAGAAATTACTTTTTCTAATTCTTTAGAAAGTTTTTTCTTCTCAGAACTTACTTCCTCAAGATTTTTTGAAATACTTTCAAAATCAGCATTTTTCTTATTTAGATCTTTAGAAAGATTTGATATCTCTTTTGTAAGAATAGAATTCCTAGAGTTTGCCTTATCAAGTTTCTTATTGAGTTTGGAATTCTCAATCTCAAGAATTTCAGAAAACCTAGAGACTTCTTCGTAAGTAGGTAAACTATTTTCCTCATTAGAAGATGATTCTTCATCAGAAGAGTTATAATACTTACTATCATTAGAATTTAAAGAAACATTGGTCAATGATTCAGCATTTTGTACCTTAGCTATAAGACAATGATTAACAATAGGTAATCTAGTTATAAGACCAAGATTCTTCTGTCCTGATGATTCATAATCAAAATATTCATCTGAAGATTCACCACCACTGGAACTCCAGGTGTCATTAGATTTCAAAACTTTCTTATCTTTGGCTTTATAATACTTCTTTCTGTTTCTATCTGAATGTCTTTCCTTCCTTTCTTTCTTTTTGAGCATAGGGAAATCTGGTCTAATATGTCCAGCTCTTTAACATTCATAACAAGTAACTTCACCATCTTTCTTATCTTTCATTTCATTTTTCTTATACTTAGATTGAAAATTTCTTTGTCCAGCTATCTTGTTCATCCTTCGAGCAAGATTTGCTAATTCATTTTCTGAAACTTCACTCTCACTTGATTCGGATTGGAAAATAACTTTCTTAGACTTGGATCTAGTAACTCTCTCAGGAGTCTTAGCTTTCATCTGATTTGAAGTTGTAGTAAAAGCCACAGTACCATTTCCATTCTTTTTCTTGATGTTGTCATAATCTCTCTTCATTCTTGATCATGTTGTAGAAGAGTTCCAAATAATTCATCAAGAGTAATTTGAGTGACCTTCCAATTCTCATCTATAGCTGTTCTCTTGGATTCCCACTCATTGGGTATAATATCAATTATCTTGTCCACAAGAGATTCATTATCTAAACCTTTCTCTCCCATAGATTGTAGACTGTTGACAATAGTCATAAATCTCTGTTGAACTTTATAGATAGGTTCACCATAAGGAAAATTGAAGCCATGATATTCAGCTGTAAGCATAGCTCTTCTAGTCTCAATCACCTTAGAAGTTCCAAAGTGTGTAACCTCTAACTTCTTCCATATACAGTTAGCTGCTTCACAAGAAGAAATTTGGCTATATATATTTCTGGTCATTGAACATAATAAAGTGTTGCGTACCTTATAGTTTAGTTGATATTCTTGCTTTTCCTGATTAGTAAAAGATTTGACTTCCTTGTCCGGAATTTTATAATCACCAGTAAGCATAACAAACTTGTCTACTCCAGTATTGATAACAAAAGTCTTCATACGATCTCTCTAGTATTCATAGTCTTTACCATCAAAGATTGGTGGTCTTGTAGGATTCCGATTATCAATTGATCCAACATTAATTCCTTCCATACTAAAAATAACTTTGCACACAAACTTGTTAGTAGCAAAGAATCGTAATAACAAAGTTCGGAATGGGAAAAGTTCGGAATGGAAATTTGGAATGAAAAAGTGAGCAAGAAAAACTTATTCATGAGTATAAGTATTTCAGAGACCTCCTCTGATACCAAATGTAAGATTGGTATAGAGTATGAGGTTTCCAACCTTTGATACCAATTGTAGGATCGAAATAATGATGTAGATTCTCAATATACAAGAGGGGGGGTGAATTGTATACTTTAAAAAATTCCTTTGGAACCTTTAAAGTTAGTTAAGAATAACTATGTTTTCCTTAAGCAAAGGAAAGGGCTAAGTTTAACAAAGTTAAACTTAGTAGATTCACAACACCTCTAATTCCAAAAGCAAACTTGGAAAGAGATTCTGAACGTAGGTTCCGGAAATATGGTTCTGGCAACTGAAACTTAACAAAAGATTACAATTAGAGATTCTACCTTAAAGCGTATAGAATCTAAATGAAACAGAGTACAAGTAAGGAAGTATAAGAAAGTTATACATTCCTTATATTACAAAATGCAGCGGAATAAAAACAAGTAGTAAAACTACTAGTAACAAGATATAAGTCTTTTAACCCAAAGTGAAGGGTATCCAACAACCTTGGATAAAGGTCCCTTGATTTATACATTCAAGCAAGTCTGTCTTACCCACACCAGGGTAAGCCCTCGATACGAAGATCGGAGTCTCTGTCTTGATATGCCCACAAGCCCTCAACTTCAAGGTAGTTGGCAACCTCTGTATTCCTCAGCATGGAAGCCCTCGAACTTCAAGGTAGTCGGCACCTCTGTCTTCCTATACCCGGAAGCCCTCGAATGTAATCACCAACATTCGGAGTCGCACGAATATTTGAGAGTTAATAAGAGCCTCTCTCTCTAGAATTCACTTCAAGAGCATGTATGCACACAACCAAGTTGTTTATCTGTAATCAGTACCAGCTCTTTCAAATGAGCTCCTATTTATAGGTAAGGTCGGCTCCTTTTCCAACGGTCATATTTTCCTTAATGATCCGAGGGACCTATACACGTGTCACTTAGACAACGGTTAGTTTATAACAAAACAGACGACATCGTTTTATAACAAAACAAGTGTAACAGAATGTACGACATCGTTTTATAACAAAATAAGTGTAACAGAATGTATGACATCGTTTTAATTCTGACTGAAATGTTCGGAATGAACGCTTCAGAGTAAAGGTTCGGAGTGTAATGAAAATAATAAGAGTAAACAAATTTTAGAAGAGTAAGCAATATAAAGGTTCAGAGTCTAACAAAGATATTTTTCGGCGTATTAATTAATTCAGAGTATATAAAACAAAGATACTCAAATTTTTTTAATAGGTGAATTCGGAATGAGAATTCGGAATAGGAATTTGTCATCAGAAATCATAATGAGAATTCATCATAAGGATTCGTAATGAGAATTTGTCATCAGAATTCATAATGAGAATTCGTCATCAGAATTCGTAATGAGAATTCTTCATCAGAATTCATAATGGGAATTCAGAATGAGATTTATTCATTAGAATTCATAATGAGAATTCTTCATTAGAATTCGTAATGAGATTTCAGAATGAGATTTCTTCATTAGAATTCGTAATGAGAATTCTTCATTAGATTTCGTAATGGGAATTCAGAATGAGATTTCTTCATTAGAATTCGTAATGAGAATTCTTCTTCAGAATTCTTATCCTGAATCTGGAATAGAACTTAGTCAGAGTTCATATCCGGAATTCGGAATGAAACTTCCTTATAGTTCTTATCCAGAATCCGAATCCTAAAACAGAATGCTTAATAACAAAGTTTCAACGATTCCGAGAAAATGAATCCGAATCTCATACTTAAGAAAAATATGGATGAAAATATGATAAGGATAATTTTTCTTATAAAAGAGATTTTCCTTAAGAAAGCAATTTTCCTTATAAAAGCAATTTTTCTAAAGATAAGGTGTTTGTGATTTTCAAAACAAGAAGGAATGGAAAAGTCATAAGGAAAACCTTATTGACTCAACAGTCCCCACGTTCACAAATTATGTTATCATTTCCCAGTGAATGAAAAGGTAATTAAACCAATGATGAATTATATATTCAAAATGATATATATGTAATTAATATAACAATTATTCCATTAATAATACAAATATTCACTATATTTATCATTATTACCATACGTGTAAAGCATTAGTGACGTTTAATCACACCACTTTTCCAGGCGATAGTCCGCCGTACACACGAATGACATTATCGTATCTTCAATAGAATGAAAAGTAAAATTTATATATGATATAATGAATTTAGATGTATAAATATGTTATAAATATCATATATATATATACACCTTATATCCATCATAACACTCAACAATGAGGGGTGGTAATGGAAAAACAAATGACATCGGTTCGCGAAGCATTAGTTCACCATACCCACAGATAATGATTTAAAAAACCCATTCGATGGAATGGGAGAAGTATTAATGTTATGAAATTAACATAATAACATATAATAATTTTTAATATAATGAGTTTATTATATAATAATAGTTTAATATTAATTTTATGGGTTTGTGGAAGAAATAAAATAAAAACGCTTGTTGAAGAACATTACCTTTTCTTCAGGTAATCTCTTTTGGTTTTCACCAAAGACATTCCTTGGTTGGATTTATGAAAAATATAAGGATTATATAATGATGTAAGAGAAATAGGAAAGTAATTTTGGAGTTTATAGTCTTAATAAATGGGTTTTTAAGGTGTGAATATAGGGCTATAAGGGGGTGGGCTTTTATAAGTGAGGTGAGTGGAACACTTGTATCTTTTGAATAGAATGAATTCCACCCATGTTTTTTTCATGTTAAAAGGATTCAATAATTAACCATTTCTGATAATAAAAGATATAAGGGTGAAATATTTCCATCAAAAATATTTTGGACACGTTTTTAGGTCATTTCAACCTTTATGTTTTTAGATTAACTCCTGATAAATCTAATTTTAACTTAACCCCTGTAATTAATTTTTTATAGTTTTGACTATAAATTTTGATAATAAACTAAGTTTAAATTATTATAAAATATAAATTATGATGATATTAAATATTTAATCCATTTTTCAAAATTCAATTCCCTAAATTGAAAAAATTTAATATAAATCCAAACCCGCATACGTGATGAAAAAGCAGGTTTTCAAGAAGAGTATTTTTTTGAGAAAAAGATGAATTTATATTAAATATAAGAATAATAATAATAATTGTATGAAAATAAATTAATATTTAATTATATATAATATATAAATCTCATTTAAAACATTCTTCATTATGGATTATTTTTATACTCTAAAATGGAGAAACATTATGCATTTTAAAATAGTTTTTAGAAAAAACCAATTTTAAACCCAAAAAAAAACATATAATAACAACCAAAATATAATTGATTCAAGAATAATTAATTGGATTATATAAAAATAAATAATAGTTTTGTTATTATAAATCATATTCATAAAATATTGTGAAATTTGAAATACTTAAATTACTAAAAAGATAATACTTTTTTACAAAAAATCGGTATTTTTCACTATTCACTAAAAAATTGATATTTTCTAAAAAAGCCCTACCATTTAATATAGGTAATTTTTTATATTCTGAATTAAAAAATGAGATTAACATTTTAAATGAAATTTAATATAATTGGTAAAAATTTATTTTAAATTATGCGTGCTATGAGAGACTAATCCATCTTAGAAAGAAATACTGTTGTATAGAAATCATGTCTCTTTCATTTAAATGTTTTTTATTTTTATTTATAATAAAACTATTGTCATAATTGGCGGATAATGAGTGGTAAAACACATAATAATATATCCAAAATACAAAATATTGAATTCTGGCATGCCCCTTGGGGGATTTACGATGTAGGCAGTGACATAAGCATGATGTAGATAAGAAATGACATAGTCATAACGATGACAAGATGATACATGCATGAAATTTCACTAGGCCTTCTGACCATGTTCATGGGCCACCAGGACATGGTCCGATGAGAAATTTAATGGGTATTTATTTACCCAAATAGTAAGGTTTCTTTTCTTTCATAATAAATAAGGATTCTATCGAAACATTTTTTAAATAAATTCTAATAAAAAGATATCCATAATTTTTATAATTTCGATAGTACTATTATTACCTAAAATTTTAATGGTATAATATATTATGTTTAATTTTTTCATAGGTGTTTCATGCTCCAAAATATATTAAATATATTAAATTTAAATAAATATATTTCATGGGTTGTTTAAGCTCAATGTTCTGTGTCACAAACACTATAAAAATGTTATTATTTTAAAATATCATGGTTTTACATCCTCCCAACCTTAAATAAATTTCAAACTAAAAATTTAAACTTGATGTCAGTAATAAAGGGTTCTATATTTAGAAATACCATTTTTAAAAAAACCCTCATCATAAAATGGTTAATAAAATTTCCTCTTAAAAATAGACAATGGAAAGTACAAGGGTTATATAAAATAACACATCACTAGGTTTCTATGTAAGATAAATTTAGTGGAACGTTACAATATGGACATGATGGGATAATGTAAACAAATATAGAGTGTAGTTTATTTTATTCATAACAAGAAAGAAAATGGTAAATATAAAGTTAATGGCCTCAAAATCATAAATCTATGATGATTTAAAAGAGAATATGATTCATTAAATATGAATGTAATTGGATTAAGTTTTTGTTTCAAGATCATTTTACTAAAGTTGAGGAACTATTTTACTATCTAATAATATAAGTAACATTTCTTACTTGATATGTTTCTTGTTTATAATTACAATTTTATCCCTTTTAGGGTTTAATTAATTTATAATTCATCCCTTAAACCAAGAAACAAATATCAAAAAATGAATTTTTATTCCTGAATCAGTAAAATTTACTTTTCACAGACCATAAGATTCATAAAAGAGTTGTAAGTCATTATATCAATCTCTAGTTATTTTAAAAAACCAATATAGTAATAACATGTTATACAATATAGCAAATTAATCTTAAAAACTCAAAAGTAACACCATGGGTACATCATAATTATTTATTTTTAAAAATGATTAACAAGATACAATGTCACATTAACTAAGACATCACATAGGAAAGATGTGATCACTATGCCCTTATAATCCTTTAGTCATGTGTTCACGCCCTATGGACTTTCCAAATGTGATGGGTTGTTAGCCAACATGTGGGTTTTCATTTTTCTAATCTACATTAATATACTTCCTACAACATTCCCAAAAAATATGATGGATATCCGTAAAATAAAATTAATCATTTAATAATATTTTTACTGAGGTTTTTAATACAAATATTTTTTCACAATGTTTAATAATATTATATATCTATTATTAAAATATCATTAAATATCATATTAACCCTAAAGGTTATCAATACCTTTAAAATTATATTCATACAATGGAAAGATGTTATTCCTCAAATAAATTTCCAACTAAAGAATATACATCATATAACTATAAAAACTCAATAAATATCTCCCAAAGTATTTCAATTTCATAAAATATCAGAATATGGGTGCCAAATACATTGAGATTATGGCCATCCTTATAAAGATACTAAACTCTTTATAGCTTTCATCACTTCACTAGATGAAATAACATTAACTGTAGAAGTAAAAAAACATTTTACACCACTTTTTATATTTTAATTTTATTGAAAACAACACAGAGTAAGTAACATTGGACACATGTTAGCATAATTTCCCAAATCATTTTAGTTAAAACATCTCACCATTTACTAGGTATACATTATCTCATTCTTGAATTGTTCAGAACTCTTTTTTTGTAGTCACGAACCTTGTTACCAAATATAACACACCAATAACACATTCCATATCCTAACATATATTACCAAAAATGTATTTCACCACACTTGGACATTTTTGGGTATCACCTCTAGGTTTCTTAGTTGATTTCTTCTCTATTTCCTACCACTTTGACCAGTTCTTAGTATTTTCAATCCATGGAACCTAAGTTTCAAAAAACTCCATCTAAACTTTCAAATCATAATGAAGAAGTTTCTTATAACTTTTAAATTCAAGTGTAGCCAAATCTATTTATAATATTGGGTTTAATCTTGAGTAAAATATATTAATTTTACTATTAATGTTTTGAAAAAAATAATTTATATACCTGGTTAACCTTATAAAATTTTATTCTTATTTGGTCACAAAATATTTATCCTTTAACCTCAATTCCAAGAATTGTTTCTCCATCCCAATCCTAACGACCTTATGGATTTATTTATCAAGTAAAATATTCTTAAATATGTCTCATTCCATAACATCATGATCATCTTTCTCTCTGATATTTTTAACCAAAGACCACCATCAATTAGCTTCTCCTTTAAAATGATAAATGGAAAGAGTTAACTTTTGATGTTCTGAACATCCCATGACTTAAAATATCTTTTCTAGAGCATTGATACATCATTCGTCTACCACAATTTTAGATAAAACACTGAATGATGGTGGATATTGACTCATGAAATGATATACTATAAAAATGTATCTTCATGGTAGATTGGGTTCCTCTCAATCTTGGATACCACCACAATTTATATCTTGTTTGAACTAACCAATCAATGCAAAAAACTAATATGTTAAAATTCCAACCATCATTGGATTCTGATTTATAATAATATTTTCCTCTTAGTTACTTCCCAATACAACTTCCATATTTCCTCTATGGAAAACCAGTATAGAAATACATAGTTTAGATAAAGTATCTTGATAGTCATAAAATGATATATCATTTCAACTTATCCATAAGGCAAAATATTTAATGTGAGTAATATTTACATTATCCTAACCCTTACAGTTATCTAAAATATAATCTGATAACAACAATAAGGAATTCACCTTAAATATGACATAATCATGAGTTTTAGGTAATGAATTCATTATGTGAGTTTTTAAGATCCCTTTAGTTTTATAATTTTACAGAATTAGGCCATAAGTCATACATAAAAACCCAAATAATACAAAGTGGAAAATTTTGATTAATTTCCATTTTACCTGTAATATAAAACTTTAAAAAATAATTATGATTTATTTTCATGTAAAATCTACATGACTTTTATATTTAATTTTTTACTTTATTGTGTTGATCCTTAAACCTGATGAATTGTTTTTTAAATTTTTTAATGAGCACAAAAACTCAGCAAGGGTCATAAAAATAAAGAAAACCATTAGTCTAGTGAAAAATAAGAAAAATCACATACAATTTACCTTTACATTAAATTTTATTTGAGTGTATTAAATAAAAAATTATCACATAAGAATCACACACATGTTTTGTTCAAAGAAATCCTTTAAAACCCATAGAAAGAAATTAAAACCCATTTTCAGTGCCTTTGAGCATCATATTGATAAAAAAATCTCTTTTAATTAGAATAATCATATGGTCTACTTCCAATATAATCCTTACCTAATGAATTTTAGATATACAATGGGGCTCATCTTTCATAAAAGTTTTATTAGCCTCAACCATTTTTCAGGAGTTATAATTGGGCTCAACCATTTGTATAAACTATATGGGGAACGCCCTTGAGATATAATTGGGATAAATCATTTATATAATATTTATTTGGATCCTCCATTTAATATATTTATAATGTACCATATCATGAATAAAATACATTTTTATTTCTCATTTTCATCAAAAAACCCTTTGAAAAACATTTTTAAGACCATATTAAAAACAATTTTGGATAAAAATAACCCTTCAGTTTAAAATACTATTTTTAATAAAAAATTCCCATTAAAAGGGAAGGAGGTTTTTTTATTTAAGAAAAAAATAAATATTGAAAAGTAATATAGAAATAAAATAATGTCCATGGAAGAATAAAATTCATTGTCTTTATGTTTGTTGAGAATAAAACTGTCCTTTGAATGTTTATCAAAATGTTCTGTATAAAACATATAAACCAACTCCATTTGAAAACTATTGAAAATAAATTGAAAATATACATTAAATGTAATTTATTAATATTTTATGTCAATTTTTTATAAAATCATTTTAAAAACATGGACATGGAAAAGAAAGAGTTGGAAGGACAATATTAAAATCTATATTTTTTAATAGAAAATTCCCCTATCACTTAAGAAATATTTGAATCATAACCCCCATGAAAGAATATAATTAATAAAAACTATAAATAACATGATAATAGATAAATTAATGATATAAAATGTAAAAGGATATATATATATACAACTCATAAAAGAGTATATGTTTATGACATCAAAATATTCCTTAATGAAATTAAAATGAGATGAAGTCCCTTACCATGAGTATCAATTATCATGTGTGTATTGATATTAATAAATAATAAAGCTATGTTATTTATATAATTTCTTGAGAAATTTTATAAGATAATTATTACTTTTATTTCACTCATTACCATGTTATGTATGATTACTTAATCAATTAATTTTACATCTAATGTTTTTACCATATTTGACTTATGCACCAAAAATGACTTTGGTAGGTAGACTGTGGTTAAAGAGGTCATTATTTAAAAATATAGAGAATAATAATAATGAAATAATTATCAAATTTAAAATAAATTATAATTTATATAATAATCATGAAATTTTTTTCTAATAAATTAAATACATTATGATCATGGAGACGATATATCATACGTACACATGAGTAACATTTCCATTTTGTAACAATCATTATGGAAAATAGGAATGAAAAATTTTATCCTTAAAAACTAATCATAAAATCATATATAAAATATTATTTTGATAAATATAATTATATGAAATACCCATGTGGTATGGTGATGAAAAGAGAGTCAAATTGCTTCATGAAGGCGGTAGTCCATATATTCACGAACGACATTATTATTTCACAATGATTTAAATGAAAAGAAATAAACTGATATATTATCTTTTTATAATGAAAAATATTTAAATTATATAGTAATTATTCTGTTAATATCACATTTATTCATTATATTTACCATTATTACATTCCTTGTAAAGTTTTAGTGATGACGAATCACATCACTTCATGAGACAGTAGTCCGCTATACACATGAAAGACATTATCATGTATCCAATATAATGGAAAGTAAAAAGGGAATATATGATAGAATATATCCATATGTATAATTATTTTATAAATATTATATAAATATATTATTTATATCCATTATAATACCCAAACATGAGAGGTGGTAATGAAAAAAATCAATGATATCGGTTCGTGAGGTGGTAGTCATCTATAAACATGAATAATGATTTTGTAACCCATTTGATAGAAGATGAGAAGTATTTCAGTTATTATATTAAATTAATAACATATAAGTATATATATTATAAAAAGGTTATTATATAATAATATTTTAATAAAAATTGAATGGGATGGTGTAAGAAATAAAATAAAAATGCTCATTGAAGAATATTACCTCTTCATTAGGTAACTTCTTTTGGTTTTCACCAAAGGCCTTCCTTGGTTGGATTTATGAAAAAAATTGGATTATAGGATGATATTAAGAAATTATATAATATATTGTGGTATGTATTGGTCTAACCAATGGGGTTTGAAGTAGTGAAAAGAGTAGGATAGGCGGTGGCATTTTATAATTGAGGTGAATGGTACAGTTATAATTTTTGAAAAGAATGATTTCCACCCATGTTTTGTTCATGTAAAAGTCTCCCATTATAGACCATTATCAATAATAGATGTTATAATATATAAATATGGTCATATAATATATTTTATAAACGTTTTTAGGTCATTTTAACCCTTATGATTTTATCCTAACCCGATTGTAAATCCAATTTTACTTTAAGCATGATAATTAATTTTTACCTTCTCCACTATTAATTTTGGTCAAAAATTAAGTTAAAATTTTTAAAAAACGTAAATTATTCTAATTCAAAGTATTTATTACATTTAAAAAAATTAAATTCACATAATTGGACAATATTAATTAAAACAAATCCATAGACGCAATGAAAAAGCGTGTTTTCAAGTAGAGTATTTTTTGGGTAAAAGATGAATTTATATTAACTATATGAATAATAATAATAATTTTATGAAAATAAATTAATATTTAATGATATATATTATATAAATTTTATTTAAAACATTACCCATTATTTATTATTTTTATTAATTTAAATTGGGAAACATTAGATATTTTAAATCTGTTTTTATAAAAAACATTTTTTAAACCCAAAAAAAACATATAATAAAAAACATTTATTCAAAAGTATTTAAGAGGAATAAATATAAATTAATAACACATATATTACTTGAAACCATATTCAAAACATATTATTACTTTTAAAATATTTTAATTATTGGAAATAAAATACTTTTTTCACCAAAATCAGTATTTTTCACTATTTACTGAAAAATCAATATTTTCTAAAAAAGTACAAAATTTACCCACTAGTAAATCTTGATATTCTACTTTAAAAAATAATATCAATATTTTCAAATAATTTTTTTAAATTTTTTAAAATTTAATTTTAAACTATGTACATGAAGTTCAACAAACCATCTTTAAAAAAATATGGGTTTTTGGAAAACATTCTTTTTTATTTTAAATGATTATTATTTTTATTTATAATCAATAGAGAACCATAATTTTCATTATTTATTTTCTAATAGTCATACCCTCCAATTTAATGATATACTATACTATGTTTTATTTCGACTTAGTGTTGTGCGTTCTATGAGGTGTTGAAGAAATTAAATTTAAAGAAATATATTTCATGGGATGTTTAGGATCATTTTTATTTGTCACATATTATATAAAAAATGTTATTATTTAAAAATATATGGGTGTTACATAGAGAAATACATATGGGGATTTTCAAACATAGCCAAAATTTGTATGAAAAACCCAAATTACATAATTACTCTTCCCATCTATAACTATCGGGTTAAATCAACACTTACCTTCCATATAACCTCTAAGACTATAACCAAACATACATAGGAAACTAAAAACCCATGAAATTAAAATGGAAGGGGTTGAGAGAATACATACCCTTATATGAGATAACTGTTAATAAATTATTATCCTATATAATCATGAAAAGTACAATCAAAGAAAACATAAGTGAAATCATAAACAAACACCTCTTGAGATACCTTTTTGGGTTCCCACTATAATAAGAATACATCTAACTCATCACAATTGAAATGAATAAAATCACACAACATTAATATTCACTTTATAAATTAAGTAAAGTTTATACATATTATCATAAAACTATTAAATTATTTAAAAACATGGGATATTGTGTATACATTTATGACTCACATTACCATGTACACTCTTTTACGACATTATCTCACCATAGAAAAAAATAGGAATAAAATATCCATAAACACCATATTTTGATGGTATTAAATCTTGAAAGGTCATCAATTGAATGATGCATCATCTTCAATATCCAATTAACCCCAGTAATTTAAATAGGAATATTCTTGTAGATACCATTGATGTTTTAACAATAACAAAGCATCATGAATCAAGTTTATCTTCCTATATGTGCTAATCAATACATAAATTCACTAATATGCTCTTACACCATGAAAGGTTAAACAAATTAGTGAGAAAGATAACTTCCACAATGAAAACTATACTACCCATGAAAGAAATATACATTCAAGAAAACCAGATCTCAAAATTTTAACTATAGAGGCCTCCTCCCATGAACATCAAGGAATTATGGTGATCCTGAGCTACCTCTATCCCCTAAAAAATCACATTCAACTTCTTAGTTGTGATTTACACCAATTTCAATCAAAGAATTAAATACTATCCAAAATGATATAAAAATGGAGATATGAATGGATAATTATAAAACATTTGAAATGGGACAATACCATTAGTGGATTGATATATTTTATTATAAGAAAACATAACTAATTATTGGTGTTTTACCCATAATCCTCCCCAAATCCAAGATGCATGCACACAACATTTCATCCAAAGTATGGATAGTTCAATATGTCTAATCATCCATATATGAATAAATATAAATATTGAGGCATATATTAGAATAAATAGTGTATTGGATACCACCCTACACTCTAGAGCTAAAATGAGGGTAATGATAAGAGATAGCCATCTTCCCAAGCTCATAAAGCCTCATAATCAAACCAAATTTATTCTTTGACAAACCATCCACTATTATTGACCTTTAATTATCATAAACTGATTTGACATGATCATGTGGTCCAAAATCACCTATATAGAATCATATAAACCCTGAACTAGAGGTAAAACAACGATAAAATCCGTCATGATATCATCCCACTTCTATTAAGGAACATCTAATAGATAATGTAACCCAATACGATCATATTGCCCAAACATCACCTTTGACACCAAGGATGAATGCACCATCATAAGGTTTAGACACCCCTACAATTAAATTACTTAATACCAAGGTTAAATTCTAAAAAATAATTTACCTTACTCCATGATACTCTTGAGTCTCAAAAAAATCTCCATGCTACTTATTTATCAATACATCAAGAATAACATTCAATTTATGTGGTGTTAAAATTTATGAGTCATAAAAATCCATTAATTCAATAAAATATCATTAAATAAAGTTAAAATATTAATTTTATAAGATATATATCAAAATAAAATGTTTTTAGAATACTAAAAATCCCTAAAAAATAAGATATCACAACTACAATGTCATAGAAAAAAATAGTAACCTCAAGATCATGGGTAGTGTAGTTGCATTTATGGGGTTGTAATTATTGTGGCCCATATGATATGAATACTCAAAACTATATTAGATTAAAAATAAATACATGGAATGAGGAATAATATAAATTATACAACATAACTTATTCCTCTAGAAATTGAAGAATTAAGGAACTAAACAATTTTTATTTAAATAATAAAAATGTAACATCATCAATATTAAGGTATGTATTGTTTAAGAATTGATATATATTTTAAAATTAAAAATAAATTATTTATGCATGATATAAGTGTTTGATAATCAATTCCTATAAGTTCAAGTCATGTGGATTGGATTTTCAGGCTACATGAATATTTTATGGCATGAATGGATGTTTTGTAGTGTGAATGGTTTCTAGAAAGATTGAAGGAAATCTAGGATGGGGTGGTTCATGAAATGAAATACCATTCATGATTTAAATGGGTGTTTATACTTATAACATTAAACATACTAGATAATAAATATATGTTTGACTTAAGGGGTTTTTAGTGTTATCTAATCGATCGTGGAATGAATGTTTGTGTTCTAATGATTTCATAGTGTGAACTCCACTCTCACACAGTGAATGTTTTTTTATTATTCCTTGTCTAAAAATTAAAGATCCCCTGTAATGTTTTTGATATTTATTGATTAAAATTATAATTATATGTGATTATAATTTTATTTTTTCCCTCTCCATATCCCATTTTCAATGCTTGAATCTCAGATAAATCCTCTATTTCTAAATTTGAAAGTTCCATCCGTTCTATCCCAATTACCTTCATTATCTTTGGATGAAACATATATTTTTAATTTCATTGTTATATATAGTGACCCTATCCTTTTAAACAAATAATTACATGATTTTTTATAATAATTAAACATCAAATTACATGATATGGATTATAAAGTCTAGTATCTGGGAGGACTATGTACATAAAAATGAAGACATGGGACTAAATAATTTTTTTTATTTATCATCCATTAAGAGATCCTAACTTCCTTTGAGACCTTAAATATTCATAGGATAACATGGGGGTAACATGAATAATTGGATTAATTAAATATATTAGTAAGGGAATAAATATTAAAATACATCTTTCCACATGTGTTAGATGGAATAACATAATGATATAAAAAAAGGAATTGAACATGATTAAACATAAGAAATCATAACATATAGAACATGGTATGATATAATAATGAATTATAGTAATATTTAAAAAACATAAAACATGAATTTTTCATGAGTTAAGTCTTATTTCACATAGAGGATCATGAGTCAAGGATTGTTACACATAGAGAAGAATGAGTCAAGGCTAACCACAAAAATCATTGCACAAGGAGCGCGAATCAAGGAAAACCACCAAGACCGTTGCACATAACATCTCATGATAAAAAAATTACATAAATAATTGGATTGATGTTAGGGAACACGCATCATAAAATGTTCATGAATATTTTTTTCCATACATAGAATCATACAAAATAAATCAATCATAAAAATATTGGTTACATGTGGAATGAATTGGGTATCATAATTATGACAAAAGGCATATCAAAAGGGAATATAATAGTGGTGTCTATGAGATGATGGTTTTTAAATTCATAATATAATATTGGAATATATGATGATAATTGGTGTCAAAAAATATGTTATAACATGCAAAAAGAGTTTTTAAGAATCCTTAGTATTAAAGATAAAATATTAAAGGGAATTTAAAGAAGAAGAGGGAATAATAATCTATATAAAGATAGAATTGAACCAAAAATGTTTTAATAATAAAATGAGTGATTTTATAAAAGTAATTATGGATTAAAAAGAGATTATATAGTTCACTTGAAATTGGGTTTGAATTCCAGAAGTTCCCATAAACCAAGCTTGCTTATCCAGAAGAATTGTGTAGGGAACTTTTAAAAAAAATGAATATCCCCAAAAAATAATTATGAATGGATATTTGTACATGATTCTGAAACATATAAACAAAACTCATAATATGTGAATAAAAATAAAATATAATTTCATTTTGGTAAAAATATAGAAAGAGTAACCAGAAGGAATAAAGGAGGTTTAGGTAGAATCCCTTACCATAAGTCCGAAGGTGTTCTTCACTTGATATTAATGTCCTAGATAATCAAATTGGATCCATTAATTAAATATTATATAGAACTATATATTTATATATTTGATTTATTATAACATTATTAAGTTCATTTATATCCTTTTTGATGATTTAAGAGGATCAATGTCATTATTTATGAGCGTTGGTTTCCTTGGTGTTCATGCTTAGTTTACTTGAATACATGTACGGAAGGATGTATAAAATAGGAGTAACCTTATAGAATTGAACTTATATATTATTAATGATATTTAAGATTATAAACTGGTATTATTAATTTTATGGTTTTATGTAATTATGATGAATAATTAGATAAATAGTTAATGAAAATTATTTGGGTTTATTTTGGAGGTTTTCGATCACAACGATCCCATTTTTACAACAAATTACTATCATATATACAAAATGATTCTAGAACATTAAATAATATAAACTAAATATATTATAATTTGGTTCAACCATAAAAATGGTTTCATGATCATACTTTAAGATGGTAATGGATATTGAAAACATCTTTGTCCTTGAATGTGATAAATTAACGCATCACAGATGATGTTTTATTTATTTATTGTATAAAAAGAGGGGGAAAGAGAGATTACGATGAATTATTAAATTATAATAACAAATTTATAGTATATATAAGGTAATATTGTCATAATACAATTTCTATTAGGGTATGTGAAGACATAATAACAAAATAACATGAAAATAAATTAAAAGAAAAGAAAAGAAGAATTTACCTCTTGAGTTTATCCTCCTTGAAAACCTTCTTAGGGAAAGGGATTTTGTATTTTGATGAGAAAAGAGATCCTGGTCATCAGGAAATGGCTTGGGAGGGTACTTTAGCATAATTTGGAAAATTATCAAGTCTCCAACAGGTGTTAGGAGAAGAGGTGGTGATGAGTGGTATTTACAGTGGGGGAGAGGGGTGTTTTCTCATTATTCAATTCATTAGTTTGTTATTTTACTCAATACAAGAAATAATGTTGATTATTGAGACTAAATATAGTAATTATATCATTTTATTTTGAAAAATTTGTGATTACGTCATTTTTGACTCAATTAATAGTGTATTTAACTTATAATGTATATAAACTGTAAATTATCATATTTTACTATTCATAAAAATTCAAGTTATTTATAAAAAACAAAAAAATTCACCCTAACAATTTTTTATTGTGTAGAATTAAAAAATTAACTAAATTTTATGAAAATATTTCACTAAATATTATAAATATAATTCTTAATTAAAATCACCATTTACTTGGAAAATACAAATTTTAAAAATTAAACTACTTTTCTAACACATTGAAAATTTAATTAAGGTATCATAAAATTATCTCATAATCATAAGGAATAAAAATATTAATTTATGAATTTTTTTTATAAAAAAAATTTTCTTTTAAATTATTGAATTACTCATAAAATTTTAATTAAATATTTATGACTTACAAAAATTTCAACACTTAATTAATAATTTTTAAAATATTTATTTACTTATTCTATGACATAATCATATCATATTGTTACTTATAAGATGGATAAATTTTATTTATAATTTCATTGGTGAGGTCACTATTAAATTGGCCAATTTACTATTCATAAGGGTCACATTAATATTCCAATGGTCAAGTTACTATTTTATAGGCACAAGCCCTTTAACTTCTAGAAACACTTTTTATTTCATTCATTCAAAATTTATAACTATTTTATTGTGTTCCATATGTGTTTATACCATATGAAATAATAATAATAAAGGAATTTCTATTGATAAAACCATGGGTCATTACATTCTTCCTCCTTATGGAATTTCGCCCTTGAAATTTTGTTTTACCTTCTAAGTTGAAAATAGGTGTGTGTACTTCTATTTCATTACTTGATCTGGTTCCCAAGTTTCCTCTTAGTACTTATGGTTCTTCCAAAGTACTTTTACTAGGTAAGTAGTCTTATTCCATATAACTTTATCTATACTCTCCAAGATCTTCACTGGCTGCTCCTTGTAAGAAAGATCATTCTCCAACTGTACCACCTCTGATGTCAGCACATGTGAAAGACTTAGTATATACTTCCTTAAGAGGGATAAGTAGAATACATCATGTAATTGAGACATGGTTGGTGGAAGTGTTATTTTATTGCCCACTACTCTAACTAGATCAAGGATCTCAAAGGGGCTAATGTACCTGAGACTCATCCTTCCTTTATTTCCAAATCTCATGATCCTCTTCCATAGAGATATGCAGAGGTGTACCATGTCTCCAAACTTAAACTCAAGGTTTCATCAAAAGTTTTCTACATATCTATTTTGTCAACTTCGGGCTGACTTCACCTTCCTAACCATTTCAGGTCCTAGAAGCTTATGCTAACAGACTTCATCCCATCCTACCAGTGTTCTACACCTTTTCTCATAATGGGCTTCATATGGAGCCATTTGGATGATTGAGTATAAAATATTGTTTTAGGAGAATTTGACCAGTGTTAGATGTTTGTATCACCCTCCTTTGAATTCCATAGAACACACTCTTAACATGTCTTTAAATGTCTGAATAGTCTGCTCAGATTTTCCATCAGTTTGAGGATGATAGACCGTACTAATATTCCTCTCAGTGCTCAGAGTATGTTAGAGACTTTCCAGAACTTTTAGGTGAATATAGAATCTCTATAAGATACAATATATAGTGGTAATCCATGTAGCCTTACCACTTCGTTGATGTATATCCATGTAAGTGGATCTAGTGAGACATCCTCTTGAATTGTGATAAAATGATCTATCTTTGTAAGACGATCCGTAATAACCCATATAACATTATTTCCTATGGATGTATTTAGAAGTCCATTGAAAAAGTTAATGGTGATGTTTTCCCATTTCCATATTGGTATGAGAAATGGTTTCATCATACCTTTATACTCTCTCCTTTCATCCATCACTTTTTGACAAACCAGACACTTTGATGTATATTCAGCGATCTCCGTTTTCATATTGTCCCACCAAAATTTCTCCCAAAGATCTCAATACATATTTTTTATCCCTCTATGAATATATAAGGTTGAGATATGTGTGTCATTCATACTATCTCTCTTTATCTCTGGATTTTATGGTACACATAGTTGTGACATAAATATTACGACTCCATCCTCATTGATCTTGAACTTAGAGGATTTCCCATTTCGGCCATCTTCCACCCTTTTCTGAATTTCTACATCATTTATTTGAGAATCCTTTATTTTTTCCATAAGGGATGGTTGGGAAATAATTTAAGAAAGGATTGATGAAGTTCCTCCCTTAATTATTACCATTTCCATCCATTGTAAGTATAATAAAATTAGATCCTTATCAATTCTCATCATTGATAAAGATGCAAGATACTTTCTACTTAGATCATCCACCAACCTATATACCTTTCTGGGATGGTATTAGATTGAGCACTCATAATCCTTAATGATCTCTAAACATATTCTCTAGCACATATTGAGTTCCTTCTATGTCAATATATATTTGAGACTTAGTATATATCTCACCATTCTCTCCTTAGAGATAATGCTGCCAGATTTTCAACGTGAAGATCACATTGACCAAATCGAAATCATGCGTAGGATAGTTTTTCACATTAATATTCTACTTTATTAGGGTGTAGGATATCAATTTATCATTTTTCATCATTAAAAATCCTAAAATATTATTTGGAAAATTTCTGTACACCAAAAAGAGTTATCCACTTTTTTGGACTGTGAGTACTGGCATAGAGATAAGCTTCTTTTTGATATTCTTAATTCTTTCCAAAAATTATTGAGTATAGAAAAAATTCATTCCCTTCCATTTTATTATGGTTATTGGGTTTTCAAATTGTAATAAGTTCTTCAAAAATCATCATTAATACCCTTCTAGACCATGAATGATGCAGATCTCCATTACAGACATTGGCCTGTTCTGGTCATTTATTTCCTTTATCTTGGAAGGGTCCATAGATATTCCTTTACTGGGGATAAAATTCCCCAATAATGATTATTCCACCATCCAAAAATATCATTTACTATATTTTTCAAATAATTTCTCCCTTTTCAAAGTCTTCAATATAGTATTCAAATGTTCTTCATGTTCCACCTTTCCCTTAGAGTATATCAGAATATCATCGATATAGACTACCAAAAATTTATTGTGGTAATATATAAAGGCTATATTCATTAATTACATGAATATTTATGGATCATTAATAATTCCAAAGGGAATAATTATGAACCCAAAATATCAATACCTAGTTCAAATATAAGTTTTGGTAATATCTTCCTTCATTTCCTTTTTTAGTGATATCTTGACCAAATGTCCGACTTAGAGAAATAACAGACCCCAATTAGATGATCAAACAAGTCATCTATCTGTGACAGGGGATACTTATTCTCTATTGAGATTTTATTGATCTCATAATAATCGATGCAGAGGCACATTTATCAATCCCTCTTCTTGACACAGAGGACTAGCACACCCCTTGGTGAAGTACTCGGTTGTATAAAACCCTTGTCCATATTCTGCTGCAATTTCTTCTTTAGTTTTTCTAGATCAACAGTGGCCATTCTATAAGGTATCTTTGATATAGGAAGAGATCTAGGAATAAGTTCAATTGAGAACTCAACCTATAAATTAGGTATAATACCAACCAATTCTGCACGGAATACATTAGTGTAATCCATCATGATAGGCATATATTCGAGTATGACCATATCCTTTGTCTCAATTATTTGAGGGTGATATGATTTATAAAAGATAGTAATATACACACTTGAGATGATGATTCTAAAAATGGTTCATCTTCCTACTTACACTTTTAAAGAATTTGAGGATAATTAATGATTTTAAGAGTGATCTCCCTTTCCTGAAAATTGAAGTTGGATTTGAATAAATATATCCAATCCATGCCCAAAATTGCATCAAACTCTACTAACGGGAGTATGGTAATATTTTATGAGAGGTTTATTCCACAAAAATTAATCATGGAGTATTTATATAATTTGAATACAATAATTTACCCATTATCTATTCTCAAAGATAACTCAATCTCTAAATTTTGAGGTGATGTTTGAATAGTTCTAATAAACTTGAATGATATGAGAGAATGAACAAAACCCGAATCAAATTGTATGTTCTCTATTCTTGAATGAATAACCCACGCACCTATCACCACATCATTTTCCGAATCCAAATTAGTAGTAGTGATAGAATATGTACTTCTTTATTGAATTAGATATTGTTTTTGATTGACTCTGACAAACCTGAGCACCGAGAATTGGTTTGAAAAAATGGCCATGTTCCTTGTAGTTAAAACCCTACACTACATGTTTAGTGTCGATATCAACCTTCATTTCTTCTTCCACATTAGTGGAATTACCCCTTTGGAAGTTCTTATCCAAATTCCCCATTATTTCATATTTGATCAAGGTCCTGGTTCCCTTTAGATATTTCATATGATGCTCCTTCCCACAATTTTGACATGTGGGATATTCGTTCTTCATTTTATCATTGGATTTATTTGCTGATCCACCCATATGATACTCCATTTTATAATTTTTATTCACTAGGCCCATGAGACCACTTAGAGTCTCTGATCTCTATTTCAACCATGAGGGAACAATGGAAAATCTCCTCAAAACTGTCAAAGTATCAAATAACCAAAACTTTTTTTAATCTTAGCTTTAGTCCTCTAAAGAAGAGATCCACCTTGATTTCAGTGTTCCTGACAAAACTGGAGGTGTATATTGCAAGAATTGTAAAATTTTCTTTATACACCACAATAGACTCATCTTCCTTTTTCTCAAGTTTGAGGAACTCTCTTTCTATCATTAGATGGAGGGTGTGGGGAAAATATTTATTTCATTTTTTAATGAATTCCTACCAATCCATGGAATAAATTTTCTTCATAGACTTTGTATTTTTTATTATTTTGCACCACTGATCATCTTCCCCAAAAATATGATAGTACACAATAAGAACGTTTCTTTTTCTAAGCATTAGATGACAGAGAATATATTTTCAATGGAGTTAATCCATTATTCTGTAAGGAGGGGATCAGAAGATCCACTAAACAGGGGAGGACTTTTTTGTATAAATTATTATACAACAACTTTATATCTATTAGAAGAAGGAAGGAATTACACATGATTCAAATTATTATTCATAACTTGATCTTGTTGAATAAGTACTTTTATGATGTTTTGAGCACCTGTTTCCATCATATATGTCATATAATTAGGGAAATCATCACATTTCCTATCACATTGATTGTTGGAATGTGTTCTTATATTTACCTCTATTAACTAATAAAAAATAAAGTTGAACTAGGGGATTTAATACATAGGAAATAAGTTTAAAAAGGACATATTAAACATAAAATGATAAGCTTTTAAAGGAAAAGTATATCCTAACTTGTGCTTCCCTAGGTTTCAATCTAGGTTATCCATGATCTATTTCCTAACATATATTATTATGGTATTTTTTCCCCTTAATAATAGTTTGTAATGAGCTTATGAATTTATTAAATGATATCCCCCAAGGAGTGTCAAACTAGGTGTGCTGTAAGTCCCATTATCGTGTACTTGGATACCCCAAGTCTGGCCTGGAACACCTTATCAGAGTTATTACTCCTAAGTACATATAAGACAGAACCACATCCAATTCTATTATCCAGAAAGGGATATATTTATTGTATATACAATTTACTCTACACTAGCCTATATTTAGGGATGTTTTCTCATACTTAATATTATCCATAGGGTTCTTACTAAAATGCTCTATTACTAGTCTCAAAAAATAAATAAATGATTCCTCTGATACCAAATATAATTACCCTACCCTTTTACACATATCATCACATGATTTTTATCATAATTAAACATCAGATTATATGCCACAGATCATAAATTCTATTGTCTTGGAAGACTAGGTACATAAAACTAAATACAAGAGACTAAATAAAAAATTCCTTTATTTATCATCCATTATGATCTCCTAACTTCCTTTAATACCTTACACATGCATAGGATAACATGGGGATAATATGAACATAGGGATGAGTTAAAAATCATAGTAAAGGAATAAACACAAAAATAAAGGTTAGTACATGGGTTAGCAGGCATGACATAATGATATAAAAAAGGAAAAGAACCTGATTAAACATAAGGAATCATAACATATAGAACATGGGATCATATAATCATTGAATAATAGAAATGTGTAAGAAAAATAAAACAATAATTTATCATGATTCTAGGTTCTTTGCACATATAAGAGCCCTATTCAAGGCTCATTGCACATAGAGGATCATGATTCAAAGAAAACCACCAAGACCATTGCACATGGAGCACGAGTCAAGGATAACCACCAAAATTATTGCACATAACTTCTTATGAGACTAAAAATGATGCAATACATTGGTGTGATATCTAAGAACAACCATTATAACATGTTCTTGAATATATTTTCTATATAAATAATAATACATAAGCAATCAAACGTAAACATAAGGGTTACCCATGGAAAAATTGGGTATCATAACTATGTCAAAAGGACTATCAAAAGAGAATATCATAATGGTGTCCATGAAAGGATGGATTTAAATAATACATGGAAATTAATAATGAAATATAGGAATATATCAGGATAAGTGATATCAAAATTATGTGATATCATGTAAAAATAGTACTTATGGAAGTTTAGAATTAAAATATTTTAGTGCAGTTTAAGGAAAATATTAAAGAGAATTTAAAGCAGAAAAGAAAATAATATATTATATAAAACCATAAGTGAACCAAGAAAGTTTTCATAACAAAATGAGTTATTTTATAAAATAATTTTGTCTAAAAAGTATACTATATAGTGCACTTGAATTTGGGTATGAATTTGGGAAGTTCCCTTAAATCAAGATTGCTTATGGGGAAGAATTGAGTAAGGAACCCATTAAAAACATGCATATCCCCAAAAATGGAGAATTAATAGATCATGATACATGATTTAATAACAAATACCCAAAATTTATAATATGTAGATAAAAATTATAAAGAATTTCATTTAGATAAAAAAGATAGAATGTTTAACCCGAATGAATAAAGGAGGTTTAGGTAGAATCACTTACCTTAAGTTCGAAGGTGTTCTTCACTTGATATTAATGTCATGGATAATCAAATTAGATTAATTAATTAATAAGTATCAAACCTTTTATATATGTATTTTATTTATTATAACCTTATTAAGTTCATTTATTTCCTTTTTTATTGACTAAGAGGTTCAATTTCATTGTTTAGGAGGGTTGGTTTCCTTGGTTTTCATGATCGGTTAACTTGTATACATGTACAAAAGGTTGTATAAAGTGGGGGTAATTATATAGAATTGAACATATGTGTTATTAATGATCTTATAGAGCCTAAATTGGTCTTAAAAATTATTTTTTATTGAATTTTGTTGAATCATTTGATAAATAGTTAAGGATAATCATTTGGGTTTATTTGGGCGATTTTCGTTCACATTGTTCTCATTTGGTTGAATAAATTAATATCATGTTTAAAAAATGATTCCAGAACATCTCATAATATAAAAGAAATATATTATAATCTATTTCAATGATAAAATTGTTTTATGACCAGACATGAATATGATAATGGGAATTGGAATCTTTGACATCATTGAATGTTATAAATTAACACATCACGGATGATGTTTTCTTTTTCTAGAATAAAAGTAGGGGGAAAGATTGATGATGATGAATTATTCCATTATAATAACTATATTCCAGTATATATAAGTTATTGGAGTCTTAATACAATTTGGATGAGGATATGTGAAGAGAGAAAAAGAAAAGAATTTAAAAATAAATTAAATGAAAAGAAAAGAAGAATTTAGCACCTGAGTTTCTCATCCAAGAAAACAATTTTATGGAAAGGGTTTTGGTATTTTGATGAAACAAAACCTCATGTCCATGAGGAATGGTCCTGGGAGGATATTTGAGTAGAATTTGAGCAATGCTCAAGGATTGGGAGGTGTGAGGAGAAGAGGTGGTATTTATAGTGGAGGAGATGGGTGTTTTCTCATTATTCAATCCATTAGTTTATTATTTTTCTCATGAAAAGAAATAGTGTTGATTATTAAGAGTAAATAAAATAATTATATCACATGATTTATGACCAATTATGATTACATAATCCATGACTCAATGAATATTTTATTTAACTTATAATGTATATATACCATAAATGGATGTATTTTAATATTCAAAAAAAATTCAAGTATTTCAGAAAAATCTAGAAAATCCATCATAACCATGTTTTGAAATATATAATTAAAAAATAAACCAAATTTTATAAAAATATTTATCTAAATATTAGAAATATAATTTTTAATCAAAATCATCATTTACATAGAAAATACAAATTTTAAAATTAAAAATTCATTCTAACACTTTGAAAATTTAATTAGGGTCTCATAAAATTATCTCCTAATTATAAGGATACAAAATTTTAAATTTTGATTGAATTTTATGAAAATATTTTTTTTTAAATTATTAAATTAGTCATAAAAATTTAATTAAATATTTATATCTTATAAAAATACCAAAAATTAATTAATAATTTTTTAAAATACTTGTTTACTTATACTATGATATAATTATATCATATTTTCACTTATAATACGGATAAAATTTATTTATAATTTCATTGGTAAGGCTACTATTCAATTTTCCAATTTACAATTCATAAGGGCTATATTACTATTCAAATGGTCAAGTTACTATTTAATCGGTATAGGTTTCTTAACTTCTTGAAACACATATTTTTTCATTCATTCATCATTTATAAAGATTATATTTTGTTCTCTATGTATTTATACCATATGAAATAATTATAAGAAGAGAATTTATATAGATAAAACTTTTGATAATTACATAATATATAAGAGATATAGTATGATATAATTAGATAATTATTTACCATTGTGATAAATGACAACTCGATTTAGAGAATTGGAATCTCCTTATCATTTGGACCGAGGATATTGATGATAACATCTCTTTTAGGGGATCATTGACATGAAAGTTGAGTTAGGTGGTGATCATTGACATTAGAACATCATTTCAATCAAGGTATGATGTTCTTATAATATAAACCCTATATATATAGTTGTATGACATTATTATGTGGCGTGAATGTGTATCCCCATGAGAACTATAATTAATATGATTCACAACTCGATGTGTGTTGCCTACATGACTATTTATTTATAGTAAATGATTATGAACTACCTTATTATAGCATGTGTGTTACATGTGTAGTTTATTTATGTTTGAAATTGAGTGAATAGGTTGAGATGCATGGGATATTTTCTCCCTTAGGGGGGGGGTGGATAATGTGATAGATTTACCAAGATCCATGAGATTGGGTTAACATGTGATATGTTGGATTTCCCTAGATCCCTGATACTAGGATGACATGAAATGTGTGGATTTCCCCAGAGATATCAATTAGGCCAACATGAGTGTTGTCCTTAAATGTGGGAATGCCTAGCCCCTCCAAGGGGATGTGGATAGTTGATTGGTTGGACAAGTACATCGGGCCAACATATAACTTTCCCCTCCTATATGGAGCCAAAGACGGTAAATCCATTCTTCAAGGGCTGGAATGTTTGTGAGGATGTGTGATTAATTTACATTTACTTACACATTTTTTATTGTCATGGAATATAATTTTTTATATTAAGAACTTTTGTTAAGGATAATTTGTGGATTCCTACTAGGTTTTATATTCACAACCTACATTGGAATCTCGGTGCATGTGTAAATTATTTGATCACTGATCCAGTTAAGGGAAAGGTACCTATGGTGGGAATTTTAGAAGAATCTATGGGATAGTTTGAGCTGATTCTATGAAAAAATATATCTATTAGAAGTTTTTCCACACGTTACTAAGTTTCCCACCTTCTTTAGTACACTGATCCACCATATGTGTGGATCCTTTATTATAATACCCTATGATTTTAAAAGAGTAAAATAATATTTGGTAGGGTATATGGTATAAAACAATAACATTAGAAGAGAATTTAATATTCTAATACTTTATCATATATTTATTTTTAAATAAATTCAAACTCCTTAATAGATTGCAATACATGAAACACCAATTTTTAACGAAACACGATACTCTATTATTACATTATTATTTAAGAATGATCATTATAACCTAGATGTTAAGTTAGCAAGTATGAATAATAATAAATAAATTATAAAAATAATATGGTTTATTTTTTTTAAATAAATTCAATGGAAACATAATTATTTTATGTAAAATAAGTACCATTTGAAAGGTAAAGAAATGTTTTCTGAAAAGCTGTATTTTGCTGAATGGTGGATTAGTCACACTTTGCACACATAATTTAAAATTAATTTTTACCAATTAAATGAAATTTATCAAATAAAATAAAATAATTTTTTAAATATATATCTAAAACTTATATTTGTGAAATTTTTTGATAATTTTCTAAAAATATTATTATTTTGATGAATAGTGAGAAATAATGGTATTTATTGAAAACTACTTTTCATTTAAATTTTTTACAAAGTAGAATTATATTTTAAATTTTTTTAAAGTAAAATTATATTAATTATATTAATATTTTACTAATTTAGGTCATTTTAAGTAATTTTATATTGAATTTTTATATTAAAATATCATGTACTTATGAGAATTTTCTCTATGGAAGACCACTCCTTTGTCACGTCTACAGTTCAATTTTAAATTGAATTATACCTCTTATATGAATTTAATTTAGAAAAATGGATTATATATATTTAATAATAATAATTTATATTGTATAATAATGTCAACTTAATTTTTACCATAATGAATAGTGAAAATAGTTAACATTAATTAACATGGTTAAGGTAAAAATGGGTTTACCAAGGGTTTAACTCAGTAGATAAGGGTAAAAAATAACCTAATGATTTTAAAAACATATTTTATGGATATATTTAGAACTAATAACTTATAAGGTTATATAATTGCCCATTTTTCGAGGATTTTGGGATGAGAAAAATGTGGGTATCACTTTATCTTTTCAAAAACTCCATGTTTTCTCTCACCCACTTTTAAAAGGACACCACTATTCTACCCTATTTACACTTACAAAAACCTTTGTTTTGGCTAATAAATACCAAAATAATTTCCTAATTCACTCCCCACATCCTAGATTCATTATTATTTTTATTATCCCTCCCATGAAGGCTTTATGTATAAACATAAAGAGGCTCTATGAAGAAGAGGTAAAATATTTAGACATGTGTATTTGTTTTATTTCTTCTTTTAAATCCTTAAAACTTATTAAAATATTATAATATAATAAAAAAAATATCATATATAATTATATTTTATTATTTTAATTTCATAACCCAGATCCATCTCCACTTTGAAGAAATGGGAAACCAAACCGTCGATCGTGTGTACGACATACTACAACCTCATGAACCAAGGTAATTCTTTTTACATCACCAATTTTAAAAGTTGAATAAAAATATGGAATTAACATATTTATGTGATATTTAAAAAATTATTATTTTTATACAAAAATTTTATCACATCTAACTACCTACTATCCATTTTATGGGGGGTACAATAATGTCGCTCGTGTGTACGATGGACTACCGCCTCATTAAACAATGTGCTTCATTTTTCACTTACGGTTTTCTTGAAAGGCAATAAAGTTAAATTTAATGAATATATCTTATATTTATGATAAAAAAATAATTATATAAATATAATATCCCATATAACTTCTTACTTTCCAATCCCTCAAAAAATAATAACATCGCTCATACGTATTTGTGGACTACCAACTCCACATAGCGATGCAAAATGTTTTCCATTTTATTTTTACATGGATAGTAATAAGTATGTATAGGATTAATAAAAATACAATGTATTACATAATAATTATTCTATAAATATCACTTAATATTTATGTTCCTTTTGTTTCATCCTTCAAGAAAAATAAAAACGACATTCATGCGTATGTACGACCCACCGTTTCCATGAATGGGGTAATCCATTTTATATATTTTACTTTTATAAAATAATATAAATACATATATAATGAATATATAATATATATATATATTTTTAAATTATTTATATTATCTAAACAATATCAAATTAAATGTTTCAAAATTACTAAAATAAAACATACCTGTAAAACGAAGCAATTATCAAACGAAACAGTGATTTTAACAAAGATCTCCTAATAAATGAGTGATAAAATATTATAATTAAATCATATATGGTATGATATATAAGTGTATGGGTATGTAATAGATTTATAATAAACCTAAATTTATTATATACTAGGTTTATACACATACTATGGAAGTCCAACTTGATGTAAGGGTTTCTCATCCCACTTTTACTTCAAAGAGACATATGCCACATTCACCACTTATTCCATTGTGTGGTGCATGTAATTCCCATTTTAACTTTTATATAATTAATATATTTATCTTTATGGTATTTAAATTTTAATTTTAATTTATTCTTTTCATGCGGTTTATGATTCAAATGATACCAAAATGGTAAGTGTTTTTTTCATAATCTCATCATTATTCGGGATTGTTTTTAACTATGTCTCCAATGTGGTAATTATTTCATATTTATATCTCAAAATCAGTATATTTTAATCTACTAAATTTATTCCTGAATTATTTCAAGTAACAATACAATTTTACCACACTTTGGTAATTAAAATTAGGGAGAAAATGTTTTTTAGAAAATACGACATTATTTCTCTCTTTGTTTGAAAATCCCTTTTCATCCAAATGTATGTTTTATAAAAATTATTTGGAAATATTTTAAACATATTAAAATAATTTATTAAATAAATTATTAAAAAAATTTAATTTCTAATTTTTTTTGAAAATAAATCATCATGTCATTTACGAAACAAGGCCTATTTGGATTTTAATAAAAATGTGAAATGAATATATATTTTAACATGTATGACATGATTTTTTTTCACCATATGGACCATTAAATATTTTATAGATTATTTTAAAAAATTTTAAAAGTTTTTTTCCAATAAAATCACTTTAATAATATTTTTGAACTTTTTTCAAAAATATTTTCCATGTAAAAATATTATTTTCCTGAAAAATGTTTTTAATGACATTTTTTTGGTATTTGTATTCATGAATAACATAAAAACTTTAATATAATTATTATAAAATAGGTATATTTTGTATTAATATCATCCTTATACTTTATTTGGATGGTTTATGATCTGTTTGATTGAGGATGCACAATTTTTTTACCATTAACCATATTACTCTAGATGGTTTATGAATATTTTTATTTGATTGGGGGTAAGTAATAAAATTTAAAAAGTTAGTTTTTAAATTTGAATATTTATGTTGATTATGTTTCACCCCTTTTATATGACGAATGAATTGGAATGAAAGAAAGATGGGTGGGGACTAGTTATAGATATCCAATCGATGAAATGATTGGTCTCATGAGAAAAATCAGTTGGCCAAATTAGACAATAATCTACCCATATATTTAAATTATCTTTTGAAAAATCTTGAAATCATGTTATAGGCACCCAATATTTTAGATTCCCTAATTATGAGATCTCTTATTGATATATAGGAGATTATTCTATTAGTTATAATTTCCCTATATATATTTAAATCTTATGTGATTATTTTTAGGTATTTATTTGATCATAATTTATTTCTACCATATTATGATAATTTTATTAAGTATATGTCATGTGTTTCTATTATACACCTTTCCATATTGATTATTATTATTTTTTAAAGATATATTCTACTGTAAAATTTTCTTACTGAGCATCCAATATCACCCTTTTCTTATGTTTTATTTTCCCGAAGATATGAAGGAGTGTTTGGAATTGATATACAGGGATACACTATAAGGAATAATGACATTATCAAAGAAAACACTTTGGGTAAAATGTACTGTGAATTTCATGTATTTATATATTTTACTAAAACTACTAAGATATTTGGTAATTCAGAATATGAATTAATATTTCTAGTGACAATATAATAAAGTAACCACTATATTTGAGAAACTAGATTTGGGTTCTTTATAGTTGGTTTAATAGGATGTTTATTAGAAATATTGGTAACTAGATTTATGAAAACATATATTTGGAAACAAGAACCTATGATAGAATTTGAATATGAGTATATTTTACCGTCCTAAAGTTATGTAAAGGAAGATATGATATTAATTTTCTTATTAATACATCCTTATTTGAATACTACAAGTGGACTTGGTTTTGAAAAAGTTATACCTAGGGATGATAACTCCGAAAAGAGAGCATCGGGATTTGAATCGATCGTCACCTAGAACATGAAATCACGCCTTACTACACATCTGTTGTGACACTCCTAGAGGATATTCTTAGGATAATTCATATTTTATTTATAAACTATTATAAATTATTTTAACATATCTTTATGATTTAAAAAATTTCCCCAAATAAACCGTGTTTTTGATTTTGATATTAGCCGTGCATAATTTTTCAATTTATGTAAAGAGTTTCACAATTTTTGGGATTATAATTATTATTGATAATGTTCTGATCCAATATAGTGTATTCCATTGTTTATAAATGAAACATAGTACAAGGAATGTGCATTACATCAATTCATGTAATCCAAAGAGTAATAATGATTGTTTCTTTGATATGATTAAGACAATATTTTGAAGGGAACTAGTCTCCCAAACATTATCATCGTAAAATTAAAAAGTATCATGTGATATAGAGACAGAGAAACAATTCTCTAACTAAAATGGATTATAAGTAAATAAATATAAGATGAGGAAGATAAAGTAAACAAACAAGGGGAAGACGAGAATGAATTTTTTTCCCACATGTGACAATTGTAGAAAGAAAGACATTGGTACATTCTTGAATGGAATGTGAGTTTTCTTCATGTCTAAATAGAAATCACATAAGGTGTGTGAATAAAAGGGTAATAAAGAAAAATTTTATGGTTAGTTTTTTATCTATAATTGTACGGGGCATTATGTAAACAAATTCCCCAAGCATCAAGGGAATAAGCCTCAAAATAATTCAAGTGATTATAGTCCAAATAATGATATTACTATGACCAAAGTGGAATTATTAAAGTTATTCTGTTTTTGGATTCATGAATTATGGTATATAATTATTTTATAAATTATATTTTTTTAATAAAAATTATGAAATTTATAAGTATTGTACTATAATACCTTTTCATTATGGATTTGATAACATATGTTGAATGGTACTGATGACTAAGAAAAGTGATTATGTGGGAAACTTAAATTCATTAAAAACAAATTATTGAGAGAATATAAAGATTGATATGTTCTTAATGTTGATATAGTAATGATAAAGAGATGTTTATGTAATAGTATTTATGTCCTTGAATTTTTTTTAGTGATTTTATGGTTTATCTTATCTTTAAGGGAGTTTACTGCATGTTTGGATTTATGGGATATATTTGACAACCTCATATTTTATTATTAGAAGCATGTATATTTTCATTAAGGTTTTATAATGATAATGTTATTAAAATATTTTTAACTTGACATTAATAAGAACCTTTTGTTTCTTGGATAATATAATGTTTATTTAGTAACCTTCCTTATAAATTTGGTAGTACATATTTTGGATGATCCTTAAGGTTAACTATTTATGGAATGAATTATGTTTAACTTTGGGTGTTATTGGATGAAATTTTCTAATCATTTTGGTTTTAGTAAAGATAAGAGGAATAATTTTTTACCCTTTTATGGATCTTATGAACTCTTCAAAGTTAATTTTAGTTCTTTAGGCATAAAAAAATCATTTTTAGAAATTCATTTATTAGAGTAAGAGATGAGGTGAAAATTAATCAAATAAAAAAAAGATGAAATTGTACTTATGAAATAGAAATATATCAATGAAGTATATTTCATTATATTATTAGATAGTAAAGTAATTCCTTAACTCTAAAAAAATATCTTAAAACAAAAATGTTAGTCAAATACATTAATTTCTGATAAACTGATGGTCCTTTCACCATTTACAGATGTATGGTTTAATGTTCATTAACCTTATTTGGATCACCTAATTTATTGTGATAAATTATCTATATCAATATCTATAACTATTGACCCTTTTCGTCCATGTCTATATCTTTAATTCCAATCTATGTTCTCCTACATAGAAACCTAGTTATGTGATTATTCTAGACGACTTTCATAATTACCTTTCTCTTTTATAAATTGGATGTTTTATTAACCCTTATCAAGATGTATGATTTCAATAATTTTATTTTTAAATGTCAAAACCTTGATTACAAATATGAATATTAAATATCAATGACATAATTTTTTCGGGGGGGGGGGGGGATATAACACCCCAGGATAATAGGAACATCATATTTGGTAGGCTATATGATATGAAACACCAATATTATAAGATAATGTAACACCCGAATACTTTAATATATATTTATTTTAAAGTAAATTCATCCTCTTTTATAATTTGAAATTCACACAACACAGGGTTTGAATGAAACATGATACTCTTTTAAAATATTACTATTTAAACTTGGACATTATAACATAGACATTAAGTTGGAGGTTATGAATAGTAATAAATATATTTTTAAAAAAATATATGGTTTATATGTGTATAAAATTAACTAAATGGTTATATATTTATAATAAATTAAATAAGAACCATACGAAATAGAATGATTTTTTTATGAAAAACTATATTTTTCTGAAAGGCAGATTAGTTGCGCTTTGTGCACATAATTTAAAAATAAATTTTCTATTAATTTTAGATATTTTTTAAGAAAATAAACTTATTTTTTTAATATACATGTAAAAAGTATCATATGGTGAATTTGTTATTATTTTCTGAAAAAGATTAATTTTTTTAATGAATAGTGAAAATACTAATTTTTATTGAAAAAAACATATTCATTTAAAATATTTACAAAGTAAAATTATATTTTAAATTGGTTTTATTATAAAATTAGTTCAAATATATTAAAATTCAACTAATTTTTTCATCTTAATCAATTTTATATTGAATTTTTATATTGAAGCATTCTATACCTATGATAATTTTCTCTTTGGAAAACCACTATTTCGTCGAGACTGCAGTTTAATTTAAAATTTAATTATGAAACATTTTGTGAATTTAATTTTGAAAAATAGCTTCCATATTTTAAATAATACCAATTTATATTATCTAATTACATCAAATTAATTTTTTATCATATTAAAAAGTAAAAACAGTAAAAATTAATTACCCTGGTTATCCTAAAAATTAGTTTACCCGAGGGTTAAACTAAGAATATATCAGTTAAAAATGACCTAAAACCTGTAGAAAACCTATTTTATGGTCCTATTTAGACTTTATAACCTATAATTATTTTTAATGATGCATTTTGGATCATTTTTCATTTTAAAAACATGTGTATCACTTTTTGTTTTTAAAAATTCCATGTGTGTCCTCTCCCCCACTTATGAAAGGACACCTCCTATACTCCTCATTCAACACTTAAAAATCCCTTTGGTTTATAGAATAACTACCAATATAAATTCCTTAATTCACTCCCCACATCCTATATGAATTATTTCTATTAGTAATATCTCTTAATAATCCATTATGTATAAATCTAAAGAGACTCTCCGAAGAAGAGGTAAAATTACTAAACACGCATATTTGTTTCATTTATTCATCCACTTCATTAAAATATTATTCAACTATGTTAATATAATAGAAAATTTCTATAATATAAAATTATATATTATTATGATAATTTTATAAACCATATCCATTTACAGTTACATCAAATGGGAATGTAAATCGTCGATCGTGTGTACGACGGACTACCGCCTCATGAACCAATACAATTCATTTTCAATAAAAAATATTAAAGAATGGATATAATGACATGTTTATCATATTTATAAAATATTTATTAAATTATTATAATTATATAATTATGATATCACATATACCTACTTACTTTCTATTTAATGGGTGATACGATAACGTCGCTCATGTGTACAAAGAATTACCGCCTTACAAAACGATGCGATTCATTTTTCACATACAATTTACATTAAAAGTATTAAGGTAAAATTTAATGAATATATGTGATATTTATGGTTTAAAAAAACTTATATAATTATAATATTATATATAACTTTTTAACTTTTATTCCGTTAAAAAACAATAATGTCTCTCGTGCGTATGTGTGGACTACCGCCTCCACACAACAATGTGAAATATTTTTCATTTTATTTTTACATATATGATAATAAGGATTTATTGGATTAATATAAATTATTTATTTTAAATATTAACAATTATATAAATATTAATTGAAATTTATTTTCCTTTAATTCTATCCTTTTAGAAAAATGGAAACAACGTTCATGAGTATGTGTGACCTACCGTCCCGATGAATGTTGTAATCCATTTTCTATATATTACTTTAATATATTACTATATGTAAATTTAATATTTATACATATGAAATTTATATCATAGTTATAATTTTTTATATTATTTAACCATGATCAAATTGAATGGACCAAAATAACTGAACTAAAACATACATGAAAAACGATGTAATTATCACCTGAAACAATGTTTTTAACAGATAATTGTTAATAAACAAGTGATAAAAGGATATAAGTAAATAAAATATGCTATGAGATAATTTATAATGGATATTAAATATATTTATAATAAACCTATATTTATTATACTAGAGGTTTAAACAAATATTAAGGAATTCAAACTTGAGGTAACAGTTTCTCGTCTAAATTTTACTTCTGTGAGACATACACCATATTCACCAATTATTCTGTTGGGTGATTTATGTACTAACCATTTTGATATTTTATTTAATGAATATATTTATATTAATTATATTCAATTTTTCACTTGAATTTATTCATTTTATAGGGATTATTACTTAAATGTTACCAAAGTGTAATGGTTTATTTCACAATCCCGTCACTATTACTGATTCCTTTTTATTTGAGTTTACCTTTTCTGAATTATTTGTTATTATTACCTTAAAAATAGACTATTTTATTATCCTATAGTAATTAATGTACTTTTTCTAATAATATTATATTTTTTTCTACTCTTTAGCACATAATATGATTGAGAAATTATTTTTATGAAAATTACTTTATTTTTCCCTTACATCGAAAACCCCTTTTCATCAAAATCCATAATTTCCTATTTTTTTAAAAATTTCCTGAACCTTTTATAAATGATATATTAAATATTTTTTACCCATTTTGACCTTTTATTATCTAAAAGGAATATTAATAAAATTTTCTAAAAAGACATGTTTCGATTTTAACGAAAAAGTGAATGAAATCTTTATTTTAATGTATACTACATGTACTGAATCTTCAAACATCATTAACACCAAATTTTTTAAAGATAATTTTAAAATTTTAAAATTTTTATTTTTAATTTAAGTTATTTTCAAAGAAAATTATTTTCAAAATATTTTTTGAATATTTTTTTAATAATTTTCAAAGTGAAATGTTTATTTTTTTAAAAATGTTTTTATGAAATTTTTATGGTATTTATATTCTTCAATGAAATGAAACATTTTTATACTTTTGATATAGTAGGGATATGATTTATTTATATATACTTATACTTTCTTTGGATGGTTTTTTATTTTTTTGACTGAGTATGTACAATTCTATAACCATTCACTATTTTACCCTGGATAGTTTATGATTATATTTATTTGATTGGGGTAAGTATTAAAATTTTGTACACCAGTTTTTCAAAATAGATATTTATGTTGATTATGTTTCACCCCTTCCATATGATAAAAGAATTAGAATTAATATATGATGGGTGGGTGCTGTTTATAGATATCCCCTCGATGCATCAACATGTCTCACGAGACAAATCAGTTGGTCTAATTAAACGGGATTTTACCCACATATTTGAACTATCTTGTAAAAGGTCTTAAAATTATTTGACAAATATATAGAATTATGTATTCTATTATTATTATATAATTTATTTTTGTTCCTATGATTATTCTATTAGTTAGAATTTCCAGGGATATGTTTCAAGATTATGTGATTATTTATATAGATCTATTTGATCATCATTTATTTCTGTTATATTATTTCTAGTTTATTGATTAAATGGTATTTGGTTTAGTTATTTAACATTATATATTAATTAATCTATTTATTCATGATATCATCAACTATATGATTTCCTTTAGTAAGTATCTGATCACAAAATTTCTTATGTTTTACTTTCCAAATGATATCAGGAAGTGTTTTGTGATTGATATGCATGGATATGCTATGAGGAATAATAGAATTATCAAAGAATAAAATTTGTTTATTTGATGTTTTAAAATGTAATTTCAATTTAAATCATGTATCTAATTTAAAAGGACTACTAAACTATTTAGTCCTACAAGATTTGATTCCTTGTATCTAGTGACAATGTAATATATTAACCACCGACTCAAGCCTTCTGGAGTTTGAGCCTTTAATTTTTTTTAATTGGATTTTATGATTGACATGACATATTTCTATAACATGGATTTGATACCTTTATCCTACATATTTTTTTTCTAATTATTTTTTATTTTCCATTATCATTGTTATTATTATTATTTTGCTTCTATTGTATCCTCTATTAGATATCTTTTAATAAGGGAATCGTCTCCCAAGATGTCTCGCAAGACATCACCTATAGTTAGAAGCATCTTGTGTACTGGGAGGTGTGTATGGAACCTGTGGAAATATATCCCAGACATAATGATTTTGGTCGAGGTATTAGAAAATGGTATCAGATCAGAGTTTTCTTCCATTGTTTTTTCATGATTCCAGATGTGGTAGAAATGAGATAGGATGGTTGAGACTAGGTCAGAGGAACTGTGTCAATTCATTTCCAATACTATAAAATGGATCTACAAGTTTTTAGGAATGTTGGTTGATGTTATTGTTGTTCATTGTTACTATTTATTTATATCACCTTGAGCGATGCACATAGTGTTGATATTCTGATTTATAGGATTTTGGAAGTGTCCATGCATCAAGATTAGACACATATGATCAAACGTTACATGAATATTACATGAATTATATATGACTAAATTAATTAAATTCCTACTTAAAATTTTGATTTGTTCAATGGTGGTACATTGTTTATTATATTTAATTATACAAACATGAGAATACTATTATTTGTTTGGATATATAGATGTGAATATCATGAAGTTATAAGAGACTTGGAATCAGCCTTCGGTAGTGCTAAGGGGGTTGTACCGTGTGTTTGTGGGTAGCCTCATAAGATGATTGTATTGATTTATTTTCCTAAAGTGTGCATGTAGACTATTACATAGTCTTCATAGACTGATTGTTAGAGATTTTTTAAGAGTTTTTTTGAATTTCAAAAAATACCTCCTCAGAAACATATTATGGAACCAATGAAGAAAGCTTATTAGAACACTACTATAATAGGTAATTCATTTGTTACACCACTTTATGTATAAGAGGGTGCATCTAGGCATGATTCGACATCTTCCATAATAGTATATGCCATAAAACTGATTAAAAATAGAATCCTCTATCAAGATCCTTCTTAGGATAGAGGAACTCAAAGGTCAATAGTAAATTACACTCTTGACATTCATCTCCAGTATCCCCTATATTCTAGGGAATTTGAGGCCCCCAGGAGGCTAAAGATAAGAAATACACCGTTGAGTGGATATTAATCTTCGTGGAGGCTTTTATGGATTAAAAGGTTAAACTTGCTACTTTTATACTCTAAGGAGCATCTAGGTGGTGCTGGGTAATCATTAATTAAGAAGGAAAACATGAGTGGATGTTATTGGAAAACATAAAGGACCACTTCAACAAGAAATTATTCACGAACAAACAGAAGTTGGATCATGCATAGGAGTTCATGGATCTTTATCTAGGGACTATATCAATATATACTTATTCTATATGATTCACTGAGATTATTTGTTTTTTTGATTTTTTAGTTAGTAATGAGGAATAAAATTATATGAAGATTTATTATATGGACCTGACCTTAAATCATTACACAATCATGAATTAAATGAATAATTCACATTGAGGATCTTTTCAGGTTTAGAAATTTAGAGAATTAGGACATAACTATTACATCTCAATGATTACAAAGTAGACAAATCTACTCAGCTTCCATTTTTTCACAAAATAAAAACTCTTAAAAAAGAAACAGGATTAGTTCCATGTTTTAGATAGCATGATATTTCCTTGATCCCATCCTAGACCCTATTCAGCCTTATGTCATAGGAAAAACATTGAAAAAACATGGGATGATAATAAAAATCTTAGTAAGGGATAAAAAAATACGGAAAGAAAACATTAGTCCATGTATACATAAGAATAAATGAAATAATACATTACTCATAAAACATAAGCACATTAACACAACTCATGAAATCATTAGATTTATGAATAAATCATAGAAATCATAAGACATAAAGGTAACTTGAGGCATTCATAACATTCTTACGTAAGTAGTAATCCTCATGGTTACGTTTGGAATACCCATCATAGTATATTTCCTAAATCTTTTATAAGAAACCTTAGAATTTTACTCCTTCATGTTACCCAATGCATTGGAGAGCTATCTCAGGATCACCTGCCTTTAGTTTATCACAGAACCACCCATCTTCATAAGCAATGCCCAAGAACCATAACATAATCATATAACATAAAACATGCATAAAAGAAACATAAAATTTCCACATTTCAATCACAAGATATCAATACAACAACTTGATATAATAAAAACATTATTAAAACCATTTTCAATACCAAAATAAAGTAAAACATGGTATTTATTTTTCATTTAAAAAGTTAAGTCTTGTAGATGAAGCCGAAACTCAAATAATGGTCACGATGACGGAGAAGTCGTTGTCGCCACATACGTAGGACAAAAACATTCCTTTTTGTCATTTAGTAAAATGATTCATGTAAAAATATTCCTTTTGAATGAAACTAAAAGTCAAAAGGTATTATTATACAAATAATAAAACAATGTCATATATAAATTTAAGTATGCCTCAACGAAAGGAGATGGAGACGAAGTCCCTTACAAAGATGGTATCCTTAGATTAAGGATAAATCAATTACATAATTATGTGTGACAAATATAAATACAACCAATATAAGTGGATATTATATTTAAAACAATCAGAGTTCATCCAAAAATATTCATAGTATGACAAAATCAAGAAGTAGATATTTAACCCAAAGAATTGAAATTGGGTTAAGAAGTTCCCTTACAGAAATTCGACAGCCCAAAGGCGTCACTTTAAAATTCAGAAAATGAGTTGATGAAAGATAAAAAGGGTATCCCATCACTTGAAAATAAAATTTATAGAAATAAATACATATAAGAACCTATACCTACATTAAGAAGATGAAAATTAAAAGACCTAACAATATAAGTCTTTTAAAAAGAGGAGGGTGAAAGAATCCCTTACTGATTTGGGTAACTTTCAAAACGTACACCCCATGAAAGAATGACCATACAATACTGATGTAAATACCCATAAATGAGAGTATATTACACAAATATTATAATAATGGTCAGTACATACACCACTCAAGGAGATAGTGGCAAATATAGCATGAGTCTAATGGGAATAAAAAGTGAGATAAAACCCCTTACATCGTTGTAATCAATCAAGTCGTATGAACAAAAGATAATAAGAAACAAATGAATCACAAAATACCATGAATATAAATATAATCATGATAATATATATCAAATGGTAGTATACAATACACCACATGCAATAAACAATTTGCGAACAATGGAAATCTCATGGAATTAATGGTGAGATAAGAAATCCCCTTACCTCAAGTCCGACTTGTCTTGTTCGTTTCTTTATATTCTTGAATAATAAACTTTGGTCAATATATAATTTCTTAATGACATCCTTTAATGTTTATTATTCAATTCATATAAAATATTATCATGTTATAATAATTAGTTAATTATGTGAGTTCATATCATACGTTTTTTTGAAGTTCGGTACATGAGTCAACAATGAACTTGTTTAAAGAGAATTTCCCATGTAGTTATAAGTACATCATCTCCATAATCGTATTAATGATTTAAATATCATATATATCTATTATATATTTATTTTATAATATTCCATAACATTTGGAGATAAAAATTGAAATGCACCGTTCATGGAGACGGTATGCCGTACGTACGTATGAACGCTACTTTCATTTATTTTTCATATTAAAGGAATTAAAACTAAATGAGACATATATATATATATAATAATTCTAGTGTAATTTATATTTTATATAGGTAACACAAGTTCATTAATTAAATTATTTATAAATTCTATTTTTGGGATCAACGAGTCACATCACTTGAGGGGGCGGTTGCCCACCATTCCTCAGATGAAATTATCGCAGTTCCACAACATGAAAAGCATAACGATGTGATTTAAAAATAAAATTCATAAGCATATAGAAAACATAAATACCATATATATCATATATAAATAAAGTGACATCATAATGGCCACCATGAAATGTGTTAGAATATTGAACAATCATCATTTCGTGAGGTTGTAATTCGCCACTCACAGAAACAGTATGTTCTTTAACCATTAGACGGATGTGTGTTAAGTGTAGGTAGAATCCTTATAATAAAAAAATCCTAGTATATTGAGGATACTGGTGTTATTATGGGATAAAATGAAAATAAGATAGTTTTGAGTTAAGAATGAATATAAAATAATGAAACTCGAGAGAAGACATTACCTCTAAATCGGGTAACTCTTTTGGATTTGAGCCAAAGGCTTCCTTGGAAAGACTTATGCCCAATGTGAGGCTTCTAGGAGTTATAGAGGGATTTGGAGAGATAGTATGAGAATATTTTAGAATATCCAGGGGCTTGAGAGGTGTGGGAAAGGGGGTAGGGGTGGGGGCCTTTTAAAAGAGGGAGGAGGGTCACTTTTGGATAGTCTTGAAATGTTATTTTATTATAACATGATTTTTGGATTTTAAAGGTCCCAAAATGATATATTTTCAGGATAAGGTGATAAGTGTTCGAAATCCACCAATCCAACAGGTTTTCGACAAGTGTATGTTTTAGATTTTACCTTATCTTTTCATTTTATTTAAATGGTTCATTAATGAGGTAATCACTGCATCATCATGGTGTCACAAATAAATTTATTTATTTAATGTCTAAAAATTATAAAAAAACACCATGATGTAGGAAATATATTTATCTTTCCAATGACTATATATATTCTAAGATATAATTTATTTAATCAAAATTAAATATTTTTTTTTACTTAGGATATACTAACCATTTTTATATATCTCTTTTTTTTTTAAAATGTCATAAATGTCACTATCACGCCCATGTGACTCCATGGGTCCTCAAGTTTGGTATAAAGCTTCCCATGGTCGGACATTAATCAAAAATATTATTTTGACACATTTTTGGGTCATTTTATATTATTATGATATTATTTTATTTCTCTTAACTACCTGATTACTAATTAATCACGACAATTAAGAATAATTACCTTCGTTACTATTCATAAAGTCCAAAAAACAAAAGAGTATTAATTAAATAATTTGTACCTTATGATTCCAAATATGGAATCGATTTTAACAAATTCCAAACACAAAAATTTGAGTAATTAATTTAAAAAATAATTCATGTTGTCACAACAAAAGATCGGTTTTAAAGAAGTAAAATTTATCAAATGATTGACTTGTTTTTACATCCAATTAAAAAATAAAATTACTTCCAATGAAAAAAATTATATTAATTGAAAAAAATATAATTCAATTACACTTTAAAACCAATTAAAAGGAAAATATTACTATATAATTAAATTAGATGAAAAAGCAGTTTTGAAGTAAATTGCAGTATTTTTCACTATTCATTAATAATGAACATTTGTCAGAAAAATACCAAAAATTTATCCAAGGTAAATTTGATATTCCAAATTCAAAAATGATGTAAATTTTACCAAATTAAAAAAATATTATTTTAATTAATTAATTTCATAATTAATTCCCACTTTCAAAACAAATATCGTGTTTTTAAGAAATAATATTTATCGAAAGATTGAGTCTTGTTTATGAACAATTTAAAAGTGAAATTAATTACAATAACCACCATTGGATTAAATGGTAAAAATATATTTTAACTACACTTTAAAACCAATTTAAAAGATAATATAACCATATAAATAAATTATATTAAAAGGAGTTTTTGAATTAAAATACATCATTTTTACTATTCATTAAAAAATGAACTATGTCGGAAAAATAATTTTTTTTACACAAAGTAAATTTTGATATCCTAATTATAAAGAAGGATTTTATTTTTTCATATATAACATATAAAATTAAAAAAAGTAGTTTTAAAAAGGTTTCTCCTTTAAAATGCTGTTAATCAACCTTTTAACGAATATTAGAATATTTATACTTAAAATTAGATTCATTCGCATTTTAAGCCTCTATAATTTATTTGATAATTGTTAAAATATTTAAAAAACACATATAACCATTTTGTAGTTAGTCTTGTTCATTTACGCCATTACAATGGCTAAGCATTAACAACCATTTAAAATAATATTATTATATTATTAGTGTGCAACGTAAGATTTCAAAGAAACTCGTTGTTGCATATTGGGTATGCCATCAAACATAACATTCCCTTTAAAGAAATATTAAAATTTTATTCACAAATATTAATAAATATGAAAATGTCATATTCTTTATTTAACTGGGATGTTACATCTTTCTCCCCTTTTGGGAATTGCATCCTCACAATTTTAAAATTGGGCTCGGAAATGTCATTGAAAGCCCCACATCAGAAAAGGAGTAAATTAAATTATAACTTTAAAAGAAAGAAAGAAATGTACAAAGGTCACCCGAGAAAATAGATAATAGGATTCCATGACAACATGGATATTGAAGAGAAAACAAAGGTTCAAGTTCTGATGGAGAGTGATAGACAATATGTCTAGGAGAATGTTAACCACTAAAAAATCACAAACTTGTGATGGGTTAAATGGTATTTGATTCTATAATATGAAAAGTTAACTGACAAAATTTTTGTTTTATGTTACTTTTCATAAAGGAATTTATTTATGAGTTTAACTAAAACATAAGGAAACATACTTACTTGTCATGTAGAATTTAATCTTTTACTAGATTTCTAACACAAACTCATATTTTCTCTAAACGATGAGTATTTAGGATGAATTTTTCACATTAAGAGCGCTATAATCAAATTCTTGAGAATCACCTAATTCACAAAATATGAACTATATATTTCCCATGTCTTTAGACCTTAACCAAAACCAAAATTTTTAGTACAAGATCAGATAATCCCCAGAAGGATAATCCTTTATTAAAATAAATACTACTATTAATCTCCCAAATTCAACAAAAAGATCCCAAGGTTAAAGAAAGACCATTAAATAAACAGATATCCATAAAATTTATTCAAGGTAATCCAAACTAAGATTGAAAACCAAATCTCTGAAGGATTTAATCACATTATATTCCAAGGTAAATATTAACATTTATCTCCAAATAACATCAGTTACTATTAAAGTCTCATACAAAAAATTAATTATCCTAATTAAATATCCACCATGATAGGTTAATCATTTCCCAAAATCAACTTATTCCTGATTCATAAAATCATCTAACTAAAAATAATTGGTCATACTAACCAGGTACTTCACGTAGTCTAGTGGTAGGCAACAAATACCATTCGCACTTTGGTTGTTGGTTCGATTCCTGTAGCTTCATTCGACACGATAGGTTGTCACAAGGATTGCATGTTGTCCCTTTTCAAAAAATACATAATTTTATAACATTCCCAAAAAGAGATAAATTCATCAAAAATAAGCATAACATATTTTAACGACAAAGGATATCTAATGACTTTTGTTTTGCATCCCAAAATGTATTAATTGGTAATTACCCCAAATTCAAGGATCATATAAACCCAAATGGTTCTTTATAACTATATCCATAGAAGAAAAGATAATTATGCCTTGAATAAAATTTTATAATATCAAAAATCAGGGTAACACATACTATAAAAATCCTTCTAATATAATATCATCATCAAAAGAGACTAAAAACTTTTAAGAATTTCACCATCCTAAAATCTACCATAACTCTTGAATCACTTATATGTTGACTTATTACTCATTCAACATTATTCATGATCCATTAACCATTCCTTTCCAAATTATTCTGAAATACTTCTTTCCTACAAACAAAATCATGAATCTTATCCTAAGATACAATAATAGGAAAACATATATTAAGAAATAATCCATACCTTTCATTGGTCATTGTCGGTTTCTTCATCCTTAATTGGAATGAAATTAGGTATTGGTAAATGAATATTTGTACGATCCTGGTGACCACATCCCCAAAACTTCTTCCTAGGACATGTTTTTTCATAATGACCATGCAAACAACATTTAAAACATTCAATTGATCCTTTAGAAATATCTTCTTTCACTTTCCTAGAGTCAACTAGATTCTTCCTTTTTTCCATGGTAGGTTCTTGCTTTATGACCTTAATTTCCACATCTATAGCATCTTTCTGTCCCTCTGAAACATTTTCCTATGTGTTTATTTCCACATATTTGACACATAATTTTCTTAACATTCTTACCATTATGATTATTACCCGAACTTCCATAGGGATTTGTTTCTCGCTGATATGATGCCTTATAAAAATCACTAAGGTTTAGGTGGTCAATCACGACTCCAGATAGTTGGATGATAATAACCACAAGAGTTCTCATTATAGCTCCCATATCATTCAGTTTCTCATTCAGAAAACTGTCACAGTTTTCTTCCCAACCACTATTACTTTGGTGCCAGCTAGATCCATCAATTTACTAAAACCAAAAAGTTCACTGTGAGTATATCAGTAAAATCATCATATATTACTAAGATATAATTATTCATGTTATCTTAAACTCATTCACTTTATTTAATAAAACTATGACTCTTTCGGAAATCCTAACCATTATGGTAATGTCACTTAAGCTTAAAGAATACCCTAACCTCTAAAGTTATCTAAACCAACCTTTGATACCAACTATAAGGACCCAAGATTAATACATTACATAATCATGAATTAAATGAATAATTATCATTGAGGATCTTTTTTGGTTTATATTTTTAGATAATTAGGACATAACTATTACATCTCAATGATTACAAAGTAGACATATCTACTCAGCTTCCATTTTTTTTTCACAAAATAAAAAATCTTAAAAAAGAAACAAGACTAGTTCCATGTTTTAGACATCATGAAATTTTCATGATCCCATCCTTGACCCTATTTCACCTTATGTCCTATGAAAAACATTTCAGAAACTTGGGATGATCATAAAAAGCTCAGTAAGGGATATAAAAGTACAGAAAGAAAACATTAGTCCATGTATACATAAGAATCAATGAAATCATATTTCACTCATAAAACATAAGCACTTTAACATACCTCATGAAATCATAATATTTATGAATAAGTCATAGAAATCATAAGACATAAAGGTAACTTGAGGCATTCATAACATTCTTACATAGGGAGTAACCCTCATGGTGATTTTTGGAATACCCATCACAGTATATTCCCTAAATCTCTTTGGAGAAACCATAGATTTTAACTCCTTCACGTTACCCAATGCGTTGGAGAGAAATCTCGGGATCACTTATCCTTAGTTTATCACGTAACCACCCGTCTTCATAAATAATTCGCAAGAACCATAACATAATTGTATCACATAAAACATGCAGAAAGAAAACATAAAATTTCCACATTTCAATCACAAGATATCAATACAACACATTGATATAATCATAACATTATCAAAACCATTTTAAATACCAAAATAAAGTAAAAAATGGTATTTATTTTTCATTTAAAAAGTCATTTCTTATAGAAGAAGCCGAATCTCAAATAATGGTCACAGCGGCAGAGAAGTCATTGTCACCCCATACGTAAGACAAAAACATTCCCTTTTGTATTTTGGTAAAACGTTTCTTGTAAAAAGAATCTTTTTGAAGGAAATTAAAATTCAAAATGGTTTATTATACAACTAATAAAACAAGGTAGTATATAATTGAAGTACGCCTCAACGAAAGGAGATTGAGACGCAATCCCTTACAAAGATGGTATCCTTAGATTAAAGATAAATCAATTACATAATTATGTGTGACAAATATAAAAAAACCCAATATAAGTGGATATTAATTTTAAAAAATTCAGAGATCATCCACACATATTCATTTTATGACAAAATCAATAAGTAGATATTTAACCCAAAGAATTGAAATTGGGTTAAGAAGTTCCCTTACAGAAATTTGACAGCCTAATAACGTCACTTTAAAATTCAAAAAATGAGTTGATGAGAGTTAAAAAGGGTATCTCATCACTTGGACATAAAATTTACAGCAATAAGGACATATAAGAACATATCCCAACATTAATAAGATGTAAATTAAAAGACCTAACAAAAGAAGTCTTTTAAAAAGAGGAGGGTGACAGAATCCCTAACCGATTTTGGTAACTTTCGAAACACACACCCCATGAAAGAAGGACCATAAAATGCTGATGTAAATACCCATAAATGAGATTATATTACACAAAGAGTAGAATCATGGTCAGTACATACACCACTCAAATGAGATAGTGGAAAATATATCATAAATCTCATGGGAATAAAAAGTGAGATAAAACCCCTTGCCTCATTGTAATGAATCAAGTTGTATGACCAAAAGATAATAAGAACCAAATGAATCACAGAATACCATGAATATAAATAGAATTATGATAATATATTTCAAATGTCAGTACAAAAAACACCACATGTAATAAATAATTGGAAATCAATGGAAATATCCTGGAATTAAAAGTGAGATAAGAAATCCCCTTACCTCAAGTCTGGCTTGTCTTGTTAATTTCTTTATATTCCTGAATAATAAACTTTTGTCAATTTATAATTTCTTAAGGACTTCCTTTAAAGTTTATTATTCAATTCATATCACATATTTTAATGTTATAATAATTAATTAATTATGTGAGTTCATATCATACGATTTGTCGATGTTCGGTACATGACTCAACAATGAACTTGTTTGAAGAGAATTACCCATGTAGTTATAAGTACATCATCTCCAGAATGGTATTACTGATTTAAATATCATATATATCCAGTATATATTCTTTTTATACTATTCCATAACATTTGGAGATAAAAAATAAAATGCACCATTCATGGAGACAATAGGTCGTACGTATGCATGAACACTACCTTCATTTCTTTGTCATATTAATGGAATTAAAACTAAATGAGAAAAATATATATTAAAATTATAGTATAATATATATGTTATATATGTAACATAAGTTCATTAATTACATTCTTTATAAATTCCATGTTTGGCATGAACGAGTCACATCACTTGAGGGGGTAGTAATCCACACTTCCTCAGATGAAATTATCGCAGTTCCACAACATGAAAAGCATAACAATGTGATTTAAAAATAAAATTTAGAAGAATATATAAAAAATAAATACCATATATATCATATATAAATATAGTGACATCATAATGTCCACTATTAAAGGTGTTAGAATATTGAACAATCATCGTTTCGTGAGGCTGTAATTCGCCACCCATAGAAACAGTGCGTTCTTTAACCATTAGACGGATGTGTGTGTAAGTGTAGGTAGAATCATTATCATAAAAACATCCTATTATATTTAGGATAATATTGTTATTATGGGATCAAATAATAAGTAGATAATGGTGAGTGGAGAAGGAAAATAAAAGAAAGAAACTCGAGAGAAGACATTACCTCTAAATCGGGTAACTATTTTTGATTTGAGGCAAAGGCTTCCTTGGAAAGACTTCTGCCCAAAGTGAGGCTTCTAGGAGAGAGAAATGGATGAATAGAGATAATATAAGTATAATTTAGATGATACAAGGTATTTATAGGTGTGGGTAATGGGGTAGAGGTGGGGGCCTTTATAAGAGGGAGGAGGGTTGCTTTTGGAATGTCTTGAAACGTTACTTTATTATAAAATGATTTTCAGATCTTAAAGGTCCCACATTAATATATTTCGAGTATAATGTGATAAGGGTTCTAAATCAACCCATAAAATAGGTTTTCAACAAGTTTAAGTCTTATATTTTACCTTATCTTTACATTTTATTTAAATCGTTCATTAATGAGGTAATCACTGCATCATCATGGTGTCATAAATAAATTTATTTATTTAATGTCTAAAAATTGTAAAAAAATAACATGATGTAAGAAATATTTTTAGCATTAAAATTACTATTTATAGTCTAAGAGATCATTTATGTAAACAAAATTAAATTTTTTTTACTTAGGATATACAAACCTTTATTATATTTCCATTGTTTTTTAAAAAAATGTCATAAATGTAACTATCACGCCCATGTGACTCCCTGGACCCTCAAGTTCGGTAAAAGCATACCATGGTTGGCCATGAATCAAGAAAGAGTATTTGGAAACATTTTGGGGTCATTTTATATTATTATGATATTATTTTATTACCCTTAACTACCCGATTACTAATTAATCACGATAATTAAAGATAATTACTGTTGTTAATATTCATAATGCCCAAAAACAAAAGAATCTTAAGTACATAATTTGGAACTTATGATTCCAAATATTGAATCCATTTTACCAAATTCCAAACACAGAAATTTCAGTAATTAATTTAAAACATAATTCCCTTTGTCACAACCAAAGACGGGGTTTTAAGTAGTAAAGTTTATCAAAATATTGACTTGCTTTTACATCCAATTGAAAAGTTAAATTACTTACAATGAACAACATTGTATTAAGTAATAAAAATATAATTAAATTACAATTTAAAACTAGTTAAATGAAAAATATAACTATATAATTAAAATAGATGAAAAAGCAGTTTTGAAGTAAAATGTAGTATTTTTCACTATTCATTAAAAATGGACATATTAAGTTGTTTTGTATGAAGGATTATCAGATGGGATTAGTGAGGTCAGGATAAGATGTTGTCTAGGAGTTTCGGCAGCAGGTAAAAACTCCACAGGATTCTGTGGATCGAATGAATCATGAAACCTAGGGGAACAACCATAGATCCAACCTAGGTAGAGTATATGAGGATGAACAGTATCCGACCAATGGTGAAGAGGGAACCTTGATGGTTCAATATAAGACCCATACCATAGAACCTACATAATCATTAGTTTTGAATCAAATAATAAATAATAAATAATAAATAATAAATAAATAAATAATAAATATAAATATAAATAATAAATAATAAATAATAAATAATAAATAATAAATAATAAATAATAAATAACAAATAACAAATAATAAATAATAAATAATAAATAAATACAAATAACAAATAATAAATAAATATAAATAATAAATAATAAATAAATATAAATAATAAATAATAAATAATAAATAATAAATAATAAATAATAAATAATAAATAATAAATAATAAATACTAAATAATAAATAATAAATAATAAATAATAAATAATAAATAATAAATAAAGATAAATAATAAATAATCAATAATAAATAATAAATAATAAATAATAAATTGTAAATTGTAAATAATAAATAATAAATAATAAATAATAAATAATAAATAATAAATAATAAATAATAAATAATAAATAATAAATAATAAATAATAAATAATAAATAATAAATGATAAAAAATAAATAAATATAAATATAAATAATAAATAATTATAAATAATAAATAATAAATAAATATAAATAATAATAAATAAATAATAAATAATAAATAAATATAAATAATAAATAAATATAAATAATAAATAATAAATAATACATAATAAATATTAAATAATAAATAATAAATAAAGATAAATAATAAATAATAAATAATAAATAATAAATAATAAATAATAAATAATAAATTGTAAATAATAAATAATAAATAATAAATAATAAATAATAAATAATAAATAGTAAATAATAAATAATAAATAATAAATAATAAATAATAAATAATAAATAATAAATAATAAATAAAGATAAATAATAAATAATAAATAATAAATAATAAATAATAAATAATAAATTGTAAATTGTAAATAATAAATAATAAATAATAAATAATAAATAATAAATAATAAATAATAAATAATAAATAATAAATAATAACTAATAAATAATAAATAATAAATGATAAATAATAAATAAATATAAATATAAATAATAAATAATAATAAATAATAAATAAATATAAATATAAATATAAATAATAAATAATAAATAATAAATAATAAATAATAAATATTAAATATTAAATAATAAATAATAAATAATAAATAAAAATAAATAATAAATAATAAATAATCAATAATAAATAATAAATAATAAATAATAAATAATAAATAATAAATTGTAAATAATAAATAATAAATAATAAATTATAAATTATAAATAATAAATAATAAATAATAATTAATATATAATAAATAATAAATAATAAATAATAAATAAATATAAATATAAATAATAAATAATAAATAAATATAAATATAAATAATAATTAATAAATAATTATAAATAATAAATAATAAATAAATTAAAATAATAAATAATAAATAATAAATAATAAATAAATATAAATAATAAATAAATAAATATAATAAATAAATATAAATATAAATATAAATAATAAATAATAAATAATAAATAATAAATAATAAATAAGAAATAAGAAATAAGAAATAAGAAATAAATATAAATAATAAATAATAAATAATAAATAATAAATAATAAATAATAAAAAACAAATAATAAATAATAAATAACAAATAACAAATAACAAATAAATAAAAATAATAAATAATAAATAAATATAAAAAATAAATAATAAATAATAAATAATAAATAATATATAATAAATTATAAATAATAAATAAAGATAAATAATAAATAATAAATAATAAATAATAAATAATAAATAGTAAATAATAAATAATAAATAATAAATAATAAATAATAAATAATAAATAATAAATAATAAATAATAAATAATAAATAATGATAAATAATAAATAATAAATAATAAATAATAAATAATAAATAATAAATAATAAATTGTAAATAATAAATAATAAATAATAAATAATAAATAATAAATAATAAATAATAAATAATAAATAATAAATAATAAATAATAAATAATAAATAATAAATAATAAATAATGATAAATAATAAATAATAAATAATAAATAATAAATAATAAATAATAAATAATAAATTGTAAATAGTAAATAATAAATAATAAATAATAAATAATAAATAATAAATAATAAATAATAAATAATAAATAATAATTAATAATTAATAATTAATAAATAATAAATAATAAATCATAAATGATAAATAATAAATAATAAATAATAAATAAATATAAATAATAAATAATAAATAATTATAAATAATAAATAAATATAAATAATAAATAATAAATAATAAATAATAAATAAATATAAATAATAAATAATAAATAATAAATAATAAATAATAAATAATAAATAATAAATGATAAATAATATATAATAAATAATAAATAATAAATAATAAATAATAAATAAATATAAATAACAAATAATAAATAAATATAAATAATAAATAATAAATAAATATAAATAATAAATAATAAATAATATTAATAAATAACAAATAATAAATAAATATAAATAACAAATAATAAATAAATATAAATAGTAAATAATAAATAATTATAAATAATAAATAATAAATAATAAATAAATATAAATAATAAATGATAAATAATAAATAAATATAAATGATAAATAAATAATAAATAATAAATAATAAATAATAAATAATAAATAATAAATAATAAATAATAAATAATAAATAATAAATAATAAATAAATATAAATATAAATAATAAATAATAAATAATAAATAATAAATAATAAATAATAAATAAATATAAATGACAAATAAATATAAATAATAAATAATAAATACATATAAATAATAAATAATAAATAATAAATAAATAAAAATAATAAATAATAAATAAATAATAAATAATAAATAAAGATAAATAATAAATAATAAATAAATATAAATAACAAATAATAAATAAATAAATAATAAATATAAATATAAATAATAAATAAAAAATAATAAATAATAAAAAAATATAAATAATAAAAAAATATAAATATAAATATAAATAATAAATGATAAATAATAAATAATAAATAATCAATAATAAATAATAAATAAATATAAATAACAAATAATTAATAAATAAAAATAATAAATAATAAATAAATATTAATAATAAATAATAAATAATAAATTAGAATTAATAAATAATATATAAATATAAATAACAAATAATAAATAAATATAAATAGTAAATAATAAATAAATATAAATAATAAATAATAAATAATAAATAATAAATAAATATTAATAATAAATGATAAATAATAAATAAATATAAATGATAAATAAATATAAATAATAAATAATAAATAATAAATAATAGATAATAGATAATAAATAAATATAAATAATAAATAATAAATAATAAATAATAAATAATAAATAAAGATAAATAATAATTAATAAATAAATATAAATAACAAATAATAAATAAATAAATATAAATATAAATATAAATATAAATGATAAATAATAAATAATAAATAATAAATAATAAATAATAAATAACAAATAATAAATAATAAATAATAAATAATAAATAAATATAAATAACAAATAATAAATAAATAATAAATAATAAATAAATATAAATAATAAATAATAAATAATAAATAATAAATAATATATAATAAATAAAGATAAATAATAAATAATAAATAATAAATAATAAATAATAAATAGTAAATAATAAATAATAAATAATAAATAATAAATAATAAATAATAAATAATAAATAATAAATAATAAATAATAAATAATAAATAAAGATAAATAATAAATAATAAATAATAAATAATAAATAATAAATAATAAATAATAAATAATAAATAATAAATAATAAATGATAAATAATAAATAATAAATAATAAATAAATATAAATAATAAATAATAAATAATTATAAATAATAAATAATAAATAAATATAAATAATAAATAATAAATAATAAATAATAAATAAATATAAATAATAAATAAATATAAATAATAAATAAATATAAATATAAATAATAAATAATAAATAATAAATAATAAATAATAAATAATAAATAATAAATAATAAATAATATATAATATATAATAAATAAATATAAATAACAAATTATAAATAAATAAAAATAATAAATAATAAATAAATATATATAATAAATAATAAATAATAAATAACAAATAATAAATAATAAATCAATACAAATAACAAATAATAAATAAATATAAATAGTAAATAATAAATAAATATAAATAATAAATAATAAATAATAAATAAATATAAATAATAAATGATAAATAATAAATAAATATAAATGATAAATAAATATAAATAACAAATAATAAATAATAAATAATAAATAATAAATAATAAATAATAAATAATAAATAAATATAAATAACAAATAATAAATTATAAATAATAAATTATAAATAATAAATAATAAATAATAAATAATAAATAATAAATAATAAATAAATATAAATAACAAATAATAAATAAATAAAAATAATAAATAATAAATAATAAATAATAAATAATAAATAATAAATAATAAATAAAGATAAATAATAAATAATAAATAAATATAATTAAAAAATAATAAATAAATAAATATTAAATATAAATATAAATAATAAATAATAAATAATAAATAATAAATAATAAATAATAAATAACAAATAATAAATAATAAATAATAAATAATAAATAATAAATAATAAATAATAAATAATAAATAATAAATAATAAATAAAGATTATTAATAAATAATAAATAATAAATAATAAATAATAAATTGTATATAATAAATAATAAATAATAAATAATAAATAATAAATAATAAATAAGAAATAAGAAATAAGAAATAATAAATAATAAATAAATATAAATAATAAATAATTATAAATAATAAATAATAAATAAATATAAATAATAAATAATAAATAAATATAAATAATAAATAAATATAAATATAAATAATAAATAATAAATAATAAATAATAAATAATAAATAATAAATAATAAATAATAAATAATAAATAATAAATAATAAATAATAAATAATAAATAATGAATAATAAATAAATATAAATAACAAATAATAATCAAATAAAAATAATAAATAATAAATAAATATAAATAATAAATAATTAATAATAAATAACAAATAACAAATAACAAATAACAAATAAATATAAATAACAAATAATAAATAAATATAAATAGTAAATAATAAATAAATATAAATAATAAATAATAAATAATAAATAAATATAAATAATAAATGATAAATAATAAATAAATATAAATGATAAATAAATATAAATAATAAATAAATATAAATAATAAATAATAAATAATAAATAAATATAAATAATAAATGATAAATAATAAATAAATATAAATGATAAATAAATATAAAAAATAAATAATAAATAATAAATAATAAATAATAAATAATAAATAATAAATAATAAATTATAAATTATAAATAATAAATAAATATAAATAATAAATAATAAATAAATATAAATTACAAATAATAAATAATAAATAAATATAAATAATAAATAAAAAATAAATATAAAAAATAAAAAATAAATAATAAATAAATATAAAAAATAAAAAATAAATAAAAAATAAATATAAATATAAATAATAAATAAGAAATAAGAAATAATAAAAAATAAAAAATAACTAATAAATAATAAATTATAAAGAATAAAGAATAAAGAATAAAGAATAAATAAACATAAATAATTAATAAAAATAAATAATAAATAATAAATAATAAATAACCAGTTACAAATAATATATAATAAATAAATTAAAGTATATTATAAATAATAAATAATAAATAATAAAGGAAACACATGAAAAAGTATGAAAAGACGTGATAAGGGCTGAAAAATCATGAAAATGCATGAAAAAGGATGAAGAAACATATGAAGAATGAGGCATTAGAAAGAATGAGAACGCATGAAAACTCGTGACAACTCTGGAAAACTCTTTAATAATTCAACATAATCATCATAATAACCCACAAAAAACCATCGATAAAGATAACAAGTCATGGAAACCCAAATAAACAGTAATAAATGGAGCTACCGTTAAAACCCGTCAAAACGGTCATAAAGAGACAAAAACAATGGACTCACATTAATGGAGATAACTTAAGATCCAAGAGTCCGTTTTAGATCCGCGACCTGTCAAATCAAAGATCCTGAAACAATCTTCAACCTGAAAGGTGAAAGAGTCTGAATGGACAGGTGGATCAGATGTTACGACCATTTAAAAAAAAGCTGACGAGGAACGGGTGCTAGAAACGATTCATTGAAAAACATAACAAACCCGATACCCACTAAAAAGCCCATAACATATGATCTAGAAGCGCATGTGGGCGCCGCGACCAGTGAAACTGAAGCTCATGGAATGAGCTATGATCTGGCAGGTGGAGGAGGCCGAACTGACACGCGGATCAAAAGTTAAGTCCGTTTGAAGACAAGTTCGACGGGACACCGGTGACGGAAACAGGGTTTTGGAGGCCTTCAGAGGGGTTTTTGGTGTCAAAAAACACAATAGAAGCTTGCTTGTGTTGAACTAGTGCGTAGCTCTCTTCGTTGGCTTCAATTTGATATGTGGTAGAGCCCAAACGGACACCCAGAGCGAAAGTTATGGCAGTTTGAAGTTGGAGAGCTTTTTTCAACTTTTTTATAACTCTAATATCATCCACACCTTAGAACGTCTCACAATTCTGATTATATATGCCTCTAGATCTCTTCATGAGCTTCGATTTGACTGGTCATGGTGCTTCTACGGACGCCCAGATCAAAAGGTATGGTTATTTTAGTGATTTCGGGGTTTCTCGTGTTTTCTTATTTTTTCATTTCATTTCGCGGCGATTTTACCGAAACCGCCGCTATTTCGCGGCGGTTTTTAAAAAAACCGCCGCTAATCATCGAATAAAATTTAAAAATAAAAAATAAAAAAAATAAATATTTTTTTTTGCTGTTTAGCGGCGGTTTTTTCACGGCGGTTTTAAAAACTGCCGCGAAATGCCGGCCCGAAACGCATTTCGTGGCGGCTTTTAAAACTGCCGCGAAAAAACCGCCGCTAAATGGCGGTTTTCTCGTAGTGTGTGTAAACCATATTTCAAAATTTAGTTGATACTATTCATTTATCCAATCTAATGGATGTGCATTAAATACCTTTTAAAATAATAATAATAATATTTTATTATTTTTCGGCATAACTTAATGTTGTGTGCAATGTAAGATTTCAAAGAAACACATTTTTTAATGTCGTGTACGCTATCATAAAAAGCATCCACTTTAACGTAAAATTAATATCTTATTCATAAATATTAAAATAAATGAGAAATTATTATTCTATATATAGTTGGGTTGTTACATAATTCCCCTTTTGGAAATTGTGTCCTCGTAATTTTATAACTGATCTCAACAAATTCATTGAAAATCCCACATCAGAAAAAGGGTTAATAAAACTACCACTTTAAAAGAAAGAAAGAGAAGTGAAAATTCCACCTGAGATAACACATACTAGGGCTCCATGTAGGAAAACATGGACATAGAAAAAAAACTAACTGTCAAGTTCTGATGAGGAGTGATAAAAAACATGATCAAGAGAAATTTAACAACCAGAAAATTGTAAAGATGCGATTGGTTAAACGATCATTGATTTCCTAGTAGGAAAAGTAAACATAAAACGTTTTTATGGTCCTTTTCATAAAGTTGAGAAACTTATTTATGAGCTTGAATAAGAATATAAGGAAACATAATTACTTGTCATGTATACTTTCATCCTTTTATAAATATCTACCAAAAACTCATATTTTCTCCAAAGGAGGAGTATTCAAGACGACTTGGTCACACTTGAAGCACTAGAATCAAAATATTGAGAATCAAATAATCCAAAAAAGATGGACCATATATTTACCTTGTCTTTAGACATTAACCAAAAACAAAATGGTTTGTACAAGATCATATAATCCCCCGAAAAAAATAGTCCTTTATAAAAATTAGTAATACTATTAATTTTAAAAAATCAACAAAGACCATTAAACAAATAATTGTCTATATAATTCCTCAAAAAGAATAATCCAAACTAAAATTAAAACCTAATATTATGATGGATTTGATCACATAGCCTTCCATGAAAAATCTTAACATTTATCTCCAAATAACATCGACTAATCTTAAAGTCTCATTACTAAAAGTAATTAACCAAAACACATGTTCTCCATGATAGGTTATTCAGTTCCATAAATAACCCAAATCCCTATATATCCAAAATAAAAACATATATTCTTCTAAAAATAAAATTCAACCATTACTCTTTAAATAAAATCCCATAGTATTCTATTTTCATTAGGTATATAGGGTTCTTAAAATAGGAACATCTTCCAAAATAACATTTATAACTAATTCACCAAATCATTTTCCTATACTAAAGATATCCATTTTATTAAACATAAGTTCTCAAAAACAACTTATTCTTGATCTATATAATTTATTTATCTAAAAAGAATAAGTCATACTATCCAGGGACTTCACGTTAGCCAGCGTTAGGTGATGTACCCCTTTCTCCCTTCAGTTGTGGGTTCGATTGTCGTATATTTTTCCTACACGATGGGTTGTCACATGGTATGCATGTTGTCCTTTTTCAAAAAAATTATAATTCTAATAACATTAAAAAAATTAGAAAAAATCCTAAAAAATAAACATAACATGTTTTAATCTCAAAGGTTATTTCATATGTCACATTTTTCATCCCAAAACTAATAACCCATAATTTCTTCAAAGGTGAATGTCCAAAAAATAACATTAATCACCGTGAAATAATATAATCCTCAAAAAGGGGTTTCTGAGTTATTGAAAATATAATATACCTTATAATTATAAACCCATCATATCCTTGACCATTATAAAAACATTCTAATAACAAAATTTGTCTAAACCTTTCCTTTGATACCAACTATAAGGCCCCACCCTTAAACATTACATAATTTGGTGTTTTAAATGAAGAATTTAATTTATTTCACATTGAGGATATTTTCATGTTTTTGGTTTTAGATAATTATCCCATAAATATTATATTAAATATCAAAAATTAAAAATTAGATACTTCTACTCACTATCGATTTTTTTCATAAAACAAAAACTATTTTAAAAGAAACATGATATCATTTAATATTTAAACCAAATGACTTTTCTTTGATCCCATACTTGAATCTATTCTTCTTTAAGTCCCATGAAAAACATTTCCGAATATGGGATGATCATAAAAAGATCAGTAGGGAATATAAAATAAGGAATAAAACTGTTGGACCCTGAATATTTAAAACTCATGATAACATTTTCACAAATTCATACTTTCACCCATAAAACATAAACTACTTATCTTACATCATGTAATCATAAGATTCCTAAAAAATGTAATAGAAATTAGAAAATACAAAGGTAACTTGGGGTATCCATATTATACTTATATTGTATCTTTCACAACTAAATAGGGAGTAACCTTCAGGGTTATGTTTAGAATACCCATCATATAATATTCTCTAAATATCTTAGGACAAACCCTAACGTTTACCTCTACCACATTACCCAATGTATTATAGATCTATCACAGGCTTACCGTCCCTAGGTTTATCGTGGGACCACCAGTATTTGGTTTATCATGTAACAAACCATCAAATTTCCAAGTACCATTACATTATCAGAACATATAAAAGATTAAAATTATCAAAATTTCACTCATCAATCACAAGAAATCAATTCATGATATTGAAATATTCAATCCATTTACATAACCATTTAAAAAAAATTAATAAAGATATTTTAAATCATGGTGTCCAATTCCACTTTGAAACATTAAAAAACTAACAATTTAAAAAATTAATTCCCATACAAATAAATCCAGAAAACCATTTTAAAATCATAGAAATTAATGAGAAATGTTTATAAGAATAAATCTACAAAACATTTAAAATGTTGTTTTAGTTAAAGAGTCCAGTACCACTAGGGAAAATACTTGTATAAAAATAATTAAATAATAAAATCAAACAAAACTTATAATATCATGAGAATAAGGTTATTACAGGTAAAATATGTCAAAGGGAAGTATATAAACTATAAAACTGAATTGGTTCACAACAAAAAATAAGTCTCAATGGATTTTAAATTTAGATGAAATCTCCTAAAAAGATCCTATAATTTGATTAAGAATAAATCAATGACATAATTATGTGTGAAAAATAAAAATAAACCCAATATAGATGGATATTCAGTGTAAAACAATTAGAGGTCATTCACACTTATTCCAGGTAAACAAAAACCAATGACATGGATATTTAACTCAATAAAATGAGATTGAGTTAAGATTTCCCTTTCAAAGATCATATAAATGATGAAAGAATTTATCAATGGGGTGATTATGTGTAGAAATAGTATATCCAGACAAAATTAAGAGGATATTAAAACATAAATAAATAAATAGTGATTCCACACATAATATTTTCATAATATAATCAATTAAGTATACATAAAACCCAATGAGTGGAAATTGAGTTTAGAAATTCTCTTACAAAGATAAGTGTGTTAATAAAATTGATTGATTATTTGTATTCACTATAAATAAACATAAATCAATTATAAATACAATATATAAAATAAAAAATTATTTCTCACATAATCATATCATGACATAATCAATAATTAGAAGATTAACCCAAAGAATGGAAATTGGGTTAAGAAATTCCTTTACATTGAGTCTGACTTGGCTCATTCATTCTTTATATTACCGAATAATAAACTTAGGTTAATTTATAATTTCGTAATAAAATATTTAAATTTTATTATTCATTTTAATTACTTATCATAATGTTATAAAAATTGCATAATTATTTATGTTCATATCAGTCGGTTTGTCGATATTTGGCACTTGAATCGAAAATGAACATTTTTGATATAAATTGTGCATGTGGTAAAAAGTCCATCATTTCCAGAATATTATTTATTATTTAAATATCTTATATATCTAGTATATATGAATTTATAATATCAATAATATATGTATATAAAAAATTAAATGCACCGTTCATGGAGATGGTAGGTCGTACATAAGCATGAACACTACTTTCATTTATTTATCATATTAAAAGAATAATAATAAAATGATATAAAAGTATATTATAATAGGATTATTATATTTATTTAATTTATGTGTCATATGTTTAATAAAACCATACTTTATAAATTCCATTTATAGAATTAATGAGTCATATCACTTTGATGGGGGTTGTAGTTCACACTTATTTAAATGAAATTATCGCATTTGCATATAACTGAAAGCATTAAATTATACTATAAATAAAAATTAATGAAGCATAGAGAAAATATAAATATAATAAATATAATATATAAATAAATTTACTTCATAATATCAACCATGATAGGTGGTACGGGAAAATTGAAAAATCCTCGTTTTGTGTGGTAGTAGTTCATCATACACAGAAACAATATGTTATTATCCATTAGATGGAGGTGTGTGCAAGTGTAGTTAAAATAATTATCATAAAAATATCCTAATATATTTAGAATAATGGTGTTTTCATGTAATAAAATAATAATAAGATCATATAGAGTGGATAAGGAAAATAAAAGAAATGAACTTGAGAGAAGATGTTACCTCTAAATCGGGTAACTTCATTTGATTTGAGCAAAACGACTTTCTGGAATTTCCTTCTACGCAAGGTATGGAAACTTGGACTAAAGGAGGGATTATAGGAGATTATTTTACTAGAACTTGGATGAGTTAAAGGTCTTGAGAGGTGTGAGTAAGTTGGTAGAGGTGGTGGCCTTTTATAAGAGGGAGGAGGGACACTTTAGGAATGTCTTGAAATATTAAATTATTTTAAATTTAATTTCAATTAAAAATAGTCCAAAACTCATTTAATTTGAATATAATATTATTTTAGTTCTAATACCCATAATTAAATCTTTTTTAGATATTGTTTGAATATTTTTTTATTCTAATCATTTTGGTTTATCCCTTTTTTTACCCTTTTTATTCTTACATTGATATCATGTTATTTACAAATTGTGGGATAATGTAATTACAATATCATATAAAACGACCCACAAAAAAGTAATTTATGACATATATGGACTTATATTAATCATTTGGACAAATATTATATTTTTAGGAATTTAATATCATTTAATAATCTATTTTATATTTTAAGTTTTGAATTATGTCAATTTTGGACACTATTCATACATGATTTTTTTACAAATTCATAACAACTTAATTCCTTTGAAAAAAGGAATTAAGGAAATTATAATATGTCAATAGCATCCAAAAAATTCGTGTATGACATAAAAATAATCAAATTAAATTTATTTTAATAATTATAATATAATTAATTTGAATCCTTCATTAATAAGGTAATCACTGCATCATCATTATTTCATACATAAATTTATTTTTTTAATGTCTAAAAATTTTCAACAAAATACCATGAAATATGAAATATTTTTATATTTATAATTAATATTTTTAGTCAAATATATCATTTGTATAACCCTATATTAAAATTGTTTTATTAAAAGATACATGTTTATGTTATATTTCTCTTTACTTTAAATTAATTCTTAAAACATGTCATTATCACACCCATGTGGCTCCATGGGGTCCTAAAATCGAAAAAATGATTCCCATGGTCATAAATATCTCATACAATAGGATTAGGACATGTATTAGGGTATTTTAATATTATTATAATATTATTGTTTACCCTTATTTACTAGATTTACCCGTTAACCATGGTAAATAAAAATAATTACTCAAGTTACTATTCATAATGTCAATAAATAAATGGTAATTATTTAAAAAATTTTGACCTTATAATTCAATATATAGAATTTATTTTTCCAAATTCAAAACATATAATTTTTAGAAATTAATTTAAAATTAATTCTCGTTGTCAATTCCAAAAAGAGGGTTTTTAAGAAATAAGAACTATCAAAAGATTGACATGTGTTTATATAAAATTTAAAAGTGAAATTACTTCCAATGACCAAGATTTTATCAAATGAAAAAAATATATTCCATTTATACTTTAAAACCATTTATTAAAATAATCTAAATATATAAATAATTTAGACAAAACGACGGCTTTGAATAAAAATGCAGTGTTTTCACTATTCATAAACATATGAATTTTATCAAAAAAATACCAAAATTTCATCCAAATTAATATTTGATGTCCCTATTATAAATATGAAATCTATTTTGTCAAATAGAATATATAAAAGTAAACAAACTAGATTTGAAATGTATTCTCCATCAAAAGGCAGTAAAACTGTATTTTTAGAAAAATACCTCTTTTAATCTGAAAAAATTGAATTTGTTCTTATATCATATCTGGAAAACATATAAGATGAATTTAAAACATTAAATCCAATATGTAAAATATATTTTTCATTAAATATATATCCATAAAGAGTGATATGATTTTATAAACACAATTATTCTCTTTTAAATAGATTTTTATAAAAACAAATCCTTTATATTCAATTGGTTTTTATTTTCATTTCTAATAAATTTGGTTACCAATGAATCATTATTTTAACATGTGTAAACCAAATTTCAAAATTCAGTTGATACTATTAATTCCTATAATTATAACAGCTAGGAATTAACTACCATTTTAAAAAATAATAATATTGTTGTAATATTTTTCGGTATAACTCAATGTTGTGTGCAACGTAAGATTTTAGAGAAACAAGTCATTGCGTGTCAAGTACGCTATTAGAAAAATTATCCCATTTAGCATAAAATTAATATCATATGCATAAATATAAATATATATGAAAAGTATTATTCTATAAACACCCGATTATTTACATTCATGGTATAGTTTATATTACATTAAGCTCTCCATTTATTTGTTCTATAGAGGTGCTTCTCATTTATTTACATCCTCTCAAGTCATTGTTGGATAATAATTTCTAGTAAAATTATATTTTGAGTTACTCTATATCAATATTTTTATGTAAAATAAAGAGGATAATCTCATAATTCTCCTCAAATTTCCTTTAGGGATTTCTGGCTATGAGCATGTGTGATGTTTTAAAATTACTGAGATATCTAGATTTGATGTAATACATGGAATGGTCTGGTCGACTAGTTATTGTTTACAAATTGATTTTTATCAAATAATAATATCATTTAAATTTTTTAAGGGAGTCATGTTTTTATTAATATGTGATTTTGATTTTGAAGTAGGTAGAGCATGACTGGTCCCCATTTATTTTTGATCCATTTTAGAATAGGTGGATGGAATGATCCCTATTACTGATCAGACAATTAATCCCTTATCTTTCTCCATGATATATACCTATATCAATATGTATTTCTAATATATTAAATTTTTATTGAAAAAAAATATTTTGAATTATCATTTTAATATAAAACATATTTTTTATAATCCTTTAATGATTATTCTTGCCATTATTTAATTGTTTTTTTAATTTATTGATAGATTATACAATTTTTTGGAAAAAAATAAATAAGTCTGCTGAATACACTTCACAATGTATCATGAAGAGATGTAGTGTGACACTAGAATATTGAATATAAGAGATAAAAAATATTTTTTCTATAAATAGGATCAAAAGAGGTGAATTAAACATGAAGAAGATATAGAAAAAAATATAGAAAGTTAAGGACCCAGTCTGAGGCCTCAAAGTAAGGGATCAGGCTAAGAGAGATCATAACCTATAGGAAAGCATGAATTCACATTATTAATGGCATTCATGATGTGAATATTGAAGGATTAAAACATTTAAAGTCAAATTGTAATATAAATTGTGAAAATGTAGGCTTTGGAACATTTACATCATGAATAGTATTCATGATGTGAAACCCTTAGAATTAATGTAGAAACAAATGAGAATTTATGCTATTATTGCTCATTTATGAATTGTGAAACATGTTCAACACTGAGATTGACCTAGAATAATTTTATTTCTTTATTTATGACATCTCGGGCATAAACTAATTATATAAATTAAGAGGCATGGGGATTGAGAAGGGAATATCTTAGTGAGGGGAAGCTCTGGATGGAAACATGCTATAAATATTTCTCCCTAATTTATTTTTCTTATCATTATTACTTTCAATTTATCCCCTCTCCCAAATCAAATAAACTTCCCTATCTATGGAGTGGTAGTTTTTTTGGAGTTATCATGAAAAGGGGAGGATGTACCTATTTATGAATGAACGAGTTTGAATGAAAATTTGAATAAAAATCAATTCTTTCTTCTTCTTTATACTTTCAACTATTATTTATAGTTTTAAATTATACATGAGGTTGCATTAGGTTTTGATTCTATTTATTTTAGATTCTTTGTTCAATGATCCATTTCTCCCTCCACCTAATTTTATTCTTTATAAAATGGAATAAATTAGGGTTGGGTGGCGAGTGCTTTATTATCATCAGCACATGAACATGATAGTGATGGGAACTATTGGTAATTAGTAAATCACAATACCCAGCCAGGGATTTAACTAATTAATAAAAAAGAACCACAGTAACACCCGTACACATATGAAGTAGGGTATAACAACCTGTGGTTTTTAATTATAAGTATTCTCAAAATCACCGTCTAGCTAAGTGGGAGAGATGAAACAATAGATAAATATCCCTCTTACCAATCATTAGAATAAAAAATGGTAAAAAATAGAAATTGTGATACCATTATATATGTCTATCCAAACCCACTCGAGTCATTATTATTTATAAATTGTTTTAAAATCATCCAAATAAAATTTGTTTCTACTCTCAATTTCTCAAAATCAATTAAAACCAACTTTTCATAAAATCAACAAAAATTAAAAAACTCATTTTCTTGAACTCCTATTTCAGAGACAACCTAATGGATAAATAACTATACTATACGTATATAATTAATTATTTCCCATTCCCCATGATTGTCATGTTTTAGGATTACCTTTAGATTAGGGTATTAATTTTTAAATTGAACTATTTCCTAGAGAAAAACTTATATCTATTCTACGTTAACACATGAAATCTACTGTGTTGAAAGAGATTAAGGTTAAAGTTGAGGATCTTGAAATAAAGGTATTCATAATGTTGAAGATTTATCCTTGGGGGTTTTCTAGTGCTGTTCAATAAGAAGGAAGATAATAGTCTTCAGCTATGTATAGACTATAGGAAGATAAATAAAATTTCATATAAGAATAGGTATGTATTTACAAGGATTGATGACTTGCTTGAGCAGTTATGGGAAAATCGGTGGTTCTCAAATATTGATATACATGTATACTACCATCATCATTTTTTAGATAAGAGGACATATATATCAAAGATAAAATTTAAAAGTATATATGAGTTGTGTTGATATATTGTAATACATTTTGGGATAATGAATGCTTTAGTAGTGTTCATGAACATCATGAAAGAATATTTCAAAAATACATGAATTTTATCATCACTGTGTTCATAGATTACACAATAATACATTCACAGACTTCAAAATCACCTGATAGACTCCTTGAGATTGTATTGAGTACCCTTTGAGAACACTAGCTTTATTCTAAGATCTAAAAATGAATCTTTTGGATTCAAGAGGTGCATTTTCGTGACCATGTGATTTTGGAGGTTGGAATTTATGTTGATCCGGAGAAGGTAGAGGCTATTATGTCTTGGGAACAACATAAGAATACATTTTATACTCATATATTCCTTGTAATGTATGGGTACTGTAGATATTTAATTCATTATTTTTCTCATTTTTAAATGCTCATAACCATGTTTACCAAGAAGGGGGTAATTTTTGAATAGATTGATCTGTGTGAAAAGGATTCCTATAACTAAAGAGAAGGTTATCATCAACTCTAATTTTTATTTTTCATAAACTTGAATTTGGGTATTTATTTTATTATAATTATTTTAGAGTATTATTAGGAGCTTTATTTATGGTGAACCACATTTTAAATACATGTATTTTATATAAATCCTTAACAAAATAATACATTAAAGAAATTGAAGGATATTTCTAGGTTTAGTGTTATGTAAATTAGGTATATATTACAAGCATTACATAAGGATAACATAAAATAAATATTTTTTCTAGTTCACTTGACAGAGTTATTCATAGGTTATTTCTATGTTACTCTCACCGCATCTCATATAATAAGGACATACATCAAAGAAAGTGGTGAGTATAAAACCTAACAAGGGAATCAACAAAAGAAAAAACTTTGCATGTGATAAAGAGGCATATAAATAAGGCATGGTAAAATAAATACGTGGAATATAATAATATAAATAACATGAATCATAACATGTAAATGTGGATACAATATAATAATGATACATTGATAAATATATCACCAAGGTTTGTCTCCAATTTAACGTAAATCATAATTTCCAAGGTTATTCACCAAGGTATTGTTAGTATATAATCTATAGAGATTAATTATTTACATTATAGATTGGATATATATGTGGAAGAACCATTCATATGTCTTAAATAATGAGATAAAAAATGAACATAAATGAAACCACTTTATTAATTACCCTAGGAAATTAATAATGAATTTCATATTAAAATTATTACGTACAAAGTGCTTAAATTCTTGATTTTAACATCATTTTTAACCCACAAAAAGGGAATATGGGTGTTATATATGTAAATCCAAAAATAAATAAGATATTTTTACATACATGTGAATAAAAATGGATGTAGAGGATTATTTGGTATTCAATATATGAGAATATTTCATGAAGAATAGAAAACAATTGATGAGATAATTTCAGCCGCATTACTATATAAAACATTGATTATGGGAAAATCATAATGAGAGATAATGAAGGTATACCATTGGTAAAAAAACATTTTACAATTAGAGGAATTATAAAAATTTCATCAAAATAATGAATATTTTATAATTATAATATAAACAGAGGATAATTAGTTGAATAAAAAATGGAGAAGAGGAGAATTGCATTATTAAATTTTGGCAGCATAAGGGTATACATTGTCGATTATGGAAATGAAATAATGGGATGGATTGAAGGAATCCCATTTTTAAAACACTTTTTTGGATATATAGGGAAGAAAAAATCATTAATAATGATAAATAATATGGACACTTAGAAGAAACATATTATGGACATATTAGAATGAAACACGAGAGAAAGATAATTCCCTTACCTTGAAATGTTTCTTTCAAAATTATGGAGGGAGGAACATTAGGAACTTGGAGACACCTTGGGGAAACCCTAGAGAACATTTTTGGAGGGTAAATGGGTAGAAATATATGTCTTATAAATTTGGAGTGGATAGGATTGGGGTAATGTGTATTTATAAAAGAGAAGGGGTGAGTTTTAAGTGATTAAATATCAGTTGTTTTATTACATAAGCTAACCACTTATGAAATAAATCAATTAAAACCATATTTTTAGGAAATTATAGAGTTCTATAGGGTTAAAAGATGTAAAATTATTCCATAACTTAACACAACCTTCCAAACATACCAATTAATGAATACAAATCAGAAATAATTTTTAACCTTAAAATCATAATTTTTTGGTTCCAAAATGAAAGGTATAAATTTAAAAATTAAAATTAATTATCTTAAAATAATTTTATACTTATTAAATTTAACAATTATTTAATAAAATATTTTATAAATTTTGGAATCATGATGACACAATAATGATTTTATAAAATCATAGTGATTTTTAAAGAGACATTATTCACGTTTTTAAAAAAATCATCTTTGTGAGAAAATTACCAAAATATTATCCTAGGTTAATTATGATATGTTGAGTATAAAAATGTATTTTACTTCATTAAAATACTTTAATATGTATGAGACTTTTAATTATTAAATAAATCATTATTTTAATTAAAAGTAACAATTTAATAGAAAAATAAACATTCTAAACAAAATAAAAATTACTTAGGTATTTATTAAAATATATTTTCATATAGAAAATAGTTTATAAGTTTATTTCATGAAATGATATTTTTATTTTATTCTTATACAAAAAAAATATTTTAATATGTGTTTATATTCTTCAAAAATAATACAGTTTTGATTATATCATTAAATAAACATGACGATCATTTAAAATGCATCTACGTAACCAAAAAAATAATGACCAACCATTTTATTGACTAATAATAATAATGTCGACCAACCATATTAGTTAAAAAAATAAATGTAGTTGATCTTATTTTATTATAATTACACCAAAATTCTTACACTTTACTATTCACTTAGATTATATAAAGTTTCTAAATCATTGATAGAATAAATATTATAATACTAACTCTTTGTTTATTTGTTATAATACAGTTTTTGGGTGGGATGATTCTAGTGGTTCAAGGAAAACTAAATTTTTATATTTTACTTTACTTATTCTCCATTAGTCTTCCAATTTTATTATTTGTATTAATAATATGAATTGTTTTAGACTGAATGTAATGTTTGTAAATAAAGGAGTTAACTATTTTTAGTTTTCTATTAAGTATTTTCTATTCTTTAACTATCTATAGTTGTGAAATTTTATATTAAACTATGGTGTAAAAATGTATCTTGAAATAAAATTTCATTCTATGCTTTTATATCATAATCATAAGAAATTTTATTAGGTGTCCAGAGATCTATTAAAAAAATAAGTATATTTATTGTGTTGTTACAACATTGATATAGAATGATCCAAGTAATTGGTGGTGAGTCCTCTCAGCAATAAACTAATGAAAAGAACTATGCTACTCATGACCTAGAGTTAGTTATCATTGTTCATCCATTGAATAATTGATGATATTACCTATTCATTAAGAGATTTATCATTTATACATACCATAAGTGTTTTTGATATATCTTCTTCTAGCTGGATTTGAATCATTATTAGTGGAGTTGGACATAGTACCTATATAATTTTAACCTTGAGAGGGTGTATGATCCTATAAAATGAAATTTTTTCATAGATTATATTAATAGGAATAAACAATAACTTATAGATAATAAATTAGGAGAATAATGGTAGCTAATTGCTGTACAAATGGACTCGTAGGTGGGAAATAATGAGGATCAAGGAGAAGTGTATTGTACTTCATTGGTGACCACATCATCATCTGTAGAGTGAGGAAATTACAATAAAGTGTGTGGTTCATATTACCTCATGATGTATATAAGGATTGAATTAGACAGATATATTCTAGGACAAACCTTAGAAAGACGTGATATGATTTATGACCATAGAAGAGTAGTCATTCCTTTTTTTATGATACATGAGTTGATATGGGACTATCATGATTCTCAAGGGGAATTTCACTCAGGGTTGACCAAGTTGTATCATAATATCAAGTGATGATTCTGGTATCCTGACATGAAGAGGGCCATTGCATGCCTTATCTCTTATTGTTTGACCTTTCATAGGATCTAGGATGAGAATCAACGACCTAGTCAGTTCCTTCAACCACTCCCAATGCCTATATGAAGTGGGATGAAGTGACGATGAACTTTATCATGAGATTTCCCAGGACCACAAGAGAATTATTAGAGACCCAAGCTATTCATACATAAATATTACATATTTTTTAATGAATATTCAATACCTTTCATGAATAAACTCCTGGGGAAAATATAGATTTAATGTCTTTTGAGACTATCCACATAATCTTTTTATTTCATGAAATATATTCAACATCTATAATAAAGATCTCCCTATTTAGTAATATTCATAGAAATACCATACATAAAAATATTTTTATAACCTGGTGAAAGGAAAAATATAAAATTGCGAGTTCAAAGGATCAGTAAGGGTAAACATGTGAAATATCAATCGATGATCATATGAAATAATAAGAAATGAATTAGGGTATAGGATGATGAATATAAATTAAAATGTTCTTACCCAATTATATCAAGGAAAAAACACGAGTCATAGAATAAATCTTATAAGTTCATTACACATGAGAAAAAAATTAATTTAAGTAAATAAGCCACGACAGAATAACATTGTCATAAGACATATATTTTTTGAATACACAAAAGCATAGAAAATAAATTTTTTAGTAGTCAAGGATAATTTCCAAAGCTATCATAGTGGATTGTTTTCACTCCCCAAATCATCATAGTAGTCATGGTTCACTCCCAAAACCATCCAGTGTAAATATCCCCTTACTGAACTAGGTTCATTCCCCATTCTCATCCTATTTATCATAGGATATATCTATCATTACCTAGTGCATTTAAGAGAGATATAGGTCCCTCCCATCTCATTTTAAAATATAACCACCCATCCTTGGTTATAATGTAACCACTATTATAACACCCTAATATTTTATGGTATGCATACTTTTAAATAAATTCAATTTATTTGATTACTCACATAACATTGATCTTAAACGAATCGTGATATACTATTAAATATTAACATGACCATTGGAATATTAATTTGACCATTTGGAATAGAATCTAGCCCTTAGAATAGTAACCACACCTATGAAACAATAAATCAAATTTAGTTATCTCATGAATGAAAATATAATATATTTATATCATAGAATAAGTAAATAAATGTTTTAAAAAATGATAAATTAAATGTTTCTATTTTTAAAAGAAACATAAATGTTTATTGACATTCTTATAATTAATATAATTTTTTTAAATAATTTTTTTTCATTAAATAGATTCATAAATTTATAATTTGTTTCATTATAATTATAATTTAATTTTTTGAGACCCAAATTAAATCTTGAAAGTGTCGTAAAAATAAATATAATATTAAAATAGATATTTTTCAAATAAATCATGATTTTAATTAAAACTAAAATTTCTCAAATTTTTAATTTTTTTTCAAATAATGGAGTCTGTTTTTGAAATCTGCACATAAAAGAATTTTTAGGGTGACCTTTTTGGATTTTCTAAAATAATTGAATTTATAGTGAATAGTGAAATATGATAATTTACAATATTTAAAATTATAAATAAATAAATAAATTATTTAGTCTTGGATGATGTACGGATGAGGTAATAACACATTATTTAGAACTCACATGCACTAGTTATTGTACCCTACCACAAGAATCAACATTGTTGATAATCTTGAGTGAAAATAATAAACAAATGATTAAAATAACAAAAAAACACCACAATACTTCACTATAAATACTACCCTCACTACCTTTTATGGTAACACCTTATAATATTTTAATATTGAGTATATTATTCATAATTAATATCCTAAATATATTCCCCACAATATGTTCTTTCTTTTCTCACCAAAATACCAAACCCAAGTTCCGTATGGAGGTTCTCAAGGAGACGACATTGAAAAGGTTAAATCCTCCTTTCTATTATAATTTATTTTTTATTTATTATCCTCCCCTAACCTACCCTTAAAAAAATTACTATAAATATAGTATCATATATATTATGTAATGTTATTATGTTAATGAAATATCCATAATAAATTCTCTTCTCCTCTCCTATTTTTTTAAATGAATTCTTCATCCGTGATGTGTCGATTCACCACCTTCATGGACGAAAAGTTTTCATTTTCTATTATGTTCTTCAAGGATGGTCATAAAACCATTATTAAGGTGAAATAATATTTTAATATACATATTAAAATGTATATCATTATTTTGGAAGAAATATATATAAACATAATATTAAATAAAATGACCAAAGTTCATGATGGTCGCAAAACCCATCAGAATAAATTATGAAATTTTCATCACCTTTTTATCTAATGAATCATACTCATACCATATAAAAAAATACAATATGAATCCATTTAAAATTATTTAAGTTCATTAATACTAATTAATTTAAATTTAGGATAATTTATTCCTAATTTATATGAACTCCCATATTTATACTTAAGGGAACCGACCATAAAACCATGAAATGGTCGCTACTAGAACAATGAGATTAAACACTATAACTCATAGAATTGACTGTAAATGAACTTAATAAAATTAAAATAAATCAAATATATCATTAATAGGTTCTTAATTTTGTAATTAATGAATCTAATTTTATTATCTGGGACATTAATTATAAGTGCAGACTACTTTTGGACATAAGGTAAGGGGTTCTCGCCTCATTCTTACTTATGTGAGACATATTCCTTATTAAACCATTATTTCATGGGAATGGTTCACATAATTAACATTAATATATCATATAATGAATCTATTTATCTTCATGGAATTAAAATTTTCAGGTTATTATCATTAACTGTATTGGTAATTTAGTTCGACTGATTATAGAGTGGTAAGAGAATTATTAACCCAGTTTCCATTTGTTGCATTAAACTTCTAGTCCATTGATTATTTCATGATATGATTATGTGTGAAATGAATTGTGATTATATTATATTTTAATTAAAAAATTTTATGTGTATTTACATCTAATACATATAATTGATCCATTTTATTAATGGTCACATAAAGGATATGATATTTTAAGGGGTCTTCTTTTAAAAATACACTTTAAAATGTTTATTTTTCATAATTTAAAAGGAATGTTTTTTGAAATCATATGATATAATAGGATTTTATCTCTTTCATGAATCATTATCTTTTTTAATATTCCGTTACAATTTTATAAGGTTATTTTAAAATGAAATGATTTCTTTTATAGTTGCACAACTTTTTTAGAATAGGTGAACTGAATGTTAAAAAGGGTATTTTTCTCAAGAATTATTCAAGGATATTAATAAAGTATATATGTTAAAATAATTTGTTTAATACTATTATTCATTTATATTTATCTCTTATGATACCATTAACCATATTTTGTTGAATATTTTATGATCAGTTTGATTGGGGATGTACTATTTTGATACCATTAACCATATTTCCCTAGAAGGTTTATGATTATGTTTATTGGATGAGAAAAGTATATATATTTATTATGTTAGTTTTAATATTAATTTTTATGTTGATTATATTTCAAAACTTTCATATGAGTAATTAATTGGACTTAGTAAGTAATGGAAGGGGCCCACTATAGCCCCTCAATGCATCAGTTGGTCCCATGGGACAAATTAGACCGGGTTTTGGTAGGGGCCTTACTCATTTATGTAGAATTATTTGAAAAAGATTGATGTTATGTTTTTATGTCTTGTATTATGAATTACCTCTTCAGGATATTATACATTTATTTACATGTGGTTATTCTACTTGTAGAATATCCATGGTTAAGTTTTCAAGAAAATGTGATTATTTATATGGTATTATTTGTTCATATTATATTCTATAATAATATTGTAAAGTTTTTGATTAAGTGGAATGTATTTAAGTCATTTAACTTTCTATAATCATTTATTATGATTTATTATCTCTTTCACCATATTTATACCCTTACTGAGCATCTAAGATCACCCACTTATTATGTTTTTTCCTAGGATTCCAAGAAGTTTAATATAACTGATATATGTGGTTAAGATTGGAGAATAATGGTGTTCTAAAAGTATTCCTTATACTAAATTTTATATTTTAGTCGTAATTTATGATTAATGTATGTAATATGTTCACTAAAAAGGATAAACTGATCGATCCTTTAGGATTCAAATCCTGTATCTATGACAATTTAATAAAGTAAGACACCAACTATGAGCTAATAGAGTTGGTGTATATATAGTTGGTATTGGAGGAAATGTATTAGAATACTTGGTAACTAGATTTAGTAAAATATAGATTATAGAATATAACCCTATGATATAATTTTAGGATAAATATAGAAGGCAATCCTAAAAAAATATTTTTATAAGATTAGATACACATAAATTTTTCAATTGAGGTTATGTATTCCAATAGTTTTAGGATTAGAAATTTTGTTTCATAATGATATGATCTAATATAGTGTATGTTTTCATTTATAAATGGATCCTCAAAAAAGGAACGTGAACCTCACCAATGTACATGTTCCAAAGAGTATTAATGATCAAATCATTTATGTTCTTATGCCAATATTTCGAAGGGAACATGAATCCCTAACATTATAATCATATGAAGATATAGTATCATGTGTTAATGAGACCAAGAAACAATTATATAATAATTATGTCGTCATACTGAATCATGAGAAAAAGATTAAAACTTGAAAAAAATTGGATAAAGGAAACAGGAGAAAGAAGTATTTTCCCACATGTGATAATTGTGGAAAGAAACAATCTGGTATTGATTTAATGGAATCAGAGTTTGATATAAGTATGGATAGAATGGACACCATTCATGTAATTTAAAGGGTAAGAAAAACGTTTCCAATTTACAATTATTTAACTACAAGGATATGGGGCAATAAATAAAATATTGTATCAAGAATCAAAAATAATATACCCCAAAAGAGTATAATGGACCACAGTCAAGCTTATGCTACTACCACAGATGAAGAGGAATTATTAATATGCCTATGTTTGGAATCAAAAATTATTTTATTTGAGTACTTTATCAATAATTATATGGTCATAAGAATCATGAGATATATAAGGATTTTATTCCAATACTTATTATTTAATGAGTTAGAGGCATGTATGGAATAACACCTGTAATCAAGAGAAGTGACTCTATTGGAAGTTGATCTTTTAAAAAAAATTATTTTGGAAACATAAACCTAAATATGTTATTGATGTCTAGATAATAATAAATAGATAATTTTGGAATAGTATTGGTGACCATGAAGGCATTTAGTTCTTTTATGGTTTATGTTATGATGAAATTATTAGATTTTTTTATTTAAGGAATGTATTCAACAACCTGATATTTCACTATGGGAAGCACACATGTTTTATAAAGGTTTTAAGGATATAAAGGTACTCATATATTTTATATTTAAAAATAAGTTCTATTTATTTTTGGAATTCTTTTATTAAGTTGATTTTGGAAATATATTGACCAACATTCTACATTATTGGACTTTGAATTTGGGAAAATTTATTTTTAATGACTCTTAATGTAACTACTTATGTAATGGATTAAGTCTAAATTTTGTTAAAGTATTATTTATCATATTGTATAAAACGTTATAAATATTTTATTTCGGTAATTATTTAAAGGAAAAAGGAATTACTTATGGATTTTTTTTGATAAAAGTGATTCAATAAAAAAACTTCATCTCTAATATCCATCTTTTAGTTTAAGAAATGAAGTGTAGATAGATCAAAAAACAACCAAATAATGATATTATACACATGACATGGAAATAAATGAAGTAAGTTTATTTCTCAAGTTTATATCTATATTTTAATACAATCCACCAACTATAGTAATAGTATTTTGAAAAAAAATCATCCATTTACTCTTCTTACTATGAAATCAATGGTTTTTAACTAATCACATAATTATGCTTTTTTATAGTTTAAATTCTAATTACCATGTTATCTATCACTCTAAATAAAAACATGATAGTTATATTTCTTTTAAATTCCCATTTTTTTCCCTTCCCACTAATTTTCAACTATATGGAGACATTGTTTTTTGGTTCCCATCATATTGTCCTTTCCCTCCATTCAAGAAAATGTTTTATTAACCCTGTTGATGACGTGGGATTTAATCACCGTATTATAAAATGAAAACCCCATGATTATTTATCAAAATTTTAAAATTTGAGAAAACAATTTATTTAAGGAGGGGATAATGTAACACCCCAATATTTTATGACATCAATTCTAATATAAATTCAATTTATTCGATAGAATATGCCACATTGAGTTTAAATCAACAGTGATATACTGTTACATATTAACATGACCATAAAAATAGTAATATGACCATTAGGAATAGTAATCTGGATATTATAATTATAAAATCATTTATTATAGTATAAATAAAATTTAGGTATCTCATAAATGAAAATATGATAAATTTATATCAAGGAATAAGAAAATAATTGTTTAAAAAAATGATAAATTACGTGTTGGTATTTGTTTGAGAAACATAAATGATGATTTTATTTAAAACACTAAATTTATAATATTTTTAATATATTTTGATAAAATAGAGTCCATAATTTAAATCTACCCATCAAAAAATGGTTCAGGTGAATTTTTGGGTTTTTTTAAAATAGTTTAATTTTTAGTGAATAGTGAAATACACTAATTTACAGTATTTAAAATTATAAATAAATAATTGAATTATTGAGTAGTGGAAGATGTATCGATGAGGTAATCACCTATTATTTAAAAATCACTGGAACCATTTACTGTACACATTCACAAGAATCATTACTATTGATTGTCTTGAGCCAAAATAATAATTCAATGAATAAAATAATCAAAAAACACCCCTTTCCTCTACTATAAATACCATCCCTCAAAACCTCTTCTCCAAACAAATTATAATATTTTTATATTTCTTATATTATGACCAATTACTCTCTCAAACTTTTTTCCCATGTCTTAGTATTTCTGGTCTCTCCAAAAGACAAAAACCTAGTGCCTTTTATGGAGGTTCTCAAGGAGACAACATTCAAAATGTAAAATCTTTATTCTTTAACTTTTAATATCTTATCCTCCACTCAAATAACCTTTTAAAAATATCATGATAACTAAGTTATCATATATATAATATAATTTTATTATTTTAATTTTATATCCATCATAAAGTCCCTTCTCTTGTCTATTTTTTTGAAATGAAAACATTATCCGTGATGTGTTGATTCACTGCCTTCATCAATGAAATTTTTTCAATTTACATTACCACTTTCAATGATGGTCATAAAAAAATTATTATGGTGAAACAATATTTTTAATATATATTTTATGTTATATCATTCTTTTAAATCCAATATATATAAAAATAATATTAAATAAAATGAAACAAGTTTGTGATGGTCACAAAAAACCGTCAAAGTAAACTGAGTCATTTACATTATATTTTTATCTAATGAATCATCCATATAACAAATAACCAAATGAGACATGAAACCATTTAAAATGATACAATTTAATTAAAACTAACTAATTTTTATTTAGTATAAGTTACTCTAATTTTATATGAACTCCCATATTTATAATCAAGTGAACCGACCATAAAACCATGAAACAAACACTCTCAGAACAACGAGATTAATCATTATAACTAATTAAAATGGACATGAATTAACACAATAAAGTTATAATTAATTAAATATAAATTTAATGGGTTATTAATTAAGTAAATAATGAAACTAATTTTATTATCTTGGATATTAAGTATAAGTGTAGAATGATTTCAGGCATAAGGTAAGGTTTTCTCGTCTCAATTTTACTTTTGTGAGATATATGTCTTTATTAAACCATGATTTCCTATTTGTGGTGTAAATACTACATTTTAATATATCATATAATGAATTTAGTTATCATTATATAATTCAATATTTAATTTTATGATCAATAATTTTATAGTTCATGTGGTTCAACTGATTACAGAGTGGAAAGAGAATTCCTAACACAATTTTCATTCTTTGAGTTAAACTTATACTCCATTGATTATTTCATGATATGATTATATGTTGAAATAATTTTAATTATATTATATTGTATTTACACGTTATTTATTATTTATTTCCATCTAATACACAAAATTTATTCAGTTGATTAATTCTAACATTAATGATTTGAAAATTTTAAGGGGGTTTCTCTAAAAAATACTATTTAAAATATATATTTTTTAAATTTAAAAGGATTTTTTTAAACATATATGAAATGAAGTTATTTTCACACTTTCATTAAGCCTCAATTTTTTTTAATATTTCTTTATAATATTACAGGGTTCTTTTCAATGGGAATACTTTCATTTATAATTGCACAACCTTTTAAGAATATGTGATTTCAAATTTAAAAAATGTATTTTTACTCAATAATTTTCAGGGATCTTATTAATGTATCTATGTAAAGATATATTTTTTACCCTATGATTTATTGAGTTTTATATGTTATTATACCATTTAACAAATTTTATTTAATTATGTGTGATTAGTTTTACTGAATATGTACTATTTTGGTACAATTCACCATATTTCTCTAGATGATTTGTGATTATGTTTATCGAATGAGAACAATATTGGAATCTAGTAGTATAGTATTAATATGAATTCTTATGTTGATAATGTTTCACCCATTTAATATTAGTAATGAATTGGACTAAGTGATGATTGGGGCCCACTATAGCCACTTGATGCATCAATATGTCTCATGAGACTAATTGGACTGGGTTTTGGCTAAGGCCTTACCCATTTATGTAGTGTTCTTGGCTAATAACTTGATGGTATGTTTTAGAAATTCCACATTATGAATTCCATCATTATGATATGAGTCAATGATTTCCATGTGATTTTTTAACTTGAAGAATATACACTATTCTATTTTCTAGATAATGTGATTATTTATATGGTATTACTTGATCATATTTTATTCTTCCATATTATGATCAAGTTATTGGTTAAATGGAATGTTTTTTAGTTATTTACATTTACATAATAATTTCTATTTATTTATGATAGATTCTTTGGTATGTATACCCTTATTGAGCACCTGATCTCACACCTTTCATATGTTTTTTTTCACCTGATTCCAAGAAGTTTATTATATATGATATTTAGAGTTAATCTAGGATAATAATGGTGTTATAATAGGATTATCTATGTTTTATTTTATATTTATGTGATAATTTAAGAATCATGTATATAATATGGTTTCCAAAACTACTAAACTGATCGGTTTTTTGGAATTAGAATCTTGTATCTATGATAATGTAATAAAGTGAGGCACTGACTCCAGGATTCTGTGGTCAGAGTCCTTATATAATCATCTGTGGTTTAAAACAAAACCACTGGTAAAAAAATGAAAATAATATATATGTGTTATATAATTTCATAAAACATTAACCAAGTTATAAGCCATTAAAATAAATTAGTTTCATAAACATTTCGTCACAGCATAAAATAAGAAAAAAAACAGGTTCGATAACAATTTCACCATTTCCTCATACAAACCCATAGAGAATGAATTAGTTTCATAAATATATTATCATAAAAAAATAAATAATTCATATAAATAATAAATATTATATCATTGGATCATATCCCCAGTAAATATTAAGTAATATAAAAGGATGTCATCTTATATGGAAAATTATTTTGTAAGATAACTTTGAATGTTTTTTGAGGAAAATAACTTTTCCACTTTGAAAATCACCTTTAAAAAATTATAATTTCACATAAAATTATGGAAAAAATTTCTTTGAAAAAATATTTGGAAACTGATAATGGAATGTTTTGAATTTTAATTTATCATTGTGGAATAAAGAGCATTTATCCCACACATGTTAAAAGAAAAATTTCTTCCACGTTTTTGGTAAGAGTCAAAGGTACCTCATTTGAAAAGAATACAAGAATATTAAATTAAAACCATTTTTATAAACTAAAAAATGGCTATAAATGACTTTAAATAATATTTGGAAAATATTAAAGACATTCTTTAAAACATTTTTAGAAAACATGGACATGGAAGAAATTTTTTTTTATACTGACGATAGAAATAAAATCGGATTTCTTTAAAAAAAATTTGAATATTGTGTGCATAAATAGAGGAAAATGAAATAAAAACATTTATTTTCATGAAATAACTATTTGGGAATAAATGTTTTGAATTCATTAGAGATGATTCATAATATTTCATCTTTGAATTCATAATCGTAAACAGTACCGATAAATAATGAGATTGTATCATAAAACCCTTACCACTTCTATAACTTTAGAATCCCAAGAACCATTAAATAATAAAATAAACTTAGTAATTAAAAATCATTAAAATAAGTATATTTATCATATAACCTGTAAAAGGATTAGTATATACACCACACAAAAAGAAAAAAGTAGTTAATATGACATATATTTCCTAGAATTAAGAGAGGCCAGAAACCCCTTAACATAAGCATTCAATTGATTTTAAAAAGTTAAAAACCCCTAAATAATAAATAAATGTTTATTATAAATCAATTAAAAAATCATAATAATATATATCCTACAATATATGATTTACTTATTACCTTTAATCAAAATTTTATTTACAATTCCTTGTTAAAATTACATTTCGGGTTCTAATTGCTTCGTTTTTCACGTATGTGTTGGATTGGTAGCTTCAGTATGATTGATTTGATCGTGGTTCCATAATCTATAGAATTTCAACCACTATTTAAATATCATATATATTAATTATACATGTATTCATATTAATATATAAAAGTCAGATATAACAAATGATTCACCCTGTTTATGGAGATGACATGCCATATGAATACATGAACACTATTTCCATTTCCTAATAGATGAAAAGAATAAAAGGTAAATATTAATTAACATGTTAAAAATAAATTTTAAATCATATATATAATATATATTTATTTAATATATCCATATTATAATACATTTCAAAATAAAATGAAAATCATATCTCATCACTTCGTGGAGGCAGTAGTCCTCACGTATACATGGGTGGCATTATCAATTTTCAATGGATCGAAAGGTAATAAGGTATATACGATAATATAATTTCATAATTTCAATAATTTAACAAATATAATATACAAACATTAAATCAATCATTATCTCCATCTGTGAGTGGTGGTGATGGAAAATGAATTACATTAGTTCATGAGGCTGTAGTCTACCGTACATATAATGAAAAGTTTTAGTTTTAGCTTGATGGAAGAAGATTTGGATATAGGTTATTATAATAACATAATAACATATCAGTATATATTATATAATTATTTTATTTTATTGTAATTATTAGGACATGAATGAAGGTGGGAAGAGAAGAATTAAAAATAATGAACATAATGAAGACAATTACCTCCTCTTAAGAAACCTCCTTTGGATATCTTATTAAGAACCCAATGATTGGTCTTTTAGGAAGGAAAAAAGATCTAGAATGTAGATAATTGTGTGGGGTATATATTTTGGATTATTTTTTGTTGAAAAAATGGATTATGATGTGTGAATAAGTGATGGGTGGAAGTACTCTTTTATAATTGAGGATGAATGATATTTTTGTAAATATAGAAAAATATTAAATAATGAGATGTCAATCTCACCCCAAGTGTCACCAAAATTGATAAATAAATAATATAATGTAAAATATGTTTTATTGAAATCTAAAAATCACTAATGTTTTATACATTTTGTTCTTTAACAACTATATTTATTCACTTTTATTATTTTATTTTTCACTAGAGTAACTAGTCTTTTTTATTTACCTAAATAAATTATCCTTTAAGCCTAAAAATAAAATGACAAATTATAGATAATTTGGAACCAATTATTAGAAATATTAAATATATTTTATTAAATAAATATACTATGTGTTTTGAAAACTAATTTTAACACATGCACTTGTAATGCGTGAAACCCCATTTTAACCTTAACTGTAGTAATTACTTTGTGTTATTTTCACTATTCATTATGACCACAAACTAAGTTGAAATTAATATATAATATAAAATATTATTATTTTAAATATGGAATCCATTTTTCCAAATTCAATTCATGGAATTTTAAACTTTTAATATAATGTTAACCCCACTTGTGTGATGAAAAACCAAATTTCCAAAGAAAAATATTCAAAAATATAAAATGTTCTAATATAATAATTCAATATTAAATAAATAAAATTAAGCTAAGTTAAATTAATATATATATATATTTAATAATTTTAATTGAAAACTATCTTAAAATGACATGGTGGTTTTAAATTATTTAGACAAAATGATAAATTTAAATAAAAATCTGTATTTTTTACTATTAATCAAAAAATTAATCTTTTCAAAAAATTATGAAAAATTTAAACTAAGATATTTTTAAAAACTTTATTCCAATAATAAAATTAATTTTTTAACATTTTTTTCTAAATTTTTGAAAAAATTAATTTTTTTATAAGTGTACGACAAAATCACTTTTTAAAGAAATATAGTTTTTAAGTATAAAACTCGATTTATGCTTATCATATGCTTAGAAAAAATATTATATGAATGATAAAACTTTTGAATAAATATATATTATATAAATTTCATTAAAATAATTCACCAGTCGTCACTTATTTATGTTTTTATGATAAAAAAATTGTAGGCATCAAAATAGTTTTTCGAAAAAAAATTTCTTTTACTTTAAAATTATTTTTATTTTCATTGATAATCAATTGATAGACAATGAATTTATTTTATAAAAGTTTAAACCACATTATTTTTATAATTTAGTTAGTCCCATTCATACCTCGTAATTTATTGTTTATATTAAAATGGTCATGTTTAAATATTTTTATAGTATATTGTGGTTTATTTAAACACAATGTTTCATATAACACAACCTATTGAAAAAAATATATTTTTTGAAAAACGAAATTTCATAAAATCTTTGGGTTTTATAGATGAGATGGTGTATGGTCTATAATTTATTATCTGACCAAAGTGGATAATTTCTTATAGATTTAGGAGAATCATTCGATGGATGAGTTAGGAAATCAATATGTTCGAGATAAATTACAACCATAAAAAGTGACTTAGAGCATAGTGTTCAAAGAAGACAATGATTTTACTTAATAATTTTAAAAATGATTATACAAGGTGATGAGGACTTAGTTAAATAAAAGTATCAATTATCTTCCATATACTAATGGTAAATTTGAGAGAATGATTTAGACTATAGGGATATGCTTTGGGATTGTGTTATGGATTTTGGTGGAGCATTTGATGATCATTTAGCCTTGACTAAATTCACCTAAAATAACAATTTTTAGTATTTAAGTAATATGGATACATTTAAGTATCTATATGGTTGGTCATTTCGTTAAACACTATGTTGTAATGAGGTGGGTGAAAATTTATTTGTTAGGCTATGTATAATATAGGAGATATCTGAATAGTTGAAGCTGATTCGAAAGTTTCTTGTTACTAATTTGAGTAGAAAATGATTGTATGATGACCAGAGGAGATGACATTTGGAGTTCATTTTAGTTAACCGAGTATTATTGGGAGTATCCTCTATTTTAGGAAATCAATTACTGTACAGGTAGGGTAAATTGTAACAATGTTTTATTAGATCATTAATGGACATCGAACACATCTGAACAATGGCCTATCAGTTAGACCTTCCTTCAAAATACCAAAGTATGAGTAATGTGTTATTTTTGTCTCAACTTTGGATGTATGAGCCCGATCCTCTAGATGTAATGAACTTAAAAGATTTTGAGTTTGAGCTAGATTCTTCATTAACAAAGTGGAATTTTCATATTGTTGATTGAAGAGAGAAGGAGCTGTGAGGAAAGGTGATTCCTATTGATTTAATTCTATTATAGTACAAATGTATCATAGAGGAGAATTGGGAATGGCAATTAGAATATAGATGAAATGGAAATTTTTAAAAAAAAGACCTTTCGAGATACTTCTAGATGATGAGAAGTCATTAGAGGTGGAGATTGGTAACATCCTCAATCGTGATGTATGATTTTTTAAGATTTGAAACATATTTTTTAATTGAAATTGAACAACAGAGGCATGTTAATGGTGTTTGGGAACACAAATTTAGAAGTTCAGGGTAGGTTGATAAAAGTTTATGGCTAGAGGAATATTTCAAAGAGTGAATTAATGTTTCATGACATGAATGGTTTCTAGAAGGTTATAAGGAAATCTGGGTTGAGGTGGTTCACAACATGAAATATCATTCACAAAATAAATTGGTTTCTAACATTGTAACATTGAGGCACCTTGAAATTTTGTGGGTATTTGACTCAAGGGGTTTGTAGTATAAACTAATCGATCATGACATGAATATTCAAGTGCCTGATTATTTCATAGCAGGAAATACACTTTAATTCTATGAATGCGTTCTATTAAAGATTGTATTTAAATTATACATACCCTTTTATTTTTATGATATTTATTTCCTTTCACTAAAACCCTTATAAATTGTTATGTGGGTTTGTCTCTCTCCATATCCCTTATTTAATGCCCAAATATTGGATCAATATTTTGTTTCCAAATTGGTAAGTTACATTTATTCTATCCATGTTATCTTATTTTTATTAGAATGAATCATTAATTCTTGATTTAATTATTAGATCAATTTTTTTGATATTATCTAACAAGATAATGATCAATCATTAAAATAAAGGACAACTAGATTTAGATAATTGGTATATGATTCTCGTTTTAAGCATGGAAATTGATAGAAATGAATCTTCTCATGGATCATTGATGTGAAACATGACTCAAGTGGAAATTCCTAACATCAAAACATTATTGAGATAGAGGTAGGAATTCATTATCATATAGTCCCTATATACTAGGGTTTGACTTGATTGTGTGACATGTTTGTATAGACCCCTTAGAATAATGCTTGATATGATTTTCATGTGGATGTGTGTTAGTTATACGAATTTTTCTTGACATAAGATGATAATGAACCACATTATTATAGATTGTGATTTACCTCTGTAGTTTCTCTTGCTCCACAATTGAGTGACTAGGTTGATCTATATGGGATATTTACTCCCTTATAGGGGGTGTTCAGATGATGTGATGGAATTCCCCAAAGCCATTGGACTGTTTCAACAAGTGACATGATAGATTCACCCAAATCCATGAGATTGGGTCGATGCGTGGTTTATAGATTTCCCCTGAGATGTGAATTGTGTTGACATGAGTATATACCTTAAAGGAAGGAATGAATACCCCTTAAAGGTGGATATGGATAGATGATTAGTTAAATTAGATTGTTGGAAAAACATATGAATTCTCCTCTAACATGAATCTGAATCAAGTAGAGTAGTCTTCAAGGACCTGGCATATGCGTACACATCTGTGAGTACTTGTGGTTTACTTAACCATTTTTTATTATTATGGAATACAATAATGTATATTTTGAACTTTTTTTATGCATAATAGGTAGTATCCAAATGGATTTTATATCCATAACATAAATTTTCATCTCGGTGCATGTGTCGATTTTATGATTAGAGATCAAATTAAGGGTAAGGGACTTATGATTGATAGTTGAGACAGAGCTATAGGATAGTGCCAGGTGATACTGTGACATCATCCAGGTCTTAGATGTTTTATCACATGTAACCTATTTCATTTTCATTATATTAGTACCTTGATCCACCACATGTGGGGATCCTTTATTTTTATTGGATTGTATGACTGATATGCCATATTTTTATATCACGGTTTGGAAACTCTTATCCATTATAATGTCATTTAATGATTTTATGTTTACTCCTATTATTTTAATTTTTATTATTATTGTAACACCCCAACTTTAATATCCTAGATCAAGTAGTTACTTAATTACATTGACACTAGATATAAGTGATCATATCTCGAGGGATTGAATATATTAGTTGTCTTAGAAAACCAGATACATGATTGAATCTCACATTACATTTGGAAACATAAAATAAAAAATTGCATCTTCTCTATGAACACTATTATTTACCCTATAATATCATTATATATCAATCATAATACACTTCTTGGAATCTTAGGTAAATAAAAAAAATAAAAGGGTGAAATCAGATGCTTATTAGGGGAATTCATACAATGGAAGATATCATAGAATAAATATGGCATGAATAATATGACAAGAATAAATAATGATGAAATAATGCCATATAAATAATCACATGATCTTAAAAATTTTCTATGGATATAAAAACTATTAAAATAACCATATGGACATTAATAATTGATTTTACAATGATGGAATACATAATACTAGACATCTTAAACTTATCATCAAGGCCTCATTCAATGAAATCATACAGAAATGGGTGAAGAATATGCAAAGTAATCTACTAATTTTATCTTATGAGGCCTTCTAATTCATTGAGGGGTTATGAAATAATGGTCCCCTCCCATTAAATAATCAGTCCAATGCTTTCATCATACGAATAAAAAATACAACTTAATCAATATAACTTAATATTTAATAACTATCCATATTGGAAGACGAAGAATATGATACGTAAATAATTTTCCCTATAAAAATGATCATAAGATATACAAATAAATATAATTTATGGTATCCTTAGATTATATCCTCAGAAAAAAAAGGCTCATAAAAGAATATTGATATAGATGAAAGTAATTTTAAAATATCATTGGAAAATTTATTGAGGAAAATAATCTTTTCATTTTGAAATAACTTATTTTAAATCAATTTTTTTAAAATATTAGGGAAAAAAGATTCTTTTGAAAGAACCAAAGAAACACACAATGTTACCCACAAATAAGTGATTAGTCATGAAACTAAGAAAATATGATTTTGTACAGTATGGTAAAACAAATATTCAGTTCAAAGCTTTGGTAAAAAGTGAATAGAACAAAAAATGATAAGAAGAATAATTTTAAAACTTTTAATATAAATTAATTCAAGGGTAAAAATGTATTTAATCATTCATTTTATAATAAAAAAATTATTCTTGAATTTTTTTTAAAGAAAATATTGACATGGAAGAAAAATATTCCCAAGAAAATAAAACTTTTTTTAGTTTTCCTTAAATAAAATATTTTGGAATTTTTAGTACATTGAGACATTAAAATGGAATGAAAAATATTAATATATAGAAATAAATTGAGTACAATAAAATTTATTTTATTTTGGTTAAAAATATCATATAATTCCCCAATTTAAAATTAAACATAAACAATCTTAAATAAATATGACATTGTGAAATAAACCATTACTTTAGGTAGGGCTTCCTTCATAAGAGATTTTAAACTATTATATAAAAAAATTAAATTTATTATACCTATATACTATAAATATATACATATAATATCTTATATTATCCCCTTATAATATCATGGGACTCATTTATTAATAATTCCTTATTAAATAATCATATTGAAGTGTTAATTATTTTATTTTTCATGTAAGATTTTGTTCGGTGGTTTAGGTAATTAAACCTTTTTCATGATTTAATGATCCTAATAATGATAATAAAGATATAAATATAAAATATATTCATAATATCAAATTTATAATATTTATTTAATGGCTTATATTGAAAATGTATGTGGTAGTCGACACATAAACATGAGTGACAATGTCATTTTTTAACAGGTGGAAGGGTAATAAGGTTGATGCATTATTATTTTTAAAACATTATAATTATGTCTTAAATATAATATATAAATATTATATACAGAATAATAACCATCTAATATAGGTAGTTATGTAAAATAAAATACATCACTTCACGAGGCTGTAGTACATATGTATGAATAAAGGATGATTTTATTTCCCATTTAATGGGAAAGGAGAAGAATAAAGGTTGAACCATTAATATAATAACTTATAAGTATATTTGAGAACATTATTTTATTATATCAATAAATTTATCAAAAAAAATGAAGGAGGTATAATAAGAAATAAAATTAAAACACTCGGTTAAGCACTATACCTATTCTTAAGAAAACCTCCTTTGACTTACACATTAGCCATTTTAAGGATTGTATTTTTATCAGAAAATAAACTATATATAATTTTTAGTGATTTTAGGATGGTATTTTTGTAGGTACTATCTTATATATAATTCTATTTACGAGTGAGTAAGAGAGGATAGGTGGTGTCCTTGTATAAGGGTGGGAGAGGACACAATTTAGATTTTTCTATAGATTGAAATATATTAATGTTTTAATCAATACCAATTGATCTAAAATGACTCATATTAGAATATTAGATAATATAAGGGCTAAATATTACCGTGAAATAGGATTTAGAAAGGTTTTTAGGTCATTTAAACCCTTATCATTTTTTTAACACTTTTATCCCATTTTAACTATTTCCATGGTAACTATTTTTTTACTAAAGATAATTATGGCATCCCGCCTTTTTAATAGATTACGTTTCTTTACATTTTACATAAAGAGGATATTTTAAGGCTAGTGTCTTGGAAATAAGGAACAAAAAAACTTTAATACAACATAAAACATTCTTATAAACCACTTGAAGGGATTCTTCATAGGTTCATACAATGTATAACTTATTCATCTTATATCCAAGAGACATACATCAAAGGAAAGAGTGACTAGAAGGCCTAGTAAGGCTAAACAATGGAATCAGTTTACTTGTGTGAACAATAAGCACTTGAATAACAACATAAATACATGAGAAATGGATATATAGGGATATCATAATGAAAATAACTTGGAACATAACATGAATATGTGGATATGAAATTTCATTTAGACATTCATGAACATATCACCAATGTCCATCCCCTAGGTGTCATAAAAATTACCAAGGTTATTCACCAAGGTATCATGAAACTTGTCATCTCTAGAGATTAATTCTTTACCTAATGCATTGGAGCGCTATCAGGATGCACCATTAATATTTATTTAATTTAATGTAATCCACATAGATCATAATAAAACATTTCATAAATAAACCATATATAATAAAAGAAATGGGTTTCATGTCAAAATCATGACATTTTAAAATTTCTTAAAAATAAGATCATTATATCATTTATAACCCATGTAAAGGGAGTGAAGGGTATATGTATGTCAATTCCAGAATCAAATATATAATTTTCATATATTTATTAACTCCCATAAAAATGAAATAGGTCTTGGTATTCACATAAATAAACATGATAATTTCTTGATAGAAAGAGATTAAAATTTTGAGATGAAATTTTGGCAGCATAACGGCTATATAACATGGTTTTAGAAAACATTGAAAAGAGAGGTGACAAGGATAAACCATGCATAAATAATTCATAATATAGTATGGGTACTAAATAAGATCATGATATGGATATTTTAATTACATAACACATGAAAATGAAACATGAATGAAAAGAGAAGATTCAATTTATTTTACAAGAAATTTTGCAGCCTAATGGCATCACTTAAAAATTCAGAAAACAAAATGATGAGATAAGAAATGGTATCCCATCATTTGGACATAAAATGGAATGTAATAAAAACATATAAGAACATATCCTCAACATAAATAGATGGAAAATATACGACACAATATAAAGGAAGTCATGACTTAAAAGAGGAGGGTGAAATAATCCCTTACCTTGAAGAGTTACTTCGAAAGCTTGATGTTCGGGACCTTGGGAGGGTTGAGGGAACCTTGGGAGGACTATTTGGGAGGTAAGTAGACCAGAAAATTATTGAAGTGGATATTGAAATGAAATTAATGAGGTAATGAATTGTTATTTATAGGATAAGTGAGGGGACAAGTCATTAATGGCCAAGGGACACCACATCTGTGGTATTGGCAAAACAATGGGCTTTCCCATGGTATTTTCCCATGGTATTGGACACTTGGGACACCTCATAACATATATTACTATTCATAAGTCTACCAGAATGATTGCATAATTATTACATCCTTAATGATGTCATGAAACACCCGAAACTAAAAACTGCATGTTCACAATTCACCGAAAATTCATTTTCTCATAAAAATCCCGAAAAAATCACCTTAACCTAATATTGATGCTCTGAATTCAAAAATAAACTCCATTTTATAAAAATAAATTTCTAAATATTTTTAATTTAATTTTCAAATAAAAAACACTATTCAACTAAAAACTAATACTTGACTAATAATTTCTGAAACAGTTATTTACCTATTTTATTGAATTACATTACTTAATCAAGGTTCCTAAAATATATCAATACTTTCTTAAGTGAGGTTACTTAATCCATTTGGCCACATTACTAATCATACGCGTAAAATAACTATTCATAATTAACTATTCACAAAAAATTATGTTGATCTTATTAGACTCCAAATTTCTTACTGAACCCAACTGTAGAAGACCATTTTTTGAAAATCATTTCACATTATTAATTATTTAAGGTTTACATAAATTTTTTACAATATACTTTTTTTTCTAAACATCAATAATATCAATTCCTATATTTATCCAGAAATTTGAAAATTCACAAACTTCACCATAAGAAGAAATCACAATTTTATTTATCTCAAAGGATTACACAAGGAAGTTACGGTCTCATTACATATCCTCTTATAACAGTAGCATATGAACTAAGTGTAAGGTGTCCTAAGGTGATAGAATCTTGGGGAGGCTTGGCCAACAGTGACCAAGTGGTGATTTATATCAGCTTTAACTTCTCGTGAAGGAGATTCTGTTCCATCTTCACACAATGAAGTTCGGATTGGGTTTGGTCCAGAGCAAAGCCTAGTGGTGCTACCTCCTTCCCAAGTTCTGTCAAATGGCCTTCGATCAGTCCGAGACTACTGGATGGGGCCATCGAATCTTCTTTCAGTATTAAACAAGATCACTAGTATTTTTAGAAAATAATTGTAACATTTAGTTTCCAATAGTCAAATTGAATAATGATAATATAACAGTTGATACCTAATGGTCAAATTTTAATTATACCCATTATATTAAATGAAATAGTTTTGTTGAGTATAAAATGACACAAAAAATTAGGAAACAAAAATTATTAAAAAAGTTTAGGTCATTACAATAATATCCATAAAGAATAAAAAATAATGTGTACTCATTAATATTTCTATATGATGACTCAAAATATGAATTATTTTTTATCAAATTTATTTTCTAAATGATTTAGAAATTAATTTTAAAAAGACTTTTAAAATGTGTGGAAAAATGGTTTTCCAGAAAATTATTTTTTAAGTATAAAATTATTTTTTTACCAAATTAAAGTATAATTTTCATTCTAATAGAAATAATTGGATTATATTAAATTATAGGAGAATTATTTTCTTTTAAAAATTAAAAAAAACTTAAGAAAACCATGTAGATACTTTATTAAGATAAAATAATGAAAAATAATTTTTAATTGGAAAAAATATTACTTAGATTTATAAAATGTTAAGAATATATTTGTAAGTTTAACATTATATTTTTATATGAATTATATTAGTTATTAAATATATATTTTTCTATATTTTTTATATCTTTAAATTTTTTCTTATATCATTATAATGTAACAAAATTAATAGTTTTAGTAAAATCTATATTTTTCACCATTCACACAAAAATATATGATGTTTGAAATATATTAAAAAATATCCCTATCTAATTTTTACAAAATTAATTGAAAAATAAAATAAATTACATAAAATTTATTTTATAAAATTTTGTAACATATTTTTAATCATATTCTTGAATAAATATTTGTGTATAATGTTACTATTTCTTTAGAAACAAAATATTACTATAATTGAAGTGCAGGTATTACATTCTTCTATCCTTTAAAACATTCATCCTTGAAATTTACATAATGTCACATAATGAACCAATGTGTGTATTTCTTCATCATAACTTATTTAGGTTTCCATTTCACCTCTTTTATGTTATGATTTCTCTGAAGTTACCAATGCTTCCAAGTTGTCCAAATACTCAAAATTGTTCTCTAGTGTAAATAATCTAGATAGGATCTTTATAAAAAGTTAAATAAGGTTCCAATTAAATTTCATTATACATGGGAAACTTAGTTGGTTTCAGAATGTACTTAAATAATAAAAAGATATTTAACACATCATGAACTTTAGAGAGGCTCGGTGGAATTTCCCAATGGTAAGTTAGAACTATAATGTTTTCCAAAATTTCAAATATGTACCTAGGACATAGTCCCACATTAATTATAAATGTTATAACACCTTTCCAAAGATATGCCTTCAATAAAACATGATATCTCATTTGAAATTTTAATAGTTCTTTTTATTATTAGTATAATTTTTTTCTTCTTAGAGCTACCTTAATTTGATTTTGAATAGTCTTCATTTTCACTATTTTATCTTCAATAAGATATGGACCTAAAATATTTCTTTCTCCAAATTCATCCACAAAAAAGTTGAATTAGAACACCTATTTACATAATATTTTTCATATGGTTCCATTTTAATGCTTCAACAGAAGCTATTATTATATAGAAATTACACTAAAAGTAAATACTTATCCAATATACCTTGAAAATAAATAATTAATAACCTCAATATAAACTCTAATGTCTAAATAGTGCATTCATATTTCCCAGTAGTTTGATGACGATAGGTGGTTCTCAAACATAGTTTGTTGTTAAGAGACTTCTGAAAACTCTTCTAAAATTTAGATGTAAACTGCAGATCATGATTATATTCAATTAAAAAAGTTTTACTTTGAAGTCCCATAACCTCCTTAATTTAGAGTTGTGCAAGGCGATCTGGTGGTAGATCATACCTTATAGTGTCAGAATGTGAAAACATGGTAAGATGATCATAAATATCCCATATTATAACATTATTTATAGGGGGATCTAAAAATAAAGTGACAAATAATATAATAATATCACCCCATTTCAACATAAAAATATATAGACTTCTTGAAACCTTTGATATGTTTTCTATCAGCCTTTATCTATTTACAAAAAAAGAATCTTGAAACATAGTCTATAATTTCCCATTTAATATAATCCCAAAAAATGTTATTTCAATTCTTGATACATTTTGGATCTTCAATGGTGTATATAAAATTAAAGCTATGAGATTTATCTAATAATTTTATCTTTTACTCAAGTACGGATAGAACACATAATATCTTTTCAAATTTCAGCACACCATATGAATAAAAAATATCTATATATTTCCCATCATTAACACATTTAATTTATTTTCTAAACTCTATTCACTGAGTTGGGAAATTTTTACATTTTTACAATAAGGATGGGTTGGTATTAATTTGGAAATAGATTGATGTCTCACATTATCTAATAATTTAATTATCCCAATTTACTAAGTCCCTAAATAAATAATATTTATCAATACAAATCTTAGTCATAACTCTATGATCTTTCCTACTTAACACATCTACTACCTTTTTATCCTTCTATTGTTGCTAGTGTATTGATAAATCGTAATCCTTGAGTAACTCTAACCATATCATTTTCCTTATGTTAAGGTATTTATATGAAAAAATGTATTTAATTCCCTTGTTATCCCTAGACATCCCATATTTTCTCCATAGAGACAGTGACTCGATATCTTCAATGAAAAAATTATAGCTTCCAAATCAAGATCATGGGTTGGAGAGTTCTATTCATTGATCTTAAACTAACTTAATTCATAGGTAATAAAATTATTATTTTTTATAGGGGAACATCCAAATCATTTATTTGATTCATCACAAGATATCACAAATCTACCCCCTTCAGAAGGTACTATAAACACCGGTGATTTGATCAACCTCTTTTTTCATTCTTAAAAAATTTATTTACATTCCTCTATCCATAATAATGTATCCTCATTATGTTTTGACTTGGATACTTGGTTTTCAAATCAATTTTTTTGAAACGTTACCAACATCCACCTTATAATTAAAGGTAAGTGTGTGCCTAAGTTATGTTATTTGGTATATACCATTATTTGACTACCTTTATCTTTTAAGGGTAAAATGTTATTCAATCCATAGAGAAAATATGTCCCAGAAAGGAACTTACCAAATTCATAATTCAATCTTGGTAAGTTTACGATAAAACCACAATTCTCTAAGATATTCAAGAATTATTTGTAAATGACCCTCATTCTCTTCATTACATACTAAGTATACCAAAATATCACAAATAAATTCCAAAATAAAATTATCATGATTTTTATTAAACACCTTATCCATCATATCCTTAAAAATATAATGTGAATTATCAAATCCAAATGTAATTTATATAAACTCATAATTTTCAAACCTCATATAAAACTGTATATTTGTAATATCATCCTTCTTTACCTATAATTGATGATAACCATAATGAATATAAATCTTGAAAAAATATTGATCTCTTTGAATTAAATCAAATAAGACATTAATATAAGGTAGAATACACTTATCTTTCATGGTAATGGTACTTATTCCCCTATAATAAACAAAAAACCTCATAGTGAAATCATTTTTTAACAAATAGAATAAGATCTCCCCATGGAAAATAACTTGGTCATATGAATCCCTTATTACGTAAATCATGAAGTTGTTTATTTAACTCCATAAGATCAACTGATTCCATAAGGTAGAGAGTCGTAGATATAGATTTTGTGACTCATATAAGTTTCATATAAAAATCAACTTCACACTTAGGGGTATGTCTAACTGTTATTTTTGGAAACACAAAAATCGATTCTTGCAGAATTATAACATATTTTATCCCACCTTTCCATCCATTGGTTATATTTTTTATTATTCTCCCCAAATTTCACATAAGATATATATTTAGGATGGATTTGTACATGATTTAAATGATGTTATCTCACTTCTGGAGAAAAAGGATTCCAAATCTCCATAAAAAATCATAATCCCTTTCTCTCACAAATAAATTTCGACATTAAAATTTGAAATCCAAAACATACTAAGTATTTTATCAAATTCCACCATAGGTACAATTATCAAATATGTAAATAGGTTTTATACATGTATAAAAATGTGGATATATGGACATATCATTGTTTCAATAATATTTCTTCTTGGTGTCTTGATTGATAACTCTCTTCTTAGTGTTTTAGTGAAATATTTAATTTTTTGGAAAACACGAGAGATTTTAAAATGTGTGAGGACCCCAAATAGAATGAAGAATTATCTGACCTTGAATCTATGATCAAATCATTCCACACCACTAGTAACTTTAACTTTTGGTGTAGTAATTTTATAAGATTTTCCTTCTAACATTTCCACCTTATATGTTAGTATCCCTTGATGTTTGGTTAATTGGTTGGAATAGTTCCCCATATATATATATTGTTAGAGAACTATAGATTTATGGATTATACCTTACCATTTAATCCATGATCATGATGTAATTTCTATATAAACATGTATCAAACTTGCATTCCCTTCAAGAATATACTAGGGTGTTTCATTACATAAGTATCACATGTTTTAAATTCCCCATTATCTTCTTTCCCTTATCCATTTTTTGCTTCATGGGGTTCTCAGCTAAACTCTTCTTCTTCTGATTTCCTTTGAAGTAATAATACATGTAAAATTATTTCTCTATATTGATATATTGTGATAAAATATCATTATATGATTAGAAAATTTGTTAGACTATAGTCCTATAAAGGATTTTGGTTATCGTAACAAATAAATGGTTACTCTTACTCTTTGGATTATGTATATAGTCTATGTTATGCCTTCCCATCCTTGTAAAAAAATCTTAATACTTAAAAATGTTTTTCCTAGGATTACAAGAAGTTTAATATAACTGATATAAAAGGTTAAGCTTGGAGAATAATGGTGTTCTCAAATTATTCCCTACGTTGTATTTTATATTTTAGTCATAATGTATGATTAATGTATGTAATATGTATACTAAAAAGGATAAACTGATCGGTCCTTTGGGATTCCAATCTTGTATCTATGACAATTTAATAAATTAAGGCATCGACTATGAGCTACTGGAGTTGGCGTATCTATAGTTGGTATTGGAGGAATTATATTATAATCCATGGGAACTAGATTTAGTAAAATATAGATTATAGAAAATAACCCTAAGATATAATTTTATCATAACTATATAAGGGAATCCTAAAAAGACTATTTTTATAAGATTGACTACACATAATTTTTTCAATTGAGGTTATGTATTACACTAGTTTTGGGATTTTAAATTATGTTTCATAATGATATGATCTAATATAGTGTTTGTTGTAATTTATAAATGGATCCTCAAAAAAGTAATGTGAACCTCACCAATATACATGATCCAAAGAGTAATAAGGATCAAATCGTCTATGTTCTTATTCTAATATTTAGAAGGGAACAAGTCTCCCTAACATTATAATCATATGAATATATAATATCATGTGTTAATGAGACCAAGAAATAGTTATATAATAATTATGTCTTCATAGTGAAGCATGAGAACAAGAGTAAAACTAGAACAAAATTGGATAAAGGAAAGAAGAGAAAGAAGTATTTTCCCACATTTGAAAATTGTGGAAAGAAAAAATCTGGTACATGATTTAAAGGAATGGGAGTTTGATATAAGTATGGATAGAAAGGCCACCATTCATGTAATTTAAAGGGTAAGAAAAAAGTTTCCAATGTACAATTATTTAACTACAAGGAGATGAGACACTAAATAAATTATTGTATCAAGCATCAAAGGAATATATCACAAAAGAGTATAATGGACCACAATCAAGCTTATTCTACTACCACAGATGAAGAGTAATGACTAATATTCCTATGTTTGGAATAAAAAATCATGTTATTTGAGTATTTTATCAATAATTATATGGTTATAAGAATCATGAGATATACAAGTACTGTATTCCAATACTTATTATTTAATGAATTAGAGGCATGTATGGAATAACACCTATAGTCAAGAGAATTGAATCTATTGTAAGTTTATCATTTTGAAAACAAATTAATTGGGAAACATAAACCTAAATATGTTCTTGATGTTGAGATAATAATAAATAGATATTTATGGGATAGTATTGGTGACCATGAAGGCGTTTACTACTTTTTTGGTTTATGTTTTGATGAAATTATTAGATTTCTGTATTTAAGGAATGTTTTCAACAACCAGATATTTCACTGAGGGAAGCACACATGTTTTATAAAGGTTTTAAGGATATTAAGGCACTCATATATTTTCTATATTAAAATACGTGCTAGTTATTTTTGGAATTCTTATGTTAAGTTGATTTGGGAAATATAGTGACCTACTTTCTACATTCTGGGACTTTGAATTTGGAAAAATTTATTTTGAATGAGTCTTAAGGTAACTACTTATGTGATGGATTTTGTCTAAATTTTGTTAAAGTATGATTTATCATATTGGATAAAATGTTATTACTATTTTATTTTGGTGAATATTTAAAGGCCAAAGAAAGTACTTACGGATTTTTTGATAAAAGTTATTCAATAAAAAAAATCATCTCGAATATCCATCTTTTAGTTTAAGAAATGAGGTGGAGATAGATCAAAACACAACCAAATAATGAGATTATACTTATGACATGGAAATAAATCATGTATGTATATTTCTCATGTTTCTATATATATTGTAATACAGTCCATCAACTATAGTAATAGGATTTTGAAAAAAATGTTATCCATTTAGTTTTCTTACTATGAAATCAATGGTCATTTAACCAATCACAGAATTATGTTTTTTGATAGTATAAATTATAATTACCATGTTCTCTATCACTCTCCATAAAAAATGATAGATATATTTCTTTTAAATTCCCATTTATTTCCTTCCCACTAATGTTCAAATATTTGGAGACATTTTTTTGTGGTTCCCATCTATTGTCCTTTCCCTCCATTCAAGATAATTTTTTATTAACCCTGTTGATGACGTGGGATTTAAACATCGTATTTTAAAATGAAAACTCCATGAATAACTATCACAATTTTAAAATTTGAGGAAACAATTTATTGAAGGGTGGGGATAATGTAACACCCCAATATTTTACGACATCTATCTTATAAAATAAATTTAATTTATTCGATAGCATATGCAAAACTGAGATTAAACGAGCAGGGATATACTGTTAAATATTAACATGACCATCATAATAGTAATGTGACCGTTGGGAATAATAATCTGGATATTATAATTATAAAATCACCTATTATATTTTAAATAAAATTTAGGTATCTCATAAATAAAAATATGATAAATTTATATAATGGAATAATAAATAATTGTTTAAAAAATGATAAATTTTGTGTTGGTATTTGTTTGAGAAATATAAAGTTTTCTTTGCAATTTTATAATTAATTTAATCATTTAACATAAAATTTCTTTTCATAAAATAGATTCATAAATTAATATTTTATTTTATTATAATTATAGGATAATTTTAAGAGAATATAATAAAAAACTCATAGTGTCGTAAAAATGGTTATAATATTAAACTTGTTTTTTTCAAATAAATAAAGATTTTATTTAAAACATTAAATTTATAATTTTTATAATTTTTTTCCTAAAATAGAGTCCATTTTTTAAATCTACCCATAAAAAATGGTTCTGATGAATTTTTAGGTTTTTTCTAAAATAGTTTAATTTTTTGTGAATAGTGAAATACTATAATTTACGGTATTTAAAATTATATGTAAATTAATGATTTATTGAGTAGTGGATGATGTACGAATGTGGTAATCACCAATTAGTTAGAAATCACAGGAACTATTTACTGTACGTAGTCACAAGAATCAATACTATTGATTGTCTCGAGACAAAATTATAACCCAATGAATAAAATAATAAAAAACCCCCCTCTTCTCTACTATAAATACCATCCCTCACAACCTCTTCTCCAAACACGTTATAATATTTTCATATTACTTATATTATGAAAAATTACTCTCTCAAACTTCTTCCCCATGTCCTAGTATTTCTGGCCTCACCAAAAGACCAAACCGTAGTGCCTTTTAAGGAGGTTCTGAAGGAGACAACATTCAAAATATAAAATCCATATTATTTCACTTTTAATATGTTATCATACCCTCAAATAACCTCTTAAAAACATCATGATAAATAAGTTATCATATATATAATATAATTTTATTATTTTAACGGTATATCCATCATCAAGTCTATTCTCTTGTCCTTTTTTTGAAATGAAAACATTATCCGTGATGTGTTGATTCACCGCCTTCATCGATGAAAAGTTTTCAATATACATTAAAACCTTCAAGGATGGTCATATAAAAAATTATTATGGTGAAAAAATATTTTTAATATTTATTTTTTATGTTATATCATGTTTTTAAAACAAATATATATAAAAATAATATTAAATAAAATGAAACAAGTTTGTGATGGTCACAAAAAACCGTCAAAGTAAACTGAGTCATTTTCTTTAAATTTTTATTTAATGAATCATCCTTATAACATATAACAAAATGAGACATGAAACCATTTAAAATGATACAATTTTATTAAAAATAACTAATTTTTCTTTAGGATAAGTTACTCTAATTTTATATGAACACCCATATTTATAATCAAGTGAACCGACCATAAAACCATGAAATGAACACTCTCATAACTATAAGATTAATTATTATAACTAATTAAAATGGACATGAATTAAAATAATAAATTTATTATTAATTAAATATAAATTTAAGGGGTTACTAATTAATTAACTAATGAATCTAATTTTATTATCTAGGACATAAAGTATAAGTGTAGAATGATTTCAGGCATAAGGTACTCGTCTCAATTTTACTTTTGTGAGATATATGTCTTTATTAAACCATGATTTCCTATGTGTGGTGTAAATAATACCTTTTAATATATCATATAATTAATTTATTTATCATTATATAATTCAATATTTAATTTTATGATCATTAATTTTATGGTTTATGCGGTTCAACTGATTACAGAGTGGCAAGAGAATTCTTAACCCAATTTTCATTCTTGAGTTAAACTTATACTCCATTGATTATTTCATGATATGATTTTACATGGAACGAATTTTAATTATATTATATTGTATTTAAACTTTATTTAGTTTTATTTACATCTAATAAAAATAATTTATTCATTTGATTAATTCTAACATTAATGATTTGACATTTTTAAGTGGATTTCTTTGAAAAATACTCTTTAAAATGTTTCTTTTTGAAAATATAAAAGTATTTTTTTTAAACTTATATGAAATGAGGTTATTTTAAAAATTTAATAAAGCCTTAATTTTTTTTAATATTTCTTTCTAAGATTACAAGTTTATTTTCAATGGGAATGCATTCATTTATAATTGCACAACCTTTTAAGAATATGTGATTTCTAAGTTAAAAAAGATATTTTTTATCAAGAATTTTCTGGGATCTTATTAAAATAACTATGTCAAGATATTTTTTCTCATATGATTCATTGTGGTTTAAATGTTATTATACCATTTAACATATTTTATTTAATGATTTATGATTAGTTTTACTGAAGATGTACTATTTTGATACAATTCACCATATTTCTATGGACGATTTATGATTCTGTTTATTAAATGAGAACACTATTTGAATATAGTAGTATAGATTTTATATGAATGATTATTTTTATAATGTTTCACCCATTTAATATTAGGAATGAATTGGACTATGTAAGTGATCATCGGGGCCCACTATAGCCACTTGATTCATGTATATGTCTCATGAGACAAACTAGAATGGGTTTTGGCTAAGGCCTTACCCATTTATGTGGACTTATTGGATGAGAAATTTATTGTATTTTTTATACATCCCACATTATGAATTCCCTAATTAGTATATGAGTCAATGATTTCCATGTTATTATTCAACTAGTAGGACCTACACTATTCTATTTTCTAGATCATGAGATAATTTATATGGTATTATTTGATCATATTATATTCTTCCATATTATGATCAAGTTATTGATTAAATGGAATGTTTTTTTGTTATTTACCTTTACAAAATAATTTATGTTTATTTATGATAGATTCTTTTGTATATATACCCTTATTGAGCATCTGATCTCACCCCTTTCTTATTTTTTTTCACATTCTTCTAAGAACTTTATTATATATGATATTTAGAGTTTATCTAGGATAATAATGGTGTAATAATAGGATTATCTATGTTTTATTTTATCTTTTAGTGATAAGATAAGATTCATGTATTTAATATGGTTTCTAAAACTACTAAACTGGCCAGTTGTTTGAAATTAGAATATTATATCTATGCTAATGTAATAAAGTAAGGCACTGACTCCAGGCTTCTGGGGTCCGGGTCCTTATATAACGATCCATGGTTTAAAACAAAACCACTAGTAAAAGAATAAAAATAATATATATGTGTTCAAAAAATTTCATAAAACATTCACCATGTTATAACCCATGAAAATAAATTGGTTTCATAAACCATTCATTATAGCATAAACCATGAAAAATAAATGGGTTCGATAATAATTTTCCAATTTCCTCATACAAAACCATAGAGAAGGAATGAGTTTCATAAATTTATTATCATAAAAAAAATAATTCATATAAATAATAATTATTATATCATTGGATCATATCCACAGTAAATATTAAGTAACATAAAAGGATGCCATCTTATATAGAAAATGATTTTGTAAGATAAATTTGAATTTCTTTTTGAGGAAAATAACATTTCCACTTTGAAAATAACCTTTAAAAAATTATAATTTCACATAAAATAATGGAAAAAATTTTCTTTGAAAAAATATTTGGAAACTGATAATGGAATATTTTGAATTTTAAATGTTCATGGTGTCATAAAAGTGCATTTATCCCACAAATTTTAAAAGAAAATTTCCTTCCACATTTTTGGTAAGGGTAAAAGGTACCTTATTTGAAGAAAATAAGAATATTACTTTAAAACCATTTTTAAAAATTAAAAAATTCATATAAATGACATTAAATAATATTTGGAAAATATTAAAGACATTCTTTAGAAAATTTGTTGAAAACATGGACATGGAAGAAAAAATATGTTCTACTGACGATAGAAATAAAATCGGTTTTCATTAAAAAATTTAGAATCTTGTGTACATAATTGGAGGAAAATGAAATGAAAACATTTATTTACATGAAATAATAATACGGGAATAAAATTTTTGAATTAATAAGAGATAATTCATTATATTTCATCTTTGAATTCATAATCATAAATAGTACTGATAAATAATGAGATTGTATCATAAAACCATTACCACTTATTAACATTAGAATATCAAGAACCATTAATTGATAAAATAAAATTAGTAATTAAATATCATTAAAATAATTATATTTTTGATATAACATGTAAAAGGGTTAGTATATACACAACACAAAAAATAAATAAGTGGTCAATATGACATATATTTCAAAGAATTAAGAGAGACCCGGAAGCCTTTAACATGATCATTCACATTATTTTAAAAAGTTAAAACCCCTAAATAATAAATAAAAGTTTATTATAAATCTATTAAATAACCATAATCATATATATATTACCATATATGATTTACTTATTACCTTTCATTACATTTTTATTTACAATTACTTGTTAAAATTATATTTCGGGTAATAATTTGTAAGAACCCAGATCTTCGTTCAGGTATGTTTTTCCTTTTTATGGAGTTTTTAAGAAAAATTAATTTTCTAGAAATTTTCAACGTACACGCCATGTACTTTCTATGTACATGACATGTAATCTTCTCCGACTCGAAGCCGTGTGCTGGTCATGCCCGAGCCACACACACAGTGTGTAGGGGTAATGTGGAGGCCGCTTTTGGTGGAGTACGAAAAAAACCACTACATGCCCTGTACTTTAAAAATACATGCCATGTACTGTTTTTTCACTAAATGGACCGGGGTCGCGCCTAACCCCCATTTTCATCTTCTTCTCCAGATTCAGTCCGCCCGAGAGCGACCGTACAACCAGATCATCGACGAGCTCCCGCCTCTTCGTCCATTCTCCAATTCGAGTGCGGTCGATTGCATTAGAATCGCAGCGGTGAGCTCTCCCTTTTGCTTGAGTATTATTTCTTGATTCATCATGGTTTCTATGTTATTGTAGGTTGATCATTTTGTGTGTTTTCTCAAATCTACGTCGTTCCAAGGGGAATCTGTCGTCGTGGTTCACTTATATCGATCTCCTAGGATCGAGGTAGGTGGTTTGTTACTTTCCATAGAAAGTTGATGAATATTTTGTGCAAATTCCACCAATACCCATGGAGAGGGTATTGTGTGTTCCTGTTTTGCCTTTGTTGTATTGGCTGCTTTGCTTGATTTCTAGAGAAGATATTTTGCCTGTGATTATGGTAGCTTTACTATACTTTTGATGTTTTCTATGCTTTTTCTGCCTGTTTGGCGTTTTTCCAGCTTCCATGCTTAGTCCTAGGACAGTGGAACTGCTACCTTGTTATGATTTTGAGCCTTAGTTAATAGCCAAGTAGTTCTTGAGGTTTACTTGGATGATGTACACAAGCGCTGAACATGTATTACATTTCACTCAAGACTAAGAGAACCTAGAGTAGTAGACCAAAGTGAGAATTGACGGAAGGGATTCTCCAGAGTGTCTTTTAATTACGATGTCAGACCACAGGGGGAATTGACATTGAGTGCTTCCTCAGAGAGTCTATAGTTCCTCGATGCGGGCCACATGGGGAATAGATGTTGAGTGCTTCCCCAGAGATCCGTTAGCATGATACGAGACTATAGAGGGAATTGATGGTGAGTGCTTCCCCATAGAGTCTATTAATTTCAGAGCTGAACCAGAGGGGTGAGACTGTGTGTGGCTCCTATAGGGTTGCTGGTACTTATAGGTTGAACCATAGGGGTTTAGGCTATGAGAGCTACCTAGAGGGTTACCTGTTTTCTTCTTGTTGTTGGCTGTTTACTTGTGTACTTTTTTGATAGAAGTGTGGATTGTAGCTGCTTGTGTTTCCTATTTACTGCTTCTTGTTTTATTACTTGCCTTGTATTCATTGACTGTTAGGCACAAATCTTTGGGTGATTTCCTACTGGGATTTTATCTCACACCCTGTTTGGGCCATTGCTTTTGGGCCCAAGCAGACTATGTTGCTGCAGGTATAGATAAGGGAAAGTTCCCTTCTACTTCAGGTTCTTGATTGCACTGGAGCTGTAGAGTGTGGGACCGAGCCAGGGCTCACGATGTTGAGGAGTGTATTTTTTTCCTTTTCACCTTGTTTTTCAGTTTTACTTTAGCACATTGTTTTGGTTGCTGTTTTCCTTAGATACTTGTACATGCTGCATCATTATTATCATTTTCTATATTGTTATTATTTCCGCTGTTGGGTTCCAGTTGCTGCATGTTGTTTATTGCTTCCGTTATTTATTGTTGGTTTTCTTACCTTTTATACCTTACCGAATGAGGGAATAGTTTCCCCAATAACTTACCAAGGCCCCCACTGCTAGTCGGCAACCTCTAGTGTTTGGGGAAACACGCTTGAGGTCATGTTGTGAACTGGGTATAGGGCACCAATGGAGGGGCTCTGGATTCGGGTCATTACAAAGTGGTATTAGAGGAGTTCTTTTATCTTGCTTTACTATTTGGAGACTTTATCCAAGGATAGGATGGATTCAGTACTTGGTGTTAAGATGTGCTCGGGAGTAGCTTACCCATGTATAGGGAAAATCCATACTACCTCGTTAATGGTTGTTTGCTGGTTTTCAGTTTTTATGGTTGATATGTTTTCACCTAGAGTGATTTGCATGAATTATGCAGTTATTGTTTTGTTATTTCGGTTCTACTTCTATTTCAACCTGATGAGATGAGGGTATGCCATCTCATGCATCACATAGGCACTTTTAGAAATCACATGCCATGTGTTCCTTCCATGCTATCTTGGGTGCATTAGCAATTTCATGCTGCTGTGATAGGCTTTGTGTAGATTATGAATGCTGTTGTGATAGATGATTGATAGAATCCCTACTTTTATGTTAGAGACCTATTGTTTTTCCCTTGTATGTGACTGTGGGAGATTACAAGCTTTGATTCTTGGGGAGTATGGGCCCTCATGGATCGGAATTTGAAACCTCTTTCCCTTGTTTCTAGTGTTTCTGGGAGTCTGAGCAGTTTCTGAGCTATTGCCCAAAAAAACCCAGAATACACGGCATGTACTTTTTGGATACACGCCGTGTAGTTTTCAGGTCGTGTCAATGACCGTGTGAGCGGAACACGGTGTCGTGGAAGTAATTTCGGGAACACACCATGTATGACTGGTACACACCGTTTAAGTTTGGAGCCGTGTACCCGACCGTGTCACTAACAACATGGGCTGAGGAAGCTCGGGTAAAACACGCTGTGTCCTTAGGGAACACGCCGTGTAGTCCTGTCTAGGTACCTAGCCGTGTCGAGAACAACACGGGCCGGTGTTACCTTCTTTTCCACATGCCATTTTTATTTGGAACACGCCGTGTAGTCTTGTCTAGGTACCCGACTGTGTCATGAACAACACAGGATGAGGTCACCTTGCCTATGTGTGCTGTGTTTGTTCGGAGCACACCGTGTAAGGTTCAGCCGTGTAGATGACCATGTGTTTCATAAACACAGGCCGCTGAACCCTTGTCTAGTACACGCCGTGTGTGTTAAGAACACGCCATGTAATCTCGAGTTAAGTTGGACCGTGTGGGTTAGCCACGTAGGGAGACTCAGGCAGGGGAACACTTTTCAAGTACATGCCGTGTGTGGGTGCAACACGCCGTGTAGTTTGAAGTGTACAAGACTTGTAGGAAAGGAGTATACACCCATGTTAGTGGTTTAAGAAGGCACGCCGTGTAGTTTTTATACACACCGTGTAGTCATGTTTTGCAAATTTGTGTGTTTTTCTTCCCCTGTTTCTGTTTTGTACTCTTGTGTTCTCTGTCCTTGTTTTCCTGATCTAAGGTGTGCTTTTGATCATTCAGAGCTATGCCTCCGAGACGTCCTATGGTTATACGTCTATCGTCAAGCAGTGATCAGATTCCATACAGGGATGATCAGCGACTTCCTTTCGATCCTCCAGTTGGGCCAGCCTTGGCATCGACTGTTATACCAGTTGAAGGCACATATGCGCAGTTCAGGGAAGGTTTCATAAGGATGATGTAGGACTTCTAGGGAGCACCGCCTCTTGCCATGTCTATGGAAGACTTGACGCGGGTTTTCCAGCAGCAACATCCTCCTACTTTCTCGGGGGAAGGAGGACCTCAGGCTGCAGAGTCATGGCCGGAAGCCATGCTGACTATCTTTGAGCATCTGGAGACGCCTCTGTTGAGGCGGGTCAAGCTTGCTACCTACATGCTCCGAGACTCTATCAAGAGGTGGTGGGACGTGATCTAATAGGTGGGTCAACAACAGGCTATGGCTTGGGAAGAGTTCCAGCGCTTGTTCTATGACTACTTCTACCTAGAGACACTGAGGGCTGGCTGAGCCCGGGAGTTCATGAGCTTAGAGCAGGGTACTCTTTCTGTCATGGAGTATTCCGCTCGTTTCACTGAGCTGCAGCGCTTCACACCCCTCTGGAATGGGAGTGGGGTGTTCTTAGAAAGGAAGTTTGACTATGGTCTTAGGCGGGACATCCTCTCACAGGTGAACATCTTCCAGCTGACTTCCATTACTTCCATTGTCAACTAGGCACTGATTGCGGAGTGCAATCTGAGAGACTCCGGATCTGCGAGATAGGGTGGTTTTGCTTCCAAAGCTAGTTTTCCTCTTGATGAATGCAAGAAGAGTCGTAGAGAGCCTACACATGGTGATCCGATGAAGTGAGATACATCGTCAGGCAGCCAAGTGACATTCTATCAGTGTGACCGGTCAGGGCACATGAGGCCGTAGTGCCAGAGGGACCCCGTAGAGTGCCGATCTTGCGGCAAGATGGGTCACCTTCCGCATTTCTTTTAGGTTTTCTCACCAGAAGCTGGTGACTAGGGTTCTTCCATGACTCCTCGTTCAGGAGCATACCCACTAGTTTCTCACCAGTCGGGGATCAAGAATTCTTCCGGCCTTGCGGGCCGAGATGGAGGTCGAGGCCATGGCGTTCAGTCACCAGTTCCTCAACACCAGTAGAGAGGTTCAGCTTAGAGTGGTCAGCCAGGGACACAGGGCCGCGATGCATGCCAGTATTTCGCCACGGAGCAGACTTATTAGGAGCAGGATCCCGACCCTTCTACTATTCGAGGTACGATTTTAGTAGCCTCAGTTTTATCTTCATCCCTTTTCGATACTGGTGCTACACATAACTTTATCTCTGTTGCTGTTGTGGAGAGCCTTGGACTATGCATCTTTTCTTCTTCCAACTCGTTGACACTAGACACACCTTTGAGGACGAGGACATCTAGTTTATGCTTGTGTATAGAGTGCCCTCTCTAGGTTGCCAGGTATCGCTTCTTATGTGATCTCTATGTCCTAGAGATGACAGACTATGATGTCATCCTTGGCATGGACTAGTTGATTCCCTTCTGGGTAGTCGTCAACTGCTGTTACCGCAGAGTGAGTTTCGTCTCACCGGATGGTGAATCTTTTCTACATAGAGGCGAATGGGACGTTCGGGCGAGTCGGGCGGGACTCGAGCATCTTGGGCTAGGAGGGGTGACGACCCCGATTTCTAGTATTTATCTATATGATCAGGGGACTCCACATTTGGACTTTCCTCCAGTGGTGGATCGCTTCAGGGAAGTATTTCCAGAGTACTTTTCCGGTTTTCCTCCAGAGCGTGAGGTAGACTTCTCTTTTTATCTCGTGCTAGGAGCATCACCAATGTCCATTCCTCCCTATAGGATGGCTGCACCTGAGTTGCAGGAGCTCAATAAGCAGTTGGAGGAGCTACAGGCTAAGGGTTTCATCTGACCCAGTACATATCCTTGGGGTTCGCCTGTCCTCTTTGTGAAGAAGGCAGATGGTACCCTTCGGCTTTGCGTGGATTATCGGAAGCTAAACCAGTTAACGGTCAAGAACCGATATCCCTTGCCGAGGATCAATGACCTCTTTGATCAGCTTCGAGGAGCCCTGGTGTTATCAAAGATCGATATGAGGTCCAGTTATCATCAGTTGTGTGTTAGACCATCAAATATTCCTCTGACCACCTTCAGGAGCAGGTATGGTCTATACTAGTATACAGTCACGTCGTTCGGTCTCACGAACGCGCCTGGAGTTTTCATAGGACTGATGAACTGAGTGTTCCATCCTTACTTGGACTCTTTTGTCATGGTCTTCGTGGATGATATCTTGGTGTACTCTCACACTCGACACGACCATGACACACATCTTGAGATCGTTCTGAGTACACTGAGAGAGCATCGGATTTAGGCTAAACTCTCGAAGTTCCACTTATGGATGGATCAGATTCATTTCTTGGGTCACGTCATCTTAGAGGCAGGAGTATCTGTGGACCTAGAGAATGTGAGAGCTGTAGTTTCATGGGAGCAGCCAAAGGACATCTTTGAGGTACAGGGATTTCTAGGCCTGGCTGGATACTACAGACGCTTTATGAAAGACTTTTCTCATCTAGAAGCACCTTTGACAGGTCTGACCAAGAAGGGGGAGAAGTTCTTATGGTCAGATTCTTGTGAGTCAGCCTTTCAAGAGCTGAAAGGGAGGTTAACATCAGCACCGATACTAGTCTTTCTGGAGCCAGGCAAGAACTACACTGTTTACTGTGATGCTTCGGGTATCGTGCTGGGAGCTGTGCTTATGCAAGAGGATGGAGTCGTTGCGTAAAGGTCTCGACAGTTGTGGCCACATGAGAGGAACTACCCGACGCATGATCTGGAGTTGGCAGCTATTGTTCATGCCTTAGGTTGTTGGAGACACTATCTGCTGGGGGAGCATTTTGTGGTCTTAACTGACCACAAGAGTCTCAAGTATATCTTTACTCAGTGTGATCTGAATCTGAGGCAGCGCAGGTGGGTTGAGTATCTACAGTCTTTTAACATTGAGCTTACCTATACGCTGGGTAAGGGCAATGAGGTGGCTGATGCGTTGAGAAGTAGAACTCAGATTCAGGCAGTTCAGGAGGCCAGCAATGAGTGGAAGCTGATTGCTCTATTCTCTGAGATGCATCTAGAGGTGCACGACATACAGGGACATACCTTCCTATCTTCTATAGTTGTTACCTCTACACTTCTTGATCGGGTACAAGTGAGTCAGCTATCAGACTTTGAAGGCTTTGTCCTATGGGAGAGTGTTTCAGAAGAGGACCCTCTTCCCAGATGGACAGTGGGGAAGGATGAGATCTTGAATTTCCAGGGACGCGTATGGGTGCTAGCTGACATATGCGAGGAGTTGATGCGGGATTTTCATTCCTCAGTTTGGGAAATTCATCCTGCCATCCCCAAGATGTATCGGGATCTTCATCGCCAGTACTGGTGTCCAGGTATGAAGAAGGATGTTGCTATTTTTTTCATGAGATATTCTACTTCTCAACAGGTGAAAGCAGATCATTAGTGACCAGCAATAATTTTACAGTAGTTACCCATTCTGGAGTGGAAAAGGAACAACGTCACGATGGACTTCATGACTGGGTTTCCGAGGTCCCCTCGAGGGAATAATGCTGTTTGGGTTTTCGTTGATAGACTTACGAAGCTTGTACACTTCTTTCCAATTAAGGAGACCTTTAGTGTTGATGGTCTGGGACAACTTTACATCCAAGAGATCATTCGTATGCATGGAGTTCCACACTCCATTGTTTCAGAAAGGGATTCACGATTTACCTCTCGGTTTAGGCAGGGACTTCAGAAGGACTTGGGTACACAGGTACTTTTGAGTACAACAAACCATCCCCAGACTGATGGACAGTCCGAGCGCACGATCCAGGTGCTTAAGGATATGCTCCAAGATTACATCTTAGACATTGGCGGTTCTTGGGAGAAGCATATCCCTCTGGTGGAGTTCTACTACAATAACAGTTTCTAGGAGACCATTCATATGGCGCCATACGAGGCTTTTTACGGTAGGCCATGCCGATCACCCTTATGCTAGTTGGAGGCAGGAGAGGCAGCTTTGCTGAGACCTCGTCTCGTTCAGGAGACCTTAGAGCAGATAAAGCTGATTCAGAAGAGGATGTCTATAGCACAGTCTCGATGGAATTCTTATGCTGATTATCGGAGATGGCCTCTGGAGTTTGAGGTCGGAGATCAGGTTTTCATGCATGTCACATCAAGGTTGGGACACAAGAGGATTCAGAGACAGGGTAAGCTTTCCTCATGGTACGTCGGACCGTTTGAGGTCTTAGAGAGAGTGGGGCCGGTCGCCTATCATTTTCATCTACCTCAGAGGTATCGGGCCATGCACGACGTCTTCCACGTCTCTCTACTCCGACGTTGCTTTTTAGACCCGTCTCACATCATTCAGCCTAAGGAAGTCGATATTGAATCAGATGCGTCGTTCGAGGAGAATCCTATCCGGATTGTCGATCACAATACGAAGGTTCTCCGTGGGTGGTCTATTACTCTAGTACGAGTGCTATCGCAGCATGGGTGAGTACAGGATGAGACCTGGTAGAGGGACGCCAATATACGATCACAGTGGCCAGAACTGTTTGGGGATTCCTATTCTATGCCCCGTTAGAAAAATTCAGGGATGAATTTCTTTAAGGGGGAAGTTTGTAAGAACCTGGATCTTCGTTTAGGTATATTTTTCCTTTTTTCTAGAGTTTTTAAGAAAAATGAATTTTCTAGAAATTTTCGAAGTACACACCGCGTACTTTCTAAGTACACACCATGTACTCTTCTCTAGCTTGAAGCCATGTGCTGGCCGTGCCTGGTCCACACACACAATGTGTAGGGGTGACGTGGAGGCCGATTTTGGTAGAGTACGGAAAAAAACCACTACACACCGTGCACTTTAAAAATACACACCGTGTACTTTTTTTTCACTAAACGGGCCGGGGTCGCGCCTAACCCCCGTTTTCATCATCTTCTCTAGATTCTGTCCACTCAAGAGAAACCGTATGACCGAATATTTGACGAGATCCCACCTCTTCGTACGTTCTCCGATTCGAGTGGGGTCGATTGCATTAGAATCGCAGTGGTGAGCTCTATCTTCTACTTGAGTCTTGTTTCTTGATTCCTCCTGGTTTCCATGTTATCGTTGGTTGAGAATTTTGAGCGTTTTCTTAGATCTACATTGTTCCAAGGGGAATCTGTCATCATGGTTCACTTATATCAATCTTCTAAGATCGAGGTATGTGGTTTGTTCCTTTCCGTAGAAAGTTAATGAATATTTTTTGCAAATTCCACCAATACCCTTGAACGCGGTATTCCGTGTTTCTGTTTTTCCTTTGTTGTGTTCCCTGCTTTGCTTAATTTCTAGAGTAGATATTTTTCCTGTGATTATGGTAGCTTTACTATACATTGGATGTTTCTTATGCTTGTTCTTCCTATTTAGATTATTTCCAGTTTCCATGCTTAGTCGTAGGACAGTGGAGCTGCTACCTTGTTATGATGTTGAGACTTAGTTGATGGCCAAGTATTTCTTAATGTTTACTTGGATGATGTACATGCACACTGAGCATCTATTACCTTTCAATCAGGACTGTGAGAACCTAGAGTAATAGACCAAAGGGAGAATTGATGGAAGGGATTCTCTAGAGTGTCTGTTAATTATGGTGCGAGACCACAGGGAGAATTGACGTTGATTGCTTCCTCAGAGAGTCTACAGTTTCTCGACGTGGGCCACAGGGGGAATAGAAATTGAGTGCTTCCCCAGAGAGCCTTTAAAACGATATGAGACTATAGGGGGAATTGATAGTGAGTGCTTCCCCAGAGAGTCTATTAATTTTAGAGATGAACCAGAGGGGTGAGACTGTGTGTGACTCCTAGAGGGTTTCTAGAACTTATAGGTTAAACCATAGGGGTTTAGGCTATGAGAGATACCCAGAGGGTTAACTGTTTTCTTCTTGTTGTTGGCTGTTTACTTGTGTACTTTATTTTCTAGAACTGTGGATTGTAGCTACTTGTGTTTCTTGTTTACTACTTCTTGTTTTATTACATTCCTTGTATTCGTTGACTGTTAGGCACAAATGTTTGGGTGATTGCCTACTGAGATTGTATCTCACACCATGTTTGGGCCATTGCTTTTGGGCCTAAGCATACTATGTTGCTACAGGTCTAGATAAGGGCAAGCACCCTTCTACTAAAGGTGCTTGATTGCACTAGAGATGGAGAGCATGGGGCTGAGCCGGGGGTCGTGATGATGATGAGTTTATTTTTGTTTCCTTTTTACCTTTTTTATAGTTTTACTTTAGCACGTTGCTGTGGTTGCTATTTTGCTTAGATACTTGTACTTGCTGAATCATTATTATCATTTACTATATAGTTATTGTTTCCACTGCTGGGTTCCTATTGTTTCATGTTGTTTACTGCTTCTGCTGTTTATTGTTGTTTTTCTTACCTTGTATACCATACCGAATGAGGGAATAGTTTCCCCAATAACTTACTAAGTCCCTCACTGTTATTCATAAGCCTGTATTGTTTGGGGAAACATGCTTGACGTCATGTGGTGCACTGGGTACAGGGCACCAGTGGAGGGGCTCCAGATTCGGGTCATTAAATAATTGCTTCGTTTTTTATGTATGTGTTGGATTGGTAGCTTTAGTATGATTGATTTGATCATGGTTCCATAATCTATATAATTTTATCCACTATATAAATATCATACATATTAATTATACATTTATGCGTGTAAATATATAAAATTCAGATATAGAAAATTATTCACCACATTTATGGAGATGACAAGCCATATGTATACATGAACACTGTTTCCAATTCTTAACAAATGAAAGGAATGAAAGGTAAATATTAATTAACATGAAAAAAATATTTTTTATATCATATATAAAATAAATATTTATTTAACCTATCCTTATTATAATCCATTTCAAAATAAAATGAAAACCCTATCTCATCGGTTTGTGGAGGGGATAGTTCTCACATATACATGAGTGGAACTATCATTTTTCAATGGATCGAAAGGTAAGAAGGTATATATGTTACTATAATTTCATCATTTTATTAATTTTATAAATATAATATATAAACATTAAATCATAATTATCTCCATCTATGAGTGGTGGTGATGGAAACTGAATTAAATCAATTCAGGAGGCGGTAGCCTACCGTAAATACAATCAATAGGTTTAGTTTCAATTTGATGGAAGAGGATTTTGATATAGGTTATTATAACTAAATAATAACATATAATTATATATTATATACTGATTTTATTTTATTGTAATTATTAGGACATGCGTGAAGGTGGTAAGAGAAGAAGTAAAAAGAATGAGCATAGTGAAGACAATTACCTTCTCTTAAGAAACCTCCTTTGGATCTCTTATTAAGTACCCATTGATTGGTCTTTTTTGATGGAAAAAGTCTCTATAATGTAGATAATTATGTGGGGTATATATTTTGGAAGATTTTTTTTGTGGAAAAAATGGACTATGATGTGTGAATAAGTGAGTGGAGGAAGTACTCTTTTATAAATGAGGATGAACGATAATTTTGTAAATATAGAAAAATATTAAATAATGAGATGTCACTCTCACCCTAAGTGTAACAAAAATTGATAAATAAATAATACTATGTAAAATATGTCATATTGACATCTAAAAAAACTCATGTTTTATAGATTTTGTTCTTTAAACTCTCTCTTTATTCACTTTTATTATTTTATTTTTCACTATAGTAACTAGTCATTTTTTATTTACCAAAATAAATTATCCTTGAAGCCTAAAAAAATGATAAATTATATATAATTTGGATAAAATTATTCTAAATATTAAATATATTTTATTAAATAAGTATACTATGTGTTTTGAAAAAGAATTTTAACACATGCACCTGTAATGCAAGAAACCCCATTTTAACCTTAACCACAATAATTGTTTTATTCTATTTTGATTATTCATTATGACCACAAACTAAGTTGAAATTATTATATAATATAAAATATTATTATTTGAAATATGGATTTTTTTTTCCAAATTCAATTCATGGAATTGTAAAATTTTAATTTAATGTTAACGCCACATGTGTGATTAAAAAAAATTCGAAAGTAAAATATTAAAAAATATAAAATGTTTTAATATAAAAATTAAATATTATATTGATTAAAATAAACTAAGTTGGATTAATATATATATATATATATGTTTAATAATTTTAATTAAAATACTGTCTCAAAATGACATGGAGGTTTTAAATTATTTAAATGAAAAGATAAAGTTGGATAAAAATATGTATTTTTTACTATTAATCAAAAAATTAATCTTTTCAGAAAATTATGAAAAAGTTAAAGTAATATATTTTTAAAAAAATTATTCCAATAATGAAATTAATTTTTATATTTTTTTTCTAAATTTTTTAAAAAATTAATTTTATTATAAGTGCACGGTCAAACCACATTTTAAAGAAATATAGTTTTTAAGTATAAAACTTGTTTTATGCTTATCACATGCTTAGAAAAAATATTATATGAATGATATAACATTTGATTAAATATTTATTATATAAATTTCATTAAAATAATTCACCAACAGTCACTAATTTATGTTTTTATAATAAAAAATTTGTTGGCATCAAAATAGTTTTTCACAAAAAAAATTCTTTTACTTTAAAATTATTTTTATTTTCATTGATAATCAATTGATAGCCAATGAATTTATTTTATAAAAGTTTAAACCACATAATTTTCATAATTTAGTTAGTCCCATTCAAACCTAGTAATTTAATGGCTATATTAAAATGGTCATGATTAAATATTTTAATAGTATATTACCGTTCATTTAAACTCGGTGTTTCATAATACACAACCTATTGAAAAAATTAATTTTTTTTTAAAAAAAGAAATTTCAGAAAATCTTGGGGTGTTATAGATGAGATGGTGTATGGGATATAATTTATTATCTAACCAAATTGGATAATTTCTTTTCGATTTAGCAGACTCATTCGGTGGATGAGTTAGCCAGTCTCTATATTTGAGATAAATTGTGACTATTAAAAGTTACTTAGAGCATAGTGTTTAAAGAAGACACTGATTTTACTTAATAATTGTAATAATGATTGTAGAAGGTGATGAGGACATAGTTTAATAAAAGTATCAATTATCATCCATAGACTAACAGTAAATCAAACATAACTATTTAGAACATAGGGATATGCTTTGGGGTTGTGTTATGGATTTTGGTGGAGCATTTGATGATAATTTATCCTTGACTAAATTCACCTAAAATAAAAATTTCTAGTATTTAAGTAATATGGATACGTTTAAGTCTCTATATGGTTGGTCATTTCATTAACCACTATGTCAGAATCAGGTGGGTAAATCGTTATTTATTGGGATATGTATAGTATAGGAGATATCCAAATAGGTGTAGATGATTCGAAAGTTTCTAGTTACTACATAGAGTAGAAAATGATTGTATGATGACCAGAGGAGATGACATTTGGAGTTCATTTCAGGTGACCGATTATTCTTGTGATTATCCTCTATTTTAGGAAATCAATTATTGTATAGGTAGGGTAAATTGGAACAATGTATTATTATATCATTAATAGTCATCGAACACATCTGAACAATGGCCCATCAGTTGGAACTTCCTTCATAATAACAAAGTATGAGTAATGTGTTATTTGTGTATCAAATTTGGATGTATGAGCCCGATCCTCTTGATGTAATGAACTAAAAAGTTGTTGAGTTTGATATAGATTCATCATTTATAGAGTTTAATTTTGAGATTGTTGATTGAAGAGAGAAGGTGATGTGAGGAAAGACAATTCTTATTGTTTGAATTCTATTGAAGTACAAATGTATCATAAAGGAGAACTGGGAATGGGAATTAGAATATAAGTGAAATGGAACAAGTTTTTAAAAAAGGACTTTGGAGATACTTCTTGACGATGAGACGTCATTAGAGGTGGAGATTTGTAACATCCTAAATCCTGATGTATGAATTTTTTAAGATTTGAAACATATTTTTTAATATAAATTAAACAACTGGGTCATTTCAGAGGTGTTTCGGAACAAGAGTTTATAAGTTCAAGGTCGGAGGATAAAATTTTATGGCTATAGGAATATTTAAAAGAGTTAATGAATGTTTCATGACATGAATGGTTTCTAGGAAGGTTTTAAGGAAATCTATGTTGAGGTGGTTCACAACATGAAATTCCATTCACCAGATAAATGGGTTTTTATCATTGTAACATTGAGGCACCTTGAGATTTTTTGGATGTTTGACTCAAGGGGTTTGTAGTATGAACCAATCGATCATGACATGAATGTTCAAGTGCTTGATTATTTCATACCATGAAATCCACTTTAATTCTATAAATGTGTTATATTAAAGATTGTATATAAATTATAGATGCCCTATTATTTTTAAGATCTTTATTTCCTTTCACTCAAACCCTTAAGTATTTCTATGTGGTTTTTTCTCTCTCCATATCCATTATTTAATGCCCAAATACTGGATTAATCTTATGTTTCCAAATTGTTAAGTTATATTTATTACATCCTAGTTATCTTATTTATCTTAGGATGAATCCTTTATTCTTTATTTAATGATTAGATTTAATTTTTTGATATTATCAAACAAGATAACAATCTATCATTAAAATAAAGGACAACTAGATTTAGATAATGGGTATATAATTATCATTTTAAGCATGGAAATTGATAGAAACGAATCTTCTCATGGATGATTAATGTGAAACATGACTCAAGTTGAAATTACTAACATCAAAACATTATTGAGCTAGAGGTAGTAAGTTATTATCATAAGGTCCCCATGTACTGGTGTTTGACTTGATTGTGTGGCATGTTTGTATAGATCCATGAGAATAATACTTGATATGATTTTCATGTGGATTTGTGTTAGATATATGAATATTTCTTGACATGAGATGATAATGAACCAACTTATTATAGATTGTGAGTTACCAGTGTAGTTTCTCTTGCTCCACAATTGAGTGACCAGGTTGAGCTATATGGGGTAGTTACTCCCTTATAGGGGGTGTTCAGATGATGTGATGGAATTCCCCAAAGCCATGGGACTATTTCAACAAGTGACATCATAGATTTCCCAAAATCCATGAGATTGGGTCGATGCATGTTTTTTAGATTTCCCCAGAGATGTGAATTGTGTTGACATGAGTATATTACTTAAAGGATGAAATAAATACCCCTTAAAGGTTGATATGGATTGATTATCAGTTATATTAGAATGTTTTAAAAACATATGAATTCTCTTCTAACATGAATCTAAAGCAAGTAGAGCAGTCTTCAAGAACCTGACATATGCGTACACATGTGTGATTACTTGTTGTTTACCTACCTATTTTTTATTGTTATGGAATATAATTATGTATATTGTGAACTTTTGTTATGAAATATTAATAGTATCCAAATGGATTTTATAGCCACAAAATAAATGGTCATCTTAGTGCATGGGTAAATTTTATGATTAGGGATCCAATTAATGGAAAGGGACCTATGATTGATAGTTGAGATAGAGCTGTAGGATAGAGCTAGGTGATACTGCGACATCATCCAGGTCTTAGATGTTTTGTCACATGTAACCTATTTCCTTTTCATTTCATTAGTACCTTGAGCCACCACATGTGGGGAACCATTATTTTTCTTTGGATTGTATGACTGATATTCCATATATTTATGTCGTGGTTTTGAAACTCTTATCCATTATAATGTCGCTGAATGACTTTTTGTTTACCCCTATTATTTTAATTATTATTGTTGTTGTAACACCCCAACTCTAGTAGCCCAGATCTAGTAGTTACATTATTACATTGAAACTAGAAATAAGTGATCATATCTTGAAGGATTGAATATCTTAGTTGTCATAGAAAACTAGATAGATGATTGAATCTCACATTACATTCGGAAACATAAAATAAAAAATTAAATTTTATCTATGAACACTATTATTTACCCTATAATATCCTTATATATCAATCATAATAACCTTCTTGGAATCATAGGTTAATAAAACAAAATAAAAGGGTGAAATCAGATTCTTATTAAGGGAATGCATACAATGGAAGATATCATAGAATAAATATGGTATGAATAATATGAAAAGAATAAATAATGATGAAATAAGGCCATAAAAATAATCACATGATCTTAAAACTTTTCTATGGATATCATAACTATTAAAATAACCACATTGACATTAATAATTGATATTTTAATGATGGAATACATAATACTAGACTTCTAAAACTTATCATCAAGGCCTCATTCCATGAAATCATACAGAAATGGGTAAATAATATGAAAAATACTATACTTATTTTATCTTATAAGACCTTATCATTCATTGAGGGGTTATGAAATTATGGTCCCCACCCATTAAATAATCAGTCCAATGCTTTCAACATATGAATAAATAATACAACTTAATCAATACGACTTAATATTTAATAACTGTCCATATTGAAAAACCTAGAATATGGAATATAAATAATTTTCCCTATAAAAATGATCATAGGATATATAGATAAATATAATGTATGGTATCCTTATATTACATCCTTATTAAAACATAATACTCATCAAAGGATGTTGATATAAATAACTTAAATTTTAAAATATCATTGGAAAATTTATTGAGGAAAAAAATCTTTTCATTTTTAAATAACATTTTTAAAATATATTTTTTTTAAAAATGAGGAAAAAAATTTATTTGGAAATAAACATAGAAACACACAAAGTTACCCTCAAATTAATGATTAGTCATGACACTGGGAAAATATGCTTTTGTACTGTATGTTAAAACAAATATTCAGTTCACAGCTTTGGTAAAAACTGAATAGTCCAGAAAATAATAAAAAGATTCATTTTAAAAAATTTAATATAAATTAATTCAAGGGTAAAAATGTTTTTAATCATTCATTTTATAATATAAAAATTATTCTTGAATCTTTTTTAAATAAAATATTTATATGGAAGAAAAATATTCCCAACTAAATAGAATATTTTTTACTTTTTCTTAAAAATAATATTTTGGAATTTTTTAGTACATAGAGAGAGTAAAATGGAATGAAAACTATTAATATATAGAAATAAATTGATCATAATAAAATTTATTTTATTTCGGTTAAAAATATCATATAATTCCTTAATGTAAAATTAAACATAAAAAATATTAAATAAATCTGATATTGTGAAATAAACCATTACTTTAGGTAGGGCTTCCTTCGTAAGAGATTTTAACCTATTATATAAAAAATTTAAATTTATTATACTTATATACTATAGATATATAAATATAATATCATATATGATCCACTTATAATATCATGACACCCATTTATTAATAATTCCTTATTAAAATCATCATATCCAAGTGTTAATTATTTTATTTTTCATGTATGTTTTGGTTCGATACTTTAGGTAATTGAAAATATTTCATGATTTAATGATCTTAATAATGATAATAATGATATAAATAAAATATATATTAATTAGATACAAATTTATAATAATTATTTAAATTATTATATTGAAAATTAATCACATCGCTTAATAGATGTGGTGGTCCACACATACACACGATTGACAATGTCATTTTTTAACAGGTGGAAGGGTAAGAAGGTATAAGATTTATTATTTTTAAAACACTATAATTATGTCTTAAATATAATATATAAATATTATATACAACATAATTATAGTGCAATATTGGTGGTTATGAAAAACAAAATACATCACTTCACGAGGTTATAGTACGTATATACAAACGAAGGATGATTTTGTTTACCATTTAATGGGGAAGGAGAAGAATAAAGGTTGAACCATTAATATAATAACTTATAAGTAAATTTGAGAAAATTATTTTATAATATCAATAAATTTATCAAAAAATCAAAGGAGGTATAATAATAAATAAAATGAAAACACTCAGTTAAGTACTATACATATTCTTAAGAAATCCTCCTTGACTTACAACTTATCCATTCTAAGGATGGTATTTTTATCTAACCATAAACAATATATAATTTTTAGTGATTTTTGGATGGTATATTGGTAGGTATTATCTTATATATTATTCTATTTAATAGTGAGTAAGATAGGATAGGTGGTGTCCTTATATAAGGGTGGTAGAGGACACAATTTAGATTTATCTACATATTTAAATATATTAATGTTTTAATCAATACCAATTGATCTAAAATGACTCATATAAGAATATTAAATGATATAGGGGAAAAATATTACCCTAAAATAGGATTTAGTAAGGTTTTTAGGTCATTTAAACCCTTATCATTTTATTTTTAACCCTTTTAACCCGTTTTAACTCTTTCCATGGTAAATATTTTTTTTACTAAACATAATTATGGCATACTACCTTTTTAATACATAACTTTTCATTAAATTTTACATATAGAGGTTCTTTAAAGTCTAGTGTCCTCGAAATCAGGAACAAAAAAACATGAATAAAACATAAAACATCCTTATAAACATCTTTTATGGATTGATCATAGATTCATACTATGTAAAACTACTGAATCTCATATCCTGGAGGTATAAATCAAAGGAAAGGGTGAGCAGAAGGCCCAATAAGGGTAAACAATGGAATCAGTTTACTTGTCTTAACAATAAACACTTGAATAACAACATAAAGACATGAGAAATGGAAGTATAAGAATATAATTATGAAAATAACTTGGAACATAAAATGAATATGTGGCTACAAATTTTTTTTAGACATTCATGAATATATCACCGAGGTCCATCCCCAAGGTGTCATAAACATTACCAAGGTTATTCACCAAAGTATCGTGAGACTTGTCATCTCTAGAGATTAATTCTTTACCCAATGCATTGGGGTGCTATCAGGGCGTACCCATAATATGTCTTTAATTACTTGTGAGACACATAGATCATAATAAAAAATTTCATAAATAACCCATAGAGAATAAAAGAAAATGGTTTCATGTCAAAATCGTGATGTTTTAAAAGTTCTTAAAAATAAGATCATTATATCATTTATAACCCATGGAAAAGAAGTGAGGGTTATATGTATGTCAATTACAGAATCAAATATATAATTTTCATATATTTATGAACACCCATATAAATGAAATAAGTCTATTTATTCACATAACTAAATAAGATAATTTCTTGAGAGAAAGAGATATAAATTTGGAGAGGTAATTTCTGCATCATGGAAACTATATAACATGGTTTTAGAAAACATTGAAAAGAGAGGGGAAAATGGTAACCCACACATAAATAATTCATATTATGGTATGGGTACTGAATAAGATCATGATATGGATATTTTAATGACATACCTCATGAAAAGGAAACATGAAAGAAAAGAGAAGATGCAATTTCTTTTATGAGAAAATCAGCAGCCTAACAACGTCATTTAAAAATTAAGAAAAAAAATTGATGAGAGAAGAAAGGGTATCACATAATTTGGATATAAAATGGACAGTAATAATAACATATAAGCACATACCCTCAACATAATGATATGGTAAATACAAGACACAACATAAAAGAAGTCATGACTTAAAAGAGGAGGGTGAAAGAATCCCTTACCTTGAAGAGTAACTTCGAAAGCTCGAGGTTTGGGACCTTGGGAGGCTTGAGGGAACCTTGTGAGGACTCCTTGGGAGGTAATGAGACCATAAAATTGTTTTGGTAAATTTGGAAATGAAATTAACAATGGAATGTCTTGGTATTTATAAGAGATGTGAGGGGACAAGTCATTAATGGCCAAGGGACACCTCATTGGTGGTATTTGAAAAACCATGGGCTTGCCCATGGTATTTTCCCATGGTATTGTAAACTTGGTAAACCTCATACCATATATTAATATTCATAATTTGACCATAATGATTACATAATTATTACATCCTAAATGATGTCATTAAACACTCGAAACTAAAAACTGTATTTTCACTATTCATCGAAAATTCATTTTTCTCAGAAAAATCCCAAAAAATCACCTTAAACTAATATGGATGTTATGAATTCAAAAATGAACCCTATTTTATAAAAATAATTTTCTTAATAATTTTAATTTAATTTTTAAATAATAAAAACTATTCACTTGAAAAAACTAATACTTGAATAATAATTTCTGAAACAGTTATTTACCTATTTTATTGAATCATATTACTTAATCAAGGTGCCTAAAATATATCAATACTTTATTAAGTGAGGTTAATTACTCCATTTGGTCACATTAGTAATCATAAGCATAAAATCACTATTCATAATTTACTATTTACCAAAAATTAAGTTGATCTCATTAGACTCTAAATTTATTACTGAACACAACTGTAGAGGACCATTTTTTGAAAATCATTACACATTATTAATTATTTATGGTTTAAATAAATATTTTAAAATATCCATTTTTTTCTAAACATAAATAATATACATCCTATATTTTTCAAGACATTTGAAAATTCACAAACTTCACCATAAGAATAAATCACAATTTTATTTATCTTAAAGGATTACACAAGGCAATTATGGTCTCGTTATGTAGCCACTTATAACATCTGAATATTAACTAAGTGCTAGGTGTGCTAAGGTGATAGAATCTTGGGGAGGCTCCGCCAACATTGACCGAGTGGTGATTTCTATCATCTTGAACTTGTCTCGAAGGATATTCTGTTCCATCTTCACATGATGAAGTTCAGATTGGGTTTGGTTCAGAGAAAAGACCAGTGGTGCTACCTCATTCTCAAGTTCCATCATATGGGCTTCGATCAGTTTGAGACTACTGGATGGGGCCATTGAATCTTATTTCTGTATTAACCAAGAATACTTGTATTTATAGAAAATAATTGTAACATTTAGTTTTTAAAGGTCAAAGTGACCAATGAAATCATAACAGTCAAAACAAAATGTTATTATTTTAATTATACTCATTTTATTAAATGGAATAGTTTTGTTGAGTATAAAATGACACAAAAAATTAGGAGAAAAATATTAAAAAGTTTGGGTCGTTACATTCTTCCCACCTTATGAAATTTTATGCCTGAAATTTTTAACTCGTACCCTTAGAAGAGAAAAGGTATGGGTACTTCTACCTCATAGACTCCTTTGGTTCCCACATGGCTTCTTCATATTTTTGGTCCCTCCACAACACCTTAACAAGGTGGTTAGTCTTGTTGTGTATAAACTTGTATCTACGATCCAAGATCTCCACCAGCTGCTCCTCATAAGAGAGGTCATGTTCCAGTTGTACCACCTCTGGGTTTAGTACATGTGAAGGGTCAGGTATGAACTTCCTCAAGAGGGATATATGGAAGACATCATGAACTTGTGCTAGATTTGGAGTAAGTACAAGCTGATAGACCATTGGTCCCATGCGATCAAAGATTTCATAGGGACCAATGTAACTAGAGTTGGGCTTTCCTTTTTTCCAAACCTCATTACTCTCTTCCAAGGTGAAATTCGAGGAAAGACCTTGTCACCAACATCAAACTCCAAGTCCCTTCGATGGTTGTCGGCATAGCTCTTTTACCAACTCTAAGCAGCCTTAATGTGTTGTTGGATGAAACAGACTTTTTCTTTCATCTCCTGCACAAGATTAGGCATAAGAAGATTTCTCTCACCAGCTTAATAACAACAAGTAGGATTTCTACATCACTTTCCATATGGAGCTTCATAGGGTTCCATTTTAATGCTCGAGTGGAAGCAGTTTTTATAAGAGAACTCAACTAAAAGGATATGTTGATCCCATCCACCCTTAAAGTCCATTGAGCACATTCTCAGCATTTCCTCAAGTGTGTGAATAGTCCTTTCATATTGGCCATCAATTTGGGGGTGATAGGCCATACTGAAAATCAATTTAGTGCTCAGATAATGTTAAAGACTTCTCCATAATTTTGATGTAATCCTTGGATCACAATCATATACGATAGAAAGTGGAACTCCATGCAGCCTTAACACTTCCTTCACGTAAATCCTGGAAAGATGATTAAGAGATAAATCTTCCAGAATAGAGATAAAACGGGCAGTTATTGTGATATGGTCCAAAATAACCCATATCGCATTGTTTCCTTTGGATGTTCTCAGAAGACCAGTGAAAAAGTCCATAGTGATATTTTCCAACTTTCATGCTGGTATGGGTAGTGGTTGCAATACCCCTTTAGGAAGTTTTCCCTCTACCTTCACTTGATGACATACTAGGCACCTTGAAGTGTAGTAAAAAATCTCCATTTTCATACTATCCCACCAATAATGATCATGAAGGTCCCTATACATTTTTGTTCTTACAGGATGTATAGAGAAAGTAGAGCTATGAAATTCATCCATCAGCTCATTTTTTATTTATGGAATAGATGGAACACATAGTCTTTTATGAAATTTCAGTACATTTTCTTGATCAATATTGAACGTAGAAAACTTCCCATCCTTTATAGCCTCAAATATTTCTGCAATAAGGGATCTTCTTTCTTTGATTTCTTGATCTTCTCTAGTAATGATGTTTGAGAAATCATTTGGGTTAGAATTGATGATTTCCGTTCCCTTATAATTCCTCTGTTCAACATTACTAGGTCATTGATCAATGGATCTCTTTGAATCTGCATCATGGAAAGAACAACTGGATCTTTCCTGCTTAATGCATCAGCGACTTTGTTTTATCTTCCAGGATGATAATGAATTGAACAATCATAGTCTTTAATAAGTTACAACCATCTCCTTTGTCTCATGTTAAATTTATTTTGTGTGAAAATACACTTCAAACATTGATGGTATGAGTATATATCACATTTCTCCCAATAATGATAGTTCCTCCATATATTCATAGCAAAATCGACCGCAACCAGTTCCAGATCATGCATAGGATAATTCTTCTCATGATTCTTCAACTGTCGATATGCATAAGCAATGACCTTTTCATTTTTCATGAGGATTCACCCAATCCATTTTAGAGATGCATCAGAAAAAATAACGAATCCTTCTCTACTTGAGGGCAGAGTTAACAAGGGTGAAATAACCAATCTCTTCTACAGCTCTTGGAAACATTACTCGCACTCCTTTTTTTAGATGAACTTGACCCCTTTTCGAGTTAACTTGGTTAATGGATTATAAAGTCGTGCAAACCTTTTCAAAAACCTCCTATAATATCCTGCTAATCCAAAAAAACTAATAATCTCAGTTATTGTTGTAGGTTGAGGCTACTACTCTATAAATTCTCTATTTTTAGGGTTAACTATGATTCCTTCATTGGTTACAATTTTCCCCAAGAAAGCATTTTTTAACCAAAATCCACATTTTCTTAACTTCCCAAAAAAACCTCTTCTTCTATAGAGTTTTCAAAATATCCCTTAGATGATCCTCATGCTCCTCGCGAATTTTGGAATAAATCCGAATATCATCAATATAAACTACAAAAAAGTTATCAAGGTAGTCTTGAAAGACTCTATACATCAGATCCATAAAAATAGCAGGTGAATTATTCATTCCGAAGGGCATAACAACTAACTCATAATGCCCATATCTTGATCATAAGGAAGTTTTTGGAATAAATTTTTTCTTCACCCTCAATTGATGATAACTAGATCGAAGATCAATCTTAGAGAAGAATTGATCCCCATGAAGTTGGTCAAATAAGTCATCAATTCTTAGAAGAGGGCATTTTTTATTTAATATGATCCCGTTATGTTCTCTATAATCAATGCATAGACGCATTGATCTATCCTTCTTCTTTGTAAAGAGAACAGGTGCTCCCCAAGGAGAGACACTCTGTCAGATAATCCCCATCTCCAAAAGATCTTGGAGTTGTTTCTTTAATTCTTCCATCTCCACATTTTCCATCCTATATAGGGTATTTGATATCAGCTGAGATCCAGGTACTAGTTCAATTGAGAACTCTACCTCTCTTTCTAGGGGAGGTTCAGGAAACTCCTCAGGAAATACGTCAACATATTCGAGGATGATGGGGATAGTTTCTATCCTCAGACTCTCATATACTTCTTCTTCTTCTTCACTGATCAACTCCATAAAGAAGGATATAGGGGGTTTCTCTAGGAAAAGATTCGGTTGAGATATATCTCCTTGGAAGATAACTATAGGTTTTCCATTTAAGATTACTGATATTTCCTTGATTTTGTATTTGATCTTAGTATTATACTTTGAGAGCTAGTCCATCCCTAGTATAATGTCGAATTCTATCATGGGAATGACTACTAGATTTTAGATAAGATTGTGCTCAATAAATTAATTACTAGAGTTTATAAACACTTATGATTCTTGGATAATCTCCCCAAGAGTCTTGACTGATAACTCTACTTTTAGAAAATCAGGGGTCGATTCTAAATTCTTTGAAAAATTTGAGTAAATAAATGAATGCGTAGAAAAAGAATCAAAGTACATACTAGATTTTTGAGAACAACAAGAGTACCTTCTTTTACATCATTCGGAGCTTCGACTTTAGCTATCGTGATAGAAAAATCATGACCATGATCCCTTGTCCTTTGCTGAGACTGATGGTGGTTCCCCTACACTGCCCTCAGATTTGGACAGTGATTGGGAAAGTGCCCACGTTGTCCACACTTAAATCACTAAACATCAGGTAGGGACTTAAACATATTCACCTTTTCGTTAGTGTTTTGATGTTGAGGTTTCACCTCACTATGACAATTCCTCACAATATGGACATCTCTTCCACACTTGTATCATTTCCCGTTCTCGAGTAGGAAGTTCCCTGAATGCTTCTTCCCACATTTATTACACATGGAATGTTGCAATTTCTTGCCTCTGATTCCCTAATCGAAGGTCCTCCCTATGTTGGGCTCCATTGATCTCTTCTTGTCATTGGATTTATGAGACCACTGTGTCTCACCAAACTCTAGCTCAACTTTCTTCGCACTCTACACGATATCCTCATAGCTATCACAGTCTTGGTTGGCTAGATTCTTACACATATGAGGTCTTAGTCCATCGAAGAATCTATCAAACATAAAATTTAGATCCATGAAAATGATAGAGGTATATCGTGAAATCCTTGTGAAGTTCATTTAATATTTTCCCACAGATTCATTCTCCTTCAGCTTCAACTCGAGAATCTCCTTCTCCATTCTGGTTCTCATGGAACGAGGTAAATACTTATAGAAAAGGAACCCTTTGAACTCTTCCCACTCCATAGCTTCAACTTCCAATATTTTCCTTGTGTTTATAATCTGTTCCCACCACTGATCAGCTTCTCCTTCTAACCGATAGACATCCAGGGTGACATTCTCTTTCTCTGAACAGTGGAGCACAGAAAAGATCTTCTTGATGGAGCTAATCCATTGCTCAAAAATCATTGGGTCCATCGATCCACTGAAGGTTGGTGGTTATTGACGCATAAAAGACACAACAGAATTTTGTTCCCTTCACGGTGAGATCAGGGTCTCAGCTTGATTCAAGTTATTTCAAATAACTTGATTCAGTTAGTTCATCATTCGCATGAATGTTTCCATTTCGGTTTCCATCATAGGGCCGTTAGCACATGGTCCATTGTGGTCACCATTTTCATGGTTCCTCCTACTTCCTGCCATTTTCTAAAATAATAAAAGATTAATGATAAACTTATTTCATTTATGAATCTTTTAACTATAATGGATTCTATGTCTTAAAACTTCATACTTAAACAATGAAATTTCTCTATAATTCCTTCATAATAATTCATAAAAATATTGCGATAAACCAAACATATCCCCCAAGAGTGTCATAACCAAGAGTGCAGCAAGTCCCATTGTCATGTACTATTTCCCGTTCGAGTCTAGCTCAAAGCAGTGTTTTTGGGTTTTACCCCTATGTACATCTGTGCCAGAGCCTCCTATACCTGCTCTTATCCAGACATGGATGTATTTACTTGATAAACCACTTACTAAATACTCACCAAAATACATGGAAGTTTTCCTATATTTAAACTTTTTATAGGGTTCTTCCTAAAGTTTTAATATATTAATTTCTATAAATAACTAAATAATCATTTGATACCAACTCTGACATCCCACCTTTTTAATACAGAACTTTTCATTCCATTTTACATACAAGGGATCTCTAATGTTTAGTGTCTTGGAAATCAGGAACAAAAAACATGAATACAACATAAAAAATTATTCTAAACTACTTGTAGGGAATTATCATAGGTTCATACTTTGTAAAACTACTACATCTTATATCCTAGAGACATAAATCAAAGAAAATGGTGAGCAGAAGTCCCAATAAGGGTAAACAATGGAATCAATGTACCTGTATTAACAATAAGCACTTGAATAACAACATAGACATGAGAAATGGAAGTATAAGAATATCATAATAAATAGAACTTGGAATACGAAATTAATATGTGGATACAACATTTCATTTATAAATTCATGAACATATCACCAAGTTCCATCCCCAAGGTGTTATAAAAATTACCAAGGTTATTCACCAAGGTATCTTGAAACTTGGCATCTAAAGAGATTAATTCTATACCCAATGTATTGGAGCACTATCAGTGCAAACCCTTAATATTTCTTTAATTTCAAGTGATTGACCTATATCATAATCAAATATTTCATAAATAATCCATATAGAATAAAATAAATGGGTTTCTTGTCAAAATCGTGACGTTTTAAAAGTTCTTAAAAATAAGATCATTATATCATTTATAACCCATGGAAAGGGAGTGAGGGTTATATATATGTAAATTCAAGAATAAAATATATCATTTTTATATATTTATTAACACCCATTGAAATGAAATAGGTCTGGGTATTCACATAAATAAACAAGAGAATGTTTTGAGAGAAAGAGATATAAACTTTGAGAGGAAATTTCTGTAGCATAACGACTATATAACATGGTTTTAGAAAACATTGAGAAGAGAGGGGAAAAGGGTCACCCACTCATAAATAATTCATAATCCAATATTTTTACTCAATAAGATCACGATATTCATATTTGAATGATATAACACATGAAAAGGAATGAGGAAAGAAAAGAGAAGATGCGACTTTCTTTACAAGAAATTCGGCAGCCTAACATCGCCAGTTAAAAATTCAGAAAACAAATTGATGAGAGATGAAAGGGTCTCTGATCATTTGGACATAAAATGGAACGTAATAAGAACATATAATAACATACCCTCAATATAAATAGATGTAAAATATAAGACACAACATAAAGGAAGTCATGAATTAAAAGAGGAGGGTGAAAGAATCCCTTACCTTGAAGAGTAACTTCGAAAGCTTGATGTTTGAGACCTTGGGAGGTTTGAGGGAACCTTGGGAGGACTCTTTAAGAGGTACATAGACCAGAACTTCATTGAAGAGGATTTGGAAATGAAATTAATGAAGGAATGTCTTGGTATTTATAGGAGAAGTGGGGGGACAAGTCATTAATGGCCAAGTGACACCTCATCAATGGTATTGGGAAAACCATGGGCTTGCCAATGGTATTTTCCAATGGTATTTGCCCATGGTATTGGAAACTTGGGACACATCATACCTTATTTTTATATTCATAAGTCTACCAAAATGATTACATAATTATTATATCCTTAATGATGTCATTAAACACTTGAAACAAAAAACTGTATTTTCACCATTCACCAAAAATTCATTTTTCTCAAGGAAATCCCCAAAACTCACCTTAACCTAATAGCGAAGCTATGAATTAAAAAATTAACTCCATTTTATAAAAGTAAATTTTTAAATTTTTTTAATTTAATTTTTAAATAAAAAACAGTATTCACCTGAAAAAACTAATACTTGACTAATAATGTCTGAAATAGGTATTTACCTATTTTATTTAATCACATTACTTAATCAAGGTTCCTAAAATAAATAACTAATTTCATAAGTGAGGTTATATAAACCATTTGGTAACATTACTAATCATAAGCTTAAAATCACTATTCATAATTTACTATTCACCAAAAATTAAGTTGATCTTATTAGACTCTAAATTTATTACAGAACACAAATGTAGAAGACCATTTTTTGAAAATAATTACACATTATTAATTATTTAAGGTTTACATATATATTTTAAAATATCCATTTTTTTTCAAAACATCAATAATATACATCGTATATTTATCCAGGCATTTGAAAATTCACAAAATTCACCATAAGAAGAAATAAAAATTATATATATCTCAAAGGATTACACAGGGAAGTTACGGTCTCATTAAATATCCCCTTATAACACCATAATATGACCTAAGGGTAAGGTGTGCTAAGGTGGTAGAATCTTAGGGCGGCTCATTCAATATTGCCCGAGTGGTGATTTATAACAGCTTGAACTTCTAGCAAAAGAGATTCCATTTCATATTCACACGATGAAGTTTGTCTTGGGTTTGGTCCAGAGCAAATCCTAGTAATACTACATCCTTCCCAAGTTCCATAAGATGGGCTTCGATCGGCCAGAGACTACTAGATGGGGCCATCGAATCTTCTTTCTATATTAACCAAGATCACTTGTATTTATAGAAAATAATTGTAACATTTAGTTTCTAATGGTCATGTTGACCAATGGTCATATTGACCAATGGTCATATAATAGTCAAAACCCAAGGATCTCATTTTAATTAAACTCATTTTATTAAATGAAATAATTTTGTTGGGTATAAAATGACACAAAAAATTAGGAAACAAAAATTATTAAAAAGTTTGGTTCACTACAATAATATCTATAAAGACCAAATATTAAAGTGTACTCATTAAGTTTTTTATATGATGACTCAAAATATGAATTATATTTTATCAAATTAAATTTCTATAAGATTTAGAAATTAATTTTAAAAAAACTCAAAAAATGCGTTGAAAATGGTTTTCCAGGAAATTATTTTCTAAGTCTAAAAATATTTTTATACCAAATTAAAGTATAATTTTGATTCCAATGGAATTAATTGGATTATATTAATTAATTGGAGAATTATTTTTCTTTAAAAATAGAAAAAAACTTAAGGAAACCATGTAAATACTTTATTAAGATAAAATAATGATTTTTTTTTTAAAATATTACTTAGATTTCTAAAATGTTAAGAATATATTTCTAATTTGAATATTATATTTTATATGAATTATATTATTTATTAAATATATATTTTTCTTTATTTTTTTTTGATCTTTTAATTTGTTCATATATCATTATAATGTAATAATAATTAATAATTTTATTAAAATCTGTATTTTTCACCATTCAACCAAAAATCTATGATGTTTGAAACATATAAAAAATTATTCCTATATAATTTTTACAAAATTAATTAAAAAATTAAATAAATCAAATTAAATATAATTTATAAAATTTTATAACATGTTTTTAATCATATTCTTGAATAAATATTTGTGTATAATGTTATTTTTTCTATGGAAAAAAATATTACTATAATTAAAGCACATGTGTTATATTCTTCCATCCTTTAAAACATTCATCCTTGAAATTTACATAATGTCACATAATGAAACAATGTGGGTATTTATTCGTCATAACTTATTTAGGTTTCCATTTCACCTCTACTATCTTATGATTTCTCTAAAGTACCAATGCTTCCGTGTTATCTGAATACTCAACAATTATTATCTAGAGTAAATAATCTAGATAGTATTCTCATATAAAGTTTAATAAGGTTCCAATTATATTTCCTTATACATGGGAAATTTAGTTGTTTTTGGCATGTACTTAAATAATAAATAGATATTTAACACAACATGAACTTTAGAGAGGCTAGGTGGAAATTCCCAATGGTATGTTAGAACTATATTTTTTTCCAAAATTTCAGATGGCTCGATGTACCTAGGACATAGTCCCAATTTAATTATAAATCTTATAACACATTTCCAAAGATATGACTTCAAGAAAACATGACATCTGATTTGAAATTTTAATACTTCTTTTGATTATCAGTATAATATTTTTTCTTCTTGGAGCTGCCTTAATATGATTTTGAATAGGCTTCATTTTCACCATTGTATCCTCAATATGATCTGAACCTAAAATATTTCTTTCTCCAAATTAATCTGCAAAAAAGTTGAATTACAATACCTATTTACATAATATTCTTCATATGGTTCCATTTGAATTCTTCAATAGGAGCTTTTATTATACGGAAATTACACTAAAAGTAAATATCGATCCTGTATACCATGAAAATAAATCAATAATGACATCAATAAAAACTCTAATTTCTAATTAGTCCATTCATATTTCCCAGTAGTTTGATGATGATAGGTGGTTCTCAAACATAGCTCGATGTTAAGAGCCTTCTGAAGACTCTTCTAAAATTTCGATGTAAACTGCAGATCATGATTTGATACACTTAAAAATGGTTTACTATGAAGTCCCATAACCTCCTTAATTTAGAGTTGTGCAAGGTGATCTTGTGGTAGATCATACATTATCATGTAAAAATGAGAAAACATGGTAAGATGATCATAAATATCCCATATGATAACATTATTTATAGGGGTATCTAGAAATAAAGTGACAAATACCATAGTAATATCATCCCATTTCAACATAAAAATAAGTAGATACTTCTTGAAACCTTTCAGATGTTGTCTATTAGCCTTTATATATTTATAAAAAAGAATCTTGAAACATAGTCTATAATTTCCCATTTAATATTATCCCAAAAAAAATTTCTATCAAACCTTGATACATTTTGGTGCTTCTAGGTTGTATAGAAAATTCATGCTATGAGGTTTATATAATAATTTTATCCTTTACTCAAGTATGGATAGGACAAAAAATATCTTTCAAAATTTCATCACACCATCTTAATAAACAATATATACATATTTCCCATCATTAAAACTTTTAATTTATTTTGTAAACTATTTTCATTAAGTTGAGAACTTTTTACATTTTTCTAATAAGGATGGGTTGGTATTAATTTGGAAATAGATTTATGTCTCACATTATATAATAATTTAATTATCCAAATTTACTAAGTCCATGAATAAATAATACTTATCAATCCAAATCTTAGTCATGAATCTATGATCTTTCTTACATAACACATCCACCACCTTTTATGCCTTCCATTGTTTCTAGTGTACTGAGAAATCATAATCCTATAGTAACTATAACCATATCATTTTTCTCATATTAAGGAATTTATATTAAAAAGTATATTTAATTCCATTGTTATCCATATACATCCCATATTTTCTCCATAGAGACAATGCCTCTATATCTTTACGGAAATAATTATTGCTTCCAAATCAAGATTATGGTTTGGATAGTTCTATTCATTGATCTTTAAGTAACTTAATGCATAGGTAATAAACTTATGATTTTTTATAAGGGCACATCCAAATCCTTTCTTTGATTCATCACTAGATATCACAATTATAGCCCCTTCCAAAGGTACTATCAACATCAGTGCATTGATCAAACTCCTCTTTCATTATTAAAAAATTTATTTACATTCCTCTATCCACAATAATGTAATATCATTATGTTTTGACTCGGATAACTAGTTTTCTAATCATTTTTTTGGAATAATAACCAAAAGTCACCATATAATTAAAGGAAAGTGTGTAACTAAGTTATGTTTTTTGTATATAACAGTATTTGACTCCCTTTTTATTTTAAGGGTAAAAATATATTCAATCCATAGATAAAATATTTCCAAGAAAAGTATCTTCCTAAATTCATAATTAACATTTGGCAAGTTTACTATAAAACCACAATTCTCTAAGAGCCTCAAGAATGATTTTTAAATGACCCTTATTCTCTTCATTACATACAAAGTATACCAAAATATCACAAATAAATTCTAAAATTAAATTATCATGATATTTATTAAACACCATGTCCATCATATCCATAAAAATAGAATGTTCATTATCAAATCCAAATGGAATTTATAGATACTCATAATGTCCAAACCTCATATAAAACTCTATATTTATAATATCATCCTTCCTTACCTATAATTGATGATACCTAGAATGAATATCAATCTTGGAAAAATATTGATCTCCTTGAATTAAATCATATAAGACTTTAATATAAGGTAGATGACATTTATCATTCATGGTAATTGTATTTATTTCCCTATAATAAACACAAAATATCATAGTCCCATCATTTTTTAACAAACATAATAGGATCTCCCCAAGGAAAATAACATGGCCATATGAATCCCTTATTATGTAAATCATGAATTTGTTTATTTAACTCCACATGATGCGCTGAGTCCATTAGGTAGAGAGTCTTAGATATAGGTTTTGTTACTCATATGAGTTTAATATAAAAATCATCTTCACACTTAGGGGGATGTCTAACTATTATTTCCAGAAACATAGATATATATTCTTTCAGAATTAGAACATATTTTATCCCACATTTCCATACATAGGTTATGTTCTTTTTATTATTCTCCCAAAATTTCATTTAAGATATATATTTAGGCTAGATTCAAACATGATTTAAATGATGTTATCTCACTTCTGAAGATAAGGGATTCCAAATCTATATCAAAAATCACAATCCCCTTCTCTCAAAAATAAAATTTCACATTAAAATTTGAAATCCAAAACATACTAAGGATTTTATCAAATTCCACCATAGATATAATTATCAAATATGTAAATAGGTTTCATCCATGTATAAAAATTGGGATTTATTGACAATTTCTATTTCAATAATATTTCTTCTTGGTGTCTCGATTGATAACTCTCTTCTTAGTGTTCTAGTGAAATATTTAATTTTTTGGAAAACACAGGAGATTTTAAAACGTGTGATGATCCCAAATCGAATGAAGAATTATCTAACATTGAATCTATGATCAAATCATACCACATCACTAATTACTTTAACTTTTGGTGTAGTAATTTTATACGATTTTCTGTCTCACTATTCCCTATTATATGTTAGGATCCCTTAATGTTTGGGTAATTGGTTGGAATAGTTCCCCATATCCATACAGTTAAAGAACTATACTTTGATGGATTATCCCTTACCATTTAATCCATGATCACGATTGAATTAATCTTTCAACTTGTATCAAACTTGCATTCCATTCAATAATATACTAGGGTGTTTTATTACATAAGTATCACATGTTTTAAATTCCCCATTCTCTTTTTCCCCTTATCCATTTTTTGCTTCATGAGGTTCTCAACTATACTCTTCTTCTTTTGATTTCATTTGAAGTCATGAGACATGTATAATTTTTTCTCTATATTGATAGAACATGATAAAATATCATTATATGATTAGAACTTTTGCTAGACTAGAATCCTATAAAGTATTTTTATTATCACAACAAATAAATGGTTACTATTACTCTTTGGATTATGTATGAAGTCTATGTTATGCCTTCCCTCCTTGAAAAACTATATTAACAGTTAAAAATGTTTTCCTATTTATTTTATCTTAGAATAAATAATTTTATCTTTATATCTACTCATTGTTAATTTGGAAATTATTTTTTCATAGAAAACCACCTTAAAATAATTTAAATACTTGCTCACTATTTAATTCACATCCGTAGTAATGACTTTTCCCCACAAGCCAACACAAGTTATTTTTGTGTGTTTTTCCTCACTCACACACAACTTGATTAACATCCTAGATGGTCACCCATACCGATGACTACTCCAGGCCACACACAATTAACTGTGGAGTTCCAATCAAGAAGACTCTTGAAAATAAAGGCACATGTTGTTGACATGGGTAGTAATATTTAGTCTTTTAAGTCTAATATTTCCAAAGGTGTCACACTCTTCACATCTTTAAAGCACAAAACCCACATTGTAGACCATTATGAAAGGGTACATGACCTATTTAAGTATTTAAAGTATTTTATATAAAATTTTTGTAGTTAGGTGCTGAGCTAGAATAGGATTCTGAGGCTTGCAGATCCTTGATGTTGATAGAAAAAAATTATTAATTATATTTTATTCATGAACATGCATTTTTTATCAAAAATTTGAAAATACCCCAAATAAAATTTCTGATGGAAAATTATAGACATCATTAGGACTAGAATATGTGTTTTTCCCTAAACTTAATATAATATTTGTGTGCATTAGGCATTTGGTGACATTTCACATGAAGATAATTTTTAATATTTTCATTACACTTAACTCCCAAAATATTGGAATATAAAACAAACAGTTTTTCTAATAGAAAATCTGAGACGTTCATTAGTTCTAGAATGGGGGATTTACCATAGGAGAGATATAAGTTTTTTGCACATTAGGTGTTTAGTTACATCGCATGGAAGGGTAATAAAAATTTGGTATATATGTAACATCCCAGGTAAATAAAGAAATAATACATTTTCATTTTTATTAATATTTGTAAATTAAATATTAATTTTACTTCAAGGGGGTTTCTATGTTTGATGGTGTACCCAATACGCAACAACGAGTTTCTTTGAAATCTTATGTTGCACAATAATAATATAATATTATTATTTTAAATAGTACTTAACGCCTAGCCATTGTATTGGCAGGAGTGAACTGAACTAACTACAATATGATTATACATTTTTTAAATGTTTTTACATTTATCCCATAAAATTTAGAGGCTTAAAATGTTAATGAATATAATTTTAAGCATAATTTACACATAAAGGATTGATTTACTGCCTTTTAATGACGAAACCTCATTAAATATAATATTGGTCTCTTTTATATGTTCTATTTGACCAAATAAAATTCTTCTTTATAATCGGGACATCAAAATTTACTTTGGGTAAATTTTTAGTATTTTTCCGATAAAATTAAATTTTTAATGAAAAGTGAAAAATGCTGTATTTTAATTCGAAAATACCAATTAATCTAATTTATTTATACGATTAGATAATATTTTTAACTGGTTTTAAAGTGTAATTATATTAAATTTTTACCTTTTAATCGAATTTCGGTTATTGGAATTAATTTTACTTTGAAATTGGTCATAAACAAGTGTCAATCTTTTGATAGTTAATATTTCCTAAAAAACATGTTTTTTATTTTGACAATGGGAATTACATTTAAATTAATTAATCCAACTTCAATGTTTTGAATTTGGTAAAATAGAAATCATTTTTGAATTCATAATATCAAATATAGCTTAGGCTGAATTTTTGGAAGTTTTCTAAAAAACTTCAATTTTTGATGAATAGTGAAACCATTAAGTAGTAGTTAAAAACTGACTTTTTCATTTAAATGAAATTATACTGCTTTGGTGAATTGAATTTAAAAAATCCAAAATACATGGTTATTATTAGTAAGTAAAATGTGTTTCAATAAGATGAAAATAATTTTTGGTGAATAGTAACTTTTAACTTTTATTTACCGCGATTAAAGGTAAATAGGGTAATTCAAGGTAAAACGAATATCAAAATATTACAAAATTAACTTAAAAATTGTCCTAAACTTATTATATGAGTCATGGATGACCATGGGAATCCTTGGGTCTATTTTAGGACCACATGGAGCCACTTATGAGTGATAATGACACTTTATTTTAATTAACTTAAAGTAAAGACAAAACTGACATAAACAAATATTTAGTAAATTAATTTTTATAAGTGGTTATATAAGATATAATTTAGAATACAAATATTAATTGGAAATAAAAAAGTATTTCATACATCATTGTATTTTTTTATAATTTTTAGATATCAAATAAATTAAATTATTTATGACACAATAATGATGCAGTATTTACCTCATCAATAAATGATTTAAATAAATAAGATTATAAATATTAAAACAATATCCAAAACTAGTACGATTATTATTGGGTGATTTTAATTAGATGGTTAGTCATCTTATCTTTGACTTTAATTAGTTCTGGACCTTTATAAACTGAATATCATTATATAATAAAATAATATTTTCACACTATCCTAAAGAGCCCCTCCTCCCCCTTATAAAAATCCCTCACTTCTAAATCATTTATCCTACGTATCAATCCCCTTAGCTCATCCAAACCCTAACCATATAATCTCTCAAGATCCCTCTCTTCCACCTAGAATCATTAACTTAGGAAGAAGGCATTTTTCAAGATGTCCTTTTCATTCAAACCAAAGGGAGTTACCTGAATTAAAGGTAATAATTTATCTTAAATTCATTTCTATTTTTTTACTTCTCCTTCTCCTAAAATCTTTTTAATATATTATTTTATAACAACTCCATTATCCTAAATATACTATGATATTTTTATGATAATGATTCGATCTACACATTCCCACGCCTCCATCTAATTGGTAAAGAACACACTGTTTCTGTGGATGACAAACTAACGCCTCACGAAACGATGATTGTTCAATTATCTCCTACCGCCTCTCATGGTGGCCATTAATATGGAACTATATTTATATATGATATATATTATGTTTATGTTTTCTTTATTCTTCTGTATTTTTTATTTATAGCATACCTTTATGGTTTCCATTATGGGTAAACGTGATAATTCTATTTGAGAAAGTGTGGACTACCGACCCCTCAAAGTGATATGAATCGTAAATGCCATATGTGAGACATATAAAGGATGGATTTAATGATATTATATATGATATAATACTGGAATTATAATATACCTACATATCATTATATTTTAATTTCATTAAAATAAGAAATAGAAATCAAAGTAGCGTTCATGCGTACGTATGACTAACCGTCTCCATGAACGGTGCATTTCATTTCTTATGTCCAAATGATATGTACTTTTATAAGTGCAGATATATAATGGATATATATGATATTTATGATATCTAAATAATTAATATCATTTTAGAGATAATGGACTATTAACCACATGGAGAACTTGTAAACATAAGGTGTTCATTTTTAATCAAGAACCAAATATCAACAAAATGTCTGTTATTAATTTAAATAATTGCATAATGTTTATAACATGGTAATAAGTGATATAAAAGGAATAATAAACTTGAAAAAGGTTCTTAAACAAGTATAAATTAGCTTTATTTTATTATTCAGGAGATTAAAGGACAAACAAGTCAAGTCGGACACGAGGTAAGGGACATCATATCAATCACATTTCATTGAGCCATATTTTGTTTTACACACGAATTTATTTTATATGGTGTATAAAGACCTTTAAATTTTAATTTCATTCAAATGGAATCTATTTCTATGAGGCGTTTTACTAAACGAAAAAAAGAAAGTTTCTTTTAACGTAAGTGGTGACAACGACCTTTCCGCTGCCACGAGTATTATTTGATCTTCAGCTTCCTTAACAAGACATAATGTTTTTAAAAGGAAAATAAATACCATATACTCTATTATGTATTTTGGTATTGAAAATAGTTTTGATAATGTATTTGTTATGTTAATATATTGAAATGATATATTGTGATTGAAATGTGGAATTTTTATCTTTCCTTTATATTTGTTTCATATGTTATGAATATGTTATGGTTCTTCAGCATTGTTTACGTATATGGGTGGTTCTATGATAAACCTAGGGTGGGTGATCCCGAGATAGATCTCCAATGCATTGGGTAACGTGATAGAGGTACATTTGATTATTTCTCCTAAGAGATTTAGGGAATATACTGTGATGGGTATTCCAAAGGTGACTCCCTACATAGCTATGAAAGCTACAACGTAAGTGTGTTATGGATGCCACAAGTTACAGTTATGATTTATGATTACCATGTGTTATTCTAAAATCTTATGTTTTCATGAGGTATGTAAATGAGTTTATGTTTTGTATGTATTGATGGACTAATTATTACATTCTTTATTTTATAACCCTTACTGAGCTTTTTATGCTCATCCCAAGTTTTGAAATGTTTTTCAGAGGACTTAAAGTTGAATAGGGTCAAGGACGTGACCAAGGAAAAGTCATGCTATCTGTAACGTGGAACAAGACATAACTCTTTTTTTTTCAAGAGTTTTTATTTTTGTGAAAAAATGGAAACTACGTAGAATTGTCTATTTATGAAATTATTTAGATTTAACGTAATAGTTATGGCCTAATTCTCTAAAACACTAAACCTGAAAATATCCTCAATGTGAATTATTCATTTAATTGAAGATTATGTAATGTTATAAGGCCAGGTCCTTATTTTTGGTTTCAGAGGTTAGTTTAGATAACATTAGGAGTTAGTGTATTTTTAAATTAATATCCCTAAATTATGTTATGTTAATATTGAAATGATATAGCATTTACTAATTACAATGTTACTTCGCCTAAGATATTTCTATGTTCAGATTGGTTTTCCGTAGATGAAACATGACAGCTATGTTGGGACAACATCAGGAGGAAGACAACCTTCCAAATCAACAACCTAAGATGGTCGGATTTGTAACTGAATAGTTTGTTGCAGTGATGGAACAGTTGACCCAGGCTATAAATAGTGGAGGTATCCATGCACAAGATCATCTAGATCAACCATGGAGGAACATGTCAGTAGTGGAACATTTCATTAGGCAACATCCCCCATCATTCATAGGATCATCTAACACCGTGCTAGCAGAAGGGTGGATTAAAGCACTGGAGTAATTTTTTGATGTCATGGTGTGTTTAGAACATCAAAAGGTTATTCTTGATATTAACCATTTTGAAGGTGAAGCTGATCAGCGGTGGCCGATGGTGAAAAATATCAGGGATAGTGAGAAGATTGATGTTCTTGATTAGGATGAATTCAAAGGTATATTTTTTTGAGAAATATTTTCCTAAGTTGGTTCGTCTTAGGATGGAAACACAATTCCAGGAATTGAGGAAAGAGGATGACTCAGTGTCTTCTTATGAAGAAAAATTCACTCAATTGGCAAGGTATGCTCCAAATTTCATAAGAGATATTGATAGTAAAATCAACTATTTTTACTCTGGATTAAATCCAAAGTATCGAAGGGATTTAGCTTCTTGTGAGTGAAGAAGTTACGAAGAACTTGGGCATTATGAGAAGAAGGTGGATATGGAGTTTTCTGATGATCATGTGTTCTTTGAAAATTAACAGAATAATAGTTTGAGGTGGCATGCAAAAGGTAAGAACTATTCAAAAACGTCTGATGGTAAGAAACTTAAATTTTCAGTTTGTGAAAATTATAGTAAAAATCATGCTAGGGAATGTCTTTTGAATTATGGTAAGTGCTACTGATGTGGTAAAATGGGACATAAGGCTCATAATTGCACTGAAAAAGATCAAGGTAATGGTAAGACAAAATATGATTTGCAGTCAGCAAAATGTTTTATGTGAAATGAAATGGATCATTATAAAAATGAGTGTCCATCAAAGAACTCAACTGAGGGAAAGCAGCTGGACTACATGGAGAAAGGGGTGGTGAAATCCTTCGCAACTACTTCAGGAGATGTTGGGAAATCGAATGAATTAGTATCAGGTACACTGGTTGTTTGTTCAGATTATGAAAATGTGTTATTTGATTTAGGTTATACACACACTTTCATTTCTGAGAAGTTTTCTAGTAAATTGGGAATTCCATCTCAAGATATGAATACAAAAAACATGGTAAAAACACCTGGAGGAAATGTTGAGACAAAAATAAAACATAAGAACCTTCCTGTCTTTGTGTGTGGAAGAATCTACATGCAAACCTTATTGTTTTTCATCTAGTAGAGTTTTATGTTATTTTGGGTATGGATTGGATTTCTATTTATCATACATAGATTTATTGCAGAGATAAAGAGGTTTCTTTTCAGAAATATTTTCAAATTGTGTGCAATAATGAACCCTTACTTTTGATAACATATCATGTATTTGAGAAACTAGTAAAAGATGGAAATTAATGTTACCTCGTACATATTGTTGAAAACAAAGGAATTGTACAGATTAATGGTGTTCCAGTAGTAAATGAGTACCTTGATGTTTTTCCAGATGAGTTTCTTAGTATTATACCAGATCGGGAAGTTGAATTCACCATTGAATTAGTTCATGATGATAAGCCAATTTCAAAAACCCCTTTTCATATGGCCCAAAATGAACTTATAGAGTTAAAGAAGCAATTGAAGGAGTTATTAGATAAAGGTTCCATTCGACCTAGCACATCACAATGAGGTTCTCCTATCATATTTTCTAAAAAGAAAGATGGTTCAATGAGACTTTTCATTGATTATAAAGCATTGAGTAACATCACTTTTAAGAAAAAGTATCCTTTGCCTCATATCGAATATTTGTTTGATAAACTCCAGGGATATCAGTATTTTTTGAAGATTGACTTGAGGTCGGGGTACCATCCATTGAAAGTAAAGAAGGTAGACATTATGAAGACTGTGTTTCATACTGGATATGGCCATTATGAATTTTTAGTTATGCCTTTTGGTTTAACTAATGCACCTATTATATTCACAGATTTTATGAATTGAATTTCTTGTGAGTTCTTGGATATGTTTTTTGTTGTTTTGATTGATGATATTTTGGTTTATTCTAAAAGTAAAGATGATCATGAAAGTCATTTAAGGGTTTTCTTGAAAACCGTAAATGAAAATAATTTTTTTTGGAAATTTAGAAAGTGTGAGTTTTGGTTACAACAAATTTCTTTTCTTGGTCACATTGTTTCAAAAAATTGAATAACTGTTTATCCTACTAAAACAAAAGTTGTTGTAGAATAGCCAAGAACCACAAATATAATCGTGATCCATAGTTTTCTTGGTTTTCTAGGTTATTAATAGATTATTTTTGAAATATTTTCATGATTATCTATCATATTAACTAATTCAACTCGAAAAGGTGTTAGGTTCATTTGGACAAGAGAATGTGATGATTATTTTTAGGAATTGAAAAGAAGATTTGTGAATGTTGCAGTTTTGGGATTGCCTTTCAGAAATGGTGAGTTTGTTATCTACAGTGATGCTTCATTGAAAAGACATGGCTATGTACTTATGCAGAATGATCAGGTAATTTCTTATGCTTCACTTTAGTTGAAACCTCATGAGTTAAATTACCCTACACATGATTTGGAATTAGTTGCTATTATTTTTTTATTAAAAATTTGGAGGCATCATTTGTATGGAGTAAAATGTGAAATATATACTGACCACAAAAGTTTAAAGTATTTATTCACTCAGAAATAATTGAACATGAGATAGAGGATATGGATGGAATTAACCAAGTATTATGACTGCATGATCCTTTACCATACGAGAAAAGAAAATAAAGTGGCTGATGGTTTGAATCAAATATGTAATTCTACATTAACGATGTTACGTTTGGAAAAAGATCCTTTGGTTTTTGATTTTATGAACATTGTCATAGAAGTTATTGATGTTGGAAATTATTCTGTTTTGTTTTAGGTGTCAGTGAAATCATCTCTATCAGACAGAATTAAGCAGGCACAGAACGAAGACAGTGAGTTACAGAAAAAGGTAGAGTTGGTTCTTAAGGGTATGTTTCCCGATTTTAATGTTGATAAGGATTGTGTTTTGATGTTTGGAAAAAGATTATGTGTTCCTTGTGATTCATATTTGAAGAATGGGTTGTTATGTAAAGCTCATAGTTCCCCGTTTTCAGTTCATCCTGATAGTACTAAGATGTATAGAGATCTTCAGGAGTATTACTTGTTGGATATAATGAAAAGAGATATTGCTAATTTTACTATGAAGTGTTTGAATTTTAAGTTGACTAAAGCAAATAAGTAGTTACCAAAAGGGATTCTTTATTCTTTATTGATGCCAGAGTGGAAATGGGAAAATATATCCACGGACTTCATTGTGGGATTACCAAAGAAATCTCGAGGTAACAATGCAAACTGGGTTATTGTTGATCGATTGAATAAATCTGCTCATTTCCTTCCTATTTGAGATACTTTTCCTCTAGATCAATTTTTTTGGTTGTATGTTAAAGATATAGTCAGGTTTCATGGAGTTTCCCTCTCCATTGCATCTGATTGTGATCCCAGGTTTAATTCTATCTTTTGGAAAGGCCTTCAGAAGTCACTGGGTACTGAATTAAATTTTAGTACAACTTTTTACCCTCAATCAAATTGGCAGTCAGAATGAAAAATTCAGACCTTGTAGGATATGATATGTGCTTGTTCACTTGATTACCATGGAATTTGGGACCAACATCTTTCTTTGGTTGAATTTTATTTTAATAACAATTTTTATTCCTGTGTACATATGGCTCCATTTGAGGCATTATATGGAAACTATTGTCAAACTCCAGCTTTATGGGATAAAGTAGGTGAAAGGAAGATGATGGGACCAGAATTGATAGAAGAGATGGAGGAAGGGGTTCAGTTCATTTAGAAGACCATGAGAATAGCTCAGATTATGCAGAAAGGTTATTCAGATAACCGGAGGAAGGATCTCTCTTTTGAGGTAGGTGTTCATGTCTTTCTCAGAGTTTCTCTATGAAAAAGTGTGATATGTTTTGGTAATAAGGGAAAGTTGAGTCTGAGGTTTATTGGACCTTATGAAATCCAAGAGAAAATTGGATCAGTTGCGTACAGAGTGGATTTACTTCCATGTTTATCTGAGGTACACAATGATTTTCATGTTTTGATGATGATGAAGTATAAGACTATATTCATATCATGTTTTGAGCCCAGAGGTAGTTCAGTTGGAAGAGAATCTTTCTGATGAGGAACAACCAGTCCAGATTATTGACCATAGAGAGCAATTGTTGTAGAATAAGGTAATTACCTAGGTATAGGTTTTGTGGAAAATCCATATGGTTGAAGAGGCAACATGGGAATCTAAAAATGAAATGAGGGATAAATACCACCATTTATTTGATAAGGGATAAAAATTGCGAGGAAATAATTTTCAAAAGGGGGAAAGATGTAACAACCCTGGTAAATAAATAAATAATAAATTTTCATTTTTATTAATAATTTTAAATTAAATATTAATTTTACCTTAAAAGGGCTTCTATGTTCGATGGTGTACCCGATACACAACAATGGGTTTATTTGAAATCTTGCATTGTATAATAAGACTATAATAGTATTATTTTAAATGGTAGTTAACAATTAGCCATTGTATTGGTAGGAATGAAATAAACTAACTAAAATATTGTTATACATGTTTGTTAAATTCTTTTACATTTATCTAATAAAATTTAGGGGCTTAAAATTTTAATGAATCTAAATTTAAGCATAATTTAGGGTAAAAGGTTGATTTAACGCCTTTTAATAGAGAACCCTCTTTAAATAAAGTATTGGTCACTTTATATGTTACATTTGACCAAATAAAGTTCTTTTTTAGACCCGGGACATCATAATTTACTTTGGGTAAATTTTTAGTATTTTTCTGATAAAATTCATCTTTTAATAAAAAGTGAAAAATGCTGTATTTTAATTCAAAACTGCCTTTTAATCTAATTTATTTATATTGTTATATTATCTTTTTAATTGGTTTTATAGAGTAATTAGAGTATATTTTTACCATTTAATATAATTTTGGTTATTGTAATAAATTTCATTTTTAAATTGGACATAAACAAGTGTCAATCTTTTGATAGTTAATATTTCCTAAAAAAACACATTTTTAGTTTTGACAATGGGAATTAATTTTATATTAATTAATCCAACTTATATGTTTTTATTGGGTAAAATAGACATAATTTTTAAATTTTTAATATCAAATATATCTTAGGCTGAATTTTTGGGTGTTTTTTTGAAAAACTTCTCTTTTTGATGAATAGTGAAACCACTAAGTAGTAGTTAAAAACTGACTTTTTCATTTAAATGAAATTTTACCACTTCTATGAATAGAATTTCAAAAATCTTACATACATGGTTGTTTTTAGTAAGTAAAATTTGGTTCAATAAGATGAAAATAATTTTTGGTGAATAGTAACTTTTGACATTTATTTATCTTGGTTAAAGTTAAATAGGGTAATTCAAGGTAAAAAGAGTATCATAATAATAAAAAATTACCTTAACGATAACATCCCAAGTAAGTAATGAATAATTTATATTTTTATATATGTCTATTAATGATTAAGATAGTGTTTTAGAGGCTTAAAATGAAAATAAATACAATCTTAAGCATGGAATACACTAATATTTTTCAAAAGATTGTTTTACTACCTTTTGATGGCAAACCATTTTTAAATCTATATTTTGACAATTATACAAGCTATGTTTTTCAAAATAAACATATTCTTTATGATTGGGACATCAAAATTCACTTTGTGTGAATTTTTGGTATTTTTCAGACAATGTTCATTTTTTAATAAATAGTGAAAAATACTGCATTTTACATCAAAGATGCTTTTTAATCTAATTTATTTATATGATTATATTATCTTTTGAATTGTTTTTGAAGTTAAATTAGAATATATTTTTACCATTTAATCCAATGGTGGTCATTGTAATCAATTTCACTTTGAAATTGGACTTAAACTGGTGTCAATCTTTTGATACTTATTGTTTCATAAAAACACGCTATTTGTCATGACAACTGGAATTAATTATTAAATTAATTAATGTAACTTATATGATTTGAATTTTTTAAAATATAAATCATTTTTTAATTCAGTATATCAAATATATCTTTGGGTGAAATTTTGGTATTTTTTTGAAAAACTTCAATTTTTGATGAATAGTGAAACCACTAAGTGGTACTTATAAAAACTGATTTTTCGTTTAAATGAAAATTTTCCATCTTTGTGTTTTGAATTTAAAAAATTCTACATAAATTGTTGTCATTAAGAAGTAAAATGTGGTTCAATGAGATTATAATAATTTTTTGGGGAATAGTAACTTATTAAGTTTTTAATCGTGATTAGAGGTAATTAGTGTAGTTTAGGGTAAGAATAATGTTTTAATAAAATAAAATGACCTAGACACATGTAATACCTTTATTGGTTGTGTCATGTCCGACCAAGAAAATCCATGGGTCAACTTGGGTACCCCATGGAGCCACTTTGGTTGGGAAATGACATAAATAACTTTTTATTTAATGTTAATGTAAAAATGACACAAACATGAGTTATTTTACTAAAACAATTTTTACATGGGGTTATACAAGTCAAATTTTTGACTCTAAATATTCATTAGAAATATAAAAAGATTTCCTACATCATAGTATTTTTTTTTATAATTTTAAGACATTAAATAAATTAAATTATTTATGACATCATGATGATGCAGCGATGACCTCATTATTTAATGATTTAAATAAAATGGAAAGATAATGTAAAATCTAAGACCTACACATGTCCAAAACCAATTGGATGAGTGTATTTCGAACCCTTATTACCTTATCCATTAATTATATCTAAGTGGGACCTTTTTAATCCGAAACTCATTTTAAAATAAAGTAACTTATCTTTACTTTCCAAGAGTGCCCCTCCTCTCCTCTTATAAAAGGCCCCCACCTCTACCTCCTTACCCACACATCCAAATCCTTTGGCTCGGCCAAACCCTACCAATTTTGTCTCTACACTTACCTCTCTTACTCCTTGAAGCCTCAATTTGGGAAGAAGTCTTCCCAAGTAAGCCTTTGATCTCAAACCAAAGGGAGTTACCCTATTTTAAGGTAATGTCTTCTTTTGAGTCATTTTGTTTTATTTTGCTTCTCCAACCCCCATAAACTCTTTTTATTCTTTTATTTTGCAACAAATACAGTACCCTAAATATACTAGGATGTTGTTATAATAAGTATTCTAGCTACACTTACACACACCTTCATCTAATGGTTAACGAACATACTGTTTCCGTGGATGAAGAATTTATGCCTCCTGAAATGATGATTGTTCAAAATTATTTTAACACCTTCAAAGGTGGCCATTAAGATGTAACTATATTTATATATGATATATAATATGTTTATGTTTTCCTTATGCTTCTGTATTTTTCATTTTGGGTATACCTTTATGGTTTCCAGTATGGGTAAACGCGATATCTTCATTTAAGGAAGTGCAGACTACCGCCCCCTCAAAGTGAGTTGATTCGTTAAATACCATATGTGGGACGTATAAAGGATGGAACTATGATATTATATATGATATTATACTGGAATTATATTATACCTTTATATCATTATGATTCCATTCTATGAAATATGAAATTGAAATGAAAGTAGCGTTCATGCGTACGTACGGCTTACCGTCTCCATGAACGGTGCATTTCATTTATTACCTCTAAATGATTATGTAATATTATAAATGCATGAATTTACCGGATATATATGACATATATGATATCTACATCATGAATACCATTCTGGATATAATGGATACATGAACAACTTGTAATTATAAAGGGTTTATTTTTTACTCAAGTACCAATAATCGTCAAAATGACCGTTATGAACTTAAATAATTACATAGTGTTCATGACATGGTAATAAGTGATATAAAAGGAACAATTAACCTGAAAAAGGCTCTTAAGCAAGTAGAAATTAACTCAAGTTTATTATTCAGGACATTAAAGAACGATCGAGTCAAGTTGGACCCAAGGTATGGGACTTCGTCTCAATCTTCTTTCATTGAGGCATATTTTGTTTTATACAAAACCTTCTTTTATACGGTGTATAAACCCCTTTGACTTTTACGTTTATCCAAAAGGAATATTTTTTATACGAAGAGTTTTACTAAACGACAAAAGGGAATGTTTTGTCGTACGTATGCGGCAACAATGACTTCTCCGCCGCCGTGACCGTTATTTGAGTTTCGGCTTCCTCTATAAGCCATACCTTCTTTATAAAAGAAAAATAAATACCATGTTTTAATTTAATTTTATTTTGGTATTGAAAATGGTTTTCATAATGTTTATATATCAATGTGTTTTCTTTATATCTTGTGATTGAAAGGTGTAAATGTTATGTTTCATTTATGCATGTTTTATGTGATACAATTATGTTGAGGTTCATGGGCATTATTATGAAGACGGGTGGTTTCGTGATAAACTAAGGGCGGGTGAGCCCGATATAGCTCTCCAATGCATTGGGTAACGCGAAGGAGTGAAACTATAAGGTTTCTCCGAAGAGATTTAGGGAATATACTATGATGGGTATTCCAAACGTAACCAAGAGGGTTACTCCCTACGTAAGAATGTTATGAATGCCTCAAGTTACCTTTATTTCTTATGATTTCTATGATTTATTCATGATTTGATGAGGTATGTTAAAGTGCTTATGTTTTATGGGTAAAGTATGATTTCATTATTATGTATATATGTACCCATGTTTCCCTTCCTTATTTTTATATCCCTTACTGAGATTTTTATGCTCATCCCAAGTTTTTTTAAAATGTTTTTCACAGGTCAAGGGAAAGGTACATGATATGATGATAGTGTCAAGGAAGTGTCAAGAAAGAATCATTGTTTTATTTTAAATATTTTTCCATTGATGGGAAAGAATAATACTATCTTTATGTAACCACTTTGTTTTTTCGTGGAATGTAATGCAATTTTTATGATCTAATTCTCTAAAACTCTAAACCTGAAAAGATCCTCAATGTGTAATCTTGTAATCATGCAAGATTAAGTAAGGTTTAAGGCTGGGGCCTTATAGTTGGTATCAAAGGTCGGTTTAGATAACTTTAGGAGTTAAAATTATATTAAATGATTATCCAAAAATATTTTTTTATGGTCAAATTGAAATGATATAGCATTTGAAGATTACTATGTTGCTTCATCTAAGACATGTTTGTTCAGAATGGTTTTCCGTAGAGGAAACATGGAAGTAGTGCTAGGAAGGCATGCAGAAGGAAATAACTTCTGAATCAGCATCCTGAGATGGTCAGAATTGGAACTGAACAGTTTGTTGCAGTAATGACATAGTTGACTCAAGCGATAAATGGTGGTGGTATCCATGCACGAGATTAGCCAGATCAACCGTAGAGGAACATGTCCGTGGTGGAACATTTCATGATGCAACATCCCCCATCATTCAGAGGATCATCTGACCCTGTGCTAGCTGAAGGGTGGATTAAAGCACTAGAGAAGATTTTCGATGTCATGGGGTGTTCAGACAATCAAAAGGTTAGTCTTGCTATTTACCATTTGGAGGGTGGTCGATGGTTAAAAATATCAGGGACGCCGATGAGATTGATTCTCTTGACTGGGATGAATTCAAAGGTATGTTTCTTGAGAAGTATTTCTCTAAGGCTGTTCTACTTAGGATGGAAAATCAATTCTTGGAATTGAGGCAAGATGAAGACTCAGTGGCTGCCTATGAAGAAAGGTTCACTCGATTGGCAAGGTATGCTCCAAATTTTATCTGAGACCTTGATAGTAAAATCAATGGTTTTTACTCAGGATTAAAGCCAAAATATTGAAGGGCATTAACTTCTCATGAGTTTAAAAGTTATGAAAAGCTTGTTCGATGTACTGAGAAGGTGGAAATGGGGTTTTCCGATGATCAAGTGTTCTATAACAACCAACAGAAGAAGAGACCGAGGTGGCAGGAGAAAGGTAATAATTCATCAAAAAAGTCTAATGGTAAGAAATCTAAGTTTCGAGTTTGTGATAAATGTGGAAAAAGGCATGCTGGGGAATGTCTTCTGAATTCTGGAAAGTGCTACCGATGTGGTAAGATGGGACATAAGGATCGTGATTGCACTGAAAAGGATCAAGGTGAAGGTAAGACAAAATTTGATTTACAGTTAGTGAAATGTTATAAGTGCAATGAGATGGGTCACTATGCAAACGAGTGTCCAACAAAGAGCTTGAGTGATGGGAAGCAATTAGACTACGAGCAGAAAGGGGTGGTGAAATCCTTTGCAACTACTTCAGCAGATGTCGGGCCATCAAATGAAGTTGTATCAGCACCAGGGAGCTCAGTATTTTTCAAAGATTGACTTGAGATCGGGGTACCATCAGCTGAAGGTAAAGGAGGTAGATGTTCCGAAGACTGTGTTCCGTACAAGATATGGCCATTATGAATTTTTAGTAATGCCTTTTGGGCTAACCAATGCACCTGCTATATTCATGGACTTAATGAATAGAATTTTCCGTGAGTTCTTGGATAAGTTCGTGGTGGTTTTCATTGATGATATTTTGGTGTTTTCTAAAAGTAAAGAGGAGTATGAAATACATTTAAGGGTTATCTGGAAAACCTTAAAAGAAAAGAAACTGTATGGAAAATTCAGAAAGTGTGAGTTTTGGTTGCAAAAAATTTCTTTCCTTGGTCACATTGTTTCTAATGATGGGATAACTGTTGATCCTTCAAAAACAAAAGTTGTGGAAGACTGGCCAAGACCCACAAATGTAACTGAGATTCGTAGCTTCCTTGGTTTGGCAGGCTATTACCGAAGGTTCTTTAGAAATTTTTCATGGTTATCTAGTCCAATGAATAAGCTAACTTGGATGGGTGTTAAGTTTATCTATAAAAAATAATGTAATGATTGTTTTCAGGAATTGAAAAGAAGATTGGTGAATGCTCCAGTTTTGGCACTACCTTCCAGGAATGGTGAGTTTGTTATATACAGTGATGCTTCATTGAAAGGACTTGGTTGCGTCGTAATTTATAATGATCAGGTAATTGGTTATGCTTTAAGACAGTTGAAAACTCATGGGGTAAATTACCCTACACATGATTTGGAATTATCTGCTGTTGTTTTTGCTTTAAAAATTTGGAGGCATCATTTGTATGGAGTAAAGTGTGAAATATATACTGATCAAAAAAGTTTAAAGTATATATTCACTCAGAAAGAGTTAAACACGAGATAGAGGAGATGGCTAGAATTAATCAAGGATTATGATTGTACAATTCATTACCATCTAGGAAAAGAAAATAAAGTGGATGATGCTTTGAGTCGAAAAAGTAATGCTTCATTAGCAATGTTGCGTTTGGAACATGATCCTTTGATTAAGGATTTGATGAAATTTGGCATAGAAGTTGTTGGTGCAGGAAGTTCTTCTGTTTTGTTTCAGGTATCAGTGAGATAATCTTTATCAAATAGAATCAGGCAAGCATAGAAGCAAGATAGTGAGTTGCAGAAAAAGGTAGAGCTGGTTCAGAAAGGAAATTTGCCTGAATTCAATATTTATAATGATTGCGTTTTGATATTTGGGAAGAGATTGTGTGTGTCTTGTGATTCACAGTTGAAGAGAGAGTTGTTATGTGAAGCTCATAGTTCTCCGTTTTCAGTTAATCCTGGTAGTACTAAGATGTACAGAGATCTGCAGGAGTATTACTAGTGGGATGGAATGAAAAGAGATATTGCTGATTTTACTGTGAAGTGTTTGACATGTCAACAGGTTAAAGAAGAGCGGCAGTTTCCAAAAGGGATGCTTCAGCCTTTACCAGTGCCATAGTGGAAATGGGAGAATATATCCATGGACTTTGTTGTGGGATTACCGAAGACATCTCCAGGTAATAATGCAATCTGGGTTATTGTTGATCGCTTGACCAAATCTGCTCATTTCCTTGCTATACGAGATACTTTTTCCCTAGATCAACTTTCCCGTTTGTATCTTAAAGAGATAGTTAGGTTACATGGAGTTCCTCTCTCCATTGTATCTGATCGTGATCCCAGGTTCACTTCTAACATTTGGAAAGGCTTTCTGAAGTCATTGGGTACTGAATTAAATTTTAGTACAACATTTCATCCTCAATCAGATGGGCAGTTAGAACGAACAATTCAGACCTTGGAGGATATGCTATGAGCTTGTTCGATGGATTATCAGGGAATTTGGGACCAACATCATTCTTTGGTTGAATTTTCATATAATAACAGTTTTCATTCTAGTATACAGATGACACCATTTCAGGCATTTTATGGGAGGCGGTGTCTGTAACGCCCCGACCCCAGCTACCCAGAGTCGGTGCATTACTTCGTAACATTGGCATGATCACAAAAGATCAAGTCTCGAAAGACCGATTAGTTTAGTAGCCTTGGAAACACTAGATACATTCGTAAACGTTACATTACATCATAAAGTGAAAAACTACAATAACAAAGTCTCCATAGTCCACACTCATATCCTCTTCTGACAATCCCTGTAGGTCATTCATAAAATACTTCTTCACATCCTGGAAAATATTAAAACATTGAAAGGGGTGAGCTCAGATGCTCAGTAAGGATAACAATATTGTGGAAGCTTTCATAAATAAACATTAACATTTAAGGCAATGTATAACTAAAACAAAAGACTTTTTAAACTTGAACTTCAGCATAATATGGAAAAAATAAAATGAGATAATGTCATTCACTTCTTCACATGGATATTCTACTAGTCGAATAATCACATGAAATATCAATAACCACTTTCATAATGAGGGAATGTATAATGCCAGACATTCTGAAACATTTTGTCAAGGCCTCGGCCAAGACGTCTAAAATGATTAAGGCCTCGGCCAAAACCATAAATCAAATTGGGAAAGGGCCTCGGCCAATTCCACGTCTAGTTGTCTCATGAGACCTACCGATGCATCGAGGAGCTATAGCGGGCTCCACCCTTCACTTATTAAGTCCAATACATTCCGCATATGAATAGGTTTAAACATATCATAAACCATAACATAATCGTATCACATAAAACATGCATAAAGGAAACATAACATTTCCACATTTCAATCAAAAGATATCAATACAACACATTGATATAATAAAAAGGCATTCAAAACCATTTTCAATACCAAAATAAAAGAAAGTTAAAACTTTGTATTTATTTTTCATCAAAAAAAATGATGGCTTGTAGAGGAAGCCGAAACTCAAATAATGGTCACGACGGCGGAGAAGTCGTTGTCGCCGCATATGTACGGAAAGAAAAACATTCCCTTTTTGTCGTTTAGTAAAACGCTTCGTATAAAATGATTCCTTTTGAATAAACGTAAAAGTCAAAGGGGTTTATACACTGTACAAAAGAAATTTGTGTATAAAACAAAATATGCCTCAATGAATGGAGATTGAGACGAAGTCCCTTAAAAAGATCATTTTAAAATAAAATATATCTATTATAAGTATTCACTATATGTACACATAAAGAAAGTATAAATCCAATATATGACATAATAATATCATGACATAATTTGAAAGTAGGAGATTAACCCAAAGAATGGAAGTTGGGTTATGAAATTCCCTTACCTCGTGTCTGACTTGACTCAACCGTTCTTTAACCTCCTGAATAATAAACTAGAGTTAATATATAACTTATTAAGAACCATTTTTAATTTCATTATCCTTTTTATATCACTTATTACAATGTTATGAACATTATGTAATTATTTAAGTTAATAACGGTCGTTTTGTCGATCTTTGGTACTTGAGTCAACAATAAACTTATTATAATTACAAGTTGTTTATGTGGTAGAATATCCATTATCTCCAGAATTATATTCATGATTTAGATGTCATATATATCATATATATCCAGTATATACATTCATTCATAATATTACGTAACATTTAGAGGTAAGAAATGAAATGCACCGTTCATGGAGACGGTAAGCCGTACGTACGCATGAACGCTACTTTCATTTCTATTTCGTATCTAATGGAATGAAATCATAATGATATAAATGTATAATATAATTCCAGTATAATATATTGTATAATACCATTTACTCCATCCTTTATAAATCCCACATATGGCATTAACGATTCAAATCACTTTGAGGGGGCGGTAGTCCGCACTTCCTAAAATGAAATTATCGCGTTTACCCATAATGGAAATCATAAAGTATGCCATAAATGAGAAATACAGAAGCATAAGTAAAACATAAACATATTATATATCATATATAAATATAGTGACATCTTAATGGCCACCTTTGAAGGTGTTATATGAGTGTTGAACAATCATTGTTTTGTGAGGCAGAAATTCGCCATCCACAGAAACCGTATGTTCACTAACCATTAGATGTAGGTGTGTGTAAGTGTAGCTCGAATCCTTCTTATAAAAACATCCTAGTATATTGATTATACTGGTGTTGTTACAAAAGAAATAAATAAAAAGAGTTTAGGGGGTTGGAGAAAAAAATAAAACAAAACAACATTAGAGAAGACATTACCTCAAAATCGGGTAACTCTTTTTGTTTTGAGCCAAAGGCTTCCTTCGGAAGAGTTCTGCCCAAAGTGAGGCTTCTAGGAGTATGGGAGGGAAGTTGGGAGAGTATTTGGGCAGAGGTTGGCCGAGCCAAATGTCTTGAAGGTGTGAATAAGGTGGGAGAGGTGGGGGCCTTTTATAAGTGGAGAGGAGGGGCTCTTTTGGAAAGATTGAAATGTTACATTATTATACAATGCTTTTCGGATTCTAAAGGTCCCACACTTATATAATTCGCGGCTAAGGTGATAAGGGTTCGAAATATCTTCATCCAATAGGCTTTGGACAAGTGTAAGCCTTGGATTTTGCAATATGTTCTCATTTTATTTAAATCGTTAAATAATGAGGTCATCACCGCATCATAATGATGTCATAAATAATTTAATTTATTTAATGTCTAAAAATTATAAAAAAATACTATGATGTAGGAAATAGTTTTAGATTTATAATGAATATTTATAATCAAAATTTGGACTTGTGAAACCCCACTTAAAAACTGTTTTAGTAAAACAATTCATGTTTGTGTCAATTTAATTTTAACATTAAATAAATATATATTAATGTCATTTTCCAACTAAAGTGGCTCCATGGGGTCCCCAAGTTGACCCATGGGTTGTATTGGTCTGCCATGACTCATCCAATAGGAGTAGGACAAGTTTCATGCTCATCTCATATTATTAAAACATTATTTGTACCTTAAACTACACTAATTACCTCTAATCACGATTAAGAACTTAAAAGTTACTATTCACCAAAAATTATTTTAATCTCATTGAACCAAATTTTACTTCTTAATGACAACCATGTATGTCAGATTTTTGAAAATCAAATCACAGAAGTGGTAATATTTCATTTAAACGAAAAATCAATTATTTAACTACCACTTAGTGGTTTCACTATTCATCAAAAATTGAAGTTTTTCAGAACAATGCCAAAATTTCACTCTAAGCTATAATTGATATTCCGAATTCAAAAATGATGTCTATTTTAAAAAATTCCAAACATATAAGTTTCATTAATTAATTTTATAATTAATTCCCACTGTCACAACAAATAGCGTGTTTTTAAGAAACAATTTATATCAAAAGATTGACAATTGTTTATGTCCAATTTCAAAGTGAAATTAATTCTAATGAACACAATTGGATAACATGGTAAAAATATATTCTAATTATACTTTAAAACCACCCAATAGTTTAACTTATCACTATAAATTATTTTGATTAAAAAAGTTGTTTTAAGTATTTTTCACTATTCATAAATTTTTTGAAGTTCTCAGAAAATTACAAAAAATTCAACATAGGCTAATTTCAATATTAGGAATACAAAAATGAATTCCATTTTGAAATATAAATTTTCTATAATTTCAAAAAGTGGTTATTTCTATTCATAACGGCTACTTTGATTAGTTGCGGTGTTTTAGAACTCGAACTTGCGTACAATGCAAGCTATTGCATTATTGAAAGAGATATGTATCGTGGAAGCTCGGGGTGTTACATTCTCCCCTCCTTCAATAAATTGTGTCCTCGCAATTTGATATTTTTCTTTGAAAATAAAAGGTTGAAAATAGAAAATTCCATTATGGAAAACCCACATCGGAAATAAGGTTAATAAAATTTAGCCTTAATAAGAGGGAAATGGAAATGAGAAAGTCACCACCAAATTATGATCTCGATAATGAGAACATTGGTGGAAATTAGAGACATATAATTGGAGGAAAAATGTAAATATTTGTAGGGAGTGATTGAGGTCATCAATCACAATCAACTGTCAAATTGAGGGCCTCAAAGCCTTCAATCTATGTTGATTTAAAATATCATCAGTTCAACAAGACATATGGTATTAGGATAACGTATTTTTTTGTTTTAATATCCCTTTACTAAAGTTTAAGAATTAATTTATTCATTGAATAAGAGATAGGTATATATATATTTATGCTTGACAATTAGAGTTTCAACCTTCAACTCATCTTTCACTCAAAAAGATAATAGAACTCAAAAATATTATACTTATCCTAATTGTATAAGGTTCCAAATGTTAACACATACCATTTAGATTAGTAAAATTATATTGTAATAACCAGGGACTTCCTGTAGGCTAGTGGTAGGGAATAAAGGCATGTCGCACTATGGTTATGGGTTCGATTCCTGCAGCTTTGTCCGACGTGACGGGTTATGCCCCACCCTGCAGGTTGTCCTTTTCCTAAAACTATAGTATTATAATATTCCAAAAATAATCTTCAGAAATGTTTTTACCTTAAACAATACTATCCAAAGATCAACTTAATCCATTCCAACCTTTATAGTTATCCAAAATACCTCTATCCAGACTTTCTCTAAAAGGTCTCTTAATTCCAAAATCAATTTATCAGATTCCCCAAACAAAGTAAAGTTTCTCTTATTGTCACATACTAAAAATATTATTACCTTAATTATATTAAAACCTTAATGAAAACAACATGTACTGCAGTACAATCCTTATATATATCACATTATTCTTATAACCAGAATATAATCCTTGAGTCCAAAATCACCAATACATTAATTATTCCGCTTCAACTGTAGTCACAGCATAAGATTGGCCTTGATCCCTTGGCCTTTTCTGAGGTAAGTTTCCTTGATGCTTAGGACATTCATTTTCATAATGCCCCATTTCCCTACAATTGTAGCATTCAACTTTGACAACCTATTTCTTTCCCTTACAATCACGAGCCTGGTGACCCTTTTGTCCACATTTATAACAAACTACCATTCCTTTTAGGCACGTACTAGGGTGATTCTTCCCACAATTATTACATAATGGAAAATCCTTCTTTCCCTTTTTCCCGTTCTCTGTCTCTTGTTCCACCATTCTCTTCTTCTCTTGCTTTACTTTGTTGTCATAAGACTTAGAGAATTCCTTTTCTGTCTTGATAGCACACGAGACAATATCTTCGTATGATGAGAAGGATTGTGATACTAAAGCTCGACGGAGAAATGGTTTTAACCCATCAAAGAAACGATCAATCTTACTCCTTGGGTTACATATATAATCGGAAGCATGCCTCGCTAACCTTGTAAAGTTAGCCTCATACTTTGCGACATTCTCATCCTCCTTCTGCCTCAGACTCAGAAATTGCCTTTCCATATCTGCTCGATGGTCTTGAGGAAAGTATTTTTCTAAGAAAAGATCTTTGAACTCCCTCCATTCCATATTCGATACGTCATCATCTTCTTTTGTGTTTTGAATCAGCGACCACCACTGATCGGCATCTCCAGTGAGGCGGTAAACTGCCAGGACAACCTTCTCCCTTTCACTACTCCCCAAGGCATGGAATATTTTTTCTAAGGAATTTATCCATTGCTCAGATACTATAGGATTTGTACTCCCATTGAAGGTTGGTGGTTGTTGCCTCATGAAATGGTCTAACATTGATCATCCATGTTGCGGATCAGGGTGCTCCATACGAGTAAGGTTATTATTCATAACCTGTGTGAGTTGTCCCAGTATGGTAATAAGTTGATCAACACTAGTTGTATCTCCAGATCCACAATAATTATCTTGAGAAGGAGGGCAATCCCTACACGGAGTGAGTGTATTGATACGGTTTCCATTCCTTCCACTAGGCGCCATTTCTAAACAATGGCATAAACTAGATTAGTTTATGAATCAAAATACATAATTCCATACTTTTAAAATACTTAACATAAATTGAACTATTTATGGATATAATCTATAATCATAAAAATGTTTTCTTTGAGGAAGTATATACTCATAACCCTTCATAGTGGTTTGTAAATAAAATGAGAATTATCCTAAGCATATCCCCCGGGAGTGTCGTAACCAAGAGTGCAGCAAGGCCCGTTGTCGTGCACCAGTTCCCGTTCGAGTCTAGCTCAAAGCGGTGTTTTCGGGTTTTACCCCTAGGTACATCTATGCCAGAGCCGCCTCTACCTGCTCGTATCCAGACAGGGATGTATTACTTGGAAAACTCACAAAATCTCTACAATAACAAAATTCTAGGAAGTTCTTCTATACTAATCCTCAAAGTCTATCTTTGGGCTATGTGCTCTAATCAGAGTTTATCTAAATCTAGCATCCAAGTTTAGTACTAAACTGCCTCTGATACCAACTGTAACGCCCCGACCCCAGCTACCCAGAGTCGGTGCATTACTTCGTAACATTGGCATGATCACAAAAGATCAAGTCTCGAAAGACCGATTAGTTTAGTAGCCTTGGAAACACTAGATACATTCGTAAACGTTACATTACATCATAAAGTGAAAAAATACAATAACAAAGTCTCCATAGTCCACACTCATATCCTCTTCTGACAATCCCTGCAGGTCATTCATAAAATACTTCTTCACATCCTGGAAAATATGAAAACATTGAAAGGGGTGATCTCAGATGCTCAGTAAGGATAACAATATTGCGGAAGCTTTCATAAATAAACATTAACATTTAAGGCAATGTATAACTAAAACAAAAGCCTTTTTAAACTTGAACTTCAGCATAATATGGCAAAAATAAAATGAGATAATGCCATTCACTTCTTCACATGGATATTCTACTAGTCGAATAATCACATGAAATATCAATAACCACTTTCATAATGAGGGAATGTATAATGCCAGACATTCTGAAACATTTTGTCAAGGCCTCGGCCAAGACGTCTAAAATGATTAAGGCCTCAGCCAAAACCATAAATCAAATTGGGAAAGGGCCTCGGCCAATTCCACGTCTAGTTGTCTCAGGAGACCTACCGATACATCGAGGAGCTATAGCGGGCTCCACCCGTCACTTATTAAGTCCAATACATTCCTCATATGAATAGGTTTAAACATATCATAAACCATAACATAATCGTATCACATAAAACATGCATAAAGGAAACATAACATTTCCACATTTCAATCACAAGATATCAATACAACACATTGATATAATATAAAGTCTTTCAAAACCATTTTCAATACCAAAATAAAAGAAAGTTAAAACTTTGTATTTATTTTTCATCAAAAAAAATGATGGCTTGTAGAGGAAGCTGAAACTCAAATAATGGTCACGGTGGCAGAGAAGTCATTGTCGCCGCATATGTACGGAAAGAAAAACATTCCCTTTTTGTCGTTTAGTAAAACACTTCATATAAAAAGATTCCTTTTGAATAAACGTAAAATTCAAAGGGGTTTATACACTGTACAAAAGAAATTTGTGTATAAAACAAAATATGCCTCAATGAATGGAGATTGAGACGAAGTCCCTTAAAAAGATCATTTTTATATAAAATATATCTATTATGTGTATTCACTATATGTACACATAAAGAAAGTATAAATCCAATATATGACATAATAATATCATGACATAATTTGAAAGTAGGAGATTAACCCAAAGAATGGAAGTTGGGTTATGAAATTCCCTTACCTCGAGTCTGACTTGACTCAACCGTTCTTTAACCTCCTGAATAATAAACTAGAGTTAATATATACCTTATTAAGAACCATTTTTAATTTCATTATCCTTTTTATATCACTTATTACAATGTTATGAACATTATATAATTATTTATGTTAATAACGGTCGTTTTGTCGATCTTTGGTACTTGAGTCAACAATAAACTTCTTATAATTACAAGTTGTTTATGTGGTAGAATATCCATTATCTCCAGAATTATATTCATGATTTAGATGTAATATATATCATATATATCCAGTATATACATTCATTCATAATATTACATAACATTTAGAGGTAAGAAATGAAATGCACCGTTCATGGAGACGGTAAGTCGTACGTACGCATGAACGCTACTTTCATTTCTATTTCGTATCTAATGGAATGAAATCACAATGATATAAATGTATAATATAATTCCAGTATAATATATTGTATAATACCATATACTCCATCCTTTATACATCCCACATATGGCATTAACAATTCAAATCACTTTGAGGGGGCGGTAGTCCGCACTTCCTAAAATAAAATTATCGCGTTTACCCATAATGGAAATCATAAAGTATGCCATAAATGAGAAATACAGAAGCATAAGTAAAAATAAACATATTATATATCATATATAAATATAGTGACATCTAAATGGCCACCTTTGAAGGTGTTATATGAGTGTTGAACAATCATTGTTTTGTGAGGCAGAAATTCGCCATCCACAGAAACCGTATGTTCACTAACCATTAGATGTAGGTGTGTGTAAGTGTAGCTCGATTCCTTCTTATAACAACATCCTAGTATATTGAGTATACTGGTGTTGTTACAAAAGAAATAAATAAAAAGAGTTTAGGGGGTTGGAGAAGAAAAATAAAACAAAACAACATTAGAGAAGACATTACCTCAAAATCGGGTAACTCTTTTTGTTTTGAGCCAAAGGATTACTTGGGAAGAGTTCTTCCCAAAGTGAGGCTTCTAGGAGTATGGGAGGGAAGTTGGGAGAGTATTTGGGCAGAGGTTGGCCGATCCAAATGGCTTGAAGGTGTGAATAAGGTGGGAGAGGTGGGGGCCTTTTATAAGTGGAGAGGAGGGGCTCTTTTGGAAAGATTGAAATGTTACATTATTATACAATGCTTTTCGGATTCTAAAGGTCCCACACTTATATAATTCGTGGATAAGGTGATAAGGGTTCTAAATCTCTTCATCCAATAGGCTTTGGACAAGTTTAAGCCTTGGATTTTGCATTATCTTTTCATTTTATTTAAATCGTTAAATAATGAGGTCATCGCCGCATCATAATGATGTCATAAATAATTTAATTTATTTAATGTCGAAAAATTATAAAAAAATACTATGATGTAGGAAATCTTTTTATCTTTATAATGAATATTTATAATCAAAATTTGGACTTGTGGAACCCCACTTAAAAACTCTTTTAGTAAAACAACTCATGTTTGTGTCAATTTAATTTTAACATTAAATAAATATATATTAATGTCATTTTCCAACTAAAGTGGTTCCACGGGGTCCCCAAGTTGACCCATGGGTTGTCTTGGTCGGCCATGACTCATCCAATAGGAGTAGGACAAGTTTCATGCTCATCTCATATTATTAAAACATTATTTGTACCTTAAACTACACTAATTACCTCTAATCGCGATTAAGAACTTAAAAGTTACTATTCACCAAAAATTATTTTAATCTCATTGAACCAAATTTTACTTCTTAATGACAACCATGTATGTCAGATTTTTGAAAATAAAATCACAGAAGTGGTAATATTTCATTTAAACGAAAAATCAGTTATTTAACTACCACTTAGTGGTTTCACTATTCATCAAAAATTGAAGTTTTTCAGAACAATGCCAAAATTTCACTCTAAGCTATAATTGATATTCCTAATTCAAAAATGATGTCTATTTTACAAAATTCCAAACATATAAGTTGCATTAATTAATTTTATAATTAATTCCCGCTGTCACAACAAATAGCGTGTTTTTAAGAAACAATTTATATCAAAAGATTGGCAATTGTTTATGTCCAATTTCAAAGTGAAATTAATTCTAATGAACACCATTGGATAACATGGTAAAAATATATTCTAATTATACTTTAAAACCATCCAATAGTATAACTTATCACTATAAATTATTTTGATTAAAAAAGTTGTTTTAAGTATTTTTCACTATTCATAAAAATTTTGAAGTTCTTAGAAAATTACAAAAAATTCAACATAGGCTAATTTCAATATTAGGAATAAAAAAATGAATTACATTTTGAAATATAAATTTTCTATAATTTCAAAAAGTGGTTATTTCTATTCATAACGACTACTTTGATTAGTCGCGGTGTTTTAAAACTCGAACTTGCGTACAATGCAAGCTATTGCATTATTGAAGGAGATGTGTATCGTGGAAGCTCGGGGTGTTACAGTGTCGAACTCCAGCTTTCTGGGATGAAGTGGGTGAAAGGAAGTTGATGAGACCAGAATTGGTAGAAGAGATGGCAGAAAAAGTTCAGCTGATTCAGAAGCACATGAGAACAGCTCAGAGCAGGCAGAAGAGTTATGCGGATAACCGGAGGAAGGATCTATCTTTCGAGGTAGGTGATCATGTTTGTCTCAAGGTTTCTCCTTGGAAAAGTGTGATGAGAATTGGTAAGAAAGGAAAGCTGAGTCCAAGGTTTATTGGACCATATGAAATTCTGGAGAGAGTTGGATCAGTTTCATACAGAGTGGCTTTACCTCCGAGTTTATCTCAGGTACACAATGTTTTTCATGTTTCGTTGCTGAGAAAGTACATGCCACATCCATCTCATGTTTTGAGTCTAGAGGTAATTCAGCTGGAAGAGAACCTATCTTATGAGGAACAACCAGTCCAGATTCTTGACCATAGGGAGAAAGTGTTACGAAATAAGGGGATTAATCAGGTAATGGTTTTGTGAAAAAACCACATGATGGAAGAGGCAACATGGGAATCTGAAAATGCAATGAGGGATAAGTACCCCCATTTATTCGATAAGTAAATAAATTGCGGGGATGGAATTTTCTAACGGGGGGAAGGATGTAACATCCCAAGTATGTAATGAATAATATATATTTTTATCTATGTCTATTAATGATTAAGATAGTGTTTTAGAGGCTTAAAATGAAAATAAATACAATCTTAAGCATGGAATACACTAATATTTTTTAAAAGATTGTTTTATTGCCTTTTAATGGAAAACCATTTTAAATCAATTTTTTGACAATTTTATAAGCTATGTTTGTAACAATAAACATATTATTTATGATTGGGACATCAAAATTTACTTTGTGTGAATTATTGGTATTTTTCAGACAATGTTCATTTTTAATGAATAGTGAAAAATACTGCATTTTACATCAAAACTGATTTTTAATATAATTTATTTATATGATTAGATTATCTTTTGAATTTGTTTTGAAGTGAAATTAGAATATATTTTTACCATTTAATCCAATGGTGGACATTGGAATCAATTTCACTTTTAAATTGGACTTAAACTGGTGTCAATCTTTTGATACTTATTGTTTCATAAAAACACGCTATTTGTCATGACAGCGGGAATTAATTATTAAATTAATTAATGTAACTTATATGATTTGAATTTTTTAAAATAGACATCATATTTGAATTCAGAATATCAAATATATCTTTGGGTGAAGTTTTGGTATTTTTCTGAAAAACATCAATTTTTTGATGAATAGTGCAACCACTAAGTGGTACTTATAAAAACTGATTTTCCGTTTAAATGAAATTTTTCCATCTTTGTGTTTTGAATTTTAAAAATCCGACATACATGGTTGTAATTAAGAAGTAAAATGTGGTTCAATGAGATTATTATAATTTTTTTGTGAATAGTAACTTATTAAGTTTTTAATCGCGATTAGAGGTAATTAGTTTAGTTTAGGGTAAGAATAATGTTTTAATAAACTGAAATGACCTAGACACATGTCCTACCATTATTGGTTGTGTCATGGCCGACCAAGACAAGACATGGGTCAACTTTGGGACCCCATGGAGCCACTTTGGTTGGGAAATGACATAAATAACTTTTTATTTAATGTTAAAGTAAAAATGACACAAACACGAGTTATTTTACTAAAACAATTTTTAAATGGAGTTATACAAGTCATATTTTGAATATAAATATTCATTAGAAATATAAAAATATTTCCTACATAATAGTATTTTTTTATCATTTTTATACATTAAATAAATTAAATTATTTATGACATCATGATGATGCAACGATGACCTCATTATTTAATGATTTAAATAAAATGGAAAGATAATGTAAAATCTAAGACCTACACATGGACTAAACCAATTGGATGAGTGTATTTCGTACCCTTATAACCTTATCCTCGAATTATATCAATGTGGGACATTTTGAATCCGAAACTCATTTTAAAATAAAGTAACTTATCTTTACTTTCCAAGAGTGCTCCTCCTCTCCTCTGATAAAAGGCCCCCACCTCTACCTCCTTACCCACACTTCCAAAGCCTTTGGCTCGGCCAAACCCTGCCCATTTTGTCTCTCCACTTCCCTCCCTTACACCTTGAAGCCTCAATTTTGGCATAAGTCTTCCCAAGGAAGCCTTTGAGCTCAAACCAAAGGGAGTTACCCGATTTTAAGGTAATGTCGTCTTTTGAGTCCTTTTGTTTTATTTTGCTTCTCCAACCCCGTAAACTATTTTTATTCTTTTCTTTTGTAAAAAATACAGTATACTCAATATACTAGGATCTTGTTATAATAAGTATTTTAGATACACTTACACACACCTTCATCTAATGGTTAACGAACATACTGTTTCCGTGGATGACAAATTTATGCCTCCCGAAACGATGATTGTTCAACATTCTTTTAACACCTTCAAAGGTGGACATTAAGATGTCAAAATATTTATATATGATATATACTATGTTTATGTTTTCTTTAAGCTTCTTTATTTTTCATTTTGGGTATACCTTTATGGTTTCCATTATGGGTAAACACGATATCATCATTTAAGGAAGTGCGGACTACCGCCCCCTCAAAGTGAGTTGATTCGTTAAATACCATATGTGGGACGTATAAAGGATGGAACTATGATATTATATATGATATTATACTGGAATTATAATATAACTTTATATAATTATGATTCCATTCTATAAAATATGAAATAGAATTGAAAGTAGCGTTCATGCGTACTTACGGCTTATCGTCTCCATGAACGGTGCATTTCATTTCATACCTCTAAATGATTATGTAATATTATAAATGCATGCATGAACTGGATATATATGACATATATGATATATACATCATGAATACCATTCTGGATATAATGGATACATGAACAAATTGTAATTATAAAGGGTTTATTTTTGACTCAAGTACCAATGATCGTCAAAATGACCATTATTAACTTAAATAATTACATAGTGTTCAGGACATGGTAATAAGTGATATAAAAGGAATAATTAACTTGAAAAATGTTCTTAAGAAAGTAGAAATTAACTCAAGTTTATTATTCAGGACATTATAGAACGATCGAGTCAAGTCGGACCCAAGGTATGGGACTTCGTCTCAATCTTCTTTCATTGAGGCATATTTTGTTTTATAAAAAACCTTCTTTTATACGGTGTATAAACTCCTTTGACTTTTAATTTTATCCAAAAGGAATTTTTTTTATACGAAGTGTTTTACTAAATGACAAAGGGGAATGTTTTTTCGTACGTATGCGGCGAAAACAACTTCTCCGTCGTCGTGACCGTTATTTGAGTTTCGGCTTCCTCTACAAGCCATACTTTCTTTTTAAAAGAAAAATAAATAACATGTTTTAATTTTCTTTTATTTTGGTATTGAAAATGGTTTTCATAATGTTTTTATATAAATGTGTTGTATTGATATCTTGTGATTGAAAGGTGGAAATTTTATGTTTCATTTATGCATGTTTTATGTGATACGATTATGTTGAGGTTCCTCGGTATTATTATGAAGACGGGTGGTTCTGTGATAAACTAAGGGCGGGTGAGACCGATATAGCTCTCCAATGCATTGGGTAACATGAAGGAGTGAAACTTTAAGGTTTCTCCGAAGAGATTTAGGGAATATACTGTGATGGGTATTCCAAACGTTACCAAGAGGGTTACTCCCTACGTAAGAATGTTATGAATGCCTCACGTTACCTTTATGTCTTATGATTTATATGATTTATTCATGATTTGATGAGGTATGTTAAAGTGCTTATGTTTTATGGGTAAAGTATGATTTCATTCTTATGTATATATGTAACCATGTTTCCTTTCCATATTTTTATATCCCTTACTGAGATTTTTATGCTCATCCCAAGTTTTTTTAAAATGTTTTTCAAAGGTCAAGGGAAAGGTACATGATATGATGATAGTGTCAAGGAAGTTTCAAGAAAGAATCCATGTTTTATTTTAAATTTGTTTCCATTGATGGGAAAGAAGAATACTATCTTTATGTAACCACTTTGTTTTTACATGGAAGGTAATGCACATTTTATGATCTAATTCTCTAAAACTCTAAACCCGAAAAGATCCTCAATGTGTAATCTTGTAATCACGCAAGATTAAGTAAGGTTTAAGGCTGGGGCCTTATATTAACACTTATCCTATCCTTATTGTTTGAGTCATGTACAACCATGGTAATACTTGGGTCTATTTTGGGACCCCATAGAGCCACTTATGAGTGATAATGAGACATTATTTTAATTAACATAAAGTAACGACAAAAATGACATAAACAAATACCTTTTAGTAAATTAATTTTTACAAAGGGTTTTATAAGTTATATTTTCTACTATAAATATTCTTTGGAAAGATAAAATTATATCCTAAATCATGATTGTTTTTTTATAATTTTTATACATCAAATAAATTAAATTATTTATGACACAATAATGATGCAGTATTTACCTCATTAATAAATGATTTAAATAAATAATATTATAAATATTAAACCAATATCCAAAACCTGTAAAATTCTTATTGGATAATTTTAATTCGACTATTAGTCATCTTATATTCAACTTTCATTAGTTCTGGACCTTTAGAAATCGAATATCGTTATATAATAAAATAATATTTTCACGCTTTCCTAATGAGCCCCTCCTCCCCCTTATAAAAAGTCCTCACTTCTAACTCATTCCACAAGCCTCTCATGACCCTTGGATCATCCAAAAAATGCACAAATAATCTCACATGATCCTTCTCTTCTACCTAGAAGCCTTAACTTAGGCATAAGGAACTTCATAAAGTCCTTTGGATTCAAACTAAAGGGAGTTACCCGAATTAAATGTAATAATTTCTCTTAAATTCATTTCTTTTATTTTACTTATCCAACCCCAAAACTCTTTTTATTATTTTATTTTATAAAAAAAGTATCCTTATTATAATATAATGTTATTATGATAAGTATTCAAACTACACATTCACACACCTCCATCTAATGAGTAAAGAACATACTGTTTCTGTGGATGGAAAACTAACGCCTCACGAAACGATGATTTTTAAATTATCTCCTACTGCCTATAATAGTGTCCATTAAGATGAAACTATATTTATATATGATATATATTATGTTTATGTTTTCTTTATTCTTCTTTATTTTTAATTTACAGAATATTTTTAGGGTTTTCATTGTGGTTAAACGTGATAATTTCATTTCAGGAAGTGCGGACTACCGACCCCTCAAAGTGATATGACTCGTTAATTCCCTATGGGGGATGTATAAAGGATGGAGTTAATGATATTATATATGATATTATTCTGGAATTATAATATACCTATGTATCATTATCTGTTAATTCCATTAAAATAAGAAATAGAAATGAAAGTAGCGTTCATGTGTACGTACAACTCACCGTCTCCATGAACAATGCATTTCATTTCTTATCTCTAAATGATATGTACTATTATAAATACATATGTATACTGGATAAATATGATATATATTATATCTAAATAATTAATATCATTTTTGAGACAATGGACTATTGACCACAGGTATAACTTGTAAATATATGGTGTTCATTTTTGATTCAAGTACCAAATATCGATAGAACGGATGTTATTAACATAAATGATTGAATAATGGTTATAACATGGTAATAAGTGATATAAAATGAATAATAAACTTGAAAAATGTTCTTAAGAAAGTAGATTTTAACTTTTGTTTATTAATCAAAAGATTAAAGGACAAATGGGTCATGTCAGATACGAGGCAAGGGACTTCATATCAATATCATTTCATTACGGCATATTTTGTTTTATACATGACATTCTTTTATATGGTGTATAAACACCGTTTAATTTTCATTTCATTCAAATGGAATATTTTTATACGAGTCATTTTACAAAATGAAAAAAACGAATGTTTCTTTTAATGTAAGTGGTGATAATGACCTTTCTACTGCCACAAGTATTATTTGATCTTTGGCTTCCTTAACAATATGTATTGTTTTTAAATGGAAAATAAATACCATATACTATTTTAGATATTTTGGTACTGAAAATTGTCTTGATAATGGATTTGTTATGTCAATATATTTAAATTATATATTGTGATTGAAATGTTGAAATGTTATCTTTACTTTATGTTTGTTTCATATTTTGTGAATATGTTAGGTTTCTTGAAAATTGTTTACATATATGGGTGGTTCTATGATAAACCTAGTGTGGGTGAGCCTGAGATATCTCTCTAATACATTGGGTAACGTGACAGAGGTAAATGTGAATTTTTCTCCTAATAGATTTAGGGAATATACTGTGATGGGAATTCCAAATGTGACTCCCTATGTAGCTATTACAACTACAATGTAAGTATGTTATGGATGCCACCAGTTACCTTTATGATTTGTGATTACCATGTTTTATTCATAAATCGTATGTTTTCATGAGGTATGTAAAAAATATTATGTTTTTTATTTATTGATGGACTAATGATTTCTTTCATTATTTTATAACACTTACTGAGCTTTTTATGCTCATATCATGTTTTAAAATGTTATTCTCAAAACTTAAAGATGAATAGGGTCAAGGATGTGATCAAAAAAAAGTCATACTGTCTAAAACCTGGAACTGGACATTACTCTTTTTTTCAAGTGTTTTTATTTTTGTGAAAAAATGGAAACTTAGTAGAAGTGTCTACATTGTAATTCTTGAGATTTAATTTAATAGTTATGTCCTAATTCTTTAAAACTCTAAACCTGAAAAGATATTCAATGGGAATTAATCATTTAATTTAAGATTATGTAATGTTTTAAGGCCGAGTCCTTATAATATAAATATATTTTGTTATGATATAGATAATAATAACAATTTTATTATTATTTTTTTTTGTGTCCATGAAAAAATGAAAATATTCATACATAATTAATGACAATGTTACAATGGTATTAAGAGTGACCAACGTAATTAATGAAGTATTGTTATGTGATATAATTAAATGAAACTTCATAGTTAATATTATTTTATTAAAAGTTATCTGTATTTATTGTATATTTTATTAAATATTTTTGGTGGCCATAATGGATGAGATTTAATAAAGATAATAAATATTGTTATAATTAGTATTATTATTAAATTGGGGAAATAATTTTTGTGTGTGCATATATATAATGTATATATAAATATGGGATATATATATATGTATGACTTAAAATACATTTAAAGAACAATTAAATGTGTCTTATAATGGATTAAAAAACATCTAAATGGGTATGGGTGTGGCACATATACTTAATCAATAGAGAATATTATAATAAGTAATGTAATAAATGAATGCTTTATTTGATTTAGGTGGAATAATAAAATGAATGATAATGGTGTCCATGTGGGGTGATGCACATGGATCTTGTAGGGTTTGTTTCTGGGTTCACGTAAAATCCTTGGGAGAAGGGGACAAAAAAATAATTATTTATAAAAATATTAATGAATGGATTTTTAAAAAAATGATAAATAGTGTGAAAACATGAGGTTCCTTCTATATGTTTTTCCCTCACTTGTTTATTTTATTTTTTACCCTTACCTCTCTCTTCTATCCCACTCTCTTCTACCCTATATCTTATTATTATTATTATTATATTTTAATTATGTTTCTAATTCTTTAATCAGTGATATATCCTAAAATATTAGACTGACGTGGAGTTAGTGTCTTTGGGTTCATCTCGACGAGAAGAATTTTACACATATTTTTGTTTCTAAAAGCAATAAGGTTTTTTTTGTGTAGTTAAAATCAGATGTCAACCCTCATCATTAGTCATCATTACAGGTAACTTAGTAATTCCTAGACATTAGAGTATGATTTATATGGATTATTGGCATGATTTTGGGAATGTGTGTGTGGCCCGTGACATGTATGTTTGATGTTTGATCACGTGAAATGTGCATGCGTGTGTATATACATTGACCCACGCTTGTGTTATTTACATATGAATTGTTATGGCTATTAATATGATGATATTTTACTCAACATTATGTTTAATATGTCATTTTCATTATGTATTGTATATATTGTGTTTTTGTCTAATGCAGTTGAGAATGCAGGTCTGGACTACCGATCACTATATGAGATATGAAACAAGTTTGGTCAACATGGATGACATGTGAGACTTGGAACAAGCATGAAACTACCCTACAAGTATAATATTATTGAAATTTTTTCAGCACATATAGTTGGAATATTCTAGCTAGTGGTATGTGTCACATAATTCTTGTATATCCTCTGTAAAGGATGTGTTTAACATTTGTCAGAATGTGATATTTTATGCATGCTTCTGGAATATCAATCCTAGGGGATATTCCTGACATGGGTCGGTATGTACTTGGGTTATCCCTATTGATTTGAATGTATCACACATTCTCTTGGGATATTATGCTGAGTGGATGTGTTAGGATGATTATCGATGTTTTATCCGACATTGTTTTGAAGTCGGTATGTTTCTCCCCGCATGGTGCTGAAGTAGGTAGAGTCGGTCCTCGAGAACTTAGTATGTGGTTGGTACTTGTATGATATCGAATTTTTACATTACCTTCTTTATTTTCATTAATTTAACATGTATATTTTATGAACTAATGTTAACGGACATTGGTTGTGTCCAAATGAGTCTTGTACTCCCAACCTACTTTGGAATTTCTGTGCGCTTATAAACTTCATGATCTAAAACCCAATGAAGGGAAAATTCCTTTTGGTGGATGGTTGAGAAGGTGGAATAAGATTATGTGGTAGTTGGTGGATGATTTTTGGGTACTAAATCATCTAATACCTTTATTTAACAGCTTTACCTATCCCTAGGATCATTGTTTTTTTAGTTTTTATATCATGTATGTCATCTTCAGTTTTCATCATGTACTCTGATTATTTATTTATTATATTTATTGATGTTATTATTTATCAGTCCTGTGACATGATACATAGGGTATAATCTCTCTATGGTTCAAGTTGAGACCCTCGCTGCTAGTTGGCACCCTATGGTGTATGAGGATGAATTCCTAATGTCATGTAGCATCTGGCTCAGACCCAGTGGTTTAGGATGGGATGTTACCAGACTACTTTATACAGCTAAGGTTATTGGTCCTGACATGATCTATCTACTCTAATATAGTTATAATTTTTTCATCTCTATCACTAAATCATGATACTACATCAATGTATTTCTTAGGATTGAAATCCATATATAGATTATGTGAATTGATATAGTCTATATTCCTTTAACTAGGAACCATTTCTAAATAATGTCATTGATAATATTACATCATAACATTATGAGTCATAATTTATAATTCTAAATCTATTGAACCACTTAATATAAATTTAAAAATTTTTAATACCACATCTTATAATCATAAGCTCAACATCATTATTAATATCTTGAAATCATGAAAATATTTTCTAATATTCCATAATGGTTTGCAAATAGTGTATGAATGAACCAAAAACATATATCCCAAGAGTGTGTAGATAGATATAAAGTCTTAGGCCCACTCATAATGAACTAGTGAAAATTATGTTAATATCCAATCCTCCCATTTTAGAGTAATTATCCTTATGTGCATCTATTGAAAAACTGTAACCACTTGCTAGAAACAATTGAATCACTCAAGGTAAATTTAATAAATGAAAACAATAAAAAATAATTTCCTCATTTTATAGAAACATGAAGGTCCACTATTAAATGTTGATCATACACTACCATAGTTCCCCTGCCCGAGTCCCAACAAACCAAGACTCTATCTATCCTGCCACAAATCTAGGAAAATCAAAAATAAAAGTTAGTCAATCATGATTCTAGAATTCCATTTTTTCATGACCTAGCCTTCCTAGAGCCATGAATGCAGTCATATAACACCATGGGTCTCCTGTAATACCATGGTTACCTTACCAATACACCAGAATCTATTTTTCACTAGGGTCTCTTATTAGACAAATCAATGCCCCCACATGCCAACACATGTTCTTTTATTGTAATTTTTCATCACTCACACACACCTTGAGAAACTTCCAAGATGGTCACCCAACCCAATCACTACTCCAGGCTACACATGGTTAACTGTGTAATTATAATCAAGTAGGATCCTAAAAGAAAAGGAGTATATTGTTGATATGGGTAGTAACATTTAGTCATTCAAGTCACATTTTTCTATGGGTGTTACACTATACACCCCTTTAAAGAACAAAATAATAATTGTGGACTCTTATGAAAGGGTTCATGCCCTTTTTAACTCCTTGGAATATTTCATTTAATATTTTTGGAGCTGGGAACTGATTTAGTGTGGGATTCTGAGTCCCATTAAGCCTTAATGTGGATAGAATTAAAATATTATTTATATTTTATTCAAGAGCATGCATTTTTTTATCAAAAAAATTGAATATCCCCCAACCAGTGTTTCTGATGGAAAATGTAAGACCACTGTTAGGTTTGAAATATGATTTTTACCCTAGGTTTGATATTCGATTTGTGTGTGTTAGATATTTTGTAACATTATAAATGAAGATAATTTTTAATATTTTTATTATAAATTATTCCAAAAATATTGTAATGTATCTCAAATGTTGTTTCTGATGGAAAATCCTAAACCTCCCTTAGGTATAGAATGACGGTTTTACCCTAGGTACAATATAGGTTTTTTTGCACATTGGGTGTTTAATTACATCACACAGAAGGGTAATGAAAATTTTATATATGAATAAATTATTAGGAATTTAGAGATAATAAATATAATTTATTATTATTATTATTGGTGTCAAAGAAAAAAAATGAAAATATACTTAGTAATTAATGATGCTGTTACAGTTTTAATAATGAGTGACCAAATTAATTAATGTTGTATTATTAATTGATCCAATTAAATTAAAATGCATAGTTAATAATTTCTTGTTAACTATTATTGGTATTTAATGGAATTTTTTTTAACATGTTTGTGGTGGTAATAATGGATGAGATTTAATAATGACAATAAAATATTGTACTTATTATTATTATTAAATTGGGTAAATAATTTTGGTTTGAATATATATATATATAAGGGATATATATATATGGATGAAATTAAATACATTTAAAGGATTATTAAAAGTGTTTTATAATGGATTAATAAATTACTAAATAGGTATAGGCCTGACACATGTTCTTAAATAATAAAGGATAATAAAATAAGTTATGTAATAAATGAATGATTTATTTGATTTTGGGGGAATAATAAAATGAATGATAATTTCATCCATGTGGGGTGATACACATAGAGATTTAAGGGGTTTGTTTTTGGGTTCCCATAAAACCCTTTGGAGAAGAGGGGAAATCATTAATGATTAACATAAATATTAATGAATGAAATTAAATTATTGATGAGTTTTTAATAAAAAAGTGATAAATATGGTGTAAAGGGGAGGTTCCTCCCATGTGTTTCCCCTCACATTTTCTGGGACCTACATCTCTCTTATCTATCTTTATCTTCCACCCTCTCTCATGTTAATTTTTTATTTATTTTTTATTATTGTTTCTAAATCATTTATCATAGATATATCCTACACTATTGACCATACTAGCATGCCCTCTGTGTCTTTAGGATTGTTTCGATGAGCAGAATTTTAAACATATTTTTTTTGTTTCTGAAGGCAATATATTTTCAGTAGTGTAGTTAATATTAGGAATCAAACCTCATTATTTTTCATCATTACTCCTAAGTTATAAATTCTTTGAAACTATAGAATTATTTATATAGGTTCTTGGCATGATTTTTGTCATGCGTGTTTGGCCTATGAGACCAATGTTTGATGTTTCATCACATGGTGAGTATGTGTGTGTGTGCTTTGATTTTGACTCGTGCTTGTGTTGTTTTCATATGGATTATGATGACTATTATTATTGTTATATTTTACTCGAAATTATGTTTGATCTTTAATTTTATTCATGAATCATATATATTTTCTTTTTCTTTACTACTGTTGAGTGTGAAAGATTGGCATATTTGTTTCCTTGTAAGATATGACACTTGTTTGGTCAAAATGGATGAAATGTGAGATGTGGAATGAGAATGGTACTATCCTCCACGTGGAATACACAAGAGATTTGGTTAGAATGTACATTTGGGCTATTATATCTTGTGGGATATGTCACATACTTCAAGACTATCCTCAGAGAGGGATGTGTTTGACATAGGTCGACTTCTGAGATTTGAAACATGCTTTTGGAATATCCACTATGAGGTATATTCTTGACATTGGTTAGTATATACTTTCACTATCCATAGCAGGTAGAATGTGATGTACATTATTTTAGGACATTAAATAGAAGGGATGTGTTAGGATAGTTATCGATGTTTTATCTGACTTTGTTCAAAATAAGATATGTGTCTCCAGGTATGGTGGAAAAGCTAGGAGAGCTAGTCCCTGAGAAATTAGTATGTGGTTAGTGTTTGTTTGATATTGAATTTTTTATCTATACATTATTTACATTCATTATATGCACTTTTATATTTTATTCACTATTGTTAAGTGCCATTGGTTGAGTCCTAATGAGTCTTGTACCCACAACCTAATTGGGAATTTCATTACACCTGTAGACTTCATGATCTGAGACATGGAAAATGGAAAAGGCCCTATGGTGGAAGATTGAGTAGGTGGAGTAAGAGGATGTGGAAATTTTTGGATGAATTTTGGGTGATAAATAAGCTTCTACCTTTATTTAATAGCTTTGCCTCTCTTTGGGATCATTGTTTTGTTTTTAGTTTTTATATCATGTATTTCATCAATAGTTTTCTGGATGAAATCTGATTAATTAATTAATTAATTTATTGATGTTATTATTTATCGGTCCCATGAAATGATACATAGGGTATAATATCTCCATGGTTCCAAATGACACCCTTTCTACTAGTCGACACCTGATAATATATGAGGATACATGCCTAAAGTCGTATATCATCCAGCTCGGAATCGGTGGTTCATGTTGGATATTACAAGAAAACCCCATATGGGTAAGGTTATTGGTCATAACATGTGTTAAATAATGTACTATAGTTATAATTAGTTTAGATATTACACTAAATATAGATGGAACATCACTATAACTCCCAGGATGGAAATCCATATATAGTTTATGTACATTGATTCTATTTATATTCGTTCCACTAGGCTCCATTTCTAAAAAATGTTGTGAACTGTATTATATCATAACATTATAAATCATAATATATAATTTTAAAACTGGTGAAAAATATAACATAAATCTAAAATTTATGAATACCAAATATCAAAATCATAAGCCTAATATCATTAGGATTACCTTCAAATCATAAAAATATTTTTAAATATTTTATAATGGATTCTAAAGAGTGTTCCAATCCACCAAATAATATCTCCTTGGAGTGTTTACCTAGATATACTGTATAAAGCCTAGTCATATTGTACCAATAAAAGTAGAGTTAATATCCAATCCCACCTTATAAGAGTAATAATTCTTATCTGAATCTATGGAATAACTGAATCCACTTGATAGTTTCCAAAATATCATCATCTTACCATATGCTTAGAATTATTCCTACACTATATAATAGTTTTATGTTATCTAATATATGTTTTCCAAAATGAATTTCCCAGGGTTTATAATAAACTTGATCAGATACCAACTGTAACACCCCAAATCTAGTAACCCATAACTGTTGGTTATTTTAATATATTATCACTAGATAAAGGAAATCAAAGATCAAGTGATTTAATAGGTTAGTAGTCTTGAAAAACTAGTTAGATTATTAAATCTAATATTAGATTTGAACAAATAAAATAAAACATAGTATATTATTAGGGGGAACTATTATAACATCTATCATATCCTAGCATATCAATCATATTACACATCCTAAAATCCTGAGGAAAGTTAAAAAAATAAAAGGGAAATCTTAGGTGCTTAGTAAGGTAACACATACACCATAAGCTGTCATAAAATAAATAATACATGAATAATATAGAATGAAAAAAATGAATATAACACAGTTCCATATAAATAATCACATGAGATTTACACTTACTATGGATATTATAACCGTTTAAATAATCACATGGACATCAGTAACTGATTTCATAATGATGGAATTCATAATGCCTACCATCTTAATGTTATTATTGATTCCCCTTTCCAAGACATCATGCATTAATGGGTAAGGCATATTCAAAACACCCAACCTATTTTGTCACATATGACCTACCAATTCATCAAGGGGATATATAAATTTTAACCTCACACATCACTTAATAATTTCTATTCATTCATTATATAAATAAATAATAAAACTTAATCAACATGCCTTAATAATCAATAACTATATGTATTGAAAGAATTAGCACATGGAATGCTAATAATTTCCCTAGTAAAAATAATCATATTCAATCTAGAGAAATATGGTGGATTCTATCATTAGAGTATGTCCTCAATAAATCATAATATTCATAAAAGTATATTAACATAGATCAAAATACTTTTAAAATACCATTGGAACGTTTCAGGAAGAAAATAATATTTCATTTTTAAATAACTTATCTACAAATTTTAAAAATATTTGAAAAAATAATTTCTAGGGAAAGATCCATGGAAACAATAAAATGAATCTTTAAAATGACATGTGTTTATTATAGGAGCCCAAGAAATTGAAACATATTATTACATTATTGGTAATATAAATATCCAGTAAACACAAACCAAGGATCGAGAGGCCTACAATATTTGGAAGAAAAGATTCATAATTGATAAAATGAGATTAAAACATAACATCATTAGTTTGTTCTTTATAATGAGATCCCAAATTACATTGAGCTCCTAAAGCTTCAGAGAAAATATTGGGGAATATATAAACCAAATGGGTGAGCAACAAATCCCAATAAGGGAATACATATGAGAATGATGTATACCATATGAGTTTAAATGCATAACATGATATCATGAAATATAAGTCTCATGAATAATAATATAGGAGAATAACATAAAGAACATGAATTCATAAGACTAGGGAAACATAGTAATTTAAAAAAAAAATAAAAAATGATATACATAGATTTCAAGGCTAACATCCAAGACAACATCACATGGTAGGTAATGTCTAATAAAGGATTAGGTTTACTCTCTAATCTCGTACATATGATCTCCTGAGACATAAATTTTACCCAATTAATTAGAGTGATATCTAGGTACACCCACAATAACATTTACATTTATATGTTTTCTATATACGAAATAAAACTCAAGGGATAAACATAAAGATTATGAATGGAAAGAAATGAGTTTCATAATCCTATCTTATAGAATAAATAGATGGAATATCATAATGGTTCTCTAGAAATAAGAGATTAAAACATTATTGGGATCTCATAGATAAAAAAATCATGGTTCATGAATATTATGTCCAACTTAAGTGAATATTTGGTAGATTGGATAGGTATCTTTGTAAATTTACCTTTTAATTGGGGCATTTGTGAAAAGGGTAAAGAGTATTTAGAATAACAAGGAGAATATTAATTTCCTTAAAAAATGAACGAAAGGGGTTTTTTCAATAATAAAATGGACAATTTTAGAAACCAAGGATGGTAAAAAACATTTTATAGAGTGGTATTTAAAATGTAGTGGGTGATAGATAAGTTCCCTTGAATCTTGTTTTTTTAAAGAATGAAATTGATATGAGAACCTTTAAAAAATGTATATACCCATAAAACATGGGTGAATTAAAATAGTAATAGTTGTTGTGTACATATGAAAATAATATATAATAAGTAAATAATAAAAATAGAGAGATAAAATGAGGTGAATATAGAGATATAATAATCTAAAGAAAATATGGGGGTTCAGAGAGATCCCTTTCCTTATGTTTCAAAATCGTTTTTAATTGCAATTGGGATCATAAATAATCAAATTAAAATAATTAATTTATTAATTAAAAAATTTTAAATCAATATCTTGTTGAATATAAATATATTTAATTTATTTACAACCATTTAAATGGGATATGAGTTTAAATTTAACTGTTCTAAGGTCATTCATTTCATAGTTCCAGGATCAGATCACTTGAGGATAATTATGGAGATTATTTTCAAATGGGACTATAACTCCAAATTTAAAATGAGATAATATTAATTTCAATAAAAAACATGAAATGCTTTTAAATACCCATATGTGTTCTGAAATATGGATGATTCATTTAGTTAAAACATTAAGGTTACATGTTTAATTTATTTTTGAGATTTTAACAACCAGGAAAAACTAGTTTCATTTTATTTAATATTATGACCATATATTAATTCCAAAATATGAAAAATATATAATATAAATATTTAGGTCATTTCAATAAATTATAATTGAATTTAAACCTACTATAAATGTGTTAATGGGAAACAAAAACTCATCATCCATGGAGACAGTGAACCGACATAATATGGACAATGTTTCATTTGTTAGAATAAGAGAAGGAGATAAGAGGATGAATGGTAGATATTACATTACCATTATAAATTTATATTATATGTATGATACCAGAGTTATTATTATATTTTAGGTTTGGGAGGTGAATAAAAGGTATAAAAATAATAATTTAAATGATGTAGTTTCATAATATTACCTCTAAAAGTTGTGTCGTTGAAAAACTCCTTAAAGTACTTGGAATTATAATTTTAATGAGACCAGAATCACTAAGACATGGTGCAGATGGCTGGGAAGATAATTGGTTAGAAATTTGGAAATATAAAAGTCTTATAAAATGTGAGGAAAAGGGGAGGTGATGGGTGGTACTTATAAGGGGAGGAGAGATGTTTTCTTTGAATATTATTTTCATTAATTCATTATTTTGGATCAATACTACCAATAATTTTGATTATTCAAGAATTTAACTTATAATGTTACATATCATATTTTACCATATTTCAAAATTCATCAAAAATTCAATTATTTAATAAAAATAAAAAAAATCCCTTTCAGTTTTGACATGTATATTCAAGAAATGAATACCACTTTATAAATTGTTTTTCTAGATATGGAAAATTTATATCTTATTTTAAATCCTTATTTATTTGAAAAAATAACAATTTTTATATTATGATCAATTTTGGGACCATTGGAAAAATTACTTATAGTATTAAAAAAATTATATTATCATTATAAGAAATTTTAATATTAATTTATAAATTCATTTTATGAAAATAAAATTAATTTTAAATTATTATATTTTTTATAAAAATAAAAAAACATAAATAGTTTTCAAAAATAAAAACATTTATTTTATCATTTTTAATACTATTATTTACTAGTATCATGATATAAATATTTCATATTTTCATTTTATAAGTTACCTAAATGTTATTTTACAATTCCATATTTATGGATAGAATTCGAACATTCTGGTTACAATTCCTTATTGCTAAATTACTATTCTAATGGTCATATTATGACGGTTATATTATTGTTATAATAGTTAGATTTATTACAACCATATGGATTCCATACTTCCTATAAATACCTCATATTTAATTTATTCTTAATTCAATTATATTTTATCTCAATGTTGTATATAATTTCATTTCCAATATGAATATTTTTTATTAATATTTTTTTATTTCTATAGTGTTGTTCATGTGGGAATATATTTTTGTAGATTGAGATGATCCAAATTTTCATATTTTAGTTATCTTATTTTATATTTTTATCCCATTGTAATATTTTTAATTATTATATAAATGTTTATTATATAAATTAAATTTTGAATTAGTACATGAAAATGTTATTATATTATCATATGGTGCACTTTATTTATATGTTACTACATTACTAAGTAATAAAATTACATAATTAGAGTGTAAATTCCATTGATAAAATATTGGGTCGTTTCATTCTTCTCCCTTAATAAATTTTTTTCCTCAAAAAGTTATTTTACATACTAAGGTACACATAGGTGAGGGTACTTGTATTTCATGGATTCCTCCAGTTCCCATGTCCCCTCCTCATGAATATAGTTTAGCCATAATACTTTTACTGAGTGAGTTTTATTGTTCCATTGAACTTTAATTAAACTATCCAAGATCTTAACTAAATACCCATCATAAAAGGGACCATTTTCTAGATATTCCACCTATAAATTTAGTAAATGTGAGGGATATGGTATGTAATTCCTCAAGATCAACTTGTGTAACATGTCATGTACTTCAAAAAGGTTTAGTGGGAGTGATAGTTGACAATCCATGACTCTGATGCGATCTATAATCTCAAAGGGGTAGATGTACCTTGGACAAAATTTTCAATTATTCCCAAATATTATGAACATATTCCATGAATATATGATGAGGAACACTTTATCTATAACATAAAAATCTAGCTTTCATTGAAATATTTAGTGTAACTCTTCCATTGACTCTGAGACGCCTTGATGTGCTACTAAATGATCGTGACCTTTTCAACCATTTCATCAATTATTTTAGTCCACAATATATTATGTTTTACAAATTAATCTCATCACACATGTGTTATAAATATATTTTAATAAATGGATTCATGTGGATCCATTTGAATTTTGAGTGAAAGATATTATTTTACAATAACTTAACCATATGAAGATGCTGATCCCATCCTCCTTTAATGTTTAATAAACACAATCTCAACTTTTCTTCAAGTGTCTAGATCGTCTACTCATATTTTACATCAATATTATGTAAATAATGCATATTAATGTTCAACTTAGATATTATAGAATGTTATATATTCTTCCAAAACATATAGGTAGACCTTTAATTTTAATCGGATATAATAAATAGTGGTTTTCCAAGGAACCTCACCACTTCCCTGATGTATATCCTTTCAATTTAATCGAGTGAATATGACAATAAAATTGAAATGAAGTGATAATATCTTATAAGTAGATACAACACAACCCACATTGAATTATTTTCTTTTAATGTATTTGGAATAACTATTATAAAATTCATAGTGATGTTCTTTTATTTCCACATGGTTTTGGGTAATAGTTTCATCATACCCTTGGATGTTTTAATTTCAGCCTTTATATTGTAGTATTCAATGAAATTTTATATATATTCCATTATATCCTTCTTTATATTTTACCATAAATATTTCTATCAGATATCTTCATACATCTTTTTAATCCCTGGGTTGATGAAGAAGTTTGAGCTATGTGCATCATTAAAGAACTCCTTTATCTCAAGATTTTATGGCACACATAGTCATGACCCAAATATTACAAATCCTTCTTTATCTGATTTTAACATTGAGGATTTAACTTTTCTTTTAGATTGAAACTTATTCTAAATTTCTGAATTATCTCTTAGATTATCCATTATCTTATCTAGATTGGATCATTGAGTAATAATTTGAGAAAGGAATAATTATGTTCTATCCTTTATGATTATGGTTTAAATAATTTTTATGAGTGATATGATCAGATCCCACTAAATCATCATAATTAAAAATATTATATGATCCTTTATACTTATATCATATACCACTTTATTTGGATTACTAGGTTGACGGTTGATTATGGAGTCATTGTCATTGATAATCTCTAACTATCTTCCGTAGTGCATATTGAACACCTTCTATGTGAATATATATTTTAATCTCTTATGATAGTTATATATTTCAAACTTCTTGGTATAGATATAGTTCCTCCAAATATTCAATGTGGATATTACTGAAACCATATACATATCTTGTGTTTTATAGTTATGCTAATGAAATTTCAATATCATTGAGGCATATAATTTCACTTTATTATTCTTCACCAGCATATAGCCTAAGACCCACTTTCAAGCATCACTATATACTATGAAGAGTTCCTCCCTTGTGGGTAGTGTAAGTACTAGTTCAGTGAAAGTCCTATTTTTCAATTCCATGATTCTCTTTTATTATCCATTATCCCAAAAAATAATTAACCCCTTCCAAGTGATCTTTGTTAGTAAGTTTGAGAATTGTGAGAAGTTTCTCAAAAACCACTAGTAATGCATAGAAAATCCAAGGAAACTTTGGATATCCATAAAAATAATTTTCTATTATAGTACACAATTTATTTATTCATATAATAGTACATAGATATCCATTTTTTAGTTATAAATTTCTCTAATAATTATAATTACCCCATCCATAACTCACATTTATTTTACTTCGATTATAAATTATTATTTCACAAAATATTTAGAATAATAATAAAATTTTCTCCTTTCTCATCCTTTATTTTGGAGTATATTAGAATATAATCAATCAACACTAACAAAAAAATCAATGCAATCTCTAAGACTCTATTCACTAATTCCATGAATATGGTCTGAGCATTAGTGCATCTGAAGGGAATCGTGAACCCATAGTGTCCATACCTCATTCTAATGGTATTGATTAGAATATCTTCTTTCATCACATTTAATTATTGATATACCAAATGAAGTTACACCATAGGGAACTAATGAGTGCCAAATAGTTGATCAAATAAGTCACCAATCATTACTAGGGGATACTTATTATTTATTGGGATTTTTTTGTATTCATGATAATCAATGCAGTGGTGGATTGATCCGTCATTATTATGGAAAAAATAATCAATGTACCCCATAATAAACTTAGGTGTATGAAATCCTTTTATAGATATTTTTTGTAACCTCATCTTAATTTATTCCAACACAATAGTATCTATTCTATTTAAAGTCTTATATATGAGAATAGATCCTAGTATAAGTTCAATTGATAACTGAAACTTTTAGTCAAGAGGTAGTCTATTCAACACTCCATATAATAAATAATTACAATTCCTAATATTGTAAATATATTAAATCATGATTTCCTCATTTATCTCAACATTTGAGATAGATATTCTTGTTTATAAGGCAATAACATCCACATATGATATTATCATTCCAATGTAGAATCCTACTCCTCCTTACACTTATACTGAATAGGTTTGTGATAGAGGATGTGAAGAGTAATATCCCTCTCTAAACATATAATGTTGTATTTATTTAAGTACAACCATTACATTACCAATATAACATCGAATTACACTAAAGGATGTATGAAAATATATTTTTGGGAGTTTTGGCCCCCAAAAATTGATTGGGTAAGAGTCATATACTTGAGATACAATAATTTCTCTATTTTCTATTCTCATAGATAACTCAATCCCCACATTTTGAGGTGGTGTTTGAATAGTTCTAAAAAACATGTATGATATACAATAGTGTGTAGAATTATAATAAAATTTGACATTTGGAGCTTATGAATAGATAATGAACACAACTTTCACTATTTAATTTTTTTAATCATATATGATAATGAAAATAAAGTTAGGGATGTGAATAATCAAACTAAAAATCATATAAAAATATGAATTATGAACATATAAGTAATAACTTATATATGAAATATAAATCCAAACATATGAGTCTTTATGTTTCAATATAATTTATCCATTCTAATTTTCCTAATATATTTTGTAACGTACAATTTATTCAAGCCCTTCATAATAGCTTGTAAAGAGTTTTTGAATTTTCTAAAGCACAACCCCTAGGAGATTCAAAAATATTTGATCATAGATTTAATGACCAATCCCCCATATTAAGTGTAATTATACTTAGGATCAACTATTTCACATCCACATCCACTTTTAGTATTTAGATATGGATGCAGTTTTGTTGAAACCACTCAATCTATACATTACAATTTTTTTTATATTCTCTTATACTTGTACACAGGGTTCTCACATAAGTATTATAATGTTAAATCCAAATAAAAACAAACCTACCTCTGATACAAACTATAGTTACACAAGCCTTTTAAAAAAATTATTACATGTTTTGTAACATAAGTATCTAATAAATACAAACCAAAGATCAAGAGGCCTATAAAATTTGAAACACTAGGATCATAATACATAAAAATTAGACTAAATCATAACATATTTATTTTATTCTTAGGAATGAGGTCCTTAATTCCTTTGAAATATTAAAATATTATAGTATTTAATATGGAATACATAAAAAATATGCAAGATACAAATCCCTATAGGGGAATAAATTTGATAATGAATAATAACATATAAATCAAAAGGCATAACCAGATAGCTTGAAAGATATGGCCCACAGATAATAACATGGGAGAATAACCTTAAGAGCATGTAATAATAATATCAAGTAAAAATAGGAATGTTTAAATAACATAAGACCTAACATAATCATAAGTCAAAGCTAACTGTTAAGACTACATCACATAGTGCACAATGTCCCATCATGGGTTTGGTTTAATCCCTAATCCCACACATAGAGTCTCTTGGAAAAAATATTACAAAATTCATTATAGTGATATCTCAGACCACACATCCTAACATGTACATGATTATGTGTTCCATATAAGGAATAAAACATAATTCTTAACCATAAAGATTATCCTTGGAAAGAAATGGGTTTCATAATCACATATTATTGCATAACAATATAGAATATCAAAATTATTTCAATGAAATAAGGGATTAAAACATTCTTAAACAATTATAGATACTAAATAATAATTTTCCATTAAAAAATATATACAAGATAAGTGAATATGTGAAAAAGAGTGGATATGTAACATTGGAAATGTACCTCATAAGCGGGATTTTAGGGAAAAGGGTAAATTTTTCTTAAAAATGGATGATCATATTAATTTACGTAAAATGAGAAATGATATAAAAAATGTTTTATATAGTAAAATAGGTAATTGTTTGAAACAATATATGTTTACGTACATTTTATGGAGTGCTACTTGAAATGGGATAATAGACAGAGAAGTTCCCTTTAATCTTTTTTGATTAAAGAATGAAATTGAGAAGGGTACCTTTAAAAAATGTGTATCCCCATAAAAGAAATGTGAATTATAAAATGAATATATTTTTATGAAATATTTAAATAATATATAATAGCTAAATAATTGAAATAGATCGATTATGTATGGTAAAAATAGGTATTGTAAAACCCAATTAAAACAGGGTGGTTTAGAGAGATCCCTTTCCATATGTTCCAGAATCATTCTACACTTCCAATTAATGCCCTGAATAATCAAATTACCATCATTGATTAATTAATTAATAAAATATTAAAACAATATTTTGTTTACTTTAATTATATTTTGTTCATTTAAAACCTTTAAATTAGATATAAGATTTAATTTCACTTCACTAAGGGCACTCATTGCATGGTTCTAGGGTCAGATCACCTGAGGATAATTATATAGAATATTGTAAAATTGGAATAAATATCCCAATGTGAAATGAAATTTAATAAATTTAATTATATAAATTTAAATGGTCCTAAATAACATGATTTTTATATATGGATGGTTCATTTCATAAAAATTCAAATTTTATACGGTTAGTTTATTTTGGTGGTTTTTTGAACCGTTACAAATTCATTTCGTTTTATTTATTATATAAGCCATATATTAATTATATAATATTAAATAAAATAAAATATACAAATTTGGGTCATTTTAAATCATTATAAGTGAATTTAATCCTACCATGAAGGCATCAATGAAAAACAATTCATTATCCTTGGAGGTAGTGAACCGACATAATATAGACAACGATATCATTTTTTAGAATAAAAGTTGAAGAAAATAGGATGGATTATAGATATTCCATTTGTACTATAAAATTTAAATATATGTATATGATACTAAAGTTATTATTCCATATTGAATGAGGTGTGTCAAGAGAAGGTAGAAGAAGAAAATAATTTAAAAGAGGTAGTTTGAGAATATTACCTCTTGAAGTCTTCTCCTTGAAAAACTCTTTAAGGCACTTGGAACTTATATTTTGTTGACAATAAAAGAAATTATACATTGGGGAGAAGATTTAGATTATAATTGGGTATAAATTTGAAATCTATATGGATTATAATATGTGAGGGGAAGGGGAGGTGAGGGGTGGTATTTATAAGGTGTGGAGAGAGATGTGTTTTTTAAATATTGTATTCATTAGTTTATTATTTTGGAACAAGAATAGATATAGTATTTATTATTGTGACTTTATATAGTAAATGGTGTATCTGAGTTCAAAAAATGAATTATTATAGCATCTATTATGAAATTAATAATGAATTTAACTTATAATGTCAAATACTATATTTTACTACATTTCACTACTAAAAAAATTCAATTATTTTATAAAAATACAAAAACATCACCCAATTTTTTTGAAATGTAGATTCTAAAAATAAAATCCATTTTATGAAAATGGTTTTCTAAATATCAATAATTATTTTTTAAATTAAATCTTTATTTATTTGAAAAATATACTGATTTTAATATTATGATCAATTTTTAGAACCTTTTAAAAATTACTTATGGTCTCATAAAAATTTATTATCATTAAAATATATTTTAATATTTATATTAACACCCATTTTAAAGAAAATAAAAATTATTTTAAAATATTATATTATTTTAATATGAAATTAAAACATATATGGTTTTTAAAAATGCAAACACTTATTATATTAATTTTAAAAATAATATTTACTATAATCAGGATATAAATATATAATGTCTTCATTTTTAAGATACTTAATTATTATTTTACACTTCCATAAGCTAGTATAATATTCTATAGGGAAGTTTACTATTCACAATGGTCATATTACTATTCCAACATTCAGATTCCAACAGTCGAATTACTGTCATAGTAGTCTAATTTTTAATGGCCATATAGATTCCCAACTTCAAAAAAATACATAATATTTCATTTATTCTTCATTAAATTATATTTTATATCATGAATATATATTATTTAATTTCCTAGATTAATATTGTATTTTTAATATTTTGTTTCGTTTCTAGAGTAGTGTTCATGAGTGTGGTAATTTTTGTGGATTGAGTATATCTAAATGTTCTCATTATAGTTATCTTATTTTCTATTTTATGCCATTATAATATTTTAAATTATTCTGACAGTTCTTATTATCCAAATGTAATGTTGAAAATAAAAAAATAAAATGTTAATTGTTCTATAATGTGGTACACATACTTTATATAATACATCATTACTAATCATGAAACAATTATATAATCAAAGGGGAAATTCTATTGATAAAATTATGGTTCTCTACAAACTACTAAAAAAATATTCCTTTATCAAAAAAGGACTTTTTTTAGTTCTAGATAAGCACTGACAACCGAACGGAGATTAAAAACCATACTCCTTTATCATCACTAAAAAGAAATGACAAAGGGGTCCTTTATTAGTGATTTTAGAAGATCGGATAATAGTAAAACATTTATAATAGATTTTATTTATAAATGCTAAATTAAACCTTTATTAGCGCTTTTAAATGTTCAGATAATGGGGTGTGTTCCAGTGTGCTGTAACAACACACCACATCACAAAAAAACCACAAAATCAGCAAAATCAAGTACCAATATAAAATTTAAATAAAATTAAATATACACCCCAAATAAATGAAAAAAACATTACATAATATACATTTAAAACATGGGTTTATTCAACTATATGAGTAAAAATTATTACATACATTGAAAACCATAACTGATTCTCAAGATCCTAACCCCTTCTTGAGAAAAAACACACCTGTATAAGAAAATAGTTCTTATGTTATAAATAATATAAAAATAATAATTTAACAAAAAGTTTCTATATAGATAGAATCACTTTTAATACATCAAAATTGAATAACATTTTCTGAATACTTACAACATTATAAAAATAGATTTCCAAATACTGTACAAGTCTAGTGCCTTTAGAAACATGGAAACATGGAAACATAAACAATGGTACATAAATAAGCTAAATCATCTCTCACTATTCTCTTCTTGAATAATAACCTTCTTAGAAACATCCAACATATTACATATCTTCATAACCCTAGGAGAAAGAAACAAAAAATGGGTGAGATTAGATACTCTATAAGGGTAAACAAGGGAGATACATAAGAATAATATTGAGTATAAGGGTATGAGCATATGATAATGAAAATAAAACATCATACCTTATATATCATAGATCATAAACAAAAACCATGGAATAAATCATGGCAGTTCATAAGAAATGAATCTTATGGAAATAAAGAACATAATCTATGGAATATTAACATAAGAATAAAACATGAAATTGTGGTAGGCACATAAGTATATAATATTATTTCCATAGTATCCAAGTCATCACTTCCAAGACCATCTTGGTATTATGGGTTCACTCCTCATACCATATTGGTAGTCTAGTTCACTCCCATGTCCTTAATATTAGCAATAGTTTACTCCTTATACCATCTTTTTAGTCATGGTTCCCTCCCATGGCCACATTATTAGTCATGGTACAAAGACCATCTTAGTGTCTTTTATGAGATATAAATCTATACCCAATTCATTAGAGAGAGATAAAGGTCACACCCATCACATAGAGAAATCATACATACAAGTGCCACAAGATCAAAAATAATCATATCATAACCCATGAAATGAAATGGTTTTAATAAACATGTAATCATTTCATAACATTTAAAAAAAGACACCTTTAATAATAATTTCATAAAAAACCTAACCCGTGAAAAGATGTGGGTTTCAAAATCATATAACCTATGAAAGAGAAATGTGTTTCATAAACATCATGAAATCAACAAATAATCCATTCAGAGAAATGTTATGAATGGAGAAATTTAATAACATTCCCAGGAAGGCATTATTTACACCAATGGATATCATATTATATGAAAACAAATTTTGAAATATCTTTTAAAAATACTTCATGATAAAATGTCCTTTCTACATTGAATTTTTTTTAAAACATAATACCTTTTGAAAAAATTTATCTTTGAAAAAATATTTTTGATCATATAAAGGAATATTTAAAATCCATATAACTTTTTTAAAAATCTTTTTTTCCTTGAAATTGGGCTGCAAATATCTTTTGATTTTTTTGAAAACATGGTTTTTGAAAACAATAGATTTCTGACCGTAGAGAGAGACAATAAGATTTTACTTAAAATAATTATTTTAAGTTTCAAAGAGTAAAAAACAGTACTATTATGTGAGGATATCTTGAATAACCATTGCAGAATAAAAATCATGTGATTTATTGAGAGACAGATTATGGAATTTCAATAATTAATGTAAAATCATAAACAATATCAATATACGATGAGATTGCTTCAATAAAATCTTACCACATGGTAACATGGGATAATATTATCCATGTATGAAAATGAAATTATATGAATATTAAAATACCATGAAATGAATTATATTGAATATATAACATGTAAAATCGAAGTATATAAATCTTAAAAAATGTCGGTTCATAATAAAACCTGTGTCTCAGAGAAGAAAAATTGAGACAAAACTGTCTTACCAATTTAGTAGTTTTTGGAACAGTAACCCCAAAAAATAAAGATAATAGAATTCATATGTAAATACCAATAAATTTAATAATAATAATCATGGAATAAATTCATGGGAATTATATACCCCACACAAAATAAAAGAGTGGTGTCTAAGTCATATATCTCATGGAAACAAAAAGGGAGATGAAATTTCCCATACCTTTTTCTTCACTCTCTTTGTTATCATACAAAACTACTGTATAATAAATATAAATTTATAATTTATCTTTAAAATAACATTATCCTTACTTATAATTCCTTATATGTTTTTATTATGGCTTTATATTACCCGCTTGTTAGCAATTCTATGTTACCGTTTCACTTCGGGTAATATCCACTTTGTTTTTTTTCACGTGTCTTAATTTGTTATATCATTGGTCCATATACTTATATCATGATTTACATAATATAAAAATGATTTAAATATAATTTATTTTCATTATAAGTTCATTTTAATAATTCATATAATAGAAAAGTATGAAACGAAATACACCATTCATAGAGACGGTAGGATGTACATACACATGAATGTTGTTTCCATTTAATTGTCATGTTGAATAAAAGAAAGTATAAGACATATATGTATATATATATATATAATTATTAAAGTAGATTAATTAAACAATATATATATATATATATTCAATAAATTTATCCTCAATACATTCAACATAGTGTATGAATGAATTTCATTGCTTTGAGGGGTGGTAGTCCACACTTCCTCAAACAAAATTATTATATTAACAAAAAAATGGAACTTATAAAGATATAAGTTCTAAAATAATTAAAGAATCATAAATAAATAATAAAAATAATATATAAAATATTTAAACAGAGTTTCCATCATAATTTCCACTATGATATGTAGTAAATAAAAAACAAACAATCATCATTTAGTGAGCCGGTAGTTCACTGTACACGTAAATAATATGTTCTTTACCCATTATATGGAAGTGTGTGTAAGTGTAGGTGAAAATATTAGTATCAATACATGATAGTATATTTGGGATAATATTTTTATACAATGATGGAATAAAAATATTTTAAGGAGTGGAGAAATAAAATAAAAGAAAGGAGTTTGAGGGAGGGTGTTACCTCTCAATCAGGTAACTACTTTTGTTTGCGACAAAGAGATTCCATGGAAGGATTTATGACCATGGTAGGATTGAAGGAGTTAGTTAAGACTTTTGGGAGGATATTTTAGAAGATATTTTATGAACCTATGTGGATTGAGAGGTGTAATAAAGAGGTAAATGTGGTGGCCTTTTATAATAAAGGAGGAGTGACACTCTTTTAAATTTTTAAAGAGAGAATTCCACCAACATTTTTAATGTGAAAAGTGGATCCAATAATATTAAAAAGTATATAAAATGGAATTTATGTTCTTAATATATCAATTCAGTGTATTTTTTACATGTTTATAGGTCATTTTGGCCCTTAAGGTTATAGTTTAGTCCCTTATTAAGCTTAATTTAACATTAATCATTGTAATTATTTTTAATCACTTTCACTAACATTTTTGGTAATTTTTTTTTAAATTATTATAAATTATAAATTATTATTATTCCAAATATGGAATAAATTTTTTAAAATTATAATCCCATAATCGATAGATATTAATTTAAAATTAATCACACAGTCAAGTCAACAATGCGAGTTTTTAAAGTGAAAACATTCAAAAGTGTGTTTTTATACCCCACTTCAAAGTGAAATTTATATCAACGTCCAAAATTGTATTAATTGAGGGAAATATTATATAATTAGTATTTTAATTAAATTTGAAATATAATTTATCTTTATAAATAAATTAGATTAAAAGATAGTTTTGAATTAAAATCCGGTGTTTTCACTATTCACATAGAAATGAAGTTTCTTAGAAAAATCCAAAAAATTATCCCTAACCTAATTTTGTTATTATAAATTAAAATATGTAGTTAATTTTGTAAAATTAAATTTATAAATGTGCTAAAATTAATTTTATTATTTTCCAAAAAGGGACATTAAAAGGAGTTAATTTTAGAAAATGATATTTTTAAATATATAAAGACTTTACCAAAAATTATATCTTTTGTTATAAATAAGTTTTATTTCTAAAAATAAATTATAATTTTTTTAGAATTAGTTATTACTATTCATATAACAATGTTTAAAGGCTAGGATATAACTATCTCATTTAAAATAATTATAATTGTAAAATGAAGTTTCGTAGAAACATCAGTGTTGTGTAAAATATACGCTAAGTCGATGTTCTGTGTAACATGAACCAATACAATGTTCCATTTGAAATGAATGTTTTAATTATTTCATTTAAATAAATAAAGTAAAATTCAATTTATTCAAGAAAAAAGGTCCATAAAAACATAGGTTATTACATTGTACCCCCAAAAAATGAAATTTCCCTCTAAATTCATCACTCAGGTAAAAAAATGAGGATACTTATGTATCATCATATCCTCAATTTACCAATTAGATTCCTCAAACTGTTGATTTGTAAAAAAAAAATTACTAGGGGAGTGGACTTGTTTCTTATAAATTTCTCGGTATGGTCCATAATTTCAACTGGATGTTCCTCATAAGAAAGATCCTTCTCGAGTGGTATGAATTTTGAGTTTAGTACATGTGAAGGGTTAAGTGTATAATTCCTCTGGAGAGATATATGAAACACATCATGGACTTGAGAGATATTTTATGAAACTTACAAGAGATATGATACTATCCTGATACATTCAATAATCTCAAAGGGACTGATATAACTAAGTCTTAGTTTCCATTTCGTTCCAATTATCATAACCATATTTATAGGTGTGATTCATAGAAACACCTTTTCCCCAACTTCAAATTCTATATCATACTGTGAGTTATCAACATAATTTTTTTTATGACTTTTAGATTCCTTGATATGTTGCTGAATGGTTCAAACCTTCATGACTATTTCTTTAGCAATCTCATGACCCAATAACTTTCATTCACCAACCACATCCAAGCACGTTGGAGCTCTAAATTTCTTCCCATAGAGGGCTTCATACAGTTCCATATAAAATATTTAGTGAAATACATTATTGTATGAAAAATAAACTAGAGGAAGGTGTTGATCCCAAACACCTTTGAAATCCAGAGAAAAATATCTCAACATATCCTCCAGGGTTTGAATTGTTCTTTCATAGTGGCCATCTTTATGAGGATGAAAATAAGTGTTGATACTCAACATTGTATAGAGTGCTTGTTCAAGACTTCACTATAACTTTGATGTAAACCTCATATCCCGATCTGATATAATAGAATATGGTACTCCCTGAAACCATACCACTTATTTAATGTATACCCTGGAAAGATGACCTAGAGAGATGTCTTATTTGATAGAAATGAAGTGTTATGACTTAGTAAGGTGATAAATTACCAACTATATATCATTAAACCATTTAAGGGATTTGGGTAGTCCAATGGTAAAATCTGTAGTGATATTTTCACATTTCCATTATAGTATAAGTTATGGATTCAACATCCCTATTGAATTTTTTCTTTCAGCCATAACTTGTTGTCATACCAAGCATTGAGATACAAACTCTATGATATATATATTCATTCCATCCCACTATAAGTATTATTTCATGTTCCTATAAATCTTTATTGTTCCATGATAAATAAGGAATGAATAACTATGAGATTATTCTAGTTGCTCCTTGTTAAAATCTAGTATGGAAGGATCACATAGACGATTTCTAAACCTTATTATTCTATCCTAATTATGTTTAAACTCAGGAATATTTCTAACTTTTATATATCAACATATTTCTTCTATGCCTTCTTATTCATTACATAACTAGCATGTTAAACATTCATATGAGAAAAAAATATGATTTTCCCCTTTATTTAGTATTTTTAGATCTATCCTTTAAAAATATAGAAATATTGGATCTTTTGAGATCCTAGTAATGGATAAACTATCATGATAATTTTTACTTAAAGAATCTGCCACCTTGTTCAATTTCTTAGGGTGGAAATGTATTGAATCAACATAATCCTTTATCAGCTCCAACCATATTATTTTATGCATGATCAACATATTCAATTGGAAAATATATTTTAAACTTTTATGATTATTATATATATCAAAATTTTCTCCTTAAAGATAATTCCTCCATATATTTAATGCAAAAATTACCAATACTAACTCCAAATCTGTAGTGGGGTAATTTTAATCATGAATCTCAAACTTTTGTGAGGAATAAGTGATAACAATGTTATTCTTCATAAGAACACATCCCAATATGTTCATTGATGAATAACTATAGATTAAAAACCCTTCTCCACTACATGGTAATGTCAGTTTAGGTGCACTAACTAAAATTATCTTCAGTTCCTTTAAATATTCCTCACATTAATCTATCCAGAGGTACTTGAAACCCTTCCGAGTTAACTTGGTTAGAGGATTATATATTCATCATAAATTTTCCACAAACCGTCAATAATATTCAGATAAACTATGAAATATATAGATCTTAGTCAATATGGTTGGTCCATACTAGAATTCAATAGCCTATGCCTTTTATAGATCTACTTTAACAGAATCCCTTGAGATTAGGTAAACCAAAAATGAAATATTTTACATCCAAAATTCACACATTTAAAATTTTTCGTATAGTTTATCCTTCCTTAGGGTATTTAGTATTATTATAATGTGATCTTCATATTCTTAATTACTATTTGAATAGATAATAATATCATCTATAAAGACAACCAGAAACTGATTGAGTTAATCTCTTAAGACTCAATTCATTAAATACATAAATATAGTAGGGGAATTAGTAAGATCAAAATGCATCACTATATATTCATAGTGTGCATACCTATTACATAATGTCATCTTGTGTATATCCTCCTTCTTGACCCTTAATTGATGATATCCAGAATGAAGGTCATTCTAGGAAATGTATTGAGATCTATGTAGTTAATCAAATAAGTTGTCAATATGGGGAAAATGATACTTTTTCTTGTTTGTGATCTTTTTCAACTCCGAATAATAAATGTAGAGTCTCATTGATACATCTATATTTTTCAAATAAAGAATTGGTGAACCCCATGGAGATACACTTGTCCAAATAAACTCTTTATCAAGGTTTTCCTATAGTTTATTATTCAATATCTAAAACTAAATTTTGGCTATTCTATGATGATACATTGATGTTGGTGCAGAACTAGGCATAAGTTCTATTGATAACTCAACTTCACATTTTAGTGGAAGGATATGAAACTCTTTCTAAATGGTATCCGAAATTCTTGAAAAATATGCATATCATTAAAGTCATTTTTCTCCCAAACCATTTGAGATAAACAACCCTTCTAAATGGGAATTAATTCCCATACAATGGATGTAATACCCATAGGAATTTCATTCTTATCATCTCATGGATGGATGATCATAATAGGGTTTAAAATATCCAACATAACATCCCTTCCTGAAAAATTAATGTAATATTTATGCAGATGAATCCAATCCTTGCCTAATATGACATCAGATTCAACCATAGGAATAATGAAAAGATTTACAGGAATAAAATTCCAAAAAACTTCAACTAGATAGGAGTCAAAGGCTTGAGATGCAATCATCAAAACATTTGAGGATTGTACAGATAATTTCAAAGAAAATTAATATTTTGGGATCTTAACAAATTTAGATAATTATTTATATATGAAGGAGTGGGTAGATACTGAGTGAAATATGACATTAGAATTTATAAACTAGATGGTAACCATACCTTTTACCCTATCATTATCTCACTCCTCATCAAAAATAGTGATTTCATGAGATTTACCATTGTCCCTCAGCTTAAGCAGTTATTGGCATCATTCATCATCACCATACCTTTGGTTCGAGAACTGGTTAGCACAATTCAAAATCTCCTTAAAATTTTTTCACTAAATCATGGGAGGTTTATTCTATGAATCTTTTTATCCATTATAATTTTGAGCTAACTTATTCCATAATTTCACCTACCAATTTGTTGGTGACCTTCCTTAAAAAAACATTTACTAAAACCCTTATGAAAAATTCCTCCATGAATATTCCCACATTTAAAACATAAATGAAAACTCATATTATTTTCTCCATGGTCATTAGAGTTTTCTTTAAACTCCATCTTCCTTTTCTTATCAAAACTATGAGGTTGATATGTTAGTAAAACCTCCATTTGAAACATGATTGAATGAAAAAATATCTTCGTAGCTACTAAATTATCTTATGGACAAATCCCTTCGGCGACTTGGATTTAAGCCACTGAAAAACCTATCATCCCTATTATCATGTTGGATGATAACTAATGAAGCGTACCTCACAAGTCTAGTGAAATTATCAAATAAGTAATGATAGATTCATCATATATTCAAATCAAATTGAGAAACTCTTTCTCCATCTTGTTACAAAGAATATGAGGAAAGTAAATTTAATAAATAAGGTCTTGAACTCATCCCATTTCATGGATTTAATCTCATATTTATACATGTTATTATTTATTTGAGTCTACCACTAGTCTGTATCACCTTGTAACTGATAGTAATCTAGGATAACTTTCTCATGTTCTGAACACTTGAGGATCGAAAATATATTTTGAGTTGTACCGATCCTTTATTTAGTAAGAAATGGATTAAAATATCCTATTAAGGAAGGTGGATGTTGCCTAATTAAAGACTTAATAAAATGTTGTACCACAATTTTATCACTTGGAAGTCTACCATTATTCATAGTTTGAAAAATATGGGTGATCATAGCAATAATATTTTTCATTCCAACACCCATAGTATTTGGTTTCATTGGATGAAAATTATTTCATTGTGTATATCAATCAAGATCAACATGGTTCATCTAGGTTCCAACGATTAACTAATAACAAAAGCATATAATAAGAATAATTATCACAATGAAGAACCACATATTCATGTAAAGTCACTTATAGAATGTCTATGTTATGAAAACATTCATTGAACTTTTAATCATTTGGTTTATCCTCTGTTACTCATATCTAAATTATTTTTAAATTATTCATGATGGTTCCTAAAGAGTTTGCAAATTATCAAATTTTATCCCCTAAGAGTGTCAAACTAGGTGCATAGTAAGGCACATTATCCTATACCAAATTACCCTGAGTTGGGACCAGAACATTTTTTTGGAGTTGTTACCCCAGGTACATATGTGTCAAAGACACATCGACCTGTAATATATAAAAAGGGATGTATTTCTAGGAAACCACGCACTCTATTCTTTACCATAATTCGAGTACATTTTCCTATACTTTTCCATATACATAGACTTATCCCTAGATTTTTCCTTAGAGTAATCTATAAGGTTTTCTCATCATAGCTTATAATGTTTAACTAAACTTTTACTTCGTTACAAAATATACAAACCCACTATTTTCATACATTAACATTACAAAAATTATGTGGAATACTTAACAATTATAAAAATAGATTCCCAAATACCATACTAGTCTAGTGGATTTTGAAACATGGAAACATTTAGACCGGTACATAAATGAGTTATATCATCTCCCTCTAGGCTCTTCTTCAGTATCACCCTTATTAGACACATAACACATAATATATAACTTCATGACCGAGGGTGAATAAAACATGAAAATACTTGATCTCAGATGATTAGTTGTGGTAAATAAGTGAGATATGTAAGAATAATCATGAGCATAAGGGTATGAGAACATGATCACTAAAATAGAAGATAACACCTTACATATCAAATATCGTAAACATAAATCATGGAATAAAGCATGGATGTTCATAAGACCTGAATAATAAAGAAATAAAGAATATAATCCATGAAATAATAATATTGGAATAAAAACTATAATTTTTGTAGACACATAATCAAATAATATGATTTTCATAGTAACCAAATCATCATTTCCAAGAACATCTTAGCAGTATGGGTTTACTCACCGTACCATCATGGTAGTTCGGTTCACTCCCATGGCCATCTTATTAGCATGAGTTCACTCCTCATACTATCTTGATAGTAATAGTTCACTCCCATGTCTATATTAGTAGTCATGGTTCATTCCAAAAACACCTTAGTTTATCTCATGATATATAAATCATTACCCAATGTATTTGGGTGAGATATAGTTCCCACCCATATCATAGTAAAATCATACACACATGTGCCACAAGATCATAAAAAATAACATCGTAACCCATGAAATGGAATACATGTTATAAACATGTAATAATATCATAACATATGAAAAAATATAGGTTTCATAATCATTACATTATAAACATATCCTATGAACAGAAGTGGGTTTCAAAATCATATAACCCGTGAAGGAGAAATGAGATTCATAAACATCTAGTCAAAAAAACATAATCTATTTAGAGAAATAATATGAATGGAAACATTGATTAATTTCCCTCGAATGTCATGAGTAACACTAATGGATGTTATCTTAGATGGGAAATAATTTTGAAAGATAACTTAAAATCACTTCTTGAGAAAAATATCTTTTTTTTTCATTGGAAAATAATTTTTAAAACATAAAACCTTTTGAAAACCATTTTATTTGAAAATTTATTTTAATATTTATAGAGGAACAATTGAAAACCCTAAAAAGTTCTTTAAATTTTTTTCCTTGAGAATGGTCTTTAAATATCTTTTGAAAACAATTTTGAAAACAATTTTTAAAACATGGTTTTTGAATAAAATAGATTTCCGACCGAAGGGAGAGACAATTATATTTTACATAAAAAATATCTTTCGTTAAAAAGAGTGAAAATGGTACTAATACATGATGATATATTGAATAAACATAGGAGAATAAAATTCATGAGTTTTCATGAGATATGGATAATTATATTTCTTTAATGTAAGAATAATTATAAATAATCTCAATATAATATAAGATCATTTAAATAAACTCTTACCCCATGGTAAATTGGGATTATATGCTCCATGTAAGAAAATTAAATTAAATGAATATTAAAATATCATTAAATGAATTATATCAAATATATAACATGTCAAATTTAAGTATATACACCTCAAAAAATAATTTATGTGCATAATAAAACATGTGTCTCAAAAAATGAAAATTGAGAATAAACTGTCTTACAGATTTGGTAGTTTTTGAAAAGTTATCCCTAAGAAAGAAAGATCATGTAATAGAGATTTAAATATCAATAAATATAATAATAATATTTATGGAATAAATTCATGGTCAATATATATAACACACAAAAGAAAATAGCGGTGTCTAGGGCACGTATCTCACAAAAATAAAAAGCGATATTAAATTTTCCTTACCTTTTGTCTTCAATCTCTTCATCTTTATACAAACTTTATGTATAATAAAAAAAATTATTATAAATATATATATATATATATATACAAAATATTATTACTTATAATGACATATATGGTTTTATTACAGCTTTATATTACCTTCTTGTTAGCAATTTCATGTTAAGGTTTCATTTTAGGTAATATCCGATTTGTTTTTTGTATGTCCTTAATTTGTTATATCCTTTGTCCTTATAATTATATCAGGATTTTAAGAATTTAAAAAATGATTAAAATATAATTTATTTTCATTATATTTATATTATAATTATCAATATAATATATAATTATGAAATGGAGTACACTGTTCATGGAGACAGTATGTCGTACATACACATAAAGGCTATTTCCGTTTAATTATCATGTTAAAAGAATGAAAGTAAAAGAAATATATGTTTATATATGTATATAATTATTAATTTAAATTTATCATATAATATATTTCATATATATTCACTAAAACCATACTTAATACATTCCATTTAATGTATGAATGAATCACATCTCTTTGAGGGGGTGCCAATCCACACTTGCTCAAACCAAATTATTGTATTAACACAAAATGGAAAGTATAATGATATATGATGTAAAAGAATTAAAAAAGATGAAAAACATCATAAATATAATATATAAAATGTGTAAATAGATTTTACATCATAATTTCTACAATTATAAGTGGGAAATGAAAAATGAACAATCATCGTTTAGTGAGGCAGTTGGTCACCATACATGTAAACTGTATGTTCACCACCCAATAGATAGAAGTGGATGTAAGTTTAAGCCATAAAATTATCTTATTTTTTTATATTTAGGATAATTATTTTCTTATTAAATCACTTAATAATAATATTTTATGGATTTGACAAATAAAATAAAAGAAATAAGTATTTGGAAGGGTGTTACCTCTTAATCGAGTAACTCCTTTTGGTTTGCACCAAAGGGATACCATGAATGGGTTTGTTCCCATGGGAGGCTTCAAGGAGTGTGGTCGGATTTATGGAAGTATATTTTAGCATAAATTGGCATAATATATGTTGTTTTATAGTTTTAGAAAATAGGGAGATGTGGTGGCCTTTTATAATGAAGGAGGAGTGGCACTCTTGTAAATATTTGATGAGAAAATTCTGCCCACATTTTTCATGTTGCAGGTGGATCCAATAGTGATAAAAAGTTGTTAGAAGGGAATATAGGGTCGAAATATGTCCATAAAATGTATTTTAGACAAGTTTATATTTATTTTTGGGTTTTAAGGTTATGGTTTAGTCTCTTATTAGGCATAATTTAATCTCAATCATTGCAATTATTTTTAATAAATTTCACTAATATTTTTGTTAATAATATAAGTTTACCTTATTAAAAATTATAAATTGTTATGATTAAAAATATTGAATCCATTTTTTCAAATTATAATCAAATTTTATAAGAAATTAATTTTAAAAAATCCCATAGTCGGGTCGACAATACATGGTTTAAAAGTAAAAATATTCAAAAGTATGGTAAGTTTTTATACCCATGTTCAATGTGAAATTGATCTCAATGAAATACATTCTATTAATTGATAAAAATATTATTTAAATAAACTTTAATACAAATTTTAAATATAGTTTTACCTTATAAATAAATTAGATGAAAATGGTTTTTTGAATTAAAATCCGGTATTCTCACTATTCATCTAAAAATGAAGTTTCTTAGAAAAAACCCAATAATTCACCCTAAGATAATTTAAAATTTATAAATTCAAAACTTATGTTTATTTTATCAAATTAAATTTCTAAATGTGTCTAAGGTTAATTTTATTATTTTAATAGAAAGACATTAAAATTTGTTCATTTGAGAAAATGGTATTTTTAAACCTCTGAGGACTTTATCAACAATTATATCTTTAATTATCAATATTTTTTATTTATATAAAACAATTTTATATTTTTTAAATTATTTCATAGTATTAACATAAATTTTTTTAATGAATAGGTTATAATTTTCTCATTTAAATAACTATAATTGTAAAATGATGTTTTGTTGAAACATTGGTGTTGCGTGTAACATACGCCATGTCGATGTTCCATGTAACGTACACCGAGTCATTTTTCCTATGAAAGGAAAGTTTGAATTAGTTAATTAAAACAAACAAATGAAAATTTAATTTATTCAAGAGAAAAAAGGTCCTTAAAAATTTGTGGTTTTATAGTTAATTTTAAACTCAACATTGAATCACAAAAGTAACACTGTATGTTAGATTAAGTTGCGGTTGATTCTGGAACGTCACACCATTTATTGTTCATCTTTAAGAATTATCTCTAGGATAAATAATAAAATAATTATAAGATAAAAATGATATGGAAATTAAATATGAAATAATAGATTGAATGATGAGAAAATGGTATAGGCTCGTTTTCTCGGTTTTAGTGATGTGATGCATGTTTTAAACAAAAATAGCACTTATATATAGAAAAGACACGCATAGAGTCATACTGGTCACACCATGAATAGTATTTAAGAGATTATGTTTCTTAAAAAAATAAAATGACTTATAGATCATTGTCCTAATATATCCAAACAATCCTAATTTATTTACTTATCTTTGAGTAAGTCTCATTTCTTTTTTACTAAAATTCCCTTTTAAATAGGAATCACGAACTTTGACTCATATCAATCACATAATGTGTTAGTTTTATGTGAGAATAATTACTACCCAAAAAATGAATTATGAATATATCTATAAAATTATCAAGACAATCTGAGTGCGTTTTCTATATTTTCAATGAGTGACACTTTTTGAACCAAAATGTCAATTTTAAAGAGATAACGAACACATTGAGTCATACCTGTCCCATCATGAATCAGATTGAGGTGAGGATAGTTATTACACATAACAAATGACTTTTGATTTATTTTAATAATGTATCAAAACAATATGAATGATTTTTCTTTGTTTTGATTAGGTCAGTTTTCCTTTTTTCCAAAATTTATGTGAATTTTAAATTAAAAGAAGCAGTTGGAGTCATTATAAGGCCGCATCCTTAACCCTTACATAATCTTGAGTTATTACAAGATTACACATTGAGGATCTTTTTAGGATTAGAGTTTTAGATAATTAGATCATGAAACTTTCATTACATTCCACATTTAAACAAAGTGGTTACATAAAAGACAATATTCATTCTTCCCATCAACAGAAACATATTTTAAAAAAACATGGATTCTTTCTTGACACATCCTTGACACTATCATCACATCATGTACCTTTACCTTGACCTATGAAAAACATTTCAAAAACATGGGATGAGCATAAAAAGCTCAGTAAGGGTTATAAAAATATGGAAAGGAAACATGAGTTCATATGTACATAAGAATGAAATCATACTTTACCCATAAAACATAGGCACTTTAATATACCTCATCAAACCATGAATAAATCATAGAAATCATAAGACATAAATGTAACTTGAGGCATTCATAACATTCTTACGTAGCGAGTAACCCTCTTGGTTACGTTTGGAATACCCATCAAAGTATATTCCCTAAATCTCTTCGGGGAAACCTTAACGTTTCACTCCTTCGCGTTACCCAATGCATTGGAGATCTATATCGGGCTCACCCGCCCTTAGTTTATCACGGAACCACCCGTATTTATAATAATGCCCAAGAAACTCAACATAATCGTATCCCATAAAACATGCATAAAGGAAACATAACATTTCCACCTTCTAATCACAAGATATCAATACAACACATTGATATAAAAACATTATGAAAACCATTTTCAATACCAAAATAAAAGAAAAGTAAAACATGGTATTTATTTTTCTTTTAAAAAAAATGTATGACTTGTAGAGGAAGCCGGAACTCAAATAATGGTCACAGCGGTGGAGAAGACATTGTCGCAACATACGTACGACAAAAACATTCATTTTTGTCGTTTTAGTAAAATGCTTCGTATAAAAAAGGATTCCTTTTGGATAAATGTAAAAGTCAAAGGGGTTTATACACTGTATAAAATAAGGTTGTGTATAAAAAAATATGCCTCAATGAAAGGAGATTGAGACGAAGTACCATACAAAGACGGTATCCTTGGATTAAGGATAAATCAGTTACATAAATATGTATGACAAACGAATACATGAAATATAATTGGGTATTAAGTGTAATACAATTAGAGTACATTCACACAAAATCATATAACGACATATTAAAGGTGTACAAGTCTATCCAAAAGAATCGAAATTGGGTAAAGAAGTTCCCTTGCAAAAATTAGATAGCTTAATGACGTCACTTCAAAATTCAGAAAAAGAGTTGACGAGAGATAAAAAGGGCATCTCATCACCTGGAAATAAACTTTACATCAAAAAGGATATAGAAGAACATATCCCAAGATAATATTATGTAAATTAAAAGACATAACAAAATAAGTCTTTTAAAAAGAGGAGGGTGAAAGGTCCCCTTACCGAGTTGGGTAACTTTCGAAACGTACACCCCATGGAAGAAGGGTCATACAATGAAGATGTGAATACCCATAAATGAAATTATACTACACAAAGTGTATAATAATGGGCAGTACATACACCACTCAAAGTAAATTGTTGCAAATGTAGCATAAATCTCACAGGAATAAAAGTGAGATGAAAAATCCCTTAAGAAAACTCGGCAGCCTAACAATGCCACTTAAAACGTCCAAAATGGATTGATGAGAGGAAACATGGTCTCTAATCATATAAACATAAAGTTTACAGAAATAGGAATACAAAAGAACATCCCCCAACATAACAAATAGGATCTTAAAAGAAGTGACATAAACGAGAGTACTTAGAAAGAAAGAGAGAGGTTGGATCTCTTACGAAAATTTGACAGCCTAACGGCGCCACTCAAAACATCCAAAATGGATTGATGAGAGAGAATAGGGTCTCTCATTATATGAACATAAAAATTACAGTAATAGTAATATAAAAGAACATCCCAATCACAATAAAGATGAGCTTAGAAGGAATGACATAAAAGAGCGTACTTAAAAAGAAAGAGAGAAGTAGGATCCCTTACCTCGGGTCCGACTTGACTCGATCGTTCTTTAACGTCCTGAATAATAAACCTGAGATAATTTCCACTTTATTATGAACATTTTTATAGTTCATTATTCCTTTTAGATCACTTATTGCCATGTTATAAACATTATGTAATCATTTAAGTTAATAATGTTTGTTTTGTCGATATTTGGTTCTTAAGTCGAAAGTGGACTTCTTAGAATTACATGTTGTTCGTGTGGTCAAATGTTCATTATATCCAGAATTATATTCATGATTTGGATATCATATATATCCATAATAAACATGTATTTATAATATTACATAATCATTTAGAGGTAAGAAATGAAATGCACCGTTCATGGAGATGGTAAGCCGTACGTACGCATGAACGCTACTTTCATTTCTATTTCATATTTTTGTGGAATGGAATAATAATGATATAGAGGTATATTATAATTCCAGTATAACTGTAGAGACCCGAAGCCTGACGTACATAGACTTTACATTACTTTTGCGGAATACTTAGTACATAACAAAAACACACACACACAAGGATCGTAATAGTTTAGTGTCTTTGGAAACTCGGAACGTAATCTTCTAATCGTGGTGAAAGATCTTCAATATCTCCCATAAAGATCTACCCCTTTTTTTTTACCTAAAACCTTTCTTTATATCCTAGGGAAAAGAAAACATAAAAGGGTGAGCTCAAATGCTCAGTAAGGGTATACAAAAGAAATAAAAATCATATCATATCTTTTTGAAAATCATAACCTGCAAAAGAGATCATAGTATCTTAACATGGAACAAATCATAGAAGTGAAAATGAGATCACCATAATCATAACTTGAAACTTGAAACTTTGTGGGATGCACAAATAATCATGGAAAATCATTTCTTGTTAGTCATGACTCATTGCCAAGACTATCTTAGTGGACAAAGTCCCTTTCTGAACCGAGTTCACTCCTCGTTTCAGTCCTGTATCACTGAACCGAAATAACCTTCTGTTCCAGCCATGTCTATCTCATGAGATATAAAGTCTTTACCCAATGCATTGGAGGGAGATATAGGTCCCACCCATCTTATAATGAATCCTTTCTTATGTGTGCCACATAATCATAAATCATAATTCATCGCATAACACATGTAACAAAAATGGGATTCTTGAAACATCATGACATCATAAATCAATTCATATAAGATAAAGGAATTCATAAAAATAATTCCATCACAACATGATCAAATCAATGTAATAATAGGGATAAAAACAGAAACCTTTATTATCTTAGATGGAAAATAATTTTGATAAAACACTTGAACTCCATTCTTGAGGAAAATATCCTTTCTTCTTCAAAAACACTTTTATTTTCTTAATATGTCATACAATTATAAACTAAAAGAAGTTGATTAAAAATAAACTTGAAAACTTTTAAAGGAAGCTTCTTGGAAATAATGTTTTAAAAATCCATTCATGCCGTATAAGTTAAAAAAAACATTCTTCATACTTTTGTCGGAAAAGTCAAAAAGTACCTCGTACGACAAAAGATTCCTTTCATACATATTACTAAAAACTCACCGAAGGGTAAAAATGATTTTAAACAATTGTAGGTGGATGGAAATAATATTACATTTTGATGAAACATGGATGTGGATGATAAAATACACCCCAGTAAATACTTACGAATAAACAATCTCGGATAAAAAAAATGAGATTGTGATATTTCCCTTACCTTAGGTCCAATTTGCTTCGTATGTGTCCGAACCTCCTCTTCTTTGAAGCGCCTCTTTGAGACCTCCTCTTAGGGCACTAAAATTGGTCTTTGAGGAAGACCAGAACCTCTAGGATGTTTCTAGGGAAGTGGAGAAGAGATTTTGGCAGGGGTTGGACGAGCTTGAGTGCTCATATTGGTGTGAGGAGGAGGGGGAGGAGGTGTCCTTTTATAGGGGAGGAGAGGGGCACCTTAGGAATTCTTAAAAATATTAATTTATAATAAATCTAACCCCACTTAAAAACCTCCAAAAATGACTCATATTCGAAGCTTAGATGAGATAGGGTTGTAATTGCATCAACCAATCAAATTTAGACATGTTTGGATCTTATTTTAAACCTTATCAATTAGATTTAACTCTAAGTTAAATAATTTGACTTTTACCGTGTCTTTTTGTTTTCTTTCACTATATGGTTAATACACTTACTATAACATGCCAAACGAACCCCAAATTGTTTATTATTAATATATATATCCTTATCTAAGTCATTTGGCCGAACCTTAGATTTTTAGGAATAAAATAACAATTAATAATATAATATTTGATTTAAAAACTATTTTGTGTCAATTTTGACACTATTTGATATATGATTTTTGTGAAAGTCATAACAGAATTAAATGTTCGAACCAAGTTGATTAAATCAACATTAATATATCATAGTAACCTATAAAATTAGTGGAATTCATAAAAATTCTCAAATTACATTTATTTTGGTGTTTATAACATCAATTATGTCAATATTTCATAAATAAGATAATTACTGCATCATCTTTGTGTCATAAATTAATTAAATTATTTGATGTCTAAAATTTAAAAATAAAATACCATTATGTAGGAAATCGTTTTAGCTTTCTAATGAATATTTATAGTCGAATTTATCTTATGTATAACCCCATATTAAAAATTATTTACTTATTAAACTTTGATTTTAACTATTTTAACCCTTCTTTAAATAAATTAATAATAAATGTCCTAATCTAATCCAAGTGGGCCTAAATGGTCATATTTTATTCCTAAGTTTGTTTTTGGTCGAATTACACCTGTCCAATAGAATTAGGACATGTGTTAGGGTAATAGTAATATCATATTTACCCTTAGTTACCCTATTTACTATTAACCGCGGTAAAAAAAGTAAAAAGTTACTATTCACCAAAAAATTATTTTCATCTCATTGAACCACATTTTAGTCCTTGATATTAACCATGTCTCTCAGATTTTCGAAATTCCATTCACAGAAGCGGCAAAATTATGTTTTATGAAAAATTCAGTTTTTTTAACTACCACTTAGTAGTTTCACTATTCATCAAAAATTGATGTTTTTCAGAACAATGCCAAAATTTCATCCTAAGCTATATTTCATATTCCGAATTCAAAAATGAAATCTATTTTACCAAATTCATAACATAGAAGTTTCATTAATTAATTTTATAATTAAATCCTGCTGTTAAAATAAATAGCGTGTTTTTAGGAAACAATATATATCAAAAGATTGACACTTGATTATGTCTGGTTTAAATGTGGAATTACAACCAATGACCAACATTGTATTAAATTGTAAAAATATATTCTAAATATACTTTAAAACCACTAAAATTAATAATTTATCACTATTAATTATTTCGATTAAAAAAGTTGTTTTTAATTATAATTTAGTAATTTTCAATATTCATCAGAATATGAAAGTTATCCGAAAAGTACCAAAATTTAACCTTAGGCTAAATTCGGTACTCCGAATCCAAGAATGACGTTCATTTTGATAAATAAGATTTACAGAATTTTAAAAAGTGGTTATTACTATTCATAACGGCTAGTTTTAATAATATTTTAATAGCACATCGTTGTTTAGTGAAACTCGGTATTGCGTATTACACACGCTATCGAGGAAGGTCGTGATTGCGTGTAATGCAAGGCAAGACAAGGATGCGTGTTGTGCAAGCTCCTTTTGGTGTAGCGTAAAACACAAGACATTAGTGAAATAAAAAGAATATTTTTCATAAAATCTCGGGCTGTTACATTCTACCCCCCTTAAAATGAATTTCGCCCTCGAAATTCGTCGGGGTTATAAATGGTTTACTATTCGAAAGATTCTTTAATAGAATCCCACATCGTAAAAAGGAATACAAAAACTTGGCTTTAAAAACTAAAGTATGAAATGTAACGATTACCCAAATAAACTAATCGCTGGGTAAAAATATGGATATGGAAGAGAAATCTAACCATCATGTTCTGATGGAGAGGGGTAGAGAACATGGCTATGGAAAAGCCAGTAATCACAAATCCATAGATTTGTGATGATATAAGGTACCATCTGATTCATCAGGTATAAGATCACTAGGACACCATTTTTGGTTTTCAAGATCATTTCCCTAAAGTTGAAAATTTGAATTAGAATAAATACTTACTTTATTTTGGTACAATCTCACTATTGTCCGTGCCTTTAACAATTTCCACATCATCTCTTAAAGAAATGAAGTTGAATTTGTCATTCGCGATGTGTTAGCAGACCATGTGATAGAATGATGGGTCATTCCATCTGTCTCAAACAAAAGGTTAGAAAAGTTATCAAAAAATCCATAAATCCATCTATAGTGAGATTAATCATATATGGTTACTAAAATGAACTTATACATCACATATCATACTGCTTAATATAATAAAACTAGTTTCTACTAAACAGGGACTTCCTGTAGGTCAGTGGTACGCGATAAAGGCCAGTCGCACTTCGGTTGTGGGTTCGATTCCTACAGCCTTGTCCGAAGCGATGGGCTGTCGCCCGTCCTGCAGGTTGTCCTTTTTATAAAACTATATTACTATAACATCCCATCAATAATATCGAAAAAAACCTTCTATCCTTAAACAATACTAACTTATGTCCAACATAATTCATTCCAATCATTAGGCTCATAATACTGCAGTCCATTCTCATAACATAGTGAAAACGATTACCAGAGATTTAATACCATCGTTGATCCCCATATATCATAAGATATATCTTGTTGGTCACATTCCAAACATTCAAAGGCCTTAATCTTGTACTCTCTTGAATACCCATTGAACCTTAGTGAAAACTTGAATGCAGTTAAAAGTTAACACTTTTCACATACCGAAATCCTCAAAATTCTATATACTCAAACCATGATATCACTTAGTCCTTATATCAATCATGAGCTCATGAATACTGTCAAACATTTCATTTTCTCCTTATCCCTTCATTATGTGCATATCATCTTCATTCCAAAAATATCTAAATAACCTTTCATGGATACTAGTAACATTAATCAGACAAAAATGTTACAATCCTTACATGTCTCTTTATTCCATAGTACCATGAGATTACTTATACAACATTACACATGATAAACATGTAATCATTCCACTACATTCTTAAACCATTGACAGAGCTTCCACAATTCTTTCATCTCACATATCATTGGTAGTCTCTTCATCATCATCCACATAAATACTTCCCATATGACCATACTGATTCTCTTCATGAGTCTTTCCCTTAGGGCATTTGTTTGCATAATGCCCATACATTCCACATTTAAAACACTTAACAATTTTTGATGTCGTAGCAATACCATTATCCTCATCCCTGGTATTAACTGAACCTTTTCCTTTGCACTTACTGGCTTTGTGTCCTTCTTTTCCACACCCAAAGCATCTTCCAGTTCCTTTGAAACATTCTCATTGATGCCTCTTCCCACATGATTTACATAGGGGAAATTGAACTTTCTTTCCTCTATGATCATCATGAAACTCCATCTTTCTCTTATTAGCCGAGTCAGGAAACTTACCAAATTTTACTTTATTGATCATATTATGAGATTGCTGATTCGGCATAATAATGATGTTTGGACTTCCAAATCCCATTTCATTTGGTTGCTCATAAAGAATATCATTCCATTGTCCATCATTTCCTCCATTATCGTGAATCACCTTGTTTCCTGCCATTTTCTAAAACCCAAAAAGAATAGCGTGAGAGGAAAAAATCATGCTAGGGAAAACAACATAATAAAGGGGGAGTACCTTGAACATCTAACATCTTAGGTTTAATTCTATGATTGTTAGCGTAGTTCTAGTACTATAACCTATACGTATACTTAACCTTAGGGACATCCCTAGACATACCTTAGAAATATCTCTAGGGATCTCACTAACGTTTTCGCATCCTAGTTTCCAAAGGTTGACTAAACCTTTCCTCTGATACCAACTGTAGAGACCCGAAGCCTGACGTACATAGACTTTACATTACTTTTGCGGAATACTTAGTACATAACAAAAACACACACACACAAGGATCGTAATAGTTTAGTGTCTTTGGAAACTCGGAACGTAATCTTCTAATCGTGGTGAAAGATCTTCAATATCTCCCATAAAGATCTTCCCCTTTTTTTTTACCTAAAACCTTTCTTTATATCCTGGGGAAAAGAAAACATAAAAGGGTGAGCTCAAATGCTCAGTAAGGGTATACAAAAGAAATAAAAATCATATCATATCTTTTTGAAAATCATAACCTGCAAAAGAGATCATAGTATCTTAACATGGAACAAATCATAGAAGTGAAAATGAGATCACCATAATCATAACTTGAAACTTGAAACTTTGTGGCATGCACACATAATCATGGAAAATCATTTCTTGTTAGTCATGACTCATTGCCAAGACTATCTTAGTGGACAAAGTCCCTTTCTGAACCGAGTTCACTCCTCGTTTCAGTCCTGTGTCACTGAACCGAAATAACCTTCTGTTCCAGCCATGTCTATCTCATGAGATATAAAGTCTTTACCCAATGCATTGGAGGGAGATATAGGTCCCACCCATCTTATAATGAATCCTTTCTTATGTGTGCCACATAATCATAAATCATAATTCATCGCATAACACATGTAACAAAAATGGGATTCTTGAAACATCATGACATCATAAATCAATTCATATAAGATAAAGGAATTCATAAAAATAATTCCATCACAACATGATCAAATCAATGTAATAATAGGGATAAAAACAGAAACCTTTATTATCTTAGATGTAAAATAATTTTGATAAAACACTTGAACTCCATTCTTGAGGAAAATATCCTTTCTTCTTCAAAAACACTTTTATTTTCTTAATATGTCATACAATTATAAACTAAAAGAAGTTGATTAAAAATAAACTTGAAAACTTTTAAAGGAAGCTTCTTGGAAATAATGTTTTAAAAATCCATTCATGCCGTATAAGTTAAAAAAAACATTCTTCGTACTTTTGTCGGAAAAGTCAAAAAGTACCTCGTACGACAAAAGATTCCTTTCATACATATTACTAAAAACTCACTGAAGGGTAAAAATGGTTTTAAACAATTGTAGGTGGATGGAAATAATATTACATTTTGATGAAACATGGATGTGGATGATAAAATACACCCCAGTAAATACTTACGAATAAACAATCTCGGATAAAAAAATGAGATTGTGATATTTCCCTTACCCTGGGTCCAATTTGCTTCGTATGTGTCCGAACCTCCTCTTCTTTGAAGCGCCTCTTTGAGACCTCCTCTTAGGGCACTAAAATTGGTCTTTGAGGAAGACCAGAACCTCTAGGATGTTTCTAGGGAAGTGGAGAAGAGATTTTGGCAGGGGTTGGACGAGCTTGAGTGCTCATATTGGTGTGAGGAGGAGGGGGAGGAGGTGTCCTTTTATAGGGGAGGAGAGGGGCACCTTAGGAATTCTTAAAAATATTAATTTATAATAAATCTAACCCCACTTAAAAACCTCCAAAAATGACTCATATTCGAAGCTTATATGAGATAGGGTTGTAATCGCATCAACCAATCAAATTTAGACATGTTTGGATCTTATTTTAATCCTTATCAATTAGATTTAACTCTAAGTTAAATAATTTGACTTTTACCGTGTCTTTTTGTTTTCTTTCACTATATGGTTAATACACTTACTATAACATGCCAAACGAACCCAAAATTGTTTATTATTAATATATATATCCTTATCTAAGTCATTTGGCCGAACCTTATATTTTTAAGAATAAAATAACAATTAATAATATAATATTTGATTTAAAAACTATTTTGTGTCAATTTTGACACTATTTGATATATGATTTTTGTGAAAGTTATAACAGAATTAAATGTTCGAACCAAGTTGATTAAATCAACATTAATATATCATAGTAATCTATAAAATTAGTGGAATTCATAAAAATTCTCAAATTACATTTATTTTGGTGTTTATAACATCAATTATGTCAATATTTCATAAATAAGGTAATTACTGCATCATCTTTGTGTCATAAATTAATTAAATTATTTGATGTCTATAATTTAAAAATAAAATACCATTATGTAGGAAATCTTTTTAGCTTTCTAAGGAATATTTATAGTCGAATTTATCTTATGTATAACCCCATATTAAAAATGATTTACTTATTAAACTTTGATTTTAACTATTTTAACCCTTCTTTAAATAAATTAATAATAAATGTCCTAATCTAATCCAAGTGGGCCTAAATGGTCATATTTTATTCCTAAGTTTGTTTTTGGTCGAATTACACTTGTCCAATAGAATTAGTACATGTGTTTGGGTAATAGTAATATCATATTTACCCTTAGTTACCCTATTTACTATTAACCGCGGTAAAAAAAGTAAAAAGTTACTATTCACCAAAAAATTATTTTCATCTCATTGAACCACATTTTAGTCCTTGATATTAACCGTGTCTCTCGGATTTTCGAAATTCCATTCACAGAAGCGGCAAAATTATGTTTTATGAAAAATTCAGTTTTTTTAACTACCACTTAGTAGTTTCACTATTCATCAAAAATTGATGTTTTTCAGAACAATGCCAAAATTTCATCCTAAGCTATATTTCATATTCCGAATTCAAAAATGAAATCTATTTTACCAAATTCATAACATAGAAGTTTCATTAATTAATTTTATAATTAAATCCTGCTGTTAAAATAAATAGCGTGTTTTTAGGAAACAATATATATCAAAAGATTGACACTTGATTATGTCTGGTTTAAATGTGAAATTACAACCAATGACCAACATTGTATTAAATTGTAAAAATATATTCTAAATATACTTTAAAACCACTAAAATTAATAATTTATCACTATTAATTATTTCGATTAAAAAAGTTGTTTTTAATTATAATTTAGTAATTTTCACTATTCATCAGAATATGAAAGTTATCCGAAAAGTACCAAAATTTAACCTTAGGCTAAATTCGATACTCCGAATCCAAGAATGACGTTCATTTTGATAAATAAGATTTACAGAATTTTAAAAAGTGGTTATTATTATTCATAACGGCTAGTTTTAATAATATTTTAATAGCACATCGTTGTTTAGTGAAACTCGGTATTGCGTATTACACACGCTATCGAGGAAGGTCGCGATTGCGTGTAATGCAAGGCAAGACAAGGATGCGTGTTGTGCAAGCTCCTTTTGGTGTAGCGTAAAACACAAGACATTAGTGAAATAAAAAGAATATTTTTCATAAAATCTCGGGCTGTTACAATAACATCATATATAATAACTTTAAATCCATCCTTTATACATCCAACATATGGCATTAACGAATCACATCACTTTGAGGGGGCGGTAGTCCGCACTTCCTTAAATAACGATATCGCGTTTACCCATAATGGAAACTGTAAAGGTATGCCCAAAATGAAAAATACATAAGCTTAAGGAAAACATAAACATATTATATATCTTATATATATATAGTGTCATCTTAATGGCCACCTTTGAAGGTGTTAAAAGAATGTTGAACAATCATCGTTTCAGGAGGCCGAAATTTTCCATCCACAGAAACAGTATGTTCTTTAACCATTAGATGTAGGTGTGTGAAAGTGTAGATCGAATCCTTCTTATAAAAACATCCTAGTATATTTATGATACTGTATTTGTTACAAAATAAATTAATAAAAAGAGTTTAGGGGGTTGGAGAAGCAAAATAAAACAAATAGACTCAAGTGAAGACATTACCTTAAAATCGGGTGACTCCCTTTGGTTTGAGCTCAAAGGCTTCCTTGGGAAGACTTCTGCCCAAAGTGAGGCTTCAAGGAGTAAGAGAGGGAAGTGGAGAGACAAAATGGGCAGAGTTTGGCCGAGCCAAAGGCTTTGGGAGTGTGGGTAAGGAGGTAGAGGTGGGGGCCTTTTATAAGAGGAGAGGAGGGGCACTCTTGGAAGGTAAATAAAAGCCACTTTATTTTAAAATGGTATTCAGATTTAAGAGGTCCCAAGTTGATGTGTTTCGAGGATAAGGTGATAAGGGTTCGAAATCCACTCATCCAATAGGTTTTGGACATGTTTAGGTCTTAGATATTACATTATCTTTCCATTTTATTTAAATCGTTAAATAATGAGGTCATCGTTGCATCATCATGATGTCATAAATAATTTAAATTATTTAATGTCTAAAAATTATAAAAAAATACTATGATGTAGGAAATATTTTTATATTTCCAATTATAATTTATAGTCAAAAAGATTATTTGTATAACCCCATGTAAATATTGTTTTAGTAAAACATTTCATGTTTGTCTCATTTTTACTTTAACATTAAATAAAAAGATATTAATGTAATTTTCCCAAAGAAGTTGCTTCATGGGGTCCCCAAGTTGACCCATGGGTTGTCTTGGTCGGCCATGACACATCCAATGAGTTTAGGACATGTTTCAAGTTCATTTCATATTATTAAAACCTTTTTTTACCTTAAACTACACTAATTACCTCTAATCGCGATTAAAAACTTAATAAGTTACTATTCACCAAAAAATTATTTTTTTCCCATTGAACCACATTTCACTTCTTAATGACGACCATGTATGTTGGATATTTGAAATTCAAAACACAAATATGGAAAAATTTCATTTAAACGGAAAAATCAGTTTTTATAAGTACCACTTAGTGGTTTCACTATTCATCAAAAATTGATGTTTTTCGGAAAAATCCCAAAAATTCAACCTAATATATATTTGATATTCTGAATTTAAAAATTAAGTCTATTTTACAAAATTCAAAACATATAAGTCACATTAATTAATTTAATAATTAATTCCCGCTGTCAGAGCAAATAGCATGTTTTTATGAAACAATAAGTATCAAAAGATTAACACTAGTTTAAGACTGATTTCAAAGTGAAATTAATTCCAACGACCACTATTGGATTTAATGGTAAAAATATATTCTAATTTAACTTTAAAACCAATTCAAAAGATAATCTAATCATATAAATAAATTAGATTAAAACGAGGTTTTGAATTAAAATAAAACATTTTACACTATTCATTAAAAAATGAACTTTATCAGAATGATACGAAAAATTTACACAAAGTAAATTTTGATGTCCCAATTCGTAAGAAGAGTTTTATTTGGTCCAAAAGGATGTATAAGAGTGGACAAAACTATATTGAATGACGGTTCTCCATCAAAAGGCGATAAGTGATCCTTTAGTGAAAACTAGGGCATATACGCCTACAATTGAATTCTTTCAGTATGTTATGCCTTTATCTTTTATTGGATAAATGTAAAAACATTTAAAAACATATATAATCATATTTTAGTTATTTCTATCCATTCCCGCCAATACAACGGCTACATGTTAACTACCATTTAAAATAATATTATTTTATTATTAGAGTGCAACGTAAGATTCCCAAGAAACTCGTTGTTGTGTGTTGGGTACAACATCGAGCATAGCGTCCCATTTAATGTCATATTAATATTTTATTCACAAATATGGATAAATATGAAAATGTAATATTCTTTATTTACCTTGGGTGTTACATCCTTCCCCCCTTCGGGAATTGCGTCCTCGCAATTTTTTAAAATTGAGCTTGGAAACATCCTTGAAAGTCCCACATCGGAACAAGAGTCGGTAAATCAATCACTTTAAAATAAAGGAAGATAAGTATAGAGGTCACCCGAGTTAACCCATATATAGAAAAACATGGACATGGAAGAAAAAGAAAAGGGTCATGTTCTTTAGGGAGAGTGATAGTAAACATGTCTAGGAGAAAGTTAACCATAAGAAAATCACAAAATTATGATGGGTTAAACGGTATTCGATTTCCCAGTAGGAAATGTTAATAGACAAAATTTTTGTTTTAAGTTACTTTTTATTGAGGAATTTATTCATAAGGAAATAGAATCACTTATCATGTTGACTTTCAACTTTTACAAGATTCCTTAATCAAACTCATATTTTTTTTCCAAAAGACGAGTATTTAGGGAGACTTGTTCGCATTAAGAGTACTATAATCAACTTCTAGAGAATCAACTAATCCACCAAAGAGAACTATATACATCCCATGTCTTTAGTCTTTAACCAAAACCAAAACCAAAAAGGTTAGTACAAGGTCAGATAATCCAGAAAAGGATAACCCATTAAAAAGAAAATCTATGCTTAATCTCCAAAATTTGTCCAACAAAACCCAAAGTTCAACAAGGACCATCCGATAAACAATTTGTCCATAAAATTATTCAAAGTAAACCAATCTAAGATTAAAACCCAAATATTTGAAGGATTTAGTCACATAGTCTTCCAAGTTAAATCGTAACATTTATCTCCAAACAACATCAGTTGCTCCTAACGTCTTGTATTGAAAAGTAATTAACCTAATCACATATCCTCAATGATAGGTTAATCATTTTCAAAAATAACCCAAAATAAAATTACTCTTAATTAATAAAATCATATAACTAAAAAGAATCAGTCAAAATAACCAGAGACTTCACGTAGTCTAGTGGTAGGTGATAAATACCAGTTGCACTTTGGTTGTGGGTTCGATTCCCACAGCTTTGTCCGACGCGACGGGTTGTCACACGGTCTGCATGTTGTCCTTTTTCCAAAACTATATAATTCCTAAATCATTCCCCAAAAAGAGATAAAATCATCAAAAATGATCATAACATATTTTAACCTCAAGTTTATCTCATGCCTTTCATTTTCCAGCATATCATATAATAACCCATAATTACCTCCAAAGTAAGGATCATATAAACTCTAATGGTTACCTTTATAATTATTACTTGAAATTCCACATCGATTGGTCATCTCATACATGATGCATTACCGAACATACCAAGGTTCAAGTGGTTGATCATGACTCCTTGATATTTGGTTTTGAACAACCACGAGTTTCCTCATTGAATCCTCCATTTTATCTAGTATCTTAATCAGAGAACCACCACAATTTCCTTCAAACCTGTTGTCTCTTTGGTGCCTGCTAGATCCATCCATTCACTAAAAACAGAAATGTCAGTGTGAGTATATCAACAAAACCATCATGTACTAATGAGGAAGGTAAAAACTAAGATATACTTACTCATTCACTTTATCTAAAACTAGGACTCTTTATGAAATCCTAACCATTATGGTAATGTCACTTATGCTTAAAGAATACCCTAACCTCTAAAGTTATCTAAACCGACCTTTGATACCAACTATAAGGCCCCAACATTAAACCTTACTTAATCTTGAGTTATTACAAGATTACGCATTGAGGATCTTTTAGGTTTAGAGTTTTAGAGAATTAGATCATGAAACTTGCATTACATTACACATTTAAACAAAGTGGTTACATAAAAGGCAATATTCATTCTTCCCATCAACGGAAACATATTTAAAAAAACACAGATTCTTTCTTGACACATCCTTGAAACTATCATCACATCATGTACCTTTCCCTTGATCTATGAAAAAATTTCAAAAACTTGGGATGAGCATAAAAAGCTCAGTAAGGGTTATAAAAATATGGAAAGGAAACATGAGTTCATATATACATAAGAATGAAATCATACTTTACCCATAAAACATAGGCACTTTAACATACCTCATCAAACCATGAATAAATCATAGAAATCATAAGACAAAAAGGTAACTTGAGACATTCATAACATTCTTACATAGGGAGTAACCCTCTTGGTTACGTTTGGAATACCCATCACAGTATATTCCCTAAATCTCTTCAGAGAAACCTTAGAGTTTCACTCCTTCATGTTACCCAATGCATTGGAGAGCCATATCGGGCTCACCCGCCCTTAGTTTATCACGGAACCACCCGTCTTCATAATAATGCCCAATAACCTCAACATAATCGTATCCCATAAAACATGCATAAAGGAAACATAACATTTCCACTTTTTATCACAAGATATCAATACGACATGTTGATATAAAAACATTATGAAAACCATTTTCAATACCAAAATAAAAGAAAAGTAAAACATGGTATTTATTTTTCTTGTAAAAAAGGAATGACTTGTAGAGGAAGCCGAGACTCAAATAATGGTCACGGTGGCGGAGAAGTCATTGTCGCAGCATATGTACGACAAAAACATTCCCTTTTTCATTTTAGTAAAATGATTCGTATAAAAAAATATTCCTTTTGCATAAATGTAAAAGTCAAAGGGGTTTATACACCATATAAAAGATGGTTGTGTATAAAAAAATATGCCTCAATGATAGGAGATTGAGATGAAGTACCATACAAAGACGGTATCCCTGGATTAAGGATAAATCAGTTACACAACTATGTGTGACAAACTAATACACGAAATATAAGTGGGTATTAAGTGTAAAACAATCAGAGGACATTCACACATAATCATAGAATGACATATTAAAGGTGTACAAGTTTATCCCAAATAATTGAAATTGGTTTAAGAAGTTCCCTTGCAAAAATTAGACTGCTTAACGGCATCACTTCAAAATTCAGAAAAAGGGTTGATGAGAGATAAAAAGGGGATATCATAACTTGGACATAAAATTTACATCAACAATGATTTAGAAGAACATACCGCAAAATAATATTATGTAAATTAAAATACATAACAAAATAAGTCTTTTAAAAAGAGGAGGGTGAAAGGTCCCCTTACCGAGTTGGGTAACTTTTGAAACGTACACCCCGTGGAAGAAGGGTCATACAATGAAGTTGTGAATACAAATAAATGAAATTATACTACACAAAGTGTATAATAATTGGAATTACATACACCTCTCAAAGGAAATTGTGGAAAATGTAGCATAAATCTCATGGGAATAAAAGTGAGATGAAAAATCCCTTACGAAAACTCGGCAGCCTAACAACGCCACTTAAAAATTCCCAAATGAATTGATGAGAGGAAATAGGGTCTCTTATCATATCAACATAAAGTTTACAGAAATAATAATACAAAAGAACATCCCCCAACATAACAAAGAGGATCTTAAAAGAAGTGACATAAAGGAGAGTACTTAAAAAGAAAGAGAGAGGTTGGATCTCTTACGAAAATTCGGCAGCCTAACGGCGCCACTCATAACTTCCAAAATGTATTAATGAGAGAGAATAGGGTCTCTCATTATATGAACATAAAAATTATAGTAAGATTAATATAAAATAACATCCCAATGACAATAAAGATGAGCTTAGAAGGAATGACATAAAAGAGCGTACTTAAAAAGAAAGAGAGAAGTAGGATCCCTTACCTCAGGTCCGACTTGACTCGATCGTTCTTTAACGTCCTGAATAATAAACCTGAGTTAATTTACAATTTATTAAAAACCTTTTTCTAGTTAATTATTTCTTTTAGATCACTTATTTCCATGTTATAAACATTATGTAATCATTTATGTTAATAGTGTTTGTTTTGTCGATATTTGGTTCTTAAGTCGAAAGTGGACTTATTAGAATTACATGTTGTTCGTGTGGTCAAATGTTCATTATATCCAGAATTATATTCATGATTTGGATATCATATATATCATATATATCCAGAATATTCATTTATTTATAATATTACATAATCATTTAGAGGTAAGAAATGAAATGCACCGTTCATGGAGACGGTAAGCCGTACGTACGCATGAACGCTACTTTCATTTCTATTTCATATTTTTATGGAATGGAATAATAATGATATAGATGTATATTATAATTCCAGTATAAAATCATATATAATAACTTTAAATCTATCCTTTATACATCCCACATATGACATTAACGAATCACATCACTTTGAGGGGGCGGTAGTCCACACTTCCTTAAATGAAGATATCGCGTTTACCGATAATGGAAACCATAAAGGTATGCCCAAAATAAAAAATACAGAAGCTTAAGGAAAATATAAACATATTATATATCATATATAAATATAGTTTCATCTTAATGGTGACCTTTTATGGTGTTAAAATAATGTTGAACAATCATCGTTTTGGGAGGCCGAAATTCGCCATCCACAGAAACAATATGTTCTTTAACCATTAGATGTAGGTGTGTGAAAGTCTAGATCGAATCCTTCTTATAAAAACATACTAGTATATTGATGATACTGTATTTGTTACAAAAGCAATGAATAAAAAGAGTTTAGGGGGTTGGAGAAGCAAAATAAAACAAAAGGACTCAAGTGAAGACATTACCTTAAAATCGGGTAACTCCCTTTGGTTTGAGCTCAAAGGCATCATTGCGAAGACTTATGCCCAAATTGAGGCTTCAAGGAGTAATATAGGGAAGTGGAGAGACAAAATGGGCAGAGTTTGGCCGAGTAAATGGCTTTGGGAGTGTGGGTAAGGAGGTAGAGGTGGGGGCATTTTATAAGTGGAGAGGAGGGGCACTCTTGGAAGGTAAAGAAAAGTCACTTTATTTTAAAATGGTATTCGGATTTAAGAGGTCCCACATTGATGTGTTTAGAGGATAAGGTGATAAGGGTTCTAAAAACACTCATCCAATTGGTTTTGGACATGTTTAGGTCTTAGATATTACATTATCTTTCCATTTTATTTAAATTGTTAAATAATGAGGTCATCGCTGCATCATCATGATGTCATAAATAATTTAATTTATTTAACAACTAAAAATTATAAAAAAACTACTATGATATAGGAAATCTTTTTATCTTTCCAATGAATATTTATAGTCAAAAATCGTATTTGTATAACCCCATGTAAAAATTGTTTTAGTAAAACATTTCATGTTTGTCTCATTTTTACTTTAACTTTAAATAAAAAGATATTATGGTCATTTTCCAACCAAAGTGGCTTCATGGGGTCCCCAAGTTGACCCATGGGTTGTCTTGGTCGGCCAAGACACATCCAATGAGGTTAGGACATGTATCATGTTCAATTTATATTATTAAAACATTATTTTTACCTTAAACTACTCTAATTACCTCTAATCGCGATTAAAAACTTAATAAGTTACTATTCACCAAAAAATTATTTTTATCCCATTCAACCACATTTTACTTCTTAATGACAACCATGTATGTCAGATTTTTGAAATTCAAAACACAAAGATGAAAACATTTCATTTAAATGGAAAAATCAGTTTTTATAAGTACCACTTAGTGGTTTCACTATTAATAAAAAATTGATGTTTTTCAGAAAAATCCCAAAAATTCACCCTAAGATATATTTGATATTCCGAATTCAAAAATGAAGTCTATTTTACAAAGTTAAAAACATATAAGTCACATTAATTAATTTAATAATTAATTCCCACTGTCAGAGCAAATATCATGTTTTTATGAAACAATAAGTATCAAAAGATTGACACTAGTTTAAGTCTGATTTCAAAGTGAAATTAATTCCAACAACTGCTATTGGATTTAATGGTAAAAATATATTATAATTTCACTTTAAAACCAATTCAAATGATAATTTAATCATATAAATAAATTATATTAAAAAGAGTTTTTGAATTAAAATAAAACATTTTACACTATTCATTAAAAAATGAACTTTATCAGAAAGATACCAAAAATTTTCACAAAGTAAATTTTGATGTCCCAATTCTTAAGAAGAGTTTTATTTGGTCCAAAAGGATGTATAAGAGTGGACAAAACTATATTTATTGACGGTTCTCCATCAAAAGGCGATAAGTGAACCTTTAGTGAAAACTAGGACATATACGCCTAAAATTGAATTCTTTCAGTATGTTATGCCTTTATCTTTTATTGGATAAATGTAAAAACATTTAAAAACATATATAATAATATTTTAGTTATTTCTATCCATTCCCACCAATACAACAGCTACATGTTAACTACCATTTAAAATAATATTATTTTATTATTAGAGTGCAACGTAAGATTCCCAAGAAACTCGTTGTTGCGTGTTGGGTACACCATCGAGCATAGCATCCCCTTTAAAGTCATATTAATATTTTATTCACAAATATGGATAAATATGAAAATGTCATATTATTTATTTATCTGGGGTGTTACAGTCATAATCATCACGCCATGCATCAGTTTGAGGTGAGGATAATTCATAAATATCCAAAATTACAATTAGATCATTTTAAGAATGTATCAAAACAATTATAATGTGTTTTCTTGGTTTTGAGTACATTACTTGTCTTTTTTACTAAAATGTCATTTTTAATCGGAAATACACACTTTGAATCATAACGATCAAATAATGTATTGGTTTTACATGATAATGATTAATTCACATAAAGAAGGATTTATTAGTTTATTTTCTAAGTTATAATGAAAATAAAATCACATTTTCTCAGTTTTCAGTGTGTGACACCTTTGAAACTAAAATGACAATTTTAAACTGATAATAAACACTTTGAGTCATACCAGTCACACCATAAATCAGATTGAGGTGAGAATAATTAATACAACCACCAAATGACTTATTATCATTTTCATAAAGTATATAAACGATCATAATCCTTTTTTTAGTCTTGAGTAGGCCAATTGACCTTTTTACTAAAATTTATGTCAATTTTAAATAAAATGAAATAATTGGTGTTATACGGTTCATGTTGTGTATCGTATTGGGGTTAGAATTATTAATAAACAACTCAAATGAATTATGTATCATTTTACTAAAGTCTAAAAATAATCAGAATCTGTTTTCTTAGTTTTGAGTATGCCACTTTTCCTTTTTAATAAAATGTCATTCTAAAGAGGAAACACACACATTGACTAATATCGATCATGTCATGTGTTGGTTTGATGTGATCCCAATTAAAACATGTCAAAAATAAATTTTGAATAGATTTATTAAATTATAAATACAATCTGAGTGTGTTTTCTTGGTTTTCAGTGAGTTACACTTTTGGAACTAAAATGTAAATTTTAAGTTGATAATGGACACATGGAGTCATAACAGACACATACTGTATCATATTTAGGTGTGGATGATTATTATAAATCCAAAATTACATATGTATCATTTACATCATGTATAAAAATAATATTAATTCTTTTGGTTATTTTTGAGTTGGTTAGTTATCCCTTTTAATAAAATTGATGTTAATTTGTAATAAAAATACATACTTGGAGTTATACTGGTCACATCATGAATTAGATTTATATAATAATGATTTATAAAATTCCCAACTGACTTGTGGGTCTTATTTTCTAATGTATAAATAAAATCTGAATATGTTTTCATAGTTTTGAGTATGTCACTTGTCTTTTTTACAAAAATTTCATTTTAAAATAGAAACATGCACTTTGGCTCATACACATAAAATTGTGTATCATTTTTATGTGAGATATATTACTAAACATCAAAAATTATTTATGAATCTATGTCCTAAATTATCAAAAAAATACTAACGTGTTTTACTTGTTTTTATAGGGTGAAAATTTTTGAACTAAAATGTAAATTTTAAACCGACAAGAGACACTTTGAGTCTTACTAGACACATCATGTATCGTATTGAGGTACAACTAATTTCTACACAAAAAATATTACTTATATAAAATTGAAAAAAATTATCAAAATAATAATAATATTTTTATTGGTTTTCAGTATGTATGTTTTCCTTTTTATTAAAATTAATTTTAGTTTTAAATAAAATGAAGCACTTTGAGTCATACTGGTCACATTGTGTGTCAAATTGAGGTAAAAATGATTCCTACACATCTCAAAGTATAAAAAAAATCCTAAATTCTATTGTTAATATAATTTCCATTTCCTTTATTTATTGAACATCCAATATTGTATATGGACACGATGTTATTAGCCAAAAACCTTTCTCGTTATTGAAATTTAGAAGAAGAGTGAAAGCACATATGACCATTAGATCCCAAGAACTCACAAAAAATGGGAATATATGCTTCCTATAATCTTTCAGATTTATACAATGAGGAAGGATTTTTGGCTAATAACATCAAATAAATATGAAGTGTTGGCAGTTCAATAATGAAGGATAATGAAAATTGTGGTGACATTAGCAGTTTGAAACATTTAATCTCTTTTGTGTCTTGTTTTAGACAATTAAATGAAAATATTAAATTATAAGAGATATGTGAAAATACTAATTATGTATTATATAAAAATGATATGAAAATTCACTTAAAAATAGTGGATAAAATGATTTCAAAATTAATTAAATTAGAAGTATGAATTCATCTTTTCAGAATGGTTGTATGCTTTTTTTGAGGAATTTCTTTATTATAATTATCTCAATTGCATGCTTGAGAAAAATAATACAACTATATGAGAAATCAATCCTTATTTAAGTAATTATAAAAAGAAACCAATTAAACATAAATATGATAGAATACATTAATTCTATGGATAATTATTTTACTATGAAAACATCAATATTAGTACTAAAATTTATCAGTGGAGAGAACTTGAGGGAATGTGATAAATTCCAACAATACAGGGGTGAAAAGGTTTTGAGGGAGAATAATTCCATGGATTTTTTGGTGTAGAAAGGGATGAAATATTGATAAAGAACCCCATATCCAACAAAATAATCAATATATATAAGGAAAAAATTCATATTTGAGTAATACTAAAAAGAAATAAATTAATCATAAATAAGAAACAATACATTAATTCTATAGGAAATGGTTTTACTATAAAAACATCAAGATTTCTGGAGTGATTGAGCAGTGGAGGGAACTTGATGGAAAGTGATAAATACTGACACTACAGGGGTGAAATGGGTTTGAGGGAGAGAAATTCTATAGATGTTTTGGTGAAGAAAGGCAAGAAAGATGATAAAACCACCCAAAATAGAAAAAATAATCCACCTGTATAATAAAACAATTATTGTGTGAGTAATAATAAGAATAAATAAATATAAAATAAATATGAAATAGTAAATTAATTATATTAATAATAATTTTATAGTGGAAACATTAAAATCACCTCTAGGATTCAGAAGAGGTTGCATCATTTCTCTTCCTGCAAAGGCAGTGGGGGGAACTTGAAGGAAAGTGATAAATAGAACACTACATGAGTGAAACACTTTTAAGATAGAAGAATTATGTGGATGTTATGGTGTATAAAGGAATGAAATATATAAAAAATATTCTAAAATACCTTAACTCTAAAGAGAATATTGAAAATTAAATCAATGTTTCAATATATAATTTTTTTGAAAAAATATGAAGTATATCGTAAAATTACCATTACATCTTCACAAAGGGTTTCCATTTTTATAATTATTTATTATGAGGTATTGGTAACATTATCATGTTCAGAAGAAATTTCCTACATGAGTAGTCAAACAATTAAATTATATTATGTTAATTTAGTAGAGAACATATAATATTCTACGGGAAAACATAGTATATTAAAAAATTATTTTACCTTCTCATTAAAATCTCATTTTTTAATGTTTTTCGCCATTTGGTTTCTCTATAGTGAATCTATATCCCCTATTTATGGTTCCGTCTACCATACACTATATTTTCTACATTGGGACAAAAAATGAACTGATTGTGATATCCCAATGAAAGGGCCATCCTCGACTGAATTTTCTTCTAACCCAAAATTTATTTGAGTCACCAGTAAGAAAATGGATCAATTATTGTTTTCTATAACTGAACAAAAAAATGCAAGCGCTGCCTGTGATTCCATTATGAACAGTTTTTCCCTTTCCCCTTCTACAATAAAATTCACCTTAACGAAGCCTATTTCATCAACATTCACTGTACTAAAAATTTTAACATATTTTTAGGGAAAAATCATCACTTAAACTATTGTATAATACAAATCATATATCTGTTTTATAATTACAATATATGATAGATTTTCCTAAATTTTATTTATATCCTTGGAACAAAATATGTTCATCTCTTCCACCACCAATGTAACACCACTATTTTTCATCATACTAGATTCACAGTGTTCATTTATACAGAACATATAACCATTTATTACATAACTACTATAGGATATAAAATTTGAATTTAGTCCCCTTGATAGCCATTGATGTTTTTCGGAAATTGAATTCATATTTTTTAAAAAGTTCTTATAAATTTGATCTCAGAACTATCCTATAAACTATTGATTATTTTTATTTTATATCCATCCTTCAAACCTTGATGTAATCAAATCTCTAATAATTTAATTGCGGGATGGAATGTATGGATCAACATATTCACTGTTATATAAAATGTAATGGTGTGCTTATTCTTGATATATTATGGTAAGTATAACAACATCTATTCTGAAAATCCCTTTTCTCATAAGGATTCTGTTGTGGCAAGATTTTGGGAGACTGATGCTATCAACATCTTATAGATAATCGGTATTAAATTCTATATATTCTTCAAAAAATACAATTTTTTAATATAACATCTTGGATGATTTCAATTCTTGAAATATCCTTTCAAAATTTTCATATATAGTTAAATGGGGTACATATATCTATAATAGACATAACCACATAGTTGAACCTCTATAAACAAGTGATTCATTTGGTGTACCATTATATCAATGGATTTTGGTGGGATAAACATCTCTAATATACATAATATGACTAAGAAATCCTCATTCATGGTTGGAAACTTCATTAGGTCTATATCTTTACTACATATGGCTTTGAAAAAATATTATATTCTAGTTAATGTATCCATATATTTTGAGACAGAATGCAATAAAAATCAATAGGCATTAAATATTGCATCAAACCATTATATTAATGAGATTTTAGTCTTTACAACATTAAATATATCATTGACACTATATTCTTGATATTTTATGAATACCCCTCTAGAAATTTTACAATATTAAGGAAAATAAAAAATTTAAAATTTTAATGTCTGGATAGATTTTAAGCTACTAGAGTAAGAAAAGTACACCCTTTACCCTTCATCGGTGCCAAATCTTCCCTTATCACCATGAAAATCATGACCAACCTAGCCTTGATTTCATATTTTGTTTTTCCTAGAACATTTAGTAATGTTCCAAAGAAAATATCAAATATATTTTTTTTCTATATGCACGTCATCATAAAAATTTCTCATATACAAAAATTTCTTATATGGTAATTCAATGAAAATTAATCTCTTATTACAACCTGATTTCATAAGTTTTTTGGAATTTTTTTTTCAAAAATAGTTTCAATATATTTTACTTTATAAAATAGTTGGTCACCCATTATTGGAGACAATGATAAAACTTATTTGATATTCCCAATGAATGATTTCATCTGTGATCGGTAAGAACATTAATTTTTCCCCATGTTTATCCCATCATTTATATCTCTGATTTATTCCAAGACAAATAAAATTTTCTTCTAACTCTTCCTGAGTGATTTTTCTTGAATAACAACAAATTAAACATGGACAAAAGATTTGATAAGGGTCATATAAATGATCTATTTTAAAATTTATGAAATATTTAAATCCATATTCATATTATTTTTTCAAATGGTTATAATGGATCTATTTTTGATTCATATGAATCAGTCTGGATTCATAAAATATGTTTTTTATAATAAATAAATAAATACCTATAAGTTATTCAATATAAAAGGGGAAATGTATATATAATTCTAAAAAGGGAAACTGAACATTTTAATTTTTTCAAATAATTTCAATATAATTTGAAGAAAATGAGTAATTAAATTTAATAAAATAATTACCCCCTAATGGTAGGTGTTATCCTATGAATCCATCCAAAGGTGAATGTTATATACAAATATCATCCTTATCATCTCATCTTTTGAATAGTTATCCTTTCATTTTTTTGTTTGGAAGCCATCACCCATCTCCTGTGGAAATGGACCTATGTTTCTTGAAATAATATATATAGTAGTCATCTATAAGATGACTACTACTAAGATTAGTAAATAAATGATAAAATAGACGGGGGTGATTCCCAACCAAAAAATTGTAATAATAAATATCAGGGAGATGAAGTCGATGAATATGAATGTTTTAATCCACATGTTTCTATAAAATGGGTAATTCTTCCCATTTGTGAAAATTAAATGGATGGTAATCAGATATTTCTATGGGTGGAACAAGAAATAAATATAAATGAAAGATATTTTTTAAAAATATTAAAGTAAAATATACATAGTGTTTATTAGATTCATGATAATATAAATAAATTCATTTTTAAGAATTATTAATTACTGGGTTAGCATTTCAAAGATGACTATATTGTTACACAGTTATAAAAAACTTTCCAAACCATTTCTTTATTTGGGGTTAGTAAAAATTTATGGTAACAGTGTTTGAAAGATGAAATTTACTTTTGGTAGTGAAAAATTGATCATATTATATAGTGAGATAGGTAAATACCTAATTAATAAGGGTTAGTTTAGATTTTTTTCTGATAAGATAAAATGTGTTGATATTTTTTACTAATTAGAATGGAGATATTGTTAATAATTAATATAATGATAAAACATTAGTGGAAATTAATTTTTAATTTAGTTTAATTGGGGGAGAACACATGGTTGAGGTAGACTCATAATAAGACACTGATGGTGGAAAAAAAGAAGAAGGATTATCAACTACTAGAAATAAAAGAATGGTTGGAATAAATGAATAAAATGTCATTGGTAATCGAACATTTATTTTTGGAATATTATAGTATCATGACACTATAAAAAATGTAAATTTTTCATAAGTAGAGGATAAATCATTTAAAGAAGATGGAAATGAGGATAATTTGATAAAATCTATACATGAGGAGCTTGATCTGAATAAACAAATGTGACACGGGAAACTGTTACAAGGGTATAAGACACAAAAGTTTTCAAAACCAAGTGGGTGTTCTGTAGTAAACTCGTTTACTATGGAAAAGTGTATCAATATAATGAGTGGATAGTGTGAAAGGGGAATTATTATATCAATGTAATTTATATTTATGATAAATTTACACCCATAACCTGGTGGGAAACTACTTAAATTTTCTTGGCTATTTCAGTGATAATGTAGTAAAAAGTACACCAAATGGATGTCAAATATATGTTACTCTATGGGGTTGTTAAGGAAGAGTATACATTGAAAAAATTGATGAGTTTATTATATATGAAAAATTAAAGAACAATTTTATAGTTAAAAAATTCTTTTTAAAAGATAAAGAAATCACTGAGGAACTGATATTTAGGGTTCGATCAATACCAAAAAAAGACTTGTTTTTAGTGAGGTAGAGTTGATCACAACCTATACATTTAGAAGGAGATTGATCAATGGATATTGGTACTCATATATGTCGAAGACATAATATTGAATGATTGGACAAAGAATAATGAATTCTTTTTATGGATCATATGTGGTTTGATATCGAGATGTCTATGATTGGAGAGTTAAACATTTTACTTGGTTTATAGGTTAATCAATGAAATCATAAGACAAATGTTTCTCAATAAAAATTTGAAAAATAAGTTCCCATGTGATTGGAAATGGAATATTCGAAACAAATGAAAACATCAATAGCTATATGGATGAATTTTTCAATAGTTTATGATAGCAAAGATATGGATTTCTTGGAATATAGGTATCGAGAGCCTGTTATACCTCATAAAAATATGACCTAACTTTGGGTTTGATATATTTCAATTTGTAGTGTACTAATGTTGTCCCAAGGAGACACACATGGTATTGGAGAAGACAATACTTCAATATATCTAAAAAACGGATAGTTTTGGGTTGTTTTATTATAGGATTGTGGAACTAGAGTTGTTGGGATACACAAATATGTGTTGGGAAGGTTCATTGGATAACCGAGTGAAATTAGTGGTGTTGAAAACATGAATTTAATTCAAGCCTTTGTTTCATTCGACCCTTGAATCATTCGAGCCTTGGATTCGAGGCTTGGAATATTTGATGCCTTGATTCTAGCGTAGATTTGAGCTTGGATTCGACAACACGAAGTGTCAGCAACAAGTGGCTTCTGTTGAGAGCTTCAGATATCATGAATTGGTTCGTGATGGTTAGGGTTCTAAAAACAGATCATGACACTTTAATCAGTGCTTCCAAAAAAGTGTTGATAGAGATAACTTTTTCAGCGCTTAGTTAATAAACATTGATAAAATAAATATTAATCAGTGCTAAAAAAACATTGATAAAGATTCATTTTATCAGCGCTTATAACTTAAGCGATGATAAATAATTTATAATTATAATTTTAGATGAAAAAATTTGTAACAATATTTATATAATTATATATACCATAAATATATTATAATTTAAATAGTTTTATTATAATGTTATAATTATTTATTTGTAATTATATAAATACTTTTCAAAAAAATAATATTTATGTCATTACATATATATATAACTATATATATAATATGTAATAAATATTTATAAATATAATAATAGAAAATATATTCATTATTTAAATAATTTATTTACAATTTTATAATTATTTAAATATAAATAATTTTTTTTATAATTATACAAATACTTGTTAAAAAAATAATATGTACATATTTATAATTATAAATGTATAAATATAGTAAATAAACATTTATCAATACATTTATTTAATTTTTTTTAAATTTTTTGTCAACATTGTTAATTAATATTTAATCTTAAGTGTATGAATATTAAACATGAGTGAAATTGAATAATTAAAAATGAATACACTTTAGCGATATTGAAAAAATAGATATGTCCTATTAATTTAATTTAAATTATTAAAAAATATAGATATATATTGAAATAAAGATGAATACATATTGAAAATATTAAAACATACTAAATATATATATATAATAAATATCAAAAATTGGATAACTTTTCAAAAAAATAAAAAATAAATAATAAAAAGTAAAAAAAATATGAAAAATAAATAAATAAAACCTAAATTTAATAATATTAAATATAAATAAAAAATTACCTATAAAATAGAGATTATATTAAATATTTCTTGTAAAAATAAATTCAAAAATGAAAACTAAAATTTGAATAAATTACATAAATATTAGGTGTATGTGTTTCTATATAAGATTTCATTAATTACTAATTTTTTTGCGTGTGTTCATTTTATATTAAAATGAATTAATTAATTATATGTATGAAAAATCAATATAACACATGTTTTATATTTTTTAAATTGAAAAATTAAACAACTTTTAATTATGTTCATTTCTCAATGAAATTAGTCAATATTTTTAATTCATATTAATTTTTAATTATACACCATTATTCACTAAATATATGGCTGTTAACTATAATGCATAAATATTTTGTATTATATAAATCACATTTATATACATTCATATATGTCTATATATTTATTATATACTATTTATTGACATTATCAATAATTATTTAATTAATAAAATGTTTAATAATTTTTTCAATTTAATTTTTTGAATTTTTATTTGTTTAGTTTTCATTTTACATATAACTATATATTTAATATATATTTTTTTATTTGTATTTATAATTTTTATATATTATAATCAATTTATTCATTATTATCAATAATTTTTTAATTATTCACATTTTTTATTTTTTTAATAAATACAATTTTATTTTTTCTTCATTTGTTTATTTCATTATTTCAAAACCCTATCATTATTAAAAAGGAAGTAATAAAGTATCCATTTATGGGTGCGAAATATAAAGCACTGATAAAGGGTATCCTTAATTAGTGCTAAAAATAAAGCACATATAATGTGGGTCTTTGTGAGCGCTAAAAAAGCGCTGATAAAGGGTACCTTTATCCGTGATATTTTGCTATTGCGGATAAAGTTCGGTGCCGTTAAATGCCTATTTTGTAGTCGTGCCAGTCATGGTGATATGAAATTTTTTTCTTATAAAGTTTATTAAAACAAATATTACATTCTTACCTTCAGTAAAAAGTGTCACGTTTATAAAATGACAAGAAGATTCAATTTACACCTATTTATAGAAATTCATACATGGGTCAAAATTACATTAATCAATAATTTAATAATAGTAAAAAAATTCTTGAAAATATTTCTAAAGAAAATATGGACATGAAAGAAAAATATTGCTGATTGAATACATAAACAAAGTCAATTTCACTTGAATACAATATTATTGAATTTTGAGTACTTAAAGGGAGGAAAATGAATGTAAAACTTGTAATTTATAGAAATAATCAATAGAGAATAAAATATATAGGGATTAATATAAAAATATCATATAATTCCCTAAAATAAAACTTAATCATAAATAATCCTGAATAAGGATGAGATAATGAATTAAACCATTACCATAGGTCCGATTTGCTTCGTAATTGATTATGACCACATATATAGTAAATTAAAATTTATTATACATAGATACCATTAAAATAATAACATAATATCATATATTATCCACTTATAACATTTAAAAATTCTTTTATTAATAATTCCTTATTAAAATCATATTTTTATGAGTGTTAATTGTTTCATTTAATAAGTATGTTTTGGTTCAAAATTTTTAGTCCTTGCATATTGATCATGGTTTCATAATCTTTGGAATATTGATAATGATATAAATATAAATTATTTGTAATAAATTTTCATTATATATATATATATAATCATTATTAAAAGAAATAAATGAAAATAAAATCACTTTTCTTCTTAGAGGTGGTAGTCAACACACACTCACAACTGATGTTATCATTTTCTAACAGGTTAATTGGTAAGAATGTATATGGAATATTTTATTTTCAAAATAAAATTAATTTTATAAATATCAAATATAAAAATTATATCTATATTAATAACTATCCATTAATGGTGCTTATAAAAATGAAATACATCGCTTTATGAGTCAATTGTCCACAGATACACCTGAGAAATTATTTCATTTCCCATTTGATGGGTAACGTTATTAATACTATAACGACCCTGACCATAGTTGTCCAGATCTAGTCATTAATTTATTACATTGGAATAAGATACAGGGAATCACATCCCAAAGGATCTAATAGCTTAATAGTCTTCGTAAACTAGATACATACTTGAATTAAATATAAATCTGAAAACATAAAACACACAAAGTGTTCTCTTTGAGAAAACCATTATTCCACTTAACAAATCCTGCCATATCAATCACAATATACTTCCTGGAATCTTGGGGAAATAAAACATAATAAAGTGGTGAGATAAAATTTCCAGTATGGGTATTCATATGGTAGAAGTTATCATGAATAAATAAGTATAATCAATATGGTAAGGTAAATTACTTAAAAAAAATTCTATTTTAAAAATAAATTAACAATAATAGGGTTAGAATAATTGATGATTGAATAAAGACATATAAATAATCATACGATCGTGAAACTTATCCACATATATTGTAACTAATAAAATAATCAGAAAGACATTAATAAATGATCTCATAATGATGAAATTCATAATTACATATATGTGACATATAATTTCAAGACCACTAAAAAAACTATTAAATCACTGAGTAGAAACCCATAAAATTTGACCAACTAATTTGTATATTGAGACCTATCAATGTATCTAGGGGATATCTCAAACTAAAACCCACCCATCACTTAATAAGTCCAATTTATTCGTCTTATAAAAGCGGTCAAACATATTCAAAATATACATTTTAATTGATAAGCCAACATAAAAAATGTAAACACTTACCCTAATCAAATAAATATAATCATAAACCATATAGAATATTAAGGCGAATAGTGAAATAATTGTACATCCTCTGTTAAAATTATCATCAAACATTCAAATAAAGAATATGGATGATATCAATAAAACAGATCCCTATTGGATCATTATTACAATAAAGGATTGATGACATCGATAAATACAAGTACGATAAAAATTTCATTAAAAACATTCTTAAGGAAAATATAATTTACACTTTCAAAATAACCTTTTTTTTAAAATTTATTTCTTTTAGATAATTTCATTTTAAAATAAACTTTTAAAATTATAAATTAATCTTCCAAAACATTTTGTTTTCATGATGGTATAATTTTTTTTCATACCATACACGTTAAAACAGAGATTCCTTTCACATTTTTAGTAAAATTAGAACAAGATTTTCTTTTTCAAAAAGATTGGAAGATTTATATAAAACTTTTATGAAGATAATAAAAATTGGGTAAGACTTTATTTAATAAATAATTTTAAAAATTTAAAAAATATTCCTGAAACCATTTTTATAAAACATTTTTTTGATGGGAAAATATTTTTGATTAAATAGATAAATAAAGTGAGTTTTTTTTAAAAAAAAATATGAATTACATTAAGTATCAAGGAGTGAAAAATGGAACTATTACATGAAGATTTATTGAATAATCATAGGATAATAAAATATATTAGTTTTAATATAGAAATAAATAATAATTATTCCAAAGGATATTTAAACATAAACTATCCCACATAATGATGATGTTGTTAACTAACCCATTTCACTTTTGTTACATTTGAATCCTAATACCTATGAAAGAAGTTACTTAAAATGAAAAATTAAATATATTTAATAGAAACATATTTATGATAAAAAATGTCCCAAGGGTCATTATATACACCATAAAAAGTAATAAATGGTGAATATGGAAAATGTCTCACAAAATTAAAAGTTATATGAGAAACCCTTACCTCAGGTAAAACATCTTTATTAAGGGTCATAACCTCATTTATAATAAATATTGGTTTGTTATACATATATTACATAACCATAATAATATATATCATAAAATATATTATTTACTTATAGTCCTTTATCACCCATTTATCAACTAATCTTTTCAAATATCAGTGTTTCTGGGGATGATTAATTTATTTTCATGTATGTTTTAGTTCAGTAATTTTGTTCCTTTTTATTTGATCATGGTTAAATAATATAATTTTTTTGACCATTATTTAAATATCATATATATTCATTATATATATATTTAAAGTAATCTCTTAAAGTTTGAGATAATATATGGATTACACCGTTCATAGAGATAGTATACTATACATACGCATGAATGCTGTTTCCATTTTTTTGAAGGATAAAACAAAAAAAATTCATATTTCCATAATAATAATAAATTCATATATATAATTTACATTAATAATGTACAACTTAATTATCATCCATGTATAAATTAAATGAAAAAAAATTCACATTGTTGCGTAGAGGTGATAGTCCACACATGAGCATGGGCGATGTCATTGTTTTCAAATGGATTGGAAGGTAATAAGTTATATGAGATATTATATTTTCATAAGTATTTTTAGATCATAAATATCAAATATATTCATTAACATTAACCTTAATTCCTTAATATTTCGTGTTAATGAAAAATAAATCACATTGCTTTACAAGGTGGTAGTTCACCGTACACAGGAGAGACGTTATCATATCCCCCACATAAAGGGAAGTAAGAGGGTATATGTGATATAATTATTAAATAAGAATAATAATTTCATAAATATCATATAAATATGTTTAATTAATAATTATATTCATCCTTTACTCATGGCTATGGAAAATTAATTACATCAGCTCGTGAGGCAGTAGATCGCCGTATGCTCGATCAATGATTTTGTTTTCCATTTGATGGAAGAAGAGATGTATATGTATTAAAAAATTAACATAATAATATATAATAATATATTATATTATGTTTTTATTATATTATCATATTTTAATGAGGTTTCACAGATATGGATGAATAAATAAAATAAATAATCACATTTAAGAATTTTACATCTTCTTCAGAGATCCTCTTTTGATTTATGCCTAAACCCTTTTTAGGAGGGATTAATAATAAAAATCAGGACTATAGAATGTTGGGATGGAATTAATTAAGGTATCTAGAAAGGTATTTTCTAATCCAAATGGGTTTGGAAGTGTTAAAAAGGGAATTTATTTGGTAGCCTTTTATAAGTGGGGGAGAGGACATACATTGAATTTTTGAAAATATAAAGTGATACTGACATTTTTCTCATTCCACAAGCCAAAAAATGGGTTATTATCAATTCATAAGGATTATAAGGCCTAAATATGGCCATAAAATGGGGGTTTTAAATTATTATTTCATTTTAAATGCTTATCCTCTTATTTTACCCTTGGTAAACCCTTTTTTACCTTAACCACAATAAATAATTTTTCTTATTTCACTATTCATTATTGTCAAAAATTAAGTTTAAATTAATAGATCATATAATTTATTGTTATTAGAATTATTAAATTCAATTTTCCAAATTCAAATCATAGAATTAAAATAATTTAATTTAATTTTAAACACTAAACATAATGAAAGGGTAGTTTTCTAATGAGAAAATTATCATAAGTATAGATTGTTTTAATATAAAAACTAAATATAAAATTGATCAAAATGAAATAAATTAGTTATATTTTAATATAATTTAACTAATAATAATTTAAAAAAATATTAAAATATAATTTAACTTTGTGAGTAATTTAAACAAAAATGCAGTTTGTAAAAAATAGTATTTTTCACTATTTATCAAAAAATTAATCCATTTGGAAAATTATGAAAAATTAACCAAAGATAATTTGGACATCTAAATTTAATAAATGAATTTTTTCTATCAAATAAATTTTCTAAAAATGTGTTAAAATATACTGTATATTATTTGCATAAAGCAAGACTAGCCCGCCTATGAAAAAAATAATGTGTTTTAGAAAACATTTTTTTCAATTTCATATGGTTATTATTTTAATTATAATAAATACATAAACATTGAATTTATTTTATAAAAGGTTAAAACATATGATTTTTATAATTTATTATTATTATTATTATTCATACCTTCCCACATTACATTTATGTTATAATGGTCATGTTTAAATAACAATATTTTGTAGAATAACCCATTTTATTTAAATATAGTGTTTTGTGCATCACAAGATATCAATTATTTTGAATTTATTTAAAAAAAATATTTGATAATGTCTGAGAATGTTATATATTATATTATATACTTGGTTTTGCGCATCATCCTTTTTAACAAATATGATATTCCTTTTTTTAAATATCAGGGTTTTATATTTTACCTCCCTTAAATAAAGTTTATCCTCACAATTTAATATCTATCATAGAAATTAATGGTTTGAAATTTGAAAATACATTTTTAGAAACCCACATAATAAAAATTCTTAATAAAACATCCCCTTGATTAAGGAGAAATGGAAGTACAAAGGTCATCTAGAATATCACATAACTAGGTTTCCATGTAGGATAAAATTGTGGGGAAGTGAATATATAAACATTAAAGAATAGAGTAATGCATTATAGAGAGTGACTGAGATCATTTATACCAATAAAGTGAGTGATAAGTTGAAATTTTAGGTCCTCAAAACCATAAATATTAGTTTAGTTAAAAAAGAAATTTTATGATTCATATATAAAGTTCGTAGGATAACATTTTTTGTTTGAAGATAATTTTCCTATAGTGGAGGATTTATGTTACTATCATGATAGTTAACACAATAAAATATAATTACTTACAATATTTTTTAGAATAATTTCATCTTATGGATGTACACAATTTATTAATCAAATAAATGAATATCCAAGATGATGTTTTCTAGTTATGAAGCACTGAATTTAATTTTTAATTTATCATAAGATCCATAAAAGAGTAACAATCTATTCTTATTATCTTTACTAAGACCAAAATTTTTTAAAAAATTTATCCAATATAAAAAATTAATATCAAACACCTCAATAGGAACTCAAATAATACAACATAATCTAGTCCATAATTTCTTAACCTTAATACTCTTTCAAAATATCTCTGACCAAATTCAAAGTCGAAGAATTTATAAGTAAGGTCACTAAATCAAAATTCTATTCCCCATACAATATAAATGGGATATTAATATAAAATTTCAAATGTATGAATAACATTATCACCATACAAAATTAATTAAAACCTTCATGCATCCAAAAATAAAATCTCATACTGTTGAGTATATTCCATTTCTATAAATACAAACATGCAGTAAAATCTATCCAAAATAACATAAACCATATAATAACTAAATAATTTCAATGTCACCAATAATATTCCATAAACATATATTTATCATTATTATCTTAAAAGAGATAATATATTAATGGAAATATTACCTCATTCATGTATTTTCCAAGATGTTAAACTTTCCACTGAATCACGTTTTTTGGTTATTGGTACCATTCAACATATGCTATCAAATCATTAAAGAAAAAGTATTGCAATAAAATTATTATATATTGAATAATTCTTATAACTAAAATATAATTTATATTAATACTCTGATAAAATATTTTTTAAATTTAATCATAATTACATTAATCATCCCTTTTCATCTGTTGTTATTACATAATATTAAATTTGATCCCTTAGATTCTTTTAAGTTATATTCCTTTAACACTTAGGGAATTCATTTACATAGTGAAACATCTCCTTAAAATTGAATCATTGAACTTTGAAACATCATTTCTTTCACATTAAATAATGATAATTGTGGTATTTCTCACTGAACATATAGAAAACTCAAAACACCTTCAACTAATTACCAGGGTGTTTGTTTCCATAATTATCCCATAGTAAAAATCATTCTTTACCTTATTCCCTTTATCTATTTACTGTTCTTTCATTCCACTCTTATCTTTATTTTTTTGAATCCATTTGACATGTATAATTATTTCTATGTATTTATACTAAATTATACCCTCTCCTCATTTGAAGAGAGAGTTTGAGATACTAGTGTGTATCAAAGAACTAGATTAATCCAACAAAGGAAATGATCAATATTGCTCTTTGGATTATGTATATAGTCTATAGCTTTCCTTAATGACCTTGTAATGTTTTCTTCATACATAGAAAAATTTTCAACTTCATTTTGTCTTAAGATTAGTAATATTATTTCAATATCTACTTATTTCTCAAGAGGAAAATATGTTTCCAAGAATATTACATTAAAATCCTTCCATTCCATGTTTTTATTTCTTCTCCATCCTTACTATTTTGATTCAATGATTACCATTGATCTAAATTTCTCAAGGGATGATAAAATTCAATGATATTTTTCTCCCTTTTATTGATTCCCAAAGATATAAATATATTCTCTACGTAAATTATCCATTTCTCACATATAAATAGATTTTTAGCCCCATTTTATGATTGTGGGTTCTGACGCATGAAGCGGTCTAACACTATTACACCACATGGTGGATCGACAGGATACTTTATACTTGAAAGGTTCTTTCTCATAACTAGAGTCAGCTTACCCAAGATGGTTATAATTTCTTCAGTTCCACCTGTAGTACCATCTCCAACTTCATTAACTTTACTAGGAGGGAAATCACTATATATGGTACATGCATTGATACTATTCCTATTCTTTACACTGGGAACCATTTCATAAAAATGTAATATACTATATTATGTCATAAAATTATGAAATAGAATATATAATCCAAATATTATTGATAGAATTAAAATAAATTGAAAAATTTAGGCATATCCAATATCATAATCATAAACATGGTTTCTTTTAGAAGGTTTTTAATTTCTAAAGATATTTTTCATATAAATTATAATAGGTTTTAAAGAAAATATAAATTACCCAAATCATAAACCTCAAAATTTTGAAACAAGGTTCACAGTAATGCCTATTGTCATCTTCTAGGTAACACTTGATTCAATTTTGAATCTCTTTTTTCAGAGTTATTACCCCTAGGTACATCTGTTTGAGAAACACATCCACCTATAATACCCAAAAGAGGAAGTATTTATAGGAAAACCATGTAATCTCTACCTTAACAAAAATTTAGTATTTTATTCTCTACTAATACTTATCCTTAAATTAATGGATAGGGTTATATTCCATAATCTATGTTTTCTGAAATCCAGTCCACATGGTTTCTAAATAAATTTATCTGATACAAACTATATAGAACTCCACCCAAGTATCTCGAAGATAGTAGTTACTTTATTCTATTGGAATACCCTGTAAGAAATTTCATCCCCAAGGAAAAAATATTTTATTATGATTTTTCAAATATAAACATATTTTTGTTTCACATACATTTGAAAACATAAACTACACCAAGTGTTTTCTTTGAGAATGTCATTACCCCCCTTAGCATATCCCACAAGAAATGGAAATTAAGATGTAATATGTGATAAAATTTCTATAAAATTAAAATAATGTCATAAATATTATATCAATATGTTAAATCCATCATTATATTTATATTTTAAAGGTGGTTATGGAAAACAAATTACATTTTTTCACGATGCGAAAGCCAGCTACACACATAATCAACGATTTATTTTCCCATTTGACAAAATTGGAGATGGATATTTGTTATAACATTATGATATCAATAAAGAAATATATAAAATATTATACTATTTTTATATTATGTTAGTTTAAAAACTTTTTAATTAGGTGTAAGAGGAAATAAAACAAATTATCACATCTAATAATTCTACCTCTTCTTCAGAGAGCCTCTTTAGATTTATACCTAACAAATTATTAAGAGGAATTCATAATAAAATAAGTCCTCTAGGATGTGGGTAGGGAAGTATTTAAGGCATTTCTATAGGTATTGGATAAAACAAATGGTTATGGAATTCTGAAAAAGGGAGGATATTGGAAGGCCTTTTATAAGTGAGGGATAGGACACACAATGAAGTTTTAAGAAGACAAGGAGGCAATCATGTTTTTATCATGTTATAAGACTTAGAAAAAGATCATTATCAGTATTTAGATAATACAGGGATTAAATATTTCCAAAAAATGTGTTTTTAAAAATTTATTTGTTATTTTTACCATTATCTTCTTAGTTTAACCCCTTGGAAAACCCATTTTTACCTTAACAATGATAATTATGTTTTTACAATTTTCACATTTTATTAGGGTAAAAAAAATTACATTAACCTCATTTTATAATATAATTTATGATTATTTTAAAAATAGAATAAATTTTTTAAAATTAAATTCATATAAGTGGCCTAATTCAATTTAAAATTAAATCGTATATGCAATTAAAGTGATTTAAAAAAGAGAAACTTCTCATAAGAATAGAATGTTATAATACAAAAATTTAATTTGAAATTGATTCCAATGAACTAAATTTATAAAAATATAATATAATTTAAATAATTTAACTTTAAAATCAATTTAAAATATAATTTATCTTATAATATAATTTAATCAAAAATGTAGTTTCCAATATAAATCATCAGTTTTCACTATTAATAAAAATACCATATTTTTATAAAATTATCTAAAATTCAACCACATATATTTTTCACATATACCTTAAAAAAATTAATTTTTTTTTCATATAAATTTTAAAAAATTTATAAAATTAGTTCTAAATTATTAGCCCAAAACATAATGAAACCATCTTTTAGAGAAATAAAAATTTTCAGATAATATTTCTTTCTCTTTAAAATAATTATTATTTCATTTCTAATCAATAGATAACCATTGAATTTGATTTATTAATAATTAAACCATATAGTTTTCATTATTAAATTATTATTATTCATTCTTGAGAATGTAATGACTAGGTTGTAATCGTAAAGATCAAATATTAATATTTTAATAGATTATTTCATTTCATTTAAACCCAATGTTACCTGAATAAAAATATATAGAAGAGATTTAATTTATTTAAAATCAAATATATCCCAAAGTATCATGGTATTATATTCTCTTGTACTCTTGGTGTTACATGTCATCCATGATAAAAAACGTGATGTTCCTCTTGTGAAATCCCATGAAGTTACAAATAAATATTATACTATAAACATAATAAAATATTAATATATAGGAGATACATATGTAATATAATCATCATGGTTAGTAAAACATTGAATGAGGTATAATAATAAATAAAATAAAAACACTTAGTTAAGATTTATACCTCTTCTTTGGAAAATATACTTGGTTTGTAACTTAAGCATTATGAGGTTAATATTTTGATAAATAAGGGAATATAAATAATGGGGAGGGTCTTTAGAAAGGTATCTGGGTAGGAATTGGCCAATATTAAAGTGTCATGATGTGTGATGGATAGAGGTGAGGTGGTGTCCTTTTAAAAGGGAAGGTGAGGACACAGTTGGGATTTTTCAATGGATTAAAATATATTAATGTCTTACTGAATAAAAGTAGTACCAAAATTAATAATATTCAAATATAATATGTTATAGTGTCTAAATATGACTATATAATAGTATTTAATCATGTTTTTAGGTAATTTTAACCTTTATCATTTTAAAATTTTAACCCTTTTAACATGTTTTATCTCTTACCATGATAACTACTTTTATTTAAAAACATTACTATTCATAATCATAAAAAATGAAAGTGGAATCATTAAAAAATTTGGAAATTATGATTAAAAATATGGATTGCATTTTATAAAATTAAATTTCTTTATTTCTAGAATTTAATTTTAAAACAAACCTCTAAAAAGTGACGAAAACAATTTTTCCATTTAAATGAATTTTATGTATAAATTTTTTTATAAGAAATTAATGTAAAATGTAAACCCCAATAGAATCAACTATAGTATGTTAAATAAAAATATAATTATTTTTATTGAAAAATATTCCAAAACTAAAATAACCTTCTAAATATATGATTAAGAAAAAGAATAAAAAACAATTTGTTTAGATAAAAACATTAGTTATATTTCAAAAATGTTAAGAACATATTTCTAAGATAAAAATATTATTTTTATATGAATTGTATTAATTAGTAGTTATATATTTATTATATATATATATATATACATATATTTTTCAATCATTATAGTTATTCCTATATCATTATAGTGGCATAAAAGTGACAGTTTCTCTAAAATTGGTATTTTCACTATTCACCAAAAAATCAACTATTTCAGAAAAATACCAAGAATTAACCCTAAGATAATTTTGACATGGTGGAATAAAAAATAAAATTTTGTTCACGAAATAATATTTGTAATAATTTATAATTCATATTGTAATCATATTCTTGAATAAATTTCTGAGAATCATGCTACTGTTTCTTTAGAAAGAAAATCTTACTATAATCAATGCTTTTGGTGTTATAGTTATTGGTTAAATTTTATCAACTATTGGTTATCTATTAATGAATGAACAATATCCTGATCATTCCTCTCATTCCCTCATCACTAGTTAGTGGCCTCTTGTGTATATATTGGTGCTTATGGGTTCATATGTATCTCCAACCGAAACATAGTTATTCGGGTCAGGGTGTTACAAAAAAAAATGTTTTTCAACAATTAGTACACATAAAAAATTGATCCTTCTAGGTCAAGTCTATTATATGAGTCATTATTAGGGATAAAAAACCCATTTATATCCTAAAAGGTCAAGGGAACTCCAAAATTTAACAAATTGTTTACGGGAAACTCGAAAAATGAACTCATCGATCATTAAGGAATATAGAAGAAATCTATAATGGTAAATAACATTTCTTAATAAATTCTCCACATGGTCTAAGAAAATATAGTTGGAAACCAACCCAAATAGATTATATCAACGAAGTATAACCAAAACAGAATATAAATTCTTTAAATTCTCTTTATTTCATTCTGAATATACATGTTTTCCATTAGTAAACACAACTAAAAATTAGTCCAGGTACTCATTAACGAAAGAGTTTATGAGTACCATGAAAAAATTGAGTATTTTAATGACATATAAGGTAATTAATATTAACTTATAGTACCCATAACAATAAATAAAGTTATTTTTCAGAATATCTTTATCCATTATCATCATATAATGATATAATGACAAAAAATTGATTTTATAGAATTTGTTATCTCCCATTATTGGATCAAATATATCATAAATCCATGGAAGGGGTAATGATTCATCACTATAACACTGATTAGGTGATGATAATTATTTCAAAACTATAGACTGTCATTCACCTTCTTCATGAGAAAGAACATAACACCCCAAAGAATCAAACTTTGATGAATAATCCCACTCTATAGAAGACAATCAATGTAAATATGAAGCACCCACAACATATATTATGTTATCCTGTATAAGGAAATAAACATCCAAGAATCATTGAGTAATAAATTTATCCCACACATGATCAATCATCATGGGGGTAGTGTTACAACATAGTTATGAAAAACATAAAGGAAATTTTCAAAAACACTAGTAAAAACTAACAGTGAGAACTCTAATTAACTCAACATCTACTTAACCCTCATAAAAAATCCTAAATTTTCTAACCAATCTAGTGGTGTCGATCAAAAATGAAAAATTCATGTTCCCTATAAGAATTTATGATTATAACACCTAAATTATATCAATAAATAATAGCTAAAAAATTACAGTACGAGTCCCTGATGCTAATGAAGTCATGAAACTATATCCATAGATATAGGAAATATATTTAAGATTTATGATTCCCTAACATCAACTAAAAATTGATACATTTATCATAAAATATTACTAATCCTACATCTAGTGTGGTCAATATTAAAAAAACCAAAGGTATTTCAATCTTAATTCCTAAATCTTGGACTGGGGTGGGTTCAATAGAGTTAATAGATATAGAATAACAAAAATTATACATTACATTATATTTAGATCTAATAAGATTGAAAACTCAAGGGAATGCATCTGACACATTTAAATGTGTCCTAATCCATGAACTCTCTGGAATTGATGGTAAGAACCTTCATGAATACACTTTTCTCTATCTCCATTAGGATAAGGGGTATCATAGGGATGTTTCTTTACACTATATCACCTTGGTGTTGACCAAAGACTGGGTCACTATGTTGCTAGTAATTATATTGTATTCTCAAAGGATACTGCAATAATTGATAAATCTAAGGAGGTTCGGTACCTCAAAAAAAGACTATAAATTAAGATATAAAACTAAATCTTCTGATGTCCCCATGTTTAAATGGAAAATAAATCAATATATAATCTTCCTGCGATGGTCTGAGAACATCTAGCTATGGATAGGTGAGATGATGGATGATAAATGTAACTCTGTGATATTTGAAATATTGACATCCTAAAAAATTTATAATCCCTTCCTAGAGCTCTAATCATTATATATTCCTAATCAATCCCCACCAATTATATCTTCCTAACCCTAAAAACTATCTTAGAAAGATCCAAGGTGCCACTAACCTTAGGTAACATACATTACATACCAAAGGATAAAAATTAAATTCCAAGGCTATACCTAGACAATGAGGGATGATTTTCCCTTTAGAGATAGTAAAACCTATTATAATAAAATAAGAACAAACAAACCAACTATATGATGCATGAGTTATAAAAACTAAAAAATTAATGAAATACTAATAATAAAAAAAATATCCAAGTTTCAGTAGAAACAATAAGCCAAAAAAACAAGAAACTAAAATGAGGCATGAATCGATACCAAGGTGAGATAACTATTGAATCCAAGGACATAACAAATTCCAAGATCTGCATCAAGATATCTACATCAAGAGTCACCACTAGAGAAATAAAAAATCTTTAGCTACCTTGAATCATATAGAAAATTACTTTATATAGAACAAATTGAATATATAGGTGGGGGGTAATCAAACATAGTAGTAAATCCACCAAAATCATTCCACACCTACCACTGGGGAAAGAACATGTTAGCTCATAGTTTAAAATATAATTTATAACAAATAGAAGAGAATAAAATGATTTTATATTTTAAAATAATTTAAAATAATGTTAGAATAATTTATCCATAAATAAAACTTTGTATACCCAATCCACATCCATCTACTCACACACATACATGCTGAAAGAAAATCCCAATAATTATAAATGGTGATCCATCCTTCACCAAGCTATCACCTTGAGATATACCTTTGTGCCTCCAATATGGAACTGAGCTTCATGTTTATACCACTAAGGCCCCCTGAAATGAAAATATGAACACAAACTCCCCTTGTATTCCAAGTTATCAAACTAATTCATTCCACATAAATTCATTATTTTTTTTAAAATAGAAAATTAAACACATTTCATTAATTAAATAAAAATACCAATATAAAATCATAATTAAAAGTTATATTTTTGAAAACTATTTAAATTATGAAGATTTTCAAACTATAAAACACAAAGGATTTCCTTCACAAAATCATCCAAATTTATTTTGAAAATATAATTTGTTTTGATAAATAAAATCCTTTAATTAATAATACAATTGAAAAATATAGAGAGAGTTTATACACCTCTCAATAATTTATGAAAATGTAACACGACACAACCAAACCTCTAGATTTAGCCTCAAAATTCATTTATTTCAATAAATCCATTAAATATGTCATCAAAACACTTCATAGATCACATATATATATCCCTAAATAAAAATATATAACAGTATAAATTATAGGAGATGATAATATATAAAGAAAAAGATAGAAAATAGATACTTACCTTTGATTCTGGATAACTAACACAATTAAATCCATCAAAACTACCTTCCAGATCAAATGGAACCACCAAGAACGCTTAAGAGAGAATTTATGTTCATGATATTGAGAGAATAGGTGAAACATACGTGATTTTGGGATTAAAACCAAGTTAAAATATTATATTTAGAGAATTTAATGAATTATACGTAGTTAGACAACCTAGTTTTGGAAACTGTGCACTAACTGTGTGCATGATATTAGAACCAAACCACACCATCACATGGTTGGTTTACACAGTTTTAAAAACCTTGTGACAACCATGATTTTCATTGTTTCTCCACTTATATGGGTTTTCTTTAAAATCTACATGGTTTGGATAAACTATGCACTTAAAATTTGTACCTTGTGGTCCTCATAATACCATTTAATGATATCGTGGAGAAAATCACACAGTTCCCCAAATTGGTCTCAAACCAAGATCCATTAAAACACTTTAAAACCACAACAAAACCATCATAAACCTTTCAAAACTCAATGAAATTATTATATAACTTATAAAATAAACAAATAAATTGTAATATAATTTAAACTATTTGTATTACACCCATTATGTACCGATTTGTGTAGAAATCCTCTCGATAAACTTTTCCTTTGATAGTTAGTACTTCTTGAAACATTGAATCTGTGAAATATTTGCCCAAAAATGGACATTAAAATATTAAAAATCCAAAAAATTCGTCACTATATTCTCTTTATCAAGAAATTGATCTAGTTTATCACATAGAAGGTTGATAAATCAAATACCAAATTTCACATTCTATAACTCCTCTGGAACATGAAGTAGATCTCTTACTGACATGATTCTTTCATACTGAAAGGGAGGAACACAACTTAAAAATATTAATTGAGATTATACCATGATACTTATGATGTTCTACATGAAATAAGATCTAACAATGATGCATATCCTTCCATAATATTCTAATGACCAGGGAAATATAATCCTAACTTCTGGCATGGATCATCAAAAAGTGAATCCTTGCATACTCCAATAGATCATTAGTCTCAGAATTAGAAAAAACCCCTCATATTTTTTTATTCTATGATAATGAAACACCTAAATCATATTCCATTAAGATTAATTTTCATTAAATTCAACTCTTTAGTGATATGTTGGTTCCTAATAATGAATATCATCACTGTAAGTTAGATAAGGTTGTTGACTTAGTTCTACAAATTAAAAAGATAGAATGATAGTGACTTCACAATCCTAGAGTATGGAATAAATAGGATTAATTAATTAGAATTAATTATAATTCCCATTATCCACCCAATTCACTAAAAATTATATATAATCATGATGCATGATAATTACATATATCTTCACCCAAAAAGAAGCATCACATTAATTAATAAATTTATTAATATTATGGTCCATTCATTAGATCATAGGGGACCTAAAAATGTTATGTCCAAGCCAGTCTCCCATGCTTATGTCATGCACTGAGTTCAAATGACACTATTTACTTACTAACCAATGAAATCCTCACTAGTGACTATCCCCATACTCCATAATATCTCTAGAAAAATGATTTAATACAACTTTATCAGGACCCAAACCCATTAGTATCCCTTTTAGGTTGAGAATGAAAGTAGGAGAGACCCTCGATACCTATCTTCAATAGTGTCTTAGTTGGTGACTAGCATTGAGTTTATATAATACAGACATATGGGAGGAATTACCCTCAAATTCTTGGAAAATTACAGAGAATACACTAATCAATTATAAAATAATAGATAAATAAAATATCTCTCTATACATGAAATTTCATATAAAGTGAAAACCCAAAAAATATCATAATAACTCATGTGATAGTGACCATAGACACCTATAAATTAGAAACATATAATAATTCCCCACTTTAATACCCATTCCCTTCCCGAACCAATAAAAAATATGTAATATATTGGGGTGAACATATAACTTTACTTAGTAGGACCCTCACTAAAACTTTTCATGTAAAATTGGAATATGTATACTAAATTATTAATGAATAAATAGATAAAAAAATATTTACTTAAAATAGGTCAACTATATTCTCATCATCACTACGACTCACTCACTAAATATTAAAATAACATGTAGAATAATATAAAAAACAAATATAGATTAATAGTACCCCACTACCACTTTATCATTGAACTAGTAATCGGAAAAACCAACGACTTATGTCCTCGTGCTTTCATCTACTCCATATGTCATTAAGGAAACCCAAGAAAATATAACACATCAATATCTAACTAATCATTTCATATTTCTCTCACATATTATTTATTGTAAAGTAAATCTTATAGCCATAAAAACCCATGTAATTATAAATTATACCTTAAGAAATTACATAACCTTCCTAAGTAAACATATAATAACCAAATCCCATTAGAAACTAGATACATGAATACACTGTAAAAATAAGCCTCCAAAGTCCTTATATACATGCATGTTATAAACGAGTGTAATTACAACCTATATAAGCACATATTCGAAAATTGTATTCCATTAGATTAGGGATAAGGATACATATATTCTACATATATAAGAGAGGGTGAGGTATGAGAAACATTTTTCCTTATGTGTCCTTATATTCCAAGATATTAGAAATACACCTTGAAACTAAGGATAAATAAGGGAATTGGATACAAAAACTAACATGGCTGGAGAAGCATAAGAAATAGTAGAACATAATGATATATATATCAAAAAAAATTATAATAAAACATCCCAAACCTATTCTGGATCCATAGCTATCATCCCACATGATAACTCAGATTCAATTTCTATTGATTAAAAATTTAATAATGAGAAAATCTTGAAATCATTAATGCTCAATGTTTACTATTTCTTAATCATTTTTCAACATCAAATCATTTAATAATACTCCCAAAAAAATTCTAATAACATGGAACACAAATGTGTATTTTGGTGTAATATCTCAATGTTTCCCATAACGATAATTCCATTTTCAAGACCAATGTAAAACCTTTCATCATATCCTGTAGAAAGGATACCTATGAAAAGGGTGAGATCAGATTCTCAATAATGGTAAACAAGGAAGATATGTAAACATAACAAGAACATATGGGTACAAAAACATTAAAATAAAATTTTTAAATCATACTCTACATATCAAAATATCATATGCATGAGTCATGACATAGTGATTGGTAGTTTATAAGACATGAATCATATAGAAATAAAGAACCCAATAAACGAAATAATAACAAAGGAATGAGACATGAAATTTTGGCATAAACATAACCATATAAAACTCTTATGTCAAGTCTATTATCTAAGACCTTCATAACATGTTATTCTAGGGCTAACCACCCATGTACCTGCTTTGGGCTTGAAATTCCCTATTGTGCACACTATTTTTTATACTTGGATTCCCTCCCATGTACACATTGATCTCAAAAAAAATTAATAATTACCCAATGAATTGGAGGGGGATATAGGTACCACCTATCACATAATGAAAACTATACATTTTTATTCCACAAGAAAATAAAACATTCACCACATCAGAACCCATTGAATGAAATTAGCTTCATAAACATCATTCAATCATAACATAACCCATGGAAAATAAATGGGTATGATAAATATAATTCCATCATAATCATAAACCATTCTTAAAAAAATAAAATTTTTATCATTGAATCATATCCCTAGTAAATCATAACTAACATCATCTAACATTATCTTTGATGAAAAATAATTTTGAATGATCACTTGAAACAATTCTTGAGGAAAATATTTTTTCCATTTTTGAAATCTATCAATTTTTAAACAATAACATATTTATATAATATTATTCATAAAAATATCATTTAAAAATTATTAAGTAATCTTTGAAATCCATTTTAAAAATATTTTAAATCCTTTTCTATGAAAATTCTTAAAAGAGAATATAAAACACCTTTAATTATTTATTTTGAAAAAAAAGTTTTAAAGGAACATATATTTAAAATAAAAGAGAGAATAAAATGACATGAAAACTATAATATCATGAAAAGAATTATATTCATGATAAATCATGTCAAATGGAAGTATATACACCTTGTATAAAAATATAGGTTTCTAAAATAACAAGTGTCTCAAATAAGAAAAATTATGAAAAATTTCCCTTACCGGTTTGGTAACACTTGAACCGTAAACCACATGGAAATATATCATAAAATATATATACAAATACACACAAATATTTATAATAATTCTCATTAAATTAATTCATTGAATGTATATACACCACACAAGAGAAATGAGTAGTGTATAAGGCATGTGTCTCACAAATATAAAATTGAGACAAAAATCAATTACTACTTGAGTAACATTAGAATTATGAGAGAAAACAATTTATTACATAAATTAAAGATTTTTTATATCATAAAATAAAGTATATTGATGATATAACTTGTCATAGGTAACTATATACACCACACCAAATAAGGGAGTGGTGAATATGGATTTTATCTCATGGAAATAAATGTGATATGAAAATTCCCTTACCTTAAGTATTGATTTCCTTCCTAAATGTTAAAAACTCTTGTATAATAAATATAAATTTATTATAAATATACCCAAAAACCATATTAATATATTTAATTACAAATATGATTTACATATGACTTTATATTATTATCTTATTAACAATTCCATGTTAATGTTATGTATCGGGTAATAACCACTAAGTTTTTCTTTTATATTTGGATTTGGTGTCCTTGGTACTCTTATATTTATCATGGGTTCATCATATGAAAAATAACAATAATGATATAAATAGAATATAAATATTCATTATATATGTATTATTTTTGTTTCATAACAACTGGAGATAGATAATTGAATACATTGTTCATAGAGATGGTTGGTCGTACGTACGCATGAACGATTTTTTCATTTACTTATCGAGTTAAAAAAAGGAAATTATATGATATATTTATATTCTAGAATCATTTTCATATCATATATAACTTATATATACATATATATTCAAAACAGTCATCCTCATTACCATCCATGTAAAATATTGGTGATCAACAAATCACATCACATCAAGGAGATGATAAGCCATACGTATGCCTGAATGATGCAAACATTTTATAAAAATATTAGATGAAAAATTCGTATAAATGATTTTGTCATTCAATAAATAAAATTATATCATTAATATCATATATATCATATGCATATATATATATATATATATATATATATTAATACCATCATATTTATAACTCATAAATTATGGTGATGCAAAATGAATTGTATTGCTACAAGGAGCCCGTAATACACACGTACACATGAGCGGTACATTCATTTTTATGGGAAAGTGGAAATATAATGGTGTGTTCATAATAATAATAAAATTTCAGAATATTCAGAATGATTGAGTTATTATTTTTTGAAATATATAATAAATTTATAGGAGGTATATAAGAGTATAAAAAATGACAACTATAAACCAACTATATTAAATGATCCATAATATTTTAAAGTTATTAATAAAAATAATGGATAAAATTAATTATGTAAAATTATATTTATTTTAATATTTTGAATATAATTTACTTAGTATTTCTATAAATTAAACAAGTACTACATTATCATTGCAGAATCCCTTAAGTTATTTATTTTTCTCCTAAAAATTAAAATTAAATCACCATGATAATGGAAAAAAATATTTTTAAAATTATTATTCATAGTAAAATTTGTATTATGTATAAATCTATATAAAAAATGACATATTTACTGAAAATTTGAGAATGATATCTTTAACTTTTATTTAAATAAAATTTAGTAAATGTCTTACTCTAATACAAGTTGCTTAAAAAGGTTATAATTTTGACCCAAGGATGATTTTGTCAAAAAACAACTCATCCAATTAAATTAGGACAGGTTTTAGGGTAATTTTATATTATTTATAATAATATTTTATACCCTCAATTACCCAATTTTCCTTGTATTATGTTAATTAAAAATTAGTAAAGTTACATTTAATAATACCCCAAAATAAAATAAACCTATTTACATAATTTGGACCCTATAACTGAAAATATTAAATACATTTTTAAAAATTTAAAACATATATGTTATAGTAATTAATTTTAAATTAATCCTATTGGCATGGTGAGAAAACAAGTTATTTAAGATAAAACATGCAAATGATTGAACTATTTTTATAAATAAATTAAATGTAAAATTAATGAAAATGAACTAAATTAGATAAAATAATAACATAATAACATAATTATACTTTTAAACCAACAAAAAAAATATAATTTACCACTATTATCCATTTAGATGAAAAACCTGTTTTCAATGAAAAAAATCATTGTTTTTTTAATAATCATCAAAACATAAAACTTGTAACAAAAATACCAAAATTTTAATCAAACTGAATTTTTATACCTCAATTTCAAATAATAAGTTATTTTTCTCAAATATAATATATAAATGTGTTCAAAATTAGATTTAAAATGGGTTCTCCCTTAATAGGCTATAAAATTACCCTTTTGAAGAATGTAGGTTTTATGTATAAGATCGAGTTGAATCTTATCTTATACTTATAAAAAATACTGTAAGAATATGAAAAATATTTTAGTGAATATATATCATTTATATTTCGTTAATATCATTCAATAATCTTAATTAATTTAATTTATTAATGCAAAATGACTTTGGGAGCAGAAAACTAAACTATTTACTTTATAACCAATTGGTATATATTTTCATTTATAATTAATTGTTAACTAATGAATTAATATTATTAGATATATATATTCTCATAATATAGTTAATAATCTTTATAAATGGTTATTTAATAGATATGTTATATCTCACTACATATTAACTAATACTAATTTAATAATATATTTTTTTTGGTAAAACTTGGTCTTGCATATAACACAATCTATTAAAGGAACTTGAAATTGAGTGTAAAACAAGGAAAAAATATTGTTGCATATACCACAATATAATATGGTTTTTTCATATAGCTCAATATTATCTTTATGTTTTATATAACTCAAGTGATACATAGCATTTTTCATATAACAAAAGCTATATTCATTATTATGTGAAATGAAAAATATTGAGAAGATTAAATTAATTTGAAAAAAATATTTCAAAAAATATCAAGGATTTATAATCTACCCCCTTTAAATAAATTTATCCATCAAAATAATTTTAGTTTTTTAATGGATTAATATATGAAAGTTTATTTCATAGAAACCCACAACATAAAAATGAATACTAAAACTAAATTTTTTAAAAATAAATGCTTAAAACATAATGTTTACATAGAGTTACTCATAACTTTGTTTCTACTTCAGAGAACATAGGTGAAAAGTAAAAATATGGACATAGAGTATAAGTCTAACTGTAAATTTATGATTGAGAGTGATAGATTAAATGTTTATTATAAAGTTAACAATAAAAAATCTATAAATCTATGAGGATGTAAAGGACTATTTTATTCACCAGAAAAGAAGGTAGTATGATTAAATATTTGCTTTCAAGATTCACTCATTATAGTTAATTAATTTTTAGGGGAAGATACACTTAATTGATTTTTGGGAAACTTCATCCTTTTTTGTTCCTTTATCAATTTCCAATTAATATCTAATTCCAAGAAATGAATTTGACATTTTAATTCCTAAAGCATTAGAAGATCATGTGATACATAAATATAATGATACATTATTCGATATATCTTTATCGCAAAAAAGTTAGTACAAGTTATCAAATATACAAAATTCATAATATGGAAAGATAATAATTTAATCTCAAAAAACCCATAAGATGTTTATCACAAACCATTCCATAAATGGTTAACCTTATAACCCTTTAGAAATTTGAATGTCTTAAACATTATAAATAAGGTCACTAAGTTTATCAAAAACAACTTAGCATTTATCCCATGTATATGGTAATTTAGCTTTTGTTTTTCATATATCAAACATGTGAATATCATTACCATGTATTATATTGAAAAATATTAATAACCAGAATTACCATACTTCCTTATCGAGGAAATGAATGTTTTTTTATTCCAATGTTTTCTTAATATATTTCTTAAAACAAAAAATATTATAGGCATCATCAATGATATCATAACCACTTGTCAATAATTACTTAATTAGTTCCCAAGAAATCTATACCATAAAATTTACTTATTCATATCCAACATATCTTTATATTAATATAAGGAATAAATTATGGGTTATCTTACCTTAAATAAACTTTTACCTTTCTATTAAATCAATTTTATATTCCATTAGAAACATTAAATATAAACTTGTATACCAGGATTGAAAAACATAAACTAAACTATCATTTTATGTTTCACCTTTAATATGACATAATTCTAAAATATAAAAAAATTAAAACATTTATTATTCCACATAATCATTATGACATTATAAGGATACCTCATCCTATTACTTAATACTTATTTTCCTTTCACATTTCATCTATAGTTTCATCATTATCAACAAAATAACAATTACTCATAAAACCTTTCTGATTCTTTTTAGAATATTTCAAATTAAGACATCAATTTTCATAGAGACCATTTATGAAAAACATAAAAATTTATCCTATGTTGATATCTTAGAGAGTTTAATATTTCCATCCATTTAATTAATTTAACCCTTCATTTTTCCTTTTAAATTACTTGATTTGTGTCATTCTGTTTCCATAGACAAAATATCATCTTGTTTTTATAATAAATTTAGTTAAGTGATTTTTTCCACATTCCTAAAATAAAAAAAACAAATATTATTTATTTTATTGTATATATTCCATGAAATCTGAAAAAACATTTTCATCCCCTTATTTGGTGAGTTCGAGAGTTGGTTAATGTACACATTGTTAATCATGTTCTGTGAAAACAGATTAGGCATGATCAAAACATCATTCGATCCAATGATTATCACTTTGGACTGATCATCATCAACTTTTCCACCAAATTCAACATTAATCCAGTTCTTTCTAGTTAATTTCATTTACTATAAATATAAATCATATAGTACGAAAGGATTATCATAGCGGTGAACCACATAACTATGAAAAACTAGTTATACAATGTCTAAATTATGAAACCTTAGGTTTACCCTAGTCTATTCATAGCCAAATTTGACTTAAATCCTTCATGATGGTTCATAATGTGTTTGTTAATTTTCAAAGAATATCCCTTTGTAGTGTCAAACCTGGTGTGCAGAATGGCCTGTCATTGTGTATCAGGTTATGCTCGAGTCAGACCCGATTCACCTTGTCAGAATTTTTACCCCTAGATACATCTATTCTAGATCCACATCCACTTGTAGTATCTAGATAGGGATGCGCTTCTCGAAATGAAATCACTATATCCCTTACCAAAATTATAGGACATTTTCATAAACATTAACTTATCCTTATGATTATCCTTAGAGATATCCATAGATATATCCTTAGAAATATCGCTAGGGATCTCAATAATATTTTCCCATCCAATTTTCCAAATGTTGACTAATCATTTTCTCTGATTCCAACTATAGATACCCATGATTTTCATACATTGATAATATTCCATTTTTTTCAGATCATTTAACACATTAAAAAAACACATGTACAAAGACTATATTATTTTAGTGCCTTTGAAAACACAGAAAACAAACATATAGTCTGGTGGAAGATCATCAATTTTTCTAACAAAGATCGTTGCTTTTAGTACTCCAACATAAAACCTTTCGTTATAACCTAAGGAATGGAAACATAAGAAAAAGATGATATCATATGCTCAGTAAGGGTATAAAAGGAGGATATGTAAGAATAACAAGAGCATTCGGGTATGAAAACATGGACATAACATTCGAAGATCATACCCTACATATGAAAATATAATATTAATTATTCATGACATAAAAATTGGAAGTTCATAAGACATGAATCATAAAGAATTAAAGAATAAAATCCATGAAAAAATAAAATCAGAATAAGACATGTAATTGTAGAATACACATAAAAATATAAAACCATATTTCAAGACTTCCTTCCAATACCTTCGTAAAATTCTTGGCTTGAGATAACCACCATTGTACTTGTTTCAGCTTAGGATACCCCCATGTACCTTGTTATATCAGTACTAGGATTCCCTCCCCGGTACCCTTTAGGATCCTAAAATATTTATCATTACCCAATTAATTTGAGGGATATATATATCCCACGTATCATATAATGGAAACCAAACATTTTTGTTAGATAAGACGATAAATCATTCATCATATTAGAACCCATGGAATGAAATGGGTTTCATAAACATCATTCAATCAAAAAATAACCCATGAAAATTAAATGAGTTTCATAAATATCATTATATCATAAACCTAAAAGATTATTAAATATAATATAAATTGTATAATTGAATCATATTACTAATAAAACATAAGTAACATCAAATAACTTTATCTGATATGTAAAATAAATTTGAAAGATGATTTGAAATAATTCATGAGGTTAATTACATTTCATTGTTTTAAATAAATCAATTTTTAAGTCATAACATATTTATAAAACATTATTCTCTCAAAATAACATTTAAAACATATTAAGGAATATTCTAAAACCATTTTAAAAATCTATGAAATCATTTTACATGGAAATTCATAAAAGCGTATCAAAAATTCCGTTAAAACATTTTTTGAAAAAAGGGTTTTGAAAGAACACATATTTCCAAACTAAGATAGAATAACATTACATGAAACTTATGAAATAATAAAAATAAGAATATTCATGATAAAACATGGAAAACGAAATTATATACACCTTGTAAATGAATATAGGTGCATAACATAACATGTTTCCTAAAGAAGGAAAATTGAACCAAAATTCCCTCACCAGTTTGGTATCTTTTAAACCATACACCCTATGAAAAATATTTCATAAAATGGATTTGTAAATACCTAAAAAATTTTGGATTTAGTCTCATAAAATAAATTCATGTTTATTATATACACCACACAAAATAAAATAGTGGTGTATTAGGCTTGTGTCTCAGAGAAATAAAAGTGAGACAAAAATCACTTAACACATGAGTAACATTATAATTATGAACCCCATGAATTAATAACATCAATTAAATTTTGTAAAATCATTAAATAAAGTAAATTAATTATATATAATGTCATATGACAGTATATGTACCGCACAAAATAAGTGAGTTGTGAGTATGACATGTATCTCATAGAAATAAGGGTGAGATGGAAATTCCCTTACCCTAAGTGTTGATTTCCTTCAAACATGATAAAAACATTTATATGATAAATTGTTTTTGATATAAATAGACATAATAACCATATAAATATATTTAATATAATAGATTATTTATTATGACTTTTTATACTCACCTATTAACAATCCCCTGATATTGTTATGTCTCAGGTAATAACTGCTTTGTTTTTCATTCATGTTTTGAATTTTTTTCCTTGGTCCTTTTAAATAGATCATGATTTAATAATATAAAGATTTATAATAATGATATAAATTTCATATAAATATTCATTATATATTTATTCTTGGTGATTTATAATAGACGGATATAGAAAATAAAATACACCCTTCATAGAGATGATATGTCGTACGTATGCATGAATGCTGTTTTCATTTTCTTGTTGAGTTAATAGAAATGAATGTACATGATATGTTATAATTAAAAAATCTTTTTTATATCATATATAACATATATATATTTAAATAAATTCATCCCTATTACCATCTATGTGAAATATAGGTGAATAACGAATCACATCGCATCGTAGAGATGGTAAGTCATATATACGCACGAGCGACATTATTATTTTACCAAAATCATAGCTGGTAAAAAGGTATACATGATATAATAATTCCTGAAGTATAATTATATTATAAATATCACATATAATTATTAAACCCATCATAATTATCACTCATAAAATATGGTGTTTCCAAATGAATTGAATCGCTATGTGGATATAGTAATCTAAATGTACGCACAAACAATAATTTCAGTTTTTATTTGCTGGGAAAGGGGATGTATAATGGTTTGTTAATAATCATAATATAATTTCATAATATTGAGGATTATTAATTTATTAATTTTTAATATATATCATATATTTATAAGAGGTATATATGGGTATAAAAAGAGAATGACTTGTTAGAGAGATTACCTATTCTTTATAATGGCTCCATTAGATATCATCTAAAGGACTCTAGAGTGGATACATTGGGAATAACATAACATCTATAATTTGGTTAGGAAAATTTATAAGGCATATGGGTAGGTAATTTTTTATATATAAGGATCAATGTTGTGAGAAGAAGTAATGGAAGAGGTTTCCTTTTATAATTGAGGTGAGGGGAACATTCATTATTTATCAAAAGATTGATTTATAATAAAATAATATCAACTAAAATACCTAAAAAAATTAAATTTTATCAAATATAAGATGATTTATTTTTTTAATATCGTAAAAAAATAAATTATATACAGGTTTTTATGTAACTTTTAACCATATATTTTTGATTTACCCTTAGTTAACCAATTTTAATTTTAACTATACTAAAAACGTTTTCAATGTGAATAGAATGTAATTTTTACCTATAGAGTGTCAATTGGACCATAAATAGTCAATTTATGATATTTTAGACCATATAGAATCCCCTTTTAATGATTTAATATTTTTATTATTTTTAAATAATGTATCAAAATATTACTTTCATAAAATATCATTAGTGTCAATTTTGACACTACTGAATATTTGATTTTTTGAAAACATCATAAAAACAATGTATATTAGAACCAACTATATTAACTCACCCATAAAATGTCAAATGAATCCGAAAAAAATAGTTAATGACATTAATTTTATAAAATTATTTTTATTTTATTATTCTGAATACCATTTATATGGTATTTTCATTAAATTAAAAAATTACAGCATCGTCTTTGTAGAAGACTTTAAGCTATTCATTTATCTATTAAAAAATAAAAATAAATTTCTATGATAAATAAAAAATTTATATTTCAAATTAATATCTATATTATAATTTATATTCTTTATAACCTTATATTAAAAATGATATATTTATTGAAAATATGACTTAGAAATATTTAACTTTTATTTAAATAAAATATAATAAATGTATTACTCTCATCCTGGTTGATTAAAAAGTTTATAATTTTTTCTAAAGGATTATTTTTATTTAAACCCACTCATAAAATTAAATTAGTACATGTTTTAGCCTAATTTATGTTATTTGTAATATTATTTTTTACCCTTAATTATTCGATTGACCTTTTATTATGTTAATAAAAAATTACAAAAGATTCTACACATAATGAAAAAATAAAATAAACCTATTTAAATAATTTGGGACCTATGGTTAAAAATATGGAATCCATTTATAATAATGAAAACATAGAATTTTTAGTAATTAATTTAAAATTAATATCATTGAATGGGTGAGAAAATTTGTTAATAAAGATAAAACATGCAAAAGAATGAACCATTTTTATATCTAAATTCAATGTAAAATTGATATTGAGGAACTAAATTGTATTAAATGATAAAAAATAATATATTTATAATTCAAAACCAATCAAAAATTAAATTAACACTATAATCCATTTTAATGAAAAATCTATTTTCAATTAATATAATTTGGTATTTTTCTAATATTCATTAAAACATGAAACTTTTAAAAAAAATAACAATATTTAAATAAAAGTAAATTTTTATTTCAATATTTATAATAATATTTTATTTTATCAAGTAAAATATATAAAATCATCATAAATTTTGATGTAAAATGGGTTTTCCATAAAAAAGTTAATAAAATGACTCTTTTGAACGGTATAGTTTCTATAAATAAGATTGAGTTGAATCTTATATTATTCCTATAAAATATAATAGATGAATATAAAAAATATTTAATTGAATATATAAAATATATATTTAATTAAAGTCATTTAAAGATTTTAATTAATTAAATTTATTAAGAAAAAATGACTTTGGTAGCATAAAAATATATCTATTTCCATTAAAACAAGTTTTTATATATTTTAAATTCTATTTAATTTTTAACTAATGAATTCCTATTATAAACTATATATTTTTGTAATTTAGTTATTTAATTTTCATAACTAATAATTTTATGAATATGTTATATATTACTATATATTAGACAATAATATTATACTAATATAATATTGTTGGGTAAAACTCAGTCTTGTGTGTAATGCTAGCTATCAAAAGAACTCAACATTGTGTGTAAAACAATCCAAGAATAGTGCTGAATATAACTCAAGATAACAATATTTTTTGTGTAGTTCAATATTATCTTGGTTTTTCGTATAACACAAGACAAGAATAGTGTTTTTCGTTTAACAAAAGCTATATCCAGTATTATCTGAAATGAAAAATAGCGAAAAGATTAAATTAATTTGAAAAAAAATTCACAAAATCTCAGGGTGTAAAGAAATGGTAATGATGTTTATAATACCAATTTTAATATTCATTCACTTTAATCATTTATTTGATCCAGGTAATTTATTTATTAATAATAATGTGTGTCAATATCATCACTAATCTCAAAGAAACATCCCAATTGTATAAGTTCACCAATTATCACCATTCCTAATGTTTTCCATTAAAAAGAATAAGACTAAAAGGAATGAATAATATATAACAATAATTATTTAATTATTAAATAATTAATAATAATTTAAAAATAAAATAATGATCCCATCCTGATCAATCCACACAAATTTATCCCAAATTCATTTCCAAAACAATCCATGCTATCCTATATTCAAACGTATTAACCTAATATCACAAAATATATTATTTACACAACTCATTACCCTAATAATCATTATGGGATTTCAAATAATAAAAAATAAGGGTTTTAATATTATTTGATACATATAAATGGTGGAATAACATAATTCTAGTATCAATTATTTTTAATGAAAAACAATAATTCTTTAATCAATGTATGAAATAACATAATGAACTGGGTCTGAACATATCCTACATTTAGTTAATAATTATATAATTCAAATTAATATAATATATTGATTAATAAATTTCCTTAGTATCATATTTTAATAATAAATTAATATATTATAACAACACTAAAAGAAATTACTTCATTGATATACCCAATATAGTGCTTTATCATTTTATATAATATATGAATGAACAATAAACATAATGTTTTCCACATTATTAACCTTACTTGTCTTAACAACATGGGTTTTTATATTCAACCATAGAAATATCAAATATACAATTAAGGAATTTACACAAATACACAATGAAATCCAAAGCATCAGAAACACATATTTACACATAAAATAAAGGAGAAGTTATGAATCACCTACCAATACTAGTGTCTCATAATTTACTTTTTAATAACTATGATGGAAATGTTCTTGACATAGTCTATAAATTTATGAAATTTGTTTAATATAAAATTCATTTTATCCACTCATATATATTTTTTCATTTATTTTCAAGGAGTTTTGGAATTAAGGTTTAAATTCATTAATTTTTTTGAATATGGATTAAATGGATAGAATTGTGGAGTTAATTATTTTTTTTTCTGGAAAAAATTAATCGACAGGTACTAATTATTCTTATTATTTATACTATTAGGGAACAATATATTATAATTAGATTTGGATATAATAATTGGTAAATTAAATCAATCTCTCTAAGGATGATATTGAGTAGCTCTAGAATAAATAAATGAAAAAGTAATTGGAAATGTATACATGTTTTTAGTGTTGTGTAAGTAAGGTTTTATTCTTTTTAAGGATGTTTATATCTCATATAAACAATATTAATTATATACAATCATATATCCAATGCTACATTTGTATAAATTCCCATAATATTGGATTTCTATATGGATGATGGCCTACATAAGCATGACTTCCCAAATGAATGGATACTCATGTAAGAATATTTTCCACACTTTTTTAGGATAAAATAAATATGATAGTATAATTTAAATGTCCATTGAGGATGAATTCATTTTTCATAATCATTATTTCTTACTATTTATGCATTATGCCTATCTAATTTTTTGAATAATGGAGGTATCCCTTTAGGAATTCATAAGATCCATAAAAAATTTTAACCAAGTATTTGTAGCACCACATAAAAATTCATTAACATTAATTACATGTATCTACATGGATTATATTAAATAATATTAATTATTATACACCATTGATAAATCCTTCCTAAAAAAGAATTAAATATGTAGATTTTAAAGTGTACTAGATCATGTCTATAAAGGAAGATCACAAGTAAAAAAATAAACGTTTAAAAATTTAAAATAGAGGAGACCTCATTATGTTTTTATCATCTAAATAATAACGAATAAATGATACTATAAAAAGGATGGATCAGACATTAGGAGTTGTAAATACATTGTGAGTACTTTTGTTTCCATGTTTTCAATATTTTATTTCATACTTTTCATTCTAATATAATGTATATTTCTTCCTCATTCAAAATTTTTTCCAATTAAATTGAGTGGAATAACATATTGGTTACATGGGAAGGGAAGGATTAAAATTATGATACGTTAGAAAAAAACATCATTTAAAAAACGCTCTTTTAATTTAGTTTTAGGTTTTATTAGTAATTCTGAATATCATTTATGATTGTTTGTGATTTAATTTTTTTTATTTTACACTCCCATTGGAAAATGATTTATTATCTCTGTATATACATCTAATATATATATATATATAATGAAATATTTAAGGTAATATTGAAAAATATCTTGATATTTATGTAATCTATGTGAGGGGTATAATAATATTTTTGGGTGAGTTAAGAAACATAAAAATCGATTATGTTTACATGAGTTAAAAAAGGGTGAATTAGGGCATAAATTTTCACGCATAGAGGAAGGATATTCTACCCTAATATATTGGTTAAATAAATTCTCACAAAATCAATTCCATTTTTGTTGAGAAGTTGATCAATTGTGGAGCCTAACACTTTATATTTAATAAGTTGAAATGAAAAATAATTTTAAAAAATGATGGCATTATAATTAAATATTCATACCTAAACCATCAACCTATTATATTTTAATTTTCAAACCTTTTCTTAAAATTATTTATTTTTATTTTCCATGAATCAGAAAATTAAAAATAATATATCTTTTCTTATTCAAAGAGAAAAATATTTTTGAGAACACTTAATTATACACAACCTTATGTTTCCACTATACTACATTTAACCTAAGAAAATAATATATTTTTCACACCCCATGATATGTGGTTAAAAATACTTGTTAGTATTTTAGGGTAGGTGGTTCTAAATACTTACATGAAATTGTATAAACAGATCTTCAACTAACAAACTATTCTCACTTGACCCTAAGATAGAGGGAAATATTCTAACAAAGATGAAAATTCTAAATTCAGAAGTCTAATTTGAATATACAAACCTAATATACTCAAATTAAACTTTATGTATTCACTATAATATGGTACCCATGATAGGAAATCCTAATCAAACTTTGATATATTATTATACCCCTCGGTTTTGGAATCAGTTTAATAATATTTCTATTCTGTGGTTGAAATTTTTTTTGAGTTAAAAACCATTGTAATTAAATAATTACTTTACTCTCATGGTCTTACAGGTGGAGAACCCAAAAATAATATAAAAGATTTCTCTCTAGTAGGCTAAAACTTAATGCCTATATAAGGGGTAGATGAATAAGTTAAGTGGAGTGCATTAAAATTTTCAATTAATGTAGGGGATACAGAGTGGTTATACAAATTTAAAATAGGATTAATACATGATTTTGATGACCTAGTAATAAGATTAATTTAGGTATTATTCCCAAAATCTATAACAACAACCATTTGTTAGGAATTTTATACCATAGGAAATGATTTTTGAGAAGATTTGTATGACTATTAGGATATGGTCAAGGGGTTTTATTCCAAGTTCCCACATAAAACCATTAAGGTGAAAAATTTCCTTGTATTTTTATATGAATGTTTTTTTAACATTAATGGGAACCTATTAGATGTATATTTAGGAGTATATTTAATAAAAAATCACTAACTAAGGCCAAGGGACACATTGAGAAGATGAAAAAAACTCATAGTAGTTTCTTACATGAGGTATATGAACCAAATGGTTACGTGAGGTATGGTGTTGTAATTCTTTTATATTGATATAATCTAAACATTAGGAATTAACTATTATTGTTATAAAAATGGAACTATGTAAATAAAATGAGTAGACAATACTAGTGAAGGTATGTGTCTTATATTTATCATATAATGTTTTTACTAATTATCATATAGAGATTTAGGGAAGCTAAAGTTGTGACGAAACCTACTATCGAAGGTTATTTTAGTAGTATAATCCAGAAATGAGATAACCTTCCCAAATATAGTATAGATTTATAAACCAACATAACCATGAAATGCCTTCATATAAAAATCAGAAACAATAAAAATCACCTTATCAACAATAATTTCAGAAACCTAAATCCTTTTAAAAATTATTCAATAAATATTACACCAAACCATCCTACCAACATCCTTCACATTCTTATAAATTAGGTCGTTCGAACAATTATCCACTAGTTCAAAACCAACTGTTTACTAACAGCAAGGTTCATAGGTATAGGAGATAAGGAACGAAGTGAAGGAGTTGAATAACCAAACAATCATTATAGTGTAAATATTATAAAAAATATAGGAAAACTACCATCTCAGTAAGTACCTAACCTTAATATATGTATTATCATGGTTAGAAAAAGAAGTGTAAAAAATAATTCATCCCCATTCACACCTAAATCCATGAAATATCAACCAGAACAAAATGACAATAATTCTGAAAAAGCTATATAGAACTCTAAAGATAAGTATAAAAAGAATAAAATTACGATAAAAAACCCCTTATAAAAAATAAAATAGGGAAGAATGATATTACACTACAATTACCACCAAGAATGATCTAATCCAAGAATATCTAGGAGTAATAACTCCAAAATTAAATTCTATAAATTTTTTAGATATTTGATACTAACATCCCACTCCTATAAGCTATAAAGAGAATCCACTTGTATGTGATGTAACATAATTAAATTTCCATCATGAAAATAATAATTTTAGATAAAATAATAATAAACGTTGGAAGAAGTATATTACCTTTTATAACCCTATAATTTCGAACAAATTATCAAGACCAAGGAATATTTTCTACCCCTTTCACAATTGATTCAATGTATTTCTAATATTATTTGTGTAACAAAGATTCTTATATTACTACTATGCCTCAATTATTTTTTTACATCTCTATAAATATGTGAATTAAATCTGACAGGAGTGGTGGTGAAAAATGTAAATAGGAATACATATTTTTTAGTAGGAGTCTTAGAGGATGAGCTAGTTAGAGTTAAAAATTTAATATTCATAAAAGATTTTTATATACTTAACATGGAGGAATATAAAATACTAACATAATTTCCAATAATATTAGGAAGGATATTATTTAAGATAGTAAAGACCATCTTCAATGTTTATGGGGTAACTCCTACTATATAATTTAGAGACAACAATACCTGATTAAAGGGAATTGATAATATTAATTAACCTCATAAGGATTATAGACTTTTTACAATATCACATATTAAGGAGGAAAATCCTAGTGAATATCCATGTATTTTACATAAAATATTTTCTTTAGGGAAAATATTATTTTTTAAAAACTTGATAGAGAAAGAGGATGTTCAATAATCTATAAAAAATATTTATGGTTTGGAAAAAGAGGTTACTCTAGAAATCTTTGATGGAGTTTATTATTTCTTCTAAAATGAAAAATATTATTTTAAATTTTGTTTATTGGGAATGAAAGATATTTAATTATGGAATCCAAGTATTATTTCATGTTTATAACAACCATAAAATTTTAAATTTAGGCCTTTACACATTGATCTAAAAAATGTGTACCTCAAGAAATGTAAACAATTTCCAATATTTATTTCAACAAATCTCTCACAAAATCAAGAAAATAAATTGATTGAAATTTTAATGGAAAATGTGATAGAAATAGGCTTGTATGTTGGATATATTCAAGGCATAAGTCCAAAAATATTCTCAATCAAAATTTATCATAAGGTAAATTACATGCCTTTTAGGCATCCCAAAAGTAGGCTGAATCTAACCAAGATGAAAGTAGTCAAAAATAAAATATAAAAAAGTTTTTAAAAGAAGTAAAAATATATCCCATCTTTGAAACCCAATAGTTTAGCTACATTAATGTATTTCTTCATAGAACTATACTCACCATTATAAGTAATGTAAAAAAAATAATTCATACCTATTAGAATTTAGTTGGAAAGTGTGTATAGACTGTAGGAAGCTGAACGAGGTCACTAGAAAAGATAATTCCATCGTCCCTTTCATTGAAAGGATTATATAAATCTAAAAAACCTTAACCAATTATCCCTTTATGTTTTATTCTAATAAAACAAGTTTCTATTATGTGACTTTTCTATGGGTTTGAGGGCAAGCTTGTTGATGTTTATTTTTAACCTAAAAACTATTTACACTCAGATAAATTGAACTCAAAATTACTCAGCACACAAATTCAAAAAATTCATGAATTTCTTTTCCTTTTCATATATATTAATTATTCTAATTTATTTTACTAACATTTTAATAATACATATAAATATTTGGGAAAAATAATTAAAATCAATTGAAATTAATTAAGAAATGATTAATTTTTTTCCTAAACATCAATGAAATAATATATCCCCAAACATGAATTATGCTTGTCCTTATGTTTCAAATTTAAACAATAAAGTATAATGTTCACTAATACTACAACTATTCAAATTTAAAAGCAATGAAATCGAATTATTATAATTGGGGAAATCAAAAATTTTAAATAATAATATAAAATATTAATAAAACATTGAAGTTTTCAATGAAACAAACAAACCCTTTTATTTCATTTTCTCCCATTTGAAAATATGGAATATTATCGTTTTATTAACTAAAATATCATAATATTCTATTTACCAAACATGAAATGTTATGATCTAATACCCATCAAATTATTCTATCTCTTCACTACTCATATAGATTTAATTATATATTTTTTATCATACCATAAGTACATAATCATTTTATATAGGATTATAGAGGAATTAACTTCTCAAAACTATTGATAAAAACCCATAATAAATTATGTGTATGTTCTGATTAAGGTCATAATGACTCTGAGGAATAATCTTGGTGGTTATTGATATTTTAAAACATTAAGGCATAAGGAGGAGGTTAACTAAAAAGCATAATGCATTGATGTCAATAGTAAAGTGAAATGTAATAGTGTCTCTCCTTCTAAAAGTGACAAAACCCATTTCTCAAAACTCAAAGAAAATTTCATGAAAAGATGTAAGAAAAATGAATGATATACTCTTTCCTTACAGTTTTTCATTGTTTTCCACCTAATTTTTCATATTGTTTTTCTTATTTTGAAAATTTATGCTTAGAATGGATCTCACATCTACCGCCTAATCCCATATGATGAAATCATTAGTCTAGTAATGGTGATTCTTAATTTTACCAATTCACAACCAATTTTTTTTCATTTATTATTTTTTTAAATATGAATAATAGTGAAATATAGAGAATGAGCATGATCCTTTCCCAATAACCAATATATGAAACCATATTTTTTCCTTACAACTTTGTGAATCCCATAGTCCATGAATCCCTTCATCTGCACACTTCAAATTTAAAATTTAATGAATATTTATAGATCATGGAATGAATGGGAAATATTATCTTATATTGTGTCTTATTATTAATAAGGCCCCATATGGATTACATTGGCTAAACAAGTATTAATTTTAATGGTGGTCGCTATGATAATGTATTAGTCAAAAAAGTATCTCAATCAAATTATATTTAACTCTATACAATAATTTCTTTTATAGGTTACAATGCATGTTCTAGCAGGTGGCATGTCCCAATATCTCTCAAGAAATATAATCAAGATTTTATTAGAAAAATTTGGTCTAGAAGTCCTCTTAGTAATAAAAAATGTATGAAATTAGAAAATAACCCATTACATGAAGTAATAATAACAAATAAATATACATAAATTTCAAAAAGTCAATCGTGAATAATTTTAGGGAAATTTTAAATACATTAATCAACCAAATCCGTAAAATTAGAATTCATCAATATAACATCATATAATTGACCTCAATCATTCAATAAACCACTGTACCCATTAGTATCATTATCTTAGTAATCTAAAATATGGTATCATGTGATTTAAAAATAACTCATGTCTCCTAGATAAATCATTTAAAGGTGGAAGTCTATTTGTGGGTAAGAAAATTGTATTTTAGAGGTATGAACATATTTTCCAGCCAAAAACACAAAGAAGAAGATAAGATAATTATGTTGAAAGTGAACATCCATTTATACATGATCCTTCTTCTCTATTTTCTTCCATTTTATTAAGATGTTGGTCTACTCTATGACTTCCTTTCATGATGGTGATAAAAAAGAAAATAACACATGAATGTGTATGGATCACTCCATTGAAGTTAAGAGGGGAAAAATAAAAGATGAGTACCTCATAAAATATTAAATCCTGAGAAATAATTAAAACTTAGGTTTCCACCGGAAATCACTTTTATTTAATTTCATTGGTTAAAACAAACATCATAATAAGTGATCCATAGATAGACTGGAGAAGTGTAAGCTCCTATACTAGTTCCTTAGGTAGACTTCCACGGTACTTTTTAATATTATCCAATTAATAGTAAATAAAATCCCTTTAAATTATTTATTAATCTACAAAACACCAAATTTATGTACATGAGTTACTATAAATGGAACTTCCTTCCATGAATATAGTTTTCAAAAAATTATCTTCATTCAATAATCATAGAGCTGCACTTAGTCTCTAGGTTGTTATATTTTGGTTGGAAATACTAGTCTTGATACCCTTGAGTTCACTCTTTTTAAATTCTAGAATTTTCTTAGAGAACTATTGTAATTTCTTTAATATCTTGTAAGTAAAGTTTCCACTCTTTCCTAGAACTGTCCAAGTCTATATTCATCTTCTTTACAAACCAATATTCATGGTGCTCCAACTCCACTGGTAGGTAATTGTTTTCCATAAATAAACTAGTAAGGTATTATAACCATGAGAATCTTATAAGATGTTTGATATTACTATAACATATCTTAGATACTCTGGCTCCATTCCTTTTAGTTGGGTTTAACCATTTTCTCTAAAATACCTTTAATCTATTAGTCAGACACTTCATCTTGAACAATTTTTAGGGATGGTATGGTTTATATGTTTTATGATACTCCCGTTATTTTTATACATCGTATCCATTATTTTACTAAAAATTTATTTACCTTGGTTAATGTTAAAAACTCTTAGTATTCTGAACCTAAAAAATATAATGAACCTAATATAATCCAAAAAAAATTTGAATCATTAGTTTGAGTACCCATTTCTTCCATCCATTTTGAGACACAATAAACATAAAGAAGAGTATAGGAATTTAAAAAAGGAATGATAAATGTTTTTGTAAATTCAATTCCCTAAACATAAAAATCATTATAGGACACAATGGGATTTTAAAATTTCTTGTCTTTTTGAAATGTTTCTAATAAATCAAATTTTTTCATCCTTCATGCAAAATATAATAGAATATTTAAATAAATTTGGTTAATAAATATTAGATTAAATTATTTTTCTCATAGTTCATTGAGATTTAATGTGGGATCCGAAATCTGGTGTATGATAAAATTCAAAAAAATATATTTTAATAATGTGAAAATGTATATTTATTAATTTATTATTATATTTTTTCAAAATGAATGGATCCTCCCCAATATAAAAATGGGATTCAGATTTTAGTTTGTGTTTCTGATGGGAGATAAGATGGGATGGTACCTAATAAGTCACCAAATAATACACTATATAAAAATACTATAGTAATTCACCTTCTATAAGGTAATGTTCTTTTACCGATATGTGATCAAATAGTGAGTACTATTCATGAATTTCTATGTAATGTGCTAGATTCGAATGCCACTGAACTGATGCTCCATACCTAGTTTGTCACATGGCCTCAAGAACATTTCCCCAAATTCTATAGGCTTATAACTAGTAGTGAGGGTCTAGGGAGTGATAGTGAGTAAAATATTCCCTCATTTATAGTGTGTAACAATGTGTAATAATAATATACAATACAAGAAGCCATAAATACCATAGAACTGAAAAAATAATGGAAGACTGATAATAATGATAACTAGAATTCATAAAATAAAAAAGATAATGCTTTCCATCACATGTTCTAACAAATAATCCAAAATAAGATACATAGTAGTTAGATACAAAATAAAAAACCATGGTATATAAATACATAAGAAAAATCAGAATCATCAAAAGCCTCATCTTGCTAACATGATCTCATATTCTTAAACAAAAAATCAAGTACTTGTAGAAGGGCCATTTCCCTTATCAACACCTACAACAATATAATCTATTTGGGCACAAAAGCATGACCAAAATATGGTGTGAGAAATTAATCTTAGTATTCATCCACCCATGATATGTGCCTATATATCATTGAGTATATGAAATAGGTATTGTACATGAAGGAAATGTTGTAAACTAGGAAATTATCAAATGTAAACAATCCTAAATGTAATGTATCCATATAATTTCAGTTCATGTTCATTAAACTATTCAATTACATTAAATTGAAAATATCTTGAGATCAGACCTTAGCTTGACAATTTCGTGTATAATTTAAGCACCAAAGACATTTCGAAAGACCAACTAAACAATTATATGGGAATTCCAAATCCATGATTCTGATTTGGCTTAGTAGACACATCATAAGAACTTCTATAAGATATTATGTTCTAAATATTTCCCGTAAGAATATAAAAAAACTACCCATAGGCATAAAAAACCCCCACCCATAGGCATAAAAAATCCTCACCCACATGTATAACCAATCCTCATCTGCAGGAATAAAAAATATTCTCCCATAGGAATAAATAATCCTCTCCCACAACCATGAAACAACATATCCTGTAGTAATAACACCACCTCACCTGCAGGCATAACACAACATCGCATGTAGGAATAGAACAACACAAGCATAAATGTAGATTAAATTGTTACATGGAAAACATTGATCAAATCACATGGAAAATTCACATTATAAAACTAACATGTAATATAATAATTACAAGGCTTAAATTTTTTTTATGTCATATGGTTAAACATTTAATTGTCCAAAATTCATGTTAGAAAACTCTTAAAAGTGACAAAAAGGAATTCCCATAGGTATCCTAGGACGAAATAGGAAAAAAATGGCTATTTGATGGAAACACACCCACATGGTGTCATTTAATCAATCCAAAAAAGTTCAACATGATTCAATTCATATACTTATTCACTTAAACATATTTAAGCAACAAGGAAGGTCAACATCTCAACAAAGAGACACCCAAAAAATGGGTGTGCGACACTCAATTACATATAAACAACTCGAAAATTATATAAAGGCACAAGACCACCTATCTTAAAACGGTATTAGACAGCTCATCCAGTATTAAGTCCTGATTCGTCCTGGTTTGGAAAAAATTTGAAGAAAAGATGATGGAAAAGAAAATATGGCATATGATCCTAAATCCAAATATCATAGTAATTATTCATAAGAATCAAGAATGAATGAAAATTAATTTAGTACATACTAATATGGTTCCAAAAAGACAAACCACTCTCGAATTGGAGTCAAGAAAAATTCTAAAACAAAAAACCCATTTTAGATTTTTATAGGTTCAAAAATGAGAAAAAAACTTTTTTTGCGTCCAAATATGAGGTTACAACCTCTTTTATAGAAAACCCTCCAAGAAAGTAAACAATGTGTACCTCAAGTACACGAAATGTAGGGACATGATGTCTATCCCAAGTACACGTCTTGTACCTAGACTGCATCCATTGTTTAAATTTTTATACCCATCATTCCCAATAATAACCCAACTGTCCCATGGATCAACTTAGGGTTTTAGAGAAAAGAAAATATCTACATCTGAAAAGAAGAACCATGTTCTTACAAACTTCCACCCATAACGCAATTCATCCCCAAATTTCCCTTATAAGGGTTGTGAAGAAATATCTGAGAATAACTCTAGACACTGAGCACATACATTGGCCTCCCACTCCTAGGTCTCGTCCTACACTAGGCTGTACTGCCATAAATCCCACTCTAGAGGAACTGTGCAGTCTTAGAGAACCTTCATTCTCTTTTCGATGATACAAATCATATGCTCCTCAAAGGATGTATCAACCTAAATCTCAACCTCTTCGGGCTGAAAAATGTGAGATAAGTATGACTGATAGCGGAAGAACTGAGATACCTAGAAGATGTCTGGAATGTCTTGGTATCTCTGAGGTAACTAAAAATGATATGGAACTGATCCAACTCTGTCTAGAATCTCAAATGGCCCGAAATATCATGGTAAAATTTTACCCTATCTCCTGATCCACATAGGTCACAGTCTCGGTTAAACACACAAGAAAACCTGACCCCCGACCTCGAACTCTAGAGGTCGTCTATGGTAATCAACATAAGATTTCTGATGATACTGCGTAGTATCCATCCACTTCAAAATCAACTGGACCTTCGAAAAAGTCTCTTAAATGAGATGTGGTCCTAGTAAAGCTTCCTCACCTGCCTCCAACTAGTAAAGGGGTGATCTTCATGGCCTACCATACAAGACCCCATATGGAGCCATCTATATAGTCACTTGGAAACTGCTAATATAGGAAAATTCAACTGGTGGGATATACTTCTCCCAAGATCCCCCAATATCTAGGAAACATGATCTCATCATTTACTCCCGCACATGTATTATACTCTCTAAATAACCATCAATCTCAGGGTGGTATGCTATGCTTAGAAGCACTTTTATACCCAGATCCCTCTAAAAACTCTTCCTGAAATGAGACATAAGGCGGGAATCCAAATCTGAAAGGATAGAACAATAGACCCCAAGAATTCATACCACCAAAAAAATAAACATATTCACATGATCAGCAACACTGAAGGTATCCTCGATCGGAAAGAAGTGAGGGACCTTTGTATGTTTGTCAAGAACATCTTAGAAAGCATCGTTACCATGAAACCTCCTCCATCGACAAACCCACAAGCCACACTCTGAAGAATTATAGAGATGTTTCCAATGTGGTTCTCCTTAATTGGGAGAACCCACACAGAATTGATGTCATAATAGTGTCCTTATAGCAAAGAACAATCAAACATTAACAAAACTGGTCATGTAATCTTCCATCGAAAGGCATTGTGGACGTTCACACCACACCCATCTTAAACTGGTGGAGTGCTCAAACTGGCTCACTAGAACCAACTCAAAGAAGAATAAGGACAATGAGTCAAACCATCACTTGATGAGTTATCTCATAAACACCCAGTATAGATGGACGACGTGTTGTAACAGAAAACCAACACCATCTCTCAAGGCGCCACGCGCCCACAATGACCTCGTTCACTAATTCCCACACCTATCACTTAGTGACACTCCTTTTTCAAACCAACAACCGTTTGAAATCATCACATTTGAGATCGAATATAAGTTTGAGATAACCTCATATTTATCAACCTAGAGTCTAGGGAGATATCCAAGGTGGTCCATACTCCCCGTTTTAAGGGGAACGTTGGTACAAGGCCAAAAGTCCACATAAGAACATCAACTAAACCCAAAGTGGCATCTGACTGGTGTTCACATTTAAGAAAGAAGATTTCATACAAAGTCCTTCCAAGGAGTGTATACACAAGAACCTAGGTATCACATAGGATTAACTGAGCCTCATTTAAACCATGCATCCAGCACACAACACTGAAAAAATTTCAAACCATCTTAATGACTTTCAACTGTAGCATGACACATAACTAACGATCTGTTAGTTCATCTAGGGTGATTTGAATATAAGGTAAATTCTCATATATTAATAATGATAATACTAATAGTATTTAAGGATTACCAGAGAAGGATAACTGAACAACAACGGGCCAACTTTATAAAAGAAACTCAGCTTCACATGTTGACACATTATCATTTAACTAAACATAATGCCTTTATCGCAAGGACTTTCTTTGATATCTTATGCTTAACCACAGTGGTACATCCATGATCATTGGATCCTTATAAGGGTTGCATATATAGCCAACCACAACAACTATCATGCTATTAAGAAATCATCAACATGAAACAAGACTCACAAGCCTAAAATGAATTCATGTAGAAACAACCATTTTCAAATGGTCCTTTATTTTGATCCTTATACCTTGAAGATAACATTTTAAACATAACTAACATGATGGTCCCTACATAGGATTGTCTTATTAATTGAGAAGAAGGAACAACTATTCTCAAATGTGCTAGTTCAGAACCAACTTAAACACATGAGCGTCATACCAAAAAACCACGATCACTTTGTCATATCACTTGGTATGAAAGTTGGAATTAAATTGACTAGAATATCAAAAAACCAAATTCCCATTTATTTTTACTAATAAGTTTAATGAACTTAGTTACACAAAGATGAGGTCACTCTACTCCAGTGATAACCCGAGGACATACTCAACAGATAAAAGATTAATGTTTTATACGATCTCAATAGATTATTTTAATATTTAACACTTTATGGGTACCACATATGTCAATATATTATACCTGGAGTTTGAAAAATAAAATAAAACATTCTATATACTATTCATAGGTTTCCCACCGTATGCATCCTAGTACCAGATGGCTAATCAAGATCTAGCTCAAAATCACATCATCTTCATAGCCATTCCCAAGGATGATAGTGTACTAAGTCGCCCATCACTTATGGAATGATAGGTTCACACAAACTCATATAAAACTGACCGTGCTTGAGGTATGTCTAACTAGATGAACAGAGCATTCCTCAATGGTCATTCCTATATCGGGGGTCATGATACAACGATCACCCACTCAGACAAGGGTTCCCTCTTTGAAAACCAAATGTCTTACTGGGGAAAACGACACCTGAGAAGCACCAACATCAGAAATCTCGTAGCTCAAAATCATAGATATCAAAACAAGATAGGTCAACACCTTTCTTTGACACTCACCCCTTTTCCATCTCCATGGGTCAGGTATAGGTTTCAAATAAGTAGAGATACAACAAAAATCCCACTACAAAGGTCTGGTATGGAGAAGTTAAAACATAGTGGCATCATACTTGGGATACTCCAGGTAAACACAAGTGAAATCATCCTGCAATATGGATCCTTAACTGAGAAGGCCACGGATGAATCCTACATGGGATTCTTGGTTGTTGTATAATAGAGGTATCCTACAAAAGAGATCCTCAAAATATGGACAATGGAGGCATCCTATAACAGGGATCCTCACAAAAGGTACTCGGATGATGGATCCTACAAGGGACTCCCTAGATCAACAAAGGTCAATGGAATCCCTCAGGGGATCCTCATAAGTATCAAGTTTCATGGTCTCATAAACCAGAAGGCACTTAACGAAAAGGTAATGTCCTCAAAAGAAACACGTCATAAGAGATAGCTCATAGCTCATCCTAGATTAAAAGTCTCAAGTAGGTTGGTTTGAACACCCAACCGATCATTTATACCATGCTTCACCCTTAGTTGACAACTAAAAATGATAAATGGAGGGAAAAACTCTCCATTTAAATAGAAGCCTCAAAACACACACTAGGAGTCCCCATAATTCTCTATGGGTTTCACCATCGCGTTCTACATGGAAAACTACTCAGAATATACTACTCTCAGATCCATTTCTGACATCACGACCAAAAACACGAAATACACTAAACGGATAAAAAAGGAGGAATATGTGGTGTGTTAGTTGGGTTTCCAAATATAATATCTAATATCTCACTGAAAATTCCCCAAAACCCCTATTTTAGAAAGGAAAACCAATGGAATGCGAAATTGTTATTCCTATGGGCCCATAATCCCCGCTAATCAAAGCTTGGATTCCACCACCAATATATCATAATACAATTCCATATAATATAACAACATGGTCCACAAAATAATGATCCAAGAGGGCCCATACACCACAAGGATACAATATTAGCATTTATCCCTATCATATCATAACATGATTCAATATAATTTTGAAACATGGTCAACCATATTTCAATCCCAGAGGGCCCGTACACCTTATAGACCAAATTTTGGAATCAATCTAATTAGAACCATAAAATAAAACATTACACCTATCCCAATCACATGTATATATTCCATGGTACCAATCACAATAGCATGAATATATAGAATTACATCGTTCACAACAACATGTAATCAGTAATGCTCTTAAATGTCATGGTAAGAATGCATGACATGTGATTTTAACAAGTTCTGATATGATGCATGAGATATTATACCCTTATATCAACAAGTTGCAACAAAATATAACCACAATGATATCAATAATGATATCATAATATAAGGGCATCAACCAATCGTGAAATCAAAACAATAGTAAAATCTCAAAATACACAAATCAAAATTCAGTTTGAGGCAATTCATATTTTCCCAATATATGGGGTAGCTACTGCCGAACATATTTTTTTTACTAAATCCCTTCACATTTGTACCTCTTTCCATTGTCGGAAAATAATAAACAAATAATAGAAAAAGAAAATCCTCTAATACCACTTTGTTACCACCTGAATCCTAATTCCACTGAACATGTGCTCCGTACCTGCTTTGTCACATGAACTCAAGAGCATTTACCCAAATGTCAGTGGCTTCTAACCTGTATTGATGGCCTAGGGTTTGATAGTGGGGGAAATAATACCTCATTTATATAGTGTAACATAGAGGATCAATAATTTACAATAGAGGAATTTGTAAATACTATACAACTGAAATAAACATCAGAATATTGATAATAAAGATACCTAGAAGTCATAACATACAAAATATGATGTTTCATGTCACATGTTATAAGAAATCATCCAAAATATGATATATTATAGTCAGGTAAAAAATAAAATACTGAGGTAGAGAAATACAAAAGAAAACTCAGAATCATCGCATGCCTCAACTTTTCCCCGTGTTCTCTAGATGCTAAACAACAAATCAAATACGAATAGAAGGGTGTTTTCCCATATCAACACCTATAACAATATAATATGTTTGGGCCCAAAATCATGACCCAAACTGGGTGTGAGAAGAAAATCTCAGTAGGCAACCCCCAATATCTTTTCCTATCAGTCAGTTAGGATATACAACCGGTAGTGTACAAAAAGGAAATATAGTAAACTAGAAAGTAATCAAAAGTTAACAATCCAACAAGAAACATTTCCATTTATATTTAAGTAATGTTCATTAAAAAAATGGATTAAATTGAATTGTTAATATCTTGAGATCCGTCCTTAGCCTGAAAATCCCCTATATCAAGTCAGCACAACAGATGTCTTGAAAGACCAGCTAGATAGTTAAAAGGGAAGACTGAATCCAAGATTGTTCTTTGGCTTGTAAGATGGTACATAAGGATTTACATAGGACATTCAATTCCAAACCACAGTTTAAGGCATAGAAAAAACATTTCCAAAGTCCTAACTCAACCTCGCCCCCATGTATTACCAATCCCCGCCATATGCATAACTAATCCTCACCGAAAGGAATAAAAAATCCTCACTAATAGGTATTAGAAATCCTCACCTTCAGGTAGGAAACAACATCTCCCACAGGCATAGATTCACCTCACCCACTGGCATAGAACAACATCACCCCTAGGAATATCACATAACAAGCACACATATAGATTAAACTATTATAAGGAAAACATTGATTAAATCCCATGAAAAATTCATAATAAAAGACTATCATGTAATCTAACAAATAAATGGGTTAATAATTGTTAATATCACCTGGGTAAACATTTAATTGACCAAAATTCATTTTATAGAAACATTTAAAGGGACAAAAATGGCATGCCCATAGGCATCCTAGGCTGAAATGGATAAACATTGGTTATCTAAGGGAAACAAACCCACATGGTGTCTCTTAATCAAACTCAACAAACTCAACATGAATTAATTTATATAATTCATCATACAAACATCTTCAGGCATCAACACATGTCACAATATCAACAAAGATACACTTGAGAAATAATCGCATGACACTTTGAAACATATAAACCACTCAATAATTTGAGAATTAAATAAGACAACTGACCTCAACATGGTTGTAGATAGCACATCCAATATCAATTGCTGATTTTTTTGGGATTAGAAGAAACATGAAGAACGAATGAAGGAAGTGAAAATAGGGAATATGAGGATAAATTCCAATAGTGTAGTCATTGTTTCAATGAATTGAGAATGACTAAAAGGGAATCGAGTACATACTGTTTTGGTTACAACAAGACAAAACATACTTAAATTGGAGTCTGTATGTCTTCTGAAATTGAAAAAACCATTTTAGATGATTTTTGGGTTATGAAATGAGAGAAAAAATGATGTGCATAAAAATATGAGGTTATTGCCTCTTTAATAAAAAAACCCCCACTGGGAAAGCACATGATGTGTACCTAAAGTTTAAGATTTTTAGGTTTATGAGGTGTACCCAAATTACATGTCATGTTCCTATCCTACATCCATTTTCCTGGATTTTATCCCCATATTTCCAAAAAACAACCCATCTATCACATAGACATGATTATGGTTTAATCCAAAAGAAAATATCTGTACCTATAAAGAATATCTTGGTTTTTTACATTCTTCTTTTGAGAGTTTTGGAATTAGGTTGAGGTGATCTGCCACATTTTTTAGCTCCATTATTATTTTTGATCTCTAAGTTAAACAATTTTCAAAGTAGAATCCATAAAAATCCTTATATTAGAATAACATTTCATTATCATGTACCTAAGGGACTAATTATTTGAAAAAAACTACATTAATTCCCTAAAAATAAGATTAAAATTTATCTAGTGTAAAAAATCTATAAGGAAATTATTATTAGTGGGTGCGTAGTTGAGATGAGTAGCATACAATGTCCTTGAGAAATAATAAATCACTACTGGTTTTACTTTAACACTTTGAGAGATGGATTCTCCCACAACATGGTTCAATTCATCATAAATTAGCCCAAATGGGTATCCCTAATCTAGTGGTTCATTATTGGTGGGGTAATCATAATTTTATTTAGCTCATCAAAAACCTTCCTAAAATAACTATTGAAATTATAGTCAATTTAATTTAAAAGTAAGCTTGAAAGATAAAAATAAATATTACAATAATCCTTGATTAATATTTTTAACAATCCAAAATTACCTAAAAATATTTAATATAATTTTTTCAAGTAGGTTAGGGTGAATAATTTATCACTTTAACATTTTGTTTATCTATATCAAAGTAATTTTCAAAAATCACATATCCCAATACTATCCCCTTCCCATCCATGAAGTGTCACTTTAAAATTAAAAAATAAAATATTCTCAATCTGTGATTTCATGAATTATTCATTATTTTACAAGAAATAATCAAGAGTAATTGTAACTAAAAAATACATATAAAAATAACTCCAAAAAATATTCAATATGTTTGGGAAACATGATTACCATGAACACTTGGAATGTACATGGGCATTTTACAACAAAATATGCATCATTTTGTAGGAAAATGTTTTATAATGAATACTTATGGTTGTCTTATATTGGTCTTCTAGAGTAATGGGTTCCAAAAAATATCCTAAAAATTCACATGAAATAGAATAATGTATTCTTCCTGCTAATATCTCTATAATTTAGTACATTAATGGAATGATAAATTGGTATTTTCTTGTGACTTGGTTTATTTTTCAGTAATTAATACACACTATATAACTATTATGAACTCTCCTTGGAATCAGTATATTATTCTCATTTTATAGCATGGTAAAGTTGATTTACATTAGAAAAATATGGATGAGGATGACCCATTTTGAATTAGAAAAGTGATATATGATATTAGATGCTAAAAACTACTCTGTCTCATTATTTATTATGTATATGATAATGGGGTTTACCCTCTATTGGGGATCTCTAATAGGCATAAAATCCTCTTTTAATAGGATTTTGTGTGATCAGAATTTGGGGTCAATTCCAGGGATGTATCCTAAGATCAACCCTATGGATCATGTTTTTCTTTTCAAAATTGAAATCATTGTTTTTATTTAGTTTTTTGATAGGTTATTAGTAATTATTACTAGATTTTTTTCTCTTTTTCAAGGAATAAATATTTCAAATAAAATAAGATATATTTTAATTATAGATATGGGGGTGTTCAAGATATGAAATTGAATTTAGGATCCCACCTTTAAAATACTGAATCTCTTATGTATAGTGAATCGTATTAGATTTTTTTTCATCTAATTATACATCAAATAAATCAAATGTTATCTCTTATTCTTGCTTGGAATCAGAATTTATAGGTTTTTCCACTCTCATTTTATGTACTATTTTCCTTGGAAAAGTGATCTTATATGGATGATAATTCATGGAGCATACCTGACTATTAAATAGGTTCAATAGATTCTTCATGTAGAAGTGAAAAAATGGAATGATTACATTAAGGGTTCTTCTCAGAGTCAAGAATATTGAAGTTCACAGTGCTGTCTCCAGGATACATGTTAATGTTTTCATCATGTACATTGACTTTTGTGTTGGTCATATTTTAGAGATATATTCTAAAATTAATGGTTAATGTCTCAGTTTTATTTGTTCTTCCATTGTAAGAACATATAATTATTAAAGAAATATATATCCTTTAAATCCTACTGGAACATATTCTAATACTCCATCAAGAAAAATAGTTGATCAGTTTTCCAATTAGACCACCACTCTTTTGGGATTCAATTTTTTTTATTTGAAAAGATTAAAATATAGAGTGAGGCATGAAATTTATGGAAGTACCATGATCACACAACGAAACAAAATAATTTGAAGAACCGATATTGCATGAAATAGATAATATCCCTAGATCATGATAATTTTTAGGAAATTATGCTATGACCAAAGATGATATACTACATCCTAGGATTATTTTATCATTCAAATCATATCATTTCTTCTTTTTTTGTTCCGAGATCCTTGAGATATTTTTCACATGTGGGAATTTATTGGATTGATTATAAGAGAGGGACTTTTTCTCAACATTTTGAAAGGTTTTATGAATCTCTCTTTGATATTTCTCTTTTTCTATCTTCTTTGAATATGTAAACAAAAAATTTAATAGTGGGGGAATTTTCATTATTTCACATTATTACCTTTTCAAGGGTGTTTTAGGTCTTTCATTCCTAAACATTTCCCTCACTTATTCTTTCTTTCTGGATTGTCTAGATTGATCTTCATTAATTTATTTTGGAATCAAAGCATTTATTTCTTATTTTTTATCACGAAAATTCATAGGTTTTGGTGGATAAATATTCATGCCAATCCTTTTTTTAACAATTCTTACACAATACATTGAATTGGTAACTGTTTGATAATGGGTTATTTTATGTTTTTGGAAATCATGTCATGAGACTTTGAAACATACTTGACAAATATTTTAGTATGTTTTTTAATTCATCAATATACACTACTTATTGTTGCTATTCCTGAAGCAAAGAGCTTTTTGAAGGATATTCATAAGGATTATTTTGGAAGGGGGATTTTTGGAATGTTTATTTCTGTTATGGTTTATTTGCAGGGTTGTTAGAAAGGTTTTGCGTTCTATGATTTATATTGGTCTGTTAGATGAAATGGATATTGAGTTAGATAACATGGCCTAGAATTATTTGAGGCTCCAAATCCTGGTGGTGCTTATGAATTATCCTTCCATGGATGATTTTGTGGATCTTAGTTGAAATATTTTTTCATATATCTCTTCCCCTTGTACTTCATAGTATTGATCAATAAAGTGTCTAGTTGATGAACCTAATCAACATACTTATGGTGGTACTTGTTTCTCAATTTCGTATATCACTCTTATTTTTATCATTAAACTTATTAGATCCTAAACTCTAAATTCAAGTAAAGATAATGAATTATAAGTTCTTACCTCATGAATACCCCGTACACCTATTATTATTTTTCCAAATTACTAGAAATTTTATGGTATCTTCTCGATCAATATCATAGATTCTATTGGAGACTTTCCTATCAAAGAACCTATTAAGGATGCATCCACTAAGTTCATATCATTTTCCAATAGTACTTCGCCGAAGAAGACTAAATTTTAATTTTCTTTTAAATATTGGCTAAATATTCTTCAATCTTTCTCAATACCCATCAATTTTTCCTCAGAATGATAGTTGGATAACATAAATATCCTTCCTTATCATTATTATCTAGGAGTCTAGGATGAATATTTGTATGAAATACCATGGGAGATCTTCCCATTCATGGATCTCTCTAGGCTATAGTCAATATTACCACTCCTTAATATCTCCTACAATTGAAAAGGGCAATGGAATCGTTTTGACTTGAGATTTAACTACTACTCTTGATATAAACTTGAAATAACATAGGTGAATTATTGAATACATTGGTTTGGATATTCACATATAGGACCATAAGGTTTATGTATGATTGGAATCATATTAACACATAATTCAGAGTTATTTTATAATAAAAGAATACCTAATTGATTTATCTAATTAGAAAATTTGGGGGGGGGGGAACAAAGGTCCCTTAAAGTATGGTTTGGGTTAATTTGCATATTCATGTGATTTTATTCAATACAATAAGTATCACATAAGTCCTCTAGAGTAATTTATTCAAAAATAATTCTAGATTAAAATTTTGAAGTCAAATTAGACCGGTTTTTTTATTTTTAGGATCAAAAGGAAATATTTACTTGTTAAAAGTCTTATTAATTCTAATTTTAATTTATATTGGAACCCACGCCACATAATTGGATCTTATGACCAAAAATGTACTAGGTTAAACCTATTTTTCCATATATCATAAATATGTGTCAAATGTTTGGGCATCTTAGGAATGAATTTCATGAAAATATAATTGTTCGCTCAGATTTTTTGTATCTCGATGGTTGAATAATGTTTTTAGTTTTAGTTAATAGATGAAACCATAAGAAATAAAGTGAAAAACAAATGTGATGGCCAATGTAATGATTATCCTAATGAGTAACCAAATTTCTTAGTTGTTTGTATATAATATCTTGTAACTTTTCTCACTAAACTCTTTCAAGATATGTGTGGTAACATAAATCATATTGAAATTATGAATTAACTTGGGAGGTATAAATCTTTAATTTAATATTTTATGTGACAATGTATGACCTAACTCTATGGGTATTCTAATCAATTTTTTTTTGAGAAATGAATCAATGTGATGGGAAATATATTTTTCACTCTTCAGGTCTTAGACCATGATAATGTTATCTCAATAGACTATCACATAGAAGGTGAATATGGTCAATGGTAGACTCTTATAATGAATCTGAGGAAATAGAAATAAATAAAATTCATGAAATGAGAGGAATTTACAATTTTATTTCCCAATAATTACTTTTTTCAAACTCTTCAAACTAAAATCAAGAGGGACATTCAAGAGTTTAAGAAGAAGATGAATGAATCCCTCTCTTGATATGATGAAAATTTTCAAATTATTTTGATGTATTCTTATAGTATTATCATAGACCCTAAATGTATGATTTATTGGTTCTTTAATGGTTTTAAACCATGAATTTTAAAGTTAGTTTCCCCAAGGGGCTTTGGAATTTATGGATAAATCATTCAATGTGCAGTTAATATGGAAATGGAAGGTAGAAACCCACATGCATTTGGTTATAAAATAGGTAAACACTGTTTCTTGGAAGCTGTAGTTGTATATCACATAGAGAGAAGAATATGTTTCAACCTCTTAAATTAGGAAAATTTTAGAAGGATCATGTAAGTAATTGGTTTAACGTAATGAGAATACATTTCATGTATAGGAAGCCTTTCTATCAAGAAAAAGAATATTGAAGTGATGTTTAGAGTCCATTTAATGAAATGAATGATGTAAAAGCACAAACAAATACAAAACCCATTCATCATTTATTTATATTCCAGTAGTTTGGGAATTATTCAAATCAATTACCATATTTAATGTCTAATGTGGTTGATACGCCTAAAGAAACTCTAAAGTCCAAAGAAAAAGGGAAATATCAAGTGATTATGACTACCAAAGCTAGTTAGAAGAATTATTTATTGAAAACTAAATATATTATACATTCTGTAAAAAAAATCTTTTTATTCTATCTCTCCACATTCGTATTTATAAAACCAATTTACTAAGGTTATAAAATCACATCTCAATGATTATTTGTTTGGTTAGAAGTGAAATCTCTTAATGGTAAAATGATTTCATCCCAAGTCTATAACTCTTTAATCATATAATTTTATGGGAATGTAATTCCTATAGATATTTTGATTCTTCCTCTTGTAGAATTTGATTATATTTTGTGCATGTATTGAAACTCTATTTGTAGATAAAATATCAAATATCAAATAAGGGAAGTAATGTTTGATATCAAAAGTCAACCTATGATCATATATTATTGTTGGGATGAATATGAACATCTAATGGAAGTTACTTATATTATATATGTATTAATTTCTATTCATGAGTGATATTTATTCCAAATAGTTTCGGGGATAATCAAAATCAAATATATTACTCTTGTTTAGAATTATACCAATTTATTTCTTGAAGACATACCTGTTCTTCACCCTCAATCAGTAAGTTGAGTTTTAAATAGAACTTATACATCGTGCTACACAGATTTCAATGATTCTATATAAAATGAAAATTATTTGAGTTGAATGAATTAATGAAAAAACTATAAAATAATATTGATAATAGATTCATACACAGAAGTGAATCACTATGGGGTGTATTGATTTTTTATTATGAATAAATATGGACCAATTTATCTTTTTATTAATTATTTTGAATTTAAAAATATCACTATTAAGATAATTTATCCTCTAACCTGTATCAATGATCTATTTGATAAATTTCTAGGATATCACTATTTTTCAATGACTAATCTTTGATCTGGTTATCAATAGATAAAGATCAAGAAGGAGGATATACCCAATACATCCATTAATATATGGTATTCTCCTTATGAATTTATAGTAACCACTTTTTGAATTACCAACTCTCCTACTATCATCATGGATTTAAGGAATACAGTATTTAGAGACATCCTTGGTTAGTTTTGTGATAGTCTTTATAGATGTTGTACTAATATATTTTAAGATAAAGTAAGATCATGATGAACGTTTTAGGATTATTCTCAAGACATCGTGGAAAGAAGATCGGTATGTTAAATATTCCATGTGTGAATTTTGGATATATTGATTTCCATTATTGATTCATATAATATAAGTGAGGGTATATCAGTAGAACCTTCAATGATGGAAGTTATTAAACAATGGGTAAGACCCACCCTCATAACTGAGAATTATAGTTTTCTTGAGTGGGAAGGGAACTATAGGCACATTCTGAGATATTTCTCATGGATATATAATATAATATTTAATTTAACTAGGAAGGGATCCATGTAACTTTTGACAGATGAATCTGAGGAAACTTCTAAGGACCTAAAAAGATGGTTGGTGTGTTCACCTGTAATTACAATAAACTTTAGTGTAATAGGGTTTTCAATCTTTAATTTTACAATAAATAATGTACTTGGATTCATACTCACGTATAATGACACGGTGATAGGTTATTCCACACACAAATTGAAAATTCATGAGAAAATTTTCCCGATTAATGATTTGGATTTGGTAGTAGTAATTTTTACCCTAAAAATGCAGAGGAATTACCATTATGGTGAATTTTGTGATATATATACAAATCATAAAATCATTAAATATATATGTAGAAAGAAAGAGTTCAGTATGTTTTATTGAAGATAATTGGGGTTGATTAAAGAATATGATTGATCGATACACTACCACATTGGGAAGGAAATCAATGCGGTCAAGGATCTAAGATAGATACTAGTTTTTCCATAACAAGGATCAAAATAGATCCAATATTTATGGAATTACAGAATCTGGATCTTGAAATCACGAGGAAACGAGACAAATCATAACATTCTCATAATAATGTTCATCTATCTATCCATTTTAGGATTAAAGTGGTGCATAAGGAGGATATGTTACTATAGAAGAAGGTGAGAAATGATCCAATGTTTAACCATGATTGTGAAGTAGTGATAATGTTAAGGAACTAAGTGTATGCCCCATAAATACAATATTTGAATCATTTGTCAGATGAATCCCACAACTCATTATTCTCTATTTATTAATGAAGTAAAAATATTCATTAATATTTGAGTGAGTATTTCTAGTATGATAACATGAAAATTGATATTTTAGTAAAATTTATCTCTTGATTAACTATATAGGATATACATTGAGGAAGTGAAAATGTTTCACAGATTACCACTTTCTACTGAATTTGATTAGGATCTAAGGGTTTTTTAAATGTTTTTGAGAAATATTCATTAAAATTTGAATACATTCATGAAATTTCACACTACTTAACCTTAGATAGATATTCAATATGATAGTACCACATAAACCAAATAATATATGCTAATATCATTCGTTATTGATTTTAATGGTGTTGGGGACCACTACGGGAAAAAGTGGCATTTGCGACGGGTTATTTGCGACGGGATTTATTCCCGTCGCAAATAGTCCTGTTAAAAACTTATTTGCGACGGGGTTATTTACCCGTCGCAAATAAGTAGCCTTTTGCGACGGGATAGCTTTCCCCGTCGCAAAAGGGCTGGCGCGGTTTGCGCGCCAAATCGTGGGAAACTTATTTGCGACGGGAATATTCCCCCGTCGCAAATAGTGTGTCGGCAGGTGGTTATTTGCGACGGGACCCGTCGCAAATAACTATTTACCCACTGACCGTAATAAATGTCGGCTAAGGTATTTGCGACGGGACCCGTCGCAAATAATACTATTTGCGACGGGATTCCCGTCGCAAATGGATCCGTCGCAAATAATCTAACCTATAAATACCCCCATCCGTTTTTTTTTCAAATCATTCTCAAACTTCATATTCTTCTTCTCTCGAAGTTATATTTCTAAAGTTCAGTTTTTCTCCAGTTTAATTTTTTTCTCCGGAGGTGATATTAAAGTTTTGAAGAACGATCAGAGCAGATCAATTTTCAAGGTATTTATGTCCATTTTAATTTAATATTTATTTTTAATTTTTTATTAGTTTCAATTATTCTTAATTAGTTGTAATTTAATTATGTTTACGTTGTTTTTTTACTTAATAAATTTAAATTATTAGTATTGTTCATAGTTAATAGTAATTAGGAATAATTAGTAATTATTTTTAATAATTAAGAATAAATATTAATAATTAATAATAAATACCAATAATTAGGAATAATAACATTATTACATTATTAGTATATTTTATTATTAATATTAAAATAATATAATTTTTTATATATATACAGTTCTCTTCTCATCTGTGTGTTTGCTGTCTTCACCTGTATTATTTGTATGTGGAGATAGAAAACGCACAGATGAAAGGAGAATTGTATATAAATTAGAAAATTATATTATTTTAATATTAATAATAAAATATACTAATAATGTTATTATTTGTAATTATTGGTAATTATTCCTAATTATTGGTAATTATTCATTTAATTACTAATAATTAGGAACAATTACCAATAATTATCAATAATTAGGAATAATTAGTAATAATTACCAATAATTAGTAATAATTACCAATAATTAGTAATAATTACCAATAAATAGTAATAATTACCAATAATTAGTAATATTTACCAACAATTAGTAATAATTACCAATAATTAGTAATAATTACCAATAATTAGTAATAATTACCAATAATTAGTATTAATTACCAATAATTAGTAATAATTACCAATAATTAGTAATAATTACCAATAAGTAGTAATAATTATCAATAATTACCAATAATTAGTAATAATTAGTATTAATTACCAATAATTGATATTAATTAACAATAATTAGTATTAATTACCAATAATTAGTATTAATTACCAATAATTAGTATTAATTACCAATAATTAGTATTAATTAACAATAATTAGTAATAATTAGTAATAATTACCAATAATTAGTAATATTTACCAATATTTACCAATATTTACCAATAATTACCAATAATTACCAATAATTACAAATAATTAGTCATAATTACCAATAATTAGTTATAATTAACAATAATTACCAATAATTAGTAATAATTAGGAATAATTAGGAATAATTAGTAATAATTAGTATTAATTACCAATAATTAGTATTAATTACCAATAATTCGTAATAATTACCAATAATTACCAATAATTAGTAATAATTACCAATAATTAGCAATAATTACCAATAATTAGTTATAATTAGTTATAATTAGCAATAATTAGTAATAATTACCAATAATTAGTAATAATTAGTAATAATTAGCAATAATTAGTAATAATTACCAATAATTAGTAATAATTAGTAATAATTAGCAATAATTAGCAATAATTCGTAATAATTACCAATAATTCGTAATAATTAACAATAATTACCAATAATTAGTAATAATTAGTAATAATTAGTATTAATTACCAATAATTAGTAATAATTACCAATAATTACCAATAATTACCAATAATTAGTAATAATTAGTAATAATTAGCAATAATTAGTAATAATTACCAATAATTAGTAATAATTAGTAATAATTAGCAATAATTACCAATAATTAGTAATAATTACCAATAATTAACAATAATTACCAATAATTACCAATAATTAGTATTAATTACCAATAATTTGTATTTATTACCAATTATTAGTATTTATTACCAATAATTAGTATTAATTACCAATAATTAGTAATAATTACCAATAATTAGGAACAATTACCAATAATTATCAATAATTAGGAATAATTAGTAATAATTATCAATAATTTGTAATAATTACCAATAATTAGTAATAATTACCAATAATTAGTAATAATTACCAATAATTAGTAATAATTTCCGATAATTAGTAATAATTTCCAATAATTAGTAATAATTTCCAATAATTAGTAATAATTACCAATAAGTAGTAATAATTACCAATAAGTACCAATAATTACCAATAATTAGTAATAATAAGTATTAATTACCAATAATTTGTATTAATTAACAATAATTAGTATTAATTACCAATAATTAGTATTAAATACCAATAATTAGTATTAATTACCAATAATTAGTAATAATTACCAATAATTAGTAATAATTAGTAATAATTACCAATAATTAGTAATAATTACCAATAATTAGGAATAATTACCAATAATTATTAATAATTACGAATAATTAGTAATAATTACCAATAATTAGTAATAATTACCAATAATTAGTAATAATTAGTAATAATTAGTAATAATTAGTAATAATTACCAATAATTCGTAATAATTACCAATAATTAGTAATAATTACCAATAATTAGTAATAATTAACAATAATTACCAATAATTAGTAATAATTAGTAATAATTAACAATAATTAGTAATAATTAGTATTAATTACCAATAATTAGTATTAATTACCAATAATTAGTAATAATTACCAATAATTTGTAATAATTACCAATAATTAGCAATAATTAGTAATAATTAGCAATAATTACCAATAATTTGTAATAATTACCAATAATTAACAATAATTACCAATAATTACCAATAATTAGTATTAATTACCAATAATTAGTATTTATTACCAATAATTAGTATTAATTACCAATAATTAGTATTAAATACCAATAATTAGTATTAATTACCAATAATTAGTAATAATTACCAATAATTAGTAATAATTAGTAATAATTACCAATAATTAGTAATAATTACCAATAATTATAAATAATTACCAGTAATTATTAATAATTACCAATAATTAGCAATAATTACCAATAATTAGTAATAATTAGTAATAATTAGTAATAATTAGTAATAATTACCAATAATTCGTAATAATTACCAATAATTAGTAATAATTACCAATAATTAGTAATAATTAACAATAATTACCAATAATTAGTAATAATTAGTAATAATTAACAATAATTAGTAATAATTAGTATTAATTACCAATAATTAGTATTAATTAGCAATAATTAGTAATAATTACCAATAATTAGTAATAATTACCAATAATTAGTAATAATTAGTAATAATTAGCAATAATTACGAATAATTTGTAATAATTACCAATAATTAACAATAATTACCAATAATTACCAATAATTAGTATTAATTACCAATAATTAGTATTTATTACCAATAATTAGTATTAATTACCAATAATTAGTAATAATTACAAATAATTACCAATAATTACCAATATTTACCAATAATTACCAATATTTACCAATATTTAACAATATTTACCAATATTTACCAATAATTAGAAATAATTACCAATAATTAGAAATAATTACCAATAATTAGAAATAATTACCAATATTTTTCGAATAATAACATTAGTACATTATTTGTATATTTTATTATTAATATTAAAATAATATAATTTTCTATATTATATACAATTCTCTTTTCATCTGTGTGTTTTCTGTCTCCACATGTAATATTCGCATTCTTTTTCAAAATTATCAACCTACTCGGCAATGGAGAGGTGAAAGTGAATGCGAATATTACATGTGGAGACAGAATGTTAAACACACAGATGAAAGGATAATTGTATATAATATAAAAAATTATGTTATTTTAATATTAATAATAAAATATACTAATAATGTAATAATGTTATTATTATATAATTAATGTTTATGAAAAAATTATATTAGTGTTATTAAAATAATAAAAAATCAATATAATATTAAAATTATCAATATTTGTAACATGTTTTGCTTTATTCTCAATATATTAAATCTTTACTTGAGTGTTTTTTCTAACAAATTATTCAAAACCAGTAATGCTTTTATATTTTATAGAGAAATATGGAACAACGAGGTCGTCAAAAATCATTATTAGGTGACCGCATATGGATAAATCAACATAGAAATCCAAACGGTTCTGGTTTAAATCCAGTATATGTTGAGGGCGTGGAGACTTTTTTTATCATTTGCGGCATCAAATTCAGAATTTGTTTCAGAAGGAAAAATAAAATGCCCTTGCAGAAAATGTGCATTGAGAATGTTTGATATGTTTGACAAAGTGGGAGAACATCTCTTGCGTTTTGGTTTTCAACCAGATTATGTTTTTTGGTATCAACACGGTGAACGCAGTTCCAGAGCAGGTGATACCAACTTGATTCCGGATCCATCCCGGTTTGAAGATTTAGTACATGATGTTGCAGGTTCATCTGTTCAACATACCGAAACTCCGGCTGATATAGCTTCAAATCCTGAGTTGGAACCGTCTTAATTTTATGAGTTGTTGAAATCTGATGAGGATGCATTATATCCTGTCTACAAGATGAGAAAATTAGAAGCAGTTGCAAAATTTATGGCTATCAAATCAGATAACGAAATGTCAAACACCTTCTTTGACCAGATATTTTCTTTGCTGAAAACACTGTTACCCGAAGGAAATGTTTTACCTACAAATTACTATGAGAGTAAGAGGCTGGTTCGAAATTTGGGACTTACTTGTAAGAAGATTCATGCATCTTCAAATGACTGCATTTTATATTCTAGGGAAAATGAGTCGTTGGATAGTTGTCCTACATGTGGGCAACTAAGATATAAAGAAGGACAACACGAGAAGTCTGGTTTGATTCCTGTAAAACAGTTGAGATATTTTCCGCCTACATCCAGACTTCAGCGTTTATTCATGTCTAAGAATACAGCGACAATGATGTCATGGAATAAAGAGAATATTTCAACTGATAAAAGCTTGAATCATCCAGCCGATGGTGATTATTGGAAACATTTTGATAGAGTGCATCCATCCATTGCTTTAGAAGCTAGAAATGTTCTACTGGGCCTTTCCACTGATGGTTTCTGTCCGTTTGGATCTTATGGTAGTCAATATTCATGTTGGCCTATTTTTTTAACTCCGTACAATTTACCTCCATGGATGTTGATGAAGGAGCCATATTTTTTTTTGACTTTACTAATTCCAGGACATCCGAAGAAAAATATTTATGTTTATTTGAAGCCATTGATTGATGAATTAAATTTATTGTGGAGTACTGGTGTCAGTACATATGATGTTGCAACGAAACATAATTTTATACTGAGAGCAGCATTGATGTGGACAATAAGTGACTTCCCGACTTATGGAATGTTATCTGGCTGGAGTACACAAGGTCAAAAATTCATGTCCTTACTGTATGGGAGAGAACAAAGCATTTATGCTCATTCATGGAAAGAAACCTTGTTATTTTGACTGCCATCGCAGATTTCTTCCAGTTGATCATCCTTTTCGTAGAAACATATCTAATTTCAGAAAAGGAACAGTTGAAAGGGATGGACCTCCAAAAATGCCATCAGGTTCGGAGTTAAAATCAGTTGTATTTTCATTACCTCCCATCACTTTTGGTCCCACAATAAACCAACAGAAAATTTCTGGTTTTGGGAAAGAATACAATTGGATTAAACGTAGCATATTTTGGGATTTGCCATATTGGTCTGATATGTTGGTCCGACACATGTTAGATGTCATGCATATTGAGAAGAACTATTTTGATAATTTGTTTCATACAGTTTTGGATACGCCAGGAAAGAGAAAAGACAATGTAAATGCACATTTAGATCTTGCCCAAATTTGCAGACGTCCAGAATTGGAACTATTTCAGAATGTCAGAACAGAAAGGTTACTAAAACCAAAAGCAGCTTATACACTGTCTAAAGAAAACCGTTTATTATTTTGTCAGTGGATTGCAGATTTGAGACTTCCAGATGGATGTGCTTCTAATTTGGGTAGATGTGTAAAGAATGGTCATATTACTGTATTAAAAAGTCATGATTGTCATGTTATAATGGAGAGACTTCTACCCATTGGATTAAGAGGTCTGTTGAATTCTGTGATTTGGGATTCCATAACAGACATGTCTCATTTTTTTCGGGAAATTTGTGCGGCTACGACAGATTATGATGCTCTAGACAAACTTGAAAAAGATGTTGTTGTAATTATATGTAAACTGGAAAAAATATTTCCGCCGTCTTTCTTCGACTCAATGGAACATTTGATGTTACATTTTCCATATGAATCCAAATGTGGAGGTCCGGTACAGTTTCGATGGATGTACCCATTTGAAAGATGCATGCAAAAATTGAAAAGAAAAGTACGTAACAAAGCATCTGTTGAAGGATCTATTGCAGAAGCTTATTTGCAAGAGGAAATATCTTTTTTCTGCTCCCATTATTTTGAATCTGAGTATCCTTCAAAACACAACCGAATGGGATGGAACGAGAGGAATATTTATGAAATCGACAATCAATTATCTATTTTCAACCAGTCAGAGCTTGGTTTTGGTGGAGTTTATGAACACCGGCTTTCAGATGATGAACATCAGAGAGCTCATACGTATGTTCTGCTCAACTGTGAAGAAATGACATCAGTTGTACTGTAAGTGTTTATATCACTTATTTTATCATTTATGTTACAGTAAATAACTTTGGTTTTTATAGGTTGTATGATAATCATATCAAGAAACAAATTCCACAAATTACAGCAGCTGCTCTCGAAGAACGTCGACTGAAAAATTTCTCTCAGTGGTTTCAAAAACTGGTAACATAAATTCTTTATCTTTTAGCAACTCATTCAATGTATAGTTTACTATATTGATAATTATTTCACAAATTTTCAGGTGTCTCGACATGCTGATAAAATTGGCAAACGGATGTGTGTATTGAGTAACCCACCTTCTAAACTTGTTAAAACATATAATGCATATGTGGTGAATGGATTTCGATTCCACACACATGCATATGGGGAATCGAAAAAAACAATGAACAGTGGAGTTAGCTTGAGAGGATCTCATCATCGAGAAAATGAAGTTGACTTTTATGGCATACTTGATGAAATCATTGAACTCTGTTATCTTGGACAACATTACATAACCATGTTCAAATGTCGGTGGTTGGATACAAAGAGAGGCGTGCGTGTTCATCCGACTCATGGAATCATCGATATTAAATGTAAAAGTGTTCTCGCAGTAAATGAACCATTCTTATTGGCTCAACAGGAATATCAAGTTTATTATGCAAAGTACTGTGCAACATCAAGAGACTTGACTGATAGGTGGAGTGTAATAAAAATCAAAATTTGAGACAATCAGTTTAGTCAAAGTGAATGTGCTTTCACTGATGTGCAAATAATTGATGTTTTTCAAGAGAGTACTCAAAACCAATCTTTTTTACAAAGAGACATGAGTATCGATGATGACACCCCACATTTAAGAGTCGGTGATGACGATGATGTTAATGATGTCACATATGAATTTGAAATGGTAAGAGATGAAGCAACTGTAACTCGAATGGATATCGATGATGTTGAGGAGGAATATGAAGATGACATTGACATATATGAACATGATGATGAAGATGAACACCGATAGCATTCCATGGTATTTATATACAATCATAATATGTATATATGTATATATAATAGTAATTATCAATTATTTGCTAACATTAACATTTTCTGTTTCAAATGGATGACGCCACATTTCGTGAGTTGGCGGATGCTGACCTGTCTTTCGATGCGGATGCGTTGCTGACAGATGACCCTCAGCCTGCAGGCGCTCCAGGGAGTACGCGGAGGGGGCGCGGTCTTGCACGATTGATTACTCCTGACCCCGTCCCCGAGAGACGTCCATGTCTTGGGTTTGATCCACGCACACGGAGGTGTGATAACCTGTGGATTTGACTAAGATTTCATTAATCCATTCACAAAATAAATGTTTATTATTTTTTCAGTTTTTTGCATATAGCAGTCAGACAGGGCAGCGCTATTTTGCGCAACTATTTCTCTCAGCCGTGGACCACATGGGAGCAGATTCCCATTGATGTGCAGCAGGCCATGTTCGGCCATTGTTTGGTACGTACGTAAATAAATAATTTTTATTTTGAAAATTATCTCATTTCTAACTTGATATTTTGATTTATTTGTAGGGTTTATGGTATCCGATCGAGGATACCATGCGTGACGCCATCCACGATTCATGGGAGGTGGCCATGCGTGATCGCCTTCGTCAGTTTTTGCACAATTTAAGAAAAGCTGCGATGAAGAAAGCAGTAGTGTCAGAGTTTGATGAGTCATGTAGAGCACACCGACCAGAGTATATTTCATCCCATGTATGAGATGGATTATGTGCGCATTGGTTGAGTGGTGCCTTTCAGAGGAGATCATCGGTGGGGAGGAAAAATCAGGGGAGGCAGGAGGTGACTCATTGAGTTGGGAGTCGTTCTTTCAGTACTCATAGACAGCATCTGGTACATACATTATTTATAAATATTTTATATAACTATAAATATTAACAGTTTATTTTTTATTCTTATAGGCTGTCGAGCACCCCGATATTACAGAGTACGACGTATATCGGAGGATGTATAGTGATCCTGCTACTGGGGAGCTCAGAGGTGATCTTCAGCATCACATCGTGGTCAGTATTATTTGTTTTCATGTTTAAAAATTAACTGCATATAATATATTCACAATTTTAATTCTAAATTGCAACTATAGGAGTCATATGAGGCCGTAGCATCACAGGCCCGGCCTGAGAGTCAGGCCGAGTCATCAGATCAGACCACTGCCCGTCAGTTTGATGAAGCGGCATGGATGCAGGCCACACAGTATGCCTTCGAGAAGGGCCGGGTAGTTGGTATCGGCTCTCGACTGACTCCCGGAGATTATTATGGCAGTGCTGCGATGTCGGCGTCCAGCTCGAGAGGATCTCGGGCATCTTCTTCTACCACACAGTATGAAGATCAGTAACGATCTCAGACTGCACAGATAGAGAGTCTCCGACAGGAGCAGGAGCAGATGCGTCAGCAGCATGAGGAGGAGCGTCGATGCCAGCAGCAGCTGTACGAGGAGCAGGCGAGTCGGTGGCAGCAGCATCATCAGAAGCAGATGGAGTACATGCGCCGACTCACTCATGCTTTAGGGATTGAGTTTCCTCCCCCACCATCTGCAGATCCCCCACCTCCCCCCCTCCTTCAGATTAGAGATTGTACTTATGTTATAAAATTTGTGAAATCAAATTAATTTTTTTTTCTATTTGTAGTTTCTGTCTCATTATAAAATATTAATAATATTATATTTTTAAATAACAATATTAATATGAATAATAATATTATTTATATTTTATAATATTAAATTATATATATATATATATATTAAAATTTTATAATATTATAATTTAATTATATTTTTTGTAATACTTGAATTATTTTAATATTTGAATGTAAAATAATTCTATTATTTTTATATTAATTAAAATAAATTATTAATATTATTTTTATTTATAAATTATAATTATAATATTATTATATTAATTAAATAATTTATTAATATTCTATTATTTTTTATTTTTGAATTATAATTCTATTATTATTATATTAATTAAAATAATTTATTAATAATTTATTATTTTTATTTGTGAATTATAATTCTATTATTATATTAATGAAAATAATTTATTAATAATTTATTTTTTTATTTTTTTATAGTATTTGCGACGGGATACTATGCCCATCGCAAATACTAGTATTATTAATAGTGTTTTATTTTTTTAAAAAAAATAGTTTTTTGCGACGGGATACTATGCCCGTCGCAAATACTAGTATTATTAATCGTTTTTTATTTTTTTTTAAAAATAGTTTTTGCGACGGGACTGTCGCAAAAGGTATTTGCGACGGGACCCGTCGCAAAAACTATTTTAAAAAGTTTTTTACAAAAATATGGAGTACTATTGGCGATGGGGAGAATGACCATCGCAAAAACGGCTTTAGCGACGGGCCCGTCGTAAATAAGTGTTGTTGCGACACAGTTTTCAGCAACGAGCTATTTGCGACGGGATCTCGTCGCAAATGCCCAATCGCAAATACCTGTTTTTCTAGTAGTGGACCAACACCCTGTTTTTGTATAATTTGATTACAACAATAGATTTCTCTCAAGAATATAGAAGGATCCTTATGAATCCCTCTATGGTAGGAAATGGAAAACTACAATTTAATGAGATTTAGTTAGGGAAATAAATATATTATGATATTATCTATTAAAGGAAATATTAGAGTAGGTTAGATATATTTAAGAGTAAATCAGTGTATCTCAAATTCAATAGAAAAGTTTTACTAAAAATAGTCACTGATATATAATCATTAAAGTTGGTGATAAGGTATTATTATGAATATATCCTTGGGAATAGTTTATGATATTTGTAAATAATTTTAATATGATCCAAATATATATTATTCACTTTAAAATTTATAGTTGTATCAGGACAATATCTTATAACTTGGCACTTCTATAAAATTTCCCTTAAGTTTATGATATGTTCCATGAATCCCTCATGTGTAAATACATTCCTAATTATTTACATGCACTAAAATTAGATTCCATACCAATGTACAATGATTTCTATTATGAGAAAAAACTGATAGAGATTCTAAATTGTAGAGATAAGTGAATTCAAAATAAGACTACCCTCCTGGTCAATGTTTTGTGGTGTAACACATAATTTTAGGATGCTACGTGGGAGCCCAAAGACATGAGTAGGTAATAATTTCCCAAGTAGTTTTTGTCAGAGTGAGATAATTTTGAGGGTAAAATTAATATAATTAGGGTAGAGTTTGAAACCCTTTTATTTTATGATATATTTATCTTTATATTAATTTAATATCATTGATATCTTTCCCTACATGCACTAATGAGTTTAAACAAACAATTGTGTACTATTTTTTTAATGCAACACATATTGTAGAACTGTTGTATTAGTTGGAATGGATAAAAATAAATAAATTATATATTTTTTTTTATTTTTCTAAAATTAATTCATTACATTTAAAAATGATAGAAATTACAATAAATGCATTTGAAAGTCAAATACAATATTTTTTTAAATAAAAATATTTTTATGCACACATATTATTTTTATCAAAATAAATTAAATTATTCTGTATTGATGAATGATTTTAATTAAAAATAAATATAATATATTCAATTAATTACTTTTATTTTCAACTTATTATTTTTATTTGGAAATGGATGCGTATAAAATCAATTTTATGCTTAAAAATGAATTTTACTAAAAATGTTTTTTTTCATTTTACACACTTATTTTAAAATACATTTATCCAATATATAGAAATTGAATATTTTAATATTTATTCCATATTATTAGTGATCATATTTAGTATCATTTAGTAAGTCAATTTTAATTTTTGTTCATAATTAATTGTAAAAATAATTTTTTTTTGTTACAGTGGTGAAGGTTAAAAAGGGTGTACCAGGGTGGGGGGAGTAACATAAGAGATAAAGTTTAAAAAAAATTAATTTCATGGGATGATATTATTTTTTTCCTTAGTATCACTCTATTTGAATATTTTTTATTTGGAGCCACTTGACTTGATTATGACATTAATATATTTTAATCTTTTGAAAAATTCAACTGTGCCCTATCCCTCCTTTATAAAAGGGTAAAAATTATCCTAATTTCCTCACACTTCATGAAACTTATATATTATAAAATAAATACTCTAATCCCTTACTAAAATTCCTACCCAAAACCTAGAGGTCCTATTTTATCCAGAGTACCATCCTTTAAATGCATTATATGCAAGCTAAAAGATGTTTCTCAATAAAAAGGAATAACACTTAACCGAGTTCAATCTATTATATTTATTCTTAAGTATTATTTAATCATGTTGTATCCATTATAAAATGATAAATATAGTTTAATAAATAAAATTATATGATATTTTTATCAATAAAGCATTATTAATCACCTCCATCCCTCAAATGGGAAACAGAAGCATCGTTCCTACGTATGTACCGACTACTACCTCATGAAGCGATGTTCTTCATTTTTCATTACCATAATTAAAGGATAGTTATTATGATTATGTTTACGAATATATATATATATGTATATTATATTTATGAAATAATTATTCTTTTGGAATTATATTATCTTGTATACCTTCTTACCTTTCCATCTATTGGAAAATGACAACATTACTTGTGCGTACCGGTGGACTACCCCTCCATGAAGTGATGTTATTTGTTTCTCAATTACACATTACATGGATATAAATAAAGATAAATATAATGGATAAATATAATATTTATGATAAAATAAATATTTTTGGAAAGGTTAATTATTATTTACATTTATTTTTTTCTATCCATTGAAAAGTGGAAACATCACTTGTGTGTATAGATGAACTACCATCACCATGAAATGACATAATTAATTTTTATCACCATTTTATATAAAGAATTATAAAAGTGTATATGATAAAAAAATTTAACATTTTTTTTATAAATAATATTTTCTATTTGATGAAACCCTTACCAAGGTACAAGTACTAGAACCATCAAACTAAAATATTCAGGGAAAATAGATATATTTTCACTCGAATCTTCATTTTAATGATGAAATTTTTAATAAAAGGGTAATTTTAAATTATAAAGGAGAGATAAATAAAGTTTTATATATGAATATTGGTTTTCAGTATATCTATAATAAATATGTATTTATTATCCTTGATATTTTAATTCATATGAAGTAAGACAAGGCTTGAGGTAAGGGGTTTATGTTTCAATCTCATTTCTTCAAAGGATTGTCTATGCTATATTTCCATTAGAGTAAATTATATAGATATTATCATTTAAACCCCATCCATTTTATTATTAATTTTATATTCATATATTTTTTATGTATTATTACCATTTTACTTACTTTGGTACTTAAAATTTTCAAGAAAATGCTTTTCAAGAAAAGGTGACTAGATTTCCTTTTTGGTCAATGAAAATATTTATCTTTGTTCATGATCATAAAAATTATTTAATCGATGTTTTCAATTATAAATAAAGTGTTTTAAAAGTTATATTTTAATAGAATTTTAATTTATTTTAAACATTTTAAAATGTATCTTTTAATGAAATGATTTCTGAAGAAGTCATTTTTGAATTTTACAAATTAGGTGAAAGGACTGATTTATTTTAAAATTAAAAAACAAGAAAATATTTTCCTATCACCATTAGAAGTATTTTCATGGAACATTTAGTCATAATTTTCCATTTTTATTTTCAATGAAAATTAGTTTCTCAATATTTATTGAATTTTTAGTTAAAATATACTCAAAATAAGATGATATTTTCATTGTGTTTTAAAATAAATGTTTGAATGATTTTTTAAAGTTATTTTCAAATATTACATCAAAATTTAAGGATTTATATGATTTAATAGGTATAAGATATTATTATTCCATGAAATTTCATTAACTGGATGGATGATGATGATGATGATTCAAGGATAACACTATAAATCATGTTTCTTTTCTATTGGTTAACTAATGTTTGATGAAATATTTATGAAAAAATTTTATCCATAGGTTATATTATGAAATAATGATATAATAAATCCCATTTCCTTTCCATGAGTTTTGATATTATGAATTTAAGAATATTTATATGATCTTTTGGAACATATATTGTTTTAGGATATGTGATTCATTGGATCCAAATTATATATCCATCCAATGAATTAGTTAAATACGGAGAACTCATGAGATATCTATGTTATGTTTTAACCTAATTTCATGTTCATAATATTATTCTTTGAAATAGTTAGATTTCCGTATGATGATTTTTGGATTCTTTTTCATGCACATAAGTTTCATCATAGACCAGGTTTCATGTTTATAACTTTACACGAGGACCGGATTTCATGTCCCCAACTTAATGAGTGAACCTGTTACTATTTACACATTTCCAAAATGTTATAAGATTAATTTTTTTCCAAATTATTATGTTTATTATATTCTTTAATGGATCATTGTTGTTTATTTAAGAATATTTACTACTATTAATTTTATTTTTTATAAAAAAAACATTATTCTGGGACTCATGATTAAAAATATTTCATTGAATGGGTATGAATTTGTTATATTATTATCATATACTCATACCATAATAATCATGTATTATCATTGATTGATATCTCATATGTTTACCCTTATTGAGCATTACAACTTTCCATTTTTCATGTCTTATATCCCAATGTTTTTATAGAAGGTTCTGATAATGATTTTACTAGATGAATATTTATATTAATAACATTGTACGAGATATAAAATATTTTTTATGAAATAATTTGCTTATGTATATATTATTTGAATACATTAATCTTTATATTTTTGGGACCTGTATAATTGCGTTATGTATAGTATATTCCTATCAAATGATGTAATATTTATCTGTTTTATGCTTCAGTCACCTAAATTTGAGTCTATGCCTAAATATTAATAATCAATGTTGGGTTTTTTATTAATGGAATGAATAGATTATCTTTATATATTGTTATTGGTGGATGTTTTATTTACTGTGTTTCCTAAGGATGTCTATGGACATCTTTAAAAGAGTGGGGGGGGGGGGGGTCTTCATTATAACGCCCCAAGATTTTACTTTATAATTTTTCCATTTAATTAAACAATGTGTTCATATATTTAATCAAATTAAGCACAAAATTAATATAAAAATTTGATACATTAAAATAAAAAAATTAAATTTTAACATTATAATATAGTCGTTAAATTTCTAGTATAAAAGGGAATAATCATACTATGAAATCTTTGAAGAAAAAGAGAATAAATAGTATCAAGTAGTATAATTATTCATAATAAATCCAATTTATTTGAGATTATAAAGGGGTGGATTCTATAATAATTTTTTAAAGACTAATCCCAATCCAAGAATTAGAAGTTATAGAATCATGGTAAGCACTTGAGGAATAAATTCAGGCTTCTAGAGATTTCCACAAAATGTACGCCTGCGGAACCACCACCTTCAATGACCACAAGAGTATACCATATTCATCAATATTATAGGAATATATATAAAGTATATGAATATAAATAATGATGATATAAATTGGTATTTATTAATGTAATAAGTTATTTATCACATGTATTTTATATATTTCAGATTTTTACAATTGAAGACAAAAGAGAGTTTATATTTTTATAATAATAGTTTTTCATTATTTTTCATATTTAAAAACAGTATGTAAGACTTTTAGAATTATAATTTCAATAAAACATATTTTATATTTTGATGTATAATGTCAATATTATCTTAATATTAATTTTGGGTTTTTTATGAATGAATTGGGTTTTAGGATAATAGTGAATTTTTTCGATAATGCTAAAATTGTCACCATTATGAAATTATAATAGTATTAGAATGAATTAAATTTTTTAAAAACATTTTTATATTTATAGGTAAAATTAATCACTTAAAATTACTCTATTATATTTATAAAACCCATGCTTACCATTATGAAAAGAGCATTAATAATTTACTCTAAAAACAAATTTAGGTGTTTATATTAAAAAAGCAGTCTTTGTCACATATAGAAATTAATTTTATAAAAATTAATTTATGTTTTATATCAACATTATCATATTATTTTATATGTTATATTTAATATTTGGGAATAAAATTTTGAATACAATGATAAATGTTAATCACCATGATAATGGTAAAAAGTTTATTTTCAATGAATTGTTTGATTAATGTTGTGTAATTTGTTTAAAGAATAAAATAATAATTTGTAAAAATTACCTATAATATATTTTCTAAAAATAAATTTAAATAAATAAACACTCAGTCAATTGATAATCAATACTATATAATATTTATAACACTTAATAGTTAAAACCATTTTTTTCTACAAAACATTTTTTTTCTATAACTAAAATGTTTTGTTTAAAAGGTAAATAAATATTAACTTGAAGTTGAATTAGATTAACGAAATCATTAATATATGTTCCTAAAACCAAATTTAGTAACATTGGTTATTTTTTATGTTTAATAAAATATATGTTACTTGGGATAAAAATAGATACCATGGTAAAAAAATGTAAAAGGTAAAAAATAATAATTAATGAAGTAAAAAATGTTTAGAACATGTGTGTAAATACTTTATTTTGGATTTATATACCAAATATCACCCCAAAGATCATTATTTTACACATTTTCAACCATTAAACCTTGAATAGTTCCATTCAATTATTGAAAACTAATAAGTGTTCACAAGAGTGCTCCTTATTCACTTATATTAGGGGACACTTCTAGCCCATAATTCCATGACCATTCCTTGGAATCAATTCATGAAATTACAAAATATTTCTATTAATAGAATCCTATGTATTTTATATAAGCCTACTATCTAAATTATATATCCTATTCCCATCATTTTCTAATATACATTCAATGGAAATTTCAATGTACCAAGTTGAACATTATTTACTCCTCAATTTATTTTATTAATCTATCTCTTCTAATACTACCCTAAATATTACAATATAATAGACTTAGTATAATTATTATATTTAAAATTTATTATTAATTTAAAAACTATATTTTATTCCATTCAACCCATATAGAATGACAAAATAATTTTAATCATGCACTATGTGGACTACCACCTCCATGAAGTAACAATTTTCAGTTTTCAATATTATTTTCATTATTTATCAAAAAACATAAAATTTGATTTAAATAATTTAATAAATTTATATAATATCATAAATATTCTATTATAATTTCATTTTACACTTTTTTAATCATATAGATCCATCTATATATAATGTGTTCAAGTTTGGGGTTGTATTAACCGACTACATGAATAATGTCATAAAACCATATCATAGATGACTATGATAATATAAATACTAATATTATTGTAAGCTAGTAATAAAATAATGATTTTTTATAGAATGGTTATATTAAGTATTTATGTATCACCATAATACCATACAATAAATATTTTTTACAATAAATTTAATTTCTTTAATAGCTTGTAATGAATATAACACCAGGTTTAAGAGAAAATACTCTATTAAAATATTATTTAAATTTGACCATTATAACATAGATGTTATGTCTCTATGTGTGAATATTAGAAACTCATTGTGAACATTATGGTTACCTATTTATTATAAATAAAATAATAATTATTTAAATTAAAAATAAATGTTTTATATGAAACTCTATTTTTTCTATAGGACAGTTTAGGTGCGCTTTGTTCACATAAATAGAAATTAATTTTAATAATTTTAGAACATATAATAAAAAAAATAAAATTAAATTTTGATATAATAACATCAAAATTATCTTATAGTGATTTTTTTGTATTATACTGAAGAGTTTCATTTTTTGATGAATAGTGAAAAATACTAAATTTGAATTGAAAACTGTCTGGTAATTTAGGTAATTTATAATGATAAATTTAATTATTAATTTGTTTTAAATTAAAATTAGTTTAATATAATATCAATTTATCCAATATTTTCATTTTAATAATCACAATTTTTATTGTTTATATAAAAACATTGTAAACTTTTGAACATTTTCTCTTTAAAAACATGTTTTTTCGTTGTGTTTGAGGGATTAATTTTAAAATATCACTTCTATGAATGAAATTTGAATAAATGGATTATACATTATGAATAATTGTAATTTATATTTTCTAATAATATCAACTTCATTTTTTTTCAAAAGTTATTAATGAATATAGTAAAAATTAATTACACTTGTTAAAGTAAAAATGGATTTACTTGGGGTTAAACAAAAAAGATAAGTGATAAATAACATAATACATTAATAAAATATATTTTATTGAAATATTTGAAACTTATAATGTCTAATGATAGGAAATTTTCTATTTTGGACACTTTTGTCAAGTGAAAAATCTTGGAACTCCTTTTTTTTAAAAATTATAGGTGTTCCACTCACCTCATTCATAGAAGGAAACCAACTCTCCTCTCTTATGCATGCATTAACACACTTTGGGTTTGGAAAATTAAACAAAAATAACTTCCCATATTCCATAGTCTCATACTATAGAACTTATTTTGTGCATAAAGATAACCTAGAAAGGCTTTAATGAAAACAAAAGAAGGATACCTGAAGAAGTGGTACATTCTTCAACGACTGCCTAAATTTTATTTCTTAATCCACCACCTAAAATAATTATTAAACAATGGTGATTTAATAAATTTATTATATTAAATATACTCAAATGTTTTTATCTTAAGGAAATTCCATAAAAATATCTCCACATCCATTAAATGGTTTAAAAATTCATCATTTGTGTGTATGATGGACAACCACCACACAAACCGATGTTATTTATTTTTACATCACCAAATCTCATGGATGAATGTGATTATGGATCGAAAATCAAATATATGATATTTATAAAATAATTTTACCACTTTATTCATTATATTATTTACACCTTTTCTATTACTATTCCTTATGGAATACAATTGTCACGACCCACTCCTGCCAAAGATACTGAAATGATGGGAGAGAGATAATGACCCTCGAGACCTGCCTCAAATAAGCCCCGAGCTGGAGATTAGAACCATGGGTAAAAAAATCTAAAAATATGGGAGGCATTACCCTTCATAAGGAAACTATATTTAGAGATATAACTAACTAATGAAAATAAAATCCATGATATATATATATATATATATAAGAAAACCAAAAACTATACCATAATGCATCAGTAAATAAAACCAATTCAAATAAAAGTCTGCAATTTAAATACAAAAAAACAAAAATAGAGTCAAAACACAACAACTTTCTAAAGTTATGAGCTAGTAACACTCAGAATGGTCCATGCAATCCTACTAGAAACCTAATTTTTTTATAGACAGGGTGAGAATACATATATAATCAATAGGAAACCAAACTCTATAATTTATAAGAGGAAGGATCATACTAATGAACTTGTGATAAAAATGAAAAAAAAAGAATCTAACAGGTAGAATAACCATTACCCTATCTATACTAAGTCTTTCTCACCAAATAACTCATCCATGTAATGTAATATAATATAAAGCATATTGATGACACAATACCTTGCCCCACATTACAAATTATTAGTAGCTATCACACCCTAAAGGAAAACTCCATGGACCTACCACATCATTTGAATATATCTCATCACATCCCGAACACAAACACCTAGGACACACCTCACAACACATCCAACTCACACACACATGGTCCATCTAAACACATCACATTTCATATGCACACACCCAGCCCACCACAACACATCTCATCCCAAAGACACCTAGGACATCACACCATAACTCATCATGTCGATACATGGGACACTTCATCCCAATTCACATGAATACACCTAGGACATTATCAACTAGAAGAGGGAGAAGGGAAGAGAAGGTATCCAATTGTCCATCCTCTCACCATGATGTTGGGAAAGACCCCCTCCCACATGACTATGTGGGTGTCGACACATGGGGCTCAGCATAGGTGGGGTACTTATATAAATCATGATAATATAGTGTTCACACACACACACACACAGATATATATATATATATATATATATATATATAAAGGAACAACAAACATGACCAACATATGAATTTAAAAACAAAACACCGACATACCCATGACTTCCACACCTTTCTTCCACCTATAAATGTAGAACAACATATACGAAATGAACATCCCTTAACTTATATTTCTTTCTCGAACTATCATTATTAAATTTTTTAAATTAACCATTTTCAAACGATTCCATTAAACATTTATTTTTATTTATAATTAAATATTAACATCAATTCATCCATTCAAAATTTTGTTTAAGTCATTATAATGGAATAATTCTAGTTCTTGATAATTATTCATTTGACCATCTATACTAACTGGGAATCTAACAATACACAAAAAAAAATAAGTATTATAGTGAAACAAAAGCCCAATTTCTAAGTCCAAATACATCTTCCACCATAGCCACACTGCACAACCTCATCACGACCATCAAAACCCCATTGTATAATTGTATCTCATCTGATTCCCCCTCACACAACACAATATAGGCGTTGTACATCACATCAAATTTCCATATTTATAAAAGAAATGGAACTTATTAAATTTCACTTATTTATAGAAGGGTGCTATCAAAGAATCCATTAAAACATGGGGATTGAATTCCATTAATGAAATATACATGGTTAACCAGTTATTTATTTACGATGATTCCACTAAATCACAAAAAATGGGGTCTATAAAAAGTTTCTACATCAAAACGAATCCCCTAGCAGGCACAATCTTCACCAAATAATTACGCCATTATAATTTAAAAATAAAAAAAATCAAATCAGATTAATTTCAATAAAATACTAATATCAAATATCTTGTTCTACTACCCCAATGTATTTATTTTATAATCAATTCTTTTATTTTATTAAATTGAAATCAACTTTCTACATAATGATAAAAATTATATACCCATCCTGCATGATATATAATCAAGAAAGATGAATAAAATCCTACCTATAAGAAAGATGATCGATTCAGCCCTGTTGAACAAAAAATAGAGGTGTTCATACATATAGAAATTCTCTGGGGAAAACGTGATCAAACTTCGGCAACTAAGTTATGCTAATACAAGGAATACAGATTTAGAATATCTAGTCTCAAGAGAAATCTAGACAGAAAGAGAGAAGGAAGGATATTTTCTATAGAAATATTAGATCCTAAACATTCAGGATTAGATACATCTTTGAATTGATATTAAAGAGTATCTCATTAAAAAACACATTTTAAACATTTAGATGGATTATGTAATTTGATAAATGTAAAGATACGATTGACTCATTTTGAAATGACTTAAAAATAATTAATTATGTTATGAAACTCATTTTTCGTCAAAATAGACGTAAAAATAGAAAACCTAGAAAAATGAAAAAATTAGGCGAAAATGGAAAACTGTTGAAATGAGTCAACACTAGACGAGTCACTACACAAATAGATGAGTCACCGCCAGAAGTGTCACTACCAGATGAGTCACCATCAGACGATTCACCACCAGACGAGTAGCTGCAAGAGGAGTAACCACTAGGATGAGTCACCACCAGATGAGTCACTACCAAAGGATTTACCACCATACGAGTCACCTCAAGATTAGTCACTACTAGAATTAGTCACCATTGGAAAATTGGAAACCTGGAAAACTATTTAAATGAATCACCATTGGAATGAATCAAATGTTCTAAAAACACCCCAGATTGCCCCAGGCACCAGATACATTGTATTTTTTAAAAATGGGATGGAAGATCTCGAACATTTCACCAGAGACCTCTCATATTATTCTCACCCTAAATAATTCAAAACAAACCTAGAAGAAAGGAGTTGAAGGATCCAAAAAACCATCCCTTGAGATACCTATCAAGGATCTTGTCTCACCTGAAACACCACCCCTAATCAAACCTACAAACCCAAACTCTCATAATATCTAAATGACCATGCTTTAAAAGATATAGAAATTATGGTTTCCATCCAACATGTCAATATACTATCTTACCTGTGTTGAAATGACTCACCCACATGGTTTTAATCAAATCATAGTAGAATGTGTCTTGATTAATAATCAATTATTCTGTTTTTATCATCTCAGAACATCATCAAACATCAAAAAACAAACATAACATCAAGGGTAAAAAAACTAAAAGAGCACAAAGGTCCGAACAACACATTATAAAGAATATAACGATAAGGGAAAACTCAAACCAACTATGGGTACTGGGATTAGCAATATCTCTTACACTCACAAGTATGCTTCTATAAGACACCATGCCTTCATAGCACCCAATGTAGGGGAATGGTTCATTCTTGTATAACCTTATCTTGATGGTCTTGGATATCCACTGCATTCTCCATTATGGTTGTGTCATTCTCAATATCCAACTCTCCCCAGCTAATGACATTAGAGTCATCATAAAGATATCGAAAGAGTTGAGAGGAATGTAAAACTTTATGGACCATTCCCAACTGTGATGGAAATTCCCAATGATATTCCACCTATTAAACTCACCTAAACACTTTGAAATGTCCAACAGACTAGGGGGACAGATTATATCCCATATATAATATTTACTACCCCCGTTGAGGGGAAACCATAAAGAACACATGGTCGCTAAAATTTTTCTCTAATGGAATCCTCCTATAATAAACATAAGACTTATAAAGTCTTTTGCGGAATTAATCCTCTCTCATACCAAAAGATCCTTCATTGTGGTTCTCTACACCTCCTCCGGACCAAGAACTGCTGCCTCGCTAACCTCTGTCCAACACAATGGAGAACAACATGATTGTTCATAGAAATAAATAAATAGGGCCATACCAATAGATGAGTGATATATGTTATTATAATAAAACTTAACCAAGGAAAATTTTCATACCTAAGATCCTCCAAAGTCCATGATTAATTCCCATAATATATCCTCTAGTTTTTGGATATTTGATTTTGTTTTCTTATTCCCTAAGGGTGGAAGGTAGTGCTGAGGCATAACTGAGTGAAAAAAGCATGCTACAATCCCATTAACACACATAAGGTAAAAATAATCTCAATTTGAGAAAATGGTCCTTTGGACTCCATTAAACCACACCTCCTCATCCATATACCTCTTAGAAAAATCATCCCTCACCTGACTCCTTGATTTCTAAGAAGATGGCTGATTTCTTCAAACAACACACAATCATCTAGAGAGAATAACAAAATGCCAATGCTCTGTGTATCCTTTTGATGAAATTCTCATCCCATTTCCACTAAGGGAAATCTAAGTATTGTAAGAAACAACTAGGAAGATGAAACTATAACATTAGATTCTTGAATACCAAGAACCTTACCATAAAATCATCTACTAACCGCTTCATCTTGAGGCACAAAAACTGTATCCTCAAGTGGCAGTATATCTTATAAATCTTTTGGTGTACGTCCAAAGGTGAGAAATAGAACAAAAAATTAACCCCCTTGTGTATTGATACCATAACAAGTAGCCTCTCTTGAAATAACATATGGTTTTGACTATCCCTTGACCACCCCTCTGGAGCATCACCATGGACAACAAGATCACACATCACCTATACCTATGAGTCACCTCACCAAGACTCATCCACTTTCCACATTGGAGAAGACTGATCCATTATTTGGAAAATGAAACATCCTTCATCAACCACCCTTCAATTCAAGTGTATGGATTCCAATTCCTGTATTCCTCTCTAAGAATCCACAGATTCATGTATAACATCCTTTCATGACTCCCTACTGAATTCATCACCTTTAAAGTTTCACATTTAATATGTGTTAGTGACCTCAGAATCATAGTCTTGAAGGAACTCCAACCACATATACTATTATAGATTCATTTCATGTTGGGAAAAGATATACCACAAACTCTTATATTCCAAGAAGACCACAAAGTTCTCCCCAATAGGGTAATGATTCTACACCTTTAGCATAAACACAACTTCCGCTAGATCTGGATCATCAGTGGCATTGATAAATTCACGAGGGAGTAACTTCCTTGACCCATAATAAATCACAACCTTATTCTACATCAAGACAAACTCTGATCCTTGATGGGAATCATCACAAAAAACCTCAAACAACACCCCCTTCATTAGATGAAGCACTGGAGCACTAACCAAATTACCCTTTAAGTAACTGAATGCTTTCTCCCATTGATCGATCAACACAAAAGCTTGGTCATTCTAGGTCAATGCTATCAAGGAGGCTTCAACTCAAGAGAAATTGATCAGAAATTTCTATAATAGATTGCTAGTCCAAGAAATATATGATCATCTTCCACATTATTGGGAGATTCCCATGAAACCTCTACCTCAACCGTTGGGTGGTCAACTTCTACACCCTAATGAGAAACCACATGCCTGTGGGAATAGACCTCTCATGAAGAAAACATACACTTGGGAAACTTTCCATAGAGTTGGTGGAGCTGATGAAAATTCAAGATAGCTTAGAGATTCTGAACATACTCCTCTCCTAAATTTGAGTAGATCAAGATATCATCGATGAATACGAGGAAGGACTAGTCTATGAACTCATGAACAAATGGAGTTCACGAGACCCATGAACATGGATAGTGAATTTGTACCACTAAACAACATGACTATAAAATTGAAGTACCCATAACTGCATATGAAAGAAGTCATCAGGAAATCACCCTCTTTCACCATTAACAAGTGATATCTATACCATAGATCAATCATAGAAAATAAAATCACCCGTCTTAGTAGGCTGAATAGATCATCGATCCTTAGAAGTCTGTAACATATCTTGATTGTCACCTGATTAATCCTCTGGTAGTCTATGTACAACCATAGACAACCATCCTCATTCTTGGAGAATAACACTAGAGCACCCCGTGGTGACAGAATATGACAAATTAAGCCTTTATAAATAAGATCATAAATTTTAATCCTCAACTCCCACGACTCAGAGGATTCCATCCAATAGGGATACATCGATATTTGAAAAGAAGTGAGATTTATGTTTATCAAAAACTCAATGTCACATCAAGGGGGTGTGTCACAAAATCCTTGGGGAAAACATATATGATATCCTCTATGGCCCTGGAAACCACTACCGTCCTAGAGTCCACTGATTCCACTGACCACTTAGATAACAATGAATGAAGGTTCTCCACACAATGAGTGCCCACGTGATAACTCTTCTCCTAAACTAAAACGGTGGAAAGACTATCCACATCTAAAACATGATTCTCCTCCAAAATTAGTGGATAATAACATGAATAGAATATAACTATTTGGTTATAATGATGAAAACCTATGGTTTTATATTAAGAATGAAAATATCCCTATGGGACAGATTTGGTTCCATAATAAAACTACACCCCTGGGACACATCAATCAATATAATCTGGCCTCTGATTGATGTATTTAACACCATGGGTACAAGAAATATCTCCATATTTAGAACCAAATAAAAAACTAGAGTGCATTACCAAAAGGAGAATGAAGCTCTAGAATCAAATAATGTACACATAATTATAGAATATAATCGAATCAAACATCTAACGATCTCTTCCCATATGGTGCTGCTACCTCTGCTATATGAAATTGACTAATCCCAACATCCTTTATCTCTCTACCAATGGATACCTGGGAGATTTAGGAACATGTTAAGGTCGGCCTCTACATACCTCATCTTCTCCAACCGAACCATAATACAAATTCCCCTACTATTGGAATGACCATTATCGTAACTATTGGTGAGGTTGACGCTGAAATTATATTCCTTTTCCAACCCAAGTTTGAGTTTCCACTGGAAACTAGCCTTGATGATGGCCGCGAACCCATAAGAAGAATCACATCCACCCTAAGCCCATAGGAAAGGAATAGAAATTAGAAGTTCAGAAGGGAAGCTTCTGATGTTGACTCTTGTATCATAAAATCATCGAAGGCCGTACATCCTGATACATACAACTGGCATCTATACTGCCTAAGGAACCCTGCTGGTTCTCCTCTCATGGAAAAAATCCATATGAGTGCACCCTATTGATCATCTATGTTTTTTTATGAACCACCATGTATATTAGTAGTGTAAAATGTGTAACTGCATACTGGATCAAAGGATTAAGTGAGTCATACAGACACCCTGCTCGGGACTCCTCACTTGGAAAAAGATACAGGGTGATGGGAAAATGGTCCTTGAATATGAGCACAAGCTCTTAAAAATTCATACTCCCCATTGTAAGGGATATCATCTCCTGCCTCTTCTCAGCCTTAATGGTCGACAAGAGCAACTCTGCCTGAAAGTCCTTCTGGAAGTCAAACCATGAAACATATTTTTCTTTATGTTCACCAAGGTACAACATACACCAATGACATGTAAAGATTTACTAAACCCAATAACCTAGATTTTCATTATGATATACATTAATTATCTTTAATTTGTTTAATTAATTTTATCCATTTTAACTTTCCCCAAAAAACACAATTCAAACAAGAACACAAGTTGTCACGATGCTTGTACCTCTCACATGCCTCTACACTATAAGCAATCCCCTATCACTTGGTCATTAAATCAACTCAGAGTTTGTGCATTGGATCATAGGGGACCTAAAATCTCATTTCCTAGCTAGTCTCCCTAACCTATGTTATGCACCAAGGCCAACTAACACTATTTCCTTACAAACCCATGAAAACCTCATAGTTCCTAACACCAACGTTCATCCTAAATCTCAACCATCAACTTTGATACCACTCTATCACAACCCCCTCCTCCCAATGATTCCAATATGAGGGGAGAGAGATAATGAACCTTGAGTCCCACCTCTAGTAGGCCATGGGCTGGCGACTAGCACCAAGGGTGTACAAATCTCACAATTTGGGTGGAATTACAATTTATAAGGAAAAAAAAATTGGAGATATAATGATTCATCGAAATGAAACTCCATAACATATATATATTTATATTTATATATATATAAGAAAACCAAAAACCACCCCATAATGCATTTGTAAATAAATCCAATAAAAATAAAATTCTCCAAATTTAATATGAAAAAAAAACTATAGTAGCTACATGGAAAATTTCCAAAGGTTCGAGCTAGTAGTCCCTAACATGGTCCACATAATACTGTTATAAACATAATTTTTTTATATACTAAGGGTGAGAATACAAGTATACTAAATAAGAAAACCAATGTATTTCTTACACAAGAGGAAGAAGGATACTAATGCACCAATAAAAAAACAAAACCAAATATCACCTAACAGGTATACTAACCACACCCAACCTCATGAAGGATCTATCACCAAATGAAACATAATAGTTATATAATATATTATAATGTAATCAATTATAGGGTAACTGACACTAATTTACCACTGATTAACCTATCTCACACCCAAAAAAATACATCTTGGTGCTCAAACCTCTTCTCAATATATCACGTAACATCGCCCCCCCTCCCACACACACCCACCTAGGCCACATGTCACAACATATCCTACCCACACACACCTAGTACACCTCAACATATCACACCCTATATGCACACAACCAGGCTATCACATCACATATCATACCAAAGAAACATGGGAAACCACACAATAACTCATCCGGAAGACACTTGGGACCGCACATCACCGCTCACCTGAAGACACCAGGGCCATTATCTCCTCGAAGATGGAGATGGGAAGTTTGGGTGTCCAGCCATGCATCCTCCCACTGTAATATTGGGAAATACACCCTCCCACATGACAATATGTGTGTCCGCACATGGTTCTTGATGGTGTATATATTAATCAGACGAATATATAGTATATACAACAAAAGAACAAAGGCCCAACCTATGGGTTTATAAAAAAACTCCAACCAACTCATGACTTCCCCACTTTTCTTCCAACTCTAAATGCATAATTCCATACAAGAAAAACACAAGAAATAACTTATATTCTACTCTCGTAATATCATTAATCTATTTCCCAGATTCTCCATTTTTGAACCATTACATCAAATGTTTAGTTTTATTTATACTTAAAACTCCTCATCAATTCTTCCATTTAACATGAAATTTAAATCATTATCATGTAATAATTATAGTTCATGATTATTCTTAATTTCTCTATCCATACAAATAAGAAAACTAACACAACACAAAACATAATAAGTAGTACAATGAAATAAAATCCCAACAGCCATGTCTAAATACATCTTCCACCACATTCCCACTACAAAACCACATTACGACCATCATAACCCCACTTCACAACCATACCTCATCCAATTCCACCATAAACACCACAACATAGACACCACAAATCACAACACATTTTTATATTTAGAAAATAAATGGAACTCATTCAATTTCAAAATTTTATTTATGTTTGTTATCACAGAATCCATTGAATCATGGAGAATCTATTACATTAACCAAATATACATGGTTAAACAATTATTTATTTAGGATTATGCTACTCAATGATTAAAAAAGTGGGTCCATGAAAGGTCACTACAACATAACTAAGCCACCAAAAACACAATTTTTTACCAAACCATTACACCATTATAATCACAATATCAAAACAAATTAATTCAGAATCAACTTCAGTAAAACAATGAGATCAAACATCACGTTACCCTGCCCCATTTTATTTATTTTTAGACGAATTATATTATATTTATTAATATAGAATAAACTATCTTCCCAAGGATAAACATTTATATACCCATCATGTGTTATACATAATAAATAAATATGAAAGTAATCATACCTAGAAGAAATATGATGAACACAACCATGTTGCACAAAAAATAGAGGTTCAAAAAAACATGAAACTCTAGCGTGGAAACTTGAACCAACTACAACAACAATATTACTCAATTACAAGGAAGAAGGATTTGGGATTTCCAATATTAATAGAAATCCATTCTGAATGTGATATGGAAATATATTTTCTTTATAAAATTCAAATCTTAAATGTTCAGGATTAGATATTCTTTTGAATTTCTATTAATGAATATCTCATCAAGACCATATATTTTAAATATTTTGAAGGATAATAAAATTATAGAAAATTCAATGTTTGATTGAACCATTTTGAAATGACATTAGAAATCATTAATTATGGGATTAATTTTATTTCAAAATAGACATAAAAAGGTGAAACTATAAAAAAATCGTAATTTCTGGAAAAATGGAGAATTGTGGAAATGACTCACCATCGAGACAAGTAATCGCTAGATGAGTCACCTACAGATTATTCACTACCAAAAAGATTCACCACCAGATGAGTCGCTTCCTTATGAGTCACCACCATAAGATTCACCTCTAGAATAGTTACTATAAGATGAGTCGCCACCATATGAGTCACTACCAGACAAGTCATCCAGATAAGTCAACCAGACAAGTCACCACTAGAAGAGTCACCTCTAGGATGAGTCACCATTGGAAAACAAAAAATTTGGAAAACATTAGAAATGAATCAAAATTGGAAGGAATCACATTTCCCAAAAACATCCCCAATTTCCCTAGACACCAAAAACATCATATTTTTGGAAAAGTAATAGGTCAGAAGTTCTAGACTGATTCAATGATTATGTCACTCATCTGTGTGGTTGAATATCTCCTCATGAACTGATGTGATTTAACTTTCACTAATAGATAACATGGAATATTTTAAGATTAATATAAACAAATAAATGTTATATAAATGAAATAATAATTATATTAATAAAATATATATTATTCTAAAAATTTAATATACCATTTTATTTTCTGTATTGAAAATTTATTAACATGGTTCATGTACGTGTGCACTACTGACATTATAATGTAAAACGACTCTATTTTCATCACCACACTAAATAGATGAAATATATAAGTTTATTTCAAGAATTAATATTATATTTTTAATATTATTAACATTCTAGAAAGATACAACATCACATACATTCTTGTTGGAACCAAGGATATTCTTTCCTATAACTAGAGTGTTGTTAGAGTTTGTTGTCAATCCTAACATGGATGATCATAGAGTTTTCATGGAAAGCGATATGTTATTTCAATATGAAAATAGTATTTAAGGTGGTGTTGTTTACCAATGTTTGCCAAATTTTTGGGGTCCAAAATTTGGAGGATGCATTGTATCACAAAAATTTGATTTCCTTGAAGATAAGGCATTAGTTTCATGAAGATGGGATTCACAGATTGTGTTTCCCAAAGGATCAAAGAAAGATGATGATGATCTATGTGACAACAACGAGTATACCGAAGGATTGAGAATTAGAGCATCACAACACTATGTTTTGATGGAAAGATATGTAGTTATGATGAGAATATAGAATAGTGAATTTATATGGAAGTTCAAGATAGTAGTAGCATTGCGAATATGTTTTTGAAATATTTGGAAAATTTCCTAAGAGGCGGTGGAGAATCACGAACGGATGAGCCTATAAATATGGGGCTACCCTTTATTTTTTTAATGAATTTTTTCAAGAAAAATCCAAAAATTATTTAATTTCGCCAAGCTAATGGAGCATTGTGAATCAGATTTTTTTTGAGAAATTGAGTATCAAGAAAATATTATATAAGTCTTGAATGATGCCAATGCATTTGATTAAAGGATTCTTCAGGATTATGGGTTATTCTATATTAACATGCTGAGATTTGAAAATTATATTTGTGAAAGGTAGTTAGTCACATAAATGAAGGGAGATTCATGATAGTAGTATTATTCCGCCAAGGTACTGAGATTCCTGAAGAGAGTGAGCTCTATAGAAGGGCTTCACAAAAGGCAGTTTTTGAGTATAATTTTTTCAATGAACAAGGATTTCAATGTGAACTGACTCACGTCTACAATTCAAGATGAGTATAGGGCTAGACATGGAAAATAATTTAATGATGTTACATTTAATTGAACTTTATGTCTATAAACTGATTACGAATTATCTCAATGTAGTGATATTGGGGTAGTCGATGGAAGTGTTTTGAGGAAAAAAATGAGTTATCCCTAAAACATATTAAAGGCAGTGAGCCTAAGTTAGAGTGACAATGTTTGAAATTATTTACTCCAAAACTAGAAATGATTAGTGGGTTTAGGTATTGATGACACACTATTGATTTATTCTCCTTGGACTATCCCTTAGTGGTGAACCATATAAAAATGTTGTAATGTATTTTTTCATGTGATTGTTTTATTACTGCACTGTTCCAATATTCATGTTTAACATGTCCCTACCAATGTGGATACAAGATCAGTTGCATTAAGAGAAAAAGTTGACACCCTAATTCACCCTTCCCCTCTCAGGGTTCTCTGGGGTCCTAAACTTATTTCTATAAATATAATTTAAAAATTGAAATGATACTCATGAATAAGTACATCCAGCCGTCTCCGGGATCATAACATGCTTCATTTTAATAAAACCTCATTCATGAATGGTATAAAAATTATAATTGATGTATAAATATGATAATTATTTCATTATTAATATTCTGGATATTATGAAACAATGTAACATTCATAATAATTATATCTTTAATGAAAAAACATGAATAAGAAAACCAGGCGATTAACACCCAAAACAATTAAAATATTGAAATATTATTAACAAACGGGTGATAAGATATTATAAAAGGATAATATATGACATTAAAAATATTAATATGGTTCTATTTTAGTTAATAATATGTTTTAAACCATTATCATCGAGTTTAAATCATGTTCAACTAAAAGAAAGCGTAATGTAAGGGATTTTATCTCAATTTACATTCTATTGAGACTTATTTTCATATTATTCACCAATTAACTTTTATGGGGTGTATATACTACCCATTTTACATGTAATATTGTAATTACATAATAATTAATTTTATATGTTTATATTTTAATTATTTCATGTATGTGTATTTTAATTGAAAATTAACAAGCGATAAAAGTTATTTTACTATTTTAATTTATTTTGAGATCGTTAACTTTCTCTTAAAACAATCACTTTCTTATATTAATTTAACATTGGTCATCACATTTCTTTTAAATTTACATATTATTATATGATGGATATGATTATTTCCTATGATGTGTAATATTTTTCCATGTGGCATTTACTTTGAATACTTTTCGATTAACTCAAGAAATATTGATATATGGTTATCCTTCACTAAATATAGATATATAATGATAAGAAATATTTAATCATGAATTAAATATATTAATAGATATACTAAGAATTATTTAGACATATTTTGATGGGTGGGTCCTTGTATTATATATCCCATCGATTCATCAATTTCTCAAATGAGACAAATAATTTGGAAAAATTAATCGGGATTCTACCTATCTGTTTAAACTGTCTTCTGAAAAGTCATGATAGTAGAGGTATCATGATACCTCAGATCATGGTGTCTAACAGTCCAGAATTTACTTTATTTATAATTCATTTATTATTATTTTCCATGATATTTTCATAATGAGATTATCGTTGGATGCATTTATTCTCTGATTATAGGTTAAATGACATGTGTGTTCTATTATTTACCTTGACATATTGATTACAACTCATCTATTCATGAATACATGTTATTTTAAGAGAATATGTATTATGTTATTTACCTTTACATATTGATTATTACCTATATAATTATGATATCCAAGTTATTGAATAAATGACATGTGTTTTCAATTATTTACCATTACATCTTGTTTATTATTTACTAATTCATGATAGTGTCCATCTTACATAATCCTTATTAGTCATTTTATCTCACAATTATTTTGTTTCATTTAACTAGGATATTAAGAAAAGATATATGAATTATTTTTCAATGATTAATTTCATCTATTTTTGTTATGTATTTGTTTTATTTTTTATTCCCAATATAAAATGGGCACCATGTATGTATCTGGTCCGCCAAATCAACTAAACTGACATGTCCATTAATGTTTGATCATATTTATATATTCTAATGTAACAAAGTAAGAAAATGTATTTTGGTTACTTAGTTCAAGTGGTTATAATTTAACTTATTATTAAAATATCATCTTTGATCGCTAAAATTATGAAAATAAGCCCACACCAATTCAATTTTCTAGCGGACAAGAAAAAAATCTATAAAATAAAAAATCATATGATTGTAAATGATGCATATTTAATTAAATATAGATGAAAATTGTTTCAACTAAGGTATTTAATAAACTTAATTTTATTATTCAAGATGTTAGGCCCATTCTTAGAATGAATCAAGAATAATGTAATTGTTTCTTGTCTCAATTTTCACCAATTGAGACATATTTCTTAATATACACCATTATTTATTTATAATTTTTAACTAACTAAATTTAATATTTTTGAATAATTTTTCTATAATATTTAATGATATTTAATGTTATATGAAATGTTCTCAATCTAAAGTGATTTTGACTCAAAAATTTAAAAAGTTCTAAGGGTTTTTGACTCAACATCTTTCCTAAGTCATAATGATTTCTTTTAAAATATGGTTTAAAAAAATGGATTTATTCAATGTATTATTGATTCTATAATGCCTCTTTCTGGGGAAATGGAACATTTTAATTAAAATAGTTACCATGATGAATTTATTTTAGAAAATTATATCATTATTGGGAATAATTTCCATCTGCATCAAGATTGGTTTCCCCTACCTACCCATAATTCCACTTCCCACAACTGTTATCCTTTTTAATCATAAACCTACATATGTGTTATATCAAGTGAAATTAATATTTCTATTATCCTATTTTCAAAATAATGTTTTATTATTTTCTTTTATGGTGTGGGATTCCAATAAAGTTGTTTTTAAAACATAAAAGGGGAACCTTAAAATTTATTATTTCATTAAAAGTGTCACAACCATAATTTTTTCTCACCATTAATAGATTAAAAAACCTCATTAATTTAATTAAAACCATAATATTTCAATTATTTTATAAAATGGAACAATAATATATTCCCTTAATCAAAATTTACTATACTCCTTTACAAACCTGTCACCTATGTGATCATTTTTTTACTTCTCATTGTTCATTCTCAAGAAGTGTATTGCATTTAAACTTAGTGTGAAATCTAAAAATGTTTATTTATTAAAATATGAATATAAAAAATTATTTAATTTCTTATTATCATGGGATGTTTTTTTTATATAGCCTTCAATTATTCTATAATACAAGATTATGAAACCCACTTCTTTCTCTAGGGGTTTTTTCATAATTATAGTTTATGTATGATTTCTTTTCCTCGCGTGGCATAGGTATTCATGCACATATTATGATTTTCATTATGTGATGAATGGAAAGAAAATTATATTTCCCTTTAATAAAATGGTTGAATCATTATATCTCATGATATGCTATGTATGTTATTATTTTGTTAACCTAATCCACTATGGGATTTTGTCAACTATATATATGGGAAAGGAGAGTGAACCCAATAAACTATGGGAATTTTTCAACTATATGATAATAGTATAAGAAGGGATGATTATATTATACTTATAATGTCCTATTTTATTTTTTCCAAATATTTATGATTCCATGATTCTATGATATTATTCCTTTATGCTATGTTTCCTTCTTATGGTTGATATCAGGATAATATCAAATTTTGATTTCTATAATATATATTTTGTCTCACAATCATTATTTAATAAAAAAATTCACTTACTGAGGGATGAATCTCACCTATTTTATATTTATTTACTCTATATGTTGTTAATATAAATATAACTTATGTGTGTTTAGAAGGAGCTTAATGTGTCTAAATTATAGATAAATGCTCAAAAGTTTTGTAAAATAAGTTGCCTATGTACCTAGTCCTCAAAGAGACCAAATTTTGTTTTTCTTGATATAGTGAGATTAAATTGTGATATATAAATATTTAAAGTATATAATTTATTTAAATTAAATACATGTTGATCATGGGTCGATATATTTGGTATTCTATATGGGTTTTCTTATTTTTGAGTATTAGTTTTGTTTTTCAGTAATTTTGATTAGAGAACCTTAGTAAAAACCATAAGGATATTTATGTTTTGGTAAAGTAGGGGTTGTGTGGTTTTTAAGAAATTTCATCTATATTTAGATACTATAAATCTGGGGCAGTTTTGTTGAAGATTAACTTTGGGGTAATCACCCTAAAAAATACTATTTGAGTACCAACTCAATATCTACTCCGGTGAATTATGAGTGGGCCTAAGACTGAACACCAAGATAGACACTCCAGAGGGATTTGATTTGGTTATTATCATTTAATCTTCATGAAATTATAAAGGATTTAATATCTTAAGAAATTAGGATATGAAATATGAGTGAACATGAGCTAACAGAATCAAGATTTAACCATGAGTGATTTTAGTTGACAAGAATGATAATGTAATCATTTTAAGGAGGAAGAAATTTCTGGTTGATGTTTTCATGTAATTATCTTACATTAATATTCTTATTCTTTTCATTACTCTCATTAAAGTTTTGTGATTTTTGTAATGGTTAAAGATTAAAGGAACCAAGTTAACAATGTATTTAATGAAGAATACCTTGATTATTATAATGAAAAATATAATTGGATATGATATTGAGTAAAAAATGTTGAGATTATTCTAAACCAACCAGTAATGAATAGTATTAACAACATATAATTATGTTATATTCCAAGAAAACAAAAGAAGAAACATAAATTTTTTTATTGAATTTCATGTGATGAAGATGATGAAGGAAATAAGATAAAATCACATTCATGTAAAAAATGTTGGAAGATGCACCTAAGGGAATGTATCAAAAAAATAATAAGATGTTTTATCGTTGGAAAAATAGGGCATTGAAATACAAGTTGTCGAATAAAAATAAAGGGTGTTGTTAATAGAATGAGTAAAAATAATATTATATATAAGGATACATAATAAATTAAATATTTTCTATATGAGGAATTTGGGAAAAATGAAAACTAGTGTACTATTCCAATGGATTAGGATAAAAATAAACACAAATAACATTATAGATAATGGGAAGAAGGAAAAACCTATGCAATAACTACTATTGTAGTAGATAGTGATAATTTAGTGTTTATAAGTATTTTTCACTATATATTTGTAAATTTAATATGTCAATTTTCTTTTTATGAATGATTAGATATTGGGTTATGAATTACAACTCTTTTTGGAGTTGTATCTGTCTATTTATATCCTTGATGGTTTTTGGAATTATAATTCATGAAACTCTTATTATCCTTCTTATAGGACTTACCTATTTCGATGGGAAAAGAAATATTTAATATGTTTGGATGGGTTATATCTCTATACGAAATATATCATTAGTCTCATATATCTTTTAGACACCCTAATATATTTAAATTAGTATATAATAATTTTAATTGTGAGGACGAAAATTATTTAAGGGGGGAGAATGTAACGCCTCTAGATTTTATTATAAATTTTTTCCCTTTAATTAAATACTATATAGATAGATTAATTTAGAAGAAAGAATAAATTAAAATTAAATTAATGAAATTAAAAATAAAATCCTAAACATTTATGTTATAATATAATTGTTAAATTAGAAGGCATAAAAAAGTAACCACATTAAGAAATATATACAGAAAAAAGAAATGGCATCGAGTAGTTGAGGATCCATTGTGAATCCCATCCATCTAATCATTAGAATGATTAACATTCACTATATTTTGTTCTAGGGTGATAAAAATCATATAATGAACATTTTATGTGGGAAATATCATATAAGAGAGAAATTTAAGCTCCTTGAAATTTCCAAGAGATCTATGCTGGTGGGATCCCCACTCTTGACTGCCACACGACAATACCCTATATATAGATATTACAAAAATATCATGGGAAGAAAAATAAATAAATGTTAGGATGATATAATTAGATATTTAATGATGTAATTTTTTATTTTTCATATATATTTTATATATTTATCATTATTGGATTTTAAGGAAAAAGAGAGAGATTATTTTCTTATAAAATAGAATTTCTTTATATTTATTATTTAAAAACTAAATATATGAATTATAAAATATAACTTAATTAAAAACCACATATTGTTCAGATTTGTAATGTCAAAGTTAGCTTATTATAAATTTTTTGGATTCTTTTTGAAAACATTTGTTTTTATGTGAATAGTAAAGAAAACCAATATTTTAAAAACCTTAATTTTTAGGAAATTATCATTATATAATAATGGAATAAATGTTTTTGAATTTTTTATATAATATATATATATAATTAAAATAAATTATTTCAAATAACTATGATGTTTTTATAAAACCCAAGTATATACTTTTTACAACATATAATGATATTTTACTATAACATCCCAGGTAAATAAAGAATAAAGCATTTTCATATTTATTAATATTTGAGAATTGAATATTAATTTTACTTTAAAGGGGTTTCTATGTTCGATAGCATACCCGATATGCAACAAAGAGTTTCTTTGAAATCTTACGTTGCACACTAGTAATAAAATAATATTATTTTAAATGGTAGTTAACACATAGCCATTATATTGGTAGGAATGAATATATATAACTAAAATATGATTATATATTTTTGTTAAATGTTTCTACATTTATCCAATAAAGGATAAAGGCTTAAAATATAAAAAGAATTCAATTTTAGGCATATATAATCTAATTTTCACTAAAGGTCGACTTATCACATTTTCATGGAGAAACATCATTAAATATAGTCTTGGTCACTCTTATACTTTCTATTGGACCAAATAAAACTATCCTTTAGAATTGGGACATCAAAATTTACTTTGTGTAGATTTTTGGTATTTTTCCGATAAAGTTAATTTTTTTTAAAATAGTGAAAAATGTTTATTTTAATTCAAAACCTCTTTTTAATATAATTTATTTATATGATTAGATTATATTTTTGGTTTTAGAGTGAAATTATAATATATTTTTACCATTTAATCCAATAGTTGTCTTTGGAATTAATTTTACTTTGAAATTGGACTTAAACTAGTGTCAATCTTTTGATATATATTGTTTCATAAAAACAGGCTATTTGCTCTGATAGCGGGAATTAATTATTAAATTAATTAATGAAAATTATATGTTTCGAATTTTGTATAATATAAATCATTTTTGAATTTGGAATATCAAATATAGCTTAGGGTGAAGTTTTGGTATTTTTCTGAAAAACTTCAATTTTTGATGAATAGTGAAACCACTAAGCAGTACTTAAAAAACTGATTATTTGTTTAAATAAAATTTTACGACCTCTGTGTTTTAAATTTCAAAAAACTGACATACATGGTTTTCATTAGTAATTAAAATTTTATTCAATGGGATCAAAATAATTTTTTTTGTTAATAGTAACTTTAAAGTTTATTAATCGTGATGTGAGGTAATTAGTATAATTTAAGGTAAAAATAATGTTTTAATAATATGAAATGACCTAGAAACATGTCCTAACTTTATTGGATGTGTCATGGACGACCAATAAAATCCATGGGTCAACTTGGGGACCCCATGGAGCCACTTTGGTAGGAAATGGAATAAATAAATTTTTATTTAAAGTTAAAATAAAAATGTCACAAACATGTGTTGTTTTTCTAAAAGAATTTTTAAATGGGGTTATAAAAGTCATATTTTTGACTATAAATATTCATTAGAAATATAAAACAATTTCCTAAATCATGATATTATTTTATAATTTTTATACATTAAATAAATTAAATTATTTATGACAACATGATGATGTAGGGATTACCTCATTATTTAACGATTTCAATAAAATAAAAAGATAATGTAAAATATAAGACCTACACATGTCAAAAACCTATTGGATGTGTGTATTTATAATTATAATCACCTCATCCTCTAAATATATAATTTTGGGACCCTTTTTATCTGATAATCATTTAATAATAAAGTATCTTTTCTTAACTTTCCAAGAGTGCCCCTCCTCTCCTCTTATAAAAGCCCCCCACCTCTACCTCCTTACCCACAGCTCTCAAGCCTTTGGTTCGGCCACACTCTACTCTTTTTGCCTCTCCAAATCCCTATCTTACTCCGAGAATCCTCAATTTGGGCAGAAGTCTTTCCAAAGAAGCCTTTGAGCTCAAATCAAAAAGAGTTACCCGTTTTAAAGGTAGTGTTTTCTCATGTGTTCTTTTGTTTTATTTTTCTTCTCCAACCCTCTAAACTATTTTTATTCCTTTATTTTGTAAAAAAACAGTATATTAAATATAATAGGTTGTTTTTATAAGAATTATTCGAGATACACCTACACACACCTCCGTCTAATGGTTAAACAATATACAGTTTCTATGGTTGGTGAATTTCTGCCTCACGAAACGATGATTGTTCAATCTTATTTTAACACCTTTAATGGTGGCCATTAATATGTCACTACATTTATATATGATATATATTATGTTTATGTTTTCATTATTCTTCTTTATTTTTCATTTTTGGTATACCTTTGTGGATTCCATTATTGGTATACGCGATATCTTCATTTTAGGAAGTGCGGACTACCGCCCCCTCAAAGTGATTTGATTCGTTAATGCCATATGTGGGACGTATAAATTATGGATTTAAAGTTATTATATATGATGTATGTTACATCTAAATGATGAATATAATTCTGGAATTAAAATATACATACCTCTCATTTAGTTTTAATTCCATTAATATGACATAGAAATGAAAGTAGCGTTCATGCGTACGTACGGATTACCGTCTCCATGAACGGTGCATTTCATTTCCTACATCTAAATGATTATGTAATATTATAAATAAATTTATATTCTGGATATATATGATATATATGATATCCAAATCATGAATATCATTTTGGATATAATGAACCTTCGACCACACGAACAATATGTAATTGTAAGAAGTCCACTTTCGACTTAAGAACCAAATATCGACAAAACAAACATTATTAACTTAAATGATTACATAATGTTTATAACATGGTAATAAGTGATATAGAAGTAATAATGAACTTGAAAAAGGTTCTTATACAAGTAGAAATTAACTCAAGTTTATTATTCAGGACGTTAAAGAACGATTGAGTCAAGTCGGACCCGAGTTAAAGGACTTCATCTCAATCTCCTTTCATTGAGGCATATTTAGTTTTATACACAACATTCTTTTATACAGTGAATAAAACCCTTTGACTTTTAATTTTATACAAAATGAATCTTTTCCTACGAAGCATTTTACTAAACAAAAAAAAGGAATGTTTCTTTTAACGTACGCGGTGAAAATGACCTTTTTCACCGCCGCGAGTATTATTTGGTCTTTGGATTTCTCAACAAGCCGTAATGTTTTTAAAATGAAATAAATATCATATACGATTTTATGTATTTTGGTATTGAAAATGGTTTTTATAATGGATTTTTTATGTCAATATATTTATGTGATATATTGTGATCAAATTGTGGAAATGTTTTCTTTCCATTATATTTATTTTATGTTTTATGATTTTATAATGGTACTTGGACATTTGACAGGTGGTTACGTGATAAACCATATGACAGGTGGTGCCGTGAATACCAGGATGGGTGGTTACATTATAACCTCCAATGCATTGGGTATGGATGTCGGCCGTATGGCTATTCCATTAAGTGATATGTGTGGAAGTCGACCGTATGGTTATTCCATTTAAGTATGAATATGTCCCAAGATACCTTTATATGTTATGTGATCATTTTATGGGTTTTATGGTAATATTTTGGTTACAAAATGGTAAGTAATGATCTTTTATTCAATGAAGAGTTTTTACTACTTCATAAATGTGAAAAGTATTACTTTGATAAAGTATACATGGTTTACTTGTTGTTTTGATAAACTAACAGTTTTCATTATTTGTGTATCCCTTACTGAGATATTTATGCTCACCCCATGTTTTTTTGAAATGTTTTTTCACATGACATAATGTGGAATAGTGTCATAGATGGGATCAAGGGAAAGTCATGCTATATAAAACATGGAACTAGACATGTTTGTTTTTAAGAGTTTTTATTTTATGTAAACTTAGTAGAAGTGTCTACATTGTAATATTTTGAGATGTAATAGTTCGGATCTAATTCTCTAAAACTCTAAACCTGAAAATATCCTCAATAAGAATTATTCATTTAATTCAATGTTAAGTAATGTTTAAGGCTGGGGCCTTATAGTTCGTATCAGAGGTCGTTTTAGACAACTTTAGGAGTTAGAAAATTGTTAAATTATAAATTAATTTATAGTATGATTGAAATGATATAGCATTTGAAAATTACAATATTTCTTCTCCTAATATATTTCGGTGTTAATAATGGTTTTTCATAGAGGAAATAGAATAGATTTTCTCGTAAGGCATACAGATGGAAATGACCTTTCAAATCAGTATCCTGAGATGGTCAGAATCAGAACTAAACTGTTTGTTGCAGTGATGGCTCAGTTGAGTTAGGTGAAAAATGTTGGTTGTTTTTATTGATGATATTTTGGTGTTTTCTAAAAGTCAAGAGGAGCACGAAATTCATTTAAGGGTAATCTTGCAAAACTAAAACGAAAATAAACTGTATGGAAAATTCTGCAAGTGTGAGTTTTGGTTGCAACAAATTTCATTCCCTTGTCACATTGTTTCAAAAAATGGCATAACTGTTGACCCTGCTAAAACAGAAGTTGTTGAAGAATGGCCAAGACCCACAAATGTAACCGAGATCCGTAGTTTTCTTGGTTTTGTAGGTTACTACTGAAGGTTATATGAAATTTTTTTCCCGATTATCTTGTCCAATGACTAAGCTTACTTGGAAGGGTGTTATGTTTATCTGGAAAAAAGAATGTGATGATTGTTTTCAGGGGTTGAAAAGAAGATTGGTGAATTCTCCAGTTTTGGCACTTCCTTCTAGGAATGGTGAGTTTGTTATCTACAGTGATGCTTCATTGAAAGGACATGGTTGTGTCCTTATGAATAATGATCAGGCAATTGCTTATGCTTCACGTCAGTTAAAAACTCATGAGGTAAATTACCCTACACATGACTTAGAATTAGCTGCTGTTGTTTTTTCTCTAAAAATTTGGAGGCAACATTTGTATGGAGTAAAGTTTGAAATATATACTGATCAAAAAAGTTTAAAGTATATATTCACTCAGAAATAATTTGACATGAGGCATAGGAGATGGATATAATTAATCAAGGATTATGATTGTACAATTCATTACCATCCGAGAAAAGCAAATAAAGTGGCTGATGCTTTGAGTCAAAAAATTAATGCTTCATTAACTATGCTACGTTTGGAACGAGATCCTTTGGTTTCTGATTTGATGAAATTTGGCATAGAAGTTGTTGGTGCAAGAAGTTCTTCTATTTTGTTTCAAGTATCAAGGAGATCATCCCTATCAGACAGAATTAAGCAAGCTGATATGTAAGACAGTGGGTTGCAGAAAATGGTAGAGTTGGTTCAGAAGAGTAAGTTGCCTGAATATAACATTGGTAATCCTTGTGTTTTGAGGTTTGGGAAGAGATTATGTGTGGGCAGTGATTCACAGTTGAAGAATGAGTTGTTATGTGAGGCTCATAGTTCTCCGTTTTTAGTTCATCCTGGCAGTACTAAGATGTACAGAGATCAGTGGGAGTATTACTGGTGGGATGGAATATAAAGAGATATTGCTAATTTTCCTATGAATTGATTGAATTTTCAGTAGGTTAAAGCAGGGCGGAAATTACCGAAAGGGATGTTTCAGCTTTTACCAGTGCCAGAGTGGAAATGGGAAAATATATTCATTGACTTTGTTGTGGGATTACCGAGGACATCTCGAGGTAATAATACAATCTGGGTTATTGTTGATCGTTTGACTAAATCTCCTCATTTCCTTCCTATTCGAGATACTTTCTCTCTAGATCAACTTTCTCGATTGTATCTTAATGAGATATTCAGGTTGCATGGAGTTCCCCTATCAATTGTATCTAATCGTGATCCCAGGTTTACTTCTAACTTTTGGAAAGGCCTTTAAAAGTCGTTGGGTACTGAATTAAATTTTAGTATAGCTTTTCATCTGCAATCAGATGGGCAGTTAGAATGAACAATTCAGACTTTGGAGGATATGCTACGTGCTTGTTCGAAGGATTATCATCGAAGTTGGGACCAACACCTTTCTTTGGCTGAATTTTTTTATAGTAACAATTTTCATTCTAGTATACAGATGGAACCGTTTGAGGCATTATATGGGAAGCGGTGTCGAACTCTAGCTTTTTGGGATGAAGTGGGTGAAAGGAAGCTTATGGGACCAGAATTGGTAGAAGAGATGGCAGAAAAAGATTAGTTGATTCAGAAACATATGTGAACAACTCAGAGCTGACAGAAAAGTTATGCGGATAACCGGAAGAAGGATCTATCGTTCGAGGTAGGTGATCATGTTTTTTTTGAAAGTTTCACCGGGGAAAAGTGTGATGCGATTTGATAAGAAAGGAAAGTGGAGTCCAAGGTTCATTGGACCATATAAAATTCTGGAGAGAGTTGGATCAGTTGCTTACCGAGTGGATTTACCTCCAAGTTTATCTCAGTTACACAATGTTTTTCATGTTTTGATGTTGAGAAAGTATATTTTAGATCCATCTCATGTTTTGAGCCTAGAGGTAGTTCAGTTGGAAGAGAATCTCTCTTATGAAGTACAACCAGTCCAGATTCTTGAACAAAGAGAAAAGTGTTGCGAAATAAGGCAATTCACCAGGTAAAGGTTTTTTGGAAAAAGCATATGGTTGAAGAGGCAACATGGGAATCTGAAAAATGCTATGAGGGATAAATACCCCCACTTATTTTGATAAGTGAATAAAATTGCGAGGACCCAATTCCCAAAAGGGGGGAAGGATGTAACATCATAGGCAAATAATGAATAAAGAATTTTAATATTTATTAATATTTGAGAATTGAATATTAATTTTACTTTAAAGGGATTCCTATGTTCGATAGCATACCCGAAATACAACAAAGAGTTTCTTTGAAATTTTACGTTGCACACTAGTAATAAAATAATATTATTATAAATGGTAGTTAACATGTAGCTGTGGTATTGGCAGGAATTAATAGAAATAACTAAAATATGATTATATATGTTTGTTAAATGTTTTTACATTTATCCAATAAAGGATAAAGGCTTAAAATATGAAAAGAATTCAATTTTAGGCATATATACTCTAATTTTCACTAAAGGTCGACTTAACACCTTTTCATGGTAAACCTTCTTTAAATATAGTTTTGGTCACTCTTATACTTTCTATTGGACCAAATAAAACTATCTTTTAGAATTAGGACATCAAAATTTACTTTGTATAGATTTTTGGTATTTTTCCGATAAAGTTCATTTTTTAATGAATAGTGAAAAATGTAGTATTTTAATTCAAAACCTCTTTTTAATCTATTTTATTTATATGATTAGATTATATTTTAAATTGGTTTTAGAGTGAAATTAGAATACATTTTTCCCATTTAATCCAATAGTGGTCGTTGGAATTAATTTCACTTTGAAATTGGACTTAGTGTCAATCTTTTGATATATATTGTTTCATAAAAACACACTATTTACTCTGATAGCGGGAATTAATTATTAAATTAATTAATCAAACTTATATGTTTTAAATTTTTTAAAATAGACATCATTTTTTAATTCGGAATATCAAATATATCTTAGGGTGACGTTTTGGTATTTTTCTGAAAAACTTCAAATTTTGATGAATAGTGAAACCACAAAGTGGTACTTAAAAAACTGATTTTTTGTTTAAATGAAATTTTACCCCCTCTGTGTTTTGAATTTCAAAAATCTGACATACATGGTTGTCATTAGGAATTAAAATGTGGTTCAATGGGATTAAAATAATTTTTTGTTGAATAGTAACTTTTAAGTTTATTAATCGCGATTTGAGGTAATTAGTGTAATTTAGGGTAAAAATAATGTTTTAATAATATGAAATGACCTAGAAACATGTCCTACCATTATTGTATGTGTCATGGAAGACCAAGAAAATCCATGGGTCAACTTGGGGACCCCATGGAGCCACATTGGTAGGAAAATGACATTAATAACTTTTTATTTAAAGTTAAAATAAAAATGTCAGAAACAAGTGTTATTTTACTAAGACAATTTTTAAATGGGGTTATACAAGTAATATTTGTGACTATAAATATTCATTAGAAATATAAAAATATTTCCTAAATCATGAGATTTTTTTTATAATTTTTAGACATTAAATATATTAAATTATATATGACACCATGATGATGCAGTGATTACCTCATTATTTAACGATTTAAATAAAATGAAAAGATAATGTCAAATATAAGACCTAAACATGTCCAAAACCTATTGGATGGGTGTATTTAGAACTAAAATCACCTTATAATCTAAATATATAATTATGGGGCCCTTTTATGTGAAAATAATTTTATAATAAAGTGTCTTTTCTTCACTTTCCAAGAGTGCCCCACCTCTCCTCTTATAAAAGGCCCCCACCTCTACCTCCTTACCCACACTTCTAAAGCCTTTGGTTCGGCCAATATCTACTCTTTTTGTCTCTCCACATCTCTCTATTACTCCTAGAAGCCTTAGTTTGGGCATAAGTCATCCCAAGAAAGCCTTTGAGCTCAAAGAAAAAAGAGTTACCCGTTTTAAAGATAGTATTTTCTCTTATGTTCTTTTGTTTTATTTTGATTCTAAAACCCTCTAAACTATTTTTATTCCATTATTTTCTAAACCAACCAGTATATTCAATATACTAGGATGTTTTTATAAGAAGTATTCGAGCTACACCTACACACACCTCTGTCTAATGGTTAAAGAACATACTGTTTCTGTGGTTGGCGAATTTCTGCCTCACGAAACGATGATTGTTCAATCTTCATTAAACACCATTAATGGTGGCCATTAAGATGTCAATCCATTTATATATGATATATATTATGTTTATATTTTCCTTATGCTTCTGTATTTTGCATTTGTGGTATACCTTTATGGATTCCATTATTGGTATATGCGATATCTTAATTTTAGGAAGTGCGGACTACCGCCCCCTCAAAGTGATTCGATTCGTTAATGCCATATGTGGGACGTATAAAGGATGGATTTAAAGTTATTATATATGATTTATGTTACATATAAATGATGAATATAAATCTGTAATTAAAATATACATACCTCTCATTTAGTTTTAATTCCATTAATATGACATAGAAATGAAAGTAGCGTTCATGCGTACGTACTACTTACCATCTCCATGAATGGTGAAATTCATTTATTACCTTTAATGAATATATAATACTATAAATACATGTATATGCGGGATATATATGATATATATGATATCCAAATCATGAATATCATTCTGGATATAAAGAACCTTTGACCACATGAAAAAAATGTAATTGCAAGAAGTCCACTTTCGACTTAAGAACCAAATATCCACAAAATAAACAATATTAACTTAAATGTTTACATAATGTTTATATCATGGTAATAAGTGATATAAATGTAATAATGAACTTGAAAAAGGTTCTTAAGCAAGTAGAAATTAACTCAAGTTTATTATTCAGGATGTTAAAGAATGATCGAGTCATGTCGGACTCGAGGTAAGGGACTTCGTCTCAATCTCCTTTCATTGAGGCATATTTTGTTTTATAAACAACTTTCTTTTATACAGTGTATAAACCCCTTTGACTTTTACTTTTATACAAAATGAATCTTTTTCTACGAATCGTTTAACTAAACGAAGAAAGGAATGTTTCTTTTAACGTATGCAGTGACGACGACCTTTTTCACCGCCGCGAGTATTATTTGGTCTTTGGCTTCTCAACAAGCCGTAATGTTTTTAAAATGAAATAAATACCATATACTCTTTTATGTATTTTGGAATTGAAAATGGTTTTTATAATGGATTTGTTATGTCAATATATATATTTGATATATTGTGATCAAAGTGTGGAAATGTTTTCTTTCCATTATATTTGTTTTATGTTTTATGATTTTATAATGGTACTTGGACATTTGACGGGTGGTTACATGATAAACCATATGACATGTGGTGCTGTGATTACTAGGACAGGTGGTTACATTATAACTTCCAATTAATTGGGTATGGAAGTCGTTCGTATGGCTATTCCATTAAGTGATATGTTTGGAAGTCGACCGTATGGTTATTCCATTTAGGTATGTTTATGTCCCAAGTCACCTTTATATGTTATGTGATCTTTATATGGGTTTTATGGTAATATTTTGGTTACAAATGGGTAAGTAATGATATTTTATTCAGTGAAGAGTTTTTACTACTTCATAAAGGTGAAAAGTATTACTTTGATAAAGTATAAATGGTTTACTTGTTGTTTTGATAAACTAACAGTTGTCATTCTTTGTGTATCCCTTACTGAGATATTTATGCTCAACCCATGTTTTTTTGAAATGTTTTTCACATGACATAATGTGGAATAGTGTCAAGGATGGGATTAAGGGAATGTCATGCTATATAAAACATGGAACTAGACATATTTGTTTTTAAGAGTTTTTATTTTATGGAAACATAGTAGAAGTGTCTACTTTGTAATCTTTTGAGATGTAATAGTTGGGATATAATTCTCTAAAACTCTAAACCTGAAAAGATCCTCAATATTAATTATTCATTTATTTCAATGTCATGTAATGTTCAAGTCTGGGGCCTTATATTTACTCTAAAAAATTTATTATTTTCTTATATTAAAAAAATATTTTTCATAACTTGTAGAAAGTAAATTCAGAAAAATGTGTTTCAAATTATATTAAAATAAGATCACATTATTTAATATATTATATTTCATTTTTGAAAATAAAATTATTATTACTATATTTAAATTAAATTTCCATCATAGCAATAAAACTATTATTTTAAAAGTATTATTTTATTAATATTGTGTAATTTTTAACTAATAAAATAAATTAATAACTTATAAAAATTTGAATTAATTAAAATTTTAAACTTACACATAAATAAATTATCACTCCTTCAATTGTTAATCAATACTAAATATGATTGATAACATTTAATGGTGAAATTTTTTTCTATAAAAGAGTTTATCTATATATAAAATGTTTAAATTTCAAAGGCAATCTTCAATTAAGTTTAAATTGAACTAGTTTAAATGGAGGATAAATATTGGTTAATAAAACATACATTTTGTAATAGGGGTTATTTAATTTTTTTTATAAAAATATAATTTACTTGGGTAAAAACTAGTTACCCCAATAGAAAAAGGTAAAAGTAAGAAAATATAAGAACAAATGACGTCCAAAATGTTTAAAACAAGTATTTAAGTAATTTTTTGAGGATTTATCAATGCATTATCACCTCACACTAAATAAGTTCAGTTTTTTTCCTTGTATCATGTTCCACAATGGGAGATGTAATTGACATATTATATAAAGCGACACTTTTACCCCTTAATCCCACACCAATTCCATCAAATTTCTTATAACAGAAATTCTATTTTTATCCTCATATAGATCTATGTCAAGTTCATGATCCTTTGTCTTTAATTGTTTCTTTTATTCCCTTCATTTCCACTTGCACTTCCAAGATAGAGTTTAAGGAACCAAAGTGAGTATTACATAATTTTTACTATTTATTGTTTATAATTTTATTCAATGAATAAGCTAATCATAAAAACATAACAACCTCAATATCATTATTATGTTGAAGTTTTGTTATATTTATGTAAAATAATAAATTTTTTATTTTTACCCACATATAATAACAAAAGAATGTTAACTGTGTGTTGTACTGACTAATATCTCTAGGAAGTAAATTAATTCATATTGAGTATCTATAATTTTAAATAATTATTAAAATATTATTCAAAAAATTTAGAACATAGAAGTAATTTCATTATTATTCTATTATAGTGTTATTATATACTTTTTTAAGAATACTCACCCATCGAGATATAGCATGTTGTGTATGGGGATAACATAATCAACTATTTGAGTGATTCTATAAAACTCTAACATGAATGAATATGGGAACATAAATACTAATGATATTAGAAGTTAGTATGAATTTTTTTTAGTATTATAATTTTTATATTAATTATTTAACTTATTACTAGAATATTAAATTCAATAGATAAAATTACCTAAATAAGACGACACCGATTCAATTTTCATGAAAACATAAGAAATAAATATATAATAAATATATTGGATATGATAATAAATGGCCAATATTAAATTATATATATAATAAGTTTCATAATAATTTATCCAAACAATTTGTTTTTAATTTTCTGGAATTTAGAAAGAGGAATAAAATAAATATTGAAAAAGTTGAGGCTTTCATTTCAAAATTTTCACATATTGAGATATATTACTTATTATACACCATGGTGTTTTTAGAATGGTCAATCTAATTCCATTTAATGTATTGAATAAAGATATTATTAAATTTAATGATATTCAATGTTCTATTAAATTTGATTTGTCTCATGGGGTTTTAACTCAAAAATTTCAAAAGTGGTAAGGGTTTTTGTTAACTCAAATTCTTTATTGAGTCATAGTTAAATATTTTTATGATGGTTTTAAAATATACATTTCGTTTATTATATAATGAAACTATAGTTCCTCCCTCTTGGGTAGGTGAATATTTTAATTCTAATCATTATCTTGATGATTTTAGTTTTTAAAAGTATATCATTATTGATAAACATTAACATCAACTTTAACGATGGGTTCCCACCCTTTTCAAAAATTTCCCTTACCAACATTTTTATCCTTTTTAATATAAATCATAACTCTGTTATGTACCATATTAACTTCAAATTTACTATTTATTATTTTCAAAATAAATATTATTTATGATGTTAGACTTCAATAAAAGTGTTTTTAAAACATTAAAAGGAAACTTTCCAATTTCTTAATTCGTGAAAAGTATCACCTCTATAAATTGTTCTTCACCATGAGTAACATTTGAATAACCTCAATATTTTATGTAAATACATACTAGTTTAGTTTTTATTGAAAGGGGAATTATATGCTGTTTATTTCCTTAAAATTGTTTTCCCATTTCGAAAAGTATCACTTATGTAAATAATTTTGATTCTTACTTCTCACTGATCAATCCCATGATTCTTAATAAATAGGAAATAAATATCCAATAAAATATTATTATTTATAAAATATTAACGTCTTGAATGATTTAATTGTACCTTATCTTTGGAATCCTATTTATATATCCTCTTATTATGATTTGAGATAAGACTATGAAAACCATTTCATTCTTAGAGAGTTTACCATACTTATACATTACGTAGAGTTTATTTTAATCATGTAGAACACATATGCTTATACATATTATTATTTTAATTATATTATGCATGGATCGGAATTATATATCCCTCCAATTAATTTAATAAATATTTATATCTCATGAGATATTATGTATGGGATTAGGGAGTGAACCGAATCTACTATGGTATTTTTTCTATTATATTTATGAGAATTGGGAGTGAACCCAATCCCATATTGGACTTTATGCACAATGTGACGATGGTATTGGAATTTATCATTGACATATTATTAGGATTTTTTTTTGTTTTTGAATAATACTTATGATTCCATGATCCTATGATATTATTCCCCTATTACATGATTACTTGATTATTATCAATCTCTTTATGATATCATGTTTTCATTTCTATCTAATATGGTTTTCGAAACCAAAATTATTTACTCTGATTATTCCCTTACTTATAATTTCATATATTACCTTTATTGTGTTTTCATTCCTTAGTTTTTAAGAATAATTATAACTTATAATAAGTTTATAAGGAGTCTAATATGGCATAATTTCGGTGAAATGTTTACAAGTTTTATAAAATATGTTTTTAATGTAACTATTCCAAAATAACACTAATCCATCCATTTTTGGGAATGTGAGATGTAATGTTTAAATTATTTTATTGATGTAAAATAATTATATGTTCATCATGGGTCTCTATATCCATTGACTTAATTTTCATTAGGAAACTAGTATCCATGATTTTATAATTTTTGTGCTTAAAGAGTTGTGATAAATCAATACACCATTCAGTGATTTGGATAGAAAAAAGTTTCTCAAATAAATGGCTACACTTTGAAAAAAAAAACAGCTATTTTTTATAATTTTAAGATTACTAGATTGATATTTTCTTCAACCAATACAAGAATTTTGATCCAATGATGATGAAAAATAAACCCATATTACTTATAATTGATGATATGTTCAACCAAATAAAACGATATCAATTTTTCCTTACGATTCAATTAAGGTTTTAGTGTCACCATATGAGGATTAAGAGGGAGTAAATTCTAAATATATTTTTATGTTTTTATATGTAGTATGAATTTATTATAATGATATTTGGGGTCAGTAATACACATTATGTTTTTGGGTCTTTAATGAATAATTTCTTTTAAATATAACTTCATTCTAATTTTGTGATATTTTTAAATGAAATATTTATTTACTCACTCTTAAAATATGTGTATGAAAATATTTTGAGGAAAAATTTATAAATATTAATAATATATATGAATCTTACAGAATACTATATTTTCACTTCAATAGTAAAAATCATGGTTTTTGTTATATTTGAGAAAAGTGTATTTTGTTGAAACTTTTTTACAATTTTTGATGTCATGGGGGTGTCTAAAGATAATTAAGTTAAAAAGATATATAATGTTGTTTTAATATTGTATAAAATTTATTTTAGGTATAGAAAGTACAACATCCCCAGTGATGTAGTCAACTTAGAATTATTTAAATTTTGGTAGGGTTAGATGTCCAACATTGATTTTCATTGGTTAAATAGAAGGATGAATTATACCATAATGTGAATTTAAATGAATATTATAATGGATAATTAGTATAATATGTGAAATTATAGTTATAGGTAATGTGTTGTAATATGAATCATGACAGTTATGGGAACATGTTTTGAATTTTCCAATTATCTACATAGAGTTTGCTGTTTTTATTCATTCTTTTATTATCTGGTGTCATTCTATATTTAGAAATATTTTTATGCATTATTTTGATCATAAAAGATTAAATTATATTTTATATTTAAAGGAACAAATTTTTTATGAAATATAAATGGTTTTAATATCAATAAAAATTAATCCTAAAGTTATACTATAAATGAGGTAGTGGTAATATAGCAGTACATTCTATACATAAGAAGACTCATGTGAAAATGGAATTAGAAAACCATGAATAGTTGATGGGGTTGATGGTAGTTATTGAAATGTAGGATCATGAAAGTATATGTTATTATATTTTAATAACATAAACCCTATATATGTATATTTGATGTCAAATGATATAATATGAGTGAATACCAAAATAATTGGGAGAAAATTGATTATTTATATATATATTATTTCAATACTCTATTTAAACGATTGGATGTTGGTTCCCTCGTGATTTTAAAAAAATATAATGGAATTCCATTGTTCTAGTTGGGTAGTTAAATACAAATAAAAATTTATATTATAATATAATGAATATTATCTTTTGGGTATGAATAATGAATGTTATAATAGGATTTATATCTTGGAGTTTTATTTTTCATCGTGTGAAGGAAAGGAATCAATAAACTCTATATAATTTCCCCCAATTTATATTATTTAAATAAAAATTTTAGTACATTATGAAAAATGACTATTTTATATTTACAATATCACTAAAAAATCCTGATGTTATCTGTATAATTGTTTAAAAATTAAAAAACTACCAAACATCATACCCATTCAAGAAATTTTTTTGGTAAAATTATTGAGTACATTTTATGTGAAAGATATTTGGAATTTTCATGGAATTTAATTATATACCAATTTAAATTTATATTTTTGTTTTATAAGAAGTATTATAATAGGATTTCATATTTTAATAGTTACTTTGTTTAAGATTAATAAGAAATATCATCCATAAATATATGTTCTGTAAAAATTCTCCACAAAAACATTAGAGGTCATGCTAAAACCAGTTATGCTATAATTTTGGAGATAATTAGAGGATCATATTATTTTTTGAGAATTTTATTAGAAAAAAATAATTTTGAATTTATTCTAATAGACCCTTTAAAATAAATGGATGAGATATTTTGGTGATGACAATAATGTTATGATGAAATTAAGGGTATATCTCTCTTAGGACTGAGGATACTACAAGTAATACAAATTATTGTTCGTTAAATATAAATTAGATTAAGGAAAACCCAGACAATATATATATATATAAATAAATATTATAAATGATATCAATGATAACTATTAGATATTTGTGTTAGAGAATAATCATTTTTGTAATTATCACCAAAACTATTGAATTGATTACTTAGGAAGCTAAGGGTATTGGTTCAATAGTATATTTTTTTATTTATGGTTATGGAGATAATTGGGGATGTGGAATATCATAAAAATTTTCTATTAAAATATAATATATTAAATAATTTGTTTAATGATTAATAATTAAGGATCTATTATCCAGAACCATCAAATATTATTTGATGGGAAATTGGTTTTTTGGAACAAGATATGAACTTTTTCAATATTCTAGTAATGATTATTGATAAGAAAGATAAGTCCATAAGAGGAAAATTATTTCAATAATTCAAATATTACAAAAAAAATCAAGTGGGTTTAAGGGGGTCCCTAAGAGATAAATATTAAAATGCGAAAATACTTTCTTCATCATTTTTTTGTGATGATGTTAAAAAATTTATATTAAGTACTAAATAGCCCTATGATAGAGATGTTTGTAACTCAAATGTTTTTGGAGTTTATTTAATTTATTAAGTGTGGTTATTTAGTTTATCTATTATTGTTTGTATTCAATGATAAAATTGAATACTCTTTATAACTATTTTTTTATTAAATCATGGAACATTAATTTACATGTTACATGCAGACATATTCGATGAATTTGAAAATGGGATTTTTCCTTGGAATATATTTTCATCAATTTATGGGTTTAATGATATATTAACCCAATTTATATTATTATATAACGTTAAAACCATTATAATAATTTTTATAATTGGTCTTTATGGTGTGAAATGGAATATAGATAGATTTTAGTAAAAATAAGAGACTTAATAGATTAAGTGATGGAGTTTTATCTAATTGATATGGGTTGGAGAATATTGGGATTAATTATGAATAATGTGAGTGACATATATTGCCTTTAAAATTATCTCCACATCCCATTCGAATTAATTTCTTATTAGGATTATAATTTTCAACGAATATTAGAGAATGGTGGGAGGGATATATTATTCATGAATTATTATTTAATTTTATAAAAAAATAAATTTATATGCATATGATTAATTTTAATTATAATTTTACATTTATCCTAAAATTAATGTTTTAAACATTAATTCTATAAAAGATGTTAATCATATATTTATGGTATTAATCACATGGAATTTCTAGATAACATGTGGATATTTATACTTATAGTATTTTTTATCATTTTAGAATTCTCATTCTTAATCTCTAGATAGTGATATTTTCTATGATTATGTCATGTTTCATGATGTCCATGTCACTCACCCGAGGGTATGTACTATTATCTAGAAACATGAGATATGTTCAAAAATTTAATTTTTCATGCCAAATTAGTTAATCTGTTATATTGAAAGTTCATATATTATTTCAATTTCCTTTAATTGGTTTATTTATAAATTAAATTTATAAAGAAATATTGATGGATATATTTTGATGGTTTGGATTGATTGATTAATTTGAAAGGATAAATTTAATAACATATAGAGATATGAAAGAATGAATCTATGGTAAAAAGATATTATTCTTTACATGGTGTATTATGATTCCTATACTTGGTATTGATGTTTTTTGAACCACTTATTTAAGTATCATTTTTATCAACAATTTTATGAAAATTAATGGATATAATATTGGTGTGTCTAGATTTTTTAAAAATCTAAAAATTGTGTATTTTAGAAGAATGTGAGGATTAATTAAATTTAAAAATCATTATATTTAATTTAAAAACATTTATTCAATAATTTTTTAACATAATATGTTTATGTATTTATTATACGTTGATTTTGTAGATATTACATGGGAAATCATATATGAAAAAAATTGTTTAATGGAATGATCATTGAGGTTTAATAGATAGAAATATCATTGAATGTATAAAGTGAAAAAGTATTTGTTGGGAATGGTTGAGATCACCCATATTGAATAGTTGGAAATTTGCAAGACCAAAATAGAAAAGCTTTCTAGGATTCTTCTAGATGGATAAGAATTCCTAACAAGTACACAACAATCATGTGGTTTTTTGTTTATGTTTGGTTAAATTTTAAAATAATATTTAGCGATTTCCCTATCCATAAAATTTTAAAAATTTAGTTTTTCTACTTAATATTTTTTCTATTTAGTATTACTATTATATAAAACTTCTATGAACTATTATCTGACTAAAAAATTCTATGAATTTCAAATAGAATTAGATACATACTTTGATATAAACCGTATATTTTATTTTAGGGTTTTAATTTAGGGAAATTATATTTAATACTACATTAATGAACCCAAAAAATATATCTTTGATGATATATATATTTCTATTTTATTATAATGAAATAAAAGGGAAGGATACTGATCGCACCGCGATTCACAGTTTCATTTTCACCCTTACACCACTGTGCTAAACTAGTTTTGTATTGAAAATTTAAAAAAAAAATTGAACATTATGTTTGATTCAATTATTTTGTATTTTTATGGTTAAAATGGACAATTTTAATTGTTTTGATAATTACATTGTAGGTGGAGGTGATTTGAAAGGCTCGTGATGATGTCCAAGAAAAATGGGCCAAATTGAGCAGGATCCATACACCCTAGTAGAATCATCCACACACTACTACTGAACTATGAATACAAATGGGATGAAATTTTATGGAATGGTATAAAATGAATTAGGATACATATCATAGGAAGCTACCAAAGACTCATTCTTCAATCTGGTGGCCCAACCTACTTGATTTGTCCAGCACACTGAATTGGCACGATGTCCAAGGTTGTGTGTTGTGTTCTATCGATTTCCCATGATTTGATTGTCCAAATGGAACAAAAAATTCAGTGGAGACAGTCCAGATGTGGGGATAGAACTTTTTAGTTTTTTTAAAAGTTAAATAAAACAATATCGCCATAGAAATCCATGGTCTATGTTGTTTCCCAAAATCAGGGTTCTCAAAACCACATTCCAATTTTCCTATAAAATAGAAGCTCGGGCTCCCCATTAGTATGTTCGACCAAGAGAGTGAAGTGATTCCAAATTGAAGTTACATAGGATTCAATTCATCCCCTTGGAGGTATTTTAGTTCCCTATCCACATAGGGAGAGATGAAATGAAGAAGGATATGCACATGAGCTTTCTCCTCCTCTCGATGTCGGGAAAAATAGTGGGTGTTCATTGTGAGGGATCTATACACAGGTTAAGGGAGTTTTGATGAATATCTTAACTTCTATATTGGATTAATTTGGGTGTTTAGACATTTCTTTCCATATATATGGCATTATTTAAAGTTTTAATGCTTGTTTTAATGCATGTAATTGTTAGGCTCTTAATTTCTAATCAATCAGAGTGAGGTTTTGAGTGCACAATTTATGTTATTTTGATTGGACAACACATGAATCATTTGCATACCCAACATATTTAGATTTCAATATTCTTTGGAAGATCTTATTCCATTAGTAAGTCATGGACCTTGATAGTACTATTGTTTCTTCATGGTTAGGTTCATTAAGCATTCAAATAAAAGAATAAGAATTAATTGGGATTACAATTAATTTCAACCAAATATTTACTCCAAACATAAATTAATCTATAAGAAAAATGAATGTTAAATGTTTGTAGTGAAATCAAAATGACCCCTTTATCTCATATTTTACAAAATACACTTGTTCTGTCAACTTTTAAACTATTTTGATTATGTAATTTCCTTTAAACTGTTTTCAAAATCACCCCAAATTTTAGTAATAATTATAATAAAATACATACTATAAACTACCAATGCTCCTTGAGAGATGAAATATGGTCTAACCAAGACTATAAATCATCCTTTAAAACATAATTAATTTGATGTGTCATGAAAACACAGAATTTTTTTGGCACTGTTGATGGGTATCCCTTTTGTTTTTAGTGTGTGTTTTTTAAGATTTTTGGAATTTTTTTGAATCTTTATTTGTTTTATCTTCCAGCTATACACATATTTTGGTTTTCTAAATTATTTATTCTATAGGTTATGGGCATGATTAATTCTACTTCACAAGACATACCACCTTTCGAACTTGAACCGGAGTGGATCATATGTTAGCGACACTGAGACACAGAAGAGAACCCTTTGAAGGAGGAAACACAAAACATCGACACTATTCTTGATCCGTCTACTTCATCCACTAAAACTCACATTAAATTTTAACACAACATGCATAACATTTATTAAAATAACCATAAATTAAATGAACTAACATCACATGATGATTATATCCAACCCACCTATATTCAAATAGAAGGCTAGACACCTAATTTTGAACTAATGTCGATCTAATTCAATTATTTCCAAGATTTCATGGACTCTCTATATAAGATACACATAAGCACTTAAAAAAATTTCCTAACATGCGTTCTACATTAAAACTAGAAAATTTGAATGAAGAAAATATAAAGCTGTGGAATTCCGTTTTTCATTAGAAGATACAAAAAAAGGTTGGCTTTATTATGTTAATTCACCAATTATAGGATGAGAGGATATGAAACATATTTTTCTTGAAAAATATTTCCCAACCACTAGAACTGAAACTATAGGAAAGAAATATGGGGAATAATGAAATCATAAGGGGAAACATTGCATGAATATTGGGAACAATTTAAAATGTTATGTTCAAGCTATCTACACCACCAAATAAGTGATCAACATTTAATATAGTATTTTTATAATGGTTTAATTCCAATTGATCATAACATGATTGATGTTTCTACAGGTGGTTCGCTAGTTGATAAAACCCTATTCACTATAAAGTCCCTAATTGAAAATATGGCACAAAAAACTCTACAATTCGTTTCAGGGTCCAGTGTACCAATTCCAGGTGTCCTTGAGGTTCAAAGTAATGAATTTGAGAAGAAGGTGGACACAAATTTTTAAGAGGTAAGTACACTTCTTCAATATCTCAATCTATACTAAGGAAAATCCCAATCTCCTCATGCCATCCATTGTGGTATATGCTCTTCTAATACCCACTACACTGAACAATGTCCTCAATTAAGAGAAACTACTGAGAGTTTTGAGGAAATATTTCCATGTTGACCCCATGACAACCCCTTTAGGCAAGAACCCTACTATCCATAAAACACTAGGTGGAAAGAAAACCAATATTATAGAAAGGGGTTATTCAAACCAAACTCAACAAAAATTCAACTAACATGGTAAGAGTAGTCATCCAGCACCACCACCTAAAAATCCTCAACCACCACATATGATTTTCCAGAAACCCCTTCAAAAACAAGAAATTATACTAGAAGATATGATAAAAAATGGCTTCCAATAATCTCCAATTCCAAAAAACCACTCAAGTACCCATAAAAGACCTCAAAACACAATTAAGCTAACTAGCTAACTTAGTGGGTCCAATTAAAAGTCATGGGTTGGGTAAAATAACCTTTCATCAGTAGTAAACCCTAGGGGTAATGGAAATGTTTGTTCAATCACCCTTATAAGTAGGAAAAAACATAAAACTCAAATGAACCCTCCATTAGATTCATCCCCTCCTGAGGAAAACACCATCCCAACTGTTGATGTCAGTACAAATGTTGACAATCCATGCCCTCAGAGAGGCCATTTAAAAGGACAGAGTGTGACTTTTGACGAGCCTCTTGTCCCAACCATTCTTCTTCCATTTCCACAAAGGTTTACCTAACCACGAGAAGAAAATAAAACTTAAATTGTCAAGGAAACATTGGAAACATTCAAAGAAGTGTAGGTTAACATTCCTTTGATTGATGTTGTGATGAAAATTCCAAGATGTGCCATGTTTCAGAAGGGGATGTGTACATAACGAAGTAAACTTTTAGGTGATGAGAAGGTGAGCTTGGGGAGAAAACTATTGGAATTGATATAGACATCACTTAGCACCAAATTCAGTGATCTAGGAGCATTCCCAATTCCATGCACCATAGGGGAGTATTCTTTTTCCAATGTTATGTTTGATTTTAGTGATTCTATAAATGTGATTCCTAACTCTACTTACTCTATATTACAAGCCAGAGAACTGAATCCCACTATAATTGTTGTTTAACTAGCTGATTAGTGTACCGAACACCCCTTAGGTGTGTTATAGGATGTTTTTAATGGGTGAAAAAATAATTTTTTCCTGCTGATTTTTATGTACTTAAAATGGATGATAATAGGATGAATGGAGATGCCCTGATTATATTGGGTAGACCCTCCTTGAAAACCTCCAAAACCATAATTAATGTCTAAAATGGTAAATTATTTATGGATTTTGGTGGTGACATTGTCCAATTAAACATCCATGGTTATATGAAGCACTCATCATAAGAACATTCATCTTTCTCTGTTAATTCAATTGAGGTACTCTATTCCCCTGAAAAAACATCTTTTAATTCCCTTAATCCCCTTTCTGAATTTTCATCATTGATTGAAATGATAGTAAATTAATCACACATTTTTTATTAGGGATCTATAAAAATTTCATGGGTTTTTATTAATTGATAATTTCATGAACACTAAGGATACACTGACCATCAATGATACTAATATGCTTGTAAAATATGATTCATCATGTGAGGATGTTATCATTGAACAGTTAGATGAGATAAATGACCTATCACTTTCACAAACACCCCCATCAATCAAAAATCCATATAAATTGGAACAAAAAAAACATCAAGATTTGAAATATTCATATCATGATAATAGAAACAAGCTGCCTCTCATCATTACTAGTTCACTCCCCTCTAAGCATGAATTGAGACTTCTTGGTCTTTTGAGGGAGTATAAATATTCATTAGTATGGACACATGAATACATTCCTAGTATTATTTCATCAATATTTACATATCATATTTTTTTAATTGATGTGGCTAAACGATTGAGGCAGGCAAAATGTGGACAGAACCCAAACCTCTCAGATGTAGTTAAAAAGAAGTAACAAAATTACTGGCTATTGTAATCATTTACCCCATCTTTAAGAGGCAATGGGTATGTCCCATTCAAGTAGTTCCTAAAAAAACTGGTCTTACTATAATAAAAAATTATAATAGTGAATTGGTTCCAACACGTGTATAAAATAGTTGGCATGTCTGCATAGACTATGATTGGCTAAACCCACACACTAAGAAGGACAATTTCCTATTGAAATTCTTTGATAAAATGCTAGAGAGGCTATCAAGGAAGTCCCATTACTATTTTATTGATGATTATTCTAAATAATTTAAGATCTATATTTCCCCTGAGTATTAGGAAACCACAACCTTCACTTGACCCTTCGACACATTTTCATATAGAAGGATGTCATTCAATCTAAGCAATGCTCCTAGAATATTCTAGCGATGTATGATTACTATTATTATGGATTACCTAAATAATTGCATGGAAGTTTTCACATATGATTTCACTATGTATGGATTCTCGTTTGATGAATGTTTGTGTTGTTTATGTTCAGTCTTACCTTGTTGTATTGATTATAATCTCATATTAAATTATGACAAATTCTATTTCATGGTGAGACAAGGTATAGTATTGGGGCATATCATTTCGGGGGAAGGTATCCAAGTAGATGAATCAAAAGTGGATGTTATTTCTTCCTTACCATTCCCTAAAAATTTATGAGTTATGTACTCTTTCATAGGTCATACTTGATTTTACCATCAATTCATTCATGACTTTAATAAAATCTAACCCCCCTCTGTAACACCCAAGATATTCATGAGAAATGTTTTGTTTTTATGTAATATAAATCATCAAAGTAATCTTTCACTACACACAACACTCTCTTGGATTTCTTTACACGTAATCGCGACCTTCCTCGATAGCTTGCGTCGTACGCAAAACCGAGTTTCACTAAACAAGCATATGCTTTTAAAATATTATTAAAACCAGCCGTTTAGAATAGTAATACCCACTTTTTGAAAATTTTCAAATTTCATTTTTCAAAATGGACTTCATTTTTGAATTAGGAGTATCAAAATAAGCTTAGGGTGAAATTTTGGTATTTTCTGAAAACATTCAATTTTTGATGAATAGTGAAAACACTGGGTTACTATTTAAAAACAGACTTTTTATTTAAATACTTATTTATTTTATTTAGATTTATTTTAGGTCAAAATTGATACATAATACGTATACATGTTCAATGTAATTCATTGGAGTAATTTTCAAATAATTTTAGATATATAAAAATTTTATTGAACTTTTCACCGTGTTTTACCCACCTCCTAGGAGAATTTGAAAATTCACATAAAACGTAATTTTACCGCTTCTGTGAGTGGAATTTCTAAAATCTAAGAGACACAGTTAATATCAAGGACTAAAATGTTGTTCAATTAGAAGAAAATAATTTTTGGTGAATAGTAATGTTTTACTTTTTTAACCACGATTAAAAGTAAATACGGTAATTAAGGGTAAACATGATATTATTATTACCCTAAATCATGTCCTAATTCTATTTTATAAGCGAAATTCGACCAAAAACAACCTTAGGAATAAAATATGACCATTTAGGCCCACTTGGATTAGATTAGAACATTTAATATTATTTTATTTAATGAATAGTTAAAATATTTAAAATCAAAGTTTAATAACTAAATTTTTTTTAATATAGGGTTATATATAAGATAAATTCCACTATAAATATTAATTAGAAATATAAAAAGATTTCCAACATAATGGTATTTTATTTATAATTTTTAGACATTATATAATTTAATTTATTTATGACACAATGATGATACAGTAATTATCTTATTAATGAAATATTAACATAATTGATGTTATAAAAACTCAAATAAATGTAATTTGAGACTTTTTATGAATTACACTAATTTTATAGGTTAATAAGACATGTTGGTATTGATTTAATTGACTTTGTTCAACCTAATCATTCTCTTATGTTTTTCACAAAAATCAATTACCAAATATTGTCAAAATTGACATAAAATAGTTTGTAAAAAAATATTATATTATTAATTGTAATTTTACTCCTAATAATCTAAGGTTCGGAAAAATGTCTTAGATAAGGATATATATATTAATAATAAACAATTTGGTGTTCGTTTGTCTTGTTATTGTAAGTTTATTAACCTTATAGTGTAAGAAAACAAGAAGACACGGAAAAAGTTAAATTATCTAACTTAAAGTTAAATATAAATGATAAGGTTAAAATAGAAACCTAAACTTGTCTAAATTCTATTTGATGAGAGGATTTCGATCCATCCCCACCTTATCTTCTAAAAAATCAATTTGGAGCAATTAAAAACGGAATATGACTTTATAATAAAATAATATTTTATGTTTTCCTAAGATGTCCCTCTCCTCCCTTATAAAGGGGCGACTCATCCCTCTCTGCCTCACACCACATTGAGCCTTAAAGATCGGCCAACCCCTTAAAATTTGTATTCTCCACTTTCTTAGAAACATCCGAGAGGTTCTGGTCTTCTTCAAAGACCATATTTAGTGCCTAAAGAGGAGGTTAAGAAGATGCGCTTCAAAGAAGAGGTAATGTCTGTTACCGATTCATTCAACTTTATTTCTTCTTATACTTCTTCTTCTTTAGTTATTTTATTATGAAGTAATAACATCAGTATCAATCATATACTGATATGTTATTATAAATATGAAACAACCCTATTCCACCTTTTATCCATCCTACGGAAAATGAAATCACCGCGCGTGCGTACGTATGGAATAACGTCTCCACGCCATGGTGTAATCTGTTTTCCACCTCCGCCTTACTTGGATGGGTATAATGGTGTAGAAAATAACTATATATGATTATTTCAATGTGATATTGATTCTGAAATAGTGTACATACACTCCAATACAATTCCGAAATCATGGGAACGACATCGTCGCTCGTGAGTACATACAGAATACCGTCTCCACGATGTGATGCGACTCATTCTACATGATCTTCATTGCATAATGATTATATAATTGAATTGAATGAATAAATATTATATATATTACACTAATACCATTCTGGAAATGATGTATCTATAACCAAAAAATAAATATAAGAATTTATTCGACAAAACACGCATAAGAACAAAATGTAATAAACACCCGAATAACAAGTAGCAATGAAATAGTACTAATAAGAAGCTAAGAATATGACCATATATGATATCATAACAATAATTATGATTCTATAATAACTCAATTACATTATTTAAATCATTATACAAAACGTTCGGACACTTACGAAGCAAATCAGACCTAAGGTAATGGAAAATCTCGCAATCTAAATTTTTATCCCAGATTGTTTTTACTTCAGAAATTACTGGGGAATATTTATCATCAATATCTATGTTTCATCAATATGTAATATTATTTCTATACAACTACAATTTTTTAAATCCAATTTTACCCTTCGGTGAGTTTTTTGTAAAAGATATGAAAGGAATCTTTTGTCATTTTTCGTATGAGGTACTTTTTGACTTTTCTGGACAAAGTATGAGCAAAATGTTTTTTAGCTTATATAGTATGAATGTATTTTTATAACATTATTTCCATGAAGCATCCTTTAAATGTTTTAAATTTTATTTTTAATCAACTTCTTTTAGTTTAAAATTATATGACATGTCAAGAATGGAAAAATGTTTTTGAAGTAGAAAGGATATTTTACTCAAGAATGGAGTTCAAGTGTTTTATCAAAATTTTTATCCATCTAAGATAATATAGGGTTATGTTTCTATCCCTATTTTCACATTGATTGATTATGTTATGATGGAATTATTTTTATGATGTCCTTTTATCTTATATGGATTGTGTTATGATGACATGATGATTAAGAACCCCATTTTTATTACATGGTTTATGCAATGATTTATGATCAATGATTTTGTGGCACACATAAGTATGGTTTAATTATGTGATGTGTGGGAAATATATCTCCCTCGAATGCATTGGGTAAAGATTTATATCTCATGAGATAGACATGGCTAGAACGACAGGTTAATCCAGTTCAGTGAAACAGGACTGAAATGAGGAGTGAACTTGGTTCAGAAATGGACTTTGTCCACTAAGATAGTCTTGGAAATGAGTCTTGACTAATATGAAATGATTCTCTATGATTATGTGTGTATTTCACAAAGTTTCATGTTTTATGTTATGATTATTTGGATTATATTTCACTATTATGATTGATCCCATGTCATGATATTATGATCTCTTTTACAGGACATGATTTTCCCAATGTTATGTTATTAAGAATATGATATGAATAATATTTCTTTTGTTTACCCTTACTGTGCATTTTGAGCTCACCATTTTTTATGTTTATATTTTCCCCAGGCCAGGAAGAAAGGTATTAAATAGGATATGCCAAAAGGGTCTCTAGGTATGATGAAATAAATAGGAGACAATGTAGATTCTTTATGAACCAGTTGTTTATGTTTCCCAGTTTCTAAAGAAACTATACCTATACGGTCCTACAATGGTTTTCTTATATGCTGTAATAAGTGTAATAAAATTTTTAAGTAATAACAATGTATGTAAAGTATGGGTCGTTATAGTTGGTATCAGAGGAAAGGTATTGTCAACCTTTGAAAACTAGGATGTGAAATACTTAATAAGAACCCTAAGGATAAGTCTAAGCATAGAACACAATATTAGTGTTTTATAAATGGCCATGAATAACCTATGATAATATATAAATCATGAAATTTTATTCTTGATTTTATGGTTTTCCTATTATAATTAGTATTGCTCACACTATTCTTCTTTGTTTTAGTCAATGGCTAGAACCCAAAAGACTCGTGTTAATTCCGAATGTGATAGGCAATGCAATTTTTGTCCCCATGAGAAACCAAACGTCATGGGAGCTGGGATGAAAAATCTTGTAGCCATGATCACACAACTTTCTCAAGCTATGAATCATGCAGGACATCCAAACGAGGAAAGGAAGGAGAAAAATTCTGTTGAATCCTTCATGAGTCAGCGTCCACCCTCATTCAGAGGGTCTACTGATCCCTTAGTTACGGAACAATGGATCGGTACTACTGAAAAGATATTTTGAGTTCTTCAATGTTTTGAACATGATAAAGTCATCTTAGCAGTATATTGTTTGAAAGGTGAAGCTGTTCAATGGTGGAATCTTATCAAGAATACGAGTCCAAGAGATGAAATTGAGTCCATGGAATGGGATGAGTTCAATAACTTATTTTTCAATAAGTACTTCCCATATATTCTTCAAACAAAGATGGAGAAGGAGTTTCTTGAACTAAAGCAAAAGGATGATGAATCTGTTGGTACCTATGAAGAAAATTTTACAAGACTTGCAAGGTACGCTTCTGGGATTATTATCCAACCTGAGAGTAAGATCGATCGATTCTTTAGTGGCTTAAAATCAACTCTTTGAAGGTAGTTAGCCATAAGGGACTTCAATAGCTAAGAGGAAATCGTTAGATGTGCTTTCAAAGTTGATATGGAGATTAGAGTAACCCATCAGTCATATGGGTTTGATAAGAAGAGGGAAATGGAATTCAAAGGAAAATATAATGAGCACACTGAAAAGAAAATGAGTTTTCCCTTATGCTCAAAGTGTGGAAAGAAACATGGATGGAGTTGTCTTAAAAGGACATGTAAATGTTTCAAATGTTTAAAGTAAGGTCATTGGGCATTTGAATTCCACAATGACGGGAATAAGATGTCTAGTGATGCGAACAAAGAAAAGGCTACAAAAAGTGCACATCCTACACTTCAATGTTACAAGTGTAAGGAAATGGGGAATTATGCCAATCAATTCCCTAATCCAAGGGTTTTTGATGATGATCGACGTCAACGAACTCTTAAGGCTAAAGAAAAAGGAAAGTCACATGCAATTTCTATCAGTGATGTGGAGTATGAGAATGAAGTGGTGAAAGGGACACTAACCATCCAATCTAAAGTAGCAAATGTTTTACTTGATTCTGGATCCACCCACTATTTTATTTCTAAAGAATTTTCTAAGGGTATCACCGTATTACCTCAACAATTAGATGTTGAGTTAGCTGTGACAACCCCTAATGGAAAAACAGTCGCATCAAATGTTTATAATTCTTCTCTAATTGAAGTTTGTGGGAAAATGATTCCTGCAAATCTAGTGATCCTTCCAATAGTGGAAGTTGATGTGATTCTTGGCATGGATTGGATTTCTTTATATAGAGATCATATCAATTTCCAAAGAAGGGAAGTCACATTTCATATTCCTGATCAATCTATGATCGTCTATCGATGCAAGGATGAACATAACCTTCTAGTGGAAATTTCTTCCATCTTATGGGTCTTGATTCCACTAAATGAAGGTTATTTATCTCAAATGGTTGATGTGAAACACATGATTAAGAATATACCCATTGTATGAGAGTTCGATGATGTCTTTCCAGATGAATATATGGGTCTTCAACCAAATAGTGAAGTTGAGTTTTCAATAGAACTTGTACCGGGTGCTTTACCTCTTTCAAAGACACCTTATAGAATGGCCCCAATTGAGTTATAAGAATTGAAGAAGAAACTCCATGAGAATCTTGATAATGGATTCATACGCCCTAGTGCATCACCTTGGGGAGAACCTGTTCTATTTGTTAAGAAGAAAGATGGATCATTGAGACTCTGCATTGATTATCAGGAACATAACATGATCATTATCAAGAACAAATATCCTCTCCCACGCATTGAGGACTTATTTGACTAACTAAGTGGAGCTCAATACTTTTCCAAGATTGATCTTCGTTCAGGGTATCATCAATTAAGGGTCAAAAGGGATGATATACCAAAGATGACTTTCCGTACAAGTTATGGACAATATGAATTTATAGTGATTCCATTTGGTCATACTAATGCCCCTGATATCTTCATGGATATGATTAATAGAGTCTTTAGAGACTATCTTGATCAGTTTGTGGTAGTCTTTATAGATGATATTCTTGTCTATTCAAAGAGGAAGTAAGAACATGAAGATCACTTGAGAATTGTATTAAAGACCCTAAGAAAAGAGAATCATTATGCCAAATTTACCAAGTGTGAATTTTGGCTTCAAAAAGTTTCATTTTTGGATCACATGATCTCAGAAGAAGGGATATATGTGGATCCAACAAAAACAAAGGTCATTGAAAGATGGTCGAGACCAACAACAGTAACTGAGATCCGATGTTTTCTTGGTTTGGATGGATATTATCGACGTTTTTTGAAATATTTTTCACGATTATCTAATCCACTCACCATTTTGACTCGAAAAGGAGTTAAGTTCATATGGACAAAGGAATGTGAAGAGAATTTCAAGGAGTTGAAAAGAAGATTATCCAGTACACCTTCACTCACACTTTCTTTTAGTGGAGAAAGGTTTGTTAAATATAGTGATGCATCCAATAAGGGATTGGGGTGTGTTCTTATGAAAAATGATATGGTGATAACTTATACCTCATGACAGTTGAAAATCCATGAGCAAAATTACCCAACTCATGATTTGGAGTTAGCTGCGGTAATCTTTACATTAAATATTTGGAGGCATTATCTGTATGGTGAAAGGTGTGATATTTATACTGATCATAAAAGTTTAAAGTATATTTTCACACAAAAAGAGCTAAATATGAGCCAAAGAAGATGGTTGGAGTTGATTAAGGATTACAACATCTCAATTCATTATCACCCTGAGAAAGCAAACAAGGTGGAAGATGCATTAAGTCGATAAGACCATACTAGCTTGTCCATGATGAGGATCACAAAAGATCCAATATTTATGGATTTACAAAGGATGGATCTTGTAATTATAATGGAAGGGGAAAATTCTTATATTTCTCAAATGAATGTTCAACCATCTATACATGTGAAGATTAAAGAGGTACAGAATGAAGATGTAGAGTTACAAAAGAAGGTGAGAAATGTTCCTGAATTCAACCTTGATTGTGATGGGATAATAATTTTTAGAAATCGGGTTTGTGTTCCTCCGGTCCCAAAATTAATGAAAGAGCTGATGGATGAGGCTCATAGTTCTTCATTATCTATTCATCCTGAAAGCATGAATATGTATAGGGACCTGAAAGAGTACTTCTGGTGGGATGACATGAAAAGAGATGCTGCTGAATATGTCTCTCGATGCTTGGTTTGTCAGTAAGATAAAGCTGATAGATAGAAGTCTAAGGGGATGTTACAACCATTACCCATACACGAATGGAAATGGAAAAACATCACTATGGACCATGTCACTCGACTTCCTAAAACATCCAAAGGAAATAATGCTATCTGGGTTATAGTTGATCATCTTACAAAGTCTTCACAATTCATTGCTATTAGAGTGGATTTCACTCTGGACCAGCTTGATAGGATATATGTAAAGGAAGTGGTAAGATTGCATGGAGTGCCACTTTCCATTTTATCTGATCAGGATCCGAGGTTTACCTCAATGTTTTGGTGAAGTCTTCAGCATACTCTAGATACAGAGTTGAGTTTTAGCATTACTTATCATCCTCAGATAGATGGTCAGTCTGAGAGGACAATTCAAACTCTAGAAGATATGATAAGAGCTTGCTCTTTGGATTTCAAAGGTGGTTAGGATCAACACCTACCTTTGGTGGAATTTTCTTATAATAATAGCTTTCACTCCAGTATTCAGATGGCTCTTTATGAAGATCTCTTTGGAAAGAAATGCAGGACTCCAACTTGCTGGGATGAAGTTGGGGAAAGAAAGCTATTAGGACCTGATCTTGTTGATGAGATGGCAGAAAAGGTCAGATCTATTCAATAACTCATTAGAGCAGCTCAGAGTTGACAAAGAAGTTATGATGACAACAAAAGAAAAGACCTAGAGTTTGAAGTGGGTGATAACGTGTTCTTACGAATATCTCCTTGGAAGAGAGTAATGAGATTTGGAAAGAAGGGAAAGCTGAGCCCTAGGTATATAGGTCCTTTGGAAATACTGGATCATGTTGCGAAGGTAACATACCGATTGGCTCTTCCACCGAATCTCTCTCAAGTTCAAGATGTGTTCCATGTATCACTCTTGAGAAAGTACATACCCGATCCTTCACATGTACTAAGCTCAGAAGTTGTACTGCTGAAGCAATATCTTTCTTATGAAGAACAACTGATAGAGATTCTGGATCGTAGCGAAAAAGTCCTACGGAACAGGACCACTCGCTTAGTGAAAATTTTATGGAGGAACCACCAATTAGAAGAAGCTACATGGGAGATTGAGGATATGAAGAGGGAGAGGTATCCTTGTCTGGTTGTTACAAAATGATGAATTTCGAGGGTGAAATTCATTTTAAGGGGGGTAGAATGTAACACTCGAGATTTTTATGAGAAATGTTTTGTATTTATGTTATATACATCATAGAAGGAATCTTTCACTACACACAACACTATATTGGCTTGCTTTACACGCAATCGTGACCTTCCTCGATAGCTTGCATCGTACGCAATACCAAGTTTTACTAAACAACGATATGCTATTAAAATATTATTAAAACTAGCCATTATGAATAGTAATACCCACTTTTTTAAATTTTGTAAATTTCATTTTTTAAAATAGACTTCATTTTTGTATTTGGAGTATCGAAATTATCCTAGGGTGAAATTTTGGTATTTTTCTGAAAATGTTCAAGTTTTGATGAAAAGTGAAAACACTGGGTTGCTATTTAAAAACCGACTTTTTATTTAAATAATTCTTTATTTTATTTAAATTTTTTTAGGTCAAAATTGATACATAATACATATATAAGTTCAAAGTAATTCATTGGAGTAATTTTATAATAATTTTAGATATATTAAAATTTTATTGATCTTTTCACCGTCTTTTACCCACCTCCAAGGAGAATTTTTAAATTCACATAAAACATAATTTTACGGCTTCCGTGAGTGGAATTTCGAATATCTGAGAGACAGAATTAATATAAAGGACTAAAATTTTGTTCAATGAGATGAAAATAATTTTTGGTGAATAGTAACTTATTACTTTTTTTACCACGGTTAAAAGTAAATAGGGTAATTAAGGGTGAAAATGATATTATTATTACCCTAAAACATGTCCTAATTCTATTGGATAAGTGTAATTCAACCAAAAACAACCTTAGGAATAAAATATTTCCATTTAGACCCACTTGGATTAGATTAGGACATTTAATATTTTTTTATTTAATGAATAGTTAAAATAGTTAAAATCAATGTTTAATAACTAAAACATTTTAAATATAGGGTTATACATAAGATAAATTCAACTATAAATATTTATTATAAATATAAAATAATTTCCTACATAAAGGTATTTTATTTATAATTTTTATACATTAAATAATTTAATTTATTTGTGACACAATGATGGTGTAGTAATTATCTTATTAATGAAATATTAACATAATTGATGTTATAAATACTCAAATAATTGTAATTTGAGAATTTTTTATGAATTCCAATAATTTTCTAGGTTAATATGACATGTTATTACGGATTTAATTAACTTTTATAAAACTAATAATTTTTTTATGATTTTCAAAAAAATCAATCACGAAATAGTGTCAAAATTGACATGAAATAGTTTTTAAAAGAAATTTTATATTATTAATTATTATTTTATTCCCAAAAATCTAAGATTTTGGCCAAATGACTTAGATAAGTTTATATATATTAATAATAAATAACTTTGGGTTCGTTTGGCTTGTTATAGTAAGTTTATTAACTTTATAGTGTAAGAAAACAATAAGACACGGTAAAAGTTAAATTATCTAAATTAAAATTAAATCTAAATGATAAGGTTAAAATAGAAACCTAAACTTGTCTAAATTCTATTTGATGAGAGGATTCCGACCCATTAACACCTTATCTTTTAAATAAATAAATTTGGAGCTACTAAAAACCAAATATGACTTTATAATAAAATAATATTTTAAGTTTTCCGAAGGTGCCCCTCTCCTCCCTTATAAAAGGGAACCTCCTCCCTCTCTTCCTCACACCACTTTGAGCCTTAAATCTCAGCAAAACCCTGAAAATTTTTCTTCTCAACCTCCCTAGAAAAATCCTAGAGGTTCTGGTCTTCTTCAAAGACCATCTTTAGTGCCCAAAGAGGAGGTTAAGAAGAGGCGCTTCAAAGAAGAGGTAATGTCCGTTACCGATTCTTTCAACTTTATTTATTCTTCTACTTCTTCTTATTTAGTTATTTCATTATGAAGTAATAGCATCATTATAACTCATATACTGGTATGTTATTATAAATATGAAATAACCCTATTTCACATTCTATCCATCCTACGGAAAATGAAATCACCGCGCGAGCGTACGTACGGAATACCATCTCCACGTCGTGGTGTAATCTGTTTTCCACCACCACCTAACTTGGATGGGTATAATGGTGTAGAGAATAACTATATATGATTATTGTAAAGTGATATTGATTCTGAAATAGTATACATACACTCCAATACAATTCCATGATCATGTGAACGATATCATCGCTCGTGCGTAAGTACGGAATAATGTCTCCACGATGTGATGCGACACGTTCTACATGATCTTCATTGCATAATTATTATATAAATTAATTGAATGAAGAAATTACATATATATTACACTAATACAATTTTGGAAATGAGGTATCTATAACCTAAAAATAAGAATAAGAATTTATTCGACAAAACATGAATAAGAACAAAAAGTAATAAACACCCAAATAACAATTAGCAAAGAAATATTACTAATAAAAATATAATAATATGACCATAAATGATATAATAACATGAATTATGATTCTAGAATAAGTCAATGACATTATTTAAATAATTATACAGGTGTTTCAGACACTTACTAAGCAAATTGGACCTAAGGTAAGGGAAAATCTCGCCATCTCAATTTTTATCTGAGATTGTTTTTACTTCAGAATTTACTAGGGAATATTTATCATCCATATCCATGTTTCATAAATATGTAATATTATTTCTATCCTCCTAAATTTGTTTAATTCCAATTTTACCCTTTATTGAGTTTTTAGTAATATATATGAAAGAATTTTTTGTCGTTTTTCGTACGAGGTACTTTTTGACTTTTCCGGCCAATGTACGAGAAGAATGTTTTTTAGCATATACGGCATGAATGGAATTTTAGAAAATTATTTACATGAAGCTTCCGTTACAAGTTTTCAAGTTTATATTTAATCAACTTCTTTTAGTTTAAAATTATATTACATGTTAAGAAAGGAAACATGTTTTTTAAGTAGAAAGGATATTTTCCTCATGAATGGAGTTCAAGTGTTTTATCAAAATTATTTTCCATCTATGATAATATAGGGTTCTGTTTCTTTCCCTATTTTTACATTGTTTGATTATGTTATGATGGAATTATTTTTATGATGTCCTTTTATCTTATATGGATTTTGTTATGATGGCATGATGATTAAGAATCCCATTTTTATTACATGGGTTATGCTATGATGTATGATTTATAATTTTGTGGCACACATAAGAATGGTTTATTTATGAGATGTGTGGGACCTATATCTCTCTCCAATGAATTGGGTGAATATTTATATCACATGAGATAGACATGGATGGAACGGTAGGTTAATCTGGTTCAGTGAAATAAGACTGAAACGAGGAGTGAACTCGGTTTAGAAATGGACTTTGTCCACTAAGATAGTCTTGGAAATGAGTCTTGACTAATAAGAAATGATTCTCTATGATTATGTGTGTATGCCACAAAGTTTCATGTTTTATGTTATGATTATTTGGATTACATTTCACTATTATGATTGATCCCATGTCATGATATTATGATCTCTTTTACAGGACATGACTTTCAAAATGTTATGTTCTTAAGAATATGATATGAATAACATTTCTTTTGTTTACCCTTACTGAGCATTTGAGCTCACCCTTTTGTATGTTTTATTTTCCCCAAGTCTGGAAGAAGGGTATTAAAAAGGATATGCCAAAAGGGACTCTAGATATGATGAAATAAATGAGATACAATGTAGATGCTTTATGAACCAGTTGTTTATGTTTCCCAGTTTCTAAAGACACAATACCTCTACAGTCCTACCATGGTTTTGTTATATGTTGTAACAAATGTACTTCCATTTTGAATTAATAAAACTATATGTAATGTATGGGTCGTTATACCCTCTATCGATTACTCCAAAAAGTAAATGAATTGATTTTTAATAATTTATGTTAGGAATATTTTAATAAGTTAAAATAGATTCTCGCGTCACGCCTGGTAATCCAACCACCTCAGTTGGATTTACCATTGAGCTCATATTTGATGCCACCAAATATGCAGTTGGGGATGTCATGTCACAAAGTGGAAACTGAGATCCACATTTCATAGCTCATTCCTCAGGCACACTAGACCCTGCCCAAGTAAACTATACCAAAACGTAAAAAACATCCATGCCCTAATGTTTTCCTTGGATAAATTTAGGTAATACTTTTTAGGGTAATATTTCATTGTATTTTTAGACCATGCATCCCTCTGGTATCTCATAAAGAAACCATAAGCCAAACCACATCTCATTCACTGGATTCTCCTACTTTAAGAATTCATTGTAGAAATTAGAGATAAAAAAGGAGTAGAGAATGTGGTGACTGACAATATTAGTAGGATTCAACCATCCTCAGACATTGACTCGTCCCCCTGTATTTCTATAAATGACATGTTTATTATGAGAAACTATACCCTGTGCAAGATGTTATTCATTTGAATGAAGAAATTGTAAATTATTTTTTGGTAGCATCATGCATTCCTATTGATTCAAAATAAAAATCGAGATGGGAACATAATACATGTGTCCCATTGGTACATGTTGGATGACCCCTACCTTTGGAACACATGTAGTGATAAAGTTCATAGGAATTGTATCCTCGATATAAAGTTTCATTCCACAATTAGTTTATTCCACACTCTTGTTTGTGGGAGCCACTTAAGTCCCCAACCGACTGTTTGCAACATCCTTGATTCTTGTCTCTTTTGACCAATATTTTTTTAGGATGCCCATGACTTTGGTAAATCATGTCCTCTATATTAAATAATGTTGAATGTATCTAAAATAAACGAAACTACACAAAAATCATTTCTATTACATGAAATTTTCAATTTTTGGGGAATTAAATTTATGGGACCATTCTAAAATTCATTTGGGAACCTCTACATTATTCTAAAAGTGGATTATGTTTCAAAATCGGTAGAAGCACACGCTACAAGGAATGATGATTCCAAGACTATTGTGGAATATTTGAGAACCCAAATAATCTATAGATTTTGATTACCTAGGCTCATCATCTGTGACCAGGGTTCTCATTTCTACATCAGAAAAATGAAATCATGTTTGTGTCGGTATGGGGTATGTCATCGAGGGTCAACTACATATCACCCATGGACCAATGGTCAAGACGATGTGTCAAATAGTGAGGTAAAATAAATTCTTGAAAAAACTGTTCAACCCAATAGAAGATATTGGAGTCTTAGAAATGATGATTCATTATGGGCTTAACGTAATTATTTTAAAAACCCAATTGGAATGTCACCTTATAGACTTGTTTTCGGAAATTTTTTTCACCTCCCTGTTGAGATTTGGCACTGGGCCTACGAGGCCATTAAACAATTAAATTATAAATATTATTGTGTAGGAGATTAGACTATATTACAGATATATTAGCTGGAAGAAATGCATAGAGATTCATATGATAACTCTAATATTTATATGGAGAGAAACAAGGCATCCCCTGAATTATTTGTCCTTCATTGTCAGTTAAAAATTGGGTAGAGGGTCCTTCACAACAATGAAAGGCTGAAGTTGCATCTAGGTAAGCTTTATTCCCACTGGTTTTGACCATAAACTATAACTAATGTACCTCCATTTGGTGTTGTGTAGGTTCAAATTGAAGAAACCAACCAAACCTTTAATTTAATTGGGTAGTGGCTGAATCAAGTCCATGAATCACTTCCAGAGTTCCAGATAGAGGAACTCCAGGATCAAGAACAAACATAAAAATTATAAACACTAGGTTTTATCCTTAGTTCCCACATTCTATTTTATTACAGTGAGGACACAACATGTTCAATGTGTGTGTGTGTGGGGGGGGGGGGGGGGTTAGGTATATTCCTATGTAAGTTAGAAATTTTCATCATTTTTTTCTCTCCTTTTATAACTTGTTGAATCGTATTTTCAAATTCCCTCTATTTTATCCCTCACTATTGTGTCTAAATGTTAATTTTATCAAGAAAAATGAGGCTCTCTTTAAAATAATTCCTAATATTTTTTCATTCCCACGTAGATTGTGTGAATAATTCCATTATTTTTGGAAAAATGTTTTCGAAATGAATATTGATATGGAATATTTTTCTAGAATTTATATTTACAAATCATTCTTAGTTGTATAATGTGTTATTGGAAACCACGCCTCATTATCACTATCCAATATTTTAATACCTCATCGAGAGATATTCTAAGACCTTTATTGCATTTTCTTCTTTTTAATATTATTCCTAAGACTCTTTGCTCATGTTGAGAAACTAGAACCATCCTTTACTATGTTTTAAGATATAAGATTCATGAGTGATACATTCATGACAGAGGGAATCATTCATTTAAAATCTCACTGTACAATTAACCTCTATTTTTGTCCACCTTGACATTTTACCCTTCTTAAGAATTTGAGGCCATGAAATACCTATTAGGTGGACGCATTAAACACTTATTTATCCCAACCTACCCATATCTTGTGCACATTATTTTTTTTACTTTTAGGAAGTGTTGGGGAGAGGGTGTTTCCATGAGAATTATTAGGAAGGAATCATTGTTATGAGTTGATAGAAAGGGTGCCTACATTTTCCTTGGGTTGTGGGTTTACAACCCTTATTGTATTATAGTTTGGCAAATTTTCCATCTGTATCTCAAATGAAAATTTTAAAAAAGATAATAGGTTTGTACATTGAAAAAAATAGATCAGAAAAAAATAATGAAAAAACAGGAGGTGTATTCATTATTATTCACTAATCGGCTGTGACCCACAAAAATAGAAAATGGGGATATTGAGTTGGAATTGATACACTTTGTGAGGGGATGAGTGTATACATTCATTATGACCACTTTCTGGGTTTTGACATGTTTTTTACCTAAGATATTAATCACTCCTCTTATGTATCAGATTTTTTATACATTAAATCATACCAACCCTTAAACTTTAGAACAACCTGTAGGGAGCCCTCTTGAGTAGAACACTAGTTTCTACTGCTAGATAACATATAATCTTATAAATAATATGGTAAGTTCACATAAACTATGGGAAAAGAGAATAAATCAAAATTCATATGTTCCTTTAGTGAAGAGGGAAAATTTCTATGTGAGGTAGGCATTGACATTTTTCATGGGTGAACCAATGAAGTTGAAAGAATTCAAATGTGAGAGAAGAAAAATGGTATAAAAATTGAATTCATAAATGAGACATGATGAATTTAATTTTATAAGATTTTTCAAACTTGTATCACATTTTATTTAAGAATGAGACTTGGTTAGGATATAATATTTTTCTCAAGAGTGAAAATGTTTAGGTGTTGGGGTGTGATCACACCGCGATTCACTGTTTCATTTTCACCCTAACACTACTGTGTTAAACTTGTTTTCGGTTGAATATTATAAAAATATTAACAAATTTAACATTATGTTTGATTAAATTAATTTGTGTTTTTTACTCTTAAAAAGGTAAATTTTACTTATTTTTATAATTACATTTTAGGGGGAAGTGATTTAGAGGGCCCATGATGATGTCAAAGAAAAATTGGCCAAACCGCATAGGATCCATGTACAAAATGTGCAATTATCTGAACACTTCTTCTGAATCGTGAATCCAAATGGGTTGAACTTTTATGGGATGTTCCAGAATGAACTAGGGTATATTTCATCTGAAGGAACCCAAGACTCATTTGGCCATCTAGCGGCCCAATCGACCCATCGGTCCAACACACAGAATCTACACAAAGTCAAAAGTTATGTGATGTGTTCTATCAATATATCAAGTTTTGATTGTCAAAATGTTAGTAAAAATCAGATGGATATAGTATAGAGGTGGTGATAAATCATTTTTGTTTTGTAAAAATGTGAGAAAATATTGACTGTCTATAGAAAACGATGGTCTAATTGGTTTCTCAAAATCGGGTTTCTTAAAACTACCCTACAATTTTCAAATAAAATGAAACCTTAGGCTCCCCATTTGACACTTCAACCAAGAGACTTAAGTGATTCTAAATTCAAGTTGACAAAAATTCTTTTCATCCACTTATAGGTATTGGTTTTCCATATCCTCATAGGGAGAGATGAGAAGAAGAAAGAGATGCACATGAGCTTCCTCCTCCTATCAATGTAGGGTGGAACAGTGGGCATTTGTTGTGTGGGATCTACACAGACGTAAAGTGAGTTCCAATGAATATATTAGATAATAGTTTGGAGTAATTTATATGTTTAAAAATTTCATTCCACGTATCTTACATGATTTCATATATGAATGCTTGTTTTGATTCATGTGATCATTATGTTCTTAATTTCAAACTGATCGATGTGAGGTTTTGAGTATGCGATTTGTGTTGTTCTGATTGGACAACACAAGAATCATTTTCATTCCCACATTATTGAGATTTAAATATTATTTGGATGATCTTATTCCATGCATAAGTTTTGTACCATGACAATATGATTGTTACATCACGGTTTGGTTCTTTAAGCAACGAAATAAAATATAATTAATTAATCGAAATTTCAATTAATTTCAACCAAATAATTACTCCAAACATGAATTATTCTCTAAAAAAAGAACTCAAAATGTGTGTAGTGAAATAAAAATAACCCCTTTATATCATTTTTTTCAAATTCCAGTCTGTCTTTCAACTTTTAAACTATTTTTGTTAAGTTATTTTCTTTAAACAGTATTCAAAATCACCCCCTTTTAGAAATATTCATTAAAAATATATTCTATAAAATACCAAAACTCTTTGATATATGACCTATGGTCAGACCTAGACTATAAATCAACCCTTAAAACAAAATAAATACGACATGTCATGAAAACATGGTCAAATACCCTAGTTTTTTATGTTAGATCATATGGGATACATTCAAGGATGGATGTCACAATATTTGAACTTCTATTTTTAGAGGATATTTATTTATCTAGGATGTATATTTATTGTCCTTATATATTTTTTTGGTATCATATTTTATTTTATACTATATTTTTAAATATAATATTCATTAAATATTGATGGAACTAAGTTCTAAAAACATTTTATGAAAAAATCATAATTAATTTATTATGGTTAGCTTTTTAATGAAAAAATCAATCACCAATGATTATATATAATCACTAAACACAATTTCAATCATATGGATATTGGAAAATTTTTTTATGGAAATTTATAAATTAGTTTATGTCATTTTTCTTGTTCCCTAACACCATCATTATAGAAATATTTTTTATTGTATTTCAAATTTATATTATAATGTTTGGAGATCTTTTAAATATGTAACACCTATATAAAATTCTATCTAGTAGAGCCATACACCAAATTACTGAGAATATGATCCAAAGGGACTTGTTTTTATATATACTTTCATCTTATTTATTATTTTAGTTGTTATAGGGTATTTGATGATATTTATGTGAATATTAAAAATAAACCTCTATCACTCCACTGATTATTATGGAAATGAAAGGACCGTTGATATTATTTATGTAGATGCTATAAATATTCCCAATTTCACCCTAGAGATTTGGTTTTTTTAAAATTATGATAAGGGTGTTGAAAGATGTTAAATGTTATTATTGTGGATAGTTGTTATAGGGATTTGTTTTATGGGGAACTTATAAAAATTGAGGGAATTAATTTTAATATACAAACTATGTTATTGGGGTAGTAATTATTATAATGATCTTACAAAATGAAAACAATAAATTCTATTACCTGAAATATATGACATGCATATTTTTAGTTTTCAATTGAAATGTGTGTAGTAATTTTTGGGGATTCAGTGATAATAAAAATCCCAAGTGGATGTATCTTTTTATTACATCTATATAGAAATTCTTGGTGATGAAACATCTATGTATTATGATTTTTATCTATTAATTATTATTATATATTCATCATATTTATCTTTTTTTTATACTTAAGCGAGATCATTATTTTTTTGTGGGTATAGTCACTATTATATTTTAATAAAGGGTTAAAAGATTCTTTTGGGATATTATTCAATCAGTGACAATATGATGATTAAGAATTATTATAAGATCATGGTGTCTTAGGATTATATAATTTATTATATAAATAGTGGTTATTAGGTTTTTATACTTTTTGAGGGTAGGTAGTTGTTTTTATACTATTGTGGCTATCACAAATTGGTTATTTTTATAATAAATTCAAGCATTATATTTTTTATGATATCACGTCATTATAGATTATCTATTTTACTTATTCTAGTTCATTTCATTTAATTTATTATTATCTCATGTATTATATAGGGTAAATTTCCCCAACTTTATATGATTTATACCTTAAGATTGAAATTCAATCCCACGACTTATTTGTTGAGAGTTTTTGGAATCACACTCGAACTAACTAATAATCGAGGGGGTTTCATAGCTGCATTTGTTAATATCAAATTACACTAACAGTATTTAATTAATATTATGTATTAAAAAATCATGGTAAAATTTTGGCAATATCATGGAGGTTTCCAACCATTTAATGATAGTATTTTTTATAAGAAATTTGTAAATTAAATAAATATTTGTTTTATTTAAATATTTTATATTATTATTATTACTGAATTTTTTCATAACATCATTTGTATAAAGGATTTATTTATGATGAACTCAGGTATATGGGAACTTCCAATTATTAAATCGGCACTAGGTGTGATTACATCAAAATACCTATATATCGTGGATTAAACACATAAAGTAATACACTTGTTCCTTCAAGAACCCTAAATACTCATATATTTCATAGAAAAGAAGAAAATATTTAATATGTGTGACACTAACGAAGATAATCAAGATTTATAGGTACCAAAAATAGCATCAGAAATATTAAAATCAAGATTATTACGTTAGTGTTAATATAAACATACATAATAATTATAGATCGTCCAAAATAGAAAGGAATGCGGATGGTATCCTTAAATTGGGTACAATTTTATTTCATCATAATTTCAACCGAAGTGTATTAAATTTAGGTTTATTATAGAATGAATACAGAATTCTATGGAATTCATTTATGTTATTACTCGTCTATTATAACTATTAATTTTTTTTATAAAATATTTTGTTAAACATGAACTTGATGATGACCTATTTCACTATATAATCCAATCTTTTTTTATTTAATTATTTTAACTAAATTTTACCTATATTGTATCAAAAATTAAAATTTAAGATTATAAATATATATAAAAAATGTAATTATATATATTTAATTTGATATAATAACAATTCATGTTGGTGGGAAGAATTAATTAATTTAAAAAATCATCAACAATTGATAATACTAACCATCAATAAGTTATGCTAAAATAGGAATAAAGACCATATATATTATTGATAAATTAAAATAGTTAAACCGTATCATATTAACATTATTATTTCACACAATTTTTATATAAAAGGATGTGTAAGGTAAAAATCAATAAAAAAAGTGGATTATAATGAAAAATGGAAAAATGACGATGATAATGTTACCTCTTCATTGGAATTAATGCCTTTTCCATTGAACTATGTCAATGAGGGATTTCAGTTATATTATAAAAAATATCTATGGACCTTAGGGGTCTAGGAGTGTAAAATTAGGTAGATACTTATAAATGATATGTTCATAGGATGTTATTTTAAAAGGGTTGTGATAGGGAAGGTTTATACTTAAAGGGAAGAGAATGTTTTTGATGAAATATGGAATAAAATATTACTTTAAAGAAAATACATGAAATAATAGTCTCAAATGAGAATATAAATATTAATTAATTTAAACTATTTTCTTATGACTTCTAAAAAATTTAAACAATATATTTATAAGTTTATAAAAAATAACTAAAAAAATAGAAGAATTGTTTTTAAATGGAATAAATTCTGTTTATAAACATTCAAAATAAATTTATATATTTAGAAACTGTGTTTATTGTTTCTAGAGGAATTATATTTCTTATCCAATCTATTTTGGGTAAACATAACAAATTTAGAATTTATAAGGTAGTTATTTCAACTTTATAATGTCATAAACTTATAGTATGTTAAAATATATATTTTTTTACTATGTAACTAAGTAACAAGTTTTTTGTAGAAAATTTTAAAAAAACCACTTTTGTAAAATTTGCATATACTAATTATAAAATTGGAATTTAATTTTCTAAAAATAATTTTCTATCATATTTAATTAATATATTTTATTCTTAGCATATTAATATAGGCTTCTTGAAATAAGGTCATGTATATATTTTTTAAAACATACACTTATAAATTTTTTGTTTTTTTAATTGAACTATTTATATTATGGAAATAAAATATTTAAATTTAGTTATTTTATTTATAATCAATATTATTTAAAATTCATTTTACAATTATTTTGGTTGAATTAATATTTTAATAATTATATTTCTATTCTAATTATATGGATACTATTTGAACAGTAATATTACAGTTCCCATGGTCATATTGGGTTTATAATTTCTATATAATATTCCTATATAGTTCATTCATCATTAACTAGGTTTTATTATAAGGATATATACAAATTTTTTAAAAATTTCAATCATGTTCTTAGTGTGTTTTTTTAAATATTATTCATTAGTTTGATATTTCAATGTGACCATGACTTGATCGATTTCCAAATAATACTAATATTATTTATTTATAATAATTATCAAACAATAATATTTTTAATTTTATATGGTATATTAATTATCCATATATAATATTCTACATTATTAATATAATGCAGTGTTGTATTATATATGTTTTGTACTATAACATATCAAACACATATATCTGGAGAGAAAATATAATATATAATTTGATTAATTACATTGATGACAAATTTATATAAATTTCACCCCCAAAATTTAAACTAATATCCATGGTCTATTTTAGATGGATGAACTTATGTATTATTCCATCCACATGTTCCATGGTTGCAACATGCCCCTATTGTTTTTCTAAATTATTTTGACTAGGTGAGTTTTACTTATATGTAGAAATTTGTAGTTAAAAGCTATGATATTAGATGGATCATCCTTATAAGATATTCCATTATCTTACTATATATAGAACATTATGTCTTTAGAAGGGAAAATTATGTCTAGTAACATATGTGACACACAACACTGAACCCAATGGAACTCTGATTATTGAAATGTAACTGTTATAACCTAGACATTAAATTTTAGGATATGCATAGTATTAAATAATTTATGAAAAAAATTTAATATTTCAACACAATATAAATTTAATGTTAAATTATTATTAAATAATTGATCAATATTTTAGTAATGTCCCTTTATAATTCAAAAAGACGGTTTCTTCAAAAAAAATTATTTTTATTATGGAGAAATATTATAATTAATTTATATAAGTTTTAGAAAATTTATTTTATAAAATGAAATTACTTTTCTAAATCATTATAAAAAATATCATAGTGTTAAATCTTGGTATTTTTTTATAAAATATTTATTTTTAGTAAATAGTATAATATACCGAATTTTGGTAAATTTATCATTTATTTGTAATAAATTAAATAAATAAAAATGGCCATTATTACTTAAGTTTTATTTAAATTTAATTTTTTTTTATTTAGTTATATTTCTTCTTATTAATAACATTTAAATCTTCATTATATTGTATTTTTATTATAACATTATTTTTAGGCATAAACATTTTTTTATGAAAAATATTTTAAAGTGTGTAATGTTTCTCCATTTTAGGTAATTATAAATAAAACCAAGCGTGTAATTATATATATATATACATGAATTTAAATTTATTAAATTACTATTATTTTTCATATATTTATTTTATGATTACCCTGTGCTTGAAAAATGCATTTCTTGAAAAACCGTTTTTGACACACATATGGATTGAATTATAATTTAAATTATATCAATTATGGGAATTGAATTTCCCAAGATGGATTAAATTTATTTAATAATAATAATTAATATTATATAAAAATGAAAATTATTTTTTGTCATAATGAAAAAAATAGTAAAAATATGTTACCATAGTTAATGTTAAAACTAATTTACCTAGGGATAAACTAAATACATAAATGAAATAAAATGTTTAAGCAATATTATTTATAATGGTGGAGGATTTGATCATCCAAATAACCCATAAAATCTTTTATTTTTCAAATTTTTAGGCACTTATCTTGAGAGGGACTTCCCATTATTTAATTGTTTTGGGTATTTATAAGAATAAAACATCTCCTCCTTTATAAAAGAGAACTCCCTCTCCAATCATATACATAGTTATAACGACATTTGAATTAGATAATACATGAAAAACACCTTCCTTACTCATGTTACCACTTCTTATAGGCATTTCTTTGATCGGAAATCCAATATAAGGAGGTTTATATATAATCCAAAAGAGGTGGTCCAAATAAAAGGTATCATTCTTAACTGGGCATCATCATTTTATTTATTCATTAAATTCATTAAAATTTTATTCAAATCTGATGATATAATAATAAGATTATAGACCATATACTAAGATGGTATTATGTCAATGGTATAACCTTCATCCAACTCCTCTTTTATCAAATGGGAAACAAAACCATCTATCATTTGTGAGGAAGACTACCACCATGCGAACCGATGTAACTCATTTTCCATCATTTCCTCCAAGGATTTTCTTGACAATATGTTTATTTATTATATATTATAATCATTTAATTTTAATAACTATATAAAATTTACATATCATATACAAACATACCTTACCATCCGTTGAAAAATTATAAAATTATTCGTGTGTATGATAGACGGCCACCTCACGAAGTGATGTGATTAGTTTTTTATTAATATATTATATGGATAGTATATTTAAGTGTATTAAAACAAATAATGTTATATTTATTAAATAAATATCTTTATATAATGGTAAAATAACAATTACATGTTATCCATCATGATCGTTGAAAAATTTAAATGTTACTCAGGAGAACATATGACCTACTGTCTCTATGACCACAATGTAGATAATTTTTCATAACCATATTTAATTATTTTTTATAAAATTATAATTTATGTATAAAAATTAAAATTAATGCATGATTATTATTCTAAATATGCTAAAATTCTAATCTTTTGGACCTCAATCCACATACCAAATTGGTTTTGGATATATGATCCAAATATATTTAAAAGAACCAACAAAAACATAAATAATAAAGTAATTGAATATAAAATGATAATAAATAGAAAAAGGAATAATAAACATGATTTATTTTAATAAATTAATTAATTAAAATAGTTTAATTATTTAGTAATATAATGAATGCACATGACATGTCAAGATTGAGGTAATATATTTATCTAAACCAACGTTTCCTTTATGTTATGACCATTTTATATCTAACGCACCTTATCTATTTCTTTAAAGTTACAAAATTATTATAAATTCTATATATATGCCCCTTAAATATATATATATATATATATATATATTTATATCCCATTCCCACTTTCTTTTATCGGGTAATACATGTGTTATCTTCATTTATCAAATACCTTCTTTAAGAAACCTCTTTTGATTTTGATATGAGGTAAGACTATAAAACCCATTTTATTTTCATGGGCAATTATTATATTTTTTGCTTATGATTTATTTTATTATGAAAAACACATATTCATGTTAAATATATGGGATTGATTGTTATGTATATGTAGATAGAAACCTATGGGTGGGGGTGAATTATTATTTAAAAACATTCACTTCGAACCATTAAAGAATTTTGTTTAATATAATTTAAGCTAATTGAAATCACAAAAACATCTATGTATTAAAATAATAATTGGATTGGCATAAGGGTTTGATAAATAAAATTTTATAATTAGGTTGATTATGATAAAAATATTTTGATATAAGTCATAATATATAAGATTCTACATTAAAAACTATAGAATTGTAATTATATTTATTAATGTAATCATATTTATGAAGGATTTATTATTTTTAAGTATTATAGAGGAATCACAATCATAGAATAAATACAGAAATATAAAAGATTACAATCCCTATTATAAATATAGTGGAAATGAAATAAAACTAAAGGAATACAATTATTTTAACCCAAATATATGTGAATCCAATAACCTAGGATAATGGTCCCATGATTTATAATTTCATGAAAGTATATCTTACCCACACCAGGGTAATCCCTCGAAATGAATATTGTTCTATATCGCAATCCTTGTAATCACTCGATATAAAGATTATCTTTACATTGTCTTTCTATCCTTGCAAGCCATCGATTAACAAAAGATCAAAATATTTATATTTTCTATCCCTACAATCCCTCGATTTTATTCATAAACAATCAGTGTCACATAAATAAACAACTCTTTAGAGTTACAAGTATAAGGAAAAAGTACTTCAAAACATTTAAACTTTAGAGCATTCACATACAGCAGAAAATTTAGCATAGATCTCACACAGCGTCTCAAATTCATGTCTGGAGCTCTTAAAATGACTTGGTATTTATAGGAATGCATCACAAAGGTCAACTTTTTCTCCAAAGATCATAATTTTTTTGAAAATTTAGTAGGGACCTATAAACATGTTCCTTAATTGATCATATAAAAACCAAATACATGACGTTGTTTTATTTTACACGTATTTTAAAAGAATGCATGAAGTCATTTTTATTGGATAGTTTTTATTACATTATTATCATGTTTTCTAGATATGATAAATAAATTTAAATGAGTACGATTATTTTAATTATGAGTGTTAGTACAATTTAAATTATGAAAAAATTACATTTAGTATGAAATACTAGATAGTGCATACGATTGAAATAGAATCTAGGCTCATTATTATAATCATGGAAGGTATCCTTAATATAATTTTCATGAGTATGGTTTTTATCGTATGTATTATGAAAATTGTAATGATAAAATAGGAATTTATTTTCATAATCCCAAATAATTAATGTATGTATGATAAAATATTATTATTTTTCTTATATAAATATTCTTAAAAAAACTTTCGACATTTAGGAGCATGTAATTATGTATTTAAGAAAGAGTTTGTGATTTCCAAAACAAAAGGAATATAAAAGTCAAAAAGAGACTTTTGACTCAAAAATATGAATGTTGTGGGTGTTACTAAAATTATATTTACCTTTAATTCATTAGGTAATTAAATAATCTCACGAGACATCATGAATTGGATTAGGGAGTGAACCTAATCCATTATATGACAATATCCACCATATGATGTTTTCCTAGTGGTTAGACTTAAATTATGTTTATGTCATGTTTTTTTTGTTTTTCCACAATTACTATTGTCTTATAATTTTATGATACCGTTTAATTTATATTATGCTTCCATGTTATTACTTTAATTTTTTATTTTATGATATCATGTTATACATTTAGCTCACATGTTATGATTATTTATAATGTTTATTCCTTAATTTGTCTTTTTAGATCACCCCTTTCTTTCTTTTATTCCCCTAGATATCCCAGGCAATTTTATTACCTAAAATGTATTTTAGAAGCTCATTATGGAGAATAAAATGAGGATTACATGTTTTAATTCCCTTTTGATGTATTATGAACCTATTCTTCCAAATAAATTTGGAATTGTAGATCTTTTTTTTGTATTAAAATATATTTAAGTTTAAGAATCATGAAATAATATTTATAAAATGGTTTGGGTGATTATATTTGGTATTAGAATGAAGGTTCATTTAAAAATTGGAAACTAGGATGAAATAAATTTAGTGAGAACCATAAGAATATGTTTAATGAAAAGCCTATGTATAAGAAAATATCCTATAATTTTTTTAAATTATAGAGTGATATGTTTCCAAGAAAATACATACATGCCATTATACTAAAAGTGGATGTGGCTCTAGAATAGATATACCTAGGAGTAATAACTTTGAAAAATAAGTATTGAGTTTAACAAAATTATTAACCAATTTTTCAAAATGATACTTGCTTTAAACAATGATGGATGCTACTTGGGGATTTGAATTTGTTAATTAAAAATCTCTATATGAACCATTATGAAGAGAAGAAATTACCATAAGATTTTATGTTAGGAAATTGGTTGTGGATATATATGATTAAAACCTAAAAAATAATTGGCTAAGAGATATATTACATGTATTAGTTATAAATATAGTATTGATAATTTCTCATGTATGTGTTTAATAATTTAAAAATACTCATCCCTAATTTACTGTTTTTTAGTCAATGCATAGAAATTAGAGAAAATGAGTCAAAAAACCAATGTGAGGGGAAATATGATGAATAATCAAATGGGATTCCGAAACTGATGGGAACCAGAGTTGGGAACATCCTAAAAATACATTATTTTCTAATTCATGTTTTGAACTAAAACATTAATCAAGAGGAACTCCCAAATCCCCAAAAATGGAGAAAATTTTAATTGAATCCTTTATTCGAAATGGCCTCTAAATTGCAGTGGATATTCCAATCCTTTAATATAGGAATTATATATTATTTACATTGAAAAGATATTTTATTTCCTTCAATGTTATGATAATGAAAAGATTGTTTTAGATATTTATAATATGGGGAGAGAAGATGATCAATGGTGGAAATTGAGAAAAAAAAATAACAATCGTGGGAAAAAGATCAAACTTATGAAGTATAAAGAATAACAAAAAATGTTTTCTAACAAATATTTTCCTCATACTATCCGATATAAATAGATGGATTTTCTTAGCATCAAGAAAACCGATGAAAAATATATCATGTCTTCTGAAGAAAAGTTTATAAGACATCCCTGATACACCTCTAACTTTTTCACCTCCCCTAAAAGAAACATTTACAACTTCTTTGGTAGTATAAATCCATATCTGTGAAATTATTTTTAAATTTAAGACTTAAATAGCTATGAAAAAATTGTTTTATATGGCATTAAAATTAAAATGGAGATTAATGAATCTCAAATATCATGCATGGATAAGAATTAGTAAGTAATGTTTAATTATGGGGGTATTATGGAGAAAAAAAAAATATCGGGATGAAATTACAATATCCCAATTGTCTGAAGTGTGGGAAGAATCATTATAAAAATTTCCTAAAGGGGTTCAGGAAGTTATTTTGGTGCGGAGAGGAAGGGAACCTAGCTATTGAATTCAGATGAGAGAAACACACTAATGCGATGGAAGAAAGAAATTATCTAGATAATCCTTAGCATATTGTCTAATGTTTTAAATATAAGAAAGGATAATATTGTATGATCCAATTCACTAATATAAGGGTTTTATGTGACAATTGATGGAAAAAACTCCCTAAGTCTAACGAGTAAGGGCATGTTTATGGGTTTACAATTTCAGCGGTCGACCCGACAATGAAGTGGTGACATGTATACTAGTTATTCGTTCCACAATAAGAAAAACAATATTTGATTTCAGGTGTACAAATTCTTTCCTATCATACATGTTTTGTAGAAATACTCAAGTACCACCTCAAAAAATAGAAGATGAGTTATTTTTAATGATAGAAAATGTGTCAATTATTGTATCCCATGTATATAACTCTTCCCTTGTCTATATTTATTGAATGAAATTCCTTAAAAACCATGTTATAACTATTCTACTAGAGTTTTATGTAATTAGGGGCATGGATTAGCTTTCCATATATAGATCTAACATTAAATTCCAAAATAATAAAATTACCATATGAACCAAAAATAACTCTTAGATCTCTACTAGTTGAAGGATGAGGTTGATTATTCACTAATATCTTCATTTAAATCATGGAAAAATTTTTATTCTAATGAATCATATATTCATCAAATTATTGAGGCTAGTTATAACTTATAATTTGACTATTAGGAGTCTAATATGGCATAATTATGGTGAAGCATTTACAAGTTTTATAAAATATATTTTTAATGTAACTATTCCAAAATGACACTAATCCATACATTTTTGGGATTGTGAGATGTAATGTTTAAATTAATTGAATGATGTATAAAAATGATATGTTCATCTTGGGTCTCTATATACATTGAATTATTTTTCATTATGAAATTAGTATCCCAAATTTTGTAATTTTTAGTGCTTATAGAGCTGTGACTATAAGGCCCCAGCCTTAAACCTTACTTAATCTTGAGTTATTACAAGATTACACATTGAGGATCTTTTCGGGTTTAGAGTTTTAGGGAATTAGAACATAAAACTTGCATTACATTCCACATATAAACAAAGTGGTTACATAAAGATAGTATTCTTCATTCCCATCAATGGAAACACATTTGAAATAAAACATGGATTATTTCTTGACACTTCCTTGACAATATCATCATATCATGTACCTTTCCCTTGACCTGTGAAAAACATTTCAAAAAAACTTGGGATGAGCATAAAAAGATCAGTATGGGTTATAAAAACATTGAAAGGAAACATGAGTCATATATACATAAGAATGAAATCATACTTTACCCATAAAATATAGGCACTTTAACATACCTCATAAAATCATGAATAAATCATATAAATCATAAGACATAAAGGTAACTTGAGGCATTAATAACATTCTTACATATGGAGTAACCCTCTTGGTTACGTTTGGAATACCCATCACAGTATATTCCCTAAAATCACTTTGGAGAAACCTTAACGTTTCACTCCTTCGCCTTACCCAATGCATTGGAGAGCTATATCGGGCTCACCCTCCCTTAGTTTATCACGGAACCACCCGTCTTCATAATAATGCCCATGAACCGTAACATGATCGTATCACATAAAGCATGCATAAAGGAAACATAACATTTCCACATTTCAATCACAAGATATCAATACAACACAAAAAAACATTGTGAAAACCATTTTCAATACCAAAATAAAAGAAAAGTAAAACATGGTATTTATTTTTCTTTTAAAAAGAAGGTATGGCTTGTAGAGGAAGCCGAAACTCAAATAACGGTCACGACGGCGGAGAAGTCATTGTCGCCGCATACGTACGACAAAAACATTCCCTTTTGTCGTTTAGTAAATGCTTCTTATTAAAAAGATTCATTTTGAATAAACATAAAAGTCAAAAGGGTTTATACACTGTATAAAAGAAAGTTGTGTATAAAATAAAATATGCCTCAATGAAAGGAGATTGAGACGAAGTCCCATACCTCGTATCCGACTTGACCCGACCGTTCTTTAATCTCCTGAATAATAAACTTGAGTTAATCTCTACTTTCATATTAACCTTTTTCAAGTTCATTATTCCTTTTATACCATGTTATGAACATCATGTAATCATTTAAGTTAATAATGTTCATTTTGTCAGAATTTGGTTCTTAAGTCAAAAATAGACTTCTTACACTCACATGTTGTTAATTTGGTCAAAGGTTCGTTATATCCAGAATGATATTAATGATTTGGATAACATATATATCATATATATTCAGCATATACATGTATTTATAATATTACATCACATTTAGAGGTAAGAAATGAAATGCACCGTTCATGGAGACGGTAAGCCGTACGTATGCATGAACGCTACTTCCATTTCTATTTCGTATTTTCTGGAATGGAATCATAATGATATAAGACTATATTATAATTCCAGTATAATAACATATATAATATCATTAACTTTATCCTTTACACATCCAACATATGGTATTAACGAATCAAATCACTTTCAGGGGGCGGTCATCCGCACTTCCTAAAATGAAGATATCGTGTTTACCCATAATGGAAACCATAATGGTATGCCCAAAATGAAAAAAACAGAATCATAAGGAAAAAATAAACATATAATATATCATATATAAAAATAGTGACATCATAATGGCCACATTTGAAGGTGTTAAATGAGTATTGAACAATCATCGTTTCGGGAGGCAGAATTTCGCCATCCACGGAAACCATATGTTCTTTAACCATTTGATGTAGTTGTGTGAGATTGTAGCTCATATAAATCTTATAACAACATCCTAGTATATTGAAGATACTGGTGTTGTTACAAAATAAGTTAATAAAAAGAGTTTATGGGGTTGGAGAAACAAAATAAAACAAATGAACATGAGAGAATGAATTACCTTTAAAGGTGTAACTCCTTTTGATTTGAGCCTAAAGGAATCCTTTGAAAGGATTCTGCCCAAAGATAATCCTCTAGGATGAGGAGAGGTATGTGGAGAGAGTAAATGGGTAGGGGTTGGACGAGCCAAAGGCTTGAGGAGTGTGTGAAATGAGGTAGAGGTGGGGGCCTTTTATAAGAGGAGAGGAGGGTCACTTTTGGAAAGTAAAGAAATATTACTTTATTTGAAAATGTGTTTCGGATTTAAAAGGTCCCAAATTGATATAATTCGTGGATAAGGTGATAAGGGTTCGAACTCCACTCATCCAATCGGTTTTTTACATGTGTAGTTCATAGAATTTACATTATCTTTCCATTTTATTTAAATCGTCAAATAATGATGTCATCGCTGCATCATTTTTATGTCATAAATAATTTAATTTATTTAATGTCTAAAAATTATAAAAAAAATACTATGATGTAGAAAATCTTGTTATATTTCCAATTACTATTTATAATTAAAAATATGATCTTTATAACCCCATGTAAAAATTGTTTTCGTAAAATATATTATGTTTGTGTCATTTTTACTTTTACATTAAATAAAAAGTTATTTATGTCATTTCCCAACCAAAGTGTCTCCATGGGGTCCCCAAGTTGACCCATGTCTTGTATAGGTCCTCCATGACACAACCAATATGGTTGGTACATGTGTCTAGGTCATTTCATATTATTAAAGCATTATTTATACCTTAAACTACCCTAATTACCACTAATCGCGATTAAAAACCTAATATGTTACTATTCACCAAAAAATTATTTTAATCTCATTGAACCACATTTTACTTATTAATGAAAACCATGTATGTCGGATTTTTTTAAATTCAAAACAAAATGATGGAAAAATTTCATTTAAACGGAAAATCAGTCTTTATAAGTACCACTTAGTGGTTTCACTATTCATCAAAAATTGAAGTTTTTCAGAAAATTACCAAAAATTCACCCTAAGCTATATTTTATATTACGAATTCAAAAATGAAGTATATTTTAAAAAATTAAAAACATATAAGTCACATTAATTAATTTAATAATTAATTCCCACTGTCAGAGCAAATAGCGTGTTTTTATGAAACAATAAGTATCAAAAGATTAACACTAGTTTAAGTCCAATTTCAAAGTGAAATTGATTCCAATGACCACCATTGGATTAAATGGTAAAAATATATTCTAATTTCACTTCAAAACCAATTCAAAAGATAATCTAACCATATAAATAAATTAGATTAAGAAGCAGTTTTGATGTAAAATGCAGTATTTTTCACTATTAATTAAAAAATGAACATTGTCAGAAAAATACCAAAAATTCACACAAAGTAAATTTTGATGTCCCAATCATAAAGAATAAGTTTATTTTGACAAAAATAGTTTATAAAATTGTCAAAATATAGATTTAAAAATGGTTTTCCATCATAAGGCATTAAAACCATCTTTTAAGAATATTAGTGTATTCCATGCTTAAGATTGGATTTATTTTAATTTTAAGCCTCTAAAACACTATATTAATCATTAATAGACATAGATAAAAATATCTATTATTCATTACTTACTTGGGATGTTACATCCTTACCCCCTTTAAAAAAATGCGTCCCCGCAATTTATTTACTTATCGAATAAATGGGGGTACTTATCCCTCATTGCATTTTCAGATTCCCATGTTGCCTCTTCAATCTTGTGGTTTTTCCACAAAACCTTTACCTAGTGAATCACCTTATTCCGTAACAATTGCTCCTTGTGGTCAAGAATCTGGTCCGGTTGTTCCTAATAAGATAGGTTCTCTTCCAACTGAACTACCTCTGGACTCAAAACAAGAGATGGATCTGGCATATACTTTCTCAACATCGAAACGTGAAAAACATTGTGTACCTAAGATAAACTCGGAGGTAAAGCCACTCGGTATGCAACTGATTCAACTCTCTCCAGAATTTCGTATGGTCCAACAAACCTTGGACTCAACTTTCCTTTCTTACCAAATCTCATCACACTTTTCCAAGGAGAAACCTTGAGAAAAACATGATCACCTACCTCGAAAGATAGATCCTTCCTCCGGTTATCCGCATAACTCTTCTGCCTGCTCTGAGCTATTCTCATGTGTTTCTGAATCAGCTGAACTTTTTCTGCCATCTCTTCTACCAATTCTGGTCCCATCAACTTCCTTTCACCCACTTCATCCCAGAAAGCTGGAGTTCGACACCGCTTCCCATATAATTCCTGAAATGGTGCCATCTGTATACTGAAATGAAAACTATTATTATATTAAAATTCAACCAAAGAATGATGTTAGTCCCAACTTCCCTGATAATCCATAGAACAAGCTCGTAGCATATCCTCAAATGTCTGGATTGTTCGTTCTGACTGCCCATCTGATTGAGGATGAAAAGTTGTACTAAAATTTAATTCAGTACCCATAGACTTCTGAAGGCCTTTCCAAAAGTTAGAAATAAACCTGGGATCACGATCCGATACATTGGAGAGAGGAACTCCATGTAACATGACTATCTCTTTAAGATACAAACGGGAAAGTTGATCTAGAGAAAAAGTATCTCGTATAGCAAGGAAATGAGCAGATTTGGTCAAGCGATCAACAATAACCCATATTTCATTATTACCTCGAGATGTCTTTGGTAATCCAACAACAAAGTCCACGAATATATTCTCCCATTTCCACTTTGGCACTGGTAATGGCTGAAGCATCCCTTTCGGTAACTGTCGCTCTGCTTTAACCTGTTGACATGTCAAACACTTCATAGTAAAATCAGCAATATCTCTTTCCATTCCATCCCACCAGTAATACTCCCGCAGATATCTATACATCTTAGTACTGCCCGAATGAACTGAAAACGGAGAACTATGAGCTTCACATAACAACTCTCTCTTCAATTTTGAATCACAAGGCACACACAATCTCTTCCCAAATCTAAAAACACAATCATTATCAATGTTGAATTCAGGCAACTTACCTTTCTGAACCAGCTCTACCTTTTTCTACAACTCACTGTCTTGCTTCTGTGCTTGCTTGATTCTATCTGATAGAGATGATCTCACTGATTCCTGAAACAAAACAGAAGGACTTCCTGCACCAACAACTTCTATGCCAAAGTTCATCAAATCCTTAACCAAAGGATTACGTTCCAAATGCAACATTGTTAATGAAGCATTACTTTTTCGACTCAAAGCATCAGCCACTTTATTTTCTTTTCCCAGATGGTATGAATTGTAAAATCATAATCCTTGATTAATTCTAGCCATCTCCTCTGTCTAATGTTTAACTCTTTCTGAGTGAATATATACTTTAAACTTTTGTGATCGGTATATATTTCACACTTTACTCCATACAAATGATGCCTCCAAATTTTTAAAGCAAAAACAACAGCAGCTAATTCCAAATCATGTGTAGGGTAATTTACCTCATGAGTTTTCAACTGGCGTGAAGCATAAGCAATTACCTGATCATTCTGCATTACGACGCAACCAAGTCCTTTCAATGAAGCATCACTATATATAACAAACTCACCATTCCTGGAAGGTAGTTCCAAAACTAGAGCATTCACCAATCTTCTTTTCAATTCCTGAAAACAATCATCACATTCTTTTGTCCAGATAAACATAACACCCTTCCGAGTTAGCTTAGTCATTGGGCTAGATAACCGTGAAAAATTTCTAACAAACCTTCGGTAATAGCCAGCCAAACCATGGAAGCTACGAATCTCGGTTACATTTGTGGGTCTTGGCCATTCTGCCACAACTTTTGTTTTTGCAGGATCAACCATTATTCCATCTTTAGATACAATGTGACCAAGGAAAGAAATTTGTTGCAACCAAAACTCACACTTGCTGAATTTCCCATACAGTTTCTTTTCTTTTAAGGTTTTCAAGATAACCCTTAAATTTCTTTCATGCTCCTCTTTACTTTTAGAAATCACCAAAATATCATCAATGAAAACCACTACAAACTTATCCAAGAACTCATGGAAAATTCTATTCATTAAGTCCATGAATACAACATGTGCATTGGTTAGCCCAAAAGGCATTACTACAAATTCATAATGTCCATATCTCGTACGGAACGTGGTCTTCAGAATATCTTCCTCCTTTACCTTCAGCTGATGGTACCCCGATCTCAGGTCAATCTTTGAAAAAAACTGAGCTCCCTAGAGCTGATCAAACAAATCATCGATATGAGGCAAATGATATTTGTTCTTAACAGTGATATTATTCAAGGCTCTATAATCAATGCAAAGTCTCATAGAACTATTTTTCTTTTTAACAAATAAAACAGGAGCACCCCATGGTGATGTGCTAGGTCTAATGAAACCTTTTTCTAATAAATCTTGCAATTGCTCCTTCAACTCTAAAAGTTCAATTTGTGCCAATCGATATGGGGGTTTTGAAATTGGCTTAGCATCAGGAACTAAGTCAACAGTAAACTCAACTTCCCGATCTGGTATTATTCCAGGCAACTCATCAGGAAAAACATCAGGATACTCATTTACCACTGGTACATCATTAATCTGAACAGTTCCTTTATTTTCAACGACATGTGCAAGGTAACATTCATTTCCATATTTTACAAGTTTCTCGGCCTCTTGATATGTTATCAAAAGTAAGGGTTCATTCTTGTAAACAAACTGAAAGTCTTTCTGAAAATAAACTTCTTTAGCTCTACAGTCAATCTTATCATGGTAAATAGAGAGCCAATCCATACCCAGGATAACATCAAACTCTACTAGAGGTAGAACAATAAGTTTTGCAAGTAGGTTCTTTCCACAGATAAGGATAGGAAGATTTTTATAAATTCTTTTTGCCTCAACATTTACCCCTGGTGTTTTTACCAAAAGTTCAGGAGTCATTTCTTGAGATGGTATTCCCATTTTACTAGAAAAGGTTTCAGAGATGAAAGAATGTGTAGACCCCGAATCAAACAACACACTGGCATAATCTGAAAAAACAAACAAAGTACATGATACATCTTCATTTGATGGCCCGACATCTGCTGAAGTAGTTGCAAAGGATTTCACCACCCCTTTCTGCTTGTAGTCTAACTGCTTCCCATCACTCATGCTCTTTGTCAGACACTCGTTTGCATAGTGACCCATCTCATTGCACTTATAACATTTCACTAATTGTAAATCAAATTTGTTCTTACCTTCACCTTGATCATTTTAGTGCAATCACGAGCCTTATGTCCCATCTTACGACATCGGTAGCACTTTACAGAATTCAGAAGACATTCCCAAGCATGCCTTTTGCCACATTTATCACAAACTGGAAACTTAGTTTTCTTACCATCAGACTTTTTTGAAGAATTATTACCTTTCTCCTTCCTCCTCGGTCACTTCTTTTGCTGGTTGTTATAGAACACTTGGTCATCGGCAAACTCCATTTCCACCTTCTCAGCACATTGAACAAGCTTTTCATAAGTTTTAAACTCACGAGAAGCTAATGTACTTCGATATTTTGGCTTTAATCCTGAGTAAAAACGATTGATTTTACTATCAAGGTCTCGGATAAAATTTGGAGCATACCTTGCCAATCGAGTGAACCTTTCTTAATAGGAAGCCACTGAGTCTTCCTCTTGCCTCAATTCCAAGAATTGCTTTTCCATCCTAAGTTGAACAGCCTTAGGAAAATACTTCTCAAGAAACATACCTTTGAATTCATCCCAGTCAAGAGCATCAATCTCATCGGCATCCCTGATATTTTTAACCATAGACCACCACTGATCTGCTTCACCTTCCAAACGGTAAATAGCAAGACTAACCTTTTGATTGTCTGAACACCCCATGACATTAAAAATCTTCTCCAGTTCTTTAATCCACCCTTCAGCTAGAACAAGGTCAGATGATCCTATGAATGATGGTGGATGTAGCCTCATGAAATGTTCCACCACTGACATGTTCCTCTACGGTTGATCTGGCTGATCTCATGCATGGATACCACCACCATTTATTGCTTGAGTCAACTGCGCCATTACTGCAACAAACTATTCAGTTCCAATTCCGACCATTTCTGGATGCTGATTCGGAAGGTTATTTCCTTCTGTATGCCTTCCTAGCACTACTTCCCTGTTTCCTCTGCGGAAAACCATTCTGAACAAACATGTCTTAGATGAAGCAACATGGTAATCTTCAAATGCTATATCATATGAAAGAATTTTTTTTTGGATAATCATTTAATAGAATTCTAACTCCTAAAGTTATCTAAAGCGACCTCTGATACCAACTATAAGGCCCCAGCCTTAAACCTTACTTAATATTGAGTTATTTCAAGATTACACATTGAGGATTTTTTCGGGTTTAGAGTTTTAGAGAATTAGATCATAAAACTTGCATTACATTCCACATATAAACAAAGTGGTTAAATAAAGATAGTATTCTTCATTCCCATCAATGGAAACACATTTGAAATAAAACATGGATTATTTCTTGACACTTCCTTGACACTATCATCATATCATGTACCTTTCCCTTGACCTATGAAAAACATTTCAAAAAAACTTAGGATGAGCATAAAAATCTCAGTATGGGTTATAAAAACATGGAAAGGAAACATGAGTTCATATATACATAAGAATGAAATCATACTTTACCCATAAAACATAGGCACTTTAACATACCTCATAAAATCATGAATAAATCATAGAAATCATAAGACATAAAGGTAACTTGAGGCATTAATAACATTCTTACGTAGGGAGTAACCCTCTTGGTTACGTTTGGAATACCCATCACAGTATATTCCCTAAAATCTCTTCGGAGAAACCTTAATGTTTCACTCCCTCCCCTTACTCAATGTATTGGAGAGCTATATCAGGCTCACCGGCCCTTAGTTTATCACAGAACCACTTGTCTTCATAATAATGCCCAAGAACCATAACATGATCGTATCACATAAAACATGCATAAAGGAAACATAACATTTCCACATTTCAATCACAAGATATCAATACAACACAAGAAAAAACATTGTGAAAACCATTTTCAATACCAAAATAAAAGAAAAGTAAAACATGGTATTTATTTTTCTTTTAAAAAGAAGGTATGGCTTGTAGAGGAAGTCGAAACTCAAATAACGGTCACGACGGCAGAGAAGTCGTTGTCGCCGCATACGTACGACAAAAACATTCCCTTTTGTCGTTTAGTAAATGCTTCGTATTAAAAATATTCCTTTTGAATAAACATAAATGTCAAAGGGGTTTATACACTGTATAAAAGATAGTTGTGTATAAAATAAAATATGCCTCAATGAAAGGAGATTGAGACGAAGTCCCATACCTCGTATCCGACTTGACCCGACCGTTCTTTAATCTCTTGAATAATAAACATGAGTTAATCTCTACTTGCTTATTAACCTTTTTCAAGTTCATTATTCTTTTTATACCATGTTATGAACATCATGTAATCATTTAAGTTAATAATGTTCATTTTGTCGGTATTTGGTTCTTAAGTCAAAAATAGACTTCTTACACTTACATGTTGTTAATTTGGTCAAAGGTCCGTTATATCCAGAATGATATTAATGATTTGGATAACATATATATCATATATATTCAGCATATACATGTATTTATAATATTACATCACATTTAGAGGTAAGAAATGAAATGCACCGTTCATGGAGACGGTAAGCCGTACGTACGCATGAACGCTACTTCCATTTCTATTTCGTATTTTCTGGAATGGAATCATAATGATGTAAGAGTATATTATAATTCCAGTATAATAACATAAATAATATCATTAACTTTATCCTTTACACATCCCACATATGGTATTAACGAATCAAATCACTTTCAGGGGGCGGTAGTCCGCACTTCCTAAAATGAAGATATCGTGTTTACCCATAATGGAAACCATAAAGGTATGTCCAAAATGAAAAAAAAACAGAAGAATAAGGATAAAAGAAACAGATTATATGTCATATATAAAAATAGTGACATCATAATGGCCACCTTTGAAGGTGTTAAATGAGTATTGAACAATCATCGTTTCGGGAGGCAGAATTTCGCCATCTACGGAAACCATATGTTCTTTAACCATTTGATGTAGTTGTGTGAGAGTGTAGCTAAAATAAATCTTATAACAACATCCTAGTATATTGAAGATACTGGTTTTGTTACAAAATAAGTAAATAAAAAGAGTTTAGTGGGTTGGAGAAACAAAATAAAACAAATGAACATGAGAGAATGAATTACCTTTAAAAGTGTAACTCCTTTTGATTTGAACCTAAAGGCTTCCTTTGAAAGGATTTTGCCCAAAGGGAATCCTCTAGGATGAGGAGAGGGATGTGGAGAGAGTAAATGGGCAGGGTTTGGCCGAGCCAAAGGCTTGAGGAGTGTGTGAAATGAGGTAGAGGTGGGGGCCTTTTATAAGAGGAGAGGAGGGGCACTTTTGGAAAGTAAAGAAATATTACTTTATTTAAAAATGTGTTTCGGTTTTAAAAGGTCCCACATTGATACAATTCATGGATAAGGTGATAAGGGTTCGAAATACACTTATCTAATTGGTTTTGGACTTGTTTAGTTCATAGATTTTACATTATCCTTCCATTTTATTTAAATCGTCAAATAATGATGTCATCGCTGCATCATTATTATGTCATAAGTAATTTAATTTATTTAATGTCTAAAAATTATATAAAAAATACTATAATGTAGGAAATATTTTTATATTTCCAATGACTATTTAGAATCAAAAATATGATCTCTATAACCCCATGTAAATTTTTTTTCGTAAAACATATTATGTTTGTGTCATTTTTACTTTTACATTAAATAAAAAGTTATTTATGTCATTTCCCAACCAAAGTGTCTCCATGGGGTCCCCAAGTTGACCCATGGCTCTTGGTCGGACATGACACAACCAATAAGGTTGGGACATGTGTCTAGGTCATTTCATATTATTAAAGCATTATTTATACCTTAAACTGCCCAAATTACCACTAATCGCGATTAAAAACTTAATAAGTTACTATTCACCAAAAAATTATTTTAATCTCATTGAACCACATTTTACTTATTAATGACAACCATGTATGTTGGATTTTTGAAATTCAAAACACAATGATGGCAAAATTTCATTTAAACGGAAAATCAGTCTTTATAAGTACCACTTAGTGGTTTCACTATTCATCAAAAATTGAAGTTTTTCAGAAAATTACCAAAAATTCACCCTAAGCTATATTTGATATTACGAATTCAAAAATGAAGTCTATTTTACAAAATTCAAAACAAATAATTCACATTAATTAATTTAATAATTAATTCCCGCTGTCAGAGCAAATAGCGTGTTTTTTATGAAACAATAAGTATCAAAATATTGACACTAGTTTAAGTCTAATTTCAAAGTGAAATTGATTCCAATGACCAACATTGGATTAAATGGTAAAAATATATTCTAATTTCACTTCAAAACCAATTCAAAAGATAATCTAATCATATAAATAAATTTGATTAAGAAGCAGTTTTGATGTAAAATGCAGTATTTTTCACTATTCATTAAAAAAATGAACATTGTCAGAAAAATACCAAAAATTCACAGAAAGTAAATTTTGATGTCCCAATCATAAAGAATAAGTTAATTTTGACAAACATAGTTTATAAAATTGTCAAAAGATAGATTTAAAAAGGGTTTTCCATCATAAGGCAGTAAAACAATCTTTTAAGAATATTAGTGTATTCCATGCTTAAGATTGGATTTATTTTCATTTTAAGCCTCTAAAACACTATCTTAATCATTAATAGACATAGATAAAAATATCTATTATTCATTACTTACTTGGGATGTTACAGTGACAAATTAATACACCATTGAGGGATTTGGATAGAAAAAAATTCTCTAATAAATGGTTAGAGTTTGTCAAAAACCACTATTTTTTTTTAATTTGAAGAATAATATTTTGATATTTTTTCAAAATATAATATAATTTTGATCCAATGATGATGAAAAATAAATCCATATTACTTATTATTGATGATCTGTTCAACCAAATTAAAGGACATCAATTTTTCCTTATTATTCAATTATGGTTCCAGTTTCACCATTTGAGGATTTAGAGGGAGTAAATTCCAAATATATTTTTAAGTTTTTATAAGTAGTATGAATTTATTATAATGATATTTTGGGTTAGTAATACACATTATGTTTTTGAGTCCTTAATAAATAGTATCATTTAAATATAAGTTCATTCCAATTTTGTGTTATTTTTAAATGACATATTGTTTTACTCATTCTTAAAATATGTGTATGAAAATCTTTTAAGGATTAATTTATAAATATTAATAAAATATATGAATCTTTAAAAATCATAGATTTTTATTTCAAAAGTAAAAAAATCATTGTTTATGTTATATTTGAGAAAATTATATTTTGTTGAAAAAAAATATAATTTTTGATGTCATGAGTTTGTCAAAAGATAATTATGTTAAAAAGTTATATAAGGTTGTTTTAATATTGTATAAAATTTACTTTAGGTATAGAAAGTACAAAATCACCAGTGATATAGTTAACACATAATTATTTAAATTTTGGTAGGGTTAGATGTCCAACAATGATTTTTATTGGTTAAATAGAAGGATGAATTATACAATAATTTAAATTTAAATGAATATTATAAGGGATAATTAGTATAATATGTGTAATTATAGTTTTAGGGAATGTGTTGGAAATGAATCATGATAGTTATGGACACATGTGTTAAATTTTACAATTATCTACATGGAGTTTTCTGTTGTTATTCAGTCCTTTATAATCTGGTGTCATTCTATATATAGAAATAGTTTTATGTAGTATTATGATCATAAATGATTAAATTGTATTTTATATTTAAAGGAACTAATTTTTTATGAAATATAAATGGTTTTAATAACCATAAAAATTATTCCTAATTTTATACTATAAATGAGGTATGGGTAATATTTTAATACAATCTATACATATGAAGACTCATGTAAAAATGGAATTAGAAAACCATGAATAGTTATTGGGGTTGATGGTAGATATTAAAATGGAGGATCATGATAGTATATGGTATTATATTTTAATAACATAAAACCTATATATGTATATTTTATGTCAAATGATAAAATATGAGTGAATACCAAAATAATTGGGAGAAAATTGATTATATATATATATATTCAATACTCTATTTAAATGATGGGATATTGGTTATCTCATGATTTAAATAATAAGTTTGAATGGAATTACATTGTTCTAATTGGGTAGTTAAATACAAATAAAAAGTTATATTATAATATAATGAATATTATATTTTGGGTATGAATAATGAATGCGATAATAAGATTTATATCTTGGAGTTTAATTTTTCATCATTTTAAGGCAAGGAATCAGTGACCTTAATATACTTTTCCCTAATTTATATTATTAAAATAAAAATTATAGTACATTTTGAAAAATGACTATATTACATTTCAAATATCACTATACGATCCTGATGTTATTGGTATAATTGTTTAAAAATTAAAAAATTACTAAACTTCATACCCATTCCAGAAATGTTTTTGGTAAAATAATTGAGTATGTTTTAAGTGAATGATATCGGTAATTTTCATGGAATTCCATTATATACCAATTTAAATTTATATTTCCATTTTAAATCAAGTATTCTAAGAGGATTTCATATGTTAATGGTTACTTAGTTTAAGATTAATAAGAAATATCATCCATAAATATATGGTCCATAAAAATGATCCATGAAAACATTAGAGGTCATGCTAAAACAATTTATGCTAGAATTTTGGAGATAATTATAGGATCATATTATTTTTTGAGAATTTTGTTAGAAAAAAATCATTAAGAATTTATTCTAATAGAATTTTTAAAATAAATGGATGGGAGATAGTGGTGATGAAAATAATGTTATGTGAAATTGAGGGTATATCTCTCTTAGGACTGAGGATACTACAAGTGATACAAATTAGTGTTCGTTAAATATAGATTAGATTAATAAAAACCCTAACAATATATATATATATATCAATATTATAAATGATATCAATGATAACTACAAGATATTTGTATTAGAGAATAATCATTTTTGAAATAATCACCATAACTATTGAATAGATGAATTAGGAATATAAGGGTATTGGTTCCATATTATGTTTTTTTATTTATGTTTATAGAGTGAATTGGGGATGTGGAATATTATAAAAATTTTCTGTTAAAATATAATACATTAAATAATTTCTTTCATGTTTCATAATTACAGATCTATTATCCAGAACCATCAAATATTATTTGAATGGAAATTAGTTTTTTGGATCAAGATATGAACTTTTTGAAAATTATAGTAATGATTATTGATAAGAAAGATAAGTCCATAAGGGGAAAATTATATCACTAATTCAACTATTACAAAAAACTCAAGTGGGTTTAAGGGGGTCCCTAAGAGATAAAAATTAAAATGTGAAAATACTTTCTTCATCATTTTTTTGTGATGATGTTAAAAAATTTATATTAAGTACGAAATAGCCCTATGATAGAGATATTTGTAACTCAATTGTTTTTGGAGTTTATTGAATATATGTACAGTGATTAATTAGTTTATCTATTAATGTTTGTATTAAATGATACAATTGAATAATCTTTATAACTATTTTTTTATTAAATTAGGGAAATTTAATTAGCATGTGACATGCAAGTATATTAGATGAATTTGAAAATTGTTATTTTTCTATGGAATATATTTTCATCAATTAGAGGGTTTAAAAAGATATTGACACAATGTATATTTTTATATAATGTTAAAAATATTATAATAGTGTTTATACTAGGTCTTTATGGTGGAAAATGGAATGTAGATAAATTTTAGGGAAAATAAGAGAATTAATAAATTAACTGATCGAGTTTAATATAATTGAAATGTGTTGGAGAATATTGAGATAAATAATGAGTAATGTGAGTGAAATATATTTCCTTTAAAAGTACCTCCACATCCCTTTCAAACTAATTTCTTATTAGGATTAAAATTTCAAATGAATATTAGAGAATGGTGGGTGGGATATATTATTGATGAATTATTATCTAATTTTATAAAAAAATGATTTTATATGAATATTATTAATATTTATTATAATTTTACAATGATCCTAAAATTCATGTTTTAAACATTAATTCTGTAAAAGATGTTAATCATATATTTATGGTATTAAACACATGGAATTTATAGATAACATGATGATATTTATACTTATCGTATTATTATCAATTGATTATTATCATTCTTAATCTCTAGACTGTGATCTTTTTTGTGATCATGTCATGTATCATGATGTCCATGTCACTCACCCGAGGGTGTGCACTATTATGTAGATACATGGGAGATGTTCAAAAATTTAATTTTTCACGCCAAATTAGTTCATATATTATATTGAAAGTGCATATATTTTTTCAATTTCCTTTAATTGGTTGATTTATAAATAATATTTATAAAAAAATATTTATCACTACTACAAAACAGGGCAAGGGAAGTGCTTCCCATTATCAGCGCTAAAAAAAGCACTGATAAAGGGGTATGCCTTTATCATCGCTATCTAAAAGCGCTGATAAAGGTTGCGCTTTATCAGTGCTAAAAAAGCACTGATAAATGAATGTTTTATCATCGTTTTTATTTTAGAGTTGATTAAACATACCTTTATCAGCGCTTTTAACAAGCGTTGATAAAGGTTCTGTTTGTTTTTACTTAATAATCATAACATGCCATCCTTTCTTGCATGTGGTTAGGCTCTTGCGGAAGCTGAACCAGGCCCCTCACCGCGCGACCTCACCCTCCTCCTCCTCGTCCTCCTCCTTTCTACTCCTTCCTCCTCCTCGTCCTCCTCGTCCTCCTCCTTCTCTGCCACCACCGCCGCCTCCGCATCTGCCACCGCCGCTACCTCCACCCTCGCTACCACGACCTCTGCCACCTCATCCTACTCCTCCTCATGCTCTCAAGGTGGGATGTGAGTTCCATGGATGGTATTCCCTTAGTATATTATTTATATATTGTGTGTGTGAGGACCAAATAGTGAATATAAATGTGAGATAGGAATGATACCATATTGTGAGCGTAATTCCAGTAAGGATTTCCATAATAGATAGTGTGGTCTGAATGTGATTATGATTATTTCTAGGGATGTGATTCATAATTAGTGATGAGTGTTGAGGATGATTCATATTGGTAAACTTGTTTTAGAAATTGTTTTTCTTCATCCGTGCCTTGTACATGCACCCATGAATTTGAAGGTGAGTATGAGAACACGATAGTTGACCTTCATAGAGAAGAGTTTCTAGAAGATTAAAAGAGACATGAAGCAATGAAGCTCATTAGAGTGTTGGAGAAAATTTTATTGCTACAAACAATGTGGCAATCAGCTTGTGCAATGCAGCCTAAGTTACAACTTGCAGGTATTGTACTTTATTTTTTCTGGAGGATTTCAGTGTAAATTCATTTTGGAATGATCATTGATATTCATTATCTTTTAGGTTTTTTGACAGCTGAGGGGAAAGGGTGGGGTTTTCAGACATTGGATGATATGTCGAAGGGTGAATTTATGGGAAATTACATCTTATATATTTGCAGAATTTCCATAGTATCTAACATCTAACTAAATGGCCTCTTTTCCCTTCAACCTCCCCGAAACCCGATGTTGATCGGGGTTCGGGGTGCATGAAGGGGAAAGAGGCCATTTCTCAAACATATTCACACACAAGATCACCCTTAGACATATCCTATAATGTCTGTAGACCCCACCCTTTTCCCCTGGCCTTCAAAAGAACCCAAAAGACAATGAATAGAAATGATCATTCCAAAATGCATTTACACTGAAATCCTCCAGAAAAAATAAAGTACAATACTTGCAAGTTGTAACTTGGGCCGCGTTGCACAAGTCGATTGCCACATTATTTGTAGCAACCACATTTGCTCCAACACTCTAATGATCTTCATTGCTTCATGTCTCTTATACTCTTCCAGAAACTATTCTCTAAGAAGGTCAACTATCGTGTACGCATAATCACCTTCAAATTCATGGGTTCAAGTACAAGGAATAGATTAAGATAAACAATTTCCAAAAGAAGTTGACCATTGTAAGTATTTAATGGTACCTTTATTCTTTGTAGCATGTTGTTTTCTAATTTATTTATTTTCATATGTGACAGACATACTAGGTGATATATTTTATATTGTGGGTTTATCAGGAGTCTTTATGGTTTCATGTTTCCACATTTCATTTTAAATAGCATGTTATAATTATATATTTACTGTACCCTAATGGCTGAAATAGTCAGGCATATTGTAGATGTTTCTAGAATTCTATAGGATTCTTTTTCCCCAATAGTATTAAATTTTTAGGATGTTTTCACTGATGATGTATAAAATTTACTTCTTAATAAAGAGATAAACTTTATAATCTAGTTAGTTTTGGGAGAAAATTCAGTTTCTATCACAATTTATAAAATAACACCAAAAGAGTATTAGTTGTTTTAATTACAATTTGATGATATAGAATATAATGGTTTCATATGGAATAGAAATTTACCATGAGGTTTTATAGTTCTCTAAAATAGATGGTTGATTGGTATTTATTCTTTTGTTGGAATATTGGACATTGAACCTAATGAGAGTCATGAATATGTATCCTCATCCATTCATTGATAGTCACATTGATCATCTATGAGGTTCTATGATCTTCTCCAAGATATATTCGACATTAGGATACCATTAGATGAGTTGGACATCTATGGACCTACCATGTACTTCTTTTAGGAGTAGTTATGGCATGCATTATTTTTTAGCGATGATTTTTGGTTTAACTAATGCATTGGTTATATTAAGGGACATGATGTATATGAAATTTCCTCCTTTTTGGATTAGTTTTTAGTAGTTTTTTTCAATTAAATAGTAGTGTACTCCCAACCCATAGTTAATCTTGACCAACATCTTATCATCACCTTGAGTAAATTGAGATAGCATCATATTTATTACTGTTTTCTCATGTTACTCATTAGTCTCCTCTTGTTCGCATGTCATGTATTTTCTAAGGCATCATTCAGTCTTTGTAAGACTAACTTGGAATAAATTTGATATATGTTAGATTAAATCAGGTATCTTATACATACATGATGTTCACCCTACTGGACACACGATGTATATAGATTTCACATGTGTTTAAAGGAATTTTTACCATGATTTGTTTTTATAAAACCCAAACAATGCTACCTAATTAATTAAAACATAATATTAGGCATGTTCTCGAGATCGAACCCATAAAGACAGTGAGTATGAATAAATAATGGATAAATGCCAATCAGTTGACAAAAGAGTATGAAGATGGCATGAAAGATTTTATCAGGTTTGCAGAAGATCATGCATGTGACCCTTCTCAATTCCTTTTTCTGTGTTCACTCTGTTGTTATTCAAGAAAAATTAGTACAGAGGAGTTGGAAGAACACCTGATCTATCACATAATAGATCAAAGTTATACATGTTGGAATAAACATGTGAAAAAACCAATGTAGGTAGTGACTCAGAGAACATGACATTTTATAGATCATCTGATATGATTAGAAGCGTGAACAGTGAAGACGATCGTATGGAGGGTGTGATTACAGATGTGAATGATGGTGAAGATCGTATTGAGGAAATGACAAGGACTGTTGAATATGAACTTTGTTGTTTCCCAAAATTGTTTGACAAGATAAAGAGTTGTCCAAAAACGCCATTGTATGCTGGTTGCATTAGATATAAAACATTTCCAACCATATTAAAGCAATATAATTTGAAAGCAGGCAACAGGTGGAGTGACGCCGGTTTTATAGAACTACTTGCTCTCCTGAATGACATGCTCCCAGAAGATAATGAACTCCCATGCCGAACATATGATGCCAAAAGAATGCTATGATTGATGGGTATGATCTCTGAAATAATACATGCTTGCCCGAATGACTGTATATTGTTTTGAAAATACCACAAATCACTTAAAGAATGGCCAATGTGTGGTGATTCCCGATACAAGAAAGAATATTCTAGTCCTACGAAAGGTGTATGGTAGTTTCCAATAATTCCTAGGTTTAGATGCCTATATGGAAGTGAGGAGACTACAAGACAATTGACATGGAATGCAGATACAAGAATTAAAGATGGGAAAATACATCACCCTGCAGACTCTCCTCAGTGGATGAGAATTGATCACGAGTATCCTGAATTTGGGAACGAGCTGAGAAACCTTCGTTTGGCGTTATCTACAGATGGGGTGAATCCTTTTGGTTTTCAAATCAGCAGTCAAAGTACATGGCTGGTTATGTTGGTAAATTATAATTTACCACCCTGGTTATGAATGAAATGAAAATACATAATGTTAGCTATGCTTATATCAGGACCAAAACAACTGGATAATGATATTGATGTTTATTTGGCCCCATTGATCGAGGATTTGAAAATATTGTGGGATTCAGGTGTTATGATGTATGATGCTTAAAAAAATGAACAGTTCACTTTGAAATCCATGTTGTAGAGGACGATAAATGACTTTCCTGCTTATGGAAATTTTTCAGGATATAGCATTAAAGGAACTCAAGGGTGTCCTATTTGTGAACACGGTACATAGTCAATTAGGTTGAAGCATTCATCGAAAACCGTGTTTTTAGGATATCGTATATTTCTACCCCGAAGACATAAGTACCGATCTTGGATGACATCATTCGACGGAAGTTCAGAGGAACGTACAACACCATATCCACTAACATTTGATCAATTGTTTGATAATGTGAATGATTTGGACACTACTTTTGGTAAACCATTTTCGAAAAACCTTACGAAAACTGGTTGGAAAAAGAGACCAGTTTTTTTTGAATTACCATACTGGAATTTTCTGTATGTTAGAAATTTTCTTGATGTTATGCATGTTGAAAAAAATGTATGTGATAGTGTCATCGGGAAGTTGCTAAATGCACCCGGAAAAACAAAGGATGGAATTAAGGCTAGATTGGACATGGTTGAGATGGTAATACGAGAATAGTTGGCACTAGTGAAGGGTAAAGAACAGAAATTTCGTCCTCTTGCAGCTTACACTCTTTCTAGGAAAGAGAGATATTAGTTTTGAAACTTCTTGAATTACGTAAAGGTTCCATAGGGGTATTCATCAAATATTAAGAACATCGAGTCAATGAGAGATTTAAAATTAAAGGGTCTGAAATCACATGACTGCCATGTTTTGATGGAAGATCTAATTCCTATAGATTTATGTTGCATTTTTCCCAAGAATGTCTACCATACATTAACGAAGCTCTGTTTCTTCTTCAAAGCTATATGCATCAAAGTTATAGACCCGCCGAAATTGCCAACTATGGAAAGAGAAATTGCAGTCATATTATGTGAATTGGAAATTTTCTTCCTACAGACATTTTTCGATATGATGGTTCATTTGATGGTTCATTTGGTGAGAGATATTCGACTATGTGGTCCTATACATTGTAGATGTATGTACCCCATTGAACGGTATATGAATATTTTGCAAGGGTATTAAAAAAACCAAAGTCGGCAGGAGGGTTGTATTGTGGAGCAATATATTGTTGAGGAAGCTGTTAAATTTTGTACCGAATACCTGTATAGTGTGGAAAACGTTGGCCTAATGAAATTTCATTACACTGAGTGGCTTGAGGGTAAAGGAATTTCTGGAAGAGAGGTTGTCACAATCAATAATATAGATCGGGAGCAGGCCCACCTTTACATTTTTCATAACAGTTTCAACGTTGACCCATATGTTCAAACCCACAAAGAAATTATTAGGAATTTGAATCCTTCTAGGGCTGAAAAATTGATATCATATACACATAATTGACAGTTTATAGGATGGTTTTGAGACCATATTTTTAAGCAGTTAGATGAAAATACAGACTCAATTTTAGAACGACATCGATGGCTAGCCGGAGGAGAAAGTGTATACGTATTATCTTACAATGCTTATGAAGTTAACTATTATACATTCTATACTAATGAACATGATGAAGACAGTACCATGCAGAATAGTGGGGTTACACTTGTGGCTGAGGCGATGCATGTTTCCAGTGCTAAGGACAAAAATCCAATTTATGCGAATATTTCATACTTTGGCATCATTAAACGAATATGGGGTTACACTTGTGGCTGAGGCGATGCATGTTTCCAGTGATAAGGTATAGCAGGCTTCTCAACCTGTTGTCGTAGGTCCTATTGCTGATGCTAGCGCTCCGAGGGAAGATATTGATGCTACTTATGAGAAAATGTTATGAAATGAAACCCTGAAAGCCCAAAAAAAACAAGAGCTTCATAGTTTTATAGTGTTGGTCAAAATCCTTATGGAAAAAGAAAAAGGCATCAAATTTGAGGTGGGATGGAATAAGCGAGGCCAACATGTTAACCCCAACATAGCCATCATTAGTAGCTACATTGGAATCGTCACTCGACAACGCATGCTGATTGATGTATAGTCGTGGCACCATGTTGTCACCGGGATGAAGACAGTAATGTGGGAAGATATTAAGGTTATATTATGATATCATTTTTTTAATTTATTAAAATAAAATAAAATACCAAAACATTGACTTACTCTTCATCATCCATTGCAGAGTGCATTTATAGTAGATGTCTCGCACAAGGAAAATGTATTCCGAGTTGCAGGAAGGATTCATAGAGGTTTCCACACAATTTTAATGAAATGTCATCTTAAGGATGCAGAAGGGAAAATCAAGCTGCACCCACCTCCTCTTTATGCACACTTGATATCCCAAGGAACGTGGGATGCATTTAGCAACCGTCGTGGGGAGCATACTTTTCAGGTACATTGTGTGGGGTAATATGTTGTTTGATGTTTGCTTATATTCATCACTTTTATTGAATGTTTTTTTTTATGAAATTGCTACTGAGTGCTGAAAATAAAAAAACACGCAACACAACCTGCGTACCCTTACCGTAAAGCAAGGATGGGGTACACTGTACTTGAGAAAGAATTGGTACATCCTTTAATTCTACCCTAATACTAGTATGTGACATAAAACAACAACATAACCATGTTTCTCTCTTTATATGCAGATTGATGAATCGAAATCGAAATCCATATCCATCCCACACCATTTGTTATGGAAGGAGGCTCGTGTAAATAAAGAGGGGACATAGATAGATGAAAACACCCAAAAAGTGTGGGAAACATATGTAAGTATGACATAATATAAATTTGAGTTGCTTTAAATCGCTATTACATTACAATGACTAATTATTTTTTATATTTTCTATCTCAAATATTCACAAGAATCAACAATAACCGCACCAGATGTAGACATACTTTCAGCAGTCTTGAAGCAGCCAGAAAAGTATGGCCTTGTCAGAGGTGTGGATTTTGTGGTGACACCCCAAACATATTTTCAAAAACAAAAACAAGTAGGGGATCAAAATGAAAAAATGGAAAATCTGCAAGAAAAATTATCTATTTTTCCAGAAGAATTAAAATACCAGAGACAGATGATATCAAAATTGATGGGGGAGAGGAAAAGAGAAGAAACAACTCAACAACAACCCGTACGTGATGATCTCGCCCCACCCCCCACCAGCTTTAAGGTGAGCCATTACCCTAAAAAACCTAACATAGATGAGGTAATCAATGTTTTAATAATTTTTTATATGAAATTTTATTTACATAGACACTGAAACATTTCCTGTACTAATATTCCATAGGGTGAAAATGACTGTGATTTATATTTATCAACTACCACCTATCGCCTTGTAGCGAGGGCTACGATGTTCAATATGCAAAACAACATCCTACACAATAGACAGATTCCAAAAGATCATCTTAGAGTGTCAATGTACGTAGATAATGTGCCGAGTGCCGAGCTACCTGTTCCAAATGACGATGACAACATTCATATGGTTGAACAAGCTATTGAAACATTCATCGCATGGCCGACAGTTCTTGTAAAAAAACATGTCGAAAAAAATGTATTCATTTCTAATTTATTTTTCAAGATGGACCTTTAACATTTAATGAGAAAAGGTCTGAACCAATGACTGTTATTATAGAATGACAAATACTGTGGGGTGAAACGAAATATCAGCTCAAATCTATCTCAATGATCAACCAACTGATTGAAACGATCTACTGAGATCACCTTCACCCCGCCCGTTCTATATCCACAGTTAATATCATTGCAAGCTCATGTGGATACAAAGTTGAAAGACTATAGTACTAACATAGTATAATTCGGAAAAGATATGTATGGGGAGGAGATGTCAGATTTCATGAGTGCTGAAAATGTAAATGAACTCCTCAAGTATGAATGGCTAGGCGCCTCAGTTGTAAATGTATACATGAGGTATGTTTTCATGATTTATTTTACAAAAGATTATATAATCTAATAATTTTTACTAAATACATTTTATATTTGTCTAAGATGTATTTATGAAAAACAATTGAAGGTATTTCAACATGAACAAAAATTTGGACTCGTTAGTCCTCACACCACATCTTCAAAAGACAAAATAGATTCTGTTAAAGAGGCTGTAATAATTTCATCCCTGCTCAAATCATTTGAAAAAAAAAATTATGGATGATAGAATCTTTTTAATACCAACGATACTGGGGTAAAACTCTACAATTTAATCATATCAACTATACTTTCATTTCTTTCTTTACTTATTCCTTTTTGTATTTTTAGGGAGCATTGTATGCTGATTCCAGTCAATTTGGATACTCCAAAGATTTATTTTCTAGTTTCAACGCATGGATATCCAACAAACCGACCACATATGATGGTGTTTGTTAATTTTTAATACACTAGATCAAATATTTTAAAACTAAACATTTAGTTATATAATTTTTGTTATCTTTTAATGGGGATTCTTTTATGATAGGGCGGTACATCAATATCGTCTAATGCATGGAATGAATCTAGGGAATAATTATGAGCACACCTACAAGATCTACAACTGGAAAATTATCCGGGTATATATAATAACATTTCACTATCCAAAAACATATCAAAACAAATTACTTATTGTTGTCGATGTTTCTGTAGTGGCCAAAACAAACAAACAGAAAGGACTGTGGTTATTATGTTTGTAAATTTATGAAATAGATCATATTTCATCAACAAACTAGCATCCCTGATGAGGTATTTTCGAAAATAATTACATTTTCATTTAAAATATTTATTAATCCTTTGTGTATTTATATTTTTTCAGTACTACTATGACTGTCGCAAAAACTCATATTCAGAAGATGATATACATGTGTTTAGAAATGAATGGGAAACATACCTAATGGAGGATTATACACAAATAGGATGAAGGTGAGTTCCTACCACTTATGTTATCTATATATGATCATTGATAATCTTCCAAACCTCTTTGGTTAATTGAGAATGCTCCGATGTATTGAAATTTTAATTTATTTCTCAATATTTTCTATTGCCAGATTCATATTATTGATCTTTGAAAAAATAAATATTGAAGGCATGATGGTGTGCAGTGCATATGGGGTGAATGAAGAAACCACCAAGGATCAACAAAATCCATTTTTTGTATCTCGTTTGTTTGAACTTGTATTTGAGCACATGTGTTGTTGTTTGACTTGCACAATTATTTCTAGGTAGATGCATGAGATAATCGGTATCGTTGAGGGATTTTTTGGAACCAAAATATGTGTCCCAGGATAATTCAAGTAAGGGAAAGTCAGGTTGAGATGAAATCCAAGCTCAAATGACGAGTGCATCATTAAAAGAATCAACCCTGTGTTGAACCATCATGTAGAATCTGGTCCTCATGATGTTCTGAGGTGTTTATGGAAGGTATGTGGAGTCTGATAAGCCCCATGGACACCATAAATAATGTTTACAGACAGCTCCACATGTTTTTTGTGCCTCGTGCCTTTTTACAAGGATCACACCATTCACATGGTCCATCTTACCACATATGTCCAATTCATCCCATTGCTACTCTTGGAAGAACCTCAGAATCTGACAATGCATAAGCCCCACAATACCCATACTCATCCAACCAAGAGTATGCCTAGTGTGAAGGTAAGATAACCATGGGTAATACCCACAACATACCTCTTTTAAATATATAGGTTTTGATCCTTGTATTCTAAATAGGGTACGTAGGAAGCCTCCATGAGGTTAAATCCCAACCAATGGTAAACCATGGTGACCCCCTCACTAGGGTACACCTTTACTTATTTTCCCTCTTGTATTTCCCTTAGTGGCGTCCGAATAAGTCTTCAAAATGAGAAAACTTACCTTTATGGGATGCACCACACTTGGGTCAGACCTCATTGTGTGTTTTGATCCATATATCTGGTAAATATTACAGGTGCTTCCTCCTAGAGATGTACCTACCTGATCCACCTTTATAAGTGTTTTGATCCTCCCAGGTCTTACATCTCTGTAAGACATTAAATCATGACCCTCTATCCTTGTGGGATGTTAAACTGATGGAATAACACAAGTTAAAAATGGGTTTTCATTAATATATTCAATATTAATGTTTAATCAGTCCTTATTAAGGTATTGTAGAGGTGCAGTTTTATGTTTTCTAGAAGATTTCGGAAGATTCCATGCGTTTTGTAGCTAATTCCGTGCTTTTAAATTATATGATGATTTTATTATGATGTATTTGCTTTCTAAGTGTACTACATGAAATGTTTGTGTGGTTAAAAATGTGTTATCAAAGGAATTTGGGTTGTTTATAGACTTTAAAGTTATTTTTAAAATGAATACAGTTGTATTTCTTGTGGATTTTCATGCTTAAGTCCTTTAAATGTGTTTGAAGAAATGAGAAAGTTGGGTGATGGGTGTTTTCAAATGGATTAAATGTTTTTGTGAATTTTAAAGAGGGTTTTATTATGAAATGTAGAGAGTCTATATATGTGTATTTACATTTAATGAAAGTACATGATAATTTGTTGATATATATGATGTGTATAATGTAAATTGAGCACCATTTCCATACAAGTTATTTTCTTTAAGATGTGCAGGGGACATGGTGAGAGTGCAGGGGTGGTTTTTTGGGGGTGGGGGAAGGGGGAAAAGTGGTAGGGCGAAGGGGTAGGGGGTGTGCTGGGTTCTTTTGAAATATGTAGGGTGTGGGCAGGGGGGTGTGCAATGGGAAAGGGGGAAGTGTAGTGAGCAGGGGTGTGCTGGGGAAGGGGGAAGGGGGTGTTAAGGGGGTAGGGAGTGTGCCTGGGTAGGGGGTGTGGTCGGGGGTGGGGAGTGTGTAGGGGGTCAGCTGGGGAAGGGGGCTGGGGTGATTCTTTTTTATGGAATGGGGGGACATATAGCCATGGTATTAAAACGTGGGTGTGATGGGTAGGGGAGGTTTTCTGGGGGAGGGGAAGGGGGAAAAGTGGTAGGGGGAAGGGGTAGGGGGTGGTCTGGGTTCTTTTGAAATATGTAGGGGGTGGGTAGGGGGTGTGCAATGGGCAGGGGGGAAGTGCAGTGGGCAGGGGTGTGCTGGGGAAGGGGGCAGGGGGTGTTCAGGGGGTAGGGAGTGTGCAGGGGTAGGGGGTGTGCTTGGGGGTGGGTAGTGTGTAGGGGGTGTGCTGGAGAAGGGGGCATGGGTGCTTCTTTTTTATGGAATGGGGGGATATATAGCCATGGCATTAAACTGTGGCAATAGGTATATAGACAAGGTTTAATGTCATTGCAAAAGGCCCATCATTGTTATCCAATATAGGTGGATAATAGGGTTGAAGATATTCCACCACTCTTTTAATGTAGTTGATAATATTTGATTTAGCTCAAAAGTAAGGGAGATATCCCATGGGGGAAGGGAGGAGGAGAGTGTGTGTAAAGGATTTTGTTGAGTGGAATGAGGGATATATGAGGGTAACCCGCATTAATGGTTGATAGTGAAAATTTGTTAACTCCACTCATTAATTAGGTGAATTATTACGCTTATGGTTATAATAAATCATTTTCCAACAATATGGGAATCAATATACACACACTTCTAATCCGTATAGTTTCATTGAGTGGATTACAATCCATTATTCAACTATATAGAGATACTTCCCCAAAAACTCAAACCTTACAAAAGTTCATCACATTATTTGACAAACCATTAACCATCAATGTGAGACCATCATAATCGTAGAACCAAACTGTAGGTTTATCTATTCCCCCAAGAATCATTAAATAGCCCATGTTCTACTAAACACTAGGACATTTGATTATTATAGATGATTAGCCCTAACCATGAACCAATTTCGTTAATTGGTTATTTTATGTTTTGTGCCTCACTAGTATAATTCCATTTAGCAACCCCATTCTTTATTTCATTATTGTATTACTAACATAATATTTTTTTTATTATGTAGGTGAAATCATTTTCCTAAGTTTGAATGCTTTGTTCAGAAACCTCTGCCAGGGAAAACAATTTTTTAGAGCGGATGGATGCAAAAAGGATGGATGATCATTGTTTTTAGCTATTTGTTGGATAAATGCAATTGTAACCAAATTAAACATTATTTGAAATGTATATAGAAGTGTGTTGTTTTGTATTCATGATTCAAGTAAATTTATGTATCATTTTTGTTCTTCTGTGTATTGTGTGTGGGTGTTGTGTGTGCTGTGTGCATGTTTTTTTTGGACTCTGTGCAGGTGTTGTAATGTGTGCAGGTGCTGGGCAGGCTCTCAGCAGGTTCTGGTTTTGGATAGGATCTTTGGCCTTTATCAGCACTAGTTATGTGCTGATAAATGGATAATATATCAGCGTTATTTTGAGCGCTGATAAAGGTAGTTTTTATCAACCTTCAAAATAGCGCTGATATATTATACATTTATCAGCGCTGAAAATAGTGCTGATAAAGGGGACCCCCTTTATCTTCAATGAGATTAACATTGCTTTTTTAACGATGTTAAAGGCAATTTTTAGCGCTATTATAATCCATATTTGTAGTAGTGTATATGGTTATATTATGATGGTTTGGATTGATTGATTAATTTGAAAGGATAAATTTAATAACATATTGAGATTTCAAAGAATGCATTTATGGTAAATAGATATTATTCTTTACATGGTGTATTATTATTCTTGTACTTGGAACTTATTTTTTATAATCCACTTAATTAAGTATCATTTTTATCAATAATGTTATGAAAATTAATGGATATAATATTGGAGTGTCTAGATTTTTTGAAAATCTTAAAATGATGTATTTTAGAAGAATTTGATTATTATTTAAATTTATAGTTCATTATAGTTACTTTAAAATCATAAATTCAATACTTTTTTAACATAATATGTACTTGAATTTATTATATGTTGATTTTGTGGATATTACATGGGAAAACATATATGAAAAAAATGGTTTAATGGAATGATCATTGAGGTTTAATAGATAGAAATATATTTGAATGTATAAAGTGAAGTAGTATATGTTGGGAATGGTTGAGAAGACCCATATTTAAAGGTTGGAAATGTTTAATACCAAGATAGAAAGGCTTTCAAGGATTCATGTAGATGGATAAAAATTCCCAAAAAGTACACAATAATCATGTGGTTTTTTGTTTATGTTTGGTTAAATCTTAAAATAATATTTTACAATATCCATATCCATTAAATTTTAGAAATTTAGTTTTTCTACTTATGAATTTTTAAATTTAGTATGACTATTATATACACCTTCTATAAAATGTTATCTGACTAAATAATTATGTGAATTTTAAATGGAATTAGATACATACTTTGATATAAAAAATATATTTTCTTTCAGGGTTGTCATTTAGGGAAATTATATTGAATACTACATTAATGAACCCTAATAATATATCTTAGATTATATATATGTATATGTATTATAATAAATGAAAAGGGAAAGATACTAATCGCACCACGATTCACTGTTTCATTTTCACCCTTACACCACAATGCTAAACTAGTTTTGTATTGAAAATTATAAAAATAATAAAAAATTGAACATTATGTTGGATTCAATTATTTGGTGTTTTTATGGTTAAAATTGTCAATGTTACATTTTGTTGATAATTACATTGTAGGTGGAGGTGATTTTAAAGGCCCATGATGATGTCCAAGAATAATGGGCCAAATTGAGAAGGATCCATACACCCTAGTAGAATCATGCACACACTACTACTGAACTGTGCATCCAAATCGGAAGAAATTTTATGGAATGGTAAAAAATTAATTAGGATACATCTCATATGAAGCTACCCAAGACTCATTATTCCATCTGGTGGCCTGACCTACCTGATTTTTCCAGCACACTGAATCTGCACGATGTCAAATTTTGTGTGTTGTGTTCTATCGATTTCTCATGATTTGGTTGTCCAAATGGAAGAAAAAATTCAGTGGAAATAGTCCATAGTTGGTGATATAACTGATTAGTTTTTAAAAAAATTGAGATAAAACTATATGGCCATAGAAAACCATGGTCCACGTTGTTTCTTGAAATCAGGGTTCTCAAAATCACATTCCAATTTTCCAATAAAATAGAAGCTTTGGATCCCCATTAGTATGTTTGGCCAAGAGAGTGAAGTGATGCCAAATTTAAGTTACATAGGATTCCATTCATCCACTTAGAGGTATTTTAGTGCCCTATCCTCATAGGTAGAGATGAAATGAAGAAGGAGATGCACCTGAGCTTTCTCCTCCTCTCGTTGTTGGGCTAAATAGTGGGTGTTCGTTGTGAGGTATATATACACATGTCAAGGGAGTTCTGATGAATATATTAAAATTATTTATTGGATTAATTTGGGTGTTTAAACTTTTAATTTCATGTATGTGGAATTATTTTATATTTTAATGCTTCTTTTGATAAATAATTATTTGGCTCTTAATTTCTAATCAATCAGTGTGTGGTTTTGAGTGAACAATTTATCTTGTTTTGATTGGAAAACAGATGAATCATTTATATACCCAACATATTTAGATTTAAATCTTATTTGGATGATCTTATCCCATGAATAATTCACGGACCTTGATAGTAAGATTGTTATATCATGGTTAGGTTCCTTAAGAATTGAAATAAAAGATTAGGAATTAATTGGGATTCCAATTAATTTCAACCATAGAATTACTCCAAACATAAACGAATCTATAAGAAAAATGAACGTTAAATGTTTGTTTTAAAATCACAAAGCCCCCTTTATATCATATTTTACATAATCCACCTGGGTTTTTAACTTTTAAACTATTTTGATTATGTTCTTTCCTTTAAAATGTTTTCAAAATCACCCCAAATTTTTGAAATAATTATAATAAAATACAAACTATAAACTACCAATAGTCTTTGATAGATGAAATATGGTCTACCCAAGACTATAAATCATCCTTTAAAACATAATTAATTTGACGTGTCATGACAACACTGAAATTTTTTTGGCGTTGTTGACGGGAAGCCCTTTGGTTTTTATTGTGTGATTTTTTATGATTTTTGTAATTTTTGTGAATATTTATTTGTTTTAACTTCGAGATATACATATATTTTTGTTTTCTAATTTAATTATTCTTTAGGTTATGTTCATGATTCATTCTACTTCATGAGACAAACCACCTTTTGAACTTGAACTAGAGAGGATCCTACATCAGTGACACCGAGACACAGAAGAGAACCCTTTAAAGGAGGAAACACAAAACATCGACACTATTCTTGATCCTTCTACTTCATCCACTAAAACTCACATTAAAGTTGAACACAATGTGAATAAAATTTATGAAAATAACCATAAATTAAATTAACTAACATCACATGATTTTTATATCCAACCCACCTATATCCAAATAGAAGGAAAGACACCTAATTTTGAACTAATGTCCGGTCTAATTCACTTATTTCCACGATTTCATGGACTATCTAGATAAGATAAAAATAAGAACATAAAGAATTTCCTAACATTTGTTCTACATTAAAACCAGAAAATGTGAATAAAGAAAATATAAAGCTAAGGGAATTCTATTTTTCATTAGAAGATACCAAAAAAGGTGGGATTTATTATGTTAATTCACCAATTAGAGGATGAGATGACATGAAACATATTTTTCTTGAAAAATATTTCCCAACCTCTAGAACTAAAACTATAGGAAGGAAATCTGTGGTATAAGGAAATCACAAGGGGAAACATTACATGAATATTTGGAACGTTTTAAAATATTATGTTCACACTGTCAACACCACCAAATAAGTGAATAACTTTTAATATAGTATTTTTTGAAGGTTTAATTCCAATTTGTCATAACATGATTGATGTTGCAATAGCTGGTTCACTATTTGAACAAAACTGCAATCACTATAAATACCCTAATTGATAAAATGACACAAAATACTCTACAATTCATTTCATGGTCTAGTGTATGCATTCCAGGTATCCATGAGGTTCAAAGTAATGAATTTGAGAAGAAGGTGGACATACATTTTTAAGAGGTAAGTACCCTTCTTCAGTATCTCTCCCTATCCTAAAGAAAATCCCAATTTACTCCTCCCATCTATTGTGTTATATTCTCTTCTAATACCCACTACTCTTAACAATGTCCTCAATTGAATGAAACTACGGAGAGTTGTGAGGAAATATTTCCATGTTGACCCCATAACCAACCCTTTAGGCAATAACCATACTATCCATACAACCCTAGGTGGAATTAAAACCACTCGTATATAAAGGGGGTATTAAAAACAAACTCAACCAAAATTAAACCATCATGGTAAGAGTAGTCATCCACCACCACCACCCAAAAATCCTTAACCACCACAAATGACTTTCCAAAACCCCCCTCAAATACCTTAAATTATACTAGAAGATATGATAATGAAAATGGCTGCCAATAATCTCCAATTCTAACAAACCACTCAGGTATCCATAAAATACCTCAAAACCCAATTAGGTCAACTAGCTAACTTAGTGGGTGAAATTCAATGTCATGGGTTGGGTAAAATACCCTCTCACCAGTAGTAAACCCTAGGGGTAATGGAAATGTTTGTTCAATCACCATTATAAGTAAGAAGAAACATAGAACTCAAATGAAACCTCCATTAGAGTCATCCCCTCTTGAGGAATAAACCATCCCAACTGTTGATGTCAGTACAAATGTTGACAATCCATGTGATCAGAGAATACTTTTAAAAGGAAAGAGTGTTCCTTTTGATGAGTCTCTTATCCCAACGATTCTTCTTCCATTTACACAAAGTTTTACCTTACCAAGAGAATAAAAGGTAACTAAAATTGATAAGTAAATATTCAAAATATTCATAAAAGTGTAGGTTAACATACCTTTTATTGATGTTGTGATTAAAATTCCAAGATGTTCCAAGTTTTGGAAAGAGATGTGTACATTCCGAAGGCAACTTTTAGGTGATGAGAAGGTGATCTTGGGGAGAAAAATATTGGCATTGATATAGGCATCACTTACCACCAAATTCAATGATCAAGAAACATTCTAAATTCCATGCACCAAAGGGGAGTATTCTTTTTTCAATTTTATGTATGATTTGGTTGATTCTATAAATGTGATTCCTAACTCCAATTACTCTATATTGCAGGCCAGGGAACTGAATCCCACTAGAATTGTAGTTCAAGTAGTTAACTAGAGTACCGCACACCCCTCTGGTGTGTTAGAGGATGTTTTTTGAATGGGTGAAAAAATAAATTTTTCCGGCTGATTTTTATGTACTTAAAATGGATGATGATAGGATTAATGGACATGTCCTGATTATATTGGGTAAACCCTTCTTAAAAACCACCAAAACCATAATTAATGTCAAAAATGGTACATTATCTAAGGTGTTTGGTGGCGACATTTTCCAATTCAACATCCATGATTCTATAAAGCACTCCTCATAAGAACATTCATCTTTCTCTGATAATTAAATTTATGTACTCCCTTCCCCTAAAAAACGTCTTTTAATTCCCCTATCCCCTTTCTAAGTTTTCATCATTGATTGAATTGATAATAAATTAATCATGCATATTTTTTTTAGTGTTTTAGAAAAATTTAATGGGTTTTTATTAATTGATGATTTCATGAACACTATGGATCCACTGACCATCAATGATACTAATATGCTTGTAAAATATCATTCATCATGTGAGGATGTTACCATTGAACAGTTCAATGAGATAAATAACCTATCACCATCACAAACACCACCATCAATCTAAAATCCATCTAAATTGGAACTAAAACAACGACCTCATGATTTGAAATATTCATATCTTGAGAATAGAAACAAGATACCTCTCATCATTACAAGTTCACTCCCTTATGAGCATGAATTGGAACTTCTTTAACTTTTGGGGGTGTATAAACATGCATCAGGATGGACACTTGTGGACATTCCTAGTATTATATCATCAATATTTACAAATCATATTTTTTTAATTGATGAGGCTAAACCATTGAGCCATGCATAATGCCGACTGAACCCAAACCTCTCATATGTAGTTAAAAAGAAGTAACAAAATTACTTGCTATTGAAATCATTTACTCTATATCTAATAGGCAATGGGTATGTCCCATTCAAGTAGTTCCTAAAAAAAACTTGTCTTAATGTAATAAAAAGTTATAATAATGAACCGGTTCCAACTCATGTATAGAATAGTTGGAGTTTCTACATAGACTATCATTGACTAAACCCGCACACTAGGAAGGACCATTTCCTATTGAAATTCGTTGCAAAATGTTAAAGAGGCTAGCAGTGAAGTCCCGTTACTATTTTATTGATGATTATTTTAAATACATTAAGATCTATATTTACTATGATGATCAAGAAAAGACAACCTTCACCTAACCCTTCGCCACATTTTCCAATAGAAGGATGCCATTCGGTCTAAGCAATGCTCATAGCACATTCTAGCGATGTATGGTTACTATTTTTTTGGATTACCCAGATAATTGCATTGATGTTTTCACATATGATTTCCCTGAGTAAGGATTCTCATTTGATGGATGTTTGAGTTTTTTAGGTTTAGTCCTACATTGTTGTATTGATTATAATCTCGTATTAAATTATGAAAAATTCTATTTCATGGTGAGTCAAGGTATAGTATTGGGGCATATCATTTTTGGGGGTGGTATCCAAGTATTTGAATCAAAAGTGGATTTTATTTATTCCGTACCATTACCTAAAAATTTATGAGATATGTGGTCTTTCCTAGGCCATACTGGATTTTACCATTGTTTCATTCATGACTTTTAAAAAATATAACTCCCCTTCTATCGATTTATCCTAAAAGAAAAGGAATATGTTTTTGATAAATAATGTTAGGAATATTTTAATAAGTTAAAATGGATTCTCACATCACGCCCGGTAATCCAACCACCTTAGTGGGATTTACCATTTGATCTCATATTTTATGCCACCAAATATGCAGTTGGGGATGTCCTGTCACAAAGGGTAAACTGAGATCCACATTTCATAGATTATTCCTCATACACACTAGACCCTACCCAATTAAACTATACCAAAACTGTAAAAAATTCATTTCCCTAATGTTTTCCATGGATAAATTTTGGTCATACCTTTTAGGGTAAAATTTCATTGTATTTTCAGACCATGTATACCTCTGGTATCTCATAAAGAAACCATAAGCCAAACCATATCTCATTCACTAGATTCTCCTACATCACGAATTCAATGTAGAAATTAGAGATAAAAAAGGAGTAGAGAATGTGGTACCTGACCATATCGGTATGATTCAACCATACTCATACATTGACGCGTCCCCCTATATTTCTATAAATGACTTCTTTATGATGAGAAACTATAAAATGTGCAAGATGTTATTCATTGTTATGATGAAATTATAAATTATTTTTTTGTAGCATCATGCATTCGTATTGATTCAAATAAAAATCATGATGAACACATAAAACATGTGTCCTATTGGAACATGTTGGATGACCCCTACCTTTAGAAAACATGTAGTGATAAATTCCTCAAGAATTGTATCCTCGATAGAATTTTTTATTCCATAATTAGTTTCTTCCACACTCTTGTTTGTGGGAGACACTTAAGTCCCCAACCAACTGCTCACAAGGTCCTTGATTCTTGTCTCTTTTAACCAACAATTATTCAGGATTCCCATGACTTCGGTAAATTGTGTCCTCTATATTAAATAATGGGGAATGTATCTAAAATAAATGAAACTACACAACACGCATTTCTATTACATGAAATTTTCAATGTATGGGGAATTTAGTTTATGGGACCATTCCACAATTCATTTGGGAACCCTTACATTATTCTAGTAGTGGATTATGTTTCAAAATTAGTAGAAGCACATGCTACAAAGAATGATGATTCTAAGACTATTGTGGAATTTTTGAGAAACCAAATCTTCTATAGATTTGGATTACCTAGGCTCGTCATCAGTGACCAGGGTTCTCATTTCTACAACAAAAAAAGGAAATCAAGTTTGTGTCCATATGGGGTATGTCTTTGAGGGTATACTACATATCACCCATGGACCAATGGTCAAGACGATGTGTCAAATAGTGAGGTAAAACAAATTCTTGAAAAAACTATTAAACCCAATATAAAATATTGGAGTCCTAGACTTAATGATTCATTTTGGTCTTACCATAATTATTTTAAAAACCCAATTGGAATGTCACCTTATAGACTTGTTTTTGGAATGTGTTTTCATATCCCTATTGAGATTTGCCACTAGGCCTACATGGCCATTAAACAATTCAATTATAACTATTATGGTGTAGGTGATCAGAGGATGTTATAGATATATGAGCTGCAGGAAATGTGTAGAGATTCATATGATAACTCCAATATTTATATGGAGAGAAACAAGGCATCCCCTGACTCCTTTTTTCGGCATTGTCAGTTCCAAATTGGGTAGAAGGTCCTCCACTACAATGAAAGGCTGATGTTGCATCTAGGTAAGCTTCGTTCCCATTGTTTTTGACCATACACTGTAACTAATGTATCTCCATTTGGTGTTGTGTAGGTTCAAAATTAAGAAACCAAGTAAATCTTAACTTTCATTGGGTAGTGGCTGAAGCACGTCCACGAACCACTTCCAGAGTTCCCAATAGAGGAACTCCATGATCTAGAAGCAACATAACAATGACACACACCTGGTTTTATCCTTACTTCCCACATTCTATTTTATTACAGTGAGGACACAACATGTTCAAGGTGTGGGGGATGGGTATTTTCCTATGTAAGTTAATAATTTTCATCATTTTTTTCTCTACTTTTATAACTTTTTGAATAGTATTGGCAAATTCCCTAAATTTTAACCCTCACTATAATGTTGGAATATTAATTTTATCAAGAAAAATGTTGCTCTCTTTAAAATAGTTCCTAATATTTTCTCATTCCTAAGTCGATTGTGTGAAAAAATCCATTATTTTTGGAAATATGTTTTCCAAATGAATATTGATATGGAATATTTTTCTAGAATTTATATTTTCAAATCATTCTTAGGAGTTTAATGTATTTTTGGAAACCACGCCTCTTTATCACTGACTAATATTTTAATCCCTTATCGAGAGACATTATAAAACTTTTATTGCATTTCCTTCTTTTTAATCTTCTTCTTGAGAGTCTTAGCTCATGTTGAGAAACTAGAACATTCTTTAACTATTTTTTAATCCATAAGATTCATGTGTGATATATTCATGACAGAGGGAGTCATTCATTTAAAACCCCATTGTAAAATTATCCTCTATTTTTTCCACCTTGACATTTTAACCTTTTTAAGAATTATAGGCCATGAAATACCTATTAGGTAGCCACATTACACACTTATTTATCCCTACCTACCCATATATTGTGTACATTATTTTTTTACTTTTAGAATGTGTGGGGGAGAGTGTGTTTCCATGATAATTATTAGGAAGGAATCATTGTTATGAGTTGATAGAAAGGGTGCCTAAATTTTCTTTGGGTTATGGGTTTACAAGACTTATTGTATTATAGTTTGGAAAATTTTCCCTCTGTATCCCAAATGAAAATTAAAAAAAAGAAAATAGTTTTGTACATAGAAAAAATAGAACATAAAAAAATGGGAAAAAGAGGAGGTTTATTTGTTATTATTCACTAATCGGCTATGACCCACAAAAATAGAAAATGGGGATAGTGAGTTGGAAGTGATTCACTTTGTGAGGGGATGAGTGTGTATATTCATTATGAACACTTTTTGAGTTTTCACATGTTCTTTACTTAAGATATTAAACACTCCTATTCTGATTCAGTTTTTTATACATTAAATCCTACCAACCCTTGAACTTTAGAACAACCTGTAGGATTCTCTCTTGAGTAGAAAACTAGTTTCAACCATTATATAACATATAATCTTCGAAATAATATTGTAAGATCACATAAACTATGAAAAAATAGAATAAATCCACTTTTATATTTTCTTTGAGTAAAGAGGGAAAACTTCTAAGTGAGGTAGGGAGATACATTTTTCATGGGTGAACCAATGAAGTTGAACAATTCAAATGTGAGAGAAGAAAAATGGTATAAAAATTGAATTCATAAATGAGACATGATGAATTTAATTTTAGAATAATTTTAGAACTTTTAACATAATTTATTTATTAATGAGACTTGGTTAAGATATAAGATTTTTCATAATAGTGAAAATGTTTAGGTTTTGGGGTGTGATCACACCGTGATTCACTATTTCATTTTCACCCTAACACTACTGTGTTAAACATTTTTTGGGTTGAAAATTAAAAAAATAATAAAAAATGTAACATTATGTTTGAATAAATTAATTTGTGTTTCTACTATTAAAAAGGTAAATTTTACTTGTTTTGATAATTACATTGTAGGGGAATGTGATTTGGAGGGCCCATGATGATGTCGAAGAAAAATTGGCCAAACCGCGTAGGATCCATGTACAAAAAGTGGACTCATCTGCATACTTCTACTGAAACGTGAGTAAAAATGGGATGAAATTTTGTGGGATTTTCCTGAATAAAATAGGGTACATTTCATCTAAAGGAACCCATGACTCATTTGTCCATCTAGCGGCCCAACCGAACCATCTTTCTAACACACTGAATCTGCACGAAGTCAAAAGTGGTGTGCTGCATTCTATCAATATCTCAAGTTGTGATTGTCCAAATGATAGAAAAAATCCAATGGAGATAGCATAGAGGTGGTGATAAAACTTTTTAGTTTTGTAAAAAGTGAGAAAAGACTACCTATCTATAGAAAACCATGGTCTAATTGGTTTCTCGAAATCAAGTTTCTTAAAACTACCATCCAATTTTCAAATAAAATGAAACCTTGGGCACTGTATTGGAAACTTCAACCAATAGATTTAAGTGATTCCAAATTGAAGTAAAAGAAAATTATTTTCATCCACTTATAGGTATTGGATCTCCATATCCTCCTAGGGAGAGATGAGATGAATAAGGAGATGCACCTGAGCTTTGACATCCTCTCGACATTGGGTGAAACAATGGGAATTTGTTGTGGGGGATCTACATAGATGTTAAGGGAGTTCCGATGAATATAATTGATACTATTTTCAAGTAATTTGTATGTTTAAAAATTTCATTCCATGTATCTTACATGATTAAAAATTTTAATGCTTGTTTTGATACATGTGATCATTATGTTCTTAATTTCTAACTGATTGATGTGAGGTTTTGATTTTATGATTTGTATTATTCGGATTAGACTACACGAGAATCATTTTCATTACCAAATTATTGAGATTTCAATATTATTTGGAAGTTATTATTCCATGAATAAGTTATGGACCCTGATAATATGATTATTACGACAAGGTTTGGTTCTTTAAGCATTGGAATAAAAGATTAAGAATTAATCGAAATTTCAATTAATTTGAAGCAATGAATTACTCCAAACATGAATGAATCTCTAAAAAAGGAACTTGAAATGTGTGTAGTGAAATCACAATGACCCCTTTATACAATTTTTTTTTCATAATCCACTACATCTTTAATCTTTTAAAGTATTTTTATTATGTTATTTGCTTTAAACTGTATTCAAAATCACCCCCTTTTAGTAATCTTCATTACAAATACATACTATAAACTGCCAAAACTCATTGATATACAACCTACAATCATCCCTAGACTATAAATAAACCCTTAAAATATAATAAATTTGATGTATCAAGAAAATGTGGTTAGATACCCTATTTTTTCATGTTAGATCATATGGGATACATTCGAGGATGGATGTTACAATGTTTCAACTTCTATTTTTAGAGGATATTTAGTAATCTAGGATGTATAGGTATTGTCCTTGTATATTTTTTGGTATCTTATTTTATTTTATAATATATTTTTAAATATCATATTAATTAAATATTGATGGAAATAAGTTTTATATATTTTATGAAAAAATCATAATTAATTTAGTATGGTTAGTTTTTTAAAGGAAAAATCAATCAAAAATCGTTATATTTAATCACTAAACACAATTTTAAACCTATAGATATTGGGGATATTTTTTATGGAAATTTATAAATTAGTTTATGTCATTTTTCTCATTCCCTAGCACCATCATTACAGAAATATATTTTATTATATTTCATATTTATATTTTAATGTTTGGAGATATTTTAAATATGTAACACCTAAGTAAAATTCTATTTGGTGGAGCCATACACCTAATTAGTAAGAATATGATCCAAATGGGCCTGTTTTTAAATATAGTTTCATCTTATTTATTATTTTATTTTTTGTGGGGAATTTGATGATATTTATTTGAATATTAAAAACAATCCTCATTCAATCCACTGAATATTTTGAAAATGAAAGGACCATTAATATTATTTACGTAGATACTATAAATATTTCCAATTTCACCCTAGAGATGTGGTTTTTGTAAAATTAAGATAAGGGGTGTTGAAAGATGTTAAATGTTATTATTGTGGATAGTTGTTATATGGAGTTGTTTTATGGGGGAACTTCTAAAAATTGCAGGAATTAATATTACTATATAAACTATGTTATTGGGGGAGTAATTATTATAATGATCTTACAAAATGAAAGCACTAAAGTCTATGACTTCAAATCTATGTCATGTATATTTTTAGTTTTCAATTGAAATGTGTGTAGTAATTTTTGGGGATTCAGTAATAATAAAAATCCCAAGTGGAAGTTTCTTTTTATTACACCTACATAGAAATTGTTGGTGACGAAACAACTCTGTATTATGATTTTTATCTATTCATTATTAATATATATTCATCGTATTTAACTTATCTATACTTAAGGGAGATCATATTTTTTATATGGGTATAGTCACCATTATATTTTAATAAATGGTTTATAATATTTTTTTGGGCTATTTTTCAATTAGTGACAACATGATGACTAAGAATTATAACAAGATCATGGTGTTTAAAGATTATTAAAAATATTGTATAAGTAGAGGTTATTATATTTTTATACTTTCTTAGGGTATGCGGTTGTTTTTATACTATTGTGGTTATAACAAAATTGTTATTTTTATAATAAATTCATGAATTATATTTTTTATGATATCACTTGATTATAGAATACCTATTTTACTTGTTCTAGTTCATTTCATTTCATTTATTTTTATCTCATGTATTATATAGAATAAAATTCCTTAAATTTATATGATTTATACCTTAAGAGAGAAATGCAATCCCATAGATTTTTTGTTGAGAGTTTTTGGAATCACAGTCGAACTTACTAATAATTGATGGGGTTTCATAGCTAGGTCTATTAATATCAAATTCTACTAATAATATTTAATTAATTATATGTCATAAAAAATCATGGTAAAATTTTGGTAATATCATGGAGGTTTCCAACCATTTAATGATTGTATTTTTTTTATAAGAAATTGGTCACTTAAATAAATATTTATTTTATTTAATTATTTTATTTTATTATTATTAATTAATCTTTTCGTAACATCATTTGTAAATAATAATTATTTTTTATGTACTCATGTATAGGGGAACTTCCAATTATTTAACCAGAAATAGGTGTGATTACATCAACATACCTATATATATTGGATTAAACACCTAAAGTAATACACTTGTTCCATCAAGAACCCTAAATAATTTTATATTTCTTAGAAAAGAATAAAAATTTAATATGTGTGACACTAACGAAGATAATCAGGTTTTATAAGAACTAAAAATAGCATCAGAAATATGAAAATCAAGATTATTACAGGAGTGTAAATATAAACTTACATAATAATTATAGATTGTCCAAAAGAGAAAGGAATGTGGACGATATCCTTACCTTAGGTCCAATTTTATTTCATCACAATTTTTACTCATGTGTATTAAATTTAGGTTTATTAAAGAATGAATACAGAATTATATGGAATTCATTTATGCTATTAATCATCTATTATAATTATTAAGTTTTTTTATAAAATCTTTTGTTAAACATGAACTTGATGATGGAATATTTAACTATATAATCCACTTATTTTGATATTATTAATTTAATTATTTTTTACCTATATTTTATCCAAAATATAAATTTAATATTATAAATATATAAAAATATGTAATTATATATTTTTTATTTGATAAAATAAAAATTCATGTTGGTGGGAATACTTAATTAATTTAAAAAATCCTCAATAGTTTATAATACTAACCGTCAATAGGTTATGCTAAAATAGGCATAAAGACTATATATATTATTAATAAATTAAAATAGTTAAACCATATCATATTAACATTTTTATTTTACAAAATTTTTATATAAATGGACGTGTAAGGTAAAAATCAATCTATATAGAACAATATAATGGTAAATGGAATAAAGAGGATGATAATGTTACCTCTTCATTGGAATTAATATCTTTTCCATAGAACTATGTCTATGAGGGATTTCAGTTATATTATAAAAAATATCTAAGGACCTTAGGGTCATAGGTGTGTAAAATTCGGTAGATATTTATAAATGATAAGTTCTTATGAAGTTATTTTGAAAGGGTTGTGATAGGGAAATTTTATACTTAAAGGGAGGGGAATTGTTTGTTGAAATATTGAATAAAATATTACTTTAATGAAAATACTAGAAATAATAGTCTCAAATGAGAATATAAAGATTAATTAATTAAAAATATTTTCTCATGACTTTGAAAAAATTTAAACAATACATTTATAAATTTATAAAAAAATAACTAAAAAAATAGAAGAATAGTTTTTTATTGGAATAAAATCTGTTTTTAAACACTGTAAATAAATTTCTATACTTAGAAACTGTGTTTATTATTTCTAGATGAATTATATTTCTTATCAAATATATTTTGTGTAAAGATAAAATATTTAGAATTTATAAGGAAGTTATTTCATCTTTATCATGTCATAAACTTATAGTATTTTAAAATATATATTTTTTTACTATGTAACTAAAAAACAAGTTTCTTTTTGAAAATATTAAAAAAATCACTTTTTTATAATTTGTACTTACTAATTATAAAATTTGAATTGAATTTATGAAAATTATTTTCTATCATATTTAATTAATATATTTAATTCTTAGCATATTAATATAGTTCTCTAGAAATAACGTAATGTATAATATTTTTAAAACATACACTTATACATTTGCTGTTTTTGTAATTGAACTATTTATATTATGGAAATGAAATATTTAAATTAAATTAATTTATTTGTAACCAATATTATTTTAAATTCATTTTACAATTCTTTTAGTTGAATTAATATTTTAATAATTATATTACTATTTTAATCATATAGATACTATTTGAATAGTAATATTATAGTTCCCATGGTCATATTGGGTTTATAATTTCTATATAAACTTCCTATATAGTTCATTAATCATTCACTTAGTTTTATTATAAGAATATATACATATTTTTTAAAAAAATTAATCATGTTCTTAGTGTGTTTGTTTAAATATTATTCATGAGTTTGATATTTCAATATGACTATGACTTGATCGATTTCCAAAAACAATTAATTTTATTTATTTATAATAATTATCAAACAATAATATTTTTAATTTTATATGGTATATTAATTATCCATATATAATATTCTATATTATCGAAATAATTTTGTGTTGGATTTTATATGATTTATACTATAACATATTACAAACATATATCCAGAGAGAAAATATCATATATAAATGTTTGATTAATTACATTCATCCCAAATTTATATAAATTTCACCCCAAAAATTTCAAATCATATCCCTGGTCTACATTAGATGGATGACCATATTTATTATTCCACCCACTTGTTCCCTGGTTACAACATGACCCTATGGTTTTTCTAAATTATTTTGTCAAGGTACATTTTACTTTTATGTAGAAATTTATAATTATAAACTTTGATATTAGATGGATCCTCTTTATAAGATATTCCATTCTCTTACTATATGTAACACATCATGTATTTTAAACGGAAAAATTATGTTTGGTAACATATGTGACAAACAACACTGAACACGATCGAACCATAATTATAGAAATATAACTGTTATAACCTAGACATTAAATTTTAGGATATGAATTGTATTAAATAGATTATGAAATAAATTTAATTTTCCTACTCAATATAAATTTATTGATAAATTATTATTAAATAATTAGTCAATATTTTAGAAAATTCCCTTTATAATTCAAAAAGATGGTTTCTTCAAAAATGTTTTTATTTTTTTTATGAAAAAATATTCTAATTAATTTATAAAAGTTTTAGAAAATGAATTTTAGAAAATGAAATTATTTTTCTAAATAATCATATAGAAAATATCATCGTGTTAAATCTTGGTATTTTATTTATAAAATATTTTTTAGTAAATAGTATAAAATATCAAATTTTGGTAAATTTGTCATTTATTTTTATAAAATTAAATAAATGAAAGGCTCATTATTCCTTATGTTTTATTTAAGTTTAAAAATATTTTTATTTAGTTATATTTCTATATATTAATCACATATAAATCTTCCTTATACTGTTTTTTTATTATAACATTATTTTTAGGCATAATAACCATTTTTTTAAAATCAATTTTAAAGTGAGTAATGTTTCTCCACTTTAGGTAATTAAAAATAAAACCAAGTTTTTAATTATTATCTATATATATGAATTTAAATTCATTTAATTGCCATTATTTTTCATATATTTATTATATGATTATCTTATGCTTGAAAAATACATTTCTTTAAAAACCATTTTTGACACGTATATGAATTTAATTATAATTTAAATTATATAAATTATGGGAATCTAATTAAATAAAATGGATTAAATTTATTTAACAATAATTATTAAAATTATATAAAAATTATTAATTATTTTTGGTCATAATGAAAAGAAAAAACAGTAAAATGCTGTTACCATAGTTAATCTCAAAACCGATTTACCTAGGTATAAACTAACGACTTAAATGAAATAAAATGTTTAAAAAATATTATTTTTAATGTTGGAGGATTTTATCATCCAAATAACCCATAAAATCCTTTATTTGTCACATTTTTAGTCACTTATCTTGAGAGAGACTTCCCATTATTGAATTTTTTTGGGTATTTATAAGAATAAAACATCTCTTCCCTTATAAAAGATAACTCTCTATACTACAATATACACAGTTATAAAGACATTTGAATCAGATAATACATGAAAAATACCTTCCTTACTAATGTTACCACATGTTATAGGCATTTATTTGATCGGAAATCCAATATAGGGAGGTTTATATATAATCCAAAAGAGGTGGTTCGAATAAGAGGATTCATTCTTAACTGGGCAACATCATTTTATTTATTATTTAAAATCATTCAAATTTTATTCAAATTTTATGATATAATAATAATATTATATACCACATACTATGTTTCTATTATGTCAATGGTATAAGCTTCATCCATCTCCTCTTTCATCAAATGAGAAACGAAACCATCTATCATTTGGGAAGAAGACTACTACCATGCGAACCAATGTAACCCATTTTAATTCATTTCCTACATGGATTTTAATGATAATAGATTTATTTATTATATATTATAATCATTAAATTTTAATAACTATATAAAATTAACATATCATATACTACCATACCTAACCATCCGTTGAAAAATTATAACATCATTCATGTGTATGATAGACTGCCACCTCACAAAGTGATGTGATTAGTTTTTTATTAATATATTATATAGATAGTATATGTAAGTGTACTAAGAAAATTAATGTTATATTTATTAAATAAATATCTTTTATATAATAATAAAATAACTATTAAATTCTTTCCATCATGATCGTTGATAAATTGAAATGTTACTCAGGCCCACATATGACCTACCATCTCTATGACCATAAAGTAGTTTTTTTTCATAACCATATTTAATTACTTTTTTAAATGTATAATTTATGAATAAAAAATAAAATTAATGCATGATTATAATTCTAAATATGCTGAAATTATAATCTCTTGGACCATAATCCATGCACCAAATTGGTTTTGGACATATGATGCAAATATCTTTAAAAGAACCAACAGAAACCTAAATGATTATGTAATTGAATATAACAAGATAATATAAAAAGGATTAATAAACATGAAATTTTTTCTAAGAAATTAATGAACTAACATAAGTTAATTATTTAGGAATATAAAGAATGCACATGAACGTTTCCTCTATGTTATGACCATTCTATATCTGACACACCTTATCTTTTTCTTTAAATTTTCAAAATGATTATAATTTTAACATATATTTCCCTTAAATATATATATCTAACCCATTATCACTTTCTATGATCGGGTAATACATGCCTTATCTTCATTTATCAAATAAATTCTTTAAGAAACTTCTTTTGATTATGATATGAGGTAATACAATAAAACCCATTTTATTTTCATGGGTAATTATTATTTTTATGCCTTATGATTGATTTTATTATGAGAAACACATAATAGTGTTAAATATATGGTATGGATTATAATTTATATGTAGATGGAAACCTATTGGTGGGGGTGAATTATTCTTTAAAAACATTTACTTCAAACCATTAAATAATTTTTTTAAAAGAATTTAAACTAATTAAAATCACAAAAACATCACTGTATTAAAATAATAATTGGATTGGAAGAAGGGTTTGATAAAAAAAATTATATAATTTGGTTAGTTACGATAAAACTGTTTATATATAAGCCATAAAATATATGATTCTACATTAAAACATATAGAATCGTAATTAGATTTATTTATGTAATCATAATTATCAAAGATTAATTATTTTAAAGTATTATAAAAGAATCAAAATCAAAAAATAAATATAGAAATATAAAAGATTACAATTTCTATTATAAATGCAGTGAAAATGAAATAAAAGTAAATGAATGCAATTATTTTAACCCAAATATATGTTAATCCAATAACCTAGGATAATGGTCCCATGATTTATACATTCCTAAAAGTATATCTTACCCACACCAGTGTAATCCCTCTAAATGAATATTATTCTATATTGCAATCCTTGTGATCCCTCGATACAAAGATCATCTTTACTCTGTCTTTATATCCTAGCGATCCATCGATTAACAAAAGATCAAAATAGTTATATTTTCTATCCCTGAAATCCCTTGATCATATTCCCAAATAATCAGTGTTTCAAAAAGGAAAAAACATTAGAGTTACAAGTATAAGGAACAAGTATTTCACAACATCTAAACTTTAGAGCTTTCACACACAATAGATAATTTATCATAGCTCTCACATAGTGTCTCAAATTCATGTCTGCAGCTTTTCTAATGACTTGGTATTTTGAGGAATGCATCCCAAAGGTCATATTTTTTTTCCAAAGATCATATTTTATTTGAAAATTTAGTTGGGACATAGAAACATGACCCTTACTTGATCATATAAAAACCAAATATATGAGGTTGTTTTATTTTACACATATTATAAAAGAATGCATGAATTCATTTTGATTTAATAGTTTTTCTTACATTATGATCATATTTTCTAGATCTGATAAATAAATTTAAATGAGTCTGATTATTTTAATTATGAGTGTTAGCACAATTCATATTATTAAAAAATTACATTTAGTATGAAATACTAGATGGTGTGTACGATTGAAATTGAATCTAGTCTCATTATGATAATCATGGAAGGTATCCTTAATATAATTTTCATGAGTATGGTTTTTATCATATGTATTATTAAAAATGTAATGAAAAAATACGAATTTAATTTCATAATCTGAAAGAATTAATGTATGTTTGATAAAATAGTATTTGTTTTCTTATATAAATATTCTTAAAAAACTTTTGATATTAATGAGTGTGTAATTATGTATTTAAGAAAGAGTTTTTAATTTCTAAAAAAGGAATATAAAAGTCAACAAGAGACTTTTGACTTAACAATATGAATATTGGGGGTGGTTCGAAAATTATATTTACCTTTAATTCATTAGGTAATGCAATAATCTCACAAGACATCATTAATGGGGTTAGGGAGTGACCCTTATCCATTATGGGACTCAATCCACCATGTGATGTTTTCCTAGTGGTTATACTTAACTTATGTTAATGTCATGTTTTTTTTGTTTTTCCACAATTACTATGCTCTTATAATCTTATTGATACCATAAAATTTATATTATGATTCCATTTTATTAATTATTTAATTGTTATTTTATGATATCATGTTATACATTTAGATCACATGTTATGCTTATTTATCATGTTTATTCCTGAATTGGTAGTTTTAGATCACCCCTTTCTTTCTTTTTTCCCCCAAGATATCCCATGCAATTTTATTACCTCAAATGTATTTTAGAAGCTCATTTTGGAGAATAAAATGAGGATTCCATGTTTTAATTCACTTTTGATGTATTATTAACCTAGTCTTACAAATATATTAGGAATTGTAGATCATTATTTTGTATTAAAAGATATTTATGTGTAATAATCATGAAATTATATTTTTAAAAAGGATTGGGTGATTAAATTTGGTATAAGAATGATGGTTCAATAAAAAATTGGAAACTATGATGAAATAAATTTATTGAGAACCATAAGAATATGTTTAATGATAAGACTATGTATAATAAAATAGCCAATAATTTTTTTTAAAGTATAAAGTGATATGTTTACAAGAAAATACATACAAGCCTTTATAATTAAAGTGGATGTGGATGTAAAATAGATATACCTAGGAGTAATAACTTCAAAAAAGGAGCAACGAGTTTAACATAATTATCAACCAGTGTATAATAATGGGCCTTACTTTAAACATTGTTTAACACTACTGGGGGATTTGAATTGGTTAATTAAAAATCTCTATATGAACCATTATGAACGAAAACATTTACCATAAGATTTTAAGTTAGGAAATTGGTCATGGATAATTTTGATTGAAACCTAAAAAATAATTTGTTAAGAGATATACTACATGTATTAGTTATAATCTTAATATTGATAGTTTCTCAGGTATGTATTTAAGAATTTAGAAATAATCATCCCTAATTTACTATTTTTTAGTGAATTGTTAGAAATTAGAGAAAATTAGTCAAAAACATATGTGAGGGGAAATATGATGAATACCCAAATGTGATTCCCAACCTGATTGGATCCAGTGTTGGGAACATCCTAAAAATACATAATTTTCTAATTCATGTTTTGAACTAAAACATACATCTATAGGAACTCCCAAATCCCCACAAGATGGAGTAAGTTTTAATTGAAAATTTTATGCGAAAAGCCCTCTAAATTTCAGTGGATATTCCAATCCTTTAATATCATAATTAAGTATTATGTCCATTGAAAATATATTCTCTTCCCTTCTATGTTATGAGAATGAAATGGTTGTTTTGAATATTTATAATATAGAGAGAGATAATGATCAATGGTGGAAAATGATAAAAATAATAACAATCATGGAGAAAAGATCAAACTTATGGAGTAGAAGGAATTAAAAAAAATTTTCCAACAAATGTTTTCCTTATACTATCTGATATATATAGATGGATTTCCTTAATATCATGAAAACCGATGAAAAATATATCAGGTCTTTTGAGGAAAATTTTTTAAGACATTCATGATACACCTATAACTTTTTCATCTACCCTAAAAGTAACATTTACCACTTCTTTATTAGTCTAAATCCATATCTGTGAAATTATTTTTAAATTTAAGACATAAACAGCTATGAAAAAATTGTTTTATTTTCAATAAAAATTAGAATGGAGATTAGTTAATCTCAAATATCACGCATGGATAAGATTTAGTAAGTGATGTTTAATTGTGGTGGTATTATTGGGAAAAATAATATCTGGATAAAATTCCAATATCCAAATTGTCAAAAGTGTCAGAAGAATAATTTTGGAAACTTCTTAAAGGGGTTCAATAAGTCATCTTCATGTGGGGAGTAAGGGAACCTAGCTAGTGATTTCAGATGAGAGAAACACACTAATGCGATGGAAGAATGAAATTCTCTAACCATTCCTTAGCATATTGTCTAAGGTTATTACTACATGAAAAGAGAAAGTTATATGATCCAATTCTCTAATATAAGGGTTTTAAGTAACAATTGATGGAAAAAACCCCCAAAGTCCTAGAGAGTAAGGGCATGTTTAGGGGTTCAAAATTTCAGAGTTGGACCCGACAATGAAGTGGTGACATGTATATTAGTTATTCATTCCACAATAAGAAAAAAAAATATTTGATTTTAGGTGAAAAAATTATTTCATGTAATATAGGTTTTGTAGAAATATTCAAGTACCACCTCAAAAAATAGAATTTTAGTTATTTTTAATGATTGAAAATTGGTTAATTATTGTATCCCAACTATATTACACTTCCACTCTCTATATTTGTTGGATGAAATTCCCTAAAAACCATGTGATAATTATTTTACCAGAATTTTATGTAATTAAGGTCATGGATTAGCTTTCCATATATATATATATATATATCTAATATTAAATTCCAAAATAAGAAAATAACCATATGAATCACAAATAACTCTTAGATCTATACTAGTTTAATGAGGAGGATGATTATTCATTGGTATCATCATTTAAATCATGGATACATTTTTCTTCTAATGAACCATATATTGATCAAATTATTGAGGATAATTATAACTTATAATAAGTCTATATAGAGTCCAATATGGCATTATTATGGTGAAATATTTACAAGTTTTATAAAATATGTTTTTAATATAACTATTCCAAAATGACACTAAACCATCCATTTTTGGGATTGTGAGATGTAATGTTTAAATTATTTGAATGATGTAAAATAATGATATGTTCATCTTGGGTCTCTATATCTATTGACTTATTTTTCATTATAAAACTAGTATCCCTAATTTTATAATTTGTAGCGCTTATATAGCTGTGATAAATTAATACACCATTGAGTGATTTGGATAGAAAAAATTTCCTCTAATAAATGGTTACACTTTTCAAAAAACCAGTTATTTTTTATAATTTTAAGAATGATAGATTGATATTTTTTTCAACAAATACTAGAATTTTGATCCAATGATGATGAAAAATAAATCAATATTACTTATAATTGATGAACTGTTCAACCAAATTAAAGGACATCAGTTTTTCCTCATGATTCCATTATGGATTCTGTGACACCATATGAGGATTAAGAGGGAGTAAATTCCAAATATATTTTTAAGGTTGTATATGTATTATGAATTTATTATAATGATATTTGGGGTTAGTAATACACATTATGTTTTTGGGTCCTTAAAAAATATTATCTTTTAAATCTAACTTCATTCAAATTTGGTGTTATTTTTAAATGACATATTGATTTACTCATTCAAAAAATATGTGTATGAAAATATTTTAATGATGAATGTATAAATATTAATAATATATATGAATGTTAAAAAATCCTAGATTTTCATTTCAATATTAAAAATCATGGTTTATGATATATTTGATAAAAGTGTATTTTTCTGAAAAAAAATTATAATATGTGATGTCATCGGAGTGTCCAAAGATAATTAAGATAAAAAATTATATAAGGTTGTTTTAATATTGTATAAAATTTATTTTAGGTATAGAAAGTACAACATCACCAGTGATGTAGTTAACTTATAATTATTTAAATTTTGGTAGGGTTAGATGTCCAATAATGATTTTGATTGGTTAAATAGAAGGATAAATTATACCATAATGTTAATTTAAATGAATCTTATAAGGGATAATTAGTATAATATTTGTAATTATAGTTAAAGGGAATGAGTTGGAATATGAATCATTATAGTTATAGACACATGTGTTGAATTTTCCAATTATTTATATAGATATTGATGTTGTTATTCACTCCTTTATGATCTGGTGTCATTCTATATTTAGAAATAGTTTTATGCAGTATTTTGATCATAAAAGATTTAGTTATATTTTATATTTAAAGGAACTAATGTTTTATGAAATATAAATGGTTTTAATATAAATAAAAATTAATCCTAAAGTTATACAATAAATGAGGTAGGGGTAATATTTTAGTACATTCTATACATAAGAAGACTCACGTGAAAATGGAATTAGAAAACCATGAATAGTTGATGGGGTTGATGGTAGATATTAAAATGTAGGATCATGAAATTATATGGTATTATATTTTAATAACATAAAACCTATATATGTATATTTGATGTCAAATGATAAAATATGAGTGAATACGAAAATAATTGGGGGAAAATTGATTATATATAAATATATTTTTTCAATAATCTATTTAAATGATGGTATGTTGGTTCTCTCATGATTTAAATAATATGTTTGAATGGAATTCCATTGATCTAGTTGGGTAGTTAAATACAAATAAAAATTTATATTATAATATAATGAATATTATATTTTGGGTATGAATAATGAATGTGATAATAAGATTTATAACTTGGAGTTTTATTTTTCATCGTGTGAAGGCAAGGAATCAGTGACCTCTATATACATTTCCCCAATTTATATTATTAAAATAAAAATTGTAGTACACTATGAAAAATGACTATTTTATATTTACAATATCACCATACAATCCTGATGTTATTTGTATAATTGTTTAAAAATAAAAAACATTACTAAACTTCATACCCATTCAGGAAATGTTTTTGGTAAAATGATTGAGTATGTTTTACGTGAAAGATGTCGGTAATTTTCATGGAATTTCATTATATACCAATTTAAATTTATATTTCCATTTTATAACAAGTATTCTAAGAGGACTTCATATGTTAATGGTTACTTAGTTTAAGATTAATAAGAAATATCATCCATAAATATATGGTCTGTAAAAATGCTCCATGAAAACATTAGAGGTCATGCTAAACCCATTTATTCTAGAATTTTGGAGATAATTATAGGATCATATTATTTTTTGAAAATTTTGATAGAAAAAGATCATTAAGAATTTATTCTAATAGACCTTTTAAAATAAATGGATGGGAGATAGTGGTGAAAACAATAATTTTATGATGAAATTGAGGGTACATCTCTCTTAGGACTGAGGATAATACAAGTGATACAAATTTGTGTTCATTAAATATAGATTAGATTAAGAAAAACACAAACAATATATATATATATATCAATATTATAAATGATATCAATGATAACTATTAGATATTTTTATTTGAGAATAATCATTTTTGAAATAATCACCATAACTATTGAATAGATTAATTAGGAATATAAGGTTATTGGTTCCATAGAATGTTTTTTCTTTATAGTTATAGAGTGAATTGGGGATGTGGAATATCATAAAAATTTTCTATTAAAATATAATATATTAAATAATTTCTTTTATGTTTCATAATTATTTATCTATTATCTAGAACCATCAAATATTATTTTAGGGTAAAATAGTTCTTTGGAACAAGATATGAACTTGTTCAAAATTCTAGTAATGATTATTGATAAGAAAGATAAGTCCAGAAAAGAAACATTATTTCACTAATTCAACTATTAAAAAACTCATGTGAGTTTATGGGGGTCCCTAAGAGATAAAAATTAAAATGTGAAAATACTTTCTTCATAATTTTTTTGTGATGATGTTAAAAAATTTATATTAAGTACTAAATAGCCCCCTGATAGAGATATTTGTAACTCAAATGTTTTTGGAGTTTATTTAATATATGTAGAGTGATTATTATTTTTTCTATTAATGTCTATATTAAATTATAAAATTGAATAATCTTTATAACTATTTTTTATTAAATCATGGAAATTTAATTATCTTGTGACATGTAGACATATTAGATGAATTTGAAAATTGGTATTTTACCTTGGAATATATTTTCATCAATTTGAGGGTTTAAAGAGATATTGACCCCATGTATATTATTATATAATGTTAAAAATATTATAATAGTGTTTATAATAGGTTTTTATGGTGGAAAAGGGAATATAGATATATTTTAGTGAAAATAATAGACTTAATAGATTAACTGATGGAGTTTTATATAATTAATATGTGTTGGAGAATGTTGGGATTAATTATGAGTAATGTGAGTGACATATATTGCATTTAAAATTCTCTCCACAGCCCATTTGAACTGATTTTTTTATTAGGATTAAAAATTTCAATGAATATTAGATAATGGTGGGTGGGATATATTATTGATGAATTATTATTTAATTTTATTAAAAAAATTAATTTATATGCATATGATTAATTTTAGTTATAATTTTACATTGATCCTGAAATTAATGTTTTAAACATTAATTATATAAAAGATGTTAATCATATATTTATGGTATTAAACACATGGAATTTCTAGATAACATGAGGATATTTATACATATACTATTTTTATTAATTGAGAATTCTCATTCTTAATCTCTAGACCATGAGATTTTCTGTGATCATGTCATATTCCATGATGTCCATGCCACTCACCCGAGGGTGTGTACTATTATCTAGATACATGGGAGAAGTTAAAAAATTGATTTTTTTCATGCAAAATTAGTTAATCTGTTATATTTAAAGTTCATATATTATTTCAATTTCCTTTAATACGTTGATTTATAAATTAAATTTATAAAAAAACATTTATGGATATATTTTAATGGTTTGTATTGATTGATTAATTTGAAAGGATAAATTTAATAACATATAGAGATTTTAATGAATGCATCTATGGTAAATAGATATTATTATTTACAAGGTGTATTATGATTTATATACATGGTATTGATGTTTTTTTAAACCAATTAATTAAGTATCATTTTTATCAACAATTTTGTGAAAATTAATGGATATAATATTGGAGTGTCTAGATTTTTTGAAAATCTAAAAATCATGTATTTTAGAAGAATGTAATGATTATTTAAATTTAGAAAACATTATAGTTTCTTTTAAAACATTAATACAATAATTTTTTAACATAATATGTACTTGTTTTTATTATACATTGATTTTTGGGATATTACATGGGAAATAATATATGAAAAAAATGGTTTAATGGAATGATAATTGAGGTTCAATAGATAGAAATATATTTGAATGTATAAATTGAAATAGTATTTGTGGGGAATGGTTGAGAAAAACAACATTGAATGGTTGGAAATTATCAAGATCTAGTTAGAAAGGCTTTCTAGGATTCATCTAGACGGATAAAAATTCCCATTAAGTACACAATAATCATGTGGTTTTTTGTTTATGTTTGGTTAAATTTTATACATAAAATTTTAAAATTTTATTTTTTCTAAATTTATTATGAATATTATATACACCTTTTATAAACTATTATATAACTAAATGATTATGTAAATTTCAAATGGAATTAGACACATACTTTGATATAAACCATATATTTTATTTCTGGGTTTTCATTTAGGGTAATTATTTTGAGTACTATATTAATGAACCCTAAAAATATATCTTAGTTGATATATATATATTTTTCTATTTTTCTATTTTTTTATAATGAATGAAAAGGTAAATATACTAATCGCACCACGATTCACTATTTCATTTTCACCCTTACACCACTATACTAAACTAGTTTTGTATTGTAAATTAGAAAAATCATAAAAAATTGAAAATTATGTTTAATTCAATTATTTGGAGTTTTTATGGTTAAAATGGTCAATTTTAGTTATTTTGATAATTACATTGTAGGTGGAGGTGATTTGAAAGGCCGATAATGATGTCCAAGAAAAATGGGCCAAATTGCGCAAGATCCATACACCCTAGTAGAATCATCCACACATTACTACTGAACCGTGCATCAAAATGGGATGAAATTTCATGGAATGGTACAAAATGAATTAGGATACATCTCATATGAAGTTACCCAAGACTAATTCTTCTATCTGGTGGCCTAACCTACCTGATTTGTCCAGCACACTGAATCTGCATGATGTCAAAGGTTGTGTGATGCGTTCTCACAATTTCTCATGATTGGATTGTCCAAATGGAACAAAAAATTCAGTAGAGATATTCCATAGGTGTGGATAGAACTTTGTAGTTTTTTTTATAGTGAGATAAAACTATCTGGACATAGAAAACCATGGTCCAAGTTGTCTCTCAAAATCAGGGTTCTCAAAACAACATTCCAATTTTCCTATAAAATAGTAGCTCAGGCTCCCCATTAGTATGTTCGACCAAGAGAGTGAAGTGATGCAAAATTAAAGTTACATAGGATTCTATTCATCCCCTTGGAGGTATTGTAGTGCCCAATCCTTATAGGGAGAGATGAAATGAAGAAGGAGATGCACCCGAGCTTTATCCTTCTATCGATATTCGGCTAAATAGTGGGTGTTCGTTGTGAGGGATCTATACACATGTCAAGGGAGTTATGATGAATATATTTACATCTATATTGGAGTAATTTGGGTGTTTAAACATTTAATTCCATGTATATGGCATTATTTTATGTTTGAATTCTTGTTTTGATACATGTAATTGTTAGGCTCTTAATTTCTAATCAATCAGAGTGAGGTTTTGAGTGCACAACTTATGTTGTTTCGATTAGACAACACATGAATACTTTTCATACCCAAATCTTTAGATTTCATTCTTCTTTGGAAGATCTTATTCCACGCATAAGTCATGGACCTTGAAAATACGATTGTTACGACAAGGTTAGGTTCATTAAGCATTGAAATAAAACATTAGGAATTAATTGGGATTCTAATTAATTTCAACCAAAGAATTAATCCAAACTTGAATGAATATATAAGAAAAATGAACTTTGAATGTTTTTAGTGAAATAAAAATGACCCCTTTATCTCATGTTTTACAAAAATAACTTGGTCTTTCAACTTTTAAACTATTTTGATTATGTAATTTTCTTTAAACTGTTTTCAAAATCACCCCAACTTTTAGTAATAATTATAAAGAAATACATACTATAAATTTCCAATGCTACTTGAGAGATGAAATATGGTCTACCCAAGACTATAAATCATCCTCTAAAAAATAATTAATTTTACGTGTCATGATAACATAGAAAAAGTTTGGCACCATTGATGGGGCGCACTTTGGTTTTTTGTGTGTGTTTTTTTACGATTTTTTGTATTTTTGTGAATATTTATTTGTTTTATCTTAGAGCTATACATATATTTTTGTTTTCTAATTTATTTCTTATATAGGTTATGTGCATGATTCATTCTACTTCACGAGACATACCACCTTTTGAACTTGAACCGGAGAGGATTCTAGGTCAGCGACACCAAGACACAGAAGACAACCCTTTAAAGAAGGAAACACAAAAGATCGACACTATTATTGATCCTTCTACTTCATCCACTAAAACTCACATTAAATTTGAACAAAACATGAATATAATTTATTAAAATAACCATAAATTAAATGAACTAACATCACATGATGTTTATATCCAACCCACCTATATTCAAATACAAGGAAAGACACCTAATTTTGATCTAATATCTGGTCTAATTCACTTATTCCCAAGATTTCATGGACTCACTAGATAAGATACACATAAGAACTTAAACTAATTTCTTAACATGTGTTCTACATTAAATCCAAAAAATGTGAATGAATAAAATATTAAGCTGAGGGAATTCTATTTTTCATTAGAAGATACAAAAAAAGATTCACTTTATTATGTTAATTCACCAATTAGAGGATGGGAATACACGAAACATATTTATCATGAAAAATATTTCCCAACATCTAGAGCTGAAAATATAGGAAAGAAATATGTGGTATAAGGAAATCACAAGGGGAAACATTACATGAATCTTGGGAACACTTTAAAATGTTATGCTAAATCTGTTTACACCACCAAATAAGTGATCAACTTTAAATATAGTATTTTTATAATGGTATAATTCCAATTGATCATAACATGATTGATGTTGCTATAGGTTTTTCGCTAGTTGAGAAAACCCCAATCACTATAATGACCCTAATTTAAAACATGGTAAAAAATACTCAATAATTCATTTAATGGTTTCGTGTACCCATTCCTGGTGTCCATGATGTTCAATGTAATGAATTTGTGAAGAAGGTGGAAACACATTTTTAGGAGTTAAGTACCCTTATTAAAAATCTCACTCTATCCTAAGGAAAATCCTAATATCCTCCACCCAACAATTGGGGTATATACTCTTCTGATAGCCACTACTCTGAACAAATTCCTCAGTTGAGAGAAACTACTGAGAGTTGTGAGGAAATATTTCCATGTTGACCCTATAACCAACCATTTATGCAAAAACCCTACTATACATACAACCCTAGGTGGAAAGAAAACAAATCTTATAGAAAGGGGATATTCGAAGCAGCCTCAACAAAAATGAAACCAACATGGTAAGAGTAGTTTTGCACCACCACCACCCAAAAATCCTCAGCCACCACAAATTCTTTTCCAGATACCCCCTAAAAAACCTGAAATTATACTAGAAGATATGATAAATAAAATTGATTCCAATAATCTCCAATTCCAACAAACCACTACAGTAGCCATAGAGACCTCAAAACCTAATTAGGCCAACTAGTTTACTCAGTGGGTGAAATTCAAAGTCATGGGTTGGGTAAAATACCCTCTCACTAGTAGTAAACCCAAGGGATAAAGGAAATGTTTGTTCAATCACCCATACAAGTATGAAATAAGCGTAAAACTCAAATGAACCCTTTATTAGAGTCATCCCCTCCTGAGGAAAACACCATCCCAACTGTTGATTTAAGTACAAATGTTGACAATCCATGTCCTTAGAGAAGCCATTTAAAAATAAAGAGTGTGTCTTTTGACAAGTCACTTGTCCCAACCATTCTTCTCCCATTTACAGAAAGTTTTACCTAACCAAGAGAAGAATAGGAAACTTAAATTGATAAGGAAATATTGGAAACCTTAAAAAATTATAGGTTAACATTCCTTTAATTTATGTTGTGAAGAAAATTTCAAGATGTGCCATGTTTCAGAAGGATATTTGTACATACTGAAGGAAACTATTAGGTGATGAGAATGTGAGATTGGGGAGAAACCTATTGGCATTGATATAACAATCACTTACCACCAAATTCCATGATCCAAGAACAATCTCAATTCCATGAACCATAGGGGAGTATTCTTTTTCCAATGTTATGTTTGATTTGGGTGATTCTATAAATGTGATTCCATAATCAATTTACTCTATATTGTAGGATAGGGAACTGAATCCCTGAATAATTGTTATTCAACTGGATAACTAGAGTACCACACACCCCTCTAATGTGTTAGAGGATGTTTTTGAATGGGTGAAAAAATAAATTTTTCCTGCTGATTTTTATGTACTTAGAATGGAAGATGATAGGATGAATGGACATGCTATGATTATATTGGGAAAACCCTTCTTGAAAACTACCAAAAACATAATTAATGTCCAAAATGGTACATTATCTATTGATTTTGGTGGTGACACTATCCAATTCAACATCCTTGATTCTATTAAGAACTCCTCATAAGAACATTCATCTCTCTCTGTTAATTCAATTGATCTACTCTCTTCCCCTAAAAAACATATTCTAATTCCCTTGATCCCCTTTCTGAGTTTTCATCATTGATTGAAATGATAATAAATTAATCATGCATTTATTTTTTTAGGGTTTTAGAAAAATTTCATGGGTTTTTATTAATTGATGATTTCATAAACACTAAGGATCCACTGACCATCAATGATACTGATATGCTTATAAAAGATCATTCATCATGTGAGGATGTTACGATTGAACAGTTAGATGAGATAAATGACCTATCACTTTCACAAACACCCCCATCAATCCAAAATCCATCTAAATTTGAACTAAAACAACTATCTCATGATTTAAAATATTCATATCTTGAGAATAGAAGCAAGATCCCTCTCATCATTACTAGTTCACTCCCATCTGAGCATGAATTGTGACTTCTCGAACTTTTGAGGGAGTATAAAAAAAGTATTAGGATGGACAATTGAAAAATTTACTAGTATTATTTCATCAAAATATACACATCATAATTTTGTAATTGATGAGGCTAAACCATTGAGGCAGGCACAATGTTGACTGAACCCAAACCTCACAGATGTTGTTAAAAATAAGTAACAAAATTACAGGCTATTACAATCATTTACCCCATATCTAACAGGAAATGGGTATGTCCCATTCAAGTAGTTCCTAAAAAAACTGGTCTTATTGTAATAAAAAGGTATAATAATGAATTCGTTCCAACTCATGTATAGAATAGTTGGCGTGTCTGCATAGACTATCATTGACTAAACCCAGACACTAGGAAGGACTATTTACTATTGAAATTCGTTGATAAAATGCTACAGAGGCTAGGAGGGAAGTCCAATTATTGTTTTTTTATGATTATTCTGAATACTTTAAGATCTATATTTCCCCTTAGGATCAAGAAAAGACAACCTTCACTTGACCATTGGATACATTTTCTTATAGAAGGATGCCATTCAGTCTATTCAATGCTCCTGGTACATTCTAGTGATGTATGGTTACTATTTTTTTGGTTAACCAAGATAATTGCATGGAAGTTTTCACATATGATTTCACAATGTATGGATTCTCATTTGATGAATGTTTGAGTAGTTTAGGTTCCGTCCTACGTTGTTGCATTGAATAGAATCTCATATTAAATTATGAAAAATTCTATTTCATGGTGAGACAAGGTATAATATTGGGGCATATCATTTCTGGGGATGGTATCCAAGTAGATGAATCAGAAGTGGATGTCATTTCATCCCAACCATTCCCTAAATATTTATGAGATATGCAGGATTTCCTAGGTCATACTGGATTTTACCTTCGTTTCAATCGTGACTTTCATAAAATTTTACTCCCCCTCCATCGATTCCTCAAAAAAAAGAATTTTTTTATTAAATAATGTTAATAATATTTTAATAAGTTCAAATGGATTCAAACTTCACCCCTGGTAATCCAACCACCTCAGTGGTATTTACCATTTGAGCTCATATTTAATGCCACCAACTATGTAGTTTGGGATGTCCTGTCACAATGGGTAAACTGAGATCCACATTTCATATCTTATTCCTCATGCACACTAGACCCTACCCAAGTAAACTATACCACAACTAAAAAAATTCCCTTCCCTAATGTTTTAAATCGATAAATTTAGGTCATACCATTTAGGGTAAAATGAAATTTTATTCTCATACCATGCATGCCTCTGGTATCTAATAATGACACCATAAGCCAAACTACATCTCATTCACTGTATTCTCCTACTTCAAGAATTTAATGTAGATGTTAGAGATAAAAAAGGAGCAGAGAATGTGAAGCCTAACAATATCAGTAGGATTTAACCATCCTAAAACATTGACTCATCCCCCTGTATTTATATAAATGACTTGTTTATGATGAGAAACTGTACCCAGTGAAAGATGTTATTCATTGGTATGGTGAAATTGTAAAATATTTTTTTGTATCATCATTCATTCCTATTGATTCAAAATAAAAATCTGGATAACCACATAAAACATGAGTCATGTTGGTGCATGTTGGATGACCCCAACCTTTGGAACACATGTAGTGATAATGTCCTCTTGCATTGTTTCCTAGATAGAAATTTTCCTTCCATAATTAGGTTCTTCCACACTCTTGTTTGTTGGATCCACTTTAGTCCCCAACCGACTGCTCACAAGGTCCTTGATTTTTGACTCCTTTGGCCACAAATTTTCAGGATTCCCATGACTTCAGTAAATCATGTCATCTATATACAATAATGGGGAATGTATTTAAAATAAATGAAACCACACAACAAGCATTTCTATTACATGAAATTTTCAATGTCTGAGGAATTCACTTTTTGAGACTAGTCCATGATTAATTTGGGAGACTTTACATTCTTCTAGTAGTGGATTATGTTTTAAAATTGGTAGAAGCACACGCTACAAGGAATGATGATTCCAAGACTATTGATGAATTTTTGAGAACCCAAATCTTTTGTAGATTTGGATTAACTAGGCTTATCATCAGTGACTAGGGTTCTCATTTCTACAATAGAAAAATGAAATCATGTTCGTGTCGGTATGGGGTATGTCATCCAGGGTCCACTACATATCTCCGAAGGACCAATGGTCAAGACGATGTGTCATATAAATAGTAAAAACAAATTCTTGAAAAAACTATTCAACCCAATAGAAAATATTGGAGTCTTAGAATTGATGATTCATTATGGGCTTACCTTAATTATTTTAAAAACCCAATTGGAATGTCACCTTATAGACTTGTTTTTGGAAAGTGTTTTCACCTCCCTGGTGAGATTTGGCACTGGGCCTACTCGGCCATTAAACAATTCAATTCTAACTATTATGGTGTAGGTGATCAGAGGATGATACATATATATGATCTAGAGGAAATGCGGAGAGATTCATATGAGAACAACAATATTTATATAGAGAGAAACAAGGTATCCCCTAATTGCCTTTGCCTTCATTGTAAGTTCAAAATTGGGTACAAGGTCCTCCAATATAATGAAATTATAAAGTTTCATCTAGGAAAGCTTCGTTCCCACTAGTTTTGACCATATATTGTAACTAATGTATCTCCATTTTGTGTTGTGTAGGTTCAAAATGAAGAAACCAAGAAAACCATCACTTTCATTGGGTTGGGGATGAAGCACATCCATGAATCACTTCCAAAGTTCCCGATAGAGGTACTCCATGATCAAGAAGCAACATACCAATGACACCAACCAGGTTTTATCCTTACTTCCAACATTCTATTTATTACAGTGAGGACACAAGAGGTTAAAGTTGTGGGGGGATGGGTGTATTTCTATGTATGTTTGTAATTTTCATCATTTTTTCACTACTTTTATCAATCGATGAATATTATTGTCAAATTCCCTCTATTTTATCTCTTTTCATTGTGTCGGAATGTTAATTTTATCATGAAAAAAGATGCTCTCATTAAAATAATTCCTAATAATTTTTCATTCCAAAGTCGATTATGTACAAAATTCCATTATTTTTGGTAAAATGATTTCCAAATGAATATTGATTGGGAATATTTATCTAGAATTTATATTTTCAAATCATTCTTTGGGGTTTAATGTATTTTTGGAAACGACCCCTCATTACCACTGTCCAATAATTTAATCCCTTATCGAGAGACATTCTAAGAACTTGATTGCATTTTCTTCTTTTGAATCTTCTTCATGAGAGTCTTAGGTCATTTTGATAGACTAGAACATTCATTGATTATGTTTTAATACATATGATTCATGTGTGATACATTCATGAAATAGGGAATCTTTCATTTAAAATCCCATTGTACATTTAACCTCTATTTTTGGCCACCATGACATTTTACCCTTCTTAAACATTAGAGTCCATGAAATATCTATTAGGTAGCCACATTACAAACTTATTTATCACTACCTACCCATATATTGTGCCCATTATTTTTTACTTTTAGCAAGTGTGGGGGAGAGTGTGTTTCCATGAGAATTATCAGAAAGGAATCATAAATATGATTTGATAAAAAGGGTGCCTACATTTTTTCCTTGGGATGTTGGTTTACAAGACTTATTGTATCATAGTTTGTAAAATTTTCCCTCTTTATCTCAAATGAAAATTTAAAAAAAAAAGAAAATATTTTTGTACATTGAAAAAAATAGAACAGAAAAAAAAATAAAGCAAAAAAGGGGAGGATTATTCATTATTATTCTATGATCGGATGTGACCTATAAAAATATACAATGGGGATAGTGAGTTGGAAGTGATACACTTTGGGAGGGGATTAGTGTATACATTCATTATGAACACTTTCTGAGTTTTTACATGTTTTTTACTTAAGATATTAAACACTCTTCTTCTACATAATATTTTTTATATATTTAATCCTACCAACCCTTGAACTTTAGAACAACCTATTGGAAGACCTCATTAGTAGAACACTATTTTCTACCATTAGATAACATAGAATCTTAGAAATAATATATTAAGATCGCATAATATATGGGAAAAGAGAATAAATCCACTTTCATATGTTCCTTGAGTGAAGAGGGAAAATTTCTAAGTGAGGTAGGCTGTAAAAGTTTTTATGGGTGAACCAATGAAGTTGAACAAATTCAAATGTGATAGATGAAAAATGGTATAAAAATTGAATTCATAAATGAGACATGTTGAATTTAAATTTAGAAGAATTTTGGATCTTTTATCACATTTTATTTAAGAATGAGTCTTGGTTAGGATATTACATTTTTCTTAAGAGTGAAAATGTTTAGGTGTGGGGGTGTGATCAAATCGCGATTCACTGTTTCATTTTCACCCTAACACTACTATGTTAAACTTGTTTTGGGTTGAAAATTATAAAAATAATAACAAATTTAACATTATGTTTGATTATATTAATTTGTGTTTTTTACTATTAAAAAGGTAAATTTTAATTGTTTAAATAATTACATTTTAGGGGGAAGTGATTTAGAGGGCCTGTGATGATGTCGAAAAAGGCCAAACCACGTAAGATCCATGTACATAAGTGGACTCTTCTGCAAAATTATACTGAAATGTGAATCCAAATCATATTAAAATTTGTGGGATTTTCCCAAATTAATTAGGGTACATTTCATTTAAAGGAACCTAAGACTCATTTTGCCATCTAACAGCCCAACCAACCCATATTTCCAACACACTGAATCTACATGAAGACAAAAGTGGTGTGCTATATTCTATCAATATCTCAAGTTGTGATTGTCCAAATGTCACTAAAAATACAATGGAGATAGTACATATGTGGGAATAAAGCTTTTTAGTTTTGTAAAAAGTGAGAAAATACATTTTGTCTATGCAAAACCATGGTCTAATTGGTTTCTCGAAATCAGGTTTCTTAAAACTACCATCCAATTTTGAAATAAAATAAAGACTTGGGCTCCCCATTTTTAACTTTGACCAAGAGAGTGAAGTGATTCCAAATTGAGGTTAAAGAAAATTATTTTCATCCACTTATAGGTATTGGTGTTCCATATCCTCATAGGGAGAGATGAGATGAAGAAGGAGATGCACCTGAGCTTCCTCCTCCTCTCGATGTCGGGTGAAAGAGTGGGAATTTGTTGTATGGGAACTACGTAGAAGTTAAGGGGGTACCAATGAATATATTAGCTACTAGTTCAGAGTAATTAATATGTTTAAAATTTTCATTCCAGGTATATTACATGATTCCATATTGGAATGCTTGTTTTGATGCATGTGATCGCTATGTTCTTAATTAATAACCGATCGATATGAGGTTTTGAGTACGTGATTTGTGTTGTTCTGATTTGACTACAAAAGAATAATTCTCATTCTCCCATTATTGAGATTTCAATATTATTTGGAAGATATTTTTCCATGTGTAAGTTCTATACCATGACAATATGATTGTTACGTCAAGGTTTTGTTCTTTAAGCAGTGAAATAAAAGATTAGGAATTAATCAAAATTTCAATTAATTTAAACCATAGAATTACTCCAAACATGAATGAATATCTAAAAAAAGGAACTATAAATGTGTGTAGTGAAATCACAATGATCCCATTATATCATTTTTTTCAAAATCCACTCTGTCATTCAACTTTTAAACAATTTTTATTATGTTATTTCCTTTAAACTTTACTAAAAATCACCTTATTTTAGTAATCTTCATTACAAATACATACTATAAACTTCCAAAACTCCTTTATATATGACTCATGGTGAGTCCTAGACTATAAATCAACCCCTAAAACATTATAAATTTGGTGTTCCATGAAAATGTGGTCAGATGCCCGATTTGTTCATGTTAGATCTTATGGGATACATTCCAGGATGGATGTGACAATGTTTGAACATCTATTTTTAAAGGATATTTATTTATCTAGGATATATATGTATTGTCCTTATGTATTTTTTGGTATCAAATTTTAATTTATACTATATTTTTAAATATCATAATCATTAAGTATTATTGGAAATAAGTTTTATACATTTTCTGAACAAATCATAATTAATTTATTATTGTTAGTTTTTTAATGAAAAAATCAATTAGCAATGATTATATTTAATCACTAAACACAATTTTAATCCTGTGGATATTGGGAAATGTTTTTAGGTAAATTTATAAATTAGTATAATTTATTTCTCACATTCCCTAACACTATCATTAAAGAAATATTTTTTATTATATTTCACATTTATATTTTAAGGATTGGAGATATTTTAAATATGTAACTCTTAAGTAAAATTATATTTGGTGGAACCATACACCTAATTAGTGAGTATATAATCCAAATAGACTTGTTTTTATATATACTTTCAACTTATTTATTCTTTTAGTTGTTGTGGGGGTATTTGATGATATTTATGTGTATATTAAAAATAAACCTCTTTCACTCCACTGATTATTTTGGAAATTAAAGGACCATTGATATTATTTGAGTAGATACTATAAATATTCCCTATTTCACCCTAGAGATTTTTTTTTGTAAAATTAAGATAATTGGTGTGGAAAAATATTAAATGTTATTATTGTGGATAGTTGTTATAGGTATTTGATTTATGGGGGAACATTTATAAATTTATGGAATTAATTGTACTATACAAACTATGTTATTGGGGGAGAAATTATTATAATGATATTACAAAATGAAAACACTAAAGTATATGACTTGAAATCTATGTCATGTATACTTTTAGTTTTTAATTGAAATTTGTGTAGTAATTTTTGGGGATTCAGTGATAATGAAAATCCCATGTGGTAGTTTTTTTTATTACACCTATATAGAAATTGTTGGTGGAGAAACATCTATGTATTGTGATTTTTATCTATTAATTATTATTATATATTCATCATATTTAACTTTTTTTTATACTTAAGGGAGATCATAATTTTTATGTGGGTATAGTCACCATTACATTTTAATAAAGGGTTATAAGATTCTTTGGGGAAAATTTTCAATTAGTGACAACATGATGACTAAGAATTATTACAATATCATTGTGTTTTAGGATTATTTAATTTATTATATAAATAGAGGTTATTCGGTTTTTATACTTGCTGAGGGTAGGCAGTTGTTTTTATATTATTGTAGTCATCACAAATTTGTTATTTTTATAACAAATTGAAGAATTATATTTTTTATGATATCACATGATTATAGATTTTCTATTTTCCCTATTCTAGTTCATTTCATTTTATTTATTATTATATCATGTATTATATAAAATAAAATTCCCTAAATTTATATGATTTATAACATAAGAGAGAAATTCAATCCTATAGCTTATTTGTTGAGAGTTTTTGGAATCACACTCGAACTCACTAATAATCGAGCAGATTTCATAGTTGGGATTGTTAATATAAAATTTCAGTAAGAATATTTAATTAATCATATGTATTAAAAAATCATGGTTAAATTTTGGAAATATCATGGAGGTTTCGAACCATTTAATGATTGTATTTTTTATTAGAAATTAGTAAATTAAATAAATATTTATTTTATATATTTATTTTTTATTATTATTATTAATGAATTTTTTCGTAACATCATTTGTAAATAAGATTTATTTTTTATGTACTCATGTATAGGGTAACTTCCAATTATTTAACCAGAACTAGGTGTGATTACATCAAAATACCTATATATCTTGGATTAAACACCTAAAGTAATACACTTGTTCCATCAAGAACCCTAAATACTTTTAAATTTCTTAGAAAACTATAAAAATTTTAATATCTCTGACACTAACGAAGATAATAAGGTTTTATAGGAACTAAAAATAGCATCCGAAATATTAAAATCAACATTATTACTTTAATGTTAATATAAACGTATATAGTTTTTATAGATCATCCAACAGAGAAAGAAATGTGGACGGTATCCTAACATTGCGTCCAATTTTATTTCATCACAATTTCAACTCATGTGTATTAAATTTAGGTTTATTAAAGAATGAAAACATAATTATATGGAATCCATTTATGTTATTACTCGTCTATTATATTTATTAATTTTTTTATAAAATCTTTTGTTAAACATGAACTTGATGATGACCAATTTCACTATATAATACACATTTTTTAATTCATTAATTTAATTAATTTTTACCTATATTGTATCGAAAATAAAAATTTAAGATTATAAATGTATAAAAATAAGTAATTATATATTTTTAATTTGATATAATAACAATTCATGTTGGTGGGAATAATTAATGAATTTAATAAATCCTCAACAGTTGATAATACTAACCATCAATAGGTTATGCTAAAATAGGCATAAAGACTATATAAATTATTGATAAATTAAAATAGTTACCAGAATTTTATGTCATTAGGGACATGGATTTTCTTTCCATATATAAATGTAACATTAAATTCCAAAATAATAAAACAACCATATGTATTACAAATAACTCTTAGATCTATACTACTTCAAGGAGGAGGAGGATTATTCAATGGTATCACCATTTAAATAATCAATACTTTTTTATTATAATGATGCTTATATTGATCAAATTATTGAGGCTAAAGAAAATATCATTCTTGAATACATTTCCCTTATGATGAATTACACTGATGTATTCCCCAAAGAGTTTCATGTTCCTCCTTATAGTTGAGAGGTTGAATTTTCAATTGAGTTTATATATAGATCCTTTCTAATATTCATCAATATATATATAATTCCCATTCATGAACTTGAGGAGATGAATAAGTAACTATAAGAGAATCTAGATTAAGGGTTTATATGCCTACATGCTTCAACATGGGGTGCATCAGTTCTCTTCATCAAGAAGAAAGATGGTTCAATGTGCCTCCATATTGATTATCATGAGCTCAACCAAATCATAAAAAATAAAAAGTGTAGCATACCATAGAGAGATTATTTTTCCATTAATTATATAGATCCTAATATTTATCTAAGGTGGACCTATGGTCAAGATACCACCAATAAAGGGTGAGGAAGAAAGGTATTCCCAAAACCGACTTTAAAAAAAGTTATGGACAATACGATGTCATATTGATTCCTTTAGACCCAATAACGATCTAAAAATCATTATAAACTTAATGGATAAATAAATTAGTGAATATCAAAAAAATATGAGGTGGTATTTTTATATTATATTCTAATATACACCAAAATAAAGGAAGATCATGTGGAGTATTTGAATAACATACTAAAAGATTTAAGAAAGGAGATTAATTAAACAGAGTAAAAAATCGAGAGTTATGGATGTAAGAAGAATTATTCTTGAACAAAAATTAGCACTATAAAAGGGACATCTATGGTCCATTATAAGATAAAGGCGATTGGAGAATGTCTCAGACTAGAATTTTTAATTGAGATTCATAGATTCCATAGTCTAGCTAGGTGTTACCAATGATTTGTGACATAATTATAATGATTTCAAAATCGACTAAACAATCTAACATAGAAGGGCGTTATTTTTTTCAAGACTATTAAATGTGAATTGAGCTTTAAGGAGTTGAAAAAGGCTTATCACAACCCCAGTGCTCAAGTTTCCCTCATGTGGGGGAATTTTTGTAATATAAATAATTTATTCAAAGAATAGTATTAGTTGAGTACTAACGGAAAATGATAAAGTGACAGAATATTCCTCAAAGTAGTTTAAATTTTATGACCATAACTATCCACCACTTGACCAAGATTTGGCTATAGGGATATTTTTATTAGGGATATAGTTACATTATCTCAAAGGATAGAAGCAAGAAATATATATATACCACAATAACCTTTAATATATATTCACCCCGAATGAAATAATCATGCACCATAGAAGATGGTTAGAAGTTATCAATGGATATGAATGCTCAATCCACTACCTTCATGGAATAGAAAACAATGTGGTATATTCTCTATGTTGAAAGGGTCTAGTAATTTTATCAGTTTTGATAATTGAAATGGATAAAATCTTCTTAGACTTGAAAATATAGAAAAAAGTAATAAAAGAGTATCATGATACCAATTTTCTAAAATAAATACTCAATAATCAATTATTGAGTGGGTAAAAGAGGCCCAAAATCATGATGATATGCTACAAAAAAGGGTAGAGAATATTCTGGAGTAAAAATATAATGAAGATGGAGTTATAAGGATTGGAACTCTGATATCTGTCCCATATAAACGTGTTTTAAATATGGATATTCTTGATGATTAACATATCTTATCCTTATTTATTCATCCTGGAATTTCTAATTTGTTTTCATATATGAATCAAAACTTATTTTTAGATAACATGAAGAGGGAGATTAATGAATTTTTATCTCAATGTGTGGTATTACAATAAATCCAGAATAAATTAAATAAGTCTAAAAGTATCATCAAACCATTTCATAATAGTTTGGAAATAGGAAAACATAACCAAGGATTTCATCGTAGGACTCCCCTAGACACCTAATGGAAATAATTCCATGGTGACTGTAGAATAATTCCTTAACATGTAGACACATTTCATTTCCATAAAGGAATATTTCTCCCTTTACTAACTAGAAATCATATACATTAAAAAAGTTGTAAGATTTCATTGTGTTACAGAATCCATTATATCTGATTAAGATTGGAGGTTTACCTCAAGGATATAGAAAATAATTTAGAAAGTATTGGATACCAAACATAGTTTTAGAACTACTTACCACCATCATATGGATGGTTATTCATAGATAACTATACCAACTCTAAAGGTTATTCTAATATCATGTTAAATTTATTTACAAGTACATTGGGATCAATAACATCCCCTATATTCTTCTCATATAAAAATATTTTCTATTATATCATTGAAATGGAACCTTATGAGGCACTGTATGTGAAGCGACATCAAACTGTGATGTGGTAGGATGATTTTTGGGAGATTAAGATGATGGGACATTATTGTTTGTACACGTTGAGGTAGAGGGTACAAATGATTTAGCATCACCTGAAATCTATCAAAAGTGAGTAAAAATTCTATGAAGAAAATAATAGATGAGACTTGGAGTTTGAAGTTAGAGATAAGGTGCTCCTCCTTATTTCAACATGGAATAAATTCACGAGGGTTAGGATGAAGTGATATCTTAGTCCTAGATATATTGGCTTCTTTGAGATTCTTGATCATATCCAAGTGATAACCTATTGACTAGAACTTCCACATAACATATCTATAATACATGATTGGTTCCATGTATCTATATTGAGGAAGTATAAACTAGAACCCTCACATGTAATGAGTATGAATGTGATACCCCTAGAAAAATATATTTCTGGTGAGTAGAAACTAGTTAATATCTTAGATCATAGAGATAAATTTCTCTGGAACAAGACAAATCACTCATTCAATGTCTTGTGATGAAACCCCAATCATAAAAAAGCAACATGAGAACTGGAAGAGGTTATGGAGAAAAAGGACTCTCACATATTTTTAATTTAATATGAAATATAAAATTTCTATATATAAATTCCTAACGAGGGGATGAATGTTACACGCCATACTTTTATAAGGTAAAACTATGTTTGATAATTTATGCAACACGAAACCCTGAACCCAAATGAACCCTGATTATTTAAATATAACCATTATAACACATCCATTAAATTGGAAGGTATTAATAGGATTAAAAAATTTATAAAATAGATATAATATTTTAATGAATATAATTATATTCTTTAAATTATTAGTATATAATCTATCAATTTTTTGTAAAGTCATTTTATTCTTTAGAAATATGTTTTATTTAAAAAATTCTAATTTCTATGAGAAAATATTATAATTAATGTATATAAATTTTTGAAAAATTATTGATAAAATAAAACAAATTTCGTATATAATCACATAAAAAATATCCTAGGGAGAAATTTGGTGTTTTTTGAAAAATATTGTGTTCCGAGAGAATTGTATAAAAATATAGATTTTTTTAAATATATCATTTCTTTTTTATAAATTAAGTAGTTTAAAATCCTCACTATTATTTTAATTTTATTTCAAAGAAACATAAATTTTATTTTATTAAATTTCATCTAATTAATTATATTTTAATCATCTTTATACTGGATTTTCGTATACATTTATTTTTAGGCTTAAGAACACATTTTTCTGAAAACTACATTAATGTGCATAATGTTTCACCTTTTTTACTAATTAAAAATAAAATCTAATGACAAATGATTTAAATTAAATGTTTATATTATAAATATATATTAATTTAAACTTATTTAATTATTATTACTAGCCATATATTTTTTATAAGTTCATCTTACGACTGAAAATGCCTTTCTTGAAAATTATTTGGTCGAAACGTCTCCAGGTAGAGTTTTAAATTAAATTCTCCCAATTATTAAATATAAATTTGGTTAAATTGTTTCCATATTTGGAATCATAATAATAATTATTACATAATAATTTCAATTAATTTTTTGGTCATAATTAAAATTATAAATTGATAAAATATGTCACTATGGTTAATGTTAAAACCCATTTACTAGGGTGGGTAAACTAAAGAGGTAAATGAAATATGTTGTTTTTTTATTTTGAATGGATGAGGTGTGTATAATCAATATCACCTCTCAAATAAATTATTTAAAATTTTCAAGGCCCTTTTCTTGAGAGTGACATCCCAACATTGAATAGTTTTGTTAACTTACAAGAGTGTCACTCCTCCTCCCTTATGAACGTATACACCCTATCCTCTCCACTAAACATAAAAAAATACCAATTTTTAAAGAATTAACTACAAAAATAATTTCATTAGTTCAATTCCCACACCCAAGGGGAAATTTTTTAATTATAAATCCAATCGTGGGAGGCTTTAGTTATAATCCTAAAGAGCTGGTTTGAAGAAGTGATATCATTCAAAAATGAACATATTCATTTTATTTATTATTCCACATCCTTAAAATATTATTAATCCATGATGATATAAAAATTCCCATATATTTCATATAAAAATATGTTATTATGTTAACGGTATAACTTATATCAATCTACTCTTTAATCAATAGGTAAATGAAAACATCAATCATGTGCACAAAAAACAACCACCTGCGAACTAATGTAATTTGTTATCCATCATCGCCTCTAAAAATACTCTTGAGGATAGATTTAATGTTTATATACTATATTAATAAAATATTCATAATTTTTGAAAATTATCAGATCGTAACCCTTTTTACCATACCATCAATTGAAAAAATTTACATCAATCATGTGTAGGAAAGATTTCCACCTCGCAAAGTGATGCACTTCATTTTTTATAATTTAAAATAAAATCTGGTATATATAAGTGTATTTAAATAAATAATAATTTTTTATTATATAATTTTAATTCTATAAAGATGAAATAAAACTTAAATTCATTCAATAATGATTGTTAAAAAATGGGAATGTTACTCATGCGTACGTACAACCAACCATCTCCATTATCGCAACATAGTTTATTTTTCAAAACCATCAATAATTATAGGGTCTATACATATAATTTAGGTAAAAATATTATAATAAGTTAATTATTATTATTTAGGATATGTTGAATAAATAATACCTTTGACCATAGTCAACTCACTAAAGTGGTTTTGGATATACAAGACAAATATTGTCAAAACATCCAACTCGAACCTAAATTATTAGGTAATTGAATCTTACATGATAATAAATAAATTATATGGAATAAAAAACATTAAAAAATGTTATTAAAAAACGAAAATAATTAATATAAGTTAATTACTATGGAAGATAAATACAACACAGGACAAGTTGGGGATGAGGTAAGGGATTTCTCTAAACCACTCTTTTATTTGGGTTGTGACCATTCTTTCTCTAAATAACCATATCAATATCTTTAATGTTATATAATGATTCGAAGTTGTTATTATATTTTTCATAGATATAAGTACCTCTCTCATTATCCCTTCCTTTTATGGGGTAATAAATTCATTATCTTCATTTATCAAATTACTTTTTTAAGAAACATATTTTGATTATGATATAAGTACAGATTAAGCAACCCTATTTTATTTCATGGATCATTATTATGTTTATTCATTATGATTCATTTAAATATGAGGAAAAATATTAATTTACATGATATTAATGTTATGGTTGGGATTAATATTATGTATCTCTTCAATTTATTGGGTAATTTTATAGTATGAAGATACATCATGCACGAGATTAGAGAGTAAACCTAATCTTTTATTGGACTCATTACACTCTGAGATATTGTCTTGGTTGTTATATTTGACTTATGTTTATTTAATGTTTTATGTTACTTACATACTTCCTCTATTGTTATCATCTTATTATACCATGTCATTTTCATTAATCTCCAACTTTATTTCTCATGTAACATCAATTTACAATATTATGTTATACATTTGAATCAAATTTTGTGATTCCTTATCATGTTTATTCTCTTTCAATATTTTTAGCTAACCATTTTCATTAATTTATTCTCTACATTATCTCATATAGTTTTAGGATTGAAAATTAATTTTAGGTGCTCATTATGGAGAATAAAATAAGGATTCCATGATTAATATTCCTTCTAATGTATTATGACCCCTGTATTCCAAAGACACTAGGTATTTTTAGTTTTTTTTGTGTTAATAGATATTTATGTTAATAATTGTGAAATAATATGTATAGAAAAGTTTTTGTGACTATATTATATCAAATCCAAAATTTATATATTTAAGTGAACAGATATGTATTTCCATAGGATAAATATGTCAAACTTATCATGCACTTGAGTTAGGTTTAGTTGATGTTCTAATTAATAGGACATTAATCCTACACAATCATGAATCATGAAGTGGGAAAAGTACCAAAATCTAAGGTTTAACATATTCAAAACTATATAGAAATATTATATGTTGATATTAAAAGAAACACTTCATATCCATTTTGAAACTAGAATTTTATTTAATATTGTAAGTATATATCTTATATTAACTATGAGATTTATCAATATATTATTCAATAAAATATTTTTTCTCTGTCATGTAATGCATAATATTGAGTCATAGTTCTTTATATTAACCATCTTTATCCAAGAATGATGGTGTTCTCAATCTCATCCCATTGAGATCTTTATATGGGGCCATCTGAGTACTTCAGTTTAAAATTTTATTGCATGATAATTAAACTAATAGAATATGATGATCCCAACCCTCATTAAATTCTATAGAGTAATCTGTCAACATTCCTTTTTGTGTAGAAATTCTATTTTTATATTTTATTTTCTTCTAGGGTTATATGTTTTACTGAAGTTGAACTAAATATTTAGGGCATGTAAAAGGATCATTTATAACACAATGATAAACCATAGATGAAAATAAAATACGATCGAATATTTTTCCCCATAAAACCTCAAAATATACATTAATAATATCATAACCTATTGGATGAGTGAAAAATCATCTAAAATATAAATGATGTGAGCAGTCATGGTGACTCAATCCACTATATGTAATGTGGTGTAGTTTACTTTAAATGTATTTATAAGGCTGGTAAAAAATTCGATATTTATTTTATCCCATTTAAAAGATTGTATATTTATTACATCCCCCACTCCCATATATTTTTTCACTCTCCATTAACTTTTTAATATATAAATAATTTATGTTGTTCTAATAAATAATTGTCATAATGTTTTATAAAGTGAAGAGATCTCAAAAAAGGTGTTACATCTTTATAGACCCACGGTGGAAGGATATAGATAATATATATGAATAATTATATAGATAATATTTTCTTTAATGTCTATGGAAGATAGATTATTTATATAAATTTTAGAAATTCATATTTTTGAATATAAAATTCTTTAGGAATCACTTCATTTGTATCTCTCAGATGAATTTTATTATCCAAATCATCCCTTTGTACACTCTTGAAATAATCCTTGATAGATTATTTTGGAAAGAATTTAGGAATGTAATAATGCCTTAAATACCTTTATAACCTCAATATCAATCATTTATATATCCAAAAAGATAGGTTAAATCTCAACCATAATCATTTATTGGTTAGTAGGTTTGTTTTTTCTAAGAGAGTTGGATTCCCCATTTTCTTTTTTAGGTTGGAAATGTATTGGGAAAGCCTAGTCGTTGATTAATGAAAACTATTATTCATTGATATATTTTGAAATCCACTTTGTTAATATATAATTTAAAATATTTTAATTAGTATATTTGTTAGTTTTTTCTACATATTTCTAATTCCTCAAAATTATAAATAAAAAGATCATAGTTTCTAACTCTAAATAATGTTATGGGTAAATATTCTCATGAGAATTAACTTTTCATGGGATATAATATATTAAATTATATTTTTTCATTATTATACTACCCAATCCATTTATTGATGCATAAATATATATATCATAAACCCATATTCACTTGAGGGTAGTGAGAGAATAGTTTTAGGGAATACCCACTTCATGATATCCTTAAATAATTTTTCAAACTCATTTATCCACAAAACCAATACTCCCTTCAATAAAATGTTACTTATTGGGATATAAAATCTTAAAAAATCTCTCAAAAAACCAATTTAGTACCCTTTTAATTTCAGGAAACTATAGAAATCCATGAAACATATTTTTTGGTAATTCTTCAATCCAAATTTTAATGGTAGGGTCCATAAATATTCCATTTCTTCTGATCAAATTATTTTAGAATTTGACATGTCTAATCGAGAATTAAATCCTTGTAAACATTACATACAACTTATTTATCATTATGTTTTTCTTTATGTAATATCATTCTTCCCAATTTATTTCATTCTATTGAAGTTAAAGTTAATATCATCAACAAAAACAACCTAAATTTATATAGGTCTCCTCTTTAGACTCTATCTAATAGATCCATAAATATTTATAGGGTTTTTTTATAACCGAATAGTAATACTATAAAATTATATTATCAAAATATTGAATAAAATGTCATGTTTTTAATATCATCTATCTTCACCCTAAATTCATGTTATCATGTACCATGATCAACTTTTGGGAATTATTGAGGTCTATGAAATTGAGCTATCATGTCCTATATAAATGGTAGTGGATAATTTTCCTTTATCATTACGTTATTAATCTCTTAATACATGATAAAAATCAATATTGAAATAGTCTTCATCTTGAAAAATAGAACCAGTGCACCCCATGGTGAAGCATTAAGGCATATAAAACCTTTAACTAAATGTACATGTATTTTACTCTATGACCCCTATAAATCTATAATGCACATCTCATATGGGATCTTAGATATAAGAATCAAACCATATATTTTTTTCAATTTGGGACTCTAATCATAATATCAGGGAAGAAAATACAATTCATCATGGGATACATTAGTATTCATCAATAACATGCACATCTTCATGGTTGATTATTTCATTTTTGTAAAATATTTGGATAAGATATTATTATTATTTTTTTATAAAATTATATACCATCAAATAATGTTATAATATAAACTCATAATATTACTTGTATTTTTTTATGAGCATATTATGGTTCTTGATATGAAATGATATATTTTTTCATGTAATTTCTTGTGAGATATATATAATTAGATTCAATTAATGGATAATATAACATCAGATTATATTAAAGGAAGAATTTTCAATTTTTTCTCAAATATTACCACAAATTCTATCATAAAAAGTAGTTTAATTATTTTCTTAAAATGATAACACCACAAGTTTCTTTCACATACTCGTCTTCTTTAAGATTTTGGGTATTTATTTTAGTAGTTATAAAAAACAAAAAGGATATAAAATAATTCATAAAAGTATAATTAATTAAAAACATCACCCATAATGATTGAATTTAAATTTATAATTCTCTATTTATTTTTATTGATTATATTTCCCACCATTTAATATAGATGAAATTTTTAATCATAATTGAAGTAAATAAAGTAAAACAATTTAATCATGTAAGTAAATTAATTTTAATGTTTTATACTATGATATCCCAAAATTTATCCTAGGATTCCCATCACTAACCTCATTCCAAAATTAACTAAATCACTCTCTGATACTAACTATGTAAATCAATATCTTAGATAAATGTTTATTAATTCATTTTTAATATAATTATTCATAACAATAATTTTACTCCCAAATTTTTTTTGTTTAGTTAGTTGGGAAAATTAGGTTCTTTAAAAATCAATATATATGAATATATATTCAATATTAATATCCTTTTCATGTCCCTAAAAAATTATTTCATAATCTTTTTATCACATATAATCACTTAATGATATGCATAAATGCATGAGTCAGCTCATATCCCACTAAGGGAATGCAATAATATGGATGAAATGCGATATGAATCAATATGAGTATGTAGCTGAGGATAATAATCCTTATCATACCCGAAAAATAAGAGCATAATAATATGGATCCTGAATATTAGACATGGAAAATGAAACATAAATGATATTTAAACAATGAAAACATTGTAGATGACACATAGAATTTGAACAATCATATGATCATGGTAACAAATAACAAATGTTTAAATAACCAACTATTTACGATGCGAACAAATCTTTCATAATATTTATATATATATAACTATATTATGTCTATGAGATATAAAATATTATAAAATTACTTCAAAATCTATATAATATTAGACACAACCATAACATTCTAATTTTCTTATAAACTAATTTTCCACAAATAAAATAATTATATCCCAGTCTTATACATGAAATGAAGTAATGTAAATTAAATAAATAGGGATTTCATAAAATTTATAGTAAATTATAAACTTATAGGTTAATAAAAGGATAAGAGAAAAAATATTATTGGATATCAAAGTGTTTTATTTTTCAATTTTTTATTTCATGAAGAAGGTAAGAATAAGAATAAGAAGAATAAAAGTGAACATTGGAGAAAAAATAAAATATCAATAATATTTGAATCATGGCTAGGATTTCAAATTAATTAACATGATCCACTCATATCCCATAACGAACAATAGTGAATGGAAATAAAGAGTAATTTAAAATTTATATTAGAATAATCACAATAGAATGATGGATAAAGAGTGGATAAACCCAAAAGAGAAAGGAATATTTATTGTTTATGCACTTGGGTGCGTGGGATGGTTTTATTGTTTCTCAATGTGAATATAGAAGTTTTATTTTTTACATCACTATATTTATGGCCCTAATTTATTATGGTTGTTAAAAATTTGTATTACATTAACGAACTGTTCAGATTTGGTATAATTCTAAAATTTCACAGGAAAATCAGATGCATTTTGACCATTTTTCCATGGATCACAATTTCTCTTCAGTCACCCAAATTATGAACACCATCCTAATAAATCATGAAAGGATTTAAGATTCAATATACACCCACCTTCAAGGTCTTGACATAGTTAAAAAATTATTTAAATAAATTTATAAAAATTGAGTGATTCTATTTGTGGATGTAGTGTCGATTCTTTGATTTCTAGATGGTCAGTCAAACTATGGGAATATTAAAATAAAGTGTGCAATTGTAAAACGGTTTGGACCAAATGAACAATATTTTTTGTTCATAATTTAACTAACAGTGAACCTTTACCAAATACTATTGAATAGAAATCCACATACCTTCCACCTACTCCCATAACCACCCTCTAAGAACAGATAATTTCCCTCTCACAAACCCATGAAATTGTTGGTTATCGAATTAATAATCAATTGACCATATGAGGGGGAATAAATTATATAATAGGTATCTATCTTGGTGGATGTAGAGATTGAAAATAATTCCCATAAAATTTTAGAGTGTTCTTCTTAAAATGGAATGTAATTTCCCTCTTATTATTGATGTAATGAAATTATTTGGTAAGAAGAGATTGTTTTTTATATTTTTATTTCAGGAGTAGATGATAACTTCCATATTTTTGGGTTGTATATGATAATGGTGTATTATTAGGTATAATTTTGGATTGTTATTTTTTTGAACTTTTATTATTTTCCATTCATGTTTTTTGTCTAATCATTATTCAATTCATTGGGTACATTGTATTAGACCAAGACCAACATGTGTAAGGATATCTAATGAATTTAATAAAAATTGTACCTAAGACCATTAGGTTTAATAACCATCATCATTGGTTTTATCTAAAAGAATATTCAGAAAATTAACTATCAGGATCAGAAGCTAAAGTCAAGGAATTTAATTTACCCCTACCAGACATAAAATTTTTCAATACATTTTAATCCCATAGGTGGTTATTTATTATAAAAAATATAACACTCATCAAGGTACCATCCCAATTACCTCTATTGAGGGGCACAACCCTAAAACATCATCTTTATGAAGTGATAAAACCAATGTATTTAATTATATTTTCCCTGATGTAATCCATTAGAAGGTTCAAACTAGGGTCAACTGAAAAATTGATTATTTGTAAAATTAATGAATTTTTTTAAAGATTGATGGTGCCTAGCCAGAAAACCAGGACACTATAAAAATTAAATAAAAGAGTTACAAGTGTCTAAAAGACGGAATCATATTACAATATCTATTATGAAAGGGAAGTAAGTCATCAGGGAGTTCATCAAGCCAGGTAATGTCTTGATTGACTCCTTTGTTTGCAAGACCATCAGCAACCATGTTAGCTTCACGATAAATGTGAGTGATGATGTAGTTGGTGTCTTGAAGAGCACGGATGTAGTCCATCCAGCGAGTGGTGATTGACCATGCCAGATGTATCACACCATTCCAAACGGCTTGCACAATATTGGTTGAATCACTCTAAATCCATAGGTTGTTCCATCCATGTTGTTTGGAAAAAGAGACGACATGAATCATACCCATCATTTTAGATTACAGAGATGGAGCAATGCCACAAATACCATAAAAGCAACCAACGATCTGACTAGTGTGATTTCTGAAGACAGCGCCACAACCTGCAGGACCAAGATTGCCTTTGGAGGTTCCAACCACATTAACCTTAATCCATCATGGAAGAAGTGCACACCAGAAGACCTAAAACGTGCGGTGTGGTTGGAAAAAGTTTCTGGAAATGCGTAATTGAAGAAGGATGCTAAAGTCTTGCACCGTGTTGTTGTAGTGGGCCATTTGGATCGAAGGAGCTTCGCTAATGGCAATGAAGACCCGAGTTTTACCTGCATTAAGATTGGGTGAGAATTTATTATGAATAATAGCATTTCTATCAAACCAGATCACGTGGTGAAGTTCAGAAACAACAGAAAGAAAGATGTTTTTAATTTGTTGAGAACTATTAAGATCCACACATCTTTTTAATTGGGTTTTGGTAGAGTCATGCATCCTTCATCTGCAGTAAAAAATATGAAAAATATAATTCCAAAGAGAAGAAGCTGTGGCACAAGAAACAAATAGATGATTAGCATCTTCTCTATGTTGATTGCCGAGGATGCATTTAGAACAGAGTTGAAAATGAGATGACTATAGAAGATCATTAGTGGGACGTCTGTTATGAGCAAGGCACCAGATAAGAGTAAATCGTGAGGGTTTTATCCAAGGTTTTTCAAAACATTTTATCCACCCAAAATCATTATCAGAATTGAAAAATAAGTGTTTGTAAAAGTTTTTAGAATCAAGCATACCATTGTGAGCAGGTTCCCAAACTAAGAAATATTTAGCATTTGAAAATGGATAGTTATCAATGTCATTCATAATGTTAGCAGGAATATGATCCTTACAAGAATTAATAACATCTCTAATAGAGAGGTTGGTGTTCCCAGAGTGTTGGTCAAGGGAAACCCAGGAAATTAAAGGAGCACCAGCCTAGTTATCTAACCAAATGTTCAAGGAGGAGTTTCTAGAGGCCATCCAACTAGAGTTACTCATGATGGAGGAAATGGAATGCTTCAAGGATGGCCAGATAGAGGAGGCAAGAAAGGAATTATTTCCTTTTTATGTTTCTGAAAAAATATTTTTTTGAGGAAGTCGATAGACTCCGAGTTATTATAGAATAAGTTCCAAGTGAGCCTAGCCTGTAGAGCCTCATTAAAATGTTTGATATTTGTTATGATGATACCTACTTTCTCAATTGGTTGAAAACATGTAGACCATGGTATGGTGACAAGTTTTCGTTCCACGGTGCTACCATTCCAAAACAATATTTTTGATTGAGGTGTTCATTTTTTTAATAATACTAGTAGGCCAATTGTAAATTATCATAGAGTAAACCATTTTAGAGACAATTTTGGATTTGACCAAACATATTCTACCTACCATAGAGAGAGATTTAAATTTCCACGAGGAAAGATGGTTTGTAATTTGACTAGAAATTTCAAGTAAATGACAGGATTTGGGTCTTCCCCAAAATATGGGGACACCTAGGTACTTGAAAGGCTGAGAACCCTTTTGTATACCTAAGGTGTTTATAATGTCACATTTCCTATTAGATGGAAAAAATTTTCCAAATTAAATATAAGATTTGTTCCAGCTATTCATTTGACCAGAGACATCCTCATAGTGTGCAAGGGAATTATTGAGAGTATGTATATTTCTATTATCACCTTGAAGAAAGAGAAAGATATCATCATCAAATAACAGGTGAGTAAGAGTGTTTAGATTACGAGAAACATGGATGGGTTTGAGTATGTTTTGATCAACCAGATATGTGAGTTGTCGGCTAAGATAGTCCCCCGCAATGGAGAAAAGGACGGTAGAAAGAGGGTCCCCCTACCTGACACCTTTTGTACATTTAAAATAACCCATGGGAGAACCATTAATTAGAATGGAGATGGAGTCCGAATTGACTAAAGAACGGATAGTAGTGGTAAAAGCATCACTAAAACCATTGACAATAAGATAACACACATATTAGGAAACAAACAATGTATGATGATGTTATGATGTTATTCAAAGTGGGATTAACAAGAAAAAGAAAATAAGAATATATAATTCAAGGTATAGAATAATACTTAAAAGACCAAAGGATATCCCTAGTAGCATCATGAGAACTATATTAGTCCTTTTCTCCCATACTCCACCATATTATATAAAATCATCCATTCATAGCCTAATGATTCCATGTGTCCTTACCTGTATCCATGAAGTCTATCCCAGTTCCAATCTATGGGCCACATGCTAAGAGTAAAATTTCGTAGGCCACCACAAATGGTTTTTAGAACTATCCAGTACATTAAAATAAAATTACCATTGTGTTGTTATAGTAAGTAAACAAAGTAAATAATCAAACCATGCTTGTCCGGGTACCACATATGATTCATGTTCGACACTACCTTCTTTGACCTAAGTGTGAATGTACTTGAACATATTTCATTATACATCTGTAATATGTAGACGTACGAATTTTTATATTTACATCTATAGGTATGTATCGAAATACTTGACATAACCCAAGGTTCAAAACCTAGTAATCAATGCATAATTCTAGGTAGGATTCATATTTCAACAGGGGAATCAACCACATCATTTAACCTTGATTGTGGAATATCTACTCCATTTATAGTCAATCAATGATGTGAAATTTCATGTTAATAATCCTATTAATGGAAATATTAAAATCATGTCCAATGTATCGATAAACTATGAGGAGCATATTTTCCTTCATCTAACATCAAGGGAGAATGAAGCATCATGTAAACAAATTTCCATAACTATTTCATAGTGACTATATTCCATGGTTTTATATTCAAAATAATAGTTGAACATTTAATGTAATACTTTCTCATAAATCAATATATGGTTCCTAACCCTTTTATCATTACCTTTAATTAATCTTATCATTTTAAATAGAAACCAATTTAAAGCCACTTAAATAGTGGTTTGGTCACTAGGCATTTAACTGAACACATCTAAATGGGAAATTCTAGATGAGGATGAAAAACGTTGAATAATTGATGGGTCTAGGGATGTATCTATATAAATAATTGAATAATTAATTAAAACAAAAACACATTTTAAGAAGTGATAAAGTGAATCATCTAACATGTGGTGTAATAAATCATTATAAAGACACCTAGGATTTTATGGAAAGTGTTATAAAACCTACCATATACCATTATATAATTCCTCATATGATATCATCTTCATATTTGGGATATAATGTGAGAAATTAAATAAATCATACAAATATCCTAAAATTAAAGAATATGTGCTCACATTGAAATAACATTCCAATTGGGAATGCTAAATTTAGAAAAGAAGAAACAAGATTGATATTTATACCAAGTGTGATACCTTGAGATGAATAGTACTTGAATAAGGGGTTGTATAGAGAATGTATCTCGAATTCAAGGCGATTTCCAAGGGAGAGATATCAATAGATGAGGCGTTGTTCATTTATAGGAGGATGAAGGGAGATATATTTTCGTGGAAAGGGAGGAAAAAAATTAATAGTTCATTATTTTTTAAAGAGGTTCATAGTTAGTATAACCATGCACTAACCATGTTCCATTAATTTCCATGGTGGTAATTTCATCGCACTTATTGGAACATGGTCATAAATCATTGCACCACCCATGCATGTTTACTATCCAAGAGTCGTACCCCCGGTATTCTTGGTGCTTGGTTAAGAGAAACCATTTGCTAATAACTCAAATGAAACCTACAATTTTTTATATAGTTTTATAGAAATTATTCTCCTCTCATATAGTTAAACTAACCACACACCTTCATTCTTGGACCACATGATTGAGAGACATTATTACTAAAAACTATGTGCCAATAATGCTTCGATATCAGTTTCTCTAGAAACCTGATAATTGGGCTCTACAAAATCCCCAAATACCACCAAACACTTCGTCAAAATCATAATCACTTTTATTTATATATAATGGAAGGTTCAAAATAAAATATAAAATATCATCAACTATTTTGAAAAATTTAGATCTTAAAACCTAATCTCCTTAAAACAACACATCCCAGAGTTTCCCTTACCAGAGTTGTTGAGCATAATCTAGGAATTACTCTCACCACTAAGTAGGTACATCAACCTCTTACTCCCCTAACTCATTATAAAAAAGGATGTACTTATATAGAACCTATAATAGAGGTAATAAACTACCTTATACATCATTTTCACTTTAATCATTGATATGCATAAGATACTCCTCAAAAGAATCATCAACATCTAACTCATCCTTTTTAGGATGAGGGAAATAAGCTAGATCTATGTGATAAATATGAAACTAAGAATTGTGAAAGGCATCATGTATATCCTTGTATCAATAAGGGGGTTCTATCCAAAAAGAAATTTTCATAAACCTCTATATATATCAAATGGTATGAAGAAAATGGGAATTAATTTCCATGCCTCTTAATTTATCGATGATTCAATCTACGTGATCCATGAAAGGAGAACTAGCATCAAACATCAAACTCTAGAGGTTGGTGGTGATGATTCGTATAAAAATTCTATGTATACTAAGATATATCGGTAATATTTCTAATCATATATAACTACTCAGAAGTCTCCTGATCACGATGAGGTTGTGATAGTATAACTTCTCCTTCCTCAATCTAGACAATGATTGAATGGAATTGTCTATCATATAGGGTCTTATAAGGATCTGTCTGTATATTAACATGGAATCAATTGTTATAAAAGAAATTAGAAAGGGTTATGTATTTTTCTTGAGAACCTATAAAATCAAAGATACATTCTCGATTAATGTCTGCTAACACCAATATAGTATGGTTAGAATGACAGAGGGTCTGGTGGTGATAGGTTGTAATAAGTAGTACCTGTGATCCCAAAGACTTTAGAAACTCTTTCCAGATGAAAGGCCTAAAATGAGTTTCCCTGTCTGATATAATAGTACAAGGGATAACATTGAGTATGATAATATCATTGACATAGAGCCTCACAAGCTCATCTACTAAGGAGGTCTCCCTAATAGGTAATAATTAATCACCATTTTTCAATATATTTATGATCACCCTTACAACTTCACCACCCTTAAGTGATATAGGAAATATTGTCATGAAATTAAATTTAACTTTATCCCATTTAATCTCTACAATGGGAAATGGATATAAAAGTACCACAACATAGTGGTGTTTTACCGCACCAATTTATAGGTGGAACCCTGAGTAATGAAACTAGATATATCCATTTTCCTACATGGGCACCTATACGACCAGCATAAATCATAGTACATATTGGTAATACTAGGATGTACTACCCCCATAGAGGTAGGATATTCTTGCATCAAATCCACTTGCATGTTTTTATGATCCCTTAAATTCCTATGAATGTGTAAGATATCATCCTCATCAACAACCCACCTAAATAGTGGGTCCTTTCTTGAAACACTCTCCCTTAGGAGAATGACATAAGGATCAAAAAACTATATCATCATCTCCTGATCTAGAAGTGATTATCTCATCAATAATGATGCTAGTAAAGGCTGACCATAATGTTTCTACCCCTCTAAATGATTATGATAAAATAAGGCCATCAACTACCAATCACTTCTGGCATCCAGAATTATTTGTTTCTAGACCTTCCTACTCAAAGTATCATCCACTATAGTTCCTTTCCCGAATGTATAAGAATGATGAAAATAGAAATATTATAGTTATTTTCCAATCTTCAATGTGTATGATTCAAATCACACTCAGTGAAATTGTATTTTATTATTTTTTTGATCTTCATAAAAAACCAAATCACTCTCCCAACAAATAACAACTTCAATAGTACAAGACATGAAACATAGTTTCTTGTTCGAGATCATGTATTTGTTAATTCCATTCATGAGGTCCACACCGGTGAGACATTTATGCCATGGATAGATCAACCTACATAACAAAAATCTCTTAAAACTATGCCTAATTTAACATAATAAATTTTATATCCTCTTCCAGACTATAGAAGAGTCAGGATTGACACTAAAGTCAATCTTTTTTTTCTACTCATAAAAGGATTTCATACATGATTTGAACCATAATATGTTAACCCTCTTATTTTTAATCCCCATAAGAGTTGATGTAAGAAATGATATGTTTTTCATAAAATTCATATATTACCTAGATAAACCTAATAAACTCTATATATTGAACAAAATTATGGCTTAATCACAAGAAATAATGGATTGTACCTTCTCGGGTTCAACAGATACTCTAGACTCTGTTATAATGTGACCATGAATGTGATGTTTATCAATATAGAAATTTATTTATTTTTGATTGGTATATCTCAGTGTGTGCTATACAATATCAAGTGGTTTTTTCATGATTGTGGTGAGTCTATGATTACAAAAACATGTTTTCCATAAAAATGATCACAAAATAATATAGACATGGGTGGAAGTACCGATTAATTAGATACATATAAATTGATGGTACATTCATGAGAGAAAAAAATAGTAACAAATACTCATAAAAGTCATATCTACTATAGAATCATATATGTGGAATATCTAATGTTCTAACTCACACTTGTTGATTAAAAAAACTCAAATCAATATTTGAGAAAAACCAATCCACTCAGATCTAGTCGAAGATGTCATAAATATGAGGCAATATATATGGAATCAAAACTATAAGGCAATTCAATTTTTTGTAATTCATATAGATGTGGAGGTTTCCATCTACCATATTGGTGAAAAAGACCCGTGAACCCCAAGGAGACATGATGGGTCATATAAAACCCTTCTCTTCTAGGCCATCAACTATCATTGGTGTTATTGAAGATCAGTTGGAGCCATTCTTTATGGAGAAATAAACACTTGTTCTCCTCCTATAACAAGATAAATAGTAACTTATAACACTCTCATTGGAGGTAACTAATAAAATTAATTAAAAAAAACTACCGTAAAATCTAATATAGGAGAAATACTTATCTTACATGATACATGATAGCTCAAAAAATTATTTGGAACCTAGGTTTTCACTCAACCCATCCCACAATACCTTGGTCCAACTCAACTTTCTTGTACATACCATTCACCATTGTGAATATAGTTACAATTCGTAGTTGATGTGAATGAAATGATATGATATTAAAAAATCAACAAGATCATGGAATGGAACTTACCAGTACATCAAGAGAATTATTTTCAAAGCCTTTCATATTGAGTGAAAAAGGGTTCGACATGAATTTTTTTTGGCCAATCGCAAGGGGGGACTCATTTCATTGGTTTATACTTTATGATCACACTCCCAAATGAGTATCAAGAGTCATCATCCCCAAAAAATAATTAATTTCAATACTAATGATGGCCATGATAGTCACATAGATAAAGGATTGTGATTCCCCTGTATCAAATAATCCAGATACAAATGTTGAGGCTACCAATATCATACCTCAAACTGTAGAAGACCGAACACACTTATCATGAGGTATTATATGAATTGAATATATATTTCCTAATCCATAACCCTTATATACAACCTAAATATCCCATGTAACTATACTCATCTATTTATGTAACTCCAATGTCCAGCTCCATCAGCGATGACCACCACCTTGGTTGGAATGGTCTATAGTACTCTAGCTTCCTTCATGATACAAAGCTATAGATCCCACTCAGGTGGATAGAGTTGGTGTAGATCCTCTTACACTAGGTTTTGGAGGAAAGAATCTAGAGAGTAACTGAATATATAATATTCTACAGCTATCTCGAACCATAACTAGGTCCCTATTATATTAGGGATATATATGGATTGGATTCCCACATGTGTTGCATATCACATAACTATCATTGTGTTCCATATGAATTCCACCACCAGTACAAGAAGACTCAAAGTGACACTTCCAGCCACTTGATGAACCATTTTCATACCTCGATACTCTACCATCAAGACTCATACCATTCATTTCCATTGGTTTTCTATTTGTGATAAGGACTTGGTTTACTATTTTAGAAATAATAATCAAACAAAATATATTAACCTAAGATCAAATAAAATTTAAGATCCCATCCTTAAAACATATACACCTAGATATCTCTTCTCTAAAAAGTTCTAGTGAAAAAAAATGATTAAGATTAATGAAGTGAGATAAGTAACCCATCACATACATTCCAGCCTACTCTATATGGATGAAATATCTTTCCTGGTCAATGATTAGTGTTTGAGAAAAAAATAACACATTAAAGGAAATATAGACGTAAAAACTAGACATATCTAAATGATGATCTAATTGGATAATAATATCCCAGAAATAGTTGGTAGATACTAGTGGAATATATGAAGTGAGCTTTAATATCCATTCAATATGTATTTCCAGATGCTTAAAAATAGATAACACTAATTCTAGTTAAGTATCAAATCTTGGGGGCGACCATCCCCCAAGAGTATAGGTGGATGCTGCTACTGGAACTCTCACACCAACTTATCCATATAAGAGTTAGGTCATAGATACCATAGTATATATTTCACTATAAATAATAAATTATCTCAAAACTGAGAATTTTCACCTAGATGAGGAATAGTTAGAGGTTTTCCAGGTGGCACTAAAGGAGGTAACATTGGTGGTGTAGGTCCCACCACCCTCAGAACATGGTTATCACCACTTTCATTTCAGTTTACCCCTGTAAATCATGGAGGCAGATGTCTAAAATGCTAAACACATGCCCAAAAAATGAATTTATAAAAAAAATCAACGATAATGATTTGGGGTAGGTATATAACCTTCCCATATAAAACTCTTTGCCAATAACTATATTCTCATAAAGTCAGGTCTAGGTTACAAAAATGGATATTAAGGATCATGAGAGACCCTCCCACCAACAACCTATAATGATAGTTCTGGGCCAAGGTCTCATATCTTAATCAATGGGGTTCTGTTATATATAGTTTTAATTAAAATATATATAAGAAAACACCATTTATGTTTTAATCTTTAGACCATTTAATAGAAAAAACTTCATTGAAATTTTTAAGAATAAATAAGTTCATATTTTTTTATAACATGGTATTGTCTAATGAGATACCATTATTATGTTTTAAAGACCTATGATTTATAAGTTATAATTAACACATAATGTATCTACAAAAACCCTTTACATTTGGGGTTAGAATGTTATAGGTACATGTGTGATAGTTTTAATAGATGGATCATCATTCCCAATTTATAGAGGCTCCAAATCTATAAATTTAAATATATATCCTTGTAATCACAACTAACCAAGGTATGAAATCTTGTAAACAATGACTTATATCTTAATCTTATTAAAATTGGTTAGATATGGTTCCACAATCAATATAGGTAGGAAATCCCCACTTTTGATGATGCAAGCACTATAAATAACCAATTTATCCTTCCCTATAATAGAAATCATTGGAATGTGTATATACATCATCTAGTTCATACACAACAACAAAAAACATTAGAGGAAATAGAAGAAATAAAGTAAAAGAAGCATGGAGTATGAATAGAAAGAAAATCTCTACATTTTTACAACAAGGAATGAGATAATACCATTTTCCATACTGATACAAGGATATAAATATAATCCATTAAAATTATGTAAATAGACACTATAAATATTGTCTGTCACCCATCAGTGAAATCATTACAACCACATCAAATGAATATAAGAACAATAAGTATGTTCCCATGTAATTTGGATTTTCAAGGTACTTGTGTTAGCTAATCCAAGGAATAGTTTCTTTACCAAATTTCGGCACATTATTTGTATTTTATTTACATTCTGAAAATTTTTATGAAAAAAGGAAAAATTAATTGATACCACATTACGATGTCTCGAACCAGATTTTATCGAACCTAGTTTTCCCCACGGGCTTAATTTTTCCTCATCTTATGCTAGAGACTTCCAACTTGCAGCGAGGGCCTATGAAGGTATGGTGAGGATACTATACCATTTTTATTAGTGTAGAGAAAAATAGAGATATACAAAAAAATAATTGTAGAGGTAACATAATGAAAAATATTTACATAAATCATCCCGATAAAATAATCTCATAAGAGTAAACAATAATACAAAACATAACCCATGACACATATAGAAGATTATAATGTTATGATGCTATAAAAAGTGGGAGTAAAGGGGACCAAATAATAGGATCATATATTGCACATTCTAAAAAAATAAAAAATACCAAAGGATATCCCCAATATCATCATATAGTGTGATTAAAACTAAGTAGGACACCATCCATAGTGTTAATCACTATATATTCTATGAATATAAAATGAGCAGTGTGAAAGTAAAACAATAAGTGACAACAATTAAATAAACCCTTATAGTATAGGTTTATCATTACGTACCCATAAAACACTACCTGCATCAATATAATATAGAATTCATCTGAACAAGTGTAATGATATAAATGAAATATGTTGATTTATAAAAGTATATATATACATATATTGGTATATATACAAATATCGATGATGAATCAAGATTCATAACCTAGAAATCCATGTATAATACCATAGAGGTTTCATATTTAAATAAGGGAACCAACCCCGTCATTGAAAATGGAATACATGATTTCATATCCATCAATTCCCAGTAAATGATGTGAAACATCATGTTCAACGTCCTATCCAAGGAAACATGAAACATCATTTCCAATTCCTAATAAATAATTAAGAGTATATTTCCAACATCTAATATTAAGGGAGTGTGAAACATAATGTCCAACACTTCCCTTAACTGTGTTACAACAAAAATATTCAAAGGTTATATATTCAAAATAATAGTATAACATTTCATGTAATACTTTATCAAAGAAAATTATATTTTTCTCAACCATTTTAAAATTTAATTTAATTATTTGTGTCCATTTAAAATAGGAAGCATTCCAAAACCACTTAAATGGTGGTTTGGTCATTGGGAATATAATTGAACACATGAAGCAAGGTCTATTGTCACCTATTGAAAGTTTAATGATCCAGTTTATTGCTAATGTGTATAGTGATACTCTGGTTGAATCCTCGACGAGGGTATAAATTTCGGAGTCGATTATTTCTATTTTTTATTTTTAATGGGTTTTTGGAGAGGTTATGTGAAATGACTTATGGATAAAGTTTGATTTAAAAATTTAAGGAATATTGAGTTAAATTAATTCTTGGGTGTTTAAGAATCCTATATCCTTGATCATTATTTTATATTTCCTTAAATTAATACACATATGACAATATGATTTTTATTGGAATTCCAAAGTTCTAAGGCTTTAATATAATAGTAACTTAAATAGGGTTATAATATCAATAAATACATGTTTATGGTAGTTTATTAATGGTCCTATTAATCTTGGAATCAACACATTAAACAGAACATTTCATTTATCCATGGAATTTTCTGATTATCATAAATAATGTTAACTTAAACAATATTTAATGACAAAATGATCTCAATAACTTAGCATCCCCAAATTTTTATTCACCCAAACAGGGGATTTTATCACCCATTTATATTATTTTTAATATTGTGTATTTTGTTAAGGGTGATGTGTAAAAAATTGAAGATAAATAATGGTTCAAGATAAGACTAGTGTGCCAAACACACCCACGAATAGTAAATAAAATTATTCATGAACACTTGATTGAATAAGAAATACAAATAAGTGAATATTTTTAAACATAATCTAAAAAAACAATAACATTAATATTATAATATAGAAGGTTTATGAGAGTTGTATAAGATTAGGATGATGCATCTAGAAATCTTGAAATGAAATTGAAAACAACTTACATGATCACAATTGAAAACAATCAATGTACATGAAAATAAAGCATGGAGGAAAGGTATGTCAAGTAGAATCTCGAGTTTCAAAGGTCCTCCAATGCCTTTGGTAGGTAATTTTTCCTGAAAATTTATCCTACTCACTTATAAAGTGATAAAAAGTTTCAAAGAGAAAAGGGGAGTGTATTTATTACCCATGGTGGTTGATAGTTTCCATTCCAAAACCTCCCATTAAATTGGATTGCCATTTTGACTATTTAGAAAATAGAATATTGAGATATCTTGTTCTTCAAAGTTTTATATATGGTTTTTGATATTCCACCCAATTTTTTTTCATTGGTTGGAATTTTTTACCCAAAGTCATTGATGTTTTCCCAAACCATGTGCTACTATATAGAAATAATTTTTTTTACATTGTTTAAATGTGACTGGGTGTATGGAAGAAATATTACCTCAAATCCAGAAAATATCATATAAAAAATGATATCCTAAATATTTAATTTCTACCCACTATATTTTATATTAATTGGGACATTATATTGGGATAAAAATCAATAATTTTAACCTATTTTCAAGTCTCGGATGTAATTTTGAGATATAATTTGATGCATAGATTGGGCCCCTTCTTCATAGAGTTAGGACATAAAATTATTATATAGTTTTTATAGATATAGTAGAACCAATTGTGTATTTTAATCAAATTTGGGATCCTGTATTGCGCCTAAATATTAAATCATTATGGATAATCTAGCTTTCTCGATGGATTTAGTGGGTATTCTTGTGTGGTTCATATGAACATTTATATAGCTGAATTAGCCAAAGATCCACTTGAATGATTTGATGAAAATTGACATAGGAACACTAAAAAATATTAATCACATAATTTAAAAAATTAAATTGATATTTATAATTAAAATAGTCAAAATACATGAATCTGTATTAATTCAAGAAATGATTACCATTTTTTTAATATTAATATAAGGGAATTTCACATCCTATATGCACATTTCCTTGAAAATAGTAAGGGGAGGTGATAAAAAGTTATGAATAAATTAAAAACATAAACTCCAATACAAATATGATTGTTCATGTCCTAATGTATAATAATCAAAAAAAATATAAATCACTTTCTATCATAAGAAAGTATCTAAATTTTGTTTTCTCCAATATGGTGGGTAAATTATATGTTACTCATTCAGAATGAATTCCACTTAAAATTTTTACAACAAAAAATATAAAAAAATTATGTATTATTCTAAGAAGTAAAAATGGTAAATTTGGTGCTCAAAACTCACTCCTATCAAGATGATGTAAATTTATTGAAGAACGATCACTCTTTCACCAACCAAAATTGAAATCAAAAATATTTTTAAGGTATCTATGCTTAAATTAATTATCCTATGTTTCACATTAATCAAGTGGTATTTTAGGAGTTTTTAGTCAATATGGGATGGTAGGAATATAGTGGCCTAAATATTGGAAAATAGGGGTAAAACAACAACATGAAAATAATATTGAACATATTTTTTTTGAAATGATACAAAGAAGGATATGGAAACAAATATTTACAAGGGAATGAATGTGTGCATGAAGTCACAAAAGAGATATAAAATTTTTAGAGAATGAAAAAAATATGCACAAAACCCACAACTTCTCCTAATGACACATGAAATATTACACTCATCTCCCAACGCTTGTTTCATCTCTTCATGATACTAATTTTAATAGTTATTACAATATAATAGTTTTAGGAAGAGTGATTTTTATACTTCCAAAGACATTACCCATTTTTTTGTTTCATTTTTTTTCTTCATATTTTTCAATTTTTTGTAAAATGTTCAATAATGTTTTTAAAAAATAACGTAAACATGGATCCATTATCAAAAATCCCCAAATGAAAAAATTTACCCCACACATAAATGGATTATTTACCTCAAACAGAGGATTAAATATGGAAAATAATGGAAATGGGATGAAAAATTAAATCCATTCCACTTAATTTGAATTTTAATAATTAATGTAAAGGAAATCCATGTAGATTTTGGATGGGAAATGGTTTTGGGCTTGTAATGTGGGTAAAACATGAGGTTTCTCATAGGCTTTAAGTGGATTTAAAAAGGAGTATCAATATAAGGGTAATGAGAGAAAATTTAGATATTTTTATTCTCGTTGGTTTATTAAATGTCATCATAATATTATTGAACACCTAGGTAGGAAATTCATCATGAATTACCAAAAACTCTAGACTCACAAACTGGGGGGGGGGTGAAAATAACTCAAATGAAATGTTGACCATATTTTAGGTTGGAAATGATGATAAAAGTGTTCCTCACAGTAAGGGAAGAATCATTTTCCAATCAAATATTGGGAATTCAAAACACATTGATCTTAACATGATATATTCTATCCATGTTTACGATTAAAATATATTATATTTGAGATGAATAAAAGTATTTTGACTCACCAAAATGGTTAGACAAAATTTAAAAATTTAATAGTGAGTAATTTTATCTTTCTTTTTGTTTTTATATTTTTATATTTTTGTTTTTTTAAAAAACACCCACAAAAAAAGAAAAAAATGAAATTGTTGATGAAATAAGTGGTAAAAAATAGAAAGAGAGAGTGATAATGAAAAAGGATGACGAATAAGGAGATAAAGAGAGATAAGGATAGATAGTATGAGGAGGAGGAAGGGTGGGATATGGAGTTAAAGGTAATTTAGTGCCACCTGGAGGGGATCTGGTGGGATATTGTCTCTATCTAGGGGTGGGTATACTATAGTATTTGGGGATCTGGTGGAAGTTTATTAAATATATGGGGTGTGTGTCCTCTTACTATGATACGCTAAATTATTCCCATTAATTGTGAACTTACTTTTGGAAGAATTGCCTTAGACTTTTATTTCCCTAAATGAGTATAAAGTAGTAAAAATAAAATGACCTTCCTAATGACAATTAATATTACTTTAATGATTCCAAAATTTATAATTAAATACAATTACCTTTTTCCATCATGAAATACCTTTCTCAGGATTTTTTTTCAAGGAGTACCTTTTGTTTTTTATTGTATAAAATGGTTTTATCATAATAACCATGTTAAAACTCCTCAAATTAATTCATATTCAAAAATATATCCTCCCTAGATTTTTCACTATCAAAATTACAAGTTTTTATTTCCCAAAATGACTTATTTGGATTTCAACTAGTAAATTACATGTTTTATAATAAAACATGCATAAAATAAGACATATCAATTGGTTTTTTACTGTCATTTTGAAAAGAAAAAGTGGTTCCCAAATTTTTCAGGCTATTATTTTATTATGGGATTAAAAATTATATCAAGAACCCATTTTAATTATTTTTATAAAGATTTTCCATGTCATTTTTTTGGGGTGACATGCAGTTGACATTTAATGTAGAACCCCATTCTTTTTAAAAATAAGTTCCATTATTTGATTACAAAAATGGTTTGTTAAGTAACATACCAAGGCATGTTAAGTTCTAAATTGATGAAATATATATGTTTTGAATAATTTAATAATAGTATTTTCATCACCCATCCTAATGGGTTTGGAGTTAAGCCACCTAAAAAATAGTCATCTATAAGAAGAATGTTAGAAAATCCACTGGATGTGGGAATGGTCCCATAAAATTGATTAAAAACATTGAATATATTTCAAAATATTAAAGTATTTTATGACATTTCATTTCTATTGGAAATTTTAAAAAATATTATGAATGTGAGACATGATTGAAAACACTCATGTGAGTCCTTCAATAGAAAAGTTTAGAATAATCCCAAGTCAAATTACTTTTGGGTGGTCCTTTATGGCCCAATGTGGCCACCAAAAAGAATTGAGTTGTAGAATTATAAGATATAAAATTATCATATTCATCAACAAAGAACCTAATTAGAATGTAAACCCTAATTTTCCAAAGTTTATAATCTCCCCAAAAATAGTATTTTGAATCAATTATTAAATTCTTTTTTATTTTTTGATAAAATTCAGGAGGAAAAATATGAAATTAAATAATTTACAATTGGGGAATTACTTGGTAACTTTGGGGAGAGAGATGAGAGTTGATCCTTGGGAAATGTAGGGTTAATGATTTCAAAATGTGAATAATTGAAATTATACTCATTTTATTATCAATAGGGTTTACCTTTCTAGGTCTATCATTGATCTCATGGTAAAACACTTGGATAATTATTGTGAACCATTTAATTAATGGATTGGAATAAATTTTATTGAGTATGAAGTTAAATAATGAATATTTTTTAATAAAATAGATAAGAAAGAAATTTATCCAAAGGAAAAATCATATCTAGATACTCCTTTTCAATGATTGTGTAAAGATATTTTGTTTTATTTAGTGTTTTTATGCATAATATAATACATGATAATTTTTTTCTCTTCTTTGTGTAGTGGTCAAGTAATTAGGTGAATTTGTAATGATATTGTGTTTTATTCATTTTTTTTCATTAAAAGACTTCCATGGTTTTATTTATGATCAAACCAAGGTATATAGGATGTATTTAGGGGAATAATAAGTTATTTTACCATGTATTGATAGAAAAAATTGGATTTGGAAGTGTGAATATGAGAGGAGTGTGGTTGGACTTTTATAAGTGGAGGAGAGGACAGATATGGATTTTTTTAAAATAATCATCCATTGGTTGTGCTTTAATCAATTTGAAATATATATCTTACTCCACGAAATTATAATTAAAACTGAATCTTTATGAATAAATAACTAAAATATACTTTTAATGGATTGTATGATTCATAATAGAGTGAAAAGTATTTTCATCCAAATCTTAATATTTTCCAAAACCAATATAGTTTATACAAGTTATTAACCACTATACCAAAATAGTAACATCATTAGTTCATCATTAATATTTATTTTTCATATTTTTTAAGTAAAATAATGATTTATTAACCATAGAATCTTGTTGGCCAGTTGTAAGCACTAAAACCATGTCATCCATTAGTTGTGCGATCACGCCCATGACCTTCACTAGATGGAATGGATTGTCACACGATATATAGGTTTTCAATTTTCTAAAACCATATTAATATAATACCTTTAATTTTCCAAAATTTTGATGACCCATAATTACTAAAACATAAAATATAACATTAACAATAAGGGTTACCAATACCTTTTCTCTTAATTCAAAAAAATGTAATGGTATTCTTCCTCAAATAAGTTTTTCATATACTAATCCAATGGGTTGTATTCCAATAATGGTTTTCCTAAAATATCCTCAATAATGTTATATTCCCACCAATTTTTTTCAAAAGAGGTGTCTTATACTTTGAACATACGATAATCCTTAAAATCAAAACCCATGATGGTATCCATAAATCCAAAATTAATAATGATATATATTATTTTTATATTTTACACAATACTTATATGTTTCGTGATTCTTATAATCAAAATGAAATTAAATTTTTTTCCCTAAATATTAATTCTCGAATCCCTACACATAAATTTATTAAAACATTTATTAAAAAATAGTCCCCTATTCTATAGATTAATATTTATAATTGAATTTTTTTGAAAATATCTAGGTTCCCCAAATTTAAGATAGAAATTTATAAATGGATTAATAGGACAAAATTTATCTTGTTCCATCATACACTTTATTTTTACTCACCATTTCATTTGTTTGAGCACATATTTTTAAAAAAAATCTACCATTCCATTATAGAACATTATTGGGGTTCTCTTCCCACATTTTTAACATAAAGGAAATCAAGTATTCCTTCATCCACAGTCTCTACAACTTATGCTCATAAAGTACTCCACCATTCGCTTCATTGGTGATTCAGAGAGTTTGATAAGGTATAGTCTATTAATCATATATCGTGATAAATGGTTGGGAATAATCACAAAATAATTCAGTCTTATCATTATACCATTTGGTAGATCATAGTCACTATATTTTCCTTTATACTCAGTTCTAACATGATTCCTTCATGTTCCTACCATTGACTAAAACCAAAAAGAATTGTGTGAGAAAAAAATAATAATAGTGGAAAAACCATATAATTTTTAATAGGGTATCTGTATCATGAAATGTTATTTTCAATCATAGATAAACTGTATTTATCTTATGTAATTCATTATTATCATATATTAAAATACTTCATAATGGGTTGTAATGAAATTGTCAATTATTCAAAGTATATCCCTCGGGAGTGTCAAACTAGGTGCACAGTAAGGCTTGTTTTCAAATACCATATAATTCATGATTCAATATTTTGAATCCTTTTTTGGAGTTATTAACCCTAGGTATATCTCTCCTATTACCATATCCCCTTACAATTTTTGGATAGGGATGTTTTCCCAAGGAAAACTTGATGATCTGTACTTTAAAAAAAATATAGGACTTTTTGTACTAATCTTAAACGCATATGATAGGGTTAGGAACCCAATCCATGTTCTTCAAAATCTAGTTTCCAATATTTCTATTAAATATACTCTAATACCAAGTGTAAATACCTAAACCCTTATAGCCCAATGTCTGTGACCACTTTATCACATTAACATAAGATATGCGGAATCACATTCTAAATGACTAAATAGTTTATAAGATTTGGTAGTTAGATACATACATGATTCCAATATTACATTTTAATAAAATAATTACAACATTTTTTTGAAAATATCATTATTTAATCTAGCATATTATTACATATATTTCATAGTACACTTAGTTGATTTCTAGGAATAGAAACAAAATAAAGGTGAGATCAAATGTTCAATAAGGGTTAAGTATATCTGAAACTATCATGAGTCAATAAGAGTAATAAATATAGAAAGATAAATATATTAACACACATTCTATTAGAGTAATTTTACTATAACTATTAGATACGTGATAATCAAACTTTCATGTTAAAAAACGGAAAATAATTTCGATTTATTCAATAAAATGAGAATGAAATAAATCCAGAGATAATATCATTGATAAAATATCATGGATAATAACAACTAAATAATTAATTAAATTTTTTTTAATCATTAACATAATGATCTCATGAATCATGATACCTATACTTTCATTACCTTTCACAAGATAGTTTAAAACTATTGGGTAGATATATAATAGAAGACCATTTAACCAAGGATAACCACCAAATTCATCTCTTGAGAGAATAAATTCATCAAGGGGATGACTATAACTAGAACCCACCAATAACTACACATCCAAATAATTCCTTACATATAGAATAATATATTTAATTCTTGAAAGATATGTATTATAATTAAATATCCATATTAAATAAAGAATACATATTATCAATATTTCCCCAATAAATCAATTAACATTATAATAAAAAAACATATTTCTAATTGATATATATTTTAAACAATAATAATATCCCTGATACATAATATTGATATTTTTGTGGAATTTATGGTCTAAATTTCACAGGAAAGTGAATAACTCAAGGAAAAGTTAGTGACTACAAAAATGAATCAAGTGAATTTAAATACAAACATTGGTCAAAATAATCATAAAACATCCAAATAAGGAAGAATTATGGTATCAATAAAGCATATACCAAGTATATTATATTTAAAATATATGATTTCATCAATGATAAATAGAAAAACCAGAAAAATATATTTTAAAACATTCTTCATGGAAATATACTTTCACTTTAAAAATATATTTTAAAAAAGAAACATTTTCCAAAATATTAGCGAAACTATTTTACTTAAAATTAATATTTTATAATTACAAAGGATTATAAAATGAAACGTGAGGTCATGTGGGTAGGTAATTTAATACATTCCATATAAGTAAAAAAATATTCCTTTCACACTATTTTAAAAAGGGTAAAACACCTCATTTAAAGAAAGTTAAGAAGATTAATTTTAGTCTATTTTGTAAAAATTAAAATATGGGAAAGAATTTATTTAATAAATTTGTTGGATAGTTTAATTAAAATTTTTAGAACATTTAAAAAAATATGTTTTTAGAAGGAAAATGGATTTTGACCTAAGAGGGAAATGATTTCATATTTTTTTAAAAAAAATGCTCAATAATTTTAAGTACCAAAGAGATGAATATGGTCATATTATTTGAGAAAAATCATGAATAAATAGATGATAATAATTTGAAATTTTTTTATTATAAAATTAATAAATAACTTCATTCAATATAAATTCAATTATAAACCATCACGATTAAAATTTGATTGTGAAATAAACCCTTAATAAGATAATAACATTGATATTTTCATTAATAAATGATTTTTTTATGGGTGTAAAATAAAAATACACCTATAAAAAGTTGAAATAAAACATAACATAGTAAAAATTATCTACACACATAATTATTTAATATCAAATATAATGAATAAGTAATATAACCGAATAAAAAGGAATTGGGTTATGAAATTATCTTCCACTTGGTAATTTTCAATTCCGATCCCATTATATAAATAGATGAAATTAAAACATAAAAAAACATGAATACTTAATTTTTCATTATATTATATTAAATGGGGTAGTATATACTCTATTTAAAATAAATTAGGTTCTTAATATTACAATATGCCTCAATAAAGAGAACATGAGATAAAGCCCCTTACCTTATGCTTCCTTTTGGTTGAATGTTCTTTAAAATCATTTATATTTTTTAAAAAAATGTTATTAATGTATTAAATAAACATATTAATACTTAATATATCATATATGATAACTATATATCATTTTACCAAATTTTTGTTGATAATATTTCATTATTTTTATTACTTTAGGTGTTAATTTCCCTGATTTCTCTTGCATGGCTTTTTATAAGTGTTCGGTTCTTATACATATTTTAATGTTACATAATCATGATAAATATATTAATTTTATAAATATTTTTTTATTAAATATATTTTATAATCATAATTGAAATATTAACATGTATAATGGATCACATTGTTTCATAGAGATGGTAGACTGTACGTATACCCGAGTAACATTATCATTTCATTAATGGGTCAATGGGTAAGGAAGTGGGTGATATATTAATTACCAAAAATAAATATAATTTCATAAATATAAAACATATTCACTAGTTTTATCTTTTTCACCTTCCTTGTAAAGTGTAAGTGAAAAATGAATTACACCGCTTCGCAAGGTGGTAGTCGACCTTACACACGAGCAACATTATCATATTTTAAATAGAATGTAACATAAGAAGGTATAAGATATTTTAAAATAATATAAGTGTAATAATATCATAAATATCTTATAATTTATTTTAATAATAAAATATAACCATCCTATAATGGTGGTGAGGAGAAACAAATTACACCAGTTCGCATGTCGGTAGTCCTCTATACAGAAGACTGATGGTTCTATTTCCTATTTGATTTAAGTGGAGATGATTAATGGTCATTACAATAATATTATAACATCATATTATATTTAATATATTAATGTAATTATTTAAAAATTAATTATTAATATTGTAAGGAGTTGTAATAAGAAACAAAATAAAAATGTCCATTTAAGAACTTTGCATCTTTTTTTCAGACACCTTCTTTAGGTTTGCACCAAAATTGTTATTGGGCTGGATTTAAGAAACAAAATGTAAATAAGATGGTGAGAGAGTATTAATTAAGTGAATTTTTCAGGTCTTGGATGCAAAAATGGGTTTTTAATTTTGAATTGGGGAGGCTAGGGGGTGGCCTTTTATTGATGCGAGGAGAACACACATGGGATTTTTTTAAAAAATCAAATACACCAATGTTTCAATTGTGAAAAATATCCACAAAATAGGTCATTATATAACTTTATATGTGGTATCATCTAAATATTTCCATAATATTGGTGTTTTACTTGTTTTAGTAATGTTAACCCTTATCTTATTAGTTTAACCCTTTAGAAAATTTGTTTTTATCATAAACACATTAATTTTTTTATGTTATTTAATATTTATAATAAGAAAAAATATAATGTTGAACTTACTGGATAATTAATATTTGTATGATTCCAAATATTAAATTCAATTTTTTAAATTCATTCAGCAAAACTAGATGAATCAAATTTAAAATTTTACCCACAAACATGATGAAAAATTGGTTTTCGATAGAGAAAACTCACACAAGTATAAAATATTTTAAAATCACAATTTAATATAAAAATTGATTCTAATAGAATAAATTAGTTAAATTTTAAGATAATTAAACTATATTTTTATTTAAACTTAATATAAAATATAATTTATCCTTGTATATTTTTAAAACAAAAACATAGTGTTAAATAGAAATCACTTTTTTCAATTCATCAAAAATTGAAACATTTCATTACAAAAAATTCAACCAAATATAATTTTGAGATTTATATGTAAAGAATTAATTTAATTTTGTAAAATAAATTTAAAAAAATAAGTAAACATTAATTTTAAATTAGGTGCTTAAAGCATGAATGAACCGACATACTGAAAAAACACTATTTTTCAGAAAAGACTTATTTTTATTTCAAATGTTTTATATTTTAATTTATAATATATAGTTAATAAATAAAAATGTCTAAATGATATGATTTTAATTATATAGATTTTACAATTCATAACTTCCAATTCAATATCTAGGTTATAATTTTATACAATACTATAGTTCATTTATACCTGGGGTTGCGTGTTCTACAAGCTATCAAAGAGATCAATTTTATTTAAAAATAAATACATCTAAAAGTCATATGGTGTTAAATTATCTAAAAATATGTGTGTTCTCTGTCATATATTATATAAATAAATATGTTCCACTTTTAAATTCATAGGCTTTTACAATCAAAGTACAAGGACTAAAACTGCCAAACCAAAACGTATATAAAAAATTAGTTATTACCTAAAACCATGATTTTAAAAAAGAATTGTTAAAGAACCTATGGTAAAATAATATAAGTAAATCATATATGTTAGGATATAAATTATTATGGTTTTAATTGGTATATAATTAATCAAAATTTATTATATAAGTGTATTGAATATGTACGAATGTATTTACATGTGTGGTAAGGGATTTAATCTCAATTACCTTTCAATGAGTTATATTTTAATCTTAAACCCAAATTTATTTTATATGATTTATATAATGAAACATTTAAAATCTATATGATTAGTAATTATTACTTCTTCTTATTTTAACTTTAACTTTAAATTATTGGATGCAACAATATTATAATTGAATGTTTCCAAGTGGTAAGGGATTTTATAACTCAATTTCTTTTCATTGGGTGAAATTACTTATTCATTACCTTTTATTTTATAAGATCGTGTGTTTAGTTATGTTTGATTATTTTATGTTGTATTTAGTCTTATTTTATTTTTATTTATAATTGATACACATAATTAACTCAATGATTAATCCTCACATCAACAATATGATTTTTTGAAAGAGTTCCACTCAATTTCAACACCACTAAGACATATTATATATCATGAACCTATTTGTTTTTATGTGGTGTTTATACAACCCCTTCGATATGTTATATCATTAATATATTTATATTCATGGTATTTAATATTTAATTTGATGATATTCTTCAAATATGGTAATCATGTAAAATTTACCAAAGATGTAAGTGTTTATGCTTAAATCTCATTTTAGTTAGAATTTTCTATGATTTAATTTCCATTGTGAGGAATTATGTGATAAATTTGCATATAAAATCCTTTCATTTTTTCTTCAATGGGTATTCATAAAATTTTCATGTAATTGTAATATTTTACTCTCTTTGGTAATTAATATTATTTTAATAAAAATCAAAATTTATTTCTCTATTCAGTAAAAAATATGTTTTCATCTATATCTAAATTTGTTTTAAAATATTTTTAACGAATATATTGAATATTAACCTATGAAATAATTTTAAAAAATGGTTTAAATGAATCTTCTTTTTCCCCAAATAAAGTACTCTTCTAATTTCTCCTAAAAATGTGAATGAAATATTTGTTTTAATATACTCAAAATATATAAAATATTCTATACATAATAACCAATAATTTTATTGAATATTCCTTTAAAAAATTCCCTGATTCTTTTGAAAGAAAATTATTTTATAATATTTTGGAATTTTTAATTTTTCAAAAGTGATTTTCAAAATGAAAAAGTGATTTTCCTAAAGTAATAATTTTATTGAAATTTTATGGAATCATTATTTGATAATAAAAACAACAATTATTTTAATTATTTTCTAATGGAGATATTAATTTTTGATAAAATCATTATTATTTCATCAGATGGATTACGACGAGTTTGATTGTGCATATACTATTTTTATAGCATTAACTATATTCATGTACATGATTTATAGTTATTTTTATTGATTTGGGCTATTATTTACATTTTTTATGATAGTTTTTAATATGAATGTCTCTGTTTATTATGTTTCACCTATTTTATATGAGAAATTAATTTTACTCTGTAAGTAATGGGTAGAGCCCACTACAGCCCATCAATGCATTGATAAGTATTTAGGGACAAACTAGTTTGGGTATTTGGTTGAGGCCTTACCCATTTATGTATGATTTATTAGAAAAATAGCATAATATTATGTTTATGATGTTTAAAATTAAGAATTCCATCATTACCGGATTTGTTTTTTTATGTTCATGTGATTATTTTATTAGCTATGATATCCATGGATAAGTATCACACTTATGTGATTATGTATATGTAATTATTTTATTATAGTGTATTCTTTCCATATTTTTCTTCATGATCATGTTTTTTGATTTAATGGAATGTGTTTTTGGACATTTACATTGAATTACCGATTATGTCTTATTTATTTTTAATAACTTCCACTGTACAAATACCCTTACCGAGAATCTGAACTCACACTTTTTTTATGCTTCCTCTCCCTAGGATTCCATGAAATTTATTTTGGTTGATAAGAATAGATATGCTCAAGAGAATAAAATTGTTCTAAAGGAAAATACTATGTTCTATTTTATGTATTCTATTGTAATTTTTAATTCAGGATTTTATATAGTTTTCTAACACTATTAAACTATTCAGTAATTTAGTATGTGATCTATTATATCTAGTACTAATGTAATAAACTAAACACTGATTATAGGATACTGGGATTGGAACCATTATAGTTGGTATTAAGGAATGTATAGTATAAACATTGGGAAATTGTTTTAGGAAAAAATTTATTAAGATATATAACACTATGACTAACTTTGAGGATAATTCTAAGTATAGGATAACAACCTAAAATATTGTTAAGGTAGAGATTTTGTTGGTTTCCTAGAAATAAATCCCTTTAATGATACTACAAGTGGATGTGTCTTCGGCATAATTATACTTATGGGTAATAACACAATGAATGGAGCATTGGGATTTTACATATTATCATATGGATCATAAAAATGGGCCTTCCAACACACCTAGTATAAAATGACTAGGGGATATGCATGGGTTAATTCATTTTTTCTTTTTGATCCATGAGGCTGGATTTAAATAGGTGATTAAAATGAATGTCCAAGTTTAAGATTGAAAATAATGTTTCATGGTTTATAAATCCTTTAAATAATTACAATATTTTTTACTATGATTATTTGTGTTCACGCTATGTTTTTTGTTTTAGTCAATTTCTAGAACATCAAGGAATCTAGTTAACATTGAATATGATTGGAAATGTGGTGATTATAAGAATCTAAATGAGATGATTAATAGTGTGAAAGATAAAATTATTATTCCTAATTAGTTATCATGATATAGATTTATAAACTACACCTTAACAAACTATTGACCTCACCAAATAATTGAAGAAAAATGTTCATTGAGACCTTGAGTGGTGGAGACTGAAAAACCCTAGAATTTTCTTGAGAAGTATCACACCCTTTAACAAGCACACTTTTTACTTGTGTATAGTAATTTTTTTGGGATTAACTTTGGGGTGTTTGAGTGAAATTTTGAGAAAATTGGATTGGATAAGTGAAGTGAACTGTTTGCACACAAATTTACCAGACATTGCAACCAAACCCAACAAACCATGCTACTATGGAGAATTGGGATTTATATGGCTAGAAGAAGCATTATAAAATTGTTCTACCTTAAAGGTGAAAATGTGAACCCCTATAATAGAGGCTCATAATTAGACGAATATTTAGGGGAAACTATGATCCCCTTCCCTGCTAACCATGCGTGCATTTTTTATGTCACTCAAAAATTAGATTTTAAATCAAAGAAACCTCTAAATGTAACCTTATTCGACCCTCATTTGATCTTGAATGTTCTTTCAAAATTTTATACTCCCCCAGATGGATTCCAAGACTTCATGACCTCCATTAATTGTTATCATAAGCCCATATTGAAGATCTACACCTATCTCAATATTTGAATCCAATTCTCCTCGGTTTCACATTCTTTTCCCCTAATTATCATATTAAAGAATGTGATGTTCTCCCAATTTTGATTATATAGAGATATGGTATTTTTTATATAGATCTATATTTTGAGGATATTTATTCATTCAATACTGATTTATTGTTTTATATTCATTTCTCATTCAATTTTGTTGTGATGTACAATTTTTTTGGAATTCCTTAGTGAATGTTCTTCGTAAAACATGAGTTCAGTGGTTGATAATTCAAAACCAAAAGTCTTTATTTAAATTACATGTATATATATATAATTTATATTATATAGTTATAACTTTTTTTCTGGATTGAATTAATTTATTTGGGGAATTAATTAATCAAGGAGATCTGAAATTGGGGTTTTTTGGAATTATCAATTGAGATAGTAAATTGTATAATTAATTATGATGTGTTAGGTTTGTTGATTTTATATAATTAATGGAAGAATTAATTTGGAAATATTGATATTTTAGGATGACATAAATAATTTTTGGAATTAATTATGGGATTTTATTTTGTGGATATGAATTAATAAATTGATTAATTCATTATGGGATAAATATAGTTATCTATTTTTGGAATTAATTAAGTAGTTTTATATGATAAAATAATTGGTGAATTAGAAAGGAAATAAGTGTGATTAGTTTATTGATGAATTTTCAAGAGGAATTGATGTTATTAATTAATTACTGAATTAATTAATTTTATTCTTATGATTTATAAATTGTTGAGTTAACTAATGGAATTGTTGTGTTTAACTAATTATTGAACTAGTAATGGAATTTTGGTAGATTATTAATTGTTCAATTATTTTTCTATTATTAATGGTGGCATGTTCATTTATTACTGAGATAAGGATTGGAAACATGGTCATTCTAATGTGTATGTAATGAATAGTAACATGGTCATTTAGTTGTGAAATAATGAATGTGAACATAGTCATTCCAATGTGTATGGTGTAAATGGAAACATAGTAATTTGGTTGTGAAATAAATAATTTGATCATGTCTATGCAAATGTGTAATGTATAAATGGTAACATGGTCATTTAGATATGAATTAGTGAATGGGAACATGGTCATTCAATTAAGTGATGTATGAATAGTTACATGGTCGTCCACATATGAATTAAATAATGGTATCAATGTAAATATGAGATATGATATCCCTCAAACATACTTTGGGCTCCAATATGAGAAGATTCATGGATTTAGGTATGGCTCTATGGGAACCCATAAAATTATGTGGTTAAATATATATTAATTAATAATATGATAACTATTTACTTATGAATTGTAATTATTTATTTACACACCTAAATACTGTTATAATTTATTGGATATTGTTTTAGACGCCTTTGGTGGTGGATGAATAAGTTGTGCTCATTCCCAACCTGGGCATCCAGATCAATACCTAAATAGACATATTGTTTTATTAATTGGTTAAGAGTGATGAACCCATGTTAGATGACTGATATGGGATGGGGAATGGATGGGGGAACTAGATATGATTCAGGACCCACATGGGGGAGTCATCAGTTTATTTATTTTGGGTTTTATTTTAGACACTTGACATGTTCATTGGAATTCCATATTTTATTCTTTAGTTTTAACATTGAATTTTCAATTTTGTCCATCTTATGATACTGTTTATTTTAATTTTTATTACATGTTATCATGTTATTGTTTCATATTATCTAATAGTTATTTTTTTATCTTAAAAGAGGTTATAGTCTTCTCATAATCGATATATTCGACCCTCACTACTACTTTTTGGCCTCAACCATATGGGGAGGCACACCTGGGGTCATGTGGTGGACCAGATCGGGGCACCAACATGTGGTGCCCAGGTTGGGATGTTACAAAGGTGTATCAAAGGATGTTTTATTTTATTTTTCTTTTGTATTACATCTTGGTTAAGGTTGATAGGATACTAGAAAGAGTACATATATGGTTATGAATTCATTCATGGGAGTAGCTACACCATGTAGGTAGGAGAACCCATGTACCTAGGGTGGGGTTATTGTTATTTATGTTTTATTTTATAGTTGGATATTATTTATCCATTGGTGATGCCCTTGTTTTGTACAATGATTATTGATGTTGATATTTTTTGAGATTTTAATCATGGCCAGTATGGAACTTGAGTAGGGTTTGAATTCATCATTATAGGAAATTAGAATTATTTTGTGACATGCAATATTTTTTGGGACACATAGGAAAACAAGTTATGGGTATGTTATTGGACAAGACCTATTTTTCCTTGCTTAAGATAATTGAACTAAAAATAATGCATATAATGAATTGGAGAAATATTATAAAATGGTGCAATATGAAAATAAATGGTTGTCTAAATGAGAATCATAAAAAAGTGGATGTGTTTACAATTTCTAACTATGACATATATGTTGGATGGTTAAGGGTAGTGATACCGCCTTGGTTTTGACCGTGATGAGGAGTTTGTGTAAAAGACATGTTTTTTTATCTCTTACATAAACATGTTTATTTTGTGATTTTTACCAAAGGTGGTTGTTCTATATTGTATTGATATTCCCCTACAATGATGGTGTTGAGAGGAAGACTAGGGGACACGACTAGATATGATCTACCAGTAGTGGGACCCGAGGTATCCATAGTTCTAGGTGAGGATGTCTGGGAATAGTTCTGCGAGAACTTCTTCTGCTTTATGAAATTTAGGGAAAGTTACCCATGATGGTTTTTGACGAATATCTCTAATATCACAAGTGAGTCCTAGTTGCTACACCCTACAACATTTATTAGAGGGAGTTGACCTAAGGTAGATGAGTTATTTTTTGAGTCCATCGAGACTATAATTTACCACTTGGAGACTCCTACCAAGAGGAGGATCATATTGGCTTCTTATATGATATCAGGATTAGTGAAGCACAGGTGGGATGTTTCATCCTGGAAAAGACATGCTGATGAAATGTTATGGAGGGACTTCATTGTAAAATTCCTTTATCACTTCAATCTAGAGACACTAAGGTAGGATAGAGTAGGGGGGTTCATGTGGTTGACTCACAGTAGTATATATGTGATGGAATATGCAACAAGATTTATATATTTTCAATTATTTTCTCCAATTCTTGTAGGGGAGGAGATAATTACGATGAGGCATTTCAGGATGGGATTAAATATGATATTAAGTACCAAGTTAACATTTTTTATTTAAAGAAATTTACTGTGGTAGTACATTAGGATCTAATAGTTAAGGGGAACCTAAAGGGGATTCTAGTGAAAGATATGTGGTTGCAACTAGGCGATTATGTGGCAAGATTTCCAAGATTTGGAAGCGTCACTATCAAACTGTCACATAGGGTAGTGGAAAATGTAGAACCCATAAAAATGGATTAGTTGTACATGACCTTACTCAAGTGATCTATCATCAATGTGGTAGGTTGGGAAACTTCCATAGATAGTTCCTCTATCAACCAAGAGAGCTCTGATCTTACAAGAATATGATAAATCAATCGATTTTCTACAGGTCCCAACAAATTATGGGCATTGAGGGTGTAGCAAGGAAAAATCAGAGTGTAGGATGGGTATCATTTGCACCATATTAGTATGGTGGTTGGAAAACTATCGAAAAAGTTGGTAGAAGAGGTGGATATGGAGCTTCATGGAAAATTTTCTCATATTATTAGGGTGGGTTAGCTTAGGGGAATCAAACCTCCTCACATGGAAGAGTGGTAGGATAGTTTCATGTAGATAAACCTACACTAATGGATAATAAGGCTATACTATATGTAGTGGTTGGTACTATTCTTATTGCTTCTATATTATCTACTTCCTTATTTGATATTGGTGCCTCTCATTATTTTATTTCTGCAAAACATGTTAATGGTTTTAGCCTCATGATGGAGTTCTTGAGAGAGGTGTTGATGATACTTGCACCATTGAAAGTATGATCTAGAGACATCTATTTATGAAAGGGTTTTTATCCCAAGGTTGGAGAGTATCAATTTTTGTAGGATCTCTACATCATATAAATTTCAATATTAGACTTGATTATGGTTTTAGACTGGTTAGTAGCATACTGATCCAACTTAAAATGTTACCACGAGAGATTTACATTTAGGTCTCTTATGGGTGGAATATATATTCACTATGGAGAGTGAGATATCGAGGAAAGATGACTGAGGAAAATTACTCAGCAACTGGGAGAGATCATAACCCATGGTTTTATTCTATTGTTTTATGATGGAGGTGTAATGTAAGATTTCATTCAACCACTAGTGCATATGTTTTAAGACATGTTTCTAGAATATTTATCAACACTTCCTCCTTATAAAGATATGAAATTGCCTATTAAGGTCATGCCAATAGTAGATAAATTTTCTATTCCACCATACATCATGGAACTGACAGAGATTCCAGATATGAGGAATCAATTGGAAGAGTTAGAGGTTAACAAATATATCCATCTGAGTACGTTTCCTTGGGGTTCACCAGTTTTGTTTTCCAAAAATGATGATGGGATTTTTAACTTTTGTGTTGATTACCAGAAGTCAAACTAGATGAGTTTGAAAATCCAATATCATCTCCCATTTATCAAGGATCTTTTTTACCATATGAGAATAGTTTCCGTGTTATCAAAGATTTACTTGAGATTATGGTATCATTATTTGGGAGTTCAAACTTATGATATACCAATGATTTATTTTAGAAGCAGGTATAGCCTATATGATTTCATTGTAATGCTTTTTGGGTTGACGAATTCACCAAAAATGATTATGGACTTGATGAACAAAATATTTCATCCATACGTAGATTATATTTTGGTAGTTTTTTGAATGAAATATTGGGGTTCTCCATGACTTATGATGATCATTCCCAAAATATTGAAATTTTTATAAGTACACTAAGAAAACATCGACTATAAGATAATCAATGTATGTTCTAGTTTTGTATTGATCAATTACACATTTTGTTTCACATAATCTCCGAGGAATGTGTATTAGTGGAACCTGAGAAAGACCAGGTGGTGGTTTCTTGGGAGTATCCCAAGAACATATTTGATATCCATATCTTTCCAGGATAGATGGATTTTAACAGAGATTCATTCAGGACATTTCCCTTTTGGAAGCACCACTTTCAAGGTTGACAAAAAAATGGGATAATGTTTGATTAGTAAGAATCATGTGAGAATGATTTCCAAAAAATGAATAATAATTTAACATCCACACCGGTGGGGATCCTAAGTGAGAAATGTTAGGAGTTTACACTATATTTTAATGATTATGGGATTTAACATGGAGTAGTGTTAATACAAGGATACTGAGTTGTGTTGTATGTGTCTCTATAGTTGAGGCCAAATGAATAGATCTAACTTATGCATTGTATTGAGTTATAAGTAGTGGTTTCTACTTTAATGTTTTGGATTCATTACTTATTGGGTGAAAATTTTAATTTCTATATGGACTGAAAGAGATAGAATTATAAAATTTTAAAATGAGATTTGATTATTCAGAAATAGGGAAGGTTTGGGTATATACAACCATTTTACATTGAGTTGGAATATATACAAAAAATGGTTACAATTTGGATGATTCTTTAAGAATGAAAAACTAGACTCATGTATATCTTGAGTCTTGTGTTGAGTGTAATATTATTTATTTACTATATGAGATGCATGTTGTGGTTCAAGAGTGTAAGGAGTAGATGACTCGGGATCATTTTTAGTAAATTATACACTTTTGAGACGGATAAAGGATGAAAATTATAAGGACACGGAGTGTTTGAACATGAGGGAAATACTTGAAGGTGGGGAGTCACCTTCCAATTGATGCATAAACTAGGATGAGATTGTTTATGTCAAGAATCATGTTTTTGGGCCTACGAGTATATGGGAGGATCTAATGTGTTAGTTTTAGGCTTCAAAGTGGGTAGTAAATATAGGTATGCTTAAAATGTACCATGGCCTATGATAATAGTTTTTGTTGTTCGAGCATGAAAAAGGAGATAGTACGGTTTGTGAAATGACGGGACACCTATAAATAGGTGAAGGCTGAGCATCAATGACCTGGAGGTTTGTTACCACCATTGACCATTCCATAATGGAAGTTTGAGGATGTTAAGAAAATATTTATAGTGGGTATCTTAAGGAAGCATCAAAAGTGTGACAATATTTTGGTGGTTGATAAAATTTTGGTAAACATAGCACATTTATTAATTGTACAGAAGACATTATCAATGGAGGAGTTAGTAGAACTAAATGTTTGAGAGATTGTTTGATTTTATGGGGTGCATCAGAATATTTTTTGAGACCATGACTCAAATTTTGATTCTAAATTATAGCAGGGATTACAAAATGTTCTTGGTACACATGTTTTGTTGAGTATGTATTACCACCCACAGAAATATGGGTAGTCATAGCATACTATATAGGTGCTTAAGGATATGCTACATGCTTATGTTCCAGACTTCGGTGGGTATTGGGAGAAGCACCTAACACTAGTGTATTTTTACAATAACAAACATTATAAAGATACAATTGATATGGAACAATTTGAGGGAATTTATGGTAGTCCGTTCACATCAAACTATTTCTTGATAGAGTATGGTGATTCATAATTTTTGGGATCAAGTCTCATGGAGGAGATGACTGTGCAGGTTTTTTTGATTTTGAAGTATATTGATATAGTAGAAAAAATCCATATGATGACCTACATATAAAACCACTAGAGTTTATAGAGGGTGATTTTTTATTCATTTAGTTGTCACTAAGGTTGGTTCACTGCATGATACAGAGATAGGGAAAGTTGGACCCCAAGTTCATTATAATTTTTGAGATTATGTGAATAATCCAGCTAATGGTGTACTAATTGGAACTTCTATAAAATTATAGTTCCATGAATTATGTTTTTAATTTTTCATAACTTTTTCAGTATCACCCAATTTTTTCTATTGTGTTTGATATCAATAATGATAATCATGATAACGATGCATCCTCTAATGATTATCTGATACGTGTGTTGGATTGTAATGAAAAAGTGTCATAGGTAATGTCCATGCCCATATTTCATGAATTGTGGAAACAAGGACATGGGTAATAGAAAGCATTGGAGAGAGAAGAAGATGTGTGGGATAAATAGACCAATATTTTTGACTGAAAATCATAGAGATGCTTAGGAGTGCCGCTCGAGGACAAGCTATTTTAATGTGGGGAGATTATATACCATCAACCATTCTTTGAGATATGCTAGACTCATTTACAAGTACTATTTTTTCTTCTGTTGATTAATTTTTCATCGGGTTTTACTTTGGGGATTTTTGGGTAAAAAATTTGAGAAAATTAGAATTAATAAGGGAAGTTCATGGTTAGATAATAGTTTCCCCAAACCACATGCCCCTACCCAAAAAAATATACAACTCAGATATTTTGTATTTTCATTCTTGGAACAAGATTGGTTAAGCCGTACAACCACTAAAGAGAAACCATGTAACAATATAGTAGAGGTTCTTGGTTGGCTTAATGGTAAGTGGAAATTGTGCACCACTGCCCATCTAACCATGTGGAAATTTTGAAGTCTCCTAAACCCCTAGAACTCACTCTATTCGACACTCATCAACCATAGACATTCCTTCTTGATTTAAGATCGACCCAGACATATTATACGCCTTACCAACCACATTTATTGGTTATAATAAACCATTATCAAGATCTAAACCTCTCTCAATAAGGGAATTTGATTTTGTGAAGTTTCTCATTCCTCTATTATTCTTCTCTTACACAAGAAATAGTTATTATTCATATATTGATTAGATATAAATATAGTATTTTGGATATCGTTATATATTTGAAGGGTATTAATTTGTTCAATATTTATTTAGGGTTTTAAATTTATATCTCATTCTATGTCATCGTGATCCTTAAATTTTGGGGATTTACATGGGTGATTGTTCTTCATCAGACTCAAGGTTGGTGGTCTATAATTCCAATCCCAATGTATTTATTTAAATTACATATATGTTACTATAAAATATCTATTAGATATTTTCAAATTGTGTTATATAGTAAATTAATTAATTTGATGAATTAATTAATTGAGGAGATATGAAATTTTGGATTTCAGTAATTGTAGATTGGGATAATAAATTATAGAATTAATTATGAGGTTTTGAGTTTTTTAAATTGAGATAATTAACTAATGAATTAATTATGAGATACTTATTTTTGAGGATGATAGAATTAATCGTGGAATTAATTATGGTATTTCGAGTTTCTAGATATTAATTAATTAATTGATGAATTAATAAATAAGTTTTATGTAGTTAATTAATTTGGAAACTAATTAAAGGGATTCATGTGATAAACTAATTTTTTAATTATAAAATAAATTTATGTGATTATTTAATTGATGAATTGACTTTAGGAATTGATGTGATTAATTAATTTTTGAAATAATATAATGATATTCATTTTATTATTTAATTATTGATTTAACTAATGTAATTTTTGGGTTTAACTAATTATAAATATTTTAATGTAATTGATGTGGATAAATAATTTTAGGATTAATTATGTATTATGGATGGTAACATGGTCATTTATTTGTGAAAAAATAATGAGAAAATGGTAAATATAATGTGTAAGGTATGCATTGAATCATGTTAATTTATATGTGAAATAAATAATGTAAAAAATGCCTTTCTAATATGTGTCATATGAATAGTGACATGGTAATTTGGCTGTGAAATGAATAATAGTAACATAGTCATTTTAATTCAATAGTTATGAATCTTTATATAGTCATTTAGTTGTGAATTAAATAATGAGAACATGGTGCCTCTACTGTGTGATGTTTAAATTGTACCATGAGAATTGAAGTATTAATTAAATAATGGTAACAATGGTATTATGAGATATGATATCCCTCATACAGACTTTGGGATTCAACATGATCCAAATTAGGGATTGAGGTCTTGTTTTCTATGGGAACCTAGAGGTTTATGTGGTTAAATAAAACAAATTGGTAATGTGTTAACTATTTACTTATACATTTTAATTATTTATTTATACAACTTCCTACAGTAACTATTGATGTATTTTTTTTATATGGTGTTAGTGGTGGCCTAGTGAGTTTTACTAACACCCTACTTGGGCTACCTGATTAGTACCCGAATATAATTTTTGTTTTCTAGACATAAAAATGAAAAAAAACTTTTGTTAGATGGTTGATATGGGATAGAGCATGGATGGAATAACTAGACATGATTCATGAACCACTTGGTAGAACCATTAGTTTCTATATTTTGGGTTTCATTTTAGACACTTAACATGTAAAATGGCATGGTAGATTTTCTTCATTAGATTGGATATTATATTCACATTTTTGTCCAACATGTGGTAATGATTCTTTCAGGTTGTGATTACAAGTTATTTAGTTATTGTTTCTTATTTTCCTTTGGTGTATTTACTCTGATAAAAGATAAAATAGTCTCTCCATGATTGATATATTAGACCCTCTCTACTAGTAAACAACCTCTAGTGTACGAGGAGGCACACGTGAGGTCACATGATAGAACATCTTGGGGGAATGAGTGTGGGGAACCTATGTCGGGATGTTACATATACCATAAAGGTAATAAGGAACAATTTACGTCATATCTGAAATATAGAATGTGACACCCAAGATAATGTATCAAAGAATCATGGGCATGTTTTTTATACAAAATAATGGTATAAATAAATCAATTTCTAAGGAATAAATAAGTATATGATGGAAGGAAATAAATTTAAACATAGGGAACCATTTATATTTCACTATCTTAAATATGAGGAACGTATAAATTATATGAGTCAATTTCCTCTTATAAGGGTTAAATCCTAGGCCAAGGAAAGGTTTATATTATTCCAATTGTTGATGTTAAATTATTGAAATTCTTATGTAATGGGATTCACGAATCATGTTATAGAATTATTTTTAGAAATGTTATTTTGGTTATAATAATCCTAATAAATTCAATGATTGTTTTAATTTTTATAAACATATATGCATTCTTATAATATTTACTTTATGGAAACCCTAAATGTTTTTTGAGTATAATATTAATCATCGGTTCAAAGTATTAGACACCCCTTTGTGCTATGTGATGGTATTATCATGAAATTAATAACTATTTGGGAGAAATTTTATTTGGTTGAACATAAATTATTATTTTATAAATAAATACATCTTCATATGTTTAATGGTATTGATAACATTTACATTTAATATGATTATTGTTGTTCAGTTAAAAATATTAGATTATTTTTATTTGATTTCATGGAAAATTAATTTTTTCATAAAACCTTAGTAGTTTAAAAGTGATTTTGATTTATTTTATTTTTTATATGTTCATCAAATTTTTGGGAATTTGATATAAGTTTTATTAATATTTTTTTAGAAAATGGACTACCTGCATGTTAGATGACACCCTTCCTCATCATAAAAGGATGTAAGGCTGGAAACCACACCCAAGGAGTGATAAGGGTACATTACCTACCACTTTTCTACATTATGTTATAATTAATATGAAACTATTTTTTCTTAAAATTATGTTTTGAAAAAAATATGAAGATTATGCTTGGGTGTTTTTGTTTTAGTTTGGAGATTACTGAATCATACTCAACAACTTATTTTAACTATTTTGGATTTTCTAAATATTTATAAACATTTAAAGGTATTTTCCATTATTTTATGGATCAAATTATCCATTAAATGTTTATTTTTTTTCTATAAGTGTAAAAAAATAAAAAATTTCATCTTGAAAATTAATTTTCTGGAGTAATAAATGAAGTGGAAATTTATTGAAATGCAAACAAGGGATAAAATTATGTGTATGAAATAAAAATATATCATGTAATTATATTTTATGGTGTCCTATATCTTGATAGTAAAATAATATCTCAACCTTAGTAAAAAATATCTTTAAATAAAAGGTTATTTATTCACCATAATTTTAAATGAATCAGTAGTTTTTTCATACCCATTTTTTAGGGTTTTTTGGTCATCATTTTTTATTAATAATTCTGTTTCTTATGATATATGTTATCTATCACACACCATAATGATTTATTCTTCTATTCAACGTCGAAAAAATATTCTCCTTCTTGTAATCTAAGAGATTTTTTATTTTAATTGATCTCCACACTTCCCTTTTTGTCTCATTAAGATTAATTTTCATTTTCCCTTTTTATGATTTGGGATTTCAGTAGAGTTATATTTAGAAAAAAACCATGATATATGAGATTATGTTAAAATTGTGAGGATATAATTTATTAAAATTTCAGATAATCTAACTCCATGATATTTTAAAATACTGACATTATATTCTATAGTGTATATAACCTACAACAACAAGCATAAAAGACATGTTGAATATATTACATAGATATGAATGTATTACCTAGTTATTAAATCAACAACTATAAATAATAATAAATAAATTGTGATAATTATATGGACTATAGTTTTATAAAAATATTCATTGGTAATAAATTTATTAGAAATGAAAATTAAAATCATTTGAATGTTACAGAAATGTTTTTCTCAAAAACAAATTCTCTACATGTAATGTGATTTTTATATTAATAAATTAAATTAATAAATATTAGTGAATGATTTTACTGAAATTTATATATTATATATTATATAAATATTTTAACATTAATTTAATTTTTTTTCCAATAATTGGATAAGAATAAATCATGTTTTATGTTTAAAACTGTGTTTTTTTAAAAGGGGTTTATCTCATATTGCACACTTATTTACAAATTCATTTAAAAAATTTTCAGAACAAGTATTTTTTTTTAAATAATCATTTCAAAATTATCTTAGAGTTAGTTTTTGATAATTTTTTGAAAAGATAAATTTTTGATAAATAATGGAAGCAATTTGTTTTTTGAAAACTTCCTTTTCGTTTAAATAATTTATAAAGGTACATTTTATAATTTTTTATGAAAGTAAAATTAGAAAAATAAAATTTTTATTAATCTAGTTGAGTTTATTGAAATCATTTTTATGTTGATGCTTTATACAACACTATTCATACTTTAGAAAAATGTTTCATTAAAAAACCGCTTTTTCATCAAGCTCACAGGTTTAACGTCAAATTAAATTCAACCACTTATATTAATTGAATTTCGTATAATCAATTAGATATTTTTAATAATCATAATAAATATTAGGTAATACGATCAAATTTTGTTTTTTTAGAATGAACAATAAAGATAGGAAAAATTAATTACTATAGTCAGGGTTAAGACAAGGTTTTGCATGTAACAAGCACTTGTATCAAAATTAAATTATCACAAACATAGTACTTTAAATTGATAATTTTTTTAATATTTATAATTAGCGGGTCCAAAGTAATTAATAATTCCTATTAATTTTTTTCAGGAAGGATAAATTACATAGGTTAATAAAAAAACTAATTACTAAGGTGACACCAAAAATGGTAAAAGTAATTAAAATTAGAGGATAAGGGAAAAAATGTTTATATTTTTTTGGTGGAGGTTTGGATAAAAAATATATAGGTCGGAGTGGATACTCAAGAGGGGGGGTGAATTAAGTTCTAATAAAAATTTCTATTAAAAAATATTTCTCTTAAAATCCCCCAATTTATAAACAATGTTAAACTGTAGTGAATCTATACAGAGTGTAAATGTTCAATTAGTTTCTCAAAGATCGATTAGATCTCATTTGACTTAATCTGAAGATTAAATTAACTTTTGCAACTAACTTACTAGTTTACAATAATTATAAACACATACTAATTTAACTATCAAAGTTGCTTTAAAATAGTTTTCTATTTCAAAGTAATAGCAGTGGATTATGAAATAAATATATATAGTATTCTTATGACTTAAACTAGAAAGAACAACAGAGATAACCAAGAGGTTCAGTCTGAAGATGAGACTTAGTCCTCTCAACAATTTATATAAATTGATCCCCACCCCGAATCAGTGGTAGACAATAGTACACTACTGTCCATGTCCAAAGACCTCTACCACAGTTCTACGTGGGAAACGCAAACAACAACACATAGGTTGTCCAGGTCTTACTCAACCTCTACCACTATCCACAGTGGGAAATAAAGGGTTATGAAGTTTGAGTGAGTATTTAAGAATCCTCCAGTTTAGCTTAGGAGACAATGTCTGTGTAAAATAAACAGGGTACACATAGTGCTCAACATGTAAAAATAGAATCACTAAAGAAACTAAGAGAGAGTTTAGAAATGCTTTAGTGATTGGAAGTGCAGCTCTGGACTCGTTTGGTTGGTCATAAAAACTTCCGAGTCCTTCTCTAGTTTTTGCTCAAAAAACAGGGTGTCGTTTTCTTCTTTGATTCTTGGTCCAACTTGTCAACTTGAGGGCATGAAGTGTTTTTGGTAGTTCTTCACTCAAGGTGCAGCTTGTGTTCTCCTTGAAAATAAGTAGCTTCGTGTATGTCTAGTGTTCTTGAAGTATGGATGTATCCTTTCACGAATTCACCATATTTGAATGATGTCCAACCCTTTTCTTTTTCACACATGTCCATTCTTAGTTCCTTGATGCTTGTCATTTACACACCCACTGTTCTCTATTTCACATGCTTTTCAGCTAGGTCTTTATATTCCCTTTTATATCTTTTAGCTCCAGCAAATAGGAATGATTACCTTTTGGATGGGTACTAGGTACGGTTCCCTGACATGGAAACAAAGATCATTAAATAACATTAACTGCATTAAAAACATCCCATGTAACTGTTAGATTAATAAATAAATAGTATTGAGAGTATAGAGTTTGAATGGTTGGTCAATCATTAGTAGCTAATGTTGGTAAATGTGTACGGTGGTCTTTTGTGTAGCAGAACCTTCCATCGGTATGTTTTTGAACTTGCATCGGTAGCTTGTCAGTATCGATAGCTCAATGTATTAGTAACTCCTTCTATCAGTAGACTTACTCTATCGGTAGCTCGGTATATTGGTTCTATCAGTAGCTCTATACTTGTATCGGTAGACTGTGTCAATCAGTTCATATCAGTCACCAGTCTATGTATCAGTAGGCTGGTCGGTAGCTCGTATCTGTAGCTCTTAGTGTTCTGTATCGGTAGACTGAATCTGTCGGTAGACATGCTTACTGGTAGCTCGATAACTCTAGTCTGTTCTATTGGTAGACTTGGGGTCTGTCAGTATCTCTTGTACATATCGTTGAACTTGGTGTATCAGTGACTCAATCTATCAGTAGACTAAGTCTATCAGTAGACTGAGTACCGATAGCTCTATATCAGTAGCTATACCCAGATCAGTGACTTAACACTTGTCTATTTTATGCAAAGCATATCCGAATTGGTTAGAAGAACTTCAGAACTCATATAAACATAGATAGACATGGATTAACATAAGATAAATTCAAAGAAGAGTTAAAAGAGGTAAAAGAGGTAAAATCAAGGTTTAATTAGTAAATCATTTCTAATATAGGTTTATACATAAGATAAATTAGATTATAAATATTCATTATAATGATAAAAATATTTCCTACATAATGGTATTTTATTTATAAATTTTAGACACTATATAATTTAATTTATTTATGAGACAATGGTGATGCAGTAATTACCTATTTAATAAAATAATAAAATAATTGATATTATAAATATTAAAATAAATGTAATTTGAGACTTTTTATAAATTACAGAAATTTTATAGGTTTATATAACATATTGATGGTGGTTAGATTAATTTTTTTTGATGTAATAATTCTGTTATAAATTTATCAAAAACAAAATACCAAATAGTGTCAAAATTGACATAAAAGAGTTTTTAAAAAAAATATTATATTATTAATTCATATTGTGTTCCAAAAAATCTAAGGATTGTCCAAGAGGATTATATAATGATATGTGTATCATTAATGGACCAATTGGGGGTCTCTTTGAAGTTGATAGTATGTTTATGTACTATATAATATAAAAATAAAAAGAGACACGGTAAGTGTCAAACTAATTAACTAAGAGTTAAAACTAAATGATAAGGTTTTTAAAGTGACCGAAATCAGTCTAAAACCAATTGGTTAAAAATTATTTCGACCCATCCCCACCTTAAAATTTAAATAATGGACTTTGGATCCATTAGAAACCGAATATGAATTTATTATAATATAATATTTCTAGCTTTTCTTATAGTGCCCCTCACCCATCTTATAAAAGGGCACTCCCCCTTCTATCAAATTCACACTTTCAAATGCTTTGGACTCAGCCAAATTTTGCCCAAATACCCTCTAAAATATCCTACCTTCATCCCAGAGGAATTTATTTTGTTAGAAAGTCATCCTATGGATCTCTTTTGATCAAATCAAAAGGAAGAACCCGAAGGAGAGGTAATGTTTTCACCACCCTCTTTCAAGTTCCTTTCTTCTTCAACTTCTTCTTTATTTTTTATTCCCATTCTAAAATAATAACTCCAGTATATTCTTTATACGGCGATGTTATTAGAAATATTTTACAACTATATTCAGTATTCTATCCATCCTTTGAATGACATGTCACCATACGAGTGTACGTACGACTTACCGTCTCCACGCCGTGGTGTAATTGTTATTAAATAAATTATTATTTGGATGGGTATAATAATGATGTTTAATTCATTTAAATAATAAATATAACATACTTATTATTATGTATATATAATATACCATCCAATTATATATTATTTTAATATCAAAAAAATGATATTGTCGCTTGTGCGTACGTACGGACTACCGTCTCCACGAACGCGATGAGATTCATTCCCCATCGTATCCATTCAAGAATAATTCTCATTTAATGATTAAAAATAATGTTTAAGGACTTGATGTCATATTGGATATGAATAAGATACAACCCATCCATAAAAAACACAACTTATGTAACAAAACATATAAAAGAAAACGAGTAAGTTAACACCCGAAACAAAGATAATAATAAGATATTATTAACAAAGCAATGTTAAAAATCATATGTGATATCATATTAATTTAAATTATTATTGTATAATTTAATAACAACTATTTAACCATTATACATGAGGTTAACCTACCCTCAACCAAGTAAAAGTACAATGTAAGGGTTTATCTCACAATCTTTTCGTTATCCGATATTGTTTATATGTAATTATCTACTAGGACCTCTTTATCATCCACATCTATGTTTCTTAAAAATACATTTCAAAACATTATTACTATTTTAAAGACATTGGGTTAAATTCATTTATATTATTGTTTGTATTTTTATAAGACTTTTATAAAGGAATCTTTCCGTCATTTTCCAAACAAGGTACTTTTTAAAATTTTCGATAGAAATAAGGTAAGAATGTATTTTTTTAACTTATACGGAGGGTGCAGCTATTTTCCACCGTTATAAAATTGTCGAAGATTCCCTTACAGTAATATAAGAATATTTTTAAATTAATTATTTTCTTTTATGATTATGTGACTTTTAAATGATTAAAAAAAAAGAAGAGATATCTCTCTCAAATTGTTTTGATTTAAACTATGTCAAAATCCATTGATGGATTTTAGGATTATTTGAAGTTGATTTATTACGATACAAAACTTCCTTTTTATATTAAAGGATTAGTGATATGTTTGAATATGGATGTGTTATTTTTATATAATTCATGGTTTATGGAGAAAGTATTGACATTTCGTATGCTAGTTTTAATACGAATGTTTATGTTATGTTTAAACCAATTCATATGAGGAATGCATTGGACTTAATAAGTGACGGGTGGAGCTCACTATAGCTCCTTGATGCATTGGTAGGTCTAATGAGTCAAACTACTGTCTTGGTACAAGTCCTTGAAAAAATATTATTTGTAGTCTTGGCACAAGGCCTTGACTATGTGGTTATGGTAGTTTTCCATTATGCATTCCAACATTATGAAAGTGGTTATTGATATTTCATGTGATTATTCGACTAGTAGAATATCCATGTGAATAAGTAAATGGAGTTATTTCATTTTATCTTTTCCATATTTTGCTGAAGTTCAAGTTTAAAAGGCTTTTTTTAATTATACATTGCCTTAAATGTCTATGTCTATTTATGAAAGTTTCTACTATATTGTTATCCTTACTGAGCAACTGAGCTCACCCCTTTCAATGTTTTATTTTTCCTAGGATGTGAAGAAATATTTTATTACTGACCTGCAGGGATAGTGTGAAGGGGATATGAGTTTGGTCTATGGAAACTATGTTATTGTAGTTTTTCACTTTATTATGTAATGTAACATTTATAAATGTATCTAGTGTTTACAAGGATACTAAACTAATTGGTCTTTCGAGACCTGATCTGTTGTGATCATGCCAATGATATATAATAATGCACCAACCTTGGGTAGCTGGGGTCAGGGCATTATAGTTGGTATCAGAGGAAGATTAGTACAAACATTGGCAACTAGATTTAGATATACTCTAAATAGAGCACATAGTCCTAAGATAGACATTGAGGATTAGTATAGAAGAAATTCCTAGAATTTTGGAATTGTAGTGATTTTTTGAGTTTTTCGAGCAATACATCCCTGTCTGAATATGAGCAGGTAGAGGCGGATCTGACATAGATGTACCTAGGGGTAAAACCCCAAAACACCGCTTTGATCTAGACTCGAATGGGAACCGGTGAATGACAATAGGCCTTGATGCACTCTTGGTTACGATACTCCCGAGGGATATGATTATGGTAATTCTCATTTTATTTACAAGCCATTATGAAGGGTTTATGAGTATATACTTCCTCAAAGAAAACATTTTTATGATTATTGATTGTATCCATAAGTATTTCAATTTATGTTAAGTTTTTTACATGTATGGAATTATGTATTTTGATTCATAAACTGACCTAGTATATGCCATTGATAAGAAATGGTGCCTAGTGGAAGAAATGGAAACTGTGTCATTGAACGCACTCCATTTAGGGATTTCCCTCCTTCTCAAGATAATTATAGTAGAGCTGGTGATGCAACTAGTGTGGATTAGCTAATCACCATACTGGGACAACTCAATCAGGTTATGAATAATAACCTTACCCGTATGAAGAACACTGATCCGTAGCATGGAGGATTAATGTTAGATCTCTTCATGAGGCAAAAAACACCAACATTCAATGGGAGTACAAATCCCTTAGTAGCTGAGAAATGGATAAATTACCTAGAGAAAATATTTCAGGCTTTGGGGAGTAGTGAAAGGGAAAAAGTTATCATGGCAGTTTATCACCTCACTAGAGATGCTGATCAATGGGGGTCATTGATACAAAACACAAAGGAAGATGATGAAGTATCAAATATGGAATGGAGGGAGTTCAAAGATATTTTCTTAGAAAAATAGTTTCCTCATGACCATCGAGCATATATGGAAAGGAAATTTCTGAGCCTGAGCCAAAAGGAGGATGAGAATGTCGCAAAGTATGAGGCAAACATTACAAGGTTGGTGAGGTATGCTGCATATTATATATGTAACCCAAGAAGTAAGATGGATAGTTTCTATGATGGGTTTAAACCATTTCACCATCGAGCATTAGTCTCACAAACCATCTCATTGTACAATAGATATTTTCTCATGTGCTATCAAGACTGAAAAGGAATTCTCTAAATCTTATGACTTTAAAGAAATGCAGGAGAAGAAGTGATCTGCTGAACACTATGGTAACAAAAATAAGGGGAACAAGGGAAAATCTGAATATCCATCCTGTAGTAAATGTGGGAAGAAACACCCAGGTACTTTCTTAAAAGGAATGGGAGTCTGTTACAAGTGTGGTGAAAAAGGCCCGCAAGCTCGTGATTGTAAGGGGAAGAAGGAAGATGCCGATGTCTAATGCTAAAATTGCAGGGAGATGGGACATTATGAAAATTAATGCCTTAAGAATTTTGGGAACTTAACTCAGAAAATGCCAATGGATCAAGGCCAAGCTTATGCTATAACTACTATTGAGGTTGAAGCTCCGAAAGACGTGGTGGCATGTAATTTAATGGTTTCCTCAATATTAGAAAATGCATTATTTGATTCTGGATCATCTCATTGCCTCATATCTTCCCAGTTTTCTATGAAAATTTGATATTTCTAATTTTATTTAACAAGGGAGTTGTCAGTTAAAACTCCTAAGGGAAGTATCATCACAAAAAAGTTTTGTGAATCTGTCCCCATTAGAGCACATAAATGTTCTTTATCCACCGATCTCATCGTCATACCTATGATTGAATTTGATATAATCCTTGGTATGGATTGGATTTCAGACCATGATGAAAAAATTTATTGTAAGAAGATGGAGGTTACTATTTTTGATGATGATGATAAGGAACACCTTATCTTTAGAGTGGAATCATCACCACCTAATTCTTACCTAGATCCACCCTCAGTAGCTCCAATAAATTCCATTATTAGTGAGGAATAGAATGAAATGACTGTGGGTAGGTAAAGGAATGTTCAAATAGAGGATGTACCTATTGTGAAAGAATATGTAGATGTGTTTCTAGAATATTTACCTGGATATCCTCCAGAACGAAAAGTAGATTTTTCCATTGATTTAATTCTTGGATCAAGGCCTATATCGAAGACCCCTTATAGAATGGCCACTATGGAATTAGTTAAACCAAAGAAATAACTAGAGTAATTGATTAATAAGGTATTTATTATCCCTAGTGTTTCTCCATGGGGAGCCCCTATACTTTTTTTAAAAGAAAGATGGATATATGGGGTTATGTATCGACTATAGGGAGATGAATGTTATAACAATAAAGAACAAGTATCACCTACCTCGCATTGATGATTTATTTGACCAACTGCATGGAGCTCAATACCTTTCAAAGATTAACCTTTGATATGGATACTATCAGCTATGTGTGATGAAGGAAGACATTCCAAAGACAGCATTTCAAACACGGTACAGGCATTACGAGTTTACAGTAATGCCTTTTGGATTGACTAATTCACCCTATGTATTCATGGAACTAATGTATAGAGTTCTCAAGGAATATCTTGATGAATTTTTGGTGGTATTTATTGATGATATATCGGTATACTCCAAATGATATTATGATCATGAAAATCACTTTCTCATTATCCTGAAGACTCTTAGAAGTCATGAATTATATGGGAAGTTTAGCAAGTGTGAATTATGGCTTCAAGAGATTTCTTTTCACGGCCATATTGTCTCCAAAGATGGAATCTTTGTTGATCCTTCTAAGTCCAAGGAAATCCATGAACGGCCTGCACCGAAAAGTATAACTAAGGTACGTGGTTTTATTGTTTTAGCATGTTATTATCGGCATTTCGTCTAGAATTTTTCTCGGTTGGCTAACCCATAAACAAAGCTCACACGTAAAGGGGTTAAATTTTTTTGGACAAAAAAGTGTGAAGAATGTTTCAAGGAACTTAAGAGAAGATTAGTCAATGCTTCTATATTGACTCTACCATCGGGGAACGATGGGTTCGTTATTTATAGTGATGCATCGAAGAAAGGACTTGGTTGTTTCCTTATGCAGTATGATAGGGTTACTGCCTATGCATCACGATAGTTGAAAATTCATGAGAAAAACTATCTTACTCAGGATCTCGAGATAGCAGATGTGATCTTTTCTACGAATATATGGACACACTACCTCTATGGTGAAAATATGAGATTTATACTAATCACAAGAGTTTGACATATATTTTCACACAAAAAGAACTCAATATGAGGCAAAGGAGATGTATTGAATTCCTCAAGGATTATGATTGCACGATACACTACCACCTGGGGAAGGCAAATAAGGTGGAATATTCTTTGAGAAGAAAAGATCATGGAGTTTTGAACACTATCAAAATTGAAAGGGATACAATTTTCATGGATCTAGGGAAGATGGACATGGGAATAACCATGGAAGGTGAAACATCAATGCTTTTTCAAATGGTTTCCAAACCATCTTTACTAGAAAAGATTAAGAGTTATCAGACCGATGATTAAGAATTTCAATAGAAGATTAATGGTGCGAATGATGGGAGATTGAAAAACTTTGTGTATGAAGAATAAATTTTAAAATTTGGGAAGAGTCTTTGTATTTTTGATATACCTGATCTGGAAAGGGAATTGTTAGATGATGCTCACATATCTAATTTCTCTATACACCATGGGACCACCAAAATGTATAGATATTTGATGGAACACTTTTTGTGGGACAACATGAAGAGGGAGATTTCTGATTTTGTGTCATGATGTATGGTTTGTCAACAAGTGAAATTTGGAAGGCGATAGCCTGGATGAGTCATGCAACCTCTTCCCATACCTGAGTAGAAATGGGATAATATCTCGATGGACTTTGTCATGGGACTAACAAATACTCCCCGAAGGAGCGATGCAATATAGGTTATTGTTGATCGTCTTACCAAGTCAACACATTTTATTGTTATAAGAGAAGATCTACCACTAGAACGTCTAGCAAGAATATATGTTAATGAAGTTGTGAGACATCATGGAGTACCCCTATCAATTGTTTCTGGTCATGATCCCCGTTTTACTTCAGGATTCTGGAAGAGTCTTCAAAAGGCCATGGATACTGTACTTCGTTTGAGCACTGCCTACCACCCTCAAACAGATGGAAAATCAGAACGGACTATTCAAACCTAAGAAGACATTTTGAGATCATTCTCACTAGACTTTCAGGGTATGTGGGATCAATATTTACCTCTTGTGGAATTTTCATATAACAATAGCTTCCATTCAAGTAATCAGATGGCACTATATGAAGCATTATACGGAAAGAGATGTATCACACCAACCTATTGGGATGACATTGGTGAAAGAAAACTTGTAGGTCCAGAACTGGTGGAGGAAACAATTGAAAAAGAAAAGGTAATCCAAAAACACATTAAAGCAGCTCAAAGTATGTAGAAGAGCTATACCGATAACTGAAAGAAGGATTTGGATGTTCAAGTAGGAGATCGTGTTTTCTTGAAGGTATATCCATGGAATGTAGTTTTACATTTTGGTAAGAATGGTAAATTGAGTCCCTGGTACATCAGACCTTTTGAAATTCTAGACTGATTTGGGGCTGTAGCTTACCGTTTGGCAATGACGCCAAGTCTCTCCAAAGTTCATGATGTGTTCCACGTATCACTATTGAGGAAATACATGCCTTAACCAACACATGTACTCACTTACGAGAAATTAGAACTGGAACCCCATTTGTCTTATTGTGAAGAGCCCATCCGGATTCTTGATAAAAGAGAACTAGTTCTGAAAAATGAGACAACTCATCTGGTAAAAATTATATAGAGAAACCATAAGATGGAAGAGGCAACGTGGGAACCTGAAGAACTTATGATGAAGAATCACCCGATTCTTTTCATGCGGTAGTATTCTATAAATTTTGAGGATGAAATTATTTAAAGTGGGGGAGAATTTAACACCCCAAGCTTCCATGGTACACTTCTCTTTGAATAATATAGTATCGTGTGTTATACGCAACTTCGAGTTCTAACACACACCACAACAAATAAAACTAACTGTTATGAATAGTAATACCCATATTTTGAAATTTTATAAATTTTATCTTACAAAATGGAATTCATTTTTTTATTTGAATTTCAAAATTAGCCTAAGGTGAAATTTTTGTATTTTTCTGAAAACATTCAATTTTTGATGAATAGTGAAAAACACTAAGTCGTGGTTTAAAACCAAATTTTTATTTAAATAATTATTTATTTTATTTAAATTTAATTAAGGTCAAAATGGATACATAATACCTATATAAGTTCAATTTAATTCATTGAAGTTAGTTTATAATTATTTTAGATATATAAAAATTTTATGGAGCTTTTCACCACCTTTTACCCACCTCATAGGAGAATTTGCAAATTATCATAAAACATAACTTTACCAATTTTATGAGTGGAATTTAAAAAATCTGAGAGACACGTTAAACATAAATGAGTAAAATGAGGTTCATTATGATAAAAACAATTTTTTTTGTGAATAGTAACTTTTTACTTTTATTTACCACAGTTAAAAGTAAATAGAATAACTAAGTGTAAAAATGATATTAATATTACCTTAACACATGTCCTAATTCTATTGAACAAGTGTATCTCAACCAAAAACCACCTTAAGAATAAAATATTATCATTTAGGTCCACTTCAATGAGTTTACGACATTTATTATTATTTAATTCAAAGACGAGTTAAAAGAGTTAAAATCTATGTTTAACTACTAACTCATTTTAATGTAGGGTTATAAATAAGATAAATTAAATTATAAATATTCTTTATAAGGCTAAAAATATTTCTTATATAATAGAATTTTATTTATCATTTTTAGACACTAAATAATATAATTTATTTATGACACAATGGTGATGGAGTAATTACCTAATTAATGAAATATTAAAACAATTGATTTTATAAATATAAAAATAAATGTAATTTGAGACTTTTTATGAATTTAACTAATTTTAAAGGTTGATATAACATATTAAGGTTGGTTATATTAATTTTATTTTATATAATAATGCTTTTATGAATTTATCAAAAACATGATACCAAATAATGTCAAAATTGACAGAAAAGAGTTTTTAAAACAAATATTATATTATTAATTCATATTATATTCAAAAAAAATCTAAGGATCGGAAAATACACTTATATTATGATTTTAGTATCATTAATGGACCACTTGGGGGTCTCTTTGATGTTTATAGTTTGTTTATTTTCTATATAATATAAAAACACAAAGAGACATGGTAAGTGTCAAACTAATTAACTAAGATTTATAACAAAACGGTAAGGTTAATAAAGTGACCCAAACCTATCTAAAACCTATTGGTTGAAACGATTTTGACCCATAACCACATTAAAATTTAAATAATCCAATTTAGAGCCATTAGGAACTGAATATGAATTTATTATAATATAATATTTCTACCTTTTCCTAAGGTGCCCCTCACCACTCTTAAAAAAGGGAACTCCCCCTTCTCTCAAATTAATACCATCAATGCCTTTGGGCTGAGCCAAACTCGGCCCAAATACCCCCTCAAATATCCTACCTTAATCCTACTGGCCTTTCTCTAGTCATAAATCCAACCCATGGAGCCATTTTGATCAAATCAAAAGAAAGAACCCGAAGAAGAGGTAATGTTTTCACCACCCTCTTTCAAGTTCCTTTCTTCTTCAACTTCTTATTTATTTTTTATTCCCATTATTAAATAACTCTAGTATATTCTATATACTGTGATGTTATTATAAATATGGTACAACCATATTCAGTATTCTATACACCCTTTTAATGACATGTCACCATACTTGCGTACGTACGGCTTACCATCTCCACATCATGGTGTAATTGATATTAAATAAATTATTATTTGGATGGGTATAATAATGATGTGAAATTCATGTAAATAATAAATATAAAAAAATAATGATTCTGTATATATGATATACCATCCAATTATATATTATTTTAATATCAAAAGAATGATATTGTCACTCGTGTGTACGTACGGACTACCTTCTCCAGGAACGTGATGAGATTAATTCCCCATCATATCCATTCAAGACTAATTATCATTTAATGATTAAAAATAATGTTTAAGGACTTGATTTCATTATGGATATGAATAATATACAACCTATCCATAACAAACTCGACTTATGTAACAAAACATATAAAAGAAAATGAGTAAGTTAACACGCAAAACAACGATAATACTAAGATACTATTAACAAAGCAAAGTTAAAGATCATATATGATATCATATTAATTTAGATGATTATTGTGTAATTTAATAAAAATTATTTCACCATTATACAGGAGTTTAACCAACTCTCAACCAAGTAAAAGTACATATTAAGGGTTTATTTCACAATCTTTTCATTATCCAAGATTGTTTATACGTAATTATCTACTGGGACTTCTTTATCATACATATCCATGTTTCTTAAAAATGTATTTCAAAACATTATTACAATTTTATAGACTATGGGTTAATGAAATTTTACCGTTGATTGAATTTTTATAAGACGTTTATAAAGGAATCATTCTGTCATTTTCCAAACAAGGTCCTTTTTAACCTTTTTAATAAAATTAAGGTAAGAATGTATTTATTTAACTTATATGGCGGGTGTGGCTATTTTCTGCTTTTATAAAATTGTAAAAGATTCCCTTAAATTCTTATAAGAATATTTTCAAAGAAAATGTTCTCTTTTATGATTATGTGACTTTTAAATGATAAAAAAAGAGATATTTCTCTCAAATAGTTTTGATTTCATCTATGTCAACATCCTTTGATGGATTTTAAGTTTATTTGAAGTTGATTTATTATGATACAAAACATACATATTGTATTAAAGGTTTTGGGATATGTTTGACTATGGATGTGTTATTTTTATACCAGTCATGATTTATGGAGAATTTATTGACATTTCGTATGCTAGTTTTAACATGAATGTTTATGTTATGTTTAAACCTGTTCATATGAGAAGTGAATTGGACTTAATAAGTGATGGGTGGATCCTACTATAGCTCCTCGATGCATCAGTAGGTCTCATGAGACAATCTAGTGTCTTGGCACAAGGGCTTCACAAAATCGTATTTTTAGTCTTGGCACAAGGCCTTGACTATGTGATTATGATAGTCTGGCATTATGTATTCCATCATTATGAAAGCGGTTGTTGATATTGCATGTGATTATTCGATTAATAGAATATTTATGTGAATAAGTAAATGGTGTTATATCATTATATCATTTCCATATTATGATGAAGTTCATGTTTAAAAGGCTTTTTTTAGTTATACACTTCCTTAAATGTTTATGTTTATTTATGAAACATTCTACTATATTGTTATCCTTACTGAGAATTTGAGCTCACCCATTTCTGTGTTTTATTTTTCCCAAGATGTGAAGAAATATTTTATAACTGACCTGCAAGGATAGTCTGAAGGGGATATGAGTGTGGAGTATGGAAACTATGTTATTTTAGTTTTTCAATTTAAGATGTAATGTAAAATTTATGAATGTATCTAGTATTTCCAAGGCTACTAAACTAATTTGTCTTTCATGACTTGATCTTTTGTGATCATGCCAATGATACGTAATAAGGCACCGACCCTGGCTAGCTGGGGTCGGGGCGTTACAAGATGCACCTGGTGTAAAAGGCCTGGTATATCTTGAAATTATTAATAAGATGAATATGAAAAAATTAGTCTTGTCCCCGGGAACTATGGTTCTCCCCATCTATGGGTTAACAGATACACCTTTATTTGATATAATATGACCCAATAAGTGACCATTACAGATCCAATAGATGAATTTACTAATATTCACATATAGATAGTGCTCTATCAGTGTAATCAGTATGATATCAAGATGGGAATCATGGTCATGTATGGTTCCTAACTACAACATGATGTCATCTATGAAGACAAACATAATGGAATCATGATATGGGTAAAAAAGACTATTCGTCAAATCCATAAATATCGCCAGCATGTTCATCTGACCAAAAAAATAACCATGTACTTGTACAAGAAACACCATCTCATGAATGTTTTATATGGTATATCTGATGGTCTCACAAAAAGATGATGATAGCATGAACTCAAATTGATCATGGTGAAAATAGGTTCTCCTCAATGTTGGTCTAAGAGATTATCGATATGAGACAATGAGTAACTATTTTTCAATTCAAGCTAGTTTAACCATATATAATCATCACACAATCATAGGATACTATCAACCTTCTTAGTGAATAGAATAGGTGAACCCCATGGGGATGTTCTAGGACAAATAAAACCCTTATCCTCAAGATCTTCAAGATACATTTTGAGATGTTTGAGTTATATCAGTTCTATCATGTACGGAGGAATAAAAACTAGTGCCGCACCTGACTGTAGTTATATGGTGAACTCAACATCTATATACTGAGGTAATATAGGGAAATCATCAGGAAAGACGTCCCAAAAATGATAAAAAAATAGGAGGGAACTCCATTAACTGCATTCCATGATTGCTCATAAAGATAAATTCTAAATTAGATTTCACTCCACTTTGACTAGTTTTCTTGGGTTCAACTCGATCAGCCCGGACGTACCATTTTCCTTATGTGCATATGTGTTTCCTTCATGAGATATAAAATAAACTTAGTAATGGTGAAAATCCACATGGTAATGATAATGCATATGAAATTATAGATTGAGAATGATGTCAAAACTAGACATCTCAAAGATGAGGAAATTCCAAAAGAAATGATACCCACTTATATCAATGGGAAATCCTTACACTAATTAATTCCCTAAGTGAGGACCCCTAGAGAAGTGTTGAGGGGCATACAACCACCTAATTACTTGATAGCTAGACCAAGTGTCTCTACACAGGCAACAAATATAAAAGAGTGTGATGTACCTATATCAAAATGGGAAGAAAATAAAGCAAAGGTCGCCAAAATAGTAACTCTAACTAAATATGGACCGAGATTCTACTCCATAGATTCTAGAATCACTACATACATATGGACTCAATCGGGTCCATAAGATGCAACCTAACCTGCCTTAGTAGGTCCACTCTGCTAACATGGATGATATGGATCTTGACTACCTCATCCATAACCACTACTACCTCAACCTAATCAAACAAAAGAACACCAAATTCCATCCTGACGTGGTGTTGTAGATACTATACCTAATAGAGGTGCTTGAACAGATTCTGTACCACTAGATTCTGGAGGAATGGAATGACAACCATGGTGAATATTACCAATCCTGTTGCAAGCATGTCATTCCATCAGGTTCTTTTTGAACTGGGGGGTTTATGGATTATCTTCTTACACTGGTGATATACTACATAGCTATATTTATGTGTCATCTATCTAGAACCACCACCACATGATCTATCAAATTAGAGATTTCAACTACCTGTAGAACCATATCATTCTCTTAGAATTTAACTGCCCAAGCTCATAGGACCAACCAGTTTGGGATTTTGTTGTGTAATCAGGTCCTAGTTAAAAATTTATGTAATGGTAGTCAACTAAAATACATTCACCTATGATCGAACAAAATACCCAAGACTGTACTAAAAAACCTTGTATTAGTAAATTTATCACCATTCAGAGATGGAAAAATATTCTCAAGATAGGTGAAATGAGTATAATAGTCAAGAACTGAAATATATGCCTTTAAGAAATGCATAAATTCATAGATTGAATCCACTATCATTGTTTTTGGAGAAATGTGATCAATGATGTTTGTCTTGATGTATCATCATATCATATATAAGAAATGATCTAACTGATAAATTACATCCCGCCAATTCATGGTGGAGTCATGAAGCATGTTGGTATCAAGCTTGACCCACTTCTCCAGAGGTGTATCAAGATGGTAGAATTCATAAAACATCGGCTCTAACCATGACTTTGTTGACATAGGTATTCCACCCCCCATGAAAGTAGGAGGAAACTACTACTGGAAGTCTCGTGTTAGTTGTTCCATAGTTAGGGATGGCTACGAAGAACCCTTAACTAACTACCTAAATATGAGAAAACCATCCTTAAAAAGAGAATTGATTCATAGTGGAATATCAACTAGAGGATCATGAGGCGGTACTATGGGAGGTATCATGGGTTGTTCATGGATGATCAGCTCTGAAATGTGCTCATTACTACTCCCTTGGCATACAACATGAATACATCATAATAGAATAACTATATAACTTACAAACACAAATTTAACAAAATATTTATAACTGATTAAATAGAATATAAGGAATGTAATAAGAAGGATATGTATAAGTCCCACCTATGATCATAACAAAACTAACAACCTACTCTTAAAATCGTGTATAGACAATAATTAATGTCTTTAAAGGATCACTAGAAACATGGATTAAAACCCATTATAATGGTTAGGTCATGGTATCACATTACCACATAAGGCATCCATTTCATTTAAAGGTTGTTTTTATTTTTATTTATTTAGTTATTTAATTACCATTTTCAATATTTTTTGTTATGTGCATAACTATCCCAATTTAGAAGGGCCCGTACAACTTATGATTTGAATGTGGAATAAAATTAACCTAAAAAGTAACATAACCTTGCAAAATATAATAGAATACCTGTATCTTTATAATATTCAAACACTACAAGATATAACATCTAGTCATAATAACACTCACATGAAACCAGACAATGCAAACTAAAAAAGAAAATTTGATATGGAATAATGAATGAAATTCCATTTCTTATAGTTCCTAATATGATGAATGTAATGAAATTCCCTCATCTCAGTGGGCTAGAATAATAGGAATCCCAATTATAATAGAATTAAGAGTAACAAAACCACAAAACATATTCATCACCCAATTGTGATGTCATATCAACCATAATAGCGCAATAAATAACTTAAATTCCCATCCCATGAAATTTGGGTTTCCCCTATACATGGATTAGCTACATCCAAGAACAGTGTAAAATCTAAATACTAATTTCCTAGTATCATATCTAATATAGAAACAATAATATAAATGTAAATAAGTTTCTTTGATACCACTTTTTAGCATCCTGTACTGGGTGCCACTCAATACCGCCTAAGATGGTGGGTTAGATAAGCTCAAGAGGATCCCCTAGAATTACAGAGACTTCCAACAAGCAATAAAGTCCATGGGTGTGTCTATGGGGAGACTATGGCCATATATTTTGAGTATTCATAGTAGCAAAAACCCATTGATAAATAGAATAATTATGCAAATAAATAGACAAAAAATTAATTAAATAAAGTAATCCAGGAAAAATAAGTACGAAATAGGAAAAATTTGAATAACGAATAGTAAAAAAAAGTTTCTTCATGTCATGAGTATATATAGAAAATGGATGTAAAATGTAATAGGGGTAAAAACATATAATACATGCTCTTAAGAACCACCTAAATGACAATATCTAACACTACAAAATCTCAAGCATAAACTCAATCATCTTCCCCCAATGCTCCATTCTAAACAGAAATACAATCAAGCATTAGAATAAATATGCTCCCCTTTGTCCATTCCTGTGTTCATAAAGTCTACTCAGGTACCAAATGACTATGGAGAGGGGTTTTGGATATCATTATAAATAGGCCAAAACCCATGGTGTCTTGAACTTTTCATTTCGTGCTGTAAATAAGGACAATGTTCTGTACATAATAAAAACTAAGAAGTGGTATAATTAAAACATCAATAGATTTTTCTAGTTTCCTAAATGGACACCTGTACCATAATACCTTCTTTTTACTATTATGGAAGTCATAACGATAACATATTTGCGTCAAAATACATATAAGATGTTGAAATGGAAAAAACAAAACTAATAAAAGAATACCCAAAAGAGTGTTCCATAGATTGGGTCTCATATCTTCATCACCACATAAGAATTCACAAATATAAACAAGATGTTTCAAGAGGAAGAACAATGAATCATCATAATAATAATGGATTCATATCATAGGAGAAAATAATCAATCATTCAAATCCTTCAAATCTAGAGGTAGAGTCTTGAGCCTGTCCATGGTGATCTAAAAGAACTCCAAGTATCGCTATGGGAACATATGATATAATCCAATAGCACTAAGTCTATGAAAAGAGATCCAAAATAATACCATGTATCACTCGAGGCATTTTGACTATGAGTCCATCCTATGTAGCGCACAGAGGAGAACAAGAATCACTCATAGAATTGCATATCCATCTTTCTAATGGGTATGTCTGCAGTTTCAACCCTAGGGATCCCATATCACTTAGTTCTATAATACAATTCTAGGGAATACCTTTCTTGTAATGCCAAAGCATCACCCCCAGCATGTCGAGTCGTAACCAAATGATCATGGTGAGTCGATCCATGAATACTTAATATAGAACCCGTGTTCTCCCCCGATGCATATCAAGTGAGAAAAAACAAGCAAGGAATATATCATTGAAAAGATATTATAATTTAAATCTATAAAATGAACATATTATTCCCACAAGATAAATTTTATCCTAGTATCAATGTTCAATTAATAAGGGCACAAGGAATTAACAATATTCATAATCAATGAGATAAATGAAAAGTTACATGGAATGAAAATTCCATGACTAAGATACCATCAAAAAAATTTCAATATTTATAGCTATCAATATTCACCGAGAACAAAATTTCCTTCAATCCAAAATGATATTAATAAATTATTATTTCATAAGGAAAATCACATTGAATAACATAAAATGGAATTCATAAGTTATAAAATAAGTTATTCATCCATCTTTTAAGGATAATTTTAAATGTAACCCATGTGACATGGAACTTAAGCACTAACCAACTTGAATAAGATTTTAACACAAGGATAAATGATCTTTTTATGATAAATCCATTATGTGCATTTAAATATATGGTTTGAGGAATGTGGTTCAAGTGAAAGTATCATAATCAACCATAATATCATCTTGATTTATCAATTTAAGCATTAAGTAATGGGAAACTCACATATGTAAGGTGAATTCCGCTACTAAAAATTCGGTAAAATAGGACATTCAGAATGGGAACACCCAAAGGTTGTAAAAGACAAGGAGATCACCCCATGACTGGGTTTCTCCATCATCTACGGTCATAAATAACTCAAAAAACCAAGGTGATCTATTTATTAAGAAATAATGGGTCTCGATAGAATAGTTTGGACTATGGAACAATATTAAAAATCCTAAAAAGAAATTAAATGATAAGAAAATGTATAGACACCCTACCTCATAGTAGTAATACTACACATTTCTTTATAGAATCTACAATTCGTACTAAAATGTATGAAATTAGAATATTTGAAAACCCATTAAAATCAGGCATAAATCTTTCACAAAAAATATTGTAATAGATTAATGATCAATCTTGAATTAAACGAGTTTGATATATAGATCTTACTAAGATGATTCAGTAGCTTTTGACGGTGCGGGAAATGGGTAAAAATGAAGGATATCTCACAAACCCGATGAAATTGAGGATGAGAAGGCCGCTCACACCAAGGGGGAGGAAAATCTAGATTGGAGGGGAGGGAGGAGAAGGAAAAGGTTCACAACATTTCATTGATGGAAATGTAAATTCATTGACAAAATAACCTATTCAAGGTTTGGTCACATGGTTGGAAAAACGGTGCACCAACCATGCATGCGGTTCTTTTTCACTGGGGAACACCCCATGGTTCACCGCACAATTTTAATATCTGTGAAAAAACCATGAAGTAACTAACTCTCCAAAAACCTACAACATTCTGTATTTGCATTCACCCTATCTCACACAGTTATAGAAAAACCATACAACCCAATTGTTTTTCCTTCTTTTGGTGATATTTTCTACATATGAACCATAGTGGCACCTGAGACTCCATTTAACTTCATAGATTAAAATTATGGTCAATTTAAAGGAATTAAAAAATCTAAATGGTCTATACATTTGAATAAATTTGGGATGCGATAATGAATTTAATGAAAATATATGATTTAATACATATAATAATTATTCAAGAAATTTTTATTATTAATTACTTTTCTTTTATTCAATCATTCAAAAAAATGAAAACAATGATCTTGTGCTTGTACGATATACCTTCTTCATGAATGGCTTAAATAATTTTTCTATCTCTAAATTTTACGGACTATTATAGTCAATTAAATATTGAATATATATGATATTTTTATCATGGTTAAAATTTTGGGGATAATTGAACCATTATATAATTTCAATGACCAATACTACCAAACAAAAACATTCATAAAAAATAAATTAGTTATTACCTGAAATTTTTTTTCGAAAAATTAATTACAAATAAAAGTATCTCAAAAGATAAAAAGTAAATTATATATGTTATGATATATTTTATTATCATTCGAGGATAAATATATAATAAATTAGTATTTATTATATAGAAGGATCGAACACTTATTAATGATTTTAGATGTGAGGTAAGAGATTCCCTCCGAATTTCCATTCATTATGACATATTTTAAAACTCTGTATCAATTTATATTATAAAATGTATATATAGATACTTTTACATGTTACATCACATATAAATAATAATTAATGGTATTTTAATCTATAATTTCAATTATTTCATCCATAGGGATTTGATTTTAATGTTATGAAGTTGTAAGGGATTACATAATTCAACTTATTTTCATTGGGTAATATGACATCTTCATTATATTAAATATACTAATCTTATGAGTGTAGTTAATATCTATTGTTATATTTTTATATCCACTAATTTTATGTTTATTAACATTTTATAAAAACAATCAATTCATTAATGGACCATCACTTCAATATACGATATTTTTATGTGATTTTGTCTCAATTTTCACACCATTGAGACATATTTGGTATTATGCACCTATTTATTTTTGTGATGGATATTTACTAACACCTATATATGTTATATTATGAATCTCTTTATACAAATTGTTTTTAATGTTTAATTTGTTGTTATTTCTATCATGGGGTTATGATTAAAAATTTACCAAAGTGGCACAATTTGTTTCTCCAATCTCAACTTAATTGGGACTACATATAATTTAATTTAATTTAATGTAACTAATTTAATAATTTAATACTAAAAAACTTTAATTATCTTGAATATGACTTGTTCTTTAAATTTACCTTTAATTTTATCATTATTCTCTCTTTGGGTACATAAAATTGTTGGGAAAATAATTTTTGGAAAAGAGAACATTGTTTCTTCTTACTGTAAAAAATTTATTTTCCTTCCCTATCCATATTTTCCTTAAAATATTTTAAATAATATTTTTAAAATTATATATTGATTTGTTAAATAGATTTTAAACCATTTTGAGTTTTAAGAAATGGTTTAATAGTAATCTTCTTGTCATTTTCTGAACATGGTACTTTTTATATTTTAAATAAAAGTATAAAAGGAATTCCGTTAACATGATCAGAATGAATAGAATATTCCATTAACCATGAACATTATTTAATTTGAATCTTACATTATAATTTTACTAGATTTTTTAGATAAAATTTTTCCCTTATATTTTGATTATTCTGAGTTTTTAAAAGTGATTTTCAAAATGAAAACGTATTTTCCACAAAAATTTTTTAAATTTCATATTTATAGAATTTATATTCATTAATAGAAAAAATTTATATTACTTATCCTTCACTGGGGAAACATTGTAATGATACCACACTTATTCTTTATCTTGATGTCTTAGGGAGTGGTTCTCCATGAATCAAGCGTGTTATGAGGGGGAATCCAGTGGTTGGCTGTGACATGAAGAAGAAGAGCGACCAATGCGGGTCAGCATCTGAAACTCTAGAGTGGGATGATCTAGTTGTATGAATTATTATCCCTACCTCAATACTAGAGACTTTGTTTGGATCATCATCATAGCAACCCTATATGGATCAGCATCATAGAGACCATGTGTGGATCGACATCATAGCGACCCTCTATGGATTAGCATCATAGAGACCCAGTGTGGATCATCATCATAGGTCCCCTGTGTGGATCATCATCATTATGACCCTGTGTGGATCAGCATCATAGAGACCATGTGTGGATCAGGCTCATAGCGACCCTTTGTGGATCAACATTATAACAAACCTGTGTGGATCAGCATCATAGGGACCATAGGTGGATCAGCATCATAACGACCCTCTGTGGATCAACATCATAGAAACCATATGTGGATCAACATTTTAGCAACCCTGTGTTGATCAACAGTACCATTACCAAACAAGGACATGATTTACAGTGGCCAATTATGAAAAAAGAAATTACTTCCAAGAGTGGATCTATAAAAGAATAAATACTTTTTTGATCAGTTTAGATACTTATAAAAGGAATAAGATGATATAACCTAAGACTCATCATCTATATTCTAGGTCACTATGTTTTAGTTCATGTGTGAGATGAGTATTTCTCCGTCCTTGTGATTTTGGTCTTACATTGTTGTTCTTCATTTGTGCAACTCTGGGAGACCATCAGGGGTCTCGAGGTCCCTACTGAGTATTTTTATACTCCTTCTTGCACGGGCTTCACCCACAAATTGTTGTGTCTTGTGAAGATGATAAGCAGCTGGGTTGAGACTTGAAGGAGCCAGGACCAGGTGGTACACGGAGGAGACGGGATGAAATGGAGTTCTATGTAGTTGATTTTTACATAACCTTATGGTTGGATACTCAGTGGATGATACATGATTTATTTTCTCTTTTCAGTTTAACTTGTACTTTTTAGTTGGGCTTGTATTTCATCCCCATTACTTTTAGTACACTTTTTACTACAACAATTTACCTCATGGTTACTTCATTTTATGTTCTTAGATTGTGTGTTTGTATGATTTTAAAGGAAACAAATTCTCATTATAGGGATAAAACTTTTGGTGCTTGTCGCCAATTGCTGGACTATGGAAGATGGGCATGTGGTAGTCACGGTACGGGCCCCGGGGGACGTGTTGTGACAAAGTGGTATCAGAGGAGTCGGTTCAACTGAAGAACTAGTTATTTGATTTTGTAATAGATAAATATTGTTAAGTGTTTTGAGTGTGGTTTTTACTTTGGGGAGTCCAGTATTGCTGCGACGGCTGACATATCCATACACGAGGACCCTAAATTCTTATTTTTTACTCGGTGCACAAAAATACTAATTGTGTGTGTTTTGGGAGTGTTTTATTTTTGACTCTTTGGGTTAGCTCACTAGGTATAACTTATTGACCATGGAATAGCTGTTTCCTTTCAATATGCTTCCACATACTTACCCTTCCAGGATTTCTGAGAGAGTGCACGATGATAGCTCACTGAGGGGCGAGGCATCAGTACTGTTCCCTCTTACAGTGATAGTACCATCGAGTGGTGTACCAGTAGAACCAATTTATGTTGGGAAGCCATTGCCAATAGACCCACCAGTAGAAGGTTCACATAGATTGAGTGCATTGCATGAGTTCTAGTGGTAGAGGCCTCCGAGGTTCCTGGGTGAGATGGATCCACAGGCGGCTGAGGACTGGATGAAGGCAGTGGCCGATGTTTGTCGACTATTTCGGACACCATCTGACCATATGGTGATCCTTGCTACCAGTCTTTTCTAGGGAGCAGCAGGGTGATGGTGGAGCCTGACGCTCTAGATACATGATGACGTATCCCTAACCAAGGTAGATTTTGAGGGCTTCTTTAGGGTAGAGATTTTTCTAGTGACTCTATGCTCTGTGAATATACATGAGCTGCTACACTTAAAGCAGGGCAGCCTGACCATGGACCAGTACTCGGTGAGGTTCACTGACCTCTCATGCTACTCCACCGATATGGTGCAAGACGCTTTCATCAGGGCCCAGGCCATCAAGCAGGGACTCCAATGGAATATTAGATCTTTGATGGTATATCTCAGCAACTCGATGCATGCTAGAGTGCTGGAGAGAGCACTCTTTGTGGATAGATACCTTTCTGAGTAGACGCTGATGGCTAGACCCACCACCGGGTGACACATAACAGAGTCATCTGTGGCTGGTAGTAGGTGGATGACACAAAGGTCCCAGCAGACTAGATATTCTAGTGGAATACCCTAGGACATAGGGTCTGTGGTGCAAGGTTCACGAGGTAGAAAAAGCCAGCATAGGAGCATACAGTGCTTCACCTGTGGTGGGAAAAGTCACATGGTTCACGACTGCCCGAACAGCTGCACTGACAACTAAGAGAATGTCGAGGGACCACCGAGGTAGAGGCAGAGATTCGAGTGAGGAGGTCATTAGGGTGGTGGATGTGGAATAGGAGAAGTTCGTGCAGTTGGTGGTGGACGATGGTTCGAGTTTCTAACGTAACCACCTCCTGGTGGTCCACCCTAACCACAGGGAGAAGGTAGATAGGGATGATCTCATCTCCAGTTTGAAGAGGCCTACGACCACAACACTCCAGAGATCATTAGAGGTACGATATGTGTCTACTTCACCTTAGCTACAATACTTATAGACATAGGTGCGGGTCACCCTTTCCTTTCCATGACTACCTTACAGAGCTCGAAGATTCTAGTGGTGTCTTTGGATCAATACTTGCAATTAAAGACTCTTACGGGAGAAGATTACGCTAGGAGGCAAGATTTTGGGATGGGATCTTCTATTAGTGGTGTCGAGGCCTAATGAATTCATCATGGGTATGGACTAGTTAACCACTTTATATTCCCATATTGACTATATTAGGCGCAAAGTGCGGTGTGTCCACAAAGATGGGAAAATGTTTTCATTCACCAGTAATGAAGAAAACCTTTGCAACATAGGATAGACTTACCTGGAAAAGGGTATACCAATCACACATTATTTTGATAGCCTTACCCTAAGAGCAGTTGATTTTGAGATTCTGAGGTATCCTGTAGTGGTAGACCAGTATAACGATGTCTTCCCTAATGATGTTCTGGGAATACCTCATCACAGAGTGGTGGAATTCAACAATGAATTGTACCATGAGATGACACCGATATCTACACCAACATATCGGATGGATCCCATGGAGCTTTGTGAGTTACGGGTATAGATGGAGGACTTGCAGAGGAAGGGGGTCATAAGTCCTAGTTTTTCTCAATGGGAAGCCCTGATTTTGTTCACCAAGATAGAAGAAGGGAGTTTGAGACTCTGTGTTGATTATCGGTGCCTCAACCAGGTGACTGTGAAGAACAAGTATCCACATTCGAGGATTGATGATCTCTTTGATCTGTGAAATAGATCTCTTTGTTTTTCAAAGATAGACCTTTGATCAGGCTATCATCAGTTTAGGGTACAAGATAAGGATGTGCAGAAGACAACCTTCAGATGTTGGTATGGACACTATTAGTTCTTGGTTATTGCATTTGTCATGAACAATTCCCCTGCAGTGTTCATGAGACTCATGAACAAGATCTTACATCCATACCTCGATCGCTTTGTGGTGGTCTTCATCGACAACATATTGGGTTACTCAAATTCGAAGGCAGAGCATGCATATCATCTACAGATAGTTCAGAATACACTCTGAGAGCACTGACTTTATGGTAAGCTCTCAAAGTGATAGTTATAGATATGGGTGATCCACTTTCTTAGACACGTTTTGTCAGAGGCTAGAGTTGTAGTGGATCCACCAACGGTTGAGTCCGTGCTAGCTTGGGAGCCTCCTAGGTGTGTGACCGAGGTGAAGAGTTTTCTGGGGTAGGCTGGGTTCTACCAGAGATTTATATCTAACGTTCCAAGAGTTGTAGAAACCTTTTCAAAATTGATGAATAATGTAAAAACCTTTGTATGGATGGAGAGATTCCGAGAGAGTTTTTAGGAGTAGAGATAGAGACTGGCGGGTGCCCCCATCTTCAGGCTACCAGAAGAGGGCATTGGTTATGTAGTCTTCTATGACAAATCATGGAGAAGACTTGGATGTGTCTTGATACAGGAGTGAGCAGCGATCGATTATGGTTCATGAAAGCTGAGACCACATGAGCAGAACTACTCTACCCATGACCTAGAGTTAGTAACATTGGCCTTCTCCTTGAAGATATGGACACACTACATGATGGGTGAATGTTTTACAGTCTACTTTGATCACAAGAGTCTTAGGTATATCATCTCACAGAAGGATCTGAACCTGAGACATTGGCGATGTCTAGAGTTCCTTCAGGAATATGAATTTGAGATTGTCAATCCTCTTAGGAATGGGAACATAGTAGTTGACACACTCAGCAGGAGGTTTAGTCTGTAGTTGCTGAGTGAGGTGACATAGGAGCTAGCCCTGTTGTATATAACCTTTGTGGATAGAGATGGAGCAGCTTAACTCCAGTCTAAGATTGTCACTCCCCAACTTCTTCAGTGAGTTTGGGAGGAACAACTTTGGGATATTGAATACGAGTCTTGACATGCTAAGATATCCTCGGGACGGGAACCTGATGGATTTTCTAAAGGTGGGGACCATGTCATCTTCTTCAGAGGATGAACCATAGTTCCAGTGGCACTACAAGAGGAGGTGTTGAGGGAGTTCCAAAATTCCCCTCTGGTGGTACATCCTGGTGTGGAAGTGATGTACCAGGTCCTTCGGCATTTAAACTAGTGGCCATGTACGGAGAAGGCAGTGGTAGAGTTTGTTTCACAATGGCTCACTTCTTAGAAAGCGAAGGTAGAGCATCTTGTTCTAGTATGCTTAGTAGAGCCACTAAAGGTACCGGAGTGGAAGTGGGATGGTACCTTTATAGACTTTGTGAGAGGTCTACAATGGTTTTCCATGGGACATGATTGCATTTGGGTGATCATTGACCAACTCACCAAGTCGGCCCACTTCCTACCCATCCATGACCAGGGACTAGTAGATGGCTTGGTACTCCCTACTTATAGGATATTGTAAAGATTTATGGGGTTCCATTAACGATAATATCTAAATGTGACACACGTTTTACATCCCGATTGTGGAAGAGATTACATGAGGTGTTCGAGACTCAACTAGGATTGAGCACCACCTTTCATCCACATATGGATGGTCAGACAGAGGAGACCATTTAGACACTTGGGGACATGCTTCATGCTGGAATCATAGAATTTGGCCATAGCTAGGAGGATCAAAATCCCTTGGTGGAGTTTGCGTACCACAATTTTAGTAATTGTACCATCGATAGGGCATCATTTGAAGAATTTTATGGTTGAGTATGTAGATCACCTATATGCTGGAAAAACCTAGGGGAGTCATCACTTATAGGTCCAGAGTTGGTACAAGATATCACTAAGAAGGTGCAGATCATCTAGGAGAGGATAAAGACTGTATAGAATATTCAAAAGTCTTATCTTGATAAGAGACATAGACATTTAGAGCTTGATGAGGGGGGCCATGTCTTTCTATGGGTCTCACCTCGACGAGGATTGCGATGATTTGGTTGGAGTGGCAAGCAATCTCTGAGGGTTATCGGACAATTTCAGGTTCTCAAAAGAGTTGGTGAGGTGGAACATCCCTTAGCTCTTCCCCCCATAGATGCATTAGGTTCATGATTTATTCCATGTGTCACAGTTGAGGATGTACGTGCATGATCCATCACACATTATTGACTGGGGTGAGTTGGATATTGATGATGGGGTGACTTTTACAGGTGTTCTAGTGGAGATTGAAGATCGAAAACTGTGGGTCCATCATGGATGATCAATACCTCTGGTGCACATTTGTTGGCAAGACATGGACCTCCAAGAGAGAACATGGGAGCATATGCCACAGATTCATGCTCAGTACCTCAATTTTTTTCATAGTCTATATTGTGGATTTTAGGGACGAAACGCCCTAAGGTGGGGAGAATCTAAAGACTCTGATTTTCTATGTAATTTTTTTTAATTATATGGAATTATTATGAGTCTAAAAAAATGGAGGAACATGATTACAAGGCTTGGTGTGATTGAAATATATTTCTGAACTTTGTTTAACGTTCATTCAGTAAACGCAAGGAAGGAATTTTCTAAATTTTGAGACGGGGATCAGATTAAAACCCTTAGGGCACCGTTGATCCACAACACTGGGATTTACATGAGGGAGGATTCACTTTGACCATAGTAGGTTAGGTGAAAAAGTTCATTTTGTGTAATTCTGAAAGATTAATAAATTAAATTGTTATTTTATTTTATTTCTTTTATTTTTCTCCAGCAGATGAGTGGCAGTGGTGGGACCAATGACACATCAAGCCATTAAATGGATTGACTCCAATTTATTCTAGTAACTCAACCATTGGAATTTTTAAGGTTCATTAATTAAATTATCTCCCTTAATTCCACTTTTGTTACTCACCCTCTACTTCCCCTATTTATGGAGCTTGGGGTGGAGTGTTGGAACAACTTTACGATGCGAAGACGATTTGGAAAATTTCCATGACACCGACCACTTGAAGATGTGATGGGTTTCAGCAAGCGGTGATGAGCACCACCGAATAAAGAACCAACAAAAATGATAAAGGGGGTTTTGTCAATCATCGTCAGAAAACATCTCTTTCAGGTAGGAAGTTTATTATGAATTTGTTTTTGAGGAATTAAATCCCTTATTGCTTGATATCACATTAACGCCGAGGGAATGTGCCAAAAAAATAAGGCCCAGACCCTCTACCGCTTCGCCGATGCTCCATTCATAGAGGATAGTTTCCTCAGATTGATGGAAAAACATGAAAGAGTAGGTTCTTTCTTTGAAAGTGGTAGAAATGTAGAGCTATAGGCGTAGACGCCACCAAGAATGTACACTTGAGCTAGTCCGGTGACCCGTAGGAGAAACTACTAGCATTCCATGTTAGCGGAAGCTATCAGTGGCTAGAAGAGACCCAGAGAAACCTGCTGTGGGTGGTGGATGGCGGCGTTCGATGGCGTGATGCGGTGGTGGAGGGAAGCCGGCCCAAGCCGGCCGCGCGGGACAAGGGCAACACCTAAATGAACCGTCGGCTGCACAAAGTAGCCATGGCTAGCGGGCCACGATAGAAGGGGGTAGCACGGAGCAGCCACAACTAGTGGGTCCTGGTAGGAAGGAGCAGAGCAGCCCCACGCAGTGTTGCATTGGAATAACCAGGTCGGTCAAATGACCCACTGTTCATGCGGTGGGGAAGTGCCCCACTGGCTAGACAAAACGGCCCCACAATTGCGGGGCTTGCGAGAATAAATTGTTTGCATTCTGGGGGACTAGGCCGAACGTGGGCCGGCCGAGAGGGCTGGACTCGCCCAGCGCGCCGGACCCGCCACCCAATGGGGCAGTGCTGGTGGGCCAAGCCCCACCCGATGGGCCATACCCACCTCGACCCTGGCCGGTGAACCAAACTAGGCTAACCCATAATGGGAAAGACCCAGACGGGGTCAGGTAGGCCCTGAGAAAAGGTGCCTCGGGCCGGTCAGACCGAGTCGGACTGGGCCTATACCCAACCAGCCCCCAAATAAATAAACACCCATAACTGATGACCAAGGTGTCTGGTTGACATGATGTCAATCGCATTGGGACCCCTTTTTTAGGAAGTGGCCTCTATGGCATATTCTAGTGGGCCTGATCGAGCCAGGCTGGACCATGGTGCGATTGACCCCATTTCATGTAAAGGGATGTAACTAATAGACCAAGAATCTGATTGATGTGTTGTCTATTCCATAATGACCCTTATGACAAGGCGGTCCTTTGATGATACTCTAAGTGATTTTTGACGGAGTTTGACGGGCGATTTGGATTGGATCAAATTGGAATCCAACCGAGTTGTTTTTATAAATGTGCCTATATCTCACATATCGGGCTTCCAAATGACGTGCTATCTATCACGTTGGAACCCCTTTGATGGGGCGGTACCTTGGGTGTAATTTTTGTGGGACTTAATACCTATTGAAATAGGACTGATGGCTTGAGCATTAGTTCTCCCAAAATCAAGCGTGTTATGAGCAGGAATTCAGTGGCTGGCTCTGACATAAAGAAGAAGAGCGACCAATGCAGGTCAATATCAGAATATCCAGAGTGGGATGATCTAGATGTATGAATAATCATCCATACATCTTCACTAGCTACCCTATGTTGATCAAAATAATAGCGACCGTGTGTGGTTCACCATCATAGAGACCCTGTGTGGATCAACATCATAGAGACCCTGTGTGGATCAACATCACAGTGACCGTGTGTGTATCACCATCATAACAACCTTGTGTGGATCAACATCATAGCTACCATATGTGGGTCATCATATTTGCGCCCCTATGTGGATCATCATCATAGCGGCCCTTTGTGAATGAGAATTATAGTGTCACTATTTGGATCAATATCATAACAACCCTGTGTGGATCAGCATCATAGAGACCCTGTGTGGATCAGTATCATAGTGACCCTATGTGGCTCAGCATCATAGAGACCATGTGTGGATCAACATTATAGCAACCCAGTGTGGATCAATAGTAGTGTGACCCAATGAGGACCCACTTTATAGTGGCCTGTCATGGAACAACGACTTGCGTCCAAGAGTGGATCGATAATAGAACAACTCCTTTGTGGACCAGTTGTGGGAATTATGAATGGAAGAAGATGATATATCCTAAGACTAGTCATCTATATTCACTGTCTATGATTTATATACCTGGTGTGAGATGAATATTGCTTCGTGCATTGTGATTGAGGTCTTTCGTTGTGGGTTTTACTTTTTAAAACTCTGGGAGACCTTTGGGGGTCTTGGGGTCCCTACTGAGTATTGTTATAATCACCCGTGCATGATATTCACCCACACTGTGTTATGTCTTGTGCAGACGATGAGTAGCTGGGCTGAGACATGAGGGATCTAGGACCAGGCAGTACGCAGAGGAGATAGGCTGACGTGGAGTGATGTGGAGACGATATGTACCTACACATCATGTAGGATCTTCAGTTGATGATCCATGAGTTGTTTTCTCCATTCCATTGTACTTTTACTTTTCAGTTGGGCCTGTATTCTGACACCTTTACATTCAGTACACTTTTTCAACAGAAGTTTACCTTGTTCTTGCTTCTTATTGTGTTCATGGATTGTGTGTTTTTAATGCTTTAAAGATAATTCCTTCCCATTTTCGGGATACACCTTTTGGTTCTAGTATCCAACCCCTGGCCTACAGAAGGCGGGAATGGGGTAGTCATGGCATGGGCCCAGGGGGCAGGTCATGACAAATACACAAAATTTTTATCATTATAAGGGCCTTAAAATGGCTAATTATCTAAAATTACAGGTTTAAAGGTCTATATTTTTCCATAAAAAGGTTTTTGGATAGATTTAATTCATTATTAACTCTTATCTTCACACTTTAACCCCCACTAAACTTGTTTTTACCTTAACCATGATAATAATTTTTTTTTACTTTTACTATTCATAAGGGTTAAAAATTAAGTTGAAATTATTATATAATATAAATTATTCCTATTCAAAACATGAAATCAATTTTTAAAAATTATATTCATTGAAGTGGAAGAATCAATTTTAATTATACCAACATATGTGATGAAAATGATGGTTTTGAAATTGAAAATTCTAAAAAGTATATAAGCTATTTAATATTAAAATTACTTATGAAATAAATTATAAAGGCCTAAATTATATAAATTATTCATTAATTTTAGTAATTATACATTAATGCTAATTTAAAATATAAATAAACCTTGCGAATTATTTAAATAAAAATTTATCTTTAAATATTAATTATAATTTTCACTATTCATAAAAAAATGGACAATTTTAGAAAAATCCAAAACATTCACCCAATTTTTTTTTTAAATGTTGATTTAAAAAATGAATTTGATTTTTCAATATAATATTTCTAAAATTGATAAAAATTGATTTTAAATTATGTGTGAAAATCATGAATAAATCACCTTTTAAAAAATATAGTTTTTCTAGAAAACATTTTCTATTTCTATAAAATGATATTTTTTTATTTATAATATATATAATAAATAAACATGTTTAAACCATATAATTTTAATAATTTAGTTATTAATTTTTTTACATTCCAATTTATCGGATGGGTTATAATGGTACACCATATTACAGTTCATTTATACTTGGGGTTGCGTGTTCTACAAGATATCGAAGAGAACAAATATATTTTTAAAAAAAGTATATCAAAAAGTATAAAGATGTTATATTCTCTTATAATATAATTATCATGTGTCATATATGATATCTAACATGATTTTCATATTTTATAATATTTTGTTGTTACATTATCCCCACCATTAATAAATCATGTATGGTCAATTTAAACTTGTACTTGTAAATTCAGGGTTAGAAATTTGAAAATAACTTTGTTGGAAACCAAAATTTTAACAAAGTTTATTTTTTTCATATATTTGGAAAATAAAAATAAAAGGGTCATTTATAATAATGGATAACTATGTTTCAAATTAAGAAAACATATGTGGAAAGTGAAAATACAGACATGGAAGAAAAGTGTAAATAATTATATAGAGAAATAGAGAATATTAATCACTAGAAAGTGACTGATCTATTGAATGATAAGGACCTAAAAACCATAAATTTGTGAGGATTCCAAATACCATTTATTCATCAAATATGATATTAATAGGATATAATTTTTATTTGAAAATCTTTTTCCTAATGTTGAATACTTCGTTTAATGAATATGAAAATATGGAAATATACTTACTTGACACTCTTATACTAAATAAGAACATTTTAATCCATCATTTTTGCTTTAATCAATTTCAAATATATATCTTACTCCAACCAATGAAAATGAAAACTGAACCATTATGAATAAATAACTAAAATAAACATTTAACATATTTTAAGATTCATAATAGAGCTAAAAGTATTTTCACCCATTTTTTAATATTTTCCGAAACCAATAATGATTATACAAGTTATTAACCTCTATAACAAAATATTATCATCATTACTTCATATTTAATATTTATTTTTCAAATTTTTTATGTAAAACAATGATATATTAAACAGAAAATCTTGTAGGCTAGTTGTAAGCACTAAAACCATATTGTCTATTAGCTGTGGGATCAAGCCCCACAACCAACACTAGATATAATGGATTTTCCCCCGATATATAGGTTTTCAAACTTCTAAAACCTTATTAATATAATGACTTTAATTTTCCAAATTTTTGATGACCCATAATTACTAAAACATAAAATATATGATTAACATTAATGGTTACCAATAACTTTACTCTTAATTCAAAAAAATTAATGTTATATTCCCACCAATGATTTTTCAAAATAGGTGTCTTATAATTTGAAAATACAATAAGCCTTAAAATCAAAACCCATGATGGTATCCATAAATCCAATATTAATTAACATATATATACTTTTTAAATTTTACAAAAATCCTTATATGATTAGTGATTCTTATAAACAAAATGAAATTAATAAATATTTTCCCTAAATTTTAATTCTTGAATCCCCAAACATAAATTCATTAAAAAATTTATTCAAAAATAGTCCCCTGTTCTACGGGTTAATATTTATAAGGGATATTTTTTATAATATCTTAGTTCCCCAAATTTTGATTAGAAAATTATAAATGGATGAATAGGACAAAATTTATCTCTTTCCATCATAAACGTTATTTTTACTCACCATTTTATTTGCGTGTGCACATATTTTTAACAAAAAATATTCTACCATTCCATTGAGGAACATTATTGGGGTTCTCTTTCCACAGTTTTACCATCAAATAAATAAAGTATTTCTTCTTCAACATTCTATTTTTCTAATGCTCATAGTGTACTCCATCATTTGCTTCATTGGTGAGATAGATAGTTTGATAAGGTATGGTCTATTAAACATATTTTGTGATAAATGGTTAGAAATAATCATGAAATAATTCAGTCCTATCATCATAGCATTGGGTAGATCATAGTCACATTATTTTCCTTCATACTCAGTGGTAACTTGATTCCTTCAGGTTCCTACCAATGGCTATAAACAAAAACCATAGTGTGAGAAAAAAATAATAATAGTGGGAAAATCATATAATTTTTAATAGGGTTTCTATGTCCTGAAATGTTATTTTCAATCTAGGATAAATTATTTTTATCCTACTCCATTCATTATTATCATATATTAAAATACATCACAATTGTTTGTAATGAAATTGTGAAATATTCAAAGTATATCCCTAGGGAGTGTCAAACTAGGTGCACAGTAAGGATTGTTTTCATGTACCATAAAATTCTTGATTCAATATTTTCAGACCTTTTTTTTGGAGTTATTAACCCTAGGTGTATATCTACTATTACCATATCCCCTTACAATTTTTAAATAAAGATATTTTTCTAAGTAAAACATGATGATCTGTACTTTAACAAAAATCTTGGACTTTTTTGTACTTATCTTCAATGTCAATGATAGGGTTAGGAACCTAATCCATGTTTTTCAAAATCTATTTTCCGAGATTTCTACTAAACATTCTCTAATACCAAGTGTAAATACCTAAACCCTTATAGCCCAATGTCAATGTTCTCTTTATTACATTAATATAAGATATCTGGAATCACATTCTAAAGGACTAAATAGTTTATAAAACTTGGTAGTGAGATACATACGTGATTCCAATATTACATTTTAATAAAATAATTACAACATTTTTTGAGAATATCATTATTCCATAGAGCATATTTTTTCATATATTTCCTAGTACACTTATTTGATTTCTAGGAATGGAAAAAAAATAAAAGTGAGATCAAATGGTCAGTAAGGGTTAAGTATATCTGAAACTATCACGAGTCAATAATAGTAACCAAAATTGAAAGATAAATATATTAACACACATTCCATTTCAGTAATTTGACTATAATTATTAGATAAGTGATAATCAATATTTCAGGTTAAAAAACTGAAAAAACTTTCTATTTATTCAATAAAATGAGAATGAAATAAATACAGAGATAATATCATTGATAAAATGTCCTGGATAATAACAACTACATAATTAAAAAAAAAATTATAAATCAATAAAATTATGGTCTCATGAATCATTATACTTATACTTTCATTACCTTTCAATAGAAAGTTTAAATCTATTGGGTAGATATATACTAAAAATCCATTTAATTAAGGATAACCACCTAATTCATCTCTTGAGAAAATAAATGCATCTAGGGGATACCTATAACTAGAACCCACCAATAACTAAACATCCAAATAATTCCTCACATATTGAATAATATATTTAATTCTTGAAAAAGATGTCTTATAAGTAAATATCCATATTAAATAAAAAATATGGATTATCAATATTTCCCCAATAAATAAAATAACATTAAAATAAAAAACATATGTCTAATTGATATATATTTTAAACAATAATAATATCTCTGATACATAATATTGATATTTTTGGGGTAGTTGTGGTCTAATTTTCACAGGAAAGTGAATAACTCATGGAAAAGTTAGTGACTACAAAAATGTATTAAGTGAATTTCAAAACTATCGTTGGTCAAAATAATTATAAAACATATAGATATAGAAGAATTATTGTATAAATAAAGAATATCCCAAGTATATTATATGTAAAATAGATTATTGTTTCATTAATAAATGGATATACCATAAAAATATGTTTTAAAACATTCTTGAAGAAAATATACTTTTCACTTTGAAAATATATTTTAAAAAAGTAAAACATTCCAAAATATTTGGGAACATATTTAACATAAAAATAATTTTTTTATAATTCCAAAAGAATCTAAAATGAAATGTGAGGTTATCTGGGTAGGTAATTCAATACAATCTATATAAGTAAAAAAGCAATCCTTTCAAACTATTATAAAAAGGGTAAAAACAACTCATTTAAAGAAAGACAAGAATATTCATTTTAGTAAATTTTGTAAAAATAAGAACATGGGTAATAATTTATTTAATAAATAAGTTGGATAATTTTATTAAAATTTTCAAAAGCTTTAAAAAAATGGTTTTAGATGGAAAATGAATTTTTACCTAAGTGGGAAATGATGTCGTATTTAAAAAAACGTTTTTATCAATAATTTTAAGTACCAAAGAGATGAATATGGTAATATTTTGAAAAAATCATGAATAAATAGATGAGAATAAAATTAAATTTTTTTATTATAAAATTATTAAATAACTTCATTCAATGTAAATTCAAGTATAAACTATCCTGATTAGAATTTTATTGTGAAATAAACACTTAAAAATATCATAACATTGATGTTTTAATTAATAAATGAGAATCTTATGGGTGTAAAATAAAAATACACATATAAAAAGTTGAAATAAAACATAACATAGTCAAAATTATCTACACACATAATTATTGAATATCAGATATAATGAAGAAATAATATAACCGAATAAAAAGAAATTGGGTTATGAAATTATTTTACAGTTGGCAATTTTCAATTCAGATCCCATTAGTTAAATAGTTGTAATTGAAACATAAAATAACATGAATAATTAATTGTTCATTATATTATATTAAATTTGGTAGTATATACACCATATAAAATAAATTAGGTGCTTAATATTACAATATGTTTGAATAAAGAGAATATGAGACAAAGTCCCTTACCATATCCTTCCTTTTGGTTGATTGTTCATTAAAATAATTTATATTTGATTAAAACATGTTATTAATGTATTAAATTACCATATAAGTACTTATTATATCATATATGATAACTATATAACATTTTACTAAATGTTTGTTAATAATATTTCATTATTTTCATTACTTCAGGTGTCAATTTCCCAGATTTCTCGTGCATGGGTTTTTCATAAATTTTTGGTTCTTATACATATTTTAATATAACAAAATCAAGATATTTATTTTAATTTTATAAATATTTTTTCATTACCTATATATTATAGTCATGATTGAAATTTTGACATGGAGGATGGATCACAACGTTTCATAAGGACGGTAGACTATACGTATACCTGAGTAACATTATCATTTCATTAATGGGTCAATGGGTAAATAAGTGTGTGATATATTAATTACAAAAAATAAAAATATAATTTCATTAATATAAAATATATTTACACGTTTTTTCTTTTTTACATTCCACGTGAAGCGTAAGTGAAAAATGAATTGTCACCGCTTCGTGAGGTGGTAGTCTGCCATACACACGAGCCAAAATATCATATTTTAAATAGAATGTAACATAAGAAGGTTTAAGATATATTAAAGTAAAATAAGGGTAACAATATCATAAATATCTTAGAATTTTTTTAATGAACAATTATAACCATCCTAGAAAGGTGATGAGGAGAAACAAATTACACTGGTTTGCATGTCGGTAGTCTGCTATACTCAAGATTGATTGTTTAGTTTCTTATTTAATGGAAGAGGAGACGATTAATGTTCATTACGATAATATTATAACATCAAATTATATTAAATATACTAATGAAATTAAATAAAAATTAATTATTAATATTTTATGGAGGTGTAACATAAAAAATATATATATATATTTAAGAATGTTGCATCTTTTTTCAGACAACTTCTTTAGGTTTGCACCAAAATTTTTATTTGGGTTGGATTTAAGAAACAAAATGTAAATAAGATGGTGGGAGAGTATTAATTAAGTGAATTGTTTAGTTCTCGGATGAAAAAATGTCTTTTTATGTTTGATTTGAGGAGGAGAGGGGTGGCCTTTTATTGATGTGGGGAGAACACACATGGGATTTTTAAAAATAATCAAATGCACCAAAGTTTTAATTGTGATAAAAATCCACAAAATGGGTCATTATATAACTTTATATGTGGTATCGTCTGAATATTTCCACAATATTGGGTTTTTTCAAGTTTTAGTAACATTAACCCTTATCTTCTTAGTTTAACCCTTTGGTAAATTTGTTATCTTAATCATGTTAATTTTTTACTTTATTTACTATTCATAATTGTAATAAATTATGGTGAACTTATTAGATAATTAATATTTTTAGGATTGCGAATATTTAATCCATTTTTCAAAATTAATTCAACAAAAGTGGATGAATCAAATTTAAAATTATACCCACATACATGATTAAAAATTGGTTTTCGAGAGAGAAAACTCTCAAAATTATAAAATATTTTAATATCATGATTCAATCTAAAAATTGATTCGAATATAATAAATTATTTAAATTTTAAGATAACTAAACTATATTTTTATTTAAAATTAATTTAAAATATAATTATCTATTTATATTATTTCAACGTAAATATAGTTTTAAATAAAAATAACTTTTTTTCAATTCATCAAAAAGTAAAAATTATCAATCCAAAAAATTCAACCATATATAATTTTAAGATATCTATTTAAAGAATTAATTTAATTTTATAAAATAAAATTTCAAAAAATAGAAATCATTTATTTTAAATTAGGTACTCAAAGAATGAATGAACCGCCTTTCTGAAAAAACAATATTTTCAAGAAAATACATCTTTTTCTTTCAAATGTTTTTTATTTTTATATATAATATATATATAATCAATAAACATTTGTAAATGATATGATTTTAATTATATATATTTTAAAAATTATACCTTGAAATTTAATATCTATGTTATAATTGTATACAAAACTATAGTTCATTTATACTTGGTGTTGTGTGTTTCGCAAGCTATCAAAGATATCAATTTTATTTAAAAATAAATAAATCATAAAGTCTTAGGGTGTTAAATTATCTAATAATTTTTGGGTTTTGTGTGATATATTATATAAAAACTTATGTTCCACTTTTACAATCATATGCTGTTACAATCAGGGTACAAGGACTAAAACTTCCAAACAAAAACGTAAATAATAAAAAATTAGTTATTACCTAAAACCCTGATTTTAAAAAAGAATTATTAAAAAACCTATGGTAAAAGAATATAAGTAAATCATATTGGTTATGATATAAATTATTATGTTTTTATTTGATATATAATTAATCTAAATTTTATTATATGGTTTTATTGAATACGTACGAATCTATTCAGATGTGTGGTAAGGGATTTCATACCAATTTACTTTCAATGAGTTACATTAAAACTTATACACAAATTTATTTTATACGTTGTATATAAGAAAAATTTTAAAAGTTATATGATTACAAATTATTACTTCATGTTATTTTAACTATCACTTTAAATTATTTGATGCAAGGGTATTAAATTTGAATGTTACCATGTGGTAAGAGATTTCATAACTCAATTTATTTTCACTGGGTTAAATTAATTATTAATTATCTTTTATTTTATAAGATTATGTGTTTAGCTAAGTTGTATTATTTTATGTTTTATTAGAATTATTTTATTTTTATTTACAATTGATACACACAATCAACTCATTGATTAATCCTCACATTAACAATATGATATTTTAAATAGTTCCACTCAATTTCAACACCACTAAGACATATTTGGTATCATGAAACTATTTTTTTATGTGGTGTATATAACACCCCTTTGACTTGTTATATCATAAATATATTTATATTCATGGTATTTAATATTTAATTTGATGTTATTCTTCTTAGAGGCTTATTATGTAAAATTTACCAAAGAGGTAAGTGTTTATGCTTAAATATCATTTTAATTGGAATTTTATTTTATTTAATTTCCATTGTGTGAAATTATGTGATCAATTTTCTAATAAAACTATTTCATTTTTTCTTCTAAGGGTATTCATAAAATTTTCCTATAATTGTAATATTTTACCCTCTTTGGTAATTAAGATCATTTTAATAAAAGCAAAATTTATTTTCTCTAATTAGTAAAATATATGTTTTCTTCCTTATCCATATTTACATTAAAATATTTTAAAGAATATATTGAATATTTACCTATGAAATAATTTTAACAAATGGTTTAAATTAATCCTCCTTTTTTTCAAATAAAGGACTCTTTTACTTTTTTCTGAAAATGTGAATGAAATATTTGTTTTAATATACTAAACATATATAAAATATTCCATACATCATGAATAATCATTTCATTGAATATTTCATTAAAAAATTCCATTATTATTTTGAAAGAATATTATTTCCTAATATTTTGAATTTTTTATTTTTTCAAAGTTATTTTCAAAAAGAAAAAGTTGTTTTACACAAGAATAATTTTATTGAAATTTTATGGAATAATTATTATATAATAACAAAAACCATTATTTTAATTATTATCTAATGGGGATATGATTTATTGATAACATCCTTATTATTTCATTGAATGGTTTTTGATCAGTTAGATTTTGGATGTACTATTTTTATAGCATTCACTCTATTACTCTAGACGGTTTATAATTATTTTTACTTATTGGGGAAATTATTAGCATTTTGTATGATAGTTTTCAATATTAATGTCTAGGTTTATTATGTTTCACCTATTTTATATTTGAAATTAATTTGACTTAGTAAGTGATGGGCAGAGCCCACTACAACCCCTCAATGCATCGATAAGTATTTAGGGACAAACAATTTTGGTTATTTGGTTGAGGTCTTACCCATTTATGTAAGATTTATTATAAAAAGGGAATAAAGATATGTTTATGATGTTTAAAATTATGAGTTCCATCATTACCAGATTATTTATTTATGTTAGTGTGATTATTTGTTTAGCAATAATATCCATGGATAAGTATCATGCTTATGTGATTTTGTATATAGAATTTTTTATTATAGTGTATTATTTCCATATTTTTCTTCATGGCCATGTTTTTCATTTCATGGAATGCATTTTTGGATATTTACATTGACATACTAATTATGTCTTATTTTTTTTAACAGATTCTACTGTACGAATACCCTTACTGAGAATTTAAGCTCACCATTTTTTAAGCATCCTTTCTCTAGGATGCTATGAAATTTATTTTGGTTGATAAAAATATATATTCTTAGGGGAATAAAATCGTTCTAAAGGAAAATACAATGTTCTATTTTATGCATTCCAATTTAATTTTTAATTCATGATTTTATATAGTTTTCTAACACTATTAAACTATTCAGTGATTTAGTATGTGATCAATTATATCTAGTACCAATGTAATAAACTAACCACTGATTCTAGGATACATGGCGTGGAACCATTAAAGTTGTTATTACGGAATTTATAGTAGAAAAATTGGGAAATTGATTTAGGAAAACATTTATTGGGAGATATAACCCTATGGCTAACACTAAGTATAATTATAAGTATAGGATACCAACCTAAATTATTGTTGAGGTGGGGATATTGTGGGTTTCCTACAAATTAATCCATTTTTGCATAATAAAAGTGGATGGGTCTTCAGCATAATTATACTTATGGGTAATAACAAAATGAAAGGTGCATTGGGATTTTACGTATTATCGTATGGTTCTTAAAAATGGGCCTTCCTACACAACTAGTTTAAAATGACTATAGGATATGGATGGGTTAATTCATTTTTTCTTTTGGAACCATGATGTAGTACTTGAATAGGTGATTAAAATGAATGACAAAAATTATACCTCAGGTAACATAGATTCAAAATAATGTGTAATTGTTTATAAATCCTTTAAATTATTATATTATTTTTCACTATGATTATTTATGTCCACACTATGTTTTTTATTTTAGTCAATGTCAAGAATAACAAGGAATCTTGTTAATATTGAATATGATTGGAAATGTGGTGATTATAAGAATCTAAATGAGGTGATTAATAGATTGAAACATATAAGGATTATTCTTAATTATTTATCATGATATAGATTTATAACCTACACCTTAACAAACTATTGATGACACCAAAGAACAAAAGAAAATTTTCATTGAGATCTCAAGTGGTGGAGACTGAAAAACCATAGCATTTCCTAGAGGAGTTTCACACCATTTTACAGGAACAATTTTTTCTTGTGTAGCATAATTTTTTATTGGGATTAACTTTGGGGTGTTTGGGTGAAATTTAGAGAAAATTGGAAAGGAGAAGGGAAATGAACTATTTTCATACAACTTTACCAAACATTGCACCCCAACCCAACAAACCATGCTACTCTGGAAAATTGGTATTTATATGGCTAGAAAAATCTTTATAAAAATTTTCAACCTTTATTGAGAAAATGTGAACCCCTATAAAAGAGGATCATAATTAGATGAATAGTTAGGGGAAACTATGATCCCCTGCCATGGTAACCATGTGCGAATTTTTGAATTCACTCAAAAATTAGATCTTAAATCACAAGAACCCCTAAAAGTAACCCTATTCGACCCACATTTGAACCTGGATGTTATTGAAAAATTTTAGACTCCCCCAAATGGATTCCAAGCCTTCATTACCTCCATTAATTGTTATTAAAATCCCATATTGAAGATCTACACCTATCCCAATATATGAATCCAATTATCCTTTTTTTCACATTCTATTCCCCTAATTATCCTATTAATGAAATGGTTGTTCCCCCAATTTTTATTATTTATAGATATAGTATTTTTATATAGATCTATATTTTAAGGATATTTATTCATTCAATATTGATTTAGTGTTTTAGATTCAGATCTCATTCAATTTCGTTGGGATGTTCAAATTTTTTGGAATTCTTTAGCAAGTGTTATTCGTAAAACTTGAGGTCGGTGGTCGATAATTCAAAACCAAAAGTCATTATTTAAAGTATATATATATATATAAAGACTTTATATTAGATTTTTATAAATTTTTTCTTGATATAATTAATTTATTTGTTGAATAAATTTATCAAGGATATGTGAAATTGGGGTTTTTTTGGAATTATCACATGAGATAGTTATTTGTATAATTAATTATGTGGTGTTAGGTTTGTTGATTTTATATAATTAATGGAAAAATTAATTAGTACATTTTGATATTTTAGGATGACATAATTAATTTTGGAATTATTTATGGGATTTTATTTTGTGGATATTGATTAATAAATTGATGAATTGATATTGGGATGGATATAGTTGACTATTTTTCTAATTAATTAAGTTGATTTATGTGATAAAATAATTTGAAAATTAGAAAGGAAATAAGCGTGATTAGTTTATTGAGGAATTTACTATAGAAATTGATCTTATTAATTAATTACCTAATTAATTAATGTTATTCATATGATTTATAAATTGTTGAGTTAACTAATGGAATCATTATGTTTAACTAATTATTGAACTAGTAATGGAATTGTGGTAGATAATTAATTGTTCAATTATTTTTCTATTATTAATGGTGACATGCTCATTTAGTACTGAGATAAATAATGGGAACATGGTCATTCTAATGTGTAGGAAATGAATGGTAACATGGTCATTTAGTTGTGAAATAATGAATGGTAACATTGTCATTCTAATGTGTACAGTATAAATGGAAACATGGTAATTTGGTTGGGAAATAAAATATTTTAACATGTCGATGCTAATGTGTAATGTATAAATGGTAACATGGTCAATTAGTTATGAATTAGTGAATGGGAACATGGTCATTCAATTAAGTGATGTATGAATAGTAACATGTTCATCCACATATAAATTAATAATGTTAACAATGTAAATATGAGATATGATATCGCTTAGACATACTTTGGGCTCTAGTATGATCCAATTCATGGATTTAGTTATGGCTCTATGTGAACCCCGAGGTTTATATGGTTAAATAAATATTAATTAATAATGTGATAACTATTTACTTAGAAATTGTAATTATTTATTTATACACAAGAATACTCTTATTATTTATTTGATATTGTTTTAGATGCCTTTGGTGGTGGCCTACTAAGTTTTTCTCATTCCCAACCTGGTCCACCAGATCAATACCTAAATAGAATTGGTGTTTTCTTAATAGGTTAAGAGTGAAGGCCCCGTGTTCGATGAATGATATAGGATGGGGCATGGATGGGGGAACTAGACATTATTCAAGACCCACTTGGGGGAGTCATTATTTTATTTATTTTGGGTTTTATTTTTGATACTTGACATGTACATTGGAATAACATATTTTATGGTTTAGTTTTAACATTGAATTTTCTGTTTTGGCCATCTTATGATACTGTTTATTTCATTTTTTATTACATGTTGTCAGGTTATTGTTTCAAATTAGCTACTATTGTATTTACTATCATAAAAGAGGATATAGTATCCTAATGATCGATATATTAGACCCTTATTACTAGTTTTGGCCTCAAGCATATGGGGAGGCACACATAAGGTCACGTGGTTGACCATATCAGGGCACCAACATGTGGTACCCAGGTCGGGATGTTATAAATGTGTATCAGAGGATGTGTTATTTTATTTTTCTTTTGTATTACTACTTGGTAAATGTTAATAGGATAATAGAAAGAGGTCATACATGTTTATGAACTCATTCATGGGAGTAGCTACACCATATAGGTAAGGGAACCCAAGTACCTAGGGTGAGATTATTGTTATTTATGTTTTATATTATAGTTGGATATTATTTATCCATGGGTGATGCAATTGTTGTGTACTATGATTATTAATGTTGATATTTTTTGAGATTTTAATCACAGCCAGTATGGAAGATGAGTTGAGTTTGAATACATCATTATAATAAATTAAAATTATTTTGCAACCTGAAACATTTTTAGGGACACATAGAAAAAAAAGTTATGGGTATGTTGTTGGACATGAACTATTTTTCCTTGCTTATGATAATTGATATAAAAATAATTCCTAACATGAATTTGAGAAATATTTTAAAATGGTGCAAGATGAAAATAAATTGTTGTCTAAATGAGAATATTAAAAAAGGGGATGTGTTTAAAATTTTTAACTATGACATAGATGAAGGATGGTTAAGGGTAGAGATACTTCCTTTTTTTTGACAGTGATGATGGGTTTAGGGAAAAGACATGTTTTGTTTATATCTGACATAAACATGTTGATTTTGTGATTTTTACCAAAGGTGCATGTTTTAAGTTGTATTTATATACCCCCACAATGACGGTGTTGAGAGGATAACTAGGGGACATATCTAGATATGATCTACCAGTAGTGGGACCTGAGGTATCGATAGTTCTAGGTGAGGATGTCTAGGAATAGTTCTATGAGAACTTCTCCTGGTTCATGAAGTTCAGGGATAGTGACCCATGATGTGTTTTAAAGAATATCTCTAATATCACAATTGAGTTATAGTAACGACACCCTCATACATTTATTAGAGAGAGTAGACCTAAGGGGGATGAGTTCTTGTTTGAGTCCATCGAGACTATACATGACAAATAAGAGACTCCTACTGAGAGGAGGGTCATGTTGGATTCTTATATGATTCGGGATTAGTGAAGCACAAGTGGGTTGTTTCGACATGGATATGATATGATGATAGTATGTTATGGAGGGACTTCATGGGGAAATTCATATATCACTTCTATCTAGAGACACTAAGGTAGGAGAGAGCAGGTGGGTTCAAGAGGTTGACTCATGGTAGTATGTATGAGATGGACTAAGAATCAATCTTTATATATTTCAATTATTTTCTGTAATGTTGATTGGGGAAGAGATAGTTACAATGAGGCATTTCAGGATGGGATTAAATATTATATTTTGTACCTGGTTAACCTTTTTTATTTAACGAAATTTACTGAGGTGGTACAGTAAGATCTAATAGTTAATCGGAACCTAAAGGGGATTTGAGTGAAAGATAGGTGGGTGCAACTAGGCAATTAGGTGGTCCAATTTCCAAGAGTAGGAAGCGTCACTATAAAACTGTCATATAGGGTATTACAAAATTAAGAACACATACAAAAGGATTAGTTCCACATGACCATACTCAAGTGATCTGTCATCAATGAGGTAGGTCAGAACACTTCTAGAGATAGTTCTTCTAACCACCATGAGAGCTTTGATCTTGCGAGAATATGATAAATTTATCAATGTTCTGTAGGACCCAACGAATTACGGGTATTGAGGGTGTAACAAGGAAAAAATTAGATTGTAGGAGGGGTATCATATGAACCATATGAGTCTAGTAGTGGGAAAACTACTGTAAAACGTGGTATATGTGGTGGATATGGAGCTTCAGGGATAAAGTTCTCATATTAGTAGGGTGGATTAGCTTAGGGGAATCAAACATCCTCACATGGAAGATTGATAGGATAGTTTCATGTAGAGAAACCTACTCCTATGGATAATAAGGCTATACTATATGTAGTGAGAGGTACTATACTTATTGCTTCTTAATTATCTAATTCCTTATTTGATACTGGTGCCTTTCATTCTTTTATTTCTACAAAACATGTTAATGGTTTCTGCCAAATGATGGAGTTATTGAGAGAGGTGTTAGTGATACTTGCACCATTGAATGTATGATCCAAAGACATCTATTTATGAAAGGGGTGTTATCCCAAGGATGGAGAGTATCAATTTTATAGGATCATTAAATAATATTAATTTTAATATTTGACTTGATTATGCTATTGGACTGGTTTGTACCATACTAATTCAACATAAAATATTACCACATGAGAGTTACCTTTCGGTACATTAAGGGTGAAATATATGTTCTCTATGGAGAGTGAGATTTCGAGTCAAGATGATCAAGGACATTTACTCCGCAACTGGGAGAGATCATACCCCATGTTTGTAGTCTATTGTTGTATGATGGAGGTGTAAAGTAATATTTCATTCAACCATTAGTGGATATGTTTTAAGATATGTGTCTAGAATATTTCTCAACGATTCCTCCTTATAAAAACATGAAATTAACTATTTTTCCCATGCCATGAGTAGATACGTTTTCTATTCCACCATACATCATGGAACTGATAGAGATTCAAGATCAGAAGAGTCAATTGGAAGAGTTCGAGGTTAAGATATATATCCATCTGAGTACATATCCTTGGGGTTCACCAGTTTTGTTTTCCAAAAAGGATGATAGTATTTTTCACTTATGTGTTTATAAACAGAAGTTGAACTATATGATTTTGAAAAACAGATATCATCTCCCATGTATTGAGGGTAGTTTTGACCATTTTAGAGGAGTTTCTAGGTTATCAAAGACTTACATGAGATTAGGGTATAATTAGTTGGGATTTCAGACTTATGATATACCAAAAATTTCTTTCAAAAGAAGGTATAGCCTATATGATTTCATTTTAATGCTTTTTGGTTTGACGAATTCACCTAAAATGATTATGGAATTGATGAAAAAATATTTCATCCATAAGTAGATTAATTTTTGGTAGTGTTTGAATGAAATATTGGGGTTCTCCATGACTTATGATGATCATTCCCAAAATATTTAAATTTTTATGAGTACACTAAGACAACTTCAACTATACACTAATCTATGTAAGTTCTAGTTTTTTGATCAATCAATTACACATTTTGTTTCCCATAATCTCCGAGGAATGTGTGTCAGTTGAACCTGAGAAATATCAGGTGGTGGTTTCTTGAGAGAAACCCGGGAACATATTCGATATCCATAACTTTCTATTATTATATGGATATTAGCATAGATTCATTCAGTAATTTTCCCATTTGGAAGCACCACTTTCAAGGTTGACCAAAAAGGGGATAAATTTTTATTGGTTAGAAGCATGTGAGAATGATTTATAGAAATTTAAGAATAATTTAACATTGGCACCGGTGTGGATCCTAAGTGAGACATGTGAGGAGTTTGTAGTGTATTTTGATAATTATGGGATTTAACATGGAGCACTTTTAACACAAGGATACCGAGTTGTGTTGTACGAGTCACTACAGTTGATGCCAAATTAATAGATCTAACCTATTCATTGACATGAGTTTGAAGAAGTGGTTTCTGCTTTAATGTTTTGGATGCATTACCTATTGGGTGAAAAAATTTAAATTGTATACATACTACAAGAGCATGAAGTATAACATTTTACCGTGAGATTTGATTATTCAAGAGCATATAAGGGTTGGGTATATATAGCCATTTGACATTTAGTTGGAATATATACCAAAAAATGGTAACAATTTTTATTATTCTTTAAGAATGAAAAAGTATACTCATGTATTTCTTGGGTCTTGTGTTGAGTATAAGATTATTTATTTACTATATGAGTAGCATGTTGTGGTCCAGGAGTATCAGGAGAAAATGAACCGGTTATCAATTTTAGTGGATTCTACACTTTTGAGATGGATCAAAAATGAAAAGTATAAGGATACATAGTGTTTGAACTTGAGGGAAATACTTGAAGGTGGGGAGTCACCATCCAATTGATTCATAAACTAGGATGAGATCTTTTATGTCAAGATTCGGGTTTTTGTGCCTATAAGTATATGGGAGGAGCTAATGTGTTAGTTTTATGCTTCAAAGTGGGTAGTAAATCTAGGTATGCTTAGAATGTACCATGACCTATAATGATAGTTTGGGTGTTCGAGCATGAAAACGGAGATAGTAGGGTTGGTGAAATGATGGAACACCTATAAATAGGTAAAGTCTAAGAATCAATGACCTGGAGGTTTTTTACAGCCATTTACCATTCCATAATGGAAGTGGGAGGATGTTATGATGGATTTTATAGTGGGTATCTTTAGGAAGCCTCAAAATAGTGAAAATATTTTGGTGGTTGTTGAAATTTTGATAAACATAGCACATTTATTGCTTGTACAGAAGACATTCTCAATGTAAGAGTTAGTAGAACTATATGTTTGAGAGATTGTTCAATTGTATGGGGTGAAATAGAATATTTTTTCAGAATGCGACTCTAATTTTGATTCTCAATTATAGTAGGGATTACAAAAAGTTCTTGGTACACATGTTTTGTTGAGTATGTCTTACCACCCAAATAAAGATGGGTATTCATAACATACTGTACATGTTCTTAACTATATGTTATGTGTTTATGTTCCAGAATTTGGTGGATATTGGGAGAAGCACCTAACACTAGTGTATATTTACTAAAACAAAAGTTATCCAGAAACTATTTATATGGAAAAATATGAAGGTCTTATGGAAGGCCATGCAAATGAAAACTTTTCAAGATAGAGGTAGGTGAGTCATAGTTTTTGGGATTGAGTCTCGTGGAGGAGAAGTCTGAGAAGGTTTGGTTGATTTAGAATTATATGGCTATAGTAGAAAAAATTTATATTATGACATACATATAAAACCATTAGAGTTTATATAGGGTGACTTTTTTTCATTTAGGTGTCTCCAAGGTTGGGTCACTACATGATATAGAGATAGGGAAGGTTGGCACCCAAGTTCATCAGACTGTTTGAGATTATGTGAAGAATCTAGCTGATGGTGTAATGATTGGAACTTCTATATAATTATAGGGACATGAATGGTGTTTTTAATTTTTCATTACTTTTTCAGTATCACCCTACTCTTTCTAATGTGTTTGATATCTATAATGCTGATCTTGATAAAGATGCATCCTCTGAGGATCATATGATACGTGTGTTGGATTATATTGAGAAAGTGTCATAGGGAATGTCCATGCCCATATTTCACGTATTGTGGAAACAAGGACATGTGGAGGAGGAATCATTGGAGAGTGAAGAGATTTGTGGGATCAATGGACCAATATTTTTGACTCAAAATCTTTGAGATGCTTGGGAGTGCAACTCTAGGACAGGGTATTTTAAGGTGGGGAGATTATAAACCATCAACCTTTCTTGGAGATTTGTCAGACTCATTTACAAGTACTATTTTTCCTTCTGTTGAGTAATTTTTCATTGGGTTTTACATTGGGGATTTTTGGGTAAAATATTTTAGAAAATTAGAACTAATAAGGGCAGTGCACAGTTGGTTAACAGTTTTCCCAAACCGCACTCCCCTACCCAAAAAAATATACAACTCAGAAATTTTGTATTTTCATGCTTGGAAGAAGATTGTTAAAGTCATAAAACCTCTATGGAGAAACCATGCACCAATAAAATAGAGGTTCATAGTTGGGTTCATGGTAAGGGGAAACTGTGCACCACTGCACATCTAACCTTGTTGGACTTTTTATATCTCTCGAACACCTAGAAATCACTCTATTCGACACTCATTCAACCCTAGACATTATTTATTGATTTAAGAGCTTCCCTGACATATTATAAGCCTTCCTAACCACCTATGATGGTTATTATAAGCCAATATCAAAGATCTTAAATAGTCTTAGTAAGGGAATTTGATTCCATGAAGTTTCTCATTCCTCTCTTCTTCTTCTCCTATACAGGAAAGAGTTGTTATTCATATTTTGATTAGATATAAATATAGTATTTTGGATATAGGTATATATTTGGGGGATATTAATTTGTTCAATATTTATTTAGGGTTTTCAATTTATATCTCATTATTTGTCATCGTGCCTCTTAAATTTTGGGTACATTCATTGGTGATTGTTCTTCATCAGACTCAAGGTTGGTGGTCTATAATTCAAATCCCAATGTATTTGTTTAAATTAAATATATGTTACTATAAATTTATATATTTACAAACTGTGTTATATAGTTAATTAATTAATTTTGTGAATTAATTAATTGAGGAGATGTGAAATTGGGGATTTTAGTAATTATAGATTTAGATAATTAATTATAGAATTAGTTCTGAGGTATTTAGTTTTTCAAATTGAGATCATTAATTGATGAATTAATTATGAGATATCTATATTTTATGATGATAGAATTAATTGTGGAATTAATTATTGGATTTGGAGTTTCTAGATTTTGAATAATTAATTGATTAATTAATCCATGGGATTGATGTAGTTCATTAATTGGGAAATTAATTAAGGGGATTTATGTGATAAACTATTTTTTTTATAATGTAAATTTATGTGATCATTTAATTTTTGAATTGACTTGAAGAATTGATGTTATTAATTAATTTTTGAAATAATTTAATGATATTCATTTTATTAGTTAATTATTGAGTTAACTAGTGGAATTGTTGTGTTTAACTAACTATTGAATTTGTAATTTAATTGATGTGGATAAATAATTTTATGATTAATTATGTATTATGGATGGTAACATGGTCATTTAGTTGTGAAAACAATGATAAGATGGAAAATATAATGTGTACCCTATGAATGGAATCATGTTAATTTATATGTAAAATAAATAATGTGAAAATGGTCTTTCTAATATGTGAGATGTGAATAGTGACATGGTTATTTGGTTGTGAAATGAAGAATAGTAACATGGTCATTTTAATGCATAAGTTATGAATATTCATATAGTCATTTAGTTGTGAATTAAAGAATGATAACATGGTGCTTCTATTGTGTGATCTTTAAATTGTAACATGAAAATTGAAGTATTAATTAAATAATGGTAAAATTGGTATTATGAAATATTATATCCATCATATAGACAATGGGATTCAAAATGAGCCAAATTAGGGATTGAGGTATGGGTGTCTATGGGAACCTGGAGGTTTATGTGGTCAAATAAAGATGAATTGGCAATGTGATAACTATTTGCTTATACATTGTAATTATTTATTTATACAACTTCCTATAGTAAATATTGAAGAAATATTTTTTAGATGCTGTTAGTGGTGGACTTGTGAGTTTTACTCACACCCTATTTGGGCTACTTGATTTGTACCAGAATAGAAATTTTGTTTTCTAGACATCATAATGGAAAAGGACTTTTGTTAGATGGTTGATATGGGATTGCGCATGAATGGAAGAACTAGACATGATTCATGACTCACTTGGTAGAATCATTAGTTTCTATATTTTGGGTTTCATTTTAGACACTTAACATGTAAATTGGCATGGAATATATTGTTCTTTAGTTTAGACATTATAATTAAATTTTTGTCCGACTTGTGATAATGATTCTTTTAGGTTACTATTACATGTTATTCAGTTATTTTTTATTAATTTACTTTAGTTTATTTACTCTGATAAAATATAGAATAATATCCCCATGATTGATATATTCGAACCTCTCTACTAGTCAGCAGCCTCTAGCATACGGGGTGGCACACCTGAGGTCACATTAATGAACATCTTGGGGAACAAGTGTGTGGAACCTAGTTTGAGATGTTATAGAGACCATAGAGATAATAAAGAACAATTTACATCATATTCTAAATATAGAATGTTAGACCCATGATAATGTATAAAGGAATCATGGACATATTTTTATGGAAAATAATGGTATAAATAAATCAATTTCTAAGGAAAAAATAAGTACATGATGGAAGGAAATAAATTTAAACATAGGGAACCATTTATATTTCACTATCTTAAATATGAGGAACCTATTAATTATATGAGTCAATTTCCTATTCTATGTGTTAAATCCTTGAAAAAGGAATGGTTTATATTAATCCAATTTTTGATGTTAGATTATTGAAATGTTTATGTAATGAGATTCACGAATCATGGTCTAGAATTATTTTTAGCAATGTTATTTTGGTTATAATAATCCTAAAAAATTCAAGGATTGTTTTAATTTTTAGAAGAATATATATTTTCATCTTATAATTACTCAAGTGTTATGGATACCTTGAATTTTTTTTGAGTATATGTTTAATAATCAGTTTAAATTATTAGACACTCCCTTTGTGTTATGCGATGGTATTTTCATGCGATTAATATCTTTTTGGGATAAATTTTTTTAGGTTGAGCTATATTTATAACTTAAGTTGAAAATAAATTATTATTTTATAAACAATTACATCTTCATATGTTTAAAGGTATTAATAACCTTTAAGTTTAATATGATCATTGATGGTAAGTAAATAATATTCCATTATGTTTATTTGATTTTATGGAAAATAAATTTTTTCAGAAAACCTTAGTAGTTTAAAGGTGAATTTGATTTATTTAATTTTTTAATATCTTCATAATATTTTTGGAAATTTCATAGGAGTTTTATTAATATTTTTTTTAACCTGGACTACCTGCATGTTACATGACACCCTGCCTCATCAGATAAGGATGTAAGGCTTGAACCCAAACCAAAGAGTGATAATGGTACATTTCCTACCACTTACCTACATGATGTTATAATTAATATGACGTTATTTTTACATAAAATCATGTTATGAAAAAATATTAAGTTGATCATGGGGTGTTATTGTTTCAGTTTGGAGATTCATGTATCATATTCAACAAATTATGCTAACCATTTTGGTTTTTCTAAATAATTATAAACATATAAAAGTACCTTCCATTATTTTATGGATCATATCATCCATTAAATGTTTATTTTTTTGATATAGGGGTAAAAAAATAAATAATTTCACCTTGAAAATTCATTTATTGGAGTAATAAAAGAAGTTGAAATTTACTAAAACACAACAAAATGATGAAATTATGTGTATGAAAAAAAAATATATCACGTATGTATATTTTATGGTGTCTTATATCTTGATATTAAAATAATATCTCAACCTTAGTAAAAACATTATCATTAAATAAAAAGGTTATTCATTCACTATAATTTCAAATGAATCAATAGTTTTTTCATACTTAATTGGTTTACAGTTTTCTGTTCATCATTTGTTTATTAATCACTCTGTTTATTGTGATCAATGATCTCTATCACTCACCATAATTATTTATTCTATTATTCCAAGTCCCAAAAATGTTTTCCAACCTGTAAAGCGATATATTTTTTATTTTAAATGATCTTCACACTGCGCTTTCTGTCTCATCAAGATGAATTTTCATTTTCCTTTTTTATGATTTGGGATTTTAGTTGAGGTATTTTCAGAAAAAAACCCATGACTTATAAGATCAGGTTAAAATTGTGAGGATATAATTTATTAAATTTGGGTATAATATAACACCATGATATTGTAAAATAATAACATTATATTCAACAGTGTATATAACCTAAAACACCAAGCATAAACAACATGTGAAATAAATTATTTAGATATGAATGTATAACCTAGTTGTTAAATCAACATCTATATATAATAATAAATAAATTGTGATATTTATATGGTCTATAGTTTTATACAAAAATTCATTGGTAATAAATTTATTAAAAATGAAAATAAAATTCATTTGAATGTTACAAAAATGTTTTTTCAAAATAAATTCTCTGCATGTAATGTGATTTATATATTAATAAATTAAACTAATAAATATTAGTGCATTATTTTTCTTAAATTTATATATTATATATTAAATAAATTTTTTAACATTAATCTAATATTTTTTCCACGAATTGGATAAGAATAAATCATGTCTATGTTTAAAAACTATGTTATTTTCAAAAAATGGGTTTATCTAATTATTCACACATATTAAAAAATTCATTTATATAAATTTTAGAATAAGTATTTAATTTATTTTAAATAATCATTTCAAAATTATCTTAGAGTCTATTATTGATAATTTTTTTAAAAGATTAATTTTATGATGAATATTGCAAACAATATTTTTTTTCAAAAACGGCCTTTTCGTTTAAATAATTTAAAAAGGTATATTTTTAAATTTTGTTATAAAAATAAAATTAGAAAAATAATATTTTTATTAATCTAATTTTGGTCTTTGGAATCATTTTTATGTTGATTCTTTATACACAAACTATTCATACATTAGAAAAATGATTCTTTGAAAACCAGCATTTTCATCAAGCTTGTGAGTTTAATGTAAAATTAAATTCAACTACTTATATTTATTTAATTTTTTAAGATCAATTAGACATTTTGAATAATCATAATTTATATTAGGTAGTCCAATCAAAATATTTTCCCAGAATGAACAATAAAGACAATAAAAATTAATTAATATTGCTAGGGTTAAGACATGGTTTTGCGTGAAACATGCACATGTATCAAAATTAAATTATCACAAACATAGTATTTTTATTTGAAAAAGTTTATATAATATTTATAATTAGTGGTTCAAATGTATATAATAATTCTTATTGAATTTTTTTCAGGAAGGATAAATTACCTATGTTAATAAACAAACTAATTACTAAGGTGAAACTAAAAATGGAAAAATTAATTAAAATTAGAGGATAAGGGAATAGAATGTTTATATTTTTGTGTTGGAGGTGTGGATAAAACAAAACTACCCAACAAAATATTATTTATCAATTTTTGAGTAACATGGTTGGATAGTTACTTCCCACTATTGAATAGTTTTGGGTATTTTTAAAAAGTAAACTCCACCACAATTATAAAGTGTATCTTCATCCCCTAACTTAGTCAAAACTCTTGAGAACCCTAGGTAACAAAATAGCCTAAACAATATATCCGCCAAATCCTTAGAAATTTTCTAAAGATTATGATATTCCCTAAAGACCAACCCTATATTCCTTAATAAGAGACCCAAATGAGGTTTTTTATTAGATAAAGCAGTTGCCTTCACTATGATTGTTCTTTTTAAATTTTTCTATTATCACATTCTCTAATATACTAATAATTAAATTATCATAAACCCAATATCTTACCAAAAATGATATATTTTTATATATTCTTTAATAATCTATATTTATCCCCACTCCCATGTAATGAGAAATAAAACCATCTTTCATGTGTACAGTGGACTACCCCCCTTTCATAATGATGAAATTCATTTTCCATCATCACCTCTTAAGGATATATATATTATTATTAATTTAATATATCTATATATATATATATATGATATTTTTGTAATTTTTATACTTTATAAATTTTAATATCCCATCTACCTTATTATATTTCAAACCAATGTAAAATGATAATTTTGATTGTGTGTTTGTGTGGACTCTCACCTTTAATGATATGTGATTCGTTTTTTAATTTAGTTTGAAATGGAAGGTAATAAATATGGATTTATCATAATTCCTCGGGTTCCACTCAATAGTTCCCCAAGATGTCGGGCTTCATGACCTCAAGCACGTCTCCCTGAATGCCAGACTCTGCTAATTAGTAGAAAGAGCCTCAGGTGTATCTGTAGGGTGGCTTTTCCCTCATAAGCCAAGTATAAATTGTAGTAAGAAATAGGTGATAAATAAAGGAAGAATGTAAATATGAATACACTAAAGGATGTAAATTAAGTAAGCTATGCAAGGTGATTAAGAAACTAGCATATTTAGAACAACCTATAGTAGATTCCAAATTATGATAATGATGTCATGTCATGAGTCTATATGGAAAGTAAAAGTGTAGGGGAATATGGGTATAGGAATATACTATATGATATTAAAAATAACAAAAAGGAAAATAACATTCACTATATCATCTTAAACATAGGATTGGTCTTATGCCCCCAAAGATCCATACTAAACTGTAAGAAAATAAAGCATCAAAAGTAGAATGCTTCCATTTGAACCATCCAATGATCATAAAGTCTACTTGGGTACTAAAAGGCACCCAAGAAGGGTGTGGGATATAAATATCTGTATTTTGGAACACATGGGGTATAGAACATTCAATTTTGTGCTATAAATAAGGACAAAATTCTACACATAATAAAAACCAAGTTGTTGTATAATTAAAACATTAACACTTCGGTATAGGTTTCTAAATGGGAACCCATCCCTACCACATTATTCGGCCTAAAACAGTAGTCTAAATGAGAAATTTTGCAAGTCACAATACATATAACATGTTCCAATGTAAACAATGAAGTGAACCAAAGCATACCCTCAATCTTGTGGTTTGGTTTTGGGTTTCATATCCATGTCATCACATAAGTATGCACATGTATAAACAAGAGGCTTAAAGAGATAACAAAACAACCCATAATAATTATAATAAATGAATCTCATAAAAGAAAACCATAAATCATTCAAATCTATCAAATCCATAGGTGGAGTCCCCATCCCACCGAATGTGATATAAATGAAACTAATGTATCACCATAGGAACATTTGATATAATCCAATACCATCAAATCTATACAAGGGGATCTATGAGAATTCCATGTATCATTTGGGCTAAGGTAAATCTGATTCCATCCTATTTATCACATATAGGAGATCTTGTATCACCCATAGCATGGGGTAGCCTCTTGCTATTGGGTACATCTATGATTTCTATCCTAGGAATCTGGATTCACTCAAGAGTATTATAAAATACCCGAGAAGACCTTTCCTAGCAAGCCAATGTGTCACCGCTAGCACATCAGTTCATAACCAAACGAGCACTGAGAGTCCATCCATGAATCAATAATACAGAACCCATGTTCTCTTCTAGAATGTATCAAGTGTTCCATAAAAGTCTAGCCACATTTCAAATAAGAAAATTTAAAATTGAAGTCTATCAAATAACCATTTTATGCTTACAATATAAAAGCTAACCAAGTATAACAATTCAATTTAGAATAGAATAATCGATTAAGTACATGAATATGAAATGAAATACATGTAAGGGAACATTGAATTATTATTCCTTGAATCACATATCATCAATAAAATTTCAATATCTCAAACTATCTAGATTGATTAATTACAACATTCCATTCAATACAATAGGGTCTTAATCGATGAGCATTTGACGAGGAAAAAAACATGGGATAACATCAAATGTAAATCATAAGGTATGGCGTTAGGAATTCATCCAACCATAAAGACAAATCAAATATAAGGCATGTGAAATGTACTATAATAATTAACTAACTTTCATAAGAAATTAACAAAAGGATAAATGATTTTATATTAGGATTCCAACATGAGTATTTAAATATAAGATGTGAGGAAAGTATTTCAAGGGAAGGTCTCATAAATCACCAATAAAACATATTTATTTAACAATTAAGAAACTAATACATGGAAAAATCACACATACAAGGTGATCTCCACTTCTATAGCATGGAATGAATAGGCCATTTAAGATGGGCACATCCCAAGGCTGGCTGAAGTCAAAGTAAACACCCCATGAATGGGTTTCTCTATTATATAAGGTTACAATAGACTCAAAAAACAATGTTCATCAATTTAATATGTAATAAAGGGTCTCATTGGAAAGGTCTGCATTTCCAAAGAATGACACAACCTTAAAAATTAATGAAACAAAATTAAAAAGTGGTAGAAACCCTACATCATAGTTTTAGTACAGACAAGTCTGAAAAAAAACCTAGATTCTACCTAAAATGGAAGAAATAACGAGATTTAACAAAACCTTGAAAATAGGGATGAAGTACATAACACCAAATTGAAGGGAATGCCAAGAAAATAATGTCATAAATCGCTATATGAAACATGAAACATGTCGCACAACCATGTATAATGGGTTGCACAGTTGTATAAAAATTGTGCGGCCTAGCCTTTTTTCCATATTTTCGATGCTCCGGGATTCATAGGAGCCCCAAAAGAACCCAAGACTTCCTTTATCCTCATTGGATTCAAATTAAGGTTCATTTAATGGAATTAAACAAAAAATTAAATGGTCCACACCTTTGGATAAATTTGGGTCGTTTCAAAGTACCCTCATTAAAACAAATCATCCCCAATTTTCCCTTCGGAGGGTGGTACGAAAACATCAAAAAAGAGTTTGGGAAACTGAAGATGTACATCAGCCTCATGCTTCTAGGTCTTTCCCTAAACTATAATGTGCCTCTATAGCACCTAGAATAGATGGAATGACCTGGATCAGAGAACCCTTATACTGCGATCAATGATACACATTGGAGGATCCTCAAAGGATGAATCCGCCTCCAGTTCAATTTCATCATAATCAAATGAATGAGATGGGTCCAGAAGATACTGTCGAATATGAAATACATGTAAGGCATCAAGCATGGAATTATATGTCTGAGGTAACATCAACAGATAAGATAATATCCCATGTTGCTCCACTATTTTGAAAGGCCCAATATATCTTAGTGATAACTTTCCAAGTGTTGTGATTTATTTATGTCCCAACTGAGTCCACACACACACAAAAACCCAATGTTCCTCCTTGAACTACATAGGTTTGTGGTAATGATTGGTATATGACTTATACCTCGACTGAGGTTTAACCATATTCTTCTAAATAGGTTGGAATTTCCTTGATGTATGCTACACAAGACAATGACACAATAGTGTTATCTTCTTTTGGCCAACACAAAGGTGAAAAAGATGATCTACCATATAAATAATTATATGGAGCCATCAAAATTGTTTCAATAAATCTATTATCTTAGAAAAACTCAACCAATGGAATATGATTCTTCCAAGAAAGAAAAAATCAAGAATACATGCAGGAAATATATTCTCAAACACAAAAATCATCTTGTAGGACTGCCCATCAGCCTGAGGGTGATACATAGTACTCAAGAGCACCAATAAAGCTTGTGACTTCCGATACCCTTTATAGAACCACATCAAAAAACTGGAATCTTGGTTTGGAAATGATAAATAGGGGTACCCCATGAAGTCTCATTATATGAATGATGTTAATCCCACCCATCTCATCAATATAGTCAGTTTTCTAGATTGAAATGAAGTGAGAGACTTTGTTCAACCTATCAAAAATCTCCCATACCGAATTTCTACCATGAAGAGATATCAGAAATATTATAATGAAATCCATTCTATAAATGTTCCATTTTCACTTGGAAATGGAGAGAGACTTTATAAGTCTAGAAGGACTCTGATTATCTGCCTTCATCTACTGATAAGTGTATCATAAAGTGATAAAGCATGATATATGTCTCTTGATACCTAACCACCAGTACTGACAATGCATATCACAATATATCTCGGTAATCCTAAGGCGAACTTCCCAAATAGAGGTATGTGATTCTTCCAAAATCACTTTCCATATATCTGAAGGCACCCAATCATAGACAATGTAGAGAAGGGTATCACATTCATCAACAATCCAACCAGGAGGTGGGTTCTCTCCTGTGATACTCTCCCTAAAAACAAGGCCCATAGAATACAACAACTGAAGAATCCTAATCCATTCTAGGATAAACGATTCCATAGCTAGAGTTACTAAAACTGGATTCCCATGCTATTCGAGAACCTCTATATATATCTCAGAAAACAAAACCATCATCTACCACTCTATACTAGACACCTGAATGGCTTATGTATACATTTTGTAGATCAAAGAATCATCCATAACATTCCCCTTATCAGGTCTATAAACAATCTAAAAATGAAAGGACTGTAAATATCCCACCCACCAACACTGCCTCAAATTCATGTATTGCAGTATGGAGATATATTTTAATCTTATGTGATCCTTGTAACCAAAAAATCACTCACCCAAAAAATAGTGTCTCCAACATCAAAGAGAATGAACTATATTTCCTAAATCAAGATCGTGTCTAGGATAGTTCCTCTAATGATTCCTTATCTAGTGAGATCCATATTCTATGACTCGATCAACAAGCATAAGAACTACAACAATCCCAATCCATGAATCATCATGGTATACAATATAATTTTCTCCCATTCTAGGAGAAATATTAATCACAGCTGAAGTAAATCTTCATATTAACTCTGGAAAATACTTCATGGATATTTTAAACTATAGAAATTTAACTCCCTTCTTTGTTAAGGTAATAAGAGGTGCTGATAAGTAGAATGAATCCTATGTAAAAGGCGTTTAATATTTTGAAATTCCTTATTAGACGAATATGTAAAAAATATTAGTATTCTCCTAGGGAACCATGGTTTTCACCATCTATGGGTTAATAGATACATCGTCATTTGGTAAGCATTGTCATGTATGGTTCCCAAGTACAAAATGATGTCATCTATGGATACAAACATAATGGAATAATGATACGAGTGAAAAATACTATTCATTAAGTCCATAAATATTTTCAGAATGTTCATCAAAATGAAAAAATAACCATGTACTCATACAAGAAAAACCTTCACATGAATGTTTAATATGGTATAACTGATGGTCTCATGAAAACATGATGATAGCATGAACTCAGATTGATCTTGGTGAAAATAGTTTCTCCTCAATGCTGGTCTAAGAGGTCCTCGATATGAGAAAATATGTAACTATTTTTCACTTCAAGCCGGTTCAACCATCTATCATCATCACACAATCATGAGATACTATCTGACTTCTTAGTGAATAGAATAGGTGAACCCCATGGGGATGTTCTAGGTCAAATAAAACCCTTACCCTCAAGATATTCAAGCTACATATTGAGCTATTTGATTTATATCTGTTCTATCCTATACGAAGGAATAAAAACTAGTTCCACACCTGACTGTAGTTATATGGTGAAATCAACATCTATATGATGAGTTAATATAGGGAAATCATCAAGAAAGACGTACCAAAAATGATATACAATATGAGGGAACTCCACTAACTGCATTCCATGATCGCACATAAAGATACATTCATATTTAGATTTCACTCCCCTTTGACTGTTATTCATTAGTCCAACTCGATCAGCCTGGACGTACCATTTTCCTTATATGAATATGTGTTTCTATTAGGAGATATAAAATATACATATCAATGGTGAAAATCCACATGGTATTGATAATTCATACGAAATTATAGATTGAGAATGATGTCAAAACTAGTCATCTCAATGACGAGGAAATTCCAAAAGAAATGACAGCCACACATCTCAATGGGAAATCCTTACACGGATTTATTCCCTATGTTAGGACCCCTAGAGAATTGTTGAGAGACAAAACACCACCTAATTACTTGATAGCTAGACAAAGATTCTCCACACAAGCAACATATAAAAAAGTGTGCGATATACCTATATAAAAATGGGATGAAAATAAAGTAAAGGTCACCAAAATAATAACTATAACCAAATATGGACCGTGATTATACTCCTTAGATTCTAGAATCTATACATACATATGGACTCAATTGGGTCACTAAGATGCAACCTAATGCGCCTTAGTATGTCCTCTCTGCTAACGTGGAAGATACGGATCATGACCGCCTCATCCATGACCACTACTACCTCAACCTAATCAGAAAATATAAGACCAACTTCCATCCTGACGTGGTGTTGCAGATCCTATACCTGATAGAGGTGCTTGAATAAATTCTCTGCCACTAGATTCTAGAGGAAATGAAGGAAAATTGTGCTGAATATTACCCATCCTGTTGCAAGCATGTCATTCTATCAGGTTCTTTGTGAACTGGGGGGTTTATGGACTATCTTCTTACACTGGTGATATACTATAGAGCTATTTTTATGTGTCATCTGGCTAGAACCAACACAACATGATCCATCAATTTGGAGATTTCTTCTACCTGTAGAACTATAACCTTCTCCCAAAATTGAACTTCCCTAGCTCATAGGACCAACCAGTTTGAGATTTTGTTGTGTAATGAGGTCCTGGATAACAAATTATGTAATGGTAGTAAACTAAAATATATTCACTTACGATCGAACAAAATACCCAATAATGTACTAAAAAACCATGTATTAGTAAATTTATCACCATTTAGATGTGGAAAAAAATTCTCAATCTAGGAAAAATGAGTATAATATTCATGAAGTGAAATAGATCTCTTCTAGAAATGAATAAATTCATAGATTTAAACCACTCTCATGGGTTGTGGAGAAATGTGATCAATGATGGTTTTCTTAATGTATCACCATATCATATATAAGTAATTCTCTAACTCAGAAATTGCATCCCACCAATTCATTGTGGTGTCATGAAGCATGTTGGTATCAAGAATGACCCTCTTCTCTAGAGGTGTCCCAAGATGGTAGACTTTATATAACATCACCTCTAACCATGACTCTATGGATGTAGGTATTCCATACCCCAAGAAAGTAGGAGGAAAATACTACTGGAAGTCTCGTGTGAGTTGTTCCATATTCAGGGAAGGCTAGGGAGAACCCTTAACTAACATCATAAAAATGAGAAAGCCATCCTTAAAAAGATAATGGATGCACAGTGGAAGATCAAGTAGAGGATACTGAGGTGGTACTATGGGAGGTATCATGGGTGGCTCATGGCTGATCATCTCCGAAGTGTGATCATAACTACTCTCTTGGCATACAACATGAGGACATCACAATGGAATAACTATATTCCATACAAACAAAAATCTAACAAAATATTTATAACTGATTAAATAGAATATAAGGAAAGTAGTATGAAGGATAGTTAGAAATACCACCTTTGGGAATAACACAACTAACAACCTACTCTTAATGTCATGTCTAGACATTAAATACTGTCTTTAAATGATCACTAAAAACATGTCTTACAACCCATTATAAAGGTAAGGTCATGGTATCAAATTAACACATAAGGATTCCATTTCATTTTATGGTTGTTTTTTATTTTTATTCAACAAGTTATTTAATTACCCTTTTTAATTTTTTATGTTAGGTGCATCCCCATCCCAATTCAGAAGGCCCCGTACAACTTATGATTAGAAAGTGGAATAAAATTAACCTAAACAACAACATAATCCTGAAAAATATAATGGAATAATTTTATCTTTATAATAGTCAAACACTACTTGATATACCAACTAGTCATAAAAACACTCATAGGCAACCAGAAAATGAAAACAGAAAAGACGACTTGACATGGAATAATGCATGAAATTACATTCCTTATACTTCCTAATATGATAATTGTAATAAAATTCCCTCATCTTAGTGGGCTAGAATAATATGAATCCCAAATATAATAGAATCAAGAGTAAAAAAACCCCAAAACATGTGCATCGCCTAATTGTGAAGTCATATCAACTATAATAACGTAATTAAAAACTGAAATTCCCAACCCAAGAAATTTGGGTTTCCCCAATACATAGATTTTCTACATCCAAGAATAGGGTAAAATCCAAATCCTAATGTCCTAGTATCATATCTAATACACATACAGTAATATAAAGGTAAATAATTTTCTCTGATACCAATTTTTAGAATCCTGTACTAAGTGCCACTCAATACCACCCAAGACGGTGGGTTAGATAAGATCAAGGGGATCCCCTAGAATTACAGAGCCTTCCAACTAGTTATAAAGGCCTTGGGTGTGTCTATGGGGAGAATATGACCTTATAATTTGAGTATTCATAGTAGGAAAATACAATTGATAAATAGAATAATTATGTAAATAAGAAAAAGAATAATTAATTAAATAATGTAGTCTAGGAATAATAAGTATGAAACTGAAAAATTTTGAATAATGAATAGTAGAAAAAAAGTTATTTCTTGTCATGAGTCTATACAGAAAATGGATGTACAAGGGAATATGGGTACAAACATATATAACATGCTCTCAAGAACCACAAAAAATGAAAATAACTGACGCTACAACATCTCGAACATAAGATCATTCCTCTTCCCTCAATACTCCATTATAAATAGAAATACAATCAAGCATCTGAAGAAATGTTCTCTCCTTTTTCCATTCTTGTGTTCATAAAGTCTACTCGGGTACCAAATAACTCTGGAGAGGGTTTTTGGATATCAATATAAATAGGCCGAAACCCATGCTGTCTTGACCTTTTCATTTCATGCAATAAATAAGGATACTGATTTGTACATAATAAAATTGAAGAAGTGGTATAATTAAAACATTTACACATTTGTCTAGTTTCCTAAATGGACACCCGTACCATACTTCCATCTATGGCCTATGATGGAAGTCGGAATGAGAACTTATTCGAGTCACAATACATATAAAATGTGAAAAATGTAATCAATGAAACTAATAATAGAATACCCACAAGAGTGTGCTCTAGATTGGGGTTTCATATCCACATCACCACATAAGAATTCACAAATATAAACAAGAGTCTTCAAGAGGAATCATAATGATTCATCATAATAATAAAGGATTCATCTCATAGGACAAAATAATCAATCCCTCAAATCCATAAAATCTAGAGGTAGAGTCCTAAGCCCATCCATGGAGATCTAAAGGAACCCCAAGTATCGCTATGGGAACATATGAAATAATCCAATACCACTGAGTCTATGAAATGAGAACCAAAATAATACCATGTATCACTCAAGTCATGTTGACTCTGAGTCCATACCAAGTATCGCACAGAGGGGAACAAGTATCACCCATAGCATGGCATATCCACCTTTCTAATGGGTCTGTCCATAGTTTCTCCCCTAGGGATCCCATATCACTTAGTTCTATAATAAAATTCTAGGGAATAACTTGCTTATAAATCCAAAGAATCACCCATGACATGTCGATTCGTAACCAAATTATCATGGTGAGTTGATCCATGAATACTTAATATTGATCCAGTGTTCTCCCCCAATAAATATCAGATGAGAAAAAACAAGAAAGAAATATATCATGGAAAAGAAATTATAATTTTTATCTATAAAATGAACATCTTATTCCCACAATCTAAATGATAACCTAGTATCAAAATTCAATTACGAAGGGAATAAGGCATTAAGAATATGCATAATTAATGAGATACATGAAAAGGTACAATGAATTAAAATTACATGACTAAGATGCCATCAATAAAATTTCAATATATCAAGATATCAATATTGACTGAGAACAAAATTTCCTTCAATCTAACAAGGTAATAATAAATTATTATTTAATATGTAAAATCACATTGAATAACATAAAATGGAAATCATAAGGTATGAAATAAGGTATTCCTCCATATTTTTCTGATAAATTTTAATGTAACCCATGTGACATGGACTATAAGCACTAACCAACTTTAATAAGCATTTAACACCAGGATAAAGGATATTGTTATGATAAATCCATCATGTGAATGTAAATATATGGTGTGAGGAATGTGGTTCAAGGGAATGTATCATAATCAATCATAATATCATCTTGATTTATCAATTAAAGTATTAAGCATTGGGAAACTCACATATTTAAGGTGACTTACACTTCTAAAACTTCGGTAAAATTGGACATTCAGTATGGGAACACCCCAAGGGTATACAAAGACAAGGAGATCACCCCATGAATTGGTTTCCCATCATTTAAGGTCTCAAATAACTCAAAAAACCAAGGTGGTCAATTTAATAAGAAATAATGGGCCTCGATAGAATAGTTTGTATTATGGAACAATAGTAAAAAACATAAAATAAAATAAATGATATGAACTTGTATAGACACCCTAACTTATAGTAGTAGTACTACACATTTCTTGATAGATTCTAGGATTCAACCTAAAATGTATGAAATTAGAATATTTAAAAACCTAAGAAAATCGGGAATAAATCTGTCACAAAAAATAATGTAATAAATTAATGATAAATCTTGAATTAAATGAGTTTGATATATAGATCTTACTAAAATGAGTCTGTAGCTTTTGACAGTGTAGAAAATGGATAAAAAATGAAGGATATCTCATAAAACCTATGAAATTGAGGAGAAGAAGGCTGATCACATAAAGGGGGAGGAAAATCCGGATTAGAGAGGAGGGAGGTGAGGGAAAAAGGTTCACAACATATCATTAAGGGAAAAGTAAATTCATCGACAAAATAACTTATTAAAGGATTGGTCACAAGTTTGGTAAAATCATGCACCAACCACGCATGAGGTTCTTCTTCACTGGAGCACACCACATGGGTCACTGCACAATTTGACTATCCGTGCAAATACCATAAAGTAACTAAATCTCCAAAAACCTACAAAATTCTGTATTTCCATGCACCCTATATCACATAGTTTTAGAAAAACCATGCATCCCAATCATTCATCTTTATTTTGGTGCTATTTTCTTCAGAATAATCCGAATGTCACCTGAGAATCCATTTAACTTTATAGTCTAAAACTATGGTCAATTTAAAGGAATTAAAAAAAGTAGACGGTCCATACATTTAAATAAATTTGGGATGCGATAATGAATTTAATGAAAATTTATGATTTACTATATATACTCATTATTAAAGAAAGGTTTATTATTAATTACTTTTCTTTCATTCAATCATTCAAAAAATATGAAAACAACAATCTTGCAGATATATGATATACCTTTTTCATGAATGGTTTAAATAATTTCTCTATCTCTAAATTTTATGGATTATTATAGACAACTAAATATTGAATATATATGATATTTTTATCATGTTTAAAATTTTAGGGATAATGGAACCGTAATAAAATATCAAGGACAAAAACTAACAAACAAAAACATTCATAAAAAAATAAAGTATTTATTACGTAAAACAAATTTTTTGCAAAACAATTATTAATAAATGTGTCACAAAAGATCATAAGTAAATTATATATGTTATGATGTATTTATTTATCATTTTAGGATAAATATATAATAAATTAGTATTTATTATATAGAATGTTTAGACACTTATTAATAAATTCAAATGTGATTTACGTGATTCCCTCTCAATTTCCATTCATTAAGACATATTTTAATACTCTATATCAATTTCTATTATACAATGTATATATAGAACCTTTTACATGTTAAATCTTATATACATAATAATTAATGGTATTCTAATATATAATATCAATTATTTCATCCATAGGGATTTTATTTTAATGTTATGAAGTTGTAACGAATTACACAATTCAACTTATTTTCATTCGGTAATATGACATCTTCATTATATTAAATATTTTAAGCTTATGTGTGTAGTTAATATCTATTGTTATATTTTTATATCCACTTATTTTATGTTTATTTACATTTTATACAAATAATCAGTTCATTAATTGACCCTCACTTCAATATACGATATTTTTAAGAGATGTTTTCTCAATTTTCACACCATTAAGACATATTTGGTATTATGCACCTATTTATTTTTATGATGGGTATTTACTAACACATAAATTTTTTATGTGATGAATCTATTTATACACAATGTATTTAATGTTTAATTTGATGTCATTTATATCATGGGGTTATGATTCAAAATTTACCAAAGTGGCATAGTTTTTTTCTCCAATCTCATATTAATTAGGAATATTTATAATGTAATTTAATTTAATGTAAATTATGTAATAATTTTATAATAAAAAACATTAATTATCTTCTCTATGTGTTTTTCTTTTTTATTTTTTTATAATTTTATCATTTTTCTCTCTTTGGGTACTTAAAATGATTGAGAAAATAATTTTATGAAAAGAGAAGAAAATTTCTCCTTACTATAAAAAATTATTTTACTTCTATATCCATATTTTCCTTAAAATGTTTTAAATAATATTTTTAAAATTTTATATTTATTTTCTAAATACATTTTTTCCTATTTTGAGTTTTAATAAATGGTTTAAAAGTAATATTCTTTTTATTTTCTGAACATGGTACTTTTTATATTTTGAATAAAAATATGAAAGGATTTTTTTAACATAATCAGCATGAATCGAATATTCCATTCACCATGAAGATTATTTAATTTGAATATTAAATTTGAATTTTTCTAGATCTTTTTTTTCAGATAAAATTTTTCCCTTATATTCTGAATATTATGAGTTTTTTAAAGTACTTTTCAAAATAAAAATATATTTCCCACAAAAATGATTTTAATTTCATATTTATAGAATTTATATTCATTAATAGAAAAAATTTATTTCACTTTTTCTTCACTGGGATACATTGTAATGATACCATACATATTATTTATCTAGATGATTTATGTTTAATTTGACAAAGGATACACTATTTTGATACCATTCACTATATTACTTTGAATGACTTATGATTATTTTTAATAATTGGGGAAATTATTACCATTTCATATTCATTTTTTTTATTATAATGGTTTACCTATATTATTATTCACACCTTTAATACAAGTAATGAATTTGACTTAGTAATTGATTCAAATTTCCATCTATATCCCCTTGATGCATCAGTTAGTCTCGTGAGATAAACTAGTTTGTGTATTTGGCCAAGGCCATACCCATTTATGTATGATGTCTTGGCATAATGCCTCAATGGTACATTTATGATTTCCAACATCATGAATTATATCATTATGATATTTTTTATTAATTCCCCTAAGATTAGTTCTTTAGTAGTGATATCAATGGATAAGTTTCAAGTTCATGTGATTATGTATTTGAAATTGTTCGATGTTCATTTATTCATGCCCTGTAATTCTTTATGATCTAGGTATTAATTAAATGGAATGTGTTCTCATATTTGTCCACACCATGTTGATTATGCCTTAAATTTTCATGATAGATTCGATGGTATTCATACCCATACTAAGCACATGATCTCACCCCTTTATTATGTTTCCCTTCCTCAGGATGTTAGTAAATGTATTCTGATTGATAAGAAAGGACATGCTAAAGAGAATATTTTTTATTTCAAATAATATTCTATGATTTATTTTATGATTTCAAATGTAATTTTAAATTAATATATGTGTCTAGTAATCAAATAATTAAAATATATTTGGTAATTTGGGAGGTAATCTCTTATATCTAACACTATTGAAATAAAGTAATCAATGACTCTTGGAAACTAAGGTCTGGGCATTTTCAATGTACATTATTTTAATAATGAGAAATATAGTGGATTTGGGGAATATTCCCCTTTAATAATAAGTGCTTAGTGGTTGTATAACATAATATCCTTTAAAACCAAAATAACATGGGAGTTTTTCTATTAATTATACCAATGAATAATGTGAATTTTGAAATATTTAGTCTAATTAGGTACTCAAATAAACTTAATTCCATTCGAAGTTTTTATGAAATTTTGTATTTATGAGTTAAAACCAACTCATGATGCATTGTAATTTTCTGATCAATCTATCAATTATCTCAAGGGACCTTTGGAGGAATTCCTACTGAAAGATAATAAGTTAATTTTTATAGATGATTTTATTATTAATGATATAGAAGAGGATACTAGAACACAATTAGTTTTAGGATCACCCCTTTTAGCTACATGAAAGGAACAAGTTGATGGTAAAAAATGAGAGCTTATCTTTTTTGTGGGAAATGATAGTGTCATATAATGTGATAAATGAAATTAAGAACACCTCATTGATGGAACATGGGGAATGAAACACTTTATCACCATTATTAAAGTAATTTGGATGTATATAAGTTTGTATAAACTATATAAAATTAATTGAGGAATATTTATATAAAGAATCATATCTCGATGAAATAGTAGTGTGACATCCCGACCTAGGTGCCACTCACTGGTGCCACAAGTTGATCTGTCACATGACCTCAAGCACGTCTCCCCATACTCCAACTATTTTCGACTCTCAATGAGGGTCTAATATCGATCATGGGGAGATTATTACATCTTTATCAAAGTAAAAAACTTGTATTAAAATATAAGGATAACCAAATGATATAACATAACTAAGAAATTATAGGTTTCAAAAAATGAACAAAAATATAAATACAATATCAGAACTAAACAATATACATCCCATACTGATGTACATTCCATGTGCCAAAAAGAAACCGAAAAATTAAAGACAGTATCAACTCATATGTGGGTACTGAACCACATCTGGTTCCCACATCTATGCTCTGCCCCCAATCCACTTTCTTACATGTGGAATTTCCCTTATACTCTCTTGAAAATATATATCTTATTGGGGTACCAATTAGGAAACCTTAGTATGGTGTCTGTAAAACATATTAGGCCACCATTAACGTAATGAAAAAACAATGTCTAGTCAAAATAGCTTATGAAATTGTATATATAATAAAATAAAGAAAGTCAAATAAATATATTATATTTATTCAATTACACTTTACTAAACAACAGAAACCTTAGGTTCTTAAGGAAACCTGAACCATAATAATAGCGTCAAAAAATGCCGTAGTCTAAATTATATCTAATAATCAAATTATAGATCACTTTAACACATGGTCTTTCACTATCCATTTCAATTCATATAACGACCATCGAGGACCATAGTACAATTCCAACTAATGTGTATAGAATGTCATGTATAGGACCCCATGGGTATTTAGATCCCATGTCCATATCCCACATACCAATGTCACATTGGTATTTAGACCCTCAGTCTCTATCCCATGCTCACTATCACATATGGGTATTTGGATACTCAGTCCATATCGCACACACATTTAACACATATTGGTATTTTGAACCTCATTTTGTATCCTACACACATTTAACATATATTGATATTTCGAGCCTCAAATTATATCCCAATCAAATTTAACCCATATAGTATAATATCACAAATTCACATGTTTCACAAAATTACACTAATTAATTCCACAAATAATTAATAAATAAAATAAAATAATTGAATAATCACAACCATACATTAATTAATTATGAAATTTATTAATCACATAAATTCCATTAATTAATTCATATATTAATTAATCATGGTAATCCATTAGATTATTCAAACCATTAATTAATTTATACTGTCACTTTTCATGAATCGTTTTGAAGTTGATAATCTGGTGGTGGTTCTAGGCTTGGATTCCTGACGGTCACTCCCTTTGGACTTTCTTACCCCATCTCTAGATCTTTTTGTTATCACTACTGATCATAATTAGTGGGATCTCATGGAGATACCCCAGAAAATGGGTTTGGCTTATAGAGAGATCCCCTTATATTCTGCATTGGACCCTCCACAATTCCAATAGAAGTATCTCCACCCTGGAAACCAAGAATCAAATGTAGTGGATCTATAGTCTAAATTTGAGACCAGAGTAAGTTGAATTATTGCCCTCTTATTGGCTCTTCAACCCCATAAGAAGCTGGGATCTATGTAAGGCCCAAAACCAAGAACCATAAGTTGAGGTGAGGCTCCCACTCTAATAAGGCTCTAATCTTCACATCTAGTCACATGACAATCTTTCTTCAATGATTCCATTGATCATATGGAATAACCAGGGAATTGGTTCCTAGTCTATATCAGATTTCCTTGCTTTAGAGATCTCCAAACATTTTTTTGTCGTTGTTATTGTTCTTGAACACAACCAACATCCCAACCGGATTGGAGAGTTCTCTAGAATGCTCAAACTCTATGGTTTCATGCACACTGACCCTATTAACCGACATATTTGGATTTTATGGAACAAACATTTCAATATAGATATGGTTGAAGGTAGAAAAACATTATTATGGTTAAGGAGATTCAAGTTCACCTTTCTTTTTTCTGTGATTTTTCTATCGGATCATTGAACAACGTCAAAGTGAGGTTCTCTGGGAAGAGACTAAAGTGTTTAATCCTGGTTCTGATCATGGATCATAGGGGGTGATTTCAATTTTGTTTCTAATATGATGTAGAGGAAGTGCAGGGGTCCATTTCCCATGATCCCCATCCTAGAATTTATCTAATTAATGGAAACCAAGTGGCACTTGGACCACCAATATGTGGGAAATCGGTTTACTTGGTTAAAAAACCAATGGGGGAACAATCACTCGTGGATCTTCCTAGCCCATTTCTTATATAACATGCATTCCATATTTTCTTTTTCAATCAAAAAGGTGAAACATTTTGTTCTTGGTATATCATATGACTCCCATCTTATAGTCTCTTTCCTTCCAAAAAAGGACCTCCATTAGTGGTTCAATTATATCCAGCATTTTTCAAACCTTCCAGGCATCCAGGACCTTGTTAAAACCTATTGGGAGAAGTCTTCCTAGGGAAACAAGGGTACTTATCATCACAGTAACCTTTTATTTCTTAATTTGAGGATCCATTCATGGTCAAGATATGTTTATCCTTCTAATGGGTGTTTGGAGGCCACCATTCAGTATGTTGACCTTCTCGATAGTTATTTAGAGGAGGTTTGGTATGATTGTGTCTTTAAGGATCTCATGGTGAAAAATGACCTTCTGGATGGCTTGGATATGTATAAGGAACAACTTTCTAGGGAGGGGTGAGGATCAAATGTCTTAAAGAGGGTGATAGAAACTCCACTTTCATCCATGCATGCGTTAAAGAGAGGAACATTCTAGTTAGTCTGAATATCATGTTTGATGATCGGTCTTACACAGAGGATATGGATGTCATGGGATTCTTGGCCACCTCTTTCTTCACTGATATCTTTGCTAGTCCCAATCATAGCATGCCCAATGGGTACTCTTCAGAGGACATGGAGTTTTTTATGTTATTCCCAACCATGTGTCTGACTAGTAAAATGAACACTTGGGGTCCATGCCAAGTGAGAAAGAGATCCTAGACACATTTATGAACATGAACCCTGATAGTGAAGTGGGTCCGAATGGTTTCTCCAGTTCTTTTTACATGTCTCTCATTTTCAATGTGAATGAGGAATTAAATTCGGCTATCCATTATTTCTTCTGGGGGTATCCTACCTCATGTTTTTTAAAGCACCACCTTAGTGCTTCTTCCAAAAACTAAAAGGTCCTCCACTATTTCTCACTATTTCCATGTGAGTATGTGCAATTTCCAATAAAAAATATGGGTTATCATTATAAACTCAAGGATGGAACATCTTTTTTCTTAGTGGGTTTCTTGGGAACAACATGGTTTTATTAGAGGTCGTTTGATATTGGAGGTTGTTTCTTTGGAACAATAGATGCCCCATGACATCAATTTCAAATATTTCGGTTCTAATATGGCCCAGAAGCATGATATGATCAAGATTTATGACTTTGTTAAAAAAATATTTATTAATAAGGTGATGGAAGGTATGGGCTTAAACTTAGGGAGTATTGATATTATTTTTTGGTGCTTGTGTTCTTCATGGTTATCAGTTACCTTCATGGGAAAATCCTATGGCTTATTCAAATCAACACGAGGACTAAGGAAAGGGGACCTAATCTCTTAAACTCTATTTATCTTGGTTCAGGATGTTTGAGATGTCACATTCATTGGAGAAATATTAATGGGTACATCCTTCCATATAGAATAATGGAGAAAGATATTCCAGTGTCCCAACTCATATTCATTGATGATACTATATTATTCATGAATACTATGAGTTGATCCATACATGGATTTAATAGAGTTATAGATGAGTACAGTCACTAGAGTGGATAATTCATCAATAAATTCAAGAGTAACTTCTATATTTCATGTGGGTGTCTCTCTAAGTGGATACCTATATTGATCCACAGTCTGGGGATGCAGTGTGGGGTTCTTTCAATGGACTACCGGGGTGTCCCTATTACATTAGTTAGTGTGTGAATCCATGTCTTTGAGGCCATCCTCGGTAATATTACTAATTGGGTTCTCAACTTGATGAATAAATATATACCCTTTAGGGGATGGGTTATGATAGTTAACAACATGGTGTTGGATACCCTAGTGCATACCCTACTAGTGATCAAGGACCAAAATGTTCCATCAAGATCATTGAAAATATTATAGGTACCTTTTTCCGGGATCCTCTCTCTGAAAGTAAGTTGCATTTGGTCTTCTGAAAAATATGGTGAGGTCAGTTAGAGAAGGAGGCATCAATGTTTGCAGTATTGAGTATTCCCTTAACTGTATGCATGGAAATAAATTCTTGGAGTGTTCTGGAGCATCATAATCTATGGTGGATAACCATAAACAACCATGCTTCAGGGTACTAGGATACATGGGAATACCAAACCTCACCACATGGGTCAATCATTGGTCCCCTTATCACAACCCTCATTCTATTATCCCACTGGCTTTTTTGAAATGGGTATATTTCCTTCTAGCATAAAAACTAGTGTGGTGTTGTTATCAGCTTCCCAGGGATCCCTACCACTAACATATCCTTTAGGAAAGCCAATCATTTCCAATCCTTTATTAAAGTGTATTTGGACAAGGAGTAACAAAAGTAGTCTGGACTTATTGAGAGGACCTTGGACCCCAATAGATGTGTGTTCACCCCATCCTTATTTGTTTTCTTGACATATAAGGACATTCTTAATGACATCAACATACAAGCTCAGGAGAATGTGTGGGATGTGGTCCTATGGGTTAAGTGAATCCCAACCATGTTTTAATTTATTACCTAGATGATTAGGAATGGGGTACTACCAAAGGATTAAAATATAAAGCAATGCTGTATTAATATTGTTTCTGGGTGTGCATGTGGTAAGGATCATAATGAAGTGGGCACAAACCATTTGTTCTTTTAGTGTGATTGGGCCTATGATGTGTGGAGTTAAATTAGTGATTTCACTAATATTTGTACCAATATCATGAATGATCACCAATTTTTAGATTGATGGTACCATGGGAAAGAAGATGTAGGTCAGGAAAGGATGGATCACATAGTGGTGGTACATGTAGATTACTAGGGTCTCTAGAAGGTGGGGAACAAAATGAGGCAAGAAGGGGTGTGCACATTGGATCACGATATCATAGTATGGACAAGAAATCTATTAATTGACTTGTACAGGGTTGTGAGAAACTGGAAGGAAGACCCCCTCTACTTTGTTTCTGAATAGGGTCTCGTGATGGGCCTCCTTTAAACAACAGTTTAGATAACAACTAGGTTTGCTAGTGCCCCCTTTATAAGGTTTGAAGATTAATATGGAAGATTATTGTGCCCTAGGGGTATTATGAGGAATAGGGTTAAAGCGAAATTCCCATGGTTTGGTATATATGGAATTTACTATTAGGATGGGATAAGGTTCCTCTAAATAAGAGGAAGCCATGATAATGCTCACAGTGATCAGATAATGTGGTTTGCGGGGTATGGATATCACAGAATCTGAAACTAATTCTTTGTTGTTTCACTACTCCATACATAGTGATGGAAACATTCCTTGGTTGATATGTTATATCATTATAAATTTTAGACCTATCCTCATATACAAGGCTAAGGTGTTACACACATGGTGGGATGGATACAAAGTAGGGGACCACCAGGCCCCTTTGGATTTCTGTAGTTTAGGGGACATCTTTTTTCATACTATGGAAACCATGAATCACAAGGGGATTAACATGATTAGATGGGATGCACCCAGTCTTCATTATTTCAAGCACATTTAGCATCTATTTGGGTGGTAGGGGTTGAAGGGAGCCGACTTATTTTCCTTTCTTATTATCCCTTTTCATTGAATAAAAAATTACATTTGATTAGTAATCAATTAATTGATTATGTCAATTAAATTAATTAATTTGAAAAAAAAATAATCTATTGAATCAATTTCACAATCACAATAATATACCTTAATTTAATAAACAAACAGTTATTTATTTTAATGAATATCTCAATCACAAGAATACCCCTTCATTAATTCAACAATTAATTACTCCTTACCCCCATTCCTAATATCCCTAATTTCATAATTACATTATTAATTAATCTAAGAAATTAATTAATTAAAATGTGGGAAATCAATTTCTAACCATCTAGATTAAATTATACAATTATATACTAATAATCAAAATCAAGACATTGGGATTTTAATAATAGGCAACCTACCTGATGTTTGACTTTGAACATTTTCTAACGGATAACCCCAATTTAAGAGGAATAAATGAAGAACACAACAAAGAAAAAAATTTCTTATTTCAATCCTAAAATCCAATATAATGTTAGAGATGATCTAAAAACCATTTATATAGATATAGAAACAATAGAGGATAAATATTTCTCTTTTACAAGGAATACTGAATGAGAAGAAGAAAGGGATATATAAATGAGAAGAAACTACATACTTGGGTAGTTAAGATCTTCAATTCAGCCGTCTATTTTCCAAGAATGATGGTCTAGATGGATTATAATTTATATGGGAGCATCCAAAATCATGAAATAGAGTTTATGTTCAATCTAGGGATGATCAGGGGTTAACATGGAGGGATTTATAATTTTAAACACTAATTTTTTGATTAACTAAAAATCCACACATGTGTTGTGGGTAAGGTAACACAGTTTTCCAAAAAATGTGCTTAATAGGGATCCTCTTCTAGGGGCTGAAAAGTTTCTCCTTTTAGGGAACAAAATTTTACAAACCATGTTTCAGCCATGTAAATCCCTTCTATTGAGGTTTGTACGATTTTTTGGCCTTGGGTGCACAACTAGGGAAAATCATGATCCAACTATTTAGTGTTATTTTTCTTCCATTTTAAAAAATTATCACCCAAACAAATACCAATGTAAAACAAAAATGAATAGTAATCATTATGAAGAAAAAGAGTATCTGTAAACAAGCCTGAGACATATCCTAAAAAGGATGGGGTTTTACAATATCCCCACCTTATAATAGATGATCCGTGAGATGTAATCCCAAGCATCTCTAAGATCAGAAGTCAAAAAGATCAGGCCAATGAAACCTCATGTCTGATTATCACTCCCATGTTTCCTTCTAAACACATACATGTTTCCACAATACATGATCTTTTGGTATGTTCTTTCCCCACACCAGTTTTACACTATGATCCCACCCATGTATCATATGATTCATAAAGGATGCATCTGTCTCAAGCTCAACATCTTCCACATTGATCACATGAGATTGGATAGCGTGATACTACCTAAGTTCTGACACATGGAAAAAATATGCATAACACTGTAAATCTGTGGAAGAGCTAATCAATTTTCTAGTAGTCTGATTCTATCCACAACCTGAAACTATCCAAAACAACCCGGATTCCCATATTATCTTTCTCTGTATCCTATAGTGACCCAACCATAGAGAATCCATAAGGAATACATGATAACCCTCTATATATTCTAGTTGCCATCGAAATTTATTAGGATATGACATTTGTCTACTCAGATCCATATCCATACGTTTTCATAACAACAAAACCTGCTCCTACATATCATGCGCAAGAATCAGTCCCAATAAATCAAACTCACTAGCCTCCATCCATAATAGCATTGATCTAAATGGCCTACCATTTATAACCTCATAATCCCTGTATGAAATGTTTCATTCCATATTAATAGTTTTATGAAAATTATTGTTATATAAAAATACACTAAACTGAGGTGCTTATCCCAAGACCCAACGAAGTCTAGGGAACACTCCCAAAGAATATCCTCATGAGGCTGTATATTATGATCTGACATCCCATCTATCTATCAGTTGAAATCCATAATAAAAAAACCTATTTACCAATAACATTTTTCAAGACCTTCCAAAATTGCAAAGTAAAGCATGAGTCATGGTCTAAGAAAATAGTCCATGACACCCCATGAAAATGGATTATCTCTTAATCATACAATTCCCTTAACTGATCCACAACAAAGGTCTTCTATACTGGAATGAAAAGTTTTACCTTTTTTCAATAGTCCACAATAACCGAAATATCATCATTATTTTAATCCATGATTGGGAGACCCACCAAAAAATCAATGGTAAAGTCATCCCACTTCTATTTAGAATGGGAAATGGTTGTAATAAACCACTAGGTCGTTGATGTTTATCCTTCACCTCTTAGAAGGTTTATCATCGTGTTATTAACCCTGCTATTTACATTTTCATTACTGACGACCAAAATTGACATCGTAGGTCACAATACATTTTGGTTACACCTCGACGTATCTCCCATTTGGATGCATGAAATTCAAATATAAGATCCTCTTGCCTTATCATGGGAACACTAACCCAATTCTTTACATAGATGATCTCAATCTCATCTATGTTCCAATCAGAAGGTGACTTTCCAATTTAAAAGAGTTCCCTTAGGTTCAAACACTCCAGATACTCATACTATCTATCTCTGATCCATCTCAAAACTATATAATCTACTGAAATTGATACTAGAGTCAACTACCCTTGACCTTCCTGAACCACTACATCCTTCTCAACTAAAAGTGTAATCATGTTCCACTCAACACTTGACTGCAGAACTGCCTGAGTCTCTGTTTTCCTAGTCAAATTTCAACCAAATTGTTTCCCCTCATAAGCATAATTGCTAGATCAAAATCTAATGAATTCATATACCCAATCAATACTTTTTATTGGAGATTCAATTACTTTTTTGATAAGATATAATTTATTTTAATGTGATGAGTGCATAATATAAACTTCTCACCCAATAGATAATTACACCAAAAATTCAATGTAGAAACCACAATAGCCAACTAGAGATCACGTGTAAGGTAATTCTGTTCATGTGGACTCAATTGCTGAGACCCATATACCACAAATCAATCTCCATATATCAGCACTACTCCAAAACCTATACAAGAAGTTTAACAAAACACCATGCAATCCTCACTTGGATCGAGTAATACTAATTAATGTGATAATTTCAAGAACTTATTATACTCATGGAAAGCATTCTAATAAGATTATGAACATTCAAACATTACCACCTTTTTATTAAATACCAAGAGTGGTGTAACCCATCAAGAAAAGTCAGGGATAAACCTATGAAAATATCTAACCAATACCATTAATCTAAAGATGTGAAAATAATTCTTAGGTTGTTCCCATGAAATAAATTCCTTAACATTCTCAGGATCCACTGATGCAAATTCTTCTGAGATGATTCTACTTAAGAAGTGGACCAAATCAATCCAAAAATGACACTTAAATAGCTTGGTGTATAGATAATTCCCTCTCAGTGTACTCAGAACGACGTGAATATGTTTTAAATGATCTCTATGAGTATTGGATAAAACCAAGATTTTATCCATGAACACTAAATAATCTAGGTACAGATAGAAGATTCTATTCTTTAAGGTCACAAACACCGATGGTGAATTTTTCATACGAAACGGAATTACGACACACTTATATTGAACATATTTACTTCTGAAACAATTCTCGATATATTATAAGGTGGAACTCTATACTGATGATACCCATATCTCAAGTCTATCTTAGAGAAAACCAATCTTCCTATATATGGTCAAACAAACCCTCAATTTGTGGAATAAGATACATGTTTTTTTGTCATTCTATTTAAATTCTTATAATCTATACACAAGTATAGAGTAATGTCATCCTTCCTGTAAAACAATATAAGATAACTCCATGGTGAAGTACTCCGTTGGATAAGCCCCTTCTCCCCAAACTCATTCAGTTGAGTCTTAAGATCTTGAAAAAATTTTAGTGCATCTATAAAGATGAATTGTAACAGGATTAGCATATAGTATGATCCCAAAAATAAATAATACATCTCTCTATGGTGGAAATTTTGAAAATTTGTCAGAAAAAATATCATGAAATCTAGAAACTACATGTTGGAAGTCATCTTTATTTTCACCCCATGACCCAGTAACAGACATTGAACCTAGGCTGTCATCTCTCCTAGTTTCCAATGAACTGGCCCAACATGTCCAGCCTAGATATACCACTCTCCAAGATGGATGTAATTTTCCCAATTAGAATATATAAAATTCACTCTTCTAATGTAATAATATATGTGTTATCGGTATGATACTAACAAATCTATAGTCAAAATCACATAAAATCCTGACATGTCAAAGATGTAAAGATCCTCTAAAAAATGATACTTCCTAAACACAAGATAACACCACTTGAATTAGAGTATTTACATCTACTATTCTTCCAATGGTGTATCTATCATCATAACCCTACTCACAAACTCAACCTTCCGGCTCAAAACATAAAGTTGTTTTGTATATATAAAGGAATTGGAGGAAACAATATCAAAAAAGATTCTCCCTACTATAGAAACTACAAGAATAGTACCTCTCATCATCAATGGACCATCCTCACTATCCAAAAGTGTATACTCCACTGCATGAATTTTTTTTACTACCCTTCCCAGTGATTCTGTTTGAGCCCCCTGTGCTAGACCACAATACTACTATGATTGCCCTTTTCCAGAATAACCATACCCACTCACTCTCCCTCCATGGCCAGTAGAACTATAGATTCAAGACTGATATGGTGTGGATGATCCTATGAACACACCCCTATTCTACCTAGAATCTTCATCATTATCTATCAATCATGGGTTCCTAGATAACCACTACACATTCTCCATCTTTCCAAAAGATCAAAACTCCACTGGTGGTTAGAGACAAATTTTAAAAAAGTTCCTCAATCAATCAAACTGGTGAAAAAGCACTAAGGTAAGATCCTGATTAACTGATCCTCACCATTAGACCCTCTACTTCCCACTACTATGGATAACATTTTCATAGTTATTCTTCCATCCCTTGAAAGATTTACATCCTAATTGCTTTAAGGAAACCAACGGTATGCTGCCAGAATCCTCTGTCAGGTTCCACTATGATATGAGAGCTTGATTCACCACTTATGGAATCTTCTAAAGCCTAAATATATTCCCTTGAGACTTAATTTCTCACTTAATTCCATCCTAAAATAATTTTTCTAATGTATCCTCATCATATTCCCACACTATAGTAAAACATTCAAAATGTTGAAAGCATAGACCAGAGTTTATCATGGATATACTCCCATAATTCAATATCATGAACCCATATTCTTTATTTTACCTTATCATCTTAGGATAAAAGTGTTACAAGAACGTATTTTGAAATTCATTACACTCCATAGTCTCTAGTTGTATTTCACGAGTTTGTATGTACCAACAATTCTTTTCTTTACCTTGAAACATATATGCATCTGATCTACCTCTCTACTCAACAAAAGTCTGTAAGTGGTCATGTATAGTTTGGATAGGTGCAATAAGGAAATTAGTTTACCCAGGTCCACCCTCTCTAGTAAATGTATGTTTGTGCCACAACAAAAACTACCTTATAATACAAGACATGCTTTTCAAAATCTACCCAGGGTATCTTTCCATTAATTGCATCAACCAAGAAAAGTTCTCACAAATTTTCTCTTCCACTTCCTCACCCAACACTATCTGGGCCTCATGCTCCCCTACAAGAGGATCATCCCTATCAGTGTTCTCCTATCGTCATGTCAAAAAGTGTCATCATGGAGGCATAACTATACAATCCTAAACATAAACCTTAGTACAATTTTCACAATATTAACACATTTTTGGGAAACACAATAATCAATAGCAAGTCATTTTCCCCATGCCCCACCACATGGTAAAAACCTAGGAACTATTACTACCCTTAACCGTACTAGGACTATATCCTGTTTAACAAGTGTAAAAACATTCTCATAATCATGTTTTTCATTAGACACCCATTATTATCATTTTGAATCATTTTATAACATTAAAATTTCAAATTAGTGACCATTTTCAGTTCAATTTCTCATGAATGAAATAAACAGTTCATTTTCAACAACATACCTAAACATACTTTTCTTGTGCATTCCTAAAATGAATCATGTCATAAAATAATTAGGATTTCCTATAATAATTCATGTATAGATAACTCTAGTAAAATTACGGACTACGAGTCAAATATCAGAAAAATTTTAGTAACAATAATAACATCACACAAAAAGTGTTCCACCCAATGTGAAATAACATCCAGATATAAAAAAACATTAATAACAACAATCCCACCCAAGGTACTTGGTTTATCCCTCATAAATGGGTATTCTACTCCCATGAATAATCTTATAACCAATAACTAACTCTTCTTAGTCTCTTATTTCCCTTTCTCTAATATTAAGGAAAATGAAAAAATTATAAAATCCTCTAATACCACTTTGTGACATCTCGAACTGGGTTCCACAAACTAGTTCCCTATGCTAATCTATCACATGATCTCATGAACACATTCCCATATTCTAGAGGGTTTTGAATAATATTAAGGGTCTAATATCAATCATGGAAAGACTATACCCTATTTATTAGAGTAAAACACCATTGAAAAAATATAAGGATAACCAAAAGATACAAAATAACCTTGAAAATACCAGCATCAAAAGATGATCGGAACATGAAATACAATATCAAAACTGAACTGTAGACATTCCCTATTAAAATACATCCCATGTTTCAAAATACAACCCCAGGAGTAAAGACACTGTAAACTCACAAGGGGGGCCCATATGAATTCTAGTTCCCTCATCCAGGCTCCATCCCAAATCATTCATCTAACATGGGGCCTTTTCTATTATCTAATCCTGCAAACATGAAATATATTTGGGTACTAATCACGAATCCTAATTAGGGTACGAGTAAAACTAATTACACCACCACCAACGATGTATAAACAATATCTCTAGCCAATAGGGTGTATTCACTTGTGTATTAAAAAAACATAAAATAATTAAAGTAAATAGATTTCATTTATTCAATCACTCAATATTTAACCACATTACCCCTAGGATCCTAAGGACACCAAGACCAAAATACCTACTTCGACCAATTTCATACTATGATCCATATCTCATAATCAATTAATAATTCACTATATCACATGGGATTTCATTATCTATTTCAATTCAATTAATATAATGTCCAATTGGAACCATAGTCCGATGATAACTAGTGGGAATAAAATTTCATGTCTATATCCTCTTGGGTATTTAGAGACTCAGTCCCTATCCTACACCTGAATATCACAATGGTGTTTGGAGCCACTTTCCATGTCCCATAATCACTATCCCAAAGAGGTATTTGGAGACTCTTTCCATGTCCCACACACTTTTTACACATATGGGTTTGTGGAGCTTCATTACATGTCCCATAAAAATTTAACACATATATAAATATAACACAATTTCACATGTGTAACAATATCACACTAATTAATTCATCAATTGATTATTCAAATTCAACAATTTCATAATCACATCAATCTGTTAATTATTTTAAATACTAATCAATCACATAAATTCAATTAATTAATTAAAATACTTATTAATCATGTAAATAAATTCAATTAATACACCCATTAATTGATTAAATCAATTCCATTTATTAATTAAATGATTAATTAATCACATTATTCCATTAAATTAATTCTATAATTAATTGATACATCCATTAAATTGATTAATTTAACAATAAATTATAAGATTCCCTCAATTTCCCAATCATAATAACTTCCATTAAGTAATTAAAAAATTAATTAATCATTAAAATGAATTTACCATTGTCAACAATATCACACCATTAATTTGAGAATTAATTAATCAACTACCAGGTTTCTAATATCTCTAATTTCATAATTCCATAATGAATTAATCTAAAAAAGTAATAAATAAAAATTTGTGAAATCAATTTATAATCATCCAAAATAATTTGTAAAATTAAATACACCTAATCAAAACAAAATTTTAAGATTTAATTAATAGAAATCATACCACTAGTTGGACATTGAATGGTCACCAATGAATATCTACAATTTGAGAAAAATGAATCAAGAATGTGACAAAGACAAAATTCTTAGTGTTATCCTAAAATCCATGATCAAATGAATCGATATCTAAAAAACCCAGATATAGATCCTGAAAAAATAGTGGATAAACATCCCTCTTTTATCTAAAAATAGGAGGACAGAGAGAGAGATAGGGATCTAAATAAGAAGAAACCACATACATGACTGGGGAAAATATTTAATCGGCCCTTTGATTCCTAAAAATGGTGGTCAAGAAGGCTTGGAATCTCTCCAAGAGCCTCCAAAATTGTGAAAGACATGTTAGGGTCAAACTAGGTCTGATTATAGGTCAATATTATGGGTTTGGGAATTTAAAAAAACTAAATTTAGGATTAATTAAAAATCCTTACATGGTTTTTTGGGTAGAGGATTATGATTTTCCAAGCAATGTGCCTTAACCGTGCACCTATTCTAGGGGGTATGGGGTGGATAGTTTCTATATTAAGGGAACCTTGTTTGAAAATCCATGGTCCATTCTTGAAAATCTCCTTTGTTTGGGTTCACATAGGTTTCGAGGATGTGGTTCATGATTAAGGAAAAATGTACGCTAACCGTACATTTCCCCCATTCTTCCATTTTTCCAAAAGTTTCACCCAACATCACACAATGGTAAAAGACAAACGAAATTTAATTAATACCAGTAAAAAGAGTACTTGTAAACACTCCCCAGAAATCCCTAGAATAGGTCAGGGTTTTAGAAGTATAATAAGTGGGATATATATCTGGTAAAGGATTCCATAATTGGAAATGATAGGCAATTTATAGTATCTTAAAAAGAGAAAATATTGAACCCTTAGTGCCTTTTTTTATAATATACTTATCTACTATTGAAAAACCTTTCTTCAATAATGAAATATTGATATTTAGGGGAAAAACTAAATGATAAAACTCATATTTACTTTCTATCTAACTACTAAGAGCTAATCGAAGTTGCTGCAAGTTCTTAAGAGAATACAAAAATCTATTGGTATTATGGTTCAAGACTTCAAGGGTATTAGTTCCACTATTTTTATTTTCAATGTGATTTTAGATGAAGGTGTCAAGATGCAACCACATGGAAGATTGAACCCACAAATAAAAGGATTCATCATGAATGAAGTGATTAACCTCCTAGATGAAAAAATAATTTACCAAATATCAGATAGTTAATGGGTAATCTTGATTCAAGGTTTTTCAATGAAATGAGGCCTTATAGTTAATTAAATCGAAACGAATGGGATGATTTTGACATGGATTTACAAAATTTGTTAGGTTTATTGTCTATTATCATAATATAAATAATTCCACATGAACATACAATTTCCTACTACCAGTAGTGGATCAAATGTTGGTTCGATTGTTAGGGAATTACCTCTACTAATTCCTAAATGGTTATTCAAGTTGTATCTAGATTTTAATTTAACTCAAGGATCAAGATAAATTCACTTTAATTTACCACTATGGGACTTTTTCTGAACTTCACTTCTATTTTGGCATGTTTAATTCTCCCTCAACATTTCAAAAATGCATACTTGTGATTTTCCATTATATGGTGGTGAAAATGTTATAAATCATCATGAAAAATTCCTAATATTTGGAATCTCATTCGATATGTTATTAAAAAATCATGAGATTTTTTATGGAGATATGTTAAAAAACAAACCTAATTTTAAACATATAAGGATACCAATTCATGGTGTAACATGGAATTGTCTTTGTAAGATGAGTATTTTTAAAATGGATTAAGGAATAACCAACTAAGGTTGATGTGATATCAAATACTCCCATTCATAAATTAGTCTAGTACATCCATAGTTTTATAATGTGTGCATGTTTTTACTGAATTATTATTAGAAACTTATTTAAAATTGATCATCCCATGATGAGTTTCTTGACTACAGTTTTTACCTTTTCTTTTAATGGTCTATGTTATAATTCATTTAATCTGTTGAGGAAAAATCTAGTGGAATCACTCATCTTGATTACACGACATTGGATTGAACCATTTGATATGATGTGTGACACGAGTGATTATGTAGAAGGGGATATCCTTGTATAGAGGAATGATCATATATTTATCATTATATGTTATAAAATTCCCACATTAAATTATACCCAAGTTAAATACCACATCATGAAAATTAAAATTAGATTTTTGGATTTTTTTTGTTTGACATGTTTCATTCACACTTGGTGTTTTCCAGGTTATTGCCTATAAAGATCACACATATCTCAAGTACATTTTAAAAAAGAAGGATACATAGATATATCAGATTGACTTGGAACGCTTACTCTATGTGTTTCACATGAACTTAATAACAAAAATTAGTAGTGATAACATAATATTATATCACCATTAATTCTTGGATTTACCTCCACTTAAGGTAGAAGAGTGTAAAAAATTTATAGATGATTTTCCAAAACATAGCCTTTTTTTCTAATGGAATCACCTAGAAAGTGGTTTTATGATATTTCAAATTATTTGGAAATTTAAAAAACACACCCACTATAAAATTTTAGATAACTAAATGTGTTTTCCCAATATTTTACAAACCCATTTTTTTAAATGAAAACTTTGTTTGATAAAATATGGGACATAGAACATAGAACATGAATGAACCATGATTATTTAAATACAATTATTATCACCAGTCCATTAAATTGTTGGGTAATAATATGATTAAATAATTTATGAAATATATATAATGGAACTATATAATATATATGTGTAGATAAATTATTACTAAATAGTAACTCAATTATAAGTAAATTCAATTTATTCATCAAAAATATGTTTTCTTTAAAAATGATTTATTTGATTTTAATGAGAAAATATTCTAGTTAACTAATATATCATTTTGAAACCTTATTTTTTAAAATTATTTTTTTTCTAAATTAGAATGTGAAAAATAACATGGCACAAAATGTGGTATTTTTTAGTGATATTTATTTTTCTATGAATAGAGAAAAATATCTATATCCATAAAAATGTACTTTATTTTCAATATATTAAATAATTTAAAAGTAAAATTATTTATTGAATTTCATTTGATGTAATAAAAGTATTATTTTGTAATATATAATCCATTTCATTAGATTTAAATCATTTTTATACAATATTTTAATATAAATTTATTTTTAAGAATAAAAATAGATATGTTTTCTTAAAACATTTATAAAGCGAATAATGTTTCTACATTTTAGAAAACAAAAATAACCTATAATAAGAAAAATTTTCATTAAAATTTAGATAATATATATAAATAATTATTAATTTTAATTAGTTTAACTATTAATACTTTTTATATAGTTAATTTATGATCATATTATAGATGGAAAATGTGTTTTTTGAAAAATCATTTTTCACACATATATATGTCTAATTTTTAATTAAATATTTAAAATTATATGAATTTATTTTTATAAAATTGATTCCATATCTATAATAATAAAATTTAATATTATTTATTATGGTTAACATAAATTTTTGGTCATAATGGATAGTTTAAACAGTACAAATCTATTACCATAGTGTATTTTAAAACCGGTTTACCAGGCTGTTAAACTAAAGAGGTAAATGAAACAATATGTTTAAAAAATGTTTGTTTCTGAATGATGGAGGTGTGGTTAGACTATATCATCCCTCAAATTCATTATTTTTTTTAATTTTGGAGGATCTTCTATTTAGTTTGACATCCCATTTTTTAATAGGTTTGTGAGTTTACATGAAATCCAATCCCCCCCCCATTATAAAAGGGAACCCATCACCTCTCTTTTCCATACATAAAAATCCCACGGGATTGGATAATACCTACCTAAATACCTTAATTGCTTCCCTTAAAACATCATATTGGCATTTTTATCAGTAATAAATTATTAAGTGTTTAGGTATACTCCTAAAGAGGTTGTTTGAAGAGCAGGTATCGTTCTTAACCGAGCTTCCTCAATTTATTTATTCTTCCAGATACAAAAAATATTATTTATCCCTGTTGATCTAATAAAATCATAATCCAATGTAATTTAATATTATTATATGTTAATGGTAAAACCTACATCCATATACTCCTATATAAAATGGAAAATGAATCAATGGCTTGAGTGTATGACATACCACCACCTCACGAACTGATGTAATTTGCTTTCCATCATCACCAATCATATATTTTTATGATGATAAATTCAATGTTTATATATCATATTCATGAAAAAATATTAATTATGTAAAATTAAAATATGATGTACCTTATTACCTTACAATCCTTTGAAAAATGATAACATCATTCTTGTGTATAACAGACTACCACATCGTGTAGTAATATGATCCATTTTTATTACAGCATCCCATGGTTGGAATATGTAAGTGTATTTTAAAAAATAATTTTAGATTTATTATGTAATTATAGTTATGTAAAAATAAAACAATACATACATTGTTTCCACCTTGGACATTGAAAAATGGAAATGTTACTCATGTGTACATAAGACCTACTATATCCACGATTGTAGCGTTGTTCATTTTTCATAACCACACTTAACCATTTTTCCTAAAGTTATCATTGTAATATAAAAGTGATATTTATGTAATTAATTTTATTCTATAAATTATTAAAAGATAATATCTTTTACCTTATTCATCTTAAAAAATTGGTTTCAGACATTTAAGACAAATATCATCAAAATATACAACACGAACCTAAATGAATAATTAATTGAATATAACAATATAATATATAATATAAAATGAAACAAGAAACATGAAAAAATTAATTATGACATTAATTAATTTTTAACACCTTAATAATTTAGATTATATTTATCATTAAAGAAATAAAGTGTCTTTGATAGCTTTCAAGGCACACAACATTGGATTTAAACAAAACACGACACTCTATTAAAAAAATTATTTAATCATGACATTTAAAACATTTTTCCTAAGTTAGAATGTATGAATATTTCATAATAAATTATTAGAATTATATTTTTTAAACATGTATAAAATAAATTAAACTGTTATCCACTTATTAGAAATAAAATAATAAGCATTTGAAATAAAAAAATTCTCTTAGAAAAAACATATTTTTCTAAAAACTGGTTTAATCATGATTTTCACACATAGTTTTAAATAATTTCTTAAAAAATTACTAATTTGTTTTGAAAAAACGTTATTTTTTAAGATATATTATCTGTAATAACCTATGTTGAAAGTTTGGAATTTTTTGGAAAATATTTCTTTTTAGTGAATAGTAAAAATACTAATTCTTATAAAATTATCAATGACTATTAATAAACTAGGTCACATTCCTATTTTAATTAAAATTATAATTAAAATTATTTTTATTATTCATATTAAATAATATTAATTACATCTAAATCATCTTTATACTGGATTTTATAATATGTTTATTTTTAGGATTTAAAACACATTTTTTTAAAACAGTTTTAAAGTAATGTTTAAAAATTTTAAAATTCAAAAAAAACATAATAATGAATTATTTAAATGTAAATTTTAAATTTTATGTCTTTAAATATTAATTTCAATTCATCTAATTGTGATTTGTTTATCATATAATTAATATGATACAGTATTTTCTTCAAAATATTATTTATTATAGAACCTTTTTTTGACACCTGTGTGAGTATAGTTTTAAATTAAATTATACCAATTATGTGAGATGAATTTGGAAAAAATGGATTCCATATTTTGAATAATCATAATTTATATTATATATTATGGTTAACTTAATTTTTGACCATAATGAACAGTGAAACAATAAAATTATTTACCATAGTTAATGTAAAAACATGTTTATTGCAGGGGGGTAACTCAAAATAAAAGGCTTAAAAATTACCTATGACAAATATATTTAATAATTTAGGTTTATATTTTGGAAATATATCTTTTAATTTTCTACAATGGTTATTTTGGGAGCTATTTGGTATGAAAAAATCAGAGTGGAGTTCTTTCTTTTCAAAAATTCCATATGAGTAATCTCCCCCACTTTTAAATGGTCACCCCCTCTCATATAATTTTCACAATTAAAAAGTGAATTTTATTGGATAATACCTAATAAAATTACTTACCTAACTCCCTAAAATAATCTTAATTTTTTTTTGTTTTTTCAAAAGGATAACATAGAATGGATTTTTGTTAGGACCAAAATAAATTTTATAAAGAATATACAGTGTCCTTAACTTATCATTTAATGTTATTTATTGCTATAACTCATTAAAATATTTTTAAAACATGATGGAATAGTAACCTAAGTATCTTAAATATTCTAGAATATTTTATTACCTTATGTTGATGATCTAAAACTTTCCCCACCTCCCTCAAATGGGAAATGAAACTGCGGGTCCTGTGTATAGTGAACTACCGCCACACATGCAGACACATTACATTTTCCATCAATAATTCTCACCACTATATATAATGATGTATCTAATATATATATATATATATATTATGATATAATTTAACATATATACTTATAATACCATAAAAACCTTCTTACTTTCCATTTCCTGGGGTACATGATAATGTCGCTTATGTGTACAAAAGATGACCGCCTAATGAAAAGATGTGGTTTTTTAACAAACACATTACATTTAAGGTCATAAGGATTAATTTAATGTTTAAATATTATATTAATTAAATATTAATCATTATATAAAATAAATATATCATATAATTTCTTACCTTATAATCAATTGAATAAATTATAACATCATTCTTGTGTATGGTGTAATACCGCCTTGTGAAGTGATGTGATTCATTTTTCACTAAAAATATCGATGGAAGTTAAAAAGGATAATTTTAATGATTCTATTTGATATATATTTCCAAATAATTAATCAATAAAACCAAAACAAATATTCCTTACCCATTCACCCATTAAGGAAATGACAACATCACTCGTGCGTACGTACAACCTACTATCTACATCAAGCGATGTGATTCATTCTATGTGTTAAAATTTTAAAAACTACTATACAGTATTATGTAAATAAAAATTATATTAATAATATCAATATCATTTATTATATGTCAAAACTCCCTTTTCTTTAGATCTATAACGTATATGACAAATCATACATGAGAAAATAAGGCATGTTTTATTTTAAATAGTTGAGATAATGAAATATTTTCATGGAACGAGTGACACTTAGTTAAAAAATGGATCATGTATGATAATATTAATATTAGTATGATTATGTTATAATTTAATAACATGTTTAAAACCAATATAATATAGTTTAAAGAGCATTAAACTAAAGGGAATTGAGAGGTAAAGAGTTTCATAACTTCTTTTCCATTCAACGGGTTATATGTCTACATCATTGATTATAATATGCCAAGATTATGTCTGAAATATAATTTTATTTATTTATGGTTAATTTAGTGACTTATTTTTGTGGATAATTTTTTTAGTCATAATTAATTATTTTTATAACTATAATGTTAATGATAAAAACATTGTAAAGGTTTCATCTCAATACATTTCTCTTTGAGACAAACATAATTCTACAAACATAATCTCATTTAAATTGTGTATACAATAAAACTTTACATAATATATCATTAAAATAAAGTAATTAATGATATTTTAAATTAAAATTTATCCACTTCATTTAGGCTAATCTATCATTCCAATGTTATTGAAGAGGTTAGGGTTTATGTTACAATATCATTTTATTCACGAATATTTATGTTCGAACTTCCATTATTCGAAATTATTTGTTAATTTCCTAGAAAAAATCTTAAATTTTATTTTAATTTGTTTATTAATGAAATTTTCATGAAATATTACTATTTACATTTATTTTTTACTTAAAATCTATTTGATTGTTTTATGAATATTTACATTATTTCTCTTTGTGGATGAAAAACTTTTTTCTTCAATAACCATGATTACTAAAATGTTTTCAAAATTGTTTTTAATATTATCCTAGTATTATTAAAATTTAATTTTAGTGATGTTTTAATTTTAATTTTTTTAATATAAATATGGTATCTAAAAAAATACTTTTTAAATTTTATAGAAAATGTGAAACATATCATTATTTTAACATGTACGACTTAAATGGTATTTTATATCGTCATGACCATTATTTTTATCATATATTACCTTATATTTTTCAAGGTTATTTTCAAATAAAATTATTTCCACTTTTTGTGAATTTATGTTTTTCAAAACTAATTTTCAATGTGGAGAGGTTATTTTCCTAAAGATTTTTTAGAATTTTTATATCATTACAATTTATCAATCACGACAACCTTTGATGTATTGGATTGCTTATAAATTATTTATATATATATCCTATATATATATATATATCTTATTATATCTTCCTTATATAGGATAATACATTCCATATTTTTATATCCCAAATACATTCATTTTCAATGTATATTTGGATCATGTTATGATCCAATATTATGAAACCCATTTATTTTCATGGGTAATTATTATGTTTATGCCTTATGATTGATATCCATATCTGTAATAAAGATTTAAAGTCATGAAATAAATGTGATTAGTGTTACTAGAATTATATATCCCTCAAATATAATGGTTAATGTTTTAGTCTCTTGATATGTCTTGTATGAGATTTGAGTGTGAACCTAATCCATTATAGGACTTTGTGGACCATGTGATATTGTCACGATAGTTAACCTCCAATTATTTTTTAGTCATGATTTATTTTATTCTAGAATTTTTAAGATTAATTGATCTTATGATTAAAGTTTGATACAATATATTTCCATGTGATTAATCACATGCATGAGATTTTTAGCTCATCCTTTTATGTATTCCATGGGTTATTCCTTTTAGATTAAAGATGTGAATTTTTTTTAAGAACTCACAATGAAAAGAAAATAAATATTCCATGTTGTAGTTTCCTTTTAGGTATTAAGAACATAGTCTTACCAAGACACTAAGCCTTTATAATCATTGTGAAAAAAAATTCATGGGTCTATATAGTTGGTATAAAAGTAAAAGTTTAATATAACATTGGAAAATAAGATGATAGTTATGTATTGATAACCTTAAGGATATATTTGGGGACAAATCTAAGGATGTGTAAAAGGATAAAATTTTTTATAGGAAAAAATTGCTTAATTTTGGGGAAGTTGAGAGTGAGTAGTTTTTTAGAAATTAAATCCATATTTGTATAATACAAGTGGATGTGGTTATAGAACATATTTAACCAGGGTTTATAGAGATGAAGAAATCATGCAGGGATCAACTCAAGTCATACATGATACTAAATATTGGGCCTTACTATGCACATGGTTTTACCCACTTAGGGATATACTATGGAAATTCAAAAACACTTTACTAACCATCATTAAAGATTTTAATATATTATGACCATCAGTGGTTTTGGTAATACCTAAATAATATAGGGTTGATAAGTCTATGTTTTATCATAAGTATCAAGGCACCATTAACCCATTTTAGGTTTTATGTTATGGATGTATAAACTGATTAAGAATATTTTGGGAGTCAATTATGATAATATGACACTGGGGTTTAGTAAAAATGATTATATGAAGAATAATTTCATTATGTACATCATATTAATTGTATTGGTAACATTTAGGGTTCATCCCACCTTTGATGGTAAGGTAGTAATATTCACTTATGATTATTTGATATTCTTGAAAAAACATTGTATAGAGAACCTTTGTGATTGAAAAAAAAATTATAGTTAATTATATTTTTAATATTTTCATGATAGTTTTTGTAAAGTTATAGTAATGATCTAAATAAGTTTGTAGAAAAACGAAAATTGGTATTTCAGATGACAAACCATCACATCATGCTAGGATGTGTGTCCAAAACCCAAAACATAAGGCCAATAATGATGAATCACCTACCACTACAATATGTGATTTAATAGTTAGTATAGTAGGGCATTTAATTTAGTTATTTGATGTATAAATATTATGTGGATTTTTGGAAACATATAAGAGGATAAAATATTTATTATTTTTAATACTTTTTGGAGATTAGTTATAAATTTTTAAACTCTTTATTGGGATAAGATATACATATAACCTTTAGTAAAAATGCAAAGCACCATTTGGGAAGATATCTATCATGTTTTTGGAAATATAAGTTTAATTTTTAGGAGATATCCTTTGATTTTAAAAAAATATTTAATGTTGAGCTTATTGTCGTTATTTGGGATATATGTATCCTTACTTTAGGAATGATCTATGTTAAACCTTTGGGTTTATTTGGAATTATCGTACAATGTGCTTACAATTTTTGGTTTTAATAAATATAGGAGGAATATATTTATAATTTTTTTGGAACATATGATCTTTTAAAAGTTAATTTTAGTGATTGAATCATAAAAAAATCATATTGGATATTAATTTCTTAGAGTACATGGTGAAGTGTAAATTTGTCAATGTAATAATAAAGATAAAATTACGTTCATGTGATAAAAAGATATCAAACATGTACATTTTATGGTGTTCTATATCTCAGTATTAAAAAAATATCTCAAATCAATGGAAGGGATATTTATAAAAATTTAAACATATTACCATTTTATATAATTAATCAATGGTCTTTTAATTCATCACTAATTTAGGGTTTTGTGAATATTGAATTTCTCATGATCATTCACTTTTTTTTGTGATCAATGATTTATATCACTCTCTGTAATTATTTATTCTTTTCATTAATGTCAACATATTCACTTTCCACTAATTGTATCATATTTTAAATGCTAGATATGTGATGAAATTCATATTTACCTTTCCCTCTTTTTAGTAGACGTTTTATTGACCTTTTATTTTTGGATTTCCTATAATAAAATTTTGTTATTGAAAAACTTGTACTAGGAAAATCCAAGACCTATAAAATCCAATCCTAAAAATGTATTATATAAATTAAACATACAAGGTCACAACATACAAGGGGTTTTACATAAATATGAGTGAGTTAATCTATTCATATCTATATCCACCATTGGTGTACAATAATTCAGAGTTTCAAAGGCCCACAATGTAAGAACCCGGTTCTTATTATTGAGGTACATTTTTCTTCTTTTCTTTTTTCCTTAACTGTTTTTTAGAAAATAAGGAAAATGCAGGAAAATCCCATATTTTGTGACTACACACCCTGTATTTTTCCACATGTCATGTACTTTGGCCTTGTGAGATGGGTACACAGGGCGTGTAGGCCTGTCAGCAATGAAGGGTGTGAAAACTGACTACACGCCTTGTATAGGGTATTTACACTCTGTGTATTCAGTCAGCAGGTGAATAGTAAGGTGGTGGAGGTAGCTACTAGTGGAGTAGCAGTACACGCCGTGTACTTGGGAATACACGTCGTGTACTCAAGTCGACAAGTGAATAGTTCGGCGGTGAAAAAGTAGCAGCCAGAGGAACAGTTAAATGAGAAAATTACACATCATGTACTTGAGAGTACACGCCGTGTAGTTTGTTGTTTTCCCTTAAAACTGGTAGTAGCCTCCTCTGATCATAGAAGAATCTTAGAACTATGTAGGAGAGAGGGAGAGATGGCCGGACCTTGGAGGATCTCTCGACCGCACACCGAGAACCTGATTCCTACGCCATCGATCTCCTTTGAACCGCACAGGTAATGTATTCCTTCTCCTAGAGCCTTTCTTACAAATTCTTTCAAAAGGGAAATTTATTTGTGTTTGAATGAGATTATGTTCATCTTAGATCTGCACCATTCTTATTTTTTTTGTGAGGTGTCGTTCACATATACTGATCAGTGGCGATCAAGGTAGGTGTTCTAGTGTTTAAATTCCAACTGCTGTGTGTTTTTGTGCACCTTTGTGCTATGAGCCCATGTTTGGGGTGTCGTATGGATGAGGCCTTTTCTAAAAAGATATCTTGAATTATATAGATAATATAATGATAAGTTTAATTTGCTGTTTGGGATTACTACTTGGATCTAGGACCACCCTGAGGGTGTGTTCCACTGTTTAGCTGTTTGGCCAGGATACCCAAGGGTATTCCATGATTATATTGTGCATTGCATTTTCTGTGAGATTAATTGTATATAAATTACTTGCTTATGTGTTGAGATCGACCCAATTACATTATTTTCTTGAGGGCAGTGTTCCGTTTAGCCTGAGGGCAGTAATTCTTTTAGCCTGAGAGCTATATTCGTTATGCCTGTGGGCAGTAGATTCTATGCCTATGGGAGACACTTCGTACGCCTGAGGGAAATATTCATTTTGTGTATGGGCAATCACCTTTGGGTTTCGATTTTGGTTACCTGAGGGTAAGTATGGTATGTTTGAGGACAGTGTTATCATAAATAGACACCATAGTGTTTTCATATGTTATATCTACCAAGTTAAAACACGAGCTTAGCATGGTTAAATGAATATTAAAAAGTCAATGTAACTGGTAAAGTTAGTTACTTTTGAGTACTACTTAGTTTATTGCATTTACTACAACACACATCTGTTGCACATTTTTACTGACATTTGGGCATGGGGAATTAGTGGTTGCCTATTGGGATTTATTTCGCACACCCTATTTGGGTCATGTCTTCGGCCCAAATAGAATATATTTCTATAGGTGTCGACTAGGGAAAGTGTCCCTATAAAGGTACTTGATTGTAGCAGAGGTGTAGGAGATCATGGGACTGAGATTAGGCTTGCGATGCTACTGTGTTCTGTTTACTCTGCTTTGTTCTGTTTTATTATACCTCATATATTGAGTTGTATTGTATTTTATTGCAGTGTATCATGTTCTAGCTATTTTCATAGAATTAGTGACATGCTACATCTTTATATGAATGACTGCTGGTTCTCTTTTCAACAGTTGTCCATTTCAATTGTATATTGTTTACTACATCTGATGTTGTATGTTATTATCTTTTCCACTGCACTACACTTTAAAAATTGAAGGAATCGTTTCCCCACTCTCAGACTGTGGCCCTCACTACTAGACGAAAGTCTCTGGCATTTGGGGAAATGCGCTTGAGGTTATATGACCAACCGGGTTCAGGGCACCCGTTGAGTGGCACTCGGATTCGGGAGGTTACCAACTGGTATCAAAGGATTTCATTAATTTGACGTGTTGTTTTAAGCCTATAGTTAGGGATAGAATGGAAATAGTGGTTGGTAATAAGCTTTTCCTGGGAGTAGCTAACCCGTGTACATGGAAAAGCCAGTATACCTTGTTTATTACAATTTTCCCGATTTTTCAAATTTGACAGTTGACTTGATTTTCACCGTTGGGTGAAACACTTGTGATTGTGTTGTTTATATGTCATACCTGGGTTCTATTTAGTTTAAACCCGATGAAATGAGGGTATTCCATCTCATGCATCAGTTAGGCACATACTAGAAATCACATGTCATGCATTCTTTCCATGCCATGTAGGGGCATTAGAAATTGCATGTTGTTGTGATAGGTGTTGTGCTAGAAAAGAATTCTTTTGTGATAACTTCTTTGATAAATAACTGCTCTTTTATAGGGTACTGTTGTGTGAGGTTGCCGATAAAATGAATTCCAAACTATTGTTCTTGAAGAGTATGGGCTCTCGATGACCAGAATTTTGTAGATTATTAACGTGTTTAATTTTTTATAACATGTGTAAGAAACCAAGCTTTTATTTTCGGGGAGTATGGGCCCTCACGGATTATAATTTTCAACTTAGGTGTTTGTTCCCTGTTTTCTAGGTTCTAGAGTTGATTCCGAGGCATAGTATCTAGAAAACCCAGGATACACACCGTGTAGTTCAATGGACACACACCGTGTGTTCTTCTATTTGGGAAGAAATGAAAACTTTTTATGTACATGCCGCGTACCCTCGGTAGATTCCATGTAGTCTGTTTTTTTGTCATAGACCATGTGAGCGGGGACACAGGGTAGGGAATGGCTTGGGGAAACACGTCGTGTAACAGTTGTACATGCCTTGTAGTGTTGACTCAGTGTCCACCCGTGCAGTAAACAACACGGGTCATTTTCATCATTCCAGGTACACGTTGTGTCCATTTGGAACACACCGTGTAGCTGGCCATGTAGTGAACATCACGGGTCGGCCTGGGGATTCTATGAACATGTCGTGTCTTTTTGAAACATTCCTTATAGTGTAACTTGGGTAAACAGGCCGTGTCACAAACAACACGGGCCGATGAAAGCTTGTCGAGTACATGTCTTGCACCAGTGGGAAACTCTGTGTAGTCTTTTTTTAGGAGAGTCGTATGGCTTAGCCATGTTGAAGGACTCAGGTAGTGTAGGGGGATTCAAGTACACACCATGTAGTTAAGAGACACGTCGTGTGTTTGCGGTGTTACATGACTAGTTTTAGCTGGAGTACACGCCCATGTGAATGGCTTGTGAGAACACGTCGTTTAGTATTTATACACGCCATGTAGTCATGTTTTGTATGTCTACAATGCTTTATTTCTCCTGATTCTTCCTTGGTCTCCTCATCTTTCAGTATTTGATAATCTTGATTTATGGCGTGTGTTTGACCATGTATATTCATTCCACCGAGACGGCCTCGATTTGTTTACCAGGAGAGTGGAAATGATTATACTCCAAAGATGGTTGGCCATGGGCTTCCAATGGATCATCCAGCACAGCCAGATGTGGCGCCAGCCATTATACCGGACATAGGCGCGAAGGCCCTCTTTTGTGAAGGCTTCATGCGGTTCATTCAGACATTCTAGGGAGCACCGTAGACAGCCACATCTATGGCAGAGCTAACTCTTATATTCCAACAGCATCATCCACCTACGTTTTCAAGGGATGGCGGACCACATGATATGGAGTCTTGGCTAGGTTTAATGCAGACTATTTTCGGCTAGGTTTAATGCAGACTATTTTCGAGCATATGTAGATGCCTCCATGGTAGAGGGTCAAACTCACTACATACATGTTGTGTGACTCCGATAAGAGGTGGTGGGAAGTTACCAATCAATATGAGCATCACGAAGACATGGCGTGGGAATATTTTCAGGCATCATTTTATGAATTCTTCTTTCCAGAGATGTTAAGGGCAGATCAAGATCGAGAGTTCAAGAATCTGCAGCAAGGCTCCATGTCAGTGATGGATTATTCTGCTCGCTTCACCGAGCTTCAGTGTTTTTCACCTGTTATGGTAGGTGATGAGGTGTTAAGGGCTCAACGCTTTGAGGATGTTCCTCTGTATGACATCCGAGCACTGGTGAACGTTTTAAGGTTGCCTACAGTACATGCCATTATGAACCAGGCACTGATTACCGAGAGGAATTTTCCGGAAGCTAGTGGTGTGGGCTAGGGAGATTCGGCACGAGTTTCTGGTGCTATTTCTACCGGTAAGAGAATGAAAGAGATGGATTTCCCTCATGATGGAAGTACTAGCCAGAAGAATACATCAGGTGTCCAGGACATGTGCTTCTAGTGTGGTAAAGAGGGGCACAAGAGACCATAGTGTCTACGTGACACAGTGGAGTGTCGAGCCAACGACAAGATGGGTCATCTGTAGTTCTTTTGCAGGGAGTTTCCACCAGTGGCTAGTTAGAGGGGTTTGGTGCAGACTCCACATGCGTGAGCAGGACCAACATCTTTTTATCAGTCATGAAGTTTGGATACGTTAGGATGTACAGGAAGAGGTGGTGGTCGTGGCCGTGGTAGCCAGACACTAGAATCTATGAGACAGCAGGGTGGGTCCGCTCAGGGTAGCCAAGATGTGTCACAGGGCCGCGACACTGGGCATGTAGTTCAACAGGCCCAACATGAGCAGGATCCCAGACCTTCCACTGTTAGAGGTATTATTCTAGTTTCTTTTGTTTTGTCTTCTTCACTTTTTGATATGAGCTCTACACATAGCATTATATATGTGCCCATTGTAGAAATCCTTTTGCTTGGTGTTTCTTTTTCTTCATATATTATTATGCTAGACACTCCACTGGAGAAGAGAATAGATACCATGCATCAGTGCAGGGAGTGCCCCTAGAGGTCGGTGTGTATCACTTTCTATGGGACCTCTATGTCTTAGAGATGAAGAGCTATGATGTCATTCTCAGGATGGACTGGTTGGTTCCATTTCGAGCCTTTGTGGATTTCTATCATCACAGGTTCAGTTTCATGTCACCAAAAGGCGGAGAGTTTTTATACAAGGGCGAATGGGATGTTCAAGCTAGCCGAGATGGACCCGAGCATCGTGGGCAAGGTGGATTGACAACCCAGATTGTGATTTTATATCTGGATGATCAGGGGATTGGTCAGAAGAATTTCCCTCCAGTGGTTGATCGTTTCACGGATGTCTTCCCGGATGACTTTTCATGTTTACCTTTTGAGAGAGAGGTGGATTTTTCAATTAAGCATATGCAAGGAGAAGCACCAGTGTCTATTCCTTCTTATAGGATGGCTGCACCAGAGTTGCAGGAGCTCATGAGAAAGTTGGAGGAGTTGTAGGAAAAGGGTATTATCCGACCTAGTACTTCTCCATGGGGTTCTCCAGTCCTTTTTGAAAAGATGGTGGATGGTACCCTCAGACTCTGTGTGGATAATCAGAAGCTAAACCAGTTGACGATCAAGAACCGATATCCCTTTCCAAGGAATGATGATCTTTTTGATCAACTTAGAGCAGCACAATTATTATTGAAGATTGACTTGAGATCCGGATATATACAGTTACGCGTTAGACCATCGGACATACCGCTTACAGCTTTTTGGAGCAGATATGGTCTATATGAGGACTTGGTTATGCCGTTTGGACTCACAAACGCACCAACAGTTTTCATGTCTTTAATGAATCTTGTGTTCCATCCTTATTTAAATTTTTTTGGTAGTCTTCGTGGACGACATCTTGGTGTACTCTCACACTCGACACGACCCTGACACCATATTGAGATCGCACTGATTGCACTGAGGGAGCATCATCTATATGCTAATCTCTCAAAGTGCCACTTTTGGATGGACCAGATACACTTCCTGGGTCATATCATCTCAGATGAAGGAGTTGAGATAGATCCAGAGAAAGTGAGAGTATTTGTTTCTTGAGAGCATCCTAAGAACGTGTTTGAGATATGGGGTTTCTTGGGGCTGGCTGGTTACTACAACAGCTTTATATAAGACTTATCCTACTTAGAAGCACCATTAACGGGTTTGACAAAGAAGGGTGCGCAGTTCGTTTGGTCATATGTTTATGAGATAGAATTTTAGTAGTTGAAGGGGAGGTTGACATTATCATCTGTCCTGATACTTTTTAGAGTAAGGGAAGATCTCAATAGTTTACTATGATGCATCAGTTATTGGGCTAAGAGAATTATTGATGCTGGGTGATTGAGTTATTGCATATGGGTCTCAATATTTGAGGCCACATGAGAGGAATTATCCAATGCATGACCTCGAGTTAGCTGCAGTTGTTCATGCATTTCTATGTAGGAGACACTATCTCTTGTGAGAGCATTTTGTGATTTTTAAGGACCAAAAAAGTCTCAAATACATCTTTACCCAGCATGACCTGAATCTAATACAGTGAAGGTGGGTCGAATACCTTATGTCCTTTTACTTTGAGCTTGACTATACACTTGGTAAGGGTAACACAGTTGCTGACGCACTGAGCAGGAAGACTCTGATACAGGCAGTTTATGAGTCCAGTGGTGAGTGGCAGCTTATGTATTTGTTCACTGAGATGTATTTGGAGGTGCATGAGAGTCAATGGAAAAACTATATTTCTTCCTTATATGTGACTTCTACCCTTCTCGGTAGAGTGAGAATGAGATAGCTATCAGATTCAGAAGGCCTAGTTATGCGGGAGTCAGTGGAAAGTGAGGACCCTCTTCCTGGTTGGACGATAGGCGATGACAAGGTACTGTGTATCCATGGATGAGTGTGGGTTTCATGGGATATATGTGAGGAGCTGATGTGGTATTTTCATGATTAGTCTTGGGCTATACACCCCAGGTTTACCAAAATGTACTGTGACTTGAGATGTTAGTAATGGTGTCCAGGTATGAAGAGAGAGGTATCTGGTTTTTAGTACAAGATGTTCCACTTGTCTGCAGGTGAAGGCGGAGCATTAGAGGGTAAATAGACTATTATAGTAGTTACCCATCCAAGAGTGGAAATGGGATGAGGCTGTGATGGATTTCATGACTTGGTTGCTGAGTTCGCCTCGAGGTCATGATGTTGTATGGGTTGTTGTAGACAGACTCACAAAGGTATCTAACTTTTTGCTGATCAAGGAGACCTTCGGTGTTGGAAAGCTCAGGAAGTTATATATCCGAGTGATAGTGCATCTTCATGGGGTCCCTTGTTCTATCATTTCATATAGGTATGGCCACTCTATGTCTCATTTATGGCAGTGTTTTCAGGGGGCACTGGGTATACAGGTGCTTCTGAGCACATCTTACCACCCTCAGAGCGATAGCCAATCAGAGCATACGATATAGGTTCTTGAGTATATGATGTGAGAATGCATCTTAGATTTTGGGTGCTCCTAGGAAAATCATATACCCCTGGTAGAGTTTTCCTATAATAATAGTCCTCTGGCAACTATTGAGATGGCACCTTACTAGGCTTTATAGGGTAGGCCATGTCGATCACCATTGTGCTGGATGGAGGTAGGTGAAGCAGTTTTATTGGGACCACGTCTCGGGCAGGAGACTTTAGAGAAGGTCCAGTAGATTCATAAGCTGATGGATAATGCACAGTCTCTTCAAAAATCTTATGCTAGTTTCCGTAGACGACCCTTGGAGTTTGTGGTCGGGGATCAAGTTTTCTTGCGTGTTTCACCGAGGTTGGAACACAGGCGGTTCAGGTAATAGGGTAAACATTCACTGAGGTATGTACAACCATTTAATATTATGGAGAGGGTTGGGCTAGTTTCCTATCAGTTATAGTTAGCACAGAGGTATCATGCCATGCACGCTATCTTCCATGTATCTCAGCTGCGCCATTATCATTCAGACCCATCTCACATCTTTCAGCAGGATGAATGTTGAGCTAGATATTGATGCATCCTTTGAGTATCATCTAATTAGTATTGTTGATAGGTGCACAAAGGTTCTTCATGGATGGCAATTTCCTATCGTACGAGTGTTATGGTAGTATGGCTGAGTGTTGGATGAAACATGGGAGTGGGAGACTGACATACGTGCTTAGTGGCCAGAGTTATTCTGAGCTTTATATTTACTTCCCTTGGAAGGTCAATTCAGTGACGAATTGCTTTAAGGGGGGAACTTGTAAGAACTTAATTCTTATTCTTGAGGTACGAGTTTATTTTTTTCATTTTTTCCTTAACTGTTTTTTTGAAAATTAGTAAAATGGGGAAAAATCCCAAATTTTGTGACTACATGTCGTGTACTTTTCCACACATCGTGTAATTTGGCCGTGTGGGATGGGTACAGGTGGCGTGTAGGCCTGCCGACAATGAAGGGTGTGACAACTGATTACACGCCGTGTATAGGGTATTTACACGCCGTGTATTCAGTCGGTAGGTGAATAGTAATGTGATTGAGGCAGTTGCCAGCAGAGCGACAATACACACCATGTAATCATGAATACACGTCGTGTACTCATGTCGACAAGTGAATAGTTTGGTGGTGAAAAATTAGTTTCCAGAGGAATAGATAAATGAGAAAAGTACACGCCTTGTACTTGAGAGTACATGCCATGTAGTTTGTTTTTTTCACTTAAAATGGGTAGTATACTCCTCTGTTCACATAGAAATCTTAGAAAGTTGGAGGAGAGTGGGAGAGATGGTCGGACCTTTAAGGATCTCCCGACCGCACAAAGAGAACCCGATTCCTACATCGTCGATCCCCTTTGAACATCGTGGGTAAGATCTTCCTTCTCATAGAGCATTTCTTACTAATTATTTCTTGAGGTAAAGTTATTTTAGTTTGAATGATACTATGTTCAACTCAGATCTGTGTCGTTCTCATTTGTTTCAGGAGGCGTCAGTCACAGATACCAATCAGGGGCGATTGAGGTAAGTGGTATGGTGTTTAAGTTCCAACTGCTGTGTGTTTTTGGGCATCATTGTGCTACTAGCCCTTGTTTGGGGTGTCATATGGCTAAGTCGTTTCGTAAAAAGATATCTAGAATTGTGTAGATATTCTAATGATAAGTTTAATTTTCTATATGGGATCACTGCTTGGATCCAGGACCACCCCAGGTGTGTGTTCTACTATTTGTCCATTTGGATGGGATACCCGAGTTTATTCCTTGATTATATTGTGAATTGCATTTTCATTTAGAGGAATTCTATATATAAATTTCTTGATTATGGGCCAGTCTTGACCCGATTACTTACTGGCATGAGGGCAGTGTTCCGTTTAGCCTAAGGGTAGTGGTTCTTTTAGCCTGAGGGAAATATTCATCATGCCTGTGGGCAGTAGATTCTATTCCTATGGGCAACACATAATATGACTGATGTAAATATTCATTTTTCCTATGGTCAATCACCTATGGGTTTCTATTTTGGTTACCTAAGGGTATGGATGGTATGTCTGAGGACAATTTTTTCATAAATATTCAATATGGTGTTTTCATATGTTATACCTTCCAAGTTAAAGCATGGGCTTGGAATGGTTAAATTAATATTAAAATGTAAATGTAACTGGTAAAGTTAGTTACTTTTGAGTACTGCTTAGTTTATTGAATTTACTGCTGCACAATGCTTTTGCACATTTTCACTGACAGTTGGGCAAAAGCCTTTGGTGGTTGCCTAATGGGATTTATTTCTCACACCCTATTTGGGTCATGTCTTTGGCCCAAATAGACTATATTGATGTAGTTTTCGACCGAGGAAAGGGTTCTATAAAGGCACATGATTGTTGTAGAGGAGTAGAAGATCATGGGACTGAGATTAGGATTGTGATATTGTTGCCTTCTGTTTACTCTGCTTGGTTCTATTTTGTTATACCTCATACTTTGAGTTGTATTGTATTGTATTGCAGTGTATCCTGTTCTGGCTGTTTCAATAGAATTAGTGACATGCTACATCTTTATATATATGACTGTTGGTTCACTTTTCTATTGTTTTCCATTTCAATTGTATGTTGTTTACTACTTTCGATGTTGTATGTTATTATATTTTCCGATGTGCTACACTTTGACAAATGAGGGCATAATTTCCCCACTATCTGAATTGGGACCTCACTACTAGTCAGCATCCTCTAGTTTTTGGGGAAATGCGCTTGAGGTCATGTGACCAACTAGGTTCGAGGCACCCATTGAGTGGCACCCAGATCCGGGATGTTATATACATTGTTTTTGTTTCCACGATCTCCCTCTTTCACAGAGCATCTGTAACCTAGTTAGCTTTTCTATAAACATGTTAAATAGTTATATTTAGATGATTTATATGTTGACTAAATTCAATCCACTATTTTAAGAGGTTATAATGGCCATCATTGGTTCTCACCATTAGATAAATTATATTAGTTTGAGAGTCAGATTCCACCCAGAGGGAGGTCCAACCATAACACACAACATCCTTAATTGAATAAATCATAACACAAAACATTTCATTATATGTAGTTACTATTTCAATATAATGATAAAAACCATTAAAAAGTCACATTGGGTTAAAAAGATAACTCCAAAACCCAAGGGCCCCGACATACCAGATTTTCCCCCATAAATGTTCACCTTTATCCATGAGGAAATTAGAGGGATCCATCATATTAACATGAGAACTGGAGGCTTTTTTAGGTCTAAATAAGACCCCAAGAATTATTTGAATTTGAATATCAATGGTATTATTACTCATATTTCAGTATTTAACTTTAGAGGATATATATACATTTCTGTACAGTGCCAATATTTTTGAAGAGGTAGAGGTTAGTTCTTTATCAAAAAACCTTACATCGTGAGAACTCCATATGTAAAATTGATCAATACTCATGAAGTGAACTAGAGTGGTGAACCCGTTTGCACTGCCTAGTTTGGTAGATGAGATTTATGTGCCCCTTGATCTACCTATTAGCATTTAATTTATATCCAAATATATTGGCTTCATAAAACTAGAGATATTTAGCAATGTGACAACCCATAAAGAGATTATATGTGTTTTCTATTGCTTTCAAATATAAATGACATGATGAGACTATATGTTGGAAAGTTGTTTAAGTTAGACGTTAATATATTTCATGTTATTCCACATTTTTCATAGTAAAATAAACCTTGGGGTTATATGAAGTTATCCTTAAAATTGATCATCCATGATTGTGTTATATCTAGGAATTCATAGTGAAATCTATATTGACATTTTACATTTAACAAACCATTAGTATTAGGATTCCATACTAAATTTTCTTTAACCATGAAGGAGTACCTCCATATTTCCATCATATCATGTGTTATAACAAAAAAATGGTTGAGATGCATCCTAAATTTAATAATAGTCATCTGTGATATTTCAAAGGGAACAGACACACTATCTATAAGAGGCCTCTCTAGACAAGGATTAGTCTAGAAATTATGATATTATTTAATTTTATTCATCTAATTTCCATTGTGAAAAATTTCATTAAAGGATTATTTTATAGGGGCCAAACCTATGAGGCAAGGTCGTGTGGGTACCCATGTAACAGTTTCATTTTGTATCTTTTTGAGAGGAAATCATTGGAAAATTAATAATTAGTTTGGAAGTTCCAAGTGAATTTCCTAATGAGACCATCATTAATGATCCTTTGAACCTTAACATTGTTGCCTCCAATCTCAAGATGTTTAATGAAATCAATCATAGAAATAGTATCTAATTTACTTTTATGTACAGTCCTAGTCCATATGAAATTCCCTATCATGCCTTGAATCACATTAATGAGGCTTCTTGGACATCTATAATGGGAAAGGAATATAAAAATTTAGTAAAAACCACTAAATTAAAAAGGCATACCCTTCCCACACAAGACTTTTATTTTCTTTTCCATCTAGCTAGTTTATTTTTTATATTAGAAAGCATCCCTTCTTTGTGATTTCTCATTACTTTTCCCCCAAAGAGCGAGACAACAAGATAATTAAGGGGAATAGATCCCTTCTTTACTCCAAGTATTTGGGTGATTATATTTTTCTTTCCAAATGATATTCCACCACCAATGAAAATAAGTGACTTACTCCAAATAATGGCATGTCCAACTATTTTCTCATAGTGAGCAATTTTTTGTTTAAATGAAATGTGTTACTCTATTGAAATATTATTATTTAAACATGACCATTTTAACCTAGCCATTATTTTATAGGGAATGACTATGAATAATTTTATTATTAAAATTATATGGTTCAAAAACTTAAAAAATAATTTCAATTTTTATATATTGATTATAAATAAAATAAAGAACCATTTAGATGAAATGAAATGTTTTCTAAAAAACAATATTTTTCTAAAATGTGATTTAGTCATGATTTTTGAACAAATTTTAATATTAATTTTTACCACTGTTAGAAAATTCTTTTAAAAAACTTAATTTTTTAAATAAATATATCTATATTAACATAAGTTTATTTCTTGGTTAAATATTACTTTTCTAGTGAATAGTAAAAATATTGATTTTTATAAAATTACTATTTGTTTTTAATAAATTAAGTTAAAATATTATTTTAATTTGATTTTAAAGTAACATAAGTAGTATTTATTTATATTATTTAAAATTATTTATATTTGAATTATATTTCTAGTATATTTTATTATAAAGTTATTTTTAGGCTTTAAAACAACTTTTTTTGTGAAAATTATTTTATACTCTATAATGTTTATCATTTTTAAATAATTAATGTAAAACCTAATATTTAAGGATTTTAATTTAAATTATAGATTATATATCTATAAATATTCTTTTATGTTCATATAATTATGATAAAATTTCACATAGTTTATATGATATTATTTTTTTCTTAAAAAATGCATTTCATGGAAAACTACTTATTGACTGTTATACATGTATAATTTTAAATTATATTCTTCCACTTATATGAGTAGAATTTAGAAAAATTTATTAAATATTTTCAATAAAAATATTATATACTATCTAATATGGTTAACTTAATTTTTTTTACAGTAATTAGTTGTGAAAAACTAATGATTTTTTATCACAGTTAAGTTAAAAACGAGTTTACCAAGGGTTAAACTCAAAAGATAAGTGTAAAAATATGGCCCCAAACATGTATAATTCTTATATATTAGTATTATTTTGACCTTATATATTTTAATTTTCTAAAATGATCAATTTTTATCCCTCTTTAATAAGAAATCCCTTGGTAGAATTCATTCTTTTCAAGAATTACATATGTGTCCTCTCCCCCACTTATATAAGTCCACCCATCTCATGTCCTTTAAAAAGTTAAAGAAATTATTATTTCAAAAAATAAATTTAAAATTTAATTCCTTAATTCCTACAACTCGTCTTATAATCATTGTTTTTTCTATAATTTAAACTTAATAAGTATTTTGGTGCAAACCTAATGAATTTGTTTGAAACAAAGGGAACGTCCTTAATAGGGAAATTTATTTAATTTCATACTGAAAATTTATAAAATATTTTAAAACCATGATGATATAGTATCCTCATTTTATTTAATATATTTTTAAGTTTTAATTTTATGGAAATTAATTTAAACCATCCCTCCTCACAAAAATTGAAAATGAAACGGTTGATCATGTGGGTAGAGGATTACCCCCTCGCGAACCAAGAAAATTCATTTTAAAAAAATGTCTTATTGAAGGTGGGTATATCGATTTATATAATTTTTATATATTAAATAATTATAATTAATAAATTTAAATATCACATATGCTTTATTAATTTCTATTCTATATGGAATATGATAGCGTTGGTCATTCCTACGATAGACTACCACCTCACAAAGCGATGTGATTTGATTTACAATGACACATTACATGGAAGATAATATGGATTAATTTTATGTTTATATATGATATTGGTAACATATTAATAATTATGTAAAAAAATATATCAAATAATTTCTTACCTTATAATCCATTAAATAAATTATAATGTTGTTTGTGGGTACACAAGACTACCTCATTGCAAAGCGGTGTGATTCAATTTTCACTAACAATTTTCGTAGAAGTTATTAAGTGATAAGTTTAATTAATATATGTGATATATATGAAATGATAATTATTATAAAAAATTAATATACAATCCACTTCCTTACCCTTTCACTCATTATGAAAATTATAACATTTCTCGGGAGTATGTACGACCTACCATCTCCCTGAAGTGACATGATCCATTTTCTATATTGAAAATTAAATAATTATTATAAAGGTATATATAGTTAAATCAATGATAATTATAACATTAATAGCATTTAATATATGATGTAACTATATCCATTTTTCAATATAAAAAAAAATATGAAAAAAATGCTTCAGAAAGAAAGACAATTAACACCCAAAACAATAGTTATAATGAAAGATTGTTTAAAAACAACTAATAAGAAATTATAAATGGGATCATATATGATATTATAAATATTATTATTATTATTTTAATTATTTAATTACATGTTTAAACCAAATATTAAGGATTTTAAAGAGTTATTAACAAATGGAATGTGTGAGGTAATAGGTTTGTTAACTCAATTTCTATTTATTAGGTTATATGTATACTTAATTGATTATATTATGCCAACATTATATGTCAAATGAAATTTTATTTATCTAGGGTTTATTTACAATTTTATTTATTTGGATTCACATTTTATACCCAAATTCACTTCATTGTTTATCTCTCACTTGAAGGATATGAATTTTCTAAGGGCTTCATTTCAAAACAACCTTATTTGAGACACATGTTCTATTATGTACAGAGAATATTTTAAATGGTTTATATATATCCCCATTATATAATATATTGGGAATTCATCCAACATATTATATTTTAATTTTAAATTTATCTGCACAATTCATGGGAATTTATAATTAAAAATTTACCAAATTTGTAAGGTTTTATATTTCAATATCATCTTTATTTGGTTTTTTTTTGAATTTAGATTGTTGTAAATTGTTTGATCATTGGGTAATGTGATAGTCTCATGAGATTTCATGTGTAGAATTATATTGTAATGATAATTCAATAAGGGACTATATCACCTTGTGATGTAGTCTTAGTTGTATAATTAACTTTTTTATTTAATATTTTTTGTTGATCCTACATTTCACTACAGGAATTTAATGATATACCAAAAAAATACACCAATGATTTTGATAAAATTGTTGGCACAATTAATTTATATAGAATATATACCATTGTTTTTTTTTTGAAATCATTGGTATATTAACCTTAAACATACTTGATACCAATGTTTTATCCAAAACTATGGTCATATGTGAAGTATACCACAAGGGTTTAAAAAAACCTCTCGTATAGATTATGATAAAGTAAGGTTAGATAATTGATTCACAGAAACTTTTTGTATATATACTATAATAAAATATATAATTTTTTTTAACTAATTGTTAGTATAGATTCTATAAACCAATAGTTTCTAAAAACCATTGGTATATCCCTATTCTCAAATAACTGTTTACACCATCCTCCTCTTCCCATATGAATCCCATGTTGAATCATATGAGATTAATTCCATTTTATTCCCCATCCATTGTAAACTATCCTATATCTCTTTTTTCATTCAATTATTCTTCAACATCAAATTTTTGTATTTTAAAATAGTTATATCTTCATCCATGATACATTTTTATTTTTTAGGTATAACACACTAACCTTTTTTTTATACCAGACTCATTGATCAAGGGTTAGTTTTTATAATATATTTTTAATGTATTTCATAATAAATATAATTTACGTCGATGTAATGGATTTTAATTTAGTTACACAAACTTAGTTTTAAACTATTATCCCCCAATGTCGTTGAAATGTATTTTTTTAATGGTAGGAGGGAATAACCTTCTTTATTTTTAATTTAAATAAAGACCCTCTTATTATTCAATTCAAATAGATCTCATTACAAGACCTTGGTAGGTACTAGGTGTATTATAACCCATGAAATGTGTCCCAAAAGCCCCAATAGCATGAGTCTCAACGATTTACTCTATAAAATAGGTATGTTTATAATATATAAAATCAATTCTTAAACCATTAATACGAGAATAAAAATTTCATGTTTATTATATATATTTATATTTTTGGTACACAATATGATAACTCTTAACCAAAATGATTTATTGGATATGTAAGGTTCTATTAATCCTTTTTGACCCTACTAAAAGTAGTCTATCTATTAGATACACTTGTAAATCTTGTTCTCATATTCTATATTTCTTCCAGTATTATTGGATGAATTCTATAAAATCATTGATAAAATATGTTACTTTTAATAAGATACACATAAAATATATAAATGATTTTTAAATGTTGTATATTAATTTTTTTATTGAGAATACATTGTTTCGTGGATTAATATATATACTTAAAAGAAATATAGTGTGTATATGAGATAAATATATTAAAATTTTTAGAATAATTTAATTAAAAAATACAATATAATATTAACTGAAAGATAAATTGAAATGTTTTCTCACATCAGGACCTCAATCATTTAAATGGGTGGTTCGGAAAAATATTGATAATTAATTATCCATCCTTGACAAATACTGTTGGATATATATTATTCTATGTGACAATTGAGTTAATACTTCATATATTACACTTTTAATTATTGATATAATTTTTAACATGTTTACATTATACTAGTCAAATATTTAGAGATCGTGTAAAAAATAGATGAGAAAGAAATATATTTTTTAAATATATTATAAAAATACTATTTTTTATCATGTATGATTTCTAATTTTTAAAATATAAATTTTTAATAAAAAAATTAAGATTATGAGTTTTTTAAAATAGAATTCAACACTTTTATAATCAATTAATAGTTATTATTCTTTGACACATAGAAGAAAAAAATATGAAAATGTAAAAAAATAAATGTTTATATTTTCAACACTAAAAAATAAATCATTCCTATATTAAAATGATTATAATAAAATAAACACACAAAATTTCTTCATATATATAAAATAATTTCAATGTATATATCATTTATGAAGCATTCAATTTCATCATTTTTTTATTTACCTAATTTTTTCAAAATAATTCATATTTTTAAGGTAATTTAACTCTTCATTATTTAAATTCTATTCTAATTGAATTGTTTTAAATTTATATTGGTTAAAATAATTAATTTCATCATCCACATCACATGTCTCATAATATATTTTAGATAAATATCTTGTTTAATATGTAAAATTTCAATTTCAATGTTATAATTATACTTTTTAGTAGTGAAAACACATAATGATTTTTATTCAATTCAATTAAATTCCACTTCTAATAAAACCTAGATTATAATAAAAAAATATTTTGTTGATATTCAACATATACTTCCCAATTTTCCTCTTTTTTATTTGCCATAAAATTTTTAGAAATTATTTCAAGATGTTGGTTCTCATCACTTCCATTTTTATATTTAAATGAAATACATATGATGTATTGAATCCAACCTAAATTTTATTTTCCAAAAGAGTTTTTCCCTTTGAATAATATTTTAATAAATATTTATCCAAGTTTGTGTCCTATAAGTCACATTTTTAGAAAAAATATCACGTAAATTATAATATTATTGTCTAAAATGAAATTCAAATTAATATAAATTATACTCACAATTAAAATATAATGTATTGTGGGTTGGTCGAATAAAATTAACCTTTTTCAACTAAAAATATTTCATTTCATTATATCCTAACTAACTAAAAATTTATACATAATTTTTATATTTATAATTTGTTAAATTAATTAATATTTAATATTTAGAAAGTGTTAATAATAAAATGTATATCTAATTTAACTCCCTTTAAAGTATCGGTATAAAATTATCTCCTAAGAAGATCCTTTAGGATGATGTTATCAATTTGATGAAATGTATAAGATTTTATATGTTCTTCAACTTATAGGTAACTCTCTTACTATATGTTTGATAAGTTTCATTGTCTAATGATGTCATGATATATGGTTCTAATTTTTTTACATTAAACACACGAATGTGACAATATATTTTATTATTCTCATCACAAAATGGCTCAATGTTTTGAATCATCAATACTTGATCATTAAATTACATTAATTCACTCATAATATCCTCCTTGAAACCTGAAACAATGAGACATATAATGTTCATAAGAAAAATTAAAAATGATTATTTTAAGGGAAACCCTTATTACTCAGCATAAACACAATCCATTTTCAAATATTGGCGGAAAAATAAAAATTGAACTCACTAAAAAAAATTCACTGAAATAATGATGAATCACTCTCAAATATTTATTATAGAATGTATAACTAATGATTAATTAAATTTCACACCAAAAGTAAGTCACCAAGAGGGAATGTCTTTATAACATAATATATCAATTACTTTATATCAATAAAATATTACATTAATTACTAATTAATTAGTAGCTGAATCCACATAGAAGTAACTCCTAATTATCATCGTCTGGATTATGTTTTAATTCTAGTTGATTTGATGTACCTATTCGATTAAAATGATCATCCCTTGTGATTTAATTTCAACTCAAACCCATGATAATTTGGATTTAGTTATAGTATATATGAACTTAACTCAAAATTCTATGATTAAATACATTCAATATTGAATATTTGTAAATACATACTTCTACATCATACGAAGTCTATATTTTTAGGAAATTATCATAGGCTTATCTATTTAGATGACTTGATCATTCAATACAGTCTTTGTAATTTTGATCAGAGCAATCAAACAACCTGGAATCCTAAACATACATAGAATGAAAATTGATTTAACAAATCATGTTTATAAAAAACAAGTACAACAACCATAATTATAAGAAAAACCAATATAAAAAAACATAAATTCAAATATATTATTTTAATATTATATTCCCCAATTTCTACTTAATCTTATTCAAACCCAAATAAAAAATTCTAGAATTAAAATTTTGTAGCATAGTCCCATTAAATTTTATTTTTATGTAATGATATGTAGATCTGACAAAATATTATACTAATATGTAGGGAATATTACACATATCAGGTATTAATAAATTTATTCTTACATACCTTCAAAAAGTTATACATTAATATTTTATGAATAGTGGATTTATTCAAACATAAAGGCCTATATAATAATATAATAAATATTAGATTAGTTATAAACCATCATAAAATAATAATTCATCAGGAAATATAATCACTTCCTTTGATTTAATCTCATACAGCCCATTTGGAAATATCTAAACACAATCATTTAAATCCCAACCCACTATATCCCTAATAACATCATGATCTTGATCTCATAGCAACTGATATGGATTTCATTAAATGTTTCTCCATCCTGAACCACATAGACTATTAAAATATTCAATAATATCAACCATGAAATAATAAAATATATAATTTTATCTATATTATTCACAGATCTATCCATTATAATCCCAATTTACTCACTAAGGTTAAAATAATGTTTCCTAAATATCAATCATTATTAGTAATTTTTTGACATCAAAATAATATTTAAATGAACAGTACAATGACTCAATGTACAAGATATCCATATTAAGACTTATTGTAAATTACCCTAATAAATAAATATATGTTCCTATCCCTAAATCCATTCTATCTCTTGAATACCATGTTTTCATGTCCTATATTTTACTGAGGTAAACTCTCCACGTATTCCACAACATTGATATGGGATAACAACCAACATTAAGGTATCTGCAACATTTTTAGAGGGATAACCTCTAAAAAACATATATCCGACTATAACACATAAAAATCGACAATAACATGCATAAATCATTAAAAAAAGATAAAAAATAATGTATATAATATATTCTTCTTTAATATGATGCGAAATTAAATAAATGAGTTACCAAATTGAACAACTCATCCAAAACATATGTAATCTCAAAAACGGATGGAATGTGGATGTTTATCATAATGAGATATCTTATATTATGGCTATTAAAATAATCTATCCATATCTAGGATCCTTAATTTTAAATTATCTATATTTATTTATTTATATCAACACAATTTTTACAATTCACTTTTTCACATGTAATGGAGATAACAAACATAATAAATTCATCTCACGTAGTGAGCTAACCCAATAAACATTTTATTCTTATGTGTGTCAAAATATCTCACAATGATGACTGATGAATTAATGTGATTGTATATATATTTGATGTGTATTATAACTGGTTTAACTTATGAGTATGTTTCTTGAATTTTCTATATTGGGAGGTACTTTTTGGGGTGTTGGTGTGTGATGGTTTTGGGAAATATTGGAATGTACTAATGAGTGGGTTGGTTGGTGCCACTAGTTGGAAATGTCAAGATACTATGTACTATAAATTTTAGAAACCATTGGTATATAACTATAAATAATAATTTTTCTATACCAATGGTATTATTAAACCACTGGTAGATAGTAAATCTATTCTACTTATACCAATAGATGTAGTAAACCAATGCTATAATGAAAACCAATGGTTATAATAAACCATTGGAATTGGGTAAATATATATAAATTATACTAATATTTTTATAAAAACTATTGCTACAGGCCTTTACCAAGCCATGTAAGATAATGGTTTATGGAACCACTAGTATATCTTGTACCAACAGTTCCATGGGATATACCAATGGTTTAAAACCAATTTTTAGGGTTAATTTCTAGAATCCTTTCATATACTTATATTATATTATGATGTAATATTATTTATATAATTATTATATTTAATTAATCATGTACCTTCTCTTTTAGAAAATTATATTATACCTTTGATTAACATTTTTTGATTCATTGTCATGTCTATTCATTTATAATGACTTTTATCTCACCCATTTCATTCATTTTTCTACAGGCCATCCCATGTACTTTTAAGAGCACAAACAGATTTTAGAAGCTTATTATGGGAAATAAAATATGGGTACTGTGTTTTAGGTTCCCTTTTATATATTATTAACCATTTATTCTAAACATACAAGGCCTTTTTCCCTTGTTTTGTATTAATTTATATTTATTTAAAGAATATTCAATAATATGTGTGAAAAGGTTGGGTTCACTATTGTTTGTATCATAATAAAAGATTAGTGATCATTTGGAAAATGTGATTAAAAAACATTAGTGATAACCCTAGGGATATGATTAAGGATAATCATAATTATTGGAAACTATCATAGAATTTTGGTGAAGTATAGGGAAAGTGGTTTCTATGAAAATACATCTGTATATAGAATACTACATGGTAATGAGTAACTGACATAGATGTACCTAGGAACAATAACCTTGAAAATTCTGAATTTATCTAGACTTGATCATAAAATAGTGCATAATAATGGGCCTTTATTAAAAAAAATTGACACTCTCAAGGGATATTATTTGGTAAATTCACAATCCCTTTATGAAGAATGTTGATGAAAAAAATTCACATAATATATTATTTTAGGAAACAGATAATGGATAAATTTGATTAAAACCTATAATTTTAAAAGATAAGGAATGCATTTAATTTATGAGTTATACCATTTTCGTTCATGGTTTCCAATATATGTGTTTAATATTTTCAAAATCATCAACTCTAACTTTCCCTTTTTTGGTCAATGACTCTATATAGGAGAAATCGAGTCAACAATCAATGTTAAGTGAAAAGTGATGAAAAATAAAATGAAATTCCAAACTCTATGGGAACAAAAAAACAGAAATTCATGGTACCAGTTTCACAACTATGTCTTGTATTTAACAAAAAACCTAAATCATGAAGAACAACTGAATCCCCCAAGATAGGGAAAGTTAAAATTGAAAACATTATGTGACCATGGTCTCCAAATTTTAGTGGATCTTATTATTATTTAATCATATAACAATTCATTAACTCCATTGAAATATATTCTATATTAGTCAATTCTTTGAAAATGAGATATTTTTGTTATATTTTTATCAAAGGTATGGATAAAGTAATCAATGGTGGAAATTGATAAAAAATATGGATCCAGATGAAGATAAAAAGGTGATAGAGGGGAAAAAATTATAAAAAAAGTATTTTGAATAATATTTTCTTTACCTTCTCAAACATAAGATGAATATGGTTTTCTTTATCCATAATAAATTGGATGAATAATATATCAGGTAATATTAATAAAACATCCTAAAACATGAATGATACTCTTTTTATATTTCTATATTCATAGATAAAATGTTGAATAGTTCTTTGGAGGGATAAATACAGGAATGTGAAACGCTTTTGAAATTCGAACTATTGGGAAATTTTATTATGTTCCCTCAAATTATAAATGAAAATTAGAAAATATAATGATTATTAAAAGTATAAAATGTGTAAAATGGAGTTAAATTCAGGCAAAATGATGGATATATCAAATAGTGTAATGAAATTGCACTGTCATACTTTTCATAAATGATGGACGAATGATGTTGGGAATTCTATAAATTGGATGAGGAAGTGATTTTTGTGTAGTAAGGAAGGTAAGTTTCCCAGTGATTGATGTTGAGTGAAACCCAAAAATGTGTTGTAAGAATGGAATTCTCTATCCAACCCTAATCCTATTGTAAAATGTTTCAACTTCAAGGAATAAAGACAATGTGTGAAGAAATGATGTAAGGTAATGGTTTTTAATAAAAATTGAAAATAACAACCACAAAGTCCAAGAAGGAAAGGGAGAGAATATTCCATAATAACTATTGTAGTGTATTATAAAAAAATTTAGTGACATATACATTAGTTATTCATTCAAGAATACTGAATGTATGTTTTATTATTCATCTACACATTTATTATATCATGAATGTTATGTATAAATATTGAAGAACCACAAAAAAATGAAATTTATGTTACAAGTAAAGATAGTGAATGGGTCAATTACTATATCCACAACATATACCTCACCCCCTTCTCTTATTAGGGGGTGAAATTCCCTTATAAACTTGTGATAATATATTTATAGTAATTTGATGATTTTAATGGGTTTTCTTTCCTTATTTATATCCAATATAAAATTCATAGAGATGGAAAATATCCTCAAAACTATGAATCTCTCTTTGTTTCAATAAAATTTCAAGAAAATGTTTGATTTTTTTAGAATAATCTTATGAACCATGGATATTGTCCTTTATGAGTAATAATATATTGAAAATATTCTTGAGACTAAGGAAAAGATCTTGCTTTAAGACATTCCCATTGTGAGGGATTATATAGATTTATTCCCTGAAGAGTTTACAGGTCTTACACCGAGAATAGAGATTTAATTTTTAAAATAACATATACATGTATCTCAAACAATATCTAGGACACCATATATAATTAAAATAGTAAATCTTGGGTTCCGGATGAAGAAACTATAGGATAATGATCATATAGGGTTTAGATTCCCATGTGCTAAACTATGGGGTGTACTAACCCTCTTCTCTACGAATAACGATGGGTCAATGCACCTCTGAATTATTTATCATGAGATCAAAAAAATTACAATAAATAACAAGTATCCCCAACCATTGATTGATGACTTGTTTGATCAACTATTTGATGTAAACCATTTCTTAAATATATAAATTCAATTAGGATATCACCGACTAAGGGTTAAGAAGAAATATATTTTCAAAACTGCCTTAGAACATGGTATGGACACTATGAATTTATATAGATTCATTTTAGACATATTAATTAACCAAAAATCTTCTTATAATTAATGAATAGAGTCTTTAAATTTTACCTTGGAAAATTTTTGATAGCCTATATAGATTATATTTTTATGTACTCCAAAATCTTGGAGAAACATGATCAGTATTTGAACACTACTATAAATACTTTCGTAATGAAGAATATATATAATGTAAATCAAATTTGAGTTCTGGATGAAGGAATTTTCATTCATGGGGAACATTATCACTAGAAAAAGGATATTCGTGGACCCTTCTAAGACTATGATGATTGGTGAGTGTTTTAGACCATCATCTGAAATAGATATTTTTAGTTTTCTTGGATAATATTGGTTTTCCTGATGAGGTTTTAGGGATATCTCATGATTTTAAAACCCATTTACTAAGATAATTTATATTGTAGTGTTTTTTTTTGGAGAAGTGAATACAATGAGTACTTCATGGAGTTCAAAAAGTGTCTTATCATTGCACTAGTATTGATGCTTCTCTCAGAAAAGGGAAAATTTTGTGGTATACAAAGATGCTTAAAAGAAGGGTTTTATTTTTTTACTAATGAAGAATGATAAAGTGATAGAATATTTCACATGTTAGTTAAAAGTTGATTTAGTAGAGATATCTAACACATAACCAAGAGTTAACTTCTATGATTTTTGTGTTGAAGATATAACCACATTATATCTATATGGAGAAGTGAAAAATATATAAAGACCATGAGAGACTCAAATATATATTCAAATTTGAGGATATTATCATGTTCTAGAAAATTGGTAGATAAGATCAAGGAATATAACTGATAAATCAATTACTATCTTGAGAAATAATACAAAGTGATAGATGTTCTAAGTAGAAATGATCAGAAAATTTTATTAATGATGGGAATTAATAAGGAATAAATCATTATAGACATTAAAATAATAGGTATGGTAATAAAAAAAGGATATTCATCCCTCATTACCCAAAAGACATCTCAATGATCACTTATATATAGTATTAGTGAAGTCAAAAAATATGATGAGGACCGATAAAAAAGGTAGCTAATACACCAATGTTAAACTTTGTTGAAGATAGATTTATAAGGCTAGAAACCCATATATGTGTGACATGAAAACTGGAGGTAAAGAGGGATATTCTAGATGATTCACATTGATAATCAATTTCTTTTAATCTAGTAATCACTAAGATGTATAGAGATATGAAGTAAATCATTTAGTGGGGTAACATAAAGGGGGATATAAGATAATTTTATCTTGATTCTTGGTATGATAACAAGTTGAGGATGAATGAAAAAAATCCTATGGGTATGATAATACCATCTCCCATAACAATATTGAAATGAAAAACATAACCATGGATTTATTTATATAACTCACTTGGATAACTGAATGAAATAATTCCATCTAATTTGAATTCAACCACCCTATAAATTAGTAACATTTCATTTCCATTAAGGAAGAATTATCCCTTGACCAACTCACTAATATACACATAAGATAAATTTTAAGACATCAATGAGTTCTAATATCCATTATATATGATTGAGATATAAGTTTAGTTCAAGGTTCTAGAAAATCCAATATAATGTGTTAGATAACGAATTCATTTTGAGTACTACTTACCACTCATAGAATTATGGTTAGTCTGAGAGGGATATTAAAACCCTAGAGGATATGATGAGATTCTATAAAATATATTCAAAGGTTTTTGGAATAAACACCTTACACTTTTAGAGTTCTTATATAATAGAAGCTTCATTATATCATTCAAATGGAACCTTATGACACTCTATATTGGAGCCGGTTTTAGATCCCAACATTTTGGAATAAAGTTGGAGAGATAAATCTAATGGGAGCTAATCTATTCTAATATATAACCCAGATGGTTTCTATCCATTTTATGTCACCTGAAATACTCAGATAGTTAACAAAAAATATATGTAGAAAATCATCGATGAAGCATAGATTTTGAGGATAAAGATGAGGTTTTCCTCTATATTTCATTGTGGAAAAAAGTTACAAGGTATGGATTTAAGGGAAGTATTAGTCCTAGATACATTAAACCCTTTGAGATTATTGATCAAATTAGAGCGTTGTCCTATCGACTAACACTTGCACTTAACCTATCTTAAGTACATGATGTGTTTTATGTGTCCCACTATATGAAGTACAAAATAAACATGTCACAAATACTAAATCTATAGGTTAATAAATTATAGAAATACCTTTCATATTTGAAAACATAAATGAATATACAAGATCATAGAGGTAAATCTTCACGAAACAATACATCTAACCTAGTCAAAGTGCGGTAGTTAAACCACTTGTTTGAGGAAGAAACATAGGTACTATAGGAGGAGATGATGTAGAATTACTATCTTTTATTTTCACCTTAATATCAAACATAAAATTATGATGGTGAAATTCATTAAGGGGTGAATAACGTAAAAACATACATTTTTAAAGGGGAAAACTACGTTCTACACCATTTTCTATAGGCCACCCTAAACCCAATTGAACCAAGATAATTTAAATATGACTGGTATATCATTATCTCAAAATTGGTGGTAATTAATAGTATTAAAAAAATAAGAAATATATATCGTTTCCCTACTAGATATATATGTTTTGATAAATTCTTTGTAAATAATGAATCAATTTTTTTTAGTAATGTCACTTTTTTATCAAAAATATATTTTCCTCAAAAAATATATGTTTTACATTTTATTAGAAAATATTATAATTAACTACAAATAATTTTAGAAAAATTAACTGATATAATTATCTTTAATTTAAAAATAATCATATCAAAGTTAACATATGGTGAAATTTAGGTATTTCTTAGAATTTAATGATATTTTTATGAATTTTGAAAAATTCAGATTTTTTTAATCCTACATTTTCTTTTTTATAAATTAAGCAATTAAAAATGTCATTAGGCTTTAAATTTAATTTAAATAAATATAGGTTTCATATAGTTATATTTAATCTAATTAATTATATTTAAATCATCTTTATACTGATTTTAGTATCTGTTAATTTTTATATCTAAAACCATTTTTTTATGAAAAATATTTCAATGTGCATAACGTTTCTATATTTTAGATAATTAAATTAAGAAATTAATTATGAATTATTATAGTGAAATTTATAAGATATATCTATAAATATTAATTTTAATTCATTTATTAATTATTACTTTCCATATAGTTGATGTAATATCATCTTATTCTAGAAAAATACATTTCTTCAAAATCCATTTTTCGACACGGTTAAGAGTTTAATTTTAAAATAAATTCAAAAAATTATATTAATTTAATTTAATAAAATGTATAAAATATTTTTAATAATAATAATTAATATTATATAATATTTTCAACTAACCTTTTTCATAAATAATTGTAAAATAAAAATAAAATTATGTTGTAACAATTAATGCTAAAATCAGATTACTGGGGTGATGTTAGGATAAACTAAAGTGGTATATGGAATAACATGTTTATAACATGTTAATTTGGATTTTTTTGGTTTTTATTTGTCATTTAACCCTAATAATACATTATTTATCAATTCCTGTAGCACTTTTATTTATAATGATTTACCATAATTGAATATTTTTTTGTACTTATAAGAATGCCACTCCTCCTCCCTTATAAAATTGAATCCCCTATCCTCTCCTATCCACACATAAAAAAATTAGGTTTGAAAATACATACTTATATACCTTACATAATTCCCTTACCATATCCTATAGTCTATAGTCTGATAAGATATCCAATCAAGGAAGGCTTTAGGTAAAATTCTAAAGAGTTGGTATGAAGAAGAGGTTTCATTCTTAACTGAGAATCTTAATTTTCATTCTTCTTACTAGAAATTAAAATATTATTCCATCATTATAATATAATAACATAATTATATAACATATTATAATTTGTTATTATGATAATTTTATTACTTACATCCATATAATCATCCATCAAATGGGAAATGAAACCATCAATCATGTGTACAGTGAACTACCACCTTACGAACCGATGAAATTCATTTTTCATCAACACCCTAAAAAATATTCTTGATGATAGATTTAATATTTATAGATTATATTCTTGACATATTAATAATTATGGAAAATTTAAAAGTCATATAAATTCTTACATTACCATTCATTGAAAAATGATAACATCGTTCATGTGTTCGGCATACCTCTGCTTCGAGACATGATGTTATTCATTTTCTATTTCATCACCACATGGATGATATATTTAACTATATTTAAAGAAAGAATTTCAATTTATGATTAAATTATCTTTATTTAATGTTAATATAACACTTTGATTCCTTCCATCATGATCGTTGAAAAATGGTAATGATACTCATGCGTATGTACAACCTACCATCTCTTGGACTATAAAACAATTTAGTTTTTCATAAACATGTTTCATTAATTTTTTAAAATATATAAATTATGATTAAAAATTATAAATATTTAATTATAATTATTCTTGAAATTTTTAAATAATAATTTATTTGACCTTATTCATCTCATCTATGTAGTTTTGGACATATGAACTAAATATCACAAAATCATCTGACACAAACCTAAATGATTATATAATTGAATATAATATGAAAAAAAATTAAATGAATAATAAAAAAAAGGGTTCTTAAGATAATAAATAATTATTATAATTTAATTATTTTGGAAAATGAATAATGCATAAGATAGTTTGGGTTCCTATTAATGGATTTCACTAAACCACCATTTCTTTGGGTTAGGACTATTCTCTCCACAACTCTCCATATATTTCACTTTAATGATATGTAATGATTGTAAATTCTATATATATTTCTCTTATATGTATACCTTTCCCACTATCCCTTCCTTTTATATGTTAATTAATTCCTTTTGTTCCTTTCTCAAATACCTTGTTTAAGAAACCTATTTTGATTATGATATAAGTAAATATTATGAAAACCATTTTCTTTAAATTGGTAATACTTATGTTTATGAATTATGATTGATTTCATTAAATGTAATGCATATTCATGTATATGATATTAATGTGGTGGGTGGGCATAAAATTATAAAGGCCTTTAATTCATTGGTTAATTTTATTGTCTCTTGAGATGTCATGTATGGCATTATGTAGTGAACATAATCCATTATGGGACTTTATCCACCATGTAATTCTCTCTCAGAGGTTATCCTTGACTTATTTTAATGTAATTTTTTATATTTCATCTAATTTTACTATTCTATTATGATATTCTGATGCCATTTCCATTATATTATTCCGTTATTTGATTACTCATATACCTTATCTTTTATGATATAATGTTAAACCTTTTAATAACATGTTATGGTTCGTTATCATATTTATTCCCTTAATTTTGTAGGTAACCTCTTTGTGTAATATATTCTCTAGGTTTCCTATATACATTTAGGAGGTCAAATGTTTTTATGATCTCATTATTGATAATAAAATTAGGAATTAGGGTTTTACGTTTTCTTTTGATTTATTATGAACCTAGTCTTCCAAATACATTATGCCTCATGAAATTTACGTTAAAATTAATAGATATTTATGTAAAAAATATTGTAATAATATATAGTAAAGGTACACTATAAAATTGAAGAATTAAATTTGGGAAGATCCAAAAATATTTAGATATTCAAGAGATAGAATAACTGGATGGTGTGTACCTGATGTGGAAGTGCCATGTATTGTAAAATTCCTTCTTTCATTTCCATCTAGAGGATTTAATCAGCAAGGCCATCCAATTTTCTAGATACTACATTATAGATTTTTTGTTCCCCATGATGCATAAGGATTCTTAAAGTTTCATAAATTTCTATGATCCTGGAAAATGTACCCCAAATATTTGGCAATGAGACGAGATTCCAATAAAACCCATTATTGAATAGTAAGTATTTTATGTTTAGTTTATTGGCTTCATGGGTCCATTTTCAACCTTATATAGAATAACCTACAATATTTTACATGTGGATTATGCCTTGAAATGGGTGGAGTCCATTTAAACAACCTATAATATAGTGCACATAGTTGAATCATCCCTATAAAAGAATATATTCTTCTGATTTAGAGTTCTAAGGGTATTGACTAGTGACTAGGGTACTCATTAATACTATATTTTTATGAAAAATTCCTTTATAAAAGATGGAGTAAAAAATAAAAATAGAACACCCTATCACCGACAAATAAGTGGTCCTTTTGAGGTTTGAAAGTGAGAACCCAATAATATTCTTATAAAATAGTTGGATCCTCAAGGATATATTAGTATAAAAATATTAATAATACATTATGGGCCTATAGTATAATGGTTAATAATTATCTTAGAATGTTTCTTTTTCAACGGTTCTGTTGAATGGAAACAAAAATTTTGGGAAAATTGGTGTATAAATCATTTAGGGAAGTAAAGAAATAGAATTTTGATCTCAAATATTCCATGGATAACAAAAAGTTTCAGTTAACTAAGTTGGGTGAAATAATAAGAGATGCATTTGAGAATGTCTTCATTTAGAAAAATAAGAAAAAGCCGTCAATGAACTGATGATATCATTGAAATGTTCTCAACTAGATGATATGGTATTTGTTTTTATTTTTTCACTAAGAAGTTTTACTAGAATAATTAAGTAATAATGGTTCAATAAATTCAAAATTATTAATGTATTCTACCATGGTGTGGTGGTTATTCATGGTATTTATGGTTACAAATTGAAGGTCAGTGGGAAGCATAAATTTTTTTATATATAAAACATAATGAAAACAGTATTTTACATTAAATTTTTATAATATGAGGAAGTGTTATGTAAAGATTAAGATGTTAAAAATAGCATTAATTTGGAAGAAACCTATCATGTTATAAAATTTCATCAATTTTGTTTCATTATTTTGTGTTTTCCAAGGAGATCATGTTTTCATATTTTATTTTTTTATTAGTGTTATAAAATAAATTTGAAGTGATGGATTTATGATTTAATTTCCATTATATAGTTATTTTTAATTTATATAGAAACCTAAATTATATTGTTAAAACTATATAGTAAATTAAATTTTACATTAAAGGCAAGAAATTAATTTAAAAAATGGAGAGGAATAAATTTTTATAAATACAACCCCACTTGAAAGATTTGGGGATGATTAAACAAACCCCAAACTAGAAACATATAATATAAACACTTGAATTCGAAAATAACATGCATAGTTTCTGAAAGGATAAAAGAAAATTTTCCTCCAATTTCTAAATTAGAATATAATTTCATTTTGTCGAACATGGTATGCATACAATTTACAAATTCATGTGTAGTAACTGTAAAACATTTAAAAACCACAAAATTTTTTAAACTCAAAACAAAATTGCCGACTCCTGGAAAATCATGCACCCCTATCCTCTAATAATGTTCCCTCCATATTTCTAAAATATGTCCTCAATCAATCACATCTATCTCCCTTCCATCATCCCTTCAATTTAGTTTCACTAAGGATAAAAGCATTGATTCCTTCTTCTTCTTCTTCTAATTCTCATTCCTTTTATTTTTATTCTCCATCTTCTCATTTAATCCATTTTCTTCCTTATCATATTCTTTATCTCTAGGCTATTATAACCCCTTATTTCTACCATGGACATTTAATTATTTTATTTTGTTTTAATTGTTGTTTTATAAGCGTTTTCATTCTAAAATCATCAAAAACATCATTTCACAAACTCTGTATTTTGATTTAAAAAAAACTAATTTTTAATCCATTGAAATGGGTTTAAGGGTGTAATAGGATATAGTTAATAGTTTAAAAAATAAAACTAATTTTTGTACTTTTTTATTATCAATACCTATTCCATATATTGTGGTAATTCTAGTAGGATACCTGCCATTTCACAGTCTCTATGGCCTCATACAAAAAATCATGTTGTTCTTGTTTGGAAAAACTTCACTGTCCTTATTTTAAATTATATAATATAGAGGAGATTACATTATATCAAGTGCTTTATACTTAATAAAAATCCCCACCACTGTTTTATACAATAATACCTTGAAACACTTTGCATTACTGAACAGTTCTAAAGATTAATTTCCACCACTAACCCTTAGGGACACACTCATTATGTACAAAAAACATGAAAAGATCTCATTGGAGAGTTTTATTGTATATTTATCTATCTGGGTCTTTAGTATACTACTTTTATGGGGATATGATTGTCGTATAATGAAGCATGACATTCGTCCTCCTTAATAAATGATACAATTTTCAAGTTGGGAGATTTTTTATTTTTATCATCATTCATGAGGATGATTTCATAAAAATATGGATTATATCACGGTTTACCATACTTGAGACCCTAATTTTTCTCGTGAAATTTGGTAATATATTTCACTACCTAGGCCAAAATAAGTTACATAGATGGTTATGTCCTCCAAGTTTCATAATCCTACCCAAAAACTCCTCCATAAAATCATTACCACTTATTTGACTACCCACTAGAATAATAAGGGTAAAATGGTATTATAGGATTTATTTTTCTTCATTTCATGATTTCTGGGTAGCCCCTAAAATTTTATTGTATTTTCACCCAATATATATTGCATATATTTACTAATACTAAGGGAGACATTTTTTGGGTCCCATAAATTATACTATTGGTCAAGTGTCTTAGACTCCATTCGATTTGGTGGCCTTCACAGAGCCGATTACACATATCCTATTTGAAATCACTATAGTGTTTTATATAAAAATGTTTGAATATGATGTGTAGTGATATAATTTTATATAATCCCAAGAGGTATCTCATGATCAGCAAAAAGAGGTCCCACTCCACCCTCTTTACACCACACACCTCTATACGAGGAGGTCTATACAACTCATCCTCCATATCTCATCCCAACATTCTAGAAACATCCATTCTTATCCATACTTACATTTCATAAACCAATCATCCAGTATTATATGGAACTTCTTATAATGATCTAAAACTCCATTGGAAGCATGTTCATGATTTATATTCTATTATTGTATTGATGGTATGGTATGATTTAATACTGTTGGATGGAACCGACTTATAGGTTTAGTGTCCTCTATCTATGCGTTCCCCCGCCCTAACTTGACCCCTTATTATTACCATCCGACTGATGAATCTATATAGTTTTTAGACTCATCTCCTTCATCTTTGCTGGTATGAAACTATCCTCTCACTAGGGGTGATTCTAATACTACCCCTTATGGTGCTAAGGAAATGTATTATAATAAATATGTGGCAAATTATAGATGACTATAACTTAAACTCAGGTATCTCGTGCTGAATTTATCAACTCAACATTTTTTAATATTATACCTCAGAATGTGAACTAATTTTTTCAATAAAACACACATAATCAAATAAAATACTGGAAAACATACATTCCCACAATTCTATTTGGTTCAAGGTTTTATAGAATCATGGAAAACAAATATCAATGTGAATTTATAAATCATTAGTTTACAATTATGAAAATCATATCACATTGGACCCATATTTCCTGATTTCACATTTGGCCATCAACATCATCCATATGAAATTGCATCTACACATATTTTTTTCAACCTAATTATTTATAACCTAAGGAAGAATTATCATAAGAATAGTGATATCAAATTCTCAGTATGGGTAGACATAAGCATTAGTTATATAGTTTCATCAACATGCATAAGAAGTTCATAAGTCTAGGATGACCATTAAATTACATGATTGAATCATAAAATAACTCATACCTATAAATTCCTGGATAATAAAATTTGAAAACATGGAAAATGATAGATTCATCAGAATCAATAATCAAGAGCCATGTGATATCAGTCTTGATTATATGAATTATTTTAAATCCATAGCATGTAATAAATCCCTTTCTTTATAACTTCGATAATCATATTTATAAAATCCTTTTAAACCATTTAATTGGAATAAACATATATCCAAACACTAATATAATAATTTCCCAATGAATTGGAGTGCTCTATGGGTTCACCCATTGTATAAGCTGTAATGGGCTCACACAATACTATCTAGACCACCCCATCATATAATTTGTTACTAGATCATCTAACACTATCTAGCCCGCCAATTATATAAGTTTTAACAGTCTCACTTAATGGTATCTAAGGGACCCCATCATATCAGTTTTAATGGGAACTCCCAAAATTATCTAGGGAAAACAAACATATAACATTTCCAATCCCTAAAATATTAATAATATATATATAACATTCACCATAAGACTCATGTAAATATTCATTATTATTTTCTAAATAGATTAATCCAGTGAAAAGAATTTGGGTTCATGTAAATATATTGGAAACATGAATAACCAATGAGAATTAAATAGGATCTATTAAAATAACATTCAAACATGATTAACCCTAGGAAAATTAATGGGTTTTATAACGATGTATTGTAATCATGATTGAATTGTGGAAAGAAACAAGTTCCATAAACATCATTACATCAAAGAAAAAACCATTCAAAGAAGTAATATTATTGGCAACCTGGGATTATATCCCCCATAAATAATTGTTTTGACCAATAGACTTCACCTTTGACATGAAATATCTTTTAAATGATCTTTGAAAATATTTATTTTGGAAAATATCCTTTCTTCTTTGAAAAATACTTTTTAGAAGAAAAATCATTTTGAAAACCTTTTTCATTGAATATAACATTAAAAATATATAAAATTTTTTTGAGATCAACTTGTAACAGATTTAAAAAAAAATTTAAGAATAATAATCCATGAAATGGTCCTTATATATCATTAAATGCATATTTTAAAACTATTTTAAAAACAATTTTTATAAAGAAAAAAATTTTCTAACTGAAGAGAGAAATAAATGCCGATTTTCCGATTTTTAATTATTTTAATTACAAAACTGTAGGAAGATGGAAAAGTTACTTGAATGTATCATTAATAAATAGAGTATAAGTAAATTCAAGAGAATTAATGAGATTTATATCATTATATTTCGTCTTTTGAATCCTAATCATTAATAATCCCAATAAATGGTGCGATTGTAACATAAAACTCTTTCCACTTTGGTAACCTTAAATCACAAACCCTATGATGTAATAAAAAATAAAAAAACATAAAATTTCACATTTATTGATAAATTTATGATATTACAAGTCAAATGGGATGTATACACACCTCATAAAATAATATAAGGGCATGAAATATTGTACGTCTTAAAGAAGATAATTTAACACAAAAATACTCTTACCGAGTTGGTAATTTTTGAACCGTAAAATCCCTAAAAGAGATATAATAAAATGGATATGTAAATACATATAATTATAGTCATATGAATCACTAAATAAATTAATGGGAAGTATATAATCTACATAGAAGGAACATTTGGGGAATATGACATGTGTCTCATAAAAAAGTTAATGTGAGATTGAAATCCCTTACCTTGAGTTTGATTCAACATTTTATTAGTTGTATTACTGAATAATAAAATTACTTTAATTATTTAATTTTTTGAAATATTTTTTCAATAATATTATTTCATTTTTTTCACTTATTTTTATGGTATATACAATAGATAATCTATTAGATTTATGTAGGATGTTTTAACTATATTCGACATGTGTGTCAAAAATGAATTTGGTAGGTTAAATATGGTAAAAAATGTAAACATTTTAACAAATAGGGAATATAAATAATGAAATAATAATAATATTTAAATATAAATAATATATTTAAAAACAATAATGAAATAGGATTATGAAATATTAAGTAACATTATAATCTGGGAGATGGTAGGTTGTACAACCAAATGCAAAATGTTTCTGTTTTTCAAAGATCATTATGGAATGAAGGTAAGTACTATTTTATATTTAAAAAATGAAAACCATATAATTAATAACATTTTATTTTACTATTTTCTAATATATATACATATATATATAATTGTTGTGATATGGGGTTGAAATAATGATTCACATCGCATTAGGGAAAAAGTAGTCCACCGATTCACGAACGACATTGCCATTTTTTCAGTGACTAAAAAGTAAAAAATAAAGTGACATATTATATTTATATAATGATTTTTATATCATAAATACCATAAATATTCCATTTATATAACATTTATTTGTTATATTTACCCTTATTACATCCATGTAACAAGTTAGTGGAAAATAAATTACATCGCTTCATGTGGTGGTAGTTCGACGTACACATGAGAGATATTACCATATAACTTCTGAAATAGAACATATAAATCATATATATGATATAATTAAAATATATTTATACTTATTTTATTAATATCATGTTTAAACATTGTATCCATCATCATACCCAACCATATGAGGTGGAAATGGAAAAAATGAATGACATCGTTTTATGAGGTGGTAGTCCGCCATACACATGAATAATAATTTTATAACCCAAGTGTGTCTAATTTTATGTCACAATATTAAAGAAAATTTATTTTGTATAATTTATATAATTTAGTATATCATAATGGTATACTAAAAATTTAAGGGGAGGAGACATAAATAAAACCAAAATTCTTATTGATGAACTTTGCCACTTTTTCGGGTTACTCCTTTTGGTTTGCACCAAAGGCCCTTCTTGGTTAGATTTTTGAGAAAAATAATGATTATAGTATTAGTGGAGGTATTTTTGGAACTTATTTGGGATGTCATTTTAAAAACCCAAGAGGTTTGGTGTTGTGAATAAGCACGGAGAGGGGGTTACCATTTATAATTGGGGTAAGTGGGACACTTTTATTTTTTAACGAGTGAATTCCGCGCACATGTTTTTAAATCAATAAGGAACAAATAATGCACAAAAGTAAATCATATAAGGAATAATGTCGTAATATTTCATTTAAAATGTTTTTGGAAAATTTTCTAACTTATTTTCCTCTTTAAAATTAAATTTTAACCACTAAGTAAACTCTTTTACATTAATCATGATACTTAATTTTAATTTATTTCACTAATATCATTGGTAAAAAAAAATAAAATGAATGTATTAGAAATTAGAAATTATTTTGATTAAAAATATGAAATCCCTTTCAAAAAATTTAACTCGTATAAGTGGAAAATTTTGATTTAATTTTAATCTGGTAGACGCGGATAGACAACGAATTTTTCTGAAGATTATTTTTTCAAAAAGATGATTCTATATTAAATCCATGAATAATAATAAAAAATTCCAGGAAATTAAATTATATCCAACGACATGTAAAATTTAGATTTCATTAGAAACATTCACAAATAGTTTTTATTTTAATTAATTAAAATGGAGAAACATTATGCATTTTGAAACTGTTTTTAGAAAAACATAGTTTAAACCAAAAAAAACATTTATAAAAACACTAACATAAAGTCAATACAAAATAATTTGGTTTCTTAAATATAATATATTTTACATTAACGCAAATTAAAAATATACTGAAACTTGTTAAATTTCTTAATTTACTGAAAAATATTGAACTTTTTAAAATATCATTATTTTTCACAATTCACTGAAAAATCAATATTTTCCAAAAAATCCAAAAATTACATGAAGTAAATTATTATATTAAACATTTAAATTTTAAATTTTAAATGTTTTCAAAAATAAATTTAATATAAGTGCACCATAAAAAGGTGAAAAACTATTTTTTAGAAAAGAAATACAGTTTAAAGCATAAAATTGGATTTATTTTTTGTAATGACTAGAAATAACATAGGATGAATGTTAGAAATTATATTAAGTATATATTATATTATTTTCATTAAAATAAACCAATAAGAGTGACTCAATTAATTTATTGTTATAAAACACACTTGTGCGCAATAAATTATTTTTTAGAAAAAGATTCCCTTTTATTTTTTAAAGTGGTTTAATTTTCATTTATAATTAATTTATCTTCAGAGAATATATGTAAACCACATTTTTAGAATTTATTAAATACTATTCATTTTAACCATTAAAACACCATGTTTATAATGTTAATATATATCATTGGTGGTTTGAGTTTTTTATTGTGTGTTGAATATAATATCAAGCATAAAAATATCGGCATTGCGTGTAAGGAAAGAAAAACTGAGTATTACATGTGACACTAGATAAAAATAATGTTGTGTTTCCTTTATTATATTGAATATAATTTTATTCTTTTAAAATAATGTTGGTGCTACATCCTACCCTCTTTAAAAAATTTCCAAATAGTAATTTGAATCTTACATAGGTAATCAAAAGGTTAACATTTGAAAATACTTATTTTTTAAACGAACATAATAAAAATGTTAACGAAACATCCTTTACATTATAGATAAATTGAAGTAAAAGTTTCATATGGAATAACACATAACAAGGTTTCTAAATAGGAGAACATAGATGGGAGTATAAAAAATTGTAATTAATTATTGGCGGTGATTGAGGTCATTGATCATAATAAAGTGAATGATAAATGGAATGTTATGGGCCTCAAATCCATAAATATGTAATGATAAATTAGAAAATATGATTTATTTTAAATGAAGGTAATTGGATAATAATTTTGTTTCATGGACCTTTTCTTAGAGTTTAATAGTTCTTTCACCATCTAGACTACATGAATAACGAAATATCTTACATGATAAAAACAATTTTATTGTTTAACTAATTTTCACCAGAATATCATCTATTTCACCATAAAATGAGTATTCAAGATGGGTTTTTTCACAACTTACAAACTAAAATAAAATTTTAATGAAGACATAAACCATAAATTAATAACAATATATTCTTAATTTCTTTAAAAATTAATGAAAAAATAGTTAGCACTTGGTAAAATAATTACCAAAATAAATAATCCTTTATATTTGAATCTCTAAATTTAAACAAAAATACCTAAAGATAAATCAAAATAATTAAATAAATTAATAACTTCTGAATTATTCAATAATTTATCAACTAGGATTGAAACTCAAATATTATTAGAATTTCAATTTATATTCATAAAAAACAAATAAACCATTATTCCTCCAACAGAATTACAAATATTTCATAAACAAAATTAATATTTTCCAATAAAAATGTCATATTAACCAGGACATCACATAGAATAGTGGTAGGCTCTACACTCTTATCACCCTTTGGTTATGGGTTGAATCCCCACAACCATTCCAGATTCGAGGATTTGTCCAACGACATTCAATTTTTTATTTTGTTTACATTAAACAATAAAAAATAATTCCCACCTTAATAAAAAATTTTGTTGATCCGAAAGGATACAAATACAACAATCCAATAAAATTTCACCCAAAATGACATTTATAATATAAAACAATTTCTACTAAAAACCCTTAAATGTGGTGTTTAAGAATTTAAAATTATGATGAACATTAATATAATCGGACAATAATGGTTTCTATACCTATTAAGAAAACCACGAATGAAAACATTATAATATACAAAGTTATCTAAACCCTACTGTTATACTAACTATAATAGCATAGAACCTGAAATCCTAGATGCAGTGCTAAATTCATAAACTTTACATTTATGGATTTGATACTGTAAAGGAAACAAATTTTAGAAAACCAAAACTTATAGAATCAAAAAGAAATATTGGATAAACAATATCATTCATATTAAATATCTTCATTACATAATTATTTCAACCACAATCTTTAAAATATGGGGAAAATGAAATAAAATAATGGTGGGATAAAATTATTAGTAAGGGTAGACATAAGAATTAGTAATTAAATTCAATAAATGATAATAGTTATTACATAAAGGTATAAAGACATAATCAGAGTGTATAAGTTAATCAAAAAAGAAATCATTTCCATAAATACATGAATCATCAAATATAGAAGTATGGTAAATGAAATTGTCATCATAATCAATAATAATGATCCATGTGATGGAAATATTGATCAAAATAAACATTATAAACCAATATGATGTAATTGAAACCCTTTACATCAACATAGAGATTTGTATTTATAAAACCCTTTCATAACCATTTTACATAGAATAAACATATGAAAAAAATCAAATATAATAATTAAATAGTGCATTGGAGGACTATCTGATCTCATACATCGAATAATATGTAACAAAATCTCCTAGTTTCATCTGGGCCTCCATATTGTACAAGTTTTAATGTTCTTTCCTAACATTATCTGGGATCCCACATCATATAAGTTGCAATATGATCATCCAACTCTATATAGGAAACCCCATCGTATAAGTTGTAACATGTTCACCTAGAGATTGATGAGACACCCCATAATATAATATTTCCATCAAACACAACATGAATAATGTACATAGATCTTTCAAAAACAATTAATTGAAATGATCATTATTCTTTTGTAACCTGATTAAATCATAGAAAATAAAAGAGTTTCATGTCAAAATATTTTAAAAATGAATAAATCATGGTTAAAATGTAGGTTTCATAAAAATATCATTTAAAAATGAATAACACATGGAAATTAAATGTATTAAATATGAATCTAATTGGGACATGATTGAAACATGGAATGAAACAAGTTCTATAAACTATATGTTATCAGAAGATAAACAATTCATAAAGATAATATGAATTTTATTCATAGGTAATATACTTGTTAAGGAATATAAAACAAAAATAAATGTCATATTTTATATAAAATAAATTTTATAGTATCTTTGAAAACATTTTTTAATAAAAAATATTCTTTCCTCTAAGAAAAATTATTTTTTAAATACAAAACATTTTTGGAAAGTATTTTATTGAAAATATCCTTGAAAACATCAATAGAAAGATTAAAAAATAATTTAAAATAAATTTTAAGACATAATAAATTTAGAAAATACATCTTATTTGAAACTATTTTAAAGTATAATTAAAAAAATATATTTTTTTAAAACAATTAATTTGAAAGAAAAAAGATTTTGATTGAAGAGAGAAATAAAGTCGGATATTCGTAAAAACATTTTCGTAATTATCATAAATACCAAAGTATGGGAGAATGGTACCATTAATTAAATATATCATGAATAACTATAATATAATATAATTCATTAGATTTTTTTGTTGATATTTTATTATATTTAAACATTATAGACTGCATCCTAAACAGTCCTGATAAAATATGAGATTGTAAAACAATCTCACCACTTTTGTTATCACGAATCATAAGTACCACTAATTAATAACCTAAAATTAAACATTAAATATAATTATGAGTAATAATTTCAATATATTACATGTAAAATTGGATGTATATAAACATAAAAAATAAATTTGAAGTTTAACATAACACAGTTCTCAAAAAATGAAAATTGAGACAAAAATATCTTACTGATTTGGAAAATTTTCAACTATAAAACCTATGAAAGAGATATCAAAAAATGGATATGTTAATAAAAATAATTATAATAATAATAATCATAAAATAATATCATTGTATGTATATACACAGTACAATGTAAACATCTGTTAAGTATGTCATGTGTCTCATAGAAAAATAAAAGTGAGATAGAAATCTTTTACCTTGAGTCTAATTCGCCACACTTGTTCTCTATCATCCCGAAAAATAAACATATATTACTTATTTAATTACATGTTATCCTTTTTAAATTTTATTATTTCATTTATTTCTGTTATTACCATTTAATAAAAAATTACTTAATCAATATGGTTTACATCCTATGTTTTGATAATATTCGACTTATGTGTGAAAAATGAATCTGGTATCTTGAAAATGATCAAAGAGGTAATTATGTTTACATATCAAGAATATTAATTATGAAACAAAAATAATATTTATATATTAATTATAATTTCAAACAAAAAAAATAAAATATATTTATGAAAAATTCACTAATATTACGATCATGGAGATGGAAGGATATATGTACACTTGAGTAATATTTCAATATTACAATTATCATTATGTAAATAATGTAAGGAATATTTTATATTTAAAAATTGATCATAATATGGAAAATAAAATATTTTATAACTATGTATACTTATAAAAATTTGTTTTTTATGTGGTGTCGGAAAAAATATTTACAATTCTTCGAGGAGGTGGTATTCCACTCATCCACAAACGATGTTATAATTTTTTTAGTGAGAAATAATGTAAAATGAAAGTGATATATTATTTTTATATAATTATAATTATTTAATTAATATAAAAATTATTTAATTTATAGAACATATATTTTTATTTTTTCTCTTATTACTTCCGTGTAACACTTTACTGAAAAAAAATCACATAGCTTTGCGAGGTTATAGTACTCCGTACACAGGAGCAATGTAATCTTATCCTTTATAGAATGGAACATAAATGGATATATATATATATATATAATGAACCTATTGTTATAACTATGATTTAAACATCATTTATAAAAATAATATCCATCATCATACCGAACCATGAGAGGTGGTAACAGAAAAAATGAATAAATTCATTTTGTGAGGCTGTAGTCTATCATACAAATTAATAATTATTTATTAATCCATTTGATGGAAGTGTGTTTTTATATTTTAAACTTAAAAAAATGATAGTATATGTAAGAAAATTATATTAATATATCACCATGATATAAGAAAAATTTAAGGGTGAGAGAATGAAATTAAAAAATGCTTGTTGATTAATGTTACTTCTTCTTTGGGAAATTCCTTTTGGTTTATACCAAAATCCACAATGGGTTGTATTATTTCTCAAAAAAGGATTCGAGGACGAGGTGATATAATTTGGTAAGTGATTTTGGTAGTTATTGGATGAACCTAAGTGGTTAGAATGCCTGATGAAGGGAGGAGTGGGGATTTCCTTTTATTTGTTGGGTGAGTGACACACTTTTAATTTTTTTTAAATTGTGAATTACGAACATGTTTTTTCAAGTCACTAATCCCCAATAATGTACCAAACTTGATAATTAAAGTGATAGGGTTAAAATATGGCCATCGAACAGGCATTGGACAAGTTAATAGGGCTTTGGCCGGTTAAGTTTAAAGATTAACAACTAAGTAAACTCGTATTTTACCTCAATCTCTATAATTAATTATATTTTAAATGAATAAAATTTATGGGAAAAAATTAATTTAACTATATTATATGATTATTTTTAGAAACATGGTTCTGAAGAAACGTATTTTTTGAATAAGATGATTATAAATTAACTACTTGAGTAATAACACTCATTGTATGAAACTAAATTTAAATGTATAAATATATAATATATAAATTTAATTTGAAATATTCCCTATTAGATATTATTTTAATTAATAATAATGTAGAATCATTTTGAATTTTAATATATTTTTTGACCAACTAGTTTTTGACCAAATCAAACTTATACTAAAAACTATTATAATGTTGGTTAAAATTAATTAAGTTGATTAAATATAAAATTGGATAATTGACAAAATATTCAAAATATACAAATAATTTTTATATTACATAATATATTGAAAAGAAATGGATTTTTACAAAAAATGATATCTTCAGTATTCACTAAAAATCAATGTTTCATTAAAAACCCAAAATTTTACCCAAAGTAATATTTGATATTCCTCTTAAAAAACTTTTTTTATTCCAAAAAATTTATATATGTGTTAATAGTAATTATTAAATTATGTTTTCTATAATAGGTGATAAAATCATTTTTTTGAAAAATATATATTTTTAAGCATAAAATTATTTTTATTTCTATATCATGTATTGAAATCACATATGATGAATGTTAAAAATTATATTGAATATATTATATATAACTTTCACTAATATAATCCAACAATAGTGGTTTGATTAATTTATTTGTATATAACACACTTTTTCACATTAAAATAATTTTTCAGAATAAGATTTTATTTTATTATAAAAGGAGATTTTATTTTTATTTATAATTAATTGGCCCACAATAAATAAATGGAAAAAGTATTTTAATAATATATTTAAAACTATTCATACTATCTATTTCAATGTCTTTGTTTTAGTGTTAATATAAATCATTGCATGTTGAATATGATATCGAACATAAAAGCCTCAGGGATTCTTGTAACTCAAGATAAATTTAGTTTTGTACATAACAAAAGTTGAATATCATATTGATTATTATTTATTCCATAGAATTTAATTTTCTTATTTTAAAATATTTAGGTGTGATGAATATCCATTATTGGATGAGGAATATAGGGTTTCATTTACCAACACATATCATTATGGACCTCTGACAGACAAGGAGTGTTCCCTCATTGATTATTCACTTATTCCACTTCCCATTTATTTAAATGTTTATTTGGGCTATTTTTTCTATTTTTGAATATTTATTGAATAACCTAAATGGATTTTATTTATACAGTGTGATTGCATCATTTTTTTATTTCTCTCTTCTATATTGATACTTTATTAGTTCATAATCCCTAGTTTTCCCAATATACAAACAACGTTTCTTATTCAAATGTTTTGAGGAACACTAATCATATAGATGTGTTCAAGAACACAAAAATATGTATATTCCATTCACATAACTGCAAGAAATTTTTCATTCATTATTTTTTATACTTTTTATGATTTTCCCCCTCTATTTATTTTAAATATAACACTTCCCCACATTAAAATGATCATGGGGGGACCATTCTCAATATTAAGTTTGAGGGAGGCCACAATAAATTTTGGCACCCCATTTAGTCATTTCCTTGGAATTTAAATGTATTTAATGTTTTTATAGGATAATATTTAAGGGATGGTATATATTTTACACATTCATATTAAGTAAATGAATCTAGATTATGGTAAATAATTTAAAAATATTTCATATATATGGATTGATAAGCCCATTTTTATCTGAATAAAAATGGGAACACCCAAATATAATTATTGAAAATATTAATTTTAAAAAATAGTTCATAAATATGTATTTCTATATATTAGTCTAATTTAGGGAATATTTTTACATGTAAGTGAATTTATGCATAAGGGTACGTGAAGCTTCAGAATTGTTAATACCACACATTTAGTTATTATGTTATCTTAATTACATGACATATTAACTTACTAAAAATATATATCTATGTTCATAATTTTAAAGATAAGTGTTTTGAAATTAAATCATAGTGTCCCAAACAAATTAAAATTCTATCTATTCAAAAGGAATACCCGAGGTGATGACGACCTTTCATTTTTCCCCAAAGTTGTAATTAAATGAGGTTGTATGATGTGTTAAGTTGATTTCCCATTATTCAGTGTCAATGAAATCTGAAAATATCCTATCCAAGTATTTTATTATAAGTATGTGGATTCTATTACATTAATTAATATGAATAAAAAAATCCAACACAGTCAAACAATGTTTTTTATACGAAGTTTTTTAAAATTGGAATTGAGTGAACATGTTAATTTTTTAAGGGTATTTGAGTCTGGAAGAATCTATATAGTATTTTCAATAATAATTCATTTTGAAATATCATTAATTTCTTTCATATAATTTTTGATAATTCAACCAATTTATTTTATGGTAATATTGCGAGGATTATCTAGGTAGTTGTTTGAGGGAAAAAATCAATTTTGTGGGAGTTTTATACAATAGGGTTCCCTAGTTGGTTTTATTGTTTTCACATGTTAAAAAATAATTCTTGTTATAATATCACTATAGTTATAAACCATACATTATTTAGACAAATATTAGTTACAAAATTGACAAATATTGAGTTTTTTCTTGAAAGATGAATTTTATAAGAAAATCAAAGGAATTTTGGCCTATTGTCGACAGTGCACTATTTCTACTAAGTCACCCAAAATGTGAAACTCATAACAAGATACCATTAAAGGAATTATTATTGAAGCTATAATGAATCACTTGTTCTCCACATGGTTACATAATTAATGTCAATAATATCCCGTTATTTTATTATTTTTTTCAAATAGATATAATTATGATTGCTTGCATTACACATACCACTAAGTTTTAATGAATCATAATACACTATTATTATTATTATATAAACATGACAATTATAACATATCCATGAAAAATAATTGTATGAAAATTAAAATAAATATAAAATTCAAAAAAATAAAAAATATTGGAAAATAAATACTAAATTTTTGGTGAATTATGTATATGATTTGAAAATGATTTTTTCTAAAAAATTATTATCGTTTGTATTTTATGAAAGAATATTAAAATTATATTTTCCAATTTTATAAAATTAATTTATGGAAATTTTCCCCATTTATGATATCAATATTTATGAATGATCTTATATAATATTGTTTGAATTTTAAAAAAAACTTCAATGAATAGTAAAAATGTAGATTTTCATTGAAATCTTCCCTTTCGTGTAAAGCCTTAAAAAAGATATATACATTTTTTTAATATAATTTTAAATTAAATACAATTTAATTTTGTTATTATTAATCAAATTTAGGTTATTTTGTTGAATTAATAAATTATTTTAACATAACAATATCTTATAGTTATAAAAATGTTATTTTAAGAAAACTGTATTTTCATCAAGGTTACCAGTTTAATTTTATAATAATTCATAAAGAATATATGATTTAAATTTTGTAAAATAGATTAAATTACTTAGAGAATAATAAATAAATTTATATTATATGTTTAGAATTATTTTTTCCCTCATTATTAGTAAAAATAGTAAATATTAATTATTGTGACTATGGATAAAATGGGTCTAACAGGATTTAAACTAAAAATTTTTAAAAATGACCTAAAAACTTATAAAAATACTATTTGATGGACATATATATACCTTATTTATTTATGTTTTTATAATGATCAATCTTGTATCTTTTTTTGAATTCTAAAATGTCGGTATAACTATTTCTTTTCAAAAATTCAATGTGTGACCCCTCCCCAACTTATAAAAGGGCACCCGCACTCCTATCCTATTTACATTTAAAAATAATTTTTTTTCCACTATTACCTTCCAAAATAAAATAATTAATTCCTTACACAAGTAATGAATGTAATTATTTATTATGAAACCCTTTTAATAAGGATATTTGTGTTAACTGAAAGAGGTTGTTTAGATAAGAAGTTTTGTTCTCAACCTAGTTTTTTTGTTCAATTTATTTTTAGAAATCATTCACATATTATTCAAAAAATTTGATATAATAACATTATTATATCCAAAATACTAATATGTTATAATGTTTTTTCATAACATACAAACATATCCATTTCCATTAAATGTGAAATGAAATCATTGATTTTCTGTAATGAGGATTACCATCTCATGAACTGATATAATTCATTTTCAATCATGGACCTTCACAGATGGATATAATTAAATAATTAACATACTGATATTATATTTTTAAATAATTATACTTTTATAATTATAATATAATATCTTACTTATTTTCTTCCAATCTGTTGTAGAATGATAATGTCGCTCATCCATACTTGGGGAGTACCACCTCTACATAGCGATGTGAATGGTTTACCATTTTAATTTTACATGAATGATAATAATGTTATATATAAAAAATATTAATGATATATATGATATAAAAATCACTCTTTTATGGTTACTTAATATTTACTTTTCTTTCATTACATTTATAATGAAATGGGAATGGAGTTCATGGGTATGTGTGACCTATCGTCTCTGTGGACAGTGTAATTCGTTTCCCACACTATAAATTTTATGTATGAATATGAACATGTTTATAATGAGTTTAAATGATATTTTTATTATTATTAACATTATGGAGGGTATGGGACAATAATCAAAGTACAATTACGAAAACAAATGAACAAAATCATACACTAAAAATGAAGTAGTTACCACATGAAACTATGATTTTAATAAAGATTTGTTGACAAACTGGTGTTAAAATGAATATAAATAATCATATATGGTATGATATACAATATTAGTTTTTATAATTGATTTATAATAAACATTAATTTATTATAGATTATGTTTAAACGTGTATTAATAAATTCAAGACTCGAGATATGCAATTTTAATCTACCTATTATTTCTATCGGTCACATTCCATATACACCACATACATATTTTATGGAGTGTATATAATAACCATGAATGTATTATTATTATTATTATTTTTGAAAATTATGACATATAAATACTCAACCATTTTTATTTTTTTCATGGGTAATATGATATGAAAGATATGAAAGTTGTAAAAGTTTAATGACACAATATCATTTTTTATGATTTTGTTTATGATGTTGAAATATTATGATATATATTTTGAGAAAATACTATATTTTATTCTAAGATATTTATTAAGGAAAAAAAATTTCATTTCATTTTAACCTCTTTGTGTTCTCAATATTAAAACATATTTTTTTTACGAAAAAAAAACAACTTTACTTCTCCCTTTGGTAGAAAATACTTATTATTCCATCTCCATGTCTTCTTAAAATTATTTTAAAAAATATTTTATAACTATAATATTTTGGTAAAATTAAATTTTTACCCATGATTTTATTTTAAAATTTTATTTTGGTGGAATCGTCTTGTCATTTTCTAAAAAATTCTTTCTAATTTCTTCTAAAAATTTAATGGTAAACATCATTTTAACAAAAACATTCTGGATAGTATTTACCACCATCATGACTATTAAATTATTTTATGATTATTTTTTAGTCTTAAAAGGTAATATTTTGAATAATTAAATCTTTAATATTTGGGATATTTTTAGACTTTAAAAATATATATGAAAATGATATATTCTTAATGAAATTTTCCCACTAATCTTTCAAATTCATTTTTCATCTAACATGAAATCTTTTGGTATTAATTAAAATTTAACATGGATATAATCCAAAAATGAAATATTAATTATTTTTTAGATGTTTTATAATTATGATGACAATATGTTAATGAAAAATGTTTGTTTAACATGGGTTATGCTATGATTAAATGAAAAAATGTTAGTAAAACCTTTTTCTTTTACACGGGTTTTTCGATGAAGAAATTGTTTTGAAAACCATTTATATGTAAGGATTATAATATGATATATGATTTATAATCATGTGAAGCACATGTTTATGATTTTAATTTTGTGATGGGGGGGATAAATTTATATATCCCTATAATGCATTGGGTGAAGATTGATATCTCATGAGATAAACATGAATGGAATAGTATGTGAACTCAGTTTAGTAATGAAAATTTTTACAAGGACCCAGTAATAAACATTACATAATCTTGAATTAAATGAATAATTCACATTGAGGGTCTTTTTGGGTTTATATTTTATAGAATTAGTCATAACAATTATATTACATATAAAAAATTACAAAGTAGACACTTCTACTCAGTTTCCATTTTTTTCATAAAATAAAAACTCTGGAATAAACGAGATATGTCTAGTTCCATGCCTTAGAAAACATGATTTTTCTGTGATCCAATTCTACTTTATGTCATGTGAAAAGCATTTTAGAAACTTGGGATGTTCATAAAAAGCTTAGTAAGGTATACACAATGAAGGAAAAGCATTATTTGTTCAAAACAAAGATTAATCCATGAATAATTTTATCATAAGTAATAATTTTCACCTTTATGATGTAATAAATACTCTTCCTTGAATTAAAGATCATTCTTACCCTTTTTATAACCAAAAGATTACCTTAAAAGCCATATATAGAACACATAACATATAAAGGTATCTTGGGACATAAAAATTTTTAAGTTGAATAACCATATGATCGACTTCCACAAATATCACTAAATAGAATAGCCATATGGCCGACATCCATACCCAATTAATCTAAGGTTATAACATAACCACTAGTCCTGATTTATCATGGCACCACCCGTCATATGTTTTATCAAGTAACCACCCGTCAAATGTCCAAGTTACATAATAACACATAAAATATTGGAAATATAAACATTTCACTAATAACATTTCATTTGAAATCACAGGAAGTAATTTCAAGATATAGAAATAATCATTCCATTTTCATAAACCATTTGTAAAGAGATTTTTGAATCAAAGTGTCTCATACCACATTTATGCTTTTAAAGGAATTAAGATTTTAAAATATTAATGTCCATATAAATAAATAATCAAAATCATTTTTAAAACATGGACATTATTTATAATGATTTACAATAATAAATCTTTAAAATATTTAAAATGATATTTTAGTAAAAGAGTTTTTAACAAAATGAGAGACTCATGATTATAAATAATTGAGGAATAACAATTAATTTTAACTTTATAATATCATTAGAATATAGTAATTCATGATATTATATGTCAAAATAAAGTATATACACCATATAAGAGTGAATTGGTGAATAACAACAATGATGTCTCAAGGGAAATGCAAATTGAGATGAAATCCCTTATAAAGGCAGTATCCTTAAATTAAGGATCAAGAAATCACATAATTATGTGTAAAAAATTTAAATACACCCAATAAAATTGGATATCATGTGTAAAAAAATTATAGGTCATTCATACATATTCATAGGACAATATATTCATGAAGTTCAAGTTTAACCCAATGAATTGAAATAGGGTCAAGAAGTTCCCTCACAAAAATTCAAAATCCTAACGACGTCACATCAAAATTCAGAAAATGAGTTGATGAGATAAAAAGTGTATCTCATCATTTAGAAATAAAATTTAAATCAATAAGGATATAGAATAACATATCCAAACATTATAATATGTAAATTAAAAGACATAACAAAAAGAAGTCTTTTAAAAAGAGAAGGGTGAAAGGTTCCCTTACAGATTTGGTAACTTCCAAAACATACGCCACATGAAGGAAGGACCATAAAATCTAGATTCCCATTACTGAAAGTATATTACACAAAGATTAGTGTAATGTGAATTACATACACCACTCAAATTGAATAGTGACAAATATAGCATTAATCTTAGGGGAATAAAAAGTGTGATAAAAACCCCTTACCTCATTGTAGTCAATTGATTCATATGACCAAAAAATAATAACTAGAAAATAAATCACACAATACCATAAATATAAAAAGAATCATGATAATATATATATCAATAGAGGTATACATTAAACCACACGAAATAAATAAGTGGTGAACAATGGGAATCTCACAGAATTAATAGTGGGAAAGGAAATCCCATTACTTCGTATCCTACTTGACTCGTATGTTCTGTGTTCTTCATGAATAATAAACTTATTTTAATATTTAATTCATAAGGAAATTTTTGAAAGTTTATTATTCATTTTATATAACTTATTATCTAGTTATAACAACTAGTTAATTATTTGAGTTCATATTGGATATTTTATCAATGTTCGTAACTTGATTCAAAAATGAACTTGTTATAATTAAAATTTACCCATGTGGTCAAAAGTAAATTATCAACATAATGATATAAATTATTTATATATCATATATATTATATATTCAGTGTATATGTATTTATAATATTCCATGTCATTTGGAGTTAAGAAATTAAACGTAGCGCTCATGGAGATGGTAAGTCATACATACACATGAACACTACTTTCATTTATATTTTAAATTTAACGGAATGAAAACATAATGATACATTGTTATATTATAATTCCAATATAACATCATATAATATTTTATCTTACATAATTTCATTAAATACATCATTTGTACATTCCATGTACTTCATAAATGAATCATATCACCATGAGTGGGTGGCAGTCCACATTTCCTCAAATGAAATTATCATGTTTACCCATAATGAAAACCATAAAGGTATGCAATAAATGAATAATACAGAAGAATAAAGAAAAAATAAACTTAATATATATCAAATATATATACAGTACCATCTTAATGGCCACCATGTTAAGATGTAGGAGATAATCGAACAATAATCATTTCGTGAGGCATTAGTTTTCCATCCATAGAAACAATATGTTATTCACCCATTAGATGGAGGTGTGTGTAAAGGTAGTTAGAATACTTATTATAAGAACATCCTAATATATTTATGGTACTAGTGTTGTTAAAAAATGACGAAATAAAAAGAGTTTAGGGGGTTTGAAAAGTAAAACAAAACAAAAGAATTCAAAAGAATTTTAGAGAAATTGTTACCTTTAATTTGGGTAACTTCATTTGGGTTGAACCAAAAGGACTTCTTGAAGTTTCTTCTACCTAAGGAAAGGCTTAATAGTAGGAAGAGTGGGATCTTGAGATATTCTTTGGGTAGGGTTTGGACATGCAAAAAGGTTTGAGAGGTGTGAGGAATCGGTTATAAATGGTCTCCTTTTATTAGGGGGGAGGAGGGTCTCTATAGGAAAGTATGAAAATATTATTTAATTATATTATGATATTCGGTTTCTAAAGGACAAAAAATCATTAAAGTCAAAAATAATATGACTCATAGTCGAAATAATATCATTTAATAGGAATTGGACTGCTTTTGGACAATAGTTTAATCATTTTAATCTTATTTATTTAAATCATTTATTAATGAGTAAAATACTGCATCATTATTGTGTCCTACATAATTTAGTATATTAGATGTATAAAAATTATAAAAAAATTACTATGATGTATGAAATCTTCTTATATTTCCAGCTAATATTTATAGTCAATAATATTACATATATAACACCATATAAAAATTAATTTACTAAAAACGTTTTGTTTATGTCATTTTTCCCTTTACATTAAATTAATTAATCTAAAGTGTCATTATCATTCATAAGTGGCCCCATGCAGTCCCAAAATCAACCCTAGGATGCCCATGGTCTGCCATTTGTCATCCAACAAGGTTATAACAAGTTTTATGGTAATTTTTAATTCTTATAATATTATTTTTACCTTGAATTAACCTATTAAACATTAACTGCTGTAAATAAAAATCAAAAGTTACTATTTACCAAAAAATTAGTTTCAATTTATTGAATCAAATTTTACTTACTATAAATAACCATGTATGTTGGATTTTCGAAATTCAGGTTATAGAAGTGGTAAAATTCCATTTAAATGAAAAAGTCAGTTTTTTAAACTAATACTAAGTGGTTTCACTATTCATCAAAAATTGATGCTTTTCAGATAAATACCAAAAATTCAGCCTAAGATATATTTGGTATTCTGAATTCAAAAATGATGCCTATTTTACAAAATAAAAAACAAAGAATTTGAATTAATTAATTTAAAATTAATTCCCTTGGCAAAACAAATAGCGTGTTTTTAAGAAACAATAACTATCAAAAGATTGACACTTGTTTATGTCCAATTTCAAAGTGAATTTAATTCCAATGATCACCATTGGATTAAATGGTAAAAATATAATCTAATTAATCATTAAGACTAATTAAATATATAATGTAACCATATAAATAAATTAGGTCAAAAGGAAATTTTCAATTAAAATACAGTATTTTCACTATTTATCAAAGAACTGAATTTTATCAGAAAAATACTAAAATATTACCCAAAGTGAATTTTGATGTCCCAGTTCAAAATCAAAATTTTATTTTATCAAAAATAACCTATAAAAGTTACCAAAACTCTATTTAAAGAGCGTTCTCCATTAAAAGCCGGTAAATCAACCTTTTAAAGTAAATTATTCCTAAAATCAGATTAATTCACATTTTAAGACTCTAAATTTTATTAGATAAATGTAAAAACATTTAAAAAACATGTATAATAATATTTTATTTATTTCTATTCATTTTTTCCAATACAACGACTAGGTGTTAACTACCATTTAAAATAATATTATTATATTATTAGTGTGCAACGTAAGATTTCAAAGAAACATATTGTTGGGTATCAGATAAGCCATTGGACATACCGTGCACTTTATTGTAAAATTAATATTTAAATAATAAATATTAATTAATATAAAAATTTCTATGTCATTGTTTACCTGATATGTTACATCCTTCCCACCTTTTGGAAATTGCATCCTCACAATTTTAAAACTAAGTTTGGAAACTTAATTAAAAGTCCCACATAAGAAAAAGAGTCAATAAATATATCTCTTTAAAAGAAAGAAAGAGAAGTACGGAGTTCACCTAAGATAATCCCATTCTAGGATTCCATGTAGGAAAACATGGATATGTTAGAGAAAACAAACCCTCAAGTTCTGATGGAATGTGACTGAAAACAATGGCTAAGAGAAAGTTAACCACCAGAAAATCACCAACTTGTGATAGGTTAAATAGTCTTTAATTCCCCAATTGGAAAAGTTAACAGTTAATGTTATTGTTTTAAATTAATTTTCATAAAGTTAAGGAATTTATTTATGAGCTTAACAAAAAACATATAGAAACATACATACTTGTCATGTAGACTTTCATCCTTTACTAGCTTTCTAACACAAACTCATATTTTCTCCAAACGATGAGTATTTAGGATGACCTTTTTCACATTAAAAGTGTTATAATCAACTTATAGAGAATCACAGAATCCAAATAAGAAGAACTATATATTTCATATGTATTTATACATTAACCAAAACCAAAAAGGTTAGTACAAGATCTGGTAATTCCTAAAAATGATAATTTATTATAAAAAGAAATACTATTCCTATTCTCCAAAATTCAACAAACAATACCCAAAGTTCAATGAAGACCATTAAATAAACAACATTCCTTAAAATTTTCCAATATAATCCAAACTATCATTGAAGACCAAAACTCAGAATAATGTAATCCCATAGTCTTCTACAGTAAATCTTAAAATTTGTCTCCAAATAACATCGACTACTTTTGAAGTCTCATTCTGAAGTGCATTTATCCTAATCACATATTCTCTATAATAGGTTAATAACTTCCATAAATAACCCAAAAAAATATTATTCATATGATCATATAACTAAAAATAATTACCCATACTACTAAGGACTTCATGTAGTCCAGTGGTAGGCGATAAATCCTAGATGCAATTTGGTTTTGGGTTTGATTCCCACAGCATTTTCTGACACGACGGGTTGTCACGCGGTCTGCATCTTTTCCTTTTTCAAAAACGATATAATTTTATTGCATTCCCAAAGAGAGATAAATTCATCAAAAATAACCATAACATATTTTAACCACAAAGGTTATCTAATAACTTTTATTTTTCATCTGAAAATGTATTAACCTGTAATTGGCTCAAATTCAAGGTTCATATAAACCCAAATGGTTTTTTATAACTATATCCTCAAAATAAAAGATAATTATTCCTTGAATAAAATTTTCATATATCAAACATCAGGGTTACACAAACTATAAAAAGTCTTCTAATGTAATCCCATCATCAAACGATCGTTAATACTTTTAATCATTTAACCATCTGAAAATCTACCATAACTCTTGAATCCCTTATATGTTGACTTCTAACTCATTCAACATTATTCTTGATCCAATAACCATTCATTACAAACATATTCAAAAATAATTCTTTCCTACAAATAAAATCATGAATCATATCATAAGATTCAATAATGTTAAAACATATGTTAAGAAATAGTCCAGAACTTTCATTGGTCATTGTTAGTTTCTTCATCCTCAATTGAAATGGCATTAGGTATTGGTAAACATATATTTTTATGATCCCGGTGAACCCATTCCCGAAACATCTTCGTAGGACATCTGTTTGTATAATGCCCATGCACACCACAATTAAAACATTCAATTGATCCCTCAAACCGAAATTCTTTCCCTTTCCTAGAGTGAATAAGATGCTTCATTTTTGCATGGTAGGTTCTTTCTTTATGACCATCATTCCCACATATATATCATCTTCGCGTACCTTTGAAGCATTTTCCTAGGTGTTACATTCCACATCCTTGACACATTATTTTTTGAACATATTTAGCTTTATGATTATTACATAAAATTCCATATGGATTAGTTTCTCGGATATACGATGCGTTATAAAAATCACCAAGGTTAAGGTGGTCAATTATGACTCCAGATAGTTGGTTGAGAATAACCACAACAGTTCTCATTATAGTTATCATTTCATTCAGTGGCTCATTATGAAAACCGTCACAGTTTTATTCACATTCCATGTTACTTTGGTGCCTTCTAGATCCATCCATTTACTAAAACCAAAAAGGTCAGTGTGATTATATTAGTAAAATCATCACATAATATCTAATGGGTAGGGAAAATTCTCATTCTTGTTATCTTAAACTCATTCAAAATAACTATGACTCTTTCTAGTATGCTAACCATTATGGTTATGTCACTTATGCATAGATAACACCCTAACCTCTAACGTTATCTAAACCGACTTTTGATACCAACTATAAGGACCCTACTATAAACATTACATAATCTTGAATTAAATGAATAATTCACATTGAGGATATTTTTAGGTTTAGAGTTTTAGAGAATTAGGCATTATAATTACATTATATCTCAAAAATTACAAAGTAGACACTTCTACTCAGTTTCCATTTTTTCATAAAATAAAAATTCTTGAATAAATGAGACATGTCTATTTCCATGATTTGGACAACATGAATATTCCTTGATCCCATACTTGATCCTATTCCACTTTATATCCTGTAAAAAAATTTCAAAAACATGGGATGATCATGAAAACCTCAATAGGGGATACACAATGAAGAAATACTGTTATATTTTCAAATCAACAAGTAATCCATGAATACTTTACCATAAGTAATACTTTTTCCCTTTATGAAGTAATAAATACTCTTCACTGAATAAAAGATCTTTGCTTACCATTTTCGATAACCAAAATATTACCATAATACCCATATAAAGAACAGATAACACATAAAGGTATCTTTGGACATAAAAATTCTTATGTGGAATAAACATATGGTTGACTTCCACAAATATCAGTAAATTGAATAGCCATATGGGCGACTTCCATACCCAATGCATTGGAGCGTATAACGTAACCACCTATCCTGGTTTATCACGTCACCACCCATCATATGGTTTATCATGTAACCACCTGTCAAATGTCTAAGTACCATCATAACACATAAAATATTTCAAATATATACATTTCAATAATAACATTTCATTTGAAATCACAAGAATTAATTTAAAGATATTGAAATATGCATTATATTTTCATAAACCATTAAAAAGATATTTTTGAATCAAAGTATCCCATGAGACTTTGAAGATTTTAATAGAATTATAATTTTAAAACATTAATGACCATATAAATAAATATTGAAAACCATTTTTAAAACATGGACATTAATGACAATGATTTATAATAATAAATCTATAAAACATTTACAATGATATTTTAGTAAAAGAGTTTTTTACAAAATGAGAGACTCCTGATTACAAATAATTGAGGAATAACATTTAATAATAACTTTATAATATCATGATAACATAGGGATTCATGATATAATATGACAAAGGAGAGTATATAAGAAATATAAGAATTAATTGGTGCATAACAACAATGAAGCCTCAATGGAAATGCAAATATAGATGAAATCACTTATAAATATGGTATCCTTTAATTAAGGAAAATAAATCACATAATTATGTGTGAAAAATATAAATACACCAAATATAAGTGGATATCAAGTTTTAAACTATTATAGGTCATTCAAACATATTCATAGGACGACATATTCAAGAAATACAAGTTTAACCAAAAGAATTGATATTGGGTTAAGAAGTTCCCTAGAAAAAAATTCAAAAGCCTAACAACGTCACATTAAAATTCAAAAAATGTGTTGATGAGATAAACAAAGTATCTCATAACTTGAACATAAAATTTGAATCAATAAGGATATAGAAGAACATATCACAATATAATAAGATGTAAATTAATAGACATAACAAAAAGAAGTCTTTCAAAAAGAGGAGGGTGAAGGGTTCTCATACCGATTTGGTAACACACAAAACTTACGCCACATGAAATAAGGAATGTAAAATGTAGATGTAAATACCCATTAATGAAATTATAATACAGAAAGATTATAATCCTGGGAATTACATACACCACTCAGAGGAAATAGGTACAAATATAGCATGAATCTCATTGATATAAAAAGTGAGATAAAAACCCCTTACCTCATTGTAATCAATTGAGTCGTATGAGAAAAAGATAATAATTAGAAAATTATTTGCACAATAACATGAATATAAAGATTATCATGATAATATATATATCAATGGAATTATACATTACACCACATGAACTAATTAAGTGGAAAACAATGGAAATCTCACAGGATTAAAAGTGAGATAAGAAATCCCCTTACCTCGTGTCTTACTTGACTCGTATGTTCTTTGTTATTACTGAATATTAAAAATTAGGTAATATATAATTTATTAAGATAATATTTAAAGTTTATTATTCATCTCAAATCAATTTTTATCTTTTTATTATAATTAGTTAATTATTTGTGTTCATATTAGATATTTTATCGATGTTCGGAACTTTAGTAAAAAATGAACTTGTTATAATTACAATTTGTCCATGTGGTCAAAAGTATATTATCTCTATAGTGATATAAATGTTCTTTATATCATATATATCATATATATGAAGTGTATATGTATTTATAATATTCCAAATCAGTTGGAGTTATGAAATGAAACGCACCATTCATGGAGACTGTTAGCCATACAAACTCATGAACGCCACTTTCATTTCTATTTTATATTTAAAGGAATGAAAACATAATTGTACATTGGTATATTATAATGCCAGTATAATATCATATGATATTTTATGTTACATAATTTCATTAAATTCATCCTTTATACATTCCACGTATGCGATACACGAATCATATCACCTTGAGGGGGTGGTAGTCCGCACTTCCTCAAATGAACTTATTGTGTTTACCCATAATGGAAACCGTAATGGTATCCTATAAATGAATAATACAGAAGCCTAAAAAATAATAAACATAATATAAATCAAATATAAACACATTTCCATATTAATGGTCACCATGTTAAGTGGTATGAGATAATCGAACAACCATCATTTCGTGAGGCGTTAGTTTTCCATCCACAGAAATAGAAAGTTCTTCACCCATTATATAGAGGTGTGTGTATGTGTAGTTCAAATCCATAATATAAAAACATAATAGAATATTTATGATACTTTTTTTGTTATAAAATAAATTAATAAAAAGAGTTGAGGGGTTTTGAGAAGTAAAACAAAACCAAATAATACAAAAGAATTTAAGAGAAACTGTTACATTTAATTTGGGGAACTTCCTTTGGTTTGAACCAAAACGACATATTAAGTGCATTCTTCCTAAAGTAAGGCTTCATTTTGTAAGATTTGGATCTTGAGAGATTATTTGGGTAGGGGTTAGACAAGACAAGGTGCTTGGTAGGTGTGAGGAATTGGTTAGAAATGCTCTCCTTTTATAAGGGAGAGGATAGGCTCTTTAGGAAAGTTTGGATATATTATTTTATTATACAATGATATTTAGTTTCTAAAAATCAAAAAATAATTAATGTTGAAGTTAAGATGAATCATAGTCTAAATATTTTATTTTAATAAAAAATTTACAATTTTTAGATAATATTTTCATCATTATAAGATTATTTATTTAAATCATTTATTAATGAGGTAAATACAATATCATTATTATATCCTATATAATTTAATTTATTCAATGTCTAAAAATTACAAAAAAACTATTATTTTGTAGGATATCTTTTTAGCCTTCCAAAACATATTTATAGTCAATAATATTACTTTATAACACCATATAAAAATTAATTTACCTAAATATTTTTGTTTATGTCATTTTTGCCTTTACTTTAAATTAATTAATCTAATGTGTCATTATCATTTATATTTGGATTCATGGGGTCCCAAAATCGACCCGAGGATGACCATGGTCTACCATTAGTCATTTAATAAGGTTAGGGCAAGTGTTAATGTAATTTTGAATTATTATAATACTCTTTTTACCTTGAATTAACCAATCTACCTTTAACCGCGGTAAATAAAAGTCAAAAGTTACTATTCAAATAAAAAACTATTTTCATCTCATTGAACCAAATTTTACTTACTAATAACAACCATATATGTTGGAATTTCAGAATTAAATTCATATAAGTGTTAAAATTACATTTCAATGAAAATTTTTGTTTTTTTAACTACTACTAAGTGGTTTCACTATCTATCAAAAGTAGAAACATTTCAGAAAAATACCAAAAATTAAAACTAATATATATTTGATATTCCAAATTATAAAATTATGTAAATTTAAAAAAATTAAAAACATATATGTTTTCTTAATTAATTTAAAATTATTCCATGTTCTCAAACAAATAGCGTGTTTTCAAGAAACAGTTACTATCAAAAGATTGACACTTGGTTATGTCCAATTTCAAAGGGAAATTAATTCCAATGACCACCATTGGATTGAATGTGAAAAATAAAATTTAATTACACTTTATAACCAATTAAAAATATAATACAACCATATAAATACATTATATTATAAGGAAGTTCTTAATTAAAATACAGTATTTTCACTATTTATCAAAAAACTAAATTTTATCATAAAAATACCAAAATTTTACCCAAATTTTATTTTGATGTCCCGGTTCTATATAAGAATTTTATTTTATCAAAAAATAACATATAAAAGTGACCAAAACTATATTTAAGGAGGGTTCTTTATCAAAAAGCAGTAAATCAACCTTTTAAGGTAAATTATGCTTAAAATTAGATTGATTCACATTTTAAGGCTCTATGTTTTATTAGATAAATGTAAAAACATTTAACAAACAATTATAATAATATTTTAGTTAGTTCTATTCATTTTTTCCAATACATCTTCTAGGGGTTATCTATCATTTAAAATAATAATATTATATTATTAGTGGGCAACATAAGATTTCAAAGAAACTTGTTGTTGCGTATCGAGTAAGCCATTGAAAATAACATCCCATTTAAAGTAAAATTAATATTTAATTCATAAATATTAATATATATGAAAATTTCATACTGATTATTTACCTAGGATTTTAAAATTTTTCCCCTATGATTTTCCAGGGAGTGAAACATCACTACTATTATTTTTTTGGGAGTGAACATAGTTACCAATTCAACTCTTTGAAATGATCCTTTTATACGAAGGAAATGATTTTATGTTCTTATGTGAATGATAAAATTCCATGTCCTATGAAAATTTTATGATTCCATGGAAATTTTTTTTATTACAATATTATTCATGTCTTATGAACTATAAAAATTTAGTCTATGATTCAAGATCATAATATTTTGATATAGGATATGCTTTTCAAATATGAATCTCATGTTCTTATACCCTTATACTCATGTTATGCTTATATGATCTTTTATATCTCCCTTGTATACCACTAGTGAGCATTTTATCAAATCCTTTTTTTATTCCATTCACCGGGTTATGAAGAAATATACTCTGTATTATATATATAATATGGCAGATTGTAATAAAGAATATAGTGGGAGACAATGTAGTTCATTTAAAACCTTGTTGTTTAGGTATCCAAATTTCCAAAGGCACTAGGCCTATACAATTATGGAATGGGTCAATGTGTAATGTAAAGAATATTCAGATATTAATATGTGAAATCTATGAATTAAAATTGGGGGGTCACTATTGTTATTATCATATAAAGGATTAGTTAACTGTGGGAATCATAGACTATTAATCACTTGTGAGAACAATATGATAAGTATATGTATATGAATTAATCCTAAAATATTGGTAAATAATGAAGAGAAAGTATTTGTATGAAATTATATTCTTGACTGGATATTACAAATGGATGTGGCTCTAAAACAGTTGTACAGAGGGGTAATAACTCCGAATATGGTTCATTGGGATTTGAGTCATTCATCACTTGTTTCTAAATAATGGTCCTAATTGCACACCTTGGTTGATAGTCTCCAAGAATCTGGTTTCGAAATGGAAAAAATATTTATAAACCATAATGAAGGATTCAAATAGAAGATGACAATGAATGATATAGGGTAATCCTATGGTTTCATAGAATGGAAAGATTGTGTTAATATTAAGATATCCTATGAATAATTTTTCAGGACTAACAACTCTAATCATAGATGTCTGATGGTCATGCTAACCATTTTGGTTTAGTATGAAATTGAAGATACAAGATGAAGTTGAGGTGGTAATAGATAAGATAAAATATTTAATTACCCTATTTGAGACTAGTTATCTAAATTCCAATATATCAGGATAATTATCATGGAATGCGAATTCATATCAACAATGATTAGATATTGAATTTTTAGTGAAAACCTCTAATGGTATGATGTCCCATATCAAGTTTATGACTAATCTAAAAATGTGGATAAGGGGGATCTCCTTAAAAGAAAATCATTTATTATCCCTCTAGTTAAAATTGATATTATCTTTGGAATGGATTGGATTTATCTATTTAAATCATGCATAATTCAATAAGGAATTGAAGTCATGTTTGATATTATAAACAAACCTATGATCATCTATCAGTGTGATGATAAATATGAACTTCTAATATGAATAAAATCTGTTTTATGGGTCTGGATTACTATTTAAAAGGGGATTTTATCCCAAATGGTCGAGGGAAAACTCATCATAAATGATACCCCTATTATGATGGATTTTATTTTTGTATTTCTGAATGGTATTATTTGTATTCTACTTAATTATGAAGTTGATTTCTCAATAGAATTCATACCTAATGCTACACCTTTTTCAAATTGTTCATAAATAATGTCCTCTATTGAGTTTCTTGAATTGAAGAAGAAACTATAAGATAATATTTAAAAGGGATTCATTCAACCAAGTGTTTCACCATGGGGTTCACTAGATATTTTTGTTAAGAATAATGATGGATCGATGCCACTTTTTATTGATTATCGAGAATTGAACAAGATCAAAGTCACATAAAATTGTCCCTTAACCCATATTTTTGACTTCTTTAATCATATATGTGATTCTAAATATTTCTCTAAGATTTCATTTTTTTCTTTTTATCATCAATTTATTGTTGAGAATAAAAATATACCCAAGAAAACATTCCATACCTGCTATGGACACTATAAATATGTAGTGATTTCATTTGTTATTATTAATTGCCTCTCTAAATTCTTAGATTTTATAAATAAAATACTTATAGATTTTCTAGACTATTTTTTGGTATTCCTTATAAATAATATTGTTTGTTATTAAAATAGTGAGTAAGTGCATGAAGGTAATTTGGTAATTTTACTAAATACCACGAGAAAGGAGAAGTTCTATGAACAATTTTCCAATTTTGACTTTTGGCTACACTAGTCTTCATTTATGGGGTATTAATCTAAAGATAATGTATATTAGTATATCCATCAAGTATGAAGTCTATTTAATGTTGGACTATACAAACCACTATAATTAGGATTTAATTACTTTTTTGTTTAAATGGATATTATCTATGGATTGTGTAGAGGTATTCATGACTGTATAATCTCGTTAGCACGATAACATGGAGAGGGGCCTTGTTCCTTTGGACTAATGAGTGTGATTAAAAATTTTAGGAACTGAATATATGGTTTTTCAGCTCACTTATGATTACATTACACTAAATTTGGGAAGGATTTTTGATCTATAGTGATTTATTTATTTATATATTGGTAGTTTTCCTCATGTAGAATGATTTTTTAATAATTTATACCTCATGATAATTGATCTTTCAGGAGAAAATTTACCCAATCCATACATAGTGATAGTTTTATTAAATTTTACATTAAAGATATGGCGGTGTTATATTTATGAGGAATGGTGTGATATATATACTTATCATAAAATATTACTGTATATATTATCACATAAAGAGTTGAATATTACCTAGTGAAGACTATTTGAACTGATTAAGGATTATGGATACTCAATACATTACCACCATTGGAAAGAGAAAAAGGTAGAAGATTATTTGATTTGAAATGATAATTCTATATTATCTATGATGAAGATATTAAATGATATAAATGTTATGGATTTCTAATGGTTGGATCTTGAAATGTTGAATTAAGGGGAGAAATATTATAATTCTCAAATGGGTCATCATCCATATATACTAGTGACGATTGAAGAGGCACATAAGGAAGATAAAGAGATATAGATGATGGTGATAAATGTTCTTGAGTATGATTTTGATTGATAAGGAGTTATAATGTTCATGAACCATTTATGGGTTCCATCTATACCAGATTTTGGGAAGGAGGAATTAGAGTAAGTTTATCTGTATGAATTTTCTATTCCTCTAGGAATTCCAACGATGTATAAAGATATGAAATAGTATTTAAAATTGGATGATATGAAGTGAGATATTTTAGAGTTTCTACCTAAATTTTTTATGTATTAAAAATTTATTTATATGAGAATCAATAATTACTTATTTATATTCTGGATCATAAAGAGAATATTCTATGAAATAAGACCACTCACTTAGTAAATGTTTCATAAAAAAAAAACCATCTTGAAGATTATATGAGGGAACATGAGGATTTGAAGAGGAATACATGTCATAATTTTTCTTATAAAAGTGATATAATTTATAGGTCTAAATTCATTTTAATGATTATATAATTTATCAACATGATATTTTCAAAATATATTTTTTTATATAGTCTTAATTTTTATACCTTGTGTTACATGAAACAATGAATTTTAACAAACCACAATTAACTATTAACAATTATAGTTTAACAAAACATTATAACCTAGATTTTAAATTTTTTGGTATGAATGTGAATAAATACATTTTGAAAAGTAATAAAATTGATATATATTTATTAATATGTACCTAATTTTTATAATGGCTCTATAGGCTTCAAAAATACTTTGTTGTCAAAAGCTGTTTTTATATCTTTTCGTGACTAAATAATAAAAGTTTTTTTTGAAAATTAATAAAATTTATTTGAAAAAATTGGAAATAATTTTTTAAATAAACATTTTAAAATTATTATAGAGTTAATGTTTGAAATTTTTTTGAAATGTTTAATTTTTTGATGAATATTAAAAATTAACAATTTTTTCTTATAACTGTCTTTTCATTCAAATTATTTAAAACCCCACATATTATTTCAAAATGGATTAAAAATTAAAATAAGGAAAATTATATTATTATTAATCCAATTTATTTTATATTAATCAATTTTATTATTACTTTTTATATAGATACATCTTATATTTATGAAATAAATTTCTTTAGAAAACTGGGTTTTTGTTGCGTAAAGGTGTCTAATTTTAAATAAAACACAAAACAATTAAATGGATTTAATTAATTAAAATGGATTCATTATATTAAATAATAATAATTACTATTGTATAATATTTCTTCCTTTATTTTTTCTCATAAGTAATAGTAAAAACAAAAAAAATTATTTATCGTGGTTTAGGTTTAAATGGGTTTACTGGGGGTTAAACTAGAAATATAATTATTTAAATGGTATAAATATTTATCCAAATAAAATTTATTGGAAATAATCGTAACATAAATTATATATGGTTATATAATGAAAAATTATTGGTAGCTTTTTAATGTGTAAAACATGGGAATAACATTATCCTTTAAGAAATTTCATGTGTGGTGTCTCCCCCGCTTATAAAAGTCAACCCCTGCCACCTCTTATTCACGCTTCCAAATAACATTTTTAAAAAATACCTACCCAAATACATTTATTAATTTCCTAAACATTTCATATATGCATTATGTTTTTATCAAAACCTCCTAAAAAGGTTTTTTGTGCAAACCAAAGGATATTTTTAAAATAAGAGGTATCATTTTTAATCAAGAATTTTTTATTTAATTTCTTCTTCCATCACCATGAAATATTATTAAACTATTTTATAAAATAAAATAAGTATATACATGATAGAATTATATTTTTTTATGTTATTATAATATCCTAAATTCAAATTCTTTTCCATCAAATTGGAAACATAAACATCGATCGTGTCAAATATTAATTACTGCCTTGCGAAAAAATGCAATAATTTTTACATCCCCAACATTAAAGGATGGATATAATAATGGATTTGAAAAAAAAAATATTATATTTATAACATAAATATAATTCTATAATTTTAATATTATATCTAACTTCTAAACTCACAATATATTGGGAAATGATAACATCACTAGTTCATACATGTGGATTACTGTCTCCACAAAGTGATGTGACATATTTTTTATTTAATTTGAAATAGATGGTAGTGGGAATATATTTAGTAAATTTATATAATAAATATGATATAAAAATAATTTTTTATATATGAATTAATATTTACCATACATTCATTCCATCCTTTCTGTAAATGGAACTGACGTCCATGCGTACGTACAAAATTCTATCTCCATGAATGGTGTACTTAATTTTCTAATATATAATTTTTAGGGATGATTATAAACATTTATATAATGATTATATATGATATTTATTTCATGATTAAAATTTTTAGACTCTTTAACCATCGTAAAATTTTGAGGAATAAAAAAAAGTAGTTATCACACGAAACAACGATATAAATAAAGAATTGTTGATAAATGGGTGAAAAAAGGATAATAAATAATCATATATATTATCATATATATGATTATGGTTCTATAAAATAAGTATTATAATCATATTTTTATTATATACAATGTTTTAATGTGTATGAATAAATTTCAAACTTGAGGTAATGGATTTTCATCTCACTTTTATTTATTTGGGACACATTCTATATATATGTAACACCATACAATTATAAATTAATATTTTTATATTATATAGTGATTATGACATGAAATACTAATCTTGTAAGGATTAATAATTTCACAAGACATTATATATATTTACTATTTTTTAAAAAGTTAATATATTTTATATCTTTCAATGCACGTGACACCAAGTTAGAGTACTTAGTAGGGAACAATGGGTTTCTTTAATGGATTGTGCTACATGAAAACCCAAGTTATTCCGAACAGTAATATATTATTAAAACATTATTATTTATATAATAAGTTATAAATTAGCTAGTATAAACAATGTTAACTAAATTATGAAAATATATGATTTTCATAAGTATAATACTAATTCATTGGTTAAAAATTAATTAGAGATGAATATAAGAATTAGTTGGAAATAAAGGGAATATTTTATAGAAAACTATTTTTATGCTTACAAAGCTATTTTATAATAATTAATTAAATTACATATAATTATTTAGGTATAATAATTAAATATATATGTTATATGTAAAATAAAATAATTTTGATATTCATCTAATTGATTTGAAAAGAAAAATATAAGAACAAACCCAATATTTTGGATAAAATCCAATATTTTTATGACACTTTTACCACCTTTTAATGGATAACCTATTTTAAATTAATTTTTTGGAACATTTAAAGAATATATTTGTAACAAATAGACTTTATATTTGAAATATTAAAATACAAATTATGTTATGGTCAATTTTTGGTATCATTATTTGATTTTTTCATTTTTTAATAAATAAAAGAAAATACTGAATTTTAACTCAAAATATGTTTTTCATATAATTTATTTATAACGTAAAAAATTATTTGAAATTGGGATTAAATTTTAGTTATATTAATGTTTTATCAATTAAAAAATTTAGGTCATTGGAATCAATTTCACTTTGAAATTCAATATAAAATGTTGGCAATGTTATGAATGTTTTTACTTTAAAAACTAGTATTGTCTTCTCGTCCATGGGATTAAATTTAAATTAATTTCATCAACTTATATGATTTAAAATTGGAAAAATCTATTCTATATTTGGAATCATCATACACTATTATTTCTATTATGTTTATCTTACATTTTTTAACAAAACATTTAGTAAAAGTATCCAAAAAAATTAAGGAGAAATTAAGATTAATAAGGGAGTAATCCTTAATCCTAAAGGTCAAAATGACCTATAATATTGTCCAAAATCCATTTAATGGAATTATTTATACCCTATCCTCAATGTTAAATAATTATTTCAATTATTGGATTAACTTTTCATGTTAAAATGTAGTTTGGGTTCCCATTTCAAAAATTTACAAGAGTACCACTCCTCCTCTATAAAATGCCTCTTATCCTTCCACATCCTCACACATCTCTATAAATTTTTCATGGACTAAAATATAAAACAATATATCATAATATCACTCCCCTCAATATATAATCTTAAAATTGGTCATAAATCTATCTATGTAATCCCTTTGGTTCAAACTAAATGGAGTTACCTGATTAATAGGTAACATTCTTCCTCAATGTATTTAGCATTATTTAATTCTAATCCTTTTAAAATTTTCTTATTACATGATTATATAAATACTAATATATCCTAATTATAATGATATTATAAATACCTAGAAATCCTGCGGAAATTGTTTTTAATACATGAGATTTTTACGAGTCTGTGAAAATTTACGGCGCTTGATTCTGAGGCTCGGTGTGCCCGTAATCAATTTCTGATGTTTTGTATGGGTATGTTCAGTAACCATATGATCATGATTTTATAACATTCAAATCGATGCTTAGAATTGATATCTGAGGGCACCGTTGAACTCGCAGCGCCGGTATTCTCTTAAGAAGACTTTCACCTCGACGGTAGTGGGTCGAGTTAGAAAGTTAGTTTTTAGGCTTCATAAAAAATAATAAAAGTTATGTGAGCTTCACTTTATTTTTGTTGATCCACCATGAGTGTGACTGGTGGTTAAAACCTCCTATGGGAAGTTAGAGGTGGGGCCACCACACCTTAACCTCCCTTGAGAGGTTATGGATTTGGGGCCCACCTGAGCATAACATGCCATGAGAGGTTACGGCGTGGGGACCACACAAGACTAAAAGCCCCCAATTAATGGGTGGGTGGAAAATTTCTCAACTCCCCTCATTAATGAGGGGGGAGTCTATTGACCTCCTCTACCATTTATGGTGCCACGACATCCTTTTTAATTAATTGGACAACACATAATTTATTATTCAAATCCTCCACATTTATTAGATGGAGAGAATTAATTTATTCTCGATTTTTGAATTTAATGCCAACAGAATAATAGATAACCAATCTATTATTTTTGTTGGCATTATTTATTTTGGCAGAACAGAGGAAGAGGAGAGTTAGAAAGAAAAGGTCCCAACGAAGAACGAGGAACCTCATCTTATAATGGAGAATGAAGAATGCCAACAACCTTCTTTGACTTCCTCCCGTAGATACTACCGACGTGGAGTGTCTTCCACAGTAGACACAGCCTAGGAATGGGTGTGCGTGACGAACATGATGAACAGTGATCTTCATCATCTTCTTTCTGGAACACTTTCAACGAATAACGAACGTCGAACGACGAATAAAAGGTAGGGGTTTAATATTTATCTAAGTATGATATTTTCCATGTGTTCTTCCTTTATCTCAAAATGAAGAACGAGGGTTGTTGTTCTTCATACTTACGAGCCTTTTGATTCCACCGTTAAAGCAGAGGGTACAGGACTAACCAACATGGCCCGACCCCTCCGCCGAACATTTTTATGTTGAACCATTAGCATGGTGATGAACTACGAGACAACGATGGTAGTAACAACAAATTCCACGCTACCCCCGGCATCCACGATTCGTGCCACCCGCATGATGCTTTGGTTCTCTTGGATGAACACTACCGGCCACACTAGCCTAGCCATCTAGCCTTTCGTCTGCCAGGCCCCTACTCGCACCTCGCTGACCACCCCGAACTGGCCGCTTAGCCGCCCCTTATTTCCTGCCTTCCTGCCTGCCTTGCCGCCCACTGGCCACCCACCTGGCCTCCTGCCCGAACGCCCCTTGCGGTGACCCAGTCGAGTTGGCAAACTATCCCTGACCTTTGGGCCGAGCTACCTACATAGCGACAACCTGGCCGAACAGCCCCCGCAGTCCGCTGGGCCGAGCCCAGCGGACCAGTCAAAACCTATCAGGCTGACCCTCCCAACGGGATGGGTCAGACCCAACCGGTCTGAGATGGTCGACCTAGACCAGGTCGACCCAGACCGGGTCGCCCAGACGGGGCTCGGCCGAATCAGTCTGACCAGGTCGGGCTAGACCCAGGCCCACTACAAACCCATTTACTTACTTTGCCCATATCTTTGGCACCGGACTTCTGTTTGATGAATGGTCAGCGGAGCTGGTAATATCATGAGAGATTGTCCCATTGAGTAAACCCCACTAGAGTTTGAGGTATAGATGAGTAAGGGTCAGGTTGAATCATTCACGAATCCAACCGGGCCCCCGGGACTAAAAGGCTAATAACTAATAGACCGAGAATCCGATTGATGTGTCTTCTGTTACATTAAGACCCCTATGACGTTACGGTCCTTTGAGATACTCTTTAGTGATACTTGGAGGAAGATGAAGTGTCAACACTTGGATTGAGGAGGGGACCCTCCCGAAATCAAGCATGCTTTATGGAAACCCGGTTGCAGGCTGTGCAATGACTTCTATTCCTGGATCATGTGTTGGTATGGCAGAATAGCTAGTCCTAGATCATTTGTTGGTCCGACAACTCTGAAGACTCTTCTTGGATCATGTGTTAGTCTGATAGTTCTGAAATCTGTTCCTAGATCATGTTTTGGTGCAACAGAATAGATAGTCCTGGATCATTGTTGGTCTGACAGCTATGATGATTCAGTGGCTATATCTGATATCTATCTCTCTACATAAGTTATATACATGTGTGAGCTGAGTTAGTAACTCTTGTGTTTCCTCATTATTGAGATAGATTACTTGATAACTTAGGCATATGTATGGTAATATTATATAGTGTGGATATCTGTTGATTTTATACTTTCTGTTATATTCTTGTAGGATTTTCTGAGACCTTCAAGGTTTCATGGTCCGTACTAAATATCGTTATACTCACCCCAAAACGAACTATTCTGAAACCTTGTTGTGTTGGTTGCAGATGACATACAACACTGATTGAGGATCAGAGTAACAGGACGGGATGGTACCCGGAGGTGGACCTTACAACGAGTCGGTACATGGAGGAGACTGAGAGACGTGGAGTGCTGAGGAGGCTATATGTACCTACCCTTTAGGTAGGAACCCCAGTGGATGACCCAATAGCTGTTTTACTTTTCTTCAAATGTACTTTCTTTCCATTTGTAGATGTACTTCATAGTTGGGCTTGAATTTCTGGCCCCTTTACTTTTCAGCAATCCTTTTTTATAAAGTTTTACTGAGTGTTTTTCTTCCATATTACTCTATTGTGTGTTTTTATTGTTTCTAAAGGCAATTCATTCCCAGTTTTATGGATTTACACTTTTGGTGCTGGTCGCAACCACCAGGCCTGTTGACGGCGGGCTTGGGGTAGTCACGACATGGGCCATGGAGGACGGGTCATGACAAATTGTTATTAGAGGGAGGTTCTACCACAAAACTCAGGTCTCCAATCTTTCATTTCTGTGAAGTAATATTGTTAAGGGTACTAAGTGTGGTTTTCAGTTTAGGGAGTCCAGTGTTGGTACGGCAGCCAACGAATCCATACACTAATACCTTGACATCGAATTTCCGACTCAGTGCACGACATCACTGATTGCATGTATTTTTCAAGAGTTTTCTTTGTGATCTCTTTGAGTATACTCACCATGTATACAATATTGACCATGGCGCACCTGTTTCTTTTCATGATGCCTCCACATAGACAACCATCCAGGGTTTCGAGAGTTGTATGAGATGACATTAAACCGAGCGATGAGGCCTCGGTGCATGACCCTATTATAGTAGTGGCACCAGTGGTACCACTACCTGTTGGGCCACCGATACCACCAACCCCAGTATCAGAGAGTGCACACCGCATGATAATGTTCCACGAGTTCCAGCACTAGAGGCCGCCCAGGTTTAGGGGGGAGACGAACCCGCAGGTAGTTGAGGATTGGCTGGATGCTATGGTGAGAGTCTTCAGACTAGTAGGGACACCGGAAAACTTTATGGTGGTCCTTGTTGCGAGTCTCCTTTAGGCAGTAGCATGCAGATGGTTGAGCCTGATGCTCTAGGTTCATGATGAGGCGACACTTCTCTAGGCAGAATTTCAGAGCCTGTTTCGGGTAGAGTTTGTCCCAGCGACCCTATGTGTGGTGTGGATAAATGAGTTACTATATTTACAGCAGGGTAGCATGACAGTGGCACAATACTCAGTGAGGTTCATCAATCTCTCTTGCTACTCAACAAATATAGTGAGGGACCCATTATTCAGGTCTTGGACCTTTGAGTAGGGGCTTAGGCGAGAGATCATAGCTTCAATGATCTCCCCCATCATCCCGACGCAGGTAGGTGTGTTATAGAGAGCCCTCCTAGTGGAGAGTTTCCATGTAGAACAGTCACCAGCAGTGAGACCCATCACTAGTCGACATGCAGCAGAGTCTTATACAGCTGGCAATAGACAGATGTCGCAGAGGTCCAAGCGGACCAGGCCATCCGGTGGACAACCTCAGGTTACTGGTTCAATTGTGCGGGGCACATGAGATAGAGCCAGTCATGCCAGGAGTGATCAATGTTATTCTGGTGGAGGGAAGGGTCATATGCCTCGTGACTGTCTGAACCACTGTACTAATGATCAGTAGACAGTTGAGGGACTTTCCAGGCTGAGGCATAGGTTCGATCGAAGCAGACCGTAGGGAGAAATAGGACGTGGGAGAGTAGATTACCATGAAGCTGGAGGTGGGCGATTATTCAAGTTGTTACCACCACCACCACCAGGAGGTCCACCCCGACCATAAGGAGTAGGTGGACAAGGGTGATCTCATATCCAAGTAGAGGAGGCATATAATCATGGAACTTCGGAGATGATTCGAGGTACGATCTGTGTCTATTCCACCATAACTACTGTTCTCATAGACACAGGTGTCATTCACTCTTCCCTTGACATTTCCCTCGGTCGGAGCTAGGATATTCTGACGGATCCATTGGCTCGATCCTTACGACTATAGACTCTTATGGTAGCCGACTCGACGATTACACACTGATGACGGTAGTGCGAGCTTACTCTATGAGGTGACAGTTTCGGCTGGGATCTCCTCATAGTGGCATTGAGGCCTTAAGATGTCATCTTGGGTATGAACTGATTATCTACAGTCCATGATCAGATAGACTATATTAGGCACAATGTGCGGTGTGTCCACATGGATGGGACCATGTTCACCTTCACCAGTGAGAAGGGAGTCTTTGCGATGCATGAAAGACTCACTCGGAGGTGGGTGCTACTGATTACTTATCAGTTGGCCTGCCTTACCCTCGGAGTAGTTGATTTGAAAAGTCTGAGCTATCCTATAGTGATGGACCAGTACGCTGATGTTTTCCCTGACAGTAATCTAGGATGACCTCCTTGCTAAGAGGTGGACTTCTACATTGACATGTACCATTGGACGACACCGATATCTTTTCTGGCCGATCAGATGGCCCCTACTGAGCTTTATGAGCTATGGGTTCAACTGGAAGACTTTCAGGGTAATGGATTCGTCTGACCCAGTGTTTCTCCTTGGGCAGACCCAATTCTGTTCTCCAAGAAAGAGGATGGGAGCTTGAGGCATTGTGTCGACTACTATCACCTAAACTAGGTGAACATGAAGAACAAGTACCCACTCCCAAGGATTGATGACCTCTTTGACTAGATAAAGGGAACATAGTGTTTCTCAAATATATACATCAGATATGGCTATCAACTGCTCAGAGTTCGAGACAAGGATGTGCAGAAGACGGCTTTCAGATGTCAGTATGGCCACTATATGTTCTTGGTTATTCCTTTCAGTGTAACCAATTCTCCAGTAGTGTTCATGGGACTCATGAAAAGGATCTTTCAGCCATAACATGATCACTTTGTCATAGTCTTCATCGATGACATTCTGATATACTCGACTACTGAGGAGGAGTATGCCTACCATTTTCGGGTAGTAATGGAACCACTCCGAGAGAACCAGCTTTATGTTAAGCTCTCAAAGTGCATGTTTTGGATCCGAGAGGTTCACTTATTAGGACACATCATCTCGAAGGATAGAGTTGTAGTGGATCCAGCAAATATTGAAGCGATACTTACTTAGGACCCACCCATGAGTGTGACCGATGTGTAGATTTTTCTTGTGTTTGGATGGATACTACCGAAGTTTCATACCAGACTTCTCTAGAGTTACATCACCACTATCATCCTTGATGAAGAAGGGGAAACCTTTCATGTGGTCGGAGAGATTCCATCAGAGCTTCCAGGATCTGAGAAACATACTGACTATTGATCCCATCTTGAGGATTACAAAAGAAGGCATGGGCTATATAGTTTACTGCGAAGCATTAGGGACCTGAATCAGGAGTGTATGGATGCAGGAGTGAGTAGTGATGGCATATGTTTCTCAGCAACTGAGACTACATGAGAAAAACTATGCTACCCATGACCAAGAGTTAGCAGTAGTGGTCTTCGCCTTAAAGATGTGGAAACACTATCTGATGGGCGAATGTTTTACCGTGTACTCCGATCACAAGAGTCTTAGGTATATCTTCTCACCGAAACACCTAAATATGAGATAGCAGTGATGACATTAGTTCCAACAGAATTATGAAATCGAGATATTCTATATTTTTGGGAAGGGGAACATTGTTGTAGATGCAGTTAGTAAGAGATCAGTTATATAGCTGCTAGGCTAGGTGACAGAGGAGCAGACAACCTTATAGATATCCATTGTGGATAGAGATAGATTAACCTTTCTACAGTCTTTTACATTCACTCCCCCACTTCATCAGTGAGTCAAGGAGTCACAACATGGGGATACTGATTGAGAGACGCGTCGTTATCAGATATCCACCGGTCAGGAACCAGATGGATTTTCTGAAGGTGGGGAGCACATCATCCCCTTCAGAGGATGTACTATGTTACCAGTGTCACTTCAGGATGAAGTGTAGAGGTAGTTTCACATGTCCCCATTATCGATACATCTAGGATTGGAAAAGATGTATCAGGACCTAAGACAACATCACTAGTTCCCAGGTATGAAGAAGGAAGTAGTGGAGTTTGTTTCTTGATGCCTCACTTGTCAGCAAGTGAAGGCGGAGCACTAGGTACCAGCAGACGTGGTCCATCATTTAGAGGTCACAGATTGGAAGTGTGAAGGGTTATCCATAGACATTTTGGTGGTCCTTCCACGTACATCTAGGGGTCACAACTCGATTTGGGTGATTATCGACTGACTCACCATGTTGGACCACTTCCTACCAATTAAGTTGTCGGGTTCAGTAGAGTGCTTTGGATGCCTCTATGTGGAGGAGATATTGTAGCTACATGAAGTATATACTTCTATTTTCTCATATTGTGACACACAGTTTACTTCCTAGCTATGGAAGTGGTTTCAAGAGGCTTTCGGGACATAGCTTTACTTGAGAAATGTCTTCCATCCTCAGAAAGATGGTTAGATGGAGTGGACCATTCAGACCCTCGAGGACATGACGCGTGCTTGTATCCTCAACTTTGGTCACTGCTGGTAGGATCACTTGCCTTTAGTGGATTTTTTTATACAATAATAGATATCACACCACCATATGGATTGCATCTTTCAAGGTGTTGTACGGGTGACCTTGGAGATCACACTTATGCTGGATAGACCCTGGGGAGTTAGCACTGGTGGGACCAGAGATGGTATGACCTACCACGAAGAAGGTGTAGATAATCCAGGAGCAGATGAAGACTGCACAGAGCAGACAGAAGTCATATGCTGACAGAAGACGAAGGCCTTTGGAGTTTGAGGATGGAGACCACATCTTCCTACAGGTCTCACCTCGGTGAGGTCTATTGAGATTTGGCTGAGGTTTCTAGTTATCTCTGACATTCATCAGAACTTTCTTGGTCCTCAGTAGAGTGGGCGAGGTGGCTTACCGCTTAGAAATCCCACATCAGTTGTACCGGGTGAACAACATCTTCCATGTATCCTAGCTAAGGATATACTTGCATGACCCTTCTTACATCATGGACTATGGAGTTCTAGATGTTGACAATGGGGAAACTTTTACGGATGTTCTAGTGGAGATTGAGAATTGATAGGAGCGGGTCTTACATGGACGGTCGATACCTTTGGTGCACGTTCTCTAGCAGCACAGGAACCTCCAGGAGAGCACATGAGAGCGAGAGGCTCTGATGTGTTCTATGTAACCCCATTTGTTCCCTTAGTTCTAGTTGTAGCTTACGGGGACGTAAATCACAAAGGTGGGGAGAATGTAAAAACCTAAAAATCCCGTGAGTTTTTTTAATACATGATATTTTTACGTGTCCTCGAAAATTTACATCGCTTGATTCTGAGGCACAGTGTGCCCTGAATCAATTTATGAAGATTTGTTCAGGTACATTGAATAAACGTATGAGTGGGATTTTTTAACTTTTGAACTGGTGCTGAAAATTGAAATCCAAGGGCACCATTGAACTCACAACGTCAGTATTCATTTAAGAAGACTTTCACCTTGACTGTAGTGGGTCGAGTTGGAATGTTAGTTTTGGGATTCATAAAAAAAAGTGTGATTCACTTTATTTTTGTTGAGCCGCCATGAGTGTGACTGGTGGTTAAAACCTCCTCATGAAAGTTAGAGGTGGGGCCTCCACTCCTTAACCACCCATGATAGGTTATAGAAGAGGGGCCCACATGAGAATAACCTCCCACGAGAGGCTACAACATGGGGACCACGTGAGACTAAAACCCCCCAATTAATTGGTTGGGGGAAAATTTTTCAACTGCCCTCATTAATGAGGGGGGATTCCCTTGACCTCCTCTATCAATTATGGTGCCACCACCTCCTTTTTAATCAATTTGACACCACATAATTTATTATAAAAATCCTTCAAAATTATTAGATTGATCCAATTAATTTAATTTCCATTTTTGAATTACATGCCAATAGAATAATAGATAACCAATCAATTATTTTTGTTGTCATTATCCATTTTGGTGGAACAGAGGAAGAGGAGATATAGGGAGAAAATCTCCCAACGAAGAAGGAGGAACCTCATCTTCCAACAAATAATGAAGAATTCCAACAACCTTCTTCGAATTCCTCCCTCAGAACCTACCGATGTGGAGTGTCTTCCACCGCCAATGCAGCCCGAGATTGGGAGTGCCTAATGAATGCAACGAATGTCAATCTTCATCATCTTGTTTCGGGAACTCCATTAGTGAATGATGAACGTCGAACGACTAATGAAAGGTAGGGGTTTAATTTTCATCTAATTATGATCTTCTTCCTATGTTCCTCCTTTCTATCAAAACGAAGAATGAGGGATTTTGTGCATCATACTTGTGAGCCTTTTGATACCACCCAAAACGCGAAGGGTGTGAGCCTAACCAACATGACCTGACCCCTCCGCTGAACTTGTTTATGTTGAACCATCAGCATGGAGATGAACTACGAGGCGACAAATGTGGAAATGAAAAAAGCCACACTACCCGTGTCCTCTGCAATTCGTACCGCTCCCGCAGCGCTCCAGTGCTCCCAGCCGAACACTGTCGGCTACGTCGGCCCAGTCTTCTGGCCTTATGGCCTTCTAGCTACCTAGCCCCCACTCATTCCCCGCTGACCACCCCGAACTGGCCGCCTGGCCGCCCGCCCGCCACTCACCGGCCACCCGCCTGGCCGCCCGCAGGCCGCCCTCCTGGCCACCGGCTTGGCCGCCCACCTTGTCGCTCGTGCTGGCCGCACCCTCCCGAACCAGCCGCCCGCCCTAATCCCACCTATCTGAGACACTACACATCCACCCTTCCGGCCTCCACGTGTGCCCCCTGAACTACCTGGCTTCCTCCACCACCCCGAGCCGGCCTCCGTGCGTCCCACACTCTCCCGTCTGAGCCGGCCTCTATGAGGTCAGCACTCTCCCAGCTGAGCCGGCGTCCAGGCTCCCTGACGGCCACCAGGTAAAGATGGTGTCTGAACGCCCTTATGGCCTCTTGGAAGAGCTGGCGAACCGGGACCGACCATCGGTCCGAGCCGCCTACGCGCCGACCACCAGGCCGAATCGCCCCTGCAGTCCACTGGGCCATGCCCAGCAGCCTAGGTCAAACCTAGCTGGGTGACCCACCCAACATACCAGTTCATAAACAATGATTCTGAAAAATTCGACCCAGACAGGGTTGGCCGAGACTGGGTTGGGCCGAATTGGTCTGACTGGGTCGGACCAGACCTGGGCCCACTACTTACCCCTTTACTTACTTTGGCCATATCATTGGCACCAGACATCTGTTTGACGAACTATTAGTGGCGCTGGTAATCTCTATAATAGATTGTCCCTTTGAGTATACCTCACTGGTGTTTGGTTTATAGTTGAGTTACACTCATGTTAGATCGTACACAAATCCAACTGCCCCCAGGAATAAAAGGTTAATAACTAACAGACCGGGTGCCTGATTGATGTGTCATCTGTTCCGTTAATACCCATCTGACGTGGCATACCATTGAGTCACTCCATCATGGGACTTGGTGGTAGTTGACATTTCAACACTTAGATTCAAGAGCGGACCCTCCTGGAATCATGCGTGGTTTGTGGAAACCTCGTGGATGACTGTGCACTGATGACTGTTTTGGGATCATGTGTTGGTCTGACAGTTCTGACTTCTGTTCATAGATCATGTGTTGGTCTGACAGAATAGCTCGTCCTAGATCATGTCTTAGTCCGATAGCTTTGAAGACTATTAATGGATCATATTTTGGTATGATAGTTCTGAATTCTGTTCCTAGATCATGTGATGGTCCGACAGAATAGTTGCTACTGCATCATGTGTTAGTCAGATAGCTCTGATGATTCTGTGGCTATATCTAATAATCTCTATCTCTCTACATATGTCATATACCTGTGTGATAAGAGTCAGTAACTCTTGTGTTTCTTTGTGATTGAGATGGATTACTTGATGACATAGGTATACGTATGGGCATATACATTAGTGTGGATATCTGTTGATTTCATAATTTGTGTTTTATCCTTGATTGATTTTTTGAGACCTTGAGGGTCTCAGGCTCCCTACTGAGTATCATTATACTCACCCCGGCTTGGGCTATGCCTGCACCTCATTGTGTTGGTTGCAGACAATGGACAACACTAACTGAGGATCAGAGTAATAGGACTGGATGGTACCCGGTGGTGGACCATATGACGAGCTGGTAAATGGAGGAGACTAACTAACATGGAGTGCTGAGGAGGATATTTGTACCTACCCTTCAGGTAGGAACCCCGATGGACAACCTGGTAGCTGCTTTACTTTTCTTCAGTTGTACTTTCTTTCTAGTTGTACTTGTACTTTACAACTGAGCTTGTATTTCCGGACCATTTACTTTTCAACACTCCTTTTTGTATACAGTTGTACTTAGTGTTTTTCTTCCAGCTTACTTGATTGTGTGTATTTATCTTTTATAAAGGCAATGCCTTCCCAATTATATAGATTTACGCCTTTGGTGCTAGTCTCCAGCCCCAGGCCTATGGAAGAGGGACTTGGGGTAGTCACGGCATGGGCCCCGAGGGATGGGTCATGACAGATATTCTGTTATGTTAAGGCTTATAGCTACACTTACACACACTTCTATCTAATGGTTAAAGAACTTACCCTTCTTGTGTAAAAAGAACTTCCACCTGATGAAATGACGTTGTTCGTTTTTTACATTACCACCTCTAATGGTTAGAAATCATGACGAAAAATATTTTTCTCTATGGTATATATAATATTTATAATTTTTTTATTATTACATAAATATATGATTATAAAGACCTTTATAATATCAATTTTTTTAAATGTGAGAACATCATTTGTTGAAGTGTGGACTACTGCACCCTCAAAGCAATGTGATTCATTCAAACTATACATCGAACATATAAATGATGGTATCAATGAACCTATGTAACCAATGTAATATATCGACATGAGAAGACTGGATTTGGCGCATTATTTTAATACATTGGCATGATTACAAGGAATCAAATCCCAAAGATCGATCAGTTTAGCAGTATTGAAAAATAGATTATGTAGCGACCCGACCTTTTCTCACATTACTATTACATCATTTCAAAGAGAAAAAACATAATAGTTTTACACATAGAGGATCCAAAGGTTTAGTGTCTTGGGAAAAATAGGACCATACATAACAAATACAACATCAACCATAAACATTTATTTAATTTCTTCTTCACTAGCTTCTTAGTGGCACTTGTCCTCTCCTTAGTACATGTATCCACCTAAGGATATACATCAAAAGGGGTGAGCTAGAAGTCCAGTAAGATGATAAATAAGAACAATATAGCATGGGGTGATCATAATCATGACGTAGGCAAAAGATCATGAACATGAGAGGAGCATAAACTATAAACTTGAAATGTGGCAATGCATAAAAATGAAACATCATGTCTTAGTGGTTAACTACAACACATACTTGTGAACAAATCTAGAATCTTGTTAACACATCATTTCACATTTACTCATGAGATTCATCACTTTACACAATTCATTGGTGCACTATATAATTCCGAGCGCACCCGTCACATTTAAACATTCATATTGTGCTATATAATTCTGGGCGCACCTGTCACATCATAATATTATAATTATCATGATTGCCACATGGAACACATATCAAACATGTACATAAATAACCAATGGAAAGGAATGGGTTTCATCTCATAATAACACATTCATAAGCTTTGGGTTCCCAAAATAAAGAGAGATAGACATACTTGATACAAGAACCATCAACCTTGAATGAGAGGTAAAAGGTGACATCTTGAACGAAGAGTTCTATTGGAAAACATTTTGATGGACATAAAAACCAGTTACAAACATGTATATTCCATAAAAGTAATGTAAATTATGAAAAAAGGATCTTTGAGAAGTAACCATATCAAAAATGGAGTGAAAGAGGGAGAACCCGAAGGAAGAAAAATTGGGTTCGAGATATCCCCTTACCTTGTACCCGAATGCCTCCTTCTCTTTAATGTCCTGTATAATGACATTATATTCATTAATTAGAAATACAAAATGATGTGTGAATTACTAGGGATCATTATGGTTACATTATTTCATATGATGTACCTTTGGATGGCTTATAGAGTTTAAAAAACATTGATCGGGGATGTTTGTTTTCCTGGTTTTCTTGAGAGGTCCACTTGTATTCTTAAATTGATGTTTGGGTAGATCATGGGTAAACATACAGAAATTATATTAAATATTATTAGTGATATTAAAGGATATTTAATGATTTTTATAATGTATAATATTATATCCATGTGGGTGAATCATTAGATAAGAATTTAATGATGGTTATTTGGGTTAATTTGGGCGGTTTTTGGATCACAACAAACTTGTTTTAACATTTAACATAGTAATTTTTCCTTAAGATATTTACAGAACATAAAATATAACAAAATAAATATAAAATACTCTGGTTCATCCATAAAAATGGTTTCATGACCAGATCTAAAGGTAGAAATGGAAGAAGATAGCATGTCGTTTTTGAAGGTGATAAATTAACACCTCATGAACAACGTTCTCATTAGTAAAATAAAAGGAAGAGGGAAAGGGTGTTGGGTGATATTAGAATCATAAAGAATTATATAATATGTATAATACTGGAGTTATAAAACAATTTGTATGAATATAGGTGGGGATAGATCAAGAAAGTAACTTGAACTTGAAAGGAAATTAATGGAGAAGAGGGAGAGAAATTACCTCTAGAATCTTCCTCTTGACATCCTCCTTAAGGAAGATAGGTTTGGTCTTTTGATGAGACCTGAATCTTTTGGAAGTGGGGTAGGTGCTAGGGAATATGTTTGGGCAGAGTTTAGTGAAGTCTTGGAGCTTGAGATGTGTGAGGAAAAGAGGGAGTGAAGGGTGGCTTTTATAGTGGAGGGGAGAGGGGTTTCTTTAATATAAAATTGATTAGTTTATTAATTTAACCTAAGACAAGGAATAGTGAGTCTAGGATGACTATGAATACTAAATAAGACATGTGAGTTCGGGATTTGGGTGCTTACATCACTTTTGATTTCAGGAATAGTGGGTTTTAATTAAAATGTATTTATATGGTAAATTAATGTATTCTACTATTCACCAAAAATTCATGTTTCTCAGAAAAATCCAAAAAATTTACCCAAACCATTTTTCAACGTGTCGAATCTAAAAATGAAGTCCATTTTTCAAAAATAATTTCCTATATATTATTAATTTAATATTTAAATAAAATCAAAATTTACTTTAAAAAAACTATTTAAGATTAAAACTGATTTTATAGTTCTTTCAAAAATTACGTAGGGTCTTATAAAATTATCTAAAAATTATTAAAAATTGATTCAATAATTTATGAATACATTACCGGAAAACAAATATTCTTTTAAATAAATAAATTAATTATAATTAATTATTTATGACTTATAAAATACCGAAAATGTTTACTAAGGTCAAATTGTCACTTTCTAAGATGTCTAAATTTTATTTTATTATTCATAGGTAATGTTACTCTTATTTACTATTCATAAAGGGCATATTAATATTCATAAGGGTAGGTTACTATTCACCAAAAAATATTTTTGTTTCATTAGACTCCAAAAACAATCTTGAACACAACCGTGTATGTTGGATATTTAAAATTCCAAACATATGGGTGACAAAATTATGATTAAAGGTCACTTATCACTTATTAGTTCATTATTTTGTGTTTTTATGACATTAATATAAGAAAGGAATTTTCCATTAAAAAAATTTGGGTCGTTACATTCTTCCCCACTTAAGAAATTTCACTTTACACAAACAGGTAAGGGTACTTATCCTTCATTGCCTCTTCTGGTTCCCAAGTTGCTTCCTCAAACATATGGTTCCTCCACAACACTTTGACAAGGCGGGTTTTCTTGTTGCGTAGAACCTTATCACTTCGGTCCAGAATTTTTACCAGCTGATCATCATAGGAGAGATCATCTTCCAGCTACACCACCTCTGAGTTTAGTACATGTGAGGGGTCTGGTATGTACTTCCTCAGTACTGATACTTGAAACACATCATGAACTTGAGCCATATTCGGTGGGAGTGCCAGACGATAGGCCACGACTCTTATGCGATCAAGGATCTCAAAGGGGCCAATGTACCTTTGGCTTAGCTTCCCTTTCTTCCCAAATCGCAAGACTCTCTTCCATGGAGATATTCTAAGGAATACTTTATCTCCAACGTTGAACTCCAAGTCCCTTCGACAATTCTCAGCATAGCTCTTTCGCCGACTTTGAGCAGCTTTGATGTGTTTCTGGATGACTTGAACCTTCTCGGTCATCTCCTGCACAAGATTGGGTCCAAGTAGCTTTCTTTCTCCAACTTCATCCCAACAGGTTGGAGTTCTACATCGCTTCCCATAAAGAGCTTCATACAGAACCATCTGAATACTCGTGTGGAAGCTATTGTTGTATGAGATCTCAACCAATGGGAGGTGCTGATCCCATCCACCTTTGAATTCTAGAGAGCATGCTCTTAGCATATCTTCGAGTGTCTGAATAGTCCTTTCAGACTGGCCATCAGTTTGGGCTTGATAGGTCGTGCTGAAATTTAATTCAGTACTCAAGGCATGTTTAAGGCTCTTCTGGAACTTAGATGTGAACCTTGGATCACGTTCAGAGACAATAGAGAGTGGAACACCGTGAAATCTCACTACTTCCATCACATATATCCTTGCAAGTTGTTCAAGTGAGAGGTCTTCCTGAATAGCAATAAAATGATCAGTCTTGGTGAGTCGATCAAATACAACCCATATCGCATTATTCCCCTTTGACGTCTTCGAGAGACCCATGACAATATCCATAGTAACATTTTCCTATTTCCACATGGGTATAGGCAATGGATGCATCATACATTTGGACATTTGTCGCTCAGTTTTAACATGCTGACATACCAAGCACCTTGATATATATTCCGCACTCTCCTTCTTCATGTTATCCCACCAGAAGTGCTCTCGGAGATAACGATACATCTTGGTACTTCCAGTATGGATAGAGAAAGTTGAGCTATGTGCATTATCCAATAGCTCCTTCTTTATCTCAGGTGATGAAGGCACCCAAAGCCACGTTCCAAACCGAATCGCACCATCATCATCGATATGGAACTCTTGCAGCTTCCCTTCCTTTACTGCATTCACCCTCTTTTGTATCTCCACATCATCCCTTTGTGCTTCCTTAATCTTCTTTTGGATGGATGGTTGCACAATCATTTGGGAAAGGTAGGATGTATCCCCTGCCATTACGATTCCCAAATCCATCCTTTTCATATCCAAGAATATATGGTCTTTCTCAGTCCTCAACATGGATAGAGTAGCAGGTTCTTTCCTGCTTAGAGCATCACTTACCTTGTTCGCCTTTCCAGGATGATAGTGAATAGAGAAATTGTAATCCTTTATTATCTCTAACCAATTCCTTTGACGCATGTTGAGCTCATTTTGTTTGAATATATACTTTAGGCCCTTGTGGTTGGTGTATATGTCACACTTCTCCCCATAAAGGTAGTTCTGCCAGATTTTCAAGGCAAAAATCATGGCTGCCAGCTCTAGATCATGCATCGGGAAGTTCTGCTCATGGATCCTCAATTTTCGTGAGGCGTAGGATATCACATTATCATTTTTCATGAGTACACAACCCAAGAATATCTTTGAAGCATCACTATATATCACAAAACATTATCCACTTTTCGATAGTGTGTGTACAGGTGTAGTGATCAGCCTTCTCTTTAGCTCCTTGAAGCTTCCCTCACATTCATTTGTCTAGACATACTTTACCCCTTTCCTTGTTAACTTAGTTAGTGGGCTTGACAATCATGAGAAGTTTCTCACAAAACGTCAATAGTACCCAGCCAATCCAAGAAAACTACGGATTTTTGTGACACTAGAGGGCCTGGGCCATTCCTCAATTCTTTTGTCTTTGAAGGATCCACCGAAATTCCCTCACTTGTGATCACATGTCCCAACAATGTGACATGATTCATCCAAAAGTCACACTTGCTGAACTTGGCGTACAAATTTTCCTTTCTTAATGTCACCAACACAAGTCTTATATGTTCTTCATGTTCCTCCTGGATCTTGGAGTAGATGAGAATGTCATCGATAAACACTACCACAAATTTGTCTAGGTAATGTATAAAGACTATATTCTTCAAATCCATGAAGATTGCAGGGGAATTAGTAATTCCAAATGGCATCACCAAAAACTCATAGTGCCCATACCTTGTACGGAAGGCAGTCATCTGAATATCTTCCTTCTTCACCTTTACCTGATGATATCCAGAACGAAGATCCACCTTTGAGAAGTATTGACCTCCACTTAACTAATGGAACAAGTCATCAATCTTTGGAAGAGGATACTTGTTCTTTATGGTGATCTTGTTGAGTTCCCGATAATCGATACACAGCCCCATGGTTCCATCCTTCTTCATCACAAAGAGAACTGGCGCACCCCAAGGTAACGTACTAGGGCGTATGTACCCTTTTTCCAGATTCTCTTGCAGCTGCTTCTTTAACTCCTCATGTTCGATAGGAGATATCCTATATGGGAACTTTGAGATAGGAGTATCTCCGGGTATGAGTTCAATTGAGAACTCTACCTCACGGTCTGGAGGAATTCTGAGTAACTCTTTGGGAAATACATCATCGTATTCCCTTACGATGGTCATTTCCTCAAGGTTAGAACTTTCCTTCGACTCAACCATTTGGGCGAGGTATGCTTCTTCATAGGGAATCAACACCAAAACCATTGAAGGATTTCATAGAGGAGATTCATGATCTTCCTTGAATTTGTAGAAAAGCATGGGATGGTTTGGAAATTTGAACATATATTTCCTTTTCCCAACAGTTGATATGTTCTCTATATAACGTGACCCAATCCATTCCCATTATAGCGTCGAATTCCACCAAGGGAAGTATTAAGAGATTTTCCGGAAGAATCATCCCACATATGTCAACAGGAGAAGAGTGAAACACTTGGGTTGCAATGATTGCACCACTTGGTGTTTTTATAGATATCTCTACTTCAAGGTTTCGGGGCTTCGATTCTATATTACTAGCAAACATGCAAGATATAAAGGAATGCGTAGAAACAGAATCAAACAAGACTTTTTCCATTCTTGAGTGAATAGGAAGTGTACCTTGTGCGACTTCATTATCATGATGCACCACCGCAGTAGTGATGGCATAAGCCTTCCCTTGTTCCTTTGGCTTTGGTGGTTGCTAGCACTGATTACCCTCGAGAGCTCGTGGTTTAGTGCACTGGTTTGAATAGTTCCCCAGCTCCCTACAGTTGTAGCATTGAACAACGAGTGGTTCTCTCCTTTCATCGGCTACATTATCCTTCCTTTTAATTTCTTTTCGACACTCATGAGCAAGGTGTCCTTCTTTCCCACACTTGAAGCATTTCCCCATCCCTTTGAGGCAGTTCCCATGGTGAAAATTCCCACATTTTTGGCATGTGGGTCGTTGTGTATTCTTCCCATCTTTATCACTAGACCCACAAGCTTGAAACTCCATCTTTCTTTTCCTATCACCATAGCCATGGGACCATTCTCCAAAATCCATTTCCACTTTTAGATCACACCGAACAAATTCTTCATAACTCCCATATTTTCAAATTTCAAGAGCCTTTTGAAGATGTGGTTTTAATCCACTAAAGAATCTATCAATTTTTCTATCATTGTTGATAACAAAACCCAAAGCATACCTTGAGACCCCCATGAAATTTGTTTCATAGGTTGTGACAGATTCTCCTTCTTTTTTCTTGAGCTCTATGAATTCTCTCTCCATCTTCATGCGAAGAGTTCTTTGGAAGTACTTATTAAGAAACATTAACTTAAAGTCTTCCCATTCCATCTCTTCAATTTCCTCCCTTGGCTTGGTGTTCTTAATCAAAGTTTACCATTGATCAGCTTCTCCATCTAGACGATAAACGGCTAGAGTCACCTTCTCCATCTCGGAATAGTGAAGTACAGAAAATATCTTTTCCATGGATTTGACCCACTATTCCGCAACTAGTGGATCGGAAGATCCACAAAATGTCAGTGGTCGTTTCCGTATAAAACATTCGATTGCTAGTTTCTCCCTCTTTGGGGAAGGAGGACGTTCCCCATTATTATGGTTATTATTCATAACCTAATATAATTTGGTAAGTATCACCATTAAGTTTTTAACTCGACCTCCAAAATCATTTGGGATGTCGTTTGGGCAATCGTTGCATTGGCCCTCGCAAGAGTTGTTGGCCTGATTTCTCCTGGTTCCCACCATATTCTAAAATAGAAAAGCTTAGAACAATACATATGTAAAAAAGTCATGAATAACTTATCCATTTCAGAAATTATACCAAAAACATAACATATGGGATCCCTAGGTAAATATCCATGTGTGCATATTTGTACATAGTCTCATGTTGTAGGTTTTCTCTAGGGATCACTAATCCTAATCCCCAAATTAACTAAACCTTCCTCTGATACCAACTGTAGTGACCTGGACTTTTCTTACATTACTATTACATCATTTCAAAGATAAACAACATAATAGTTTTACACATAGATGATCCAAAGGTTTAGTGTCTTGGGAAAACTAGGACCATACATAACAAATACAACATCAACCATAAACATTTATTTAATTTCTTTTTCACTGCTTCTTAGTGGAACTTGTCCCCTCCATAGTACATGTATCCACCTGAGGATATACATCAAAATGGGTGAGCTAGAAGCCCAGTAAGAGGATAGATAAGAACAATATAGCATTGGGTGAGCATAATCATGACGTAGGCAAAAGATCATGAATATGAGAGGAGCATAAACAATAAACTTGAAATGTGGCAATGCATAAAAATGAAACGTCATGTCTTAGTGGTTAACTACCACACATACTTGTGAACAAATCTACCATCTTTTTCACACATCATTTCAAATTTACTCATGAGATTCAATACTTTACCCAATGCATTAGAGCGTTATATAATTCTGGGCGCACCCGTCACATTTAAACATTTATATTGCGCTATATAATTTTGGGCGCACCCGTCACATCATAATATTATCATTATCATGATTACCACATGGAACACATATCAAAAATGTACATAAATAACTCATGGAATGGAATGGGTTTCATCTCATAATAAGACATTCATAAGATTTGTGTTCAAAAAAGAAAGAGAGAACAACATACTTGATACAAGAACCATCAACCTTGAATGAGAGGTAAAAGGTGAGATCTTGAAAGAAGGAGTTCTTTGGGAAAACATTTTGATGGAAATAAAAACCAGTGAAAAACATGTATATCCCAAAAAAGTAAATTAAATTATGAAAAAATGATCTTTGAGGAGTAACCATATCAAAAATGGAGTGAAAGAGGGAGAACCCAAAGGATGAAAAATTGGGTTCGATATTTCCCCTTACCTTGTACCCGAATGCATCCCTCTCTTTAATGTCCTGTATAATGACATTATATTCATTAATTAGAAATCCAGAACCATGTGTTCATTACTAGGGTTAATTATGGTTTCATTATTTCATATTATGTACCTTTGTATGTCTTATAGAGTTTTTAAAAATATTGATCGGGGATGTTCGTTTTCATGGTTTTCTTGAGCGGTCCACTTGTATTCTTAAATTGATGTTTGGGTAGATCATGGGTAAACATCCAAAAATTATATTAAATATTATTAGTGATATTACAGGAGCATGAATTATTTTTATAATGAATTATATTAGATCCATGTGGGTGAATCATTAGATAAGAATTTAATGGTGGTTATTTGGGTTAATTTGGGCGGTTTTTGGATCACAATGAACTTGTTTTAACATTTAACTTAGTAATTTTTCCATAGGATATTTCCAGAACATAAAATAGAACATAATAAAAATAAAAGATTCTATTTCAACCATAAAAATGGGTTCATGACCAGATTTAAAGGTAGAAATGGAGGAAGAGAGCATGCCGTTTTTGAAGGTGATAAATTAACACCTCATGGACAACGTTCTCATTAATAAAATAAAAGGAAGAGGAAAAGGGTGTGGGGTGATATTATAATCATAAAAAATTATATTATATGTATAATAATGGAGTTATAAAACAATTTGGATGAATACAGGTTGTGATAGATCATGAAAGGAACTTGAACATGAAAGGAAATTAAAGAAGAAGAGAGAGAGAAATTACATCTAGAATCTTCCTCTTGAGATCGTCCTTAAGGAAGATAGGATTGGTCTTTTGATGAGACCAGAAGCTTTTGGACATGGGGGGGGGGGTTCTAGGGAAGATGTTTGTTCATATTTTAGTGATGTCTTGGAGCTTGAGAGGTGTGACGAAAAGAGGGAGTGAAGGGTGGCTTTTATAGTGGAGGGGAGAGGGGTTTCCTTAATATAAAATTGATTAGTTTATTAATTTCACCTAAGTCAAGGAATAGTGAGTCTAGGATGAATAAGAATAGTCAATAAGACACGTGATTTTGGGATTTTGGTGCTTACATCACTTGTGATGTGAGGAATAGTGGGTTTTAATTAAAATGTATTTATATGTTAAATTAATATATTCAACTATTCACCAAAAATTCATGTTTCTCAGAAAAATACCAAAAATTTACCCCAACCATTTTTCGACGAGTAGAATCCGAAAATGAATCCATTTTTCAAAAATAATTTTTTAAATATTATTAATTTAATATTTCATAAAATCATAATTTACTTAAAAACATTTTTTAAGATTAAAAGTGATTTTATAGTTCTTTCAAAAATTACGTAGGGTCTTATAAAATTATCTAAATACAATTAGAAATTGACTCAATAATTTATGAATACATTACAAGAAAATAAATATTGTTTTAAATTAATTAATTAATTATAATTAATTATTTATGACTTATAAAATACCAAAAACGTTTACTATAGTTAAATTGTCACTTTCTAAGATATCTAAATTTTATTTTATTATTCATATATAATGTTACTCTTATTTACTATTAATAAGGGTCATATTAGTATTCATAAGGGTAGGTTACTATTCATAAGTGTAGGTTACTATTCATAAGGGTAGGTTATTATTCATAAAAAAATTATTTTTGTTTCATTAGACTCCAAAAACTATATTGAACACAACCGTGTTTGTCTGATTTTTAAAATTACAAGCATAGGGGTGACAAAATTATGTTTAAAGGTCACTTATCACTTAGTAGTTCATTATTTTGTGTTTTTATGACATTAATATAAGAAGCGAATTTTCCATTGAAAAAATTTGGGTCGTTACAGATTACATACATGAACTTTTCATTTCAATTTCTAAAATAAAACAATTCATAGATAATGATTTCAGAACTCTATTATCCCCCTATATTCATTATGAATATCAATAATAAAACCCTTCATGGAATCCTAGGAAGATAAAACATAATAAATGTGTGATATTTGATGTTCAGTAATGATAATCAATATAGATGAAGCTATCAAAAATCAGTATAAGCTTTTATGGAAAGGTAAAAAACTAAAACCTAAGACTTTTAAAACATTATAATCATCATAATATGTCAATAATAAATCAAATAATTCCATTTAAACATTCAGATGTATATTCTAAAAGTCAAATAATCACATGTAAAATCATTAACTAATCTCATGATGAGGGAATGCATAACGCCAGACATCTCAACAACTAGGTCAAGGGCTCGTGCCAAGACCATAAAAAAATATTTTATCAATGCCTTATTCCAAGACACTGGATTGTCTCATGATACCTAGTGATGAATATAGAAGATATAGTGGGCCCCTCCCATCCTTTAGTAAGTCAAATTCATTCCTTATATTAAAATGGTTGATCATCACATAAACATTAATATTAAAATTAGCATATAAAATATTATTGTTGTAATCATAAACCATGAATGATAGTAAAATAGAACATCTATAGTAAAAAAATATTCTAAAACCATCAATAAAAGATGAATTATTGTATCATAATAATTCAATCACAATTAAGCATAAAATCTAACAAAGGATGTTGACATAGATGTAAATAATATAATAAAATCATAATAACTTTTTCAAAGAAATATCTTGTTTCACTTTGAAAACATTAAATGTAACAAATTTATATTATAATACATTTAAAATATATTTTAGATTCAAAGTGTCCCATAACACTTTGAAACTATTGAATTAAATTAACATTTTTAAAAATTTATGCCCATATAAATAAATCATTAAAATTATTTTGAAAATATGGACATTAATGAGAATGATTTAGAAAAAAATATTAAAAACTTTTGAAATGATGTTTTTGTTTAATATTAACTTCATAATAACATAAAAATAATCCTTTTGAAAGTAATTTTATGAAACATAGACATGTAATATAAATATGTCCAAGTATATTCTTACACATAATCAACCTCAGATAATAATGAGATTGCGAAATTAACCATTAACTTTTGTCTGATACTCCCTGAACGTGTCCAAAAAACATGTATAGTGTTTTTAAACATATTATTAACTTATATAAGAATAAAAATAGTATTTATGATATCATATATTATTATTTTATGAAATTATATTACCTATTTGTTAACAATTCCAACTTTAGGCAACATTTCGGGTAATAATTTCTTTGTTTATGTTACCTGTTTTGTCTTTTTATTCTTGATCATATTACTTAGATCATGATTTAAATACATCGAGAATTTATAATATGATTTATATATAATATATCTATATATTAATAATATTAATATATATAATAAATAAATATATTAAATTAAATATACCATTCATGTAGATAGTAGGATGTACGTAAGGATGAACGATGTTTCCATTTTCATATCGTATTGAATGGAAGTAAGTGAATGAAATATATGTACATAAATAAATAAATATATTTTTCCTACATCCCTATTATGTAATATTTATCATAAATATTCATAATATATATAATATTATAATCATTCTTGGATGGTGAACGTGGAAGATGAGTCTTATCACGTCGTGGATATGGTAAGTTGTACATACACACAAGCAACGATATCATTTAGTTAATCGTTAATTGGTATGTAATTGGAGGTAATATTAATATTAAAATAGAACATATATAGTAAAAAACTATCCTAAAACCTTCAATAAAAGATGAATTATTGTATCATAATAATTCATCATTATACCCATCAATGTAAAGTATAGGAAAAAAAAAGTTTACACCACAACATTGATATGGTAAGTTGTATATACACACACATTGTGATATTTTTTTCATAGGACATGAAAAATGAGGAATAAAGTTATCCCATAATCAGAAAAAAAAATTGGATCATATATTATACATTGAATTAATTATTTTAGTATGGTAACAAATTAATAAGGGGATGTAGAAGAAAAAAAGAACTTTGCAATAAGGGATAAAACGATTACCTCTTCTTCAGGTTTTGTAACACCCCAATATTTTAGGAGATATATAATTTTTAATTTCATTGATGTATTATATTATACACTACCCCAAGATTAGCTTGTACTATATGCAGTAGTGTATTAGCTTGTAGTATACGCAACAATATTCCTGGCTCGTGTTACACATAATTTCAAGTACGTTTTGTGGAAATTACTTAATGCTACATTAAGTATATATTTTTTTAATCTATAAATGAAATAAGTTTTGATTATGTTATACACAACACCAAATGGAGCTTTCACTACATGAAGCCCTAACTTGGTTAGCATTACACACACTCAAGACCCTTTTCGGTAGCGTGTGTAGTACACAATATCAAGTTTTACTAAATGAGATATTAATATAATATTATTATAAAATAGCCGTTATGAATAGTAATACCAATTTTTTAAATTTTATAAATTTTATCATTCAAAATGGACTTCATTTTTTGATTTCAAATATAGAAATTAGCCTACGGTGATTTTTTGGTGTTTTTCTGAAAGCTTTCAATTTTTGATTAATAATGAAAACACTGGGTACTATTTAAAAATCGACTATTTATTTAAATAATTATTTATTTTTTTTAAATTTATTTTAGGTCAAAATTGTTATATAATACCTATATAAGTTTAATGTAATTAATTGGAGTCATTTTCTAATAAATTTAGATATATAAAAATTTTATTGAACTTTTCGCCGTCTTTTACCCCCCTCCTAGGAGAATTTGAAAACATACATAAAACCTAATTGTATCTCTTCTGTGAGTGGAATTTCAAAAATCTTAAAGACATGGTTAATATCAAGGAGTAAAATTTGGTTCAATAAGATAATAATATTTTTTGGTGAATAGTAATTTTTTACTTTTATTTACCACGGTTAAAAGTAAATAGGCTAATTAAGGGTAAAAAGGATATTATTATTACCCTAACACATGTAATAATTCTATTGGATAAGTGTAATTCGACCAAAAACAACCTTGGGAATATTATATTATCATTAAGGTGCACTTGGATTAGATTAGTACATTTATTATTATTTAATTCAAAGAAGAGTTAAAAGAGTTAAAATCTGAGATTAATAACTAAAACATTTTTAATATAGGGTTATACATAATATAAATTTGACTATAAATATTAAATAAAAAGATACAAATATTTCCTACAAAATTGTATTTTATTTATAATTTTTAGACATTAAATAATTTAATTTATTTATGACACAATGATGATAAAATAATTACCTTATTAATGAAATATTAATATAATTGATGTTATAAATACCCAAATAAATGTAATTTGAGACTTTTTATAAATTTAAATAATTTTTTAGGTTTATGTGACATTATATTATTGATTCAATTATGTTTTTTTTGAACTAATCATGATGTTATGATTTTCAAAAAAATAAATTACCGAATAGTGTCAAAATTGACAAAAAATAGTTTTTTAGAAAATATTATAATATAAATTGTTACCCTATTAATAAAAATATAAGGTTCTTCCAAATGACATAGATAAAGTTATATATATTAATAATGAACCACTTGGTGTTCGTTTGGCTTGTTATAGTATGTTTATTAACCATATAGTGTAAAAAAAAAGAATACACGGTGAAAGTTAAATTATTTACCTTAGAGTTAAATCTAAATGATAAGGTAAACATTATAACTTAAACTTGCCTAAAACCTATTGGTTGAGATGAGTTAGACCCATACCCACTTTATAATTGGAATAATTCACTTTGGATCCATTATAAACTGAATATGACTTTAATATAAAATAATATTTTATGTTTTTCCTAAAGTGTCCCTCTCCTCCCTTATAAAAGGGCACCTCCTCCCTCTTCTCTTCAAAAAATTTTGAGCCTTCAATCTTGGCCAACCCATGCCAATTTCACTTCTCAACTTCCCTAGATACATTATAATGGTTCTGGTTATCTCAAAAGACCAACTCTGGTGCGTTAAGAGGAATCTTAAAAGAGGTTTGTCAAAGAAGAGGTAATCTCTTCTACCGATTCTTTCATGTTTCATTCTTCTTAAACATATGCTTCTAAATTTGTCTCATTATTAAATAAACACATCAGTATCAATAATATACTGATATGTTTTTATAAATATGAAACAACCCCATTTCACCTTTTATTCATCCTACAGAAAACGAAATCACCGTGCATGCGTACGTACGGAATACCGTTTCCAAGTCGTGGTGTAATCTGTTTTTCTACCACCATCTTACTTGGATAGGAATAATGGTGTAAAGAATAACAATATAAGGTTATTATAACATCATAATGATTCTGAGACATTATATAATCCACTCCAATTCAATTAAATAATTATGTGAATGATATCATCGCTCGTGTGTACGTACTGATTACCGTCTCCACGACGTGATAATATTAATTCTCCTTGTTAACCACTAAAGAATGATTATAAAGTATGTATAATGAATAAAAATGAAATATATGACATTATAAAGATATAGGATATATATATATATATATATCATCTACTTACTTCCATTCAAGTCAATAAGGAAAGGAAAACAACATTCATGCTTAAAGACGGCCTACTGTCTCCATGAATGATGTATTTCATTTCATTTATCTATCTATTATATATATATATACTGAATATATATCATATATATATCGTGATTTCAATTATGGAAGTAAATAAAACATTATATAATTAATAATAATATCAAGAACAACATGTCCAAACAAGTACGATAAATAAAACGATTTCACCCAAAACACTGCTTTAACATGGAATTTACAAAAGAACAAGTTATATAAAGTCATAAGTGAACCATATTTGATATAATAACAATTAATATGATTATTTAATAATTAAATGACATTTTTTAAATCATTATACAGGAGTTTTAGATACGTGCGAAGCATATCGGACCTATGGTAAGGGATAACTTGTCCAATCTTGTTTTTATCCGAGATTGTTTATTCATAAGTATTTACTGGGATTATATTTGTCATCCATGTCCCTATTTTATAAAAATAGTTTCATGTATGTTTAAAGTCTTTTTTACCCAATTATGACTTTTATTACATGGTATGTATAAAATCTTTCTTTTGTTTTCCATACGTGGTACTTTTTGTCTTTTCTGGAAAAAGTACAAGAAGAATGTTTTTTTAACTTATACAGCATGAACTGATTTTTACGGTTTCATAACGCCTAATTTTCATGAATCTTCTTCTACATTTCATTATTGTTATTTTCAATAAAATATTATTCTTTTAAAATTTTGTGGAATTTTGTGAAAGGAAAATTATTTTTAAGAAGAAAGGATATTTTCCTCAAGAATTCATTTCATGTGTTTTGTCAAAACTATATTCCATATAAGATGAAATTATTTAGTATGATTATGTTTCAAGTATAATGTCTCTATTATTTAAATGGTTTGATTCTTCTTATGATGAAATTATATCTGTTTGTTTTATATGTATTATGTTATGATGGGATGATGTTTATGAAACCCTTTTTTTTGGGTTATGCTGAATGATTTATGATTATTTTGTGGAACAAGTAAGAATGATTTAATTATGAGATGGTTGGGACCTATATCTCCCTAAAATTAATTGGTTAAATATTTATATCTCATGATATTGACATGGATAGAATGGTATGTTAATCCAGTTTAGTGATATAGGACTAGAAGGAGGAGTTAACTCAATTCAGAACGGAACATTGTCCACTAAGATGGTCTTAGAAGCAATGCCTTGGAAACTATGGAAATCATATCATGTGATTAATGGTTTGACACAATTACATGTTTTAATATCATTCTATTTTATCATTATTGATTTTCCTCCATGATATATTCCTTACGTACTTCCAAGATTTATGTCTTTACTAAAGATTTTGATGTTTAGATTTTATGTTCAGGTTTTTGCATTCAAATGTTTATGGATTGTTTTATATTCTCTATGTTTACCCTTACTGAGAGTTTGAGATCACATTTTTTATGTTTTATTTTCCCCAGGATACAAATAATGGTTTTAGGTAAGAAAACAAAAGGGGAATATCTTTATGGGAGATGTCGAAGATCTTTGACCATGATTAGAAGATTATTTTTCCTAGTTTCCAAAGACACTAAACTATTACGGTCCTTGGGTGTTTGTTTTTGTTATGTATTAAGTATTCCGAAAAAGTAATGTAATGTTTATGTACTTCATAGTTGGGGTCTCTATATTTGGTATCAGAGGAAAGGTTTATTCAACCTTTGGAAACTAGGATGCGAGAACTTTAGTGAGATCCCTAGTGATATTTCTAAGTTATGTTTAGGGATGTCCATAAGGTTAAGTATACGTATAGGTTATGGTACTAGAATTACTGTAAAAATCTTAGAAATAAAAATAAGATGTTATATATTTAAGGTTATCCACATTTATTATGATTTTTAACTCTCACACTCTTCTTTTTGGGTATTAGAAAATGGGTGGAAACGGGAAGATTCACGATATTGGAGGATATGATGGACAATGGAATGATATTCTTCATAAGAAACCAAATGAAGTTGGATCTAGAAGTCCATACATCATTATCATTACTAATCATAAATCTCATAAAATGGTCAATAATCTCAACTTTGGTATGTTTCCCAACTCATCTAATAAGAGAAAGATGGAGTTTCATGATGATCATAGTGGAAATAAATTTCAATTTCCCTCATGTAAATCATGTGAGAAAAGGCATCTGGGAGAATGTTTTAAAGGATCTGGAAGATGTTTTGGGTGTGGAAAATAAAGACACAAAGCCATTAATTGTAAAGGAAAAGGTTTAATTAACACCATAGACAAGGATAATGGTATTTCTAAGACATCAACAATGGTTAAATGTTTTAAATGTAGGATGTACGGGCATTATGCAAACCAATTCCCTAAGGGAAAATCTCATGAAGAGAATCAACATGGTCATATGGGCAGTATTTATACGAATGATGATGAAGAAAATAGAAACGATATATGAGATGAAAGAAATGATGAAGCTCAGTCAGTGGTTTATGAAGGTGTGGAATGATTGTATATTTATCAAGAATAATGTATGGTACTATGGAATGAAGAAAAAATCTAAGGATTGCTACACAGTTTTTTTCCTTGTGTTTTTAAAAGTATATGATGAATGGTACTGGTAACCATGAAAGGCTATTCAAATATTTTTGGAAGGTAGATAATATGTTCATAATGAAAGGATAAAGAGATAATGTGATGGTTGATAGTATTAATGATCTCCTTACTGATATAAGGACAAAGTGATATAATTGTTTTAGGATATATAAATTTTGGGATTTTGGTATGTAGAAAGGGTTTACTTTTGACGACATTCATTTTTTCAATAAGGTTCAATGGGTATTCATTTTTTTGAGTGAATACATGATTAAAGTATTCACATGTTTGGAATGTGACCAAAACGATATATCGTATGATATATGGGGGATAAATGATGGTATTCACATGCTTGGATGATGACATTTCAAGTAATCATTTTCTTTATACTATGGGATTGGACAGATGTATTTTGGATAATTCTAAAGACTAGAATGGATTATTTCGGACATATAATAGTATTGTTTAAGGCTAGAATTTTTTTCGATATTATTTTTGTAATGTTATAATAGTGAAGTTTTAGAAAAAAGACAACTTGCAGGATGAGGGAGAACCCGTCACATCAGACAAGGTTGCAGGAATTGAACACACAACTGATGTATGACATACCTTTATTTCCCACCAATGGCCTACAAGAAGTCCTTGGTTAGTATAAACTTGTTTTATTTTATTAAGCGGTATGATAGATGAAGTATAAGTCCATTGTTGGAATCATATATCATAAATCTCACCATAGATGGACTTATGTATATTTAATAACTTATGCTAACATTTTTATGATAGAAACAGATGGGATGACTTATCATTCTATCATATAATCTTCTAACACTTCATGAATGAAAAATTTCGCTTCATTTATTTAAATAGAGATGAAGTGGAAATTGTTCATGGAATAACCAATATTGATATTACACTGAAATGAAGTAAGTATTTCTCCTTATGTAAAAGTTCATCAATGATAGGGAAATAATTTTGGAAACTAAAAATGTTGTCATAGTACTCTTATATCTTATGAATCAGATGGTACCTTAGATCATCACAAATTTATGGCTTTGTTATTGTTGGATTTTTCATAGACATGTTCTCTACCAATCTCCATCAGAACATGCCAGTTATATTTCTCTTCCATATCTATATTTTCACCTATGTTATCCTATGTGGAAACCCACAGATAAGTTAATTTGGATTACTGTTATGTTTCATACATTAGTTTTTAAAATTAAGCATTTGTATTCCTTTTTACGAGGTGTATTTCTATTAAAGAAACTTTTAAGTAGTAAACGATTTATAACCCTGACGAATTTCGTGGGAAAAATTCATTTTAAGGGGGATAGAATGTAACACCCTGAGATTTTATGAGACATATTATTATTAATTTCTTTAATGTATTCTATTATACACTACAGCAAGATTATCTTGTACTATACGCAACACTATATTAGCTTTCAGTATACACAACACTATTCATGGCTCTTGATACACATAATTTCAAGTTTGTTTTCTGGAAATTATTTTACACCCCATTAAGTATGGATTTTGTTTAACGTATAAATGAAATAAGTTTTGATTATGTTGTACACAACACCAAACAGAGCTTTCACTACATGCATCCATGACTTGGCTTGAATTACACTCAATCAAGACCTTCTTCGATAGCGTGGGTAGTACGCAATACCAAGTTTCACTAAACGAGATATATTATAATATTATTATGAACTAGCCGTTATGAACAGTAATGCCCACTTTTTGAAATTTTATAAATTTTATCATTCAAAATGGACTTAATTTTTGGATTCAGTGTATCAAAATTACCCTGGGGTGAATTTTTGTTATTTTTCTGAAAACAATCAATTTTTGATGAATAGTTAAAACAATGGGTTACTTTTTAAATCCTGACTTTTTATTTAAATAATTATCTATTTTATTTAAATTTATTTGATGTCAAAATTGATATATAATACCTATATAAGTAAAATGTAATTTATTGGAGTCATTTTATAATAATTTTATATATATTAAAATTTTATTGAACTTTTCACCGTCTTTTACCAACCTCCTAGGAGAATTTAAAAATTTACATAAAACATAATTTTACCGCTTCTATGAGTGGAATTTTGAAAATACTAGAGAAATGGTTAATATCAAGGAGAAAAATTTGGTTCAATGAGATAAAAATAATTTTTGGTGAATAGTAACTTTTTACTTTTATTTATCACGGTTAAAAATAAATAGGGAAATTAACGGTAAAAATGATATTATTATTACCCTAACACATGTCCTAATTCTATTGGATAACAGTAATTTATCCAAAAAAATCCTTAATAATAATATATTATCATTTAGGTCAACTTTTATTTTATTTATAATTTGTAGACATTAGATAATTTAGTTTATTTATGACACAATAATGATGTAGTAATTACCTTATTAATGAAATATTAACGTAGTTGATGCTATAAATACACAAATAAATGTAATTTGACACTTTTTATAAATTACACTAATTTTTTTGGTTAATATGATATTCTAGTATTGATTCAATTAACTTTGTTAGAACTAATCATGCTGTTATGATTTTCCCAAACATAATTTACCAAATAGTTTCAAAATTGACATAAAATATTTTTAAAAAAAAATTATATTATTAATTGTAATTATATTCTTAAAAATATATTGTTTGGCCAAATGGCTTAGATAAGGTTATATATATTTTTAATGGACCACTTTGGGTTCGTCTGTCTTGTTATAGTAAGTTTATTTACCATAAAGTGTAAGAAAAATAGAATAAACAGTATAAGATACATTATATATGTTAGAGTTAAATCTAGATTATAAGATTAAAATTGTAACCTAAAATTGTCTAAAACCTATTGGTTGAGAGTATTTTGACCCATAACCATTTTATCTTTGGAATAAGTCACTTTTGAGCCATTATACACCGAATATGACTTTACTATAAAATAATATTTTATGTTTTTTCTTAAAGTGCCCCTCTCCTCCCTTATAAAATGGCACCTCCTCCCTCTTCTCTTTACATAATTTTGAGACTTAAATATCATCCCAACCATGACCATTTAACTTATAAACTTCCCTAGATAAATTATAGAGGTTCGGGTCTCCTCAAAAAACTAACTCTAGTGCCTTAAGAGAAAGGTTAAAATAGGTGCGTCAAAGCAGAGATAATCTCTTCTACCGATTCATTCAAGTTTCTTTCTTCTTCAACTTCTTATTATTAATTTATTTCATTATGAAGTAATAACATCAGTATCAATAATATATTTATATGTTATTATAAATATGAAACAACCCCATTTCACCTTCTATCCATCCTACGGAAAACGAAATCACCGCGCATGCGTACGTTCAGAATACCGTCTCCACGTCGTGGTGTAATCTATTTTTCCACCACCACCTTACTTGTATGGGTATAATGGTGTAAATAATAACTATATATGGTTATTATAACATCATACTGATTCTGATACATTATATCATCCACTCCAATTCAATTCAATAATTATGGGAATGATATTATCGCTCATTCGTACGTACGAATTACCGTCTCTACGACGCGATGCGATTCATTCTCCTTATTAACCACTCAAGAATGATTATAAAAAATTTATAATGAATAATAATTAAATATATGACTTTATAAAGCTACTAGATATGTATATATATATATATATATTTCATCTACTTACTTCCATTCAAGTCAATATTGAACAAAAAACAACGTTCATTCGTACGTACGACCTACTATCCCCATGAATGGTGTATTTCATTTCATTTATCTATATATTATATATATATATACTGAATGTATATGATATATAAATAATTATTTACATTTTGGAAGTAAGTAAAACCTGATATAATTAATAATAATATCAGGACCAACAAGTCCAAACACGTATGATAAATAAAACGATTTCATCCAAAACGCTGCTTTAACATGGAATTTACAAACGAACGAGTAATATAAAGTCATAAGTGAACCATGTATGATATCATAACAGTGAAAATGATTATGTAATAATTCAATGAAATTTTTTTTAAATTATTATACTGGAGGTTCAGATACGTACGAAGCATATCAGACCTAAGGTAAGGGATAACTTTTCCGATCTCGTTTTTATCCGAGATTGTTTATTCGTAAGTATTTACTGGGGTTATATTTATCATCCATTTACCTATTTTCTAAAAATGGTTTCATGTATGTTTAAATTCATTTTTACCCATTTTTTACTTTTAGTACATGGAATATAAGGAATCTTTCTTTTGCTTACCATACGAGGTACTTTTTGACTTTTTTTGGAAAAAAGTATGAGAAGAATGTTTTTTTAACTTATACGGCATGAAAAGGTTTTTACAGTTTCATAACGCCTAATTTTCATGAAGCTTCATCTACATTTTTTCATGGTTATTTTCAATAAAATCCTTTTATTTTTATATTTTGTGTCATTTTGTGAAAATAAAAAGATTTTTAAAAAGAAACGATATTTTCCTCATGGATTCATTCCAATTGTTTTGTCAAAACTATTTTCCATCTAAGATGAAATTATTTAGTATGATTATGTTTCAAGTATAATGTCTCTATTATTTACATGGGTTGATTCTCCTTATGATGAAATGATATCTATTTTATTTATATGTATTAAGTTATGATGGGAAGATGTTTATGAAACCCATTTTTATTCTTTGGGTTATGATGAATGATTTATGTTTATTTTGTGGCCTAAGTAAGAATGATTTCATTAAGAGATGGTCGAGACCTATATCTCCATCCAATGCATTGAGTATTGATTTATATCTCATGATATAGACATGGATGGAATGGTAATTTAATCTAGTTCAGGGATACAAGACTAGAACGAGGAGTGAACTTGATTCAGAAGGGAACTTTTCCCACTAAGATGGTCTTAACAGCATTGCCTTGGCTACTATGGAAATAATATCATGTGCATAATGGTTTGACACGATTAAATGTTTTTCCCCATGCTATTGTATCATGATTGATGTTACTTTATGATATATGCCTTACATACATCCACGATTTATGTATTTTCTCATGATTTTGATGTTTAGATTTTATGTTCATGTTTTTTCTTTTAAATGTTTGTGGATTGTTTTATGTTCTCTATGTTAACCCTTATTGAGCATTTGACCTCACCCTTTTTATGTTTTCGTTTCCCCAGGATATAACGAAAGGTTTTAGGTAAGAAAAAAGAATGGGTAATATCTTTTTGGGAGATTTCAAAGATCTTACACAGTAATTAGAAGATTATTTTTCTGAGTTTCCAAAGACACTAAACTATTACAGTCCTTGTGTGTTTGTTTTTGTTAGGTATTAAGTATTCCGAAAAGTAATGTAATGTCTATGTATTTAAAGATTGGGGTCTCTATAAGTTTGTCCTTTTTATTTGCACAAAATGACTCCTAAAGTTGCATATAAAACCTAAGGGTTGCCACGAGGATTAATTTAGGGAAGTTTGGTGGAGGTTTGGATGATAAAATTGGATCGGTTAGTGTGAATAAACTAGAAGAAGAAGTACAATTTATAGGAGAGTTGAGGGACACTTTAATAATGTTTTGAAATATTAATTTATTATAAATTTATTTTAGATTTCAAATGGTTTAAAAGATATTTATTTCGAGTATAATAGGACTATGAGTCCAAATCCTATCAACCAAAATTTTTTATATAGGTGTAGGTTATTGATTTAACCTTCTCTTTTGGATTTAACCCTTAGCTAAACAAATGAAATCTTACCATGTCTACTTATATTGGTATACTATATGGTCAATATTATAAATATAAATTATAGGAGAACCACAAGTGCATAATTAATGTCTTTTTAAACACTGTATATCTCATTTTTACAAATTATATATTTTTCATACTATTATATCATTTAATAAAATAGTGTTTGTTTTAAAAAATCATTCATGTCAATTTTGAATTGATTTAGTAATTGATTTTTTTAAAGTCATAAAAACTAGATTCCTTATAAAAAATTTCATTAACTCAAATATAATATGTCATAAGCATCCCTAAAATTCTAGGATGGCATAAAAATGTTCAAATTAAAAGTTTTTAATATTAATAATATCATTTATTTGAATATTTCATCAATAAAGTAATCACTGCATCATCATTTTCCAATAAATAAATTTATTTATATAATGGATAAAAATTAGAAATAAAATACCATGATGTTGGAAATGGTTTTAGCATTATAATGACTATTTATAGTCAAATATATCAGTTATATAACACCAAATTAAAACTATTTTGGTAAAAAGATACAAGTTTTTATTATATTTCTCTTTAGTTTAAATTAATTTTTATATATTTCATTATAACACCCAAGTGGATCCCAAATGACAAAAATTAGTCCAAATGATTTTTTTGGTCGCCTATGACTCATTTAATAAGATTAGGAGAGGTGTTATGATAGTTTTATAATATTATAGTAATATTTTTTACCATTTTTTACCTGATTTTCCCTCTAACCATGGTAAATAAAAATAATTACTGAAGTTACAATTCATAATATCATAAAATAAAAGGTAATTTTTACAAAATTTGGACCATATGAGTCTAAATATGGAATATTTTTTTCCAATGCAAAACACAGAAATTGCAGTTATTAATTTAAAATCCATCCTTGTAGTCAAATCACAAAAAAGAGTTTTTAAAAGTAAAAATCATCAAAATATTGTTACTTTTTTATATCAAATTTCAATGTGAAGTGACTTATAATGACATAAATTAAATTATATTATAAAAACATAATATAACTATACATTATGACCAACTAAAAGGATAATCTAACAATATAAATAAATTAAATAAAAAAGTTGTTTTGAATTAAAATGTAGTATTTTCACCATTCATTAAAATATGAATGCTATCATAAAATTAATAAAAATTTATTTAAACTGTTTCTTTATATACCTTTTCCAAATAAGAATTTCATTTTTTCAAATTTAAAATATAAAAGTGTCAAATATTTTATTTTAAAAGGCTTCTCCATTAAAAGTCCTAAAAATTGCATTATTTATTGAAAAATACTTCTTTAATATGAAATATTTAATTTTTCATTATATTATGTCAAATAAACACATAATATAAATGTTAAAATTATATAAGATTTATAAAATAAAAAATTTGGTTAATACTATTCATAACTGCTTTCTTAATGGCTTATTTGTTAGGTTATGATGCTCTCAAACTCAGTGTTGCATGTAGAGAAAGCTATTGAACAATTGACAAGAAGCATACCATGGAAGCATGGGGTATTACATTATACATTATATAAATAAATTGAGTCCTTAGAATTTTCAAATTTGGTATTGGTAACTGGGGATTGATTATTCAAAATCTCATTATTTCAATCCCAGATTTAGAAAATTGTTCGATAAAACATCCACTATAAAATAGAGATGATAAAGTAATAAAGTTATCCCAGATAACATATACTAGGATTCCATGTAAAAAAATATGGATATTGAAGAAAAAACTAGTGACGATTTTCTGATGGAGAGTGACAGAGAACATTATTAAGAAAAGGTTAAAAATTATAAAGGTTAAAATTTGTGATGATCCAAGGGGCCATTTGATTCACCACAAATGAATGTATTAGGAAATCATTTTTGGAATAACTTGAGTTGAAGAATAAATTTACTTCATAAATTAAGAACATGATGAAACATACTTTCTTTATATGTAGAGTTTCATCATTAAACAAATTCCTACCACAAACACATCTTTAACTTCAAAAGATAATAAAACTCAAGAAATATTCTATTTATCTTAATCGTATATGGTTCTAAAATGAACTTATACATAATCTATCATATCATTTAAATAAAATAAAACTATGTTATACAAACAAGGAAATTATGTAGGCTTGTGGTAGGTGATGGACCTTTTTCACCATTCAGTTGGGGGTTTATGACTTGCTGCCTTATTGGATGTGATGGGTAATTTCCCGACCAGTGGGTTTCTCATTTTCATAAACTATATTATTAAAAATATCCAAAAATAATCCTATGAAATGTTTTATCTTTAAACAATACTATAAAATTTCCAACTTAATAAATTCCAACCTTTAATCTTATCCAAAATACTTTTACGCAAGATAATAGTCTAAAAGGATCTCTAAATTTCCAAAATCAATCGTAACATCAAATTCCCCAAACGACGTAAGTTTTATCTTATTATCACAAACTAAATATATGATTACCTTCATCACATAAAAAAATTAATAAAAAAGAGATTACTTTTCTAAATTCCTTATATATATCACATTCATGTTATAACCAGAATATAATCCAAAAACAGAAATAAAATAATTATTTCACCTCGGTCGTAGTAACAACATAAGCTTGTCCTTGATCCATTTTCTCTTTCTAAGATATATTTCCTTGATCCATTGGACATTATTTTCAATAATTCCCATATATTTACAATTATATCATTTCATAACTTCTTTCATTCCCTAACAATCATGAGCCTGATGACCTTTTCCACCACATTTTTAAGAAACTCACATTCCTTTCAAGAAAGTACTAGTGTTTTTCTTCCCACAATTATCAAATTAGAAAAAATCCATCTTTCCCTTTTTTCCTTTATCAGTCTCTTTCTCCACTGTTCTCTTCTTATCTTGTGTTACTTTAATGTTGTAAGACTTAGAGAATTCCTTTTCCTTCATGATTGTATATTAGACTATATCTTCATATGATAAGAAAGATTGTGTGACTAGTTCCTATAAGAAGAATGACTTTAAACCATTAAAGAGTATATCCTTCTTAATTAGTAGGTTACATATATAGTCTATAATACACCTATCTAACCTTGTGAATTTATCCTCATACTTTGTAACATTATCAACCTCATTTCTCCTCTAACTCAGAAATATCCTTTCCATATCAGATCATTATTCACAAGGAATGTTTTCCTCTATAAAATTTTATTTAAACTCATTACATTCCATATTTTATACTTATTAAACTTCCTTCATGTTTTCAATTAATGAACATCATTGATTTTCATATCCTAAAATACGATAAATATCCATGAAAACCTTTTCTCTTTCATTACTCTCCAAAACAAGAAATATTTTCTTTATGGAATTTAAAAATTTCTTAGAAACAAATGTATTATTAGTAACATAGAATGTTGATGTTTATTATCTCATGAATTATTTTGAAATTGATCCTCTAAATTGTGTATCAGGGTGATCGATATGTGTAAGTTTGTTATTCATAACTAGAGTCAGCTTTCCCAGTATGTTTATAAGGGTTTTGGCACTAGTTGCATCACCAACACCATTTTAATTTTCTTTCATAAGCGGAAAATATCGACAAAGATTAAGTGCATTGATTCTATTTCCATTTTATTCATTAAGAAGCATTTCTATATAGTGGAATACACTATATTAGGTTATGAATCATAATGGATAATTCCAAAACTGGTAAAATACATAACATTAATTGGAAATTTTATGCTAATCTAATCCATAACAATAGATATGATTGTTTCGAGGATATATTTACTCATAAATCCTGAATAATGGTTTATAAAGAAAATATGATCTATCCTAATCATATCCCTTTGGAATCACAGACCAGGTGCCCAGTAAGGCGCGTTGTCATGTACCATGTTACTCCGAGCTATTCCTGAACGTCCTTGTTGTATTTTCTCTCCTGGTTACTTCTATTCCATAACCACATCATCATTTTGTATCTACATATTGATGTACTGTTTCAGATATCCACGTTCTCTCTACTTCACAAAATTTTTAGTGGTTCTTCTATGATTATCCTCAAAGTTTATCTTAGGGTTATGATTGCAGTTCTATATTTTCTAAATCTATTTCCAAGGGTGTTAATAAACAACCTTTGATACCTATTGTAATCCCCTGACCCCAAAATCTTAGATCCAGTGAATTATTATAATAAATTGGCATGATTAAAAGGAATTAAACCCTAAAGTACTGATCAATTAATATGTATTTCAATATATATTACTTATATTAAATTTACATGACAATTTAAAACATAAAACACAACATAGATAATCATTTGAGAATTCCATTATTCCCCTAGATTAACCCTTCATATTAATCATAAAACTCTTCTTCGCATAATTTGAAATCAAAACATAAGAAAGGGGTGATATTATATACTCAGTAAGGATAAACAATACAGCAGAAGAAAAAAATAAGCAAAAAATATAGTGGAATGGTAAAAAACAAATAAATACTTTTAAAACATTTTCTTTAGAAAAATATGGAAGGGATTGATATAATTATTCCCTTTATAAATTTACATGGATATTCTACTAGTTAAATAATAACATGTAAAATCAGTAGATAATCTTATAATGAGGGAATGAAAAAAGCCAGACATCTTAACCACTATGTCTAGGAATCATGCTAAGACCAAAAAAAAGTTTTCTGTCAAGGCCTTGTACCATGAAACTAGTTTTTCTAAGGATACCTACTGATACATAAAGGTTCTATAGTAGGCTACTCTATTCACTCACTATGTCAATTGCATTCCCCATATGTAAAGGTTGGAACATAACATAAACATTCCTATTAAAAATACCAAAAAAATGCTAATACTTTAACCAAAAACCATGGCTAGAATTAAAATAGAACATACACAGTCAAACATATCATAAACACTTCAATTTAATATGAAAGATTTTATCATAATAAATATATTTCAATTAGTCGTAAAATCATACAAAGGATGATGACATAGATGAAAATAATCTAATAAAATCATTAAAACTCATGCAGAGAAATATCCTTTTTTAATTTGAAAACATTAAAAGTCACATTATTTATAAAAGAACACATTTAAAAGACATTTTTTATCAATGTGTCATATTCCACTTTGAATCATTTGAATGGAATTTACATTTTAAAATATTTATGACCATATGAATAAATCCTTAAAACCATTTTGAAAACATTGACATTAATGAGGGTGATTTATAAGAATAAATACATAAAACATTAAAAAGTATGTTTTTATTAAAAATACCATTAAATAAAACCTTAAAAATAATACTTGTTTAAAAACCATTATGAAATATGGACATGGATGATATAAATTTTCCAATAAATACTGACGCGTAAGAAATCTTGGATAATAATAAGATTGTGAAATTAACCCTTACCTTAGGTCTAATACTCTTTGTACATATCTGAATCTACTGTATAATTTTGTTAAACATATTATTAACATATATAATAATAAAAATAGTATTTATGATATCATATATGATTCTTTTATGACTTTATATTACTTTTTTATCAATTGAATGGTAGTGAAACATTTCAGGTCTCATACTCTTGGTTCCCAATTTCGTATCGTATGGAATGGAAGTAAGTGAATGATATATATATATATATATATATATATATATATATAATTCCAACAGCCTTATTATTCATATATTTCAAAATTATTCATAATATATATATGTTTTATAATCAATCATGGCTAGTGAATGTGGAAGACGAGTCTCATCATGTCGTGGAGATGGTATGTCGTACGTATGCACACGGAACAATATCATTACCTTAATGGTTAAATTGTATATAATTGGAATGGATGCTAATTTTATTTAAATAATATCATTTTATATTTATTAATTATTTCATTTATATTCATAATTATACTCGTCGAAATAATGTATATATGAAAAAATGTTTATACCTCAATGTGGAGATGGTAAGCCATACGTACACATGCATAGTGATATTTTTATTCATAAAATGGTTAAAAAGAGGAATATGGTTGAACCATAAACATAACTACATATCATAATATATTATATACAGAATTTATTATGATATTATGGTAATAACTTAGTAAGAGGAAGTATAAGAAGAAAAGAACATTGACAAAAGGGATAAGATGATTACCTATTCTTTAGGTGTCTCCTTTTGATTTGCACAAAAGGATTCCATAAGATAATTTTATTCTAATATTTTGGAATCTAGGATGAATATAGGGAATTTGGAAGTAGGTTTGTTCATGTTTTGGCTATACCAAATGGATTTTTAGGTGTGAATAAGATAGGAGGAAAACATGCCTCTTATAAGAGAGGTGAGGGATACTTTAGGAAGGTCTTGAATTATTAATTTATTTAAAATTTATTTTATATTTATAATGGATTTGACATGATTTATTTAAAATATAATACGAGTATGGGTAAAAATCTTCATATCCAATAGGTTTTATACATGTTTATGCCATGAATCTAACCTTATCTTTTGGCATTAACCCTTAGTTTAATAAACTAACTCTTACCATATCTTCTGGTATTTGTATAATATATGGTTAACATATTTAATATAAAATAACAATAGAACCCCAAGTGGATCATTAATAATTGTTTTTATCACCATATATGTCAGTTTGAAAAATATTATATTTTTTTACTATTATATGATTTATTAAAACATTGTTTTTTTAAAAAAATTCATTTTTATCAACTTTGAAAAAATTTAGTAATTGATTTTTTAAGTAATAAAACTTGATTCCGTAAAAAATGACTTAAATCAAATATAATATGTCATTACCATCAATATAATTCATATGGTACATCCAAATGTTCAAATTAAATTTATTATAATATTTATAGTATCATATATTTGAATATTTCATTAAGAAGGTAATTACTACATCATCATCGTGTCATAAATAAATCTATTTATTTAATTTTTAAAAATTATAAATGAAATTCAATTATATAGGAAATATATTTATATTTACAAATTCTTTTTATAGTCATAGAGATCATTCATATATCCCCATATTAATTTTTTTAGTAAAATCTACATGCTTATGTCTTAATTTTCACATTATATTAAATTTATTATTATAACATGTCATTATCTCACCCATGTGGCCCTGAAATTCCAAAAATTTAGCCTAAGGATTTATTTGGTAGCCTATGAATCATAAAATAAGATTAAGAAATGTTTTAGTGTAGTTTTTTGTTATTATAATATTATTTTGTTACAGTTATTTACGCGATTTTCCCTTAAACAATGGAAAATAAAAATAATTACTCATGTTACAATTCATAATATCAGATAATAAAAGGTACATATTTAAAAAATTTGGAACATATAACTCAAAATAAAGAGTTGATTTTTCAAAATTCAAAACATATATGTTTTAGTAATTAATTTAAAACTAATCCCTATTATAAAAATGTAAAAACATTTTTTTAAAAGTAAAAACCATCAAAAGATTGATACATGTTCATATCAGTTTTCAATGTGAAATTAAATTTATAGACATAAAATATATGAAATGATAAAAAATTAATCTATTTATACTTTAAAACCAAAAAATCATAATCATACAATATAAACAAATTAGATGAAAAATAGTTTTGAATTAAAATATAGTATTTTTTACTATTCATTAAAATATAAATGTTATCAGTAAAAAACTAAAAAATTATACCAACTAACATTTTATTTCCCATTTAAAAGAAATAATTCTATTTTTTAAAATTGATAATATAAAAGTATGAAATATTGGATTTAAAAATGGTTATCCGTTAAAAGGAGGAAAACTGTATTTTTTGAAAAATACTTCTTTTATCTAAGAAATTATATTTGTCCTTATAATAAATCTAATAAAAAAATAAGATGAATGATAAACATATATGAGATATTTAAAATTCAAAATTTGTTTAATATTGTTCATAAATTCCATTTTAAACAACTGGTTTGATTGGTCATGGCGTTCTCGAACTCGGTGTTGCGTACAACACACTTTTGAACTATTAAGAAGAAGTGTACTGTTGAAGCTTGGGTTTTTAAAAAATATATGACATATATATGATAATTAAATTATAATATACGTATATATAATTTTCATTTAATTATTTTAAAATATTACAAGGAAATGAATTTATCATTCATGCATACAGACAACTTACTTTCTCTATGCAGAGTGAATTTCATTTCCTATATCCAAACATTATAGATTGTTATATAAACATATATAATAAATATATATTATATTTATATAATGTTTTAAATATGTCATAAGATTGAACCATGATATAATTAATGATAATAATAATTAACTCATTGAAACATACTTGAATAACTGGGCAATTTACATTAGAAATTGTGAAAATAATGAATGTTTGTTTAAAAAAGGGTAGTTATATATTATTAGAAAATACTTTTTTATATTATAAATATGAGTATGATTATTTTATTAGTTATTTAAAATTTTAAAAACATTATATAGCATATTAATTTATGTTCACCGATAAAGGAAACACTAGGTAAGATATTTTTTCTCAATTTACATTCAATTGAGACGTATTTGTTTTCATGCACTTAGTTTATTTTATTTGGTGTAAATAATGGACTTTGAAATGTTATATTATGAATATATATTTATACTCAATATTTTATATGTTTCATTTAATAATATTACTTCATTGAGATTATTATTCAAATGTTTCAAAGTGGTATGAGAGATTTTGGAATGATTAAAGATAATTCTCCTCGAGAACGTTTTTAATGATTATAATTTCAATCTCAGTTACTTTGGTTATTGTTCAATTTATATAGAAATGATAAAATCGTATTTGTGCATCAAATTTATTATATATGGTGTACATACTTCCGCATTTTATTATAAAACCACAATTTATTAATTTATCTTGATATATTTAGTTTCAATTTGAATTATATCTTCTAATGGGGTTTTGTTTAACAGTTATGAAGTGGAAAAGAATTTCATAACACATTTTATTTAAATTTAGTTATACTACTACCTCATTTTTATTAATATTCAATAATTATGGGTAGAATGACTTTGAACATATATTTATGTATTTAAACATATTTATTCATATTTATAGTTGATAAACATAATATACCCATTGATTGATTCTCACTTCACCGTTATAATATTTTAAAGGGTTTACATCATAGTTCCGTTTTGATCAAGATTGTTTACAACTAAATTTCTTTTAGATGAAATTATTTGTTAATTATCTAATAAAACATTTCATTTTCTTCTACAATGGTTATTCAAGATCTTTCTCAACTTATTGTTCCATTTTCCCACTATTTGGTGTTAAATTTTTTTATAAAATGTTTTAAAGAAAAAACTAATTTACCCTCACCTTATTCAAAGAACCTATTTTCTTTTAAAACATTAGTTTCTTAAATTATGTTAAAAATTGTTTATATCATTTTCAAAATGATTTATTAAAAAAATTACCGTTTTTTACCAATGTTTTCATGGGAATCTTCTGGTCTCTATTCAAATAAGGTATTTTTATCATTTTTACCATGAAAAAAAATCATTATTCAATCATACGACATGTGCAGATTTGTCCTCCACCAATTATTTTAAGATTACATATCGTTTTTAAAATGTTACTTTTAAACAAAATTGTTTTCAATAATTATTTTCAATGTGAAGGATATTCAAGATGTTTTTCATTATCACATGGATATTTTCCAGAAGAATTTATTTAGTAGATATTTTATAATATTTCCATTTTCCCATTAAAAAACCCTTTATTTTACTCCACTTGGGATATTTTATATTTATACCATACTTATTTTTCTTCTACATGTTTTATGATTGATTATCCAAAAATTGTATTGAAATTATCTTCCTTGATTCCTTTTTTCACTATAAAATACTAAATTTACTATGATCAACTATCATTGAATTTCCACTATATATCCAAATCATATTTCCAAGAAATGATTATTTCGTAAACCATATACCAATTTTCATATGGTGTTTATATTGAAAATAATTTAATTTTTGGGGAAATATTTATAAATCTATGACTTTTATTCAATAGGGATATTTTATAAATCATATTACATATTTGGATAATTTGATAGGAGTATTTCTTTGGACAAGTACCAAACCAGTGTGGTGTAGTTATAAATAGTCCATCTATGCATCTGTAGTCCCATGAGATGAATTAGAAGGAAAATTTAGAATCATTTTACCCAAGGTAAATCCTATTCTGAAAGGTCTTGACGGTAATGGTTACATGTACCTAGGAAATGTGGAATCTACAAATTACGCATTTCTTTCAATTAGATTTAGGTATTATTCATCCATTAGATTTTTCATCAAAATATCAATGGATTCATTTCCTTATCAGTTCATTGATAAATTGGAATGTGTTTACATTTATAAACTTATAGTATTTACCTTTTCTTATCTATTTATTTGAATGGAATATGTAACCAGTTTTTACCTTTTCATATTGTGTATGAACTTCTTTCTCAATTTTTTGATTATATGGAATGTGTGTTCAGTTATTTATCATTTCTTAATTACTATTCTCATTGATTAATTATTGATTATTTTATACAATACACTTACTGAGAATTTTAGATAAACTGTATTATGTTTCCTTTCCCTAGGAATCGAAATTTGTTTCTAATAATGATATTCAAGGTGCCCTAGATGGAATAAAGTTATCCTTGAAAGAATAACATTTTGTTCTAACTTCTGTATTAATTTGTAATACATAACTCATGTATGTATTTTTTTTACCAAGAGTACAAATATTATCAGTACTTTGGTGATTCATTTGTTGTAATTATTCTAATGTATTATTAGGATACACTGGTTATAGGATCTCTCGGGTTGGGTCACTAGAGTTCGTATCAAATGAAGTTTAATGGAAACCTTGGGAACGAGATTTAGGAAAACATAGATTAGAGAAAATATCCAAATGGTGTAATTTGAGGATAAGTACATAAGAACATCCTAGAGTTCATGGAAGGGGTATATTATGTGGTTATTACTAATAATACATACGTATCTTGATACTGCAGGTAAATGAGGTTCTAGATCATATGTACCTAGGTGTAACAATTCAAACATGGTACATCGGTCCTAACACGAGTGTAACCTAGTGAAAAAATGTGGGCCTTAATACGCTCTTCGTTTGGCACTCCTAGGGGATTGGATCTGTATAATTCATATATTCATTAAAAATATGTTTTGAAGGATTTGAATAGATATTGACAATGAATAAACTGGGTGAGGCTAGAGGTGTCATAGATTGAATATAATATATCAACATTTAGATATTCTAAAACTGATTATATGGATGTTAAAATATGAAAATTGATTCCAAAAATATATGTTTTGGTTTTAGGGCATTCCATCCTCTACAGGATGAACTCTATACCATAGAAAGAATAATTTTGAAATAAATACATGATCAATTTAAGTATCAAGGGTGTATTGAAAACATTATTCAAAATATATTTTGTGATTGACTTTTTTAAGGATGTTAATCATATTTATTTAAAAAATTATTTTAATATTAATTTCGAAAAGGACAAACATTATGGAGGGTGACAACTAATCATGTTCATTAAGGCCACATGTCTTTCTCTAATGATCTAAGGATGCTAAGTGTTTTACACCAACCACTGACCTACACGATATCTTGGTTAATATTTGATAGTGTTTAGTTGATAAATTTGATTGATAAATATAAATGATGAACAAATAATATAAATTATTAGGTTTAGAGATTAATGTCTTTAACATATTGGCTTTGGTGAATTGGTACATAAAAATGTAATGACCTTTCACTCTATTATGGGCCTTATGATCTATTAAATTTTTATTTTAGAGCTTTAATAATAAAAGTTCAGTTTTAGATATCCATTTGTTGATGTAAGGGATGAATTGGAAATTAATAAAAGAAAAATAAAAGGATGAAATTCTGTTTACAAAAATATATCATGTAACTATATTTCCTCAAATTATTTGGTAGTAAAATAATTACTTAGCATTAGGAAAATGATAATTTTCTTCCTAATACAATGATTTTTGATGAACCAATGGTATCCTAAGACATCATAGATTTATTGATTTGAGGAACTAAATATATTATTTATCATTATGTTATTTGGGAATGATTAACTAAATCACGCCCTATATATATATATATATTCATTTACTCCATGTATGTATATTTACTTTCCACAAATTATCACCAACTTATAGACTTAGTTAAATGTTATTTAATGGGACCTTTATACTTCTTATTGTATAATTTAGTGAGGATTTCTTATGAACCCTTATTACAAATTTGGATTTAAATAATAGGAAATATCACATAATCTATTTCCAAAATCAGGTTATAATTGAGTGGATACAATTTAAAAAATATGGAGAGAATGTGACACCCAAAAATTCTAATGTAATAACATTATATTCGATGGCCTCTTCGAAATGAAACACCAAGAAATTAAGGAAATATAGTCTTCTAATACTTTAAAAAATATTTAATATATAAAATAATTTTAATATAATTTATATATATCAATTCAAGTGATAATGAGTTATTATACATCACATTCAGCGATGAGTTTATTCAATAGATTGAATTGCATGCAAGACCAAGCTTTCCTGAACAATAATATATTATTAAAATATTAAAATATTAATAGAATAATATAATAATATATAAACTAGAAATTATTAGTTTTATTAACTATAATATGAAAATATATGGTTTCAAAAAATATAAAATTTGTTCATATGTTACAAACTAATTACAAATGAATATAAAAAACAATTGGAAATAAAGGTAATATTTTATGGAAAAATATTTTTATGATCACAAAGAATTTTCATCCTAATAAATTAAGTTAAATAAAATTAATTAATTATAATAATGAAATATATATTTTATATAATGAATATGTTTTAAAAATTAATCCAATATATTTGATAAGCATTAGATAAGAACAAACACAATATTTCACAAAAAACATAAATTTTTATAAAGTAACTTTTAACACATTTTTAATGTCAAACCTATCTAAAATTAATTTTTTTTTGTATTATTTAAGATTATATATGTCAAATTAAACTTAATATTTTAAATATAATCATTAAAATAATGATAGGGTGAATTTTTAGTATTTTTCAATGATGTTTCATTTTTTATGAGTTGTCGAAAATACAGAATTTTTACTTAAAAATACTTTTTATTACTTATTTATAATATTAAATAATAATTTAAAATTATTTTAAAGTATAATGAGATGTTTTTATATATTTTAATCAAATTTACATCACTGGAATAAATTTCACTTTGATATTCAATATAAAATCTTATCTAACTTTCGAACAATTTATTTTGAAAACCTGCATTGTTGTCCCTTAAAAAGAATTAAATTTAAATTAATTTCATCTAATTATATTATTGGCATTTTGAAAAATGGATTCCATAATTGGAATCAGAATAATTTATATTTTATAATAAGTTCAACTTAGTTTTTTACCAAAAATATTTGTGAAAGTATTTAAAAGGAAAAACGTAAAATTAACCTTAACAGTAGACTAAACCTTTAGACTGAGGGATAAAATGACCAAGAAGGATATGAGAAATCCGTATTATGGAAATATTAAGACCATATACTCCATTTTTTATAATTTATTCTAATATAAAATCTACATGACATGGGAAAAACGCTGGTGGAATTCCATTTTCAAAATTTAGAAGAGTGCCACACCTCCTTTGTATCTCCCCGACCAAATAAGCCCGAAGCCGGTGTATAATTTTGTTACATTTGTATGATTATAATAAATCATATCCCAAAATAAAAAATTAGTTTATTATTTTTTAAGAGACTAGATACATAAATAATACATATAATACATTGGGAAAATAAAATAAAACATGATACAATATAGAATAAAATAAATTGCAACCTTGAAAGATCAATAAATGATATCTTCTTCATAACCTCAGGAAGGAAAAAATGATAGGGGTGAGATCAAATTATAAATAACGATTAAATATATAATAATAATTAATCAATAAAAATATAATAATTATAAATTAGACATAAATAATATGGCATGGTAAATGATTGAAAACGCATGCCATTAAGAAACAGAGAATGAATGTGCATCTATAACTTTTTTCAAAGTGATTTCCTCATGGATATTAATAACTGAACAATGAATAAAGTGATTGATTATTATTTTTAATTCAGTTATATAACATATGAACCATCATACCATTGAGTTTATTTAAGTCTATAGGTATAAACCGGCCTGGTTATGTCTTGGAAAAAATCACAAAGGGTGTGTCACCAACAGTTTTGTCTCATGAGACCTGTCGATGTATTGATGTGTTATAGAAAGACCCTACCATCAATTAAATTAAAAATAATTATCATATAAATATTCAATTACCAGAAAATATTCCTTATAAATTTCCATATTGATTATATGATACAAATTCATAAATACTTCCTCAGTTAAAATAACATTAAAAATAAACACTTTATGTAAAATAGTAAACGACTATGAAAATAATCATATAAATGGAAAAAGAAAATGGATATTTAATAGAATTAAAATTTAAAATGGAGAATTATCTAAATTGGTCAGTATACACATCCCCTAATAAATATTATGTGTTCATCATCAGTTAAGTCTCAATGAAATGGAAATTGAGACAAAGTACCTTAATACTTTGTAATCAATCAAATTGTATGACCAAAATTCAATAACTATCAAATGATTAATTTAATAACATTAATATAAGTGAATGATGTTATTATTTATCAAATTAAAATATAAATAAAACGCATAAAATAAATAAGTGGTGAATAATGGAAATAGAACACGAATAAAAGTGTTTTGAGAAACCCCTTACCTATTGTCCAAATGTGTTTTCAAATGAACTTAATGTCATGGATTGTCAATTTAAATCTAGAAATAATTTATTAAAGAACCTTATCTACGTGTATTTTATTTATTATAATTTAATTATACTTATTTATGCCTTTTTATTATTTATACGATACAAACTTATCCTTAAGATCATTTATTTCCTTGGTTTTCATGATTGGTTCACTTGTATACATGTAATGATATTCGTGTAAATGGATATAATTCCCCAGAATTGTAATTAAATAAAATAAATGAGAATAAATATGTGTAAATTGTAATAAATATAATTTGTTTATATGGTCTTATTGTGAATCATGGCATAATGTATTTAGTGATAATCATTTTTCTCATTTTTTGTGGGTTTTGATCACATTGAACAAGTTTCATTCAATTATTTAATGTCATGTGTATAAAATGGTTTCAGAACATTAAATAACAGATAATAAATATTTTATAATTCTTTTCAACCATAAATGTGGTATCATGAATAGTTATTAAGGAGAAATTATAGAATGAATTTTTTTTTCATCCAGGATGTTTGTAAATCGACACCTCTTGGACGATGATTTCATTTTTAAAATAAAAGAAAGAGAGAGTAATGAGATTGATGATGTATCTTCCATTTACATTATATAATTCTAGTATATATATTATAATGTATTTATCATTATCATTTGTATATATTAGGTGAGCATAGAACAATAAATAAAGAAGGTACTTAAAAAGAAAAATAAAACGAAAAGGGAGAGGATGTTACATCTTGGATACTCCTCCTTGAGAATCTCATCAAGGGGACTGATTTTTTAGTATTGATATGAAAAAGAGATCTTGGAAATGGAGAGTTACTAGTTAAGAGTATTTGGAATGAAATTTGAGGAGCTTAAAGGATTATATTATTGAATAGAAGAGGGAGTGAGGGCGGATTTTTATAAACGAGGAGATGAGTGATTTCTCAATTTTTTTTGCATTTTTTTATTATTTTTCTCAAAAAAATAGTATTGATTTTTGTGACAATAAATGGTGAAATGTTCATGTGTTTCTAAACCAATGGAAATTTACGTCATCCATGACTCAAGCATGATTCAGAAATTTATTTATATACCATATTTTGTAAATTATCAAATTTCACTATTCACCAATAATTCAAGTATTTCAAAAAAATGCCCAAAAATTTTCCATAACCATTTTTAGATGTGTATAATCAAAAAATGAACTCAATTTTATGAAAATAATTTTTTAAATATGAAAAATTTAATTTTTAGTTACAAAAATGTTTTATTAAAAAAATATAGATATTAAAATTATAGCTGAGTTTATAAGACCATGAAAAATTATATAAGGTATCATTAGATTATCCGAAAATCATAGGAAAACAATTTATTAATTTAAGAATTTATGTTATGAAAATTAACTATCATATTAATAAATTTATTAGTTACAAAATTTCAATTAAATATTTATTGCTCAAAAAATACCAACCCTTAATTATTAATTTTTAAATTATTCATTTTAATTTATAAGGTGCCTAAATTTTATTTCTACATTCATGGGTGAGGTTACTATTCATAAGTTTCATATAAAAATTAATAAGGAAAAAGTACTATTCCTAAGGTAATGTTAAAATTCACGAAAATTAAGTTGATTCTATTGGACTCAATATATTTTACTAAACGCAACAGTGTGTGTCAGTTTTTTGAAATTAAAATCAAAAAAGCTGAAAATTTTTGTTTAATTATTAGGTTTCAACTGTCTCCAATAATTTTTTTTTGTTTTACTAAGAGGTAGTGTTTTCTGCATAATAAGCAATCTAATGAATTAAAATTATTTAAGAAGATACATAGCATAAAATCATGGGGTGTCATATTAATAGTGAATATATTGATAACATAATTTAGTATTTATCAAAAAAAAATTAACAGTTACAATTTATATAATTATTTAAAATAAATAAATAAGTAATCTATTGATCTAATACGTATATTAATATTATAATATTCTATTACATAAAATAATATTGTAAAATAATATTTTTTTAGAACACTAATTAATTAATATGATTGCTAAAATTATAATTATTTATAAGAATTTATATTAATTAAAAAAATAATTTTTAATTTCTATTTTTCATAACATAATGTATTTAAAATTGTAAAACCAATTACAAGGGTTTTACTTTATTCCCCCCTCAATAGAATTACGTGCTCATAATTTGAAATAGCACTTCGAAAATTGAAGGTTGATACATGAAAATTCCTTTGAAGGAAACCCACATCAGAAATAGGGTTAATAAAATACCCAACTAATATAGGATAAGGAAAATGAGTTGGTCACCACAAAAATTATGCATCTTAATGGGGCTATATTATTTGGAAGAAAAACCTGGACATAAAAGATAAATAAAAATATCACGTTATTATGGTAACAGATAGAGATCATATTCAAATGAATGTTGATTACAACAAACTATAAACTACTATAATGGAAAACAATTCATTGATAATATAAAATATTATGATAATAGGACAACATTTTATTTATGACACATTTCTATGAGTTGAAGAATTATTCCACTTTATAAGAGTACAAATTTACATTTCAATTACATAAAAAAATATATCCTTTGATTGCACCTTGAACTATCTATACATCATCTCTAAGAATAGGTTGAATCATGTGGTGAAGAAATACATGAAACTCTAAAACCTCATGCAATGATCAACTTAATCAATTTATAAATAGTTATTTTTATTGAAAATATAATGATCCAACATTTCAGAAAAGAGGTCTGTGAATTTCAAATATGAACATATCATTATTCATTAATCAACATGAAGAAAATCTAGATTTTCACATTCCTGAAATGTTAATAACCTTATCATGTGTCCTATTGAAATATGGTATTATCTCAAATTACTATAAAACTTTATTGGAAACAAACTTTCTTCCAAATTCTTTAAGAATGGAACATGTTATTTGATATATTCCATAAAATCCAAATGTGTTGTAAAATTAATCTATGATAGCATATACCTCCTGTTGACAAGTCAATAATCAGTTCCAAGGAAATTAGTACTTATCAAAATGAATAATTTCTTTATCATTATGTCAATATCATAAATATATTAATAGTCTTCTTTCCCTCAATTATGTGTTTTCCAAAGAGTTCAACATTCTATGTAATATACTTTCTTAGTAACATTCAATATATGGTCTCCAACCCTTAATGAAAAAGTATTTAAATACAATCCTAAAATATTCCATAATTTTAATAACCAGTACATAGATGATAAAATATTCAAATTTCATAATTCTTGAATAGAAATATTAATTATTCCACTTCATCTATAAAAGTAGAATAAATTGATCATTATCCAATAAAATAATTTGGGGAATAAACATTTGATTCTTCAGACATTGATTCACATTGTTTCACATCTCCTCATAGTTGAATCATTGTACATTGGGAACCTTTTTCTTACCCATGCCATCATGATCATGGTTTTTTCTCCACACTTATAAAAAACTCCCATTCCCTTTAATCATTTTCTAGGGTGATTCTTTCTATATTTATCACATGTGGGAAAACACTTCATTCCATTATCTCATTTATCCATCTTTTTATCTTTCATCCTTTTCATCTCTTGCATCCCTAAAAATCCATATGACTTAGATAATTATTTACTTATCTTCTTAACACATTATACTATTTATTAATATGATGATGATTTGTTGGATACTATTTCCCTTTGAAAATTTGGCTTAAGAACCTAAAATATATGATCAATATTACTCTTGTCATCATATTTATTAGTAGATTTCTCATTCCTTCTACTAGGTTCCATTTATAAACAATGTAATATACTATATTAGCTCAAAAAATTAGGAACATTCTATAACTCTAAACATGGTATAGAACATAACATAAATTTATGGATTATAAATCATAGAACTATATACTTTGGATACATTGGAAGCATAAATAATTCACAATAGTATATATGAAAAATGTGATTTATCCTAAGAGTATCCCCTAGTATTTGAAAACTAGGTATGTTGTAATGCTTGTTTTCGTGTCCCAGGTTACCCTGAGTCAATATCGTAACAACACATGATAGTTGTTATCCTTAGGTACATCTGTTCCCGAACCACATCCACTTGTAGCATCCAGATAGGGATGTATTTACTAGGAAGATCCACATAATCTATACCTAAAAAATATTATATGATGTATTTCTATAATTATCCACAATTTATATCTTAGTATTTTTCTCCCTATTCAATGTTTTCTAAATCCAATTCCCATGGATTCTACTAAACATCCTCTAATACCATCAATAACATCCCAACTCCAGAATCTCGAGCCAATTCCTTATTTTATTACACTAGTATGATAATAAGGAAACATATCATGAAGTACCAGTAAGTTTAAATGTCTTTATGAAACTAGATAAATACATGAATCCAATAATACATTGGAAAACAAAATAAAACATAATATAATATTAAATTAAGTAAATTGCATCCTCGAAAGCTCATTAAATGGTATCTTCTTAATATCACGGGTAAGTAAAACAAATGAATAGGGTGCAATAAAATGTTCACTAAGTACTTCATATATATGAAAAATTAATCAACAATAAGTTCATTATAATCACGTAGATATAAATAATATGGCACGGTGAATTATTGAAATCACACGCAAATAATAAATTGAGAATGAAAGTGCATACATATATTTTTTCATAGAAAAAACCTCATTGACATTAATAAATAAATAATGATTAAAGATAATTATTATTAATTAGATATTATTTATTTAGAACATGAACTATCATATAATCTAGATGTTTTATGTTTGTGTGTAGAAACCTATGTGATTAAGTTTTAGAAACAAACTCGAAGGGTTTGTTGCCAAATTTTTTGCCTCATGAGGCATGTAAATGAATAAAGGGGATATATTGTGCACCACTAATCAATAGATGTCAATAAAATTTTTATAAAAATATTTAATTCATGAAAAATATTCCTTATCAATTTTTGTTTTGAGTATAGGATACATATTCATCGGTACTTCTTCAGTAAAAATATAATTCAAAATAAACACTATATGTAAATTGGTATACGAGTTAAAAAATAATCCTATCCATGACACAATAATATGAATATTTAATATAACATTTATTTCAATGAAAAATGATAAAAAAGGGGCATTAAATAGACCTCATAATAAATATTATGTGTGCAATACCAAGTTAGTCTATGGAATCGAAATTGAGACAACGTCCCTTACCACATTATAATCAATCAAATCGTAGGAAAAAAATTCAAAATCATAAAATGAATAATTGAATAACATTAATATAAAGTGAATAATGATATTATATAAACAAATCAATATAAATACACCAAATAAAAAAATAAGCGGCGAACAATGTAAATCTCACAAAAATAAAAGTGATTTGAGAAACCCCTTACCATATGTCTGAATATGTTCTTCAGTTGATCTTTATGTTCTAGATAGTAAAATTCGATTAATTAATTATTTCATAAAATTATATCCATATATTTTATTTATTATAATTTCATTGTGTTCAATTATGTAACTTTCGATTAGTTATACGATACAATTTTATCGCTCAGGATCATTTTTTACCTTTTGTTTTCATGATCGGTTAACTTGTATACAAGTAATGATGTTTATGTAAAATGGTTATAATTCACAAGAATTGTCATTGTAGGAAATTAGTAAGTATTAAAAAATTAAATTTTTTACAAATATCATTAGCATATTTTTTATTATGATGAATCATTATTTAAGATAATTAGTTATAATCGTCTAACTTAATTTTAGCTGTTTTTATCACAATGAACTTGTTTCGTTTCATTATTTAATATTAGGTATATATAATTTTTAAAGAAAAGTAAATAATAGATATGATATATTTTGAAATATGGTTCAACCGTAAAAATGGTTTCATGACCAGTCATGAATACAAAATTAGATAATGATTGTTCATCGCCCACGACGTTAGTAAATCGATACCTCCCGATGATGATATCATTATTACAATAAAAGAGGGAGTTGTTAAGGATAATGATGATGTATCTTCAATTAAAAAGATATAATTACAGTATATAAGTGATAATTTAGTTATCATTATCATTTGGACAGAGTAAGTGAGGATAGAAAATTAAATATTGAAGGAACTTGAAATGAAAAAGAAAATGAAAAGGGAGAGGATGTTACCTCTTGTATACTCCGCCTTGATAATATTATTTAAGGGGTTTGATTACAGTCTATTGGAAAGGCCAAGATCTTATGGACATGGGGAAGAACTAGGTAAGAGTATTTGGGTTGAAAATTTAGAAGATTAAAGGCTTAGAGTAGTGAAGAGAAGAGGGAGTGAGGTGTGTCTTTTTTAGTGGAGGAGAGGAGTGATTTCTCAATATATTAATCACTATTTTAATATTTTGATCAAGGAATGAAGTAGTACTGATTATTAAGACTAAATATAGTACAATTTTTATTACAGTTCTAACCAATCTAAATATACATAATCCATTACTCAAGCATGATGTTGAAATTCATTTATTTAGCATATTTCATAAATTATCAAATATCACTATTCCCCAAAAACTCAAGTATTTCAAATAAATAACATAAATACATACTACCAATTTTAAGATGTGCATAATCCAAAAATGAACTTCATTTTAGGAAAATAATTTTCTATATATTAGAAATTTAAATTTTAATTAAAATCGTTATTTACTCAAAATATACAGATTTTCAAATTATAACTCATTTTATAACACCGTAAACATTTTCTATGGTCTCACTAGATTAACCCTAAATCACAATACATAAAACCCGTGATTCAAAAATAAATTCTATTAAAATTAATTTTCATAAAATAATTTATTAATTATAAAATTGTAATTAAATATTTATTGCTCACAAAAATACAAACACTTAATTAATAATTTTTAAAATATTCAATTTCATTTATAAGGTTCCTACATTTTATTTATCCATTCATCGATGAGGTTACTATTTAGAAGTGTCATAATACTATCCATAAGGGTACATTATTATTCGTTAAGTTAAGTTACTATTCAACAAAAATTAAGTTGATTTTATCAGTCTCTTAATGTCGTACAAAATGAAACAATGTGTGTCCGTTTTAAAAAATTCAAATCATAGAATTTTAAAAATTAAGTTTAATAACTAGGTTATAACTATCTCCAATTATAAATTATTATTTCAGAGAGACTTTTTTTTCATTTACAATAATCTATCAAATTAATTGAAATTATTTAAGAAAAAACATACCATAAAATCTGGGGGAGTCATATTAATAGTGAATATACTCATAACATAATTTAGTATTTATCAATATAATTTTAAAAGTCAATATATATTATTAATTAAAATATTTTATTCAATAATATATTGATAAAATACATATAATCATATTAAAAAATCATCTAAAAAAACAGTGTAAAATAGTATTTATTTTTTAGAACATTAATTAATTAATTTTAATGATATAAATTGTAAATATTTATTATAATTATTATTAATTCTAACACTCAAATTTAAATTTAATTTTTTCATAAATTAATTTATTTAAAATTATAAATCAAATTACTTGTGTTTTACATTATTCCCCCTTAATGGAATTGCATCCTAATAAATTGAAATTGCACTACAAAAGTTAAAGGTTGATTTTTGAAACTTCCCTTGTGGGAATCCCACATCGGATTAAGGTTTAAAAAATATCCTCTTAAAAGAGGTTAAGGGAAATGAGGTGGTCACCATAATAATTATTCTTCCAAATTTTGTGACATTAGTTAAAAGTAAAAACCTAGACATAGAAGAAACAACAAACTATGATGTTCTCATGTAATGTGATAAAGAACATATCCAGATGAAAATTTATTATTACAATAGTATAAAATACTATAATGAAGAAAATTCATTGATACTATAAAAAATTATGATAATAGGGAAAAATGTTATTTAAGACTCTTTTCCCTGAGTTATAGAATTATTTCTATTTATAAGAGTATAAATATATTTTTCTATTTTAGAAACACAATCTTATCCTTTAATTTCTCCTTAAACTATCTATACATCAACTCTTAGCACATGATGAGTAATATCATGAATTAATACATTAACCGCTAAAACATTATATAATTATCAACTTAATCTATTCATAAATGGTTAAACATTAAAAAATATAATTATAAAATATACTAGAAAGAAGGTCACTGAATTTCAAAGATGAACTTATCCTTATCCCTTAATCAACATGAAGAAACTCTAGATTTTCACATTCTGAACATGTTAATAACTTCATCATGTATCCTCTTCAAATATGGTATTAAATTGAATTACCATAAAACTGTGTTTCAGACATTCATGCTTCCATATTCCTTATGTAAGATACATTTTATTCGATATATTATTTAAATAAAAAAGTGTTGTCAAATCCATTGAAGATAACATATACTACTTGTCGACAAGTCAATAATCATACCCACAGTAGTCAGTATTGGAGTTGGTGTCCAAGAACAAACTGTTTGTACTTTTCTTACATGGATATTTAATGTATTATAATATTAAACATCCTATTACACATTGTTCATTGTTTTGAATGACTGTAATCTAATAATGCCCTAGAGTATTGGTCGCGTTAATAAGGTCATAGAAGTTCCATCCTATGATGAGAAACTTTAAGTGATATAAACATATTTTTAAATATAGTTAAATGGTTGGATGAAATAGTATAATGGGACCCATAGCATATAGACCATTAGGTACAAGTATTCATATGAAGACGAGACTTCTTCTCATGAAGTTTGCACATGGTAATCTCCAAGAAGTGAGATTAGGAGAACCGACCTAGCTGTAGGAATTTATTTTTTATTTTTGTCATTGAATATTCCTATCTTTGAGCATGTGTAACAGTCCTTAGAAATTAATATTATTATAAATAAAATTCATGACTTTTGCACTTATACTTTCTAACAAGAAATATCACGCCATATGTTGGTTAGAAGTAGGGTACATTTGGTGCATCATGAATGACATGTTATTAATGGATAAGCCATGGGAGTACTTCCCCTTCTATTTATAGAAGTTGATATCTTGACCCTTGATTGAAATAAAACTGTCACACTAAATTCCATGGACATGGTGTAACACAGAGTTAATTTCATGTAGTCAAATAATGATGTATCAAGCGTATAGTTTGACGAAACTATCATAAAACCTGGTTGATGAGATATTATGATAAAGAGACTATATTAAACTTAGATCATTCATATGTGGATTTAATAATTGTGACTTTATGTTATTTATTTTGGGAGCCTTGACCCATTTCTTGATAATAATCTAGGCATTTAAGAAATCCTACCAAATTCCAATGAGAATGAATCATAGAGGGCCACACACTAAGTGATTTGTGTGGTCTCGATTAAATTCTATTTGAATTTAATTAATGTAATAATATTATTCTGATGCCCGAGGAATAATTTTATTCAAGTTAAAATGATTGCATTGATTAAATAAATATTATTTACCCAAATTGTGAATAAAATTTAATTATTTATATTTTGAAAAATTAATAGATATTTAGTTACAATTTTTTCAATAAAAATATTTATTTAAGAGAATAAAATATTTTATTTGGGTGTTCAATTAAAAGGAGAAAATTTCAAATAGACCAAGACCATGTCCATTGATATATTAACTATTTACAAGTCGGTGAATAATGTTTATCCATTTGGCATAAGAGGTAGTAACAATAAAATTATTATTATGTGGAACATGATTTCATTTATGGTTATCTTTTGAGCTATTTTGTGCACCACAAATAATGGTGTCATTATTGTTATTATGTGGAATGTGTTTTCACTAAAAGATATGATTTCATTTTGTTGTGGTTTCATAATTAATTATTGTAACTGGAACCCCATGTCAATTAATAGGTAGGTACATCTATTGTGCCAAACTCTAGTAAATAAAGAAATTTTGAGCTAAACATTTTCTCTCTCAACTTCTCTCATCAATCCCACTATGAAATGTGTTATTTTCTTCAAGATGGATGAATGAGAAATAGAGAACGATCGACACAATACATTCTCTTTGATTCACTTCTACCAGTAAAATGAGTGGCACAGTTTAGAGACCATTGGAGCACATGTGGATTACCACTAGGGGGAATATACTTTGGATCCTCATGAGCGTAATAATGACAATATGTAAGGTTCATTCCCGATGATCAATAATCCTCGACAAAGAAGGCACCAAAGACCCGGGTATTTAATTTCTTCAAAAATTAACAAATTAATTATAAACATGTTGTGAAAAGTAATCTTACTCCAATCCAGAACTATTCTTACATTTGTATAATTCTTTGATTCTAATATGTGGATACTAGAATTCACCATCATATTGATCCCATATTTGTTATCAATTATGAAAAAAGAAAAGATTTCCCCTCCAAAACAGTACACTACCACCGCGTCTCGATCCTAGAAGTGGTATCAAAGGGGTCACATCATCGTTTATAATTATTTAAATAGTTCATGGATGATTTTTCATTTAATAATTTAGTTTTTCAATTCCTTTTTAATAAATCTTTTAATCTGAATTTCTATATCTATTATTCATATTTTCATTTCTCACAGCCCTAATAGAAACAGATAATTTTTTTTATTAAAATTAAATCATGGATCTCATCAGGAAGAACCTATGATTCTATCTAGGTCACATGATAGTACAAGTCATGTATTCATATTTAAACATTGGTTAAACTATTATACAAGCTGGGTAATAATGATTACACACTATATAGTTGTGTTCAATGCATCATGAGTATTTATTGAATTAGTCCAGCCATGTGAATTAATGAATCATGGAGTAGTTAATTTTTACACCATGTGTTGACCAAGATAAACCAGTGCACGGTTAGTGACATTTCACATTGTCTGGCCCACTAGACATGGCGTGTAGTCTCTTCTAATCAAGGGCCAACCCATGTATCCCATACACGGTTATGCCAACCAGTAACTATGTAACCTATAGAAAACATGGTGTGTGGCCCACTGAAAACATCGTGTACTCCAAGATTTCTGAAGTATATCTTACACACAGAGTCCCTAGGTATGTACTTTGGATAAAACAAAGAAGGTAGTACACACTGTGTAGTCGGAATTACACGCCATGTACTTTACAAAATTACACAGAATAAAAAATTTAATGTTTATGTAATAATCAGGAATAGATATATTGTAGATTCAAATGTATGATCATTGTGTTTCCTCTATGGTTATGTATAATAATCTTAGGGAAATTTAGTAAAGGGTTGGGATAAAAGGATTAAATAATTAATGATAATAATTAATCAATTCATGCATGATTTATCTTAATAATAACGATTAAATAATTGAATGAAAGTTTTATTAAATGCACAATTTAATGCATGTATTTGGATGATCATGATCTAGACTAGGCATTTCTATGAGATTGGATTCTATTTAATTTATCTAAAATTAATATTGTGGGATTGTGTGCCTCTCTACTCATTAATATGTAGGGTCTATGTGACCATGGTTTTTTAATGAAAACCCATATTTTTACTCCTCGCCTATTTGTGAGTTAAATATCATATGTAATGGATGGATCTACTATGCTTGTGGAGGTAGTTTAAGTAAGGATTCTGGGTGAAACCCATCCAATGAGATATAATATTTGACAAGTGGATATTGCAGACAAGAACCATAAATGGTTCAAGGAGTTTATCCACAAGGATAGTGGTTAGTTTATCACCCTTTAGATAAACTAACAATTATAAAACCTCATGATCACGACCTTTACATTATTTTATTTTTTTAGTCGCATGTTTTTCCATTATTTAGGTATTATCTCGACTACAAAATTAAATAATTAACAACTATAGAAGTTGGATATAAAATAAAATAGTCGTATTCATATATATTATCAAGACATATTTAGTCACTTATTTATGTTACACCTAATATAAAAAATCATGGGATAAAGATAATTATAAAAATTACACATAAGAGATAAAAATCCCTCAATAAAATATTAAGTCAGACTAAGCCTTCCAATACATGATTAGTGAAAAGACTCAATAAAACTACGTGTTTGACCATCCCATGATGGGAAAAATACATTTATAAATGAATATCTTATGAAAATTTTGAGTTGACTTAAATAATTTATATCAAGAGGAGTATCCCTTTATATACATGGTGTAAATTTGGAGGCAAATGTTGAATATATCCATGATAGATATCAGTTTTAGGGAGTCTACTAATTTCATCAAGGAGCTGTAAGCCCATAGATGGAATAGACCTGGCCACCTAAATACCTTCAAATAGATTAACCAACCCTGGTTGGGGTTATAAAAATGGGAATATGGATCCTTTACACTATAGTTTCATAGTAACTAGAAATTCAAAATTCAATGGTGAGGCCCATTGGGACTAGAATAAATAGTAGGAGACTTAATAAAATAAATTTATTATTTCTTATAAAATGTAATCAATAAAGTACTAATTATTAGATCCTTTAATTATAGAATATAAAGTAAAAGGTTTCAACTACATTATCCCTATGATCAATAATGGATAAACACAACATCCTCACCAGAAGAAACTTCTTGGAATGTCTTAGATGCCTTTGGGTAATTCTACACCTTGAATGGAAATCTTACATGCTGGAGACCTCATTACAAGATATACATACACAAGAGGTGAGTTATGAAGTGTTCCTAGTATATGAAAAACATATGAATGCTATTGTCAATGATCAATGTTTGATGTTGTCATCAAGTAGTGTGAAATCTGGAAGTCTCATGAAAACATGGGAGAATATATCATGCTTGAGAACCTCTAGCAACTTTACCAAGAGAGAGAAAGATTAGAATGGTTCAAAATATCCACGGAACTTGTTCAGAGTATTGTTGGAGAGGATTCCCCACTTGTGCTGGATGTAGTCAAGCTCATTGGATATACTGAGAAACTATAGGTTCTAGGGTTTAAACTCCCTGATGAAATGGTTTATGATCTCATTCTCACATCACTCCCTCACAACATCATTTTTTTAATTTCAATATGAACAACATTACGAAGCCTCTATCATATCTTCATATCCTACATCTTCATGTGGATGAAGGCATGAAGTGAAAAAAATGTATATCCTTATGGTGAATAAGATGAAAGGGAAGGCAAAGTGGATAAATCCCATATCATCTTCACAACCTTCTAAGAAAAGGATTGTCAAAGTGGATAAAATGGTACATGAAACTTTTTATTTCACCTAAGGAAAAAGGACCCTTGGAAGAAACGTTGCACTTAGCTAAAGAACCAAGGGGAATCTTCATATGCATTTTATATCATGTAAAATTTATCAGTTTCTACAAATTGGGTATTAGATATGGAATTTGGTCTTTACAGATGAATCAAAATATAGGAACCAAGTTGATTCATGAAATTTGACCAATGGGACATAGATCTATGAGCACCCAACAGATCAATGATTATTGTTGTACCTATCGGGGACTACCACCTCATGTTGTTGACTAGGATGATCTTGGTATTAAAAGGATTTTATTATGTTCCTTATATAACCAAAAACATTGATTTTATATCCATACCAGATACATATGTATTTATTTTCATGTTCAGAAATCAATGATTCTTCTTTTATAAAGATAATATTTTTATTGGTAAGGCACATTTATAAAATGGTGTTTATGTGTTGGATTACACAAACCAAGTAATTGAAATAAAAAACAAAGTTACTTCACATGACGTATACCACACCCAACTTCGGAATCACCTGATAGGTCATGTAAATGGGAAATTTTTGCAAAAGTTACATCAAGATGGATATTTAGATTATTTTGAAATAAACCAGCTCGTGTATGTCATGAATGTTTACAAGGAAAAATGAAAAAAAAATCCTCATTTAGTGGCAAAGGTGAAAGGGCCAAATAACTTCTTGACAAGCTTTATAATGATGCGTATGGACTATTTTCAATTTATGAAACAGGTAGGTACTCATACTTTGTAACTTTTTCTAATGATTTAAGTAGATATGGATATATCTACTAAATTAGGTATAAGTAAAAGTATTTTTATAAGTTCAATGAATAAAATAATAATATTGAGAACCATATTGGTAAGAAGATTAAGAAACTTCACTTAGACTGAGGTGGAGAATATCTTAATCACTAAATCATTGATTACTTATGGGATTTTGAGAACATATCTCAAATCACTCATCTATATACACCCTAATGGAATGGTGTAAATGAAAGGAGGATAAACAAATTGTTGGACATGGAAAGATCAATGATGAGTCAAGTAAGTATTACATTATCCTTTTGGGGTTATTCATTACAAACAACAACCCACGTACTAATCCAAGTACTAAATAAGTTGAGAAATGGTATTCCGTATGAGATTTGGAGTAGAAGAATATCAATGCATTAAAATTTTCATGTTGGGATAAGTGAACCATTTGTTATGGAATCTTTAGGTAACAAACTCTCACCCCCATAGAAAAATTTGAACCTTTATAGGATATCCCAAGGAAATAAGGTGATATTGCCTATAAAACTCCACAGAAAAAAGTTATTGTTGCAAGACACACCATATTCCTTGAGAGGGAACACATCTTCAAAATATATCATAGGATAAAGATAGACATTGATGAAGACAGGGAACAGTGTATACAAGAGTTGGTACAGAAGAAGATTCTACAAATCCACGTGGAATAAATATCTATTCCATAGAAAAATGTATTGTGTAGGATTAAATGAGATATTAGAGAACCAAAATAGTACGATTTTTTAGTTACCGGGGATGGTGAATCATTATTAGTTTATAATAATTATCCACTAAACTAAAAGGAAGGGGAAAGTGGAACAAATGTTTCTAAGTGTCCCAAAGCCATGATATCTGAAATGGATTCCATGTACCAAAACCACGTCTAGATTTTGGTAGATCCTCTAGTAGATGTATAGATTTTTGGTTTCAAATGGGTATTCAAGAAGAAACTAGACATAGAAGGAAAAGTTAGTTCCTATAAGGAATGACTAGTGGAAAACGGGTTTAAATAAAGTTAAGGAATTTACTACGATGAATCATTTTCACTAGTTTCAATGATGAAATCCATAAGAATTATATTGACCGTTTTAGCTTACCCTGGATATGGGATTTGGAAAATGGATGTCGAAAATCATTCTTTAATGTGAACCTTCAGCAAGATGTATGTATGAAACAACCTAAAGGGTTTGTGACTCCAATGGATTACAATAAGATATTCAAGTTTTAAAAATCCATTTATGGATTAAGGAAATCATCCAGGTCATGGAACATTCATTCAGATGAATCCATAACATAATTTTTTTTTTATAAAAAGTGAATGTGAGCCTTGTGTCAACAAATGATTTTGTTAGTGTGCATTATTTTTTTAATAGTATATGTTTATGACATATTAATTATTGGAAATGAAATATTAATCTAACATTCTATTAAAGAATGGTTGAATAAATTATTCTCCAAGAAGGAATTGGGTGAGGATTCATATATTCTTTGGATGAAGATCCATTTTGGTAGATCCAAGAGATTTATGGGCCTAATTCAAACTACATACATTGAAAAGATACTGAAGATATTATTTGTGGAACAATCCAATATGGGATTGTTTCCATTGTCACAAGGAATTCATATTTCCATGAAAAATGTGTCCTCAGACATAGAGGAAAGAAAGAGGGTGGCAAGGATTCTATAGGAATCTATGATTGGTTCAGTCATGTATGCTATGATATGTAATAAGCTCTATGTCTCATACGATTTGAGTGAGATAGGAAAATATCAAGACGATCCATGTGACTTCCATTGGTTGGAAGTCAAGACAACCCTTCATTATATGAGGAATTCAAAGGATATAGTTCTAGTTTATGGGGGAGATGAAGAACTAGTCATCAGAGGATATGTAGATGCCAGTTTCCAGAAAGATCAAGAGGACATGAAGTCATAAATGAGATACATATTCACTTTTAATAGAGGTTCTGTGAGCTTGAAGAGCTCAAAGCAAGGTATGGTCATAGATTCCATAGTAGAGTCTAAGTATATTACCACTTTTGTAGAATCTAAAGCATCATTTTGGATGTGGAGAATTTTAAAAGAGCTAGATGTGGTACGAAAAAGTAAAGACCCCATCACACTATATTTTGATAATACTGCAGTCGTGGCCCTCATAAAACAACCAAGGTTACATCAAAATAATAAGCACATACTAAGGAATTATCATCTCATGAGGGATTTTTATAAGATATGTGAAGTTGCAGTGAGTACTATTTCCATGTAAGACATTGTGTAAGACCCATTGACTAAATCCTTGACTCGGCAAGAACATGATTATCATGTGTGGTCTAGGAAACTGATGACAAAATCCTTATTTTTTTATTTTCAGAATATAACTTTTTGGATAAGTGGGAACCCCAAAACAACATATCCACCTTTAAATTTAAAATATCATACCAAATAGCATTTGGATAATAGTTAACACCACAACATTAATTTATTCATAGCCACATTCAATTTTTAAATTCAAATTAAATAAATGAAAACAAACAATCGCCAGTAAAGTAGCTGCCCGAGATATTTCCAAAATCATCGCATCACTGAACTAATCCCATAATCATCGTCACCATCATCACATCATCGCGTCTCTGTCAACATCTCCATCAATTTTCACTATTAGCTAGTGCTCTAACATCCGCCACTAGAACCAAACATCATCACTACTGTCACACAAGATCCTCTCAACTTAAGTGTCATCAACTCATATCCCCCACCCTAATGTCATATACTTTCAAACATTTCAACACATGGAAGCCCATAATTAGCATCATACCATCACCACAGTGTCATAATCATGCCACTGACAGCCCCCACCTGAGAAAGAAACAACTAACATAGAACAAATACTTCCATCGAGGAAGAAAACCAAGGATGGACAAATTAAACTAGGGATGAATCCCTAAAAGAAAAAAAAAAGATGAAACTGTGAACCAAACTCCAACAAGAAGAAAGGTATTAGATGAAATACTAAAGGAACTTGAAAAAATATATAAATTGTGGAATAAAACCTAGGGAAGAAACCCAAAAGTGAGGATCCATGACAACCAAACACATAGCCCAAAACCTCTATGAATCCATCACTCAAGATATATCCAATAAAGCATCAGTGTAATGCTAGGTCAGAGCATGGTTGAGGTGGATGAGGATGAATCAATGTAAAAAAATTGAACTGAATCTAGTAGTGCCTCCAACCCATCATCCACCGAACCCCAAATAGAAAAAGCCTCTTGGTTATCACCACACTATATCTAACCTAGATAGGCACCAATTAACTTGAGTCAAGAGCATAGCTAAGGCCACTAAATCCTTCAAATGCACAAAACACCATTAGGGAGACCATGGGATCCACAGTATAAAACCCACTCTAGCGGACCGAAAGTCATAGGTTGTTGTCTCTAGTCCAAGTATGAATTTTTGGGAGTTGGTGTCCTAGAACCTATTGTTTTCACTATTATTACATGAATATTTAAGTTATTTTACTATAAAACTTCTTATTACACATTTTTCATTGTTCGTCATGACTATAATGTTATTATTTAATACTGTATTTTTCTTAGTTATAAGGTCATACAATATGCCCTCTATGATGAGAACCTTAACGTGATATGGAAATATTCTTAAAAATAGTTCTATGGTTGGATGAAATACTTTGATAGGACACATAGTATACATACCTTCATGTGTGAGTATTATTATACAGATTAGACTTCTTATCATGAAGTTCACAATTGTTATTCTCCAAGATGGGAGATTACGACAATAGAGACCCCAATAAAAATTCATAATATTTTGGTGTCATCGAATATTCCTATATGCGGGCATATACAATGGTACAAAGACATTATGATTATCATTAATATGTGTCAGGAATTAAACACATAGAATAGATGATGAGAAATGTAACGCCATATATTGGTGGTATGTATGGTACATTAGGTGTGTCACGAATGACATGTTATTAATAGATAAGTCAAGGAAGGATTTATCCCTTCCATTTCAGGATGATGATATCTCGGCCCATTGATTGAAATAAAAACTTTTCCATAAATTCCATGGTCATGGTGTGATGAAGAATTTATTTATGGTAGTCAAAGAATGACGTATAAAAAATATAGTTTGATGACACTACCAAGAATCTTTCTTAATGAGATATTGGGAAAAAATAGATCATATTACATAGAAATCATTAATATGTGGATGTCATCATTGCGACTCTATGTTTTTTCTCTTGGGAGCCCTAACCAGTTGATATGTAGTAATGTTGAACATTAGAAAAGCCCGCCGAATGAAATTGAGAAATAATCCAATAGAGTCACACACTAAGTGTTTCTGGTGGTCTTGAGTAAATTCTATTTGAATTTAATTAATGGAAAAAATATTACTCACAAGACCGTGGAATAATTTTATTCATGTTAAAATGAGCGCATAAATTAAAATAATATTTATGCACCAGATTGTGAAAAAATATATTTATTTATATTATTTATCATTTAATAAATATTAATTTAATAGTTTATGAAAAAAATATTTATTTATGAAAATAAAATATTTTTTTTTGGATGTTCAATAAATTTAAGAAGAGTTTGAACTGACTAAGACTGTGTCGATTGATAAATTAATTATTTACAAGTCACTGAATAATGTTAATCTAGTTCGCACAAGAAATATTAATAATATGGTTATCATTATGTGGACTAATATTTCATTTATCATTCTATTTTGAGCAAGTTGGAACACTATAAATAATAATTATATTATTATTATTATACTTCATGAGTTTTCTCTAATAAATTTAATTTAATTTAATTGTTGTTTCACAATTAAATATCAAAACTCAAACCTAATGTCTATTTATAGGTTGGTACATATATTTTGCCAAACCTTAGTGAATTGAGAATTGTTGAGACAAACATTTTCTCTCTCGACTCCTATCATATCTCCATATCAAGAATTAGAGAAGTTCATCATGACCGAAGAACAAGAAATAAAGAAAGATCGACACAATTCATTTTATTCTCTATGATAGAACTATAATAAATACAGGAATTCTATGGAGAGTGTGTGATCACTTATGGATCTCCACTAAAGGGATTTTACCTAGGATCTCTATTAACGCAATGACGACAATCCAGAAGGGTTATTCTGGATGATCAACAATCATCCATAATGAATGTACAAAATACTAGGATATTTAATTTATCTAGAAATTAATAAATTAATTATAAAAATGATGTGAAGGATACTCTTTCTAGGGTACATATATATTATTCCATTTTTCAAATTATTTGATTCTAATCTATGGATATTGTCATTCATCATCGGATTCAATCTAGATTGGTTATCGATTAATTTAAAAGAATTATTGGGCCCTCCCAACCACCATTATTTTGTGGTTTCTGGATCATATAGTTTTTACTTATCCATATTAATCATTTCTTCATAATTATGTCAATATAAAAAATATATTAAGGGTTTTGTTCCCTCAATAACATGTTTTCAAAAAAGTTAAAATTTCAATTGAATCTCATTTAATTGTACCATTCATCATATAGTCTCAAATACTTAATGAAAAATTATTATGGTATAATCCTCAGATATTCAATAATTCTTATAACCAGTATAGTGCTAATAAAATATTCAAATTTCATAATTCTTGAAGAAAAAATTAAATATTCCATTACATTATTGGAAGTATAATAACTTGATCATTATCAAATCTTCATTTTTGGGGGTATATTTCTTTGAATTTGGGGACATTGATTATCATAGTGTCTCATGTCCTCATAGTTGAAGTATTGTACATTGGAAACCTTTTTCTTACCCATGAAATCATGAAATTAGACTCCTTTTTCTCCACACATATAAAAAACTCTCATTCACTTCAATCATTTTCTAGGGTGATTTTCTCAGTAGTTATCACATGTGGGAAAACCATTCTTTCCCTTCTTCCATTTGCCAATATTTTTCTCTTACAACCATTTTTTCTTTTGATTACTTTCAATTCAATATGACTCAAATAATTATTTAATTATCATCTTAACAAATTTTATTATTTTCTCATATGATAAGGGTAACTTGGATAGTATTTTCCTTAGAAATTTGTGACTAAATCCATGAAAGATATGATCTTTCTTAATATTTTCATCACGTACAATGTTAGAGATCTTATTTCTTCTTCTAGGTTTGATTTATATGTAAAAAAATATACTACATTTTCTTATAAAATTATAAACATTCTATTACATCAATCATGGATTTAAACATAAAAAAATTCTATGCACCATAAATCCTAGAACCATATTCTTTGGTTACATTGGAAGCATTAATACTTTATAATGGTACGTAAGAAAAATGTGAATTATCCTAAGAATATCTAAAAAGAGTGCCAATCTTGGCGAGTAGTAAGGCCTACTTTTATGTACCAGGTTTCCCCAAGTCTATCATAGAACAAATTATCAGAGTTGGTAGCCCTAGCTACATTTGTGTTAGAACTACATCCACCAGTAGTATCCTAATAGAGATATATTTTCCAGAAAGTTACACATAATATAGAACTTTAAAAAAATTTATAGAATGTTTTTCTATACCTTTTACAAACTTCTATCTCAGGGTTGTTCCCCAAAATCTGTATTTTCAAAATATATGTCCCATGGTTTCTAATAAACGTCCTCTAATACCAATTATAAATCCCCGACCCTAGATGCCCAAATCTAGTGTATTGTTTTATTACATTGGAATTATTACATGGAATCATATCTGGATGGAACAACTGGTTTTTTTAGTATTTAAGAAACTATGTACATACATGATACCCATTATACATTTGGAATGAAATATAAAACCTGATACAATATAAAATAAAATATATTACATCCTTGAATGCCCAATAAATTATCTCCTCTTCATAACCTGGGAAAGAAAAAAAATGTAAGGGGTGAGCTCAAAAACTAATTAATTATTACATATAGAAAAATAATGAATCAATAATAAGCGATTCATAATTAATTAGAAATAAATAATATGTTATGGTGAATGAATGAAAACACACACCATCAATAAACTGAGAATGAAAGTGCATCCATATTTTTTTTTCAAAATGAAAACCTAAAGTACAGAAATACACAAATAACGAATAAAGATAATTCTGATTGTTTGGGTGGCATGTATTTATAAAATGAACCATCATACCCTTAAGACTGTTTAAGTATATGTGTAGAAACCCATCTGATTAGGTTTTGGAAACAAACTCGAAAAGTTTTGTAGAGACCCAAAGCGTGACGTACATTGACATTAAATTACTTTTTCGAAACAATTAATATATGACAAAAACATATGCCCAATGACCATATTAGTTTAGTGTCTTTGGAAACTCATGACAAAATCTTCTTATCATGGAGAAAAATCTTCAACATCTCCCATAAAGACCACACCCTTTTTTTCTTACCTATAACCTTTATTTATATCCTAGTAAATAGAAAACATTAAAAAGGTGAGCTTAAATTCTCAGTAAGGGAAAACATGGAGAACATAAAACAACCCATAAAATTTTGAACGTAAAACCATGAACACAAAACATCAAAAGCATGAGTAATGACATAAATAATGGTAGTACATAAGGGATAAATCATAAAAGAATATTAATCAAGATAAAATACCATGGGAATAAAACATGTAATTGTGGAAAACCATTAATCACATGTTATTATTTCTATAGTATCCAAGGCATTGCGGCCAAAACCATCATAGTGGACAAAGTCTATTACTAAACCAGGTTTACTTGCAGTTCTAGCCCTGTATTACTAAACTGTATTTTCCTTTTCGTTCCATCCATGTCTATCTCATGAGATATAAATCTTTACCCAATGCATTGGATGGAGATATAGATCCCACCAATATCATAATGAAATTATTCTTTCATGTGCCAAAAAATAAACATAAATCATTCATCATAACCGAACGAATAAAATGGGTTTCATAAATATGATCCCATCATAACAAAATCCATATAAAACAATGGATATCATTTTACTATAAAAAAATAAAACCATGTAACTAATAGGGACGTTATACTTGAAACATTACAATATAAATAATGTCATATTAGATATAAAATAGTCTCGATAAAACACTTGAAATGAATTTATGACGAAAATATCTTTTCTTCTTCAAAGTCATTTTATTTTCTCAAAATTCAATGAAATTTTAAAACAAAATATTTTGTGGAAAATAATCATCAAATCTGTTATAGTATGCTTCATGAAAATAAGGGGTTATGAAAATGTAAAAAACCATTCATGCCGTATAAGTTAAAAGAATATTCTCCTCATACTTTTACCAGAACAGTAAAAAAGTACCTCGTATGGTAAAAAATGATTCCTTACATACCATGTAGTAAGAGTAATTTTTTTTAAAAAGTACTTTAAACATAAATGAAAACATTTTTAAAAAACAAGGACATGGATGATAAATATAACCCCAGTAAATACTTACCAACAAACAATATCGGAAAAGATCGAAATTTTGTTAATTATCCCTTACCTTAGGTCTGATATGCTTTGTACGTATCAAGACCTCCTGTATAATGATTTAAATAATGTCATTTACTTATTGCAGAATGATATTCATTTTTATGATATCATATATGGTCATATTATTATCTTTTTATTAGTAATATTTCATTGCTACTTGTTATTCGGGTGTTCATTGCTTTATGTTCATATGCGTGTTTTGTCGAATAAGATATTATTCATATTTTTATGTTATAGATACATAATTTAAATAATGGTATTAGTGTAATATATATCATATTTATTCATTCAAATTATTTATTTAATCATTATTCTTTGAGGATCATGTATAACGATTTGCATCACATCGTGGAGACAGTAGGTCGTACGTACGCACGAGTAAGGATATCATTCCCATGAATGTGGAATGGTATTGGAGTGTATGGTGTGTAATATTTCATAATCAATTTCAATTTAAAATAATCATATATAGTTATTTCTTCCATCCTTATACCCATCCCAGTGTGTAAGTTATGAAATAAAAGATTACACCACGGCGCGGAGACGGTAAACCGTTCGTATGCATGCATGGTGATTTCATTTTTTTCATAGGATAGATAGAAGATAGAATATTGTTGTTTCATATTCATAACAAAATATTAGTATAAAAGTGATATTGTAGTGTTAACATAATAATTAAACAACTCATATAGAGGAAGTAGGAGAAGAAATAAGTTTGAATGAATCGGTAAAGGATATTACCTCTTCTTCAACACGCCTCATCTTAACCTCCTCTTAGGGAACTAAAGTTTTATTTTGAAGAATACCAAGACCTCTCGTAGGTTTCTATGGAAGTTTAGAAGAAAAATGGGTAGGGTTTGGATGAATTTGATAGCTCAGAAATGGTGTGAAGTGGTGTGGGAAGAGGTGCCCTTTTATAAGGGATGAGAGGGGCAACTTTGGAAATTAAAAAAATTTTAATTTATAATAAATTCAAAACAGACATAAAAACCTCCAAAAATGACTCAATTAGAATATGAGATGAGATAGGGTCATAATCCCTTCAAAAAATTACATTTGTACATGTTTTATGTTTATTCTAAACCTTATCATTTTTATTTATCCTTATTTAATATATTTAATTTTTTAATGGTAATAATATTTTAAATTTCAAGTTGTTATAAATAAATTCTTATATGTTTCCAATTTCCCATAATTGGATAATTTATAACATTGTAAAAAATATAATTTTCAATTTGTAATTTTTCAATATTTTTGTGATTTTTATATATTTCAATAATATGTTATTTTTATAAAATAAAAATAGTTTATTTTTTGACACTATTCATTTATTTGAATTTAAATAAAATTCTAACTGAAAATATATTCAAAAAAAATATTTACTTGGTTCCTAGAATGTCATATTCATCTATAAAATTAGTGTAGCATTTTAATTAGTTCATATAATATTTTTTTATATTCTTAAAACCATTCATTTGATATTTCTCTTAATAAAATAATTACTACAACATTTTTGTATAATTATTTCATATATATATTTGTTGCATAAAATTATATTTAAAATAATATGATGAATATAAATCTAATATATTTCATAATAAAACTTTTAGTCAAATTTTCCTTCTAAAACACCCAACATTTAAAATGTTATTTTTATTAAATTATAAAGGAGACAACACTGACATAATTTAAAATAAAATAATATAAGTGTCATAATCCATTTTATAAAGATCTAAATGGAAAAAATTTAATACTTTGGATTATTATTGTTTATATGTACACTACCAATAAGTTTTGGTAAGTTTATTGTGCCTTTTATGGGTATTATTTGTTTAATAAAATCTATATTATTGATTTTTCAGTAAATAAATAATTTCTACATCATTAATGTATAAGATATTAAGGTAAATATATATTTTTTAAAAATTAAAAATAAATTACCACGATCAATAAAAACATTTTATATTTAAAAGGAATATTTATAACTAAATTCATATTCTATATAACCTTATATTAAAAATAATTTAATTATTAATGTTTGAGTGAGACATATTTCACTTTCATTTAAATAAAATAAATTAAAGGTATTAATCAAATACAAGTGGGTTCTAATAGATAAAATTATGACCCGAGTATACTTTAGGACGAAATATAATCATCCAATTATATTTGGACAAGTGTTAGGGTAATTGTATAATATTATTTTTACCCTAAATTACATGATTTACCTTTAACTGTGGTAAATAAAATTTACCGTTGTTATTATTCATAAAGCCCAAAAATAAAAAGTAACATACTAACATAATTTGGACCCACTGATTCAAAATATGTAATCCAATTTTAAAAATTCAAAACACAAAATTTGTAGTATTTAATTAAAAATTAATCCTGCTGTTGAGACTACTCGTTCTAAAAGTTAAAACAATGCAAAATATTGAAATGTTTTTACCTATGAATTCAATGAAAATTAATTATAATGACATACATAATATTAAATGGTAAAAATATATTATATTTATACTTTAAAACCATTAAATATTATATATTTACCATATAAATTATCTTGATGAAAAAAGATGTATTTAATTAAAATTTTCCATATTTTACTATTCATCAAAATATGAAAGTAAACATAAAAATATTAAAAAAAATATCCAATGGTAATTTTTATATCCTTATTGAGATAATATGTATATTTTTTCTAATTGAACTAATAAACATCTCAAAAACTAGATTTATGGTGGGTGCACCATCAAAAGGCGGCAACACTGTAATTTTTGAAAAATACTTATTTTACCCGAAAAAAATTTATTCTGTTCCCATAACATGTTATAGAATAGGTGTAAGATGAATGATAATATTATAAAATTCAAAATGTGGTTAATACTATTCATAACGGCTAGTTCATAAAAATATTATAACAATATATTGTTGTTTATTGAAACACAGTATTGCGTACAACACAAGCTTTCAAGGAAGGTTTCTCTTGCCTGTAACGCAAGCCAAGTTTATGTTGCGTGTATTGAAAGATTCTTTTGGTGTTTCATATAACATAATTATAACTTATTTCATTTATACATCAAAAAAATCTATTCTTAATGTTTTGTAGAATAATTTCAACAAAATGAACTTGAAATTTTGTGTAACGCATGCCAAGAATAGTGAAGCTTATACTACAAGCTAATACGGTCTTGCGTATAGCACAACCTAATCTTTGTATAGCGTAAAACAGAAGATTTCAAAGAAATTAAAAACAATATATCTCATAAAATCTTGGAGTGTTACATTTTACCCCCCTTAAAATGAATTTCTCCCTCGAAATTCCTCTGGGTTATAAATTGTTTACTACTAGAAAGTTTCTTTTATAGAAACCCACATCATAAAAAGGAATATTAAAACATAATTTTAAAAAAGAAATTTTGAAACAGAATGGTCACCTAAAGTAACTCAACACTTGGTTTTAACATAAGAGAATATAAGTGAAAATATAGATATGGAAGAGAAATTGAACCATCATGTTCTGATAAAGAGTGGTAGAGAACATGGATTTGAAAAAGAAAAAAATCACAAAGTCATAAATTTGTGACAATCTAAGGTACCATCCGATTCATCAGATATGAGGGTATTAGGAAAAAAATTTTGGTTTTCAAGATTGTTTCCCTAAAGTTGATGAATTTTTTCATAAGGATAAATACTTACTTGATTTTATTGTAATATCATCGTTGGTCATTTCAGGAATAATTTTCACATCATCTCATATTTAAAGAAATGAAGTTGAATTTTTCATTCTTGAAGTATTAGTAGATCATGTCATAGAATGATAATTCATTCCATCTATCTCTATCAAAAAAAATTAGAATAAGATATTAAATATACATAAGTCCATATATTGTAAGGTTAATCGTATATGGTTCCAAAAATGGATGTATAATTCATCTATCATACTACTTAATAAAATAAAACTTTTTTCTACAAACCAGGGACTTCCTGTAGGCTCGTGGTAGGAAATAAAGTCATGTCACACTTCGGTTGTGGGTTCGATTCCTGCAACCTTTTTCGACGCGACGGGTTGTCGCCCATCCTACGGGTTGTCTTTTTTCTAAAATTATTCAATTATAACAGTTCAGATAAAAGTACAAGACTTAAACAATACCATATGATGTCCATCTTAATCAATTCCAACCTTTAGTCTTATCTAAAATAATTCTATCCAAATGAACAGTATAAAGAAAAAGATTAATAGTGAGTTCATTAACCCAGCATGTGAATAACATCATTTATCCCCCATATATCATAAGATATATTTTTTTGGTCACATTCCAAACACGTGAATACCTTAATCATGTATTCTATGTAAACATTAATTACCATAGAACATCGATTAAAACATGAATTCTTTCAAAAGATAACTTTTTCCACATACCAAATTTCCAAAAAAAAAATTAAACACTAAAACCATGATAACAATTTGTCCTTATATCAGTCATGAGCTCATTATTAATATCCAACATATTATTTTGTCCTTATCCATTCATCATGCGCATATAATCTTCGTTCCAAAAATATTTCAATCACTTTTCCTGGTTACTGGTACCATATAATTATTGAAAACCACAATAAACCAATACATAGATATTCCAAAATTCCACGATACCATAAATTAGATTCCACAACACTAATTTGGAATCCCATTACATAAACACTTAATCATTCAACCACTTCGTTTTCATATTCATCATCTCCAATAGTGATCACATGGTACTTCACGTTGTCCTTTTCCTTAAAATTAGGTTGATTTCGATCATCATTAATCTTTGGATTAGGGCATTGGTTAGCATAATGCCTCATTTCCTTGCACAAATAGCATTGAAGTGTTGGTGGTTATTTCTTAGTAGTCTTTTCTCTATTCACAACTTTAGATACCTTCTTTCCATTACTTCAACACTCAGTTGCTCGATAACATTCTTTTCCACACCTAAAACATTTTATAGTCTCATTAAGACAATCTCCACCATGCTTTTTTCCACACTTTGAGAATAAAGAAACATTCATCTTCTTTAAACAAGTGTTTTGAGATTTTTCCTTGAACTTCATCTTTCGCTTCTTGTCAAAACCATGAGATGGATATATAACACCAAATTATAGTTTTACCTTGATAGCACAACACAAAATTTCTTCATAGCTACTGAAGTATCTTATCATTAATTCCCTTTGAAGAATTGGTTTTACGGCACTAAAGAATCAATCTAATTTTCTTTCCGGTAGGATGATAAATGCAAATTCATACCTTAAATTCCTGATAAAATTAACTTTGTATATACCTACAGATTCATCATCCTTTTTCTTAAGCTCATTGAACTCCTTTTCAATCTTTTTACGAAGAATACGATGGATGTACTTATTGAAAACATGTTATTGAACTCGTCCCATTTCATGGATTCAATTTCATCTTAGGGCCTTGTATTACTAATTAGAGTCCACCACAGGTCTGTTTCACCTTATAAATGGTAAATAGACAAAATTAATTTTTCTGGCCTTGGGAAAAAAAGTATGGAAAATACATTTTTAATGGTATTGATCCATTTTTCAACAAAAAGTTGATCAGAAGACCCACTGAAAGAAGGTGGACATTGCCTCATGAAGGACTCAATAGAATATTGTTCCCTTCTCTGTTCATTTGGAAGTAATAAATGATTCATAGCTTGTGTAAGTATATCAATAAGATTTTTCACTCCATTTCCCATAACATTTGGTTTCTCAGGAGGACAATTATTGCATTTCCCAATGCATTGATCATTGACATTGTTCCTTTGGGTTCTTTCCATTATCAAATGCCCAAAAAGAATAGTGTGAGAGGAAAAATCATTCTAGGAAAACAACATAATCAAGGGGAGTACTTCAAATCTAAAACAACTTATGTTTAATTCCAGGTTATTCATGACCTTTATCATAATTTTATGACCGTAACCTATACTTATACTGGACCTTAGGGACATCCCTAGAAATACATTAGAAATATCTCTAGGGATCTCACTAATGTTTTTCGCATCTTTGCTTCCAAAGGATAGCTAAAACATCGCACGGATACCAACTGTAAAGACCCAAAGATTTACATACATAGACATTACATTAATTTTGAGGAACACTTAATACATGACAAAAATAGAGGCCCAATGACTGTATTAGTATAGAGTCATTGGAAACTCAGAACAAAATTTTCTAATCATGGTGAAAGATCTTCAAATTCTTTTACAATAATCTTCCCCTTTTGTTTTTTTACCTAAAAACTTTCTTTACATCATGATGAAAAGAAAACATAAAAAAGGTGAGCTCAAATGCTCAGTAAGGGAAAACATTGAGAACATAAAACATCACAAATATTTGAACGTAAAACCATGAACATAAAACATCAAAATCATCAGTAATGGAATATATCATGGTAGTAAATATGGAATAGATCATAAATGAACATTAATCATGATAAAATTGCATGAGAATAAAACATGTAATTTTGTAAAACCATTAAGCACATGTTATGATTTCCATAGTAGCCAAGGCATTGCTGCCAAGACCATCATAGTGGACAAAGTCCATTACTGAACCGAGTTTACTTGTCGTTCCAGCACTGTATTACTGAACTAGATTTTACTTTCCATTCCACAAATGTCTATATCATGAGATATAAATCTTTACCCAATTCATTGGAGGGAGATATTGGTCCCACCCATCTCCTAATGAACTCATTTTTTCGTGTGCTATAAAATAAGCATAAATCATTCACCATAACCAAATGAATAAAATGGGTTTCATAAACATCATCACATCATATCATAATCCATATAAAACAATGGATATCATTTCATCATAAACAAAATCAAACCATTTAAATAATATGGACATTATACTTGAAACATGACTATATTAATGAAAGTCATATTAGATGGAAAATAGTCTCGATAAAACACTTGAAATGAATTCTTGAGGAAAATATCATTTCTTCTTCAAAATCATTTTCTTTTATCAAAATGCCAGGAAATTTTAAAAGAAAATATTTTTTGTGGAAAATAATCAATAAATCTGGTAAAGTATGCTAAATGAAAATAAGGTTCATGAAAATGTACAAATTGTTTTCTGCTGTATAAGTTAAAAAAATAGTCTCCTCATCCTTTTACCGGAAAAGTCAAAAAGTACCTCATATGGTTAAAAAAATATTACTTACATACCATGTTGTAAAATTAAAAAATGGGTAAATAGTAATCTAAACATATATTAATTTTTTTAGAAAACATGCACATGGATGATAAATATTTCCCAAGTAAATACTAACAAATAAACAATCTCGGATAAGGAGGAGTTGGATTAATTATCCCTTACCTTAGGTCTGGAATGATTTGTATGTATCCAAACCTCCTGTATAATCATTTAAATAACGTCACTTACTTATTCTAGAATCATATTAATTATTATTATATCATATATGGTTATATTCTTATTTTCTTATTTGTAATATTTCATTGCAAGTTGTTATTCGGGTGTTCATTGCTTTATGTTCTTATGCGTGTTTTGTCGCATAAATTCTTATTCATATTTTTAGGTTATATATACATCATTTAAAGAATGGTATTAGTTCAATATATATCATATTTATTCACTCAATTCATTTATATACTCATTATTCAATGAAGATCATGTAGAATGAGTCACATCACATCGTGGAGCTGGTAGGCCGTGCGCAAGCACGATCAATGATATCATTCCCATGATTGTGATATTGCATTGACGTGTATGGTGTGTAATATTTCAGAATAAATATCACTTTACAATAATAATATATAGTTATTTACTACATCTTTATATCCATCCAAGTATGTCTGTGTTGAAATAAAATATTACACCATGGCGTGGAGACGGTAAGCCGTACGTACGCACAAATGGTGATTTCATTTTTTTCATAGGATGGATAGAAGAAAGAATATGGTTTTTTCATATTCATAATAACATATTAGTATACAAGTGATACTATTGTTATTACTTAATAATGAAACAACTCATATAGAAGAAGTATGAGAAGAAGTATGTTTGAAAGAATCGGTAAAGGATATTACCTCTTCTTCGACGCGCCTCATCATCACCTCCTCTTAGGGCACTAATGATGGTATTAGAAGACAACCAGGACCTCTAGTTGGTTTCTATGGAAGTGGGGAAGTGAAATGGGCAGGGTTAGGACGATTTTGAAAGCTCAAAATTGGTGTTAAGTGGAGAGGGAGGAGGTTCCCTTTTATAAGGGAGGAGATGAGCGCCTTTGGAAACCTAAACAATATTAATTTATAATAACTTCAAACCCCACATTAAAACCTACAAAAATGACTCAATTAGAATATGCGATGAGATAGGTTTGTAATCTCATCAACCATTTCAATTTAGGCATGTTGTAGGTTTATTTTAATCCTTATCAGTTCGATTTATCCTTATTTAATGTATTTAATTTTATTCATTGTAATAATATTGTAAATTTTAAATTGTTATAAATACATACTTATATGTTTTAAATTTCATATAATTTGATAAATTATAACCATGTAGACCATATAATTTTAAATTTGTAAATTTTAAATGTTTATGGGGTTTTTAAATAATTGAATAATATGTTATTTTTATAAAACACCAATAGTATACATTTTGACATTATTCATTTATTTGAATTTAAATAAAATAAAAAATGAATATATTCAAAAAAAAATATTTAATATGTTCCTCACATGTCATATTAATCTATAAATTAGCACAACATATTAATTAGTTCATATAATATTTAGTTTATATTTTTTAATCCATTTATTTGATATTTCTCTTAATAAAATAACGACTAAAATATTTTTGTATAAATATATAATATACTTATTTGTAGTATAAAAATTAAAAATAAAATAATACAATGAATATAAATGTAATATATTTCATTATAATACTTTTAGTCAAATTTATCTTCTAAAACACCCAACTTTTAAAATTTTATGTGTATTACATTATGAAGGTGGCAACATTGACATCATTTAAAATAAAATAATATAAGTGTCATAATCGCATTAATAAGGCTCTAAATGAACTTCAATTCGACGTTTGGATTCTTATAATTTATATGTAGATGACCAATAAGTTTTGGTAAGGTCTTTGTGACTTTTATTGGTATTATTCGTTTAATAAAAACTATATTATTGATTTTTCACTAAATAAATAATTTCTAGATTATTAATGTATAAGCTATTAATGTAATTATATATTTCGTTAAAATTACAAATAAATTACCATGATAAAGAAAAACATGTGGAATTTCAAATGAGTATTTATAACTGAATTTATATTCTGTATATCCTTATATTAAAAATATTTTAATTATTAAAGTTTGAGTGAGATATATTTCACTTTTATTTAAATAAAATAAATTAAAGGTCTTAATCACATAAAAGTGGGTTCTAATAGATACCATTTTGACCCAAGTATAATTTAAGGAGAAATATAATCTTACAATTATATTAAGACATGTGTTTGGGTAATTTTATAATATTATTTTTACCTTTAATTACCTAATTTACCTTTAACTGTGGTAAATAAATTTTACCGTAGTTACTATTCATAATGCCCAAAAAAAGTAGTCTATTAACATAATTTGGACCCACAGTTTCAAAAAATGGAATCCATTTTTCCAAATTCAAAACACATAAGTTTTACTATTTAATTTATAATTAATCCCGTTGTAGAGAAAACGGGTTCTAAAAGTTCAAACATTGGAAAAGATTGAAATGTTTTTACCTATTAATTTGATGTAAAATTAATGATAATGACATACATAATATTAAATAGTAAAAATATATTATATTTATACTTTAAAACCCTTAAATATTATAATTTTTCCATATAAATTATCATTATGAAAAATGTTGTTTTTACTTCAAATTTCACATATTTTTACTATTCATCGAAATATGAAAGTTTACAGAAAAATAATAAAAAAATTTCCAAAGTAAATTTTTATGTCCTTATTGAAATAAATAAGATTATTTTGTCAAATTGAACATATAATCATGTCAAAAAATAGATTTAATGTTAGTGTGCCATCAAAAGGCGAAAAAACAACATTTTTTTTTGAAAATACTTATTATACCTGAAAAAAAATTATTTTATTCCAATACCATGTTCTAGACTATTTGTAAGATGAATGATAATGTTATAAAATAAAAAATTTGGTTAATACTGTTCATAACGGCTAGTTGATAATAATATTATAACAATATATCCTTGCTTAGTGAAACTCAATATTGAGTACAACACAAGCTGTCAAGGATTGTTGCTCTTGCGTGTAATGCAAGCCAAGTCTATGTTGCATGTAGTGAAAGATTCCTTTGGTGTTTCGTATAACATAATCAAAACTTATTTTATTTATACAGTGAACAAAATCATTACTTAATGTTGCATAGAATAATTTGTGCAAAACAGACATGAAATTGTGTGTAACACGCGCCTAGAATAGTGTTGAATATACTGCAAGATAATACGGTGTTGCATATAGCACAAGCTAATCATGGTGTAGCATACAACAAAAGATACCATTGAAATTAAAATTAATATATCTCATAAAATCTTGGGGTGTTACAAGTTTATTGCCAACTGTTTTGTCTCATGAGATCTATCGATGCACCGAGAGGAAATACTGGGCCCCACCTCTCACTGAAAGTCCAAATAATTATTTTTCAAAGATTTAATTCTTGAAAAATATTCCATTTCTATTTTCTTATTGAGTATAGGATATTTATTCATCAATAATTCCAAAGTTAAAATAGCATTTAAAATAAACACATTACGTAAAATAGTATATGGTTAAGAAATTAATCATATACAAGAATCAAGAATAAGAATATTTAATATAATTAAAATTTAAAATGAAAAATTATCTCAAAATGGTATTATACACACCACATAAGAAATATTAGGTGCACAATACCAAGTAAATTTTAATGAGAATGAAATCTAGACAAATCCCCTCACTACATCATAATCAATCGAATCGTATGAACAAAATTAATAATCATTAAATGAATCGTGAATGATGATATTATATATCAAATTTCATTGTAAATAGACCACATAATTGAAATAATAAGTGAACAATGGAAATAACAGGCAAATAAAAGTTAGACGAGAAACCGCTTACCTTATGCCCAAAAGTGTTCTTCACTTGATCTTAATGACCTAGAGATTCAAATTAAATCCATTAATTAAATATTTAATAACCTTATCCAGATGAATTTTATTTATTATATTTTCATTTTTTTCGTTTATGTCATTTTTGATTAGTTATATGATACAATTTTATCGCTTAGGATCATTCATTTCCTTGGTTATCAAGATCAGTTCACTAGTATACATTTAATGAAGTACATGCAAAATATATATAATTAACCAGGATATTGATTAAACTAAATTAATGATAATAAATTGGGTTAAATGTTTATAAATATAAATTTCTTACTTGGTATGATGATGAATCATTATATATAATATTTTGAGATAATTGTTTAGCAAACTCTTAGCGCGTATTGATCACCATGATCTAATTTTGTCCTATTATTTAATATCTTGTATACAATATTGTTCTAGAAACTTACATAAGTGATGATAAATACTTTATTTTGTGGTTCAAATAGAAAAATTCATTCACGACTATTCATGAGTTAGAAATTAGAAAATAAAACTTCACCATCCATGGATGTTGTAAATAGGCACCTCTCAAATGATGATTTCATTTTTAAAATAAAAGAAAGAGAGATAGTAAGGTTATTGATGATGTATCATCCTTGAAAATGATATAATTAATGTATTTAGATGATACTGGAATTATTATGATCATTTGGATAGAGGATGTGTTGAGAGTAAAATAAATAAAGAAGGAACTTGAAAAGAAAAATACAAGGAAAAGGGAGAGGATGTTACATTTTCGATTCTCCTATGTAAGAATATCATTAAGGGGATTTATTTTGATTTTTTGGAAAACAAAGATCTATTATACATGAAGAGGAACTAGGGAAGTGTATTTGGGAATAAAATTTAAAAACATCAAAGCTTTGAGGAGTGAAGAGAAGATGGAGTGAAGGGTGGTTTTTATAGTGGAGGAGGGGAGTGATTTCTCCTTATTTTATTCATTATTTTATTATGTTTCTCAAGAAAAGAAATAGTATTGAATATTGTGACCACAAATTGTAATAAATGAAAGTGAGGTCAATCAATGTCCATTTACATTTTCCATGACTCAAGCAGGATGCATAAATTCATTTATTTAGAATATTTTGAAAATTATAAATTTTTTCTATTCACAAAACATTAAAGTATTTTAGAAAATCCAAAAAATTCACCCTATCCATTTTATAATGTGTAGAATACAAATTTTAACTCCATTTTAGGGAATTATGTTTCTAAATACGAGAAAATTAATTTTTAATTAAAATCATTATTTACTTTAAAAATACAGTTTTTAAAATTATAACTGATTTTATAACACCCTAAAAAATTATTTAAGGTCTCATAAGATTATCCCAAAATCATTGGAAAAAATATTGATTTAGAAATACATTTTATAAAAACTAATTTTCTTTTAAATAAATTTATTAAATATACAATTGTGATTAAATATTTATTGATCACAAAAATACAAAAACATAACTATTAATTTTTAAAATATTCCCATTAATTTATAAGGTGCCTAAATTTTATTTAAAATTTACAGGGTGATGTTACTATTCCAAGGGGTCATATTAATATTCAAAATGGTACATTAATATTCAAAAGGGTAAGCTACTATTCACCTATAATTATTTTGATCTTGTTAGACCCTAAATATCTTACTAAACACAATTGTGAATGTCCATTTCTTGAAATAGAAATCACATAAATTGTAAAATTAAGTTTAACGGGTAGGTTATATCTATATCTTATAATAATTGTTTTCTATATAGACTCATTGTTGCATGCATAATAAGCTATGTAATGAATTGAAATTATTTAAGAAGAAACATACCATAAAATCTGGGGGTGTCATATTAATAGTGAACATATTCATAACATAATTTAGTATTTATAAAAATAATTACAATAGTCAATACATATATATATATAACGTTAATATATGTAATTAAATAATCTATTTATCAAATACATATATTCATATTAAAATATTCTTTTACACAAAATAATTGTGTAAAATACTATTTGTTTTTTAGAACATTATTTAATTAATTTGAATATTATGAATTGTATTTATTTATAAGTGTAATTATTAATGAAAACACTAAACTTTAAATTATTATTTTTTCATAACATAATGTATTTAAAATTATAAAAAAAACTACTGGGTTGTTACACCATCCATTATAAAAAGAATTCATATCCTCCCACTTTCACATACCAATCAAGGCACTCTTCCTCAACCAAGATGTATCAACATAGCTCATAAACATACCTAACCCCAACCTAGAAGCCTCAAATTGTTTATAAATCCATCCAAGGAATACCTTAGGTTTAAACCAAAATGATTCACCCAATTAAAAGGTAACATCCTTCCTCAAGATCTTTAGTACTATTTCTTTATCCACTTTTTAAATTATTCTTATTCCTTTCTTATATTATAAAAAATGTTTCATCAATATACAGGGTTTTTTTATATTAAGTGTTATACCTACAATTACACACACTTCTATCTAATGAGTAACGTACTTACCGTTCTTTAGGAAAGTGAACTACTGCCTCACAAAATAAAGTTGTTCATTTTTCATTTACCTCATCACATTATTGGACATTATGAAGGATTCTATATTAATATAACGTATATATATATAATGTATATAATTTATTTATTTTTATTTAATTATAAAATTACAAATACCTTTATTCTTTCCATTTTCTGTAAATAGAATAATATCATTTGTAGATGTGTGGACCACCACCCACTCAAAGCATTGTGAATCGTTCACACTATACATGAAACATATAAAGGATTCATTTAATAAAACAATGTACAATATATGGTGTATATATTATACTAGATTTATAATATAAATATATAAAATTTTATTCTCATTCTTTTAAAATAAAATATGGAAATGGAAACATCGTTCATGTATACACACGACCTACTATCTTTATTATTGGTGAATTTCATTTCTGATTTCCAAACATTACAGATTATTATAAATACATATATACTGAATACATATGATATTTAAATCATGGATTAAATTTTGGATATTTTGAAACTGTGATCTAATTAATAAGGACAATAATTACAATGTTAAAACATACACAAAAAAATATAAAAATTAACAATGGAAATAATTAAAACAATAAATGATTGTTAACAAATAGGTAATAAGATATTTTTAGAAAATAATATATAATATTATAAATATGATTATGGTTATGATATTTTTAGTGACATGTCTAAAATTGTTATAGAGTTTGTTAAATGGTGTTCACCCAAAAAGGAAATCCAAGGTAAGGGATTTCATCACAATTGACATTCTATTGAGACTATTTTTTTTGTCATTCACCTAGTTTATTTTATATGGTGTATATAATACACATTGACATGTTATATCATGAATATATGTATCCTCATGATAGTGTAAGTTTAATATAATTTTATACCATGGTGAATATTTTGATTTAAAATTTTCAAGGAGGTATGGGGAACATTGGAATGTTTAATGATGACTCTCCTCATAACATTTTTAATTTATATCTATGAAATATCACGGTCTTTTCTGATTGATAACACTCTCATAAAATAATCACTTTATTATTGTGAACATCATTTCTTAAAAATGGGGCACATATTGCAACTTTTTTAGATAATCACATGATTTATTCATTCTTCATCATATTTTGATTTTCAATTTGAACTATTTCATCTAAGAGGATTTTAGTTAATATTTACCATGTGTAAAAGAATTTCATAACACAATTTATTTTCAATGGGTTACAAAACTAACACATTTTCATTAATATTATACTATTATGTGTATAATGACTTTGAGAATCTATTGATATATTTCCATATTTTTATTTGGATTTACCCTTGATACCCATAATTTAATCATTGATTGATTCTTACCTCAACATTACAATATTTTAAAGGGTTTACAATACAATCTCATTTGTTGAGGACTGTTTAATCCTGAATTTCTATTAGTGGAAGTTATTTTATCACTATCTAATTAACCATTTAATTTTCGTTTCATCTATTCATTAATGACCTGAATCAAATAATAGTACAATTTTCCCTTCTTTGTAATCAAAATGTTATGGAATTTTTTTTAAAAAAATGAACATCATTATCTCTTTATACAGAGAACTATTTTTCTTTTAAAAACCATTTTATTCAAAAATGTATTAAATTTTTTTTTTACCTCTTTAAAATTAGTTTTGTAAAATCATTTTTACCATTTTGTCTTTTACTAATGTTTTAAATGGAATATTCTTTCTGCATTTCAAATAATTAATTTTTAGATCCTTTTTATAGTGAAAATGGAATGTTATTTTTACCTCAAATAATCTGTATGGATTTAACCGCTGTCAGTTTTCAAAGATTACTTTTTATGTTTAAAAGTTTACTCCTTAAATAATTTTTTTCAAAATTTATTTTCAATGAAATGTATTTTCAGAAAATATTTCAATGAAAAAGTATATTTTCATCAATAATGTTCTGAAAATATATTGTTATAATATTTCCATTAATAAAAAACAAAAACCCTTTATTTTACTCCATTCAGGATATGTTGTTCTGATACCATCCTTATTATTCTTCTGGATGGTTTATGATTGATTTGGCCAAGGATAATATTGACATTTGTTTCCTTGATTCCTTTTATCCCATTTAAATATTAAATTTTCTATGACCATTTGATATTAAATTTTTTATAATTATTTATATCATTTTCATGTATATAATTATTTCATGAACTATATTCCATTTTTCAGATGTTGTTTAGTCTGATAATTATTTGATTATTTGGAAAAATATAGATAAAAATGTATATTCTATTAAACAAAAATATTTGATAAGGCATATTATTTATTTTTAGTATATCGTATGAGTATTACTTTTGACATTCATGACATGAGTTGGCCATGTTTTAGACAGCCCCTTGATGCATTAGTAGTCTCATGAGATGAATTTGTTTTTGAAATTTGATTTGTTTATACCCGGTTTTCAATACATTGTTGGGAAATGTATTAATTTTAATGGTTCCTTATACCTAGAAAACATATCGTCCAATAATTTAGCATTTCCCTGATTTAGATTTAGCTAGTATTCACCCATGAGAATTTTCATTGAAATGTCTATGGATTCATCTCGTTCTCATTTCATTATTTAATTGGTATGTGTTTCAGTTTCTTACCTTTCCATATTGAGTTTTCAATATCTAGTTATTTTATATGCATGGGTTTCTAGATATTACATTCCCATATTTCTAATGCACTTCCTTCTTAGTTTTTTATTACATGGTATGTGTGTTTGTTTATTTACCATGATATAATTATCATTTTCATTTATTCATTATTTATTCCTCTATAAATTTCCCTTAATAATAATTTTAGCTCACCCTTATTATGTTTTCTTTCCCAAGGAATCCATGAAGTATAATAAGATAGATATGAATGGATATTCTATTTGGAATAAAGTTATTCTTGGAAGAAAAAAATTATATTGTAATTATTGTATTATTTTGAAATAAATGACACATATAAGTATGTGGTTAACTGAGAATAATAAATTTATTAGTTCCTTAAGAATATATTCCTTGTAATCATGTTAATGTAATTATATTAGACACCTGCTCTTGGAACTCTAGGGTCAGTTCGCTATAATATACACCACCAGTGTCCTTTGTGGGTGTATATACTACTAATTATTTTATTATTATTATTATTATTGTAAATTTTTAACCAAAATCCATATATTTTTTATTATTTCATGGGTATTATGATTAAAATATTTCCAAATTGGTAATGATTTTATTTTACAATCTATTTGTTTGTTAGGAATTTTTATGATCAAATTTATAATGGTAAAGTATTATGATATTTCTACCAAGAAACTAGGAAATTTTATTAAGCTATTTTTTATTAATTAAAATACATATTTAACTTTCGTTTTGATCAATTTATATTCTAAAATGTTAAAACTTATTACATAATGAACACATATTCTATTTATCACTTTGGTGAAAATCCTTTTTCCCTCCATGACTATGTTTAATAAAAACAATCTAAAGAATGTATTTACTTTTCTTTAATGACTATTTAAATAAACATTTACCCATTTCTTAATTCCTAAAAAATGTTTTAAATTTAATATTGCTATAGTTTTACAATCATGGATCTTTTAACTTCTTAGAAAAAATGTGAATGAAATCTTCATTTTAATATATATGACATAGATGGTATTTCCCACTATCAATATTAATCAATGGTTTAAATATTCCATTGAATTATTTCAAATTTAATTTAAAATAAAATGATTTCATTAATATTTGGGAAATTTATGGATTTTAAATAATTGATATCAATATTAATAGAATATTATAATCAAGAAATGTTCAATGAGATCTTTAAAAATAGTTTTCTCTATAATGATCACTTGTTTTGATGTTATATATGATTTTATGGGTATAGGATCCAATGACACCGTCCTTATTTTTTCCATGGTTTATAATTATGATGACAAGATGTATATGTAACCTATTCCTTTTCCATGAGTTATACAATGATGAAATAATGATTTTTTTGAAACCCTTTTCCTTAACATGGGTTATGCTATGATGAAATTTTTATGTTACCAATTTATTTTCATGGGTTCTTATATGATTAATGTTTCATGATATTTTTTATAAAATATGTATTATTTTCATTATGTGATGGTTATTCCTGGAATTATATTGCCCTATAATGAATTGAGTAAGGATTGATGTCTCATGATATAAATAAGACTAGAATGGGGAGTTCATCTAATTTAGCAAGGGACTTTTTCCACAATGATAGTATAGGATGTGAACCTTGACTACTATGATATTTTGGGGAGTAAACCCATAAAACTATGATAGTCTTGGAAATGTTCCATGAATACCCTATAAATAATTTTCAATGCTTATGTGTATTTCATAATTCCTTTATTTATTCCAATAATTTTCATCCATGGAACATTTTATTTGATTACATTATGATTAATGTCTTATAAATTACTAAACATAAAGCCTCAAATCATGATTATGATCTTTTTTATATAGGATGTCTTTTTTTAAATTATCAAGATCATGTTTTCATACATTTATGGTTAAGATAATTTTATGTGATCATTGATATCTCCATTATTTAAATTTTTTGAGAATCTCAGTGTAACATCCCAAGTAAGTAATGAATAATTGATATTTTCATCTATGTCTATTAATGAATTAGATTGTGTTTTAGAGGCTTAAAATATAAATAAATACAATCTTAAGCATGGAATACACTAATATTTTTAAAAGATTGCTTTACTACCTTTTGATGGAAAACCATTTTTAAATCTATCGTTTGACAATTTTATAAGCTATGTTTTTCAAAATAAACATATTATTTATGATTGGGACATAAAAATTTACTTTGTGTGAATTTTTGGTATTTTTCAGACAATGTTCATTTTTTAACGAATAGTGAAAATACTGCATTTTACATCAAAACTGATTTTAAATATAATTTATTTATATGATTAGATTATCTTTTGAATTGGTTTTGAAGTGAAATTAGAATATATTTTTACCATTTAATCCAATGGTGGTCATTGGAATCAATTTCACTTTGATATTTGACTTAAACTGGTGTCTATCTTTTGATACTTATTGTTTCATAAAAACACGATATTTGTCATGACAGCGGGAATTAATTATTAAATTAATTAATGTGACTTATATGATTTGAATTTTGTAAAATAGACATAATTTTTGAATTCGGAGTATCAAATACAGCTTAGGGTCAATTTTTGGTAATTTTTTGAAAAACTTCAATTTTTGATGAATAGTGAAACCACTAAGTGGAACTTATAAAAACTGATTTTTACTTTAAATGAAATTTTTCCATCTTTGTGTTTTGAATTTCAAAAATCTGACATACATGGTTTTAATTATGAAGTAAAATGTGGTTCAATGAGATTATAATAATTTTTTTGGTGAATAGTAACTTATTAAGTTTTTAATCGCGATTAGAGGGAATTAGTGTAGTTTAAGGAAAGAATAAAGTTTTAATAAAATGAAATGACCTAGACAGATGTCCTACTCTTATTGGTTGTGTCACGGCCGATCATGAAAAGCCATGGGTCAACTTGGGGACCCCATGGAGCCACTTTGGTTGGGAAATGACATAAATAACTTTTTATTTAATGTTAAAGTAAAAATGACACAAACATGAGTTATTTTACTAAATCAATTTTTACATGGGGTTATACAAGTCATATTTTTAGCTATAAATATAAATTAGAAATATAAAAAGATTTCCTACTTCATAGTATTTTTTTTTATAATTTTTAGACATTAAATAAATTAAATTATTTATGACATCATGATGATGCAGCGATGACCTCATTATTTAACGTTTTAAAAAAAATGGAAAGATAATGTAAATTATAAGACCTACACATGGACAAAACCAATTTTATGAGTGGATTTAGAACCCTTATCACCTTATCCTTGAAACAAATCAATGTGGGACCTCTTAAATCCGAATACCATTTTAAAATAAATTGACTTTTCTTTACCTTCCAAGAGTGGCCCTCCTCTACTCTTATAAAAGGCCCCCACCTCTACCTCCATACCCACACTCCCAAAGCCTTTGGCTCGCCAACCCCTACCCATTTTGTCTCTCCACATCCCTCTATTACTTATTGATGCCTCACTTTGGGCATAAGTCTTCCCAAGGAAGCCTTTGAGCTCAATCCAAAGGGAGTTACCCGATTTTAAGGTAATGTCTTCTTTTGAGTCCTTTTGTTTTATTTTGCTTCTCCAACCCCATAAACTATTTTTATTCTTTTGTTTCGTAACAACTACAGTATCAAAAATGTACTAGGATGTTTTTATAATAAGGATTAGAGATACACTTACAAACACCTACATCTAATGGTTAAAGGACATACTGTTTCTGTGGATGGTGAATTTATGCCTCTCGAAACGATGAATGTTCAACATTCATTTAACACCCTAAAAGGTGGCCATTAAGATGTCACTATATTTATATATGATATATAATATGTTTATGTTTTTCTTAAGATTATGTATTTTTCATTTTGGGAATACCTTTATGGTTTCCATTATGGGTAAACGTGATATCTTCATTTAAGGAAGTGCGGACTACCGCCCCCTCAAAGTGATTTGATTCATTAAATACCATATGTGGGATGTATAAAGGATGGAAATATGATATCATATATGATATTATACTTTAATTATAATATACCTTTATATAATTATGAATCCATTCTATAAAATATGAAATAGAAATGAAAGTAGCATTCATGCGTACGTACGGCTTACCGTCTCCATGAACGGTGCATTTCATTTCTTAACTCTAAATGATTATGTAATATTATAAATGAATGTATATACTGGATATATATGATATATACATAATGATTATAATCTTGGATATAATGGATACATGAACAAAATGTAATTATAAACGGTTTATTTTTTACTCAAGTACCAATGATCGTTAAAACGACCGTTATTAACTTAAATAATTACATAGTGTTCATGACATGGTGATAAGTGATATAAAAGGAATAATGAACTTGAAAAAGGTTCTTAAAAAAGTAGAAATTAACTCTAGTTTATTATTCAGTAGATTAAATAACGACCGAGTCAAGTCGGACCCGAGGTATGGGACTTCGTCTCAATCTCCTTTCATTGAGGTATATTTTTTTTATACACAAAATTCCTTTATACGGTGTATAAACCCCATTGAATTATACGTTTATCCAAAAGGAATATTTTTTATACGAAGCGTTTTACTAAACGACAAAAGGGTATGTTTTTGTCGTACGTATGCGCCGACAACGACTTCTCCGCCGCCATGACCATTATTTGAGTTTTGGCTTCCTCTACAAGCCATACCTTCTTTTTAAAAGAAAAATAAATACCATGTTATAATTTTCTTTTATTTTGGTATTGAATATGGTTTTCATAATTTTTTTATATCAATGTGTTGTATTGATATCTTGTGATTGAAAGGTGGAAATGTTATGTTTCCTTTATACATGTTTTATGTGATACGATTATGTTGAGGTTCATGGGCAATATTATGAAGACTGGTGGTTTCGTGATAAACTAAGGGTGGGTGAGCCCGATATAGCTCTCCAATGCATTGGGTAACGGGAAGGAGTGAAACGTTAAGGTTTCTCCAAAGAGATTTAGGGAATATACTATGATGGGTATTCCAAATATAACCAAGAGGGTTAGTCCCTACGTAAGAATGTTATGAATGCCTCAAGTTACCTTTACGTCTTATGATTTCTATGATTTATTCATGATTTGATGAGGTATGTTAAAGTGATTATGTTTTATGGGTAAAGTATGATTTCATTCTTATGTATATATGTACCCATGTTTCCTTTCCATATTTTTATATCCCTTACTGATCTTTTTATGCTCATCCAATGTTTTTTTAAAATGTTTTTCACAGGTCAAGGGAAAGGTACATGATATGATGATAGTGTCAAGGAAGTCTCATGAAAGAATCCATGTTTTATTTTAAATATTTTTCCATTTATGGGAAAGAAGCATAATATCTTTATGTAACCACTTTGTTTTTACGTGGAATGTAATGCAAGTTTTATGATCTAATTATCTAAAACTATAAACCCGAAAAGATCCTCAATGTGTAATCTTGTTATCACGCAAGATTAAGTAAGGTTTAAGGCTAGGGCCTTATAGTTGGTACCAGAGGTCGGTTTAGACAACTTTAGGAGTTAGAAAAGTGTAAAATTATAAGTTAATTTATGGTATGATTGAAATGATATAGCATTTAAAGATTACCATGTTGCTTCACCAAAGATATTTCTGTGATAAAAATGGTTTTCCATAGAGGAAATAGAGCAGCTTTTTTGGGAAGGCATACAGAGTTGAATGACTTTCCGAATCAGAAACCAGAGATGGTCGGAATCAGAATTGAGCAGTTTACTACAGTGATGACTCAGTTGAATCAGGTGATAAACGGTGGTTGTGTTTATTGATGATATTTTTGTGTTTTCTAAAAGTAAAGAGGAGAATAAAAGTCAATTAAGGGTTATCTTGCAAACCTTAAAAGAAAAGAAATTATATGGAAAATTCAACAAGTGTGAGTTTTGGTTACAACAAATTTCTTTCCTGGGTCACATTGTTTCAAAAGATGGCATTACTGTTGATCCTGATAAAACAAAAGTTTTGGAAGACTGGCCAAGACCCACAAATGTTACTGAGATTTTTATCTTCCTTGGTTTGGTAGGCTATTACCGTAGGTTTGTTGAAATTTTTTCACAGTTATCTAGTCCAATGACTAAGCTAACTCGGAAGGGTGTTAAGTTTATCTGGACAAAAGAATGTGATGATTGTTTTCAGGAGTTGAAAAGAAGATTGGTGAATGCTCCAGTTTTGGCACTTCCTTCCAGGAATGGTGTGTTTGTTATATACAGTGATGCTTCGTTGAAAGGACTTGGTTGCGTCCTAATGCAGAATGATCAGGTAATTGCTTATTCTTCACGATAGTTGAAAACTAATGAGGAAAATTACCCTCCACATGATTTGGAATTAGCAGCTGTTGTTTTCGCTTTAAAAATTTGGAGGCATCATTTGTATGGAGTAAAGTGTGAAATATATACTGATCACAAAAGTTTAAAGTATATATTCACTCAAAAATAGTTAAACATGAGACAGAGGAGATGGCTGTAATTAATCAAGGATTATGATTGTACAATTCATTACCATCCGAGAAAAGCAAATAAAGTGTATGATGCTTTGAGTCGAAAAAGTAATGCTTCATTAGCAATATTGCGCTTGGAACGTGATCCTTTGGTTAAGGATTTGATGAACTTTGGCATAGAAGTTGTTGGTGTAGGAAGTTCTTCTATTTTGTTTCAGGTATTAGTGAGATCATCTCTATCAGATAGAATCAAGAAAGCACAGAAGTAAGGTAGTGAGTTGCAGAAAAATGTAGAGATGGTTCAGAAAGGTTAAAGCAGAGCGGCAGTTACCGAAAGGGATGCTTCAGCCTTTACCAGTTCCAGAGTGGAAATGGGAGAATATATCCATGGACTTTGTTGTGGGATTACCGAATACATCTCGAGGTAATAATGCAATCTGGGTTATTGTTGATCACTTGACCAAATCTGCTCATTTCCTTGCTATACGAGATACTTTTTCCCTAGATCAACTTTCCCGTTTGCATCTTAAATAGATAGTCAGGTTACATGGAGTTCCTCTCTCCATTGTATCTGATCATGATCCCATGTTAACTTCTAACTTTTGGAAAGGCCTTCAGAAGTCATTGGGTACTGAATTAAATTTTAGTACAGCTTTTCATCCTCAATCAGATGGGTAGTCGGAACAAACAATTCAGACCATGGAGGATATGCTACGAGCTTGTTCTACGGATTATCAGGGAAGTTGGGACCAAAATCTTTCTTTGGTTGAATTTTCATATAATAACAGTTTTAATTCCATTATACATATGGTACCATTTGAGGCGTTATATGGGAAGCGGTGTCGAACTACAGCTTTCTAGGATGAATTGGTTGAAAGGATGTTGATGGGACCAGAATTGGTAGACGAGATGGCAGATAAAGTTTAGCTAATTCAGAAACACATGAGAACAGCTCAGTGCAGGCAGAAGAGTTATGCGGACAACAGGAGGAAGGATCTCTCTTTTGAGGTAGGTGATCCTGTTTTTTCAAAGTCTCACCATGGAAAAGTGTGATGCAATTTGGAAAGAAAGGTAAGCTGAGTCCTAGGTTCATTGGACCATATGAAATTATGGAGAGAGTTGGATTAGTTTCATACAGGGTGGCATTACCTCCGAGTTTTTCTCAGGTACACAATGTTTTTCACGTTTCAATGTTGAGAAAGTACATGCTAGATCCATCTCATGTTTTGAGTCCAGAGGTAGTTCAGCTGGAAGATAACCTATCGTATAAGGAACAACCAGTTCTGATTCATGACCACAGGGAGAAAGTGTTATAGAATAAGGTGATTAATTAGGTAAAGGTTTTGTGGAAAAACCATATGATGGAAGAGGCAACATGGGAATCTGAAAATGCAATGAGGGATAAATACCCCCATTTATTCGATAAGTAAATAAATTGCGGGGACGTAATTTTCTAGAGGGGGGAGGATGTAACATCCCAAGTAATTAATGAATAATAGATATTTTCATCTATGTATATTAATGAATTAGATAGTGTTTTAGAGGCTTAAAATATAAATAAATACAATCTTAAGCATGGAATACACTAATATTTTTAAACGATTGTTTTACTGCCTTTTGATGGAAAACCATTTTTAAATATATCTTTTGAGAATTTTATAAGATATGTTTGTCAAAATAAACATATTCTTTATGATTGGGAAATCAAAATTTACTTTGTGTGAATTTTTGGTATTTTTCAGACAATGTTCATTTTTAATGAATAGTGAAAAATACTGCATTTTACATCAAAACTACTTTTTAATCTAATTTATTTATATGATTATATTATCTTTTTAATTGTTTTTGAAGTGAAATTTGAATATATTTTTACCATTAAATCCAATTGTGGTCATTGGAATCAATTTCACTTTGAAATTGGATTTAAACTGGTGCCAATCTTTTGATACTTATTATTTCATAAAAACACGCTATTTGTCATGACAACGGGAATTAATTATTAAATTAATTAATGTAACTTATATGATTTGAATTTTGTAAAATAGAAATCCATTTTGAATTCGGAGTATCAAATATATCTTAGGGTGAATTTTTTGTAATTTTCTAAAAAACTTAAATTTTTTATGAATAGTGAAACCACTAAGTGGTACTTATGAAAACTGATTTTTCGTTTAAAAGAAATTTTTCCATATTTGTGTTTTGAATTTCAAAAATCTGACATACATTGTTGTCATTAAGAATTAAAATTTTATTTAATGAGATTATAATAATTTTTCGGTGAATAGTAACTTATTATGTTTTTAATCGCGATTAGAGATAATTAGTGTTGTTTAAGGTAATAATAATGTTTTAATAAAATTAAATGACCTAGAACAATTTCCTACCCTTATTGGTTGTGTCATGGCAAACCAAGACAAGCCATGGGTCAACTTGGGGACCCCATGGAGCCACTTTGAGTGGGAAATGACATAAATAACTTTTTATTTAATGTTAAAGTAAAAATGACACAAACATGAGTTATTTTACTAAAACTATTTTCACATGGGGTTATACAAGTCATATTTTTGAATATAAATATTCATTATAAATATAAAAATATTTCCTACATCATAGTATTTTTTTGTAATTTTTAGACATTAAATAAATTAAATTAAATATGACATCATGATGATGTGGCGATGACCTCATTATTTAACGATTTAAATAAAATGGAAAGATAATGTAAAATATAAGACCTAAACATGGAAAAAACCAATTGGATGAATGGATTTATAACCCTTATCACCTTATCCTCGAAAAACATCAATGTGGGACCTCTTAAATCTGAATACAATTTTAAAATAAATTCACTTTTCTTACCCTTCCATGAGTGCCCCTCCTCTCCTCTTATAAAAGGCCCCCACCTCTACCTCCTTACCCACTCTCTCTAAGCCTTTGGATCTGCCAAACCCTGCCCATTTTGGCTCTCCACATCCCTCTATTACTCCTTGAAGCCTCACTTTTGGCATAAGTCTTCCCAAGGAAGGCATTGAGCTCAAACCAAAGGGAGTTACCCGATTTTAAGGTAATGTCTTCTTTTGAGTCCTTTTGTTTTATTTTGCTTCTCCAACCCCCTTAACTCTTTTCATTCTTTTCTTTTGTAACAACTCCTGTATCCTCAATATACTAGGATGTTTTTATAAGAAGGTATAGAGCTACACTTACACACACCTACATCTAATGGTTAAAGGACATACTATTTCCGTGGATGGTGAATTTATGCCTCTCGAAACGATGATTGTTCAACATTATTTTAACACCTTCAAAGGTGGACATTAAGACGTCACTATATTTATATATGATATATAACATTTTTATGTTTTCCTTAAGCTTTTGTATTTTTCATTTTTGGAATACCTTTATGGTTTCCATTATAGGTAAACGTGATATCTTCATTTAAGGAAGTGCGAACTACCGCCCCTCAAACTGATTTGATTCATTAAATACCATAAGTGGGATGTATAAAGGATGGAACTATGATATTATATATTATATTATACTAGAATTATAATATACCTTTATATCATTATTATTCCATTCTATAAAATATGAAATAGAAATGAAAGTAGCGTTCATGCGTACGTACGGCTTACCGTCTCCATGAACGGTGCATTTCGTTTCTTACCTATAAATGATTATGTAATATTATAAATGCATGTATATACTGGATATATATGATACATACATAATTATTATAATCCTGGATATAATGGATACATGAACAAAATGTAATTATAAAGGGTTTATTTCTGACTGAAGTACCAATGATCGTTAAAACAACCGTTATTAACTTAAATAATTACATAGTGTTCATGACATGGTGATAAGTGATATAAAAGGAATAATGAACTTGAAAAAGGTTCTTCAACAAGTAGAAATTAACTCAAGTTTATTATTCAGGAGATTAAAGAACGACCAAGTCAAGTCAGACCCGAGGTATGGGACTTCATCTCAATCTCCTTTCATTGAGGCATATATTGTTTTATACACAACCTTCTTTTATACGGTGTATAAACCCCTTTGACTTTTATGTTTATCCAAAAGGAATATTTTTTATACGATGCGTTTTACTAAACGACAAAAGGGAATGTTTTTGTCGTACGTATGCGGCGACAACGACTTCTCCGCCGCGGTGACCGTTATTTGAGTTTCAGCTTCCTCTACAAACCATACCTTCTTTTTAATAGAAAAATAAATACCATTTTTTAATTTTCTTTTATTTTGGTACTGAAAATGGTTTTCATAATGTTTTTATATCAATGTGTTGTATTCATATCTTGTGATTGAAAGCTGGAAATGTTATGTTTCCTTTATGCATGTTTTATGTGATACGATTATGTTAAGGTTCTTGGGAATTATTATGAAGATGGGTGGTTCTGTGATAAACTAAGGGCGGGTGAGTCCGATATAGCTCTCCAATGCATTGGGTAACGTGAAGGAGTGAAACGTTAAGTTTTCTCCGAAGAGATTTAGGTAATATACTGTGATGGGTATTCCAAACGTAACCAAGAGTGTTACTCCCTACGTAAGAATGTTATGAATGCCTCAAGTTACCTTTACGTCTTATGATTTCTATGATTTATTCATGATTTGATGAGGTATGTTAAAGTGATTATGTTTTATGGGTAACGTATGATTTCATTCTTATGTATATATGTACCCATGTTTCCTTTCCATATTTTTATATCCCTTACTGCGATTTTTATGCTCATCCTAAATTTTTTTAAAATGTTTTTCACAGGTCAAGGGAAAGGTACATGATATGATGATAGTGTCAAGGAATTATCAAGAAAGAATCCATGTTTTACATTAAATATGTTTCCATTGATGGGAAATAAGAATACTATCTTTATGTAACCACTTTGTTTTTACGTGGAATGTAATGCAAGTTTTATGATCTAATTCTCTAAAACTCCAAACCAGAAAAGATCCTCAATGTGTAATCTTGTAATCACGCAAGATTAAGTAAGGATTAAGGTTGGGGCCTTATACTCAGATCCCCTTTATTTTGATTCTTTTTCCCATTTTATGAAAATATGTATTGAATATGATATTTCTATGAAAGTTTTTAGTAGTAAAGAACATAGTGGGAGATGATGTAGTTCAATTATTAACCAATTGCTTATGCATCCATTTTTCGAAAGTCACTTGACCAATACGATTGAAGTATTGATCGTTAGGTTATGTAATGAATATTGATATATTGATATGGGATTTCTATGTGTTAAAATTATGTGATACTATAACCAGGACTATCCTAGAAACCATGTGGGATTCTATTTTGAAGAGGTAGTGTCCATTCCATGGTCTTTGAAAGGTTAATCAAACCTTGCAGACCTACCAAAAAACAATTTGTCATAAATAATTATAAGATATAATGGATAATATGGTTGGTTTATAATTTAACTAACTATATAACTTTACCATAAACTAGTTAAAAAAAATTAACTTACCTTATTTCTACCCCATAACCACATATTGACCTTGGATTATGAACCATATGAACCCAAATACATTGGTGTTTATCCAATTAATAATCCTCTTACAGTATAAGGGGGAATAAATCATATTAGAGACAACTATCTTAGAATTAAAAGATCCTAGAAATGATTTCATTGTAATTATGGAACATTATTTTTCTGTTGTGGATTAAAATTCACTTCTTTATGTTTCTATAATAAAATTAATGTGTTAAAAGAGTATGTATTTCATCATTTTTGACATGATTAGCTAATTTCCATTGTTTCTTGGGTTATGGATAGTAATTGAGGATCATTTATTATAACAGTTTATCATTTATGTTGTGTTTGTGTAATTATTTTATTTTCCTTTCATCTTCATTATATACACTTTTTTCAATTAACTATATACATTTTTTTGAAGAAGAATAGCATGTACAATGATATATGATGGATTTCTGGAAATTATTCCAATGTAAATTTTTTATAATTACCATCCCATTAGGGTTTCTCTTAAGGAAAAATCTTCAAATTAACTATCAGACCATGAAGTTAAATTTTATGAATTTAAATGAATTTTTTTTTATTAAAGAGGTATTGATGTAGTTGAATCATGGTGGTGAAGATTTATTATAAAAATAAACACTCATCAGGGTATAATACTTGTGACCTCTATTGAAGATCACATGAATGACAAATCATCCTTATTAAGTAAAAAATAAATTTTAGTTACTTTGGTTTTCTGTGAGGCAAGCCTATAGAAGTTTCAATTTAGGCTCTATTAAAGATTTGATGATTTTAAAAATAATTGAATGTTTCCTCAAATAATTTAAAAAATAATTCATGTAGAAAAATAACTAAATATTTTCCTAAGTTACAGTGTTTTACTTCTACTGTACTTATTGTATAGTGGGATAAAAATTCGATTTGGGATACTTGATGAAATCATTTAGCCAAAATAACACCAATATTACTCTTATATTGGTACCGATTTTTTCACATTTAAACCACCAATATATTCATCATATATTTAATAAAAATTGAATATGGAATTATATAACATTTATGAATTTTATTGTTAGTGAATTGTTATAATGATAAATATTTATTAATTATTATTTTAAATATTAAATATATAATTTCATGTTTCCTTGAATTATACCATTTTGGTTTTACTTCATTTTTTTGATTCAATATTATTTATCTATTAATTAAATTACATAAAGAATCTCAAAAAATACATATTTATATATTATAAATAATATATGGTAACCAACTATGAAATTAGTGATAATTAATGAATTAAAAATATCCTTATTGGGTGGAAAGACCAACAATTGATGAGGTTTTTCAAAAGGGGGGGAAGGGGGTAAATTTAAATTATATCAAAATTAAAATAGTTTTACAATGTCATAATATAATTATTAATCAATGTACTTATAATTTAATGTTTTTATTATCATTGAAATATTAATATATATACCCATACTTTTCTTACATTGTTGTTACATCTTTATAATGATAAAAAATATAATAGTATTACACCATGAGGATCCAAGGGTTTATTTTATTGGGAAAACAAGGAACAAACATAAAATTTACATCATCACGAATATTAATTTATTTAATACTTTCTTATCTAGAATCATATTGGAACATGACCTCTCTTTAGAACATGTAGTCACTTGAGGATATATATCAAATTGGGGTGAGATAAAATCATACTAAGAGGATATATAAGAACAATATAGCATGGGGTGAGCATTATCATAACAACATCCTAAAAACCATGGGAGGAAACATTAGTAAAAGAATTGAAATGTGACAATGCATAAAAAAATGAAACATCATGTCATAGTGGGTAACTACCAAACATACTTGTGAAAAAATATATAATCTTGTATGCACATAATTTCTATTTAACTCATGATATTCAATAATTTACCTAATACATTATAGCGCAATATAATTTACGGTACACTCATCACATTCAAACATTTATATTGCACTATATAATTTCTGGTGCACCTGTCACATCATAACATTATCATTATCATATATTCAACATAGAACATATATAACAAAATTTATATAAATAACCAATGGAAAGGAATTGGTTTTATCTCATATGAACATATTCATAAACATTGGGTTCCCAAAAGAGATTGGGAATAAAATACCTGATATAATAACCATCAACCATGAGTGGGAAATAAAAGGCATGTTTATGAAAGAAGAGTTCTTTTAGAAAACATTTGTTTGACCTAAACTCTGGTGAATGAAATTTAAATCCAAAAAATGGTAAGACAATGATGAAAAAATTAATTATGGAGTTACCATACCAAAATTTGACAAAATTTGGTAGAACATGAAGGAAGAAAGTTTTGTTCGAGAATTTCCACATACCTTGTATAAAAATTCCTTATTCACATTAATGTCTCGTATAATTACATTTTATTAATTAATTAGAAATTTAAAATCATTTTAAACACGAACATGGTTTACTATGGTTTCATTAAGTTCTATTGTGAGCCTTTGGATGAGTGATATAGCTTAAATTCATTGTTTGGGAGTGTTAATTTTCAAAGCTTTTATGAACGATTCACTTGTATTCGTGAACAAATGTTCATTTCAAATGTGGGGGGACGTATATATTTTTTTAATATACTTTATTGGTTAAATTCCAAAGATATAAATGATCTTATATTTAATTTGGTTCTGTAATATGAAGATGGATCATTAGATAAAATTTAATGATGATCATTTTTGGTTAATTTGGGTGGTTTTTTGATGAAAGTGAACTTGTTTTATTTTATCACATAATTTCATGTAGAAAAGACACTTACCGAACATAAAAAGTTATAATATATAAAATTTAAAATACCTTTTCAACCATTTTATGTTTTTATTGACATCCTTGATGGATTTTAAGGAAAAAGGATTTGCATTTCCCATGACTTAGTTAAATTAACACATCATGGGAAACAATTTCATTTTATTGACATAGAGAGAGAGAGGGAATTGTTTAATGAGTAATCTTTCATTTACATGATATCATACCATTATATCATGAATACTAGGGTTATCATGAAATTTGGATATGATAAGCTATGGATAATAAAATAAAAGAAAAGTTATTTAAAAGGATAATGAAAGAAAATAACGTGAGGAATTACCACTTGAATTATCCTCTTGAGATCCTCTTTAAGAAGCCTAGGGTTGGTCTTTAGATGATTAAAGGAGATCCTGGTCATGTGGGAGGGTTTGGGGAAGAGCTTTGTGTAGAATTTAGGCATGTCTTGATGTTTGGGAGGCGTGAGGAAATGAGGATGTTAAGGGTGGTATTTATAATGGAGGGGGGAGGGGTTTTCTCAATATAATATTCATTAATTTATTATTTCTCAATAAGAAATGTAATAGTGAATCTTACATGACTAATTTTAGTAATTGAATCATTTAAATAGGAACCAACTTGTCTTACCTCAGTATAACATCATACATGACTCTATCATTAGTGTATTTAACTTATTTTGAGAATTATTGTATTTCACTATTAATCAAAACATTAATGTATTTCATAAAAATACCAAAAAATCACACTAATCATTTTTCTAAATGAATAATCCAAAAAATAAAAACTTTTTTCAAAAATAATTTTATTAATATCATTAATTTAATTTTTAATTAAAATCATAATTTACTTAAAAATTACTGTTTTTACAATTATAACTAATTTTATAATGCTTTAAAAAATTATATAAGGTCTTATAAAATGATCTTAAAACTAGAAAACATAAATTGTTAATTTATTAACACATTTTAATAAAATAATTTTTATTTTAAATAAATAAATAAATTATAATTATTTTTTATGACTTACAAATATACTTATACATTTAATATGGTAAAATTATCATTTGTTAGATGCCTATATTTTAATTAATCATTCATGGGTAAAGTTAATATTATTTTCGATGATTTATTATTCATAAGTGTCATACTAATATTCATAAAGGTATGTTACTATTCATAAAGGTAATTTACTATTCACCAAAAATTATGTTTGTTCTATTAGACTCCAAAAATCATCGTGAACACAACTGTGTATGTCATATTATTGAAATTCAAAACATAGAAGTGGACGAATTGTGTTTAATGTCACATAATATTTAGTATCATTATATTTCATTGTGCTTACTAATGTGATTATACTATAAAAATAATTATAAAAGGGAATATCATTGATAAAATTTTGGGTCATTACATTCTCCCCCCTTATGAGATTTTTCCCTTGGAATTTTGTTTTACACAAACAGGTGAGGGTACTTAACCTTCATTGCCTCCTATGGTTCCCATGTAGCTTCTTCAAACTTATGGTTCCTCGACAACAGTTACAAAAGGTGGGTTGTATTGTTGCAATAATCCTTATCTTTCTGGTCCATACTCTTTTCTGGATTCTCCTTATAAAAGATATCATCTTCTAATTGTACCACCTATGAGTTCAGTACATGTGAGGGATATAGTATGTACTTCCTCGGGAGTGATACATGAAACACATCATGAACATGAGCCAAATTCAGTGGAAGTTTAATTCGATAGGCCATGGATCCTATGCATTCAATAATCTCAAAGGGGACAATGTACCTTGGGCTTAACATCCCTTTCATTCCAAATCGCATGACTCTTTTCCATGGTGATATTCAAATGAATACATTTTCTCCACCTTCGAACTCCATGTCCCTTCAACAGTTGACAACATAGATCTTTTCCAACTCTAAGTATCATTGATATGATTCTAGATGACTTGAACCTTCTCTGTCATCTCTTGCACAAGATCACGTCCAAGTAGTTTTCTTTCTCTAACTTCATCCCAACAGGTTGGAGTTCAACATTTCTTTTCATACAAATCATCTTATAGAGCAATTTGATTAATCGATTGGATGATATTTTTTATGAGAACTCAACCAATGGGAGATGTTGATCCCATGAACCATTTAATTCTAAAGGGATGTTTCGTATCATGTCTTCAAGCATCTAAATAGATCATTAATATTGGTCATTAGTTTGGGGGTGATATGATGTGCTAGAATTTAATTCAGTACTCAGAGCATGTTGAAGACTTTTCCAAAATTTAGTTGTGAACATTGGATCATGATAAGATACAATCGAGAGTGGAAAACCATGCAGTCTCACCACTTCCATCACATATATCTTCGCAATTTGTCCATGTGAGAGATCTACCCAAATAGTGATAAAATGGGATGTCTTGGTGAGTCGGCTAACCCCAACCCATATCACATTATTTCCCTTCGATGTCTTTGTGAGACTAGTGAAAAATTCCATAGAAACATTCTCCCAATTCCACATGTGTATAGGCAATAGCTGCATCAACCCTTTGGATTTTTTCTCTCTGCTTTAGCTTCTTGAAATAACAAGATCCTTGAGATATATTCCACGATCAGACTTTTCATGTTATCCCACCAGAAGTGTCCTTGGATATCTTGTTACCATTTTGTGCTAGCAATATGGATAGAGAAAGTTGATCTATGTACATTTTATAGTAGATCATTCTTTATCCTGGGTGATGAAGGCATACAAAGCTGCATTCCAAATAGAATCACACCATCATCATCAATATGGAAATCTTGAAGATTACCTTTATATACTACATTCAGTTTCTTTTGAAACTCTATATCACCCCTTTGTGCCTCCTTAATAATCTCTTAGATTGATGGTTGCACAATAATTAGGGAAATTTATGATGTATCCCCTGCCCTTATGATTTCCAAATCAATATTTTTCATATCCATGAATATAAGGCCTCTCCCAATCTAAAGTATGGATAGAGTAGTAGGTTCTTTTATTCATATAGAATCAACTACATTGATCTCCTTTCCAATATGATAGTGAATAGGTAAATTTTAATATATTATTAGCTCTAACAATCTCCTTTGAAGCATGATGAGCTCATTTTTTGTGAATATATAATTTAGACTCGTGTGGTCAGTGTATATGTAACACTTCTCACCATAAAGGTAGTGTCGCCAGATGTTTCAAGGAAGAAAACATGGCTACCATCTCTATATCTTGTGTTGGGTAGTTCTGCTCATGGATCTTCAATAGTCGTGAGACATTGGCTATCACATTTTCATTTTGCATGACTGCACAACCCAAAACATTATTTGAAGCATCACTGTATATCATAAAATATTATCCAATTTTTGGTAGTGTGAGTACAGGTGCAGTTATCAGCCTTCTCTTTTTCTCCTTTATGTTTTCCTCACATTCTTCTATCTAGATATACTTTACCCCTTTCCTTTTTAACTTGGGTAGTGGGCCTGACAATCATGAGAAATTTCTCACAAAACGTTGGTAGTACCAAAGCTAATCCATAAAAAATATGGATTTCTAGGAAACTATATGTCATGGGACATTCCTCAACCGACTTTGTTTTTGAAGGGTCCATAGTAATTCCCCCATTTGTGGTCACATGTCCCAGGAACATGACTTAATTCATCAAAAAGTTTCACTTTATAAATGTGACATACAACATCTCATTTCTAAAGGTCGCCAACACAAGACTTATAAGTTCTTTATGTTTCTACTCACTCTTTAAGTAGATGATAATATCATTAATAAACACTACCAATTTTTTTTGAGGTAATGTCTAAAGAATCATTTCATCAAATCCTTGAATATTTCAGGGGAATTAGTATGATTGATGGGAATCACAAGAAACACAGGGGCCCATACCTTGTACATAAGTCAGTCTTCTGAATATATTCCTTCTTCACATTTAGATGATGATATCAATAATGAAGATATACCTTTGATAAGTATTGATATTCACTTAACTGATCAAACACCTCATCAATCTTTTGAAGACAATACTTGTTCTTTATGGTGATCTTGTTCAATTCTCAATAATTGACACACAACCGCATTGTTGCATCCTTATTCATCACAAAGAGAACTGGTGCACCTCAAAGTAATGCACTATGGAATATGAAACCTTTGTCCAAATTACCTTGAAGCTCCCTCTTTATCTCCTCCATTTCGATATGATTCATCCTATAGGGACTATTTGAGATTGGAGTAGCTATGGGTATGAGATCTATTGAGAACTATACCTCACGATCTGGGGGAAGTCCGGTTAACACATAGGGAAATAAATAATGTATTTCCTCCTGATGGTAATTTATACTAGGATGGAACACTCCTTTGAATAAACCATTTGGGAGAGGAATTCTTCTTCATAGTGTATCAAAACCCACGCCATTGATGTATTTTTCAAAGATGATTCATTATCTTCTTTACAATTTTAGAGGAGAATGGGATGGTTCAAAATTTGAAAAGATATTTCCTTTTTGTGAAATTTGATATGTGCTCTATATAATGAGAGCCAATCCATTCCCTTTATAGATTTTAATTCCACCAAGGGATGTATTATGCGATTCACTAGAAGAATCTTCCCAAATATTCTAATAAGATAGTATTCAAACACTTGTAATGAAATGATTGACCCATTTCTTTTACATAAATTTCTACTTCATGGTTTCACAAATTCAATTATATAGTTATACAAAACATGCAAGATATAATGGAATGTGTAGAACCAGAATCAAATAAAACCTTTTCCATTATTGAGACAAATAGGATGTGTACCTTGTATGAACTAATTATATTTTTCCACTTCCTCATAAGTGATGGCATAAGAATTCCCTTGTTTGTTTGGCTTTGGTGGTTGCTGATGCTGATTAACCTTAAGGACTCAAGGTTTAGTGCACTAGAATTCATAATTCCCTTTCTCCTAATAGTTATACCATTGAACCATGGGTGGTTGTCTTCTTTCATCCACTAAATTCTAAATCCTTTATAATGTCTTTTCGACACTCTTGATCATGGTATCCTTCTTTACCACACTTGAAGAATTTCCCCATACCATTAAGGTTGTTACCATGATGCGACTTCCCACATATTTGGCATGTGGGTTGTTGAGTTTTTGTCCCACCTTTAATATTTGATCATCCTGCTTGAAACTTCATCTTTCATTTCATCTCATCATATCCATTGGACCACTCTCCAAATTCCATCTATAATTTTACAGAACATTGATAAACCTCTTCATAACTCCAAAAGTATCTAATTACAAGAGCCTTTCAAATTTTTGGTTTTAGTCCACTAAAGTATCTATCAATTTTTCTATCATTGTTGATACCAAAACCTGAAGTGTAACTTGAATGCCTTATGAAACATGCTTCGTCGGTTGTGATAGATTATCCTTATTTTTCTTGATCTCTATGAATTGTCTCCCCATTTTGATTGAAGAGTTCATGGGAAATACTTGATAAGAAACATCTTCATAAAGTCTTCCCATTCTATCTCTTATATTTCCTCCTTTGGCTTTGTGTTCTTAATCAAAGACCAACATTGGTTGTCATATCCATATAGATGCTAAGAGGCTAGGGTCACCTTCTCCCTATTAGAACAGTGGAGCATAGAAAATATCTTCTCCATGGAGTTCACCCACTATTCCACAACTAGTGGATCTGAAGATCCACGAAACATTGGTGGTCATTTCCATATAAAACACTCGATAGCCAAGTTCTACCTATTTGGTAAAGGAGGACATTTCCCATTATTCTAGTTTTTTTTCATAACCCGAGAGAGTTGGTTAAGCATCTCCATGATGATTTGAACTCCACCTCCAAAAAATTGGGAATGTCATTTGGGAATCGTTGCAATGACCATCACATGAGTTGTTGGTCTGGTTTTTCCAAGTCCCCACCATTCAAGCAAATAAAAAATGTTGAACAAAACATTGGTCAACAATTCATGAATAACATAATCATTTGAACGATTTATACTAAAGGAATAAATTATATAATCCCTATCTAAAGCTTCTTGTGCGCATATTTTGTACTTAGTCTCATGCAAGAGGTATTTTCTACGGATCACTAATCCTAATTCAAAAATTAACAAAACATTTCATGTGATACCAAATATAGTGACCCATTATTTTCTTAAATTACTATTACTTCATTATAAATATAATAATCATAATATTAATACACCATGAGGATCCATAGGTCTAGTTTCATTGGAAAACTAGGACAAAACATAACATTAACATCATTAAGAATAAATATTAATTTAATTCCTTCTTCACTAGTTTCTTATTGGCACTTGGCCTCTCCTAAGAACATGTTGTCATCTAAGGGTATAAATCAATTGGTGGTGAGATAAAGCTCAGTAAGAGGATATATAACGGCAATATATCATGGGGTGAGCATAATCATAACAACATCCTCAAAATCATGTGTGGAAACAATAATAAAAGACTTGAAATGTGGCAATGCATAAAAATTGAATCATCATGTCTTATAGGTTAACGTCCAAATATACTTATGAATAATATAGAATCAAGTTCACACATTATTTCTCATTAACTCGATATTCGTCACTTTTCCAAATTCATTAGAGCGCTATATAATTCTGGGTGCACCCATCACATTCAAACATTCATATTGTGCGATATAATTCTGGGTGCACCTGTCACAACATAAAATTATCAGTATCATGAATTCCATATAGTACAAATATATAAAAAATGAACATATCTAAACCATGTAATGGAATAGTTTTCACCTCATAAGAACACATTCATATAATTTGTGTTCCCAAAAGAATGTGGGAAAAACAAACACAATACAATAACCATCAACCTTGTGTGGGAAGTAATAGGTGTGCTTACGAAAGAAGGGTTCTTTGAGAATACAATTGTTTGACATAAACTCCAGTGAAAAACATTTATATCAAAGAAAATATAAGATAATGATGAAAAAATTATTTTTATGGAGTGACCATACCAAAAAGGGAGTAAAAGAGGGAGAACCTGAAGGAAGAATGTTGGGTTTGAAAATTTCCCCTTACATTGTATCCAAATGCATTCTTTAATTTAATGTTCAGTATAATGGTGTTATATTCAATAATTAGAAATTAAAAAACACTTTATATAAGAACATGGATTAATATGGTTTCACATGTTCTTTTATGGGCCTTTGGATGCATTATAGTGCTTAAATTCATTGTTTAGGAGTGTTAATTTTCATAGATTTTATGAATAGTTCACTTGTATTCATGAACAAATGTTCATTTGAAATGTGGTTGGACTTAAAGAATAGTTATTATATATTATTAGTAAAATTTAATATATATTAATTATCTTATAATGAATTTGGTTATGTTCTATGAGGATTTATCATCAGATAAAATTTAATGATGATCATTTTTTGTTAATTAGGGTGGTTTTTTGATCACTATGAACTTGTTTTATTTTATCACATTATGTCATGTAAATAAGTAAGTAACAAAATATAAAAGGGTATAAGGCATAGAATTTAAAATATTTTTTCAACCATTTTATGGTATTATTTGTATCATTGAATGATTTTAAGGGAAAAGGATGTGCATCGCTCATGATTTAGGTAAATTAACACATCATGGGAAACGATTTCATTTTATTAACAAAGTGTGGGGGAGGATTATAATGAGTAATCTTCAAATAAAATTATATCATACCAATATATCAATCATAATAGAGTTATCATGATATTTAGATAAGATAATATGAGGATAAGAGGGGAAAAGAAAAGAAATTTTAAAGGAAAATTAAGGAAAATGTAGAGAGGAATTACCTCTTGAATCCTCCTCTTAAAATCCTCATTAAGGAGCCTAGGCTAGGTCTTTTGATGAGGAAAAGATAACCTGGTCGTGAAAGATGGTCTAGGGAAGTGATTTGGGCATACTTTAGTCCAGGATTGAAGCTTGATTCATATGTGGAAATGGGAGTGTGAAGGGTGGTATTTATAGTGGATGAGAGAGGGGTTTTCTCAAAATAAGATTTATTAATTTATTATTTCTCCACATGAAAATTAATAGTGAGTATTTTATAACTAAAAAATGTAATTGTATCATTTTAATATGAACAAATTGGAATTACATTAGTATAACATCATACATGACTCTATAATTAGTGCACAAAATATATTTTGTAATTTATGGTATTTTACTATTAATAAAAAATTCAAGTATTTTAGAAAAATCCAAAAACATCACAGTAACCATTTATTTTTGTAAAGAATACAAAAATAAATTTCATTTTTCAAAAAAAAAATTGTAATTATTTTTAATTTAATTTTCATTTCAAATCATAATTAACTGGAAAAATATATTTTTTAAAATTAAAACTGATTTTATAATGCTTTCAAAAATAACATAAGGTCTTATAAAATTATCTTAAAACTAGAAGACATATAATTTTTAATTTATAAACACATTTTAAGAAAATAATTTTTATTTTAAATTCATTAATTACTTATAATTATTTATTTATAACTTACAAAAATACCAATACATTTACTATAGTCAAATTGTAACTTTTAAGATGCCTAAATATTATCTAATCATTCATTGGTAATGTGACTATTATTTTGGATGATTTACTATTCATAAGTGTCAAATCACTATTCATAAGGGTAGGTTACGATTCATAAGGGTATGTTACTGGTCACCCAAAATTAGGATTGTTCTATTAGACTCTAAAACTCATCCTAAACAAAACTGTGTATCTCAGATTTTTGAAATTCAAAACATATAAGTAGAAACATTATGTTCAATGGACCCATAATATATAGTATCATCATATTTCATTGTGATTCCAAATTCTATTATACTATAAAGAATTATAATAAGATGTTAATTTAATCGATAAAACTTTGGGTTGTTACAATATATATTATTTGAGTGGAATGAAAAATAAAAGAAAGTGGATGATGGTGTCAAAGCTTCATTATCACTTATACCTTCTCTACAGAACTAAATCCATGTTATCCTAGATTGGGATGATACTAGAATAAATATAAGGATCCTAGAGTGAATAAAGGAGGATAATTTGGTAGATATTTAATCAATATATTTTCATAGTAATTAATTTTCATTAGTGGTCTGAGAGGGTATTTATAGTGTATGGGAAGGTTATTATGGGTTAAAACATTGAATAAATTATAATTTCAATAAAGATTCATGTAATAGGGTTATTATATTAATATTAATGTTATTTCAAAGAAAATAATTGTTTGTATGATTATGAAAAAAATTATTGACGTCATAGTTTAGTTCCTACTATTGAAAGGATGACAAATGAATAATTATTTTTTAATAAATACATGGTTCTTTTATTTTTTGGAAATTATTTTTTATTCTTAGAAATTGAGTTTATTGAGTTTTATTTTTTTAATGTTGGGAAATTTTTTTTTTGGTTGATATTGGTATTTTATAATTTTATATCTCATTGAATCATCATTATATTTACCTAATATACGATTTGATATAAAAAATAATTTTATTATTCAAATTAAAATTCATGTTTTTTGTTAATTACATAAAAATAATCCATATCTATATTTAAAGAGATAATTAAAAAAATAAAATTCATTTTAACAAAATATTTTTTGATCATAAGTAAATTTAATATTTATTTTTTTATAAAAAATTATGGTTTTATGAAAAAGGTAAAATTCAATTTATTAAAAATATACACATATATTTTATTTATGTTTCCTAATTAATGTATCTATATTATAGATCCCAAGTATTAATATTCACATATTTTATTCATTATAATTCTCTTTCACAATCATTTTAATACTCTATTGTTTAAGTTACTATTCCTACACTCAAATAACAATTCAAACATTCATGTAACTATTGAAACTATCATTAAACTATTAAAATAGTCACATCACTCTTCCAATAGTCATATTTGGTTCATAAACCCTATATAAACAACTTATTTCAACTATTCACCCCTAATTTAATTTTTCATTTTGTAATCTATATAATTTAGAAAATTCCAATTATATTCCAATAGATTTTCTTATGTTTACAACAATATTAGATGATGTAATATTTCAAATCCACCATGACTAGATGGATTTTTATATACTCCTTATGTTGTTTTATTATTATTATCTAATTAATTTTTTTCTAGTTTTATGAGGTGAACTTATTTTGAATATACAATGATCTATATTATTAAAATATATTATCATTGGGTTTTATGTTTTCTATACTATCCCATATTAGACATATATATTTAGAAGGAAATTTTCTAATTTAAATTTATACGTCGCAACTCTAATAGCACCCGATATAAAATATCAATAGATTTTTTTTTCCAAATTGAAGGTGAAATTTACAATTTTTAATTAAAATATTGTTGTATAATTTTTTACATTTATTAGAAATTCATTTTAAAAAGGATATAAAGAATCACTATAATGAATTATAAGTCATATTGTTGACTATTTACCCATTGGGAGTGATTTTATTTCTTGTAAAACATTAGCTTGTCTCATATCACTACATAATTATTCATAAAACCATCTCTATAATGTGAAAACTATTATTATCTATTGTGTAAACCTGAAAAATTATTTTTAGAAAAATAACACCAATGAAATTAAAATATTCATTATAAATTGATATTTATACCAAAATAAAATCATAAACCGTGAAAATTTAAAACTATTATGATTTTTTGAAATAATTATTCACATGTTGTATGTATCATAATTTTATTCATAAATTTGAAATAAATTATTATAATGAAGTGTTATTTCATATATTTAATATTATGATAATTATCATTATAGGTTATTCCTTAGCAGAAAGAATCGATCTACAGAAAGGATGCCCCTCACAAAAAATCAGTGAAAACACACGGTAGTTTTTTTCAATGTATTTTATTTCTGTTAAACTATAAAATGAGGTAAAAACACATTTATTTGATAAAAATATTGACTCCATGATTGATAATGTTTTATCCTACTTATATAGCTTGGTCATTACTAAGGAAAATCTAATACATCCCTTAGACATTGTGAAAAATATGCTATTTATACTAACAAAATTGGACATTGTATTCAATTGATAGTTCCTTAATATGGATGTGAAGTAATATTACCCATTAAACCATAATACCAACCAGTTGTAAAATAAAATTACTAAACATACAATTATATATTAAAGGAAAAGTGGCTTTTCTCTAGGTTGATTTATGTTTATCCTTTATTACCATGTTATGGTTTGTAAGGAATACATTCATACATTAATTATTTTCATATCGATTGATAATATTAGGAACATGGGTCTTAGGCTTAAGGGATTCTATTCATATATGAATTATAAAGAGATAGGCTGGTCTTGATGGTGACATTTTGGAACTTGGAATACATGTGTTTCTTTTTTGGATGATAGTGTAAGGAAGTAGATTCTTTGATGGGTGATTCCTATATCTTTTTATAATTTATGTAGGTTTCAAGAGTCTATGTATGAATAATTAGTGGAACTAGTAATATTCACTATAATAAATTATTCAAGGTGGTGTTCTATATATGTAAAAATATGGGAAAAACACCCAGAGGGGTCTATCCACAAATTTAAGGTGAACTGGGTAATAGATTGACTCTCTCAACATAGCGACCATATCAATTTCCACATAAGGGAGGTCAAATTTGCTATTTTTAATATTCATATGAGCATACATTTATGAGAGTATTACCATGATTTTATAATGAATATTACAACCGTTATATGGGTCAAACTACTTATACAGAAGGATTATTAATATCAAATGGTTGGGTAGAAACTCAATATTGAATATATGGCTATTTTTAATGAATATAATAATGTATTTCAAGAAAAGTTACCTACTATTACACATAATCATGAATTTATGTTTTTAATATAAGTTATACGTGGTTCTATTCCATTTTCAAAGACACATTATTTAATTGATCCAATTGGTTTATAAGAATTGTTGAAGAAACTACAGTTGAAATTTTATATAGGTTCATAGACCATTGATATTTACCATGGGGTGGAACAATATTTTTAAGAAGAATTATGTTTCAATCATATATTCATTTATAATGAATTTATTAATAAGATTATGACAACAAATAATTATCATATACCCCATATTGATTATTTTTTGATCAACTATATGGATTTAAATACATTCCATATAAGGACATTTGTTAAGGATATCGTCAAATTTGGTAAAAAGGGATTATGAACCAAAAACATACTTATGTATGGGGGTTAGAGATTAGGAATTTATAGTGATACCATTAAGACATTACAATACCTTTACTAACATCATGGATCTAATGGTTCGAGTGTTTATAGATCACATTGACCAGTTTGTGGTGGGCCATATAGATGTGATTATGATATATTCTATGGGAATGAAGAGAAATAATATCATTTGTAGATAATTTGTCATGACATTTAGAAAGGGGAAACTGTATGGAAAATATAGAAAATGGAATTTTGGTTATAGAATGTATACTTATTGGCTCATGTAATTACAAGTGAGGAAATATTGAATTATCCTTCAAAGATGGAAGTTACCGATACCTGGCCTAATATAAAATCAATGGATAATATACATAGTTTTGTTATCTTTGTTCAATATTATTGATATTTTTTTGAGAAATGTATCACATCTATCAAATACCTAAACCAAGTTAACTTATAAGGGAATCAATATCCATTTGAATAATTAATGTGATGAAAATCTTAAGCATCTTAATAGATAACTGATCAATGAACCTAGACTTACACTACCATATAGTCTATAAGGGTTTATGATATATATTTATTCTTTAAATAATTGAATGTGATGTGTTCTCATTATGAGTAACATGGTAGTAGTGTATTCCTCATTCCGAAGGAAGATCGATGAATTTTTTTACCAAATCCAGATTTGGAGCTGGCCATGAAAATTTAAGCACAAAATATAGAGAGTCGTTATCTATGTTTCGAAAGGTTTGAAATATATAATGATCATAAATTAAAATGTATATACACATAGAGAAATAATTCAATATATTCCAACTAGGAAGAATATATTTGATCAAATATTATTATTGATCAATATAACACCACATTAGGAATGTAAAAAAGGTGGCTGATTCCATGCATCATACAGAAAACATTATATTTTTATGATAATTATTAAAAGGATCAAATATTTATATATTTTTAGAGGATGACTCTTGAAATCATATACTAATAGGTAGAATCCTAATTTTCTTAGATGAAAATTTAATTATCAATTTATATGAATATTAATGAAATTAAAACAAGTATTTGGAATAGAAATTTTTAGTTTAGACTATTCTTTCATTAAACTATGATAGTGATGAAAATATCTTGTTCAATAATGGAGTATGCATCACATAAATACCAAATTTTAATAATTATATGTTGGATGAAACACAGAATTCCGTATTATATGTCCATCCATAGACTAATAATATTTATAGAGATGTAAAAAGGGATTTATGGTTGCAAAACATTAAGAAGCATGTTGTAGAGTATGTATCTCATTTCTCAGTATATCACAAGCTAAGTGCGGGTAAATGACGTATAAAAGGATGATGTAACCATTACCTCTACTAAAAGGGAAATTGTAAATAAAAATTATGTATTTCATCATCATACTCCATAATAAATCTATTGGACCTAACACCATTTGAGTTATAGTTGATCTCTTTATGAAGGTAGATCAATTCATTTATTTTAGAGAATATATCTTGATTGATAATTTTTCAAGTATATTGAATAATGATGTAGAATGGATGCATGAATTACAACATTCAATTGTATCTGATTAGGATCAAAGGATTACCTTGATGTTCTATAGAATAATTTAGGAATAGTTGAATATATAATTGATCTTTAGAACTAAAAATATTCCATGTATAGATGTTATATTTTAGGTAATCATTTAATCCTTGGAGGATATGCTAAGATATTTTTCCAAGGATTTCAAAGGAGGGTGAGATCGAGACCTTCATATACATTAATTTTGATACAACAATTTATCTCACTCTACATTTCACATGGATCCTTAGAAATTACTATATGGAAGGAATTTCTAAAATCCAATTTTATTGGATTAATTTTGATAAATAAAACTACTCGGGGTGTTTTTATCTTAGAAAAATGAATAAAAAGAATGATCTATTCAAAAACACATAAGGGGATCATAGAGTCCATATAAGAGTAATGATAATAACAACTGATGTGATATATAGTTTGAATTTTAATAGAACATATTCTAATAGATATCTCCTTAGAATTAGTTTGTGATATGTAGAAGGAAGGTGAATGTGAATCCCATATGAATTTTGATCATCGAGGTTATCGATTGAGTAGGGATGGTAGATTATTGATTGGTTCATTAAATAATTAATTCTTAGGTGCATGATATGTTCTATATATCACTTTAAAGGTAGTACATACCTCTTTATTTACACATAATAATATAATAATATGTAAAAACGAATAAGGATCTACTATATGGGGAAGAATTGATGGAGGTTTTCAATCAATGAGACAATGTGATTTTGAACAAGGAAACTCATCTAGTTAAATTTTTATTATGAAACCATATGTTATATGATACTAATTTAGAACATGAGGATGTAATGAGGCATAGTTATCACATTTTCATTAGGGAAGTAATGGAGTTTTAAGAAATAAATTAATTTTCTTTGAGATAGAATGTATCTGACCATAATTATGGAATATATTTCCAACTAAAATAATATAATGTTTTTGATAGATTCCATTACATGATACACAGAACATATACAAACCATGTTGTATTTTATCATTAAAATATATTGTTATAACCTAGATGTTATACTAGTGGGTTTGAATTGGAGTAACATCATTGCAAAATATGTGTATGTTTTTCTTACATAATAAATGCATTTGAAAAAAATAATCAAATTATAATGATAGAAATAACATCATATGAGACCCAATTATTCATGAATTTTTTTCCACATGTTATATATTTATCACTACTAATCAATGATATAATTTATTTAAAATTTATATAAGAAATAGTAATCTTTTATACATCGATTATTTATTAGTTATAAATAAGATAAAATCATTTCAAGGTAGAAGGAGATATTTTTCAAAAAACTATTTCATTGTGGGAAATTTAATATACCATAATCAATTAAAATAGTCACTACTGATGAATGACTATTATAAAATGTGTACATAATACATTTGATCCAATATATTAACATTATTATAATGTTTTTTTACTAGGTGTGTAATGATAATATAATAATGTTTATTCTATTATTTTAAATGGTTTGCATGTATTTTATGAATGAATATTAGAAATAATTTTTTCACAATTTATAAATTGAATATTATAAAAGTAATTCCATATTTGGAATAAAAAAATTCAGAAATTTTTAATGTAAATATTAATTATATATATATATTATATTATTATTATGGAAAATAATCATCATAATAAAGGATAAAATGGGATTAAAGTAGTTAAACTAAATGATAAGGCTTATAATATAATAAAAACTATATATTTATTTATTAGTTTATTATATTTGGACATTATATCACCATTAATTTGATATTTTACTATTTGGTTTTTGTTTTCCTTGAGAATGCGTAACATACCAAACTTTTATATAAAGTGAATTTACCTTTTGAATATATAATGTTTTTCATATAATATAGTTTAAACACATAAAACACTTGATTGTTATTTTCATTAATTTGGAATGATAAATTTAAAGGTTGAATATTTCCATGATAATGGAAACTAGTAGTATAACCCCCAAACCTAATTTTCTCAAATATAATCTAGGTGGAAATATTACATGACCACAGGCATGCATCCCCATAAAGAAGAGAATTTTGACTAACAATGATGGTATGAAGATGTAGTTGGGAGACTATACCATCAAAAATCATAACCCTACAACATAATTGTAATAAAACATAACTACCTGAATGTCATAGAGGATCTTAAAAAGAATAGTTTAGTTTCAAATATCACCCATGTCATACATGTTTAATGTACCATGGCCACAAAGTTGTAATACAAAATGTAATATATGAAATTTTAGTAGATGAGAATATAAATCACTATAGTAATTCACAGGATTCATCCAGGTACTGTATCTAACGTCATACCCATTGGTTCACCAATGTGGAACATGCCCATTTCACTTACCAATATCTATAATCATGAAGTCTACACATTCCCTCAGATGACCATTTAAGGTTTGAGTAATAAAACCCATTAGTAAACCACCAACACATCATTAACATAAGTGAATAAGTATAACATGTGTATTCCAAGATAATTGTACATTTTAAAAAATTTAATAATAATTATATGACAATCGAACATGTGATATAAAAACTGAAAAATATCTAGATGTACCTACCTCTCTTCCATGTTGGAAATATTATCATAAGGGAAGTAAGTAGTGATCAAGATCTATCCAAAAAACTGGTTAACATAAATCTCTTTGGTCACAAGGCATCAATCGAAATTAATCCACAAGGTCGTAACATCCTACCTATATCATGGTTAATGCCTCAATACTATTAAACCCCATCTTAGTGATAGGTTAGGCCCAATATTCATTGTATCTTATCCATGCTTTTGGTTAGGCCACAAGGTCGTCATACCCCTTCTATCACTGTCTCAGACCTAGCCTCAATATAGTCATTCCCTTGCCATTTATTTTAGTTAATAATTATCATCATCACATAATTTTCACACTCTCTCAAAAAAGTATAATCATTTCACGATAGTCCACCTATTTTGAATACTAGTAAAAATATATCTAAAGTAATGATAATCATATATATACTGTAGAGAATATATAGGAAGAAAGAAACAAAAATCATGTGAATCAGTAGTAACATACAAGTATATGTAATTAACATAAAAAAACTCTAATAAGAATCAAATACATGATCATGAAATCAAGAATAAAATATGGATATGATGGATCTCATACACATATATGATCACATTCATTCAATTTCAATAAAGGTAATTAAATGAATGTATATAATCAATTAAATAAGGCTATATAAGTCTATAAATGATAACTAACTTCAAAAATTAAGTATTTCATTATAAATTTCAAGATTCATCAAGAGTCGATTCCAAAATCTCACTTGTTCTCTAAAAAATAAAACTTGTTGGTCAGCGGTCCCCACTAAAAACCACCACTACCAGTGGAAGATATTGAACTTGTTGATGGAAGGTAAGAAATGGTCTCTCTGAAACTATCACTACATAAGAACTGTGAGGCTCCCATGAGTCCTGTTATACTATAAAAAAGTTAATATCGAAAGATAAGATATTCAAATAAATCTTGAGTAAAGAAGAATATGATGATGAGGTCCACCATGGTAGAAGTTATAGATATATTAAATCCAATCCATGGCCAACCTAGGTTAAGCTGATGCATCTAAAATTCATCTGGATTGAGAGAATTATCATGTGATGAAGTGTGAATAAATTAGTTGAAGAATAATAAAATTAAAATAAGATTCAAGATCTGTAATTTACATAACATGTGTTTACAATTTGAAATATTTAATATCCATAAAGAATGATGATTGTTTATACCATTCTGATTCCAACCTAACTGTAACAATAACCTCTACCATGAGTCATGGTGGATTCAAAAACACATGTCCAACATAAAAAACCATTTTATCCTGCTAGAATCATAGATGTTTTGGGATCAATATACTTTCAAATGATATGGTGAGGCCCATCTAGAAGATTCCCACAGGTGTAACACTAGTGCTCCATAACCTCGCACAAACCTTTCCCTAACTCTATTTAATTTATCATTTGATACAAAGGCTCTCTAGGGACTAAATAAACTTGAAATATAGATACAATGTAACCCTTATTGAATAAAAAAATCCTCTAAAATACTCAAGATCTTCTAAAAGGATCTAAAGTTTTCAGCCATTCAACTCTCAACCAAAAAAATTAATTCATATCAAGGAGTCACAAATTAAAAGAATAGAAATAAAATCTTAAAGGATTTACATGACTCTCTAATATAGATCATCAGCCTTAATAAGAATATCTTATGGTTTTTCTTGAACAAATATTGCCATTTTACTTGAATGTCAGACTCCTCATATGTTTTCTCATGGATCAATGCGTATTTCCACAATACATGAAAATTTGTCACCATATTCCATCTCAACACCTTATTTATCCATTCTATAATCCAAATAGGTTCTTAAAAAACATTTTGTATTTTTCATAGTCAACATGCTAATAATAAATCACATTCACAAGATTGAACACATACCACTGAAGCTGAGAAACATGGAACACATCCTACATTCAATGATAAAATAGAGGAAGTACTGGTTGACAATCCACTATTCTAAAATGTTTACTGATCTGAAAAAGTTTTTAAAACTACAGTGATTGTGTTTCTTTCTTTAAAAAACAATTATTCCTCACTCTAGGTGACACTTAATTTTTTTTTGATAATAGTGAACTCCAAATGAAGTCTCCTCAAGAAAACAGATAATTTCTTTTTTCATTTTTATATAACCAAATGATTCGTAATAAAATGAAATCTATTATAGGTGTCATGTACCATACTTGGCCCAAAAATAACTACCCTTCACACCTCATCAATATTCAATGGTCAGAGGAATGATCGAACATATATAACCTCAAAAGGCACTAATAAAAAAAGAAGAATATAATATTTGTTTATAAGTAAAATGTACAAGGGATATGTTCTCATCATAAGATAAAAAACTCAATAATTAATAACTAATGAATATCATCAAGGGTTTGAATCATCCTAAATATCTATCAATAGGTCTACGGATGCTATTTTATAATTAAATTATACTAAGTCTCTAGAGATGTATGGATGAATTTCCCAAACCATATAATAAAATGTGAATCCCATACTGATATTATTGTTTGTGTTACTAAATTTAGTCATACAATAACACAGATATAAACCATTCTTTACTCAACTAATGAATGAGTCTCTATGATTGGAAAAAAAATAGTCAAATTCTCTAGCTAATATACTATTACCTGAATGGCATATCAACTCCTTGGGGTCCTGGATAACCAATTAATAAAGTCCATCATCACATCATCCCACATCATTATAGGCACTATAAGTGGCTTAAGAAACCAGTATGACATGATGATTTACCTTTAATGTATGTAATTAGAATCATTAATAAACAAAACCAATGATTCCCCACTTCATACTTAGATAGAAAAACTATTGTCATATGTCATATTACATATTCATTGAACTTGTAAACACTTTCCATTTTTAATAATGAGAGTCTCTCAATAGATCCATTCTCAAAAAAATTGGATTTACAGTATGTCCAACTATTTTGACCATGTCATCATAATATAATTACAATCCTCAAACTACTAGGTATATATTGTCATAATAAGCCTCAAATAACTCTAGGATTCCTTCTTAAATTATATCATCAAGGTTATGAATTATCCTCTATATCTATCCGTTAATCTATGGATGTGATGTTGCACTTAGTTTTAAATTCGTCCCTGAATATTTATGAAATAATTACCAAAAGGATGAAATATAATGTTTATCCTTATCTAATATTATGGTTTATGTTACCACATTTTTAGACAGAATATCTTAAATATAACCCATTCTCAACTGATCTACAGAATAAGATTCTCAGATTGGAAAGAAATGATTTAAATTCTCCAACTAATAAACTATTACATGAATGATATATCGACTTATTGGGGTCCTGGAAAACCCCATAAAGAATCCAATAATCACATTATCCCAATTCTACAAAGTCTCTATAAGTGGTTGAAGAAAACTAGTATGACTTAAAGCTTCAATATTAACTTCTGTATGTAAAAACATTTTGGAAAAATCAAGTGTTGTTCCTTTTCAAATTAGGAAACCAAAGAAATTTTCATATGTCATGGTACGTATTCAAAAAAATTGGAAACACTTTTCATTTTTAATAGCATGAGTCTCTCAACTGATCCTCTCTAATAGAGTTTATATCTACAATATGCCCATATAACTGGTCATTCCCTAATTGTCAGCTAAAAATCATGGGACTGGGCCACTGGTTTCCAATAATTCTCACATAATCATAAACTAAGGTTTGAATATCTGTTATTCATAGGGTTTTGTAATGAATTTATGGTGACCAATGGAACACATTTCATGACTTAGTGATCCTAAAATGAATCCACAAGCCATTCCACCATTAAAGACATTAAATTCCATTCCTCAATTAAAGGACACTCATCATGCCCCTGCATGTCACATGTTTTTCAACATTGAGTATTTTCAACTCTATTTACTTTATATTGCGCATTAGGTATCTTAAAGTGAAATTTATTTAGATACGATACCAAATTCCTCTACCAAAAATTGATATCTCCCTAAGAGATGATATACTATATGCTCATATGATCCATGTAAATAAAAAATCTCTAATGGAATATATAGATTTTCCATAAAATCTAAGGGTGAACCACTATATCCAACTCTATGTCATGCTTCAAGTAGTTCCTATAATAGGGTCATAGATTATGTAAAAAATAAGCTACCACATAATCTCTTTGAATTAGAATAACACCCATCCTAACACTCGAGGAATCAAAATATACTATATAAATTATCCAAGGAATTGGAAGAACCAAAACAAGAGCTGTCATAAATATATTCTTCTATATAATAAATGTATTTTCAAAATAGTCATTATATTGAAACTTTAACCCCTCGCGATTTTCCCCATCATCAATTATTCTAAATGGGAGAAGTACACAATGAACCGTTGATATTATCCAACCAAACATTGGAAACTGGTGATATAAAATACATTATAAGGGGGGGGTCCCAAGATACCATCACTTCCAGCAGTTCTAGGTCCATCAAAATTACATCCCTAGAGATCAAATGTACAAGAAAACACACCAACCAGGTAAAAACTACACTTTAAAATATTATTATAATGTTAATCAATTTTGAGTGTACACAACAAGATCTGACGATATCCAAAATATAATTTTTAATTCCCTAAACAAATAAGGATATTTTCAATAATGAACATGATGAAATAGTATAGATATGGATATTAGATCATGATATTGGGATCCATGAGCAATAATTTTTCGATAAAAAAGGCATGACATGGAACTCATACTAGCTATATGTACTATAGAACACTATATTAGGTATATTCTCCTCTCTGACATAAAAATGGTGGATGAGAAAATGAAAATAAATCTAAAAGAACAAATGGGCTCCCTCTAACTAATCAAAAATGACATCAGTATTAGTTAAGTGATACTTATTCTTCACCGTTACATGATTCAACTTCATATAATTCACATAGATCCATAAACTACCATCCACCTTCTTTGAAAAGAACACTATTGAAAACCATATAGACGTGATCATTCAAATGAAACCATTCATCTCTTGGTAGTCAATTTGAATCATACGATATCTCAACTCATTCGGTTCCATGAGAAAAGGATGCATCAAAATAGGCTTTTATCTTAGCACAATTTCTATGTTGAACTCAAACTCTAGATTATAGGAAGACTAAATAAGTTATCTAGAAAGATATCAAAATAATAATAATCAATATGTGCAATGGAATAGAAACATATATTTAATAATCCTATGAGAGGTAATCTTTCTACCAGGGCTATGATTGCTCCAATCTAGCTCAAATTCTATCCCATAGTACTGAATTCAACATCCCCCTCATTAGCCACCATAAAAATTTTTCCCTTATGTAAAATAATGGATACCTACCGCCAGTAAAAATCTTCTTGATAATAAAATATTTTTATATAGCCCATTCTAGTTACTAGATTAATTGATTGAATTTAAAAATTATGAAATCCAACAAAATTCAATTGTTATAAACAACTAGTGGATACTTTTTAAATATATATAGGAAATAAAATTTCTTCACTAAGGGTTTTTCAAGAGAAATAATCATTAAAGTAAACATAATAGGTAATTCATGAACAATAACACCTAGAGTAGATACAAATTAATGTGAAGAACATGCGTTAGAAGTGGATGTAGTAAAAGAATATGTGATCAAGAACATACCTCAAATGGTTATTGGTGCCTCTCTATAGTAAAGGAAAACATAGACAACATTAAACAGTTGGTTGGTATCAACTCCATGTACATGACCCTAAGGTGCATAACTCACAAGGGTCAATGTAATATGACCAGTCTAAACCTTCTATATATGAACCTAACTACATCCCTAATTCATGGGTATGTTTTTCCTATAACCCAATGGAATACTAATCTCTATTTTTGGAGCAATACTACTGGATATTCCATAACTTTACATAGTTCCAAGATATTTTATAATGTGTTGGGAAGAAATTTTATTAATTTCCAAACATCCAATAGTGAACGAACTCTGTAAATCATCCTAAGGGGGTTAGAGAAGCAAAAAAATGTAGATACTTACTACCACCACCCTATTGCATATCCTTCATATTCCACTTTCTTTTAATAAAACAAACACTCACTATGGAGAAAAAAGGCCCACAAAAACCAATATTAACAGATTTATGGAAACCAGATACCTGATCCTTCTCTAGGTTATTATCAATAGTCGCGTACATGCATAAAACCTCCAGGTATGTTGTCAATTCAATGAACTTAACCGTCTATATGATGTCAATATGAAGAAAAATCACAAAATTATTGGACTTATGTTCCTCATTTTTGGCATGGATAGTAGTGAAATTAAAAAGATTAGTAAAAGGAGTAGACTATACAAATACCATTATTGATACCTTTATATACTATATTAATTATTGGGAATGATCTGTCCACATTATTTTGAGAAATAATTCCATGAATAATATGTTCTTTTAGTCCTCCAAAGAAATAACCTAATATTTACCTAATTTTCTGATGAATCCACTCCATCTACTGGAGGGTCCCTAAAGTATAATTTCCACAAGATTGACTCATTGGATTTCTAGTGTCTTGAACATGTAAAATATTCTGCCATGATATGTACACATTCCTCATAATCCCTTGGTCCTAATGTTCCCTATAAGGATGTAGTATATTAGAGATGGAATTAATGGGTTTATGGAATGATGGTCCTCCAAACCCTTCCACCTTGGTCAGGTAAAATACAAGAGACTTTGGGCTAGAGTAGCTTCAATTCATAAACAACTATAGTGGGTGTGGGAGAATTCATAGGTGCATACTCATACATAGTATTTGATTAAACAGTTTATCAATAATAATGGGAGTAGTCTGTTATACATCACCAAGTGGTTTAATTAATTATCTCTAAGTAATCATTTTTCAAAATTCCAGGTGAATGTTTAGATGTCCTATAACAACTTGATTACATGAAAAACATAAGAAATTATAAGGTAAATATAATGGATTTCAATCAAAATACCTATCCTAAGTGATTCACATAGATAAGGTATAACCCATCCTAGTTTTACCCAAGGCTAAAACCTAGTGTTCTGATATTTTATATTAGACACAAATATATATATATATATACAAAAAATAACAACATTTTTAATATTGACTAATTATTTACAATAAATATATCCCATATTTAATAAAATTAAATCAATATAATGAAAAAATATGGAATGTGTGTAATGCCCTAATATTTTATGATATATTTCTACATAAATTAATTTTATTTCATTTATTTCTTGCTTTACATGGTACCCCTTGTTTAAATGAAATATGATATATTATTGAAATATTATTATTTAAGGTGATTTTTATTCTCAAGATGTTGGATTTCAGGGGTATGAATATGAATGTATATATTATAAAAAAATTATGGTTTACACATATATAAAATTAATTAATTTGTTTTAAATTATTTATTAATGAAAATAAAAATATATTGAAAAAAAAGATTTGTTTTTATGAAAAAACAATTTTTATGTTCGTAATGTCTTTTTATCTAAATAAATTCAATTAATAAATGTTTAAAAATTATATTATTTTAATTTATAAAATATATATTCAATAAAAAAATTTAACATTAATTCAATATTTTTTTATAGAAATTAGATATGTATAAACCAATTTTTATTCTTAAAAATATATTTTTGTATAAAAAAATTTTGTCACATTTTAATGTTTTTCTCATGGATGATGATTGTAAATATTTTTTACTATGGGGAAAAAATGTGTAAAATATGGTTAAGAATATAATCACCCGGTTTCTCCCTGTAATACTTTGAAATATTTATACATATATTTCCAAAGCTAGGACCTGAGACGACGTGCGATCCCAAGGGCCGGTGTGCCAAAAATAAATTATACAAAAATATTACGTGTTTTTATACTATTCATGCAATAAAAATGGGGTATCTCTTAAAAGGTTAATCATATTAGGATTCTGAGACCATGGATGGGTCTGAAATGCGGTGTTTACACTAGGCACGACATAATGTATGTCGGTGTGGGATTTTCAGACACCTCTCTCGTTAGCAGTAAGTAAATCGATGAATTAAATTATTAATTCATTCATTTTATAGAACAAATCCAATTAAATCTCAAACGGTATCTCAGATCGGAAATATGAGTCCACGGTTGAGCTCGGAGCCTGCCATTTACCTAGGAGGGGTATAAACTTTTTCGGTGTAGGACCGCTAAGAGAAAAGGCACCCAGGTGCAAAATCGTCATTTTGAAATGACCACTTTGTGTTTTTTATCACTGGAATTCTTTTTGAATAACTTTCAAAATATGGTTTGGATTTGAAATCTGATACTTCAATTGATTTCGAAATGGGATGTTTTTCTTAGGCCCGATATTAAATGAGAGGGCACGACAGTTTCAGATTCCACGCTAAGTGGATTTTTCTATAAATAGAAAAATATGAGGTTGGAGTTAGTGTTTTTTCATCTCTATCCTCTCTCTCTCCCCCCCCCAACTCTCTCAACTGTTCATCGGCATTATTCATTTCCCTTCACCGAATCGAGGAGCAACCACCACCGGAACCTTGGTAGATTGAAGCAGGAGCATCGTGGATGTGCCACCAACGAACAAAGCCATTGTCTGAGGCCCATTCAAAATCCTGTTCTTGGTCGTTCTTCATCCAATGTTTCAAAAACGCCAAAACCTTGACAGATTGACAAGAGAGGGGTGGTGTTGTGAAGATCCGGCCCCGAGGATTCCGAATCCTTTTTCAGATACTTCATTCGACCATCATAGTGGTTGGGGGACCAGATGAATGTCGGACTACAGCAAGGGACGACATCCGGTGGTCGAGTCGGTGGCATGGGGGAGCGTGGTAGCTGGGATTTGGAGCACGACGGAGGCTTGGGACCTGGCCAAGGAGGGCTAGCATGCAACGGATGATGGTCGACCAGAGGCCGGTGGTGTTTGGGCATCCGTCGGAGGAGTCGAGCAGGGCGGCTAAGACGTGGCATAGCGGGGACCAGAGGAGATGACTCTCCCGGCAGCAGAGCAGCGAGCACATGCGGTAGAGCGACGAGCCCAGGCGGTGGAGCAGGGAGCCCAGGCGGCTGCAAGATCTGGTGGAGGTGTAACGGTGGAGTGCTCTGCATGAGGTTGGCGATGGTGTTGTCCCATCATTGTCAGGGGGTCAGGCCCGAGGCACTAACCTCGAGGGGTGCTGTAGACAAGGACCCGTAAATCGCAGGTCTGCCTCGTGCTGTGCGCGGACAAAGATCAGCCATTTTGCTAGTCTTCATAGAAAAATCGGGCTTGAAGGGGTCCGGTGGTGCTCGGGGGGGCTGCGACCAGTGGGCCGCAGCGAGCTGGACTGGACCCGTGGCTGGATCGCGGGCTGGTGGTTTGGACGGACCCAATGTTGTGCCCCTTTTTGCTCAAAGGGGCGTATCTCCAAGACGACACATCCTTTTGATGCGCCGTCAATGTCTATGGGTTCGTCTCTTTGAGACAAACCTTTTTAAATGGGGTTTTGTGATTTTTGAGTTCAAATCCCAAAGGTGGGTGACCTGAAATGCTTTATGTTAATAATAATAAATTATTATTAATGTTTGCAACAAACATATTCATGAGCCGAACATCCGTTTGATGTGCCATCATAGGCGATGTGGCCCTGGAGATGAGACGGTCCTTCCAATTGTGGTTTGGAACCCTTGCAGTTGGGTTTCCTTGCTCGGTGGCACGAAATGATTAATGCAATTAATTAATTAATTAATCATGTGTCTAGCCTAAGGCTTGTTTAGAATGTCTGATTGATGTACCGTCAGTGGCAGCATGACCCCATTCTTTGTGTGGACTTTTTGAGATTCTTTCTGATGCGTTCAGGTTGGAGACAAGGTGTGGGCCTCACAAGGCATGTTTCACTTGTTTTATGATGAAACACTACTTTTTCACCCAACATCCGTTTGCGGTGTTTGAGAACTCATTTCTGAATGCTATTCCAAGGGGATTTAGATGGTGTAATTTTCCCGCATAAATTGGGGCTGGAGGAGTGGGCCCCACGAGGTGGCTTTCAGACGTATGCAGTGTTTTTATGACTTATGGTTTATATGTCTATTCAGGGAAAATTAATTGCCTACAACTCATGGTTACCTTCATGTAATGAAATAGTATGATCTGTGTGACGAATTTCAGGGTCCAGATGTGGGCCCCACAAGGCCCCGTTTTCCTAACACTGGGAGTTTTAGATTCTGCACCTGGAGTCTATTTTAGGTGTCGTTGGCGGCATTGTGACCCTGGCATCGAGACGAAGTTGACCAGGGTGTTTTCAAGGGTTGAATTCAAAGTTGAGTCATGGGCCCCATGTTTTGTCTTTTAAGTTGTGTGAAGCGTACTACGACTTTTTCATCAGATGCCCATTTGGGACGAGTAAATAGTATAACTTGCATGTTTTTTCCCGAGGATTGCAATAGTGTAATCTGTTTGGGCATGCAGAGCCTCTTTTGAGATCTCATTAAATGTGGAAACATGAAATGGCATTGGTCGGAGGTCCCTTTGACGCACTCGGAACCAACACACAGTAGCGATGTTATTGACACCCAATTATGACACGGGAAGTACAGAGTTAACAGACCAGTTCTGAGTTTACCCTCTGGTGTGGTTGGACAGTGGGTTACATGTTGACCTTAGGGTTTACCCTCCAGTGGTTCTAGGCTGTGGGTTACACATTTACCTTAGGGTTTACACTCCCGAGGGTATGAGCAGTGGTTTACTCACTGTCCATAGGGTTTACCCTCTAGTAGGACTGGGTAGTGGGATACCTGTTGACCATAGGGTTTACCCTCCATCGGGGCTGGGTAGTGGGTTACCTGAAGACCTCTTAGGGTTTACCCTCCAGCTGGGCTGGGCAGTGGGTTACCCGATGACTTCTTTCAAACATTGCCCTTTCTATGAGGCTAGTATGTGACCTTTCTCCATGATTACAGAAGCGGGACCCTTGGTTGTATGGTTTTGTAATAAGACAGATTTAGCGTGATGGACATTTCAGAATTAGTGATGGATATCCTTAGAACTGTTTGCGAATTTTCCTGTGATGAGCATAATGAGAGAGATCCCCTTACAAACTCATTTGGGTTTCTTATTGAGCATATATATACATACACCCTATGTTTGTTCCCACTCCTTGGGTTTGTTTTCTCAACTTCTAGAATGGGTGAAGACATGCGGGGTATTCCATGTGATTTCTGTGTCTATCTCCTCTTAGATTGGATGAGTCTACTAACATTCTTTTGTTGGGTTGAGTTACACTCTCTCTACTATACTCTTAAACTATTCATTGTTCTATCTGTTGCTCACCATTTTAGTACACCCTTTGTTCCTACCTTGAGATTTCAGAGCATCATACTGAATATCTTTATAATCATCCCTGCATGGGCTTTTCCCGTACTTGGTGTGACCTTGCAGATGACAGACAGGTTGATCGAGACTACAGAGGACCGTAGAGTAAATAAGAACTTGGGCTGCGTTTATTGGTTGTAGTAGGAATTTTTGTTGTTATTCTCACCAACGTTTTACTTTCTTTTACCTGTTTTCGGGTTGTGGCACCTTTCTAGTTGGGTGCATGTTTTTCCCTTTACTGTTCAGTTTACTTGTCAGTCCACTTTTCAGCACTTTACATATTCTGTTTTTAGAGATGGATACATGATTTTTGGTTGTGATATTGTAGATCATACTTTGGTATCCTTTTTACTCTATGCTTCTGCATTGAGTGGGATGTGTGTGTGTATAGGTACTTTGGAAAAGGCCTCCCCGAGATTGTTACGCCTTCAGGGCTTGTCACCAGCCCCTGGCCTATGGAGGCAGGCTTGGGGTAGTTGCGGCTCGAGACCGGTGGGGTTGGTTCATGACAAAGTGGTATTAGAGGTGCTTCATTCCTTGGTGCGTTGTTTGGATGACCCTAAAAAGAAATTGATTTGGATTTAGGGAAATATTGTTTACGTGTATTGAGAACGGTTCTCAGGACAGGGTGTCCAATTATGGTGTGGGCGGCTGACATATCCATTCACCAGGACCCTGATAACCCGCTTGTCGACTCGCCACACTAAGACACTTGTTTCAGGGAATTTGGAACGTGTATCCGATAGGATTGACTCTTTGACTGCCTTTTTGAGTCAGCTCCCCTTTGTTATTACTGATATATATATATATATATATATATACGCTCATTTGACCATGGTACTCCTTAATCGAATTCCGAATGTCTCCACGATGATAGCAATCTAGGATAATAGCTCCGGTTCATGAAGATGATTCTGTGAGTAATGAGGCCTCATTTCCAGATCCATTATACAATTACCCTTTCTCTAGGATGTCAGGCAGCAGCACCTCCACCAGTGGAGTAGCCGATAGTACCGGTTGTGAAGGCCGATGATGAGCACAGACTAGGCGCGCTATGTGAGTACCAATATCAGATACCACTGAGGCTCCACAATGATTTATACCCTCAAAGAGTTAAGGGTTGGATAGCATCAGTGGTTTTCCTCATCAGGCTTATTTGGAAACTGTTATTTTAGATGGTGGATTTGATAATTAGTCTTTTTCCACCAAGCAGTTCGGTGTTAGTAGAGTCAGGGTTACTCAGATGCACGATGAGTCGGTACTCTCATGGGATGACTTCTAGTAGTTGTTTCGTGAGGATTACTACCCCTCCTATTTATGCTTTTTACGATTTTAGGATCTGTTGGGGCTTCATAGGGGAATTATGGAAGAGGCTGAGTATGAAACTAGGTTCGCAGAACTTACCCTATACTCTATGGACGTGGTCCATGATGGAATCTTCCGAGCACAGAAGTCTGAGCGAGGTCTCTATAGAGGTGATTTGTGCTGGCGTAGTTCCCTTGTGCATCCTCACCCATATCGGGGTGCTGGAGCAGGCACTGGTGATAGTGAAATTTCTATTAGAGGGACGTCAATTGGTAGGGCCTCGATGCCGGAGTTCTCCCATTGATGAGACTCAGGCACATGGTCGGGGATAGTGTAGAGCATCGAGACAACCCAGTGATGACTAGTGTTATGATTTGGATGTACGAGGTCACAGGTCATGAGAATACGTGACCAAATGTGCTAAGTTTTCTAGATATTTGCTAGATGTACCTCCACGATAGAGGCAGTATCGTAATCAGTGAACCCCCAGGTGAGGACAGGGTGGTCCCCAGGGAGGCGGTGTTGGAAGAAGAGCATGAAGAACTGTGGTTGGAAGACGATGTTTTGAGGTCCTACCACCACCACCGGGTAGCCCATGTCAGGCTTAGGGAGCTGACAGATGGGGTAGTGGGAAGCTGTGTGCTATGGATGTCTACAATCCTGCATCGCATGAGATGATAAGATGTATGATCTGTGTCTTTTTCTACATTTCTTAGTATAACTTTTTAGACACTGCGTGAGGTACTCTTTTAATATAACTCCTTGTTTTATGGGTTACCAAGGGTGATGTAGAGCATCGATGTAACCATATGTTGGTGTTTTCTGACATAGCATTGAATTCACGGGGAGGAGGGGTTCTTTCCCAATGGAGACATGTTTTTGTGATGCGATCAAAACTGTGAGGGAGAGTCATTGCAACCAAAAGCGGATAGTATTGTGGTGTGGTGGATGGGTCCCTCTAACAAGTGCATTCATGGCGGGGTTGTGGGGTGGAGTGTCAGAGAAGGTTCTGGATTTTCCTATTAGGATTTTCTGTTTGACCTCCCTTTACTTGAGGTGCCACATGTGGGTTTGGAAGAGTGCCTATTTTTGGGATTACTCACCTTCCAAGAGGGGAAAAGACACGTGGGGTATGCCATGTGCTTTTTGTGTCTAGCCTTTGGTGGCTGGATGAGTTTTCTCACCTGCCCTGTTCGTTGGTCCCTTGCGTGATCAACGTCAATCTTGATACTGTTATCAAGTATAGGTAGAGGTGATGGACACCTCATAAACAGAACTACGCAATTCACTATGTGGTGCTGGTAGTTGTAGTCTTTTCCCAGAGAATGTGGAGACTCTATCTTCTAGAAGAGTGCATTATTGTATTATCAGACCACCAGTGTCTCAGGTGCATCCTCACCCAGAGAGACTTGAACCTGAGGTGACGGTGTTGGTTAAAATCTTTGCAGGACTATGATTTTGAGATAGTATACACTCCAGGGAAAGGCCACGTAGTAGAATATTCCCTTATCAAAAGGTCATAGGATCGTCTAGTGGGGGAAGCATCAGATAAATTGGCTTCCCTATGGCAGACCGTGGTGGAGAATGAGGGTACAAATTTTCTACAGTCAATGGTGTTGACTCCTTCGCTCCATGAGCGTGTGAGAGAGTCACAGCTCGGGGATGTCGACAGCAAGGTACTGCGTGATCAGATATCCATAGGTGATGCACCCAACGGGTATTCTGAATGAGGGAATCACGAGACCATGTTCTAGGAACAAACTATGATTTCGGTCGAGATGTGGGAAGTATATATTCGGCTCGTGAATTCCCCCTGAGTTTCTTCATGTCGTTAGGGTATCATTCAAGAGATAGAGAGGTTTCCTACCGTCATTCCCTACAATCAGACTAGTAGGAGTGGGCTCATGACATCTTCCATGTGTCACAGCTTATGAGGTGCATGCATGTTCCTACACATGTCATGGAAATTATAAAACCTTATGAGTATGAACCATCCCTTTGGTTCGGGTGTTGTTCCAGTATAGTGTTGTGAACGTTTTCTTGGGAGCGGGAGAGCTAGGTGTTAGCTCTCTATCCTGAGAGGTTTTTCCTAGTTTTTCTTTTCGGGGATGAAAATCTTGAATGAGGGAAAGATGTAGAGACTCGGGTTTTTCCCTGTAAGACTTTGGAATATTTATAAATATATTACCAAAGCAAGGAGTTGAGACAACATGTGATTCTGAGGCCCGGTGCGACTGGAAAAAATTATACAAAAATATTAAGTGTTTTTATACTATTCACATAATGAAAATACAGTATCTCTTAAACGGTTGATCATATGAGGAATCTAAGACCATGACTGGGTCCAGAATATTGTTTTTACCCTAGGCGCGACATAAAGTATGTTGGCACGGGATGTTCAGACCCCTCTCTCATTAGCGGTAAGTAAATGGATGAATTAAATTATTAATTCATTTATTTAATAGCTCAAATCCAATTTACTCTCAAACAATATATCGGATCATAAATATGAGTCCATGGTTGATCTCAGAGCGTGTTGTTTACCCAAATAGGGGTATGAGCCTTTTCGGTGTAGGACCGCTGTGAGAAAAGGCACCTAGGGGCAAAATCGTTATTTTGAAATGACAACATAGTGATTTTTATCATTTGAGTTATTTTTGAATAACATTCAGAAGAAGGATCAGAATGGAAATCCGATAATTTTGTTGAATTCTAAATGGGAATTTTTCTTAGGCACGATATAAAATGAGAGGGCACAATAGTTTTGGATTCTGCACTAAGTGCGTTTTTCTATAAATGGAAAAATATGAGTTTGGAGTTAGGGTTTTCCCATCACTCTCCTCTCTCTATTTCTCACTCCCACTCACTCAACTATTATTCAACATTCATAATCATCCTTCATCGAATCGTGGAGGGACTAGCACCAGAACCATGGTGGATCGAAGCAAGAGTGTCGTGGATGCGCCACCAACGACGCACGACCTATTCGAGGTAAGATTTCGGATTAATTTTCACACCTTCGTTGGTTTCTTGAGTCTCCATAAAATTATTCTCTTACATTCTCTAATTTTGAATTAGGATGATGGAAAATTAACACAGCCATCATCCGAGCCCAGTTCAAAATCTCGTTCTTGGGCGTTCTTCGTCCAATGTTTCGGCCGTGTCCAAACCATGACAGATCGACAACCGAAGGGCATCGCTGTGAAGATATGGCCCTGAGAATTCTGAAAATAGTTTCAGATACTTTTTCTGACCATCAGAGGGGTTGGGATGACCGACTTAATGTCCGACTCTGCCAAGGGATGGTGGCCGGAGGTCGAGCTGGAGGCACGACGGAGCATGGAGACCATGTTTTGGAGCACGACGGAGGCTCGGGACCTGGTGGAGGAGGACCAGCGTGCGATGGATGGTGGAAGAGCGAAGGCCGGAGGTGTTCAGGCATTCAGCAGAGGAGCCGAGCATCGTGGCTTCAACATGGAGGAGTGGGGACCGGAAAAGCCGGCTGTCACAGCAGCTGAGCGGCGAGCCCATGCGGCTCAGCGGAGAGCCCAGGCGGTGGATCAGTGAGTCCAGGAGGCGGAGCAGGGAGCCCAGGAGGCCGCGATGTTGGGTGGAGGTTCTGTGGTGGTGCGCTTCATAGGAGGGTGGTGATGGCATTGGCCCATCGTGGTCAGGGGGGTCAGCCCTGGGGCACTAACATTGGGGGCACTGCTGACAAGGACATGCAAAACGCAAGTCCTGCTGGTGCTACGCGTGGACAAAGACCAGCCATTCGGCAGGTCGGCTTTGAAGAATTGGACCCAAAGGGGTCTGGGGGTTCTCGGGTGGGCCGTGGCCAACAGGACGCGGCGAGCTGGACCGGACCCACTGCTGGACCGCGGGCCGGCCCAATTTTGGGTGCCTTTTTGATCATATGAGCGTATCTCCTAGACGGTGTGTCTGTTTGATGCGCCGTTAGCAGTTTTGGGTTCGTCTCTCCGAGACATACCTTTTTAAATTTGGTTTTGTGGTTTTTGAGTTGTAATACCGATGGTGGGTGACCCGAAACGGTTTAAGTTAATGTTAATTAATTATTATTAGTGTTTGCAATAGACATATTCACAAGCTGGATGTCCGGTTGATGCACCGTCAGAGGCGTTGTGGCCCTGGAGTTGAGATAGTCCTTCCAAAGTGGGTTTGGAACCCTTGTGGTTTGGTTTCGTTGCTCAGTGGCACAAAATGCTTAATGCGAATAAGTAATTAATTAATAATTCTTATTTCGGACCAAACTCTGGTTTGGGATGTCCGATTGATGCACCATCAGCGGTAGCATGACCTCAGTCCTCATGCAGACATTTTGAGATCCTTTTCGAAGTGATCGAGTTGGATACCAGGTGCGGGCCCCATAGGTCCTGGTTCATCTGTTTTACGGTGACACGCAACTTTTTTACCCGACATCCATTTTGGGTGTTTGAGCACTCATTTCTGAGTGTTCATCGGAGGGGATTGCGATGACGCAATCCAGCCGCCTAAATTTGGGCCCGACACGTGGGCCCCACGAGGAGACTTTTGGAAGTTTGTTGTGTTTTTATGAATTACGCTTCATAAGTCTGTTTAGGGAAAATGAATATCCTACACCTCTTCATTATCTACGCGGAATGGAATGGTATGATCTGCATGACATGTTTCGGTGTCGAGTTGTGGGACCCACATGGCCCGTTTTACATAATGTGGGGGAGTTTCAACTTTTGCATTCAGATTCCATTTTAGGCTTCATTAGTGGCATTGTGACCTAGGCATCGAGACAATGTTGACCAAGGTGGTCTCAAGTGTTGAGGTCGGAGTTGATGTGTGTGTCCCACATGTTGTTTTTTAAGTTGTGTGCAGCGTACTATGACTATTTCATCAGACGTCTATTTGGGTTGAGTAAATAGTCTATCTTGCTTTTTTCATGAGGATTTCAATGGTGTAATCTATTTTGGTGTGTGGAGACTCTGTCAAGATCTCATTGTTTGTGGAAACATAAAAGGGCATTGGTCGAAGGTCCCTTTGACGCACTCTGAACCAACGCACGGTAGCGATGTTACTGATATCCAGGGATGACACGAGCAGTGCGGAGTTATCAGACCTGTTCTAGGATTACCCACGAGTGGGGTTGGGCAGTGGGTTACCCATTGACCGTAGGGTTTACCCTCCAGCGGGACTGGGGATTGGGATACCCATTGTCCTTAGGGTTTACCCTCCAGCTGGGCTAACCATTGGGTTACCCAACGACTTCTTTCAGACTAATCCCTTTATATGAGGCCAGTTAGTGACTTTTCTCCATGATTACCAGATCTGGACCCTTGGTTGTACAGTTCAGTGATGAGACAGCTTTGGCATGTGGGGCTTCTGGGCATCAGTGATGGATATCCTTAGAACTGTTGGCGCCTTTTCTTGTGATGAGGTTGGAGATAGAGATCCCCTTACACACTCATTCGGGTTTCTTGATGAACATATATATATATAAACCCTACTTTTTTCCCACTTCTTGGGATCAGTTACTCTTCTTCTAGGAGGGGCGAAGATGCGTGGGGTAAGCCACGTGCTTTATGTGTCTAGGTCCTCTTGGATTGGACGAGTCTACTTCCTTTCTTTTATGGGGCTGAGCTGTACTCTCTTTATTTCACTCTTACACCGTTATTTGTTCTATCTACTGCGCACCGTTTTAGTACCACTTTTGTTGCTCCCTCAAGATTTTGGGGCATCCAATTGAGTATCATAATACTCACCACTACATGGGCATTTCCCACAATTGGTGTGCCCTTATAGATGACAGACAAGTCGATCGTGACTATGGAGGAATGTAGAGCCCATTGGTGCTTGGGATGCATTAACTGATCGTAGTAGGTCTTTCAGGTGTGAGACTCACCAGATGTTTACTTTTGATTAACTATTTTTAGGTTGTGGCACCTTTCTAGTTGGGCGCATGTTTTTTCCTTTACTTTTCAGTTTACATGTCATTCCACTCTTCTCCACATTACCTACTCTATTTTTAGAGATCAATGCATGCTTTTTGGTTGGGATATTATTGTTCGTACTTTGGTTTTGTTTTTTACTATACGCTTCTGCATTGAGTGGGCTGTGTGTGTGTACAGGTACTTAGCCAAAGGCCTCCCTGAGACTGTTATGCCTTCGACGCTTGTCGCCAGCCCCTTTCCCCTGGAGTAGGGCTTGGGGTAGTGTTGGTTCGAGACCGGTAGGGTCAGGTCATGAAAAAAACCTGAAGATAAAGTCTCTAAATCAACACAAAACTTGTCTTTATCATACTATATGGGGCTATACTGTCCATTTCTACCCATTCCTAGAATATTTGGTCACTTGGTTCAATATTTATTTGATTACAAACTTTATATTAATTTATGAAATTAATAAATACAATATGCCACTCTCTTAATTTTAATACTTCTATATTTTTCTAATATGGATAAAAGAGGATAAGTTCATTTATATATATTAATTTTCAATAACAATTATTTTTAAATATTAATTAATTTAAACTTTTTAGTTATTGAATAATGACCTTAAATTTTTAAACAACACTATCATAATATTAATTCAATTAATAGTAAAATTCATTAAATGAATATAAAAAATATTAAACATAATATAATTTTAGTGAATTAATATTTTCAATGATCTTTTTAGATAAGTATAATATATCATGGATGTGTGAAAATTATGTATTCAAATTACATTACTATCAAGTAGTTTTTAAATTACATTTATGTGAATAGAGTCAAAAAATGATATTAATTGTATTTTTTGAAAAATAATAATTTACTATATTATTTAAAAATAATAAAAATATATAATAAAAATAATTAAGATTTTAGATTTTATAAAATATATTCCCTTGTAAATTTTTCAATTTTTTACCCTATAAGTAAAATTGTATTCATTTGAGAGTGAAAGAGTCTTTACTGCGATTAATTTCTAAATTGGTAAACAAAAGGATTATACAAAAAGAAAATATTTATAAACAACTTAAACCTATAATTTTTTATGGTATTTAAACAAAATCATAACTTATCTTATATCCTCTAGACATTTTTATTTATTTTTCTTGAGAATTAATTTATTATATTTTTATATTTTAGGAAATTCCATGAGTGCCCCTCCCCTCTCTTATATAGGAGAACCACCCCTTTCTCAAATTTAATCCTCATTAATAGTAATATTTTGTTCAATCCTAACCAAAATAAATTAATAAATTCCCTAAAAACATCAGAGGGGTTTTTTTCTCCTAAAATACAAACCCTTTAATTCTTTTGTGGTAAGTAGAAAAATGTTTCTTAACAAATAGGTATAACTCTTAACTGAGAATTTTCAATTTTATTTCTTCTTTTTTAAACCTGTAAAATAAATTTAATCAATTATAAAATAACGTCTTCATAATATTAATTATAATTAATTATTATAATGATAATATAATAACTATTATACATATTCATCTCATCTATTATAAAATGATATGTTTTCTTGTGTGTTTGTATGGACTACCATATCTATGATGAGATGCAAATATTTATTAATTTCCATTTTACATTTATGGTAGTGAGGATATATCTATTTAATATATAACATATTTTTGGTATGAAAATGATCTGGTAATGGTGAAATGTTATTTAACTATCATTCATTCCATCCATCAGAAAATGAAACAATGTTCATGCGTATGTATGACATAATGTATCCTTTAACTATGTTAATAATTTTTATAAGACAAAATATTAATGTATAATATATATATATATGTAATGAATATATTTTATAAATAAATTATTAACAAAATTTTGGAAATTATGGAACCATGATCAATGTATAATGTTTGGAACTGCCAAACCAGAACCCACATGATAAAAATTTAATAATTCCAAATGAAAATTGTAGTACGAAGTTATTAATAAAAGGAGATGGAATGTTATAACAGGACCATATATGAAAATATAGTAAATTTTATTTTATTATAAAGGAGGTTAAATCTGTTTCAAAGAATGTCTAACTCAGAGTAAGCGATTTTAAAATTACTTTTACTTCTTTGAGACAAAAGCAATATTAACCACTTGTTTCTTTCATATGGTCTTTATAATACACATAAATTTATTCAATAATTATACTCTGGATAATTATTACATATAAGTATCCACATAAGGTTCTTTTTTTCAGGGTTCTTAGGATTCAAAATTTCGCAAAGGGGTAAATGATTTATGATACAATCACACTATTTATCAATATTGTTTATGATTTGGTTTCCTATGAAGAAAATTTTCATTTAATCTCTAAATAATATAATAAATATTCTTAAACAATGGTTATTTCTTGAAAATACAAGTTTCAATTTATTTTCCTCATTTTATTTACTCAATATACCAAAAGAACATTTTTTAACGAAAACTTTCTTTATTTCTATCTTCATTCATAAAATATATTTCTCCCATGTTTTTTTTCTAAAAATGTATTAAAAAATTATTATACCATTATCCTATGATTTTATAAATTAATTTTTACACATTATTGAATAAAAAAATGGTTTAAAAATGAATATTCTCGTCATTTCCTTAAATGAGCTACTTTTTACTTTTCCAAAAAATATGAAAGGAATTATTATTTTAATATACAATGAATGAACATAATTTCTAATCATCATGTTAACTTAATGATTTTTATGATTCATTTTAACTTTTCTAAGATTATTTTCTATGTAATTATTTTCCATAATATTTTCTATTTTTTAGATTTTAAAGATGTTATTTTAAAATGATAATGATATTTTCTTCAAGAAATATTATATGTAATGTTTAAAATGAATTTTAAAATAATATGAAATCCTTTTATGTGAATTAGTCTTTAATTGTATATGATACAATGATATCATCAATATTATTTTTATATATGGTTTATTAATAGTACGAGGAGATGTTTTTGAAAAACATTTATTTTCCATAGTTAAGATATAAAATGAATTATTTATGATATTGTAAGATATATATGAAAGGATTGTGATTATGTGAATGTTGGTATATGAATTACTTATACCAATAATACATTGGGTAATGATTAATTTTTATGATAAAAACGGTACAAAAGAAGTTATCCCAAAACTGAAAACTTTGTTACATGGGTGGTTATCCCAATCTCGAAAAGGAGGGTATATAAGTGGTTATACCAAGCTCAACAAAGGGTACACAAGAGGTTATTCAAAGACTGATTTTGGTAAAAGTTTCGTTATCCAAATAATAACATGTTATCAATGTCATAGTGGATAACATTGACATAATATTTCTATGATTATTATTATTCCAAATTTTATACCACAATTTTTTGATATAATATTATGCCAATGTTTTCTATTCTTAGATCCTGTTATTTGACAACTTTATGATTTATGTCTTATAAACATTAAAAATTTATTCCATCAATCAAGATTATGATCTATTATATACAATTATTTTTTAACATATATATGTATCGTTTTCTCAAACCCTTATGCACATGTTATAATTAAGTGATCATTAATATCTCATGAGTTTACCCTTAATCACAATCTATGATCAACCTTTCTAATGTTTCCTTTCACCATGTTGTGAATAATGGTTTTAAGATGTGTTTAAAAAGAGTGATAGTTATAAATAACAATGTGGGATATGATGTTGATATTTTATAGACCAATTTTTTATAAATTCATGTTTCTAAAGACACTAAAACTATAAAATTAAATCTTGAATATTAATGCTATGTAATTAATATTCATCTAATAATATGTAATATTTATGTAGGAAATGTTTTGGGTTCTATAATATGATCCTATATGCCTAATAATGATGCATTGACATACTAAAAATTTATAATACTTTTTCAAAAATGCCATCATCTATAACTATGTGTTCTGTTCCACACGAGCTGGAAAAGAATAAAGAAACTCCCCAAAAGAAATTGGGAGAAACATCCATTTAATATATTCTTAAGGAAATTTTGGTTAGTATATTAATTAGGTAAAAACATATAACACGTGTTTTGGGAAGTTTGGAAGATATTTAGTAAGGTTTGAGTTAATCTAAGTGCCTCATTAAGAGTAAATAATAGAGGATAGGTAGTTTCCATTTATAACTGATAACAGTGGTACACTTGTAATTAATAAAAATCTTTAAATATAATAATGTAAACACAAATGGAAATTGGATCCAATTTGAATTTATTATGAATATGGAATGATATAGAACAAAATAATCTCAAATAATATGTTTTAGACGAGTTCTTAGGTTATTTTATATGTTATCTCTTTATATTAACCCCTCATTAACCCATTTTAACTTTATAAAAGAAATTAATTTTTATATTGGTTATAATTCAAAATGATTGAAAATTATATTATCCTATTAATAAAACTTCCTATTTTAATTTTATATATGGAATCTATTTTTTTCAAATTTAATATATACCTGTGGTAGAAGTTCATATCATAATAAGCATGAAAAAGTCAACACATATTTATTTTAAAAAAATTATTTTTAGGAATAAAATTGAATTTGTTATCATAACATTCCAATTAATGTCCATTTAATTAATGTAATAATATTTAAGAAAATATAATATCTAAAAAATTTATTAAAATAATTCATAAAAATTTATTAATTTAATTTTTTAAGATAAAATAAAATTATGCACATAAAAAAGGTTTTCTAGTAAAACATCCATGTTTTCATTAAAGTTATTTTGTTTTAATTTATAACCAATTTATAATAATGAATTTATTTTATATATGAGTAAAAAAATAACTTTTCATATTATATTTTTCTTATTACTTCCATCCATTCCAATTTCTAGGTGATACCTTTCATATTTAACACTTGTATTTTAATAATATATAACAGTACTTTTAAACTTAGTGTTGCACATAAAATTATCATTCAAAAAACTAAATTATACATAAATAGAAATATATAATAAATTTTTAATTTATTATATTCTGACCATTTATTATAATTCCACTCTATATATTCCATCTATATGATAAAAATAGATGATGATACTTATGAGTCATTATATCCATGAGTTCCCATGTAGCTTCATGAAATTTATGGCATCACAACATATATTTTACTAGGTGAGTGGTATTGTTTTGTAAAAATTTATATGTACGATAAAAAATTTCTACCTATTATTCCCTTAAATATATATTATTCTCCAGTGGTACAGCTTATGGTTTATGTACATATGATGAATCGACTTTGTAATTCCATATGAGATTACATGGAACAGAACGTGTACTCCAAATAGATATGGTGGAAGATGAAAATTCTAAGAAACCATCCTAAAAAGAAAAAGAAGCTCAAATGGGATGATTGATATGGGAATCATATTTCCATTCTATTGAAATCCCATAACCTACTTATATATATATATATATATATATGAATTCATAATCACCATATTTAAACTTCAAATCACATCAAAGATTGTTAATATAAAATTCCTATTAACTATGAGTATCCATTATGTGATAATGAATGTCTATAGACTTTTCAAAAATTTCCTAGACCAAATGAATTCCTAATATATTTTATTCTCTGAATTTATCCAACTACATTGGAGTTCTACAAAACCTATAATAGAGGGCCTCATAAAGAGCCATATGAATGCACAATTAAAATATATTGTTGTCTGATAATTACCCTAATGAATGGATTAAAAAAACCTTTTAAATTCATTGATTAATATATCATAATATCCTTTATGAATTTAATGATCATATCATAATCACTATCTATTAGATCATGATATGAAATGCTAAATCTCAATCCCATATTATACACCAATTGAATAATTTTCAAGAACATTTTGGTGATCCTAAAATATTGATCAAAAACAAAAAATTGTTTTACCCAACATAATGTTTCAACTTATATAATGTATATTCCAATATGTTAAACAAGAGAGAGACCTTATTTGAAGGAAATAAAATGCACATATTTCAGAGTGCGATCAACTACAACCCAAATAGCATTGATCCTTTTAGATGTTTATGGGAGATGATGAAAAAATCAATGATAATATTTTCATATATCCATTAATGTAAGGGTAATGGTTTTAATATACTCATATAAATCAATCTCTCATCCTTAACTTGATAACATACCATATATCAAGATACATACACTATAGTACCCCTATTCATTTTATACCCCAAAAATACTCTTTCAAATTTTCTTACATATTCATACTTTTATGATTAATAGATAATTATGAAGAATGTGATTTTCTAATAGATCCTTTATCAAGATCATTATTTATTTGACACATACTTGGTTCCTAATCTCTATTATTCCATCACAATCATGGTTAAACTCATGAAAATTTCTCACCTTATTCCACAGTTTAGTATTATCCTTCTATGTCACTTTAATATTCCCATAGATGGATGGCTAATCATTAATATGAGAAATATATTATCTATACCATTTTCTATTAATTTTAGGATCCATATTCAATAAATCCATATGTATTGGATACCATTCAATCCTCATCATGTATAAAGTATCCTGGTCCTTCCAAATTAGTGAAAACTAATCATTGTCTACCATTTGATGGCTATAGTGTACTGAGAAATTGTAATCATTAATCAATTACAAAAAACTCCAATAGTATCATACTCAATTACTTAAATAGGAATATATAATTCATGATTTTATATTCAATATTTATATCAAAACATTAAGCATAATGACGGTTAATCTATATTTTCAACATGAAAAGAACCTATTCCATCCCCAAATAATGGGTCGAGTATCTTGGATAATGAATTTTCAATTGGTAGTTCAAATGTTCTATCTCTAGACTATTATGTATATCAAAACAAATAATCTCATTATTTTTTCTTCAATATAGATCAAATTCCCTTATTCATTATAAGGTAGTGTGAGAATAGGGGTACTGACCAACATTATTTTTAGATTATTTAAATTTTCATCACATTCATTAGTTTGTAAGATGTTGTATTCTTTTCATTTCATATAAGTAATTGGGTCAAATATACACATGAAATATATGAAAATGAATTTATGGTATCCCAAAAACCTAAAACTATTAGTATTTATCACTGTGATTTTTTGTGTCCACATATCCTAGGTTTTTTCTTTGAAGGACCCATTGATATATGCTCTCTAAATATTATATAACCAAATAATGAAACTCTTTAAAGACACAATTATCATTTAGAAAATTTTTCATACCGATTATCCTTCTTGAAGGAAATAAAAGGAATCCTAAGATGATCTTCATACACTTCATAGATGTTTAAATATATAATGATATCATCTATAAAGACAAATACTAGCTAATCAAGGTAATCTATAAAGACTATAATCATTATATCCATGAAGATATGGATGTAAATGGTAAGTCTGAATGATATCATTATAAATTCATAATAAATATACATCACATGGCAGAATGTAATGGGAATATAGTCTTTCTTGACCCTCAATTGATGATATCTAGAATGAATATTGTATCAAACTATGAACAATTGATCAAAAAAGTCATCAAAAAGTGGAAATGATACTTTTTCTATATAGTGATATTATTTAGATCTCAATAATGAATATAAATATTCATTAATATACCTTTCTTCTAAATAAACAATTATAGTTACACCCCATGATAATGCATTACGTTTTTGAATCCCTTTTTTAGATTATCCTATATTTTCTACTTCAATTCATGAAACTCGTTTGGGGATAATCAATAAAGAGTATTTGAAAATTGGTTTATAACCTGATATGAATTCTATTGAAATACAACATCTTGATTTGGGGTAACACGTTGATATTATTTAAGAGAGACATAATAATATTCGTAAAAAATAGGAATATATTCAATGTTGAGATTTTTCCCATAATTGTGTGATAAAAATCCCTCATGAATGGTAGTCTGAACAATAACATGTAATTTATTTCCATTGGAAGTTAATATTAACCCTTACACCAACAGTCCATAAAATTTTGATTCAGTAAATTAAACATGAATTTACATCCTTGACTATTGATATTAAATATATACAATAAAAATGAATCCATTTTCAAAAATAATATCAAATTAAAACTGAGTTAGAATAAAAACATTTTCAAGAATCACATTCCCATAAACATCTATTATAGTGGAGTTGTGAACTCTTTGATCACTTCATTAGGAGTTTTTAGTACAAAATAAACATCTACTAGTTTATGTGGTGATGTGATTAAATTTTGGATTTCATCATATATAAACATGTGGATTCCTAAAATAAAATTTAAAATTTTTAGTTATTCTATGGATAGTATGTATACCTTCCCCCTCATAATTATCAAGATACACATTAGTAATTGTGATCACATGAGCATTTCTTTATTCCATGAGCATAAGAGGCTGGTAAAACTGATTTTAATTATTAACTATTAGTTTCATGCACTAATTGGAATAATTCTTATACTCTTTTTAATTTTAAAATTTGAGTGTTAGTGGAACATTCATTTGAGATATCTCACCATTAATTTCATTGAATGAACTCTTCAACTTGTACAATATTTTATGTTCAAGAAAATATATTCACATATAGTATCTATAGCTAATATGTAAAATAAAAAATAAATGGTTTTATAATCATTTTATTGATAAACCAATGTAAAAAAATTAAAATAAAATAATTTTTCATGTTTTTTAATAAATAAATGATGTTAAAGGATTGATATTTCATTTTAGTTATTTAGTAACCGATATAAAAGATGAAACATTCTTTTCCTTAATTTTATTTTATAGAATAAATGATGTGAAAAGTATGATTTTTTACATTATTCATACATTAAAAAACTTTAAAAGGATAAATTTCAATGTATTTTATATAATAATTGACTCTAAAAATCATTAAAATCTTAATTATTTGTCGAGATGTTTCATTTTTATTTCAATCAATAATGATACTGAATTTAGTTATATATTATCTAGTGAACCTTAGCAATTGTATTTTTTAATCTATGGCCTCAAATATCTTCACTATTCAATCCTTATCCACAAATATATTACATATTCTATTTTTGGCATTACATATCATTCATTTTAAATCCACCTCTATGCATCATTGAAAGTTACCCATCTTTGGTCATCACTTTTACATTATTCCCATTCATATCACCTTCTATTTTTTGACTCATATTTCATTTTATAGTTTTTGTTTATGTTTCCATTTTCTTTGAAGTATTTGTATTTTAATATTCATTTTTTATTCCAAATTCCTATTGATATTACTTTATCTTTGAGTAGGAATCCACCACCATGCACTATCAATAGTCACCTATCGTCAACCACCACTTGTGAATTATTCTCATTGGTGTCACCATATTAATCATCTTGGTTATAGGTTAAATTAATAGTTTGTGTTAATTTTTTTACCATTTTCAATGACTCTATGGTATTCATATTTTTATTTTTTTGTTCTAATATTCCATTTATGAAACTTTTTCTTTTGGATGGCATCCACCATGACCTTAACCCGTCATTGGCCAGTACTTAATCATTCATTCTATTGGTGTTTCCTTCTCAATTTCAATAGATAAAAATCAATTTAAGTATTGATTTTATTTTATTTATTTTATATTCATCTAAGTTATTTTTATTTTTATTTTCTATATCAATTTTTCTTTAATATCACAATATATTAAATCCTTGCATATGAAATTAGGATCATTCTCAAATCCTACATATTTTTAATTGGTAAATGATTTTTTAGTTAATGAGTTTTTATATTTTATTAAATAATGTCAATATAAAATTTTCAATGTTATATTTTTGTTTATCCAAAAAAAAATTGTGAAATATTTTACGAATTTTTTAATTTTGTTTATTGTATATCTAAAATTAAATTTGAAGATATATTAACTTATTTCCAATTTTTGATATTTGTTATAGGTAATAATGATTTGAAGTTGGATTAATATATTATAAATAATTGATAAATTTGAGTAGGGTTTCAATGAGATATGTTTGTAATTTTATAAATGAAATAATCTAAAAAACAACATCTTTTTCAACCAATGAATAAAATGATTATATATAAAAAAGTTGAAAAGTAGTGAGATCAAATATCATTTTTCATGTCATGGTTTTAATCTAAAATAAAACCCTAGTACATGGAATTTTGAATCTATGGATAATTTAATATATAATGATGATAATAATTTCAATTTGATATGTTTGATGAAATTGGATATATTATTAATGATATTTAAGTTGAATGAATTTAGAACAAATTCAATATTAAGTATTTATATAGTGAATCAAAAAACCATTATGTTCAAGTTGTAATGGATTTTTAGTTTTATCAACAATGTTAAGATTGATTAATATAATGGTGAAAATGGATGAAGTTACATGAGTTTTACATAGATTCAACAACTATTGAAAATCATACATCTTAAAGACAAAATACTTCTAGATTCAAATGTTAAAAAGGATAAAATATTATTCCCTGTGGGATTGGCCTACAAGAAAATGGATGCCTGCCTGAATGATTTTTTTCTATATAATATGGAATAAAAGTGAAGGTTAGAGTGTCCTAAATGTGGAATAACACAGTATAAGTTGAAATAAAACTCACATGTTGATTTAAAAGTAATAGAAACTCCTTCTAAGGAAATTTTTATAATTCTTATAATTGATCATTTGAAACATTTATTTGAAAATTAAAATGATGAAAAAATGTTGATATGGCTTGAATATGAGAAGATATGTGATATAAAATTACATCATCTAACTAATTATCCAAAGTGGAGGAACATTGATCAATATTTTACTGTTTTTAGAAAAGACATTAGAAATATCAGACTTGGACCATGAACAATTGGAATAATTCCATATCAAAGAATTAGTAGAACAAATAATTCATGGATTATTTTATTGATAATTTATAAGTTTTCCACTAAATTGTATATAAATAAATAATATATCATTTTTGAGTTTAATGATCCCCAAAATATAACATCCATGAAATGATATTGATTTTTTCATAACACAGTTAATTGGTGATTAGATTATATTTTGGGATGAAGGTATTTGTGTGTATGATTCTTGTAAAATGAAAAATTTTGAACTAAAAGAATTGATTATTTCTCTTCAAATGAATTCCCAACATAGGATAACTTTATTGGATATATTTTTAAGAGGAATAAATCATATAAAATAGGTTACAAATATAATTCATATTATGAACTAAAACATGAGAGAAAAAAAGTATACATGTTTCATTGAACGAATTTGTATATAGATCAATCTGATAAATGATTAATAAAGGCATTTAATGTCACATATGAATTTTATATTGATCCAAATACTTTTTCCACTAATCATTATTTTAAAAAGGTGAATGCACTAATGTAACATTCATAAAGACACGAAAATCTTATAATAATGTAAATAATTTAAATAAATGTATTTATTTTTTAACCTATCACATTGAAGAAATCATGTGGTCAAAAATAATATTGATGTCATTCTTGTAGAGATGAATTCCAGTAAAATATTGAGTTGAACATTGTTAGATATTAAAGGAGAGTGTAAAGATGAATTTAATATAAGTTTGGACTTACACACAATGGGAATACATTTTGAGTTAACTCTCACTCCAGATGGAAGGGGATCATAAATGCCAACATCTTTTCATACATTATAAAAGATGAATAAAATTAATATTTGTTAGTGTCTCTATTTTATCAAAGTGTTGTAGGGTTATTCATAAAATTTAAATACTTTTTATCAATAAAATATTTGATGTTGATCATAATGAGGTATCATTACTATTATATCATGATTCCATGACTCTTACCAGTTCAATTTCATCGTATTTTTTCCATCCAATTCAGATTGAATATAATTAAGGTGTGTTATTTTTTCAATTCAATTTTTATAAAAGTGGTTTATTTGAATTTATTGAAAAATATGGATAATGATTCTTTTTTGTAAATTTTTAAATAAAAATTATTTCCCTCTATTATTTTTTTGATATAAGGGTTCATCTAATGGTTAATTTGGTGCGAGAAATAAAGAATTTCAGACCTTCATATCTATTTTCTAGGTATCCTTTTAACCAATAGAACAATATATTAAATAGATATGTTATGAATAAAAATCTAACTAAAGCCTCCATTTTTGGGAGATATATTTATGGGAGGTTTCAGATTTTTTCTAGAATTAACTTTTCTATAGTTGAGCACATCAAAATTCCGACAACATTCCATGAGTGATTAAGTATCCAAGGAAATGGGTATCATGGATAGAAACAAAAATTGGTAACAATTGAATGGATAAAGAAGGAAAATTTATAAATATTGGCCAAATAACATTTTTTTGATTTTATAAAATAAAATCACTTTTAAGGATAAGTGAGAACCAATAACCATTGCCCACAAAGAGTCATCAGCGGTCCAGCCAAAGAACCCAATCTAGGACAAGACCCACCAAAAAACCAAAAAAAACACCCAAATACAACAGCCATAAACAGACTAGTCAGTACCCCTATCAGGAAAGTCCCACCCCAAAAACAACTGCAATAACCCACATCATCACCAATGCCAGCCTTCACCCCCACTGTTTTCCATTGCGTTTAACCCAATAAAATTCCTCGGATCAGACACAACCCTGCCCCTTCACCAACCCCCCATCGAATCCGAAGGCATCTACCACCACCACCACGAACTGCCACTAGGGGCCAGCACCACCACACCATCCAAAAACCCACACCGTTTCCTCCAAAGCAAGTTGAGGACATGGGAGAGGTCCATCACCAAACCAAAATTGGAAATTAGATAAAAAAACAAAACCAAAAAATAAATCGAACAAATCCATCGAAGGAGGTGAATGACATAAGGAGCTTTGTCGACAGTGCACCTTCTATAGGACGAACAACCAAACTGAAACACTACAAACCATGTTGAAAGGAATGGGAGAAGAAATTGTATAGGACATCTCTGATTTTGGGTAATCCTATGGTTTCCATCTGCGGCCGCGTAATGAACTAAGAAGGAAGCGACTATATTGCCGAGAAGCAACTATGATGAATCTATACAATCAAAAACCTGATGAAAACCAATGAGATTAATAGGGACCACATCCGTAGAGCATAAGGGGAAAACTAATAAGAAACTGCCTCATGCACCAAGTATTTCTTAGGTCTCCCTTTTCACCATCGTAATGACTTTAGAGGAAGATGATGAACTCGGGCCAGAGCAGATGAGAGGAGTGAGACCATGATGAAATATGTCAAAGCCATCGTGGGAGCGGGAGTGGAGACTTGCACTAGTTCATCGGAGGAAGTTGAAAACAATGCTCCGGATCCATGAGACCACGGAGCAATCGACACCCTCACACCCTCACCACTTGGACAAACCCTTGAGGATTCGTTGTGATGTATAATATTTTATATTAGCCTATTAGAACAATTTTATCCACTTAAGACTGATACATGGATTTGGAAAAATATTTGTTTATTCCATAGTTTATGGAGACCACAAGTTATAGATTAGATGCATCAGAAATATTTATTTGTTTAGTGGGAGATCCATATTTAAATGTAATAACATGGTCATGGTATGAAATAAACTGGTATATATTTCAAATAAAATACAATGATAACAATAGTGAAATTTTTAATAGTATTGTATTGGTGTTCACTAAAGAAATTAATTTTTCATGTTTTGAAGAGAAAACCCCAATCATTACATCAAGTAGATATTATAGAGTCATTGAAGAAATATGGTAGGTGGATTACATTAATTATTGAGTTCTAGTGTTTAATTGAATATGGGTTATCTGTAAAAAAAATTCATACATGATGGATTTAGTATGATATTAATTAATTTCATTATATTAGAATACATAATTGATACGTTTTCCATGGAATCACTTGAAAGAAATTTCTTTGTTTTTGATCTATCTAGTATGCGGGGTTATATAATTTTATTAGGGAAAAAAGAATGATGGTGATGAAAAAAAATTATATAGATTCGTATTTATATTGGATCCCTACTTCCATGTAATGATTGATATATAATATTGATGATCACATTGTAGACATGATTTGTTCTATATGGAATGATCTTGAGAAAGGAATACGTGAAAACAATCCTTTATTAATTTAAAAAACATTAAGGTAAAAACATTATTTTCATTTTTACATTTTTAAATTTCATGAAATGTTTTATATATTAGCTCTATTTTCATTATTAATTACATATTATAACTAAAAAATAAAATTTATTTTTTATTGAATTTTTTACTTATTTTACCATGCATCATGAACCCGGCTAGGATGTAATCCTATATGACACATGAACTGACCCCATGACACAGTATTAAGAGAATTACCAATCCCCACATTCTAAAGACCATGCATGAGTATTAGTAATATATGTTGGAAAATATTTCACCCATTAATATAATAATAATAAACCAACAATAACAAGCACAAAATAACTGACCAACATAAACAATCAAGGTACAAAAATTTTCATATTCAAAATTTTTACAACATTAATTGAATCCAAAGCTACTACAATGAAATGGGATCAAAAAAACCATCACAAAAACCAAAATAAAAATTGAGGTACATCAATCTCAACCAAACACCATCAGCACCTATAATAAGTGGAACACCAGCAACTGATTCCCCCATCACTACCATGATACATATTTCTCTTACCTAGGTCTAGCATAAAAAACTCCGCTTACACCCAAAGGTGTATGTAGGTTGTGATACAAATAACAGTAGGATAACACACAAAATAAAATATTCCATGATAAAACATTATAATACAAATTAATCCAATACTAACAACATTTCCATTCACAAGATACTATAGGGGATACCATTCCCAAATCACAGTGTTCTCTTATCATATATAATGTTTAGTTAGTGTCGTACCATCAATCAGGACAAATAAATTCGGTCTAGGCCACTTACGAATCAACTAGCATACTAGTTCTAGTTCACCTAACTTGATACCCAAGATTCCCATTGTGCTCAAATTTTATTTAACATATTAAATAGATCAAAACATTGAAATAAACATTCCATGAATCATAAGAACACAGAGAAATCACTGATTTTAGATTTTCATGTTTTCCCATTCATCTAATGATTAAAAGATCACATAGAAACCATCATTTTCCACAAAAAAAAACCACTTTCAATTCCAAAATCACACTAATACTATTTTGAAACAAACATCACACAACTTTCAATATTTATAAAACCTAGTTAGAAACACAATAATAATAAGATTTAGGGAATCAAACCATTACCATTGTAAAAGACCATTTCAATATCATATTCCCACTAAAACCATCCTACGACATGCTTCACAATTAAAATAAGAATTTAAGTTTCATAAAAAATAATATTACATGAAAAAATAACACATTTATCTTGGACAATACACTTTTAACACATTTCCCCTTAAAATGTATTTGAGAACACGTTTTAGACCTCTCAATGATGGCATTATACACATTCCAGAAACACCACAATTAAAAACATGTGAAACATGACCACATTAATTTTGAATATCCTTTAACCTCATAGGTACATATCAAGCATTTTCAAAAACAATTATTGTGACAAAAAAAATTCATATAAGACATTTAAACAATAAAAAACAAATCCAAACTAATCTAATGTTTTAAAATTATGTAACCACCTACATCACACTCGTAAGCTACTAAATACCATTATAAAACCACAACTTCACCACTGTAATAACCCATAATGGAATAAACAAGAAACAACCATCAACATTTCCACTAATAACACATGATCGAACCCTCCTTAGGTCAATCAACTATTGTAAAATAATAACACAAGAAGGAGGGAGGAGAAACATTAGAAAGAGGGAGAAATCAAGAATAAATAGACTTACATGATGATTCCTTGAATTTAAAGCACAAAAATCCCCACTTATTGATGTTCATGAAGTATAAGAATGATTGAAGGTGTCATTCATTGATGAGAATCCCAAATAGGGCAAATGGAAGGTGATTTAGGGTTAAAATTAAAGTGGGTAGAAATGTATCTTTTCACTATTAAATGACCTGGAATAGTCACATGGTTTTCCCACATTGAGTTCCAAACCATGAAGAAACTGTCCATCCCTCACTATCCAAGAGGAATATTCCACCTAGTTAGATAAAACATTTTTCAAGACCATGAACCAACTGTGCAGTCTTTACAATCCAAAATTGAAATTGTCTACACACTTACATGAAGGAGGGAACACAGTTTCCCCTAACCATTCACCAACAAAGAACCACCCCATGTATATCCAAAAAATATACATTTTTATAGAAAAATCATGGGGAAAACCATGGATAAATTCATGAATAAATTTAATCAACAGAAAAAAATCATGGATGTGAAAATTCTCCAACCATTAAAATATTCCAACTCTAGAAAGTCAACTTAAATCCTAATCATATAATGGAAACAAATTATAATCATCAACCCAATATTTTCATTCCCACATATATTAAACATGATTACCATTCATGTAATGAACATAGACTAGAAGAATATACTTCCCAATAATCACTTTCTCTTGAGATCCCACGATCCATACCAAATATTCCAAAAGAGACAAATCAGGCTCTAATTTTAACTCTTCCCAATTCAACACATGATATGGATCTAGGTAACAATTTTTCATCTGAGAGACAAGGAACATTTCATGAATTAACATAAATTCATAATGAAAAGGTAACATCTATGCAACCATACCAATCTTCTCAATAATCTCGAAAGGTCAGGCATACCTCCACATTTTCTTCCCAAGAATACCCAAACCATGTTGATCCAATTGAGGTGGAAACTTCAGGAACACATGGTAAAAAAATTAAAACTCTTTTTATTAGTACCTCTTATTGGAAAAATAGTTATAATGAATTTTAGCTATCAAAATCCCACATATTATTGAACTTTAATTTCTGAAACTTCTACTACATTGGGCTTGGTCCCAACAATGAGGTCTCATCCCACCTCATCCCAACACATAGGCGACTGGCATGACCATCAATAAAGAACCTCAAAAAGATCCATTAAAATTGTCTATTGGTAACTATTATTTATATTTAAACCCAAACAATCCCAAATAAGTATCACATGACCCTTCAAAATATAACAAACATGTTTTCGGCTTGTGTTCCAGAATATGATTCACCTACTCTATCTGACAATCAATTTGAGGAAGGTATGTCATTCTCAACATGACATATGATATGTTCATGTTATGAAGGACTACCCAAAAATGTGTGGTAAAATGGGATCCCAATTATAAAAAATTTATTACGATATACCATGAATCATCACAACCTCTTAAAGAACCAACTATCCTAACTCATCCACATTGGGTAAATCCCTATTTAGAATGAAATGTAATGATTTGGTCAAATGTTAAATCACTACCCAAATGGATTTCCTCACATGTGCTACACTAGGTAATACAATAAAAAAATACATAGTGAAATATTCTCACTTCCATGTTGGAATAAGTAGTTGGTGATGAAAATAAGAGGGCTTTAGGTGCTCATCATTAACTTGTAGACACATTAAACATCACGATACAAATTTGGATACATCTCATATCATACCTATAAACCATAACACGTGAAACAAGTCATATTACAACTTTATTGCACCAGGAAGAACGAAAAACTCATACTAGAGGCTATCCTACACAACCACCTTTATCAACAGCAAAAGAACACAAAAATATTCCCTTGAAGCACAAAACACTCCCAAGAGTCAACACCCATTCACAAGGAACATCCCCACCACTTAAAAACTACCTAAATTCTTATAAAAATATATCTTTAGGATGATCTCGATAAATCAAATCTAGAAGGGAATGTGTAAGTAGATCACTAAACAAGGACACACCTCTACTGTGATTCATGGTTTCCATGTGAATCTGAGTAAAAAGAGAAATCAATATCAACACATCACTATAATTTTCAATGCAAGAATTGTATCTTTCCTAATCTGATTATCTATCATGACATCATCCTTACTTGGGGTATATAATATATCAAAATAAAACCCTTGAAGATTATCAACCCAATGATGTTGTCCCAATTTTATATATTTTTTTGGAGAAAATGAAAGTTAAACAATTATGATGGGAATAAACTACAAACATCTCAAAAAAAGATAATCGATCCATGTCTTCGAGGCATGAATCACCACTGATAATTCTAGTTCATGGGTTGGGCAATTATTTTCTTGTGGTCAGAGTTGGGTAGAACCATAATCCACCACACAATCATATTGTATCTGAATGCACCGAATACCCATACTCAAGGTATTAAAATAGACAACATATCCCTTTCCAAATTCCAGTAAGATCAAAATAGAGGTTTTAAACAACCACCACTTAAGCTTATGAAGGTTATCTTGACACTATGGGATCCATTCAAACATTATCCCTTTCAAGTTATGTTCTATTATAGATGAAGAAAGATGAGATATATCTAGAATTAATTGAATATAATAACATAATAGGCTCAAATTGATTCATATTTAAAAAATATTATTCAGTTGCTCCCATGAAATAACTTCACCAATCGCATTTGGGACCACCAAAACCCCTTTTTTTGAGAACATGTGACCTATAAACTTCACCTCCAAAATCTATAAGGAGCACTTATGAAACACAGTATAGAGATAATGATCTAGAAGGGATCCCTGCACAATTATGAAATGCCTCGCATGCTCTCACTACTGGAAAATGGACCATTCCACACAGTTTTCCCCAAAACTGTAGGGATAGGTCCCCTTATACCCAATGTTTTTGAAAAATTCGGGAAAAGGTAAATTTTCAAGACCTATACCCATGGTTTTCCAAAACCGTGGGTATAGGGGGGGTCTATCCTCACAATTTTCCAAAACTGTGAGGATAGGTCCTGAAAACTTACCTATACCTATGGTTTTCCAAAACCATTGGTATAGGGGTACCTATCCCCATAGTTTTCCCCAAATTTCTCATGATAGGTCTGGGCTTAAATACTTATACCCACGGTTACAAAATACTGTGGGTATAGGTTTCCCGTATGTGTGTGGGAAATGTTTTTTTCCGCGGGAAGGAATTTTTTTTGGCGGGAGTCCTATACCCATGGTCCTTCCCCATATACCCACAGTTTATATAATTATATTTAACTATATATATATAGGTGATGTTAGGGAAGTGGTTAGATGCTTTGTTTGTAGAGAAGAGGTTGTGGGATCAATACTCACCACCTGCATTATTTTAGATCTATACCCATGGTTTTGAAACCAGGGGTAAAAGCCTTTGACACTATGGCAATTGTGTATGTTTCTTTGACACGATGGAAGAACACCTATACCCAAGGTTTTGGAAAAATGTGGGTATAGGTTGGGGACCTATACCAATGCATTTCCAGCCCATAGTTCCCAAAACCGTTGGTATAGCCTATACCCACGGTTTTTGGGGCTATACCCACTGTTTTGAACCGTGGGTATAGGTCGTTTCTTCAGTAGTGTCTTCCTCAATCTCGAAATATAAAAGGTTTTCATCCATGAATATCACAACTATATCATTTTGATACTAGTGGAAAACCCTATTCAAAAGATCCATAAAGAACGCTTGGGATTTCATTATCCCAAATGATAGGACTAAATACTCAAAGTGTTGGTACCTACTTTAGAAGGATGTTTTCAGAATATATGCCTCTCTAACACTAACTTGATGATACTCAGAATCCTAGTTAATCAAGGAAAACCAACTCCCTCACCAATCTAATAGAAGATGTAATCAATACAGGTAAAATTATATATGCCCTTTCTTTTTACCTTATTCTTCTTCATGTAATAAACATACAAATAAAGGGATACATTGGATTTCTTAGGAAACATCACATGAGAGGCCTAAGGAGAGACGCTTGGGGTGAAAGAATCAATTAGATTCCAAATATTATAGTTATATCATTAATTCTATCTACTCAGTGCTGGCCATAAGCAGTTAGTGAAGATATATTGGTTTTGTTCCTAGTTCCAGATAAATAGAGAACTGGACATCTCTTTCCAGAAAAAGAACCCTAGAAATCTTGAATAAAAAATCAGGGAACTCATCCACCAGAGGAGGAAGTACACTGTTAAAAGCACCATCATCATCGTCCATTGTGAGAAATGATATCTGATAATAATGTTTCCAAATTATAGAAGAGGAGGTCTAACACCTTCCGATCAAGGTTCCCATTTCCCTTGAAAATCCTAGGTACATCTAATAGGTGCCACCAAAATCACTCTCTAATTATAGAAATCGGCATGTACCTGAAAACACACCATCAAATAAAAACAAAGGATAACATCAAAAAGGTTCATGTCCAAAACTAGAATATCACATTAACAAATCACCCTTGATATAGTGAGTATGCAAGACAAACATATAAAATCATACTCAAACATCTTACGAAGTGACGTTTCTAACTCCATCACAAACGTCATAATATCTATTTTAAACATTTAAAAATTCACAATATGGTAATAAATAAAATAAAATGAGTCTTCAATATTAAATATAAAACCAACTATAGAGGATAACATAACAATAGTACCTATAACACTTGCATTCCCTGGATGCAATTCCATAGGTTTTTAATCCACCACCTGATGTTTCGTTGACTCAGCTAGAAAATGTGAATAAACACTAGCATGTGGATCTTCCTTAAATAAAAATTTACGATAAGATGATCCAACCAAACTTCCACAACCTCCAAATATTAATACTACAGTCCTAGAAGGTTCTAGACAAGTTGACCTCCCTTTGGAATCCATAGATCTTATACTACTAAGATATGGGTATTCTACTCTGTAAAATGTCTGCAAGTTATGTAAACCTCCAAAAAAGTGATAAGGTTTTCTGGAGATTAGGACACATATCACATGTTCCATAACTTCACACACTTATGGAACATAGGTGACCAACCATTAGAAGCCACAGATTATGACAGACAGGAAGGATGGACTAATCTAACTCCACCCTTCTTCCCCTTCTCATCCTACTTCCCCTTCTTCTCTGATTAACTACCACATCCCATTGTAGAAACCACTATAGAGATACCATAATTTCCTCCGTGACCAATTTCATTCATCATGGAATTATATTTCCCATAAATATAAGGTTTTATCATGATCAAGTATAACTAGGATTATATCTTTTGTCATAACACCATCTCCATCTTTTGAAACATCAACTTCTCATTCAAAACAATGTCAGGTGCATACGAAACTAAATCATCAAATCTGTTAACATACTCTATCACTTTCTATTCTCCCTTTATATGCTCCAAAAAATAATGGAATCTATAGAAAACCAAAATCTAACGTAAATACTAATAATTGAATAAAACATTGAAATATGTCCCTCCAATATTCTTAAGCTTCCTTGATTGCACCAATGAGTTCCACCACTTCCGACCAGAACCTTTCCAAAATAATGAAGCAAACAAAAATCTAACTACCCTAATAGTATCAAGAAACTAAAACAGCCTCTCTAAATTCTCCGGATACTCAACTGATTCTTTGGGATTCATGAAACAAAGTAAAGAAGAGGGCATGTTCTTGATGAACCCTTGAGATTTATCCTTTCCTGGACCTGGTTCATCTTCTCTTACCTGAGTAGTACCAAAGCCCATCCCATTTTCAAAAGCATGTGAAACCTGAACCATAGATTCCACTAACAATTGTTAAATTAGTGAGGAAGATTTACACCCATACTCCTGCTAACGTTGCGCATGAATTCTCCAAGGGTGAATTTTACTACATCAAGAAACGTCCAATAGAAAATATAATCAAAGAACATTATAAAAAAAATTAGCATAAAAAAATCTCAATTACTTTCATAAATTATTACATAAAAAATTTATAACAATAACAAGGAAAATAACAATACATCACCCCACATAGTGTCCATTTATAGACTTCCACCTCTATGCCTCCCAAATAGGGGACGTAAAACCCAATCTCAATATCTCACGGTGACTCGAGTCCTTTCATGAGGTGTGTTAGACAGGTACCCCACTCACAACTAGAACCTCAAGCCCTGATATTAATATATTTGGCCTATCTATAAACATTAACTAAATAACATGACCAAAAAAGATTTTTACCCTCTCTACTACCAATATATCATGAATTAAGCTGGAATTTAGTTTAAGATGATACCCGACCCATCCCAAGAGAAGGATCGAAGGGCATTACATATCACAATGGGTAGACAAATAGTTCATGTTTATCAAAAATATTCTTTTGGAATGATTACACACATTAAAATAATCATAAACAAATGTGAAAAATAATCATCACAAAAACATATTAACATAACACAAAAAGGTACAATAACTTTCAGATTCAATGATTTACTATGTTAATCAAAACTAAAAACCAATAGTGGAATGGGAAGAAGAAAAAGATCCCAAAAAACTATTTGAAACTAGTGGGATGTCACCCTTAAGTAGCCACCATCAACACCATCAATAAGTGGAATAGTAGAAGTAAGACTCCCATCACCATAATGATACATCTTACCTTTACTTGGGTCATACACAACAAATTATAGTTAAACAAAAACATCTATTAGGGGTGTGATACAGTGTTGATGCTCCTTTTTCATCACAATGTCCAAAGAAATGTAAAGGGAAATGACATAGCACAAATTGATTCATCCTTTGATGAAAATATAAAAAATCGACAAAGGCATGAACAAGGGATCAAAAGCATATGTGTCGTGTAAGTTCTATCACTGTCGCGCAAGTTCACTTGCGCGATGCCTTATTGTCATGCAGGTGACTTGCGCCACCTAAGTGGTAACTGCTTGGGGTCTTCTCCTACCTATAAATAGACTATGTGGGCCCCCATTTGAAGAGGATTTTTTCCAGAAACTCATATTTGAGCTCCCGACACCCTAGTCTCTTCTCAAAGCTTCCAAAACACTTATAAGGTAATTTCTTACCTAGAACAGAAGATCTAAAGAGGGGGAGGAAGGCCTAAGTGTTGAAACGCATCAACAGTTGTGCTCCTGAGTGGCCATCCCTTAAGGGAAAAGGGACACACTTGTCCGCCGCCTAACTCCTTCAATAGATATTGCGTACCCCTCTTCTAGAAGAACCTCAAAAGGATTATAAAGGCTTTAATGAAGAGTCGCTCAAGTATTATCCTTGTCATTAACCATCGTGTAAGGACATCATGTGTCGTGTAGGCATATACCTGCATGACCAAAACATTCGCGCCCATGCAGTACCTGCGCGCCTGGCAGGACTTGCGCGAACCTACATTTTTTGGGTGCCTTTATTTCCCAATTCACCCATATTAAGCCATTACACCTTTCCTATTCAAGATTCAGTCTTCAAGACACTCTTCAAAGCTATTTTATGGAATGATTTCGTGATTTTACTTCCTTATCTGAAAGGAATTTTGTGGAATATCTCTCAAAACCTAGTGATTTAGACATCTTTATGTCACTAGAGATTGAGATTTCATTCATTAAACCTCATCCTTTAATATGAGAGAATCCTTAACCTAGGTCTCCTTTTCAGGAATAATCCCCAGTCATAAGTCCTCTAATATGGGAATCCTCTTTAGGAGTAAGCACCAAGTTCCTTAATTTTTGGGCATCCTCTTAGGAGTAAGCCCCAGATCTCGTAACTTGGGCTTCCTTTTCAGGAGTAAGCCCCAGTCTCAAGCTTGGGCATCTTCCATAGGAGTAAGCCCCAATTCGTAAAATTCCCAAATCAGGGAATCCTCCTTAGGATTAAGCCCCAGTCTCCTAATCTGGGCATCCCCCTTAGGAGTAAGCCCCAGTCTCCTAATCTGGGCATCCTCCATAGGAGTAATCCCCAGTCTCCTAATTTGGGTATCCTCCTCAAGAGCAAGCCCCAAACCTTAATCCTTTACCTAGGCCTCCTTTTCAGGAGTAAGCCCCAGTCTTAATTTCTCTTAACAAGTCCTAATTTACCGTTGATCTAGGATTCCTTTTTTAGGAGTAATACCCAATCATAAGTCTTCCCCTAATTTGGGCCTCCTTTTCAGGAGTAAGACCCAAGTTAGAGTATTCAAAATCTCCATGAAGCACATATACCTTTATGGACCATGTTCCTGGATTTCTTCCCAAAAGTAAATCCAAACCTTCATTTATCTGGGCAGTCATACATACATAAGCCCCAAATTATTTCTTATGATTACATATTTTATGGAACAATTGTCTAATTTTTACCAATACCTCCTGTTTCTCACACCGATCATGAATCACGTGAGCTTAGAGTGTAAAAGTAATTGTGACATCCTTCTTTGATCCATCAATCAGAAACATCATACTCCCTTACTCGAACTACGTGGGTCTTGATTCCTTCTTTAAACAACGGATACGTAGGTAGCCCGTCAACGGGTTCGATCCCAACTCTAAAATAATCCATGTCCACTTGAATGACAATGAACTTCAAGTGCCCCACTAAGTGGCTTTAAAACCAGCATGGTCATCATAATGACCAAGAGACTTCTGTATAAATGTTTCGAAGGGTACCGTTGACCAAGAATCTTTCTCAAATATAGATGAATCTCTATCGATGAATAACCTAGAATACATACAAAAGATTCTCTAAATTTCCTACATATTTAATCATTGATTGTTAGATCTGAAGGAAAGCTCATTTTATACTTGGTAATGTAATAAGGATTCACAAACATAACTTAAATCAACAAAGAGAGTCCTAGAGTAGACAATAATTCCCCTAAAAATGGTGTGATGAGTCCGACCTCCCATCCTATCGACCAATGCAAATTCCTAAGCCTCATCAGTCCAAAATCGAATGAGCACCTACCTTTGGAATGTAGGTCAGAATGGATGTGGAATCATTGGATGTTTCCGGTTCTACGAACAAACCCGTTAGAAACTGATCGGAACATATGAACCTCCCATCAAGGTGGTCATACCCGGATTCTGAGGGAAACAAAAATGGTGAACTTGACAAGAATCCTTAACCAAGTTAAAATAAATTTATACCTATTTGTTAGGCCCCTATTTAAAACTCAATGAGAGGGCCAACAAAAAACAATCATTGACATATGTGCTCATCCAAAATATGCAGTGGTTGAATTTATCTTGATTACATCTGCTATATCAAACATGAACTATTTTCCAAGATCTTATGCATTTCTAGAATGGGTGCTCTCAAGTTCACGCCTGTGAATACTGCAGTTGTAAATGCCACTACTGCTACTCATGGTGGATCATCATCCGCTCTTAGGACGATATCACCTAATCAGCATCTTCAACGCTGGGAATCAAACGCACTGGTTAAGGAGTACCATCAACATGGTATCATCCCAACTCTGGAGGTTGCCCGACAAGCCCTCCATGTAAATAACTCACATCGGTCGTCCGGACAACGACGACCAGTGACCAAGAAGCAGGCGGTGCTGACTACCGTCTCCAACCGTTTTGGGTCGTTATCCCCAGAACGCAATCACCATTCACTCCCTTATGTTGGGGAGGTGAATGAACAGGTCCCTCAGGACGTTAATTCAAACAGACAGGAGTCCTTCCTAAGGGATCCCACCAACAATATCCGCCAGACTCGTGCGGAAGTGCGCCCTCAACATGATGAGGGTACCAACTCCAGGCATTAGGCTCAGGTTCCCCGAACCCAAGCAATAAAGATGAACCACCAGAGGTGGAATCCGGTCAACAGTGAGCAGGTTATCATCTCTGGCATCTCTGGAGAAGTCCACCAACCTAACTTGGTGGCAAGTAATGAGCAGGCACATACACATGCCCGTTTTAAACCCGCTGTCCAGCAGACTCGTCTGGAAGCATCACGCCAATCCCGGCTGGCAATTTCGGTGGAGTACTATAGGTAGGAACATACACCTGTTTATACATCATCATCTAGTCAGCATGCTCGTCTCACTACATATGATGGATATCTTCAACCACGTTTGGCAAAGTGCAATCAGTAGGCACATACACCTACTAGTATTAATCAAGCCTACCAACAGTCTCGCTTGGTAGCATTTGTAGAAGTTAGTCGGAATGCTCCGACAACAAATAGGAGGCAGACTCAACTCTCTGCCCCCACACTTGAGTACTCTCAGGATTCACTGAAAGGAAAAGGAGGACATAATCAGGCACATACACCTGCTCCAAGCCCGGAATGGACGTATATTCCCGTTCCGGTAGCTGAAGTCACCAAGCATATTATATCAATGGTGAAGGAGCAGAAGAAAATCCCTGCACATATTATGGATGTCTGCCAGGATATTATAACAACATCAGCAGCATCTCAGAGAAAGACACATAAATCTATCCCTACAGTGGAGTGATACATCAATAATTCACTCCAGAACAGACACACACATCTATTCCAGTCCAAGAGGGTTGTGTGGCATACTCCCCCATACCATACGGATGACCAAGTCAGACACATACACTTGATTTGAGAGGAGATTGTCAGCCTAACCTGGCCATATTTCCTGACTTGGCACAAACACCTGCTTAGAGCAGCAACTTTCGTCAACAAGTGGTTTCCAAGGTGAGTAAGAAGGCGTCTAAGAAGAAGACCCGCCCAGCACAATCAGGAGATCAAGAGACAATATGTAACAAGGCCTTGCTCGATGTTGGAGTTCTTGAAGCCCTCAGACAATTATCTGTTGGAATTCAATATTCTAATCCCTCAGTTCCCAATAGTGGGAAAACTAATTCCGAAGGTCTTCAACAGACACTTCCTCAAGAAGGCTTGCTTCATGACAATTCGGTCGATCTCGAAGTTTTTTCTTCAGATGAGAGCCACAGGAACCCTCTGTGTGGTTAGAAGACCAAGGATCAAGAGATCTCATCTTTTTCTGTAACCCATTATGGTGGTCCTCCCCGTGATGATGAATTTTGCTGCGAATGTCCTCTCCGTAGTAGTGATGCACATTGCCTGGAAAATGCTCCAGTGGACAATGTAGTGCCGAGAAAGCCCTCTTATCTTGTGGCACTTGCCAATGCAAGACTAGTCATGTCTGAAGCTTCATCGCTAGCAGGTGAAATACTTTCTCAATCAGAAGATAGCCCAGGGTGTAGGTCATTCTCCGAACCACCTCTAAGTCATGCATCTTCTAGTTTGATCAATGATTTCTCTACCAATCCTGTTGAATCTAATGAAGCAACAAGGAAACACCAACTGTGGTCAAATCAGGTAGAAGAATCTTCATAAAATGATATAGAGGAAATGATGAATATGAGAAAACAACTGGCGAAAGGTGAAGTGCCAGTCATTTTTTTCCCTCTGGCTGACTCTCAGTATAACATTCCAGAAATGTTGATAGAAGATGAAATTCATGATATTCGTCTCAACATATGGAAAAATCTTTGTCAGTTGAAAAAAAAGTATTATCTTATGATGAATACGAAAATCATCTTAAGATAATAGAAGGGTTACAACATCAAATTGATTTGGTGTCTCTATCAGTCTCTCGATATCTGAAGGTTGAAAAGCAGTAGAGAACCCTTCAACGTTCATTCCATGGCGCACTAAGAAGATGGCGTCAGTTAATTGTCAATGCCCCATCTGGTATTCATGTCAGAGGATGGGGTGTTCATGGAGCACTGCATTTCACGGTGCTCTCCAATCATCAAAGCCCACCGAAAATGGTCTCATGCAATATTATTGCCCATGGCCGTCCACAGTCAATGGACTTTGTTTGTAATCAAAAGTTTCCTAAGAACAGGCTTCAACTAGTTCCTCTCAAAATCAAGAATACAGAGAACAATTTGTTTAATTACTCTTGCATCAAGCAAACAAGAATATTGAACAGGCCTCTCGTTTGGAGCAAGCACGTCACCAAATGCCAGAAGTGTTGGAAATCATCCAACAGTCTTTTGAACAGTGTGATAAAAGCAGATACAGATTAATGCATCCAGCTAATTTTCGGACTATGGTTCGCAAGATCAAGAGGACTTTCAAGAAAGTCTCAAACATATCATGTCAAGAACCACCCCATCTCGCCAGACTGGGGACTCTTTTAAACCAACCCTCAGAATCAACAAAAAAGATTCGGAGAGTTGAGCAAGAACAGCAAGAACAACCCCAGTACACTGAATTGGGGACTTTTTCAAATCATCAATCCCCTCCTTAGAGAAATTCAGTCTTTTCTCGATTGGGGAAGAAACCTCAAGAGGAAGGAATAGCCAAATTATCACGAGATTCCCTCCAAATTACGGTTCATCAAGATGTTCCAGAGGGATTGAATCAACAAAAGGCAATGTCTCATCAAAGACATGGAAGAGGACAATATCAAAGAAATGCTGATAGAAGGGATGCGATGAGTTATGCATCAATCAATGTCATCAGTTCCATTGTTGCTGATCCACCAAATGAGGCTCACTCAGGGGACTTAGATGAAGAGGTTCTTGCTCAAGAAGATGTATGCATGACAAAATGAAGAAGATGTGCGTACACAAAGTCAAAGGATTACTCAGAACCTAGGTAATCCTTCTAGTAACCCACTTCCCCCAATCTGAAAAGGATCCAACAAAGGGAAAGGAAATAACCAGGTTACATATCCTTCCTCCAGAGATTGTCAATCACTCTCAATAGAGTAGAGGTTTGCAAAACAGAAGGAAGAAATGAAAGAATTAAGAAGGTTGAATGTAGAACTACTTCAGGGTAGTCTTCTTTGTGAGCGTGCTGGAGTCAGTCAGCCAAGGGAATCTGTTGTAGCTACTGAGATGGATCACGAATATCCTCCTATATCAGTACACCCTTACATGTCTAATCCTACGGGTCATGTGAAACAAAAGTTGGCAGTGCTACCATCAGTTGCAGAACCAATCGCCACATCTGTCCAAGCTCCTGTCATTGCTCCTACCCAAGTCCAAGTTCAACCCGATGTTTCTCAAAAGTTAATAACTACTATTGAGTCATTAATAGCTCGGTTAGAAACTATGGAAGGGAAGCATGCGCAAATTCAACCAGAAAATAAAGTTTACCCTGAATGGGTAGATTCAATTTCTCCTCCATCCAGTTTTGGGAATCCTGCATTCCCTGTTTTCAATGGATTAGGTGATCCAGAATAACATTTGACGCATTACGTGTCTTGTTGCAATCCTATAATGGGAACTCCGGTGTAGCAAGAAGTAGTGAAACTCAGATGCTTCGTGCGAACCTTGCAAGGACCAGATTTTTTTTGGTATACAAGCTTGCAATCCCAGTCAATTACCGGATGGGAGGATCTTCACCAAAAATTCCTCCTTCAGTTCAGCTCAACTTTTTCGAAGACAACAGTTTTTGATCTTACAAATTGTATGCAAAGGGAGAATGAAAGTGTCTCTGATTTCATTGCTCGTTGGAAGGGATTAACATATTTCTTGAGTTTAGCACCCCCTCGTGAATAATTGTTGCTAATCTGTGTGGAAAAAATGCATGACTAATTACACACGCCATTAATCCCTATAAAGTACACAGGAGGGTTTCGAGACCTTACTTCAATCGCTGAGCAGATTGACGATTCCCTTATACAGGCTAAGGCTAAATCTCGTGTCATTCCATCAGCTCCAGGAAGGATAATGGGTAAAGAAGAAACTGCTACAGTTATGCTTATACAAGAACCTATACCTATTTCTACCTCAAAACCTTGATCTTCTCGAAGGGCTCCACCTTCTGAGTGCCAACAACAAAGGCCTTTTCGTCCAGATGATCAAAAATATCGAAGACGAAAACAATTTGAGGATGTGAAGAGAAAAACATATTCTTTCCAAAATAAAAAAGTTCTTGGTTATTTCATTTCGGCTCTGGAAAACAATTTGGTACAATTTCCAATACCAAAGAGGCCAAACAAGAAAGGAGATGATGACCATCCTAATTATTGACCTTTTCATCAAATATTGGGGCATCCCATCCATGAGTGTTTTGTCTTCAAATACCTCCTGCAAAAGATGGTCGACTTGGGACAGGTCACATTGAAAGGATCCTCAACCCAGGTAGCATGTGTCACTGATACAATTCTAGAGGAGGAAGATGAATGATAGGAAGTAAAAAGAAAAAATGCACAAAAGTATGATGATTGGATGGTCAGAAAGACAATCAATCGAACTCATGCTATTTTGCGAACAAAATTAAGGAAACCAATTTTCTCTTCTTCCATGAATGTTGTGGCAAAACCCTCTTCATCAGAGGGAAAGTCCTCAAAGAAACAGCATGATTCAAAGAAAGAAAAAGAATCAGAAGAAGATGAGTATGTGTCAAAGGCTAAGTTGTCTCTGACTTTGGTGGACTTCATTCCATTTACTTCAAAGCCACAGGCACCGCTCCACCAAACGGCACAACCTAAATAGGCTAATCAGGTAGAGTCTTCATCAAACGAAGAGTTAATCATCGGTTCTGTTAATATGATTCAATTAACAGATCCATATGCCCGTCGCAGTTTCAATTTTGATGAGCCTGAATTCCCTGTATCAAACAGATAAATAAGAGGAAGTTCTAGGGGCTTAGGATACAGGGGAAGACATGGATATTTCAGAAGCCACTATTCCAATTCTACCCCTGCTAGAACTGTGCACGCAGCAGAAACTCGTGGTAGAGCCCTTCTGTGAGCTCAGCAAGAACAAGCAAGTTCTTCTACAAATAGAAAATTCAGTCCGAGAAATGATATTTTTGGAAGACCAATTGAAGGTTCCATATTCTTCCTCTCAGTAATTAAATGGATCTAATCGGTCTAATCTTCCAAAACTAGGAATATTGCCAACTCCTCTCCCAAAACAAGATGCATCAACTTCCAAAGTATATTCTTCCAAGGTACCAGCTAAACCACATATTCCTATTGGGAACCGCAGACCTATGGATCAAAAGTATGACATATTGAAACACTTGGCCCTAGTACCAGCCAAGTTATCAATTCTGGATGCTTTGAATCTGTCAAAAGATCTTCGGGAAGCACTCATCGAGGATTTGTCAAGTCATCAGGAGCTTGAAACTAAAATTGTTGTAGCTGGAGTGTATCACAAAGAGAGTAATCCTGTAGAATTCCAGGCAATAATATCCTTTACTGATGAAGATGAAAATGATGTTGTGCATGGACATATTAGACCATTGAACTTGTCTGGCAACGTCAATGGTTTAGATATTCGAAGAGTTTTCATTGACAATGGTTCAGGAGTCAACCTCATTCCCATTCATACACTTCGTCGATTGGGCCTCATGGAATCAGATTTATCTCCCTCCACCATGATGCTACAGGGATATGATAAAAATGAACAAGAACCACTGGGTGAAGTTACATGCAGAACTCAGTTTGTAGATCTTGTATCCAATTCAGATTTCATAGTTGTTGATCAAGACTCAGCCTTCAACATTTTTCTTGGAAGACCCTGGTTACATCAACATGCGGAGATCCCTCCTTCATACCATCAATGTCTCAAATATTGTTTACATGGTCAATTTGGGACGTTTTATGGTGATAAGGCCCCATTCAAGACATGTGAGTCTCAATACATTGAGGCAGAATTCTATCACATGAAGCAAAGGGAGAAATCCATAACAAAGGAGATTACCAAAGTTAATGCTCCATATGGTTTGGAAAAAATTACAGTAAATCCATTTACACATGTGAGTACAGATTATGTGTTGCATATCAGTCAAATTGACAAGATATACCCAAATCAAAATACTCTTATAGAAAGATCCATAATGTAAATTACAGCAATCAAGCCATACAACATGGGAGAAATTGGTAATCTACCATGTATTGATGAAAGCACTAATGGTGATGTCTTCATTTCATCTGCTGAAATCCAACAAGTCTATACTACTCCAATTAGGACAGAAGGTGTTATAACAACATTAGAGGTGAAAAATGATGTTGATTCTCAATCCGTCATTTCCTATTTATTACCCAAAGAAGACCCTTCATCATCAATCGGGTTGGAAATGGAAGCTTCTTCTTCAAAATATGCAAATTTTGACATCTCTTCAGATCATGAGAATTCTACTTTATCATCTAATATGCAAGTAGAAATGGAATAAATAACACATGATGAAGAAGAAGAGGAAGATCTCAGAGATGCTCCTCCAGCATTTGAAGAGCGTATCTCTACCACTGTGTATGAACTCAGAGAAATAAATCTAGGTACAAAGGAAGATCCATTCCCCACTTTAATTAGTGTGGCCATGACTCATGAAGAGAAAGAGACATATATTTATTTTCTAAAGAGAAATAGAGATATTTTTTCTTGGAACTATATAGAAATTCCCTGGTGTGATCCTGATGTAGAGACCCGAAGCTTGACGTACATTTACATTACATTACATTTGTGAAATACTTAGTACATAACAAAAACACACACATAAGGACCGTAATAGTTTAGTGTCTTTGGAAACTCGGAATATAATCCTCTAATCCTGGTGAAAGATCTTCAACATCTCCATAATGATCTTCCTTTTTATTATACCTAAAACCTTTCTTTATATCTTGGGGAAAAGAAAACATAAAAGGGTGAGATCAAATGCTTAGTAAGGGTAAACAAAAGAAAAATCAATCACATCATATTCATAAGAACATAACTTTTGGAAATCTTAACCTGGAAAAGGGAGTATAATTTCATAACATGGGATAAATAATAGCAATGAAATGTAATCACAATAATCATAACTTAAAACATTAAACTTTTTGGCATACACACATAATCATAGAGAATCATTTCTTGTTAGCCAAGACTCATTACCATGACTATCTTAGTGGACAAAGTCCCTTTCTGAACCGAGTCACCCTCATTTCAGTCCTGTTTCACTGAACCAGTATAACATACCGTTCCAGCCATATCTATCTAATGAGATATAAAATCGTTACCCAATGCATTGGAGGGAGAAATAGGTCCCACCCATCTCATAATGATACCATTCTTATGTGTTCCACAAAATCATAAATCATACATCATAGCATAACCCATGTAATAAAAATGGGATTCTTATACATCATGACATCATAAAAAAATTCATATAAGATAAAGGAATTCATAAAAAAAAAATTCCATCAAAACATAATCAAATCCATGTAATAATAGGGATAGAAACAAAACCCTTTATTATCTTAGATGGAAAATAATTTTAATAAAACACTTGAACTCCATTCTTGAGGAAAATATCCTTTCTACTTCAAAAACACTTTTCATTTATTAACATGTAATAAAATTATAACTAAAAGAAGTCGATTAAAAATAAAAATGAAAACTTTTAAAGGAAGATTCTTGGAAATAATGTTTTAAAAATCCATTCATGCCTTATAAGTTAAAAAAAACATTCTTCGCGTACTTTTGTCAGAAAAGTCAAAAAAGTACTTCGTACGAAAAACGACAAAAGTTTCCTTTCATATCTTTTACTAAAAACTCACCGAAGGGTAAAATTGGATTTAAACAATTGTTGGTGGATGGAAATAATATTACATATTGAGGAAACATGGATGTGGATGATAAAATACACCCCATTAAATTTTCAATGTATAAACAATCTCGGATAAAAATGAGATTGTGATATTTTCCTTACCTTAGGTCTGATTTGCTTCGTAAGTGTCTGAACCTCCTGTATAATGATTTAAATAATGTCATTAACTTATTACAGAATAATATTCATTGTTATGATATCATATATGGTTCACTTATGACTTTATATTACCCGTTCGTTTGTAAATTCTATGTTAAAGAGCATTTTGGGTAAAATTGTTTCATTTGTCGTCTGTTTTTTGACTTGTAATTATTCATATGATTGCTTAGATCATAATTACTTAATTCCAGAATATAAAACCTGATTTATATATAATATATATATTCAGAATATACATATATATAATAAATTAATAAATGGAATGAAATACACCGTTCATGGAGACGGTAGGCCGTACGTACGCATGAACGCTGTTTTCGTTTCCTTATTGAGTTGAACGAAATTAAGTAGATGACATACATATATATACACATAAATCCAGTATCATTATTATGTCATATATTTCATGATTACTTATTATATATACTTTATAATCATTCATGAATGGTTAAAGTGGAGAATGAATCTCATCGTGTCCTGGAGACGGTAGTCCATACGTACGCAGGAGCAATGATATCGTTCTCATGATCGTGGGACTGTATAGGAGTGTATGTATACTATTTCAGAATAAATATCACTTTAAAATAATAATATATAGTTATTATTTACACCATTATACCCATCCATGTAAGGTGGTGGTGGAAAATAGATTTCACCATGGCGTGGAGACGGTATTCCGTACGTACGCACGCGCGGTGATTTCGTTTTCCATAGGATGGATAGATGGTGGAATAGGGTTGTTTCATAATTATAATAAAATATCAGTATATTATTGATACTGATTTTATTACTTCATAATGAAACATCCTAATAAGAAGAAGTGGAAGAAGAAATAATGGTGAAAGAATCGGTAACGGAAATTACATCTTCTTTGAAGTGCTTCTTTGAGACCTCCTTTTAGGGAACCAAAATGGGTCTTTGAAGAAGACCAGAACCTCTAGGATGTTTCTAGGGAAGTGGAGAAGAGAATTTTTCAGTGGTTGGCCAAGCTTGAAGGCTCAAAGTTGTGTGAGGAAGAGAGGGAGGAGGTGCCCTTTTATAAGGGAGGAGAGGGGCACCTTTGGAATAACTAAAAATATTATTTTATTATAAAGTCAAGTTCAGTTTTAAATAGCTCCAAATTGATTTATTTCGAGGCTAATGTGGGGATGGTTCGAAATCCTCTCATCCAATAGATTTTAGACAAGTTTAGGTTCCTATTTTAACCTTATCATTTAGATTTAACATTAAGTTAAATAATTTTACTTTTACCGTGTCTTCTTGTGTTCTTACACTATAAGGTTAGTAAACTTACTATAAGAAGCCAAACGAACCCCAAGTTGTTTATTATTAATATATATAACCTTATCTAAGTCATTTGGCCGATCCTTAGATTTTTAGGAATAAAATAACAATTAATAATATAATATTTGTTTTAAAAACTATTTTATGTCAATTTTGACACTATTTAGTAATTGATTTTTTTTGGAAATCATAACAGAATGATAAGTTCAAACAAAGTTAATTAAATAAATAATAACATGTCATATTAACCTAGAAAATTAGTGGAATTCATATAAAGTCTTAAATTACATTTATTTTGGTATTTATAACATCAATTATGTCAATATTTCATTAATACGATAATTACTGCATCATTTTTGTGTCATAAATAAATTAAATTATATGATGTCTAAAAATTACAAATAAAATACCATTATGTAGGAAATATTTTTAGCTTTCTAAATAAAATTTAAAATCGAATTTATCTTATGTATAAACGTATATTAAAAATGTTTTAGTAAATAAACATTGATTTTAACTCTTTTAACCCTTCTTTAAATAAATTAATAATAAATGTCCTAATCTAATCCAAGTGGGCCTAAATGGTCATATTTTATTCCTAAGTTTTTTTTTGGTCGAATTAAACTTGTCCAATAGAATTAGTACATGTGTTAGGGTAATAATAATATCATTTCTACCCTTAATTACCCTATTTACTTTTAACCGTGGTAAAAAAAAGTAAAAAGTTACTATTCACCAAAAAATTATTTTCATCTCATTGAACCACATTTTACTTACTGACATAAACCGTGTCTCTCGGATTTTTTAAATTCCACTCACATAAGAGGTAAAATTATGTTTTATGAAAAATTCATTTTTTTTAACTACCACTTAGTGGTTTCACTATTCATCAAAAATTGAAAGTTTTCAGAAAAATGCCAAAAATTAGGCCTAAGCTATATTTAATATTATGAACTCAAAAATGATTTCTATTTTACCAAATTCAAAACATATCAGTTGCATTAATTAATTTAAAAATTAATTCTCGTCATCAAAACAAATAGTGTGTTCTTAAGAGATAATAACTATCAAAAGATTGACACTTATTTATGTCTGGTTTAAATGTGAAATTACATCCAATGACCAACATTGTATTAAATTGTAAATATATATTCTAAATATACTTTAAACCACTCAAATTAATAATCTATCACTATTAAGTATTTCGATTGAAAAAGTTGTTTTTAGTTAAAATTTAGTAATTTTCACTATTCATCAAAATATGAAAGTTATCCGAAAATCACCAAAATTTCACCCTAAGCTAATTTCGATATTATGAATACAAAAATGAATTCCATTTTGAAAAATAAAATTTAAAAAATTTAAAAAATTGGTTATTACTATTCATAACGACTAGTTTTAATAATATTTTAATAGAATGTTGTTGTTTGGTGAAACTCGTTATTACGTACTACACACGCTATCGAGGAAGGTCGCGATTGCTTGTAATGAAAGGCAAGTCAAGGATGCATGTTGTGCAAGCTCCTTTTGGTGTAGCATACAACACAAGGCATTAATGAAATTAAAAATAATACTTTTCATAAAATCTCGGGGTGTTACACCTGATGTTGCTACTCATCATTTGGGTTTACCAGAAGAACATCGAGGATTTAAGCAAGCCGTGAGAAGAACACACCCAACTTATGATTCCAAAATTGAAGCTGGAGTGGATAAGCTTATCAAAGCTAACTTCGTCAGAGAAGTTCAGTATCCCAATTGGTTGGCTAATATTGTCCCTGTAAAGAAGAAGAACGGACAAATTAGAGTTTGCATCGATTTCAGAGATCTTAATCGGCATTGTCCTAAAGATTATTTCCTAGTTCTGATTACAGAACATTTAATTGATGCAACAGCTAGCTATGAAGCACTTTCCATCATGGATGGATATTCAGGATATAATCAGATCTGAATGGCCCTAGAAGATGAGGAATCCACAGCCTTCAGAGCCACTCAGGGTGTGTTTTGTTACCAGGTAATGCCCTTTGGCTTAAAGAATGCAGGTGCAACATATCAACACGCCATGCATCGTATCTTGAAACCCTTCTTAGGGAAGTTTGTTGAATGTTATGTAGAAGATTTTTTATTTAAATACAAATAACTTTCTAATCACTTGGATGATTTGGAAGTCATATTCTGCAAGCTTCGACAACATAATTTGAAGATGAACCCCTTAAAATGTGCTTTTGGGGTAACTTCAGGAAAATTTCATGGCATTTTTGCACGCCATCATGTTATTGAAGTCGATCCTGAGAAGACCAAGTCAATACTTGATATGTCACCTCCTCAAAATTTGAAAGAATTTAGAGGACTTCAACAAAACTTAGCATATATTCGGCTTTTCATCGCCAATTTAGCTGGAAAAAGTTTACCCTTCACCATATTGATGAATAAGGGAGTCACTTACCAGTGGAATAAAGAATATCAAGAAGCATTCGATATTATCAAGAAATACCTATAGAAATACAAGGAATGTATAAATAATGAACTTAGGTTAAATATATAAAATATATATTATACTCTAATTAATATTTATATATCTCATTTAGTTTTAATTCCATTAATATGACAATGAAATGAAAGTAACGTTCATGCGTACGTGCGGTCTACCGTCTGCATGAACGGTGCATTTCATTTTATATATCCAAATGTTATGGAACAATATCAAATGAATTTATAATGGATATATAGGATATTAAAATCATTAATAATATTTTGGAGATGATGTACTTATAACTATAGGGACAATTCTTTTCAAACATTTTCATTTTTGACTCCTATATCGAACATCCACAAAAACGTCTGATATGAATTCTCATAATTAACTAATTATTATAATATTATAATATGTGATATGAATTGATTAATAAACATTAATGTAGGTCCTTAAGAAATTATAAATTGACCAAAATTTATTATTCAGGAATATAAAGAGATCAACAAGACAAGTCGGACCTGAGGTAAGGGATCCTACCTCTCTCTTTCTTTTTATGTACTCTCTTTTATGTCATTTAGTTTACGCTCCTATTTATTATATTGGGGGTTGTTATTTTATATTACACTTACTATAATTTTTATGTTCATATGATGATAGACCCTATTTGATCTCATCAATATATTTTTTTGGCTTGTTTTATGTGGTGTCGTTAGGTAGCCAAAATTTCGTAAGAGATTTCCTATCTCACTTTTAATTCAGTGAGATTTCCGTTGTTCACCACTTATTTACTGCATGTGTTGTATTGTATACTTCCATTTCATATAAATTATCATTATTATATTTATATTCATGTTATTATGTGATTCATTTGGTGTTTATTATCTTTTGATCATGTGAATTGATTGATCACAACAAGGTAAGGTGTTTTTATCTCACTTTTATTCCCATGAGATTAATGATACATTTGCCACTATTTTTTTTGTGTGGTGTATGTACTGAACATGAGTTTATTAGTTAGGTAATATAGTTTAATTTATGGTTATTTAAATCTTCATTATATGACCCTTCTTTCATGGGGTGAATGTTTTGAAAGTTACCGAAATCGGTAAGGGAACCTTTCACCCTCCTCTTTTTAAAAGACTTCTTTTTGGTAGGTCTTTTAATTTACATATTCTTATATTGGGATATGATCTTATATATCCTTATTGATTTAAATGATATTAACAGGTGATGATATGCCCTTTTTATCTATCATCGTCTCATTTTCGTAATTCTAAAATGACGTCGTTAGGCTATCGAATTTCTGTAAGGGAACTTCATAACCCAATTTCAATTCTCTGGGTTGAACCTCTACTTCTTGATTATGTCGTACTATAAATATGTGGGGATGATCTCTGATTGTTTTAAACATAATATCCTCATATATTGGATGTATTTATATTTGTCACACATAATTATGTAATTGATTTATCCTTAATCAGTGGATACCGACTTTGTAAGGGACTTCGTCTCAATCTCCATTCATTGAGGTATATTTTTTTTAATACAATTCTTTTTTTATACGATGTATAAACACCTTTGACTTTTCATTTCATTCAAAGGGAATATTTTTATATGAAGTGTTTTACTAAAGGAAAAAAATTAATGTTTTATTCTAACATACGCGGTGACAACGACCTTTTCCGCCACCGCAAGTACTATTTGACATTTGGCGTAGTTAACAAGCTGCAATGAATTTAAAAGAAAATAAATAATATATACACTTTTATGTATTTTGGTATTTAAAATGGTTTTGATAATGGATTTTTTATGTCAAAATATTTAAGGAATATATTGGGATTTAAATGTGGATATGTTTTATTTTCCTTATATTTGTTTTATGTCTTGTGATTTTATAAGGGTACTTGGACATTTGATAGGAGGTTACGTGATAAACCAAATGAAGGGTGGTGTCGTGAATACCAGGATGGGTGGTTACATTATAAACTCCAATTCATTGTGTATGGAAGTCGTCTGTATGGCTATTCCATTTAGTGATATGTCTTGAAGTCGACCGTATAGTTATTCCATTAAAGTATGTTTATGTCCAAGTTACCTTTATATGTTATGTGTTCTTTATGTGGGTTTTATGGTAATCTTTTGGTTACAAAAGGGTAAGTACTGATCTTTTATTCAGTAAAGAGTATTTACTACTTTATAAAAATGAAAGGTATTACTTATGATAATGTATTCATGATTTACTTATTGTTATGAAAAAAATAACAATTTTCCTTCTTTGTGTATCCTTTACTGGGATTTTCAAGCTCATCCCAAGTTTTTGAAATTTTTTCCACACGGCTTAAAGAGGAATAGGTTCATGGATGGGATCAAGGAAATACATGCTATCTAAAACATGGAAGTAGACATGTTTCTTTTTATGAGTTTTTATTTTATGGAAACTTAGTAGAAGTGTCTAAGTTGTAATATTTTGAGATGTAATAGTCATTTATTAATTCTCTAAAACTCTAAACCTGAAAAGATCCTCTATTTGAATTAGTCATTTAATTCATGATTATGTATTTTTTTATGGTCGATTCCTTATAGTTGGCATCAAAGGTAGGTTTAGATTACTTTAAAGGTTAGCGTATTCTTTAAGCACAAGTGACATTATAATAATGGTTAGGATTTCAGAAAGAGTCATAGTTTTAGATAAAGTGAATGAGTTTAAGACAACATGAATAATTGTATATTAGTATTTACCCTCCTCATAAGATATTATATTATTATTCTAATGATAAACTCACACTTACCTTTTTGGTTTTAGAAAATGGTTGGACCTAGTAGGCACCAAAGTAATATTGGATGTGAAGAAAACTGTGACGGTTTTCTGAAAGAACAACTGAATGATATGGGAGCTGCAATGAGAACTCTTGTGGTTATTCTCAACCGACTATCAGGATTCATGATTAACTACTTGATCCATGGTGAGTTCTATAATTCATCATGTACGAGAGAACCATATCAATGGAAGTTCAGGTAATAATTATAAAGGTTACCATTAGGGTTCATATGACCTTACTTTTGAGGTAATTATGTATTACTATATGTTATGATGGAAAATGAAAGGCAAGAGATAACTTGAGGTTAATTTTGTTCTAGTGGTTTTTGAATATTTTATCTCTTTTGGGGGAATGTTTTGACAATCATATATTTTTTGAAAAAAGGACAACACGTAGACCATGTGACAACTCGTCGAATCATATGAAGCTGCGAGAATCAAACCCACAACCAATGTGTGACTGGCATTTATCGCAAACCACTGGACTACGTGAAGTCCCTGGTTAGAATGACTAATTCATTTTAGTTATATGATCTTATGAATCCGGAATAAGTTAATTTTGGGATATCTATGTAAATACTTAACCTATCATGGAATATATGTGATTAGGTTAATTACTTTTTAGTATGAGACTTTAAGAGTAACTGATGCTATTTGGAGATAAATGATAAGAGTTACCTTGGAAGACTATGTGATTAAATCCATCAGATATTTGGGTTTCAATCATAGATTGGTTTATTTGTGAATAATTTTAATGGAAATTTTGTATTGAATGGTCTCTGTTGAACTTTGAGTTGTTGACAAATTTTGGAGATTAAGAGTAGTTTTTATTTTTGTAAGAGACTATATTTTTTTGGGATTATCTGATCTTATACTAACAATTTTGGTTTTGGATAAAGTCTAAAGACATGTGAAATATATAGTTCTCTCTTTTGGATTAGGTTATTCTCTAAAAGTTGACTATAGTGCTCTTAATGTGAACAAGTCATCCTAAATACTCACCTTTTGGAGAAAATAAGGGTTTGTGTAAGAAATATAGTAATAGATGAAAGTCTATACGACAAGTAAGTATGTTTCCTTATGTTTTAGTTAAGATCATAAATAAATTCCTCAATGAAAAGTAAGTTAAAACAAAAGAGTTGTCTATTAACTTTTCCTACTCGAGAATCAAATCCTGTTTAACCCATCATAAGTCTGTGATTTTCTGGTGGCTAACTTTCTCCAAGACATATTTTCCCATCACTCTCTATCTGAACATGATGGTTTGTTTTCTCCACCGTATCCATGTTTTCATAGAATCCTAGTATATGTTGTCTCATGTTTCCTTTTTTACTTTTCTTTCTCTCTTCTAAAGTGATAGTTTAAATTACTCCTTTTCCAATGTGGGGCTTTCAAAGAAGTTTTCAAGCCCAATTTTAAAATTTCAAGGATGCAATTCCCAAAAAGGGGGAAGGATGTAACATCATGTGTAAATAAAGAATATGAAATTATCATATTTATCAATATTTGTGAATAAAATGTTAATATTACTTTGTATGGAATGCTATGCTCGATGGCGTACCCAATACACAACAACAACTTTCTTTGAAATCATACGTTGCACACTAATAATAAAATAATATTATTTTAAATGGTCATTAACTCCTAGCCATTGTAATGGATGTAATAAACAGAACTAACTAAAAAATGATTATATATGCTTGTTAAGTATTTTTACTTTTATCCAATAAATTTTAGAGGCTTAAAATTCGAATGAATCCAATTTTAAGTGTAAATATTCTAATATTCTTTATAATGTCGATTAACTTCTTTTTAATGGAGAACCCTTTTTAAATCCACTTTTTGACAATTTTATATTTTATATTTGACAAAATAACATCTTTATTTTGAACTGAGACATCAAAATTTACTTTCTGTATATTTTTTGTATTTTTCCGATAAAGTTCATTTTTTATTGAATAGTGAATGATGTTGAATTTTAATTCAAAACCTCCTTTTAATCTAATTAATTTATATGTTTAGATTATCTTTTTAATTGGTTTTAAAGTTTAAATAGAATATATTTTTACCATTTAATCAAATTTTGGACAATGGAATTAATTTCACTTGGAAATTGGACATAAACAAGTTTCAATCTTTTGATATATAATGTTTCCTAAAAATATGCTATTTGTCTTGACAATGGGAATTAATTATTAAATTAATTAATTCAACTTATATGTTTCAAATTTTTTAAAATAGAAATAATATTTAAATTAGGAATATCAAATATTGCTTAGGGTGAATTTTAGGTATTTTTATGAAAAACTTCAATTTTTGATGAATAGTGAAACCACTAAGTGGTAGTTAAAAAACCGATTTTTTGTTTAAATGAAATTTCACCGCATCTATGAATTGAATTTTAAAATCCTACATACATGGATGTAATTATTAAGTAAAATTTGGTTCAATGGGAGGAAAATAATTTTTTGTGAATAGTAACTTTTGAGTTTTATTAATTGCGATTAGAGGTAATTATTGTAATTTAAGGTAAAAATGGTGTTTTAAAAATTTTAAATTAAATTGACACATGTACTAACCTTATTTTATGAGTCATGGATGACCAATAAAATCCATGTATCAACTTGGGGACCCCATGGAGCCACTTGGGTAAGAAAATGACATTAATAACTTTTTATTTTAAGTTAAAATAAAAATGTCACTAACATGTATTATTTTACTAAAACAATTTTTACTTGGGGTTATATAAGTTATCTTTTTATCTATAAATATTCATTAGAAAGATAAAAATATTTTCTACATCACGGTAATTTTTGTATACTTTTTAGACATTATAAAACTAAATTTATTTATGACACCATGATGATGCAGTGATTAACTCATTAATGAACGATTTAAATAAAATGAAAAGATAAGGTAAAATATAAGACATAAACTTGTCTAAAACCTATTAGATTGGTGGATTTCAAACCCTTATCACATTATACTTGATATATATCATTGCGGGACCATTAAAATCCGAAAAACAATTCATAATAATGTAACATTTCCTGACCTTACAAGAGTGCCCCTCCTCCCTCTTATAAAAGGCCCCCACCTCTACTCCCTTACCCACACATCTCATGCCCTTGTATCATCCAAAACCAGATTTTATTATCTCTAAAAATCCCTCTCTTCATTCTAGAATCCTTACCTTAGGCATAAATCTCTTCAAAAAACTGGTTTGGTTCAAACCTAGGAGAGTTACCCGATTTAAAGGTAATGTCTTCTCTTATGTTCTTTTGTTTTATTTTGCTTCTCCATCCCCATGAACTATTTTTATTCGATTATTTTTTAAGAAAACAAGTATATTCAATATACTAGGACGTTTTTATGAGATTTATTATGGCTACATTTACATACACCTCCATATAATGGTTAATGAATAGATTGTTTCTGTGGATGGTGAATTACTGCCTCACAAAACGATTATTGTTCAATTACCTCTTACCACTTATTATGGTTGCCATTAAAGTGTAATTGTATTTTATATATGATATAAATGGTATTTATTTTTTCTATATGCTTCTGTATTTTATATTTAAGACATTCCTTTATGCTTTTTATGTTGTTCAAATGCAATAATTTCATACGAGGAAGTGTGGACTACTGCCCCCTCAAGTGATGTGACAAGTTCATGCAATACATGGAATGTATAAAGAATGTAATTAATGAACTTATTGGACCTATATAACATATATATTATAATGTAATTACAATATATATATATATATATATATCTTATTTTGTTTTAATTCCATTAATATGAAAAAGAAATGAAAGTAGCGTTCATGCGTACGTACAGCCTACCGTCTCCATGAACGGTGCATTTAATTTTCTATCTCAAAATGTTATGGAATAGTATAAGATGAATTTATACTGGATATATAGTATATTTAAATCATTAATAATATTCTGGAGATTATGTACTTATAACTATATGGACAATTCTTTTCAAACAAGTTCATTTTTGACTCATGTACCGAACATCAACAAAAACATCTGATATGAACTCTCATAATTAACTTATTATTATAACATTATAATATGTGATATGAATTGAATAATAAACATTAAATTAGTTCCTTAAGAAATTATAAATTGAAAAAGTTTATTATTCATTAATATTAAGAAATGAACTAGACAAATTGGACTTGAGGTAAGTGATCATACCTCTCTCTTTCTTTTTAAGTACTCTTTTTTATGTCATTTTTTAAGCTCCTCTTTCATATGTGGGGGGATGATCTGATATATTCCTCTTACTATAAATTTTATTTTCATATGATGAGATACCCTATTTGAGCTCATCAATCCATTTTTTTGGATGTTTAATGTGGTGTCGTTAGGCTTCCGAAATTTCGTAAGGGATTTCTTATCTCACATTTAATTCTGTGGGATTTCCTTTTTTCGACACTTATTTATTTCATGTGTTATATTTTGTACTTCCCTTTCATATACATTATTATGATTCTATTTATATTCATGGAATTATGTGATTCATTTGGTCTTTATTATCTTTTGGTCATACGACTCGATTGATCACAACGAGGTAAGAGGTTTTTATCTCACTTTTATTCCCGTGAGATTCATGCTACATTTGACACTATTTCATTTTGTGTGGTGTATGTACTACCCATGATTGTAATTTTTGTGTAATATACATTAATTTATGGGTATTTACATCTTTATTGTATGACGCTTATTTCATGGGGAGTACGTTTCGAATGTTACCCAAATCGGTAAGGGATCCTTTCACCCTCTTCTTTTTAAAAGACTTCTTTTTGTTAGGTCTATTAATTTACATATTCTTATGTTTGGATATGTTATTATATATTCTTATTTCTATAAATTATATGTCCCTGTGATGAGATACCCCTTTTATCTATCAACATCTCATTTTTTTGAATTTTAAAATGATGTCGTTTGGCTGTCAAATTTCTGTAAGGGAACTTCTTAACCCAATTTCAATTCATTGGGTTAAACCTCGACATATGATTATGTCGTACTATGAATATGTGTGGATGACCTCTGATTGTTTACACATAATATCCTCTTATATTGGGTGTAATTATAGTAGTCACACATAATTATGTAATTGATTTATTTTTAATCTAAGGATGCCGACTTTATAAGGTACTTCGTCTCAATATCCTTTCATTGAGGAATTTTTTTGCTCTAATACAAGACTTTATTTTATAAGCTGTATAAACACCTTAGAAATTTAATTTCATTCAAAGGGAATCTTTTTCTATGAAGCGTTTTACTAAACGACAAAAAGGAATGTTTCTTTTAACGTACGCGGTTACAAAAACCTTTTCCACCGCCTCGAGTACTATTTGACCTTTGGCTTGCTTACCAAGCCGTAATGTTTTTACAAGAAAATAAATACCATATAATATTTTATGTATTCTGGTATTGAAAATGGTTTTGATAATGGATTTATTATTTCAATACATTTAAGGGATATATTGTGATTGAAAAGTGGAAATGTTTTCATTCATTAATATTTGTTTAATGTCTTGTGATTTTATAATGGTACAAGGACATTTGATGGGTGGTTACGTGATAAACCAAATGACGGGTGGTGCCATGAATACAAGGATGGGTGGTTACGTTATAACCTCCAATTCATTGGTTATGGAAGTCGTCCGTATGGCTACTCCATTTATTGATATGTGTGGAAGTCGACCGTATGGTTATTTCATTTATGTATGTTTATATCCCAAGTTACCTTTATATGTTATGTGTTTTTATATGGGTTTTATGGTAATATTTTATTTAAAAAAGGGTATGTAATGATATTTTATTCAATTAAGAGTATTTACTACTTCATAAAGGTGAAAGGTATTACTTATGATAAAGTATTCTTGATTTACTTATTTTTTTGAAGAAACTTATAGTTTTTCTTCATTGTGTATCCTTTACTGGGCTTTTTATGCTCATAACATGTTTTTGAATTGTTTTCCATAGGACTTAAAATGAATAGGGACAATGATGGGATCAAGGAAAGACATGATATCTAAAACATGGAACTATACATGTTTCTTTTTAAGAGTTTTTATTTTATGGAAACATAGTAGTAGTGTATACTATGTAATCTTTTGAGAAGTAATAGTTATGTCCTAATTCTCTAAAACACTAAACCTGAAAAGATCATCTTTGTGAATTATTCATTTAATTCATGATTATGTAATGTTTTAAGGCCAGGTCCTTATAATTAACATTTTCAGAGTAATTATTATGTCATAAATATAATATTTTTTATTTGAATCTATATTTATTTCCATCCATGTAAATTGGGAATGAAAAATGTACCTCATCAATTCATCTAGGTTGTAGTCCATATATATTCACAATTGTCAATATAATTTTTTAACAGATGGGTATGTATGAAGGAAAATAATATCTTATAATTATATAATAATAATTAAATTATAATAATAAAATATATACATTTAATTCATCTATACTTACATCCAAGAGATACAGTGATGAAAAATTAAAGACATCCCTTAATGTAGATAATGGTTCGTACGTATTCATGAGCAATGTTTTTATTTTCTATTAGATATAAAGGAGAAAAGAAATTTCTATACCATTAAAATATTTTCTTTGATAATAAATATGTTTATGTAATTGATTTTTTATGTTTGTACAATATTTGGATGAGGGGTAAGAAGACAAAAAATGAAAATGGTTAGTAAGAACATATATATATTCCTTGTGAATCCTCATTTGAATCTCATCTTAAGAACACTTGTGTTGGTCCATTATGATGATAATTATCTCTAGGAAATGGATTTATAATTTTCAAATAAATTTTATTTGGTTTTTTATCTAAACGTAATAGCCTAAGATTTTAGAGAATATTTTTTCTCTATATAAATTCACAATGTTTAATAGCATTAATTACACACAACCCCGAGTCTCTATAAACTATAGTATATTAAACTGTTATAAAATTGAAATTAAATTATAAGATACCAAATTAGTGTAAATATTAAGAATAATATTTATAAATTTTTTAGATATTTTAAATGTATCTATTAATTACTAATGAATAAGTACTATGTTTTTCAGTAGTCATTTATGCTTTGAAAATATTTGTTCTTCAAAAATGATTTATATTACATTTCCTACATCAATATTATAATTAATTTTTACTAATTTTACTAATTTTATTTTTAAAAAATAATATAATATTTGAAATATTAATTTCAATATTATCTTAGTCTTAATTTCATGATTTTTAAAAAATAATTATTTTTCAGTGAATAGTAAAATATAAAAATTATTTTAAATACTGTCATCTCCTTTCAAGTAAAATTAAAATTATTTTTTTAAAATTTATATTAAATTAATATGAGTATGCTCTAATTATAAATAATATGATCAATTATATAGGAATCATCATTATAATTTATTTTGGTATAAGTTATATTGTGGGCTTAAAACACATATATTTAAAAAGAGTTCAAATGTGGATAACATGTTTTTATGTTAATAAATGTTACTAATAACTATTTATTAATTATTTAAATGAATTATATATAATATATTTTAATTTTTTTATTATTTTCATGAAAATGTTGCTGACGCCAAAAAATGTCAGTAACTCTCAGAGGAAGTTTCGAAATGACGAAGCGAAGTCATATTCGGAATCAGAGCCCCGATCTAGAGGCCTGGGATGTGGTGCACGAAATAAAGGAGGATCTGCACAAAAAATTGTTTTGCGTGCATAGTATCCCCGGGTTTCACAAAATTGAGCTGATGAGGCGCGCAATCTTTGCGTGCCCCGGTTCTGCGCGATGAATTTTTGCACGCCGACTGCGCTCAGTGCGAAAGATTACGCGCGCCGCCTGGATTCTGCGCCGGACGTCGCCTATAAATAGAAGGTGACCCGACATGGTTTGGGGGTTATGGAATTCAAAGAGACTCTCGTGCACGCAATTCAGCTCCCCACGCGCGCAAGATGACTTCCAGGTAATCCCTCATTTCGCGCAACCTTTCCCTGGAGTTCGCCTTTGTGCATAACTCCACTGGCTTAAGTGAATTTCCCCCTTTCCTTGGGTTCCAACCTTGCGCACAATCTGTGTCTCATGCGCGCAATACCCTACCGTTCGCGCAAATACCCTACATGTAATTTCCTCTCTGCGTGTAATTCCCTTGCTCCAATTGCCCGTCATCCTGGTGTTTTGCACACAAACCTTCTTTTTTGCACGCAATGCCCAAGACCCCTCACCTTGACGCCCCTTGGCTTCCCCCCTTGCACCGACACCTGATGTCTCCCCTGCTGGGCATGCGCGCCATGCGTTGTTTTCCCGTACGGCCTTCCAGGCTCATGCGAAGTAACCTCAAGGTCCCTTGGGCCGTGTTTCCTGTAGCGTTACTTTTCCTTATGCTTCTCCGCATAGGCACGCTAACGGCTATTGCTTCTTCACATAGCCATGGTAACGTGGACCCCCCGGTGGTTTGCCCTGAGCCCCCCCTTCATTATGGCCTTGCTGATGCCTTTCCTCCCACAAGGGGTAGAGGGCGTTGGGCATGTAAGCACTAGGGGTGTGGAGCGAACCCACCTCATCCAAGCTGCAGGATGTTAAACTTCTAAGAACCTCGTCCTTAACACATTATGGTAAAATGTGGTCCGACCCCGTGCTTCGCACGCAGGGTCCCCCCAGTTCGGAAATTTTTTACGCCTCTCGTCTACACGAGATTGGACTCTTTCTCACATGGAATGAGATCCTCCTTGTCGGAGTGGTGTTTGTCCGTGGGGGAAGAGCTGCCTCAGAGCGTAATCCCCTAGCCTTTCAAACAGAATTTTGCACCCGTGCATCTCCGTGCGTCTCCCCTGCCAAGGCCAGTGGAGTCCTTTTCCCAATGTGCTTTGTCGCACCATGGGCCTCCACCCTGGAGTAAGCCCCGGCACCAAGGGCCTCTTACCACGCGTAATCCCATGTTTCCTCTTTGGTCCGCTCAATGCGTAAGCCCCGGCACCAAGGGCCTCTTACCATGCGTAATCCCCTGTTTCCTCTTTGGGACGCTCAATGGATAAGCCCCATTCCGCTTCTCACGGACGCACCTTTTTGCGACGTGATCGTCTGCTCCCTGCTGCCTCTTGTTTCTCACACCAAGCATGACTCACGTGGGCTTAGAATGCACATCGACCATGGCATCACCATGGGCCGCCTCAGAGCGTAATCCCCATCCCATCAAACAACATGGACTTTGATATGTGCTAACGTAGGTACGTAGGAAGACTCCACGAGGTTCAAGCCCACCACCCGGTTGTCCCGACATCTCCACGTCGGTTCCATGACCACCATGGGCCACCTCAGAGCGTAAGACCCAATCCTCTTGTCCCACATGACGTTAAACTGTATCTCGGCCCGCATGACGTTAAACTGTATCTCGTCCCGCATGAGGTTAAACTATATCTAATCCCGCATGACGTTAAACCGTATCCTGTCTCTGCAAGACGTTAAACTCGCGACATACCCCGTGTTAAACATGGGATGCTGAGGAAAACCTCAGATGGTACAAATTCCCTGCATTTGATGTGGGATGCCTCGGGCTTCTATGCCCTGGAGAAGCCCTGTGATGAGGGACCAATGACAGACATGCCAACGACACCCCAACGTGACCATTCTCCTCACCAAAGGTTGCTTCCCCGACTAGACCCCTTGGAGCGTCTTGACGGAAGCTGTGTAATTAACTGGAGTCCATGTAGATACGGCACCGGGAATGAGCTTGACAAACCCGTCTTAAATCTATGAGGGAGACCTGGACTAGGTGATGAGCTCCGAGGAGGAATCCATGGAAGGAAGAACCGATATCCCATCATCCCGGTTTCGATCAAGGAGCAGATGTCCCTGAACAAGGAACGAATGCTGCCCGCCTTTGGAAAGCGGGAATGCGGGGTAACAAGTGGTGTGTCCTTCCCACCGACGGATGCGCGTGCCTCATCAAAATTATCGGAAACAAAAATGATGAACCCGACATGAAGCTCGTCTCCTCAATACGGGGAATGGTAGTGGTCAGGGCGTCGGAAGATTAGCATGTCACCAGGTCCGGGTAACCCCCACCGGGATGTGAACCCACTAGGGGTCGAGGCCGTTAGGACGTTGACCACTCCGTTCTGCGACGTCGATAGCGTGGATCCCTCTCGCCGACCATGGAAGACGAAATGACGTCGGGCCTTGGTTGTTGATCTCCTTTCCTGTTGATGCTAATGGGTTCATCTCCCTGCTTCCAGGAATTAGATCACTACATTCAGAGCTCGATCGCCACCTGCCCACCGACGTAGGGGTAGGGACAGTACCGACGCTGCTACCCCACGCGATCCCTTCTATTCCATGGTCGCTCCGACTTCGACCGCCGTAGCAGCCGAGCGCTCGCGCCCCCTCTCTCTGTCAGAAAGCATCCAGCGGAGGGTGATCAATGACCTAGTTCGTAGGTACGACGAGGAAGGGATCATCCCCACCAGGGGCATGGCCCGTTTGGATATAGAGGCGGCTGCGCCTCACCACCATCACCACCCTCGAGGGCCGCGCATGGAGCCAACTCTCCCCACTCCGACGTTCAACCGCTTCAGGAGCCTATCCCCGGAGCACCTTGACACATCCCTCCCCTACACCAATGAGGTGGGGGATGTCCGGGTCCACTCGATCGACGATCCATCCCAGGGGTTAACAGCAAGAAGCCCTTCCAGGCTGCGTCGACGCCGTCGGCCAACTCCCTGAGTTGAGGAGCAGGCAATCTTCATGCCCGCACCACTGGTTCCAACCCATCTAACTCAACGCCAGCGTCGGGCGCGAGCAGGAGAGAATGCCCGTCCTGGGGCATCAACATCATCAACCACTGTGGCCCGAGCCATTGCTGAATCCTGTTACCAGATCCCCACACACGTTGATTAGGGGTAGCCACGTTCTCGACTGGGATCCAAACCCTGACCGCCCTGCAGGCAAGTTGGGTCGAATCTCCCGGTCGCGGACACTGGCAATGGCCATTGCGGACCAACCCGCGGTAGTGCCGCTCACCATGAAGGATCAGTCCGTGCCACTGATCTGGAAAGCCGAAAGCTTTTTTGCGACGGTTATGCTCTGGGTATGACTCCTTCCTGCGCCCACTGCATGGGGTATGAGGTCACTCCCCCTACTGCCAGCCGCGAGTATGGAGCCGTTGTGTGTCCAGTCGCTCACTCACATAGAGGTCCTCCACATGTCCCTTTCGACATTTGTCTCGGTGCTTCTCACACCCCCGCCTTTAGTCCCCTCTACCCCAGCTCTATTGTGGCTGGGGGGCCCCATGGAGAAAATCGTCCTTACCCTGAGGAGCTACCCAGGGGAAGGAAGGCTGGGCGTCGTCGCTGCAGGAGGAATGTTAGGGGAGTCCAGACGGAAATTAGACCAATCTATTTCTCGGATTCGGAGGTGGAGTATGACTCGACGATGGAACCTTCCCCCCAACCCTTAAAGTTGAGGGTATGGATGGGGATGCGGAGTGTCAGTCTCATGCTCCCCGAATGCAAGATCCATATGATTCCCTCCTCCCTTCGAAGGTATATCTAGGAGGACGAGGACTTGGCGTACCACCTGGGATCAAACCCGCAGTTTCCACTGGCCTCCTCGGGAGCACTTCCCACCCCTATTAGGGAGGGTGGGGAACATTTCTGGGGACCGACGAAAGAGTCGCGAGGCGACACACCCTTGGCTAGCACTGACGCTATGATAGGAGGCCCATTCACTGGTCCATCCTATCACAACATGGCAGCCAGGGCACTGCAACCCCTTGAAGATGACCTAGGGATCAGCGACCAATCCGCATGTTCACCGTATTCCCCGCTGGCCAGCCCATCGGCCCGACGACCTACCTCGGCACCTTTGGTAGTTCCCCAACTACCCTCGGTGGACAATCAGGGGCGGCAAGTTCCGGACCCCGTACCAGATCCGTGGAGCTTCTGGATTATTCTTGCAGCGGGCCACTTCGCTGAGATGTTTTGGCCGGTCACAGAATCAGATTTTGATGTGCAAGAGTCACTCACCCCGAGAGAGTTTGAATGCTTCTGCCAGATTTTTCAGGCGACTCACTCCCGCCCTCGCCGTTATCTAGCGCCTTATCTTGGGAGCCAAGCACATCTCGAGGAGATTAGTGAGAAGTGTCGTCAGGTCGACCTGGAAGCGCTCCCTACCGTTCCGCACCCCGAGTCGCTAGACGACCATGATGCCCTCTATCAACAATGCGTCCAGAGATTCCAAGTACTCCGCATAGTTATTGAGGAAGCCACCCCCCATGCGTACATTCGCGGATGGGGGCAGTACGCTTCTCTCCTCTTCTGTGCAATCCGCCGACAGCCCGATCCACTGGATGGACCTAAGGGAACATCGCCAAGGGAAGTGGCAGTCAACATGGATGACCATTCATATGAGGGAAACATTGTGGAGCCCCTCGACGGGGACTCACCCCCTGAGGACAGGCCGCTACTAGTCCCATCTGGGAGGATTACTCACCAACAGAGGAGCCCCTAGGTCTTCCTGTACACATGGAGGCACTGACACTGGGCCGAAACATCGGCAAGGGTAAAGAGCCCATCTGGTCTGTCAAACTCACTGACCCATCTGCCACGGTGTAGAAGGTAGAGGAAGATCTCGAGATAGCCATGTTGCGCCAACAGCTAGGTGAGCAAAAGAGTCTGGTTGATGAGCTCTTGGCCGAACGCATTGTAGAGCAGCGGCCGGACTACGGTGACCCTAGACCAGGATAGCAGGGGTAGGATCATCTACCCCTTGCTGAGATCCCCCCAGGAAACTGTGACCGTGTCGTGTTCACTAACATGGGAGACATTGGTACCCATGGAAAGAGGGCGCGATATGTTTCGCCGAACCCTCCCGAGCGGCGAGACCACCTGGGGGACCCTTCTCGTTTTCCTCCCGCCGCCCCGTGAGTCGCTCTGCCAGCTGTCCCGCGAGCTGTTGTGCACGACTACCATATCGAAGATCCTGGAAACGCGCTTGTGGTTAGAGATCCACGTCAGAACATGAATCCACATACGGATGTTCTGATGGATGTACTCATCTCCCGCTTGGAGGCCCTGGAAACATGGTAGGTGGCAATCCCACCGGACGACAAGTCATACCCAGCATGGGTGGATGACAAGCCGGCTCCGCCGGGATTTGGGAACCCCACTTTTTCCTCCTTTAACAGGACCGAAGACGCGCCACAACACTTGGCCCACTTCAACTTGTGGTGCAGGTCTATGTTAGGGACTCCGACGTAGCAGGAGGCTACCAAGCTCCGGTACTTCGTTCAGACAATGGAAGGACCAACATTCGTCTGGTACAGCCAGCTCCCTATTGGATCTGTGACTATTTGGGAGGACCTTAGCTGGAAATTCCTTTAGCAGTTCAGTTCCACAACCCGGAAGACGAACATATTAGACCTCTTCAGGTGCAAGAAAAGGCCCGATGAGCGAGTCACGGACTTCGTCGCCCGGTGGAAGGGGCTCACGTACTCCCTTGACATGAAAATGACTAAGGACAAATTACTGACGATGTGTGTACGGAACGTCAAGGCGGAGTTGGTTCCTTCTATGATCATGCAGAATTACCCTGGAGGGTTCTGGGACTTCTCGGACAAGGCTCAGTGCCTCGAAGAAGCCCTACAGCAGGCCGGTCAAGCACGCCCGCTGCCTCCTATGATATCTACAAGGAGAGCCGCCAGAGCTGAGCCTGCTGCTGTGGCCCAGATAGATGCCCCTAGATAGCTAGAGTTGCAACTAGTGAGGCCAGCTCAGCAGGCTCATAAGGGTCCACCACCACGGGCCCAGCCTCCGGCCCATCAGCAACCGCCTCAAAATCGGCAGGCGCCTCCGCGTAATGCACTGCCACCACCTTGGCGAGGTAATCCACCTCCGCCTCCTCGGCCTTCTCCTCCAGCCCCTGGTCATGGTCATCCCCCAAGATCCCCCTTTCCCGATAGAAGGAATCAAACTTACTCGTTTGGCGAGGCCTAGGTCCCCGGTAATTTCTATAGCGCCTTGGAGCAGTGGATCGTGTGGCTGCCAGAGTGCCGGAAGCCAGAAGAGGCGTGTCTCACTGATCACCCTAACCACTACCCTTATCACCGGATACTGGAACACACCATCCAGCAATACTATGTGTTCAAGGACTATATCCAAGACTAGATTGACAACAACATAGTCAGGTTGGGCCCAGCCCCGGCACAGGTGGTAGGTGTCTTCGTGGGATCAGATGGCAGTAGTAACAACGGGGAAGGGTGGGAATAGGTTTCCGACCATGGGTCCTGGAATATAATTACTGGAGGGCCCACAAGATGGTCGCCCATGCCTATGGCATCATCTGTGCCTGCCTGAGTCATCCAGAACCCTCGGAGTCTACGAGCACCACATTGGCATCGTCGTCCCAGCCTACTTCATCCAAGAAGTGTAGGCGGCGGTGCAAGAAGAATGAATGTGCCCTTCCATTGCCTTCATCTTCCCACACTCTTGGCGATTTCATGCCCCTGGAAATAGGGATCCCTTCGAGAACACTTGAGTTCCTAGAATCTGATCAAAGAGGTCATCAATATTAGGAAAAGGATATCGGTTCTTGACCGTCAACTATTTCAGCTTCCGATAATCTACACAAATCCTAAGGTTGTCATCTTCCTTCTTCACAAACAGGATTGGTGACCCAAAGGAGAAGCACTGGGTTAGATTAAACCCTTTGCCTACAACTCTTCCAATAGCTTCTTGAGCTCCTACAACTCAGGTGTAGCCATCCTATAAGGTGTAATGGACACTGGTGCCGCTCTTGGCATGAGTTCAATTGAAAAGTCTATCTCACGCTCTAGAGGCAAACCTGAAAAGTCCTCTGTAAATATATCCCTAAAATGATCCACCACTGTAGGAAAGTCTAAATGAAAAGTCCCCTGGTCATCAAGATACATATTGGAAATCTGAGCTGTAACTCCACCTAGCCCATGATGCTCAGGTCATACTATACTCGCCTGGACATCCCACTCGCCTCGATGAAGAAAATATCCATGCTATGCTGATATGAAACTCACCCTACTGCGATAACAGTCGACGAATTCCTGGAAGGGAATGAGCCAGTCCATTTCGAGAATGACATCATATCCCATCATCTATAGGACATAGATATACCATAGAATGTGATACCAAGCCACTTTTAGAGTGAAATCCTTGCACGGACGAACACTAGCTGTCCTACTCCCCAACGGTGCATTTAGAGTCAAATTGTCGGTAGAGGAGAAGATGTAGAACCCATGGGTATCTATAACAGTAACAACGATCAATAAATTGGATTATCATGTATCAAAAATAGTGGAATATAAAATTGAGGCTACTAATATTGTACCTCAAACTATAGAGGGTCCAAGATCCTACTTCTATTGGGACTGCTTTACTACAAAAGACTGGCCTGTTCCAATGCCCTATGACCCTACCAGACCGCTCTGAGCTTATCCACCCTGTTGTTGCTGAATGACCGGTGACTGGACACCATGGCCTCGACCTCCACCTTGGCCTGAATCGCTGGAAGAACTCCAGTTCCCATACTGGTGAGAAACTGGTGGCGCTACTCCTGAACAAGCAGTCATGGATGAACCCCTGTCACCAGCTGCAGGTAAGAAAACATGACAGAAGCACTGAAGGTGACCAATATTTCCTCAAGATCGGCACTCTACTAGGTCTCTCTAGCACTACGGCCTCGTATTCCCAGCCCTTCCACACTAGTATCTTACCACCTGGATACCTGATGATGTGTCTCGCTACCTCGGATCATCGCGCATAGACTCCCTACGACGCTTCCTGCTATCAGCTAGCGAAGCACTAACTCTGGAAGTGAAACTGCCCTGGCTCTCACCTCCAGAATCTCTCAGATTAGGCTCTGCAATTAGTGCCTGGTTGAAGATGGAAGTAATGGAAATCATCTGGAAGATATTCACTTGTGAGACGATCCCCAGTTTGAGACCATCCTCAAACATGGTTGCCAAGAACAACCCATCTCCTCCCTAAAGGGTTGTGAAACACTGAAGCTCGGTGAAACGAGAGGAATACTCAATGATAAAAAGAGTACCCTGCTCTAGGATCATAAAAAAGGGTTTTATATGGAATATGTTTATGGAGTGTACTAAAAAAGTGATCATTGTGGCGTAAATTGAAATTATTAATGAAATAAATATATTTTGTATCTTGTATAAAAAACCAATATAGTCCCCATGTTTGTATTTGTAAAATTTATTGAATATTCATTAAAAAATATTAAATATTTGTGAATGAAAATACAATGTCATTATACTAGAGGAAAATTAATTTTCATTCCAATATGATATTTATCATCAGAACATCCATGAAAGTAAATTTTTATCTATTTATCCATAAATTCCTGATATGTTGAAGTATCTCTGACTTCCATACCCTCTTTGTGACAATACTGAACAATATCAGTATGGATGTAAAATATTTTTATCCCAAATTATTTTAGATCCTTGGTTTTTTATGTGAATAAATTAATCTATATTTTCATTCACCAACATTACATCCAAAATAATAAATAAATAAATCATTTTTATATAAAATCATTGATGAATATGAATTATTTTCTATATAACTTTGACATAATATTTGGAACAAAATATATCCTAAAATCCATAACATGATGAAAATTATTGACACATAATGGATTATAATGTGAGTTGTTATTTTTTTGGATTTTTTGGAGTTTTCATTAGTTATATTTATTCTCAAAAACCCCAGATAATTGTGTTATACAAATAAAAATAATATTTTTATTCCATATCTAATTTTATTTGGATCCATATTTATTCAATAAATATATTTTCCATCATGTTCATTATTCTGTAAACAAGTCAGAGTTTTAATTATTTTCTAAAACAAACGTTGTTAGTGTGAGAATTGATAATATCAAATAATTGATTCAATTTTTTTAATTAGGTGGTTAGAAATTGGTAAATATTTACCTTTTAATTTTATCCATTATGAATAGTAATCATATTATATGTCGTTACAATGTTAATCGTAAAATGTGTTAGTTAATGGTAAACATAATTTGATAAAGACATTAAAGTAACCCTACCATTATCCAAAATTTTATTTTATTAAAATATTTCAAATGTAATAATCTCAAATTTTAATATATGATCTTTTTTTCATTACGAAAATGTTTTTGACCTTTTTAATATTTTATAGAAAAAAAATTAAAATATTTCATTCTCACTTTTATATACTTTTAAATTTTTTCATATGGATAAAAGGAATTCATGATCATTTATAAATATTAATTTGGAATAAAAATTATGTTAATTTATTATGGTACTATTTTTATAGTTTTTTTGTGATGAAAAAATTTAATTAAATTCATATTCAATGACCATGTGTTATTAATTTTATTAATATGAAAATAAAGTAAATTATTTTAGAAATATTAAATGAAATATTATTTGAATGAATTATTGTGTTATATGATTTTGGAAGATAAAAATGATATATTATTGAGGTTTTAATGCCGTATATTCTAATTCCATAGTTTCTAGTAATTTTGAAATTAATATTAATTGATTAGTTTCAAAATTGACATTGATGTTTTTATAACAAAATATATTTTATTATATGATATAAATCTACATATATTTATTTTTTCATACATGTGATGGAGTTATGTTATAAATATCAACCATGGTACATTTTTATCACATTTTTATTTAATAATAACTAAATTAACCCCTTAAGACTAAAAATCATGAACATCACTATAGTTATCAAAACGGTAAATAGACGGTGAAAATAAAAATGTAAGGGTAAACATATAATATAAACTTGTAAAAAACATATTTTACAAGGGGTTTTATATCACCATGTAATATTGTCTTAGAATCTTCCCAATTATTATCCATTTTAGGATGAAAATAAAATTTATATCAATTTAATATTTTTGGTAACTTCAAGAGTGCCCCCACGCTATATTATAAAAGTGAAGTTCTTCCTCCACTTATCTTCACACATAAAAAATATTTATTTGAAAATTGGTACACAAATCACTGAAATTAATCCCTACCAATTTTGAAGGGGTATTGTATTTATATAAAAAGAAACCAATGAATTATTTTTCCATTGAACCTAAATAAGTTGTCTAAATAAGAGATATAGTTCTCAACTAAGCATATTTATTATGTATATTTTTATAAATTTTTATTGTATTATTAAAACATGATTAAATAATAACACCATTATCTCTCATATATTGATATGTCATTAATTCAATGAAATAATCAATATTCATCTCATATTTCATCAACTAGGAAATGAAGTTATCGTTCCTTTGTACAACAAACTACCCCCTCATAATGAAATGAAATTAATTTTCGATCTACACATCATTAGAGTTTTGATTAGTTTTTCATCACCACATCATATTGATTATATATATAAGTACTATCAATGAAATAATATGTTACGTATGATGTAATTATAATTTTATAAATATAAAATACAAATTACATACTTTTATTAACGATCATTGTGAAATGGAAATGGTACACATGTGTCTGTATGACCAACCATCACCCTGATTGTAATATAGTCCATATTTCATAACAATATTTCATGATTGGGTTTATAAGTATAATTTATTCTTACAAATAGTAATAAATTATTGATTAATATTCTATATATGATGAAATAATAAAAATATTAACCATAGAGAAACTACCAAATTAATTTTGGTCATATGTTTCCAATATCAAAAAAACATATGATTTGAACTCAATTGATGATGAAATTGAATATATAATGATAAAAATAAGTAATAAGAATAAAATATATTCTAAATAAATTAAATTAATAAAATAATTTTTTGATTCATGATGATATAGAATGTCCAAGATGAGGTTGACTCAAAGTAATGTACATTCATTCTAAATATTTGTTTTTAAACATTCCCATCCAACTCTTTATAACATGTCCATATTTCTAAAAACTAATTAATGGATATATTTATAAAGAAATAAATGAATCATAAAAAAATAGTTTATATTTTTTCACTGTCATTAAATGTTTTTAAAAAGTATTATTTTTAAGTGTTCTATACGTAACATTTTTTAGTTTTTTAATAAATATAAAAGGAATATTCTATTTGAACATATAAAGTGAATGAAATATTCCCTTATGAAATATTTATTATTTATTATTTTTATTCCTTTAGAAGATTATATGACTTATTCTAAGAAAATACATTTTCTTTTATTATGATAATTATATTTTTTATTATTTTTAATGAAAATGGATATATTAATATATGAAAATTATTTCTTATGGTTGAAAAGAATATTTTTATGATGCATGATTTTATGTGTTATGATTATTTTTAGGTTATTGGTTGTTATGTAGGATGATGTGCGGTTCTGCTATAAACTAAGAATGGGTGGGTGTATATATCCCTGTAATGTATCAAGTAATAATTATTTTTGAAAGTTTACCATGATGGTTATTCGATGTGTCTCCCAGATGAACATTTATTTCTAACTATGAGGATTGTTAAAATTGTAACAATGAAGGTTACTCCATATGCAATAGTTATATGAAAATAAATCCGAACGTAATCTACCCAAATTATTTTTTACTTCTTTGTTTCTAAAAATATATTATAATTTTTAAGGTTATATAATGATCATAAGTTTAAAGGAATGCAATGCTACTTCGTAAAGGTGAAATGTATAGTTTTTGAAAAATGTTTTCATAATTTTTTTTATTGAAAATAAAAAATGATGAGTTTTTATTTTAAAATTTTAATTATTATGAAATGTAATATTTAAATCAATGGGTATAAAAGTTTATTTAATTTCATGAAAAACATTTGTTTTTGACCAAATATTTATTTTGTAAAATTTAAATTCTTATAACTATTCATAGGCTAATAGCTTATTTACTTATTTTTATATACCTTGAAAATATTTTTATAATAATACAATATTTTAATTAAAAAAATCCGGTTATATAGATTCATTGGAAAAAATAATTTCATAATATGAAAATATAAATGATGTTTCACTAATATAAAACATTTTGTTATTAAAATTTTTATTTTGTGGAAAAAATGGATACAAAATAAAATTGCCCACATTATAATATACAGGTTTATTATGTAAGGTTCATGACATCACTCTCAAAAATATTAAACTTAATGTTAAATGGGAATGTATGAAGCCTAATTATACTCTAAATATATAATAATATAGAATGTTTATATTGATGTCCTTATAGTTGGTTTTCTAGAAAATTTAGGGATCTAATCCATGGGAACTATCACATGTGAACATTGGGTGATACATGAATATCATACAAAGGGATTCATGAGGGAAGGGATTCCACTAGTGGTGGTGTAAAGAGTCCCACATACTAGGTCTATTATCTGATTAAGTGATTTGATAGGTATCATTTTTATCCCATTGTTTATAAGCCCTTTTTGTTATAGTTGGATTCCAATGAAATGTTTATACAACTTTAGAGTATATGATGTTATTTGAGAATATGTTAAAATTCCTATGTAACAAAAAATTTTAGTAAGTAAATGAGAATTATAGTAATTTTCTAAAAATTATAAGATTCAATTACAAAATAAAAAATGATATATTATAATTTTTTCTCCATAAAAGTTGGTTTAGTATGATTTTATTAATATAATCAAACAATTTTGTTTGTAAATTGATGTATCTATAAGGAACCTAAATAATAATAGAAGTGAATGAAAATGTAGTGGTTTATAAATAAAAAACTGAATTAAATGGTATTGGTAGTGAAAATTATTGTGGTTATTCATAAATATCTATCATGAGAAATGATTTATAACATTTACCTAGGTGAGTTTCCAGACACATAAAATAAGTGAGAAATTAATTTTTTGGTGTATTAAATTATTGAGATCACAAATGTAAAACTATTAAATGACCTATGTGTCATGAATGTGGAATAGGAAACCTAGAAAATGTCTTAAAAGATTTTAAGGACTTATTTTATGTGGTAAAGGAGGGAATTAAACTATAATGTATAATGGAAAAGAAGAAATCACTTATCACTATGAAGGGGAAACAATTTCTTCCCAAAATGTCAAAAAAAAAATTTTATATTTAGGAAGTGTGGGAATTACGGAAATTGATATCCTAGCGGGAAAGATCAATAACTGGTCCAAAAGGAAATAAAGAATAAGGTATTTACATTTAGAAATTCTATTACAGTTGAAGATGAATAAAGAGAAAAATAAATTTAAATGGTATGAATTATATTTGTGCTAATGATTTGTTATTTTTGAATCTTTATACATGATTCATAAATTTTTTATGGGAAGTAGTTATTAGTAATGTTATTTTAAATGGTTTTCCTCTTACTTTTGGGAATAATTTATACATCATGAACAATTTTGAATGTTTAATATTTCTAAATATAGGGAATTAACAGTTTTAATGTATGGGTATATTTATCAATGATCACAAATTTAAAATAAATAATATTTTTTTGACAATTTTTGTAATGTAAGTACATTGGGATACATTTATATTGTTTTGATAAATTTTTATGTATATAAAAAACATATGTTTAACATGTGAAAATTTTATTTGCGGACTAATGAACTTTTTATTTTAAATATAAATTTGAAAGGTACTGATAAAATTTAGTATTTATATAATCTGTAAATAATATTATTATTTGAGAATATTTTCCTCATACTTTTGGGAATTTTATAATAATTATATTGATATAATTTTTGGAATAAAATACAATCTCACAAGGATTCTAGGTTTGAACCCACTAATGAAGGGAAATAATGGTAAAATTATTAACACAAGCCAATGTGGTGTATTGGTCACATTGAGTTTTATTTTGTAATGTGATGTGAAAGATAAAAATTATGTTAATTTTTCTAATAGATTTTTTATAATAGAGATAAAAATATATTGAAATGTTATTTGGTTATTAATTTTATTTCAAAAAAATCTTACTTTTCTAGGGAACTTATATGATAAAGTTAAATAGAATATTATGTGATTTTATTTTTGGAATAAAGTATGGATTATACTCAAATGCATATTTTATTTTAATATTGATTTATAATTATTTAGGATATATATGGATATTATTATCATATATTGTAGATTATATATATTGTTATTTTTATGAGGTTATGAGAGACTTATCTTAATTTAAGGTTAATGAAAAATTAACGTGAGACTGAATTATAAGAAACACCCATATAATTTTTAGGATTTGAACTCAGTAATTAATATTATGCTTAATATTTATAAAATGATAAAGGTTTAACATTTTGTGTTTGTAACATCTCACCCTTCCCATTTGATTCAGAGGGTGGTGAGATGTTACATGGAATTAAAAGTCTCCCCTAAGATGGGATAGGCTAGTAAAAAATGACAAAGGGATTCAATACATGTGGGGGAATGATTTTACTTTTAAGAATAAAAAATTACCAAACCATCCATAAAAAAAACTATATGATTCATGATAAAAATGAATGAAAACTCAACATTACATTTACCAAGATCATATGAAATTAAAGTACAACAACAAAAGACTACAATATCAAAGCAAACAATGGAAGACTGAATGACCAACAAAACATGAAGAAAACTACAACTCAAAATCTCCACAAGATCCATTATAAAACATCACCAAACATCCCATGCATCACAAGGTATTTCTAAATAAGTGTGACATTTTACCTTTTTCCAGGTTTAGTTGGTGACATCTAAAAAAGAACCAAATATCCAATGGAGGGGATAGTACTAAAACTCAACAGGTTTTCCCCAATGACTTCCAAACTCACAAAACTATGATGGAAATGTTTTAAACAGTTATATTAAAATAAATATAAAATTATTTCAATTGATAAAAAAATATTAACACGATTCATATCAACTACTTTTCTAACAGAATACATTTTTCAATGAAAAAATCCAATCAATGATTTAAAACCATTTCAAAATATTCATTTGGCATAACCATTCAATTACACATATCCACTCATGCATGCATTTTTATGATAGTTCTATAATAATGATTTTTCTCTCATCGATCTACCAAGTCTTCACAAAGTAATTATATCGCCCCATGTTTTATTAAAATTTTTTCACTAAGAAAAAGGACATATTTCAACCAAGCCCTAGAATTCATGACGAACAGACACCACCAAGTATGCAAAAAAATAATTCAAAACAAAATATTCTAAAACCATTTCAATAAAAACCAATTTTTTAAAAAATCTATTTTCCAAAAAAACATTTCAAAAATCCATTAAAGTAATATTTTAAAAATAACATTTTAAAATTAGGAAACCAAAGCACTTTTCATAACATATATATACAATTCCTAAATTTTACCAAAAATCATAAATCTTCCCTATAGAAGATTTATATCATGATCTTCATCACAATTTCCAAATTAAATTATCACATTTAAATTAATTTTAATTGAAAAATATATGATTTAGTAAGAAGAGTGATGTTTGATGCCACAAATCGTGAGAGTTTTGGTGAAAATGATAAACAACACATGAAAGATCACAAAACTGAGTTGAATATCCATGAATCAGCCTTAGATATCATTGACTGTAATAATTAAACCCCTTTTATTCATATTTTTAATCCACAAACTTAGATCTACCCACCAAAATTGTAGATCTTTAAAATCGAAATAATAAGATAATTATATTTAAGAAAAACATATGTAAAGATAAAGAACAATCACATACCATGAGGAACATCTTTCTAATCACTAATGGATTCCTTCAAATCACATTCAGATAGATGTAAGAACTATAGTTGACCTCTATCAAAGAAAAATCCATAGTTAGGGCTATATAGGAGGAAAAAATGTGTGGGTTAGAGGAACAAACTGGTGACATACACTTTTTATGGATGTAGATTCTTATCGCGAATGGTTAAGTCACATGGTTAGGAAAACTATGCACTAACCATTTTCCAACCACTTACATAATGAAAACCCTCAAATTGTTATATCACATTGTCTCTAAAATATTCACCAACCATGCCAAATCCACTGCTTAAAAAAATTCCAAAGACGTTTTTTAAAGTGCACAATTTCTCTTTTGTGAACTCATCGCTTAGGAAATCCATGAACAACACATGCACCTTCCCTTTTCCCCCTCTATCCCAATGTTCTTGTTCTTAAAGGTGTTTCATGATTTTACCAAACATTGAACCAACCGTAAACCTATGGAAAATACATTAAACCCTCCAAATGTTCGGTAAACTCCACCAAAATGTACCAATAAAATTTATAAACCTAAAAATTATAATTATAGGGTTATTTACCAGTAATTGGGGTGGGTGATAAATTATACCCACCATTGGACTTTTTCCATTGAAAGTAGAAACACATAAATATTGTGAATGAGTTGAGACCATTTATCTTGTATCTCTTTCTCACGTTCCATAGACTCCTTCTGAATTTTCCTATGTTTCCATAAAACCCACACTAGGCCGATGATTTTCTATAAAATACTGTCTCTTTCAAATCCAAAATCATCACTAGGATTTATACTAATGAAGCTCCCAAATATAGGTCAATGTGATCATATATGATCACATTATCAGGTTCATGATGATACCTGTTCAATTAAGATACATAGAACACATTATGCACAACATTGAGTAATGGTATTAATGCAGACAAATATACCAGCTCTCCAACACATTTTATTTATTTGAAAGGGAAAATTTATCGATGATATACCTTGCCCAACATCCAAGAATGTTGCTAACTATGCCTTCGATAAATCTTCAAGAAAACATGATCACTCACTACAAATAAATACGAACACCAATGATGATCCTCATAATATTTCTGATGACTCTGAGTTGTCTCCAACATTTTTCATATCAAAATAATCTTCTATATTGTCTCTTTGATAAGGCTAGGTCCAACTAGTGAAGCCTCACATGTTTCCACGAGACAAATTGATGAATGAAAATGAAACCAATATAAGGATTCAAATGGATCCATGTGTGTTGAGTAATTAGAGATGTTGTAATAAGAAAACCCCAATAATGGCTTGTTATATTCCAATGATCCACCTAAATCAATTACAAAAGCCCACAACATGTCCTCCAACATTGTCATCATTTGTTCATATTGGACGTCCGAATAAGGATTATATGTTATAGTGATACTCAAATGATTTCTATGGGATTTATTTAAGGATTTACTAAAACGAGACATAATCCTCGAATATCTATCTGAAACTTTAAAAACAGGTATGAAAGAACTCATTAAAACTTCATGTATATAGATTTTCTAAAGAACCTCCACTGTATGAGTTTTAAAAATAGTGATGAAATGATCTAACTTAGTAAGACGATCCACTCTCACCCATATGGCATCATGTTTCCAAAACATTCACGAGAGAACTATAGAAAAATCAATTTCTATCTTCTCCCAATCAAACTCTATAAGAGAAAATGACTAAAACATTATTTATTGTTAATGATGTTCTTCCTCAACTTGGTTACTGGTTAAAAATCCTTAAACAAACTCATTCACCATCCATTTCATGGAGACCAATCTACAACGCACTTTCAACACCTTATAAATCATATTTATTCAAATATTGGAAACCCATCTTGAATGATGGAATGAATGATGATGTTTTTCCTGACAAGGAATAGATACAACCATCAGATTTCTAGACCACAACACTAATCCACCATCCAGCCACTAGCCATCATTGATCTTCCCGCTATTGAGTTTCAACCTCAAAGATACATATTATGCATCATATGTCTTTTCCTCCATTACTATATACCCCAAATCTTGAATAAGTGAATATTGAAATAAAAACATAACACTGCATTCTTCACCACATTCCAAATTCATGTCGTGTATGAATGAAATTAGCTTCCACTCATCTGAAGCTTCTTTTTCCAACAGAATATATGAATTTTTGATTAATGAATCATCCAATGATTTCCTTTCCCCAATGTATAAATTTAGTAAAATTCAAACATTTGGAGATAATACATCTAATTTTTCCTCATATTCTAATATCTTTTTGATAGAATATGTTTTAAAATTATATTATCTATAAACAAAATAAAATTCTCACCAAAGAGGTAATTATGCCAAGTCTTCAAAGCATGGATGACTGCATCTAACTCCAAATTGTGCGGTGGTTAGTTCTTCCCATGATCCTAGAACTTCCCTGAGCCATAACAAACAAAAGTGTATCCTTTCATGATAAAACATCCCAACTGTGATACTGAAGCATATAAATAAACCACTTACCCTTACAGTGATTATAGTAATATCATGATAGGTTCTTATATAATATGAACTATCATCTATTGAAAATATTTGTGGAATTACATAGTCTATTGGTAGGAAAATTTATTCTTTTTCGAAACATTAATAGGTGAGGCTAGATAGGAAAAATTATGAAAAAATCATCAATAGTAACTAGCTAGACCAAGGAACTCTATTTCTCAAAGACATTTATTAGGGATTTACAAGAAAAAATATCTTCTATCTCCTATGGATCCCCTAAAACACAACTTTTAGAGATTATGTGGATAAGAAATCATACCTCTTGTATCAGAAAAAATCACACTTTTATAATTTGGTATAGAAACGATTGTCTCTCATTATTCTTAACATTGTCACCAAGTGTTTCTCATGCTCATCCCTAGTCATTGAATACACCAATATGTCACCAACAATCACCACATTCAAAGTATACATGTATTCATAAAATATATGATTCATCAATTCCATAAACACTACTGGTTCATTCACAAGAGAGAAAGGAAAATATCCATATATTCTTCTGAAGTAAATCATTAGAATATCCTCCTTTTAAAATTGAAATTGATGATATCCTGATTAGACATCAATATTAGAGAACCAATAAGCATCCCTCAATTGAGAGAAAATATCATGAATTCATGGTTGTGGATACCCATTATTTATTGTAATTTGGTTAATCTTAGGATTATCAACCCACAACCGTAGAGTTCCATCTACATTTTTTTAAAACAAGATCAGGGATTCACATAGAGATGTTCTCACCCAAAAGAAACCATTTCTTTATATCTCTTCCAACTGCACTCTGAAATCCCTTAATTCTTTTGGTGTCATTATTTTAGATGGATGTGAGGTTAAAATAGACCCTGGGAGGAGAACAATTATAAAATCCACTTACCTTACCCATGGAAACCCCAAGGAATTTTCAGGAAAAACATCAGGAAAGCACTACAAAACTATTCAAAAAATGTTATTCTTGATATCTTAAATCAATTACAATTTCAACACCATCGACTAGTAATATATCATTCCCAATTTTGGTACCATAAATTCAACTCAATCTTAGAAAACCAATGATCCCTTCTATACTATTCAAAAAGATTATCAATTATTGATTTGGGATACTTTCTCTTAATGTTCACCTAATTGAAAATTCAGTTATATATAATAAATATAAATTTACTATATTCCTTCATTGTAAAGTGTATAGGAGAAACTTTCATATTATAGGATGAATAAATACTTTCACCTCAGAGCCCCCAATTTAGATGTTACGTTCAACTAAAATAGCATGTTCCATTCAATGAGATGGAATGGAAATGGGAATTATTCTAGGGGGCATGTCAATAGTAACTCTCCTTCTCCCTATAGTGGTAAACTGAATAAATCATTAGGAAGGACCTCTGGACACACACACACACCCAACACTAGGTTGTTTACCACCCATGAAATGGTCAATTGTGTATGAAACATGTCAAACAATGTGAAATTTATTATACCAGCATAAGGAATAGAATTCCCTTCTTATCCCGATCAAGAGTCCAACTATACCTAGAAAACATCAGTGACCCCATTGGAAAATATGAAATGTACCTGATAGTGGTAATATTCTATACACTCCTTTTGAATGAAAAACTAATCCATGTTGAAAATGTAGTCAAAAAATTAACATCCATAAATAAGAATTCTTGAACCACCTCAGAATCACTTATCTCCATCAGACATGTGGGGCACATAAATCCATTTTCAAGACTCATTACATAGGTGTTAAAAGATCCAAAAAATGAAATAATATTAGAATGGAATGCAAAAAATTTAACCAAATTTGTTGATATAATATAATGGGTAGCACATATGTCCAAAAAATATATCACCATAGGAGAAGAAACTAATATCATACCTCTAGTAGTAGTTGTCCCTTATTTAGATTCCTAAATCACACACTCTATTACATAAATCTGTCCATGTATTTACACATGGTAATCCCACTTTTCCTGACAACAAAACCCACAACCATTGGATTCATAAATTTGAACCTGTAACTCCTTGGTGAAAGTGGACATTGCCCTACTAACATGGGAAATGTTATCATAAAAAACATTTCAAATAACCAAACCATCTGCACAGATGACAGGTCACTGGATCCTCCATGAATTGAGGCATGATATGACCACTCCACCCACAATGGTTGAAAATAACATGTTTCAAACCTCTAGAATCCCAAAAAACCAGTCTACCAAAAAAACCACTCATGTGCTTCCTTTTTTGGCTAGAATAAGAACCTGATATAACCACTATACCAACTGAAGGTCAACCCAAACTAGATCTCCTTAATATATCTACCTCATCTAAGGATTATTTATCCACTACCTCCAAAAATATTAAAAGGATTAAAAGAAATAGAATTCATTTAAAATCCAATATCAGTCCCATATCGAATGTTTTATCCTTTAGGGAATCCTTGGAGATAAGTTATTGTTTCAGGTGAACCAACTCATCAAGGATGGTGGAGTACTCCATTATATTTTTCTAACATTTTTCAAAGGTCAAAAACTCCCAATTTTTTTATTCACAGAATGTATCATGATAAAATTGATGACTAAATTTCATCATGAATAAAACCTAGGTAAGACCTTCATGAAAATTAGACTGTACAATCAAATCCCATCATCTTTTCCCTAGTCCCTCAAGCATATACATGAAAAACCCCACATGATAATATTAAATAGTCATTATGAATTTGATTATCCCCTGAGTCTTTTTCAAAAAATCCTCTTACTATTGTGGACTATTTTCACCAGAAAAGACAATTTGATGATGCCCAGTAAAATAAAAGCTATGATCTATTACTCAACCCCAGATCATGAAACAATTTAACCCCTGAGTCTAAAATGTATCGATCACCACTTCTAAAAATGAGCTTTCAATTGGAGGATCAATATGTGGAACATGTCTCAGGACTACCTTTATTTTATTTGGAAGATCACTTCTAGAAGGAATTTCTTGTTAAAAACATGAAAATAACCCATCATATATTAGAAACTATAGAACCATTGAACCAAAAAAATCCAATATTTCCATTTAAAAAAATTATTATTGTTATGAATTATATAACAAAAGGGAAACACCTTTAGAAACAAACATGTCTATCTAAGTAAACTCCGTTATAATATTATTTAAACAACTGTATATTTAAAAAGTCCCCAAACAATGTAGATAGGTAAATTTAATAAAATTTAACATACAATATATTCAAATGACCCTAAATACACTATCTTAGAATTGGTAAATGTTTTCTTGTCACCCATGGAAACTAAAATTATGTCTTGGGAGTGTTTTGTCCAATCCCTTTTTTTCATACCTACTTTCTGGATTATGATGATCATAATCATCACTAAATAAGATATAGAACTTACATTGGTAGTCCTAACACACATTAGGATGAGTAATTACCTTGTTACCAATTTGTAACAAACCATCCTAGGTCAACTAGAACATTCACCGATTTGAACCCATTATGGTGGCGGGGTCAAAAAAGATAAAAAAACAGGTCTCATAGATAAGGAAAATAAGGCATTCAACCATAGTAAAATTTTTGAAGTAGGAGAGATAAAACTGATACAAATAGGCTATAATAGAAAGTTTTACATATATAAAAACATGTTTGATGTTGACCATCTATAACCTCAAAACCAAAAAAATGATTTAATGAAAATTCAATAAGCTATAGAATGCCCATTTATTTACCTAAATTCAGAAAAATGTGTTCTATATCCACCCAAGGGATGAAGTAGTGATTGAGATATAGAACCAAGGAGGATACCACCAAAAAATATAAAAAATAGTACATAAAAAGAATTCATATTTTAAATAATTAAAACTATATACTTTAAAAAACACATATATGTATATATAAGAATTCCAAATCCTTTTACAAACTATCCTTGAATTTTCAAAAATGTCAAGTCATATTTTTCAAGTCTAGAAAATTATGGTAATGATGTAAAATATAAATATACATGTCATCCAAAAACCATGAAATAATATATAATTTAATAAATAATAAGAAACCAAAATGCTTCTACCAGCTCAACTCTAGCCATCAGGGTAAAATATAATAAACACTCAAATGACTAAGAAGGAAAAATTTTGGATCCAACTAACATCGAGGCATGCCATGGATCATAAAAAAACAATAGTTTACCTTATAAAAGTATCATACAATTTTAGAATACCCATTTATATTTTCCAATGCACCCAAGGCTCTCACTTGCAACATTTCGCAATTTTAGATTTTTAAAAAACTTTCTCAAATTTCAAAAATCCAATATAGTTTCAAATAAAATCTATTTCAGGGTTTGAAATTCAATTTTCAATTTTAAATCTAGGCAATTATTTATTCAAAGAAAAATCCCCATGTTAAATGAGATTCAATTGACTATTAAATTTTAAAAAAAATTACATTTCATATCACAATGTAAAATTAAAAACAAACAATAAATTCAATAGAATCGTACACATTGCTAGATTAGACTCCCATAATGACATGGAAAATATAAGAATTTTTGACAATGATGATTAGAAGCCACAATATTTTCTTTTAGAATAAATGGAAATATTAAAGCACCAATAATACAAAGTGCATATCCCTTCTGATCAATCACTATATGAAGTAATCCAAATGGAAATAAATAACAGAAAATTGCTTAGGGTATGCGCTATGTCTAATAGGAGATAGGTTCAAAATAACATAAGGGATAAAATACCAGTACAACACTCTAAAATCTACAAATTATGGTATTATGTGATGTGTAATATTTTACATAACGTGAATCCATTTCATTTTACATTAATCCAAAAAAACATTTCACTTTTTAAATTAAATCCTTATTTTTTTGTTTCAAGATGTAAAACCATTACACTGCCTGGACCATTTTTTGATGGGTAATATACTCAAAGGGTTATATTGTGAAGTAATTACACATCATGTAATTCAATTAAATATCATATAACAACCCATTGAAAAATAGAAACTATAGGTTAATGAAAAAAAAATTAAAAATCTCAGAAGTTATCATTACTGGTTTCCTCTAAATTCATGGTAAACAAGCACTTTAAAAAATGGGTACCAAAAGAAACAAAATTCAACATACAAGACCAAAATTTAATGGGGTGTCATATTTTTTAACCTACATGATACATGTCATCTAATCCATCTAATGGAGGTGGGGTATCTAATTCATAGTCTTTTTTTCAAAGGAATTTTCAGAGCATGGATCTACTTACTTTTTTGGTCCTTGAACATCATGGATGAATTCTAATGAGTAATAAATAAAACCCTAATGATATAATATGAAATAGGTGAGTACCAGAAACAAAATTTTCATGGTTTTCATGCAAGGAAATGCTTGAACAGAATGAACTCAAGTATGATGCTTATGTGATGATTTTGTAATTATCTGATAAAGAAAATACTGAGAATGTTTGACACACAAGATCAGAATTTACATTCATACAGATCCAAAATACATTAATAAATATCCAATATTTATTTTTGAGTGAACATTGTGCCATTGGTTTTTATAATCCCATGTGAGTAAATATAGATCATAATTCTATCGGTTGATACGAAAAAATAGGGATCTATGGGTGTTCAATATATGATTACACGAAAATAATATATCTGAATCATTCTAGTGCTTAAACGAGATTTGTTCATTTATATTTTTCAACATGATAAAATGATAACCTGACACTTCAACAATTTAAATAGAGTTGTGATGACTGCCATCTATGTGACATGATATTACCCAAGTCAATTGGGAATTACAAAATACAGAGATGAATTCATGTTGGCATGTTGGGAGATCAATGTGTTTTCACATAACAACATGTAGAATAATAAAGTAAATAAATGAATGAGTATTTCAATTTCAATGAAATGAAAATTCATTCAGGTATTTTGAAATTTGTTTCATGTAATAATAACACCCTCGGTTTATAGATAATTTCAAATGACAAAGGATAAAAATTAACACCAACAAATAATGGGGTATTCACACATGAGTAAATTAATATAATACCAATGGTAATTCAATTATAAATATTTGAAGAAAATAATAAACATTTTAATTTATAAACACATTTAATTTATGATTTCAATAGGATAATTTAACTCTAGAAAGTATTGATATCCCCATGCATAATTTTTTTTTTAATAAATGTGTGCATACATGTGTTGAGTAATTAGTACACGCTATTGAAATATACTTTTGAGATAACAATAATGATTTTGTATTATTGAGAAAAGTATTCAACACTACATATTTCATTAAGAATGTGATTTCAAGAACCAGTGATTTTTAATAGTTGTCCTAATATTAGAATCACCAATGCTTTTGAGGGAGTATACAAAAAATGAGTAAGATTATTTCTTCTTAAGAAGATTATTCATGAATAACTACTAGTTACACTATAGAAAAATCCATTGTAGAACATTGGTTTAGTAAAAAGGAAACCATTAATCCATTAATTTTTTTATTTTTATATGTAAATCATTTGAACTATTTAAATGTGTTTGTAATAAATTGAAATTTATGATGATAAAAGAATCCATCATAATTACTGGTTTATAACAACAATTATTAGGTCTTAGTACCAAGCCTAGTTGCTTTATTTATCATCTGCATTATAATTTTTTAGATTTAACAATAGATCCATTCCCTTTAATCTAGGTAGAGGTTCATGAAAATGGGGGGATACCTGAAATAATGTATGTTTCAGTAAAACATTGGGAACACTGATTCAACCCCCCCCCCCCCCTCTGTGTACCTACCCAATCCATATAGGTTGTTAATATTGTTACTAGTTGTAGCAACCCCGACCATAGTAGCCTGATGTCAGGGTACACATTATTGAATTGTAATAATATACAGAGGATAAAATGTATATGGATCAAATAGATTAGTAGTCTTAGTAAATTAGATACATACATGAGTCATTTATTACATTTTAAAAAACTTATTACAATTTTTTTCAATAGTAACTTTATTCTCCTTAGTTGTCCTTTAATATATAACATTGTACATGTAATGAATACATATTAATAATAAATATGGTATTGTAATTAACTAATTTCACATGTCACATAAAAACATGAAAATGAATAATAAGTATGGAAAGGTAAGAAACCAAAAACATTTTCCATTTAATCAATAAATGTAAAATTAAATTCATCCAAAGATAATATCATTTTGAGAATATCATTGACAACAACAACTGAATTCATAATGACCTAAATCCTAAATTATCAGAAATCATGTATTAGGATAAATATTCCAAAATAATCAATAAATTTTACATGATTGTATAAAACCACTAGTACATATTGAATTGATTTGGACAACTATATCACTACTCTCAGTGACATTCTCGTTATCGTTTAAAACTGATGGCTATAAAATACTAGGGTTTTTCCAATGTATATTGTTTCATAGACTTACCGACATGGATTTAAATAAATATTCACCTCCCATGTCATGCATTAATAATTCATTCATCATATATTTATTGATAGATTTAACATTATAAAAATTGTTTCTTATCATCTAATGTCTTTAAAGCGTAAAGGATATAGATAATAAATATTTACAACGATAATAAAATAACAATAAAATTAAAATACCATATTTATTGATGAGATATGCTTTATGAACTAAAAATATTCACGAAACAATGATGATATATAGGGTAAATTTAAGGCCTACTAATCACAACCAAGTGAAAACATCAATGGATAGTTAATCAGTACAAAATTTAATCAATAAAGTGAATTTCAATATTTTACTTTGTAAAAATGATAAAAAATAATCAATGTAATTGATAATCATGGTAAGAATCTAATATATACCCATCGGCATAAGAATAATGGGTGTTTGTCAAAGATAAATAGAAATAACCTAACTGTAAATTTTATAATATTCCTATATAGAATATCATTTTCATTTTGAAAATCGATTTTAATCGAAAAATTATTCTCAAAATACTTTTCATTTGAAATAAATATGAAAACATTTAAAGGGTGATTTCAAAAATTTTGATACCATGATAGTGTTAAAATATATACATCTCATAATCACTAAAACATTGAATACATTCAAATATTCAATAAAACTAAATGTGCATTGTTTTGGAAATGAATAAGGATTCCTTTAAAAAAAATTAAATATTCACAATAGTTAAAGATTACACTAATATTTTAGTTTTAAATTATTGTTACATTTTTAATTTTTTTAGATATCATGTTTTTGGAAGAAAAATATATTTCCAGACAAAGTGAGAAAAAATTTGGATTTTCATAAAAGACGTCTCCTTTAATTTAAGTACCATAATGTGGGGAAATAGTACTATTACATGAGAATGTCATGAATAAATTAAGTAAAGAAAAATAAATTTGTAATATTGGGAAATATACATTAAATTTACATTAACTTATATTCAAGAATGAATAAACTCAATTATAATGCGTTTATGAAAAAAGACATTAAAATGTTCATAAATTTAATCTGAGAATTAATAAATAAATTTATCACAAGTGTCAATTAAAAATCCACAAATAATTTTTGTATATAAAGATTAATATTATCAAAAATAATTACACAAATATCCTTATACTGATATTATCAATGGAGTATAATTCCAAACCAATAGTATAAATTGAGTAAACAAATTCCTTACCCCACACATCAATTTGAGTGGAAGCTATTTAACCCCTTGTATAGAGGTTTTAAAAATGTTATTAACCAGAAATAGAAAATATTAGTACTTATAATATCATATGAGATTGTTTAATAACATATTATCACTAGTTTATTAATAGTATTTCATTATTTTCATTATACACTAGGAATGCTCGGGACTAGAGCGAGCTCGGTCCTAAAAATTTATTTAATAAAATATAAAAACAACAAGCCATAAACGTGACACAAGCACCATCACACCACAAAAGTGAAAAAATGCCACCCAAAAAGCAACGATCCCAAAGACTACTAAATGATAAAACCGCAATACCACATCAGAAAACTTTTCCAACACCATAAAAGATGAAAGTCCCTGCCATGACTCCCACATCCCAAATACGCCCAAAACGTTACCAGCAAACAATAGGCCAGAACACCATCTGTAGTGGTCCCTATCTGATACACCAAGAAATAGACTATTGCCAGTCAAAGTCAACTCACAACCTCCCAATATAGCCATCATTATGAAACCATCCCTATCACGTTGTCAAAGATGTCCAAATCCAATATAGTCACTGCCAGACCGGAGATTACGGATTGAGATCATCATCGGTCGTTGGTTGACGTTGTCTCTACCCCATATTGTGAGGTCCTCCCCACAAGAACTATAGAGTCACCATAGTCTGAGGTCATCTCCCCACCTCTATGATGGCACTTGTCAGAACTCATCTCACCACAGTAGCAAGCGAATAGCAAGGTCCCACCACCGGGATCCCAGATCCGCTCACCACCAAAACCCTGCGCCGCAAACATGCCAGACCTTCCTGACCATTAATACCTCACCAAACCTTCTCCCTATCACTCCAAACCACTACTCCAACCAAAACTGGATGAAACCCTCACATTCAACCACATGAAGAGCCACCAGGCCTCACCTCTCCATCGACCACTAGACCCACAAATACTTGCCTCTCCTCCAGGCCTCGCCACTCTACCAAGCCTCTACCAGACCTTGCCTCTCCATCGCTGCCTCACATTGCTTCGTTAGTCACCAGACTCACAAACCCTTGTGTCTCTATAAGGCCTTGCCTCACCTCCATGACTTTTCCATGCGTGGCCTCTCCATTTCCTCTCCTCTATTGTCCGTCAACCACGGGACCCACAAACCCCCAAGTCACCACAGTTCTCAAAATAACTACACAGATCTGCATCAACCCAAATCAGCGAACGCCCACACCACCCTCTGTTAATCTTCGATTCCTCCAAACCTCTTATCTCTAAAAATATTTCAATAGTTTCCTCTTCAAAATTACTACAAAGGGATCGTGATTTTCCACAAGCTGCAAACATTTGATAGTGGGAAACAATCTCATTAGAGATTGGTTTCTAAAACTGGCCACGAGATTGAAGACTGATAAACCCCCCATCCTTGAAGAGAGATAAAATCTCCATTACCAATAGTAATATCATTATTTTCATTATATATGGTGTTAATTTCCTTATTTTCTTATATAAGTCGTGTCATTAAAGATACGGTTATTTCCCAAAACACATAGTTCAATAATTAAAAGAATAAAAAATAATTATTTAATTATCATATTTTTATATCATTTTTAATTTTAATTACAATCATTAAGGTTGGTTATGAAAAATGACACATGATAGGATCATAGAAATGATGGACCGTATGTATGCATGAATTACCTTTCAATTTTTAAAACATGTCTATGGGAAATATAAAACTAACATATAATCATTTCCGAATAATAATAATATAATATATATCATATTATATACTTATATAAATTGTCCATGTGATGTGGAGATGAAAATAGAGTCACATCACTTGATGATGGAGGTATTTCAAATATAAAAGAACAATGTTATCATCTTTATGTTAGTGAAAATGTAATAAATAAAATGATATTTATTATAATCCAAGAATGAAAAATATATCATTAATATCATAATTACATCACTTGTATTACATATAATCATTAAATTTTTCCTAATAACATTCCATTGGAATCATTTGTGAAAGACAAATCACATCACTTCGTGAGGCGGTAGTCTATCGTAAACATTAGAGATGTTATCATATCCCATATAGAATGATATATATATATATCATATATTGACTCTAGATGTATAAATATGTTATAAATATAATATATATACCTTTGATCAATCATTATATCCAGCCGTGAAAGGTGGTCTTGGAATAATGAATGACATCAGTTCACCAGGTGGTAGTCCTCCACATAAATAATGATTTTTCAACCCATTTAGTCGATGGGGAGTTGTTCTAGGTCACAAAATTATTATAAAAACAACATATTATAATGAATATAATTATTTTATTATATCAATATGTTTTAATAATATTTTTCTGAGGTGGTGATCGAAATAATATAAATATTCATGTGAAAAAACAATACATCTTTTTTTAGGTTTCTTTAATAGGTCTTCACTAAAGCCTTCACTAAAGCCTTCACTAGATGTATTTATTCCCAAAATAGGATGTAATGGATTAGGATAAAGAAGTTGTTAAATTATTTGGGTTTTTTTTGCTGAAAAAATGTTGTTTAAAGGTGTAAAGAAAAGAGTATAAGGGGTGGTCTTATATAAGTGAGGTGAGTTGAAAAAATGTATTTTTTTGAAGATATTGATTCATAAGGAAATTTTTATCATGAAAAAAGAATAAAAAATGAGAAATTATTGAAAATATAGGAGAAAAATAATGAAATATTGCCATTCAATTGGTGGTGGGAGTTATTTTAGGCCATTGTTGACCATTATCTTCATAGTTTCACCCCAAGTAAATGAATTTTTACTTTATCCAAGGATATTAATTATTAATATTGTCACTATTCATGTTGGTGAAAATTTATGATTTATTTATTATAAATTATAAATTATATTCATTTAATATATATAATAAATTTTCCAAAATTGTATTCACATATGAGGTACTATATAATTGAGAAATAATCCCGGAGAAGCGAGGAGAAAACGAGTTCTTAAGGAAGAAATTTTCAAAGGTTTACAATGTTTTTTATATCAAATTTCAATATGAAAATGATTCTGATGATATAAACTGGATTAATTTATATATATTTGGGATTAATTTTACATTAAATGAAATTTTAAATATAATTTATTTTTTTATACAATTTAATCCAAATGGTAGTTTTCTATTAAATGTTAGTATTTTCAGTATTTATCATTAAAAAGAGAACCATTCAAAATAAATTAAAAAAATCACCCTAATATAATGTTTTTATTAGAATATTTTTTAAAAAAATTGGTTATACAAAAAAATTCTAATATAGATGAAATAAATTATAATTGCATGTATAGAGAATGACTATAACGATTTTTCGAATGATAATGTTTTCATGAAAAAATTCATTTTATTTTAGGTGATTATTATCTTATTTATAATAAATAAATAAAAAATGAATGATTTTAATCTATATATATAAATATATTACATAATCCTATTCATATCATCCATTCTAATAGCTTAGAGATATAAATAATAATAACATTAGTATTATATTATTGCTTGGTAAAACTCACTCTTGAATGTAATTAGACCTATAGAATATAATCCTTGTTATTTGTAATGAAATATAATATAATGTCACATATAACATGTGATATTGAATAAAGTCTTATTCTTTTATAATTTTATGGGATTTATAATATTTCCTCAGTTCACTTTAAAATGTATGGGTAGAAACACGTTTAACTTAGTCTAGCCAACTAATTTGTCCAATTAGACTACCAATGTGTTTAGGTGATATCTATAATTGGGTTTCTCCAACTCCAAGCTTGTATAAATTTTCACATTATATAGAATGAATGAATTAATTCATAACAAATGTTTTGTATCATCAAATGTACATATTGAGAACTTTTTACGAATTTTTTCACAATTTTCTATAAAAAAATGTCATGCAATATGTGACACCACATTTAGAAATGATATGTGATTTAATAAATAGAACGATATATCATAAATGATTAGGTTATTTGGAAAAATTTAATATCCAATGATCACATTTAAGTGAACATTTAAATTGGAGGTTATTGAATACAATAATGAATCAAGGAAATAAACTTAAATAACATCATAGGGAAAAAATCATAAACCATCTGGATGTTGAAAAATTATGGTATCAATAAAACATATTCACTATTTAGTAACTCTAGAATTTAGGGTTTTTGTCATTGGTGAATAGAAATAACATATAAGATATTTTTAGAAATTAATGATGAAATTATCATTTATATTTTGACATTTAATTTTTAAATCTAATTATTAAAAAAATGAAAATTATTTTCAATGAAATTAATATTTTATTCCTATAAAGAATTATATTAAAAAATTTGGTATGTCGTGTACTGGAGAAATCTATTTGAAATCATACATGTTAATATAAAATTTACTTTAATGTTTTCTTTAAAAAGAAAACATGATTGTTTTGAAGAAGACATAATTATTCCATTCAGAATAATTTTCAATAAGATATTAAGGATAATAATTTATTTAATAAATCATTTTTAATTGGTTAAAAATATTAAAACCAATTTTGGAAAAAATGATTTAGGAAGAAAATATTACTCCCATCGAAGTGGGAAATGAAGATATATTTTCCTAAAAACATTTTCAAAAACATTAGAAGTATCAAATATCTTAAAAAATATCATATTAAAATAAAATATCTTTAATAGGGATCATAGAGTAAAATTTAAAGTTTTTATAACATTATTTTGTAATTCAATTGCAATCAAATTCAAGAACACAATATCATGATTATCATGAAATTGTGAAATAAAATGTTACAACAATAGTAACACTGAGTAAAAATTAAAAAATTATTTGATTATTTGTGTCAAATATAAGTCAATATAAAAATATAAAATAAACAATAATATATTCAAAATTCATTACACAAATAAACATATCATTACATAATCAATAGTGTATATGTTTGCCCCAATAAATGGAATGTGAGTTAACAAAAATCTCTCACCACTTAGTCATATCAAATTAAAATATCCATGGCTATGATCATTCAAATTTAATATTAAAATAACATAAATTATGAATTATTCAAGATATATCATGTCAAATGGTAACTATATACACAATATAAATGACAGTAGGATCAAACATTACAATATGTGTTAATGAATAGAAATTGAGGCGATGTCACCTACCTCACGATTCATTTTTATTGAATATGAATAAACCTAATATATTGTGGGATTAAAAATGTTATTTTCTTATACCATAACCATTTTGATATTTTTATAATAATATATTATGCTTTTATCACGTCTTATCACCCTCTCTCTAATAATACTTCATTATTCAAATTGTTTGGGGTTTTAATTAACTTGTTTTCTCATTTATTATTTGTCATGAATGTTCTGATTATTGTTCATATTATATAGTTATTATGTCATATAATTATTTAAAATAATTACATAATTATAATATTTTTCATCAATTATAATTTTATAACCAATCATTAATTGGGGTTTTGATAAAAGAAGTACATTACGATCATGGAGACGGTAGACCATGCCAATGCCTGAGTACCATTTCCATTTTTAATGATCATTATGAATATTAGGTAAGTAATATTTAATTTTTATAGAATCATCATAATATTATAAATAGAATATTACTTATTTAAAAACACTTATACATATCATCTATGTATTGTGGTTCTGAAAAGGAGTGTCACATCGTTTAATTAAGGTGGTTGTCAACACATACACAATTGATGGTGTCATAATTTAGTGAGTAAAAATGTAATAGATGTATAACATTCTTAGAATGATAAATATTAAATAAATATAATATTTATTTCATATATGTCACATATAATCATTAAAATTATCCTTATTATCTTTCATGTAAATCGGAAGTGAAATATTTATCAAATATCTTCATGAGGCGGTTGCCCGCCATGCATACGAGTTATGTCATCATCTCACATAAGGAATAGAATGTAAAAATAAATATTTGATATAATTACTATATAAGTATTAAAATTTTATTAATATCAAACATATAAAAAAGACCTCATATAATACCCAACCATGAAATGTTGTAATGGAATAACGAATGACATCCGTTTTTGTAGATTTTGTACATTGTACAATCGAATAATGATTTTGTAATACATTTGATAGAAGTGGAGATAGTTTTTGTTCCTGAACATAACATAAAAACATATAATTATATCAAATATACATAGGTCATTATATAATATTGTTTTAAAAATTGTTTGAGGAGTTGTGGGAAGAAATAAAATAAAAACTATCATTAAAGAACATAACCACTTCTTTGGGTTTCCTCCTTAGGTTCTATCCTTAAATACATACTAGGAGGATTTATTCACAAAATTAATCTTTTAGGATGTAGGTTGGGATGTTTTGATGTTATTTTGGAAGGGCTAGACTAATCCAAAAGGGTTTTTAGGTGTGAGGAAGAGAGGATATTGGGTTCCTTATATAAGTGACACTAGTACATAAAGTATTTATCACGTAATATTTTTCACATTGGTTATAAATAACTAAAATGAAAAAGCCATGTTAATTGATTTATCATTTTATTTATATAATAATCAATGTTAATAAGCCACATATTTCACTTCATCACATTGCTTATATATTAATATACCTAATAAATTGGGCTACCCTCTTTATCACATCAATTATTATATAACTAACATGGTAAACAAACGTTTTCATGTAAGTTTCATGTATGTTATCATATAAGAGACATAAAAAGATAGATTCCTAATATCGAATAAATAACAACTTATGTTTTATAGAATTTAATATTTTTAAATAATATGTTTTTATCGTTTTGAGGATATTTATTCTCACACACATAGGCTCATTTATATTATGTAGAAGTCATTGCCCTTTTTTATTTGATATGGTGCACTAGGAGTTCATATTTCCATTCTCATAAATCCTCAGTTTTCATCAGCTCATTATTTCACATTCAATATGATCATCTCCCAATTTATCCTCACACATCTAAACTCTATTTTAGTTAATCAGTGTACTAGAAGCACTAACTCTTGATTTTCTTTAATTTTAAGGAATAAAATCTTACATTATCATCTTTATTAAGCCTCTATGCTTCAAGGCCTCATCGGTACGTGTTTGAGTATATATCCTCTCATCTCAAATCTCAAATTATCATCTTCATTTACCATATTTTTGTGTTGACGTAAGTATATTGTATCAGGGAATGTATTATATCGTAATGTTTTATGTCAGATAATACATTTTCCATTATGTATTAATGTTTTACTATTTATACTATATGGAAATGCATTTTCACTAAATTGTTTCATAAATTTTTAAATCGAATAACATACCAAATTTACTCATTGAATCTCTAAATGTTTCTTATTTTTATTATATTTGTTTATCATTCATTATTTATGAATGAACTTATATGTATATGGATAAATATTAGTTGGTTTTATTGATTTATTAGAATCTTAGTAATCCAAATATATAATATATACATACATTGAAGTTTTTATACACTTCAATATACAATATCATATAAGTAGTGTATATTCATATCAATAATTTTCATTTGATGTGATCATATTTTTAGTGGTTTGGTAGAATAAAATAGTTCATGATTCAATATACACATTTATATAACACTACATACCTCTAACCATTTAATATTGAATGAAATGACATCATTATTGAGAATTTTAATAATAAAAAATGTCACCCAACGAAATCATAAGGGGTAATATACCTTTTTATAAACCCCTTGAGGATATCACTTTTTTACCAGGAAAATTATAATTTAATTCTTGATATGGAAAACAACATGGAAAAGTGGGTATGTTCTCCAAGATATCTAAGTAGATTCAGGTCTGAAATATTAAATTTCATGTTTCAACTAATTTTATTCAAAAGAAAATGAAAAATTAATGATTGGTGTAAAAATATTTTATTTTTTAAACTAGATACTACCATTTTCTTTTATGATTTAAAAATTATATTTAAACTTATATTCCATTATTTTGTAGAATTTATCATTAAACATGTAAAATATTGATATATTTTTTAAAATATTAAATAATTTATTGCCTCAATTTTTTTTACGTATTTCTTATAAATTTACATTATTTTCTATTTTATTATTGTATAATCATTACAAATGACCTTACATTTCAACTCTAATTTAATGACCTTTTTAACTATAATGTATTCTATTATCATATATAATAGAAATATTCAATTCACTATTTATACCAAAAGTGTAACTTATTGATAATCAATCAAAATACTCCATAATTTTTTCATCTTATTTAATTTTATAACCACTATATTATTATAAAAAGATATTTAGATTCTATATTTGTAATAGAAAATGATGACTCAGTATTGGATTGTAGAAAATCAAATATGTGATGAATATGAGGATGGTGATGATGCTTTTTGGGAATTTTTTAAAAATAATTTTCCAAAAAAATTGTCAAATTATTCTATCCATATTTGAATTTTTTAAATACGAAGAAGTTGAGATGTGGAGAGATAAAATATAATTGAATTTTTCATGATTTTAATTTTATTTTTATACATTAGATTTGGTATGGGAAAATGTTGAAAAATTGTATATATGTTGATAATGACTCTTTGAATGATGATAACAATGATTGAATAAATTAAATGATTCATGATATTGAAGTAGTGGAAATTGAGAAGGAAGAGATAATTGAGCATCTATATAGAGATGTTGAAAATACAATGTATCTGTGTTGTGTAGAAATTATATTTTGACCAATGGTGTAATGATTAATTAACTTGAAGATAAAACAAGGATGATGTGATAAGTTATTTATAGAGTTGACATAATTGTTTAAAGATATACTTCCTAAATTAAAATATATTCTAGATTCACATTATAATAAAAAGAAAATACATTTACCAATTGGATTAGGGTAGAAAAAAAATTACAAATAAATGAATGTCTATTATATTAGAATGAATATGAATTTCTATCATTGTGTCCAAAATTTAGGAGATCATGGTATAAGTTCATTGAAAAATCACAAACTGATTTAACAGTTACAGAGAACCCTTTCAAGGAATTTTGGTATCTTCTAACTGTCACTCATTTGAAAAATTTATTTTCAAATTAAAATGATGAAATAATGGATAACATGGTATTAAAATTAATATATATTTTATGGGTAATTACTTCATCCAACTTATTTTCCATAGAAGAAGAAACATGGTTAGAATTTTCCAAAATTCTAAAATGAAGTTAGAAATCACATATATATAGCGTGCACAAATGGAATGAATCCATATTGAAGCCTATGTAGTAAAAATTGTTCATGGCCTATTTTAGTGTTAATTTGGAACCTATATCCTATATTTCATATGAATAAATTGTATTTCAAGATGCATTTCATGATCTCTAGACCAAAATAGCTAATAAATGGTTTTGATGTTTTATTTACCCCATTAATTGATGACTCAAATCTACTATGGGAAGATGCTATTTGAGTGAATAATTCTTATAAAATGGAATATTTTGGACTTCAGTCAATGATTATGTTCACTATAAATGGCATCCCATGATGTGGAAGTTTTTCTGGATACAATATTACGGGGAACAAAGATTGACCACTTGATTAACAAAAAACATAATATTATCAACATCATCATTGGTGAAAAATATTATAAATGGGTCATTTAATGTTTTTGTTTTCTAATCACTCTTATATAATATTCAAAATGGAATTCAATGGCTCACAATAATTTGATATTTCTCCAAACCCATTATCCACTAAGCAACTTTTTTGAGAGGGTGAAAAACAATGATGTGACATTCATAAAGACACATAAATATGGTAATATTATAAATATTTCAATGAAATGGAAATTATTATTTGAGATATCATATTGGAGACATAATTTGGACAAACATAACATTCATGTCATGTAAGAAGAGAAGAATATTTGGGATATCTTAACAATAACATTGTTATATATCATCAGAAATACTAAATATGTGGTGAATATAATAATAAACTTACTCATAATGGGAATAAAATAAGTGATAAATCCCACTCTTGATCGAAGGAAAACAATATTTCCCCCAGCATTTCATGCGTTATACAAATTTGATAAAATTAGAGTTTTTTTATTTTTTTCATGATATTAAAGTGTCTCATGGTTATTCTACAAATAAAACAAATTGTGTATCCTTAATGTTATTAATTTTGATAGGTTTGAAGTCTCATTATTTTCATGTCCATATGCAACAACTCCTACCAGTTTCATTACATGTAAAATTTCACATCCATGAAAGGGTGAATATACAAAAGTTGTTTTATTTTTTCTAGCCAAATTTTAATATGGTGATTGTTCTGAATGCTCTGAAAATTTTAATGAAAAATGCTATTTCAATATTTTTTCCAGTTGAAATGTATTTCCCAAGATGTTTTTTTTTGATTTCATAGTGCATTTAATGGTTCATTTTTTGTGAGAATTAATTATTTTTGACTTATATATCTATGTTGGATATATCATTTTTAGAGTAATGTGAATATATTAAAGGGGTATGATAAGAATCATATCGACCTAAATCCCACATTATTGAGAAGACGATTTATAAAGAGGTTGTGGTGTCTTTTATAAGATACTTTTCTATAATGTAGAACCTTGGTTGGATTATATATGTCCACAAATGACTTAATTATTTTGAAAAGGGGATCTTTGGCTTGAATGAAATTCATAGATTATTGACGAGATAAAGAAGGTAAATTCATAGATCACGAATAACATATTATATGAAAAAAACATGAATATTTTTATATCATTAGGTTGAAACAATGTTATCCAAAGGATAATGATATGTGGAGTTTAAATGAGTATAACAAAATGGTATTTCCTAGGTTAAAAAATAATCTGATTAGTATATCAAATAGAACATAAACATTGAGTTTCTTAGTGGACGATACATGTTTAAATATGATAATGTTGTATAAGTATGACATTAATGGCTTGATTTTTCATATAAAAATCAAGAAAACATAAATGCATTTCAGAATTATAGTGTATTAAAGTTATTAAAAGCAGTTAATTTTTTGGTTTCCAAATAAAATACACAATTTCAACATAAAGTTATTATTATGGAATCATTGAATAATATGGAAGGATGATTATATTAAATTTATGTTCCAATTTTTAACTACAAATGATTTTTCAATAACTAATTTGATTGAAATGAAAAAAATAAGAAAAGATAATCTAAATATATTTTAATACATACCTAATCCTTTTATGGTGGAAACATATAAAAAATGATTTTTTTCTCTTTATATAGGATATGATTGGTATATTGTTTTATAAGGAAAACAATAGAATATTGAGGATTATAAACATAAAAAATAGGATGATTTATGTCAGATCCATACTCTTATGAAAAAATTAATAGATAATATTGAGGAGCACATTGTAGGCATGGTTTGTGGAATACAAAATAACAATGATAATGTAATTTGTGAAAACAATCCTTATAAGCATTCTTAAAATTATAGGTGACATATGTTTATTTATTATTTAATTTTTCAAATATCATAAAATGTTATATTTTATAAATTTAAATTATTTTTTAAAAAAAGTATTATAACAATTATTAACATTTTATATTTATATTATTATACTGTTTTATGGTTAACTATGTTCATCCATACATAACTGTTCTATTAATTTATATTGTTGAAAAAATATATTTTTTAAAAAAATATGATAAAAAACAAAAATATTGTATCTGAGTATAATAAAAAATATTTATTTTTGTGTTAAAAATGATATATTAGGTTGGATAAATTTTACTATTAACATGAAATGTTTTTATTTGTCTTCATATGTTTATATGTTGTTTCATATATCATTAATATTGTTATAATACTACTTAACTATCACAAATATGAATAAAAAAGTGTTATTTTTCATATAATTTACTATTTTGTTTGATAATTTTTCATTGTTATTTATATTAGTATATAATAGTTGAATTTGATTATTTTTGTACTAATTGTTTCTTGTTTTGATTTATATTATAATGACATATCAATCAACTGATCCACCATATAGTTCCAGAGATGATAGTAGTCATACCTATGGGTGGAACGTAAACATGATCCATTTCAAAATCCATATCCCTTATTTTCAAGAGACATGTACTCCCATAAGGTCAAAGAAGAGATCCATGGTTGGTAAACATAGGACCACACATTTAACAAAATTACTAGTTTCCTATATCCAGGACAATAGAATACCAGTAAAATATGATGATAATGATATTCCATAATATCCAAATTCAAAATAATCCAAGACCTATCTTTTAGTTATATAATAACATAAAGATAGTATTTTAATTGATTTTTAAAGAAGTGTTAACAAATTGAAAATATCTCACATTTGGGGGAATATTTTGGTGATATTATTTGTTATTATTTTAGTTATGTTTAAATTCTTATAGTTATGTATATTTTATATCTTCTCCTCATATTACATATGATATATATAATATTGGTGGAGTTAGGAGAAAATGTTAATTATTTTCAACCTAGAGATGGAGGGATTTTAAATAAACCCTCACTACATATTTCATTTTTAGGCCTAAGAAAAATATTAATCCATCTAACAGATGTCCATTAATAGTTAAAGATATATGGAAGTAATTTATTTGAAGTCAAAGATGAGAATAATATTTGGTAATTTCAATGTTACCATATAGATGTTTTTCTAATGATCTGATTACCGATTTATTAATGTATTTTTTATTGTTATTTTATAGAAATAAATTAGATATCATCATGAGATCAAATATAGAAACATATACCATCATAATTTATCTCTAGGGTGTATATGTTATTGGAAAATAAAATAATAGATATCAAAATAAAAAAACTAAGCACTGAGTATGTAGGATCTACAGAGGTTCCACTAGTTGGACATAAAAACTGGAAGTGGGATCTGATGAGAAAAAAGATAATATCTTCTGTGATATTTGAGTGTTTTAGCTAAGAGGATTTTAATATGTTTACTTCATTTTATTTTTTTAATTAAATTGATTCCATTATATATTTTTATTAATTATTAATTTATTAAAATATTTTAGACTTGATTATCATGAGTAGAAGATCAAACATTTTGTCTTTATAGTATAGGGTTGGATGGATATTTTTCTAAAACATTAGAAAATTCCAAACATCTGGGCCATCTACAAGGTTACTCAGTAGAGGTATCGTTGAAAATTTTACTTTGCATTATAAAGATTCTTCAATAGATGATGTCTATAAAAAAATAGAATATTGGGAAGTTGAACTTCTGGTTATCCATTTGATGGTGGATGATAGGATCAAAGTATCAGAATAGTTGATGTTTGTAGACTTCTAAATATTATTTCGAACTATTGATCCCACTCCTCCACCTTCTCCAATGTCTCCAACTCCTCCACCTCCTCCATAGACTTTTCCCTTCTTAATCCTACTCTTTAAACCCCTCCTCTACCTTTTCATCACTATTTTGATTCATATGTTAATAATCCCCAATATCATATTGGTTTATGTGGGATGAAATTTTATATTAGAGATAAAATTAATCATAAAAATAGATATAGAGCATCATAGGGTCCCTATGCTCAAAAATATTCATAGATCAGTAGAATTACCATTACCTACAGATGATGATAGTAATATTGAATAAAGTATCATACACATTTTAGTTTGGACATCAATGATTATTCTATATATTACTATAGAGGTAAGTGTATATAATATATATAATATATTTAATTTTATTTCTTATTCATTTTTTATCATTTTATTGGTTATATATTTATCTATTTTTTCACAGGAATAATTTGAAAGTAAAAAAGTACAATATAAGAATCCTAATATAAAATGTTCTATGACTTCAAATTCAAATTCTTGTAGTTATAAATTATTTTCAACATAATAAAATTTTTTAGTGAAGGTTTATGAGATTCCAATTAAATATGGTGATTTTGGGGATTTCATGATTTTTTTGATTTAAAAAAATTATATCATGGATCTTGTAACAAGAGTGTAGTTGGAAATCAAAACAAAAAATGTTTGTTTTCATGTAAGACTTCGTAAAAATCATTTCGGACACATAATTTATTGAAAATTTAAATTTATGTTGTTTTATATTAGGAATCTTTAAGAAAAATTTAAGGCCCATAGAAAGATAAAATTATATGGATTTATGGAGACCTATTATATATATTTTTTAAAGATCTGGCAATGGATGAAATAGAATGAATGGTTTACATTGCTAAATGATTTCAAATGAATGCAATTATTTAGTGTTGGATGTTTTCTAATCATCAAGAGTATCAATCATATTTCACATAAAGTGTTATATATCATTTTACATATTAACCAATAATAATAAATATTCTTTTATATTAATTTCGATTAAATTCTTAGTGTTTTTTATGAAATGGGGAAGGATCTTTTCTAGATATACTCTTTCCATGGTGAAATGCAAAAAAAGATTAAGAATGTTTTGGACAGATATGCAATAAAATAACGTTTTATGAGTGAAATTACCTTACTATAATTATGTCTTATAATATAATCATATAGGATTATATAGAGAACAAAATACAAAACTTATAATTGAATTATGAGGGAAAAAAGGTATCTCTTAATGTTAAATAACTTATATCGATGAATTAGTATCATAACCTTTGGAATAGTAATTTGATTCTTATGAATTGTAAACTGGACAATTGAATAGTATCCTCAATAATGAATGTATGAATAAAATTTATCAAAATTAAAAGTTACAATATGATATAATTATATCATTGTATAAGTAATTAATAATTTTTAGAATTATTAATTCAATGTTGGTAGTTTTTTAAGTCATGTATATTTTATCAAAATTTTGTGATAATTTAATAATTTTATAGGAATTTATTTTCAAAAAATTTATTCATAAAAATTTATTTTTATGACTTGTAATTATAATATTATTTCAAGGGACCTTAATTAATTTCTCCAAGTGTTTGAAAAGCACTTTTAAATTTTAAAATTTTAATATTCAAGTACATTGTGATTTTAATTAATAGTTAAATTACTCATTTTTAGAATTTTTTTCCTAAAATGGAGTTCCTTTTTGAAATATGCATATCAGAAAATGGGTGGGGTGAATTTTTGGGATTTTTCTATAATACATGAATTGTTGGTGAATTGAGAAATGCCATAATTTACGGAAAATGTTAAATAAATGAATTTATGCATCACTCTTAAGTCATGGATGATGTAAATAGCCATTTGATTGAAATAAAATGATATATTTACTGTTATTGGTAACAATAATCATGTATAGTTATAGTCTTAATAAGAAATATTAATCTAATGATTAAAATAATGGGAAACCCCTCCCCTCCAACACAATAATACCACCCCTCTTTTCCTCCTCCCCTCACACATCTCATGTTTGGATACTAATAAAAATTATGATGTATTGATGCTCTTGGGATATTCAAAATAAAAAATTATATATCGAAGAGTGGTTTTGAAGGATGATATATTCAAGAGGTAAATTCCTATTTTATTTTCATTCAAGTTCCATTATATCTTTTTCTTTCCTCAAATCATTTCATCAAATTGTTATAATATCTCTGGTAAATTAATTGTAATCGAATTTAATTAAGATAATTTAAGAATTCAAAATCATATTTCTTTTGCCATACTTTTATTATAGAAATTAAAATTATGTCTGAGATGTGTTAATTTATCACATTGAAGGATGATGGGTTTTCAATTTATCTTACTGTATTAAATTTTGGTCATTAAACCATTTTTATTATTGAAACAGTCTATAATATTTGTTATGTCTAATTTAATGTTTTTAATAATTTTTAAGCATGATTCTATTTTATCAAGAAAAATGTGTTCGAACTGATAAAAAACCGCCAATTAACCAAAATGGTAATCATTATTGTTTTATATAATGATTCATGTTCAGTAAAAAACAAATTAGTTTTATATCCATGTAATCTTATTTTTTTCCATAATAAAATACATAATGAATTCTGGGAAACCTTTCTTATCTTACTTATTTATCCTTACATGTATATAAGTAAAACGGTTATGAAAAGAATGAATCAAACACTCCCAACCAATGAAATTAAACCTCTTAACACATTAAAAAGGTCACAAATGAACGTAATAAGGTTATACTAAATCAATTTCATGAATAATAGGTTATTTAAATATTAATTAATGAATTTAGTTTTGTTTATCAAGACATTAAGATCACCTGACGGACACCACCAGATTTTAGTTAAGAGATTCTACCTAAACCTCCATTATTCCTTTTGGATGCTCTATCGTTATTTTTATACAAATGAAGTTATGCGTTCTTTTTATGTGAATTTTATAAATGTTGTGTACAAGATCTTAAATCATGTATCAACGTCCTTTAAATATTCATTATTGGTGATATACACTTGTTATGTGATTTCATCTTCAATACATCCCGATAATAAAACTCGTTTAAGGGAACTTCCTAAATTCTTACCCATTTTCAAATACACAATATAAACTATTTTCAAGATAATATTATATTAGTGAAACTAGTATATTAATTTTTATATCCTTATTGGTTAAATTATGATTTTATATAAATTATTATTCATTTTTTTATTTTAAAAGGCATTTGTTATTTTACTTTAATCGCACTAAAATGTTATAATTCAATAGTTTCTTAAGTACTCCTTTTTCATGTCAATGCTTTATGTTGAAATCACATTTCATGATATATTTCTATACTACCCTATGGTTGTCTATGGAAGATCTAATTTCATTCTTCCATTGAAATTTTTATGATACTCCCATTTATTATGATTTATAAACTGATTATGATACCCAATTCTTACTATGGTGACCTTACAATTTTATATGATTGAATATGTATGATTTTATATGTGGAAAGAATATTCATAGAAATTTAATGATGGGTTTTACCTGATAAAACTCCTCAAAATGGGGAAGTCTTTAGTCTCATGAGAAATTATATGCAATGGTCTTGGCGGTAAGCCTTGACTCATGTCACTATGTATAATATTATTGGTGGTTAACCTTGAATTATGCCCCTTTATGTGCAACAATCATTGAAACTTTCTAAAGCCATGTTTTATATTGGTTCCATATTTCTATGAATAAATTTTTAAATGATCGGAGGTTTGTATTTCAGGATTCCATACGTTTCATTATTTTTTATATGTTTATTTCATGCATTCTAACCCATTTACAAATGAAATAATCTTATGTTTAGTCCCTTGAGGGATTTTTTTCTCATCCATTTGTTTATGTTAACCCTAGGATATCCAATGAATATTTATGAGCCCAATAGATGTTATAAGATATTTATGAATATTAAATAAAGAAATGTTTTATTTAGTATGATGTATTTAGTTTTATGTACCTAGTATTACAAGACACTAGAATTTACAATCCATGGTTTGTAATATGATGCTTTATTATGATTAAAATAAGGCAATGATATGTGTAAAAGGCTAGTGTCTCTATATCATAAGTATATTTTTTTTAACACATATTAATATTATAAGGACATTGAGTTCTAATTCATTCATATTATTTTCAAATAGGGATTATTATATCATTCCATATAATATAATAATAAAGAGTGCGATAATAAAATATGTAAAAGAAAAGGTGAATTTTCATTTATAATTAGTAACTTCTGAATATTATACCTTGCAATTTTATTTTGAATTGAGAAAATATTTTAAAAAGTTTTTTAAAAAACAAGAGGGCATAAAAGAATGTAGTTATTATATTTTATGATTGATGTATGAAATAATTTAAACTGGGACTATTTTGAAGTTCCACTTGGATTCATTTTTTTGAAATTTTCTTTAATATGTCATCCAATTTATTCATAATACATGTTAAAATGATTTACTTTTAATTTATATATTTTTATGAAACTCACCCTTATAGTTAACATGATCTAATACACATAAAAAGTTAATAGGAAAATAATTTTAATATTGTCATTGGATTTTACTTTATTTTTACTATATATTTTAATCTTGAATTTTGTAATTATAAATGTGTTTTACTGGTTGTTCTACATCCATTTTTAACTATTTTCATGTTTGTTTTTAGTAATTTTTCGTCTGATTTTCGATTATTTTATACTATATAGAGGATTGAATAAAATAAAATAAATAAATAATATTTTGTTTTTCTGTAGATTATTTGATAAATGATATTAAAACCTCTTAATCCCATCATTTTTTGTGTCAGTTATTTAATAGCTACTCTAAAAACCCGACCCAATAAATCATTTAAAATATTTATTTTTTATTAAAAATTTATTTATAACATAACCTAAAATATCATCACATACTAAGCTATGTTAAAACGAAAAAACCCAGATATGAAAATATTTTTGTGGACACATGTGTGGTGAGTGGTACACTTGTAATTTTTTAAAAATATTCAATCACATCTACATTTCTCTCATGTAAAATGAATTAATATCTTTGAATGATCTAACTAATAATAGAAGAAGATTAAATATGTCCTTAATGTACATTTTATATTACTTTTCATGTCCTTCCATCCCGTAATTTCTTATATGAACCCCAATAAATGTATTTTTACCTTAATAATGATAAATATATTTTTTACAGTTTTCAATATTAATTTTTGTAAAAATTTATGTTAATATTATTAAAAAATATAAATTATTTTTATTCAGAATATTGAATCAATTTTTCTAAATTACATTCACCTAAGTTAAATATTTAAATTAAAAAATATTCCCACACACACAAAGATAAAACCACTTTTTGAAGATAAAAAGATCTAATACTTATAATGATATGATATCAAAATTCAAATTTAAACTTATTAAAATGATATAAATTGTATGAAATTATATAAAATATTCATAATTTTATATTAAGAAAAACTAAAATATAATTTCACATTATAAATTATTTAATCAAATTGCAGTTTTCAATTAAAATTTATTAGTTTTTACTATTTATTGAAAATGAATCATATTAGAAGAAATACAAAAAAACCTTATAAAATTTTTAATATTATGATTTTAAAAATATTTCTCATTTAATAAATTAAATATTCATTATGTGGTAAAAACAATTTTAAACTTATCTACATGATCCAATAGTAAACAGTCTTTTAGAAAAAAAATCAGTTTTTCAGAATATAAATGTTTTTATTTTAAATGATTCTTATATTGTTTATAATAAATAGATACAAACAATTTTCATAATTTTTTTATTTCTATTCATAATCACCAGTTTAAAATAAAGGTTATAATGGTATACAATATTTTGGTTTATTTCAACCTGGGTTTCTGTGTTCTACAAGATATCGATGAAATAAAATTTTATGTAATATATATATTTGGTTATTTAATTTTAGTGATGCATGTATCATATCATATCAGATAACCTGTTCTTAATTTGGATGTAATTTATTTAACAATATCCCAAAATAAAATAAATTTCATCTTCGAATGTTTAATTTCATCTTAGTAATCTAGTGTTTTATATTTGAAAATTCTATTGTTGAAAACCAACATCACAAAAAGAGAAAATAAAATATCTTTTTAATAAGATAAAAGGATTGTACCTAGGTTATATTGAATGAAACATAAATAGGTTTTCAAGAATGATAACATTGGTGTATTGTGAATATATGTAAATGTATGAAAATAGTAAATAATTAAACAGATCTTCTGAGTACCTTTATCACAAGCAATTGAATGGTCAATGGAAGGTTAAGTGCCCAAAACCATAAATATATGATGATTTAAGAGGCTGTCTTATTTATTTTACATGAATATAATTGGGAAAAAATTCATTTCAAGATATATTTCATAATGTTTTGAAATTCCATTATAATTTATGAATATTTTAAAATATGCATACATGATAGAGTTATATTTCATAAGAACAATTTTATTCTTTGGGTGTGCATCAATCAATTTCAAATTCTTCTCTTAATATATGAAATGAATACAAAAAAATTAATTTTTTTTATTCTTTAAGAACATAAATTATCTTTTTATAAATTGTATGATATATAAAAGAGTAAAATTTATTTCCTTATGCCTCTAACTATTTTCCAAAACAAATATTGTTTTCATATGTTTTTCGGTATAATATGTTAACATTTAATCCTCACAAATTACCCCACCTATTCAACATCAATATTAATTTTTCAATTAATTAAGTAGTGGTGATTTAAATTGGATATAATGTAGGATTATAGTATAAGCTAAACCCTTATCATCCTTTGGTTATGGGTTCAACCATTACTGCATTTTTAAATGAGATAGGTTTCTACCTTGCATGTGGGTTGTCCTTTTTTAAACAATATTAATATAATTTCACTATCATTCCAAAATAAATATGATGGTAATCATTGAAATAAAATTTATCTTTAAATAACGTTATTACAATTGTTTTCAATACAACAGTTTTTTCTCAATACCTGGTAATCTTATTTGACAATTATTATAATTCTATTAATTATAATATTAATAATAAAGGATATTAATATCATTAAACATGTATATATAAATTGTACATTCACTATTCCTAGAATTAATATTTCACCAAAACATATGTTAATCAAAAGGGTTGTATTTCCATTAAATTATCCCAAATATATACTTAATCTTGGTAAAATCTCATCACATAAAACATAAAAAATAAGATCTTTTGAATTTTATGTTATGATAAATTTTAAATACAAAAATACATGATGGTATCCATGTCTCTTATGGTAATGAAAACACATATTATTATAAAATTTTAAATAATTAATATATGTTTCATAACATTTATAACCAGAAGACGATTGTAATTTAAATATATATTTTAATTATTGAATCACAATATATTAATACTTCCTCTATTGCATTTCAATATATGTATTTTCGTGGACTAGATTTTAAGCATTATAAGAGGGAACTGGCTTAGATAATTTTTAGATTCACCACATTTAATATAACAAAGATTAAATGTATCCATATAATTAGGTTTATTTGATTATATCACACTCTTCATTTTCCTCAACAATTTTTTTTATGTCTTTAGATTTTTACTCGTAAAGCCTTTTCTAATTCCATTGATAAAACTGATTATAAAACTAAGACACCATATGATTAAAATATTTATTCATTATTATTATCTATTCAAATATTTCATAATAGTTTTTAAAGAAAATGTTAATTATTATAAGAATATCCCCTAAGAGTACAAATCTAGGTGCACTATAAGTCCCCTTGTTATGCATCTGGTGAAGATAGAGTCAATACAAATGCACCCAATTTAGCGTTATTACCCCAAGTTACTTCTATTCTAGAAATAATTCTCCATTTTGTATCTAGAAAGATATGAATTTTAAGGAAAAATCATATAATCTACACCTTTCATAAAAATTATGATGTTCTTGTACACTTTTCCTCAAAGTATATCATCGATTTTTCTTCCATTATACATATTTTCATTAATCTACTTCCAACAGTTTGAAATAAAATTCCTCTAATACCTACTATATCTACTCGAACCCAGTATTCTAATAGAAATGTCTAAGTTAATATTTTTTTAGAGTATAGAAGGAATCGAATCTATATGTACCAAATATTATAGCGGTCTTGAAAAATTAAATAAAACAAGACTCCAAAATTACATTTTAATGCACAAATAAAAACATATATCTTTTATAATATAAATATTCAGCCTTGTATATTCTTGTATACCATTCATAATACACATCATTGATTCCAAGGAAAGGAAACAAAATAGGTGTTAGCTCAAATAACTAATAAGGATTAAGTACAATGGAATATATAATTATTTAATGCACATAATCATTTTAGAATGGTAATTAACTGAACACACATTCCAATAAAATAATTTTATAAGAATAATAAATATGAAATGGTAAATAACTAAAACATCTAAGAACGTAACTATAATATATGGGTATGGAAAAATCAATATAGAATTTTAAATAAGTGAAAACACATTCCATTTAATCAACATGATACGAATGAGATCAGTCCATATATAATATTATAGAAAAAATTTAATGTATGCTAATGAATGAATTATTATTTAAATAAATTATTAATTATTTTATTACATGTCTTTTAAGAACATTATACATTAATTGTAGAGATCTAACCTCAAGACAATTTAAAAAAGATAGGTAGCAAACTATTTAAATAATATATCCAACTAAATTGGGCCAAGAGAATATTGATTAATCGAGTTGAAACATTAAATAGAACCCACCAATGTTTTTAATTTCAGAATAATCCCTCGTATATTGAATAATAAATTTAATTCATAAACAATATACATTATCATCAAATATCCATATTGATTAAAGATTATAGATTTATCATTATATCTTATATAGAAAATGTCATTCAATATAGAACACCATATATAGAAATGATATATGGATTTTTAAATTGTCATATATATGAAAGATAATATTTATATTTGGGTTATATTTAATGTCCAATGATCATATAAATGTGAAAATTTCAAGGAAAGGTTTCTGACTAAAAATGAATCTTAGAAGAAATATTCAACACTATCATTAGTCAAAATAATCCCAAACCATCTAGATAGATAATAAGTATTTTATCAACTCAAAATTTCCCAATATTAGTATACTTATGAGTAATTATTGTTTTAATTGATATATTTAAATAACAAAAATGTTATTTCAAAATATTTTTGATGAAAATTTAAGTTTTATTTTGACAATAAATTTTTAATTCATAATGTTCACAGAACAATTTAAAATATGATTTTTTAAACATTGAAATGGATATTGGAATCTATTATTAATTTTTTTCTTCATGATGGCTATAAATTATGATCATGCCATTCATGTTAAAAAATATTTCATTATCATTTTTAGCAGAATCCAAATTGGAATGTTTTCTAAAATGGATTGCAAATTCCAATAAAAAATAAAAAAATAAATTTGTAAAATTTTATTTTATATAACACTTTAAAATGGTTATATTTTTTTGGAAACACTTATATATCTAAAACATTGTTTGGGATGAAAGCATATTTCTCACTGATGAGAGAAATGAAGACGAATTTTATTTACAATATTTTATAAAACATAGTACGTACAAAAGAGTTAAAAAATTGTATTGTTACATTAAAATACAATAAATAAAAATAGGATATGAAAATGAAATTTTATTATTATAAAATTTATCAAATAACTTCCATCAATTGAAATTCAGGAATAAACATCCTTTATTATAATGAAATTTTGAAATAAACCCTTTGTAGAATCCTTAAAATGAGAATTAGTTATTGAAATTATTTGGTGTATTAACTATAAATACATGTAGTGAAAGCTAAAATATAACATAATAAAATAAAATTCCATTACATTCATAATCACATAATGAAATAATCAATGAAATATATGGTTTTATCAATTAATAGAAATTAAGATAAGAAATAACTTACCACATTGTAATTTTCATATCAATTCTCTTTTGATTAAATAATTTGAAGTGAAACATAGTATATATTTACATAGGAATGAATCATGATATTTAAAGTCAAAATGTTAGTATATATAAAGTATTAATGAAATTAGGTGTATAACATTACAACATTTTTAAATAAAGAGAAATTTGGATTATGTTACTAACCTCATGCATCCTTTTAGTTTAATGTGATTTAACTTCATGTATATTTGTTTTAAAAATTTTATTAACTAATATAAAAACTATATTAATATTTATAATATTATATATTATCCATTTATTACATATTATCTTAATTTTGTTAATATTCATTCATTATTCTAATTCTTTCTGTGTTAATTGCCGTGTTTTCTCATTGACGTGTTATCATGATAGTTTTATTTATTGTCTGTATTATATTGTTATATAATATAAATATAAATAATAATTACATAATTATTATATTTTTACATCAATTAATTTTTTAAAACCAATTATGAAATGTTTTCTTCACAATAGAAGTATGTTAAAATCATTAAGATGGTAGGTCATACATACGCATGAGTAACATTTCCATTTTCAATTATCATTTTTGAAAGAAGGTAATGAATTTTATATATTTCCAAAATGATCATAATATCATAAATACCATATTTATTATTTAAATATTCTTACACATAACATCTATGTGGTGTGTTGATAATAAAAGGGTCACATCGCTTTGTGATGGCGGTAGTGCACACACATATGTGCGATGTTATGGTACTTCATTGGGGAAAAATGATGAATTTTATTTTTATAATGGAAAATATGGCATGACTATCATAATTATTTCTTTTTTATCACATAAAATCACTAAATTCTTCCTTATTACCTTTAATTTAAATCCTTAGTGAAAGAATAATCACATTGCTTCGAAGGTAGTAGTTTTCCATCCACATGGGTCATGTTATCGTCTCCCACATATAACGGACCTTAAAAAAAAGAAATATATGATGTAATGAATCAAAAGTTATAAATATGTTATAAATGTCACATATATACTTTAGGACCATCATCTTACCCATTCATGAAAGGTGGCATTGGAAGAAAGAATGACCTTGATTCGCAAGGTGGTGGTCTGATGTACACACAAAGAGAGATTTAGCAACCCATTTGATGGAAGAAGGGATTGTTGTAGGCCCAGAACATAACATGAAAATATATCATTATATATAGTATACTATGTTTATAATATCACTATGGTTTAAAAATAATTTATAAAGTATGTGGAAGAAATAAAATGAAACATTTTATCAATGTATGTTATATATTTTTTGGGATATCCTCGATATGTTTTCAACAAAAGTCATCCTAGGAAGAATTATGAAAGAACTAAGGAAGCTAGGATGTGGTTAGAGAGGTCTATAAGTTACTTGGATAGTTTTTGGATGATAAAAAGTTTCTTATGTTTTGAATAAGAGTGGAGAGTGGTGGACTTTTAAATGTGATATGAGTTGAACAATAGTAATTTCTTTATACAATATTCAACCAAACCCATATATATTTTCCAGAAAAAAGAGTAAAAAAATATTATCAGTTCTAGAATATGAGTTTGGAATATTCTTATCCAAATTATTTTTGGAATGTTGTTTTTTAATTTTAACAATTATCATTTTATATTTCCTCATGGTAAATCCATTTTTAGCACAATTGCAGTTATTATTTTCGATAATTTTCACAATTTATTTACCTAAAAAATAATGTTGAAATTATTATAAATTATAAATTATTCATATTATTAAATTTTTATCCATTTTAAAATTTTATTCATTCAAGGAGAAATATTTAATTTAAATTAATCATGTAGTCATGATGAGAATGTGGGTTTTTAATGAGAAATTGTTAAAATTTTTACAATGTGTCTATATAAAAACCAAAAAAAAATATTCCAATAAACCAAACTGTATTTATTGAAAAAAACATGTACAAATAAAAAAATAAAAAAATAATTTTACATTATATGTAATTTAAAATGAAAATTAATTTTTTAATTAAAATTTCTTTTTATCCACTATTTATCCAAATATTTATGTTTTTAGAAAAATCACCCCAAAATAAATATAAGATTATTGTTATATTATTATTTTCAATATTTTTTTAGTTTTATCAAATATATTTTATAAAATTTATAAACAATTATCTGAATTTATGTGTGAAAAGTCGGACTCAACAATCTTAAAGAAAAAATATTCTTTTTTAGAAAACATTTATTTTTCATTTAAATGACTCGTATTTTATTATAAAGCCATATATAACCATAATTTTAATATTTTAGTTAGTTCTATTCTTACCCTCTAATTTAATGGATATGTTATAACGACATACTACATTAGGATTCATTTTAAATCGGTGTTGTGTGTATCAGACAATATAAAATACAATATTCTTATATTAGATTATGAGGGTGTTAAATGAAACTATCTAGGTGCACCCATCATAATAGTTATATCAACATCACCTAGTTCTAACTCGATTCACCAACTGTATAAGATATATCTTCAATATTTTATGCTATAATGGATCTTAAACAATTATATAATATATATCGATCTCAAAAATTTATCATAAAATGATCATGTACTATATCATGTCTAAACAATTTTATTGCATCCATTTTTCATTATAAATCATTTGAAAACCTCATTTAAAAAATTTAAAGAAAACTTTGGCACATCTAAATACCCTTTTCTTTTAAATAAAACAATTTTGATTAGAAAGATACATATAAAATGGAAATAGTTTTTCTCTTGGTATAAATCATAAATTAGTATAATTTATGACAAATATCAAATAATGGTTATAGTGTTGTGAAAGGATGTAATCATAGAATATGTTAAGATAGATCCACTCATTTTTTCTTTTATAAATAAAGTAAAAAATTTCAAAAACAAATTCTATTTTTAAAGAAACTATCAATGAAATATAGATATTTCATTATTAAACCCACTTAGATAGATAATTAAATTTATAAAATCATTTTAAAAACATGGGTTTGGAAGAAAAATAGTGATATGAATAAAATGTTAAAAAAGGATTTATTTCCAGAGAATTTCATTACATCTTTGGAGACAATTGAATCATAATCCCCTTGGAATAATAACATTTAAAAGAAATTAAATATCATGATAGTAGATAAATTAATGATATAACATGTAAATGTGTTTGTGTATATACTTAACTAAATAATATATGTGTAACATCAAAACATGCTTCAACGAAAGGAAATAGAGATGAAGTCCATTTTCTACAGTCTGAAATGTCATATATTTTCTTTATATTTATTAATAATAAATTTATGTTAATTATTTTATGTTATTGTGGACTATTTTCAGGTTTATTATTACTTTTATTTCACTTATTACCATGTTTTATACAATTACATAATCAATTACATTTACACGTGATGTTATGATGATATTCCTCTTATGTGTAAGAAAAATTGGAAGGCATACTATGGTTAAAGAGGTCATTATTTAAATATATACTGAATAGAGAACATGATAATTTCAATATTATTACATATATTTGATAAAATTATTGTTATTTTCTTCTTTGTAAAAAATTAGTGAATATTGAATTACATTTATTAGCGAGGAGGTTCTGCAACATACACAATGACAACGTTATCATCTCATGCACAAAATGTAAACTAAGAAGGTAAATGTAATATAATATCCCTATAATTATAAATTTATTTAAAATATAATATATATATATATATATTAAATACATCATTATTAAATTACTTGAGAGGAAATGTTGGAAAACAAATGATATCAGTTTGCAAGGAGATAGTCTTGCACATACAATGATGATGATTTTGTGTCAAATCGGCTGGAAGAGATTATGGAATTATGTTATTCCATTAACATAATAACATATATTGTTTTATTCTAATTTTTTATTAAATAAATATGTTTATTTAAGCGTGAAACCTCTTCTTTAGATTAAATACTTTGGTTGGCACCAAAATACTTCATATTAAGAATTTATGATAAGAATTAGATACTAGTTTGATCAATGGAATTAAATAAATATATTTTGTAGGATATTGGACAATACAAAGGTATTTGAAGTTGTGAATAGGAGATGATGGGTGTGCCCTTTTATAAGTGAGGTGATTAGAACACCTGTAATTTTTTGGAAAGAAAAAAATATATCCATGTTTTTTACAATATATAATGCTATAAAATATAAAATTATTGAAAAATAAAAATTATAAGGTCACAAAATGTCTATAACTAAATTTTATAAAGGTTTTCAGTTAATTAATTACCATATAATTTCATTTAAACCCCTTGTTAAGTCCATTTATTCCATTACCATAGCAATTAAATTTTAATATTTTTACTATTTTTTATGATCAAAAATATTTTTTGATCATATTAGATAAGATAAATAATTCTGATCACAAATATGGAATGAGTTTTTTCAAAATTAAATAAGATATGTGTGAAATTTTAATTTACAATTAAATGCATATACTTGATCAAAATGAATGTTTTTCAAGAAGTGTACTTTAAAAAAAAATACATTATAAAAACTTTATGAGTAGTAACAATTATTATATGAGTAAAAAATTACACATACTGATATCAATTATATATATATTTACATTAAATCATCCCTATTTGAGATTTTTTATAATTAATTTAAATAGAAATACATTGTGGAATTTAATATAGTTTCAGAAAAAATCACATTTTAAACCCATAAATTAACTGATATTAAAATCCCATATATATTTGATAAAAAACAATTATGTGGATTAAATATTAAAAAATAATACATAAATAATATAATATTTAAATAAAAAATCAATAATTTACAAAAAATCACTAAATGTCACAGTGTTTAAATTTCTATACAATGATTTAAATATTAAATTTTATATTCTAAAATTTAAATTAGAAAATATTTAAAAATAATTAATTTAATTAAATGAATATAAATTTTTAACGAAAAAATAGTTTTGTTGACATTTCAAACAAAAAAAATATTGTCAAAAAAATAAAAAAATCACAATATGTTAAATTTTAGTTAATGATTTAAAAAATGATAATTTTTTAATAAATTTATATTCTAAAATTTATATGTTAGTCTTTTTCTTAAAAAATTATAAGAAAATATTTTAATGAAAACAATTCTCTCTTTTCTCTAAAAAAATTACGTAATATATTTATACAGAATCTAAAAATTTAATTCATATTAATGTACTATAAAATAATTTTTTATATTATTAATTGGGTATTTATATATTTTTGCACTTTGGAAATTATTTCCATTCAATTTTATTCACTTTTTAGACAGCTAGTGAAATCATTCCCTCATATCATTTTCAAATTCCCATGTTAACTATTCAAACATATAAATTTCATATAAATCCTTATTGTGGATAATCAACATATACTAAAACAATTTATATCTATAATATATAATCATAATTGAATGTTCCTTAAAATAAAAAATCTTTTCCAAACAAACTACAACAAGAATAATAATATTATATTAATCCTTTACACACTTTTTTAACATTGAAATGTAAAAGAAGTTTTGTACCTATGATCAACATAGGGTTAGTGTAACATCCCAGGTAAATAAAGAACATGACATTATCTTATTTACTAGTAATTGTGAATTAAATATTAATTTTACTTTAAAGGGGATGCTATTATTCGTGGCATACCCGATACACAATAATGAGTTTCTATGAAATCTTATGTTTCACACAATACTGAGTCATACTGAAAAATAATAATATAATATTATTATTTTAAATAGTAGTTAACGCCTAGCCATTTTTATGGCGTGAATGAACATAACTAACTACAATATTATTATACATGTTTGTTAATTTTTTTTACATTTATCCAATAAATTCTGAAGCCTTAAAATAATAAAGAATCTAATTTTCAGCATAAATACTCTAATATTCTTTTAATGTCCGATTTATCACCATTTAATGGAGAACCCTATTTTAATATAGTTTTTATAACTTTTTTATTTTATATTTGACCAAATAAAATTCTTATTTAGAATCGGTTCACCAAAATTTACTTTGGGTAATTTTTTTGGTATTTTTATGATAAATTTATTTTTTAACGAATAGTGAAAATATAATATTTTAATTCAAATACACATTTTAATCTAATTTATTTATATGGTTTGATTATCTTTTTAATTGTATTTAATGTGGAAATAAATTATATTTTTACATTTTAATCCAATTTTGGTCATTGATATTAATTTCACATTGAAATTGGACATAAACATGCGCCAATCTTTTTAATAGTTATTATTTCTAAAAAACACGCTACTTATTTTGACAACACGAATTAAATTTAAATTAATTAATGAAAATTCATTGTTTTGAATTTGTTAAAATAGAAAACATTTTTGAATTCTGATGATCAAATATATCTTAGGATGAATGTTTTGTATTTTTTAGAAAAGCTTAAATTTTTTATGAATAGTGAAACCACTTAGTATTGTTAAAAATATTGACATTTTAATTTTAATGAAATTTTACCACTTTAGTGAATGAAATATTGAAAATCGAACATATATGGTTGTTATTAGTAAATAAAATGTTGTTTATTAAGATGAAAATAATTTTTGGTGAATAGTGACTTTTGACCTGTATTTTCCACGGTTAAAGGTAAATAGGGAAGTTCGAGGAAAAAAGAATATCATGATAATAACAAATTATCTTAACACTTTTCATAACCATATTGGATGAGTAATGTCCGACCATGGGAATTTTTCAGTTGATTTTGGGACCCCATGGATCCACTTATGAATGATAGTGAGACTTTATTTAAATTAACATCAAGTAAAGGAAAAAACTGACATAAATAAATATCTTTTAGTAAATCAATTTTTAATGGGGTTAAATAAGTCATATTTTCAACTATAAATATTCATTGGAAGTATAAATAAAATTTCATACTTCATGTAATTTTTTTATAATTTTTAAACATCAAATAAATTTATTTATTAATGACAGAATAATGATGCAGTATTTACCTCATTAATAAATGATTTAAATAAATTAGATTATAAATATTAGCAAAATATACTAAACCTATCCAATTTTTATTGGATTATTTTATTTGGACAATGAGTCATCTTATATTAGTCTTTAATTTGTTTCGGGCCTTTAAAAACCGAATATCATTATTTAATTAAATAATATGTTCACACTTTCTTAGAGAGCCCCTCCTCCCCCTTATTAAAGGACACCACTTTTAGCCTATTCCTCACACCTCTCAAGCCCCTTGGCTCTTCCAAACCCTTCCCGAATAAGCTCTCCAGATCCCCCTCTTCCTCCTAAAAGCTTTACCTTAGGCAGAAGGCATTCCAAGAGGTCCTTTTTGGTTCAATCAAAAAGGAGTTACCCAAATTAAAGGTAATGGTTTCTCTTAAATACTTTTATTTTATTTTACTTCTCCATCCCCCAAATTCTATTTATTAATTTACTTTATTACAACACCAGTATCCTCAATATACTCGAATTTTATTATGATAAGTATTTTAACTACACTAACATACACCTCCATCTAATGGGTTAAGAACAGATTGTTTCCATGGATACAAACTAACTCCTCACGAAATGTTGATTGTTCAAATATCTCCACCCACCTCTCATGGGGTCCATTACGATGGAACTATATTTATATATGATATATATTATGTTTATTTATTCTATATTATTTTTTAATTTTTATTTATAAACATAACATTATGCTTTTAAATTCGTGTAAACACGATAATTTCATTTGAGGAATTGCGGACTACCACCCCTCAATGTGATATGATTCATTCATGACAAACATGGAATGTATAAAAGATTGATTTAATGAAATTATGTAACATAAATATCATATTATAGCATACTGGAATTATAATATACAAATTTATCATTAATTTTTCATTCCTTAAAATTTAAAATAGAAATGATTGTAGCGTTCATGCGTTCGTATAGCTTACTGTCTCCATGAACGATTCATTTCATTTCTTAACTCAAAATGATATGGAATATTATAAATACATATACACTAGATATATATGATATATATGATATATAAACCATTTATATCATTCTGTATATAAAGGACTATTGACCACAAGGACAACTTGTAATTATAAGAAGTCAATTTTGACTCAAGTACCAAATATCGACAAAATGACCATTATTAAATTAAATGATTCCATAATGTTTATAACATGTTATTAATTGATATAAAAATGAATAATAAACTTGAAAAATGTTTCATAATAAAGTATAAATTATGTTATGTTTATTATTCAGTAAATACAAGGAGCAAACAATTCATGTCAGACACGAGGTAAGGTGATTTCTTATCTCACTTTTAATTCTGTGAGATTTCCACTATTGGCCACATATTCATTGCATATGGTGTATTTTTTACTTCCATATGATATATATTATAATGATTATAATCATATTCATGGTATTCTGTGATTCATTTGGTGTTTATTAACTTTTGGTCATATGACTCAATCGATTAAAACATGGTAAAGGGTTTCATCTCACTTCTTATTCCCGTGAGATTCATGCTATATTTTCCACTATCTCATGTTTTGTGGAGTATGTACTTCCCATGATTGTATTATATGTTTAATATAATATAAATTATGGGTATTTAAATCTTCATTATATGATATTTCTTTCATGGGGTGTATGTTTCATAAGTTACCAAATCTGTAAGGGAACCTTTCACCATCCTCTTTTTGAAAAGAATTATTTTCGTTATGACTTTTAATTTACATATTATTATATTGGGATATGTTATTCTATATCCTTATTGATTTAAATTTCATTTCCAATTTATGAGATAACTTTTTTATCTCATCAATTCATTTTCTGAATTTTAAAGTGACGTTGTTAGGCTGTCGAAATTTTTCAAGGGAACTTCTTAACCCAATTTTAATTCTTTGTGTTAAAAGTGTACTTATTGAATATGTCATAAAATGAATATTTGTGAATCAAATGTGATTGTTTTACTCTTAATATACACTACTATTGGATTTATTCACATATTTCACACATAATTATGTAATATATTTAATCTTAATCCAAGTATATAGTATTTATAAGGGGCTTTGTCTCAATTTACATTCCATTGAGAATTCATTGTTGTTATGCACCAATTAAGTTTGATATGGTGTATATATTGTCCTTTGGAATATTATATCATGAATACCTTTATTCTAATGATATTATAAAGTTTTGATTAAATGTTATTCCTCAATTATTTTTATGAAATAATATCTTATTTGGTTAAGAACTACTTAACAAGAATATTATTTTAAATATTTTTTCTTCTAAATATTTCTCATTAATGACATTGTTTTCAAATTGGGTTTTAAGGATTAATTTATAAGGATATTAAAGTTTTAAAATGATAATTCCTTTAAAATATTCAATGTGGTATGGGAGACTTTGATTCAAAAATCACTTTTTAAATGGTTTTTGAATATGGATTGACTATTTCAATATCATGAATTTATTTCATATGATTGCAAATGAAATATTATTAGTGAAATGCCTATATTTGCAACATTTTATGTGTAATGATGGTACTTGGATATTTAACAGGTGGTTACATGATAAACCAAATTATGGGTGGTGCTATGATAAACCAGAACGGGTGGTTACATTATAACCTTCAATGCATTTGGTATCGAAGTTGGCCGTATGGCTATTCCATTTAGTGATATGTCTGTAAGATGACCATATGGTTATTCCACTTAATAATTCTTATATCTCATGTAGACATTACATGTTATGTGTTTTTTATATGGGTTTTATAGTAATATTTTGGTGAAAAAGTGTAAGAAATGATCTTTTATTTAGTTAAGAGTACTTACTACTTCATAAAGGTGAAAAGTATTTATTATAATAAAGTATTCATTGTTTATTTTTTTTAAATAACAGTTTCCCTTCTTTTTGTATCCCTTACTGAGATTTTTATTCTCATCCCAGGATTTTGAAATGTTTCTCACAAGACATGAAGTGTGATAGGGTTAATGACGGGATCAAAGAAAATTCATGCTGTTTAAAACATGGAACTAGACCTATCACATTTCTTCAAGAGTTTTTATATTATGAAACAAATGGAAACTGAGTAAAGTGTCCACTTTGTAATTTTTGAGATTTAATTTAATTGGAATGACCTATCTATCTAAAACACTAAACCTGAAAATATCCTTAATGTGAATTATTCATTTAATTCAAGATTATGTAATGTTTTATGGTCAGGTCATTATAGGTAGGGCAACTGGATAAAAAGATAATACAAGACTACATAGATATAAATATAATTCAATTAAATGACTAATTGACTTCCCATTATTACCTAAAGGAATGGCACTTCTCCATTGATATAATTTATGAAATACATGATCGCCTACCTCGAATGAATGATCCTTACCCTAGTTATCATCATATTTTTTACCTTCTCAGAGCCATACATGTATGTTGTTGTATCGAATTCACCTTCTAATTCATTTTTACAACCAGATATAGTATGATCAAAATCTATTCCCCTACATCATACCAAAATTTTTCGCATTCGACACCACTTTCCATATAATGCCCAAAAAGGTCCCATATGTAAACTAAAATGGATAGTGTTTTCCTAAGAATACAAAATCAATGAACTATGTTGATCCCATATTCTCTAGAAATATATTTGAAAATGAAAAATAATTACTTAAAAGGTTTGGATTTTTCTCTTTCACTATTCATCATATTTTGGATGAAAATATGTACTAATAGTTAATTTAGTTCCAAAAGATTTATGAGGTTGTTCCAAAAATTTAATGTGAACATGATATGATGATTAAATATAATAGAGAGAGAAAAATTGTGTTACCTAGGTATGCCATTTATATATAGTCAATAAATAATATCTGGATGTATTGAACCTAAAATTAGAAATAAATGTATAGAATTATTTAATTGATAAATTATATAATAATTTGTATTGTATCTTCAATATGTCTTCGAAAATACCACTATGAAATAAATTTATATATCTTATCAATTTCACTAAGGAAATTAAAAATATTGAAGTATTATCTCCATTAATTTTCGTTCTACATGAACCATATGACATGACAAGCATTTAATTATATATTTAGAAATATACTCTTTCATACCATCCCACCAATAATAAGTTGGAATATCTATGTACTTCTTTGTGCTTCCAGGATAAATAAAAAACAAAGAACAATGGGATTTAATAAATAAACCTCTCTTCAACATAGAATTAGAAGGCTCATATAATTATTGTCAAAATATCATAATACCTTATTCATCAAAATTTTAAATAATAAACATGACGTTCATAATATGTTAGATATTTTCCTTGAAATTGACTCTCATTTTGTGATTTAATAATTTATATTGAAAAAGTTAACGGAAATGAAACATGATAAAAAATTGGATATCATTACATCAATAACTTTAAGGAAAAAAACCATAAAATCATTAAAAAAGGATTATGTTATAAACATAGAACATTTTATTTTTCATAATTTTGATGAAATAATTAATCATTCACTTTGTAAACAAATCTTGGATATTAATGGGTCATGAAATCATATTCATTGATCTATTACAAACATCTTTTCTATCGCATGTTCAATTCATATTGTTTAAATATATACATGAAACTATTATGATCCCTATATAATTATATCATCACTCCATATAAATGTATCATTGAAATTTTTACAGAAAAAATATAGTATATAATTCTATAACATTTTTTGGGTAAATTAATTCATGATATTTCAATTGATGTGATGCATAAACAAATACATGATCATTCTGTATCAAGAAACTACTATATAAATTTAATTAAGAATAAACGTTGATGAAAAATTTAACACTTTTGGAAGATATGTCCCAAATTATAGAATTTTACGATATTCATTTTGAGTGTATAAAAACATCCATCACAGTTTTTATCCATATGATTCTAACTCCTTTTTTGATGTAACATAGTCCACGGACTAGGCAACTATGAAATTTTTCATATAAATATCAAGTAATAAACCACTAAAAAAAGAACACTATAAAGTGATTTTAATTTTTCTTGATCTTATAAATTGTCAATAACATTTTATGTGAGTTCTATTGTTATTCCATCTTTAGATACTACATGTCTATGAAAATAACAATATTTAACCAAAATTCACACTAACTAAATTTTCCAAAAACTTTATTATATTTAAATGTTTGAAAAGAAATCCATATGTGTATTTCATATTCACATTGAATTTACAAATATGAAAATATCATTAATAAACATAAATATAAACTTATCCATTATCAATAGAAAAAAATCTATTAATATGGTACATAAATATAGAATGTGCATTTGATAACCCAAATAGATAAACCAAAAACTCAGAATGCCTATATATATATTATGAAATGTTTCTATTGAAATTTAATTCCAATTCATATTTATATGATGGTAAACTCTATTTATCAATCCTAGAAAATTATTTATATCCTAGTAGATAATGAAATAAATAATTAAAATACAGAAAAAGATAATTTTTTCTAAACAGTTATGTTATGAAATGTTCGATAATCACTTTAATGTCTCATCAAACCATCTCTTTTTTAACGAGAAAATAGAGGTATCTCATGGTTTATCATATATAAAATGTATCCTTTATATTAAAAATCATATAATGATATAATGAATCATTTTCATATTTATTAATTCGAATTAAATAGTTATATAAATTAAAAATATTATGCAATTCTTAAAAATCAAAAAGCAAATAGTTTTAACTAAAAAAATTATTTTATATTTTAATTTCAAATTTCAAATATAAACTATAGAATTTTAATATAAAAAAATATTTCATATTTTAAATAACCATATAAGAAATAATATAAGGTGAAATTTTGGTATTTTTTAGAAAATTTTAATTTTTAATAAATGGTGAAAATATTTATTTTTTAAAAGATATATTTTATTTTCAATGAATTAATTATTTTAAAATTACCTTTATCTAATTAATAATATTTAATGTAACATATTAATTTTATAATTTTATTAAATCTAATTAATTTATTTTTTAATAAACTTTATATTGGATTTTAGTATGTATTTTTGGTTTAAAATTTGTATTTTTTTGAAAACTAATATAATTTCTATAATGTTTATCAATATTAAATTAATAAAAAATTCATCCAAATGAAAAAAAAATTAATAATATTTATATATTATATCATTATAAATATTTATTTATCTTCATATATTGTTTATTACTAGTCTTATAGTTAATTTAAAATCATATATTTGTTTAGAAATAATCTTCTTGAAAAATTCACTTCTTGAAAACCGACTTTTTTTGTCACTTGAGTGTGTTTAATTTTAAATAAAATTCTAAAAAATAAGAAATTTTGGTTTCTACTCAGCCTCCACTACTGTACTATAACCTTGATTACCAAATCTCTTCTTTAGGTAAGATTTGGAGCGAGGGATACTCTGAGGTTTGAGGAAAGAGGTTTGGTGGACATTGGATTTTTAGGTGCCTTTGAAGCTGGTTCTTATTGCTGGGGATACATTCTCTATTTCAATAATTTCAGTTTGGGGATTCATCCTGAGGTTTCAATATTAGGTTTCCTTCCTTGGATGCTCAACCTTTCTCTAATAGAGTGTTCCACCACTCCTCTTCGGGTCAGTTTGGGAGTTATCGATACATGGGGGTTTTGGGTCTTTAGTTCGACGGTTGTGGAGCTTCTCTTTTAGGGTATCATCGCTGGCTTCCTTTAGGGTTCCTACCAGAGCTACGCTTCCTTTTGAGTATTAACTCCTAGTCCTCTTGTTTTGGTTTCTCTTGGTTTCTATCCTTGTTTTGATTTATCTTCTGTTTTTCATCCTTAGTGGAGGTTCGTACTCTTCGATGGAAATTTTGTGTTCTGGTGTAGGTCATTAGTGGCTAGATATTGGGATAGTGGTGATGGGAATTTGTGTTTTGGTGCGATTTATGAACAGTGATGATGGTGTACTTATAGATCAGATCCATATATGATGTTTGGTGCTGATTGTGATCATTGGTGAATTGGATGATAGTTATTATGTTTTTCACGGTAATGGATCGATGTGATGATGGTTCAGTGGTGTAAGGATAAGGTCTGTGGTATGATTATTACAGAGTCGCATGTAGTTTTTTTATTTGACGGTGATGAAGAGAGATGAATGTGGAAGTGTTGGGTTACATGAAGTGGGCCACAAATGGCATGTGACTGGCGATTTTTACATTTTGAATGTTGAAATTTGTAATCTGAAGATTTTTGGTCATGAATTTATGGGTGTTTGCAATTAATGGGTTATGATTTATTTCTGGTTGGATTTATGGTGGGTTCACACTTAAACATATATAGTGTCATTAGAAAATAAAAAAAATTATGTATTATGGTGATTGTTTAAAATACCTAAAATCAATTTGTGTTATTAAGAACCTACAATAATGCGTTTCTTAATTCCATCCCAATGTCTAAGAATACATTTATTATAATAAATACATCTAATTAATGCTTTTGGTGCTAACAAATGGATGATTTATGAAGAAGTGGTATAATGTTTAACCAGTAATTTTAATTTCATTTATTCATCCTACTCAACAAGAAATAAAGAAGTTACTATTATATATTTAAAATAGAATATATCAAATATTAATATGTTGTTATGTTAATTTGAAAACCTGAATATGTCTCATCTTCTATCAAGTGGTTGAGGAAACAATTATTTGTGTGTTCAGCTGACTAACACCTTATGAACTGATGTCATTAATTTTCCATCATCACATCTAATATATTTTATAATGTTCGATGTAAATAATATATAGGATATTTGTGATATATATATATATATATATTATATTTTGTATACCATCTTTCTTATCATTCAATGAATGATATGATAACATCACTTGGGTGTACTTTGGACTGCTACCTCACAAAAAGATGTGATGGTTTTTTCAATATAATGTTAGATACATTATCATAACTATACATTTAATAAATATATGTGATATAAATTAAATTATTATTATATTCAGGAATTTGTTTTCATTCCTACATTAAAAAATGATAACACTGATCGTGAGTATGTGTCGACCAGGACCACCGCAAAGAGATGTGACTATTCATACCATGGATGATATATATATATATACATATCTATATTTAATGTAATATTATTTTATTATTTATATTTCTGTCATTCTAGAATTCTAAAATTTAATATAACTTACTTCCAGTTTTATCATCGTCAAATTGAATTGTTACCCATGTATATGTACAACATACCATCTATATGATCATATTATTGTTCATTTATCAGAACCATATTTCATATTTTTTTAAAATTATACTTAATTAATAAAATTTATCATTATTTTATGGTATATTTACGGAGATGTGGAAAAATGATGTCTCTTACAATAATCAAACTATTGAATTCCGTTTAGGCATATAATTCAAATATCATCAAATTATATAACATAAAATTAATTGATAGAATATTTTTATATAATATGTTAACAATTAAAACAAAATAAATAATAAACATTCAAAAAATTTCATTATTGTCAATAATTAACGTATCTATATTATTCATGAAGATGAAAAATGTACCTGACTCATTGGACTCGATATAAGGAACTTCTTCTCAATTTCCTTTCAATGAGGAATATTGGGATGGTTTGAAAATATATTATTATATGAGATATATACACATCCCCTATTATATGTTATTTAATTAATTTATTAATTATCATGATTTTTAAGGTTCTCAGTTTTATTCACACTTTTGGATTATGATTCAAGTGTTTACAAAGTGTTAAAGTGATTTTCATTAAAAAAAACTAATTTTTAATGCTTTTCCATAAACTCAATTTTTATCCAGGACACTATTTTAGAAATTATATTAAGAATAATAATTTATCTAGATGATATTTTTAAAAAATCAAAATTATTTACTTTATTCAATTTTTTTAAAAAAACAATCTTTTTATGGAATGTATGAATTTCATTAAAACAGAAATGTGAATGTTGTATTTTAATGTATTTGGTGATAATGAGATTTTCGTCCATCATAATAGTGATTTCATATTTGACTGCCTTTACATGACTACATGTTTTATTTATTGGATACCCCTCATTCCATTTTTCATGGTTTTTTGGTATCGAATTTTTTGTTTAAAAAACTAGTTTGAGATTCAAATTTTTTTATACGAGTTTAAAATACTTTTTTAGATTTTTTAACATGATAAAATTAACTAATAAATATTTTATTTATAATTATATACATGATACATAAATTAGAAATAGGTGAGCCCGATATAACTTCCAATAATGGATTACACACATAATATCTCATGGATAAGCCCGATATAAGTTTTAGGATATGTGCATCCAGAAGACACGGGGTAAGACTAAAATATATTATATGATTGGTCCACCTGGATATAACTGGGTGATCTTGAAATTAAATATTTAATGGGAGAACCCACAATGATCTCTTGTTTATTGGATAAATTTGAATGCCTTAACCGGAATTAATGTGGGAGTTACTAGAGGGTTTCAGGTATGAATTTAATTGGGCTCCCATTATTTCTAACATGGGTACAATATGGGTTATGATTGAGATAGTGTATGTTTTAGAAATTGGTATTGATTTTTTAGGTATTGTATCTAATGATATAATTTGGGAATAACTTTTGTGTATTTTTCAAGTGAAAATTATATATTTCTCTCTTTCAATGAACATTGAGATAGAGGTAAATAAATTAACAATTGTCATATATTTTGATTGGTCTAATGTTTTTTATATTATTTATGTACTATATTGAGCTATTAGAACTCATCACAAATTTCAATTTCATATTCAAATGGTTCAAGGTTGGGTAATTAAGAATAAGATAAATTATATTTGTGATGAGTAAGATCAAGGTAAGTTACTTCATCTAACTTTATATTAATTGAGGTATATTATGATGTTATGCTCTAATATTTTGTCATGAGTTGTACATATAAACAAATTGACATGTTATTTCATGAATTTATCTTTTATTCTGATATTTATTATTATTTTAGTTATATTATTACAAGTTGATTATTATTGAAAGGTATCAAAACTAGTTAGGAACTTATCTTTCTAAATATAAACATTTAATTTTTTCCCCCAAACTCTATTTTTCATCCACACCCATGATTTTAAAATTATTTTATAAATGAAATTATATGAAATTGACTGTTTTATAGATGGATGGTTATGAATTCATTTAAATGTTTTTCAAAATAGAATATTTATATGGAATGATTTAATTTATTTATAAATGAAAATAATAAATGTTTTATATTACTGTATGCATTGATAAAGGCTTTTTCGAAAATCATAACCATTATTTGAAGTATAGATTCTTTTAAAATATTTTCTTTTACATTCAAATAAAAACTATTTTTTAGGAATTTTGTTATTGAAAATGCGGTTGAAAATTTTATTTTTTTTTCAAAATGGGGTTTTCAAATAAAAGATTATCTTGATATATGAATGTTACATAAATATTACTAAAAATAGAGTTTTTAAAAATATATTATAAAAAATGTTCATGAATATTATTTTCTATTCATGAGATTGTAATTGATTAGTATATGATAAATATGTTATCCTAATATACCTTATATAATGGGTTCATCGAGATAGTGTTGGATGACCATAATATAGCTTATATGATTTGTGTACCTAGATAATTCTACATTTCATTAGGGAATGAGCTTTATATTTTTATGAAAGAAGGGGTAGTAAAGACATGGAACATTTTCTATTGCATTAGAATAGTATATGGTTTCACCCATTTTATAAGCTATATTGAGCTCTCCCTTTACTATATAATTAAATCCATCATATAAGCAATATCATCGTCACTTGTTTCATATATAATATTCATGTTGCATATCATAAATAATTCATCTCATTCTTTCACTTTTTAATAATAAAATATGTAGAACAATATTTTAAACTCATATCTAAATTTCATTTGGATATATAAATACAAATTTCATTTAAAATAAAATTTTAAATTAAAAAAATAACTATAAAGGTTCTTATTTGAATAAAACATGATTTCTTTTAATGTATTCTAAACATTGGAAAATAGTTTTAATGGAGGGAAATGACATTTTCACCATTTACATTAAAATTGAATATTTCTTTTTTTATTTATAATGAAATTATAAAATTCTATAAAAAATCCAAATATTTGAATAAAATTTAAAGAACGAGACCAATGTAATTTTATAAAACACTCTATAAAATATAATTCCGTTATTTGTTTAAAACATTGGAATGGATGAATGAAAGAGTTTAATATAAATCATTAAATGAGGGTTTTTAATAAATATCATTTGACACTCTTGAAACATTTGATTCGTAATCCCAAATAAAGAAGAATAAAAAAATAATTAAATATAATTATAATGGAGGAATTAATGAAATTTAATTTTAATTTGGGTTGTATATAATTTTCATAAATGATTATGTGTTTGTAACATATAAAAATTTATCAAAGAATGGTAATTGAGATGAGTCACCTTACCTCATGATTTAGTTTATATAAATGGACTTTTTTCCTATATAAAACAATTAATTTAATTAATTAATTTTGAAGATACATTTTCCATTTTTATTACTCTTTTTTTAATTAATTACCATGTTACATACCTTTATTTGATCAATTATGTTTACTCCAGTTGTTTTGATGACACTCATCTTATGTGTCAAAAATGACTTTATTGGGTTGACTATGGTAAAAGTGGAGATTATTTAAAAATATATTCAATATTAATCATGAAATATTTGCAATTTTTATACTTAAATTATACATTTAAAAATAATAATAAAAGATGTTATGGAAAATTAAATGTATTATAATCGTGGTGATGTTAGGTCACATGGGTAACATTTTAATTTTTTAATGATCATTATAGAAAGAAGGTAAGTAATATTTTGTCAATATAGAAAGATAATCACATCATAATACCTTTATATTTCCTGAAATAAACTTATATATATCATCCTTCTGATTTAGTAGTGAATATAATGTCACATTACTTCATATATGTTGGGGTACAGATGTAATCATGAACTCTATTACCGTTATTTATTATTGAAACAAAAATGATAAATTATCTTTAAAAACGATAAATATTCCATGAATAGAAATATTATTACCTTCATATCATATATATTTATCAAAATTAACCTTATTACCTTCCATTTAAAGTTTTAATGAAAAAAATAATAACATCACTTTGTGAGGCGATGGTCTTATATACACCCAATTCAGATTATCATATCCCACATGGTAAAAAATTAGAAAGTTACATCCGATTTCATAACTCAAAAATTATGATTATGTTACAAGTATCATATATATAATTTATTTTCATCTTTGTAAATATTTTTTACAAGTGATGACAGAAAATGAAAAACAATGTTTTGCGAGGCAGTAGGCAACCACGCACACAAATGATAATTTCATATCCCATTTGAAGGAAGTGGAGATAGATTTAGATTATATAACTCATACCAAATTTCCTAAATTGTTTCTTTTAATTTTTTTTTGATAATTCATATTTTAAGGGTTAAATGGGAACCCTTACATGACCCGTATCCCCATGGAATAAGGTGAAAACATAAATCATTACATGAAGATAATGGTATCAGACCTCACACAATTGAAACAACCCCTCCCAAGCATCTGAATCTTGAAGGCACCAAACTCCCCACCTCATATGGCTGATCTAGTAATATTTCCCTATGAAAATAAGCATGGTTCCTGGTCCCAATGGTATTTTTCATACCCTCTCAATCTTCCAATTTGGTTAGTTATTCACTAGTGGCTTCTATTTTTCCATGAATCCTCATTGGTTCCTACTCCAGTGTGGTCTGATCATGCTTCTTGGTTCTTTCTATATCCTAAGATCTATATAGCTCGAAGTCAATTGGTGGCTCATATGCCATATACCCCAAAGGACCTATAGCTCAAAATCTTCTGGTAGATCAAAGTCTCTACGACTCATAGGCCAAAATCAGTGTCTAGAAGGCCCAAACCATGTGAATAGTGTTGGATGCTACAATATAGAACAATAAATTCTAAAGTGCTTCTAAAGTAATTGGGAAATTCACCCCCACCCAGATTTGATCCTTGGTATCTTTGATGTCATGTAAGATCATTACCACACATGTACATGCTCATTTAAATTTATATTATTTAATTATAATAAAAATATTTATGTATTTGGAACACACAATGATTATTATATAGTCTTAATTTACGAAAATTTGATGGTGGTGGAATAATAATTAAATAATGTAAGGTAAATAATGAAACATATTCTTCCGAACACCCCCACATTTTTGCACTGAACTCCTTCATAATATGGATTTATGATCAAACCAATTCTTCTATGACTCATAGATAAATATAATAATTTTATTTTGTTAACTATTAGAATATCCAATGGTCTTAGAATGTGTTAATTTTCGAAGTCATTAGGTGGACTTTTATAATTAAGGTGAGTTACACACATTTAAATTTTGAATATAAAATGTTGTACCCACATTTTTTCCATTTAGAAAACCCTAATAATATAGGTCACAATATGGACAATTAATATATTTTATGCAAATTTTTATGTCATTTTTACCCTTATAATTTTAGATTAAACCCTGATAAATTTTTTTTTACATTAACTCCAGGAATCAAATTTTTCACTTTTACTTATTCATTATGGAGGAAAATAAATTTGATCATATTAGATAAAATATTTTTTATTAAATATATGGAAATTTTTTACCAAATTATATCCACATATATTGTAAGATTTAATTTAAAATTAAACCCGCAAAATAGATGAAAAAATCCTGGTTTTAAGAAGTGTATTTTTAAAGAGAAATATCATTTTAAAATAAGTATATGATTAATGATAATAATTTTTTTTATAATAATAAATGTTTATTAATATATAATATATAGATTTAATAAATATAATTCCTCATTAGAGTTGTTTCAGAATGTTAAAATGGAAAAAAATATGGAAGCCCAAAAATGAACTTACACTAAAATCTAATATTATGTTGAGTCAAAATAAATTAAGTATGTTAAATATGACTAAATAATGATAATGTGACATTAAAATATATTTAAAATATAATGGGGATTTTCTATTTCTAAATATAATGATAAGAACTGAATTATTTTTTTAAAAAAATAGTATAGTTCACTAATCACTAAAAAATCAATATTTTCTAAATATCCTTAAATTTTACCCAATGTTAATTTTGATTGTAATGGTTTAAAATGAAATTAATTATTTATAATTGAAATTCAATAATTTTGAAATAACAATTTTAAATAAAAAATATTATAAATTAGTTTAATTAATATTTTATTAATTTAAAAATATACATAATATTTTTATAATGAAAATAATAATCCAATTCAAATGAAAACACATTAATATTATATTTTTTATCATTACCTAAGTACTAAAATCTTTCTCTATTTTTTAAATTTTTTTCTCTCCATTTTATAAAAATAATAAAATGTGTGGATATTTGTCCCTCATATCATTTTCTATCACCTATATTGATTATTAAAAGATACAAGATTTCCCAAAAAACAAAACCGAGTGAATTACCTATTTCTACAACACATTTTCCCTATAGTAAATAATATTAATAGTATATTCCTCATACGAAAGTATCTATTCCAACAAATCTACATCAGAGATAAAAACACAAGATGAATGTAGAAACATTCTTCTATAATATTGAATCATGAAAATCATTGTGCAACTAGGATTGACATAGAGGTAAATCCACAAAAAATGAAACTAATCTAAATTTTTTTATAATTTCTTATATTCCAATTATTTTTTTTAAATTATTCTTACTAAATTTTAAAAAAAATTTCCATGGGTGGTGCTTTGAGAAGGACTTGAAAACAAAACTCAAAAGAAAGTAATTTCCTCTATTTATATGCATATCCATTCATCCTTTTCTATAATTAACCATTCTAATCATACAATGATATTACATTTTAAAATATTAATACTCTTTATATAAAATAATTTTCCATGAAAAAATAGTATAGGTCTATTTCCTTTGGAATGTTCTACAAAAAACAACTAGATAATAAAATATGTATATTGTATCCCTCTATTTTCCTTTATACCTAGTACCATTATTAATAATATATTACTAAATACCATACTTTATATCCAAGGGAATATAAGTATAAGAAAAGGGGGAGCTCAGATTATCAGTAATGTTAAACAGGTGAGATATTAATGGTCACATAAGAATAATATGATAATAATGGTATAAAAACCAAATCATAACATTTAAACACCACACACTACATATCCAAGATCACAATAATAATAAATGGAATATATATTGGAAATTATTAAGACATATATAATAATCGAATCAAATAACATTAATAACATATTATTAACATGGCCATATGACATAGAATTATGGCATACACTATAACAATATGATGTTTTTATGAAATATTTTCATTGAATAATTTTTATTCTTCAGTTGCTATCTTTTCACACAATCAATATTTTAAACAAACCATGAGATTCTCATATTATAAAATTAATATTATACACTAGTTGTTAGGTTAGCGGGAATAATTATTACCAGACTATGAAAAGGTATTGTGAATTCTTTGCCTATAAATTATTTATCAAAAATTAAAATTAGATATTTGTATTCTTTAGTAAATAACATTTTGTGATGAAATTAATGAGATTTACATTTTTCATATACTTAATAAATTGTTAATAATATTAATACAATTGATATTTTAGTCATTGACTTTGAATAAAACTTTATTTGATGTATAAAAACCTATTTTTATTAAGTTTAATTATACACCATTGAATGGAGAACCCCTTTTAAATTTATTTTTTGACACATTAATAATTTTTATATGAATAAATAAATATGTTATTTTAATTTGGGGTATTCAAAAAAAAATTTCTTTAATTTCAAATATTTTCTAATAACTTTCATATTTTGATGAATAGTAAATAAAATAAGCTAAATTTTAATTGAAAATAACATTATTAATTAAGATAATTTGTATAGTTAAATTATATTATTCATTGGATTTAATGTATAAATGGAACAAATTTTGGCTATTTTATATAATTTTAGTCAATGGAATTAATTTTACATTATATTCAGAGGTAAAAAAAACTACATTCCTTTGAAATATTTAAACTTTTAAAACTAGTTTTCTCATTTCAACAATGGGATTAATTATAATTTAATTATTACAACATATATGTTTATAATTTTAAGAAATGGAATTTATATTTACAATTATTACATCCAAATTATTGTAATATAGTACTTTTTTTTGGAATTATGAATAATAACTTTTTGAATTATTTTTATTATAATAGATATAGGTAAATCAGGTAATTAAAGGGGAAAAATATTATAACATTACTTTCACACCTGTAAAAATCTTATTGGATGACTAAATTATACCCTTATAATCTATTTTTTTAAATTGAATCAATATATTTCCACTTACCATTGATTATGACATGAATGTAAAAAAAATTAATAAATGTGACAAAATGTCACAATCTCATTTTATAAAAGTTTATTAGTTTTAATATTTAGATAACCATGAGTAAATATCAACTATTTATTGTATATGTAAATATTAAAAAATTTCCTACATCATATAATTTTTTTTATAATTATTAAGGATTAAATAATTACCATTATTGATGACACAATAGTGATGTAGAAATTATTTTATTAATAGAAATATCGAACAAATAGATTTAAAAATATTAAAATAAATGTCATATGAACTTATTAATGTGCTCCACAAATTTTATTGGGGACTATGACATATTATTAGTGTATTTAATATTTAGTTTTGTGTTTATATTCTTTGTAGATTATATTTAAAGTAAAATAAATGAATAGTGTCAAAAATGACATTATTGATATTTTATAAAAGTCAAATTTTATTAAATTATTTAAAAATTCTTAAAAATATTTAAAACTATATATGAGTGATTATATGTTCTACAAAGTCATAAAAACCATTTATGGTAAATTAAAACCACATAAGTATATATTTATAACCAATATTTTGTTTAGAATATTATTACTAGAATTAAAATTAAATTGAATAATTAAGTGTCAAATAAAAATAAATGGTTTAAATTGAAAAAATAACTGGTAAAAACATTATTGGTTGATGATATTACCACCCTATCTCATCCCATATTCTAAATTATGTCATTTTTTGAGGTTTTTTTTGTAAATAACCAGAAATGTCAAAGAAATTTTTTTCATAAATACTTTGGAATTTTACAAGTCTGCAGTTTCTGACGGCACTTGATTTTGAGGCCCAGTGTGCCCAGAATGAATTTCTGATGTTTTTTCAGGTACATTCCGTAAACGTACGTGAAAGTTTTTCTATCTTTTGAACTGGTTCTCATAATTGAAATATGAGGTCATCGATGAAATCGCAACGCCGCTATTCTCTTAAGGGGGCCTTTTCCACAGTTGCATTTAATGTGGGTTGACAGTTAATTTTTGGGAATTTAGAATAAAATAAATAAAATTTGTGGAACACAATTTTATTTATGGTAGTTAGTTAATTCCTCTCAATGGGAGTTAGAGGTGGGGTCCAGACCCACATAACCTCCCATGACAGGATATTTGTGAGGTGTGTACCACACGAGCCTGACCTTTTCATCTCCCCATAACTCTCCCTAAACCCCTTGTTTAATTCTTGACAACTCTCTTCATTAATTGGTAGACTCTCCACCTTCCACATGGTCATTAATATGAGAACACCTTGAATTTACTATTTTGAACTCCATAAATTAATTAATTACCTTGGGAGGATTTGAATCATTTTGAAAATGCTTGGAATGTTTATTAAAATAGGGGGATCCTTAATATAATATTTTCTTGACAGATAGTTTGGGGTGGAACCTTTGGATGATTAGAAAGGAAAAGTGTTCTTTTACCGATGAAGAACACCTCCATCGAAAACCCCTCCACGACTTCTCGTACCTCCTCCTCCTCCAACGTTCGCAGGATGACACCGTTATTCCATGATGCCCGACTACCGCGATGCTCTTCTTCCATGGCTCGACGACGTGCGACGTCAATTTTGAGGTAGGGGTTTGTATAATTTTAAGTGAATAATTTGTACCCCGTTTTTTGTTGGTTTCCTTGGAATAACCTTGGCTATTTATTACCATCTAACGCGAAGGGAGTGGGCCGAACGAACACGGACCAAGGACCCCTCCGATTGTTCTTGGATACTTTTGTGGCGATAATGAGAGGTAGTGGCAATGAATGGAAGCAACGGTCGTTCACCAACAACGTGTGAAAGAACCATGGGCCACTCGGCCAATGAAGAACGGGCTGGCTAAGCCGTCCGGACCAAAGAAACTACGGGGCCATAAGGGTGTTGTGCTATGGAGGACCATGATCCGCATTCCACAGGCCGTATTGGCGGAGAACTGGCTGGCTCGTCAGTCGGCCGGGTGAAGATGCCACGGCACCTGACGGTGTCGTGCAGCAGGATAGCGGCCAGCCCATGCAGGCTGCTTGCGTCAAGAAGGCCAGCCTGCTTTGGTCGGCCGGCTGGGAAGTCGGCGTCGCCGGTTCGAGAAAGCACCCCCTGCCCTTAGACCACTCGACCGCTCTGGACTAAGCCGCGCCCAACCGGACCGGGCCGCACGATACACTGGGCTGGTCTAACCCTATGCTGGGTCGGACCCTCCAACACCGGGTTGACCTGACCCGTCGGCCCACTAGGCATAATGGGTTGGTCCCGTTTCCACTTAAACATGAATAACTTTAAGACCGAACGTTCGATCGATGCGCCGTATGTTGAACTAGGACCCTTATGACAAAGAGGGCCTTTTCGATATTCTAAGTGAGTTTTGGACGACTTTGGAAAATTTCCGGATTTGAAACAAGCATATTTTCAGCCGGGTCTCTCAAATGGAAAAGCCAATAACACTCAGACCGGGCGTCTGATGGATTCGTCATCTATCGCATTGGGTTTCATTTGATGAGAAGAAACATCGGGATAAATAAACTCTGGAATTCGTGATAGTTGATTCATCGACCCCTTGTCATGAAGAGAGGACCCTCCGAGAATCGAGTGTCCTGTGTGAGGGATCCCTAGAGTGACTACGACTATGATGAAAACTATAATGGAATCCTTCATGTGTTCGACAGCGATGGAAACTGTACTGGAATCCTTCATGGGTTCGATAGCGATGACAACTATACTAGAATCATTTGTGTGTTCAGCAACGACAACAACTGTACTGGAATCATCCATGGGTTCTTCAACGACAAAAACTGTACTGGAATCCTCGGTGGGTTAGACAGCGATGAGTACTATTCTTATATCCTACATGGGTCCGACTGTTTCGAATTATTCTCTTGTATCCTGAGTGGGTCAGGCAGAGTAACAGTTCTAGTATCCTATGTTTTTCTGACATCTTAGCGGGTCTAGTATCCTACGTGGTTCCAATAGCTTTGATGAATTAGTGACTAAATCTGATAATCTTTATCACTTTACAAAATATGTATACCTGTGTGATCTGAGTCTTGATTATCATTCATTATCATCTATGTGATTGAATTATTTCTTGTGTAGACTGAGTTATACTTGGGATCGAGAGTTAGAGCTGAACTGGGATTGATGACTTAGGTATATGTATGGGTATATACCTAAGTAGATATGGTTGATACTTCATGATTGTATCTTTTCTGTGTGGTTTATCCTTCATGGATTCTGGGAGACCTTCAGGGGTCTTGGGGTCCCTACTTTGTATCGTTATACTCACCCATGCACGGGAAATGCCCACACTACATTGTGTTGGATGCAGGCATCAGATAAAGCTGATCATGGTAGAGGATTGTAGAGATGGATGGTACTGGGAGGTGGACCACTTGGTGAGACATAAATGGAGTAGACGGACGTACATGTGGTGCTAGGGAGACTATTTGTACCCACCCTTCAGGTGGGATTCCCAAAAGATGACTCGGTGGTTGTTGTTTTACTTTACTGTAGTTGTACTAGTTTTTCAGTTGTAATGTACTTTCAATTGGGTTTGTATTCTGGACCATTTACCTTTCATCAATTACTTTTGTATCCAGTATCACTTTGTGCTTACATCTGTTACACACTCTGTTGTGTTTTTTACTATTATAAAGGCAATGCCTTCACTTTTATTGGGATTTCCACCTTTGGTGCTAGTCACCAGCCCCTGGCCTATGGAAGGTGGGATTGGGGTAGTCACGGGATGGGCCCCGAGGACGAGTCATGACAAATTGGTATCAGAGGAGTCGGTTCTACAGCAGAACTCATGACTCTAATCATTTCTTTCTATAAAGAAAGAGTGTTAAGAGTATTGAGTGTTATTTTCAGTCCTCTGAGTTCAGTGTTGGTGCGCTAGTCGATGTATCCATACACCAGGACCCTGACCCCTGATTTCCAACTCAGTGGGCGAAAACACTGATTGCATATTTGATTCAAAATATTTTTTTGTGATTACTTTGAGTCAGCTCATCAGGTATACTATTTTGACGGTGGAACACCTGTATCTTTTCAGGATGGCCCCACGAAGGCAGCCATCTACGGTTATGACTCGCGTACGAGATGGCATCCCACCGAGCGATGATCCCTCGGTGCAAGGCCCCATCATAGTGGAGGCAACAGAGGTAACACTACCCGCTGGGCCACTGATACCACAAGCCCCAAAATCACAGAGTGAACACCGCCTGAGTGCGTTGCATGAGTTCTAACAACAGAGGCCTCTGTTGATTCAAGGCGAGACATGTTTTCATATTGTCGGGTGATGGATGGACGTTGTAGCATGAATTTTCCACACAGTTGGGACACCTGATGACTTGATGGTGTACCTAGTTATTTGTCCCTTTCTGGGAGCAGGTGAGAGGTGGTGTAGCCATATGCTCCAGTTTTACGATGAGGAGACTCTAACCTGGGGAGACTTTGAGGGTCTTTTCAGGAAAGAGTTTGTACCGATGACTCTATACTCTGTGCATGCTCAAGAGCTACTACTCCTACCGTAGGGCTTTCTGATAGTATTCGAGACATCAGCAGCAGGAAGTACGAAGATGAAAAGGGGAACAAGCATGTTAGATCAACAGTTTGACGAGTGCGGGGCACCCGAGGCCGAGGGAGCTCAATACTAAGGGGGGGTTTTCCTTTAGGGAACGAGGTCACAGAGTACGTCACAGTCCGACTCCCCGCACAGTTGATCAGAAGGAATTGGCGGAGCCACCGAGACAGAGGCAACGACATGAGCAAGAAGCAATAGTTGAGCGGTGGACGAGGTAGTGGAGTAGGTCCTTCAGCGGATGGTGATCATAGTCACTGAGCACTAATACCACCACCACCCTTAGACGGTTCTCCTCGAGCTCCAGGAGTATGTGGATAAGAGTGGAACTAGATCCAGGCATAAGGGAATTTATTCATGAGGATTCTATCTTTGTTGTTTTCGTTGTTTGTGGTTGTTTAGTGTCTTTGTACTATGTGCTGCAGTAACAAACGACACATTTCCATGTGATGTTTTATTCCCTACCATTTTATGTGGTTGATACTGCGAGGTTCCAGTTAAAACCGTTGACTTGACCCTCACATTTGAGATTCTTACTGGAGAATACCCAATGACCACACACTGCTACCGACAGTGTTACTCGACCTTGGAGACGAGAGTAATAGTTGGATCTCTTGGTAGTGGCGTCGAGGCCTTATGGCATCATCCATGGCATGAAATAGTATCCTTCATGTCAAGCTTGTCTATATTAGGAAAATAAAGTTGTTCATCTTGAGGATGAGACCAGATTTCTCTTTTCGGTAATGGATAAATCTTAGCAGCTAAAAATAGGTCTATCAGTTTAATTATCGTTGGCACAATTAGGGTTGGCACAATTAAATGACACAATTAATTGTATTGTGGTCGTAGAATTAAATGTCAAAATTAATTTTATTACATTAACATAATTAAATGGGAGGATTCCATGGGACTTCCCCACATTAAAGAGGGGTTCTGGTGGTCCCCACAACTAGAATTCAAATTGGGGGTTTTCTAGTTCGGGTGGTCCCCACCCCAATAACTCAAAAGGAGGGGTTTCAAAAGAAAAAGAAAATTTTAATTATTTTAATTTTATTCTTCCCTAAAAAACTGAAAAACTATCTTCTACCCTAGACCGACTATGGTCGAGGTGAATATCTGCATAAGTGAATATCAGGGTTGCGAGTTCAACGGTGCCCTCAGATTTCAATTACAAGCACTGGTTCAAAAGTTACAAGAACCCGCTCGCACGTTTACAGAATTTACTTAAAAAAGATTAGAAATTCATTCCAGGCACACTAGGCCTCAGAATAACACACCGTCCATTTTCTAGGACATGTATTATCCCAATATACCATAAAAAGTATACATGGAATTTCTGGGACATTAATGTTTGTTCAATTTTATAGATATTAGATCAAAACGATTCCCAAAATAATAAATTGGGTAAGTCATAGACATAAAACTACTAAGTGTTTTAGTTGAAATTGGTTATCTTATTATTCTAAATGTTTTCAAAATTTAGTTATATTGGATGGATATAATCATTTTCAGAAATAGAATGGTGTATTGATGTCATTTTCTATTACTACATTTTATGTTAGACCAGTAAATAAAGTGATTATTAGTATGACACATGTTTATTTGAATTACACTGATGGAATTTTTTGACTATATATATTTTAATTCCTTTATTTTTTGGAAATTGTAATGTAAAATGGTATTATCAACATAATTAATGAAGATAACCATTCATTAGAAAGCCTCATTTGGGTATATTAATGGTTTTTTATGAATCTCATTATTGTTATAACTGGAATGTGGTTTCCTATAAATTGTATTAAACTCTTTATAGTTAAGTATTATGTTATTCATGGTATATATCATATTTCAATTTTTTATGATAATATATATTTCAAATCCATGAATTTTTTATTCAATGATATCATACAATTAATAACCTACCCATAGATGAAATTTTTTTTAAAGATATAACTTATTATTACCATATTATATTATTGAGAAGGGAGAAAATTTTGAAATTAGAGATGTTCCCATAGTGGTGGAATGATGCTACTAGGGATGAGCCTACAAGGGGCTCTGAGCATTCTCCTCCCCCCTTTGCCGCCTCCCTCACCTAGGTTTTTCTTGGCACCTTCTTCCTCGTACTTGGTGGGTTTCGGGGCAGCAATCCTTGGTTGCGACGTAGATTTTGTGGACTCGTCTCTCTCATTCTTTTGCACCAATGCTTACCTCAACTCACCTAAATCCTTTTCCACCGGATAGGGTTTCCAAAGGCGGAACGGTGCTGGTTCACGGCCGAGGTCTAGATTTTGCATCATGGGAGTGTCACCTCATTTTCATCATGTGCTTTGTCTGATTCATCGTGATCTCCGCGTGCGACTGGGATGTCGGTGATGGTCTTTGGATTTCAGCGGGTCAACGGGGTGCTGGTGGTGCCTTCCATTTTTTGTTTTTGGAATTAGTATTTAGTTTTGGGTGCATCTTGATTTGTGCATCGGCATTGATTCATGTTTTGGTGGAGGTTTTCGTGATTGTTGGATGTATGATCTTCAATATTTGCTTCACTTCTATTTCTGGTTATTTTGGCTACTAATTTGGATAGGCTAGTGGAAGATTGATGTTGGATTTTGGTCTTTATGCGCTTTTGTTTCTGGATTTCATTCTTCTAGGTTGAGCTGTTGGGGTTCAATTGATTGGATATACATTTTGTGTTTATCAGTGATGGTGGTGTTGTGTGTTGTTTGTCAGAAGTATTTTAAGTGATGTTTTTTCCATGGATACGATGTTTTGGTGCTGTTTTCAGTGTGAGAGGATCTGAGCAATAAGTTTTTATGAATTTTGGATGCTTCTCCCAGACATTCCACCTGGATTTTTTCCAAACTATGATTAGAGGAGGTGATTTCATCATGTTGGACCTTTCAAAATTGGTAGTTTGAGAGGGTATAGCTCTTCCATCGGTTTCGGGCCCGTGCACCTCTGCACGGGACTGCTTTCTGAATTTTCACGCATTAGTGGAGGTTCGATACTGATGATGATGCCGGGGGGGGGGGGGGGGTATTTCTTAGTATCATTGATTTGGGATTTGACATTCTTTTAATGTTGATATTTTTATGTCCTTGAAGTCACCTATGGTTTACCCCTTTGTCCGTAAAAGGGGGCTTATCCAAAAATAATAAAAATTGAAGCCTTCGAGAGTTTCACTTAGTGATGTTCCCATAGTTAACAAATACTTTTATGTATTTACTAATCATTTCCCTATTATTATTCAATATCAGTAGTTTGAGATTATTATTGAATTATTTCCTAACTTGAATATTATTTCTAAACCTTCATATCAAATGTCTTATGATGAACATTTATAATTTAAAATTTAATTATATGAGATGTTAGATAAAGGTTTCATTTGACCAGATAATTCAACATCGTTGCTCTTGTTTTCATTCTTAATAAATAATTATGGTTTAATTAGACATTTTATTTATTATAGAGACATAAATAAAAACTCATTTAGAAGAATTATAATTTCCTCAAATCAATGATTTGTTTGATCAGCACAAGGAAGATCTATATTATTCAAAGGATGATCAATGTTCCAAGAACCATATACTCAAGATTATGGAGAATAAAATTATGAAGATAACATTTTGAACCATATATTTTAATTAAGAGTTTGTGGTTATTCCGATTAGGTTTTCAAATTCACTTACCATATTTATAAACCATATGAATAAAATATTCGAAGAGTCTAAGGATATTTTTCGGGGTTCCATTTATAGAAGATATATTGGAATATTGGGAATGTTTTTATGAACATGAAAAATATATTTTTCTAAGGTCCCAACATTAGAAGTTGCATAATATTGAGTTTTGATCCATAATTTACCTTCTTTCTCATTGAGAATATTACAAGGTTTAGAGTATTAGAGAATTTCTTCACTAATATTACATTAAATCTGATAAATTAAAAAATAGAAACTTCTACTCACTATCCATTTTTTCAAAAAAAATGTTTAAAAAGAAACATGAATCTTTCTATGTTTTAATATCATAACTTTTCCTTGATCTCATCCTTGACCCTATTCTTCATTATTTCCTATGAAAAACATTTAAAAACCTGGGATGAGTATAAAACGTTTTCTAAGGGATACACATTGAAAGAAAACTATTAGTATTGGGAAAAATTGGAAACCGTGAATAAATTATTGTAAAGAAAATAAATTTACTTATAAGAAGTAGTGAATATACTTCACAAAATATAAGCTCATTGATTATGATTTTTGTAACCAAAAGGATACCATAAATTCCATACAAAAAAAACATATAACACATATAAGGTAACATGGGTCGTAAACATACTTAAATTGAATAACCATACATTTGAATTCCATACATATCACTAAATGTAATAGCCATATGGACGAATTACAAACCCAATGTGTTGGAGGTTATAACAAAACCACCATAATGTTTTTATCATTGAACCAACCATATTTTGTTTATCATTTAACCAACCATATATAGTTTATCATGTATCCACCTATTAAATGTTCAAGTACCATTATATAATCATCACACTGAAAATATTGCAGATATAAATATTTCACTCATAAAATATCATTTGCTATCACAAGAATTCATTTAAAAATATTGAAATAGTAAATCACCTTTTCAAACCATTTACAATATAAAAACAACCAAAATAGAATTTGGTATTTCTTTCCCTTTTAATAAAAACATTAAATCTTATATAGGATTCCAAAAATCAAATAACAGTTGTGATGACAGAGATGTTGTTGTGACAGCATACATTTAAAACATTTCTTTTGTAGTTTAGTAAAATAATTTGTAGAAAAATATTCCTTTTGAATTAAATTAAAATTCAAAGGTTCGATTATACGTCGTAAAAAATAAGGTCATGTATACCTTACAATATTCCTCAATGAATATATATTGAGAAAAAAATCCCTTACAATGAGTTGAAATCGTCATGTGTGTTCCTTGTACTTCCTGAATAATAATCATAAGTTAATTTATATTTTCATGAGAACCTTTTTCAAGTTTACTATTCATTTATATTACTTGTTATAATGTTATAAAATTTATATAATTATTTATTTCCATATCATTCATTTTGTCGATATTCAGTACCTGAGTCGAAAATGAACTTGTATGATTTAAAATGTCCATGTGGTGAAAATTACTTCATCTCTAGAATATTATTAATGATTTAAATATCATATATATATATAATGTTTTATAATATTTGGATATCAGAAATGAAATTCACTGTTCTTGGGGGTGGTCAGCCATATATATGCAAGAACGCTACCATTATTTCATTGTTATATTAACGGAATGAAAAATAAATGATAAATAGGTATATTATAATTAAGTTATAATAAATAAGTTATATATGTTACATAATTTAATTAATTTAATCTTTTTTATGTTCCATGTATGGATTGAACGAGTCATATAACTTTGAGGTCCGGTAGTCCGCACTTCCTCAATTGAAATTATCATATTTACACATTGTGGAATGAATAAAGGAATGTTTTAAATAAAAATTAGATAATAATAGTGAAAAAATAAGTATAATATACATAATATATAAATATAGTGGAATCAAAAAATTTACCATGAGAAGCATTAATTGAAAATTGGACAATCATCATTTCTTGAGGCTGTAGTGGAATCATAATTTCCACCATGAGAGGTGGTAGTTGAAAATTGAACAATCATCATTTCGTGAGGCTGTAATTCATTGTACACAGCAAAAATATGTTCGTATCGATTAAATGAATGTGTGTGGAGGTTTAATTATAATAAATATCAAAACAACATCCAAATATATTGATGATAATGTTTTTGTTTTGTAATCATAGAATAATAATAACATAGGTAGTGAAGAAAGAAAATAATGTAAAAGAACTTGAGAGAAGTCATTACCTCTAAATTGGGTAACTTCTTTTGATTGGAGACAAAAAGATTTCTTGAATTGAATTCATCCCAAGGTAGGGATTCTAGGTGGAAGAGAGGTATATTGGTAGATTATTTTATAAGAATCTTTTCTAGAAAATGGGCTTGAGAGGTGTGAGTAAGTGGGTAGAGGTTTTGGCATTTTATAAAATAAGAGGAGAGGCACATTAGGAATGTCTTAAAATATTATTTTCTTATAAATTTATTTTCAGTTTCTAATGGTCCCAAACTCATTTATTTTATATATAATATGATGTTAGGTTTATCCCCATCATGAAATTAAAATTATAAAAGTGGTGAATATTTTTAAATGTTTTTTTTGTTTAACCTTTATTTTTTTCTTTTTTATCTTATTAATATATTATCATATTTATGCTGTTTGGGTTAATTTAATTACCATAACATGTGAAAAAACCCTCCAAAGAGACATTTAATACATATATTGACTTTTCATAACCATTTTTTCAAATATTATATTTTTATTTATTTTAAAACATTTATGAAACTATTTTAAATTATAATTTTTGAATTATATCAATTTTGACACTATTCATACATGAATTCTATAAAAATTCATATCAACTTGATTACATAAAAAAGTCATTAGACCATGACTAAAATTTAAATTTAACCCATACAACTCATGAATGACATAAAATGTTAAAATTGCATTTTTTTAATATAAATAATATCATTTTTCTGAATCTTTCATTAATATGGTAATCAATTCATCATCATTGTGTCATAAATTATTTTTTTCTATAAAAATTATAAACTAAATACCATTATGTAGGAAATATTATTATATTTGTAATGAATATATATAGTAGAAGATATCATTTTTATAGTTAAAATAATTTTTTTTGTAAAAGATACTTGTTCATGTAATATTTCTCTTTACATTAAATTAATTCTTATATCCTGTCATTATCAAACACCAAAGGCACTGTGGGGTCCTAAAATCGACCCAAGGATTACCATGGTCATACATATATCAGTAAATAGTATTGGGATTTTTGTTATGGTAGTTTTATATTATTATAATATTACGTTTTACCCGTATTTACCTTATTTTTCCTTTAACCATGGTAAATAAAAATATTTTCTGAAGTTACTATTCATAATGTCCAAAAATAAAAGGTACCTATTTACACACTTTGGAACTTATGATTCAAAAAATGGAATCTATTATACCAAATTGAAAACATATAAGTTGGAGTAATTAATTTATAATTAATTACTATATTCAAAACCAGAAAACAGGTTTTTAAAAAGAAAAAACTATCAGAAGATTGACATGTGTTTATATCTAATATAAATGTAAAATTACTTACGAAGAACATAATTTGATTTAATGATAAAAACATAATCTAATTATACTTTAGAACCAACTAAAATTAAAATCTAACTATTTAAATAAAATTGATGAAAAATAAATTCCGAATTAAAATTATGTATTTTATGTATTTATTAATATATGATTTTTATGAAAAAATTACCATATTTTCATCCAAATAATATTTTTATGTCTTGCTTGTAATGAATAAATATATATTTTAAATGTAAAACATATAAAAGGGACAAAAAAATTTAAAAATGTTTCTCTATCAAAAGGTGGTAAATATTTTTTTAAAAATAATATAGTATTTTATGCTTAAAATTGAATTCGTTCTAATTTTTAGCCTCTAATATTATTGGATAAATGTAAAAACATTGAAAAAATTGTGTTTAATCATATTTATGTTAGTTATTTTAATTCCATATAATAAAATGGCAAAGAGTTAAAACCCATTTTAAATAATAATAGTATTATTATGTTATTTTTCACTATAACTCAATGTAGTGTGAAACTTAAGATTTCAGAGATACCCATTATTGCTTGTTGAGCATGTCATAAAAAAACGTCCCTTTTAATGTAAAATTAATACCTTATTCTTAAATATTAATAGATATTAATAGGTACTATTCTATAAATTCCTAGTATGATATATCATTCCCACTTTTAGAAATTGTTTCCCCCTAATGTTATTTACATATATAATAATTAGGGGTACTTATCCATAACAGAATTTTCATATTACCATGATTCCTCTTCAATAATATGGTTTTTCTATAAAACCATTACATGATGAATCACATTATTCTGCAACACTTTCTGTATGTATTCAAGAATCTATACTAGTTATTATTCATAAAAAAGATTCTCTTACAACTACACTACCTCTAGACTCAATTTCATGGGATAGATCCGGTATATACTTCCTCAATATTGAGACATAAGAAATATTGTGTTCCTAGGATAAACAGAGAGGTAATTCCACCCTATAGGAAATTGATCCAACATTATCCATGATTTCAAAGGGTCCAATTAACCTCATACTCAACTTTTCTTTCTTACCAAAACTCATCACACCTTTCCATGGTGAAACATTGAAAAAGACAAGATCACCTACCTCAAAAGAAATATCCTTCCCCTGGTTATCTGCATAACATTTCTGTCTACTCTGAGGTGTCCTCATGGGATTATAAATAATCTTAAAATTTTCTACCTATACCTCAAATCAATCTTCAAAAAATACTGAGCTCATGGGAGCTGATAAATCAAATCATCAATATGAGAAAAAAGATACTTGTTCTTAACAGAGATGTTATTCTAGTCTCTATAATAGATACATTGTCTCATAGTAACATATTGTTTTCACAAATAAAACTGGCGCACCCCATGGGGAAGTGCTTTATCAGTTTAAAGCTTTATCATGTAATTCATGCACCTTTTTTTCGATTCCATTAGTTCTACTTGATCCATATTATAAGAAGGGTTAAAAATAATCTTAGAATCTATCACTAAATCAATATTAAATTCATCCTCTAAATTGAGAACAATACAAGGGAATTCATTATCAAAAACATTTTTGGATTCATTCACAATTGGAATGTCACTAAATAAAACCATTTCATTCTTTTCAAAAACATGAGGAAGATAAATTTCACATCCATATTTAATCAATCGTTCATATAATTGTTATTTTATCAATGGTATGAAATCATTGAATAAAAAAATATTGTATTTTCAATCTATTTTAGCATGATAATTGAAAAGACAATCCATACCCAAAATGATATCAAATTACACAGTGGGCAGATAAAAAATGATTTATAAGAAATACAATCCCACTAATGATAACAAGAAGATTCCTATAACTCTTGCTTCCCTTAGTTCATACACCTGGAGTTTTGACCAATATTTTTATACCACATTCATGAGATTCTATTTCCAATTTACATTAAAAGATCACAAAAATAAAGAAATGTGATGATCCCGAGTCAAATAAGGTATTGGTATATTTTGAAAAAAAATTGTAACATGCCATGACTTCATTTGACATTCCCACATTAGCCTTAGTTGTAGTAAATGATTTTTACATACCCTTATGAATTCAATCTTGTTTGTTTACACCATGGGTAATCAAATTTGGACAGACATTGGCATAATGTCCTAACTCATTACAACTAAAACACTGTACCACTGGTTTTTCATTTCCTGTCTCACCATATTCCTTACAGTTTTGAGCAATATGAACATTCATACCACATCAAAATAACATACCAGACATTGAGAGGAATTCACTACGATGTTTTTTTTTACCAAACTTCTCACAATTCCAAATTTTATTTTTATTGTAGACTTATTTAATGATTTTTCCCATTGTCAACCAATTGGACCACTTATTCTGTTTTCCCTGATGGAACTCATGATCATTATAAAAAACCATTTCTACCATCTCATAACATCAAAAAAATTTCTCATAGATGTTTAACTCATCTGAATCTAACACCATTCAATAATTTGGATTCAATCCTTAGTAGAACCGATTGATCTACTTATTAATATCCTGGATAAAATTTCCGATGTACCTTGAAAATATATTGAATGTTTCTTCATATAAAGTCACCAAATCATCCTTATTTTCTCATAATTCAATGAATTTATTATCCATCCTATGTCGAACAGCCTTAGGAAAATATTTCTCATGGAATGTATTTTTAAATGCACCCCATTCCATGGTGTAAATCTCTTTATTTCCTCTGATATTTTTATTCATAAACGGAAACTGATCTACTTCACCATCAAAATGGTAAAAAAAATACTAACCTTTTTATTTTTTGAACACACCCATACATAAAAAATAATTCTAATTTTTTTATTCACCATTTAACATTCACGGGGTCAGATGATCCTCTGAATCATACTGGATGTTTCCTCATGAAATGGTCCATGACCAATATATTCCACTGCGATTTTTTAGTTGACCTTGTGCATGGATAACAACACCATTTATAACCTACATCAACTAATCCATCAATACAAAAAAAAAATTAGTTCCGATTTAGATAATCACAAAATGTTGATTTGGACGTTTATTTCCCTATGTATTCCCTCCCAGCATTACTGCCCTATTTCCTCTGTGCAAGACCATTCTGATGAAACATATATTAAATGAATAAATTTGGAAATATTAAAATTCTATATCATTTATATTACACCATAATGTAAAATTAGTTTATGGATATTCTATTGACAATGTTATATCTCTTATTGTTATCAAAACTATCCTCTCATGCCAACTATAAGGCCCTAGACTGAATGCTTACAGATTCTTGGGTTTTGATCAAGAATTTAATTTCCTTCACATTGAGTTTATTTTTTGGTTTTTAGTTTAAGATAATTAGGCCATAACAATTAAATTACATCTCAATAATTACAAATTAGACACTTCAATGCAAAATCCATTTTTTCATAAAAAAACATTAAAAACAAACATGGTAACATGTCATGTTTTAACAATATAACTTTCCCCTAATCCAATCCTTTACACTATTATTCATTAAGTCCTATAAAAAAACATCCAAACATGATATGAGAATAAAAATATCAATAAGGGATACACAAATAAATAAAACTGTTAGCCATTGGAAAACATGGAAACCAGTAATACTTATTCAAAAAGTAATACTTTTTACTTTTAAGAAGTAGTAAATAAACATAAATAAATATAAGCTTAATGATTACCACTTTTGTAACCAAAATATTAACACAAATCCCATATAATGTAACATATTACACATATAAGTTAACATGGGACATAAACATTCATAAATAGAATAACCATACGGTCTACTTCCACACATATCAATAAATGGAATAGTCATACAGCTAAATTCTAGACCTAATGAAATTAAAATTAATAGGTTTGATTATATACCATATAAAATAAGGTTTTGTGTACATTAAAATATTCTTTAAAGAAACACTACTTGAAATTTTAGCTATAGCCACAGTTTGAAACCATGGTAATAATCCCAAAAACCATGGCTATAGGTTATTTCCACGATTCAATGAACAGTGGATGGTATTGGCGTGGCTATAGGCCAACTCCTATAGCCATGGTTTAAAACCATGTCTAATGCCTTATAGCCACGGTTCACACCGTGGCTAAACCCCTATAGCGATTGGTTTAAACCTTGGCTAAAGCCTTATAGCCACTTTTTGAAACCGTGGTAGAAGGTAAAACACAAACAGGTCTTATAGACACTGTTAGAAACCATGGCTATAGATTAAAGTTCAATAAAAAATAAATCAGTATTCTAGGACTTCCTTCCACCACCAGCTCCTGGTAGTCCCTCTACCTTCCACCCACATTGTAGTCCCCCTTCCACCCCCACCCTGCATGTATCCCCCCTATTTTCCATATGGCTCTACCCCTTCCAATCCCTCTTTCTGTTTTCCCCTGGTTACCTACCCCTGCCAGTCCCCCCCTCTCTGTCAAGCCCCCTATTTTATATCGCCCTCTACCCCCTGCAAGTCCCCATACCCATTTTCCCCTGGTTCTCCGCCCCATCCCAGTCCCCCTATCATTCACCCCCTAGACACAATCCCACCCCCTCCCTTGCACAAACACCCCCTACTCAGGACAGACACCCCCCTGGATAGACAGACAACCCTGGACACCCCCTCCATTGGACATACCCCCCCCCCCCCGAACAGACACCCCCACTAGACAGACAACCTTAGATAGACAACAGTAGATGCCCCACTCTCTTATACAGACCCCCCCCAGACAGACACCCCCCACCTTGGACAGACACCCCCTGGGAAAGAAAACCCTAGACACCCCCTCCCATGGACAAACCCCCCTCCAAATCCCCCACTGTATATCACCCCCCCTGTACAAACCCTCACCCCCTCCCCTGCACAGACACCCCCCACCAAGGATACACACCCCCATGGATAAACAGACAACCATGGACACCCATCCCCTAGACCGACCCCCCCCCCCCTCTGACAGACACCCCCACTTGATAGACAACCCTGGAAAGACAACCCCGGACACCCCCTCCCCTGGATAGACCCCCCCATACAGAAACCCCCTATCCTGGAATGAATAGCCCCTCCCTGGACAGATACCCTTGGACTCCACCCTCCCAATATAAATACCCCTGAACACCCCCCTCCTCACCTGGGCAGACACCCCTACCCCAGATAGACACCCCCCTCCCCGGGACTGACACCCCTGGGACAGAACACTCCCCCTACCTTGATAGACACCCCCTTCCATGGACAGATACCCCCTGGAGACTCCATCTCCATCCTACAAATCCCCCACTCCCCTAGACAGACAACCCCCTAGACCCCCCCCCCTTGGACACTCCCCTCCCACCTCCCTCATGTACTCTCTCTCCACTGGACAGACACCCCCTGGAATGCTGATAGAGTTGTCCATGCAATTTGAAATAACAAAACTAAAATAGAATACATTGAAAATACCCCCCCCCCCAGGACACTCCCCCTAGAATGCTAATACAGTACTCCATGCAATTTGAAGTCAAAGAAAAAAAACTAAAACAGAACACATTGCAACCCCGCCCCCCGGACATACACCCCATGGAATGCTAATATAGCTGGCCATGCAATTTAAAATCAAAGACAACAAATAAAATAGAACACAATGCAACCCCGCTCCCCCTATGTTACTCATTATATCATTTTAAAAGAATAAAAAATTCTTAATGGGTTCACCAGTCCATGAAGTTGATGCCTAATGATACTCATCATCTATTTGTTGAAGGAGGACGAATTCCTTTGAGTTTCATTGACTTTTTTCTATAGGTTTACTTCAAGACCATTGTGTTATAATACACTAAGATGGTCATGATCCCTGTCTCACATGCATAATTTATTAAGGCAATAATCATGTCACCACAAGAGTGATGATGATGGATCCTTTCATTGAAATTGGAGGATGGGAGTTTAAATCATATATTTATGGTTTTCATTTCCCAGTCCATATTTATATTGCGGAATCATTGAGAGGCGCAATGACAGAACTGAGAAATGAAAGAGGGATGAAATAAGAAAATAGACCTAGGACACACAAATTTATGTGGTTTGGGAATAACCCAACATCCACAGAGAGGCATAAATTCACTAATTCAGGATCCCAAATTATAAAGGTTTTTTCCGTGGTAACCATAGCCCAAAATGGGCTATAAAATGGAGAAGACGATCACTATTCCAAAAAATAAGTCTGTGTCGCTACAGTTGCAGGACACAAGCATTCGACCCAACTAGATCAGGAAACACCAATCCACAAATTTCTCTTATATAATTAACACATGCCCATGAATCTTGTTCCGGATTCCATCTCCATGTGGACATCAGTTAATAATGTCACTTTATTCCTTATCATGGTGACAACCTAATGATCAATGTTGGCTAGAATTTCAATTACATTGTATATTTAGACAATACCATAAATAACATTCTCATTTTTGAGAGTGAGGTAATTTTATGATTTCCACATATAAGTAAAGGATGGATCTTCAGTTATGATCTGGATAGGAATGTTGTTATATCTTATTTTGTCATGCCATATAGACATCTCAGGAATACACAGTCAGTGGACTACTTTGGATGTCGTTTGTGAGTACCTAATCAAGGAGAGAGACAACTGTGAGACCTTTGTTTGCTATTGGAAAACACTAGCATAACTACGATGCCATCACATCTGGAAAAACCAAGTGCTGGAAGATACTGCATGCATTATTTATGAAAATGCCGACAACGTTCTTTGCTTTTCCAATACCTATGAACATAAACAATTTCCAATTACCATTTCTAAGAAACAACCCCCCTAGACAGCAACCCCTCCCCCTCCCCCCCACACACACATCCCTATCACACCCCTTCCCCCCTGATTGACCCCCATGGACAGCATCCCCCCCCCCACCCTGCTAGACCCCCTTGGACATCATCCCCCCTGATGGACCCCCTGGACAGAAGCAGCCCCCTACTAGAACCCCTTGGATAGTAGCATCCCCCTGCTCGACCCCCCTAGACATTTTCCCCCCTACTGGACCCCCTAGACAGAAGCCCCCCTACACTGTTGGACCCCCCTCGACATCATCCCCCCTATTGGAACCCCATTTCACAACCCCTACTAGAATAAATTGTGATTAGTCAGTCTCAACATTGATCACAAGACTCATGGAATATTATCACTGTGAACTGTCGTGGGGTGTCGTCCTAGAGCATGGCCAAATCATGGAATTACCATGGCATGACCGCAGCGTGACCGCGGCGTGACAGCGGGGTGACTACGGCATGATCGCGGCGTGACCACGGCGTGTTGGCCCTGTCCAGTAACATCCGTGGGGTAGAATATTTCGGCTAGTAGCAAAGGGAGTACGAGGAGGCGGGACAGCATTCCATTTGTCACCCCATTGGAAGAAATTGTGATTAGACAGTATCGACATTGATCACAAGGCTCATAGAATACTATCACTACGAACTACCATGGGGTTTCGTCCTGGAGTAGGGCCAAATCATGGTATGACTGTGGAGTGACCGCGGCGTGACCGCTGCGTTTTGGCCCGGTCCAACGACATCTGTGGGGCAGCATCTCCCATCCAGGAGCAAAGGGAGAGGGAGGAGGTGGGGAAACATTTCGGTCATCTCCCCACTGGCAGAAATTATGATTAGTCAGTCTTAACATTGAACAAAAGACAAATGGAATATTATCACTGCAAACTATCATGGGGTGTCATCCTGAAGCAGGGCCAAATCAAGGCATGACTACAGCATGACTGCGGCGTGACCGTGGAATGTTAGCCCAGTCTAGAGACATCTACGAGGCAGCATTTTCCAGCCAGGAGCGAATGGAGTGGGAGGAGGTGGGAAACATTCTGGTCGTCACCCCGCCGGCAAAAATTGTGATTTTTTAGTCTCAACAATGATCAGAAGACTCATAGAATACTATTACTGCGAAATGTTGCGGGGTGTTGTATTGGAGCAGGGCCAAATCATAGCCTGACTGCGATGTGACTGTGGTGTGTTGGCCCAGTCCGGCGACATCCGTGGGGCAGCATCTTAAGGCCAGGAACAAAGGGAGTAGGAAGAGGCAGGGCACCATTTCGACCGTCACCCCAACGGCAAATGATAGAATAGATCAACTATTTAATATTCTATAACAAGGGATCGTCAGAGAAGGTTTTAGAGAGAGACATAATGAAACAATGTATAAATGGAAACAAAACAACAGAAAAGAATCATACACCCTACACAAACCATTTACAAAATTCATTCACCTTTCCTAAACATGGAAATTTTATTTTTTTTAATATTCAAAGTGTTAAAAGGAAAGTGTCATAATGAAGGCATATCCCTACTCGTGCGATGTCATTTGAGTTAAACGAGTATGATAAGTTAATTTATATTATTCAATGAAAACAAAACTAACTATCCAAAAAACAAACACCAACAAGAGGCCTATGAAAGACTCAAAACTAATCTAAACAGGATACAAATAACTATCATTACTCATTTGTTTTGAAAACAGAGCACCTCCGTTGGAGGGGTTTAATTATAAAATCATGGCATTTCTTTATCACACAATTTATTTAATTATATTCAACATTTATTCTAAAACTCATTCAGCACTAATAAAATGCAATAATTTAAGCAACTAGATCAACATAACTATCACTGTGAGTTTTCTCAGACAGCACACCTCTGTTGGAGGGATTTTATTATAAAATCATGAATTTATTTATCAAATGAAACAATTATATTAAAGAACACTTATTAAAGATATGAAATTTAATATAATTAAGCCGAATTAAGAAAGAAGCTAAAGTCAATTTAAATCATTCATTAATTAAAGAGGCTAGAAGAGGGATCCTACATTAAGGTGGAACCTAACCATCCACTTCGTCTCTTGGAGCTCTCTAACTAAAAGTTTCTGCTTCCCCACTGGGTATATGCACCATTACAGACATGCAAGAGTTCCAATAAGTGGCCACATGAATGATTTGTTCTACACAAGTAAAATCCAAATTAAGTACTCCCCTGTAATGATATGATGATGTTTTCTTCTTTTTAATGAGCCAACCACCCTCTTATATTTTTCAGTCAAGCAGGTTATTTTCCTTGAAGTACCTAAAAAGAAACGAAATCAACATCAGATTCCCATAACTGTATTCCTCATTATATAAAATTAAATAATCAGAAACGACATTGTAAATTACTTAGTTTCAGAGGACATATTCAAGAAGACACCCCGTCCTTCATGGACAGACCCCCACCCACTCACCCACTCCCTTGACAGACACCCCAGCACACACCCCCGGACAGACCCCACCCCCAGGATAGACCCCCCACCCTCCTAACAGACCTCCTTCCCCTCTCCCTCTAGACATCCCCCATCCCTCTTGGAAACCCCTTGGACAGCCCCCATCCCCCTTGGATAGCCCCCATCCCCCCTTGATATTCCCCCTTCTCTTTTCGGGACAGACCCCCCCTCCTAGACACCCTCCTCTCCTTCTTGGATAGACCCCCTCCCTGACGGACCCCTTGGATAGCCCCCCATCCTTCATGGACACCACCAGGACAGAACAAAGCATCATTCAAATCGATTGAATTCCAAGTGTCTTTTACAATTTTATTACAATTCTCCACAGTGTTCTAGGTATTATTGAATATAAAAGGAAGAATATGTTTGTTGTCTCTAGTCTTGAGGCTCACCAAAATTGGATGATGATCAGAATTAATCCTAGGTAAAGTAATACTAGAGATTTTATTCCAGTTATCGAGTGATTTGAGGTTTGTGAAAGCTCTGTCAAGTTTACATGATAAAATTCTCTTATGCTTCCTTCTATACCGGGTATACTTATCCCCAACCAGAGTAATCTCAACAAGGTTATTATCATCAATACAGATATTAATATATTTAATGGATGTTTTTTAGTGAAAGGGTTCAAGATTTTCACTAGTTCCAAGGATAACATTGAAATTACCGGTAATGACCCAGGGGACATGAATAGTGTTGTTAAGGGAGGATATATTGTGCCAAAAAGTTCTTCTATCTTGATATTTATTGCAGGAATACACAAAAGTACATCAGAAATTATTATCATGAATGTTTATTTCACATGTCAAAGACTGAGAATCATCATTAATAATATGAATTTTATCAATAGAGATATGTACAAAGACCCACAAAGAATCACAATTGATATTATTAGAAGTTTTTCCAATAAAAGTATAACTATATTTGTCAAGACTATTAAAACTAGAAGTAAACGTGACTTTAGGTTCAAATATAGAAAAAAGAATCGGTGTATGAGTAAAACGAGAATTTTTTAAAGTTTTGATGGTGTTAGGGTTTGCAATACCCTGACAGTTCCAATATAAAATATTCATTTATACTTACATTTTAGGCTAGGCCACCTCCGTAATTCTTTCCGTGCTGGTATTTTCCTAATTTATTTGTAGAATGCTCTTTAGGTGTCACAATATTTTTTCCCTACAAATTCCATGAAGGGTTAGGAGAGCTATGATTATTTTTCATACCTTTTATGACCTCTTCTTGGTGAATTTGTTTGTTCTCAGTTGCATTCTGTTCCACTATCCGTTCTGTTTCTGGTTTTATGTGATCAGATTCCCCAGATTGGTCACCCAATTTTTGAGTAGTGAATTCAGCCATAGCAGGGGTTGCAGGTTGTATGTGTCTGTTGTAATTCCAGACCTTCGTCATCAACATGCATGTGTTGTGTTTTTCTAATGTCAGCCATCTTCATATTGAAAACTAGATTCTGAACTTCTGATTTGTCCATCATATCATCACTCTGTGAAGGTGAGGAGTGTTGATGCTGTTTTTCACAGTCAGTAGTCACAGCATAGGTGTCCTGCAGAATCCCCTGCAGAGCACCCACCTACCGTGCAGACCTCCCCACTCCACCCTACCCCCTACCCCTTCCCTGAAGAACACCTCCCTAACATGCAGACCTCTCCCCTCCCCCTCCCCTGCAGACATACCCCTGCCCCCTCCACCCTCCACCCTTCCTCCTTCCCCGTCCCCCTACCCCCCTCCACCCAGCCCCTGCTCCCTGCCCCCTCCCCCCCCCCCCTCCACCGCGCCCCTTGCCCCATGCCCCCTTCCCTGCAGACCTTCCCCCTACCCCCTCCACTCTACCCCTACCCCCAGGCCCCCACCACCCTGCCCCTGCCCGTACCCCCTACACCCCTTCATCCACCCCCTGCCCCTACCCCCTGCCCCCTGCCCCCTGCTCTACAGACCTTCCACCTACCCCCTGCCCCTGCCCCTCCCCCCCTCCACCCTACCCCCTGCCCCCTGCCCTGTAGACCTACCCCTTCCCCCTCCACCCACCCCATACCCCTGCCCCTGCCCCTACTCTATAGACCTCCCCCTGGCCCCTAACCCCTGCCCCTCCACCCTCCCTCTACCCTTACCCCCTACCCCTACCCCCTGCCCCTGCCCTGCAGACCTTCCCCCTACCCCCGGCCCCCAACCCCTAACCTGCATACCTGCCCCTACCCCCATCCCCCTGCCCCTGCCTTGTAGACATTCCCTGGCCACCCTGCCCCCTTCCCCCTTCCCCCTAACCTGCATACCTTCCCCCTTCCCCCTGCCCCCTGCCCCTGCCACCCTTCCCACTTCTTATTTTGGACAGCTATCACATATTAATATTAGTGGAACAAATATGAAATGAAAAAATTAAATGAAATATAACAAAAAATATTTTTATATTATTCAATATTAACACTTACCCATTACTAAAACTAGTTATACATACCCCAGTTATATATTATCCATTATAATCTTATTATTAATTATAATGGTTTATAAATCAATAGGTTATAACCCCATTAGTTAATACTCCAATTGATCCTAATTATACCCCCATTGATTCAACTCTTTTTCCTCCTTTAGTTAGACCCAAAACATTTGAAGGGTTATAAACCCTAGTGTTTAGCCTCTTCAATAACTAGTCCCCTAATTCACAAGTTCATTCTTCTTATCTTGATCAATTATATGATGATTTAATTATCTTCCACAATGGGATTTCAATATTTGATTTGCTAATGTACAACTTCAAATACATTCTACAGAAACAAATCTTTTATATAGACTTTTCTTAATAATTTTAATCACTTGTGTATGATCAATTGGGTAAGGGAAACCTTGATTAAGAAAATATTATTTCTTCTCCATATGTTCTAGCCTCACATAATCACTAAATTCTCATGTGTGAAATCATCTAATACTACAACTAGATTATTCTCAAAACACTGCACAATTTTTATGAAAAATATATCACATGGTATTTTCTCAAACCACATTAATGTAAGAAACAATGAACCCTCTTTAATTTAATACATGTAGATACAAAAATTAACAATATACTCCCTTATAATGAATGAATTAGTTTCAATTCATTGAAAACAAACTCATTCATGAATATTATTTTATGTATTTTATTTCATGTACTCTTCACCTAACTCGCTGCTTAATAATAACATCACTATTTTTCACCATCCCGAAAACTCATGAATTTATACTGTTACATTGAATCTGATCAATTTATTTTAACATTCAGGTACGTAATAATAGAATACAATATTTCTCTTCCTTCCCCCTCTCACACAACTAAGATCGCACTTATATACCTCACGTAATAGATTAATATGTGGAAACTACATCATGTCTCTATTGAAGTATAGTGTGGATCATACATTTGATTTTGTAATAAAACCATGATAATGAAAACATGAATTTATAGAAAAAATCTCTATGAATTCATATAAACCATATACAAAAATTGAACTTTATTGTTTTCCCTATTTCACTCTCAGCTCTTCCAAATTATCTCTTGGTTATTCTTACTGTTTTTACCCAAGAAATGAGCTTGTTGGGATATTAATGGAGAATACTCCACCGAATTATCCTCACCACATATTTGAACCGCCTATAATATATATGAACCAGTCGATATAAAGCGTTGAAATTACGAAAGACATCATCTTTGTAAAACAAATCTCACTGCCACCAATTTCTTTTCACTATTTCTAATAATAAAATACACCACTAACTTCAGTTTTTAAATTTGTTGAATCTTACGACCATATTCGTCCCCTCTTAGGATTTGATGAGATAAATTTGATCAGTAGTCATTATGACCTTAAGAACTGTGTATTGAAGCTTCCCGATGATGCTCAAGGAAGAATACAACTTCTTAGCTTGACCAGATAGCTCAAATAAAATATATCAAATAGATGGATTTAAATATGAAACCTTTTAAGTGGATGAAATGTGTTCCATATAGAACATTTCCAAAATCTATACTGCACTCGAACTGCTACTCCATAGTAATACATAGGTGTGTCTCGCTGCATTCAAGTTGGTATTGGGGTTGACCCATTGATACACTTTCACACACTGTGGGCTTTATATGGTCATTCCTCACTATGTTATACAACATACCCACTCCTCATACGTGATCAAAACAAAGCACATCCATGCTAGAACTATGAATCCCACAATCCTTAGGAACTCCGTGTGAGTGTTATGCACTCTCACTGGCTACAATGGGCTGGGTGATTAAACATTCTTTCATTCCTAAGAAGTGGTCATCCTTCGTTGGCCTATGATTGACCCCATTTTCTAATAAAGGATCACTAATTTGTTTTAAATCATATTCTAAATATTGAATACAATCTCAATCCATTTCTCACCATCAAATACAAAAAAACATAAATATGATCATGTATAATATTAATATTCCAGTTTAAAATGTTGTAAACAATGTGCACATCTCCTAGTGCAATTAGATAATGACTATGACATAATAAATTGTTAAAAAATAATCATAATTAAAAATCCCTAAATTTTCATTGAATTAAATTATTAATATAAAATTAAAATTTAATAAATCATTTGGGTTCTCCAATCTCCCACTTCGGATTTACTGTCAATACCTATTTCATTTCAAAATTCAATGTTTCCATATAACTTTTATTGACAATAAAACCAATGATATAAATATGAGAATGAATTATCATCTCTACTATTAAAAATTTGAGATCTTCTTATCCTCTTATAACACATATAGTATGATTTACTCCAAATAGGGATGGAATCAAAACAATAATATAAATGATGAGTATTGATAAAATATGAAATCTCTTAATATTTATTTATATTAGTCTCTAGTAATGTTAATGAAGTCAAAATATTATAATTTATGTGGGATGCGATGTCCTCCTATTTTGTCATCTGAGTGGTCAAATCATCTATATGGGAATGCATCTGATAGATTATCTAATGTATCAAGTCATGAACCTTTGAAGCTTACCTTATTAATTTTTCCAAGGGAGTCCTGTCATCAACATTATGAAAATCTTCATTATTGCTAACAAATTTTTTGTAGGGTTAGGAAAAAAATTTCTCATGATATCATACAATGGTTGGTAATCAAATCCACCAATCCCATATCGTGAAAAAGATGGAGTCGGTGTTCCTATTGGCCAAATAACTCCTCCAAGGGAGTCTCAGTAATCAGGGTATGGATTTTATGCCAGATATACCTTCATGATACATGGGTTTCTGTAACAACACGGGTGGGTATTCTAAAAGTAGGAATTATTATCTGAGAAGATGAAGAAGTAAGAGAATAAGTTTTATGTTATCCCCTCGCAATTTACACATCTTCCATCACTGATATTAAGGGACCATCCCCCTAAATATATGTTTCCCACTAATGGGATGTTCATAAATATGATGATAACACTTCCTTGGTGGCCTACCTAAGTCTTGAGTAAACTCCATTGCTACTACAGATAAGGGGTTCAGTGAAGCATAGGTCTTGTATACCAAATGAATCAGTTGATTCAATAAACCACCCATATAATCTTCCACCAAAACCTGGGCATAGTCATAAGACAAGAAGATAGATGAATCAACCAGTGGAAGAATAATCTCAACATTTTTGACTTCATATGACAATATAAGATGAATTATTTGGATATGTCCTTGATGTTGTTTGACTCTCATAGAATCCTAAGGGAGAGGAGAAACTCTTTGAATGAAAAAAAAGTAGACAGAAAACCGATTGGGGGAATATTCATCGTATATAGTTAACTCTTATAAGGAACCATAAGAACCCCATCCTACAGATAACTATTGTATGACCTCTCATATAGAGATCCCCTTACATTATAAAAAATTATTCCAGATGGTGCATAATAGGTCATGAAGTTGAAATGATAATGTTGTATCAACATGCCAATATCCTCATAAGGACCCAGTGGAATCACCTCAACCCTTGAAACATTCAACATCTGAGAATATATCACATCATCAAGGATTCCATTAGTGTTATGATATATGTAACACCAGAAATGATCTCCTATCTATCCAAATGAGAACTAAAAGGGTCCTCCAATCGAGTAAGGGATGTTGTCTTACCTAATTTGAATGTGGAGTTGATAAAGGCTTCCAGGAGTCATCATTACTAGAATAAGAAGGAACCCCTATCCCAATCGGACTACCATCACCAATATGAATACCTGAATTTCCAATAATGTGTCCCCATGTAGGAAAATCCATCTATTCAGAAACATGGTTATAAACCCCTCCAGTGGAAGGCTTGGGGATACCTCTTGTCTCAGTCATTAGCCCCATGTGGTATAATCCCTAGATTTGAGGATGTCTCAATAAAATCTTATTCTATTGTCAACCTATTTGGAAGAGCATCGAAGAGGGTGTAGAACAGTTGTTCAAGAGCTATTGTGGTAGAGAAATACATTAATCCAATCCTTAAAAGAAACAAGTGAATGTAGGTTCAGATCCATCCATAACTGATCCTTAACAATGGTGAGAACATCCCTTTACAATATCAAATCACATGAGGTGTCATCCCAAACATCTTTAACCTGATTATTTTCTTCGTACATCTCCCAAAGAGGAGGTATTACAACCAATCATTAAAAATCCCAAATATCAATCCCTACTTTTCCATGGGATAAAAGGAAGGAATTAGTTCTAGGAAATTAATGGATAATTAGCTCTTTATGTTTTGATTGATGATACATGATGAAATGAGAAGTCCATACTACTTCGTAATGATAGATAACAAGTAACTGGTCAAGTAATTATGATCATCTCTTCCTAACATAAAATGTTCATGCACATTCATCGGAGTGGTTACCTCTATGTCATAAGTCCCACTTTGATATCCAACCAAATGTAAGAGAATTAAAGTAGGAGATGAGAATGCACAAACAAATTTGATCAATTTGTTGGTGGAAAATATTTAAACCTTCTAGATCTCAATGGGTGTTAACCAACATTTAGGATAACCCATGTACGAGTGGTAAAAAAAATGAGTGTCTTTAGAAATCATTGTTTGAATAAAATCAAGGGGATATGCCAGTCAGTAAGATGAAAGATTATTACCATGTGAAGTAGTGTAACCATCATCCAGTATACCGAATCCATTCAAATAAATTCAGTATAATAGGGGATATCTCTTAAGTTCATGAGGTATAATCCCTACTAAATCCTTGATGGCAGAGAACAAATCATAATGAGGGTTGAAATATGATTCCCAGTAATCATATTATTATGTATGGTTATGTTTTAAGATTTCAATGAACTGAAATCCATCTATATGAACACAAGAAACACAAATATATTATTATCAATAATTATTATATCAACATCATTGTGTGTGGTTCCATTATATGTTCAACATCATCATATCCATATGCCTTCAATTTCTACTCATACACTACCCATTTCATCTATAAATATAAGAGGTAGAGAGATCTAAAAAACCATCACCTGAAATTCAAATAACAGAATAACCATAAAATTAGAACATTAATGATATAATATGGTATAAAATACATGTGTGGATTGGAATCCAGCAGGAGGGCACCGTAGTGACATGTTGTCAGAGAGGAGGGCGTCGTGGTGAGAGAGATATTCGGGGAGGAGGGTACCACTGTGAGAGAGGTCATAGGGCAGGGTAACCATGGTGAGAGAGTTCCTCTGAGAGGAGGGAGCTGTGGTGAGGAGAAGATGGGGAGGAGTGGTTGGGAAGGAGATTTCCTCGGGGAGGAGGGTGCCACGGTGTGGAGGGAGACACGGTCAGGAAAGGGCGGGGAGGAGAACTCGTCGGGAGGAGAAGAAGCCGGGAGGATGAGAAGTCGGAGGAGCGTGAGAGTCGCAAATTATGGGACCCCGATACGAAATAAGAAAACATTCTATATAGCCATGATTATTAAATTAAACTATGGAAATTAGGATTATATAGCCATGGATCAATAAAAATGTGGCTACAGGTCTGTGGCTATATCTTTACTTTCTAGTTGTGAAAGGATATTGAGATGATTTCCCTTACATTGAGTCCAAATCATCAGATATGTTCCTTGTTCTTCAAAAATAAAAAAAATTAAATTAATTTATTCTTGATTAAAAAAAATTTTCATGTTTATTAATCATTTTATATTATGTATTTTCATCTTATAAAAATTACATAATTATTAATGTTCATATTGTATGTTTAGTCGATATTCGGTACTAGAGTCGAAAATGAAATTGTTTATTAGAAATTGTCCATGTGGTAAAAATTAAATAATACCCATTTTATTTTTCATGATTTAAATATCATTTATATCTATTATATATGTATTTTTAATAGTCCAAAACAATTATAGATAAGAAATTAAATGCACCATTCATGGAGGTGGTTGGTCGTACGTTCCCATGAACGATACTTTCGTTTCTTTTTCCTATTAATGGAATGAAAACTAAATGATACATGTGTATGTAATAATTACACTTAATATATATGTTATATATGTTTCATAAGTTAATTAACTCCATCCTTTATACATTCCATGTATTTTAGGAACAAGTCATATGACTTTGAAGGGGCGGTAGTCCGTACTTCCTAAAATAAAATTATTGTATTTACAAATTAGGGAGAAGCAAAAAGGTATATTCTAAATAAAAATTACAAAAGAATGTAGAAAAAATAAATATAATATATATCATATATTAATATAGCTCTATAATAATGTCCACTATTATATGTGGTAATATAAAATTGAACAATCATTATTTCACAAGGCAGTAGATTTACGTACACAGAAGCATCATGTTCATATCCAATAGATGGAGGTGTGTGTAAGTGTAGACCGAATCAATATCATAAAAAAATATTAGTATATTTAGGATACTTTAGTTGTTATGTAATCATAGACTAAAATGAGAAAAGGTAGTGGACAAAGAAAATAATTGAACTTGAGAGAATATGTTCCCTCAAAATCAGCAAACTTCTTTTGATTTGATCCAAAAGGCTTTCTTGATTTACATTCTGACCATGTTAAATATTATTGGAGGAAGAGAGGGATGTTGGGAGCTTATTGGAGTAGAATTTTCATTATTCATGGGTATTGATAGGTGTGATTATCTGGGTAATGGTTGTGGCCTTTTATAAGAGGGGGGAGAGACACATTACGAAAGTATTGAAATATTATTTTACTATAAATTGATTTTTGGTTTCCAATTGTCCAAATCTCATTTCATTCAAAGATAAGATGAATTTGGGTTGTATACCCATAATATACATAATATAAGACATGTTTTTAATATTTTTTTCCCATATATTTTATGTTTATCCTTTACCCTTTTGAATCTTACAATGATATTTTATTATTTACACGTTATGGGATAATTTAATTACCATAACATGTAAAACGAACCATAAAAGGTACATTTATGACATATTTTAACATATTGTAACCATTTGGACGAATATAATATTTTTATGAATTTTAAAACATTTAATAAACTATTTTATATCTTATGTTAGGAATTATGTCATTTTTGACACTATTCATACTTGACTTTTTCAAAAAACCATAACAACCTGATTACATCAAAAATATCAATATAGAATCTATCAGATGTCAATGTAATTCAAATAATTTAGTATTACATAAAAATGTTCAAATTTAATTTATTTTAATATTTATAATATCATTTATTTTATTCCTTCCTTAATAATTTATTCACTCCATCATTATTGTGTCATTGATAAAATTATTTATTTAATTTCAAAAAACTTTAAATAAAGTACCATGATTTAGGAAATATATTTATATGTATAGTTACTGTTTATAGTACAATATAACATTTATATAAACAAAATTAATAAATATTTAGTAAAAATTACTTGTTTAGGTTATATTTCACTTTACTTTAAATTAATTTTTATAACATGTTATTGTAACACCCAAGTGGCTCTATGGGTTCTTAAAATCAACGAAAGGATAAATATGGTAGGAACTATCTCATCCAATTGGATTATGACATTGGTTATGGTAGTCTTATATTATTATAATATTATTTTTACCTTTATTTACCTTATTTGTCCTTTAACCATGGAAAATAAAAATAATTACTGAAATTACAATTCATAAGTTCTAAAAATAAATACATCCATTTACAGAATTCGAAGCCTATAATTCCGAATATGGAATCCATTTTTTGTAATTCAAAGCACATATTTTTCAAAAATTAATTTAAAATTAATTCTCATTGTCAAAACTAGAAAGTATATCTTTAAAAGGGAAAAACTATCAAAAGATTAACATGTGTTTATGTCCAATTTAAATATTAAATTAATTCTAATGAAAATAAATTGATTAAATGATTAAAAAAATAAAATAATAAAACATTAAAACCAATTAAATTTACCATTTACCTAAATAAATAAATGAGACTAAAATGTTGTTTTCATTTAAAATGTAGTATTTTTTACTATTTAGTAAAATATGAATTTAATCATAAAAATACTAAAATTTCATCCAAAGAAAATTTGATATACCGATTCTAAAAAAGAAATTTATTTTTTCAAATTTAACATATAAAATTGACAAAAATATATTTAAACGGGGTTTATAATCAAAACGTGGTAAAACAGACTTAAAAAAATTAGAGTATTTTACTCTTAAAATATGGTTCATTCTCATTTTAAAAATCTAATATTATTGGATAAATGTAAAAAAATTAAAAAACCAGTGTAAGCATATTTTTAATAGTTCTTTTAATTATCTATAATATAACCACCATGCGTTAACTACCATTTAAAATAATAATAGTAATACTGTATTATTTTTTGGTATAATTCTATGTTGTCTGCAATGTAAGATTTAGTAAAAACTCATAGTTTTATGTCGAGTACGCTATCGGACAAAGTATACCCTTTAATGTAAAATTAATATATTATTAATTAATATTAACATATATGAAAAAATAGTGTTCTATAAATACCTGGTATGTTATACCATGGTATTATTTTGAAAACATTAAAAGAAAAAAATCTATACGGTAAATTTAGTATGTGTTATTTTTGATTTTAATAAATTTATTTCATTGGATACATTATTAATAATTATTTTATAACTAATTACCCTTATTAAAAATTTATTGATGATTGTTAATGACCAAAAAATATTACATATATTAAAACATTTCTTGGTTTAGAGGGTTACTATAGATAACAAATTTACCATTCCTCGAATGCATGGCCAAAAATGAAGCATTCACCAGTTTGTTTTTTCAGTTTCTAAAGACAATAATCTGATTTATTTGTCTAAATGAACATAACTATCTTATGTTTTCGCTTCGTTATTCTAATAGATAACTGAGATATGTTTTCAATAAACCATCGGTAATAACCCTCTAATCAATGAATGACAAGATTCCCTGTGATATTGGTAGGACTTGGCCACCCTTCAACAAACTTTTTTTTGTAATGGTCAATATCTATTCCATCATTAGAAATAATATGACCAAGGAATAAAATTTTTTAACCAAATTTCAGTCTTACTAAACCTTCCATACAGTTTAATTTCTTATAGGGGTTAAAAAAGTGTCCTTAAGTTACTTCCATTTTCATCCTAAATTTTAGAATATACCAAAATGTCCTCTGTAAACCCTACCACAAACTGATCAAAAAACTGATGGAAGACTTCATTCACAAATATATTAAATATAGCAGGTGCTTTAGATAACCCAATGGGAATAACTACAAACTCATAATTCTTATATCTTGTTTGGAAATAAGTGTTTGAAATTTCATCCTTCTTCACCTTCAGCTGATGGTACCTATTCCTCAAATCAATCTTCAAAATATACTGATCTCCTTGGAGCTGATAAAACAAATCATCGATATGAGGGAAAAGATACCTGTTCACAATAGAGATGTTATTATAGTATATATAATCGATACATTTTATCACAGTACAATATTTGTTTTCCACAAATAATATCGGTGCACCCAATGGTGAAGTGCTTTGTCAGTTGAAACAATTATCATGTAATTCTTGCAACTGTTTTTGAATTCCATCAGTTCTACCTAATCCATTCTATAGGATGTTTTAAAAATAGGCTTCTAATCAGGCACTAAATGAATAGTAAATTCATCCTCTCAATTAGGTAACAATACTAGGAAATTAATCATGAAATTTTTTTTTGGATTAATTCACTATTGGAATGTTACTAAAAAAACTGTTTCTTTCATTTCAACAACATGAGACAGATAAATTTCACATCCATATTTAATCAATTATTCATATTCTTGCTATTTTATAAAAGGTATGAAATCATTTAATAAGAAACTCTTAGATTTGTAATCTATTTTAGCATGATAATTGAAAATTCAATCCATACCCAAAATGATATCAAATTACACTATGGGAAGTTAAAAAATGATTTATAAGAAAAACTATCCCACTAATGATAATAGGAAGAATTCTATAAATCATGCTTCCTTTAGTACTTCCACCCGGTGTTTTGACAAATATTTCTATTTCACATTCATGAGGTTCTACTTCCAATTTACATTTAAAGATCTCAGAAATAAAGAAATGTGATGATCCCGAGTCAAATAGAGTATTGGATATTTTGAAAAAAAAATAAAACATACCACAACTTCATTCGACATTACCACAACAACCTTAGTTGTAGTAAATGATTTTTCCATACCCTTATGCATTCAATCTTGTTGGTTTCCACCCGGGGTAATCAACTTTGGACAGACATTGGCATAATGTCCTAACTCATTACAACTAGACCACCATACTAGTGGTTTTCAATTTCATGTCTAACCATATTCCGTATAGTTTTGAGCAATATGAACATTCATAACACATCAAAATATCATACCAGACACTGACAAGAATCTACTAGGATGTTTTTTACAACACTTCTCACAATTCCCAAGGTTATTTTTCATGTAGACTTATTTAATGAATTTTTTTATTTTGTCAACCAATTTGACGACTTATTTTTTTTCTCTCATGGAACTCTTGATCATTTTAAAAATACATTTCTACCATATCATAACATCATACAATTTTCACATTGATTTTGAACTCATGTGAATCTAACACCGTTCATTAATTTGGATTCACTATATAGGAAAACCGATTGATCTACTTATTAATATCCTTGATGAAATTTCTGATGTTCCTTGAAAATATACTGAAATTTTCTTCTTATATAGTCAGAAAATCATCCTTCATTTCTCATAATTCTAGGAATTTATTATCTATCATATGTTGAACAACCTTAGGAAAATATTTCTCATGGAATTGTTTTTTAATTCACCCCATTCCAATGTCTCAATCTCTTTATTTCCTCTGATATTTTTAATCATCAACCATAACTGATCATCTTCAACTTCAAAATGGTAAACACCAATACTAACCTTTTGATTTTTTAACACAACCGTACATAAAAAATCATTCCAATGTTTTTATCCACCATTTAACATTAATGGGGTTAGATGAACCTTTGAATGATATGGGATGTTGCCTCATGAAATGGTCCATGACCAATATATACCACTGCAATATTTCTGGTTGATCTCGTGCAAGGATACCAAAGCCATTTATAACCCACGTCAACAAATCAATCACTAGAACAAACAATTCAATTCTGATTCCGATCATCTTAGAATGTTGATTTTGAAGTTTATTTCCCTATGTATTCCCTCCCAGCATTGCCGCCCTATTTCCTCTATGATAGACCATTCTGAAAAAACATATATTAGATGAATAAATGTGGAAATATTCAAATTCTATATCATTTATATTACACCATAAAGTAAAATTCTTTTATATATATTGTATTAACAATGTTATATCTCTTAATGTTATCTAAATTGTCCTCTGATACCAACTATTAGGCGTTGTACTGAATGCTGAAAGATTCTTGGGTTTTGATCATGAATATAATTTCCTTCACATTGAGTATCATTTCAGGTTTTTAGTTTAAGATAATTAGGCCATAACAATTACATTACATCTCAAAAATTACAAAGTTAACACTTCAATGAATAATCCATTTTTTCATAAAAAAATCATTAAAACGAAACATGGTAACATGTCCTGTTTTAACAACATAACTTTCCCCTAATTCAATCCTTCACTCAATTATTCATTAAGATCATTGAAAAACACATAAAAACATGGTATGAGCATAATAATCTCAATAAGGGATACAAAAATAAATAAAATTGTTAGCTGTTGGAAAACATGGAAACCAGGAATACTTTTTCATAAAGTAATACTTTTTTCTTTTAAGAAGTAGTAAATATACATCAATAAATATAAGCTCAATGATTACCCCTCTTGTAACAAAAATATTATCACAAATCCCATATAATGTAACATATTTCACATATATGTTAACATGGGTCATAAACATACATAAATGGAATAACCAAACAGTCAACTTCCTCAAATATCAATAAATGGAATAGTCATATAGCTAAATTCTAGACCTAATGAAATTATAATTAATAGGGTTGATTATACACCATATAAAAGAAGGTTCTGTGTACATTAAAATATTCTTCAATGAAATAGTACTAGAAATTTAGGCTATAGACACAGTTTGAAACCATGTCAATAAGCCCAAAAACCATGGCAATAGGTTATTACCACGATTTAATGAACATTGGATGGTATTGTCATGGCTATAGGCCAAGTCCTATATCCATGGTCTAAAACTGTGAATAAAGCCTTATAGCCACGGTTCAAACTGTGTCTAAATCCCTATAGCTACGGTTTTAAACAGTGGCTAAATCCTTATAGCCACGGTTTGAAACCGTGGTAGAAGGTAAAACACAAATAGGCCTTATAGCCACTATTAGAAACCGTCGATATAGATTAATGTTCAATTAAAAACATAGCCGGACTACATGACTGCCTTCCACCACCTTCCCCTACTAGTCCCCCTACATTCCACCCACCTACTAGTCCCCCTGCCACCCCCACCATGCATGTATCCCCCCTATTTCTCATCCGGCTCTGCCCCTGGAAATCCCCCTACCTGTTTTCCCCTGGTTCCCCACACCCTTCCAGTCTCCCCTTATATGTAACCCCCCTATTTTCTATTCGACTCTACCCACTACCAGTCCCCCTACTTGTTTTCCACCGGTTCCCCACCCCTGCCGGTCCCCCCAATCTGTCACCCTCTAGTCACACACCCACCCCCTCCCCTACACAAACACCCAATACCCAGGACAGACACCCCCGGGACACACAGGCAACCCTATACACCCCCTCCCCTGGACAAACCCCCTGGACAGACACCCCCACTGGACAGACAAACCTAGATAGACATCATTGGACACCCCCCTCCCCTAGACAGACCCCCCAGATAGACACCCCACACCTTAGACAGACACCCACCGGGATAAACAACCCTAGACACCCCCTCCCCTAGACAAACCCCCCGCCCCTCCCCTTCTAGTCCCCCACTGTCTGTCACCCCTCTGGACACACCCCCTCCCCTGCACAGACACCCCCCCAGGATAGAAACCCCCCAAGATAGAAAGATAACCATTGACACCCCCTCCCCTAGACAGACCCCCCCCCCATACAGACAACCCATATCCTGGACAGAACACCCCCTCCCCAGAAAGATACCCCTGAAAACACTCCTCCCTAGAGAAATACCCCTGGACACATGCCCCCCCGGACAGACACCCCCCCTCCCCCAGATAGACACACCCTCCCCTGGACAGACACCCCCTTGACAGAACACTCCCCCTCCCTTGACAAACACCCCAATCCCATGGACAAACACCCCCTCCTCGAGACATACACCCCCAAGAGACTCCCCCTCCCTCTTGGACATCCCCCCACTCCCTTGGAAAGACACCCCCTGGACACCCGCCCCCGGACACTCCCCTCCCACCTCCCTCCTAGAAACCCCTCCCCTGGACAGACACCCCCTGGAATGATAATACAGTTGGACATGCAATTTTAAATAAAAGACAAAAACTAAAAAGTAATACATTACAAAGCCCCCCCCCCCCCCCCCCCCTTCAGGACAATCCCCTAGAATGCTAATACAGTACACCGTGCAATTTTAAATCAAATACAAAAACTAAAATAGAACAAAATGCAACCCCCTGGATAGACACCCACTAGAATGCTGATACAGGTTCCCATGAAATTTAAAATAATAGACAAAAACATATAGATAACACATTGCAACCCCCTCCCCCCCAATTTTACTCATTATATCCATTTATAAGGATACGAAATTCTTAATAGGTTCACCAATCCATGAATTTTATGCCCAATGATACTCGTCCTTTATTTGTTGAAGGAGAATTAATTCATCTGAGTTTCAAAAAAAAATATCTGTAGGTTTACTACAAGACCATTGTGTTAGACTACACTAGTATGGTCATGATCCTTGTCTCACATGCCTAATTTTGTAAGTCAATCATCATGTCACCAAAAGAGTCATGATGATGGAACCCTTCATTGAAATTGGAGGATGGTAGTTTAAATCATATCTTTATGGTTTTCATTTCTCAGTCTATACTATTATTTCAGAATCATTCAGAGGTGCAACGATAGAAATGAAAAAAAAGAGGAATGAAAAAAGATAACAGACAGGGGACACAAAAATTTATGTGTTTTGGGAATAACCATACAGCCACAGAGAGGTATAAATTCACTAATTCAAGATGAAAAATTACATAGGTTTTTTTAGTGGTAGCCCTAGCCCAAAAATGGAATATAAAATGGAGAAGATGATCACTATTCCGAAAAATAAGTTTGTGTCGCTACAGTTACCGGCCACAAGAATTCGGCCCAACTAGATCGGGCAACACCAATCCAAAAATTTCTCTTATATAATTAACACATGCCAATGAATCTTGTTCTTGATTCCATCTCCAAGTGGACATCAATTAATAATGTCATGTTATTCCTTATCAAGCTGACAACCTAATGATAAATGTTTGCTAGAATTTCAATTACGTTGTATATTTAGACAATACCATAAATATCCTTCTCATTTCTAAGAGTGAGGGGTGTTTATGCTTTCCACATATAATTATTGGATGGATCTTAAGTTATGATCTGTACATGAATATTGTTATATCTTCTTTTGTCAAGCCGTATAGACATCCTAGGAATATGCACTCAATGGACTACTTTGGAAGTTGTTTGTGAGTACCCGATCAAGGAGAGAGACAACTGTGGGACCTTTGTTTGCTATTAGACAACTCCAGTAGAGCTGTGATGCCATCACAGCTGGAAAAAGTGAGCACTGGAGGATAGTGCATGCATTATTTATAAAAATGCTGACAATATTCTTTACTTTTCCAATACCCATGAACATAAACAATTTTCAATTCCCATTTCATAAAAAAACCCCTTGGACAGACCCCCCCCCCCCCCCCCCCCACACACACAAACATCCCTAGCACACCCCTTGCCCCCCCTGCTGGACCCCCTTGGACAACAGCCCCCACCCAGCTAGACCCCCTGGACAGCAGCACCCTAATGGACCCCCTGGACAGCAGCATCCCCCCTGCTGAACCCCCCTGGACAACAGCATCCCCTATTGGACCCCCTATATAGTTTCCCCCTACTGGACCCCCTAGACAAGAGCCCCCCCCACCCACACTGCTGGACCCCCATTGCACAACCCCTGCTGGCAGAAATTGTGATTTTCCAGTATCAACATTGATCACAAGACTCATGGAATATTATCACTGTGAAATGTCATGGGGTGTCATCCTAGAGCATGTCCAAATCACGGAATTACTACGGCATGACCGCAGCGTGTCCGCGGCATTACTGCGGCTTGACCGCGGGGTGTTGGCTCTGTCTAGCGACAACCGTGGGGCAGCATCTTCCGACCATGAGCGAATGGAGGGGGAGGAGGGGTGGCAACATTCAAGTTGCCTCCCTGATGGATGAAATTGTAATTAGTCAGTATCAACATTGATCACAAGTCTCATAGAATACTATCACTGTGAACTACCACATTGTGTCGTCCTAGATCAGGGAAAAATCACGGCATGACCGTGGCATGACCGCGGTTTGACCGCGGCGTGACCACGGAATGACTGCTGCGTGTTGGCCAGGTCCTACAACATCTACGGGGTAGCATCTTTTGGCCAGGAGTGAAGGGAGAGGGAGGAGGTGGGGAAACAATACAATCGTTTCCTCACTACAAGAAATTGTGATTAGTCAGTCTCAACAATGATCACAAGACTAAAGGAATACTATCACCGTGAACTGTCATAGGGTGTCATCCTGGAGTAGGGTCAAATCAAGGCATGACCACAGTGTGACCACGGCGTGACCATGACGTGTTAGCCCAGTATAGTGACATCTACAGGGCAGTATCTTCTGCCCAGCAGCGAATGGAGTGGGAGGAGGTGGGGTAACATTCTGGTCGTCGCCCCTCTAGAAAAAAATTATGATTTGTTAGTCTCAACATCGATCACAAGACTCATAGAATATTATCACTATGAAATTCCATGGGGTGTCATCCTGGAGCAGGGCCAATTCAAAGCCTAACTATGGCGTGACCACGGTGTGACAGTGGAATGACCACGACATGACTGCGGCGGGACTGCGGTGTGTTGGCCCGGTTCAGTGAAATCCGCGGGGCAGCATCTTCTAGCCAGGAAGAAAGGGACTAGGAGGATGCAGGGAAACATTCCGATTGTTGCCCTGTCAGAAGATGATAGAATAGATCAACTATTTAATATGAAATAACAAGGGATCATCATAGAAGGTTGTAGAAAGTGGCACAATGACACAATTTCTAAAGGAAAAAAAAACGGGAAAAAATCAAACACCCTACACAAACCATTTACAAATTCATTCATATTGCCTAAACATGGAAATTTTATTTTTAATATTCAATGTGTGAAAAGGAAAGTGTCATGGTCAAGGCATTTGCCTAATCGTGCAATGTCATTTGAGTTAAACGACTATGATAATCCAATTTATATTATTGAAAGAAAAAAAACTAACTATCCACAAAACAAACACCAAAAAAGGCATATGAAGGACTCAAACCAAATCTAAACATGATACAAATAACTATCACTACTCTTTGGTTTCGAAGACAGTGCACCTACGTTGGGGGGTTTTATTATAAAATCATGGAATTTCTCTATCACACAATTAATTTAATTATAATTAATATTTATTATAAAACTCATTTAGCACAAATAATGTGCAATAATTTAAGAAAATAGATCAACATAACTATTACTATGAGTTTTTGCAGACAGTGCACCTCCATTGGAGGGGTTTTATTATAAAAACATGAATTTATTTATCAAATGAAACAATTATATTAAATAAAACTTATTCAAGATATGCTTTTCAATATAATTATGTATAATTAATGAATAAGATAAAGTAAATTTAAAGCATTCTTGAATTAAAGAGGTTAGAAGAGGGATCCTACCTCTAGGTGGAACCAAACCATCCACATAGGCTCTTGGTTATTTCTAACCAAAAGTTGTTGCTCCCAAAATGGGAATACGAACCTTTACACAAATGAAAGAGTATCAATAAGTGGACACATGAATGAATTGTTACAAACAAGTAAAAACCAAATTACGTACTCCCATGTAATGATATGATGCAATTTTCTTCTATTTAATGAACCAGCCACCCTCTTATATTTTTCACTAAAGATGGATATTTTCATTGTAGTACCTAAAATGAAAAGAAATCAACATCATCTTCCCATAACTCTATTCCTCATTAGATAACATTAAATAATCAGAAACGACATTGAAAATTACTGAGTTTTGAAGGACATATTCAAGAAGACACCCCCTCATTCCTGGACAAACACCCCACCCACCCACCCCCTCCCTGGACGGACCCCCCAAGAACACACTCCTGGACAGACCCCACCCCCCTAGATAGACCCCCCCTTCCGGACAGACCCCCTGCCCCTCCCCCTCTGGACAGCACCCATCCCTCTTGGACACCCCTCTGGACAGCCCCCCACTACTCTTGGACAGCCCCCATCCCCCTGGATAGTCCCCCCTATCTCATTTTTGGACATCCCCCCCTCCTGGACACCCCCCTCTCCTTCTTGGACAGACTCCCCTCCTTGACATACCCCCCTGGATTTCCCGCCATTCTTTTTGGACACCCCCTGGACAGACAAAAGCATAATTCAAATTGATCAAATTCCAAGTGTATTTTTCAATTTTGTTACAATCCTCCACAGAGTTCAAGGTATTATTGAATCGAAATGAAATAATATGATTGTTGTATCTAGTCTTAAGGATCACCAAAATTGGTGGATGCTCAGAATTAATCCTAAGTAAAGTAATACAATATATGTTATTCCAGTTATCGAGTGCTTTAAAGTTTGTGAAAGCTCTGTCAAGGTTATATGCTAAAATTCTCTTGTGTTGCCTTCTATACCAGGTATAATTAGCCCCAACTAGATTAATCTCAACAAGGATATTATCATCAATATAGTTATTGAAATCATTAATGGATGTGTTTGAGTGTAAGGGCCCTAGCTTTTCACAAGTTCCAAGGATAACATTGAAATTACCAATAATGACCTAGGGAACCTGAATAGTGTTGTTAAGGGAGGATATATTGTTCCAAATGGTTCTTCATTCTTGATATTTATTGTAGGAATATAAAAAAGTACAGAAGAACGTATTATAATGAATGTTTATATCAGATGTCAGTGACTGAGAATCATCATTAACAATATGAATTTTATCTATAATGATATGTGCAAAGACCCGCAAAGAATCACAATTGTTATTATTAGAAGTTTATCCTATAAAATTATTAATATATTTGTCAAGACTATTAAATACAGAAGTAAATGTGACTTCAGGTTCATATATAGAAAAAATCATCGGTGTATGAGTAAAACTATAATTTTTTAAAGTTGTGATGGTGTCAGGGATAGAAATACCATGACAGTTCCAATATAAAATATTAATTTATACTTACATTTAGGGTTAGGCCCCTTGTTTTTGTTACCTCTAGAATTATTTCCATGCTTGGATTTTCTTAATTGCTTGGTAGATTTCTCTTTAGGTGTCATTGTATTTTTTCATGAAAATTACTTGAAGGGTTCGGAGATCTATGATTTTTTTCATACCAGTTATGACCTCTTCTTGGTGCATTTGTTTGTTCTAATTTTCCTTTTGTACCACTATCTATTCTATTTCTGGTTCTATGTGATCAGATTCCCCATATTGGTCACCCAGTTTCTGAGTAGTGAATTCAGCCATAGAGGGGTTGCTGGTTGTATGTGTCTTTTGTATTTTGAGACATTCGGCCTCATCTTGCATGTGTTTTGTTTTGATAATATCATCCATAAGCATATTAAAAACTAGATTATGAACTGCTTCTTTGTCCATCATCTCATCACTGTGTGAAGGTGAGGAGAGTTGATGTTGTTTTTCACTTTCAGTAGTTGTAGCATATGTGTCCTGAAGACCCCCTACAGAACACCCCTACCCTGAAGACATCCCCACTCCATCCTGACCCCTCCCCCTGCCCTGCAGACCTCCTCCCTACCCTGCTGACCTCCCCCCTCCCCCTACCCTGTAGACATCCCCCCTGCCCCCTGCCACCACCACCCTACCCCCTGCCCCCTCCACCCACCCCTACCCCCTACCCCCCACCACCTGCCCTGTAGACCTGCCCCCTTCCCATGCCCCCTGCGCTGTAGACCTTCCCCCAGCCCGCTCCACTCTACCCTCTACCCCCTGCCCCATCCACCCTTCCTCTACCCCTGCCCCTACACCCCCCCTCCACCCACCCCCTTCCCACTGCCCCCTTCCCCATGCCCCCTGCCCCCTACTCTGCAGACCTTCCCCTACCTCATGCCCCTTGACCCTCCCCCCTCCACCCTTCCCCCATCCCCTACCCTGCAGACCTGCCCCCATCCCCCAGCCACGGCCCCTAACCCCTGCCCTACAGACATACTCCTGCCCCTTCCCCCCTAGACTGTGCACACTACCACCTACCCCTACCCCTGCCCTCCTCCACCCTCCCCATGCCCCCTACCCCCCTGCCCCTTCCACCCACCACTTGCCCCCTACTCTCTGCCCCCTACTATGTAGACCAACCACCTGGCCCCTACCCCCTGCCCCCTAGACCCTCCCCCATTCCCTTCCCCCCGCCCCCTACCCCTACCCCTTGTACTGTAGACCTTCCCCCTGCCCCTGTCCCCCTGCCCCCTGCCCTGCATACCTGCCCCCTACCCCCTGCCCCCTGCCCCCTACCCCCTGCCCCTTCCCCTAACACCCTTCCCAATTCTTATTTTGGACTTCTATCACGTATTAAGATAAGTGGACCCAATATGAAATGATAAAATTAAATGAAACATAACAAAAAATACTTTTATATTTTTCAATACTAACACATACACATTTCTAAAACTAGTTATACATACCCCGGTTATAGATTAACAATTATAATCTTATTAGTAATTATAATGGTTTATGAATCAACAGGTCATACCCCCATTAGTCAATACTCCATTTGATATTAATTATACGCCCAATGATTCAACTCTTTTTCCTCCTTTAGTTAGACCCAAAACATTTGAATGGTTATAACCTCTAGTGTTGAGCCTCTTCAATAACTGGTCCACCTATTCACAAGGTCATTCTTCTTATCTTGATCAATTATGTGATGATTTCATGATCTTCATCAATGGGATTTCTATATTTTATTTTCTAATGTACAAATTTAAAATCATCCAACAGAAATAAACCTTTTATGTAGACTTTTCTTAATAATTTCAAATCACTTTAGTATGATCAGTTGGGTAAGGGAAACCTTGATCAAGAAAATATTATTTATTCTCCTGATGTTTTAGCCTCACTTAATCACTAAAACCTCATGTGTGAAATCTTCTAATACTACACCCAGATTATTCTCAAAACACTGCACAATATTTATGAAAAATATATCACATGGTCTTTTCTCAAACCACATTAATGTAAGAAACATTGAACCCCCTTCAATTTAATACATTTAGGTACAAAAATTATCAATATACTCACTTATAATGAATGAATTACTTTCATTTACATGAAAACAAACTCATTCATGCATATTATTTTATGTACTTTATTTGTTGTACTATTCACCTAACTCACTCCTTAACAATAACGTCACTATTTTTCACCATCCTGAAAAATCAGTAATTTATACTATTATATTTAATCTTATCAATTTATTTTAACATTCAGGTATTGAATAATAGAATACAAGATGTCTCTTCCTTCCCCCTCTCACACAACTAAGCTCTCACTTATATATCTCACGTAATAGATGTATATGTGGAAACAACTTCATGTCCCTCCTAAAATATAGTGTGAATCATACACTATATTGTGTAATCAAACCATCATAATTAAAACATGAATGTATAGAAATAATCTGTATTAATTCATAGAAACCATATACAAAAATTGAAATTTCTTATTTTCCCTATTTCACTCTCATCTCTTCCAAATTATCTCTTGGTTATTATTAATTTTTTTACCCATGAAACGATCCTATTGGGATATTTATAGAGAATACTTCACTAAATTATCCCCTCCACATATGTGAACCACCTACAATATATATGAACAACACCACTTAATGCTTTGAATTTACGAAATACACCATATTTATAAAACAAATCTCACTTCCACCGTTTTCTTTTCACTGTTTCTAATAATAAAATTCACCACTAACTTCAGTTTATTAATTTATGGAATCTTACTACCATATTCATCCCCTATTATGATTTTATGGGATGAATTTGATCACTAATCATTATGAAATGAAGAACTATGTATTGAAGCTTCATGTTGAAGTTTAATGAAGAATACAACTTCTTATCTTGACCATATAGATCAAATAAATCATATCAAATAAATGGATTTATATATGATACATTTTAAGTGGGTGCAAAGTGTTCCACGTAGAACTTTTCGAAAATCAATAATACGCTTGAACTACTACTCCTTAGTAATACATAGGTGTGTCTCCCTGCATTCGAGCTGGAATTGGGGTTGAGACATTGATACACTTTCACACACTATGGGCTTTATATGGTCATTCCTCCCTATGTTATACCACATACACACTCCTCATACGTGATCAAACCAAAGCACATCCTTGCTGGAACTATGAATCCCATAATCCGTAGGCACTCCATGTGAGTGTTATGCACTCTCACTGGCTACAATGTGTTGTGTGATTAAACATTCATTCTTTCCTAAGAAGTGGTCGTCCTTAGTTGGCCTATGGTTGAACCCATTTTCTAATAAAGGATCACTATTTTGTTTTAAATCATTCTCTAAATATAGAATTCAATCTCATTCCATTTATCACCATCAAATACAAAACAACATATATATGATCATCTATAATATTAATAATCTATTTTAAAATGATGCAAACAATTTGCACTTCTCTTAGTGTAATTTGATAATGACTTTGACATAATAAATTGTTCAAAATTAATCATAATTAAAAATCCATAAATTTTCATTGTATACAATTATTAATATAAAATTAAAATTCAATAAATCAATTGGGATCTTCAACCTCCCACTTTGGACTTGTTGTCAATACCTATTTCATTTCAAAATTCAATGTTTCCATATAACCATTATTGATAATAAAACCAATGATATAAATATGGGAGTGAATTATCAACTCTACTATTAAAAATTTGAAATCTTTTTATCCACTTATAAAAAATATAGTATTATTTACTCCAAATAGGGATGGAATCAAAACAATCATATAAATGAATAGTCTTGATAAAATATGAATTCTCTTAATATTTATTTAGATTAGTCACTAATAATGATAATGTAGTCGATATATTATAATTTAAGAGGGATGCGATGTCCTCATATTTTGTCATCTGAGTGGTCAAATCAACTATATGGGAATGAATCTGATAGATTATCTAATGTATCTATTCAAGAACCTTTGAATATTCCCTTATTAATTCGGCTAGGGGAGTCCCGTCATCAAAACTATGAAAGTCCCCATCATTTCTAACTAATATTTGTAAGGTTAGGGAAAAAATTCTCTTGATATCATACAATGGTTGGTAATCAAATCCACCTACCCCCATATCATGAAAAAGATGGTGTAGGTGTTCTTATTGGCCAAATAACTCTTCCAAGGGCGTCTCAGTAATCAGGGCATGGATTTTATTACAGATATGCCTTCATGATACATGGATTTCTGTAACCACTTGGGTGTGTATACCAAAACTAGGAATGGTTATCTGAGAAGATGAAGAAGCAAGAGAATATGTTTTATGATCTATCCTCGCAATTGACACATCTTCCATCACTGATATTAAGGGAACATACCCTTAAAGAGATGTTTCCCACTAATGGGATGTTCATCAATATGATGATAACACCTCCATGGTGGCTCACCTAAGTCCTGAGTAAAATCGATTGCTACTACAGATAAAGGGTTCAGTGAAGCATAGGTCTTGTCTTCCTAATGAATCGGTTGATTCAATAAACCACCCAGATAATCTTCCACCTAAACCTAAGAATAGTCATAAGACATGAAGATAGGTTAATCGACCAGTGGAAGAATAATCTCAACATTTCTGTCTTCACATACCATTATAAGATGAATTCTCTGGATAAGTCATGGATGTTGTTTGACTCTCATGGGATCTTAAGGGAGAGGAGAAACACTTTAGAAGAAAAAAACTGGAGAGAAAACTTATTGGGTGAATATGCATTGTATATAGTTATCTCTTCTAAGGAACCATAAGAACCCCATCCTATAGATAAATATTTTATGACCACTCATCCAAAGATCCTTTTCCATTATCAAAAATTATTCTAGATGGTGCAAGATAGGGCATGATGATGAAATGATAATTTTGTATCAACATGCCAATGTCCTCATAAGGTCCTAGTGGCATCACCTCAAACCTTGAAACATTCAAAATCTAAGAATATATCAACTCATCAAGGATTCCTTTAGTGTAATGATATTTGTCACACTAGAAATGATCTCTTATCAATCCCAATAAGAACTTGAATGGTCCTCCAATCCAGTAAGGGATATTACCTTACCTAATATGAATGTGGAGTTGATAAATGCATCCAAGAGTCATCATTACTAGAATAAGATGGCACCCCAATCCCAATAAGACTACCATCACCAATATGATTACATGAATTCCAAATATTGTGTCCCCATGTAGGAAAATCCATCTATTCAAAAACATGGTTATAAACCCCCCCAGCAGAAGGATTGGGGATACCTCTAGTCTCTGTCATTAGGCTCATGTGGTATACTCTCAAGCTTCAAGGATGTCCCAATAAAATCTTTCTATGTCATGAACCTATTGGGAAGAGCATCGATGAGGTGTCTAGTAGTTGGTCGAGACCTATTGTGGTAGAGAAATATATTAATCCAATCCTTAAAATAAACAAGTGACTGTAGGTTTAGCTCCTTTCTTAACTTATCGATAATAGTGGTTAGAAGATACCTTTACAATATCAAATCATGTGAGGTGTCATACCAAACATCTTCAAATCGAATATTTTCATCATACATCTCCAAAATAGGAGGTATTATAACCAATCAATAAAAAACCCAAACATCAATCCCTAATTTTCCATGGGATAAAAGGATAGAATCAGTTCTTGGAAGCCAATGGATAGTTATGTCAATAATTTTTTATTGAGGATACATTATGAAATGAGAAGTCCATAATACCTCGTAAAGATAGATAACAAGTAACTGGTCGGAGAATTATGATCATCTCTTCCTAAACTAAAAATTTCATGCACATTAATTGGAGATGTTACATCTAGGTCATAAGTCCCACTTAGAGATCCAACCACTTTTAATAGAATTCAAAGAGGAGATGTGTCTACACAAATAAATTTGATCAATTGGTTGGTGGAAAATATTTAAACCTTCTAGATCTCGAGGGGAGTTAACCAACATGTAGGATAACCCAAGGAAGTGTGGTAAAAAAATTGAGTGTGTTTAGAAATCATTGTTTGAATAAAATCAAGGTGATATGACAGTCAGTAAGATGAAATATTATAACCATGTGAAGTACTGTATACATAATCAAGTATACCGAATCAATCCAAATAAATTCAGTGTAATAGGGGATATCTCTTAAGATCACGAGCTATAATCTATTTAAAATCTTTATTGGTAGAGAACACATCATAATGAGGGTTGAAATATGATTCCCAGTAATCATATTATTATGTATGGTTACGTTGGAAGATTTATATGAACTGAAATCCATCTATATGAACACAGGAAACACAAATATTTTATTATCAACAATTCTTATATCACTCTAACTGTGTATGGTTCCCTTATATGTTAAACATCATCACATCAATATGCCATCAATTTCTACTCATACTCTTCCCATTTCATCTATAAATACAAGAGGAAGGGAGATCTAAATAACCATTAAGTGAAATTCAAATAACAGTATAACCTTAAAATCAGAACATTGATTATATAATATGGTTTAAAATACCTATGTGGATTAGAAGCCAAGAAGAGAGAACTGCGGTGACAGGTCGTCAGAGAGGAGGGTGTCACGGTGAGAGAGATCTCTGGGGAGGAGGGTACTACTGTGAGAGAGGTCATAGGGAGGAGGGCACCGTGGTGAGAGAGTTTGTCAGAGAGGAGGGCGTCGTGGTGAGGAGAGGACGAGGAGGAGAGGTCAGGAAGGAGAAGTCCTCAAGGAGGAGGGCGCCGCGGTGAGGAGAAAATGTCAGGGAGGAGAAGTCATCGGGGGAGTAGGGCGCTGTAGTCAAGCGAGGTTAGTGAGGAGGGTAACACGGTCAGGTGAGGTCGGGGAGGAGAACACGTCGAGAGGAGAAGAATCCCAGAGGAGGAGAAGTCGGTGGTTTGCGAGAGTCGCAAATTGGGGGACCCCGATACCAAATAGGAAGACATATTGTATAGACATGGTTATTAAATTAAATTGTGGTAATTAGGAAGATATATCCAAGGAACAATAAAACTATGGATATAGTTTGTGGCTTTATCTTTACTTTCTAGTTGTGAATGGAGATTGAGATGATGTCCCTTACATTGAGTCCAAATCATCATGTATGTTCCTTGTTCTTCCTGAATAACAAAATTAAATTAATTTATGCTTGATTCGTAACCTTTTTCATATTTATTAATCATTTAATATTATTTATTTCCTTGTTATAAAAATTACATAATTATTTATGTTCATATTTTTTTAGTCGATATTCACTACTAGATTCGAAAATAAATTTTTTTGTTATAAATTGTCCATGTGGTAAAAATTAAATCTTCTCCATTATATTATTAATGACTTAAATATAATTTATATCTATTATATATGTATTTTTAATAGTCCAAAACAATCGGAGATAAGAAATGAAATACACCATTCATGGTGGTGGTAGGTCGTATAATCGTATGAACGACACTTTCATTTCTTATTCAAATTAATGGAATGAAAAATAACTAATACATATGTATGTTATAGTTAAAGTTAATATATATTTTATATATGTTTCATAGGTTAATTAACTCCATCCTTTATATATTCCATGTATTTTATAGACAAGTCATATGACATTGATGTGGTTGTAGTCCGTACATACTAAAATAAAATTATTGTATTCAAAATTAGGGAAAAGAATAAAGTGATGTTGTAAATAACAATTACAAAAGAATAGAGAATATATATATATATATATATATCATATATTAATATAGTTCCACCATAATGGCCACTATTATTGGTGGTAATATAAAATTGAACTATCATCGTTTCACAAGGCAGTAGTTTGATGTACACAGAAACATCAAGTTCGTATCCAATAGATGGAGGTGTGTGTAAGTGTAGTGCGAATAAATATCATAACAGAATCCTATTATATTGAGGATACTTTAGTTTTTATGTAATAATATACTAAAAAGAGAAAAGTTAGTAGAGAATGAAAATAAAGGAACTTGAGAGAATATGTTCCATCAAAATAGGCAAACTTATTTTGATTTTATCCAAAAGGCTCTCTTGATTTACCTTCTGACCATGTTAAAGATTATTGGATGAAGAGAGGGATCTAGGGAGATTATTCGAGTAGAATTTTCTTGATCCATGGGTCTATATAGTTGTGAGTATGTGGGTAATGGTGGTGGCCTTTTATAAGAGGAAGGTGAGGCACATTATGAAATTATTGGAATATTATTTTACTATAAATTAATTTTGGGTTTCTAATTGTCCGCATCTCATTTATTTAAAATATAATATTATTTTGGGTTGTATACCCATAATCTACAAAAAAAGACATGTTTTTAATATTTTTTATCCCATATATGTTATTTTTATCCATTATTTTACCCTTTTGAATCTTACAATGACATTTTATTATTTACACGTTATGGGATAATTTAGTTACGATATCATGTAAAACAATCCATAAAAGTTCCATTTATGGAATATTTTAACATATTGTAACCATTTGGAAGAATATTATATTTTTAGTAATTTAAATCATTTAATAAACTATTTTATATCTTATGTTATGAATTATGTCAATTTTGACACGATTAATACTTGAATTTTTTAAAAAATCATAACAACCTGATTACATCAAAAATATCATTTTGGAATCTATCCTATTTCGATTTCATACAAATAATTCTAGGATGACATAAAAATGTTCAAATTTAAATTATATTAATATTTTTAATATCATTTATTTTTTTCTTTCATTAATAATTTATTCACTCCATCATTATTGTGTCATAAATAAATTTATTTATTTAATTTCAAAAAATTATAAATAAAATACGATGATGTAGGAAATATTTTTATATGTATAGTGACTATTTATAGTCTAATATATAATTTATATAAAAAAATTAATAAATATTTAGTAAAAAATACTTATTTAGGTTATATTTCACTATACTTTAAGTTAATTTTTATAACATGTTATTATAACACCCAACTGGCTCCATGGGTTCTTAAAATCTACCAAAGGATAAATATGGTCAGAAATATCTCATCCAATAGGATTATGAACTTTTTTTGGTAGTCTTGTATTATTATAAAATTATTTTTACCATTCTTTACCTTATTTTTTCATTTACCATTGAAAATAAAAAAAATTACTGAAATTAATATTCATAATGTCCAAAAATAAATACATCTATTTACAGAATTTGGATCCTCTTATTCCAAATATGGAAACATTTTTTAATAATTCAAAATACATATGTTATAGAAATTAATTTAAAATTAATTCTCATTGTCAAAACTAGAAATTAGTTTTTTAAAAGTAAAAAACTATCAAAATATTAACATTTTTTATGTCAAATTTTAATATGAAGTTACTTCAAGTGAGAATAATTTGATTAAATGAAAAAAAAGTTATTAAACTTTAAAACCAATTAAATTTACCATCTAACTAAATAAATAAATGAGATGAAAATGTAGTTTTGATTTAAAATGTATTATTTTTTAATACTCCTTAAAATATGAATTTTATCAGAAAAATACTAAAATTTCATCCAAAGTAAATTTGATATCCTGCTTCTAGAAAAGAAATTTAATTTGAAAAAATTAATATATAAAAGTGACAAAAATATATTTAAAAAGGGTTTATAATCAAAAGGTGGTAAAACATACATAGAAAAATTAAAGTATTTTATGCTTAAAATTGGATTCATTCTCATTTTAAACATCTAATATTATTGGATAAATGTAAAAAAAAGTTAAAAAACCATTGTAATCATATTGTAAATAGTTCTTTTAATTCTCTAGAATAAAACCACTAAGCTATAACTACCATTTAAAATAATTTTAGTATTATTGTATAATTTTTTTGTGTAATTCAATGTTGTGTACAATGTATGATTTTGTAAAATATTGTAGTTTCGTGTCATGTACTCTATCGGAAAAAGTATACACATTAATGTAAAATTAATATATTATTAATTATTATTAATATTAATATATATGAAAAAATATTATTCTATAAATACCTGGGATGTTATACCATTGGACTATTTTGAAAACATTAAAAGAAATAAATCTTTATGGTAAATTTTGTATGTGTGAATTTTGATTTTAATAAATGTATTTCATTGGGTACATTACTAATAATTATTGTATAACTATTGACCCTTATTAGAAATATATTGATGATTGTTAATGACCAACAAATTTTACTTATATTAAAACTTTTCTTGTTTTATAGGGTTACTACATGTAGTTTTTTTAAACATTTCCTTTTTTGTGTTTCCCATAGAAAATGTTATCTTAATAAGGAGTTTAATTCCATAGAAAAAAGTATGTGGTGATTGAATTCTTGATCTTGATTAAATATTAGTTGATTATCTAGTTGTATCCCCACCTTCTAGAATAGAGAATTTTTCATCTATAATAATATTTCATTAAAGGTAATTGGTGGTCTCCTAAAGCAGAGTAACTAGGTAATTGATTAGGTTTCATGACTGTTGAAACCACATGAGTTAAATTACACTAAATGTGATGTTCCTTAATCCATTGAATTAGACTGGGGTACCCAGTTTACATCTAATCTCAGTAATGGATGTCATATTTCTTTGGGTACAGAATTAAATTTTCAAATATTATATCTACTCAATCTAATGAATAAATAATGAAAATAATTAAGGACTTGTAAGATATATTTTTTTTGATGGATTACAATGGATGTTTGTATTGATATAATTCTCTCATTCACTATTCTTGTAACCAAAATTTTCATTCATGTATTTTTCTGGAGACTTTTAATACATTATGTAAAAAATCAGTTTCAAATGAATCAATTTTGGTATAAAGTAGAATAAAGTTATTAAATGGGACCATATTTAATAGTGGAAGTGGTTCAGATGGTTTAGTTGATTCATAATCATTTTATGATGGATACTAAAATGAATTCATGTTATACAAATAACTAGAGGAATGAACTATCACTCGAGGTAGGTGATTATGTCATTCTCAAATTATATTCATTGAAAATATATATATGTTTTTGGGAAAAGTGTATGCCAATTCCATGGTCCATTAGACCATATGGAATCCATGATAATGTCGGATATTCATCCTATTGTCTATCATTTCCCATGAGTTTATCCAAGGTACACAATGTGTTTCTTTTTTCAATGTTATTCAAGTATTTTTTGGATTCAGCTATTGTTTTTATCCCTAAATTCGTTAAGTAGGAAGAGAAACATTCTTATAAGTAATAACATGTTCATATTATTGATTATAGAGATAAACTGTTTAAGAATAAATCTATTTATATAGATATGTTTTTATAGGATAAACAAATTGTTGAAGAGATAGTAGGGTAATCTAATAATGGTTTGAGGGGTGATATCAAAACATGATTACTAAGTGAATAAAATTGTGATGAAGAAATTTCCAAAATTAGAGAATAATATAAAAACATAGTGAATGATAGAATAAATAATATTCATGTTAATTAAAAATAATTTGATAGTTATATTCATTATATAAATATTATGTAATTTTTAAAATAAATTGGAAATATTTTTAATTAAACTCTTATCTAATAATTTTTTTGTTATGTTTTTCAAATAAATGGAGTTTTGTTTTTAAAATAGATAATTATAATTTTTAAATCATCATATTAAATTTAATTTATAGTTTAATTTTGGGATTTTTTTGAAAATATTGATTTTTTAGTTAGTGGTGAAAAATACATATTTTTGTACAAATTTCACTTATTTTCATAAATTATGTAATATAAAATTTCAATTTATTATTTTTTTAATTAAATTAAAAAAATATAATTTATATCTATTAAATACATTTAATATTTTCTTAATCAACTTCATATTTTAATTTAGTATAATTTTATTTTTAGGATTTTAAACTACATTTTTGAGTGAACTGTTTTAAAGTCCATAATGATTGACCATTTTAATTAATTATATCTCCATAATAAAATAATTATTTCAATGTAATTAATATTTTATATGTTGATATATATTTATTCTAATTTAAAAACTGATTATTACAAGATATATAGTTAATATAAAGTCATATTTTCTTTTAAAAGTACACATCTTAAAACCCTGGATTTTAATCACATAATTGGGTTTAATTTTAATTTTAAATTTCTCCACTATGAGAATTTATTTCAATATAATGGAATACATATTCGGAATCCTAATATTTTACATTTTCTAATTTGTTCAAAATATTTTTGGACTATAGTGAATAGTGAATATAATAAAAATTAACTGTTGATGTTAAGTAAAAAATGGATTTATGGGGGTTTAATATAAAAATATAATGATTAAAATATCCATAAATACTTTTCTGAAATATATTTAATGTCCATATTTATAACATTATTGAATAATTATGGAGAATATTTGTGTTTTGTGATTTTTTTATATGAAAATCATGGTTACACTTCTATTTTCATATATTACAATTGTTCCACTCACCACACTAATAAGTTTCACACACACACATCTCTTATTCATACCTTACTGTCTATTTTTATCAACCAATAACTACCAAAATATATTCCTTATATCCCAAAAAAATAATGATCGCTTAGATTTATCATAACTCCATCCTCAAATTATTTTGGTGCTTGTAGATGGAGGTTATCCAAAGAATATGTATCGTTCTTCATTGACCATTTTTATTTTATTTAGTCTTCCATATCCATCAAACCATCTGCAATTATGGTTATATAAAAATAATATTACCTATAATATATTTAAATGTTATTATATTAATTGAATAACCTCTATCCATTTACAATTCAATCAAACTGGATATGAAATCAACATGACTATGTAAGGGGGGTTATTAAGTCACAAAGCGATGTTATTTGTATTTCATCATCGCATTCTATGACTTTTTATAATGATGGATTTAAAGTATATATATATATATCATATTTATAACATATTTACACTTCAATATTTATGATATCCCACATACATTTTTACGTTCCATTTTGTGTGGGATGTGATTATGTCAATCGTGTGTAGAACAGACTACCACCTCATGAAGCAATGTCATTCGTTTTTCAATGATGTTGTCAATGGAAGGTAATATGGATACTTTTAAGGTAAATTTGTGATATAAATGGAATATTTATGATATTAGTGACATATTTTTCAATCTAAATGTATTATATAATATTTTCTCTCTTATTCTAAAAATTATAATTTCATTCTTATATACTTTTGGTTTAGCACCTACACCAAGAGATGTGGTATTTTTCATCACCACAACACATAAATGAAATATATATATATATATGTTTGTGTGTGTTTGTATAAGGAAATATTATATATATTTTATATTATTTAAACAAATTATATTAAATTATTTCATACCTTATTTCTTACAAAGATCATTGAAAAATAGAAACACCACTCATGCTTTTGTAAGGTATTTTTTCATTATGATTATAACATAGATAATTTTACATAACCATATTATTTATTAGTTTTAAAAGTATAATTGATGAAAAAATAAAATTTTCTAATTATTAATATTCTGTATATGTATAAATTATTACCTATTTTACCATAGTCAATATACCAATGTCATTGTTGACACATAAGTTGAGTATCATCAAAACATCTTGTATAAACTTATTTCATTATGTAATTTTATATAAGAGAAAAAAAGTGAAATAAAATGAATAATAAATATGAAAGACTTTTACTAATTTAAATAATTAATATAATTTTATCACATAGGAATGTAATGAAAGTATATTATTAATTAACCATGAAGCAAGGAACATCGCCTCAATTTACATTCATTGGGGAATATTTTCATACAGTGAACCTACTTAAATTTATGAGGTGATTATACATCATCCTTGATATGTTAGATAACGAATTTATGATTTCTCATGATATTATAGTGACATAAAACATGAATTCACTTTTTAAATTCCCAATTATATTTTTGGTTTAAATATTTAGGTATTTATGTCATATCTATTACATAACAAACCTATATATTTAAAAATTGGAATCTCTTAATTAGTATCAAATTTTAAATTAATATAAATGAATTAAATAAATCATTATTTCCTTTTATGGTAGATATTCATGACATTTGACTTGAATTCTTCTTTCCTTTATGCATCCATAAAACCCAGTGAAAATCATTTGAAAACTTTAGATGGGAACCAAAATCTAAGTAAGGGACATAAAATAAAAAAATGGTTAGTCTATTCAAAAACATGATATCCTTTGAATAGTTTTTAGAATTATATAAATGATCTCCATGAAAATTAAATTAATCATTTTCACATAAAAATCACACATGATTTTCAAAAATAAAATCATTAAAACCCATATAATGATAATATAAACCTTTTTCATAACATAGATAATATCAATCATTTACCATTTTAATCCCATGTTAGAAATAATTTGAGCCCAGTTAAATCTGCTGGAGAATCACTTTGGTAACTCTTTCATACTTTCTTATTAAGATAAATAATATTACCCAATTGTTTAGAGGACTATTTGGGTGAACTCATTATATAGTATATAATGTGATCACCCAATATATTGGTGCACACCCATCGTATAACCTATATCCAGACCATGTGGAAAATTTAAGAAGACCCATATAATATTATATATCTGGAACACCCATTTCATATAATTCTTAACTACCATATCATGGATAAAATAATTTCCTATACTTTTTTATCATTATGTTTTAAAAAAAATTAATTTTTTTTAATTATATTTCAGATATATTATTAAAAATAAAATTTAAAAACTAATTTTAAATTCCAAAATACAACTGTTTCTTTTAAATCCCCATTTTTTAAAAAATAATCTTTTGTTTTTGAAACAGAAGTTTCAGAATAAAAATACACTAAAAAGTGTTTCAATTTGAATAAAACATGAAATCTTGTAATGGAATCCAAACATTAATTTTTTTTATTGAAGTAGGAAAAGTCCTTACCATCATATAAATTAAAATATAACATTCCATTTTTTGTAATAAAGGTAAAACATTTACTATAAAGATTTTATTTTGAAAAAAAATATATAGAGAGAGAGAGACAAATTTCCTTTTATAAAACCCTCACGTAAATATAAGTTCATTTTTAAAATCATTTTTAAAACATGGAAATTGATGAAAAAGTGACTTTTATGTAAAACAATAAAAGGTTATTTTTTTAAGAAAAGTCTTTTAACATATTGGAAACATTTTAATTATTACATCAATTAAAGAATAACATTTTAAAAAATTATCTATCATTAAAATAGATAAATTTCCGATATAACTTTTCAAAGGGTTTAAATATTCACAACATAAATCCCAATTATATTATTATAATGGCATGGTATTAAAATAATTCAACTTTTCAAAGATATATTTATTTTATGCGAATGAAATTTAATATAAGGGGACTATATGTTTTAAATTATATTTTAAAAGGGAAATTTATATTTCAATATTATTATTATATTATTATTTATATAAAAAACTCTCTTTTGGGGTAAAAATAATACCCAATATGTTATTTTAGGTAGAAGAGGTATTGAAAAACTCCTATATTAAGATTTTTTAAAAGAGAAATTCTGTTGTCATGGTTTTGAAAACAATAAAAAATTACAATTTGATTTTCTGTTTCTTAAACCTCTAATTATAAGGGGATATTATTTTTAAAAACATTAATTTCATAAAAATAATAATTTTACCAATGTTCTGATATTGTGTAAATATTATTTTTGAGTTCAAATTGATTGTGTAGTTACCATGGCATGGATGAAATGTAACTTCTACACAAATGAATGATAGTAATGTTTTTATATAAGGTTATATTATAGTATAATACTGAAATTCTAAAATTCTGATTATGAATAGCGTTTGCCTCGATTTTATTCCCCTAGTATAAATATTATTAAATGTATCAATTATCAAATAAGTATTTATAATAACCATAGAGCGTTTAAATAATATAATCATTTTCTGAAAATTATGTTATATGAATTTTTTTCAATTGAAATTAATTTAAGTTGTCTATAAAAGTATGATTTAGTGGTTGTAAATGGTGAAAATAGAATACTAAAAGTATTATAAAACTCAATACATGGTTGTTAAATCTGATTTTGAGTAATTTATAGTGGTCCCATGACCTCAAGAGAACATCTTAAAAAAGGAGGTATTGCTATTGGAATCAGATAGACCTTAAGGGTTTCCCTATATTGTGGATTTCGAAAAAAATGTTTATCATTTTGAATGAAATAATTCAAAAACATCAATGGGAAATCGATGTTTATACAATGGTTATAGTGTTTTTATTTTTAAAATGAGTTATAATGTATTAAGAATTTTAAAATGATTTTGAAAATTATTTTTAAGTGTTCATTATTTATAAAAACACTAGAAATGTATTTTAGAAAATATATATCAACTGATTTATATTGGATATAACACTAAATAAATTCAAAAGGATTTTTCTAAATTATATATGAAATTATTTTCAATGGTTTTTAAAACCCCATAATGGGAAATTTGTTTCTCAACCTATATTAAAAAATGTTTTTCATAGCCTCATTATATGTATCAAATGTGTTTGGATTTATTTAAGGACTTAATGTGAGTGATTCCAAAAATATAAATTCTTTATAGATTGTATAAATGAATGTATATTAAAAGGAAATTTTTCCTTATACTCCAAAACCTAGAACAAATATACTATAAACTGTAATGGAATGTATATTTTAAAATAATTTTTATAAAAAAATATAGTTTTTTTAGTATCAAATATTTGAGTGAAAGTCTTGATCTATCATAGTTAAATTTTGGAGATAATGAAAAAAGATGCCATTAATTATACACAACCAACTAATGAAATTTTGGATATATGATCCAAATATCATAAAAATATCTTACATGAAACTCATTTATTAATTAATTGTATATAATTGTATAATAACTGAGATAAAATGAATAATATACTGGAAAAATACTCATAGACAAATAATTTACTAACAAAAGTTAATTATTTAGGAATATAAAAACATATTTGGTGAATTGAAATTGTGGAAAAGGAATTCATCTTTATCTACTTCTATTGAGGCATATTTTCATATTATTCACTTAATTTATTTTATAAGGTCTATATACAACCCCCATTGACATGTTATTTTAGGAAATTTCATATTCTGGTAGTATTTAAAGAAATTGACTGTTATTCATTCATGGGAATATGATTCAAATTATTCAAAAGTGGTAAGGTAATTTTCCATTAAAAATTACATTTTCATTTTTTCCTAAAAACACTTTTCTTTACCCATGAGCAAATTTTTAAAATGATTTTTTGAATGAATTTATATTCATACAAGAGTTATATATAATAATATTAATTCTATTATTTCAATGTTTTTCAAAAATTAATCTTTGTATAGAATTGATTACCTTCATTAAAAATTAATAAAATATTATTATATATTATCATATTTAGAAACAATATATTTTCCAACAACCCTAACCCATATTTTATGTTTCGATTCCTTTATAATCAATCATGTTTTATTTAGAGAAAAACATATTCAGTGGTATTTTGGTATTGAACATGTGTTTTTTAAATAATGGTGTATTTTTATATCTGATATATATTTACATATGAGTATAAATGGATTTTCAAATTGTTTAATTTTTAATAAATTAGAAATATTATTAATGAATTATAATTTCAGGATTATATGAGAAAAAAGTGATTCTTATATAATATATATATTTGATGTTCCCATATTATTCTAAGATAAACTTATATAGAATATCTGATAGGTTACCCAAAATAATACTCTAATGAATTGTGTGAATATCCTTATGATAATATGAAAAGGGGGATTTACCATAGGGTTTCTCTTCTTGATTTATTTGGGTAATAGTTATTTATGAAAAATGTGTAAAATGGGTTATGAATTTGGTGATTAATGTTTCTGAAAGGGGTTTTCATTTCCTTTCCAATGGTTTTAATGATTTTTTTGAGAAAACTTTTAGCGTGCTTTTTATATGGAAATTTAAATTTATTTTACTCAAATAAGATGCAGATAAAGTTAAAACATTTTATGTATTTTGAAGATTTTCTTTGTACTAATAGTTTCAGTTTATTTTTATATATTATATTGAAATTTTTGTTCTCATCCAAAATTTGAAAAAAAAAAATCACAAGGCTTTAGAATGGGAATGGGAATGGATGAACTCAATTTTAAGGTTGTGAATACTTTTGATGAAAAAAAATCATGATTTAATTTAAAATTATTATATTATGTGAAAATTGGATATTGATTAGTAGTGTTCATATTGTATATATGGGGTTTTATGTAATAGTTATGAACTATAACTCAATATCTGTAAACCTAAATGATGTTTAGTAATGTTATAATGTAAATTATAGTTGGAGGTCAATATAATTTGTAAATGTATATGTAGGTTCCATTAAATTTATATCAAAATAGGTTTTAGAAGAGATTAATGTTTAAGATATTGAAAATAATAAACACTTGTATGATTTAATTTATAGTTAAGTTTATTTTTTAGTATTTTTATGATATATGATTTTAATTTTCAAAAATATGTCTATTTGTAATGGTTTTTGCTAGACAAAATAGAGGATCTATAAAGGAATGGAATCGAGAGGAAAATATCCTTCCAAATAAGAATCCTCAGATTGATTGAATTGGAATAGAATTGTCACGACCCGCCCTCGGGGTCCGAGCCGTGACTACCCCAAGCCCGCCTTCCATAGGCCAGGGGCTGGCGACTAGATCCAAGGCGTAAATCCCGTAAAAAGGGAAGGCATTGCCTTTGAAAAGTAAACACACACCACAGAGTAAACAAGCGGAAGTAAAACACTAAGTACAAAAAGAAGAGCTGAAAAGTAAAAGGGGCCGGAAATACAAGCCCAACTGTAAAGTACAACTCGAAAGGGAAAACAGCGACTGAAAAGTAAAGCTGCTACGCTGAGATGTCCACTGGAAATCCCACCTGAAGGGTGGGTACAGATAGCTCTTCTGCTCCTCGGGTTCCGCCGTCTGCTCCAAGTATGACCCGCCCAGTGGTCTGCCTCTGGGTACCGCCTCGTCGTATAGTCCACCTCCAGGTACCGTCCAGTCCTCGAACACTCGGCCTCTGTCAGCTCTGTCCGTCGTCTGCAACCAACACAACGAGGTGCGGGCATAGCCCGTGCAGGGGTGAGTATAACGATACTCAGTAGGGACCCCGAGACCCTCAAGGTCTCTCTAAAACCAACAAGGATAAACACAAGAAGATCTCAACAGATAAACCCTACTTAGGTATATTCCCATACATATACCTAAGTTATTAAATAACCCATCTCAATCATGAGGAAACACAAGGATTGTGAAATCGACGGATAACCACTACCCGGGTATATGCCCATACATATACCAAAGTTAGCAAGTGACCCATCTCAATCATGAAGTAAACACAAGGTCAAAAGTCTCAGCTCAAACCAGGATTTTCATTATCGAAACCGTAACTGCTGAAGAGCCCCGTCTCTGAAGTGTGCAGTAGTCCTGTCACGACTCCGAGGTACTGCTCACTAACCTAAGACTGCTGAGGTACTCCTCCTGTCGAGTACTGCGGGTTTGCGGCCAACTACCTGGCGCTCCGTCCGCTGAGGGTCTGTCGCCAAATACCGGGCGCTACCCAGTTAGCCTGCTGAGGTACTCTCCGGACGAGTACCGCGGGTCTGCACTGTCACACACGTACTCCGTCCGCCATGGGTCTGCACCTCAGAAAGTAGTGCTCCGTCCACTGGGCTAGTCGACTCACTCCAAGTCGAGTCGGTCAAGCAGTCGTCAGGTCTCAGCTAGTTACACGGTCTCCGTACTCTGCATGCTCGTCCTCGGGAGGGTCCGCTCCACGAGCTACTGGTCGATACTCCAAGTATCACAAGGTCCCACGAAGAAGTGTCTCAAAAGTCCGTCTCGTCACAGGGGTCTCAACGTAACAGACGGCGCGTCGATCGGACGCCCGGTCTGTGAGTTATTAGCCTTTTCGTCCCAGGGGCCCGGTTGGTTTCGTGAGCGAACCAAACCCGGCCGTATCTCAACTGTACCCCGAACTCTCATAGGGTATACTCATAGGGACCGTTTCTCATCGTGATCATCAACGCCGCTGACGGTTCGTCAGACGGACATCCTGTCTGAAAGATAACAGCTTTTCCCGTTCCAGGGGCCCGGTTGGATTTCGGTGCGATCCAACCCGGCCACTATCCAACTGCATCTAAAACTCGGGCGGAGGGTGCCAAAAGTTTCGTATCGTCAAGAGGAAGTCAAAGAAACAGACGGCGCGTCAATCGGACGCCCGGTCTGTGAGTTATTGGCATTTTCGTCTCCGGGGCCTGGTTGGTTTTTAAGGAAAAACCAACCCGACCGTACTCCACCTGCGTCCGAACCTCGGGCGCAGTATGCCAAAAGATCCGTCTCACTAAAAGGAACACAACGCGACTGACGGCACGTCAATCGGACGTCCGTAGCTCAAGTTATGAGCGTTTCCGCTCCGAAGGCCCGGTTGGTTTCGTGAACGAACCAACCCGGCCAGACTCAAAGTAACCCGAAACCTTGAGTGCGATATATCGAAACGACCGTCTCGATCCAAGGATCGCGTTGCCGCAGACGGTTCGTCATTCGGAGGTCCGAAGCTCAAGTTATGAGCCAAAAACCAAAACAGGTTCGAAACGGGGGGGTCCGGGTCCGGGCCGACCCGGCCCGACCCCCCCCCCCCCCCCCCGGGGCGGCGGACGGCGGCGGCGGCGGGCGGCGCGGCGGCGGCGGCGGCGGGCCGCGCCGGCGGCGGCGGCGACGGGCCGCGGCACACGCGGGGGGCTAAGCCCCCGCCCTTCTTCAAGTGGCGCGGCCTACGTGCCGCGCCGATTTTCTTAAAACCGCCCCCCCCCCCCTTCACGTGGGGGGGCCTGCTGGTGGAACCGAGGGGGCATCCGGCCCCCTCCCTTTGAAGAAACGCCCCCCCCCCCCTCTTAAAGAGGGGGGTTTTCATGGTTGGCCGGGGAATTAAATTCCCCGGTTTTAAGCCATCCGGCCGGGGGTTTAATCCCCCGGTTTTATGACATCCGGCCGGCCCGCTGGCCGGCCGGTTTTTACCAACGGGACCAGAAATTCCGGTCCCGCCCTCGACTTCCGACGCCGGCGGCCCGGCCGCCGGTCTTTCCTTCTGCCGCGGCCCGGAACCGGCCGCGGTCTCCTCGTCCCGCCGCGGCCCGGAACCGGCCGCGGACTTCTCGTCCCGCCGCGGCCCGGAACCGGCCGCGGTCTTCTCGTCCCGCCGCGGCCCGGAACCGGCCGCGGTGTTCGTCGTCCGGCGCAGTGCGACGGCACCGCGCCCCTTTCGTCGTGCCATGAATCCTTCCAACGCGGCGCGACGGCGTCGCGTTCTTGAAGACTCTCCTCGGCGAAGCGCGACGGCGTTGCGTAAAATTAAACGCACAATCATCCGCGTGGTGCGGCGGCACCACGCCACTTGCTTCCACCCGCAAGAACAACAAGAACGTTGGAGGGGGGTTCGGCCGTGTTCGTGCAGTCCGGCCCCCCTCGCGTTAACAATAACACTTATATAAAAAATATTCAAAAGCCTCACGTAGACATGCGATCTACGAGCAAGAAAAGGAATAATTAAAGAATAAAACAACAACCCCTACCTCGGGTTTAGGATTCAAAGGTTCGGCTACGCTCCGCGGAAGACGGCGTCGCGGAGGTCAGGTGTCGCGGTCGTCGTTCGTCAAATCCGTTGACGAAGTGCTATACCCGAAGAGACACGACGTTGGCGGATCTTCGTTTGCCGACGAAGGTTGTCCGAAGAAGAGATGGCGTCCCCTTCGTTGTCACGGTGAACGAGGAAAGGAGTTGCGGCGTTCTCGATAGTCGCACGTGACGGAGTCGTGGAATATCGGTGTCGATTCCTTTGACGTCGGAGGAAGAGTCGTCGTCGAAGGCGTTCGTCGCGGAAAACCGTCGCGGAAGGGATGACGCGGAAGAAGAACGTCGCGTCGCGGATACGGCGTCGCGGATGGATCGTATTCTTCGGCGGAGAAGTTCTTCGTTGAAGAACGACGTTCTTCGCGTTCTTCATTGAGGTTGAAGAAGAAGAAGAAGAGCTCTCCACCTCTCAAGAAGACAAACGATCAACCCAAAATAAAATAAGACCACTTCTTATTTTATTAATACAAAACACATTAGAAGAATTTCAAAAGTTTGAAATTCAAAATTAATAACTCCAAAATTAACACACTTATTTAATATACATGAATTGTATAATTAAATATAAGTTAACTTGTCAAGCCATTAAGAGGGAGAGTGGGGAGTTGAAAAGGTGGGGGGTTCGTGTGGGCCCCACCACTCTTAATCCTCCCAAGGGAGGTTAAGTGGGTGTGGGTCCCACTCCCAACCACCTTTGATAGGATTTAACTTGATGAAAATAAAATTGTTCTTCACAATTTTATTGAACTCAATCTAAAAACCCCAAAACGTAACTTTCAACCCGCAACAAACGCAACTCCCGAAAAGGTCTCATTAAGCGAATATCGGCGCTGCGAGTTCATCGGTGCCCTCGGATTTCAATTCCGAGCACCGGATCAAAAGTTAGGAATTCCCGCTCGTTCGTTCACTGAACGTACCCGAGCCAAACTTCGGAAATTAATTCCGGGCACTCCGGGCCTCGGAATCAGGTGCCGTCTGAAACCGCGCTCTTGTAAAATTCTAAAGAAAATTAAGAAAAAAATTTCCTTGAATTTTACGGGTCTTTACATTACTCCCACCTCAGGGCTTTACGTCCCCGTAAAGCTACATCAAAAACTAGGGAAACAAAAGAGGGTACTGAGCACGCATCTGAGCCTCCCGCTCCCATGTGCTCTCCTGGAGATTCTCGTGCCGCCATCTTTTGCGCACAAGAGGAATCGATCGCCCATGTAGGACCCGCTCCTGGATGACATGGACCTCTTCTGACGTGGCCCGGACCATCTCTGGTCTCATAAGAGCTGCGAGATTTCTTCTTTGCCGATAAGAGAAACCTGGTCTCATCCCCTAGATGAACCACATTCTTTGCCTAAAACAGTCAATCCTAACATGGATGATACTAATCCATACCAAGGATGACGTCGTAAGGCCTCGACGTTACTACTAAGAGATCCAACCGTTACTCTCGCCTCCAAGGGTTGAGTCACACTGTCGGCATCAGTGTGTGGTAACTGGGTCTCCTCCAGTAGATGTCTCACAAGTGAGGGTCAAGTCAACAGTCAACTGGAACCTCTTAGTAACATCACAAAAGAGGACAGGAATGAAAACATCACAAAAGAATGCGTCTTTTTATTATTGCAGCTCATAATACAAGACGCTACACAAAAGCTACATCAACATGGAACTAGAAGTACAAAAGACGTATCCACTAGTTCCTCCCCTGTCCACCTGCTTTACTGTTGCTCAAGAATTTGTCGCTGCCTCTATCTCGGTGGCTCTCCCAAAGCCTGCGGATCGGGAGTCGGACAGTCACGTGCCAGATGTCCCTTTCCTCGGCATGAGTAACATAACCTGCTCCTTGCACGGCTAGCTCTGTTCCCACTCCGGGTGCCCTGCACCACCGGTCCTAAAACCCGAGTTCGCCCAACTGCTGGTCTGGTCCTCCTGGACCTCTGCATCATCTGTCTACTGCCCACAGATGACTCAGCTTCTGATCGAAAATCACGCGGTAAAGGCAGAATCTCCTGTACACGCTCGGGGTGTAGAGATACTGGCACAAACTCCACCCTGAAGAAGGTCTCGAAGTCTTCCCATGTGAAGTTCATCTCATCGCAAAACTGAAACAAGTGGCTCCACCACCTACCTGCTGCTGCGTGTAGTAGGCTCGCAGCGAGGATCACCATGTGGTCTGCTGGTGTCCTCACTAGCCTAAACACTCGTACCACTGCCTCCAGCCAGTCCTCTGCAGCCTGGGGATCCGTCTCCCCGCGGAACCTGGGCGGTCGCTGGCGCTGAAACTCATGCAGTGCGCTGAGGCGACGTGCATCGTCAGCGGCTGCTGCTGGAAGCATCGGGGGCTCGGCGGGTAGAGCTACCGCCGGTGCCACTACTGGAAAAGGGCCCTGCACCGAGGCCTCGTCGCTCGGTGGGCTGTCGTCACGCTCGATTCTCGGAACCCTAGCTGGCTGTCGTCGTGGGGCCATCCTGAAAGAAACAACGTAACACGATCAAACGATCATACCTGGTGAGCTGACCTGGTTTGAGCTGTTTTAAGGGGAAAAAATTTTGAAAACACACACGCAATTAGTGTTTTCGTGCACAAAGTCGGAAATCAGTTGTCAGGGTCCTGGTGTATGGATACGTCGGCCGCCCGCACCAACACTGGACTCCCTGAATTGAAAACCACACTCGGTACTCTCAACACTATTGCTTCACAGAAAGAAACATCAGAGTTATAAGTTCTGCGGTAGAACCGAACTCCTCTGATACCAATTTGTCACGACCCGCCCTCGGGGTCCGAGCCGTGACTACCCCAAGCCCGCCTTCCATAGGCCAGGGGCTGGCGACTAGCACCAAGGCGTAAATCCCGTAAAAAGGGAAGGCATTGCCTTTGAAAAGTAAACACACACCACAGAGTAAACAAGCGGAAGTAAAACACTAAGTACAAAAAGAAGAGCTGAAAAGTAAAAGGGGCCGGAAATACAAGCCCAACTGTAAAGTACAACTCGAAAGGGAAAACAGCGACTGAAAAGTAAAGCTGCTACGCTGAGATGTCCACTGGAAATCCCACCTGAAGGGTGGGTACAGATAGCTCTTCTGCTCCTCGGGTTCCGCCGTCTGCTCCAAGTATGACCCGCCCAGTGGTCTGCCTCTGGGTACCGCCTCGTCGTATAGTCCACCTCCAGGTACCGTCCAGTCCTCGAACACTCGGCCTCTGTCAGCTCTATCCGTCGTCTGCAACCAACACAACGAGGTGCGGGCATAGCCCGTGCAGGGGTGAGTATAACGATACTCAGTAGGGACCCCGAGACCCTCAAGGTCTCTCTAAAACCAACAAGGATAAACACAAGAAGATCTCAACAGATAAACCCTACTTAGGTATATGCCCATACATATACCTAAGTTATTAAGTAACCCATCTCAATCATGAGGAAACACAAGGATTGTGAAATCGACGGATAACCACTACCCGGGTATATGCCCATACATATACCAAAGTTAGCAAGTGACCCATCTCAATCATGAAGTAAACACAAGGTCAAAAGTCTCAGCTCAAACCAGGATTTTCATTATCGAAACCGTAACTGCTGAAGAGCCCCGTCTCTGAAGTGTGCAGTAGTCCTGTCACGACTCCGAGGTACTGCTCACTAACCTAAGACTGCTGAGGTACTCCTCCTGTCGAGTACTGCGGGTTTGCGGCCAACTACCTGGCGCTCCGTCCGCTGAGGGTCTGTCGCCAAATACCGGGCGCTACCCAGTTAGCCTGCTGAGGTACTCTCCGGACGAGTACCGCGGGTCTGCACTGTCACACACGTACTCCGTCCGCCATGGGTCTGCACCTCAGAAAGTAGTGCTCCGTCCACTGGGCTAGTCGACTCACTCCAAGTCGAGTCGGTCAAGCAGTCGTCAGGTCTCAGCTAGTTACACGGTCTCCGTACTCTGCACGCTCGTCCTCGGGAGGGTCCGCTCCACGAGCTACTGGTCGATACTCCAAGTATCACAAGGTCCCACGAAGAAGTGTCTCAAAAGTCCGTCTCGTCACAGGGGTCTCAACGTAACAGACGGCGCGTCGATCGGACGCCCGGTCTGTGAGTTATTAGCCTTTTCGTCCCAGGGGCCCGGTTGGTTTCGTGAGCGAACCAAACCCGGCCGTATCTCAACTGTACCCCGAACTCTCATAGGGTATACTCATAGGGACCGTTTCTCATCGTGATCATCAACGCCGCTGACGGTTCGTCAGACGGACGTCCCGTCTGAAAGATAACAGCTTTTCCCGTTCCAGGGGCCCGGTTGGATTTCGGTGCGATCCAACCCGGCCACTATCCAACTGCATCTAAAACTCGGGCGGAGGGTGCCAAAAGTTTCGTATCGTCAAGAGGAAGTCAAAGAAACAGACGGCGCGTCAATCGGACGCCCGGTCTGTGAGTTATTGGCATTTTTGTCTCCGGGGCCTGGTTGGTTTTTAAGGAAAAACCAACCCGACCGTACTCCACCTGCGTCCGAACCTCGGGCGGAGTATGCCAAAAGATCCGTCTCACTAAAAGGAACACAACGCGACTGACGGCACGTCAATCGGACGTCCGTAGCTCAAGTTATGAGCGTTTCCGCTCCGAAGGCCCGGTTGGTTTCGTGAACGAACCAACCCGGCCAGACTCAAAGTAACCCGAAACCTTGAGTACGATATATCGAAACGACCGTCTCGATCCAAGGATCGCGTTGCCGCAGACGGTTCGTCATTCGGAGGTCCGAAGCTCAAGTTATGAGCCAAAAACCAAAACAGGTTCGAAACGGGGGGGTCCGGGTCCGGCCCGACCCGGCCCGACCCCCCCCCCCCCCCGGGGCGGCGCGGCGGCGGCGCGGCGGCCGGCGGCGGCGGCGGACGGCGGCAGCGGCGGACGGCGGCGGCGGGCGGCGGCGGCGGGCGGCGCGGCGGCGGCGGCGGCGGGCCGCGCGGCGGCGGCGGCGGCGGCGGGCCGCGCTGGCGGCGACGGGCCGCGGCACACGCGGGGGGCTAAGCCCCCGCCCTTCTTCAAGTGGCGCGGCCTACGTGCCGCGCCGATTTTCTTAAAACCGCCCCCCCCCCCCCCCCCCCCCCTTCACGTGGGGGGGCCTGCTGGTGGAACCGAGGGGGCAGCCGGCCCCCTCCCTTTGAAGAAACGCCCCCCCCTCTTAAAGAGGGGGGTTTTCATGGTTGGCCGGGGAATTAAATTCCCCGGGTTTAAGCCATCCGGCCGGGGGTTTAATCCCCCGGTTTTATGACATCCGGCCGGCCCGCTGGCCGGCCGGTTTTTACCAACGGGACCGGAAATTCCGGTCCCGCCCTCGACTTCCGACGCCGGCGGCCCGGCCGTCGGTCTTTCCTTCCGCCGCGGCCCGGAACCGGCCGCGGTCTCCTCGTCCCGCCGCGGCCCGGAACCGGCCACGGACTTCTCGTCCCGCCGCGGCCCGGAACCGGCCGCGGTCTTCTCGTCCCGCCGCGGCCCGGAACCGGCCGCGGTGTTCGTCGTCCGGCGCGGTGCGACGGCACCGCGCCCCTTTCGCCGTGCCATGAATCCTTCCAACGCGGCGCGACGGCGTCGCGTTCTTGAAGACTCTCCTCGGCGAAGCGCGACGGCGTTGCGTAAAATTAAACGCACAATCATCCGCGTGGTGCGACGGCACCACACCACTTGCTTCCACCCGCAAGAACAACAAGAACGTTGGAGGGGGGTTCGGCCGTGTTCGTGCAGTCCGGCCCCCCTCGCGTTAACAATAACACTTATATAAAAAATATTCAAAAGCCTCACGTAGACATGCGATCTACGAGCAAGAAAAGGAATAATTAAAGAATAAAACAACAACCCCTACCTCGGGTTTAGGATTCAAAGGTTCGGCTACGCTCCGCGGAAGACGGAGTCGCGGAGGTCAGGTGTCGCGGTCGTCGTTCGTCAAATCCGTTGACGAAGTGCTATACCCGAAGAGACACGACGTTGGCGGATCTTCGTTTGCCGACGAAGGTTGTCCGAAGAAGAGATGGCGTCCCCTTCGTTGTCACGGTGAACGAGGAAAGGAGTTGCGGCGTTCTCGATAGTCGCACGTGACGGAGTCGTGGAATATCGGTGTTGATTCCTTTGACGTCGGAGGAAGAGTCGTCGTCGAAGGCGTTCGTCGCGGAAAACCGTCGCGGAAGGGATGACGCGGAAGAAGAACGTCGCGTCGCGGATACGGCGTCGCGGATGGATCGTGTTCTTCGGCAGAGAAGTTCTTCGTTGAAGAACGACGTTCTTCGCGTTCTTCGTTGAGGTTGAAGAAGAAGAAGAAGAGCTCTCCACCTCTCAAGAAGACAAACGATCAACCCAAAATAAAATAAGACCACTTCTTATTTTATTAATACAAAACACATTAGAAGAATTTCAAAAGTTTGAAATTCAAAATTAATAACTCCAAAATTAACTCACTTATTTAATATACATGAATTGTATAATTAAATATAAGTTAACTTGTCAAGCCATTAAGAGGGAGAGTGGGGAGTTGAAAAGGTGGGGGGTTCGTGTGGGCCCCACCACTCTTAATCCTCCCAAGGGAGGTTAAGTGGGTGTGGGTCCCACTCCCAACCACCTTTGATAGGATTTAACTTGATGAAAATAAAATTGTTCTTCACAATTTTATTGAACTCAATCTAAAAACCCCAAAACGTAACTTTCAACCCGCAACAAACGCAACTCCCGAAAAGGTCTCATTAAGCGAATATCGGCGTTGCGAGTTCATCGGTGCCCTCGGATTTCAATTCCGAGCACCGGATCAAAAGTTAGGAATTCCCGCTCGTTCGTTCACTGAACGTACCCGAGCCAAACTTCGGAAATTAATTCCGGGCACTCCGGGCCTCGGAATCAGGTGCCGTCTGAAACCGCGCTCTTGTAAAATTCTAAAGAAAATTAAGAAAAAATTTTCCTTGAATTTTACGGGTCTTTACAAGAATAATTATTTAGAGTGATGGATCAGTTAAATAGATCTATAAATTGTGGTTTTATACAAACTAAAAACATTCATAACTACCATAGATGATAATTTCAGTAGTTGAGCATTTCATAAGACCACATCCCCCAAAATATAGTGGAATATGTAACCCTGTGGTAGTTGAAGTATGAAAGAATTCATGAGGAAAGATATTTGATGTTATATTATGTTTATAATTTGAAGTGGTAACACTTGTCATTATTCACACCATTTCCTTTTTAATTATTTTATTATATTCGTTTCTAAGAGTTTTTGGTCTCAAGAGTAGCGGGAACACATCCTACACTCTGTTATGGTAAACTATATACCTATACCCATGTAACCATGAAATTGGTCTTGGGGTCCTGATGTTGGGCGCACTAGTTTTTCATGGTTTGTAAAATTATCTAGAAATTATTTAGGATATTCTTTCCATTTTTAAAGTGGCTATATAGTAGTTTGCACACAATTTTTAAAACAATGTGGGCTTCACCAATTTTTAAAATCTTAATAAACCTATTATATGACCCTCTCATTTTAACCTAAATTCAAACCCCCCTCTTCGTAATTTCTGGTGGATGAAGGGGTCCCAACCCCCCCTCCCTTTGGTTATCCTCCATCGATGTATGCTTATACAAGGTTCTAAGGTTAGTTTTTAAGGGTTTTTCCCACCAATCCTATATTCCCATTCATCTTTCTTTTTTTTATTGTGTTTCGTTTCTAGGATATTGTCCAGCCAAATCCCTAATATTAGGGTTGATATATTGGTTTTTATTTATCTAAGGTGTGCATATTTTTTCACGAGTTATATTCTTACATACCTTGAAGTTTCTTCACAACTGCATAGCACTAAGGTGGATTTTTCTATTCATTTCCTTTCCAGATCATTCCATTTGATGCTTTCAAATTTTTAAATTATATATCAACGTGTTTCACAAACTTTTGGAATGATTTTATGGATTTCTATGATGTTTCTATGTTGTAAAAAATTTTAGAATTGGTTATAAACTAGATAATTTAAATATTTTATATATTAATTCCAACAAGGTGTTTGTTAAATTTTATTTTTCTTTATTAATTTTTAATTGTGTGATTTATGTGATTTTTTCCCTTGGAAATATTTTGGTATCATTTTGGGGGGTAAATTCAGCATTTTATGTGTGAATTGCTGTGTCGTATGGAATGAATCTTATGTGTGGTTGTTGAATTGTTTATAAAACAATTGATGATTGATTAAATAGATATATTTATAATGAATTTATGTGCCCATGTATTGAAAGTGGTATTTCAAAGAGAAAGGGGTTTTTTTAAATTAATATTTGTTTTTTATTTTTTCTAAATGCATCTATGAATTACAAATCTATTGTGAATAAATTTATAAATGGGGTTCAGAATTTGAATGTTAATTTTAATGGGTTTAGGACCCTAGAAACATTTTTTTTCATAAGAGTTCTTATTTTGGAGTTTTTAAATGGATTTTACAAAATGCACAGGTGGTATAAAATTTATTCTCAAATGGTTTTGTTGTTTGTATAAAACTGGAGGAGGGGATTTTCCTATGAGTTTTTTTCATATTTTTTTTAAATGTTTTTTAATCCTTGTTTGGAACTTAAGATATTTTTTTAAAATGATTCATGTAATGGCCTATTTGGAATCTTTCACACAACTAGTGTATAATGTTTTTTTTAAAATGGTTTTGTAAATGTATTGAAGTTCATAATATGGATTAATAGTTGGGAAATGATAAAATTTTGGAAATGGATTGTTGTTTTGAAGTATAAATGTCTAGTTGGAATAAAAGAATGTGTTGAGAAATGTTTTGAGATATAATGTAATGTGAAATCTTGGTTGGCACTTGTGAATGGATTAATGTGAGACAGTTACCCCAATGGAATATTTCTAGAGAGTGGGTTATCACGTATGTGGATTCATTGTTTAGGGTAGGCATGGGTGGTTAAAGAAGGTAAGTCAAGTCACATATGTGAGGTATTACTCTAGACAAAATGTACAATTACCATGGGATTCCTGGGAATCATCTAGAGGGTGGTGGTTTCTTATCGACTGTGATTATACGGTGTGTACCCCTAGATTTGTTATAGGTCATTTGGGTTGTTCGGATAGTGGAGCTTGTTTAGAGAAGAAAATTTTTTATTGACTATAAAGATTCATTATACACTGAAAGGTGGGTCAAATCTGAGTATGCCTAGAGTTTTTATCTTGAGATGTTCTGAAAATTCACATAGTTACTATCTGTATGTTTTTTATTTATCTTTTCTACTAGGTTTTCTTTTTTTGTATGTGTTTATTTTATTTTTATCATAGGTTATTTTATTGGTTCTAGACTCATTTATAGAATTTTGTTTCACAAATGCTAATTCCGTTTTCAAAAGGAAATTATCTAATTTTGTTTTAAAAATGAAAAATTATAGAAATTCCTTCTTGGTTGTTAAAAAGAATAAACACATGTTCATGGAATTTATATTCAAACTTGTTTTTAGGGACTATTTCCGGAAACGAAGAGTATGGATTCTATGGTTGTTTTATACTAAGCTGTTAAATATCATGCTCTACATCTGTCGTTCGGTGTCGGTAGACCCAATTTATTTTTTAGGTTTAGGTTTCTAGTTTGGATTCTCACTTTTTGATCTACTTATTCATGAGGTTGGTAGTAACCATGTGTTCATGTGGAGATCATGTATCACAGTTTGGTCTTAGTTTTGTATTCATTTTATAATTTGTTTTTTTCTTTTTTGTATCTTGATTATTTTTAAAATTTAATGATATTTTTTCTTAATTAGATCTATTTATTCTCCAATTCATTTATTTGATCCAAATTTTTCAGAAAAATCAATCCCATTATGATCTCTTCATTTCCTGCCACTAGTTTCCCGCCCATGGGTATTGGGAAATCTCTTCAGTCTATTCCTCAAGCATGGTTAAATATCATGTTAGATTGAATTCCACATAGGATTTTGAAAAATTGTATTGGATTAGGCCCCTTTATATTCGTGGTTTCTATTAGTTACAAATTAAGAACATCAGAACTCATGATGTCCGTATAGGAAGGAAGCTATACAAAAATTTCTCATTCTGATCCGTGAGTTTCTAGGCATGGTCAGATATTTGAATCGTTGTTTCGGTTTTTTGTTCATCTTAGATGAGAAATGAAAATTGAGTCGAGTGGTTGTTATGTCATAAAATATCATGGAGTTGTGACCCATAAGGATTCCAACAACTTAGTTTGAAATAATATTTACGGTTGAGGTTTTCTTGGGGAATGGCCCATTATATGTGTCTACAAGTTAGGCATGGAAACTAGTTTAGCACCCTGGTTATCTTATGTGAGTTATGATTTTATTTAGGCTTAGTGTATGTGATTTAAAAATTAAAATATAAGTAGTTTTTGATTTTGAAATTATTTCTTTTAGGTGGGTTTTTAATTGATAAGATTAATTTTTCAGGGAATGTGTTTTTCATTTAAAATTTAGGGAACTGTTGGGTTGGATAGAGAAATAAAAATTTTGGCCCTTATTATTCGATATCAAATTACATATTTCTGTGGCTATATATTGGAAGTGCATATTGGAAAGATTCAATGGAATTAAAATAAGTGTATGAAAACATATATGAGGATTTATAGGTTACCATGGTTGATTATTCCAAATTAATGGTTTTACATGGGTTTTTCGAGTGTATTTTTAAAAGGGAGAATAGTTTCAGTATATATTTTTCATTTAAAATAAATTTTGTAATTTGGAATATTTCCCTGAAAGAAGGCATGTTTGAAATTGAAATGGTAGTGGTGGTTTTTTAAAAGAAGGTTTTGGTTTTTATTTTATTAGTTTGTCTTGTGAGATTATTGTGTGGGATTGCGATTCCATTCTTGGTTAAGTTACCCTTTTCATTTGATTTGGGTTTCTTAATCATGGTGTTTTTCATAATAAGCCTTCTAGAGAGGTCCCTATGATTTGCAATGGGGCAGGTCTTGTTTATGAATTTTTTCAGCTGTTTCCCATCATCTGTGATGAAAAGGGCTTGCTATAGGAAGTGTAATGTCTAGACGATGTTGATAGAGTTTTCATATCTTTGAGAACTCTTAGATCTATGATAGTTAATGTGGTTTTAGGTTTGTTTGAGGGTCTATATTTAGATCATTTGATGATATTTTTCTTCTCATCGATGAAAGTAAATATGGAGTTTGAGGTTTTTATGTCTGTTATTGCATGATAGTTTACATCTGAGGAATTAATGTGGAAGTAATTGTATCTGGTCATGATTATTAAGTAAGGCCACTGGGTGGTGAAGTCCCAGATTGAATATTTCTAGGAGTCAGTTTCTTTCTCTTTAGATATAGCATCCAATGGTCGAACTAAAGTTTATTTTTTTCATTTTCGGTATCATTCATAGATCAAGGAGTGAACCATAACCTCTAAGGAACTTTGTCTTGAGATGTTAGTGGATGAGACCTTCATAACTATGTTTGTTTTTAGAGATCCATAAGATGGAAACATATTATCTATTAATATTACTAAATGTTCCATATCTAACTAGTGTTCTGTGACATAAGAACATGTTTCTAAAAATCTTCTTTCATTGGTTCCAGGTCCTAGTTCATCAGACCACTCGCTTATGTTCCACTATTATGGTTGGTTTGACATTCGAATCCATCCTAAGACCGTCCTCCATAATTATTTTATCGGTGTTCCCATTTGGGTCATCAGGAAATTTTTGTAATAAGAATTTCATATATAAGAATAATTGATTAGAGGATGTTAGTTCCAAAGTATGAGATAGTAGATTCCTAGTTCTCAAGTCTCCAGCAACAAATCTTGGTGTTAATATTAGAAACTGTAATTAATTTCTAGGGGTTCATGGTGGAACTATGGCCTAGTTTTTCCCCATCTTTGTGTTGGAGACATGTGAAGTTTTTTTAGTTTTTCTGCTATTATAAGTTCTTCATTTCATTTTAAAAGTGTGATGGACTTGTTTTAACGTAATCTAATACGTTTTTTTATCTCAATTTCATTCTCATATTGGTTGTTATTTATTTATTTTTCCAATTCATTATGTGGGTGATTTCTGTTATTAATTTGTTCTAATTTCTAAATAATGAATTTTATTGTGTTGTAGATGTGTGGTTTTGGTTCACCATTTGGTTCGGGTTCCTTTTATAGTATTCCCTCTTATGTGGGGTGTTTAGTTCATGTATTAAATATCCATTCCTAGCGATGTTGTTTTTTTCATGTGCAAATAATTTGGGATAGCTCATGTTGGGGGATCTCCGGCTGGTCCCCCCCATGCAGTGTTGTTGAGAGCTAAACTATTGGGCCGATCTAAAGTCCTGCCATTTTTTAGGTAAGTTATTATGGTGGGTAATACCCTCTCATGGTCTCCCATTGTTGTTGTATTTTTTATCCTCTATAATGGTCAGGTGTAACATCTGATGTTAAAGGTCACCCTAAGGACATTTGTTTTTGTTTTGATCAAGAATATAATCAAGTTTTACTTATCTCCGTACTGGGTGACTTTCTCAGGGAGAAGATAAATAATTCTGGGTTAAATTGACACACCATAACCTTAATAATTATTTTATTTTATTCATTTCATGGTTTGGGATATTCTGGTTGAGTTTTGGGGTGATAACCAATTAATTTTTTTTATCTTTTGTTGAAAATGGGGGTTTTTAGTCTTTAAAGGAGCTAGTGCATGACATGTGCATGGTTAAGAGAAGTTGTTCACCTTCTCCTCAGTAACTATTCGGTGTGTTTTGGTGTCCTATGTTATAGTCAATGGGATACTCATGGTTTGATAAACCATGCATCCACCATGTGATATTTTATTTCCATTTACATTGTGGATACCGTATGGTTTGCACACAGTTTGGAAAACCAAGGGGCCAAATCGTGTGAGTTTCCAAGAAGATTAAAATCTGGAAATTTTTTTTCTACCTTCCTATATTTTTACCGTAAACTAATCTCTGACCCTCTATGAATTTTTTTTGCTCAAGATGAGTCCCAAACCCCCCTTCTATTTTGTTTTCCTCTATTAATTGATTCTCTTCTAAGGTTTTGAGGTCGGTTTCTTCGAGTTTTTGGACACTTTTCAACGCTTCATATTCTCATATCATGGTTCCAAGGTGGTTCCAGGATGGTTTTGTATTTGGACTAACTCTATATACTATGTTTGATGTTTTATTTATAATTTCATTGGATCTAGGGTGTGTAGATTGTTCCTTGGGTCAATTATTCCTTCTCTTGATGTTTTGTCACATCTGCACCCCATTGAGGTTGGTGTTGTCATCCACTTACTTTCTCAATCATTCCATTTTATGCTAGTGGATTTTTAAATTATATATAAATGTGGTTTACAAGTTTTTTGTATCATTATTTGGCTTGGTATGGTTCATTTTTTTCGATAAAGTTTTTGGAAGTGGTTTTATTGGGGTTTTCTAAACATGTTATATAGTTATGATAAAAAAGTGTATTTTAAAAACTCTATTGTTATTATAAAGTTATGTTGTGTGCTTTCAATGTTTTTTCCTTATTAATATTTTTTTATCATTTATCGGTTGCGAATTTTGCATTATGTGTGAGAAATTGTGACTCTTATGGCATGACACTAATGTGTGGTGGTTTCTATATTTTAAAAACAAGTGGTGTTTGTTTGAAAATATGTATTTAGAGTGAATTTATGTGATCACGTATTGAATTTGGTATTTCAAAAATAAAAGGGGTTTGTTACAGGTGATATTCTTGTGGATATTTCTAAATGTGTCTTCGATTTTTAAAAGTATTGGAACTCATTAATAAAAGGACATTCTATGAATGTGAATTTTAATGGGACTATTCTGATGAAAATGTTTTGTTTTCATAATCTTCTTCTTGTAGTGTTTTAAATGGATTTCATAAATTGAAAAATTTGTGAGAAATGTATTTCTAATTGGTATTTGTGTGTGTATAATGGTAGGGAAGAGGATTTTTCTTTTAGCTAGTTTTTCATATGTTATTTTATATAAAGGTTCATTGAGTTCCATTTTTTACTTTTGATATGTTCTATAAAATGATTTTCCTTAAGGAATATTTTGAATTAGAAATAAAAGTGGTGATTAATGTTGTTTTAGAGAAGATTTTGTGAAAGTATTGGAATTGATAATGTTGAAGTCCTGGTTAGAACGTTATAATATTTTGGAAATGAATTTTGGTTTCCAAGAACAAATGTATAATTGGCATATTATATTGTTTTGATAAGTGGTTTGAAAAATCATGCAATGTGATAGCCTATCTAACACATTCAAATGTATTTTTTTCGAGATCAACAACAACAATGATGATGTTTAAATAGTAGGCTATTGTATAGGTGGTTTTAATAATTGGTGTATGGAAGTGATATCGTGATAGGTAATGTCATGACCCGTCCATCGGGCCCCATGACGTGACTATCCCAAGCCTGCATTTCATAGGCCAGAGGTTGGAGACTAGCACTATAGGCGTAATTCACTATAACTGGGAAGTCATTGCCTTTATAACCTATAATTGCTCAAAATAGAGCACACAGCTTGATACAAAACACTAAGTAAATTGTATAAAAAAGAGTGCTGAAAGTAAAGGGGATGTAAATACAATCCCCAATATAAAGTAAATGGTACTAGAGAAAGGAAAAACAACTTCTGGGTCATCCTCAGGGATACCTACTTGAAAGGTAGAAACAGATATCCTCCACAACACTCCACGTCCATTCGTCTCCTCCATGTACCATCAAGCCGTATGGTCCACCTCTATGTATTGTCCATTCTGGGTACTCTCTGCCTCAATAAGCATTATCTGTCTTCTACATCCAACACAATGAGGTGCGAGCATAGGCCATGCACGGGTGAGTTTAACAATACTCAATACGGACCCCAATACCCTCAATGTCTCACAAATCCAATAAGGATAAATCAAAAAGAATGAAATCAATAGATACCCCACTTAGGTATATTCCCATACGTATAACTATGTTATCAAGTAATCCATCTCAATCATTAGGAAGACCCAAAAGTTATTGACTCAACTCACAAAGGTATACAACTTATGTAGAGAGTTAGAAATGATTAGATGTAGCCACTAAATCATCTATTCGGTGTAACCCACGTAGGATCCAGGAATAGTAGTCAGACTTGTCGAACCCACGTAGAATCCAGGAATAGTAGTTAGAGATGTCGAACCCACCTAGGATCCAGGAGAAGTAGTTAGAGTTGTTGACCCCACATAGGTTCCAGGAGTAGTAGTCCGAGCTGTCGATCCCACGTAGGATCTAGGAAGAGTATTCAGAGCTGTCGAACCCACGTAGGATAGAAGAACAACAGTTAGATCTATTGAACCCACGTAGGATCCATGAATAGAATTCATAGCTATCGAACCCACATAGGATCTAGTAATAGTAGTCTGAGCTATCAAACCCAAGTAGGATCCAGCTATAGTAGTCAGAGCTGTCAAACCCACGTAGGATCCAGGAACAGTAGTCAGAATGCATCCAACAACATTGATCACCTCAAAGATTGCTTGATTCTGATAGGGTCTTCTCATCTAGCAATGTTTCTATACATAAAATTCCAAAAAGAACCATGTTGATGTATCCAAAATATCTATCTTGACAAAAGAATCCCAACGCGACAGACGGTGTGTCAATCAGAGGCCAGGTCTAAGAGTTATTGGCATTTACGTTCTGAGGGCCCGGTTGGATTTACGTTCAATCCAACCTGTACATACCCCAACTATGTCCAAACCTCTAGTGGGTTCTACCAAAAGAACACTTCCCCTCCACGGTTTATGTCTCCACAAAAGGTTCGTCAATCGGACTCACGTAGCTCAAGTTACAAGCAAAATAGTGGAAATAGGTCAATCGGGACCGGGTCCGGTCCGGCCTCGTCGGACAGACCTGGCCCGACCTCGCCCGACCCGAGTCCGGAATAGTGTTTGACGTGGTCCACCGGTGAGGCCCAGTCCATGGGGGATGCCTAGCCCACGGGGGCGGCCCTACCCGTAGGGGCGGCCCAGCCCGTGCTGGGTCCGTCCCGTGCTTGGTTCGGCTCGCGCAAGTCTCGCGGCTGGCGGCCCGTGGGTTCCCCCTAGCAGCGTCCAAGGGAGAGGCCACTCCCCCTGTAAACCCGAATGGCTTAGCCGTTCGGGGGGGGGGGTTCAAAACTGGCTCCACGTGGCATTGGTCCGTGTCACGCAGGACCCATGCTTCGGGTCCTGCTCCTCCCAGCTGGTCGAGTGGCCAGCCGCTTCCCATGTGGCGCAGTTGCGACGCGCCTCCATCAAAAACCGGAAGAGTCGGCCGTCAGTCCTACTCTACCGCGACCAAGGACATGGACCCTTGGAACACCACACGAGACACACTTCTCCACACCTTCCCTAGAAACCCGTCGCCTCGGGCCGCCGGTTCTCCTCGTTGCTGGCCTTGCGCTGTCTACTGCTGCATCGCCATAGCCTGTCAGTTGCGGCCTACTCTTTCGGTGGTGTGGTTATACTACCACCGTCCACATGGATGGTTGGAGTGCCGGCCGCCCTTCCCTTCTTCGTCAGTGACGTTCACTGATTCTGACCACCGGCGAACATTCTGCGGGTCACCGGACGAGTTCGGGTGTCCGATTCTTGATCCGGAAGTTTCCATGCTCTACTTGGCACGTCACCTTCAATCCTCAACCATCGTTGATGAAAATCTCTCAACTTGGTCTTGTGATGTGATTAGAGTCAAAATTCACAAAGTAAGGTGGATGGGGTCGGGTCGTGTTCGTTCAGCCCGCACCCTCCGTGGTAGAGTGATACCATGTGGATTCCATTCTTAATCCTTGATGGGAAATGAAAAACATGAAACAATTTACCAAGCTCTAACCCCTACCTTTGATCATTTTTTGCTGGTGGAGTCGTGGGGAAGAAGATGGTGTCGTCGTCGTTCATCTCATCATCCGCACACATCCAATCTCGAGCTCGTGTGGCGGTTCGTTGGCGACAATGTAAAGGGATGGTCGGTCAAAGACGTCCCATGTTGGTAGGAGTCCATTGATGAAGGTCGAAGAAGGCTGTTCTATGTAGTCTATGGCATTATTCGTTGGAAGAACTTGTTCTTCTTTCTTTTTTGGAAAGAGATTTTCTCCCTAATCTCTCTCTCTTCTCTCATGTTAGAACAAAATACAAATGCTATCCAAAAAAATAGATTATGTTAATCTATTATATAATTATTAGAACAAAATTCAAAATGAGTGGATTAATTAATTGAGAAGGATTTGGCACATTAAGTGTTTGTGGAGTTGACGAGGCTCCCCTATACTTAATGGGAAAAAATGAGTGTTTCTCTCCATTAATGGGGAGTTTGCAAGGGGTTTTAACCCCAGGATTTCCCCAACACAATAATCAAGAAGAGGAAGTATAGACCTCGGGTGGGCCCACCACCATAACCTTTAATGGGAGGTTGAGGTGTGGTGGTCCCCACCTCAAACTTACACATGGAGGATTTTTACCAACAAATAAAAATAAATCTTCACATCTTTATTTTCCTTTTAATCATTCACTAAAACCCCAATAACTATCATTCACTCTCAACCCACTGTCATCGAGGTGAAAGTCTCCTTAATCAAATAGTGGTGTTGTGAGTTAAATATTCCCCTCAAATTTAAATTCCTAGCACTGTATCAAAATTTATAAAAACCCGCTCGTATATTAATTGAATTTACCCAAAAAAACATCCGAAATTGATTCCAGGCACACCGATCCATAAATTCATGCACCGTCAAATTTCGTGGACTCATAAAATTCCCATTTATTTAGGAAAAAAATACCACAGAAATTCCAAGTTTTTACATTCTCCCCACCTCATAGATTTATGTCCCTATAAGCTACAACTCGAACTAAGGGAACAAGTGGGGGTACTGATCACACATTTGAGCCTCCCTCTCCCATGTACTCTCTAGGTGGTTCACATGCTGCCTGCGAACATGCACCCGAGGTATCGACCATCCAAGTAGGTCGCACTTCTGTCGATCCTCAAACTTCATTGGAACCTCTGTAAAAGTTGATCGATCATCGATGTGCATCTCGCTATGGTCGATTAAGTTAGAAGGGTTGTGCACGTATCTCCTCAGATGAGATACGTGGAAGACGTCATGAAACTGGTGTAACTGAGCTGTAAGAGCAAAGAGGTATTCCTCCTCACCAACTATATTGAGGACCAGACAAGTTCCATTGAATCTTAGAGAAAACGTGTTGCCTCATCCAATTATCTATAATCCTCGTCAAGGTGAGACCCCTAGAAATATGTGGTTACCATACTCAAACTCCATAAGTCTCCATCTCCTATCAAAATTCGACTTCTTCCTACTCTGTGCAGTCTTCATCCGCTCCTGGATGATCTGCACCTTCTCTGTGGTAGAACGTACCATCTCTGGTCCCACGAGTGCTCACTCCCCTTGGTCAGTCCCGCACAAAGGTGATCTGCAATGTCACCCGTACAATGCTTCGAAAGGTTCCATCTCAATGGTGGAGTGATAAATTTTATTGTATGCGAACTCCACCAATGGTAAGTGATCCTCCCAATTGGGACCAAAGATGAGGACACAAGCACACAACATGTCCTCGATGGTCTAAATGGTCCGCTCGATCTGACCATCTGTTTGAGGATGGAAGGCATTTCTCAGACGAAGCTGCATCCTGAAAGCCTCTTGCAACCCCTTCCATAGACAAGAATTCAATCATACAATCAGCTAAAATAAAATAACGTACTCCATGTAGCTGCACAATGTCCTGCACATAAAGGCATCCAAAGCTCTCTACTGAACCCTGCTCTCTGATCGGTAGGAAGTGGGCCAACTTGGTGAGTCTGTATATGATCACCCAAAAAGAGTCATGACCATTGGATGTATGTGGATTTATAGTCAATAATTCCATGGATATCCCATCCCACTTCCATAATGAGACCTCTAAAGGCTGAACCAAGCATGCTGGTACCTGCTTCTCCACCTTCACTTACTGACAAGTGAGGCATCAGGAGACAAACTCTGAAACATCCTTCTTCATTCATGGCCACCAGTACTGTAGCCAGATATCCTGGTACATCTTAACCACTTTTGGATGTACCTCTATATTGTATGTGTGGAACTTCCTCAAAACGTCCTCCTGATGTAACACTGGCACCATAGTACGTCTTATGAAGAGGATGACGTGCTCTCCACCTTCATGAAATCCATCAGGTGCCTGCCCTGTGGATATTTGAACATGTCATGTCTCGGAGTGAGCATCCCATTTTTGTGCCTCCCTGAATCACTGATGAAGTGGGGGAGTGACTGTGAGATACTTAAGGAAGACTGATCAATCTCTATCCATAAAATATATTTGTAAAGCAGTCAACTGCTCTGTCACCTCACATAGAATCTGTATACCAGTCCTCTTTTTGAGTGCATCTGCAACAACATTCCCCTACCTACGAGTATAGACTATCTCGAAGTCATTGTCCTGGAGGAACTAAAACCAATGCGGTTGTCTCATGTTCTAGTCTTAATGGGAGAATATATACCTAAGACTCTTGTGATCTAATTACATGGTAAAACGTTCACCCATCAGATAGTTCCGCCACATCGTCAAGGAGAATACCACTAATGCTAACTCTAGGTCATGGGTAGGTTAGTTCTTCTTATGTTGTATCGGATACTGAGAACCATAAGTGATCACTGCTCGATCCTACATCAAGACACATCTGCATCCAGTCCCTGATTCGTCGTAGTAAACTATGTGCCCTACTCCTTCCTCTGGTAGCCTCAAGATGGGGGCACTAGTCAGCCTCTTCCTCTTCTCCAGAAATCTCTATTGGCATCTCTTCGACCACAAAAAGGGTTTCCCCTTCTTTATCCAGGCTGATAGTTTTTCTAAAACTCTAGAAAAGTTTGGTATGAACCTCTGGTAATAACCAGTAAAACCCAAGAATCTTTGTACTTCCATCACAGTCCTGGTTGGTTCCCAAGAAAGTATCGCCTCATCCTTCACCGGATCCACTGCAACTCCATCCTCCAAGATAAAATGTCCCAAAAAATGAACCTCCCGGACCTAGAACTGGAACTTCGAGAGCATACCATAAATTTGGTGCTCTCGGAGTGTGTCCAGTACTACCCGTAGATGGTAGGCATGCTTCACCTCAGTAGAAATGTAGATCAGAATGTCGTCGATGAAGATTACGAAATAGAGGTCGATGTAAGGCTGGAAAATCTAGTTCATGACTCTCTTGAACACTGCTAGAGAGTTGGTTATTTTGAATGGCATAACCAATAACTTCTAGTGGTTGTACCGACATTTAAAGGTCGTCTTCTGCACATCCTCATCTCAAACTCTTATATGGTGATAGCCTGATCTGAGGTATATCTTCGAGAACCACCAAGATTCATTCAACTGATAAAAGAGTTCATCAATCCTTGGGAGTGGGTACTTGTTCATCACGGTCACCAGGTTCAGGCATCGGTAGTTGACACAAACCCTAAAACTCCCATCCGCCTTCCTGGAGAACAGAATTGGAGCTGCATAGGGAGAAACACAAGTTCGGATGAATCCATTCCCCTGAATGTCCTCTAGATTTACCCACAACTCACGAGACTTCGTAGGAGCCATCTGATACACTGGTGTAGATATCAGTACCAACATGGGGTACAAGTCAATGTAAAATTCCACTTTTTTATGAGGAGTTATACCTATGACATCATCAGGGAAAACATTAGCATACAGGTCTACCACAAAAGGATCAGTCAGACTCTCCACATCAACTACTCTGAGGGTAAGGTAATCCAACTGATGAGTGATCGAATGTACTCTCCTCCAGGCAAGTCAATCATGCGGTACATTGGCTCCCTTCTCGCTAGTGAATGTGAACATGGTGCTATCCATGTGGACACACCGCACTTTGTGCATAATGCAGTCGATATGTTCATAGACTGTAGATAACTAGTCCAAACCCAAGATGACGCCGTAAGGCCTCGACAGCTCAACTAGGAGATTCTTGCCAATGCTCTCATCTCCTAGAGTAAGCTCACACTACCAGCACAAATCCGTAATCTTTGAGTCTACTCCCATAGGAGTCTTTATCCATAAAGATCGATCCAATGACTCTATTGGAATCTCCGAGCTCTAAATGAGGGTAGTGGCAATGAAATAGTGAATGGAACCTATGTCTATAAGAAATGCAGCTAAGGTAGAGTAGACACATACCATACCTCGAATCATCTCTAGAGTGCCATGATCATATTCCTCACTTTCCTAGAGAGAATCTCTCCTTGGTCCACATACTCCTTATGGTCGGGGTGGACCTCCTGGTGGTGGTGGAGTAACACCTCTAAACGCCGCCTACTGCCAGCAGATCGACCAGCTCCTCTGCCACGTCCGCTTGCTCCCTACAGACTACCTTGATTGAATCTATATCTTTGCCTGGGTGGTCCTTCGACTGTCGGTTGATCATATGAATGAAGGGTTGGATATTCACAAGCCATGTGACCCTAGTCACTTCATGTGAAACACTACATGTTCCATGTATGACTGTATCCATCTCGTGTGCCTCGCATAACCGAAACCCGTGTCCTCAGTTTGTCCACTACTTGGTATAGTCCACTTGGATCTCAGCAAAATTTGTCAGCTGCCAGTGGCAGAAGACTCTACTACATGACACCTAGTGGAGGGTCCTGCTACTGGTAACTATTCAACAAGGAAACTCTCCACTAATAGGGCTTTCTCTAACACCCCCGCCTGCGTCGAAATACTAAGGGAGATCATCAAAGCCATGATCTCTCACCTGAGCCCCTTATCGATGTTCCGAGCCCTGAATAATGGGTCTCACACCATATCTGTGGAGTAGCTCAAGAGTTCGGTGAACCTCACAGAGTACTATGCCACCATCAGGATACCCTGCTACAGATGAAGTAGCTCATGTATCTACACTACACGTAGGGTGGTTGGGACAAACTCCGCCAGAAACAGGCTCTTGAAATCTACCCAGAGTAGTATTGCATCATCATGCACATGGAGCATCAGGATCTACCATCTACCTGCTACTTCCTGAAGGAGAGTCGTATTAATGATCACTATATGGTCAGCTGGTGTCCCTACCAGTCTAAAGACTCTCACCACATCCTCCTGCCAATCCTCAACTGCTTGCGGGTCTGTCTCGCCCCTGAACTTGGGTAGCCTTTAACTCTAGAACTCGTGTAATGCAACCAGGCGGTGTGCACTCTCTTCTGTAAGGGATGGGGGAATCAGTGGCCAATCGGGGAGTGGTACGGCTGGTACATCCACTAGAAAAGGGAACTACACTGAGGCATCACCTCTTGGTGAGCTATGTGTGTATTACTCTCGGAACCCTAGCTGGTTGTTAGTGTGTAGGCATCCTGAAATGAAATAGATGTTCCATAGTAAAAAACTTGTGCCTGGTGAGCTGACATAAAGAATTCACAAAGAAGACTTTTCAAAACAAACATGCAATCAATGTTTTTGTGCATTGAGTCAGATACCAAAAATCAGGGTACTGGTGTATGGATACATCGGCTGCCGCACCAACACTATATTCTGTAAACTAATTACCACACTCACTACACTTAGCACTATTGCTGTTAAAAAGAAAGATCAATGTCCAATGTTCTGTGGTAGAACCGACTCCTCTGATACAAATTGGTCACGACCCGTCCCCCCGGGGCCCCTACTGTGACTACCCCATTCCCGCCATTCATAGGATAGAGGATGGCGACTAGCACCAAAGGTGTAATTCCCTATTACTGGTAAGGAACTGCCTTTATAACCTATAATCACACATATCAGGGCACACATCTGGATACAAAATAGTATGTAAACTGTATAACAATGGAGTGCTGAAAGAAAAGGGGCTGGAAATACAAGACCAACTGTAAAGTACAAGGAATTGGAGAAAGGGAAAAAATAGATATTGGGTCATCCTCTGAGATACCTACCAGAAGGGTAGGTACAAATTGCCTCCATAGCACTCCATGTTTATCCATCTCCTCCGTGTACCATCACGCCATATGGACCACCTCTGGGTACTGTCCATTCCTGTACTCTCAGCCTCGGTCAGTGATGTTTGTCATCTGCATCCCACACAATGAGATGCATGCATATCTGATGCAAGGATGAGAATCAAGATACTCAGTAGGGACCCCAAGTCCCTCAAAATCTCACAAATCCCACAAGGATAAACCAAAAAATATGAAATCAACAAATAAACCCACTTAGGTATATGACCATACATATACCTAAGTTATCATGTTATCCATCTCAATCTAGAGGAAAACAGAAAAGTTGCTGACTCAACTCACATAGGTATACAACTTATGTAGAGAGTCAGAGATGATAATATGTATGCACTAAATCATCTATTCTGTCGAACCCACATAGGATCAAGGAAAAGTAGTCAGAGCTGTCGAACCCACGTAGGATCCAGGAATAGTAGTTAGAGTTGTCCAACCCACGTAGGATCTAGGAAGAGTAGTTAGAGTTGTCAAACCCATATAGAATCTTGGAACAGTAGTCAGAGGTATGGAAACCACATAAAATTCAGGAACAATAGTTAGAGCTGTCAAACCCACGTAGGATCCAAGAATAGTATTCAGAGCTGTCAAACCCACATAGAATCCAGGAACAGTAGTCAGAGCTGTCAAACCCACATAGGATTGAGAAATAGTAGTGAAAACTGTTGAACCCCTGTAGGATCCAGGTACAGTAGTCAGAATATATCCAGCCACAGTGTTCTGCACAAAGCATGCTTGATTCCAGGAGGGTTTTCACCTCAATCCAAGTGTCTATATATCAAGTGCCTTGAAGTCGAAAGTTGATGTATATAAAATATTCGTCTTTCCAAAATAAACCCAATGTGACATATGATGCATCAGTTGGACGCCCAGTCTAAGAGTTATTGGAATTTCTGTTCTGAAGGCCCGGTTGGATTTACATTTGATCCAACACGGCTGTACCCCAACAATGTCCAAACCATGAGTGGGGTATACCAAAAAAACCGTTCCCTTCCAAGGTTTCTGTCACCATATACGGTTTGTCAATCAGACGCCCATAGATCATGTTATAGGAAAAAGAGTGGAAACATGCCAACCGGGTTTGGGTCTGGTCCATCCGAGTCGGACCGACCCGGCCCGACCCGGCCTGACATGGGTCCGATTTGGGGTCCGACCATGTTCGTGGGTTTGACCCAGTCTTTGTGTAACACCTGAGACATTTATAAGAAATTTTTTGTTTTTATTTTATATAAATCATCAAAGGAATCTTTCACTACACAGAACACTAGCTTGGCTTGCTTTACACGCAAACGCGGCCTTCCTCGATAGCTTGCGCAATACGCAATATCGAGTATCACTAAACAATGATATGCTATTAAAATATTATAAAAACTAGCTGTTATGAATAGTAATAACCACTTTTTGAAATTTTATAAATTTTATTTTTCAAAATTGGCTTCATTTTGGATTCGGAATATCGGAATATCGAAATTAGCCTAGGGTGAAATTTTTGTAATTTTCTTGAAACTTTCAATTTTTGATGAATAGTGAAAACACTGGGTTACTTTTTAAAAACCGACTTTTTATTTAAATAATTATTTATTTTATTTAAATTTATTTTTGGTCAAAATTGATACATAACACCTATATAAGTTCAATGTAATTCATTGGAGTAATTTTATAATAATTTTAGATATATAAATATTTTATTGAACTTTTCACCATCTTTTACCAACCTACTAGGAGAATTTACAAATTTACATAAAACATAATTTTACTGCTTTTGTGAGCGGAATTTCAAAAATCTGAGAGACATAGTTGATGTCATTAAGTAAAATGTGGTTCAATGAGATGAAACTAATTTTTGGTGAATAGTATCTTTTTACTTTTATTTACCACGGTTCAAAGTAAATAGGGTAATTAAGGGTAAAAATGATATTATTATTACCCCAAAACATGTCCTAATTCTATTGGATAAGTGTAATTTGACCAAAAACAACCTTAGGAATAAAATATGACAATTTAGGGCCACATGGATTAGATTAGGACATTTATTATTTATTTTTTTAAAGAAGAGTTAAAATAGTTAAAATCAAAGTTTAATAAGTAAATAATTTTTAATATAGGGTTATACATAAGATAAATTAAACTATAAATATTAAATAGAAATATAAAAAAATTTCCTACATAATGGTATTTTATTTGTAATTTTTAGACATTAAAAAATTTAATTTATTTATGACACAATGATGATGCGGTAATTATCTTATTAATAAAATTTGTCATAATTGATGTTATAAATATCCAAATAAATATAATTTGAGACTTTTTATGAATTCCACTAATTTTCTAGGGTGATATGACATGTTACTATTGATTTCATTAATGTTTTTTGACCTAATAATTCTGTTTTGATTTTCAAACAAATCAATTACTAAATATTGTCAAAATTGACATAAAATAGTTTTTAAAACAAAAATTATATTATAAATTGTTATTTTATTCCTAAAAATCTATGGTTCGGCCAAATGACTTAGATAATGTTATATATATTAATAATAAACATCTTGGGTTTCTTTTGGCTTGTTATAGTATGTTTATTACCCTTATAGTGTAATAACACAAAAAGACACGGTAAAAGTAAAATTATCTTACTTAAAGTTAAATCTAATTGATAACAGTAAAATAGTAAAATAAAATTTTCCAAATTCTATTGGATGAGATAATTTCGACCCATACCTACTTTATCTTCGAAATAAATCATTTTGGAGCTATTTAAAAGCGATTATGGTTTTATAATAAAATAATATTTTTAGTTTTTCCAAAGGTGCCCCTCTCCTCCCGTATAAAAGAGAAATCCTCCCTCTCTTCCTCACACCACATTGAGCCTTCAAGATCTGACATACCCTGACAATTTATCCTCTCCACTTTCCTAGAAACATCCTAGAGGTCCTGGTCTTCTTTAATGACCAATTTTAGTGCCCTTAAAGGAGGTCTCAAAGTAGCGCTTCAAAGAAGTGGTAATGTCTGTTACCGATTCTTTCAACTTTATTTCTTCTTCCACATCTTCTTCATTAGTTGTTTCATTATTAATTAATAACATAAGTATCACTAATATACTAATATGTTATTATATGTATGAAACAACCCTATTTCACCATCTATCCATACTACGGAAAACGAAATCACCGCACGTGCGTACATACGGAATACCGTCTCCAAGCCGTGGTGTAATCTATTTTCCACAACCAGCATACTTAGATGGGTATAATGGTGTAAATAATGAAAATGTATGATTATTGTAAAGTGATATTGATTCTGAAATAGTATATATACACTCCAATACAATTACATGATCATGGGAACGATATCATCGCTCGTGCGTACGTATGGAATATAGTCTCCACGATGTGATGCGACTCGTTCTACATGATTTTCATTGCATAATAATTACATAAATGAATTGAGTGAATAAATATGATATATATTACACTAATACCATTCTGGAAACGAGGTATCTATAACATAAAAAGAAGAATAAGAATTTATTCGACAAAACACGCATAAGAACAAAAAGTAATAAACACCCGAATATCAAGTAGCCATGAAATATTACTAATAATAAGCTAATAATATGACTATATAGGATATAATAACAATGAGTATGATTCTGGAATAAGTAAATGACATTATTTAAATCATTATACAGGAGATTTGGACTCTTATGTAGCAAATCGGACCTAAGGTAAGGGAAATATCACAATATCATTTTTATCCGAGATTGTTTATACTTTGGAATTTACTAGGGTGTTATTTATCATACACATCCATGTTTCCTCAATATGGAATATTATTTCCATCCACCTAAAATTTTTTAAATCCAATTTTACCCTTTGGTGAGTATTTAGTAAAATATATGAATGAAATCTTTTGTCGTTTTTCGTACGAGGTACTTTTTGACTTTTTTGACAAAAGTACGAGAATAATGTTTTTTTAACTTATACTGCAAGAATGGATTTTTAAAACATTATTTCCAAGAAGCTTACTTTACCTGTTTCCATGTTTATTGTTAATCAACTTCTTTTAGTTTAGAATTGTATGACATGTTAAGAAAGGAAAAGTGTTTTTGAAGTAGAAAGGATATTTTCCTCAAGAATGGAGTTCAAGTGTTTTATCAAAATTAGTTTCCATCTAAGATAATAAAGGGTTATGTTTCTATCACTATTATTACGTTGATTTGATTATTTTGTGATGGAATTATTTTTATGAATTCCTTTATCTTATATGAATTATTTTATGATGTCACGATGTTTAAGAATCCCATTTTTATTTATTGGGTTATGCTATGATGTATGGTTTATGATTTTGTGGCACACATAAGAATGGTATCATTATTAGATGGGTGGGACCTATATCTCCCTCCAATGCATTGGGTGACGATTTTATATCTCATGGGATAGACATGGCTGGAATAGAAGGTTAAACCGGTTCAGTGAAATATGTCTAAAATGAGGAATGAAGTCGGTTCAGAAATGGACTTTTTCCACTTAGATAGTCTTGGCGATGAGTATTGACTAATAAGAAATGATTTTCTATGATTATGTGTGTATTTGAAAAAGCTTCATGTTTTATGTTATGATTATTGTGATTACATTTCACTACTATGATTTATCCCATGTTATGAAATTATGATCTCTTTTGCAGGGTAAGATTTCCAAAATGTTATGTTCTTATGAATATGATGTGGTTGATATTTCTTTTGTTTACCCTTAATGAGCATTTGATCTCACCCTTTTGTATGTTTTCTTTCCCCAAGCCATGAATTAGGTTTTTAAGTAAGATATTCCAAAAGGGACTATAGATATGATGAAATAAATGGGAGATAGTGTAGAAGATTTATGAACCGGTTGTTTATGTTTCCCAGTTTCTAAAGTCATTATACCTATACAGTCCTTTCATGGTTTTTTTATATATTGTAATAAGTTTACTTCAATTTTGAAGTACTAACAATGTATCTAAAGTATGGGTCGTTATAGTTGGTATTAGAGGAAAGGTATAGTCAACCTTTGGAAACTAGGATGTGAAAGCCTTAGTAAGAACCCTAAGGATAAGTCTAAGTATAGAACACAATCATAGTGTTTTAGAAATGGACATGAATAACCTTTGATAAGACCTTAAGTGTGAAATTTTATTCTTGATTATGTGGTTTTCCTATTATAATTAGTGTTTCTCACACTATTATTCTTGTTTTTAGTCAATGGATGAAACCTGAAGGAACCATTTTAATGCGGAATGTGACGGGCAATGAAATGATTGTCCCCCTGAGAAACCAAATGTTATGGTAGATGGAATGAAAAATCTTTTAGCCATTCTCACACAACTTCCTCATGCTATGAATCATGTAGGACATCCAAATGAGAAAAGGAAAGAGAAAAATTCTATTGAATCCTTCATGAGACAGCATCCAAATTCATTCAGTGGGTCTACTGATCCATTAGTTGCTGAACAATGGATCAGTACTACTGAAAAGATATTTTCAGTTATTCAATGATCTGAACATGAAAAATTCATCTTAGCTGTGTATCATTTGGAAGGATATGCTGATCAATGGTGGAATCTTATTAAGAATACGAGGCAAATGGATGAAACTGAGTCCATGGAATGGGACGAGTTCAAGATCTTATTTTTCAATAAGTACTTCCCTCATATTCTCCGAACAAAGATGGAGAAGGAGTTTCTTGAACTAAAGAAAAAGGATGATGAATCTGTTGGTACTTATGAAGAAACTTTTACAATACTTGCATGGTACACTTCTGGTATTATTATCCAACCTGAGAGTAAGATAGATCGATTATTTTGTGGCTTAAAACCAAGTATTTGAAGGGCTTTATCCATAAGGGACTTCAATAACTATGAGGAAATCTATCGATGTGCTCTCAAAGTTGAGATAGAGATTGAAGTAACCCATCAGTCATATGGGTTTGATAAGAAGAGGAAAATGGAATTCAAAGGAAAATATGAAGAGCACACTGAAAAGAAGATGAGGTTTCCCTTATGATCAAAGTGTGAAAAAAATGGATTGAGTTGTCTTAAAGGGACAAGTAAATGTTTTGAATGTGTAAAGGAAGGTCATCTGGCATTTGAATGCCGCAATGATGGGAAGAAAATGACTAATGATGAATTCAAAGGAAGGGATACACAGAATGAACCTACTACAGTTCAATGTTTCAAGTTCAAGGAGATGGGGCATTATGCCAATAAATCGCCTAATCCAAGGGTTGTTGATGATGATCAACATCAACAAACTCTTAAGGCTAAAGACAAAGGAAAGTCACTTGCAATTTCTATCAGCGATGTGGAGTACGATAACGAAGTGGTGAAAGGTACACTTACCATCCACTCTAAAGTATAAAATGTTTTATTTTATTCTGGATTCACCCACTCCTTTATTTCTGAAGAATTTTCTAAGGGTATCAACGTATTACCTCATCAATTAGATGTTGATTTAGCTGTGACAACCCCAAATGGCACAACATTCACATCAAAAGTTTATAATTCATCTCCAATTTATGTTTGTGGGAAAGGGCTTCCTGCAAATCTTGTGATCATTCCTATAGTATAATTTGATATGATTCTTGGCATGGATTGTATTTCTTTATATGGAGCTCATATCAATTTCCAAAGAAGGGAAGTCAGATTTCATATTCCAGATCAATCTATGATCGTCTATCGATGCAAGGATGAACATAACCTTCTAGTGAAAATTTCTTCCATCTTATGGGTCTTGATTCCACTAAATGAAGGTTATTTATGTCAAATGGTTGGTGAGAAACTCACTATTAAGAATATTCCCATTGTACAGGAGATTGATGATGTCTTTCCAGAGGAATTTCCGGGTCTTCCACCAAATCGTGAAGTTGATTTTTCAATAGAACTCGTACCGGGTGCTTTGCCTATTTCAAAGTCACCTTATAGAATGGACCCAATTGAGTTGCAGGAATTGAAGAAGAAACTCCAAGAGAATCTTGATAAGGGGTTCATACTCCCTAGTGTGTCACCTTAGGTAGCACCTGTTCTATTTGTTAAGAAGAAGGATGGATCAATGAGACTCTGCATTGAATATCGAGAACTTAACAAGATCACTATCAAGAACAAATATCCTCTCCCGCACATTAATGACTTATTTTACCGACTATGCGGAGCTCAATACTTTTCTAAGATTGATCTTCATTCAGGGTATCATCAATTAAGGGTCAAAAGGGAGGATATACCAAAGGAGGCTTTCCGTACAAGGTATGGACACTATGAATTTATAGTGATGCCATTTTGTCTTAATAATTCCCATGCTATCATCATGGATCTGATGAATAGAGTCTTTAGAGACTATCTTGATCAGTTTGTGGTATTCTTTATAGATGATATTCTTGTATATTCAAAGAGAAAGGAAGAACATGAAGATCACATGAGAATTATATTGAAGACCCTGAGAAAGGATAAGCTTTATGCCAAATTTACCAAGTGTGAATTTTGGCTTCAAAAAGTTTCATTTTTGGGTCACATAATCTCAAAATAGGGGATATCTGTGGATCCAGCAAAAATAGAGGTTATCGAAAGATGGTCGAGACCAACAACAGTAACTGAGATCCGAAGATTTCTTGGTTTGGCTGGATATTATCAACGTTTTGTGAATGATTTTTCAAGATTATATAATCCAATCACCAGGTTGACTCGGAAAGGAGTTAAGTTTGTTTGGATGGAGGAATGTGAAGAGAATTTCAAGGAGTTGAAATGAAGGTTATCCAGTGCACCTGTGCTCACACTGCCTTGTAGTGGAGAAACTTTTGTGATCTATAGTGATGCATCCAAGAAGGGATTGGGGTGTGTTCTTATGCAAAATCATATGGTGATAGCTTATGCCTCACGCCAGTTGAAAATCCATGAGCAAAATTACCCAACACATGATTTGGAGTTAGCTGCAGTAATCTTTGCATTAATGATTTAGAGGCATTATCATTATGGAGAAAGGTGTGATATTTATACTCATCAGAAAAGTTTACAGTATATTTTCACACAAAAGTAGCTGAATATATTCCAAAAAAGATGGTTGGAGCTGATTAAGGATTACGACTGCTCAATTCATTACCACCCTGGGAAAGCAAACAAGGTGTCAGATGTATTAAGTCGACAAAACCATGATAGTTTATCCATGATGAGGATCACAAAAGATCCAATATTTAAGGATTTATAAATGATGGATCTTGGAATTATAATGAAAGGGCAAAATAGTATCTTTCTCAAATGAATTTTCAAACATGTATACATGATAAGATTAAAGAGGCATAGAAAGAATATGTAGAGTTACAAAAGAAGGTGATAAATGTTCCTGAATTCAAACTTGATTGTGATGGGATAATAAAGTTCAGGAATCAGGTTTGTGTTCCTCCCTTACCCGAATTAAAGGAGCTGCTGGATGAGGCTCATATTTCTTCATTCTCTATTCATCATGGAATCACGAAGATGTATAGGGACCTGAAGGAGCACTTCTGGTGGGATGGAATGAAAAGATATGTTGTTGAATATGTATCTTGATGCATGGTTTGTCAGCAAGTTAAAGCTTAGAGACATTTGTCTAACGGGATGTTACAACCATTACCCATACCCAAATTGAAATGGGAAAACATCACTATGGACTTTGTCACAGGACTTCCTCAAACATCCAAAGGAAATAATTCTATCTGGGTCATAGTTTATCGTCATACAATGTCTGCACACTTCATTGCTATTAGAGAATATTTTTCTCTTGATCATCATGCCATGATATATGTAAAGGAAGTGGTAAGATTGTATGGAGTATCACTTTCCATTATATCTGATCGGGATCTGAAGTTTACCTCAATGTTCTGGCGAAGTCTTCAGCATACTCTGGATACAGAGTTGAGTTTCAGCACTGCTTATCATCCTCAGACATATAGTCAGTCTGAGAGGATAATTCAAACTCTTGAAGATATGTTGAGAGCTTGCTCTATGGATTTCAAAGGTGTTTGGGATCAACACCAACCCTTGGTGGAATTTTCTTATAATAATAGCTTTCACTCCAGTATTCAGATAGCTCCTTATAAAGCTATCTATGGAAAGAAATGCAGGACTCCAACTTGCTGGGATAAAGTTGGGGAAATAAAGGGATTATGACCTGATCTTGTTGATGAGATGGCAAAAAAGGTCCGATCTATTCAACAACACATAAGAGAAGCTCAGAGTCAGCAAAAAATTTATTCCAACAACCGAAGAAAATACTTAGAGTTTGAAGTGGGTGATAAAGTGTTCTTACGAATATCTCTTTGGAAGAGAGTAATGAGATTTGGAAAGAAGGGAAAGCAGAGCCCTAGGTATATCGGTCCTTTCCAAAATCCGGATCATGTTGGGAAGGTATCTTACTGATTGGAACTTCCATCAAATCTCTCTCAAGTTCATGATGTGTGCCATGTATCTCTCCTAAGAAAGTACATACCTGATCCTTCACATGTACTCAGCTTAGAAGTTGTACCACTGGAACAAGATCTTTCTTATGAAGAACCACCGATAGAGATTCTCAATCGTAGTGAAAAAGTCCTACGGAACAAGACCACTAGCTTTGTGAAAGTTTTATGGAGGAACCACAAATTAGAAGAGCCTACATGGAGCTTGAGGATTTGATGAGGCAGAGGTATCCTCATCTGTTTGTTACAAGTGAAGAATTTCGAGGGCGAAATTCATTTTAAGGGGGGTAGAATGTAACACCCGAGACATTTATAAGAAATATTTTGTTTTTATTTTATATAAATCATCAAAAGAATCTTTCACTACAAACAACAGTAGCTTGGCTTGCTTTACACGCAAACACAGACTTCCTCGATAGCTTGCGTCGTACACAATACTGAGTTTCACTAAACAACGATATGCTCTGAAAATATTATTAAAACTAGCCGTTATGAATATTAATAACAACTTTTTGAAATTTTATAAATTTAATTTTTCAAATTGGACTTCATTTTTGGATTCAGAATATCGAAATTATCCTAGGGTGAAATTTTGGTATTTTTCTGGAAACTTTCAATTTTTTATGAATAGTGAAAACACTGGGTTACTTTTTAAAAACCGACTTTTTATTTAAATAATTATTTATTTTATTTAAATTTAATTTAGATAAAAATTGATACATAATACCTATATAAGTTAAATGTAATTCATTGGAGTAATTTTATAATAATTTTAGATATATAAAAATTGTATTGAACTTTTCACCGTCTTTTACCAACCTCCTAGGAGAAATTTCAAATTTACATAAAACATAATTTTACCGCTTCTGTGAGTAGAGTTTCAAAAATCCGAGATACACAGTTGATGTCAGTAAGTAAAATGTGGTTCAATGAGATGAAAATAATTTTTGGTGAATAGTAACTTTTTACTTTTATTTACCACGGTTAAAAGTAAATAGGGTAATTAAGGGTAAAAATGATATTATTATTACCCTAAAACATGTCCTAATTCTATTTAATAAGTGTAAATCGAATAAAAACAACCTTAGGAATAAAATATGACCATTTCGACCCACTTGGATTAGATTAGGACATATATTATTAATTTATTTAAAGAAGGGTTAAAATAGTTAAAATCAAAGTTTAATAAGTAAATAATATTTAATAAGGGTTATAAATAAGATAAATTGGACTATAAATATTAATTAGAAATATAAAAAGATTTCATACATAATGGTATTTTATTTATAATTTTTAGACATTAAATAATTTAATTTATTTATGACACAATGATGATGTAGTAATTATCTTATTAAAGAAATATAGACATAATTGATGTTATAAATACACAAATAAAGGTAATTTGAGACTTTTCAGGAATTCCACTAATTTTATAGGTTTATATGACATGTTAGTATTTATTAAATCAAACTTTTTTGAACTAATCATTCTGTTATGATTTTCACAAAAATTAATTACTAAAGAGTGTCAAAATTGACATAAAATAGTTATTAAAACAAATATTTTATAATTAATTGTTATTTTATTCCTAAAAATCTAAGGATCGGCAAAATGACTTAGATAAGGTTATATATATTAATACAAAACAACTTGGGTTTCCTTTGTCTTGTTATAGTAATTTTATTAACCTTATAGTGTAAGAACACAAAAAGGCACAGTAAAAGTTAAATTATCTAACTTAAAGTTAAATATAATTGATAAGGTTAAAATATAATCTAAACTTGTCCAAATTCTATTGGATGAGAGTATTTATACCCATCCCCACCTTATCCTTGAAATAAATAAATTTGGAGCTATTTAAAACTGAATATGGCTTTATAATAAAATAATATTTTTAGTTTTTTCAAAGGTGCCCCTCTCCTCCATTATAAAAGGGCACCTCCTCCCTATCTTCCTCACACCAATTTGAGCCTTCAATCTCGGCCAAACCCTGCCAATTTCTCCTATCCACTTCCCTATAAATATCCTAGAGGTCCTGGAATTTTCAAAGACCACTTTCGGTTCCCTAAAAGGATGTGTCAAAGAAGCGCTTCAAAGAAGAGGTCATGTCCATTACCGATTCTTTCAACTTTATTTATTATTCCAATTCTTCTTCTTTAGTTGTTTAATTATGAATTAATAACATCAGTATCACTCATATACTGATATGTTATTATAAGTATGAAACAACCCTATTTCTCCATCTATCCATCCTACGGAAAACGAAATCACAGCACGTGCGTACATACGGAATACCGTCTCCACGCCGTGGTGTAATCTATTTTCCACCACCACCTAACTTGGATGGGTATAATGGTGTAAAGAATGAATATATATTATTATTTTAATGTGTTATTGATTCTGAAATAGTATACATACACTCTAATACAATTAAACGATCATGGGAATGATATCATCGCTCGTGCGTACGTACGGAATTCCGTCTCCGTGATGTGATGTGACTCGTTCTACTTGATTTTCATTGCATAATGATTACATAAATGAATTGAGTGAATAAATATGATATATAAAACACTAATACCATTCCGGAAATGAGGTTTCTATAACCTAAAAAGAAGAATAAGAATTTATTCGACCAAACCCGCATAAGAACAAAAAGTAATAAACACCCGAATAACAAGTAGCAATGAAATATTACTAATAATAAGCTAAGAATATTACCATATATGATATCATAACAATGACTATGATTCTGTAATAAGTGAATGACATTATTTAAATCATTATACCAGAGGGTCGGACCCTTATGAATCAAATCGGACCCAAGGTAATGGGAATATCACAATCTCATTTTTATCTGATATTGTTTATACTTTGGAATTTACTAGGGTGTATTTTATCATCCACATCCATGTTTCATAAATATTTAATATTATTTACATCCACCTTCAATTGTTTAAATCCAATTGTACCCTTCATTGAGTTTTTAGTAAATGATATGAAAGGAATCTTTTGTCGTTTTTCGTATGAGGTACTTTTTGACTTTTCGACAAAAGTACGAGAAGAATGTTTTTTTAACTTATACGACATGAATTGATTTTTAAAACATTATTTCCAAGAAGCTTACTTTACACGTTTTCATGTTTATTTTTAATCAGCTTTTTTAGTTTAGAATTGTATGACATTTTAAGAATGGAAATGTTTTTTTGAAGTAGATATGATATTTACCTCAAGAAAGGAGTTCAAGTGTTTTAACAAAATTATTTTGCATATAAGATAATAAAGGTTTCTGTTTCTATCCATATTATTACATTGATTTGATTATGTTGTGATGGAATTATTTTTATGAATTCCTTTATCTTATATGAATTGTTTTATGATGTCACGATGTTTAAGAATCTCATTTTTATTACATGGGTTATGCTATGATGTATGGTTTATGATTTTGTGGCACACATAAGAATGGTATAATTATGATATGGGTGGGACCTATATCTCCCTCCAATGCATTGGTTAATGATTTTATATCTCATGAGATAGGCATGGCTGGAACGGCAGGTTAAACCAGTTCAGTGAAACAGGACCGAAACGAGGAATGAACTCGGTTCAGAAATGGACTTTGTCCACTAAGAGAGTCTTGGCGATGAGTGTTGAATAATAAGAAATGATTCTCTATGATTATGTGTGTATGAAACAAAGCTTCATGTTTTAAGTTATGGTTATTGTGATTACATTTCACTGCCATGATTTATCCCATGTTATGAAATTATGATCTCTTTTATAGGGTAAGATTTCCAAAATGTAATGTTCTTATGAATATGATGTGATTGATATTTCTTTTGTTTACCCTTACTGAGCATTTGATATCACCATTTTGTATGCTTTCTTTCCCCAGGTCAGGAAGAAGGTTATTAAGTAAGATATTCCAAAAGGGACTATAGATATGATGAAATAAATGGGATACAGTGTAGACGCTTTATGAACCAGTTGTTTATGTTTCCCAGTTTCTAAAGACACTATACATGTATGGTCCTTTAATGGTTTTGCTATATGTTTTAATAAGTGTACTTAAATTTTAAAGTACTGACAATGTATGTAAAGTATGGGTCGTTATACTAAGGGGGTGCATCGGCTTGCGAGAGCGGCTTACCCACGCTTGGTCTGGCCCACGCTAGGTCCGGCCCATGCTGGGTTCGGCCCGCGTGAGGCCCGCGGCTGGTGGCCCAGGGGGTCTACCCTAGCCGCGTCCAGGAGGATGTCACTCCCCTATAAGCCCGAACGACCTAGCTGTTTGGGGTGATTCAAAACTGGCTCCACGTGGCACCACTTAGTGTCACCTAGGACCCACGCGGTGGGTGTTGCTTCTCCCAGCTGGCTGAGTGGCCAGCTGCATCCCACATGGCATGGTTAGGCCACTCATCCTCCAGAAACTGGTAGATCCAGCCGCCCATCCCACGTTGTCGTGTCCAAGCCCGCAGCCCCTTTGTCAACTGCGCAGTGCGCGCTGCGCCGCACCTTCCCCGGAGACCCGGCAGCTCAGGCTGCCAGTTTTTCTCATGGTCGGCCTTACGCCGGATTCCTCTACACCACCATGACCCGTTGGACGCGACCTACTACTTTGGTGGTGCGGTTTCACTTCCACCATCCACGTGGAAAGCTAGAGTGCCGGTTTCCCCTCCCTTCTTTGCTGGTGACATTCGCCTGTTCCAACCACTAATGAACCTTCCGCGGGTCACATGATAGTTTCTGGCGGCCCGATTCTCGATCCTAAAGTTTTCGTGCGCCACTCGGGATTTCGACATCAATATACAACCATCATTGATGAAAATCACTCAAACCTGTATCTTTCCCCGATTAACGTCAAAATTCAAAAAGTAAGGCGGAGGGGGTCGGGTCGTGTTCGTTCGGCACACACCCTCCATGTTAGAGTGATATCATGTGGCTTAGATTCTTAATCCTTGATGGGATATGAAGAACATGAAACCATTTACAAAGCTCTAACCCCTAAATTTGATCACTCTTTACTGACGGAGTTGCGTGAAAGAAGATGGTGTTGAAATCGTTCGTCACGTCTGCCACACAATTCCAATCCTGAGCTCGTGCATCGGTTCGTTGATGACGATGAGGAGGGAATGTCAGTTGAAGACATCCCACGTCGGTAGGAGTCCTAGGATGAAGGTCTAAAGAGATCATTCATTGCATTATAAGGTGTTCTTCATTGGAATAACACATTCCTCATTCTTTATTGGTAGGAGATTTTCTCCCTAAGCTCTCTCTCTTCTATCAACATCCCCCAAAAGATAAATTACAACCAAAATAATAGATTAAGTTAATCTATTATTTAATTGTCGGTAAAAAATTCAAAATGGGTGGATTAATTAATTGATAATGATTCATCACATTAAGTTTTAGGGGAGTTCAAGAGGCTCTCCTACACTTAATGGAAAAAATAGAGGGTTTCTACCCATTCATGCGGAGTTTCTAGGGTGTTTAACCCCAAGTGGTCCCCACTAAAATAAACAAGAATAGGAGGATTAGACCTCAGGTGGGCCCCACCACCATAACCTCTCATGGGAGGTTGAGGTGTGGTGGTCCCCACCTATAACTTTCTCATGGAGGTTTTTAACCAACAAATAAAAATAAATTTTCACCTCTTTATTTTCATTTAAATCATTCACTAAATAACCAAAAATTACAATCTTTCACTCTCCACCCACTGCCTTCAAGGTGAAAGTATCCTTAAGAAAATATCGGTGTTGCAAGTTCAACGGTGACCTCGGATTTCAATTCTGACCATGGGTTCAAAAGTTATAAAAACCCGCTTGTACGTTTACTAAACTTACCCAAAAAAAACTTCAGAAATTGATTCTAGGAACACCGGGGTTCGGAATCATGCACCATTAAATTTTACGGACTCGTAAAAATCCCATGTATTTAAGGAAAAAAATCAATGGAAATTCTGATTCTTTACAGGTATGTTCTACCTTGCATGCGAGGGAAACCTAATTTCACGATGTACTATTATCATGGGATTCATGGGAACCATCAATGTGTTTAGTGATAGTTTTTATATACCCTGATTAGATTTGTGGGTACCCCCTTGACATGTTAGAGGCCAAGTGTGTTGAGCCACTGTTGAGTCTAGTTTGGAGCATCCAATTGGCTGTTGACTATAAAGCTGCACCATATGGTGGTAGGTCAGTCTGATCTAAGTATGTTTAGGGAGTCTCTCTAGGTAGGTTAGGGAAATACCCATGGTGAAAATCTATATGTTCTTTTTTAATTATATGTATAACTTTCTTTCTTGTTTGGTATCACATTATTTTATTATCTACATGTATTATATTATTAGTTCTGAATTCTTGTATGGAATTTGGTTTTAAAATGGTATATCAATTTCGAAAAGTAAAATTGGCTGAATTAAAAAAAAAGGATATTTATAGAATTTTTTTCTTAGTTGTTAAAAGGGAAAAACGAACATTTTTGGAATGCATTATCAAACTATTGTTTATAGACTATTTTAGGACAAGAACTGTATGGATTTTTTGGTGGATGCCTATAGATATTCTAAAACTCACACCCCACTTAAGCCATTCACTGTTGGTAGACACAAGATTCTTTTCTGGTGTAGGTTTATGGTTTGGTTTATCATCTTTGGACCAGTCTGTCTTTATGGTTTGTGGTGACTGTGTGGGCATGTTGGTATCATATAAAATGTTTTAGTCTTAGTTTTGTATATAGTTTTTTTTTATTTTTAGTTATTGTATTTGTATTAGTTTTTATATTTATTAATATTCAATAATTGTTTTTTCTTCCCCATTTTAATTTTATTTACTTGATCCTGGTTTTTTGGGAAAAATCATTCCCATTATCTTTGAATTGATTCCCAAAAATTCTTTCCTACCAATTGGAATTGATAAATATCTTTGGTCCATATCTTGGGCTTCGTTGGAAGATGTATTGGATGGAATCCAAGCATAATTTGTGGCACAATTTTTCATTTGTTAATGTGATGATGATCAGTAGTGGTAGTTTTTTAGGAATACCAGAGATAAAGATAGTCTTGACTACATGGAATAGGACACATTAATGAATATTTGTTGAGAGAAATATTTCCAAAAATGTGTTCATCTATGGATGAAAAAACAATTAATGAAATTTTTGATAAAAATTTCAAAATCAGTACATACAGATGAAGAAGAAATAAAAATAATTGGATGGTATGTTCCATATTATATTCTGGAAATTAAAAAAATATTGATTTTTAAAAGGGATGAAAAAATGTTTTCAAATATAGTTGTATGAATAATAATTTTATTTTTATGAGAAATATATTTGTTTTTCAAGGATAGTAAAGATTATTTTTTAACGCGAATGTTCCTCGAGTTAAAAACGGTAATAAAAGGTTAGGTTCATACAAAATGGAGTAGGAAATTGGTGATAATTCTATAGTTAATCTTATAAAATATTTCATGTGTTGTAATGGAAAATTCAAAGATCATTTTATAGGATTTATAAAGTGATTATGGTGTGGTTATTTGGTCAGATGACTTATGATCATAAAAAACGGGTCCTGAACAACTAAATACGAGTGTAAGAATTTTTCGTCCAAATAAATGTATTATTGTGGAATGAGTTGGTTCATTATGCTATCCTATGGACAATGATTATTTCACATGATAGAAATAATAATATAAAAATAGTGTAGAAAGATGATTTTACAATATTATAGCTATTGTCGTAAAATTAAATTAATCATTGATATGTATGATCCATGTTTTTTGTAATTATTCCAGTGCCCTATTTGACACTTCATCCTAAAATTCTCTCATTTTTTTAGAATCTGACAAGTATAAATTGAATATCACCACATGAAAAGGTGACTGAAAATTTGGTAAAAAAATCAAGGATTAAATATTAAATGAACCAAGATTTATAGAAATCTCATAAACTTATATTTAATGACTTTATACCTCTTATATCATACTAGAAAGGTAAGAAATTGATTAGTGATGGATGTGAACATTACCTAACTCATATTATTGAAATCAAATAAACTATGCCAATTAGTTATGTGATAGTAATAAAGGAATACAATAATGTTTTTTTCCAATGAATTACATGGTGTGACTACTGATGAAGAGTTTGGGATTATTATTTACTTATTTTAGTATGCATAGAATATTTCAAAACAAGTTATTTTATGGATAAAATAGATCCTTGGCATGTGGAAAAGAATTAAAGGAGATGATAGATAATTATTTCTTTCAACCTATTTCTTTACTATTGGGTGATCATGTTTTTTTGTTAAAAATAAGGATGGTTCACTGAGACTTTTCATTTCTTTATCAATCCTTGAATATCATAGTTGTTAGGAAAAAAATCCACTATCCTTATATTGATGATTTTTTATCATCTATAATGAAGTAAATATTTTTCAAGTGTTGGTCTATGCATTCGGTAATTTATATTGAATGTGAAGTAGGATGTCATTCTAGATATGGTGTTTTGGACTAGATATAGTTATTATTATTTGTTGGTTATTCCATTTGGGATGACAAATAAACCAGATATTTCCTATAACTTATTGATAGATGTTTTCCATGAGATATTGGATATGTTTTTTGTGTATATAGATGATATTTCTATATATTCTAAAAGTAAGGATGAATATGAATGACACCTATGGATTTTTTTTCAGACCATAAATCAGAGGAGACTATATGTGAAATTTAGTATGTGTGAATTTTAGTAACAAAATAATTATTTCAAGGTACATATCATTTTGTAAATGGAAAAAATGTTTTACATCCTAAAAAAAGGTATTGATGATAGTATAATAATAATAAATGTCACTTAGATTCATAGTTTTCATAGTGTAGTTGGTTTTTACTAGTGTTTTATTGAAACCATTTCTTTTTTTTTCTCGCATGTTCACTATGTTAACTCAAAATGTGTAAAATTAATCTATTAAAAATATTTTTTTGTTGGTTTTTAAGAAATAAGATAATGATTGGTGAATGCTCAAGTTACATACATGCCTTCTAAAAATGGTAAATTTTTCATCTATAGTTTTTATTTATTTAAAGGAATTGATTTTCTATTGATTTAAAATGAGAATTTCATTTCCTATTATTTATTTCATTTGAAAACTCATAAGCTAAATTATCCTACACCAGTTCTGGAATCGAATGTTGTGGTTTATTAATAACAAAATCAGAATATTCATTTATATTGAGTATTTTATGAGATATATACTGATCAAAAAAATTATATATATATATATACTCTCATTAATAATTGAACACAATATAGAGAAGATAAATAGAAATGAGAAAATATTATTATTACCTAATTCATTACTTTTCTTGAATAAGATACATGTTGGTTAAATCATTGAGTCAAAAAGAATAATCTATATTAGTCATGTCATATTTGAAACATAACCATTTGTTTAATAATTTGATGAATTTTGGCCTAGATTTTTTTGATGTTGGTACATACCTTCTTTATTTTTCAGGTCTCTATGAAATTTAATCTTTCATAACGATGTTTTCTTGCTTAGGATAAAGACAATTCTTTACTAAAAAAATCAATTCCATTATGAAGGGTATGATGAATGAGTTTAATGTTGATGAAAATGTTTTTATAATATATGGAAAAATACTATGTGTGTCATGTGATTCTCTATAAATGATTTTATTGTTGAGTGATGTTTATATTTCACTATTTTCAATTCATATGGAAAACATTTTCATTTAGAGAGTGGTTTGGGTTTATTTATGGTGGAATGGAATAAAAAGAGGTATTGCTGACGTTAATATGAAATTTTTGAATTATCATAAATTTAATGAAGAAGAACAATCACCGAACGGAATTCCTAAAACAATATCATCACTGATGTGGAATGGGAATATATATAAAATTATTTCATGGTAGTATCTCAAAAAACATCTTGAACAAACTATCCAATTTGAAATATTATGGATCTGTAAACTGAATTGACATATTTCCCTCCAATTCAATATAATATGTCAATGGATCATCATTATTGATCTTATCTTAATTTCATAGTTAGGTTACATGGAGGTACTCTTTATTTTATGTGAGACCATGACCAATAGGTCTAAGAAAATTTTTAGAAGGAATTCATAAATCCTAGAGTATTTAATAACATTTATTTATTAATTTTCATCCTTGAACTGATAAAAATTAAATTTAGAAATATTATACCAGGTAGTATATGATTCATTATTTTTCAATGAATTACTTATGGTATTGGGATAAATATATTTTTCTGTTCAATTTACATTTAAAAAATTTATTCTAGTAAATAGATTGAATCTATTGAGACATTATATGAAAAGTGGTGTGGAATGATATATTATTGGGGTGGTGTAAGAGAAAAGAAGTTGATAGGACCAAATTTCGTCTCAGAAATGTATAGAATGGTGCAGTTGATTCAGTAAAATATTAGTATTTTTATGAGTATGCATAAAATTTATGTGGATAAACGAAGGAAAAAATTTTCATTCAATGTTGGTGTTCATATATTTCTCAAAGTATCTACATAACGATTTGTTATATGTTTTGAAAAAAGGGGAAAATTATGTATTATGTTCATTAGATTATATGATATCAAAGAGAATTTTTGATCAATTTTATATGAAGTTTCCCTGCCACATACTTTATCCAATGTAAACAACATGTTTCATGTTTTATAGTCATATTAGTATGTCTCATAATCATATCTTGTTCTGTGCCCTAATATAGTTCACAAGAATGAGAATTATTCTTAACCAGAAAAATCTATTCATATTCTTTAAAATAGAGTGAAAGTGTTGAAAAATTACGTGATTCACTATATAATGGTTTTATAGAAAATCCATACGGTTGAAGAGACAAAATGAGAATCAGAAAATGCATCTATAAAAAGATACCACCCCTTGCATAACAGGTGAATAAAATTTGATGGATAAAACTTAAAAATATGGGTATGAATTTACAAATACATGTAATGATATAATAAATTATATTCTTGTTTATTTCTATGAATTATATATTTATATTGACTATAAAAATAATAATTAATTTTTTAAATCATTATGGAAATTATTTTAATTAAACTCTACTGTTATATGTTTTTATATAAATTATTAATTTAAAATATTATTATTGTAATTTTAAAAAATAAATATCATTTTTTAAATAATCAGTTCAAAATAAGAATTTGGTGAAATTTTGGATTTTTAAAAGAATATTGATTTCTCGGTGAATATTGCAAAATAAGAAATTTTGTGAAACTAACATTTTTTATTAAATTAATGAATTTAAAATAACCATTTTGTTTTGAATATTATTTAATGTAAAATAATAATTAATTATTTATATTTAAAGAAATTAATTACTTTTAATCAAATTGATATTTGATTTTTGAATAAGTTTATATATGGGAATAAAATTGAGATGTTTTTAAAACTGTTTTAAAGTGGATAATATTAAAATATTTACATAAATTAAAAAATTAGGAATTGTTTAAATAAAATTTAAAGGTTATATATTTACAAATATAATTTTAATGTCATTTAATGATTATTATTGGAAATAGAGTATATATAAAATCATCTTTTTTAGAAATTCAGTTCTAGAGTATGTGCCTTATCATCGAGATTATTTTAAATTTTAAATTTTCCATTTATATGAATTCAATATTGTAGAATGGAATACATATTTATAATAACCATAATTCATATTATATAATTAGTTTATATTAATCTATATCTATAATGAATAATGTAAATAGTAAAAAATAATAACAAAAGTTAACGTAACAACAGATTTATTGAGGGTAAAACTAAAACGATAACTGGTAAATGAAGTAAAAACATTTCTAATTTTTATTGGATGGCTATATTTAGACCTTATAATTTATAAGGCTATATATTTATCCCTCTTTTAGAAAATTATCATGAGGAAATATTTGGTCAAACATTTTATTTTCAAATATTATAACTGCATCACTCACCTCACTTATAAAAGACCAACCACTATCCTCTCAAATACATATATTAGAAAAAATTTCATTATCCATTACCTAAATATATATGTTCCTTGTAAAACCCCAAGCTTCCATGGTATGCTTATCTTTGAATAATACAATAGTGTGCGATGTACGCAACGAGTTCAAGCACACCACGACCTAACAAACTAACTGTTTAGAAAGTGTTTATGGATTGTAATAACCACATTTTGAATTTTATATATATCCAATATAATTTTAACATTCATATTTTTTGTTTCTTAGATATTATATAAGGACAAATTCACATTTTTTTAGATAAAATAAGTACTTTAAAAAACTGCAGTTTTTCATCTTTTAAGGGTAAACCCTTTCTAAATCGAATATTTTGAACTATTATATATTCAATTTTATGAAATTAAATTCTTCATTAGAATAAGGACATAAAAAAATTATTTGGATTAGTTTTGGGAGTATTTCAGATAACATTCATATTTTGATGAACAATGATAGATAATAAATTTTAATTGAAAACAACTTTTTTTATTCAAAATAATTTATAGTGTTAAATTATAAATTTTAATGTTTTTAAAGTATAATTATATTATAATTTTATAATTTAATATAATTTTTTTCATTGGATGTAATTTCACTTTTATACAGGACAAAAACACATATCAATCTTTTGATAGTTTTTACTTCTCAAAAACCCTGCTTTCTGGTTTTGACAACATGAAATAATTTTAAATTAATTAATGCAACATCTATGTTCTGAATTTTTTAAAATAGACATCATTTTTGGATTTTGAATATCAATATTATATTCAGGTGAATTTTTTTATTTTTTTCTGAAAACATTTAATAATCGATGAAAAGTGAAAAAACACTGCGTTATTGTTTAAAAACCAATGTTTTATTTAAAAAATTATTTCTTTTATTTTTATTTTTATTCAAAATAGATACATAATACCAATATTATTTCATTTAAATTCTTTGGATTCATTTTATAATAAAATTAGATGTATTAAATTTTATTGAATTGTGTTAACATCTTTTACCGACCTTCCAGACATGTAATAAAATTTTCATAAAACATATTTTTACCACATCGGTGAATTGGATTTCAAGATCTGAGAGACAAGATTGACATTAGTACATAAAATGAGGATTAATGAGCTAAAAATAATTTTTGGTGAATATTATCTTTGGAATTTTATTTACCATGGTTAAAAGTAAATAGGGTAATTAAAGGTACAAATTATATAATAATTACCATAACACATGTCATAATTTTATTGAATTAGTGTATTTACACCAAAATCATCTTTTTGAATAAAATATGATCCTTTTGGGTCCACTTGGGTTATATTAGGTCATTTAATATTAATTTATTTACAGATGAGTTAAAAGTGTTAAATTCAAATTTTCATAACTAATCTTTTTAATATAGGGTTATATATAAGAAAATTTAGTCTATAAATATTCATTAAAAAGATAAAATGATTTCCTGCATCGTGATAATTTATTTATAATTTTTAGAAATTATATAATTAAATTAATTTATGACCTAATGATTATGAAGTAATTACCTTATTAATGATAGTTTAAAATAATTGATATTATAAATATTAAAATAAATGTAAATTGCAACTTTTGATGAATTATGAATATTTTTTAAGTTAAAATTACATTTTAGAGTTGATTCAATTTATTTCGTTCGAAAAAATTAGATTGTAATGACTTTCCCAAAAACCAAATACTAAATAATGTCAAAATTGACCTCAATGACTTTTTGAAACAAATACTATACGATTTAATGATATAATAGTCATAAAAATATATGTTTTTTTCCAAAAGACTAATATATTTATATAAATTTAATTAATTAACCACTCGGGGGTTATTTAATAATTTTATCGTAAGTTTATTAACCATATAATATAAAAACAAAAGGAGACATGGTAAATGTTAAACTATTTAACTAAGAGTTAAATATAAAAGATAAGGTTAATATGGTGACCTATACCTCTCGAAAACCTGTTGATTGATAGGTTTTCAACCCATAAGCACCTTATCCTCAATACAAATCCTTTTTGAGACATTATTAACTGAATACAATTGTATAATAAAATAATAATTCAACGATTTTATAAAGTGACCCTCACCTCTCTTATAAAAGGGAACATCCCCTTCTCTCAAAATCAAACATCCAAAGCCATCTGGATCATCCAAAACCTACTCAATTATCCACTAAACTACAATCAATTAATATTAGATGCCTTAAATTGATCATAAATCCCTCCAAAGAGCCATTTTTATAAAATCAAAATGAACCACCTGAATAAGAGGTAATTATTTCATTACCTCATTCAATGTTCGTTTCTTCTTCCAATTCCTCTTTCTTTGTTGTTTCCATACCAAAATAATAACACCAATACATTCTACATAATGTGATGTTATTAAAAAATAGTATAACTATATTCATTATTCAATCTATTCTAATAATGAAGAAGTCACCATACGTGCCTACATACGACATACCATCTCCACCGCGTGGTGTGGTTAGTTATTCAAAACTTAATTATTTGGTTGGGTATAATAATGAGTATAATTGATGTAAATAATAAATATAACATGTTAATTATTCTGTATGTATAAATTACCATCAAATTACATATCATTTCACCGTTAATAGAATGGTATTATCACTCGTACGTATGTACGAAATACCATCTCCATGAACGCAATGAGATTCATTCCCCATAATAACCATTTAATAATTAATATCATTTTATGAATAAAAAATAAGGTTTAAGAACATAATATAATTTTGTATGTGAATCAAATACATCATTTCCATAACAAACATGACTTACATAACAATATTTATATAGAAAAATGAATCGGTTAACTCCCAAAACATTGATACTACTAAAGTATTATTAACAAAGCAATATTAAAAGATCATATATGATAACATATTTGTGTATATGGTTCTTGTATAATTTAATAACAATTATTTCACCATTATATTGAAGGTTAATGTACCCTAAACAAATGAAAATTACAAGGCAAGGGTTAATTCGTCAATATCATTATTATTCAAGATTGTTTATGTGTAAGTTTTAGCTGGGACATATTTATTATCCATTTCCATTTTTCATAAAATATTTTTAAAAATTATTTTTTTAAGGTTATATTTAACTAAAACAACATTTTAAATTGTTTACGTTTTTATTCTTCTAAATCATTATCATTAATTTTCATGTTTTCAAAATGGTTTGAAGGACTTATTTATAAAGACATGAATGTTTAAAAATGATAATTCTTTTTAAAAGATTCAAAGTGGTATTTAAAACTTTGATTCAAAAATTTCTTTTAAATTCCTTCCATTCAATATTGTGTTACATTTATATAGTTACATGAAAATTTTATATTTCTCTCAAAGACTTATACCGACCATTTTAAACTATGTGAACATCCATTACTGAATATTATTCATGTTTGAGGTTTATTTTTTTTTAATATAATGTATTATAATGTATTGAATGAGTTAGGAAATGTTTGACTATGGATGTGTTGTTTTTATAGCATTCATGGTTTATGGATAAATTATTGACATTTCATATGCTAGCTTAAATATGAATATTTATGTTGTGTTTTAACCTTTTCATATGAGGAATCCATTGGACTTAATAAGTTACTTGTGGAGCCCGCTATGGCTTCTAGATGCGTCTGCCAGTCTAATGACACAAAATAGTGTCTTGGAACAAGGAATTGAAAAAAATCTTATTTTTAGTCCTAGAATGAGGCCTTGACTATATAGTTATGATGTCTAACATTATGCATTCCATCATTATAAAATTAGCTATTTATATTAAATGCAATTTATCGACTAGTAAAATATCCATGTGAATATGTAAATGGAATTAATTGATTTACATTTCCTATATTATAATGAAATTTAAATTTAAAAGGCATTTTTTTTTGCCTTATACATTTCCTTAAATGTTTATTCTTATTTATGAAAGTTTTCACTATATTGTTATCCTTACAGGGCATCTGACCTCACCCCTTTCTATGTTTTATTTTTTCAAGGATGTGAATAAATATATCATGATTACTCTGTAGGAATAACCTACGAGATATGAGTGTATTCAAAGGGTACACAATGTTGTTTTCCTTTATTCCATGATGTAATGAAAAACTAAAGTTTGTTCCTAATACTTCCAAGGCTACTGAACTAATCAGTCTTTCAAGACATGATCTCTTGTGATCATGCCAATGATATATATTAATGCACTAACTCTAGTTAACAAGGGTCAGGGCGTTGTAGTTGGTATTAGATAAAATTTTAGTACAATCCTTGAAAAATATATTTAGAAAAACTCTGATTAGGGAACATTACACTAAGATAATATTTGGGGATAAGTATTAAAGAACATCCAATTTTTTTGTTAATGTAATATTATGTGGGTTTTTTCAAGAAATATATACATGTCTGGATATGAGAAGGTAGAGGTGGCTATGGTATATATGTTCCTTGGGGTAAAACCTGAAAACACCACTTTTAGTGAGACTTGAATCCAAACTATTGCACGACAGTGTGCCTTGCTGCACTCTTGGTTACGACACTCCTGTAGGATATTCTTAGGATAATTTCCATTTTATTTACAAACTTATTTGAATAATTTTATTATAAGACGAGAATAAATAACCTTTTTTATTCTTAATGGGTTTTAGATTTATTATAAGGTGTCATGATATTCTATAAATGATTTTATGACTATTATTACTCACATAATGACTTATGGTTTTAGTTAATGGATGGATTCCAATAAAGTCATATTAACATTGAACATGATGTATAAGGTGGGAATGGTGGTGGAAAGGAGCAACGAAATGGAATGTTGATAGGCATAAAAGATATCAGTTTCAAGACGAAAGAGATTTCGAAAAATATAATCAATAACAAATATATTTAACTAACTCTCAGACTCAATAAAGAAAAGAAATGTGGTGAATGATAATAGCTATAGAAGTGGAGAGCATAGAGAAAATTATGTTCAATTTCCATCATGCATGAAATGTGGAAGGAGACACCCATGAATCTGTCTCAATAGAACAATGAAATTATTTATGTGTGGTAAAAAAGCACATTAAGTAAACAACAACTGAGGAACAATTTGGAGTACTATGGAAGAAAATTAAAATGATCCCTATAATCCAATTACAATCATTTTCCCTAAATTTAGGGGACATGGGAATTACCTGAGTCAATGCCCGATTCTATAGTATAACATCATGGTCAAGGAAGAACCTATGTGGAAATAAATGAATGAAAAACTGATTAAAAATATTAGAGCACTTTATTGATGGAATTACTTTGGAAGACTTTTTTCTTGTATGTGTAACCCTACAGTTTGTTATGTGAAAATTATATTCGAGGAAGAATTTTATTTTATTTCATAGATATAGTTATAAATTACCATTTGGGAATATGTGATCCTTGAATTTGGGGAAATTACAAGTAATTAATTTTTCGGATAAAAACGTGTGGTATGAGATAACATTTGTGGTTAAATTATTTTACGGCTATTTTGTGGAATTTATTTCATTTTGGGAATGTTATAAAATATAGTTTTTGAAAAATGACAACATGAAAACTGTGTGACAACCCATCATGTCGGACAAATTGATGGGACTCGAACCCACATCAAATGTGCGACAAATACTTATCTCCTATAACAAGACTACATGAAGTCCCCGGTTAGTGTGACTAGTAATTTTTATTTTATTTTTTTTATTAATCAATAATATGTTGATTTGGGATCTTATGTTTTATCAAATTGATATCCTTAGTGTAGGAAAATGATTTGGTGACTAAGTGATAAATGTAATTTTTGAAGACATTCATTCTTTGGGGAACACTATATGCCTAAAAAATAGAATAGTATGGGATTTTATTTTAGGAGCAATGGTGGATTTTTTTCTGTGTTTCTATTTTGGATTAATATTGATTTGGGTTATTTATGGAATTTTTTAACCTCTAATAGCGAATATGTGATTAGGTTAATTACTTTTATGTATCTGAAATTAAGTGTAGCCGATGTTATTTGGAAATACATTTTAACGTGGAAGACTACGTAATCAATTTTTTCTGAGTTTTGGGTTTCAATCTTAGTTTGGATTATATTAAAGGATTTTAAGGACAGTTGTTTATTGAATGATATTTATTAATATATGGGTATTTTTTGTTTTATTTTAGAAATTAATATTTATATTTCTTTCTCTAAAGGATTATCATTTTTTGGGACCCTCTGATCTTATACTAACCATTTTGTTTTATGTAAATCTCTAAAGACAATATAAATATACAGTTCATCCTATTTGGATATTATGATTCCCTATAAGTTGATAATAGTACATGAGGTCAGACAAAGTCATATAGAATACTCACTGTTTTGAGTGAAATATGAGTTTATGTTAGAAATTAGATAAAGGATGAAACACTAATTGTCACGTATTTTTTTCTTATTCCATGATGAAAATTAATTCATAAACCTTAGGGAAAGGATCATAAGAAAATAAATGTATAGTCTGAATAGCTTATGTTATTCATCATAGATTTATGGCCTTAAGGCCATAAATTTCCCCTTCACTTGTTAGTGTTTGATAACCTAAATCACTCCCTATAAATATTTATTTTTTACCTCCCATTATAATTTCCACCTACATTTTCCTATTCAAAATCCTAATTTTGTGGTGACTTTTTATTTCCCTTTCCCTCTTATTAAGAATAAATATTATAAACCCTATTTTCGATGTGGGTTTTCCACAAGGGTATTTTCCTTTTTTTTAACCTTTTATTTATGAAGTACAATTTAAAATTTAAAGGAAAATATTTATTGAAGGAGTAAATAATGTAACACCCCAAAAATTCACGGTACCCTTCTCTTTGAATAAAACAAAAGCATGCGTTTTATGAAACATCGAGTTCAAGTGCAGCATGACCTATCAAACTAGCCGTTTAGAAAGTGGTTATGAATAGTAATAACCACATTATGAATTATATATATATCCCATATAAATTTAACTTCAATATTTTGTTTTTATTAGACATAATATAAGGACAAATTCAATATTTTAGATAAAAGAAGTATTTTTATAAAACTGTAGTTTTCCACCTTTTAATGGTAAATTATATTTAATTAAAATATTTTACAAATTAATATATTTAATTTGATGAAATTAAATTATTCTTTAGTATAAGGACATAAAAATTTAGTTTTGATAAATTTTCTGGTTATCTTTAATAACCTTGATATTTTGATGAATAGTGAAAGATACTAAATTTTAATTTAAAACAACTTTTGGTAATAAAAATAATTTATGTTGTCAAATTATAATTTCAATGGGTTTTCAGTAAAAATAGATTATATTTTTATAATTATAAATATTTTTGTTCATTGGAATTAATTTCTCTTTTAAACCGGGCATAAATATATATATATATATATCATTTAATAGTTTTTACATCTCAAAAACCTCGTTTTCTGGTTTTGACTATAAGAATTAATTTTAAATTAATTAATACAACTTCTATGATTTTAATTTTGGAAAATAGAAAACATTTTTGGATTTTTAATATCAATAATATGTTAGGGTAAATTTTTGGAATTTTTCTGAAAACATTCAAATATAGATGAATAGTGAAAAATACTGCGTTATTGTTTAAAAATTTACTATTAATTTAAATAATTATTTATTTATTTTTATTTTAAGTCAGAAAAGATACATAATACCTATATTAGTTCATTATAATTCATTATAGTCATTTTATAATAAAATTTGATTTAGAAATGTTTATTGAATTTTTTTAATGTCTTTTACCCACCTTCAATGCACTTGAGAAATTTTTTATAAAACAAATTTTTATCACTTCTGTGAATTGAATTTCAAAAATATAAAAGAAACACTTGACATTAGTAAGTGAAATTATATTCAATAAGATACATTTTTTCGTGAATAATAACTTTTGAATTTTATTTACCATGGTTAAAAGTAATTAGCATAATTATAGGTAAAAATGATATTATAATTACCCTAAAACATGTAATAAATTTTTTAGATAAGTTTATTTTGACCAAAATCAAGCTTATGAATAAAATTTGATCCTTTTGGGTCCACTTTTTTTAGATTATGACATTTATTATTATTTTATTTAAAGAAGAGTTAAAAGTGTTAAAGTAAAATTTTAATAACTAAATCATTTTTAATATAGGGTTATATATAAGATAATTTAGACTATAAATATTAATTAGAAAGATAAAAATATTTTCTACATCATGGAATTTTATTAATAATTTTTGGAAATTAGATATTTAAACTTATTTATGAAACAATGATGATGAAATAATTACCTTATTAATTAATGATTAAAATAAATGATATTATAAATATTAAATTAAATCTAAATTTGGATTTTTTATGCATTAATTTTTTTTATAAATTAATATTACTTTTTAGTGTTGATTAAATATATTTTTCTAAAGTAATCAGATTGTCACGAATTTCAAAAAAATTCAAATACTAAAAAATGTCAAAATTGACATAAATAAGTTTTTAAAACAAATAGTATGTTATAAAATGATATAATAGACCTAAAAATATACGGTTTGGAAAAAAGACAAATATAATAATAGATATGTCACTAATGAACAACTTGGGGTTCTCTTGAAATTTATTGTATGTTTATTACCCATATAATATAAAAATACAAGGAGACATAATAAATGATAAACTATTTGACCAAAAGTTAAATTTAAACGATAATGATAATATAGTGACCTAAACCTATATAAAACCTATTGGTTGAGAGGTTTTCGACCCATCAGCACCTTGGTCTCAAAATAAATTCTTTTGGGAAACATTATAAAATCAATATTAGTTTATAATAAAATAATTTTTCGTGGTTTTCCTAAAATTAAAATCACCTCTCTAATAAAAGGGTACTTCCCCTTCTCTCAAAATCACATCTCCAAATCCATTTGGCTTAGCCAAAACCTTATTAAATATCCTCCCAAAATCCCAGACATAAAACTAGAGGCCTTATTTTAATCATAATTCCATCCTTAGGTTCCCTTTTGGTCAAATCAAAAATAAACACCAAAAGAAGAGATAATTAATTCATCACCTCTTTCAATGTTCTTTTCTTCTTCCACATGTTCTTTCTTTGTAGTTTCCATAAAAAAATAATAATTCCAGTACATTATACATTCTGGGATGTTATTATAAAAATGGTACAACCATATTCATTATTATATCTATCCTATAAATGAAAATGTCACCATACGTGCGTATACACGGCTTACCGTCACCACGTCGTGGTGTAGTTTGTTATTCAACACTTAATTATATGGATGGGTTTAATAATGAGAATAATATATATAAATAAAAAATATAACATGTTTCTGATTTTTCATATATAAAATCTTATCCAATTACATTCGATTTCACCATCTATAGAATGGTATTGTCACTCATGCGGACATGTGGATTACTGTCTCCATGAACGAGATAAGTTTCATTCCCCATTGTAACCATTCAATAATAAATATAATTTTATGATTAATAAATAATGTCTATGAACAAAATATCATTATAGAAATTAATCAAATACATCTTATCCATAATAAGCATGACTTATGTAACAAAGAATATAAAGAAAAGTGAATCAGTTTACACCTAAAACAATGATACCACTGATGTATTATTAAGAATGAAATATTAAAAGATAATATATGATATCATATTTCTGTATATGGTTCTTGTATAATTTAATAACTATTATTTCACCATTATACATGAGGTTAATATACCCTCAATTAAAAAAAGTAAATGGTAAGGATTAATTTCCCAATCTCATTATTATTAGATATTTTCTATGTGTATTTTTTTACTAGGAAATATTTATTATTCATGCCAATTATTCATAAAAGAGTTTTCAAAAGGATTTTTTTAAAGTACACATGAACTAAAACATCGTTTTAAATGATTTTGTTATTTATTCTTCTAAATCATTATCATTAATTTCATTTTTTCAAAATGTTTTTAAGGACCTTTTTATATAGACATGAATGTTTTAAAATGTAAATTAGTTTTAAAAGATTCAAAGTGGTATGGGAAAATTTGATTAGAAAATGTCTATTAAATTTCTTCCTTTATAAATTGTATGACTTTTAAATGATTACACGAAAATGGGATTTTTCTCTCAAAGAATGTTACTAATCATTTTCAACTATATCAACATCCTTTTCTGGATATTATTCATGATTGAGCTTTATTTAATTTAATAAAATGTTCTATATTATTTTGAATGAGTTATGATAAGTTTGAATATGTATGTGTTGTTCTAATACCATTCATGGTTTATGGTTAATGTTTTGGCATTTCGTATGATAGTTTTAAAACCGTTTTTTATGCTATGAATAAGGTCTCTCATGAGAAAGGTGGACTACCACCTCATGAAGTGATATGATTCATTTTTTAATAACATTTTACATAGATGGTAATGAGGATAATTTTAGTGAATATAATTTTTATAAATTATATCATTTTATAATTCATGAAATATTTTTAATTTTGAAAATACAATATATCATTTTATTTCTTATACTAAAAATTGATAATGTCATTCGTGTGTATGTGTGGACTAACACCTCCAAAAAGTAATATAATTATTTATTTGTTCACCCAACACATTGAGGATTTATATATATATATATATATATATTTAATGAAATTATATGGTATTAATGATATTATGGTGATTATATTAATATAAAATGTTATTATCATACTTTTTATAATGATTGTTGAAAAATAGAAATATGACTCATGCTTATGAATGACCAACCATCTCCATGACCACAACAAAGTCCATTTTTCATAACCATATTTATTGATTATTTTTAAAAGTATAATTGATGTTTACAACTAATAATTATTTCATTACTATTACTCTGATGATGTTGAGAAATTAACAGTTTGACAAAAAATTCAACTGATCACCATCATTTTTGACATATAAGATAGATATCATCAAACATGTGTATTAAAATTAATTGATTATGTAATTGAATATTAAATTATAATAAGTGAAATAAAATTAAAAATAAACATGGAAATTGTTATTAATAAATTTAAATATTAACATAATCTTATTATTCATGAAAATAAAGATTCTTTGTGATGAATTAAACTCAAGGTAAGAGACATCATCTCAATTTAATTACGTTGAACAATATATTGAACATATGTACCTCTATTATTTTATGATGTGTATATAAATTCAACTTTGACAATTTATACCATTAATTTATATCTTACCTCAATATTTAATATTTTTTTGATGTTATTCTCTCATGGGGATTATGATTCAAATGTCTCCATGTGGAATGAGACTTTTCCTAAAATACTCTTTCTCTTCCAAGTATATGATTTTGAAATGATCTTATGTATGTATTTATATAGATATAATAATTATATAGAAGGTAATTTATTTATTTCATTCAAATATTTTGAAAAATAATTCTTTTTAGGGAATATATTACACTTAATATAATTAAAAAAATGAATGTTTTATTTAAAAGTATATGGTGATAACCACTTTTCCCACTACCATAATCATTATTATGAGTTCTTGTTCATTTAAAAGAATTCATTTTTATTTAAAGTGGCATGATTTTTATTGGTATTATGACATGGAATACTATTTTTTAAGAGAAATGTGAATTTTGATATCTGAAAAAGATTTACTTAACTATTTAAAAGATTTTTTCAATTGTTTTATAATTTAAATGTTCAATAATTAAAAGTTTTATTCATGATATATAAATTTATAATTATATTAGAATTTGGTGGTCATAGTATATCTTATATGATGGGTCTTCCCAGATAGTGTCTAGGGAGAAGGATATAGCTAACTTGAAGTGTGGAATAAGATATCATTCCAGGAACTAGAAATTTCATAAAAAATGGTTTCTCTTAGATTATGCTTCAGTGTATTTAGTAATAATACAAGTATAAATATGAATGAATGAGGATGTTAGTAGACGGTTTGTCCAATGGATTTATATCCGCTATAGTTATTTCTAAAATTGGTTTAAAATGGGTTATGAATGTGATTCTCTACATTCCCCCCCCCCCAGTTTCAAGATCTTGATGTCAGTTTCACACATTCTCATGGCTTGTTCTGCTAGCAATAATTGTGATGAGGTGCACATGTCTGGTCCTTATAGTAATTACTATACCCTATCATTAATCCATATTTTTATAGCTTTGTTCTAGTGAAATATCTTTCTATGAGTCCTCATCAAGAGAAAAGTTCCTTTGGTCATTTCTGGTTGCAATTATATTGCATGATATGAATGAGGTGGATTAAAGTCCTTGAGGTGGCCTAAAATAAAATATTGTCTTGAAGGCCTTGGATGGCTCGAATTCCATAAGGACTCAAAGCCTAATATTGTTGCCTAAATGAGAATAGTTCTAATTGATACATGATTGAACATTAACTACTATATCTCCCGCTATAGTACCTACTACAATTCATACTATAGTTCCAATTATAGTACTGCTACAGTACACTAAAAATATTCTTCCACTCAGATTCAGACATTGGTCTCACAGATTCACATAGATATTCCAAACCAACTGGGATGAGTCTCATGTGTTATTTTTATTATTTTACTATATGTTCTTATGTTTTTCATTGAGTAAAATGTATCACCCCTGGAAAAGTGAGACATAAAATGCAAAATAATACTACCCATGTCAACAAGGTGCACATTTATTTTTGGGAGCCTATCTTATTAGGACTCCACAGAGAAGAATTCATGTCCTAGAGTTGTAATCAGGATGATTGAACTTTTGGGATGTTTCCCAGGGTTTGTGTGAGTGAGAGTAAAACACTCTGAAAGAACATGTGTTGGCTTATGGGGAAATTCATTAGTCTGATTAGTTACCCTAATGAGTTATAGCCTATGGTGTGATAGGAAGGAAACTAAGGTATTAAAGGACACCCATGGGGTAATATGACAAGGTTCATGGGCCGGGGAGGCGGGTTGTGACAAATAGTATCAAGGCCAATAACTAGTCGGATGTGCTTAGGCACTACCTGGGTTTGAGGCTTGGGGTCTACAACGAGGGTGTTATTCTTTGAAGGGGTGGATATTGTGACACCCCAAGAAAAGTGAGACAGAAAAGGATAAATGTTACTACCCATGTCAACAAGGTGAATCATTCTTTTTGGGATCCTATCTAATTAGAAATCCATAGTTAATAATGCTTTTCCTGGAGTAGTAATAAAAATGGGTGACCTTCACGGAAGTTTCCCATCGTGTGTGTGAGTGAGGAAAAAACACATTGGAAGAACCTGTGTTGGCCTGTGGGGGTAATAATTTGTCTGATAAGCAACCCTAGTGATTAATAGCCTATGGTTGGATAGGATGTCATCCATGGTATTACAGGAGACCCATGGGGTCAGATGACAAGGTTCATGGCCCGGTGAGGCGGTTCATGACAAAAACATTATGTCTGTTTATTATGTGAAATTATTTAACTTGTTTTCTCAATGAACATAGAGAAAATGGTAAAACATTTATTAGAATTTCACATTATTCAGAGTACATGAGGTTTTACTATCGTTTAATTTCCTTTACTAATATTTTTCGTATCATACCTCGTTTTAATGATTTTTCATAAGGGTTGAGGTTTGATATAGGAATTAATGAAGTTATTTTGAAATTCATGGATATTTTACAAGAAAATACATCATGTTTTAATCTAAAATATATATTTTTTAAAAAATTACCATTTACTAAAATTTTAAAATATATTACCTAAGCATTATGTATTAATTATAATATATTCTAGTGAGATTTGTATAGAAGAAACTTTCCAAGATTACCAAAAATATTTTATGTTTAAATTATTGGAGTGTTAGCTCATAAATGTTCAATAAAAACCCATAACCATAAAAATTAGACAGTTCTATTATTCTTCCATTTTTTCCACAATATAAAAATATTAAAATGAAACATGGAATATATTATTATAAAAAATCATGAATTTCATTTGAATTATCCATTTTCATTAAACATCTTTAAAACTGTGAATTTTTTTTAAATATTGGATGACCATAAATAATATTAGTACGAGACATAAACAAGAAGAAATTAATTAATCCTGTTAAAAACAATGAAACCCATGAAATTTTTTGACCTTATTAAAAATTTTATTGACAGAACAAAATTTACACTTTTCAGATGATAAACACACACTTTATTCTCAATTAAAATAACTAAAACCCATAGAATTCAAATCAAAACCTTTTTTCGAAACATCATACATTGCATTCTTAACCCATTAAAAACATGTTCCAAAAAAAGAAACCCGGATAAATCAATAATATAAAACCTATCTTAAATCTGTCTTTATTTCTTTTTAAGACATGTAATATTACATTAATAATTTGTGTAATACCAAGATTCCTCTACCATATAATCTATAATGGTCTCATCTAATGCTATCTTTTCTCAAAAATCATATAAGTTATACCAGGTTCACCCATGATAAATAATTGGGAAAGAACATTAGCATAAGTTTTATTAGTCAAAAATTATTCCCATGTTTAATGATAAAGTACAATTTCAAGAATAAAACATTCTATTATTTCACATTTTCATCATAAAATACATAGTAAACACTTTTAAATTTCTATTTAAAATCACATTCATACATCAACATACCTTTATCCATTAAAACTTCATGTCAATAAAAAAACTATGAAATATACATAAGGGGTTTTATTTAAATTAAGCTTCAATTCATATAATGATTTCCAAACTAAAAATAATGTATATTTGTAAGGAAAAAAATTATTATCCCCATATATGTTAAAATAAAAAACTCCTTTTGAATTTTTATCCAAATGATCTGTATAAAATAAGTGAAAGGCTTAATTTTGTAACTAATTGAAATAAATTATAAATAGACATCAAATTTCCCTTCTAAATCATTTATTTCCAAAATAAATCATGTTTAAAATTAATTTTCAAATATGAACAAGGCAGGAAATGAGTTGGAAAATATATATTTAAAAGTTTGTTTGTTAAAAGAATATACCATACCACATTGGAAGAATTTGAAAAATAATAACCATGAAATAATTTCATTAAAAAAACATGAATTATCATTATAAAAGTTAAATGAATTATATGAAATTACATAGGGGAATTTTAAACAACACATAAAACATTATAGTTTCCCAACATAAAAAATATTCCTCAATAAAAAGAAATTTAGATGAACTATCTAACTATGATACTTACTCATTGAGTATGTTATATATTTTTTTGAATTATAAAATTTTTATAATTTTTCAGTTATATAGAGAATGATTCCATGTTTGTTACTCATTTTATTTCTCTTCATATAATTTTATATAAAATTACATAATCAATTAAGCTTATGTCATACATTTTGATGATATTTGGATTATATGTCAAAGTGGTAAATTTAGAAATATTCATAATAATAATAATGATATCATTTTCATTTATTTATATAAAATATTCATTTTAACCCAATATTGAGATGTGGTTATTAAAAATGAACTACATTATGGTCATATATATGGCAGCTCACATGTACGCATAATAAACATTTCCATTATTCGATAATAATTTTGGAAAGAAGGTAGTTACTATTTTATATTAAAATAATGATCATAATATAATAAATATCTTGTTAGTTTATAATTTATACTTATATATATCATCCATGTGTTGAAGTGATGAAAAAAATAATCACATCGCTTCGTGGTGCCAGTAATCTACACATATGCATGAACGACATTATCATTTTTAGTGTAATAAATAATATGATATATTTTATATTCATAATAATAAATTATAAATTATTATAATCATTATGTAATTTATATCTGGTATATACATTGACATTATATATATTAATTTCCATGTAATGAGTTAGTGGGAGAATAATGACATCACTTTACAAGGAAGCTGTCTGCTACAAACAAGAGTGATGTTACTGTATACCAAATGGGGTGGAAATTAAGAAGTTATATTTGAAAAAATATCTAAAAAATTAAAAATATATTACATATATAATATATATAATTCAATTTTATTATTATAATTATTCATTAGATGTGATGATATAAAATGAATAACATCAGTTCGGGTGGCGGTAGTTCGTTGTACACCCGAATGATGATTATGTATGCCATTTAACAGACGATGATATTGATTTAATTTATTAATATTTGATAATTATATCTTTATATAAGGGAGAAAATATATTTTAATATAATAATAAATCTAAATTGTTTCTAGTTGGTGGATGAAGAAATAAAATAAAAACACATAGTTAAGCACGATACCAAATCTTTGGTCAACCTCTATTGGTTAGCATCAAATGCCTTCATATGATGGATCTTGGATTAACGAATGGATTATAAGATGTGTTTAGGTAATTGGAGAAGATATTTGGGCTAGAAATGGGTGTCCTATATGGATTTTAAGTTTCTATTATTATTGGGGAGGGTGTCCTTCTATAATTATGGTGAGTGGAACACATTTTATTTTTGAATTGAAAAGGTTATACTAAATTTATACACATTTAATAATGGGTAAAATGGAAAATTATAGAGATTTAGAAATTATAATGTTTAATTTTAGAAACCTAATAGATTATGGACAATTTTTGGGGTCAATTTAACCATATTCATTTTGGTTTCACCCTTGGTTAATTCATTATAACCCAAACTACGGTAGTTATTTTTTTACTGTTTTAACTATTTATTTGGGTAAAAAGTTATGTTCAAATTATTAAATAATATAAATTTCTCTAATTCCATATATGGAATCCATTTTCTATAATTAAATTCATATAAGAAGAAAAAATTAATTTAAAATTAAACCCTCATGCTTGATGAAAAAGATGGTGTTCAAGAAGTGTATTTCTTAAGAAAAAGAAGATTTTTTATTTAAAATATAATTAATAAAATTAATTGTAGGAAATAAAATTAATATTTATTTATATATATTATATAAATACTATTTTATAATAATTTAATTTTGATTATTATAAATAATTAAATTGGGAAAAAATTAGGGAAGTGAAAACAGTTTACATAAGAACCAATTTTTAATTCCCAAAAAAATAATTTTTTTTAAATTATATATAATGTTGATTAAATAAAAATTATGTAGAGTTAATATAAATAAATTATTATTATTTAAATTAAATGATATTCAAAACACAATGGTACTCTTATATTACTTAATTTACTGAAAATATATATATATATATTTAAAATATTTGTAGTTGTCATTATTCACTGAAGAATAAATATTTTCAAAAAAACCCAAAAAAATCATTCTATGTTAAATTTGATATCATTATCTAAAAAATGACATTTATTTTCTAAAATAAATGTTTTAAAATTCAGAAATTAATCCTTTCAATAAAACCTTATACTAAAAGAGTTAAATTAAAACTATATTCTTTCTAATCAAAGTAAATTATTAATATTTTTATAATTAATAAAACTATATAATTCATATCAATAATCATTAAAATGATTTATTCTATAATTACCTGAGTTTTTACATTATTCGACCAGTTTTGAAATTTCATCGTCAGAATTTTATTCACTTATTAAATAAGTGTTCAATTAATTCCCTCATAGCATCCTCAAATACAAATGTTTCCACATTAGTGAAATGGGATTTCCATAAAACCTAAAATTGGTGAATTATATTTTTGTAACATATTCGCTATACGGTAAATAAAATGAACATGCACTTACTTATAAGACAGGTTCTCTTCCAACAGAACTACTCTAGTGCTTAAACTATGGGATAAATCTAACATATTCTTCCTTAACAAAGAATCATAAAGCATGATATGTACTTGGATAAATTAATATATGAGGATACATAATAAGAAACTAATCCATGTTTTTCCTGAATTTCATATGGTCCAATGAAATATTGGTTTTTCACAACCTTTTTTACTAAATATTTTGGCACATTTACATAGAGAAATTTGGATCAAGACACATTCACCTTCCATGAATAAAAAATATTTCCTATAATTATTAGTATAATGTTTCTACTAATTCACCCTAAAACATTAGAATATGACTCCAATATTCATATAATGCCTCAGAAGGATCCATCTATATACTAGAATAAAAGATGTTGTTTTAATGAAACTCAAACATAGAAATATTATGGTCCCAAAATCCATAGTAATACATAGAATAATAGAAAATCATATCATCAAATTTCTAAATTGTCAGATCTAACTATCAATAAGATTAAGGATGCCAATCTATTGGGAATTATATCTTAGTAATCAAATATTTTTTATTTTCATTCCATAAATTAGACATGAACATGGGATCATGGTCTTATATAATGTATAGAATAACTAAATCTAACCTTACTATCTCTTTTAAATATATACGATAATTTTGATCAAAGTTAATTGTATCTTGAAATGGAAGTAAATGTGAATATTTCATTAATCCATCAATAATCACCCAAATCACATTGTTACATCAATATTTCTTCTACAGTCCCATGATGAAATCCATTTAGATAGTTTACCATATTAACTCCAATATTGGAAAATGTTGAATAACTAACTTCTATTTTTTTTCAAATGCTTTAATTATTTAGAAATTAAAAAATTTCATTGTAAACCTATAATACTTTTTGTTCATTCCATCCCAATAGTAATAATCTTGAATGTATTTATAAATCTTATTATCGTGTAGATTAATAGAAGATGGAGAATAGTGATATTCACTCAAAAACACTCAAAAACATGGAATCATAATGAACACATAATCTATTCCCAAATCAAGTAACATATTTTTCAATAATATTAATATTAGGGTACATATACTTATTAATTTCTTCTTCCATATCTTTCAAGGAATGATCTTATTTATGGGTTAGATAATTATTTCTTATCGGGTCAATTTCATTGAAACCTAGAAAATAGTGCATGTCAATTAATCTATAATATCTAGGAAAACCTTTCTAAAATCATCAAACAAGGTCCTATTTTTTAATGCAACATAGTTAATGTTTCTTTATTATCACTATTCAAATCCCCAACCACATTGATTCTTTTACCAATATTTAAATTACTCGTGAAATCAAAATCCTTAATCAATTCCATCCATCTTCTCTATCTCAGGTTTATTTCTTTCCACTTCATTTTTTTGGATAAATTTATATTTCATACTTGGATCTATATTAATATTATATCAATATTATTAAATAAAAAAACTTATATAATATAATTTAAACTAATTTGTAGGGTAATAATAGTAAGGAGGATTAAACTAATATGAAACATAAAAAATTACCTTATCATTATGCATCTAGAAAATCCATATCCATTTAATGAACTATCACTACAGATGGATATTAGGTAATTTCTAAAATCAAGGGACAACACTACAGTATTTACCAATATTATTATTGGTTCCTAAAAATAATATACAAATATTTTTTCCTGATGAATTTAACTTCTTCTGAAGTTAACTATTTCAATGTGATAGGAAAACAGGAAATATTTTCATGAAACCATTATTAGTAACCTAATAACCTGTGAATATAATGAATATTTGGGGAATTTTGTTTCTTTTAGAATCATGAAAAGATTTTTTATTAATTGGTTCAAGAGTTATTCCATATTTATATATAATATTTACCTGGAATGAAAAAAAATCAACCAAATATCACACTTAATAACTTTCCCATATAGTCTATTTTTTAAGGATTTCAAAAATATCCTAAGGTTCCTTTGATGTTCCTCATGGCTTTGAGAATATAGAAAATTATAATATATAAAAACCATAAAAATATTCAAAAAACATATAAATAATTATATTCGTATGGTTAACAAATATTGTAATTCTATTAGACTTCCCAAATGGAATAACCATAAAATTATAATGCCTATAACTAGTCTTAATCTCAGTCTTCAGGATGTTATCCTCCTCCACTTTATGTTAATGATAACTAGACTATAGATCAATATTAAAAATGTAATTAAATCCATAGATATGATAATATAAATAGTCATTATGAGGTAATTGATATTTTCTCTTAACAATGAGGTCATTCTGGTCTCAATAATAAATGGAAAGGTTAATTTATCCATCTTTATTTTAAACAAAAAAATAGGGGCACCCATGGTGATGTGAAAGGTTTAATGAAACATATATATAATAACTCATGTAATTTATAGTTCTATTATTAATCTTCTATAATATCAATTTGATATGGGAATTTAAAATATGGTTATCATTAAGAACATAGTGAATAGTAAACATAACCACATAGTTGAGAATTAAACTAGTTAAATCAGCAAGAAATATATCCATGTATGGTTTTAATATTTAATAATCACTATTTTTGAAATGATTCTCTATTTTTAGATATTTGATTGTGGTTACACTCACTACTATCCTAAATCAATTTTTTATCTTCTAGGCGTGTTATCAATGATATGAAATCATTGAATAAAAAATTCATGTATCTGAAATCTATTTTAGTATAATAAAGAAAATTATATTTGGTACTAAGAATGACATCAAAATATACTATGGTTAGTTCAATAAGATTTATTATGAATTAAAATTCAATTATTAATAATAGGAATAATCCTATAATTCATGGTTTCTTTAATATTTCCACGTCTATTTATCACTAAAATTTATATATTCTTTTTAGGTGGTGTTATTCCCATTTTACATGAATATTTATCAAAATTAAACAAATGATAACATCTAGAGTCAAATAGGGAATTCTAATAATTATTATAAACAGTTATCATGCATATGAACACTTTATTTAATGGTTCTTCATCAACTACAGTAGTGTAAAATGACATTTTTACACCATCAATTTTTTATGTTGATTATTTTTAACCTATGAAATTTATATTTAGAAACATGTTATCATAATTATCCCACTCAATAGAGGTAAAACACCTCATCATTGGTTAGATATTTGTTACCACATTCATGGTTGTTCAACACACCTTTCTCTAGAGTCAAGATCTCTTTTACCCAAACATAACATACAAAAATCTTGTTCTAGATCCAATAAATAATTCCTTGAAATTTATTTGACAACATGGGGAACATTTTTTGCTCTTCAATGAAGAAATGTTTGCTATATAATTCTCTATTTACTTCCACCTTTACCTTTTTATTAAATTTTCATCTCTAGGATTATATTTTTCTGAAAACTACATGTCAACTTTCTCATCAAAACAAACCAATTTACCATAAAAAATAAATTCTCATGTATAAAACACTCATCATAAATAGGGTTTCAACACTAAAAATATATATTAATTTCACTATTAGTGTCTTAAATTATTTCCATCACATACCTTCCCATTATTGTGATTTTTTTTCATACACAACCATATAATCGTCTTGTTTTTTTGTTCAAATCGATTAATGTTTTCTCAATTATAAACTAATCAACTTCAAGGAAGAAATAATATGGATAATTGTTCATAAATGTACCCAATTCCAGGGCATCAATATCATATTTATAACTTTTATTCTTAACCAGAAGAAACCATTAATCATATTTACATGAAAAAATTGGAAATGAAAACCATTTTATGTTCTGAACAATCCAAGACTCAAGATATATTTTGTAGACAATTGATCGATACTTTGGATACCATTATGTCAGATGATCCACAGAATTATAGGGGTTGATATCTAATAAAATTATCCACTACTAACATTTTATAATAAGTTATTTCCAACTCATCCCCACCATGGATACCACAACTATTTATGGAATGTATCAACTGATCTGTCACTACATAATTTTTTTTTCGAATTCCAACCATCTCAGGATGTTGATTTGGAATGACAGTTTCCTCCCTGTTTCTACTGAGTTAATATTTCTTATCACCATTATAGAAAACCGTTATGAATCTACACTGTAGAAAAAATATAAAATCCAGAAATGAAATATTATTTCATTATTTACATATGGTAAAATTTTAAAAGGGTATTGAATTAACAATTTCCTGGCCCCTAAATTAATCTAAACATTACTCTGATAAAAACATTAAGGACTCATACAAAACTAATATATAATTTTGTGACATTGAACTAGAATTAATATTCTTAATTTTTTAAGGATTATATAGGTATAATATTTTGATGACCTAGGTCGTAACGTTTAAATAACAAACCAATATATAAAATGGAAACATATAATAATTATCCATTTTCCAATAGATATTTTTTTAAAACAATTCATGGAAAGTATTTATCTCTTTAATAGTGAAATTTTCAATTCCATTACCCATCCTTATACCCAATGAATATCATTTTAAAATGTTGGATGATAAAAAAAAATTAGTAAGGAAAATTAAAATAATAAATATATTATTCCTATCAAAACAACAAAACTTATGGAATATTTTGTCTTTATTAAAATTTTATATCAAAGAATGAAATAAATAATTTTTACTTGAAAAACAAACACAATTTTGTTTCAATGAAAATCATTAAAACTCATAGAATTAAAATGGAAACCCTTTTAAAAACATATAACATCACATTTATAACTAATTTTAGGAACATATTGAAGATAATTAGAGCATAGATAAATCAATATAGGAAACCCAATAGTAATTCCCTCCTTTTATCATATGAATGAAATGAATTTTACCCAATGCATTAGAGTTTTGTCTTAGTTCATGAATCTTATATGGTATATATGGCTCACATGGTAATATATGGGTTAACCGATCATATAAGATATATCGATGTCATCTATAAGATATAATGCATGTAAAAACATTTTACAGTCTTTTTTAGTGTCACTTGTTATTCATAAATAAAATATGAATTTCCATTTTAGGAATATTTTTATTTATTTTTCTAGTTTTTCATCAGAAAACACTTGAAAAAAAAATTAAACTCATATACACATCACTTTTAGACATCAAAATTCCATTTTGGTTTAAAACCCAATTTCCAATACAAAAATACCAAAAGAAATGAAATTGGGTTTTTATTTATATAAAACATTAATTTTGATCAATGACTCATAACATTGAATAGTGGTTATGGTAGTATAAAATTTTATTTCACCATATACATTAAAATATTACGTTCACTTTTTCATTTTGTAGAATTTTTCTATATTATAAAGTAAAAATATTTCATTCTAAAATAATTGAAATTATATCAAAAGAATGATGAAATTTTCTTTAAATGTTTTTTCCATTTTAACTTATCCATATAATACATTTTAAAAATATATTCTTGAGTAGAAAAGTGTTGAAAAATAAATCATTTACAATATATTTTCAAAAAGATATCTTCTTAACACTTTGGTATAATTAAAATCCAAATACCCATGCAATAATACCATTAACGAAAAAATTAAATATAATTAGAAAAGGTAAATTAATAATATATCATTTAAAATGGCCTTCATATAATCCTCATGAAAAAATGTTAGTGAAAAACATCAAAATATGACTCAATGAAAGGAAATTGAGATGAAGTCCCTCACCTTGAGTCTAACTCATCGCATATATTATTTATCATAATAAATAATAAAAATATGTAAAATATTTAATAGATTAATTAAATTTTTCATCATCATCATCATCATCAGGATTATTATTGTTTCTATTATTTTTTTGTTATATTCAGTTACTTGATCAATTATGTATGTATATGATGTTTTAGGATATTTAGCTGATATTTCTAAAATGAATTCTGTAAGTTAACTATGGTCAAAAAGGTTATTATTCAAAAAGTATAGAATCAAAATCATAAAATAACTATCATTATTATAAATAAGTAATAATTTAAAAAATGATGAATGATATTTATTAAAAATGAACTATGTTATGTTGATGTAGATGGTAGGACGTATATACACAAGAGTAACGACTCCATTTTTCAAAGATCATTATAGAAAGAATGCAAGTAATATTTTATCATTATCGAAGGATCATTCATTTTAAATCTAATATTATTTAATTATTTATATATATATCATCCATTTTTTTATTTTTGAAAAAAATTAACATTGCATTATAGAGGTGGTAGTTCACACTTACACATGAACGATGATATCATTTTTCAGTGTATGTAAGAAAATTATATATTATATTGTCAAAATATTAAATATTTCATTAATATAATATTTAATTAATTATTATCACCTATATTCATTATCTTTATCCATATTACATTCCATTTAATGCATTATTTAATAAAAAATCACATCACTTCATGAGATGGTAACCCGCCATACACCGGAGAGATGTTATCGTATCACCCAAGAAATAGAATTTAATATGGTATTAGTGATATAAATACTCTAGAATAATAAATGTGTTAAAAATATCATATATATATATATTAAATCCATCATTATAATAAGCCTTGATATGTGTTGATGGATATGGAATGGCGTCAGTTCACCTGATGGTAGTCCACTGTACACAGAAATTATAATTTTGTATCCCATTTTCTGTATAGGGGATGATTTTTGGTTTTGGAATAAGAATAATAAAATTTCAGTATATTTGATATAATTAAGTTAGTATATAGTGCTAATTTAATAAATTTTTAAGGAGATATAAGACGAAAAAAATAAAAACGCTCAGTAAATGATGGTTCTTCTTCTTCGAACAACACCACCATGTAATCACGTACATCCATCATAGGATGGATTTAAAATTCCAAAAATTATTATAGGATATATATAGGGATATAGAAAATAAATTTGGGTTGGTATTTTTCTAGAAATGTGGATTTGAAGGTGTGAATAGGAGAGGATAGGGGTGTCCTTTTATAAGTGAGGCGAGTCAGTTACACATAATTTATAAAAAAGATAATGTCATACCCATGATTTTAACCTAAAAATGGATCCAAAATGGACTATTATAAATAAATAGACATTATAATATAACAACATGACAAATAAATATATTTTAGACAAGTTTTTATGTCTTTTTAACACATATTTTTAAGCTAAACCCCCTAGTAAATTTATTTTTCATTAAATGTAGTAATTAATTTTTACTATTTCCAATATTTATTATGGTAAATAATTAATATGAACATATTGTATAACATAACTAAAATTATTCTATATTTTGATTTAATTTATAAAAATTCAATTCATTTATGTTGTGAAATGTAATTTAAAATTAACACTGCTGACTCGATGAAAGAGTTGGGTTTCAAGTATGTTTTTTAAGAAAATATTGATTTTATATTAAATGTATGACTTGAAATAACCTTTTTAGGAATTGTAATTAAAATTTATTAATATATAATATATTAATATTTAAAATAATTAATCATTATATCTTCAATTAATTAATAAAAATGCAAAAAAATTATGGACTTTAAAATATTATTCAAAAAATTCAAATTTTTATACCCAAGTATATTTTTATAGAAAAATACTTAATAAAGTTGTATAAAAAATAATTAATTGGAATAAATATAAAAAAATAATAAATATGTAACATGGAATTATATTCATAACATAATCATATTTTTATATTTATTAATTTTTGAATAACAATTCAACATTTTTATAAAAAAATCTATTTTTTAGAATGAAATTATGAGGTTGAAATTTCAAAAAATGAGGAAGAAAGTAAAAAAATTGGGTAGTTATAAAAATAATAATTTTCTTTTTTAAAATTTTTTTATACATATATATTCATTATAATAATATTAATAACTTTTTTATATCATAAAGATATAGTTTTAATTAAACTATTTTAGTATACATTTGTATTAAAAATATTAATTTATAAATAATAAAATTTTAATTTGAAGAAACATAGTTATTTCTAAAAATTAACAAATAAAAATTAACTTATTGAAAAATTTAGGGTTTTTTTCATAAAATAATGAATTTTTGGGGAATTGTGAGAAATATGGATTTTGGTTATAATGGCACTTCTTTTCAAATAAATTATGTAATTTAAAATTTTTATTATGTTCTGATTATGATTTAATCTACCATAATTATAATTTATTAATATTTAATTCAATTAATTTATTCTTAATAAACATTATATTGAATTTTAGTATTAGTATATTTTTGGGTCTGAAAATGGGATTTTTTGAAAACTATATTCAATTCCATAATGTTTCTATAAAAATATCTCATTTTATTAACTCCCAATTACCTAAAATATTATTTTAGATTATATATCCAACCAATAAATTATTTTTTTGATTACCTAGAATGGTTTTCCAAATAAGATTCGTTATCCCAAACCATGCATTATTATTTTATTTTTTCTTCCACATCCTCCCAGTAATCATAAATTATGATTAATTAAAAAATATTTACTACCATATACTTATCTATTATTATAATAGATTTAAAATATAAATAAATCTCAAATTCTATAAAATGGGATAAGAAATCATCATTCTTGTGTATGGAAGACAACCACCAAGCGATTCGAGGTCCGTTATTTTCTGTTATCACCTCTAATAGTATTCTACAATAAAGAATTCAATTTAAATATTTTAATTTTAAATATTTATTACATGACATATACCTTCTTACAGTCCCTAATATTGACTATATTATAATGTCAGTCATGTGTACATTTCACTACCACCTCTTAAAGCAATGTAAGGATGTTTCACTAATACTACACAAAAATGTAATAAGTATAAATATAGTTAATATATTCAATATAAAATAATAATAATTATATTAATGAAATAGATATAAATATTAATAGGTAATGTATATTTTTATTTCTTACATTGAATAATGATAATGTCATTTATGTGTTGGTGTGTAATATCTTCTTTGTGAAGCGATGTGATTATCTCTTTCATCACCGTAATAGTTTTATGATATATATAAATTTATATTTAAAATAATATCATAATTATAATATTATTATAATTTTAAATAGATACAATATTACCTAAATTCTTTCCATATTGATCGTTGAAATATAGAAATGTTACTCATGTGTACGTACGGCCTAACATCTCTATGATCATAATGTAGTTCCTTTTCATAACCAGATACCATTTTTGTCTTAAAACTATAATTGATACATAAATTTTTGTAACTATTATTAAATTATTACTCAATCAATTTTGAAATTTATACACTTAGATCATTTTCCACCAAAAAGCATTTTAAATATAGAAGACAAATATTTTAAAAATGTATGATATAAAATTAATTGATAACATATTTGTATATTTCATGGTATTAAGTGAAAAAAAATTAATAGTAATCTTGAAAAAAAAGTTCTTATGAAATTAAATTATTAACAGAGATTAATTAATCATGATGATAAATAACATACATGATTAATCTAACTCATTAAAAGGGACTTCATCTCAATTTTATTTCTTTGAGACATATTATAATGTTTTCCACCTATATTCATTAATAAGGTTAATATATATTAAATTTGAAAAGATATATCATTAATATATATTTTGTAATGAAATTTGATATATTTTGTAATTTTCTTCTATAATTGGTATTATGATCTAAAAGTTTCCAAAGTGGTAGGGTACTTATCATTAATAAAATACTCTTTAAAAATTTTCCTTCTAAATATATTTTTCTTTTACATCCCTCTTTTTAAATTGGATTTATGAATATAATTATTTGTATGTGAGACTTTTACAAATTACATTATTCTCTTCCACTCAATTTTGTTTTAAAAAAAGGAAACATTGTATGGAATTATTTACATTCATTAAAAATACAAAATAATTATTCTATTTTAATGTATACAAATACATCAACACATCCCACCACTATAATGGTAATTTAAAATTTAGATTCCATAAAAAAATAATTTAATGTTAAATTAAAAACATTATTTTTTGGTATATGGTATTGAAAATTATTTTTTGAAATAATGTGTTATTTTAATATCCAAATGTTTTTTCAAATGGGTTTAAAAGTGTTTCTAAAATGAATATTGACGAAAAACTATATGAAAAAAATTTATTCCAGAAATTGTAATTGATCATTATAGATGAGTAATTAGTTTGATTGTTAAAAATTATATGATGGTTTTATCCAAGTTATATCTAATGTGTGATCTCGATATATCTTATATGATGGTTGCATCCTGATAGCTCCGGATGAGCCAGATATTGCCTATACGATGGGGGTTCCCAAATGTCCCGCCAATTAAATAGTTTATGTTCCTTGTCTTGATACAAATGAAATTGGGATTTATGAAATGGGTTTTATTGTGGTTTTATTTTCACTATAGTTATTTTTCATAGGGGATTGGAAATGGCTAAGAATTTGATGTTATAATTTTCCAAAATGGGTTTTGATTTTATTCTTATGTGTTTAAATAATTTTTCTATTTAAAAAAATTATGCGTGTGTTTCATGGAAACTGATTTATTTCTTTTACTAAAATAAAATTATCATATAGGTGAAACATTTCATTGTTTATATTATTTTTCATCAGACTATTGGTTTTTATATACCTTTATTTATATAACTAATATTCTTATGATCATTATATATTTTTTAAAAAATAATAGGGTTTTCTAATGGTTAATGGAAATTAAGAAGTCATGTTGAAAGTCATGATGATTATATATGATAAGAAGTAAACTTTTATTTAAAAAATTTATAATATTTTTGGAAAATTGATCTGGTTTAAATTTTTCCATGTTATATATATTATTTTGTTATATAATTTTCTTCTTATAGATCTATAAAACACTAAACACAATAGATTTTTGGGTATCTATGAAATTGAATTATAGTTAAATTTAAATACAATAATTGTATATCTGTGTATATCTAAAAAAATATGGTATTTTTTATATGACGATCATTCTAGAATGAAAATATATTACTTTCCAAATTTCCATAATGATCTTTAGAAAATTGAAATGTTAATAATGCATATGTATGACCTTTCATATTTCTTTAATGTTAAACCATGATCCCAATTCCACATCTAATTATTGGAAATGAATGTATAAATAGTTTTTGACTTAATTAAATATTAGTACAGCTTTTTGGCCACAAACTGATTGATATCTATAGAATAAAACACATACCTTAGAAGATATTATTCATTAATTTTCAAATAGTTACCCATGTATTTGGGATAAAAATCCATCTTTGGTTGAGTTTTCTTATAACAATAATTTTAATTTAGGTATACAAATGGTAAATTTTGAGAAATTATATGAAATTTATACTACTATGCAAAATATTTATAATGAAGTATGAGTAACAATGTATATTGGATTAGAGTTAGTTGAATGAATGGATGATAAGGTTTAGTTGATTCAGAAACATATGTAGATAGATCTTAGTAGGTATAAAATTTATTTAGATAAACAGAGGAGTGATCATTCATTAAAGGAGGTGATCATGTCTTTCCCAAAGTATCTCCAAATATATATTTTATACTTTTTTCTTAAAATGGAATGATATTTATATGGTTTATTTTACCATATTATATCCTATATAAATTTAAAGTAGTTTCATTTTTAGTATCCTTATCTCCAACTTTATATAAGTAATGCGATGTGTTTAATATTTCAATTAAAAGTTAGTGTGTAATGGATTTATCTCATGTTTTGACTCTAGAAGTAGTTCTGTTTAAAGAGAATATTCTTATATAGAACATCCTGTTATGATTCATTTCCATTGAGTGAATTTGATTTATAATAATGTGATTCTTCATTATAAGTACTTATAGATGAACAATATCGATAAATATGCATCATGAAAATATATAGTTGTTACAAGGCAAAGATATCCCAACTTTTTTGAATAATTGGATAAAAATTCAAGGATGCAATTTCGAAAAGGGGATAAGAATGTAAAAAACTAGTAAATTAAATAATTAATATTTTTGAGGATTGCCATTTAAAAATTTAGATAAATGTTCATTATAAAAATATAATGTTTTTTAAATCAAATAAAAAATAGTTTTACATAAATAATTTTATTATATTGATTTATTTAAAATATTAATGTATAAATTTTGGAATTTAATTTAGTAAAATAATTATAATTTTTAGAAGGTTATTTTGGGAAACTACATGTGGATGAAATTTTTTGATTTCTGGGAAAACATTTATTTTTGATGAATTGTGAATAAATTTATTTTGGTAAAAATTTATTTTATTTTAAATAAATTAAGTAATTTTAAGGTATCATTATATTATTCATATTATTTAATATAACATAATTATTATTTATATTTACTTAATCCGCTTATTTTTTTTAATTCAACATCATATAATATTTTAGTATAAGTTAATTTTTCACTTTTGAAAGAATATTTTTAAAAAAAATGGTTTTAAAGACCACAATATTAATGAATTTTAGTTAATAAAATAAAAAAAACTGAGTAATTAAATAAAATATATTTATAGATTATATATGTTAATATAATTCAAATTCATACAATGATTATTACATGTCATAGAGTTAATATTAAATCATATTGTTCTTGAAAACACTTTTTTTTCTTTTGTGTCCATGTCTAATTTAAAAATAAATATTCCCACGTTTTTAAATGAATTTGGTGAAATGGATTATATATTTGTAATAAATACAATTCATGTCATCTAATATTTTCAACTTTATTTTTGACCCTAATGAATAGTGAAATGAGTAATAATTTATTCTAGTATATAAGGTAAAAATTGATTTAGTGGGGGTTAATAGAGAAAGATAATGGTTAGAATGACCGAATGGTATTTATAAAATAAAAATTATATAAATTTTCTGAAATTCTAATTTATAAATCTATATACAGATCCATTTCAGATCTAGTTTTTTGAGTCAATATGGTTTCCTTATGACTTTTGCATTCCTTTATGTTTGGGCATGATCATTGAGTCAATAAGGGTTCATTATGAATTTTTCATTCATTCTTGTTTTGAAAATCACAAACACCTTATCTTAAGGAAAATTTAATTTTCATGTGTTTTATCTTCATAAGGAAAACTGTCCTTCCCCAAGAAAATTTATCCTTACCATGTTTCCATTGATCATATTCTATGTATAAAATTCGGTTTCATATCTAAAACCTCGGAGTCATATATATACTTAGATATAAAGCATTATTTTTTTAGGATCCTAATTCAGGTCCATGTTCTCTGAATTTAGACTCCGAACTCTTATGAGTTCTCGCAATGAGTTCACTGAATTCAGACTCCGAACACTTATGAGTTCTGAATCTAAGTTCTCTGAATTCAGACTTCGAACTCTTATCATTTTTTACTATGAATTCTTTGAATTTAGACTCCAAACTTTCTGAATTTAGATTCTAAATTCTCTGATTTTAGACTCAGAGTTCTCTGAATTAAAGTTCCGAATTCTATTGAATTACGACACTGAAAATTGTATGTTTATACTCCGAATTCTACTTAATTCAGACTCCGAATTTCCTTGGAATTCATACATCATAATTCTATAGAATTCAGGTATCGAATTCCATTGAATACAGAATCTGAATATCTATGTGTTATAGACACCAAATATGGTTTTTGGATAGACACCAAACATTTATTTATCCTTATATTCCGAAAAATGAATTTGGTAAAACAATCATATTTTTTCTTCCTCATGTTTTGGTTTTAAAACGATGATAGGCATTCAGTTACTAACAAACAACTATTTGAGTTACACATGTATAGGTCCCTCTGAAATTTAAGGACTAATATGACCGCTGGAGGAGGGAGCTGACCGTTGAGAATGTGTTGATAAATAGGATCACATTTGTACAATCCCAATACTATTCTATGATTCCAGAGATTTCATGCTCCAAAATTTATTTCTATATAGAGACTCTCATGCTTTTTATGTACTGATCATTTTGTTCATAATTTCTTCATACGACTCGGAATGTTGCTGAGTACATTCGAGGTCTTCTGTGGATTGGAAGACAGAGGTTCTGACTATGTTATAGTTCAAGGACTTCTTTGATGAGGAAAAACGATATGCCAACTACCTTGAAGTTGAGAGCTTGCGGGGATAGCAAGACAGACTCCGATGTTCATATCGTGGGCATACCCTGGTGTGGGTATAATAGACTTTCTTAAATGTATAAATCAAGGGACCTTTATCCAAGGTTGTTGGATACCCTTCTCTTTGTATTAAGAGATTTACTACTTATTACTTGTATTTTTTCATGTTTTCTGCGGCATTTTGATAGTTGAGGAAAGTATAACTATCTTATACTTTCTTATACTTGTAATCTGATTACTGAGAATCTAAATAATATAAGGTAGAATCTATATATTTTTATACTTTTTTTATGTTTCATTTTTTGAACCATATTTCCGGAATCCAGAAAGTTTGTAGAAATTAGTGGTCTTGTGAATTTACCCTATTCAACCTTGTTAAACATAATCATCGTTAAATGTACCAAAGGAATTTTTTAAAATATACAATTCACCCCCTCTTGAATATTGAGCATCTACATCATTAGATACTACAATCAGTATCATTAATTATTTTGAACCTATAATTGGTATTAGAGGAGGTCTTTGAAATTATTATATTCACATATATGTTTTCTTGCTCAAGTTTTCATTGTTCTATATTTTCCTTGCTTATGATATGTATAGCCTTTTTTAAAAACATTTATTACCAACAAGTTTGTTGGGAAAGATATTTTCTATTAAGATGGCAGGAACCAATGTTGGTTCCATTGACAACCTAAATCAAACTAGATCACCACTTTTTAATGGGAATGCTTGCGAATATTGGATAGATCACATGAATACATTCATTATTAATACTAGAGTAGACAATTTTGTCATGCTTACTAAAGGATATAAAATCCATGAGAAGGAAGTTATTACTTTGAACTATCATGAAAAGCAAGAATATCAAATGAATTATAGGTTACACAATAATTTTCTTTGTTCTATGACTAGAAATATATATTGCAAAATTTCATCTTGTGATGAAACAAATTTTATTTGTTAAAAACTTGATGTTACACACTTTGGAACATACAAAGTTTTTGAAACTATAAGATCCATGCTTAGAGCAGAATATAATGGTTTCTTCTTTCCTTATAGAGAACCCATACGTAAGGTGAAACAAAGATTCATGAATGTTGTTAATAGTTTTCAATCCATGGGTGAGAGAGGATTCGATGATGAAGCTCTTATGGAAGAAATCATAGACATCATGCCCAAGGAGTGGGAATCCAGGGGAACAACTATTGATGAAAATAGAAAGCTTACTAAGATTTCACTTGATGAAATTTTTGGAACACTTCTTGAACATTTGACTTGAATGAAGAGAGATGATGATAATGTTAAGAAGAAGAATGGGAATAGTAGTGTTGCTTTTACAAAAAATTCAAATCATATGAAATCCAAGACTCCTGAGAGAGTTACAAGATCTAAGTCTAATAAGGTTGTTATACAATATGAATCTAGTGGAAGTGAATCTTTGGAAAATGAATTATCGATTTTTGCTAAATGGATGAACACGATTGTTGGAAATAAGAACATTCAATAAAGATACAAGAAGAAAGAAATAATGGATAATAAAAACTCTAATGTCACATGTTATGAATGAAAGAGATCTGAACATATATGGCATAATTGTCCTATGCTAAAGTGAAAGGAAATAATGGAAAATCATTCTTAGAGAAAAATAAATAAGTACTACGAAGTTAAAGCTAATAATGTCTTGAAATCTAATGACACCCGATGTTCCAGTCGTGGAGACTCATTAGATGAATCATCAGATTTTGAATCTTCTGGATAGAGGAATCTTGGTATAATAGCCAGACTACCTATTGAAAATCACTGTTTAATGGCTAAGGTACACAATGCTGAATCTATCACCAATGTATCATTAAATAGTAATAGTAAATATTATGAATCGTTGGATGAATAATAATCTTATGATAAGGATGATACATTACCTTTTTTTATGAAGATGTTTCTAGGTTTTCTAAGTTCCTTGAGAATGAGAATTCAAAACTCAATAAAAATCATAAAAATGAATCTTCTAGGAATTAAATTCTTACAAAAGAAATATCAGATCTTTCTAAAGATCTTGACAAGAAAACCCTTGATTTTGAAAGTATTTCAAAAAATCCTCAGGATGTAAATTCTGTGAAGGTTAAACATTCTAAGGATCTAGAAAATTTAATTTCTACGAAAAATATTTTCAATCCTAACTCTAGTTACAAATCAAATGTTTTGGAAGACAAAAACATAGTTATTAGACTAAAATATGAAATATATTCCTTAAGGAAGTGTTTTTCAAACATTACCTTAGGGAAGGAAAATTTTGATAAGATTTATTCTCAAATATGAACTCTAAGGATTAGTTCTTGTTTAGGTTATAATAGATCAAAACTGATTTTAAGTAACAATTATTTTGTTCCTCAAAGAGATCATTTCTGAACTATGTGTCAGTGTGGCGGGCATTGGGAAAAACATTGTTCCTTAAACAAAACTCAGTCCTTAGGATTTCACAATGCTTATTTTTATATGAAAATGTGGATAACTAAAATTTTTATTTCTGAAGTTTCCAGATCCATGAAATTTTCGGTTACAAATGTCTGGAATTATTATTTTCAAGAAAATAAGGAAAGTACCAACCACAATACTTGTTAAATGGATGGTGGATATTCTCGGCATATGACTGGTAACAAAAACATCTGTAAAAATATTATCAAGATGAAGGGAGGAGAAGTAACTTTCAGAGATAATGCTTAGGGAGAAATTATTGGTATAGGTAACATTGTTCTTCTTGAAAAAATATTGATTTCAAATGTTTTATTTGTTATGGGTCTTAATCACTACCTCATTAGAATAAGTCAATTATTTGATTAAAGTTACCTTGTAAATTTTATGAATGATAAGTGCTCGGTACACAATTCAAAGGAAGAGTTGATTCGTTCTACACATAGGTAAGAGAATGTATACACACTAAATGGAGAAGTCCTTAGGAGCAAAGATCTACCTTGACTTAGTGCAATGGAAGATAATTATTGTTTTTTTATAGAAGTTTAAGACACTGTAACCTTAGGAACCTATGAAAACTATCTAGAAAAATATTAGTTAACGATCTATTATAACTTATATTTTATTCTTTAAAAGTTTGTGATCCTTGTGTGTATGGAAATCAACATAAATTATGTTTTATGTCAGTCGGGGAATTCTCAACCACTGATGCATTACTCTTAGTGCATATGGATATTTTTCTTCTAACACAAAATGGACACACGGTATCCATATATTTTTTATTTGTCTTAGTTTATGATTACACTATATTTATTGTCATGAACCTACCAAGACCGACCCTGAACTAGTCACCCAAGCCTGTCCGCAACATGTCCCAAGGGGCATTCACGATCCCCCCAGGATAGCAACCAGTGTCGGGCATCATGGTATACATGGGGGAATGATTTAAGCCAAGAAAATAAAATCAGGACCATATAAATAAATAGAACTAATATAGCATGCAACAAAATGACAAATAAAACTTAAATAAACAACTAACTGATCCAAATACAAGGTACCACTAAAAAGAAAAAAACTGGAAACAAGACCCCGCTACAATGATCTCTGTGTGACCCCATGGTCAACTCTAACTAGAATCCCAAAACTGCTCCCACGTGAGCAGCCACTAAAAAAAGCCTGATCAACATCTGAACCTACAACTGAAATGGTAAAGGATAGGCGTGAGCAAAAAAATGCTCAGTAGGGATGCCAAAATTAAACCATTGAATCCAAGTGTTTCCATACCCAATGTTTTCCGATGACACAAGTTTGGAAATACAATTATAAAAATAAAGTTTTCCCATTCAAAAAAAATAACACCTCTGTCCCAAAATGAGGACCAAATCATGCCATATATTATTTCAAAAACACTTTATCATTTTATAAATAAAAACAATCAAGTGATATCAGGGTTGTCTAAAAGGGAGACAGGTAAATAATACATTCTAAAAATAAATTAGTGTAGCAGAAAAATAAATAAGCAATAAAAGCTAAAAATAAACCAGTGTAATAGAAAATAAGCAAGCAATTCAAGTTATTACCATGGGCAATCATGAACATCCCCAGACAAACCATGGACACACTCGTTTCTGAACCACCTTTCGGCGTATGGTGAATCCCCATAGTCTATAACCCAATAATCACCCTGGCGACAAAATCACTGGAAAATCCCACCTGGCCTCTCTATCAACCAGGGGGCACCAACCCGTCTAATCGTGGCTGGTGGGCAACCGTCACTCGATAATCAATAAGACACCAAGGAACCCATGGTCGTTATAATAATACTGTGTAGGTAGGAAGGCCCTCGCACGCGTGACTCATCTCACCGCACTTGCCTTCCTCAAACACGGACGCTTCCTATACATTCACCATAAAGGATTACACTAGACAGGGGCGCCTCATATACATGTTCAATCATTCACATTATCATAGTGCTAGACGAGCCGTCATATCATTTTCATATCAATACCAATTTCTAAAAAAAACTGTTTAAGGTTTTCAACCGGGCACACACATTTATTCAATGTATCCTGCAAACACAACTCTTACATTTACAAAGATAAATGTGCTCTCAAGTTCTAAACACCCAATCAAACACTTCACAATTATCAAACATGATTTTACCCTTTTTTGACCCACACCAAAACATGTTTCAAACCGAATTACGAAACCGTAAAGATCACATTATTAACCTTGATTTCCAAAACACATAAAGAAGCACATTGAAAAACCACATTTAAAATACTCTTGAAACCACTCATGTTGGCCAACTTTATTTGAAAACTAAAATCCATTTAGAAAACTAAGCTAACATGAAAACACCAATTACCTTAAAACCCTAACTGGCCACACACATTATTTATAGAACATAAAACAATCCATAAAAAATCATTAAACCCTTTCCAACACATTTTAACATGATTAGTAGGTTATACCAACATCAAACAATACGCATCCAAAATCCTCTTTTAAAATCAAACGCACACCAAGAAAACATTTTAAAGTCATTCCCCAAAAATCACCACTCACCCACATTATTTTAAAGGAACACCAAATAAAACATTGAATTAATTAAACCATTACAAATTTTTTTTAACACAACAACTAAGTTATAACACAACCAGGCCAAGTTCATTATTAAACAATGTTTTTGAAACATAATAACGTTGATACATTTCATAAGGTACCATTTCCTTCTTAATTAAACATAAGCTATTCAAAAAATCATTTTAGGTATCATAAACCTATGAAATTTACACTAAAACTCATTTAAAACCTATTTTTAACAAATCAAATAAATTCCAAATTGCTACAATAATGTAATTAAGGGTTCCATAGAGCTGCGAAAATATTTTATAAATTTATTTAAAATTGCAAGCATCAAAGGAAAGACTTTAATAAATAAAAACATGGTAACACATACCGAAGGCTCATGCGATCAGAATGAAACTTCAACGGGAAGGATAATGACACCCCATAGACAAAACGCACACCCTAAAACCAAAGCAAAACTGAGATACACATTAACCCTAACATTTAGGGGTTTCCAAACAAGAAACCCCACATGAAAACCCTCGAAATTAAGTGAGGAGTGGAGAATATGGAGATGAGACATACCAGATGGAACCGCCGGAGGTAGGACCAGCCCCCGGAAGAATTGCCAGAGGGGAGTAGGCCATGTGTGAAGCAGGGTAAGAGGAAGAGGGGACACATGAGGGAAAAAAAGAGTTGAGTGTGATGAGGTATAAGGAGAGGGTGAGAATAATTGGTAAAAATATAGAGGTGGTAAATGGGGGGAGGGGTGGTTCCTAGAGAGTGGTGTGAGGGAATAAAATAATAAGAAAAATTAGTAATAGTAAGGGAGAGGGAGGGGTGACATGATGGATAAAAATGATGAAAGAGGCATGGAGGATAAAAGAGGGAAGGGGGTTGTTTGATTAGAGATAGGTGTGACAAAAAAAGTGGGAGATGAAAAAAAACGAAATTCATGGGGAAGAGTGGTGTGTGATGGGGAAAGAAAAAAGGTGGGGTGTGATTGGAGAGAGGTATGAGCGGATAGAGGGATTAAAAAGGGGGAGGAGAATTAAATGGGAGAGAGACGTGTGTGAGAGTGACTAGGGAGAGTGTGGGTGAGGGGTGGAGGATAAACAAAAGGGGGTGATTAAAACCCATAAAAAATAAAATTAATAAAAATAACATATAAAAAAGAGGATGTTAAAAATATTAATAATTATAATAATAATGATAAAATTATTTACAAATAAAAGTTCAATAATAATAACAAAATATTAATGACAATATTTATAATAATTTTTTATAAAAAAATATTATGTAATCATTATGCCATTAATTTTCATAATATTAATAATAATAATCATCATCATCAAAATCATAATCATAATAATAATTTTATTCATTTTATTTAAATAATAACAAAATTAATTACAACATAAAAATAATTATATTTACACCCATTTTAATGATAATAAGACCATTAACAATTAAAAAAACATTTTTATCTACACAACAATGTTATTATTATATCTTAAACATTAAATCTATTTAATTCTGATAAAGTATTATTATATTAAGTAATTGGAAACTATAGGGGCATCTGGGATGACCGCACGATTACTGCCAACCGTGCGGTGCCCATGCACCGATCCAGAACTCACCAAAAACATCAAATATCAAAAAAATTTAAACATGCACTCAACCCGCACCTTGAAAAGACTTACCAAATCTAAGAAATAATAAAATAGAAAATTTAAAAGATCGGGGTGTTACAATTCTCCCCACCACAAATCATTCTGCCCCCAGAAAGTCACCCAGCTGAAAACAACCAAAACTCATGCCAATGACCGACCAAAATCATTGGAAAAAGATGAGCCTCAAGCTGACTATTTAGTCTACAAGTTACACCTGATCGACTCAAAGAAAAACTATAGCACAAAACAAGTGGAGAACACAAGAGAGTTCTCCCCGCCACAGAAAATCCATTAAGGAAAGAATTTAGAACTCAAACACACCACCTTGAGGGGATAACGCGGGAACTCCAAACCAGACCGACCGACTTCTCCACATAAGTTGAATAAGACCGCTAAGACATAAAAAAACCACTACAAGGCCACCCTGTATACTGGGGCACTGGAATATGGAATTTCCAAAAATAACACCACCGGAACTAAGAATTCCCCACACTGATCTAAAACACCCCAACACCTCACATCTCTAAATGATCAGTAAAAAAAATGACCAACCCACACAAGGGCCATAACAATTTTATGAAAAACTAACGATTCTAGAGGTTACATTTGGAAGAACACAACTACCATGATCAAGAAAGGATATGTTCATCGCCCTTTCACCACAAAAGATGAAATTACTATAGTCGGAAGAAAAGAACAAGGGAACATTGAATGTCTCTATTTCCAGACGAATGATAATGAACCAAGAAAAGGTCTTAAATGCCTCTGACACGGGGACTGTGTGCAAGCTTCAACCCGAGACATGAGGTTGGGGCTCTGATGGTAGAAGAATCTTATGCCGCACAGTCAGACACAAGAATCCCCTAATCAGAACTCCTTCATCAAATGACACTTCCCAGAGAACTTCCCCTGGTGACCCAAATGGCCACAACGATGACAAGACATAGGAAGGATGTGGCCCGATGGCTTGGAATGCTCGAACCAGCTATACTGATGACATGCCTGAAGGAATCCTGACGAACTAGGTGCCCGGATCAATGAAGATAACCTCTTAGGGAAGGTTCCAAATGCACACTCTCCTCTCCAGATAGGAAGCCTTAAAAATTAAATCACCAACTACTCCCCAAACTCCAACGACTATAAGACGACCAACCTCCACTAGTCCAAAACATAACCCTTAAACAAACCCGAAACGACATGAACCTTAACAACCTAGGGAGTTCCCAAACACCCAAAGACACACTCCACTTCCCTCAAGTAATTTCCCCACCTCTAATAGACTTCCAACACCACAAAAGGCATTGACACTTAAAAGAACCGAAACATGGACTTGACTCATCGGCAACACTAGGGACCTTTCTGGGCGGCATACTCCGAACAACAAAAGAGACACAAAACCAAAACCTTCCTCAAGACAAAACACAATAAAAAAACACCCCAATCCAAGAAAACTGGACCAGAAGCCAATCAAATATAAACCCAACCAAAACACTCTTCCAAAATCACAATTTTCATTTAAATTTTAGAACTGTCTTTTCCCATGATCATTTTTAAAATGCCGAAACCACTTTTCACAATCCAAAAATCCACTCAAGGAAAAACAAATTTCCAAAACCTTTTTATATATTAAAACGCACCCAAGGAATCATATGGACCATCACATGTGTGTCCATCCATTTCCATCCACATCATCTATAAATAAGTTCCCCACACACTTACTATACACACCCACACACATGTAATCTTCCACAAAGAGTACCAAGGGCAACATCATTTCCTCATCAAAACCAAATAATTTAATAAATCTCTTTCAATTTTAAGAATCCCTTTACCAATTTAAAATCATGTTAGAGAAAAAATTTCCATTTAAAAAAATCTACTTCCATTTCCAAAAGCACGCTTTCACCAACCATAATGAAACGGAGTACAACTTGGAAATAACCATCAGAATGAGGAACTAGAAGTTACACCTAACCCAGCGACATGGTAGTGAGCCACACCCCATGTAAGTTCCAACAACATGGAGGAACTTAAGCCATGCACTCAGACTCCACATGGGTCACTACTCCATGTGAGGTCACGAAATGACACCGGATTGCCTCCATTGTCATCCCTCAATCCAAAAACAAAGACACAAGACTCAAATCTCGGTCTACACCTGGAAACTCAAGTTTTGGAACAAGAAAGGGTTCATGACGCCCATCCCGCACCTACCTATTGAGTCCCAACAGTCCTAATCTCCATATACCAGACACCTCAAATAACAAAATCCTCCTCTAATACCATTTTGTCCTGAACAGACCCAGACCGTCCCTGAACCGGTCACCCGATCTGGTCTGCAACATGTGCCGAGGGCCGTTCCTGATCCCCTCGGGATGACAACCAGTGCCGTGCATCAAGGTATACATGAGGGAATGATTTAAGCCCAGAAAATAAAATTAGTACCATATAAATAAATAGAACAAATAGATCATGCAATGAAATGACAAATGAAACTTAAATATACAAAGAACTAATCCAGATACAAAGTACCACTAAAAATAACAAAATTGAAAACAAGACCCCGCTACAACGATCTCCGTGTGAACCCTTAGTCCCCTCTAACCAAAATCCCAAAACTGATCCCACATGAGCAGCCACTAAAAAAGGCCTGAACAACATCTGAACCTGCAACTGAAATGGTAAAGGCTAGGTTGAGCACAAAAATGATCTGTAGGGATTCCAATAGTAAACCACTGAATCCATGTTTTTCCTTACCCAATGTTTTTTGATGACATGAGTTTGGAAATACAATTATAAAAATAAGGTTTTCCCATTTAAACAAAATAACACCTCTATCCCAGAATGAGGACCAACTCACGCCATAAATTATTTCAAAAACAGTTTATCATTTTATAAATAAAAACAAAAAAGTGATACTAGGGTTGTGTAAAAGGGAGACAGGTAAATAATACATGCTGAAATTAAATTAGTTGAGCATAAAAATAAACAACCAATACGAACTAAAAATAAACCAGTGTAATAGAAAATAAGCAAGCAATACAATTTGTAACAATGGGAAATCTTGAACATCCCAAGGCAACCCCTGGACACACTCGGTTCGGAACCACCTACTGGCGTATTGTGAAGCCCCATAGTCTATGACCCACTGATCACCCTCGTGAAAAAATCAGCGGTAAATCCCACCTGGCCTCTTTATCTACCAGGGGGCACCAACCCGTCTAATTGGGGCTGGTGAGAAACTGTCAATCGATAATATGTAAGACACCCAGGAACCCATGGTGGTTATAACAATACTCTGTAGGTAAGAAGGCCCTCACACGCATGACTCATCTCACCACACTTGCCTTCCTCAAACACAGACTCTTCCTATAAATTCACCCATAAAGGGTTACACTAGATAGGAGCACCTCATATACATGTTAAATCATTCACATTAACAAAGTTCCAAACGGGCCGTCATATCATGTTCATATCGAAACCATTTTCTAAAAAAACTGTTTAAGGTTTCCAACTAGGCACACACATTTATTGAAAGTATCTTGAAAACACCACTCTTACATTTACAAATCTAAATGGGCTCTCAAGTTCTAAACACTCACTCAAACACTTCACAATTATCAAACATGATTTTACCCTTTTCTAACCCACACCAAAACATGTTTCAAATAGAATTACCAAACATTAAAGATCACTTTATTAACCATGATTTCCAAAACACTTAAAGAATCACATTGCAAAACCACATTTAAAATGATTTTGAAACCACTCAAGTGGGCCAACATTATTTTAAAACTAAAATCCATTTAGAAAACTAAACTTCCATGAAAACACCAATTACCTTAAAACCCTAACTGGCCAGTCACATTATTTATAAAACATAAAACAATCCCTAAAAAATCATTAAACCCTTTCCAACAAATTTTAACATGATTAGTATGCTATACCAACATCAACCCATTCGCATGTGAAATACTATTTTGAAATCAAACTCACACCAAGAAAACATTTTAATTACGTTCCCCAAAAATCACCACTTACCCACATTATTTTGAAGTAATGCCAAATAAAACATTGAATTCATTAAACCATTACAAAAGTGTTTTAACACAATAATTAAGTCATAAGACAACTGGGCCAAGATCAATATTAAACAATGTCATTGTCACATAATAATGTTGATACATTTAATAAGTGACCATTTCCTTGTTAAATAAACAAATGAAATTCAAAAAACTTTTTAGGTATCATAAACCTATGCAATTTACACTAAAACTCATTTAAAACCTATTTTTAACAAATCAAATAAATTCCAAATTGCTACAATAATATATTTAAGGGTTCCATAGAGATGTGAAATTATTTTATATATTTATTTTAAATTGAAAGCATCAAAGGAAATGCTTTAAGAAAGAAAAACATGGAAACACCTACTGAAGGCTCATGCGATTGGAATGAAACTTCAACAGGAAGGAGAATGACGCCCCATGGACAAAACGCACACCCTAAAACCAAAGTAAACTTGAGATACACATTAACCCTAACATTTAGGGCTTGGAGAACAAGAAACCCCACATGAAACAGCTCGAAATTAAGTGAGGGGAGGAGAATAGGGATAAGAGACTTACCAGATGGAACCGCTGGAAGGAGGAGCAGCCGCCGAAAGAATCACTGGAGGGGAGGAGGATGTGTGTGAAGTAGTGTAAGAGGAAGAGGGGCCAGGTGAGGAAAAAAAGAGTTGAGCGTGATGAGGTATAACGATAGGGGTGAGAATAATGGGTAAAAATAAAGATGGGATAAATGGGGGGAGAGGGTGCTGCGTGGAGAGTGGTGTGAGGGAATAAAATAATAAAAAATAGTAATAGGAAGGGAGAGGGAGGGGTGGTGTAATGGATAAAAAGGAGGAAAGAGGTGTGGAGGATAAAAGAGGGAAGGGGGATGTTTGATTGGAGAGAGGGGTGAAAAAAAGTGGGAGATAAAAAAATAAAGAAATTCATGGGGAAGGGTGGTGCGTGATGGGAAAGGAAAAAAGGTGCGCTGTGATTGGAGAGAGGTATGAGTCGATAGAGGGATTAAAAAAAGGGAGGAGAATTAAATGGGAGAGAGATGTGAATGAGAGTGATTAGGGAGACTGTGGGTGAGGCATGGAGGATAAAAAAGGGGATGATTAAAACCCATAAAAAAATAAAATTAATAAAAATAACTTATAAAAAAACAGGATGTTAATAATAATAATAATAATAATAATAATAATGATAATAATAATAAAAATTTAAAGTGAAATAATAATAACAATATTTTAATGACAATATTTATAATAAATATTTTTAAAAAATATTATCTAATCATAATTCCATTAATTTTATTAATGATAATAATAATAATAATAATAATCATCATCATCATCATCATCATAATAATTCTTATTTTATTCTTTTTATTTTAAATAATTACAAAATTAATATAAACCAAATAATAATAATATTTACAACCAATTTAAGGATAATAAGATCAGTAACAATTTTAATAAAAAAACATATTTATCTACACAACAATGCTATTATTATTATATCATAAACATTAAATTTATTTCATTCTGATAAAGTATTCTTATATTAAGTGATTGGTAACCGTAGGGGCATCGGGGCTGACCGCACAGTTACCGCCAACCGTGCGCTGCCCGTGCACCGATCCGAAACTCACCAAAAACATCTAATATCAAAAAAAATTAAACATGCACTCAACCCACACCTTTACAAGACATACCAAATCCATGAAAAAATAAAATAAAATAATTTAAAAGATCGGGGTGTTACATGTACGTGGGTCTATTTTCTAGAAATGAAGTCTGTATATTTTTATTATTTTAACATTTTTAAATCCCAAGTTAAAAATTAGAGAATCCTTCCTTTGATAACTATTCATATTGATCATGGAAGAGAATTTTAAAATTCATATTTTTAAACCTTTTATAGTATAAAAGGCATTACTCATAACATCTTAGAACCCCGAACACTTCAACAAAATGGTGTTGTTGAAAAAAAATAGATTTTTTCAAGAGATAAAAAGAACCATGTTGAGTGAGTATTCTAAAGCCAAAATTTTTTGGGATGAAGCTGTAAGTATTGATTGCTATACAATAAATCGAGTTTTTATTAGACATTTTCTTCATAAAACTCTTTATGAGTTATGGAATGGTAGAGAACCTAGACTTTCCTACATCAAGGTTTTTGGGTTCAATGTATTCATTCTGAATACTAAAGATATTATACACAAATTCACACCAAAATCTGATAAAGGGATTTTCTTAGGCTACTCCACAACTCTTACGTCTTATAGAGATTTCAATAAAAAAACATATACTGTTGAAGAAACAGTACATGTCAAGTCTGATGAAAATGATCATTTTCTTTTATAAAACCCCAACAGACATCTTTGGATGTGTTTTCAAAACCTGATTATCAACCCTTGATAGATGATCCTTATGATTAGAAAAATGTCCTAGAAGATATTTCAGATACATTAACCCAAAAATATTTCCAATCGTACGTTGATTAATTGGTTTTACAAAACCCAAATTAGTTGTTTCTCAAGAATCATCCTAGTGATAGTATCATTGGTGATGTAAATCAACCCGTAAGGGAAAGATGTTCCTTAAGAAATGAGGCAGATCATCTAGCATTTCATTCCCAATTAGAACCAAAAAGCACTGATGAAGTTTTAGGTGATGATGATTGGATAAAATCTATGCAACAGGAAATAAATGAATTCGAAAGGAATAATATCTGGACCTTGGATGAAACACCTTACGAAAATTCTATTGTTGGAGTAAAATGGGTTTTCAGAAATAAGAGTGATGAAAATGGATTCATTGTAAGAAATAAAGATAGATGGTTGTTAAAGGCTATAGTAAAAAAGAAGGAATAGAATATTAAGAAACCTATACTCCTGTATCGAGACATGAATCTATTTGTATTTTAGTTTCTTTTGCAGCCTTCTTCAATTTCAATATTTTTCAAATGGATGATAAATATGATTTACTTAATGGTTATGTTCAAGAGGATTTTTTTGAACAACCTCTTTGTTTTGAAGATAACTTAATCCTGAACAAGTTTTCAAACTTCCCAATGCATTTTATGGACTTAAGAAAGCCAATAAAGCTTGGCATGATAGACTTACATGATTTTTTCTTCAAAATATTTATGTAAAGGGAAATTATGATCTAGTCCTTTTTATAAAAAACATAAGAAAAATGTTTTGATTGTTCAAATTTATCATGATGACATTATATTTGGTTCAACTCATCAATCATTAATTGATTCCTTTGTGGATCTAATGAAATTTGAGTTTGAAATGAGTATGATGGGTGAGTTGACATTTTTCCTTGGTTTTCAAATTTCTCAAAAACTAGAAGGAATCTATATATCCCAACAAAATTATATTAAAGATATTCTTAAAAAGTATGGATATGAAAACACTAATAGTATAAGTAATCCCATTTATACCTCAAATTCACTTGATCTAGACAAAGCTGGGAAACCAGTAGATCAAACATCTTTTATTGGTATGATAGGAAGTCTACTTTACTTGGCAGTTAGTCATCCAGACATAATGTTTTCGGAATTATTATGTGCAATATATCAATCCAATCCAATGGAATCGCATTTAAAAGCAATGATAAGGATTTTTCTCTACTTAAAGGGAACAATGGTTCTTTGTCTCTTTTATACTTCTTGAAATTATTTTGTTTTGAAGATTTTTTTGGATGCAGACTTTGGTGGATGTAGAATGGATAGGAAAATTATATCCGACACTTTTTATTTCTTGGTATATTAATTAGTTTCTTGGTCATTAAAAAAACAGAACTCAGTAGCACTTTGCACTGCTGAAGATTAATATGAAGCAGCTGGAAGTTGTTGTGCTCAAGTGTTTTGGATGTAACACACACTTACAGACTATTTTAGGAGTTTTACCATAACAAAAATTATGTGTGATAATACTAGTGTGACTTATTTAAGAAAAAACCCTACACATCCCTCTCATACAAAACACATAGATATTAGGCATCACTTTCTTAGGGATCACACACAAAAACAAGATATAATTCATCAATTTATCGGAACTCAAGATCAACTTGCTGATATTTTCACAAAATCATTACCCTGTGATAGATTTGAATACATTAAATAGATGTTAGGAATGATAACTGTAAGTTAATATTCCTTGTTAACATCCTATTGAAACCAATCTCTTTAAAGTAATAAACAATTTTTCAGAGGGGGAGTACATTTTTTTGATGTCAAAAATTTTTCACAGTCTTAATATTTTCTATATTTTCATAATGAATATTTTATATATTTTTGTAATGATGATTTTCTAAATATTCAAAATGAAGATTTTCTAAATTTTCTAATGAAGATTTTCTAAATTTTTGTAATGAAGAATTTCTAATTTTTGGAATCTAATGTTTTCAAGAAGAATATTTTCACTACGAATAATCTTCCTAGAAATCAGAAAGGTATGATTCTTTCTTGAGTTTTCATAATCATATTTTACTTGTTGGTATTTTAATTTATTTTTTTTTAAATTTTCGGAATCTATTTTCCTTAAATTTGAATGTTTTTATTTAAAAAATCCTCAAAAGATTGGATCCAAGATTTCATTGTAGCTATCATTTCAACTATCATACATGATAAGAAATCTTTTCAGCCATTGGATTGAGTATAGATGATGAACCATCGCTTCCAAAACCTATATAAAGGACCCCTGATGGGTGTCCCAATTTTAAACTAATGTCTTCGCATTCTGATGCTCTTACCTTTTACTTAATCCCATTCTGAAATTCTCAGATCTTTATCAACACCGAATATCTATCGAAGTATTTTCTTAGAAAGACACGTCAACTGTCAAGCTGTTTTCTAAATGAAAGATATAAAGATAAAGGGTGTTTCATCCATATTTCATTTCTAATTATGTTTATATAATCTCTAAGAACATCAAACTGAATGGATGGGAGAGTTTTTTCATATAAAACCAGGAGATTAGGATATGGTATATCCAGACTTGTTAGTTGAATTATATGAGTCCGCATGATTTTTAATGGAAGATGGAATAGATAAGTTTTCTTTCAAGAGCTATGGTAAGACATATGCTCTTTCTTACGCCATGGAATCTAGTTTAATTGGATTTCCTTATAAGCGTGAGGTAAAGTTCCTCTCACATAAGTTTTTAGATTTCCACGGATGCTTTGTTAAGGTGAAGGCTATGGAATGTTTTAGTATTTTAGAGGTAAAGACTCCCAAAATTGTTCACATATCAAAAAATTATTAGATTCCTAAATTATGGGTTCAAGGTTTCATTATTCTGAGAAAAGGGGACAAGGACACTTTGAAGAAGAGAGACATGTATATCATATATTTCTTGGTAAATCTAATGATGATCAACCTGGTTAAGCATATTTTGATTACAATTGAGAATATAAAGAATTGAAATATGATGGCATAAATTATCATGTATCTATCCATTCTATCAAATATGATTGTTTGGTGTCTATAATCCTTCAAAATACTTTGTAGTTCTAAGCCTATAAATTGCAATGTCATGTTGTTTAGTGATGATACATTGAAGAGGATAAAAGTAGGTTTTTCAAAAGAATCCATTATATTCTTTGACTTGTCAGAAGAAGAAGTGGAAGTTATTAGGAAGAAATATGAGGTGGTTGAACCCTCTAAAAGTGGAGGAAGGAAGTGGAAGCTGAAGTAAGTAGAAGATAAATAAAAATCCCCAGAGGCTAATGAAACCCAATCCACACCACCAAAGCCTAAGAAGAAAAAAATCTAATCCGGATGAGGTAGTAGCTAAGTGGAGGGAAGACAAGAAGAACATAGAAGAAGGGGAGCCCATGTTTTTCCTAGACCCTACTGAATCAAAATCCCTAAAAAAGAAGATAGTTGAGTATCTAGAAAGGGAAGATATTGAAAAGAAGAAAAATAAGATGATGACTAAAGCAGATGTTGTGCAATAACTTCTGAAGGATACTGAGAAAGCCTCTAAATATATTCTTGTACCACAATCATTCTTAGTTAAATAATTACATGAGATTCTGGGAAATAAAATTTTGACTCCATAAAAAGTCCAAGGAAAAATTGTGGAGGAAGAAGTGGAGGAAGAAGAAGGTAGTGGTGGTACCAAAGATCTCATAAAGCAAGTAGAAGAATTTCATGAGAAGGACAGTACATCTAAGAAGCATTCAATCAAAAATTCTGAATTGGAATCTTAAAATATTTCTACCTCTAGGAAAGATGAGAAATGTGAAGATGACATGGTTAAAGAAGAAGTGAATAAGTTGTCTAAAGAAGAAATTTATAATCAAGATTTCATTCATCTAGAATATGCTAAGGAATGATCTAATAAGGAAGAGATAGAGGAAGGAAAAATTGTTCAAATATGTGATAGTGAACATAGATCTCCTAACCAAGAAGAAGTCATTCTGAAGCCTAATAAGGGAAAACATGTGGTTTTTGATACACCTAGTAAATATATTGCGAGGAATAAAAATGTTGGTGAATCATAGAAGTGGAAGGCAATTGAAATAAATAAAGAAGCCTCACCAAGTGAATTATGAGAACAGAGTCATCATCCCTTGGACATGGTTTCATAGTATAGTTATTGAAGAATCTTGTTGTCACTATCCCTATATTTCCAAGTATATATTCGAGATGCCATATGCTTCAACAAACCCTAAATCAAAAATCAGAATCAGTGTCTATGGTGATGGACAAGTGTGTCGAGCATGAAGTTGATTTCAAAATTTATTTCATTAACTATAAAGCCCACACAAGATCATGTAAAAATATGACCAGTTGGTCAAATAAAACCATAGAGGACATGATAATTCTTGATGAGTTCCAAGATAGTGTCAAGGAGGCATTTGACATCGAAGATGTTAAGTTCACGGATCTCAAAAATATTTTTGAAGAAAAGATGTCTCTGGAACAGAATTCTGGAATTTAAGAAGTGAAGGATTTAAATGGGAAGCTATATTCTATTGACTAGAGTAGGATGAGAGAAAGATATCTCAATATTGATATTGAAGAGAATCTTGTAAGGAATGAAGAAATGTTGAAGGATCAGTTTGAAATCCTTAAGACTCAAGAAGAAAAGATTAAAGCCTTAGACAAAAAATCATAGGATTAGGATTAACATTTTAAGCGTGTAGAGGAAGATCAAAAAGAACTCCCGTATCAAAAAACAATAGTGAAGAAGACGATACCCAAGGAAAAGGAAGGATAACCTTGTTTAAATATGGACTTTTTTTGTATTTTCCTTGATGTACAAATTCATTCTAATCGTATGAAATTTTGGGTTGCACTTTATATATTTTGTTGTCTAGTACTAATATTCCAGGTACCATATTTTTTTCCATTACTTGTATTTCTTTTTGAATGTCACAAAGGTGGAGAAAGTATAAAAAATAATACTAAGAAAAGAACAAATTTCCCTAAGTAAGGGGAGTCCTTATCCAAGAAGATTTCTGTATGCAATAAAATGCTAAGTCCGATTCTGTAAATCTAGAATATGATCCTTAGTGTGTCCAAAGAATAAGTGGGAGTTAGTCATATACATCATTACCTATGAGTTAAGAGAGATAAGTCTTACTTTAAAATTCCTGAAAAAATATTTTCTAAGTCCTTATATTCTTTTTCTTAAGTATGTTTGTGCTTTCCAAAAAGGGGGATATTGTTGAGTCAATAATGTTTCATTATGAATTTTCCATTCCTTCATGTTTAGAGGATATTGTTGAGTTAATAAGTTTTCCTTATGAATTTTCCATTCCTTATTGTTTTGAAAATCACAAACACCATATCATAAGGAAAATTTCATTTTCCGATGTTTTATCTTCAAAAGGAAAACTTTCCTTCACCAAGGAAATTTATCCTTACCATGATTTCATTGTTCATATTCTAAGTATAAAATTACATTTCATATCCAAAACCATGGAGTCATATATATACTTATATATAAATTATTAAATTTTCAGGATCCAAATTCAAGTTCCGAGCTCTCTGAATTCAGACTCTGAACTCTTATGAGTTTTTACTATGAGTTCCTCGAATTCAAACTCCCAAATCTTATGAGTTCTAAATATGAGTTCTCTGAATTTAGACTCTGAGCTCTTATGAGTTCTGACTCTGAATTCTGTGAATTTAGACTCTGAACATTCTAAATACAGATTCTGAATTCTCTGATTTCAAATTTTGAGTTCTCTAAACTCAGTATCCGTATTATAATGAATTCAGACACTAAACATTGTATGTTCAGACTCGGAATTCAATTGAAATAAGACTCCAAAATTCCATGAAATTTAGACTCTGGAATTCTATAGAATTCAGGTTCAGAATTCCATTGAATACAGAATCTGAATATCTATGTGTTATAGACAATTAATAAGGTTTTTGGTTAGACTCCAAACATTAATTATTCCTTAAATTCTTAAAAATGAATTTGGTTAAATAATACGAGTTTTTCTTAATAAATTTTTGGTTATAAAATGATGTTGTGCATTCAGTTACTATTTAACCGTTGTTTGAGTGACATGTGTACAGGTCCCTCTAAAATTCAAGGAGAAATATGATCGTTGGAGGAGGGAGCCGACTGTTGAGAATGTGTCTATAAGTAAGATCTCTTTTGAACGATCTCAATATTTTTCAATGTCTCTAGAGATTACATGTTGCAAAAGTTATAGCAGGATAGAGACTCTCATGCTTTGTGTGTACCGAACATCTTGTTTAGAATTGCTTCGGGTGACTCCAAATGTTGCTGACTACATTCGAGGGCATCTAAGGATAGGAAGATAGAGGTGTTGACTACCATAGAGTTTGAGGACTTCCATGCTGAGGAAGATTGAGATGCTGATTACCTTGAAGTTGAGGGCTTACTGGGATAGCAAGACAGACTCTGATCTTCGTATCGAGGGCTTACCTTGGTGTGGGTAAGACATGTCTTTCATGAAAGTGTAAATCAAGGGAACTTTATCCAAGGATGTTTGATACACTTCTCTTTGGGTTGGAATATTTACTACTTATTACTTATATTTTTTTCATGTTTTCCACTACATTTTGATAGTCGAAGGAATTATAAATATCTTATACTTTATTATACTTGTACATGGATTAGTGAGAATCTATACGCTCTAAGGTAGAATCTTTATCTTTTTAAAATATTGTAAAGATTCATTTATGGAACCATATTTCTGGAATCAATCAAGTTTGTAGAACATAGAGGTCTTTCGAATTTACATTTTTTAACATTGTTAAACATTATCTTCTCTAAATGTACTAAAGTAATTTTTTAAAATATACAATTCACCCCCTCTTGTATATTGAGAATCTGCATCATTAGTTACTACAATCAGTATCACTATTTATTTCAAGCCTACAATTCCTATTAGAGGAGGTCTCTGAAATACATATATTCACATTTATGTTATCTTGCTCGAGTTTTCATTATTCTATATATTCTTTGCTTAGGATATTTTTACCCTTGTTTAAAAACTTTTATTATGAATAAGTTTGTGTGAAAAGTTATTTTCTCTTAAGATGAAAGGAATAAATGTTGGTTCCATTGACAACCTAAATCCAAATAGCCCACGTATTTTTAATGGGAATGATTACGAATATTGGAGTGATCGCAAGAATACATTCATTATCAATACTAGAGTAGAAAATGTTTCCATGCTTGCTGGAGGATATAAAATCCCTGACATAGAAGTTATTACTTTCACCAATCAAGAATAGCTTGAATATCAACTGAATTATAAGGTATGTAATACTTTTTTTTGTTCTATGGATAAAATGATATATCTCCAAATTTTATCTTGTGAAGTAGCAAATTGTATTTGGAAGTTACTTGAAGTTACACACATTGGAAATTCAAAAGTTATTGAAACTAGAATATCCATTCTAAGAGTTGAATATCATGGTTTCTCCTTTCCTTATAGAGAACCCATATATAAGGTGCAACAACGATTCTTGACCATTGATAATAGTTTGAAATCAATGGGTGGAAAAAGATTATATGATGAAGCTCTTGTGGATAGAATCATAGACATCATGCCCAGTGAATGGGAATCCAAGAGAACAGCTATTGATCTAAATAGAAAAGTTACTAAAATTTCTCTTGATGAACTTTTTGGAACTCTTCTTCAATATGAGACTAGAATGAAGTGAGATACTGATAATATTAAGAAGAAGAATGGGAATGGCAGTGTTTCTTTTACAACAACTTCAAATCATATGAAATCCAAGACTCCTGAGAGAGTTAGATGATCTAAGTCTGAGAAAGTTATTATACAATCTAAATCAAGTGTAACTGAATCTTCAGAAAATGAATTAGCCAATCTTACTTGAAAGATGAAAAAAATTATGTGACAGAAGAACTTTCAATCCAGATACAAGAAGAAAAAAAATAATGTATAAGAAATACTCTGAAGTCACTTGTTATGAATGTAAGAGAGTTGTACATATATGTCATGATTGAACTATGATTAAGATAAAGGAATGAAAGGAAATGCATTCCGAGAGAAATAGAAAGAAGTACAAAAAATCTATAGTGAAAAAGGTCTTGAAAGCTAATGACACCTGGAGTGCCAGTGGTGGAGAATATTCAGATGAATCATCAGATTACCAATCTTCTAGACAGAAGAATATTGGTTTAATAGCCAGACAACCTATTGAAAATAATTTTTTGATGGCTATGGTACATAATGCTAAATCTATCACCAATGTACCTTTAAATTGTAATAGTAGATATTATGAATATTTGGATGAATAATCTTCTTTTGATGAGGATGATACTTTACTTACCTATGAATAATTTTCTAGGTTTGCTACGATATTTGAGAATGACAATTCAAAGGTTAAGAAAAATCTTGATAAGGAAAATTCTTGGAATACTATTCTTACTAAAGAAATATCAGATCTTTCTATGGATCTTGATATGAAAACCCTTTATTTTTAATGTATTTCAAAAAATATTAAGGAATTAAATTTGAAGTAGGATAAACTTTATAAGGATGTAGAAAATGTAATTTCTAAGAAATATGTTTTCGAGCCTAAATCTAGTTCCAAATTAAATTTTTTGGATGACAAGAACATAGTTATTAGAATAAAATCTGAAATATTTTCCTTGAGGAAGTTTTTTTAAAACATTACCTTATGTAAGGAAAATTTTGAAAAGATGTATTCACAAATCCGACCTCTACGAAATAGTTCTGGTTTTGGTTTTACTAGTTCAAAACCAATTTTTAGTAAAATGTATTCAGTACCTCAAAGTGCTCCTTTCTACACTAAGTGTTAGTGTGGTGGGCATTGGGAAAAAATTGTTCCTTAAAAAAACCTAGTCCTTAAGATTCCACAAATCTTATTTTTCTAAGAAAATGTTGATACCTAAATATTTTCTTTTTGAATTTTTTGGATCCATGAAATTTTGGGTTCCGAAAGTCTAACATTCTTATTTTCAGAAAAATAAGGAAAGTACCAAAAAAATACATGGTACATAGATAGTGGATGTTCACAGAATATTACTAGTAACAAAAACTTCATTGAAAATATTATCATGACCAAATGAGGAAAATTAACTTTCAGAGATAATGCTCTGGGAGAAATTATTAGTATAGGTAACAATTTTCTTCATAGAAAAAATTTGATTTAAAAAATTTTATTTGTCAAGGGTCTTAATCACAACCACATGCGCATAAGCCAATTATGTGATAAAGGTTACTTTGTAAATTTTAGGAATGATAAGTGCATAGTACACAGTTCCAATGAAGAGTCTATTCATTCTGCACATAGGCAAGAGAATGTATACACACTAAATATAGAAGAACTTAGGAGCCACGATCTACCTTGCCTTAGTGAAATGGAAGATCATTCTAGGTGTGTTATAGAAGGTTAGTACATTGTAACCTTAAGAACCTATGAAAACTCTTTAGGAAAATATTAATTAAGGATCTACCAGAGCATATATTTGATTATTAAAAAGTGTGTGATCCTTGTCAATATGGAAAGAAACATAAATCATGTTTTAAGTCAGTTGGTAAAGTCTCAACCACTGATGCATTACTGTGTGTGCATATGGATCTTTTTGGTCCAATATAAATTGGAAGCATTTGAGGAAAATATTATGTATTTGACTTAGTTATTGATTACTCTACATTTACATAGGTTTATTTTCTAGAAAATAATTCTGAAGCTTTTTCTTATTTCAAAAGTTTTAAATCCCAAGTTGAAAATGAGAAAAACTTTCCTTAGATAACTATTCATAGTGATCATGGAGTAGAATTTCAAATTTCTGATTTTCAAACCTTTTGTGGTAGAAAAGGAGTTACTCATAACTTATCATCACCCAGATCACCTCAACAAAATGGTGTTTTTGAACGATGAAATATAAATCTTCAAAGAGATAACAAGAACCATGTTGAGTGAGTATTCTGTAGCCAATCATTTTTGGGCTGATGTTGTAAGTACTGATTGTTATACTATAAATCAAATTTTAATTAATCATTTTCTTTATAAAAATCATTATGAGTTATGTAATGGTAAAAAATCTAGACTTTCCTACTTCCAGGTTTTTGGTTGCAAGGTATTCCTTCTGAATACTGAAGATAATCTACAGAAATTCGCACCAAAATCTCATGAAGGAATTTTCTTAGACTACTCTACAACTTCAAAGTCTTAAGAGTTTTCAATAAAAACACTTGTACTATTGAAGAAACAGTACACGTCAAATTTTATGAAACTGATATTTTTTTAAACAACCACAGTAGACTTCTTAGAATGTGTTTTAAAAAACTGATTATCACCCTTGATTGAAGATATTTCTGATAAGTAAAATGTCTAAGAAGATATTTCTAAAACATTTACCATAGAAGATTTCCTATTTTACATTGATGAACATGTTTTACAAAACCCAAATCAGTTGTTTCCTAAGAATCATCCTAGTGATAGTATCATTGGTGATGTAAATCAACCCATAAGGGAAATAAGTTCCTTAATAAATGAAGTTGAACATCTAGCAGTTCATTCCCAATTAGAACCAAAAATAATTGATGAAGTTTTAGGTGATGATGATTGGATAAATTCTATGCAAGATGAACTAAATGAATTTGAAAGGAATAAAGTCTGGACCATGGTTGAAAGAACAAAGGAAACTTCTACTATTGGAGTAAAAAGGGTTTTTAGAATTATGTGTGATTAAAATGGAATCATTGTAAGAAATAAAGCTAGATTGGTTGCTAAAGGCTATAATCAACAAGAAGGAATAGGCTATGAAGGAACTAATCCTCCAGTATCCATACTTGAATCTATTAGTATTTTACATTTCATTGCAACATTATCCAATTTCGAACTTTTTAAAATGGATGTTAAATGTGTTTTCTTTAATGGTTATGTTAAAGATAATGTTTTTGTTGAACAACCTCCTAGTTTTGAATATACAAAACATCCTGAACATGTTTTCAAACATACCAAATCTTTTTATGGACTTAATCAAGCCTCTTGATCTTGGTATGAGAGACTTACTATATTTTTTCTTCAAATCAATTATGTTAAGGGAAATGTTGATAAAACCATTTCTGTAAAAAAATATAACAAAAATGTCTTGATTGTTCAAATTTATGTTGATGAAATTATATTTGGTTCAACTCAGCAATCTTTAACTGATTCCTTTGTGGATCTAATGAAATATGTGTTTGAAATGAGTATGAAGGGTGATTTATCATTTTCCCTTGGTTTTAAAATTTCTCAAATACCAGAAGACATATTTATATCCCAACATAAGTTTATTAAATATCTTCTTAAAAATTATGGATATGAAAACAGTAAGAGTATAAGTACTGCCATTGGTACCTTAGATTCACTTGATCTAGATGAAGCTATGAAACTAGTAGACCAAATGTCTTTTAGAGGTATGATATGAAGTCTACATTACATGATAGCTAGTCATCTAGACTTAATGTTTTCTCAATGCTTTTGTGAATGATATCAATCGAATCCTATGGAATCTCATTTAAATGCACCGAAAATATTTTTTCACTATATAAATGGAACCATAGATCTTGGACTCTTTTATAATTCTGGAAATGATTATGATTTGATATTTTTTCAGATGATGACTTTGGTGGATGTAAAGTGGAATGGAAAAGTACATCTAGAAATTGTCATTTCTTAAAATATTCATTAGCTTCATGGTCATCAAAAAAGCAACACTCAGTAGCACTTTCCACTACTAAAGCTGAATATGTAGCAGCTGGGAGTTGTTGTGCTCATGTTTGATGGATACAACAGACACTAACAGACTATGGTATGAGTTTTAGAAAAAAAAAACAAATTATGTGGGAAAATACTCATGTCATTTCTTTAAGAAAAAACCATGCACATGACTCTCATGAAAAACACATAGATATTAGTTATCTCTTTATTAGGGATCACAAACAAAAAAGGAGATATCATTCGTCAATTTATTAGAACTCTAGATCAAGATGCTGATATTTTCACAAAATCTTACACTCTGATAGATTTAAATACATTAAATAGAACTTAGGAATGATGACCATAATGTAATATTCCATGATAACTTCTTGTTGAAAACAATCACCTAACAGTAATAAACTTCTTTTTCATAGGGGGAGTAAATTTTTTTGATGTCTAAAATTTTTCGTAGTCTATCATTTTCTAAATTTTAGAAATGAATATTTTCTAAATATTCATAATGAAGTTTTTATAAATTTTCATAATGATGATTTTATAATTTTTCATAATGAAGATTTTCAAAATTTTTGTAATGAAGTTTTTTTAAATTTTCTTAATAAATATTTTCAAAATTTTCATAATGATGTTTTTCTAAAAAAAATTCGTAGTCAGTTTTTGAAAAATTTTCACAATAAATTTTTTAGAATATAATGTTATTTAGAAATAATTTTTCCTTAATAGGAATAATCTTCCTATAAATCCGAAGGGTATGATTCTTTATTGTGTTTTTGTAATCATCCTTTACTTGTTGGTATTTTCATTTAGTTTTTTTAAAATATTTTGGATACTGTTTTCATTAAATCTGAATGGGTTTCTTTAAAAAACCTCAAAACGATTGGATCCATGATTTTCATTTGTAGCTGTCATTTCAACTATCAGATCTGATTATAAAGCAATTCAGCCATTGGATTGAGTATGGAAGCTGAATTGTTTCTTCTAACACCTATATGAAGGACCCTCGTTGGTTTCCACAAATTGAAACTACATCCTTCGCATGCTAAATCCCTACCCTTATACTTAAGATCGTTCCAAACCTCTCAGGTCTTTCTCAACTCCAAATGACTGTCGAAGTATCTTCTCAGAAAGACATGTCAACTATGAAGCTGATTTCTAAATGGTAGATATACAGAGAAAGGTTGGTTCATACAAATTTCGTTTCTATGTATGATTCTATAATCTCCAAGAACTTCAAACTAAATATATTTGAAAGTGTTTGCGAATCAAAACTAAGAGCTCAGGATCTTGTATATCTGGATATTTTATTGGAGTTCTATGAGTCAACAATATTTTTCATTCAAGAAGGAAATGAAAAGATTTCTTTCATGATCTATGGGAGGACTTATCATCTTTCATACACAAAGGCATCTAGTTTAATTTGAGTTCCTTTGAGGGTGAGGAAGAGTTATGCTCACATAAGTTGTCGAATGTCCAAGGAGGTTTTTTTTACGGTGAAGGCTGTGGAATGCCTCAGTCTTTTAGATGTAAAGAATCTGAAAATTGTTCACTTTTCTATAAATTATCAGATTCTTGAATTATGGGTTCAAGGTTTCATTATTCTGAGAAAAGGGGTCAAGCGCACTTTGAAGAACAGTAACATGTATATCATGGATTTCTTGGTAAATATAATAAATATCAACTTCATTGAGTATATTTTGATTACAATTGAGAATATAAAGAATGGAAATATTATGGCTTATATTATCATATATCCGGCCATTCTCTCAAATCCGATTGTTTAGTGTCTAGAATCCTTCAAAATACCATGTTGTTCTAAGCCTAGAAATTTCAAATTTATACTGGTTAGTGATGATACATTGAAGAGGATGAAAGTAGTTTTTTCTAAAGAATCTGGAGAATTATTTGACTTTCCAGAAGAAGAATTTAAATCTATTACGAAGAAATGTTAGGTGGTTGAACCCTCTAAAAAGGGTGGAAGGAAGAGGAAGCTGAAGGAAGTAAAAGAGAAAGAAAAATTCCCAAAGGCTAAAGAAACCCAATCTGCACCCCCAAATCCTAAGAAGAATAAAGAATATCTGGATGAGGTAAAAGCTAAGTGGATGACAAGAAGAACATTAAAGATGGGGAGAACAAGTTTTTCCTAGACCATAATGAAGAAAAATATCTAAAGGAGATAACAGCTGAGTTTCTAGAAAGGGAAGATAAAGAAAAGAAGCAAAAAAAGATGATGACTGAAGCAGATATTGTGCAATCTCTTCTGAAGCCTACGGAGAAAGACTCCAAAAATATTCTAGGACCACAATAATTTTTAGTTGAAGCATTACCTGAGACTCCGGGAAAGAAATTTGTCACTCTGAAAAAAGATCAAGGACAAAATGTGGAGGAAGAAGAAGAGGAAGAAGAATAAATTGGTGATACTGAAGATCTCATCAAGCAAGTAAAAAATTTTCATGATAAGGAAAGTCCATCTGAGAAGCCTTCAATCTAATCTTTTGAAGTAGAATCTTCAATTCATGCTACCCCTAGGAAAAATGAGAAAGGTGAGGATGGCATGGTTGAAGATGAAGTGAATAAGCTATGTGAAAAAGAACATTTTAGTCATGATTTCATTCATCCAGAAGATGCTAAGGAAAGAGATGAGAAGGAAGAGGTAAAGGGAGACAAAATTGTTCAACTATTAGATAGGGAACATATATATCCTAACCAATATGAAGTCATTCTGAAGCCTAACAAAAGAAAATAGGTGGTTGTTGATACACCTAGAAAAGATGTTGTGAAGAAGAAAAAAGTTGGTGAATCATCAAAGAGGTAGGCAGTTTAAATAAAGAAAGAAGCCTTACCAAGTGTAGTCTCAGATTCGGAATCACCATCCCTTGGACCTGATTTCATAGTCCAGTCCTTGAAGAATCTTGTTGGCACTATCCATATATATCACAGTATATATTCGAGATGTCAGATGCTTTAACACACCCTAAATCAAAAATCTGATTCAGTGTCCATAGTGATGGACATGTGTATCGAGCTTGAAGATGATTTCAAAACATTTTTAATTAAATATGAATCCCACAAAAGTTCATGTTAGAATATTACTATTTGGTCAAGGAAAACCATAGAGGACATGATAATTCATGATGAGTTCCAAGATAGTGTTAAGGAGGCATTTGACACCAAATATGTGAAGATCATGGATATCACAAACAATTTTAAAGAAAAGCTGACTTTGGAATAGAATTCTCAGATTCAAGAAGTGAAGGATTTGAATGGGAAGTAATATTCAGTTTCCCAGATATGGAAGGGAGAAAGAGATCTCAGGATTGAGATTGAAGAGAAGCTAGTAAGGAAAGAAGAATCATTGAAGGCTCAGGCTGAAATCCTTAAGGACCAGGAAGAAAAGATCAAATCCATAGAGAAGAAAGCAGAGGATTAGGTTCAACTACTTAAGCATGTAGATGAAGATCATAAAGAAAACAAAAAGATGAAAAAAATAGTTAAGAATCTGATTCCCAAAGAAAATGAAGGATAACATTTTATAAATCCAATATTTTGTTGTATTTTCCTTGATGTAGAAATTCTTTCTAATCGTAATGAAATTTTGGGTTTCCCTTTATATATTTTGTTGTATAGAACTAATATTTCAGGTACCATATTTTCTTTTCCATTTTCAATATTTCATTTTGAAAATCACAAAGGGGAAAAAGGAAAAAAGAATACTATGAGAAGAACAAATTTCCCTAAGTAAGGGGGATTTCATTTAAGGGAGAGTCCTTATCCAAAAAATTTTCGTATACAATAAAATTCTATGTCTCATTCCAGAAATCTAGAATACAATATTTAGTGTGTTCAAAGCCTAAGTGGGAGTTAGTCATATACATCATTTCCCCAGTATTAAGGGAGATATGTTTTACTTTCAAAGTCTACAAAAATTTTTTCTAGGTCCTTATATTATTTTTCATAAGGATGTTTGTGCTTTCCAAAAAGGGGAGATTGTTGAGTAAATAAAGATTCCTTATGACTTTACCATTCCTTCATGGTTGGGGGAGATTCTTAGTCAATAAGGTTTCCTTATGAATTTTACATTCCTTATTTTTTGGAAAATCATGACCACCTAATCATAAGAATATTTTTTTGATGTTTTATCTTTATAAGAAAAATTTTCCTTCCACAAAGAAATTTATCATTACCATGTTTTCATTGTTCATATTCTAATTATAAAATTTGGTTTCATATAAAAAACCTCAGAATCATATATATATACATATTCATAAAGTATTCAGTTTTTAGGATCCAAATTCAGGTTCTGATTTCTCTAAATTCAGACTCCGAACTCTTAGGAGTTCTGACTCTGAGTTCTCTGAATTCAGACTCCAATCTCTTATGAGTTCTGAATCCGAGTTCTATGAATCCAGTCTTTGTACTCTTATGAGTTCTGACTCCGAATTCCCTGAATTTAGACTCTGAACATTCTGAATTCAGTTTCGGAATTCTCTAATTTCAGACTCCATGTTCTCTGAATTCAGAATCTGAATTTTAATGAATTCAGACCCCAAACATTGTAATTTCAAACTCTGAGTTCTATTGACTTCAGAATCTGAATTTCCTTGAAATTCAAACTCCATAATTCTATAGAATTCTAGTTTGGAAATCATTTGAATACAGAATCCAAATATCTATGTGTTATAGACATCGAATATGGTTTTCAGTTAGAATCCGAACATTCATTTTTCCTTACATTCAAAAAAACAAATATGGATAAACAATCATATTTTTTCTTACTCATGTTTTGGTTTTAAAATGATGTCGTGCATTCAGTTACTAAATAAATTCTATTTGAATGACATGGGTAAATGAACCTCTGAAATTCAAGTAGAAATTTGACAATTGGAGGATGGATTCGACCGTTGAGAAGGTGTTTATAAATAGGAGATCATTTGAATGAGCTCAATAATATTATAAGACTCTAGAGATTACATGCTGCAGAAGTAATTTCTAGAGAAAGACACTCATGCTTTGTGTGTAATAAACATCTTGTTCAGAATTATTTCGTGCAACTCTGAATGGTGATGAGTACATTTGAGGGCTTCCATGGATAAGAAGACAGACGTGCTGAATACCTTATTGTTCGAGGAATTCCTTGATTAGGAAGACATAGGTTCCAACTACCTTGAAGGTGAGGGCTTGTGGGGATAGAAATACAGAATCTGATCTTCATATCAAGGCCTTACCCTGGTGTGTGGAAGACAATATTTTTGAAAGTATAAATCAAGGGACCTTTTCTCATGGTTTTTGGATACCCTTCTCTTTGGGTTAAAATATTTATTACTTGTTACTTGTATTTTTTCATGTTTTCTGCTGCATTTTGATAACTGAGGAAAGTATAAAAATCTTATACATTCTTACACTTTTACTCTGATTAGTGAGATTCTATACTCTCAATCGTAGAATATTTGTCTTTGTAAACTATTGTCAACATTCATTTCTGGAACCAAATTTCCGGAATCAAGCCAGTTTGTAGAACTTAGAGGTCTTGTGAATTTATCCTATTTAACCTTATTAAACATTGTCATCTTTAAAAGTTCCAAAGTAATTTTTTAAAATATACAATTCAACCCCCTCTTGTATATTTAGCATCTACATCATTATGTACTATAATCAGTATCATTAATTATTTTTATCCTACCATTAATATCAGAGGAGGTCTCTGAAATACTTATATTCACATATAAGTTTTTTTTCTCAAGTTTTCATTGTTCTATATTTTCCATTCTTAGGATATTTTTATCCCTGTTTACAAACATTTATTGCTAAAAAGTTTTTGTGGAAAGATATTTTCTCTTAAGATGGTAGGAAATAATGTTGGTTCCATTGACAACCTAAATCTAACTAGACCACTAATTTTAAATGAGAATGATTGCGAATTTTGGAGAGATCGCATGATGAAAATCATTATCAATACTAGAGTAAACAATTTTGTAATGCTTTCTAGAGGATATAAAATCCCTGAAAAGGAAGTTAATACATTCACCAATAATGAAAAGCATGAATATCAACTGAATTATAAGGTATGTAATAATTTTCTATGTTTTATGACTAGAAATATATATAGCCAATTTTCATCATGTGAAGAAGAAAATTTTATTTGGAAGAAGCATTAAGTTACTCACTTTGGAACTTCCAAAGTTATTGAAATTATAAGAGCCATGCTCAGAGATGAATATCTTGGTTTATGCTTTCCTTATGGGGAACCCATTTGTATGGTGAAAAAAAGATTCATGAATATTGTTAATAGTTTTCAATCCATGGGTGAGAAAGGATTAGATGATGAATCTATTGTGAACAAAATCATAGGCATAATGCCCAATGAGTGATATTCAAAGAGAATAGTTATTGATGAAAATAGAAAGGTAGCTCAGATTTCTCTAGATGAACTTTTTAGAACTATTATTCCACATGAATCTATAATGAAGTGATATGCTGATAATGTTAAGAAGAATAATGGGAATGGCAGTGTTTCTTTTAAAACAACTTCAAATCAAATGAAAATCAAGACTCTAGAGAGAGTTACAATATCTATGTCTGATAAGGTTGTTATACAATCTGAATCCAGTGGAAGTGAATCTTCAGAAAATGAATTATCCAATCATTCTCGAAGGATGAACAAGATTGTCGGACAGAATAACTTTCAATCCAGATAAAAGAAGAAAGAATGAAAGGATAAGAAAGACTCTGAAGTCACTTGTTATGAATGCAAGAGATATGGACATATAAGGCCTAATTGTAATATGATTAAGAGAAAGGAATGAAAGAAAAAGCATTCTAAGAGAAACAGAAAGAAGTATTACAAAGCTATAGCTAAGAAGGTCTTGAAAGCTAATGACATATAGAGTGCCAGTGGTGGAGACTCTTTCGATGAATCATCAGATTAAGAATCTTCTGGATAGAAGAATCTTGGTTTAATAGCTAGACTACCAATTGAAAATCATTGTTTAATGTCTAAGGTGAACAATATTGAAGCTATCACCAATGTATCTCTAAATAGTAATAGTAAATATTTTGAATCTTCAGATCAAGAATCTTCTTCTACTGAGGGTGATACTTTACCTACCTATGAAGAAGTTTCATGGTTTTCTAAGCTCCATGAAATTTAGAATTCAAAACTCAAGAAAAATCATGATAAGGAATATTTTAGGAATATTATTCTTATGAAAAAAATATAAGATATTCCTTAAGATCTTGATAAGAAAACACTTGATTTTGAAACTATTTCAAAAAATCTAGAGGAAGTAAATACAGAGAAGGATAAACTTTCTAACGTTCTAGCAAATTTTATTTCTAAGCAAAATGTTTTCGAGCCTAATTCTAGTTCCAAATCAAATGTTTTGGAAGTAAAGAACATAGTTATTAGATGAAAATCTTAAATATTATTCTTAAGGAAGTGTTTTTCAAACTTTACGTTTGGAACGGAAAATTTTGATAAGATATATTCTCAAATCTATCCTCTAAGGAATAGTTCAAGTTTAAGTTATACTAGGTCAAAATTGATTTTTAGTAGCAATTATTTTTTTCTCAATGTGCTCCATTCACCACTAAGTGTCAGTGTGGTGGGAATTGGGAAAAAAATTGTACCATAAACAAAACCCAATCCTTAGGATTTCACAAGGATAATTTTTCTATGAAAATGTGGATTAAATAAAATTTTCATTCTAATGTTTTTGAATCCAAGAATGTTTGGTTTTTGAATGTCTAACATTCTTATTTTCAATAAAATAAGTAATGTACCAACCAAAATACTTGGTACATGGATAGTGGATGTTCCCGGCATATGACTGGTAACCAAAAAATCTTTGAAAGTATTTTAAGGATGAAAGGAGGAAAAGTAACTTTCGGAGATAATGCTCAGGGAGAAATTATTGGTATCTGTAACATTGTTCTTCTTGGAAAAACATTGATTTCGAATGTTTTTTTTGTTAAGGGTCTTAAGCAGAACCTCGTTAGCATAACTCAATTATGTTATGAAGGTTACCTTGTGATTTTTAGCAATGATAAGTGATTAGTACACATTTCTAATGAAGAGTTTATTCTTTCTGCACATAGGCAAGAGAATGTATATACACTAAACATAGAATACCTTATTAGAAAAGATATACCTTTCCATAGTTCCATGGAAGACCATTCTTGGTTTTGTTATAGAAGGTCATGAAACTGTATCCTTAGGAACCTATGAAAACACTCTATGAAAAGATTATTTAAGGATCTATCGAAGCATAGATTTGATTCTCCGAAATTTTTTGATCCTTGTTAATATGGAAAGAAACATAAATCATGATTTAATTCAGTCTGTGAAGTCTCAACCACTGATGCATTACAGTTAGTGCATATGGAACTTTTTGGTCCAATATAAACTGGAATCATTGGAGGAAAATATTCAGTATTTTTCTTAGTTGATGATTACAGTAGATTTATGAGGGTCTATTTTCTAGTGAGGAAGTCTGGATATTTTTCTTATATCAATAGTTTTAGATCCCAGGATGAAAATGAGTGAAAAATTCATTTGATAACTACTCATAGTGATCATGGAGGATAATTTTAAAATTCATATTTTAAATCCATTTATAGTAGAAAAGTCATTACTCATAACTTCTCAGCACTCAGAACGCCTCAAAAAATGGTTTTTTTGAAAGAAGAAATAGAATTCTTCAAGAGATAACAAGAACCATGTTGAGTGAGTATTCTAAAGCCGAACATTTTTGGGATGAAGCTGTAAGTACTACTTTTTATACTATAAATTGAGTTTTGATTAGAACTTTTCTTAATAAAACATTTTATGAGTAATGGAATGGTAGAAAACCTAGAATTTCCTACTTCATGGTTTTTGGTTACAAGGGATTTATTCTGAATACAATAGATAATATACCCAAATTCACACCAAAATATGATGAATGAATTTTCTTAAGCTACTCCACAACTTCTAAGGATTATTGTGTTTTCATCAAAAACCCTTATACTCTTGAAGAAACAGTACATGTCAAATTTGATAAAACTGATCCTTTTGATTTTAAAAAACCTCAACCTACATATTCAGATGTGTTTTCAAAAACTGATTATCAACCCTTGATAGAAGATCCTTTTGATAAAAAATATGCCCAAGAAATTTTTTTTAACATTTACCCAAGAAGATTTCCTATCTTATGTTTATGAACATGTTTTACAAAACCCAAATCAGTTGTTTCTTAAGAATCATCCAAAGTGATAGTATAATTGGTGATGTAAATAAAGCTGTAAGGACTTGATGTTTCCTATGAAATGAAGTATAATATCTAACAGTTCATCCCAACTAGAACCAAAAAACACTGATGAAGCTTTTGGTGATGATGATTGGATAAAAAATATGAAAGATGAACTAAATGAATTCTTAAGGAATAAAGTGTGGACCTTGGTTGAAATAACTAACGAAACATCTATTATTGGAGTAAAATGGGTTTTCAGAAATAAGTGTGATGAAAATGCAATCATTGTATAAAATAAAGATATATTGGTTTCTAAAGGCTATAATCAACAAGAAGGTATAGACTATGAAGAAACCTATTCTCTAGTAGCTAGACTTGAATCTATTCATATTTTACTAGCCTTTGCCACATTCTTCAATTATAAAGTTTTTCAAATGGATGTTAAATGTGATTTCCTTAATGGTTATGTTCAAGAGGATGTTTTTGTTGAACAACCTCCTGGTATTGAAGATACAAAACATCCTGAAAATGTTTTCAAACTTAACAAAGATTTGTATTGACTTAAGAAATTTCCTTGAGCTAGGTATGATAGACTTACAATATTTTTTCATCAAAATAATTATGTTAAGGGAAATGATGATCGAACCCTTTTTTATAAAAAAAGATAAGAAAATGTTTTGATTTTCCAAATTTAGGTTGATGATGTTATATTTGGTTCAAATTAGAAATCTTTAACTAATTTCTTTGTAGATCTAATGAAATCTATGTATGAAATGAGTATGATGGGTGAGTTAAAATATTTCCTTAGTTTCAAAATTTCTCAAAAACTAGAAGGAATCTATATATCCAAACATAAGAATATTAAAGATCTTATTAAAAAAGTATGGGTATGAAAACACTAAAAGTATAAGTACTTATAATGGTACCTCAAATTCACTAGATTTAGATGAAGCTGGGAAACGAGTAGATCAAACATATTTTAGATGTTTGATAGAAGGTCTACTTTACTTGATACCTATTCATCCAAAATTTATGTCTTCAGTATGCTTATGTTCAAGATATAAATCCAATTTTTAGAATCTCATTTAAAGGTTGTGAAGAAAATATTTTTCAACTTAAAGGGAACGATTGATCATGGACTCTTTTATACAATGGGAAATGATTTTGTTTTGAAAAGTGTTTCAGATGATGAATTTGGTGGATGTAGAATGGATAGGAAAAGTACATCTGGAACATGTAATTTCTTAGGACATTCATTAGTTTCATGGTCATTCAAAAAGCAACACTCAGTATCACTTTCAACTGTTGAAGCTCAATATGTAGCAGCTGGAAGTTGTTGTGCTCAAGTGTTGTAGATGAAACACAAACTCACGGACTATGGTATGAGTCTTAATAAACACAAATTATGTGTGATAATACTATTGGCCATGCTTTGTGAAAAAACCATTCACATAAATCTTGTGCAAAACTCATAGATATTATGCATCACTTTCTTAGGGATCACACACAAAAAAGAGATATAATTCTTCAATTTATCGGAACTCAAGATCTACATGGTGATATTTTAACAAAATCACTACCCTCTGATAGATTTGAATACATTAAACAAAAGTTATGAACGATAACCATAAGGTAATATTCCTTGTTAACTTCCTGATTAATCCAATCTCCTTACACTAATAAAATATTTTTCATAGGTGGGTATATCTGTTTCATGTCTAAAATATTTCATAGCCTACAATTTTGTAAATTTTTGTAATGATGATTTTCTAAATATTCATAATCATGATTTTCTAAATTTTCATAATAATGATTTTCTAAATTTTAATAATTAAGATTTTCTAAATTTTCATCATGACGTTTTTCTAAAAAAACTCATAGTCATCTTTTCTAAATTTTTTGTAATCAAATTTTCAGAATCTAAAGTTATTCAAGAAGAATTGTTCCTCACTACAAATAATCTTCCTAGATATCAGAAAGGCATGATTCTATCTTGTGTTTTCATAATCATCTTTTACTAGTTGTTATTTTCATTTAATTTTTTAAAATTTTTCAGATTATATTTTCTTTAAATCTGAATGATCATCTTTAAACATCCTTAAAAGATCATATCCATGATTTTTTTGTGGCTATCATTTCAACTGTCACATCTGATCAGAATGATTTTCTTGCACTGGATTGATTGTGGAAGCTGAACTGTGACTTCTAATACCTATATAAAGGACCCCTTATCATTGTACCAAATCAAAACTAAAGCCTTCGTGTGCTGAAGCCTTAAACTTCTACTTATTCCCATTCCGAACTTCTCAGATATTTCTCAACTAAGAATGTCTGACAAAGTATCTTCTCAGAAAGACTTGTCAACTATCAAGCCTATTTAAGAATGGATGATATTCAGAGAAAGGTTGGTTCACTCAAATTTATTTTCTATGTATGATATATAATCTCAAAGAATGTCAAACTAAATGGATGGGAGAGTTTTTTCATATCGAAACTAGGAGCTCAGGATATAATATATCCGGACTTGTTAGTTGAGTTCTATGAGTCAGCAAGATTTTTCAAGGAAGAAGGGAAAAAATGTTTTCATTCAAGAGATATGGGAATACTTATGCTCTTGGTTACACTAAGGAAGCTAGTTTAATTGGAGTTCCTTATGAGGGTGAGGTAGAGTTCTGTTCACAAAAGTTGACGGATATCCAAGGAAGCCTTGTTAAGGTGAATTCTATAGAATGCATTAGTCTTTAAAATGTAAAGACTCCGAAAATTGTTCACTTATCTACAAATTATCGGATTCTTGAATTATGGGTTCAAGGTTTCATCATTCCGAGAAAAGGGTAAAAGGAAACTTTGAAGAAGAGTGACATGTATATCCTGGATTTCATGTTAAATCTATAGAAGATCAACCTGGATAAGAATATTTTGATAAAAATTGAGAATATAAAGAATGGAAATCTAAAGGCTTAGATTATCATATATCCATCCATTCTCTCAAAGATGATTTTTCGGTGTCTAGAATACATCAAAAAACCTGATGTTTTAAGCCTAGAAATTTCAAAGTCATACTGGTTAGTGATGATACTTTGAGAAGGATGAAAGTATGTTTTTCTAAAGAATCTGGAGAATTATATGACATTCTAGAAGAGGATGTGGAATCTATTCTAAAGAAACTAGTGGTGGTTGAACCCTCTAAAAAATGAGGAAGGAAGAGGAAGATGAAGGAAGTAGAAGATAATGAAAAATCCAAAAAGGCTACAGAAAACCAATTTTCACCACCAATGCCTAAGAAGAAAAAATCCTTTTTGGATGAGATAGTAGCTATGTGGAGTGAGGACAAGAAGAACATGAAATAAGGGGATCCCAAGAGTGACCTAGACCCTGCTGATACAAAATCTCTAAAGGATAAGACAGCTGAGTATCAAGAAAGGGGAGAGAAAGAAAAGAAGAAAAAGAATAAGATGACTGAAGGAGAGATTGTGCAATATCTTGTGAAGGATTCTGAGAAAGCCTCCGAAAATATTCAAGTACCGCATTCATTCATAGTTTAAGATTTACCTGAGATTCTGGGAATGATATTTGTGACTCTGAAAAAGTCCAAGTAAAAATAGTGGAGAAAGAAGAAGTGGAAGATGAAGGCAGTTGTGATACTGTAGATCTCATCAAGCAAGTAAATGATTTTCATGAGAAGGAATGTCCTTCTGAGAATCTTTCAATCGAAACTTCTAAAGAAGAATCTTCAAATATATATACCCCTAGGAAAGATGAGAATGACGAATATGACAAAGTTGAAGAAGAATTTAATGAGCTATCTAAATAAGAAACTTCTAATCAAGATATCATTCATCCATAAGATGCTAAGGCAAGAGTTGTGAAGGAAGAGATAGGGGAAGAAAAAATTGTTCAACTATCTGATAGTGAATATATATATCCTAAACAAGAAGAAGTCATTTCAAAGCCTAATATGGGAAAACAGGTCATTGTTGATATACATAGTAAATCTGCTATGAAGAAGGAACAAGTTGCTGATTCATCGAAGAGGAAGGTAGTTGAAATAGAGAATGAAGCCTCACCAAGTGATGTCTCATATTTGTATTCATCATCCCTTGGACATGATTTCATAGTCCAAACCATGAAGAAGGTTTTTGGCACTATCCCTATATTTAGAGGTATAGATTCAAGATACCAGATGCTTCAACACACCCTAAATCAATAATTGAATTCAGTGTCCATGGTGATGGACAAGTGTGTTGAGCTTGAAGGTGATTTCAAAACATTTTTCATTAACTACCAATCCCACAAAATATCATTTAAGAAGATGAATGGTTGGTCAAAGAAAACCATAGATCATATAATAATTCTTGATGAGTTCCAAGATAGTGTCAAGGAGGCATTTGACACTGAAGATGTGAAGATCAAGGATCTCACAATCAGTTTTGAAGAAAATATGACTCTAGAATAGAATTCTCAGATTCAAGAAGTGAAGGATTTGAATGAGAAGCTATATTCAGTTTCCCAGAGTTGGAAAAGAGAATGATATCTCGGGATTGAGATTGATGAGAAGCTAGAAAATCAAGAATAATCCATGATGGATCAGGCTGAAATCCTTAAGGCTGAGGTAGAAAAGATCAATGCTTAAGAGAAGAAAGCAGAGGATCCGGATCAGCTTCTTAAGCGTGTAGAGGAAGATCATAAAGAACTCAAGAAGCTGAAAACAATAGTGAAGAAGCTGATGCCCAAGGAAAAGTAAGGATAACCTTTTTTAAATCCTATCTTTTGTTGTATTTTCCTTGATGTAAAAATTATTTCTAATCGTACTGAAATTTTGGGTTTCCCATAATATATTTTGTTATCTAGTACTAATATTTCAGGTATCATATTTTCTTTTTCATTACTTGTATTTATTTTTGAAAATAACAATGGGGAGAATGGAGAAAATAATACTTTGAAAAGAACAAATTTCACTATGTATGGAGGAGTTTATCTAAGGGGGGTTCCTTATCAAAAAATATTTCCATATGCAATAAAATTCATTGTCTCATTATGGAAATCTAGATACGATCCTTTGTGTGTTCAAAACATAAGGGGAGTTAGTCATATACATAATTACCCATGTGTTAAGGGACATACGTTTTACATTCAAAGTCCTGAAAAATATTTTCTATGTCTTTATATTCTTTTTCATAAGGATATTTGTTCTCTCCAAAAAGGGGGAGATTGTTAAGTCAATAAGTTTTTCTTATGACTTTTCCATTCCTTCATGTCTGGGGGAGATTTTCAATTTAATAAGGATTACATTTTACTTTTCCATTCCTTTTTGTTTTGAAAATTACAAACACCGTATCTGAAGGAAAATTTCATTTTCATATGTTTTATCTTCATAAGGAAAATTTTCCTTCCCCGAGGAAATTTATCCTTACCATGTTTTCATTGTTCATATTCTAAGTATAAAATTAGGTTTCATATCTAAAACCTCATAGTCATATATATACATTTATAAAAAGAATTCTGTTTTCATATTACGAATTTAGGTTCTGATTTCTATGAATTTGGACGCCGAACTCTTATGAGTTCTGATTTCGAGTTCTCTGATTTCAAACTCTGAACTCTTATGAGTTTTGACACCGATTTCTCTAAATTCATACTACGATCTCTTATGAGTTATGAATATGAATTCTCTAAATTCAGACTCTGAACTTTCAGAATTTAGATTCCAAATTCTCTGATTTTAGACTCTGAGTTCTCTGAATTCAGATTCCAAATTCTAATGAATTCAGACTCTGAAATTTATAATTCCAGACATCGAATTATACTGAATTCATACACTGAATTTTCTTGATATTAAGACTCCATAAATCTTTAGAATTCAGTTTCTGAATTCCATTGAATTCAAAATTAGAATATCTATGTGTTATAGACACCAAATATGGTTTTTTGTTAGACTCCATACTTTTATTTTTCATTACATTCTGAAAAATAAATTTGGTTTAACAATCATATTATTTCATACTCTTGTTTTGGTTATAAAATGATGTCATGCATTCGGTTACTAACGAACCACAGTTTGAGTGACATGTGTATAGGTCCCTCCAAAATTCAAGGAGAAATATGACTGTTGGAGGAGGGATTTGACCATTGAGAATGTATCTATAAATTGGAGCTCATTTGAATGAGTTCAATATTGTTCTACGACTCTATAGATTACATGATGCAAAAGTTATTTCTAGAGAGAGAATCTAATTATTTGTGTGTACCAAACGTCTTGTTCAGAATTGCTTCATTCGAATCTGAATGTTACTGAGTACATTCGAGGGATTTCACGGATTGTAAGACAGAAGTGCCGACAACATTAGAGTTCGAGGACTTCCTTGTTGAGGAAGACAGAGGCGCATACTACATTGATGTTGAGGACCTGTAGGGATAACAAGATAGACTCTGATCTTCATATTGAGTTCTTACCCTAGTGTGGGTAAGACATAAATTCTTGAATGAATAAATCAAGGGACCTTTATCCAAGGTTTTTGGATACCGTTCTCTTTGGGTTAAAAGATTTAATACATGTTACTTTTATTCATTCAAGTTTTTTGCTGCATTTTGATAGAAGAGGAATGTATAACTATCTTATACATTCTTATACTTGTACTCTGATTAGTGATAATATATATTCTCTAAGGTAGATTCTTTATTTGTGTAAACTTTTGTTATGTTTCATTTCCAGAATCATATTTATGGAATCAGTCAAGTTTTTGGATCTTAGAGGTCTTGTGAATTTACCATGTTTAACCTTGTTAATCATTATCATCTTTAAACGTTTCGATGGAATTTTTTAAATTATACAATTCACCCCCTCTTATATATTGAGAATCTACATAATTAGATACTATTATTACTATCATTCATTATTTTGATCCTACAACTTTTCCATGTGAAAAATGTGTGTAAACATTCATCATTAAAAAAATAAAAAATCTGTTAATCACCTACCTCATAATTCCATCCCTCCCCTCCCCCCTTCACACCATTAATTACATATGAATCATTAAAAAACCTAAAGAAATAAAATCCTTAATTATCTCTCCAAATTATAGAATCATGTTGTCATAAATGTATCATAATAAAGATTTTGGTTCTAACATAAGAAATTTTCTTGATGAAGAGGCATTGTGTTCAGCTGAGCATTTTTCTTTTATTTATTATTCTAATTCTTTAAAATATTCCAAAAATTTTCATATATAGTAACACTAGTATCTAAAATATAATACAGATTTAATATTTTAATTTAATAACCTAATTCTATTTCCTCTTACATCAAATGGGATAAGAGATCATTATTCTTGATTACGGAGGACTATAGTATCATGAACCGATGTTAATTGTTTTCCATAATTATTTATCATGGGGTTTTATAATATATTATATAAAAAAATTATGATATTTTTAGCATATTTAAACTTATTTAGTTATTATATGACATATACATTCTTACTTTTCATTCTGTGGGGGATACAATAATATCACTCATTTTTACAATGGACAATCACCTCCCAAGGTGATGCGATTCATTTTTCACAAACGCTTTACAAGGAGGTTAGTAAGTATGAATTTCATGAATAATTGTGATATAAATGAAATAATTATGATAATTGAGGCTTATTTTGCATCCTTAAGGGATAATATATCATTTTCATTCTTAAACTAAAAATTGATAACATTATTTGTGCGTACATGTGGACTACTACCTCCATAATGTGAACAGACACCATTTTAATCACTATATTAAATTTATAATAAAAATAAGTATATTTAAAAGAATAAATATTGTATTTATTATGTTATGGTCATTATTTATGGTTAAATTATTACTTACATATATTATATAATGGATGTTGAATAATGGAAATGTTACTTATGTGTGTCTATTTCCTACTATATCCATGATTGTGACGTAGTTAATTACTCATAAAATTAATATATGATTCGTTTAAAAAGTATATTTGATGTATAAAAATGATATTGTGTCATAAATTTTATACTTTTTATGTTTAAATGATGATCACTTTGACAATATTAAAACTACCAAATTCATTTTTAACACATAAGAGTAATATCATCAAAACATCTAATGTAAACAGAATTCAATATGTAATTTTATATAACATGATAATGAGTGAAAAATCACATAATATACAATAATTTTTTTGAAAAATGTAAATAATTAATATAATATTATCATTAATTAAGATTAAGAATGTATTCGATAAATCAAACACGAGGTAATGTATTTTGCCTCATTTTTTAATTTTTTGAGCCATATTTGGATATTATAAGGATATATTATTTTATGAGGTGTATGTACATCCACATTGACATTATATATCATGAATTTCTCTATATAATTATATTTAATGATTTTTATTTATATTCATAAATGTAATTTAATATTTAGATGTTTCTACGGTGGTGATGAACCTCTTTAAAAACCCATCATTTGATTTTGTTTCCTTCAAACTCTCTTTATCTTCCATGTTCATGTTTCATTAAAAAAATTAAATGAATCTAACTATATTGGTATGATATTTTTATAAAATATTTTTTTCTATTTTAAATCTCATTCAAAATTTATAGTTAGGATTTCTCTAGAAATGGATAAATAAAGATTCTATTTTTATGTATACATCGACAATGAATTTTGCGGGCACGATAACCATTATTTAATGTTTTCTACATTTACAATCATTCATATTTTATTCAAAGAAAAACCCCTTGGACTTTTTCATGTATCTAATATACTGAACATGTGTCTTCTAAATTTAAAATCAATTTCAGGGTTGAAAATGGAATTTTAAAAGAAAATGGATCTTTAGAGAAATATTTCATCTGTTTTAAATTACTTCCCCATATATACACAGTGTAGAGACACAAAGATTTACGTACATGGACATTACATTACTTTTGCGGAATACTTAGTACATAAAAAAAACACACACACAAGGTTCTTAATAGTTTAGTGTCTTTGTAACTCGGAATATAATCTTCTAATCGTGGTGAAAGATATTCAACATCTCCCATAACGATCTTCCTTTTTTTTAACCTAAATCCATTCTTTATAACTTGGGAAAAAGAAAACATAAAAGGGTGAGCACAAATTCTCAGTAAGGGTAAACAAAAGAAATATCAATAACATAATTTTCATAAGAACATAACATTTCGGAAATCTTAACCTGCAAAAGAGAGCATAATTTCATAACATGGGATAAATCATAGTAGCGAAATGAAATCTCAATAATCATAACATAAAACCTGAAACTTTGTGTCATACACACATAATCATAGAGAATCATATCTTTTTAGTCAAGACACATTGCCAAGACTATTTTAGTGTACAAAGTCCATTTCTGAACCGAGTCACCCTCGTTTCAGTCCCGTTTCACTGAACCGGTAAAACCTACCGTTCCAGCCATGTCTATCTCATTAGATATAAAATATTTACCCAATGCATTGGAGAGAGATATAGGACCCACCCATCTCATAATGATACCATTCTTATTTGTGCCACAAAATATTAAATCATACATCATTGCATACCCCATGTAATAAAAATGGGAATCTTAAACATCGTGACCTCATAAAACAATTCATATAAGATAATGGAAATCATAAAAATAATTCCATCACAACATAATCAAATCAATGTAAAAATAAGGATAGAAACAGAACCCTATATTATCTTAGATGGAAAATAATTTTGATAAAACACTTGAACTCCATTTTTGAGGAAAATATCCTTTCTACTTCAAAAAAACTTTTCCATTTTTAACATGTCATAAAATTATAAACTAAAAGAAGTTGATTAAAAATAAACTTGAAATTTTGTAAAGTAAGATTTTTGGAAATAATTTTTTAAAAATCCATTCATGCCGTATAAGTTAAAAAAACATTCTTCGTACTTTTTTCGGAAAATTCAAAAGGTACCTCGTACGAAAAACGACAAAATATTCCATTCATATCCTTTACTAAAAACTCCCCGAAGGGTAAAAATGGATTTAAAAAGTTGTAGGTGGATGGAAATAATATTAAATATTGAGGAAACATGGATGTGGGTGATAAAATACACCCTAGTAAATTTCAAAGTATAAACAATCTTGGATAAAAATGAGATTGTGATATTTCCCTTACCTTAGGTCTGATTTGCTTCGTAAGTGTCTGAACCTCCTGTATAATGATTTAAATAATGTCATTGACTTATTACAGAATCATATTCAATGTTATTATATCATATATGGTTCACTTATGACTTTATATTACCCGTTCTTTTGTAAATTCATGTTAAAGTAGCGTTTTGGGTAAAATCGTCTCATTAGTCGTTCGTGTTTTAACTTGTAATTATTCATATGATTACTTAGATCATGATTACTTAATTACTGAATATAAAACATTATTTATATATAATATATATTCAGAATATACATATATATAATGGATCGATAAATGGAACGAAATACACCGTTCATGGAGACGGTAGGCCGTACGTACGCATGAACGTTGTTTTCGTTTCCTTATTGAATTGAGTGGAATTAAGTAGATGAAAAAATATATATACATAAATACAGTAGTATTATTATGTCATATATTTCATGACTACTTATTATATACACTTTATAACCATTCATGAATGGTTAACGTGGAGAATGAATCTCATCGCGTTGTGGAGACGGTAGTCCGTACGTACGCACGAGCGATGATATCATTCTCATGATTGTTGAATTGTATTTTAGTGTATGTATAATATTTAAGAATCAATATAACTTTACAATAATCATATATAGTTATTATTTACACCATTATACCCATCCAAGTACGGCGGTGGTGGAAAATAGATTACACCATGGCGTGGAGACGGTATTCTGTTCATACGCACGCGCGGTGATTTCATTTTCCGTAGGACGGATAGATGGTTAAATAGGGTTGTTTAATACTTATAATAACATATAAGTGTATGAGTGATACTTTTGTTATTACTTCATAATGATACAACTAAAGAATAAGAAGTTGAAGAAGAATGAAATTGGAATGGATCGGTAATGGATATTACCTCTTCTTTGAAGTGTTTATTTGAGACCTCCATTTAGGGCATTAAAATAGGTCTTTGAAGAAGACCAGAACCTCTAGTATGTTTCTAGGGAAGTGGAGAGAATAAATTCGCAGGGTTTGGCTGAGCTTGAAGTCTCAAAGTGGTGTGAGGAATAGAGGGAGGAGGTTCCCTTTTATAAGGTAGGAGAGGGACACCTTTGGAATAACTAAAAATTTTATTTTATTATAAAGTCAAGTTCAATTTTAAATAGCTCCAAATTGAGTTATTTCTAAGATAAGTTGGGTATGGGTCGAAATCCTCTCATCCAATATAATTTAGACAAGTTTATGTCATTAAATTAACCTTATCTTTTAGTTTTAACTCTTAGTTAATTAGATTGACATTTACCATGTCACTTTGTATATTTATATTATATAGTTAATAAATTTCCATCTACATCCAAGCGACCACCAAGTTTTGTTTTATTAATATATATAACCTTATCTAAGTCATTTTTTCGAAACTTAGATTTTTAGGAATAATATAACAATTAATAATATAATATTTTTTTTAAAAACTATTTTATGTCAATTTTGATACTATTCAATAGTTGATTTTTTTGAAACTCATAACAGAATGATTACTTCGACAAAAGTTAATTAAATAAATCCTAACATGTCATATTAACCTATAAAATTATTTTAATTCATAAAAAGTCTCAAATTATACTAATTTAGGTATTTATAATATCAATTATTCTAATTTTTCACTATTATGGTAATTACTGCATCATCATTGTGTCATAAATAAATTAAAATATTTAAAGTCTAAAAATTAAAAATAAAATAAAATTATGTAGTAAATATTTTTATCTTTCTAATGAATATTTATAGTCGAATTTATCTTATGTATAACCCCATATTAAAAATTATTTACTTATTAAACTTTGATTTTAACTATTTTAACCCTTCTTTAAATAAATTAATAATAAATGTCCTAATCTAATCCAAGAGGTCGAAAATGGTCATATTTTATTACTAAGGTTGTTTTTGGTCGAATTACATTTGTCCAATAGAATTAGAACATGTGTTAGGGTAATAATAATATCATTTGTACCCTTAATTACCCTATTTACTTTTAACCGTGGTAAAAAAAGTAAAAAGTTACTATTCACCAAAAATTATTTACATCTCATTGAACAACATTTTAGTCCTTGATATTAACCGTGTCTCTCGTATTTTCAAAATTCCACTCACAGAATCGGTAAAATTATGTTTTATGAAAAATTCATTTTTTTAACTACCACTTAGTGGTTTCAATATTCATCAAAACTTGAAAGTTTTCAGAAAAATACCAAAATTTCACCCTAGGATAATTTCAAGATTACGAATCAAAAAATGAAGTCCATTTTGAAAAATATAATTTATAAAATTTCAAAAAGGGTTATTACTATTCATAACAGCTAGTTTTAATAATATTTTATTAGCATGTCATTGTTTAGTGAAACTCAGTATTGCGTACTACACACGCTATCGAGGAAGGTCGCAATTGCGTGTAATGCAAGGAAAGTCAAGGATGCATGTTGAGCAAGCTCCTTTTGGTGTAGCGTAAAACACAATTCATTAATTAAATTAAAAAGAATATTTTTCATAAAATTTCGGGGTGTTACATTCTACCCCCTTAAAATGAATTTCACCCTCGAAATTCGTCGGGGTTATAAATGGTTTACTAGTCGAAAGATTCTTTGATATAAACCCACATCGTAAAAAGGTATACCAAAACCAATCTTTAAAAATAGAAGTATGAAACGTAACGGTTACCCAAATAAACTAATCACCGGGTTTCCACATAGGTGAAAATATGGATATGGATGAGAAATATAACCATCATGTTCTGATGGAGAGTGGTAGAGAACATGGCTATAGAAAAGCCGGCAAACACAAATCCATAAATTTGTGACGATCTAAGGTAGCATCTGATTCATCAGATATAAGAGCACTAGGACATCATTTTTGGTTTTCAAGATCAATTCCCTAAAGTTGATGAAATTGGAATTAGAATAAATACTTTCGTGATTTTGGTATAGTCTTGCCGTTTTTCATTCTTTGGACAATTTCCACTTCATCTCTTAATGAAATGAAGTTGAATTTTTCATTCGTGATGTGTTAGCAGATCATGTGATAGAATGATGGGTCATTCCATCTGTCTCAAACAAAAGGTTAGTAAAGTTATCAAAAATATATATATGTCCATCTATAGTGATATTATTCATATATGGTTCCTAAAATGATCTTATAATTCATATATCATACATCTTAATAAAATAAAAATAGTTTCTACTAACCAGGGACTTCCTGTAGGCCAGTGGTAGGCAATAAAGCCAGTCACACTTCGGTTGTGGGTTCGATTCCTATGACCTTGTCTGACGCGATGGGCTGTCTCCCATCCTGCAGGTTGTCCTTTTTCTAAAACTATATTACTATAACATCCCATTAATAATATCGAAAAAAACTTTTATCCTTAAACAATACTATCTTATGTCCATCATAGTCTTTAGGCTTATACATAATACTGCAGTCCATTCTCATAATATAGTGAAAACGATTATCAGAGATTTAATACCATCGTTGATCCCCATATATCATAAGATATGTCTTGTTGGTCACATTCCAAACATTAAAAGGCTTTAATCATGTATTCTCTTGAATACCCCTTGATCCTTAGAAAAAACATGAATGTAGTTAAAAGTTAACACTTTACACATACCAAAATCCTCAAAATTCTATATACTCAAACCATGATATCACTTAGTCCTTATATCAATCATGTGCTCATGAATACTATCAAATATGTCATTTTCTCGTTTTCCCTTCATTATGCACATATCATCTTTTTTCCAAAAATATCTCAATCACTTTCCATGGTTACCGAAATAAAATTATTGAAGACCACAATATACCAATACATAAATATTCCAATACCCGACATTATTTTGAAATCCCATTACATAAACACTTAATCATTCCACCACATCGTTGTCATACTCAACATTACCAATGGTGATCGAATGTGACTTCCATTTGTCCTTTTCCTTTTGTGGTTTCTTATGTTGATTATCACTAACCCTTGGATTAGGGCATTTATTAGAATAATGCCCCATTTCCTTGAACATGAAGCATTGAAGTGTAGTAGGTTCATTCTGTGTAACCCTTCCTTTGTTTGCATCATTAGACATATTATTCACATCATTGAGGCATTCAAATGCCCGATGACCTTCCTTTCCACACTTGAAACATTTACTTGTCCCTTTAAGACAATATCCACCATGCTTCTTTCCACACTTTGAGTATAAAGAAAACAATCATCTTCTTTTCATCATTATTATGCGATTTCTCCTTGAACTCCACCTTTCGTTTCTTGTCAGAACTATGAGATGGATAAGTAACACCAACATCCATTTCTACCTTGATAGCACAACACACAATTTCTTCATAGCTACTGAAGTCTTTTATAGCTAATGCCCTTCGAAGATTTGGTTTTATGCCACTGAAGAATCGATCAACTTTACTTTCAGGATGGATGATAAATCCAGATGCATACCTTGCAAGCCTTGTAAAATTCACTTCGTATATACGAATAGATTAATCATCCTTTTTCTTTAGTTCGAGAAACTCCTTCTTCAACTTTGTTCAAAGAATACGAGGGAAGTACTTATTGAAAGATAAGTTCTTGAACTCGTCCCATTCCATGGACTCAATTTCATCTCTTGGCCTCGTATTCTTGATAAGATTCCACCATTGATCAGCTTCACCTTCCAAATGATATACTGCTAAGATGACTTTATCATGTTCAGAACATTGAAGAACTGAAAATATCTTTTCAGTAGTACTGATCCATTGTTCAACAACATGTGGATCAGAAGACCCACTGAAAGAAGGTGGGCGTTGCCTCATGAAGGACTAAATAGAATATTGTTCCCTTCTCTACTCATTTGGAAGTCCAGAATGATTCATAGCTTTTGTAAGTATAGAAATAAGATTTTTCACTCCATCTCCCATAACATTTGTTTGTTCCGGAGGACAATCATTGCATTGTCCATTACATTGATCAACACGGTTCCATCGGGTTCTAGCCATCGTCTAAAACCCAAAAAGAATAGTGTGAGAGGAAAAAATCATGCTAGGTAAAACAACATAATAAAGGGGGAGTACCTTCAATATCTAACATCTTATGTTTAATTCTATGATCATTAGCGTAATTATAGTACTATAACCTATATGTATACTTAACCTTAGAGACATCCCTAGACATACCATAGAAATATCTCTAGTGATCTCGCTAATGTTTTCGCATCCTAGTTTCCAAAGGTTGACTAAACCTTTCATCTGATACCAATTGTAGAGAACCGAAGCTTGATGTACATGGACATCAAATTACTTTTGCGAAATACTTAGTACATAACAAAAACAAACACACAAGGATCGTAATAGTTTAGTGTCTTTGGAAACTCGGAATATAATCTTCTAATCGTGTTGAAAGATCTTCAACATCTCCCATAAAGATCTTCCTTTTATTTAAACCTAAAACCTTTCTTTATATCCTGGGGAAAAGAAAACATAAAAGGGTGAGCTCAAATTCTCAGTAAGGGTAAACAAAAGAAATATCAATCACATAATTTTCATAAGAACATAACATTTTGGAAATCATAACCTACAAAAGAGGGCATAATTAAAATGGGATAAATCATAGTAGTGAAATAAAATCCCAATAATCATAACCTAAAACATGAAACTTTGTGGAATACACACATAATCATAGATAATCATATCTTATTAGTCAAGACTCATTGACAAGACTATCTTAGTGGACAAAGTCCATTTCTGAACCAAGTAACCCCCGTTTCAGTCCTGTTTCACTGCACCGGTATAACCTACCATTCCAGCCATGTCTATCTCATGAGATATAAAATCTTTACCCAATGCATTGGATGTAGATATAGGTCCCACCCATCTCATAATGATACCATTCTTATGTGTGACACAAAATATTTAATCATAAATCATTGCATAAACCATGTAATAAAAATGGGAATCTTAAACATCGTGACATCATAAAACAATTCATATAAGATAAAGGAATTCATAAAAATAATTCCATCTAAACATAATCAAATCAATGTAAAAATATGGATAGAAACAGAACCCTATATTATCTTAGATGGAAAATAATTTTGATAAAACACTTGAACTCCAATCTTGAGGAAAATATCATTTCTACTTCAAAAAAACTTTTCCTTTCTCAAAATGTCATTAAATTATAAACTAAAATAATTTTATTAAAAATAAACATGAAAACCTATAAAGGAAGCTTCTTGGAAATAATGTTTTAAAAATCCATTCATGGCGTATAAGTTAAAAAAACATTTTTCGTACTTTTGTCGGAAAAGTCAAAAAGTACCTCGTACGAAAAACGACAAAATATTCCATTCATATCCTTAAATAAAAACTCACCGAAGGGTAAAATTGGATTTAAACAATTGTAGGTGGATGTAAATAATATTACATATTGAGGAAGAATGGATGTGGATGATAAAATACACCCCAGTAAATTTCAAAGTATAAACAATCTCGGATAAAAATGAGATTGTGATATTTCCCTTACCTTAGGTCTGATTTGCTACGTAGGTATCCAAACCTCCTGTATAATGACTTAAATAATGTCATTGACTTATTAAAAAATCATATTCATTATTATTATATCATATATGGTTCACTAATGACTTTATATTACCCGTTCTTTTGTAAATTCATGTTAAAGTAGCAATTTGGGTGAAATCATCTCATTTGTCGTTCGTGCTTTAACTTTTAATTATTCATATGATTACTTAGATCATGATTAATTAATTCCAGAATATAAAACATGATTTATATATAATATATATTCAGAATATACATATATATAATGGATCGATAAATGGAATGAAATACACCGTTCATGGAGACGGTAGGCCGTACGTACGCATGAACGCTGTTTTCGTTTCCTTATTGAATTGAGTGGAATAATGTAGTTGACATAAATATATATATACATAAATCCAGTAGTATTATTATGTCATATATTTCATGACTACTTATTATATATACATTACAATCATTCATGAATGGTTAACGTGGAGAATGAATCTCATCACGTCGTGGAGACGGTAGTCCGTACGTACGCACGAGCGATGATATCGTTCTCATGATCGTTGAATTGTATTGTAGTGTATATATAATATTTAAGAATCAATATAACTTTACAATAATCACATATAGTTATTATTTACACCATTATACCCATCCATGTAAGGTGGTGGTGGAAAATAGATTACACCACGGCGTGGAGACGGTATTCTGTACGTACGCACGCGCGGAGATTTCATTTTCCATAGGATGGATAGATGGTTAAATAAGGTTGTTTCATACTTATAATACCATATCAGTATATGAGTGATACTTCTGTTATTACTTAATAATGAAACAACTAAATAAGAAGAAGTTTAAGAAGATAGAAATTTGAAAGTTTCGGTAATGGATATTACCTTTTCTTTGAAGTGCTTCGTTGAGACCTCCTTTTAGGGCACTAAAATAGGTCTTTGAAGAAGACCAGAACCTCTAGGATGTTTCTAGGGAAGTGGAGAGAAGAAATTTTCAGGGGTTTGCCGAGATTTAAGGCTCAAAGTGGTTGGAGGAAGAGAGGGAGGAGGTGCCCTTTTATAAGGGAGGAGAGGGGCACCTTGGGAATAACTAAAAATAATATTTTATTATAAAGTCAATATCGGTTTTAAATAGCTCCAAATTGAGTTATTTAGAAGATAAGGTGGGGATGGGTCGAAATCCTCTCATCCAATATAATTTAGACAAGTTTAGGTCATTATATTAACCTTTTCTTTTAGTTTTAACACTTAGTTAATTAGATTGACATTTACCATTTCACTTTGTATATTTATATTATATAGTTAATAAACTTACCATATACATCCAAGCGACCCCCAGGTTTTGTTTTATTAATATATATAACCTTATCTAAGTCATTTGGATGAACCTTGGATTTTTAGGAATAAAATAACAATTAATAATATAATATTTGTTTTAAAAACTATTTTATGTCAATTTTGACACTATTCAATAGTTGATTTTTTTGAAACTCATAACAGAATGATTACTTCGACAAAAGTTAATTAAATAAATCCTAACATGTCATATTAACCAATATAATTAGTTTAATTCATAAAAAGTCACAAATTATACTTATTTAGGTATTTATAATATCAATTATTCTAATTTTTTACTATTATGGTAATTACTGCATCATCATTGTGTCATAAATAAATTAAATTATTTAAAGTGTAAAAATTACAAATAAAATACCATTATGTAGGAAATATTTTTAGCTTTCTAATGAATATTTATAGTCGAATTTATCTTTTGTATAACCCCATATTAAAAATTATTTACTTATGAAACATTGATTTTAACTATTTTAACCCTTCTTTAAATAAATTAATAATAAATGTCCTAATCTAATCCAAGTGGGCCTAAATGGTCATATTTTATTACTAAGGTTGTTTTGGTCGAATTACAATTGTCCTATAGAATTAGGACATGTGTTAGGTTAATAATAATATCTTTTTTAACCTTAATTACCCTATTTACTTTTAACCGTGGTAAAAAAAGTAAAAAGTTACTATTCACCAAAAAAAATTCATCTCATTGAACCACATTTTAGTCCTTGATATTAACTGTGTTTCTTGGATTTCCGAAATTCCACTAACAGAAGCGGTAAAATTAAGTTTTATGAAAAATTCAGTTTTTTAACTACCACTTAGTGGTTTCACTATTCATCAAAAATTGAAAGTTTTCAGAAAAATACCAAAATTTCACCCTAGGCTAATTTCAATATTACGAATCCAAAAATGAAGTAAATTTTGAAAAATATAATTTATAAAATTTCAAAAAGTTGTTATTAATATTCATAACGGTTAGTTTTAATAATATTTTATTAGCATATCGTTGTTTAGTGAAACTTTGTATTGCGTACTACACACGCTATCGAGGAAGGTCGTGATTGCGTGTAATGAAAGGCAAGTCAAGGATGCGTGTTGAGCAAGCTCCATTTGGTGTAGCATACAACACAAGACATTAATGAAATTAAAAAGAATATTTTTCATAAAATTTCGGGTTGTTACACACAGAGTGTATACAACTAATCATTATCCATTTTTCACACAATATAAAACTTTTAGAATACTATTTTGAAATATTTTCATGTAAAATATTCAAAAATTTAAACCTGACTTCTTCACTTCCCTTAACAATCCATAAACCCTATGAAAAACACTTTAAAACATGGGATGATCCAAAACATCTAATTTAGAGACAAAAAAAGAAGAAATCAAGTCTTCTATTGAAAAATATAAAAAATTTGATATATTTTAAAATTATCTAAATATATTTTTCATAAATAAAATAAATAATTTTCAAATGAAAATACTTATATTTGTCCCAATTAAAATAATTAATAGCCATAATAGAAAAATAAATATTATTATATAAAAATAGATCATCACATTCATATATTATTTTAATCATGTTTCATAAATAACCGATGATCTGATCAATAAAATATAATGGGGAAACTCTTTAGTAACTCCCTCCATCATACCTTATAATACCTGGAATGTTATACAGTGTGTTGGATAATTATCTAGGATCACCCATCATAAAAACTATATTAGGTTGACATGGTTAGATTTGTCTACACCCATCATATAATATATGTTAGGCACAATAGGTGATATCTTGTTGAACATGTTTTAAATGTTGATTATGAACACCTGTGAGCAATAATGTGTCACAAAACATTATATAAAAATTTTCAGGTTGACATGATTCCTATATAATACTCATGTATGAGGTTATGAATAAAACATTTCATGCATGCAATTTCTTATAATAAAACTTCTGACAAACACTTTTAAACATATTTGAAAAAAACATTTAGATATAAAAATAATAGTTTCTCTTAAAAACCAAATATTCAATGTCATAATTTCCAATAAAAGGGGAAAAGGGTTTAATACGAATAAAAAATTAATTATTGTAAAGTAATTCCAAATTTATGTAACTGTTACTACAGTAGAAAAATTCATTTTCTTCATATATGTTAAAATTAAAGATTCTTTTTTATCATTTTTAAATAAACTAAAAAATTTATAAAAAAGATTATTTAATGAATTTTTTAATGAAATAAATGAATGGAATTTAATAAAACTTTTATTTACATATACATAGATTGTAAAATTAATTTTAATAACATTCACATGGAATAATAAATTAATTTAAAGAAAATATCTAAAAGGGAGCTATTTTTTAAAAAAACTATTACAAATTTGGAGTAATTTTAATTGTATTACCGTTGAAATAATATCATTAAAAAACATTAAATATCAAACAAATTGATAAATTCTTGATATAACAAGTCTAATTTGTTATATACAATAATAATTAAATAATATACGTACATAACATCAAAATATGCCTTAATGAATGAAAATTGAGATGAAGTCCCTCACCTTGACTTGGATTCATCATATTTGTTCATTATAATATTGAATAATAAACTTATTTTAATTATTTAATTTCCTATCAACCATTTTCAAGTTTATTAATCATTCTATTTGACTTATTACCATGTTATATACAATTACATAACTAATTATGTTTACGTTGGATGTTATGATGATATTTGGTTTATATGTCCAAAATGATATTGATATGTCGACTGTGGTCAAAGAGGTCATTTTCAAAATCACTATAATAATAATAGTGAATTAATTATGACCTTTTTATGTCTATCATACATTTAAAACCAATCAGAAAATATGGTTTTGAAAAATGAACTATGCCTTAATCATAGACACGGTCGACCATACATACGATAGAGCATCAATACATTTTTCAACAATCATTATAGAAAAGAGGTAAGTAATATTTTATCGTTTGGGAATTATAATAATATCATCAATAAAATATTCATTCATTAAATATATATATATATATACATATATATTTATATTTATCATCCATTTTTTGGTAATTAAAAAAAATTACATCACTTCTTGAAGGCAGTATACCACACGTACACATTAATGACATTGTCCTTTTTTAGTGTAATAATAAAAATGATATAATATATTTTTTAATGATAAATATTTAATTAATATCTATATTTTTTCATTTATGTAACATATATTCTTTAATATTATCCATATAATATTTATTTAAAATATAATTTGTAAAATGATTATAATTTCATTGAAATATAGTAGTTCAATGTACACATGAGTGATGTTATCGTATCACTATGGAATGGAATGTAATAAAGAATATTTTCTATCTAAACTATACAAGTATAAAAATTTTACAAATATTGTATATATATTTATATATTTAAAATGAATCCATCATTACTGTAATCCATGAGATTCCATGATAGAAAATTGTTATATGGTTTGGTAAAAAGGATATGTTTAGTCTGTGGTTCACTAGACTGTATGGAATCTTAGAGAATGTTGGATTATCTTTTAATCAAGTGTTCATTCCTAAATGTTTTACCAAGGTTCACAATGTGTTTCATGTTTCAATTATAAGGAAGCATGTTCTATATTCATCTCAGGTTTTGAGCCCTTATGTCGTTTACTTGGAAGAGAATCATTCAATTGAGGATTAACATATTCTAATTCTTGAATGTAGAGAGAATGTCTTACAGAATAACATGTTTCATCATTTTCTGTTTTATCAAAATACCATATGATAAAGTTTAATTAAGGGAATCTAAATATTCTGGGGTAATGATATCCCTACTAGATTAATACATGATTATAATTGTGTGGAAGGAATTTCCAACAGGGGGAAGAATATAAAAGTCAAGGTAATAATAAAATAATTCATTTTAATTTTTAAAAATTTGAATTTTATAGTTATATTTATTATAAAAATATTAATTAATTTTTTCATGATAAAAAAATATAGTTTTAATTAAAAATATATTATTATATAGTTATATTAAAAAAAATTATTTTTAAATTTTAGAAATTTAATTTGAAAAAAATTATTTTTTAAATATGTATATAAAAATTATATTAGTATATTTTTTTAGTTGTTAGATAATTTTTATTTTATACAGAATAGTGGAAAAACATATTTTTGAAAAAAATTATTTTTCTTTAAATTAGTAATAAAATTTAAAAGTAAAATTAATATTATTTCGAGTAACATAAATATTATTTATATTTTTTTCAATCCACATAAAATATTTTCAGTAAAATTTATATTATATTTTAGTATAGCATTATTTTTTGGACTAAAAATGGGGTTTTCTCTAAAAATTATTTTAAAGTTAATAATATTCCCCAATTGTAATTAAGTAAAACAACACCTGATGCATGATTAGTTCAATACAAAATTATTTATTATATAATAATAACTATTAACAAAATCTCTTATAGTGATTTTTATTATCCATAGAGTTAATATGAAACTATATTTTTCTTTAAAAATACACATCATGTACGCCCAAATTTTCATCTCATTTTTAGGTTTAATCATTAATTAATATTTCCCACATATATGTATATATTTTTTAAATGGATTTAATATTTTTAATAAATATAATTGTTTTTCTAAAGAAGTATACATAGTTTTTTACCATAATGAAATTAAAAAATAGTAAAAAATAATTATAGAGTTCCAAGTAAATTAAATTTACCAGTGGATAAACTAAAAAGGTAAGGACTAAAGGGACCTAATAACATGTCAAAAATATATTTATTATCTATATTTAGACCGTATAATGTCCAATATTTTAAAAATGTCCATTTTATATCCTTTTGGCTTGTAAAAAACTTGGGTTAACCTTTTTCATTTCTAAAATTTAAAATGTGCCTCTCACCTCATTTATAAAAGGAAACCCCCTCTCCTCACCACATCAAACATCAAGAGACAAATTAATCTATCAATACCTATGAAAATATATTCTTCACTTACATATACATAGCATAGATCAAATTTTTATCATTATTCCATCTAATGAATGATTTTTGGTCATTACCTAAGGAGGTTGTCGACAAAAAGAGCTATCATGCTTAACCACGAATTTTTACTAACTTTCATCTTCCACCTCTTCCAAATATGACTCATCTATTATTATTTATTAAAAAATGTATCTCATGTATAGTTTTATGTTATTATTCTAATTTAGTTATATTAATTATTCTCATATTCCATCATATTCAATATGAATCCTCATTTTCATGTACGGTGGACTGTCGCCTCGTGAACCGATGATATTCATTTTCCGACATATCATCTTATATCATCATATAATGATGAATTTAAAGCACATATATGTATATATGATATTTTATAAATTTTTATACTTATATAATTATTATATAACATATAAAAACATAGTTATCATTCTTTTAAAGATACGATATCATAACTCTTGTGTACGACGGACTACCGAATCATGAAACAATGTAATTCAATATCAAAAACACATTACAAGGATGTCAATAAGGAAAAATAAATTGAATATATATGATATAAATGACATAATTTTTATATTAAATAATTATTTATCATTCTAAAATTATATTATATCATTTTTATTCTCACACTAAAAATTGATAACGTTATTTGTGTGTATGTGTGCACTACTGCATCCACGAAGCGATGTGATTATTTTTTCAAAACCAGAATTCATTTATAATATATATCTATATATTAATATTTAATTAAATAATATGGTTTTATGATATTATAATCATTATATAATTATAAAATTTCACATTCCACATTCGTATAATTATCATTGAAAAATTGGAATGTTATTCAAGTGTTTATATAATATACCATCTTACTGATTATAAAGTAGTTTATCATTCATATAAATATTTCATTATTAGTTTTTTGTGTGATTTATTTTAATAAATGATCTTTATTTCATATATAATATTACAAATATATTGAAAAATGACCACTTTGACAATATTCAACCTATCTATGTATGTTTTGAAAATATAAGATGGATATTATCAAAACATACGATGTAAACGTAATTGATATGGTAATTGTTAATAAAATTTTAATAAGTGAAATTCTAAGAATATTAAACCTAAAAAATATCATTAAAGTAAATAATTAACATAAGAATATTATTTAGGAAGATAAAGATCTTATACAATGAAAGAAATTCAAGGTATGTGACATTGTTTCAATTTACCTTCATGGAATAATATTTTAATTATATGATCCAAATTAACATTATATAGGGTAAATATGGATCCCTATACATTTATAATCATTAATCCTTATTATGTCATGGTATTTATGGTTATATTTTCAATTACTTATTCTATGGGGGTTAAACATTATATTTACCAAGTGGTAAATAATTATATAGATAAATTTCATTTCATGTGGCTATATTACTTCATAATTGTATATGATATACTCAGATTATGAGTGTAATTATGTTTGATTTATTTATATTTTATTTCCACTTCTTATTTGAGGATTTTCATTTTATACACAAGTTATTCATTGATTTATTATCGAATTAAATGGAATGATATTTCTAAGGGAAAATAGTTTCCATTTATCTTTCATTAATATATTCATTTATGACATCCTCTTATATTCACTTTTTTGGTTTATGTACTATCAGTTTTACATTTAATATCATGAATCTATTTATCTTTAGGATTTCTAATGTTTTATTTGATGTTTTTCTTTCATGGGGTCTACTATTTCTGATTTACCTATGTGGAAAGAGCTTTTTTGTGACAATCTCAATTTCGTTTTGTGATTTTTTTAATATAAAAGTTTATTTTTTAGTGAAAATAAGATATTATTTTCTTAAACCGCATTTACTTTATTATCTTATAGGTTTTGATTTTGGTTATATGTTTATTTCTCTTTTCCTTCCTTTCTGACTAATGATATATAACAAAAGTCTTCTATAATTAATATCGATCTAGTTCTTCTTTTAGACTTCATAACATTGAATTCAATATCCATTTTTTATAAAATTGCATTAACATATTTATTTATAAAATTATTGGATTTTTAAATCTATTTTTCATGTTCTATGACAATAATTATAATGATTTTAAAAGGAAATTTCTTAGTATTTTCTAATTGAGTCAATTTTGGCTCATACTACAAAATGTTTTAAATGAATTGTTATTTTTAACATTTACATCAAAAACATAATTTCTCTTATTAATGACCATTATTTTCATTAATTATTCTATTTTATATTTCTATATTTAATTTTAATGAAATTTTTTATCACGTGTATTAGATAATTTGTATTTTTTAAAATAGGTTTTCAAAATTATCAGAATTTTTTCCATAAAAAATGTTTTTAATAAACCTTTTATAGTAATTATGATCATCGACAACAACAATCATATATGTTACATACACTCCAATAGGGATATGTGGGGTTGATACCATCCTTATTCTTCATCTAGATGGATTATGATATTAACATAGAACTTATTTCTTTCTCTTAGGTAAATCTAATAAAGAAATAATAATGATTATTTTAACTAAAAAGACCAAGATTCCAAATTTTTTATTCTTGAATGGTACAAACACATTATTTTTTTCCTAGCTAAACCAAGATTGTTCCAGGGGATCCCTTGATATCATATATGATGTGTGTACCAAAATTGTGCTTGGTGATATAGATATATATTATATGATGGTTGCACCTAGATAATATCGATTTAACCCCTCATTTTTTCTACAATTGGTGTTCCTAGTTATCACTAGGTGATCTCATTATATATATGATGGGTGCACCCACATAGCATTGAGTGAGCCTCGTATAGATTATACAATGTGTTATCCTAGATAGATCTCTAATGATTTGTTTAATATTCATTGTCTTTTTTATAGATAAAGGATGTTACGAAAGGGTTTCTCCAATATATTTAATATTTATTCTCTTATTTTTGACATATGATTAGAATAATCAAATATAAAATCATCCAATTATGCCTAAAAGGATGAAAATTGATATAAAGTCTATTAAGTCGAGTAAGATTTGTCACAAACATTATTTATCTACCAGAATAATAAACATTTGACAATTATTAACTTTAATAAGAACATAATTCAAGTTTATTATTCCTTTTTATTCACATATTACCATATTATATATAGTTACATTAACAATTAATTTATGTAATATGTTTTCATGATATTTCTATTATATGTCCAAAATGACTATGATAGGATAACCAGAGTCAAATAAGTCATTTTTAACATCTCCAAAATAATAATAATGATATAAATGTAATTTATATTTACCAATTATACATTTAAAATTATTCATTAAATATGGTTTATAAAAATAAACTATGTTTGGGTCATAGAGACACTATGCCATAGGTTCACATAAATAAGGTGTAAAATTTTCAAAGATCATTAGGGAATGAAGGAAAGTAATTTTTTTCATATTGATCATAATATCATAAATAAAATATCATTTCATTAAATTTACACACATATATATATATCATCTATGTGTTTTGGTGATGAAAAAACTATCACATTGGTTCGTTGATGTGGTAGTCCATAAGTTTGAGCAAATGACATTATCATTTTTTGTGTATGAATGAAAAATTATATATTATAATTGAATAATGATAAATATTTAATGAATAAAATAATTAGTTCACCTATATGACATATACTAATAAAATGTCTCATTACTATCTTTTATGAAATGTTTTAGTCATAAATGAATGACATCACTTTTCAAGGAGGTAGTTTGTTGTACACACAAGAGACGATATTGTATCCGCCGAAGAATGGAAATTAAAGATTAATTTGTGAAATAATAACTCAATAATAAAACATTTGTCACAAATATGATACATATTGTTTAAATACATAATTATAACAAGCTATGAGAGGTGATGATAGAAATGAATGACATGGGTTCAGGAGCTGGTGGTCCATTGTACACATGAATAATGTTTTTGTATCAAATTTTATAGAGGTTGATATGGATTTAGGTTATAAAAATAACATATTAAAATAATATTACATTATATATATTAATTTTATTATGTAATCCTAATTCATTTATATTTTATGAATATTGATTAAGAAATAAATTATGAACACTCGATTTAGTATGATACATCTTCTTCAGATATGGATTTATCTTATGAAATTAACATTTTAAAATAATATTATATTAGAGATATATATGTTATTATATAATCATAAATGTCTAATATTTTATTGATTTTTATGTTGAAATAAAATATAAACACTCGATTAAGTATGATACATTTTTTCAGAAAACCTCATTAGGTACAAACTGGATGCCTTATTATAATGGATTTATGATAACAAAAGACCTAGTTCATGGAAAGGGAATTAAAAAATGTATTTTTTCCATTTTATAATGATCCAAATGGATTATAATTTTTGAATAAGAGAGGATGGGATGCCATTTTATGAGGGAGGTGAGTGGCCCACTTGTAATTATAGACACAAAAAAGGATCATCTGTTTTTTAAAATGAATAAAGGTTCAAAATGGACTATTATTGATAAATATGCATGATAATATAAAAATATTTTCATATTATATATTTTTTATTTGATGTTGGTTCATTTTAACACTTACCTTTTTAGTTTAACTCCCAATATATATATTTTTACCTTAACCATAGTAATTATTGTTTTATTTTTTCACTTGTAATTATGGTAAAAATTATGTATACATTTAATAGAATATAAAATAATATTATTGAAAATATGCAGAACATTTTTAAGCATTCTTATCACATAATTGGTAATATTTAATTAAAAATTTAATCTAGAGAAACTACGAAAAAGCACATTTTGAAGAAGTTTATTTTTCAAGAAAAAATGATTTTATATTATCTCTATCACTTGAAATAATCAATATATGAATTTAAATACCATTTAATAATATATAATATATACATTTAATTTAAGTCATTTTACATTAGGGACTTTTTTAAATAAGCAAAATTGCGAAATATTATGAAAATTAAAAATGATAAAAATCATTGTCCTTTTAATCCCAAATATGAACCTATACTAAAATATTATGTTGATTAAATATAAATAAGTAATAAAAATTTTCATTAAATCATATTCATAACATATTAGTAATTTTAAATAGAATAATTTGTTGTTATGAAAATATATTTTTATAATAGTCTGTATTTTTCAATATTCACTAAAACATAATTATTTTAAAAAAAAAGGAAAACATAAAAATTTTATAATTTTTAATATTTTTTTTTAATAATAATAATTATATTTTCAGATTAAAATTATAAAAATTATAAATTGAACATTTATATAAGAATTTTTCATTCTATAATTTTAATCAAATAAATTATTTTTTGATTTAGAAATTTTCTTTAATATTTTTAAAATGATTATCACTATCTAATTCTTATTGATTTTCATGAATAATATTTCTTCAATCATTAAATAAGTTTTTACATTATTACCCATTTCTTAAATTACATCCTTTCAATTTTATTCACATTATATTCATTTGGGGATATCATTCCCTCGCAGCTTTTCAAATTACCATGCTACCTCTTTAGCCTTAATGTTTTCCATATTGCATTATTAGGTTAAATCACCTAATTCTGTAACACATTACCCCTAATTTAAAAAATATAAATATTAAATACCATAATAGAATGGTTCTCTTCTGAAAAACAACTACGTGGATAAAAAAAGAACATGAATTTGGAATAAACTTCCTTAATAGTAAAACATGAAACACATTGTTAACCCGTTATAAATTTAGAGGTAATGAAAATCTATTTTAAATTTTTCAAAATTTCTATATGATTGCATATGTCCCAATGAATATAATAATAATATCTCCTTTTTACTAGTTTCAAAAAAATGTTCCATGGAGATACTTTGAGAAATACATAACCAGCTACCCGGAATAGAGGATCTTTCCACTGGTTATCTAGATTACTTTTCTGTCTTATCTATTCCATTCCCATATATTTTGGAATCAAATAAAATTTCTCATTAATTTCCTCAACCTAATATTTTACCATAAACATATTTTCTCATACTTTATCCAAAAAACATAGAATTAGACATTTCTTTATGTATATTTCCTCAATTTTTTTATCTGTTTAGTGGAATAGAAATTATTTCTATAAGAAAACACAATAAGATATTGTTATTAATCCCAACAACCCTAGTTATTAATTTGATAAGAATAAAGAATAAATTCTACATTCTCAATTGATTAATCTAATTATTTACCATATTTAGGATGAAATTATACATTGAAATTTAATTCAATACCAAATGATTTCTGAAGTCCATTAAACAAACTAGATGTGAACTAGAGATCATGTTCTGATATAATGTAGAGAGTAACTCTATTTAGCCTAAATATCTCATTTTGATACAGTCTTTATATCATATCCCAATATATTATATCTCAAAGGTGGATTAGATATATAGATTTTGTTAATCAATCAACAATAATTCAAATCTCATTGTTACCTTGACAGGTCTTTAGAAATTCAATAATGAAATCAATTGATATATTTTCAGATCTCCACTCAATCAATAGAGATGGTTGAACCATTCCCTTTAAAAAAATTGGTTCTAAAATAACCAACTAAGAGTTTAATAATTTCTTGGTAAAGTCAGCAGTATCCCTTTCTATACCATTCCACATGTAACACTCTCAATAATATCATTACATATTTTTCCTTCCTCAAAAAATGGAAAACAAAGAATTATGAGATTTCCTTGACAAACTCATTTTAATTTGCAGAAAAAAATACACACTTAAGATTTCACACAATTTTATTGCACATTCTTCAGCAAAATTAAATTCCCTAATCAAAACCTTCTTGATGGATTCTTCTTATTTTCTATAAATCATGATCCTCCAAATGAGATTTCTTGATTATTTTTCATAATGTTGCATACACTAAAACATAAAAAACATAGGATATTCCTTTATAAAAACATCAAGTCTATGATTTTTCAAATCATTAACTAAGGTAGAATGATCCAAATTTATCATGGTAATTGTAACATTTTTTTGACTAAAAGAATCATCTACATTTTTTTGAAGAATTGTAATGAATCATTCATTGATAACCCTTGATCAGTTCCAATCATCTTATCTATTTCATGTAAAATTCATTTTGAGTGAATATATATAATCAACTTTTTCACTATTTATTTTATACATTAATCCATATTATTAATTTATCCTAATTTTTTAATAAAAATGCCCAATAGCTATTTCTTGAACATGGTTCGGGTAATTGATCTCATGATGTTTCTAATAAACAAAATCATAATAAATTACATGATCATTATGCATCATAAATGTTCCAAGTACTATCAATTAAATATCACTATTAATGATAACTTACCAATTTATAAGAGGCATGGATGCAAATTGAGTATTCACAAATCATATGTTTAGTTCCTTAAAAAACATTGCATTCTTTTTTCTCATTGAATTTAACACCATATCAAGTTTTCATAGTCAATATGCCTGACAAAAGAGAAATTTTTCAACAAACCTTATGTAGAATCCTACTAAACTAAGAGAAAAATGATAATCTATGGAATTTTTATTCTTGGAAAATTATCAAAAACTATTTTTTCCGTAGGGTAATATTTTATTCCATCTTTATAAACAAAAAGTCATTACAAAGGAATTTTAATAAAACAAAATTTACTATTATTAATTTTACATGTATTTTATGTTCCTTTTATGTTATAAAATTATTCTGTGGATTTATTTATTATTCCTCATGATATTTATAATAAAAAATATCAATAATAAAAACAACAAAAAACATATCAAGGATTTCATGGAAATCATTATCCATGTGGTTAATAAATAAAACATCTTTATGTGACAAACTCGAATCACATAACCCAAAACTCATGATTCAAATAAGTAGTATTAAATAGTATCTTCTAAATTTCATCATCCATCACCTTTATCAGATATTACATAGACCATATATCATCCTTCAAAACATTTTAATCTCCTGAGAGATAATAAAAAATCATCAATATGAGAAAAATTATAATTTTTCATAACATGCATGTTATTCAAGTATTAATAATCAATGAAAATTATTATTTAACAAATATTTGTCTTAGAAAAAAACAATATCACCCAATATTGATGTGATAGATTTTAGGAATACATTATATAACAAATCCTATAATTTAATTTTCAATTACAAATGTTCCAGTTGAGCTATCGTTAAGCATCATAGAAATAGGCATAACATCAATCACTAAGTCAATAGTTGTCCCATAATACTTATTAAGAATAAGACAATGGATTTCATAGGGGAAAACATTCATGTATTCATTCGCTATTAGAACATTTTAGTTTATAATAGTTTCTCTAAACCCAAAGATATGAGTCAGGTAACTTCCAATTCAATATCTAAATAAATTTAGCAGCTTTGTGGTTAGTTATCAATGATAAGAATAAATTTAAAAGAAAATTATAAGATCTATAATCAACCTTTTCTTAATAAACTGAATGATAATATATACCCAAAATAAATTTGAAATCTATTATTATAAGTTCAACAAGATTTATTAGAAATAAAATTCCACAAATAATAATATATATATTCTTATAAATTATAGTTAATGAAATATTTACAAATAGTATTTAAAAAAAATGTCTATATTATTTTCATGTTTTCATATTTTCATTTCACTTAAAAAATTCAGAATTTATGGAATTCAAAGATATAGATTCTAAAAGAGAATCGGTATAACTTGAATAAACAATTACTATATCTATTACCACTTCATTTTATGGTCTGACATCAATTATAGTGGTATAAAATGCCTTTATTATTTCAATTTATTTCTAATCACTATGATTTCCATCATGTTCAAAAACTATTTGACAAAAGTTAGCATAATAATGAAAATCATTACACTTAAAACACCTCTTTGTTGAATGAATGTATGTTACTACTTTATTTTGTTGTTCATGATACTTTTCATTATAGTCACCTTCCCCTTGACCAAATATAAAACAGAAAAAAAAGAATTCTATATCATATAAAAAATTCCATGATATGTCATTATTCACACTTAGAACATTTTGGGGCTTACCCCCATAATTCTAAGTTAGTTGATTCATTCTTTCCTACCACATTTACCTTCTTACATATTTTAATATCGGTGAACATAGGTGTAGAAACATTCTATCCCAACATTATACGAACAATAAACAATATTTACATAACCTATATTAACATTTAAACAACGGTATTTGTATCATTGGATTCAACCTTGATAAAAATATATTAATTTTACTATCAGTGTCACAAATATAATCTGAAATATTCCTTTCTAATCTAGTGATGTTTTATTCCAATGAAACCATGTAATCATTACCTATTTTCATCAATTATATAAATTTTATTTCCGTCCTTTTCTGAAAAACATAGGGAACCATTTATCTAAAAATGATTATAAATTTTTTCTAATTACTTGTCATCAAGACCATTGTTCTCTTTCGAATTCTTAACAAAATACTGGCATCGATCGACTTTAACATCAGAATGATAAATGGAAATGGTGACCCTTTGTTGTTCTGAATATCCCATTAATTCAAATATCTTCTTTAAGAAAATAACACATCCTTTACAACTATATGGTAAAATGGTCAACTGAATCGAGGGATATGTTTTCTTATGAAATTATCCACTACAAACATATTCCTCATTGATAGATTCTGATGCTCTAAAGCATAGATACCACCAATAGATTTATTGGTTTCCAACATATCAATCACTAAAACATAATGTTATATTACAAATTTTAACCAATTATGGATAAATATTAGGATATATTATATCCATTTAATGCCTTCCAATTAAATAATTATTATTTCATATATGGAAAACCATTTTGATTTCACATATCATAGATGAGCCACATGGTAATATAAAATTGAATATAATTTCAACAAAAAAATTATGTAAATTATTATAATGTAATGATATAAAAATTATCCTAACCGATAAAGTTATCTATACCTTTCTCTAATCCATTTATAATAGCCACCCTTAAATATTACATATTATATTGACTATGAAATATAATTCACATTATTACATTCCAAATGATATTTAAGGTTTAGTGTTTTAGAGATCTATCTCTTAGTTGTTAGGTAAAAAACTCGTATATATTAAAAGTAGATACCTCTATTCATTAATAAATTTTAAAAAAATATAAAACTTTTAAAATAATAAAAAAAATCTCATGGAAAGTATTTGAAACATTTAACATAAAAAATTACATTCCCTTAAACATCATTAAAACCAATGAAAAATATTTAAAAACATGTGATGTGAAATAAAATCAATAAGGGACATAAAATAATGAAAAAATTATTAGTCTAGTGAAAGGAAATAAAACTAATGAAATGTTTTACCTTTATCTCAATGTTCTCTGATTTAAAAAATAAATTATCTTCACATTAAAACACACAATGTTTTTTCTAAAATAAAATTATTAAAATCCATATCATGAGAATTAAAACCCTTCTTAGAAATATATATCATTACATTCATATCATATTTTAAAGTAGTGTTAGAAATAATAGGATCCATGTTATATCCAGAGGATAAAAACATTTTTAACTTTATGATTAATGCCCATTAATATATTAGACTTTACCCAATTCATTGGAGTTCTATCTAGGCACACCCATCCAATATCCTATTTTCGGCTCTCCTAGTGTTATCTTGGTGTACACATTGTATATGTAATATATGAGTCAACCAATGTAATATTGGTGTACCTAGTAATCAATGGAAATAAGTCCAACCAAATTATCATATATAATGTAATTGTACTATTTCATAAATTAAAAACATACTCAAGTACTTTCTAACCATAAATTTTAACCACCTCATTTAAACATGTATAAAAATAACTTTTGGATATAATAATTACATTTTATTTTAAAACTATTATTTCAATATATATATTTTTTATTATTTCAAAATAAATATTTTATTTAAAAATTCTCATTAAAATAGAAAAAAAATCCCATTATAGAAAACATGAAATATTCTAACAGAATCCAAATATCAAATTAATGTTACGGTGATGGAAACGTATATGCTTTCATATATGTTAAAACATAACATTCATTTCTTTTACTTGGAATAAATGTAAATCAATCCCAAATAATATTTCTTCATGAAATAAAATTGAATGAATGAAAATAAATAAATTATCGAACTCTCATATCCATCTAATTACATAAATCAATTTAATAACATGGTCATGAAAATAAGATAATTTGAAAGAAAATGATAAAATATGATTTTTTTAAAATAAAAGTAAACTAACACATTGAAAAAAATTCAATCATAATCCCATGGAGTAGTTATTAATAAGAAAACCCAACATATCATATGAATAGATAAATTAATTAAATAATGTATTATATGGGAATTATATACACATAATAAATGAATTTAGATTCATAAAATAAAAATATGACGCAACAAAGTGAAATTTATATAATTTGTCGTACCTTATGTTCAATTACTCATGTAATTTATTTATCCTCATAAATAAAAAACTTAAATAAATTATTTAACTTATTATGGGAAATTTCCATGATTATTTTTGCATTTATTTTACTTATTACCATATTATATGAAATTAAATTATAAGTTTTTTTAAGTCATTTGTTTTGATGTTTTTTGTCTAATATTTCCAAAATGAATCTAATTGGAAGATTATTTAAATATTGGTCATTAATTAATATATAGATTTTTATAATCATAAAATAATTATCATTTTGATACAAAACATATACATCTAAAACCAATCATAAATTATTCAAATGAAAAATGACCTACATTATGATCATGTAGATGGTAGGGCATACGCCACATGAGAAACATTTCCATTATTCCAGTATCATTATGGAATTTAGTTGAGTATTATATTACATTAATAGTATTATAATAATGTCATAAATACCATATTATTTAATTAATGACTCACACATATATATAGACATACATAAATATAAATATAAATATATATATATATATATATATTATGCATGTGTCGTGGTGATGAAAACATAATCATCGCTTCATTGAATAAATAGTTCACCCATATGCACGAACGACATGATTATTTTTTACTGTAAGAAGAAAAATGAGCTATTAAATTTTATAAATGAAAAATATAACATTAATATCATAATTATAGATTCTAAATATTAGTTAACTTTATCATTTTTACCTTCCATGTAAAGCTCTACCAAAAAATGAATCACATCGCTTCATGAGGCGGTAATCTGTCATACACACGATGGTCATTATTGGATCCCCCCAGAATTGAAAATAAGAATTTATAAGTGATATAATTACTCTGTATTTAAATATATGTTATAAATATCATATATAAACATTTAATTCATCATTATAAATACCTGTAATGTGAAATGATGGAAAACGAATGACATCTGTTAGTGAGGTGGTAAACCCCCTGGTAAATTTTTTTGTCCATAAATGGTGTAATAAATTTTTACTATTTTTACTATTCATTATAGTCAAAAAATAATTTGAAATTATTAGATAATATAAATTATAATGATTAATAATGTGGAATTACTTTTAACAAAATCAATTTTTGAATGTGTAGAAATTTTTATTTTAGAATTGATCTCACGAACGAGCTGGAAAAACATGATTTCATGAAATATATTTTTCATAAAGAATATTACATTGTTTTAATACTATAACTAGTAGTAATAATAATAATAATCTGAATTTTCATTAATATATTAAGGTATATAATTTATAAATTTAATTTCAATTTTTTCTCCTTAGGTTTTCATTATTTAATTAAAACGTTAAATCATTTTTCACATTCAAATAATTTCCAAAAAAAATGTTTTTTTTAAATTGAAAAATAAACTTATACTAAAATAAAAGATGAAGTTGACTCTTAATAAAGTAACTGTAAAAAATATAAAAATTGAATATATATATGTCACTTAAAATAATATTTCAAACATAATGTGAATTTAATGTTTATAAATATTTTAAAAAAGAAAAGGAATTTATAAAAAACCAATTATTTTCAATATTTGTAGAAAAATAAATATTTTTCAAGAAATCCAAAACATTAATAGGGGTTATAACTGTAACAAAAACATTAATAAGTAACCAATTATTGGGGTAACTAATATCATTCTAATGGTTATTTGTTAGTTCCAATAAGTTGGGATATTTTGCAAACATGTATCTGAATATAGCTGTACATGATAAAAATTATCATGAATAGGAACCTAAAGGTTTATAAAAGTCATTTATTACTACTGCAGTTGATGTGGGACTACTAAATAAAGAGATGATAGTTATTATACTGGTCTACTTCAATTATTTGAATTCCATGTTTGACTCCAGATAATCTATTTCTTTATACTCTGAGAAATTATCATGAATAATGTGAATAAGACCACCTGAAATTATGATATAACTTTTGATGAAAATTCTATGTGGGAATATAAAGAACCAATATTTATAAAAATATTTCCATGAGTGTTAGTGGAATGTTACTTCGTGTAAATATTGTATAACTTTATATATTAGATTTTTATACCATTATTAGTGTGGAATGTCTTCCAGTATATCATCCTAATATTTATTATAGAGTTAATAATGTTATCTTCCATGATTTTATGTCATCGATAACATATCAATATGAAATGAAATTCACTAGATATCAATGAGAAATTTACATAGACTATATTGTTGAAAATAGAAAAATTATTCAAAATAGTGATGTACTAGTAGTGGATGAATACACTGATGTATATTCTTATGGGTTTTCTAGATTTTTAATTTAATGTTAATTTAATTCATAATACCAAGTCAATCTATGAGTCCCCTTAGTTAATGAATGAATAATAAATTTTATAATTGAAAAATAATTTGTAAGATCTATTTGGTAAAAGATTAATTTGACATAGAACATAACCATGTGGTGCCCTTATTTTTTGTTAAAAATAATTATGTTTTGAAAAGATATTATAATGGTTTTATATCCTTTAATAACATTATAGTTATGAACAAATATGTTTCACTCATATTGCTACAATTTGGTTCCAGGGGCCACCCAGAGGTGCCCCATATCTGGTTAGTCAGATGGCCTCAATCGCATTTCTCAAAATGCCAGAGGCTTCCGAAATGTAGCGATGACCTTGGGTGTGACATTGTGGAAAATATTCCCCCATTGGAAGAGTAATTTAATGGAGAGAAATAGATAATTATATAGGAAGCTCTAAAAACATGCAATATGTAAACAGTGGATGACTGGAAGTTATAAAAAACTAGAGAAAATTTATATAAATGATGCATGATACATATTTCTACGAAAACATCAAAAAAACACAACACATGAATATAGTATTAAACTAATATACAAGGAAAAAAATAAAATCCAATAGCATTGCAAGCCTCACCTTGGTCCTAAGCTCTCCAGTTCCACAACAATCAAGTACCTGAAGTATAAGGGTGCTCTCCCTTATTTATACCTGCAGAAATATCTTCTATTTGGGCCCAAAAGCATAATCCAAATAGGGTATGATGTGAATCCCAGTAGTCAACCACCCAAATATCAATGTCCAATAGTCATTGAATACATGTGGGTGGCAATAAGAAAAACAATGTAGTAAACAATGATGTACTCAAAAGTAAACAATCACACAGTTTAAATTGCATTCATTTTCATATATCAAGTAAGAAGATAACAAAAAAAGTAACTCTCATGGAATTACACATAGCCTAACCCCTCTGGTTCAACTAATAAAATAAAAGAAACCCTCTGGGAAGTACTCATAGTCTCACCCCTTTAGTTCATCTTTTTCAAATACCCTATGGTTTAGAACTCACTGTCAATTCATCTTGTGGTCTCGTATAATTAAATATAGACACTCTAAGGAAGAACTCAATGTACAATTCCACCTGTGGTTTCAAAAAATGGAACTATAAACACTCTTAGGGAGCACAAATTCTATCCCCTCTATGGTTTTACAATGTAAATGTAAACAGACACAATGGGGAAGGCATCAACATCCATTCCCCCTACAGTCTACTACACGAGGTTCCCACAACCCTTTGTTAGTCCATCGTGCACAAAAATTTCAAACACCTTGAGTAAACCATAAGAACTACTTGGATAATATCTTTCAAGAACAACATGGCTAAATAGCTACAAGAATACTACAACATCAGATCATATCTCTCCATCCTAACAACACAACGTATGGAAAACAAGAATCCTAACAAGAAAAGCTAGACAAAATGTTCAATATCAAAACAAACATGGGAAACACATCCATATCATAGAGATCATCCATATTAACAATCAAACAACCTCTAATCAGGCATGCAAGTCATATAAGGAATTAATAGGGCTAAAAAATCTAAACACGCAATACCCGATTTTAGAGTATTGGAAAATGTTATCACATAATAATCAAATACAAATTATGGAAAGGAACAAACCACCTACCGTGTTGTCATACGATTGATATAGTTGAATCCCAGCCATTGATTCGACCTATAACAACATAGATCTACACAAAATGTCTAAAATTTTCAACCAAGAATTTCTCAGGAGAGAGGGAAAATCAATAAATGAGACTCTATAAGAAGGAACCACTCAACATGGTGATTCCAACGCAACAGATGATGGTTGATTTGGATCACGGATGGTGGGTCAGTGGCTCAGAGAATAATTATCATCTTTGGTCGCTCCTAGATGAAACATGTTAAGAAGTAGTGTTTTCTATGAATGAGACACTACCGGAGTCTGATTTAACAATTAAAATTGAATATTCATGGTGTTTCTTTTAAAATTACAGGGCGTGTATACACCTTTTCTGGGCCCCGCTTTAGTCAGTCTCCAGGTCACCCCACAGAGTCATGTACTCGGCTGTTACACAGCCAGTAGACGGTCACCCGAGGTAACTGGGCACATTGGTTGTACTTTTTTATAGGGAGTGTACTCAATAAATTTCAAGAAACTCCAATTTTTCTCAAAACACAACAAAAAAAGATCCATACATATAAAGAAGATACATGTTCTTACAAACTCACCCCCCCCTTAAAGAAATTATTCCCCGAATTTCTCTAGCATGGTGGCGTAGAAGAAGAATCCTTGAACATCTCCGGCCACTCTAAGCGCACCTCAACCTCCCTCTCCCGTGTCTCATCATGTACTTTCCCGTGCTTCCATAGCACCCCTACCATATGAATCAACCGACCTTGGAGAACCATTGCACTGTGATCAAAAATCCTGATATAATTATACTCGAATGATGCATCCACCTAAAACTCAAACTCGAGAGGTTGGAAAACATAGGAAAGGTCTTTGATGTAAAACCACGGTTGGGAAACATGGATAATTTTGTGCATATCCTGGTACCTCGGAGTTAACTAAAACTGATAGGCAATCGAACCGACTCTCTCCAAAACCTCAAATGGTTTATAATATCTTGGATAAAGCTTGCCCTGCCTCTTAATCCCCCTGTGTCCCAGCCTCTCTGTGACACGTATAAAAACCTGATCTCTAACATCGAACTCTAGAGGTTGTCTCTGTCGATAAGCACAAGATTTTTGTCATGAATGTGCAATAGTCATCCTCTTCTGAATCAACCCTATCTTCTATGTGGTCTCATAGAAAATATGAGGTCCTAGCATAGCTGCATCTCCTACCTCCAACCAACATAGGGGTGATCGGTAAAGCCTACTGTACAAATCCTCATAAGGATCCATCTGAATAGTTTCATGAAAATTATTATTTCTGGAAAACACCACAAGATACACGTGATTCCCCCAAGAACCTCTAAAATTTAGGTTGCATGCTCAAAGCATGTCCTCTAGCACCTGAATCGTACACTAGGGTTGGCCATATATCTGGGGATGGTAATCCATACTCAAGAGTAGATATATACCCAAATCCCTCTATAATCCCTTCCAAACTCGAGATGTTAAACAGGTATCCCTTTCTGAAACAACAGAGTGCAAATCCCTATGCAACTATACAATATCTCCGATGTATGGCCTTCCCACCTCATCTACATTGAAGGTCTCCTTGATCGACAAGAAGTGAAAAACCTACACGAGTCTTTTAATGACAACACAAACTGAATAATTCTCTCAAGGAATCCTCAATTAACCTATCATGAAGTCCATCATGATATCATTACACTTTCACTCGAGCATGGGTAACTACTGAAAAATCCCCACTGGTTGTTGAAACTCCGCCTTCACTTACTCACAGGTGGAACACCTCATGAAAAACCAAAAAACATCTCTCTTCATTCCTGGAAACGAACACTGACTTTTTAGATCTCGATAAATCTTGGTGACACCAAGTTGAACTTCCCAAACTGAGGAATGAATGTCCCGCATCAGCTCCTCACATATGTTTACTGACACCCTTACGCACCCATGAAAGCTCAAGATCACATCCTCAACTACGGTCCATCCAGGATTAGGTTCCTCTCCAGAAACACTCCACTTTTGGACTAGTCCTTCAGCATCTAACAACTTCCTCATTCACACTCAATCAAGTAGAGTAGAGATAATAACTATATAAGAAATAAAAATCTGCCCTTATCTATCAGGCACCTCCAAATGCATCTCAAAAAATAGATCCATAAGATTCTAATCATTGCTGGCCTCTTAAACTACCTATATCTGAGTCCTTCTACTCAGTACATCAGCCACTACATTTCCCTTCCCAGGCATATTGGAAAGCACAATGTCAAAAAACTGAAGGTACTCAACCCACCTTCACTGTCTCAAATTTTGATCTTGATGAGTGAAGATGTACTTGGGACTTTCTTAGTTTGTGTAACCCATAAAATTCTCCCAAAACAAATAATGTTTCCAACAATGTAAGACATGAACCACTATAGCCAACTCGAGATCGTGAGTCAGGTAGTTCCTCTCATGTGGCATCAACAGATGAGACACGTACTCAATGACTCATACCTACTACATAATCATTGCTCTTATCCCAATACCTGATGCATCATTGTATACATAATAGATCTTTCCCGGCTCTAGAAATACTAGTATCAGTGCTGATGCTAACCTCCCTTTTAGCATCATAATATATGGCCTACAAGAATCTGACAATAAGTTCTTCACACCCTTCTTATATAGGCCTATTAGTGGCGCTTCTATGTTGGAAAAGTCCTATATGAAATATATTTAGTATCCATTATGCCCTAGAAAACATTGTACCTCAATAAAGATTTTCTACTGCTCCCGAGAAACAACTTCCTTCACTTTCTCTAGGACTACTGATAATCCTGTCTCTGAGATAACGTGACCAAAGAAGTGAATTTGTTCTATCCAAAAGTGTAATTTCATGAACTTATCATATAATTGATTTTCTCTCAGGGTACTCAAAACAGCCTAAAGATGTGTGGCATGGTCTCATCAAATGTGGGAGTGCACCAAGATATCGTCCGTGAAGAGTGCCATGAAATAATCCAAATATGGATGGAAAACATGGTTCATTAGTGACATGAAATATGTAGGTGCATTCGTGAGACCAAACGACATAACTGTATACTCTTATAGACCATACCTACATTGAAATGTTGTAATAGGTATATATGATGGTCTAAAGGGAACCTAATGATAACTAGATATCATGTCAATCTTCAAAAACACTTAGGATCCTAAAATATGAACAAAGAGGCCATCAATCCTCGGTTAGGGATATCAGTTCTTGATTGTCAACTGGTTCTCTCTCCGATACTCCACACTATGTTTGAGGGTACCATCTTCCTTCTTCACAAACATGACACGTGAACCCCAATAAGAATTATTGAGATGGATGAAACCCTTATCTTGTAACTCTTCTAAATTCTTCTTGAGCTCATTTTACTATAGTGTAGCCTTCTTATATGGAGGAATGGACACTAATTCACCTCCTGGATCAAGAAAAATAGAAAATTCCACCTCTCGCTCTTGCCAAAATGCTAAAAAGCCCTTAGGAAAGACATCCCTGAAACGATCCTGCACTGAACAAAAGTCCAACTGTCAAGTCCTCTGGTCATCTAGATATAGACATAAAATCTGGTCTATAACTCCTCCAAATCCATGATGCTAAAGTACCTCTCTACACACATAGACATCCCACTTGGTCTTTTATAGAAATAATCTGCTTTCTAGTGACATGAAACTCACCATACGATGACAGAAATATACAACATCTTGGAAGGGAACTAACCAATTCATTCTGAGATTGACATAATATAATTTTGTCTCTATGACATAGAGGTTCCATATAAAGTGTCACCCACCAACCTCAAGAGGTCACTCCTTTCACTGACAGAAACTAGAATTTTTTTCCCCAACAGAGTGTCTAGCATCAAAACATCCTCAATAGTTACGATATACAGATCTATAATCTTTAAAAGTAAAATAGAAATAAGACTATGTGAAGCCACAATATTGAAAAGTGCATAAGAAAAAAATGAGTCAACTTGGATCATACATCAAACTGTAGAGGTTATGGAATCCTACTCCTACTGGGTCTTCTCCACTGGAAAATTTTGGCCTATACCATGGCCCTTTGACCCAACCTGACCACCCTGAGCTAATCCACCCTATTTTCGCTGAAGTATTACTGAATGGATACCAAGGCTGCGACCTCCACCTAGGAACAAACTACTAGAAAAACTCCAGTTACTAGACTAATGAGAAACTTTTGGTCCTCCTCTTGAATATGTAGTGATAGAAGAACTCCTATCACTAGCTGTAGGTGTGAATGATGGATAAAAACGTCCAATATGTCCCCTCATCCCACAAATATCGTCACTCCTCTAGGTCTCTCGAAAAATGAGGTCTTGTATGCCCGCTCTTCCGGCACTAGTAGCTCACCACCTGGCTACCATAAGAAGTATCCCATCTTCGTGGATTTCCTCATGTCGACTCCCAACAGTGCTTCCTACTATCATTCGAAGGGTTACCAACTTTGGATGTCTGGCCACCCAATCTCATAGCTCTAGAATGCCTTATATTAAGCTCCATGATCAGTGCTTGGTTGACTATATAGGTGATGGACAAACAGTTAGAGGACAGACTGTACATGCCCTTTTTGGTCCAGAATCAGTGTGTGCTAACAACCCATAATCCACCTGTGTTGTTGGTCAAATGGCTGGACAGATGGTCTAAACACACGGTGTGTTCTACCAAGGATTTCCCAACCCCATGTCTATGCCCACACATCCACTGAAAATGTTGGAGACTATAGGGCGTGTACATACAGTACATGGAGTGTACATAATAAAACTATTTTCTTCCAGAACAGAGGGATATGTGGCATGTATATAGCAATACACACCATGTTATTTGAGTTTTTCCAGATAGTAAGCTTTAGAATCTACATTGGAACCCAAAAAACACCGAAACAAACATTAAAGTTCAAAATTCTAATCTGTGAGGTCCCATACTCCATGTAATTCAAAGCTTGGAATCTTCTAAATGTCATATGCAATGAATAACAATGCAATGAGTCACATAATCCACCAAATTCTGATGAATGAGGGCCCATAAAACCTCAAAAACGAAATTTTGGTGTTCATTAAAACGAATCCTTACACAATCCAATACCCTATAAAATAGAGGGCATTCTATCAAAGAATCTATAACAACATCATATATATCTATCACAACATATATCACAACAACCTACAATCACAAATGAACCCTAAATGGAAAGGCACTAATTCATGACATGTGATCTCCAGAAGAGCCTATATGATTAATTAGATGATATAGCTTCATCTAATCAGCTTTCAATAGAAATACATCCTCAATAATATCAATAATAATAGAACAAAACATGTGAATCACCCATTGGTGAAATCAAATCAACTATAATAATTGCAAAACCAAAAAAATTGCAATATATGAGGAAAATTGGATTTTTCCAATACGCGGGTCAGCTAATCCTGGGAACAAATTATTAACAACTACCTATTTCATCCTATCCCTGACTATAGGCTACAAATAGTAAATCATGGATAAAATAATTCCTCTGATACCACTTTTTAATGACTCGGTTCTAGGGGCCGCCCAAAGATGCCCCATACCCGGTTGGTCACATGGCCTCTAGCGCATTTCTCCAAACGCCATAGGATGCTGATTAATAGTGAGGGCCATGGGTGTGATAGTGGGGAAGCTATGACCTCATTGTAAGAGTAATGCAGTGGAGAGAAATAGATTACAATAGTGGAAGTAGTAAAAACATGCATTATGTAAACAATGGAATACTGGATGTAATAAACAACTGGAGCACATATATTTAAATGATGCCTGATACATATGTCTAGGAAAATATCCAAACAAATCACAATGTTGGAATAAAGTACTAAAATAAAGTATAAAAAAATAAAATCTATCATCATCACAAGCCGCAGCTTGGTACCATGCTCTACAGCTCTTCATTAAACAAGCTTTTGAATTTGAAGCACAGATTCCCTTATCTAAAAATGAAGCAATTTAATCTATTTGGGCCCAAAATCATGACCCAAACATGGTGTGAGATTAGTCCTAGTAGAAAACCCCCCAATGATATGTTCCTAATAGTCAGTGAATATATATGAAGACAATAAGAAAAATGAATCATTAAAAAAGGAAGTACTCAAATGTAAACAATCCTATAGTTTCAATTGCATTCATTTTCATATAAAATGTTTGTAGTTAATCAAAAACAAGTAACCTATTGAGAAGTAATAAAAACCTAACCCCTATTGTTCAACCAATCAAATATAGAAAACTCTCTTGGAGGTACTCATAGTCTAACCCCTCTGGTTCAGCTTTATCAAAGACCTTATGAGAAAGCACCGATCGTCAATTCCCCCCTGTGGCATTGTATTTGTAATTATATATACTATGAGGAAGCACTCAACATTTTATTCCTACTATTTTCATGAAATGTGAAACTACATAAACTTTGAGGGAGCACAAATTCCATCCCCCCTACGGTCTCGCAATGTAAAATTAAATAGACACTCTGGGGAAGCCCTCAGTCGATGGTCTACTACACCAGGTTCCCAGAGCGTTGTGTAATTCAATTGTGCACAATGATGTTCAACTACCAAAGTAAAACATAATAAGTGCATGGATAATATATTTCAGTAAATACTTATCTAAACCAATACTACCATATTAAATCATTAGATAATATCACTCCATCCAAACAACACTATTCATGGAAAAAAATAAACATAACTGGCAAAGTTATACCAAACACACCATAACAAAACAAACATTATAAACACATCCATAACATGGAAAAAAACCCTATTCAAAATCAAATAACCTCTAATCGAGCACACAGGGCATAACATGCATTAACTGGGCTAACATCCTTAAACACGAAATACCCAGTTCTACGGTATTGGGATCTTTTGAACATAATATTCAAATAATAACAATAGAAATGCATAAAACACCTACCAAGATGTTGTAAAATTGATTTAGTTTAATCCCAGCTTTTGACTCAACTTATAATTCCATATATATACAAAAAAAATGCTCAACTAATAACATCTCTTACGATAGGAGAAATCAAGGGATGAGACACTAGATTAAGGATGAACTCACTGTGGTGATTCCAACACAATTGATGATGATGGATTTGGAGCATGGATGGTGGGTCTGTGGCTCAGAGAATAAACTTAGGATTTAGTCACTCCAAGATAACACGGGCTGAGAAGAAGTGTTTTCTATGAACGAGACGCGACCCCAAACCAATAAAACAATTAAAAAGAAAATTACACAGTGTGTCTTTTAAAAATACATGGCATGTATATGCCTTTACTGGGCATCACATGAGGTGGTCTCTCGGTCACCCCACATGGCCCTGTTCTAGGTTGGTACACGACTGGTACACGGTCACCTACGACCACCAGGTGCATGGCGAGTACTCTTAAGTACACAAAACATAATCCTTAAATTTCAATAAACTTCTCTTTTTCTTAAAACACCACAAAAAATAGACTCCATACCTTAAAAGAAGATCTGAGATCCTAAAAATATTTATTAGTTTCTTATAATCTCTAGTCAGTTATATATTTTTCAATGTTTTATCTAATTTCTAGGTAACATCAATATTAGTAAGTGTAGGAAGACATTTTAAGGACATAAATTTAGATAAGAAATGGGAATTATGAGTATTTGGTTGCACCCATTAAGTTTTCTAATAAACTAGTTGTATTTAAAGACCTTATTAATAGTGTATTTCATGAATTCATATAATTTTTTTGGTTGATTTTATAGATAATATATTGGAATATTTTAAAAGTGAAAAGGAAGATAGAAGAACCAAATGGATTGTTTTGAAAACAATAAAATAGAATAATCTATATGGGAAATATAGAATGTCTGAATTTAGGTTCAAAAAGACAGTGTACTGGGAAATTTTGAGTCAAAGGTTGGAATAACTATTGAAACTTCAAAACCAAATTTTTTAATGATTTTCCAAGAACAAAATGTGCCACAACGACAAAATGTTCTCTTGAAATAGTGGGCCAATATTGGTGGTTTTTTAAAATAGTTTTCTAGTTGTATAGATAATTGACTAATTTAACAATAAAATGAATTCAATTCATCCAGAAAAAATAATGTGTGGATTTTTTTTAGGAAGAAAAATAATTTTGGGGAATTTTCTTGTTTTTTCACTACCATCCACAAGTTGAGAATTCTTTATCTATAGTGATGTTTCATTAAGTGAACATAGTTGTGTCAAACTGAAGAATTGTCTTGTAATTAATTATGTTACATGTTAGTTGCTCCCTTATAATTTAAATTATCCAATGCATGATATATAATTAGTTTTTGTATAATTATTTGCCAATTTTTAGGAAAATTGAACATTGAAAATATTTTGAAATATCTTCTGGTCATAAATATATTATGTATATATTCACTCAAAATGAATTTTACATGATATAGAGAATATGGATGAAACTAATAAATGAAAATGATTTCATGATTTATTACCATCTTGGAAAAGTAAACAAATTGTTCTACTCTTTGAGTTAGAACCATAATTCTATATTAACCATTTTACAGTCAGAATATGACCATCCGGTTACATAATTGATGAATTTGTCCCAATAAGTTATGATTTAAAGGATATCATATGATTTTTAGGTATTTAGAATTTTCAACATTGTCAATATGCATAAATCAAGATGAGAAGGAGGATCAAGTTATAATGAAAAAGTTAGAATCCATTAATAAGGGATTGTTACCTAATATTAATGTCGATGAATATGTTGTTATAATATTTTGAAAAAGATTTTGTGTTCCTTGAAATTTTTTGTTGAAGGGAGTGTTTTTGAGAGAAGATCATAGTAATCAGTAATCCATTAATTAATGAATTACTAATATTTATAGAGAACATCATGACTATTACTGGTGGGATGGGAAGAGAAGAGGTATTACAGAAATTACAGTTAAATGTTTTACATACCATCAAGTTAATATAGAGTGATAAAAATTGAATGGGGTCATTTACCCATTTCTAGCAGTGGTGTAAAAATGAAAAAAAACATATAATTTATTTCATGGTGGTTTTAACGAAAATTATCTCGAGTAGAAAAATTTATTTGGGTAATTGGTGAGTGGATAAATAAATCTACACATTTCTATCCCCTTCGAGATACAATGTTGCTATATCATCTTTATCGGCATTATATGAAGAAGATAGTTATATTATATTTATATTCTATCTCTATTATATCAAACTATGATCCCATGTTTACATGTAATTTTTTAGAAAAGGAATAAAAAAATTTAAACTCAATTATATTTTAGTATAACTATTCATAATAAATTTTGTGGATAGAAAGAGAAAAATATTCATACTTTGGATGTTTTTATTTATTATTTTAATATGGATTACCTGAGAATTTGGGATCAATATATTTCTCCAGTTGAGTTTTTACTATAAAAGTTTTTTACATTTTAGTATATATATGTATCTTTTTGAAGAATTATATTGAATGCGGTGTCAGACACCAAATCGTTATGTTATAGTATGAGAAAAGAATTATATTAGACAATATTAAGTAAAGTAAATTTCGTAGGATTTCTAGCTGATTTCGCATCATATGAGGATGGATTAGAGCTTATATAGAAGATATTCAGATAACTGGAAGAAATATCATTCTTTCATGGTAGTTGGTCATGTCTTTTAAAATTATCTCCATAGAGAAGTGTTATACGTTTTTGTAAAATGGGTGTGTTAAGTACAAGTTTTATTAGATAGTATAAAATCATGGATAATGTTGGATCAATTTCTTACTATGCTTCCATACTTCTATTTTTTTCTTATGCACATAACATGTTTCATATTTTAATTTTAATGAATTATTTATTAGGTTCTTCTCTAGTTTTGATCCAAAATGTAGTTAAGTTAGACGAAAATATTTCTAATCAAGAACAACCTATTCAAATTCTAGGACATATACAAAAATTGTTTTGTAAGCATACAATATACTAGGTTAAGGTTTTGTGTAAAAAAATATAGTTGAGGAGGCATCATGGGAATATTAAAATGTTAGGATTGAATGATATACACACTTGTTTAGTCACTGAATAAAACTATGAGGATGAAATTTCCCAAAGTTTAAAGAATTTAACTGCATAGGTAACAATATAATAAATAATTTTTTTATTTATTAATATGAATTTGATAATTATATTCATTATGAACAATATTTATTATGATTTTAAATAAAAACAGAATGGTTTTTATTATACTATATTATAATAATTTTTTTGAAAATATTAGTTATTATATTTTTTTAATTTTAATCTTAAAATATAAATATAATATTTGAAATCATCGTATCATAATTCAATTATATAAAAAAGTAGGGATTTCTTTGGAAAAATTGGACTTTTTAGTGAATAGTAAAAAATAATAATTTTAGTAAAAATATATTTAATTTTAAATAAATGATGTAATTTAAATGTACAATTTTCTTAATACAATTTCAATTAACATAATAATTATATATATATATATATATATTTAATCCATTTTATTTATTTTGAATCAACTTCATATTTTATTTCAGTATATGTTCATTTTTTGTTTCAAATTGTGATTTTTCTAAATTGTATTTTACTATTCATAATGCTTGATCTTTTTAATTAATTCAAATAGCCCCAACTGATGAATAATTTAAATGAAAATTATAAATTATATATAAATATATATTTATTATAATAGATAAAATTATTATTAGTACTTATATGGTTCATATAATGATGTTTGTTCTTAGAAAATCCCCCTTTTAAAAGGCTCTTTTTTATCGTATATGCGCGTTTTATAATAAAATATTTATTTATGATTATATGAATTTAATTTATTATAATTCATTAAATATTTTCCAAAAATATTTACATTATTTGATAAGATAAACACATATTTTTGTATATAAACAACACTGAATAAAATAACAGTTCATTACCACTATCAAAGTAAAAAATCCATTTATCGGGGGTTAAACTATATTGATATGGGTAAAATTGTCCAAAAACATCTCTAAAATCTATTTAATGGTCACATATAGACCATAAAATGAATAAGGATAAAAAATTCTATTTTGGATCCCTTTGAAATTTGAAAAATGAGGGTACACCTTTTTATTTTCAAACATTGAAAGTGTGTGGCTCAGATCATTTATAAAAAGAAATCCATATCTTCTCTTGTTCCCACCATAAAATATATTTGGATTAGGAATCATTGGACAAAATATCTTCGTCACATCCCACAATGAATCATATAATATTTTTTAGCATAAATCCATCCTATAAATGATTTTTTTTCTTACATGAGAGTTTTTTTGAAGAAGAGATGTCATGCTAAACTATGAATTTATACTTTATTTATTCATCCAAATCCATTAATTATAATTAAATTATTATTATAAAAAAAACAGTATTGTAAATTTAATTATATATTATTATATCAAATACCTAACCTAAATGTGTCAACTCTTCAATCAAATGTGATACGAAAACATCACTCATATGTATTGAGGACAACCACCTCATGAGCTGATGTCATTCGTTTTCTATAATCACCTCTCATATCTTATAATAATGATTGATTTAAATTAAAATTATTATATTTGTAATATATATATATATATATATAATTCTTTAGTTCTTATATCATATATATATATATATATTCATAATTTCAATTCCAATGGAGATATGATAACATTGCTAATGTGTATGGCAGATTACCGCTTCACAAAGTGATGTGGTTCAATTATCACTATTACATTACAAGGAAGGTAATAAAGAAATAATTAAAGATTATATGTTATATAAATGAAGTAATTTTTATATTCATGAAATAATTATCATTATTAAAAGATAATATATCATTTTCATTCTTACATTATAAATTATAACAACGTTCATGAATATGTGTAGACTATATTCACCACAAAGTGATGTGATTGGATTATTCATAACCAATACACATAATAATATAAATATATAATTAAATGATATATAATTTATTATATTTTTATTATTCAATATTTTTCAAATATTAGTTAACTTATTTCTGAAATGATCATGGAAAAATGAAAATTTTCCCATTCGCATGTACGGACTACCGTCTATGTGACCAAAATGTAGTTAATTTTTAAAAAACATATCATGATTGGTTTTTAATGTATAATTTATGTATAAAAAATATATTTTTTTCACAATTATTATTACATATTTTTTTATAAATGATCACCTTGATCATGGCCATCCTACTCGAGTCCCTTTGTACATATAATCCAAATAATGTCAAATCATCCAACGTAAACATAATTGATTATGTAATATTATAAAACATGGTAATAAGTAAAATAAAAACTACTACTAAACATGAAAATGGTTATTAATAAAAAGAATAATTAACATTAATTTATTATTCAGAATGATAAATAATGTATGTTATGAATCGAACTCAAGGTTGGGACATCATTTAAAATTATTTTTATTGTGGAATATTTTCATGTTATGAACCAATATTAATTAAATTGTTGTGTATATAGTCCCATTTATTTTTTGGTCTCATTGGTTTAATTATTCAAATGATATTTAATATTTTAAGTGATATTTACTAAGGGGGATTATAATTTAAATGTTTTGAATATGGTAAGAGATTTTTATTTTAAAAAATCATTTAAATATTCCATTAAATTATCATTTTCATCCATTTCCTTGTTTCCATGTTGATTATCATTTATGAAATTATATAGACATGAGTATTTTATAAAGTATATTTTACTTGTTTCTTCAACATTTTTTCAAAAAAAGAATATTTTTGTGAAATTTTTTACATTTTTGGAAAAAATGATTGTTATCTTTTAACATATATGGAGATAAGTCCCTAAAATTATGACATAACCATTATTTGATGTTTTTTTTCATTAATACATTTCATGTTTTATTTAAAGTAAAATAATTTTCTGGTAATTTTCGGTATTGAAAATGGTTTATAAATTGTTGAGTGATCCCAAAATAGTTCACACAATGGGTGTGTCAAAATACTAATGACTTAACCTTGATAGTGTGGGGTGATAGTGATACATATTATATGATGTCTGTTTATAGATATCACACCAATTATTTAGGAAATGTTTCACGTCTTAATAGGAATAATGGAGTTTGTTACCAAAGGGTTTCTCCAATGGATTTAATTATGCTGTATTTATTTCGGTCGCTATTTTAAGATGATTTATAAATGAGAGGCTTAAACATTATATAAATTCCAATGGTTTACATATTATAGGTTTCATTTATTTTCTCTGAGATAAATGTGTGAGAGATTCATGTGAAGATGATTTCTTTCTTTCTTTGAATGAAAATTGAGATAAAGGCAACACATTTCATCTGATTTCATGTTTTTTAGTAGAATAAATCTTTTAGATTTTTATATCCCTTAATAAGATGTTTTGGATCATTACACATATTTAAAAAACCATAGTTTAAAATTACTCTTACTAAAAGGAATAATTCAAGTTTAATGTTGTGAATATTTTCCATGATCGTTAAGAAATTATGTACCAGATTCATCTCATGTTTTTAAACATGATGTAGTTCTATTAGAAGAGAACTCATATTTTAAGGAATTTATAGTTCAGAATCATTATCATAAGTATTTGTTTTTGTGGAAAAAGTATATTCAACATGATAAGGTTTTATTGAAAAACCAAATGGTTGATGAGGCAACATGGGAATCTAAAAATTCTTTGAGGGAATGATATACCTACTTATTTAATAAGTGAGTGAAATTTTGAGGAAGACATTTAAAAAGGATTAAATAATTTTTCTCTATATTTGGTTATACAATAAATAATTTTTATGATTTCTAATAGGAATTATAAATTTATATTCATTAAAAAATATTAAGTAGTTTTTAAAATAAAATACAAAATAGAATTAACATAAATTATTTTATTATAATTATTAATATATAAAATTTTTAATTTAAATAATAGAAAATTAATACCATATTTGAGATCAAAAAATAAAAATTAAGACATGGTCAAATTTTGGGAATTATTTGAAAATATTTATTTGTTTTCGAATAGTGAAAATTAATTGTTATTAGAATAAAAAATATATAATATTTTCTATTTATTAACAAATTAAAAGGCCAAAAAATGCTTCAAATAATATTTAATGTAACATAATTATAATTTATAAATATCGACGTAATTAATTTCTTTTTAATCATCCTCAAATTGTATTTTGGAATACGTTTATTTTTTGGTATAAAAACATGATTTTTATGAGATTTATTTTAAATTGAAAAATGTTTCTCCATTTAAATTAACTTATAAAAACCCTAATTATGAAGAAATTAAATTATATTAATGTTTTTTAAAATAAAATAATTATTTTTAAATGTTATAATTATTATTTCTAGATATAGAATTAATATAAACTCCGATCTTTCTTGAATAATACACTTCTTGATAACCCATTATTTCACTGTGTCTCTAGAATTAATTTAAAATTTAATTTTCCACTTTTTAGTGATTAATTTAGTAAAATAGATATAAAGTTTTTAATCATCATACATTATGTTGTATAGAAAATTCAAATTATTTTTTTATCATAGTTATTTATAAAAATTGTAAAAAATAATTACTCTTGTTAATGTAAAAATTTATTTTTGAGGTATAAAATAAAATGATAAGTGTTAAAATGAATAAATTAATTTTAATAAAATATATTTTTACGAAATATTTAGACCTTTACATGTCTAATTCTTGGAAATGGTCCATTTTGGATACTTCTAACATGAGAAAAATGTAGTCTCATCTTTTTCTTTTAAAATTTACAACTATTCCACTCCCCTCACTTATAAAAGGAAATCCCATCCACTCCTATATTCACATCATAAAAGAAATTAAAATCATCCAATATCTTCCATAATATCTTCCTTACTCCCCGCCATCTTAATATCCTTTTTGTGGTCATAAATTTGAATTAAGAAGGCTTTGGAGCTAGCTTGAGGTGGTTTTCTGAATAAGAGGTATCGTGCTTAATTGAGCATATTTTTTTATTCAATTTCATTAAAACCTTATTCAATTATTAGGGTATAGTGAAAATATTATATCATATATACTATGATGTTATTATGTTAATTTAATAAATTAAAACCACATCCTATTCCATCAAATAATATTATATATTATATTTCATTTGTACGGTGGACTATCTCCTCAAAAACTGATGTCATCATTTTTCGATCCTCGCCTCACACCAACTATTATAATGGTGTATTTATATTGTCTATATACATATATCTAATTATAATCCTTTATAATATTATGGATTTATTATACCACATGTATGTTATTACATTCAATTATTTGGGAGATATAATATCATCCCTCATGTGTACTGCAGACTCTTGCCTCACGAAGCGGTGAAATTACTTTTTCACTAACGATTTATGTGAATGGTAATAAAGATAATTATAATGAAACTTTTTTATCTAAGTTAAATAATTATGATATTCATGGTATATATATCATTATTAAAATATCAATTTTATTTTATTTTATTCCATGAAAAATGATAACATTGTTCGTGCGTACGTGTTGACTACCACCCCCACCAAGTGATGTGATTATATTTTCATTAACATGACACCCTGATGGTATATATAAGTATATTTAATTATATAATATTATATTTAATATATTATAATCATTATACAAAAAAATATTAACTACCTTCTTTCCATAATGTTCGTTGAAAATGAGAATGTTACACAAGTGTATATATGTCCTATAGTCTTCATGATCATATCACGGTTTTTTTCATAAACATATTTAATTAATTGTATTAAAAGGATAATTTATGTAATAAAAGTTAAATATATCCTAATTATTATTCTATATATTTTTCAAAATAATCACTTTGACTATAGTCAACCTATCAATGTCATTTAAGACATATAATCCAAATATATTCAAAATATATGATGTAAACATAATTGATAATGTAATTGTAATTAACATATTAATTATAAAAATAGAATTAATAATAAACATAAAAAAATTCATAATTAGGTATATAAATAACAAAATCATATGATTCTTGAAGATAAAGAATGTTTGTGATGAATTGAACCTGATGTATGTGATTAAGTCACAATTTCCATTCATTGACGCATATTTTAATGATATAGACCTATATTATATTATTATTTCTATTTAAAAACCCATTGATGTATTATATAATCAATTTAGGTATTCCCATTATATTTAAAATTTTAAATGTTACTCTTTCATGGTGTTTATTATTCTATTTTCTTAATAAAATCTGAAAATTTTCTTCAAAAATTCATTTTCATCCATGTCCATGTTTGTAAAATGACTTTAGGACTGAATGAATATTGAAATGAGATATTTATAAAAGTAATTTTATGGATTTCATTCCATGTATTTCAAAATTGAATCATTGTATGGAATGATTTACTAACATAACAAATGTTAAAAAGAAAACATATATTTTATTTTATACAATGAAAATGAATTCTCTTTCCTCCATTACTAATAATTTAAATTCGGAATTATTTATAGTATTTTTTATTTTACTTAAATAAAAAACCATTTATTATTATTTTGTTTTTGAAAATGAATATATTTTCGAAATCAAAATGTCATGTTTTAATAAAATTAAATTTTATTATGGAAAATACATTTTAAAAAAGAAAAAAAATTCATATACAAAAGAAATTTACACAGGAGGATAATATATTTTTAAAACAATTTATTGGTGAAAAAGCTAAAGAATAAAATTTTTTATTCATGATACGTAATATTATCATAATATAAAACTGGTGATCTGGATACAGATTGTACAATGGGTGAACCCAGGTTTTCTCAATTGTGCGTTATATATATTATATTATGGGTGCACTAATATAGTACATGGTGAACCTTATACATCTTATATGATGGTTGGGCCTAGAGAGGGCTAAAACACATTGTGTAATGGTCATTGTCCTAATAATAAAGAAGAATGGAGCTACCAGAGTGACTCTAAGAATAAATGTTTTTGACATACAATATGATTTATTTTCGTTGAAATAATATTTCCTTTAAACATAAAATATTTCCATTCCCTTACCCAGACATTAACCCTTGGAAAAATATTTTAATAAATGGGATGAGAACAAAAAATCTTTTTAAGGGGTATAAATAAGAATAAATTTGTTAGTTTAGTGAAACAAAAATAGAAAATGGTTTACCATTATCCAAATGGTCGTTGAGAAAATGAAATAAATATTTTTCACATGAAACAAAAACAGACATTTTTCCTAATTAAAATAATTGTAACCCATAGTAATTGTTAGGACTAAAAGGGGCCTAGATACCCTGAGAGGGGGGGCAGGGGGAATCAATGTATGGATATTCTATTTCAAAATTCGTCTTGCCCCACTATATCTTGACCTATATATTATAAGGGTTACTTTTTTTATTATGTATTTATGTTTATCACTTATTTTTATCTTTATCTGATGGTTATGTTTTAGATGCAATGCATGGAAGAAACCAGGAAAACACAATGATTTTTACTTGGTTCACCCTCACTGGGCGAAGTCCAAGGAGCATAAAATGGTGATGTTCCACTATACCAAATCCACTAAATCTCACTACCAATAATGTTTTGTATAGATCAATTCAATGCCCAGGCTCACTGACATTACAATTTTTAGGGTTATCTCAATTCTTCCCAAGGTCCACTCCCTTTTCCTCTCTCTCTGACTCACTACTAATAGAAAGGATAACCTTCTTCCTTTTCCTTTGCACACCGTACTTTGAAGGAATCCAATCAATGGTTATAGACCTGTAGGTATCTTCATTATCTCTAATGTAATATGAATCTTTAATTATTTATAGATTCTCTGTTGACATCCAACTTTCACCTGAAGATGAATCTCACTTTGCACCTGGTGTACTGGGAAACTGCAATTTTTTCACCCAACCCTTGCTGCACCTTTCATGAAATTCCCTTGACTTGTGTGAAATAAAATTTTCATGCAACACCTTCTTTTACGCGCAACCACTTCTTTTTCACACAACCTCTTCTTTTTCACACAACCTATTCTTTTTCACGCATCCTCTAAACTTCCTTGCGGGTAATTCACTACTTTTACTTGAAATACATTTTTCGTACAACTCCCCTTTTACGAGAAACACCCCTTTTAAATGCAACAAATGATTTTACGTGCAATAGATTTTATGCCCAACCTCTACACTACCTTGCGTGGAATTTTCTACTTTTTCATGAAATTCACTAGTCATGCAACAATCTTCTTTTCACACTACCTCTGCTTTGCGCTCAAATAGTTTTACGCGCAATCTTGATGTTTTTGTGCAACTCACTTGTGCACTCCAATTTCATGCACCGAATCTTAGATACTCTATATGTCTTGAGATACTCCTAATGTATGGGGGTCACATCGTATTTATAGGAAAATTGTACCCCACGCGAAAAACCCTCGAGCGTGTAATTCACTTCGAGTGTGAAAAACAAATCTTCCACGCAACACCATTTTTCGTTCAATGCTCTAATATTTTGTGCACCACATGCCTTTCCCAATTCTTGAGCTTGGGACCTCGAAACACCTATCGCATGAAATTCTTCATCCAATTATTTCTGGCATCACATTCTTTTTTCATGCACCGGGCAAATATTTCACGCAACAGTTTTTCTTTCCGCGCACCGCGCTGATATTTTTCACACCATGTTAATTTTTCCCGCGCCAATATAATTTTCGCACACCACACTGAGGTTCTTCAATAAATCATTGATTTTTGATGGCATCCCTTGAACCCGAATAATCACCATTTAATCCACCTTTGTCAACACACTCATACACCATGGTCTACTTTGTCAACAAACAAAACATGGAGGCCCACTTTTTCAACAATCACAATCACCTCAAAAATGTTTCAATGATACCTTAATGGATTTTTTCCCAACAGTAATCAAATTAAAATCCTATTTGAAAGCATATAGAATCACATTCACATCATGTTTTTTAAACTCATTATGAAGTAACTACTTCCCATTTAAATCCCTAGGAGAAATTCCCTATTTACTCTTTCATTCAATTATATTAATAAAAAATTACATTTACCAATAAATTGGAGTACTATCCAGATGCAGCCACCATATAATCTATATTACGATCACCTGATGTTATCTGGCTGCACCAATTTTATAAGCAATATCAGGATCACTATGAACTATTTGGGAACACCAATTATATAATATATTTCATGGTCAACCAATTTTCCATTAATTTTCAAGTGCCATGTCATTAATAAAATAATTTAGTCTTTCACTTTTTCATTATGAATCATTTAAAAATCTCTTTTAATGTCGTTTGAAAATAACCTTCGAAATTAAAAAATCACATTTACTTTAAAACCCCATTTGCAATACCAAAATAAATAGTAAAGGTATTTCCATTGAATAAAACAAAAAATCTTGTCAAGAATTCCAAAAGTAAAAAAAATTCTACAGTGTTGTACAATGTAATTGTCACTATATATGATAAAATAAAACAATCCATTTATAATTTTCAACGAAATTGAGAAAATAATAATGATTCCTTTTTGAAAAATATTGAAAGAAATTAATAAATTTTCATTTATAAAACACTTATTCCAATAAAAGTTTATGTTTGAACGCATTTTATAATCATTTACTAGCATGAAATATGTGTGTTTAAAAGAAAATTTTAAAAGGGGATTATTATTTAAAGAAAAGTCCCATACTACCTAGGAATAATTTTAATCATAATACCTATGAATTGATAAATTTAAAAAAATTAATTTCATGAGAATAGAAAAATTCATGATATAAAATGTCAAAGGGTTTTTATATACACCTCATAACCAAATATCTGTGCAGAACGTCAAAATATGACTCAATGAAATGAAATGAAGACAAAATCACATATATCGAGTTTGATTCATCCAGAAAATTAGTTATATTACCAAGTAATAAAAATATGTTAGTTAATTACTTTCATAATAGAAACATTCATGTTTATTATTGCATTTAATTCACTTATTAATATGTTATATACAATTATTTAATCATTTATGTTTAAGTTGAATGTTTTTACATTTTTCGGAATATATGTCTAAATAACTTCTGTAAGTTGACTATGGTCATATATGAAACATATAAACATCACCATAATAAAAATAATTTCATAATAATCATTTCTAATCATAAATTATAAATTTTAAACCATTAATGAAATATGGTTATTAAAAATGAATTAAATTATGATCGTGGAGGTAGTAGGTCATTAATTAGAAGGAGAAACTCTTCCATTTCTCAATTGTCATTATGGAAAGAAGTTAATTAATATTATATCATTTCAGATAAATTTTAATATATTAAATACTATTTTATTTCATTAAATATAAATATATATATGTCACACATTTTTTGTTGTGAAGAAAAAAAAGAAATATATTCCTTCGTGGAAGTAGTAGTATCCACGTACGCACGAAAAAAGTTATCATTTTTTGTGTAACAAGAAAATGATATATTATAATTTTATAAGGATAAAAATTTCATTAAAATCATAAATACTCCATTTATATCGCATATTTTTTTATCATCATCCTTATTATCTTTCATGTAAATAGTTTTTCAAAAATGATTCATTACACATCCCGAGGTGGCAATCCACTGTAGAATCAATGGATATTATCATATCCCCCATGAAAAAGGAATTAAGAAGCTATCTACGATATAATGACTCGATAACTATAAATATTTTTAAAATATAATATACATACATTAAATACATCATTTTAACCAGCCATGATAGGTGAAGATGTAAGAAAAATGGCATCAGTTCATGAGGCGATAGTCTTCCATACACACGAATAATGATTTAATATACCATTTTATAGAATATTATATGAATATTGGAAATTAAATTAATATAATAACATATAAGAATATTTTAGACACTATTTATATTATATAATCATAATTTGAAAATATTATAAGGATTTGGAAGAATAAATAAAATAAAAACATATGGTTAAGTGCAATAATCCTTCTTCAGACAACCTCCTTAAGTAAGCATCAATATCCTTCATATGATGGAATTATTATAAACATAATTGATATCAATCACGGCTAGGTAATTAAATAATATATTTTGGTATGTATTAGAAAATAAAAAATCGATTTAATGTTTAGATGAGGATAGAAGAGGCCTTGCCTTTTTAATTGTGCGGATTGGCACACATATAATTTTTTTAAATAAATTATTGTACATATGTTTTTCACAGGATAAAAGGCACAAAATAATAGACCATTATAAAGAGTATGATATTATATGGAATAAATATTTCAATAAAATTTATTTAATATGTTTTTTTATTTCATTTCAATAGAAATCATTTCAATTAAACCCTGTTTAAATATATTTTTACCATAACATCAGTAATTAATTTTTACTATTTTTAATATCCATTATTACCAAATATTATTTTCACCTTATTATATTCTATAAATTATAAAGATTAAAAATATTAAATCCATTTATCCGAATTAAATTTTTATAATTGGGGTATTTTATTTTAAATACAATTCCCCATAGGCAAAAAAAATGCGGTTTTCAAGAATTGTATTTTTTACCAAATCATGATTTTATCTGAACTCTATGACTAGTAATAATAATTCTCTGAATTAAAATTAAAATATATATATATATATATATAATTTTTAAATTTAATTTAAATATTTATTCATTTGGGTTTTTTTAATTACTTAATATGGATAAATTTTATGCATATTAAAATATGTTTTTAGAAAAAATAAAATTTTAATCTAAAAAATTGACATAAACTAGAATAAAATATGAATTGATTAAAAATAAATTAATTCGATTGAATTCAAAAAAATTATAATTATTATAATTTATATTATATTCAAAATATAATGGGTCTTTTACATTAATTATGTCAATGAATAGATTATAAATGCTTATAAAAATCAGTCTATTTCACTATTCAATAAATAATTAGCATTTTCAAAAAAAACAAAAAAAAACAACCTATAAAAATTTAATTAAGTATATTTAGAAAAAAAATTTAATTTTAGAAATTAAAATTATATTTATTATAAATTAGACATTCAAATAGAACATTATAATAAAAATTTTATAATTAATATTGTTTCATTTTTTATTTAAAAAATTAATTAATATTTTAATAATGAATATAACAATCTATTTCATATTAATAAACCAAAAAAATAATTTATTCAATTATTACCTAGGTTTTTACATTCATTTAATATTTTATATATTTTTTCCCTACAATTTCATTCAATTATTACATAAGTGATGATATAATTCTATTATATCATCGCAATATTCTCATGCTTCCTCTTCAATAATACAGTTTTTCCATAAAAACATATCCTAGTGAATCAATTTTTTTCAAAACAATTTCTACCTAAAGTAAGGAATATAAATTGGTCATTCCTCATACTAAAATTTTATTTACAAATTAACAAATACAGTGCTAAAAACATGGAATGATTCTAGAATATACTTCCTTAAAAATAAAAAAAATAAATTTTTTTTATGACTAGGATAAAATTAGATGAATGGCCCCCCAAGTAGGTTACTGATCCATAGTTCACTGGTTTCTCATGTATTATAGTGAACTAATAATTTAAAGAACTTATTAAACACAAATATCAAATCTATATAGATGAATATTCATTACATAATAATATGATGTATGCTAAAGTTGTAAAGGATTAAAGTCTCTGAAAATTGATATAAAATATTCAAATTTTATTAATGTTATTAAATATCACCGATAAAGAAATTAATACATATGATTACCCTTAGTCATAACCTAACAAAACATTTCAGAATAAACTCTATATGGAAATAGAATAAATGGTTTGTTCAAATTCTTAATAAGTATAAATATAGTAGATATCAATCCAAGATCATATGAAAACATAATATAAGAATAAGGGTTTGTGATCATTCATAATACATAATACATTGATACCCATCCTTTCATACATCAAAACAATTATTCATGGAACAAATTTTATCATTTCTGAAAACATGGTTCATAAGAGTAATAAATCATCATAAATTAGTCTTAAACCATTAGATCATCTCATAATAGTGGGTAACCATCATAAATATAGAAATGAAATAAATATTTCATGTTTAACTACAATAAACATCGAAATAGTGAGTAACATCCCAAGTAAGTAATGAATAATAGATATTTTAGTCTATGTTTATTAATGAATTATATAGTGTTTTAGAGGCTTAAAATAAAAATAAATCCAATCTTAAGCATGGAATACACTAATATTTTTAAAATATTGTTTTACTGCCTTTTGATGGAAAACCATTTTTGAATCTATATTTTGACAATTTTGTAAACTATGTTTGTCAAAATAAACTTATTCTTTATGATTGGGGAATCAAAATTAACTTAGTGTGAATTTTTGGTATTTTTCTGACAATGTTCATTTTTTAATGAATAGTGAAAAATTCTGCATTTTACATCAAAAATGCTTTTTAATCTAATTGATTTATATGATTAGATTATCTTTTTAATTGGTTTTGAAGTGAAATTAGAATATATTTTTACCATTTATCCAATGGTGGTCATTGGAATCAATTTCATTTTGAAATTTGACTTAAACTAGTGTCAATCTTTTGATACTTATTGTTTCATAAAAACACGCTATTTGTCATGACAGTGGGAATTAATTATTAAATTAATTAATGTAACTTATATGATTAGAATTTTTTAAAATAGACATCATTTTTGAATTGAGAATATCAAATATAGCTTCGGGTGATGTTTTGGTATTTTTCTGAAAAACATCAATTTTCGATGAATAGTGAAACCACTAAGTGGTACTTATAAAAACTGATATTTCGTTTAAATGAAAATTTTTCATCTTTGTGTTTTGAATTTCAAAAATATGACATACATGGTTTTCATTAAAAAGTAAAATGCGGTTCAATGAGATTATAATAATATTTTTGGTAAATAGTAACTTATTATGTTTTTAATCGCGATTAGAGGTAATTAGTGTAGTTTATGGTAAGAATAATGTTTTAATAAATAAAATGAACTAGAAACATGTCCTACCCTTATTGGTTGTGTCATGGCCGACAAAGAAAATCCATGGGTAATCTTGGGGACCCCATGGAGCCACTTTGGTTGGAAATGACATAAATAACTTTTTATTTAATGTTAAAGTAAAAATGACACAAACATGAGTTATTTTACTAAAACACTTTTTACATGGGGTTATACAACTCATATTTTTTACTATAAATATTAATTGTAAAGCTAAAAAGATTTCCTACATCATAGTATTTTTTTATAATTTTTTTACATTATATAAATAAAGGTATTTATGACATCATAATGATGTAGTGATTACCTCATTAATAAAGGATTTAAATTAAATAAGAAGATAATGTAAACTCTATGACCTAAACATGTCCAAAACCTATTTTATTGGTGGATTTCGAACCCTTATCACCATACCCTTTAATTCTATCAATGTGGGACCTTTTGAATCCGAAAATCATTTTAACATAAAGTAACTTCTCTTTACATTCCAAGAGTGCCCCTCCTCTCCTCTTATAAAAGGCACCCACCTCTACCTCCTTACCCACACATATAAAGCCTTTGGCTCTGCCAACCCCTGCCCATTTTGTCTCTTCACTTCCCTCTCTTACTCCTTGAAGCCTCAATTGTGTCAGAAGGCTTCCCAAGGAAGCCTTTGAGCTCAAACCAAAGGGAGTTACCCGATTTTAAAGTAATGTCTTCTTTTGAGTCCTTTTGTTTTATTTTGCTTCTCCAACCCCCCCCAAACTCTTTTTATTCTGTTCTTTTGTAACAACTCCAGTATACTAAATATACTAGGATGTTGTTATAATAATTATTAGAGCTACATTTACACACACCTTCATATAGTGGTTAATGAACATACTGTTTCTGTGGATGGCGAATTTATGCCTCCCGAAACGATGATTGTTCAACATTCTTTTAACACCATCAATGGTGGCCATTAAGATGCCACTATATTTATATATGATATATAATATGTTTATGTTTTCCTTAAGATTCTGTATTTTTCATTTTGGGCATACCTTTATGGTTTCCATTATGGGTAAACGTGATATCTTCATTTGAGGAAGTGCAGACTAACGCCCCCTCAAAGTGAGTTGATTCGTTAAATACCATATGTAGGACATATAAAGGATAGAACTATGATATTATATATGATATTATACTGGAATTATAATATTCCTTTATATCATTATCATTCCATTCAATAAAATATGAAATAGAAATGAAAGTGGCATTCATGCGTACGTACGGCTTACCGTCTCAATGAACGATGCATTTCATTTCATACCTATAAATGATTATCTAATATTATAAATGCATGCATGTACTGGATATATAAGACATATATAATATCTACATCCTGAATACCATTCTGGATATAATGTATACATGAACAACTTGTAATTATAAAGGGCTTATTTTTGACTCAAGTACCAATGATCGTTAAAACAACCGTTATTAACTTATATAATTACATACTGTTCATGACATGGAAATAAGTGATATAAAAGGAATAATGAACTCAAAAAAGTTTCTTAAACAAGAAGAAATTAACTCAAGTTTATTATTCACGAGATTAAAGAATGACCGAGTCAATTCAGACCAGAGGTATGGGACTTCATCTCAATCTCCTTTCATTGAGAAATATTTTGTTTTATACACAACCTTCTTTTATACAGTGTATATACCCCTTTTACTTTTTAGTTTATTCAAAAGGAATCTTTTTTATATGAAGCATTTGCTAAACGACAAAAGAGAATGATTTGTCATACGTATGCGGCGACAATGACTTCTCTGCCGCCATGACCGTTACTTGAGTTTCGGCTTCCTCTACAAACCATACCTTCTTTTTAAAAGAAAAATAAATACCATGTTTTAATTTTCTTTTATTTTGGTATTGAAAATGGTTTTCATAATGTTTTTATATCAATGTATTGTATTGATATCTTGTGATTGAAAGGTGGAAATGTTATGTTTCCTTTATGCATGTTTTATGTGATGCGATTATGTTGAGGTTCTTGGGCATTATTATGAAGACGGGTGGTTCTGTGATAAACTAAGGGCGGGTGAGCTCGATATAGCTCTCCAATGCATTGGGTAACGCGAAGGAGTGAAACGTTAAGGTTTCTCCTAAGAGATTTAGGGAATATATTGTGATGGGTATTCCAAACATAACCAAGAGGGTTACTCCCTATGTAAGAATGTCATGAATGCCTCAAGTTACCTTTATGTCTTATGATTTATATGATTTATTCATGATTTGATGAGGTATGTTAAAGTTCTTATGTTTTATGGGTAAATTATGATTTCATTCTTATGTATATATGTACCCATGTTTCCTTTCCATATTTTTATATCCCTTACTGAGCTTTTTATGCTCATCACAAGTTTTTTTTTTGAAATTTTTTTCACAAGTCAAGGGAAAGGTACATGATATGTTGATAGTGTCAAGGAAGTGTCAAGAAAGAATCCATGTTTTATTTTAAATATGTTTTCATTGATGGGAAAGAATAATAATAACTTTATGTAACCACTTTGTTTATATGTGGAATGTAATGCATGTTCTATGATCTAATTCTCTATTACTCTAATCCCGAAAGGATCCTCAATGTGTAATCTAGTAATAACTGAAGATTAAATAAGGTTTAAGGCTGGGGCCTTATAGTTGGTATCATAGGTCGGTTTAGATAACTTTAGGAGTTAGAATTCTATTGAATGATTATCCAAAAATATTTTTTTTATGGTCAAATTGAAGTGATATAGCATTTGAAGATTACCATGTTTCTTCATCTAAGATATGTTTGTTCAGAATGGTTTTCCGCAGAGGAAATAGGGAAGCAGTGCTAGGAAGGCATGCAAAAGGAAATAACCTTCCGAATCAGCATCCTGATATGGTAGGAATTGGAACTGAACAGTTTTTTGCATTAATGGCATAGTTGACATAAGCGATAAATGGTGGTGGTATCCATGTAGGAGATCAGCTAGATCAACCGCAGAGGAACATGTCAGTGGTGGAACATTTCATGAGGCAACATCCCCCATCATTCAGAGGATCATCTGACCCTGTGCTAGCTGAAGGGTGTATTAAAGAACTGGAGAATATTTTCAATGTCATGGGGTGTTCAGACAATCAAAAGGTTAGTCTTTCTATTTACCGTTTGGAGGGTTAAGTAGATCAGTGGTGGTCGATTGTTAAAAATATCTGGGACGCCGATGAGATTGATGCTCTTGACTGGGTTGAATTCAAAGGTATGTTTCTTGAGAAGTATTTTCCTAAGGTTGTTCGACTTAGGATGGAAAAACAATTCTTGGAATTGAGTCAAGAGGAAGACTCAGTGGCTACCTATGAAGAAAGGTTCACTCGATTGTCAAGGTATGCTCCAAATTTTATCCGAGACTTTGATAGTAAAATAAATCATTTTTAATCAGGACTATTGCCAAAATATCGATGGGAATTAGCTTATCGTGAGTTTAAAAGTTATGAAAAGCTTGTTCGATGTGATGAGAATGTGTAAATGGAGTTTGCCGATGATCAAGTGTTCTATAACAACCAACAGAAGAAGAGACTGAGGTGGCAGGAGAAAGGTAAGAGTTCTTTAAAAAAGTCTGATGGTAAGAAAACTAAGTTTCCAGTTTGTGATAAATGTGGTAAAAGGCATGCTGGGGAATGTCTTCTGAATTCTGGAAAGTGCTACCGATGTGGTAATATGGGACATAAGGCTCGTGATTTCACTGAAAAAGATCAAGGTGATGGTAAGTTTAAATTTGATTTATAGTCAGTGAAATGTTTTAAGTGCAATGAGATGGGTCACTATGCAAACGAGTGTCCGACAAAGAGCTTGAGTGATGGGAAGCAGTTAGAATACAAGAATAAAGGGGTGGTGAAATCCTTTACAACTACTTTAGCAGATGTTGGGCCATCAAATGAAGTTGTATCCGGTACTTTGTTTGTTTTTTCAGATTATGCCAGTGGGTTGTTTGATTTGGGGTCTACACATTCTTTCATCTCAGAAAACATTTCAAGTAAAATGGGAATACCATCTCATGAAATGACTCTTGAACTTGTGGTAAAAACACCTTGGAGAAATGTTGAGGAAAAAATAATTTATAAGAATCTTCCTATCCTTATCTGTGGAAAGAACCTACTTGCAAACCTTATTGTTTTACCTCTAGTAGATTTTGATGTTATACTGGGTATGGATTGTCTCTCTATTTACCATGATAAGATTGATTTTAGAGATAAAGAAGTTTCATTTCAGAAAGACATTTAGTTTTTGTAAAAGAATGAACCCTTAATGTTGATAACTTATCAAGAGTCCAAGAAACTTGTAAAAGATGGAAATGAATGTTACCTTGCACACATCATTGAAAATAAAGGAACTGTTCAGATTAATGATGTGCCAGTGGTAAATGAGTATCCTGATGTTTTTCCTGATTAGTTTCCTGGAATAATACCAGATCGGGAAATTGAGTTTATTGTTGACTTAGTTCCTGATGCTAATACAATTTCAAAACCCCCTTATCGAATGGCTCTAATTGAACTTTTAGAGTTGAAGGAGAAATTGCAAGATTTATTAGAGAATGGTTTCATTCGACCTAGAACATCACCATGGGGTGCTCCTGTTTAATTTGTTAAAAAGAAAGATGGTTCTATGAGACTTTTCATTGATTATAGGGACTTGAATAATATTACTGTTAAGAACAAGTATCATTTTCCTCATATCGATGATTTGTTTGATCAACTTCAGGGAGATCAGTATTTTTCAATGATTGACTTGAGATCGGGGTACCATCAGCTGAAGGAAAAGGAAGCAGATGTTCCGAAGACCGCGTTCCGTACAAGATATGGCCAATTTGTAGTAATTCTTTTTGGGCTAACCAATGTACCTGTAGTATTCATGGACTTAATGAATAGAATTTTCCTTCAGTTCTTGGATAAGTTTGTGGTGGTTTTCATTGATGATATTTTTTGTTTTCAAAAAGTAAATAAGAGAATTAAAGACACTTACGGGTTATCTTGCAAACCTTAAAAGAAAATCAACTGTATGGAAAATTCTGAAAGTGTGAGTTTTGGTCGCAACAAATTTCTTTCCTTGGTCACATTGTTTCAAAAGATGGGATAACTGTTGATCATGCAAAAACAAAGGTTGTTGAAGAATGGTCAAGACCCACAAATGTAACAGAGATTCTTAGTTTCCTTGCTTTGGTAGGCTATTACCGAAGGATTGTTAGAAATTTTTCACGGTTATCTAGTCCAATGACTAAGCTAACTCGGAAGGGTGTTAAGTTTATTTGGACAAAAGAACATGATGATTGTTTTCAGGAATTGAAAAGAAGATTGGTGAATGCTCCAATTTTGGCACTACCTTCCAGGAATGGTGAGTTTGTTATATATAGTGATGCTTCATTGAAAGGACTTGATTGTGTCCTAATGCAGAATGATCATTTAATTGCTTATGCTTCACGTCAGTCGAAAACTCATGAGGTAAATTACCCTACACATGATTTGGAATTAGCTATTGTTGTTTTCGCTTTAAAAATTTGGAGGCATCATTTATATGGAGTAAAGTGTGAAATATATACTGATCACAAAAGTTAAAACTATATATTCACTCAGAAAGAGTTAAACATGAGACATGGGAGATGGCTAGAATTAATCAAGGATTATGATTGTATAATTCATTACCATCTGGGAAAAGCAAATAAAGTGGCTGATTCTTTGAGTCGAAAAAGTAATGCTTCATTAGCAATGTTGCGTTTGGAACATGATCCTTTGGATCAGGATTTGATGAACATTGGCATAGAAGTTGTTGGTGCAGGAAGTTCTTTTGTTTTTTTTCAGGTATCAGTGAGCTCATCCCTATCAAACAGAATCAAGCAAGCACAAAAGCAAGAAAGTGAGTTGCAGAAAAAGATAGAGCTGGTTCAGAAGGTATGTTGCATGAATTCAACATTGATAGTGATTGTGCTTTGAGGTTTGGGAAGAGATTATGTGTGCCTTGTGATTCACAGTTGAAGAATGAGTTGTTATGTGAAGCTCATAGTTCTCCATTTTCAGTTCATCCTGGTAGTACTAAGATGTACAGAGATCTGCGGGAGTATTACTGGTCGGATGGAAGGAAAAGTGATATTGCTGATTTTACTATGAAGTTTTTGACATGTCAACAGGTTAAAGCATAGTGGCAGTTACCAAAAGGGATGCTTCAGCCTTTACCAGTGCCAGAGTGGAAATGGGAGAATATATCCATGGACTTTGTTGTGGGATTACCGAATACATCTCGAGATAATAATGCAATCTGGGTTATTGTTGATCGCTTGACCAAATCTGCTCATTTCCTTGCTATGTGTGATATTTTTTCCCTAGATCAGCTTTCCTGTTTGTATCTTAAAGAGATAGTAAGGTTACATGGAGTTCCTCTCTCCATTGTATCTGATCGTGATCCCAGGTTCATTTCTAACTTTGGAAAAGGCCTTTAGAAGTCGTTGGGTACTGAATTAAATTTTATTACAGCATTTCATCCTCAATCAGATGGGCAGTCAGAATGAACAATTCAGACCTTGGAGGATATGCTACGAGCTTGTTCGATTGGTTATAAGGGAAGTTGGGACCAACATATTTCTTTGGTTGAATTTTCATATAATAACAGTTTTAATTCTAGTATACAGATGGCACCATTTCAGGCATTATATGGGAAGTGGTGTCGAACTCCAGCTTTCTAGGATGAAGTGGGTGAAAGAAAGTTGATGGGACCACAATTGGTAAAAAAGATGTTAGAAAAAGTTCAGCTAATTCAGAAGCACATGAGAACAGCTCAGAGCAGGAAGAAGAGTTATGCGGATAACCAGAGTAAAGATCTATCTTTCGAGGTAGGTGATCATGTTTTTTTCAAGGTTTCTCCTTGGAAAAGTGTGATGAGATTTGGTAAGAAAGGAAAGTTGAGTCCAAGGTTTATTGCACCATATGAAATTTTGGAGAGAGTTGGATCAGTTGCATACCGAGTGGCTTTACCTCTGAGTTTATCTCAGGTACATATTGTTTTTCACATTTCGATGTTGAGAAAGTATATGCCAGATATATCTCATGTTTTGAGTCCAGAAGTAGTTCAGCTGGAAGAGAACCTATCTTATGAGGAATAACTAATCCAGATTCTTGACCACAGGGAGCAAGTGTTACGAAATAAGGTGATTAACTAGGTAATGGTTTTTAGAAAAAACCACATGATGGAAGAGGCAACATGGAAATCTGAAAATGCAATGAGGGATAAGTACCCCCATTTATTCGATAAGTAAATAAATTGCCGGGATGCAATTTTCTAAAGGGGGGAAGGATGTAACATCGAAAGTAAGTAATGAATAATAGATATTTTTATCTATGTCTATTAATGAATTAGACAATGTTTCAGAGGCTTAAAATAAAAATAAATCCAATCTTAAGCATGGAATACAGTAATATTTTTAAAAGATTGTTTTACTGCCTTTTGATGGAAAACCATTTTTGAATCTATCTTTTGACAATTTTATGAACTATGTTTGTCAAAATAAAGTTATTCATTATGATTGGGAAATCATAATTTACTTTGTGTGATTTTTTGGTATTTTTATGACAATGTTCATTTTTTAATGAATAGTGAAAAATACTGCATTTTACCTCAAAACTGCTTTTTAATTTAATTTATTTATATGATTAGATTATATTTTGAATTGATTTTGAAGTGAAATTAGAATATATTTTTACCATTTAATCCAATGGTGGTCATTTTAATCAATTTCACTTTGAAATTGGACTTAAACTGGTGTCAATCTATCGATACTTATTATTTCATAAAAACACGCTATTTGTCATGACAGAGGGAATTAATTATTAAATTAATTAATGTATCTTATATGATTTGAATTTTTTAAAATAGATATCATTTTTGAATTCAGAATATCAAATATAACTTCAGGTGAAGTTTTGGTATTTTTCTGAAAAACTTCAATTTTTGATGAATAGTGAAACCACTAAGTGGTACTTATAAAAACTGATTTTTCGTTTAAATGAAAATTTTCCATTTTGTGTTTTGAATTTCAAAAATCCGACATACATGGTTGTCATTAAGAAGTAAAATGTGGTTCAATGATATTATAATAATTTTTTGGTGAATAGTAACTTATTAAGTTTTTAATCACAATTAGATGTAATTAGTGTAGTTTAAGGTAAGAATAATGTTTTAATAAAATGAAATGACCTAGACACATGTCCTACCCTTATTGGATGTGTCATGGCCGACCAAGAAAATCCATGGGTCAACTTGGGGACCCAATGGAGCCACATTGGTTGGGAAATGACATTAATAACTTTTTATTTAATGTTAATGTAAAAATGACACAAACATGAGTTATTTTACTAAAACAATTTTTACATAGTGTTATACAAGTCATATTTCTGACTATAAATATTAATTGGAAAGCTAAATAGAATTCCTACATCATAGTATTTTTTTTATAATTTTTTGACATTAAATAAATAATATTATTTATGACATCATAATGATGTAGTGATTACCTCATTAATAAAGGATTTAAATAAAATAATAAGATAATCTAAAATTAATGACCTACACATGTCCAAAACCTATTGGATGGGTGGATTTCGAACCCATATCACCATACCCTCGAATTACATTAATGTGGGACATTTTGAATCCGAATCTCTTTTTAAAATAAAGTAACTTATCTTTACTTTCCAAGAGTGCCCCTCCTCTCCTCTTATAAAAGGCCCCCACCTCTACCTCATTACCCACACTTCCAAAGCCATTGCCTCAGCCAACCCCTTCCCATTTTTTCTCTCCACTTTTGTCTCTTACTCCTTGAAGCCTCAATTTGGGTATAAGTCTTCCAAAGGAAGCCTTTGAGCTCAAACCAAAGGGAGTTACCTGATTTTAAGGCAATGTCTTCTTTTGAGGCCTTTTGTTTTATTTTGCTTCTCCATCCCACTAAACTCTTTTTATTCTTTTATTTTGTAACAACTACAGTATCCTAAATATACTAGGATGTTGTTATAATAAGGATTAGAGCTACACTTAAACACACCTTCATCTAATGGTTAACGAACATACTGTTTCCGAGGATGGTGAATTTATGCCTCCCGAAACGATGATTGTTCAACATTCTTTTAACACCTTCAAAAGTGGACATTAAGATGACACTATATTTCTATATGACATATAATATGTATATGTTTTCCTTAAGCTTCTGTATTTTTCATTTTGGGCATACCTTTATGGTTTCCATTATGGGTAAACGCGATATCTTCATTTAAGGAAGTGTGGACTACCGCCCCCTCAAAGTGAGTTGGTTCGTTAAATACCATATGTGGGATGTATAAAGGATGGAACTATGATATTATATATGATATTATACTGGAATTATAATATACCTTTATATAATTATGATTCCATTCTATAAAATACGAAATAAAATGAATGTGGCGTTCATGCGTACGTACGACTTACCGTCTCCATAAACGGTGCATTTCATTTCTTACCTCTAAATGATTATGTAATATTATAAATGCATGAATGTACTGGATATATAAGACATATATAATATCTACATCATGAATACCATTCTGGATATAATGGATACATGAACGACTTGTAATTATAAAGGGCTTATTTATTACTCAAGTACCAATGATCGTTAAAACAACCGTTATTAACTTAAATAGTTACATTGTGTTCATGACATGGCAATAAGTTATATAAAAGGAATAATGAACTCGAAAAATGTTATTAAACAAGTATAAATTAACTCAAGTTTATTATTCAGGAGATTAAAGAATGACCGAGTCAAGTCGGACCCGAGGTATGGGACTTCGTCTCAATCTCCTTTCATTGAGAAATATTTTGTTTTATACACAACATTCTTTTATACAGTGTATAAACCCCTTTGACTTTAAAGTTTATTCAAAAGGAATCATTTTTATAAGAAGCATTTACTAAATGACAAAAGGGAATGTTTTGTCGTACGTATGCGGTGACAATGATTTCTCCGCCGCCATGACCGTTATTTGAGTTTCGGCTTCCTCTACGAGCCATACCATTTTTTTAAAAGAAAAAAAAATACAATGTTTTAATTTCCTTTTATTTTGGTATTGAAAATGGTTTTCATAATGTTTTTATATCAATGTGTTTTATTGATATCTTGTGATTGAAAGGTGGAAATGTTATGTTTCATTTATGCTTGTTTTATGTGATACGATTATGTTGAGGTTGTTGGGCATTATTAGGAAGACGGGTGGTTCCGTGATAAACTAAGGGTGGGTGAGCCCGATATATCTCTCCAATGCATTGGGTAATGAGAAGGAGTGAAACGTTATGGTTTCTCCGAAGAGATTTAGGGAATATACTGTAATGTGTATTCCAAACGTAACCAAGAGGGTTACTCCCTACATAAGAATGTTATGAATGCCTCAAGTTACCTTTATGACTTATGATTTCTATGATTTATTCATGATTTGATGAGGTATGTTAAAGTGCTTATGTTTTATGGGTAAAGTATGATTTAATTCTTATGTATATATGTACCCATGTTTCCTTTAAAATATTTTTATATCCCTTACTGAGATTTTTATGCTCATCCAACGTTTTTTTTGAAATGTTTTTCACAGGTCAAGGGAATGGTACATGATATGATGATAGTGTCAAGGAAGTGTCAAGAAAGAATCCATGATTTATTTTAAATATGTTTCCATTGATGGGAAAGAATAATACTCACTTTATGTAACCACTTTGTTTATATGTGGAATGTAATGCAAGTTCTATGATCTAATTCTCTAAAACTCTAAACCTGAAAAGATCCTCAATGTGTAATCTTGTAATAATTCAAGATTAAGTAAGGTTTAAGGCTGGGACCTTATATAGTGAATCAAGAAACACTTATTTTCTATAAAAGTTAAGGATTCATCTATTAACCATAGTGGATAATGATGTATTTGTTTCCAATTTTTGATCAAGTGAAACTGTTTCTTATAGTGGATGAAGCCCATCAACTTTTTCCCTCTGTCATATCATAAGCCATAAATATTTAATGAAATCATTAGAGTTTTTTATAGGTTACAACCATCCAGAAATTAAGATAATACATATGTGTTCCTCAATATCATAAATCATTCATTATATTATAACCCAAAAAATTACAATGTGATGCATAAACATTTCAATATAACATAAATCGTGCAAAAGTAACATGGTTCATAAACATCATACTTCCAAAAACATAAATTTTCTGGAGAAATATAAAGGATCAAATATTTTGATCATATCCTAATTAAATAATAATTAAAATCATATAATGTTATCTTATATTGTAAACAATTTTGAATGATAACGTAGAATAATGTGTGCCTAAAATAACTTTTCCCTTTTGAAATCACTTCTCTTTTAAAAATATATATATTAATAAATGAAAATGTATTATTTGAAAATATATTTTAAAAATTATTAAGAAATATTTAATTAATTTATTTTTCATTATTCCATGAAAATAATCTCTTGTCATCTAAGTTAAAAAAACTTTCCAAAACTATTTTTGGAAAAAAGTCACAAATAACCTTGTTTGTAAAATGAAAAGAAGATTCATTTTTATAATTTCATAAAAACTAAACCATTAGAAAAATCTATTTAAAATTTTATATAATAATGGTTAAAATATTTTTGAAAACAATTTTATAAAAAATTAATATGGAAGAGAAATATTCCCCCATGAAAACATAAATAAAAATAATCCTGAATAATAATGAGATTGTGAAATTAACCCTATCCACTTTGGTTACATTTGAATCATAATACCCCTAAAATAAATGAATTGAAATTAAACCTAAAATAAAATATAGTTAAATATATTTATCATATAACTTAACCATTAGTCATTATATACACCACACGAAATAAATAAGTTGTGAATATGGTATATGTATCACAAAAGTAAAAGTCGGATGAGAAAACCTTACCTCAATTCTCACCTTTCATTATTCACATTAAAACCACATGTATAATAAAAATATATTTATTATTGATTTATTACATAACCATATATATATATATCATATAATGTATTATTTATTTATAACATATTATGACTAATTTATTAATAATTTACTATTAAAATAAATGTTATGTGCGATAACTACTTTGTTTTCCAATCATGCTTCAGTTCGGTAGTACTGGTCCTTATAATTTGATCATTATATCTTCACTTATATATTTATAGTAACGTTATTATAACAATATATATTCATTTTATAAATATTTACAATCATTCATAAAAATTAGTGTTACAAAAATTATTTACTCTGTGCATGGAGACGGAAGGTCGTACATATGCATGATGATGTTTTCATTTTTAAACTGATGGAATTTAATTAAGGTAATGAATAATAAACCTTTTTAAATCATTATTAATTCCTATATATCATATATATTAATAAAAATAATCCTTAGTATTATCCATGTGAAATAGAAATCAATAAGGAATGACATTGCCTCAGGGAGATGGTAGTCCATATGTACGCATTAACGTTGTTATCTTTTCCAAAGACATTGGATGAAACAAAGTTATATGTGATATTATAATTCCATAATATTTACAGATTTATCTCATCATAATTATATTCCATAAAATATGGTGTTGAAAATTGAATTTCATCACAATGTGGTGACGGTATGTCAAACGTACGAATAGGCCATAAGTTAACTTATTATTTGATGGGAATGATTTTATATAGAGGTTATTAGATAATTGTAACAAAGTTAATCATATATTATAAATATAAAAAACTATTTTACTATAGTTATCAAATATTTATCACAGTTAAATTATATTATAAAGATAATTTGATCTATTAGAGTGATTACCGCTTCTTCATATAGACTCCATTAGATGCCTTGTAAAGGTCGCTATGGTTATTGCTATAGGAAGAAAAAAACCCATATAATGTGTCTACGAATGTTTATAATTGAATTTGGTAGAAAATTTTAAACTGTATGGCTCAAATTGGTCTAAAGAATTTAGGTAGAATGTTTCCTTTTGTAATTATTGTGAGACATACTCTTGGAATTTCTAAAAATGATTAAATTATAATAAATTAAATATCAAAAAAATACCTAAAAATTGTAAATGAATATGAATATATGGTGGCAGAGGGTTTTAGTACCATCCCCCAGTATTAAACCATATCATTTTAATTAACCCAGAGTTAATATATTTTAATATTAAATTTAGTATGAGTTTTTTTAGTATTAAAAAGCTATTATTTTTACTTATGTTGATCAAATTAGACCATACATGTAAAATTTATAACATTTTCTACCATATAATAATACAATTTAATTTTTAAATTTTTTTATTATTTTCAAAAAAAATTGGAAAATATTATTTTGATGAAATATCATTATTTTCAATTTGGATAGTATTCGTTATATTTATTTTAAAAACCTAAAGGAAAACAAGTAAAAATAGGAAAAATAGTTTATTATACCAAAAACATTTCATGTTCATCTAAATAAATCATTGATAACCATAAATTTCTATAATTTAGTATGTTTTATTGTTTTTAATATTATTTTTTTTATTTTTTTTGTAAGTTGAATAATTATTGTGTCTTCATTATGTAGTCATTTAAGGTAACTATTCTTTTAAAAAAATTTTAAAAATATTACCATGATATAGATAGTTTATTTATCTTTTAAAATACTATTTATAGAATAAGAATTTCACTTTTTATTTGGGATTTGGCTTAGTGGTAAGAAAATTGTAATTCCACATCAATTGTTGGGGGGTTCAAATCTCGTGGAGCACAGGTACTACATCATTACTGTAGTGGGGTAAATTATTGCATCATAGTAGTGGGGGATACACTTTAGTGGCAACGGTATATAATGAGTACTATAGAGTTTTATGTACTATAGTAGGTGTTGTAGTAGTTGGGGCACTCTAGTAATACTATTCAGAGAATTAGCATTTCACTAAAACATTCAGGCCTCTGGGCCGTTTAATAGGATTCATTCCCACTGAGCCTTCATGCCAAAATATAAATAATGTAATTAAGAGGTTGTTTGGATAAGTTATCCCATTGGTGGCTATGTCATGCCCATCGGGTCTATGTTTGTCTGGTTTGTGTGTGTGTGTGTCTATGTTTTTAATGTAATTGTATCTCCGAGAACCTTTTATAATAATAATATATCCTATTAATATGTTCTATTTAATATATTAGGCTAATAAAATCCAGAGTGTGGCATTTTTTCCTTTTCATTAAATAAAATATTATAAAGTTCAGTCACATCCAAGTGGGCCAAAAGGCTATAGATGAATATTTTGGATGATTAACGTCAATATATACCCATCAAACATGATATAGATAGGTTTTGTGGTGAATTTATAGTTATTATCATTTAATTTTCATCCAAAATTTCCAGAATTACCTATTATTGTGGAAATAATGAATACCATGGTTACTAATTATATTTACGCAAAATAAAAGAGGATTAATTAAAAAATATAAACCTTCTATTTATAAATATGGCTAAGAATTTTTAAATTTTAAAATATTAAATTAGTACAATTTAATTACAAATTGAATCCAAATAACACAACAAAGAACAATTTTAAAGAATAAAAACCAGTTTAAAGAATGAAAACGTTTTTATATCAAATTCAACCATAACATTGATTCTAATGAACTTAATTGGATAATTAAATATAAAATATTATTAATTTTACATTGAAAATATATTAATAAAAAATGGTATTTTTATAATTCTGTAAATAAAAAATACAATACTTAATAAAAAGTATAATTTTCACTCTTCACTATAAAATCAGTATTTTCAGAAAAATACCAAAAATTCAAAAGTAATTAATTTTAATTTTATAATTTGAGAAATAAAATATATTTTATAAACTAAATTTTATAAAAGTTTTAAAAAATAATTGTAATTGTTTTTCTAGAAATCCATAAAAATAATATTTTAAAGAAAACATATTTTTGAAAAATGAAATTACTTTTCAAAAAACATTGTTCTTATTTACTAAGAATTAATTAATGATTATTTAAATAATATAACCTATAGATATATTCTATAATATGTTTATTCCTATTCATATTCTTCAATTCAATGGAATGGTTATAACAATCATGTTTTAATAATAATATTTTTAATTTATATCATTGTTTTTTAATATCTATGTTTCATATTGTGTAAAATATTTATAAAATAAAACTATTTAAAGATAAATACTTCATAAAAATCATAGGATGTTAAATTAAGAAGATTATTTTTTTATTTCATATAATTTTCCATTTGTGACCCACAATGTCAACAAGTTTTTCATCATAAGAAATATCATTCTCTATTGGTATGACCACTAATTCTATTGTGAATGACCATATGTATACTTCCTCGAGAGAGAGAGAGAGAGAGACATGGAACATATCATGAAATTGATAGATATTTAGTGGAAGCTCCAAATGATAAGTAAACATCACAATATGATCATAGTTTTCAAAATGATTAATATACCAAGGGTATAGTTTTCTATTCTTTCCTCTATTAAAAATTAAATCAATTATTTTCACACAACATTAAATTTTAGATCCCATCAATTATTATCACTTTAAAAATTTTGTCAACTATTTACTTTTCACAATTTTTTTGAATGGGACAAATATTTCTATAATTTAATTTGCATTCTCAAGTCCCAATATATTTATTTCATGTTATTATTTTATAGTATGTTAGAGTTGAAAATTTATTTTTAGAATGGGATTTAACAAAATCCATCTGGATACTAGGGTAATATCTATCATTGTATGAAAATTCAATTTGAGTAATTTTTTGATCCAAACCACCACTTAAATCCATAAAACAAAATCTTACCACATCTTCTACAAAGTGAATTATTCTTTCAGATTATCAATCCTTATGAGGACGATATGCAATGATAAATCTCAACTCTATATCAATAATAGGATGAATACATCCCCAAAAAATCAAGGTAAACATAAAATCCCTACAAGATATAATTTTGGGTGATGCTCTATTAAAACATGCAACTTTATTAAGCTATATTTTGGAAAGAGGATCCAAGGAAAAATATTTTCTAATTGAAATGAAGTTTTCCGAATTTATAATGTGATTGAATACAACCCATAATTACCTCAACATTGGAGATATTATAATTCATAAATACTAGCTTCACCTTTAATCATATGTTCACAATGTAGAAAGACATTATTCCGTAAAAACATTATCACTAGTAAAAATATAGAAATAATTGGTTTTATCAAAAAAATACATTTTAAAATATCCTCAATTTTGATGAAATTTAATTACATAAAACAATAAAAGGGGTGTTAATGAATTTTAACATATCTTCATCAGTAAATAAAGACACTCTTAATAGTATCCATTACTCATAATTAAATCTTACAGAGTTACATGTACACTTCCAAAAGTTATTTATAACATTATTCTTTAAATAATATGAAACGTTATCCAAAAAAATTAATTAGATATCCTGATTCATATTTGGACCAATAGAATATCAAATGATTCCATAATCCATTTGGAGAGAGATAATCACAAAACATTTTAATGAAGGATTAGTAATAATATTTTTATAGGGCTAATTCTTATCAATGAAATTATGTAGTTACCAACAATTGAGATGATGATACTATGACCAAATTATCATGATTAAATACATATATTTTGATTATATAATATTTCACTTTTTACAAGGTCTTTATAGGTTATTGTGGCTTATAATCCACATTATCCTTTGGATGGAGGTATTTGTTAAAATAATTCCCAAACTCAAAGAACTTAAAACACTAGAGTGGGTGTGGTGTATCAAATGGTATCATATTCTCCATAATTTAATTATTAATCTCATTAATCACATTTATGCATTCATAGGACTTATGAAATTACTTTCAATATTTAATTCACTTCCTAGATACCTTCATGCGAATACATTGATGCCTCTTCAAACATTTTCATCAGGCAGATGGGTTGAATTTCTTTTCCCTATTTCAGTTTTGATACGAATCGATCTTCTTTTTCTTAATAGAACAATATTAATGGTGGGAATATCAAATTTATATCTCTACCTTTAGTGAAGATCTATTATTTTCTCCATAGCTACTAAATTTTCCTATATCCACGGCCTTTTGAAGACGTGTTTTTAGTCCACCAAAGAATTCATCAATTTTTCATTCTGGTTTTCTGATTAAACACGAATCATATCATGAATTTCCAGTAAAATTAGCTTCATAGGTACCAATAAATTCATCATCCATTTTATTAATAGAAATAATCTTCTCCATATTCTTAAAAATAATATGAGGGAACTACATATTGAAAAATGAGTTCAGGAAATTTTCTAAATCCATAGAGTCAATTTCTTCTTCTATACTCATATGCTTGATAAGATTACATCATTTATCTTCTATTTATTATTTCAGATAAAAATCTAGGACAACTTTTTCAACTCTAAAAAATTGAAGAACAAACACTATTTTCTCAATGGTTTTTATCCATCACTCATCCATTAGTTGATCACGAGACCCACTAAAATAAGGTGGTTGTTTACCCATAATTGATTAAAATAGCACATTGTTCCCAATATATATCATCAATAAATTCATCATGATTTATATCTTTACAATGTATTTTTAGATTAGAAAACAAATCATTCCATCTCCAATGAAATTTTCTTTATCTTAATTAAAATCATTATATTTTCTTCCATACCTTACATTTCCACGATTCGTTTGAGTTCCATCCATTGACTAAAAAAATAAAAAATAACTTAAGAATGACTAATAATAGTTGAAAAACACATATTTATGGAAGAATATTTATATAATTACTAAATCGTGATAGTTTTTTTGACACCTATGTTTTAAACTAGCTTATTCATGATCATTAGAAAAAAATAGAATTTCATCATTCACATAGACTTGCACCCTTGGTTTTCAAAGAAAATATATCCCTAATCACCAAATATTGACTAAATGATTCTCTGATACCATCTATAATGTCTCAAACTTATTATATATAATCATCACATCTATATGGATAATATTTCAATACATATAAATATGTTTCAAATATGACACCCCAAAAACCACAAAGGAATACAAAAAAAGGAAATACCATAAAGGAATGATATAGTAATCTCTACACTGTATATGTTTAAAGAACATATAATAAGAATATCCAGATACACTCATATATGATCGACTATCGCGAAACCACCATTAATATCCAGTTAGAAGAATACACTAAGCACGTAACCGGGAGTACATACTCCAAATTCTGAAGAATGATTCGATGCACTCGTTCTAGGAGAACTCACTACACAAGTACTGAAGAAAGATACTTGATGCATTAGATGAGGATCACAACCAGTAGAAATGGGGTTATTACAACAACTCGGTCTGAACTAACCTGCTAAGTGGAGGATCGGTGCCCCGATAAAGTAAGTCACGTCGATACCGAGAAACTCTACGTAGGGTACCACAAAGGAATAGAGGATCCAGATCTAAGTATCATAGAAGGGATACAACAACTCTATTCAGGAAGTCCTACTGAAGGGATCATACTCTTGTATGTAGGAATTGATACCAGAAACCTTAAGGGGAAAGGCCAAGGGGACGAACCCTAAGGAAACTAGTCCAAGTCACATAAGACAACTGGCTCAAGCCATATAAAAAAATGTTAAACGGCGTATAGTATGGTCACACACCATGTTCCTTGACTATGGGTACTTCCCGTGTAACACAACCCATGTCTTAAAACATGTCATATAAATGTAACTACACGGTGTGTAGAAGGATTGCACATTGTGTCTGAGTGTCCGGGGTTCACTCCATGTACGCTGGACATGTGCTCGTACATGGCCTCAACCCCTATCGCCCTGCCCATGTACCAGTACATGGGGTATCCCATGTATCTAGTCAGGCCTTGCCAGGGAAGGGTATACACGTCGTTTCCTTGGCTGTGTACCCAACCCGTGTCTGTGTTCTCCCGAAGTACACTCCAGGTGGTTCGTCGACGAACACATGCCATGTAGTCCATACTACACGATGTGTAGTCGGGATTTATCTAGAACCATCGTCTTCTAGCTCACGCCTCGACCGTATCTCTAGATTCGTGATATGTCATCCATTCATCTCTTTACATCAGACCTTGGTTTGTTCCATCAAACGAATAGTGAATTGGGTGTTTTTGGTCCTTCGATCAGGTTGTAAACCTCCAACGATCCATCCGAAAGAAAAATGCCCAAAACTTGTATCTCTCGATCTTCTTCTAATCATCCGTCGAAACTATCATCTCAGCTCTGTACCATTATTTTGAGGTTGGATCTTCAATCTCCGATCGTATCACCGCAGATCGAAGCCACAATCGATCATTGTTCGTACCCCATGAAGAACGAAGAACGCGTAGTCACCAATAAAGGAAAAATGGATTAACAAATGAACAAACCCAAGGAACAAACCTTGACTATTGATCATTCCATCACCAATATATTCCAACAAGAACAATCCTTAAACAATTATCAGATCTAGTCTATAAAGATCAAGATCTTCCCCAAAATCCATGTAATATGCACATATTGAAAATATGATCAATCCACAGGCTAATATATTCGTGTATTAGTCCCCGTTCGTCATAAGAATCATGAACAGGGAAAGGAAATCAAGATCAAACATCCTACCTCGATCTGTGGAATTATTTGGAAAATATCAATTCATTGTGTCGTTGTCACCAGAGAAACTCATCAAGAACGTCGTTGACGCGTTGGGGGTTTCCTCCAGAGCTTTCTAGAGCCTCCATGGGAAATTACGGGTTATGAGATCTGTAACCCTAATCCCCTATGAAATATTTATATAAATAATAAAAAGATTTCGCTGTAGAAATATCTAATAGAATATTTTCATTAAAACTTTTATTATAGTTACGTCGGAAAACTATATTTCACTATCGACTTGATCTAGCCGATGTTAGGTCTTTCCTAAGGAAAAATCACTGCTCACCATGAAATGGTTCCCTCAGATTTCTAATCTAAAAACCAATTCAATAGTTATTCCACTTTTTTAGGAAAACCATATGCACACATTATTTAATTATATAATTAAATTCAAACATTTGTTCCGGGATCTCAGGGCCTCGGAACTGCACGCCGTCTCAGAACCTGGTCTCAAAATAATCCCCATATAATACTGAATTAATATACAAAAAAAAGATTGGAAACATTACATCCTCTCCACCTTAGGGCTTTACGTCCCCGAAAAGAAAAAACAAAGGCTACTCAAAAAGATGTGGGTACTGTGCACGGATCTGAACCTCCCGCTCCCACATTCTCTCCTGGAGATTCATGTGCTACCACTGGACATGTAGCAAGGGATTGGCTCATCCACAAAGGATATTCTCTTACCGATCCTTGATCTCATCTGGGTACTCCGCAAAGGTCACTCCATTATCGATGTCCAGCTCACCCTAGTCGATAACATGTGATGTGTCATGCACGTACCTCCGTAGCTGTGACACATGGAAGATGTTGTGTACTCGGTCCATCTGAGGATGTAGAGCCAAGCGGTATGCCACCTTTCCAACTCTACTCAGAATCTGAAAAGGGCAGATGAACCTAGGATATATCTTTCTCCCTCGACCAAATCTTTTCAATCCCCATTGAGGTGAGACCTGAAGGAACACGTGTTCTCCCTCCTAGATCCCCAAGGGCCTCCATCTCCTGTCGGCATAAGACTTTGTCCAAATCTGGGTAGTCTTTATCTGCTTTTGGATGCCCCGAACCTTCTCTGTAATAGCTTGCACCATCTCTGGGCCTATGAGTGCTAACTCCCCTTGGCCAGTCCAACAAAGTGGTGACCTGCAAGGTCACCCTTACAAAGCCTCGAATGGTGCTATACCAATAGTGGAATAATAACTATTCTTATAACCAAATTCCACCAATGGTTGGTGATCCTCCCATCTACGACTGAAGTCATGTATCCATGTTCGTAGCATATCCTCCAGAACATGGATGGTCCGCTCTATCTGACCATCAGTCTGGGGATAAAATATAGTTCTCAAGCGTAAATGAGTCCCAAAAGCTTCCTGGAACCCCTTACATAAATGGGATGTGAAACAAGCATCATGATCTATGATATTATTGATGGCACTCCATGAAGTTTAACTATCCCCTTCATTTAGAGTCGTCCCAAGCTCTCTACTGAACTCTGCTCCCGTATGACTAGGACGTGGTCCGACATGGTGAGTCGGTCAATGATCACCCAGATGGCATCATGTCCCCTAGATGCACGTGTTAAACCCATAAATAAGTCCATAGATATACCATACTACTTTCACTCTGGAACCTTAAGGGGATGAGTCAAACCTACTGGAACCTGGTGCACATCATTTACTTGCTTACAAGTATGGCCCCGGGAAACAAACTCTGTCGGACTCTTCTTCATTACTGGACACCAGAACTGACGTCAGAGGTCCTATAATATCTTTTCCACGCCTGGATGCACCACCAAAGGAGATGTATGGAACTCCCTCAAAACCTCCTCCTATAACGTCACTGGTACTACTGTGCTCTCTCTGAATAGAATAATGTTCCCCCCACCTTTCGAATATCCATCGGTAGCATCAACTATGGATATCTAAGCATGTAGAGCCCCACAACTAGCAACCTCGAGCTATGATTTTCTTGACTCACTGTAAGAGTGGAGGGGTAACAACCATCGACTGAAGGTAAGCTCCCACATTTCTATCCACAAAGGATAAATGTAAAAAGTCCAACTTCCTTGTCGACTCACCCAGTAACTGCAAACTAGATTTCCTGTTGAGAGTATCTGCCACAATGTCACCCTTCCTAGGAGTATAAACAATCTCAATATCGTAATCCTAGAAAAACTCAAGCAACCACCTCTATCTAAAAATTAGATCCTTCTGAGAAAAGATATATCTGAGACTCTTGTGATCATAGTAGATGACAAACCGCTCTCCCATCAAGTAGTGCAGCCACATATTCAATGTGAAGACTACCACTACCAACTCACGATCATGGGTCGCGTGGTTTTTCTCATGTGGCCTCAACTGACATGAGCCATAGGCAATCACTACTTTCCTCGGCATCAGGACAAAACCAATCTTGGTTCCTGATGCATTGCAGAACACTACATACTTGACACCCTCTTTCGGTAGTCTCAAGATCAGGGCGTTTGTCACACTCTATCTCAACTGTTGAAAATCCTACTGGCATCTCTCGATCCACATGAAAGGGTGCCCCTTTTGGGTCAAATATGTCATGGGTGATGATATCCTAGAGAAATCAGGAATAAATTTATGATAGTAGCCTTCCAATCCAAGGAAACTCCGCACCTCTGTCACACTCCATGGTGGATCCCATGCTAAAACTACCTCTACATTGGCTGGGTCCACTGCTACACTATCTGCTGAGATAATGTGTCCCAAAAAGTGGACCTCCTGTATCAATAATTGACACATCATGATTTCCCCGTACAACTGGTGAAATCAGAGTGTGTCCAGAACCATACTTAGGTGCCTCGTGTTCTCCTCCTCGGACGTAGAGTACACTAGGATATCATCGATGAACACCACCATGAACTGATTTAGATAGGGCTAAAAGATCCAATTAATGAGTCCCATAAACACATTCGGGGTGTTCGTCACGCCGAAGGGCATCACCCAGTACTCACAATGACCATAGCAACATCTGAAAGCCATCTCTGGTATATCCTCATCCCGTACTCGCAACTGGTGATAGTGTAATCAAAGATCAACCTTCCAGAACCATCGTGCCCCTCTTAATTGTTCAAAGAGGACATTGATCCTCAGTAGTGGATACCGCTACTTCATGATCACCTGATTCACACGTCGGTAATCCACACACATCCTCAATCTCTTGTATTCCTTCTTGGAAAACAACACTGGGGCCACCCCAGGTGAAACATTGGGTCTCACGAAGCCCTTCCTCAACAATCCTTCCAGCTGCACTTTCATCTCACGATGCTCTGTAGAACCCATCCAATATGATGATGCTGATATCAGTGTTGTCTCGGGTTGCAACTCAATGCAGAAATCTATTTCCCAATGGGGAGGTAGTCCAGGGACATCCTCTGGAACGACATCCTCGTACTCAACCACTAATACTAGAAACTGGAAACTTGTAACGTCTGCTCCGCCAAGGGCTAGGCTAGCCAACTAATGTGAAATTGGTTGTACCTTCCTATGCACGACCCCATCCATCACTGCCACGGTCTCCTTTTCACCGATGAAGGAGAAATTCATTCGATCACTTTAGACACACCGCACCCTTCACCTAAAATATTCGATCTAGGAATGAACTGTGGATAGCCAATTCATACCACGAATGACATCATAAGGCCTCAATTCTACCACCAAGTGGTTCCAATCGAAACACTCACCTACAAGGGTAAGGTCACACTGTCTGCAAAGGTGTGTGATCTATGAATCTTCTATAGTCGGTGTTTCTAAGTGTAAGGGTCGAGTCAAAGGATCAACTAGAATCTCATGGTCTTGAACAAGATAAGCAGCAAGAAAATAATGACTAGATCCTATGTCTATCAGTACAGAAGACAAAGTATAAAGTACACAGATTATACCTATAATCATTCAGGGAGTACCTGGGTCATAAGACTCTGCTGCCTGCAGCTTTCCCTGCCTCTGTCCACCAGCTCCCTGCACCTGGGGTGGACCTCCTAGGGGTAGTGGTGGTAAAGGGTCAAAATGCTGACAACCTCCAGTTGCTATCCCAACTCCTCTTCCACGCCTGACACCCCGCGGATCGATCTGCTCCACACGTTGCCTCTGCCTCGGTGGTCGATCTATTGCTCCCATCTCAGTAGTACAGTGGGTAGGACAATCTCAATAGAGATGTCCCATGCCATCACATGAATAGAATCACCTCTCCCGAGGCTACCTGGATGCACCCTGCGAACCCTGTATGGAAGATCCCATGCCCTCAGATCTCCATTCGAATCATCTCCCACACCTAGGTCCCTGACGTCGACTCCCCGTTGTTGAGGTCTTTACTCCAGCTCGCACACTACTAACAACTATTGGCTGCCTCTACTCTTCCAAGAAGCTCTTGACCACCAAATCCCTCTCGAGAACCCCATCATAAGTAGGAATGCTCATAGGGATGATGCTAGCTCGGGTGTCACTGCACAAGCCCCACTCAAAAGTCTGAGCTCTAATTTACTGATCCCTGACCATATCCATAGAGTATCGTGAGAGGTAGGTAAACCATGATGAATAGTTAGCGACCGACATGGTTCCATGATGGAGCTAAATAAGATCTTGTATACATGATGCTCTCAGGGTAACCAGTAAAAATTCCTCTCTGAAGAGATGCTCAAACTCTGACCATGCAAGAGTCACCTCATCATGAGTATGGATAACCAAACTCCACCATCACCCTACCGAGCCCTGTTGAAGGCTCACTGCCAGGATCACCATCTTTCCTGCTAGTGTCCTGAACAAACGGAAGACTCTAGACACTACCTCAAGCCAGTCCTATGCTGCCTGAGTGTTAGGCTCACCTCGATACCTAAGGGGTCGCTATCTCTGAAACTAGTGGAGTGCGCTAAGCCTGAGATCCTCTTCCACTAGTACAGTAGGATCTAAACACTACTCCATAGGTGGTGGAATAGCTGGAAATCCACCTGATGGTAAAACTGGGGGATTTGGTACCTGTATCAATGCTTCATCACTGAGGGGGTCATCCTTGTGATCGAGCTGCTGGATCCTAGCGGGTGCGTATTGTGGAGGCATCCTCTAAAGAAACAAGATGTATCATAGTCAGTGAGCATATCTAGAGAGCTAACTCAGGAAGGACATGGAAACCACAACCCATTCCTATATTATGAATGTACCATTATTTTCCCCTTCAACCAGTGTTCTCGTGTTCTGGAAAATAATGCATGTTTTCAGAGTCCTAGTGTATGGATATGTCGGCCGCCCGTACCAACACTGGGGTCCCTGGCCTAAAAGTTGATCTCGAAGCACTCAAAACTGATTCCCCAAACCAACTGACAAACTCTTGGTCCTAAGGTATAACTGACCACCTCTAATACCACTATGTCATGACCCGTCCTGGTGGGGCCTGTGCCGCAACTCCCCAATCCCTCCTCCAATAGGTTAGGGGTTAGTGACTAGCACCGAGTAGGCATGTCACTAACATGGGAGGCATTTCCTGTAAACCTGTACACACACACACACACATCTCTAATCCCACAAGATGAACAGTAAGAACTATTGAAAAAATAAAACCATGCATACACTAAAAACCCCAACCAACGGAGTATTATAGGAATGTAAAGTAATGTAATGTAAAATAAAGGGCCAAAAGTACAATCCCACCAAAATAAAGTCTACAACCAAGTACAACCTGTAGAGAAAGGTACTGGGACTGCAATCCATTATGGTAGGAACACACCTCGGCCTGCCTAATCTCACTGAGCACCGTCCAGTCCTGGTCCACCAATAATCCTATCAAATGCTCACTTGTCTACACAAGACACAACACTTGCAGGAAAAGCCTGTGCAAGGGTGATTACAAAAATACCTAGATAGGACACCCTGAAAACCACAGAGGGATACAACAAAAGAAAATACCAAAAAGGAATGATATAGTCAACTCTAAATAGTATATGTTTACAGAACATATAACAAGAATATCTTGATTTACTCATACGTAATCGACTATTGTGAAACCATAACTAAGATCCATCTTGAAGATTCCACTAAGAACATAATCGAGAGAACATGTTCCTAATTCTGAATAAAGATACGATGCACTCATTCTGGGAGAACTCACTCCACGAGTACTGATTAAATATATTTGATGCATCAGATGAGGATCAAAACCAGTAGTTATGGAGTGATTCCAACAACTCAGTCTGAACTAACCTGCTATGTAGAGGATCAGCTCTCAGGTAAAGTAGGTCACGTCGATACCGAGAAACTCTACTTAGGGTACCATGAAGGAATAGAGGATCCGGCTCTATGTCTCACATAGGGGATTCCAAAAACTCTATTCAGGAAGTCCTCCTGAAGGGATCATACTTCTGTACATATAAAATGATACCGGAAACCTTCACGAGAAAGTCCAAAGGGAAAAACCCAAAGGAAACTAGTCCATGTCACATAAGGAAACTGGCTCAAGCCATGTAAAACAAGTCACACATCGTGTAGTAGGGTCACACGCCGTGTTCCTAGACTCTGAGTACTGCCCGTGATACAAGGACTATGTCTTAAAATTTTTTGTATAAGAGTAAATAAACGGTGTGTTGAAGGATTACAAGCTGTTTCCGAGTGTCTGGGGTTCGCTTCGTGTACGCTGGGCATGTGCTCGTACACGGCCTCAACCTGTGTCACCCTGTCCATGTACCAGTACACGGGGTATACCATGTATCTGGTCGGGCCTGGCATGGGAAGGGTATACACACCGTTTCCTTGGCCGTGTACCCAACCTGTGTCCGTTTACTCCCAGAGTACACGCCAGGTGGTCTGCCTGTGAAGACATTCCATGTAGCCCGTACTACACGTCGTGTAGTTGGGATTTATCTAGAACTCTCGTCTTCCTCCTCGCACCTCGACCAGATCTCCGGATTCGTGATCTATCATCTGTTCATCCGGATACATCATATCTTGGTTCATTCCATCATATAAACATCAAATCAGGTGTTTTCGGGCCTTAGATTGGGTCGTAAACCTCCAAATATCCATCTGAAGGAAAAACTACCAAAAACTCATATCACTAGATCTTCTCCAAATCATCATCCAAAACCGTCATCCTAGCTCCGTAAAATCATTCTGAGGTTGGATCTACAATCTAAGATCGTTGCACCGCAGATCGAAGGCGCAATCAATCATTGTTCGTACCCCGCGAAAAACAAAGAACATGTAGGCACCAACAAAGGAAAAAGTGATTCACAAATGATCAAACCCATGGAACGAACCGCGACGGTTGTTCGTTCCAGCATCGATCTGTTCCTGTACGAATGATCCTTAAACAATTATCAAATCTAGACTAAAAGGATCAAGATATTCCCCAAAATCCCCACAAATGACCATCCTGTAAATACGATCAATCTGTAGGATAATATTTTCACAGATTAGTCCGCATTCATCATATGAATCATGAACGGGGATTGGAAATCAAAATCAAATGTCTTACCTAGATCTACGACATTTGTTGGCGAAGATCTGATCGTTTTATCGTCGTCCCCACAGAAACTCATCATGAACGTTGTGGTCACATTGGAGTTTTCATCTGTAGATTTCCAGAGCCTCCAGGGAAAATTTAGGGTTATGAAATCTATAACCCTGATCCCTTGTGAAATCTTTACTTAAATATTAAAAATATTTTGCTACATAAAGATTTAATAAAATATTTTTATTAAATATTTTATTACGTTTACGTCCAAAAACTATATTTCAACACCGACATGTTCCAGTCAATGTTAGGTCTCGCATAAGGAAAACTCGTATCTCTAAATGCAATCGTACCCTCGTATTTCTGATTTGGGAACCCGTTCAGGAGTTCTTACACTTTTTCAGGAAAACCATACGCACACATTATTTAGTTATTTAATAATATTCAAACATTTGTTCCAGGCTCACTGGGCCTCGGAACTACATACCATCATAGGGCCTAGTCTCTAAATAATTCTAATATAAGACTTAAATAATATACGAAAAAAAATCTGACACATTAAAATTAGGAGGCACAAGTTTCCCATACTAGATCAATCCCATTGACTTGTTTCCCATTGTTTCCTAATAATATATATATCCTTACTCAATAAATTGGACGAAAATATTGGCCCCTCTTATAGGATTACTAAAATTAGTATTTTTTATTCTATATGGTCATAAATCACTTTTCATACTGGGACCAATAAAATGTAAATTGGTTTCATAAACATTTTTTTATAGAATAAATTGTTAGAAAAAACATTGTTTATAATCATCATGAAATTGAATACTTAAACCTTCCAAATAAATAATAAATATGGTATCCTTTAATCATGTCTTAATTAAATAATAAGTTAATAAAATAATTTTTTTCAGATGGAAAAATATTTTCAAATATTACAAGGAATAATTCTTGAGGAAAATAACATTTTCAGTTTTAAATTTATTTCTCTTTAAAAAAATATAGGAACTTTTAAATAAATATTCATTATTTAAAAATAAACATTCAAAATTATTATGGAAGAATTAAATTATTGATGTTTCATAATAGAAATAATATGGAACTCATGTTGTATATGTCACAAAAAACATTCCTTCCATATTTTTGTTGAAAACATAACACAGTACCTCATTTTTAAAATAACCAAAACATGAATTTCCAACAAATTTATAAAAATTAAATCAAATGTAATGATTTCATTGAAAAATTACATAATAATACAGAAACATTTAAAAAAACGAAAAAAATAATATTGAGTAGAAATATTCCTCAGTGAAGATATAAATATAATAAATTAAAAATAATGATATGATTGTGAAATAAAATCTAACCAATTTCGACAAATTTTAATAATAATAACCATGGAAGAAATGAATTGAAATAAATATTAAATAACCTGAATATAAAGTGATTTATTGTATAATATCACAAATAGTTTTTATTTACATCACCCAAATAAAATAATTGTGGAATGTCATATATGTCTCACAGAAGTAAAAGTGAGATGTTAAACCCTTACATCATGTATCAACATTATTTATTCATGTTCAAACCTCCTATAAAGTGAATATGGGTTTTTAAAAATTTATTACATAACCATAAATCTAATATACCATGTATGACATATTTATAACACATTGTCAATATTATAATAATAATTTGTTATTAAATTCACTGTTCTGGGTTAAAATTGATTCTTTTTGCACACATGTTTCAATTTGGAAGTCTGGATCCTTACAATTTCATCGGAGTATCATCCTAACTGCAAAAATAAGTCATCGAATCAAAATAATATATATTAATTCTATAAATATTTCTAAAAATTCATTAAAAGTATATATATAAAGATGAATTACACCGTTCATGTAGTCACTAGGTTTTATATATTCATCAATGATGATCCCATTTTTTTAACTAATCAAGTGACAAAAATTTAAATAATAATACACCATTATATATTGATTATTATTTCCAATATATCATATATATTCATAATATCCATGCTTTTTTCTCTCCATGTGAAATGTAAATGAGAAATGAATCAAATCACATCGTGGGGATGGTAATACTTTTTTATACACTACTATAATTATCTTTCCAAAATCATATTGGAAAATAATAAGTAATATAGTCACTTGGGCTTAACATATATGGATATTACATAATTTTAGATGAATATTCATTTTATTACAAAAATACATGCCCAGTGAAGGTAATAGTTATGTGTCTTTGGAAACATGGAAACAAAATATTCTATCCTGGTGACAGATCTTCAATATAGCCCATAAAGATCCCCACTTTTAGTACTTATACCTAAAACCGTTCTTCATAACTTGGGGAAAGTAAACACAAGAAAGGGGTGGGCTCAGATCCTCTGTAAGGGTAAATAAATTAAATGTTCATGAATAACATGACTACATGAGTATGGAACTTTTGGATAACTTTGGATGATCATTCCCAATATATTGGAGATCATAATAATGATTCATGGTTCATAAGAAACGAATCATTAGGACATTTAGACCATAATTCACAAAATCATAAAATTGGAATAAGAAATGGGATTTATGTCATGTACGTTGGTATATGACGTTGGGAACATGTATAGGTATAAATAGGTTCACTAATTATATTAAGGAAATGAAATATGGCTTGTGATTCAACTTATGGACATGAAACAGGGTCCATTCATAATATTGTGTAACTGTAATTAGGTTAAAGCAAAAACTTATGGACATGAATCCAATATCATTCAAAACATTTTGATCATTTAGTTATGTTCACATGTAACCATATGGACATGAACCCAGGTCTAGGTGTAGCATTGGAAAAATGTAATCAAGTTCACTTATAATGTTATTAACATGTAATCAGTTTCACACATAAGCTTACATACATGCAACCAGGTCCATATATAACATTGTGAACATGTGATAAGGTTCACTCATAATTTTTTTGACTTTTAATCAATCTCATACATAAACTTAACAACAAGTAACCTGGTCCATGAATAAAGTTATTAACATATAGTATGTTTCATACATAACATTTATACTCCAAATTCATCCTTAGATACCAACATAATTAGAGGGAGATATATCCTCCGCTTATTTCATTGATAATCATTCAAAAAAGTTACATATGATAATAACACATTCCTCATGTCATTTACTATAAAAATAGACATGTTTTATAAACATCAAATCAAAATGCATGAATAGAACTGGGTATCATTAACATTTCATCACATCATAACATATGAAAAGAGATAGGTTTCAAAATCACTTCATGAAAGAATATCCCATAAAAAGAGGTGGGTTTTGAGAAGCATAAAACTCTTTGAAGTGAAACTGGTTCCTAAAGAATCATTCCATAAAAACATAAACCATTCATGAATGAATATGAATATAACCATTAGATGATTTCATATAAATTAATGAGTAACACAAAATGAGGTTATATTAGTTGGAAAATAACATGGAATGTTGTTTTAAAAACATTTCTTAAGGAAAATATCATTTCTTCATTGAAAAACAATCTTTAAAACATAAAACCTTTTGAAAAACATTTCCATTGAAAATACATCGAAATCAAAGAAAGAAGTATTGAAATCATTTTGAATACTTTTTCTCGTAAAAACATGTAAAAGATGATTCAAAACATTTTAAAAACCTTTTAATTTTAATACCCATAGAAATAATTAAATTAAATCATTATAACATTTTGAAGACAATTTCACTAAAAATATTTTTGTAAACATATAATTAAAAATTGGAAATGTTATAAAATCCATTTTATGTGAAAATAAAATTGATAATTTCTAATGAAATATTTTAAAATAATAAAAAATTTGAAGTACTTTTTCCATTAAAATTATCTTTAAAGGTCATTTGAAAACATTTTATAAAACATTGTTTTGAAATGAAATATATTTTTGATATAACAACGAGATACATTCATTTTTTCTTAAAAACTGTTTTTTATTTATTATAATTAAAAATAGTTGGAAAATGGTACTAATACTTGTTTATATCTTGAATAAATATAGTATAATTATTATCATGATTGTTCTTGAGATATGTATCATACTAGTTCATAAAAAAGAATAATCATTAACAATCATGATAAGTGATGAGATTGTTTCAATAAACTACTTCCACATGGTTACTTTGGATCATATAGTCCATGAAAGAAAATGAAATAAGTGAAGAGTAAAAAACATAATGGATGGATACTCATTTTATAACATGTTAATTGGATTTATATACACCTTTTTAGGGAACATAGGTGCATAACAAAATGTGTGCCCCTAATAAAGAAATTTGAGAAAAAACCACTTTACTGATTTGTTAACATTTGAAACATAAAATTCATAAAGGAAATAACATATAATGGATAAGTTAATACCCAAAAATTTATGTGTATGATACATATAATACATTCATTGGTAGTATGTAGACCACAAAAAAATATAGTTTGGAAAACATTTCATGTATCTCATGGATATAAAATGTGAGATGATATCCTCAAACCTTGTATAATAAATTTCAATGTACTCATTAAAACAACCTGTTTAATAAATATAAATTAATTATACCTATTTTAAATAAAAAATATTATTATATATAATACCTTATATTAGTCTATTATTACCTTGAATTACATTCTTTTCAACAATCTTATGTTAAGGTTTCACTTCGGGTAATGTGGACTTTATTTTTCACATGTGTCTTAATTGGTTATATCTTCGGTCCTTATACATATATCATGATTTCAAGAATTTAAAGCATGATATAAATATAATTTATATAAATTATATTTTAATTATAATAATCAATTGAATAAATAAGTATGAAATTTAATACAGCATTCATGGAGATGGTAGGTCGTATGTACACATGAATGTTATTTCTATTAAATTGTTATGTTGAAAGAAAGAATGTAATATATATATATATATATCATTATTTCAGTAGAATTATTATAACATATATATCATATATATTAAATACAACTATCTTTAATATAATCCATGTGGTGTATAAATGAATCATATCACTTGGATGGGGAGTTAGTCCACACTTCCTCAAACAAAATTATCATATTAACACAAAATGAAAATTAAAAAAAATTAATGTTTTGTAAAACGTAATAACTAATATTGAAGAAATAAAAATTTAATTTATTAAATGTATAAGAAAATTTTCTATAATAATGGAAAATATTTTTTTTATGTAAAAAATGGACAATCATTGTTTCGTGATACAGTCGTACACGTTATATAAAATCTAATATTTTTTACCCGTTATATGGTGGTCTTTGTAAGAATATGTAAAACAATTTACATGAAAAAATATCATTACATATTTTATATTTTTTTATATAATCATATAATAATGAAATTTTTATAGGGAGGATTAGGAAAATAAAATAACGGAATTGAGAGAAGAAGTTATTTCTTAATCTGGTAACTCCTGTTGGTTTTTTATCAAAATGGTTTCGTTGATTGCCTTCTTCCCATGTGATGGATTATAGGGGGAAGGGAGAGAATTTTTTGAATTGTATTGGGTATATGTTTTCAAAACCTAATTGGTTTTATAGTTGTGAATAAGTTTTATATTTGGTGTCCTTTTGTAGGGAAGGAAAAAGAAATGGTTAGAATTTATGAAAACAAGTTAGGTGTGGATATGTCCATTCGTAAAAAAAGTCACATAAAACCTAAATTAACCAATACATAAAGGTTTATGTCAGAATAATGGAAATTAAATGTGTTCTGGACAAGAGGATATGTCATTTGGGAACCTGATATTGAGTTTTATCCCCCAATTTAGCTTAATATGACCTCAATCATTGTGATTAATTTTTACCACATTTAACAATCTTTTTGGAATCAAATTATATTGTTATTATTAGAATATAAATATTATACTAATTAAAATTGTGTATTTTGGTTATCCTTTTTTCAATTCAAATAATGAAGGAAACTAAAATTATTTCTAATCTCGCATTCGAGATGAAATAGTAGGGTTCTAAAGTAGAAAAATATTCCACAAATTATTATGTTTTCATAATCAATTTCAAAGAGAAATTGAATAAAATTAAATAAATGGTAATAATAAATCTATAATTAATCAAATATGTATTTAAAAAATATTATTTATATATTAAATTTAATAATTATTTAAATCAAAATGCATTTATTTACTAAAACACGGTATTTTTCACTATTCACAAAGAAATAGGTTTTGCAGAAAAATCCAAAAAATTCACCCATAGATAAAATTTGTATCATAAAATAAAAAAAACAAATTTCATTTTACTAAATTCAATTCTAGTTTTTTTTATATTTATTTTTATTATTAGAAATAGCTCATTCTATAAAATGGTATTTTGAAATATAGAGGACTATACCAACGATCATATCTTTCCTTATCAATATATATTATCTATATAAAAATAATATAAATAATATTTGAGAATTAGTAATTAGTACTCATTTATCTATGTTTTACATCTAGGTTATCATTATCTCATTTAAATAATTGTAACAATAAAATGATGTTTTGATGAAACATCTGTGTTGTGGATATTATATACGAAGTCAGTATTGTGGGTAGGGCAAGCAATGTTTGTATTGTGTGTATTGAAAGAAAACTCAGTTTTTCTTATAGTACATGCCTCATATTTACTGTTTGTATCCCAATATCAGTTGGTATTTCTTGTTGCACAACCCAATTCAATATTTCATGTAGCATAAGCTATGTTGTTATTGTGTGTAGAACAATCCAAGTTGGTATTGTGTGTAGAATAAATGTTTGGCTTAGTGTTTTAATATATATATATATATAATGGAAAATTTCAAATGTCTCTTGAAATGAAAAATATAAAAATTATAACTTAATTAAAAAAATTCACAAAATATGATGGTGTTAGATTCCACCACTATAAAATGAATTTCCACATCAAAATACATCTATGTTATCAACTGTTTAATACTTGATTCTTTCATTCATATAAACCCACATCTCAATAATGAGTACTAAAATAGCCATTTAAAAGATAATTTTAGAACCATAATGGTTACACAATGTAAAATATAACTGTGTTTCCTCATAGATGAACATATATTGGTAGTGAACAATGTAAAAGGAGGAAAAGAATAATTATTAATAGGGAGTGATTGAAGTCATAAATCACAATTAATGAACTCTCATTGAAATTTTGATGGCCTCAATTTCATAAATCATTGATGATTTCCGATGACATCGATACAACAGAAATTATGGTATTCAGACAACAAATTTTTTTATCATTATATTATCTTTGTGAAATTATTTTTATTGACCACGAATATAGGGAAATATACATACATGGAGTTATTCTATTTCTAATACCAAATCCCAACCTTTGGTTATGACTTGACAGGTTTCTACTTCACCTATTACCCAATTAAATAAATGATAATTCTTTTTTTGAAGTACTAATTGAACTTGAGATCCATGATTATTCAGCCCATATATCTTTAGTTACCATAAAAACTAATAGAATATCAAATATGAATATGTCCTCACGTGGTGAGATAATACATTAATCTAAATAAAATTATTTGAAAAAAATTGACTTAAACATTCCAGAATTGGCATACCTTAAAAACCTTCCAAAATATAATTCACCCTTCCTTTGTTAAATATGATGTTATCTTATAACCAAAACTTTTTATTGAAAACTTTGGTTCATCCATGCACCTATAAAACATTAAAAGTTATTTTATTATTCCAAAATCCATATAGAGGTGTATAATCACATTTAACATCACTGTGTATGAACAAAATAATTATCATAGGTCTTATTCATACAAAAATCAAACATCAACTTCCCAACTAATGGGGTAATGGATATGTTATCCCATAATTTTCATTATTAACATTATCAATTGTGATTTCATAAGATTTTAATTGGTCTATTTTTCTTAAATGGTGTTGAGACTTATCATCCATATTAAACTGTGGATTGGTTAATTGATTTTCATAATTCCCAAACTCCAAGAACATGAAAAAATGAATTATTTTTGGTTCATTCTGTTGAGCTCTCTATCCACTCATTTCATTGAGTTTCCTGATCTCATTAATTATACATTCTTCTTTTTAGTGTCTCAGAATCCCACAGATGAAGCACTATCTTTCTCCTTTCAAACACTCTCTTATATTCTAATACATATAGTTTTGGAAAGTAGGATTTTGAAACCTTTTCTTCTCTCCATGGTTTTTAGATTATCCTTGGATCTGCATCCTGTTATTCTTGTAAAACCAATGACAGTGTTATGTAACTCTAAACTACATTTCCAATTTTATTGCACAACATACAATCTATTTGCTTATAATAAAGTGTATTATGTTCAATTCCCATATCATACATGGTTTTATGACACTGAACAATCTTTCAAATTTAATTTTGGGATTGATGATAGTACCAAAATCATACCTCACAAGAATTATGAAATTATCTTCATAGGTACTGAACGATTCATCGTCATTTTTTATCATCTCAAGAAACTAATTTTCCATCTAAATACAAAGAACACAAGGAATGTGAAAACTAAATAATATGTTCTTTAACTCATCCAAATACATGGATTCAATTTCATCTTGCTTCCTTGTATTCTTAATTATATCCCTCCCCTATTTTGCTTCACCTTCTAGCTAATAAATATCTAGAATTACTTTCTCATGATCCAAACACTTAAGAATAGAGAATATATTTTTAGTTGTACTGATCTAGTTCTCAACAACAAGTGGATTAGATCACCCACTAAAATGTGGACTATACCTCACGAAGGACTCCATAGAACGTTTTTCCTTCCATTGCTAATTTGGAAAGTAAAAATTATTAATATATTGATAAATATAATATAGTATTGTAATTAGGTTTTTTATTCCAACCCCCATGGAGTTCAGATCTTTAGGAGGACATTCTTCAAATTGTTCATCGCAATCTCCTTTAAAGTGGCTCCTTCATGTTCCAACCATTGGCTAAAACGGAAAGCATTGATTAATAAACATTTATCATAATGAGGAACCCCATAATAATGAAATTTCACTTATATGATATATAAAGTAAGAAATAATACTTAATTTGTGATACCGTATTATTATCCTAGGTTATTAATCCCTATAATGTAATTAAATCCTTCATTATGGTTCATGAAGAGTTTCTAAATTCCAAATGCATATCCCCCAGGTGTTTCATTCTAGGTGTGCAGTAAGGCCCATTATTGTGTATCATATTACCCAGAGTATGGACCAAAACATTTTTCTAATGTTTTTACCCCTATGTACATCTATTATAAAGACCCATCCACTTGTTTTATCCAAACATGGATATATTTCTCGGAACCCATTCTCCCTATCCATTACCAAAATTCAATTAAATTTTCATAATCATTGAGTTATCCTTATATTTATCTTTATTGAAATCCCTAGACATATACTTATAAATATACCTAGGGATGTCACTAAAGTTTTCTCTTCCTTTTTACTGAAGGTTTAAAAAACATTTCCTTTTATATCTACTATAGAGACACAGTCTTGACATATCTGGAAATTATATCATTTTAGATGAATATTCATTATATTATGGAAATACCTACTCAAGGACCATAACAGTTTTGCGTCTTTGCAAACAGGGGAAAAAATCTTCTATCATGGTGGAAGATCTTCAAAATATCACATAAAGATCTCTAAATTTATTATTTGTACCTAAAACGATTCATCAAAACATGGGGACAAGGAACATAAAAAATGGGAGAGCATAGATGCTCAATAATGGTAAATAAAGGAAATATTTAATCATAACATTAATCGAAGGTTATGGAACTTGAGATTAACATTTTAAGATCATTCACTTCATATTAGAGATCATAATGATGATTGGATGTCCATAATACATGAATCAGAATGAAATTAATATCATATTTCATGAAACAATAAGATAGGAATAAGTAATGGGATTTGTGGAATGGATATTGGTTAAACAATTTGAATATGTATATATAGAAACAGGTTCACTCATTAAGCTAAGGAAGTGATGTTTGGCCCCACATCAACTTAATGACATATAACTAGGTCCATGAAAAATTTTATGAATGTGTAATCGAGTTCATGCAAAACATTATGGACATGAAACTCGGTTCATCTATAACATTGTGAAAATGTATTATTGGTCACATATATCTTTATGGACATGAAACCAGGTCCATGCATAAAATTGCGAATATGCAATTACGTTCACTCGTAACATTGTGAAAAAGTAACCATGTTCATCCATATTATTATGGACATGCAACCAAATCCATGAAGAATGTTGTGAATACATAATAAGGTTAACTCATAACATTGTGAACACTTAATCAGCTTCATACCTAAACTTATTGACATTCAACCTGGTCCCTATATAACATTATGAAACTATAATTAGGTTCAGGTATAAACATATATACATTAACTTGGTCCATACATAACATTGTGAACATGTAATCAGGTTGATGCATAACATTTATACTCATAATTTATACATCATTACCCAATAAATTGGATTGATATATAAGTCCCACTCATCTAAAAATTAAATCACACCTACATGTTACAGAAGATAATTGTCACGACCCATCCTCAGGACCTGTGCTGTGACTACCCCATGCTCTCCTTCCATAGGCCAGGGCCGAGCGACTAGCACCAAAGGCATAAATGCCGATAAAAGAGAAGGCATTGCCTTTATAAACTAAAACAAACACCATAGAGTACACAAGATGAAGTAAACACTATGTAAACTGAATACGAAAGTAACTGCTGGAAGTAAATGGGCCAGAATACAAACCCCACTGAAAGTAATGTACAACTGAAAAGAGAGTAAAACAATAGAAATGTAAAGAAGCAAGTTCGATCTGTCCTCTGGAAATACCACTTTAAGGGTGGGCACAGATAGTCTCCTTCACTCCTTATCTCTTGCCGCCAGCTCCGTGTACATCTCTTCCAGTGATCCACCTCGAGGTACCGTCCATCTCCACGAGCTCCTACCTCGATCAGCGTTGTTCGTCGTCTGCATCCAACACAACGTAGTGAGGGTATAACCCGTGCAGGGGTGAGTATATGCTACATAGTAGGGACTCTGAGACCCCCGTAGGTCTCCTAGAATCCAAAAAGGATAAACCACAAAGGAAAGTTACAATCATGAAGTAACAACCAAAACTACATAGGTATTTGCCCATACATATATCTAAGTCATCAATTCTAGTTCGGCTCCAACATCCGAGCCCAAGTTTGACCATGTCCACACAAGATAGCGCAATCCAATCCACACAGGATAACACAAACCAATCCACACAGGAAAGCAAGAAAATCATCTCGAAGATAAGGATTGAAAGTCAAGACTCAGCTCACATAGGTATACTTCTTCATAAGATGATAGAGATGGTCAGATGTAGCCACTGATTCATCTAAGCTATCGGACCCACACATGGTATAAGACCAGATAAGTTGTAGGACCCACGAAGGATACCTGACCAGCTACTCTGCCAGACCCACATAGGATATAGGTACAGAGGTCAAATACTGCCGGACCCACATACGATACAAGAACAGTAGTCAGATACTACTGGGACCACAAAGGATACAAAAACAATAGTCATCGTCGTCGAACCCATGGAAGATTCCAGTACAGTAGGCATCGTTGTTTAACCCATGGAGGATTTCAGTACAGTCGTCATCGTCGTCGCAAACACAGCCAACTATAGGGTTCCCGCACACAGCATGCTCGATTACGGGAGGGTCCACTCCAAGAGGCAAGGGGGGTTTATACATCAACTGACACGAAGTCTGGAGTTGATGTACCCCAAAGTTCGGTCTCATCAAAAGGAACACAATGCGAGAGACGGCGCGTCAATCAGACGCCCGATCTGAGAGTTATTGGTTTATTCATCCTAGGGGCCCGGTTGGTTTTTAAGACAAAAACAACCTGACTGTACTCCAACAGAGTCCAAACATCAAGAGGAGTAAGCCAAAAGAACCATCTCACTAAGAGGAATCCAACAAATTCTACGGCACGTCAATCGGATGTCCGGAGCTCATGTTATAAGTGTTTCTCCTCTGAGGGGCCCGGTTGGTTTTGTGTTCGAACCAACCTGGTCATACCCAAAGATCTCTGAAACCATGAGTTTAATATACCAAAACGACCGTCTCGATCCAAGGATCGCTTGGAAACTGATGGTGCATCAATTAAAGGTTCGTACGCCATGTTACTGGCATTTGAACGAATCAGTTCGATTTTAGGGGGGTTTGGGCCCGGACCGACCCGGCCCAAAACCCACGGGGTCAGCCGAAATCGGGTCAACCCAACCCGGGTCCGGGTCCAGCCCATTAGGGCATGGCCAGGCCCGGTTGGCACTGCTCGGCCTTGCCGGCGCGACCCGGCCCGGCGTGGGGGTGCGACCCCGTGCGGGCGGCCTGGTCCAGCACGTCCCGCATGGCCAGCGGCTCGGCCGTTTTGGCCGAGCAAAAAGCAGGGGGGGATCTGCCCCTTTGATGAAGATATGGCAGCCCCCACGTGGAGGGCCCCCCTCACCGGTCCCCAGGGGTTATGACCCCCAGTCTTCTCGGCTGGCCGGCCCTACTGGCCGGCTGGTGTGCCACTACGGGACCGCCGCGGGTCCCGCCCTTCCTTGAACCAGCGGCCAGATTTTTGGCCGCGCCTCCATGCACCGATATGGCCTTAGGCCATGGCCCTTGTCCAACCGGCGTGGCGCAACAGCACCACGCCCCTCTACCGCGGCCCTGCTCCGATGGCGGCCTCTTTCGGCCTCAACGGCGTGACATGATGGCGCCACGCTCCTTTGCAGCGGTTCCCTCGTTCCCGAGCGGTGTGACGGAACCGCTTCACCTTCATTCCAAAACATAACGAATAACAACAACAAAGGGGAGGAGGGTCAGTCGTGTTTGTGCGGTCTAGCATCCTCCTGTAAATTTGATTGCAAGCGGCTAAATATTTAACGAAGAACTCCTAATGAATAAACACGAACATAAAACAATCCCCTACCTCTCGCAGTAGCTGACGATCGATGAGCATTATGGAAAACAACATCGTGGGGTGAGGCACTGTACATGTTGATGGAGATCGTCTGAGGAGGGATGGTGTCTCCCTTCCTTTGACACGGGAAGAATAACGAAGGAAGGCATGTCAGTGTTCTTCACATTCTTCAAGGATGAAGATGAAGTTCGTCGATGGTACAACTCTTCCTCTCTCAACACAAAGAAGAAACCAAAAATAAAATAAGGATTTTCCTTATTTTTTTACTTTTTCCAACACTTTTAAAATTCAAAAGATGAAGTATCTTAACTTAATTAATCATAAGTTTTCAATATAAATGGAGAGATAAGTTGGCACCAGTAATGCTAAAAATAAGTTAAGGGAATTTGAAGGGGTGGGGCTCATGTGGCCCCCACCTAACTCTTTAATCCTCTTAAGAGGAGTTGGGTTTTTCGTGGGTCCCACCCCTACATCCTCTCATGGATGTTAAACCACAATGTAATGAAATAAAAATAAATTTGTAAAACAATTTTATTTTTATTCCTCGCATTTTTAACATTTCCTCCTAAGAAAACACACCTTTGAAAAAGATGTTCCTATGTAATTATCGGTGCTGCGGTTTCATCGGTGCCCTCAGATTACGATTCTGAGCATCGGTTCAAAAGCTAAAAAACCCAAACATTCATTCACTGAATGTACCCGAGCTAAATTTCATCAATTGATTCCGGGCACACTAGGCCTTGGAATTAGGCGCCGTCAGAAACTGCGTACTTGTAAAATCCCAACGAAAATTAAGAAAAAATTTCCCTTGAAATTTATGGGTCTTTACATTACTCCTAGCTGAGGGATTTACGTCCCCGTAATGATACATCACAAACTAGGCAAACAAATGAGGGTACTGAGCTCGCATCTGAGCCTCTTGCTCCGAAGTGCTCTCCTAGAGGTTCTCATGCAGCCACTTGATGCACACTAAAGGAATCAACCACCCACATAGGACCCGCTCCTGTTGATCCTCGATCTCCACCGGGTCCTCTGCAAAAGTCGCCCCATCATCAATATCCAGCTCCCCATGGTCGATGATATGCGTTGGTAAGTGCACTTATATCTTCAGCTGAGATACATGGAAGACATCGTGCACCCGGTGCAACTGAGGTGGTAGAGCCAGGCGATAAGCCATCTCGCCTATCCTACTAAGAATTTAAAAAGGTCTGATTAAGCACAGAGATAACTTGACACCCCTGCCAAATCTCCGTAGTCCACGTCGAGGTGAGACCCGCAAAAAAACATGGTCGCCATCCTCGAACTCTAGTGGTATCCACCTCCTGTTAGCATAAGACTTATGTTGGCTCTGAGCTGTCCTCATCCGCTCTTGGATAACCTGGGCCTTCTCTGTCATGGACTGCACCATCTCTAGTCCCACAAGTGCTGAATCCCCAGGGCCTTTCTAGCACAGAGATGACCTACAATTTCGGCTTTACAACGCCCTGTATGGTGCCATCCCATTGGTGGAGTGGTAGAAGTTGTTGTACGCAAACTCCACCAAGGGTAGATGATCCTTCCAACTGCGACCAAAGTCGAGGACACATGAAAGGAGCATGTCCTCGAGAGTCTGAATGGTCCTCTCTGTCTAACCATTAGTCTGAGGGTGAAAGGATGTGCTCAGACATAGCTGCATCTAGAATGCCTCCTACAACCCCTTCCAAAGCCACGAATTAAATCAAGCATCTCGATCAGAGGCAAGAGATAATGGAACACCATGAAGCCATACAATCTTCTGAACGTAGAGGCGTCTCTAGCTCTCCACTGAGCCCTGCTCTCTGATAGGTATGAAGTGATCTGACTTGGTGGGTCAGTCTACAATCACCCAAATAGAGTCGTGTCCTCTGGATGTATGTGGAAGAACAGTCACAAAATCCATAGATATCCCCTCCCACTTCCACTCCGAGACCTCCAAGGGCTATACCAAGATTACTGGTACCTGGTGCTCCGCCTTCACCTGTTGGAAAGTGAGACATTGAGAAACGAACTCTGCCACAACCTTCTTCATACCCAGCCACCAGTGCTGTCGTCTGAGATCATGGTACATCTTCGCCACTCCAGAATGTACCACTAAAGGGGAAGTGTGAAACTATCTCAGCACCTCCTCCTGTAAAGAAACTGGTACCATGGTTCGTCCTCAGAAAAGGATGACGTGCTCTCCTCCTACATAATATCCATCAGTTGCATGTCCTGTCGAAATCTGTGCACACCGCGTCTCATAGTCAACTTCCCCACAATGTGCCTCTTTGAACCGCTGAAGAAGTGGAGGAGTGACTGTGATCAATTGAAGGAAGGCTTCCCCATCTCAATCCATGAAGGATATCTGCAAAGCGGCTAGCAACTCTTTCACATATCTAAGTAGCTGAATGCCCGTCCTCCTACTAAGAGCATCAGCTAATACATTCTCCTTTCTATGAGTATAGACTCGCTCAATGTCATAGTCCTAGAGGAACTCAATCCATCACTGCTGTCTCAGGTTCAGGTCCTTCTACGAGAAGATGTACCTGAGACTCTGGTGGTCAGAATAGACTGTGAAGCGCTTTCCCATCAGATAGTGTCACCACATATTCAGAGTGAAGACCATTGCTGCTAACTCCAGGTCATGGGTAGCGGAGTTCTACTCATTCTGCCTCAACTATGATAATCCATAGGCGATGACTGCCTGCTATTGCATCAGGACACACCCGAGTCCGGTCCCTGATGCATCGCAGTAGACTACGTACCCTACTCCCTCCTCCGGTAGCCTCAAGATAGGTGCGCTGGGCAGTCTCTGTCTCATCTCCTAGAAGCTCTACTGACATCTTTCTGACCACACGAAGGGTTTCCCCTTCTTCATCAAAGCTTTAAGCGGTTATGCAACTCTGGAGAAGTCTGGCACAAATCTCCAGTAGTACCCAGCCAGAACTAAGAAACTTCACACCTCTGTCGCGCACCTGAGTGGCTCCCAAACTAGCACTGCCTCGATTTTCGCTGGATCCACCACAAATCCTGCCTCAGAGATGATGTGTCCCAAGAAGTGGACCTCGCGTCTCCAGAACTGACACTTAGATATCTTACCATAAATACGGTCCTCTCAGAGTGTGTCCAGTACAACCTGTAAGTGGTAGGTGTGCTCCTCCTCAGTAGTCAAGTAAATCAATATGTCGACAATGAAGACTATGACAAAACGATCGAAGTAAGGCTGAAAGATATTTTTCATGAGACTCATAAACACTAATGGAGTTTTGGGTAGGTCGAAATGCATAAACAATTACTCATAGTGGCCATACCGATATTTGATGTCCGTCTACTGCACATCCTCGTCTCGAACTCTGTGATGATGATAGCCTGACCAGAGGTCTATCTTCAAGAACCACTGTGCTCTCTTGAGCTGATCGAAGAGGTCATAAGTCCTCAGAAGTGGATACTTTTTCTTCACAGTCACCTGGTTCAGGTGTCGGTAATTGACACATAGTCTCAAGCTCTCGTCCGCCTTGTTGGCGAACAAAATTGGGGAAGCCCAGGGTGAAACACTGGGTCAGATAAATACCTATCCCTGCAAGTCCTCTAGCTGTACCTGTAGCTCTCAAAGCACAGTGGGAGCCATCCTATATGAAGTAGTAGATATCAGGGCTGTCCTAGGTTATAGGTCAATATAATAGTCTACCTCTCTACGATGTGGTCTTCCTAGAATGTCGTCAGGAAAAATGTCCGCATACTGATCCACAACAATAGCAAAACTCGGACTCCGCACGTCCACTACTCCTAGGATGAGGCTTGCCAACTGATGAGTGATAAGTTGTCCTCTCCTCTATGTGAGTCCATCCTAGGCTGGAAATTCTCCCTTCTCACTAGTGAAGGTGAACCTGCTCCCATCGGTGTGGCCACACCACACATTGCGCCTAATACAGTCGATCTGAGCATGAACTATAGATAACCAATCCATTCCCAAGATGACCTCATAAGGCCTCGAAACCGATACAAGAAGAACTTAGCCGAATCTCTCTCCTCCTAGAGTAAGCTCACACTGCCGGATCCAGTGCGTAATAGTTGAGTCTGCTCCCGTAGGAGTCTCTAGCCATAATGATCGAGCCAACGGCTCCGTCGGAATATCCGAGCTCCGAAAAAGGGTAGAGGAAATGAAATAATGACTCGCTCCTGTGTCTATAAGAACTGAATAAAGGGTGGAGTAGACATAGATAGTACCTTGAATCATATCTAGCGTGCCGTGGTCGTAGGCCTCCGCTGCCTAAAGCTGAGCCTGCCTCTTCCCACCAGCTCCCTGTGGTCGGGGCGGACCTCCTGGTGGTGGTGGTGGTAAAGCCTCAAAGCATCGCCCACCACCTACTGTTCGTCCAGCTCCTCTGCCTTTTCTGCCTACTCCCTATGGACCGCCACAGTCGAACCTATGCCTCTTCTTGAGTGGTCCCTCAATCTTCTGCTGCTCCTCTGCATGTCGGGTCTGGCAGTCATGAGCCATGTGGCCCTGCCCGCCGCATGTATAGCACTGACTGCTCCTCGTAAGACTGGCTCTGCGCCGTGTTCCCCGCACCGCTGAGCCAGTGTACTAAGGTCATCAGCCTGATGTTCTGGTCCACTTGGACCACTGTGACATCCGTTGACTGCCAATTGTAGAAGACTATACTATGTGTCGCCCTGCGGTAGGTCTCGCTACTGGTGTAGGCTCAGTAAGAAATCTCTCTACAAGAAGGGCTCGCTGCAAAACTATTTCCTGTGTCGGAATGATGAGGGAGATCATCGATGCCCTGATCTCATGCATTAGTCCCTGTTCGAAGGTCCGTGCCCGAAAGAATGGGTCACGTACCATGTCTGTGGAATAGCATGAGAGATCTGTAAATCTCACCGAGTACTGGGCTACCGTCATGCTGCCCTACCGCAGCTGTAGAAGATCCTAAATGCGCACCGCACGAAGGGTGGATGGGATGAAATCCGAGAGAAAGAGGCTCTCGAAGTCCGACCTAAGGGGAGATGCCTCTTCGTGCACCAGGAGAATTGGGCTCCACCATCTGCCTGCTTCCGCGTGCAGGATACTTGATGCAAGGATCACCATGAGGTCAGCTGGTGTCCCCACCAACCTGAAAACTCGTACAACAGCCTCCAACCAATCCTTGGATGCCTGAGGGGCTATCTCCCTATGGAACATGGGTGGTATCTGATGCTGAAACTCGTGCAGTGCACTAAGGCAACGTGCACTCTTAGCGGCGGGACTGGTGGCATCAGTGGCTCGATGGGTAGAGGTACCGCTGGTGCCTCCGCTATAATAGGGCCCTGAACCGAGGCCTTGTCGCTCGGTGGGCTGTTGTCTCGCATAATGCTCGGAACCCTAGCTGGCTGCCATCATGAGGCCATCATGAAAAGAGACAGGTATGCCATAGTTGATACAATATACCTGGTGAGCTGACATAATGTAATCACAAAGAAAACCTTGAAACACACATGCAATCAATGTTTTCATGCACTGAGTCGGAAATCAGAAGTCAGGGTCCTGGTGTATGGATATGTCGGCCGCCGCACCAACACTATACTCCATGGACTGATAACCACACTAAATACCCTTAACATTGTTGCTTCACATAGAACAAAGATCAGAGGCTTGAGTTTTGTGGTAGAACCGAACTCCTCTGATGCCAATTTGTCACGACCCATCCTCGGGACCCATGCTGTGACTACCCCATGCCTGCCTTCCATAGGCCAGGGGCTGGCAAGTATCACCAATGGTGTAAATCCTAATAAAAGGGAAGGCATTGCCTTTATAAATTAAACATAAACCACATAGTACACAATCATATGTAAACACTAAGTAAACTGAATACGAAAGTAAGTGCTTGAAGTAAATGGGCCAGAATACAAACCCAACTGAATGTAAAGTACTACTGAAAAGGGAGTACAACAATAGTAAAGTAAAGCAGCAAGTCCGAGCTGTCCTCTAGAAATACCACCTGAAGGGTGGGTACAGATAGTCTCCATCACTCCTCAACTCCAGCCGTCTATTCCGTGTATGTCTCATCCAGTGATCCACCTCCTGGTACCGTCCAGCTCCACGATCTCTTGCCTCGATCAGTGTTATCCGGCGTCTGCATCCAACACAACGCAGTGCGGGCGTAGCCCATGCAGGGGTGAGTATACGCTACTCAGTAGGGACCCCGAGACCCCTGTAGGTCTCCCAGAATCCCCAAAGGATAATCCACAAAATAATGCTACAATCACGAAGTAACAACCAAAACTACTTAGTTATATGTCCATACATATTCCTAAGTCATCAATTCTAGTTCGGATCCAACATACGAGCCCAAGTTCGATCAAGTACACACAGGATAGTACAATACAATCCACACATGATAACACAAACCAATTCACATAGGAAAGCAAGACAATCATATCGAAGAAAAGGATTGAAAGTCAAGACTCAGCTCACATAGGAATACTTCTTCATATGATGATAGAGATGATCAGATGTGGTCACTGATTCATCTAAGCTATCAGACCCACACAGGATACAAGACCAGCTAAACTGTCATACCCACGAAGGATACGAGACCAGCTACTCTGCCGGACCCAAGTAGGATACAAGTACAGAGGTCAAATACTGCCGGACCCACATAGGATATAAGAAAAGTTGTCAGATAATTCCAGACCCACAAAGGATACAAGAACAATAGTCATCGTTGTCGAACCCACGGAGGATTCTAGTACGGTAGTCGTCCCTATCGAACCCATTGTGGATTTCAGTACAATCATCATCGTCGTCGCAAATACAGCCAGCTATAGGGTTCCCGCACACAGCATGCTCGATTTCGGGAGGGTCTGCTCCACGAGCCAAGGGGGGTCGATACATCAACTAACACGGTTTCCAGATTTGATCTATCACAAAATTCTGTCTCATCAAACAGAACACAACGTGACATACGGCGCGTCAATCGGACGCCCAGTCTGAGAGTAATTGGCTTTTTCGTCCACGGGGCCTGGTTGGTTTTAAGACAAAACCAACCTGACTGTACTCCAACTGCATCCAAACCTCGAGTAGAGTAATCCAAAAGAACTATCTCACTAAGTGGAATATAGAAAAGTCGACGGCACATCAATCGGATGTCCGGATCTCATGTTATAAGTGTTTCCGCTCTGAGGGCCTGGTTGGTTTTGTGTTCGAGCCAACCCGGTCGTACCCAAAGTTCTCCAAAACCATGAGTTTAATTTACTAAAACGCCGGACTCGATCCATGGATCACTTCACAACTGACGGTGTGTCGATCAGAGTTCTGTATCCCATGTTACGGGCATTTGAAATAATCAGTTCGATTTTAGGGGGGTTTGGGCCCTGACCGACCTGGCCCAAAACCCCCTGGGTCGGCCCGAACCAAGTCGACCCGACCCGGGTCCGACACATTAGTGTGCGGCCCGGCCCGACTGGTGTGGCCCGGTCTAGCCGGCGCAGCCCACGTGGACAACGGCTCGGCTGTTTCGTCCGACCGGAAAGCGGGGGGGGGGGGGAAATTCCCCCCATGATGATGAAACGGTGGCCCCCATGTGATGGGTCCCACCGCGCCTGCCACCAGGGGTTACAAACTCCGGTCTTCTCGGATGGCCAGCCATGCTGGCTGGCCAATGTGCCGCCGCGGGACCGCTATGGGTCCCACCCTTCTTTGCCCCAGCGGCCCAATTTCCGTCCGCCCCTGCCTACACCACCACAGCCTTAGACGGCAGCCCTTGTCTGACCAGTGCGGTGCAATGGCGCCGCTCCCCTCTGCAATAGCCCGCCCCGGACACAGCCCTTCGCAAAGTTCAGGCACGGCGCGATGTCATCGTGCCCCTCCGCTGCGGCCCCACTCCGGTTGCGGCCTCTTTCGGCCTCCATGGCGCGACGCGACGGCACCCCGCTCCTTCGTAGCGGTTCCCTCGTTCCCGCGCGGTGCGACGACATCGTGTTTCCTTCGTTCCAAAACATAATGAAGAACAAAAACAACGGGGAGGAGGGTCATTAGTGTTTGTGTGGTCTGGAATCCTCCCGAAAATTTGATAGCAAGCAGCTTAATATTTAACGAAGAACACCAAAATAATAAAGACGAACATAAAACAATCCCCTACCTCTCACAGTAGTTGAAGATCGATGAACGTTGTGGAAAATGTCATTGCGGTGTGAGGCTCCATACACATTGATGGAGATCATCCGAGGATGAACGACGTCCCCCTTCCTTTGATGCGGGAAGAAGAACGAAGGAATGAACGTTGTTGTTCTTCGCGTTCTTCAAGGATTAAGTTATAGCTCTTCGATGGTATAACTCTTCCTCTCTCAACACAATGAAGAGACCAAAAATAAAATAAGGATTAGCCTTATTTTATTACTTTTTCCAACACTTTTAAAATTGAAAAGATGAAATAACTTAACTTAATTAATCTTATGTTGTCATAATAAATGGAGAGATAAGTTGGGACCATTAATGCAAAAGAGAAGATAAGGGAATTTAAAGGGGTTGGGCTTATGTGGGCCCCACTTCAATCTTTAATCCTTTCAAGAGGAGTTAGGTTTTTAGTAGGTCCCACCCCAACATCCTCTCATTGATGATAAACCACAATGTAAGGAAATAAAAATAAATTTGTAAAACAATTTTATTTTTATTCCTCACATTTTTAACATTTCCCCCTGAGAAAATGCACCTTCAGAAAAGATGTTCCTAAGCAACTACTGGCGCTGCGGTTTTTATCGGTGCTCTCAGATTTCGATTCCGAGCATCAGTTCAAAAGGTAGAAAAACCTGCTCGTTCGTTCACTGAACGTACCCAAGATAAATTTCAGAAAGTGATTCCTGGAACACCGGGCCTCGGAATCCAGTGCCATAAAAAACTTCATACTTGTAAAATTCCAAAGAAAAATATGAAAAAATATCCCTTGAAATTTACGGGTCATTACAATAATAAAACATTCATCATATCACAAACTATAAAACAAGATATGGTTTTATAAACGTTGAATAGTAACCCATGCAAATAAATTGGTATCATTAAAATTTCAACACATCAAAGCCTATTAAAATATATAGTTTTCACAATATCTTCATGAAATCATATCCCTTTACAAGAACCGGGTTTCAAAAACATAAAAATTGTGGATGTTAAATGGGTTTCATAAAAATCATTATATCAAAACATAATAAACTCATTAAATAATATGAATAGAAACATTAGAGGATTTCTTAGAAAATAACGAATAACATAGAAATATTTCATCCTAGATGGAAAATTACTTGGAAGTATATTTTTAAAATTTTCTTCTGTAAAATATCCTTTTATATATAAAAACACCTCTTTAAAATTTAAAACCATTTGAAAACCATTTCCATTGAAAATAATTTTAAAAAATAGGTTGAAGGTTTGAAATAATTAAGAAAACCTTTTTCCATGAAAACATCTAAAATAAGAATGCGATGTTTTTTAAAAACATTTCATTTCCAAACAATTTGAAAATTTTAAAATAATTCTTGAAAACATTATTGAAACAATTTCGTTGAGAATATTTTGAAAACATTTAATGAAATCTTGAAAATGTTTTGAAATCCATTTTCATTGAAAATAACATAGAAAATATAAAAAGAATAATTTTACTTCTAAAAACAATTTTAGTCTCATTTTTGCATGAAAATTATATTAAAATAGGAATTAAAAACCTTTTTTAAATCATTGTTTTGAAATAAAATAAATTTATTCTAAAGAGAGGGATTCAGTATGATTTTTTTATAAAAGAAATTATCTTATTTATCATAATTACCAAAGATTGAAAAAATGGAAAAAATACATTAATTTATCATGAATAATAAGAGTATAAGTAATCACATGAGTTTTTTTTGAGATATAGTTCATAATATTTCATCAAAATATATATAATAATTGATAATATCGAAAGGTGATGAGTTTTTTTGAATAAAATCTTATCCCATGGTTAATTGTCATCGTACTCTTAGTGTAAGAAAATGGTATTATATGAAGAATAAAATATATTTTAAGGAAATATATTCATATTTTAACATGAACATTGGAATAATATATACCTTTTTAAATAACATAGGGGAATAACAAATCATATGTCTCAAAGAATGAACATTGAGACAATACCACATTACCAATTTTGTATCTTTTGAAATGTATAACTCATGAAATAAAAATAATAAAATTGATATGGGAATACCAATAAATTGATGTATAATATTCATATAATAAAGTCATGTGCATTACATATACTACAAAAAATGAATGAGTGGTAAACATTGCATGTATGTCCGAAAAATAATAACTGAGATGAAATCCCCTTACCTTGTGTTTTGAATCTCATAGTACTTGTTTAAACGACATGTATAATAAATATAAATTTATTATAAAAATTTTACAGAACCATATTCTAATAAATTATACTATATATATTTTGATTGTTACCTTCAATTACCTTCTCGTCAACAATCTTATATTAAGATTTCACTTTTGGTAATATTCATATTATTTTTCACATGTGTCTTAATTGGTTATATCATTGGTCCTTATACTTGTAAAATGGTATAAAACATTTTAAAATTGAAATAAATACCATGTATATATATTATATTTGTATTATAATAGTCTATATAATTTATGATTATGAAATAGAATACACCATTCGTGGAGATGGTAGGTCGTACGTACACATGAACTCTACTTCCGTTTAATTATCGTGTTGAAAGATGGAAAGTCAAAGAAATTTATCTCTATGTGTATATATATCATTAATGAAATTTAATTATAATATCATATATATCATATATATTCACTAAAACCGTCTTTAATAAAATCCATGTGGTTTATTAACTAATCATATCCCTTTGATGGGGTAGTTTTCCAAACATCCTCAAACTAAATTATCATATTAACCCAATATCTGCGAGTAAAAATATATGTGTTTTAAAAATGAATAAATAAGTTTAAGTACATAAAGAATTTAATATATTACGTATATAAATACATTTTCCTCCCTATTTTCTGCTCTGGTCGGTTGTAATGGATGAATAAACAATCATCATTTCATGAGTTAGTAGTTCGCCATACATAGAAATAGTATGTTCATCACCCATTAGATGGATGTGTGTGTAAGTGTAGTTTGAAACATTTATATAACAAACTTAAAGTATATTTACTATAATTATGTTGTTATATAATCATATAATAATTATATTTAATGGTTGGGAGAAATAAAATAAATGAAATGACTTGAGAGAATATGATACATCTTAATCGAGTTACTCAATTTGGTTTATGCCAAAAAGATTATTTGGATTAATGTATTCCCATTAGAAGGATTATAAGAGTAAGGGAGGGATTTTTGGATGAGTCTTGGGATTACTATGGCCAAAACTAAGTGTTTTTAGAAGTATGATGATGTGGGGGAGGTGGTGTCCATTTATAAGCAAGGAAAATGACTTACCTGGAATCTTTTAAAACAACTTAGGTGTACACATGTTATTAAAAAAAAGTCATACAAAACAAAACTAAAAAATGGATGTTTTATGTACTAGTAATGGAAATACAATGGTTTTTGAGCAAGTTTCTATGTATCTTGGGGGCCTATGAATGTGGTTTACTCCCTAATTATTCTTAATTTGACCTCAAGCACTGTGATTAATTTAAATCAATCATACTAATCTATTGGGTAAACAAATTAAGCTGATTTTGTTAGACAATAAATATTATGCAGATTAAAAATGTGTATATTGGTTTTTTGAAATTCAATTTTGGGTAGTGGAAAAATTAATATTATTGAATACCCTATCGATGGGATGAAATAACAAGTTTTTAAAGTAGAAAAATATTTAAAAGTTTGTTATGTTGTTATATTCAATTTCAAAGTGAAATTGATTAAAATTACCTAAATGGTACTTATAGATTTATAATTGATCTAATTTTACCTTAAAACTAATTTCATTTTTAATTTAACATAAATAAATATTTAAATTAATAGGTAGTTATTATAAAACATTTTGTTTGTTTCTGTATTCATAACAAAATGAAGTTACACTGAAAAAAACAAAAACTTTAACCGAAAGATAATTTCAGTGTTCTAATTGAAAAAATTAATCTTTTTTTTATCAAATTAATTTACTATTTGTGTCTAAAATAAATTTTATTTTTAAAAGAGGTTAATCTGATAAAATGATATTTTTAAACATAAAGGACATTCCAAAAAATCATATCTTTCATTATTAATATGGTTTATCTATATATAATAAATATAAATAATATTTTAAAATTAGATGTCTCTATTCATATAACTATGTTTGTTTGAATGTTTATCATTTTCTCATTTAAATAATTGTTACAATAAAATGATGTTTTGTGGGAACCTCTGTGTTTCGTGTAACGTACACTAAGTTAGAATTGAAAGTTGGGAAATCCAAGTCGGTATTACATGTAGCTCAAGATAATTCTATATTATGTGTAGTACAAGACAAGTATTTATTGTGTCTTGAAGAATCCATGTATGTATTGTTTATAGTGAAATAAAAGTCATTATTTCATGTAAAAGGAATGTTTTTCTTAGTGATTTATATATATATATATAAATAACTTGTTCTAGTTTCATGTGGAATGAAAAATATCAAAACGATAAAATAATTTGAAAAAAAAAATAAGTCAAAAAATATTGGTGTGTTATATGGAAGACATGATATTATTACTATATAAGTATAATAATTCTATAAATAACATAGATAAAAATTCAACCCATCAAAATCCCCATCCAAAAAATATGCTGAGGAAAAATGAATTGTATCGATCTATGGAGATGATAAGTTACACATACGCCCGAGCGAGACATTCACTTATAATTTTTTAAGAAAGGAGGTATCTAATGTTTTTTACTTGATAATAATAAAATATAAAATATTTTATTTTATTTAGTTTATTATATAATGATATGTATCATATATTTAGAGTAGGTAATATGAATTTAATAATGGAGTGATTGGTTGGAGTGATTAACTCTTCTTGATACTAACTCCTTTAGATCTCCTCAAAAGTGAAATAGGGTTGATCTTTTGGAAATAGAATCACATCTAAAATTTATTTATTGATGTTCGTAGAATAAATTTTTAGATTATGTTCTAAATATAAGGATCAATTTGGTGTAAATAAGTGAGGTTGGAGGAGTCATTTATAATACAGGTAAGGGGTACTCTTTGAATTTCTCAAAATATTTATATAAAATAAATTCAATCTCAATAAAAATACCTAAAAATGTAAATGGATTCAAATATATGATATTATTCATTTGTAATCATATCTTCCAATATATTTTATATTCATTTCTGTGTGATTTTAAACCATATCTATTTGATTATCCCTTAATTAAAATATTTTAATATTAAGTATGGTAAATAAATTCAATACTCTAATGTTTTAATATTTACTCAATTAATGTCTATTGGACCCCAAATAGAACATTAATAAAATTTTGGACCATATAATAATAAATTTTTTAAAACATTAATAGTATATTTATCGAATTTAATAATTTTTTTATGATAAAATATCCTTATTTTCACTTTTGAAACTAGTTATTACTTTTTCTTCATAAATATCAAGAAAAACAGTAGAATTCAAATGAAATATTTTATTATATCTTAATTTTTTTTATTATATATACAATTCATGTATCATCACAAATATCTAAAAAAGATGTTACTTTTAGTATTTTTAACAAATTTTTTTTAATTTTCCATTCATTGGATAATTATTGCGTCAACGTTGTGTAGTAATTTAGGGAAATTATTACTTCACTAAAAATTTAAAATAAATATCAAAGATGTATATAAATCAATTATATTTCTTAATAAAAATTATATTCGATAATATACTCTTGGAAACACTATATTTAAAATATTACAATTATAAAAAAAAGAGTTTGAATGTTTGACTTTTCTTTAAATAGAATCTTATAAAGGTCATAATCTCATCCTAGTGGTCCCAAAAGGTCATAAATAAGAAACTTTTATTTTTATGGTTGATATAGACTCAACAAAAAATATTTATATAGTTATTGGGTTCATTTAATTGTCAATATCATTTTATTATTAACCAAAATTACATGATTTACGATTTAACATTGTAACAAAAATTACCAAGGTTACTATTCAACATGAATATAAATAAAAAGGGATTATTTAATAAAATTAAACCTTATAATTATATGTATAGAATTAATTATTCAAAATTAAAAAAAGTGGTATTTAATTTAAAATTGAACAATAAATATGTAATGGAAATTTTTTTTTAACAAAAATCATTTTTTAGTATGAAAATTTATTTATACCAAATTTAACCACAAAATAGATTCTAATGGACTTAATTTGACTAATAAAAAAATAATATATTTAATTTTAATTCGACATGACTTTAAAACAATATGGTACTTTTAAAATGATAGAAATAAAAATATAGTTTTCAATTAATCCTTTATTTTCATAATTCACTAGAAACCCAATCTTTCATAAAAATAAAAATGCCATACTATGTTAAATTTGATACGTTTATTTTTTAAAAAAAAATTTATCAAATAAATATTCATATTATATTAAAAAATAATTATATTTATTTTCTAATTGAATGAAATAAAAATCGTATTTTTAAGAATTTATGTTTTTTAAGAATATAATGAATTTACGAAAAAATGCTTTTGTATATCTTAAAAATTAATAAATAAATTTGTATTCAATATAAAGTTCTCATATATTTCATAGTATTTTTTACTGTTGATACTAAATAATTCATGTGCTAGGTTATAATGGTCATGTTAAAATATTAATATTGTAAAAGTATATCATTGTTCAGTTAAGCATATTTTTATATGTTCAGAACACTATATATGAAATAAAATTATTTAAAGAGAAATTCAACATAAAAACCTCAATGAGTTATAGAACCATCGAATTAGCTTACCCTATTTACGAAAATGTATAACACATTTCCATAGAAGTATATTGATAAATAAATGAACACCTACCTTGAAATAAATATATTGACTCTAGTTATGCATATAAAGTTTCTTCTAGTTATGGACCATCATCATATGTTATTGAATAAACTACACCTTATCATCAATTTTATCTCCAAACATTGGCCCTATAAAATTCTTTTCTCCTACATAATCACAAAAATATATCCTATAATACCTATTTACATATAATAATGAGAAGGTTTCATTTCTATACTAGAATGAAAATTGCTAATATGAACAAAAAATGATATAAATATTATGATCCCAACATTCCTGATAATTTATTGAACATGTATAGAGCATATCTTTTAAGGTTTGATGTATTTTCTCATTCTCAAAAATTTTTTACAATAAAAATATATAATGGAAACTAATTCAGTTCCAGATGACTTGTGATGCCCTTTATATAAACTGGATGTAAAATTGGGATCACTGTATAATAAACAATAAAGAAGAACTCCATATAACCTTATTTTATATTTTAGATGTAGTCAATAACATTGATCCAATGACATGGTATCATGAATGGAAAGTAGTTTTATATATTTAGTCAATCTATCAATTATAACCCAAATCAAATTTCTTCCTCCGGATGTATTTTGAAAACCCATAACAAAATCTATTTATATATATTTTCATTTTCAATTATAATACAATAAAAGGTAGAATAATTCCATTTGGTAATTTACATTTTACATTAAACTACTATAAAATGGAATCATTTCATGGAAAACACATCAATTTCTCTTTTCATTGCATCACACTAGTAAAACACTCAATGTCCATATGATTATTATTTATACCTGAATTAAATAACAGGTAACTATGAGATTCACTGAACAATTCTATATGAACTTGAGAATCACATGCCAGACATAATATAGTATAATATTTGGAAAAACCAAATTCATTAACATTATTCTAAAGAAACATTCCCTTTTTAATGGATTGTACCTCTTCCAACAAAGAAATCTCTTACTTTTTAGATTTCATAATACGTTCTGACAGATTCAATTGCATTAAAATCTAGGAAAATACGATGTCCCTATATGAAATATTTATCAGAAAAAATTTATTAAATATGTATCCAATAAATTATGTTTTAAATGTAACATGGTTACAAATGCATTATATTTTAGAATAATTCCTCAGGTACATTATTCCCATTTCATATATGGTAATTAGTCTTGCTATTATAATCCTTGAATAGTTTTATCCATATTCTCTATCTCATATTCAATTCTTTCTTTGTTAATATGAACATAAATTTTTTGTTATTAGTATATATTTCACACAAGTCTATATATAAAACACACCTCAATTTTTTTAACTATAAATCCTTATTAGATAATTCATGATAATTTGAAGGATAATTTTAATCCTAATGTTTCTACTGAAATAAATCATAATAAATTACATGTTCATTTGGAATAAGGACACAACCAATTCCCTTAAATGAAGTACCAATATTGATGAAAATGTTTTCTATTTCTTGATGGTAGGGCCAAAAATTCATCATTCGGAAATATTATCTATTTATTCCTAAAATAAAAAAATTATTATTTTCATCAATATAATTTAACTTATTTCATGTTAATATAGTAAATAGATTGATAGATAACCAGCATTTGTAATAAAATGGTGGTAATAACCCATTAAACCAAAAAAAAACTATGTATTTTTATGACATTTTTTAGTCTTTCAAAATATTCAAAACGTTTTGTATTATTAGGGTAAATATTCAATCCATCTATAGAAATAATATTTCCAAATAATTAAATCCTTCCAAAAAAACACATACTTACTAAAGTTTCAATATAGCTTAATTTCCTTTAAGGTTTTCAAAAAAAAACACTTTGGTGTATTTTCTGTTCCTACTGAGTTTTAGAATATACCAAATTATCATCAATAATCACAACCACATACTTATCAATAAATCATCGATAACTAAATTAATATGTTTAATTTATATATAAGTTTTATTTTATACCCAAAATAGCATAACCTCAACCTAATAATGACCATATATTGACTGAATCCCTATCTTTGAAATGTGATCATGCTTTACCTTCAACTGATGGTACCAAAACCTTGGGTAATGTTTTTATTTTTTGAACTACAACTAAATTTTTATATGACATATCATTTCATGAACCTATCCCACAAAACACATCATGATGTAATCTTTTATTGACATAAAACATTTAATAATCATTGATTATGTACTACGGAATATGAAACAAATAAAGGATGAGCTCAAATAATTAGTACATTTAAACATACAGATAAAAAATTTAAATTTTTTAGTGATCATATGAAGTGGATTGGGTTATAATTTCATAATCTATTTCAATTATAATAACATTAGAATATTCTTATGCATCAATTCCGTGATCATCAGTCGTGAAACATGGTTACAATATTTATCAATGTTATAAGGCATAAGAATCAAATTATATTTCAATATTTATCACAGGAAACACTAAAAAACAAAATCATGAATAAAGAAACAATTTTGGTATCATGGAAGATCATATTCATAACCCATTTTAGAAATGTGTTAGTAATAATTGTATGTTACTTAAATTTATAATAGAAACCCTTTGGTAACTCCCTCATTCGTTTCAATAATGAAAACTAACATTACCCAAAGCATTAAAATGCTATCTAGGATCACCCATCATATAATTTATATCGAGGTCAACAAGAAATTCATAAGTGCACCCATCATATAATCTATATTAGGCTCACCAAAGAACTATAATGGTTCTCAAACCATCATGAATAATTTCCATAAACAATGAAAAAAATAAAGTATATCGATCTTTCATCACAATATAAAACACATAAAATCCATTATTCCATTCACAATTTGATTTATACATTGAAGAGAAATGGGTTCCATTGAAATATATTTTAAACATTATTAAACAATTGAATATATATTTATTCCATGGAAATATATTCAAACAAATTATAATTCATCAAGACAATGAATGAGATTTATAACATTACAAAATATCCCAAGTTGAGAATACATAACATCAAGGGTTTTTGACATTCATGAATGACAATAAAATTATATATAATTTAAAATTTTATTGAAGAAATTTTATTTAACATTGAATAACATCATAGGATGTCATATTATCTAGAAAATTATTTTCAAAGATTTCCTGAAATATTTATTGAAGAAAATATCCTATTAATTTTAGAAGCACTTATTTAAAATTTAAAAGTCTATCAAATATTAATGTAATAATATTATGTGACATTAAAATTTAAAACATTAAATGGAATCTTTAAAACAATTGTTGTTTATGATAGTGGAATAATCAGTTCATGTAGTAGATGTTAAAAAAATAAATCTTTTCAATCCGTCAAAAAGGGAGTCAAAGTGACCAATTTAGAAAATAATAATAAATTACAATTTTAATATATTTTAAAATATTCTTTAACTAAAATTTAAAATTTCATTAGAATTTTATTTATTTGATGAAAATAATATTTTTGAAAAAAATTTAGAGAGCATGGATATAGAAGAAAAAGATAGCTGATCTAATAAAAATAAAACATCAATATCACATTCAAATGACAATATTAACGTTTCTTTTAAAAAAATTATAAAGGAAATGAAAATTAAAAATACAAACCACATTCATAAATTTATTAGATGAAAATAGGTGTGGTTTATGAAAATAATATCATAATATTATATTAAAATATACCTTCAACAAAATCAATGACGAATAGAACTGAGATTGTAACAAAACGCCATTTCCATTTTTGTATGTCGAAAATAGTATGCCTCATTAAAGAATTAGAGAAAATAAATAATTACATATCTTTAAAATTAAGATATTAATAATATAAAAAGAAAAAATGGTTGTATAAAATCCTAAAAAATGAACATAATTTCATATAAAAAATGTGAATCTTAATGAAAGAGAATTTGAGATGAATGAGACTTACAATTTTCACCCCATTGTATTTAAGAATTAATCAATATATAAATTATGGGTATAAAATGATAAAATAAAATAAAATATTGTTAAATATAATATAATATAATATAATATAATATAGTTACATGCATAATCAAAGTATATCATAGGAAATGAACAATTAATATAACACAATAGAAGAAAATTGAGTTATATTTGTTTTTTACTTGGTAACATTTTTGGAAAATACACTTGCATGAATAAATTCAACATATACTTCAAAAAAATGACTCATGAAGGATTTATGATAATACATGGAAAAAATTGAAGAACATTAACCATATAAAAGAAATTATGGGAACATAATTAAAATAAGAGTTAATGAAGGGAAATTTAGATAGATTACCTTACCTCAAATCCAGACATTCCATGTACACAATTTAACTCTTTCATAATAAGATTATATATGTTATTTTATTTCATAAGAACATTTTAATTTTTAAATAACTTACACTAAAGATATTTATTTTATTTACATACATAAATACTTAATTATTAATGTCTGTATCATTTTTTTAGGACGTTCAGTTCATTATTTCAAAAAGAATTTGGGGTGTCAACTATAATCAAATTGTTCATTTTCTCATCATTTATAGAATAAAAATAATGAAATAATTATTATTTTTAAAATTCAATTATACATTTATAAAAAGCAATGATTAATGGTAATGAAAAATGTACAATGTTAAAATCATGGAGATTGATGCTCTTACATATGTGTGAATTATGTTTCTATTTTTATACGATCATTATGGAATGAATTTCGGAATTATTTTATCTTTATAAAATGTTAATAATATCATTAATATAATAATATTTCTGAGAATTAACTTATATATATCATCCATGTGATTTTGTGATGAATAAATAATCGCATTGCTTCATGGAGTCGGTAGTCCATATCATCACACCAATGACATTATCATTTCTCAATGAATAGAACAGAAGAATGTAAATGATATATTATCCTTTAATAATGATGAGTATGTCATGAATATCATAATTATCTCATATATATCACAAATATTTAGTAAATATATTTTAATTATGTCACACCTCGACCACGAACGCCCATGTATTTATTCTTTTCTCACTCCCGGAATTTGGGAAGAGTTGTGTTGGGTACAGGTTTGAATTTTGTTTGTAGAATTGATGTTTTCGGTGGGCTTTGGGCCAGTGTACAATCACCACACTGCTAGCGGTCACCGCACATTCGGTCCGGGTTGGTGCGCGGGCACCGCAGCGTTAGCGGCGACTGTGCATTTGGTCCTGAAAATTGTGAGGTGGCACAACACTTCAAATAAATAATAAATTAAATAAATTAATTAAGTTAATTGAAATTTAAAATGAAATAAAATTTTATATCAATAAAAAAATGAAATAATAAATTAATGGAATGATAAATATTTTATAATGTTTATATCTTAATATGTATAAGATCATTGTTACGTATTATTATTATTATAGCATTGAGATTAATATTATTATCATTTAAAATAAAATAGATATGAAATAATTAAATTTATTGGTCTTATTATTATTATTATTATTATCTTATTATTATTTTAATTTTTTCAATCTATAAATCTACCCCTCTCCAATGACCTGCGTGAGCTGCCTACCCTCCTCCCTCTCTTTTTTATTCTCTTTTTTTTCTCCATGTGGTTGTCCCCTCCCTACCACGGACCTCACCTGCAGCAGCACCCTACTCGACATCCATCATGCATGCAGTACCCCTCTCCCCTAAACCCGCTTCCATGCTCGCCCAAGACCTGCGACCGTCCACTGCCTCTTTTCTATCTCTTTTTTCTTTTGCACACCGCTGCACCCAGCTAGCAGCCTGCCATCCCTCCTACCTTGTCCATCCTCCATGTCCAGCTCCTGCCGCCTCCCCTCCTTGCCGAAACAGGACCGCCCAGTGCCTCCCCCTATTTCTCTTCCCCACATGAAGCCACTGGTGCACCCCGCTACCACTCTGCCAGCACCTCTAGGTGATGCCACCCTCCTGTTACCTGGCTCTCGCCCTCCGCCTAGCAGGGCCTGCCCCTCCCCACCCGAACCTGCCACCATCCTCCTGCCTTCTCTGCATCACCCTCATCCCGATCTTGCAGCCTCCCTTCCAGTACCCGCTTGGCCTCCTTTGTTGTATGTCGCTGCACATCATCCTGACACCCCCTCCTTTGTCTGGTGTCGCACAGTAGCCCAGCACCTGGGCACCCCGATCTTCTCCCCCGATCATCTGGACACGAATCAAGCCCTCCTGACACCCTCTTGGTTCGCCACTGCTCCTGGCTATATTGTACACTCCCTCTTCTCCTTCAGCATAGTATCCCCCTACCGCTATCCAGCCCCAGCGGCACTACCTCGCCTGCAGTCGAGCAGCCTGCCGACGACCTTCCCTCCATGGACATCCCTACTCCAGCTGATCGGCCCTCTTCATCCCCCCTTGTAGTGCTTCCTTGCACAACAACTGCTCGGAATCCCTGGTCGGTCCCGGCTCCAGTCATTGCCTTCCGCTGCTCTGGCCCAATGCCCACCGTTGGTACCTATTTTCTTTGGGTCAGTTTGACTTTCTAGAACTCGTGCGGGGTGTTTCGGAGTGAGCGCCATCTCTGCACATTGTTTCATGATTTTTCATCATCATCACGCTGTACTTTTGAGTTGACGGTTACTTCCCACTGCTTGGTTGTGCATACTTTAATTGGGGTTCTTGGTTGTGTTTTGAGTTCTTAGTGTTTTTTTTGGAGTACGTTGGACCTTACTGTGTGGTGTCGGACGTGCATCTTCCTTTTCATCTCAGTCTCGAGGTAGGACCCCCACTACCGTCACCTATAGAATTAGAATTTATTAATTGCTTTATTTTTTATTAATTTTAGTAAATAAAAAATAATATAAGATAATTAATTTTTAAATGATTATTTGTTGTTAAAAGAAGGGTTTATTTTGTACACGACACCTGGAATATTTTCTGGATGAATGGAAACCCAATAAAGAAAGAATGTCAGTTTGGACATTAAACATAATTCACGGAATATAAAATGTGATTATGGTTTTAATGACAAATTATTTCTTCTGAACAAGTGTTTCAGGTTTTCTTTAGAAACAAGGTTTTTCATTAAATTTGGCGAAGGCCCATTTGGCACTTTAATGAAATATATTATTTTTGAAAAACTCAGTTAGGGGTTACTAAGGGATGATAATTGGTGTACGTTGATTGTGTGAGTTGTGTGTGATATTTGTGCATGGTGACTAATTGATTTACATTGTGGATGCACCCCTTTCTAATTGTATTTGTTCACATTGGAACCTTGCATAGTGAGTGAATCATTTGAGAATTATTGTTGCACTAGTTTAGATTACAAACTGGTTAGTGGCCCTATAGCAGGGGAATACTAAGTTATTTCTACTATGGGGATTGGGCCCCTTGGTTAGGCCATGCAAGGCTATGTCTAGCGTTTGAGCGTTATGACGTCATCGAGTTAGAGCATGCTTTCAGGATGAGTCACGTGTATAGTAAGTTCTTGATTGTTCAAGATCTCCTAGGTTTGACCCATGTTTCATTTAGTATTTATTTGTGTGTGGTTCACGATTGAGAATTCTAGTTCAGTTGCTGGCTCGTGTGTGCCATTTTTTCCATTTCCCTTGGCGTGTGTTGTGTGTTATATGTGGTTTTACTTTTTGGCTAATAACTGACGTTTGGATTCCTAAATTGTTCGCAGAAAATGTTTTTAAATTAAATGTACCTATTACTTTCAAACATTAAACTTTTTTTAAAATTAAAAAGGGAAATGGATAGATACTTGATTTAGAAATTAAAGTGTGTGTGAAAACTAATATTTTATATAATTTAGTTCAATCCTGGAATTGGTAGATTCTTTATTTAAAGGTAGTTCTTTAGGAGTAGATATCATGCTAGCCTACTTATTTTTAATACCCACGCCTATAGTTCTGTTTTGTTTTTAGTGTTTGTGTAGGGTACAACTTGGGTGTGTTCTCCTTGGGAAACATTTGGTTGTGATTTGGAGATTGACCTGCAAGGTCACACGAAGATAGTGGTTGTTTCTTTTAGTTAGTTTTATTCTTTTTTGTTCTTGTTAGTTACATAACTCTATTTATTTATTTTGGGCTCCTCTATTTAATTTATACTACTTATTTTTTTATTTTTAATGGGAGAAATCATTCCCACAGCTTCTGTTGATGCCCTGGCAGTTGTCGTTAGCCCAGGAGGACCGGGAACGCCTCTTGGGTCATGTCACGTACCGGCTAGGGTGATCAGTTCAGGGTTGACTCAGGTTGGTTCGTGAAAAAATGGTATCATAGCGGGTTATCTCTTAGATAACCTTGCTTCTCACAATGCACTTTGTTATTTGAGATGTCTAGTAGATGGATATTAGGACTCTCGGGGCTCAGGAGGTAGGTTACAGGTTAGTGCCTGATCACAATCGCTCATGATGAGACCAGAGTTACCATGGATAGTATGAGATTTAAGTCAGTTTTCCTTAGTCGTTTCAGATTGAGGGATGAAAATGGAGGTGAATTGGTTCACTTTGCGGCCTCACATGTGGTGGTGACCCATGTGGAGTCCAAGATCCCGGTTTTTGATCCTCTTAGTGTTATGCCTTACTTGCAGCATGGCTCACCCCCATGTTGCTGGGTCAGACATGTGCACTAGTGCCTCATTCCAGTGGGTTATTTTTTCTTGTGTTTTGTTTTAATATTGATTGGTTTGAGTGTGTGTAATAAGAGAAACTGGTTATGAAATGTAAAGGTATTTCTTCCAAATTTATTTTTAAATTACTAACATGGGTTTTTAAATAGAAGGTGTATTGGTTTGTAAAAAACTAGTATTTGTTTGGATTTGGTAAGGAAAAGAAGTGTTTGAACCATGCCACTCCTTATGGGAGGTCACACGTGTGTGGGTATGTATGGAAGTGTGTGGGGTAACTTGTTCAAAAACATGTGAGCGGGATTTAATAAACTCCCATGTGACTATTCATAAGGTTTCATAGGTGTGTTTTTAAAATTGTAATGTGATAATGGGTTTGGAAAAGTGATTTCTCTTTGTGTTGTATATGTTTGGATTATTGGCCTATTGCCCTTATCTTGTGTTGTTTCTTACATTGAATTTTGGATTGATGCCTGTTTTAGTGGTTTTTTTCATGTTTTCATGAGTATGACACCCAGAAAGCCTGCTAATGTTGTTAATGAGTTATTCTCAGTTTTCAGTTCCTTTCTTGTATTGCTTTCTTATTGAGGAAGTCAAAGTCTGTTAGAGGTAGCTGTATTTTTCTAAAAGATATTGTGTCTTCAGGTAGTTGGGAACTCCCAGGGTAGTTAAGGTTCATACCGCCCTATAGTTATTTTAGGGTTCAGTTTTGGGTTAGTAAAGGCGGAATATCTCATCATCGTTAGAGTTTTGGGTGTGATTAACGGTATTCGACTTCCACGATGGTTCCCCACCAGGAAAGGAGTGTGGGCCGGTGGAACCTGTCTCCCAGAAATCACCCATGTCGGTACCAGCTCCTAGTTCGTCGGACTGATCTCTTGTGTGCCACCAGTATGGCCATTCATGACATTCTAATCCATCATGTTTCATCCCATTGAAAATGTACGACCATAATGGTTGTTTGAATCATTGAACGAAAGGAGTTAGAGAGCAGAAGATGAAAATGACGGACTGTGAGGCATGAGATGCATCAGTCATCAGGGCCCCAACCACATGTCTCAGGGTGAAGCTCACCCCCAGTCAGGAGTTGCCGAGGGTGTGTGGAACCTCAGTCTAGACAATTTCTTCAGCTTTGGAATGGAAATATAAAAAAATTACCCTTATTCTATTCTCATCACTGTCATAAGCTCATCCATGTTGTGGTGGTGTGATGTGCTCATTCCCCCACAATCCAAGCTGTCTTATCTGCTCTCAGTGTGGTTCTTATGTTCTTTTGTCTCTTTGAATGGTGTGGGATCGTGAATAAAGGGACCTATTCTAATTTTGAGTTGGTCTCAGGTGTGTTCGTTAGGGAGGTGTTTGTTTTGTGAAATTGATGGGAGGTGCTGAGTTCATTTCTAATCCTCAGGTTGCAAGATTCTTCCGTAGAAATATTTTCTTCAAGTATATGGTGTGTTGTTCGGTAAATGTGGGGAAAATGAATGAGTTTTTTTGGGAGTTTGATTTTGGTCCTCCCAGGGGGTGGTTTTTTCGGGTTTCAAGGGTTTTTGTATTGGTAAATTCTTGTGGTGGGGAGAACCCTCTCATGTTCTCCACTAAAATATTGGGAAATGGTTTATCTTGAATTGGTCGGGTGTGAAGTTTATTGGGAGTGGATACCTTGAAGCTCTTGGTTCTCTATGATTTTTTCTGGGAATGAACTCATGTTGTTCCAACTGTTGGCTTGGTGAATTTCTAGGGGCAGAAAGTGTCTGTGGTGGGGAGAATTTTCACACCCAAAACATGAACGCCCATGTCTTTATTATTTTCTCGGTCCCGTGACTTTGGGTAGAGTTGTGTTGGGTCCAGTTCTAAATTTTCTTTGAATCATTGTTGTTTTGGTGGGATTCGGTCTAGTTCCCAGTCACCGCACCACTAGAGGTCACCGCACAATCGGTCCGGGTGGGTGTGCGGTCACCACACCATTAACGACGACCGTGAATTTTTTCCTAGAGAATGAACGGTGGTGCGACAGTTAAACTAAATAATTAATTAAATAAGTTAATTAAGTTAATTGAATGTTGAAGCCAAATAAAATTTTATATCAATAAAACAAGGATGAAATAACAAATTAAAAGAATGATAAATATTTAATAATGTTTATATATGAATATGTATAAGATAATTGTTACTATTATTATTATTGTAGCATTGAGATTAATATTCTCATTATCATTTAAAATAAAATATATACGAAATAATTAAATTTATTTGTTTTATTATTATTATTATTATTATTATTATTATTATGTTGTTATTATTGTTTTTTTTCAAACCCTAAAGCTACCCCTCTCCCGTGACCCGCGTGAGATGCCAACCCTCCTCCCTCTCTTTCTTCTTTTTTTTCTCCATGCAGTTGTCCCCTCCCTGTCGTGGACCATGCCTACAGCAATTCCCTACCCGTCTTTTATCACACCTGCAGTACCCATCTCCCCTACTCCCACTTCGTTGCTCACCCAAGACCCATGACCTTCCACTACCTCCCTTCTCTCTTTTTTTTCTTTTTCACGCCACTACACCCAGCTAGTAGCCTACCATCTCTCATACCTTGTCCGGCCTCCCTGTCCAGCTCTCGCCGCCTCCCCTCCTTACTATAGCGGTAACGCCCAGCGTCTCCACCTATTTCTACTCCCCGTATGAAGCCACTAGTGAAACCCGCTACCACCCCGCCATCACCTCTCTATCGCGCCACCCTCCTGCTACCTGGCTCCCGGCCTCCGCCTAGTGTGGCCTCCACCTCCCCAGCCGACCCTGCCACCATCCTCCTGCCTTCGCTGCCTCACCCTTGTCCTGACCTCGCTGCCTCCCTTCCAGAACCTGCTTGGCCTCCTCCACTATCTGTCGCTGCACAGCAGCCCGACACCCCCTCCTTTTTCTGGTGCCACCCAGCCGCCCAGCACCCGGGCACCTCGATCTTCTCCCCTACTCCTCTAGACAAAAACCAGCCCTCCAGTCTCCCTCTTGGTCTGTCACTGCACCCGACCAGCTCATACATTCCCTCCTCTCCGTCAGCACAACATCCTCCTGCTGCCATCCAGCCCCAGCGGCATTGCCACGCTTGCGCTTGATAAGCCCTCTGATGGCAGGCTATCCTCAAACCTCCCTACTCCAGCCGATCGTCCCTCGGCCTCACCCCTTGTAGCTCCACCTTGCATCGCAGCTTCTTGGCCCCCCTACTCGGTCTCGGCTCCCGAAAAATCTTTCCGCTGCTCCGGCACGACGCCCTCTGTTGGTATCTCTTTGTTGGGTCGGTTTGACTTTCTAGGACCTGTGAAAGGCATTTTTGACTGAGCTTCATCACTTCTCTTTGTTTCCAAGTTTGGTTCATCATTTCTCTTCAGTTTTGAGGTGAGGTTTTCTCCCCACGGCTTGGATTCACATACATTACTTGGAGGTTTTGGATGTTTTTTGAGTTCTTAGTGTTTTGGTTGCAGTACGTTGGACCATATTGTGTGGTGTCGGATGTGCATCTTCCTTTTCATCTCAGTCACATGGTAGGTCCCTCACTACACTCACCATTAGATTTAGAATTTAATAATTAATTTATGTTTTATTAATTTTAATAAATATAAAATAATATAAGATAATTAATTTTTAAATGATTATTTTGTGTAGAAAAAGCCGTTTATTTTATACACAATGCCCACAATATTTTCTTGAGTAACGGAAACCCAGTACCGATAGAATGCCAGTTTGGCCTTTAAACAAAATTCCCAGAATTTCAAATGTGGTTCTGGTATTAAAGACAAATGATTTCTTCAGAACGATCGTTTTGGGTTTTCTTGAGAAACAAGGTTATTCTTTAATATTAGTGACGGCCTGTTTGGCACTTTAATGATTTTTTTTTGAAAAACACACTTTGGGGTTACTACGGGGTGATCTTTGGTTTTTGTTGATTGCATGAGTTTTCTTTGATATTAGTACACCTTGACTGATTGATTAACATTGTGGATGCACCAATTTTTATTGTATGTGCTAACATGGGAACCTGTCGTAGTGAGTGAATCTTATGAGAATGATTACTACACTAGTTTAGATTAATCACTAGCTAGTGGCCCTATAGTAGGGGAATATTGAGTTATTTCTACTATGGGTATTTCCTCCCTTGGTTAGGCGATGTAGGGCTATGCCGAACGTTAGGGCATTATGACTTCATCAAGTTATAGCATGCTTTTAGGATGAGTCACATGTATAGTACGTTCTGGATTGTTCATGATCTATTAGGTTAGACCCATGTTTCATTTAGTGTTTATTTGTGTGTGGAACATGATTGAGAAGTCTAGTTCAGTTGCTGGCTTGTGTGTACCATTTTTCCCATTTCCCATGGTGCGTGTTGTGTGTTATTTGTGGTTTTACTTTTTGGATAACAACTGATGTATGGATTCCGAAATTGTTTGTAGAAAATGTTTTAAAATGAAAAGTACATATTCCTTCCAAACATTGAACTTTTTTTAAATTAAAAAGGGAAATGGACTGATACTTTTTATATAAATTAAATTGTGTATGAAAAATATTATTTTTTATAATTTAGTTCAAACCTGGAATTGGTAGATTCTTTATTTAAAGGTAGTGCTTTGGGAATAGATATCGGGCTAGCCTACTATGTTTTAATACTCATGCCTATAGTTATTTTCTGTTTTTAGTGTTTATGCATGCTACAACATGGGTGTGTTCGCCTTGGGAGACGTTTGGTTGTGAGATGGAGAGTGACCAACGAGGTCACACAGAGATAGTGGTTGTCTCGTTTGGTTAGTTTTATTTCCTTTTCTTTTTCTTAGTTACTTCACTCTGTTTATTTATTTTGCGATGCTCTGTTACATTACTGCTTCTGTATATATTTATTTTTACTAGGTGAAATCTTTCCCACAGCCTCTGTTGATTCTCTGGCACTTGTCTCCAGCCCGAGAAGATCGGGAACGCCTCTCGGGTCATGTCGTGGACCAGCTCGGGTGATTGGTTGAGGGTCGACCCGGGTTGGTTTGTGATAGAATACCTTATATAAAAATGGTCAATGAAAAAACGAATGACATTGAATTGTGTGGCGGTAGCCCTCCATACACACGAGTAGAATTCTTGTATCCACCACAGAGTACATAGTTAGAAGTTATATGTGATATCATAATTTTAAGAGTTAAATTTTGTTTCAAATTTCATATATAAACATTAATTAAATCCCTAAAATATTACATGTTTGGAAACAATGTAAAATAAAATTCACCGGTTTATGAGGAAGTAGTCTACAATACATATGAAAGTTGGTTTTGATTCCTGGTGGATGAAAGAAGAGTTATATTTGATTTATTTCATTAAAATATTAATATATTTGTATATCATATATATATTTTTTATTTTAGTAAAATATATTAATATTTTAATGTGGTGGAAAAAAATAATATCTTGTTTAAGCAAGCTACATTTTCATCAAATAACCTCATTTTTTACGAAAACATCATATGATAAATTTAGAATTAGAAAAGTGGATCTATATCATGGGATGGTATTTTAGTTAAGTAATTTGTTTAGTTAACAACCTAACCAGATATGTTTTAATGTGTTTTGTGTGGATATGAGTGGTTATTATTTTATAACTGTGGTGTGTGGCACACTTATAATTTTTGAAAATAAAATGTCATACCCACATTTTCTCATTTTAAAAAGAAACATAATAGGACATTAATAAGAATTATACATCATAATTGATAAATAAGTCTATAAATTTGGTTTTATAAAATTATTTATGTTATTTAATCCCTTATAATATTTTTCTTACCCCTGATAAATTTGTTTTATCCTTGACTGCAATAAAATATTTCTACTATTTTAACTATTCATTTGGATAAAAAAAAATTAAATTTTTAGAGAATTTAAATTAGTCATTTTGTAAATATCAAATCCATTATATAAAATTAATTTAAAATATGTGGAAATATTTAATTTAAAATAAAACCCACAAACGTGAGTTAAGAGGGTTTTTTCAAGAATTATATTTTGGAAGTATAACATAATATTACTAAAAATATATGACTTATAATCATCATTGAGTGAATTTAAATTAATATTTATAATTATAAAATATTTAGATATAATTTAGTCATTATTTATTTGGTATTGTTTCAATTAATAAAAATGGGGAAGCATTATTCACTTTAGAACAATTTTTTACAAAAAAAAACACAATTTTAAAATGCAGAAAATCAAAATTCCAATAAAAAAATTAAAAATTATTTAATAGAATTAAATATAACTAAAAAAATTTACATAAACATTAAATAAAAAATTTAGTAATTACATATTAAAATTTATTCATTAATTAAAAATTAAATGGAAATGTTACAAAAAATAGTGGTTTTTACTATTCACTGAAAAAGAAATATTTTCCAAAAATTCCAAAAATTGAACATAACATAGATTATATTTATTTGTTTAAAAAATTGATTTAAATATTTTATAAATTCTATGAATAATTTATAATGTTTTTTCCCAAATAGAAACAAAAACAGATTTTTAGAAAATATATTTTGAAGAAAAAATTACATTACTAAAAATTGATTGATTATCTACTATGAATTTATCAAAAAATTTATATGGAATATGATATATATATATATAATAATTTAGTTAATAATATTCATACCCACTAATTTAATTTCTACATTATAACAGTCATGTTTGAAATAATATTATTTCATTGTTCATTTAAGCTCATGGATGTGCGTCCTCTATGCTATTGTGAATAGTTTCAGTTTTTAAAATCTTAATGTGTTAAATCCCCTTCATAACAAAAATTTTTCTTCAAAATTTTATACTCAACTACTTAAAAGGGTTTTTAAATTCAAAATACCATTGTGGAAGTCCCACATCAAAATAAGGTTTCATAAAACATCCATATAAAATGTGAGAGAATAGATTAAAAATGTTATCTATAATTTCACACGACTCTGAATCCTTGTAGGATATCAGTGGTGGGAGTTGAGTATATGAAAATAAAAGGAAAAATTAATTCTCAAATAATTATGGATGGTGATATAGATAATTTATCTCAGGAAATTAAATGGTCATGAGATATTTCACAAACATAAAACTATAATGTAAAGAACAATTTTTTTTTCTTTTAAGACTTTTAAATATATCAAGGAATATTTTTAATGCATTCTAATAAAACATAATGTGATTATGATGCTCAGTGATCCTGAAATTTATATTATCAAATTATTATATATAAGTTATGTCATGCACACACAGTTTTATTAAAATTATGTTATATCTCTTAAAAAGTGCCTTAAATCAAAAATATTATAACATGGTTGAATGCAGAGTGTGTAATTTACCCTAAGAGATACCTAAATTTCCTTAGTGAGTCATATTTGGTAGATCATTCCATTGGTGAATGTGTGTATTGAAATATATATAAATTACTCATTTATAGTTAAATGAAATAAATAGTTCTTCCTCTATAAATATTTTTTCACTGAGAATATCAAAGTTAGACACATAATGATAGGATTTTCGAGAGGAGGTTCTACCACCCTTCATTGGTAGATTGAGAATGGGTGACAAAAAAAACCTATCATGAAAAACTGATACATCGAAAACCCAATGGATCTTCCCCATCATTGCTAGATGAAATATTCAAAAATGGTTCATCTAAATCGAGTTACAAATGGTCATTTGTGGATTCTGTCATTAAGATTAAAATATTAAGCATTTTCAGACCATATTTTGTGATATGCGGATAAATAATTTCATTTCATGATCTATTGTATCATATTTTTTTATATTCAATGTATCCACATTGTTCCATGTTTTAAACCCAAGGTATCCCTAATTTCAATTATTTGCCCATTAATGTTTAACCAATAATTTATGAAATATTTTAATTATTACCCCATCTTTCTTTGTGGTATTCATCATTGGCCTAAGAGGCCATTATTCAATAATAGTGGGTTGGTTTAACTACGATAAAACCCTCATAATAAAAGAATATGGGAATCTAATAGGTAGTCTAAAAACAAGGATGTATTGTGCGTCTTGTTGGAATTAGATGAATCCACTATGGATCTGTGATCTTGTGAGGTGGTAGAAGGCACCACAAGTGACGAGAACCTTGTAAGGCTTCTTACACAAGGATCAAGATTCTATTTCCAGAAACAAAATGCATAGAATTAATATCTAGTGGAGGTTCTCAATAGTTGTTGGTGGTGAAATGGTGTTTATTATGATTGCAATGTAAACTATAAGATCCATGTAATAGATCTTCCAATTCTATGAAAAACCCAACTACATGGTATGTAGTATTTACAACACATGTCATGTACTGACCCAGCAATAAAATGTTATATTTTCAGGTGAGTTAAATATCACATGTTTTTTAGTACACCCGCACACAGTCTGACATTATAATGGTGACCTAGTGTTGAGTTTGGCAGTTCACTAACATGGACAATGTTAGGGAAATGTCATATACTAGAACATGGATGGTTGTAATTTGTCCTCTCTAGGAACACATGGCTCAGGACTGGGGGAATTCCAAATGAAATGTATTCCCCATACATTCAATTTAGTGAAACATGGCTACTGATACACATATTGCTGAGTATATAGAAAGAAACAATAATGGGGCTAGTCACCATGTGAAACCCCTTACACATCATGTACTTCCTTTTTAAAAAAATATACCTATTGTGTCTCATTTAGTTGGACTCAGATTTTTGACTATGAATATCATATCCTATGCTATTTTTTGGGTGTAATGAAATTTTTTAATTTTTAGTGGCTCATGGGATATGATGGGAGATTATCTGAATGTGAAGAATCATTAGACGGCTCTCAATGATGTCATTTATTAGGCAATATCATCATTGAGTGAAACCCCCCTAAAAACTAGAGTGTGGATTTTTTATTTATCTGTAGAGTGCGACCCTCCTTTTATATAATTTCATGGGTCTTATACCAATCTATAAAGTATAATCCTCTTATTTTATTAGGTTATGGGTCCTCTACCTAATGAGTGGAACCCCCTGGTCGACTTGGGAAGATGCACTCCATGTATATAAATAGTGGATCCCTTATGCTATATTTGGGTATGGTTCCTTCAACAACATAGTGGAACCCCTAACAAAACTGGGCATGGTTCCTATACCTATCTAGAGAGTGGAACCGTCATTATTTTTCATGGTGTTGGTCCTCTACCTATAGATTTGAATCACCCAAAAGACTAGGGTGTGTATCCTTTATCTAAATTTACTGTAGAACCATATTTATATTTCTGGGCATTGGTTATCTTCATATATAGTGGACCCCTATTAGTTTACTAATTTATGGGTCCTCTATCCATCTATTGAGTAGAACTACCCTGTTGTACCAAGGAATGGGTCCTCTATCCATAGTTTGTTCCATCAAGACTACGAATCACAGTGAAATTGGAGGAATATACATGTTTACACTGTGAACGGATATTCATGATACTGGTAATCATTGATGGACCCCTTTGGAATTGATGGAAGACATATTTCCTGAGGCTTGTATATGAGTTGGAGATTTCCTTTCTCTCTCATCTAGGTTTCTTTTATGAACATATATCTATGTTGATTGATTTTCTTTTCCCTTTTTATATATTATTGAGGTGTCTACTTATATCATCTCTCCTAATACTCCCCCATTATATTTTGGGTCATCATACTGGTTATTTATATACTAAACCCTACATGGGATTATTCTATATGTATCTTGACATGTTTAGATGATGAACATATTGGAATCAATTATAAAGGATCATAGGGGATAGCCTAGTTCATTTGACGTTGTTATGTACTCTGGGATTAGAGATATGGAGTTAGAATCTCTTATCATTTATACATCTAGTTACATTCATGTTGGGATACCTTTTCATGAAAGGTGATTATATTTTCCCTTTCATATTAATTTTTTCAGAAGATTATTCACATGCATTGTTTTTACTCTATATGTTATTTTCATTTATTATTATTACACTCTACATCTATATGAATAATGATGGATTTGAATGTACAGAAAATTAGTCAAAACCCCCATTTTTGGTTTTGACTTTTATGTGCTGGTTGCCAGCCATGGGCTTATAGGGGCATCCTTGAGGTTGTTCGAAGTCAACCTTCTATCAAAAAGGTGGGTATTGGTGGGTCACATCATTATATATTGTTATAAAATGTGGTTCAACTTTGATAAGATGTTTTTGTTTATGTACAACAATGATTCTTGGTTTTGAGGATAGTGAAACATTTTCAAATGTCTCCCATGAGGCTTTCATGTGAGGAAATCCAATGTAGGTGTGGCGACCGGTGTATCCCTTCACCAGGGCTCTGAAGATCTACCAATAAACTCGATAAACTGATTAATTGTATATATGTAATATTGTTACATACATAATATAATATTTAGTCTTTTTATTATCCCTTTTTAGTTAGTTCCCTGTATAAAGATGCTCATATAATAGTGGTACACCTAGATTAAATTTTCAGGTTACAATAATAATCCATCCAACCACGTTAATAATTTAGAATTGTGATGATAATCTATTGACTGATGAGGAATTGGTTTAGGGGCCATCATTAAATATCTTTCCTATAGGCTACTATGTAGAACCACCCAACCTATCGAGTAGAAGAATATATCAATAGTGTTGCACAATGATGTGCATAGCCATAGTATACTCTATGAGATCCAACACTATAAACCACAGAGGATACTTGGTGGTCTTGAACCCTAGGAACTAGTTAATTGGATTTAGTTGGTGATATATGTTTTTAGGCTTATGTGGAATTGGACAGATCAAATCGTTGTGCAGTAATCCAGCCATTTATAAATAGAAGAAATGCACTAGGGTAGTCTAGTCCCCAAGACACAAGATAAGTCAGTAATCTCATGGTCTGACTTCTGGTGGCTATTTCATGAGGATTATTACCACTTGTACTTATGTTGGGTCGTGATTTAGGATCTTCTAGAGTTATATAAGGGAATGAGGAAATGTTTTAAGTATTTTTTAACATTCATTAAACTTACTGGGTAATTCCTCAGTAGGATTCAGGAAAAACTGATAGGATTGGAATATTCAGCAGTATCATTGCAGATACATACATTCTAGTGTGGTATCCATGTTTATTATCATGGGTATTATAGTGTTAGAGTGGGAACTTATGATTGAGAACGTCTTATCCAGTGGACATCGTGCAGCTAGAACACATAGTCGGTGTTATAGTGCTAAGTCATCTGCAATAGCAAGTTGCTTCCAGTCCTCATGATCTCTGTTTAATAGGTCTCACCATGCCCTAACATAGACATGTGTAAGTTCAAAATAAGATCTTGGTATAGATCATATCCAACCCAGAGAGGGGTGGGTTTATTCTGTGATGGGAGATCTCACAAATCACATGATTTCCAACCTCAAAAAGCTATGGAGGGAGTTCAAGCTACAGATGGACCACCACAACAAATACATCACCATTATCAGGGTTCTCCCAAGAGTTTCTTTAGAAGCCTTGTAGAGGTGGTTCTAAGAGAAAAGTAGGTGGAGATCTTTAATGATGTCAGTTAGGTTTTGTATGACATTATTATATACTTACACCACCACCACTAGAATCTCATGTCTAGATCTGGGAGCGGATGGTCGGGGTTGTGGGAAGCTAAGACGATGAAGGATAATGACCCGGTTGTTCATGAGGTGATTAGAGATATGATATTTGTTTATTATACTATGTATTATGTATTAGTATGCATGAATTTGAGTCATTACATCATCTATCTACTCCTGGTGTGTTATATGGTACTCATAGTCGAGGCTATATCCCAACAACATCATCTTGAGGTTACTACCTAAAATGAAACTTTAATATCATTTATTTTCTAGTACTGAAAACTATATCTTGGTGGATAAGGTTTCTCATCGGATCTATTTTTCTTAACTATGAGGTCATAGGACGTCATCATGGGTATGGATTGGTTTTCCACAATCTGATAACATATTTATTATCAAAGAAGATAACTCAAATTCCTTTTGAAAATTGTTAAGAGGTTACACATTATCATTTAGAGAGATATAATGGTGGGGTGAGTGGTTCTAATGAATAGAAATATGTAACCCATAACCCACCTTTAGATATATTTTTCCCTTGTACTAGTTGTCACATTAAGAATATAGATTCCTTCAACTGTAGATTATTATATGGAATTCATTATTACTGATGATATGGGACAACCTTTGGGATGAGAGATGGATTTTTGTATATACTTACACCTCATGAAAACTCTGATGTATTTTATGTTATATGCACAGGCCCCTGACGAACTTTGGTAGTTGGGGGTGTAGTTGTAGGAACTTCTAGAGAAGTTTTTAATTATACCTTGTGTGTCCCTATCGGTAGATATGATATTGTTCATGAAAAAGTATAAGGTAATCTTATATGTTTTTTATTATAGTTACCTGGACCAATCCATGAAAAATAATCATTACAGCTTTCTGATGATTAATGAACTCTATGGTCATTTTTGAGATGTGATATGGTTCTCAAAGATCATATTTATATCCGACTACAACATATTGATATTTTTAAAATTTTATATTCTAATTATTTATTTTTAATTTCATTGAAAATAATATGAGTTACTAGTGATGCCCTTCACTCTATCCAATTGTAACATTTGGATTATAGAATTTATAAACTGGATCATCTAGTAGTACATGAATTGATTTATATTTGTCTCCATTAAATATATAGACATATACATTGTGTCATATTAGAAGAAATCTGTGAACTTGATGATAATCATAAACTTACTTTGATATAACAATTTTTATATAAATCTCATGAATTTCGGTTTCTAGATCCATAAGGTTACCTTTCTAGGGCATGTCATTTTTTGGGAATGAATTATATGTGGACTAAGGGAAGATTGATGTATTTCTTAATTGCAAGCCACCCAACATTGTTTCATAGTTCAATATATTTCATGGTTGGATAGTATGATATTGGATAATCATGGAACACTTATCTATGATTTCATCCCCTTTTATTTTCCTGAAGTAAAAGGTCATCCCTTTACTTTGACTGATATGTTAAAGGGAGCCTTTGATGAGTTGGGGATAAGCATGATGAGTGGTCCATTTTTAAGATACTATAGGAGGTTATATAGAACATAGTTTGTTTCTATGCCTCTAGAACCCAGCTGGGATAGACAATGATGTAGTGTTATGTAGTGATCATATATCATTTGAGGTAGTTGAGACCCCATAAGAATAACTATGTTACTCATGACGTAGTGTTAGTAGTGGTGGTCTTATCTCTGATTATGTGGAGGCACAATATTCTAGTAAAACAAAATATTTTTTAATTATACCATCATAAATAAAGATATTCCATTTCACATGGGGTAAGAACCCGAGAAAAAGGAACTCGTTGGAGTTCCAAAAGGATAATCAATTTGAGATAATCGATACACCAAGGAAAGGATACGTGGGGGTATATTGAATTATTAGGATGTCTCGGGCTCATTTGGTAGAGGTGGTATCTTAGAATATGAATTCCAAATGGATGACCATATATGAGTATGTGGGTTAATCTTTAATTTGATTGATGGAATTTTATGCCTTATTTCTCGATAATGTTAGGGAGGATAGATTAAGAGAGATTTACTATGAGGTCCTACATGACTAGATATCCTCAATAGATTCACCACATTTATTCTTTGAAGGAGGTAATCATACCATCTCTTTACAAAGATAGATTGTGGTTCCGATCATGATGTAGGGAGAGGTGATGAAGGATTTCCAAACATCACTTTTAACTACTTATCTGAGTGTAGGGAAGAGGTACTAAAACATTACATGGTTGTTTTAGTGTACTGAATGAGGGAGATCATGGAATATTTCATCTCACTATGCCACTCATGTAAGCATGTGAATAATGAAAACTAGTATTTATTAGGGTTTGTGTACCATATAAAGATCTTAGAGTAAGAATGGGATGGCATATTGATGGACTTTGTAACAGGGATTTCATGTACAACCAGAGTTCATGACTCTCTCTAGGTGATAGTTAATCTACTTCTAATGTAAGTGCACTTCATTTCTATAATGGTGTATGTTTTAGTGGATTGTTTGTGGATATTTCATATGATGGAGGTAGAAAATATCCATGGGTTTCCCTTAATAATTGTCTTTAACCATGATTTTTGGTTCATTTCACAGTTTGAGAGAGCCCAATGGGATGAATTTTGGAATTAGATGAGGATTATTACATTTTTTTACCCCAAGACTAATTGGTATATCTAGAACACTATATAATTGTTGGATAATATTCATAATAATTTCATGTTAATTTTTTTATCTAGGATGATCAATTACCATTGGTGAAGTTTTATTGTTATTATAGTTATCACTCTACTAACGGAATGGAACCTTTCGAGGACCCGTATGGGTGACCCTATAGGTCACACTTATATAGAAATGTGATCAATGAGGAATATATTGTTTGTACATATATGATATAGGGTATGAAAGAGAAGGTATTGGTGATCCACAAGTGGATGATAACAACATAGTTTTTGAAGAACTTTTATATTGATCGAAAACGTATGCCCTTAGATTTTGACAATGGAGACCACACTTTCTTGAGAGTCTCACTATAGTGAGAATTGTGGAGATTCATTCATGGAGTAATGGAACCCTTGAGGTTCATTAGGTCATTTGAGATATTTCCAGGGGTCAGAAAGCATTTTCACTTGTAAAACCTAGATTTTTTTATGAAATATTTTCTTTAAATAATATTTATTCTTCTGTAGATTTATTTTCACACAATCGTGAGTTTAAACAAACCATGATATGATCTTATTATAAAATTATTTTTATAACCTATCTATTAGGTTAGTTGGAATAATTATAACTAACTTATTAAAATGTATTGTGACATCGTTGGCTATAAATTGTTTATGAAAAATATAATTTAGATATTTTTATTCATGAGTGAATTACTTTTGGTGATAAAATTAATGAGATATATATGTTTCATATACATACGAAAATGATTTAAATATTCATCAAATTGATATTTTAGTCATAGGATATGAATAAACCCTATTTGATGTATAAAAAAATATATTTTTAAAAGTTTAATTTTACACCTTTGAATGGATCACCCCTTTTAAATTTTTACTGTGAGACATTAATAATTGTTATATAATAACATAGAAATTTTATTTTAATGTGGGTTTTAAAATTTTAGTTTTCATTAATTTCTGTTATTTTTCTAAAAACATTCATGTTTTGATGAATCGTAAAAATATGCAAAACATTAATTAAAAATAAAATTTTTTATTGAAATAATTTATATGGTTAAATTATATTATTAAATTGTATCAATGTATAAATATAATATATTTTTAACACGTAATATACTGTAGTACAATGTAATTATTTTTACGTTAAATTCAGATGTAAAAACATTAAATCATTTGTAATATTTTAACTTTTAAAACAAGTTTTCTCATTATAAAAACGAGATTAATTTTAAATTAATAACTATATTATCTATGTTTTGAATTTATAAAAATGGATTCCATATTTGGAATCATTTGGTTCATTTTATGTTAATATGATATGCTAATTGTTTGCCAATATGAATAGTTACATTGGTAATTATTTTTATTGCCAGAGTAAAAGTTAATCGGGTAATTAAATGTAAAAAATATATAATAATGTTACCATAATACTTGAGAAAATCATATTGGATGAATAAATTCGACCCTTATCATCTATTGTTAGAAATTGAATCACTTAATGACAACTTACCTATGAATATGACATGAATGTAAAAAAACAAATGAATGTGACCAAATGTCCTAATATAATTTTATATAAGTTTATTAATTTTAATATTTTGAAAAATAGTAGATTATAAAATCTATAAATAGTCTATAGAAAGATAAAAACATTTCCTACATCATATGAATTTATTAATAATTTTTATATATTAAATAATTATTTTTATTAATGACACGATATTGATGTAGAAATTATTTTATTTATAGAAATATCAAAGAAATTTATTTAAAATTTTAAAAGAAATATTATATGAACTAATTAAAGTGATCCAAAAAATTTATAGGTGAAAATGACTTGTTATGACAATATAATTTTTTTTTTATAATTTATCTTCGGTGTTGATTTTATTTAATGTCAAATAAATGAATAGTGTCAAAATTAACACTCTTAATGTTTTATAAAAATAATGATTTTTAAAATTATTTAAAAAATCATAAAAATATTTAAAAATTTCAAATTTATGATTAAAATGTCTTAAATTTTATAAAATATCCATTCTTATTCAATTAAAAATGCATAAGTAAATATATATAACCATGAAATATTTAGAATTTTATTACCATAATTAAAATTAAATAGAATAACTAAGTGTCGATTAAATACATGGTTTAAATTGATAAAATAACTTTTCAAAAATTTATCGGTTGAATATATTAGAACCATATTTCATATCATCATTTAAATTGGGACATTTTGGATGTTTTTGGGTAGAGTTTTATTTTATTATATATTATTATTTAAAGAGTTTCCAAATGTGCCCCTCACCTATATTATAAAAGGGAACATCCTTCCTTAAATCCTCACTTCATTTTGTACCTTCAAGATATGCCATACCATACCCATTTCCTTATAAGCTTCCCTATTTTCAATCTAATGTTTCTTTTTATCATCAAAGTCTAACTCTTGTGGTCTAAGAAGAGATTTAGAGGAAGCACGTCGAGGAAGAGGTAATCTCTTCAAAAAATTTATTCAAACTTATTTATTCCTATAAATCCTCTTCATTAGTTGTATCATAATAATGTAATAACATCATTATCAATAATATATTTAAATTTTATTAGAAATATGAAACAACCACATTTCACCTTATATCTATCCTATAAAAAACGAAATCACCAAACATGAGTTCGTACAACTTACCATCTCCATGACATGGTGTAATATGTTTTTTACCACCACCTTATGTGGATGGATATATGGATGGAAATAATACTTTATATAATATTTATAACATGTTATTAACTCTGAATTATTATACACTATCCATAATTCAAAAAATTTGGGAATCATATTATCGATTTTGTGTACGTGTGACCGATCGTCTCCATGATGCGATGAGATTTATTATACATAATCATCATTGAACCATGATTATATACACAAATTTAAAGAATAAATATGATATATGTTATACTAATATCATTGTAGAAATTATTTGACTATATTTTATGAAATGGTACATGAACTTATCTAAAAATCATGCATAAGAACATAAAGTAGTTAATATCCGAATAACGCCTGATAATAAAATGATACTAATAAACAGATGATAATACATTAATATATGATTTAATAAATTATATTATGATTATTTAATAAGTCTATAAAATTATTTAACTCATTACACAGGAGGTTCATATAAAATGAAGGATATCATACCTAAGGTAAGGGATAATTTTACAATCTCATTTTTCTCTTATATTGATTATACAAAAGTATTTAATGGGGTATTTTTATCATAAACATACATTTTTCCTAATTATGTTTTATTATTTCTATTCTTATACACTTGTTGAAAGTTAATTTTACACTTTTCAGAATTTTTATTAAATTGTATGAAATGAATCTTTATTTGGTATTTTATTTTATGTACTTTTTGAATTTCCTGGAAAATGTATGAGGATAATGTATTTTTAATTTATATGGAATGAATGGAATTTTATGGTTTCATGACTCCATATTTCCATGAATCTTCTTCTACAAAATTTCATGATTATTTTTAACAAAATTTTTTTCTTTTAAAATTATTAAGCATTTTGAGAAATGAAAATGTTTTTGAAAAAAGGATATTTTCCTCAAAAATTAAGTTCAAGTATTTTATCAAAATTATTTTTCATATAATATAACAGAGGTTTATTACATTAATTTAATTTTTTATATGATGGAATTAATTTAATGAAATCCATTTATTTTTATCGATTATGATGGAATTATGTTTAAGAAACCCATTTTATTTCATGGGTTTTGCTATGATAAATGTTTTTGTTTTTGTGGCATACGTAAGAATTGATTCATTATAATATCGGGGGACTTATATCTCCATAAAATTAATTAGGAAAAGATTTGTATATCATTATATAGACATGAATAGAATGGAATGTAAATATGATTCAGTAATGTATGGCTGGAACGAGGAGTGAACTCTGTTCAGTAATGGAATTGGTCTGTTATGATGGTTTGGGAAATGAGCCTGGACTAATATGAAATTATTTTCTATGATTTTTTGTCTATTCCATAAAATTTCATGTCTCATATAATGAATATTGGGATTACATTTCACCTTTTGGATTTATCCCAGTATATAATATTCTGATCTTTTATATGTAGAATAATATTTTCAAAGGTCATATTCTTATGATTATGATATGATTGATATTTACCTTCTTTACCCTTACTGGGAATTTTAGCACACCCTTTCATATGTTTTTTTCCAAGGTCCTGAAGATAGTTATTAATAAAGATATGTCAAAAGAAGTCTAGTTTTGAATAAATAATTGGGAGACAATGTATATGTCCTGTGAACCAGTTGTTTATGTTTCCCAATGTTTAAAATCAATATAACTATATAGTCTGGCTTGGTTTCTATTATTCTATGTAATAAATATTCTTCAATTTTAATGTAATATCTATGTGCTATGTATATTCAGATATAGTTTGTATAATAGAAAAGTTATAGTTATCCATTAGAAACTAAGAAGATAGAACCTTAATAAGAACCAAAGGATATATCTAAGTATTTTCTACAATCCTATCCTAGTGTTTTAGTGATGTTCATGAATAACCTCAGATAAAACCTAAAGTTTCTTAATTTCAAATTTTATTCATGATATGACAACCCTGCTTTTTATTACAACTTAAACATGCTTTATTACATAAAACTTCACTTGATACAACAAAGAAGATCGAGAGGTTTAGTGTCTTTGGGGCTTAGGATCATTACATAAAAACTTTAAACATGAAATACAATATCCTTATTGAAAACTTCCTTTACATGACAACTACATTCCTTCGTACTTAGCATTGCATGGGATAACCTGAGGACATGCATAAGAAAAGGGTGAGCTATAAAGCCCAGTAAGGGAGTACACAATGAATAACATGAGGAGTACAATACATGATAGGCAATAGGCATATCAATAGAGCATAAGAGAGACATGAACATAAAGGCATGATAAAGCATGATAATCATAACATGGAAATGTGGAAACAACACTTAACATTGAATTAGCATGAGCCAAGGCTCATTGCACATGGAGCATGAGTAAACCCTCATTGCACTTGAAGCACGAGTAAACCCTCGTTGCACTTGAATTAGCATGAGTCAACACTCATTGCACATGATGTATCATGATACTATACTTTACCCAATGCATTGGAGCGCTATCAGGGCGCACCCTTCTTAAACATTTCATTTCATGCATAAGTGTGCCACATGGATCATAAAACAAGGATTCATAAAACATAATCATTTATTCCACGATAAAGGAATGTGGAATTCATACATGAAACTTTACAATCAATAAGTAAACGTGCATAAAGGTGAATACCCTTGATGGAGAAATGGGCATGGTATTCACTACACAATGGCTTAGAAAATTCGGTGTGATTTCGGCAGCGTAACGGCGTGACATAAGAATTCATAAAAAAGGCTGATGAGAGAGAAAGGGGTTACTCATCATATTTACATGTAATGGACAGTAAGAAGTTCATATAGATACATGTCCCAACAATTGAAAAGGAATTTAGATTCATGATACAAAAGTATTGCTTGAATATAGAAGAGGAGAAAAAGGTTCCTTTCGGAATTTCGGCATAGTAACAGGTGTACATGGGAGGCATTTAATGAGAGAGAAAGGGGTCTCCCATCATTCAAACAATAAGAGGGCAGTATGGGAGAGGTGCGAAACCATACCCCAACATTCATAAATTAAATTAAAAGGGCAATACAACTTAAAGAAAATTGACAAAAATGAGAAAGGAAGAAAAACCCTTACTTGGAAGTGTGCTTCCAAAGGCTAGAGAGAGGCTTGTGAGAGGCTTCTTGGGAGCTTGGGGCACCTTGAGAGGATTATAGAGAGAGTAGGGCAGAGGTTGGACGAACTTCAAGGGCTTTGAGTGAGGAGAAAGTGGGAGCTTGGGTGGGTTTATATAGGAAAGGTGAGAGAATTCTTTATTATTTAGGTTTGGGACCCCTTATATTAAAATAATCCAAACCACAAACCATCCCATGGTATTTTCCCATGGTTTCTGGAAAAGGAAAGAGGAAAACAATATTTTACAAGGCCAAGGTCCGAACGTATTAAAAAATTAGGGTTGCTTATGTGGAGGTGAGTCACACTCCCATGGAAATTAATTTAAAAAGGCAAAGTGTTGAATAAGTCTTGAGGGCTCCATTAATGCTTTGAAAAGTGAGTCAAACAAACCCAAAACCTCATTATTTTAATGATAAAACATATATTGGCCGAACATAAGGATTATGGTATTTTATTACATCACCATTGGGTCATTATGATGTCATAAAACACATTATATATTTAAATGGTATTTAATTTTTACCGAAAAATTTGACTATCTCAGAAAATTATGAAAAATTCACCGTTGGATAATTTCGACGTCCTGATTCCAAAAATAATATTTATTTTATCTAAATAATTTTCTAAATATGTGAATTTTCACTTTTAAAATAAAAACCGACATTTATAAAAAATTCACGGGTTTTGACAGAAATGGCTTTCAAACCTTAATAAACATTTTAATTGCATTCATAAAATTATAAGATCATTTATATTTAATAAAAATTAATTTAATATTAATAATAATATTTTATTAAAATATTATTTAATTCAAAAATCCTTTAATTTAATAAAATATAATTCTTAATTAAATAATAACTAAAAACATCATTTGTACTTTAAAAACTAATTACAATGCATCAAAAATGACTAGAAATTATATTCATTATTATATACAAAAATAATGTACATGAACATGGTGCTACTTTTTTGTTACATAACCCCTTAAAATAGCCGCATAAGACCTAAGGGTAAGGTGTGCGATGGTGACAGACTCTTGGGGTTGCTCGGATAACATCGCTCGAGTGGTAATCTCTATCAACTTCCATTTTTCCCGTAGACGATCACGTTCGAGCTTGACTTGATAAAGCTCAGCTTGGGCTTGGTCAAGGGCAAAGCCCAAAGACGCCACCTCCTTTCCGAGCTCCGACAAATGGGCTTTGTAAGGGGCAATTCTACTGGATGAGGCCATCGCTTCCTTTGTCTGAGTAGAAAATTGGTTCATTAAAGCCTTATATTTAAACTACCCAGATGATCACTGTTCAACGGCTATAAAAGTAACGGTCACAAATCTTAACGTAAAACTTAAAGAAGTTGACATCTTATAAAAACATTTTTCATAAAGAAAAATTTAACTGGATCAAGAGGGATTTTCCATTAATGAAACTTTGGGTCGTTACAACATTCCCCCCTTAAGAAATTTCGCCCTCGAAATTTTCCTTTTCCCACACTAAAACAAATGTGGGTAACTTAGCTTCATCATATCCTCCGACTCCCAAGTTGCTTCTTCAAACTTGTGGTTTCTCCACAACACCTTGACGAGGGGCATTGTATTATTTCGTAGAACTTTTTCTCTACGATCTAAGATCTTCACTGGTTGCTCCTCATAAGAAAGATCGTCTTCTAATTGTACCACCTCGGAAGAGAGTACATGTGAAGGGTCTGGTATGTACTTCCTTAAGAGGGATACATGGAAGACATCATGCACCTTGGCCATAGTAGGTGGAAGTGCTAGTCGATAGGCCACATCCCCAACACGATCAAGAATCTCGAAGGGGCCGATGTACCTTGGACTTAACTTCCCTTTCTTTCCAAACATCATGACCTTCTTCCACGGAGATATGCGTAAAAACACCATGTCTCCGACTTTAAACTCAAGGTCTCGTCGACGATTATCTGCATAACTCTTCTGTCGACTTTGGGCTGCCTTGATATGCTGCTGAATGGTTTTCACCTTCTCCACCATTTCTTCGACCATTTCTGGTCCAAGCAGCTTACGTTCACCGACCTCATCCCAACATGCTGATGTTCTACACCTTTTCCCATACAGGGCTTCATATGGTGCCATTTGGATGCTCGAGTGGAAACTATTATTATAAGAGAACTCAACTAGAGGAAGATGTTGATCCCATCCTCCTTTAAAGTCCATTGAGCACGCTCTCAACATATCCTCAAGTGTTTGGATAGTCCGCTCGGATTGGCCATCAGTTTGAGGATGATAGGCCGTACTGAAGTTCAGTTCAGTATTCAGAGCATGTTGAAGACTCTTCCAAAACTTAGAGGTAAATCTTGGATCTCGGTCCAACACAATAGATAGTGGTACTCCATGAAACCATACCACTTCCCTGATATATATCCGTGCCAGTTGATCCAAAGAGAAATCCTCTCGAATAGCAATGAAGTGTGCAGTCTTTGTAAGACGATCCACAATAACCCAGATTGCATTGTTGCTTTTGGATGTCCTTGGAAGTCCAGTGACGAAGTCCATGGTGATGTTCTCCCATTTCTATTCTGGTATGGGCAATGGTTGCATCATACCCTTAGACTTATGCCTCTCTGCCTTCACTTGCTGACACACCAGACACTTTGATGTATATTCGGCGATCTCCTTCTTCATATTATCCCACCAAAAGTTTTCTCGGAGATCTCGATACATCTTTGTGCTCCCTGGGTGAATAGAGAAATTTGAACTATGTGCATCATCCAAAAGTTCCTTCTTCAGCTCCGAACATGATGGGACACATAGTCTTTTCCCAAACCGCACAATTCCTTCTTCATTAACATTAAACTCTGAGGATTTTCCCTTTTTGATAGCTTCCACTTTTTCTTGGATTCTCGCGTCATCCTTTTGAGCATCCTTTAACCTTTCCAAAAGAGATGGTTGAGCAATCATTTGTGAAAGGATTGATGATGTTCCCTTCTTTATGATTCCCACGTCCATCTTCATCAAGTCTAAGAAGATTGGATCCTTCTCAATTCTCATCATTGATAGAATTGCTGGATCCTTTCTACTTAGGGCATCCGCTACCTTGTTCGCCTTCCCAGGGTGGTAATGTATTGAACAGTCATAATCCTTTATGAGCTCTATCCATCTTCTCTGGCGCATATTAAGCTCTTTCTGTGTGAATATATATTTAAGACTCTTGTGGTCAGTATATATCTCACATTTCTCTCCATAGAGATAATACCGCCAGATTTTCAAGGAAAAGATCACCGCCGCCAACTCCAGATCATGCGTTGGATAGTTTCGCTCATGGATTTTCAACTGCCTTGAGGCATAGGATATCACTTTATCATTCTGCATCAACACACATCCTAAGCCCTTCTTCGAAGCATCACTGAATACCACAAAAAGCTCCCCACTTGTGGGTAAAGTGAGCACAGGTGCAGTGATAAGCCTCCTTTTCAACTCCTTGAAGCTTTCTTCGCATTCATCACTCCAAGAAAACTTTACTCCCTTTCGAGTTAGCTTGTTAAGAGGGATGGACAATCGTGAGAAGTTTCTCACAAATCGTCGATAATATCCAGCTAACCCCAAGAAGCTACGGATATCAGTTACCGATGTTGGCCTCGGCCATCCCTCAATTGCATCTGTTTTGGAGGGGTCCACAGATATCCCATTTCTTGTGATGATATGGCCCAAGAATGAGACCTCCTTCAACCAGAACTCACACTTGCTGTACTTGGCATAGAGCTTCTCCTTGCGCAAAGTCTCCAGTACAGTTCTTAAATGCTCCTCATGGTCTTCCTTGGTTTTGGAGTATATTAGAATATCATCTATAAAGACTACCACAAATTTATCTAGGTAATCTCTAAAGACTCTATTCATCAAGTCCATGAATATTTCTGGAGCATTGGTGAGTCCAAAAGGCATTACTATGAATTCATAGTGCCCGTACCTTGTACGAAAAGCAGTCTTGGGGATATCTTCCTTCTTCACCCTTACTTGATAATATCTCGACCGCAAGTCGACCTTGGAGAAGTATTGTGCTCCACACAGTTGATCAAACAAGTCATCGATTCTTAGGAGAGGATACTTGTTCTTTATCGTGATTTTGTTAAGTTCACGATAATCGATGCAAAGCCGCATTGACCCATCCTTCTTCTTGACGAAGAGGACTGGTGCACCCCATGGTGATGCACTTGGGTGTATAAACCCTTTATCCAGATTCTCCTGTAGTTGTTTCTTCAGTTCTTGAAGCTCAACCACAGCCATTCTATATGGAGTCTTGGATATTGGTAGCGCCCCAGGTATAAGTTCAATTGAGAACTCAACATCTCTTCTTGGAGGAAGACCAGGAAGTTCCTCGGGAAATACTTCAGCGAATTCCCTCACAATAGGCATTTCTCCAAGGGTGGTTTCTTCCTTGGACTCAATCATCTGAGCCAGATATGCGTGCTCATAAGGCAGTAATATCCATGCTTGAGATGATGGAGCTAAAGGAGATTCATCTTCCTCCTGACACTTGTAAAGAATCGGGGGTCGATTCTCCATATGGAGTGTGATTTCCCTCTCCCGACAATTTATGTTGGCTCTATATAAGGAAAGCCAATCCATGCCAAGAATTGCATCAAATTCCACCAAAGGGAGTATGACGAGGTTCGCCGGGAAATTCAATCCACAGATTATAACAGGGGAGGACTTATACTCATGGGATGCAATGATTGCCCCATTTGCTGTACTCACCGACATATTTACTTCCAGGATTTGTGGTGGTGCAGGGATTGTTCTACTAAACTTTTGAGATATAAAAGAATGTGTAGAACCTGAATCAAAAAGTACGTTCGCTATTCTTGAATGAATAACTAGCGTACCTGTCACCACTTCGTTGTCGGGGTTCACTTAGGCAGAAGTGATGGCAAAAGCTCTTCCTTGCTGTCTTGGAGGTTGTTGATTGCCTCCGATAACCCTTGGATTAGGGCACTGATTCGCAAAATGACCCGGTTCTTTGCATTTGAAGCATTGAACAACGCGTTGAGGTTCGAACAGAGCGTTCCTCCCCTCCGTCGCAGCCGCGGGTCCTTCTTGTTGACAGTTAACAGCTAGGTGCCCTTCTCTTCCACACTTGAAGCATTTTCTTGTCCCCCTAAGGCAATTTCCAGGGTGCTTTTTTCCACACTTCTGGCAAGTGGGGTGCTGGAATTTCTTAGCGCCGTTGGATTTATCCATCGGACCACCAGCATTGAAGTCCACCTTCCGCTTCTTGTCCCCATGATACCCCTGTGATTCTACGATCTCCATTTCAACCTTGAGGGCACATCGGACAATTTCCTCATAGCTGTCGAAGTCACGGATCGCTAATGCTTTCCGCAAGCTAGGCTTCAGCCCACCAAAGAAGCGGTCAACCTTGCATTCGGGGGTAACGACAAAGCCGGAAGCGTATCGTGCAAGCCTTGTGAAGTTTGCCTCGTACGCTCCCACAGATTCCTCATCTTTCTGCTTGAGGGAAAGGAAGTCCCTTTCCATCTTAAGATGGAGGGTGCGTGGAAAATATTTATCGAAAAACATCTTCCGGAATACCTTCCATTCCAAAGCCTCGATCTCCTCCTCAGGCTTCGTATTTTTGATCAACATCCACCATTGATCAGCTTCACCCTCCATACGATAAGCCGCCAGGAGAACCTTCTCTTTTTCAGAGCATTGGAGGATGGAGAATATCTTTTCAATGGAGTTGATCCATTGTTCAGCAATCGTGGGATCGGATGATCCACTAAAAGTAGGAGGCCTTTGTCTCATGAAGATTTCAATAGCGACTTGTTCTTTCTTAGGGGGGGTTGAACGTTCCTCTTGACCAGTGTTTCTATTCAAAACTTGAGTTAGCTGAGAGAGAAGCGTGACAAAGTTCGCGATTCCCGCTCCCATTGGATTGGGCATCTCATTGGTACAATCATCACACTGATCTTCACAACGGTTGTTAGCCCGAGTTCTCCTATTACCGGCCACTGGCTGGAATAAAAGGAAAGTTAGGGGTAACTCATAGAGGGTAATCCAAAGACAAAAGTTGATGACTTATAAATAAACTTTAATCTCTTTAACTCATGAGTCTATAGGATTCAATCCAGGCTTTTCATGATCTTCCTTCTAACATATATTCTTAGGGGCATTTTTCCCTTAATAAGGGTTCATACTAAGATTGTGAATTTATCAAAACATATCCCCCGGGAATGTCGTAACCAATAGTGCAGCAAGGCCCGTTGTCGTGCACCAGTTCCCATTCGAGTCTAGCTCAAAGCGGTGTTTTCGGGTTTTACCCCTAGGATACATCTGTGCCAGAGCCGCCTCTACCTGCTCGTACCCAGACAGGGATGTATTTGTTTGATAAAACACTTACTTAGTATTTACCAAAACTTAGGGATGTTTTTATTATTCTTAGTCTTGTATCTAAGGCTTTACTAGGGTTTCCTAATCCCAAAAATAACAAAACCTATCCATTGATACCAACTATGACAACCCTGCTTTTTATTACAACTTAAACATGCTTTATTACATAAAACTTCACTTGATACAACAAAGAAGATCGAGAGGTTTAGTGTCTTTGGGGCTTAGGATCATTACATAAAAACTTTAAACATGAAATACAACATCCTTATTGAAAACTTCCTTTACATGACCACTACATTCCTTCGTACTTAGCATTGCATGGGATAACCTGAGGACATGCATAAGAAAAGGGTGAGCTATAAAGCCCAGTAAGGGAGTACACAATGAATAACATGAGGAGTACAATACATGTTAGGCAATAGGCATATCAATAGAGCATAAGAGAGACATGAACATAAAGGCATGATAAAGCATGATAATCATAACATGGAAATGTGGCAACAACACTTAACATTGAATTAGCATGAGCCAAGGCTCATTGCACATGGAGCATTAGTAACCCTCATTGCACTTGAAGCACGAGTAAACCCTCGTTGCACTTGAATTAGCATGAGTCAACACTCATTGCACATGATGTATCATGATACTATACTTTACCCAATGCATTGGAGCGCTATCAGGGCACACCCTTCTTAAACATTTCATTTCATGCATAAGTGTGCCACATGGATCATAAAACATGGATTCATAAAACATAATCATTTATTCCACGATAAAGGAATGTGGAATTCATACATGAAACTTTACAATCAATAAGTAAACGTGCATAAAGGTGAATACCCTTGATGGAGAAATGGGCATGGTATTCACTACACAATGGCTTAGAAAATTCGGTGTGATTTCGGCAGCGTAACGGCGTGACATAAGAATTCATAAAAAAGGCTGATGAGAGAGAAAGGGGTTCCTCATCATATTTACATGTAATGGACAGTAAGAAGGTCATATAGATACATGTCCCAACAATTGAAAAGGAATTTAGATTCATGATACAAAAGTATTGCTTGAATATAGAAGAGGAGAAAAAGGTTCCTTTCGGAATTTCGGCATAGTAACGGGTGTACATGGGAGGCATTTAATGAGAGAGAAAGGGGTCTCCCATCATTCAAACAATAAGAGGGCAGTATGGGAGAGGTGCGAAACCATACCCCAACATTCATAAATTAAATTAAAAGGGAAATACAACTTAAAGAAAATTGACAAAAATGAGAAAGGAAGAAAAACCCTTACTTGGAAGTGTGCTTCCAAAGGCTAGAGAGAGGCTTGTGAGAGGCTTCTTGGGAGCTTGGGGCACCTTGAGAGGATTCTAGAGAGAGTAGGGCAGAGGTTGGACGAACTTCAAGGGCTTTGAGTGAGGAGAAAATGGGAGCTTGGGTGGGTTTATATAGGAAAGGTGAGAGAATTCTTTATTATTTAGGTTTGGGACCCCTTATATTAAAATAATCCAAACCACAAACCATCCCATGGTATTTTCCCATGGTTTCTGGAAAAGGAAAGAGGAAAACAATATTTTACAAGGCCAAGGTCCGAACTTATTAAAAAATTAGGGTTGCTTATGTGGAGGTGAGTCACACTCCCATGGAAATTAATTTAAAAAGGCAAAGTGTTGAATAAGTCTTGAGGGCTCCATTAATGCTTTGAAAAGTGACTCAAACAAACCCAAAACCTCATTATTTTAATGATAAAACATATATTGGCCGAACATAAGGATTATGGTATTTTATTACATCACCATTGGGTCATTATGATGTCATAAAACACATTATATATTTAAATGGTATTTAATTTTTACCGAAAAATTTACTGTCTCAGAAAATTATGAAAAATTCACCGTTGGATAATTTCGACGTCCTGATTCCAAAAATAATATTTATTTTATCTAAATAATTTTCTAAATATGTGAATTTTCACTTTTAAAATAAAAACCGACATTTATAAAAAATTCACGGGTTTTAACAGAAATGGCTTTCAAACCTTAATAAACATTTTAATTGCATTCATAAAATTATAAGATCATTTATATTTAATAAAAATTAATTTAATATTAATAATAATATTTTATTAAAATATTATTTAATTCAAAAATCCTTTAATTTAATAAAATATAATTCTTAATTAAATAATAACTAAAAACATCATTTGTACTTTAAAAACTAATTACAATGCATCAAAAATGACTAGAAATTATATTCATTATTATATACAAAAATAATGTACATGAACATGGTGCTACTTTTTTGTTACATAACCCCTTAAAATAGCCGCATAAGACCTAAGGGTAAGGTGTGCGATGGTGAAAGACTCTTGGGGTTGCTCGGATAACATCGCTCGAGTGGTAATCTCTATCAACTTCCATTTTTCCCGTAGACGATCACGTTCGAGCTTGACTTGATGAAGCTCAGCTTGGGCTTGGTCAAGGGCAAAGCCCAAAGACGCCACCTCCTTTCCGAGCTCCGACAAATGGGCTTCGTAAGGGGCAATTCTACTGGATGAGGCCATCACTTCCTTTGTCTGAGTAGAAAATTGGTTCGTTAAAGCCTTATATTTAAACTACCCAGATGATCACTGTTCAACGGCTATAAAAGTAACGGTCACAAATCTTAACGTAAATCTTAAAGAAGTTGACATCTTATAAAAACATTTTTCATAAAGAAAAATTTAACTGGATCAAGAGGGATTTTCCATTAATGAAACTTTGGGTCGTTACACATGAATTATGTGTTTTTTCCATAATGCTTATTTTTTCTCCCACTACTCTTATTAGGTTTATTCAATGTTTGGAACAAAATGGAACCACGTTAAAGTTGAATGTGATTAGAAATGCAATGATTTTCCCCTGAGTAAAAAAATGTTATGGGATATCAAATGGAAAATAATGTAGCCATTATCACACAACTTTATTAAGATATGAATCATATCAAACAACCAGATGAGAAGTGTATGGAGAAACATTTTGTATAATCTTTCATGCGACAGGGTCCATCTTTATTCAACTTGTCATCTCATCCATTAGTGGTTGAACAATGGATCTGTATGAATGAAAAAATATTTTTAGTTCCACAATGATCTATACTTGACAAATTCATCTTAGTAGTATATCATTTGGAAGGTGAAGCTGATAAATTATGGAATCTTGTAAAGAATATGAGGCAAAGATATGAAATTGAGTCCATGTAATTTTATGAGTTCAAGAACATATTTTTCAATAAGTACATTCCTTTTATTCTTCTAACAATGATTGAGAAGGAGTTCCATGAACTTAGGAAAAATTATTCTGATTATGTTAGTACCTACGAATTAAATTTTATAAGAATTTCTAGGTATGATTCTGTAATTATTATCCAACAAAAGAGTAAAATTGATTGTTTTATTAGTGTCTTAAAACCAAGTCTTTGAAGGGAATTATCCATAATGTTCTTCAACGGCTACGAGGAAATTGTTCGATGTTCTCTCATGGTTGAGATGTCGATTTGAGTAACCCATCGGTATTATGGTTTTGATAAGAAGAGAATGATGTAATTATAACGAAAATATAAATACCACACTAAATAGAATATGAGTTTAAACTTATACACAAAATGTGGAAAGGGGCATGTAGGGAATTGTATTAAATAGACTAGTAAATGTTTTACGTGTATAAAATATGGTTATCAGGAATATGAATGCCGAGGAGATGGAATAATATTTCTAATAATGTGAACAATGAAAAGTAAACATAGAATTCTCATATTACACTTCATTACTACCAGTACAAGGAAATGAGGAAATATGCCAACAAATACCCTAATCAAAGGGGTATTGACGATGATTGATGTTAAAAACTATTAAGACATAGACAAAGTAAAATCACATGCAATCACCATCGGTTACAAAGAGTATCATAGAATAACCAATGATATAAATTATTTAACTATATCTTATGAAATGGTACATAAACTTATTTAAAAAATCATGCATAAGAACATAAAGAAGTTAATATCTGAATAACATGTGATAATGAAATGATAATAATAAATAGATGATAATACATTAATATACGATATAATAAATGATATTATGATTATTTAATAAGTCTATAAAATTATTTAACTCATTACACAGGAGGTTCAGATACAAATTGAGGATATCATACCTATGGTAAGGGATAATTTTAGAATCTCATTTTTCTCTGATATTGTTTATAAAAAAGTATTTACTGAGGTATTTTTATCATCTACATATATTTTTCCTAATTATTTAATATTATTTCTATTCTTCTACATTTTTTTAATGTTAATTTTATTCTTTTCTGAATTTTTATTAAATTGTATGACATGAATATTTTTTTGGTATTTGATTTTATGTACTCTTTGAATTTTCTGGAAAATGTATGAGGAGAATGTTTTTTTAATTTATATGGCACAAATGGAATTTTATGGTTTCATGAATCTATATTTCCCTAAATCTTACTCTATACAATTTCAAGATTATTTTCAACAAAAATCTTTTCTTTTAAAATTATTAGTCATTTTGAGAAAAGAAAATGTTTTTGAAAAAAAGGATATTCTCTTCATGAATTAAGTTCATGTATTTTATCAAAATTATTTTTCATATAATATTACACATGTTTATTACATTAATTTCATTTTGTATATGATGGAATTAATTTAATGAAATCCATTTATTTTTATGGATTATGATGGAATTATGTTTAAGAAACCCATTTTATTTCATGGGTTATGCTATGATAAATATTTTTGATTTTGTGGAATATGTATGAATTGATTCATTATGATATGGGGGGACTTATATCTCCCTCCAATTCATTGGGTAAAGAATTATATCTCATTATATAGACATGAATAGAATGTAATGTAAATATGATTCAGTAATGTATGGATGGAACGAGGAGTGAACTCGGTTCAATAATATAATTTGTCTGCTATGATGGTCTGGGAAATGAGCCTTGACTAAAATGAAATTATTTTTTATGATTTTTTGTCTATTACATGAATTTTCATGTCTCATATAATGAATATTGGGATTAAATTTCACTTTTATGATTTATCCAAGGACATGATATTTTGATCTTTTATATGTAGAAAAATATTTTCAAAGCTTATTTACTTATGATTATTATATGATTGATATTTACCTTCTTTACCCTTACTGGGAATTTTATCTCACCATTTCAGATGTTTTTTCCTATGTCATGAAGATGGTTTTTAAGTAAGATATGTCAAAAGAAGTCTAGTTTTGAATAAATAAGTGTGAGATAATGTATATGTCTTATGAACCAGTTGTTTATGTTTCCCAATTTCTAAAATCAATATACCAATATGGTCTAGATTGGTTTTTATTATTTAATATAATAAATATTCTTCAATTTTGAAGTAATATCAATGTGATATGTATGCTCAGTAATAGTTTTTATAAGAGAAAAGGTATAATTATCAATTGGAAACTAGGAAGATAGAAGCTTAGTAAGAACCAAAGGATATATCTAATTATTTTCTACAATCATATCCAAGTGTTTTAGAGATTTTTATGAATAACCTAAGATAAAACATTATGTTTCCTAATTTCAAATTTTATTCATGAATTATGTGGTTTTCCCATAATGATTAGTGTTTCTCCCACTACGCTTCATAGTTTTATTCAATGCTTGTAACACAAAGATACCACATTAATGTTGAATGTGACGGGCAATGCAATGATTTTCCCCTGAGTAAAATAATGTTATGGGATATGGAATGGAAAATCTTTAATCCATTATCAAACAACTTTCTAAAGCTATGAATCATATCAGACAACCAAACAAGAAAAGGGTGGAGCAACATTCTGTTTAATCCTTCATGAGGCAGTGTCCACCTTCATTCAGCTTGTTATCTCATCCATTAGTGGCTGAACAATGGATCAGTACGACTGAAAATATATTTTTAGTTCTACAATGAACTATACATGAAAAATTCATCTTTGCAGTATATCATTTTCAAGGTGAAGCTGATAAATTATGGAATCTAATCCAGAATATGAGGCAAAGATATGAAATTGAGTCCATGTAATGTTATGAGTTCAAAAATATATTTTTCAATAAGTACTTTCCTTTTATTCTTCTAACAAAGATGGAGAAGGAGTTCCATGAACTTATGCAAAATGATAATGAATCTATTGGTACCTACGTATCAAATTTTACAAGAATTTATAGGTATGATTCTGTAATTAATATCCAACATAAGAGTAAAATTGATTGCTTCATTAGTGTCTTAAAATCGAGTCACTGAAGGGTATTATCCATAATGTTCTTCAACAGATACGAGGAAATTGTTCGATATTCTCTCATGGATGAGATGTCGATTGGAGTAACCCATCAATATTATGGGTTTGATAAGAGAAGAAAGATGAAACTCGAATGAAAATATAAATACCACACTAAAAATAATAGGAGTTTTAACTTATTTACAACATTTGAAAAGGGACATGTAGGGAATTTTATTAAAGAGACTAATAAATGTTTTCTATGTGGAAAATATGGTTATTAGTAAGTTGAATGTTGAGGTGATGGGAAAAGATTTCTAATAATTTGAACAATGACAAGGAAACACAAAATTCACCTATTAGACTTCAATACTACTAGTACAAGGAAATGGGTAATTATGCCAATAAATACCCTATTCAAAGGGTTATTTATGATGATTGATGTCAACAAAATATTAAGACATAAACAAAGTAAAATCACATACAATTACCATCGGTGAAGTAGAGTATGATAATGATGTTGTGAAAGGTGCACTTACCATCCAATATAATGTAGAAAGTGTTTTAATGGATTATATATCCACCAACTCTCTTATTTATAAAGAATTTTCTAAGGGTATCATCGTATTACCTCATCAATTAGATGTTGAGTAAGTTATGACAACTCTTAATGGCACAACGATAGCATAAAAATTTTATTATTCTTCTCTAGTTGAAGATTGTTGGAAATTTTCTCCTGCAAATTTTGTGATCCCTTATATAGTGGAATTATAAGCGATTATTGGCATGGAATAGATTTTTGTATATGGGGCTCATATCAATTTTCATTAAATTGTTGTCACATTTCATATTCTAGATCAATCTGTGAGCATCTATCAATGAAATCATGAATATCACCTTCGAGAAGAAATTTCGTCAATAATATGGGTCTTCATTCCTATAAATGATTATTATTTATCTCAAATGGTTTGAAAGGAACTATTGATTAAGAATACACCATTATTAAGGGAGTATGATGTTGTCTTTCTGCAGGAATTTCCTAGTCTTCCATCAAATCGTGAAGATGAGTTTTCAATAGAACTCATACAAGGTTCTATGCCTACTTCCAAGAAAACATATTGAATAGATCCAATTGAAATGTATAAATTGAAGAAGAAACTCCAAAAGAATCTTGATAAGGGATTCATACGCCCCAGTGCATCACCTTGGGGATCACCAGTTCTTTTTGTTAAAAATAAAGATGGATCAATGAGATTCTAAATTTATTATTGAGAAAATAACAAGATCACTATCAAAAAGAAATTTCATATTCCATATATTGGTGAAATATTTGACCAACTATATGGAGGAAAATACTTTTACATGATTTATATTTGTTCTAGATATCATTAACTAAGGGTAAAAATGAGGATATTCAAAAGGTGACATTTCATACAAGGTATAGAAAATAAGATTTTATATTGATGCCTTTTGGTCTTACTAATGCCCCCGTTATTTTCATGGATCTGTTGTATAAATAATTTAGGGACTATCTTGATAATTTCTTGGTAGTCTTTATTGATGAAATTCTTTTCTATTTAAAAACAAAGGATGATCATGAAGATCACTTAAGAATTGTACTGAAACCCCTCAGAAAGTATAATATTCATGAAAAATTTACCAAGGGTTAATTTTGGCTTCAAAAGGATTCATTTTTGGATCACATAATCTCAATATAGGGGATATCTCTTAATCAAAAAAAATAGATGTATTTGAAAGATGATCGAGACCTAAAATATAACTGAGTTCTGATGTTTTCCTGGTCTGGTTGGATATTATCGATGTTTTGTGAAATATTTTTCATGATTATCTAATACACTCACCATATTGACTTGGAAAGGTGTTATGTATATTTGGATGGAAGAATATGAAGAGAATTTCAACAAACTAAAAATAAGGTTATCCTGTGAACTTGTACTTATAGTACCTTGTAGTGGATAAAGGTTTGCAATATATTTTATTGAATCCGAGAAGTGATTGAGATGTTTTATTAGGAAAAATGATATGGCGATAGATTATTTCTCATGGAAGATTCGAATACAAGAAAAAAATTACCTAACTCATGATTTGGAGTTAGCACAATAATCTTTTAATTATGGATACTGAGGTATTATCTTTATGGTGAAAGGCTTGATATTTATAATGATTATAAAAGAATAATGTATATTTTCCCACAAAAGGTTCTGAATATTCACCAAATAATATGGTTATAGTTTATTAAATATTATGAATTCTCAATACATTACCATCCTTAGAAATAAAACAAGATGGAAGATGCATTAAGTCGCAAGTCCATGCTTTACTATACAAGATGAGGTTAACAAAATATTCAAAATTTATGGATTTTCAATGGATGGACCTTGAAATTTTAATGGAATGAGAGAAATAATATTTTTCTCAAATGAATGTTCAAACATCTATACAAGTGATGATTGAGGAGGTGCATAAGGAAGATACAGAGTTACAAAACAAGGTGAGAAATATTCCTGAATTCAACCATGATTATGAAGAAATAATAAGAATTATTAATAGGGTTTGTATTCCACCCATACAATAATTAATGATGGAGCTGTTTAATGAGGCTCATAGTTCCTCATTTTCTATTCACCGTGGAAGCACAAAGATGTTCTAGGACCTAAAAGAGTATATTTGGTGGGATGTCCTGAAATGTGATTCCCCCAGATATGCCTCTCGATGTTTCATTTGTTAGAATGTTAAGGCTGATGGATAGAAGTCTATGGGGATGTTACAACCACACCCCATATCAGAATCGAAATGGGAAAACATCACTATAGACTTTGTCATCAGACGTCCCAAAACATCCAAAGGAAATAATTCTATTTGGGTTATAGTTGACTCCCATACGAAGTAAGCACACTTCCTTTCTATTAGAGAGGATTTCTCTATTGAAAATATTGTCCGGATATATGTAATTGAAGTGGAAAGATTGCATGTAGTACCACTTTCCATTATTCGGATTGGGATCTAAGAATTGCCTCGATGTTCTGAAGAAGTCTTCATCATGCTATGGATTCCGAGTTATGTTTCAACACTACCTATCATCCTCTCACATACGGTTTGTCTTAGAAGGGAATTCAAACTCTAGAATACATGTTGAGACATTTCTATATGGATTTCAAAGGTGTTTGTGATCAACACCTACCATTGGGGGAAATTTAAGACAATTATATCTTTCACTCCAGTATTAGGATGTTTCTTTATTAAGCCCTATATTGAAATAAGTGCAGAAATCCAACTTGGTGGGATGAAGTTTGCAAAAATAATGTTATTAGGACCTTATCTTGATGATGAAATTGGAAAAGGTCTAGTCTATTCAACAACACATAAGAGAAACTTAGAGTCAACAAAAAAGTTATCTTGACAACTAGAAAAAATACCTAAACTTTGATGTTGGTGATAAGGTGTTTTTATGAATATCTTCCTGGAAGAGAGTAATGAGATTTTAAATGAAGGGGAAGTTGATCCCTAGGTATATAGGTCCTTTTGAAATTTTGGATCGTATGGAGAAGGTAGCTTTCCAATAGGTGCTTCCACTGAATATATCACAACCTCATTATGTGATCCATGTATCTCTCCTCAGAAAGTAAATACTATATCATTCACATGTACTAAGCTAATAAGTCATATCATTGGAGTAAGATCTTTCTTATGAAGAACACCAATAGAGATTCTAGATCATAGCAAAAAAGTTCTACAAAACAAGACCACTCTCTTTGTAAAAGTTTTATGGAGGAACCACCAATTTGAAGAAGGTAAATTGGACGTTGAGGATATGTTGAGGGATAGATATCCTCATCTGTTTATTTCCATGTGTTGAATTTCAAGGGATAAATTTAGTTTAATGGTGTAGAATGTAGCACCCGTATGTTATTATGAAATTTTTTTAAATACTTTTTATTCATTAGTAGCTTCTTTTACATGAAATCATGAGTCTAAAAACACCTTTATATTCTCTTATTATATAATTATTGTTATATCATATTCGTTTGATTAGCTGGAATAATTATTATTATCTTTTAAAAATGAATTATTAATTCTTTGGCTATGAATTATTTATGAAAAATATAAATTATATATTTTTCTTTCTGAGTGAATTATTATTGTTGATGAAATTAATTAGATATATATTTGTTATATACATAATATAATTTTTATTAAATTTATCCAATTGATACTTTAGTCATAGGATATGAATAAACGACTATTTGATGTATAAAAACATAATTTTAAAATGGTTTAATGTTACACATTTTAATAGAGAACCACTTGTAAATTTTTATTTTGAAACATTAATAATTCCTATATGACAACACAAACAAGATAATTTGATGTCAGATATAAAAATTTACATGGCATGAATTTATAATATTTTTCTAATAACATTCATGTTTTGATGAATAGTAAAAATACTATAATTTTTAACTGAAAATAACATTTTTCATTGAAATACTTTATATAGAAAAATTATATTATTTAATGGTTATATTTTATAAATAGAATTTATATTTACAATATAATTTAATGTAGGTCATTTGATTTAATTTTACATTAAATTCAGATGTAAAAACCAATAAATCTTTTGTAATATTTAAAATTATAAAACTTGTTTTATCAATTCAACAACGAGATTAATTTTAAATTAATTATCAAAATCGATGTGTTTTGAATATTTAAAAATGGATTCCATATTTAGAATCAATAGTTCAAGGTTATTTTATTATGTTAATTTTATTTCTTGGCATTATAAAGAGTAACGTTGGTAATTATTTTTATTAACATGGTTAAAGGTAATGTGGTTAATTAATGTTTAAATACTATTATAAAAATATCATAAATCCTATTAAAATACTATTTGATGACTAAATTTGACCCTAATCATCATTTTTAGAAATGTAATCATCCAATGGCCACATACCTATGAATATGACATGAATGTAATAAAAACTAATGAATGTGACAAAGTGTCAAAATCCCATTTTATATAAGTATATTACTTTTACATTATGGATAAAAAGAAGATAATTTTTTCTATATATAGAATCTATAAAGTTAAAATAATTACCTACATCATAAAATTTTATTTATAAACTTTATAGATTTAATAATTACCATTATTCATGACCCAATAGTGATGCAGGAATTATTTTATTAATCAATATATCAAAATAATGGATCTAAATTTTTTAAAATAGATATCATATTAACTAATTAATGTTCTCCATAAATTTTCTAGGTTACTATGACATTTTAGGAATTTATTAAATATTATTGTTTGAATTTATATTCAATGTTGATTTTATTTAAGGTAAAATGAATTAATAGTGTCAAAATTGACACTATTGATATTTTATAAAAATATCCTTTAATTAAATTATGTAAAAAAACATAAAAATACGTAAAAATTACAAATTTGTGATTATAAGGTCTGAAATGTCATATAATATCCATTTATGTTCAATTAAAACCATATAAATAAATTTTTTTGACCATTAAATATTTAGAATATTATTTACGTAATTAAAATTAAATTTAATTACTATGTTTCAATTATAATGAATATATTAAAATTGGAAAAATATCATGTGAGAGATTATTAGTTGATTATATTACTCTCCCATCTTATCTCATTTTTTAAATTGCGAAATTTTTGATTTTTTTTTACGGTTTGATTTTATTATAAATTATTGTTTATGGAGTTTCAAAAATTACCCCTCACCACAATTGTAAAAGGGCGATGCCTTCCTCAACTCTTAAAATCATTTTGTGCCTAAAAGATTATACATACCCTTTCTTTTTTCTTTCTCAACTTACCTATTTTTATTCAAGTGGTTTTGGTCATCTTCAAAGACCATGTCTCGAGGTCTAGAAGGATATTTTGAGGAAGCGCCTCGAGGAAGAGGTTAACTCTTCCATCGATTCATTCAAAATTATTTATTCTTCTACAACCTCTTAATTAGTTGTTTTATTATAAATTAATAAAATAAGTATCACTAATATACTTATATATTATTATAAATTTCAAACAAACATATTTCACTATTTATCCATCCTATAAAAAATGAAATCATCGCGCGTGAATACGTACGACTTATCGTCTCCACGCTATGGTGTAATCTTTTTTTCACTACCACCTTTTGTTGATGCGTATATGGATGGAAATATTAACTATATATGATTACTATAAAATTTTACTAATTGTTAAATATTATACACCATCCACTTCAATACCATTAATCACTTTTTGGAATGAAATCATCACTTGTGTGTACGTACGACCTACCATCTTCATGACGTGATGCGATTGTATCTACATGATATTCATTAAACAATTATTATATACAAGAATTGAATGAATAAATATAATAAATATTATACTAATATTATTAATTATGTGATTTAACTATATCTTAATAAATGGAACATGTACTTATCAAACAAATCATGCATATGATCATAAAGAAATTAATATCCGAATAATGAGGGAGAATGAAATATTTCTAACAAACAGATGATAATATATTCATAAATGATATCATAAAAGTTATTATGGTTCCATAATAAGTAAATATAATTATTTAAATCATTAGACAGGAGGTCCAAATATTTTCAAAGGAAAATGGACCTATAGTAAGGGATAATTTTACAATCTCATTTTTATCCGAGATTGTTTATATGTAAGTATTTTCTGGAGTATTTTTATCATACACATCCATGTTTCCAAATTATGTAATATTACTTATATTATTCTAAAAAAATATCATGTTAATTTTACACTTTGGTTAATTTTTATTAAATGGAATTAAATGAATCATTTTTCATTAATTGATTGGAGGTACATTGGAATTTTTCAGCAAAAGTACGAGGAGAATGTTTTTTTAAATTTTAAGGCATGAATGAATTTCTATAATTTCATGAATCCTTATTACCATGAATCTTCCTCTAAAATATTTCAAGATTATTTTCCACTAAATTTTTTTCTTTTAAAATTTCGTGATATTTTGAGAAAAGAAAACATTATTGAAAAAGAAATGATATTTCCTCAAGAATTATGTTAAAGTATTTTATCAAATTTATTATCATTTAAAATGAAATCGGTGTATTAATTTGAATTGATTTTATTTATGATGGAATTATTTTTTTGAAATCAATTTATTTTATATAGATTAGGATGAAATGATTTTTAAGAAAACCATTTTATTACATCGGTTATGCTATGATAAATTATTTATGTTTTTGTTGAACATGTAAGAATGGTTTCATTATGTGATGGGTGGGACCTATATATACCTTCAATGCATTGGGTAATAATTTATATCTCATGATATAGACATCACTGGAATGAAAAGTAAATCTAATTTAGTAATACATGGCTATAATGAGGAGTGAATTCAGTTCAGTAATGGACATTGTCCACTATGATGGTCTTGGAAATGATCCTTGAATAATATTAAATTATTTTATTTGCTTATGTGTGTTTGCCACAAAATTTCATTTATTACGTTATGACTATTGGGATTATATTTCATTGTTATGATTTATAGTATGACATGGAATTCTGATCTTTTATATATAGGATAAAATTTTCAATCATTATGTACTTATAAATATGTTATGATTGAAATTTCACCTTTTTAACATTACTGAGAATTTTATCTCACCCATTCATTTTTTTATGCCATGAAAAATGGTATTAAGTAAGATATGTGAAAATGGGGAATAGTTTTGAAGGAAAATATGTGAGAAAAAATAGATGTCTTATGAACCTATATTTTATGTCACCCAATTTCTAATAAAACTAGACTGATACAGTCCTATAATGGTTTTTATTGTGTTATGTAATAAATATTCTTCAATGTTGGAGTAATATCAACCAGTATAGTATTGTACATAATATTACCACCTTTTCTTATGAAAATAGTTGGATCGGGTTCATGAAATCTTCCATGTCTCACAATTGAGGATATATATACACAATAGTATGATCAATTTTGTCTAGAGAAACTAGAAATATTGAATGCATCCACTTTCACGGATCTCCCATAGGCATTCATGGATCAGGAAGAGATAATCATGTGTGAAATTCCCTATTCCCATTGTTTGTCTCTTGGGGAATCATTGGATCATGCATGAGAGATCCTAGGAGGATGAGATCAAAAATATATTATTAGTATCCCAAACATTTATCTTAGTTTTTTCTTTTCAATGATAAATATATTGAAGTGTGAAATTAATTTTATACAAAAATTTTACCATTTATGACTTTGAATTATGTTAAGGAATATTTTCCCAACTAGGAACTGAAACGACATGCGATTTCGAGACCCAATGAAACCAGATTTAATTTTATCAAAATATAAAATATATTTTATATCATTAGATAATTTTTTTTCATAATATAAGGAATATATCCTAAATTATGTCTCGAATAAAAAATCAGATATCGTAGCTGAATCTAGAATGTTTGATTTACCCTTTGCATGACCAAAAGTTGGTCAGTGTGAGACATATGGAAGAGTAAACAACTGACTAGTGTGTTAATGTAATACCCTGATAATAGAGGGTGTTTATCTTTTTAAATCTAATCTTTATGAAAGATTATGTTTCAAACAACACCAAACATAAATAAATAATGAAATATTATTATTACCTATCCATTAAATTATGAGGAAAGAACATTCTTAATCATATTATGAAATTTCTATATTATATGTTCAATATATTTTTAAATATTCAACTTATTAGTTTTCTATACTTGATATAAAAATAAATCCACTATAACTCATAAAAATCAATTTTTTCTAAAGGATTTTTTGTCACCTTTGGATGGTGAAATTGTTATAAAACTAAATTTTGGAAATTTTATAAATTATATCTATGAAATATAAACATCATAATTCTAGATTAGAATATAATAATTTTCTTCGGTTTATTTTTTTTGTTTTTTTAATATTTTTCATTTTTTGATGAATAGTAACAAATTGCGCATTTACATTGAAAATTGGAATTTCTTATAAATAATTTTAAATAATAAATTATATTTTAAATTGGTTTTATTGAATCACTATATCAGTAATTGGTCTAATAATTCAATTATGGTGATTTTAACATTTTTTATATGGGGTTTTGAAAAAAAAAATAAACCTTTTGAACATTTTCACTTAAAATTATCCATTCATGCCCCATCTATAGGATAAATTATAAATTAATTATTCCCATTATTTTTTATAATTTTATAAAATGGATTACATTTTTTTAATTAGAAGGCTTTAATTTATTAAATAGTTCCCTTTTGTTTTTAGACAATATGAACTGTGAACATTGTAATTTTAATTATCATGGTTTAGGGTAAATTGAGTAATTAAGAGTAAAAATAATATTATAAACATTATAAAATTACCCAAAAACATTTTCATAATATATTGGAAGAGTCATTTTAGACCAAATACATCCTTGGGATGATTTTTTGTGGAAATAGAGCCACAATAGTGACTTTATTTCTTTTATAGTATTTTGTTTTATAGAAAAGTCAAGGATGTCAAACTATTTTTTACCAAGTTAAAAATTTAAATATGTGGTTACATAAGGGACGTATTTGACAATAAATTTCATTTTGAAATTTAAAATATTTAAATAAATCATATAAATAAAATTTTAATTTTTAGTGAAGAAATAATTACTTTATATAATTCTACAACGATGATGCGATAACTATTAATTAAGGGAAATATCAAATAAATAATATAACAAATATTAAAATCTATATAATTTTACATAAATAAATTCATAAAATATTTTTTTTGGTACCTTTGACAAGTTAGTTTTTATAGTAGTTCATTTTTGATGATATATTTATTTTTTATTTTTTTAAATGTCAAAATTATGAATAGTTTAAAAATTGGCATTAATGATACATAAAAATAATTAATATTTAATAAAAGGAAATACAATTTATAGAAAAAATTAAAATTGGAGAAATTATTTACATAAGATTTACAATATCATCCATGATTTATTTATGGTACCTTTTTCATTTTATAGTAACAATATTGACCCTCAATGAGTAAAAATCCATATCAGCAGGGTAAAATTTAAAGGTATTAAATAAGGGTTGAAATTAAAAGATGAATATATAATCATAACCTAAACTCGTAAAAAAAATATTGTTTAAAGATGATTTATTCCTAATAACCTTAAGATCAAGTTGGAGTTGTTTAGTGTATTTTTTACATGAAAATTTCTTTTATATTATTAAAATAAAAAATTGCTAAAAAATATCTCTCACTTTGTATTGACACATTGGGATAAAATTGAGATATGAATGGAAATAGATTTACATTTTTATATTAATTTATTTTTTTATTTTAGTATATATATATTATTAAAATTTTATATGTTGTATTAGTAACTTAAATTCTTCTACAATGCTAAAACAAAATTTAGTTAATGAACAGAAAAAACCAAATAATTTACTTTAAAAGTATTAATTATGGTATATTTTTTAGGGTATAATATGTATAAAAAAACTTTAAACATATTTATGATATATTAGTGTTTTTAAACCATTATATTAAAATTAAAACAATTTCTTGTCATATTGGAAGTCAATTTAATTGAATAATATCAAATTTTATAATAATGATATTTTATTGAATTAATATTTTATAAATAATTTAAAAATAATAATATATTAACTAATACCAATGGGGATAAGATATTGTCAAAAATATATTTACCTATTCATTTATAATCCATTTTAATGTCTTTTCCTCTAGAATATCATTATTTTTTTGTAATGTTTGATGATCTCCGAAAGTGCCCCTCACCTATATTATAAAAGGTCACCTCCTTCCTCACTTCCACACACAAATATAATCTATATATCTCAAAAAAATAAGAAATTGTTTCTTATAAATAGAAATTTATAACTTATAGTGGTTTAAGGACTTCCATAATACCTAACCTAGGTCCCTTAGTAGAGGTTATAAAGGATGTCTGTCGAAGAAGAAGTAATCGTCTTTACTAGCCCTAGAATATTAATTTCATAATTAAATTCATATTTATTTGTTTATTATATTATATTGAAATAAATTCATTATCAAATATATTCTGAGATTTCATTATGATTATTATACAACCATATTCCACCTTTTACCAATCATAAGAAAAAAGGAAGCATCATGCATGCGTACATATGACATACCATCTTCACATTATAGTGTAATTTATTTTTCATCACCAATTTATGTCGATGGGTATAAGGATGTAAATAATGGATATATATGACAATTTGGAAATAATATTGATTCAATAAGAAATTAATATACCATACAATTCCTTACCCATAAACTATTATTGAAATTTTACCATCGCTTGTGCATACATACAACGAACCGTCTCCAGGTCTTTATGTCATTCATTTCCCATGTTCTCCATTGGAGAAATAATATAAAATATACAAAAAAAATATATCATATTGATGAATTTAATATCATTTTTTTATTAAGAAACTATATCTTATGTTCACAAAAACATGGACTTAAACAAAAAAATATAACTTTGAAAATGAAGTAGTTGACACTAAAAATAAGGGTAATAACAAAATATTATTAACAAACAGGTGATAAAAAGTTATAATATGAACATTTACGATATAATAAATCATAATTTAGTTTATATATAAGTGAATAACATTATAAATACCATTATAGAAAAGAATAAATCATTTTTAACTAAAGGGAGTGTAAGATATGATATTTTTGTTTCCCATTTATTTCACTAAGATACATGCCTTATTCACAACTTCATTATTCTGTGTGGTGTATATACTGTTGCTTTAATATAATTTCATGAATATACCTTTATTAATGGTATTTAATGATTCATTTTTAGGTTTTTGGCATAAAATGCTACTAATTACAAAGTGTTAAAATTTTACTTCACAAGTACATCATTATTTGGGAATAATTTTTTAATTCTCTACTGGGGAATATTTCTCCTCCATTTCCATGTTTTAAAAAAAAGTCATGATTCACAATGATTATTTAATTTTAATTTAAACCTTTTCCCCTTTTAAAACATTATTTAAAAGGTATATTGTTTCATTTTATAAAAAACGATCTTTGAGATTTTTTCTATAAAAATATGGAAGAAATGTTTTTTAATCATAAATGATGTGTCCGTATTTTTTTTCATCCTCATGCCATAATTATTTAAAAAATCCTTACAAGTTTTAATAAAAAATTTAATATAAAATTATTTCTTTTATAAATTTTTAGGATTTCTAAAATAGGATATTTCTATAGTGAAAAATTGAATTTTTTTTCTCAGTAAAATTGTAATGTTTTTTTGAGTACCTTCATATATGTCAACAACATATATTGAGTCTTAATATTAATTGAGTTTGATCCCTATGTTATCTAGGTTTCACACTATTCATATGAGGAATGTATTGAACATCGTAAGTGGATAATGGGTCCTACTATATCCACTCTGTTAATTGGTGGATAAAATGGGACAAATTAGTTTAACAAGATTGATAGGGTTGTAACCAGTAGCTTTTATAGTGCCTAGTGAAAGGTATTGAGAATAGAGATGAAATTAGCCAAATCAAATTTGTCTAAACAATGTATTTTTAAACATTGTTGTCAAATATCTTGAAGTTATTAGTTCATTAAATGGATACAATTACTCAATTAATTAACAATTTACTACATTTCTAATTCGTTCATTATCATCTAGAATATTTTCACTATCAAACAATATATGGATGAATTTTTTTTTCTATTTAATAATTATATTTCATGTGACATCAGTTATTTACTATTTCATATTTATTATTTTTTGATGATTCATAATATATTTCGATGTACTTAACCATTACTGACCAGTTTATCTCACCTCTTCCTTTGGTTTTATTTTCCCCATAGTTCTAAGAAGTTTATTGTTATTATTATGAAGGATTATACTACGGGGGTTAATTACATTCTCATAGAAAAATAAATTTTCTTTTTTATGATTAAAATTTGATTTAAATTAGAAAAAAAAATTAGCTTACCAAAACTGTAAAAACATTTGATCCATCATGATTTTATTCAATTTAATCATTCCTATGTAATAATGTAATGTCGCAACTCTAGGATTTAGGGGTGAGAGAATTATAATGCATTTAATTAAATAATCAATTAAATTATTTGTTTGGAATTAAATGACCAAAAATATTTTTCCTCTAAAAAATGATGTTATGGAACATTTATTGTATTGTCTATATACCCCATAGTATCGTGTAGATGTGGTTTTATCACCCATAATTAGTGAATCAAGAACATGCGACTAATGAAAACCAAATCAAGGAGAATCTAGGAACAATGAACACAATGGATCATCCAAATCCATGTAAATTTCTTTTATTCACTATTAAAAAGTAAAAATTGAGTTAAAAATATATGTGTTGTGATTATACCCTTTTGATAAAGATAATTTGCATGATCAAGAATTTATTTGTCGATCTATGTTTAAATAAATCATTCTCATGATCCCTTATTTATGATTAAAATTAACAATTCAATTTTTCTACATTGTTCGATGTTACTCACACCTAATATCCCAAATCTGTATTTATTATCTAAAAAACTTGGAAAATTATTTTTTAACAATTTTTTCTGATTTTCCACCATCCCTAATTACATTCCTCACTATTTTTCTATAGGGCATCGGTTCAACATTATTTAGTGGGTTCGAACGCAATTGAACCCATAAATTCATGGAATATTCTGATGTAAAAAGATATTATATTATGTAAGGATGAATTGAAGTTTTATTTTATGATTAGAGTTATTCTATAATATATCTGTTGTCCAAGGAGGTAGTGGGAGGCACTAGTAGTGATGGGCGGCGTGTTTGGCTTCGTGTGGGAGAATCAAGATTTGATTTCTGACCACCATAGGGCTGAGATTATTGGTTGAATGAGGTTACCACTTGATTTAGGTGGTCTGTAAGAATGATTTTCAATGTAAAAAATATATCTTGGATCCATGTAATAGATCTTGAGAAAATATGAAAACCCTAACTTCAGGTTGTGTAGTCAGATGAACACATGGCGTGTAGTGAACTAGATGTAGTAGACTCAATTACACATTGTGTATCTCCTTTTTAAGGAAACTTATACCTCTCATATCGATATTATTTGGAATAATATTTTAGAATGTGAGTGGAATATATTTAATGTGTTCTCTATAAAACATTATGGAAGCCATCATAGTGGATCATTATATATATTTCAAGATGTTTATAGTGTGAGGATTCTTTAGGAATTACTCAAAGACGATAGGAATTAGGACAGTTCATGATAGAGTGGAACCCCCAATTAGAATTGGGAATGGGAACTCTATAAATCCACAGAGTCTAACTCTCGTAAATTTATTGGGAATGGGTCCTCAACCTACCTAGTTGACCCACACCCCTACCAATAACAGAATAGGGTATGGTTACTATACCTATACCAAGAGTGTCACCATCCTTTTGTATTAGGTCTTGGGTCCTCTACCTATAGAGTGGTACCCCCATGACGTTTTGGGCCATGGTTCCTCTACATATCCATACAGTTGAACCCTCCTATTATACAGAGTAATAGGTTTTCACCTATATAGTGGAACCCCAAAATAGACTATGGTGTATATCCTCTACCAATATACAATGGGGAACCCTCATACTATGTCAATTCATGAGTCTTGCACCTAAAATTCGGACCCCCTTGACAGGTTAAGGCATGTGCCCTCAATATACCAATAGTGGGGAACATTCCTATCGTGTCATTGGGTGGGTTCTCTAACTATATAATAGAACCCCATGACAAACTACTGTGTGGGTCCTCTAAAGATGTCTAGAGTGAAACCCTCCTATCCAACCAAGAAATTGTTCTTCTATATAGAGATTGTGTCACGTTGACTATGAGGTACATTGGTAAGGAATGTATTTACATAGTTATTCCTCACAGAAATGCACGGGATGTTGGGAACCATTTATAAACACCCTTAGAACTGATGTCAGACTCTTTTCCCCATGATGGTATGTTAGATGGAGATTCTATTTGACTCTTGAATGTGTTTCTTTTATTATCATAATTCTTTTTTTATGGATTTTATATTTCTCACATTATAAGTTATTTAGTTGTCTACTTCTATCAGGTCTCCTGCCACTTTGCCTTTAAATTTTGGGGTATTCTGTTTGGTATGTCTGTACTCACCCCTGCATGGGATTTACTAATTTTTCATGTCTTTAGAAGATGAAAGAATGGTCGGAGGAAATTATAGAGGTCCATATTGAATACCTGGGTGTATATGACCTTGTATTCTCATCTAGGTTTCATGATTTGGAGTTATTCTCTCGCATCATTTACATATAAAGTTATTTTCATTTTGGGGAATCCTTTATAGTGGGGAATTTATTATACCTCTTTCATATTGTTTTACTCATTCACACTCTTTTTATTAACTATAATTTTTCACATGCATGGTCATTACTCTAGATGTTTTTGGAATTAATTATTATTCAACTAAACTTTTGTATATATATGGTTGGGTGAATTCATACAGGTACATTAAAAAACTCCTCACATTTTAGTTGTTTCATAGAAGATGGTAATCATACCATGGAATATATAGGTGGGGTTAGTGTTATTGTGTTTCTTCTTTCAATAAATGAGGAGGTCCCCAATGGTTCTGGTCATTACTTATAAACGTAATAGGTGTGAAAAGACCATAGTTTCATATGAAATGATTGTAATAGGATAATATTATCCTTTTAAATATAACTTTCTTATTGTTTAATAATTTCATAACATATAGACTTGTAAAATAATTCAATATGTTGACATGATATATTGAATTTCATCCATTGATCAATATCTAGGACCATCTTATATTTTTCTCCAAACAATGAGTATTCATGATGAATATTTCATGTTTGAAGCACTAAAACCAACTTCAAAACAACCAGAAAGCCATAATATAGATAATAATATAATCGTACTTACATTGTGAATTTACCAAAACCAAAATTTTTAGAACGATTTCAAATAATTATTAAAATTAATAAAACATATTATAATTATATAATACTTTAATATACAAAATTCAAGAGAAATACTTATTTTTTATACAAAATCATTTCATAAATAAATGACCCCATTAAACAAATAATCTCAATAATATCAGAAATAAATAATTTTTTACCTTAAAGGATATCTAATAATTTTTATCTTGTATGATCAAAATATAGTGATCTTATTTAGAAATAACATTAATCGCTTAATCAAAAAAATATCATTTTTATCCCATAACCATCTATATGATTAAACATTTGTCCTTATAGCTACATCAATATCCAAGATATTGTAAACTATAAAGGATATAAATACACTAAAACATGTGTCAACAAAATGTAATTGAAAACTTCATTCTCACCAATTAAATATATTACATAAATCAAATAAAATATCTCCTAAATACCATTAATCATATGAGAATATCATCATTACAAATCTACAAAGAGAAGTCTAACACTATGGAAAAATTCCAACATTAGTATAAAAACCCCTTGATGGAAACCATAACTCTTAAGATAACCTCACAAGAAAAAATTCAAATCAACAATGCCATCTAAACCATGAGCTAATACTAAGAAAAACAACAACAAACATGTAATCCTGTTGAAGATACTAAAATTGTAACTTTATATTTATGGTTTAGATAATGATTAATGGGGTCTAATTTTAATAATTCAAAACATAAAAAATAAAAAGGAAATATTTTATCACATAGATACAGAAGGACTATCTCAGTTTATATTTTTAATGATTTGGGAGAATATATAACATATATATTACCCATGAATTCAAGGGAGTATTTTTCCACTATAATCTTGTTTTCAAATTCCTAATTATGTCTGAAACATCTCTAATAAATCATCATTTTTGAATCCATTATAGAGACAAATTATTTAATCAACATTCTTCATAACTTTGGGAATATTAAAATTAATAAGGGCGATCTCTAATGATTCATAAGGCTTGATGTAAACATTAACAATTTAATGTAATCATTGTGAATAAAAATATCATAGGGGTTTGATGATATAATCAAAGCACATGAGTATAACATATGAATATTAATACCCATAGATACAGGGATCCTAAATCACGAAACATATCATAAATATTTATCAATGTAATGATTAATAATAATCCATAATTACAATCCATGAGATTGGAATATTCATAAAAGTAACCATTATAATCATATAAAAAGAGTACATAAAACATGTTTCTATCTTATCACATCATCTTCATAAACATTATTATAATCATGTTAGAAGTAACAAGAGCCTAGCTAAATGCATTGGTGAAAACCCACCCATAAACACCACATTCTTACCTTTAAAGGAAGGTAATATTGTACAACGCATCAAAGCATTATCTAGGCATACTACTTGTATAATCCATATTATAATAACCTACTGTTATCCTGGCCCAGACATCATATATGATATATCACACTCACTCATGATCTATAATGGGGATCAACCCATCATAAACGTTTTACAAGAACCATATTATAATTAATGTATATATAACATTTATCGCATCCTAAGAATCATAAAAACTTTAATTATTTCTTTAATATATTGATTTAACCTCGGAAGATAAATGGGTTCCTTGAAAATCAATTTTAAACATGATTAAACCATGGAAATCAAATGGGTTCAATGAAAATATATTTGAAATAATCACAATATTTCAAGTGAAATATTGAGGTTGGTATCATAAAATATTATCCTCTTTAGAGAATATGTAACATCAAGGGTTGACTGTTCACTTGGAACAATTCTTCATGAAGATATAACTTTCATTTTGAAAATAATTATTCAAAATCTAAAGCATTCTTAAAAATTAATGAAATGATTTTATTTGAAAATAACAATAAAATTTTAAAAGGGATGTTAAAACATTATGTGGTATTGATATCAGGTAAATCTATTAATGTTCTAAAGGATAAAAATAAACATTTCATTCATAATTATGTAAATGGATTCAAAGTGTCCTATTGTAAAACATTAATATATTTACATTTAAAATCCTTTAAATCACATCAAACATCATATAATATATATTTTGAAAGACACTTATTTTTAGATAGGTAAATTGTTGAAAACATGCTAGAAAACATTCTAGAAAACATGCATATGGTAGGTAAATATAGATGATCTGAAAGAAAATACAATATCTATATAAATATCGTACAAGTTTAGCAATTTCACATTAATAAATAAGGAGTGAAATAAAACTTATGAAATTAGACAGCATTCTTAAAAAAATTATGTGAAATGTGATCTGGTTTAAGAAAATATTATCACAATATTCCCTAAAAAGGAACATTCAACATAAACCGGCATTAAAAGTAGTGAGATTAAAAAATAATCACTTTTCCACATTTTTAATTATTCAATAATATTCCCCAGGAAATAATTACATTACATTTAACATTAAATATTATTAAAATAAGGATATTAATGATATAAAATGTTAATATGGAAATATAAAAATCTTATAAATGAATATATTTTCATATCATAAACATTTGTCTTGATGAAAATAATATGAGATTAATAACCCTTAAAAATATCATACTATGGAATTTGATAATTAATAAATGAAAAAGATAATGTGTATCAAATTTAAATCCATATAAAATAGTTGGAAATTTAAAAAAAATATAATCAGAATTAATTACAAACATAATCTTATAATATCAAATACAATAAAGAACTAAAACAACCAAATGAAAATAAATTGAATCATAAAAGTTATACCATTAAGTAACATTCAATTAAAATACACATGGATAAAACAATTGAATATAAAACATAAAATACCAAGATTTATGATTTTTTCATGATATTTCATATATAATAGGAATTATATACACCATATAAAATAAATTTGGTGAAAAACAATAAAATATGCATCACTAGTGGAAACATGGGACAAAAACACTTACCTAGAGAACATACATTCCATTTGTATCCTTAAAACCTTGAATATGTTTAAATAATTATTTTTATTTATGTTAATGACATATTCAAATACATAATCAATTTTGTGTTGTTTGTTTTAAGGGCGTTCAACTTGTTATTTCAAAACATAATTAGTGTGTGCATCAACATCATAGATGTCATTAATCTATAATCTCTATAATATTAATAATTAAATATTTATTATATTTATTAATATATTATAGTTCTAAAAAATCCCATGAATAATGGTTATCAAAAATGAATTTTTTCACAATCATGGTGATGGTAGATTGTAAGTATGCATGTGTAACATTTCTGTTTTTGAATGATCCTTATAGAAAGAAGTTACGTATTATTTTATCTTTACATAATGAAAAAAATATAATAAGAATAATAATATTTCATTAAATATATATATATATATATCTTAAATGAGATTATGTGTAACATTATACAAATTTAAACATTTTTAAAAAAAAAACTAATTTTAAACCCAAATATAAGAATATACTAATATAAAATATAATGTTGAAAATAAATTAATAATGCAGGTTAAATATACAATAAATAATTATGATATTTTTGAAATATATATCAATTTTCTATGTAAATATATAATATTTTTCATACATAGAAAAATGATAACGTTGACTCTTCGTAGGTGTGAACTACTACAACCATAGAGTAACGTCACTCTTTGTAATTGCTAACTAACATTTATGTTGTATATAATTATACTAAAATAAAGAATATAATGTTATTGATATTATAATAATAATAATATAATGCTAAAATATTACGTAATTTATTTCACTAATGATCATTGAAAAATGGAAAAGTTTCCCACACATATGTATGACGAACCTTCTCCATTATCATAACATTGTTCATTTTTAAATCCATATTTAATGGTTGTTTTTAATAGTTAAATTTATTTATAAAAATTATATTTATTTCATTATTTTTATTATGTATATTTAGATAAATGACCTATTTTTATATTATCAACCAACCGATGTCATTTTGGACATATCACTACAATGAAATTTCATAATTAGAGAGGATAATTTATTTTTGTAATGGGTTATGACCTCCAATAAAAAAATTAGTGGAATTTATGATGAACCACCAGTAATGTGCCTACCTACTCTTTTTAAATGCATTTTTATGGAACTATTAATAATGTGATGACTATCAGAACACGAATCTGGTCACCATTAAAATCAGTACCTAACCTAACCCATGGCAAGGCCCAAAGCGTGTTCCCTATCCCCATTGGATGATACAAGATCTTCGGTATCATGTATTATGGTTTTGGAATGATTTAACTATGTTTAGAATTATTTAATAACAAAAAACAATCAATAAACCAAATCAAAAATTTTATGCCAAACATGCCTAAAATAAAATCCATAACTGAACACATAGGTTTATACATTAAACAAGAGGTCCAATGATTCATTAAATTTTTTTAAATACAGCTCAATGGACTCCACATGAAAAGGGGTTATCACCCACAAGTAGTCTCTACAACATCACACCAAGGGAAGAATCTAGAAACCTGAACAGCCATCAACCAAGGCCTTTCCTTTACCATCTTCACACATGATCATGTATAGTTACACCCAAGGGGTTTATGTAGGTTGTGATCCTATGAAAAATAGAATAGTACCAAAATTATTACATATACTAAGGTATACAAGATGAAAAGCATTCAAGTTTTTGATAAACAAGAAATTGTGTCATCTAATTCTAACGACTGAAACTATTAAAGGTAAACAATTTTTAAATGGTATATTCAAATGTTGAACACATATAATTAAAAAAGGTATGATAATTCGTTTTTTCATCCAAAAAATCCTAATTCATTCATAAATACAAATGATCTAATGGGCATTAATCTCTGGGACACCGCTAGGCGATAGTTAATTTTGGGGCCAATGTACCTCATATCTTGGGGTAAAGTAACCAGTGTAATATTTTTTACAATTAATTTTCCACTATTAGGGAACTTACCCATAAACTAGTGGTCCTCAATCTTAATCAATTTAGTTTTGTTAGTGTTATCAATGTTAAATAAGCTATGTGAAACAGGTATAAAACTGCCTGGATCACTAGCATACAAGTACACGTATGCCAACCAAGATACTCAGGGTTTCCCCTTGTTCTCAAACAATTTCTACTTGTTTTAGAATTCCATTTTAACATAAAAACTCAATTTCTATTAATAGACACTCAAAAAAGTAGGTACACATTCTATGCACCATTTACATTACTCAATAAACAATCAAATGATTTCCTAAAACAGATTCAAGGTATACCACCAACCATTGCCCAATAAATCTATTTAAAATGACTCAGTGAAAACCAATTACACACCAATATTACGCCAAAATAGAATTTTCTGCACTAAAATATTTTAATAAAACTATTGTGTGAGTTATATAACAGACCAAATTGGTATAACATTGAATGTACATGTAGAACACCCATTTTCACACAAAAAATGGAACTTAAAAATCAATTTCATAATAAATGAAACCAAAAAAAATTTTCATAGTAAGAAAAATGAATAGGGGTATGATCAAAATTGAAATAAAATTATTATAACTCATCAAGTAGTTCTTACACATGGAACCACAAACCACTAGTGTCAAAACCCTCAAATCCTTGTGCGAAACATCAACCGCAGCACTACCGCATCACAATGATGTTAAATCCAACCTAAAAACACAATATTAGACCATGAAACACAATATCAAACCCTTTGATCTAAGCCCTAATTTATTTAAATTAGGAACTTAAATAAAAATGTATGTAAAAACTATGAATATGGGATAAACCTTATGAAAATGGGAGAGGAAGGAAGGGAACTCACTTAATTGAGAGATCTTAAAGAAATAGCCCCAAATCCACAAAAGGATGAATCTACAGCCAACCATAATAGATAGGGAGGCTCGAATGAGGGTGAAGAGGTCAAGTGGGGACTAAAATGGGGGGGGAGTGAAAATTGAATTATTTATCGATGAGAATAATTACCTTCTCATATCATGAAGATTTGATAAACCCTATGAAATTTCACACTAATCCAAGATGAAAATGATCTCCAAATAGGAATAAACGAATATAAGGGTGCACTTAGGGACACTGTCTTTGATTGGGACATGTAATCACCAAGAAACACTAAAAATTAATGGGATACTGAAGAATTAATTTTTTTTAAAGTAGGAAATAGGCTCTCGGGATGGCCCAATGCCTAACTAAATCACCGAAATCCACAAATATAATGAGTTTCTAATATGTAAAAATAAACATGGTGGTTTTAATAGGGTGGGGGAGTAAAATTAGGAAATAAAATAGATAAATATTTCTGAAAAAACGAATGAGTTATAAAAGAATAATTTTTTTATAATCTGTAAATGGGCTCATGGCTTGGCCCAAAAAATTAAAACCCACCATTTCCTTCAAAAATTTAGGGGAAACCCCCGTAACAAAGAATTAATGGAAATAAAATGAAAATTAATATTAAAATAATTTATCTATGTGAAAATTATCCCAACCAAAAAAGACTTTCAAGCCTAGAAAATCAACTCGAAGCATGATCGAATAAAGGAACAGGTACTATTATTCAATCCTGAAATCCTATCCAATGTATCATGTGTATCATTCCCATGATTCCAAATATTATGAAAAAATGGAACCAACTTTCCCTAAAGCACCTTCTCATGGGAATAAACTATTCATATTGGCCCCTCAAAAATAGAAAAATCGGGATCTATCTCTAGTTATTCTCAATTCATCACATAGGATGAATCCAGGTGGTACTTTTTCCACTAGAATATGTGGAAGTCATCCTGAGTTGAAGTAAACCAAGAAGAGAAGGCCAAACTATATTCCACCCTACCAATACACTCAGTGTTCTCAGAAGTACCAACATACCATGGTTTCATCTTCCATTACTTTTCTAATCGATGATGTCACAGATGAGGGGCCACATTCTAGAATACCATATCACCAATAGAAAACTCTAGGTATCGACACCCCTGGTTAGCATAAGATTTATTATGACTATGAGATGTCAATAAGTGATGGCTGATCAACTTGACCTTCTCAAACGTCTCCTACCCAAGGATCATCTCCAATAGTAAAGTCTCACCAAACTCAGCCCAATATAGGAGGACTGAAAAGGCCAACCATATAGCACCTCAAAAGGAGCCATTCGAATCAAGGACTGTTAACTATTATTATAGGAACATTCAACCAATCCCAAAAGGATATCCCATGAACCCCCAACGTCCAAACCACATGTAGGGAGCACGTCCCCATGTTCTAATTCCCCCAATCTATTTGACCATCTGTTTGAGGATGGTAACCCATGTTCAACTTAATCAGTGTCCCCAAGTACTTCTGAAGGACTTCTTGAAACTGAAAATTGAAACAGGGGCCTCTATCTGAGAAAAATATAGATGGAACACCTTGAAACCTTACAACTGACATGAAATAAAAATGTCCCAACTCATCCAATTTAGAAGTATCTTTGATCGAAATGAAGTTGGAAGATTTGGTCAGATGATAAATCACCACCCAAATGGCATCCTTACCCTGAGGTGTGTGAGGTAATCTAAAATTTTAGACCATGGAGTCCTCATCCCACTTACAAGTAGGAATGGGTAGTCGATTGAGCAAACCAAAGGGCCTTTAGTTCTCCAGTTTTACAAGATTATATGTGTAGCATCTTAACAAAAGTCATATGTCTCCCATCTCATACCTGGCCACCAGAACAGTCATAGCACATCATTATACATCTTAGTGGAACCCATATGGATATCCCACTAAGATTGGTGGCTATCCTGCATCAACAACATTCACTGAGACGACGACACTACAGAACAACCCTTGAAGCACAAGATTACCTCAAGATATGATGACCAATCAGATGTATCCTCCACACCATAGATAACTAGTCTCACCCACTGTTATATCTCATCACAATGTTGTTAAAACCAAATCCATTGTAAGAGAGAAGGAGTCAATTGAATTCTATCCACAAACACACCTCTATTGTGCGCCTTGGTCTCCACATTCATCCAGGAAAATAGCTCAATCAGAGTCCACTCATCCCTGGAATTAATCATGGTTTGTACAAGTATATTTCTACTCAAAGAATATACCAGCACATTACCCTTTCCTAGGGAGTAGACAATGTCAATGTTGAACCCCTAAATGTACTTGAACCCGTGGCGCTGTCTTAGATTGAGATCGTTTTGCAAGAAGATGTAGGCCATGATTTTGGGATCATAGTAGAAAACAAACATCTCCCCAAAGAGGAAGTGATGGAATGTCTTTAAATCATGCATCATAGCTACAAACTCCAAGTCATGATTCAGATAATTCTTTCCATGAGGCTGGAGTTGGTGAGAATCATATACCACAATGTGATCAACCAGCATAAGCACACACCCGAGTCCCATACCTAAAGCATCACAATACAAAACATACCACTTTACATTCTCTGGAAAAATAAGCACAGGGGAATATGTCAACCGCCTCTTCAACTCCTCAAAGGATTCTTAAAATTTTGGGGTCCATACACACTTTGCCCATTTTAGGGTGAACGCAATCATGAGAGAATGAAATTTAGAGTAACCCTGAATAAACCGCATGTAGTAACTAGCTAGTCCAAGGAAAATCTTGATCTCAAACACATTATTTAGATATCCCCATGACATTAATGCAATAATCCTATTGGGTTCCACTGAAACCCCATTCTCTGATATCACATTCCCTAGAAACATCACATTCCTAATCTAGAAAGTTCATGTGGAAAACATTGTACAACGTTAATGATCTCACAAATTTCCTGACACGATCTGCAAATGATGCTCATTCTCCTCCTTGGAACCAGAGCAAACCAAAACGTCGTCAAATAATACCATGAAAAAAGAGTCGGGATACTAATGGAACCACTTATTCATGAATTCCACAAAGACTGTTGGAGCATTGTTCAATCTGAAGGGAATGACCAAGTACACAATGTGGTATTCCCTACTTTGGAAGGTTGACATTGGGATATCTGCCTCTTTCACACTAAGTTGGAGGTATCCCGAACACAAGTATATTTTAGAAACCCACTGTGCGCCCTTCATCTAATCAAACAATTCATCTATTAAAGGAAAATGATATTTTTTCTTCATGGTTAACTTGTTTAGCGTCCAATAATCAATACACAACAGGTGGTATCTATTATCCTTCTTCAAAAATAGAACAGGAGTGTCCCACAGAGAGACCCTTGGGTGAATAAATCCTTTGGATTTTAAATTTTCTAGTTTTATATTTAATTACCTCAGTTCAATGGGGGTACACGATACGAGGGAATATATATTGGCTATGTTCTCTGCACCAAATCAATCGATAACTCTATGCCCTGCTCCGAAGTAATCCTGGAAATAATCTAGGAATACCCATAAAAAATCATCCACTACATGAGGTTGTCCACCTTCAGGAGCACAACTATAATCCTCTAATACATGTGACGAGAACAGGAAGACATGATTCCCTAACTCTAGGAAATGAGGTCCTGTGTGACCCGACCAAGTATCTGAATCGTCACAAAAAACCTGACAACTAAAATCTAGTGCCATGAAACTGACTCATCTCCAATAGAAATCGATGTGTGATTGAAAGTGTACTTTCCAATCCATGACAATAATCACGTCAAATATATCCTTATATAATACCAAGAGGTCCCACTCAATCTCAACCCATGTAAGAGAAAGTTCACACAATGGGAACCAGATACCCCGCTTCTTCTTATTTCCCAATAACATCACGAAATCCATCACGAAATAAAAAACCACAGTTGGAAAATTCAGATGGTTCACAAAACAGGCAGTGATGAATGAAATAGAGGCATTGTTATTTAGAAGAGAAATATATATAGAAGATACAATCAAAATGGTACCTCGAACTGTTGATGGACCCGCCTCTAATCCTACTAGTACCTGATCCACAACATGATGATGCATGGCCTCTTCTTGAGAACAACCTCTAGAATATGGCTATGCCCTGAACTGGATCTTCCTAGAAGATGATATGTCCCAACCGCCACTACCACCAAACCGAGATCCCCCTTTCCTCAATGAATCTCACTGAGCTGGCACTCCCCAGGAAGCCATTGATCCTGCCCCACTTTAGATATGAACTTGTACCCTATAAAATCCCTGTAAGTGTCCCATACCACCACACTGATAACAAGGGTTCAGAGGAAAATTGAATGCTAGTAAAATCTTAAATGGCCTCCTAAATTGGGGGCACACAATGAACCTCGCATCAGAAGCCACTAAAGAAAACTACTAGGAATGTTGAAATGAGCATCCACCCACCTTGCTTCCCTACTCCTCCTATTTTATTTTCTTATTAGAAGAGATTACACTACCCAAACTTCATATCATACCCCAAAAACAAGCCCTTCTATTACGTTTGATATCTACCATATTGCCTGTTAAAATACATCTGCATAGGTTTTCACCTTGAATAAGAACACCTAGGAATAGATCTCTATCCACAACCCCTCTCAAACGTCTAGGCCATTATCTAATCCTTATATACCATTTTTGCATCATACTAGATCCAATCAAAAAAGCGGTTGGCATACTACATCACAAAAATATCCTCCTTAACAAGCTCTATAATCTCTCAAGATCGAGCATATGACAAAATATCATGGAAATACTAGTCATTGAAGATAACCTTGAATTCCTTCCCGCTCATATACTCATACATCCCACCTTGAATCACTAATTCACACCACCTTTGACTTGGAACCTCTAATAGTAAAGAATCTCTTTTCACCCTAAAATCCCCAGGTGTGTCCGAGAACCCAAACATGTGATCGATCTTTTGAAGCCACTCCTCCAATTCTTGAGGTTTTGTGATACCTCAAAAAGTAGGTGACTAGTTTTCATAGATTCATGAGCTTTGTATGTCCTATTATCGGTCTCATATTCCTTAACACAAGTTGGAAGAGGAGTCAGTCTCTATCCTAGAGCTTGGACAACCTAAACCACAACCTCTACTAGCCTCTAACCAAGTAGTTAGGGTGGAATCTCTCCAACTTCCTCCCGTGGGTTCCTGGGAGATTTCTGGGGAGGCATGTTGCTAAAAAAGACAACTGTCACAAGAAAAAAATCATTAAAAATTTTCTACTAATTTCATCAACAAAATAAAATATAAATAATTCAAGCACATCAGAACCATAAAATAAATATCTACTTCACCTGCAACTGATGTCCACATGCAGTCTGCAGCCCACACACCTCACTTGGAAGTGAAGCCAAACAAAAATAATAAACATCCCATGGTGACTCATGGTCTACCATGAGAGGTGTAGGCCAGGAACCCTACTCATTAAAAAAACTCCAACCCTTGATATTCATATCACATTTCTTGCCTGAATCATTTGAAAATAATAATATAACCCAAAAACATTAACCTTCTTCTGATACCATATTGTCATGAACTAAATTTGGTCACCATTAAATCTAGCACCCGACGTGGTACATAGAAAGGCATGAAGGGAATTCCCTAGAACAAAGAGGTGGGACAAGTGACCAGGTATCATGTATTATGGTATGGGAAAGATTTACCCACGTTTATAATCATTTAAAAACAAAAAACATTCAATAAAACAAATATGAAAATTTATGCCAAACATGCTTTAAATAAAATATAAAACTGTACACATAGGTTTAAAAATGACACAAGAGGTCAAAATATGCACAAAATTAGAATAAAAATAGCCTATTGGACTCCACATGATAAGGGGTTATCACCCACAAGTTGTCTCCACAACAACACACCAAGAGAAGAAACTTACAACCCTAACCACCATAACCCATGGACTTGGCTTTATCTGCATCACACATGATCAAGTCTAATAACACCCAAGGGGTGTAAATAGGGTGTGATCATATGCCTAATATGATTCCACCCAAATTATTCCATATAGTAAACAATAAATGATCAGAATCTTACATGTTTTTGATAAATAATAAATTGTTGCAATAAATTATAATGAATGTGACTTTTAAAGGTAAACAATATTGAAAGGAAAATTTAAAAGAGTGAATGCATTTATTTAAAACATGTAATATTTTACATTTTTCTAGCCAGATTCACCCTATGTCAATGATAAATACAAAAGAGACAAAAAGAACTAATCTTAGGGACACCCCTTGACACAAGTTACTTTTGGGACCCATGTACCTCGTATCTCAATCCTTAGAAATATTTGTTCGCATGCACGATCCAATATTAGAAAACATACCCGTAACCTTGTGTACCTATATCTTCGCCAATTTAGTTTTGTTTATGTTGACTATGTCCATCTTTAAATGTAAAATAGTGATAAAACTGCACTGAATCACTAATGTACTAGAACACGTCCGCCCACCAAGATACTTGGGTTCCCCCCCTTGTGCTGAAATAATTTTCACATGTTACAAAAATCTATTTCTACCTAAAAACGTCATTTATGGTCATAAAAACTCAAAAAATTAGCTACACATTCTTTTCACAATTTACACAACTAAACAAATAATGAAATGTTTTCATAAAACCACTTCAAGGTATACAACCAAACATTGCAGATTAAATCTTTTTAAAATCCCTCTTTGAAAACCAATAATACACTAATATTACCCCAAAATAGAATTTTCAGAACTACACCATTTTTATAAAACTAATACATGAGTTATAGAACAACCCCAATTGGTATAACATTTAATGGACATGTAAAACAAATATTTTCACACAAAATTGGCACTTAAAAATCAATTTCTTAACAAATGCCACAAAAAACAAATTTTACAGAAAGAAAAATTAAAGGGGGAGCATGATAAAAATAAAAATCAATCAAGGATAACTCATCTAGTAGTTCTTACACATGAAACCACCTAACCCAAATTTCAAAACCCTCAAATAATTTTGTGAAAGTTCAACTGCACCACCACCCCACCATAAGGAAGTTAAATCCAACCTAAATCATTAATATTAGACAATGAAACCCAATATCAAACCCTGGGTTCAAATACCTACATTATATACATTAGTAACTTTATAAAAAGTGGGTGATACCCTATGAAAATGGGAGAAACCCTAAGCAAATGGGAGGAGGAAAGAAGGAAACCCACATAGTTGATATATCTTGAAGAAATCATCCCAAATCAACTAAATGTTGAAACTCCAAGTCACCAAAACCAATAGTGTGGCTCGAATGAGGATGAAGAGGTCATGTGGGGACTAAAATGTGTAGGGGTGGGGGAAGAGATAAAATATATGATTTATGGATGAAACAAATTACCTTCTCAAATATGGATGATTTGTGAAACCCATAGAACTTTCGCCCTAATCTGAGATGCAAATGAGTTCCAAATAGTAAGACCTGAACATGATGGAGTTCCTAGGGATGTTGAATACTAATGGGTGGTGGATTTACAAAAAAAACCATAAAAATGAATGTTATATTAAATAATTAATTTTTCTAAACCAGGTAATGGCTTAGGGGTTGGCCCAATTCCTAACTAAATCACCCAAATCCAAAATGATAATGAGTTATTAAGGGGTCAAAATAGACATGGTGGTTTAAATAGGTCATGAGATGCATAGTAAAAATTGTAATGGATGAAAAATGTTGAAAAAATAAGGATTTATACAAGAAAAAAAAATTAATCTGGAAATGGGCTTATAGTTTGGCCCAAACCTTGAAAACCCACCATTTCCTCCAAAATTCACAGGGAACCCCTGCAATATAGAAAAATTTGAAATTAAATGAAAATACCTTGAAAATAATTAATGGATGGGATAATGAATATTTTAGCGGCAGTTGTGCTAGTGGGGGATAAAAACCCCTATAATGTCACCACAAATGCTCAGAATAGAGGAGGGTAACCCCCTATAATATATTTAAAATGTTATATGAGGTTGAAAAGTGGTACTAATTGAGTTATTAGAAACATATTAGAGTAGTTTTTAAAAGCTCCTCTATTTAAGACTCAAGTAGAAGGGGAAAAAACTCATATAAATAGATATAGTGCCATATATTAGTGGTGGTTTCTAATTTGCAAGTAATCATTATTTTTTTAATATCCACATATGGTGGATACCTCTCCTCTCCCATTTGATGGGACCCCCCCCCCATCTCATTCATGGTGAGACCACCCCTTCTGGTCCCTAGTGGTCCCCTACACCCATCCTATCCAGTTCCCCTGATCCCGCCCTCTAGTTATCCCCAACTGGTCCCCACGCATCCTCTTCGCAATGATCCTTTCCCAAATCCTTTTAAAAACATTTCGTTCATGGGTATCTGACCCCTAATCTTCAGGATATATGGAAGGCACCACTAAAAACATAAAAATTGATTTTATGTTATATAATTACAATTTTTTATATTTAAATATTTTAGGATGGTGATTTAAATAAATATTATTTCAATAAATATATCTACACATATAAATATTTGACCAATATATGAACTTATATAAATTAATATAGACATTTTTATATTATGTGTTTATGTATTTATATTATAATAAATTTATATTATATTCAATTTATAAATTTATATAAACTATGTATTTAATATGTGTATTTACATACATTCGAGTAAATATATTTTATAGTTCTTTGTATGTTACGTATATAATAATATATTTATATAATTATAAGTATAATTATATAAATTATTTATATTCTTATATATTTATTTATATATTATGTATATGCATATTTATAATATATGTGAGTATTTATTTTATATATATATAATTAATTTAAAAATATATTTATATAATTTATTTGAAAACATATATTTATTATTTTTTATATTAATATATAATTACTTTTATAAGTTGTATAATATTAAATATATTAAATATATAATTTATAAAATATAAAATACATATATATGAAATTCAATTTATAAAAATATTTATGTTATATAAAATTAATATTATTTTAAATAAATTTTATCCAAATATTATATATCAAAATAATTATATAAATAATTATATAATGTTATGTGAAATACAATTTCATATTATATATAACTTATATTTATTTTATATAGTTGTCATATTATATGAAATGAAAATTTTAATAACAATTATATAATATATTTCAATACATATATTTATTACTATGCACATTAATATATTTGTATTTCAATTAATATAATTATATAATATTATGTACATTAATATATATATATATATATTCCAATAAATATTACTATATAATGTTATATACATTAATATATATTTATTTGTGTAAATTTTTTATCGCATTACATTAATTATATATAATATAAAATCATAAACATATTATTCAAAAATATATTTACTATTAATATAAGATGAATAATAAAAACTACAATATCATGTTTTTATATGCTATATTTTTTAAATAAATTGTATTTATATATATGTATATATAATAGGTTTCTCCTTTTATATTAAATATAATTTACAAAAAGAAATATATATAAATGTAGATAAAATTAAAAATTTGTATTTATTTATACTTATAACTATAAATGCTTACATTAATATAATTGGAAATATATAATATAATTAAAGATATATATATATATATATATATATATAATTATATAAAATCTATAAATGTATTGTAATAAAACATTTATAATATAATACGGATAATATACATTTATAATATATATATATATATATATATATATATATTTATATATAATTCAATCTATATTATATATATTTGTATACATAATATAATATAAATTTATCTATACATAAATTTAAAATAAAAATATATTTAATATAATATATGTATTATATGAATCGTAATATAGATGTATAGTATTTAAAATTTCATATATAAATTTTATATATTTGAATAAATATATTTGTAGTTACATTTATATTATGTATTCAAATTTTTATATATGTTGTCATATTGGATTATATTTGAATGTATTTGTTTGAAGTGATTATATAATTCCTTTATATATATATGTTTTTAAAACATTTATATAATTAGTTTACAAAATACACACACACACACACATGATCATGGAAACATATATGTTATAAAATCTGAATTTTAATAATATTTATTTAAAAATAATAAATTAAAATATAATGGGGATTAAACCCCCTCTAATCAAAGGAATTAGTGGCAGTTCCTTAACCCCTCAAATTTCAGAAATTATAGGGTGTTCACAACCCCTATAATTTCTTAAATTAGATGTGGTTCAATACCACCTCTAATATAAGGTATTAATGGTAGTTCATTAACACCATCTAATCCAAGAGATTAGAGGGGGTTGTGAAAACCAACTATTTCCTTTTAAAAAATTCCATGTAATGTATAAATATCCCCTCTAATCCCAAAAAAATATTATATATATATAACCACTAAAATCTAGTCGATCATATAAGGACACTAATTCTTAAATTAGAATAAGTTTTGGCAAATCATCATCTAAAATCTTATAAAATATTATAAAACAAATCATAAAAAATTGAAAGGAGGTTGTAAACCCCCTCTGAATTTGATGATTAGTGGGGGTTTTGCATACACACATCTAAAAAATGCTTCTAATCACCTATTTTCAGTATATACTCCAAATTTCATCCAAAAATCCGATGTAAATTTAATTGATTAATTACTTTCATATAAAATTTTAAAAATTAAAAAAATGAAAAACAACATGAAAAAGGTTGTTAAAAAAATAATTAAAAATTTTTTTTCTGGAAAATAAATAATGTATATGATGAATTGAACTCAACGCAGGGCACTTCATCTCAATTTCATTTAATAAATATATATTTTGATGTCATGCACCAATATTATTTTATGAGGTTTATATAAAGACACATTTTACATGTAATATAATTAATATCTCATTTTTCATGATATATGTAGATTTTTAATGGTATTCTTCATGGGGTTCATGACTAAAACGATTCCAAAGTGGAAAGAGGCATTTTGATAAAATTCAATTTTTATTATTTTCTTTAAAAGTATCTTTTTATTCCAATTTCATGTTTTTAAGAGATTTTATGTATAAGAATATAACCTTGGATTTTTATAAAATAACATTTATGCCTTTATTTCAAATTTTTTTAAAAAACAATCTCTGCATCGAATATATGAATTTCACTAAAAAACAAAAGGAATTTTATATTTTAATGTATAGTATGACAAAGGAATTTCCCTCCATTTTCACTCTTATTATAATATTGGACTCCATTATAATATTTCATTTCTTATTCAAATAAATATCCCATTGTTGTGTATTTTGTTATTTAAAATGGGTCTTTTTAAAGAAAATGTTATTTTCTTATTGAAAATGGTGTTTTAAATGAAAATGGTGTTAGGGTATGGAAAATGGGGTTTTGAATGAAAAAGGTACTTTGATATACAAATAAGATTTATATATGAGTTTGATAAAGTGTTTTAAAAAAAATTATGATGACATAGTGACAGAAGAAAATATTTTTGGTCATTATTTGGAAGATGGGAATTATATGAAATGGGTGAGCATGATATATCCTACATTATGCGTATACCACATATTTTGTTGGGTGAGACAATTGTAGATTATAATATGGTTCTTCCCAAATAGCACTCCATTTCTTTGGGTAATGTTCCAAATCCTAATAGAAAATTATTTGGTAGATACTGGAGGGTTCTCTAGTTGATTTAACTCATATCTAATAATTTCATACATGTTTTTAAAATTTTTAGTAATTTTTATTCACTAGGATTATAAAAATTATTTTGATTTTTTTTCTTTGGGTTTTAATATTTATATTTATGAAAAATTGGGTTTCTTTTTCCAAAAAAAAAAATAAATTATTTCATTCTATCAAAAAACATTTAGAAAATGGAAAAAGAAATTATGGGTTTTCCTATTTTTCACTAAACTTTCATTTTTATTTCTTTTTATGTATCTTATAATGTTTTTCTAATCATACCAAATTTTAAAATGTTTTTCTTAGGTTTTATATATGGGTATGGGAATGAAAGATTCCATATTGAAATTGATAAATAGTTTCCATGAAAACAAATAATATTTCATTTTATAGGTTTTATACTATTGAAAAGTGGATACTGATTAGTGGTGTTGACATTGTATATATATGAGTTTTTATGTATAACATATTACCTATAACTAAAAATCTATAAGTAATGTATATATTTCAAAATGTAATAATGTGAATTCTAGTTCAATGTCACAAAGACTTTATATTTTCTTCCCATTCAAGATATAATGTCCTTAAGTCATATTAATAAAAAATATCTAAAAGATATATTCCTGATAAATGGAGTTCTTATCTCTATTGTCTAATTTTTTATCTCATAATCATACCTAGTTTTTGGGAAATAATTTCAGAAATTTTGAGTGATGAAAAAATTTTATAACACCTTTTTATACAAAATTTTATACATAATTAGACTGAAAAAATAAAAGATCATCAAATTTTATTCATTCAGGTTAAATGTTTTATTAGGGATTTTTTGATCAATATCATTCTATGGTTGAATTTTCATATAAAAATGGTTTACATTCCAATATAATGATAGAACCTTTTGGGGGATTATTTGGAAAGAAGAATTAGATACTAGAATTTTTGGGATGATCTGGGAGAATGAAAGTTTTTGGATCCAAATTTTTAAAGGAAATGGATTAGATGGTACAAATGACTCAACAAATATTATTATAATTATAAAAAATCCAAAAGACATTGAAGATAACTAGAGAAATTATATTTCCATTAATCTGGGTAATCATTTATTTCTTAAATTACCTCATTAGAGAAGTGTTATGTGTTTCAGAGAAAAATGTAATTTAATTCCATTGTTTATTGGAAAATATGAAATACTATATAAATTTTGTTTACCGACCTACCTGACGGAATTACCCTAGAGTATATCCCTTTTATACATTTTGTTTCTTGTTTCAATGTTAAGAATGTTTTTTCTAGAATCGTCTCATCTTTAGAGACCTGAAGTACTTCAGTTGGAATAGAATATTTCATATGATGAACCGCCTATTGAGATTCTAATCACATCTCTAAAATCTATTAGATTTAAATATTTATACCTTATCATGCATATGGAATCAGTATGGTCTATTTTGGTTCCTCGTTTCATGTGAAATACATGGGTGTATATTTTTCTTTTCAAAATATACAATTTTTTCACCCACCTCAAATAAAAATGTCCAACCCCAAATCTCTCATATTCACACAATCAAATTCATTTGGGTTCTATAGTATTAACACATGTATCATTGTTACATACCTATGAATTCCATGGATCAGTTATTTTGATTATAAATACATCCAAAGATGTCTTTAGGTGCCTACCCAATGAGTTTTTCTAAAGGAGATGTGTCAAACATAACCATGCATTTTTATTTTATTTATTCTTCCACCTAATTTTAATATATATTCAACTATTCATACACAATGTAAAATTAATCTCAAGCATAAAAATATTTTATTTTGTTAATTTAATAACCTAAATCTATCTCCTCTTCCATAAAATTAGATATGAAATCGTAACTTGTGTGTACGGTAGACTACAATCTCATGATTCGATGTATTTCATTTTCCATAATCATCTATCACATATTTTAATAATGATATAATTAAATGACATTTTTTGAAATTTCTAATAAATTAATATTTATAGATTCATTATATCACATATAACATCTTATATTTCATTCCATGGGGATATGAAAACATCACTCATGTGTATGGAGTAATACCCTCTCATAATGTGGTGGGATTAATTTTTCCCAAATATTCTACATAGAATCTAATAAGGATAAATATAATTAATATATGTTAATAAAAGATATAATTTCTATATCCTTGAAATATTTATCACTTTCAAAATATAATATATCATTTTTATTCTATGATAAAAAAGAATAATTTCATTCGTGTGTATGTGTAGACTACTGCCTCAATAAAGCAATGTGATTCGTCTTTTCTTCACCACAACACATAGATAATATTTATAGTTATATTAAATGAATTAATATGGTATTTATGATATTATTATAACTTGGTTAATTTTAAATATTATATACATTTTTTTCATAATGATAATTGAAAAATAGAAATGATACCCCTACAAATGTACGACCTACCATCTCCATGATCATAACATAGTTAATTTCTCATAACCCTCATTCATGATTGGTTTTAATTGTTTAATGTATGGATTTAAATATAATTATATTATTTTCATTATTATTTATATTTTTAGTTTTTACATCTTTCACCATAGTCAACCAATCGACGTCATTTTGTATATATAGTCCCAATATCATCAAAAAAATTAGTAAAATTATTTTATTAAGTAATTGTATATAACATGGTAACAACTGAAATAAAAAGAAATAATGAGCATGAAAAAGGTTCTTATGTGACTGAATAATTATCATAATTAAATTACATAGGATGATATATAACGTATGTGATTAATCTAACTAGAGGTAAGGTACTTCATCTCAATTTCCTTTTATTGAGAATTATTTATTTTGTATTCACCTATTTCCTTTAATGATGTTTATATACAACCCATTTGATATCTCATATCATGAATTTATATATTATCCTGATATTAAATATTTTATATTATGTTATTATTTTATGGGGATTGTGATTAAAATATTTCATATGTGGTAGGAGAATTTCCTATAAAAAACAAAACCTATTTTACTGTTTCCCTTCAAAATCACTTTTCTTCCATGAGTATGTTTTTAAATGTATTTATGAATTAATTAATATATACATGATTCTTTTATATTTGGAAATTTATTTCATTCTTTCAATTTTTTTCCAAATGTTCTATTTGTATGGAATATTTATGTTTCATTAAAATAAAAAAATGATTGTTATATTTTAACATATACGGGGATAAAAACATTTCATAACATCGTATAATAGATTTCATGTTTGTATTCCTATATAATATTTCATTTTTAATTCAATGGAAAACTATTTTGGTGGTATATTGTTATTGAAAATGGTGTTTTTCAAAGAAGACAGTATTTTGGTATTGAAAATTTTATTTTAATAAAAAAAGTATTTTGGTATTGAATATTGTTTTATAAAATAAAATATTATTTTTATATATAAATGAGATTTAAATATGGTTTTAAAAGGGGGTTTGTAATGTTTTATAGAGAAATTCCATGTATAAAATAAATTATTCATAATATAGAACTTATGAATTATATGAAAAAAGTGATCTTAAAATACCTTATAAAATGGTTGCACAAATATAGAGTCATGATAGAATTGTATATCTTACATTATGGTTAAAACTAGATAGAATTAGGTGATCTTGGTATAGATTATACTATAGATGCACCTATATAAAGAAAAAAATTCAATAAGTGACAAAAAAATCAATAAAAACAATTAGTGGAGTTAAAAAGTTGAAAATACATAAACTTTAACTTCATTATCTCAATGTTAATTAAGATAAATAAATTATTCATTTTCTCTTAAAAAATACACCCACATTTTTCATTATTAAATCTATTAAAACCAATTACAATAAAATGAAAACCCTCATAGATATACATATATCATTATATTAATAACCCTCTTTATCCCCATGTTATAAGTAATTCAAGCCTAGTTAAATGTATATGGGAAACCCTTAAAATAATTCCATTGTACTTTCCTATTAGAACATGTAAAATTACCCAATTCAATGTAGCTTTATCACGGTGTAACCATCTTGAAACTATATCATGCAAACCTGGTGCTATGTGGGTGCACCAATAATATATTCTATATTGGTCTCTTTCATTTTTCATATGATTCTCAAGTACCATATTAATTATAAAAAAATTACTCATATAATTTATCATCATAAAATATTTGAATAATGCTTTTAAACTCTTGTGAAAATAACTTTATATCTCGAGATATCATTTTCTATTAAAACCACATTTTCAACACAAAAATTAAATTTTCATTAAAACCCCTATTTTAAATTCCCAAAAACTGGGAAAAAGGTATTTTATTTTAAAAAAATCTGTAATATTATAAAGGAATAGAAACATCAGATACGAGTTATAGTGATTGGAAGATTTGTTTTCTAAATATAAGTTAAAATAAAAAAATACATTTGTTATTCGAAGAAAAAAATAACAAACAATGATTAATTTGTAAAAAACATTGAAATAATGAAAAAAATTCCCTTTTATAAAACTCTCATGGAAATATAATTTTATGCTTAAAAACTCTTTTTAAACACGTGAATTGGATGAAAATGATATTTTTAAGGGAACCATTAAAAGATAATTTCTTACAATAAAAGTACCATACAAATTTATAAAAATTTGAATCATAAATCTCATTAATTAATAACATTAAAAAATTAAATATCATGAGAATATATAAATTCAAGATATAAAATCTCAAATGTTTTTTATATACACCTCATAAAATAATATAGGTTCATAACATAAAAAATGTCTCAAAAATGGAAATTGAGATGAATTCCCAAACCTTGATTTTAAAATATCATGTAAGTTTTATACCTTTCATTAATATTAAATTATTTAATAATTTATTTACTTAGTAAAATTTTAATTATTATTATTATTATTATTTCAATTATTATGATTATATATACACTTTTATAATTATTTAATTTTGCATTGTACGTTTTTTACAATAATAAATTTATATTTCAAAAATGGCTCGTGTTCTTTGATTGTGGTCTAAGATTTCATTTCCAAATTCTTATGAATAATAATCATGAACTAATTATATTTTTTGAATTGAATTATACTATTAAAATAAATAATGAAATATAATTATTATTAAGTATCCACACTGTGGTCATGGATGTGGTAGGTTGTATTCACACATAAGAAACATTTTCATTTTTCAACAATTATTATTAAAATATATTAAGTAATTTTATTATTTATAGAATTATAATCATATAATAAATAAAGAATTATTTCAATTGGTATAACTATATTTATTATCTATGTGTTTTTTTATTACAAAAAGAATCACAACACTTTATGGAGGCTATAATCCAAAAGTACAATCAAATGACTTAGAAAGTAACAGATTAAGAAATAAATTGATATATTTGTCATTTTAAAATGATACATATGTCACAAATTTCAGACTTAAATAACTTATATAAAATATATTCATTTCAATTATCTATATAACCTTCTTTGTAATGTGTTAGTGAAAAAATAATCAAATCGCTTCGTGAAGATGTAGACTTCCATTCACGCGAGCAACATTATAATATCCCACATGGAATGTAAAGTATGAAGGTATGTGTGATAAAAATACTAAATAAGTATAAATATGTTAAAAATAACATATTTTCACATTAAATCGATCATTAAAAAAAGTTAAGATAGGTGAATATGGGTAACAAATTAAATCAGTTCGTGAGGCGGTAGTCCACTGTACACATAATTGATAAATTTCAATCCCATTTAATATAAGTGGAGATAGATTTGGGATATGAAATTATCATAATAACATATAATTATATGTGATATATTTTTTTGTTGTATAAAAATAATCGAGTAATATTTGAAGGAGGAGGAAGAAAAAATAAAATAAAATTGCTCGGTTAATCACGATACCACTTCTTCGAACAACCACCTAGGGTTAGAACCAAAATCCTTCTCAGTATTGAACTGGGATAAAAAAGTATTATATGGTATTATATGTATTTAGGGAAGATATATTGGTATTTATTTTCTGACCCAGTGGAATTTGAAGGCGTGAATCAGATATAAGAGTGGGTAGCCTTTTATAATTGAGGTGTGTGCCACACTTGTAATTTTTTAAAAGAAAAAGTTTACCCACAATTTTCACTTTTAACAAAGATAAAAAATGGATCATTACAGAGACTTATAATTCATAAGAAATATATATAGTTAACCAATAGATCTTGGAAAATTTTCTATGTCAGTTAAACCCTTTTTTTACCCAGGGTAAATCTGTTTTTACATTAATCGCGGTAATTTAATTTTAATGTTTGTACTATTAATTATGGTAAAAAAATTACGTTATTTGATAATATAAATTATTTTTAATCTTAATATTGAATCCATTTAATTAAATAAAATTTATTTATATGGAAAATTTAAATTTAAAAATAAACCTGCATAAATGACAAAAAAAATAGGTTTACAAGAAGATTATTTTTTAAACAAAATATTATTTTATATTAAATGTACGCCATTTAAAAAGTAATTTATTAATTTAAACTAATATTTATTGATATTTTCTATATATTTAAAAAATATATTTTTAAACACGGAAATAAATTCATACAAAAACCATGTATGATGATGATTCAAAATAAATTATTTATGATAAATATAACTAAATAATAATTAACTTAATTTATGTTATATTCAAAAAGTAATGTGAATTTTAATTTATATAGAATATTTAATAGAAATGATATTTTTTTTAAAAATATGTATTTTAAACTGTTTAGTAAAAATTTGATATTTTCTTTAAAATCATGATATTTCACCCTAATATAATTTGGATATTCTAATGAAAATTTTTTCATAAAAATTAGGTAATTTAGAAATTAAATTTTTAAATAAACCATATAATAAAAGATGTTAATGACAAATATTCCTTTTTCACATTTAAAATTACTTCGTATTTTTGTAATGAATTTGAATATCAAATTCATATTAATAAACATGAAGTTTATTTGTTCAAAAATTATCTAGGTTGTCATATTCTTAAAAACTTTTAAAAAAATTCTCTCAATTTTAATCTCTTACTAATATGTCTAGAGGTAATTTCACAAAATGTTTCCAGTGTGGTAAATGGCATTTCTTTTGACAGGATCTGGAAAGTGTAATAGTTTGTTAAGTTTGGTTATAAGGTTCATTATGATAAATAAATGACTCGTGAATATCTAAATAATGGGGTAAAATATATCCATAAAATTTTGGGGTGTTTTAGATTCAATGAGTTAGGTAATTATGATAAAATTTGTTTGATGTTAGTTATATATATTAGAAATCATCATGATCAGAAAAATAAAGATTAGTAAAATAAAATTGTAACTACTACACTTGATGTTCATCCAATGAATGAAGTTGTGGCAGGTGTTATACTTATTTATTAGAATTATTCTAGTGACATGTCTGACTTTGTATCTTCTCATTCTTTCATTTGTGTTATATTTCCATGTAAAATTGGTATATCACAAAAATAACAGAAGATATAAATTTTTTGGGAAAAAATCATATTGGAAGTATTAAATAAACCTTTATTTATATAAATCTAACAATTATTATTAATGGAATGACCGTTCCTAAGAATATAATTCCACTTAACTTACTATATATTTATTTTTTAGTATAGATTTGATTTAAATTTATCATCATATAGTATATTTAATTGATAATAAAACATTATTCAATACTTTTATACCACTGATAACTGACCAAAAAGGATATATTTTGATTAGATATAGTGGTAAAATCTACCCAATTTTTTTTCTAAAAGTGTGAAACTATTAAAATCATTAATGTACAATTAGTGAATAAATACATGGGATTATTTCAAAATGATTTTATGGGGGTTATTACTGATTAATTTTCTGAGGTTACTATTGAATTAGTTTCTGATTCTATGATTTTTTCAAATAAACCTTATCAAATGGATCAAGTATAATATTTTGAATTGAAAAAATTAAGTGTAACACCCCAGGTAAATAAAGAATATGAAATTTTCATATTTATCCATATTTTTGAATAAAATATTAATATTAATTTAAAGGGAATGCTATGCTCGAGGGCATACCCAATACGCAACAACGAGTTTCTTTGAAATCTTACGTTGCACTCTAATAATAAAATAATATTATTTTAAAAGGTAGTTAATTCCAAGCCGTTATAATGGAGGGAATGAGTGGAACTAACTACAAAATGATTATATATGTCTGTCAAATATTTTTAGTTTTATCCAATAAATTTTGGAGGCTTAAAATGGAAATGAATCCAATTTTAAGCATAAATCTTCTAATACTCATTAAAAGGTCGATTAACTGCCTTTTGATGGAGAACCCTTTTTAAATATACTTTTAACAATTTTATATGAGGTATTTGACAAAATAAAATCCTTCTTTAGAATCTAGACATCAAAATTTACTTTTTGTAAAATTTTGTTATTTTTCTGATAAAGATCATTTTTATTGAAAATGTTTCATTTTAATTCAAAACCTTTTTTTAATATGATTTATTTATATGGATAGATTATATTTTTAATTTATATTAAAGTTTATTTAGAATAGATTTTTACCATTTAATCTAATGGTGGTCATTGGAAGTAATTTCACTATGAAATTGGACTTAAACTAGTGTCAATCTTTTAATAGATATTGTTTCTTAAAAACACGCTATTTGTTTTGATAGTGGGAATTAATTATTAAATAAATTAGAGAAACATATATGTTTTGAAATTTTTTAAATAGACATCATTTATGAATTAGGAATATCAAATATAGCTTAGGATGAATTTTTTGTATTTTTCTGAAAAACATCAATTTTTGATGAATTGTGAAACCACTAAGTGGTAGTTTAAAAACTGATTTTTAGTTTAAATGAAACTTTACCACTTCTGGTATTTGAATTTAAAAAATATGACATACATGGTTGTCATTAGGATGTAAAATGTGGTTCAATGGGATTAAAATAATTGTTTGGTGAATATTAACTTTTTAGTTTTTATTCGCGATTAGAGGTAATTAGTGTAATTTAAGGAAAATAATGTTTTAATAATATAAAATGACCTAGAAACATGTCTTATCCTCATTGGATATGTAATTGCCGACCAAGACAATCCATGGGTCCACTTGGAGACCATATAGAGCCAATTTTGTTGCAAAATGACATAAATAACTTTTTATTTAAAGTTAAAACAAATATGTCACAAGCATGAGTTGTTTTACTAAAAAAAATTATATGGGGTTATAAAAGTCATATTTTTTTACTTTAAATATTAATTAGAAAGCTAAAAATATTTCCTACATCATGATATTTTTTTATAATTTTGTGATATTAAATAAATTAAATTATTTATGACATCTTGATGATGCAACGATTATCTCATTAATAAAGGATTTAAATAAAATGAAAAGATAATGTTAAAACTATAAAATAAACTTGTAAAAGACCTATTTTATGAGTATATATAGAACCCTTACCACCTTATCCTCGATATACATCAATGTGGGACCATTAAAATCCTAAACTCGTTTAAAAATAAAGTAACATTTTGTAACTTTCCAAGAGTGCCCCTCCTCTCCTCTTATAAAAGGTCCCCACCTCTACCACCTTACCCACACCACTCAAGCCTTTTTCTTGGTCACCCCCTTCTCATTTTTACTCTCCACATCCCTCTATTACTCTTAGAATCCTCACTTTGAGAATAAGTCTTCCCAAGGATGCCTTTGAGCTCAAATCCAATAGAGATACCATGTTTTAAGGTAATGTCTTCACTTGTGTTCATTTGTATTATTTTGCTTCTCCAACCCCCTAAACTCTTTTTATTAATTTATTTTTTAACAACTACAGTTTCTTCAATAAACTAGGATGTTGTTATAAGAATTATTCGAGCTACACTTACACACACCTACATCTAATGGATAAATAACATATTGTTTCTGTGGATGTTGAATTTCTGCCTCACGAAACGACGATTGTTCAATATTATTTTAACACCCTCAAAGGTGTCCATTAAGATGTCACTATATTTATATATGACATATAATATGTTTATGTTTTACTTAAGCATCTATATTTTTCATTTATGGCATTCCTTTATAGTTTCCATTATGTTTAAACGCGATATCTTCATTTTAGGAAGTGCGGACTACCGCCTCCACAAAGTGATTTGATTCGTTAATACCATATGTATTACATTTAAAGGATCGATTTAATTATATTATATATGATACTACACTGGAATTATAATACTATTACGTATCATTATGTTTTAATTCCATTAAATAATAAATATAAATAGAAGTAGTGTTCATGCGTACGTACGGCTTACCGTCTCCATGAACGGTGCATTTCATATCTTACCTCTAAATGTTATGTAAAATTATAAATGCATGTATATAATGAATATATATTATATATATTATATCTAAATAATGAATATAATTCTGGATATAATATATATTTTACCACATAAACAACTTGTAATTATAAAGAGTTTATTTTTGACTCAAGTAGCAATGATCTGCAAAACGACCATTATTAACATAAATAATTACATAGTGTTCATATCATGGTAGTAAGTGATATAAAAGGAAAAATGAACTGGAAAAATGTTCTTAAGAAATTATAAATTAACTCAATTTTATTATTCAGGAGGTTAAAGAATAATCGAGTCAAGTCGGACCCGAGGTAAGGGATCCTACCCCTCTCTTTCTTTTTATGTACACTCTTTTATGTCATTTCTTTTAAGATAATCTTTCTTATGATTGGGATGTTATTTTATATTACTCTAACTATAATTTTTATGTTTATTACTCTTTTTATAACATACATTTTTTTATGAGTATTTACATCAATGTTGTATGGTATTTCTTTCATGGGGTGTACGTTTCGAATGTTACCCAAATCGGTAAGAGAACCTTTCACCCTCCTCTTTTTAAAAGACCTCTTTTTTTTATGTATTTTAATTTTCATCTTATTATGTAGTATTATGTTATTATAAATCCCTATTGCCGTAAATTTTATGTCCAAGTGATGATATACCCTTTATATCTCTGTCATCAACTCTTTTTCTAAAATTTGGTGTGACGCCGTTAGGCTGTCAAGGAACTTCTTAACCCAATTTCGATTTCTTTTGGTTCAACATGTAGTTATCGAATATTTCATCCTTTGAATATGTGTGAATGACCTTTGATTATTTTACACATAATATCCAATTATATTGGGTGTATTTATATTTGTCGTACATAATTATGATATTGATTTTTCCTTAATTTAAGGAAACCATCTTTATAATGGATTTCATCTCAATTTACATTTCCATTGATACTTCATTGTTGTTATGCCCCAATTCACTCTTATATGGTGTATATACTGTCCTTTGGAATATTATATCATTAATCCCTTTACTCTCATGATATTATAGTGTTTTGATTAAATGTTATTCTTCAATTATTGTATTCAAGTGTCTCTCATTTTGTTAAAAACCCTTTAACTAAAATATTGTTTTAAATGTTTTAATGAATTATTCATATAAATATTTCTCATTAATATCCATGTTTTCAAAATGGTTTTAAGGATTTATTTATATGGATATAAATTATTTTAAATGTTAAAAACTTCAATGTGTTATGGGACACTTTCATTTAAAAATCCCTTTATTAATTGTTTTAAATGGTTTTGAAAATGGTTTTTAGAATGGATTCATTTTTTCAATATCTTAAAATGTTTTATTGTTATGGCAATATGGGAATGTTATATTTCCTTTATGCTTACGATATGTGCTATGATTATGTTATTGTTCTTGGGAATTGTTATGAAGATGGGTGCTTCCATGATAAACTAAGGGCGGGTGAGCCTGATATAGGTCTCCAATGCATTGGGTAACACGAAGGAGTTAAACGTTAAGGTTTCTCCAAAGAGATTTAGGGAATATACTGTGATGGGTATTCCAAACGTAACCAAGAGGGTTAATCCCTACATCGGAATGTTATGAATGCCTCGAGTTACCTTTATGTATTATTATTTCTATGATTTATTCATGATTTTATGAGGTATGTTAAAGTGCTTATGTTTTATGGGTAAAGTATGATTTCGTTCTTATTTATATATGTACTCATGTTTCCTTTCCATACTTTTTATAACCCTTATTGAGATTTTTATGCTCATCCCAAGTTTTTGAAATGTTTTTCATAGGTCAAGGGAATGGTACATAATATGATGATAGTGTCGAGGAATTTTCAAGAAAGAATCCATGTTTTATTTTAAATATGTTTCCTATCATTTATGTAACCACTTTGTTTAAATGTGGAATGTAATGAAAGTTTTATGATCTAATTCTTCAAAACTCTAAATCTGAAAAGATCCACAATGTGTAATCTTGTAATAAATCAATATTAAGTAAGGTTTAAGGCTGAGGCCTTATAGCTTGTATCATATTTCAATTTAGATAACTTTAGATGTTAGAGTGTTGTTTATGAAAAAGTGACAAGTTGTGTATAACCACAATGGTTAGTATATTAGATAGAGTCATTGTTTTTTTAAAAGTTAGAATGAGTTTGAGATAACTTGGATAAGTATATCTTGGTGTTTATCTTCTTCTTTTTTATTTGATGATTTTACCGATATACTCACACTGACCTTTTTGGTTTTAGTAAATGGCTGGATTTAGAAGGCACCAAAGTAACAGTGTATTTGAAGAAAACTGTGATAGTTTTATAAAAGATCAACTGAATGATATGGGAGCTACAATGAGAACTCTTATGGTTATCCTCAACCAACTATCTGGAGTCATGATTGACCACATGAACCTTGGTGATTTTTATAAGGCATCGTATATGCGAGAAACAAATCCCCACAGAAGTTATGTTAATAATCATAAAGGTAAGTATGTCCAAAAACCTATGTGTCAAATATGTGGAAAGAAACACATAGTAAAATGTTTCAAAGGGAAAGAAATATGATATAGATGTGGAAATGAAGGTCATAAAGCATGAACCTGCCATGTAAAAAGGAAGCATCTAGTTGACTCTAGGAAAGGGAAATAATTTCATTATGGAGGATAAATTGAATGATTTAAATGTGATGTGCATGGTCATTATGAAAACACATGTCCTATGAAGAATTTTCGGGAATGGGGTCACTAAGATCATTCAAATATTCTTTTACCAATCCCTAATGCCATTCTGATTAAGGATGAAGAAACTGACAATGAAGATTGAAAGTTATGGATTATTTCATAACATATGTTTTCCAATTATTGGAATCTTAGGATATGATTCATGATTTTGTTTGTAGGAAAGAAGTATTTTAGAATAAGCTGAAAAGGAATGGCTAATGGATCATGAATAACGTTGAATGATTAAGAAGTCATCATATAAGGGATTCAAGAGTTATGGTAGATTTTAGGATGGTGAAATTCTTAGATGTATTAAGTCTCTTTTGAAGATGGGGTTACATAACAAGACTTCTTATAGTAACCCTGATGTTTGATATACAAAAATTTTATTCAAGGAATAATTTTCCTTTATTTTATAGATATATTTATAAATAACCATTTGGGTTTATATGATCCTTGAATTTGAGGCAATTACTGGTTAATATATATTGGGTTTCCAAATAGAAGTTATCAGATAACCTTTGTGGTTAAAATAAGGTATGGTTATTTTAGATGAATTTATATCTTTGTGAGTAATGGTATAAAATTATATAGTTTTTGAAAAGGGACAACACGCAGACCGTGTGATAACCCGTCACATCAGACAAAGCTGCGGGAGTCAAACCCACAACCAAAGTGCAACTGGTATTTATCACCTACCACTGGACTATGTGATGTCCATGGTTAGTTTGAATGATTCTTTTTAGTTAGATGATTTTATGAATTTAGAGTAAGTTGATTTTTTGGTTATCAATGGAAATGATTAGTTGATCATGGAGGATATGTGATTAGGATAATTACTCTTCAGTATGAGACTGTAAGAGTAACTGATGTTATTTTGGAGAAAATTGTTAAAATTTATCTTAGGAGACTATGTGATTAAATCCTTCAGATAATTGGGTTTCAATCTTAGTTGGGTTTACTTTGTAGAATTTTATGGATAGATGTTTATTGAATGGTCTTTCTTGAACTTTGCGTTTTAGACTTGGTTAAGGTATAAAGACATGGGAAGTTAATAGTTCTCTTTTGTGGATTAGGTGATTCTCTAAAAGTTGATTATAGGTCTCTTAATGTGAACAAGTCATCCTAAATACTCTTCTTTTGGAGAAATTATGAGTTCATCTAAGAAATCTAGTAAAAGGTGAAAGTAAACATTACAATTAAGTATGCTTCCTTATGTTTTAGTTAAGCTCATAAATAAATTCCTTAATGAAAAGTAACTTAAAACAAAAATGTTGTCTGTTAATTTTTCCTACTCGGGAATCAAATACCGTTTAACCCATCACAAGTTTGTGATTTTCTTGTTATTAACTTTCTCCTAGACATGTTTACTATCATTGTCCATCAGAACATGACACTTTTTTCCTCCATATCCATATTTTTATACTTGAAATCCTAGTATTGGTTAACTCGGGTGACATTTTTACTTCTCTTCCATTCATTTAAAGCGATAGTTTTACTGACTGTTGTTCCGATGTGGGATTTTCAATGAAGCTTCCAAGACCAATTTTAAAATTGCGAGGACGTAATTCCAAAAGGGGGGAAAGAATGTAACACACCATGTAAGTAAAGAATATTACATTTTCATATTTATCCATATTTTTGAATAAAATATTAATATTACAATAAAGGAAATTTTATGCTCGAGGGCGTACCCAATACGCAACAACGAGTTTCTTTGAAATATTACGTTGCACTCTAATAATAAAATATTATTATTTTAAAAGGTAGTTAATGCCTAGCCATTATAATGGCTGGAATTAGTGGAACTAACTACAAAATGATTATATATTTTTGTCAAATATTTTTACTTTTATCCAATAAATGTTGGAGGCTTAAAATGGAAATGTATCCAATTTTAAGCATAAATCTTCTAATATTCTTTAAAAGGTCGATTAACCACCTTTTGATGGAGAACCCTTTTTAAATATACTTTTGACAATTTTATATTTTTTATTTGAAAAAATAAAATCCTTCTTTAGAATCTGGACATCAAAATTTACTTTGTGTAAAATTTTATGATTTTACAGATAAAGATCATTTTTATTGAAAATGTTGCAATTTAATTCAAAACCTCCTTTCAATCTGATTTATTTATGTGGATATATTATATTTTTAATTTATATTAAAGTGTATTTTGAATATATTTTTACCATTTAATATAATGGTGTTCATTGGAATTAATTTCACTTTGAAATTGGACTTAAGCTACTGTCAATCTTTTAATAGATATTGTTTCTTAAAAACACGCTATTTGTTTTGACTGCGGGAATTAATTATTAAATTAATTAATGCAACATATATGTTTTAAATTTTTTAAAATAGACATCATTTTTGAATTCAGAATATCAAATATAGATTAGGGTGAATTTTTTGTATTTTTCTGAAAAACCTCAATTTTTGATTAATAGTGAAACCACTAAGTGGTAGTTTAAAAACTGATATTTCATTTAAATGAAACCCCACTTCTATGATTTGAATTTCAAAAAATCCTACATATATGTTTGTCATTAGTATGTAAAATGTGGTTCAATGGGATTAAAATAATTTTATCGTGTATAGTAACTTTTCAGGTTTTTATTGCGATTAGAGGTAATTAGTGTAATTTAAGGTAAAAATAATGTTTTAAGAATATGAAATGACCAAGACACATGTCCTACACTCATTGGATGTGTCTTGGCTGACCAGGACAATCCATGGGTCAACTTGGGGACCCCATGGAGCCACTTTGGTTTGAAAATGACAAAATAACTTTTTATATAAAGTTAGAACAAAAACGTCACAAGCATGAGTTGTTTTACTAAAACAATTTTTAAATGGGGATATACAAGTCATAGTTTTTACTATAAAAATTAATTATAAATATAAAAATATTTCCTACATCATCATATTTCTTTTATAATTTTCATACATTTAAAAAATTAAACTATTTATGACATCATGATGATGCAGCGATTATCTCACTAATAAAGGATTTAAATAAAATGAAACAATAATGTTAAAACTATAACATAATTTGTAAAAGACCTATTGGATGAGTATATTTCGAACTCTTACCACCTTATCCTCAAAATAAATCAATGTGGGACCTTTAAAATCTGAAACTCATTTGAAAATAAAGTAACATTTTGTAACTTTCCAAGAATTCCCCTCTTCTCCTCTTATAAAAGCCCCCACCTATACCACCTTACCCACACATCTAAAGCCTTTGTCTTGGCCAACCCCAGCTCATTTTGTCTCTGCACATTCCTCTTTTACTCATAGAAGCCTCACTTTGGGCAGAAGTCTTCCCAATAAATCCTTTGAGCTCAAATAAAAGAGAGATATCTTATTTTAAGGTAATGTCTTCACTTGTTTTGTTTTGTTTTATTTTTCTTCTCCAACCCCCTAAACTCTTTTTATTAATTTCTTTTGTAACCACTCCAGTATAATCAATATACTAGGATGTTTTTATAAGAATTATTTAGCTACACTTACACACACCTACATCTAATGGTTAAATAACATACTGTTTCTGTGGATGGTAAATTTTTGCCTCACGAAACGATGATTGTTCAATATTCTTTTAACACCATCAAAGGTGGCCATTAAGATGTCACTTTATTTATATATGATATATAATATTTTTATGTTTTACTTGAGCTTCTGTATTTTTAATTTATGGAATAAATTTATAGTTTCCATTATGGTTAAACGTGATATCTTCATTTTAGAAAGTGCGGACTACCGCAGCCTTAAAGTGATTTGATTCGTTAATACCATATGTGGTACGTATAAAGGATAGATTTAATGATATTATGTATTATACCATACTGGAATTATAATAATATTATGTATCATTATGTTTTAATTCCATTAAATAAGAAATAGAAATGGAAGTAGCGTTCATGCGTACGTACGGCTTACCGTCTCCATGAATGGTTCATTTCATTTCTTACCTATAAATGTTATGTAATATTATAAATACATGTATATAATGTATATATATTATATATATTATATCTAAATAATGAATATAATTCGGGATATAATATATATTTTACCACATTAACAACTTGTAATTATAAAGAGTTTATTTTTGACTCAAGTTGCAATGATCTACAAAATGACCATAATTAACTAAAATAATTACATAGTGTTCATAGCGTGGTATTAAGTGATATAAAAGGAATAATGAACATGAAAAATGTTATTAAGCAAGTATAAATTAACACAAGTTTATTATTCAGGAGGTTAAAGAATGATCAAGTCAAGTTGGACCCGAGGTAAGGGATCCTACCCCTCTCTTTCTTTTTAAGTACACACTTTTTTGTCATTCCTTTTAAGATCATCTTTCTTATGATTGTGATTTTCATTAATATTAATCTTACGCTAATTATTATGTTCATATGATGAGATACCCTATTTTCTCTCATCAATCCATTTTGTATGTTTTAATTGGCACTGTTAGGCTGCCGAAATTTCGTAAGTGGCCTTTTATCTCACTTTGTGTTTTCGTGAGATTCATGCTACAGTTGCAAATATTTCCTTTTGAGTGGTGTATGTACTGTACATTATTCTACTCTTTGTGTAACATACTTTTGTTTATGAGTATTTACATCAATTTTTTGTGGTCCTTCTTTCATGGGGTGTACATTTCGAAAGTTACCCAAATCGGTAAGGAAACCATTCACCCTCCTCTTTTTAAAAGCCTTATTTTGTTATGTCTTTTAATTTTCATCTTATTATGTGGGGATATGTTATTATATATCATTATTTCATTAAATTGTATGTTCAAGTGATGAGATACCCTTTATCTCTCTCAGAAACTCTTTTTCTAAAATTTGATGTGACACCGTTAGGCTGTCAATGGTACTTCTTAACCCAATTTCGATTTCATTGGGATCAACATGTAGTTATTGACTATGTCATCCTTTGAATATGTGTGAATAACCTTTGATTATTTTACACTTAATATCCAATTATATTGGGTGTATTTATATTTGTCGCACATAATTATGAGATTGATTTATCCTTAATTTAATGATACCATCTTTATAATGGATTTCATCTCAATTTACATTTCCATTGAGACTTCATTGTTGTTATGAACCAATTAACTCTTATATGTTGTATATACATACCTTTGGAATATTATATCATTAATCCATTTAATCTCATGATATTATAAAGTTTTTATTAAATGTTATTCCTCAATTATTGTATTCAAGTGTCTCTCATTTTGTTAAAAACCCTTTAACTAAAATATCGTTTTAAATGTTTTAATGATTTATTCATATAAATATTTTTCATTAATATCCATGTTTTCAAAATGGTTTTAAGGATTTATTTATATGGATATAAATGATTTAAAATGTTAAAATCTTCAATGTTGTATGGGTAACTTTGATTTAAAAATATCTTTATTAAATGTTTTAAATGGTTTTGAAAATGGTTTTTAGAATGGATTCATTATTTAAATATCTTAAAATGTTATATAGTTATTGCAATGTGGGAATGTTATCTTTCCATTATAATTATGTTATGGGCTATGATTATGTTATGGTTATTGGGCATTTTTATGAAGACGGGTGGTTCCGTGATAAACTAAGGGCAGGTGATCCTGATATAGCTCTCCAATGCATTGGGTAACGCGAAGGAGTTAAACGTTACGGTTTCTCCGAAGAGATTTAGGGAGTATACTGTGATGGGTATTCCAAACGTAACCAAGAGGGTTACTCCCTACGTAAGAATGTTTTGAATGCCTTGATTTTCCTTTATGTCATATGATTTCTATGATTAATTCATGATTTTATTAGGTATGTTGAAGTGATAATGTTTTATGGGTAACATATGATTTCATTCTTATGTATATATGTACTAATGTTTCATTTCCATACTTTTTATAACCCTTACTGAGATTTTTATGATCATCATATGTTTTTGAAATGTTTTTCACAGGTCAAGGGAATGGTACATGATATGATGATAGTGTAAAAGAAGTGTCAACAAAGAATCCATGTTTTATTTTAAATATGTTTCCTATCTTTTATGTGAATACTTTGTTTAAATGTGGAATGTAATACAAGTGTTAAGATCTAATTATCTAAAAATCTAAACCTGAAAAGATCTTCAATGTGTAATCTTGTAATAACTCAAGATTAAGTAAGGTTTAAGGTTGGGTCCTTATATTAAGGGTCGGTTAGATTCAAAATTTAATTATCGTAGAACTTCACTATGAGCTACTCTTATTCTATTTATCAAAAATAAGGATGGTTTGATGAGAATTTTCATTAATTTTCTAGCTTTGAATGACAACACTATTAAGTAGAAGTATCATTTTTCTCATATCAATGATATTATTTATCATTTCTAGGTATATAATTCTTTTCAAATATTTATCTAGGGTTTAGGTTCTATTAGATGATCGTTATAGAGGAATAAATTCATAATAGATTGCTTCAGAAAACATATGTTCATTATGAGTTTATGGTTATTCTATTAGTTTTCAAAATGTACATATTTTATTAATGAACCATATAAATACATTTGTTCTTTAGTTCCTATAACATTCTTTAATTGTGTTTACTGATTATATTTTGGTATATTCTAAAATTTATGAGGAAACTAAAAGAGACCCAAATATTTTTTTCAACCCATAAAAGAAAATAAATTGTATGGGAAATTTAGTATATGTGATTTTTTTGGTAGAAAAAATTATTTCCTCAGATATATTATTTCTAAATATGGAATTACTATTAACCCTAACAAAACAATTGTTTTTTAATATTTTACGTGAACAAATATGTCATAGACATTCATATTTTTATTTTTTTAGATAGTTACTACTGACAGGTTATTAAAACATTTCTCGATTTATAAACTATTGACTATGTAAAATCAAAAATGAGTTAAATTTATTTAGTTAAAAGAATGTTAGTATTTTTTATGGAACTAAAAATAATATAATTGAATGATACAATTTTTCTCTACCATATATAAATGATGACTTTTACATCAACATAGATGGTTCATTAAAAGATATTGGTTTTTTCCTGATGCAGAATGATCAGTTAATTGCTTATTTTTCATGTCTATGAATACCTCACTAACTAAATAACACCAAACATGTTATGAAAATTTCTACTGCGGTTTTTTATTTAGAAATTTTGGGGAATAATTTACATAGAGTGAAGTGTGAAATATATATTGATTAAAAATGATTGATGTATATATTCACTTATAATGAATTGAAAAAGAGATGGAGAAAATAGATTCAATTGATCATGGAATATGATTGCATGATTTATTACAATATTTAAAAATAAAACAAAGATTTTGATTATTTTATTCCAAAAAATAAGGCTACATTATTTATATTAATTTTGGAACATAACCTATTGGTTAATTATTTAGTGACTTTTTTCCTAGAAGATATGGATGTAAATACATCCTCTTTTGTGTTTCAGGATTTAATTTAATCAAATATGTTAGGAAACATTTTGCAATATCATAATGAATATCATGATTTTTAAGAAAATTTACAATCCATTAATAATGGTAAGTTACCTAAGGTTAAGTTTGACGAATAATGACTTATAATATTAGAAAAATATTTGTGTGTCATGAGATTCCTTGTTGAAAAGATAATTTTTTAATGAAGATCATAGTTTTTTATTTATATTTGTTTGTGAAACACTAATATGTATAAATACATTCATGGAAATTTCATGTTTTATGGAATTAAAACATTAATTAATCATGTTACAATGAAATAATTTACTTGTTATCAAGTTAATGAGTAATGAAAATTACCAAGTGTAATTCTTCAACCTTTTCTAATTCTATCAGGGAATTGGGAAAATTTATCAATGGATTTCATGGTTGGATTTCCAAGTATATATCTTGGTAATAAATATGGTTTGGGTTAATGTTGGTAAACTTTATAAATATGCACATTTCTTTCCTATTTGAGATATTATGTCATTCGACTATCATTTTTAAACTGTATCTAAATGAGAAAGATATGTTATATGGTGTTACGCTTTCTATTATATCATACCATGATCCATGTTTATTAATAATTTCTAGAAATAACATCAATATTCATTGGGAAAAAAATTAAATTTTAGCATTTATTCTTATCCCCAAAATGATGGTTAGTATGAGTGAAAAAATCACACCATAGAAGATATTATTCTTTCTCATTCAATGTGTAGTTATATAATTATAGAAAATCATATTTATTTTGTTTTTTTTCATATAAAAAATCATTTCAGTAATAGATAGATTGTATTTATGAATTATATGGAACGTGTTGTTGGATCATATATTTTTTTTTATAAAGTAGGAGAATGGAACTAAATGGGACCAAGGATGGTGGAGGAAATTTTGTAAAAGTTTTATTTTATTCAATATCATATGAGGATATCTCAACATAGGTAGAAACATTTTTTATATTCCAAGAGGAAAGATCATTTATTCGAGGTTGGTGATCATGTCATTCTCAATGTATCACCTAGGAAAATTATTATGTATTTCGGTAAAAAGGGGATGTTATTTACATAGTTCATCTGAAAAATTAAAATACTAGAGATTATATTATCACTTCCCTATTGAGTGGCCTTACCTATTAGTTTATCTAGGTATATTATTTTTTCATGTTTCAGTTTAAGAAATTATATGTCAGACTCATCTCATGTTTTGAGACCTAATTTTTTTTAGTTGTAAGAGATCATTTTTTATGGGAAACTAAATATTATAATTCTTTACATTATTGAGAAATTGTAATAGAATAATATGATTCACTATGTTTATGTTTTATGGAAAAACTATATGGTTGATGTGGAATCATGGGAATCGGAAAATGAAACGAGGAAACAATATCAGAAATTTAATAATAACATAAAAAAATTTTGAGGATCCAATTTATAAATAGAAAGAATAATTTTTAAATGCATTAAATATTAGAATATATAAATTCTATGTTTACTAATATTAATTATATTGTTATATTCATTATATAAATATTATGTAATTTATTAAAACCCAAAAGGAAATAGTTGTAATTTAAAATATTTTGTTACAATGATTTATCCCAAATTATAATTTATATATTTTTTAAATTTTATTTGAAAAAATATATATCATTTTTAAAATCGTATTATCAAATTTAACATAGCTTTAAATTTTAGTACTTTCAGAAAATATAGATTCTTCGGTTAATAATGTTGAAAACTTTTTTTAAACATATTTTATATTCAATAAAATAATTAATATTAATTTTCAATTCTTTTATAAGTAGTATTTAATTCAATATAATATTTTTTATTTATATTAAATCCACTTAACATATATTAAATTGGATTTCTATTGAATTTTTTTATTGTATTAATTTTGTGTTTAAAATTATAATTTCTAAGAAAAACTGTTTTGAAGTCTATAAAATTTATATATTATTATTAATTAAAATATCCAAAATAATATTGGATAAAATCATATATATATATATATATATATCATTAAATTTTAATTTCAATTCAACTAATTATTATTAATTATCATATAGTTAATATAAAATCATATTTTTCAGGAAAAATTCACTACATGAAAGATTGTTTTCATCCCTTATGTAGTATTTATTTTAAATTAAAAATTTCTACTTATGTTAATGTAATTTTATAAAATGAGTAACATACTTATAATGATCATTATATTTATTTTATAATACTTTACCATAATTTTTTATATAATCCAATGTGAAAATAGTAAAAATTAATTATCCTGATTAAGGTAGGAACATATTTATCAGGAGTTAAATATATAGGATATGATTAAGAATGAGATAAAATGTTGTATTATACATTTTTTATATCTATATTTCTAGTAAATCATTAATATAGCTCTATAATAGTTCAACATGGATATTTTTTATTCAAAAATTGTGTGGACACCTTTTTCTTTTAAAAAATATCATGTTTTTTCACTCACCTAACTTATATAATCCCACCTCCTCTTCTCTCCATACCACACAATAAAATCCATTTTTTTATAAAATTCCGACAAATATATATTTTTTAATTACATAACCATTACCATTATCCATTATTATGAATATAAATCCATCATATAAAGGATATGAGTGCTTACTTTATGTGGTTTTATGAAGAATATGTATCGTTCTTAATCAAGGATTTTTAATATATTTGTTTTTAAACCGTATTAAAGTCAAATTAACATATTAATATATTATAAAACTACTATATATGATATAATATGTTTTTATTATATTAATTTAAAAATTCATATTCATATCATTTTGATCAAATTGTATATAAATTCATTATTTATGTGTATGGTGGAATCTACCTCCTTTCAAATCGACGTTATTCGTTTTCCATCACCACCTTTCCTGGATGGTAATAATGATGAATTTTAAATACATATATATAAATATATATTATCTTTAAAATATTTATAATTTTTTATAAATTATATAACATACACCTTCTTAATTTACATTCATTTTAGGATACGATAACGTCAATTATATATACCGTGGAATTTTACCTCGCAATGCGATGTGATTCATTTTTCAGGGATGCATAACATGGTAGAAAAATATGATATTTTTTATCAATATAAAATATATAAAGGAAATATTTGTTTTAATTTTTAAATATGTATCATTATGAAAATATATTATATCATTTTATTACTCATACTGAAAAATGATAACTTCATTCACACATAGGTGTGGATTAACACCGCCATGAAGTGAGGTGATTCTTTTTTTCACTACCCCAAAAAATGAATGATATATATATATATACATATATGTTTCTATTATTTATTTATTTATTGAAATAAAATTGTATTTATGATATTATGATCATTCTACAAAGATAAAATATTATTTATCTACTATAAATAATGGTCATTAAAAAATAGAAATGTTACCCATGCGTATGCATGACCTATTTTATCCATTGTTGTAATGTAGTTAGTTTACCATAACCATATTTCTTAAATTGATTTAAATTTGTAATTTATTTTTAAAAATGAGAATTATATCATTATTTTTATAATTTTTTATGTCGAGTCAATAGTCAACCTACTGAAGTCATTTTGGACATATTATCCAAATATTATCAAAACAACTGATATAAACATTATTGATTAAGTAATTGTATATAACATGCAAAAAAGGTGGATAAATAGAAAAAATAAAAATGAAAAAGTTTGTAATGAAAATAAATAATTATCACAATATTATTATTTAGGAACAAACAAATGTATGTGACGAATATAACATAAGTTTATATCATCAATGTATTTATTATCAAGATATATAATTTTTTTAATGTTATTATTTCAAGGTGATTACAATTCAAATGTTTCAAATTTTTCAAGAGAATTTTTTTTTCAAAAAAATGGCTTTTAATGTTTTACTTTCGATATTATTTTTGTTCAATGTCCATATTTGTAAAATGATTTTAAGAATTAGAATATATGGACATGTGTTATTTATAAATGTTTTTATGTATTTCATTCAATGTTTTTAAAAATTGAATGAATAGTGGAGTCACTAGTGGGTTTCTCGAGTAGATTTAATTGGGCTAGATTTATTTCTAACATGGGATTAAAATAGGTTATGAAAGTGGACCGATGTATTTCCCAAAATGATTTAAATTAAATTTCTATTTTATTTAATGATTTTAAATCATTAACAAGTATTTTTGATTCACGGGAATTTTTTTTATTCCTATCACTAAAAGAATATTGAAAAAAAGGTAAACGTTTTCATAGATTATGATTTTTTTCACATGACAGATGGTTTTTATTTATTTTTTCCCCTTAATGAGATTTTGGGTCTCTCATAATGCATTAAAATATATTTTATAAATTTTAATGATGGATATTCTTATGTAATAAGTTATTTTAAAAGTAATGAATATTTTCTATGATCATTAAGAAAGTATGTAACAAATTAATCTCATTTTTTGATCCCCAGAGTAGTTCATTTGGAAGATAAATTTTCTAATCATGAATTACATATTTAAAATATTTACTATATAGATCAATTGTTGTAGAATAAAGAGATTTACCAGGTTATGTTTTATATAAAAAACATATTGTTGATGACGTACCATGGGAATCTAAATCTACATTGAGGGAATAATATACCCACATTTTTTATAAGTGAATTAGTCACTGGGAAAAAATTTCATGATGGGGCAATGAGTGTAACAACTCATTTAATTATAGAATAAAATATTTTCATGTGAATTTATGTAAATTATATAACTAAATTTATTATAAAAAATAATAAATATTTTTTGAAACCATAAAGGAAATAGTTTTAATTAAAATATTTTATTATAGAGTTTTATTTTGATGGTCATTTTAAAAAAAATTAATTCAAAAAAATGAATTAGTCAAATCATCATATCAAAATAAATTTTGGGTTAAATTACATAGTTTTTCATAAAATATTGATTCTATGTGAATTGGGAATGATACTATTTTTTTGTAAGAATTTATTTACCTTTCAAAAAATTAAGTAATTCAAAATACCCATTATATTTGAAATATTATTTAAAAAAATAACATTATTATTTAAATATATTCAAGGAAATATATTTTTTTTAATAAAATTTATATTAGATTTTTGTATAAGTTTATTGTTAGGATTAAAAACCGACTTTCTTTAAATACGCTTTTAAAGTACATGATGAATCACCAATATAATTAATAAAAATTACCCTTAATAAGGAATGTTTAAAAGTTATAATTATGGATTATATACCCTTAAATACTAATTGAAATCAATATAATGATTATTATTGTCATATAGTTAATAAAAAATTATCTTTTTTGAAAAATACACTCCATGAACGCCCTCTTCTTCATAACATTTATTAGTTTGATTTTAAATTATATATTCTACTCATATCATTTAAGTTTTGAAAAATGGATTAATTATTTGGAATCATACTAATTTATATTATATAAGATTGTCAACATAATTTTTTAATATAATGAATTGTGGGCACAGAAAAAATTAATTATCACGTATAAGTTCAAAATAGATTTATAGGGGAGTTAAACTAAAAATATATGTTTTAAAATTACCTAAAAACATATATAAATTATATTATACAGAAATATTTCAACCTTATAATGTATAATAATCCTTAATTGTCCTTTTTTCATCATTTTTGAACATAAATATCATCGGTACATGCATTTATTTTCCAAAATTACAATTGTATCAACAACCTCAATTATAAAAGACACATCATATCCTATCCTATTCATAAATTAAAATCCCTTTATACAATTCATGGTATGCCCAAATAAAGTCATTTATTCCCTCATCATTACCTAGACCCGTTATTTTTATCATAAGTCCATCCTAGGAAATACTTTTCTTCCTATATAAGGAGATTGTCAAAAGAAGATGTATTGGGCTTCACCATGAATTTTTTTGTTATTTATTCAAAAAATTCATTAAAAATTTATTAAATAATAAATATATAGTAACACTAGTATATTCCATATACCAAAATGTTACTAGATTAATGGAAAAACATAAATCATTCTCAACATCCCTCAAATGAGATACAAAATCAGTATTTATGTGTACAGAGGACAACCACCTTGTGAACCAATATCATTCATTTTACATCATCTCCTCTCATTGATTTTTGTAATTATATATTAAAATTATGTATATGATATTTTTTAAATATTTCTCATATATAGTTATAATATCACATATAACTTCTTATTTTATATTTTTTGATGGATATGATGATGTCACTCGTGTGTTGGGTGGGCTACCCCCTCATAGAGTGAAGTGATACATTTTCCTATAACTCATTACATGGAATGTAAAAAGAATAATAATGATGAGTAAATTTAATAAACCTCATATTATTGTGATATAAATTACATATTTTTCATTCCAAATGGTTAAAATATCATTTTAGTTCTTAAAATAAAAACTGATAATATGATTCTTGCATCTGTGCGAACTATTGCATCCATGAAGCGATGTGATTCAAATTTTCATCGCCAAAACACATGTACGATATATATGTGTGTTTGTGGATGTATTTAATGAAATAATATTTTTATTATTATTTGAATATAATTCTTGAAATATAAAATATTACTTACCTTCTTTCAATAATTTTCGTTGAAAAATGGAAATATTACTCATGCTTATATATTCCCGATAATCTCCATGATTGTACCATAGTTCATTTTTCAAAACAATATTTTATTATTATATTTAAAATTTCCATTTATCTACAAAAACAAATATTATATAATTATTAGTAAACTGTAGACGATGAAAAATGGCCTTTTATAATATAGTCAAACAACCCCATTTGTTTGGAACAGATAAACAAAACAACATCAAAACATCTTAAATAACCCTAAGAGATTAATTAATTATATATAACATGTTAATAAGTTAAAATAGATAAATATAAATTTTAAAAATATTCATAATCAAATAAATAAGTTACATAAATTTATTATTCATGTAGATAACTAATGTATGTGATGAACCAAACACAACAAAGGGGACTTTATCTAAATTTCCTTTCATTGTGGAACATTTTGATGTTATTCCTCTATATAATTTTTGAGGAAAATATAAATCCCCTTTTACATTTTATATCAAAAATTTATCTATTACCTAGGTACTTTCTTTTTTTAAGAATGAAATTATTTCATGGGGGTTATTATTTCCATGTTTCCAAAGTGAAATGGGAGTTTCATTAAAAAATAATAGAATAATTTTTTCCTTATAACTCTAATTGTTTCTATATCAATTTTTATAAAATCATTTATTGAATGTAATTTTATTAAATTAAGAGTTTTATAATAGAAATTTATTTATTTCTTCAATATTGTTTCAGATAGGAATCATTGTATGGAATATTTGACATTATTTACAAATTATAACATGAATATTATATTTTAATGTATACATCGACAAAAATTGATCACACCCTTGTAAAAAAAATTAGATGATAGAATTAATTTATAAGATTTTGTGATTTAGTAAAATAAAAACCCTTTTTAGGTATTTCAGTATTTAAAATGTGTTTTTTAAAGAAAATTTTATTTTGGAATTGGAAATGAATTTTTAAAAGAAAATAAAATTTTGATATCAAAAAGATATTCATATACGTGTTTAAAATATCTTTAGAAATGTATTCTGACAAAAAACTATATCAATAAAATGTTTTATATGGTTCATGAGAATTATTTGAAATACGGGTTCACCTAGAGATCATTGTTTCAACATAATATACCTAATTATATGGGCACCCAGATAGTGTTATGTGGTCACAATATAGCTTGTGTGATGGGTGCAACATGATAGAAGGGATTGAGCCTGTTATAGCTTATATGATGGTAGAGGTTGGATATCTCTACAATGTATTGAATAATCTTCCTAAAATTAATTTTAAATCAGGACAAATTTACCAATGGTTTTCTTATAGATATTAAAATATGATATAGTTATTTCTAACATGGGTTATTAATGTCACGTGAGGTTAAAATTTCCATGTATAGGGATTTCAAACATCATTACCACAAAATAGGGCAAGGTAATCGCTTCCCTTTATCAGCACAAAAAAGAAAGTGATGATAAAGGGGTATGCCTATATCAGTGCTAGTTAAAAGCACTGATATATATAACCTTTATCAGTGCTAAAACAAGTGTTCATAAAGGTATACCCTTTATCAGTGTCTTTTTTTAGCGCTGATAAAAGGTTACATTTATCAGCGCTTATTTTAGCGCTGATAAAAGTTATTATTCTTAATTTATATAAAATTATAATATTTATCAGTGCTAAAATAAAATCACTGAAAAATTTATGTTTTATCATAACTTTTATTTTAGCGCTGATAAAACATACCTTTATCAGCGCTTTCAATGAGTATTGATAATGGTTCCAAGGTTTTCTATTTAATAACACTAACAAGACCTCCTCTCTCGCATGCTATCAATCTTTCGCAGAAGATGAACTAGGCCCCTCTTTCTCCGCAACCTCTCATCCTCATCCTTATCCCCTTCTTCATTTTCGTCCTCTTCTCTATCCTCCTCCTCCTCTTCCTCCTTCTCCTCTGCCACCGCCGTTGGGTTTTTCTCCTCCGCCGCTACCTCCAATGTCGTTGGGTTTTGCTCCTCCACCGCGACCACCGCTGCCTCCGCCGTTGTTGGGTTTTCCTCCCCTGCTGCGACCACCACTGCCTCCGCCGTCGTTGCCTCCGCCACCGCTGGTCAGTTTAGGAGTATTTTTCCATAACATGGGTTAATATAAATGAGAAATGATGATCCTTGAATGATTATGATGACTTATAGTTTTTTTATAAGTGTGTTGAACCTGTGTATGGGTTTTTGGGGAAAGAGTGAGAGCCTAGGTGGTGAGACCCTTGTATTTAGGTTGTTTTAGATAGCTAGATGCTATCATGCTATATTTTCAGTTTGAGTAGAGACAATAATAGTTATGATTTGTAATGTTGAGTTATGATTACTTATGACCCTTTTGGGTCTATGTCTAGCCCAAAAGTGGTTACGATTGATTGAACTTAAACATTGTTATGTGTAATACCCATAGTTGGTTCCCTGGGAAGATAATACTCAATGATGATAAGTATATGGGTGTGTGAGAACCTACAGTAAGTGGTTGGTTTGGTTCACTATATGATGTGTGTTTTTAGGTGGGTATAAGAGTGACACCATTGGGCTAAGGATTGTGTAAGAACTGATTTATGGGGTTTATGTGAGATCACAGTGGTCATTAGCATGTGACCCAGTATGGTAGTGAGTTAGTGAGTTTTGGTTGTTGGGGGAGACTAATGAGTGGGGTTATCTTGGTGTTATGGATACCTCAGATACATAAATCAAGGGTAGATTTTTGACACGAGGGAATGATGCATATTAGGTTTTATCAAGTTGCCAGCGAAGGAATGCTCATTCCTTGGATTTGTATAATGGAAGAACTCTCTATTCATGAGTTTTGGTGTTATGACTGGGTTGAAGGACATGATCATTTGGAGTCCTAACCCTATTGATTTATAGCAAGGTTTTAATGTGACCATCACTATTGAACCTAGTTTAATGGGTTTAGGGTAATGATGCATTGGTATATGCCTTTGGTTTTTGAATAATTTTGGGTAACTGGTGATCGTTTGGTGAGTTTTTTCATGGTGTGATGTTAAGATTGGAAAAGAGTACCAGGAGAGCCACATTGGAAATATGTGTGTTCCCCCTAATATTTGTCAAGATGTATGGCTGGGCTCATTGAGTTTGAATAGGGATATTTTCCTACTCACTAGAAACCACGTGTTGTGTTGGGAAACTTATTATGGGGAAGTGGGGATATGAACCTTTTCCGTATGATCAATAGATCTTAATTCCCAAATAGATCTCATAGCTTCTTTGATTTAAGAGATTAAGGAAGGGGTATACATTATAGTGCCCTCAACATGATTCTAAGGGTTAGTGGCCTCATAATGTTGGTGATAGTGGCGATTGTTAGGAGCTCTACTGGGTGACCCATGACCTGAGTTGAGGTCATGGATGACTTCTTGATCCACCTTCCTAAGATAAGGAATATAAGGAATATAATTATCGAGGGATATAATTTTGAATTAATTAATGGTGGTGGTAGGTGACACTTGATTTATTACAGTTTCCCTATAATGTGGTGGGTTTTGAGGCTTCAACACGTGAAGACCTTCATATGAAACTTCAAGATTAGGGACGGTAATTTGTTTGTGGTACCCCCTTACCATCATGTCATACACCTAGTTTTGAAGTATTTAAATAGGATATGTATTACTTTGGATCATGGGGGTCGTAGAATAAACATGGGGATTATACCTAGTAAGGAGGACCTATTTGTCAGGGCTTACCCATTGTATATTCATCTTTTATATTTTTAAAATTCTGTTGAACTAGTTCAATCGAAGGTGGGTTCTATAATTTCTTCCTGTATTAAGGTTTTTTTAACCATTGTGTGGGTTGATTTCAGTTTTAGTGGGTTATTGGGGTTTTTGGGATGTGTTAAATGGTGTAATCGGTTTTAGATTATTTTATTCTCATTGATTTCCCCTATTTTATGTTTTTTTCAGTTTGAAATCTCCCCTATTGTACCCCTCTCCTTTTCCACGAACGAACCTTTTTCGTGTGCTTAACGACACCTTCACGGTGAGTTTTCTATAGTTACTCATTGTTTTATTCTTTTCTTTATGTTATTACTATTTTATATTGATAGTTATAATGTGAAATGTATGGGCTAAAGGCAATGCTGAAAATCATGGCCATTGGTGGTACTTGTTTGCGCAAAAATTGAATTGCATGTTGGTTGGTTCTTGTTGAACATTTGAATATAAAATTTTTTAATTTACATATAGATGAATTATGAATAAACACCCTATGATGATAAAACTTCTGTGATAACACATGAATTAATAGACAAAATTGAATAAGGGGTGCTTTGTAAAATCTAAAATTCTGATTTTTTTTAGTTTGTATGGTGTTGCGATTGAGAGCACGATTGTGTTTTTGTATGGTTTTACGGTTGTTAGAATGATTGATATGACATATGTTTTCAATGTTGTATTTCATCCATCATTGAATATGAATCAAAAATTTACCCATTTCAATGCCACCACAACTTTTTTACTAGTGCAATTCAATTGAATCCTAAAAAACACTTCTAGAGGACTCTATGGGACACTTTATGGGGTGAAGATGATTTTTCTCAGAATCTATATATTTTTAAAATACATGGTATGTAGTCTTGTTAAATGAAACCATGTACAAGACATGACATAATGGTAGAACCATATGATATGTGTTTTACATCACTCACACAATGTATAAATACTATAGAAACTTGATGTGTATGGACTATACACCCCTAGTGGTCATGTAAGGACTACACACCATGTATTCCACAAAAATGTGATGCATAGTCGGTGAAGTGACTCATTTTGTATCTAATGTACATGCCTAAAGCTCAAGTTTTTCTATATGTCATGTATTTTCAAAGGCATCATACAGTCATTATAAAAATAACTTTGAATTAATTTGATATATTTTAGATTAAATCAAGTATCTTATCCATATACTATGTTCACCCTACTAGACACACCATGTATATGAATTTCACATGAGTTTAGAAATGGTTGTATATGACCAACCTTGACTGAGAACCATACACATTGTATATCCAGTGAACAAATTGTGTTCCATGTTAATTTCATTATTATTATTTATTTTTCAAATAGATGATAATATTTCATGTATGAGTAGCCCATTATAAATATCTTCTCATGTAGATCACAATATTATGATTCCCTCATTCATTGGAAATTGCACACGATGTGGTTTGGATATTTTAATTATATTCACCTGCTTGAGAGTTGAAAAGTGACAAGTGAGATTCTTGGAGAAAATATAGAGTATGGTACTCCCCCATGTTTCGGTGAAGAGTCCTCCATGTATAGGTTTTAGGTACTCCATGGAGATATACAAAAGATGGGCCACAATTCCCCGTATATAGATAGAGTTCAAGTACATTCACATTTTTTGGGGTAGGTTCCTCTATTTCATTGTAGAGGCATTTGTACCATGATTTTTTTATAAAACCCAAAAAATGCTACTTGATTAATTAAAACATAATATTAGGCAATTTCGAGATCAAACCCATAAAGACGATGAATATGAATAAAGAATAGATGAATTCCAATTGGTTGACAAAAGAGTAAGAAGATGATGCGAAAGAGTGTATCAAGTTTGCAGGAGATCATGCATGTGACCCTTCTCAAATCCTTTGTCTATGTTTACACTATTGTTATTCAAGACAAATTAGTCTAGAGGAGTTGGAATAACACCTGATCTATCATGGAATAGATCGAAGTTATACATTTTGGAATAAACATGAGGAAAAAATGAATGTACGTAGTGGCTTGGATAACACGATGTTTTATGGAAGATTTGAAATGATTGCAAGTGTGAACAATGAAGATGATCGTATAGAGGGTGTGATTACAGATGTGAATGATTATGAAGATCGTTTTGGGGAAATTAAAAGGACATTTGAAGATGAACTTCGTGATTTCCCAAATTTGTTTGAGAAGTTAAAGAGTTGTGAAAAACGCCATTGTATGCTGGTTGCACTTAATATACAACATTGTTAGCCATATTGAAGCTGTATAATTTGAAAGCAGGCAACGGGTGGAGTGAAACTAGTATTACGGAACAACTTGCTCTCCTGAATGACATTCTCCCAGAAGATAATGAACTCCCAAGATGAACAGACGATTCCAAACGAATGCTACGATCGATGGGTATGATCTATGAAAAAATACCCACCAACCCGAATAAGTGTATATTGTTTAGAAAATACCACAAATCACTTAAAGAATTACCAAAGCGTGCTGGTTCTCGATACAAGAAAGATGATTCTAGTTCTATGAATGTTGTATGGTACTTTCCAATCTTTCCAAGGTTGAAGCGCCTATATGGAAGTGAGGATCCTGTAGGACAAATGACATTGCATGCAGATACAAGAATTAAAGATGGGAAACTACGTCAACCTGCATACTCTCCTCAGTGAAAGAGAATTGATCACAAGTATCCTGAATTTGGAAATGAGCCAAGAAACCTTCGTCTGGCATTATCTACAGATGGAGTGAATCCTTTTGGTTTTCAAAGAAGCAGTCACAGTACATGGCCGGTAATGATGATAAATTATAACTTTCCACTGTGGTTATGCATGAAACGAAAATAAATCATATTTTCTATCCTTATATAAGGACAAAAACAACCCGGTAATGATATTGATGTTTAATTTTCTCAATTGATCGAGGATTTGAAAATATTATTGGATTCAGGTGTTATGTTGTATGATCCTTACAAAAAATAAGATTTCTCATTGTAAGAGATGTTGTATGGGATGATAAATGACTTTCCTTCTTATGGAAATTTGTCAGGATATTGCGTTAAAGGAAATCAAGGGTGTCCCATTTGAGAACAATGTATACAATAAATTAGGTTGAAACATTTCTCAAAAACCGTGTTTTTAGGAAATCGTAGATTTCTACCCTGACGGCATAAGTAATGATCTTGGACGACATCATTCGACAAAAGTTCAGAAGAACGTACAACACTTTCTCCACAAAAAGGTGATCAATTATTTGAGAAGTTAAAACACATGGACACTAATTTTGGTAAACCGTTTTTGAAAAACCTTTCAAAAAATAGTTTGAAAATGAGATCAGTTTTTTTTAATTACCATACTGAAATTGTCTGTATGTCAGACATTTTCTTGAAGTTATGCATATTAAAAAAAATGTATGTGATATTGTCATAGACACTTTTATAAATGAACATGGAAAAACAAAGGATGGAATTAAGGCAAGATTAGACATGGTTGAGATGGTAATAGGAGAAGAGGTTCCACCTGTGATGGATAAAAATGAACATTTCTTCCTCCGGCTGCTTACACTCATTCCAGGCAGGAGTGATATCAGTTTTGCAACTTATTAAATGACATAATGCTTCCAGAGGGGTATTCATAAAATATCAAGAACATCGTGTCAATGAGCGATTTAAAATTAAAGGGTTTGAAATCACATGACGTCCATGTTTTGATGCATGATCTAATTCCAATAGATTTAGGTTGCATTTTTAACAAGAATGTCTGCCAAATGTTAATGAATATTTGTTTCTTCTTCAAATATATATGCAGCAATGTTATAGACTCGGTGAAATTCACAACTTTTGAAAGAGAAATTTCCATCATATTATAGGAATTGGAAATGTTCATCCTGCCGAAATTTTTCGATATGATGGTTCATTTGATGGTTCATTTAGTGAGATAGATTCGACAATGTGGTCCTGTAAATTATAGATGGATGTACCCCATTGAACGATATATAAATATTTTGAAAGCATATGTCAAAAATCGAAGTCAGCAAGAGGGTTGTATTGCCAAAAAATATATTGTGGAGGAAGCTATTGAATTTTGTACCAAATACCTGTCTGGTGTGGATAATTTTGGCCTACTGAAATCTCTTCACACTAAGAGGCTTGATGGTGAAGGAATTTCTTGAAGAGTGGTTGTCACAATAAATATTACAGATCGGGAGAAAGCTCGCCTTTCTGTTTTGCATAACAATTTCAACGTTGACCCATATGTTCAAACCCACAAATAAATTCTAAGGTGTCTGAATCCATCAAGGGCTGAAAAATGGATACCAGATATAGATAATCGGAAGTTTAGAGGATGGTTTTAGAACAATATTTTGAAGTAGTTGGATGAAAATCCAGACTCAATTTTAGAACTGCTTCGATGTACAGCAAGAGAAGCAAGTGTGTATGTATTATATTACAATGATTATGTAGTTAATTGTTATACATTCCATACTAATGGACATGATAAAGAAAGTACCATGCATAATAGTGGGGTTACACTTGTGGCTAAGGCGATTCTTGTTTCCAGTGGAAAGGAAAAAATCCCATTTATGCAAATATGTCATACTTTGGCATCATCAATCTAATATGGGAGTTGGATTATACAAAATTAAATGTGCCGATTTTTTTATTGAATGTGGATTGATAATAGGAGTTATATTAAAATAGATGAATTAGGATTCGTGAAAGTTGATTTAAGTAAGGAATGGGAGAAATACAAACCATTTATAATGGCATCATAGGTAGTACAAGTATTTTATGTTCCAGACCTCGCAAACCGAAATTGGGTAATTGTTATGTTATCGACCAAAATAACTGAAGGGTCAGATGAAAGTTCAATAAAAGATGACACTTTTATTGGGACTTCACAATCATTTCACAGTAGTCCCAATGTAGATGGTGTGTTGTATGTCAGAGGAGACCATAATGAAGGGATTTACATAGTTGATAGAAGAGTCAAATCTCTTCAGCCTTTAAAGAAAAAAATGTGTGTACAATAATCAGGATATTTGTTTATTGTAATATACAATGTTTTACATTATGTTATTATATGTCCACTACTGCTTTTTTGTAATCTAAATTAAATGTTAAACCAATTCTGTAAATAATGACTTCTGCACCTGCTGATGTGAGCAATCCCGTGGCACAAAAGTTCTCTCAACCACCTGCTGGTGGTCCGAGTGCAGTGCAACAATATGTTTCTCAACCAGCTGCTGGTGGTCCCAGTGCAGAGCAACAATAATTTTCTCAACCTGTTGTTGCTGGTCCCAATGCTGAGGCACAACAGGTTTTTCAACCTGTAGCCGATGTTCCCAGTGTTGATACTAGTGCTCCATAAAAACATATGGATGATACTTATGAGGAAATGATAGGAAATGAAACCCTGAAAGCACAAAAAATCAAGATCTTCGTAGTTTGATAGTGTTAGCCAAAATACTTAAGGCAAAAGCAAAAGGAATAAAATTTGAGGTGGGATGGAATAAGCCAGGCCAACATGTTAACCCCAACAAATCCATCTTTATTAGCTACATTAGAATCGTCACTTGGCAACGCTTGTCGATTGATGTACAGTCGTGGCACCATGTTGTCACTAGTCCTAATACACTAATGTAGGAAGTAATTATGGTAACATTATGATATCATTTTATTGATTTATTAAAATAAAATACCAAACCATTGACATTCTATTTATCATCATTTGCAGAGTGCATTTATAGTAGATTCTTCGCACAAGGAATATGTATTAAGAGTTATAAGAAGGATTCATAGAGGTTTCCGCACAATTTTAATGAAATATCATCATAATGATGTTGAATGGAAAATCAAGTTGTGCCCACCTCATCTTTATGCACACTTGATATCCCAAAAAGCATGGGAGGTGTTTGGAAACCGTCGTGGGGAGCAGACTTTTCAGGTACATTTTGTGGGGTAATACGTTGTATGAAGTTGCTTGTATTCATCACTTTGATTGACAATTTTATATTTCTAAAAAAACAACTGAGTGCTGAAAATAGAAAACACACATCAGAACCAGCATACCCTTATTTTAAAGCAAGGATGGGGTACGCTACACTCGAGAAAAAATTGGTACGTCTTATAAGTCTACTGTACTACTTATATGCGACATAAGACAACACCATAACCATGTTTCTCTATTTAAATTCTAATTGATGAATCGAAATCAAAATCCATATCCATACCATTCCATGTGCTATGGAATGAGGATCATGTAAATAAATAGGGGATACTAATAGATGAAAACACACAGAAAGTGTGGGAAACATGTGTATGTATGACATAATATAATTTTGATTTGTTTTAAATCGCAATTGCATTACAATGACTACTTATTTTTCTATATTTACTATCTGACATATTCACATGAATCGAAAACACGTTCACCAAATGCATAAATACTATCAGTAGCCTTGAAGCAGCTGGACCAGTATGGCCGCATCAGAGGTGCAGGTATTGGGGTGACACCCCGAACATATTTTCAAAAAAAAACAAGCGGAAGTTCAAAATGAAAAAATGTAAAATCGGCAAGAAAAATTAACCATTTTCATGAATAATTACAATACCAGAGAGAGATGATAGCGACATTGAAGGGGGAGAGGAAAAGAGAAGAAAAAACTGAACAACAACCCGTGCGTGACGATCCCGGCCCACCCCCCACCTTCTTTGAGGCGAGCCATTCCACTAAAAAACCTGACATAGGAGAGGTAATCAATGTTTTAATAATTGTTTCTTTGAAATGTGATTCACATAGACATTGATAACATTCCTTTACTAATATTATATATGGTGAAAATGACTATGATTTATATCTATCAACTCCCACCTATTGCCTTGTAGTGAGGGCTATGGTGTTCAATACGCATAACGACATGATACACAATAGGAAGCTTCCAACAGATCATTTTAGAGTGTCAATTAACATAGTTAATGAGAGAAGTTCCGAGCTACTTATTCCAAATGACGATGACGACATTAATACGGTTGAACAAGAGGTTGGAACATTCATTGCATGGCTGCCATTTCTTGTAAAAATTCATTTCAACAAGGATGTATCCATTTCCAATTTATTTTTCAAGCTGGACCTTTAAAATTTAATGAAAAAAGGACTGAACCAATGAATGTTAATATAGAATGACAAATAGAAGGGGGTGAAATGAAGTATTAGCTCAAAAATATCTCAAGGTTCAACCAACCGATTAAAATAGTCTACTGAGAGCACCTTCACCCCGCCCGTTCTATATCCACAGTTAATATCATTGCAAGCTCATGTGGATATAATGTTTATAGACAGCAATGCTCACATAGTTGATTTTGAAAAAAAAATGTACGGAGTGGAAACATCAAATTTCAATAGTGCTTAAAATTTAAATGAAATCCTCAAGTATGAATGGATAGGCGCCATAGTTGTAAATGTATACATGAGGTATGTTTTCATGATTTTATTTTACAAAAGCTGATATACTCTGATAATTATGACTAAATACATTTTACATTTTTCACAGGTGTATATATGAAAAACAATTGAAGGGATGTCGCCATGAACAAAAATTTGGACTCATTATTTTTCACACCACCTCTTCAAAAGAAGAAATAGATTCTGATAAAGAGGCTATAATAATTTCATCCCTGCACATATTGTTTGAAAACAAAATTACGGATGACCAACTATTTTTAATACCAACAATTTAGGGGTAAAACTCTACAATTTAATCGTATCAACTATATTTTCATTTCATTCTTTAATTATTCTTTTTGGTATTTTTAGGGAGCATTGGATGCTGATTACAGTCAATTTGGATACTCCAAAGATTTATTTTCTGGATTCAACACATGGATATCCAACAAACATACCACACATGATAGTGTTTGTTAATTTATAATACACAAGATCCAAAATTTTAAAACAAAACACCTAGTTATATAATTTATGTTATCTTTTAATGAGGATTCTGTTATGATAGGTCGGTGCATCAATATTATCTAATACATGGAATGAATCCAGGGAATAAGGATGAGAAAGCCTACAAGATCTACAACTGGAAAAGTATCTTGGTATATATAAAAACATTGCACTATCCAAACAAATATCAAAACAAATTACATATTTTTGTCTATGTTTCTACAGTGTCCAAAACAAACAAACGGAAAGGACTGTGGTTATTATGTTTGTAAATTTATGAAGGAGATCATATTTCATCAACAAACTAGCATCCTTAATGAGGTATTTTAGAAAATAATTACGAGTTCATTTGAAGTATTTATTAATCCTTTGTGTACTTGTATATTTTCTTTACTACCATGAATATCAAAAAAACTCATATTCAGAAGCTGAAATAGGTGTGTTCAGAAACGAATGGAAAACATACCCGATAGAAGATTGTACACAAATAGTATGAATGTGAATTCCTATTAATGTTATCCATATATGATCATTGATATCTCCCTTGTTTATACTTATTAAGCATATATGATCGCCATTTATTGTGTTTTATATCCTTAGGTTATGAAGAATGGGTTTAGATATAATTTTTCTTTCTAGTAAATCATAACTCATTGGACTACACTGGTCGATAGTGTGGAAGTCATCTGATGCATAGTCATCCAGTCTAGTCACAAGCATCTTAAAATCTTGATGGTAAAAAATATCTCGGATTTTCAATTTTCTAATTTTAGTTTCCCTTATATGTTTGAGTGGGGTTTCCAGGAGGGAGGGGGTTTCCATGAGTGGGGGGCTGTCCGGGAGGGGGTGTGTCCAAGAGGAACGGGTGTCCAGGTGTGAGGGTGTCCCGGAGGGGAGGGAGGGGGTGTTTCCATGGGGGTCTCCATGAGTGGGGTGTCCAGGAGGGGTTGTGTCCAAGAGGGAGGGGGGTCCAGGGGTGAGGGTGTCCAAGAGGGAAGGGAGGGGTTGTGTCCATGGGTGTGTCTATGAGTGGGGTGTCTAAGAGGGGAGGGAGATCTCTCAATCCAATTATAAGGAGGAAATCCTCTATGTCACACTTCACCAATCCCTATATGGAAGATCCTACTCATCACACACATCATGACTCTTATATATCCTTAATAGGGTGTTCCCTTTCATACGTGATATATAAAACTATATTATCTATCTTTATTAGGCCTAAGACTCTAATACCTACTCAAATAGCCTTAGAAAACCTAACTAGGCTATATGAATCTCATACCAAACCCTATCCTCTCATAAACACAACTAGAAACCTCACCTCCATGGAGACATAATCCTTGGATGATCACAAAATCACAAACATTCAATAAAACCCTCACTCTATCTCTTGGTGGTTCAAAAACACCCTATTTATTTACCTAGGCGGCTCTTGATTTCTATCCCTTTCACTAGAACACATATACTCATGAATGAATGCACAATCATGCATTAATTGGAACATGGTTTTGTATTATAGGGTCCACCTACTTAAAAAATGGATTAACCCCCTCACTAAGATCTACTCATCCTCAACCAAGACTATACATTCCATATTTAATCTTGCACAAATGATTGAGACCCAATCTCAAGGCAAAATTCCAAAATAATTAATCATAGAAACTTATAATTAATTATACACCATAATATAATTAAGAATAATATTTTAAAAACTCACTGGGAAACAAAACACCACCAAAACCACACAAAATATGGTTTGTTCATCATACGAGGATAACCTTTATCCAATAAAAACAAAATCTACATCATTTGAATTGATTTGAAGAAGATATAGTAAAATCATCACACAAATCCTAGTTAAAATCATCCCAAATCATAGGGGAATAAAGGATAAGAGTAATAGAGGAAGTATGAGGCATGAACTCACTAAGACACTACAAAAATATCCCAAGAACCACCCCTTATCAGGGGGGATCGAAGAGAGTAAGATAATAGATGAATCCTAAGAACCACCCAAGATTTGCAATTAATGAGCTCTCCCCCACCATTTTTGAAGTATCTAGTTTTTTATCTAAATTATACTCATATTCCTTCTCCCCTAACATACATACACATCCTTTGTATTTGAAATAAGAAGAATATAAATAAAGAATGGATGAATTCCAATCGGTTGATTCATACACCTCACATTAACATTAGAAAACAACATAAGTGATATGCAGAAAACTGAGAAAACTCATTCATATTGTTATGATACTTTAGGAAAACAATACATGAGTCATTTTTGACATGTATGAACCAACTGCACCTCAATCCGATGAACAGTGTGACCAGTATGGTTAAAAGTGTATGATATAAGTTTCAAATTGACATAAACATTAGAAAACAACACTACTAACATACGAAAAACTGAGAAATGCATTCGGATAGTTTTGATACTTTAGTAAAACTATCCATGAGTCATTTCTGATGTGTACTAATTGATCGTACCTCAATCTGATGCACGGTGTAACCGGTATGGCCAAAAGTGTCTGATATCAGTTCAAAATTGACATTAGCTTTAGAAAACAACACTACTGACATATGGAATACCAAGAAAAGGAATTCAGATTGTTTTGATAATTTAGTATAATGATCCATGAGTCATTTTTGATGTGTACAAATCAACCGCACCTCAATCTGACGCACGGTGTGACCGGTATGGTTAAAAGTGTGTGATATTAGTTTGAAACTGACATTAACTTTAGACAAAAACACATGTGGCATACGAAATACCAATCAAACGCCTTAGGATTGTCTTGATACTTTGTTAAAACAATCCATTAGTCATTTTTTGGATGTAAGAATCGACCGCACCTCAATATGATGCACGGTGTGACCAGTATAGCTAAAAGTTTCTGATATCAGTTTGAAATTGACATGAACTTTATAAAACAACACTACTGACATAAGGAATATTTAGAAAACGCATTCGTATTGTTTTTATACTTTAGGAAAATGTTTCGTGAGTCATTTGTGACGTGTATGAATCAACCAAACCTCAATCCAACTCATTGTGTGACTGGTATGGCTAAAAGTGTCTGATATCAGTTTCAATTTGACATTAAATTTAGAAAACAACATAAGTAACAGATGAAAAACTGAGAAAACTCAGTTGGATTGTTTTGATACTTTTCGAAAGCAATCCATGAGTCATTTTTGAGGTGAACGGATTGACCACACCTCAATCTAATGCACGGTGTGACTGGTATGGCTAAAATTGTCTGATATTAGTTTGAAATTGACATTAACTTTAGAAAACAACACAAGTGACATAAGTAAAACTAAGAAAACACATTCGGATTATTTTGATAATTTTTTAAAATAATCAATGAGCCATTTTTGAGGTGTACGAATCGACCGCACCTCAATCTGACACACGGTGTGACCGGTATGACTAAAAGTGTCTAATATCAGTTTGAAATTGACATTAACTTTAGAAAACAACACAAGTGACTTGCGGAAAACTGAGAAAACGTATTTTTATTGTATTGATACTTTAGGAAAATGATCCATGAGTCATTTTTGAAGTGTAAAATTTGACCGCACCTCAATCCGATGCATGGTGGGACCGATATGGTTAAAAGTGTATAACATCAGTTTCAAATTCACATTAACTTTAGAAAAAACACTACTAACAAATGGAAAACACAGAAAACTCATTTGTATTGTGTTGATAATTTTGGAAAATGATCCATGAGTCATTTTTTACATGTAAGAATCAACCGCACCTCAATCTAATGCACGGTGTGACCTGTATGGCTAAAAGTGTCTGATATCAGTTTCAAATTGAAATTAACTTTAGAAAACAACACAACTGACATACGAAAAACTGAGTAAACTCATTACGATTGTTTTGATACTTTTGTAAAATTATCCATGAGTAATTTTTTATGTGTACGAATCCACCACACATCAATCCAACACATGGTGTGACCGGTATGGCTAAAGGTGTCTGATATTAGTTTGAAATTGACATTAACTTTAGAAAACAACACAAGTGACATACAGAAAATTTAGCAAATGTGTTTGGACTGTTTTGATACATTAGGAAAACAATACATGACTCATTTTTGAGGTGTAAAAATTAACTGCACCTCAATCCAACGCACAATGTGACTGGTATGGCTAAAAGTGTCTAATATCAGTTTGAAATTGACATTAACTTTAAAAAACAACATAAGTGACATACAAAAAAACAAGAAAATGCATTTGTATTGTTTTTATACTTAGAGAAAATGATTCATGAGTCATTTGTGAAGTGTACGAATTGACTGCACCTCAATATGAATCAAGGTGTGACCGGTATGGCTAAAAGTGTCTAATATCAGTTTCAAAATGACATTAACTTTAGAAAACAACACTACTACCATTTGGAAAACTGATAAAATGTGTTTGAATTGTTTTGATACTTTAGGAAAACGATCCTCGAGTCCTTTTTGACGTGTATGAATCAACCTCACCTCAATCCAATGCATGGTGTGACTGGTGGGGCCAAAAGTGTATGATATCAGTTTCAAATTGACATTAAGTTTAGAAAACCACACAAGTGACATACGAAAAACCGAGAAACCACATTTGGATAGTTTTGATAATTTTGTACAATGATTCATGAGTAATTTTTGATGTGTACGAATCAACCACACTTAAATACGATACATGGTGTGACTGTTATGGATAAAAGTGTCTGGTATCAGTTTGAAATTGACATTAACTTTAGAAAAAAACACAAGTGACATACCGAATACCAATCAAATGCGTTTAGACTGTTTTGATACTTTTGGAAAATGATCCATTAGTTATTTGTGAGGTGTAAAAATCAACCTCACCTCAATATGATGCACGGTATGACCGGTATGGCTAAAAGTTTCTGATATCAGTTTGAAATTGAAATTAACTTTAGAAAACAACACAAGTGACATACGGAAAACTAAGAAAAAACATTCAGTTTGTTTTGATATTTTATTAAAACGATCCATGAGTCATTTTTGAAATTTACGAATTGACTGCACCTCAATCCGACACACGGTGTGACCAGTATAGATAAAAGTGTCTGATATCAATTTCAATTGACATTAACTTTAGAAAACAACACTACTAACATACAAAAAACCAAGAAAATGCAATCGGATTGTTTTGATACATTAGTAAAATGATACATGTGTCATTTGTGACGTGCACGAATCAACCACACCTCAATCTGACACATGGTGTGACCAGTATGGATAAAAGTGTCTGATATCAGTTTCAAATTGACATAAACTATAGAAAACAACACAAGTGACATACGGAAAATAGAGCAAATGCATTCGTATTGTTTTGATACTTTAGGATAACGATCTATGAGTCATTTGTGACTTGTACAATTCAACTACACCTCAATATAATTCTTGATGTGACCGGTAAAGTATTTCTTTCGATAAAGAATTAGTATTTATTAAATAAGATAAATCATCCAAAATCATATTGATATTACATTATTCCCTTTCATTGTTATCATAATTAAAACATTTGAGTTTATCATTTCCATATTTTAGTTTCACATTTCCATATTAATGCACTCTTTCATATTAATGTTTTATTTTATTTCATTATTGTATTACTAACATAATATTTGTTTTCTTATATAGGTGAATTGTTTCTTGAGTTTGGATGCTTTGTTCGACAACAAATACCCTGGACGACCATTTTTGATGTTAAGTAAATATATATAGCATTGTTTGTCAAAATATTTTGTGTGGGTGCTATTTTGTACTGGTTTACAGGTGCTATTTTGTGCAGGTGTGCAGGTGCTGGTTTGTGAAGGTGTGCAAGTGTTAGTTCTGTAGGTGTAGGTGAAGGTTCCATTATAAGCGCTCTTTTAGCACTGATAAAGGACACCTTTAACAGTGCTAAAAGAGTGCTGATAATGAGCCATATTATCAGCGCTCAAGATAGCGCTGATAAAGTCACCAATTTATCAGCACTGGAAGATCACTGTTAATTCCGGTTTAGAAAAAGTGGGGGTCCCCTTTATCTACATCGACATTAATAGTTTTTTTTATAGTGCTGTTAATGTCAATTTTGAGTGCTGATAAAAGGCCAAGTTATAGTAGTTCATGTGAAAATCATTTCATTTTAGATAATATAATAATATTTTGAAAAAATTTTATTTTATAATAAAAAAAATTGATAAATAAAACTTCAATATATGAATCATTGGTTTTCCAAAGAATCTATAAGATTTAATTTTCAAACCCGTTGAAAAATATAATAAAACCATGAGTTGACTAAAAGTATCAGTTTTAAAATAATATCCCTTTGAGGCCATGAGATCACCATATTCTATATAAACACATTTGATACATAAATGATGAATTATTTTTTAGGAAAAAAATTGAAATATTTCTATGTGTATTAATGATCCATTAAAAACATTCAAAACTTATAGAAACTATTTTATATATAGAAAATATTATTTATATTAAAAAATCTATGAAAAATATATTTTTTAGAAATACCATTTTACAACCCAAAAATTTATCAATGAAAATTATATTGTTATAATTATTTTATATAGTATAAACCATATATATTCACTTTGATAACACAATACACTTATTATAAATGAATAATTAATGAAATAAAAGGTATTTATATGAATTAGGGAATATATACTAATAGATTTGTTACATGGCCATTGGAATAATAATGTGAATACTATAAGTAATAATTTATCTAATAGAATAATATACTCATCTATGAAAGTATAAATAAAATTTATACATCTTATAAATTTTAATATGAAATAATTATATCATAGTATATGTATATAAATATTTAAAAATTATTAATTGAGAGTGGGAATTTTTTGAAACCTAAATTTTTGTTTAATATTTTATAATTAAAGTTTTCTTTAATAAAATTTTATTTTCATTAAATAGATTCATATATTAATTTTTTTTTTTTTTATGATTTGAAAATTTATAATGCCCAAATTAATTTTTCAAAATGTTATAATTTCATTTATAATTATAAAATTTTAATTTTCTATATAAATGATGAATTTCAAAAAAAATTAAATAGATAATATTGGGAAAATTATATTCCTAAAATTACTGACATTTATGTATTATAAATTTAAATATATGGTTAGGGTTATTTATTTGGATTTCTCTAAAATAGTTGAATTTTTTTAATAGTGAAATACGATGATTTACAGTATATAACAGTATAAGTAAAAATAAATATTTATTGAGTAATGAAATTTATAAGAACCATAATAAATATTCATAGATATTAATTTAATATATTTATTGATAAGGTTCAATATATTAAATTTTTTAGCCAAAATAATAAATTAACGAATGAAATAATCCAAACATACCCCTCTCCTCCCCCATAAATACCACCCCTCACCACATCTTCTACTCACAACACCAAAGAATTAAATATTTCCCAATTTATACCCAGTTAACTTCCCAAGACACTCCCCCACATACATTATACTTTTTTCTCATTAAAAGAACAAAACCAATCCCTTTAAGGAGGTTCTCAAGGAGAATAATTCAAGATGCAAATTCATCTTCTTATTTCTTCTAATTTCATTTCAATTTATTTTCTTTTATTATTATATCCACACCTCCCCTCATAAAAGTGGCATGTTAAGTACAATAAATTATATATAATATTATGTTATTATATTAAAGGAATAATATATAATCATAAATTTTCTTCTACCACCTTTTATTAAAAAAAATTAAGTGTTGTCTGAGAGGTCTTGATTAGTCGCCTTCGAGGAAGACATGTTTTCATATTCAACCAGTCCCTTCAAGGCTGGTAATGAAACCATTATAATTGTTGAAAAAGAATTTTAAATGTATCCTATAAATTTTTTTAAGATCTAAACATATATATATATATTGTTAAATAATAAAACAAAATGATTTTTTTTGTGATAAAACATCCCCGAACTTAACATAGACTACTATCAATAACTATTTATATAATGATTCATCCTAAAAAAATATTTACAAATGTAACATATGAATATCTAATATTAAATAAGTTAATTAATAAAATATAATCTCATTTTTGGATAATAATTCTCATTTTATATGACCTTGCATACATGTATACAAGTGAACAGATCATGTAAAGCAAGAAAAAAAACACTCCCAGACGATGAAACTGAACTCTATAACTCACTAAAATAGACAACAATTTACTTACTAAAATTATAATGAATCAAATACATGTATATTAGGGTAATTACTTATTAATTATTTAATCTAATTTGATTATCTAGGATATGAAATTGAATATAGGATTCAGACATAAGGTAAGAGGATTTTCAAACCCTATTTCATTTCTTTGGTTTATTCCATATTAATGAAACTTTTCAGGGTGGGTGTTCTTTTAATGTTAATATAATATAATTTATTTATTATTAACTTTTATTTTATTGGATTTACACACTTATACTCCAATTTTACGAAAAATTCAATGATTTTCTAAAATAACTCTTTTTTGAAAAAAAACATTTTTTACTTCTCTTGAGTTTGTTTCTTCTTTACTCAATATTGGTGATTATTATACTGATCATCTTATTCCATTTTTATGTGGACAACACCAATGATTATCCTTGAATACATGATTTACGATATTATCAAGAAACCCATTTTCATTCTATTGGTAATTTTATAGAAAATATAGTTATACGTTCTATGTGGCATGAATGATTATGTAAAGGTTGTAACGTGACGGGTGTTCCTGTAATTTTATAGATATATAATTCATTGGGTAATGTTATCTATATCATTATATAATGTAAAATATATGTGAACATGATAATATATATCTCCATAATGATGAAGACATTACGATTATGAATATATGTTATGCATGATCGTGAAACTATATTTATTCATAACTTTATGTGGTAATTCCACACTCAAACACGATGTTTCATTTTTAGGGATTTACAGATTCCATGACTTTATCTATTGCTTCCTATCATGATTTTGAGGATGATACCTTGCTTATTTTATGATGATTATGATTATGCTCAGCCATGTCATGTTGATCCTAGTTCTATTGAATCCTCTGACTTGGAATTTAACTCACCCCATACATTGATGTGTATCCATAAGAGACAAAATACACTGAAGAGTACATGATGGAAAATAATAATCTAGATAACATGGACCTAAAATTGTTTTTGTTTTATTATGTATGTTCTATGTTTGGTACAGATTATCCCTAGACACTAAACCTTGGGATCATGTTATTATAACACTTTTAATTTTTTTTTTCTCTTTAAAACGATGTAACAGTAATGTTAAATAATATAGTGTCTCCATATATAATGTGGATTTGGATGAATCCTAATTTCTTTAGGAAATTCATAAATTCAAAGTTTGTATTAATAATCACTAAATAAATTTAACTGAAAACAGTTAATTTATTAATATACAAAGAATTTTATTGGAATACATAGTGAATATCCATACCAACACATATCTGAAACATCCAGAAGTTTTAATTGAAAATTTATTCATAAAATGATTGGATTAACATCACAATACAACATTAAATTTTTTAGAATATCTAATAAAAAAATAATATTATAAATGAATAAAAATTTTCTCTAATAAAATATAGTTTTCATATTTGATTCTTAAATTAGTATATTACTATTATATATAAGTGTTGTGAATTAAATTTAATATATTGATTGAGAAATAGAAATTTCCCTTTACCTTATGTTCTAAATAATTCCTTCTTCTTCTAGAATAATCCTACTTTATAAAACACTCTTCCAATTTTTTGAATTTATATCATATTTGAAATGTGCATCACATTGAATTGTAAGAAATCGAGTGAAAGGCTCTTTATATAATATCTTTTGATAAAACTTTTGGGGGTGCCAAAACCTCATTTTATTATTAATGCAAATACCTCTTTCTATCTAGTTAGAAAGTGTCCCATTATATATCCCGAAGGCCTAAGTCCTTGTGGCTTAAAAACATAGCTTGAAATCCCATTTTTTGGCCCAAATGGCCCTCTAATTAATATTACTACTACAGTACCCTGACTGCTACAGTTCTTACACCACTACAGTTCTTACAAAATTATCTATGATGCTATAGTATCACTACTGCTATAGTTTCACCACTACTATAGTACAACTACATGCCCTGCTATAGTGCTGCTATAGTAACTACAAATTCTATCCAGCCAAGATTTGATTATGGGTCTTTTGGATGACTTGAAAGAGACTTTACTACTTAGGAACAATATATTTTTCCTCCTTATATAATCTTAATCATAATGGTTCTCAGATATTATATATATATATACATGTGTACTTATTTAATTGTTTTTTCTCATGTAGCCTAGGTGGGAAGGTAATCATAGAGGTTTAATTTCATGATATAAGGATGAATCTATGAAAATAAAACCACAATGATAGGAAAATAATATCAATAGAGAATAAACATATGATTTTATATATATTTTTCTGATGCAACTGAATGGATATGAAGAACTCGAAATTTGAAAAACAATATCTAAAGAACCCAAATTAATTTATATAATAACTGCTTTGTATTTTCTTCAATGATTTTCTATTATTAAAATTCAATGTAAAATTTATTTATGTATGGAATTTCATCCATTGAATAATTCTTAAAAATTATTCATAATTTGGAAAGAATTTTATGCATTGAAGATTTTCATTAAATAAAGAAACAATAATTATAATGATTTGTGAACTACTATTAAGTTCCATCACTTGTGCAAATAAAGATACAGTTTTTACTTCATTATATAGAATATTAGTAATAAATGAATAAAATTAAATACATATATATATAAATATATATCTTGATGAATATTTTAATAATAAATTTAGGAGGCTTGGGTATGCATGGTATTTAAATTTTTCTAACACTTATGTTGCCTTATACATAAAATATTCTCTCAGCCTCCAAGAAATGGAATACATGTGTATCCACTACTCTGGTGGGGACTAGGATTTACCACAACATGTAGAGGATGAAAGAAGAATATAATATTTCATGTGAGGATAGGAAATTGAAGAATAGTGGAACTACTAATCGGTGTGGAATGTTGGAAGAGTTTAAGGACAGAACAGGTCAGTGCCAGTGGGAGTTCGGGAGTGGAACTAAAAAATCCCATTTGGAGGGATGTAGATGAACTTTAGTTTATTAATAAATTAGAAAACTATGTAAATACCTATTTGGGAAAAATATCATGGTGAAACTGATCATTTTAACAAAAAGGTACATAAGGAATCTGCATCGTTGGGTCTCTTTGATTAGAGTCATTCGGTCATAAAAAACAGATAATCTTCAACCTCACGGACACCTGGGAGTTCTATATGTGTAAAATATTCATGATTTAATATATAGAGATCTAGATTAGATCCCAAATTAAATTTTAATGATAAATTATATTAAGATACTATTTTTATTCATGTAATATATTTTGAAGAAATAATATGGAACTCGAAGCCAGAAGATGTCTCAGATATTTTCATGTGATTTATGATGACTGAATCTATGATGTAAACATGATCGAATCTGTTTATGAAGGTGAGTAATTCATATATGGATTTGTCAGTGTGAATGATTTGGGATAGTGGAGTCTTTTCTATAAATATCACTGTAATTTCCATTTCCAAAATCCTTACTACGCATCCAGAGAAAAATTGGAAGGATAAAAAACCTAGACAAAACGTATCATTATATTCTCAAAGATGTTTCCAAGAATTTGGGATGATATTTTCCAAGACATCATAACCTCATGGTGGTTGTGAAGTTATAAAATCTCACTTTTGGTTAAAGAATAGATGTGTTTTTTATGATTCATAAGGATTGTATTTTTTACAAAAAATAGTTTAATGCATATATAGTAATGTTATTATTTACCAATGTATCCTCACACAATAACTATACACAATGATATAGTGCAGTTACATGAGAATAATATAATCATGATTTATTGTTCCATGTATACCATTATGTAAAGAAGGTATCCCTTTATTTTTTTACTTTCATGAACAACATTGAATATTTAATTATCATTGGTGGTGTCTTAAAAAGAAAAACATCAGGTTGTTAAGGTGTATTTGATAAAAAAATGGTACCACAAAAATGGTAATGTTCATACAAGATATAGTGTGAATCAATTAATCAAACAACCATTTTTTATGTTTTTCAATGTTTAGAGATATTACCAAAAGGGTAATTGCATGAAAACAATGACAATACAATTATATTAATGTGAAAAATATGGGTAGTGTGGTATTTGAGTGATTATGAGTATTAATTTCTTGAAATATTTTTCTTATAAGAATATAATTTCAAACATACAATCATGCTTACCACATTATGTTCTTGTTTCAAATAATTGAAAAAAACATGAAATTTTTTTGTTTGATCTAAATTGATATCATTCTATAAGGTGATGAAGAAGACAACATATAGTTAGTTGAGGATCATCAGTTGTTCGTTTTGATATAATAGTGAGATGAATTAGAAATGATATATATTACTTATTCAGAAAAATATTGATCTATCTTTGATAGAGTGTTTTTGGTTGCATTCATTTGTATTTAAATATATTTAGATAGAGTGATAATGTGTTTAATCAATTTATCTTAGTGGCGTTAAGGGAAAGATCATTTTTATATTACAATGGTAACATGTTGTTTTTGTGATTTTTTTAATTGTGTGAGGGTTTTGTTTGTGAACACCGTTGTGATTAAATTATAAATTACATAGTTGTGATTATAAAACCATGAACACTGGTTGTATAGTTGTTTAATTTGGGAGATTGTAAATAACTATACATCATGGTTTTAGGATTACGCGTGAATAAAACACCTATAATAACATAATTATTTCTTACAAAGAATTTTTTTCTTAGATCATCCATATTAGAATAAGAACAGTGTGACCCAAGTTAGGGAAGAACTTTTTAAAAATACTATTTGTCATTCATTATTTACTTTTAGTCTTGCTTATGGTATAATTTAGTTTTTTAGGGAAGATCTATATATCCTAAATTTTTTGAGTATTGAATTTAATAGGGGTAATTGTGATTCAAAATAAATTGATAAAAATTGTGTACTCTGATTCACCTCCCTCACACACCTCAACCCAACCACCCCCTCTTAATATAACTGTCTGGTCCATTAGAAACATTAATTGGTATCAGAGAAAATGTACCAACTATGAATAGATATACCTAATTGTCCTATTTTTTTTTATAAATATAGTGTATAATTGAATTTTACTAAGTAATAAAGTATTCCAAGATAAAAAATATTGTTCTTATAACTTTCAATATCAATAATTAGTTTTCTAAAAAATAATGAAAAGGTAGAAGAAAGAAATATGAAAAATAATAAATATTTTGAATAAGTAAGGCGGTGATCCAAAACTGAATATAGTCAAAGTGGTAGTCTATTATTAGTATCTAATAAATTATATTTTAATAACCCCTTTGAATATTCTTATTCAAGAAGTTTTGAATATGGGTTTATTATATATCTTGGGGATTATAATTTAAACAAAACTTATTATCTAAAGAATATTCATTTTGAGGATTTCACTTACATATTTTATTTTATCATGGCACTATATGATGAAATTACACATATTTAGGGGGATGATGAGGATACGAAGAATGTCTTGGAAAATAATATTCAACATTGAAAACTTTTGAAATAGCTTATTGAATCCAAATAAAAAATGTATCATATTTTAATATAAATATCTCATAAATTGAATAAGAGTTTGAAATAAATTTATTTGATAAAGAAGTAACTGAGAAGGTCCTTTCTAGTATAATTCATACAGTTGATGAATCTCATAAATTATACATGATTATTAAGAATACTCATTTGGAAATAATATATATGGATGATACACTCATCTCATCTGAATAATATGAGAATGGCATTTATTGCATTCAAATTATAGAATCACTTTGGTTTAAATGAATTATAAAGCATGGGTTGTGAGAAGGACGTGACTGAGAAACATAATAATGACATTATCCATGCATTGTAGAAACAAAAAAAAATACCTAAATGAATGTCAAATAAACGCTATTAGTGTTTTAGTCAAATAGAAATAAATTGTGGAATAATTATCTATTAGAGGTAAATCAAGATATTGATGATCAAGTTATTAAAATGACGAGCCAATGGGAAGAGAAACTATAATTTTCTGAAGATAATAAAAAAACCTTCAAAGTAAAGTGTATTGAAGTGGAATTAAATTTAAAACACCTGCATAAATCATAATTAAAACATTCTATAAATAATGTGATGATATGGTGAAATCACCTGAATACCAAAAGAACATTCTTAATTATATATGTATTAATTTAGAGGTAATGTTATGAAATTGTGAGAAGACCCTACGGAAATCTTTAAAAATAATGACATCAAAAGGGATTAGAAAAGTAAATCAAAAAGTTGTTTTAATATGAAAAGATTAATCCAATTAGAAATAAGTGGTTGAAATTATCTAAATAAAAATATATTTCCAAAACATTGAAACAAGAAACCCTTATTTTAGATGTTTTGATATTTAATAGACCTATTTTATGTATCAGTATATGTTTTTAAAGGAATTATACATATAAATGGGAGAAAAATACTATTTATAAAGCCACCATATCATCAAATTTGTTTGTGAAGAAGAGTAATAATTATTGTTTCCTATAAAAATATCCCATGAAGATTCATATTAATAAAACTAGTATGATTTCAAATATAACAAAATTGCATCACAAAAAAAATTCTATTATTGGTTTTTTTTAAATTTTGGCTTCCTATGATTGATTATTGGAATAATTTTTTGGTTCATGATAATTACAGAAGGCCAGTATTTAGTTGTAGAAGAACTTTGATGAAGAAAAATCCTATATTATTTTAATATAATTCAAATATGAAGAAAAATATTTCTATCAACAATATATTATAGTGTTTTGAACTCTTGTGTAGATATTTCAACATACGTGGTCATAATTTTTATGAGTGCTTCTATTTACTAATTATGCACTATGGATGTGATGATATGAAGAAAACATCATAAAAATGTGGTGGAAATGAAAAAATTCATAATTTTATTCCTCGGTGTTTATGAAAAATATGAGTGTTATGAAAGCTATGAATTAATATAAACCCAAGACGAATTATTAAATAAATTTCACAAAGAAAAATAAATTATTTGTCTCTTATCGAAGAAGAGGGATATTGTAGAACGTTTCAAGTAAGTCATAAAAATTAATACAAATTAAAGAAAGAAAAATAAAAAATAATAACCTCAAAAACAAATAAAATGATTGATTTGAAGTATAAGAAACAAAACAATAGATCAAATTACATGATAGGTTTTCTAAACTGGATAAACCATTAACCAATGGAGATATGCCTGTTATGTGCATATGGTTTGGGCGTATTACTAAAAAATAAATGACATGGTTTTATGAACAAATAGAAATTGAAAAGAACAAGAGGAATGAACCAATGAATTAATTTACTATAAATTCCATTTCTAAGGAGTCTACAAAAGAAGGATTCTAATAATGTATTAGAATAATTATTATCCATATGGCTAGTGTAGTAGGAGTTGACTAAAAATTTAGAGTATTAACAAAAGAATGAATGTATACTACTTACTAATGTGAGTAACCTTATTACATATAAAATAAAACCTAGAGACATCAATAAGTACAGACATCCATTAATGGATTAAATTTCTATGTTCAAAAAGAGAGTTCCCACATATGTGGAGCTAAATTGAAAGATGTTTCTTCATTGAGAGACACATAATATCTTAGATTCTATTACTAACAAAATTGGGATGAACCAACATATTCTATTGCATATTTCCATTATTTATTTTACATAGGGAATTTATGGTGGGGGATATATTTAGAGGGAGTCCAAAAGATATGGGAATTTTAAAAAAAATTTACATCATCCTAAATTTTACCCATTAGGGGATTTATTTCAATAAATTGGTTTTAAAATATTTTTAGATTTTATTTTTGATGAAATCAAAACATGAAGAAAAATATTAATGAAGATCATCTTTGTTGGGGGAAAATTTAGAATAGAGACTGGAGTCTAATATCTCAATAGGTATCCATTTGATACAGAAATTTTAGTAAGGTATTTATTTAATGAATTCAAATTTTGAATATTTATTCTTGTAGGTATGTTCACCGGTTATTACAAGGAAAATAATTCTGAATCATAAGGAAATAATACTATTATTTGATTAAAAATATAAAATATGTTGACAAACGGGAAGTAAATTCTTGAACTTGTGTATTTTTAATCCATTATCTGAGATTAATGATGTTGATTAGTTAAAAATCATTTAAAACCCCTTAGTAGAATGGCTAATTATATGTGTCATATTTAGAAAACAAATTAATGAACAATATGTTGAATGGATACATTTATCTTGTTTTCAACATAGGATTATCCCATATAGAATTAGATTTGATTAATTGATAACTCAATGACTTATGATAATGTTGTCATCCCTCTCTAAAGAATATGAATATGAGTTTGTAGTAAGTTTCATATGTTATGAAATAAGAATATCTAATGTTAGAAGAATAAAATTTCATTGGTTATATAATTATATGAGTAAAATTCTATTACCTAATATTATCATTGGTTTTATAGTCAATTAGGGGGAGAATAAAAAACAGATTTTGGAAGTTAAATGTGTATTAACATCAAATTTAAAGGGGTAGATTTGAAAATAAAAATTGATTGAATTAATATTTGTTTTTTGTTTTTTTATTTATAATTATAATGAAATGTGATTGTGTTAGAGATTAAAGTATGAAGTTTTATCCATTGAATTATTCATGAGAATTATTCATAAGTTGGAAATCATTTTTTCATTTGAGGAGTTTCTTTAAATAAAGATACATTAATTACGATGATTGTAAACAGGTCCTATGTTATAAAAATTATGTGGATGAGGATACATTGTCTACATCATGAAAAAAGATAATTAAATTAAGACAATAATAAATATATATATTTGTCATTATTAATATTTTAAGAAGTGATTTGGGTGGCTTGGTTAGCTATAGTCTTTATACTTTGTTACCACTACTATGTTGGGCTCTACTGAATAAAATACACTTCCAACCAATAAGCCATGGTGTCCATGAAAAACCACCACTAAGGTGGGAATTAATGCCGACCACATCATGTAGTGCCATCACTAGGAAGGTTAATGTGAATGCGGAGATGTGTTGAGGAATAAATGTGGAACCACTGTGTGTCACTGTATGATAACAGAGTTGAATTTCGACATGTGTTAGTTCTATTGGGGGTTTGGGAGAGGAAAATGGTACAATCATATGGATGAACTCAGATATGATTTGGTTTATTAAAAAACATTCAACTTAGGTTAGGAAAAATGTGGTTTAAATAACATGGTGAAATAATTTACTTAATTTATAAGATACATAAGGAAGTTGAGTCATCAGATGTCTTTGATATGGGTTATTTGATCGACTCCATTAGATTATTTTCAATTTTATGGAATATCGAGTGTTATGAATAAATAAAATCTTTATGGTGGAAGGTCCATAGATTAGACTGATACCACTTATAAAGACCAGACACTAGTTACTCGGAGATGGTGCCTTATTGTGTTACATTGGCATATTAACAAGGAATATGTATCCCAACGGATAGAGTGGATTAGTAGATTTTGAAACAAGATACATACCTAATCTAAACATTACAACTTGAAACGAAATACAGTAAGGAAATTACTTTGAAAACATCTATATCTCCTAGGTTATCCCTGTAGTTCATTCATAAAACACTTCTTTACATCACAGGAAAAATAAATCCTAAGAAAGGGGTGAGGTTAAATTCTCATTAAGGGTAAGAAACACAGTAGAAGATATTATAAACATAAACATCTGTCATGTTGAATAACTAAAAACACATGCCTTTAAAAAAATAAAATTGAACATAATACAGAAGGAAAAGGAAATGATTAAATATTTCTATATTAAAACATAATCATGGGTATCTTACTTGTTAAATAAACAAATGAACAATCAATACGAGTTTTATAATTAAGGAATTAAAAATGCAGTACATCATAACCATACCATCAAGGCCTCATGCCAATGCCATAAATAACCATTTTGAAGGCCTTGTGCTAAGATTTAGATTGTATAATGATACCTACCAATGCACATAAGGGTCACAGAAGGGACCACTTAACATTTAAAAAGTCCAATTTTTTCATAAAGTTAATGTGAATAATCATAAACAATATATACATTCATATTAAAACTAACATATTAAATGTAAATAACTTTTCCCAAACATTAAGCATAAAATATTACCATTATGTGTGAATTGGTGAATGGTTTTATAATAGAACATCCTCATTCAAACTAATAATAAACCATAAAATTAAATATGGTAGATAATATCATAAAATATTAATCCCAATAATACATAATAATCAATATGTGTGTTGAAACAGATTAATATACCCTTATAAAATCATCGAGTAATTGTTGAGGTAAATAGTCTTTTACTTTGAAAATAAGAGTTCTTTTGGAAAATTTTTTGTATAAAACCAGAGGTGAATTAAGATAGTATTTTCATAATAATATTAGTGATTTTAGAATTATAATTGTTGATAAAAAATATATTATGATGTTCCCAAGAAAATAGGTAAGAATTTGCGAAATTCCCCTGATTTGGGCTTGTATTTCGGGAAGAATTGTTGAAAGGTCCTTTTAAAACATATAAGTACCCATAAATAAAAAATGGATTCTGGTTCATACATATATATAAATAATTATCACATAATATATTATTAGTAAATAGGAATAAATAATAATTTAATTGAGTTTAGTATAGAATAAGTGTAACCTAAATGAAAATGGAGGTTCGGGTAGAAAACTCATACCTTATGTCTGAAGGCATTCCTCAATTGACCTTATTGACCAGAATAAACAAATTTTTTTCTATAAGAATATAATAATAGAAACTATAATATATTTAATTGACTTATTATAACCTTATTAGGTTCATTCATGGACTTTCAATGGGTTAAGATATTCAAATTTATTGTTTGGGAGTGTTTTCATCATTGGTTTTCATGATCGGTTTTGTTATATTCATGTATGGGTAAATAAGAAGAATGAGAATGGTTTTCCAAAATAGAATTTCTATGTTATTAGTGAGAAACCATTAGACTATATGGTTATAAAATTCATTTGGTTATAGGGAGTTAAGATGAATCCTTATATAAAACATTATGGACAATCATTTGGGTTAATTACTTGGTTTTTTATCACAACGATTTCATTTTGATTTATAAATTAATATCATCAATAAAAAAGGACTCCAGAAACATAAATAAGTTATAATACATATATTATAGTCCATTTCAACCATCAAAATGGTTTCATGACCAGAATAATATTTGGTAATATAAATTGAAAACATGTCATCCAAGAATGTGATAAATTATAACATCTTGGATGGTGTTTTAATTTCTAGAATAAAATATGATGAAAAAAGATATGTTGAAGATTTATTACTCTATAATAACAAAAGTCTATAAAATTAAAGGTTCTGGATTCATTACAACATTTTTATGGATGGAGGTGAGGAAAGAAAATGAAATGAAAGGAACATTAAATAAAAGATTTGAAAAGAGTAATTTACCTCTTCAAGTAATCACACTTGAGATCCTCTTTAAGGGAATGTTTATGGAATTGTTATCAGACCAAGGGCTGGTGGATATGAGTAAGGATCATGGTAGGATATTTTTATAGAGTTTTAGGCAAGTCAAAAGGCTTGAGAGGAGTGGAGAGAACTGGGAGTGAGGGGGGTAATAGTGGAGGAGAGGGGTGATTTGTGAATATTTTATTCATTATTTTATTTTATTCATCAAGAAAACCAATATCATTTATTCATGTGACCCATAATAGAAATTAGTGCATTTTAGTTTGAACCATGTTTTCTTAACTCAGAGATGATGATAAGAATAGTCAATTTAATTGATAATATATATATACAGAAAATTACCATATTTTACTATTTATCACAAATTGGAGTACTTCCAAAAAATCCCATTAATTCACCCTAACCATTTTTTAACATGTAATTTTCAAAAATTATCTCCATTTTTTTAATATAATTTTCTAAATATAATAAATTTATTTTATAGAAAAAATTATAATTTATTTCAAAAATAACAATTTCATAATTATAATTTGTTTTCTATCACATTGAAAAATTAATCAAGATCTCATTATCTTATAACCTTAAGATAATAAAATAATAATAAAAATTACTATTCATAAAGTTAATATTACTATTCATATTAATATTCAAGAGGTTATGTCACTATTTAACAAAAATTATGTTCATCTTGACAATCTCTAAACATCATATTGAATGCAACCATGTATGTTAGTTTTTTGAAATTCAAATCACATATGTGGGAAAATTATGTTTACTGGCCAGGTTACAAAAATGTGGTGTTTTGGAGAGACTCTTTGTTTCATAATTTCGATATTAAATTTATTTTCATAATGTTCGGGTGTTAAATTATCCCCTTTTTATAAAAATTTCATCCTCAGAATTCGTAGAATGATACCTCATAAAAATATTTGGGTTGTTCATCATCATATGCTCCTGAGGCTCCCATGTTTGTTCAGTGATTCTATTATATTTTCAAGGTATCTTTACCAGTATAGTTTTTTGATTCCTCATCACCTATTCTTTAGTGTCCAGAATCTGGATAGGCTTTTCAATGTATGATATGTCAGCTTCCAATTCTATTCCTTCAGATGATTGGACATGTGTTGGGTCTGCCATGTACATCATCCACAATGAGACATGTAACACATTGTGTACAATAGATAGGCTAGGAAACATATCCAATCAATATGAAATAGCTTTAATTATCTTTATAATTTCAAAAGTTCCAATATACATAGGCCTCAGTTTCCCTTTCCCCTAAAATCATATAACTCCCTTCTATGTAGATACATTCAATAAAACATGATCTCCCACTAGAAATTACAAATCCTTCCTTTGATTAGAAGGATAACTCTTTTTCCTATGATGAGATGCTTTTATTTGGGTTTGAAAAGTATTTACCTTTACTATAGTTTCCTCCAAAAGCTCTGGGCCCACAAGATTCCTTTCTCTGAATTCATATCACTATGTTGTTGTACGATATCTCTTCCTATACAATGCTTCATATGGTGCCATTTGAATACATGAATGGAAAGTGTTATTGTATAAAAACTCCACTAATGTTAAATATTGATCCCACGCACAATGAAATTCATGTGGACATGGTCTCAACATAACCTCTAGGGTTTGGATCATCCTTTATCATTTCCTGTTAGTTTGTGGGTGGTAAGAAGTACTCAAAAAAAGCATAGAATCCAAATAATTTTGAAAAATATTCTATAATTTCAATGTGAAACATGAATCTTGATTAGACACAATTGATATAGGTGCTCTATGAAGTATCAAAACATCATTTATATTGAGTTATACTAGGTGATATAGTGTAAAATCCTCCCATATAGTGAGGAAATGTGATGAATTTTTATTTTTATAAACAATTACCCATATCACATCATTATTCCGAAGAGTTTTGGGAAATCTAGTGACAAAACCCATGGTTAATTCATCCCATTTCCATGTAGAATTTTGTAGAGGTTGCATGACTTCTCTTGGATGTTGTCATTCAGCCTTTAATTTCTGACTGACTACAAGTCTTGATTCATAAATAGAAATTTCACACTAATTGTTATCCCAATAGAAACACTCCCTAAAATATATATACATGTTATTTCTACCAGGATGTATAGAGAAATTCAAACTATGGGCGGCATCCAATAACTCACTTTTTAGCTCGGCTATAGCTGGAAAAGAATTCCCCTACCCAAATTTTAAAATTCTATCTTCACACATGATGTTAGCCAACTTCTCCTCATTTACACATTAAATTCTATTTTGGAGATTCTCATCATCAGGATGTGATTTTTTAATCCTTTACAAAAGAGATGTTTGGGAAAAAATGAAAATGTAGTGATGTTTCACATTCATTGATAATTCCAATATCCATCTTCACTAGATCCATGTACAAAGGAACATTGTCGGTCCTAATGATATAAAGAACTCCATTATCCTTCCGAATCAATGAAATATCTACCGTATTTCGCTTTCTTGGGTGGTAATGTATGGAAAATAATTTTACATATGTAGTTCAAGCAATCTCCATTTCTTAATGTTGGGTTTTATATGAGAAGATTTATTCAAAAATATTATGATCTGTATATATCTCACATTTTTCACCATAGAGATAATGTATTTATATATTCATAGAAATTATTACATATTCTAATTAAAAATCATGAGTATGATAGTTTTGTACAAAAAATTTTAGCTACCTTGATACATAGAAAATAAATTTATTATTCTACATGTGGACACAACCAATTACATTCATTGATGCATCACTATATATCACAAACCCATCATTACCCGATATAAGAGTCATGATAGGATAATTCACTAATCTCCCCCGCAATTCCTAAAAACATTCCTCACATTATTTTTTCTATATGAACAAAACCCCTTTACGTGTAAGATTGGTCATTGGTTTGGCTAAATGGGAGATGTTTGGAATGAAATGTCGATAATAGCCGGTTTAACCAATAAAACTACATACCTCAGTACTGTTCATTGGAGACAACCATTATTTCATATCCATTTTCATCATAGGATTAATACATATTCCATCCTTGGAGACAATGTGGCCATGAAATGAATGATATTAAATCAAAAATTCACAATTTACAAACATTCCATATAATTCATTTCTTCTAAGTGTCTTTATAATTGTGTGTAAGTTATTTTCATGATCTTCATTGATTTTTGAGTATACCAATATATCATCAATAAATACCAACATATAGTCATCATGATATAATTTGAATGGTCTATTAATTAGATCCATGAATTCATTGGGTGAAATATTCATTCCACGAGGAATTACTGCAAACTTGAAATCCCCATACCTGGTTCAAAATGCTATTTTTGGAATGTATTCCTTCCTTACTCGCAACTGATGATATCTAGATCAGTGAAAAATATTTGAAAAGAATTTATCTACGTGATTTGGAACATATAAGTCCTCAATGCATAGTAGGGGTACTTGTTCTTTATTGGTATAATAATGATCTCTCTCTAGTGAATGTACATCCTCGTTGATCTATATTTATTCTTAAAGAAAAGAATAGGGGATCCCCATAGGGAAAAAATAGGGTTAATAAATACTTTATCAATAAATTCCTCTACTTCATTCATTAGATCTACTAATTATACATTGTCTATTCTATAAGGAGTCTTTAATATAGGCCTTGAACATAGAATTAAATCAAGAGAGAACTGAACTTCCTTTTCTGGAGGATGTCTATGTAAATCCTCTGGAAATACATCAACATGTACTTTTAAAAAAGGTACATCCTCTATTTGAATATTTAATTCATAATCCATAAATATTGCATTCAATTACTCCCCAATAATTAAAATTAACAGAGTTACTAAGGGTGGATCTATATGAGAATTAGATAGGGATGTTTTTTTCTATAAAGATAAGGGATTCAACACCATTCTCAAAAATGGTAACTTCCCTCCTTTTTCAATATATCTTCACATGATAACATGAAAGATAATTCTTACCAAGGATTATATCAAATTCCATCATAGGTATGATGATAATGATAGAAAATAATGAATTTTCATGTGTCATAAGGGGGAATGAACGACCAATATTTATTGTAATTATACATCCCCAATGAGTTTTGACTGATAAATCCATTATTAAATCAAATTTGACTTGTCTAATATTATTAGAAAACAAACAATTTATAAAAGCATGATATGATCCAGAATCAAATAAATCATTTTCTATGTTTTAGGATATTATTAAACTAACTTCCACAATGTTGTTTTGAACTTCAACCTAAGCAGTTGTGATCCCATACGCCTCACCTTTCTCCCTTGTCCTTCTTTGGGGAACGTATCCCCAATTCTTTGAACATTAATGTGAAAAATGTCACATATATTTACATCTATATCATTGAAAATTGTTTTTCCATTCATCCATTTTTAATCATGAGATTGGTGGATTTTTTCTCTGTCCTTGTAACAGACACCCATTCCCATCAGGAATTTTCTAGGGCGTTGTTTCCCACAGTTACTTCATGGTGGAAGGTCCATACTTCTCTTCTTCCCCATTTCATTATTTCAATTTCTAGTGTTTTCAATAGACCTATTCTTCTATTTATATACTTTAAATTCATAATACATATAAAATTCTATTTATGTCTTGATATCACATGAGACTATATCGTCATATGATGAGAAATTTTGGTTGAGTATTTCCCATTGGGGTAATGGTTTTAAACCATCATTAAATCATTCAATATTTCTTTTTAGATTATATTTGTAGTCCACTAATTCATTTTATCTTTGTAAAGATAGATTTTTTTTAACATTCATATCCTATTTTTACTTCAAAATCAAAAAACTATATTTCTATATTTTCTTGATGTTTATGAGGGATACATTTTTCTAGGAAATTATCATTAAAATCCATCCATTATTTCTCTGATATTTATTCATCCTCCTTTGTGTTTTGGATTAATGTCCACCATTTATCCGCATATCCTGATAGATGATAAACTCCATGAAAACCTTCTCTATTCCATTACATCCCAATGTGAGAAATATCTTGTCTAGGGAACATATCCACTTGCTAGCTAAAAATGGGATTATAGTCCCATTGAATGATGGATTTTGTTTTCGCATAATGTGGCCTAACATAGCTCCTCCATGTTGTGGATCTGAATGATCTATATGGGTGAGGTTATTTTTCATAGCTGAAGTCAACTATACCAATATAGTTAAAAGCTACTCAGTACTAGTTGCAACACTAGATTCAATATCATTAACTTTCATCGGAGGGAAATCCCTACAGGGGATACGTCCGTTCATGCAGTTTTCATTCCTTCTATTAGGAACCATTTTTAAATAATGGAATACACTAGATTAGGTTGTAAATCATAATGTATGATCTCAAATCAAAAAAAAAATACATTTCATAAATTGAAATCTTATCCCTAATTAGTCTCTCAATCACTAACATGGTTTCTTTGACAAAAATTCTATATTTAAATCCTTCCAAATAGATTTTAATGAAAATGTGAATTAACATAAGCATATCTCCCAAGAGTGTCTATCCGGGTTCATAGTAAGCCTCATTTTTGTGTACCAAAATACCTTAGGTCATACCTGAAACTCCGTGTCGGAGTTATCACTCTTAGGTACATTTGTTCTAGAACGAAATCCACATATAGTACCCATACAAGGATATATTTTCTTGAAATATCCACATAATATATTACTTACCAAAATTAAAAGATATTCATTTATACTTATCCTCAAATACTATATTAGAGTTCTTTTCTCAAATATATATTTTCTAAATCTAGTTTCCATGTTTTTTACTAAACATACTTTGATACCAACTGGAAGGACCCAACCCTTATGGGTTGGATCTAGTGCCTTATTTTATGACATTGGCATATAAATAAGGAATATGCATCCTGAGGAACTGATTACTTTATTATCTTTTTAAAGAATATATATTCATAAGTTAAACATTAAAACATCAAATGAAATACAACATAAAAATCTCATTGAAAACATACAAAAATCATATGTTATCTCTATAGTTATTTAATAAAATACTTATTCACATCCTAGAAATAATGAAACATAAGAATGGGGTGTTTTAAAATACTCTGTAAGGGTAAGAAACATAGAGGAAGATATTATAAACATAAACATTAGGCAAGGTTAATAACTAAAAACAAGTTCCTTTAAAAAATAAACTTGAACATAATATTTCCGGAATAAGAACTGAATAAAATATTACTTAATAAAACATAATCATGGGTATTCTACTAGTCAAATAAACATTTTAAATATCAATAATAGTTTCATAATAATGGAATACATAATGCAAGACATAATAACCATAACATCAAGGCCTCATTACAAGACCATAAATAACCAATTTTCAAAGCCTCATTCTAATACTTAGTTAGTCTCACGAGGCCTACTAATGCAATGAGAGAATATAGAAGGCACCACCAAAAACATACTAATTAAAATTTATTCCTCATATAAAAAGGGATAAAAATAAACTAAATATACAATCATATTGAAAATAAAATATGAAATGAAATTTACTTTCCCTAGACATTAATCATTACCACTAAAAATTTAATGTGATTTGGTGAATGGTTTTATGATAAAAAATCCTTAGTAAAACTAATAATAAACCATTAAATTAAATATTTTAGATTATCTGATAAAATTTAAATCCCTATAATACATAATAATCAACATGTGTTTTGAAACAGATGAAGATACTCTTATAAAATCATCGATAAATTCTTGAGGTAAATAATATTTTACTTTTAAAAGAAGAGTTTTTTTTGAAAAAGTCTATGTATAAAACCAGAAGTTAATTAAGATAGTATTTTCATAATAAAATTATTTATTTTTGAAAGATAATTTTTGATTAAATATATTATAGTCTGCCCTTGGAAATAGGTATGAATTTGCAAAATTCCTCTGAATTGAACTTGTATTTCGAGATGAATTTTTGAAAGACAGTTTTAAAACATATAACTTGGTTGGTACATATATATAGAACGTTATCCCATAATATATGAGGAGTAAATATGAATAAAAATAATTTAATTGAGGTAAGTAGAGAATAACAAAAACCGAACTGAAAATTGAGGTTCGAGTAGAAAACGCTTACCCTAAGACTTAAAGTGTTCCTTAATTGATCATAATGACCTGAATAATGCAATTTAGGTACATAAATTAATAATTACATAACCTCCCATACATTTAATTTATTTATCATAACCTTATTAGGTTCATTCATGAACTTTTTATGGGTTAAGAGATTAAATTTCACTGTTTGGGAGTGTTTTCTTCCTTGGATTTTCAGATATATTTACTTATATTCATGTACGGATAAGAAGGTAGAAAAAGAATGGTTGTCTATAATATAAGTTTAATGTTATTAGTGATCAAGTAGAATATTACATGGTTATGAAATTCATTGGATTATTGGAAGTAAAGATGAAACTTTACCTAAAACATTAATTACAATTCATTGGGTTAATTGGTGGATTTTGATCACAAAAAATTCTTTTTGAGTTATAAATTAATATAATTTGTAAAAAAGGATTCTAGAAACATAAATAAGTTATAATAAATATATTATATTCTGGTTCAACTATAAAATTGGTTTCATGAAGAGAATTTAATACGGTAATAGAAATTGAAAACTCGTCATCCTTGAATGTCATAAATTTATACATCACGGATGGTGTTTTCAATTATATTATAAAAGTAGGGTAAATGAGAGATGATGAAGAGTTACTAAATTATCATAACAAAATTCTAGTATATTTAAGGTACTAGATTCATCAAAACAATTGGATTAAGATATTTGAGGAAGGAATAAGAAATAAATGGTACTTGAAATAAAAGAAATGAAAAAAGGAATTTACCTCTTGAAGTGATCTCCCTTTAGAGCCTGTTTTTGGGAGAGGATTGGGTATTTTTATGAGACCAATTGCTATTGGATGTCGAGGTGGAGAATAGGAGGAGATTTGCTAAGAATTAATATATGTCACAAGGCTTGATAGGAGTGAAGTGAAGAGGGAGTAGTGGGTAGTTTTATAGTGGAGGAGAGGGGTGATTTGCGAGTATCTTGTTCATCATTTTATTATTTCCCTCAAGATAACCAATATTGTAGATTCATGTGAACCATAATAGTAATATGTTCATTTATGATCGAACTAAGTGTGCTTGCATCATCCATGATGCTGAGAATAGTTAATTTAAATGATAATGTATATATAAAGAAACTTACCATATTTTACCATTCATCAAAATTTTGAGTAGTTTAGAAAATCCAAAAAAATCCACTAAACCATTTTTCTACTTGTAAAATTCAAAAAATAAATCCTTTTTTTATAATAAAGTTCAAAATAAGAATAATTTCATTTTATGATAAATTCTTAATGTATTCAAAAAAAATTACAATTTAAAACAATAATTCATTTTATATCACCTTGTAACATTAATCAAGATCTCGTTATCTTATGTCCTTAATAAAAAAATTAATATTATTTACTGTTTATAAGGGTAACTTTACTAATCATATTACTATTCATAAGGGTATGTTACTATTCCCCAAAAAATATGATTTTCTTATCAGACTCTAAATATCTTTTGAAATTCAAATCAGAGCGGTGGAAAAATTATTATTATTTGCTAGGATTTGAATAATTGGTGGTTTGTACTGACTTAGTGTTTCATGCATTCAATAATAAATTTAATTTCAAATTCCTATGTTGTTACTACATTAATGGGGTGTGGGTTATCCAATGATTTTTAAATATGATTCTTTATCATAAATTGATGTCTATGATCCCTATTTTTATGAAAACAAGTGAGAAATTCAAATCTTGCAAATGTGTGAAAGATTTTCATTAGACATATGATGATTGAAGCTGATTTCCATACATGATAAATTTAATGAATGAAATAGCATTTGAATACATGACAAACCTTAACAAATGTTTACAGAGTAAAATAAGTAAGGGTGTATTTCAGGGTGCATGAGAAAAGTAATTGGTGGCTTCTCTATAAATAACCACTCTTCTATCAATTTTTAAAACCCTTAATACACATCAATAGGGAAATCTATGAGATTCGAAATAGATACTCTAGGAATCATTATTTTGACAAAGATGTTTCCATGGATTTTTTTGATATTTTATAAGCATTCACAATCACATGATTTACTTGATATTATGAATACTCATCTATTATCATGGTATATACATGGGTTTCATGATAATTTTTGTGTATTTAAATGTTACACAAGACCATATTATAAGGTGTGTAAATCTTTATAATCATTTAAGAGAGTATTTATGTGCAAAACATCACAAGAAGATATAATGGTTCTCCATGAGCTTCATACCTTCATGATATATAGTGTTGGAAAAAAATTATACAAAAATATTGTCATCATATTTGTTCAACAAAAAATTAGAAGTGATACCACATGCATAGTGGTAGTGTTGCAAGAATTAGAATATTATGGAGTTGTTCATTATTTGAAAAAAAAGAGAATTATGAACATGGTAATGTTCATGAATGTGTGAGTGTGAATCTATTAATCAAACTATATTACTTTGTGTGGTGTTAAGACTATTGATATTACCCAAAGAGGGTTTCCAAAACAATAATGACATTACATGTATATTGATATGAAAAAGAGAAGGTTGTATAATATTTTCATGATGATGAGTATTCCATGAATGAATTGATATTCATATAAATGTATAATTTATACCATGAATTTAGGAATAAAACATGATGTTCACTTTTTTAATTATTTATAGTTATATAATTTCTATTTCCGTAGCCAAATTGACATCTTTTAGTAATGTGGAGATAAAGACTAATTGTAGTTTGTTAAGGAACATTTAGTTGTTCATTATGATTTTCCATTTAGAAAAAGTGGAATTGATGCCTTTTAATTAGTCAAAAGAGTGTACTAGGCTGAATTTCATAGAGTAATGTTTATTACATTTAGTGTAATTTGATGAATTTCTGTTGAAGTGAGTTGATACAGTATCATTTTTTCATAGTGGATTGGTAAGGAAATTAGTTTTAAGTTGAAGTTGTATATTGATGTCTGGGAGATCATCCTCATTGTTTTAGTGTATTTTTAGTGAACCTTGGTGGGACACTAGTAGAATTAACACTACTTGGATTCTAGTATAAGGAAAATTGGGGGATATTAGTATAATTTTGGAAATGGTTTATATATACCCTTATTGTTTTCAAGATTAGACTTGAATCAGAGACATGTAATTGTTGACTTATTTCTAGTGATTAATATGTGTCTCTATTCATCCAAAACATTGCATGGATTTAGTCACCCACATCCACGGTGACCACTATCAACATAATGTTCATCTTTCCACATTTATATTCTATCTTATATGTGTCATCACTTTTCTTTTTTTTATCAATAAGATATATTCAATCTACCTTTTGTAATGCTCTCAATTTAATAGGGGTTAAATTTTAATGAAAATAAATTAGTAAAACTTATGTACACTAATTAAAACTCTGCCGCTCTTAGTGCAATTTCATGATTTTTTTGTTACTTAAAAGTATACATAATTTAGTTTTTATAAATATTGTTATTATAAGGAATATAATATATATTTATTTAACCTAATATAACTCACATTGATCAATATTCCTTGTACAATTCCTTTTAAATGATACAATACATGCTGGAATTTTTTAAATTGGAAACAGAAAACAAATTTGGATTGACTAGATTATCATAATAGTCTTAATGGATATATTTAGTTCATATTTAAATAAAACAAATCCATAAAAGGGATGTTGAAAAAAGGATAAAGGGTTTCTCATAATTTTGGTGCTTAATAACTTCTATTTTCACGACACAAAATCAAGAAAATGGTGGTTGATGGTGAAGTTGCTCTTGGAACATATGATATTTTTCAACAAGGGTGAACACATTTGAAGGGGGGAATAAGAAATAAAAATCAAGGGTTTTTTAGTTGGATAGGTCCATTTTTAAATGAAATATATGAATTGTGGGATGATCAAACAGGTGGAAATAATTGATCAAACAAGCATGATATAAATGTGCATTTTAAAGGGGGTAAATAGTACATGGATAGTCATAATCCCATATCGAATGATTGATGGATTGAATTAACTTAAATTATTAACTCATATTATAAAGTCAGGAGATCCGAGTAATGAGGTCCACTCCTAATCCTCTATGGGTGTCAACCCATGCCAACTACTTCTGATGTCATGTCACCCCGCCTGGCGGCGGCACAACCATGCACACATGCTCTCCAGCCTGTGATTTTTTTAATCTGCTTGACCTTTACAGGCTAGTCAAGTGACATTATTTCCCATCTATGTAGTGGTTTCACAAGTTCATTAGTTTCCATATATGTTTTCTTATTTTTCAATATTATTATGTACATTTTTAAATTAAACAATATTAATTAAAATAAATACTAAATAGTAATATAATTCATACTTTCAAGAAAAGTTTAAATTAATTATATGAAATTAAAATTATTATATTTATATTATGTTTCATATTCATTATTTAATAAAAAATTATCAAGATTATAATAATATCAATTTTCTAAAATATTTTTACTAACATAAAAAAATTAAAATTAACTAAAGAATTAAATTATTATAAAATTAAAATAATGATTTTAAATCTAGGGTTTTTATCTTGTTAAAATAAATGTACATAGATTAAACACTTTTATATTCTATAGAGAGTAAATTTCAATAGAATATAAAGTACATCAAAGGAAAAATGTACATGGTCCACATTATTATTTTAGTATTTAATTTAGTTTAATATTCATTTAGTATATATGAAATATTAGATTAATAATCATAATTTAAAATATTTTCCTAAAAAGTATCCTTAAATACATTTTTTCAACAAATTCAATTTAAAATTAGATGAATTTAACATTTTCAAAAAAGGGATTTCATATAAAGTAATATATATATATATATATATATAATTAGAAAATATTTAGTTTTTAATGAAAATATTAAAAACATGGGTTGTTGAAAACTATAAATTGTATATAGAAATAAAGGTAATTAAAATATATTTTTTCCTGTTTTAAGAAAATATATTTATTTAAAGAGTAAATATATTGAAATATTTTCCTTAAAATATTCCTAAAAAATACTATATCTTGATAAAATAAATGTAATATTTTATAATTTAAATATTTTAGCAAATCATATATCCCAAATATATAGGAAAAGCATTCAGTTTTGTTGAATATATTTATATTAAAACCTAAAATAATTTATTTAAATTAAAACTAAATCAATTTAATGAATTTAATTTTAAAGAATAATACACTTAAGTTTCATTGAATCTAAAGTATTATCCCTTTTGGATATTAAATCTTCACAATATTATTCACTTATTAATCAAGGTTGTATTACTCCCTCATAGATTTTTTCAATTCTTATGTTTCCTTGTCATCAATATGGTTTTTCTAAAAAACCATTACAAGGTGAATCACATTATTCTGCAACATTATCTCTCTATTATCATGAATATGAGAAGTTAGTTCCTCATAATAATGTTTCTCTTATATAAAGTCAATAATAGGGATAAAAACTTGAGATTAATCCAAAACATAATTGCATTACATTGAAAAATTTAACACATTGTGAACTTGGGATAATTTCCATGGAATGATCACTTGTTAGGTGATCATGTCTTACTCAAATTATATCTTCATTGAGGTGTTACATATAAATCACAAAAATATATATACGAAGTGTATATTTCTGATCCATATCCATTCTTTTGATAAAATAATACTATTAAAATTATAGTTTTATTTCATTTCACAAAAAAAATATTTATGAATTCCAACATTAATTCATCATTTCCTTTAATCCTTAAATTCTATGAAGATTATTTTAAATAATGGTATGAGAACAAAATACTCAGTAATGGATATAAACAGAAAGAAAACATATTAGTCGAGTGAAAAATGTTAAAATTAATGAAATGTTTTACATTTTTATAAATTCCATTTGAGAGAAACAAAAAAAATTCATTTTCCCATGAAACACATACACTATTTTTCTCTAAAAATTAATTTAAAACCAATAGAATGAAAATTAAATCCTTTTATACAACTAATAGAATAATATTAATAACCAATTTTGAACCCATTTTAGGAATAAATAATTCCAAGGTAAATCCATAGGATAACCACCAGGTAACTCCCTCCTTTCTAGATAAGATACGGTACATTACCAAATACATTGGATAACTATCTATATGATCCCCTCTTATAAGCTATAAAGGGCTCACCCAATTTTTTCTAGTAATACCTATCTTATGAGATATATCGGGCCCACCTGGTGAAATCTGGGTGAATCCATTGTATAATCTATATTAGGCTCACCCAAAACTATCTGGGCACACACTTTTCTCATATTTTTTTCATGTACTAGATAAATCATTAAATTCTTTCACTTTTTAATGATAAAAATATTAAAAAATCTCTTAAATTTTATGTAATTGTCTTTCGAATATCTAAATACTATTTTATTATAAAAAGACCATTTTCAATTCCAAAATAACATTTTCTTTTCTAAATCCATTTTAAATTAAAAAATACCCATAAAAAGGATTTTTCATAGAAGAAAAACAAAATTATTTCAAAATAATGAAGACATAAAATAATGTTTATGGTGGAGGGAAATTCTTTTTCACCGTATAGGTTAAAGGAAAAGATTTTTTTGTTTAATAATGACATTCATAAATTACTTTAAAAAAGATTCATTTTTGAAATATTATTAAAGAAATATATAAATTTCTGTTATAAAAATATCATTTACATATAATTACATCCATAAAACTATTTTAAAAATATTTATATGGAATAAAAAGTATTTGGTAGGAAAACATTAAAAGATTATTTTTTTAAAAGAAAAGGAAATTACAACTTTGGAAGAATTTGACAAGTATTCCTAAAGAAAGATTAACATTAAATAAATCATTAAATATAATTATAATAGACAAATCAATGATCCCAAATTTAAAATGGTCAATATATACCCCTCATAAAATGATATATGTGAACAATATCAATATATACCTCAGTGAAAGTAAAATTATATTAATTCCCTTACATCAAACTCAATTCATCATATAGATTCTTTATTATCCAAAATAATAAACATGTGATAATTATTTAATGTACTCAGAAATTTATTCCATGTTTATTATTCCATTTATAACACTTTTTACCATATTATATAAAACAATTGAATCAATTATGTTTACATCATATGTTTTGAGAATATTTATAATATATGTGAAAAATGACTTTGATTAGTTTAATATGGTTCAAGTGGTCATCATTCAACATATATAAAATAATAATAATGATATAAATACCATTTATGTAAGTTAATTATACTATTAATACAAATATTGAAATATGGTAAGAAAAAATTAACAACATTAAAATCAAGGAGTTCCAACAATTGAATAAAACAAGAAAGCACAGAGTAAGAAACATTAATCATAGTGGAACCCCACATAATTTTGGAAAATAATTTATTTTAAATCTAAATCATGACAACTTATTTTCTAACATACAAGGTTTTACCTAGGACATTCATGATCACTACCAAAACATTAGGATTATATCCATTACTTAGACCTATACCTAGGGATTCTAGTAAATGTTTTCGATCTCTAATATCAAAATTTTGATCAAACCTAATTTAAAACCTAATATAATGTCCCAAACCTATTATACAAAAATATAACATCTATTATAAGAAAATTCAATACCTAACAATACAATCAACCCCTAAACTGTATTGATTTCTAGTCTGTTGAGATAAAAAATATAATATTCTTATTTTATGAAACATATTCCACATATACCACAAATATATTCTCATATATCACTACCCATAGGAAGACCCTACATAAACCTTTATTCACAACAAGGGAAAAAACATAGGTAATGGTGAGATAATATGCTCAGTGAGGGTAAACTTATGTGTCATAAATCCAACATCATATGAAAGTAAAAGATCATAATAATGGGATAACATCTCGAACATAACCTATGATGTTTATACACAACCTATCATATATCATAAACTTGAGTAATTGAATAACACATTATCATTTCACAAAAATTAGACCCCAAGATTAATAAATCATTACAAATCAATCATAAATTATAATCTTATGTCAAAAAAGTGTGGCACCATCATAAAAAAACCATTTCATATGTCTTGGATAACTACCTTGACTAACAACATAGTGTATTAGGATGCATAGGTTTCCCATCGTGAATCAGGATGCACCTATTTCACACAGTGGATTAGGATACACCTCTTTAATATTATGAATTATGATGAAACAATTTACCACATTAAATAAAGAATATCAACTTGTTTATCATTGTTATCTCATTAGATATAAATCATTAAATAGTGAATTTCAAGGAGATATATGTCACACCCATAATATAAAGAAATAGATTCATATGTGATTCACATGATCATAAGTAAATCTTTAATTAGAACCCCTAAATGGTTTTATAAACATTTCATCAAAATATAACTCAAGGAAAAGAAACAGGGCTTATAAACATCTTTCCATCGAAAACAGAATCCCTAAAAACAAATAATAAAGATGGAATCCATGTATCATATCCATAGTAAATCATAAGTAACATAAAATAGTTTTCTATTATATGGAATATTTTATATAATTATTACTTGGAATAATTCATGAGGAAAATAAATTTTTTTTTAAAATCACTTTTATTTTAAAAAGATGTTAACATATAATTGAAAATTTTTATTCGAAAATAACCGTGTAAAATTGTAAAATAAGACTAAAATCAATGTGTAATAATTTTAGTTTTAAACTACTCTCATTATATATAAGTTAAAAAACATTCCTTCCAATTTTTTCGAGAAACTAAAAAATAACCTCATTTAGAAATAAAATAAAATGATTCCTCTAAAACCGTTATATAAAAATTAAAACATGGATAATAAATTATTTAAAAATCATATAATAATAATAATAACATTTTTTTTCTAAAAAATGAATATGGAAGATAAAATATTCACCAATTAACAAAAATTCATAATCAATCTTTAATAATGTTGAGATTGTGAAAGAATATTTTACTACTTAAAAACATTGGAATCATAAGCCCTATTAAATAAATAAATTAAAAAGAAACAATAAATACCCTGAATATTATGATATACATTTTATATAATAAAAAATACTCAATATATATCACTAAAATATATAAGAGTTGAATAAGGTTTATGCCTCACATAAGTAAAAGAGAGATGAGAAACCCTTACCTCATTTCTTGCCTTTCCTAATTTACATTAAAAATTATTTCTTAATAAATATTGATTTAAAATAAAACTTTTCAACAACAATACATCTATAATATCATCTATGACATATTAATAATATCTAATCACCTATTTATTAATAATTTGTTATTAAAATAACTACTATTGATGACAACTGATTCGTTTTCGATGCATGTTTTGATTTGGTAGTCCTGGTCCTTGTACATTGATCTCGGTCTCAAAATTTCCATAATATTAATCATGGCATAAAAATCATATATATTTTTTCTATAAATATTAATACTTATTTATAAAAACTATAGATATAAAAATTAACTACCCATTTTTTTACTATTAAATTGATTGAATTGTAAATAATAATATACCTTTCCAAATTCAAATATTTTTCATATATATCATATATATTCATAACATTTATCCTTATTACTATCCATATGAAATATAAATTATAAAATAATCAAGTCATATCATGTAGATGGTATAGTATATGTACACATAAGGTATGTTATCATTTTAAAAAAATTTGATGTTAAAATGGCTAGCATGGAATTATAATTGCATACCTATAATATTTCAATTAATTTCACATGTAAATAGTTATCCCATAATAATTCCCAACCATAAAATAAGGTTATAAAAAATTGTTTTTATCACTTTATGGATAGTATAAGTTGTACATATTCATGAGTGATATATTCAATTATTATTTGATGGGAAATATTGTATATATGGTGTTTTAATAGTAATAATAGAATTTAAGAGTATTTATGACACTTAATTAATGATTTTATGATAAATATACAAGATTTAACCGAGAATAATTAAATCTATAAAACCAATTTCATCGGTTATAGTGATTACCACTCTTCATAATACCTCATTTAGATTTCCTCTAAAGGGAACTATGTATTATCATTTCAGAATAAAAAACTACTAAAATTTATGTTGTTAAGTGGATAAAATAATTTGGTAGATTAATGTCATTCTAGAAGGATCAAATTGGTGTAAATATGTTAAGGATGAGGTTTCCTTTTATCAATGAGGTGAATGGTACAATTGAAATTAATCAAATGATTAAATTATAATAAATTCTATATCAGTACAGATACCACAAAATTTTGATTGATTCAAATATGAGTTTACATTGGGTCGTAATCCCATAAATACATATATTTTAGAAATTTTTATGTGTACTTTTAAACCTTATAATTTTTATTAAATCTCTTTTATTTTTTTATAATTTTAACTTTGGAACTACTATTTATAATATTAAAAGGTTTTAATTAATAATTATATAGTGTCTATCACACCCGATATTTTTTTCATTTCTAATGTTTAATTCGGTTAATAAGAAATCTTGATCGATTTAATAGTTATGTGTGAGATTAATTTTTGGTTTAAAACTTCCATATATGTATAATCATCTTACCATGTGTTCCCCATATCTTTTTTGGGTGTTTTGGAGAATATGGTGGTAACTTCATGATTTTGGCCAATCGTGAGCTCATTATCATATTTAGAAACCAATTTTTTTTTTATAAAACCTTCATTTTTCAAAAATTTTCACTCATTAAACTTCTCACATGTTTCCCACTAATATATTAAAACAACCATATCCTTTTTAAACCCTTAAAAATTCATAAGCATGGTGAATTTCTATTATTTATTTAGGTATTTGGCCAGCCCATGGGCTCATTTCTAGATTTAAAAAAAATTATAATATATATTATTCATTTTTATATAATTTTCATATCTTCCACCTTCTATTACAGTACCATAACCCAAGGATCACCCCCCCCCCCCATGTTCCATTTTATCACTTTGGATATCATTTTAGTCAAAAATTAGGGAAAATCGTCTCAATGGTTCTCAAATCATCCAGATTTACCTAAAATATTTTTTTTATCATTCATAAATCATTAAATTAGTTCTCTTTTGGCCACAAATATTATTGTAATAGTTATTAAAAACCTTTTCAGCCTCTCCAAGGAGTTTCAAGCCATTTCCATTCCTTTATGGGGGCATATCTAAGGGAAGATGAAGTGTCTTCTGGTCTCCAAGGTGAGATTCCTTCTAATTTCTCCTCTATCTTCTTCATGCATTCATTATTTATTGGTTTTTTATTATCTTCTAGTAATTATAGATCTAGGTTTTTGATGTCCCATGTTTTTTTATGGGGGTTCTATTCGTTTGGGGCTGTTCGTCGTAGGTATAGTGATTATAAATCCTTGAACGGTGATATCGGGTGTGCGTTTCCATACTCCAAGGTTTTAAGGTAGGATATCCCTCTCAAATTACATTATATTTTACTTTTCATCATTTTATTATTTTTCTCCCATGATATATATGGTTCTGATTGTTGTTCCTCTATTGGATATTTTACTGGGTGTGCAAAACAGTTGTTTAAACCTTGTTTTGTGAAAGGTAGTGTTGTTTTGTCATAAAAGTGCACACCAAGTGTTTGTTTAAATGTTACATTACCTTTTGCACATATTTTTTGATTTTTCTAACCTGTTTTATGGTATTTGGAACATTTTTTAGTATCTTGAATAAAATATGGCATGAAATTGGTGTTTTATTGCTTGTCAAGTGCTTAAAATAAATTGTTTTGTTTAAAAGTCCATGTCAAGTGTTCGGTAAATTTCCCGGTTGGATTTTATGTTTTAAGTGTGATTTTAAAATATTAATTTTGGATTTATAAATTCATTGGATGCATAAAATATGGTATTTTTGGTTCTTTATATGGATTTACAATGTGGATTTGGTTTTAGAAACAAATGAGTTTTGGTTTACAACATGTTTTGGCCTGAGTTGCCAGAAAATTGCCTCTTTCGTATCCTTATAAAAATGGTTGTGTTATGAATATGTATCCTGAGTGTTTTAAGGGATTTATGAAAGTGTTTTTATACTATATATGGTGTGTATAAACCTACTTAATATAATTTAACAGCTTACCTTTGTTCAATATTAGTTTTGAGAAAGGCTTCATGGCCTGTTTGGCATTTTTTTTCTTGTAGAAATGGTTTCCAAGTGTATTTAATGTTCTATATTTTGGGTCCATTTTATGGTGCATGAAATTGATTTACTAATTTGTTTTGGGGCTACCAAATCTGGGTTGATATTTTATTTATGGGTTTTTGGCCTTGAAAATGAATTTTGGGATGGATTTTATCTGCAAAGCCTTTTTAAACTATTTGAAATTGTTTTATGAATCTTTTAATTGATTTATTGATCCGTGAAAGAAATGTGAAGCTTTTTTGTGGGATTATTGTGTATTTATGTTTTGGGAATTTAATTTTCAGTTGGAAAGCTTATTTTATAATATGTGTAACTTGATTGAGTACTTTTGGGAATTTTGGGTATCTGGGAGCGAGGACGTGTACTAGTATGCTATTGATCACATGGGGTTTGGCCCCTATTTGACATAAAAAGTTTGATGGTGACAAAAATAACTAAAAAATGATGTGTTTCATATTGGGGTACCACTGGGTTAGGGGTATTCTACATACTAGTGGATCGTGTTCTTGAAAACAGATATTTATTATAGTTACATTCACCGAGATACAAGGTTTCGGGGCTCACAATTAACTAGTGCCAAGGGGTGTTCCCGTGACATGTGCTAATAGGATATTTTGTACTCACTGTTGGATTATAGTGTGCTTATTTGGTAAATTCAGAACCATTTGTGTCTTATTTTAATGTTTACTTTCATTAATGCACCCCTCTTGAAAACTATTTTCATTTTAAAGTTGGACCTCTTTGAAAAAATGTTACTAGCATTCTTGTTTATAAAACATGCATGTTTTTGTCAGATAATTATTATATCATGGAAACTCATTTAAAGAAAATACTTTTATATCTTGTATTTAAAACATGAAATTGTTGTTTCCTTTATTTTAAATAATGTTCATTGGGAATATAATATTAGGATAACCTATTGATTTTTAATACTCACGCCTATAGCCTTATTTTGTTTTTATCACTTTTGCAGGTTTCTGCTTGTGTTTGATCAATTTTGGAGACATGTTATCATTGTGTTGGAGAGTGACCAGTGGGGTCACATGTAATTATTTGGTTGTGAGGTTTGGTTAGTTGAGTTGTTGGTTTGGTTGTACATTCAGTTTCTTGTACAAATAATGTTTAGTTCAATTTTCTATGTAAATGTATTTTGGGATATTTTTTTCTGGTATTTGTTGGATTGTTTATATTTGGGATAAATATTACTCTTGTGTACTCTATTGATGCCCTCGGTGCTTGTCTTAATCCCTGGAGGATCGGGAATGCCTCTCAGGGCTTGTCATAGGCTAGCCTGGGTGACTGGTTTAAGGTCGACTTGGGCTGGTTCGTGACAAAATGGTATCAAAGGAGGTCGAATCATAGCAGAACCTTTTTTTTTCAAGAACCCTTTTTATTTGGGGGATGTCAAGATAGGTGGAGTAGTATTTTTGGAACATTAGGGGTAATCTTGGGAAGAGCTGTGTGAACTCTTTCTCATTCTAATCCTCAGGTTTCTATAGGATGTCTGGTTTTATTACTGTCCTTTGATCTTGTGGATTGTTTAGTGTTGAGATATGACAAGGGTTGTCTGATTAATGGCCTCTGTGAGCTCACCAGGCTTAGAAAGCCATGTGATGCTAAGGAATGTTCCTAATATGTCCCTCTATGTTTGTTTTGTGTTTGAATTATTTCTGCCAACAATATGGTCATGTCACCCCCTGACACAAGTTCCCAATTGTCGGTCTCTTGGTCCTTTATTAAATTATGTTTTTTTTAATCCTTGTGTGGGAATTGTGGAAATGGGATTTAAAATGAGGATTTGATTTTAAAAAAATTTAAAATGTGTTTTGAAAATTAAAAATAAAAATGGTATTGGAAGATTATGAGTTTTTGAAAGAAAAATTTTAAGAGGAAGTAGAAATGATTTAATTGGATTAGATTATACCTAATATAAACATATCGTTGGTTAGAGTAAAATGTTTTGAATGTGTGAATAATTATAGGGTAATTCAGAATATTTATTTAAAATGTGGTGTTTTTTAATGTTGAAAAGTGTTTTTATATGATAAATTGTCTTAGAGCGGTTGGTGTTCTCTTAGAAAGGGTATTAGTCTCAATGTCCATCGTATTCTGAAGAGATACCTTGCTGAATTTTGGAAAATCGGAAGGGGTTTTTTGGAGTATGTGGGTAGTTTTGAAAGTTGTAAAAATGAAAAGGTGTGGGTTTTTATGAAAATGGTTTTTGATGAAGTGTTGTTTGTTTTGTGAATTCTCAAAAGTGTTCATACTTGGTGTTTAGTGAGCCTCTGTAAGGTAGATGTTTTTTGGAATGATGTAATTTTGTTTTAGCCTTGGGTGATTTCATGTGTGCTCACATGCATGGATGTTTTGATACCTATATGGATGGCCTATATGGAATGGTGGTTGGGTTCCTAGGGTGGCATGGAAATGTGAATGTGAGTGATACTTGATGAAACAACATTGGTTAATGTGGAAATACACAATGTCAGGTTGTTTTTTTCAATAGTGTTTTGAGTTGAAACATAATGGAATTTGTTTATAAACTGAGGGTTATATGGACAGTTTTTTCTACATCTTAGAAGAGTTTTTTATTCAATATTATTCCTTGTGGTAGAGAATTCATATTATTTTTTGTGTTGTGAGATGGGATCTTGTTGGTTTCTCAGTTTTGGAGTAATGTTTGGTTGGTTTTTAAATATGTGTTGGAAGTTGTGATGTGGACATGGAGAGATCACCATTAAAAAACCTTTTGATTGATCAACCTAGTGATTCATTTCAAATGTCAAATCCACCTCTTCGGAGAATTCCTATTCCAGTTTTTCATAATAGAGAGTTTTTAGGATACATTTAAAGTGCTTTCAGGTTGTAATAATTCATTTGGACAAAGCAGTTCTGTTCGGTGAGGTTGGTGTGTTTCCTCGTAGTCTAATTCCATTATATTCCTCATTCTGAGTGAGAGATAATTGTGATATATATATATATATGAGTACCAATTTATATGAAGGTTTCTTGTATATAATGTGAGTTTTTTTGACTGGTGTGATCCTTATAACCTGACTACGATGCAGCAGATGCGTCCCGAATCAGGGCTCCAGCCATAGGCATCAATGTGAAGCTTTTCATGTAGTTTTAAAATTGCCAGAGGTGTTGAGAGCATGACTGGGATCCTTCCTCCACCATTTTAGTAATGTATTATCTACTCTATTATGGGTCCTCAACACTATGAATTTCCTCTTGTCATGACGAGCATGGTGTTCTTACCGCTCAAATAGTGTATATAGTTATGCCTTCATGGATGTGGGTTTCTAATCAATTCTCCTATCTGAACCACCTATGTAAATCTGGTGCAGTATTGTTTTTTCAAATTTCTAGGTGTGTGTGTTTGATAGTTACTTTATTTATGTTTTGTTTTCAATGTCCTAATTATAGGGTCCCCTTCCCTCCCCACCTTAAGTTGTAGAGGTCTGGATTTGTGACAAAAGTGTTTACCCAATTCTAGTCCCCTCTGTTTGGGAGTGGGATGTTTAGATATTCATGTTGTAACCTTATTTATATTTGTTTTTAGGTTTTTGGGGGAGGGTTTAGTGGTTTTTTTGGGTGATCCCCAATTCTAGTTTATTTTGAATTATTTTTTCATTCCTAGTTGGTCTTTAATGGTGGAGATACCCACTACAGGTCTTGAAGATCCTTCCAATAAGGATTTTTCAGTTGGTAGCTTTGTTTTAATAGTGGGGTGCCCATTCCAGCCTCCCCCACCAATTCATTTGATTTCATGAGTGAAATTTTTTTTGGATGATCACTGGTTTCATTGGGAGAAGCCCCAACAATCTGGTTGTTGGATTGGTTGTGGAGGCAATTGCTTGATCTTTCTGTTGATTCTTAGGAAGTGGTTGTGAGTTGGTTTTTTGTTTTGGGAAGAGGATTAAGTTCTGTTGATGTTAAATGATATTTCATTGGATTTAGTGGTTAGATAATCTTGATAATTAATCCTTAGTTATTGTTCTAGTAGATGTAAAGTGTTATAGATTTTTGGGGTAGTAAATCATTAATGGTGGGGAGAATTGTCACATCTGGTTTTTTCTTTCTTTTCTTGTCTTGGTTTTGATCTGGTTCATTGGAAATACAAATCTATTTCAGGGGTTTTGGGTGAGATTAATTATGAGTTTTTAACTATAATATATATTTCTAACCATCCAACAATGGGTTTCCCATACCTTGTTTGGTAATTTTGGAGAATAGGGTGGTCAATTCATGATTTGGGCCAATCGTGAGCGCATTTCACGATTTCCAATACAAATTTGTTTCTTTTATAAATCCTTCATTTTTCAGAAATTTTGACACTTTAAACATCCCAATTTTCATCCAATGACATATGAAAACCACAATTTCCTTTTATACCCCTTATAAATTCATAGGAATGGTGAATTTTTTATATTCATTCCGGTATTGGGCTATCCCGGGGGCCCATTTCCTATTTTTTAAAAATAAATTGTTTCTATTATATATATATTTTTTCTTTTTCTACAATTTTCAGTAATTAGAGATCCCACTCGAGTCCAAGAAGCCTAGGAGAACCCCCATTTTCTATTTTATCTCTTTGTATCTCATAGCAGTCACAGATTAGGCAAAACATTATCAATGGTTCTTAAATCATCTATATTTTCCAGTGGTACTTTTTCTCATTCATAAATCATTCAACTTTTTCTCCTTTTTCCATAGGTATTGTTACCACGGTTCTTCCAAACTTTATTATCCTCTCCAAGGAGTTTCAACCCATTCCCTTTCATCTAAGGGTGCATATCTAAGGAATGCGAAAGAGTTTTCTCATTTCTATGTCCTTCTCATTTCTCCTCCCTCTTCATCTAACTTCCATTATTTCATGGTTTTATATTTCCCACTAGAAATGAAAGTCCTAGGGTTCTTTTATACCATGTTTTTTTGGGTTTTTTGTTCATTTGGGTCTTATTGTAATTGGTTTTCTGTTTATAAACCCTCAGATGTTGATATCGGGTGTGCAATTCCATTACGCCAAGGATTTGAGGTTGGATATCCCTTTTACATTCTATTATCAGTTATATTTCATCATTTTCTCATTTTTATCACCTGATATATATTTTTTTTCTTCTTTTTTATCATTTAGATAATTTTCTTGGTGTGAAAAACAGTTGTTTAAGCCATGTTTTGTGAAAATTAGTGTTTGTTTATCATAAAAGTGCACACCAAGTGTTTGTTTAAATGTTATGAAATCTTTTTCACCTTGTTTGTGAGATTTAGAACCTGTTTATGATATTTTTTACATCTTTTGGTAGATTGAATAAAATATGGCATTCAATTGGTGTTTTATACCTTGTCATGTTCTTAAGATATATTGTTTTGTTTAAAAGTGCATGACATGTGTTCGGTAAATTGCTTGATTGGATTTTATGTGATAAGTGTGATATAAAAATTAATTTTTGGGATTTATAAATGCTTTGGAAGAATTGAATATGGTATTTCTGGGTCCTTCTATGTCTTTACAATGTGGATTTGTTTTATAAACAAATAGGTTTTGGTTGACAATATGTTTTGGCCCGAGTTTTCGGAAAATGGCCCATATCATATACTATTGAAAATGGTTGTGTTTTGAATATGTAACCTGAGTGTTTTAAGGGATTTATGAAAGTATTTTTTTTCATTAAATGGTTTTTATATAACTCTTTTATAAAATTTAAATCAATACCTTTGTGAAATGTTAGTTTTGAGAAAGGCTAAGAGGCTTGCTTGGTATTTTTCTTTCTTTTAAAAATTGTTTCCAAGTGTAATTCATGTTATATCTTTTATATCCATTTTATAGTCCATGAAATTTATTTATTAATTGGTTTGGGGGTGGAAAAATCTGGTTTAGTATGGTATTTATGTGTTTTTTACTTAAAAGATCATTTTTAATGGATTTTATGTGCAAAATCTTATTGCACTCTATAAAATTGTGTTTTGAAAATTTTTAGTGGTTTATTGATTCGTGAAAAAAATGTGATGCATGTTTGTGGTCTGTTTGTGTGTTTATAGTTTGGTAATTGAATTTTCATGTGAAATTTGTATTATATAACATGTGTAACTTTATTGAGCAATAAAAAGAATCCCTAGTATCTAGGTGGGTGGACGTGTATAGGTATGCAAGTGATCATGTGGGCATTGGCCCATGTTTCACATTGAAAGATTAATGACGAAAAAAAACTAAACAAACAAGATGATGTTGTTAGAGTAGAACTAGGTTATGGGTATTCTTCCTACTAGTGGCATGGGTTCATTACGACTAATATTTATTATAGTTACCTTCACCGAGATACGAGGTACCTAGGGCTCACAACTAACTAGCTCCAAGGGGCGTTCCCATGACTAGGGATCAATGGATATTTTGTACTCACCATCAGTATACGGAGTGCATATTTGGTATATTTAGTAGCATGTGTGTTGTATTTAAATTTTTTCCTTATCATCCCTCGTGAACACTATGATCGTTTTGAATTTTCACCTCTTTGAAAAATTGTTACCAGCTTTCTTCATTATAAAAAATGCAAGTTTTTGTCTGATAATTATTATAGCATGGAACATAATTGGAAGAACATAATTTTTTATCTTGTATTTAAAATATATAATTTATGATTCCTCTATTTTAAATGAATTTCATTAGGAATAAAATATCAGGATAACCTACTGAGTTTTAATACTCACTTCTGTAGTCTTATTCTATTTTAGCCCTTGTGTATGCTTCAGCTAGAGTTTGATCAATGTAGGAGACATGTGATTGTTATGTTGGAGAGTGAAAAACATGGTCACATAGAGTTATTTGGTAATCAGGTCTGGTAGGTTGAGTTGTTGGTTTAGTTGTATTTTCAGTTTCTTGTACAAATAATGTTTTGTACAAAATTTTATGTTAATGTATTTTGGGTAGTCCGATTCTTTCTGATGTTTTATGCATTGTTGGTATTTGGGAGAAATAGTTACCTAGTGTACTCTATTTATGAACTCATTTATTTTCACCATCCCAGGAGGATAGGGAACGCCTCTCTGGAATTGTCGCGGGCTGGCCTAGGTGAGCTGTTCAGGGTCGACTCAAGCTGGTTCATGACCATTTCAATTGGACCATAATTGAAAACATTTATGGAAATTTAGGCCTCATATAATAAATTTTTTATTTTTAAATATTTGTATGATATTTAAATAATATAGTAACTTATTATTATGCTAAAATATCATTATTGTTAATTTTGAAACTATTCAATACTTTTATTTTAAAAATATCAATAAAAAATGTAAAATTGGAATAAAATATTTATTATATCCAAAAAACTTCATGGGTATCTATATAATTCATGTATCACATTAAATATCTCACAATACAATAATTTAAATATTTTTAATATAGATTATTTTATTTTCATTAATTGAATAATCAATGCTTCAGCATTATGTAATCATTTAAGGAAACTAGTATTTCACAAAAAATTAAAAATAAATTACCATGATGTTTTTTAATATCTTAATCATCATATTATAATTTATAGTTGATCATATCCTCTAGATGATGCCATATAAAAAATATTACACTTACCAAAACAAGATTGTGACATGTTTTTCTTTGCAAAAAACTATAATGGTCATAATCTCATACAAGTGGACAAAATTGGTTATAAATTACACATTTCTATGATTTTAATTTGATATCCTCATGAAAAAAATGTATACATCTTTTGGGGTCATTTGACAGTTCATATCATTTTATTTTAACTTAAAATGCCTGATTTACCCTTTACTAGTGTAAAAAAATGACCACAATTATTATTCATAATGGCCCATAATAAAAGTGGACTCATTAGTAAATTTTTTCATTCAAATTATCAATATGTAATTATTTTTTCAATATTCAAGAAACTAAATTTTCAAATTTTAATTTAAAATGTACCCAAAAAACACAACAAGAATAATGTTTTTCAAGAAAAATCATTTTAAGTAAGAAAATGTTTTATAAAAAATCAAAAATAAAAATTGATTCTAATGAAAAAAATTGTATTACAAAAAATATAATAGAAATAATTTAACTTTGAATAAATTTTAAAACAAAATGTTAATTTGAAAATGGTTGATATTTAAATACACTTTTCAACAAATATCTATATATTTTACTATTCACTATAAAATTAATCTTTATAGATATGTACAAAAAAATTAACACTAATTTAATTTTTATATTATGATTTATTATAAAAATTTAGTTTTATAAAATAATTTTTTCAAATTTTAGAAATAATAATTATATTTATTTTCTCATAGAAAGTAATAATATATGTATTTTAAAGAAAGGATCTTTTTTATGAATGAAATGATTTAACTAAATATATAATATATTTTTATTAATACTTTACAAATAATTTTTTAATTTATATAAAAATTACATATATTTTATAATATATTTATTTTTATTATTGAGAACCAATTCAATGGTTGGGTTATAATAGATATGTTAAAATAATATTCTTTTAAAATTATATCAAAGTTCATTTAAACACGATGTTAGGTGTTGAGAAAAATGTCAAAGAAATAAAATTATTTAAAGAGAAATACTTCATAAAACCTCAAGGATTTATAGAAAAGCAGGGATAGCTTACCCATTTTACCAAAATTCATAACACTTTTCCATGGAGATACATTGAAAAACACAACATCACTTACCCTAAAAGAAACATTTTTCCTACAGTTATCCATAAAACCTTTCTTCCAGGTTTGAACCATAATCATATGTTTTCGAATAAACTAAACCTTCTCAGCCATATTCTATAACTAGTTTGGTCCTATCAACTTCCCCTCTCCTACTTCATCACAAAAAGATATCATCAGACACGTCTTTTAAACTAATGCCTCAAAAGGTTCTAGTTGTATTCTGGAATGAAAATTGTTATTAGAAGTAAACTAATACAAAGAAATATGATAATCCAAAAAACCTTAGTAATCCATTGAAAAACTATGAAAAATAACTTCCATATTTGGAATTATTTTATCAAACTAACATATTTTAAGGATAAAAATTATTGTAGTAATTTAATGAATTTCCCAATATCTTCTACATACCTTTACAAAAAAATTAAGTAAACAAAGGATCAGTGTTTTATTCAACAGATAGGTTAAATTCAGATTACATAACTGTATCATTTAGATATATTAAATAATTTTGATCCAATGACATATAATCTTGAATGGTTTGTTATTGTGGGTAATTAGTTAATTAATCAAAAATAAGGAAAATCACATTACAACATCATAATGTATTTAGAAATCCCATCAGATAATATATTGATAAAATTTTCCCATTTCCACTCTAATACTGAAAAGGATAAAATATTCCCTTTGTTAATTTTAAATATTCTTCAACCTTAATAGCTAGTGAATCATTTTATGTTAAATTCAAAAATTTATATTTTCATTATATTGCACCAATAAAACTCCCAATGGTCCATATGAAACTTATAGCTACATGGATGGACACAAAAATGTATGGATGATATTTAATGAAAAATTCTGCCATCAATTGGGAATCACATGGAATATGTAATCTTTTCCTAATTTTTTTAAAACCATATACAGGACCATTAAACTCATAAAACATACCATTATTAAAATATTCTAACCTTTCCTACATTTTATGATCTTAATTTTTATCTTACTTAATTATTTCTAACATATTAGATTACAAAAAATATATAACAAAACAAAGGTATTCCCTACATCTTCATATTATGAGAAAATTCCTCAAAACATTAACCAGTTGGTCATGTTCCAAATTTTACATGGTTAATATTGCATTATTTTTCAATCTAAACTCATCAGCCTCTTTGTTTTATTTTGTATTATTTTAATCGATCATTCCATTATAAGCCTTTAATTTTTCTATCCATCTACTTTGTATAATATTCAATTATTTAATAGAACATTTATACTAAATTCATTTTTATTAGTATATATTTTACACATTACTTCATATAAATTATTCCTCAAAATTTGTAATGAAAAACCAATATCAGTGAATACCAAATCAAGAATAGAAAAATTTATCTCATGATGATTCAAAAGAAAATAATAATAATAAATTCTCTAATAATTCTTTATTTGGGTAAAAATGAGTCCCATAAATATAATATCTATTTAGATGAAAAAATAATAATTTCTTTAAGGTAGGGAAAAAAATAAATCAGTAACCAATATTATTTTTTAGTTTATGAAAAACTAACATTATTCTTTTTTGAAATGAATTAAACTGCCTTTCGATTTTACATGGTTAATGGCTAAACAGATGAGAAATATTTTCAACAAATTCTGGTAGTACACTATTTAAACAAGATGAAAATGATGCTCTATAAATTTTTTAATCCTTGGTAAATCATGAAAAGGTAATCTATTAGTAGGGTAAAAAATCATCATTATAAATACTGTTTCTAAAGAATTGAATTTTTTCTTAAAAAAATTACACATAAAAATTTTTCCATATAGTTTATTTTCTTTTAGAGTTTTTAAAATTCTCCTTAGGTTTATTTTTTCCCTCCATAATTTAAGAATATAAAAAATATCCTCTATAATCAGAACCACAAAAATATAATGAAATCATGGAAAACTATATTCATAAGGTTCATAAATACAATAGTTTTATTTTATAACATAAGAGGCATAACCTCAAACTCATAATTCTCGTATCTAGTCTGAATCTTTATAATCAGATTGTCATCCTACTTCACCTTAATCTAATGTTACATAGACCTTGTGTTTATGGATTATTTTTTTCCATTATAACTTGCTTTTTAAATTCTATATCATGTTTTAAACATCTCACACAAATTTTAATATTTTCAAAACTTTTCCTTACATAAATAATTTAATCATTATTCATTATAACCGAGGTAGTATAAAACATAATAAGGGTGATCTAAAATTCATTATAAGGGTAAACATAAGAAGTAGAAATTGAATTTCATCAGTTAAAATATTAAAAGAATAAGGGTATCATGACATAAAAAATGTTTATGAGCATAAAATAAATATATTCATACACATAAAAACATAGATTGTCAATCTTAAAACAAATCATCAAGATTTATCAAATTAGAGACGTATAAAAATCAATAATCATGGGAAATTCGATTAAAATATTGATCAAAGGAATCATTAAAACACCATATTAATCATAAAAAATCTTATCGTCCTCTTAGAATATCATATTCATCACCAATTTTATATATGTATCTGAAATAACTAGCACATAGTAAAATCTATAGAAGAAAACCTCTAGTGAATCCCACCTTCTTTCCTCTAAATAAAAAAAGAACACTATCCAATGCGTTAAAGTACTATATAAGACCAGCCGTCATATAATCTATATAGTGATCACCTAGTCTTATCTAGGCTCACCCATTCAATTAACTATATTTGGCTCACCAGCGAGCTCTGATGGTTCTCAACCCGTCATAAATATTTACAATGAACCATAATATAAATAATGTATATAGATCATGAATATCATTATAAAACTCTTAAAATCCATTATTCATTTCATAAAATGATTAACAATCACAATTAATCTAGATAAAAAATCATTATGATGCCATTACTCAATATCTCCAGACAAAAAATAAGTAATATTAAGGGATTTGGACATTAAATAATCAATATACCTTTAAATTCATTCAATAAACTCTTCATAAATCTATAAATTTAACTTTTAGTGGCATCAAAGGATATCATCTTAGATGGGAAATTATTTTCAAATATCTAATGAAATAATTTTTAAGTAAAATATCATTTTTATTCTAAAAAAATTATTTATTATATAAAACATTGTCAAACATTAATGAAATAATAATATTTATAAAAAACTTTTAGATGTAAAAATTACTATTTAAAACATTGTGAATTCATTATGTTATAATAATCTACTTATGTTTTAAATGGTAAAAATATACATCATTTTCAATCATTTTATAAAGGGAACCATTGCAAACAATTTAATGAAAAATTAACAATATTACTTTCAAAATATTGTTAAATAATGTCAAAAATAAATATAAACTGAAATAGGAAATTTTTTATTTTATGAAAATGATGTTTTTTAGATCATTATAGAAAACATTGATATGGGGGAGAATGATAACAAATGTAAAATAAAATTCAAGATCAATATCATTTAGAAACGATATTTTTCATGTTTCTTTAAAAATTATGGGGGATATGTAAATTAAACCTATAAACCTCATTAATAAATTGACTATAAGTAAGGATTCCTAGTTCAAGAAAATAATATCATATTATTTCCACCAAAAGTCCCTTCAACATAAAAAATCCCAATACTAAATGACATTGTAAAAAAATGTCTTTTCCATTTTAGTAACTCTAAAATAGTATGGATCAGAAAATAAAAATAATAACATTAACCATTAAATATCATGAAAATTATTATATTAATGATATAAATTTTAAAAATATTAGTATATACACTTCATAAATTATTATAGGTTCATATCATAAACGTGTTTCTTAAAGAGGTAGAATGTCATATGATTGTCCCATACAAAGATCATTATATTGAATTTTTGATTTATTAAATATTTCAATTATGTGTATCAAATTTAAATAAATATAAAATAAAATTAAATAAAACATAATATAATACAATTTTATTACACAGAAACTCTTATAATATCAAAAACAATGATGGTGTAATATAACACAATGTAATGAAATTGAGATATAAATGTTTTTACTAATTTATAACATTAAAGTAAAATACCCTTGAATTAAATAATTATACTTGAATATAAATTTACTTGGATGATGAATTATTCAAGAATTTACATGTAAAAATGGTTATATATACACCATATAAATAAATTATGTGAATACAATTATATAATTTTACATTTTTAATTAATTATATATAAATAAATTCTTTTCTATAATTTAATTTAATATTTAGAAAGATAATTAGTTAAAACCATATCATGTGTTTTGAGGACATTAAGTTTATTATTTAAAAACAATTTTAATGTTTTAACTATGGAAAAAGTAGTAATATCTCCATAATATGAATAATAATAATCATGAACTCATTACTTTATTTAGAAATTAATTATACATTTAAAATAATCAAATAATATTTTTTAAGAAAAATTAACAATGTTAAAATCATTGAGATGGTAGTTCGTATATACCCATGAGTAATTTTTTTATTTTTTACGATCATTATGGAAATAATATAAGAATTATTATATCATTAAAAATGATAAAAACATCATAAAAATAATATAATTTCTCTAAATACATTTATATATATCATTCATCTGATATGGTGATGAAAAAATAATCACATCACCGTGTGAAGACCATTGTCCATGTGTTCACACCAATAGTATTATAATTCTTCAATCAAAGGAAATTTTAAAATTCAATGATATATTATTATTTATGAATAATAAATATTTCATTAATATCATAATTTTTTAATATATATCACAAATATTCAGTAGCAATATCATTACTAGCTTCCATGAAAAGAGTTACTAAAAATGAATAACATCACTCCGCGGGGTGGTAGTCTGCCATAAACATGAGCCACATTATAATATCCCACACAAAGTGTGTATTAATAAGGTATATATGATAAAATAATTAAATGTTAAAAATATGTTTTAAAAATAATATAAATTCCTAAAATACATCATTATAATATTCAATGAGATGTAATTAGTAAAAATTATTTGCATCAATTTTTGAGGTTGTAGTCCTCCATACACTTTAATGAGGGTTTTGTTTCCAATTCCATGAAAGAGAATGTGTATTTATTTTATTGAATTAAAATAATAATATATATTTTTTTAGTATATATTCATATTATTATTTTAGTATATTATATTAATATTTTATGGTGGTGGAAGTAGAAATAAAATTAAAATGCTTTGTTAAGAACAATACCGCCTCTTCTGATTTCTTACTTAGGTTAGCACCAAAATCATTATTAGTATTTATAAAAGATGATGAAATGGTCTCTTAATCATGGGTAAGGAATTATGTAATAAATATTGGTATTTAATGGCTTAATCAAAATGGTATTAAGGTGTGGACTAGGGAGGGCAGTGGTTGGCCATTTCATATGTTCAGTGAGTGCCACACCTATGATTTTTTAAATTTAAAATTGATACCCATATTTTTTCACAAGACATGAGGAACCAAAATGGACCATTTTAAATAAATTAAAAAAAAATAATTCTCAAATAGTCTATTAATTTTACTTTAAAAAGTTATTTATTTCATTTTATTACTTAATGTTTTAGTTTAACCCTAAAAAAATCTATTTTTCATTAATATAAATAAATTATTTTTACTGTTTCCTTTATTCATTATGATGGAAAATAATGTTTTAATTTTTATATAATATAAATTAGTTTTATTATAAATATAAAATCAATTATATGAAACTAAATAAATATAATTGGAATAATTTAATTTAATGTTAAACCCACATACATGACTAAAGTCTTATTTTTCAATATATCAATTTTTTATACGTAATATGACTTTTTATTAACTCTATAACATGTACTAATCATTGTATTAATATAAATTAATATTTATTAATATATTGTATATAAATTTCATTTAAATGACTCTTTTTGGGTGGTTATTTTAATTAAAAAAAATATATAATCACAAATCACATTAGAATAATTTTCACAATAAACATATTTTTAAAATGCAAAATAAAATTTTACTAAATTCCAAAATACGATTGATACAAAAGTAATTAATTGGATTAAATATAATTAAATAGTAATATACAACTTTAAATAAAATTAAATTCATAATCGTATTTATAAATTTCATAATTTATAGATACAAAATTGTCATTTTACTAAAATACTCTTTTTTATACTAATTAAAAACCAAATATTTTTTTGAAAAATATAAAAATTAAACCTATGTAAATTATTATATTTTTATTTTATAAAAATAATTTAATTTTATAAATACCTTTTATCAAATATATATCGAATAAACATATTATCTTTTCCCAAATGGAAATAAAAAAAAATTGTAGAAAACATATTTTTGATGAATACATTAAATTTACAAAAAACTGTTTAAATATATAATTGTAATTTTCAAATAAATTTATATTGATTGTGATATTTATAAATATTTAATAATGTAGTAAATAATATTCAAACCCACCAATTTAACTAGAAGATAATATTCCTCATATTTTAAACAATATTATTTAATAGTGCGTTTAAGATTGGTGATGTGTCTCTTATTTGTTGTCAAGTATAACATCTTTTCTTAAATTATCTGGGTGTTATATTCCCCCATTTAGTATAATGTTTCCTGAAATGTTTTACTCGAACTTGTTAATAATGGGTATCCGATTTTATTATACCATTTTTGAAGTAGCTCATCATAAAAAGGGTTTCCAAATCAACCGCATGTAAAGAGAGAGGGGGGATTGAAAAGGTCATGTACAATTTCATACTACATAGAATCCATATTGGATAATACTGGAGGGATGTTAATATATGAAATAGAGGAAAAAATAATTCCAAAATAATGATTGATAATGATAGATATAATTGATCACCAGAATGTGAATGGTCCCAGGAAAGTTATCGACCAAAAAATAATAACATAAATAATCTATTTCATCCTTTTAAAACATTAAAATATTTCAAATAATATTTTTAAATCTAGGTACTAAACCTGTTAGTGATTCTGAGGATTCTTGATCTTGAAATTAATTTAATAATAATATTTAAAATATTTTTATACCATGCATACACTATTTTTCAAAAATGATGTAATATCTCATAAATGGAGTCTTGAATAAAAATTATGTGACCACTGTTGAATTTAGAGTGTGTGATTTAGCCTAGGAAACCTAATGTTGGAAGGAATATAACATTTGGTAGAGTTTAATATTGGATGGTGTGTTTAACTATATAAATGCATAAAATTATATTTCTAATTAGATGACATAAATTTTTTTCCGAGATAAATATGTTTTCATGGAATCTTTTAAGGCTTAGTTACATTATACATGGATCATTAAGAGTAGGGTCCTCCTCCCTTTGTTAGATGATCAATATCCATCAATGAATGCTAACAATAACTAGGTGAGTCCAGGCATAGAAAATTCCATTGATCTTCCCATTATTGGAAAATTAATTATTCCAAGGCATTTGATCTGAAATTAGATAAGAATTACCATTTTTGGATTCTTCCATTATGATTAAAAGTTTGAACATAATAAAAACTGTATTACTTGATATGCATCTAAATAATTCATTCACATAATCCCCTATATCATTTTTCAATTTTTTATTTAATTTATGCCCATTGTGCCACATTTCTCATCCCAGATATACTAAATCCATTTTTGTTGGAAAAACAATGTTATAAAAATATTATTATCAAGAAACATACCCTTCATATGGATTATTACTTTTCATACAAATTACATCCTTCTAATATTTTGAATTCATTCTCATAGATTTTACATAAACCAAATGTCAAACAAAAAAGGGGATGTCCCTACAAAAAAAAATATTGGAAAATATTCATCAAATAATTAACAAAAGTGTCATGTTCCAAATGTAACATGGTTATTATTGTATTATTATTCTGACTAAAATATTCATCCACTTTTTTTTTCTATTCTAGTATGATAATTAATAGAGCAATTATAGTCCTTGATTGATTCTATCCATATTCATTATATAATTTTAAATTATTTCTGAGTGAATATATATATATAACATTTTTTATTAGTATATCAATCACATATTAATTCCTTTAAATTATTCATCTAAATATTTTAATAAAAAATTGTACCAGTTAAATCCAGATCATGTGTAATGTAATATATCTCATAAGGTTTAAACAAACATAAATCCCTAAAAAAATCTAATCATTATTCATAAGAACAAAACCATTTACCTTCAATGATTTATCGAAACAGATGATAAATTCACCATTTCTTGAAGGAAGTTCAAAACCAAGGTCTTTCAACAATATTCATTTTCAGTTCTGGAAAAACAATGACATTATTATTTTTTCCAACTATAATTAACTCATTTTAAAGATAACAATTTCAATGTATAGAAATATGAGCAATGTTTTCAATAAAAATATGGTTGTAAACTACTAATATAAGATAATAACGTATCTATATGTAATTTAATAGTCTTGGTATATTTTCCAAAACTTTTTTTAGTAGATTAAGAGTTCATTCCATCATAAGAAACAATATTTCCAACAAATTAAATTTTTAGAGACCAAAATTTATTCTTATAAAATTTTCAATAAAATATATTTTGGTTTATGGTTTTTAAAAAAACATTATTTACATTTTATATTCCTGATGAATTTGAAAATATACCAAAATATAATAAATAAACAAAACCACACACATAATAAGAACTCATAAAAAATTAAATTCATATGGTTCATAAATAGAAATGGTGCATTTTATAACAAAAATTAAATATCCTCAAACTAATGACTCCCATATCGTTTCTGAAACACTATCATTATAATTTCATTCTACATCACTTTCCATTGATGGCACCCAAACTATGGTTTATGGGATTATTTTTTAAACTACAAAATGTTTTTTAAATTACATATTCTGTTTTCAACATCTCCCAAAAATTTCATCATCTTAGAATGTTTTCTCAACACAAATCATTGAATAATCACTCATTATAAACTAGGGAATATGGAACATAATATGAGAGAGAAGAAATGTTCAGTAAAAGTAAACATAAGGATTAATAATAGAATGTCCTCAGTTAAAATAAGAAGACAATAGAGGTATAATGATATAATCATTGAGTATCGATATAATATAATAATATTCATACCCATCACTACCTCAATAATCAATCAAAAAATATGTAATCAATATTTATTGAAGGAAACATGAGTAATAATAATTAATCATGATCCATTCCATTTCTGTCTTTATTAAATAAATCATTTAATACTTAAATCATGCAGAATGAAATCATGTTTTTATATCAGAAGATCATCTTCCTTACCCATTTTTGACCTGTGTTAGAATTAACTAGATATTTTCAAATTATATTGGATAAGCCCTCTAACAATTCAATCCATAATTTCTTTAAATACAATTGAAATTACCCAATGAATTTGAGTGAAATCTAACGAAACACATTATATAAGCTATATATCAATCACTTAGAGCTATATGGGTGTACCATCGTATAAACATTATTCTTATCACATTTGATAAATGATTGTTCTCAACTATTCATTAATAATATCAATGAAACCTAATATAAATAAATTATATAAATCCTTTATCTCATTGTAAATATTATAAAAAAACCAACTATTCTTATCAAAACATTAAAAAGATGATGAAAATAAATGGGTTCTATGGTAGTCTCTCTAAAACAAGTTAAAACCCTTAAAGAGAAAAGGGTGTCATGAAAATCTCTTTAAGATCATCCTAATCCATCCAGATATATAATTAGAATGATACCATTAAAAAATATCCCTAGTGGAGTATAAATAATATTATGGTTTATTAATATTGAGGAATGGAAATACCATTAACGATAATAATAAAAATTCTTAAGGAAAATAAAATGTTAACATTGAGTAACATCAAATGATGTCATCTTAGATGGAAAATAATTTCGAAAGATCATGTGGAATATTTCAGGAGAAAATATCCTTTCAATTTTGAAAACACTTATTTAAAATGTAAAACATTATAAATCAGTAACTAAATAAGATTCTATGAAATTTTTCATTAAATCATAAAATAAAACCCTAAAAACCTTGATCATTCCAAATGGTGGAATAATAAATTCATGTTTTAAATTTTAAAAATAAATATTCCTTTCAATACATTTATAAATCGAGACAATGTGACCATTTTGGAAAACATAATGATATTTACATCTATGGGTTTTTAAAATAAGTTCAAATGTAATTTAAAACTGAAATATGAAATTTTATATTTTTTAAAATGAATATTTTTTTAGAACATTGTAGAAAAATTGTATATGGATAAGAAAGGTATCCAATCTAAAATAAAAAACAAGATAAATATCACTTAAAAATAAAATTATTGATGATTCTTTAAAAAATAAGGGAGAACATTGAAATTAAAATTTTGAAAAACATTCATCAAAATAAGAGATTAAAATATACATCATTCAAGAAAATAATATTATCTTATTTTCCCCAAATTACATTTGACATAAACAGTCTCGAATAAAAATGAAATTATAACAATATTTATTTCCTTTTTAGTAAATCTAAAAGAGTATTCTAGATAAAATAATTACAAAAAATGCATTATTACATACTATGAAAAATATGACATTAATTAATGATATGATATGTAAAAATGGTAGTATATAAACCTCATAAATTAATATAGATGCATATCCTAAACATGTTTCTTAAAGAAAGATAATTTTAGATGAATGTCTTTAAACATTATCATAAAATTTAATTTGATAATTCATAAATATATATACTATTTTATAAAATGTAAATACATGTAAAATAATTCATATAAAACAAACTCTAATACAAACATATTACATGAATAATATTATAATATCAAATACAATTAAAAACTAATATAAAAAAATGGAAACAAAATATTATATAAATTTAATTACCACATGGTAATATCCAAGTCCATAACCCATTAATGAAGTAATTTGAATTAAAAGATGAAATATCATGATTCATAAAGGATTAATGATATTACATGTAAAAAAGTTAGTAAATACACCATATACAATAAATTAGGTTAATAGCATTAAAATATACCTCAACGATGAAAAATTAAGATGAATTCCCTTATCTTGAGTCCAAGCCTTCTATGTACATCCTTTAACTCATATATAATCTACATATATAAATTATTATTTTTTCATAGGAAAATTTTCCTGGATTAATACCTTATACTTAATTGATTTATTTTATTTATTTCCATTATATATTTAAACACATAATTAGGTAGGTCCATGTCATGTGTCTTGAAGATGTTCAGTTATTTGTTTCAAAAATAATTTTATGTGCTGACTGCGTTCAAAGTGGTTATTGTTCCATCATGTTTAGAATAATAATCATGAAATAATTTCATTTACATATATCAATTAAAATTTTAAAATAGTACATTATTAAAGGTTAAAATAAATAAACTACGTTACGATCATGGAAACAGTATGAAATATGTATGAATGAGTAATGTTTCTATTTTTATACAATCATTATAGAAATAATTAAAGTCTTATTTAATCATTATAAAATGGTCATAATATTATAAATATCATATTATTTTTCTAAAAACACTTATATATATCATCAATGTGATGTGGTGAATAAAAAATAATCACATCACATCATGAAGGCGGTAGTCTTCACGTTTACACCAATGACAATAACATTTATCAGTGAATAAAAAGGAAAGTATAAAATGATATTTTATCTTTTAAGAATTAAACTTATGTAATTCATATGATAAATATTTCATATAGGTCACATATACTTGAAAAATATATCCTAATTACCTACTTTTATAATTGCTTGTGAAAAATGAATAACATCACTATGTGGGGCGGTAGTCCGCCACACACACGAGAAACATTATTGTATCCCCAAAAGAGTAGACAGAAAGAGGTTATATTTTGTATCATAATTAATTGAGTAAAATTATTTTTCAAATATAATATTTATATTTAAATTCCATAATTTTACTATACCAAGAAAAATAATGATGAAAAACAAACTTCACTGATTTATGTGGCAGAAGTCCTCCACACACCTGAATGATTGTTTCATTTCCCTTTTGATAGAAGTTTATATGAATTTGGATTAGTGAATTAAAATAACAAAATATAATTATATGTTATATTTTTTAGTATATCAGTATAATATAGAAATATCATAAGGCTGTGGTATAAGAAATAAAATAAAATATCTTAGTTATTCATGAGACCTCTTCTTTAGATAACCTCTTTATGTGATCTCTAAAAACCTTCATAGGATATCATTATAAAGAATTGTTATATAGACAATAGAGAGGAAATTATGTAAGGGATTCATTTAGGTAATGAATTAACCAAATTGGTTTTAAGGTGTGATGTTGGGAGGGCAGTGGTTGGCCTTTTATAATTGTGATGAGTGGAAAATTTGTAATTTTTGAAGAAAAATAGTTATAACAACAAATTGCACATTCCATAAGACCAACAAATAGACTATTTTTAAGCCTTAGACAATATAAGTTTTAAATAAAGATATAAATTATCTTTTTGACAATTATATGTGTCATTCTACACTTATATTTTTAGTTTACCCACCCCCCCATAAATTTATTTTTCTCTTAACCATAAAAAAGAATTTATAGTTTTAATTATTTTTTTATGAAACAAATAATAAAAAAATTATGTAATATTAATTTATCATATAATGAATTTATAATACATTATATCACCTTAAATTAATATAATTATAATAAATTAATTTAAAATAAAACTCACAGACATGATGAAAGAGATATTTTTCAAAAAAATGTATTTTTGATGAATAACATGATTTTATATTAGCTCATCAACCTTTAGTCATTATTGTATGTATATAAATTTTTATTTAATGATATATTATATCTAAATTCTATATAAATCATTCCTTATTGGTTGTAGTTTAAATTAATAAAAATGGAGAATCATTATTGAATTTAAAACAGTTTTCAGAACAAACCTGTTTTTAAAAAAGAAATTAAAATTACACTAAATTCAAATATAAAGATGATAAAAATGCAATTATATAGATTAAATACAACTATATAATAATTATTCTACCATAAATCAAACTAAAATCATAATTTTATTTTAAATTTTCTTAATATATAGAATGGAAATGACATTTTTACAAAAATAATATGGTTTTTTACTATTTCATTAAAATACTATATTTTTAAAAAAATTACAAAAATTAAATATTTTTAAATATTTAAATTTTCATTTTATAAAATTAAGCTATTTTTTTGAATTAAATATTTTCAAATCCTTATAAATTAATAATATATTTCCCCCCAAAGAGCAATAAAAATATATTTGGCAAAAAACATATTTTTGATGAACAAACTTTTTAAACAATGGTGTGATTATATAATAAAATTATATATATATATATATATTTCGTAATTTAGATAATAATATCCCTACCGAAAAATTATTTCAACGATCATTTAAGATCAGTGACATGTGTCTTCTATGCTATTGGAAATAAAAGTATTGTTTAAAATATCACCATGTTTCATCCCACCCTTTAGTAAAATTTTCATCAAATTTTTTACATGAAATGGATAGAAAAGATTGTTACGTTTCAATGTATCATTGTCAAAATACAACATCCTAGAATGTGATAGTAAAACATCCACATGAAATGATGGAAATTGGTGTAAAAATGTTATCTACAATTGCTAACAACTAGAAATCGATATCAGAGAACGTTGGTGGGAAGTAATGATTCGGAAATGGAAGAAAAAAATAACGCATAAATAATGATGGAGAATGATAGAGATAATTTATAATAATATTTTATAGTCTCATGAAAATGTAAAAAACTAAAAAACTATATTTTAATGAACATATTTTTTCCATGTTGAAATTTGAAATATATCAGGTAATATTTTTGAGTCCAACGCTAAAACAACATACAAGTCTAAGGTTCAGCAAGCCCAAATTTAATTTTTAAATTTTTTTTTATTATATTTTATATAATGTCCACAATTTTTGATAAAAATATTGTAATATATCCTAAATGAAGTCTTAAATTGAAAATATAAGACCATAGTAAAATTTGAAGGGTCTGATTTACCGTAGGTGTGACCTAATATAGACCAGTGCATGACATTTGATAGAGGTGGCCATTGGCATGTGTGTTTAATTAAATAAAAAATATAATTATATATTTTGAATTAAATGACCAAAAATATTTTTCCTCTATAAATATAATTTCATATATTATCTCTATTATTGGTCACATAATTATTGGTTCTTTGAGTGAAGGTTCTACAACCCTTTGTTGGTAGATCAATATTGGGAGATGAATGACAACAAGATCAAGGAGAATTGATTTACAGTAACTTAAAAGGATATTCTTCATCATTTTAGAACATTTTATTCAAAATAAACTATATGAATCAAGTTAGAACATTTCATTTGAAAATTCTTCCCTTATGATTAAAATATCAAGAATGATCAAAACCTTAATCTTTTATATGTGTTTAAATAATTACTTCATATGATCCCCTATATTGTATTTCAATTTTATATTCAATTTATTCTCATTATCCCATTTTTCTCATGATGGATATCCCTAATATATATTCAGTAGATAATAATTCTTGTACAATGACTGTTGCACCTTTGTTTTTTACTTTTTCCTTCGTTGTTCTTCATGTTCTTTATTAATCACTGACGGGGTAACAATTTAAAATTTCTTGGTGGGTTTGACCACTATTGTACATATGGACTTAGGAATGTTTTGTGTGTGATAGAAGATTCCAAAATATGTGGACTTATAGAGATGTTTTTATGATATAGGTGATTCTACTGTTGATCGAGTATCTAGTGAGACAACATGAGGCACCCTAAGTGATAGGTGATGTGTACAACTACATGTTGAAGGATTGAGATTGAATTTTTTCACCATTATGATAAAATAGACAACAATTAAATGATAAAAAATAGACACATGAGGTCAACAAGAGTGAATTTTTTAGGAAACTATATATATGAGATCCATGTCATTGATCTTTATATTCTATGAAAAAATTGACTACATAGTGAGTTATTGGAAGAACACATGTCCGGTAGAAGAACTAATATAGAGGATATATTTTTCAGGTCTATTAAATATCACACTTTATGTAGATCCCCCACATTATATGTAACTCGATACTGGAAACTTGGGGTTTATTATAGGAGTACACAAACAAGGGTAGGGCTAGGATAATGCAGTTCACTAGCACATGGCTAGTTACAGCAGGCATGGCCATGAGATCACGACTCAATACTGGGAAGATGTGAAACATAATGTAGCCCCATTTCAATCCTTGTAGGGAAACATGGATATAATTTTTTGTAACGGCGGGTCTATGTCTAAGAATAGGAGTGGGGTAATAATCCATTTCGACCCCCTTACACATCGTGTACATAATTTTAGATGAAAACTCTATCTCTTTCATCTCCTTCACTTAGACTGAATTTGTTTTCTATGAGATTCCTAGCCTATATTTAATTCCATGTGTAATGTGATGGTTTCCATCATAGTGTATCTGGAGATAAAATGCTTGATTCTCCATGCATGACACGTCTTTATGAATCGTTCAACGATGGTAGTGATCAAGCCAAATCATCACTGAGTTGATCCTCGTAGATATACATGAGTGTGGATCATATATTATTACGTATATTGGAACCATCCTCCCTTGTCAAGGCTTGAAAAATCTATGTATAGATAGAGTGTAAACCTTTTTTGTGTCAGGGTGTGGGTCCTCCCCCTATAGAGTTAAACTGCCATAACAGTCTAGGGTGTGGCTCCTCTACCTATCCAAAGAGTGGAACCCTTACACTATGTCCAAAAATGGGTCCTCTAACTATAGAGTGTTACCCTCCCGTAATAAACTATGTCACGGTTTCTATACCTATACACAGAGTGGTTCCATCCTTCTTTTTCTAGGTATGGGTCCTCTATCTATAAAGTGGACCCCCTACTAGAAATAAGATCTATACCAACGGTTTTGGGATAACCATTGGTATAGTTCACTTATAAGGACCTATACCAACGGTTTGGAAAAAACCTTTGATATAGGTCACTAATTTGGACATATACCAACGATTTGGGGAAAACCGTTGGTATAGTTCACTTGTATGGACCAATTCCAATGGTTTTTGGCCAAACCGTTGGTATAGGTCCATAATAGTGACCCTATACCATTGGGTTTCTCCAAACCATTGGTATAGTTCCCCCCTATACCAACGGTTTGTCCAAAACCATTTGTATAGGTAACGAAACCAACGAATATATACCAATGGTTCTCAAAATCCTTGGTATAGGTCTATACCAATGGTTTTGAGAAATGTTGGTATAGTTACATGTACTTTTATGGAATCTTCTTATAGAGAACATTAAATAAATGTAAATTTAAAATATTTATGATAATACATATATATATTAATAAAGTTATGTTCACAAATGTCAAGTTAGGTTAGTAGTAAAGTTGTTCAATCATAAGCAGTAGGTACTGGGATCCAAACCCACTAAATGATTCTTTTTTGAAATACATATAACTATGGTATTATGGAACAGTTGGTATAGATTTTTTATGCTATATATACCAACAATTTTGAAAACCATTGGTATAGGACTACACCTATGGTTTTGGGAGAACCATTGGTATAGAAATATCCCCATGAATTACTTGGCCACTTGTTTCCAAACCATTGATATTGAATATACCAACATTTTGGAGGCCTATACCAACAGTTTTAAACCGTTGGTGTAGGGTATTTTTATACTATTTCCCCCCACCCCCACCCCCACCCCCGCCTACAGACTAGGGTGTGCTTCCCCAAACTATTAAAACACTAGAACCATCCTTCTATGTTGGGGAATGGTTCAACTTACTATAGAGAAGAAGACCCAAAATGACTAAGGAGTGGGTCCTCTATCCCTATTCGGAGTGGATCCCTACTTTTTTACTAGGACATGGTTCCTCTATTTGGAGTTTTTTCTACCATGACTATGTGACAAACTGGCATGGTGTGTCTCTTCATGGTTACTCTTCAGATAGACTTGTGATCCAATAATCATCATTAACTGAAACCATTGAAATAGAAGGAAGACACTTTTCCTGGTGATGACCTACTATTTTGAGATACCGTTTCTCTCTTTTCAAGAGTTATTTTATGAGAATATAATTCCTTTGATTTGTTTTTTTTCCTCCCTTACTAGAGTATTGATCTATATTCTTCTATCATATCACATATTTCTCCCCCTAATCGTTTGGGGAATCCTTTTAGGTACTTATATACTCACCTAATATTGTGAATTTTTTTCATGTGTCATTTATTATGAATATTATGGGGAGATTGAAAGAAATTAAATAGGGGAATATGGGATACTAGGGTGAATTTCACCATGTACAATAGTCAAGTATTTGAGATTTACTGCTAGCATCTTTCACTATTTATATATCTAGTTATTTCCATTTTGGGGAACCTTTTCTTATTTTTAATTTATTTTTCACTTTTTATATTGGTTACCCAGTCAAACTCTTTATATTACCTAGATTTTGTCACATTTTTGGTTTTGACACCATATATTGTTTTATTTTATTATTATTCCACTACAAATCTACATGGGGATGGTTCAATGCATTTATTATAGGCAATTAAGAAAATGAATCCCATTTTTTATGATTTTAATTACTGGTATCCAACCTATGGCTTATGGAGTTGTTCTTGGTCTAGTTGCGGGTCGGCCTTCGGTTGTCCTGGCTGGCCCCAGTGGGTTTGGTCATGAAATATTGATATCAATGGTGTTTCAACCTTGGTATGATGTTTGTAGTGATGCACCCATGTTAATTTTGGATGGGGACATATGGAAATATTGTCAAATTTCCTTGAGTGATGCTTTCATTCTCGGAAAACCAGTTTTTGTGTGTTGATCGATGTATCAATTCACCAGAAAATGAATCCCTACTTGTTAAATCGGTATACTAATATATTGGTTGTAGGGATAATTGGTACATTCATAATATAGGACCCAGTATTTTGATTATCCATATTGATTTAGATCCCAATATATATTATCTCATCTGATTTTGGTACATATTTCTTACAGGATTCCTTAGAAATGATATACATCCAACTTACAAATTTAGGATCGTCACGACAATCCAAAGGATGATGAGGACATAGATCTGGGTTTATCAAAATGGATCATTCCTCTAGCTGCATAAGAAGTACCACCCCACTTTTTCAGTCTAATATTATACTATTAGAGATTGATTATGATGCACACAAGCTTAACATACTTCATTAGTTCCAACACTAGATACCATAGATAATCCATAGTGAGAGATAAACTTAGGTAGTGGAGAATTGGATTCATTTGGTGATCTATGCATTTGATAACTTAGAAAAATTAGATGGTCATGTTGGAATCTAGCCTTTTATACAGAGCAATTGGGAACTGGTGGAGTTTTTTCATGTAGACACATGATTTGTTGGAACATTCATGGTCTTAATTCTAGTATCTATTTTTGGATGAGTATTAAACACCATTATTCTATGAAAATTATTTAAAGAGAATGTTGAGTTCTAACATGGAGGGATGACTATTGATGAGTATGTTGTGAGGTGCACTGACCATAGAGGGTATTCTGTCAATATGATTTATGATGTATAATTTTATGATTAGATCTTTATGTTTCATCTTTAAAGATGCATCATTTCTAGATTGGTATTATTGTGCATTCCCAAATATATTAGAGTTTTAGAGTGGTCACTAGTTATGGATTTATTCTTATAAAAGTTACATCATGAATTTAGGTATATCCATAGGTTTCATATGGTTGAGTTGTCTATAGATAAATGTAGGCCACAGTCAGCATGTTCATGATATAATTAGTCTTATCATAACTAGAAAAAGACACATGTTCAAGTAGCAAAGTGACCTCATAGAGAACCAGGTCATCCCGAACAACAGTATTTTTTTATATGATGGGTGGGGTCATATGACTGGTGATTTCTAGACCTGGCGTGCTGAGAAGGGAAGGAATATAGTGGATGTACCACCATATTAGAGACAACACCACAATCATGGTTCTCATATGCATGGCTAGATGGCCCTAGGGAGGAAGAACTGGGATGGGAGTAGGTGGAACTCCCATAGGATGTACTATGGGTGGTGGATGACATTATGATATCATTCCAACACCACCATCAGGTGTCACATGTTAGGATCATAGATATAGAGGTCAGGGATAAGTTCAGCTAATGATGATGGAGTCTTATAACCCAATAGTGAATTAGATGACTAGACAAATAATATGTGCTTATTATACTCTTTATTTATTATTATTAGTCACAAATATGATTCATTCATTTGTATCATAACTCATGGTGTGAGAGATGGAGCTCCCAGTCAAGACTTTTTCACAACATCTTCAGCTTTTTTTTCCAACTGGGAATGATTCATTGATATATTTTATCATCTAGTAAATCAAGCTATCACTTCATAGAAAAGGATTCTCATGGGACCTCTTGGACATAAAATTAAAACTTTATGGCACCATTTTGGGTACGTATTGGTTTTAAATAGTCTGAGCATGGATTTTTGGTTACATAATAAGATTCAGATTCCTTCCAAAAGATAAACAAGTTCATTCTTTATCAATGAGAGAGATATCATGGAATAAATAATATGTATCGATAAAAGAAACCTTCAACCCATCACCCATTAGTTAAAAAATTTAGGACTTCCATAGTATGATCTTATGACAAATAGATTCCTTCAGTTGTGGAGGATTATATTGATGTCTTCCTCGTCGATGTTCTAGGAATACGTCCATGACGAGAGATAGTGTTTCATGCTAACATACTCCTCAGGAACAATTCAATATATTATTTATTATATCATATGGTCCATATCAAGATTCGTGAGGTGAGTGTGTTGATGGAGGAATTTAAGGAGAAGGGTTTTTTCAAACTAGTGTGCCCCCCTATGTATTTATGGTGTTGTTCATGGAGAAGTAGAAAAGAAGATTATAGATTTGAGTTTATTATTTTCACCTAAACTAGTCCATGATAATGAAAAAACATTATGAGGTTTAATGGCCTCTTTAATCATTTATGATGTGTGATTTGGTTCTTCTATATTAATCTTATGTCTCACTACAACTAGTTGACAGGTTTCAAGGATGGTATTCTGAAACTATCATTCTAATGTTTTTATAGGTAATATGAGTTCCTAGTTATTCTCTTTAGTGTTTCAAATTACATGTTGTGTTTATAGAATTTATTAATCAAATGTTCCTTCCATACATAAATTGATTTGTATTTATCTTCATTTACAACATATTCATATAATTTTCATTAGAGGAAGAGCATTAAGATAACAAGAGTAAAGTCATACACTTGATTCAGGAGAACCAAATTTATTGTAAGATCTTGATGTACTAGTTTTGGATAAATGAGGTTCACATTTTGGGGCATGTAATTTATAAGCATGGATTAGAAGTGTAATCAGGGAAGGTTGATATATTTTTTACGTTGGAGCCATCCTAGAGAATGTCATAGGTTCATTGATTTATATTCTTTCATGGGTACTATAGGATTTTCATGCTATATATATCCATTATTTCATCCCCTTTAATTTACATGATGCATAATTGTTAGTTGTTTACCTAAACTAAGTAGTTCGAGAGACGCTTTGATGATTAAAGGAAGAGGTTGATGAGTGTCCCGGTTTTCAGTATTTTGGAGAAGGGAATTGAGTATTTTCTGTATTCATATTCCTTTGGTGAGGGAATCAACTACATGCTGAAGTAGATATAAGGAGTAGTCAGATATAGGTCGAGGCAGTTGAGACCCCATGATATTAAAAATGTGTATCATGAACTAGAGTTACCAGTGCTTTTATTTACTAGGAGGATGATGAGGAAATATCTTATTGGAGAGTGATTTTTTGTTTGCATATACCATAGAGTCAGAAGTATTTCTTTAAATTAAGGGATATGAACAAGAGATCGAGTCACCAGTTGGAGGTCCTACAAGATTATGAATTTGAGATAGTCCATACTCAAGGGAAGGGAGATTTGGGCAGATATTACCTTACAATGAAGTCCCAGTATCCCTTACAGGAGGAGACATCTCAGTATATGTCTTCCATGAAGCTAACCTCATCTGAGGGGGAAGGTGTATCTTTTCATCAATTGATTGGTTTGACTACCCCTATTATCCAACATTAAAGGGAGGCTTAGTTTTATGGAATTGACTATGAGGTCCTATGCGGCCAGGTGATCTCAAAAAATTCACCATATAGATTCTATAAATGATGTATCAGATCAACTTATTTCATAGATAGATTTTTCTACTGGTCATGTTATGAGAGGAGGTAATTTACTAGTTTCAAAATTATCCTTTTTTTATATATTTGAGGGTGGTTAAAATTTAATGAGGCCTTGACTGGTAGTTTTGGTGCGCTATAATAAGGTATATCTTGGCCAACTTCATCTCTTAGTGACTCTCATGTTCACAATTAATGGCTAAGAAGTAGTTTCTTGCATTTTTTTTGTAGCCCATTATAATACTATAGTGAAAATGGGATGGAATATCCATACACATTGTGAAAAGTCTTCTATGGAAATCCAGAGACCAGAATCCATCTTTGTGATAGTTTACTGACTTAGGATGTGGGCACACTTACTTTCTATAGTTAATTAATTTTTAGTAGAGTGTTTAGGGAAGTTTTATATAAGGAAAATTCTATACCTTCAAGTGGTTACCTCGATGATAATCAACAAAATTGATGAACAGTTCATCTCACATTTGTGGAGATGCCTTCTGGAGGTATTTGACATCCAAATGAGGTTTGTGACTACAAGTCACCCCTAGACTGATGGGTTGTCTGAGAGCACTATCCAAGTGCTGGAGGATATGTTGATGGATTACATGATATATTTTTTTAGATCAAAGAGGATCACATACCTTTGTTGGGGTTTTCTTATAATAATATATATCACTATATAATTGACATGGAACCTTTTGAGGCCATGTATGAGAGACCATTTATGTTAACCTTATGCTAGATAGGGATTGGTGAATCATATCTTGTTAGGATTGAGATGATATTGGAAATAATAGAGAATGTACAAGTGATCTATAAGTGGACGAGGAAAGCATAGATAAGTAAATATATTATATTAATATACATCGAAGGCTTTTAGAGTCCATGCATGGAGACGACACTTTCATAGACTCTCCCAAAATATATTCTTATTGAGATTTAGACATGGAGGAAAGCTAACATTGAGGTTCAATAGGTTGTGTAAGATATTTTGGATGAATACTGAGATTTATAACATCCTCAATTTACATACACAATTGGAGTAGTTGCATGAATTATTCAATTACTCATGGTTGAGGAGACACATGCACAATTGGATGAATGCTGTTGATTAGGAAAACTAGGCATTGGGAATGGGTCCATTTTTCTGGAGAACCCGATGGTGTTCAAGGATTTTTAGAAGATGATCTTTTGTGGATGGAAAATTCCCGAGGTTTCTATGTTGGGGTGGTAAGGGAGCTTGCATGAGAGCTCCTGGGAGCAGGATATCCAAATGTTGGCTCAGTGTTCCCACATTTTTGTTAGTGTTTTTTTAAGGAGGAAAATATTGATTGAGGGAATAATGTAAAGTCCCTATTTTAACCTTGTAAGACATTGAAATATTTCATGGCATATATTTTGAGGTAGATGAGAAAACAACATTTGATTCTAAGGTCTAATGATCCATGAGTTGATTTTATAAAAATTTAAATATATTTAATATCATTCATGAATATTTCTCTTATGAAAGAGGAATATATCCTATACAATGTCTTGAAACAAAAATCTGATGCAATAAATAAATCTTGATCCTAGGATATTACATATTCATGACCTAAATCTGTTTGGTATGGGACATCTCGTAGATGCATCCATTATCTAGTTCATTTAAATAAATAGATAACTAAATTATTTATTTTGAGTTAAATGACCCCAAATTTGTTTACTATATAAATATGATCTTATGGGAAGGTTAAATGGTAAACCACATAACCCTAAGATCATTGATAATAGGTTTTACCAACCATAAATTATTTTGTCTATATTGAGTGGTAAATGCCCACATAATCATGTTTAATAAATGGTCAAAAAATGCAATTGATCTTTCCCATCCTTGGTGGATGAGTTTTCATCACCAACAGTTGATTCTAATTGAGGTTGGAATTATCATTTATGGATTATACCATTCGGATTAAAATATTGATCATAATAAAACCTTCATTTCTAAGTCTATATTTATGTAAATCCTTCACATGATCCATTGTATCTGATTTCAATTATTTATTCAATTTATCCCTATTGTTCCAACTTTCTCACCCTGGATATCACTATTCTATATTCAATGGCCAAGAATACGTGGCCAATTATTATTGGACCATTTTTTTTTCTTTTCCCCACTATTCATCATGTTTAGCATTCTTGGAATATGGGGAAATGCTTTGAAATTTTTGAGTGGGTTTGAGTGTAACTGATCCCGCATGTTAAGGATATGTTTCCTTTTCATAGATGGTTTCTTAATATAAGGATGGATTGAGGAGTCTTTTGAGATAATATTGATTATAGTAAGGATTGGGGATTTTGTGAGGATGTGGGAGGTTCCATGAGTGACGGGCGATGTGTAAGTCTTCATACGGATGAATATGGATTATATTTCCGACCACTAGAGGGCTGGAATCAATGGTTAGAGGATGTTACCTGCATTTTTTTTGTGGTTAATTTGAAAAATGTCTGGTAAAAATAGTAATTCTGGGATCCATGTAATTGATTTTGAGATTCAATTAAAATAATTACTAAACAGCCTTTAGTCTGATGAACACACACTATGTAGTGACCTAGATGCAGAAGGCCATGTTTTCAAGTGAGTTAAATATCAGATATCATGTGGGACACCCACTTTATGTTACTTGTTGTTAGAAACACAACATATACTATTAGAGTACACGAAAACTGACATTTCCATGGACACATCATGTACTAAAATAAGGCCACTATACATGGACAAGACTAGGGGGACACATCATGGCCTCAAGTGGATGAGAAAAGTTGGGTAGTCCCATTACACATTGTATAGGGATTCATGGATAGTGGTGCATGAATTGGTGAGTAAACTACTATAAAAAGGAGTGTGGAACACTACATGTGGACCCCCTTACATTCCATATACCTCAATTGTTTGAGAATGTAGAAATTTTTTATCTCCACTGTTTAGACTTATATGGTGGTATGTGAGTTCCCTATCCTGAGTGTTTTTATACCTACAACAAAATGGTGTCCCTTATAGTGGATATTGAGATATAATTCATGTTTCCAAATTTGTCATGATTCCTTTGTGGATACTCAATGATGGTATTCATCCATAAGGATCATCATATAGTGTCCCCCCAGTGGACTAGGTAATGGGTCCTCTACATGTCCACAAAATGTAATCCACCTATTGTGTCAAGGAATGGGTGCTCTGCCTATAGTGTGGGGCCCCCTGACATACCATGGTGTGGGCCCCCAAACTATACATATAGTGAAACCCTCCTACTATATCCAAGAAGGGTTCCCCTGCCTACAGAGTGGAACACCCTAATGAACTATGTCACAACCCCTATACCTATCAATATAGTTGAACCCACTTGATGTGTCATGGAATGGGACTTCTATAGACATAGTGAAACCCCCTAATATAATATAGTGTGTATCATCTATCTATCCATAGAGTGGAACCCTTATAATGTGTCATAGTATGGATCCCCTAACAATATAAGGGAACCCTCTGACAGACTACGGCATGGATCCACTATCTACCTTCAGAATTTAACACTTCTATCATTTCAGGTAATCGGTCTTATACCTAATGAGTGGAACCCCCTAGTAGACTTAGGCATGGGTTCTTTATCCATGTACTAAGTGCATCCCTCTATTCGTTGCATGAAATGGGTCCCTTATCTAGACATTGTGTCACCTTGGCTGTGTGGAATAATGTAAAGGCTTGGATCCACGTGGTTACTCATCGAAAAGACTTGTGACATGTTGGGAATCAATCATAGACACCATTGTAACTAATGGTAACCTTTTTTTCCCTTTGAATGGATGTGATATAGAGGTACTCTTCCTCCCTTATCTAGGATTCTTTTATGATAATATATATTTATTCATTGGTTTTCATTTCAATATTATTATGGCATTGAGTTATCTAAATATATAATACTTCATAAATCTTCCCCTTCATCTTTCTAGGAGTCTTATTGGGTTGGTAAATACTCAGAGAATCTGGGAATTTTCCAACAATTTATGGGTTTAATGTAGATGATGGACATGTCTGTGATGGTTTCAGAAGTTTATATAGGATACCCGGATCATTTGACTATGTACAGTGGTCGATGCTTGGAGATTTTGAGTTTGGATATCTCAGTATTTTCTTGTCTTGTTATTATTAGGTGTGGACATATTTTTTGGTTGGACATATATTTTACACCTTTCTGATTGGATTACTCAGTAATACTCTTTTTATTATCTATAGGTTGTCACGTGAATGGTTTTCACTCTATATATTATTAATGTTTTATTATTATTCATTTTCCCTTATGGATCCAGATGGATTTGTGCATGAGTACAGGTACTTAGAAAATTCCTCCCATTTTATTTATGCCTTTCAGAACTAGTCACCAGCCCTTCTCCAATGGTGGTGGGTGCAGAGTAAATATGGCTTGTCCATCTTCCATCCAAGTAGTCCCCATTTGGTTAGGCCATGTCATATAATCTAAAGACATGTGGAAATAATGTAGTTTCATATGAAATAAATGAAATAGAATAACACTTTAATTTTAAAGGTGTTGAAAAATTCCTTACCATATATGCTAATAACATAAGGAAATATAATTACTTGATAGGTCTTATTTCACCCTTTTATCAATACCCATGTCAATGTCATATTTATTTTCCAAACAATGATTATTCAAGATGAATTTTTAATCACTCAAACACTAAAATTATATTCTAACTGACCACATAACCATAAAATGATTTACTATATATTCCCATTTAAATTTTACAATAACAAAAACCAAAATGGTTAGTACTACACAAAATAATTCTTTAAATTAATAAATTATAATATGATAATATAAAAAATTAACCTCTGAAATTAAAGAGTATTACCCAATGTTCAAAATAAATCATTCAATAAAAACATTATCCCATATAAACTAAATAACCTCATAGATAATGGTTTTTTTCCTAAAATTATATTTCATGCCTTTTAGAACATATTCACAAAATATAGTTATATTCTTCTTAAATAATGTCAATCTCTTAGTCCCTAAATACTATTTCTATCCCATGGTCACCTATATGATAAAACATTTGTAACCACATTTATTTTAATATATAATATCATATATAATCTAATGAATATAAATACCCTAAAACATGAATCAACATAATGTAATGGAATACTTAATTCTGACTGAATAATTGAATTACATTAACCAAATAAAACAACTACTAAAAGTTCATTAACCATAATAAAATATTATCACTTAAAATATCAAAATTGGTTTATTAGACTATGAACTTATAATCAACATGAGTCTCATAATTACATGATGGTAAACATAACTATTAAGATAATATCACATGAAAATTTTAAAATTACAAAAGTCATATAATCCTTTCTCTGAAACAAAATATAACATCCTGGAACCCACTACCCTAGATATGATGCTAAAAAAATTAACATTACAATTGGGGTTTTCATGTAAATGAATGTAACCTACGTTTCATTATACAAAACATAAAAAATAATATTACAATTTTGGATAACATAGATAGACAATTAATTGTTAGGTTTGTAGCTATAGAGAATTGGAACTTATTTAAACAATATGCATGAATTCAAGGGATTATTTTATCCACTATACAATTATTTTCATATTCCATATGATGTATTCAACATATCCCAAAACAAAATATTTTTAGAAACAATGCTATCCAAAAATAAGATAATCATCATTTGTCATAGCATTGGGATATGAAATATAAGTAGGGTGAGACCAAATGTCTAGTAAGGGTAAACATAAGCATTAAAAATTGAATATAATTAGTGTGAATAAAAAGAAAATACGGGTATAATAATATTATAAAAATGGATTATCATCAAATATTTATATTCATACCCATCAACACATGGATCCTCAATCATGTAACATGTCATAAATTTTTTTCAATATTAAGAGGAATAAGAATCATTAATCACATCCCACATTATCTCAATCATCATAAAAGAATCATGACAATCCTATAACATGAATAAATAAAACATGTTGGTATATTATAACAACATCTCCATAGGTAATTTTCAACTCGTGATATAAATAACTAGATCCGAACTAAATCAATAGGAGAAAAACACTTAGGTAACCCTCTCCTACATACCTCTAAAGATAAGGATCATTACCAAACACATTGGTTCTCTGTCTAGGATCACCAATTGTATAATAAATATTGGGATCACCTTAATCTATCAAGGCCCACACAAGATATAACATAAATATGGATAACCCAGTGCTATATGGTTGCGACCATCATAAAAGTTATACCGATCTCACATATGAGCTATAAAGGGGATCAACCAATCATAAATAATATCTATGAACGGTAATTTAGTTAATGATAATATAACATTCATATCATTATATATATCATAAAAAATTATTATTACATTAATATGTTGATTTACCCAAAAAAAATGGGTTCCTTGAAAGTCACATTTAAACATTATTAACACAAGGATATGAAATGAGTGCCATGAAAATATCATGGAAACAATCATAATCTATATAGATAAAGAATTGTTATAGTATCATTAAAAGATATCCCATGTAGAGAATAATTCACATCAAGATTTTTTGATTTTAATGAAGGGAAATACCATTAAAAATAATAAAAAACATACCTTAATAAAATATCGTTTTTAATTGGAGAATCATAAAAGTATGTCATCTCTGATGGAAAATGTATTTTAAAAGATAACCTAGAACATTTATTAAATAAAATATACCTTCTATATTGGAAATACTTATTTAAAATCTAAAACATTATCAAAATATAATGAAATATTTTTTTTTGAAAATAAGTGTTGAAACATAAAAATGATTATTTTAATCATTAAGGTGTTATGAAAACACGAAAATATATTCGTGTTTTTAATGATAAACATAATCATTCCTTTTGATAATATTTTAACGAGAGTCAAAGTGACCCATTTAGAAAATGTTATAAAATTTCAATTTAAAATATTTTTTATGAAATAAAATATCTTGTAAAATAGCTTTAAAAATCATATATTTTTATAAAAGCGCAATTTTTAAAACCATGTATAAAACCTGAATATAAAAGATAAACAATTTTAATCTAAAAGAATATAAAATATTTATATCTCTTAAAAATGAATTTAATTATATGAATTTAATCAATAAGGGATAAAAAACATAAATTATACTTTTGAACCACATTAGTAATAGAAGGACAAGAAAGGATATGTTGTTTGATAAAATATTGTAATATTATTTCCTCCAAAATAACCTTTAACATTAACAATCCTAAAAATGATATTATACCATAAACCCTTTTCTATATTGATACTCTTAAATCGTAAGCCCCAGGAGGAAATAACCTCATATGAAACTTTAAATATCAATAAAATAAGGATATTAATGATATATAATGTCGAAAGTTTATTATATACACCTTATAAATTAATATAGGTGCATATCATGAACATATGTATTAAATAAAGATAATTTGAGATGAATAACCATTACAAATATAAAACCATCTAATTTGAGAATTAATTGATGAATAAATTATGTGTATAAAATATAAAAACACATAAAATATGGGTGAATAATACATAATATAATTAAAAATGATTAGGAATATAATCGTTTAATATCAAATAAAATGAATAACTAATATAACTAAAGGAGATGAATTTGAAATATAAAATTTTTTCCCTTGGAAAAATTAATGTCAAATCCCCATAGGAACATTATACAACATAAACCTTAAAATAAAATTATTTATAAAGGAATTGTGATATAACATCTATAACAGGATGTATGTGCACCATATAAAATAAATTTGATGAAGAATAATAAAATATGCCTTAATAAAGGAAAACCGTGACCAAATCCCCTCCATCAAGTCCATATTTTGCATGTGCATCCTTTTAATCCAGTATAATAAGATTAAATAAATTATTTTAAATCATAATAATATTTATTAATAATTTATAATTAAATAATTCTTAATTTTTAATCCATATTTAAATACATAATAATTTTTGTTTATGTAGTGTGTTTTGATGATGTTTGGTTCATTGTATCAAAACAATACATGTGTCCTGGATGAGTTAAAGCAGGTCCCTATTACAACATAACCAAAATATAATGTATGAAATAATTATCATTTTTAAATATAATTTGTAATATTAATATAATATATGAATAATGGTTATGAAAAATTCACCATGTTATAATCATGGTGACAATTGGTTGAACGTATGCAAGTGTAACATTTACATTTTAAAATGATAATTATGTATAGAATTTAAGTGATATTTTATATTTATATAATGATAATAAAATTATAAATATCATATTATTTAATTAAATACACTTATATATATCATAAATTTGATGTGGTGGGGAAAAATCACATCCCCTTATGGAGGCGGTAGTCTCCAGGTATGGACAAATGATGTTTTTTTCAGTATATATACAGGTAAACATTAAATGATATATTATCCATTAAGAATGAATTATTTTATTCAATATAACAATTATTTAATATATATTACGTATATTATTTTTAATTCATCCTTATTTCCTTCAGAAAAATGCGTTAGTGAAAAATAAATCACATTTTTTCGCAAGACGATCGTTCATCATGCACATGAGCAACATTATTGTATCACCCATTGATTGGAAAGTAAGAAATTTTATGTGTTATAATTGTTATTAGAAAATAATTTTGTATAGATATTTAATATATATATATATATATACTTTAAATACATCATTATAATAATATGTGAGAGGTGATAAAGAAAAGTGAATTTTATGAGTTTGGGAGGCGGTAGTCCACCATAAACATGGATGACGATTTCATTACCCATTTTTTAGATGATAAGTTTAATTTTAATTTAAAAAATTAACAAAAATACATATTATTATATGGTACTATTTTTTATTATATTAAAATAATTGAGGAATATTTTATTGAGGAGGAAGAAGAAATCATATAAAAACACTTGGTTTGGTATAGTACATCTTCTGTAGAAAACCCCATTAGGATAGAACTAAAATACTTCATAGAAAATTTTTATGACCAATATAGTGTATTTATGTCATGTTAAAGTAAGTAAAGAAGGTATTTTGAATTTTTTTCCCAAAATAAGTGGTTTTAGTTTTGAAGAGGAGAAAAAAGGGGGAATCATTTTATATGTGTGGCGAGTGGAACACTAGTATTTTTTGAAAATAATAATTGATACCATCATTTGTTACATTTCACAAGGATCCAATATATACTATTATAAAGTAATAAGAAATATAATGTATAAATATTTCCATAAATTAAATTTTTTTCATGTATATATATTCTTTTAATCCATATATTTTTTGTTTATTCCTAGATAAATTTATTTTCACCTTAACCATGATAAAAGGATCTACTAATTGTACCAATTATTATGACCAAAAATTTAGTTAAAATATTTACTCAATAAAAATTATTTTTATAATAAATATTTAATCCATTTTTCAATAATAATTTAATTGAGGTAGAATACTTTAATTTAAAATAAAACTCACTGTTGCGGTGAAAGTGACGTTTTTCAATAAATGTATTTTGGAAGCATAAAATAATTTTTTTAACTCATTGATAATTATTAATATTTTCATGAATTTTAATCCACATTTATAAATATATAATATATAAATTTTATTTAAATCATTCCACTTTGGGATATTTTAAATTAATTTAATTGAAGAAAAATTATGCACTTTCAAACATTGTTTTGCAAGAAATACCATTTTTAAAACTAAAAAACATATACTAAAATTTAATATAATGATTATTGAAAAGTAATAAATTGAGTTAAATATTAATGAAATAATTATTATATTTCAATAATATTTATCATTTGAAAAATTAAATATTTAATTTTCTTTCATACAAAGAAATATGATAATGTTGTTCATGTGTATGTGTGAACAACCACAACCATAAAATAATGTGACAATTTTTTCATCACTAGAATAAATTGGTGATATATATAATTAAAATATTACAAATAATATTGTATTTATGATATCTTAATCATTATATAAATATAAAATATTACTTATGTTCTTTCTACAAAGATCATTTGAAATTTGAAACATTATCCATGCGTACATATTACCCACCTTCATCATTATAATAACAAAGTTTACTTTTCAAATCCATATTTCATGGTTTTTTATAAAGTATAATTTATGTATAAAATTATTATTATTTCATGAATATTATTTTACAGACTTTGATAAATAAAATCTTTTTTCATCCTCAAACTACCAATGTCATTTTTGATATATATTCCAAATATTGACAAAATGTCTGACAAAATTTTATTTGATTAATTAATTGCATTTCACATGTTAATAAGTTTGAAAAATAAATAAAAAAGAAGAAAATCATTTTTATGGAATTAAATAATTAATTTTATTTTACTATTCAAAAATATAAGATTGTATGTGACGAATTGAACTTGAAGAAGGAGCCTTCATCCCAGTTTCTATTCATTGAGGCATATTTTGATGTGGTGATCCTATATTATTTAATGAGGTGTATTTAAAGGAACCATTGGAATGTTATATCATTAATTTCATAATTTTTATGGTAATTAATTTTTTTAATGATATTATTTAATTGGGTGTATGACACAAATATTTCTAATGGGGTAACAGACATTTCATCAAAAAATCAACTTTTAATTCATTCTTAAAAATATAGTTTAATTTAATTTCCATGTTTTAAAATGATTTAGATAAAAAAAATATAAAAATAGAGTATTGTGAAATAGAATTTATTCCTTTCTTTTAATTTTTTTCCAAAATGACTCTTTTTAGAAAATATTTGAATTTCTTTTTGAATGAAAAAAAATCAATTTTTATATCTATAGTGACAACGACATTTTTATCTATTTTAACCAATATTTGAAGTTTAAATTCCCTTATAATATTTCATAATTTAATCAATGGAAACCCATTCTTGGGGTATTTTTTTAAAATTTATATTTTTAATAAAATATTATTTTGGTATTGAAAATTGATTTTTATTAAAAGAATTATTTTTGTATTTAAAACATGGTTTTAAATGAAAATGGTATTTTTTATATCCAAAAACGATTCATTTTTGAGTTTAATAGTGTTTTAAAAAAATTAATATGAAAAAGTGACACCTTTAAATATTTTTTCCATGATAAGGAAGATGTTCATTAAATGAAATTAGTGAGACTAATATAGATTGTACAATGGGTATTCTCGAATAACACGAAGTACGCCTGATCTACCATATATGATTACTGCACCCCAGATTGTGTGAGGTGAAATCGATATAGCTTATAAGATGGGAATTCCCAGATTTCACTCTAATGAAGTGTATAATGTTCCTTGTCTAAATAAGAAAGAATGATGGAGTTTCTAGAGGGTTCGCCTATGGATTTTACTCATCTCTAGTTATTTATTAGTAGAGATAAAATTAGATCATGAAAGAGATTCTCTATTTTTTTTTAAAAGTTTTTATTTTATTTATATAGGTTTTAAATTTTTTATCTATTCAAATACCATGCCTATTTTTCATGTGAATTTTTTTAGTTCATTCACTCAAAGAACATTGAGATAATGGTAAAATATTTCATTGATTTTTTTCGTGGACCGATATTATGCCTTTCATTTTAAATCTCTTAGAGATATTTTTTCCCTATCTAAAATTTAAAAAAAACTAACAAGCTCTAAATATGTGTAGGGTAAAAAAATATTTAATGTTTAAATTCATAAATATAACCCATGAAAGAAATAATGTTTTATTTTAATGGTTTTATTATGTTGAAAAGTTTGAAATTAATAAGACGTTACCACATTATATATTTATATATATGAATTTTTATATAAAAGTATTACCAAAAAATCTATTATATTAAGCCAAAAATATATTTGGATTGTAAGAAAGTGATGTCTAATTCAATGGTAGTAAATATTCACATTTCCTTCTCATTCAAGATACATTGTCATTAGATTGGCACTATAAACAACATATAAAGGATGTAGTCAATTTAAATGGAGTTCCCCCATCCATTATATCCAATCAGGATATCATATTCACATTTAATTTTTGGAAATGAATTTAAAAATCATTGTGTGATTAATTAAATTTCAGCTCATCTTTTTATTCTAAATCTAATAGACGATGAGAGAGTTGTATTCATACCGTGAATAAAAAGATTCCTTCTTAGTCAATGTATTATTATGTAATTTTGGATCATTATAATTCTCTATTTTATTTATCTAATAATAACAGTTTTCATTCCAATATTAATATGGAACCTTTTGAAATATTATAAGGAACGCAGAATTAGAAGCCGTATTTTTGTGATGATATAGGTGAAATGAATTTAATGGGATTATAATTTGTAGAGTAGATATATATGAAGGTTCATTGGTCTTATAAATATATGATTATGACTCAGATAAATATGAAAATCAATGATGGTAACCAGTTTAATGATATTTTTTTGAGATATGTAATCACGTCTTTCATAATGTATCACCTTGAAGAAGTGTTATGAATAACGGTAAATGGGGAAGGTAAAATTCATGGATCTTTTGAATATATGAAATACAATAGAATTATAGATTAAATTCCAACATATTGGTTTCACCTCTAATTATATCCCAGTTAAAAACCGAGTTTAATGTTTTATTGTTAAGAAATAATTTCATATAATCAACTTATCTTTTAATACTTGAAGCAGTTCTATTTGAGGAGAATATTTCGAATGAAGAACAACCTATTAGGATTCTAAAAACTTATCTAAAATATATTATATTTATATATTTATACCTTATCATATGTATGGATTGATAATTGTTATTTTTGAAGCCTTTTGGAATGCAAAATACATGGGTAGACCTTTTTTAAAATAAATACAAGTGTTGGAATCACCTCACATATGAAAGGCTACCCCTAGACTATCCTCTTCACACCGTCAAAGTAATTTTGATCATCCAAACCCTATAAAAATAAAAACCTTAATTCCTTATACATGACATGAGGATAGTATTTTGATTATAAATTCATCCAAAGAAGTCTTTTGGTGCCTACCTATGGATGTTATGTAAAGAAGAGGTTTTGAACTTACCCGATAATTTTTATTTTTTTCCAGTAACTCCTCCTTGATGTTTTATTAAATTATCATTACATAATAAAAAAATATATAAAATATCCCTAGATATAATTATTTTATATAATAACATTTATAAATCTCATATTCCATCAAATGGGATATGAAATCATCCTTCGTGTGTACTATGGACTACCCGCCTTATGAACAGATGTCATTTTGTTTCCATCATCACCAATCGTAGTTTTTTATAATGATATATTTATATAATATATTAGATATTTTAATATATTTATACTTATTGGGTCATTATATCACACATAACATCTTACATTATATTCTTTGGGCGATATGATAACATCACTCTTGGGGACGGTGGATTACACCCACGTGAAGCCATGTCATTAATTTTTCCCTTACACATTAAATAGAAGGTAATAAGGAAATATTTAATAAATATATGTGATACAAAAAAATATTATCATATTAATAACATATTTATAAATATAAAAATATAATATAATATGTTCTTTCATATTCCTAAAAAGGATTATGTCATTTGTATGTATGTGTGGACTACTGCCTCCAAAAAAGGTGTGATTCAAATTTTTATCATGAAAACACCTGGAATATATATATAAGTATATTAAAATAAAAAATAAGTCATTTATTATATGATTATCATAATATAGAGTTAAAAAATAACTGTCAGACTATCTATAATTTTTTTTGAAAAATGGAAACAATACTAACATGTAAGTATGGCCTACTATTTCTATGATTGTAACATAGTTCATTTTTCATAACAATTATTCATGATTAGTTTTAAAGGTAAAATTAATGAATAAAAAATAAAATATTAAATTATTATTATATATTAGATGATAAATGTTGACCTCTATCACCATAGTCAACCTACAAATCATTTGGTACATATATCCCAAATATTGACAAAGCATTTGACCTAAACATAATTGATTAAGTAATTGTATATGAAATGGTAATAAGTGAAATAAAAGGAATAATAAAAATGAAAATGTTATTAACTATGTAAATAATTAAAATATGTATATTATTTAGGGTGGTATTGATTTTATTTGATGAATCAAACTCGAGGTAAGGGACATCGCCAAAATTCCATTTCATTGGGAAATATTTTGTTGTCATGAACCTATATTATTTTATAAGTTTTATAAATAAAGCCTTTGATATATTATGTCATGAATTTTATTATTCTTAGGATATTTAAATTTTTCTTTATTTTATTATTTCATAATGGTTATGATTCAAATATTTCCAATTGGTAAGAGAGATTTGTTTTGAAATGAAATCCTTTTTATTTTTTCATTCAATCTCAATTTCGCATCCATGTACATGTTTCTAAAATGATTTTAATAATTAATGAATATAGGCATGAGATTTTTTTAAATGTTTTTTTAATTCTTTCAATATATTTCACAAATTAATCATTTTATATAATTTTGGACTTTCCATAGAAAGTAAAAAATGATTGTTCTATTTTATGAAATATGGGGATGACAACTTTTTCGGCCATCATTACCAAGATTTGAATTTTAGATTTCTTTACAAAAATTCATGTTTTTTAAAAAAATGTTATTCTTTGAATTTTGGTATTGAAAATGGTTATTTAAAAGAGAGGGTATATTGATATTGAAAATGACTTTAATGAAATTGGTTTTTTTGTATTGAATATAGGTTTTCCAAAAAAAATATTTGATATCTAAATGATATTTAGATACGAGTTTAATATTTTTATTATATTGTTTTATTATGAAACAGTTAAATAAAAAATTATTTATTCATAATAAGGCACATGAGAATTATATGAAATGTGTGAGCATGATATATCTTATATAAAGTATATGCCCAGATAATGATGGGTTATCATTATATAAATTATGTGATTTTTGAACCCATATAGCATAGGATTATTTCAATATAGCCTATATGAGGGTTGATCCCAAGTAATGTAAAAATCAATAAGGTACATGAAAATAAATTAAAAACGTTGGTCTAGTTAAAAAAACTGAAAACATGTGAATTTGTTTCCTTCATCACAATTTTTATTTAGCTAAATTAATAAAAAAGTCATATGAAAAACACACACAAGCATTTTGTTAATGAAAATCCTAAAAATCCATTTCAAGACAATCAGAGCCCCTTTTGGAAAAATAGATAATCATATTAAAAACCTATTTTAAACTCATGTTAGAAATAACTGGACCCTAGCAAAATATATAGGGGAAACCCTCTAGTAATTCACCCATTTATTCCTATTAGGAAAAGTAATGTTAAAAATTATTTGGAGTTATATCTGGGTTAAAAAACCTTATAAGCTATATCATGCTCACCCAGTGCTATCAGGGAACATGCATCACATAAGCTATATCGAGATCATCCATTTATCATATAATGATAAATTACCATAACATTAATAAAACATTTTATTACAGAAAATTTTAATCATAAAACATTTAAAAAAATAAAATACGTGTGAAAATAGCATTCATGTATCAAAATAATCTTTTCTTTTGATACCCCATTCCGAATACCAAAATACAATATTTTTAACCAAATATTCAAGTAAAAATACACATAATTGTTTGTTAAATTTGAATAAAAATGAAATATTATTAAGTAATACAAACATCAAATAATCATTTCCATGGAAATAAATATTTTATTCACCATATACATAAAAAAACGTTACTTTTGTCATTTGTTATAAAAATCAAACATTCCACGTGAGGATTATTTTTAAAAACATTGAGAAAAATACACTAATTTAATTTTATAAAACTAACATGTAAATATTATATCATTATTAAAATCATTTTAAAAATAATTACTTTGAAATAAAGTTATTTTGATGGAAAACATTAAAATAGGGTTTTCTAAGACATGTCCGTTACCACTTCAAAAAAAATTAAATCATAAGAACCATGAAATAATAAAAATAAAAAATTGATATATCATTATAATTGATTAATTGAAGATTTAAAAGATAAAATGGGTTTTATATACCCCTCATAAAATATTATAGGTGCATAACATCGAAATATTCCACATAAAATGGAAATTGAGATGATGCCTGTAACCATGATTCTGACTCATCAAGTAAGTTTTTTGGGATTCCATAACAAAAAATAGGTTATATATTTAGTTTTTTAATGACTTTTTTAGGATTACTATTCATTTTGTTTCGTATATTACCACGTTTTATACAATTACATAATCAATTATGTTTTTTGTTGGATGTTTTAACAATATTTTCTATACATGTCTAAAATGACTCATATATATTGACTATGGTTAAAGGGGTCATTTTTAAAAATACATTGGATAATAATCCTATCATGGTTATAATTTTCAAAAATCATTTTTTCTTTTAAAACCAATCATTAATTATGGTTTTGAATAATTAAATATGTTATGACTTGGGATACAGTATGTCATATACACGCATGAGTTACTTTTCCATCATTTAACAATCATCCTGGGAAGATAGAATGTAATATTTTGTCTTTATTGAATTATTATCATATCATGCATACCATATTGTTTAATTTAATATCCCATTATGTATTATTTAAATGTTTGGGTAATGAAAAAGGTATAACATCACATCATACATGTGGAAATCCACATGTATTCCCATTATCATTTTCGAGTGTAAAAAATAAAATGATATTTTATCATTTACCACCGATACTGTAATGTCCCTGTTTCAAGTGACTCCCATAGGATCCAAATACCAAGTTGGTCACAAGGCCTCAAGTGTATTTCCTCAAACACCAGAGGCTACCCACTAGTAGTGAGGGCCATTGGTGTGATGGTGGAGAATCTATGCCCTCATTGGAAGAATAACACAGTGAAACGACAATAATATGCAATAATCGAAGCATTAATATCGTTCAATAAGAAAACAATAGATTACTGAAAGTAATAAAAACTGGAGAACATCTATAAATGATGCATATCACAGATGTCTAGGTTAGTAGTCAAACAAGTCACAATGGTAGAATACAATAAAAACCCAAATTACAAAAGAATACAAATAAACATTAGCTGCAGTGCTAGCTTCATCTTAGTCTCATGCTATCTCGCTCCATAGCTATCAATTACATGAAGTATAAGGGTGCTTTACCTTATCTATAACTATAGTAATATAATCTCATTGGGCCTAAAAACAATGACCCAAATAGGGTGTGAGACAAATCCTAGAAGGAAACCACCCAATGATCTATGTCTAACAGTCAGTTAATATATATATATATATATAGAAGGCAATGTGAAAAAGAATAAATAAACAAGGAAGTGATCAAATGTAAATAGTCATATAGTTTCAGTTACATTCATTTAAATTTATCAATTTAACCAACAGATTACAAATACAAGAAACCCTCTAGGTAGTTCTCATAGCATAACCACTTCGGTTCAATTTATAATAAGGATATCATGAAGACTCAATGAGGAAGCACTCACAGCCAATTCCCCTTATGGTCTCATTTAATAAAAGACTCTCTAAGGAAGCACTCGTCGTCAGTTACCCCATATAGTCTTTTAATGGTAAACAACAAACACACTGAGGTAGCACTCAACATCAATTACTCTGGTGGTCTCGAAATCTATTTATAGACAATCTAACAGATCACTCAACATCAATCCCTCTTATTATCATATAGCGTGATAATTATAATAGACTCTCTGGGAAAGCCATTAACGTCAGTTTCCCCTATGGTCTCACTGCACCTGGTTCCTCCATCCCTGTGCAATGAATTAGTACACATATGATAATCAGCATCCAAAGTAAACCTAAAAGTACTACATGGATTAACATTTTACATCATATCATAGCATGTTACATAAAATCACTCCATCCTAACAACAATAAGCAGGGAAAACAAAGCAACCTAATAGGAAAAGCTAAACCAATCAGTCAATATCAAGAAAACATGGGCCACACATCCATTGAAAGGTAAATAACTCTATTTAAAATCAAAATCCTATATTCAAACATACAAGGAATAGCAGACATTAATAGGGTTAAAACCATAAATACGCAATACCCCAAACAAGGGTATTGGGCACTTTTCCACATATAACTCAAATACTAACTACGGAAAGACACAAACCATCTACCTCGATGTTTTAGGATCTATATACTCTAGCATCGGCCTTGGAATATCCTTAGAACACTGTAGATATACAAAAAAACCTATAACTTTTAACCGAGAATATCTCACAAAAGAGGAGGAATTATAAAACAAGGCTCGAGATGAAGGAATATATTACTATGGCGATTCTGACGCAATCAACGGTGGTCAATTAAGATAACAGTTGGTGATTTGGGGGTACAAGGGTGAATCTCTAGCAACAGATACACCTGGATGAGACAGGTTGAGAAGAACTATGTTCTATCTATTAGACACAACATCGATCTGTTTAATTAATTAAAAAGAAAGTACACGGTGGGTTCTTCAAAGGTACATGGTGTGTACTTTCTTTAATTGGCCTCCGATTTAGGTAGTCTCTCGGTCACCCATCATGGAAATATACTCATCTGTTATGCTTCTAACACATGGCTACCTACAGAAACCGAGTACACGGTATGTACTTTTACATACATGGTGTGTACTCCTGAAATTTGCAGATAATACTCTTTTCTCAAAAACATCCAGAAAAGAAAAATATACCTGAAAAGAAAATCCTAGTTCTTAAAAACTTCCCCTTAAATAAATGTTTCCCCGAATTTTGCTATAAAGGATGCGTTAAAGAAGAATCCTCGAACAACTCTAGCCATTGAGATTGTACTTCGGCCTCCCTCTCACTGGTCTCCTCATGTACACGACCATGCTCCCATAACACCCATACAATAGGAATAGACTTTCCATGGAGAACCTTTTCACTATGATCAAAAATCCAGATAGGATGCTCTATGAAATATGCATCCACCTTCAACTCAAACTTATCAGGTTGGAGGACATGATACAGTTCTGAGAAAACACGTCACAACTAAAACTTAACGGTGGTAATTTATTTTTAATGTTTTCACTATTTATTATGGTAAAAAAATAGTTTATATTATTAAATAAAATAAATTATTATTATTAACAATATTTAATCCATTTACTTAAATTAAATTCATAAGTGTCGAAAATTTTTGATTTAAAATTAAACTTCAAAGCGTGATAAAAATATATGTTTCCAATAAGTTTATTTTCTGAATAAAAAAATTATTTTATATTAAATATAAGACATCCGATATTTATTATTTTAATTAAAAAATATTTGTTGATATATTATCTAAAAGATTTATTAAAGGCATTCCTAATTATAGGGTTTATATTAATTAAAAGGGATAAAAAATATTCAATTGTAATCATTTTCAAAAAAATAACATTTTTAAACCTATAAATAAATTAATAGTTAAATGCAATATGAATCCATTTAAATATAAATTATATGGATTAAATATAAAAAAATTTATTGTGTAACTATAAATAATATACAAATAATGGTTCATGTAAATTTATCTAGCATATTTAAATAAAATTACATATTTTCAAAAATATTTATTGATCACTATTCACTAAAAATTAAAAAATTTCTAAAAAATACTCAAATTTAAACCTAAAAAATTTGAAATTTATATTTAAAAAATTTATATTTAGTTTTTTAAAATTATAATTCTATAATTGATAAATTATTTATTCATAGAAAATATTTTAAAAAATATACTAATTAAAACATTTTCCATTTTGATTTGAAATTTAAGTAAAATTTATATAATGAATATGACTATAAAATCTATATTGTTAAATATGAGAGTGATTTATTCTACCATTATCTTGGTTATGACGTTGTTAAGCCCTTTTGGTAATTTTTTCCTTACAATTAAATTCACTTAATAATAATTCTTGAGGTACGACTCTAAAACATTTCATATTCAGTAAATGAACTTTCAATGAATATTTGATATGATTTGGAATGTGTTTGTGTTGTGGTAAGCCGGGTCTTATGTGTCTAGAATATAATTTAAATAATATTTAATAGTAAAATAATTTGGTAACTGAAATCCATGCAATGTTCAGATTTTTTATTTTCAATGGGTTGGGTAATTATACAAACATGTATCTGAAGTTAGTTATATAAGAAAGAAATCATAATGATCTAAAATAGAAATGTGTAGAAATCAATTTTCTACAACTATAGTTGATGATGGTCCATTGAATGAAGTGGTGATGGGTATGATGCTTTTTTATTTGAGATTTTCCAATTCCCAGTTTGACTCTGGATCATCACATTCATTCATTTGTTTTAATTTTCAAGTAAAATTGGAATATCGCCACAAGAATAGATGATATAATTTTTGGTGAAAATATAATTGGTAATGTTATGGAAACAATGATTTATATGAATCTCCCTAGTTGTATTAATGGAATTGACTTTTCAAAAAATATTTTTGAACTATCCAAAGTAGAGATTAATGTTATTTTTAGTATGTATGGGATTTATACTTATCATGATACAATAGATTAAAAATAGAATAAAAGTTTATTAAATGATTTCATATCTTTGATAACCTACCCAGAAGTTGAAAAATTGACAAGATATAGAAGTAAAATATTCCCATATCATATTTTTGGAAAGAGATAAACTACTAAAATTATTGATTTATAGGTAGTGAAAGAATACATGGAAGAATTTTTTGATTACATATAGGAGTTATTCTTGATCAAGATGTTGAGTTTATAGTTGATTTAGTTCATGGTTATATGATTATTTCTATGAATCCTTACCAAATAGATCAACTCTAACTATTTTAATTGAAAATAAAAATAATGGATTTGATGTATAAATACAACATTCAACCGAAAAATTTACCATGAGGTACTCTTATACTATTTTTAAAAAATAAATATATTTTAATGAGTAATTTCAATGATTATAATACCTTTAATAACATTACTATTTTGAGTGAATATCATTTTTCATATGTTTATGATTTCTTTTATCAAATCCCTGAGAGAAGAATATTTTTCCAAGTTTGATCTAATTATTGAGTAACATTAGATAATATTGAAGGAGGATGAAATTCAAGAGACTGTGTTTCAAACTATACTGGGTATATATGAGTTTCTTTTTATTCCATTTTTGTTTCCAAAAGTACATTCTATATTAATGGACTTTATAAATATAGTTTTTATTGAGTCAAGGGATTTTTTTGGTTGTGTTTATATATCATATATTGGTATATTCTAAAATTTCATATGAACATCGAAGAGACTTGAGGATTTTTTTTAAAACATAAATGAAAGGAAACTGTATGGGAAATTTAGTAAGTGGGGATATTGGTTGGAAAAAAAAACATCATTCCACAAACATATTATTTCTAAATTTGGAATTACTATTGACCCAAATATAAAAATAGATGTTGATTATTTCCCAACACTAAAAAATATTATATAAATTTATATTTTTCTTGGTTTACCATGTTACTACTGGTGGTTTTTAGAAATAATTTCTTGTTTTCCTAGACTATTATCTATGATTACTCAAAAGAGAAGTTAAAATTATTTCTACTAAATAATCTGATGATTGTTTTTAGGAACTAAAATAATATTGTTCAATACACTAGCTTTCCATTGTCCTTCCAAAAATGATGAATATGAAATCTATTATGATTATTCATTAAATGGAATTGGTTTTGTCCTAATGTATATTGATCTAGTAATTTATAATAATTTATAAAACATGAATCCCAATGAGTAAAATTACAATACACATTATCGAGAATTATCTGTCATGAATTTTTTATAAAAAAAAAGAGGAAATATTTTCATGGAGTAAAGTGTTAAAAATACATTGACTAGAAATTATTGAATTATATATTCAATTAGAAATAATTGAACATGATACATAGAAGATAAACAGAGTAGATCCCCAATTATGAATTCATGATTCATTACCATCCTAGAAAAAAGAAAAATTGTTAATATTTTTAGTCAAAAAAATAATCTACATTAACTATGTTAGTTTTGAAAATGGACCTCTGGTTAATAGTTTAATTAATTTTGGCACAGAAGTTACTGATGCCAGGAAATCCACATATTTTTTTTATCTTTTATTATAACCCACACTTTCATAAAGAATTATAAATGTTCAGAATAAATATAATTATTTTTAGGAAAATGTAAAATCACTTGAGAAGGGTAAGTTTACTATGATTAATATTGATGAAGAAGGTGTGATAAAATGAGGAAAATAATTATGTGTGTTGTGTGATTCAAAATTAGAGAGTGATTTTCTAAGTGGAGATCATAGTTATGTATTTATGATCAGAAATTCAAAACTAATATATACAGATACCTTCAAGTTCATTACTATTTGGATAGAAGGAAAGGAGATATTTCATACTTAACTATGAAAATTTTAACTTGTGAAAAAGTTAAAGAATAATGAAAATAACAAATGTGGAATTTATCAAACTTTTCCAGTTCTATAGTGGAAATGGGAAAATATATCATCATATTTCATTGTGGTAATTTCAAAGATATCTCTTGTTAATAAATTTGTTTTGGGATACTGTTTAGAGATTTTAAAAATATGTGTATTACATTCCCATTCAAGATAATATTTCTTTGGATCAGCTTTCTTTAATTTTATCTATATGATATATTTTGGTTACTTGGAGTTACCCTATATGTTTTATTTAACCATGATCCCATGTTAAGTTATAATTTTTTGAAAGCACATAAGATGACATTGGTATTTGAATTAAATTTTAGTACATCTTTTGATACTCAAAAATATGGTCAAACAATTTTAATGATTCAGATCATGGAAAATGGGATTTTTTATTCTTCAATGTATTATTATGGAACATTATATTATCATATTTCATTGGTTCGGTTTTATTATAATAAAATTTCTCATTCCAGTATATATATTAATCTATTTGAGGATATATATGGAAATTGGTGCTAGATGCCAAATTTGTTTATATGATGTAACATGATAAATGTTTATGGGACCAAATTTGGTAATGTAAATGTCTAAGAAAGTATTTTTATTTTAGTAATATGTGAGGGTGGTTCAAATTAGGTATAAAATTTGTACGGATAAATAGAGGAAATATCATTCATTCAAGGTAGGTGATCACGTCTATCCCAGATTATGTCTTTGGAAAATTTTTATTTATTTTTTTAAAAAGACGGTGTGTTAATCCTATAGAATAATGTATCATATAATATATTTTAGAATATTGGATCATTTTTTACTGAGTTGAATTAACTTTTGAGTTTATCTAGGTACACAACTTGTTTCAAGTTTGAATGTTAAGAAAGTATATTCCATATTCAATTAATGTTTTCAGACTTAAAGTAGTTCAGTTGGATGAGAAAATTTATCATTAGGAAATTAATATTTAGATTCATGATTTGAATAAGAATGTTATTTTGAAAAATTTGTATTCTTATGGTTTTTTGTTTTTTAAGAACGATATGAATGAATATGGAAGAGGAGAATATTATAATAATACGGGGGAATAACATCCCAACATTTTTAATAAGATAATAAAATTTTAGGGTTACAATTTTTAAAACTATAGAAGAATGTAAACATGAAAAAAATGGTATAATAATTCCCTTTTTGTCAATTAATTTTAATTATATTGCTATAATCATTATATAAATAATAATATTTTTTTAAAAAAAAACAATTAGCTTTAATTAAAAATATTTTTCTGATAATATTTTATGTAGAATTTCAATTTCATAATTTGATAATATTAATTTGAAAAAATAAAAATCATTAGTTTTAAATTTTGGAACTTTTTTGAAAATATTGATTTCTAGTGAATAGTGATAAATGCCGATTTTTTTAAAAATTTATTTTCTCTTCAACAAATTAATTAATTTTATTATTACATTATTTTTTATATCAAGTCATTTCTAATATTGAAAAATAAAAATTTCATTTATGCATACATGTGGACTACCTCCACCCTAAAGAGATGTGATTATTTTTTTAATCACCAGAAAAAATAGTTTATGAATATATATATATGTGTGTGTGTGTGTGTGTGAATGTTTTTAATTATATAACAAGGTATTTATGATAGTATAATCAATCTGTATTGATGAAATTTTACTTCTCTTTAATACAAAATTGTTTTTAACATGTGGAAATGTTACTCATGTGTATAGATGGCCTATCATATCCATGATCATATCATAGTTCATTTATCCTAACCACATGTCATGATTTTTTAAAAATATATAATTTATGTATAAAAATTATAATTATTTCATTATTTTTATATTATATATTTTGAGACCATAGTCAACCAACCATTGTAATTTTGGGTATATAAGTTAAATATCATCAAAATGTATGATGTAAAATTATTTAATTATTAAATTAAATAAAACATGGTAATAATTCCAATGAATGTAAGAATAAACATTATAAACATTATTAATAAAGTAAATAATCAATATAATTTCATTATTCATGATGAAAAATAATGTATGTTCTAAATTGAGGGTGAGGTAAGGGTCTACATCCAAATTTCCCTTCGATGAGACATATTTTAAAGTTATGATACAATATTTATTTATGAGGTGTATATGATGACCCTTTTATATGTTATATCATAAATTTCTCAAATATTTTTATTTTTGAAGATATTTTTAATTTTATTTTTTTCATGTTGATTACAATTCAAATATTTCCAATGTGTCAAGATAATTTTATTTAAAAAATTTAAATATCAATTTTTTCCTAAAAACATTATTTTTCTTCTATGTAGATATTTGTAAAATTATTTTAAGAACTAATGTATATATACATGATTCATTAATAAAATTTCATTTATGACTTTCTATAAATATTTTTCAAAATGTGTTATTTTTATTCAATGATTGACTTTCTTTACAAACAAAAAAATGAATATTCAATTTTAACATATATGATGAAAATGGATTTTCCTATCATCATAACATTTATTTGAAGATTTTATAACTTATAATATTTTATGTTTTATTCCATGAAAACTCATTTTTCTAGGAATTTTTTTATTCATGATGGGGTTTTAAAAGAAATGAGTATTTTGTTATTAAAAATTGTTTTTACTAAAAGGTCATATTTTTGTATTTAATATGGGTATCTAAAATAAAATGATATTTTGATATCAGAAAGTGATTAACAGACATGTTTCAAAAAATTAAAATGAATTATATTGAAAAATTGAAAGGATAAAATCATTTGTTTAGGATATGGTTCTTGGAAATTATATAAAATGGGTGAGCACAATATAGCTTATACGATGGGTGGTGCAAATTGAATCGAGTGAGCATAATATATCATATCTGATGAATGATGCTAGACACCACTAGGTAAGACCTTTTTAACTTATATGATGGGTGCTCTTGAATAGTTCTCCAATGCACTAAGCAATGTTCTTGGTCTTAATAATAAATATGGAGGTTTTTGTCAAAGGTTTTAACCTATGGATTTAACTAGTCTCAAGTTATTTCTAACATGGGTTTAAAAAGAGTTAAAAATGTGGAACTCTATGACATCAAAAAGGTTTTTAATTGGCTTAATATGGGGTTTAATGATTATATTTGATAAAAAATTCTTCTTTCATGTGGAAATATTTTATTTATTTTGATTAATGTATATTGAGATAAATCTATGTTGTTTAAGAGAATTTGATGTTTTCGGTAAAATAACATTTTTTATTTATTTTTATTCAGCTTAGTAATATTTTTAGGAAACTAAAATATATTAAAACGTTTTTCATATGGTTTAAGGATGGGTAAGGTAATGGAAGAAGTGATGTATAGTGTCGTGATGATTTTTTATGGTTAGTAGTGAAGTGTGTGACCAATTCATCTCATGTTTTGGTCCCTAAAGTATTTTAGTTGTAAGAGAACATTTATTATCACAGATAACATATTATGATTCTTAACTATATAGATCAAGTGTTTAAGTGATTCACTTTGTTAATGTCTTATGTGAAAACAATTTGGCTGAAGAGGCAAGGTGGGAATCTAAAACAGTTATGAGGGAATGATATCCCAACTTCAATAATATGTGAATGAAATTATAGGGATGAAATTTCAAAAAAAAGTAAAAGAATGTTACAAATATGGTAATGATATAATAACCCATTTTTATGTTTATTATAATGAATTAGATAGTTTTATTCATTATAAAAATAATAAGTAATTTTTAAAAACTCTTGAGAAAATAGGGTAATGATATAAATTAAATTTATAAATTTTATATATTTAAATATTAATTTAAATTCAAATAATTATTATCACAACCCAAAATTATTAAAAAATAATAAATTTTTAAATAATTACACTTCTTGAAAACCCAAATTGTTTTTCATCTTTTCGGAAATTATTTTTAATTAAATTTTCCACTTATATGAATTTAATTTGTTTAAATAGATTCTTTATTTGGAATCATAATAATTTATAATATCCAAAAAGTTCAAATTAATATTTTACCACAATGAATAGTTAAAAATTTTAGTTATTGTTTTTAAGGTTAAAAAAAATTAATTAGGGAGTTAAAATATAATGATAAGGTGTAAAATGACCTAAAATTTTCGTGAAATAAATTTTATTATAATATTTTTACCTTATAATGTCTACATTTCAGTAATGATCTATTTTCGGTCCTTTTTTCATCTATAAAACGTGGATAAAAATTTTTCTTCTCAAACATTCAAACTGTGCCACTAACCTCACTTATAAAAGGCCACCATCAATCTTCTCCAATTCAATGATTAAATCCAAATTTTACCAACCATGTTCTACCAAAATATATTCCTTTATTACATCCTCATTATGAAGACCCGTTATGTTTATCATAAATCCATCATTTGACATATTTTTGTTATTTCATAAAGAGGTCACCTAAATAAGAAGTATTTTTCTTAACTGATCATTTTTTATTATGTTTCTATCCACAACACATAAATATTCTTAAATTATTATTATATAATAACACTAAAATATCCCATATACTAATATGTAATTATTTTAATTTATTAACATAAATCTATATACTCTCCCATCAATTGGGATACAAAATCAACATTCCTATGTACATCAAACTACCGACTCAAGAACCAGTGTCAGTTCTATTCCATTATCACCTATCATGGACTATTATAATGACGGAGTAAATTTATATATATGAAATTCTTTAAAAAAATACTTCTATAGTTGTGATATCACATTTATATTCATACATACTCTCTTTTCGGGGACAAGATAACAATTATCATGTGTACTAAGGACTACCTCCTCACAAAGAGAAGTCATTAGTTTTTCACTAATGATTTACATGTAATGTAATAAAGAAACATTTATGGATTATATGTAATATAAATGAAATTATTATGATATTAATTACGTATTTATCATTCTGAAATTTCAATATTTCATTTTCTTTCTTGAAATGAAAAATGATAACACCATTCATTTGTAGGTGTGGACGACCTCCTCCATGAAGTGATGTGAGTATATTTTCTATCACAAAAACATATATAGGAGATATATATATTTAATTAAATTATATGTAAATTATTATAAATTTATAATTCTTTAATGGAAAAATATTAAATACCTTCATTCTATAATGATAACTAAAAATAGAAACATTACTCATGCATATATGTGGCCTTTTATCTCCATGATCGTAACATATTTCATTTCTCATAACCATATTTCATGACTAGAATTAAAATTATTATTTTTATATAAAATATATAATTATTTCATGACTATTAATCTCTATGTATTGAAATTGTTTTCTTTGACCATACCCAACAAACAGAATTCATTTTGAACATATAAGGAAAATATCTCCAAAATAACCAAAATAAACATAATAGAATAACTAATTGTATATAACATGATAATGAGTAAAATAAATGTAATAAAAAACATGAAAAATTATCATAAGAAAGTAAATAATTAACATAATTTTATTATTCATGAAGATAAATAACGTTTGTGATGAATTCAACTTGAGTTAAGTGACATCATCTCAATTTCCATTTGTCGATTCATATTTCAATGCTATTTGACAGTAATATTTTTATAAGATTTTTATATAGACCAATTGATATTTTATATATTTAATATATCTATTCCCATGATACATAGTGTTTTTTAAATGTAATTTTTTCATAGGGATTATGATATTAATATTTTCAAATTCGAATGGGAAATTTCTTTAAAAAGTCATCTTTTAATGTTCTCCTTTTAACTATAATATTTTCCATATATATGTTTTTAAATTTATTTAATTAATGTAATAGTATGCACATGAGAGTTTTATAATGGTAAAATTTTTCATTGATTGTTTTTCAGTGGGCCGATATTATGCCTTTCATTTTTGATCTCTTACTAATATTTTTTACCTATCTAAAATTTTAAAAAAACTAACATGCTCTAAATATGTATAGGGTAAAAAAATATTTCATGTTGAAATTCATAAATATAACCCATGAAAGAAATAATGTTTTATTTTGATGGTTTTATTATGTTGATAAGTAGGAAAGTAATAAGACATTACCACATTATATATTTATATATATGAATTTATATATAAAAATATTACCTAAAAATCTAAAATATTAATCCAAAAATATATTTGGATTGTAAGAAAGTGATGTCTAATTCAATGGTAGTAAATATTCACATTTCCTTTTCATTCAAGATACAATGTCATTAGATTGGCACTATAAACAACATATAAAGGATGTAGTCAATTTAAATGGAGTTCCCCCATCCATTATATCAAATAGGAATATCATATTCACATTTAATTTTTCGAAATTAATTTAAAAATCATTGTGTGATTAATTAAATTCAATCTCATCTTTTTATTCTAAATCTAATAGACGATGAGAGTGTACTATTCATACCGTGAAAGATATTATTCCTTCTTAGTCAATGTATTATTAGGGAATTCTGGATCATTATAATTCTCTATTTTATTTTTCTAATAATAACAGTTTTCATTCCAATATTAATATGGAACCTTTTGAAATATTATAAGGAACACAGAATTAGAAGCCGAATTTTTGTGATGATATAGGTGAAATGAATTTAATGGGAATATAAAATGTAGCATAAATATATGTGAAGGTTGGTTGGACTTATAAATATATGATTATGACTCAGGTAAATATGAAAACCCATGATGGTAACCGGTTTAATGATATTTTTTTGAGGTATGTAATCTCGTCTTTCATAATGTATCACCATGAAGAAGTGTTATGAATAACAGTAAATGGGGAAGGTATAATTCATGGATCTTTTGAATATATGAAATACAATAGAATTATAGATTAAATTCCAACATATTGGTTTTACCTCTAATTATATCCCATATAAAAACCGAGTTTAATGTTTTATTGTTAAGAAATAATGTCATATAATCAACTCGTCTTTTAATACTTGAAGCAGTTCTATTGGAGGAGAATATTTTGAATGAAGAACAACCTATTAGGATTCTAAAAACATATCTAAAATATATTATATTTATATATTTATACCTTATCATATGTATGGATTGATAATTTTTATTTTCGAAGCCTTTTAGAATGCAAAATACATTGGTATATCTTTTTTTAAAATAAATACAAGTGTTGGAATCACCTCACATATGAAAGGCTACCCCTAGACTATCCTCTTCACACCGTCAAAATAATTTTGATCTGCCAAACCATATGAAAAAAAAATTTAATTCCCTAAACATGACATGAGGATATTATTTTGATTATAAATTTGTCCAAAAAAGTCTTTTGGTGCCTACCTAAGGATGTTATGTAAAGAAGAGGTTTTGAACCTAACCGATAATTTTTATTTTTTTCCACTAACACCTCCTTAATGTTTTATTAAATTATCATTACATAATTATAAAATATATAAAATATCCCTAGATATAATTATTTTATATAATAACATTTATAAATCTCATATTCCATCAAATGGGATATGAAATCATCCTTCGTGTGTACTGTGGACTACCCGCCTTATGAACAGATGTCATTTGGTTTCCATCATCACCAATCGTAGTTTTTTATAATGATAAATTTATATAATATATTAGATATTTTAATATATTTATACTTATAGGGTCATTATATCACACATAACATCTTACATTAAATTCTTTGGGCGATATTATAACATCGCTCGTGGAGACGGTGGATTACACCCACGTGAAGCCATGTCATTCATTTTTCCCTTACACATTAAATAGAAGGTAATAAGGAAATATTTAATAAATATATGTGATACAAAAAAATATTATCATTTTAATAACATATTTATAAATATAAAAATATAATATAATATTTTCTTTAATATTCCTAAAACGGATTATGTCATTTGTATGTATGTGTGGACTACTGCCTCCACAAAAAGGTGTGATTCAAATTTTTATCATGAAAACACATGGAATATATATATAAGTATATTAAAATAAAAAATATGTCATTTATTATATGATTATCTTTATATACAGTTAAAAAATTACTTACAGTATATCTATAATTATTTTTAAAAAATGGAAACAATACTAACATGTTAGTATGGCCTACTGTTTCTATGATTGTTACATAGTTCATTTTTCCTAACAATCATTCATGTTTAGTTTTAAAGGTAAAATTAATGAATAAAAAAGAAAATATTATAATTATTTTTATATAGTAGAGGATAAATTTTGACCTCTATCACCATAGTCAACCTACCAATCATTTGGTACATATATCCCAAATATCAACAAAGCATTTGACCTAAACAGAATTGATTAATTAATTATATATGAAATGGTAATAAGTGAAATAAAAGGAATAATAAGAATGAAAATGTTATTAACTATGTAAATAATTAAAATATGTATATTATTTAGGGTGGTATTGAATTTTTGTGATGAATCGAACTCGAGGTAATGGTCATCGCCAAAATTCATTTTCATTGGGAAATATTTCGATGTCATGAACCTATATTATTTTATAAGTTTTATAAATAAAGCATTTGATATATTATGTCATGAATTTTATTATTCTCAGGATATTTAAATTTTTCTTAATTTTATTATTTCATGATGGTTTTGATTCAAATATTTCCAATTTGGTAAGAGACATTTTTTTTAAAATGAAATCCTTTTTATTTTTTCATTCAATCTCAATTTCACATCCATGTACATGTTTCTAAAATGATTTTAATTATTAATGAATATAGACATGAAAGTTTTTTAAATGTTTTTTTTAATTCATTCAATATATTTCACAAATTAATCATTTTATATAATTTTGGACTTTCCTTAGAAAATAAAAAATGATTGTTCTATTATATGAAATATGGGGATGACAACTTTTTAGGCCATCATTACCATGATTTGAATTTTAGATTTCTTTACAAAAATTCACGTTTTTTTGAATGTTATTCTTTGATTTTTGGTATTGGAAATGATTATTTAAAAGAGGAGGGTATATTGATATTGAAAATGACCTTAATGAAATTGGTTTTTTTTGTATTGAATATGCGTTTTCCAAAAAAACTATTTTGATATCTAAATGATATTTACATATGAGTTTAATATTTTTATTATATTGTTTTATTATGAAACAGTTAAATAAAAAATTATTTATTCATAATAAGACACATGAGAATTATATGAAATGTGTGAGCTTGATATATCTTATATAAAGTATATGCCCAGATAAGGATGGGTTATCATTATTTATATTATGTGATTTTTGAACTCATATAACTTAGGATTATTTCAATATAGCCTATACAAGGGTTGATCCTAGATAATGTAAAAATCAATAAGGTATATGAAAATAAATTAAAAACGTTGGTCTAGTGACAAAAATGAAAACATGTGAATTTTTTTCCTTTATCACAATTTTTATTTAGCTAAATTAATAAAAAAGTCATATGAAAAACACACACACATTTTTTCAATGAAAATCCTAAAAATCCATTTCAAGAGAATCAGATCCCCTTTTGGAAAAATAGAGAATCATATTACAAACCTATTTTAAACTCATGTTAGAAATAACTGGACCCTAGTAAAATATATTGGGGAAACCCTCTAGTAATTCCTCCATTTATTCCTATTAGGAAAAGTAATGTTAAAAAATTATTTGGAGTTATATCTGGGTTAAACAACCTTATAAGTTATATCATGCCCACCCAGTGCTATCAGGGCACATGCATCACATAAGTTATATTGAGATCATCCATTTATCATATAATGATAAATTACTATATCATTAATACAACATTTTATTACAGAAAATTTTAATCATAAAACATTTAAAAAAATAAAACAAGTTTGAAAATATCATTCATGTATCAAAATAACCTTTTCTTTTGAAACCCCATTCCGAATACCAAAATACAATATTTTTAACAAAATATTCAATAAAAAATACACATAATTGTTTTTTCAATTTGAATAAAAATGAAATATTATTAAGTAATACAAACATAAAATAATCATTTCAATGGAAATAAATATTTTATTCACCATATACATTAAAAAAATGTTACTTTTGTCATTTTTTATGAAAATCAAACATTCCACATGAGGATTATTTTTGAAAAACATTGAGAAAAATACACTAATTTAATTTTATAAAACTAAGATGTTAATATTATATCATTATTAAAATCATTTTAAAAACAATTACTTTGAAATAATGTTATTTTGATGGAAAACATTAAAATAGGTTTTTCTAACACATGTCCCTTACCACTTCAAAAAATATTAAATCATAAGTACCATGAAATAATAATAAAAATTGATATATCATTATAATTGATTAATTGATGATTTAAAAGATAAAATGGGTTTTATATACCCCTCATAAAATAGTATAGGTGCATAACATCGAAATATTCCACATAAAATGGAAATTGAGACGATGTCTGTAACCATGATTCTGACTCATCACTTGTGTTTTTTTTTGGATTCCATAACAAAATATAGGTTATATATTTAGTTTTTTAATGACTTCTTTTAGGTTTAATATTCATTTTGTTTCACATATTACCACGTTTTAAACAATTACATAATAAATTGTGTTTTTTGTCGGATGTTTTAACAATATTTGACTTACATGTCTAAAATGACTCATATATGTTGCCAATCGTTAAAGGGGTCATTTTTAAAAATACATTGGATAATAATCCTGTCATGGTTATAATTTTCAAAAATCATTTTTTCTTTTAAAACCAATCATTAATTATGGTTGTGAATAATTAAATATGTTACGACTTGGGATACAGTATGTCATATACACACATGAGTTACGTTTCCATCATTTAACAATTATCCTGGGAAGATAGAATGTAATATTTTGTCTTTATTGAATTATCATCATATCATGCATACCATATTGTTTAATTTAATATCCCATTATGTATTATTTAAATTTTTGGGTAATGAAAAAGGTATCACATCACATCATACTGGTGGAAATCCACATGTATTCCCATTATCATTTTCAAGTATAAAAAATAAAATGATATATTATAATTTAACACCGATAATGTAATGTCCCGGTTTCAAGTGACTCCCATAGGATCCATATACAATGTTGGTCAAAAGGCCTCAAGTTTATTTCCCCAAACTCCAGAGGCTACCCATTTGTAGTGAGGGCCATGGGTGTGATGGTGGGGAATCTATGCCCTCATTGGAAGAGTAACACAGTCAAATGACAATAATATGCAATAGTCGAAGAATTAATATCGTTCAATAAGAAAACAATAGATTACCAAAAGTAATAAAAACTGGAGAACATCTATAAATGATGCATATCACAGATGTTTAGGTAAGTAGTCAAACAAGTCACAATGCTAAGATACAATACAAACCCAAATTACAAAAGAATAAAAATAAAGATTAGCTATAGCACAAGCTTCATCTTAGTCTCATGCTATCCGGCTCCGCAGCTATCAAGTACATGAAGTAGAAGGTTGCTTTACCTTAACTATAACTATAGTAATATAATCCATTTGGGCCTAAAAAAAATGACCCAAATAGGGTGTGAGACAAATCCAAGAAGGCAACCACCAAAAGATCTATGTCTAACAGTCAGTTAATATATATATATATGGAAGGCAATGTGAAAAAGAAGAAATAAACAAGGAAGTGATCAAAAGTAAACAGTCATATAGTTTCAGTTTCATTCATTTAAATTTATCAATTTATCTAACAAATTACAAATACAAGAAACCCTCTAGGTAGTTCTCATAGCATAACCACTTAGGTTCAATTTATAATGAGGATATCATGAAGACTCTATGAGGAAGCACTAACAACCAATTCCCCTTATGGTCTCATTTAATAAAAGACTCTCTAAGGAAGCACTCATCGTCAGTTCCCCCATATAGTCTTTTAATGGTAAACAACAAACACACTAAGGTAGCACTCAACATCAATTACTCTGGTGGTCTCGAAATCTATTTATAGACACTCTAACAGATCACTCAACATCAATCCCTCTTATTGTCATATAGAGTGATAATTATAATAGACTCTTCGGGAAAGCCATTAACGTCAGTTTCCCCTATGGTCTCACTGCACCTGGTTCCTGCATCCCTGTGCAATGAATTCGTACACAAATGATAATCAGCATCCAAAGTAAACCTAAAATTACTACATGGATTAACATTCTACATCATATCATTGCATGTTACATAAAATCACTGTATCCTAACAATAATAGGCAGGGAAAACAAAGCAACCTAATAGGCAATGCTAAACCAATCAGTCAATATCAAGAAAATATGGGCCACACATCCATTGAAAGGTAAATAACTCTATTTAAAATCAAAATCCTATATTCAAACATACAAGGAATAGCAGACATTAATAGGGTTAAAACCATAAACACGCAATAACCCGAACAAGGGTATTGGGCACTTTTCCACATATAACTCAAATACTAACTACGGAAAGGCACAAACCATCTACCTCGATGTTTTATGATCTATATACTTTGGCATCGGCCCTGGAATAACCTTAGAACACTATAGATATACAAAAAAAACCTAAAAATTTTAACTGAGAATATCTCAAAAAAGGTGAGGAATTATGAAACAAGGCTCGAGATGAAGGAATAGATTACTATGGCGATTATGATGCAATCAACAGTGCTTGATTCAGATAACAGTTGGTGATTTGGGGGCTCAAGGGTGAATCTCTAGCAACAGATACACCTGGATGAGACAGGCTGAGAAGAATTATATTCTATCAATTAGACACAACATCGATCTGTATAATTAATTATAAAGAAAGTACATTGTGGGTTCTTCCAAGGTACATGGTGTGTACTTTCTTTAATTGGCCCCAGATTCAGGCATTTTCTAGGTCACCCATCATGGAAATATTCTCAGCCATTATGCGTCTAACACATGGCTACCTACAGAAACTGAGTACAAGGTATGTACTTTTAAATACATGGTGTGTACTCCTGAAATTTCCAGAAAATACTCTTTTCTCAAAAACATCCAGAAAAGAAAAATATACCTGAAAAGAAAATCCTAGTTCTTAAAAACTTCCCCTTAATGAAATTTTTTACCGAATTTCCTTATAAAGGATGCGTTAAAGAAGAATCATTAAACAACTCTAGCCACTGAGATCGTACTTCATCCTCCCTCTCACAAGTCTCCTCATGTACATGACCATGCTGTCATAACACACATACCATAGGAATAGACATTCCATGGAGAACCTTTTCACTATTATCAACAGTCCAGATAGGATGCTCTCTGAAATATGCATCCACCTTCAACTCTAACTTATCAGGTTGAAGGACATGGGATAGTTCTGAGAAAAAACGTCACAAATAAGAAATGTGGAAAATGTCGTACATAGCATGGTACCTCTGAGACAACTGCAACCGATAGGCAACTAACCCGACCGTATCCAGTAACTCAAATGGACAAATGCATCTCTTTGAAATTGTTCCCTATATACTAATTATCATGTTTCCCATCCTTGGTGTGACACGTTAGAAAACCTGACTTCCGACCTCGAACTCTTGAGGGAATCTCCATCAATAAGCATAAGACTTCTGTTGTGACACTATAGTGGCTATGCTCTTCCATATCAATTCTATCTGTAATGTGGTCTCATGAACAAGACGAGGTCCCACTATAGATGCCTCTTCTACTTTCAGCCAATATAAGGGTGATCAGCATGGCCTACCATATAAAGCCTCATTAGGTGCCATCTGAATAGTTTCTTGGAAACTATTAGTGTAGGAAAAATCAACAAGAAGTATGTACTTCTCCCAAGAACGTCAAAAATATAGAATTCATGCTTGAAGAATTTCCTTTAGCACCTGAATAATATGCTCGGACTGGCCATCTGTCTGGGTTGGTATGCTATACTCAACAGTACCTACATACCCAAATCCCATTGTAATATTTTCAAGACTTGAGAAGTAATATAGGTGTTTCAGTCTGAAACAGTATAGTGTGGAACTCCATGTAAATATAAAAATTCTCATATGTTCAACCCTCCCAGCTCATCAACACTAAAGGTATCCATGATCGTCAAGAAGTGAGAAACCATTGTGAGTCTGTCAATGACAACACATACTCCACCATTCCATCGAGGGGACCTCGATAAATCGGTCTTGAATTCCATCACGACATCATTCAACTTCCACAGAGGAATGGGTCACTACTAATAAATCCATGTTCTTCACTGAGGCTCTACCTTCACCTGTTGACTGTTGGAAAACCAAATGAAAATCCCTGAAACAAATCTCTTCATTCCTGGCCACTATTACTGATGGTGTAGATCATGAAACATAATTGTAACACCAGGGTGAACTGCCCAAACTGAGGAATGAAATCCTCACATCATCTCCTCTCTTGTGTCTGTTGAAACCTATACATCTCTATGAAAATGAAAGATCTCATCCTCTCATATGGTACATCCAAGGATAGGGTCCTCCCCTGACACAATCTCCTGTTGGACTAGGCCTTTAGAATCTGATAACTGCCTCATTAGAACTAGATCGACAAGATTATAGGTAACAACCATAGAAAAAAGAAACATTTTACCCTGTATATCATGCACCTCCAAATGCATCTCAGATAACATAGCCATAAGATTCCAGTCATTGTTGGCCTCATGAACTGTCTGTATCTTAGTCCTCCTACTCAACACATCACCTACTGGATTTCCTTTCCTAGGTATGTAGAAAAAATCAAAGTCAAAGGACTGAAGGAACTCAAACCATCTTTACTATCTCAAATTCAGATCGTGGTGACTTAAGATATACATGAGAATTTTGTGGTTGGTGAAAACCACAAATCCCCCCCACCCAAATGATAATGTCTCCAACAGTATAAATCATAAACAAATGCAACCAACTCAAGATCGTGCGTCCGGTTATTCCTCTCATGTGGCCTCAACGGCCAAGACCCGTAGGGAACAAATCTTTCTCCCTGCATAAGCACTCCTCTTGTCCTGATAACTGATGCATCAAATTAAACTGTATAAATCTTTCCTTACTACAGAAATACTACTATACGTGCTGAAATAAACATCCCTTTTATCTCATGAAAGGCTGAATCACAAGAATCGGACCACAAGTACATTGAAACCTTCTTAGTCAGACCTGTCAGTAGTGCTGCTAAGCATGATAAGTCCTATATGAAATGTACACAGTATCCATCTATCCCTAGAAAAATTCATACATCAAAGACTTTCATTAGATGCTCCCAGAAAACTATTTCCATCACATTCTCTAGGTCTAATAACACTTCTGTCTTTGAGATAACATAACCCAAGAAGTGACTTTGGTTCATCCAAAAGTGTCATTTTGAGAGATTATCATATAATTTATGCTCTCTTAGTGTACTCAAAATGATTCCAAGATGTTTGGCATGGTTGTTTCAAGTGTGATAGTACACCAGGATATCTTCCACAAAGACTTCCATGAATGAATCCAAGTATGGATGGAATACTCGGTTCATCAGTACCATGAAAACTATAGGCACTTTCTTGAGACCGAACAGCACAACCATATACTCGTATAGACCATACCTGATCGAAAGGCATATAATACGTATATAAAATGTTCTAACGCGTAGATGATGATAACTGAATCTCAATTAAATCATCGAGAACACCCAGGTTCCACAAAGCAGATCATAGTGATCATCATTCTTCGGCAAGGGATATTGGTTCTTGACCATCAACTAGTTCAACTTCTGATAATCCACAAAATGTTAGAGGGTACTGTCTGCCTTCTTTGAAAACAGGATAGGCGAACCCCAAAAATAAGTACTAGGTCAAATGAAATAATTTTCTAGAAACTCATCTATCTACTTCTTGAGCTCATGTAAATCTGGTGTATCCATCCTATAAGAAGGAATGGAAACTGACACCGCTCCTAACACAAGATCAATATAAAATTATACCTCTCGCTCTAGAAGAAAACCTGAAAATTCATTGGTAAATATATCTTCGAAATGATCCACCACTGGACGAAGGTCTAACTAGGAAGTCCCCTGGACATCCAGATATAGACTAGAAATCTGAGATGAAACTCCTCCCAACTCAAGATGTTTGGGTCATGCTCTTCTCTCCTGGACATCCCATTTTCCCTTTATGTAAGAACAAATCAACCTCTAGGGAAGTAAAACCCACCCTACGGTGATAATATTCAACAACAGCATTGAAGGAAACTAACCAATTTATCCTGAAAATGACATCATATCCCATCATATCTATGATATAGAGGTCCAAGAAGAAGTGACACCCTCCAACCTCCAGATGGAACTCCTTTCTCTATCATACGCTAGACTTCCTTGTCCCCAACATAGTGTTCAGCGTCAAGACATCCGAAGAAGTAAAGATACAGAGCCTAAGGATCTCCACAGCTGCAATAGAAATGAAACTATAGGAAGCCCTTATATCAAAAATTGTAGAACCTAAAACTAAGTGACTAGGATCATACCTAGAACTGTAGAGGGTCTGGGATTTTACTCCTGCTGGGTCTGTAGTACTGCAAATGGTTGGCCTCTACCACGACCCTGTGACCCCACCTGACCACCCTGTGCTCATCCACAATGTTTTTGATGTATTCCTAGTGACTGATTACCCTTTCCACAACCACCTCCTCTGCTAGAACAGCCAAACGAACTCCAGTTACCAGACTGATGAGAAACTGATGGTGCTGCTTTTGAATGCAGGGGGCATAGAGGAACTCTGGTAACTAGCTGTTAGTGAGAAGAACATTGAGAAGAGCTTAATATGGCCCATCTTATTGTAAGATCATCACTCAATTGGGTCTCTCAGGTAGGGTGGCCTTGTATACCCAACCTTCACACACTAGTAGCATACCACTGGGCTACCTGAAGGTGTATCTCGCCTACTCTGGTCTCTACGTGTAGTCTCATAGCAGTGCTTCCTAAAATCTTCCATAGAATCACTAACTCTGTTTATATAACTTCCCTTTCCCATAGATCTAGAATCCCTCAGGTTGTAATCTGTGATCAGTACCTAGTTGACTATAGAAGATATGGAAGTAAATATGAGGATGTTCACCTGATCCTGTATGTCATGCCAAAGGCCATCCTCAAACATCCTCTCAATGAATAACTCATCTCCCCTATAAATGTTGTAATGAAATCTAGCTCTATGAAGAGAGAAAAATACTCCATGACTAAAAAATTACCCTGCTCCAAACACAGAAACTCACAGGCTCGATCGGCCCTTAAAATCTATGGGTAGAATTTATTGTAGAAGGTACGCAGAAATGCCTCCCAATCCATACCCTGCTGGCATCCCGCCTGTGAGTACACATCCCACTATCTCTTGGCGGAATCCCGAAGCATAAACTTTTTGTTCTTGACCTTCCTCTTTGGAGGTGTCTCTAGATGCTTAAAGATCGTCAGCATGGATTCTATCCAAGACTCTGTAGTGTGGGGTCCTCCATCCCCTGAGAAAGTGGGATGATGTTGCTGCTGAAAGACCCGCATCAATTCTACCATTGAGGGGGTAGGAGGCGATACTCCCTGGAAGGTCTGAGTCATCCTCATAAATTCCTCCCAAAACTGTGCATTAGGACATGTACCCATAATACCGGCTAGTTCCATGACTGGCATGACTGGAGGATCTTTTGGTGGTCCCTGATCAGCCATATTTGGTGTCTGATGACAGCCCTCTATGTGGCGTACAACTGGATGAAATATCTATGGCATGAATCTGCAAGGTCAAATGCTCACCTTAGTTCAATATTATCATGGAATAAAACATAGATGTTCAAGAAGGGAATAGGAGAAGGATAACATTCATGATTTTCAAAATAAGGATACACTAAGTGTATCACCCCTACAAGGTGTATTCTTTTAAGCATTCACATGGGAATGTACTCCTTCCATCACTGGTCGTGTAACACCCCATAATCAAGACGTGTTTCTCTAAGACACAGTGTGTACTTGTATCATGTTCCCCTGCCAAAGTTATTCTATACAACCAAACCTACACAGTTCTCCTAGAGAAAGAATACATGGCGTGATCATGAAATAAAAAATGTGTACTAGAAGAAACTTCACCGACCTGTGTTGTTAGACACATGACCGATTAAATGGATGACTCTACATAGCGTGTTTTTACTAGACACGGTGAGTACTACCTGATTTTCAACCACTTGTGTCGTTAGTCACATGGCTGGGTAGCAAGTCTCTATGACACGTCGTGTTCATCTAGTACACGGTGTGTGCCAGCTAATATTTTACCAACCCCATATCCTAGCCCACACAGCTGGTGATGTGGTTAGAGACTATACGGCATGTACCTAATGTACACAGCGTGTACCTGAGAAAAACAGTTCCTTTAAGAACAAAAGGAAAAATGGTGTGTATTCCTAAATACACAATGTGTATTATGGGTTTTTCCAGATAGTAAGCCTTAGAAAATATTCTAAACACCCATAATGCACTGAAATGAACATTAAATTTCCAAATTCCAATCTGTGAGGGCCCATACTCCCCACGAATCAAAGCCTTGCATTAAATTAAAGTCATATACAAGCATAACAGTGCAATGATCCACCAAATTCGCATCCATAAGGGCCTATAACACCTCAAGAACCAAATTTTGGCATTAATTCAAAAAAAACCTTAAAAATTAGAAATACCCTATCAAACAGAATGTATTATATCAAGACATCAATCATTACATCATGCATTTCTATCCCATCATCTATCACAACAACATGCATTCAGTAATGCACCCTAAATGGCAGTGATGTAATGCATGACAGGTGATCCCTAGAAAGTGCCTATATGATTCAGGATATGGCATACCCTCATCTCATCTGGTTGCAACAGAAAATAGAACCTCAATAATATCAACAATAAAATCTCAATTCATGTGAATCACCTTAGGTGAAATCAAATCAATGTTACTAATCACAAAACCAGAAAAATAACTATAATTGAGGTAATTTGGCTTTTCCCTATATATGGGTTAGCTACTCGTCGGCAAAACTTATTACCAAGTACCTATTCTTTCATATCCCTAGCTATAGGATCCAAACAGTATGTCAAGAAGAAAATAATCACTTCAATACCAGTTTGTAACTTCCCGGTTCTAGGTGCTGCACAGAGGTGCCCTGTACTTGGTTGGTCACATGGACACAATAACATTTACTTATACTATAGAGGCTTAGGACTTACAATGAGGTCCTTCGGTGTGATAGTGGGGAAACTGTTACCTTATTGGAAGAGTAACATAGCGGAATAATAATAACTTTTAAATACAGAAGTAGTAATACCATACAATAAGAAAACAGCAAAAGACTGAAAGTAATAAACCACTAGAGAACATATATAAATGATTCATGAAACATATTTCTAGGAAAGCATCCAAACAAGTCACAATTGTGGGATACAGTACTAAACCAAAGTAGAAAAAGAAAAAAAAGCAACTCAAACAGCATTGCAATCCTTAACTTGGTCCCATGCTCTCTACCACCATAGCAATCAAATACCTGAACTAGAAGGGTGCTTTCCCTTATCTGTAACTGCAAAAATATAATTTATTTAGGCCCAAAAACATTACCCAAACAGGGTGTGAGATGAATCCCACCAGGTAACCACCCAGAGATCTATTCCTAAATGTATTTGAATATATATATATATGTCATGAAATATGAAAAAGAAGAAATAAACATTGATGTACTCAGTAGTAAACAGTCCTACAGTTTCAATTACAATAATTTACATTTAACAATTTAACCAACCAATTAAAAATACAAGTAACCCTCTCGGTAGATACCACAACCTAACCCCTCTGGTTCAATTTACAATATGGATATAAAGAAGACTCTCTGAGGAAGCACTCACCATCAATTACCCCCATGGTCTTGTGTAATGAAAGACTCTATGAGGAAGCACTCACCATCAATTCCCCCTTTAGTCTTTTAATGGTAAATTATTAACACTCTAAGGAGGCACTCAAATTCAATTCCTTATGTGTTTTGGTAACTTCTTTATAGACACTCCTTGGGAGCACTCAATATCAATCCCCCTTATGGTCTCGCAGTGTGATAATTATAATAGACTCCCTGGGAAATCCCTCAATGTCAATTTCCCCAATGGACTCACTACATCGGGTTCTCATAGCCCTGTGAAAAAGAATCATACAAAAACGATAATTAGCATCCAAAGGAAACCTAAAAGTACTATTTGGCTAAATATTTTGTATCATAACACAACATGTCAGATAAAATCACTCAATCCTAACAAGAGTAGGCATGAAAAAAAAGCAACCTAACTTGAAAAGCTAAACCAAATGGTCAATATCAAGCAAACATTGGAAACACATATATATCAAGGTGAATATCCCTATTTACAACCCTAAACCTCTATTCATACATACATGGAATAAGATTCGTTAACAGAATAAAAACCCATAAACACGCAATACCCTAAACAAGGGTATTGCGGATATTTGCACATATAACTCATAGACTAATTAAAAATGGGGACAAACCACCTACCATTACATTGTAAGATAGATATATTATGGATTTAGTCCTTTAATCACCATATAATTCAATAGATCTACATAAATGACTAAAACATTCAACAAAGAATATCTCATTAAAGAAGAGGAATTAAAAAATGAGACTCTAGAAGAAGGAAGAGATTACCAAGGTGAATCCAACGCAATCAACGATGGTCGACTCAGAGAGTAGATGGAGAGTCGGGGGCTTGGAGAAGAATCACACACCATAGATGCACCTAGAAAAGATAGTCCACGAAGATGTGTGTTTTGTCGATTAGAAATGACCCTTGTCTATTTAATGAATTAAAATAAAGTACATGGCGTTTTCTTCCAGGGTACACAGAGTGTATATTCATTAACTAGCCCCCGCTTTAGGCAGTCTCAAGGTTACCCAAAACAGCCATGTGCTCGGCTGTTACACATACATCCCACTTCTAAAGACGGCAACCAAGTTCATTGTGTGTACTTAAACATACACGGTGTGTACTCCTGAAATTTCCTGAAACTCCACTTTTCTCAAACACAACCATAAAATAAAAACATACATGAAATGAAGATCTGTGTTATTACAGATAAATATGTCATTAATATTATAATTATATCCAATATATCTAATATATAAAATATATTAATTTAATTCCTCCACATAACCTTCCATGTAATGTGTTTGGAAAAAATAAATAACATTGTTTCATAAAAAGGTATTCAGCCATTCACAAGAGCAAAGTTATCATATCCCCTGTGGAATGTAAAGTATGAATGCATGTAAGATATAATTACAAAATATTTGTGAATATTTTAAAACTAATATATATAATTTGAATTTACCATTATTAAAATCTATAATATGTGATAATGGAAAACGAATTACATAGATTTGTGACACAGTATTCAACTGTACACACAAAGGATGAATTTGTATCCAATTAGATAGAAGTGGAAATGTATTTAAGATATGGAATTAACATAATAATAGAAAATTATATATGATATAATTATGTTGTTATATAATATTTATTGAATTATATATTTTGTAAGTGGAAGTAAAATTAAAATAAATATATCCAGTTAAGTAGAAACACACTTCTTTGGACTACCTCCTAAAGTTAGCACCAAAATCATTCTTTTGATGGATTTTTGCTCCAACCAAGGATTAAAAAAATTTATATAAGTACGATATATGGTTATTTATGGTGAGATTCAATATTATTTAAAGTTGTGAAGGGAATAAGAGAGTTGGATGAATTTTATAAGTGAGTTGAGTGGAACACTTGTTATTTTTTTTAAAAAGGATTACAAATGATTTAACATTAAAAAAGAATCCAAAATGGATAAGTATAGGGAATTATAAATATTAGAAAATAATTACGGGCATATAATAAATTTTTGACAATTTTCTTTGTCATTTTAAGCATTTTAATTTTTTTTACCCCTGGTAAATCTATTTTAAACTTAACGGTGGTAATTTATTTTTAATGTTTTCACTATTTATTATGCTAAAAAAATAGTTTATCTTATGAAATAAAATATATTATTATTATTAACAATATTTAATCCATTTACTTGAATTAAATTCACATGTTTGGAAAATTTTTGATTTAAAATTAAACTTCAAAGCGTGATAAAAATATATGTTTCCAAAAAGTTTATTTTCTAAAGAAAAAAATTATTTTATATTAAATATAAGACATCTGATATTTATTATTTTAATTAAAAAATATTTGTTGATATATTATCTAAAATATTTATTTAATGAATTCATAATTATAGGGTTATTATTAATTAAAAGGGATAAAAACTATTCAATTGTAAAGAGTTTTAAAAAAATCACATTTTTAAACCCATAAATAAACTAATAGTTAAATGCAATATGAATCACTTTCAATATAAATTATATGTATTAAATATAAAAAAATTATTGTGTAACTAGAAATCATATTCAAAAAAGGTTTATGTAAATTTATCTAGCATATTTAAATAAAATTACATCTTTTCCAAAATATTTATTGATCACTATTCCCTAAAAATTAAATATTTTCTAAAAAATCCTAAAATTTAAACCTAAAAAATTTGAAATTTATATTTTAAAAATTTATATTTATTTTTTAAAATTATAATTCTATAATTTAGAAATTATTTATTCATAGAAAATATTTTAAAAAATATACTAATTAAAACAATTTCCATTTTGATTTGAAATTTGAGTAAAATTTATATAATGAATATGACTATAAAATCTTTATTATTAAGTATGAGAGTGATTTATTCTACCATTATCTTGGTTGTGACATTATTAAGCCCTTTTGGTAATTTTTTCCTTACAATAAAATTCACTTAATAATAATTCTTGAGGTACGACTCTAAAACATTTGATGTTCGGTAAATGAACATTCAATGAAAATTTTGATATGATTTGGAATGTGTTTGTGTTGTGGTAAGCTAGGTCTTATGTATCTATAATATAAATTAAATAATATTTAATAGTAAAATAATTTGGTAAGTGAAATCCATGCAATGGTCAGATTTTTTATTTTCAATGGGTTGGGTAATTATACAAACATTTATCTGATGTTAGTTGTATAAGAAAAAAATCATAATTATCTAAAATAGAAATGTGTAGAAATAAATTTTCTACTACTACAGTTGATGATGGTCCATTGAATGAAGTGGTGATGGGTATGATGCTTTTTTATTTGAAATATTCCAATTCCCAGTTTGACTCTGGATCATCACATTCCTTCATTTGTTTGAATTTTCAAATAAAATTGGAATATCACCACAAGAATAGATGATATAATTTTTGGTGAAAATATAATCGGTAATGTTATGGAAACAATGATTTATATGAATCTCCCTATTTGTATAAATGGAATTGCCTTTCCAAAAAATATTTTTAAACTAACCAAAGTACAGATTAATGTTATTCTTAATATGTATTGGATTTATACTTATCATGATATAATAGATTAAAAATCATATAAAAGTTTATTAAATGATTTCATATCTTTGATAACCTACCCAGAAGCTGGAAAATTGACAATATATAGAAGTAACATATTCCCATATCATATTTTTGGAAAGAGATAAACTACTAAAATTATTGATTTATAGGTAATGAAAGAATACATGGAAGAATTTTTTGATTACATATAGGGGTTATTATTGATCAAGATGTTATGTTTATAGTTGATTTAGTTCATGATTATATGATTATTTCTATGAATCCTTACCAAATAGATCAACTCTAACTTTATTAATTGAAAAGAAAAATAACGTTTTTGATGTATAAATAAAACATTCAACTAAAAAATTTACCCTGAGGTACTCATATACTATTTTTAAAAAATAAATATAGTTTAATGTGTAATTTCATTGATTATAAATCATTTAATAACATTACTATTTTGAGTGAATATCATTTTTCGCATGTTTATGATTTGTTTTATCAAATCCATGAGAGAAGAATATTTTTCCAAGTTTGATCTAATGATTGAGTAACATTAGATAATATTGAAGGAGGATGAAATTCAAGAGACTGTGTTTCAAACTATAATGGGTATATATGAGTTTCTTGTTATTTCATTTTTGTTTCCAAAAGTACCAGTTATATTAATAGAGTTTATAAATATATTTTTTATTGAGTCAATGGATTTTTTTGGCTGTGTTTATATATCATATATTGGTATATTCTAAAATCTCAATTTGAACCTCAAAGAGACTTGAGGATTGTTTTTTAAAACATAAATGAAAGGAAACTCTACGGTAAATTTAGTAAGTGGGGATATTGGTGGGAAAAAAAATTCATTCCACAAACATATTATTTCTAAATTTGGAATTACTATTCATCCAAATATAAAAATAGATGTTTAATATTTCTGAAGACTAATAAATATTATATAAATATAGATTTTTCGTGGTTTACTATACTACTACTGGTGGTTTTTGGAAATAATTTCTTGTTTTCCTAGACTATTATCTATGATTACTCAAAATAGAAGTTAAAATTATTTCTAATAAATAATGTTATGATTGTTTTTAGGAACTAAAATAATATTTTTCAATACACTATCTTTCCATTGTCCTTCTAAAAATGGTGAATATGAAATCTATTATGATTATTCATTAAATGGAATTGGTTTTGTCCTAATATATATTGATCTAGTAATTTATTATAATTTATATAACATGATTACTAATGAGTAAAATTACTATACACATTATCGAGAATTATCATTCATGAATTTTTTATAAAAAAATAGAGGAAATATTTTCATGGAGTAAAGTGTTAAAAATACATTGATTAGAAATTATTGAATTATATATTCAATTAGAAATAATTGAACATGATATATAGAAGATAAACAGAGTATATCCCTAATTATGAATTCTGATTCATTACCATCCTAGAAAAGAGAAAAATTGTTAATACTTTTAGTCAAAAAAAAGAATCTACATTAACTATGTTAGTTTCAAAAATGGACCACTGGTTAATAGTTTAATTAATTTTGGCACAGAAGTTACTGATGCCAGGAAATACACATATTTGTTTTATCTTTTATTATAATCCACTCTTTCATAAAGAATTATTAAAGGTTAGAATAAATATAATTATTTTTAGGAAAATGTAAAATCACTTGAGAAAGGTAAGTTTACTAAGATTAATATTGATGAAGAAGGTGTGATAAGATGAGGAAAATAATTATGTTTGTTGTGTGATTCCCAATTAGAGAGTGCTTTTCTATATGGAGATCATAGTTATGTATTTATGCTCAGAAATTCAAAACTAATATATACAGATACCTTCAAGTGCATTACTATTTGGATAGAAAGAAAAGAGATATTTCATACTTAACTATGAAATTTTTAACTTGTGAAAAAGTTAAAGAAGAATGAAAATAAAAAATGTGGAATTAATCAAACTTTTCCAGTTCTATAGTGGAAATGGGAAAATATGTCATCATATTTCATTGTGGTAATTTCAAAGATATCTCTAGTTAATAAATGTGTTTTGGGTTACTGTTTAGAGATTTTAAAAATATGTGTATTACATTCCCATTCAAGATAATATTTCTTTGGATCAGCTTTCATTAATTTTATCTATATAATATATTTTGGTTACATGGAGTTACCCTATATGTTTTATTTAACCATGACCCCATGTTTACTTATAATTTTTTGAAAGCAAATTAGATGAGATTGGTATTTGAATTAAATTTTAGTATATCTTTTGGTCCTTAAAAATATGGTCAAACAATTTGAATGATTCAGATCTCTGAAAATTGGATTTTTTATTCTTCAATGTATTATTATGGAACATTATACTATCATATTTCATTAGTTCGGTTTTATTATAATAAAATTTCTCTTTCCAGTATATATATTAATCTATTTGAGGATATATATGGAAATTGGTGCTAGATGCCAAATTTTTTTATATGATGTAAGATGATAAATGTTTATGGGACCAAATTTTGTAATGTAAATGTTGAAGAAAGTATTTTTATTTTAGTAATATATGAGGGTGGCTCAGATTAGGTATAAAATTTATGCGGATAAATAGAGGAACTATCATTCATTCAATGTAGGTGATCAATTCTATCCCAGATTATGTCTCTGGAAATTTTTATTTATTTTTTTAAAAAGACGATGTGTTAATCATATAGAATAATATATCATATAAAATATTTTAGAATATTGGATCATTTTTTTAATGAGTGGAATTAACTTTTGAGTTTATCTAGGTACAAAACTTGTTTCATGTTTAAATGTTAAGAATGTATATTCAATATTCAACTAATGTTTTCAGACAAAAATTTGTTCAGTTGGATGAGAAAATTTATCATGAGGAAATGATTATTTAGATTCATGATTTGAATTAGAATGTTTTTTTTTGAAAATTTTGTATTCTTAAGATTTTTGTTTTTTAAGAACTATATGAATGAATATGGAAAAAGAGAATATTATAATAATATGGGGGAATAACATCCCAAAATTTTTAATAAGATAATAAAATTTTAGGGATGCAATTTCTAAAACTTTAGGAGAATGTAAACATGAAAAAAATGGTATAATAATTCTTTTTTGTCAATTAATTTTAATTACATTGCTATAATCATTATATAAATAATAATATTTTTTTAAAAACAAAACAATTGACTTTAATTAAAAATATTTTTCTGATAATATTTTATGTAGAATTCCAATTTCTGAATTTGATAATATTAATTTGAAAAAATAAAAATCATTAGTTTTAAATTTTTTAAGTTTTTTAAAAATATTGATTTATAGTGAATAGTGATAAATGCCGAATTTATTAAAAATTCATTTTCTCTTCAACAAATTAACTAATTTTATTATTCCATTATTTTTTTATTATTTTCAGTAATATAATTTTTATTAAGATAGATTTAATAAAATTAATTAATTTTTTATAAATATCAAATTTTATTTTTTATAAGTTATATTTTAGGATAGAGTATTTTTCAGAAAATTTTTTTATAGTGTGTAGTTTTTCTCCATTTTTTATTTAAAACAAATAAAAATAAAAAATGGTTTAAATTAGAATTATATAATATATATCAAATAAAAATTAATTTAAATTAAAATTATTATTATTATTCGTTATAGAGTTAATATAGAATCAACTTTTCAAAAAAATACACTTCTTTAAACCCCATTTTCATCATATCTTCAGGTTTAATTTTAAATTAATTTTCCCACTTATATAAATTTTACTTGGTAAAATGGGTACCATAAGTGTAATAATCCTATTTTCTATTTTATAATATGATCAACTTAATTTGTCACCATAATGAATTTTTTAAATAATAAAAAACAAAATCACGATTAATGTAAAAATAGAGTTACCTACACTTAAACTAAAAATGTAAGGGTTAAAATGTGATAAAAATGTATAAAATAATTATTTAGGCCATATTTTAACCTTATAATTTCTATATCATGATAATGGTCAAGTTTGGATCCTATTGAAAACATAAAAATTAGGGTACACTTTTTTCTTTTAAAAATTGACAAGCGTGCCACCAACCTCACTTATAAAATCCAACACCCTCTCCTCCAAACATCACACCTTCAAATCCATTTTTTAGAAAATAACTTCCAAAATATCTTCTTTTATTCCTTAAACATTACTTATAACCATTTATTATTATATATACATTCTTTAATGAGTTTTATGGCTTACCTTATGATTTTTTTTTCAAATAAGAGGTATCATCCTTGACCGAGGGTTTTGATTTTATTTTCCTTTCCAACCAATAAATTCTTATTCACCTATGAATATATAGTAACAAAAATATATACCATACACTAATATTTTATTCTAATAATTCAATAATGTAATTATATATCCAGTTCAACAAAATGGGATATGAAACCAATATTTTTGTGTGTGGTGGACTACCTCCTCACAAACCGTTGTAATTTTTCTTCCATTATCAACTCTCAAAAATTATAATAATGATGCATTTAATATATATGTGATATTTTTAAAAAAATTTAACATTTTTCATAATTTTATCACATATACCTTCTTACTTTTCATTTTTTTGGTGATATGAAAATGTCACTTGTGTGTATCGTGGACTTTCTCCTCGTAAAGCGATGTGATTAATTTTTTATGAATGCTTTACATGGAAGTTAATAAGGATATTTTTAATTAATATATGTGATATAAAAGAAATATTTTGGATATTAATGTCATATTAATTGTTCTAAAAAATTATATATCAAGTTATTTCTAATATTGAAAAATTAAAATTTCATTTATGCATACATGTGGACTACCTCCACCATAAAGAGATGTGATTATTTTTTTAATCACCAGAAAAAATTGTTTTTGAATATATATATATGTGTGTGTGTGTGTGAATGTTTTTAATTATATAACAAGGTATTTATGATAGTATGATCAATCGGTATTGATGAAATTTTTCTTATCTTCAATACAAAATTGTTTTTAACATGTGGAAATGTTACACATGTGTATAGATGGCCTATCATATACATGATCATATCGTAGTTCATTTATCCTAACCACATGTCATGATTTTTTAAAAATATATAATTTATGTATAAAATTTATAATTATATCATGATTTTTATATTATATATTTTGAGTCCATAGTCAACCAACCATTGTAATTTTGGGGAATATAAGTTAAATATCATCAAAATGTATGATGTAAAATTATTTAATTATTAAATTATATAAAACATGGTAATAATTCCAATGAATGTAAGAATAAACATTATTAAGAAAGAAAATAATCAATATAATTTCATTATTTATGATGAAAAATAATGTATGTTCTAAATTGAGGGTGAGGTAAGGGTCTACATCCAAATTTCCCTTCGATGAGACATATTTTCACGTTATGAACCAATATTTTTTTATGAGCTGTATATGATGACCCTTTGATATGTTATGTCATAAATTTCTCAATTATTTTGATTTTTGAAGATATTTGTAATTTTATTTTTTTCATGTTGATTACAATTCAAATATTTCCAATGTGTCAAGATAATTTTATTTAAAAAAATTTACATATAAAATTTTTCCTAAAAACATTATTTTTCTTCTATGTACATATTTGTAAAATTATTTTAAGAATTAATGTATATGTACGTGATTCATTAATAAAATTTCATTTATGTCTTTCTTTAAATATTTTTCAAAAGGTGTTATTTTTATTCAATGACTGACTTTCTTTACAAACGAAAAAAATTAATATTCAATTTTAGCATATATAATGACAATGGATTTTCCTATCATCATAACATTTATCTGAAGATTTTATAACTTATAATATTTTATGTTTTATTCCATGAAAACTCATTTTTCGAGGAATTTTTTTATTTATTATGGGGTTTTAAAAGAAATGAGTATTTTTTTATTAAAATGGTTTTTACTAAAAGAGCATAATTTGGTATTTAATATGGGTATCTAAAATAAAATGATATTTTGATATCAGAAAGTGATTAACAGACATGTTTCAAAAAATTAAAATAATTTATATTGAAAAATTGAAAGGATAAAATCATTTGTTTAGGATACGGTTCTTGGAAATTATTTGAAAAAGGTGAGCACAATATAGCTTATACGATGGGTGGTGCAAATTGAATTGAGTGAGAATAATATATCATATCAGATGAATAATGCTAGATACCACTAGGTAAGCCCTTTTTAACTTATATGATGGGTGCTCCTGAATAGTTCTCCAATGCACTAAGTAATGTTCTTGGTCTTAATAATAAATATGGATGTTTTTTCCAAAGGTTTTCACCTATGGATTTAACTAGTCTCAAGTTATTTCTGACATGGGTTTAAAAATAGTTATAAATGTGGTACTCTATGACATCAAAAAGTTTTTTAATTGGCTTAATATGGGGTTTAATGACTATATTTGATAAAAAATTCTTCTTTCATGTGGAATTATTTTATTTATTTTGATTAGTGTATATTGAGATAAATCTATGTCGTTTAAGGGATTTCGATGTTTTCGCTAAACTAACATTTTTTATTTATTTTTATTTAGCTTAGTAATATTTTTAGGAAAATAAAATATATTAAAACGTTTTTCATATGGTTTAAGGATGGGTAAGGTAAAGGAAGAAGTGATGTATCATGTCGTGATGATTTTCTATGGTCAGTAGTGATGTTTGTGACCAATTCATCTCATGTTTTGGTCCCTAAAGTATTTTAGTTGTAAGAGAACATTTATTATCACAAATAACATATTAAGATTCTTAACTATATAGATCAAGTGTTTAAGTGATTCACTATGTTAATGTCTTATGTGAAAACCATTTGGCTGAAGAGGCAATGTGGGAATCTAAAACTGTTATGAGGGAATGATATCCCAACTTCAATAATATCTAAATAAAATTATTGGGATGAAATTTCAAAAAAAGGAAAAGAATGTTACAAATATGGTAATGATATAATAAATCATTTTTATGTTTATTATAATTCATTAGATAGTTGTATTCATTATAAAAATAATAAGTATTTTTTAAAACTCTTGAGAAAATAGAGGAATGATATAAATTAAATTTATAAATTTTATATATTTAAATATTAATTTCAATTCAAATAATTATTATCACAACCCAAAAATTATTAAAAAATAATAAATTTTTAAATAATTACACTTCTTGAAAACCCACATTGTTTTTCATCTTTTCAGAAATTATTTTTAATTAAATTTTCCACTTATATGAATTTAATTTATTTAAATAGATTCTTTATTTGGAATCATAAAAATTTATATTTTCCAAAAAGTTCAAATTATTATTTTACCACAATGAATAGTTAAAAATTTTAGTTATTGTGGTTAAGGTTAGAACAAATTAATTAGGGAGTTAAAATATAATGATAAGGTGTAAAATGACCTAAAAGTTTCCTAAAATAAATTTTATTGTAATATGTTTACCTTATAATGTCTACATTTCATTAATGATCTATTTTCGGTCCTTTTTTAGTGTATAAAACGTGGATAGAAATTTTTCTTCTCAAACATTCAAACTGTGCCACTAACCTCACTTATAAAAGGCCACCATCAATCTTCTCCAATTAACTGATAAAAGGAAAATTTTACCAACCATGTTCTACCAAAATATATTCCTTTATTACATCCTCATTATCAAGACCCGTTATGTTTATCATAAATCCATCATTTGACATATTTTTGTTCTTTCATAAGGAGGTTGCCTAAATAAGAAGTATTTTGCTTAACCGATCATTTTGTTATTTTTTTTCTATCCACATCCCTGAAATATTCTTAAATTATTATTATATGATAACACTAAAATATCCCATATAATAATATGTAATTATGTTAATTTATTAACATAAATCTATATACTCTCCCATCAAATGGGATACAAAATCAGCATTCCTATGTACAACAAACTACCGCCTCAAGAACAAGTGTCATTTCTATTCCATTATCACCTTTCATGGACTATTATAATGACGGAGTAAATTTATATATATGAAATTCTTTAAAAAATAATTTTTTAGTTGTGATATCACATTTATATTCATACATACTCTCTTTTGGGGAACAAGAAAACAATTCTCATGTGTACTGAGGACTACCTCCTCACAAATAGAAGTCATTAGTTTTTCATTAATGATTTTCATGTAATGTAATAAGGAAATATTGATGGATTATATGCAATATAAATGAAATTATTATGATATTAATTACGTATTTATCATTCTGAAATTACAATATTTCATTTTCTTTCTTGAAATGAAAAATGATAACACCATTCATTTGTAGGTGTGGACGACCACCTCCATGAAGTGATGTGAGTATATTTTCTATCACAAAAACATATATATGATATATATATATATATATATTTAATTAAATAATATATAAATTATTATAAATTTATAATTCTTTAATGGAAAAATATTGTATACCTTCATTCTATAATGATAAATAAAAATGGAAACGTTACTCATGCATACAGATGGCCTTCTATCTCCATGATCGTAACATATTTCATTTCTCATAACCATATTTCATGACTAGAATTAAAATTATTATTTTTATATAAAAAATTTAATTATTTCATGATTATTAATCTCTATGTATTGAAATTATATTCATTGACCATACCCAACAAACAGAATTCATTTTGAAAATATAAGGAAAGTATCTCCAAAATAACCAACACAAACATAATAGAATAACTAATTGTATATAACATGTTAATGAGTAAAATAAATGTAATAAAAAACATGAAGAATTATCATAAGAAAGTAAATAATTAACAGAATTTTATTATTCATGAAGATAAAGAAGGTTTGTGATGAATTGAACTCGAGGTAAGTGACATCATCTCAATTTCCATTTGTCTATTCATATTTCGATGCTATTTGACAGTTATATTTTTATGAGATTTTTATATAGACTAATTGATATTTTATATATTTAATTTATCTATTCCCATGATACATAGTGTTTTTTAAATGTAATTTTTTCATAGGGATTATGATTTTAAAATTTTCAAATTCGAATGGGAAATTTCTTTAAAAAGTCATCTTTTAATGTTTTCCTTTTAACTATAATATTTTCTATATATATGTTTTTAAAATTATATAATTAATGTAATTGTATGTACATGAGAGTTTTATAATTTTAAAATATGTATTTTTCTCTAATTATTTTAAAAATATATTGTTGTATGTAATTTATGACACTCTTTACAAAAAATAAAAGAAATATTCTATATTAACATGTATGATGAAAATAATTATTCCCACCATTGTAACTATTATTTGATGTTAGGATTCATTTAATATATTTAATGATTTATAAAAATAAAACCCCTTTCTTAGGTATTTTTTATTGAAAATGGGTTTTCTAAAATAAAATGTTATTATGGTATTGGGAATGAGGTTTAAAAGGAAATATATTTTGATTTATAAAAGAGACATAAAAAAGAGTTTAAAATAGTTTTCCAATTATTTTATGATCAAAAAATACAAGAATAATTTTTTTATGAAATGTGATAATGATTTAAATACCGGTTCTTCTATGTAGCACTGGGTAATCTTAATATAGAAAATATGATTGGTGAGCTGATATACTATTGTGTGTTCCTAATATATCTTATATGATGGCTGTGCCCTAATTCCACTTGGGGAGCCTATTATATCTTATATAATGGGTGTTCCTAGATGGCACTATAAATTATTGGATAATGTTCCTTGTATTAAATGGAATGAATGAGATTGTTTCCAAAGGTTTTCTAATATATATTTTACTATTATATAGTTATTTCAATTATGGGTTTTAAATGAGTTTCAAAAGTATTGGGAGAATAAAATTTCCTACTAACGGGTTATAAAACTAGTAAAAAATAATTTATTTTCAAAAACAGTAAAATAATTTTAATAAAATTTCACCTTATAAAAAACATTTGATAAATAATTTTCCAATATATGATTCTCATGTTTTCAAAAAAATCTATATGAAATAATGTTCAAACCCATTGAAATCCTTAAAACCCATGAGGTCACTAGTTTTATATCTTTTATGATATCATCCCATTGAGGTTATGGAATCACCCCATTCTATATTAACAAACTAGATTCCCATGTTCCAGATTTATTTTATCAAAACAATTTTTATTAGGATTTCTATTTTATGTAATAATCAATTAAAGAAATTAAAAACATACAAAAATTATTTTTTAAACAGTCTTTTTTTACAAATTCTAAACATTATCATATAGAATTATTTTTATAAATACCATATGGATTTTCATAAAGCATTAATTTTTGAAGAAATTAAAAAACATTGAAATTTAGTATTAATAAACACTTATTATTTTAAATTGTAAAAACAATTATTTTATTAATTTGCAGGGAATGTTATTTACATATATAGTGAATGGGGATACCTATAGATATGTGTAACATCCATAATTCATAGATAAATATTTATGACTAAATTAACATCTTTAATATATCACAAAATCATAAAATATTTTTTAATTACTCTACCATAATATGTATAACAAAAGAATAAAAACATGTCTCCCTTAATTCGGGGATTCATATATATAAAATAAGAGCTTATTAAATAATTATAGAATTGAAATTTAAAATCAAAAATACCATTTCTAAATTTAAATTAAAATAAAATAATTTTTTTAAGTTGGTATTTTTAAACTAATATATTTCTGATATATATATTTTTTGAAATAAATAAAGAATCGTGATTGAAATTTACATATTTTTATGTGTGTTATATTTTGTAGATGACCTTATTCTACTATAATTTTATAATTTTTCCAATATCTATTAATATATTTATTTATTTCAATCATAATTTAATTGTGAATCACTTTTAATGGAATTTCTTTAAGATAAAAAGATTCTTATATAGCCTAACTCTTAAATTTTCTAGCACATCTTATATATATAAACCAATCTATTAATTCTTTGTGTTAGTTGGGTGGGAAGATGATAAGAGATGTTTAATTTTAGAATCTAATGGTAAATATATGATGATCAAATATATTATGATATTAAAAGAATATTGAGATAGAATAGACATATATATATATATATATCATCGAAGGAACTGACCAGATTTGATAATCTAGATATCTAAACAACAATCTAAAAATCCAAATTGATTGAAGTAATAATTTTCTCATATTTTTTCAATAATATTTTATGATATAAATTTAGTGAGAAAATTCTTTAATTATATACATTATTCTATTAATTTATTCTTGATAATCATTCATAATTTAGAATGTATGTTTCTCTTTGAAGATTTTCTTCAAATAAGGAATCATTAATTATAATGATTAATGAATCTCTAATAAGTTAAAAGACATGTGTCGATGAAGAAATATTGTTTACTTCATACTAAAGATTAAGAGAAAGTAATGTAGAATAATAAATATAAATATTTATTTATTTATTTATTTAATGATGAATATTTTAATAAGATATTTTGGAGGACTTGATAGACATAGACATCAAATTTGGCGGAAAATTATATATTTTCTTCTAATAAAAAATAGTCTACTAACAAGTTAAAATTGGGATCCATGTGATGAGATAAATCAAGTGGGAACTCAGATTGACCAAAACATGATTTATAGGTTGGATTCATGCGAGTGTATAAGTGTACATGAGACAAGGAAGAATAGTGGGACCACTATACCATGCGTAATGGAAATGGATAAAGACATCATAGGTTAAGGACAATGATAGTTTGGGAGTGGACCTTGGTAATTGCATCTAGAGGGATTAAGTTGTGATTTTCTTTATTATGAATTGTTAAAATTAATTCAATACTGATATGGGAAAAATAACATGTTGAAACTATTCATCTAATTATATATATTCATGAATATGAATTATTGTTGATTAACATTGATTTTAGACATTTGATTGATGACATTTTATCATATTCAACCTCACATACTTTTGAGTGTTCTAAATGTGTCAATGTTTAATGGTTGAATTTTTAGAGATTAGAGAATGATAAGCATTAAAACCTAGATGATGAAATGAAAATGATTGATTCTTTGGTATAATAAACCTCCATCAGCGATGAGTCATCCTTTGAAGAAATATCTAGTAACTCAAAGATTGAAGATCTATGAGATTTTTTCATGTGATATCTATAGATTGATGATCTGTTCTGAACATGATATAATTCATGCTTGAAACATCATTTTCATGAATGATAACCCATTTTTATGATGTGAGAGTGAAAAATTGGTGATGATAGGTGAGGTTACATGCAATATTTAATACACTAGGATTCATTTCCATTAACTGTAATTCTCTTAGTCATGAAGAATAAGATGTGGAATTATATGGATTTTAGTAAGTCAGATCATGGTAGTTCCGTGTACATGATGTCATAGAGTGGGTACTTGTCTATATATATCCATTTTAATCCCCATTTTAAAAAACAATTACTATGAACCAATAGAGTAATATGAGGGATCTAAAATAGAGACTCAAGTGATCTATGTATTGGGGGAGATATTTCAATGCATTAAGCTAAATTTTTATATGCCTTTAGTGTCGCAATATTTTTGTGATGATATAAGAACTCATGTTATATCAAATACTAAAAATGGGTTTTTTGATGATTCTATATGAGTAACTATTACACAAGATAATAGTATAATGCATATATAGTTCTTTTCTCATTTAACCAATTATATAAATAAATAAGTAATTAAAAGATATGGTGGAGTTCCATGAGCTTTATAGATTCATGATGTATTTTTCCACATATATTTCTATGTGAATATGGTTTCATAATACTTTTACATTCTTGAAGTAAATTAAATAGAAAATTCATAGTGGTAGTGTTACAAAAAAATAATGGCATAGGGTTTTTTAGTATTTTAAAAAAAATCAACCATTTATATGATAATGTTTATGCAAGAGATGGTGAGAATATATTTCTCAAACTGCAATTTTTAGGTTTATGTGATGACTATATATATTACATAAATTGGGTTTGCATATAAAGAGTGACATTTCACATATAGTGATATTAATAAGATAAGGGAGTGTAATATTAGCATGATTACGAATATGTCATACATGAAATTATATTCTAATAGGAATATAACTTCTGTCATACGTGAATGGATAACACACAATTGTCACATGTGTACCAAATTAAAAATCAATAAGAATTATTTTCTTGATCTGAAGTGATATTTTTCAGTATGGTGGGGGAAATACATCTTCAGGTGTGTTTGGGAATCATTTTATGATCTTTATAATATTATTGTGAGCTGATGTGGATGTGATATACTCTACTTATTTAGAAGATTATACTGATCATACTTTTATACAATGTTATTGAGTATATTTTTATTGGTATTCAGATACTTTATATTGATATGAGAAAGTGTTGAATCAATTTATCTCGGGGGCTCAAATTGGAAGATTAGTTTTTTTCAGTTGTAACTTGAAGTTGGGTTGATGTTTCTCATTATTTTAGTGTTGTTCTTGTGGAAACTGGGGGTGTTACATTAAACAAACAAATGTGTTATGCTTGTATAAATAACAATTGTTTGGAACCTGCACTATTCTAGAAATGGTTAATACCTACACATAATGGTTTCTATATATTACCTAAATAAACAATTTGTAATTATTAATAGATTTCATGTGGGTAATATATGCTTATGATCATCCTAAACACAACAAGAATGTTGTCACCTGCATTTCGGTTGAACCATGTAAAAATTCTATATGTCGTACTTTATTTATATTTTGTCTTGAATATGGTATAATTGTTTTTATTTATAGGAAGTTTCTAATCATCTCAAAAGATTCAAATGATCCAATTTTATATGTAGTAAAATTTAATTAAATTAAATTTATAAAATTTTAGTACAATAATTCACCCACCAACCACTTACATTACATGTGTGGTCCATTGGGAACATCAATTGGTATAGTAGGGATGGTTCCTCCTCCGATTGGATCTACCTTATTGTACGAATTGTATGTAGTAGACATATATGAAGTTAATTTATTTATTTGAAAAAGTAAAAAAAGCATTTCCAAAATTGAAAATTATGTTCCTATTACATTCAATTTCAAAAATGAGTTTTTTGAAAAGTAATTTAAGAACATGTAGATGAATGAGTAAAGAAACATGAGAAATAGTTTGAAGTTGAACCAGGGTAAAACACAAACTAAATGTAGTTATAGTGTTAGTTTATCCATATAATCTAATAAATTAGTTGATAATAACCCTTATGATATTTTTGGTTCAATAAGTGATTAAGAAGAGTTTATTGAATCAGATAATGATTTTTATTCAACATTAAAAAATAAAATGAATAATTTTCTTATCAATGTTTTCTCTTAAATATTTGTTATTACCATGGGAATATATGAAGAAAAGTCACAACTTGAAGAGGTATATGAGGATATGGAGAAAGCCTTGTAAAATAAGATTAAAAATGAAATTAGTTTAAATAATACAATGAATAAAAATTATAAAATGTATCACATTCCCACTAATAATCCTCTTAAATAGAATAAGTGTTTCAATGAAATTCATGTGAGGAAGAAATAAAAAATAAGGTTATTTCAAAGAAAGATTATATAGTTGAATAATACAATAAATATTCTATTAGTATCCAAAATTGTCAATTTAAAATCAAACATTAGAATAAGTCTTTCAAATAGTCTGAAGAATCCAAAAATATTATTTTTTACATTGAAATTAATGAATCACATTGATTTAAATGAATTAAAAAATAATAGTAATGAGAATGATGGACTGAAATAATAAATACATTCTTCATCTATACATTTAATAAACAAAATAGAACCTCTATAAATATCAAATAATCCAATTTATGATAAAGACAAATAGAATTAAGAGTTTAATAATCCTCTATGAGAGGAAAATCAAACACAAGATGATAAAGTACCTAAAATGAAGAGTCAGTAGAAGAATAAAGTAAAAGTTTTTTAGGATGATAATTAATCCCTCAAAATGATGTTTCTTGAAATGGAATAAAATTCTAAATACCTAATGGAAAGATAATTAAATGGATCTAAGAAAGACTTTCTTTATATAGGGAATCACATGAAGACGAAAAGGAATCTCTAATTCTAAAATTTCTTTAGTTAGAGGTAGATTTTTGAACTCGCAAGAACACCAAACCAAAATTTTTACAAAATTATAATGTCTTAAATGATAATGGAGAAATTCTGGATAGTTATTTTCTTTTAAAATAAAATCTCAGGTGGAAATAAATGCTTGAAATTATAGAAATATAAATCCATTAGAATATCATTTAAAATAGTAACCCTTGTTCCATATTTCTCAGTTTATTATAACACTATTTCATTTATTAGTACAGGTTCAAAGTGAATTCTATTCAAACGTGGGAGAAGAATATTTTCGAAAAACCCACTATATCATTGATGGTGGATGTGAACAAGAGTTATAATTCATGTTCTCTATAATAATATATTATGGGGTATCATATTATCCAAAAACAAAAATATGTAAAATGTACTAAAATTGTTGCATTGAAGAATAAATCATGATTTTTTAGCTATTAATGTTGTTGATTGAAATTTGGGCATCAAATCATTGACTATTGGTATAATTTTTCAATGCGTGAAAATTACAAAAGGCCAGTATTAAGTGGTATAGGATCTTTTCTGAATAAAAATCCAACATAATTGAATCATAATTCACAAATGAAGAAGAATCAATCAACCATGATTATATGTGAGTATCATTTTGAATTTCATGATTATTACACCATAATTGGTCATAGTTATGATGAGTACTGGTATATACCGACTATGCATGATTCATATGATGATATTAAGAAAATTCCATAAACATATAGAAGATATAAAAAAATTTGATTTTTTCTGTAGGTTATAAGAAGGATAAGAGAGTTATGAAACTATGAAACAAGATAAATATAAGATGAATAATAAAATAAATGTCACAAAAAAATATGGTTCATATAATTTGTATAAATAATCTATATTATAGTTCTTTTCAATTTGGTCATAAACACTAATGTAATTGGAATTGAGTTACAGATGAAAATATTCTTAGCCTTATAAACTAATAAAAGACAAATTTTTTGCATTAAAAACATGATAAAATTCTAAATTCATGATAGGTTTTTTAAAAAGGGTAACCCTATGACTTAGTAATATGTATGTGGTGGTGAAAAATGTTTTGGCATATTGTAGAAAAATAAATGACACGGTTTCCTTAAAAAAATAACAAGAAAAGAACAACAGGAAATAATGAAGGACATATTGTACTAGCAATGATAATCTAAAGGATTCCACACAGAAGAATAATTATATGCATATATATAAATAATACATTGTCATGTGAATAATGAAGCTAGAATTGGCTTAGAAGTTAGAGCAAGAACAAAATAATTAAAGTACACTACTTCTTAATGTGAAAAGTCATATTTAATCGAAGAAGAACTGAATAGATCATGATTTCCTTGTTTCCATTAAATGATAAAAATTGTTAATTAAAATATTGAGAAATCATTAAGTGTTTTCATTAATCCAAAGCTAATTGGAAATGTTTATCATGGTTCAGAAACAAATCTCTACTTTACTAATCTAACAAAAAATAGTGAATAAACCCCTTATTCCCATTCATATTTTTTGTTTCCTTCTTATATGAATGTAATTTTTGGTGTCTCATATATTTAGGGGGAGTTTTAAAGATATGATCATTGTGATAAAAAAATATATGGTATCTTAAAATTAGTCTTTCATGTTTTTTATTTATTAAAATAGGTGATAAAATTATTCTTGGATTTAATTACTGATGAAATAGAACAATGATTAAGAAGATTTATGAAGATCATCCCTCTAGGGGTAAGAAATTAAAATAGGTACCTAAGTTGAATATAACAACTGGTATCACATAAATTCCTATTGTTCTGGTAAGGTCTTTATAAAATGATTTCTAATTTTTTTAATTAGTTGGTTTCATTTAAAAGGATCATTCTACTATATTTATAAGAAAAATAATACGGAATTGGTAGGGTAAAAAGTGCTTTTTTATGAAACTTTTAAAATTGATTGATAATGGGGAATTATATTCTTTAAATTCAATGTTTTAATCGATTTTATGAGATGAATCCGGTAGATTATTTAAAAATAATTTTCATATACCTAGAAAGAATTTTTAATTTTTGGTCTAAAATTTACAAAAAATATATATTAATAGTTATGTTTTCTTGACTGATCTGTTTTATTTTAAGCAATAGGTTATGCCTTCTAGAGATAGTGTGGATTAATTTATCAATCAATGCATCATGAAATTGATTCCATACATCCCTAAATATTAGAAATTTAAAATTTTATTATGCTACATCTCAAATGAAATAAGGAGACAGAATGAGGGAAGAATAAAATTCCAGTTTGTATTGAATGAGATTAGTCGAATACCTTCCCATACATATATAATTTTTTATACTTTCAAAAAGGGGGAAAACAAAAAATTGATTTTGGAAATGAACAAGATATTTAAAAAAATTTAAAAAGGTGTATTTAAGAACCCTAATTGATAAAAGCAATAGTTATGTTGTATTTTGTTTGAATGTATTAGTATGATAAAAATCCAAATTGATATGGATTGAAGTTTGGTATTTCTGAAACTAAATTTATTAAAATAATTATTCATAAATTCAAAATAATATCTTTATTTTGTGATTTTCCATAATTAAGGAAACATTAATTGTGGGGATGTTTAACTGATCATAAGTTGTAAAACTTATTTTGATGAGGATATATTGTCTACATCTTGTTAAACAATATGATGAGTAATTGATGACCATGAAAAATATATATATTTTTCCTAATGAAATTTTTAATAAGAGCATTGGGTGGCTTTTATATCCACGTTATTTTTTTTTGGTTATCACTATTATGTTGGCCTCTACTAAATAAAATACAATTCCACCCATAATGGAATGCTGGCCATGTGAAACCACAACTCATGTGGGAATAAGGATGAACCCCAACATATATTGAGAGAAAAATGAATTTTAGAGTGTATGATGATATGGAAAAAGGTAAAAAGGTGGAACCACCATATGAAAAAGTGTGATATTATATTATAAAGATGGAATGGGTTGGTTATAGTAGGGGTTCAGGAGAGGAAACTGGTACTCACATTTTAAGCGATAGAGATATGATTTGGTTTATTCAGAAATTATCAAACATTGTCAAGAATGATGTGGTTCAACAATCCTAGTGAAACTATTAATTTATTGAAAATGATACATTAAGAAGCAGTCTCAATCTCTTGAATATGAGTCAATCAATCAATTTCATCAGATCATTTGAACCTCCCGACCACATGAGTTTTCTACATATGTCATTGATTTTGAATTGAATATCTATATATCAAATGATCCCACCATTGTGATTTGGATAATAAAATTTTATTTATAGATGATTTGTAATTGTAAAAAAAGTTCTATAGTGCATTATGTTATAAAAAACTTCAACAAACTTTAATCACATAGATTTATGAGTATTTTTCATTAGAAATCTAATGAATGTAGTTGATATCATGCTATTATCAAATTTGTGGATAAAAAGTTATTTCCACACATTAGAAACTATTGTTACATTGTTACATTGTGATATAGGTGAGAGAATATTCTTTTTTTAATACATTAAGTGTCAATTTTAGTGACGATAATTCTCATAGTAGCGAATCCTGAGTTATGGTAGAGTTTATAGGTGAGTAATTTGTTGCATGTTAGGTTAGTGTGTTTGAGAACGAGTAGTGGATGATTGAAAATATATACCCACCATGAACTCCATTTCCAAAACACTTATTGTACATCGATAGATAAATATGAGATATCCAAAATAATAACTCAACGGAGCTCTAATATTACAAAGAATATTCCATGAATTTGTGCTGATATTTTCTAATCCTTCACATCTGCATGAAGTATGTGATGTTTTAAAAAAAATTGTCATATCAAGGCATAAACATATGTTTCATGATTATTTTTTGTATATAATTATTAGAAGAGAAAATTTTATACCACATATATATATATGGGATCATTTAACAATATCTTTATGTATAATACCATACATGAATATATAATGGAGTTATACGAGATTCATAGATCAGTGATGTACTATTCCACATATATTGTTATATGAAAAAATATGCCTCATATTTTTACTTATAGAGAGTAGAATAAATGACACATGTTTTGTTGTAGTATTGCAAGAAGTGGAATACTGAGGAGTTTTTTTGTATATAATAGTAAAGAGAACAATGAATATGATAATGTACATAAAAGATCATATGTGAATATATTACTTATGCTATAGTGTTTGGTGTGGTTTGAAGATTATGTATATTATCCAAATAGGGTTTAAATAAAAATTATGGCATTACACTTATATTAATATAAACAATAGGAGGTAGTATTATATTCTCATGGTGACGATTATTCAATGAATGAAATGATATTCTTATAAAATATAACCTCTTTGAAAAACCTTGATAAACATATTGTGTTCATGTGTTTAATGACTCAAAATATTTTTAGCATTATTTTTCTGATCTTAAGTGATATCTTTTAGTAAATAGGTGAATAAGTTGTCATAAAAGTTTTGATAAATTTCGAGTTGTTAATTCTTATATTGGAGTGATCTATAATCTAAGTTACATATTATACTTATTCAAAATGTTATATAGATTTGAATTTCATTAAAAAATGTCTATTACATTTAGTGGCTGTCAAACACATTTAGTTTATGTGAGGAACTATAAAATCTATTTATCTTGGTGGCACAACGAGGAATATTTGTTTTGTGTGATGTTACAACATGAATTTTATTTGATCTTCCATATTGAGTTATTGTTCTATTTATAAAAATTGGTGGGATACCAATATAAAAAAACTAGTGGGATACTACTATTATTTGGTAGAAAATTTATAGTTACCCATCATGGTTTTAGAATGATAAATGAACAACCCAATTGTAATTTTTTATTGATTTTTAGTGAATAATTTTTGCTCACATCATAATAAAAAATTCAAGTTTGTATTAACTAATGTCGGTGGATAAATTTTTAAAAGTAATGCATGTTTTAAATAATTTACTTTCTATTTGGAATATGATATTAGTTTTTTAGTGAATATCTATTCATCCTAATAAGTGTATTGGTTTGAATTTAATAGGGGTTAAAAGTTAATTAAAATTAATAGGTAAAACATCTTTACACTAATTCACACTCATCCCTTCTTAGTGTACTGTAATTATCCATTGGGCACTTCAATGTTTATGTTATTTTTAAAAAAAATGAGTTATATTAATGATTGTATATATTAATTTATCATTATTTAGTTCTGATTGGTCAAGATTATTCATGAAGCATCATTGAAATGAGAAAAAACATACATGTATTTTGGACATTGGAAACAAAAGAAAGTGATTCAATTTGTTATGATGATCTCAATTATATAAATTAAAATATTTAATTCCTATTGAATTAAGGAGAAACCAATAAAGGGGTGTTTAAAATTAAGAAAGGTTTAATGGTTTATCATTGTTTTATAGCTTAGTAACTTTGGGTTTGTCGACAAAAAAGGATGAAAATAGTGATTGTTGGTGAATTTTGTCTTTTCCCGTTGGATTTTTTTCAATAATTATAAATATATTAGTAGGAGGAAAAATAAGAAATTAGAATCAAGGGTTATTTGGCCATATATGTTGAGTTTGTGAGGATGAAGTCAATCAATGGGATGATCAAAAAATTAGAAAAAAATGGACTCAATATCCATAACGTAAATATGACTTTTCAAGTGGATGAATAGTTCATGGATGGTCATGATTCCACATCGAATGATCGATGGATTTAATGATCATATATTATTATACTCATATTATTAACATAGAAAATATGAGTAATGCGGTTCACTCCTGGTCATATGCTAGAATTGAAACAATCCATCTCTTTCTTCTGTCATGCCTCTCTGCTTGGTGGCGCCAAAGTTATACTAATACACACTTTTTCCTATAAAGTTTTAAATTTCATTTCCTCTTAAAGGATGGTTAATTTACCAATATTACCACCTATGTAGTGGATTAAGAAGTTCATTTTCTTGCATATGAGTTATCTATATTTTTTATTCTACCAAAAAAAATTAAATTACATATATTAATTCAAATAAATATTAATAATAATTTATTTTATATTTACGTGTTCTTTTTAAAATAATTATTCAACATTAAACATAAGATAATTATTTTAAGTGGACTATTCATTATCTATTATAACATTATCTATAATATAATAATACTGATTTTTAAAAATATTATCTCTAACATAACATATTTGAAAGTAGAAAATTCTTATAAATATTTTGAATGGAAAATAATATTTTGAAAACTATAGATTTCTATTTTAAAATAAGTGTAATTTTAGTAAACACTTTTAATTTCTATATAGAGTATGTTTTAAAATAATATTAAGTACATCGTAAGTAAAATGTACATTGTCAAAATTATAGTCTTAGTATTTTATTTTTATGAAAAAAATTTAGTATCATATAAATAATTGTTTAATAATCTCTATTTAAAAATTTTCCTTAACAGAACAGCATTAAATAAGTTTTTAAAAAAAATTCAATTTTACCTTTAATGAATTTACGATTTTCAAAATAGCCTCAAATAGAAATATTATAAATATATATATATATATTGAAATTAATCATTTTTAATTAAAATTTTAAAAACATGAGGTGTTGACATTTATAAATTGATTATCAAAATTACACTGCTTAAAATATAGTTTATCTTTGTTTAATATAATAAATATTTCCTAAATTGGGTTACTATATTTAAATAAATGCATTAAAATATTCTAAAAAATACAATTTCATTGAAAAATAAAAGTAATATTTTATAATTTGAATATTTTAACATGATATATATCCAAAAAATATTATAAAATCATTTAGTTTTGTATAGAATCATTATATTAAAATATATCATATTTTATTTAAATTATTAAGATATCTATATATATACATTTATTTAAAATAATAATACACTTATGATTATTAGATATTAAATTCTTCTACATTTTTTAAATTTAATCCTCGTAATTTTATTCACATATTATCCAAGTGGGGATGTCTTTTCCTAATATATTTTTCTAATTCCGTTTTTGCCTCTTAAACCATATGGTTTTTTTATAAAATCATAACCTAGTGATTCATAAAAATCAAAATCACTTTCTCTGTAAGGTCAATAATATGATCAGGTAGTTCCTTATAAGAAATTTTATCTTCTAACTGATCTACTTCATGGCTCAGAACCTGAGAGGAAACCAAAACATAGTTTTTTTACATTGAAAAATTTAACACATTAGGTACATGTTATAATTTCCAATGTAAGGCCACTCGGTAGGTGATAATATCTTTCTAAAAGTATCTCCTTTCATAGGTGTTATATAAATACCCCATATATACAAAATGTGGATAATTATAATCAGTATACATTTTTCCCACAATAAAAAAACACCTCAAATAAAGGATTAATTTATTCTCATGGAAAATATTCATGACTTCCAACATGAAATCGTTATTTCATTTAACCTTCCGTAAAACCCTATGAAAAACAATTTAAAAAATGTAAGAAATGCAAAAATATCAATACACTACTAAAATATTGTCTTTTAAAAGCACTAGTATTTATTAGTGATAGAAAAAAACACTCATAAATCACATATTTATCAGTGTTAATGACAGATCTAATAAAATTAACCTTTTCTCATCACTTTTTTAGGATAAAAAGGGACCTTTATCAAAACATTGTTTTTACCAATGATAAAGGGTATTCTTTATCTGTGCAAGATTTTTACCACTGATAATGGGTATACTTTATCAATTCTTTATTTCTAGTGATGTTAAATACTTATTTAATCAGTGATTTTTTAGCACCGATAAAGGCCTTAATATATAAAATTATACAATTTAATAAATTAAGAAATAAAAATTTGTTTATTAATAAATTTTTTAAATTTCTTACCTAAATAATTATTGATAAAAATGAATAAATTGATTGTACAATTTTTTTAATATTAATCATTTTATTAATTATATAATTTAGATAATTAATGTCTTTAAATTCTACATGTTTAATATATAGATATATAATAATAGATATAAATATTATTTATATATTAAAAAAAATTTATGAACTTTACATTAAATAGTTATTTATTTACTGAATTATGGATTATAATTAATAATTAATATGAAATAAAAATATTTACTAATTCAATAGAACTCGATAGATAATTAAATTTCTATTGATTCTTTAATTTAATGTAAATCAATTATGTGTTGTATTTATTTCACATATAGATAATTAATGATTTTTTATATAAAATACACTAACAATAATCTTATTCATTTTTCAATACCGTAAAATTTTATTTATTCTTAATTTATTCAATTTCACTAATATTTAAAATTTATGCATGCATTTAGAATTTTATGTTCATTATTAATGTTAAAAGAATATTTTTCAAAAAAAATTATAAATAAATATATTTATAAATGTAAATTTACTATATTTATACAATTATATATTTATTATTATAAATAAACATTTTTATTGTATTTTTATATTTATAAACAAAAAATTATATATATTGATATAATTATTAAATTTATAATAAAATAACATAAAAATGAATATATTTACATTAATTAGATATATATAAATTAATTAAATATATTAATTTATAATGATATAAATATATATAATGATATAAATATTGTTTTATAAAATCTAAAAATTATAATCAATTAATTATTAATTTATAATAAATATATTTAAAAAGAAAACTTTTTACTATATTTATATTTATATATATGTACATATTAATAATATATTAATACATAAAAAATTTAATTTATAATTATAGTTATAAATCCTTTATCATCGCTAAAGTAATAAACTCAAATAAAAGCATCTTTATCAGCAATTTTTTGCACTGATAAATATGAGTCTTTATTAGCGATAAACCAAGTTCTACTAAAATGAATATTTATGAGCACTATAACTTTAGTGCTGATAAAGTGTCTTTTTATTTGATCATATTACATAAACATTGATAAAAATACTCTTTATTATCACTTATTTTTAAGCACAGACAAAAATGTCCCAGTCTCTTTTAAAAACTCTAACCATTTGTGGACCTGTCCCAATACTAGAAGCCTTCTATGGAAGCCACCCACTACCAGTTCTCCTACTCGGTGAATCGAAGCTCAAATCACACCACTAGAATACCACTAGTTAATTAAACATCTCACCCGACATTTGGTGTTTGATTTTAGTTAGGGATTCCAAAGAGGGTCTAGGATTTTCTTCACCAAGTTTCTTAGGCCTTCCAATTAGCATTGTGTATTTTTTGATACATTTTTTATTCTTCTTCAATGATTTGTTTATTTTTGTTTTAGTGATTGTATGCTATTTTTATCTTATATTATGAATAGAATGATTTGTTTATGATCCATTGTTTTATTGGATATTTATGTATGGAACCTCTCGATATATAGATTTATTAGTTATATATGACATTGAACCCTAGATTTAATCATTTTTGTTTTAATATTAGTTTTTATATCTTATTATTAAATATTTTATATATATATGTATATAAATGTGTGGAAATTTCCATGTATATTATTTTTTATTTGAAACTAATTTAGAGAGAATTGGTGGTTCCCTAGTGATTATATATATGCTAACACCTTTCATTGACATCTCAGTGGCCACGTTTCCTCATATGATATATTATGGGAACCATGTTAGTTGAGTGATGAATGTTACTCTATTGGTTATATGCATCATTGTATATAGTTCCTATTAGAATTTACTATGTTCCTTAGTTATCTTATAGATCAGATTCAAAGGAGAAATCCCCAGTTAATCACAAGAGGTTTTATCACATCCATCCTTCACTTTTGGAATCATTATAGTGCCTTTAGTTCACGTTATTCTTAAATATCATGGTTTTATCTATTTGATATTTCTTATAGAATATAAGTGGGTTTTTATATGAGACATGAATGTGTTTCTATATGTAACACCCCGAGATTCCATGATACGATTCTCTTTAAATAATGCAATAGCTTGCATTGTATGCAAGTTTGAGATTCTAACACACCGAGACCAATCAAAATAGCCATTATGAATAGTAATACCCACCTTTTAAAATTATATATATATTATATTTCAAAACGGACTTCATTTTTGGATTTGGAATATCGAAATTATCCTAAGTTGTATTTTTGGTATTTTTATGAGAATTCCCAATTTTTATGAATAGAGAAAAATACATAAAAACAACTTTTTTAATCAATAATAATTTATAGTGATAGATTATACTATTGAGTGGTTTTAAAGTATAATTAGAATATATTTTTACCATTTTATCCAAGGGTGTTCATTATAATTAATTTCACTTTGAAATTGGACATAAACAATTTTCAATCTTTTGATGTATATTTTTCTTAAAAACACGCTACTTGTTGTGACAATGGGAATTAATTATAAAATTTAATTAATGCAACTTATATTTCTATAATTTTTCAAAATATACATCATTTTTTAATTCAGAATATCAATTATATCTTTGGGTGAAATTTTGGCAGTGTTCTGAAGAACTTCAATTTTTTATGAATAGTGAAACCACTAAGTGGTAGTTAAAAACTGATTTTTCATTTAAATGAAACATTACCACAAATGTTATTTGATTTTCAAAAATACAACATAAATGGTTGTAATTAGGAAGTAAAATTTGGTTCAATGGGATTAAAATAATTTTTTTGGTGAACAGTAACTTTTAAATTTAATTAATCGCGATTAAAGGTAATTAGTGAAAATATAAGGTAAAAATGATATTATAAAAATATGAAAATACCGTTTAACTTGTCCTACCCTTATTGTATGAGTCATGGAAGAACAAGACAATCCATGGGTCAACTTTGGGACCCCATGGAGCCACTTGGGTATGAAAATGACATTAATAACTTTTTATTTAAAATAAAAATAAAATTGGTACAAACATGTGTTGTTTTAATAAAACAATTATTAAATGGGGAAATATAAGTTAAATTCTCGACTATAAATATTTATTTGGAAGCTAAAAATATTTTCTACATCATGGTAGTTTTTGTATAATTTTTAGACATTAAATAAATTAAATTATTCATGACACAATGCTGATGCAGCGATTGCCTCATTAATTAATGATTTAAATAAAATGAAAAGACAATATAAAATCTAATACTTACACTTGTCAAAAACCTATTGTATGTGTATATTTCGAGCCCTTATCACCTTATACTAGAAATATATATTTGTGGGACCTTCAAAATCAGAAACTCATTATATAATAAAGTAACATTTCATGACTTTCCAAGAGTGCCCCTCCTCTCCTCTTATAAAAGGCCCCCACCTCTACCACCTTATTCGCACCTTCAAGCCATTTGGATCAGCCAAACTCTACCCAAATACTCTCTAAGATTCCCTATATTACTCCTAGAAGCCTCACTTTAGGCAGATGTCTTCCCAAGGAATCATTTGGCTCAAATCGAAAAGAGTTACCCGATTTTAATGTAATGTCTTTTCTTATGTTGTTTTGTTTTATTTTTCTTCTCCAACCCCCTAAACTCTTTTTATTCCATTATTTTATAACAAAAACAGTATCTTAAATATACTAGGATTTTGTTATGAGAAGGATTTTATTTACTCTTACACACACCTTTGTCAAATGGTCAATGAACATACTGTTTCTGTGGGTGGAGAATTATTGCCTCACGAAATGATGATTGTTCAATCTTCTTTTAACACCTCTCATGGTGGTCATTATGATGACACTATTTTTATATATGATATATATTATGTTTTTGTTTTCCTTGTGATTCTTTATTTTTCATTTATGTAATACCTTTATGATTTCTATTATTGGTAAACGTGATAATTTCATTTTAGGAAGTGCGGACTACCGCCTCCTCAAAGTGATTTGAATCATTAATGCCATATGTGGGATGTATAAATGATGGAGTAAATAATATTATACATTATATTATTCTTGAATTATATTATAACTTCATATAATTATAATTTCATCCCATTAAATATGAAATAGAAATGAAAGTAGCGTTCATGCGTACGTACGGCTTACCGTCTCCATGAGCGGTGCATTTCATTTCTTACATATAAATGTTATGTAATATTATAAATGCATGTATGTACTAGATATATATGATATATATGATATTCACATCATGAATATAATTCTGGATATAATGGATATTTCACAACGTGAAAAAATTTTAATTAAAAGAAGTTTATTTTTGACTCAACTACCAAAGATCGACAAAACAACCATTATTTATGTAAATAATTACATAATGTTCATAACATGGTAATAAGTGTTATAAAAGGAATAATGAACATGAAAAAGGTTCTTAAGCAAGTATAAATTAACTCTATTTTATTATTCAAGAGATTAAAGAACGATCGAGTCAAGACGGACACGAGGTAAGGGAACTTCTTAACCTAATTTTTGTTCTTTCGGTTAATATCCTACTTTCAAATTATGTCATGATATTATTATGTCCTATCTTGTATTTGTACTTTCTTTATGTGTACTTATAGTTAATACACATAACAGATCTATTTTATTTAAATATTATCTTTGTAAGGGACTTCATCTCAATCTCCATTCATTGAGGCATACTTTGTTTTATACACAAATTTCTTTTATACGGTGTATAAACCGCTTTGACTCTTACGTTTATTCAATAGGAATAATTTTATATGAATCGTTTTACTGAATGACAAAAAGGAATGTTTTCATGTCGTACGTTTGTGGCGAAAACGACTTCTCCGCCACCGTGACCATTATTTGAGTTTCAGCTTCCTCTACAAGCCATAACATTTTTTTAAAATAAAAATTAAATACCATGTTTTAATTTTATTTTATTTTTGTATTAAAAATGTTTTTGATAATGTTTTTATTATATCAATGTGTTGTAATGATATCTTGTGATTGAAATGTGGAAATGTTATGTTTCCATTATGAATGTTTTATGTGATACGATTATGTTATGGTTTATGATATGTTTGAAATTTTTCATATAAGGAATGCATTGGACTTAATAAGTGATGGGTGGAGCCCGGTATAGCTCCTCGATGCATCAGCAGGTCTCATGAGACAAACTAGTGTCTGTGAATGAGGCCTTGACAAAATATTATTTTTATTCTTGGCACGAGCCCTTGGCTACGTGGTTATGATTGTCTGGCATTATGTGTTCCATCATTATGAAAGTGGTTATTGATATTGCATGTGATTATTAGACCAACAGAATATCTATGTGAATAAGTAAATGGAATTATTTCATTTTACTTTTTCCTTATTATTCTAAAGTTCAAGTTTAAAAGGATTTTTTTTAGTTATACATTGCCTTAAATATTTATGTTTATTTATGAAAGCTTCCGCTATATTGTTATCCTTACTGAGCATCTAAGCTCATCCCTTTCAATGTATTAATTATTCCAGGATGTGATGAAGTATATTATGAATGACCTGCAGGGATAGTATAAGGGGATATGAAGACAAGATTTTTTTTAGTTTTGTTTTACTTTATGATGTAGTGTAAGACTTCTGAATGTATCTTGTGTTTCCAAGACTACTAAACTAATTGGTCTGTCGATACTTGATCTTTTGTGATCATGCCAATGTTACGCAATAATGCACCGACTCTAGGTAACTGGGGTCGGGGCATTACAGTTGGTATTAGAGGCAGTTTAGTACTAACCTTGGAAGCTAGATTTAGATAAACTCTAATTGGAGAACATAGCCCTAAGATAGACTTTGAGAATTAGTATAGAAGAACTTCCTAGAATTTTGGTATTATAGAGATTTGTGTGAGTTTCAGAGCAATACATCCCTGTCTGGATACGAGTAGGTAGAGGCGGCTCTGGCACAGATGTACCTAGGGGTAAAACCCAATAACACCGCTTTGAGCTAGACTCAAACGGGAATTGGTTCACGACAACAAGCCTTGCCGCACTCTTGGTTACGACACTCCTAGGGAATATGCTTAGGATAATTCTCATTTTCTTTAGAAACCATTATGAAGGGTTTATGAGTATATACTTCCTCAATTAAAACATTTCTTTTTATGATTATGTATTATATCCATAAATAGTTCAATTTATGTTAAGTGTTTTACAAGTATGGAATTATGTATTTTGATTCATAAACTAATCTAGTTTATGACATTGTTTAGAAATGGAACCTAGTGGGAGGAATGGAAATTGTATCAATGTGAGGACTCCATGTAGGGATTTCCCTCATGCTCAAAACAAATATAGTGGAGCTAGAGATACAACTGGTTCTGATCAACTTATCACCATAATGGTGAAACTCAATCAGGTTATGAATAAAAACCTTACTCGTATGGAGCACCCTGATCCACAACGTGGAGGATCAATGTCAGACCGCTACATGAGGCAACAACCACCAACATTTAATGGGGTACAAATCCATTAGTAGTTGAGAAATAGATAAACTCTTTATAGAAAATATTTCACACCTTGGGGAGTAGCGAAAGGGAGAAGGTTGTCATGGAAGTTTACCGCCACACTGGAGATGTCGATCAATAGTGGTCAGTGATTCAAAACACAAAGGAAGATGATGAAGTATCAAATATGGAATGGAAGGAGTTCAAAGAGCTTTTACTAGAAAAATACTATCCTAGTGACCATCGAGCAAATATGGAAAGACAATTTCTGAGTCTGAGACAAAAGGAGAATGAGAATGTTGAAAAGTATGTGGCTAACATTACAAGGTTAGAGAGGCATGTTTCAGATTATATATGTAACACAAGAAGTAAGATTAATCGTTTCTTTGATGGGTTAAAACCATTTCTCCATCGAGATTTAGTATCAAAATATTTTTCAACATTCGAATATATATTCTCGTGTGCTATCACGATAGAAAAGGAATTCTCTAAATCTTATGACAATAAAGTAATGAAAGAGAAGAAAATAGTGGTGGATCAAGAGACAGATAAAGGGAAAAATAGAAAGAAGGATTTTCTATTATGCGATAATTGTGGGAAGAATCACCCTGGTAATTTCCTAAAAGGAATGGGAGTTTGTTATAAATGTGGAGAGAAAGGTCACCAGGCTCGTGATTGCAAGGTAATGAAAGAGGCTATCAATGTGGAATGCTACAATTTTAGGGAAATGGGCCATTATGCAAATTAATGTCCTAAGCGTCAGGGAAATTTACCTCAGAAAAGGCCAAGGGATCAAGGACAATCTTATACTATTACTATAGTTGAAGTGGAATAATTAATGTGTTGGTGTTTTTGGACTCAAGGATTATATTCTGGTTATAAGAATAATGTGATATATATAAGGATTGTACTGCAGTACTTTTTGTTTTCATTAAGGTTTTAATATGATGAAGGTAATCATATTTTAGTATGTGACAATAAGAGAAACTTTACCATGTTTGTGTAATCTGATGTTACAATTGATTTTGGAATTTAGAGACCTTTTAGAGAAAGCCTGGACAGAGGTATTTTGGATAACTATAAAGGTTGGAATGGATTAAGTTTAACCTTGGATAGTATTGTTTATGGTTTAAACATTTCTGAAGATTATTTTTCGAATATTATAATACTATAGTTTTAGGAAAAAGGAAAACATGCAGGTTAGAGGATAATTCGTCGCGTCGGACAAAGCTGTAGGAATCGAACCCACAAACATAGTGCGATGGGCCTTTATTACCTACCACTATCTTACAGGAAGACCCTAGTTATTAAAAAATAGATTTCCTAATGTAAATGGTATGTGTTAATATTTGGAACCTTGTACGATTAGGATAAATACAATATTTTTTATTTTTATTGTCTTTTTGAATGAAAGATGGGTTTGTGGTAAAAAGTTATTAAAGAATGAAATTATACATGACAAGTATTCACTTTTCCTTGTGTTCTTAGAAAATCTTCTAAATAAATTCCTCAACTTTATGAAAGGCAACTTAAAACAAAAACCATTGTCGGTTAACTTTTCCTACTGGGGAATCAATGATTGTTTAACCAATCACAAGTTTGTGATTCTCTTATAGTTAACTTCTCCTAATCCTGTTTTCTACAACTCTCCATCAAACCTTGATGGTTTGTTTTCTCTCCATATCCATATTTTCATATAATCGTAGTATGGTCTATCTCGGGTGACCTTTATACTTCTATTTCTTTCTTTTAATGTTATATTTTTATTAACTTTATTTCTGATTTTGGTTTTCCACAAAGGTATTTTCTATTTCCTACCTTTTCTTTTCAATGAAAAAATTCAAATTTCTAGGACGCAATTTATTGAAGGAGGGGAGAATGTAACACCCCGAGATTCCACGATACACTTCTCTTTCGATAATGCAATAGCTTGCATTGTACACAAGTTCGAGATTCTAACACTCCGAAACCAATCAAAATAGCCATTATGAATAGTAATACCCACTTTTTGAAATAATATATATTTTATATTTCAATATGGACTTCATTTTTTGATTCAGAATATCAAAATTATCCTAAGATGAATTTTTGGTATTTTTATGAGAACTTCCAATTTTTTATAAATAGTGAAAAATACGTAAAAACAAATTTTTTAATCAAAATAATTCATAGTGATAAATTATACTATTGGATGGTTTTAATGTATAATTAGAATAAATTTTTACCATTTTATCTAATGGGGTTCATTATAATTAATTTCACTTTCAAATTGAACATAAACAATTGTCAATCATTTGATATATATTATTTCTTAAAAACACTTTTATTTGTTGTGGCAGCGGGAATTAATTATAAAATTAATTAATTCAACTTATATGTTTTGAATCTTGTAAAATAGAAATCATTTTTGAATTCAGAATATTAATTATAGCTTAGGGTGATATTTTGGCATTGTTCTGAAAAACATCAATTTTTGATGAGTAGTGAAACCACTAAGTGGTAGTTAAAAAACTAATTTTTCGGTTAAATGAAACATTACCACTTATGTGATTTCATTTTCAAAAATCCAACATACATGGTCTTCATAAGGAAGTAAAATGTGGTTCAATGGGATTAAAATAATTTTTTGGTGAATAGTAACTTTTAAGTTTAATTGATCGCGATTAAAGGTAATTAGTGAAATTTAAGGTAAATATGATATTATAAAAATATGAAAATATCATTAAACTTATCCTACCCTTATTTTATGAGTAATGGCCGACCAAGACAATCCATGGGTAAACTTTGGGACCCCATGGAGCCACATGGGTATGAAAATGACATTAATAACTTTTATTTAAAATATAAATAAAATTGTCACAAACATGTGTTGTTTTACTAAAACAATTATTACATGGGGTTATATAAGTTAAATTTTATACTATAAATATTCATTGGAAATATAAAAATATTTCCTACGTCATGGTAATTTTTTTATAATTTTTATACATTAAATAAATTAAATTGATTATGACACAATGATGATGCAACAATTACCTCATTAATTAACGATTTAAATAAAATGAAGAGATAATGTAAAATATAAGACATAAAATTGTCCAAATTATATTGTATGAGTATATTTAAACCCCTAATCACCTTATCCTAGAAATATATATTTTTGGGACCTTTAAAATCAAAATCCCATTATATAATAAAGTAACATTTCATGACTTTCCAAGAGTGCCTCTCCTCTCCTCTGATAAAAGGCCCCCACCTCTACCACCTTATTCACAACTTCAAGCCATTTGTCTTGGCCAAAATCTACCCAAATACTCTCTCAACTTTCCTATCTTACTCTTAGAATCCTCACTTTTGGCAGAAGTCTTCCCATGGAAGCCTTTGGCTCAAATCAAAAAAGGTACCCTATTTTAAGGTAATGTCTTCTCTTATGTTGTTTTGTTTTATTTTGCTTCTCCAACCCCCTAAACTCTTTTTATTGAATTACTTTGTAACTAAACCAGTATTTTAAATATACTAGTATGTTGTTAAGAGAATTATTTTTTTTACACTTTCACACACCTTCATCAAATTGTTAAAGAACATACTGTTTCTGTTGGTGGCGAATTACTACCTCATGAAACGACGATTGTTCAATCTTCATTTAACACCTCTCATAGTGGCCATTATGATGACAATATTTTTATATATGATATATATTATGGTTTTTCCCTTATGATTCTGTATTTTTCATTTATGGCATACCTTTATGATTTCCATTATTGGTAAACGCGATAATTTCATTTTAGGAAGTGCGGACTACCGCCCCCTCAAAGGGATTTGAATCGTTAATGCCATATCTGGGTTATATAAAGGATGGAGTAAATGGTATTATACATTATATTATACTAGAATTATATTATACCTTTATATAATTATAATTTCATTCCCTTAAATCTGAAATAAAAATGAAATTAGTGTTCATGCATACGTATGGCTTACCTTCTCCATGAACGGTGCATTTCATTTCATACCTCTAAATGTTATGTAATATTATAAATGCATGTATATACTGGATATATTTGATATATATAATATCTACATCATGAATATAATTCTGGATATAATGTATATTTTACCACATGAACAAATTGTAATTATAAGAATTTTATTTTGGACTCAAGTACCAAAGATCGACAAAACGACCGTTATTAACTTAAATAATTACATAATATTCAAAACATGGTAATAAGTGATATAAAAGGAATAATGAACTTGAAAAAGGTTCTTCAAAAAGTATAAATTAACTCTAGTTTATTATTCAGGAGGTTAAAGAATGATCGAGTCCAGTCGGACTTGAGGTAAGGGAACTTCTTAACCCAATTTTCGTTCTTTGGGTTAATCTCCTATTTTCAAATTATGTCATGATATTATTATTTCCTATCTTGTATTTGTAATTTATTTATTTGTAATTATATTGAATACACATAATAGATCTATCTTATTTAAAAATGATCTTTAAAAGGGACTTCGTCTCAATCTCCATTTATTGAGGCATACTTTGTTTTATAAACAAATTTCTTTTATACGGTGTATAAACGCCTTTGACTCATACGTTTATTCAAAAGGAATATTTTTATAATAAGTGTTTTACTAAATGACAAAAAGGAATGCTTTTCTTGTCGTACTTATGCGGTGACAATGACTTCTCTACCGCCGTGACCATTATTTTAGTTTCGGATTCCACTAAAAGCCATAACATTTTTTAAATGAAAATTAAATACCATGTTTTACTTTTCTTTTCTTTTGGTATTAAAAATGGTTTTGATAATGTTTTTATTATATTAATGTGTTGTATTGATATATTGTTATTGAAAAGTGGAAATTTTATGTTTCCTTTATGAATGGTTTATGTGATACGATTATCTTATGGTTTATGATATGTTTAAACCTTTTCATATATGGAATGCATTGGACTTAATAAGTGACAGGTGGAGCCTGCTATAACTCCTCGATGCATCAGTAGGTATCATGAGACAAACTAGTGTCTTGGCACAAGGCCTTGAAAAAACTTATTTGTAGTCTTGGCATGAGGCCATGGCTACGCGGTTATGATAGTCTGGAATTATGCATTCCATCATTATGAAAGTGGTTATTGATATTTCATTTGATTATTCGACCAGTAGAATATCCATGTGAATAAGTAAATGGCATTATTTCATTTTACATTTTACTTATTATGCTAAAGTTCAAGTTTAAAAGGCTTTTGTTTTAGTTATACATTGTCTTAAATGTTTATATTTATTTTTTAAAGCTTCCGATATATTGTTATCCTTACTAAGCATCTGAGCTCACCCCTTTCAATGTTTTAATTTTTCCAGGAGGTGATGAAGTATATTATGAATGACCTGCAGGGATAGTATGAGGGGATATGAAGACATGATGATTTTTTATTTTTTTTACTCTATGATGTAATGTAAGACTTATGAATGTATCTAGTGTTACCAAGACTACTAAACTAATCGGTCTTTCGAGAGTTGATCTTTTATGATCATTCCAATGTTACGCAATAATGCACCGAATCTGAGTAACTATGGTCGGGGCGTTACACTATATTTCTATTGCATCATTTATTCCATAGATATTTGTCTAATAGGTATTCCTATATTAGGTAATGATGACTTTGGGTTTTCTTGTCCATTGACCCCAAGGGATATACAAGAATTATGGTCATCCTCGGGTAAAAATGGTTTCTATTTTTTGGGGGCACCGCTCAATTATGGGTTTTTACACCAAAAAATTAAACTATAATTTAGTGACAATTTTGTGTGGTATAGGTCATACGATGATATGAACAGGTTTTGGTTGGGTAATTTAGGCTAGGGTCATTACACTATCCATGCTACAGTTTACAGCTATAAATTTTATTGATAATATCATTTATTATATGCCCTCATCTACCTCTCATTATAATATTATTCTAAATGATTAACATAGTGTATCCATCCATGTACTTATCATGTATCCTTAGATCAGATACATAAATAATAATATGATTCGTCATAAATTTTATGCATCCCTTATGTTCCTTCTATATTAATCCTTATCACCGTCACTCTCTCTACATTCTTGATAATCAGGTATAAGGGATTCCATCAAATTTAACATCTATTCTTGGTATAATATAATACATTAGTTCATGTGTTGCCTCTAAAATATTTTACTAGATATGATATTCTCTTTCTCTAATCTAAATGATAAATAAAGTGATTTATTCAAGTAACTTTCCGTTATCAGCAAAAATAGAATACTAATTATTACAATTTAATGATTACTATTTGTAATGTTATTAATGAATTAATTATATTTACCTCTATTTATTCAAATTCTTATAACCCTTATTTTTTTATTTTTAATATATAAGAGCTTATACATTCTTGTAAAAATGATAATTATTTTCCCTAATCAAAGTATTAATCCCCTAAGACAAATTTTTATTCCTTTCCTAAAAAATTCACCAAAATTATACAAAAATAATGATAGGTCTCTCCCTTTTTCCATTAGCATTTTTCCTTGATCCATGAATCCACTAATCTTGCAGATTGAATTAGATTTCATTGTTATTTTTTATCAAATTTGGGTTTCTTATTACTCTTTAATTACCTATATTATATTTTAATTTGTTTAGGGGATTTAATAAGGATTTGATGTGGAGTAATTACCTTATTAAATTCAATAACCAATTTTTTCGAAATAATAAAATTATTTGAAATAATCAAATATTGAGTATTCTTTATAAGAGTTTTCTATAACGTTAACTTTTGATATTGAATATCATATGTCTATTTATTTATATATTTTATAAAATTAAACATTTATGAACCCAAAAGGATGGATATGAACTAAAAATTTATGAACACTAATTATTTGAAAAACAGAAATAAATATTGAGTTAAATTGTTCAACATGTTTATAAGTGAGAATGTATATGACCCTTCTAAAACCATTTTTACATGTTTATATTGATTAAATTAAAGAAAAATTATACGGGAAGAGTAAGAATAACATTTGATTTTTCACTGAATAGATCAAATATATAAATGTTGGACTAAACACAGGGAAAAACTAATTGTGGTCATTAATCGGGTTGATATAATGTTTTATGAATAATTTGATATGAATACCATTGTATAAGATGATGTATATCACATGGAAGAAATTAAAATGTATATCAAAGATTAACTTCATGATTTTCTATAGTTTTTTAGGAGATAGATATTTTCCCATATATCGTTTGTACTAAATACACAACATTGTTAGCTGTATTTGAAATTGAATTCCAAAATGTCACAATAACATAAATCCTAGTAAAAGGTGTATAGATTTTTTTTGATTATTTAGGGAATAGATTAAATAATCATTTATGACATGTAGGAATCAGGATCACATAAAATGGATACACGATGTGATCTATATGACTCAAATTTCTTATTTCATGTTTAAAATAACATTTTAATAAAAAAAAGAGAAGTGACATACTCAAAACCGAGAAAATAGACTCATATTATTTTGAATCTTTAGAAAAATGATCCATATATCATTTGGGATTTGTAGGAATAAGCTAAAAATCATTCTGATGCATGTTGTGATCGGTATGGATCAAAGTCCATCATTATTTAAAATTGACATCAATTTTAGAGAAAAAAAATTTGCCTAGTCAAAACCAAACAAATACATTTAGATTGCTTTAACACATTAGGAAATTATACCATAAGGGATTTGAGACAACCATGAATTACCCTCACCTCAATATAACACATGGTGTGACTGGTATCCCTCCAAATGCATGTTTTATTTAAAATTGACAAAAAAAATTTAAAAACATCAAATGACCAACTCAAAACTAATAAAACACATTCGTATTGTTTAAATACTTTTTTAAAATTATAAATATGTCATTTGAGATGTGTAGGATTCATTTAAACCTCAATCTGATACACAATTTGATAGGTATGAGTAAACATACGTGTATCAATTTTAAATTACATTTTAGTAAAAAAAGATATGTGATGTACTAAAAACCCAGAAAACATATTCAGATTGTTTTGATACTTTAGTTGAACTATCCAGAAGTGATTTGATAAGGGAATGAATCGACCATTCCTCAGTTAGATGCATGGTGTGGCCAGTATGGCTTCAATTTTTTATTTTTTAAATTGACATTGATTTCCGTAAAAAGCCCAACATCCCTACACAAAACTGATCATGCACTTTCAAATTTATAAAATACATTATTACCATGATTCATAATGAATTTTTTATTTTTAATAGTTATCCACACCATGAACTAGTACACAATGTGACCAGTATGAGTCAATATATGTGTTTGAACTTTTAAATGTCATTTTTGTAAAAAAAGGAAAGTGATGTACTCCAAATAAATAAATCAATTTCAATTTTTTTGAAACATTATAAAAACTATCCATATGTAATTTGTGATGTATATAACTCAGTTGTACAATAATCTGATTCAAGGTGTCCCTGGTATAACTCAAAGAGCATTTTTTTATTTAAAAATATCATTAATTTCAGAAAAAATACCATCTAACCTACTCAAAACTGAGTGAATACATTCACAGTGTTTAAATGATTTAATAAAAAGATCAATATATCATTTTTGAGGTCTTGTAATTATATGAACATTAATCTAATACACAATGTGATCAGTATGAATATTTCCACGTGTTTTAATTTTAAAATGACATTTTTAGTAAAAAATACATGTGACTTACTCTAAACCATGCAAACAAATTCCTATTGTTTTGAAACCTTAAAAAAAGATACATAATTAATTGAGGATGTGTTTGAATTATCTGCACATCAATATGACGTATCGTGTGAGTGGAATGACTCCAAGTGTGTCTTTTATTTTAAAATTGTCATCAATTTTAGTAAAATAGACCCCTACCCCAATAAAAACCGAGGAAACACATTCAGAATATATTGATACATTATGATAATTATCCATGAGTCATTATTGATGTGTAAGAATTATCCTCACCTAAATCGGATTCATGATGTGCTCGGTATGACTCAAAGTGTCTGTTATCAGTTTAAAATTGACATTTTAGTTTAAAAATTGTCACTCACTGGAAACTGATCAAATGCACATGAATTTCTTGATAATTTAGGAAAATGATTCATATGTCATTCACGATGTATTGTAATCCATTTCACATTAAATAGATTCATGATGTGGTTTTAATGAGTCAAAAGTGCTTGTTTGCAGTTTAAAATGACATTTTGAAAAAAAAGACAACTGGAATACTCAAAATTGAGAAATCACAACCAAATTGAAGTGATACTTTAGGAAAATGTTACAAAATTCACTTGAGACATGTTGTATTCATCCTCACATAAATTTGATCCCCATTGTCCCCATAATAACTCAATGGGTCTCTTTTTATTTAAAATTGACATCAATTTTAGTAAAATTAACACTTTCTATTAATTAATTTATTTATATTTTTACTAATAGGATAATTTTTTTCTTATACATGTAAATTATGTTTCTTAAGGTGGGGTGGTTTTTTGAGAAATTTCATGTGTCATTTCATGATAAAATGATAAATGAATATTAACGTCTTTGAATGTATGTAATAATTTTTATTTATTAATGTTTATAAAAAAAGTTCAGAATTTTCTATAATATATTGTTTTTCTCCTGTATGATTTGTAAATTTAATTTAATTTAAATCATATTTTTTACATATTTTAGTTGGTATTTAGTGAGTTTTTTGTGCTATAGTATGTAGTAACAGCACATTTCAATGGTTCTAAAGTGTGTTGTTATTGCACACTACAATATGTCCCTTAATCAGTTCTTTTATAAGTTCTGATAAAAGACACTTTATCATTTCTGTTATAACCACTAATAATTGCTTCCATTAGCATTACTAATTTAAAGCACTGATAAAGTTTTCATTTATTTGTAATTTTAAAAGATTTGTTAAAATTTTTGGGATTTTAATATCGCTCGTGTAGTAAATACTTTTCTAATACTGATGAAGGAAATTTCTAGAACAGTTAAAGGATAGTTTTTTAGTAGTCCTAGTGATTTAAAAAATAGTTAGTCTAGTGAAAACCCTAAAAAATGAAATACTATTACATTATCACCTAGTTCATTGGGGGAACGAAATAAATTATTTTCACATGAAAAATTCACACACTTATTTCTAAAATAAATAACTTAAAACAAAGGGAATGAATAAAAAATCCATTTAGAGAACATATATAGTCATATTCGAAACATGTTTTAAACACGTGTTAGAAATAACTAGGGCCCTTCTAAATTCATAATAGAAAACCTCATGTAATTCCCTTCTTTCTGGTTAAGATAAGGTATGTTACCCAATATATTTGAGAATTATATTTTTCACCAATATTGTATGTTATAATGGGATCACCCAATTCTATCTGGGCACACCCATCATTTTAGCTATAGCAATCTCACTCTATGCAATCTAGGAGGACCCATCATATAAGTTATATATGGTTCACCCAACTCTATCTTACCACACCTATTTCTCATATAATTATTATGTAACACGTTATATAATATATTCATTCACTTTTTCATGAATAAATATTTGAAAAACAAATTTAAAATTTATAGTAAATATATTACATAGATCAAAATACCATTTTATTTTAAAACACCATTTCCAATAAAAAAATACCCTTTTCCGTTAAAAACAAATTTTGAAACAAAAAATTCACATAAAATGGTTTTTTTCATTTAAAAAACATTAATTATTTTATTGGAGTCCAATCTATAAATAAAATTTATGGTGGAGGGAAAATTTAGATTCACCATATATGTTAAAATAGAACATTCTTTATAATGTTTTTATAGAAAATAAAGCATTGTATAAAAAAGATCAATTTTTTAAATAATGTAAAAGAAATAAATAAATTACCATTATAAAAATATCATTTCATCAGAATTATTCAAAATCCAATTTTAAAAATAATTATATTGACTAAAAATAGAGTTAGAAATAAAAATGTAAATGATAATTTTTTTAAAGAATAATCCAATACCACTTTTAAAGAATTTGATTAATAATCTCTCAAAAAGATAAATATTAAATATAAAATTAATTATTATTAGAATAGAGAAAATCGAGGGTATAAAATTTTAGAGTGGCTATATATACTCCTCATAAAACAATATTTCTTAATAACAAGAATATATTCCTCAATGAAATGAAAAGGATAGAAATTCCATTACCATAAATTCCATTCATCACATTAATTAAATTTCTTCCTAAATAATAATCTTATTTTAATTTTTTAATTTACATTTAAAAAATTTCATGTTTATTATCCCTTTAATTTCACTTATTACCATGTTATATACAATTACTGTACTAATTTTGGTTACCCCGAATTTTTTGATGATATTTGGATTGTATGTGTAAATTATTTTGTGAGGTTAATTATTGCCAAAGTGATATTTTTTATAATATATAAAATAATAATAATGAAATAATTATAAATTATATATATAAATTATTCTTTTAATAAAAATCAGGAAATATAGTTATCAAAAATGAATGACATCATAATCATAAAGACGACAGACCATATGTACACATGAGTAACATTTCAATTTTTCAAAGATCGTGATGGAATGAAAGTATGTAATATTTTACCTTTTTAGAATAATAATAATCTCATAAAAACCATTTTAATTCAATAGATATACATATATATTATCTATGTTTTTTTGGTGATGTAAAAACATAATCACATAGCTTCATGGATGTAGTATTCCACACACCCATATACAACATTATAATTTTTCATTTAAAGAATGAAAATGGTGTATTATATTTTGATAATGATAAATTTTTCATGAATATAATAATTATTTACTTTATGTCACATGTATTCATTAAAAAAAGCCTTATTGACTTCTATGTAAAGATTTAATGAAAAATGAATCACATCACTTCACGATTTGGAAGTCCACTATACACACAAGTGACATTATTGTATCACACCAAGAAAGGAATGTGAGATTTCATATGTTATACAAGAACTAAATAAGAATCAATTTTTTTTTAAATATAATATATATTCTTTAATTATGTCATTATAACTAGTCATGTGAGTCGATAATTGAAAATAAAGGACATCGGTTCATAAGGCGGGAATTTTCCCTACAAATGAATAATGGTTTTATATCTTATTTAATGGAATTAGATATATCTTGAGATTATTCCATTAAAATAATTACATAAAATTATATGTTATATTTGGTTATAATATATTAATAATTTAAGAATATTTCAATGACTTTGAAGAAAAAATAAAATAAGAATTGTACGTTAACCATGATACCTCTTCTTTGAAAAACCTCATTAGTCAAGATCAAAACCCAATAATTGGGTGACTTTTTTATCAAAATAAGGTATATATTGTGGGGTAGTCATATAAGTAATATTTTTGTGTAGTTATATTTTGATTAAAATGGATTTCCGGATTAGAAAATTATTGTATTGGTAGGTGTTGTTCAGTAAGAGAGGTTAGTGGAACTCTTGTAATATTTTAAAGGAAATTGTCATACCCACATCCTCGGCATCAATAAAGGCCCCAAAATGTTCCAATATCAAGCCTGGTATGATAAAATGTATTAATACTTCCATAAAATATATTTTCTAAATTTTTTCATAAAAATATAGCCCTTAAGAATTTTTTTACCCCTGATAAATCTATTTTTACATTAACCACGGTAACAAATTTTAATTGTTTTCTCTATTATTTATTGTCAAAGATAAAGTTGACCTTTTTAGATAATATAAATTATGATGAATAAAAATATTCAATTCATTTTATGAATTTAATTTAGAAGTGGGATATTTTTAATTATCATTAATCCTGCATACGTGAGGTGAAAATGGGTTTTTAAAAAGTGTATTTTTTAAGAAAAATATGATTTTATAATAATTAAATTAATAGTAATAGAGATTATAAAAATTCCAATGCCTATTTATATATATAAAATCAATAAATTTCAATTTTATCATTAACAATTAGTAGTTATTTAATTAATTAAAATGTAAAAACATTTTTCCCTTTAAAATGTTTTTCTGAAAAATTCCATTTTTGAAATGAAAAATAATATTATAATAAAATATAAATATGAAGTTGATTGAAAATAAGATAATTTGGTGAAATATAACTAAATAACTCTAATTTTATATAAAAAATTTTCTGAAGATAATGTAAAAATTAAAATAATCAATTTATTGAAAAGATAATACATTTTTATAAAAAAATCAGTACTTGTTATTACTCAACAAGAAATAAATATTTTTAGGAAAATTAAAATATTTAACAAAAAATTAATTTTATATGATTATTTAAAATTTTATATTTATTTTTCCTAAATAAATTAAGAATATTTCAAAATTATAATTTTAAAGATAAATTTATTATAATGTATTTAAAATTGAAACTATTTCCTTCCTGATTCAAAATGAATTTCTTAATATATTTACAATGAATATTGTTGTCAAATTTGTATTAATAAACATGAAAATTAATTTTTTACATCATTATATATGTTTTTACAATCTTCCACAATTTATGAAATTTTATTCTTGCAATATCATTCAAGTATTAAACAAGTGTTGATATCTTTCCCTCATATGATTTTCATATTCTAATGTTTCCTATTCAACCATATGATTTTTCAACATATCCTAAACCTAGTAAATCACCTTATTATACTACACATTATATCTATGGTTAGAAATCTAAACATTTTTTCCTCAATAGTAATGCTCTCTCTCCCAAATAAACTACACCAAGGATCAAAACGTGAGATTAGTCCAAAATATAATTCCTTAACATTAAAACATAAGACACCTTGTGTACCTAGGATAAACTCATAGGTAATGCCACTTATTTGGAAATAGATCCAAATTTATCTGAGGGTTCATATGATCCAATTAACCATTGGTATAACTTCCTCTTTCCACCAAATCGAAAAATACTTATCCATGGATATACTATAAGAAATACCGGATCACCTTCCCCAAAAAAAATATCATCCCTTAATTTATCGACATAATATTTCTAAATAATTTGATCCATCGTAATATGTTTTTTAATCAAATTCAGTATATTAACCATTTCTTTTAATAACTCGGGTTAGATTAACATATATTCCAATTATTAATCACCAAAGGATATCTTTTGAAACAACATTTCATATAATGCCTCAAAATTTTCATTATATATATAGTAATAAAAATAAAGCTTAAAAAACCAAATGAATTAAATATGTTAATCATAACTTCACTTGAAATCCATTGAATAATAATCAATTAAATCTTCGAGGGTCTAAATCATTCTCTCAGACAGACGAATGGTTTGAGGAAAAAAAAATTTACTGAAATTTTATTCGGTTACCAAAGTCCTTTAAAGTACATTCAATAAAGTATAAGTAAACCATGGATTATGGTCTAATGTAATGGAAATAAGAACACCATGTTACCTGATTATCTCCATCATATGAAATCAATAATGATATTCTAAATTAATATAATCTCAAATGGGAATTAAATGTATAGATATAGTAATATGATCAACAATAACCAAAATCAATTTGTCAACTAGAGATTTATTAAGATTTCCTACAATGAAATTCATTAGTATATTTCACCATTTCCACTCTAGAACTATAAATGCTTTAATAATTTTATTTATTAATTTTAATTCTACTTAAACCAGTTAAAAATTTAAACATTTCATGGTGAAATCAACAATATATCATTTCATTCCATCCATAAAGTAATAGTCATGATTGTCACATTGCATCATAATGATTCAAAAATTAATTGAAAATGGGTAACTATGAGCTTCACCAAAAAATTATATATTCAATTAGGAATCACAAAGACCATATAATATATTTCAAATATCAGAACTATTAAAACTATCCTCTTTATTACACAAACAAAACATGATGTATTACATAATCCTTCACTTAAGGAAACTCTGAGGATTGAGAGGTCTAGTGTCTTGTGAAATTATGAACATTACATAACAACTAAGAACATAAAACCCAACCTCATTATTGAAAACTTCTTCTACATGACAACATTCCATCGTACTTATCATTGCATGGGATAAAATGAGGGCATGCATAAAAAAGGGTGAGCTATAAAGCCAAGTATTGGAGTAAACAAGTCATAACATGAAGAATATAATATACGTTAGGCAATAGGAATATCAATGGAGCATAATAGAAACAAGAAAATAAAGGCATAATATAGCATGATTATCATAATATGGAAATGTAGCATCAATATTTAACATGATAGTAGCATGACCCAAGGCTCATTGAACATGGATCATGATTAAACCATCATTTCACTTGAATTGGCTTCATTAAACAGAAATTTCACTTTATGTATCATGATACTAATCATTACCCAATGTATTTTAGCGCTATTAGGGTGCACCCTACTTAATCATTTCATTGCATGCATAAGTGTTCCACATGGATCATACAACATGGAATCATTCAACATCATCATTTATCTCATGATTAAGAAATGAGGAATAAATGAATGAAACAATATAATTGATATGTAAATTTTCATAAAGTTGAATACCTTTGATATAGAAATGGGCGTGGTATTCGCTACACAATTACTATGGCTTTGAAAATCATTGTGAAAATTTAGCATCATAACATTTTCACATAAAATTCATAAAAATGGTTAATAAGAGAGAAAGGGGTTTCTCATATTATGTAAATTAAATTTATAGTAATGGGTTATATTCATACATTTCCCAATATATTTAATTGAATTTAGTGTCACTACCCATCCCCTGGGGCCCATGCCGTGACTACCCCAAACCTGCCTTCTGCAGGATAGGGGCTGGTGACTAGCACCAAAGGCGTAAATCTATAAACTGGGAAGGCAATGCCTTTATAACTGAAAACACACAAAATAGAGTACATAGATGAATACAAAACACTATGTAAAACTGTATAATAAGAGAGTTCCAAAAAGTAAAGTGACCGGAAATAAAGGCACAACTGTAAAGTACAAGTACAACTGAAAGGGACAAAACACCTGAAAGGTGAAATGAATCTCCTGGATCGTCCACCATGGATCCTACCTAAAGGGTAGGTACATATATCCTCATAATCACCCCCCATCCATCAGTCTCCATCGGGTACCGACTCGTCATGAGTTCCACCTTCGGGTACCGTCCTGTCCTCGCACACTCGGCCCCGGTTAGCGTTATCTGTCTTCTACATCCTACACAATGAGGTGCGGGCATAGCTTGTGTAGGGTTGAGTATAATGATACTACTTAAATACCCCGAGACCCTCATGGTCTCACAAATCCAACAAGGATAACCCACAAGGAATGAAATCAACAGATAACCCCACTTAGGTATATGCCCATACATATACCTAAGTTATCTAGTAATCCATCCCAATCATGAGGAAAACACAAGTTACTGATCAGCTCACACAGGTATGAAACTTTTAAAGAGAGATAGAGATGATCAGATATAGCCACTAAATAATCTATTCTGTCAAACCCACATAGGATCTAGGAACAGAAATCAGAACTGTCGAACCCACATATGATCCAGGAAGAGTTATTCTGTCGGACCCACATAGGATCTAGGAACAGAAGTCAAAACTGTCGAAGCCACACAAAATCCAAGAAGAGTACTCTGAGCTATTGAATCCATATGGGATCCAGAAACTATCATCAGTGATGTTGAACCCACATAGTATCCAGGAATAGTAGTCGGAACTTTTGAAACCACACAGGATCTAGGAACAGTCGTTAGAGTGTAGCCAGACACATGGATCCACACAAACCATGCGTGATTCCAGTAGATTCCACTCCTCAAGACAAAGTTTGATATGTTAGTATCCACCAAGCCCCACTAAGAATTATCTCAAAGGACTGCCCCATCATGGGGGTCTCAACACAACGGACGACGCGTCAATCAGACACCTGATCTGTGAGTTATTAGCCTTTTAGTCCTGGGGGCCCGGTTAGATTTGTGTATGATCCGACCTGACTATATATCAACTAAACCCTGAAATCCATTATGGTATACTTAAATAGATGACTATGCTCCACGATTTCAAACACCACTTGTAGATCGTTAATCAGAAATCCGGTGCCAATGATATGGCCAAAGGAAGTAAAGGGTCAGTAGTGGGCCCAGGTCCCATCCGACCTGGTCGGACCGACCCGGTCCCACCATGTCTGGGATGACTTGGTCTGGGTCAACCCGGTTAGGCCTATTAGGTCTGGCCGGACCTATTAAGTGGGCCAACCTATTATGTTTGACCCAAACCACTGGGCCCAACCCAGCAGGCCGCGGGGGTGGCTCAACCTGAGCTCGGGGCCAGTTCGGCCCAAAGGGTTGTGAAGGCACGGCTCAGACCGGAGGGAGCGGTCGGGCCCGTTCGTCTAAAAAACCGTAATGGGGCCTGGATTCTTGGCTTCGAAGGGAGTCTATAAGGGCGTTGGTTCACCGGCTCGGCCTGGTGGCCGCAAGGTTGGCCGTCTCGCGGCGGCGTGTGGGGGTGCGTAGTGGCCGGCAGGTGGCTGGTTCGGGTGCGGCCAGGCGGGCGGCTGGGAATGGTGCGGCAAGGTGGCCGGTCAGGCAGCCGGTTCATCCAGGGTGTAGCCAGCATGGGTGGCCATGCGGGTGGCCAGGCGGGTAGCCGGTTTGGGCATGGAGTGGCCAGTGCGGGAGACCAGGCGGGTGGTCGAGCGACTGGGTAGGGCATGGTCCGGCGTGTGATTCTGTCAGGGCACACGATTGGCGCGGGCTGCCAGATGGTCGAGTTGTTGTGTCGGCACGGTTTCGGCTAGGGCGTGTGGTAGGCATAGGTGGCCGGGAGGCTGGGCCGGCATGAGCATGGCTGGAGGCGGTGCAGGAGGCTGTGGGTGCGGCGCAGTTCACGGAGGCCGCATGTAGCATGGCCTTTGTTGTTGCCGCCTCCATTTCCACGTTGTTTTTACATTTCCATGATGAAGAACACCACAAGAAGGAAATTTGAAAGAGGATGTCGGGCCTTGTTAGGTTGGCCCACACCCTCCACGTTTAGGGAGGTATCAATTGGCTCATCAAGAAAAGCAGATGAACAATAACACTTCCGCAAACAATTCCTTTCTAAGCATTGAAGAAGATAAGAAAAAAAGTATAACATCATCAAGTAATAAACCCCCTACCATTGATTCGTTGTTCATCGTTCATTGACAGAGACGTGGTAGTTGGTCGTCGAATACATCTCACAATGGTTGAAGCTTCGAGGAAGAATTTGAAGAAGGTCGGTGTTCTGCATTCTTCGTTCTTCGTTGGGAGATGGGGTTTTTCATTGGAGAACTCTAATTCTCCCAAGCTCTCCTATCAAAAGCTCCAACAAAATGATAATTTCCAAGAAAAAAATAATATTAGTTTTTCTATTATTTTATATGTTGGCACAAAATTTAAATGGATAATTAAATTAATTATATAGGCTCCACATAATTAATGTGATGGTTTGGCACAAATTAAATAAAGGGGAGTTGAAGAGGCTCCCCTATATTAATTGGAGATTGAGAGTTCCTCCACTTTAATGGGGAGTTTCAAGGGTTTAAGAGCCCATGTGGTCCCCACCTCATTTATCCTCACATTGGAGGATGAGTTCAGGGGGGCCCCACCACCATGAAATCTAATGGGAGGTTATGGTGTGGTGGCCCCACCTCCAACTTTAAAGAGGATGTTTTAACCACCCAACACTCACTTGGTGGCTCAAATAAAATAAAGTGATGCACACTTTATTTTATTATTTTCTGTGAAAACCGAAAATCTATCTTTTAAACTCGACCCACTATCATCGTAGTGAAATTCTTCTTAAGAGATTATTGGCGATGTGAGTTCAACGGTGCCCTCAAATTTCAATTCCGAGCACCAGTTCAAATATTATAAAAACTCGCTTATACATTTACTGAATGTACCTGAACAAAACATCAAAAATTGATTCCGGGCACACCAAGCCTTAGAATCTTGCACCTTTAATTTTCACAGACTCATAAAATTACCAAGTATTTATGAAAAACACTCCATGAAAATTACAAGTCCTTAAATTCTCCCAACCTCTGGGATTTATGTCCATGTATAATACAACATGAACTAGGGGAATAAATGGGGGTACAGAGCACACATCTGATCCTATCACTCCCATGTGCTCTCTTGAAGGTTCTCAGGCTGCCAATGAATGAAAATCAGAGGTATCGACCATAAATGAAGTATTTGCTCATATTGATCCTCAATCTCGACTGAAACCTTTGTAAAAGTCTCCCCATCATCGACATCTATCCCCCCATGGATGATGATGTGAGTAGGGTCATGCACATATCTCCTCCACTGGGATATTTGGAAGACGTCGTGCACTCGGTGAAACTAAGGTGGAAGAACTAGGTAGTAATCCACCTCACCTACTCTGATGAGGACCTTGAAAGGTCCAATGAATCATGGAGATAACTTGTCGCCACGTCCAAATCTTTGTAAACATCATCGAGGTGAGACCTGTAGAAATACATGGTCGCCATCCTTGAACTTCAGAGGTCTCTGTCTCCTCTCAGCATACGACTTCGGCCTACTCTGTGTAGTATTCATATCCTCTTAGGTGATATGCACCATCGTTGTGGTATCTCATACCATTTATGGTATCACAAGTGATGACTCCCTTGTGTCTGTCCAGCACAGTGGAGATCTGAATGGTTGTCCATACTATGCCCCGAAAGGTTTGATCCTGATGGTGGAGTTATATCTGTTGTTATTGGAAAACTCCAACAATATTAATTGATCCTCTAAACTGTGTCCAAAGTCGAGGATGCATGCACGGAGCATGTCCTTGAGTGTCTGAATAGTCCTCTAAGTCTGGCCATCCGTCTGAGGACGGAAGGAGGTTCTCAAACAAAGTTTCATCCCGAAAGCCACCTACAAACCCTTCCATATCAGGGAAGTAAAATGTGCGTCATGATTAGAGACAATAATCAAAGTTACTCCATGTAGCTGCACAATATCCTACACATAGACACACCCCAATCTCTCTATTGAACCATGCTCTCTGATCGGTAGGATGTGGGCCGACTAGGTGAGTCAGTCAACGATCACCCAAATCGAGTCATGTCCCCTAGATGTACGTGGAAGAATCGTCATGATGTCCATGGATATCCCATCCCACTTCCTCTCTGGGACCTCTAAAGGTTGAACTAAGCCTATTGGTACCTGGTGCTCTACCTTCACATGCTGACAAGTGAGGAATCGAGAGATAAAATCGGCTACGTCCTTCTTCATACATAGCCACTTGTGTTGTCTTCAAAGGTCCTGATACATCTTTGACACTCCTAGATGTTCTACTAGAAGGGATGTTTAAATATCCCTCAACACTTCCTCCAGAAGTGACATTGGAACCATAATACGTCCTCTGAAGAAGGTGACGTGCTCTCCGCCTTCAAAAAATCCATCAGTTGCCTGTCGTGTAGATATCTGAGAACATAATTTCCCGTAGTCAGTGTCTCTATTTTGTGCCTCCCTAACTCACTGAAGAAGTGGGGGAGTGACTATAAGAGACTGTAGAAAGGCTACTCCATCCCTATCAACAAAGGATATTGATAAGGCAGCCAGTTATTCCGTCGCCATTCCTAGCAGCTGTATAGCAGACCTCCTGCTGAGTGTATAAGCAACAAAGATCCTCATCCTAGGAGTATAGATGATATTAAAATAATATTCCTAGTGGAACTCAAGCCAATATCATTGTCTCATGTTCAGTTCCTTCTGAGAAAAGACATACCTGAGACTCTGGTGGTCAGAGTAGACTGTGAAACACTCACCCATTAGATTGTGCCTCCACATCATCAAGGTGAAGACCACACCTGCTAACTCTAGGTCATGGGTAGAATAGTTCTTCTCATGTTGTCTCAACTTTCGAGAACCATATGCGATCATTTCTCACTCCTACATCAAGACATACTAGAGTCTAGTCCCTGATGTGTTACAGTAGACAACGTACCCTATGCCTTCCTCTGGAAACCTCAAGATGGGGGCACTAGTCAGCCTCTGCCTCAGCTATTGAAAGCTCTATTGGCATCTCTCCAACCACACAAAGGGTTTCCACTTCTTCTTCACGGCTGATAGTGGTGCTTCAACTCTGGAGAAGTCTATAATGAACCTTCGGTAATATCCTACCAAACCCAGGAAACTCCCTACCTCTATCACACTCTTGGGTGGATCCCAAGAAAGTACCACTTCAATCTTGGCTTGATCCACTGCAACTCCAGCCTCCAAGATCACGTTTCCCAAGAAATGAAACTCTCAAATCCAAAATATTCACTTCAAGATCTTACCATAAAGCCGGTGCTCTCCGAGTGTGTCCAGTACTACCTGCCAATGGTGGGCATGCTCCTCCTCAGCAGTCGAGTTGATTAGTATGTCTTCGATGAATACTACGAAAAAGTGATCGAGGTAAGGCTAGGATATCATGCTCATGAGTCCCATAAAAACTGCTAGAGCGTTGGTTACACCATAAGTCATAACTACGAACATGTCGTGGCTGTAATGACATCAGAAGGTTTTCTTATGCACAAACTTGTCTCGAACTCTATGCTGGTGATAGCCTGATCTGAGGTCTATCTTTGAGAATATGCATGCTACCTTCAGCTGATCAAATAGTTTGTCAATCCTAGAGAGTGGGTACCTGCTCTTCATGGTCACTTAGTTGAGGCGTCGGTAGTCAACACAAATCCTCAAGCTCCAATCCACCTTCTTGGTGAACAAAATCGGGGCTGCCCAGGGATAAACACTACATCGGATGAATCCCTTCAATTGTAAGTCCTCACGATTTATCTGTAGATTTCGAAGCTCCATGGTAGCCATTCGATATGCTAGTGTAGATATCACTGCAGTATTGGGGTACAAGACAGTGTATAATTCCACCTCACTACGAGGAGGTAGACCTAGAACGTCATCAGGGAAAACATCTACATACTATTCCACCACTACAGGATAAGTCAGACTTTCCACATAAACTACATCAAGGGTATGGTAGGGCAACTGATGGGTGATAGGCTGCACCATCCAACGAGTAAGTCATTCATGAGCTAAAAAGGCTCCCTTCTCACCGGTGATGGTGAACCAAGTCCCATCCATGCGGACACACCACACTTTGTGCCTAATACAGTTAATCTGATCATGGATAGTATTTAACCAATCCATACACAAGATGACGTCATAAGGACACGATGCTGCTACGAGGAGATCCCACCCGAATCTCTCACCTTCTAGAGTAAGCTCACACTACCGGAAACAGTGCGTAATCATCGAGTCAGCTCCCGTAAGAGTCTCTAGCCATAAGGATCAATCCAACGGCTCCATCGGAATCTCTGATCTCTGAACAAGGGAAGTGGAAATGAAAGAGTGACTGGAACATGTGTCTATAAGTACTACACCTAATTTCTAGTAGACAAATATCGTACCTTGAATCATCTCTCGATCACCATGGTCATATGCCTCAACTGCCTAGAGCTGAGCTCTCCCCTTTTGACCTTCTCCCTATGGTTGGGGTGGATCTCTTGGTGGTAGTGGTGGTAACATCTTGTAACATCATCCACCTCCTGATGCATGACCATATCCTCTTCCAAGTCTGACTACTCCATGTGGATCGCCTCGATCGAACCTCTACCTCTATTTGGGAGGTCCCTCAACTATCTGTTGATCACCCGAATGGTGGTTCGGATAGTCACGATCCATGTGACTCTGCCCACCGCATGTGAAACACTACCTGTTTCTTGAATGACTGGCTCAATCTTGTGTTCCTTGAATTACTGAACTTGTGTCCTGAGGTCATCCACCAGATGGTCTGGTTCGCTTGGACCTCTGTGACATCTGTCCACTGCCAGCTGGAGAAGACTACGATGCATGTCAACTAGTGGTGGGCCTCGCAGCTGGAGACTTCTCAATCAGGAATCTCTCCACAAGTATGAATCTCTCTAACACCCTCGTCTATGTCGCGATGCTAAGGGATATCATCAAAGCCTTGATATCTCTCCTGATCCCCTGCTCAAAGGTCCGGGCCCTAAATAATGGGTCCTATACCATATCTATGGAGTGGTAAGAGAGATTGGTGAACCTTGCTAAGTACTGCACCAATAACATGCTACCTTGTTGTAGATGCAGTAGCTCCTATGTCTGTACTTCACTTAGGGTGGTTGGACAAACTCCGCCCAAAACTGGCTCTTGATGTCTTCCCATAGTAGAGTCACCTTGTCATGCATCTGGAGCATCATTCTCCACCATCTGCCTACTACTTCAGGAAGGAGACTCATGGAAAGGATCATCATAAGGTCTTCCGGTGTCCCTACCAGTCTGAAGACTCTCACCAAAGCCTCCATCCAATTCTCAGTTGCATGTGGTTCTTTCATGCCCCTATAACTATGCGGCCTCTAGCACTGGAACTCGTGAAATGCACTCAAGCGGTGTGCACCGTCTGCTGCTAGGGCTGGCAGCATCGGTGGCCCAACATGAAGTTGTACCGTTGGTGCCTCTATTGTAATAGGGCCCTACAATAAGGCCTCATTGCCCGGTGTGTTGTCATCATGTACAAATCTTGGAACCCTGGCTGGCTGTCTGCGTGGAGGCATCCTGAAAAGAAACAGGTGTGCCATGGTCAATAATTTATACCTGTTGAGCTGAATCAAAAGAGATCACAAAGAAAAATCTCAAAAACAAACATGCATTCAGTGTTTTCGTGCACCGAGTCAGATGTCAGTTGTCAGGGTCCTAGTGTATGAATACGTCAGCCGCCTCCCCAACACTGGATTCCCTTAACTAAAAACCACACTAAATACCCTTAACACTATTACTTCATAGAAAATAAATATTGAGAGTCCTACGTTTTCTGGTAGAACGGAATCCTCTGATACCAATTTATCATGACCCGTCCCCCGAGGCCTGTGCCGTGACTACCCCAAACCCTCCTTCCATAGGCCAGGGGCTGGCGACTAGCTCCAATGGCCTAAATCCCTAAATTGGCAAGGCATTTCCTTTATAACTGAAAACACACACAATATAGTACACAACTAAATACAAAACACTAAGTAAAACTGTATAACATGAGAATGATAAAAAGTAAAGGGGCCAGAAATACAAGCCCAACTATAAATTATAGGTACAACTGAAAAGGAAAAAATAGCTGAAAGGTGAAAGGAAGCTCCTGGATCATCCACCACGGATCCTACCTAAAGGGGTACAGAATGCCCCCTCATCAATCCTCTTCCACTAGTCTCCAATGGGTACTGACTCGTCGTGAGGTCCACCTCAGGGTACCATCCGGTCCTCGTACATTGATCCATGGTCATCGTTGTCTGTCATCTGGATCCAACACAACGAGGTGTGGGCATAGCCCGTGAAGGGGTGAGTATAACAATACTCAGTACGGACCCTAAGACCCACAACGTCTCATAAATCCAACAAGGATAAACCACAAGGTATGAAATCAACAGATATCCCCACTTAGGTATAATCCCAAACATATACCTATGTTATCTAGTAATCCATCTAAATCATGAGGAGAACACATCTTACTGACTCAACTCACACAGTTATACAACTCTTGAAGAGAGATAGAGATGATCATATGTAGCCACGGAATCATCTATTCTGTCGAACCCACACAGGATCAAGGAACAGAAATCAGAACTGTTGAAAACACATAGGATCTAGGAACAGATAATCTGTCGAACCCATAGAGGATCCAGGAACAGAAGTTAGAACTGTGGAACCCACACAGGATCCAGGAAGATTAGTCAGACCTGGCAAACCCGTACGGGATCCAAAAGTAGTCATCAGTGTTGTTGAACCCACACAAGAACTCGTAACAGATGTTAGAGCTGTCAAACCCATGCAAGATCCAGGAACAGTCATTAGAGCGCAGCCAGCCACATGGTTCCGCACGAAGCATGCTTGATTCCGAGAGAGTCCGAACCTCAATCCATGTTTTGATACGTCAAATTCCACCAACTGTTACGGGATCCTCAGTGGGTTAAGTAGCACTGACGACTGCTTCTAGATCTCGTATGGGTTCAATAGCTCTGATCTTCTGTGGGTTCATTGGGGTCTCAATGAAATAAACAGTGCATCAATCGGACGTCCAGTCTATGAGTTATTAGCCTTTTATTCTCAGGGGCCCATTTGGATTCATGTATGATCCAACCTGACTGTATCTCAAATAAACCCCAAACTCCAGTTGGGTATACTCAAAGGGATGGCTATGATCCAAGATTTCATGTGCCGCTGGCGGATCATCAATCAGATGTCTGGTGCCAATGATATGGCCAAAGGAAATAAAAGGTCCGTTGTGGGCCCAGGTACGGTCCGACCTGGTCAAACCGACCCGGCCCAGCCTAGTCTGTGCCGACCCGGTCTGGGTCGACCCAGTCTGGCCTATTGGGTCTGGCCTGACCCATTGGGCAGGCCAGCCTGTTAGGTTTGACCCAGCCCACTTGGCCCAGCCAAGAAGGTCATGAGGGCAGCTCGACCCGGGCTCAAGGCCAGTTCGGCCCGGAGCGTCGCAAAGGCACAGATCGACCTTGAGGACATGGCCGGGCCGGTTTGGCAAGGGAACCGTGAGGGGGTCTAGAATTTCGGACTGGTCGGGAGGCCGTAAGGGGCCGGCTCGGCCCAGAGGGCGCAAGGGGGGTCGTCTTAAGGAGGCGTGCGAGGGTGCGCGGAGGCCAGAAGTCGGCCGGTTCACGTGCGACCAGGTGGGAGGCAGGGTGGCTGGGTATGGAATGGCTAAGAAGGCGGCTGCACGACCCGTTTTTCAAGGGTGCGACAAGCGTGGGATGACAGCCGGGCGGCTGGATCGGCTATGGAGTGGCCAGCGTGAGCGGCCTGGCGGGCAGCCGAGTGAGCGGCTAGTTTGGAGAGGGGGTGACCATCACGGGTGACCAGGAATTCGGCCACATAACCAGGTAGGGAGGGGGCCACCGCAAGGTTCTTCTGGGGCGCGTGGGAGGCGCTGGCGGGCAAACGGCTAGGTGGTCGGGCCGACACGGGTTTGGTCGGGGCGTGCAGGAGGCATGGGCGGCAGGGGGGCCGGGCCAGCTCGGGCTGGGCCAGAGGTGGTGCGGGACTCCGCAGTAGCGGTGTGGTTCTCGGAGGCCTTGGAAAACATGGCCTTTTTCTTCTCCACCTCCATCGCCTCCTCGTTGTTACGTCGTCATGCCGAAGAATGCCACAAAAAGGAAAATCGTCGGAGGATGTCTGGCCATGTTTGGTTGGCCCGTACCCTCCACATTTAGGGACGTATCAATCGGCTCACCAAGAAAAGCAGATGAACAATAACACATCCTCAAACAAATTTCTTTCTAACTGTTGAAGAATATAAGAAAAAGGTATAACATAATCATTTAACAAACACCCAACCTTGGATTCGTCGTTCGTCATTGGTTGGCAATGTCATGGAAGTCGGTTATCGAAGACGTCTCGTGATGGTTGAAGCTTCGTGGAAGAAGTTGATGAAGGGTGTCATTCTTTGTTCTTCGTTCTTTGTTGGGAGATGGGGTTCTTCGTTGGAGAAATCTAATTTTCCCAAGCTCTCCTCTCAAAATCTCCCACCAAATAAGAATTTTCAATCCAAAATTAATATTAGTTTGTCTAATATTTTAGATGTTGGCATGAAATTCAAATGGATATTTAAATTAATTAGATAGGCTTCGCCTAAATAATGTGAAGGGTTTGGCATAAATTAAATAAAGAATATTTAAAGAGGCTCCCCTATATTAATTGGAGCTTGAGAGTTTCTCCATTTTAATGGGGAGTTTTAAGGGGTTAAAAGCCCGAGTGGTCTCCACCTCATTTATCCTCACATGGGAGGTTGAGTTCGGGTGGGTCCCACCACCATAACCACTCATGGAAGGTTAAGGTGTGTTGGCCCCACCACCAACATCGAAGAGAAGGTTTTAACCACCCAACAATCACTTGGTGGATCAAATAACATAAATTGATGCACACTTTAATTTATTATTTTCCATGAAAACCCAAAATCTATCTTTTAAACTCAATCCACTACTATCGAAGTGAAAGTATCCTTAAGATAATATCGGTGCTGAAAGTTCAACAGTTCCCTCATATTTCATTTCTGAGCAATAGATCAAAAGTCATAAACACTCACTCGTAAATTTACTAAACGTAGACAAACAAAAATTCAAAAAATTATTCCTAGCACACTGAGCCTCGAAATCTTTCACCGTCAATTTTCGAGGACTCGTAAAATTTACTTGTATTTAAGAAAAATAAATTCTAAGGAAATTCTGGGTCTTTACATTTAGAATCATAATAAAAAAGAATTGATTGAATGTAAATTAAAATAGATAAAATCCTTATAGAATTTTGGCGTGGTAACATGTGTACATGGGACACATTAATGAGATAGGAAGAGGTATATCATTATTAAAACATGATTAGTGTAGTAAGGGGGAGGTGTGAAACCATACGCCAAAATTTTTAATTGATAAAAAAAGGTTATAACAACATAATGAAATTTGGACAAAAATGAGAAAAGAACAAATATCGTACTTGGAAGTGTGATCCTAAAGGCTTTGGAGGGGCATCAGAGATAGATATTTAGTGCTTGGGGTTCCTTAGTAGGATTTTAGAGAGAGGAGTGCAGGGTAGGAATGTTCTTCGAGGGTTTTTAGTGAAGAGAAGTGGGATTTTTGGTGGGGTTATATAGGAAAAGAGAGGGAATTATTTATTATTTATGTCTTGAACACCACAAGTTAAAATAATCAAAACCACAAACCAAACGAAGGTTTTTGCCAATGGTACTTTCTTTATGGTAGTGGAAAACATTATTTTTTAAATCCAATGACTGAAATTCTTAAAATAATTGACTTTCTTATGTGGAGGTTAGTCACACTCTCAAGGAAATCATTTTAAAAGTTAAAATGTATTATAATTCTTGGAGGGTCCACTAAGGCACCATAAATTTAATCAAACAAATATAAAATCACATTATTTTAAAGTTAAAACATATATTTGATGTAAACACTTTTTATAGTATTTTTTACATTACTGATGGGTCATTATGATGTCATAAAACACATTATATATTTAAATATTATTTGATTTATACCCAAATAAATTGACTATCTCAGAAAATTATGAAAAATTTACCATTGGAAAATTTCAATTTCATGATTCCAAAAATAATACTCATTTTATCTAAATAATTTTCTAAATATTTTCTTTTTCACTTCTAAAATAAAAACCAATATTTATTGACAATTCATCGATTTTGACAAAAAATGTTTTCAAAACTCAATAAAAATTACAATTGTATTCATTAAAATTATATGACCATTTATATTTAATAAAATGTAATTCTGATATAATTAATTTTATTAAAATATTATAAAATTCCAAAAATCCATTAATTCATCAAATTAGATTTATAAAAATACTATTTGTTCTCTAAAACCCATTTACAAAGTCACAATAATGAAATAAATGTATATTCATTATATAAAAAATTAAACACATAATCATAGTGCTAGGGTATTGTTACATAACCCCTTATAACACTAGTATAAGAGCTAAGGGTAGGTTATGAAATGGTGACTGACTCTTTGGGTGGCTTGAATAACATCGTATGGGTGGTAATCTCTATCAACTTCCACTTCTCTCTTAGGTGGTTCTGTTCAAGATTAACGTGTTGAAGTTCATCATGGTCTTGGTCAGGAGTGAAGACCAGTGACACTACCTCCTTTCCAAGCATCAACAAATAGTCATCATGTGGACCAATTTTACTAGATGAGACCGTCACATTATTTTTCTGAGTAAATTGGATTTGTTAAAGCAATATATTTATACTGATCATGTGGTCACTGTTCAACGGATATATTATCAATTGAAACAATTCATAACAGTATTTTAAAACCCAAAAATAGAAAACCCAGGTAGTGCATATGTTATATAACCATTTTATATAATAAGACATTTAAATAGATCAAGAATAATTTTCATAAATAAATGTTTGGGTCGTTACAATCTTCTCCCATTAAGATATTTTTCCCTTGAATTTCCTTTTCCCACACTAAAACAATTGTGGGTAACTCTAATTCATCACTTCCTCTGATTCCTACATTTCTTCTTCAAACATTTTCTTTCTCTACAACAACCTGATGAGGGGAATTGTATAATTTTTTAGAACTTTTTCCCTTCGATTTAATATCCTCATTGGCTTATCTTCATAGGAAAGTTCATTCTTCAATGGTACCACATCTTGTTTGAGTACATGTGATGGGTCATGTATGTACTTCCTCAAGAGTGATACATAGAATACATCATGTACTTGAGATAAGATCAGTGGGAGTGAAAGTCAATAGGCCACTTCTCTAATGTGATCAAGGATATTAAAAGAGATGATTTACCGTGGACCAATCTTTCCCTTCTTACCAAATCTCATAACTCTCTTCCACAGTGATATGCGATGTAATACCATGTCTATGACATCAAAATCTAGGTATCATTGATGATTATCATCATAGCACTTTTTTGACTCTGAGTAGCTTTAATGTGATATTGGATGGACATAACCTTCTCCACCATTTCTTCATACATTTCTAGACTTAGGAGTTTTCACTCCCCAAATTCTTCCCATCATTCCTATGTTCTACACCTATTCCCATAAAGGGATTCATAAAGATCCATTTGGATGCATGAGTAGAAACTGTTGATGTAAGTGTCCTCAACCAAAGGAATATGTTGATCCCATCCTCTTTTTATGTTCTTTGAGCATGCTCTCAGCCTGCACTAAAGTGTTTGGATAGTCCACTCAGGATGGACATTAGTTTGTGGATGATAAGTTGTAAGGAAGTTCATCCCAATATTAAGATAATTTTGAAGACTCTTCCAGAACATAGAGGTAAATCATGGATCTCGATCATATGAAATAGATATTGGTACTACATGAAGCCTTACCACTTATCTGTAATATATCTATACAAGTTGATCCAAATGAAAAATCTTCTCGAATTGAAATGAAGTGTGCAATCTTTGTAAGATTATCCGCAACAAATCTGGAAGCATATTTCCATTGGATTTCTTCTGAAGTCTGAAGACAAAGTCCAAGGTGATTTTCTCCCATTTTCATTCTGGTATGGGTAATGGTTACTTCAACCCCTTATACATATGCATCTCATCCTTCACTTGCTAACATACCCTGAACTTTGATGTATACTCAGTGATCTCCTTCTTCATGTTATCCCACCAAAAGTACTCAAGGAGATCTTGATATATCTTTGTGTTTCCTAGGTGAATGTAGAAATTAGAACTATGTGAATCATAAAAAAGTTCATTCTTTAAATCTGTATTTGAATGAACTCATAATCTTGTCCCAAATATCACAATTCCATCTTCATTAACATTGAATTACGAGGATTTCCATTTTCTGAGAGTTTCCACATTCCTCTGAATCTCACATCATCCTTTTGTGCATCCATTAAACTTTCCAAAAGAGGTTGTTGAAAAATCATTTGTGAAAGGATTAATGATGTTCCATTCTTTATGATTCCCATGTCCATATTCATTAAATATAAAAAGATTAGATTCTTTTAAATTCCCACCAATGATAGAATCATTGGGTCCTTCTACATAGAGCATCTACCACCTTGTTCGCATTTCTAGCATGGTAATGGATTGAGAAGTCATTGTATTTGATCATCTCTACCCATCTTCATTGGCACATGTTCAAATATTTCTGTTGGAATATATACTTCAGTCTATTGTGAACCGTATATATTTCACATTTCTCCCCAAAAAGGTAATGTTACAAAATTATTAAAGAAAAGATTGCAGTAGTCAACTATAGAACATGTGTTGGATATTGTTTCTCATTAACATTCAATTATCTTGATGTATATTCAATGACTTTTCCATATTTATCAACACATAGCCCAGGACCTTCTTCGAAGCATCACTTAATACCACAAACAATTCCCCACTTGTGGGAATTGTGAGCACGAGTGCAATAATAAGCTTCCTTTTCAACTACTTGAATTTATCTTCACATACATCACTCGATGAAAACTATACTCCATTCAATGTTAGAGTGGTAAGAGGGTTGTGAAATCATGAAAAATTTCTCAAAAATTGGCGATAATATCCAGCTAACACTAGGAAGCTATGGATATCTGTTACCGATGTTGGCCTCAGTCATCCCTCAATTGTAGCAGTCTTGAAGGGTTCCAAAAATATCTCATTGTTTGGGATGATATTACCCATGAATGGGAATTCCTATAACCAGAACCCACACATGTTTTACTTTACATTAGAGTCTTTTTTCTCAATGGATCTTGTATAGTGCTTACATGCTCCTCATGCTTCACTTTGGTTTTAGAGTATATTAGAATATAGTCTATAAAGACTACCACAAATTTATCGAGGGTATATCAAAGACTATATTCATTAATTCCATAATGATTTTTGGATCATTAGTGTGCCCAAACGCATTACTATGAATTCATAGTGCAGGTAACATACACGAATAGAAGTCTTGGGGATATCTTCCTTCCTCGCCCTTACATGGTAATTTCCTGACCCCAAATCCACATTGGAGAATAATTGTTCTCCATGTAGATTATCAAATGAGTCACCAATTTATGTCAGAGGATAATTCTTCTTTATTTTGATTTTTTGAGCTCATTATAATCAATGTAAAGGATCATTAACCCATCCTTATTTTTGATGAAGTGGACTAGAGCACCCCATGCTGTAGCACTTGGGAATATAAATGATTTATTAAGATTCTCCTGGAGTTTTTTATTAATCTCATCAAGCTATAAAACATCCATTATATATGGAGTCTTGGATATTGGAAATTCCCTAGGAATAAGATTAATTGAGAATTCAACATCTCTACTATAAGGAAGACAAATCAATCTTCGGGAAACACTTTAGAAAATTCCCACACAATTGGAATGACTTCAAGGATAGCTGCTTCCTTATACTCAATCATATAAGAAAGATACGCATGCTCATAGGGTCGTAATATCCATTCTTTAGATGATGGTGATGAATAAGATTCATTATCCTCCTTGCGCTTGTACAGAATCAGGGGTGGATACGCCATATTAAGAGTGAATTCCTTCTCACAGAAATTTATGATGGATCTATATAAGGAAAGCCAATACATTCAAATAATTGCATAAAATTCAACTGAAGGGATTATGATGAGGTTCAATGGGAACTTCAAACAACAAATTATGACATGGTACAAGTTATATTCATGGGTTGCAATTATTTCCCAATTTTCTGTTCTCCACAACATCATTACTTCCTTGATTTCTAGTGGGGTTGGGATGGTTCTAATAATCTTTTGGGGTATAAATGAATGCATAGAACTAGGATCCAAAAGTATATTTGTTATTCTAAAATGAATAACTAACCTACTTGCCACCAATTTTTTGTCTGGGTTCACTTTGGTGGTAGTGATGGAAAAATATTGCACTTTCTATATTATAGGTTGTTGGTTTCCTCTTAAAAAAACCTTGGATTAGGGAACTGTTTGTAGAGAGTTCTATTTTATTTAGTTGAAGCAATTAACACTGCGTTGAGGGTCGAGCGGAGCATTCCTATCCTCTATCACAGCCACAGGTTTTTCTTGTCAGTAGTTAATGGCCAGGTGCCCTATTCTTCCACACTTAAATCATTTCCTCATCCCATTTAAGAAATTTTTGGGGTGCTTCTTCTACACCTTTGGAAAGTGGGGTGTTGGATTTTCATAGCACCATTGGACATATCAATCTGACTTCTAGAATTAATGTCCTCTAACATTTTCTTATCCCACTGGTACCCCTGAGATATTTCAATCTTCATTTCAACATTGATATCACATCTGACAATTTCATTATAGTCCTTGATGTCACGGATCACTAGGGCTTTCTGTAGGCTATGATTTATCCCACCCAAGAAGATTCCAACCTTGCATTCGAGGGTAATGACATAGATGGAGGTGAATCATGAAATACCCGTGATGTTTTCCACGTACGCCCTGATGGATTATTCATCATCTTGCATGAGGGAATGGATTTCCATTTCCATCTTAAGTTAGAGGGTGTGAGGAAAATATTTATCAAAAAACATTTTCGGGAAGTCCTTCCATTCCAAAAACACGATCTCCTCCTCAAGAATCGTATTTTTGAATACTGTTAATCATTGATCAGCTTCATCATCCACACAATAATAATCCAAAATAACCTTCTCTGGTTCAGAACATTGAAGGATAGATAACCTATTTTCAATGAAGTTGATCCATTATTCAGAAATTATGGAATCATATGATCCAATAAAAGAAGGAGGTCTTTGTCTCATGAATCTCTTGATTGGGACTTTTTCTTTCTTAGGGACGGGTTTAACGTTCCACTTAAACAATGTTCCTATTCAAAACATGAGTTAACTAAGAGAGCATTGTAGAAAAGTTCATGATTCCTGCTCCCATCAGATTGGGCATCTCATTATACACATCATCAAATTGATCTTTGCATCAGTTGTTAGCCAAATTCATACTATTACTAGACATTAGCTGGAATAAAAGAAATCTTAGGGGTAAGACATAAAGGGGAATCCAATTACAACATTTGATAACTTGTAAATTACTTTTATATCATTATCATATGAATCGATAGGCTTTAATATTTGTTATCCATGATCTACTTCCAAAAATATATTCCTAGGGGAATTTTTTATTCCCTTAACAATGGTTTATACTTATCTAATGAATTTTCCAAAAAATATCCTTTAGGAGTGTCATAACAAAGATTGTATAAATGCATGTTCTTTTGAACCAGTTCAGGTTTGAGTGTAGCTCAAAGCAGTGTTTGCAGGTTTTACCCCTAGATACACTTGTGCCAGAACTAAATCTACCCGCTCGTATCCATATAGGGATGTATTTTCTTGATAAACCAATTAAAAAATACTCACCAAAATGTATGGATTTTTTATTATAATTAGTCTTATCCATATGTATTTCACTATGGTTTTTTAATCTTAATCCCAAAAATGACTAAACATGTCCTCTGATACCAACTATAACAACCATGTTATTTATTAAACCCTAAAACAAGATTTATTAAATAAAATTTCACTTAATATATCTATGATGATCAAGTGGTCTAGTGTCTTGGGAAATTAGGAACATTACATAACAACTTAGAACATAAGACCCAACATCTTTATTTAAAACATCTTCTACATGACAACATTCCTTTATACATAACATTACATGGGATAACCTAAGGACATGCATAAAAATAATGAAATGTAAATCCCAATAAGGGAGTAAACAAGTCATAACATGAATAATATAATACATGTCACTCAATAGGCATATCAATGGAGTATAAGAGAAACCTGAACAAAAGGGCATGATATAGCATGATAATCATAACATGGAAATGTGCCACCAACATTTGACATGATATTAGAATGAGCCAAGGCTCATTCCACGTGGAGGAGTAGGTAAAACCTCATTGAAACTGAATTAATATGAGTAAACTCTCATTTCTCTTAATTTATCATTATTCTAATATTTACCCAATGCAATGGAGGGCTATTTTGAAGCACCATTCTTAATCATTTCATTTCATGCGTAATTGTGCTACATGGATCATACATCATAGAATCATTCAATATCATAATTTATTACATTATAATGGAATGTGGAATACATTCATGAAATATATAATTGATAAATAAATGTACGTAAAGGTGATTACCATTGATAATCAAATGGGAGTGGTATTCACTACATCATGACTTTGCCATCGAAAATCGCGGTGTAAATTCAGCAGCATAATAGCAATACAAAAGAATTCATAAAAATGGTTGATTATGGAGAACGTGGTATCTCATCATGTTTAAATGAAATTAACAATATTTGGGTTCATATTAAAACATTTCCCAACATATGTAATGGAATTTAGATTTATAATACAAAATAATTTCATGAATGTAAAGGAGAAAAGATAAATTCCTTACCGAATTTGGGCATGGTAACGGGTGTACCTGAGAGGCATTAATGAGACCGAAATAGGTCTCTCATTATTCAAACATAAAGAATGAAGAATGGGGAAGGTGAGAAATCAAAACCCAACATTGGAAATTGAATACAAAATTGTATAACAACATAAATAAATTTTGAAAAAAATTAGAGAAAAAAATAAATCCCTTACTTGGAAGTGTGATCCCAATGGTTTGGGATGCGCTTGAGAGAGGATTATTGGGATCTTGGGGCACCTTGGGAGGATTTTAGAGAAAGTTTGTAGGGTTGGAACATTTTATAATGTTTTTATTGTAGTGGAGTGGGAGATTGGGTGGGTTTATATTGGAAAATAGAGGGAATTCTTTATTATTTAGGTTATGGACCCCACACATTAAACTAATCATAACCACAAACCAACCCATGGTTTTTCGAATAGTTTTTTCCAAATGGGAGTGAAAAAAATTATTTTTTATGTCCAATTTCATAACATATTAAAATATTAGGCTTCATTAAGTGGATGTGAGTCAAACTATTAAGGAAATCATTTTAATCATTAAAATGTTTTATAAGTCTTGGAAGGTCCACTAAGGCATAATTAAATTTATAAAACAAATCTAAAATCACATTATTATAAAGGTAAAATATATATTGTCCGAAAACCCATTTTATAGTATTTTATTACCACACTATTGGGTCATTATGATGTCATAAAACACATTATATATTTAAACGGAATTTAATTTTTACACAAAACTTCGACTATCTCAAATAATTAAGAAAAATTCACCGTTGGAAATTTTTCACTGCTTGATTCCAAATAAAATATTTGTTTTATATAAAGATTTTTATAAATTTGTGAATTTTCACTTTTAAATTAAAAAATGACATTTGTTGAAAATTCATGTGTTTTGACAAAAATGGTTTTCAAGCATTAATAAAAATTACAATTTTATTCATAAAAAATATATGAACATTTGTATTTAATAAAAAGTAACTTACTAATACTAATATTTTATAAAAATATTATATAATTCTAGAAATACATTAATTCATCAACGTAGATTTCTAAAAATAATACTTTTGCTTTAAAACCATTTACAAAGTAATAATAATGAAATGAATGTATATTATTTATACAAAAAATAAATCACATAATCATAGTGTTAGTGTATTGTTACATATCCCTTTATAACACCCAGATAATACCTAAGAGTAATGTGTTAGATGGTGACAGACTCCTGGAGTGGCTCAGATAACATCGCTAGGGAGGTAATCTCTATCAATTTCCACTTCTCCCGAAGGCGGTTCTGTTCAAGCTAAACGTGTTGAAGCTCTGCTTGGGCTTGGTTAAGAGTAAAGCCCGGTGATGCTACCACATTTCTATTCTATAAAAAATGGGCTTCCTATATATCAATTCTATTGTATTAGGCCACCGTTTCCTTTGTTTGAGTAAATAGGATTAGTTAAAGCCCTATATTTATACAAAACATGTTGTCACTATTCAATAGATATATTAGTAATGGTAACAACACTTAACAATTTTTTAAAACCCAAAAACATTAAACTATGTAAGTGAATATGTTTTATATCCATCTTAAATAATAATAAATTTAAATATATCAATAGAAATTTTAGTTAGTAAATGTTTGGGTCGTCACAAAAACACCTTCTTCATAAATAATAAACTCATGAAACATTCCCTTCTTACCAGATTCTAATTTTTTCTCAAATCATGATCATCCATCTAACATTTTTTAATTCTTTATGATAGAGTCTAATTCAATAAATCCCGAAAAAAATTAAGATTTCTCTACATCCTCAAATTATAGGGAAAAGGTTGTAAAATAATTATCTAAAGGGTTGTATTCCAAATATCACATGGTTAATGTTGCATTATATATCTGACCTAAGAATATGCCACTTTTTTTTTCTTTTCTAGGATGGTAATGAATCTTAAAAAATTATCCATAACAATTTCTATTCATATTATTCTCCCCTTGTTATATTATTTCTTAGTGAATATATACTTCTATTTTTCTATCAGTATTTATTTTACTCTTTAATCAACTTAAATGATCCCTCAAAAATTGAAAAGAAAAACCATGTTTCACAATTTCAATTCATATTTAAAGTATTTTAACTCATGAATTTTTTACTTATTTAAATCATTACCAATTACCTGATCATTCTACATAATAAATAAATATTTCCCTTCAACAGTGCATCATTGTAGATGAAAAAATTTCCATTTCTGGAAGTCAGGTCCAAAACTATAGAATTAACTAGTTTTATTTTTAGTTCCTCAAAAATATCATCACATTATATATTACAGATGAATTTAACTCTTTTTATATTTATCTTAATTTACAGGAAAGAAAAACAAGTATTTCATTCAACAAATCACGTGTAGTTACCCGATAAACAAAGACAACAACAAATTGATATGAAATATTTCGTTCAAATAAAATATAAAAAAATCTATTTTAGTAGTTTTAATAGCTATTTCAAAAATATAATAAAAAATTGATGGAAGTAAATTTTTTTCAACCCAAATTCACACTGATTATATTTTAAATACTGTTTATTTTCTTTTATTGTCGGAAAAACAAACAATAGTTGTATTTTTGTTCCTCATTACTTTAAAAATATACCAAAATATCATAAATAAACAAAAGCATAAAATTATCCCTGAACTAATGAAAAACAAAAATTATAAGGTCCTTAAATACAATTGGTGCCTTTTATGACTCAAAAAGGCATAACCACAAACTCATAATTAACATATCTTGTCCAGAATGTTATCTTCAGAATGCCACCCCTCGTAACATTTAGTTGACTGTACCCAAGACCTATATTAACATTCATAAAATGTTAATATCCTTGGATCAAGTGAAACAAATCATAGATATGAGGTAAAGCATATTTTTTCTTAACAATTATTTTATTCATGGATTGATAATAAATGAAAATTCTTATTCAACTATAAGGCCCCGTGCCTTAAAACTTACTTAATATTGAATTAAATGAATAATTCACGTTGAGGATCTTTTCAGGTTTAGAGTTTTAGAGAATTAGAACATAACAATTACATCTCAAAAGATTACAAAGTAGACACTTCTACCATGTTTCCATAGAATAAATAAAAAAAACTCTTAAAAAGAAACATGTCTAATTCCATGTTTTATAAAGCATGACTTTCCCTTGATCCCATCCTTGACCCTATTCCACATTAAGTCCTGTGAAAAACATTTCAAAAAAAAACTTGGGGTGAGCACAAAAAGCTCATTAAGGGATACACAAAGAATGAAAATTTTTAGTTTATCAAAACAACAAGTAAACCATGTATACTTTATCAAAGTAATACTTTTCACCTTTATGTAGTAATAAAAAACTCTTCACTGAATAAAGTATCATTACTTACCTTTTTGTAACCAAAGGATTACCATAAAACCCATATAAAGAACACATAAAATATATAAAGGTAACTTGGGACATAAACATACTTAAGTGGAATAACCATACGATTGACTTCCACACATATCACTTAATGGAATAGCCATACGGCCAATTTCCATACATACTTAATGGAATAGCCATACGGCTGACTTCCATACCCAATGCATTGGAGGTTATAACGTAACCACCCGTCCTGTTATTCACGGCACCACCCGTCATATGGTTTATAACGTAACCACCCGTTAAAATGTCCAAGTACCAAAATAAAATCATAAAACATAAAACGAATATAAAGGAATGAAAACATTTCCACATTTAAATCACAATATATCATAATTATATTGACATAATAGAATCTTTTTTCAAAACCATTTTCAATACCAAAATACCTAAAAGATTATATGGTATTTATTTCATTTTAAAAACATAAAGGCTTGTTGAGGAAGCCAAAGACCAAATAATACTCGCAGCGGCGAAAAAAGTCGTTGTCACCGCGTACGTTAAAAAAAACCATTCCTTTTTGTCGTTTAGTAAAACGCTTCGTAGAAAAAGATTCCTTTTGTATAAAAGTAAAAGTCAAAGGAGTTTATACACCGTATAAAATAAAGTTGTGTATAAAACGAAATATGCCTCAATGAAAGGAGATTGAGACGAAGTCCCTTACAAAGATCATTTTTAAAATAAAATAGGTATATTATGTGTATTCACTATAAGTACACATAAAGAATGTACAAATACAAGATAGGACATAATAATATCATGACATAATTTGAAAGTAGGAGATTAACCCAAAGAATGGAAATTGGGTTAAGAAGTTCCCTTACCTCGGGTCCGACTTGACTCGATCGTTCTTTAACGTCCTGAATAATAAACTTGAGTTAATTTATACTTGTTTAAGAACCTTTTTAATGTTCATTATTCCTTTTATATCACTTATTGCCATGTTATAAACATTATGTAACCATTTAAGTTAATAATGTTTGTTTTGTCAATATTTGGTTCTTAAGTCGAAAGTTGACTTCTTACAATTACATGTTGTTCATGTGGTCAAAAGTTCTTTATATCCAGAATGAAATTCCCGATTTGGATATAATATGTATCATATATATCCAGAATATACATGTATTTATAATATTACATAATTATTTAGAGGTAAGAAATGAAATGCACCATTCATGGAGACGGTAAGTCGTACGTACGCATGAACGCTACTTTCATTTCTTTGTCATATTAGTGGAATTAAAACTAAATGAGAGGTATGTATATTTTAATTCCAAAATTATATTCATCATTTATATATACTATTCATTATATATATCCATTATATAAATGTACTTTTAATAGTACATTACATTTGGGGATAAGAAATGAAAGGCACCATTCATGGAGCCGGTAAGCCGTACGTACGCATGAACGCTACTTTCATTTCTATCTCATACTTTAATGGAAAGAAATAATAATGATATAGAGGTATATTATAATTCCAGTATAACATCATATATAATAACTTTAAATCCATCCTTTACACGTACCACATATGGCATTAACGAATCACCTCACTTTTAGGGGGCGGTAGTCCGCACTTCCTTAAATGAAGATATCGTGTTTACCCATAATGGAAACCATAAAGGTATGTCAAAAATGAAAAATACAGAAGCTTAAAGAAAACATAAACATATTATATATCATATATAAAAATAGTTACATCATAATGGCCACCCTTGAAGGTGTTAAATGAGTATTGAACAATCATCGTTTCGGGAGGCAGAATTTCGCCATCCACGGAAACCATATGTTCTTTAACCATTTGATGTAGTTGTGTGAGAGTGTAGCTAAAATAAATATTATAACAACATCTTAGTATATTGAAGATACTGTTGTTGTTACAAAAGAAGTAAATAAAAAGAGTTTAGAGGGTTGGAGAAGCAAAATAAAACAAATGAACAAGAGATAATGAATTACCTTTAAAAGTGTAACTCCCTTTTGATTTGAGCCTAAAGGCTTCCTTTGAAAGGATTCTTCCCAAAGGGAATCCTCTAGGATGAGGAGAGGGATGTGGAGAGAGTAATTGGGCAGGGGTTGGCCGAGCCAAAGGCTTGAGAAGTGTGTGAAATGAGGTAGAGGTGGGGGCCTTTTATAAGAGGGGAGGAGGGGCACTTTTGGAAAGTAAAGAATTATTACATTATTTGAAAATGTGTTTCGGTTTCAAAAGGTCCCACATTGATATAATTCGTGGATAATGTGATAAGTCTTCGAAATACACTCATCCAATAAGTTTTGTACATGTGTAGTTTATAGATTTTGCATTATCTTTCTATTTTATTTAAATCGTCAAATAATGATGTCATCGCTGCATCATTATTATGTCATAAATAATTTATTTTATATAATGTCTAAAAATTATAAAAAAAATAATATGATGTAGGAAATCTTCTTGTCTTTCCAATTAATATTTATAATCAAAATTTGGACTTGGGTAACCCTACTTAAAAATTGTTTTAGTAAAACAACTCATGTTTGTGTCAATTTAATTTTAACATTAAATAAAAATATATTATTGTCATTTTCCAACTAAAGTGGCTCCATGGGGTCCCAATGTTGGCCCATGGCTTGTCTTGGTCGGCCATGACTCACCCAATAGGTGTAGGACAAGTGTCACGGTGTTTTCACATTCTTATAATATCATTTTTACCTTAAACTACACTAATTACCTCTAATCGCGATTAAGAACTTAATAAGTTACTATTCACCAAAAAATTATTATAATATCATTGAACCACATTTTACTTATTAATGACAACCATGTATGTAGGATTCTCAAAATTCAATACACATTAGTGGTAAACTTTCATTTAACTGAAAAATCAGTTTGCTTGATTACCACTTAGTGGTTTCACTATTCATCAAAAATTGAAGTTTTTCAGAAAATTACCAAAAATTCACCCTAAGCTATATTTGATATTCCGAATTCAAAAATGAGGTCTATTTTACAAAATTCAAAACATATAAGTCACATTAATTAATTTAATAATTAATTCCCGTTGTCATGACAAATAGCGTGTTTTTGTGAAACAATAAGTATCAAAAGATTGACACTAGTTTAAGTCCAATTTCAAAGTGAAATTGATTCCAATGACCACCATTGGATTAAATGGTAAAAATATATTATAATTTCACTTTAAAACCAATTCAAAAGATAATCTAATCACATTAAAAATTAGATTAAAAAGAGGTTTTGAATTAAAATACAACACTTTACACTATTCATTAAAAAAAAGAACTTTATCAGAAAGGTACCAAAAAAATACACAAAGTAAAATTTGATGTCCCGATTATTAATAAGAGTTTTATTTGGTCCAAAAGAATGTATAAGAGTGATCAAAACTATATTTAATGACGGTTCACCATTAAAAGGTGATAAGTGAACCTTTAGTGAAAATTAGAGTATATATGCCTAAAATTGAACTCTTTCCGTATTTTAAGCCTTTATCTTTTATTGGGTAAATGTTTAAACATTTAAAAACATATCTAATAATATTTTAGTTATTTCTATCCATTCCCTCCAGTACAACGGCTACTTGTTAACTAACATTAAAAATAATATTATTTTATTACTTGTGTGCAATATATGTTTTCAAAGAAACTCATCGTTGCGTATCGAGTACGCTATCGAACGTAGAAACCCCTTTTAATTAAAATTAATATTTAATTCGTAAATATTAATAAATATAAAAATTCTTTATTCATTATTTACCTGGGATGTTACATCCTTCCCCACTTTTGGGAATTGCGTCCTCGCAATTTTATTCACTTATCAAAATAAGTGGGGATATTTATCCCTCATAGCATTTTCAGATTCCCACGTTGCCTCTTCAATCACATGGTTTTTCCACAAAACCTTTACCTGATGAATCACCTTATTCCGTAACACCTGCTCCCTGTGGTCAAGAATCTGGACTGGTTGTTCCTCATAAGATAGATTCTCTTCCAACTGAACTACCTCTGGACTCAAAACATGAGATAGATCTGGCATATACTTTCTCAACAACGAAACGTGAAAAACATTGTGTACCTGAGATAAACTTGGAGGTAAAGCCACCCGGTATGCAACTGATCCAACTTTCTCCAGAATTCATATGGTCCAATAAACCTTGGACTCAGCTTTCCTTTCTTACCAAATCTCATCACACTTTTCCATTGAGAAATCTTGGGAAAAACATGATCACCTACCTCGAAAGATAGATCCTTCCTCCGGTTATCCACATAACTCCTCTGCCTGCTCTGAGCTATTCTCATGTGTTTCCGAATCAGCTGAACTTTTTCTACCATCTCTTATACCAATTCTGGTCCCATCAACTTCCTTTCACCCACTTCATCCCAGAAAGCTGGAGTTCGACACCGCTTCCCATATAATGCCTCAAATGGTTCCATCTGTATACTGGAATGAAAACTGTTATTATAAGAAAACTCAACCAAAGAAAGATGTTGGTCCCAACTTCCCTGATAATCCATAGAGCAAGCTCGTAGCATATCCTCCAATGTCTTGATTGTTCGTTCTGACTGCCCATCTGATTGAGGATGAAAAGCTGTACTAAAATTTAATTCAGTACCCAACGACTTCTGAAGGCCTTTCCAAAAGTTAGAAGTAAACCTGGGATCACGATCCGATACAATGGAGAGAGGAACTCCATGTAACCTGACTATCTCTTTAAGATACAAACGGGAAAGTTGATCTAGAGAGAAAGTATCTCGTATAGAAAGGAAATGAGCAGATTTGGTCAAGCGATCAACAATAACCCAGATTGCATTATTACCTCGAGATGTCTTCGGTAATCTAACAACAAAGTCCATGGATATATTCTCCCATTTCCACTTTGGCACTGGTAAAGGCTGAAGCATCCCTTTCGGTAACTGCCACTCTTCTTTAACCTATTGACATGTCAAACACTTCACAGTAAAATCAGCAATGTCTCTTTTCATTCCATCCCACCAGTAATACTCCCGCAGATCTCTGTACATCTTAGTACTGCCAGGATGAACTGAAAACGGGGAACTATGAGCCTCACATAACAACTCATTCTTCAACTGTGAATCATAAAGCACACATAACCTCTTCCCAAACCTCAAAACACAAACACAAACTTATCCAAGAACTCATGGAAAATTTTATTCATAAGGTCCATGAATACAACAGGTGCATTGGTTAACCCAAAAGGCATAACTACAAATTCATAATGGCCATATCTAGTACGGAACACAGTCTTCAGAACGTCTGCTTCTTTTACATTCAACTAATGGTACCCCTACCTCAAGTCAATCTTCGAAAAATACTGAGCTCCCTGGAGCAGATACCACTACATTCGATGGCCCAACATCTGCTGAAGTTGTTGCAAAGGATTTCACCACCCCTTTCTGCTTGTAGTCTAACTGCTTCCCATTACTCAAGCTCTTTGTCGGACACTCATTTTCATAGTGACCCGTCTCATTGCACTTATAACATCTTACCATTGGCTTTTCATTTCCTGCTTGATCATCTTCCTTACAGTTACGAGCAATATGACCAGACTTACCACACCGAAAGCACTTACCAGACTTGGATAAACATTCTCCAGGATGCATTTTACCAAACTTCTCACAGGATGGATATTTGGTTTTCTTACCTCCTTGATTCTTTGATGAATTCTTCCCCTTTGCCGGCCAACTAGACCTCTTATTCTGTTTTTTGTCATAGAACACCTGATCATCGGCAAACTCCATTTCCACCTTCTCTTTCCAATCGAGTGAACTTTTCTTCATAAGCAGCCACTGAATCATCCTCCTGCCTCAATTCTAGGAACTGCTTTTCCATCCTAAGACGAACCACCTTAGGAAAATATTTCTCAAGAAACATGCCTTTGAATTCGTCCCAGTGAAGATCCTCAATATCATCACTATCCCTTATATTTTTCACCATCGACCACCACTGATCAGCTTCACCTTCAAAACGGTAAATAGCAAGACTAACCTTTTGATGTTCTGAACACCCCATGACATCAAAAATCTTCTCCAGTGCTTTAATCCACCCTTGAGCTTGCACAGGGTCAGATGATCCTCTGAATGATGGGGGATGTTGCCTCATGAAATGTTCCACCACTGACATGTTCCTCTGCGGTTGATCTGGCTGATCTCGTGCATGAATACCACCACCATTTATAGCCTGAGTCAACTGTGCCATCACTGCAACAAACTGTTCAGTTCCGATTCTGACCATCTCAGGTTGCTGATTTGGAAGGTTATCTTCCTCGTGATGTCGTCCCAACATAGCTGCTTTGTCTCCTCTGCGGAAAACCATTCTGAACATAGAAATATCTTAGGCGAAGCAACATGGTAATCCGTAAATGCTATATCATTTCAATCATATTATAATTTAACACTTTTCTAACACGTAAAGTTGTCTAAACCGACCTCTAATACCAACTATAAGGCCCCGTGCCTTAAACCTTACTTAATATTGAATTAAATGAATAATTCACGTTGCGGATCTTTTCAGGTTTAGAGTTTTAGAGAATTAGAACATAACTATTACATCTCAAAAGATTACAAAGTAGACACTTCTACCAAGTTTCCATAGAATAAATAAAAAAACTCTTAAAAAGAAACATGTCTAATTCCATGTTTTATAAAGCATGACTTTCCCTTGATCCCATCCTTGACCCTATTCCACATTAAGTCCTGTGAAAAACATTTCAAAAAAAAACTTGGGGTGAGCACAAAAAGCTCAGTAAGGGATACACAAAGAATGAAAATTGTTAGTTTATCAAAACAACAAGTAAACCATGTATACTTTATCAAAGTAATACTTGTCACCTTTATGTAGTAATAAAAAACTCTTCACTGAATAAAGTATCATTACTTACCTTTTTGTAACCAAAGGATTACCATAAAACCCATATAAAGAACACATAGAATATATAAAGGTAACTTAGGACATAAACATACTTAAGTGGAATAACCATACGGTTGAATTCCACACATATCACTTAATGGAATAGCCATACGGCCAATTTCCATACATACTTAATGGAATAGCCATACAGCCGACTTCCATACCCAATGCATTGGAGGTTATAACGTAACCACCCGTCCTAGTATTCACGGCACCACCCGTCATATGGTTTATAACGTAACCACCCGTTAAAATGTCCAAGTACCAATATAAAATCATAAAACATAAAACCAATATAAAGGAATGAAAACATTTCCACATTTCAATCACAATATATCATAATTATATTGACATAATAGAATCTTTTTTCAAAACCATTTTCAATACCAAAATACATAAAAGATTATATGGTATTTCTTTCATTTTAAAAACATAAAGGCTTGTTGAGGAAGCCAAAGACCAAATAATACTCGCGGCGGCGAAAAAAGTCGTTGTCACCGCGTACGTTAAAAAAACCATTCCTTTTTGTCGTTTAGTAAAATGCTTCGTAGAAAAAGATTCCTTTTGTATAAAAGTAAAAGTCAAAGGAGTTTATACACCGTATAAAATAAAGTTGTGTATAAAACGAAATATGCCTCAAAGAAAAGAGATTGAGACGAAGTCCCTTACAAAGATCATTTTTAAAATAAAATAGATCTATTATGTGTATTCACTATAAGTACACATAAAGAATGTACAAATACAAGATAGGACATAATAATATCATGACATAATTGGAAAGTAGGAGATTAACCCAAAGAATGGAAATTAGGTTAAGAAGTTCCCTTACCTCGGGTCCGACTTGACTCGATCGTTCTTTAACGTCCTGAATAATAAACTTGAGTTAATTTATACTTGTTTAAGAACATTTTTAATGTTCATTATTCCTTTTATATCACTTATTGCCATGTTATAAACATTATGTAACCATTTAAGTTAATAATGTTTGTTTTGTCAATATTTGGTTCTTAAGTCGAAAGTTGACTTCTTACAATTACATGTTGTTCATGTGGTCAAAAGTTCTTTATATCCAGAATGAAATTCCCGATTTGGATATAATATGTATCATATATATCCAGAATATACATGTATTTATAATATTACATAATCATTTAGAGGTAAGAAATGAAATGCCCCGTTCATGGAGACGGTAAGCCGTACGTACGCATGAACGCTACTTTCATTTCTTTGTCATATTAGTGGAATTAAAACTAAATGAGAGGTATGTATATTTTAATTCCAAAATTATATTCATAATTTAGATATACTATTAATTATATATATCCATTATATACATGTACTTTTAATAGTACATTACATTTGGGGATAAGAAATGAAAGGCACCGTTCATGGAGACGGTAAGCCGTACGTACGCATAAACGCTACTTTCATTTCTATCTCATACTTTAATGGAAAGAAATAATAATGATATAGAGGTATATTATAATTCCAGTATAACATCATATATAATAACTTTAAATCCATCCTTTACACGTCCCACATATGGCATTAACGAATCACATCACTTTTAGGGGGCGGTAGTCCGCACTTCCTTAAATGAAGATATCGTGTTTACCCATAATGGAAACCATAAAGGTATGTCAAAAATGAAAAATACAGAAGATTAAAGAAAACATAAACATATTATATATCATATATAAAAATATTTACATCATAATGGCCACCCTTGAAGGTGTTAAATGAGTATTGAACTATCATCGTTTCGGGAGGCAGAATTTCGCCATCCACGGAAACCGTATGTTCTTTAACCATTTGAAGTAGTTGTGTGAGATTGTAGCTCAAATAAATATTATAACAACATCCTAGTATATTGAAGATACTGGTGTTGTTACAAAAGAAGTAAATAAAAAGAGTTTAGAGGGTTGGAGAAGCAAAATAAAACAAATGAACAAGAGATAATGAATTACCTTTAAAAGTGTAACTCCCTTTTGATTTGAGCCTAAAGGCTTCCTTTGAAAGGATTCATACCAAAGGTAATCCTCTAGGATGAGGCGAGGGATGTGGAGAGAGTAATTGGGCAGGGGTTGGCCGAGCCAAAGGCTTGAGAAGTGTGTGAAATGAGGTAGAGGTGGGGGACTTTTATAAGAGGGGAGGAGGGGCACTTTTGGAAAGTAAAGAATTATTACTTTATTTGAAAATGTGTTTCGGTTTCGAAAGGTCCCACATTGATATAATTCGTGTATAAGGTGATAAGTCTTCGAAATACACTCATCCAATAAGTTTTGGACATGTTTAGTTTATAGATTTTGCATTATCTTTCTATTTTATTTAAATCGTCAAATAATGATGTCATCGCTGCATCATTATTATGTCATAAATAATTTATTTTATTTAATGTCTAAAAATTATAAAAAAAATACTATGATGTAGGAAATCTTTTTATCTTTCCAATTAATATTTATAATCAAAATTTGGACTTGGGTAACCCTACTTAAAAATTGTTTTAGTAAAACAACTCATGTTTGTGTCAATTTAATTTTAACATTAAATAAAAATATATTATTGTCATTTTCCAACTAAAGTGGCTCCATGGGGTCCCAAAGTTGGCCCATGGCTTGTCTTGGTCGGCCATGACTCACCCAATAGGTGTAGGACAAGTTTCATGGTGTTTTCACATTCTTATAATATCATTTTTACCTTAAACTACACTAATTACCTCTAATCGCGATTAAGAACTTAATAAGTTACTATTCACCAAAAAATTATTATAATCTCATTGAACCAAATTTTACTTCTTAATGACAACCATGTATGTCGGATTTTCAAAATTCAATACACATTAGTGGTAAATTTTCATTTAACTGAAAAATCAGTTTGCTTGATTACCACTTAGTGGTTTCACTATTCATCAAAAATTGAAGTTTTTAAGAAATTACCAAAACTTCACCCTAAGCTATATTTGATATTCCGAATTCAAAAATGAAGTCTATTTTACAAAATTCAAAACATATAAGTCACATTAATTAATTTAATAATTAATTCCCGTTGTCATGACAACTAGCGTGTTTTTGTGAAACAATAAGTATCAAAAGATTGACACTAGTTTAAGTCCAATTTCAAAGTGAAATTGATTCCAATGACCACCATTGGATTAAATGGTAAAAATATATTCTAATTTCACTTTAAAACCAATTCAAAAGATAATCTAATCACATTAAAAATTAGATTAAAAGAGGTTTTGAATTAAAATACAACACTTTACACTATTCATTAAAAAAAGAACTTTATCAGAAAGGTACCAAAAAAATACACAAAGTAAAATTTGATGTCCCGATTCTTAATAAGAGTTTTATTTGGTCCAAAAGAATGTATAAGAGTGATAAAAACTATATTTAATGATGGTTCACCATTAAAAGGTGATAAGTGAACCTTTAGTGAAAATTAGAGTATATATGCCTAAAATTGACCTCTTTCCGTATTTTAAGCCTTTATCTTTTATTGGGTAAATGTATAAACATTTAAAAACATATCTAATCATATTTTAGTTATTTATATCCATTCCCTCCAGTACAATGGCCACTTGTTAACTAACATTTAAAATAATATTATTTTATTACTTGTGTGCAACGTAAGTTTTCAAAGAAACTCATCGTTGCGTATCGAGTACGCTATCGAACGTAGAAACCCCATTTAATTAAAATTAATATTTAATTCGTAAATATTAATAAATATGAAAATTCTTTATTCTTTATTTACCTGGGATGTTACATCAACCATCTCTATTGTTAACAAACAATACCATTGAACCACTTGGTGAAATTCTTGTTCAAATGAATACTTTATCAAATAACTCTTATAGTTTATTTTTTGATTTCAAAATTTTTACATTTGTTATTAAATAACGGGGTTTATAAATATTTTTACCATTTTGAACTAATCCAAAAGTAAACTCAACCACCAAATCAAGAATAATACCCATATTATCATTAGTAAAAACATTAATATATTCATTAATTATAAGCACATCACTAATTTCAATAGTTTCTTATCATTTAATAATTTTATCTTGGTAACATTCATTACCTTTTCTAATAACTTTCACTACTTCTTAGTAACTTATAAAATGTAATCAGTCGTTGAGTTTAACTTTTTTAGCTCTATAAATTACCTTATAATGTTAAATTGAATGATAATATAAACCTAAAACCCAATAAATCTCTATTATGGGTTGTCTAATAAGATATTGAAGAAACACTATTCCAAAAAATAGGGATATTCCTGAAAATATTTTATTCATTAATATTTCAACTGGGAATTTTCACCAAATGATCAATCTTCATTTAATGTGGTGACATTCTCATTTTACATGAAAATTTCAAAAAAAAAAATTAAATAATATGAAGATCCAAATTCAATAAAGTTATTGGCATAATTTGAATAAATATTTTACCTCCAATAACATCATTTTAGTGCCTGACATCAATTATAGTAGTAGAAAATGGCATTGTTACAACATTTTATTCCCATTCATGATGATTTTAGTCATATTCATCTTATTTCACACACATTTTATCATAATTACCCAAATAATTGACACTAAAACAACTCAAATTTTGATATCTATCATTTAACCCATTATTTAATTTTTTTCGGGACACTTTTCATTATAGTCATGATCCATATGACCAAACTCACAACATAAGATACACATTCCAAATCTTATAATAAGTTCCCTAAAATTTCAATTATGACATGTGGATCATTTTGTGGGCATACCTTTGGACCCTTAGCTGGACACTTCCCCATTTCCATCCACCTTGATGTTTTTTTACAATTTTCATCATAAGGAATATACTTTTTAGAAAACACAATGACATATTTTTTTTAAAGTGAATGACTTTTTCATAACTTTTAAATTATCATGTTGTTAAAGAACTTTATAAATAGTGTTTTAACCCAAGGTAAAATCTAGTAATATCCTTATAATTGTTGGGTCGGAACAAACGAAGAAAAGATGGCAAGAGGGGGGGTGAATTGCCTTTTAAAAAATGATTAATAAATTAAAAATCAAAGTGAAAGTGCAGCGGAAATAAAGAGGCAATCACACAAGAAATTGATAACGGAGTTCGGCCAAAACCCGGCCTACGTCTCCGCTCCCAACTCAACCGTTGAGAGATTCCTACCGCTTGCTTTTCAATGGTTTTAGCAAGAAACCCACTAGGCTTTGAGGTAGCACTAGGACCTATTACAGCTTGCTTTTTGTGGTTTAGCAAGAACCCACTTGCTTTTAATGGATTAGCAAGAACCCACTAGCCTTTTTAACGGGTGAAGGCTAGCTCACCGGAGACACAAGCCTTTTAAAAGGAAAGGCTTGAAGAAACCTCTTCACACCTTAATGGTGGTGTGAGAACCCAAAAGAAAGGGGGAAGAGAAAAGGTTGGGGTTTGTAGGCACAAACCCAATTTTAAGCTCAAAAAGAATAAAACAATAAAAACCGTATTTGGAGAAGTCTTGGGCGCCTTTGAATGGATGGAGATGTTGAAGGCCGCTTCCAAGCTTCTTTGGAGGAGCTCCTTGGATGTGGAAGTTGTTGGAGCAATTGGGGTTCCCTTGGAGGAATGTGCCGGAGGTACGCCAAATGATCAACAAGGTGTCTGTGGGATTCCGTATTGTTCCGGTTAGGTTCCGGGGCTTCCATGGCCTTTATTTATAGGCATGGAACCCATTGGGGGCCTTCGGAGCCGTTGGAGAAGTCCTCGGAGCCGTTGGAGGCCAAAAGATGGTTGACTGGTCAAACCCAACGGCTAGTTTGACTGGGCTACCGGCTGGCCGGTGCAGGGCCACCGGCTGGCCGGTGCCTTGGCAGAGGAGAAGTGATTTGGTCCAGGCTCCACCGGCTGACCGGTGGAGGAGCCACCGGCGGGCCGGTGGGAAGACAGTAGCTCACACTGTTTGAGCTGGGTGCCACCGGCTGGCCGGTGACAGAGCCACCGGCTGACCGGTGGAGCCTGGCAGTGGGCAATGCCTCTGCCAGGTCCACCGGCTGGCCGGTGCTATCACACCGGTTGGCCGGTGGACTGCAATTCAGTCCATTTTTCCAGCTTTCTTGGGCCAATCCTTTGGCAATCTTGTGCCTATTATCCACAACACTTAAAAACAATGTTAGACAAAAATGGAAGTGATTGTGATCATGAAAATCAAAGAGTGTGGGGTACAACAATCTCCCCCTATTTTGATGATCACAATCACTTATCTAAGCAATGTAAAAACTTAAAATAAAGGCATGCTTTAAATGATAAATTGAAAATAAATACTAAGCATGAGAGAAAATATTCTCCCCCAATCAATCAAGAAATTTCTCCCCCTTTGTGATTATCAAAATAGAACGGGGCATGAAACATGATTGAGGGAAAGCGTTGAAAAACAAGATTTGAGATTTGAAAATCAATTGAAATTTGAAATTTGAATTGAAAGTTTTGAATCAAGAAAAATATAAAATGAGAATTTTGAATGAAAATTTTGAATTGAGAATTTTGAATTGAAAATTTGATACCAAGAGTTGAAATTGAAGGTTTGAATTGAAAATTTTGGAATTGAAATCAAAAGGGATTATTTTGAAAGTTTGAATTGAAACAAAAAGCTTAAACAAACCTAACTCCCCCTAAATAAAAACAAAAAGTCACTGGGGAGAGGGATTTTGAAAAGAGACAATTTTAGGCCCGAAGAGACTCGCTAAGAGGGATTTTTCAATCCACACCTGCCTTGTAGCGGGTCTTCTCCTATAGAATTCATCCGAAAAGAAAATACTTTTGGGTTGACCATACCGGGCGTTTTTACAATTACATTCATAAATAAGGTGCCCGGGTTTTTTACAATAATTGCAAAATTTAAAACTAGAGCTCCCCCTTACAAAAACAGTGGGTGCATGGGAGTAGGAGGCTATATTGGTGTAGCCAAGCCCTTGGGTGGTTCTAGATATGCGTTGGGAACCTAGGAGATTGTTCAAATTTTGTTCCCCTTGGGTGAACTTAGCTAGGGTCTCCCTTAGGTCTTTGATGGTTGATTCCAAAGAATCAACATCGGGAAAATTCTGGATTTTGAGGGACATCTCCTCCTTCTCTTTGAGAAGTTGTTCTTTTTCGGAGGAGAGTTTTTTGAAATTCTTTTTTAAAGCAACAAATTTTGACGATAAAGCATGAAAACCATTTTCAAGTTGGTCTCTAGCATGTGAGAGTTCTTCATAAGAAAGATGATTAAAAGAATTAGAAGAACTAGAGGAGGAAGAGGAGGAAGAGGAAGAAGATACCTCATGTTTTGCCATTAGGCAATTATTACCATTGTCGCTCGAGGAGAAAGAAGAGAAGGAGGAGCTATCACTCCAAGTTTTCATTAAAGCCTTCTTCTTCTTCTTGGCCCTTTTCTTGTGAGGTGGGAAAACGGGCTTGATCTTTTCATCGGGTTCTTGCTTTTGATCGGATTCTTGCTTTGGAGCCTCGCTAGTACCTTCATAGGTTAGTTCTAAATATTTCCAAATATCATGCGAAGTAGAGCAAGAAGAAATGCAATTAAAACATTACGGTCAAGACCACAATGAAGAGCGTTCATGGCTTTGCCATCAAGCTCAAAATAAGCAATGTCATTGGGGGTCCATTTAGACTCATCGGGGGAAGTGAGGGTAAAACCATGCATAACAATTTTAAAAATTGGATAGACAATACTTTTAAGAAATGTGGTCATGCGGGTTTTCCAAAAACTATAATCGGTTCCATCAAAGAATGGAGCATGATCCAAAGAAAAGCCTTCCGGGGCGTAAGAGGTTGAAGCGATAGAAGCCATCAAAAAGGATCTTTAATTTGAAACCAGTTAGGGAATTATTCAAATACGCCCTCTGATACCAATTGTTGGGTCGGAACAAACGAAGAAAAGATGGCAAGAGGGGGGGTGAATTGCCTTTTAAAAAATGATTAATAAATTAAAAATCAAAGTGAAAGTGCAGCGGAAATAAAGAGGCAATCACACAAGAAATTGATAACGGAGTTCGGCCAAAACCCGGCCTACGTCTCCGCTCCCAACTCAACCGTTGAGAGATTCCTACCGCTTGCTTTTCAATGGTTTTATCAAGAAACCCACTAGGCTTTGAGGTAGCACTAGGACCTATTACAGCTTTCTTTTTGTGGTTTAGCAAGAACCCACTTGCTTTTAATGGTTTAGCAAGAACCCACTAGCCTTTTTAACGGGTGAAGGCTAGCTCACCGGAGACACAAGCCTTTTAAAAGGAAAGGCTTGAAGAAACCTCTTCACACCTTAATAGTGGTGTGAGAACCCAAAAGAAAGGGGGAAGAGAAAAGGTTGGGGTTTGTAGGCACAAACCCAATTTTAAGCTCAAAAAGAATAAAACAATAAAAACCGTATTTGGAGAAGTCTTGGGCGCCTTTGAATGGATGGAGATGTTGAAGGCCGCTTCCAAGCTTCTTTGGAGGAGCTCCTTGGATGTGGAAGTTGTTGGAGCAATTGGGGTTCCCTTGGAGGAATGCGCCGGAGGTACGCCAAATGATCAACAAGGTGTCCGTGGGCTTCTGTATTGTTCCGGTTAGGTTCTGGGGCTTCCTTGGCCTTTATTTATAGGCATGGAACCCATTGGGGGCCTTCGGAGCCGTTGGAGAAGTCCTCGGAGCCGTTGGAGGCCAAAAGATGGTTGACTGGTCAAACCCAACGGCTAGTTTGACTGGGCTACCGGCTGGCCGGTGCAGGGCCACCGGCTGGCCGGTGCCTTGGCAGAGGAGAAGTGATTTGGTCCAGGCTCCACCGGCTGACCGGTGGAGGAGCCACCGGCTGGCCGGTGACAGAGCCACCGGCTGACCGGTGGAGCCTGGCAGTGGGCAATGCCTCTGCCAGGTCCACCGGCTGGCTGGTGCTATCACACCGGTTGGCCGATGGACTGCAATTCAGTCCATTTTTCCAGCTTTCTTGGGCCAATCCTTTGGCAATCTTGTGCCTATTATCCACAACACTTAAAAACAATGTTAGACAAAAATGGAAGTGATTGTGATCATGAAAATCAAAGAGTGTGGGGTACAACAATAATTGTCCCGAATAAAATTGGATACATACCTAGGTAATATTGTGAATATTTCTTTATACATAACAATAAAATATCTATGTTTTCTCCTTAATTCTAGAAATTGTTTCTCCATACTTTACTAAAAAACCTAAAAAATATTTCTTAAGAAAAATATTCTTTAATGTGGCCCATTATACGGATTTATTATCATTAGTGGATTTTTATTCTTAACAACACTACACCATATATCAGTCTCATGTTGATAATGATAATTAGATAGGGTTACCTGTTGATGTTTCGAATATCCCATGAAATCAAATATCTTTTCCATGGTATTAATCCATCCTCAGGTTTCTAGAGGGTCATGTTATCCACTAAATGATGGGGGAAGTTGTCTCATAAATTTATTAACCACGTAAAAATTATTATGTGGTATATTTAGATTCTATCTAGTATGAATACCACCATTATTTATTTCTTGTATAAACTAATCCATCACAACAATAAGATATTCTATTCCAATTCCAATTATCTCAGGATGTTGATTTGGAAGGATATTTTCCTTCGGGTACCTTCCCCATTAAGCTTCCACATTTACTGTTTGGAAAACAATTTTGAATATATATAATTTAGTTGAAGAAATATTAAAATATTAAAATGATATATCATTTCAACTTGTCCATAAATTAAAATAATACAAGGGTATACTATTAAAATTATCATAACCTTTAGAGTTTCCAAAATCCATCTCTAATACGCTATATAAGGCCTCAAAATTAATGATTTCATATTATAGTGAATTTTAACTAAAATTAAGAGTATTACATTGTAAAATTGCTTTAAGGTTTAGATTTTTAAATAGAATGAAATATATATAGATAAAAGTGTAAATTTGTAATCGGTATCTTGTTTTAAAAACATAGAAGTCTTTTAAAATAAAAGAGTGATTTTCTTTTTAGGGGAAATCTTCACAAATGTAAACATAACATATTCATTTCCCTTACCCATCCTTAAACCAACAGTAAAAAAAATAAACATGATATGATAAAAAAATTATTAATGGAAATGAAAATAAATGCCACCAATTATTCAATGAAATACATAAAAAACAATGAAATATTTTACCTTTATCTCATCATTCATTGATCTAATGAAATAAGTATTTTCCAGAGAGAAAACACATAGATTTGTTCTCAAATAAAAACTTTCAAATAAAAAGTAATAAAATAAAACTCTTTTTTGAAATATTGATCATCACATTCAAAACCAATTCTAAACCAGGGTCTTAAATAACTAGAGCACAATTAAATCCACAAGGGAAACCTGGGGTAAATCCCTCTTTATTTCCAATTAATACAAAAATCATTACCAAATTCATTAGAGAAATATCTGTAAACACCCATTGAATAATCTATAAGAGGCTCACCCACTATTATTATGGTGAACCCATTGTATAATATATATATATATATATAGTGATAACTAAGTGCTATCTAGGAACATCCATTAGATAAGATTCATCTAAATCTGTTGTTTCTCCTATATTTCTGAAGAACTATATCATGAATAAAAAATGTTATGCTTATGTATTATCATCACAAAAATTGTGAAAAATTATTTCAAACACATATATAAACACTTGTATATATCATTCCATTTTCTTTTATAATTCTTCTTTCACTACCAAAATACAATTTTATATTAAAAGACCCATTTAAATACAAAAATTCCCAGTAAATGTTAAATAGATTTTTAACTTAGGGAAAAAATAATAATTGTTTTAAATTAATCAAATTATCAAATAATGTTTAATATGGAATAAAAAACATTATCATCGTATACATGAAAATAAAACATTCCTTTTTTTATGGAACTTCAAACATTCATTATAAAGATATTTTTTTTTGAAAACATTGTAATAAATATAAAAATGACATTAATAAAACTCACATGAAATTATAATTACATTAATAAAATAATTTTAAATAAATATAAAATGAAAAAAATGATATTTATATGTAATTTTTTAAATTTATTTTCTAGTAAAAGAGACATTAACTCTTTGGAAAATTTTAATTGTAATCCCCAAGAAAGAATAACATTAAAAAACAATAAATATCATGTTAATATATAAATTTATGATATAAATATGTAAGGGGGATATATATACCCCCCATAAAAGAATATATTTATATAACATCAAAAATGCATCAATGGAAGTAAATTGAGATGATGTCCCTTAACTCAAGATTGATTCTTTATGTACATTATTTATCTTCAAAAATTAAAAAATTATATTTATTATTAACATGATTAAGAATATTTTTCAATTTTATTATTCCATTTATTTCACTTAATACAATTTCATATAGAATTACATAATCAATTTAATTTATGTCTTATGTTTATATTTTATATGGTTTATATGTCACAAATGACTTTTATTGGTTTACTATGGTTATTGAGTTCTTTTTTCAACATCTATAGAATAATAGTCCTAAAAAGGTTTATTTATTTCTCTAAAAGAACATTTAGAAAAAAGGATAAAATTTCATTGGGTTTTATGATTTTCCATGGAATAAAAGTTTTTATTTGAATTAAGTTCCCTTACCAAAATTTTATACTCAGACGATGTTTTAAATTTTATTTCATGTTGTTTAACGATGGGTAATGAAAAAAATGTCATGTTGAAAGTTGTGATTGTCTTCCATGAAAAGAAAAAAAATTTAAAGAATTTATATTTAATATTTGTAATATATTTATAATTCTCATTTTATGATATCACATAGGCCTTCATATATTTTAATCATTTGGGGATAATATTATATCACTTGTGTGTACGGTTTACTACATCCTTGTGAAGGGATATGATTATTTTATTACTAATGCCTTACATGAAATGTAATTATGATAATTTTAAAGGATATATTTGATATTAATTGAATAATTGAGATATTCATGCAATAATTATCATTCTGAAAATACAAAATACCATTTTCTTTCTTACACTGAAAAATGATAACATGGTTCTTGTGTATGTCTTGACTATCACCTCAATGAAGTGATATGAATTTTTTCACCACCACAATACATGGTAAATATTTATATATATAATTAAATAGTATTTTACTTATGATTTTAATGTCCATCTTATCAATATAAAATAATATTCACCTCCTTAACCCGATGATCCTTGAAATTGAAGTCATTACTCATGTGTATATACATCGAAAAATCTCCGTGATCACAATGTTGTTCATTTTTCATAACCATCATACATGATTGTGAGGATTTAATTTAGAAAAGGAGATTAGAAAATAACAATTATATAATTATAGACTAAAACAATTTCATATTTATTTATTTTAATTTATATAGTTATATTCATTATAAAAATATTAAGTATTTTTTATAAAAGAAGTAATATTATTAATTAACAATCGTTCATTATAACCTTTAAAATAATTTTTTCCCAAATATTGAGATTTTTTGTGGAAAACATTAGTACCATTTTTGAAATAATAATATCAAAATTAACTCTATGCGAAATATTTGGATTGTTAGAAAATATTGATTTCTTAGTGAATAGTTAAAAATATCTATTTTTTTAAAATGTCTATTCATTTCAATAAATTAAGTAATTTAAAAGGCTTTGTATGTTTTTAATATGATTTAAAGTAGCATATTTATTTTTTATTTATTTTTATTCTACTTAATTTATTTTTATATTAATTCATATTGGATTTTAAAATATTCTTTTTTGAGATTAAGAACATTATTATTTTGAAAATTGTATTGTCGTGCATAATGTTTAAAAATATTTATTAATTAAACAAAAAACTTATGGGAAATGATTTAAATTATATTTTAATATTATATATATAAATATGAATTTAAATTAAAATAATTATTATTAGTAATCATAGAGTTGATATGAAATCATCTATTTCTTGAAAAATAAAATTCTCAAAAAACAGATTTTTGTCGCATATGAGGGTTTAATTTTAAATAAATATTTTCCACTAGTATGAATTTAATTTGTTATAATGGATTAAATATTTTATATAAAAATAATTTTTATAATATAATAAGTTAAACTTAATTTTATTCTATGATTAATAATTAAAACATTAAAAATCAATTGCCACAGTTAAAGTGAAAAAAGAATTATATAGGGGTTAAACTAAAAAGATAAGGATTAAAATGACATAAAACATATCTAAAATAAATTATATGGAAATATTAAGACCTTATAATGTCTACGTATCTATAATGAATCATTTTAGAGCCTTTTGTTTGTGAAAAACATATGTACACTTTTTCATTTCCAAAATTACAACAGTGTTACTCACATGACTTGTAAAAGTCCACCACATCCCTCCTTCTATTCAGACTGTAAAATCACATTGTCTCTACCAAGAACTTTCTATGTATATTTATTAATTACTTCCTAAGTACCTGGATCCCTTATTTTTATCATAAATCTATTCAATGATGATTTTTTGGCTTACCTAAGGATGTTGTCTGAAAAAGAGGTGTATTGTTTAACTGGCCATTTTAATTTTATTTATCCTTCCAACTCATTATAATATTCATAAATTATTATTATATAATATCAAAATTATCTACTATATAATTATATTTTACAATACTAATGTAATAGACAAAATCCAACTTATATTCCATCAAATGGGATATGAAATTATCATTTTTGTGTATGACAGAGTATGGCCTTGAGAACTGATGTCATTCATATTTCATCATACCCTATTATAAATTATTGTAAAAATGGATTTAAATTATATATATGATATTTTAATCATATTTATAAAAATTGAGTTATGATATCTCATATATCTTCTTAAAATCCAATCAGTGTATGATACAATAACGTCGCTCATGTGTGCGGAGGATTACCGCCTCGTGAGGATATATGATTATTTTTTCACTAATTATTTACATAGAATGTAGTGAAAATAAAATTAATTTATAAATATGATAAAAAAGATATTTTTTGATATTAATGAACTATGTTTTATTTTCAATAGAAAATATATCATTTTGTCTTACACTAATAAATGAAATCATATTTTGAGCGTACATTTAGACTACTTCCTCCATGAGGTGATGTGATTGTTTTTTCATCACCACAACACACTGATGATATATATATATATATATATTTAAATAATATGTTTTTAATTAAATTACTTTCATTCTATAATGTTGAAATATTACATTCTTTATTTCTGTAATGATCGTTGAAAATTTGAAACGTTAATCATGTGTATATACGACCAACCATCTCCATAATGGTAATGTAGTTCATTTTTCTTAAATATATTTAATTGTTGGTTTCAAAAGTTTAATTTATGTATTTAAATGAAAAAAAATTAATGGTTCTTATTTTAAAGTTATTTTAAAATTACCACTTTGACCATAATACACCTAACGTAGTAATTTTTATATATAATCCATATATCATCAAAACATCTCATGTAAACATAAATGATTTTGTAATTGTATATAACATTACAAAAAGGGAAATAAAATAAATATTAAACATTATAATTTTTCTTAATTATTAAAATAATAAAATTTATTTTATTAGTTTGGAACATAAAGAACGTATTTGATGAATCGAACTCAAGGTATGGGACTCCAACTCAATTTCATTTCATGGAGGCATATTTTGAGTTTATGGACCTATATATTTATTATGTGAATATAAAACCCCATTTTACATGTCATGTCATTATTTTATCTATTAATGTGGTATATAATGTTTGTTTAATATTATTCTTTCATGGGGCTTGTAATTCAAATATTTCCAAAGTGGTATGAGACTATTATTTAAAATGGCCATTTTCAATGATTTCCATCAAACACACTTTTCATTCCATGTACATAAATTTTAAAATATATAAATAATTATATAAAATATATATATTTATATTAAATTTGATGGGGTATATATAATATCATTCATGTGTCTGATAAACTACCACTTCACAGAACAATGTTATTTCTTTTCCACCGAATTTTTCATGGATGTTAAATAGTGTAATGTGAATTAAACTATGTGACATAATGAAATAATTATGATATTAATGAAATATTTTTCATTATTAAACTGTGATATTTAATTTTCTTTCTTATATTGAATACAGTAACATCATTCATGTGTATGAGTGGACAACCACCTCGACAAAGCTATGTAACTATTTTTTCAACAATATGTCATATGTATGATATATAAAATTAATATTTCAATAAATAATATGGTATTTATGATATTATTATTATTATATAAATATAAAATTTTACATACCTTCTTTCAATATTGATCATTGAAAAATGGAAATGTTACTCATGTGTACGTACGACCTGTCGTCCCTATGATTGTAACATATTTAATTTTTCATAACCATGTTTTATGATTGATTTTAAAATTACAGTTGATGTATAAAAATAATAATTAAATCATGATTATTATTATTTGGGTAATTTTTTAATAATTATCTCTCTAACAATATTCATCCAACTAAAGTCATTATGAATACTTAAACTAAATTTTTCAAAACATCTGGCATCCAATTAATTGATTATGTAAGTGTATATAACAAGGTGAAAACTAAAATAAAATAAGTAATAAACATGAAAAATGTTCTTAATATTTTAAATAGTTAACATAACATTATTATTTTTGAAAATAAAGAATGTAAAGGGAAAATCAATCTTCAGCTAGGAAACATCCTCTCAATTTCATTTCATTGTGGTCTATTTCAATGTTATTCATCTATATTCATTTATGAGGTAAACATACATCCCTTGTGATAGGTTAAATCATGAATTTCTCTGTTTTCAAGATATTTCTTTTTTTATAATGTCACTATTTCATGGGAATTATTATTCCAATGTTTCCAAAGTGGAAAGGGGCTTTTCTATAAAAAATTATATTTGAACGTTTTCCTTCATACACAATTTCTCTTCCATGTGCACATTTTTTAAAAGATTTTTTTAATTTAATTATATTAACTTGACACTTTAATAAATTTCATTTCTATATTTATTTTAGTGTTTTTCAAAAAATTAATACAGTATGGAATTTTTTAATTTCATTATGAATGAAAAAAATAAATGTTGTATTTTAAGGTATATAGTGGAAAAAAAATTTCCTCTCACTAAACCCATTATTTTATGGTTTTATTACATTGAAATCCTTCATTTGTATTCAATAAAAACAGTTTATCCATCTTTATATATATTTTTTATATTAATAATTGGGTTTTAAAAAATAAAACGCTACTTTTTATTTAAAAAGATGTTCTAAAAGAAAAGGGTATTTTGAAATCTAAGAAATATTTTTATATGATTATAAAGTTTTTTTATAATATTTTATAGTGAAAAATTAATGAAATTTTATTCTATGATATGGTACTAGATCATTATATGAGAAACTGGTCATCTTGATACATCTTATATAATGGATGCCCCGAGATAACACTAGGTGAGCCCATTATTACTTATAAAATGAGTGTTTCCAAATAGCGTTAGTGTAGAATGATACAGATTATATTATGGGGGAAACTAGATAGTTCCCTAATGAATTTTGTAATCTTCCTTGTCCTGTCAAGAAATAATGAGGGAGTTACTGTAAGATTTATCCTATGGATTTAACTTGGTTCTAGTTATTTTTAACATAGAATTAAAAGTGATTTTTGAATATTATTCTCCATGTTTCTAAAAAGGGTTTTTAGTTTTTTTGGGTTTTAATGATTTTATTTATGAAAACAATATGTATATTTCTTTAGTTAAAAATTATTTGTTTATTTCATTCAATAACAATATATAAAGGTAAAAAAACATGTGTTTTAATATTTTCCAGTAGAATTAATATCCTCATTTTATTATTATGTCACTAACATTACCTTTTGATCTCATTCCATATTTTAAAATATTTTTCATAATGCTTAGTCATTGGAATGGTAAAGTAATAAATCAAGTTGAACATCACAAATATTTTCCATGAAAAGAGATCGTGTTTTATTTTAAAATTTTATATTGTGGGTAAAAAGGATATAGTTTAGAAGTGTCAAATTTTTAAATATATGGGTATTTCATATAATAATTTTGAACTATATCCATAAAAAACAAAACCAAAATGATATATGGGAATTTAAAAAGTTAATTCTAGTAAAACTTCACTAGAATATGTTATGTTTAATTAAGGTTACTTATACTTTGTATTAAGGATTTTTTTTGATAACCTTAGTGGTTCGAATAATATTAGTAGATTTCTCTAAAATTGTTTTAATTTATGGCTACATTTAAATAATATATAGTTTTATTATTACCATGTTCATTAATCTAAACAATTTCTATTCAAAATGGTTTTTCATATCGGTAATAAAGAAGTTGTGGTGGGAATCAATCAAGAGGAAAATATTCATGAATGATTGTAAAATAAATTGGTTTCAGTGTGAATGGAATAGTTTTTTATTGATATATAATTGATACAATATATACATAGTGGTGGTATCCATGATAAGGTGAAATAAAATCTACCATTGAGAAACATGTTAAAAAGGGATCATTTAATGAGACAATGTCACTAATTATTTAGTAGATCATATGACCCTATAGTAGCAAATGTATAGATCAATGCCCTAGATAATATATTTAATATCATGGGATATTTGGAATGTAAAATGGTTACCATTTCGATTTTTATTTTTTAGGTGAAGTTGATTGATGGTTGTATTTGGTTGAAAATAATAAAGAGAACGATTATCTTGATGCCATGGAATGGTACACATTTAGGAATATTTTTCTAGTGAAATATTATCACAAGTTTGTTTGGCTTAGTTTGCAGATGAAATTCATATAATTAATAATTTTTTTTGAATATTATTACTTTTAATTTGAAAATAACATCACAAGATGGTCATGCATGTTCTAGATTTTATTCGGGACACTTATAGTGAAATAAATTGATTTCACTCAAGGTTAAATCTATGTTTATGAGAATAATTGGTTTCATGAGAATTTAAAAGTTATGAGAGTGTGGTTAATTTTGAAATTGAAGTTATAATATATTTTTCTTATAATTATATTCCTCAAGTTGAAACCAATAATAGAATTTCAGGATTATCCATCCCTAGTGTGTTCAGTTCGGTCATAGGGATAAGGAATATATTGAAAGGAGTCCTAAACAACCAAAGAATATAGAAAGTCCAAGCCATCAAATTATGATGTGTTTTAGTTTCAATGAGTTGGTTTATTATACAGAAATGAGTCTGGAGTAATTTTTATATGAGGTAAATCATCATGATCTAAAATAGATTTTTTTTGCAAAGTCATTTCTTAATACTATTATTAATGTGGGACCATAAAATGAAGTGGTGAAAGAAAATAGTCTTATTTATAAAAATTATTCCAAAACACAGTTTTACTTTAGATCATTAAATTCATTAATTTTTGAGAAATTAACATGCAATATGGTAATATCACCACATGCAATTAAGATATAATGTTTTTTGTAAAATAAAGATGGAAATATTAATGAAACAAATATTTAAATTAATATACCAATTTTTATTAGAAGAATTGTCTTTTCTAAATATCATGTTAAAGTTACCATAGTAGAGTATGATTTCATTATTAGTAAGGATTATAATAAATCTTATCAATCTAAGATATATCTCAAAGAATTTATTTTTTTGATAAATTATTTCATGCCTTTAATAATGAACCAAGAATCTAGTAAACTGATTAGAGATGGAAACTGATAGTTTCTTAGTTATTATTATTGAAAATAGTGAAATTGTTCAAATGAGTGATTTCTTAGTTGTGAATGAATACAAATATTTATATCCTTAAAATTTTCCTAGTGTTATTCTTTATCAAGATGTATAATTTACTATTAACTTAGTTCCTATTGTTAGACCTATTTCTATACACCCTTATTCAATCGATCGAGTGAAACTTTAATATTTTAAATAGAAATTGCATGATTTATTAGATAAATGTCTCATTTGACCTACCACATGAACATGGGGTAGTCCTATTGTGTTTTTTTAAGATGAATATTCTCAATGATAATTTCCATTTATTATAAGTACTTGAATAATATATCTAATATAAAGTAAAATAGTTTTCCCTCATATAGATAATTATTTGACAAGTCCTTTGAAGTTCATTATTTTCTAAAGCATAATCAAAGGTCTGAGTATAATCAGATAAAGGATAAGGTGATTGACATTCCAAGGACTTTGTTTTTGGTATTGATACGTGCATTATGACTATTTTGGTAATCCCTTTGGGGTTTTCTAATGTGCCTTCTATATTTATTTACCATATGAATATTGTTTCCATGATTTCATGGAAAAGGTTTGATTGTTTTTGTAGATGATATTTTGGAATATTATGAATGTGAATGGGAACATGATAAGAAACTAATGTTTATTTTTTACAAATTAAAATTAAAAAATCTTTATGGAAAATTAAGATAGTGGGAATTTTGGAAGAATAAAAATTAATTTACAAAGACTTTTTTTTAAAATATAGATTAAATTTTTACCCTGCCTAAACAAAGGTTGTTAATGATTTTCCAAGACAAAAAAATATTACATAGTGTCATAGTTTTCGTAGTTTAGTGGGTTACTATAAATGGTTTCTTAAAGAAATTGATAATTTTCAAGTATATTGACTATGTTTACTGAAAAATGAGTTACATTAATTTGGACAGATTAATATAATGATTGTTTTCAAGAGAAAATTATAATCATTAATGCACTAGATTTAAACCTGTATTACAAAAATGATGAATTTTTTATCCGCAATGATTCTTTTTTGAAGGGACATGGTTGTTTTTTGATGCATGATGATCTGTAAATTGGTTAAGATTCACATAATTTAGAAATATATATATTAAATTACCCTACAAATGATTTGGAATTATATTTTATGGTTATTTCATTAACCATTTATATGATTAATTTAAATTGAGTAAACATTGAAAAATATAAGGATCAAACAAAATTGAATTATATAATGAGTCAAATAAAATTTAACATGTGATAGAAAATGTGGTTGGATCTTCTCAAGGATTTTGACTCCTTTATTAATTTCCATCACATAAAAAACCCAAATTAATAGATTTATTGAGTTGAAAAATAATGCAACACTAACCATGTGATATTTTTTACAAGACTCTTTTCTTAATAATTTTATGAATTTTGGCCAAGAATTTGTGGAAGTAGGAAATCCTATGTTTTTTAGGTTTTAGGGAATTTTATTTTTTCAGAAATAATTATGAATTCTTTGAAGGAGAATCATATTATATAGAAAATTATAGAATCCATTAATAAAGGTATATTACCTAATTATACTTTTCTTTAAAAAGGATTTATTATATTTGGAAATATATTATTTGTGCCTTTTGATTCAAAATTAGAGAGATAATTATGGAGTGAAGCTCATTGTACTCTATTTTCAATTCATCTAGGTAGCACTAAGATGTAATGATACATTTTAGTGTATTACTTGTTGGGTGGAATTGAAAGAGATATTGTATAATTCACTATGAAATGTTTTAATTTTCATTAGTTTAATGTAGAATGTAAATTACTGAAAGGAAGTATTCAACATTTTCTTGTTCCAGAGTGGAAATGATAAATATATCCATGGATTTCACAGTAATATTTTCAATTACATATTGAGATTACAATGTGACTTTGGTTATTTTTGATCAATTATTTATATTTAAAGATTTAATTCCAATTCAAGTTAAAATTTAATTATATCACCTTTCTCCAATATATCGAATTTATATTTTCTGGTTATATTAAAACCCCCTCTCTAATGTATTATGATATGATCCTAGATTCACATCTACTTTCATGAAAGAACATCAGAAATCCTTGTTTACAAAATTATATTTTTGTACATATTTTCATCCTCAATCTGATGGACTGTCAGAGTAAAAAAACTATGATCTTGGAAGATAAGATTTGTTTTTATTCAGTTGATTACCATGGAAGTTGGGAAAAATATCTATCTCTATTTTAGATTTCTTATAATAATTTTTTTCATCCTAGTATAATGAGAGAAACGTTTTTGGAATTATATAGAAAGTAGTGTCTGTCACAAATTTTTAGGAATTAATAGAATTATTTGAAGTTGATAGAACTATGTTTGGTATAAGAAATGGATATAATGGATTAGTTAACTCATAAAAATATATTTAGGATCATAAATAGATTAATTTTTTTTGAATAATTGGTGGAAATATCTTTCTTTTGAAGTAGGTGATCATATCTTTATAAATTATCTCCATGGCGAATCAAATTGATTTTTTAAAGGATATTATGTATATGGATCATTGGACCATATGAAATCTTGTTGAATTTTGGATCAGTTACCTACTGATTTGAAATACAATTGAGCTTATCCCAGGTACACAATGTGTTTTATGCTTCAATGTAAATGATCTATGTACTAGATTTCTCTCACATTTTTAAGACTAAAGTAGTTCATTTGGAAGAGAATATTTATTAGTAGGAATAACATATTTAGATTTTTCAACATAGAGAAACTTTTATGTCAAATAATTTTATTCACCGGGTTATGGGTTTATGTATAAACTATATGGTTAAATACAAAACATTAGAATTTGAAAATTCTATTTCAAAAATATTGCCTAAATTATTTAATAAGTGAATAAAATTCAACAAATAAAATTTCAAAAGGAGGGAATTGTTTGAAAATAGACGTATGGGTATAATAAATCATTTTTTGTTTTTTAAAATTAATTATAATGTTATGTTCATTATAAAATATAAATATTTTTTAAATAAAAAATGAAACAGTTTTAATTGAACACTTTTATTATAGAGTTTGATATAAATGTATAATTTAAAAAAATAAGTTTTTTTATTTTAAAAAATAAATATCATTTTAAATCAGAATTTCAATATTAACTTAGGGTCAAAATTTCATAATTATAAGAAAATATTGTTTTTTTGGTGAATAGTGAAAATACCAATTTTTTAGAAGTCTATTTTATTATCATTATATTAATTAATTTAAAAGTATCATTATTTTTTAATACTATAAAATGTAAAATATGTATTCATTATATTTATTTAATACAATTTATATCTTTTGAATCATTTCAAATTGCATTATTGTTCATGGTTATTTTTTCAGTAAAAAAGAAATTTATCTGAAAATTATCCAAAAGTTTGTAATGTCTGTCCTTTTTATATAAACAAAAACACTATAATGTCACGAACCTACTTCATTAAGATGATGGGTTTGAAAGAAAAGTGTTGTGACCTTCCTTTTTCAAGAGAAAAAAATAGATTATAACCCCTAAGTCCCACCTATAATAGACCCTTGGGTAGCAACCATCACCAAGGGTATTCAACCTCACAAAATGGGAGGCATTTTCCTTCTCATAGTAACCCAGATCCGAATATAAAATGTAACAACCTCAAAAGAACCAAATATATGTGTATATATATAAGAATCCATAATCCCTCCCGCATGCATGTTTAAAGTAAAACTACTATAAATACAATTAACAATCTAATGGAAATTCCAAAATAAAACTATGAATTGTAAGAACCTGGTTCATGTTTTAGAGGTACGGGCTTCTTCTTTTCCTTGTCCTTAAGTGATTTTGAGAAAATATGGAAAAAATGGGAAATAATAATTTTTGAAACTACACGTCGTGTACTTTTCCCACACGCCATGTACTTTTGGCCATGTTGGGATAAGTACAAAGGGCGTGTAGACTCACCGGTGACAAAGGGTGTAGGAACTGACTACACGCCGTGTAGTGGTCCTTTACATGCCGTCTAGTCAGTCTGCAGGTTTAAAAGTAAGGCGGTGGAGTCATCGCTAGATGTACGGTTGTACATGCTGTGTACTAGGGAGTACATGTCGTGTACTCTTGTGGGTAGGTGAACAGTGCAGGTGCCGCCAAATGAATAGTTAAATTAAAGAAGTACACATCGTGTACTCAGAAGTATACGCCGTGTACTTTGTTTTATCGGCTTAAAATAGGCAGTAGCCTCCTTATTTGGCAACGTAGGCGTTTGATCCATTTCGGAGCCAAAGGAGGAGGCCAGACCTTTGAATATCCGCCGAGAGTTCATCTGGAATCCGATTTGGCTTCAGACGATCTCGTTGGAACCGCACGGGTAAGCCCTTCCTCATCCTGGTACTGTTCTTTCCAATTCTTCTCCCAAACCAAGTTATTTACATTTTAATGGGTTTTGTTGTTCATCGTATCTATGCCGTTGTTGGGGGTTTCTGGAGTCGGCGTTCAGGTATTGTGTTTGCTGGCACATAAGGTAGGTATCTTGGTGTTTATTTTCCAACTGTCGTGCGTTTTCGTGCATTTTCGTGCCACGAACCCATGTTGGGGTGTCGTGTGGCTGAGGCCGTTGCTATATTTAATGCCCAAAATTGCACAAGTGATTTAATTGTGATAATAAAATGTTGTTAGGGATCGTTGCTTGGATCCAGGACCATCCCGAGGGGTGTGTTCCTCTGTTTAGCCGTTTAGCCAGGATACCCGAGGGTATGCCTTAAATGTAGTAACTGTAGAATTACCTTGAGAGGATTTTCTTGTTTACTTCATTTTGATATGTTGGGCATGGCCCGGTTACCTGTTAGCCTGAGGGCGTGACTATATTAGCCTGAGGGCGAGAATGTTTTAGCCTGAGGGTTGTTGTTATTCCTCTTGAGGGCAACCTTTCGTGCCTTAAGGCATGACTAGTGTGCCTGAGGGCGACACGTCCTATGCCTAAGGGTGAGAATTCTATTACAATTCCTGAGGGAGAGATTCTGTATAGACTGAGGGTGTGGTTCACTATATTAGCCTGAGGGAGAGATACTGGTTGGCCTAAGGGCTTGGTGCTATTGAGCACAGAACGATACTAAATTAAATAATTTAAGTGAATAATGAAATGGCAATTTAACTGTTAAGTTAATTACTTTTGAGTACTGCTTAGTTATTTCATTTTACTACTGCACACTTGTTGCATCTTTTACACACAGTTGAGCACAGGCCTTTGGTGGGTGACTACTAAGATATATTTCTCACACCCTGTTTGGGTGACGCTTTTCGGCCCAAACAGATTACGTTTCTGTAGGGGTAAATAGAGGCAAGAGTCCCTATACAGGTACTTGACTGTTGCTGAGGAGTAGGAGGGAATGGGACCGAGCCTAGTCTCGCGATGCCGCTACCAGCTATTTACTTGTTTTATGTACTTTGCTTTTGGTTGTATCACAGTGATGTATAGTATGTTCTGGCTATTTTCATAGAACTTGAATCATGTAGCATCATCACTTATATACTGTTGGTTATATCCACTGCTGTAATTATTTTAGTTGTGTATGTTTACTACTTCCACTGTTGTTGTATGATTATTTTGGTATTCTGCTACGCTACACTTTGACAAATGAGGGCATAATTTCCCCACGATCAAACATGGGCCCTCACTGCTAGTCGGCATCCTCTGGCGTTTGGGGAAATGCGCTTCAGGTCATGTGGCAAACCGGGCTCGGGGCACCCGTTGCGTGACACCTGGGGTCGAGACGTTACAAAGTGGTATCAGAGGAGTTTTTTTTCTTTTAATTACTATTTGGAGTCATAGTCAGGGATAGGACAGAACGGTAGTTTGTAATAAGTTGTGCCCGGGCGTAGCTAACCCGTGTAAATGGAAAAGCCAGTCTACCTCGTATTTTGCATTCTTTTGATTTAGAAAATTTTATGGATGATATGTTTTCAACATTGGGTGATGCACTTGGATTGTGATATTTATATTTTATCTGTGGGTTTTATTTAGTTGCAACCCAATGAGATGAGGGTATGTCATCTCATGCATCATATAGGCACATGTTTGATATCACATGCCATGCATAGATTCCATTCCATGTAGGTGCATTAGAAATTCGCATGTTGTTGTGATAGTTGATGTGCTAGAAAAGCATGCTGTTGTGATAGCTTCTTGATAAATACCTGCCTTGTGATATGGTATTTTTGTTTGAGCTTGTTTATAGAATGGATTCCAAACTTTGGTCTTTGGGGAGTATGGGCCCCCATTGACCGGAATTTGGGGGATCATTGACTGGTTGTTGGTTAGAACACAAATAAGATGTCAAACTTTGATTCGTGGGGTGTATGGGCCCCAACGGGTCGGAATTTGACACTTAGGTGTTCTTTATTTGTTATTTTCTGGGTTCTGTAGAAGTTTCTGAGGCATACTGTCCGGAAACCCAGTATACACGCCGTGTATTTTCTTCTGTTCGGGAAGAAAAATGAACTTTTTGAGTACACGTCGTGTAATCTCTTCCCATGTCACAAACTGTGTGGGCGTCGACACGGGGTAGGGAAAGGGTTTTGGGTAAAAGGCGCCGTGTAGTTTTGTATACGTCGTGTAGTGTTGACCCAGGGTTCGACCGTGTAACTAACAACAAGGGTCGGTGAACTCCTTGACAGAACATGGCGCGTCAGTTATGGACACGTCGTGTAGTGTGACCTTGGGACTCGGCCATGTAAATAACAACACGGGCCGATGTCACCTCTTCCAGAACACGTCGTGTACCTTTGGGACACACCGTGTAGCCTTGTTCGAGGACAGACCGTGTGGTGAATAGCCGTGTGGTAGGGAAACGGGATGGTGTACACGCCATGTGCTGGTGTAACACGCCATGTAGAGTAAATCTGAGTAGTCGGTCGTGTCATAGACGACACAGACAGTTAGAAAATAACACCATACATGTCGTGTAGATATTATACATGCCATGTAGCTTTGTTAAAACAGAAGTCGTGTGGCTTAGCCGTGTGGAAGGACCCGGGCAGGGGAAGGGAAGTCAAGTACACGTTGTGTAGTCAATGTACACGCCGTGTAGTCTTGTTTTGAAAATTTTGAAACGCCTTCCTTCTCTTGTTCCTTTGTGGTTCCTTCGTTTTAGTCTTAATAATCTTGAATCTGAGGCATGCTTTTGACCTTGTACAGTCATTCCACCTAGACAGCTGCGAGTTGTTCGCCAAGAATGCGGCGATGATTATACTCCGGAGATGGTGGGCCATGGGCTACCAGTTGATCCACCAGCAGAGCCAGATGTGGCACCAGCTGTTATACTGGACACGGGCGCGGAGGTGCAGTTCCGTGAAGGCTTATTGCGGTTCATGCAGACCTTTTAGAGAGCACCACAGGCTGCCACATCTATGGCTGAGCTGATGTGTATCTTTCAGCAGCAGCATCCGCCTATGTTTTCTGAGGATGGCGGACCACAGGCTGCAGAGTCTTGGTTAGCATCGATGTAGACTATTTTTGAGAATCTTGAGATGCCTCCAGGGCGGAAGGTCAAGCTCGCGACTTACATGCTGTGAGATTCCGCCAAGAGATGGTGGGATGTTACCACCAAGTCAGAGCATCACAGGGACATGGCGTGTGAGGATTTTCAAACAGTCATCTTTGAATTCTTCCTTCCCGAGACACTGGGAGCAGATAGAGCTTGAGAGTTCATGAATCTGCAGAAGGGCTCTATGTCGGTGATGGACTACTCTGCTCGTTTTACAGAGCTTTAACGCTTTTCAACTGTGCTGGTGGGTGATGAGATGCTGAGAGTCAGACGTTTTGAGGATGGTCTTCGGTATGACATATGAGCGCTAGTGAATGTTTTCAGGTTGCCTACTGTACACGTGATTGTGAATCAGTTGTTGATTACAGAGAGGAACCTGCGAGAATCTGGTGTTGTGGGCCAAGGCGGTTCAGCACCAGTTACTAGTACTACTTCTTCTGGCAAGAGGAAGAGACAGATGGACTTCTCTCAGGGTGGCAGTACCAGCCAGGCAGCTTCTACAGGTGGTCTGATCAGGTGCTACCAGTGTGGCAGAGAGGGTCACAAGAGGACGCAATGTCCACGAGACCCACTGGAGTGCCGAGATTGCAGCAAGATGGGTTATCTGCAGCGCTTTTGTAGGGTGGTTCTACCAGTGGTTAGTTAGAGGGGTTCTGTGCAGACTCCGCATGCGGGAGCAGGACCAGTGGCTTCTTACCAGTCATGGAACTGGAATACGTCAGGGCGTGCAGGCAGAGATGGTGGTCATGGTTGTGGTAGCCAGACACCCGGATCTCAGAGACAACAGGGCGGGACAGCTCATGGTAGCCAGGTTGTGTCACAGGGTCGCGGCACTGGTCAGGCATATGCAGTGCAACAGACCCAGCAGGAGCAGGATCCTGGACCTTCGACAGTCAGAGGTACTATTCTAGTAGCTTCTGTCTTGTCTTCAGTAGTTTTTGATACGGGTGCTATACATAGTTTTATATCAGTACCCATTGTGGAGAGCCTTGGGCTCGGTGTTTCTACTTCTTCTGATATCTTGACCCTAGACACTCCATTGGGGACTAGGATGGTTGGTGTGCGTCAGTGCAAGGAGTTCCCCCTTGAGTTTGGTGGGTGTCACTTCCTTTGGGACCTCTATTTCCTGGAGATGACGAGCTATGACGTTATTCTCAGGATGGACTGGTTGGTTCCCTTTCGAGCCTTTGTAGACTGCTATCGTCACAGGGTGTGTTTCACATCACCAGAGGGCGGGGAGTTTCTATACAAGTGCGAGTGGGATGTTCAGGCGAGTGAAGCTGGACCAGAGCATCTTGGGCGAGGTGGAGTCACAGCCCAGATTGCGAGCATATATCTAGATGACCAAGGGACTCGTCAGACGGTTTCCCCTCCAGTTGTCGATCGTTTCAGGGATGTCTTCCGAGACTACATTTCTGGTCTACCTCCTGTGCGTGAGGTGGATTTCTCTATCGAGCTTGTGCTAGGAGGAGCACCGGTGTCCATTCCTCCTTATAGAATGGCCATGCCTGAGTTGCAGGAGATCAAGAGGCAGTTAGGGGAGCTACAGTCAAAGGGTTTTATCCGACCCAGTACTTCTCCTTGGGGTTCTCCAGTCCTCTTTACGAAGAAGGCGGATGGTACCCTTAGGCTTTGTGTGGATTATCGGAAGCTGAACCAGTTGACGGTTAAGAACCGATATCCCTTGCTGAGGATAGATGATCTGTTTGATCAGATTCGTAGAGCACAACTGTTCTCGAATATTGACTTGAGATATGGATATCATCAGCTGCGCGTTAGACCATCTGATATACCTCTCACAACTTTCAGGAGTAGGTATGGTCTATATGAGTATACGGTTATGCCATTTAGACTCATGAACGCGCTAGCAGTTTTCATTTCTCTAATGAATCATGTGTTCCATTTTTATCTTGATTCATTTGTGGTAGTATTCGTGGACGACATCTTGGTGTACTCTCACACCCAACACGACAATTCCACCCATCTTGAGATCATATTGAGTACATTGAGAGAGCATCCCCTATATGTTATGCTCTCAAAGTGCCACTTTTGGATGGACCAGAATCACTTCTTGGGTCATATCATCTCAGAGGCAGGAGTTGCAGTGGACCCAGAGAAGGTGAGAGCAGTAGTTTCCTGGGAGCAGGCCAAGAACATGTTTGAGATACGGAGTTTCTTAAGGCTGGCAGGTTACTACAGATGCTTCATACAGGACTTCTCCCGCTTAGCAGCACTATTGACAGGTCTGACTAAGAAGGGTGTGAATCTCGTTTGGTCAGAATCATGTGAGACAGCTTTTCAGGACCTGAAGGGAGGGCTAACATCAACGCCGATCTTGATACTCCCAGAGGAGGGGAAGAGCTATACAGTTTACTATGATGCATCAGGGATTGGGATGGGAGCCGTTTTGATGCAGGGCGATGGAGTTGTGGCGTACAGGTCTCGGTAGTTGAGGCCACATGAGAGGAATTACCCGACGCACGATCTCGAGTTGGTTGCAGTTGTGCATGTGTTGTGCTGTTGGAGACATTAGCTGTTGGGAGATCATTTTGTGGTTTTCACCGACCACAAAAGCCTCAAGTATATCTTTTCTCAGCGTGACCTAAATCTGAGGCAGAGAAGGTAGGTCGAGTACCTACAGTCCTTCGATTCTGAGCTTGCCTATACACCTGGTAAAGGTAATGCAGTAGCCAATGCACTGAGCAGGAAGACTTAGATATAGGCAGTGCAGGAGGCCAGTGGTGAATGGCAGCTTATGGCCTTGTTCTATGAGATGCATCTAGAGGAGCATGGAAGTCAGGGACAGACATATCTTTCCTCGCAAGCTGTGACTTCTACCCTCCTGGAAAGAGTGAGGATGAGGCAACTATCGGTTTCAGAAATCCTAGTTCTACGGGAGTCAGTGGCAAGTGAGGACCCTCCTTCCGGTTGGACGATAGGCGATGACGAGGTTTTGCGTTTCCATGGACGTGTGTGGGTTCCAGGGGATATACGCGAGGAGATGATGAGGGAGTTTCATGATTCAGCTTGGGCAATTCATCACGGGGATACCAAGATGTATCGAGACTTGAGACGTCAGTACTGGTGGTCGGGTATGAAGAGAGAGATGGCTGGTTTTGTTATGAGGTGTTCCACCTGTCAGCAGGTGAAGGCAGAGCATCAAAGACCAGCTAGGTTGTTACAGTAGTTACCCATTCAAGAGTGGAAATGGGATGATGTCACGATGGATTTTTTGACGGGTTTGCCGAGGTCACCTCATGGAAATGATGTCGTGTGGGTTTTTGTGTACTGACTTATGATGGTAGCTCACTTTCCAATCAAGGAGACCTTTGGTGTGAACGAGCTCAGAAGGCTGTATATCCGAGAGATCGTACGTCTTCATGGGGTCCCTTGTTCTATCATTTCAGATAGGGATGCCCGCTTCATGTCTAGTTTCTGGTAGAGTGTTCAGAGTGCGTTGGGTACACAGGTTCTTTTGAGCACAGCATACCACCCTCAGACAGATGGCCAGTCAGAGCAGACGATACAGGTGCTAGAGGACATGCTGCGCGCATGCGTCCTAGACTTTGGGGGCTCTTGGGAGAAGCATATACCCTTAGTTGAGTCTGCCTATAACAATAGTTTTCAGGGAACTAATGAGATGGCACCATAAGAGGCTTTATATGGTAGGCCATGCCGATCACCTTTGTGTTGGTTAGAGGCAGGTGAGGCAGCTTTACTGGGACCACAACTCGTGCAAGAGACATCTGAGCAGGTCCAGTTAAATCAGAAGCGGATGGCTACCGTGTAGTCTCATCAGAAGTCTTATGCTGATCGTCGCAGATGACCTTTGGAGTTCTTGGTCAAGGATCAGGTTTTCTAGCGTGTTTTTCCGAGGCTGGGACACAAATGGATCAGGAGGCAAGGTATGCTTTCGCCGAGGTATGTGGGACCATTTGAGATTCTGGAGGGAATCAGGCTGGTTGCCTATCGGATGCAGTTACCACAGTGGTACCGAGCCATGCACGATGACTTCCACATGTCTCAGTTGCGTCGCTACCATTCAGACCCATCTCACACCTTTCAGCTTGAGGAGGTTGAGCTTCAGCATGATGCGTCCTTTGAAGAGCATCTGATCTGCATCGTTGACAAGAGCACGACGATTCTCTAAGGTCGGTCAGTTCCTCTCGTACGGGTGCTATGGCAGCATGGTCGAGTGCAGGATGAGACCTGAGAGTGGGAGGCCGGTGTACGTGCTCAGTGGCCAGAGCTGTTCTGAGCGTTATCTTCACCACCCTTGGAAGGGCAATTTGGGGACGAATTGCTATAACGGGGGAAGTTTCTAAGAACCCGGTTATTGTTTTAGAGGTACGAGCTTATTCTTTTCCTTTTCCTTAAGTGATTTTGAGAAAATATGGAAAAAATAGGAAATCCTAAATTTTGAAACTACACGTTGTGTACTTTGCCCGCAAGCCATGTACTTTTGGCCGTGTTGGGATAAGTACACGGGGCGTGTAGCCTCGCCGACAACAAAGGGTGTAGGAACTGACTACACCCCATGTAGTGGTTCTTTACATGCCGTGTAGGTAGTCGGCATGTTAAAAAGTATGGTGGTGGAGTCTCCACCAGCTGGGCGGCAGTACACGCCATGTACTCGGGAGTACATGCCGTGTACTCTTGTTGGTAGGTGAACAGTGCTGGTGCCGCCAAATGAACAGTTAAATGAAAGAAGTAAACGCCGTGTACTCCGAAGTACACACCGTGTTCTTTGTTTTTTCAGCTTAAAACAGGCAGTATCCAGCTCATTTGGCAGAAGAGGCGTTTAAGCCATTTTGGAGCCAAAGGAGGAGGCTGGACCTTTGATGATCCGTCGGGAGTTCGTCTGGATTCCGATTCGGCTTCGGACGATCTCGTTCGAACCGCACGGGTAAGCCCATCCTCGTCCTAGTACCGTTCTTACCAATTCTTCTCCCAACGTAAGTTATTTACGTTTGAATGGGTTTTTTTCTTCGTCAGATCTACACCGTTCTTGGGGGTTTCATGCCACGAACCCATGTTGGGGTGTCGTGTGGCTGAGGCTGTTTCTATATTTAATGCCAAGAATTGCATTGGTGATTAAATTGTGATAATAAAATGCTGTTTGGGATCGTTGATTGGATCCAATACCATCCCGAGGGGTGTGTTCCTCTGTTTAGCCATTTGCCCAGGATACCCAACGGTCTACCTTAAATGTAGTAACTGTAGAATTGCCTTGAGAGGAATTGCTCGTTTACTGCATTTTGATATGTTGGGCATGGCCCGGTTACCTGTTATCCTGAGGGCATGACTATATTAGCCTGAGGGCGTGACAATTTTAGCCCGAGGGCTGTCGTTATTCCACCTGAGGGAAACCTTTCATGCCTGAGGGCTTGACTTTTGTACCTGAGGGAGACACTTCCTATGACTGAGGGCGAGAATTCTGTTACAATGCCTGAGGGTGAGATACTGTATAGCCTGAGGGCGTGGTTAACTATATTAGCCTGAGGGCGAGATACTGGTTGGCCTGAGGGCGTGCTGCTGTTGAGCACAGAATGATACTAAATTAAATAATTTAAGTGAATAATGAAATGGAAATTTTACTATTAAGTTAGTTACTTTTGAGTACTTCTTAGTTATTTCATTTTACTACTGCACACTTGTTGCATGTTTTACACACGGTTGAGAACGGGCCTTTGGTGGGTGCCTACTGAGATATATTTCTCACACACTATATGGGTCACTCTTTTCAGTCCAAACTGATTACGTTGTTTCGGGTGTAGATAGGGGCAAGAGTCCCTATACAGGTACTTGACTGTTGCTGAGGAGTAGGAGGGCATGGGACCAAGCCTAGGCTTGCGATGCCGCTGCCAATTGTTTACCTGTTTTGCTGTACTTTGCTTTTGGTTGTATCACAGTGATGTATAACATGTTCTAGCTATTTTCTTAGAACTTGAATCATGTAGCATCATCACTTATATACTGTTGGTTATATCCACTGCTGTAGTTATTTCAGTTGTGTATGTTTACTGCTTCCGCTATTGTTGTATGTTTATTTTGGTATTCCGTTGCGCTACACTTTGACAAATGGGGGCATAGTTTCCCCACTATCAGACCTGGGCCCTCACTGCTAGTCGAAAGCCTCTGGAATTTGGGGAAATGCGCTTGAGGTCACATGGCGAACCGGGCTCGGGGCACCTGTTGTGTGGCACCCGGGGTCGGGACGTTACAAGAATAGACACCGAAATTGTCCCCAATGTTTGAGATAGTATGTTCCAGCACGATATGTTCAATCTCCTGAGAAACATGAACACAGTATTATATATGTAGGGTGATCATACATGTATACTAAGTAGTAAGAAATAATGTCTCTCATGCACAAGTGATAAGATCATACAAATTCCCCTATGAGAAAATTGTAGTAACCAACAACACCTATCAAGGAATATTAACCACCCTAGTCTGACTAAGGCACGCTAACAATGCCACGCAAGTCATGTAAATTAATATAATATGAAAATTGATATTTCAATACCCTTCACCACTTGACATTTTTTAGATTCTCATCCCTAACAAAAAATTTATTGACGCTACCACACACTTCCACAGTCCCCACTGTCACAACTTACCCATACACTTGCTGGGGACACATACCACATAACATCTCGCTTGCAGCCACCTGGTCCACCAACCCATAACCTCATCATAAAGACACCAAGGGAAGTTCAACATGTCTCATCTTGATGAAACCATGGAGCCCACCTCGCCCGCAAACACTGGGTCCTCACAACTTCACCACACCCTGCCTAATGTGTCTAGGGATATCATTTCCTAGAAGAGTGATCAAAGAAGAGACAATGATGAGCTGTCCATCCTCCCATTGGGATATAGTGAAAGTTAAACCTATCCCATTACAATGGGTGTGTCTATCATGTAGTTCTCAACATTGGGGGTGTACGCATTGAAATCAAAAGGAACTGCAACTAAATATTAATATATAAGTACTAAGCAGTCATCCCAACCTATTAGTTTACAAAACAAACAACCAGCCCATAGAAAACTACCCTTGATGCCAACCCTACAAGCTTATATGACCAAAAATTATGGTCACTTGCCAATTAAATAGAATAAATCCACTTTAAACTATATTATTTTGACTTTAATATTCATTTACTAGTAATTTCATCGCTACCTATGAAACTACCAATCACAGCACATCACAAGTAACAACACGACCCTCATTCTCTTCACAAATGTCTCTGGAAACTCCGAGAAAACGACACAAAAAATGTAACACCATCCATCTTCAAAATAATCCCTCATAAACCATCCTCGGTAGTCGGGCTACAGAAAAAGAACTACGTCCTGAAAAACAAAAAAAACTCCACCAGGTTTTAGTCCTACTGCACAATCGAATTTATTGAACACCCATTCGACAACTACCACCATTATTCTTCAATGTAATTCCACCCTTTCCTTGCATCATCATGTAAACCCCCCAACACAACTCATCACAACCATACTTGGCAGCCCCAATTCACAACAGCAACACACCCATCACACCTAGTACCATAAATATAACACAACCAAAAAATATATCCCCACTCCCAAACAACGACTTAGATATAGTCCCACTGCATAACTAGTTCATCCATTATAAAATTAATAGGTACCTCAACCTATGATTACATAACACCACCTGTACCACCCCCATACACACAACCACACTCCCAAACATAGAACCACACAACCCATACAGAACTCATGGTACAACAGAACCATACATAGAACATAACCACATCAAACAACAAGGTGTATTTAGAATTAGAAACCCTCATTATTTAATTCCGGATATCATAGAATAAGTTCATTCCCTAAGAATCCATTTATTTAAATGGGCATAATAGTTTAATAAATTTAATATATTTTGTCCTTTCAACAAGGGAAAAACTACTTATAATCCCAAGTCCTACAAGTGTGCAAATAGAGGCCACCAAAAACCGTGATTTTTTAAAGGCAAATATCCCATACAAAAAATGACATAGATCATGGAAAACATATAAAATAGAGAGATCATCATCATCATATTCCCCACACATCATTTATAAATTCTTATTAAATTCATTAAATTATTTTAAACTCTAACCACAATAAGACATCATTACACCCACCCCACATGATATTCAAATAAAAAAGAGATGATGGGATCCCTACCATGAATAATAGGTGATCAATAATTCCTCCTTGAAAAAAAAAGATGGTCGTGCAAGCTGTATGAAGAAATAAAAGGGAAAACACAGTCCATGGTTGCAGAATTGATGTGACTCCTCTGGTAATAAATGATATGATCACTTGAATAGAATACTGAAACACATAGGGAAGATAATACCTTGGATTAGAATAACTAGATCCGATATCAGTGGACAAACGATTTCAAAAGTTATTAAAGTCGGATCACGGTGAAGATTATGAAATTTGGCCATTTCATGTCTCTAGAAGCAACAGGATATTAATATATAATCAATATACTTTTAAAGTCTTTTATAAATTCTCAATAAAGGCTTCAAACTCGATTTGAATAAAATAAAACATAAGTGGGTAGAAACTATAATAATTGGAAAAAACTGGAAACGACTCAATGATGGATGAGTCGCCAACGCGACCCACCAATAATGAGTCATTGATGTGACCCAAAAATGAATGACTCACTTACTAGAGTCACTGACACCCGACATACTGAATCCTGGCATATGGAAACCTAACCTACTGATGCCCCACCTATGGATTCATGACCTACCGACGACTATCTTATTGATTCCTGACCTATCAAAACCCGACCTGTTGACACCTCACCTACCAATTCCCTAACCTACTAAATCCCATACCTACTAACACCTTGACTAACCTACACCCTAACTCATCAATTTCACAACTTACCATTGAAAAATCTTAAAATTTGGAGACCTCTGGAAATGATCTATTTTTTCCGCACAGAACACCACAATCACTATATTTTGACTATGTAATACACCAGGGAGGTCTGAGACATTATACCTAATTTTAAATGTGTGAAATTAAATATATATATTTTTTAAATCAATATCAACTTTAATTCATACAATGATTATTACTAGTTATAGGGTACAAATAAAATCACCTTTTTGGTGAAAAATATAGTTCTTGAAACCATGTTTTTTATCATGTCTGTGGGTTTAATTTAATTATGATTTTCACCATTATGTGAATTGAATTTGATAAAATAGATTCCATATTTTTAATTATCATAATTTATATTATATAATTATTTAAATTTAATTTTTTTAATATAATTAATAGTGAAAATATTAATCATTAATTACAGTGTTTAAGGTAAAAATGAATTTACCATGGGTAAAACTAAAATAATAAGTGTTATAATTATAAAGAATATGTATAAAATATGTTTTATATGTTTCTTTTAAAATTTATAATTTATAATTCTCTATAATGGTTATTTTTTATTCTTTTTACATGTAAAAACATGGTTCCAACATTCTCATTAAAAAAATTATAAGTGCACCACTCAACTCACATATAAAATGACATCTACTCTCATATACTTTTCACATATTTAAAAAAATTTGTATCATCCAATAAATCTCTAAATATATTCCATAATGACATCCCATGAACATAGAATCTATGTATTGATCCAAAATCCATCCTATGAAGTATTTTGGTTCTAACCTGATGAGGTTTTCTGAAGAAGAGGTATCGTTATTGAGCGACCATTTTAATTTTATATCTTCTTCCTCCTCCATCAAATATTAGTAAACTATTAATATATTAAAAAGGATTCTATAATATAATTATATGTTATTATTTTAATGGTTTGACTTAAATTTATCTCTTCTTCTAGTAAATGGTATAGAAAATCATAATTTGTTTATATGGAGGACAATTGCTTTGTTAACCGGTGTTATTTGTAATCCATCATAAACTCTCAAAATTTGATTTTATTTTGGATTTAAAGTACATATATATATGATATTTTAAATATATTTATACTTATTTTGTAATTAAAAAACCTAACACTTCTTATATTCCATTCAATGGGAGATATGACAACATTACTGATTTATACGAAATACTACCACCATGAAAAGTGATGTGATTTTTTTCACTAATGGTTATATGGAATATATTAAGGATAGTGTATCAGAATATATGGGATATAAATGAATTAATTATTATTTTAAGGATATATTTATCATTCATAAAATATAATATATTTTTATTCTTTCTTATAACAGAGAATCACTACATCATTTGTCTGTATAGGACTACCTCCTCCAGGAAGCGATGTGGTTATTTTTTCAACAAAAAATCAGATAGATGATATATATAACTATATTTAAATAAATAATATGCTATTTATTATTTCAGTATCATTTTAGAAAAATAAAATATCACTTACCTTTTATTTATAGTGATCTTTGAAAAATGGAAACGCTGCTCATGTATACATACAACCTACTGTATCAATGGTTATAACATGGTTCATTTTTCATAAAAATATTTATTGAATTTTATTTAAAGTATAATTGAATTATAAATGAAATAATTATTTCAGGATTATTATTTTGGATATGTTTATATATTTACCTCTTTAACCATATCTATCCTACTGATGTAATTTATGACATATAAGTTGACTATCATCAAAACAAATGGTGTATCCATAATTGATTAAGAAATTATATATAACATGGTAATAATTGAAATAAAAGAAATATAAAACTTGAAAATGCTTTTTAAGATATTAAATAATTTATATGGTTTTTTATTTTGGAATATAATGATTATACATGATGAATCATACTTAAGGTATGTGAATTCATCTTTATATCCTTTCATTGTGGAATATTTTAATGACATACACATATATGCATTTATGAGGTGTATATATAGCCCCATCGAAATGTTATGTAATGAATTTATGTACTATTATATTATTTAAAGTCAGTATTAGTTTTATTCATTCAAGTGGTTTTTGATTAAAATGTCTCCAATGTGGTAAGTGGTTTTTTTATAAATCAAATCCCCATTTAATGTTTTTCTTGAATCTCTATTTCTTTTCCATGTCAATTTTTTTTGGAATTATTCCATGAATTTAATTATATAAGAATGAGATATTATTAGAAGATTATTTTTTATTTTTTTCTAAAATAAATATTTTTATGGAATGTTTTACCTTCTTTATAAATAAAAAAATGTCATATTTTAATGTATAATTAAAAATGACTATTCCTACCACTATTTCCATTTTTTGATGTCTTTTTTCCATTAAAATTTATCATATTTTTTTAAATGGAAATCCTCTTTCACTTTTCTTATGTATATTGGTATTTAAAATGGTTTTTTAAAATAAAACAGAATTTTTTTAATGAAAATTTGTTTTTAAAAGAAAATGGTATTTTGTTGTCCAAAAGTAATTTGCATAATATTTTACCAGGGGTTAAAGTAAAAAGATGATGGTTTAAATGACCTAAATGTTTTTTGAAAGAATATTATTATCCTTTTTTATCTTTGGATGTATAAATCTCATTAACGGTCCATTTTATTACCTTCAAACATGTGAAAAACATGGATACAACTTTCATTTTTAAAAATTAAAATTGTGTCAGTCACCTAAATTTTAAAACACCAAAACTATCATATCATATTCACACTATAATATCTCTTTTTCCATCCATTTTCTTCATAAATATATTCCTTAATTCCATCGCCACATTCTATAATCCCTTTTTTATTATAAATCTATCCTCTCATATTCTTGTGTATGGTGGACTACTGCCTCACAGACTGATGTCATTCGTTTTCTATCATCCCCACTCATGAACTAGTATAATGATATATTTAAAGTATTTTTATGAAAATTTTAAAATATTTAAATTTATATAGATATGATATTATATATAAATTTTTACTTTCCATTGTGTGGGGGATATTATAATGTCATTCACGTGAATAGAAAACTACAACCCCGTGAAGCGATGTGATTCATTTTTCACTAACTCTTTCCATGGATGGCAATAAGGATAATGGTAATTCGTATATTCTAAATAAATGAAATAATTGTTATATTATTGAAATATTTATCATTCTTGAAATATAATATATTATTTTCTTCCAATAATAAAAAATGATAACTTCATTCGTGTATGCCTATGGACTACTGCCTCCGTAAAGTGATGTAACTTATTTCCATCAAAAAATCACAGGGATAATATATATAATTATATTTGAATAAAAAATATTTTATTTATTAAATTGTTATCATTTTTAATCTTACAATTGTACCTAACTTCATTCCACATTGATCGTTTAAGATGTAAATGTTACCCATGTGTGCATGTGGCCTACCATTTCCATGATTGGAACATATTTCATTTTTCATAAACACCAACAATGATTGGTTTTAAAAGTATAATTGATATATAAAAATTAGAAATATTTCATGATTATAATTATGGAGATGTTGAAAATGAAATCTTTTTCCACAGTCATCTTATCTAAGTCATCTTAAACATATAAGCTAAATATCATCAAAACAAATAACATATAATTAATAGAATAAGTAATTGTATATAACATGGTAATAATTTAAATAAAATTAATAATATAATTGAAATTGATTCTTAAGAAAGTATGTATTTAAAAAAATTATTATTCAACATGATAACGAACATATGGGATCAATGAAACCCGATGGAAGGGACTTTGTCTCAATTTCAATTCATTGAGGCATATTTTTTTATTATGTACATTTATTATTTCATGAGGTGTATATTTAACACCCATTAACATGATATATAATTAATTTTTCCAGGACTAATATATTTAATGTTTTATTACTATTTATTTATAGGGAAAGGATTGAATTGTATCCAAAGTGGTAGGGGAATTTTCAATAAATACCCATATTTTAAAACTTTCCATCATGTTCTATTTTTATTCATTGTCCATGTTTTTAAAAATATTTTAATAATGAAATTATCCAACCATGAATTTTATATGAAAGTATTTCTATGTCCTCAATTCCTTTTTCTAATATATAATATTTGTATTCAATTTTTGAATTTCTTTACACATAATAAAACGAATACTCTATTTAATGTATACAGTGACCAAATATTTTCCTGCCACTATAACCATTTTCTAAAGTTTGGATTACATTAAATAGTTCATGTGATGTCGAAATAAAAAAAATTACAGGTATATTGGATTTTAAAATGGACATTATTATTTTGTGGTTATTCCCTTTGGCTTGTCAAATGAACCTACTATATTTGTGGACCTTATGAATATAGATCTCTCTGAGAGCTTGGATTAGTTTTTGGTTTTTATTATTGATGATATATTAGAACATTCTAAAATTTAAGAGGAATATAAAATACATCAATGGGTTTTTTTTGGAATCCCATATAATAATGTTTACTATATTGGAAGTTTGTTTTTTGTAAATGTCGTATGAAAAAAATTTCTTTCCACGTACATATTTATCTAAATATATAATATCGATTGAATCAACTAAAAATATGTTGATTATTGGAAAATTCCAAAAACATTATAGAGATTCATTATTTTCTTGGTATATTGGTTTACTATCGGTGAGTTTTTGAAAACTCTTCGATGTTTTTAAGACCATTGACTCTATTAACTAGAAAACTAATAAACTTAATTTGGATAAAAGAATGTGATGATTGTTTTTTGTAACTAAAAAAATATTGTTGAATTGTCTAGTTCTTTTCATGCCTAATATAAATGTTCAATTTTTCATTTAAAATGATGTTTCATTGAAGGGACATCATTTTTACATGATGTAAAATGTTCAGGTAATTTCTTATGATTCACATCAGTTGAGACCACATTATTAAAATAACTCTACATATGATCTCAAATTAAATCCAATGTTTTTCACCTTTAAAAATTGGGAGGCACAACTTTTAGGGATTAAACTGTTAAATATATACTATAACACCTCAAGATTCCACGGTATGCTTTCCTTTTTAATAATACAGTAGCGTGTGTTGTACGCAACTTTGAGTTCTAACACACACACCAAAACCAATCCAACAAGCCGTTATTAATAGTAATACCCATTTTTTAAAATTTTATAAATTTTATCATTCAAAATGGACTTCATTTTTGGATTTGGAATATCAAAATTATCCTAGGGTGAAATTTTGGTATTTTTCTGAAAACATTTAATTTTTGATGAATAGTGAAAAATACTAAGTTATAGTTTAAAACAAAAATTTTATTTAAATAATTATTTAATTTATTTAAAATTAATTAAGGTCAAAATAGATAAATAGTACCTATATAAGTTCAATGTAATTCATTTGAGTTAGTTTAGAATAATTTTTGAAATATATAAATTTTATTGAACTTTTCACTGTCATTTACCCACCTCCTAGTAGAATTTGGAAATTCACATAAAACATAATTTAACTGCTTTTATGCGTGTAATTTAGAATCTCTGAGAGACATGGTTAATATCAAGGAGTAAAATTTGGTTCAATGAGATGAAAATAATTTTTTGTGAATAGTAACTTTTTTGTTTTATTTACCACGGTTAAAAGTAAATAGAATAATTAAGGGTAAAAAAGATATTAATATTAGCCTAAAACGTGTAATAATTATATTTGAAAAGTGTATATAGACCAAAAACAACCTTAGGAATAAAATATTATCATTTAGGTCCACTTGGATTAGATTAGGACAATTATTATTATTTAATTCAAAGAAGAGTTAAAAAAGTTAAAATCAAAGTTTATTTAAGAAAACACTTTTAATATAGGGTTATACAAAGATAAATTTGATTGGAAATATTCATTAGAAAGATAGATAGATTTCCTACATAATGGTATTTTATTTATAATTTTTAGATATTAAATAATTTAATTTATTTATGACACAATAGTGATGCAGTAACTACCTAATTAATGAAATATTAATATAATTGATATTATAATTATCAAAATAAATGTAATTTGACCTTTTTATGAATTACAATAATTTTATAGGTTAACATGACATATTATTATTGATTATATAAATTTTTTTCGAAGTAATAATGCTTTTTTGAATTTATCAAAAACAAAATACCCAATAGTGTCAAAATTTACATAAAAGAGTTTTTAAAACAAATATTATATTATTAATTTATATAAAACTCCTAAAAACCTAAGGTTCGTCCAAGAGACTTATATTATGATATTTTTATCATTAATGGACCACTTATGGGGTCTCTTGGATGTATATAGTATGTTTATTAACTATATAATATAAAAATACAAAGTGACATGGTAAGTGTCAAACTAATTAACTAAGAGTTAAAACTAAAATATAAGGTTAATATAATGACCCAAACCAGTCCAAATTCAATTGGATGATTGGTTTTCGACCTGTACTAATCATAACCTTTAAATAATCCACTTTGGAGCCATTATAAACAGAATATGAATTTATTATAAAATAATATTTCTAGCTTTTCCAAAGGTGCCCCTCACCCCTCTTATAAAAGGGAACTCCCCCTTATCACTAATTCAAATGTTAAAATCCTTTTGGATCGGCCAAACCCTGCCCAAATACTCTCTCAACTTCCCTCACTAAAACCTAGAGGCCTTAGTTTGATCCAAAATCCATCCTAAGGAGCCCTTTTGATCAAATCAAAAGGATGAACCTGAAGAAGAGGTAATGATTTCACCTCCCTTTTTCAAGATCCTTTCTTCTTCAACTTCTTATTTCTATGTTATTCCCATTATAAAATAATAACTCTAGTATCATATATATATTTTTATGTTATTATAAATATGGTACAACCATATTCAGTATTTAATCCATCCTTTGAATGACATGTCACCATACGTGCGTATGTACGGCTTACCGTCTCCACGTCATGGTGTAATTGTTATTCAATAAATTATTATTTGGATGGGTATAATAATGATGTTTACTTAATGTAATTAATAAATATAACATGATAATTATTCTTTATATATGATATAACATTCAATTATATATTATTTTAATATCAGAAGGATTATATTGTCGCTTGTGCATACGTACGGACTACCGTCGCCACGAACGCGATGAGATTCATTCTCCATCGTATCCATTCAAGTCTAATTCTCATTTGATGATAAATAATATTATTTAAGGACTTGATATCATTCTGGATATGGATAAGATACAACCTATCCATAACAAACATGGCTTATGTAACAAAACATATAAAAGAAAATGAGTTAGTTAACACCCAAAATGAGGATAATACTAAGATATTATTGACAAAGAAATGTTTAAAGAACATATATGATATCATATTACTGTATATGATTCTTGTATGACTTCATAACTATTATTTCACCATTATATAAAAGGTTAACCTACCCTCAACCTGGGAAAAGTACAAGGTAAGGGTTTATATCACAATCTCTTTATTATCCGAGGTTTTTATACGTAATAATCTACTAAGATTTATTTATCATCCACATCCACGTTACGTAAAAAATTTATTTCAAAACATTTTTTACTATTTAATAGAATATCGGTTAAAGTCATTTATACCCTTGTTTGACTTTTTATAAGAGGTTTATAAAGGAATCTTTTTCTCGTTTTCCAAACAAGGTTCTTTTTAACCTTTTCAACAGAATTAAGGTAAGAATGTCTTTTTTTAACTTATATGGTGGGTGTGGTTATTTTCCGCCATTATAAAATCTTCGAAGCTTCCCTTACAAGATTATAAGAAAATTTTCAAAGTAAATGTTTTATTTTATAATTATTTTACTTTTAAATTATTTCAAAAAGAGATATTTCTCTAAAATAGTTTTGATTATCATCAATGTCAACCTTCGATGGATTTTAAGCTTATTTGAAGTTGATTTATTGTGATACAAAACTTCGATATTGTATTGAAGGTTTTTTGATATGTTTGACTATGGATGTGTTATATTTATACCATTCATGGTTTATGGAGAAAGTATTGAAATTTATTATGCTAGTTTTAATATGAATATTTATGTTATGTTTAAACCTATTCATATGAGGAATGCATTGGACTTAATAAGTGACGGGTCGAGCCCTCTATAGCTCTTCGATGAATCGGTATGTCTCATGAGACAAACTAGTGTCTTGGCACAAGGCCTTAACAAAATATTATTTGTAGTCTTGGCACGATGCCTTGACTATGTGGTTATGATAGTCTGGAATTATGCATTCCATCATTATTAAAGTGGTTATTGATATTTCATGTGATTATTCGACTAGTACAATATCCATGTGAATAAGTATATGGAATTATTTCATTTTATTTCTTCCATATTATGCTGAAGTTCAAGTTTTAAAAGGCTTTTGTTTTATTTATACATTACCTTAAATGTTTATGCTTATTTATCAAAGTTTCCACTATATTGTTTTCCTTATTGGTCATTTGACCTCACCCCTTTCTATGTTTTATTTTTCCTAGGATGTGAAGAAGTATTTTATGAATGACCAGAAAGGATAGTATGAGGGGATAAGAGTGTGGACTATGGAGACTATATTGTTGTATTTTTTATTTTATGATGTAATGTAAACATTATGAATGTATCTAGTTATTCCAAGGTTACTAAACTAATCGGTCTTACGAGACGTGATCTTTCTTGTGATCATGCCAATGTTATGTAATAATGCACCGAATCTGGGTAATTGGGTTCGGGCGTTACATTTGGTATAAGAGGAATTTTAGTACAGACCTTGGAAGCTAGATTTAGATAAACTCTGATTAATGCACATAGATTTAAGATGGACTTTGAGGACTAGTATAGAAGAATTTCCTAGAATTTTGGTATTGTAGTGATTTTGTATGTTTTCCAAGAAATACATCCTTGTCTGGATACGAGTAGGTAGAGGCGGCCCCATCACAGATGTACCTAGGGGTAAAACCCGAAAATACTACTTTGAGCTAGACTCAAACGGGAACGGGTGCACGACAATGGCCCTTATTGTACTCTTGGTTATGACACTATCAGGGGATATGCTTAGGATAACTCTCTTTTTCTGTAAAAAACATTATGAATTGTTTATGAGTATATACGTCCTCAAAGAAAACATTTTTATGATTATGGATTATATCCATAAATAGTTCAATTTATGTGAAGTGTTTTATAAGTATGGAATTATGTATTTTGATTCATAAACTGATCTAGATTATGCCATTATATAGAAATAGCACCTAGTGGATGAAATGGAAACTGTATCAATGCATTCACTCCTTGTAGGGATTTCCCTCCTGCTTAAGATAATTATAGTGGAGCTGGTGATGCAACTAGTTCTGATCAACTAATAACCATATTGGGACAAATCACTCAGGTTATGAATAATAACCTTACCTGTATGGAGCACCCTGATCCACAGCATGGAGGATCAATGTTAGATCACTTAATGAGGTAGAAAACACCAACATTCAATGGGAGTACAAATCCATTAGTAGCTGAGTAATGGATAAGTTCCCTAGAAATAATATTTGAGGCTTTGGGGAGTAATGAAAGGGAAAAATTTGTCATTGTAGTTTAACGCCTCACTGGAGATGCTGATCAATAGTGGTCCCTGATTCAAAACATGAAGGAAGATAATGAATTATAAAATATAGAATGGAGGGAGTTCAAAGATCTTTTTTTAGAAAAATACTTTCCTCATGACCGTCAACCAGATATGGAAAGACAATTTCTGAGTCTAAGACAAAAGGAGGATGAGAATGTCACAATGTATGAGTCTTACTTTACAAGGTTAGAAAGGTATGCTGGAGATTATATACGTAACCCAAGATGTAAGATTGATCATTTCTTTGATGGTTTAAAACCATTTATCCATCGAGCATTAGTTTCACAATCATTCTCATCGTACGAAGACATTATCTCAGGTTCTATCAAGACAGAAAAGGAATTCTCTAAGTCTTATGACTTTAAAGTAAAACAAGAGAAGGAGAGATATGATGATCAATCTGTGAATGGAAATAAGGGGAATAAGGTAAAAGTTGAATATCCACCTAGTAGTAAATGTGGGAAGAAACACCCTGGTACATTCTTAAAAGGAATGGGAGTCTATTACAAGTGTGGTGAAAAAGGCCACCAAGCTCATGATTGCAAGGGGAAGAAAGAAGATTCTGAGGTCCAATGATACAATTCCAGGGAGATGGGCCATTATGCAAATGAATTTCCTAAGTGTCAGGGAAACTTACCTCAAAAAAGGCCAATGGATCAAGGCCAAGCTTATTCTATCACTACTGCTGAGGTAGAAACTCTGAAATATGTGTTGGTGGGTAATTTAATGGTTTCTTCAAGTTTAGAAAATGCATTATTTGATTCTGGATCATCGCATTGTTTCATATCTTCCCATCTTTCTAAGAAAATTCGATATTTCCAATTTGATTTAACAAGGGAGTTGTCAGTTAAAACTCCTATGGGAAGTATCATTGCAACAAAGTTTTGTGAATCAGTCCCCATTAGAGCACATAAATGTTCTTTATCCACTGATCTCATCATCATAATTTTAATTGAGTTTGATATAATCCTTAGTATGGGTTGGATTTCGGACTATGATGAAAATATTTATTATAAGAAGAAAGAGGTTACGATTTTTGATGATGATGATAAGGAACACCTTATCTTTAGAGAACAATCGTCACCACCTAATTCTTATCTAGATCCACCCAAAGTAGCTCAACTAAATTCAATTATTGGGGAGGAGGAAATTGAAATGACTATGGGTGAGGAAAGGAATGTTCAAATAGAGGATGATCCTATTGTGAATGATTATGTATATGTGTTTCCGAAATATTTACCTCGACATCGTCCAGAACAAGAAGTTGAGTGTTACATTGATTTAAGTCTTGGATCAAGGCATATATCGAAGACCCCTTATAGAATGGCCATTGTGGAATTAGTTGAACTAAAGAAACAACTTGAGGAATTGAGTAATAAGGGATTTATTCTCCCTACTGTTTCTCCATGGGGATCCCATGTTATTTTTGTTAAAAAAAAGATGGATATGTGAGGTTATGTATCGACTATAGGGAGATCAATACTATAACAACAAAGAACAAGTATCCCCTACCTTTCATTGATGATTTATCTGACCAAATGCATGGAGCTCAATACTTTTCAAATATTGAACTTCGATTTGGATACCATCAGTTGTGTGTGAATAAAAAAGACATTTCAAAGACAGTATTTCGAACAAGGTACGTACATTACGAGTTTACGGTAATGCCTTTTGGGATGACTAATGCACCCTCCGTATTCATGGATCGAATGAATAGAGTTTTCAAAAAATATCTCAATGATTTTTTGGTGGTATTTATTGATGATATCTTGGTATACTCCAAAAGCTACGAAGATCATGAAAATCACTTACGCATTATCTTGAAGTCCCTAAGATGACATGAATTATATGGGAAGTTTAGCAAATGTGAATTCTGGCTTCAGGAGATTTCTTTTGTTGGCCATATTGTCTCTAATGATGGAATCTTTGTTGATCCTTCTAAGACCAAGGTAATACATGAATGGCCTGCACCGACGAGTATAACTAAGGTACACAGTTTTATTGGTTTAGCAGACTATTATCGACGTTTCGTCTAGAATTTTACCCGGTTGGATAATCCATTAACAAAGCTCACAGGTAAAGGGGTTAAATTTGTTTGGACAAAAGAGTGTGTAGAATGTTTCGAAGAACTCATGATAAGATTAGTCAATTATCCTATATTGAAAATACCATCGGGGAATGATGGGTTTGTTATTTATAGTGATTCATCGAAGAAAGGACATGGTTGTGTCCTTATACAGAATGATAGGATTACTTCCTATGCATCAAGGCAGTTGAAAATTCATGAGAAAAACAACCTTACTCATGATCTCGAGTTAGCAGCTATGATCTTTGCTTAGAAGATATGGAGGCACTACCTCTATGGTGAAAATTGTGAGATTTATACTGACCACAAGAGTTTGAAGTATATTTTCTCAAAAAAGAACTCAACATGAGGCAAAGGATATGGATTTAATTACTCAAGGATTATGATTGTACGATACACTACCACCCGGGGAAGGAAAATAAGGTGGTAAATGCTTTGAGCAGAAAAGATCATGGAGTTATGAATAATATGAGAATTGAAAGGGATCCAATTTTCATGGATCTAGTGAAGACGGACATGGGAATAACCATGGAGGGTGAAACATCAGTGCTTTTTCAAATGGTTTCCAAACCATATTTACTAGAAAGGATTAAGAGTTCTTAGACCGATGATGAATAATTTAAAAAAAATATTAAAGCTGTGAATGATGGGAGATTGAATGACTTTGGGTATGAAGATGGAATTTTGAAATTTGGGAAGAGACTTTGTGTTCCCAATATACCTGATCAAATATGGTAATTTTTAGACGATTCTCATAGTTCCAATTTATCTATACACCCTAGGAGCACCAAAATGTATAGAGACTTGGAGGAACATTTTTTTGGGACAACATGAAGAGGGTTATTGATGGGTTTTTGTCAAAATTTATGGTTTTTAACAAGTGAAAGCTGGAAAGAAACAGCCTAGAGGAGTCATGCAACCTCTTCCCATACCATAGTGGAAAAGGGAAAATATTACGATGGACTTTTTCATGGGGATACCAAGGAATCCTAGAAGGAACAATGCAATATGGGTAATTGTTGATCGTCTTACCATGTCAACACATTTTCTTGCTATAAGAGAAGATCTACCACTGGAACGTCTAGAAAGACTATATATTAATGAAGTGGTGGGACTTCATGGAGTGCCCCTGTTTATTGTTTCAGATCTTGATCCCCGTTTTACTTCAAGATTCTAGAAAAGTCTTCAGAAATCCCTGGATACTGAACATCAATTGAGCACTGCCTACCACCATCAAACAGATGGACAACCAGAACGGACTATTCAATCCTTAGAAGACATGTTGAGATCCTGCTCTCTTGACTTTCAGGGTTTGAGGGATCAATATTTACCTCTGGTAGAATTTTCTATAGAAATAGCTTCCATTCGAGTATTCAGATGGCACCATCTGAAGCGTTATACGGAAAGATATGTCGCACACCAACCTGCTGGGATGGCGTTGGTGAACGAAAATTTATAGTCCTAGAACTGGAGGAGGAAACAATAGAAAAGATAAAGGTAATCCAAAACCACATCAAAGAAGCTCTATGTAGACAGAAGCGTTATTCCAATAACCAAAGGAAGGATTTGGAATTTCATGTAGGAGATCATGTTTTATTAAAGGTATCTCTATGGATGTGAGTTATACGTTTCGGTAAGAAGGGTAAATTGAGTCCTAGGTACATTGGACCTTTCGAAATTCTAGAACGAATTGGGGCTATAGCTTACCGTTTGGTAATGCCGCCAAGTCTCTCCAAAGTTCATGATGTGTTCCACGTATCACTATTGAGGAAATACATGCCTGAAACAATGCATGTACTCACCTATGATGAATCAGAACAGGAACCCGGTCTATCTTATTGCGAAGAGCCTATCAAGATTCATGATACGATAGAACAAGTACTAAGAATCTAGATGACTCATCTGGTAAAAGTTTTGCGGAAAAACCATAAGATGGAAGAGGCAACGTGGGAACCCGAGGAACTTATGATGAAGAACCACCCATGTCTTTTCATGCGGTAGTATTCAAGATATTTTGAGAAAGAAATAATTTGAAAGAGGGGGAGAATTTATCACATCAAGCTTCCATGATATGCTTTCCTTTGAATAATACAGTAGTGTGTGTTGTACGCAACTTCCAGTACTAACACACACACCACAACCAATCAAACTAGCTGTTGTGAATACTAATACCCACTTTTTAAAATTTTATAAATATTATATTTCAAAATGGACTTCATTTTTGGATTCATAATATTGAAATAAGCCTAGGGTGAAATTTTGGTATTTTTCTGAACACTTTCAATTTTTGATGAATAATGAAAAAACACTGAGTTATAGTTTAAAGCCGAATTTTTTAAGTAATTATTTATTTTATTTAAATTTAATTAAGGTAAAAATAGATACATAATACCTATATAATATCAATGTAATTCATTGGAGTTAGTTTAGAATAATTTTCGAAATATAAATATTTTATTGAACTTTTCACCGTCTTTTACCCACCTCCTAGGAGAATTTGGAAATTCACATAAAAAATAATTTTACCGCTTCTGGGAGTGTAATTTAAAAAATCCTAGAGACATGGTTGACAACAAGGAGTAAAATGTGGTTCAATGGGATTAAAATAATTTTTGGTGAATAGTAACTTTTTTCTTTTATTTACCACGGTTAAAAGTAAATATGGTAATTAAGGGTAAAATGATATGAATAACACCCTAACACATGTCCTAATTCTATTGGAAAGAGTATCTCGATAAAAAACAACCTTAGGAATAAAATATTATCATTTAAGTAAACTTGTATTAGATTATGACATTTATTATTATTTAATTCAAAGAAGAGTAAAAAGTGTTAAAATCAAAGTTTATTTAATAAAACATTTTCAATATAAGGTTATACATAAGATAAATTCGATTGTTAATATTAATTAGAAATATAAAACGATTTCCTAGATAATGGTATTTTATTTATAATTTTTAGACATTAAATAATTTAATTTATTTACGACACAATGGTGATGTAGTAATTACCTAATTAATGAAATATTTAAATAATTGATATTATAAATATCAAAATAAATGTAATTTGAGACTTTTTATGACTTCCAATAATTTTATAGGTTCATATAACATATTAGTATTGATTATATAAATTTTTTTTTAAGTAATAGTGCTGTTTTGAATTTATCAAAAACAAAATACCCAATAGAGTCAAAATTTACATAGAAGAGTTTTTGAAAAAAATATTATATTATTAATTTATATTTAATTCCTATTAATCTATGTTTCGGCCAAAAGACTTATATCATGATATTTGTATCATTAATGAACCACTTGGGTGTCTCTTGGATGTATATAGTAAGTTTATTAACTATATAATATAAAAACACAAAGTGACATGGTAAGTGTCAAACTAATTAACTAAAAGTTAAAACTAAAAGAAAAGGTTAATATAATGACACAAATTTGTCTAAATTCTATTGGTTTAGTGTTTTTCAACCCATCCCCACCTTAACCATTAAATATTCCACTTTGGAGCCATTAGAAACAGAATAAGAATTTATTATAAAATAATATTTCTAACTTTTCCAAAGGTTCCCCTCACCCCTCTTATAAAAGGGCTCTTCCCCTTCTCACTAATTCACACATTAAAAACATTTTGGCCAGGACAAAACCTACCCAGATACTCTCTCAACTTCCCCCACTTCAACCTAGATGCCTTAGTTTGATCAGAAAGCCAACCTATGGAGCCCTTTTGATCAAATCAAAAGGAAGAACCTGAAGAATAGGTCATGATTTCAACTCTCTTTTTCAAGTTCCTTTCTTCTTCTACTTATTCATTCTTTGTTATTCCCATTATAAAATAATAACTATATTATCTTACATATACTGTGATATTATTATAAATATGGTACAACCATATTTATTATTCTCTCCATCCTTTGAATGACATGTCACCATACGTGCGTACATACGGCTTACCGTCTCCACGTCGTGGTGTAATTGTTATTCAATAAACTATTATTTGGATGGGTATAATAATGATGTGTAATTAATGTAAATAATAAATATAACATGATTTTTGATTATTTTTATATGATATAACATTCAATTATATATTATTTTTATATCAAAAGGATGATATTGTTGCTCTTGCGTACGTACGGACTACCGTCTCCACGAACGCGATGAGATTCAATCTCCATCGTATCCATTCAATTCTAATTCTCATTTTATGATTAATAATAGTATATATGGACTTGATATCATTCTGGATATGAATAATATACAACCTATCCATAAAAAACACGTCTTATGTAACAAAACATATAAAAGAAAACGAGTAAGTTTACACCCAAAACGAGGATAATACTAAGATATTATTAACAAAGAAATGTTAAAAGATCATATATGGTATCATATTAATGTATATGATTATTGTATAACTTAATAACTATTATTTTACCGTTATCTAGGAGGTTAAACTACCCTCATCCAAGGAAAAGTACATGGTAAGGGTTTATTTTTCAATCTCTTTATTATCTTAGGTTGTTTATACGTAATAATATACTAGGATTTCTTTATCATCCAATTACATTATTCATAAAAAATATATTTCAAAACATTTTTTACTATTTACAAAAATATAGGTTAAATTCATTTATAAGAGGTTTATAAAAGAATCTTTCTGTCGTTTTCTAAACAAGGTTATTTTTATCCTTTTTGATAGAATTAAGGTATGAATGTCTTTTTTTAACTTATACAGTGGGTGCGGCTATTTTCCACCATTATAGAATCTTCAAAGATTCCCTTACAATCTTATAAGAAAATTTTCAAAATAAATGTTTTATTTTATAATTATGTGACTTTTAAATGATTTCAAAAAGAGATATTTCTCTCAAATAGTTTTGATTTCTTCTATGTCAACATCCTTTGATGGATTTTAAGATTATTTGAAGTTGATTTATTATGATACAAAACTTCCATATTGTATTGAAGGTTTTGTGATATGTTTGACTATGGATGTGTTATTTTTATACAATTCATGGTTTATGGACAAATTATTGACATTTCTTATGCTAGTTTTAATAAGAATATTCATGTTATGTTTAAAACTATTCATATGAGAAATGCATTGGACTTAATAAGTGAGGGGTGGATCCTGTTATAGCTCCTCGATGCATCAGTAGGTATCATGAGACAAACTAGTGTCTTGGCACAAGGCCTTGACAAAATCATATCTCTATTCTTGGCATGAGACCTTAACTATGTGGTTATGATAGTCTGGCATTATGGATTCCATCATTATGAAAGTGGTTATTGATATTACATGTGATTATTCTACTAGTAGAATATCCATGTGAATAAGTATATGGCATTATTTAATTTTATTTCTGCCATATTATTCAGAAGTTCATGTTTTGAAAGTCTTTTGTTTTAGTTATACATTGCCTTAAATGTTTATGCTTATTTATGAAAGTTTCCACTATATTGTTATCCTTACTGGGCATTTGAGCTCACCCCTTTCTATGTTTTATTTTTTCTAGGATGTGAAGAATTATTTTATGAATGACCTGCAGGGATAGTATGAGGGGATAAGAGTGTGGACTATGGAGACTCTATTGTTGTAGTTTTCATTTTATGATGTAATGTACAATTTATGAATGTATCTAGTTATTCCAAGGCTACTAAACTAATTGGTCTTTCGAGACTTGATATTTCTTTTGATCATGCCAATGTTATGTAATAATGCACCGACTCTGGGTAATTAGGCTCGGGGCGTTACATATACTAATCACAAATTTTTGATGAATATATATGTCCCAGCCCGTCCCCCATGGCCCTCATTGTGACTACCCCAAACCCGCTATCCATAGGGTCGGGGCTGGCGACTGAACCAAAGGTAGAATTCCCTAAAACTGGGAAGGTGTTGCCTTTATAAAACATAGACACACACAAACAAAGTACAAGAAGAAACAAATACTAAGTAAAAACTGTATCAAAAAGTAGTGCTGAAAAGTAAAGGGGCTGTAAATACAATCCCAACCATAAATTTCAAGGAAAAGAAAAAATAGGTACCACTAAAAGAAAAACAGGTGGAAGGTGTCTAACAGCTCCTGGATCGTCCACCATGGATCCTACCTAAATGGTAGGAATAGATAGCCTACTCAATGCTCCACATCCGTCCGTCTCCTCCGTGTACCAACTCGTCATGAGGTCCACCTCCAGGTACCGTCCAGTCCTGGTGCTCTTGGCTGTAGTCAGCGTTGTCTTTCATCTACATTCAACCCAATGAGGTGCGGGCATAGCCCATGTATGGGTGAGTATAATGATACTCAGTAGGGACCCCAATATCCTCATGTTCCCCAAAAACCAACAAGGATAAACCAAAAAGTATGATTTCAATGGATAACTATTTCTTAGGTATATGCCCGTACATATACATAAGTTATCATGTAACCAATCTCAATCACGAGGAAAACACAAAGTTCATTGACTCTCCTCAAACCAGGATTTTTATTCACGATGTTGAAACCAAAACTGTAGGAGAACTCCTTCTCTGTAAAGTACAATGGTCCTGCCGCTACAACGAAGCACTTCCCAATAACCTTGGACTGCTTAAGTGCTCCACCTGTTGAGTACTATGTGCCTACTTCTACAACCAAGCACTTCCCACCATGGGTCTGCCGCTACAACCAAGTGCTCCCCCTCATAGCCAACAGAGGTACTCCTTCTGTCGAGTACCGCGGGTCTGCCTCTATAACCAAACACTCCTCCATCGTGGGTCTGCTGCTATAATTAAGCGCTCCCCACTAGGCCATCTGAATCACTCCATTTTGATCGATCAATAGTATTCATGTCTCAGCCAGCTACTAGGACTCTACAATCTGCTCACTCATCTCCGAGAGGGTCCGCTTGAAGTGCCACAAGTCGATACTCCAAGTGTCCCGAAATTTCATGTAAAAGAATAACAAGAACCACCATGTCATAGGGGTCTCAACACAATAGACGATGTGTCAATCGAACGCCCGGTCTGTGATTTATTATCCTTTTTTGTCTTTGGGGCCCCATTGGTTTCATGTACAAACCAACCCGACCGTATCTCTACTATACCCCGAACTCCCATGGGGTATTTTTAAAGGGACTGTTTCTCAATGAGATAACCAGTTCCACAGATGGTTCATCAAACATATATATGGTGCCAAATATATGGCCAAAGTAAGCAATGGGTCATTAGTGTGCCTGGGTCTGACCAGGTCAGACCGACTCAGGCCAACCTAGTCTGGGTCGACCCGGTCTGGATCGACCCAGTCAGACTTTCTGGGTCTGACTCGACCCGTTGGGTGGGTCAGCCTGCTAAGTTTCGACCCAGTTTGTTGGGCCCTGCCCAACGGACTGTGATGGCAGTTCGTCCGAATGTCGCCACACAGGATGCATCGGCCCGAAATCCGGGGCCGGTTTGGCCTGTGCTGTGAAAGGTGCAGCTTGAGAGTTCAGTGGTCGGGAGACTAGTGGGCAGGCCTCACCCAGGCACGTACAGCCCGTCGGGGCACTGGGCAGACCGCAACAGGGGGGCCGCGGGGGAACCAGCAGGACCCCGGGATGCTGGGCAGGCCGCCGGCAGGGGCCGGGCATGCTTCTGGCATGGCGTGGGGGCCCCGGGCAGGCCTCCAGTGGGGTGCAGGGGCACAGAGCAGGTCACCGTTGAGGCATAGGGGCGTCAGGCAGCACGCAAGAGGGGTGTGGGTAGTGCACCAGGGACTCCGTGGGTAGGCGGGTCGGGCGCCTCTTGTCTGGTGATGTTTGTCCAGGAGCATCGTTGCGCCATGTGGGTGACACAATTCTCAGAGTTCGCAGGTAGCGCAACCATCGTCATTCCTTCCTTCATTGTCGTTACCTCAACGCCTTCCCATAGAACACCACAAGAGAGAAGAAATCGAAGAAGGATGTCAGACCATGTTTGGTCAGCCCGCATCCTCTGCGTTTGAAGTGATAAAAATAATCTAAATATGAAGGGAGGAGATGTTCTTCAATTGTTTATAGACCTGCACATCAAATCTTTTTCAATACGAAGAAGAGAAAAAGAATAAGATATTATGTTAGAACAAAACCCCTACCTCACATGTTGTTTGTCGCTTACAAAGTCACGGAAAGTGGGCTTCGTCCCATTGACGTTGGAAAAATAAGTAGTCGAGGATGACATCGGCGTTATTCATGGATGACGCTTCCCTTTCCTTGTTCTGGTAGAATAAGGGAGAAGATGTCTGAGGAAGTAGTCGAAGAACAAAGAGCGTGTCTGACATTCATCACGTTCATTGCGTTCTTCGTTGGGAGCACTTTTCTCCCAAACTTCTCTCAATTCCACCAAAATAGAAATTCCAAGAAAATAATATTAGACTTGTTGTCTAATATTATGTTGGCACAACAATTCAAAAAGGAGTAATTAATTAAACTAGATCCACCAAATCAATTTCAAAAAAGGTTGGAACAATTAATTTGGAAGGTCAAGTGGCTCCCGAAAAATGTTTGGAAAAACATAAAGTAGAGGAGTTGAGGAGATGCTCCCCATTTAATGGGGAGTTGAGAAGGTTTTATCCTCTTCCATTGATATGGGTCGGGTGGTCCCCAACCCTATCATTAATAGGGAGGTTATGTTGCTCGGGTGGTCCCCACCTCAACTATCCACCCATGGGAGGTTAGGGTGTGGTGGTCCCACCACCAACTCCCAAGGGGAGGTTTTAACCAACACACTCAACACATGGCAGATTAAAAATAAAATAATGTGTTGTACTTTATTTTATTATTTTATATAAAAATCCAAAAACTAACTTTTATTCTTGTTAGAACACAACTAGAGTGAAGGTCTCACTAAGAATTCACCGACGCTGCATGTTCAACAGTGCCCTCAGATTTCAGTTCCGAACATCGGTTCAAAAGTTATAAATCAGCGCTCATGTGTTTAGTGAAGGTACCCAAAAATAAGTTTGGAAAAATAATTATCAGTCACCCTCGATCAACTGCCGTTGAGGTTAGGCTCTTCCTAGGTGAAACACAGCCCAACAAACCCAATGTTACTCTCGTATTTTCAATCTGAGTTACCATTTAGTTGTTATAAATTTTACAATAAAGGAATTGTCATTTAATTATTTTATTTGCATCGAAAAATTTACTTTTTCTGTTGGCCCACACTGGCCAAAGTTACTGTCTTATTAAACAAAGAATTCCCTCACGAGTTCGAAGGTGGTATCAGATTTATAATCTGGTCTACTATTTGTGAGTTATAAGCATTTGAAAAATAAAATAATTTATTTAATTATTTTATTTATTGTTATTCCATTTTTGAGATTTTTCATAGGAGGGATGCACTGACTAAACATAAGTTGCACCTAGGGTAAACATGCCATCCTGATCGTAACGATGCCCTCATATTTCTGATCCGAGTAATCATTTAATATTTACTCTAAATTTTCATGAAAATTTCTTAGGGTGTTAATTTAAGCTTAACAAAACTTCAAAAAATGATTTCGAGTGCACCGGGCCTAAGAATCAAGCACCATCTGAAACTACGGACTCGTAAAATTCCCATTTAAAGAAACATTACTTGGAAATTTTAGGTCTTTACATTCTCCCCACCTCAGGGCTCTACGTCCCTGTAATCCACAACTCAAACTAAGGGGAAAACAGGGGTACTGAGGACGCATATGAGTCTCTTGCTGCAACGTTCTCTCTAAGAGGTTCTCATGCTGCCAGCGAATGCGCACCATAATTATCTAGCATCCATGTAGGACCTGCTTCTATCGATCCTTAATGTCAACTTGAACCTCTCTTAAAGTCGCCCCATCATCGATGTCCATCTCTCCATGGTTGTTGATGTGTGAAGGGTCGTGCACGTATCTCCTCATCTGAGATATGTGGATGACGTCATGAACCCGGTACAACTGAGGTGGTAGAGGTAAGAGGAAAGACACCTCGCTAACTCTGCTGAGGACCTAGAAAGGTCTGATGAATCGTGTATATAACTCGCTGGATTAACCAAATCTCCATAGATCTCATCGAGGTGAGACCCGTAGAAAGACGTGGCCACCATCATCAAACACTAGAGGTCTTCATCTCCTGACAGAATATGACTTATGTCTTCTCTGTGCAGTCTTTATCTACTCTTGGATTATCTACACCCTCTTTGTGGTATCATGTACCATCTCTGGTCGGTCGAATGTGGGCCGAATTGGTGAGTCGGTCGACGATCACCCAAATAGAGTCATGCACCCTGGACGTACATGGAAGACCCGTCATGAAGTCTATGTATATTCCATCCCTCTTCCACATTGGGACCACTAAAGGATTAACCAAGCCTGCTGGTACCTAATGTTTTGTATTCACTTGTTGACAGGTGAGGCATCGAGAGTCAAACTCTGCTACTTCCATCTTTATAACTGTCCACCAGTGTTGTTGTCGAAGGTCCGGGTATATCTTCACCACTTTTGGATGTACCATTAGATTGGAAGCATGTAAATCCCTCAACACATTCTCTTGAAGTGGAACTGGTACCATGGTACGTCCTCTGAAGAGGATGATGTGCTCCCCACCTTCAGAAAATCCATCAGGTGCTTTTCTAGTGGACATATGAGCACATCGCGTCTCCCTGTCATCATCCTCATGTTGCTCCTCCCTAACTCACTGGAAAGTGGGGGAGTGATTGTAAGAGACATAGATAGGCTTCTCCATCCCTATACACAAAGGATATCTACAAGACAGCCAGCTGCTCTATTTCCACTCCTAGCAGCTGAATGGTTCATCTCCTTTTGAGTGCATCTGCTACTACGTTCCCCTTCCTAGGAGTATAGACTATCTCGATTTCATAGTCCAAGATGAACTCAAGCAATCGTCGTTGTATCAGGTTTAGGTCCTTCTGAGATAATACACCCCTGATACTATTTAGATTAGAGTAAACTATAAACTATTCACTCAACAAACTATGGGTGAGACTAGCCAATTGTAAAGAACTTGACTACACCCTCCTTCGCGTATATTCTACAAAATATGCTACGATTTCTCCTTTGCTGAAAAAGAAAAATCCAGTCTCATCCCCAAGATGAACCATTTCCTTTGACTAATACAGTCAATCCTGACATGAACAATACTAATTCATGTCATGGACGACATCGTAAGGCCTCGACGCTGCTACCAATAGTTTTAACTATTACTCTCACCTCTAAGGGTTGAGTCACACTGTCGGCATCAGTGTGTGGTCACTGGGTCTCCTCCAGTAGGAATCTCGAATGTGAGGGTCAAGTCAATGGTTTTAATCAGAATCTCTTAGTATTAACCACACAAAAAGGAAGAAAGGAAAACGTCACAAGGACAAGTGTCTTTTATTACTGCAGCTCAAAGTACAAATACACATAGAAACCACATACAACGACATAAACAAAGATATAAGCATCATGAAAAAAGTCCCCTATTCCTGGAATTAGTCCCGCTCCTATCCACCTACTTCTGGAGCTCCATGGTTGTATGATTCAGCTGCCTGATGTTGTGCTCTCCCCTTTCCACCTGCTCTTTGCAGTTGGGGTGTACCTATAGGCGGTGGTGGTGGAAACACCTCGATGTGTCGTCCACCACCAGCTACATGACCAACCCCTCTGCCACGTTCGTCGTCACCCTGCAGACCGTCTCGAACAAACCTCTACCTTTGCCTGGGAGGTCCCTCAACTGACTGTTGATCATCTGTACAGTGGGTTGGACAGTCACGTTCCATGTGACCAACCCCGCTGTAGGAGTAACACTGTTCGATCCTGGTAGGTCTTTCTCCACCCCGAGTGCCTCACACATACGATCCTGAGTCAATCAGTCGACCACCTATGGGTCTGGTCCTCTAGGACCTCTGCGTCATCTGTCTACTTCCAACTGCATAAGTTTCCACTGCATGTCGACTAATACTGGGTCTCGCTGCTAGTGACTGCTATGTAAAGAAAATATCCACCAGGAGGGCTTGGTCCAACACCCCTGTCTGCGTTAGGATGCTGTGAGAGATAATTTATGCTCTGATCTCTCACTTGAGTCCCTACTCAATGGTTCATGCCCTGAAGAAAGGGTCTCGTACCATATCAATGGAGTATCGCGAGAGGTCGGTGAACCTCACTGGGTAGTACACCACTGTCATGCTACCCCACTGTAGATGCAGTAGATTCTACATCCGTAATGCCCAAAGGGTGGATAGTACAAACTCCGCGCAGAATAGGCTCTCGAAGTCCGCCCATAGAATTGTCGCCTCGTCAAGCATATGGAGAATCAAGCTCCACCATCTTCCTGCTGCTGCCTGAAGTAGGCTAGCAACAAGGATCACCATGAAGTCGGTTGGTGTCCCTTCCAATCTAAACACTCTCACCACAGCCTCAAGCCAATCCTCAGCCGCCTGCGGGTCCGTCTATCCCCCGATCCTAGGTGGACTTTGGTGCTGGAACTCGTGCAACACACTCAAGCGGCGTGCATCGCCAACTGCTGGGGCTGGTGGCATCAGTGGTCCAACAGGGGGTGGTACCGTTGGTGCCTCAACTAGAAAAGGGCCCTGTACTAAGGCCTCATTACACAGTGGGATGTCAGTACGTACAAATATCAAGGCTCTAACTGGTCGTCCACGGGGAGGCATCCTAAAAGAAATAGATGTGACACAGTCAAAAGACTACTTATTGATCTGACCTAGTTTGAGCAGACTTAAATAAAAATTTTGAAGACACACACGCAATAAGTGTTTTCATGCACTGAGTCGGAAATCATAAGTCAAGGTCCTGGTGTATGGATACGTCGCCCACCTACAACAACACTGGACTCCTCGAACTGAAAAACACACTTAGCATCTGTAACACTGTTGGTTCACAGAAAAAAAATATATCAAATTCCTAAGTTCTACGGTAGAACCGTCGCGCTCTGATACCAATTCTTCATGAGCCATACCCTTGGGCCCGCCTTCCATAGGCAAGGGGTTGGTGACTAGCACCAAAGGTGTAATTCCCTAAAACTGGGAAGGCGTTGCCTTTATAAAACGTAAACACACACAACCAAAGCACAAGAAGAAGAAAACGCTAAGTAAAAATTGTATACAAAAGTTGTGCTACAAAGTAATGGGGCCAGAAATAAAAGCCCAACTATAAAGTACAAAGAAAAGAAAAAATAGGTACAACTAAAAGATGAACAACTGTAAGGTGTCTACAAACTCCTCGATCACCCACCACGGATCCTACCTAAAGGGTATGTATAGATAGCCTTTTTAGCGCTCCACGTCCGTCTGTCTCCTCGGGGTACCGAATCATCGTGAGGTCCACCTCTGGATATCGTCTAGTCTTGGCTCTCTCAACTACCGTCAGTGATGTATGTTGTCTGCATCCAACACAATGAGGTATGGGCATAGCCCATGCAGGGGTGAGTATAATTATACTCAGTAGGGACCCCAAGACCCTCAAGGTCTCACAAATCCAACAAGGATAAACTAAAAAGTACAAATTCAATGTATAAACATGACTTAGGTATATGCCCATACATATACCTAAGTTATCAAGTAACCCATATCAATCATGAGGAAAACACAAAGGTCATTGAATCAGCTCAAACAAGGATTTTTATTCACAATATCGAAACCATGGCTATTGGAGAACCCCTCCTTCGTTGAGTACAATGGTCCTGCCACTACAACCAAGTTCTTCCCACTAAACAAGGACTATTGAAGTACTCCACCTATCGAGTACCGTGGGACAACTGCTACAACCAAGTGCTTCCCACCATGGGTCTGCCGCTACAACCAAGCACTCTCCCTCATATCCTATAAAGGTACTCCTTCTGTCTAGTACCGTGGTTCTGCCACTACAACTAAGTGCTCATCCACCGTGGGTTTTCTTTTACAACCATGCACTCCCCACTAGTCCATATGAATCACTCCGAGTCGATCGATCAGTAGTCTTCAAGTCTCAGCCAGCTACTAGGTCTCTAAAATCTGCTCACTCATCATCGGGAGGGTCCGCTCCACAAGCCACAATACGATACTCCAAGTGTCATGAAATATCACATAGAAGTACCACAAGTACCTCCATGTCAAAGGGGTCTCAATGCAACAGATGACGTGTAAATCAGATGCCCGGTCTGTGATTTATTAGCCTTTTAGTCCCAAGGGCCCGATTGGTTTCGTGTACGAACCAACCTGACCGTATCTCAACTATACCATGAACTCCCATGGAATATTTGTAAAGGGACTGCTTCTCAATGAGATTAGCAGCACTGTTGATGGTTCATCAAATGGACGTTTGGTGTCAAAGATATGGCCAATGTAAGCAATGGGTCATTAGTGGGCCCGGGTCCGGTCTGACCCGGTCGGACCGACGCGGGCCCACCCAGTCTGGGTGGACTCGGTTTGGGTCGACCTGGTCCGACTTGCTGGGTCTGACCCAAACCTTTGGGCGGGTCATCCCGCTATGTTTTGACCCAGTCCGCTCAGCCCGGCCCAGCGGACTGCGATGGTTGTTCGGCTGGATGTCGCCACACAGGCGGCATCAGCCCAAAAGCTGGGGCCGGTTCAGCCATCGTCGCGAAGGGCGCGACTCGAGATTTCGGCAGCCAGGAGACCAGCGGGTAGGCCGCGCGGGGCATGATTGTGCTGGTAGGACTTAGTGAAGGCTTTAGGTCCACCGGTCAGGGTACAGGGGTGCCAGACAATGCATCGGGGCAGCGCGCTAGTGTGCGGGCAGTGCGCCTGGGCGCCGGGCAGATCGCGGTAGGGGTGTTGCGGGGGCTTCGGGGTGCCTGGAAGGCCGCCGGTAGGGCTTGGGGACACCGGGTAGGCCGCCAGTGGGGCATGGGGGCACGGGGCAGCACGCCGGCATGGCGTGAGCAGCGCTCCGGGGACGTCGTGGGTAGGCAGATCGGGCACCGCTTGGTCATCAATGTTTGGTCGGGAGCATCGGTTCGTCATGGGGGCGGTGCGATTCGTGGAGGTTGTGGGTAGCACGACCGTCATAAGGTCTGCCTTCATCATCATCGCCTCAACACCTTACCGTAGAATGCCAAAAGTGAGAATAAATCGACAGAGGATGTCGGGCCGTGTTAGGTCGACCCGCATCATCCGCGTTTAAAGTGATAACAATTATCTCAACAAGAATGGAGGAGATGTTCTTCAATTGTTTTTAAAACCTTGCATCATATCATTTTCAACCCAAAAAAGAGAAAAAGAACATGATATTATGCTAGAACAAAACCCCTACATCTCTTTTCGTTCGTCGCTGACGAAGTCGCGGAAAGCGGGTGTCGCCCTGTTGACATCCAAAAAAGAAGAAGATGAGGATGATGTCGTCGTTCTTTGTGGAAGACGCTTACCTTTCCTTGTTCTTGTAGAAGAAGAGTGAAGACATTCGAGGAAGAATTTGAAGAACAAAGAGCATCACTGTCATTCTTCACATTCTTCACGTTCTTCATTGGGAGTACTTTTCTCCCAAGCTTCTCTCAATTCCACCAAAAGAGAAATTCCAACAAAATAATATTAGACTTCATGTCTAATATTATGTTGGCACTCCAATTCAAAAAGGAGAAATTAATTTACCCGGCACAACCAATTTAATTGCACAAAATATTGGCACAGTTAATTTGGAAGGTCAAGAGGCTCCCCAAAAATGTTTTTCAAAACATAAAGTGCAGGAGTTGATGAGTTTCTCCCCATTTAATGGGGAATTAAGAAGGTTTTATCCTCCACCATTGATAGGGGGCTCGGGTGGTCCCCACCCCTATCATTAATAGGGGTTATGAAGATCGGGTGGTCCCCACCTCAACAATCCTCCCATCGGATGTTAGCGTGTGGCCGTCTCACCACCAACTACCAAGGGGTGGATTTCACCAACACAATCAACACATGGCAGCTTAAAAATAAAATAAAGTTTTTTATTTTATATTATTTTTATAAAAAGACCAAAACTAACTTTTATTCTCGCTAGAACACAACTGCAGTGAAGGTCTCACCAAACATTCACCAACACTTCGAGTTCAACGGTGCCCTCAGATTTCAATTCCGAGCACCGGTTCAGAAGTTATAAAACGTCGCTCGCACATTTACTGAACGTAGTTGAAAAAAAGTTTGTAAAATTATTATTAGTCACCCGCGACCAACTGCCATTAAGGTTAGGCTCCATCTAGGTGAAATACACCCCAAAAAACCTAACTGTACTCTCAGATTTTCAATCCAAGTTACCGTTTAGAAGTTATGAATTTTACTATAAAATATTTTTCACTTAATTATTTTATTTGCGCCCAAAAACTAACTTTTTATACTAGCATGCGCTGGCCAAAGTAAGTATCTTCATAAACAAAGCATGCCCTCACGTGTTCAAAGGTGGTATTGTATTTTTAATCCAAGATACCGTTTGTGAGTTATAAGCATTTCAAAAATAAAATAATTTATTTAATTATTTTTTTTACGGTTATGTCATTTTTGCCATTTTTCACGGGAGGCCTATGCTGACTAAAATTAAGTCATGCCTAGGGTAAACCCGCCATCCTGAGCACAACGGTGCCCTCAAATTTCTGATCGGAGTAACCTTCTATGAGTAATTAAACTTATTTTGGAAACTTCTTAGGCACGTTAATTTAAGCTTAACAAAACTTTAGAAATTGATTTCAAGCACACCGGGCCTCAGCCTCAAGCACCATTTAAAACTACGGACTGTTAAAATTGCCATTTAAATAAAAAAAATTACTTGGAAATTCCAGGTCTTTACAATATATTCACTTAGGATGAATTTAACATGATATAGAGAATTTGGCTAGATCTAATCAAGGATTATGACTATATAATTCATTTGAATGCTATTAAAGAAAAAATGTGGTTGATTCTTTGATTCAGAATAATAACGCTATATTTTCTCTGTTTCCTTTGGAATTTGACCCTTTGTTTATTAATTTGATGAATTTTTGTTTAGAAGTTATCAATATTGGTACATCTTCTATTTTTTAAACTATCTGCACAGTAAACAAATTTAGAAAAAATTATGAAATATCAGAATATGGATCACGTTCGATGGTAAAAGTAGAATCAATTAAGAAAGATAAGTATCATGATTTTAATTTCAATGATGAAGGTGTTATCATATTTTGAAAAATATTATATTTTCCTAGTGATTTACAGCTCAATAGAAATATTTTTATTGAACCTCATAGTTCTTTATTTTAGATTAGTAATGGTTGTACTAAGATGTATATAGATCTATGGGAGTATTAATTTTCAAATGTCATGTGATGATATATTTATGGATTATCTATTACTTTTCTACAGGATAAATCATAACAAAAACTGCATAAATGAAATCTTCAACCATTTCTATCACTATAGTGGAAACGAGAAAATATATTAATGAATTTCATGGAGATATTTCCGAATAAATATCATGTTAACTTTTTGATTTCTATTATTTTTGATTGATTAAATAAACATACACATTTCCATATAATTCAAGATAAAATGTCTTTAGAAAAAAAATCTACTGAATGTAAAGGAGATAATTAGTTCACCAGGTGTTTCCAACTCCATTTTATTAGACAATGATCCTAGGTTCACATATAATTTTTAGAATGGAATTCAATAATATTTGGGTACTGAATTAAATATATTAAATATTTTTATCCTTACAGTAAATGAAAACCATTCACACCTTAAAAGATGTGTTTTTTTCTTGTTTAATGGATTAATAGGGTAGTTGAGATCAACTGATTTATCAGGTTGAGTTTTATGATAACATAAAATTTCATTCCAGTATAAAAATTCCACCTATTGAGGTATTATATGGAATGTGACATTATAATCTATCTTTTATATATTGATGTATGCGAGAGGAAGTTTATGGGACTGGAGTTGGTAGAGTAAATGGATATGAAAGTGTAGTTGATTCATCATCATATGAGAAAGGATTAGAGAAGTCAAAAAAGATAATTCTACAAATAGAGGAAAGATTATTTTCCAATTTAAAATATCATTCCTTTATTAAATAATCTATATAGGGAAGTGTTATATGTTTCGGTAAAAATGGGTTTTTAAGTCCATAATTCATTGGAATGAATGCAATCTTGGAGCAACATAGATCAATTCTCTACCGAGTGACCCTACATAATAGTTTTTCTATGTTACATAATGATTTTCATGTTTCAGTTTTATAGAGATGTTTTGTATTGTGATCTATTCTAGGTAGTGTTCAATTACTTGAGGAAGAAGTTGGTCATTTATCTATTTCTTTAGATTCTTGAAGAAGGTTTGTAGTTTGAGATACTCTGTGATGTATCTCATCTTGGATAAGATGAATGTTGATGAAGGAAATCATAGTGATCTCAAATATGCCTATGAGTTGTTATCCCAATGATCATAATTATCTCACTCATAATATGGATTTGGCATATGTTGGGTTTATACAAAATTTGTGGTGAAATTACCTCATTGGCGAGCGCCTTGTGCATTTCATGGACCACAAGAACCTGAAATATGTTTTCTCTCATCAAGGTATAAATTTAAAATAGTGGATCTAAATGTATTTTATTCAAGATTAATATTTTTATAACTATTACACCCCAATAAATGGGAATGAGGAAGTTTATATATTGAGTTAGAAATACTAAGGTGATATGGTTCGGGAGATTTTTTATTTTTATAAAGGGACAGAAGAGCTTGGTGGGATGAAGCTCGATGTTGGGGAGAGTAATTCTGCTAGTTTTTACTATCATATTACTATGGATTAATCATTGATTTATTAGGTAAATAATTCATAGTGGAAATACTCAGAGGTAGAGATTATTTAATAGAGTTTTTGATATAGAGATAATCCAGAGGAATGGATAGAGGATGGTTAGAGATGGGTGTTGTCCTGAAGAGGTTGTTCGTTCCACAGGAAATGCATGAGGGAGTTTTCTATGAGTTTCATATCACAACTTTTGTAGTTTATCCTAGAGTGACAAACATGTATTGTGGCAGGATGATAAAACATTGGTGGTTAGGGATAAGACTGTAAGTAGAGAATTTTATGGAAATGTATTTGGTTTTATTACAAGTAAAAGTGGTTAAATGTTATTAATTTATGTTTTTGTGAGATAGGATGTAGAAGATATGGCAATTATTCATAGGTTAATGAGGACCATAATCTCTAATTGGGATACTTGTTTTCACTCATAGTTCTGGAGGATATTGTTTCATTCTATTATCTTCCAATTGTGCCTTTGAACTACTTTCCACCCTCATAAAAATGGGGATATGGAGTAGACCATCTGGATATTTGAATATACTTTACTATAATTCATATTATACTTTGGTGGATCATGGGTAAGAAACATGTTATTGTTCATGTTTTCATAAAATAATTTTTATCACCTTTTCATATGCATGACAGATTTGGTGAAAAATACTAAATTTTAATTGAAAACACAATTTTTAATCAAATTAATTTATAGTGCTAAATTATGCAGTTTAATTGTTTGGAAATATAATTAAATTATATTTTTTTTCATTTATTACAATGTAGGTCATTATAAGTAATTTCATATTTAAATTTCACATAAACACATGTCAATCTTGTAATAGTTTTTACTTTTTAAAAACCCACCTTTTTGTTTTGACAATGAGAATTAATTTTAAATTAATTAATGAAACTTCTATGTTTTGAATTTGGTAAAATATAATTCATTTTTGAATTCCTAATATCAAAATTAGCTTATGGTGGTTTTTTTGTATTTTTCTGAAAACTTTCAATTTTTTATGAATAGTGAAAAACACTATGTTATTATTTTAAACAGAATTTTCTTTTAAATAATTATTTATTTTACTTTAATTTATTTTAATTCAAAGTATATATATAACACCTATATAAGTTCAATGTAATTCATTGGAGTCATTTTATAATAAATTTACATGTATAATATTTTATATAACAATTGAATGTCTTTTCCCCACCATCTAGGTAAATTTACAAATTTGCAAAAAACATAATTTTACTACTTCTATGAATTGAATTTCAAAAATCCTGAAGACTCGATTGACATCAGTAAGTAAAATTTCATTCAATAAGTTGAAAATAATTTTTGTTGAATACTAACTTTTGACTTTTATTTAACACAATTAAAAGTAAATAGGGTAATTAATGGTGAAAATAATATTATAATTAACCTAAAAATGTCTTAATTCTTTTAGAGATGTGTATTTTGACCAAAACCGAACTTAGGAGTAAATTATAATCCTTTTGGTCCACTTTTATTAAATTAGGACATTTATTATTATTTTACATAAAGAAGAGTTAAAAGTGTTAAATTCAAAGATTAATAACTAAACCATTTTTAATATAGAGTTATAAATAAGATAAATTTGACTATAAATATTAATTAGAAAGATAAAACAATTTCCTAAATAATTGAATTTTATTTATAATTTTTGGATATTAAATTATTAAATTTATTTATGACACAATGATGATGCATAAATTACTTTATCAATGAAATATTAAAATAATTGATATTATATGTATATAAATAATGTAAATTAATGCTTTTTATGCGATCCACTAACTTTCAAGGTTAATATAACATGTTTGGGTTGATTAATTTTTTTTAAGTGGTAAAGTTGTTATGACTTTAACTAAAACAAAATACTAAATAGTGTCATAATTGACATAAATATGTTTTTAAAATAAATACTATATTATTAATTGGTATAATATTTCTAAAAATATAGGTTTCAGAAAAAGTACCTATATAAGGTTATATATATTTATAATGAACCACTTGGGGTTTTCTTGGATTTTTTATAGTAATATTATTAACCATTTATTATAATAATACTAGAGGACATGGTAATGGTTAAATTATTTAACTAAGAGTTAATCCTAAAATATTGGTTTAATATTATGACCTAAACATGTATAAAGCTTATTGTATTAGAGGATTTCGACCCATCCCCACCTTATATATTAAATTAATCAATTATGAGTCATTATAAACTGAAAATGATTTTATAATAAAATAATATTTCAAACTTTTCCTAAAGTGACCATCACCTCTCTTATAAAAGGGTACTTCCCCTTATCTCAAAATCACACCTCCAAATCCATTTGGCTTAGAAAATACCTGCACAAATATCCTCCCATATTCCCTCAATTCAACCTATATTCCTTCCCTTGAGTATCAATCCAACCTAAGGATCCCTTTTGTTCAAATCAAAAGGAAACACACAAAGACGAGGTAATAATTTTATCACCTCCCTCAATGTTCTTTTCTTCTTACACATTATTTTTCACCGTTATTTCCATACCAAAATAATAACACATTTACCTTATATATACTATGATTTTATTATAAATATGGTCAAAAATTTTAATTATTCTATCAATTCTATGATTGATAATGTTACCAAGCGTGTGTACGTACAGCTTACAGTCTCCATGTCATGGTGTAATTTGTTATTCAACACTATGTTATTTTAATGGATATAATGATGAGTAATATATATATAAATAAATAAAATAAAATAATAATTTATCTGTAAAATTAATATACCATTAAATTATACACCTTTTAATCATTAAGGAAATGATATTGTCGCTTGTGTGTACGTACGACTTACCGTCTCAACGATGCGATGAGATTCATTTCCACATTCACCATTAAACGTCGATTATAAAAATATATATTTTTAATTAGTGTGTGATATAAGACATAATAATTCTACTATATATATTTATGGATGTATTTATGTACTTAAATATATCTTATTCACTTAATTTCGTTGAATATGATATGAAAATGGAATCAACATTTATGCATACGTATGACCCACCGTCTCCATAAATGTTGTTTTCCATTTCATATATCTATCTATTATAAATATTCATATTCAAAATATATATTATATATAAATGATTTTTTTATATTCTGAAATTATTTAAATCATGATCTAAATGATATGATCAGAAATAACATGTTAAAACACATATGATAAAAAAGCAATTATTAGTCAAAATGTTAATTTAGTAAGGAAATAATTATTACATGGGTATCATAGAGTCATAAATGAACCATTTATTATATAATAAATATGAATATGGATGTGGTATAACTTAATAAAATACTATGGTCATTATACAGAAGGTCAAACGTACCCTCGACTAAAGGAAAGTGCAAGGTAAGTGTTAATTCCTCAATATCATTATTATCCGAGATTGTTTATGTGTAAGTATTTTCTACGACATATTTATTATCCATGTCCATATCTCATAAAATATTTTTTAATATGATTCTTTTAAGGTACACTTTAACTAAAAAATAATTTTAAATGTTTTAAATATTTCTTCTTTTAAATCCTTCCAATTAATGCACATGTTTTCAAAATGGTTTCAAAGATTTATTTATATGGACATGAAAGTTTTAAAATATTAATTTCATTAAAAATCTTCAAAGTGGTATGGGATAATTTGATTGAAAAATATCTTTTAAAAATCTTTTTTATTAATTGTGAGACTTTTAAAATATCTCATGGAAAAAAGTTATTTCTCTCAAAGTGATTTACTGATTATTTTCAACTATGTCAACATCCTTTTTGGATATTATTCTTGATTGAGGTTGATTTATTATAAATAAATTCTTCAAAATTGTATTGAATGAGTTATGATATGTTTGACTGTGAATGTATTATTTTTATACCATTCATTGTTTTTTGTTGAAGTATTGACATTTCGTACACTTCTTTTAATATGAATATTTATATTATGTTTCAAAATTTTCATATGAGGAACGCATTAGACTAAATAAGTGATGGGTGGGGACCACTATAGCCCCTCGATACATCGGTAGGTCTCATTAGACATACTAGTGTCTTGGCACTGGTCCTTGATAAAAATATTATTTGTAGTCTTCACACGAGGCCTTGACTATTTGGTAATGATGTCTGGTGTTAGGCATTCCCTCATTATGAAATTAATTATTAGACGTGATTATTCGACTAATAGAATATATATGTACTTGTTTATATGGTAATTTTTAATTTATTTTCTCCATATTGTGTTCATGTTTAGGTTTAAAATTCTATTGTTTTTATTACACATCTTTCCTTAAAAATATATAGCTTCCGCTAAATTATTTACCCTTAGCATGAATCTCATCTCACCACTTTCTTATATTTTGTTTTCCCAGGATTCCAAGAAGTGTATTATGTTTGATATGTAGGGTTATTCTGGGGGAATAATGTCATTATAAATGGATTATTTATGTTGTTTTTTATGTTTTAATGTGTAATGTAACGTTCCTCTATGTAATATATTATCCATGACTATTAAACTGGTCGGTCCTTTGGAACATGATTCCTTGTAATCATGCCAATGTATTAAAATATTGCATTGGCTTCGGGTTTCTTTGGTCGGGGTGTTACAGATGGTATTATAGGAAGTTCAATAAAACCCTTCGAAACTATATTTAGAAAAACTATGATTACATAACATTACCCTAAGATAGACTTTGAGGATTATTATAGGAGAACTTCCTAGAATTTTGGTAATGTAGAGATTTTGTGTGTCTTCCAAGAAATACATCCCTTTCAGGATACGATCAGGTAGAGGCGTCTCTAGAACACATGTACATAGGAATGAAAATTCTTACAAGGAGTTACATGCTTGACCAAGGGTATCTTGGTACACGAAAATGGGCCCTACTATACTCTTGGTTACGACACACACATGGGATATTCTTAATATAATTCACATTTTCATTAAAATCCATTATGAAGTATTTAAGATTAAATACATCCTCAATGATATCATTTTTTATGTTGATTGATTATATGAATAATCTCTTCAATTTATGTTAGGTATTTTACATGTTTGGAATTATGCATTGTGATTCATAAACTATCCTAGTGCCCACCATTATTTAGAAATACAGCCCAGTAGAATGAATGAGAACTCCAGCAATACGCATGATCCAAAGAGTAAGAAGGATAATATATTTCATGGTATTAAGAAAAAATTTAGAAGTTAAATAATCTACCATATATTCTCATCATATGAAGAAATAGTATCATGGGTTAATAAGAAAAGTAATGAATTCTTGAACTCTTATGGATTTCAATAGAAGCAAGAGAAGAAAAAGATGCTAGAGGGAAATATGGATAAAAGGAAGGGGAAAGAAAATAAATTTACCATATGTGATAATTGTGTATAGAATCACAATGGAAATGCTTGAAGGGAATGGTAGTTTTTTATAAGTATGGAGAATAAGGACACCAAGTATGTGATTTCAAGGGTAAGAAAAAGGTTTTAAATGTACAATGCTACCTTTACATGGAGTTGGGACACTACGCGAATCATTGTCCAAACCATCAAAGTATTCGCCAAATGATGCTATTGAATAATAATCAAGTTGTGATACTACCACAGACGAAGAGCAACGACTATTTTTCTTATGTTATTATTATGGAATTATTTAATTTCAATGTTTCATCAACGATGTACTAGTTATATGAATTATGGAAATAAATAAGGATTTTAATACAGTAATATTTCATTGATGATTTTAGATTATATGGTTCTAAGAAAATTGACTCAAGAGAAAGTTAAATTTTTTGTAAAATACATAGTTAAAGGAAAGATAATCCTTAATATGGTTCTGATACTGAGGTAGTGATTTTGGAATAAAATATTATTGATTTGGATAAATTATATTCGATATTCTTGACTACTTAAAAACTAATTAATTGTTTTTTATTCGATTATTGGTTGAGTTTACAACATTTTTGGATATAAGGAGTATATCTAGTATACTATAATGAATAAGGGATAATGAATGTAATTAATAATGTTTTATGGTAATTTAGGGTGTTACCATGTTTTAAAAGAATACATGATGTTGGTATTCACATGTTATTACGTGGAAAAAAAGATCTTCATTGTGTTTACCATCCTTATAAATATTGGATTGTGAGTTCGAACAGAAGTATTTTGGATAATTTTAAATGTTAGAATGTATTAAGTTTGAAATTGGATACTATTATTAAGGTTAAATCATTTTTTAATATTATTTTTGGAATTTTATTAAAAGGAAAACCTTGAGTTCGGGTGACAACCCGTCACATCCAGCAAGGCCACAAGACTTGAACTTGCAACCGAAGGGAGACAAGGGTGCATCACCTTCCACTGGCCTACGCGATGTCTAGGTTTGTATAATGAAGATTTTTTTAAATAGATTCACAATTAAATTATAAATTCATAATTTTTGGAACCCTGTACGATTTGGATAAATAGAATATTTTCAAATTCTATTATCTTTTGGAGTGAAAGATGAGTTTGTAGTAGGAATTAGTTGAAGGATGAAACTCTACATGTCAAATATATATTTATTCTATTATTATAAGGATAAATTAATTCTTAAACATTAGGTAATGGATATTAAAACCCAAAATGTGTTTTCCTAATATCATATGCTTAGTTGAACCGGTGATATTTTAAATCATCATAGATTGATGGCTTTGAGACCCGCAATTTTACACTTACTTGTGATTGATGACCTCAATCACTCCCAATAAATATTTACTTTTTTACTCCAATTATGGGTCTCTGATTTCCACCAATTTTCTCCTAATCGAGATCATAATTTGGTGGTTAATTTTCCATTTCCCTTTCCCTCTAATTAAGAATAAATTTTATTAACCTAATTTCTGATGTGGGTTTTCACAAAGGTATTTTTTCTATTTTAAAACTTTTATTTTCCAAGAAACATTTCAAATTGTTAGGATGCAATTTAATGAAGTAGGGAAGAATGTAACACCCCATGATATCATAGAATGTTATCTCTTCAAATTAATTCAATAATTTGCGCTACATACAACACTGAGTTCGAGCGCATCACGACTTACCAAACTACCCATTCAAAAAGTAGTTATGAATAGTATTAACTGAATTTTGAATTTTATATACTTCATAAAAATTTAGAATCTATATTATGTATTTCTTAGACAAAATATCAGAACAAAATCATTTTTTTCAGATAAAAAACAAATTTTTCAAAAAATGACATTTCACCACCTTTTAATGGAGAACCATTTTTAAATCCAATATTTGATAATTATATATATATCCAATTTAATGGAATTAAATTTTTCTTCTGAATAAGGACATAAAAATTTAGTTTGGATAATTTTTTTGTTCTTTTCTGATAAATATAATGTTTTGATTAATAGTGAAAAATACTAAATTTTAATTGAAAAAGACTTTTTTAATTGAATTAATTTATAGTGTAAATTTTTTTCATTTTAATTGTTCTGAAATATAATTAGATTATATGTTTATCTTTTAAAACAATTTAGGTCATTATACGTAATTTCACTTTTAAATTTGGCATAAACACATGTCAATATTTTGATAGTTTTTACTTTTCAAAAACCTGCTTTTTGGTTTTGATAATGGGAATTAATTTTAAATTAATAAGTGAAACATCTATGTTTTTAATTTGGTAAAAAAGAACTCATATTTGAATTCAGAATATCAAAATTATATTAGGGTGAATTTTTGGTACTTTTCTAAGAAATTTCAATTTTATATGAATAGTGAAAAACACTACATTGTTATTTAAAACTAACTTTTTATTTAAATAATTATTTATTTTATTTAATTTTATTTTGAGTAAAAATAGCTATATAATACCTATATAAGTTCAATGTAATCCATTGGAGTCAATTAATTATAAAATTAGAAGTGTAAAATTCTATTGAACTTTTTAACATCTTTTACCCACCATATAGACAAATTTGCAAAATGTAATAAAACGAGATTTTACCACTTATGTGAATTGAATTTTAAAAATCTGAGAGACATGGTTGACATCATTAAGTAAAATTTGGTTCAATAAGATCAAATATTTTTTGGTCAATATTAACTTTTGACTTTTATTTACCACAGTATATGTAAATAGGGAAATTAAAGGTAAAAATGATATAATAATTATCCTACCACATATCCAAATTCTATTGGAGAAATTTATTTTGACAAAAACCAACAATAAAAAAATTATATGATCCTTTTGGTCCACTTTTATTATATTAGGATATTTATTATTATTTTATTTAAAGAATTGTTAAAAGTGTCAAATTCAAAGATTAATAACTAAAATTTTTTAATATAGATTTATAAAAAAGATAAATTTAACTATAAATATTCATTAGAAAGATAAAATGATTTCCTACATAATAATATTTTATTTATAGTTTTTAAAGATGAAATAATAAATTTATTGATGACATAATGATGACTTGGTAATTACATTATCAATAAAATATTAAATTAATGGATATAATAAATATAAAAATAAATGTGAATTGAATCTTTTGATACCATCCGCAAATTTTCATGGTTAATATGACATGTTAGGGTCAATTAAATAATTTTTTTTGAAGAGATAATGTTTTTATTATTTTAACAAAAACAAAATACCAAATTGTGTCAAAATTGACATAAATTATTTTTTAAAACAAATACTATATTATTAAATGATTTAATATTTCTAAAAATATAATTTTTCTCTAAAGGACAGAGATAAAGTTATATATATCAATAATTAACAACTTGGGGTTTTCTTGTCTTTTTATAGTAATTTTATTTACCATTTATTATAACAATACAAGAGGACATGGTTAAAGTTAAACTATTTTACTAAGAGTTAAATCTAAATGATAAGGTTCATATTTTGACCAAAACTTGTCTAAAAGCTATTGGTTGAAAGTATTTAGACCCATACCCACCATATATTCTAAATAAATTAATTAGGAGAAATTATAAACCGAAAATTAATTTATAATAAAATAAAATTTCAAACATTTCTTTAACTGACCCTCACCTCTCTGATAAAAGGATACTTCACCTTGTCTCAAAATCACACCTCCAAAGCCATTTGGCTTGGCCATCCTTTCAAAAAATATCCTACCAACATCCATAAATTCAACCCATATTCCATAAATTGAGTATAAATCAAACGTAAGGAGCCCTATTGTTCACATCAAATGGAAACACCAAAAGAAGATGTAATTAGTTTTATCACCTCTCTCAAAGTTCTTTTCTTCTTCCACATTCTTTTTCTTTGTTATTTACATATAGAAATAATAAATCCAGTACCGTATACATACTGTGATGTTATTATAAATATTTTACATCTTTATTAATTATTTTTTCAATATTATTAAGGACAATGTTACTATGAGTGTGTGTGTGAGACTTACCGTCTCTACGTCAAGGTGTAATTTGTTATTCCACACTATGTTATTTGGATATAAAAAATGTTGAGTAATATGTATATAAATAATGAAAATAAAATAATAATTTCTATGTAAAAATTTATATACAATCCAATTCCACACCTTTTAATCATTAAGAAAATGATATTTTTGCTTGTTTGTACATACGACTTACTGTCTCCACGACACGATGAGATTCATCTCCCCGTTCACCATTCAAAGATGATTATAAAAATAAATACTATTAATAAGTATGTGATATATGTCATAATAACTCTAATGTTGATATATATATATATTTATATATATATATTTATGTGTGTGTTTACTTACATATATCTTATTCATTTACTTCTATTCAATACGATATGAAAACCGAAAAAGTTTTTATACGTATGCACTGCCTACCGTCTCCATAAATAGTATTTTCTATTTCATATACCTATAAATTATACATATTTATATTCTAAATATATATTATATATAAATCATGTTTTATATTCTAGAAGTATTTAAATCATGATCTAAATGATATGATCAAGAATAAAAAGTTAAAACATATATGATAAAGAAAGTGATTATTACAAAAAATGTTAATTTAATATGGAAATCATTATTAAATGGGTATAATAAAGTCATAAATGAATCATGTATGATATAAAAAATATGAATATGGTTTTGGTATAATTTAATAACATACAATAGTCATTATATAGGAGGTTAAACGTACCCTTGACAAAAGGAAAGTGCAAGGTAAGGGCTAGTTCCTCAATCTCATTTTTAATTGAGATTATTTATGTGTAAGTATATTCTAGGACATATTTATTTTCCATGTCCATGCCCCATAAAAGACTTTTCAAAATGATTCTTTTATGGTACTCTTTAACTAAAACATCATTTTAAATGTTTTATGTATTTTTTCATCTAAATATTTTTCATTAATGTCTACGTTTTCAAAATGGTTTTAAGGATTTATTTATATTAACATGAATGTTTTAAAATATTAATTAATTTAAAATTTTTAAATGTGGTATAGGATGATTTGATTCAAAAATATCTTTTTAAACATCTTCCTTAATAAATTGTTATAATTTTATAAGATTTCATGAAATAAAAGATATTTCTCCCAAAGGTATTCACCGAATATTTTCAACTATTTCAACATCTTTTTGGATATTATTCTTGATTGAGATTGATTTATTATAAATACAATATTCAATGTTTTATTGAATTATTTATCATATCTTTTACTATGAATGTGATATTTTTATACCATTCATTATTTATGGTAGAAGTATTGACATTTCGTATGATAGTTTTAATATAAATGTTAACGTTATGTTTCAACATTTTCATATGACAAATGTAGTGGACTTAGTAAGTGATGGGTGGGGCTTGCAATATCCCCTCGATGAATTCGTATGTCTTACGAAAAAAACAAGTGTCTTGGAACATGTCCTGAACAAAAATATTATTTTTAGTCTTGGTACGAGTCCTTGACTATGTGGTATTGATTTCCATCATTAGGCATTCCATCATTAGGAAATTAATTAATACATTTGATTATTTGACTATTAGAATATCCATCTTCATGTTTATATGGTAATGTTTGATTTATTTTCCACATATTGTGTTCATGTTTATGGTTAAAAGGATTTTGTTTTTATTACACATTGTGCCTTAAAAGTTTATAGCTTCTGCTAAATTATTTACCCTTACTGAGCATTTGAGTCCACCCCATTCTTATGCTTTGTTTTCCAAAGATTACAAGAAGTATATTATGTTTGATATGAAGAGTTAAGATAGGGGAATAATGGAATTATAAAAAGATTATTTATGTTGTGATTTATGTTTGAATGTGTAATGTAATGTTCATGTATGTAATCTATTTTCCAATACTACTAAACTGATCAGCCCTTCAGGACATGATTCCTTGTAATCATGCCAACGTATTAAAATAATGCACTAACTTCGGACTTCTAGGGTTAGGGTGTTACAACATTGGGGACCAACCTGGACATTACTATCTTGGTTTTAGAGTTATTTTTGTGTTGATGTCGTAGACATTACTTTTGGTATGTCTGGATAATTTTATATTCTTCAATTTACATTATTTGTGCATTGTGTGGGTGGGTGTTTGTTTTACCTTTATTTTATATTCTTCGATTTATTAGTGGTTTTTTTCCTGTCTCAAAATACTATATTTTATTATAGTTTCTAATGCATCCACTTTTGTAGATTTATATACCCTCAGTAGAAGTCACCAGCTAGGGGCTTACAGGATGTGGGAATCGAGGGTTATTATCACCTTCCATTCTTTATGGTATCGTTAATGGGAGTATGCCATGTGAAATATCATTATAAATTGATTATATAAATTGATATATATATATATATATTTGTTATATCAATATTGTTATATAGAAAATATGTTACAAAATAATCAAACAAAATAATAAATTATTGGTATTGTAAGTTTGATAATATTTATAGGATGATTATATATTGAAATTTTTTATAAAATTAAAATTATATATTTATGTAGATTAAAATAATAGGGGTCAAGCTAGCCGAGTCAAGGGCTAGCCTTTCTAAGTTTCATAGTGAGTCTTAATAAAGTACAGGATTGGACATACAATCATGCATGAACACATGTCATCACATTCAGTGGGGATGGGGGAGGTCAGCCTCACTCAAGGGTTTTCTAGGAAACTATATTATAACACCCCAAACATTTTATGGTATGATTATATTAAATACATTATTTTTATAGCCTATATTTTATAAAGCACTGTGTTCCATTGAAACAACACTTGTTTATTTAAGAGAGTCAAAACCAAGCCATTAAACATAAATTTTCCACTTCTATGTTTTGGAATTTCGAAAAATGGTCATCTAGAGTTGTGGCCAGTAAGTCATTTGTTGTCTGATAGAACAAACAAGATTTTTTTATGAATAGTGACACAACCTTATGAATAGTGTCCTAAATAGTAATATGACCCTTATAAATAGTAAATAATGATAATATTTTATTTTCTTAAGTAAATAATATAATTAGATCGTAATTAATTTTTTAATGTGATATAGATCTAATTATACCTTTAAAATTGTTATTTTTTTAATTAACTATGATTTTATTTATAAATTAAATTTAAAATACATAGAAAATTATTTTCAAAAAATGGAGATCATTTTTGAATTCTACACATCGAAAAATGGTTAGAGTAATGTTTTTGGATTTTTTTTTAAAATATGTATTTTCATCAATATTAAAAATATAATTTTGAGGTTTTATTAAATTAATGACATCAAAATGATGTAATAATTAAATATAAAATTATGGTCTACTTTTTTACAGTAACGTATGTCATTAGGTGTCCAATGTGGCTAAAACCATGGGAAAATACCATGGGAAATCCCATGTTTTTGCAAAAAAAACTCATAATGAGGTGTCCCTTTTAATTAATAAAAAACTCTCTCTTAGTTACTATAAAAACCCAGTAAACCCCTTTTTTTATTTCATTACAAACTCAATATCCTCGAATATATGGTGGTATTACCTCCCTAGTGGTCATCCCAACGTTTCCTCAATCCCCCAAGGTCCCATCCTTCAATATCTAAGAGTTACTCTACATGCTAAGAGAATCCATCATTCTCTTCTTATAGTCGACACTTCTTTTATGTTATCTATTTGATTTTCCATTATCATATGTTGGGGTTTGGTTTTATGAGTTCTCATTACAGTCCTATAGATGTAAATATTTTGAGATACCCTTTTTCTCTCATCATTTCATTTTATGAAATTTTAAGTGATGTTGTTAGGCTGCTGAATTTTTAAAAGGGATCTCTCACCTTTTATTTTATTTTCAAGTTCATCTCTTTTCTTTTTCTCTCCTCACATCCTCTGTCCGAATGACCATGATAAACTCCATTATCATATATATATTGAAATTATATCATGTTAATGGATGAACCATTATAAATATTCTTACTCCCTCCCTTTTTTTTATAAACGAAATCAACATCCATGAGGTTCCAATTCATAATCTTTGTGGATGACAGAGTTTCGTTCTTCACATTCTCCTTCATTACTAGTCATAAAACCATTTTAATGGTTGAACCAGATAAGAATATTTTTTTTTCATCTCATTAATGTTCTGTAAACCTTAGACACTCATAATATATAATAAAAATAAAAAATAAGTTCATTATGAACAAGACGACCACGTTAATCCAAATATTTGTAATAAACTTTTAACTAATGAATCATCATCATGGTTTATAACCCAAAATCATTATAAGATAATGTATATATACTTAATGTCATAAATAATATATATTAACAATTTTGGATGTTTAACCACATTTCAAATGAACGTCCATTCATGAAAACAAGTAAACAAATCATGAAAACCAAGGAATAAAATGATTCCATGAAAGGCAATTGAACCTCTTAAACCCATAAAAGGGCCATGAATGAACCTAATAAGGGTATAATAAATCAATTAAATTCATAAGAGTTTCTGGTGTTATTAATTAATGAAGATAAATTTTATTATTCGGGTCAATAAAACAAATGAATAACACACTCGATCAAAAGGAATGGGGGTTCTCATCTCACTTTCATTTATATGAGATTTTCATTGTTCGCCACTTATTTCATATATGTGGTATATGTGTACATACATTTAATATATAATAACATGATTATATTTATATTCATGTTATTCAATGATTAATTTGAGTCTTATTAGGTTCTGGTCATATGATTCAACTGATTACATTGTGGTAAGAGACTTTGTCTCAACTACTATTTCATTGTGACTAACTTTGTATTGTGCAACTAATAATAATTATGTGGTGTACCTACTAACCATTTGAGATCACTTTTCATTTGAAATTCTACTTATATTAAATATCCGTAATCTCATTTGATGGATATGTTTGTCTTCAAATCCATATACCATTTTACATACGGTGTTTGTTTGGAAAATTGTTTTAATTATGGAAATATTGATGAATCAATTTTGTGTAGTCTATACGGATATTGAAAAGGCATATTTCTCTTGTATTGAATCAATTTATAACGAATTATTTGGACATAAAGTGGTGGTTGGGGCCTACTATATCCCATTGATGCATTGGTAGGTCTCATGAGACAAATCAGTTGGCAATGAACCCATCGAGTTTGTTTCCAAATATCAGACTGGTTTCCACCCACAAAACTAAATCGTTTTAACTATATTATTGTATAATGTGAAAGATACATGATTTCCAATTAATAATCATTCTCTTTATACACTATCATTTATTACTATCCATGAGTTTTTCATTATGACAAAATATTTGGATGCAGTTTCATTCGTTGTTAAATAATGGCGTGAGTTTTTCATTTATTCACCATTCCATATTGATTATGTTAAATTGTTTAAAATTTAGTTATTACTGATTCATGCTTCAGCCATTTGTAACCCTAACTTATCATCTTATCTCATCACTTTCATTGTTTTCTTTGAACATGTGATAAATATGAGATCATTTAATGAGTAATTTTAGAGGAAGCATTTATTTTTCTTTATGTATTGCATTTTGAAAACATTTCCAATGTAATTTGAGTAACATATATGTATCATGTTTCTTCCAGAATACTGAACTAATCATTCCTTCAGGATGTTAATTCCTTATTATAATGAAAATATAACAAGTAATTCACCCACTTCGATCTAGAGGGGTTGGGGTGTTACAGTTCGTATTACAGGAAGTTTAATAGATAACATGGAAACTTGAGTAGGAAATGTATAGTAGGGAAAAAATCCCTAAAGTAGTATTTGAGGATAAACATACAAGAATATACTGGTATTTTAGTAAGGAATAGATTATGTGAATCCTTCTAGAAAATACATCTCTGTCTGTATACAAGCAGGTGGAGGTGGATCTGGCACATATCTACGTTAGAGTGAAAGCTACGATAAGGAGTTTCAGGCTTGACCCATGGTATCCTCGTGCACGACAACGGGCCTTTCTGCACTCGTGGTTAAAAAACTCACGGGGGACATGCATAGAGTAATTCATGTTTTATTTTCAAGCCATTATGAAGGATTGAAATATAAATTATTCCTCAAAGAAACCTTTTTTATGATTATGGGATTAGCCATGCATAGGATCTCAATTAATGCTATGTTTTTTTGTTAACTTGAGATTATAAATTATGATTCATAACGTAATCTATTGTGTTCCATTATTTAGAAATGGAGTCAAATAGATGAAGGGGAGTAAATACTCATGGGAAATGTAGGGATCTTCCGACTGAGCAAGTCAACACAATCAATGTTGGGGAAGATCATATCAGGACCATATTTGGACAACTTTGTCAGGTTGTAATGAATAAACATTCCACACCTATGTTGTATCATTTCATGTGGAATAATCTCACATATTTCAGTGAGACTACTAGTCTAGTGGTTTCTAAGAAATGGATCAAGTCCCTTGAATAGTTATTTATGGAATTAAGAAGAAATGAAAATGAAAAGGTAGTACTAGAAGTATATTATCTCAAGGGAGACACTGATCAATGATAGTCCTTGATTTAGAATACCAAAGAGGAATAAGAAATAGAATATATGGAATGGAGGACTTTTAAGGAAATATTCTTTGAAAAATATTCCCCTCATAAAAAACAAATTGAAATGAAGAGTAAATTCATTGGCTTAAAGAAACGAGAAGAGGATAATGTTGTAGAGTATGAGGATACCTTCACAAGGCTAGCCAGGTTTGTAGTAGATTACTTTCATGACTCAGTATACAAGATTGATCATTTCTTTGATGGTCTTAATCCAAGTCTTATAAAGGGAACTGGCCTCTCAAACATTTTCATCATATGATGAAATTTTATCAAGTGCCATCAAAACAGAGAAGGAATTTCCTTGATCAAATTTTTTGAAGGGAAACCAAGATAAGAAGAGATACTCTGATAACAAAGGGAATGGTGAATCGCCAAAGATGAACAAGGGAATGAAGAAATTCCCATTATCAGAAAATTGTGGAGATAATCATCTCAGGAAATGCTTAAAAGGAAAGGGAGTCTTCTATAACTGTGGAGAAAAGGGTCACTTGTCTTATGAATTCAAGGGGGAAAAACAATTCGATTATATTCAATGCTATAATTGTAGAGATATGGGAGATTATGCAAATTAGTGTCCTAATCACCAAGGAAACATGCCTCAGAAAAAGCTAAGAGAGAAAGGGAGATCCTATGTGATTGCAACCGCGGTAGTTGAAGCTCATAATGGTGTGGTGGTGGGTACTTTAATAGTTTCCTCAAACACAGCCAACACTTTATTTGATTCTGGATCATCACATTCATTTATATCATCCATGTTTTCCAAGAAAATTAGACCTACCCAATTTGAATTAATAAATGATTTATCATTCAAAACTCCTTGGGGATGCATCTTTGCAATAATGGCATGTCTACTAGTCCCCATTGTGACACATAAATGTGATTTAGTGCCTAACCGTATCATTATACCAATAATTGAATTTGATTCAATTCTCAGTTTGGATTGGCTATCAAATTATGATGCAAAGATTTATTACAAGAAAATAAAAGTTACAATTTTAGAAAATGGAATAGAATTTATTTCCTTTGGAGTGGAGACCTCACCATCTGATTCTTATCTAGACCCACCCCCAGTAGCTATATTGAATTCAATTCATAGAAAGGAATAGAACTCAATATCTATGGGTGAGGAAAGAAATTTTCAAATTGGATATGTGTATATAGTGAAAGAATACATTGATGTGTTTCCAGAGGATTTACCTGGACATCCTCTAGAGTAAGAAATTGAGTTTTCCATTGACTTAATTCCTGGTGGAAGACCTATATCAAAGACCCCCTATAGAATGGTCACTGTGGAGTTATTAGATCTAAAGAAACACCTAGAGGAGTTGAATGACAGAATATTTATTTGACCTAGTGTTTCTCCATGGGGAGCCCCGGTCTTTTTTTCAAAAAGAAATATGGATCCATGAGGCTATGCATTGATTATAGGGAAATCAATGCTATAAAAATAAAGAATAAGTATCTTCTTCCCCAAATTGATGATTTATTTGATCAACTTCATGGAGCTCAATAATTTTCCAAAGGTTAACCTTTGATACATATATCATCAAATATGTGTGAGGAAGTAAGTTATTCTAAAGAAATCATTTTGATCCTGGTATGGGCATTACGAGTTTACAGTGATGCCTTTTGGGATGAAGAATAAATTATCTTTTTTCATAGATTTAATGAATGATTTCTCAAGAATATCTTGATAATTTTTTGTGGTATTCATCGATGATCTCCTAGTATAGTCAAAAATATATGAACTCCTTGAGGATCACTTGTGAATTATTTTGAAAACTCTTATAAGTAAAGAATTATTTAGGATGTTTAGCAAGTGGAAATTCTGGCTCTAGTTAGTTTCTTTTCTTGGTCATATTGTCTCTAGGAATGGAATCCTAGTTGATCCTACAAAGACAAATGCAATACAATATTGGCCCACCCCATGAAACATAACCGAGATACACAGTTTTATTGGCTTAGTAGGTTACTATTAGCATTTTGTTCATAATTTCGCCTGACTGGATAACCAGCTAACCTAGCTCATACATAATAGAGTTAAGTTTGTGTGGACAAAATAGTGTACAGAATTATTCGAAGAATTGGAAAGAGGATTGGTAAAACATCCATTTTTTACTCTTCCATATGTAAGTGATGAATTTGTGATATATAGCGATGCATCAAAGAATGGGTTGGGTTGCATCCTTATGAAAAAATGATAAATTTATTACATATGTATCAAGAACGTTGAAGACCCATGAACGAAATTATCCAACTAATGATCTTGAGTTAGAACTCATAATCTATTCTTTAAAAATATGGATACATTATCTCTACGGAGAAAGAAGTGATATTTATGTGGACCACAAGAGTTTGAAATACATTTTCACACAAAAAGAACTCAACATGAGGAAAAGAAGATCGCTCGATTTACTCAAAGATTACGATTGTTCAATAAATTACCACCCAGGAAAGCTGAATAATGTGGTTGATGAATTAAGAAGGAAGGATCATGGACTTCTGACTCAAATGAGGATTCGGATAGATCCTATATTTTTAGATCTACTAAAGATGGATATGGGAATTGTTAAGGAAGGGAAAACAACTTTTATCCTCCAAATGATTATTAAACCTTCTTCATTAGATATGATAAAAAGCTCTCAATCTGAGGATAAGAATCTACACAAGAAAATTAATGTTGTGAAGGAGGGTAGACTGGCTGACTTTGTGTGTGAAGGACTTCTGAAATTTGGGAAGAGGTTATGTGTTCCATCAGTACCTGAGCTAAAAAGGGATCAATTAGATGATTCTCATAGCTCAAATTTACCTATACACCTGGGTAGTACAAAAATGTATAGAGATCGGAAGGAATATTTTGGGTGGGATAATATGAAGTGGGAAATTTCTGACTACGTGTCAAGGTGTCTAGTTTGTTAACAAGTGAAGGCAGAGAGACAACATCCCAAAGGAGTGATGCAACCTCTACCTATTCCTATGTGGAAGTGGGATAACATTACATTGGATTTTATCACTAGACTACCGGGGTCACCAGGAAGGAACAATGCAATATGGGTAATTGTTGATCATCTCACAAAATTAGCATTATTCATTCTTATAAGAGTGGATTTTCCAATTGAGCTCATGGAAAGATTGTGTATTAATAAAGTTGTAAGACTTCATGGTGAAACTCTATCAATTGTATCGGATCGAGATCCTCGTTTTGTATCAAAATTCTAGAAAAGTCTCCATTGGGATTGAATGTGGAGCTTTGTATGAGTACTTCTTACCACCCCAAAACAGATAGACAGTATGAAAGGACTATTCAAACTCTAGAAGATATGCTGAGGTCATGCTCTCTTGACTTCCTTGGTATGTGGGATCAATACATGACATTGTTGGAATTTTCATACAATAATAGTTTCCATTATAGTATTCAAAATGGCACCATATGAAGCATTATATATAAAGAGATGTTTAACTCTATCTTGTTAGGATGAAGTTGGTGAGAGGAAACTTATAGGCCCAGAACTTATTGAAGAGACCACGACAAAGGTTAAGACAATCCAATCACATATTAAAGCATCCCAAAGTAGGCATAAGAGTTATGCAGACAATTTTTTGAAAGGATTTAGAATTCCAGGTGGGAGAGCATGTCATTCTGAAATTATCTCTATGGAAGGGTGTCTTAAGGTTAGGTAAGAAAGGGAAACTAAGCCCCAGTTATATTGGACCATTTGAAATTCTAGAATGTATCAGAGGAGTAGCTTTCTGTTTATCAATGTCTCCAAATCTCGACAAACTCCATGATGTGTTCCAAGTGTCATTGTTGAATAAATACATGCCAGACCCAATGCATGTACTCTTCTAAGAAGAAATTAAACTGGAACCTAATTTTTCATACTGTGAAAAGCCTATTGGGATTCTTGACACAAGGGAGCAGGTATAGAGAAATTAGAGAGCTCTTCTAGTTAAGGTTCTTTGGAGAAACCAAAATATAGAGGAAGAAACATGGGAACTAGTGGATTTAATGATGAAGAACCACCCACATCTTTTTTGTGGGCTTTATACATAAAATTTCAAGGAAGCAATTTTTGAAGGAGGGAATAATATAACACCCCAAACATTTTATGGTATGATTCTACTAAATACATGCTTTTTATAGAAAATATTTAATCAAGCACTGCGTTCCTTTGAAAAAACACTATGTTATTTAAGAGATAGTCATAACCAAGCAATTAAACGTAAATTTAACACTTCTATGTTTTGAAATTTCAAATAAAGGTCATCTAGATTTGTTACCAGTAAGTCATTTGAAGTCTGATAGAAAAAACTTTATTTTTTAATGAATTGTAACATACCCTTATGAATAGTAATATAAATAGTAATATGACCTTATAAATAGTAAATAATGATAATATTTTATTTTCTTAAGGTAACAAGATAATGAGATCTTAATTAATTTTTCAATGTGATATTAATCTAATTATACCTTTAAAGTTGTTATTTTTTGAATTAACTACAATTTTATTTAAAAATTAAAATAAAAATAATTATAAAATTATTTTCAAAAAATGGAGTCCATTTTTGAATTATACACGTCAAAATATGGTTTGGGTAAATTTTTGGGATTTTTCTAAAATACAATAATTTTTCATGAATAGAAAAAATTTAGATTTGAGTTTTCGGTAGTTTAATGACATCATAATAATGTAATAATTAAATATAAAAATATGGTAGAATTTTTTATAGTAAAATATTCCAAGAGGTGTCCAAAGTGGCTAAAACCATGGGAACATACCAGGGGAAGGCCCATGGTTTTGCAAAAAACCCACTAATGAGGTGTCCTTTTAAATAATAAAAAACTTCCTCTTAATTATTATAAATACCCACTCACCCAATTCGTTTTGTTTCTTTCCAAACTCAATATCCTCAAATATATGGTGGTATTAACTCCCTATGAGTCATCCCAAGGTGTCTTATAACCCCCAAGGAACCAACTTCAAGATCTAGGAGTTACTCTACAGGGTAAGGGAATCCTTCAATCTCTTCTTTTAGTCAACACTTCTTTAATGTTATCTATTTGATTTTCCATACTCATATGTTGGGGTTTGATTTTATGAATTATTATTAATGTACTTTTGGTTTCAATATGACGAGAGACCATTTTTATGTCATCATTTCATTTTATGAAATTTTATGCGACGTCGTTAGGCAGCCGAATTTTATTAAGGGATCTCTCACCTTTTATTTTATTTTCATGTTCATCTTTTTTTTCTCTCCTCACCTAATTTTTCAAAATGAAAATTATAAACTCTTGTATCATCTATATACTAAAATTATTTCATGTGAATGGATGAACGATTATCAATATTCTTACTCCCTTCCTTTTATTTTTATAAATGAAATCAACACCCATGAGAATCCAATTTATAACCTTTGTGGATGATGGATTTTCATTATTCACTTTCTCCTTCAGTACTGGTCATGAAACCATTTTAATGGTTGAACCAAAAACTAATATTTATATTTAATCTCATTATGGTTCTGGAGTCTTTATACACTAATAATATAAAATAACAATACAAAACTAGTTCATTATGAACAAAACGACCATGTTAATCCGAATATTTGTAAAAAAATTTAACTAATGAATCATCATCGTGGTATATAATCCAAAATAATTATAAGATCATTTATATCTCCATAATGAAATTATTAAGATATATTAACAAAATTTTATGTTTATCCACATTTCAAATGAACTTCCATTCATGAGAACAAGTAAAGGAATCATGAAAACCAAGGAATAAAATGCTTCCAAGCAAGAAAATTGAACATCTTAAACCCATAAAAGGGACATGAATGAACCTAATAAGGTTATAATAAATATATTAAATGTATAATAGGTTTAGGAGTTATAAATTAATGAAGCTAAATATTATTATTCAAGCCATTAAAACAAACAAACAACACACTCAAGCAATAGGTAAGGGGTTTCTCATCTCACTTTCAATTATGTGATATTTTCATTGTTCACCACTTATTTATTGTATGTGTTATATGTAGACATACATTTCTTATATAATAACAATATTTTCATTATATTCATGTTATTAAATGATTCATTTGAGGGTTATTAGGTTCTGGTCATATGAGTTGACCGATTACATTATGGTAAGAGACTTTGTCTCAACTACTATTTCGTTGTGGCTAACTTTATATTGTGAATCTAATAATACTTATGTGGTGTACCTACTGCCCATTTAAGATCACATTTAAATTGAAATTATATTTATATTAAATATCAATAATATAATGATATGGATATGTTTTTTTTCTAATCCATTTACCATTTTACATACAATATTTATTTGGAAAATTATTTTAATTATAGAAATATTGATGAATCTATATAGAGTAGTATATACGGATATTGAAAAGGAAAATTTCCCTCATATTAAATCAATTTATAAAGATTTATTTGGACATGAAGTGGTGGGTGGGGCCCACTATATCCCCTCGACGAATTGGTAGGTCTCATGAGACAAATGTTTTTGTGACAAACCCTTCGAGTTTGTTCCAAAAATCAGACGTGTTTCCACCCACAAAACTAAACAATTTTAATAGTATTAAGGTATTATGTGCCCGATACATAATTTAAAATGGAAAAGAATTATCTTTATTCTTTATCAGTTATTACAATTCATTAGGTTTTTATTATGAATAATCTATAGATGCAGTTTTATTCCCAGTTTATTAATGGCATGAGTTTTTAATTTATTCACCACGCCATATTTATTATGTCAAATTTTTTACAATTCATTTATTTTTTATTCATGATTACTCCATTTTTAACCCTTATTGTGCATTTAATATCACCCCTTTCATTGTTTACCTTCAATAGGTGAAAAAAGGAGATCATTTATTAAGTTCTTGTGGATGCAGCTTTTAGTTTTCATTATGTATTGTATTTTGTAAACTTTTCCCACAATTTGAGTAACATATATGTATCTCGATTCTCCAAGACTACTAATATGATCCTTCGTTTGGGATTTTAATTCCTTCTAACCATTCCAATATAATAAGTAATGCACCATCACCGGTCTACACGGGTCGAGGTGTTACACATTTAGAATCTTCTATCCCCTTTAGATTTTAAGAGTAGGTTAATATGTGTTTATGGTTATATGGGAGAGAAAGGTACATTGTAAAACTGATGTGGGATGCATTAAATATTGGTATTGTTCACCATTTAAAAATAAAATGCAGAAACAAAAAATTAAAAACCCCCCGACTCTTCCCTCATCCCCATTAACCATTGGTTTTCACTATTAATTTATATCAACTAAACAAGTGTGTGTGTGTGTGTGTGTGTTGACATCACAGAACAAATCATATGCTTTTTATAATACATGGAGGATTGTGAAGGGGTAATAAAAATTTCACCAAACAATTAAAAAAATATAAACCAACATTATTCTCCAAATTATGGTAAATTTGTTAAATCTACCAGTTATAAAAATATAAGTATTTATCGATAAATAAATGGTGTGTCCAGGGAAAAAATTCACATAATTCGAACATGTATTTTAGTTTATGTTGTCATTTTCACTTTGATTTCCAATATATTTTTATCAATAAATAAATATATATATATATATATATCTGTGAATATATAATTCATGTAGCTATTGTAAGAAAAATTTAAATTGACACCATCAAATATTGTATTTTCACTTTTGGTTGGATACTGGGAGAGGTCTTATAACATGTCATAATAAGATGTATATAATAATCATCTTCCTAGAAAAACTAATTTTAATTTAATTTTCACAGTAATTATATATACATAAACACAAATTCTTCATTGTAACCATATTAAATTAGGTTATATTAAGGTAGAAAAAAGTTGGTATAAACCAATTTCATCTTCCATAAGGTATATATTTTAGAACATCAGAAAATGAATCCAAATATTTTTAATGTTCACCACACTTCTTCAAATAGAGAAGATAAAAATTATTCAAGGGAAAATATATATCAATATCACAGTTTATGTTTGACAATAAAATATTTTTTTTTGGAGAACCTAGAAAAGTAATTCCCTAGGATTACCCTATATTGATTCGCATTTTCAAGGAAGATGGAGGAAAGAGAAGAAGATAAATAGAGATAGTAAAGATGAAGAGTGAGTTTAAGAATTTAATAGGAGAGAGTGATCAGCATAATATGGTTATATTAACATCTTTTAGTCATGGGTAATGGAAACAAATTATTAAAAAAATTATGTTCTATATTTTATAAACCCTCTTTCAAAAGAGAAAAATATTTTTTAAAAAATATGTTTTAAAATTTCAAATCATACTAGAAGAAAAAGAGTCCTTAGAGAAAAATGTATTGAATATCTCTATTTTTATATCATCCAAACTGATCCTTATTGTTTTAATATAATAATTTAAAAAAGAAAATATGATTTTAAATGTTCTTTTTACCTAATTATTAAAATATAAATTTTTATCTGTAAGGGTATTATTTAAAAATTTATTCTTTAAATGATTCAAAACAATCCATAATTTTTATTATTACAATAAAATATAAATATATTTTCCAATGTAATTTTGAAAATAAACTTTATATTTAATTTTTTAGATTTTTTAATTAAGGACCCTAAACTCCTTTGAAAATAATCATTTCATGTCTAAAAATTATATTTTAAAACTAAATCCATTGGTATTTTGTTAAGTCAGTTATTATTTTGAAAATACTTTTATCTTGATGGAAACATTTTCCTTTAAATTATTAAACACTCATGAAAAATGTTTCACATTAATGTACCATGTTTTTAAATGAAAATTTTATTCATGACTTCGGTTTAAAATTTTATCTCCATAAATTTCCATTTTCATCATATAAATAATTTTATTCATTTTTTTATGTTTTATTTATTCTAAAACATATTTTTGAGTTCATATAGACTGACCAAAATTTTATTTTTCACTTGTAAAATTTTTTACATAGATGTTAAGGATTTTAAAATAAATGTTATAATATAATTCTTAAGGACATAAAGGTAAATTATTTTTTTACAAAAAACAATTAGCTGTTGGGTATTATAATTAATGATGATGAATAGGAAGTGGGCCTAATATTGAACAACATTTGTCTATAATTAGAAATATTTTCCCAATATATCATCCAATTTTCCTGGTGAGCATAAGGATTTTCCATGATTTTTTAAACTCAATTAATTTCATTAGATTATTTTTTACTTTTAGAAGGGGGTTATTTATATTTTTAATGGGTTTTTGAAGTTATTTAAATTAAAATTTCAATATTATGTCTTCTCAATGAAATATTTTAAATCATTCCATTTTTGTAAAATTTAATTTAAGAGACAATACTTAATTTTGAACATATTTTTTCTAATGTTTTAATTAGGCTTAATATATTTTACTTTAATAAAATCAATTAATGTTTTTTCAAACATTTCAAAAATTATTTTTCCTAATTTTTTAGCAATATCCTAATAATATTCCCCCTGGTTTTCAAAAATTCTATTCATATGGATTAATGACAAGTATGAGCTATTATGAATACTGGATTACATAGAAAGATTCATCATAGTAATTAAATAGTTTTGTTAATGATCATTTAAATTTGCTAGAATGATTTTAATCATGTAAAATAATATCTTAAATCTCTAAAACTCTATAACTAAAAAGATAATGGTAATATAATGACTTGTTATTTTAATTTGATGTTATAATTGTAATTATTAATTATGGTTCACTTATGTTATAAAATAACTAAAAGAATATGATATTTTTAGAATAAGACCAAATATTGTGGGTCTAGGGCACTCACAAAAAATCCATGTGGGGAATGTTTCTAATGTCACTTGGTGTGCATCTCTCAATGAAAATGTGATCTTAAAAATAAGAGGGGATATAGGGGATGGACATGATTATATATGCGTAGGTTATTATATAAGTAGTGAATATATTATTCTATATTAGGATTTTTGTTCAGAATGTATTGAGACTAACAGGAAGATATCAAGATGACATAGGATAACAAAATTGGTTAGAATTAAAGATTATCTCAATGTATCTGTGGCTTATTAAAGATACATTTATGGTTTATGAGGGAGATGAGGAGATAGTCATTAGAGGATATAAAGATTCTTATTTCGAAATAAATAAAGTTTATTTAAAATTTTAATTGGAATATTTATTCATAATAAATAGAGGGTATGCGTGCTATATGTGATTAAAGAATTATTTTTCACCAATTCTATAATAGTTTCCATCTATGTTAGGACTTATTATGTGGCCATTAAAGTTTTGTGGATACAAAATTTTACCTAGGATCTTGGTATAGTGCTTAATGATATCATTGGTGTTTTTTTATTTTTATTCTTTATATAAATGATTTAATACCCACCAAATTGTCCTTTTAGGATAAATTGTATCATTTTTAAAATTTTGTTGTGTTTTGATGTAAATTTTTAAAATTCCATAATTATGGATTTCTTTTAGTTTTTTATAAATTTGATGTTTTAGGAATATCAATTTTAATATTGATCTAATTGTATGAATATTTTATTGGAATCCTTGGAATGTGGTCTTCATATTATCCAAATTGGAAAATATTGGAATTTATAATATTATGGCCTAAAAATTCACACAAGTTAGAAAAGATGTTTAAAAAAAATTAGACTTCTTTTGTAAATGAGGAATAAACCATCCCACTTATATACAAATGGGAAGATACTTTCTGAAAATTATAGATATATCATATTCACATATTTAAAATGAATATCAAGATTAAATTCAACAATAAATAATGTTAGTGGGAACATTTAAGTAGAGGACGTTGAAGAGTCACTTTATCCAAAATATATCTTTTCAGTAATTCGGGTATAACATTTTCACCATGTGTCAGAAAACTATAAAATTTTGAGTATAGAAAATTGAGATTCATTTTAAAAAAAATTGAAGGATGTCTTCTAATATTATTCTCGGATGAAATCCAAAATATATTAAAAAACTAGTGGACCGAAATTTGATAGAACATTTTCCACCTCTTTTCTGATATATTCTCATCTATACTTCCTATTAAGTGGATTATTAGATTGAGGGAGTGGCGGTATTGAAGTGGATGCGATGGAGAAGAGTGTTATTCAGTAATCTAATCATGACAATAAGGGTTGAATTCGATGTTATACAGGTATGTTAAAATTAGAATTCATTTCCCTTTTGTGTTTGTGCTTTCCATTGTAAACTCGTCTATTATAAATTATTATGGAAAATGTATTCTTGATTGAAAAAGGATTATTTATTTTTAATTTGAACATTTATCTATTTTATTCTAGGTCATTTATAAAATTATGGTATAAAGTTTTAGCCTTTTTTTATAAATTTAATATGGGTAGGTCTCCCCATTTAGAAAAACAATGTTTATTATTTTTGGTTTCTTAGAGGTATTTGGATAATAAAATCACATTCGTTAGTGGATAAACACACAAATTTGAGATCTTAATATGGTTTCTAGGAAATTAATGTTTGTAACATGAGTCTTTAGGTATACATTGGATAATTTAATTTGTATACATTTAAAGACAGTGATGAATGGAGAGTTTGAGGATCAATTCTTGACCACTATTGATTCCTCTAGATCTTTTTCTTATTCCCAATTTCCATTGATTTATAATCTTGGCCTAATATTTCTAGTCTTAATATTATTTTTTATTTTATTATTATTTTAAATAATTTCAAGTTTCAAATTCTAACACTAACTATATCAAAAACAAATTAACAACGTGCTATTTTTACAATTTATCCTACAACCTCCCCATGGAAAAACCTCATGGTCAACTAAGTCATGATATTTTTTGAGGTAATTATTTAATTTGGATACTTTTTAAAAAACATAACATCAATTTTGTTCCATTTACAGGGATTTTTTTTTATGTATCTTTTAATTTTTTTTTATTCCTATAATTTTATCCACTAATTCAAAATAAAAAACAAAAAATGGAATTTCCTTGGGACTAATCTATAACATGATTAAATATAAAAAATTTTAGGACTCTAGTAATGAATAATTTTCAAAATATCACTTCCCTGAAAATTATTTCATGGTATAGGAAACTAATTTCTTGATCCAACAAAATATTTTACTGATTCAACTAAATAGTCAAGAAGTTGGCACAAAATGGAAATTATTTCTATTGAGTTAAAAAATTGAATGATCAAAATAAATATGATGAAATAAAAATTATTATGAAACAAAATATTTATATTGGGAAATCATTTTTCAGTGAAATGAAAAATTATTTCTAATAACATTTTTCAAATTTCATAGAATAAATTATCACTAATTTACACATTTACGATTTTTTTGGAATTCAAAATTAATTGGAAAATTATTAAGATTAATTTTTTCAAAATTAAACACAATATTAAATACATTATTTTGAATATTAATAATCAAAACCATTTATTAAATATTTTTCCAAATAAAAAGAAAAACATGATATATTTATATATATAGAGAATTTAGAGGAACTTAAGTTGTTTTCTACTAATATTCATGATTGTAAACAATATTATTTTAAAAATGTTGATATTTATTTCAAAATAATTGTTGATAATATATTATTTGATATCAAAATATTAATTTTCAAGCTAGAGAACATGGAAATTTATTATGAAACAGAGAAACGAATTAATAAGAAACAAGGATATGTCTTAAATTTTGATCCAATTCCTCATGAGTATTTTTCTAAAACAAATTATTATAATTTTCTCCCTGTATTGATTTAATTCCAATTTTCATTGAGGGTAATGTTTTTTAGATAAAGATGTTGTAAATTTTAAGATATAATAAATAATGGATATTACAATTGAAGAGTAAATTGGTACACATTAAGATATAGGTACTGCCATCTTTCTCAGTAAATAAATAATTTTTCATGTTAAACCTGAAGAGAAATCACATCCTTGTAGTAATGTTTAATAATCATTAGAGGTTAATTATTTTGAATAATGTTTTTGGAAGTTTTGTTTATATTTTTTTCACAATTCTGTTATATTTTCTAAACCACATAGTCACAAAGTGGAACATGAAGAGAATATATCATTTGGAGATTCATTATTTTTTCGAGTTGAATAATGAAATAGAAATTTCATTTTGGTGGTTTATAATTAAGAAACCTCATTTTTCTTCAGATTTAGGATGACTATATAGAACTTCCAAACAAGGGGTAGTGAAATCCTAGCACCCACTTGGGTGTTCAATCAATGTATCTTCTCTCTTCCCCTTCTTTTTATTTTTATTTAATTTATTTAAATAAAATATTAGTTCTTTTTTTCTTTTTTTCTTATAGGATCCCATGTTTTAGCATTTAAAAGGCTAGCTCGTGGATAATGATACAAAATAGAAGTCATATTCTTTATTTCCCTCCCATTAATTTTTTTTTTCATTATTTATGGGAACATAATTTTCTACCATGAAAATTTTATACTCTGGGGAAATTGATCAAAATGAGTTTGGAGGGAGGAGTACACTAAAAATATTAGGATTTTATATTATTGATATTCAATTTTTTGATATTCTATTTTAATTTTTTGAGTGTTTATGTTTTTTTATTTGTTCAAATTTTTGTGTATTTTTGATACATTGGATCAAAAAGTATTATATTTGTCATTTTTTAAAACCATTTAAATCATTGATCTATGTTACACTATGATACTAAACATAATTTAATGCTAATAATTAATTTTTTTTCATATTTAAAACATTGAAAATATCATGGAAAGACCTTTGATTTTTTAATCTCATGCCACATATCATTGTCTTTATCTTCTAAAACCCATTATTATGAGGCTGATAAAACCTTCTAGAGATTTTCTTTATATTCACCACATTTATTAAGATAACAGATCTAAGTTTGCTTTACCAATAATTTTATTTAATTTTATAAAAACGTGATGGTTGTGGTAATTTTTCTTTATGTTATTGAGGCAAATTATTTGATTTGAAATGCCTATTTTTAAGAGAATGCATTGTTATTTTTTACTGCACTATAAATTTCATTATAATATACCCCAGTATTTATGAACAACCCTTTAATATACCCACATTATAATCCAATTTTCCCTATGAATCGTGATTTTAAATTGAACATGAATGATCAAGTTAGACATAACTGTTATGGAACATATCATGTGTTATGAAATATTGTTTTTTTCTAATTTAGGTGGAAACTGTAATTATGAATAGTTTTTTTTCAACAAGGAAAATACTTTACAGAATTATGTGTATATATAAAGATTTATGATAAAAGGGAGTTGTTCCTTTCTATATCTTCCGAATAAATAATTTTGTTCCTAACTGGAGTGTTAAAAAAATAAGTGAAGATAAATTTCTTATCCATTGATGAAATAATGATGGTGTGGGATGAAAAATTCATTTTCAAAAATTATTAGTCATTATATTATTCAAATGGGTGTTAGGATATGACTATACATGAATAGAGGTTTTAATCATACAATCTTTCTTCAATAATGAGCCAAACCATATCATTATGCCTTATAATTTTTGACATCAGAAAACTGCGAATCTTCACATCCAAAAAAATAATAAGAGAACATAATGGATAATATTATTTGACTCAATTTGTTTGACATTTATAAATTTTTCAAGCCTATGGATACCTTTACATTTATACAGTAAAGGAGAAAATTTCTTAAAATCAAAATAATGTGATGAGAGAAAAAAGGTGAGGTAGGAATATATGTTCATAGAAGAATAAAATATATAGTAATGAAATAAATATAAATAATGGATAATTGTGAATTTAATATACTCATGTGGCTAGATAATTTTGGTTCCTTTATTTCAATTATGTGAATTTCAAAGACATGAGTTTTTAATTTTAATTGGAAATTAATTTTGAGTGCTCACTTGTCTAGGAGAACAAGTGTTAAGTGTGATGTAATTGATATATTTCATATTTTTATAACATTTATTTCATATAAAAAGGATTAAATACCCCCCACCACACACCTCCCAAATTGTATTTTTATGATAAAAAGCATCATTTATTGATTTTTGATGAGTTTTGAGCTAAATTTGGAACATTCCCCGATTCTAGAATGTTATAGTTTTGTATCCCATTGTTTTTTTATCATAACTACCTAAATACTAATCCAAATTTATAAAATAAATTTTTATGCACACTTGTTTTGTGGGATCCTTTTCATCCAACTATGATAACTGATAAATTAACAATTTTAAAGCCTAAAAAATCACTAAATGTGGACAGAGCAATTTATTTAAAACATTGATACACATTTAATAAATTGATAATAAAATGAACCAAAGGTTCCCAAATGGGGTGATTCTTACTTTAAATTACATTGGACAAAGATAAATATCTCCAAATTGAATACCTAGATTAAATACACTCATTAACATTCTTAGTCGGAATATGAAATTGGATGAATATGAAGAGTCACTTCATCCCAAAAATGTTTTTTCTGAAATATTTTGTTTCACCAAATGTGAAAAAGATCTCAATATTTGTCAGTGAAAATATAATAATTGTTCAAATAAATGTTTGAAATATTTTTTCTAATATTTTTTCCAAAAATAGGCCTAAAATTTCTCCAACTTACGATGCACATAAATGGGACAACATATTTTCAACCTTTTCCAATATATTATCAACTCAAATTCAATTTTAGAGGATGTTTTGATTTAGGTAGTGAGATATTCTATATAGGGTATACTTAATAGTATGAGTATTACAGTAATTAATCAGGTCATAAAATGTTAAACTCCAATTAGTAGTTACTAGTGAATATTAAAAGGCATTTCCCATTTGATTTTATTATTTTAATTGTAATCACTTCACTTTTGAATTATTATAAAAAAATTCTTTCTTGGAAAATTTTTATATATCTCTTTAGTGAGATTTTATAAAAAAAATATGGATTGTGTATCAACTATTTATAGTATAATAGTTACCATTTTATTTCAAATTTTTTTATGTGAAGTATCCTTATTGAGCACATCAAGATAAATTAGTTTTAGTTTCTCATAAGTCCTTGGAAAATTAATCCTAATCATAGGTGGATAAACACCAGTATTTTAAGAATTGATCTGGTTTATATGAAATTTATGGGTATACCTTAAGTGTTTTAGGTATACATTGGATAATTTAATTGGAATAAATTAGTGGTCAATGTTGAAGGGAGTGTCTAAGGATCAATGATTTCACAATTTTATATCCTTTATCTTATATTTTCAGTCCATAATACTTGTAATTTCTAATATAAAACAAATATTTATAGTCTTAATATGATTTTTATTTTTTAATTGTTTTTTTATAATTAAAAAACCAAAATTTTAAAACAAAATTTAACAAAAAATATTAAACATTGATAATTTAAAAACATATCATGCTAGATTCACAAATAGAAAATTTGGTTACATCCACACTTTTTATTTCTAGGGTTCGGAAAAATATGGTCATAGGTGGACTATAGCCTTGATTTTTGAAAACTATGGCTATCGGCCAACATTTAAACACGGTTATACACAATTGTGGTGATATGTTTTGAGGGAAGACCCAAAAAACATAAGATATTAGTAGGAATGGGATACCTACATTGTTTACTCATGGAAACAGTTTAAACTATGGTTATAGATGGCTATTTACATGAATTGAAACTGTGACTATAGCTACATATGGACGCTATTTACATCAAGGTAATAGGATTTTTAAATGATTATTAATTATAATTACATATAATTATTCATAAATTTATATGTATATATATAAATATATATACATATAATATTAATTATCATAGTGGTACATTTTTAGAAGAATATAGTGGTGGTCACAGGATCAAACCTCAATGGGAGAATTTATTTTTGAAGTCTATCACCATGGTTTCAGACCGTGTTCATAGCCTCATATTTCAAAAGTTCCAAAATGAGGCTATAGCCGCATATCTACATGGTTTAAACCATAGGAATAACCAAATATGGATGCAGTATTAACCATTGATATAGTTCAGACCATATTTGAATGTCCATACCACCCACTGTTTAGAAAACTATGGTCATAGGATAAAACCATGGTTTTGGACCCTATTGTCATGGGTTTCAACTAAGGAAATAGTCTTATTTTGTAGTTATTATTCTCTTAAAAAAACATGTGTCCAGCACAATGATTAATTTTTTAGGGGAAATTATTCTCAAAGGTAACACAGTTGAACCCACATCATCACCTAGTAGAAAAAATACCATTACATTATACCATGATAGTATATTTGTGGTGACACATTCCAATAATTCATGATCTTATTAATAGTTGAAGCATGTACAATGGACGTATCATCTATTGGAGTATTTTTCAAAGAGAATTCAGGTCATTGTAATCCAAGTTTTCATATAGGATAATGTGGAAGTCATGTTGACTAATCCAAATTTTATTAGATGCAATAATATCACGTGAGATCAAAATACCAAAATTCATTAATTGTCGGCTCTAGTGTATTTGGGAGTCTATTAGTGTTGGTTCCCTATAAAAAAACTACTTTGTACTTTATATTACTAGTAATATTAAAAATATTTAATATTAAAAATATTTTATCTCATATAGATTGATCTTATACATAAATTTAATGTGATAATGTTCTTGAATATTATTCACATATAATGGTCATAGTAGTTCTCATCTATGATCAGAACCTTTATGTTCTTTGTTGTTTTATATTTTTCTTGTGTACTATGGTCAAGAAAAAAAATTATATGAAGGGAGAAATAATATTTTTGAATGTCATGTGATTGATACTAATATGTGAATGAGACTTCATCTCATGAAGTACAGACAAATTAATTTTCTTGATGGGAGATTATAAGTTTTAACCTTCCAGTAGAAATTCCACATGATTATGGTTTATTGGATATTCCGATATGAATTTGTGTGTAAGGATCCTTAAATGAGTGATTATTATTAATAGATGTCTTGATCTCACAAAAAACACAATATTTCATTTCTCCCTTTCTGCTAAAGTAAGTTGATATCTCATTAAATTTGATTGAAATGGAACAATCAAACTAAAATTCCAATACCATCGTTATTGAATTCTTCATCATAGGAATTCAAAGTATTATATATTTATCACATAGGTTGATGTCATTTGAATAAAAACTATATGATTAATGATATTGAAATTAATGGTAATATTACATAGTGACCACTCATCTATGGTTGTTTTCATTGTAATATTAATTTTTCCCTCTATGGGTACCTTACCATGTTGCAAAAAGATAATATTAGACATTTTGAAATCTTTCCTTATACGATTGAGGAATATTCCTGTAGAGTTACACATTTATAATATCCATCTATTGTAGTAAAATTCTATTGAAATTTATGAATTGTAATCAAAAATATTTTAATGCCTAAGCACTACTATTTATTTATGATTTATAAATCACAAATATTATGTCCTAATATTAATCTGAGTTGCATATAAAATTTATATATATTTTTAAGACAATGAAAATGATATTTATTCACTAAATTGAATGGGTAATATTTATATATTATTTCACGTTTATTAAATATCGATGAAGGTGGATGGGAAAATAATGGTCTGTAATTTAAATGATATTACAAAAAATATCATTTAATTATTAAATGAAGTGGGTTTTAATTAAATTACAGATTATTTTTTGAAAAATTTCAAATGTTATGACATTCTTGTAATAATAATAATTTATTAATATTATTTTTACAAATTATGGGGAATGTATTGTATATTTTACTATGAATGACCATTATGAAACTATAAAAAATAATCCCTAGATATATATATATATATATATATATATATATATTCTCATCATTTATCCCTTTGTAGGGGAGAATTCATTTGTGGTTGTGCACAAGATCCTCTCCTAGATAATTCTCTCAAATAATTGCATATCTAGGGTATCTCAAATTATTTAGAGAATTAATACACCTCCTAAATACTTAAAAAGAATGATAGTGAGAGAAATATGATCCTTAAAAACAAAAGGATTATGGTGTGATTCATATGAGCAATTCAAGGTGACTGGATCTCCATTTATAGCACCCACAGTTTTATAGGAATCATTCATTGTTTAAGGATAATATGTGGATCATTGATATAGAGATTTTATTTTTGATCTATGAAAAAATGATGGTATAACTCAAAGGTTTTTTGATTAATCAAATTCTACATTGATGAAAGATCTAAGGACTAGTATATTTTATTGTTATTAAATTGACAATAAATTTATTGGGAAATATTCTATGGTATTTTTTCTGGGATTATCTATCCCTTTCATTGGTTAATTTCATTAGAAATGATATTTATTTGTCATATTATTACATATTATTCATTTAATCCAATAAAATCTATGTTTATAGTGGGCCCAAATAGTGACTTTTATACACTAAAAATTTTCAGTTTTCACCCCTAATTTAACCTAATTTATTTCATAGTTGTTTTTATTGGATATATATAATTTCATGATTTTATGAAGATTCATAGTTCCTCATATGGAAAATATAGCTACGATCTATTTCAATTCCAACATAGACATTTCTTTTTAATCTATAAAGAAGAAATATAAAAGTGTATTAGAAATTAAAGAATAATTATGTTAATAAATCAGAAACACCATAATTTGAAGGTATTCGAAGTTATATTTGTTTTGAGAAATCTATCAATACACATCCTAATAAATAATCATGTTCATATATTGAAGAGAATAGATCCAGTGAATCAGATAAAAAAATATACTATGTGGTTTCAGATTATATAAAGAATGATCATTGTGAATTTTTTACTTATATATTTGGTCCTAAATGAAACTAGATGATTATAATGCACTATAAGTAAGAAAAAAAGTCTATGAAAAAAATAGTTTATCAGTTGTCTAAGTGACACAATCAAAAAAATAATGAAATCTAATCAATAATTTATTTTATTATTTTAACAAATATATCCCATAGTTTAGGAACAATTATATAAATATAATTAAGAGAAATTTGAAATTAAAAAAATATATTAAAAAGGATAAATTCACTAGAATAAACTCATAAATAAAAAATTGGTACCATGATTTATTAGATGGAGAAAAAAATATAACAGGGTTAAGGTTCTTGATAATTTTCTATATAAAATGTGTAATTAGCATGAATAGAAGATTCAGAAAATGAAGACATAATGGGAAGATAAATTGGAATAAGTTTTGGATGATAAACGTTCCCTGAACATAATTTTTCTTAATATAGAATTCAAATTGAAAAATCAATAAGTGAAAATATATGAGACTTCCCAATATATTTAGAAAACAATAATATCAATCATAAAATTTTCTAATTAATCACGACTTCTAGATAACCCATTCCATTAGTAGTGGGTTCTTGACATCATCCAATGATCTATATAATAAAACATTATAGTAAAAGATAACCCTTTTCTTAGAATCTACTATTTTACTACAGTTATCCCATCTTCTAGTATAGTATCCAAAAGGAGCATTGGAAAAAAATGGGTGAATGTAAATGATGATAAATCCACCATATCTTCAAAAGTGGTCTAGATAAGTGAATGAATTATATATCCCTCAAGTAATCTAAAAACAAGAGGGTTATTGCCCAAAAATAGTAGGGTTTAAAATAAATCCATGAAAAAACAAAGTGTAATAGATCATGATTTTTTACATATTCCATAAGTTGTGGAAGGTTTAGACACAAGTGCATTTAATTTGGTAATATTTTTTCAATAACTATTGGATAAAGATTTTTTTCACTATGGGGGACACGATCATATGAAAATAAAATTTGTTGTTCATAAGAGAAGTAAATATAATAAAAAAATCGGTCATGTAAGAACAAATTTCCATTCTATATAAAATTCCATATAAATTTAAAAAATTCGGTCATAATTATAAAGAGTGGTGGTATATATAAACCAACAACAATTTAATGGATGAGGTGAATAGATTCCACAATAAATTCAAAAGAAAATAGGAAATGAATCTATGTATTCCTTGGGGTATAAGTAGAAAAAGACTATCAGGAATTCTATCAAGAAATATACACCCAATAATAATGAAGATATTTAATTCAAAACCAAGTAGATATGATTTTATTATTAAATAACATGCCACATCATGAACAATTTCAAACTGACCATGGAAATTGTGGTGGAAATAAGTAAGATTAGAAAAATATAATAATCAATACAATTAATGAATAATAAGATTTTAGTTAAATAAATCCATGAAAAAGAACATCAAATTCAAGATTGGTTTTCTAAAAAAGGTAACCCAAATATTTTTGAAGTGTTTTATAGAAGGTAAAAAAATATCTAGTAACAAAGCTAATAATTTTATGAAATGACTTCATGGGAACAAGGAATTTTTTAAGAATTAATTTAAATCAATAGTGAATATTGATATAAAAATTTTTGGTCTTATGAAGGATTATATGCAAAATAATAAGGCTTAAAATGTTAAAAACTAATACATAAACATATCAATAACATAAATGGATTTTGATAAAAAAATTATAGTTATCACTAGTAAATAAATCTGCCTTTATAGAAAATGCGAATAAACATATTCCTTATTATAATATATCTAAGAATTATAATAATTTAGTTCTACCAAAAGAAATTATTATTTTTTAATAATTTAGAGTGAAACTATAAAGTTTTCACACATATCAATACATGAATTCAAAAAAAATCATGTTGAGAAACAACTCTTATACGAGTTCCCCTAATAGAGAGGAAATTGAAAAACCACCGTATTCTGATGTGTATATATATATATTTTTTAGAAAAAGTAAATTGAAGGTGAGCCATATATTTCAAAGAATACCTCATGAAATAAATTGTGTGGAAATTATACACCATCTAGAAAGATATCCATCATGGAGTATTTTGACTGAAATATTATTTATTACCCACAACACAATAATTGATATTATAATGTTCTTATAGGTATTTTTAGAAAAATATACACGGTGGAGATGTATATATTTCATCCCTTGATGAGAACATATAATAATAACCTATATTTATCTATATATTAATTATTATCTCAAAAATATATGTTATTCAAGTAATTTTTGTATACAATGATCCAAATATTGAGACAATTGAAATTGCAGTTTATTAATAATGATTAATGTTGATTCTATTCTTCTACCATTATTTTTAAAATAAATTTTAGAAAATAATGTGGTGGTACTGATCATTTGATGAAAAAAAACTAAATTGAAAAGGAAAATAACATGACTATGAACTAAATGACTTATATTTATTTTTTGAAGTGTATACAGGATATTAATTAAAAAATATATTTAAGAAAAACCCATAAAAATTTTAATCAGTTGATATAAAATTTATAAGAGTTTACTAATATTGTATAAGTTAATAACATTTATTTTCGACATTGATATTTTCATACATATTCATAAGATTTTATTAATTAATGAAACATTTCTATGTGAAAGTGGATAATTCCATCCCTCTCTCATGAAGATCAATTTTTTATTTCCCTTAAGAGGTATCTCAAAAGAACGTAAGGAATATTAAGTAAGAGAATATGAAAATTTAAGTATTGAAAGAATGAGATATGGATAACCAACCCTTATCCTTAACCCTTTTCATTTATTTACAATAAAAATGGAGTAATAACATTGAATTATTTGTTGACTTGGGTATTGACATTAAATACAAAGGTGGTGTTTAAAGAAACAAAATAGATTGAATATGTTGAGGTTGTATTTTTTTGTCAAAACATTTATGGGATAAAAATTCAATTAATTATGAAATTGGGCAATGTGGGTGATCCAAATGAACATACCCATGGTTGATAAAGAGTAACAAGGAATATGGATATTTAAAAAATAATATATTTATAACATAATTTCAAATATCAAAAAAGTTAGAAAAGAATTTTCATGTTAAAGAGATGTTTTTTGTAAGTATGTTATACATTAGAATCTTATTGAGTATATATTAAGGGTAAAAATATCCATTTTTGATGATGAATAATTATTCCAAATACATTACTTACTATTTTTTCAAAACATCAATAAAATATATTTAATTAATTATTTTTCAATAGGAAATAACTAAATATTATGTATTGTAAAAAACATATGTTGCATGTGCAGTACAAATAAGAAAAATATAAATCCTAAGCCTCTTGATTAGCCAAAACCCTAAGTTGAAATGTCCAACATCAATGGAAATTCTAGTGATAGCATACCTGGAGGACTGGAGGACCAACATGGGCACCGCTGACATGAGATAAGTATGAGCTAGGAACTATGTGGTTCTTTGTAGTAAAGGATCTACTATCTAATAATTTGAAATAAATGATAGGTATTTTGAATGTATTTCCCAATTGGGATGAAAAAAATACATGGTCATTTCCCATCATTTAAATCATGGATGCTTAAAAGGTGATACAACATCTGTAAAGTTGTATTCTACCTCATAGTATGGTTTAAATGGGGTGTTCACACCATGGTTACTAGTTTTTCACCACTTATGTGAGTGTGACACTATGTATCCAACAATTGTGTCAACCACCATGGGCGGTTCATGCAATTCCCATTGGTAAAATTCTATAACTACATGAGTAAATCACTATAAATGAAGTGATTGTGTTTATTAGAAATATAAAAATAATGTTGGATGTTTGAAACTGGTGATTTTAATTTTTTTCGTGATAAGTATCGCAACATTAGGAATCAGTGGAGAAAATAATTTAGCAATGAAACTAAATGAAACATAATTTAAATATTAACCCCAATATATTGATAAATCCATTTTATATATGTTTTTTGAGTTTCTAAAGGATAGACCATATTGGAATTCAATGATGTTTTGGTGATCATTCAATGTAATAAAATCATATAAATTTGAATTACATGATCCATGTAGGGTTTAGAGGATATTTACATTATCAGATGAGCTCTATGTTGTTTTATCAAGTATATATAAGAACATGTTATCCATGAAATTAGAACACATAGTCCATCGTGTAGTAGTAGTATTATATTTTCATTAGAGAGATCGTCCATGAAAAGAGTAAGATGATATAATAAGATTAAAGTGGATTGTAGCAAAGTGAATGAAATGTATTTTTTAAATTTGATTTCTAATTATATATAAGAAAATGGGTAATATAGAGATTCATGAAAAATAGGGAAGCTAAATTTTTCGATAATTTTATCTAAGCATAGTAAAAAATATTTTATACTTGATAGGAGAATTTGGACATGTTTGTAAACATTTCCGATTGTGTTTTTTTGTGTCCAAGAAAAGACTGCTTATAAATTTTATTTTTAATCATAATGAGGTTAGTGCTTAATCAATATTATTAAAATCCCTATTTCATCATTATCATGTTTCTATAAAAAAATAATAGTGGATGAAATTTTTCAGATGGATAACTTTGTATTCGCACCGAGATTCATTATGTTATATGTAATCATTTCAAAAACAGTTCGTTTAAATGATCTTATGTGATGTTTTATGGTGCGAAAATTATGAAATTCATTATTATTACATTAATACAATTCCAAAATCATGAGTTATGTGAAGGGAATATAGTGATCAATTTCTATATGGAGATAATATAGTGAACCGAGAGTTAAATGAAGTACATGAAATGAATTATGTTTAAACGAAAGAAAATATGTGAACTAGGGTTTGTGAACATATTTTTTGAGAATAAATTCAAGAAGTATTTATTTAAAAATGGTAGATGTGTATTGAATTCCACATTTCTTGGTAGTGATAATAAATTTATAGAAATCAGTTTTGAAAACTATTACTTCATAAAATCAGTTACACAAAACTGTATTGAAAAGGGAAAAAATAATAGATTTAAATAATTTAAAATATCAAATTGAGAATAAACATAAGTTATTTAGTTTTTTAGTTAGCGAGTGGTAATAATATACTATTTTATTGTGTCTATAACATATATGTTGAAGTTATTGAATGTTCAGAAATATGGATGTCAAAGAATTGGACATTACAAACCAAGGAAAACTATCCATTTCATATATTAGATTTAAAAGTTAGGTTATATGTGTTGAGAATAATCAAAAGTATAATATTTTGATTATACTGTGAAATAAATCCAATGTTATATATTTTAATTTTTTCAGAAGATTACTTCGCCAACTTTAATAGAGTTAATATTTTTCATCAACTAACCTGAAAATTTCTATAGTTCAAGAATACAATTGTAAATTGATAGAGACACATCCCAATTTAGAAGGAATGTTTTTTTATAGTTTTCTAATAAAAATATTTATAAATTGGTGGGTACCATTATAATCTATTCCAATTCATGTAAATTAATAGTTAGTGGATTTCAGAGAGATTGAACCCTTGTAGGAGATAGTATGGAGAACACTTTATTTTTGAAATATTGTTAATATTTTGGATGTGTTTTCAACTATTCCCAACAAACATGTAATTTATAATTTATTCTCATAAATTATATGTTACATAAACATGACCCCAACATAGAAAGGACATATTAAACCACCTTTGGGGGAAAACCTTGTAAAACTATAGTATGTTGTGCTTCATTTACTTTCAATCATGAATTTTTTATTATTGTTTTTTATATCATACAATATTTTATTCATCCTAAAAGTTTCATAGGTTTGAACATAAAATGGAGATGAAATAAAATTTAATATAATCCAATAAAACATTTCAACCCAAATTCACCCCCCTCTCAATGTGGTTCCATGATCCACTATGAATTTCATAATATAACATTCCTTTAATGGTATATGCTAAAACATTACACTAAGAATTAAATTCATATATGATACCAAAAAAATGGATCTATATAAAAACATATTCTTTCTTATGGTCATCATACACTATAATACCTCTATCCCACAATAATTTAAATTCTTCAATATGTGAATCTAAATAAATTTGAATATCATTATGAGACAATTATAGTACAAAATTATGTAATGAAATCTTAAAGTACTTGTACTTCATTCATAACCAGGGTAATAATTTACATTTATCATCATAATCATCCAAGTGTAATAAGTTTTTCTCTATATAACATGGTGAATAATGAAATCCATAAATAATTTAAATTAAAAGTTTCATAACTAATTCCCAGATTTAGAATACATATTGTCAATGGTCATCTATTTTGGATCATATTCTTGTTGTGAAATATTTCCATCATAATTTCTACAATTATCATGCCATGTCATCTAATTTATAGGATCTCAACATTCATAAATTCCTACAAACCTAAGAATGACTCAAAATTACCACAAAACATTCCGAAAAAATGATTTATTTTTCATTTATTAAGATTCATCACAATTGGGATATTTCTAAATATATTATACTTTTGTCAAAATAATATGATGTCAGTGATTAATCATGTATTATTTCATAGATCAAACCCGTGAATAATAACATTCATTTATTTTGGAACACTCATAAAGGAATCCCATTCTTATCGGAAAAAATATAATTCAATTGTGAATAAAAATATGTGAAACATATATCACTCCATTAATTACCCATGTATAGGTTATGTGGTTTTTGTATTGATGGTAGAATTGTACATTTTACATAACCATTTAAAATTAAAATATTAGATTTTTTATACATTTTCCTAGACATTTTTAGACAATATCTAAGTTAATATTCATGTGACATCCCTATTTCCTAAATATGATATACAACATTGTAAACACTTATACATATATATTTTTAAAATGTATTTTCATTCAACATTCAAGATAAATGTACTTATTATCTTTATTTATTAAATAATTTACAAGTCCAATCAATTTAGTAAAAATTGAAATGTCATTCCTCAAATAATTGGCCATACAATTTTTTATCTTTTGATTTTTGATTCATATTAATTCTATTTAATTCAATAAAACATAAAAAATAATTGAAAAATATCATACATATTTATATATAATTATAAATAATCATATATGTATATATTCAGAATAAAACATATTTTAAATAATTATATAAATTATATATATACACACACATCTATGTGTGTGGGTGTCTGTAAATATGGACGATGATTGTGTGTGTGTTAGAAACGTGGTATAGAGTTATATATAAAAATATATTTAATTTTACAACTCCCCAACACTAAAATGATTCCTAGTCAAATAGTAAAGATGATAGTGGCCCCTAAAACTCACCTCCAACATGAAGTGGGTTAGAGACTAGCACCGTAAATCTCATATAGAAGTAATTGTCCCTAAAAATCCTTAGAACATAAGAAAAACCCACCAATAAACCATAAAAATATAAATAAAACCAACCCACTATGCATGTAAATGTATTATAGAAATAGGGTTTCTAAAATAAAAATCAGAAATACCACTCTTGCGGTAATTACCCAAAAATTACCAATGATCCCCATGAGACATTATATTAAATCTTGACCACCAACTACCTCATTGAAACATATGAATACATATATATGTGTGTGTGTGAGATAACACAAGTATACATGGTAGGGTTATAATTAAAATATCTGAGGTAATTGTGAAAGAAGCAAACTAATGCCTTGGTAAATAAGTTGTTAAACCAAATCATCACTTATTCTAAGTAAACTACCACCCATTCTCACCAAGTACCACCATCCAAGCATAAAAAATAAAATACAGTAACATAGTATCAAAATAATATATCAAGAACATTCCCCACAACTACTTCCAAATTTAAGTAGATACTCTCATGCCCTAATAGTTTATATCATTTAATTTAATCTCATATGTGGCCACATATCCATCTCCACTACTGCAAAACCACCACCATAACCACATATCCACAATAACATGTTGTTGGAGTAATAAAAATATGAAGTACATCAATCTTGTAACATCATCCTTCCATCTAAGTCCCCAATAATTAATCCAAATCACTTCCATAGACCATGCCAACCAGTATATATATACTGAAACCTCAATATATTATATCTTGTATACAAGTACCAATACAAAAGCATAAAATATCATACTACATCAATAGGGGAAGTGTGGAAGATGGTGTAGTCATCAATTTGTTCCCTCTATAACCTAGATGTCGGGGAAAACACTAAAAACACAAAACCATATGGGTGTTGGTAATGTTATGAATAACAAGAATTAATGTGTAGGAAATAGAAACAAAATAAAAATTATATACCTAATTATTCACACAAGACTAACATCAAGGTTAACTCAAGAAAAATATCATTAATTACAATGGTCAGCTACAATCACTTTAACCCTTCCACTTCACTCCAACTAATTGTTTCAACAACTAGCCATAACTCAACCAAACAACATCATCAAATCACTATAAACTCACATTAATCAAGAATTGTAATTTATCAAACAATTATAAATTTTTATATTGACATTACTAATATTGTTATATTTATAATTATATTACTTTTATCTATAGAAACTCTTAGTTTATTAGACCATGCCTAATTTCATTCATTTATAGTTTATAGCACCCATCTCATGCCCCATATTTCATTAACCACCAACCACTCATCAACTTTTTCCCATTACACATTTATAATTCAATTATTTTGACCATAATTCATATTACCAAGAAACTAAAACACAACAAAACCAACTTCTCAAAAAAACACATCAACAACCATACAAACCAATCCAACAACCACCATAACAAACCACTATAACCATAGTATCAAGTAATTAATATTAATATAAACCATTCAAAAATATCAAAAAACAATCATAATCACCTTCATTGTTTACCACAAAAGACACATCACACCATCACCCAAAAATAACCACCAAAAATCATTAAAAAGAACAATTTTAACTAAAAAAAGAATAGTCACACTAGGAAGACAAAAAATAATGATAAATTCATTGAATCATTTCACTAAACATACCTCCATTAATCATGCTTCTATATTATTTTATAATTTTTTGAAAATAAAAATAAAAAATACTATGGATTCACATTAATCAAATTTATTCCATATTTAAGAATACCCAGTTATGAATGGTGAATGTAATATCAATGATATCAAAAAAAATTCAATACAATAAAACATCTCAATAAACTATATTTATAGTACTAGGGAAAAAAATTCAATCATGATTCGATTATATTATTATAGTTTTATTCATAAAGAAATTTTTTATTAATTCCCGATTAAAATTTTTTATTTTCAGAATATTAAATTTCATATTCATTTATAAGAATCATAAAAAATAAAAATGATTAATGATAATATAGTAATAATATTTGTATTTCATCTAAGCAACAACTTAGTCTCCTAAGATATACATAAATCATATATTAGTCAATTTACCTTTTTTTAGTTTTTTAGATTAGTTCATTATCTTTCATAGGTTAATACTAAACACATATCCATAAAAACATAAGAATTATAATCACACTATCAAATAAATAAAAGAACATATGTTTTGAATCACTTAACTCAACTGGTGCTTTAACAATAACCATAAAATAATTAGTAAAAAAATATGATCAACATCCAGTGCACTTATAATGGTCTACCACGAAGCCTATACATGACCATCCCTTAAAAAGACCATTAATAATATTCCCCAAAAATTAAACCAATGCCACTAAAAAACATAATTAAGAGAAATTAATAAGGGAACAATGAAGGAAAATAGGTGATGAAATAACTTTGAAGTATGAGATACAAGTTTATTTAAGTAAATATATTTTTAAAAGGTATTAAAATTTATATTAAACATCTAGAAACATGAGATCATGACATAGTTGATGGGGTCACGCTCCAATAGTGGTTTGATATAGAAATCAGTCCATGATCCTCCCCATGTTTTAGAGAGAAATCCATTTAATTTTGATAAAACAAAGGAAGGTTATAGTGGAACAAATAAATTCATTTCATAATTCTTGATTATTCATGGGTTACAATGTGATACTTAACATAAAAAACAAACCCGATAACACTATGAACCAAGATCATGGTAAAATGAAACCGCCGTATTGAAATGATCCCAAAAATGGAAGAACCAAAGAATCATATATCCAAATACACCATTATGTAATTCCCATCCCTATAATATAATGTAACTCTTGTAATATTAACAAACAATTACCCTAAGACTATTCATGTTGAAAGAAAAAAAATAATGGTGCGACCGACAAATCTCATCAAACTAGAGGCACACCAAAATCTCATATCCCAATGAAGAGACTCAGTTTTTTCCTTGTATGAATTTAATATATATATATATATATATATATTTATATTTATATTTACTCAACATCAAGAGATGATATGGTATGTGAATTAATGCCCCGGTGTTGTTGGAATTATTTTTATAAAAATATAAAATATATTTTATATTACATTATCATGGTTTTATAATGATAATTGGATATCTCTTAAATAAAATCTTTAATCAGAAATATGAGACCATAGTTAACTCTGGAATGCGATTTTTTACTGAGATGTGACATAAATTGATTCGGAATAGTGATTTTGAAAATAACAACTGTTGGACGTTACTCCTAGTCAAAATAAATAATTAAATTTATTTATTTTAATTAAATTAGACTAATATAAATTCCTATAAATCCAAATTTCTGGTGAATCCTACAAGGTTATCCATATAAACCCTAGGTGGATCAAGTGATGTTCTTCCCACTCTTAATTCATTGATTGAATTGAGATGACATCCGAACTCTAGATTAAAGAAGATCGAATTAAAGTTAATGCAACAAATCCTCCCAATCATTGGAATGAATATTCATTGATGAAAGATGATCTAATATCAATGTGTGTCTATTAATTTGTGGGATCATCCTCATTTGATTATATTTTTTAGCATGTTCAATCCCTTTCGTTGATCTTCACTAATTTTAGACAATTTCAATATCCCACATTTTCAAATTTAATTGATTATTTAATTGTTTTATATCCCCATATATCCCTATTAATTATCTTTTGACATGAATGCTTGGAAATGATTACTAATACAATGTTTTTGTTTTTGTTATCCAAAAATAATTTCTTGTTTGTCATCATTAGAGAAATGGATCCCAATTTGATTTTTTCGGACATGACCAATACCAATCAGAACACCAGATTCCAGATGGTGTCACAAGTGATGAACCAATCAGACATTGGGGAAGGATTAGGGGGTGAATCATGGCATAATGTGTAATATGATTCTTGGATATATCAGTCATGTTAATGGAGACATACAGGGAGGTGTGTGGTTTCTATATTGAACCACTATAACTAATCAAAATCCAATTTTTGGATGAAGGATGGCATGGAACGATGAATTGATGGATTCTACATTGATTCTAGAGAGCACAGAGGTAAGATCCTAGACAGAGGATCCATATATATATTGGAAAACTTTATATCTAAAGCATCTATAATAATATAAAATACATTTCATATAGTTTTGATGAACATTAGAAATGTGTCCCCTTGGCTGTTGTAGCTAGGGTTTCATCGAATTATAAATATCAAACATCCTATGGGTTCCTCACACGTCATTTTATCTTTAGCGAGAGGACTGATGTGTACTCAAGGAGTACATGGTTAGGAGAATGGCTATGCACATACCATGATCCTAGGTAAATGTACAGGACCAGAGAAATGGGTGGAACCCAATTTGAAGAGACACATTATGTACCAATGTACATAAACATAGGATGGATACACAAACAAGACTAGGGAGCATGGGATGGAACCTAAGTGGATATGACACAACGTGTATACCCCCATATATTCCATGTGTCCCATCATGGGTGGTCAGCCTTGTACTATTAGATACATGAAAATGACGTGGAGTGGTACCACACACCATGTGTGTCCCCTCAAATGATATCTTCCCCTTCTTTCCTTCTAAGGAAAAATCAACCTCTAATATCTCTATTATTTCGACTCGGATTTTGGACTTCGATTAGCCTATCCGGAGTGTTTTTTCATGTGTAATGTGAAATTTCTTCTGTAGTGTCGTTAGAGAAGCAATGAGAAATTTTTTAGGTATGAATATTATTTGGGAGGAACCTAACGATAACAATTATTGGGAAAAAATTCCCCAAAGTGAAACCCCCTAATGCACCAAGGTGTAAGTCCTCGACCTATAGATTAGAATCCCCCCCCCCCCGATATACTAGGTCATGAATCATCTATCTACTGAGGGGGACCACCTATCAAATAGGCTGAGGGTCCTCATGAAACCAGATTGGAACCACCCTAATGCACCAGGGTGTGGTCCTTGTCCTATAGAGTTGAACCCCCCTGATGCATGTGGGTGATTGTCCCCTATCTACAATGTGGAACTCCCTATCAGATAAGGCTTAGATCCTTATAAAACCAGAGTGGAACCCCACCCCCTGATACACCAGGGTTCAATTCCAAGACCTATTGAGTGGACCCCCCCTGAAACACCATGTTTTGGGTCCTAAACTAACTTAGTGGAACCCCCATAACGTATCTGGGTTCGGGTCCTCAGTGGTTACTTGTAGAGTGGCACATCCTAACGCACTAAGGTACAAGTATTCCACTTGGAGATTGTTCCCCCTTGAATGTGTGACATGGAGACGAGGTGCCAGTATCCACCCAATTACAACTTTATAGATGTATGATATGTTGTGCAACATTGATGGACATCTAGAACAGATTGAACACATTTAAATGGAAGGGTTGTGACATGAAGATCACTTTCTCTCTCATTTTAGATTCTTTGTTTTTAGAATATATATATATATTTTTATGCCCATGACTTTGGATTTGGTTACTCTTATGATATGGGAGGAAGAGATGAAATATTTACTCCACCAACACAACATGTTGAGCTCTCTTTGTTTGGTTGAGTTTACTATCTTACTTTGGGTTGAGTTGTTTGTTATCTACTATCGTTCTATTCCTATTGTGTCTCTTACTTCTCCAACATTGTCTTTTCAGGCTTCCAAATGGCTGTGTGTAATACCCCATGGTTTTACAAATGAATTTATTATGTAATTCATTCAAAAATGTGTCTATCTAAAACAAACACTTTCATATTTATTGGATATAGTTATAACATGTCCAGTAAATATAACTTTTCCATCACTATGAATTGAATTTTGAAAAACAGACATACACAGCTGCATTTAGTATCATATTTTGAGTCTAATAAAATAAAAAAAATCTAGGGAATAGTAACAAAACCTTATAAATATTCATATTACCCTTAATAATAATAAATTTTATTATTATTTTATTGTCTTATGTTTATCATATAATGATATCTTGATTAAATTTTCATGCTGGTAAAAAACTAATTATAGTTTTAAAATATTTATTTATTTTGAATAAATTATGTTTTTATTTAAAAGTTATATTATTCATATTTAAAAAATAATTTTTAAAAAATGGAGTTCATTTTTGAATTTGGAACATCAATATTAGGTTACTCTGAATTTATGATATTTTTTTAAATACTTTTGTTTTTCATGAATAGTAAAAATATAGCTTGGAGTTTTCGTTATGATAATTGAAATAATAATGAGTAATGATTAATATAAGATTCATGAATAATTTTTTACATTAAATTATAATATTAGTTTTCCTAGGTTTCTTATACCATGGGAAAATACCCTGGGAAATACCATGGTTTTTCAAATAACACTAATGATGTGTCCTTTGAAATTTATAAAAAACCCCCATCTATTTTACTGTAAATACCCACCCATTCATTAATTTTCCATAATTAAAAATACATAATACTAAAATATGTGGAAGTTTTACCTCCTTATGAGTCCTCCAATGTCTTAATCAATCCCCCAAGTTCCCAACCATCATGTTTTTGGAGTTACTTTATAAGGTAAGGGAACCTACCACCCTTATCTAATTCAAGGAATATTTTTATGTTATTCTCTTTTAGATTCCATCGGATTTTGTTGGTATATGTCATTAAAAATACACCTTACTGTACCTATATTATAATAATGATTATAGACTACTTTTTCTCTCATCAAAATATTTTTTTAATTTTTTTGTGACGCTATTAGGTTGCCGAATTTTCGTAAGTGATTTCTCAACTTCTCTTTTCATTCATGTTCCATTATTTTTATTTTCTATCCTCACATAATTTCATCCATATATTTTGATAAATCCATTACCATAAATGATATTTAAATTTTTTATGAAAATTAATAATTCATCATCATCTCTCTTTTCCCCTTAATTTATACAAAAAATGATAACACCCATCTGAGATGTGTTAATTTATCAGATTCAAGGACGATGGATTTTCAATTTATATTTTCGTATTCATTGATGGTCATGAAATAATTTGATTTATTTTACCAAACTATAATATGAGTATTATAACTTATTCAATGTTTTGGAACATGTATATATACATAATAATAATTCATATGACAAACTAATCAGTAACAATCCAAATATTGCCAAAAAAATAAATGGTTATCACTGATGGTAAATCTATTAAATCATCCTCATACCATGTAACCAACTAATATATATAAACATTTATACTTTTTTATGTTCATAGATAATATATATGTTCAATTCTAGTGTATTATATCCATTCCAAATAAACTATATAACATATAATCAAGCGAACCAATCATGGAATCAAGGAAACAAACACTCTAGAATGACAGAATTCAATCTTATAACTTATCAATAAGAAAATAAATTATAATAATAAAACATTAATGAATAAAATAGATGTATATAAGGTTAGTAATTAGATAATTAATGTATTAAATTTTATTATCTGATACATTTAGTTCAAGTGCATAATATGTTTGGGCAAAAGGTGAGGATTTTCTACCCAAACCTCCATTTTGGATTGGGTTACTATTTTTCTCTACATACCTCAATTAAATTCATATTTATTCATATGTACCAATAATAAATTATGTTTGAATTTTCTATATATCTTTGACAACTAGAATCATGCTTTCATTTATTTTGAGTTATATATTTTAAAATGATATTTCAAAAATTCTTCCTAAAATACAATCCCTATTCAATGGAATTTCTAAAATTATTACCCATTCCCTAGGGAACTCATAAATCTATTTTTTTTAATAATTGTCTTTCTAAAATCACTCAAATTATTATGAAAATTCAATATTACTTCACTTATTGTTTTATAAAAGTATTTTTCCAAAATAAAAAAATCATTTCAATGTAAAAGAGCACATATATCAAGAATAACATGATGCTTTTAAAAGAGTATATTCATATATTTCTACACTCTTTTTTATTATAATTTATTATTTGAATTAATATTTTATGATATCAGATAACATTTTAATTTAATTTTTTGTGATTATTTTGATAGAGTATGTTCTATCTTAAATCTATTCATCAATTTACTCTAAATTTTTATTATTTTTGTTACTTGATTGGGGAAAGTTATTTACAATTTAGATGTTATTTTCAATAAGAATGTATAGGTTTTTTATGTTTATACCTATTTATATGAGAAATTCATTGGACTTAGTAAGTTTCTGGTGGGGTCGTCTATATCCCCTCAGTGCATTAGTTGGTCTCATGAGACAAACTAGTGCATTGATACAAGGCCCAGATGGTATGGTTACTATGGTCTGGGAATGATGCCTTGACAGAATGGTTATGAGGTCCTATATTTTTTATTCCGTCATTTTGAATCTACTATTCTATAGTTCATGTGATTATTAGACTACTATAATATACATGGTTATGTCTTATAGAAATATTTAATCAATTTTTAGTCATACCATATTATTCCCAAGTATATTTTTAAAGGAATCAAATTTAAGTTTTTCATCATGCTTAGCAGTAATGTTTATGTTTTCTTCCATATTATTATTTACCCTTATTGAGAATTTGATTTCATTCCTTTCAAATGTTTTATTATCCATAGGTTGTGAAGAAGTATATTCTGATTGACTTGCATGGATAATATAGAGATTATGTGTGTTTAAAAAGAAGTTGATATATTGTTTTTTCTCCTTTAAATATGTAATGTTGAACTTATATATGTATCATATTTTATAAAAGAACTATAATATTCATTTTTTCAGTATAAGAACATATTGTAATCATTAAAATTTAATCAAATTAGGAACTTACTCCAGGTAGCTTGGGTTGGGTCCATACAGTGTCTATAAACTCAACCTTGTTTGGGATTTTCCTACACATGTGATGTCTTTTGCAGATGAAGGATAGGTCGACAGTGACATAAGAGGAACTAAGTGATACCTTGCTCTTTGGAACACAATTCATTGTCCCATATTGGATATCATGATATATTCTCTCTCATCATTTTACATTCCAATTTTTCAAGGTTGGGACATCTTTTTGGTAGGGTGTGTATTTTTTCACTTTTACTTTTCCATTTTAAACTATTGTAATACTGTACACCCTAGTGGTTTTTTGCGGTTGGTTTACCTTTTAGTGGTTGCATATTTATATTATTATTCATATGAACTTATTTATTCAGATGATTGGTTGTGTGTATAATGCTAAATTAAGAAAATGTCTCCCATTTAGAATATTTCTTTCAGTACTTTTCACCACCCACTGTCCTATGGAGGCAGACATGGGGAATTTGCGACTCGATACCTGGTTGGGTTGGTTCATGTTAGATTGGTATCAGAGAAGTTCGTTCCATTCCGTGGCTTTTCACGTAGTATCCTTGCATGTTTTTGGTTGGGATCTTGGAAAATAACCTCAAAGTGTCTTGAGTACGCATCTAAGGCCAGGGAACCCAGTGATGGTATCGGACACCGACATATACATTCACCATGACCTCGACTACCTTCTTATCAACTAGGTATATTGAAACATGGATTTAAAGCAATAGTTTTACGTGCATCATATATCTTTTATTATTTAACTATCATTCTGGATTCAGATCTTTAATGTATATGTGTGTACATTTTTTCTCATATGATCGTGGCATGTCTTCATTAAATTTACAAGATGCCTCCAGGATGACAGCCATCCAACATACCATTTTTGTATCCTAACAACAACCAGATGAGTGATAAGGCCTTAATCCAGGATCAAACTGATGAGATCCTTCTTGATGGTGGATAGGTATCAGTGGATCATATCAGTATAGAATGAGGTGGATGCATGAAGTCTTATCACACTCTGTGAGTTCCAATGTAAGAGGTCAATGGGGTTCCGAAGTGAGCCAATTCCCTAGGAAGTGAAGAAATGGCTAGAATCAGTGGTGTATAATTTCAAGATCATCCAGATACCAAAGGATATGGTTGATGTGTTGGCATCTAGCCTTTTCCATGGAGCAGCATTGTACTAGTGGATTTGTATAATCCAAATGCATGACAAGTCGACACGCTCATGGACTAACATCCCGCAGTTGTTTTGTGAGGATTATTACCCCTCTTTCTTGCACACAGTTTGGATATCGAAGCTTCTAGAGATATAGTATGGGTGATTATAGTGGATGAGTATGCCACGAGGTTCACAGATCTTATTTGGTACTCCATTGACAAGACCTGAGGTGGCTATTTCCTAGAACTATAGTTTGAGTAGAGTATTCAAAGAGAGATCCATGTTAGTAGGGTTCCCTTGTGCATTCCCACTTATGCTAGGGTGTGGGAACGGGAATTAGTGGCAGATATATTTCTGTCAGTGGGAGACTCGGTAGATGGTGCTGGAACTGGGCGTTACAGTGATGATTAAACTATAGCTACTATCAGGCTCTAGTCAATAGGGTCACGACATGAAGGACCTCCCCGTGTTCAGAAAAAGGAAAGTGATCGTGCGAGACAATGACAACATTGAGGGTCTGGGTATCCAATATATTTTCAATTTTATTCTTGTGACAAGTGAGGTCACATGGCATGTGACCATATAGATACACATGCTAAGGTTAAAACGGAGATAACTGATAGACTACGACGATAGAGGCAACACTATGATATAGATTTCCTAGGAGAGGGCAGGGATGCTCCCATCACTATAGGAAAAATCAATTTTTACAATGGGCTTTTTGCGATGGGAAAATCACCTATCTCAAATAATAATAAATAAACACTTATTTAAAAGGAGAACCTATTCTGGTCATAAATACTTTTGGGGAGGCTTCACGCCACAATGTGGGAAGGGGTATCTGTGATGGGAGCAAGTATTGATCACAAATACCAATTGCCATTAATAGTTATTTTCGACAGGAGATGGTTCTCATTACAATTAACCTTCATTATTTATAGTTATTTTGGTATGGTTCATTAATACCCATCATAAATAACTTTTAAACTAACACCTCAATTATTTATGGTGGTGTACTATTTATGAGGAATAACGTCACAAATAGTCTCGTTACTACTAATATAGCATATATATACCCAAGATTATATTCAATCATTGTCTATTTAAGATCACCTCTTCTCAACTTTCCTCTTCTTCTCCACAAATATTCAATTGAATGTTTAAATTTTTTAATGTGAATGCAATTTTTATTTTTTTCATCAAAAAAATATATTTTTTTTGGTGTTTATATAATGCTTTTTATTTTTATTTTATTAATTTTCATTTATATTATACATTAATATTATTAATTAGTAGTGATTCGAGTAAATTTGAAGTAATTATTTATAATTAGAAGTAATAAATTATAATTAGACGAAATTATTTATAAATAGAAGTAGTTATATTAATATAAAGAAATTTTCTTTTAATTTGCAGTAATGATTTTAAATAAATGTAAATAGTTCTAATTTTCAATAATTAGATTTAATTTTCAGTAAGTAGGTGTTATTAATTGTAATTACTTATAATTGATAAATAATTAGAATTAATAAATAAAACTTATTAATAATTTATATATCATAGTAATAAGTATTAATAATATAATATAGATTTTAATAAATAACTATAATTAGTAAAAAAGAAATTCAAAGAACTATAATTAGAAAAAAAATGGAATTAATTAGTAAAAATTAATGGTAAATTACTATAATTTTTTAAAAATTAGTGTTATTAGAAAAAATTACAACAAATAGTTGTAATTGGTAAAAAATAGTAAAAATAAATGTTAAATCACTATAGTTAGTAAAACATATTGATAAACGACTATAATTATATTAAATTAGTGGTAATGACTAATATATTGGAAAAATAAGAAGTAATTAGTAAAAATTATTGGTAAAGCATTGTAATTAGTAAATATTAGATAAATTGACATTAAAATATTAAAAATTAGAGATGACTAGTTAAAATTATTACAATTTAGTTAAAATGACAAGAAATTAGAAAAAAAATTGATGATTAGTAAAAATTTGTAATAATTTCTGGTAAATCTATAGAATTTGTTCAAATTAGAAGTCATTTTTATCAAAATTAGTAAAAATTTAGATTTATTGAAAATTAGCAGTAATTATAAAAATTTTGTAAAATATACGAGTAAAGTAGCATTAATTAGAAAAAAAATATTGTCAAATCACTATAATTATAAAAAATTAAAATTAATTAGTAACAATTAATGGTAAATAAGTAAAATTGTTACAAATTAATAGCCATTAGTAAAAATTAGAAATAAAATATTATAAAGTAGTAATGATTAGTAAAAATTAACATTATATAACTATAATTTGTAAAAATAAATGATAATAAATAAAAATTACTATTAATTATTAAAAGTTGATGTTAAATTTCTATAATTACTAAAAATTAGTAGTAATTCGTAAAAATTTCTAGTAAATAAGTAAAAAATAATTTTCAATCACAATAATTTGTTAAATTTAGTTGTAATTAAGAAATATTATTGTTAAATAATTATAAATATTAAAACATAATAGAAATCGGTGAAAAATATGTACATTATCAGTAGTTAGTAAATATTAGTAAAATTAACATTAAATCCCTGTAATTAAAAAAATATTAATGGAAATTTGTTAAAATTGGCAATAATTAATAAGAATTAGCGCTAAATCACTCTAATTAGTTAAAATTGGAATAAATAATAAAAAATTAGTAAAAATTGGTGGTAAATCACTATAAGTAATTAAAAATAGTAGATATTGGTAAAAAACAAAGACAAATCACAATAATGACTAAAAATTATAAGTAATTAACAAACATTGCAGATAAAAAAGTAAAAAATAGCATTAAAAACTATAATTAGTAAAACATATAATTTATTATTAAAAATTAATATTAAATAACAATAATTATTAATAATTAGTGATAATTAGTCAATAATTGTAAAAACAATACCGGTAATAAGTAAATACTAGAGAAAATTAACATTACATCACTATAATTGGTAAAAATTAGTGATAATTCCAAAAAATTATTTTCAATTAGTAAAAAATAGTGATAAATGGTTTAATTGTTAAACATTTGTGCTGATTAATAAGAATTAGTATAAAGTACTGGAAAATCTAAATAATTAAGTAAAAATAAGAAATAATTATTATATATTAACATTAAAACACTATAATTAATAAAAATTATCATCAATTATTAAAAATTAGTATTAAGTAGCTGTAAATTAGTAAAAAAATTAGTCAAATTAGTATAATTTTATAAAAATTATAGTAATTAGAAAAATATAAAGGCAAATATTAATAATTACTAAATATTACCTGTAATTAGCAATAGTTAGTAACTAATATCGGTAAATTAGAAAATCATAGTAAAAATTAACATTTAATTAATGAATGTTAACCAAAATCTACTACAACTTACCACATATAATAGAAATGAGTAATAAATGTATGATCAACGGGCATGAGGGAAGTATAAGTCATATGGGATGAATGAGATGATGGAGTGATGAAATTTTAGTGACCTTATACCCAACAGTTCATGACTTATTTCCCTATATGTTTGCCTCCATCACATCCACTCAATGTTTCCTTCAATGGAATCATGGAGTGGAGGGGATTTATGTTATGATGGATGGAAATAATTCTATTTCCCTTATGTTATGACTATTTGGAGGAGATGTAGCCATCAGTAAACCTATGATTTTACTAATAGTTGCATCTTCTCCAAACATCTGAACACTGGGGCTCAAAATTTCATTCCCTCTATCTTTTCATTTATCCCCTACACTTCAAGATTCCCTTATTCCCCTTTAAGACATTCTATTTCATATACTGGTAATTAAAATTAATTTAAAAAATTAATTAAATAGAATTAGACAAAAAAGATATATTAATTTGATATAATTTAAAATATTTCCATATAATTTATAGTTTTTAAAATTTATAATTTATGAATCATTTTTTCTATATATATAAATAATCATAAGTAATATATTTTATAGAAAAATTAAACAATTAAGTATAAAATAATCTTTATTAATAAATCATGATTGGAGAAATAACCACAACTATCAAAAAGGTTCTAGTATAATTCTCGTATATATTGAGGGTATATAATATTTAATAAAATCATCCTCAAACCCATAATTTAATTCAAATTGGACAATTAAGTGTCTATTTAACAAATGATATTTGAGGATATTTGAAAATTTTGACAAATTTTGGGGTTATATATTGTGTGTTAATTTTCAAAAAGGATATGTTTTCGGGTACAAATATGGTGAACACAGTTTCAGAGAGGATACTAATAATTTGGTTCCAGATCCCTCATGGATCCTGTTATAATATGCTAGTTTTAATGCTCAAAAAACATGAATAGTAATGTTACATCTTGTTTCATTATATTTAATTATTTGTACTCATGTTTAATTGTCATATTAATCTATATTAGTAGTGTTTCATATGATAAGACAGGTTGATAATATTTGACTAAGTATGAGTCACCATTAAGGTGGAGTCAGCGTTGGGAATCCAACTGATGACTGAAAAAATGGCTATGTTTTAACTAGAGTTAGTATGGACCTACAGATAAGATGTATCACTATCATATGTATCACCATTAGTACAGACACTGAATTTTGGCAAAGGATGAGAAATTTTCACTCAACCAATAGGCAAATTGAGTTACCATTATTCAACCAACTGACAGCTAAACTCAGAATTTTAGAAACGAACATGAAACTTTCGTAGTGAGTCAACATCAAACTCAACATCTTATCTGAATATTTGCAATGGATGGGACATCGTCTCTTTGTGCTACTAATTACTGAGTCATCATTTTATCAACCTACCTACAACATGAATTACTTATGGAATCAGAATCATTGCTAGGAATGAGATACTAGTATGAACTACTAATAGCATGAGCCATCAACAGAACAAATTACCATCAAAATTACCTACCATTAGAATGAACTATTAATCCTGATTCACTGATACTTGACACACCGTTCCTAATTTTAGAATGCTCTTAGTCTGAGAAACTAGTTCTAAGACACTGCTACATTTCATATTGTTCCTGATATACTATTAAATCTTAATTTAACATTTAAATTAATTTTTTTTTCTAATTGTCATATTTGTGAAAATTAATGCTATTATTTAATTTAATAACATTTTATTTATTTTGTTGAAAACATTAATATCGACATTAGAGACCATCATGAGGTATATTTTACCAGAGAACATGCTTCTTTCTAGATGCACTATATAAAGGGAATATTAGATTAAAAATTTATGTGAAGTGTGAAGCTACTCATACACTAGAGAAAAAATCGAGAACTGAAAATTGTAGAAACATGAAGATATTACTGAAGGCATAAATCAAAGAACATCATGCAGTATGGATTAGTAGAGAGGATAGTCACTACTCGATCAAACTAATACCCCACTGGAAATAGTAGAAATAAGATCTCATGGCACTATGTTTTGTTATCTTCTTCTATAACTCAACTCAAGTGGCATTTCAACATAACATTGAGGAGTCTCAAGATCCATTGACAATAAAAAATATCATTCTAACTCTTATCTAATTATTTATGCACTGATTGTGTATTGTTTCTATATTTTGAGCAATGTGTGACTATATGTCTTTTAAATACACTCTTTTTCATGTGAAAAACAAGAAGATACACTGATATCATCACAAACCATCTTTTTAAACCATACACTCCAAAGGATAATAGTGGAAGAGGTCCCTACATGGCATTTTTGTTTAAGCACTCCCATGAAAACTATGAAAGAGGTATTTTATATCTAGACATTGTGTTTGTTGTTGTTTACCCTAATCTAGGGCGTGGATCCTTGTTTTTTTATAAACTTCATGGTTTCAAGTGATCACCATGTGGATAGGATTAATTCCTTACATGATTATCAACCACTTGTTGTAAATTCAATTATTCCATTCAATGTTCTATTTTCACTATTTTATTTTTTCATAGAAAAAAAAATTCTTTCACGTTGATAGTTAATGTTTCATAGCCTTTGTATTAGAATTTTATTTTGTAGATTGATTTAAAAAGGTAAAATAACAATATATATTAATTTAACTAAGAACTAATCACACTTTGAGAAGTCTGTCAAAAGATCCAAAAATTTATAAATTAGCTACTTGGGTTAATTGGGTTGTTTTACATTTCAAATTGGGGAACATTTTGATAACTGAATTTGGAGGAAATTTTTATAGGAACACAATTCAGCCCCCTATTGAGTTTCTAACTCAAAAAATCATTTTTATCAAAGTATTTTAAAAACCTTTTCAAAAACATTCTCAACCGTAATTTGAGTTGGGTTTTAAAGATCTCAAAATTTCAGTTTGTTTCAAATTTTTATTTCAATAAAATTTATTTTTATCATTTAACATGGAAAATAGATAGGAAGGTGATTCTACTAATAGAAATACCTTATGAAATAGAAAAAACTATGCTCAGAGGAAAATCAAAATGAAAATTCATTAGAAAATTGCATTTGAAAATTGGTCTGCTATTTTTGATACATATAAGATTCAAGCTACTTCTATAACAACTTAGAATGATGAAACTAAGGAAGCTTATAACAATAATTTCAAAGCCAGTATTGCTTCATATTATTCTTTAAGGGATGAAGAATTGAATTGGATTTTTGTATGTAATCTAGTGTTTGAAATTTGGGATTCGTTAGGTCTTTCACATGAATGAACCACAAATGTTAAAGAAATGAGGTTTAATACATGTACCATTAAATATGATAACTGTAAGATGAATCACGATGAATTTATTTCTCATATGTATCTCAGGCTCCCTGAAATTCTCTACTTAATGAGTGATATGGGAATTCCATTTCAGGAAGAACTAAACCTCAACAGTGACGAATATGATGAACCTAAAAGAAATATAGTGTCATTCAAAACCAGTTCATCCAAAAAATGGAGAGAGTTCAAGTTCCTGTTGAATGTTCCATCGATAAAGGATTTTCAAGTGATACTGATGAGGAAATGGATCAAATTTATGGGAGATTTAATTAATTTTATAGAAATAATATGTTCATAAAAATCCTAGCTGCATAGGGACGTTTGGAAACCAACATCAATGGAAATGTTGTTCGAAAAGAAGTGAGAATACTAATGTGATAGACTTTTATGAATGAAAATGAATGGGAAATGTTAAGGATGACTCTCCAAAGCTGATGTATAAGAAGTGTAATTACGCAAACACAAAATCCTGGAGTTGATGCATTATTTTAATATATTAGCATAATTACATGGAATCATGTCCCGGAAGACCGATCAGTTTAGTAGTCTTGGAAAATAGATTACATACATGAACCTTACATTGCACATTCAAACATTAAACACAAAATAAATAATCCATTGAGAAATGCATTATTCCCCAATCTTAACCCTTCATATCAAACATAATACACTTCTTATAATCCTTGGATAACAAAATATAAGAAAGGTGTGACCTCAGATTCTCAGTAAGGGTTAATAATTTAGCTGATGCTATAAACTTTTAAGGCAAAATGTGTAATAAAACAACAACCTTCTAAACATAAACTTGAACATAATATGGAGAAAATAAATTAAACATAACCATATAAACATGAACATGTATATTCTTCTATTTGAATAATCATAGGTTATAATTAATTTCATAATGAGGGAATGCCTAATGTCGTACATCATTACCACATAGTCAAGGCCTCGTTCCAATACTAGAAATATGATTTTTGTCAAGACCTTGTGCCAAGACACTAGTTTGTCTAAAAAGACCTACCGAAATATTGATGGGATATAGCGAGCCCCACCCATCACTTACTAAGTCCATTAAATTCCTCATATGAAAATACTGAAACATATGTTAATCATTTATAATAAAACTAGCATACAAAATGTCAATACATCAGCCATAAACCATGAATGTTATAAAAATAAAACAATCATAGTCAAACATATCATAAATCATTAAATAAAATATTGAAGACTGTATTTATAATCAATAAACCTCAATGAAGAATAATATCCAAAAAGGATGTTTACATAGTTGAAAATAATCAGTAAAATCCTTTGAGAGAAATATCTTTTTTCATGAAGTCATTTAAAAGGCTCGCAATTTATAAAGGAATAAGTTTAAAAGACATTTTTGAATCAAATTGTCTCGTATAACTTTGAAAAATTTTAAAAAAATTAACATTTTAAAACATTCATGACCATATAAATATGTATAATAGACAGATATATGAAATGGAAAACACCGTTTATGGAGACAGTAGGTCATACGTACGCATAAATGTTATTTCTTTTTTAATATCGTATTGAACAGAAGTAAGTGAATAAGATATATATATATTTAAGTACATACATATATATATATCCATTATAATTATTATGTCTTATATTACATAGATATTAATAATATATATTTTTATTATCATCATTGAATGGTGATCTTTAAAATGAATCTCATTAGGTCATGGAGACAGTAAGTCGTACGTACATATGAGCGACAATATCATTTCCTTAATGACACAAAGGTGTGTAATTGGATGGTAAATTAATTTTATAGAGAAATTATCAGGTTATTTTCATTATTTATATACATATTACTTATCATTATATCTATCTAAATAACATAGTGTTGAATAACAAATTACACCACAGTGTGGAGACAGTAAGTCATACGTACGCATTCATGGTGACATTATCAATCATAGGATGGATAGAATAATGAGTATGGTTGTACCATATATCATCACAGTAAAAATAAGGATCTACATTTATTATTTTGGTATGGAAATAAAAAATAAATAGAATGTGTAAGAGGAAAAGAACTTTGAAAGAGGGGATAAAATAATTACCTCATCCTTGGGTGATACCATAGAATTTGAACAAAAGGGATCCTTAAGATGGATTTCTACTCAAGGTATTTCCTCTAGATTTAATTGAGTTATGTTGGGAGGAGATTTGGGTTGGTTTTGGCCGATCCAAATGGCTTTGGAGGTGAGATTTTGTGAGACGGAAAATTACCCTTTCATAAGATATGTGAGGGTCCCTTTTGGAAAAGTGTGAAATTTTATTTTATTATAAAATAAATTTCGGTTTATAATGGCCCCAAATTTATTTATTTCAATGATATGGTACGGATGGGTCTAAATACTCTCAACCAATAGGTTTTAGATAATTTTAGGTTACCATATTGACCCTATCTTTTAAATTTAACTTTTCATTAAATAGTTTATCTTTTACCATATCCTCTTGATTTATTATAATAAATGGTTAGTAAAGGTACTATTAATGTCCAAGAGAACACCTAGTGGTTCATTATTGATATATCTAATATTATCTAAGTCAATTGGATCAACCTTATATTTTAGGGAATATTATATCAATTAATAATATAAAATTTGTTTTAAAAACTCATTTATGTCAATTTTGACACTATTTGGTATTTTGTTTTTGTTAAAGTCATAACAACATTATCTGTCACGACCCATCCTCAGGGCCCGTGCCGTGACTACCTCATGCCCGCCTTCTATAGGCTAGGGGCTGGCGACTATCACCAAAGGTGTAAATCCTGATAACTGGGAAGGCATTGTCTTTATAAAAGTAAATTAAACACCATAGAATACAAGGGGAAGTAAAACACTAAGTACAAAAGAAAGTGATGAAAAGTAAATGGGTCAGAATACAAACCCAACTGAAAGTACAACCACAACTGAATGAAAGTATAATAGAAAAGACAACAGTTGGAAGAAAGGAAGCAGCTCCTGGTTCATCCTCCTCAGATCCTACCGGAAGGATAGGTACAGATAGCGCATATCCTGGATCGTCTACCACGGATCCTACCTAAAGGGTAAGTACAGATAGCGCAGCTCCTGGATCTTCCACCACGGATCCTACCTGAAGGGAAGGTATAGATAGTGCAGCTCCTGGATCGTCCACCATGGATTCTACCTGAAGGGTAGGTACAGATATCCTCCACAACGCTCTTGCCCGTCAACCTCCTCCGAGTATCATCTCTCCGTGAAGTCCACCTCCTGATACTGACTCGTCATGAGGTCCATCTCTGGGTATCGTCCAGTATTTGAACACTCGGCCTCCGTCAGCACTGCCCGTCGTCTGCAACCAACACAACGAGGTGCGGGCATAGCCCATGCAGGGGTGAGTATAACGATACTCAGTAGGGACCCCGAGACCCTCAAGGTCTCACTAAATCCAACAAGGATAACCACAAAGAAGATCTCAACAAATAACCTCTACTTAGGTATATGCCCATACATATACCTAAGTTATCAATTAACCAATATAAATCATGAGGAAACACAAAGATTATGAAATCAACAGATGACCACTACCCAGGTATATTCCCATACATATACCTAAGTTATTGAGCGACCCATCTTAGTCATGAAGAAACACAAAGATCATAGACTCAACTCGAACCATGATTTTCATTATCGAAACTGTAACTACTGAAGAGACCCGTCTCTGGAGTGTACAATGGTCTTGTCACGACTCCGAGGTACTGCTCACTAATCTAAGACTCCTGAGGTACTCCTCCTGTTGAGTACCGTGGGTCAGCCACCCAAACACAGTAGTGCTTCCCGCTGGGGTATGCCACCCAATCACAGTAGTGCACAGCCTCTAATAGCCAGCAGCGGTACTCTCTGGATGAGTACTGTGGGTCTGCACTATCACACAGGTAGTGATCCATCCGCCTTGGGTCTACACCCAAACAAAGTAGTGCTCTGTCCACTGGGCTAGTCGACTCACTCCAAGTCGAGTCTGTCTAGCAGTCGTCAGGTCTTAGTCGGCTACACGGTCTCTGTACTCCTCATGCTCCTCTCTGGAAGGTTCTGCTCCACGAGCTATAGGTCTATACTCTAAGTATCTCAGCATCCCACGAAGAAGTATCTCAAAGGACCACCTCGTTATAGGGGTTTCAACACAACAGACGGCGCGTCAATCGGACGCCTGGTCTGGGAGTTATTAGCCTTTTCGTCCCAGGGGCCCAGTAGGTTTTGTGTGAGAACCAACCAAGCCGTATCTCAACTGTACCCTGAACTTTCGTAGGGTATACTCATAAGGACAGTTTCTCCACATGATCACCAACGCCGATGACGGTTCGTCAAACAGACGTCCGGTTTGAAAGTTGTCAGCTTTTCCGTTCCAGGGGCCCGATTGGATTTCAGGTACAATCCAACTTGGCCACTATCCAACTGCATCCAAATCTCAGTAGAAGTATTCCAAAAGTTCCGCCTCATCAATAGGAATCCAAAAAAGTTGACGGCACATCAATCAGACGTCCGGAGCTCAAGATATAAGTGTTTCCGCTCCGAAGGCCCGGTTGGTTTTGTGTTCGAACCAACCCATCCGTACTGAAAGTTCTTTGAAAACATCAGTGAAATATACCGAAATGACCCTCTTGATCCATGTATCTCTACTCAACTAACGGTGCATCGATCGGAGGTCTGTAGCCAATGTTATGGGTAATAGACCGAAAAAGTCTGGTATTTGGGGGTTTGGGCCCGGTACCCCCTGGGTCGGCTCGAACCGGGTCGACCCGACCCGGGTCCGGGTCTAGCCTGCTTGGGTGCGGCCCGGCCCAGCGGTCCGGTGGGGTGGCTCAGCAGTTTCGGCCGAGCCGTGTGGGGTGCCACGCTTCCCCCCGCAAGTGTGGAACGGCGGCCCCATGGGGGGCTGCTCCTTGTCAACGGACGCGGCCGAGCACCACATCCCACCTCCTTCGGCCCCACGCGGTCGTGCGACCAGCGGCCTGCCACCATGGCTTCAGGCACGGCGTCCCTTCCCAGCGGCGCACCGGGCGGCGCCACTGTGCCGGTAAGGGGCGCCGGTGGTGTTTTCCGCGGACCGCCGGACGTGCTCCGGTGGTCCGTTTTCCTCGCCGCCTTCGCCCACAGTCCTCCTGGGACCCGACCATCACTGTAGAGGCTTCAAAATTACCTTGGAGCCCCGTTTGTCATCACCCGTCAATCTGTGCACAACGCTCAACCAGCGGAGACTTCAATCGCCTCCGCGGACCCAACTCCAGCCACGGTTTCATTCGGCCTCAACGGCACGACGGGACGACGTCATGTTCTTTCTTATTTCCACACGGTGCCATTGCACCACGCCGCATTTGTTCGTGCCGAAATGAATCAAAACAAAAAAAGCGGGAGTGGATTCTGCCGTGTTCGTGTGGTCTGACCTCCTCCCGTTAAGTTGGTAACAAGCGGCCCAAAAGATGAAGAACAACAAAGATTTTTCTCGAACAAAAGAAATCAACCCAAACAGTTTTCCCGAAATTAAGAATCCCCAACATGCAACATAATCTTCGTGGATCAACTTAATATTTAGTTGATATGCGTTCTTAGACTTAGAAGGAGGTAAACAAGGTTTCACTAACAATCACAAATAAATTCCCTACCTCGAGCGTAGTCGTCGAACAAGGTTTGTCACGTAAATTGCACGTCGTGGAAGATGGCGTCGCAGAAGGGGGATCGTCGTGTCGTGGAGAAAAGATTTGTCGGCGTCTCCTCGTTGATCTCCGAGGATCCAGCGTTCTTGTCGACCTTCGTCGGAGGTCGGCGTTCTTCGCGTTCTTCACGTTCTTTGACGAAGAATGAAGAGCTTCAAGACTTCTCTTACTCTCCCCAAAAACTCAACACAACAACCCAACAATAATAAAATAAGGGTTACTTTATTTTATTAATCACACCAAATGTTTTACAAAAAATTCAAAAACAAATCAAACAATTAACTCAATTAATTGCAAGGTTTTAAACTGCCCAATTAATAGAGGCGCTTATTATAAAGCTTAAACGCGAGATTTTACTTCGTTTAATAGGGGGTGTCGGTGCGTTACCTTAATCAAAGGTGGGGGTTTCGTGGAAGTTGAAAAGTTGGGGCTCGTGTGGGTCCCACCCCACAAAATCCTACCAATTGGGTAGGATATTGAAGGTCCCACATCATCCACTTAAATTAGGATAAGAAAAATAAAATAAAGGATCGGTTGCACCACTTTTATTTTATTCCTTAACTTTACCCCAAAAATTAAAAACCACACCCGGGAAAACGCACCTCTGGAAAAGGTGTTTCTAAGGAATTAATGGTGATGCAAGTTAATCGATGCCCTCATATTTCAATTCCAATCACCGGTTCAAAAGTTATAAAAACCCACTCGTTCGTTCACTGAACGTACCCGAGCTAAACTTTGAAAAATGATTCCGAGCACACCGGGCCTCGGAATCTGGTGTCGTCAGAAACTGCGTTCTTGTAAAATCCCAAAGAGAATTTAAAAAAAATTCCCTTTAATTTTATGAGTCTTTAAATTACTCCCACATCAGGGCTTTACGTCCTTTTAAAGCTTTAACACAAACTAGGGATACAAAAGTGGTATTGAGCACGCATATGAGCCTTCCGCTCCCATGTGATTACCTGGAGGTTCCCGTACTGCTAGTGAAAGCGCACCTGAGGAATCGACCGTCCTCGTAGGATCCGCTCCGGTTGATCCTCGATCTCCACTGGAATCTCTACGTATGTCACCCTATCATCGACGTACAACTCCATGAGGTCGATTATGTGTTAAGGATCATGAACGTATCTCCTCAGTTGAGATATGTGGAAGTCGTCGTGCACCTGGTGCAACTGAGATGGATGGGTCAAGCAGTAAACCACCATACATACCCAACTGAGGACCTAAGAAGGTCCACTGAACCTCAGAGATAACTTTCTGCCTTTTCTACCTCTCTGTAAACCTCGTCGTGGTGAGACCCTTATATGGACGTGATCGTCATCCTCAAACTCTAGAGGTCTCCAATTCCTGTTAGGATAGAAACTCAAAATGACTGCTGCCACAAGTGTTAGATTGACCGACTCAAGAGTGATCGGTTGCTCCCCCCTATGCATGAGTTTATCTTGTGCTACATGGGGTTTCCTTTTCGCCGACCAAGGGAAACCCATCCCAACGTCGTAGTTAAACCACAACCTTTTTTCCTAATACCATCAATTTATGTATGAACTGTGATTGCATAGTCCATACTCAACCCAACGTCTTAAGGCCTCGACGCAGCCCCCAAGAGCTTCCAACCAAAACACTCACCTCAAGGGTCTGACCACACCATCGGCATAAGTGTGATTATCGAGTCTTCTTCCGAGGTATCTCCAGAGGTGAGGGAAATGTCTACGGCTTACCAGAAACTCTAGGTCTGGGACAAGATTTGTGGAAGGAAGGAATGATTCGTATCAACGTCTGTTACTACGGAAGCTAGTAGTGGACACAGACTGTCCCCCAAATCATTCTTAGAGACATTGGGTCACTCTCCCTGACCATATGCAGCTACTCTCTTCCCTTTCCCTCCAGCTTTCGAAGCCTGGCAGGGACAACTAAGGTAGGTGGTTGTATCATTTTAAAACGTACACCACCTCATGATGCTCTCCTAGCTCTGCCTCCACGTCTGCTGCTTCGCAGACTCATATCTCTTTTAAGCTTCATCTTATTGAAACATTTAACACGCCCGAGTCTCTATTACTGGCGCAAGTTTCCCGTTTCTTAATGCACTATGCAGTCTTCATCTACTCCTGGATGATCTGCACCTTCTTTTCCCATGATCTGAAAAAGTTGCTAAAATTTCTCCTTCACCGAAAAGAGAAACTTAGTCTCAACCCCTAGATGAACCACACCCATTGCCTAATGCAATCAATCCTGTCATGAATGATGTATTCATTCCATGGATGTTGTCGTAAGGCCTCGACATTACTACCAAGATATCCAACTGTCACTATCGCCTCCAAGGATCGAGTCACATTGTCGGCATCAGTGTGAGGTCACTGGGTCTCCTCCAATAGAAATCTCGAAAGTGAGGGTCATGTCAACAGTCTTAACCGGGACTACATAGTATTAACAAAACAAAAGGACAGGAAAGAAAACATCACAAAGATAAGTGTATTTTTATTATTACAACTCATATTTCAAAGACCTGAATACAACAACAATATGAAACTATAAGTACAAGGGACGTATCCACTAGTTCTGCTCAAGTCCACCAGCTCTCGGACCTCTACTTCCTTGTCCACTGCTTGGTTGTTGCTCAAGCACCCTCCGCCTGCGGGTCTGTCTCTCCCCGGAACCTGGGTGGCCTCTGGCGCTGGATCTCATACAGCGTGTTCAAGTGGCATGCATCACCTACTTCTGGGGATGGTGGCATCGGTGGCCCAACATATGGAAGTACTACCGGTGCCTCCACTGGTGCCTCAACTGCAAGAGGGCCCTGTACTAAAGCCTCGTCGCATGATAGGCTATCAGTACGCACATCCCTCTAGACTCTAGCTGGCCGTCCGTGAAAAGGAATCCTGAAAGAAACAACATGACACGGTCAAACGTTTATACCTGGTGAGTTGACCGGGTTTGAGCTGACTTTTAAAAAACATCTGGAAACACACACGCAATCAGTGTTTTCGTGCACAAAGTTGAAAATCAGTTGTCAGGGTCCTGGTGTATGGATACGTCGGCCGCCCACACCAACACTAGACTCCCTAAACTAAAGACCACACTCGGTACCCTTAACTCTATTGCTTCACAGAATGAAAATATAAGAGTTATAAGTTCTGCGATAGAACCGATTCCTCTGATACCAATTTTTCATGACCCATCCTCGGGGCCCGTGTCGTGACTACCCCAAGCACACGTTCTATAGGCCAGGGGCTGGCGACTAGCACCAATGGTGTAAATCCCGATAACTGGGAAGGCATTGCCTTTGTAAAAGTAAACTAAACACCATAGAGTACAAGAAGAAGTAAAAATCTAAGTACCAAAGAAAGTGCTAAAACGTAAATGGTCCAGAATACAAACTCAACTAAAAGTACAACTACAATTGAACGAAAGTACAACAAAAAAGACAACAGCTGGAAGAAAGGAAGCAGCTCCTGGGTCATCCTCCTCGGATCCTACCTGAAGGGTAGGTACAGATAGCACAGCTCCGGGATCATCCACCACAGATCCTACCTGAAGGGTAGGTACAGATAGCGCAACTCCTGGATCGTCCACCACGGATCATACCTGAAGGGTAGGTACAGATAGCGTAGCTCCTAGATCATATTTGTCACGACCCGTTCTCGGGGCCCGTGTCGTGACTACCCTAAGCCCGCCTTCCATAGGCCAGGGGCCGGAGACTAGCACCAAAGGCGTAAATCACGAAAACTGGGAAGGCATTGCCTTTATTAAATTAATCTAAACACCAAAGAATACAAGCGGAAGTAAAACACTAAGTACAAAAGAAAGTGATGAAAAGTAAATGGGCGAGAATACAAACCCAACTGAATGTACAACTACAACTGAACGAAAGTACAACAAAAAAGACAATATCTGGAAGAAACGAAGCCGCTCATGGGTTATCCTCCTCGGATCCTACCTGAAGGGTAGGTACAGATAGCACAGCTCCTGGATCATCCACCACAGATCCTACCTGTAGGGTAGATACAGATAGCGCAGCTCCTAGATCGTCCACCACGGATCCTACATGAAGGGTATGTACCGATAGCGCAGCTCCTGGATCGTCCACCACGGATCCTAACTGAAGGGTAGGTACAGATATCCTCCACAATGCTCTTGCCCATCAACCTCCTCCAAGTATCGTCTCACCATGAATCCCACCTCCTGATACTGACTCGTCGTGAGGTCCACCTCCGGGTATCGTCCAGTCATGGAACACTCGGCCTCCGTCAGCACTGCCAGTCGTCTCCAACCAACACAACGAGGTGCGGGCATAGCCCGTGCAGGGGTGAGTATAACGATACTCTGTAGGGACCCCGAGACCCTAAAGGTCTCACTAAATCCAACAAAGATAACCACAAAGTAGATCTCAACAGAAAACCTCTACTTAGGTATATGCCTATACTTATACCTAAGTTATCACGTGACCCATCTCAATCATGAGGAAGCACAAAGATTATGAAATCAATGGATGACCACTACCCATGTATATTCCCATACATATACTGAAGTTATCGAGTGACCCATCTCAGTCATGAGGAAACACAAAGATCATAGACTCAACTCAAACCAGGATTTTCATTATCGGAACCGTAAATGCTGAAGAGCCCCATCTCTGGAGTGTACAGCGGTCCTGTCATGACTCTGAGGTACTGCTCACCATCCTATGACTGCTGAGGTACTCCTCATGTCGAGTACCGCAGATCAGCCACCCAAACACAGTAGTGCTTCCCGCCGGGATATGCCACCCAAACACAGTAGTGCACACCCCCTAATAGCCTACAGCGGTACTCTATGGATGAGTACCACAGGTCTGCACTATCACACATGTAGTGCTCCGTCCGCCATGGGTCTACACCCAAACAAATTAGTGCTCCGTCCACTGGGCTAGTCGACTCACTCCAAGTCGATTCGGTCAAACAGTCATCAGGTCTCAGTCTGCTACACTGTCTCCGTACTCCGCATGCTCGTCTCTGGGAGAGTCTGCTCCATGAGCTACAGGTCGATACTACAAGTATCTCAAAGTCCCACAAAGAAGTATCTCAAAGGACCGCCTCATCATATGGGTCTCAATGCAACAGATGGTGCGTCAATCGGACGCCTGGTCTATGAGTTATTAGCATTTTCGTACCAGGGGCCCGATTGGTTTCATGTGCGAACCAACCTGGACGTATCTCAACTGTACCCTGAACTATAATAGGGTATACTCATATGTACCATTTCTCCACGTGATCACCAACGCCGCAGATGGTTCGTCAAATGGACGTCCGGTCTCAAAGTTATCAGTTTTTCCGTTCCTGGGGCCCGGTTGGATTTTGGGTACAATCCAACCCAGACACTATCCAATTGCATCCAAATCTCAGGAAAAGTATGAAAAAAGTTCCTTCTCATCATGAGGAATCCAACAAAGTCTATGGCACATCAATCGGACGTCCGGAGCTCATGATATATGTGTTTCCACTCTGAAGGCCCGGTTGGTTTTGTGTTTGAACCAACCCGGTCGTAATCAAAGTTCTACAAAACCTTGAATGTAATATACTGAAACGAACGTCTCGGTCCAAGGATTGTTATGCAATTGACAGTTCGTCAATTGGAGGTCCGTAGCCCATGTTTTGTGTAACAGACCGAAAAAGTACGGTATTAGGGGGTTCGGGCCCGGTCCGACCCGGCCCGGTACCCCCTGGGGCGGCCCGAACCAGGTCGACCCGACATGGGTCCGGGTCCGGCCCGCTTGGGCGTGGCCCGGCCAGGCCTGGCGGTCTGGTCGGGCGGCTCGGCCATTTCGGCTGAGCGGTGCAGGGTGGCACGCTGCCCCCTGCCAGCGTGTAACCGCGGCCCCATGGGGGGCCGCTCCTTGTCAACGGACAATGCCGAGTGCTGGGTCCCACCTCCCTCGGTCCCATGCGGTCACGGGCCCAACGGCCTGCCACCATGGCTTCAGCCGCGGTGGCCCGTCCTGGCGGTGCGTCAGGCACTTCCGGCGGTGTTTTCCCCGGACCACCGGACGCGCTCCAGTGGTCCGTTTTGCTCGCCGCCTTTGCCAACGGTCCTCCCGGGACACGACCTTCACTACGGAGGCTTCAAAAATACCTTGCGGCCCCGTTTGTTGTCTCCCATCAATCCATGCACAATGATCAACCATTTGAGTCTTCAATCACCTCCACATCCCCCACTCCAGCCACGGTTTCATTCGGCCTCAACGGTGCAGCGCGACGGCGCGGCGCGATGGCACCGCGCTTCTTCGTCGTGTTCTTTCTTGTTTCCGTACAATGTCGTTTCACCACGCTGCCTTTTTTCATGCAACAATGAATCAAAACAAAAAAGGTAAAGGAGAGTCAGCCTTGTTCGTGCGGTCCGACCTCCTCCCGTTTAGTTGGTAACAAGCAGCCCAAAAGACGAAGAACAACAATGATTTTTCACGAACAAAAGAAATCAACCCAAACAGTTTTCCCGAAATCGTGAAGTCCTAACCCACATCATAATCCTCGCGGATCAACTTAATATTTAATTGATCCTTGTTCTTAGACTTAGAAGAAAGTAAACAAGGGTTCACTAACAATCACAAATAAATTCCATACCTCGAGCGTAGTCGTCGAACGAGGTTTGTCGCATAAATTGCACGTCGCAGAAGAAGGCGTCGCAGAAGGAGGATCGTCGCATCGCAGAGAAAAGATTCATTGGTGTCGCATCGTCAATCTCTGAGGATATGGCGTTCTTGTCGACCTTCATCGGAGGTCAGCGTTCTTCACATTATTCACGTTCTTCGACGAAGAACGAAGAACTTCAAGACTTCTCTTACTCTCCCCAAAAACTCAACACAACAACCCAACAATTATAAAATAAGGGTTGCCTTATTTTATTTCTCACGCCAAACATTTTTAAAAAAATTCAAAAATGAATCAAACAATTAACTCAATTAATTGCAATGTTTTAAACCACCCAATTAATATAGGCATTTATTACAAAGCTTAAATGCAAGAGTTGACTTCGTTTAATAGGGGGTGCGGCTGCGTTACCTTAATCAAAGGCAGGGGTTTCGTGGAAGTTGAAAATGTGGGGTTCGTGTGGGCCCCAACCCACAAATATCCTACCAACTGGGTAGGATATTGTGGGTCCCACATCATCCACTTAACTTTGGTTAAGCAAAAAAAATAAAAGATCGGTTGCACCACTTTTATTTTATTCCTTAACTTTACTCCGAAAATTAAAAAACACACCCAAGCAAACGCAACTCTGGAAAAAGTGTTTCTAAGCAATTACTGATGCTGTGAGTTCATCGGTGCCCTCCGATTTAAATTCCATGAACCAGTTCAAAAGTTAGAAAAACTCGTGCATTCGTTCACTGAATGCACCCGAGCTAATCTTCGCAAAATGATTCCGGGCACACCGGGCCTCAGAATGAGGTGCCGTCAAGAAACTGTGTTCTTGTAAAATCCCAAAGAAAATTAAAAAAAATCCCTTCAATTTTACGGGTCTTTACATTATCACTTCAAAAAAGTACTTAATCAACCCTAATATTCCATATTAAACTATAAAATTATTTGATGTCACCAAAAGCCTCAATTTACATTTATTTCTATATTTAGAGTATCAATTATTTTAATCTTTTCTTAATAAAGTAGTTACTACATCATAATTGTGTCATAAATAAATTTATTTATTAAATATCTGAAAATTATATATAAAATACCATTTTGTATAATTTTTTTTATATTTAGAATTAATATTTATAGTTGAATTCTTCTTATGTCTAACCCAATATTAAAAATTGTGTCGTTATTAAACTTTGAATTTAATAGTTTTAACTCTTCTTTAAGTAAAATAATAATAAGATTCCTAATCTAATCTTAGTGGACTAAAATTACCATATTTTAATCCCAAGGTTGTCTTGGGTGGAAATAAACTTCTCCAATAGAATTTTTACAAGTTTCAGGGTAATTATAATATCACTTTTACCTTCAATTAACCTATTTACTTTTAACCATGGTAAATAAAAGTTAAAAGTTATTTTTCACCAAAAACTGTGTTCATATTATTGAACCAAAATTATCTTATATATGTTAATTGTGCCTCTCAAATTTTTGAAATTCAATTTATATAAGTGGTAAAATAATGTTTTATACAAATTTTCAAATGTGGTTAAAAGGAGGGTAAAAGATGTTAAAAAGTTCAATAAAAATTTATATAACTAATTTTATTATAAAATGACTACAATGAATTAAATTGAACTTATATAAATATTATTTATTTATTTTTTCTTAAAATAAATTTATATAATATAAATAATTATTTAAATAAATACTCAGTTTTAAACAATAACGCGGTGTTTTTCACGATTCATCAAAAATTGAAATTTTTCAAAAAAAAATACCAAATATTCACCCTAAGATAATTTTGATATCCTAAATTCAAAAATTCATTCGGTTTTACAAAATAGAAAACATTGAAGTTTCATTAATTAATTTCAAATTAATTTCCGTTGTCAAAACTAAAATGTGGGTTTTAAAAAGTTAAATATATGGAATGATTGACATGTGTTTATATCAAATTTAAATGTAAAATTACTTATAATGACCTAAACTTTATTAAATGATAAAAATATAATCTAATTATACTTCCAACCCATTCATGTGAATAATTTAACACTATAAATTATTTTTATTAAAAGTGTTTTTTTCAATTAAAATTTAGTATTGTTCACTATTCATCAAATTATGAAAGTTATCAGAAAAGTATCAAAAATTTATACAAACTAAATTGTTATGTCCCGATTCAAGAGAAGAATTTAATTTCATTAAACTTAATTTATATAATTGTCAAATATTTGTTATTAAAAGGGATCTCCATTAAAAGACGATAAAATTGTATTTTTTTGAAAAATACTTCTTTTATCTGAAAAAAATGAATTTGTTTTTATATTGTTTCTATGAAACACATAATATGGATTCCAAAAATTATATGGAGTACATAAAATTCAAAATTCAGTTAATACTATTCATAACTACTTTTTGAACGGTTAGTTTGGTAAGTCATGATGTGCTCGAACTCAGTCTTAGGTGTAGCACATGTTATTAAATTACTTTGAAAAGAAAACATACTAGAAAATCTTAGGGTATTACATTCTACCTCCTTCAAAAAATTTCTTACATTCTAATTGAAATTTTTCTTCTAAAATAAATGGTTAAAATATAAAATTCCTTTGTGGAAAACTGACATTTGAAATTGGGTTAATAAAATTTCATCTTAATAATAGGGAAAAGAAATGAAAAAGTCACCACAAAATTTGGATTTGGAATAGGATTATATTGGTGGAAATTTGAGACACCCAATTGGAGGAAAATGTAAAAATTTATAGGTAGTGATAGAGGTCATCAATCACAAACAAGAGAACAATAAATAGAAAATTGAGGTCTTCAAAGCCATAAATCTAAGATGACTTAAAATATCATTGGTTCATCAAAACATAAGGTATTAGGATAACACGTTTTTTGTTTTAAGATCCCTTCTCAAAAAGATAATGATTAATTTATTCATAAAATGAAAAAATACTCTACAAGTATATTTCCATTCTTTAACTAATTTCTACCACAAACTCGTCTTTCACTCCAAAAGATAATAGAACAAAAATATATTCTATTTATTCTAATCGTATATGGGTTTTAAAGAAAATGAATTTATAATTCATCTATCAGAGTATATAAGAAACAAAATTATACAAACCAATACATCATGTAGGCTAGTGGTATGTGATACACCCTTGTCACCCTTCCGTTGCGGGTTTAAATCTTGCTGCCTTGCTGGATGTGATGGAAGGTTGTCCTTTTTCCAAAAATCTAAAAATAATCTTATGAAATGTTTTAACCCTAACCATAGTATCCAATGTCAATTATATTATATTCCAACATTTATACTTATCCAAAATACTTCTGTCCAAACTCACAGTCCAAAATTTATAATGAAGTGAAACGCAATGAAGATCTTTTTTCCACATAATAACATGTGAATACCTTCATCATGTATTCTTTTGAAACATGATAACACCCAGAATTACCATAAAACCTTATTGATTACATTCATTATTCCTTCTTACTTTTTGAATACTGGATATACTTCTAATTTCCAAAAAATGTTGTAAACTCCAACAATAATGAAATCAAAAAACAATTAATTAGTTTCAATGTAGTCAAGAATATCAAATATAATATATCCAAATCAATCATATTTTATTCCAAAATCTCTACCTCAGTATCAGAACCATATTTAGGTTTATCTTTCTTTCAACCATGTATTTTAAAAAACGTTTAACTTATTATTGAGTCACTTTTCTTATAACAATATAATCTCAAATCCTTAATAAAATAGTACTACATTACAATCCTTATTTATTTCTATAATTCATATACCCAGTACATAATTGGCACAACACTAAAATGAAATAATTCTTTAATAACAGCATAAGAACACTATTCATCCCTCTTCATCTGTGGTAGTATCATAACTTGATTATTATCCAATAGCATTATTTGGGGAATACTCTGATGATTTAGACACTGATTTTCTTATTTTACCAACTCCTTTCAGATGAAGCATTATACATTTGAAACCTTTTTCTTACCTTGAAATCATGTACTTGGTGTCCTTCTCCTCCGCACTTATAACAAACTACCATTCCCTTCAAGTATATATTGTGGTGATTCTTTCCACAGCTATCACATATGAAAAATTCCTTCTTTCCGTTATTCCCTTTATCTATATTTCTCTCTACCATCCTTTTCTTCTCTAACATCCCTTCAATGCCATTGGACTCGGCAAATTCTTTATATATATTATTAACACAAGATACTATTTCTACATATGATGAGAATAAATCAGAGACTATTCCCTTCTAAATGTTGGTTTAATAACATGAATTGTATGATCCTTATTACTCTTTGGATCATGTGTATTGCTGGAGTTCTCATTCCTTCGGCGGGGCACTGTTTCTAAACAATGACATACACTAGGTTATTTTATGAATTGTAATGCATAATTCCATTCTTGCAAAATACAAAATTTAAATTGAAAATATTATGCATATAATATATAATAATAATAAAAATGTTATCATTTTTGATGTATTTACTCCTAAATACTTCATAATGGATTGTAAAGAAAATGTGTATTATCCTAAGCATATCTCGCGGATGTTTCATAACCAATAGTGCAGCAAGGCCTGTTGTCATGTACCAGGATACCCCGGGTCCAGCCCAAAACTCCTTGTTGGAGTTTTCAATCCAAGATAAATTTGTGTTAGAGCTACCTCTACAAGCTCATATCCAAACAGGGATGTATTTCTGGGAAAATAAACAAAATATATACATTACCAAAATGCTATGAATTTCTTCTATTCTAATTATAAAAGTATATCTTAGGGTAATGTTGTCTAATCATGGTTTTTCTAAATCAATTTTCTATGTTTTGTTCTTAAATTCCTATGATACCTACTATAACCCACTGATCCCAGTTACCCAGAGTCAGTGTATTATTTTAATACAATGTCATGATTACAAGAAACCATGTCCTGAAGGACCGATCAGTTTAGTAGTCTTCGAAAATAGATTACATATATGATGTTACATTACACATTAAAACATAGAAAACAACATAAATAATTTGTTGAGATCGCCATTATTCCCATCGCTTAAACCTATAAATCAAGCATAATAAACTTCTTATAATCCTGGGAAAACAAAACATAAGAAAGTGGTGGGCTCAGATGCTCAGTAAGGGTAAATAATATAGCAGAAGCTATAAAAGTTTAAGGAAATATGTGTAATAAAAACAACAGACTATTAAATATAAACATTGTAGCGACTTGTGTTTTTAGCCTTGTCAGACATTCGAAAATTCCTATGAATAATTCCAGAGTTAGGCATGATGAAGGTGTGTGATTCTAAGGCCCGGTGTTCCTAGAATTAATTTTATAAAAATATTAATTATTTTTATACTATTCACATGGTGAGGTTTCGTTTTCTCCTAAATTGTATCATGGATCAGAAATCTGAGGGCATGGTTGTATCCATAGCATTCTGTTTACCCTAGGCGGGGTGTAAACATTAGGGGTGTGGGCCTGCTCTGGAAAAAGCCACCAGGGGAATTTTTGTAAATAAATGGACAAGTTTCTTTAGGAGCGACGGCTTGAATAAATCCTGATTGGAGTCTCAAATCGCAATTCTGAGTTTGTCGTTGCGTTCAGAATGACGTGTTTACCATAGGGGAATCCTAAACTTCTCTGCACCGAGTGTTTTGGTCGGGGGCGTTAAATGGTGGTTTAATTAATTAATTAAACCTAATCAATCCCACACACCCTCTCTTTTATTAGCCAAATAGTAGGAGAACTCCTCCCCTCCACCTTCATCCTCCACCAATGAATCGGAGTCCAAATCATCGAAACGAAGCGTCGTCGGTCTCAGATCTTGACGGCGGACGCTCCTGGATAGTGCAGCAGCAGTAGAGGAGCATGCAAAGCACAAAAATCCATCAAAAGATAGGCTATTTGAGTTTTAAAATCCCATATCCCATTTATGAATTTCTTTTTTTTCATGTTTTCATAAGGGTTGTGTAGTTTGGGTACCGAGCTTTCTGAAACATGTTTTAGATCTGAATTTGGAGCACCAGGGTGCTCCCTGTGGCTTCCGGAAGTTTTCCGACAGAAAGTCATCTTTCCAGTGGTGGAAATGGAAAAATACAGTAGGTGGCGTGGTGGATTTTAGAAGGCGGAGGTGGATTCTGGTAGGTGGTGTGGTGGTCTCCGGCGAGACAGGTGGTGGTCCGACCAGAATTTTTCGAGGGTTTTTTAAACCCCCATAACTGATAAACCATAAATTTGATTTGTGAGCCGTTTGGGAAGACGTGTTCCTTGCGTCGTGGCGGACCTTTCAAGCCCACTTTGGAAATTTTATGAGTTGGGTTATTGGTCAGGGGCCATGAAATGTTGAAAATAATAATAATATTTTATTATTTTCAACTTCGACCGACCATAACTTTTACACGGAGCGTCTGATTGATGTACTTTCAGTGACATTTTTATCCTGATAGTAAGGAGGAATTTTACGGATTTTTTTCGAGTAATGGGATGGAGATCAGGATGTGGGACCCATGAGGCTTCTTTTGGGTGTTTGCGAAGAAACATGAATTTTTTGTCGGGTGTCTGTTTTGGACGATCGAGTAGTCGATCCTGTGTGTTTTTTCCGAGGGGATCGCAATGGTGAGATCTGCATGACAGGTTTCGGGAACGTGGTGCTGGCTCCACCTAGGATGGCTATGGTAAATATTTCCTTTTTCACTAGATGTCCATTGTGGACGATCAAGTAGTCTATCTCGTGGTTTTTTTTGAACGGATATCAATGGTGTGATCTACTTGATGAGTTTTGGGGTCGTGGGGTGGGCCCCACACGGGCAGGCTATAGTGAATAGTACCTTGTTCACCGGTTGTCTGTTTCAGGTGAGTAAATAGCCAATCCTCTATGTTTTTCCACGTTTACTGCAATGGTGGCCTCGGTATCGGCCTAAGAGGTGCACAGTGTGGTGATATTGTGGGTCGCTCCGATTTTCGATGTTTGTACCAGCACTGGTTGAGGGTACTCCATTTGTTATCTCCTATGAGGGTTTGTGTGGAATCAAAATAGTTGTATGGGTTTGTGATCCCCTCGATAGGATCTCTAATCTGTTAGAGTTGTGGCATCCCCCAAGTGGGTCCGGGGCGGGATCCTCTTGCTTCGCTACCTTAGATATGGTTATTGGTATCGATGTAACCCCTTATCTGCGGGAATTGATCCCATATCTAGTAGGTTAACCCTCATAGGGTTTGTGGAATCATCAGAAATATGATCCCCTATTCATTGGGTCGTGCTCAATAGGGTTGTGGCATCGTCAGATATATGATCCCCTACTCAGCATATGGTTTATACTAGGGTTGTGACATCGTTGGTTATGTGATCCCCTAGTCAGAACGTGGTTCTTGTAGGGTTAGTACATTTTCAGTTCAATCCCCTACTATGCGAGTTATACCAGATGGGGTTTCAGTATCATTATGACCACCTTGACGGGAGATGATCCTATATCTTAGTGATGTGATTCTGTGGAGCAACAGATCAGTTTGTGGTATCCCCAGTGGATCCTATGAGCGATCCCCTATCTTTGAGATCTTTGAATACTAGATCAGGTTGTGGTATTCCCCAGTGGTTCTAGGGAGTGATCCCTTATCTTTCAGCTCTATGAATACTGGTCTGGGTTCTTGCATCCCATAGGAGACTTTAGGAGTGATCCCCTATCTGAGGTGTTTGGTGTTTTTGATGTTTCAACGTGACTTTCTCAGTGATGATATCTGACGAGCGTGATCCCGCAGGTGAGAATATGGGATGTTTGTGTGGAACCTGATGGAGTGTATCACTCGGATGAGTGTCATTTGGATGACAGTGCTTGTGGAGTGTGTTCTCCTGGTTGTGAACCATTTCTGGTGATGAGGTCAGTACCTCTTGTGGATTGGTGTGTGTATCGAGTATATCTGGATGTTCATGCTATATGTGTGGACGTATATATGTGTGAATTCTCCTAGAATATGTATAGGAGTATACTTGAGAGAATGTTCATGATATATCTATGGGATTATACCTGAGCGTATGTTCAAGTTGTATGTATGGGCATACACCTAAATTGAGCTGACTAGTTGTGTTAGCCGAGGATAGTCTCAATATGGAGATTCATTCTTGTCTGGGTTTCCTCTGGCTGGGATGAACTAACTATTGTGTTTCAGTTTCCCTCTTTTGTTTTGGGTTTTTGGGCCACCTTCTGAGTATTTTTATACTCACCCTTGCATGGGATTTGGCCGCACATCATTGTGTCTTGTGCAGAACACAGGTCTTTTGATAGAGTCCTAGCATGACCCGGAGTAGGAGGAGCTTTGTGAGCGAGACTGACCGAGGTGTTTACCGAAGCTGTGCCGAGAAGCATGCCTGTGGGTTCTTTTGACATTGATCCCCTCATTCTAAGCAGGTTGGATGTTTTTGCAGTTTTATTTTGGAGGGCCCTATTTTTTCCCTTCTGTACTACTTTTTCACTCTTGTTTATGATAGATGTATGAATGATTTTTCATTTCATTTTGATATATCTCTGCACTGTTGCATGAAGGTGTATGTTTGTGCATGTGTAAAGGTACCGTAGAATAATGCTTCCCATGTGTGTGATAGCCTACATGGTTCTAGTCACCAACCCCTATCCTATTGGAGGCAGGCTTGTGGAGTGACGGCTTGAGCCCCGTTGGGTCAGGTCCTGACAAAGTGGTATCAGAGGAGGTTCCAACTTTGGGATCTCTAATTGTAGGTGGTATATTTATGAGTTTGGTTTGGGTTTCATAGTAGGAGTGTTATGATGTTTCGAGTTTGGATTTCAGGCTAGGGACTCCATTATTGGTACAGTGACCAACATATCCATTCACTAAGACTCTGATAACCTACCTTTCAACTCTGGAAATTTGGACACTAGTCATAGGGACATAATGGTACATGCATTATCTAGGACTGTGTTTTAGGTTTCCCTTGTTCTTCTTGAGTCATCTCCCCATATATACTCTTTATATGTGGTGTGTCTTGATTGTATTTGAGGATGCCTCCATGAAGACAGCCAGTGAGGGTTCCATAACAGGATTACGATGATGATCCACCTCGTGTAGAGGGTATGGACTAGGGTGCAGGTTCTGAGGCTTGACCTACAGGTGGTCCTCCAGTTGAGCCACCACTTTTTGAGTAGCTGGTTATGCCGGAAGTGCAGGATGAGGATGCATGCAGGCTGAGTACGCTGCACGAGTTCTAGAGGCATCGATCTCTGAGGTTTTGGGGTGATCCAGATCCCCATGCAGCTGATGACTTGTTCGAACCAGTCACTTGGGTTATCTGCCTTGTGAGGACACCTCCAAATCAGATGGTGGTCCTAGCGGGGAACCTACTACATGGTTTGGCCAGGAAATGGTGGATATTAGTGACGTAGTCTCATAATGAGGAGATTCTCATGTGGGCATAGTTTCGGAGGCTCATCAGAGAAGAGTTCTATCCAGTGAAGCTGAGGTCAGTGCAGATTCAGAATCTTCTGCAGCTTCGACAGGAGGGCATGACTATGTCGGGGTACTTGGACAGGTTTATAGACCGGTCGCGCTACTCCCTGGATATGGTTTGAGATTCATTAATTAGGGCTCGGACCTTCGAGAAGGGACTATGCAGAGACATTTGGGCATCTGTGGTTTCCTTGTGCCTTCCCACCTATACTGGAGTATTAGAGTGAGCCTTGCGGGGGAGAGCTTTCTGGCTGATCAGATTCATCCAGTCAGTACTTGGGCACATGGTAGCTGAGACATCAGCAGTTAGTAGCCAGCGGTAGGCATAAGGTTCCGGATGTGGCCGACATTTTAGGAGGCAACCCTAAGATGGAGGATCTGAAGCACAGGGCTCACAGGGCCCGCATGCCAGTTTTGGTGAGTCACAGGAGAGGTGGTGTTACGCTTGCGATGGTCGAGGACATCTTTCTAGAAATTGTCCAACCCTTCATGCTACTGAGATGGATCCAGTCGACAGGTCACCTTGGCAGCGACAACATCTTGAGTTCGGAGGTCCGCAGGGTTGTGGACGTGGCGACGGGGCTGGTGTTGCAGCAGGGGGTTGTAGGCGGTATCATATGCCACCACCACCTCAAGTGATCCACGATGATCTTTGTGAGTTGGGGAACGAGGGAGAGAACAATTGCAGACCTTAGATTTTTTTTCCTAGAGGATCCCATAGGTGGATGGAGGTATGCTCTGTGTCCATTCTTCTTTTGTAATTGTTTTGATACACACTGTTTAGCGGGAATCATTCCTTTCCATTGTTTTATCGAGTTTTGTTCAATGCGTTGGTAAGTCCATGTTTTGGTGTTGTTCGGTGTGCTTCAAATGCATGAGGAAGAGTGATCCTTCCCCCACTGAGATGTGTTTTTGTGACATGATTAAAACCATGTGGGCGAGTCGGTGTTGTCTAAAGCGGATAGTGTCGAGGTGTGGTGGATGGGTCCCTCTGACTTGTGCGTCCGGGAAAGGTTAAGTGTTGGAAAACTCACTGGTGTTAAAGACCCAGTCGAGAGTTAATATTCTTTCCACCTCACTTATGGATTTTTAGGGGCATAAAGTTCTAAGGTGGGGAGGCTGTAGAGACTTGTGTTCTTGGCCTTGTCAAACATTGGAAAATTCCTACGAGTAATTTCAGAGCTAGGCATGATGACGGTGTGCGATTCTGAGGCCTAGTGTGCCTGGATTTAATTTTATAAAAATATTAAGTATTTTTATACTATGAACGTGGAAAGGTTGTGTTTTTCTATTAAAAGGTATCTCGAATCCGAAATATGAGGGCACGGTTGTATCTAGAGCATGTCTTTTACCCTAGTCGGGGTGCAAACCTTGCAGGCACGGGCCAGCTATGGAAAAAGCCACCAGGGGAGTTTTCGAAAATAAATGGACATGTTTATTTATGAGCATCGGGTCGAATAACATCTGAGCAGAGTCTCAGATTGCAATTTTGAGTTTACCATTGCATCCAGAACGCCGTGTTTACCCTAGGTGTGACCTAATCTTCTCTGCGCTGGGCAATTTGGTCGGGGGCGTTAATAGGGATTTTAATTAATTAATTAATTAATTAAACCTTATCAATCCCCCACCCTCTATATTTCATGTACCAACAATGAGGAGAACTCCTCCCCTCTACCTTCCACCTCCACTGATGATTCGGAGGCCAAATCATCGAAACGAAGTGCTGTCGGTCTAGGATCATGATGGCAGACGCCCCCGGATCGTGCTTCAGCAGCAGCAGAGCGTGAAAAGCACCGACAATCAGTCAAAAGGTAGGCAGTTTGAGTTTTAACATCCTGGATCCCATTTATGTGTTATTTCTTCAAATTTTCATAAGAGTTGTGTAGTTCGGGTCCCGATATTTTTGAAACACGTTTTGGATCTGAATTTGGAGCACCTGGGTGCTCCCGGTGAAAAACATGATTTCCAACGGCGACAATGGCAGATTACAGCATGCGGTGTGGAAAATTCCGGTAGTAGATGGTGGATTCCGGTAGGCGGCGGCAATCCAGTCAGGCAGTGCGGTTGTTTCCGAAGAGGCATGCGGTTGTCCGACAATAATTTTCCTGTGGTTTTTTAAACCCCCGTAACACACAAACCGTAAATCCAATTTGCGAGCCATTTGTGGAAACACATTCCTTGTGTCAAGCCGAACCTTTTAAACCCACTTTGGGAGTTTTATGAGTCGTTTTTTGGTTTGGGGCCATGAATCATTGAATATAATAATAATATTTTATTATTTTCAACATCGACCTGCCGCAACATTTACATGGAGCGTCCGATTGACGTGTCGTCAGTGACATTATGATCTTGAGAGTAAGGAAGACTTTTTAGGATAGTTTCCAGGCACTGGGATGGAGATCAGGATGTGAGACCCATGAGGCTACTTTTGTCCATTTACGAAGAAACATGACTTTTTCATCGGGTGTCTGTTTTGGACAATCGAGTAGTCGATCCCGTGTGTTTTTTCCAAGGGGATCACAAGGTTGTGATCTGCATGACATGTTTCAGGATCGTGGTGTGAGCCCCACATGGGCTGGCTATGGTGAATAATACCTTTTTCACTGGTTGTTCATTTTGAACGATCGAGTAGTCGATCTCATGGGTTTTTCTGAGGGGATTGAAATGGCATGATCTTCTTAATGAGTTTCGGGATCGTGGTGTGGGCCCCACATAGGCAGGCTACGATGAATTGTACCTTGTTCACCAATTTTCCATTTCGGGTGAGTAAATAGCCTATCCTGCATGTTTTTCCAAGTAGACCATGATGGTGGCCTTGCTATCGGCCTAGGAGGTGTACAATGTAGCGATGTTGTTGGTCGCTTGGGTTTGCGATGTTTGGACCAGCACTGGTTAAGGGTACTCCCTTGGTTCCCTCCTATGAGGGTTTGTGTGGCATCACAACCGTGGTATGGGTTTGTGATCCCCTTGATAGGATTTGTAATCTATTAGAGTTGTTGCATCCCTCCGGTGGGCTCGGGGCAGGATCCTCAAGCTTCGCTACCCTAGATCGGTTTCTTGGTATCACTGTGTCCACTTATCTGTAGGAAACGATCCCATATCTAGCAGGTTAACCCTCGTAGGGTTTGTGGCATCTTCAGGAATATGATCCCATATGCATTAGACCATGCTCAGTAGGGTTGTGGTATAATTTGATATACGATCCCCTAATCAACATGTTATTTATAGTAGGGTTCGGGCATTGTTGTTTATACGATCCCCTACTCAACGTGTGGTTCTGGTAGGGTTAGTGCAACATTGATTTGATCCCCTAATATGTGTGTTATACCATATGGGGTTTCAGTATCATCGTGAACGCCTTGATGGGCGACGATCCTCTATCTGAGTGATGTGATTATATGGAGCACTAGATCGGGTTGTGGTATCCCCAGCAGATCCTTAGAGTGATCCCTTATCTATGAGATCTTTGAATACCAGATCAGGTTGTGGTATTGCCCAACAGATCACGGGAGTGATCCCCTATCTGTGTGATCTTAGAATACCAGTGTGGGTTCTGCCTTCCCCTAGCGGACCCTAGGAGTGATCCCCTATCCGAGGAGTTTGGTGTTTTTTCTATTTCAGCATGACTTTCTCAATTATGATATCCGACAAGCGTGATCTCATGAGTGAGCATCTGGGATTTTTGTGTGGAACCCGATGGAGTGTATCTCTCGAATGAGTGTAATTTAGATGAAAATGCTTGTGGAATGTGTTCTCCTGGTTGTGAATCATTTATGGTGATGAGTTCGGTACTTCTTGTGGCTTGGTGTGTGTATCGAGTATATCTGGATGTTCATGGTATATGTGTGGACGTATATCTGTATGGATGCTCCTTGTAATTGTATAGGAGTATACTTGAGAAAATGTTCATGATATATGTATGTGATTATACCTGAGCATATTTTCAAGGTGTATGTATGGGAATACACCTGAATTGAGTTGATTAGTTGTGTTAGCCGAGGATGGTCTTGAGATGGAGTTTCTCTCTCATCTGGGTTCCCTCTGACTAGGATGAGATAGCTGATGCCTTTCAGTTTCTCTCTTTTGTTTTGGGTTTTCAGGGGACCTTCTGAGTATTTTTATACTCACCCATGCATGGGATTTTCCCACACAACTTTGTGTCTTGTGAAGACCACAGGCCTTTCGACGGAGTCCCAGGAGGACCCAGAGCAGGCAAAGCTTTGTGAGAGAGACTGACCGTGGTTTTTACCGAAGTTGTGCCTAGGATCTTACAAGTGTGTTCTTCTGATAGTGATCCCCTCCTTCTGAGCAGGTTGGACACTTTTGCAGTTTTCTTTTGGTGGGCCATGTTTTTTTCCCTTTTTTACTTTTATTGCACTCCAGTTTGGGATAGATGTATGTATACTTTTCCATTTCAGTTTTATATATCTTTGTATTGTTGCACAGAGGTGTATGTGGGTGCATGTGTAAAGGTACCTTAGGCTAATGCCTCCCATGTGTGTGATAGCCTACTCGGTGCTAGTCGCTAACCCATGGCATATTGGAGGCGTGCTTGGGGAGTCACGTCTCGAGCCCCATTGGGTCGGGTCATGACAAACATGAACATAATATAGAGAAAATAAATCAAACATTACCATATAAACATGCACATAGATATTCTATTAGTCGAATAATCACATGTAATAATTAATTTCATAATGAGGGAGTGCCTAACACCAGACATTATTATCACATAGTCAGATCCTCGTACCAAGACTACAAATAAACGTTTTGTTAAGACAATGTTCCAAGACATTAGTTTGTCTCATTATACCTACAGATGCATCGAGGGGCTATAGAGGGACACGCTCGTCACTTACTAAGTCCACTACATTACTTATAAGAAAATGTTGAAACATAACATAAACATTTGTATTAAAAATAGCATACAAAATGTCAATACTTCAACCATAAACCATGAAAGGTATAAAAATAGAACATTCACAGTAAAAAATATCATAAATCATTCAATATAATATGTATGATTGTATTTATAATAAATCAACCTCAATCAAGAATAATATCCAAAAAGGATGTCAATATAGAAGAAAATAATCAGTAAAACTCATTGAGAGAAATATCTTTTTTTCATGAAATCATTTAAAAATCATACAATTTATAAAGGAAGACATTTAAAAGATATTTTTGATTCAAAGTGTCCCATACCACTTTCAGACTTTTTAATGGAAATAACATTTTAAAAAATTCATTCCCATATAAATAAATCCTTAAAACCATTTTGGAAATAAAAACATTAATGATAATGATTTAGAAGAATAAATATTTAAAACATTTAAATTAAATTTTTAGTTAAATAGTACCTTAGAATAATCATTTTGAAAATTCCTTAATGAGACATGGACATGGAAAATATATATTTCCCAAAAAATTCTTACACATAAACAATCTTGCATAATAATGAGATTGAGAAAATAACCCTTACCTTGTACTTTCCTTTGGTCGAAGGTATGTTTAACCTCCTATATACGACTATAGTATGTTATTAAATTATTATAGAACCATATTAATATTTATTATAACATACATGAGTCATTTATGACTTCATATGAACCATTTAATAATGATTTCAATGTTAGATTAACATTTTGTGTAATAATTGCTTTCTTTATCATACGTGTTTTAACTTGTTATTCTTGATCATATCATTTAGATTATGATATAAATACATACAGAATATAAAAAATTATTTATATATCATATCTATTTATAATATAAATAATTATAATAAATAGATATATGAAATGGAAAACACCATTTATTGTGATGGTTGGTTGTACGTACACATAAATGATGTTTCCATTTTCTTATCGTATTGAACGGAAGTAAATGAAAAAGATATATGTATGTAAATAAATAAATAAATATATCCAATATAATTATTATGTCATATATTAAATACTTATTAATAATATATATTTTTATAATCAACATTGAATGGTGAACCTCGAAATGAATCTCATCGCATCATGGAGACGGTATGTCGTAAGTACACACGAGTGGTGATATCAATTCCTTAATGACTAAAAGCATGTAATTGGATGGTATATTAATTTTACAGAGATATTATCATGTTATTTTTATTATTTATATAAATATGACTCATCATTATATCCATCCAAATAACATAGTGTTGAATAAAAAATTACCCCACAACATGGAGATGGTAATCTGTACGTATACATGCATAGTGACATTATCATTCATAAGATGGATATAATAATGATTATGGTTGTACCATAAAACATAAAAATATAATGAAGGTACTAGATTTATTATTTTGGTATGGAAATAAAACAGAAAGATAAAGTGGAAGAGGAAAAGAACTTTGAAAGAGGAGATAAAATAATTACCTCTTCTTCAGGTGATTCTATTTCATTTAAAACAAATGGATCCATAAATTGTCTTTATACTCAGGGGAAGGCCTATTGGTAGATGTGAGGGATGTTTTGATGAGATTTTGTTTGGGGTTGGCTGAGCCAAAAGGCTTTGGAGGTGTGACTTTGAGAGAAGGAGAAGTACCCTTTTATAATAAAGGTGAGGGTCACTTTAGGAAAAGTATGAAATATGGTTTTATTATTAAATAATTTTTTAGTTTATAATGGACCGCAATCGATTTATTTCAAATATAAGCTATGGATAGGTCGAAATACTCTCAACTAATAGGTTTTAGATAAGATTAGGTCACCATATTAACCCTATCTTCTAGATTGAAATCTTATTTAAATAGTTTAACTTTTACCATCTCCTCTTTTATTATTATAATAAATAGTTAATAAACTTACTATAAAAATCCAAGAGAACCCCAAGTGGTTAATTATTGATATATCAAATCTTATCTAATTCCTTTGGATGAACGTTATCTTTTAAGAAATATCATATCAATTAATAATATATTATTTGTTTTAAAAACTCATTTATGTCAATTTTGACACTATTTGACATTTTGTTTTTGTTAAAGTCAAAACATCATTATCAATTCAAACAAAAAATATTTAATCAACCTTAAGATGTATTATTCACCTATTAAATTATTGTATGGCATCAAAAGCCTAAATTTACATTTATTTTCATATTTATAATATCAATTATTTTAATCTTTCATTGAAAAAGTAATTACGACATCATCATTGTGTGTTAAAAAAATTTAATTAATTAATCTATAAAAAAATAAAATAAAATTCCATTATTTAGGAAATAGTTTTATCTTTATAATTAATATTTATAGTATAATTTATCTTCTGTATAACCCTGTGTTAAAATTTGTTTAGTTATTAAACATTAAATTTTACACCTTTAACTATTCTTTAATTAAAATACTAATAAATGTCCAAATCTAATACATGTAGACTAAAAGGATATTATTTTATTCCAAAGATTATGTTTAGTCAAAATAAACTTCTCCAATATAATTAAGACATGTGTTTGGGTAATTATAATATCATTTTTCCCTTTAATTACCCTATTTACTTTTAACCGTGATAAATAAAAGTCAAAAGTTACTATTCACAAAAAAAATTATTTTCATCTAATTGAACAATATTTTACTATCAGATGTCAATTTTGACTCTTGAATTTTTGAAATTAAATTCACAGAAGCGGTAAAATTAAATTTTATGCAAATGTGCAAATGTTCCTAGATGGTGGGTAAAATACGTTAAAAAGTTCAATAATATTTTATATATCTAATTTTATTATAAACTGAATCCAATGAATTAAATTGAACTTATATAGGTATTATATATCTATTTTTACTTAAAATAAATATAAATAAAACAAAGGATTACTTAAATAAAACAGCAGTTTTAAACAATCACATAGTGTTTTTCACAATTCATCCAAAATTGAATGTTTTCAGAAAAATACAGAAAATTTACCCAATAGTATTTTTGATATTTCAAATTTAAAAATGAATTTTATTTTTTTAAAATTCAAAAAAATAAGTTACATTAATTAATTTAAAATTAATTCTTGTTGTCAAAACCAAAAAGCTTGTTTCCCAAAAGTAAAAACTATCAAAAGATTGACATGTGTTTATATCAAATTTAAATGTGAAATTACTTATAATGACCTAAATTGTATTAAATGATAAAAATATAATCTTATTAGACTTAAAAACCATTCAAATTTATAATTTAACACTATAAATTATTTCCATTAAAAATTTTGTTTTCAATTAAAATATATTATTTTTCACTATTAATTAGATATTAAAGTTATCAGAAAAGTACAAAATATTTATCCAAACTAAATGTTTATGTCCATCTTAAAAAGAAGAATTCAATTTCATTAAATTGAGTATATAATTGGGTGAAATATTGGTTTTGGAAAGGGTTCGCCATAAAAAGGCGTTAAAATTGCATTTTTTTTAAAATACGTCTTTTATCTGAAAAAATTAATTTGTTCAAATATTATTTCTAAGAAACACATAATATGGATTATAAAATTATATGGAGTACATAAAATTCAATATATAATTAATAATATTTATAACCTCATTTTGAACGGCTAGTTTGGTAAGTTGTGGTGCGTTCGAACTCAGGGTTGCATGTAACGCAAGTTATTGAATTATGTTGAAGAGATAACATACTATAAAATCTTGGGGTGTCACAAGAAGAAATAATAAGACAAAGATAGAAAGTACAAGAAGGAAATTATGGATACCTAGAGTGAATCTGGGGATAGATCCGGAGAATCAAAATAATCTCATGATGGAAAGACTAAAAAGGGAACATGTGTTTTATAAAAAACACTTTTGAGGTAATCTTAGTGTCTCCAGGATATAAATAATAATATTTTAGAGTTGATTATGAATATTTTAATTCTATAAATATGAATAATAAATAAATGTTTGAATACAACAAATTGCATGAAGATACTAGCAATGAATTGAATCCTGACAGTACATCGGGTCCAGACGGTTTTAATAATGGTTTTTATCAACAACATTTGGATGTTATCAATTCTGATGTTTGTAATCTTGTAATATTTTTCTTTTCTAATGGTAGTCTCCCTCATGGTCTCAATGCTCAATTTCTTACTCTTATTACCAAAGTTTCGAATGCTTCAGAAATTCATTTATTTTTTCCCACAGCTCTCATCAATTCTCTTTATAAAATCATTACTAAGCTCTTGGCTAACAGAACATCCCCTCTTTGTAACAAAATTATTTCCTAGAACCAATTTGGATTTATCAAAGGTAGATCCATTCAGGACTGCATTTTCCTTGCCTTGGAATGCACCAATGCTATTAATAAAGTTTCTAGAGGTGGTAATGTTCCCATTAAACATGACATTAGAAAGGCATGTGATAGCATTGACTGGAATTTCATCTACAAGGTGCTCCGTAATTTTGGGTTATTGATGTCTTTATTAATAGGATCCATTATTTTTTTAAATCATTTTCCCTTTCTATCCTTTAAAATGGTTCCCCTAAATGATATTTTAAATGTACCAAAAGTGTTCGACAAGGTGATCCTCTATTTGCTATCCTTTTTACCATCGCGAAGGACTATCTGAGCAAACTGCTCCCCAATTTGGTTGGTCAAAACAAGATGATACCTATTCAAGCAACTCATAAATTAAATGCTCTGATCCATCTTTTATATGCATATGAAATTATCCTTTTCCTAAATGGGAACTGCAGAAATATACAGAATCAAAAAAAAATTATCTCACAATGAGGAATTGTTGGGTCAATCCATTAGTTTGAATAAGTCGTTTATTTTTTGGAAAAGGATTACATATGAACCAAAAAACCAACATCATTGAAAATTTTGGCATCATTTATGGTATCCTTCCCTTTACTTATTTAGGTTTTCCCTTATTTTGTGGAAGACCTAAAGTTGTGTATTTCTCTTCTATGGCGGATCAGGTTCTTAACTAACTTTCTTCCTGAAATGGTAAATCTCGATCCAGGTTTGGGAGGATTTTCCTTGTTAAATATACCATTATTGCCAAAATGGATTACTCTCTAATGATTTATAAATGACCGGCCTCCTTGCTTAAAATAATCAATGGTTACATTTAAAACATTGTTTGGTCTGGAAGCACTATTGAGCAAAATCTTGTTACTATTACTCAGTCCATGTGTTTCAATCCATTGGAAAATGGGGCTCTCAGCATCAAGAATCTCAATATATTTAATGAGGATCTTCATGAAAAAATCACATGGAATTTTATCAATCCAAATACTGACTCCATTGAGTTTCTTCAAAAAATATTCTTGTAAAATCTAAAAAAGGGTAACTTGAGTTATCTAAGCTCCTATGTCTGTCCCTCCATCAGAGACTCTTTTCACACCATTATGGACAACTCTAGATATATGGTCAGTAAAAACTCCTCCTTAAATTTTTGGCTCGGTAATTGTTTTGGCTACCCCCTGATTTCCATGTTATCTCCTCACTCCCCTCCCGATAGCATCAATCACTCTATTCCGGAGGTTATGAATTCCCCCTTCCTCAATCTCCCGGATTCCATTATGCATGTGGTTAATTCTTATATTTTATATAATTCATAAGATTTACTTATTTGGGAACCTACCAATAATGGTATATTGGATTCAAAAGCATTCTAAAATCATAATTTTTCTCAATCCAATAATTGTTTTTGGGGGATCAAACATTTTGATAATTCCTAGATCAATCCTATAGACTAAATCTTATTTGGAGGATTGCGCATTATCATGTTCCTAATGAAGTATGCCTTCCAACGTTTGGTATCCAATTATGCTCGAAATGTCATTGGTTTCATAAACATAGAGAGGATACTAACCATCATTTCCTATCCTCTGATACAACTTCTACTCCTTGGAATTTTATTACTGACATATTTTATTATAGATGGATTGGTTCTAACTCAATTCTTGTTCATCTGAAACATTGTTTGGAGCTCAATGTCTCCATGAAATTCAACAACTTTTTTCCTTTCAATTGTTTCCAAGCTCCTCCATGTTATCTGGTATGATAACTATGTTATTTTACATAAAAATCACTCTCTCAACTTTAATACAGGTCGTTCAAAAATTATCATTTATCTCAGGGATGTCGCTTCCCTTCAAAAAGATAATTGTGACAATTTTGTTGAGGATTTATAGTCCTCAGACATCTTCGGGTTTTCAACCTCTACAAAAACCTGTGTCATTCAATTGAGGTGTTCTAGTAGGCCCATATTCATGTATGCATCATTACTAATGTGGACGGAGCCTCAAAAGGGAATCTGGGTCTAGCAGGTTTTGGAGCTGTCTGCAGAGATTATCTGGGCCACTATCATGGGTGTTTCTTTGGAGGTTGTGCTAGCGCCATTTATTTAGAAGCTGAAATGATGGAGGTAATACAAGAAGATGACTTTATGAAAATAAAGGTTTGGAATGACATTTGGATTGAAAGTGACTCCACCTCCATCGTCTAAGAGATTTGGAACGGTGTGGTCCACCTTTCCTGGCCACTTACAACCCGCTGGATAAACTACATGGACTCTCTTCATGAGATTAGATATATTTCCACACATGCCTACTGGGAAGCGAACATGGTGGCTGATGGTATTTCTAATAAAAGTATCAACCAGAGCATTTCATGGACTAATAATCTTTCGGTTCACCTTCTACCTCTTTATGAATGAGATTGTAATAAAATCCATTCTTTCAAACTTTTGTAGTTCCTTTTTTTTTTATTTTTAATAAATTGTGTCTTGTCCTTTCACTAAAAAAATATAAATCTATCAAAAACAAAAATATCTTTCTGGTACTATTAAATATAAAATCTCTACAGAAAAATAAAAGAATACTCAACTTCTCAATGAATTCAATGAACCTAATCATTCAAATGAGATATTAAAGAAGGATATTGGGAAATTTAAAAATTGTAAGGATACCTTAACTACAATGCATGGAAAAGTGGTAAATCGTAAATATATATCTGTCATTTATTATCAACCTAGGAAAAGAAATTTTGTTAAAACTAATTTTAAATATAAATATGGAAAATATAGTAGTATAACCAAATTTGGGAATTTATCTATGTGTTTCTATACTGGAACATCTTTTACAACAACTATTTCTTCTGGACCTAATAGTGTTTATTTTTCTAACACATTACAAACATCTTGTTGTAAACTGACGAATCCAGTGTGGGTTCCTAAAGCTTTATTTAAAAATATTACTTGAACCAAGAAAATATCGGTACCAACGTCTTTTCTGGAATAAACTATTTTTGTAGGAAATTTGTTTAAAAATTTCTTGGATGGTCATATGGTACTTGAACTGTGGATGTTTAAGACAAATGATACGGGTCTACCCTAGCTTAAAAAACCTCATAATTATTGATTGTGTACAAGTCACCTTTAGTGATAATGAAAATGATAAATTATTGGCCATGGAATAATATGTAACACTAACATAGTATTAATTTCTAATTTTCTTTATGTTGATGGTCTTAAAGAGAATCTGGTTAGCCTTTCATAGTGATGTGATGATGGATTTCATGTTAAATTTGAAAATTATTCTTTTAATTTTTTCAATCTACGAATGATTTAGTTTTTCTGATTTTGAGATGTAAAAATGATTATTTTGTGAACCTAGATTATTTAGTCACAAATAATGTTTCTCACTTAAATGCATTTCATTAAGTTTCTTGTATTTGGTATAGAAGACTAGGCTGATGTACCATTCACTCTCTTAGAAAGATTAATTGAAGGGGATTGGTAAAGGATCTTCATAAAATATTGTTTTTAAATAATAAATTCTATAATACTTGTCAATAAAGGAAAACATCACAAAATATATATCAAACCAAAGAAAGAATTTTCAACTTTTCAACATATTTTGATAGTTCAGGTGTATTTTTTTGGAACTTCTAGAGTTTCATGTTTAAATGTGAAGCATGATGTCTATGTTCTAGTAGATGACTATTCTTGGTAAACATAGAATTTATTTTTATCTCAAAAAAATGAGGCTTGTTCTTATTTCATCAAGTATTCTAGATCAGTCGAAAACTTAAGTGCACATAGGATTAAAACCTTAATTAGTGACCATGGTCGTGAGTATGAAAATAAATAATTTTTATATTTTTTCTCACCAAATGGATATAGTCATAAATTCTATGATCCTTGGAAACCTCAAAATAATAGTGTTGTAGAATGGATAAATAGAACCTTACAATAGATAGCCCAAACCATGATTAATGAATATTATTTACCATTAAATTCTTGTTATGAAGTTTTGAATACAACTTGATATATAATCAATTAAGTTTTAATTATACCTATCCAAAAGAATACTCCCTATGATATGTAAAATAATAGAAAACCTAAGGTTAATTAATTCATTCTTTTTGGTTGGAAATCCTTTATTATAAATAAAAAAGATAATCTTGAAAAAATTTCCTCTAAGGGTGATGAATGTATTTTCCTTTGTTATTAAATCTCTAGTCAAGCATATATAGTATTAATTAAAAGAAAAAAGTGTGTGGATGAATTTGTGAATGTCATGTTTCATGAAACATATCCACATGAGTCAGAATCCTCCCTATAAAATATTGATGATAAACGTTACAATATAATCATAAATCCTAAACCTTTGTACACTATTTTTAAACAAGATGAAAACACCAGTTCTGGAAACTCTTCGAATTTTGACCAATTTGTACACGAACCTATAGATGAACCCGTAGTGACCAGAACATCTTTTTCTAGGTCTATTAGAACCCATAAAATATTTAGATGTTGTAGTTGGAGACTAAGTCAAAGAAACATAGACTATAGCTTCTTTAAGAAACCATGTTGAACATCAATTATTTTCTCACAGCATGAACCTATAAACATTAGTGATTCAATCAATGATGAATTCTGGAAGAGGGATATATTATAAGAATTAAACCAGTTTGAATGAAACAATTTATGGAAACTTATTTATAGACCCAAAGATACCTTCACCATAGTCACTGAGTGAGTGTTTAGAAACAAAGTCGATAAAGATTATATAATAGTAAGAAATATAGTCAGTATAGTTTCACAAGATAATAGCCAAAAGGAAGGAGTAGACTATCGAAAAACTTTTCCACCTATTGTCTTACATGATATTATATTTTTATCATTGAAAAATTCTTTATGTGTTTATTTTGAAAAAATATTGTAAAATAAATTTGAAATGAGTTTAATGGATGAACCCAAATACTTCCTTTGATTTACGATTTTTTAAAACAAGGAAGGTATTATTTTAAATAAAAGTATATATTATCATGATCATATAAATTGTTTTGTCTTTGACAAAACTAAAATTATTTATACTTCTATGAGAACCATCTATAAATTTGATCTTAATGAAAATGGAAAATCAGTAGATCGAACCAGTTACAGAGTTATGATAGGAAGTCTTCTTTACATGATGTCCAATTGACCTACAATTATGTTTAGCATGTTTATTTGTGTAAATTTTCAAGAAAATATTAAAGAGTCACATATAATAGTTGTTATAAGAATTTTAAAAAATCAGAAATACACTAAAAAATTATGATTTTTCTACCCTAAAGGTCAACCATTTGTCTTAGTTAACTATTCTGGTAACATCCCAGGATTTTATAGAACAATAAATTTTTTATCTATTAATAAAATTGAATTTAAAATTAATTTTAGTTTAAAGGGGACTAGATTAATGATAACATACCAAACACACAACAATGGGATTCACTAAAATCTTATCCTGTACACATCACATAGTTATAAAAAAATAATACAATAATAATATTATTATTTAAAATGGTTGATAACGCCTAGTTTTTTTGTTAGATGGAATAAAAATAATGAAATAAATTATGATTTTACCTAATTTTTAATTTTTTTATATTTATACAGGGAATTTTAAAGTCATAAAATGAGAATGAATAACATTTTAAGCATAAAATACTCTAATATATTTCAAAGGATGTTTTACCACTTTTTTATGTTGAACCATTTAAAAAAATTGTTTATGTCAAATGTATATGTTCTATTTGATAATATAAACTTCTTCTTAATATGTGGGACATAAAAATTTACTTCAATTGAAATTTTGTCATTTTTCTGATAAAATCCATATTTTTAGGAATAGTTAAAAATACAACATTTTAATTTACAACTGCCTTTTCATATAATTTATTTATATAGTTAGATTGCCTTTTTAATTGATTTAATGTATAATTGGATTAATATTTTATAATTTAATTCAATATTTTTCATTGAAAGTAATTTCACATTTATATTGGACATAAACACATACCAATCTATCGATAGTTTTTACTTCTTAAAATCCCACTTTCTGGTTTTGAAAAAAGGAATTAACTTAAAATTTACAACTATAAATTATGATTTTTGTATTTTAAAAGATGAATTCTATATTTTTAATCATAATAAATAAATCGTTTAAATTGGTACCTTTTATTTTCGAACATTATCAACAGCAAATTCAGTAATTATTTTTATTAACCTTGGTTAAAGGGTAAATCGGGTAAATAAGGTTAAAAAATAATATTTTGATAATATAAAACGAACCTAAAACATGTCAAAATCCTATTGTATTATATATGGAATACCATGGGAATCCTTGGGTCTAATTTAGGACCAAATGGAGCCACTTTGGTGTTATAATGAAGTTTTATAAAATTTATTTTAAAAAAAACGGAAATATAACATAAACATGTATCTCCTAACTAAAACTATTTTAATTTGGTTTATATAATTGATATCTTCATCTATAAATATTCATTTTAATTCGAAAAATATTTTATACATCATGATATTTTATTCCTATTTTTTAAAATTAATTATATAAATATATATATGACATAATGATGATACATATATTACCTTATTAATGATATATTCAAATAAATGCTATTATAACGATTAAAATAAATGTAAATTTTTACATTTTTATTCCACAAAAAATTGTATGACATATACATGTTAGGGATATTTTAATTCCTTTTTTCTAAGGAATCTTTTTTTTTACTTTAACAAAAATCAATTACTAAATAGTGTCAAAACTGACGTAAATGAGTTTTTAAAGAAAATACTATTTAATAAAATTATATAATAGTTATAAATATATTATATTCATCCAAATTATTTATATGATTTTTAAAATGTCATTATTTATCCACTTTTTATTCTATTCGCTGTTTATAGTGACTATAGTAACCATATATTAAGAAAATATAAGAATACATGGTAAGAGTTAATGTTTTTAACTACGGGTTAAAACTAAAAGATAAGGTTAATATTGGATCCTAAACTTATCAAAAACCTATTGGTTGAGAGTATTTCTACCCATACTCATCCTATACTATAAATATATAACTTTGAAACAATTATAATTCTAAAATCAATTTATAATAAAATAATATTTCAAGACCTTTCTAAAGTACCCCTCCCCCCTCTTTGAAACGGTCACCTCATCTACCCACTTACTGACACATGTTAAGAAAATTTTCTCACCCAAAATCTGCTAAAATAATCTTTCAACATCCCTCCCATCCTCCAATAGTCCTTACTTATGGAATAATCCAATTCAATAAATCATTTTGTCCCAAATCAAAAGGAGTTTCCCAATTTAGAGGTAACGTCTCCTTCTAAGATCCTTTCCTTTATTGTCCTTTTACAACCTCTAAAATATTTCTGTTGCATTATTTTATTACAAATACCATTATCCTCAATATAGTATTATGATTTTATTCTTAGGGTTAGACCTACACATACACACACCTCTATCTAGTGGATATAGAATATATTGTTTCTATGTATGATGAATTACTGGCTCACTAAACGATGATTGCTCAATTTCACCTACTAAAAATAATGGTGGAAATTAAGGTGAAACTATATTTCTATATTAAATATATTACATTTATATTATCTCTATGTTTCTGTAATTTTTATTTATAACATACCTTTATGCTTTCCGTAAAACGATAATTTCCTTTGAGGATATGTGGACTACCGCCCCCTCAAAGTGATGTGACTCATTCATTCCATGCATGGAATGTATAAATAGTGGAGTTAATGAACTTATGTAACATATATAAAATAGATAATTTACAGAAATTATAACAGACCTGTGTAGCATTTATTTTTTATTCCATTAATATGAAATAGAAAAGAAAGTAGCATTCATGCGTACGTACGACCTATCGTCACCAAGAATAGTGTATTTCATTTATTATCTTCAAATGTTATGGACTATTATAAATACAAATATACTGGATATATATTATATTTAGGTCCTGAATAATATTTTGGAAATAATTAACTTTAGAACCCATGGATAATTTTCATCATAACAAGTTCATTTTTAATCAAATATCGAACATCTACAATAGTTATGATATGAAATCAAATAATTTCCTAGTTGATAAAACAAGGTAATAAGTTATAAAAAATGAATAATAAACATTAAAAAGGTTCAAAATAATTTAAAAAATATCATATGTTTATTATTCAAGAAATTATAGAATGAACAAGAGAAGTCAGACTCAAGCTAAGGGACTTCTTCTCAATCTCCTTTCAATGAGGAATTTCTTGATAATATGCACCTTTATTCCTTTATAAGTTATATATAAAGCCACCATAACATTTCATATACATATTTTATCTATAGTAGTTTTATTTATAAAATAAATGAGATTAATATTTGAATATTTAGTGTGGTGTGGGACACCTTGAAAACTTAAAGATTTAATTATCAATAAATTTTCATCATGATATTAAATTACATATGGATTTGAATGGGTATAAAAGTAATAAAAATGAAATTTTACATCAATCATGAAATTAATTAAATATTTTAAAGAGGAATAATTTTATATTAATAATTTTACATTCTTTACAAAATGGAAAAGCAATGTTTTTTAATTTATACGATGATGACTTCTCTTTCATCGTAGTAGTTATTTGATATTTTATTTCCTCTATAAACAATAAAGTATTTTATAATTAAAATAAATCATTTATTCCTTTATTTTAGTATCTTGGTATTCAAAATGGGTTCTTAAATGAAAAGGTTGTTTTTATATGGAAATTTGTTTCATATGGAATTAGAAGAAGCTTTCAAAAAGGGGTATTGTGATGAAGTTGTTTTATTCTTAAAATGGTATATGCACATTTTATGTAATAGGTGAGCATGATATAGATAATACAATCGGTTGAGCCACAATATAGATCAATGTTGAGCCCATTATAGCTTATAAAAAGGGTTGAGCCCCATTATATCTCACAGGGGAGATCGACACAACTTATAAGAAGGGTTAAGCCTTATTATAGCTCACAAGTGAGATCAATATAGCTTATACGAAGGGTGAGCCCCATTATAGATCTACAATTTGGATTTAAACCATATGGTTATTCTAATTGGATGATATTTGAAAGGGTTCTATGTATATGATTCTCAAATTCAACTAATGTATTTTTAATTACATTCTCTTGTTTTTAGTTTTTTCATTGAGAATAATGTATGCGTGTTATTCATGTGAATTTTTTTTGTTTCATCCAATCAAAGAACATTGAATGGGTTATCAGGTTTTAACTAGACTAATGATTTTTAATTGTTTTTATGTCCCTTTATGATTTTTTTATGCTTATCTCATGTTTTTAAATGTTTTCACAGGGTTTAATGGAGAATACAGTCAAAGACAGAATCTAGGAAAAGTTATGATGATTAAATATGAAATGAAACCGTGTTTTTTTTAAAAAATTATGTAATGGAATAAATGGATTGTATTGGATGTCTCCACATTTTATTTTTATGTTTATTTATATTATAGTCATGGACTAATTCTCTAAATCACTAAACCATAAAAGATCCTCAATGTGAATTCCTGGATGAACTCATGATTATATAATGTTTAAGGATATTGCGTAATAGTTTGTATAAGACGAAGGTTTAGAGAAATTTAGAGATTAATATATTTTCATAAGGGTTAGGGATATCATCATGGGTTTTTAATTATTAGGTTAATCATAATTTCAATAACATAGAAACCCCTTTTTAGTCTTGTATTATGATATTTCAAGGTAATTAATGGAATTTTTTGATAAATTTATTTTTGAGTTAGTTATGGGCTAGTACATTTGGAGATGAAAAATTAAAGGAATATAATAACCTTTGAGGACAAAACATGTTTTGGTTATTATTTAAGATTTTATATCATTTTTGGGAGTGTTATAAAGTTATAATGTTTTTTGAAAAAAAGGAAAACACACAGACCACGTGATAACCCATCACGTCGGAAAAATATGTGGAAATGAAACCCATAACAAATGTGCAACTGGGATTTATCGCCTACCACTAGCCAACGTGAAGTCCCTGGTTAGTATAAATTATTCATTTTAGTTAAATTTTTTTATGGATCAAGAATAAGTAGATTTTGGGATATTATTTTTTATAAAATTGTAATTCTTATTATTGGTAAATGATGTGGAGATTAAGTGATAACTATTATTTAGGAAAATGTTAACTCTTTTGGGAAAACTATATCCCTAAAGAAAACAGAATACTATTGGATTTCATTTGAGGAGTAATGATTGAATTTTATTTTATAATAATCTATGTTTTTATTATGGAGATATGGAGGTTTGGGTTATTTATGGAAATATTTAACCTATCATGGAGAATATGTGATTAGTTTAAATTAGTTTACATTTTGAGACTTTAAAAGTATGCAATGTTATTTGGAGATAAATGTTATGATTTATCATGGAAGACTATGTGATCAAATCCTTCTTATTTTTGGTTTCAATATTAGTTTGGATTATTTTTGAGAATTTTAAGGAAATTTTTTAATGAATGGTCTATGTAGAATGGAGTTGTTATTATTGAATTAAGGAGATTTAAATTTGTACTTATTCTTATAAAGGATTATTATTTTTGGGTGATTTTCTGGTCTTTTACTAACCATTTTGGGTTTGGTTGATGTCTAAAGACAGGGAAAATATATTGTTTATATATTCTTGATTATTTGATACTCTAGAATTTGATTCTAGAGTGTCTAGTTAGACTAAGTTATTTTGAATACTCATCATCAGGAGAAAAGATGAGTTTGTGGTAGATATTAATAAAAGGATAAAACTCTACTTGAAAAGTAAGTTTGTTACCTTATGTCCAAAGTCAAGATCAAAAATAAATTCCTAAAATTTATGAAAATAATACATAAAAAAAATTACGTTTTCTTTTTAACTTTTCCTATTGGGAAATGAAAGGTCATTTAACCCATCACATGTTTATGGTTTTATGGTTGTTAACATTCTCCCGATCAGGTTTTCTATCACCCTCCATCAAAAAAATATTGTTAGTTTTTCTTCCATATCAATGTTTTCATACATGGAATCCTAGTATGTGTAATCTAGGTTGGCCTTTGTACTTATCATTCATTTTTTAATGTGAGAGTTTTATTGAATCTCTTTCCTAGTGTGGGATTTTCAATGGAGTTTCTGAGCCCAATTTTAAAATTATGAGGATGCAATTCCCAAAAGGAGGGAATGATGTAACATCTCAGGTATTTATAGAATAATACATTTTCATATCTATTGATATTTTTTAATTTTATATTAATTTTTTTAAAGGGGACACTTTGTATGACAGCATACCCAATATGTAACAATGGGATTTTTTGAAATCTTATGTTTCACACAACACTGAGTTATACCAAAAAATAATAAAAACAATAAAATTATTATTTTAAATGAGAGTTTATTTCTAGATGTTGTATTATCAGGAATGAATAGAATTAACTATATTTTGATTTTACATATTTTTTATGTGTTTTTACATCTATCAAATAAATTTTAGAGGCATAAATTGAGAATTAATTACATTTTAAGCATAAAATACACTAATGTTTTTAAAAGTAGTGTTCCCCCCTTTTGATGGAGAACCCTTTTTAAAAATGATTTTGTCACTTTTATATTTTATATTTTTCAAAATTAACTTCTTATTTAGAAGTGGGACATCCAAATTTAATTTGGTTGATATTTTGATGTTTATGTAATAAAATCCACATTTCTATGAGTAATGAAAAATACTGCATTTTGTTTCAAAACTGTATGTTCATCTAATTTATTTACATATTTATATTATACTTTTAATTGGTTTTAAATTTTTATGGTTTTATGATTTAATCATTTAATCCAATGATTTTCATTGTCTGTAATTTTACATTTAAATTGGAAATAAACACAAGTCAAACTTCTGATAGTTTTTACTACTTAAAAACACGCTTTCCAGTTTAGACAATGGGAATTGATTTTAAATTATTTTCTGCAACTTCTATGTTTTGAATTTGAAAAAATAGTTTCAATATTTGGAATCATAAGGTCCCAATTATTTAAATAGGTATCTTTTTTAGATATTATGAATATTATCTTCATTAATTATTTTGATTTATTATGCTTAAAGGGTAAATTTGGTAAATTAGGGTAAAAAATAATAATATAATAATAAAAAACTACCCTAACACATGTCATAATCCTATTTTATGAGATATGGCCAACAATGGTCATTCGTTGGTCAATTATATGACCCCATGTAGCCACATGGGTGTGATAATGGCCTTTTATAATATTTATTTTAAAGAAAAGGGAAATTTACATGAACATGTATCTCTTAAACAAATTAATTATAATTTGGTTTATATAAATTACATCTTATACTATGAATATTAATTAAAAATATAAATGGTTTCTCTACATAATGATATTTTATCCATAATTTTTATACATTAAATATATATATATATATATATGAAATAATGATGATGTAGGGATTATCTTATTAATTGAAGATTCAAATAATAAATATTATATGTATAAAAATGAATGTAATTTTAAAAATTTTATGCCATCAATTATCTTTTTGAATGAAATTTATATTTACGAGAAAATGTAATGCCTTTGGTTTCAAATTATAAAATTTTACATGTCTTCAACAAGAATCAATTACTAAATAGTGTCAAAATGGACATAAATGATTTTTTAAAACAGATACTATTTTATTAAATGACAAAATAGTTCTAAAAATATTAGATTCGTCCAAATGAATTATATAATGTTAAAAATGACATTAATTATATAATTTTGAGTCTATTGGCATTTTATCGTGATTATAGTGACCATATATTAGGAAAGTATAAGAAGACATGGTAATAGTTAATGTTTTTAACTATCTATTAAAGGTAAAATATAAGGTTAATTTTGTGACATAATCTTATCTAAAACTTATTGGTTGAGAGTATTTCTTCCCATACTCATCTTATCTTTGACATATTTCACTTAAAAATAATTATAATTCTAAAATTAATTTATAACGTAATAATATTTCGAGACATTCATAAAGTGTCCCTCCTTCTTCTTATACAAGGTCATCACATCTACCCACATACTCACACCTCTCAGGCCTCTTTCCTCATCCAAACTATGCTCAAATAATCTCCCTACATCCCTCCATTCTTATTATAGGCCTTACCTTGGGCATAAGGTAATTTAATAAATCCTTTTGGCTTAAATCAAAAGGAGTTACCCGATTTAGAGGTAATGTCTCTTCTCAAGCTCCATTCCATTATATTCCTTCTCCACCCCTACTATATTTTTATTAAATTATTTTATAAAAAACCCTTTTTATCAATATACTAGTATGTTTTTATGCTATGGGTTCTACCAAAACTTACACACACCTCCATCTAATGGATATAGAACATATTGTTTCTATGTACAGAAAATTACAGCCTCATGAAACCATGATTGTTCAATTTCTCTTACCACATATCATGGTGGCTGTTATATTTGAACTATATTTATATATGAAACTTATTAAATTTATATTGTCTATATGTTTTTTTAATTTTTATTTACAACATACCATTTTGCTTTCCATAATACGATAATTTCATTTGTTGATGTTGGGACTACCTCCCACCTCAAAGTGGTATGACTCATTCATTCCATACATGGAACGTATAAAGGATAGAGTTAATGAACTTATGTTACATATATAACATATATATTATACGGTAATTATAATATACATATGTATCTTTCATTTTTTTCTATTAATATGAAAAAAATGAAGGTAGTGTTCCTGTATACGTACGGCTTACCATCCCATTTCTTATCTCTGAATGTTATGGAATATTCTAAATAAATATATACTATATATATATATAGGATATTTAAATCATGAATCAGTACTAGAAATCCTAGTTTTACCAACGATTATATCCCAACGGTTTACTAAACCGTTGGGAATAGCCATCTATACCAATGGTTCTCAGAAACCGTTGGTATAGATGGTTTTATAGACTCTTTTACCAACGGTTCATTACAACCGTTGGTATAGAGGAGTTTTTACCAATGGTTCAATGAGAACCATTGGTAAAAGTTGGATTTCGGTGACCTTTTACCAAAGGTTCAATGAGAACCGTTGGTAAAGGTTTGGGCCGAATGTATATACCAACGGTTTTTAAATACCGTTGGTAAAATTTTCCACCAAATTGGAAGTATCCTGTCCTCTCCCCCATTCGCGACCCAGAGCCCTAAACAGGAGCTATCGGTGATTTTGGGGGTGCTTCCGGTTCTCTTCCTCCATCCCATCCAAGGTGAGTTATTTTCTTTAACTTTCAGTTTTTATTTTCGATTTTGATGTGTATATGATTCTCTTTAAGATGAGACCAATTTCTATTCTCATATTCCAAACCAATTTATGTTCTAGCCCTATTTATGTTTCGGTTCTTTATTAAATTCCATGCATATTCCATCCCATATAGATTTCATTAGACTGTTGTCTAATTTTTTTATGTGCCTTTCATGTTTCATTACCAAGAAATTTTTATTATATGTTATAAAATTCAGTCACATGTTTAGTTTAAACATTCATAGTTACTTTATTATCTTGTGTCAATAATTTATATTAATAATCTTTTCATATATTCCATCATTGAGTGTTTTTACTTGTGCAACAGAATTCCAAGCTCATGTTACTTCATAGTGATTATTTAGATTTCAAAGTGTTTTATTTTTTATGTTAAATTTATTAAAAAGTTTTGGGGACTAATTAAAGTTATTAGATTCCAATTTCCATGCTTCTATGCTTTTTAAGAATTAAATGAAATATGATGGTTGTAATTGAATGAAATTCAATGTTCAATTTTCTTCATGTATGGGTGATTAATAAATTGGAATGTGATGAACCATATAATTGAACCATTGTTGATGCAAATTATATACCAAAAGGTTATTGAATAAAAGTTATTCTTGTGAATTTCATTACAGCATAGATAAAATGGTTGTGGTTATATGAGAGATACCTTCGATGGTTCTTTGATCATTGTTTTATGGAGAATGAATGGTTTAGGTCCGGTATTAATAATAGCTTCTAGTGAGACCATTTTAGTATAAGGGGAAACGAGATTATGATCTAAAAGGGGGTGATTGAGTTGGTAGAGACCAAACATTATTTGTTCCTTCTGTTCCAGAATGATAAATAGAGTGTTCCAATTAGGTGGTCATCAGTAAAGTCGTAGGTAAGATTTCCAAGTCCTGTTTCATGAAGTAGAATATGTGGTGCTATAGTGGTTTTGGATTGTTTGAGGTACTCTTAGTGTTTTATAAACCATCATTTGTTCCATATTCATTTAAATTGATTTAATATAATTTTTTTCACACACACGATTATATCCTCTCAAACTATATTTAAAGTGTATTTTCATTCGTATGGTGTTAAATATTTTAGTAAATGTCCATACTAGCTTCTTTTATGTGTTCTAGGGGTTTAGACTAATGACAGGGATGCATGATTATTGCGGGGGTATCCTTTTCATATAAATATACCTATACACCCCGACCCCCTTGGACAACCTGACCACCCCCATGGACAGCCTGCCCACCTAGACACCCCGACCCCCCCTAGACAGCCCCCCACCCCCTGGACACCTCTAACCCCCCGGACGGCCTCACCACCCCTAGACACCATGTACCCCCCTGGACATGCCACAACCCCTTGGACAGTCCCACCACTCCCATGATCCTCATCCTGATCTACTTGAAGAAGTTAAAGTATAAAACTCATATAATCCCAACAAGACCCTTAAGGATTATGTATTCCTTGATCCACTTCCAATATCTTACTGGTCAATCCTTGAATATAGGCATTAGAAAATTTGTATCTTATTTTCTTATATACACTGTATTTTGTTGTATTTTTTAATATGATTCTCATATAGAGTAATGTTTCAGTTATGATTTTATCTAGAGTAAACAATTGTCGTTTACGTAAATATTTTTTTGATTAAACTTTAATATTATTTAATTGCTTTGAAATGACTTATTACAATTTTTTTACAGAATGGATAGAAGTTGGATGTACGAAACTGATCGGATTTCAACCGATTTTCAAAATAATTTGAACAAATTTCTAGATTTTTCATTTGACGAGGCTTCAGATAGTGGTCGCATACACTGCCCATGTTTTAATTGTGTTGGAAGACCTTGGTTGAGTCGTGAAGTAGTTAGCTATCATATAACCAAATATGGCTTCCAAACAAACTATTATGTGTGGTATCACAATGGAGAGAAAATGGAATCTCAAAATCCTGATGATCCAAATGATAGGACTGAATTGGAGAGTTTGATATATGATCGGTTTCTATTTATTCGACATCATGAGAAGGAAAGGATGTCCAGCCAACAAGATTTTGATACATGCACACATGATGCATCCAATGAAAATGATGATGTTGATAGGGTGAAAAAATTGAATGATGCTGCGATGACTCCAGTATATCGGCAATGTGAGAAAATGAAAAAGTTAGAATTTTTAATCCGATTGTTTCATGGGAATACTATGTATGTGATTTCAAATACTGCAATTGATTACATTCCTACCTTCTTGAAGGACTTACTTCCAGATGATGCAGATATTCCCTTAAACCACTATATGGCATGGAATTTGGTTGATGAACTTGGATTCTCAAAAAAAAATCATGCTTGCCCGAATGATTGTAGCTTATTTTGGGAGGAAACTGCTGAAAGAAATAATTATATAAAATGCGGAACCTCCTAATGGACGCCAAAAGATGATGGAACACCATCTCGTGTGCCACAAAAAGTAATGCGGCACTTTCCATCGATCCCCATATTACAGAACCTTCTCACGTCTAATGAAATATCCGTAAAAATGTGATGGCATGACACCGAGAGAAAAAAGAATAATAAAGAGTTGGTTCACCCTACAGATGGATTTTCATGGCAGCGATTTGATGCTCGATATCCTGAATTTGCAGCCGACGTGCGTAATGTGAGACTGGGTCTTTCATGTGACGATTTTAATCCATTTGGGTGGATTCTTACTTCGCACAGCACATGGCCGATTTTCCTACACATTTATAACCTTCCCCCTTGGTTGTGTATGAAAAAGCCTTACACTTTCTTGAGTATACTGATATCTGGCCCTTCTGATCCCAGCAATGATATAGATGTATATATGCAACCTTTAATAAAAGAGTTGAAACTTCTTTGGGATGTGGGTGTGCCCACATACGATGCATGTTCGAAAGACATATTTCAGATGTGAGCTACACTTATGTAAACTATCAATGATTTTCTTGCTTATGAAATGTTGTCTGGATGGAGCACAAAAGGAAAATTGTCATGTCCTGTTTGTATGAATAATACTCGATCGAGAAGACTGAAATATCGTCATAGTTTTAGTTTTATGGGACATTGACGATTCTTGCCAATGAACCATCCATATAGAAACAATCGTCGAAGATTTGACAATACCATGGAGAATGATGATCCACCTCGGTGTATGTCTAGAAATGATGTGCTTAATGAATTGAAATATTTCAGTTATTCAGTTGGGAAGAGTGTAATGAAATCTAGAAAGATGAAAAATGTTTCCAATGATACCTGTTACAATTGGAAGAAGAATATTATATTCTTTGAGTTGTCATATTGGTCAACCAACTTGTTACGTCAATGCTTAGACGTAATGAACATTGAAAAGAATATATGTGAAATGTTGCTTTCAATTCATTTAAATTTAAAGGGGAAAAAAAGATGATTTACGATCTCAGCGCGACTTGGTAGATTGGGGGATCAGACCAGAATTGCATCCTTTTTGTATCGATGAAAATAAATGGCAAGTTTCATGTGCTTCTTATGTGATGACTCCTGCTAAAAAAATCAATTTTTGAAGTGCTAGAGACTATTAAAGTTCCTGATGGCTATTCATGCAATATATCGAAACGGGTCAACAGAAAAGATTTGAAGTTGAAATCTTTGAAGACTCATGAGTATCACGTCCTTTTACATGAGTTGATTCTAATAGCAATACCTCATCTCTTGTCAAATAATGTTAGAGTCTCATTTATTCGGTTGTGCTATTTGTTTAGAGATCATTGTGCTAAGAGGTTTTCCAAATCCCTCATGCAAAAATTGTTGGCAGAGACACCATTAATTTTTTGTGAGTTAGAGAAAATATTCCCTCCATCATTTTTTACATGCATGTTGCATCTGACTGTCCATCTTCCAACCGAAATACTTCTTGGAGGACCTGTTTCTTTCCGCTGGATGTATCCAACTGAAAGAAACATGTGCACATTGAAATCATATGTTCGGAACAAGAATTATTTCGAAGGTTCTATTGTGAACTCTTACTTGGATCAAGAATGTATGGATTTCTGCTCAATGTATTTGTTTGATCATACTATGAGAATAAACAGACCAATGAGAAATGAAGAAGAATAGTATGGGCAAATTGAACCCAGTTTTCCATCACTTCCTCAGACAGGAGGAATTCTGGGTTCATATACATTGACAACTTTAATCCTTGAAGAGCGAGAGATGGCACATCGCACAGTGTTGTTCAATTGTGAATTATTCGATGATTATATCAAGTAAGATAATTGTACATGTATCTCTTATCTTATCTCTTGTAATTTTAAATATTTTATAAACTATTATTATTTTTATATACAGGGAACATAAAGAATTGATATATAGAAATAATCGTTCTTTATCATTGAGAAAGAAGGAGACTTTGCATAGTAAAGGGTTTTCTGCTTGGTTAAAATTGAAGGTAAAAATATTTCTGTAATAACTAAATAAAAATAATATTTAATTAAGTTTACTATTTGTTTATATTTCAGGTATCGAGTATGCCTACAGACACTATTTTTTAGGAAATAAGAGCTTTGGATTTTGGTCCTAATACCATGGTTAGTGCTTGTAAATTACTTGTGATCAATGGATACAAATTTATTATCACTGAACGAGAAAGAAACATGAGAACATAGCATAATGGTATTATGCTAACTACCACAACAGACTGTTATGCCAGTTCATCGGACAATAAACCTCGTTCTGAAAATGTTGCTTATTATGGTGTCGTAGAGAAAATAATAATTTTGGATTATTACTCGCATGGTCGAGTCATGATGGTGAAATGTCAATGGTTTGATTCAATGACGAGGCAAGGAACCTTAATTGATGATTGTGGATTTCGAGTTATTGAAATGACTCGCACTCTTGCCACCGATGAACCATATGTATTGGCATCAATGGTGAAACAAGTTTTTTATGTCAAAGATCATCGTCATCCTAAATTCAGTGTAATTATACAAGTAAATACCAGACTTGTTTTTGATGATGGTGATGATGATGTTGACACTATCCCTACTGCAATTGGAAGAAATTCATTTATTACTTATGATGACCCCAACAGCTCAATTGTCAGAGTTGATTGTGAACCCAAAGTTGTGGTGGGAAATATATAGAATCATACAGTCATGTTCTCACCTACATGTTTCACCTACATCATTCAGAGTGTGTATCCTAGTACATACCTTCTTAACACCATAAATATTTTGTTTCATTATGTTCTTTTTATCATAATGGTTTTTCTATATTTTTTTTGGGTTACAAATTAGTTATCTGTTTCTAATTACTTCCATATTTGTTTTCATTGCAGGAAATGACACCCATTGAAGAGAGGTGGAGGAAAAAGATGACAGATAATAATTGTTGCATGGTACATATGGGTGTTCCTCCACTCATCCCTATTGATAGTATTTTATTTCAAATATAAATATATCAATAACTTGTAATTTCATGTGTTTACTTTTCTATCAAACTCTTTTTTAGGATCCACCCCCTAGACGACAGATATCTGACGAGGAGCCTGATATTGCTCCTAGTAGAGATGTTAGTGGTAGGAGGGGGGGGTGGTGTTAGAGATGGATGATCATCTAGTGGTCCCGGTACTGAGGTCGGTGGTATGGGGGCTTGTGGGGCGAGAGTTAGATGACCCACTACCACAGACGTATCTTCTACGCCCTATTTTGATCCTGGCGTGTCTTTAGGGACATATGAGTTATTTAGACCTCCGATGTTTACACTACCAGCTGTCCAGACGTCTATGCCATCATCTTTTTCTTCTAGGTCATTATCTCTGGGCTATTATATTCCACCTTCTTCGACTCCTGCTATGACAGAGTATGTGGCTGAGGAGCATACACTGAGGGACACTCCACCTGTATAGGATATTCCTTCAGCTTCTCCACCCATTGATCCGACAACCACATGTATATTTATATAAATCTATCAAATATTTATACCAAAATTTATTTTTATTATTACTTAAATTGATATTATTTTTCTGTAATGACAGATTCATCTACCGATAGGAGGCGGGGGAGGGGGTGTACTCACTTGCGTGCGGTATGGAACCGCCAGACACATCTGATGGTTGAATACAATGTTGATGGAAAAATGATTGAGAAATCTGGGTAGAAATGTCGGGGTTTTTTGGCAACGCTAGCCAAATACTCCGATATCATTCCGGTCAGCCCTCTATCTTGGAGACATCTGCCACCCGAAGTCAAGGATAACGCGTGGGCAAAAATATGGGAAAAAATCTATTGGATTTAATGTAGTATATTTTTGTATTTAAATGAACTTATCTATTTGGTTTCAGCTTCGGTTTAACTTCCTTGATGGCGAAGGAGCATGACCAGTGCGTTTAAAAGAGCTAGGAGAGCTTGGGAGAGCTTATAAGTATGAGCTGTATATTGGCTAGTGTGATAGAGTGAGCACGAAGTTAGAGAAATTACCTATCGTGGATAACTTCCAGATAGAGCAATATCGCCAAATGATTACTCATTGGGCGACTGACAAATTAAAGGTATTAATCACATTTGAGTTATTTAAATGAGAGTTTTCATATTTTGCTTTAATATAATCTTATTGTTTATTAATCATTATTTAGGAATCTTCTGAAAAAAACAAAAAAAACATTGATTCAAAGCAATACCTCCACACTTTGGGGTGCACAACTATGGAAGATCATGAGAGGCAGCTGGTACGATATAGTTGTTTATAATTTTTCCTTATGACTTTCCCTTTTTAGTGGATCCTACTTAAATTATGTGATTTATTGAATAATGAATATATGATTATACTTTCAATTTATATTGTTTCAATGTCATTACAGAAGCACAAAATGAATATTGAAGGGCGTATCCCTCGAGCAAAATTGTTTTGCTCGAGTAAAAGAAAAAAAGATGGAACTGCGGTAAATGAACTGACCTAAGAGAAGATTGTATGTTTTAATTTGTTTATATCAACGTTTAATATCTAATTTGAAATTTATTAATCTATTAATATTTTTTACAGGCTACTTTAGAGGCTCTTGATGCCTAGGATCCTGACAATTTAGGGCCACACGATCATTTATATCAGGTTTTGGGAGATGAGCACTCTAGTCGAGTACGCTACCGACCTGGTAAGAATATAGTCCCGACGAGGTATTGGTCGTCTCCAGGTATCCATTCTAGTACCTCCGAGGTGGAACATGTCACGGAGCATGCAAGACAGTCTGATAAAAGGGTCACAGAGTTGGATGTACAATTTCAAACAAGAGACAGAGAATTTATGAAACGGATGAAAGAATTATCTTCATCACTTCCACCAGAGGCTAGTGCGTCTTGTCAGAAATTTATGTCGTCAACGGGTGCATCATCCAATACACCAGGCGGAAGCTCTAGTGGCGATTGAGATGATAACGTTCCTCATGATGACGAGGATGCTGAAGAGGAAGAGGGCGAGGATGAGGATGTGGACAAGGGTGAGGATGGGGCCGAGGGCGAGGATGGGGCCGAGGGCGAGGATGATACCGAGGACGAGGATGAGGCCGACAATGAGCATGGGGACGATGATGAGGATGACGACGAGGATAGAGATGGTGGCGGGGATGAGGCTGATGATGATAGTGGTGATGGTGATGGTGACTAGAGGTAGATTGATCCATTATATTTTTGAATTCTGTATAACTCTTTACTTTTGAACATGTTTTTCCACTTTGGGGTTCTCCTCTGCTTCAAAGGGACATTACATTCGGATTCTATTTTTTGCACATGAATCATGTTGTATGATTAGTCTACTACCTAGACCATTAGTATTCCTTGATACTTTGATACTCATTTTTCTATTTTGTTTACTTAGCTTTCTTAGTTAGCCATGTATTTCATGTTTATGCATGTGGAAAATGATATGGAAAATGTTCTTTGAAGTAGTGGCCGGTACCACCCAAAGTGTCTAACTTTTATTTGAAATGGACAGGATTTTAAGTGAAAACAACAACTGGCATACGGAAAACAAATCAAACGCATTTGGATTATGTTTAAACTATAGAAAAATGATCCATGGGTCATATGTGACGTGTACGAGTCAACCCCGCCTCAATCTGAGGGCCGGTGTGGCTGGTACCACTCAAAGTGTCTTTCTTTTGTTTAAAATGGAAGTGCTTTTAAGTAAAAAAAACCACATACGGAAAACGGACCAAAGGCATTCAGATACTGTTCATACTTTATGACATGTATCCATAGGTCATTTTTGGCGTGTAGCAGTCAACCCCGCCTCAATCTGAGGCGCGGTGTGGCCCGCACCACTCAAAGTGTCTAACTTTTATTTGAAATGGATAGGATTTTAAGTGAAAACATCAACTGGCATACAGAAAATAGATCAAACGCATTCCGATTCTATTTAAACTATAGGATAAGGATACATGGGTCATATGTGATGTGTAAGAGTCAACCTCGCCTCAATCTGAGGGCCGGTGTGGCCGGTACCACTCAAAGTGTCTTTCTTTTGTTTAAAATGGATGCGCTTTTAAGTAAAAAAACCCACATACGGAAAATGGACGAAAGGCATTCGGATACTATTGATACTTTAGGATATGTATCCATGGGTCATTTGTGACATGTATGAGTCAACCCCGCCTCAATCCGAGGCGCGGTGTGGCCGACACCACTCAAAGTGTCTAACTTTTCTTTGAAATGGACAACAGTTTAAGTAAAAACAACAACTGACATACGGAAAACCGACCAAACTCGTTCGGATTCTGTTGAAACTGTAGGAAAATGATTCATGTGTCATTTTTGACTTGTACGAGTTAACCCCTCCACAATCCGAGGTGCGGTCTAGCCGACACCACTCAAAGTGTCTAACTTTTATTTGAAATGGACAGGATTTGAAGTGAAAACAAAAACTGGCATACAGAAAATAGATCAAACGCATTCGGATTCTGTTTAAAATATAGGACAAGGATCCATGCGTCATATGTTACGTGTAAGAGTCAACCCCGCCTCAATCCGAGGGCCAGTGTGGCTGGCACCACTCAAAGTGTGTCACTTTTCTTTGAAATGGACAACAGTTTAAGTTAAAAAAACAACTGCCATACGGAAAATGGAACAAAGGCATTCAAATACTGTTGATACTTAAGTACATGTATCCCTGGGTCATTTGTGATGTGTAGGAGTCAACCCCGCCTCAATCCGAGGGCCGGTGTGGCCGGTACCATTCAAAATGTATTTCTTTTGTTTAAAATGGATGCGCTTTTAAGTAAAAAAAACCACATATTGAAAACCGACCAAACGCATTCGATCTATTGATATATTAGGACAACGATCCATGGGTCATTTGTGACATGTAGGAATCAACCCCGCCTCAATATGAGGCGAGGTGTTGGCGGCACCACTCAAAGTGTCTAACTATTTTTTGAAATGGACAATAGTTTATGTGAAAACAACGACTGACATACGGAAAATGGACCAAACACATTCAGATACTATTGATACATTAGGACAAGAATCTATGGGTCATTTTTGACGTGTACGATTCAACCCTGCCTCAATCTGAGGCATGGTATGATCGGTATCACTCAATGTGTATTTCTTTTGTTTAAAATGGATACGCTTTTATGTAAAAAAACCGGCATACGGGAAACCAACCAAATGAATTCGTATTGTGTTGATACTTTAGGAAAATGATACATGGGTCATTTGTGACGTGTACGAGTCAACCATGCCTCAATCTGAGGCACGGTGTGGAAGACACCACTCAAAGTGTCTATCTTTTATTTGAAATGGACAGGATTTTAAGTGAAAACAAAAACTGGCATATGGAAAACACACCAAACGCATTCGGATTCTGTTTAAACTATAGGAAAATGATCCATGGGTCATATGTGACGTGTACGAGTCAACCCTGCATCAATCTGAAGGCCGGTGTGGCCGATTCCACTCAAAGTTTCTTTCTTTTGTTTAAAATGGATGCTCCTTTAAGTACAAAAACCACATACAGAAAATAGACCAATGGCATTTAGATACTGTTGATACTTTAGGACATGTATCCATGGGTCATTTGCGGCGTGTAGGAGTTAACCACGCCTCAATCCGAGGTGCGGTGTGGCCGGCACCACTCAAAGTGTCTAACATTTATTTGAAATGGACATGATTTTAAGTGAAAACAACAACTGGCATACAGAAAATAGATCAAACTCATTCGGATTCTATTTAAACTATAGTAAAAAGATCCATGGGTCATATGTGACATGTACGAGTCAACCCCGTCTAAATATGAGGGCCGGTGTGGACGGTACCACTCAAAGTGTCTTTCTTTTGTTTAAAATGGACGCGCTTTTAAGTAAAAAAACCACATATGGAAAAGGGACCAAAGGCATTCGGATACTGTTGATACATTAGTACATGTATCCATGGGTCTTTTGTGACGTGTACGAGTCAACCCCACCTCAATCCGCGGTGTGGTGTGGACGACACCACTCAAAGTGTCTAACTTTTCTTTGAAATGGACAACAGTTTAAGTAAAAACAACAGCTGACATACGGAAAACCGACCAAACCCATTCGGATTCTGTTGAAATTGTAGGACAATGATCCATGTGTCATTTTTGACTTGTACGAGTCAACGCCGCCACAATCTGAGGCATGGTGTGGCTGACACCACTCAAAGTGTCTAACTTTTCTTTGAAATGGACAACAGTTTAAGTAAAAACAACAACTAACATATGGAAAACTGACCAAAGGCATTCAGATTCTATTAAAACTTTAGTAAAACGATCCATGCATCATATGTTACAGGTACGAGTCAATCCTGTCTCAATCTGAGGGCTAGTGTGGTCAGCACCACTCAAATTGTGTCACTTTTCTTTGAAATGGACTACAGTTTAAGTTAAAAAAACAACTGCGATACAGAAAACGGACCAAAGGAATTCATATACTATTGATACTTAAGGACATGTATCCATGGGTCATTTGTGACGTTTAGGAGTCAACCTCGCCTCAATCCGAGGTCCGGTGTGGCCGGTACCACTCAAAATGTCTTTCTTTTGTTTAAAATGGATACGCTTTTAAGTAAAAAATACCACATACGGAAAACTGACCAAACACATTCGGATTCTATTGAAACATTAGGAAAACGATCCATGGGTCATTTGTGACGTGTAGGAATCAACCCCGCCTCAATCCGAGGCGAGGTGTGGGTGGCACCACTCAAAGTGTCTAACTATTTTTGAAATGGACAACAGTTTATGTGAAAACAACAACTGACATTCGGAAAATGGACCAAACACATTCATATATTGTTGATACTTTAAGACAAGGATCTATGGGTGATTTGTGATGTGTACGAGTCAATCCTGCCTCAATCTGAGGCATGGTGTGGTCGGTATCACTCAAAGTGTATTTCTTTTGTTTAAAATGGATACGCTTTTATGTAAAAACAACCGGCATACGACAAACCAACCAAACACATTAAGATTGTGTTGATACTTTAGGAAAACGATCCATAGGTCATTTGTGATGTGTACGAGTCAACTTCGCCTCAATCCGAGGTGCGGTGTGGACGACACCACTCAAAGTATCTCTATTATTTCAAAAGGAAATCATTTTAATTGAATACAACTGAAATTTACAATCATCAACGATAGTCGCAAAATATTTTTCATGAGTTGGGTAGTTTCGCTAATGGGGTCATAAGTGACGAGACTCCTAAGAAAATACCTTTTCACGATATATTATAAACAATACAAGTTCAATGCAAAATTCATCACAAATCATTACATACCCAAACCTAGGATCACAAAAAATGGATTTTAGCCAATTTGAAATTATTATTCAACTCTAATAGATATTTATCAAACTATTTTTCCAATTAGAATTTGATGGGGAGGTGTGCTGGTTGGGGGTTGTCCATGGGTGAGGTGAATTACCACCGGATGATTGTTGTCATATGTGTTTTTTGGGCTATTTTCGGTGTTTTTTATACTGTTTGAAATATGTATGTGGTTTTTGTGATATTTTTTATACAGGTGTATAGTGGAGGGTATATTGAGGTCTGTTGTGAAAAGTTTTTTTATGCAGGTGGATGGTATGGCTACTGGAGGGCTTCTGGGGAGCTGCTATGCAGCAGCTCTGGAAAAGGTTATACCAACAGTTCTTAACCGTTGGTATAATATTTTCCTGACAAAATCTATCCCAACGGTTTAGAATCGTTGGTATATCCATTTCTAGAATTTTGGGAACCGTTGGTATAGCTTTTTTCAGAATTCTGGAAATCTTATACCAACGGTTATGAACCGTTGGGATATCTTTTATCTGGAAAATCTTATACCAACGGTTCAGAACTGTTGGTATATGTTTTTCCAGATTTCTTGAAATCTTATACCAACGATTCAAAACCGTTGGTAGAGACATTCCGAGAATTCTGGAACACCTATAGCAACGGTTTAAGTGCAACCGTTGGTATAGGGCTTTCTTCATGGGTTACTAGACAACGGTTTGGAAAACCATTGGTATAGTCTATACCAATGGTTCTCCAGCCTATACCAACGGTTTAAAACCGTTGGCATAGGCTACTTTTCTAGTAGTGAATAATATTCTAGAGATAATGAACTTATGACCACTTGGATAATTTTCATCATAACATGTTCATTGTTGACCCAAATATCGATCATCGACAAAATATCTAATATGAACTCAAATAGTTAACTAATTGGTAAAACATGGTAATAAGTGATAAAAAATGAATAAAAATGATAAAAAGATATAAATCAAGTAGAAATTAAACTATTTTTACTTTTTAGGAAATTAAATTATGAGTGAGACATGTTGGAATCAAGCTAAGGGAATTCATCTCATTCTCCTTTCATTGAGGCATTTCATGACAATATAAACATTTATTCTTTTATAATGTGTATATATAGCCACTATAAAATTTCATATCCATATTTTATCCATAATATTTTTATTTATTAAATCTTGTAAATTACTATTTAAGTTGTCAAAGTGGTATGGGACTACTGAAACATTTAAATATTTAATTGTCATATCTTTTTCTTCATGATATTAAATTACATATTTTTTTGTATGGGTATAAAAAATATATACAATAAATTTTTCATCAATCATGAAATTCATTCATAGTTTTCAAAAGGAATGTTTGTATATGAAGGGCTTTAATTTCTTTATAAAATGACAAAACAAATGTTATTAATGTATACGGCGACAGTGAATTCACTGTTGTTGTAACTATTATTTGATATTTAGATTCCTCTATGAACAATAATGTCTTTTAAAATGAAAATAAATCTCTCAATAATTTATTTGGGCATATTGGTATTTCCAATGGGTTCTTAAATAAACATATTAATATTATACAGAAATCTTTTTGATATGGGATTAGATGAATCATTCAAAAAAGGAATTTTTTGATGAACATGTTTTATTCATGAAATGGTATATGTGAATTATATGAATTAGGTGAGCTCATTATAGATAATATGATGGGTTGAGACCCATTATAGCTCACAGGTGAGGCTCTTATAGATTATTTAAATGGTTTATCCCCATTATATCTTAGGGGGTGATCCTGACAAAGCTTATATGAAGGGTTGAGCCCTATTATACCTCACAGGTGAGCCAAATATAGCTTATACAAAGGGTGATCCCCATTATAGATATCCAATTTGGTTTTCAACCATAGTTTTATTCCAATTGGATTTTTTAATGGGTTTTATGTATATTATTCTCTAATTCACCTAAAAGAGTTTTAATTGCTTGTTATTGTTTTTAGGGATTTCCATTGAGCAAAAAGTATGAGTGTTATTCATGTGATAATGTTTTGTTTCATCCTCTCAAATAACATTGATTGGGTTATCAGGTTTTATCTAGACTAATGGTTTTTATTTATTTTTATGTCATGTACTAATCTTTGTGTTCATATCCCATGTTTTTAAATGTTATCACATGGTTTAAGGGAGAATAATGTCAAGGATAGAGTAAAGGAAAAGTAATGATGATTAAACATGAATAGAAACCATGTTTACTTTTAAAAATTTTAGGTATGGAATGAAATGGATACCGTTGGATATTTCTACTTTTAATTTCTATGTATCTATTATTTTTTATTCCTTTATTATGATTATGAAATGAATGTAGCATTCATGTGTACGTATGACCTACCGTCTCTATGAATAGTGAAATTAATTTCTTATCTCCAAATGTTATAGACTATTATAAAAACATATATAGTGGATATATATGATACATAAATCTTGAATAATATTCTATAGATAATGGTCTTATTACCACATGGATAATTTTATCAAAACAAGTTCATTTTTTACTCAAATACCGAACATCAACAAAACATCTGATATAAACTCGAATAATTAACTAATTTCTAAAACATAGTAATAAGTGATATAAAATTAATAATAAACATTAAAAATTTCATAAATCAATATTAAATTAACCATATTATATTATTCAAGAAATTAATGAACGAACGAGACAAATCAGACGCAATGTAAGGGACTTTTCCATATTCTTATTTCATTGAGGCATTTCTTGATAATATAAAATTTTAATCTTTTATATGGTATATATACAGACAATATAAAATTTAATATCAACATTTTATCTACAATAATTATATTTATTAAGTCATGGGGATTAATATTTAAATGTTCAAAGTGGTATGGTACACCTTAAACATTTAAATATTTAATTATCAAATTTTTTTTCCATTATATTTTATTACATATTTATTTATATGGGTATTAAAGTAATATATAGTAAATATTTTGTCATTCATGAAATTAATTCAATGTTTTCAAAAGGAATCTCTTTATACTAAGAATTTTAATTTCTTTACAAAATTACAAAAGGAATGTCTTTTAACATATATAGTGAAAATGAATTCTCTTCTACCGTAACAATTATTTGATATTTGGCTTCCTCTATAAACATTAATTTATTTTAAAATAAAAATAAATCATCTTTTTATTTGGGTATCTTGGTACTGCTAATGGGTTCTTAAATTAAAATTGTTTTTTAATACGTAAATGTTTTTCATATGGGAGTAGAAAGAAGATTTCAAAAAAGGGTTTTGTGATGAATGTGTTTTATTCATGAAATGGTACATGGGAATTATATGAAATAGTTTAGCCCTAAATAGATTATACGAAGGGTTGATCCCTATTATAGCTCACGGGTGAGCCTGATATGGATTTATATGATGGGTGATCCCCATTATAGATCTCCAATTTGAAATTCAACCATATATGATTCTCTATGAAACAGAATTATGTTTTAATTGTTTGATATTTTTTTAGTGTTTCTCACTGTGAAATAAGATTGAGTATTATTCTTTTCAAAATGTTTTGTTTCATCCGCTCAAAGAATATTTAATGGGTTATTAGTTTTTTACTAGACTATTGGTTTTTCTTTATTTTTTATGTCCCTTATTGATATTTCGGTGCTCATACCTTGTTTTTAAATGTTTTCGTATGGTTTATTGGAGAATAGATCCAACAATGGAATCAAGTAAAAGTAATTATGATTAACCATGAAAAGAAACCATATTTCATTTTAAAATTTTTTACGTTATAGAACAAATGGATACTGTTTGAAGTGTCCACTTTTTATTTCTATATTTTTATTGTGTAATAGTTGCCTAATTATCTAAATATCTAAACCTAAAAAGGACCTCATTATGAATTATTGACTTAACTCAAGATTATGTAATGCTTAAGGATTGGGGCCTTATAATTCCGGTGTTGATTTTTTGGTTTCATATAAGATATAAAAATCACCTATGGAACATGTAACATTTAAGGATAGAATATAGATTCATGGTGTAGTATGAAACAAAATTTTGTTGCATTATCTACTACCAAAGATGAATAAATAGCTGCTGGTAGTTGTTGTGCTCATATATGGTGGCTGAAACAAACTTTACTAGACTATGAATATCAATTTTCGCATGTCTTTATGAACGGGGACAAGACAAGTGCTATTAACATTTCTAATAATGTATTTTCTAATTAAAAAATAATGTATATTGGTGTAAGGCGTCAATTTTTAATAGGTCATTATCAAAAATTGATATAACTCTTGAATTCATCGGTACTAAACATCAGCTTGCTGATATTTTCTCTAAGACATTAAATTCTGAGAGAATGGGAAGCATATGACATGAGTTAGAGATGATAAATTTTCAGTGACAAACTATTGATAAATCATTGTTTATCGATCGCAATTGATGAAACATATATATTTACTCATTCCTGATGACTAACTGTTGTTGGATCACCATTCAAGACTCACCATTGATGAATCAACGTTGATGAATCACTATTGATATCTCACCATCGATGACTCAACATTTATGACTCACAGTTTTTGACTCACCATTGATGACTCATTGTTGATGTATGACTTTTTATGACTCACCATTGATGAGTCACCACTGATGACTCTCTATTGATGACTCACCGATAACAATTAACTATTTGAACTCACCATTGTGACTTACTATTCTTTACATTGTTATTTTTGTGGCTCAAACTATATTTTGAAGTTTTATTTAATTATTTTCTATTTTATATAGGTGTTTTAATTTAGTGGTTCAATATATCCGATATTTTTTTGCATTCTGTTGCTCCACCTAGTGCTGATTACAATGTAAAATCAGTCTAATATCATTCATCAGAGAAGTCTTCTTTTAGTATTTATCTATGAGAGGGATGTATTTTCAGTTTCTTTTTCACATCCAATGTACTCAGTTTTTATCTTTAATTTAATTATCTATTTTTTATATAATATTTTCTTTCACTTTTGTTATTTTTTATCTTTTTTGTAATCTCAAAAGGGGGATAAATATGTGATGGAATTTATTTCATTTTTTTATCCAATAATTTTCTTTCTCGTTATCTGGATGAAATGTTATGTAGAATAGTTCTTTAATACATTGATCATTATGAATGGATTATTAATTCCATGATTTATGTTCATAAAAATGGGATATATTGTTGTCCAACTCTATTTTTAGTGATAAACAATCATGCATAATTAAGTTACATCAAGTTTTGTTATGTTTAACATTGTTTACACATGGATAATTATCATCTTAATATATTCTGTTAGTGTTTCACATCATAAGATATATTTTCCTTATTTTACTAAGTATGAGTCACCGTTAAGGAGTAATAACTTTTGGACATCCTACCAATGACAAAAAAAATGGCTATGTATGATATACCCTTGGTACAGACCTACTGATAAGATGTCTCACTATAAATTGTCTCACCATTAGTATAAACACTGATTTCTGGAAAAGCATGATACACCATCATTCAAGTTACCAATGAACTAAGTTATATTTATTCAAACTACCGATAGTTCAACAATGAATATTATGTAAGGAAAAGACAACATCATAGCGAGTCACCGTCAGAGTCAACAATTTCTCATAATTTTTTGCAAAGGATGAGACACAGTCACATTGATCTACAAATAACTGAGTATATGTTGCATCAACCTATTGAATGAATTTCTTACCAATGGCATAAAAAATTTCTCTATGTATTAGGAAATGGTATAGTATACTTTGATCATGAGTTGCCTTCAGAAAGATCTACCTTCAGAACAACCTACTGATCCTCAATCCCTGCAACTTGGCTCATCATTCTTGATTGTTGAATACTTTATGTCTGTGGAATGGGTTCTTAGACACTACAACAAATCTTACCATTTATGAGACATTGTAATATCTTTCTTTGTCATTTATATTCATAAATATTATAACAGTCATATTTCTGAAACATGTACTATTATTTATTATAATAACTTTTTCTATCTTTTTGAGACAACATTAATATCAATGTGTGATACCAGTACAAGGTACGATGTTCGAGATAACAAGATTTATTCTGGCTACACTATATAAAGGGAATATGTGATTAAAAAGATGTGTGAAGTGTGAAGCTGATCGTGCACTTGAGAAAAACTCAAGAACTATAAACTGTAAAAACCCAAATATATTGATAAGAGCTTAAACAAAAGAATAAATTATAGCAACAAGCATAAGAGTGGAGAAGTACTACTTGGTTAGACTATTACCTTATTGTAAATAGTGATAAGAAGATCTCACAACACCCTATTTTAGTGTCATCTTCTGGAAGATGACTCAAGATGCATTTCAACACAAATTATAGGAGTCACAAGCTCCATTAAAAATCACACAATGCGTATGAACTCTCCTCCCATTATTTATGCACTGAGTGTGTATTGTTTATACATTATGAGTAATGTGTGATTGTATGTCTTATAAGAACACACTATAACCTATGAAAACTAGAAGATATTCTAATATCTTTCAAAACCATATATTTAGACCTTACACTCTCATGGATAAAAATGGAAGAGGTCCATGTGTGTCCAATTTGATTTAGCACACCCACAAAAACTATAGAAGAGGTCATATTGACCTGGATAGTGAGTATGATATTGTTTGCCTCGATCTGGGTGAAGATCGTTTTTTATTTATAAACTACCTGGCGTAAGGTGATCACCATGTGGAGTGGAATAAGTATCTTTTTAAGACTAAACCTCTTGTTATTAATTCTGATGTTCATTTCAATGGTCTGTTTTCACTGTTTGATTTCTTCACAAAAGAAAATATTTCATTCACATTGATAATTAATCTTAGATAGTGTTTATATTATTATTTTATTTTTTATATTGATTTCAATAGTTAAAATAATAATCCAAATTACATCATCTGAGAACTGATAACTCTTTGATAAGTCATTCAAAATATAAAAACTTTTATAAATCTAATAATTTGGTGAATTGGGTTGTTTTGTATTTCAAATTAGAGATCTTTATAATAATATTTTTTGACAAATAAATTTATAGTAACTCAATTCACCGCCCTCTTGAGTGTCCTACTCCAACCAAAAGTTCTAAAATTTGGTACATGATGTGGTTGGTCTATTTTTCAACAAACAGAATCTTGGTATAATATTGATTTAATTCTTCAGTTGGAACCATTCAATTTTATGAGTTTTTGAAGTCTACTGAGGATGTGTTATATACTTGTTCCAAGAAAATAAAATTTGATGTCATTGAAAATTTTATATCTATTAAATCATATAATTTAATCTCAAACAGTTGTTATGATCATGCATTATCTTTGGTTAAATTACGGTTACTAGAACTAATTATACCGACTAAAAATTTCTATGAGAGAAAGGGGATTGTTCACAATTTGGGTATTGGTTAATAGAAAAATCATACATTTTTAAATGATTTTATCTTATATTATGGTTTAAATGAGTCATTATTTAGTTGTTCAACATGTGGAAAATAGATGTACATTTAGGAAAAACAAGGGAAGGTTGGATTGGTCAATATTAAACAGTTGAGGTATTTACCACTTACACCCAGATTGCAACATTTATTTATGTTTCACAACACATCATCATTGATGTCATGGAACAAACCAATATTTCAATTGGTAAAACATAAATTTTCATTATGATGGTTATTCATGGAAGTTTTTTTATTAAGAACATCTATCTTTTTCTTTAGAGTCCCATAACATGTGAATGGGTCTTTCCCCTGATGGTTTTTATCCATTATTTTCTGACAACATTCAATATTCAAGTTGGACCATTTTTTAACTCCATACAACTCAACTCATTCTATTTTGATAAATGATCCATATATCATTTTAACATTATAAATTCCAGGACATATAAAAAATAATATTGATGTTTATTTGAAGCTGTTGATTGATTGGTTGAATTTATTATGGATTAATGGTGTGAGTACATATGATGTTTTTTCAATAGAGAATTTCATAATAAAATTTACATTATTGTTGATAGTTAGTGTCATCCCATCGTATGGCATGTTATCTGGTTAGTGTACACACATTATAAAATCGTGTCTATACTGTTTGAATGAATGAAAAGTATTTATGATCGTTAATGGAAGAAAATTTTGGGTTTTCAATATCTATTAATGATTTCTTCCAACTAATCATCATTTTTAGTGGAAGGGATATCATTTAAAAAAGGAGTAATTGAAAGAGAGGGATCAACAATAATGGTCTCATGTATTGAACTTAAATTATTTTTCTTATTATTAACTCTCATTACCTTTTGACTGACTGAAACTAACAATAAATATGTGGATTTTGGAAAGAACACAATTGGTTAAAATGGAGCATTTATTGGGATCATCTATATTTGTATGATTTATGGTCTTTAACATGTTTTATGTTATACATATTGAGAAGAAATATTTTAAAAATACATTTTAAATATTTTAGGAAACACCTGGTATGACCAAATATATTTTAAATACATAATTATATCTTACCCAAATTTGATGTCGAACAGAACTTAAACTGTTTTAAAATGAAATATCATAGATGATAATGAATCGAAAAGTGGCATATACAGTTTCCAATGAAAATTAGTTATTATTTCGTCTTTGGATTGTAAATTTGAGGCTCCTAGAGGATTATGATATCAATTTGGAATGATATATCAAAAAGAGGCATATTACTGGATAAACAATTTAGTACTTTCTTGTTATGGTGAAAAGACTTATACTAATTGGACTTAGTGGTTTGTTGAATTATTTGATTTGGAATGTGCTAAAAAAATACCATATTTTTTTCAATACATTTGTGTGGTGAAATTAGACTACAATACACTATGTATACAATATGATGATGTTGTTTTATTTTTATGAAAATTGGAAAAAAAATATTAAGATTACATTTATTCATTAGAATATTTGATATTATATTTTTGAATGAATCAAAAAGTAGAGTTCTAGTATAGTTATAATGGGCGTACCCATAAGAGAGATATGGGGTGAAACTGAAAAAAAGGTACATTACAAATCATAGGTTGAAGGAACAACTCCAAAAGATTATTTATATAGAGAAATTTATTTTTTATTCCATCATTATTTTCAATATGAATATAACTCAAAACATAAATGAATGGGTCATAATGAAAGGAATTCTGATGATGAAATGGACAATTAATTATTAGTTTCTCTTCCTCCTAAACATGTCTTTGGGGAATTTCATGGATGATGGATTTCAGAAGATGAACATATCATGGCTCATACATATGTTATAATAAATAGTGAATAAAGGAAAAAAAATTATAGTGAGTTCTACTATTTCTAATTATATAATTTTCTTAAAAAAATAAATTTTTATTATGTTATTTATATGTTATATGATAAACATATAAAGAAAAGGTTTCCAAAAATTAAAATTTCTTCCCATGAAGAACGTCGGAATCATAATATTTCTTACTATTTTCAAAAACTATAAAAGTAAATTTTTTTGTGGTTTGACATATAAAATAAATTTATTACTTGTAATATTGATAGTTGTTTTTCAAAATTTCAAGTATCTCCAAATAATGAAAAAGTTGATAATTGATTATCTCTATTGAGTATGCCAACAACAAAAATGGTTAAATATTATAATCTATATGCTAAATGGTTTCTTATTTCATATCTATTAATACAGGGAATAAAAAAAACAATGAGTAGTGGTTTTTTCTTGAGAGGATCTCATCATATTTAAAGTGAAGTTTAATTTAACGGTGTGATGAAAAAAATAATTGACTTATGTTAAATAAGAAATAATTATCTAATAATGTATAAATGACATTGGATAGATACTATTAGAGTCTTACATGTTCATCCACACACTGGAATCGTTGATATTAAATAAAAAAGTATATTTTTAGTATATGAACCATTTTTATTGGCAGATTATGTTCATTAAATTTATTATGAAAATTATTCAGATGCTTCAAGAGATCTAAGTGAATTGTGAAGCATAATAAAAATGAAATATTAGGAATATTGGTTTTTCAAAAGTGATTGTGGTTCCACTAATGTTCAAGAATTGTAACATTTCATGAGACAACTCCAAATCCATATTTTCCATGAAGAGACATGAATATTGATGATGATACTCTACTGTTATGGTTCGATGGTTGTGATGATGTTTGAGATGTAATAAATAAATTTGAAAACAAAAAAGGTGATAAATCTGAAGCTCTGATGAAAATTTAGTATACTGATAAGGAATATGATGATATTTACACCAACATATATGAATATGATAATGATGTTTAATATTGACATAATTAAATGATGTTTATAATCATATATATTAAATATCAACATATAATACAATTTATCAATTACTCTATAGCATCAGTCATTGAATGTTTCAGAAGGCCAACAACCGTTTATCTAATTTTTTTCATGAGTTAGATAAGGCCATGCTAGCTGGTGGCAGGCTCGATGCTTCATCATTTATCCCTCATGTTATTGGCAGTTCAATATCAACTCAAAGTGGTAGTGTTCTAATGAGATTGATGATTCTTGACCCTTTCCCTGAGTGAATGCATGTGGAGGTATGTTTAGTTGGTTAATTTATTTAGTTTTCATTATTTTTAGTTTATTTATTTAAATAATAATTGTTTTATTATTTGATCTATTTTCACAAGTTTTCACAAAATATTATTGGACAGGGAGTGATATATTGCTGAATTGTTTTTCAAGATTATGGGTGACATGGGATCATATTCTCATTGATGTTTGGAACTTCATGTTTGATTACATAAATGTATATAAATATATAATAGTTATTTTGTAATTTATATAATTGTTTTCTTTATAATATTAATTATTTGTGTGGAAATGGTATCTCATCGTTGATAGAATGAAGACCTCTTTCTGGGATGTTTGGAAGGCTTGTTTTCATGATTGTTTCTGTCACTTTTTCCACAACCTGAGGAGGACATCCATATAGATAGTTGGATTCAAGAATATTGATATGCCTTGTTGTTACCATTGACAAGATTACATCATGTCTCTGGTTTGGGAAGGATTATTTTCATACTTTATGGGAGCTTGTTTTTAGAATAAAGAATCATTCAGTCTCTGGAACATTGGGAGGTAGGAGGTGACGCATTGATGACCTATGGTAAGTACATTTTTTAATAATATATATATGTTTAAATGTGAACTACTTATTTAAAAATCATATATAATTTCGAACATCCTGATAATCTGAAGTTTGATGTTTATAAGAGGATGTACATTAATCATGTCACTAGAGAGATTAGAGATGGTCGCTAGAATCATATGAGGTTGCCAATTCTCAGACCCAGAATGAGAGTCAGGTCAATAGAGAGGAATAGATCACCGTTATAGTAGGATTTTATGAAGCAACATGGATACAGGTGACTTGGTAAGCCTTCTAGAAAGGAAGTGTTATTGTTATTTACTCTCTATATATGCATAAGAATTACTATAGTACTAATTATATGTCATCATCCATATAGGGTTGATCTCATAGAGAGTCATCATCATTTGTTTGAAAGTATATGTAGTAGTTTTGATCTCATGGTGAGCATATAGAGACCATGAATAGGAAGTAAGAAGAGCTCTTTTGATAATAGAAGCAACAACTAGAGAACATGCATTTATGCCTAGAGAGATACATTAGAATATAATGGAGTATATGCGATGTATGAATCGTGATTTAGGGATGGATTTCCCTCCACCACCTCTTCCAAATGACCCTCCCCGTAAGTGATTTAAGTATTTTTTTGGTAAAATTTATTTTTATAAAAATTTTAATGAACATATTTTTAGTAATATATTTTTAATGTTATTAAATTTACAGTTTTATATATTCCATTTTTAATTTTTTGAATATATCTTACTTTTTAATTTATTCTAATTTTTTTGTTTTTGATTTTATTTTTAAATTTTATTTTACTTTTTTGTGACAAGAAGATTCACCCTTTGAAAATATTATTCTTAATGGGTCATCCTTCCACTTATAATAGTTCATTTATATAATTCTATAAAGGTTTTTTGTGATGTTTTACCTACCCATCATATATAAATATTTCATGGGATGACCGATCACAAAAATTATTTTCATGATGACATTGTTAGTAACCGGTCACTTGCGACAGTACGAGATGGGAAAAAATGTTTTCCCAATTGTTTAAGGGGAGAGTAATTGGAGGAGTGGGTATAGTTCTAAGAGTATGAGTTTTGGTTAATGGATGATGCTATGAGATCCTTCCACCCTGACATCGAAGTGCCCCAGATCTGTCTCAGGGAGCTACTGGCTGGGGTCACAGACAACTACTGGCTATGGAGACTTATGAACCCACAAAAAATATGATCAAAGGTATGAAATATGTTTATTCGAATCAATATTTAACATTATTATATCCTTGTTATAATAAGTACTTCGTCTGTATACTTCCAGCATGAGATATGGGGCTCCCAATGAAGGAATTATCCTGAAATCTTTATCTTGAGGTTCTAATAGGGAAGGCTTCTTCTATATCTATTATCTTATTGTAGTGTGAGCTATATCTTGGTGGATACAAGTTCATGTGGAACTTTTTCTCATCATGATGGAACCCTATGAAGTAAAATTGGGTATAGTTTGGTTTTCCATGTTCCTTGGTAATATTTAATTTCACCAAAGATGAGTCAGATTCCTTGGCACTTATGGGGTGAGAGTCACCTTTATGGTAGAGAGAGATATCATGGTTGTTTGAGTGGGTTCTATGAGCCAAATTCTCTATCCCATCATACATAATTTTGAGAGTATAGCCCTTGGTTTAGTAGGATATTTATACACCAGGGTTCCTTTGGTCTTGGAGGATTTTATTGAAATCTTCTTTGAGGATGTTCAAGGTACTACCTCTAAGAATGGTGATGGCATTTTGTATCTACATGCATCCTGATACCACTCTAAAATATTCTGTGGAATATCAGATGGCACATACCAATATCTGGGATATGCTGATACTTTTGAAAAACCTATATGATAAGGTCATTATCAGGCCTAGTGTGTCCCCCTAGGAAGCTCTGGTGTTGTTCTCAAAAAAATTATATGAGGGATTGCAGATTTGTGCGGATTACCATTGCCTGAAGCTGTCCATAGTAAAAAAAAAGTACTCCTTTTTAAATATTTATGACCTATTTGACTAGTTTTGAGGTGTGAGATACTTCTCAATGATAGATCGCAGGTCTCTATTACACTATTTTAGGGTTTGAATGGATGATATTTTGAATCTGCAATTCTGATATCACTACAAACATTTTGTGTTCCTGGTGATGCCCTTTGGTTTTATGAATTACCACAATATTTATTGGATTTGATTAATATGATTTTTTAGTTCTAATTTTACCAGATCATGGTTGTCTTCACTGATTAAATATTCATATACACTACTTAATAGGAGGAGCATGTAATTTACTTTATGGTGTTCTTAGAATTTCTTTGGGAGAACCATATTTATGGTAAGATCATGAAGTGCCAATTCAAGATAAATGAGATTCAAATTATGGGAATATTATTTTCTATTAATGGTTTAGGTGTGGTCCCAGTGAGGTTCCATTAATTTATAACTTGGGATCCAACCAATAGTGTGTTACAGGTGTCGAGTTTTCTTGGATAGGAAGGGTACTACATTAGATTTCTAGAAATATTCTCCATGATTGAGACCCATTTGAAAACCCTCACCTGGATGGTGGATCATTTTACAAATAGTGAATAGTTCCAAAGATCCTTAAAGGAGTTGAGGTTGATTCTGATGAGTACTCCTGTGTTGAGACATCCATAGGAGTTCGTGGAGTATGTAGGGTATTGAGACACATCATGCACTAGTATCTTTTTATTATTGATGTTGTGTTATGATGTTATCAAATATGATTCATGGAAGTAGAGACCCCATGAGAAGAACTACACAACCCACAACCTGAATTCAGAATTGGGAGCCTTCACTCAAAATATGTGGATGAACTATCTATTTGGATAAAACCATGTCTCAAGTATGTTCTCCCATAGAGAGATTGGAACCCGAGAGAGTGGGGATAGTAAGAGTTCCTCAATGACTATTACCCCAATCTAGTCTATAATATGAGGAAGGGAATCATAAAAAAATATGACCTTAGTAGGAAGACACAAGATCTCTTCATTCAGGATTCATTTATTAAGTTTACTACCTTGTAAGTGACCCTGGGTGAGTACTAGGGTAAAGATTTTCTTTTGTCAATGGTTCTCACATCCCCAATTGCCACATGTGTGTGCGAGATCTGGATGGGATACATTTACTATGAGGAATTTCATGAACAGATATACATAAAGGATTTAATATATGAACATTTTGATGGTGGAAATCATATCATCCATTCTCAAAGATGGAGGGTGATACTAATCACAGTGTTGTGGGATGTGTTTTGAGAGTTCCACAGATATACATTATCAGAAAATCCAATTGTGGGAAATATGTACATAGAAATTTATTGTAATTTTTTCAGTCCAAAATGAGATGGAGTGTGGCCTAGTACATCTCTTGGTACCTCACATGTCAGCAGGTGAAGGCTTGGAACCATGTTCTTGTAGGTTTGATGTAGCCCCTTGAGATCCCAAAGTCGGTGTGGGATGGAATATCCATGATATTTTTGATAGGGATTACATGGATGGTGAAGGAACATGATTTCATCTAGGTGATTGTTTACAAGCTCATAAAGTCGTCACACTTCCTTTTTATCAGGGTGAAGAGTTTGGTGCTGAGTTTTGGGATGATGTACATGCGGGAGATTCTTACCATACATGGGGTTCCCTTCAATATTATTTCCAATTGTGATACATGGTTTAAATCATAGTTGTGAAGAGGTCTGCAAGATTCATTTTGGGACCAGATGAGTATGATTACAACCTTTCACCCCTAGATGGAGAGGCATATTAGACCCACTATCCAGGTGTTGGAGAATATGTTGAGTGCATTCAAGTTAGACTTTTTCCATATCTGAGAGGATCACATTACCTTGGTAGTGTTTCTGTAAAATAATATATTCCACTCTAATATTAGAATGAAACATTTAAAGGCCTTTTATGGGACACCCTGAAGTTCACCATTTGGTTGGATATGGATTTTCAAGGTATCTCTTGTGGGTATAGATATGGAGTAGGTGATGATAGAGAAGGTTGAGGTCATCCATGAGTGGATAATGTAGCCTCAATCATGAAGAAATATTATGCAGATTGACATATTATGTGCCTATAGTTTGACCAGGGATGCCATATTTCCCAAATTTTCTCCTCATGATAAGGATAGTTATGGTTTATCTAGCGAAGAAATATATCCGCAAGGCTTACTAGATAATTTGAGATCCTATAGAGGTTTTTAAATTTTCTTACTGACTACCCATACCCCCATAGCTGGAGCTGCTGGGCTACATCTTCTACATGTCATAGTAGGAGAGATATGTTCATGAACCTAAACATATTGTTTAATAGGTAAATGTAGACATTGAGGAAAGAGAAACTCTTGTGGAGCACCCAGTTTTGATCAAGGATTAACCTGAAAGGACCCTGTGGGGATGGATCATCCCCTTGGTTTGCATGTTGTGGAAGTAAGGGAAGGTGTAAGAGAGCTAGTCATTGTGGGATATCTTTATATAGGCTTTGCATACCGATATGTTTATTTATATTTTATTATTAGGGAAGAAAATAGTGAAATAGTGAATTATGTAGAGACCTATTTTTTTCCATGTAAAACATTGAAGTATTTCTATATATATATTTTCATCCAGGTGCTAAGATGGTGTGAAATTTCATGGCCCGCTGTTCCTGAAATAAAATTGTATTATAATATTAAATATATTTTATATTATTCATGTATATTTTATTATATATTATGAGATAACTCTTAAACAGAATCACATATCATGAATTTGAGACTATGGTTATGTCTGGAACATTCTTTTTAACATAGGAATTACTTAAAAGGGGTCAGTACAGGGCGTTTGTAAATAGATATCATTAGCAGGTTCATATAGATAAAATAAATAAATATATTTACTTATTTTAATTAAATTAACCTAATATAAATTTCTAAAAATACGACATTATGGATAATACATTAGTGTTATCTATATAAACCATGGGAGGCTTGAAGGACATTTTTCCTCCACTCTATTGGTGAATCAAATTGAAAGGATGATTGAACTATATTTTTTCTAGATAGAACCACAAAGGACACAATAAATCCCCCAAATCATTGTAGATAATGTTATTCAATGAAAAATGATCCACTATATATTTAAGAATCATTATTTTTGGTTTCTTCCTTGTTTGATTAAATTTTTGAGAATGTTCTACCCGTTTCAATGATCTACATCAATTATGAAGAGTTTAATGCTCCAAAATTTTGAAATTAGATTAATTATTCAATTATTTTGTAACCCCATATATCCCCATTCAATATCATTGGCTCCAAAAACTTGAAAATGATAAACAAACCATTTTTTGGGTGTCGTTCTCTCAAAATCTCTTCGAATTAGTCATCGCTAGACCATGGGGTCGAGAGTCAATAATTTCAGTTGGGACTGAGCCCATTCAAACCCCCAGATTCATTAATGTTTTTCAAGGGAGAAATGAATAAGATGAAAGGGACAGATTTGGTGATACATAATTGTTTAATAGGTGATATTATTCAGGGATATGGGATCTGAGGTGATCGTGGTGCGACATGAGGTGCACTGGGCCTATGGTGAACCCACAGGGACAATCAGAATATGATTTCTTGACAACAGATGGCCAGAAATAATGAATAGAGGGATTCCCTTCAATTCTATATGTCATTGATTTGATATCCAAAATCTTCGATCTTGATATGGGGTGCACTACCATATATCTAAAACTATTGGAAAAATTCAGAATATATGTTGTGTATTTCGGAAGAACACACAACGTGTGACCCCTTAGTTGTGGTGGCTAGAGTTAGAAAGAATTTTAAGTATCATACATTATGTGGGTTTCCCACACACCATATGAACTTCTGTTAGTGGCCCAACATGTACTCCAAGAGTACACGGGCATGGGAATGACCAAGAACATTCCATGTTTCGAAGTACAAGGATAAGTCTAGAAACATGTTTAGAACCCCATGGGTAGAGATTCTCTATGTACAAAAGTATACGAACATGGGATGGATACACAAGCATGATTTAAAATCATAATTAGGGCCCCATGTGTATCGACCATTCCATGTAGATCCCCCAAAATTTTATGTATCCCTACATGGGTAGTGATCCATGTACCATCAATGACATGACCAGGTGTTGGAGTGATAAAACCTATTGTGTGGGTCCCCTTAAACATCTTTTACCCCATTATTTCCTTTTTAGGAAACTCTAAACACTTGAATAAACTTCATCTGGACTCTGATTTGGTCTCTTGAGTGTCCAATACAATGTTTTTTCGTGTAGAATGTGATGGAGGCCACCTTAGTAGTTTTAAAGATGTGATGTCAAATTTTTATGGTGTCACACTTATTTTTAGTAAAACAAAGTGATAGTAGGGATCTAGGAGAGGATCACTAGAGTGGAACCCTCCTCATGCATTGGGTTGTGGGTCCTCTATCTACTTTGTGGAAACCCCCAATCATATTGGGTGTGGGTACTTGTGAAACCTGAGAGGAAACCTCTTGATACAGATGGGAAGGGGTCCTCAGCCTATTGTGTTGAACACCCCTAAATATAGGGAATGTTTCCTATATCTTCCATGTAGAACAACCTATTATATAGGGTGTGTATACTTGTCACACCATATTTCAACCCCCTTACTCACCATGTCATGGGTCCTCAACATATAGTGTTCCCCTAACACACCAGTTCAAGAGTCCTCTTCCGACATAATGTAACCCCCTAATGCATCAATGTATATGTCCTCTACTATTACATATTGAGTGGACCCCCCCCCCCCCCATCGTAGTAGTTTTTGGGTCAAAACATGGATATTGTTCTCCCCTTGAATGTGCGGAATAGGGGGTGTGGGCCTCTACCCGATTACTTTTTTGAATACATGCAAGATGATGTTATCATTGATGGTATTCAAGAACTGATGGAACTATTTTACTGGGTTGATATGTGAGATTGAGTTCCCCTTATCTCTCATTTGGGATTATTTGGTTTGAATATATATATATAGCCATTTCATTGGATTTTGTTACTCTCCGTCTATGGGTGGTAGAGACGTGATGTGTAGTCCACCTACAAGATGTATTTAGCTCCCTATAGTTGGATGTTATTAAATTATTTATTTGGTTTGATCTACTTACTGTACACTATCATTATATTCAAATTGTTTCTCTTACTAATCCCACTTCATCTTTTGGGGAATCCAACTGAGGATTTATATAATCATCCTTGGATTGTCTTTGATCACATGTGTCATGTCTTATACAACCGATGGATAGGTCAGTGGTAATATTAAAGGGACTTAGGTATACTTTGTTCCTTGAACTACATACTATGGTCTTAGCATAGATATTAGGAGTTGGGGTCTCTTAGAATTTTACATTCCATTTTTTCAGGTTGATAAATATTTCTGGGGGGTATGTATTGTCTCCAATTTACTTTTCTAGTACACAATATTATACTCTTGTACAATCTAGAGTTTTTTCATATATGGTTTACATTCTAGATGTTGCATATTATTATAATTATTCATATTAACTTATGGATTAAGATTTTCAAGTGTGTGAATATAGGTACATTAAGAAAATTCCTCCCAATTATGATATTCATTTCAGGGCTTATCGCCACCCCATGGCCAATGCAGGTGAACTTGGGTAGTTATGGCTCAAGAACTGGTTGGGTTGGGTCATGATTTGTTGGTATAAAAGAAGTTAATTTATGTGGATAAATTTTTCTGTATTCCACTTTTAAGTATTTTTTTGGATTTTGGGGAAATTTTTTAAAAGTGTCTCAAGTATGGATCTTGGGAAAAGTAACACAACAATGATATGGGTGACAAAATTATCCAAATTCAAGTACCTCGACTACCTGCTTGTCGAATCAACATACCAAGACATGGAATGAGGGTATAAATGATACATGAATCATTTAGGATTGATTCATTGACTATATGTATATATTTTTATCCATGTTGTGTGTGTGTGTGTGCACATTTGATGTTGGTATGTCTTTATTATGTTTTCAAGATAACTTAGTGATGAATGACATCTTGGATACCAGTTATGAATTTTGATAATGATTTGACGAGTGACAAGTCAACAGTTCGGTGTTCTTCCCATGATATCCTTTCTCTTAGTGGATAGGTAGTAGAACACCCACCTATTGAGATGCAGATCATACAAACAGATATGGATGGGGATGTTGGTATGATTAGAACAATATGTGAGTTCAAACTCTAGATGCCACTTAGGTTCCACGGAGATCTAGATCACCAGGAATCATTTGAATGGATAGTGTATGTGGTCCATATTTTCATGCTTAACCAAACACCAATGGATCATGTGGTTGTGCTAGAATCTAGAATTTTCCATTGGGTTATTGGGGGATGGTGTATTCTTGTGTCCCCTTTGTCAGCATTGGTGTTTTCGATGATAAAGTGGGATGGGAGTTTGTAGATTTATGTGGATTATTGTCACAAAAACATTATCATGATAAAAAAATTAAACATTTTGAGAATTAACGACCTATTTGACTAGTTTTGAGGTGTTATATGGTTTTATAAGATTGTTCTTAGGTCAGAATACCGCCAATTGAGGGTTCGTTGGGACAATATCTTGAACTTGAAATTCCAATGTCGCTAAATAAACTATGAATTCGTAGTGATTCCTTTAGGTTTGAGGAATCCCCCATAATTTTAATTGCTTTGATGAACTATATTTTATACTCATACATGTACTAGTTCAGGGTTGTCTTCCCTGATGACATACTCATATACTCTAAGTTAGTGGAGGAGCTTGAAAATAACAAGAGGATGGTCCTTGATTTTCCTTGAGAGAACCATCATATTGGTAAACTCTATAAATATAGTTATTCATACATGAGGTTCATTTTCTAGAGAACATAATTTTCTAAAAAAAATATCTATGGACCTAGTGAATATTCATATGCTTCGTTCTTGAGAGCCACCTTATAACGCATCATAGGTTTGGAATTTTTTTGGTTGCTGGGTTACTACATAAGGTTTGGGAAAAATATTCTACAAGATAATTGCCCCTTTGAGCACCCTAATATGGAAATAGAATCCTTTTACAAGTAATTTTCTGTTCTGGAGAACCATTGAGGAGTTTATGGTGAGGCTGATGAGTGCACCTATGTTGAGACTATTGGAGGTAGGTGTGGTGTATGTAGTGTATTATGACGCCATAAGATCTGGGCCGGGTATGTGCTGATGTAGCTTTAGGAATTTATCACATACATTTTGATGTAGTTGAGACCCCATGAGTAGAACTATGTGACTTACAACCTATCACTAATTGTTGAAGTCTTCATTATGTGGATGTGGAGGAACTATCATTAGAGGGAGAACTTTTTGGCTTACATAGACTTTCAAATCCTTAGGTATGTCTTCATGTAGAGGGAATTAAACCTAATACATAAGTGGTGGTTGGAGTTCTTTGATGACTTTGACATTGATATATTTTATTCTCAAGAGAAGGGAAACATTGTTCTGCGTGTCCTCCGCTTGAAGTCTCAGGATCACTTGGTGAAATAAGCTTCATTGTATTTGACTTCCATGCATCAAAACCTGGTTGACTAGGAGGGTGAAAATTTACTTTATTTTATGGTATTAACTCATCCACTTCTCAAGCATTTGAGAGATTCACAGATAAGAGACATTGAATGTGAGGTCTCATAGGAAAATATATACAAAGGGGTTTCACCAAATGGATATTCTAAGGATGGAATAATGTTAACCTTTTCTAGGGATAGATAGTGTTCCATGTCATGATGTGTGATAAGGTGATGCATTATTTCCACAAATATCCTTTAGTTGTATATCCCAGTGTGTGAATGATGTATAGAGCCTTCATATGTAGTTTTGGTGGTCTAGAATGAGAAATATCATGACTAAGTTCACCTATTAGTGCATCACCTATCTGTATGTGAAGGTTGAGCACCTGGTACTAGAAGGTTTGTTTCAGCCCCTTCAGATCCCAGACTAGAAGTGGGATGGATTAGTCATGGACATTTTGATTGGGCTTCCCCAAACAATAATGGTCTATGATGCCTTCTGGGGTGTAGTTGAATGGCTCACGAAGTAAGAACACATCTTTATTATCAATGAACATAGTTTAGTGGAGTCTTTGGAGAAGATGTATGTATGGGAGATAGTTCACATTCATGGGTTTCCCTTGAAAATTTTCTTTAATCAGTATGCATAGTGTAAATCGTGGTTGTGAAGAGGCCAGTAGGAATCATTCGGTACATAAATGAGGATGAGTATAGTCCTTCACATCTGGATGGATGGGTAAACTTAGTGCACTATCCTTGTGTAGGATTATATATTGAGGGATTGTGTGTTGGATGTTGGATGAAGATAATAGGATCACTATCCCTTTGTAGATTTTTTTTAAAAAATATCCACAACTATTCTATTAATATGAAAACTTTCAAGGACCTAAAAATGATATCTTTTAGGTCACCATTAGGTTTTATAGATATTGGTGTGGCATCTCTTGTCAGTCTGTATCTAGTGAAAGAAACTGCGAAGAATGTCCAAGTCATCCATGATAAAATTTGGATATCCTAGACTATGAATAAATCATATATTAATTGATTTATAATTCCATTAGAGTTCAAACATGGAGACCATTGTTTCTTGAGATTCACTGCATGATGATGATTTAAAAGGATTGGTCAGGGAGTCAATATATCCTCGAGGTTCTTCAGGGAATTTAGGATATTGAAGGGGGTTTCCAAAGATTCTTACCAACTCACCCTACCCCAATAGCTAGAGTGGGAGAGAAATATCTTCCACATATCGTATTGGAGGATATGCCGGTCACATATGCCAATTGTTGTCTTGGGTGGGCGGCACATCAAGGATGGAGCCTCTTTATTGGAACACCTAGTGGAGATAAATGATAGATAATATAGGAACCTCTGTGGATAGACCATCCCCTTGTTTTATGGGTTGTGGCTGAAGAAGAAGGTGTGGGAGGGAATCTTGGAGTGAGAGAGCCAGTTGTGTTCTCAGTATCCTGATTTTTTTGTGTTTTCCTCTTTTTTGGTTGAGAACCATTATAAAGAGAATTATTTAGAGATCCTATTGGCATAACTGTAAGATTTTTTAATATTTGTATATATATTTTCCTGAGATAGGCGATGAGACAATGTACTATTCTAGGGCCCAATGTACCTAGAATTAATTTTATAAAAATATTAAACATATATTATATCATGTGAACATGGTTTCATTAAAATAATGGGATGACTCATAAACAAAATTTAGGATCAGAAATCTGAGACCAATTTTGAGTTTGGAAAGTGATGTTTACCCTATGCGTGAACTAAAATAGTTCAGAATATATAACAACATGATCATTTCATACATATATATTACATCTAAATAGAGTAATATTCATTATATAACATAAAAATTCACCCCAATACCGTATGCATTTATTTCATTGTAATGTGGGAAAAAACAAATGGTTCATAAAATATCCACATCTTCTCCTACTTATACCTTTATAATTATATATCCTTTTGACATTTCATAAATAATAACATCATTCATATTTTATGGAAATTAACTAAATAAAAGGTTAAGCTCAGATGCTCAATAAGGGTAAACAAGGGTAATATTAATCATAGTGTAATGGAATCAGAACATGAACAAGTAGTTGATAATTTTACACATTATATCAATGATCATATTACTGATTAAATCAGTAAATCATATAGTTTCATTAGACATGAATAATAAGATAATTAAATTAGAATAAGACATGTAAATTTACTATAAACATAAACCTGCATGTTTTTTAACATCTATAAATAAAAACACAATCATTTCATAAGTTAATTACATGAAATGAGGAACATTTATATACTTATAGACATGAACCAATTTCTATGAATAATATTATAGATATGAAATACAGTCCCTTTCATAACATTGTGAACATTTAATCAGGTTCACTTGTAACACTGTGAACCTATAATCAGGTTCACACATAACATTTTTGTACATGTAATGAAGTTCACCCTTAACATAGTGAACATGTAATCAGGTTTAAATGTAAAATTTTTTATCATGAAATCAGGTTCATGAAAAAAATTATGAACATGTGATAAGTTTTATACTTATCAATTTTGAACATGAAATTAGGTTCACGAATAACTTTTTGCCCATGTAATAAAATTTACATATAACACTTGTGAACATGTAATCTGGTTCATACAAAAAATTCATACTCTAAAGTTATCTATCATTACCAAATGAATTGGAGAGATATATTTTCCCCACCACCTTCGTAATTAAAAACATACATATGTGATCTTTAATAACATTAATCATTCGTCACATCAAAACCCATGTAATAAAATTAGTTTCAAAAACATTTTATAATATCTTAACTCATTAAAAGGAAATGAGATTCATAAATATCCTGCCATCATAAAGATAAGAAAACCGTAAAAATAATGAAGATAATATCCTTGAATAATATCCCCAATAAATCATAAGTAAAATCAAATAATATTTTCCTAGAGGGAAATTAATTTTTCAATATCACATGAAAAAATTATTGAGGAAACCTTTTTTTAAGTTTTTTTTGAATTTCTTAAAATTATGAATGAAAAAATTTTATTTGAAAATAACATCGTATACTTATAAAGAAATATTCATTTCATTTAATATTTATGAAGGCTGAAATATACTCTCATGTATTATAATTTAAAAAAAAATACTTATCTATGTTTTTCTAAAAAGTCATAAAGACACTTGCATTAAAAACTACCAAAGGAATCATTTCAAACTGTTTTGTAAAAATTTAAACATGAGTGAAAATCACATTAAAAAACAAAGAGAATAGCAAAAATGAATTTTGGAAACAATTTTAGAAATTTTTTTAAAGGATGAGAAATAGTGTTTTAAGAGAAAATAATTTTTTAAAGAAAATCCCTTCAAATATCATATCATTGAAGATATAATTAATTAATTTTATTTTATTATGTTTATTCACTATAAATTCAAATAAAAAAGTATAAATTAAACATAATAAAATAAAAAATATTCCCAAAAATAATCATATAATGAAAAAATTATGAATAATATGTTTAACCCAAATAATGGAAATTGTGTTATTAATTTTCTTACAACCCATTCTTCCCATTATTTTTGTGTAAATCAACCTCCTCTTGAGTATCACATCCTTCAAAAAAGCTTTGATGAATTTTTATTTATTATTTTGGTGGGACCAATAAAACTTGTATGTGGGGAGAGTGAGGAGGAGAGGGATTATAATAGATTTTAGGAGTTTTGTGGATATTTTAGAGAAATGGAGTGTTGAAGGGTTGTTTTTTTATTTGGGGATGAGTTGTTTTAAGTGATTCAATAATGATTGTTTTATGTTTAAATAAAACCACATTTGAGTGGCATTAATTTCAAAATTTTGTTTTATAATTAATGTTATAAAAGATATAAGGGTCAATAAATATCACAAACACCCATTAAATTTTTTAATTTTTAGGTATTTTAATCATTAACTTATTTAATTTTAAAACAATTCTTTATTTTACCTATATCGCTATAAATCATAATTTTTCCCATGGTAACATTTTTATTCCTAAAAATTAAAATGAACAAAATACCTAATTTGGACCTTATAATTCCATATAATAAATAAATATTAACAAATTTTATTCACAAAATTATAAAAATTATATTAAAAATTAATCCTGTATATGCAATGGGAAACCAGGTTTTTAATGTGAAAATGAAGTCAAATGATTGAAATGTTTGTATATAAAAATTCAATATTAATTTTATTACAATCACATAAATTTTATTTATTTATGTATAATTGAACTTATTATACGTTAAAACCAATATAAAATATAATTTAACTACATATAAAATTACATGAAAATGCAGTTTTCAATTAAAACTTGAAATTGTTTTCACTATTCATCAAAATATGAAACGCGTCAAAAAATTACAAAATTTCACCCCAAGATAATTTTTATATTCCCATTAAAAAAATTAATTTTTTCAAATAATCTTTATAATACTTTCCAAATTTAGTTTTAAAATAGGTGTACCATTAAAAGGAAACAAAATTCTATTCTAAAAAATATTGTTTTTATAGAGTAAATTTGATTTACTCTTATCTTAAGCCTTTAAAATATATTCGATGAATTAATAAACATTTAATGGAATATATAAAATAAAAATTTCATTAACATATTTCACTAAAAGTGATTAATTTATTTTATTAATATAAAATTTTATTGTGGGAATAAAAATAATTATTTTTTAAAGAACATCATTTATGTTAAATTGGTTACTGATTTCAATAGAAATTAATTGGTAACCAATGAATTGATATTATAAACATATTTAAATACTATTTTTATAATTTAGTTAATCTCATTCAATACCTTCATTCTAGTGGTTAGGTGATAACAATCCTAATTGAATAATATTATTTTAGAGTTTTTTTATTTTTATTGTTACATGTAACGTAAACTGTCACGGATATTAAATTTATTTCAAAATATATGTATCATAAAATATTGGTGTGTTAAATTTTACCCCCCTTAAAATGAATTTATCCCAAAAAATTATTCACTCTAATAAAAATATATGAGGATTCCTCTGCCACATCACATCCTCATATTCCCATATTGTTTCTTCAAATTTGTGGGTTCTCCACAAAACATTAACTAGGTTAGTAGTATTTTTTTCATAGAAATGTATATATACAATCCAGAATCTCTACTATTTTCTCAGAATGAAGAATATCTTCCCCTAGTAGTATGAACCCTTAGCTTAGTACATGTGAAGGATCAGGTATGAACTTATTCAAGAGAGAGACATGGAACACAACATGAACATGAGATATATTTAGTGGAAAAGACCATTGATAAGATATCATCTCGATACTATCAATAATTTAAAAAAATGATCTTCATAAATTTGAAATTTCACTTGAAAATGAACAATGAATGTTTTAAAATTTCGTTTATAGAAAACCCACATTTGAAAAGGGTTCAAAAAATTTCCTCTAAATATGAGTGAAAGTAAAAGGTGATGATCACCAGATAACAAGGATTGTGATTTTGAGAAAATTAGTTTAATTTGAAAACATGTACACATAATAGAATTGTAACTATCATGTTTTGATGGAGAATTATATATAATATTATCAATAAAATTTTAATGACCACAATACCATAAACCAAATAATTTCTAAATAGGTCATCGATTTAATCATAATTGATGATAATAAAAAAAACTTGTCATTTCATAATAATTTCAGTAGATATAATCACATGATTTCATCTCATAAGAATGATCTCACTATTTGATTACAACTTGATCAATCTTCAATTCAATCCTTACTCCTAAAAATGAAGTTGAAATTATAATTAATATAGAATTAGTGGTTCATAAAATTTTTAATGGGATGACAATTTCTTCCTTCATCTCTTGTTATCATAAAAATGGTTAGCATGTATTATTAAAAATGCATAATATTCATATTTTAATTAAAACATTATTCTCTAAATCGTCCTCAGAAGTTCAATATAAACAAATTAATAAATAGTTATCCTTTTTAACCATCTAAAATTTTAATATCCCAAAAATTTTAGTGAAGTCACTAAATGTTCAATGTTAACTAATCATTAATCCTTGAAATAGCATGATATATATCTTAATTGTAAAAAACCAATAAAATGGATATCATTATCATGTATTCTGTTTAAATAATATAATAAACTTTATTATAATAATAATTTAATGAAAACATGAAATATTTCCAAATTTTACTCCTTTGTCATACCATATATCCAAAATATCAATAAAATCAATTCATAAACCATGTTTTAATCATATTAACAATCAGTTACATGTAATAAATACTATACCCTTTATCTTATCACATAAAAAAATTTCTTTCTCCCATTATTATCTCATTATCATGCACTAGGGTTATTTTTTCTAAAATCACGTGTTCTCCAAAAATACCACCTTATTGCCTCAATTATATTTAATGGTTACCAGTACGATTAAAGATACACCTTCAAATACTTATGGGAAAATATAAGGGGAAAAATATTTAGATTTTTCATTATTATATAATTGATGTAGTGGGATTTAATCACATAAACTTTCACTAAAGTATGAAAAATTATATTTTCATGGGTCTCACACATGAATTTTATGATTGAGGAGGATAAATGTTCCCTAATTAACATTATTTAAATCGTCAATTGTGATGGAATATGTTTTACATTTTATTTTACCATCATATTTTGTTGTGTTTTATCATCTATATTATCCATTGGATGGGGGAATTGATTCATATAATGACAAAACTCCTTGAATTTGAAACCTTAGAGTATGTTTGGTTTATTGTATTCAGAAAATCTCCACTAATTTCATTGAGTGGACTTTTTTTATTATTCCAACATTATTTTACATGATGGTTAGGCTTCCCAAACATGAAATTTTGTCTTATTCCTCTTATAAATTCACTTTAATTCCTCTTCCTATATTTTTGGTAGGTAAGAGGATAAAAATATTTCTTCCCTCCCTGTAGAAAACCACATGAGTATCCCTGAAGATCCATCTTTATTTTCTTATCAGTAAAACCTTTATGGCTTACAGATTCCATTTCCGCATTCAGTGCACTTCTAAAAAAATAATCATAACATCAAATTTCTATTCTGGATAATTACACTTGAATGCATGTTTTCAATACACTAAATAATTGATCAATTTTACATTCCGGGATAATGATTATACCATAGGTATACCTTGCGATCCATGTAAATTATTTCTCATTTGCATTGATGGATCCATTATTCTCTTACTTAATATAAAGAAAATTATTCTCCATCATTATACATAGAATATATGGTATATACTTGCTGTGTAATTCCCCTTAAACTTATCCCATTCCATTGATTTAATCTCTTATTATCACCTCATATTCTTTATAAGATTCCAACATTGATCTACTTATCCTTAAAAATAATAAACATATAGTACAACTATTTCATGTAATAATCAGTAAAGAACATAAAATATTTTCTTAATAATTTTTATCCATATCTCAACCTCTAATAGTTCAGAGACCAACTGAAATAAGGATGAAGTTTCCTCCTAAAGCACTCAATAGAATGTTGTTCCCTCCCTTGTTCATTTGGAATTCTTGTATGTTTCATATATTTTCTTACTTTATCCATATGTATTTTCATTACATATCCCATAACGTTTAGTTTCATAGGATAACAATCATTTCATTTCCCATCTTATTCAGTATTAATATGGTTCCATTGCATTCCAGCAATTATGTAAAACAAAAAATAATAGTGTGAGCACCACTAATCATACTAGAAACCCAAAAATCAAGGTAAATTTATTATAAATTTTCAATATATGACACCTTAGGTTTAACATAGGTAATTCTAAATCAATAGATGAAACTCTAGGATTATAACCTACACATACCCTTAGGATTCTTACTATGGTTTTCTTATCCTTGTTTTCAAATGATAACCAAGACATTATCTAATACCAACTATAATAACCAGGTCATTTCATTCATAGATATTAAATCTAAGTAGATAAATATTAATTACATAAAATAATTAAAAATACCTATATCATTGTGATTTAGAGTATTTGGAAAATTAGAAACAAAAAAATTGGTTCATAAAACCTCTACATCCTCTACTTATTATCCCTTTATAACTACAACCCTTATTGAGATGTTATTCTCAATACCTTTTTCATATATTGGGAAATTAAACATAATAAATGGTTGATGTCAGATTATCAATAAGGGTAAACTAGCGATATATCAATCATAGCATAAGGTCATAATAACATGAACATGACAAGTGAAATATATACTCTTCAAATCAAATATAATAATAATGAGTAAATTAATAAATCGTGTGTCTTCGAAAGGCATGAGTTATAAGTCCGTAATATTTTCATATGACATATAAATTGGTTTTACACATAAACCTATGACTTTATGAACATTTATAAATAGAAACGGCTTCAATTGATATGTTAAGGACATAAAATCATCTCCTTGCATAAATTAATGGGGATGAAACTAGGTCCACACATAAACTAATGTACCTAAAAGGATGTTCCATTAATAACATTTAGAACATTTAATAAGTTTTTTTCATAACATTATGAACATGTAATTAAGTTCACACGTATAATATTTGAACTTGTAACCCATTTCACGCATAATAGTGAGTACACATAATTAGGTTCCTGCATATCATATTTTACAATAAATAAAGCTCACAAATAACATTTTGAACATGTAATTAGGTTCATTAATATAATTTTTAACTTGAAATCGATTTCATGAATAACATTATGAACATATAATTGATTTCATGTATAACATTTGTGAACATGTAATTAGGTTAACACCTAAAATTTTTATTCTTATGTTATCCATGATTACACATTTCATTTGAAGGAGATATAGGTCCCACTAATCACACAACATTAATAATACATTTCTGTTCCACAAGATCATAAATAATTAATCACATTAGAACCCATGTAAATAATTGAGTCTCAAAAAAATATCATAACACAACTCATGATAAAGAAACGAGATTCATAAACATCATTCCATAATAAACATATGACAACCAATAAAAATGGGTATAGTATCCTTGAATATTATCCATAGTAAATAATAAGTAACATCGAAAAATGTTATATTATATCGAAATTAATTTTAAAAGATCATTTGAAATAATTCTTGAGGAAAATATCATTTATATTTTGAAAATATTTTTTAAAATTCTAAACAACTATAACAGAAAACAATATCTTCTATAATAACATTGCATTCTTCTAAAGTAATATTAAATTCCTTAAATCATGTTGATAGAGGGAAAATCCACTCATGCAGTATAATTTAAAAAAACCCCTCCTTCCTTATTTTTTTTCAAAATATTTTTAAATATCCCCATATAGAACACTAAAGAATGAATCCTTTCAAAACATTTTTTAAAAAGCTAAACATAAGTAATAATAGATTTAAAAAATAGAAGATAATATTAAATAAATGGAAACTATTTTTGAAAGGAATTTTTATTGAATAAAAAAAATTTTGAAGGGAAACTTTTAAAGACATATTTTAAAATAAAATTAGTTATAAAATATCATATCATTTAAGTGATCATTAACAAAATTAATTCATTTTGTGTATTCAATATAAATCCACATAGAACAAGTGTAAATTAAATATAATATAATTAAAATTAATCCCAAAAATAATCATAACACAAAATAATTGATAAAGATAAAGGTTGACACAAATGATTGAAATTGGGTTAAGAATTCCCTTAACACTCACACTTCGCATTAGTTTTGGGTACTTCAACCTCATCATGAGTATGAACTCCTTTGAAGACCCATTGAGGATGTTGGATTTGGTCTTTTGATACGAAAGGCAACAATTGGATATGTGAAGAGTGAGGAGGTTAGGGTTTGGAAGATATTTTAGGACAAGTCTTGTAAGAAAAAATGATGTAGTGATGGGTGGTATGTGTACTTAAGGAAGGGAGGGTTTAAGTGATTAAATAATTATTGCTTTTTGTTTAAATCCATCCAATTTAAGTGGCATTAATTTACATGAATTTGGATGATAACCAATTTTGTAAAGGATTATTAGGCTGATGAAATACCTCAACCACCCATTAAATGTAGTTATTTTTAGTAATTTTAACTCTTTACCTTTTAATTTTATCTTATTTCATTATTTTACATATACCAAGGTAAATATTTCAATTTACCCTGACAATACATTAATTGATAAAAATGAAAATTAACTTACTACATAATTTTTATGATATGATTCCAAATATGTAATCCATTTTACCGAATTCAATTTATATAATTAGAAAATATTTAATTAAAACTAATACAAAAAGCCAAGTGAAAAAGTGGGGTTTTAAAGTGAAGAGGTTCAAAGGTTTAAAAAAATATTATCCAAATTAAATGTGAATTAGATTATGATGACATAAATTATATTTAATGATGTATTATTTATCTAATTATATTATAAAAAATATAAAAAATATAATTTATCTATATAAACAAATTAGAAGAAAACTCACTTTTCAATTAAGATAGGGGAAAAAGACTCTTGGATTGTTCTTATTTTGAGGTTTGTTTTTTATTTGGTGATTGTGTCCATGTAAGGCCTTCGTGCCCTGTTGATTTTTATGTTCTCATTTGGTACTTTTAATGGATTCCTCCTTTTCCCAATCTTCAAAAGGAGATCTTTATTATGTGTTCAATAAAGGGGGTTTTAACCATATCTCTTTAAAAAAAATTAAAATTCAGCATTTTTACACTATTCAAAAAAAATGAAACTTCATAGTATAATAAAAAAAATTAACCCTATGTTTTTTTATATTCCAATTTAAAAAAAGAAATATAAGATTTATAAAAGTGCCAAAATTTATTTTTTAAATAGGTGCTCAATTAAAAGGTAACAAAATTTCCTTTTATAAAAATATCGCTTTTTAGTTTTATATAATATTTATTATAATCTCAAGACTAAAAAATTAGATAAATATAAAAATATTTTATTGAATATATATCATATATATTGAAAAAATATCTTACCCACAAAGGGATTAATTTTATTTATCAATATAAAATTCAATTCATTGTATAAAAATAGATTTTTATAAAAACACATCCTTTATTTTTAATTGGTTCTTATTTGCATTTCTTTTAGAACCATTTTTTCATGATTTGTAAATCATCTTCATTATATTATTGATAGTCTTTATGATTCATGGTATCATTTGATAATAAAATTCATTTTGGTGATAATTTGGATTTGTGTTCAAAAGACCCACCATTAGAATCTACTCACTATTGAATATGAGGCACTACTAAGAAAGACTCACCATTATGATGGAATTTTGGAAAAGTATGGAAAATAACTACCGTTATTGAAAACTCACTATCAAAATGGAGATCTGGTGAAGTGTTAAAAATATCCATTGTGAGAAATTAGTCACCACCAAACTAAGTAACTTTTGAATATGACATGCCATCACATATTATATACTACCAAGAAATCTGGAAAAGTAATAAGATAACTCACAAGTGAGATGATCCACCATTTATCATGTATTTTTATTCTTATGATATATTGAAAAGAAGTCTCCCTCATGTTGATACACAAGGAGATATACATTTACATGTAAAATTAAATGAAATAGTGTTGGAAGAGCCTTAAGATTTCCATTTACAGAGAGATCATAGGCTTCATATGACATAAACAAGACATTGAGAAAGTGGAGCATAAAGAACATACCGATCCTTTCCTATAGTTACAAAAAATATATATTTCAACACTCTATTTTACTATCTTTTTCTATAAAATATGAGAGATACTATTCTATATTTATTCTTGGAGACTCAAGCTTTAGATCAGATCAAACATAAAAACTCTAACTTTTCTATATATTTTAATTCTCTCTATGTTTATTTTATATAAGTTTTGAGTACTTTTTTATAAAACAATATATATATAATTAGAACATTGTATCCTTTAATTTAACTAGGATACACTTGATATATTCTTTACTTCCATCACATTTGTTTACAAATGGTTTAAGGAAGAGGCCATTATGTGTCTTACGTTTCTTCTTCTCCCACGATAGTTGTGGAAGAGGTCTCGTGTAACACCCCAATATTTTATGAGATATATATTTTCGGAATAAATTGATTACTTTGATGTATTTTTTTATACTATACACCATTTTAAGGATGTGCTACATGCAAAACTAGTTTAACTTGTTTTACAAAAAACACTGAGTTTCTATGAAATTTATATTATTATTATTATTGCTATTATTATTATTATTATTTTTTTAAATAAGGAAATTATAAAACTACTATTTGAATGTATGATATGATAATTATTAACATAATTTTAAAATTACATATTAGACATAATTATTTTACAAATTAGTTATAAATGAATTTAAACATTTTTAATATAAAAGGAATTTTTTTCTAAAAAATTATTTAAAAATGAACAGCTATGTTTTATACTGATAAATAAAAAAATATCTTATTGAATTATATTAATTATATATATATATACTGTTTAATGTCCAAACTTAATCTTATGTGTTTACTGGACATGATATACAAATAAATACAATTTTACACATAAAAGTAGTATTTTTCAAAAAACCTCATTTTGTCACCTTTTAATAGAGAACCCATTTTAAATCTAATTTTTGAAACGTTAATAATTTTTATATGATGAAATAAAAATATTATTTGAAATCGAGATATTAATAATTAGTTTATTTGATTTTATTATTTTTCTAATATGTTTCATATTTTTATGATTAATGAAAAATGATGAATTTTATGTGGAAACAAGTTTTTCATACAAATAATTTATAGTGTATAATTACGTACATGATTGATTTTAATTTTCAATAGATTAAATTTTTATCATTTAATCTAATTTAGGTCATTGGAATAAATTTCAAATAGAGTTTGGATATAAAAACTTGTCAATCTTTTTTACGTTTTCACTTTAAAAACATCTTTTCTCAATCCCTCAAATGGATTAATTTTTAATTAATTTATGAATATTTTGTTTGTTGAATTATGAAAATTTTATTTTATATATGTAATTATAAGGTCAACAAATTGTAAATATATTCTATTTATTTTTTTAAAATGTGAATATTAACAAGTACTTTATATTACTACAATTTAGGGTAAATCTGAAAATTACGGGTAAAAATAATATTATAAATTTTAGAAACAAACCCTGACAATTTCCAAAATATTATTGTATTTATTTAATTTCAACCTAAACACATAATTATTAAAATTTAATAATTTAATGGTCACTTTTTTATGAAATTGACTAAGGTATTTTTAATCATCATCGGAGTGAACAAATGCCACACTCTTACATTTAATATGTAAAGTATATTTAATATGTTATTAAATACAAGATATTATCAACTATATATATTATTAAATAAATTTTTTATATTTAAATCATATCAATATTTTAATTTTTTATTTAGGAAATAATTATCATAGATAATTAAAAAATGATGATGCAGTAATTACCCAATTAAGGAAACAATTAATTATATGTTGTTAGAACTATCAAAATAAATATAGTTTAAATATATTCAGGAGATAAAATAATTCCACAGGTTAATATTAAATATTATGGGTTTATTTAATTAATTTTTTTAAGTAATATTTCTAGATAGATTTTATTGAAGTAAATGTTATAAATAGTGTCAAAATTTAAACTAACAATATTTTATGAAAATAATATGTCAAAAAACATTAAAATTTAAATTAGAAAAGAAGATTATATAATGTCTAAAATATCTTAACTTGGACATTTATGGTGAAATTTACACTTTATATATATAAATTACATCTTTTAAATATAAAACAAATCTACCCATTAAAATTAAAATTTCTTTAGTAAGGGATAATCAAAATGATAAGTTAAAAAATAATATCAAAAAATTTATCAAATATATTGGTTTATGATATTAAAACCTTTTCATATATTTTATTTAATAAATGTAATTTTTTGGTATTTTATATTATTATAAATTAATCTTTTGAGAAATTCCAAAAGGGCACATCCCCACTCTTATAAATGGGAACCTCTCCTTGTGTTCTCCAAAAACTTCATAACCTATTTGTTTCAACAAAAATATATCTAAATCTCCATGAAAAATTTCTTCCCTCGTAATATAATCCTAAATTTGGGAATACAACCTTCCAAATGAGCCCTTTTTTGCAAATCAAATTGAGATACCCAAGAAATAGGTAATGTTCATCAATGAATGTTGCTATTTTATTTCTTCCTTAAACCACATAAATTATTTTATTTAATGTTAATATAATAACATCAGTATTATTAATATACCTATATCTCTAAATATTAATGGTTCTATCTACACTCACAAACACTTCCACCAAAATGGGTAATGAGCTTAATATTCTTGTGTATTACTAACTACTTACTCACGAAATGATGTTGTCCTTTTTCCATTACCACCATTAATGGTTGGTAATTATGAAAGAAACTATGTATTTATATGATATATATTTCAATAATTATTTCTTTATGTTTCTTTAATTAACTTATTAATCATACATTAAAGCTTTTCATTTTGTGGAAATTCGGTAACTTCATTTGTGGATGTGTGGATTGCGGCCTCCCCAAATTGATGTGATTCATTATCAATTTATATGACCGTATTAAGGTTAGTTTTAGTGAAAATATTTGATATATATGACAATATAATTCTTCTATAATGATATTATATTTAGATATATATATATATATATATCATTTTCTTCTTTCTTTCAATATGACATAAAATAAAAGTATGGTTCCTGCGTACATACGACCTACCATGTCCATGAATGGTGTATTTCATTTTATACTTATATATTCTATAGATAAACATAAATAAATATATAATGAATATATATGATATTTTTACCATTTTTATAATTCTTTATATAATGAAATCATGTTCTATTTATGGGGATAAATAATAACAAGTCAAAACATGTACGAGAAACAAAGCCGTCATTACTAGAAACATAACTAAAATATGGAAATATAAATAAGTGGGTAATATAGAGTCATAAGTAAGTATTATAATGTATTATATATATGAATATGGTTCTGTAATATATTAATAATAAACTTATATTTATTATACATGATGTTTTCATGACTACGGTGAGAGTCAAAACAAAAGGTAAGGGATGTATATATCAATTTTATTTCTATGGGACACATGCCTTATACACTAGTTATTTCTTATATATGGTGTATATAATACCTATGATTTTTTTTATGATAATTATATATAATATTAGGGTATTTTCAAATCCATATAATTTTATATCTTTCAAGGGTAATGTAATTCTACTTATCACAATGAGATCTCGTATTTGAGATTCCATCATTTTCCAAATGAGTTACTTTTTGATTTTTCCCTCAACATTACGAAAGAAATATTTTTTAGCTTACACGGCATGAACATGTTTTTTTATTTTTAGGGTGATTTAATATTTTCAATCATACAATAAATGATTCAAAGGTTATTTCCTAATATATATTTTGTTATAAAATTTAACAGCCTTTTACAGAAATAAATCATTTTCATGTCTGAAATGATATTTTCCCTATGAAATATTTTCAAGTGAACTCTCAAAATTATTTTCCATTTATTAAAATTTAAGTTGAGGTTAATTATAATTTAATGGGAATAATTTTTAGTGACACAATCTTTATTATTCTAATTGTATTTTAATGAATATTTTTTAATGATATTTATGAAATCAATTTTTGGCATGTGTTATATTATAAATGGATAATTTTATTAAATCCTTTTTTCCATCGGTCATGATATAATGAATGATTGATGTTCTTATAAACCACATTTGTATGGTTTTCATTATATAACTGTTTGGACTTATATCCCCCTCCAATTAATTACATAATAATTTATATCTAATGAGATAGACATGGCAATAATGGGGAGTAAACTCAATTCTGTAGAGGACTTTGTCTGCTAATTTGGACTTGGGATTGAACCTTGACTACTAAGATAGTCATGGGAGAAAACTATGACTACCATGATGGTTTGGGGAGTGAACACATACTATTAATAATTCCATAGAGGTTATTCCTTTATTGTTATGTAAATAATTTATATGGTTATGTTTATGCCAATATTTAATATCTCTGTTAATATTATGATATCCTGGATCATGTTATTTTATTTCCTTATGATTCATGTCTTATGAACTAGAAATATTTATTCCATAGTTCATGTTAATGATATTTTTTATATACGGTGTAGTATTCTAATTTTATGATCAAATTATCATATCCTTATTTTAATTTTTAATATTAAATATCTCCATGTTTACCCTTAGTGATTTTTTGAGATCACCATTACATTTTGTTTCATTTACTTATGTTATATGGAATGGTTTAAATAGGGATACTAAATAGAAATATCATTATGGAAAAACATTTAAGACATTCCTCCATATTATAATTTTGTGTTCCATGTTTCCAAATGAAATAAACTAGTACAAACTTTTAATATGTGTTTGTTTAATGTATGATATTTATGAAAAAATGTAATAATGTCAATGTATATTTAGCCTGAGTCATTATAGTTGGTATTAGTCTCATGTTTTAGTCTACTATTGTAAACTAGGATGATAAATCATTAATAAGATCCCTCTAAATGTTTCGATGTATATTTCTATGAATTATTCTGTGGATGAACCAATAGTGTCATTGATTTAAAAGTAAATTCTATGATTTAGGCATAATATACGTAGCTTTTCATGATTATGTGTTTTTCTACTATGATAAGTGTTCCATACACTATCATTTCTGGTATTATTAAATTTTGGTAAATTGATGTAAAATGGTTAACATTGACTTTATCTTATGTGGAATGATTGGGAATTATGAAAATCAATATTCTATGTAGAACTTTTGTGAAGATAATAAGGAAGGTGTTATGATTTTTGGTTATAATATGGGGGATAAAGAGACTGTAATTGACAATTGAATGGTTGGTATATTTTAACAATTTTATTTAAATTAAAAATAACAATCATTATTAGATTGGGTTTAAGGAACCTTAGTACATTATTATCATTTCATATTCTAGTTAATGGGTGTTAAGAAAAAATATGATGAAGCATAAGTAAGGGTTTAATAATATATTAGGATTTTTAAAGTGTTTATAATATATTTCAATAATAATGTTGTGGAAATATGGTTATCATCTTATAGAATAAAGTAACATCTAATTATTGATATGGTATAGTTTTTCTTTAAAGATTTTAGATATTATAGAGATTCTTACATGTAACCATTAAATATGACTAAGGTTGTAATGTAATATTCATGGGAAACATGTGATTAAAAGAAATATCACCCTTAATATTTTTTTAATATTCAGATAATGATTCTTGGATAATGATATATTGGATGTTAAGCAGTATACAAGATGGTATTAATCACCTTATAACTGATTAAGTTTTTTTTAAAAGTGGTTTATGCTATCACAGGGGGGTTTATGTCATTTTTATACTTAAGTAATATATCCAAAAATAATTGTATTAAGAAATAATTCATGATTTCAATAATTATTATTGGTAATTACCATGTTTCAAGACATTACATTATAAGGGAAAACATATTTTTTGTACGTGAAAAACACAAGCTAATTTATGTAATATATGAGATCAATGTTGAGTTTTTTTGAGAAATTTACTGACTTAATTTCTAAAATTTTTGTATTTTATATTTTCGATGGTTTATAAGGTTGACCATTTATGGAATGGTTTATGTTAAATGTCGAATGTGGTTTTGTAGATTAAAATATTATCCCACCATATGAGGAATTATGCAAATTAGATAATTTAGGTTAATATTTTTTTGTGATAAGGGAAGATGGAATGACATATAATTATATTTATGGATCTCTTGAACTAAAAATAATTTAGGAATTAAAAAGTGACATTCAATTCTTGGAATAATAGATATAGTGTGAATCAATTAAGGAGCAACAAAGGGTGATATTGCGTTGAAATCAAGTAAGTATCTATTCTCATGAAAATTCTTCAACATTAGGAAAGTGTATTGAAAAAAAATTACCGATTATCATCATTTATGATGATATCAATGAACTCTTAAAATCCTATTTGGGTTATGTATTTGGGACTGCTCACTTTCTCTGGACCATGATCTCTATCACTCTCTATTAGAACACGATGGCTAGTTTTTTTTATGTATATGTCTTCACTTTCAACTTCTATTATCCTATCTGGAAACCTAGTTATGAGTAACCTTGGGAAAACATTAATTTTACAAATTTATTTTCTAAATATATGTATTAGTAATCCTTTTTAGGATGTGGGTTTCTAATATAGAAACGTTCCAGTATTGAAACCTTAAAAACAGATACAAATTTTTAGGCTGAAATTCGTTTTTTGGGGGTAGAACGTAACACCCTGAGATTTTTATTAGATATATTATCTATTAATTTTTTTTGTATTTTATTATATGATACACTAATTTAATATTTCACTACACACAACATCGCCTTAGCTTTCTTTACATTCAACATTGATTTTCTAGTAAACGTCATTTTCTTATTATAATTATTTAAAAGAGAAAATTATAACCTATATGTTGGAATAGAAGGAATGAACATGATTAAAATATTGATTAAATTATGATTTAATCACAATTATTTTACCATTTAATTATAAATTTATTTCAAAACTTTTTTAAATAAACAGAAATCATTTCTGATTTTTTTTAAATATTCACGATTGGGTTTTATACTAATAAATAAAAGAATAAATCATGTTGAATTATATTATTGATATATATATATATATATATTTCAATTTAATGTTTAACATTCACCTTATTTATTTCTAGTTATGATATAATAGAAATTTAAATTTTACACATAAAAGAAGTATTTTTCCAAAAAGGTAGTTTTACTCCTTTTATTGAAAACACCATTTTAAATATTATTTGTTGACACTTTTATAATTTTTATAGGATAAAATAAACATATTATTTGAAATATGGATATCAGAATTTTCTTCAGTTGATTTATTGGTATTTTTGTTATATGTTTCATGTTTTGATGAATAGAGAAAAACATTTAATTATAATTAAAAACAACTTTTTCATAAAAATAATTTATATATTTTTTATAATATATTTTATTGGTTTTTATGTATAATTAGATCAAATTATATAAATTCAATTTATTTCATTTTAATCAATTTTACATTTAATATGGATATAAAAACATGTCAATATTTAGGACTTGTTCACTTTAAAACATGTTTACAAGATCCTTCGAAAGGATAAATTTTAAATTAACTTATAAAAAATATGTGTTTTGAATTTTTAATTGTATGGTAAAAATTTATTAAATAGTCACCATTTTATTTACCATATGAATTTTAACTTTAGTAAATTTTAGTACCACGATAATGGTAAATTTAGTAATTAAGGTTAAAAATAATATTATAAATAATATTAAAATATGTATAAACATTCCCAATTTTTATTAGATGAAGTAAATTATAAATTTAAATAATTATGATATAAATTAAAAATTTTAATAAAAACTGAACCAGTAAAAGAACATAAATACTACTAAACTCATTATGCATGGAAAAATGTCACACACTTACAGTTAATGTGTATAATATTTAAAATATTGGGATAAATAGATGAAATTATATACTATATATATTCTTCATTGAGATATTATTTTATCCACATAATAGAAATTTGTTTTTAATTGTTAGTGAAGAAAAAATACAATAGATTAAGAAAAAAAATATGATGCAATAATAACTCAATTAATGAAACAATCAATAAATGATATCAAAAATATTAAAAGAAATATAATTTGACTCATATAAGGTGATTAAAAAATTTATTGGTGAATATGACATATTAGGGGTGCATTAAATGAATATTTTCTAAGTAAAATTTCAATATTGCTTTCCTAAAAGTCAATGTTTCGAATAGTGTCAACATTGAAATGTATTATATTTTATGAAACTAATATTTTAATAAATTAAAAAAAATCATTAAAATATTAATTAATTAAAATGGGATGATATATGGTATAAAATATCTTAAATTTTCCATTTATGGTCCAATTGAAGATTTATATGTAAAAATTACACCATCATAATAATAAAAACATTTTTGACTTAATTAAAATTAAAATGGATTAACTAAGGGTTAATCAAAATGATGAGGTATAAAATAATATAAAAATTTATATAAAATAAATTATTTGATGATATTAAAACCTTAAAATATTTATTAATAAAATAAATGTAGTTTTTGAGTTATTTGGATTGATATATATTTTATTGTAAATTAATCTTTTTATAAATCCAAAAGGTGCCCCTCCACTCCCTTATAATTGGTCACATTTCATTATCCTATCTACACACCTCATAACCGTTTTGGATCAGCCAACCTATATGTAAATATCCTTCCAAAATCCCTCCCTTAATCCTAGAATCCTTACTTTGGGAATAAATCCAACCGAAGGATTCCCATTGTGCCAATCAAATAGAGATACTTCCAGAAGAGGTAACATTCATCAAATGAACATTGTTGTCTTATTTGTTCTTTAAATACAGTAAACTATTTTTATTTATTATTTAAATAATAAACTAAGTATCGTAAATATAATGATATATTTTTATGTTAACTTTTTTTTACACTCACACACACTTCCATAAAATGGGCAATGAACTTACCATTCCAATGTGTGGATAACTACCACCACACAAAATGATGTTGTTCATTTTTCATTTATCACCGATCATGGTTGATAATTATGATGGAAATTGTTTTTTATGATTAACATATTATTTATCTTTATTTATGTTTTTGTAATTATTATATAAATCATAACTTCATTCTTCTAATTGTTTGTAAATACAATAACTTCGTTTGTGAACGTATGGACTACCTCCACCTCAACAAGACGTGATTTGTTCACACTTTACATTTATGTATTAAGGATGGGTTTAGTGAAATTATATAATATATACGGAATCATAATTCTACTATAATTATATTATATATATATATATATATATATTATTTACACACTTTCTTTCAATAAGACCTAAAATTGAAAAGAGTTCTTGTGTACGTAAGTCCTACAATCTCTATAAAATGTATAAGTTAATTTTTTATTTATTTTTTTAAATATAACCATTAATACATATATAATTAATATATATGATATTTTTTATCATGGTTATCATTCTAGAGATAATGAAATCATGATCTAAGTATGGGGACCAATAAAAACAAGTCAAAATATAGATGATAAACAAAGAGATTGTTACTTGAATCATCACGTAAACATGCTATTTTTTATAAGATAGTAATATAAATTCATAAATAAATCATATATGTAATTATATTTATTAATATATTTATTTAGTAGATTTATAATAAAATTATATTTTTTATATAGGATTTTTCATGAGTACGATGGGAGTCAAGACATAATGTAAGGTATTTATGTATCACTTTTATTTTTATGGGAAACATGCCATGTATAGAACTTGTCTATTCTTAGTGGTTTATATAGTTCCCATAATTTTTATTTGAATGTCTTATCCATTATATTATGGTATTTCATATCAATAATATTTTCCTTCTTTCATGGGACATGTGATTCTACTAATTATTATGTGATCTAATCTTTGGGATTCATTATTTTTAAGTCTCTGTTGGGGAATATTTTTTCTATCTTAATTTTTTCTATAAATGTTTTCAAAAATGATTTATATATTCTAATATAGAACTTAAATTCATTTTTAACCATTTTCTGAGTTTTTACTAAATGGTTTGAAATAAATTTTTGTCATTTTCCAAACGATATACTATGTGATTTTTCAATAAAAATTATGAAAGGGAGGGTTTTTATCTTATAAGGAATGAAAATATTTTTCCAATTTCATGATAGCTTAATGATTTGAAAATATATTTACATGATTAAGAGGTTATTTCCAAATAAATAGTATTATTTTAAAAAAATTGGAATTTTAATAAAATAAAATATTTTAAATTGAGAGAGGATATTTTCCCTAAGAATTATGTTCAAGTGAATACTAAATATTATTTTCCTAATAAAATTACATTCTTTGTGGTTACATATGCTTTTCTATGTGTATTTTTCAAATATAAAATCATTATTCTTCCTTTGGTTGGTTAATTTTTATGATGTAATGATGTTTATGAACCGCATTTTTTCAGGGTTATATTATGATGAAATATTGTTTATGAAATCCATCTCCATCCATAGGTTCTGATATAATGAATTATTTACATTCTTATGGAACACACATGTATGGTTTTTAATATGTAATTTTTGGGGACTATATCTCCCTCCAGTTAATTGGGTAAATGTTTATTTCCCATACGAGAGAGATGTCTTGAAAGGGGATTGAACTAGGTTCAGTAAAAGGTTTTGTCTACTAATACGGACTTGGGGGGTGATAATTTCCAACTAAGATGGACATGGGAGTGAACCATGTCTACAAAGATTGTATGGGGAGTCAAATAATACTACTAATAAATCATTGGAAGTGATTCCTTGATTTCTATGTAAATAATTTTATATTCTTATGTGCATAACAAAATGTAATGTCTTTTATCAGTGTTATGATCACATGGATTATTCTCTTTGATTTCATTATGATTCATGTCTTATGAATTGAAAATATTTATTCCATGGTTCATGTTTATGATCTTTTATATGCTGGATATTATCTTATATATTATGATCATATTCTTATACCCTTTTCTCAAGTTTATGCTTACAAATACCTTTGCATACCCTTACTAAGAATCAGAGCTTAGCCTTTTTTTATTTTTCTATTCCATAGGTTATAAGGAAAGGCTTAAACTATAAGTAAAAAAGGGTTAGATATTTGTGGAAAAACAATGAAGATATTTTACTAGACTATAAGTTTTCATTCCATGTTTCCAAAGGCACTAAACTAATACAATATTTTGGTGTGTGTGATTGTGCAATGGATGAGATGTTCCACAAAAATGATGTATTTTCAATGTATGTTATGATTGGGTAATTATACCCTGTGTGGATTAGATATATAGTTTTCTTTTGTATACCAGATATATGTTGTGTATCAAGATTATTTTGTATAATCTTATTGGAAGTAGTGGGTTGTTAAGTGGATAGGACTTGGTTACATCTTGAGATTTATCCATTTGTATTTATTCCGTAGTAGGTTAGGTTTTTCTTATTTTGTTTCAATGATTTAAACAACTTTTTTTAAAAATATAAACCAATCAACTAATTTGTTTGTATTTCTTAATTAGACTTTATATATGGTTTTAATTAACTAAAATTATTTTAAAAAAATTCATAATTTTTTTAACTGTGGCTTAATATATATTTAAGAGATATTTTAAAATATCAAAACTTATATCGATATGCAATTTTTATTAACATTGATATATTTAATTATTTTGGGGATTTTATTTAAACATTTTATTAATAAAAAACTAGTATGTTCTCAATTCACCCTCCTCTTGAGATACTCACTTATATCATGATTTTCCAATTAATTAGAAACCAATGAATTTATTTTTTAAACAAATGTAAACTATATTTTCATCATTTAGTTAATCTCATTCATTCCTACCATTCCAAATCTTTGGTGATAACTATCAAAATTAAATAATAATATTTTATAGTTTTTTTATGTTGGATGTTTCATGAAACATAAAACATCAAGTAGAATAAATTTATTTAAAATGAAACATAACATAAAATCATAGGGTGTTAAAGTGTAGGGTGTTTGTAAATTGAGACCTTCAGTAGGTGGGTTTAATTAGAAAAATAATTACATTTATTTATTTTCATTAAATTTAATCAATCTTAATTCCTATAAACCCCCCATTATAGATAATCCTACTAATTTATCCACATAAACCTTTGTAAGATTAAGATATGGTCTTCATCCTCTCTATTAGAAAATTGAATTCTGATGAAAAAAGAACTCTAGATAGAAGAAAATCAAAAAAAAGTATATGAAAAGACTCCAACCAATTGTCGATGATCATTTTATTTGAGGAAGAAAATTCCAATATCCTAGTAGGATAATTAATTTTTTGTTTTTTATTGTTTTATAAAATTTCTTTTCATAAACAACCCCATTATTTTATCTCCTCCAAATGTGGAAAATTCCATGCTCCCATATTTTAAAATTAAATTGATCATTTATTTATTTTCTAACCCCACATATCATCATTCATGATTATTGGCCATGAACCCCTTAAATTAATTAATTAATCATTGTTTTATATCCCTTTCTCACTAAATATTGTTGCATTATTCATCATTAGAGCGTGGGGTCATGATTCGACATTACTGGGCGGGACAGAGCCCAATCAAACTCCCAGATTCATGACAGTTTTTTATACGATGAATGAATCTTATATTAAGGATGGATTTGTGAATAAATCATAGTATTGTGTGAATTGTTTCATGGATCTAATATTTGATATGATAGAGGCATGATGGGAAGTGTTTGGTTTATATGGTGAACCACTGGGACCAATCAGAATCGAATTTATATCCAATAGATGGCCGGAATCTATGAATCAATGGCTTCCCCTCCGATTCCAAATAGAATGAAGGTGAGATCCATAGATAAGGATATGGATTTGGAGCACATGGTCATAGATCTATAATTTTGGAAAACTCCTGACTACATGAAATGTAGTTTGGTAGAACACATTGTGTGGACCCTTGGCTATGATTAGTATAGATAAACAAAATTACAAATATCACAAGTCATCTGGGTGCCCCACACATCATGTGGCATTGTTCTGAAAGTCAGAAATCTTGTCTAGGAGTATATTGGAATGGAAATTTCTAGTAAAATTTCTTGTAACTCTATACACAAACATGGAAAAAAACATTATTGGAACCCCATGTGGAGAGACATGTCTTGTTTCGATGTACACAGACACAAGATTCATACATAGACATGGACAGGGAGCATGGGTAAGACCCCGAGTGTCTCAGAGACATGATGTATGCCCCACTATATGTTGTGTATCACTACATATACAAGGATAAATTCCCCATAAGGGTCATGTCTAGGTGATGTAGTAGTACCACATGTTGTGTGGGTCCCCTCACATGCCATGTACCCACTTCATTCCTTCTAAGAAAGACTCAACTTCCCATATATCCTTTTTTAACTCGAATTTTGGCTCGCGAGTAGCATATCCCAATTTTTTTTGTATAATGAGATGGTGGCCACCATAGTGGCATTAGAGATGTGATGTTTAATTTTCTATGTGTGACACTTATTTATCCCATGAAGATGGAAGTGATTAGAAGAAAGATCACCTTTGTGGAATCAACTTGATGCACTAGGGCACAAGTCCATGAACATTACATTGGAACCACCAAGAAGAAATATGGTGTAGGTACTCTAACAAAAAATTGCAATAATCTTTACTATAGAGATTGGGTCCTCTTAAAACATGAATGGAACCTACTTGATGAAACAAGGATTGGTTCCTTGACCTATAAAGTGGTATCACCAAATGCAATAGGGTGAAAATCCTTTATATTCTGATTGGAACCACTTATCGAATTAAGAATTGGTCCTTATGAAACTAGACTATAATCCCCATGATGCAAAAGGTCTTGGGTCCTCAAGCCATATAGTGTAACCCCCTGGCGAACTAGGGAATCGTTCCTCTACCTATTGAGTGGAACCCCTGACGCATCAGGGTGTGGGTATTATATGGTAACTTATTTAGTGGAACCCACCTAACACACTAGAGTTCGAGACCTATACATGGATATTGTGCCCCTTTATCAATAAAACACAATGATATGGTGTACGCCTCTACCCAAATACTTCTAGGAGGATGTCTGAGATGATGGGTATCATTATTGGAAATCTAGAACAGATGGCACTCTTTTTATAGGTTGGGTTATGAGGTGGAGATCTCCTTCTCACTCATATTGGTTTCTTTAGATTGAATATATATATATATATATTTATATATCCATGTCACTATATTTGGTTACTCTATTATTATGGGTGGAAGATACAGGACATGTAGTCCACCAACAAGACGTGTTGAGCTCCCTATGATTGGATGAGGTTATTTTCATTATTAAGGTTGACCTATATATTGTCTACTATATTTCTATTTCTAATTTGTATATTAAAGAACCCCCTTTGGTTTTTAGTGTAAAAAACTATGTAAATATATACTCGCCCCTTCATAGAAATTTCACACACATGTCATGTCTTAGGCAGACGATGGATATGTTGGGAGTGACTTCAGATGATCCTAGAAAAACCTGGTGCATTGGATTGAAAACGTTTGTCCTAGATTTAAAATTCAGATCTAGGCCCTCTCAGAATTTTAATTTCTAGTTTTTTCAGGTTGGGACAAATTTTTATTTAGATATGTACATTTCCCCTTTTACTTTTCTAGTGTATATTGTCATATCTGTATACACCCTAGTGGGTTTTGATGCTTAGTTTACATTCTAGATATTGCATTGTTTTGTTATTATTCCTATTTACTTCTGTATTGAGATGTTTGGGTGTGTGAATAAAGCTATATTAGAAAAATTCATCCAATTTAGTATATTCCTTTTAGGTCATGTCGCCACACCCGGGCCTATGGAGGTTGTATTAGCGTAGTTGTGGCTTATACCTCGATTGGGTCTGGTCATGACACCCAAGACCCATGTTGCAACAAACCTTCTCATATCACAACTTCATTGATTATGACTAAACACACTAGACAAAAACAACCCATGTTCTCCAAGAAACTGATCACTCCATAGAAAACATGGTCACAAAGTAATTTTTGTTTCTATCCAAGATCTCAGTTACGACTCTACATTTTCTCCCCTATCACCACAAATATCCTCATAAAAAACATATTTCCTGAATAAAGCAGTGTAATGGTGTATGGATATCAATTACTTTACATTAGATACCTCTAAAATTATTATAATCCTCTGGAATATAAAAAACTAGGGAAATTAAAAGATCTAAACTATGATATCTATGGAATATACTTCTTTAAGGTGTCTAACACTATGGAAAACTCAAAATTCGCACCATGAAGGGAATACCAATAAATAAATCCCACATATCCAATTATTACACACCCATTAAGTAGTAACAACTAAATTCTACTAATACAACACCAACATTAAGTGTATGCCACACATGAAATGATTTCTCCATTAAAATGTCACAAAAGATCCTTAGCACTTAAAAAGTAGTTTAACATTATATGTTCTCTTATAAGAGATGTATTAAATTTAACTACCATGAAATATGCATATCAAAAAGTAATATCATTATGGGAATTTCTCATATATGGTAGTGAAATTAAAGGATAACTTAAGTCACTTCAATATATAAATCACCCCCTCTTATGACATTTACTCTTTTCATAGAAACAAAAAGTTCTGCATTGGGAATCATCATTTCAAATAGTTCATCCAGATAATGTAACATCCCAAATTTTAATAGATGAAATTTTTATTTAAATTATATCATGAGTGACTTAAATTATGCATAACTATATAATAATAAAAATTAAATAAAGAATGAACGAAATTTAATAAATTTATTATAATAAAACTCTTTAGAAATTTACTCATAATAAAATTACTAATACATAAATTAAAGATCATTTTTTTGAAAGTTAATTTTTCAAATATTTTAACGATTATTTTAAATATATTTTTAATAATATTTTTAGAATAAAAAGTATATAAGTATGTAATGAAATGATATAATTTTGAATTTATGATGTATTAAAGTTAATTTCTATTTTAGGATAACAATATGTATTTAGAAATAAGTTATATTATTTGAAAGTGATATTTATAAAAAAAATTAATGAAAGAGAATTAAAATTTTAATATAGTATATCATATATTATGAAAATTTGACAATCTGAATATAAAGTGCATAGTGCACATAATTGTAATTAATTAAATATATTTATATTTTTAAATGAAAATAATTAATGTTTTCATATATATATATATAGAGTACTTATATAAAAATTTATATTAATTGAAAATATTATTTAGTTTAGCTGTAATTACTTTATATTTCAAAATAATTTAAAATTTAGTATATAATAAAATATCTACACTAGCCACAAGGGAAAACTCAATATACCCTATTATAAGAGCAAGCTCAGCCACAAAGGATATCCAGGTTGAGTGGATTTCATAAAGGAATATAGGATACCGCTTGCTTTAACTTCCCAACTTTTCAATGAGGTATGCTTTATTTTTAGTTTTGGTTAAACCTAAAATCTATGCCTAAAGACCGGTAAGTTCATTTATAGTAAGAAAGAATCAGGTGGGGTAGAATCTAGGTATAGTCTATTACATTATGATTACCAAATTCACGCTATCTATTGAGAATAAACTATGTGTATTGCATATGTGACATGTAATGGTTTGTCAAGACCCTTTTCGTGTTATGCGTTGTGTTTTCTATTGGGAAGGGTCACCGATCATTACATGGAATGTAAAAAATTTACCTGTTTTCTAATTGTCTAAAAGTGTTTTTTAAAGAGGCCATGGGTTCTTTTTGATAGAGGCTCCTCTCTTCCCGAACATGACTAGTGTTTCATGAGAGCTCCTCCAAAATCCCAACCTAGGTTCTATGAGATATCCTCCGTCTGAAATCCATTCTCTTCACTATCAGTTGTGTTGGAATCCTCTTGGTAATATCTACACACTTACTCCGTCATTTCATAGTGTATATTCCCATCTATTATATTATTTTAATGTTACCTTATTTTTTGTATTTTCATGGTTTTGGTATGTTCTTCCAATTCATTCCATTCAACCTTGAATCAAAGATTGAAAAATGATGAATGCGCATCTACAACCCTAGGTATTTGGTCTATCTTCGATATCTATGTTTCATTTCATGTATATTATGCTCCTTTATGCCACAAAAATCACCACTCTAGTGATTCCCTTAAATTCTTACAAATTTAAATTGAATGTTTTTCATTTCCAAATGTGACCCGAACTGGTGGATAATCAACCCATTATTTAATCGAAATGATTTTATCCACCCCATATGGGTGTGACTTTCCTTATTATGCATTTTTCATTTTCATTATTTGTTAAAACACCATAGAGTGGTGTGTCTTCATGTAATAGATATTTTTAAAGCATGAGTTGAATCAAGAGAAAAGGGTTGTCTATTACATAATCCCCACTATTTATTTTATTAATTAAAAGATAAGTCCACGTTTTAAGGTGATATAAATTCCATGAATGGATAGATTTATTAAATTGTGATGTCTCCCCCTTATCTAATTAACATACATGATTATAATGATGATATAATGGTCCCGACATAAGGATTCCTTAGACAAGCTCTGCATGCCTTAACTAGTGATTGTTAATAATTATAAATACACTAGGGGTGATACTATGTATTCCTAGGATGGGCTCACCAATAATTTACTTCTACCTTTAGATGAGTTACACTAATTACCTAAGAGAGACCTCTTAGATAGACTCAGTGATGAGATGGTTGTATCATGATACGAGTGCGACTCTGACCCCAATGTGAGATATGAGGGGTGGACTCAAAGGTCTTCAATAATGTCACCACCATGTCGGGGGTGATTCATTGGATTTCAGTATGGGTTTCCTTGGATGGACTCCCAGGACATTGGAAATATATAAAAATCCCCTATAGAGATACTTTTGATTCAATCCAGATATCCCGGGATAGAGTGATGATGCATCTTATTAATTTGAAAATATGAAGAAAAAAATTAGTTAAAGTATAAGAATGATTAACTCATTTTCCTATGACGCATCCTCCAAGACAAAAAAACATAAATTGGGTTGGCCAATAGTTGTTGGTTTATTTATAGCATCCCATTTAACATTATTCGTACATGTACATGTTACATTAGTTCAAAGACATATGACGTAGGATGAAGATGGTAATATCGTTTGGGTTCCCACTGAGGGACCTAGACCAATGTATTTTTTTTATTACCTTGGATTTTCTTTTATTGGGAAGACTAATCACTTTTTATACACGTACTAGAATGAACTAAACACCATTAGTGGTCCACTACTGAGTATATTTCACACCCTACATAGGCCTCCATTTGTACCCAATAAAACATAATGGTTATAGGAATAGATCAATGGAAGTGGCAAGCTTTTGATGCCTAATACTACAATCTAGGATGGATCACAAGTTCAAAGGACCAAGAATATACTTGTGATGCTGTTAGTGGTAGTTTGAATAATTTTTGTGTGTTTTTTTAGAATGTTGTTTATGAATGCACCCCTATATCCTATTTATTTATTTTTTATAACCAAATGATCATTATCATAATTTTTTATCCATAATTATTCAACTTATACTAGTATATATATTTTCATTTTTTATTATTATTCTATTACTACTTATTTATTTGGTTTCCTTATCTAATATTCATTTTTTATTATTCTGTTACACTCTAATCTATGATGGTGTAGTATAACCATTGGAACACACTAGGCCATCATTTCAATTCTGTATCCTCTAAAATATGGATAGGAACTCTTGAGGTCATGTGGTTGACCATCTCAGGGCACCACAAAGTGGTTTCGAGGTGGGATGTGATAATGTGGTATTAGAGCCCCTTTTACTTTTGTATTAATATTTGGTTTATATAGGAGAAAATGAACTAATAAAATTTTTTATAGACCATATTCCTAGGAATATCTAACCCATGTATAGTAGAAACCCAAATTATCTGGGTTGGATTGTTCTTGATCTGTTTTACACCTATTACAATTTTATGGATTTCACCAATGGGTGAAAAAGTTGTTTTGTGTAGTTTTTATTATTGATATTATAAGTATGTGTTGATTTTCCATTATCATAATGATATTATGGTGTATAAATTCATGAATCATAATAGGCACTTTTGGAATTAAATGTCTTGAATTATTCCATGTAGTATTTATATTTTGGCATGGATTGCATGTATTGCAGTTTTTCTTGTGTGTTCCTTATTTGTTATATATTGAGGTGTGATGAAATATCTTAAAGTAATGATATAAATGGATTAATAAAAGTTCCTAAATAAATATAAATTATTCTCTCCCATAGATTGATGATTACTCCTTAATTGGCAAGTTATTCCACATTTGAGCCAGGAACAACTAGTTGTGTGGGATGAAATATTACTAATTAATCATGAATTCCAAAGGAAATTTAAGAAAAAAATACTAATAAAATTTGAAGAAGGTATTTGATTCAATCAAATCACTATCCATGGATTTTGACATCCCCATACTATATATAAAGGTCTATTTGTTGGTACCTTACATGTAAATATAAATTTATAAAGGGTATGTCCCTTTACAAATTTGATATAGGTGACATAATTAGAAATATTGAAATATCTATAAATAGATAAATTTGAATGAAATTAAATAATTAATGTTTTAACAATAAAATTTCACTTTTAAATTGGATTCTAATTGCAATGTAAAGGGTGTTTTCCTTTATACCTTGGAAGGGATAGTCCATATATCGAAACCTATGTTATGTTATGAGAGACCTTGACCCTAACCCATCCTTTATAGTAGGTAGTAAGTTGTGTCTCCTATGAACCTTCATTAACTCCTCCTTATCAGATTGGGTTATCTATAGAAGAAATTTTAGAGGTGTTATTAATTATTGGAAGGTTTTGTACGTATCCTTTTCTTCTTTGTATTCTTCCATCATCTATAAATATTTTCTGAGGTGCGTACTTGGAAATTGTATACCTATTCCACATCGATGTCCTCGGGTTATATTTTAGGGGGGTGATGATGAAGATTCTCTAATAGTAGAGGGACATATGCCGCAAGTAGTACCTCTTATTTTGACATTGGTTTCATCCCCTTTTGATCTTCAACTTGGTCTCGATACTCAGTTCTAAGATAGCTTCTTCCTTTTTATAATTTTTGTGCATGGTCCTCCCCAACCTACTTGTACCATGGTAGAGTTTAACCCAGTGTTCTGGAAGTTTAATCATTCATCCTTATTAGGGAATGGTGGTCCTCATGATTTTGAGCCTTGTCTTTGGTAAATACGATCAATATTCAAACATATATTTATTCTTCTAGAGCATAGTCTCAATCCCATCACCTGTATGATTTGTGAAATTTCCAAGCATTGGTGGGATATATGTACTCATGTTGGTTGACATGAAGGTATTCTATTGGTGGACTTAAAAACAAAATTTTTATACAAATTCTTCCCAAATATAATCCAAATAGACAATTACGACAATTGTATGCACCTACAATAAGGTGAAAATCGGTTATCAAGTATTCATCTCAATTCACCAAATTACCAACTTTTTCACAAACATTGACTGGAGAAGAGATGACCACTATGAGATGTTTTGATGATGGGATTTCCTACACCATTTTATCACTGGTTAATGTATTCCAATTGACCATTGCTTCCATGATAGTGAACTAGGACTTCATCACTATGTCGAATCTAAGATATTCAAGCCATTTGATCTAGGACAGTTTAGTTTCAATGTTGGGTGATGGTTTATATGGAAGAAAGAAGCATTTGTTTGAGGATGTACATGGGAAAAATACCACCCCGATCACATGCACTTACAGTTATATGTTGTATCAAAATTATATAAGCACTACCCACAGAAATCCTAAATAGATGGGAACTCAATTGAGTGCGGAGATTCCGGCATGATGGGTGAAATTCAATACATCTTCCAAACATTACCACAAGTATCCAGTGATAAATACTCTGCATTGACACTAATTAAAGTTATATGATTAGTATCTCCACATCTAATAGAGAATTGGTATACTATTCCCCCATCTAGCTAAAGAGGTGGTCCTTGTCGAGGTTTTTAGAAAACTGATCCTCAATTTTAGTAGAGAAGGCAACCCAGGTTAACCTAATTGCATCTCAGGGTCAGGTATTAGTCTATATATATGTTGTTAATCCTAATCTTAAGGATAAGAGTCCAGATACTTCTACTGTATGAGGTACTATTTTGGTATTTTTACTTTAGTTTCTACACAATTGTATACTAGTTCATCACACTCCATTATATATTCTATAGTTATAGAAATTATGGCCCTAGTGACAGAGTACATTAGTGGTGACTATCTATTAACACACCATTGGGAGTTGGATCCAAGAATGTGTTCAAGTGTAAGGTTTTCCCCCTTGAGATTGGAAGGTAACAATTCATGGGGAACTTATTTATCATTGAGATATCTGGATTCGATGCCATTCTCGTAATGTAATAGCTTGTCCCTTATTGCACCCATGTTGATTAATATCCATGGTGGGTGTACTTCACATCACCTAAGGAATGTTATTATAATCATAACGGTGAATGAGATTTCAATTAATGTAAAGATTGACCCAAGCGTCCTGTGATTGGTATAGTGAAATCCCAGATGGATAGTCTCTTCATGAGTGATTAGGGAATGAAGGTTGTAGAATTCCCATATTTTTTGGATCATTTCATGGATGTGCCCCTTGATGTATTTTCTATTACACATTCTGAAGGAGAGGTGGATTCAATCATTTATCTAGTTAAAGTGGAAACACCAATGTCTATTCCATTATATAGGATGAAACCTAATGAGTTCCAGGAACTCAATAAGTATTTGGATGATCTAGAGATAATGGGATTTAATTAACCCACAATATATTTGTGGGATTCACATATCATTATCTCCATAAAAACATATGGTACCTTTAGGTTTTATGTGGATTACAGAATATCAAACCATCTCACAGTAAAGAATCAGTATCCAATGCCTTGAATAGACAACCAATTTGACCAACTCCAATGAGCGATAATTTCCTCCAAGATTGATTTGAGTTAAAGTTGCCATCAGGTTCTTGTGAGACCATCATACATACCACATATAGTGTTTTGAACTAGATATATAATATAAAAATTTATTGTTATGATTTTCATCCTTACGAAACTTTGATAGTATTTATTGATCTAGAGATTCAGTATTTTCACCAATATTTAGATTCCTTTATGGTATTCTTCATAGATGACACCTTAGTGTATTTTCACACTATACCTGACCATTCCAACAATCTTTATATTATGTTTAATACACTTAGAGTGAAACATAAATATTAAATCTTATTAAATACCACTTTTGTATGTGTAAGGTTCACTTATTTGGTCATATCGTTTCATAGGAAGGTGTATCTGTTGACCTAGAGAAGGTGAGCACCATGGTTTCCTACGAGAAGCCAAAAAATGTGTTTAATATGCACATCTTTTGGGGCTATCTGGCTATCAGTAGTGATTAATTTAGGATTTATCATTCTTAGAAGTGCTTCTCAATATTGAAACTAATAAGGGTGTAAAATTAATTTGGTTTGAAGCTTATGAGATAACCTTTCAAGAGCTTAATTGAAGACTAACTTCATCACCGATCCTGACTCCTATAGACCTAGAAAGAAGTTATACTGTTTACTGAGATACTTTAGTAATCAGGCAAGAAGTAGTATCGATGTAGGGAGATGAGGTTATAGCATATGAATCCCACTAGATGAGACCTCATGAAAGTAATTACCATATTCCTAACCTCAAACTTTTAGTTTTGTTTCTTGTCTTATTTTATTGGTGGTATTACTTATTGTGTGAGAGATTTATTTATTACATGGATCAAATAAGTCTCAAATACATCACCACATAGCATGAATTGAATATGTGTAAGTGCATATGGGTATAATACCTATAGTCATTTTCTTTTGAGCATTCTTATACACCTGATTAGGGTAATATCGTTAATGATGCATTGAGCCATATTACATAGATACAAGCCATCTAGAAGTCCTACAGTGAGTTTTTATTGAAGTAATTATTTTCCTAGATGAACCTAGAGGTTATGGAATATCATAGATCACCTATTTTAGAGGCTCATTCAATGACATCGTATATTTTTGGAATGGGTTTGGATGAGACCTCTAGAAGATCATAAAATCCTCCTCTTGAGGGATAGTGTCTCTAGTGAAAACCCACTTCCTGGTTGGTTTGTTGATGATAATGTTGTCATACTCTTCCTGGAGTTAGTTTGGCTACCTTATAGCCTATGAGAAGAGTTTATATAGTAATCGCATGCCTCTATTTCATAAGCACACTGGGATTACCATAATGCAACAAGACATACATTTCCAGTGTTGGTGTTCATGTATAAAAATGCATATTTCAGGATTCAACATGAGTGGTTCCACCTACCAGTAGGTAAAGGCATAGTACTGATAAACTTATGGAATTATGGATCCTCTAACCATTTCTTAGTGGAAATGGAATTACATCACCGTGGATTTTAGGATGGGCATGTTGAGATCACCTTGATCAAGAGACAAAATATAGGTTATCATCGACAGGTTGACCAATGTTGAACACTTCCTACTGATCTGATAGACCTTCCAAGTTGATGAAATTATGATTATTTATATTCTAGAGATTGAGAGCCTTCATATTGTTCCCAATTCTATTTCATCATACCATGAATCCATCTTTAAATCATGGTTATAGAAGGGGCTATGGAAGGTAGATAGTTCATAGGTGCTCTTTAGTATAGTATATCACCCTTAGACCAATGAGATGTCTAATCAGAAGATATGGGTGTTAGAGGACATCCAAACAATCATACATTATTTTAGAGGTTCATGGGAATAATATATACATATTATTTAGTTTTCCCCCAAGATCTACTTTCAGGCCTCGATTCGGATGGCTTCATATGAGTCCATTCGAGGTATGAGATTCCATTCACCTTTGTGCAAGTTAAACGAGGTTGAGGTTTCTCTACTGGGTCCTCATCTTATTTTGGATACTTTAGAGAAATTACCATTGATTCAAAAATGTATGAGTACATTTTATTTTTGGAATAATTATTATACTAATTTTCACTATTGACCACAAGTGTTTGAGGTGATACAATGAGTCCTTCTACGAGTTTTTTCTAGAATGGTTTGTATATGAATTTTGAGATGGGGGAATCTATTTGGACCTTATGAATTGAATTTTTAGTTCATGGAGAAGAGTCGGGCAGGTAGCCTATAGGTTGTAGTTACCTCATAGATCTAGTTCCATGAATTACATCTTCCATGTATCACTTATTTTTAAATATCATGTTGACTTATATCATTAGTTTGACCCTAAGGATATTGACCTGAATAAATATGAATCATGTTAGGTGTGTATGATGGGTATACATTATTGGATCATCTAGAATCTATTAGGAAGATCAGTTCCTCTAGCTTGGGTTCTATGGTACCATGACCATGTATAGGATGAGACCTGGGAGAGAGATATTGATGTACGTTAAAAATGTCCTAAAAATTTCACATATGAAATATTACCACCCTTATAAGGGAAAAGTGGGGATGATTTTTTTTAAAGTGGGTCGGTTTAAATGTTACATATTTTTATTGACACAAGTTTTCTTTTATGTTTTTGTTAAAACTTGAAACCACACCTAAGGGTCAGTCAATTATTTTCTTGAAATAATGAAGCAGGTGTGCTGAAGGCTGGATGTAGGCTAGTATGTGATGTGTAACAAATATATGCAATGTTTGTAGAATACATGATGTCTAATAAGTTTTCTAAACCCATTTTCATGATGTGAGTTCATTTTTCTGGGGATGTTTTATCCCAACTAGGTTAAATACCATTATATGTTTAGTGAATTAGGGTATGAAATATTAATACAACCTCTTCTTCTGATCTTATCTCATTGTTAAAAAACACTATTCTATCCCTTTTGAATTTTAATGTCTTAATATAAATGAAATAATTCAAAAGACATGAACATTTTACTTGGTTCATCCTCATAGGTAAACATCCAAGGAGAATATAATGATAATGTTTCGTTATACCAAATCTATTAAGGCTCACTGCCAAAAAACGATTAGGGATAGATCACTTCTATGCCCAGTCTCACATCCCTTATAATGTTCATATAAAACTCAATTTACCGACTAGTTTACTACCAATTACAATTATAAAGCTTAGTGCTCTCTCAACGGAAGTGTTATCACTATTCCTTCAAAAGAATCTCATGTTGTTTTGAATCACCCATGAATTATTTCACACAAACATGTTTGTTCCATGAGGTCTTATTTTCACTCCATAGATGAAATCTAGTTTTCTATATTTTTGATATTTTATAAATTTCTTTCATGAAATATTTTATTCCCTTTGTAAAATTCCTTCCACTCTCCGTGAAACATCTTTCATACTTCATGAACTACCTTGAACCATGTAGCACAAGTACTTCACGAACATACTTTTCTTTTTGTATCGCCATTAATTCATATAAGGAATTTTCCTCAAGAAAAAATGATTAATCATGAACTACATTCACTCTATGGGTAGCATATTATTTGCAATCTTCCTTCCCATCACATATAATTCCTTCGTGGAATCCCCCCTCATGAACCAATTTCTCCCTCTTAGAATTATCCATCACGAACTAATTCATACTTCCCTGAATTCATCCAATTAAAATATTCTCCATTGAATTCTTCTCCTCCTAATGATATTATGAGGGTCCATTATATAACAAAATAAATCCCACAAAACCCGATAATCACTAATACCCAAAACTCTGATGTGGTTCAACATTCACCATGAACTTTCCTTGTGGTCTTCATTATGCCTTTATCCTTAGCAGGGGTCTATGTATTAATCAATTAAAACCCATTTTTAATAGCTTTAATTCAATACTTTAATCCAAAAATTATGATCCTACCATTAATGATAATACTCCCTCAAACAATTAGTCTCCATCAAATAATGTTCCTCCTTAGAACTAATTGCACAATGTGTTTTTCATAGAACACTTTTTGGTTCACATAATGAAAATCACTTTGTGGTAGGATTAATTCAATACATTTAAACACAATGTGTTTTGATACTTTACGGTCTATGATCCTCCTTTATAGTCCAAAAACTCCATTATGGTCTGCATAGTGTAGCTGCTATGTGGAAATCATTCTATTTCCATAAAAAACTCTTAAATTTGAGGACCAAAAATTTGGAAAACACTAGAAAAATACATGACCGTAAAGGAATCTACATTAGAAAAACTAACAATAATAAAATGTGGTGATATGGATTTTTCAACAAACATAATCAACCCAAAAAACCAAGACAACATCTTAATGTATTTTTTCCAAAAGGATGGGACCACAATCTTTACATGTGGGAAAACTATGTACAAACCTTGTAGTTGTCTAGGTGTGTTTTATTTAAAATAGGAAAGGGGATATTTTTTACAAATCCCCCCTCCCTTATTCCATAGGAGCAACAGCGTGTAAGAGCTCCTCTCAACGCCCAATCTAGATTCCACAAGATCTCCTCCATCAAAACTATATTCTCTTCACCATTAGTAGTGTTTGAATCCTCTCAGTAAGATCTAAAATATACCTCATACTGTTTTTAGTTTCTCTTCCCATATCTTGTACTCTTTTCGTGACCATTGATTTTCCTTATTTTCATGTTTTTGGCCCGTTATTCTGATTCCTTCCGTTAAATCTCGAATCAAAGGTCAGCAACAAAAGAGTGGTCCTCTATAAACATATAGTATGTGGCCTAGATTATTTCCCAAATTTTTTTTCATTTATAATTTCTCCATCATTACATCATCCATACCTCTATAGTAATGACCTTTAATTATTATGAAATTAAATTCAATGCATTTTCTTTCCAAATGAAACCCAAACTAGTGGTGAATCAACCCTTTGCTTGATCGCCATGATCTAAGAAAACCCTATGGGTGTTTCTTTCCTTATTATTTTTTTACCATTTATATTATTAGTTAAGAAAATTGTGAGGAGTTTTCAAGTAATTAATTTTCTTAAAGCATGAGTGGAATGAAAATAATTGGGTAGGATATGACTTATTCTCCTACACCCCCTTCCACAGTTTATTTTTTTAATTAATGACAATTCCAATATATTAAATGTTATAAATTTCATGAATGGATAAATAAATTAAATTGTGTTATCTAACCATTATCTCATTCCCATTTAGGATGTTGAGGATGATATAAGGGGCTGGAATTAAGGATGGATTGGGAAAGCTCTGCGTACCTTAACTTGATCTTTCTATAGAATTTTATATACACCGAGAGGGATACAAGGTATGCCTTGGGTGGGATCACCATGTGTTTACCTCTACCTATAGACGAGTGAAACTAGTTCCTTATGGGAGACCCTATAGATCTTCTTGGTGTTGATATTATTTTACCATAATAGGAGTGAGAGTCGTACCCCTCTGTGAGATACTAATGATAGAATCATGGGTATTCACTACTCTCACCTCTATATTGGGAGTGATACATGGTATTTAATTATGGGTCTCCTTGGAAGGAATCCCATGTAGTTGGAAATGTATATTGATCCCCTATAGTGATACATGGGATTCCCACGAGATCTTCATGGATGGTCTTAGGGTTCTTCTTAGTAATTTTCAAATATGAAAATTTTTCATTAATGAATAAGGGGAAACTCATTTTCCTGGGACTCATTGTCCAAGAAAAAAAACAATCCTGCGGAAATCACACTCTTGATGTTTTATTTATAGTATCCCATTTCACCTTATTATTATTTTTTCAGTATACCATAGTTCAGATATATCTGTCATAGTACAAATTACGTAGTATTCGTGGGGTACCCCATGAGGGAACCATAACAACATATGTATAGGTAATATCTATAAATTCATTTATTTTAATTTTAAACATTTATAATTTGATATGTATGTACTAGATTGATCTAGAAACAATTGGGGTGACCTACTGATTATACCTCACACATTTCTTGGGCATCCCTTGGTACCCAAGTAGACTTCATGGATGTATGTTTATAAAAATGTTAGCATCCAGATTCTGATGCATTATTCTAAGATCTAGGATAGATTATGGAAGAATAATGTTGATTCTATGACTTGGATGATAGTGGTCGCAGTTTTTGTCATTTTGGAGTGTTTTTTAGCATGTTGTATATGACTTCTCCACAGTATCTTGTGTACTTATTTTTTTATAGATATATGATGATCATCATCATTTTTTATTTATTACTGTTCAACTTCACTGAGTTTAATTTCTTATTTCATGATTATTATTATATTTTCTCTACTTATCTATATTGTTTAATATGGTGATACACTATGATCTATGAGGTAATTGTCTTTCCATGGAAACACCCTATTCCCTAGATGTTAGTTGGAATCCTATAGTATTCAAGGAGTCATGCTTGTGGTTATATGGATTACTATCTTGGGGTACCACTAAGTGGCTACAAAGGAGAGATGATACACCTTCATAAAAAGGAAGGTGTGGACATAGAGGTTCACAAGGTAACAAGAGTGTGCACATGGTGGGTTTTGATGCCACCATTCAGGTTAGCGTGGTAGTGTGAGGAGGTGGGCACATTGTGGTTATGGGAGGAGATCATGGGATATCTGGATTGATCTGTTGATGGAACTAGGAAATATATATGTGAGTATGAGACCGAAGTAAAAAAACTAATGTGGGATAAGAATGTGTGGGAACTTTCACACACTTAAAATATATATATGTAAATATCAAGTGTCCTCTAATATAACCTGTCTAAGAAATCTGATCATCTTGTGTGCCATCATCTTTCTCACAATTAAACCATATGTTTCATGTCATATTATTTCACCATTTTCATCACATCGCCAGTCCATAGAAAAATATATGTGTAAAACAATTGTGTAGAAACAATGTTTTTCATCAATTCACGACTTGAAAATTCTCTATGATCCAAAAAATTGTTTTCATCTTTGTACCCACGTTTCTCTACATTCACTATGGTGTGTTTTCTAGTCTAATTATTTAAATATATATATACATATAGATATATGTATGTATTATTCTTAGATTATTTGGTTTGTTTACATACAGTGTGAAATGAATGGGTGAATAAAATATAAAATAAAAAATCATATATATATATATATATATGTAATGGAGTTGACTATTAATCATCTTCAACCTCCCTAGTGTGCCCTAAATAACGGTTTGTTAAATCTCAGCAGTTTTCTCATGTAGGGATAAAAACTGAACATAAAAACATAGATAATTATCATAATACTATTAAGCATATTTATAGATTTAAAACATGCAAATCAATCATCTTTATCACACCGTAATTGAAAATAAAATCAAATAAAATATATATAAATTATATCATTGTAATATTAGTTCATATTGTCATTTTTATTGACAAATAATATGGAGATTATTTGAATACGAACGCAATATAATCTAATATATATATAAAGACCTGTATTATTTTTCCACATGCTCAACAATAGTATTTTGCATTCTCATTAGGCCAGTGCAACCTGACCATTATGAAACATCATGTTTGGAATCTTATGTACTATCAAATGTTTAAAATTGTCTGGAATAAAATAATTTGTAATTACAGAAATTATATTTCATATATATTTCACTTTAAAAAATATTTTAGAAAATATCTAGCTTAACCATCAAATATTATTTTAGTATCAAAATTCACAAAATGGGTATGCTATTTAATGGAACATTCATTTGAGGTTCATCACTTAGAAACCTTGTATTAACCTTCCAGTTTGGGGTTTAACAGTGATAAAGTGATATAGAGAGAGTTTTTTAGTTTTAATCTTCAACTGAGAAGAGGATGTTCTTCAATGATTATGTTTATAAAATTTATTTTTAATCTTATGTTTTATTTTTTACGAAATCCTTATTTTAAATAAAGAGAACATTTTTTTATTAAATTTAAATTTATTAGAAACCCATTATTATGTAAATATTTTTTCATAAAAAGACTCCAATTTTCAGATTTAAAAAAAATATTACAATGAAAAATTAATTTAAGGGAAAATTATATATTATCAATTTTTAAATACCACTTTGATGTAATTTTAAATATTCTTAATATTTTCCAAAAACAGAGTTATAGGGAAAATGTTTTATTCTATTTCAAAAGCTTCTTTCTAGATGATTTTTTTGAATAATTTTATTTACACATATTCAATTTAGTTTTAAAAGTGTTAAAATTATGATTTTATGCATTAAGTTTAAAAAAAATATGGATGTTATTCAAGATTTTAGGTATGTCCATGTGCTTTAGTTATCCCTAAAATTCCATACGTGATTTGAAAAGAATTTTATTACGTATAATTTTAATGAGTTATTTATCAATGTTTCTTAATAATTTTTATATTTTTTATATATATTTGTACACTCCATTAATGGGTTTTCACAAATGTTTACTAAATATTTTATTATTTACAACTTTGAAGCTATACAACATATAATAATTATTTTGAGAGGTTATTTTTAAAAGATTAGTAATGAGAAAGGGAATCATTAAATAAAATATTAATTTTTAATTTTGGAACATGGACATTGTCTATGATAATGAGGAATGAAAAGTTAACCCATTACCTAATGTGGACATTGTTCCTAAGTGATGGTTTGATGTAATTATACCTACTGAAAACATGGTTTTATTAAAAGTATAAAGGTATACTTATGTTAAATAAAAATATATTAAGTAATGTTTTGATATTTTTAAGAAAAATACAATATTATTAAAATGGTTATTATGTATTTTTATTTAAATTTATTTTTAGGAAAACATATTTCTTAATGTTTTAAAAGAATCTATTATTATCTTAATGACTAAATTGTTTTCTTTGGAAAATTATTTTTTAGGAAATGAAATTGATTTTATCAAATATACTATCTATAAAAGAAAATATTTTTTGAATGTATTTCTATAATATGATAAATTATTTAATCATTATTTTTAAAACCCCATACTGATCAATTTTGTGATCACCCTATGTTTTAAATTTATTTTTAATAGGATTCATCTTGAGTAGTTCATTATTAGTGTTATGTTTCTATTAAGGATCTAGATCAAGTGAAGATGAAAAAAAAATTATAGTATTGGTATAAAACATTTGTATGTATTATGTTTTTCCTAATCCACCAAATCCATAGACAAAAAAAACATTAATGTATTGATATTTTGGAAATATATTTTATAAAAAAAATATTACATGTATTAGAACTGGATCTAGGAGTGTGAGTTAGGTCACAACAATTCATGGATTTTGAGTTCCCAAAACAATAATACAATTTTAAATCCATTTTCAATTTTATAAATACTAAAAAATAATTTTCTTATTCAAAATTAACTTATATAACCAACAATTTTTAGATCAACACTCATATTAAAAGAAGACTAATGTTAAATTTCCAACCTACTTTAAGAAAAATATTGAAAAGAATTCCAAAATCACATTAAAAAAAACTCAAATAATTTTTATAAGAATTAATCGTGAATGGAATGTGGTCATTAACAGAGGACATAATCTTAATTTTTCAAATCCAAATCTACTCTATCATAAATAACCACTAAATAGAGTCTAAAAATACCCCAAGAAAAAAACTACCCTAACCTGATGAACAAAATAAACCATGAGGAAATTATATTGTCAATTTCCCACAGCATTAAAATGAAAATACAAAATTATTCACAATAGAGGACACAAAATGCCACTCAAACCCCAATCTTGTTGTCTTGATCAAACCCTAGACGACTTTCTTACTCTATACATTTTTTTATTATAGAACCCACAATCTAAGGCATGAGTTTTAGTCTTATCAATGGACTAATACCTTTTAGTATCATCTGTGCATGATCCCTCACATCCATCTAGAACATAAAAAAAATCCACCTATCATAAAATATTTTTCCTCAAGAATGACTCTAAACATAGTGCTCTCACATCTTCATTAGCTATGTTGTCTAGAAATTGGGTAATCAAAGTCCATAACTGAATAACATGGTCACAAACACCGGATCCTCCTTATTGGATCTCAAAAAGTTCCTTTATATGTCCCTTCCTCCAAACTGTGACACAAAATCCCAACCCCTGAAAAGAAACTATTCCAATGAAACCACTTATGTGTATCCATGGTTCACCCTACACTAAATTTATGATACTCTTTAATAAAAACTCACAACATAGTAAGACCATAATTTTTAATGAGACCTCATAAATTAAGAAGAAACATCAACCCCCATTAACCACTTACAAACCATGAGGTGAAACACTCAACTGATGAAATTCGGAACTCCTTAATTCTAAAAAGTAAATAACACATTATCATATAAATCCTTCTTCCAAATACAATGAAAAACACCATGGTCATTATCTGACTACAAATATTAAACCCAAATAAAAATTCAACACTGTTAATTGAAAAAATATATAAATGAAAATATAATGACAACAATAACACAATCACATCGAGAGAATAATATTCATTCATACACCAATGAATCCCCAAACTAGCATATCATCCATGAATTTTTTTTCATTCTCTCATATCAATGTTATCCCCTCTTAAAATAACAAAACAAACTCATTACCCCCAAAACCCCAAACATAAAACCATCATAAAAACAATACATCCTCATTATTCTCCCCACTAATCATGTTTCCACCCAAAAACCATAACAATTATAATTTGGGAACAAAATCATTAAAAAATTTGATGGAAATAAAAACTAACTTAACATTAATATTATCACATTAAATAATGATTTTGAAATATGTAAAAATATTCATTCAAAAAAGAAATATTTCCCTAAAACCCACACACTTAAATAATTTCAAATCAACCAAAATTTTTTCTTTGAACATATTTTACAAAGTCCACTTATAAAATTCTTATCTTTTTCATTGTAATAAGTCAATAATAAACCCATTTATAATTCACTCAAAATAATTTCTATAAAATCTATTTTAAATCAATACAAATATAGATAAAATAAAACCCATTATCATCTTTCTTTATTTAATGGACACATATTAAAAATAACCATTTCATTATTACAACATGTAAAGTGAAAATCATTGAAAAATATTTTACAAATCATTACACATCATGGTAATATTTTAAATTCCTCATGTTCAAATATAAAATAATTTACCCATTTTATTTCATTTCCAATTAATCATTCATTATTAATTATTAATTTATCCAATTGAGATTATCTTGAAAATGGGATACTAATAGTTTATGTTTCCGAACAGGAGAATTTATCAGGATGAATGTTTTCAAATTATTTATTGTAAGTATCATGATAATCATAATAAAAATACAACATACTAAACATGTATGCTAATATATCATATTAAACATGCTAACATAATAACTCCCATGCCTTAAAATAGAAATTATGATATATATTTCACATATTAAAATTCATCTCATAAAATACATAACATCTTATTCATCTAATCAACATCAACCTGATAAAATTATGAATTAATAAAACCTTGGTAATGCATGGAATACTATGGAGTTAATTGTAACATGATGGTAATAAAATTAATCATAGAAAACTAGAAGGTCTTCAGGTAAATAACTTATCATTAATTGTCATGTATTTTTTAAGGTAACGCATAAATGATACATTTTAAGAAAAATATATGGAAACATGAAGTCAGTTTCAACATTATTACGGTTTCTATTTTACAATAAATTTTTTGTTTAAATAAAATTCATTTCTTCTTAGAGTTATATATCAATAATAGTTTTATTCCATTTTAGAAAATATGATCACATGAAATTCCCAAACATTTTTACATGAAAACATTTATCATATGTATAAATGAATAAAAACAATAATCAATACATAATATAGAGAAATGGTTCACAAAATACCCTTTACAAACATCTAATTAATAAGAAAATAAATATAAAAGAGAATACTAAGAACCCCCTTCATATCACTAAAACCTTAATATATTTCACAAACTTGAAATAAACACCTAAACTCCAAACATGGTTCTCATTTATGGAATTTAAATTTTATTTTCCAATTTAAATTACCCTCAATCACAAAAATTATGAAATTGGTCCAAATAACATTTCACATGTACCTACCCTATGTCTCTACCCAAAAATTAGAATCATCTCACATAATAAATTTAGTAAGATAAAGGTATTTGAGTTAGATCATATTGGACCAAAAATGATTGTGTACTAACTAGTTTCCCTTGCTACATCACATGCTATATTTGATTGATGTTTTTCCTACATAATCCATATTTTCCTCACAAGTTCAACAATATAAAATCTATACTGATTCTATTCCATAGATCTGATACCACCATGTTTTGATATGTTCTCACTAAAACCCCACCTAGTTCGATAGTGAATATGTCAGTGACCCTTGAATCCCACCTATAATAAGACACAGGTAGAAGACTACTATAGAGGGTGAAAAACCCACATATGTGATTCACTTAGCTAAAAATTATTTGTATTATAAGAAAAAACCACCAATATAAGCCATGAATATAAATAAATCCTAACAAAAATTTATGTAAATGTTAAAAATAAACATGGTCTCTAAAATAAAATACTCAAATACAAATCCTATAGATGTGACTCTTTGAACACTAATGGTCACTGTGAGCTAGTTTGGTCAAGACTGATCACCAATTTCTGAATGGAATCCAATGAAAACACACACAAAAAATCATAAATATATATATATATAGGTGTTGTCATACAATTATTCTTGGATGGATCCTTTCTGAACCAAGTCATACCAACATGGAAACATCTGAGTAAACGTTTCATTTACACCAAGTTAGTTATTATCCATTCTCACCATGTCTCACTCACCAAACATACCCTGTGAAATATAGTAACATAATATCAGTAGAATATATCAATCAGGTACCCCGTAACCACTTCCCTACTAAATTAATGACTATCATTCCCCAACATCTTACATTGCGTTCTTATATACCTTTCATAAGTACATATTAACATATCAATAAAAAAATACAAAATCACTGACATAAACACATATCCATAACCAAATAGTGGTAGATAAATTTAAATGTGGACACCAACCTCATGCTCTCTTATTTCAAATTCTATCCCCCACCATTTATCCATATCAAAACCACAAAACATGACTGTCAGTATATATATACTACAACCTGAATCCATTGTAGATCATACAAATATAACAACCTTGAGCCATTATGGATCATAATATGTATGAAGATAGATAAAGGGAGTCGGGGTAGTAAACCATATGTTCCCTATATAAACTAGATATTGGGGAAACACCTATAACCCAAAATCATATGGGTGTTTCTAATGTTTCAAAAATTGAGTGTAAGTGCATAATAAATAACAGAAAAATGGAGTTTATGTATTTAGTATTCCCAATAACCTCAACCATTGATTTAACAAAAAGGACATATCATTTATTGTTATGACCTATTAAATCTACTTTAACCAGACCATATCATACAAACCCCACGTCCAAAATTACCATAATTCTACCAAACCACACCATTATAACACAAAAACACCACATCAAATATAACTTATAAATTTATCACAACATGGTTAATTTATATATTTATAGTTACTATTAATATTACATTCATAATTTCATTTGATTTATTTACAAACATACTTAATTCATTATACCCCCAATCATATTAGCCATTAATATTGTATATCATTCATTTTATTTCACATATTTCATTTACCACCCACTTCTCATTCACTTAATCCAATCATACATTTATAATTTCATTTATTTTAACCACATTCCTTATTAACATGAAAATCTAACACAATCACACCAACATGTCTTCAAAATCAAACTAACTTCCACACAAACCCATCTAACAATCACCACATCCATAGAACCAACTACTTCATTTCCACATCATCCATGAAAAACTGGACACAAAAACACACATCATGATCACCAACATTAAACATAATATCCACATCACAGAATCCCCCTAAACTAACAACCCAGATCCTCTACCAATACATATTTTAAACATATATATATTAAGCACCCAAATAAAATTGAAAAAAATCCACAATGAATCCCACTCAATAAATCCCCCTTAATCGTACTTTAATATTCATTTAACACTTTAGGTGTTAAGATATCAAAACTATTCTAACTATTCATTCCTATATTAAATTATCTTCGTTATATGATTAAATAATTATAAATGGTGAGATTTGTTTCAATGAAACCAAAGAAATGTTAACACAATAGTAAATCTTCATAATATATATTTACAGTAGTAGACAATAATAATGTGACATGCCCAATCAGTATTGAGTCATATTAGTCTATTTGTCTGAATAAAAAACAATAATTATGAATTAAATGTTCATTTTTTTCTTCAATTTACTATCTTTATGTCATTATTGATTAATAAACATGATAATAAACCAACAGTAATCATGATATTTATAAAATAATATTACTAATCTATTTAATCAATAACAAATATACATGAAAAATATATGAAGAATATGTGCGTCACTTTCCCACTTTAAATTCTTTAGTATGATTAATTATCCTTCTTATATTGATTATAACCAAATATCTCTTGAAATTATTCCTGATAATTCTATGTTCACACCTATAAAAAACATAGTAAATTTCAAATACCCTACCATAACTAATCCTTCAAAATATTTCACATAATAATATGAATTGAATATTTTTTCAACCAATATCAAAATTCAAAGGATACCACATGAGTCTTATGCATTAAAAGACCAAATTAAGACCATGGCCCAACTACACCAAAACAGAATCAACACCCCATCCAAAAAAACCTAAATAAGTATGAACGAGGAATGAATAAATGAAAAGATTATAGGAAATCACTCTAGATTATGAGAGATAAATCTCTTCAACTCAAAGGTTAAAACCCACCCAATGAAAATATTTGTAAAATAAAACCTATAGAACCTAAATATTGATAATGTTAGAATGTAATTAAATATAATTTGATTAGAAACATGAATCTATATTAAAAATCATGAAACACTAGATCAAAATAAAATGGGTGGGGTCACACTGTAATAGTTCCTAATTTAGAAATCATGGTGTGACCTTCTGCAAATTTTGGGGATTTGAAACATTTAATTTTGATACATTCATGGTAGGTCATAATGCGACAATGTGGGTAATATCACAATGATTTAATCTTTATGATTCATAGAACTATTCATAGGATAAAATTTAATGAAGGAAACTCCCCAAACTAAGATGATGGTGTAACACAACCACAGTGGTTCAATGATACAAAAAAAATGAATCATGGAAACCTATTGCTAAATCCTCCTTGGTGAAATTACCATCACCACAGTGTAATATGACTTTCGTGAGATTAACTTATAAGTACCCAAATACTCTTAATTTTTTAATCAAAATAATTTTAATGCAACTAATAAATACTTTCCCATTAGAGACATAGAAACATCTCACTGACTATACTAACACAACTCAACCCACTAGGACCCCACCTTGACTAGTAGTAATCCATGTGATCTACACCAAGCTTACCTTCAATAGTCTATGTGGTTGTAACTATTATCATGAAGTATTATCTCACATGATGTGGGAACATAGCCTAATTTACCTATGAATAACTACCAATATCTATACAAGATATGATATTACAGACCTGATAAATAACCAACTGTGACGAAAGTGTAAATGTATATGTTAAACTAACATCTATAAAGGAAAATCAAAAGCATAAACCTAAATGTAAAATATAAAAATAGAAAAATATTAAATCGCATTTAAAACCAACCTAAATTAATTATATTTAGGGAATATCCCTAGTAAACTATAACCAGACACAAATGTTATCTTATAAAATCTCTTCATGGTTCCAATAATCTCCTACTCCCTCAACACCATTCCCACCCTATTCACCACCACAATTTCCATAATATAAAAAAATATGTGGTAAAAATTACAATACATGGGTTATTATATACATACCCAATACGTGGAAATGTAAAGAAACCCATGGTCTTGGTGGGTATGGGGATAGGTGGGTTTAAAAAATAATTGTTTCGAATGTGGTTATATGTGTGTTGAACTTCTATGGATGTAAGACAACATTGGGAGCCCACCATTCCCTATATAGTTTACCCTTTTGTAGAATTCCCTTGTATGGTGTGTATAGGTTCCAAACTATATTATTCATAGGAAATTATCTTTCCCCAAGTCATTAAAATAGACATTCTCTATAGGAAACTGATTCAATACTATTTTTTGATCTTTTCTAGGAAATATAATTTTCCAAATTTGGTCACTCATTGATCTTCCCCTTGTGTGTGACTGAGTGATTAATAGGTTTTAAATAAGTTTGAGTGTCTATCAATCTTACGAGAAATCTAGAGAGTCATTTATATTTCAACTGTTTCACATGTGATTTTCCATTGATCACGCATGGTTTGACAGTAATTCAATGGAATTAATCTTACTAAGGTGACTAAACATTATAATGGTTTACTTTCTTATATAAACTATATTCTATTGGGGAATTGTATCACACTATCTAAGAGATATTAAATGTAATAGTAGTGATGTGTATAGGATAAAAAATTAAATTTTGGATGTGATGTCTTATATGTAGGAATTATTTATAATGTAGTTTAATAAAAAAATTATATAATGTAAATGATTATTTATTAAATAATAATAATATTTATTTATTTTAATTAGTTTTATAGAATTAGGTTAATATAATGGGTTTTCTAGGGTCTTGTGTAGGGTGGGTGGTTTTGACACTCCTTTATTTTATATACCATATTTTGTATATAAACCCATGTCGCTCAATCCCATGTTAGTCTATTTGACCCAACCTCGGAAAGCCCATTTTAAAATAATCCTAGTGAGACACCCCAAAAAGTACAATGTAATAAATAAAGGCCCTATCCAACATAAATACACTAAGGTAAAGGGTAACCTAGTTAGTAAATTAGAACATGAAAACACAAACCTGGTATGCTTTAAGAAATAGAACATAGGAAACCAATACCTAATATTTACAACCTAGCTAATCGAATTATCATAAACCATGTGTAACCATCAAATAAAGTACCTAATAAATCAATATCCACATTTTTGCATCAATTTTAGTGGGGTCCCATTCCATTCTAAGGAATGTTTTGGTCAATAGAGTTACAAATCCATAATGTTGTACCCAATCCTCATAAAAATAGTCACCATATAAAGGTGTAATTAAATCCATAAATGTAGAAACAATCTCCCAATGATTCATGGAATGTTTATTAGGGGAATACTATAATCTATTATACTTTCAGATGATCTATTCTTTATTAGGTGCAAGGGAATACAAAATTTATGCCAAAACCATTGAATGAATGTCACACAAGTAATTATAAGATTTAAAAACCATAGAACACAATGGGGGACCCGAGAACTATTTTCAACAAGAAATAAAGGGAGTAAAAAACCATGAGGTATGCTTCCCTCATCATACCTGAACCCCAAGATTGTTTCTAATGATTTCAATCAATAATTTTCATATCTAACTCCACTAATGGCCTTGGATGACTAAAAATAATAAAATATTATGATCTACATGGAAAACATTTAGGATGAGATATTCATTTGTCTCAAACCAACTCACTGTAAGAAACCCAAAAACACCACATTTACATGGTATAGGCCATGTAGTGGACCCTTGTCACACCACATTGCATGATGGGGTGGTGGATTTATACCTAACTATAAATTTTGTTCCCTTATGTTTCAGGGTGCATTATGTTTCTGAGGTTGGGTGAGAAAAAATTTCTTGGATTTTCTTTCCCATCTTTATAGTTTGGTGATCTCACAACTTGGTTCCATGGTTGGATTGGTGTTCCTCACACCACATGGATAGGCGTTTAAAACACATGTCCGATGGAAAATAGTTCAATCCCTCTATCATACTCTACACTAACCACCACATGGTTTATTTTCAAGTGTACCAAGGTTGTAACCCCCACCATACACCATAGATCATATAAACACATGATCATTTACTCCTTGACCTCAGCTTGTGGTTGCCTTCTACCACAAATAGCCTGAATCATTGATTCCCCACCTAGTGACTCCATGAAACATTGCTAATACACAAGCCCCATCATTCCATTTACTCCCTTAACATTTTTCTTCCTCCCATTTCCTTGCATCAAACGTCCTCCCCTCCCTATCATCACCATTCCATAGCTGGATAACCTAGAGGTCGCTGGCCGCCTTTCTCGCAAGTGTAAAAATAAAAAAAATGTGGGAGGGGAAAGTAGAATAACTTCCATAACTCTGACTACCTAGAGATATATCACACCTTGTGGGTGCATGAACTTGTGTTAATTATGGGTTTCAAAAGCACCTCATTCAATGATTATCCACCGAGAATGAAAAATAATCATTAATATATGCATCGATGGTTTTATTCCCTAAAATTTCCTGGTACATGGATTTAAAATAATAATGGAGGATAAAAAATTAATCTGTCATAAAATTGATCTAAATAATTTATAAAATAATATATATAACATCCATCCTCATGTTAGGATCAATTTTATAAAAAAGATCATGTTTGTATAGGGTTTTGTTTATGATTCCTCAAAGAGAAGGTTCATTGGATCCTACATTTCAATTTAAAATAATCCTCTTATAATTAGGATTTATAGAGAATATCTTATTATAGATATTAAATATGTTTAAATATAGATATCATTAGGTTTATAGTATTTTAGTTAAACACGCCCAATAAAGGGTCTCTCTTGATTCCAACAAAAGAAAACTCAAATTACGTATCACCTATGATAAAACCAATGTTTTAGACTCAAAGTTAACAACTACAAAATAGGACTTTAAGAGCACTAGAAACACCTTTTATTAGTTCTAGAAAAATTATCATCACGTGATCGAGGTTAAAAGCCATGTGCTTTTATCAGTGCAGAAAAAGAGCTGATAAAGGTGGACATTATTGGCACTAAAAAAAGAATTAAAAAATGGGTCCTTTCTCAGCACATTTAGAAGCATTGATCAAGGAACTGTTTATCAACACATTAATTTAGCACTTCTAAATGATCCATTTATCATTCTTTTTAAAATTAATTACAAATTCCCACTCAGTAGTGTGGTATAACAGCACACTTCCGCACCAAAAAATTACCAGATAATAATGAAAACAGGTCCCAATACTGGATTTAAATGAAATTAAATTTACAAGACAAACACAAAAAAATTATATTATATACTTTTCCATCATTTATTTATATAATTACTTAAATACAAATTATTACCTACATATAAAAACATCAACATTTATTTATCTGTTAATCCTAACCTGACTTGTGACATTACCAAAAAAACCACCCCTACTCAAGAAAATAATGCACTTTTATAGGAAAAAATTATTATGTTAGTAATAATATATATAAATAAATAAACCAAATTTATTAATTTTACTAAAATAGGTGTCAATTTTAAATAAGAATATGCCCTTTGAGTCATACCCATCAAACCATGCATCAGATGGAGGTGTGGATGGTTCCATCACATCTCAAGTAACTTGTGGATTATTTTATTAAAGTATCAATACATTATGAATGTGTTTTCTTGGTTTTGAGTAATTAAGTTGTCTTTTTTACTAAAATGTTATTTTAAGCTTGAAAGGCACAATTTTGACTCATTCCAATCACATCTTGTTTCAGTTTGACATGAAATGGATTTATACAAGTCACAAATGACTTATAAATCATTTTTATATATTATGAAGAAAATATGAGCATGTTTGATCAGTTTTTAGTGAGTGAAACAATTTTGTACTAAAATTAAAAAACAAAATGAAATGTGTTCGTTTGGTTTTAAGTTGATGTTGATTCTTACAATGTCATGACGCATTGAGTCATAGCAGTCACATTGTGTATCAAATTGAGGTGCGACTAATTTCTACATGTCTCAAAAGACTTATGGTTTCTTTACCTGAGTTTTAAAAACATAAAATCCTACATAAACCTCTTTTTACACTTATATAAAACCCTACCTTTATTTAAAAAAAACCAAAGATCTTGAACCGAACAATGAACCCACACACAAGGCATAAAGAGTGATTTCCAAAGAAATAGACCTCTCCAAACAAACATGACATAAATAGGAAAGCTAATTCAAGAAAGGATAACCATTTAATGGTTCACAATAATAAAAACAAAACCATTTGAACTATAAAAGGATGATTTCATCAGATGTTAATAACGAATGATGAACTTAAAAAAAGATACAAATATATGGAAACTTTGAATGTCTTCACCCTAACACGGGAAACAACAACAAAGCATATATTTTGTATGCTTATTTTCCCAAAAACCATCCAAAATAACCTCATCCACAGAAATCTAAATATTAAGATCCATGGAGAATATGACATGATCATGTATCCCTAAATAAAGAAACCAAATGAAAAGATAAACTTTCCACAGATCTTGTGACTCCATCTCCATAGAAAAGGAAACCATATCATTGAAGTGTTAAACATAATCCTTAATAATCTAGTGACCTTATTGGGAACTCATGAGATCTTTAATTTTCTTTATTTTCACATCCTAAGGTATAAACCATTAGAAAAAGATAGACTTAAAAAAAATTGACAGCATCCCAACATGCATCATTGACGGGGAAAAAACTCACATTCTTCCAAATCTCATCCCCAAAGCATACCAAAAAGATCATGAAATCTTATTAATTTGATAGATCCCAACACTCTAAAGACATTATCAATATCCTAAATCTACATCACTACCTATAAATAATCTTGAATGGAACAGAAGATGTGAAAAAACTGATCAGAACTAGAAACAGGGTGAGTCCCACTAAAAACATTGAGGACCTTTCTAGGGGGGCATATTCTGAATAGCATAAAAATCATAAAATCTGGTTATTAATTAATTCCTTACATACGCACACATATAAAATTTATCATAATGGATATTGAGGGTCATACTTACCACTTTATTACCAATCCAAATAATTTACCAAATTTTCCTTCCAAAACATTTCCTTTAAAACTCATTTTTTCCAATATGAGACCATTTGAATGAAATCATTTTGATTTTCAAAATTGTATTCATTTTAGAAGATTAATCACTAAAATCAAGACCAAAACAAGACATAATTACAGATAAACCACTAGAATGAGGAACAAGTAGTCCTGATTAACCCGATGACATGGTATTGGGCCACAGTTTACATAGTTTGTGAGTTTACTATAATTAAAAAGATCAAAAACCCCTAACACCAATAAAATTAAAAAATACCTCCTGAAAAAAATACTACGCCAATGGGTTCTTTGTTGTGTTAATAGTGGATCTAGATATACTATACTATCAATATGAACCTGGTTCCCTTCCATTAGGTACTTAGTTCCTACCACACAAGGGCAACAATATCACTTCACCACTCAATCCAATCAAATCTTCCAACCCCTCTATTAACACCCTTTAAATAAAAAATACACCCATAATGAGACTAAGATACTAACATTAAAGTGGATTAAATTGTTAGATTATATGGGTCATTTAAAACATCCACATGGGTCACCTATAAAAGTTATTTTAGGGCATTTTTTGACTTTGAGTAGTTTCAAAATGATTTTGAATTAATATCAATTGTTCTATTATTTATAGTAAAAAACTATGACTATTAATAGGAGATTATTCTATCTTTATCCACATAAAGAATAGTGAATATGTATTTAATATAATTATTCATACAGGTCCATCTAGATATGCGATTGATAACTATTTCTATAAGAGAATTCCACCAAGGAAAGTAATTCATACCAAGAGCCATGGAATTTAAGAATTAAGGCTTAAAGAATATCATCTATTATAAAGATAGTCTGATTAGAAGTATTTTTAGTCTATGGAAAATTGAAAGTATAAAAATTCATCCACAACCTCATAGAATATTAATGTTCTTCCTATAACCATGATAAAAACATCATATCCCTATCAGATACAGCACTAGATGGGACACTGAGAAGAATTATTATCTCTTTAACATACAATTAATATAGTTCATCAGCTGATGAAGTCTCTTCAATATATAGTAGGTTGTTCATCACAGTTAGTTGATAAACCATATCCCACACTACATCTTTCAATTTATTTGATCTTCAAAAACTAATCAAGAATTCATTATGATTTCATCACATTCACTAACATGAAATAAAAAGTATTGAAAGATTACTTAATTTTGTTTGGTAATTTTCCTTTAATGGATTATAGGTACATAAATTAGAAAGGAATACTATGATTCATTTCATCATTACAGGCCACAAAAAAATGGTGACTAATATCATGTTATAGCTTTATTATCCTTATATGAACATATAGGAGTAATGCAGGAAGTGGCGAGGAGATGATATGTAGGGTTAATTATGGTTAAGAAAAGTGAAAAACTCAAACCACGAAACCCAAAATATCAAACAAAAACAAAAGAAAAGTAGTAAATAACATACATTGGATTCTATTTTTGATTCTTCTAAGGGAGCGTAGAGGAGTCACACCCATAGTAGAGGAGTTCCATGAGAGCATGGCAATTGTGACTGACTGGGTACCGGTTATGGTTCTTTTAAATAGATTCAGAACACATTTAACTATGCTTCTATAACATCACTGATAAATATACCTTTTATCAACATTAAATTGATAAGCCTCAATAAATGTGATATTTAACAATGCTGAAAAAGCACTGATAAAAAACATTGTCATTATTGATAATATTTTAGCAGTGATAATGGATTTATATAAATAAATTTTATATAATTGTATGATTCTTTAATATATATAATTACTTATTTTATTTATATAAATGAATATTTAAAAAATAGGAATTATTTATTTATTATAATTTTAAATATAAAAATTTATAAATAGTTAATATAAATTTATGAAAAAATTTATTTACAAAATATATTTTTAACATTATTAGTTGATATATATTCTTAAATACTTTCATGTCAAAATGATGGAAATTGAATAATTGAAAATGAGTACACATTAAAAATATTGAAAAAAAGAAAAAAATTTATTAACTAAATATAAATTATTAAAAAAATATTGATATATATATTGAATAAATATTAATACATATTGAATGTACTAAAACATAGTAAATAAATATATATAAATGGAAAATTGAAAATGAAAAAATAAAAAAATAAAATAAAAAATAAAAAATATCAAAAATGAATGGCCTAACTATAATAGTATTAAAAATAAATAAATAAAATTTATGGATTAAAACATAATAGATTAAATGTACAATGTTATAATGAAATTCTGAAATATATGGAAATTTGAATAAATTGCAAAAATATTTGGTGTATGTCATTCTATATATTGCATAAATTTAATTATGTGTGTGTTTGTATATGAAATTTCATTAATTACATATGTATATATATCTGTGTGTGTGTGTGTGAAATCAATGTAACACATGACATTTTTTGGTATGTTAAATTGAAAAACCAAGAAACATTAAAAATGAATAAGAAATTAATATGTTTTTAATTAAATTTTTTTCATTTTGTTCATATATATATTTAATATATATTATTTATTAATATTTATAATTATTATATATATTATACTTATTCATTTTTTATTAATAATAGATTCACTAATAAATTATTAAATATCTTTTAAATTTATTCATTTTTTCAATTATATATTCATTTATATATATATAACTAATATATATTATTTGTAAATATTTTTAATCAATATACATGTATATTCATTTTTTTCATTTTTTTCAATAATTATTTAATTAATAAAATGTTTAATGTTTTTCTTAATTTAATCATGTAAATTTTTTATTTCTTTACTTATTTCATTTTATTCATTTTAAAAATATAAATGTTTAAGATATACTATTTATTAATTTTTAAAATTTATATATACGTATATTCAATTTATTTTATTTTATCAATATTTATTTAATTAATTAAATTGTTAAGCAAATAATTGTTTTGTTTCTTTATTTCATTTTATTGTTGACCTTTATGAAAGCTGATAAAGTGCTGATGAAGGTTTCCATTTATCCACTCTTTATTTTTAGCCCTCATAAAATGTACTTTTTATCAGCGTTGAAAGTAAAGTAATAATAAAGGTGAATTTTATCAGCACTATATAGAAAGAGTTGATAAAGGGTTTCCTTTATCAGGGCTTTTTATTTAGCACTTCTAAAGGTCCAACTTTATCAATGCTTATTTTATAACTAATAAAGATGGACCAACTCAATGCATTTTTTTAACACTGATAAATGTCTACGTTGTTAAATGCATGGTTTGTAGTGGTGGTTGGTGTTTGAATTTCATATTGACACTCTATTTATGATATATAATCCTTTTACCCCAAAGACCTTTGTATACTGAAAATAAAATATTATTTTTAATATAATATTTATGATCTTCTACAATGCTCAAAACTTCAAGACTGCCCTCTGATCAACCAAATAATTATTATTTCAAATATTTTGAGTGATCAGAATGAAAAATTTAGAGTTTCTACATCATTACCACCTTCAAGTATTTTCAAAGCAAAGAGTATAACCTACTTTAAAATGTGAGGGTATTAATCCCACATCTATCTCTTGCACTCCAACAGGCTCTCCTTAAGCATTATATTCCACCATAGCACTTACCCTAGACTTATCACCTCAGTATATAGGGTCCTCTCTATTAGGTTTCTTAGATTATTTTTCAATGGAATCAAGAAGAGACAAGAGGGTTATAAAATTCATTATTTAATTGATATATATGTTAAATTATTTCATAATCTAAAACATAAAAAAAAGCTAATAACAAATTAGACTGTAATATAAAATGTTACAACTTTATTTTCATAGAATTTTAAAACACATGAATTAATAGCATTATATGAAAAAAATATGAGAACAAAAAAATAATGATATTTCATGTCAAAATGGTTTTATATAAATTTCATTAAAGAAGATAGGTTCACAACATAATTTATGCAGAAATAGAATAAATTGAGACCAAACTCTCTTACATTAAGTCCATAATTCATTTTCACACATTCAAACATACTAAATAATAAATATAGATTTATTATACATCTATTATAAAGGAAATTACGGTAAATATTTTCTATTTATAGTATTTGTTTTTCAATATATATGAAATATATTTATTAAATCTAACCTTATTACCTTCCATGTAAAGAAAATGTGGAAAAAAATTAATTGCATTGCTTTGCGATTTGATAATTCACCATACAAATGAGCGATTTTATCTTATTCCCATGGAATGTAACATACCAAGGATTATGTGATTTTATTATTCCATAATAATTATAATATCAAAAATACCACATTTAAATAGTGTATTATTCGTTATATCCATCCATAATAGGTTGTCATGGAAAACAAATAACATCGACTTACGAGTTAGTAGTCCTCCTTTAACACGATCAAAAATTTCATTTCCAATTAGATAGAATATGTGATTTATGTTTTTCATTACATTAAAATAATAACATCTGTATATATTAGATATAATGGTGTTATTATATTAGTAAATTTGGATAATTGTTTATGAGGTGGAAGAAATAATAAAACAAAAACACGATTTTAATAATTTCACCTCTTATTCAGATAAACTCATTAGGTTTAAACATAATGTCACACCAGGTTCTTCAAAACATTTACTATATTTCTGTTTGTTGGGAATTGTGATCCTTTTTTGGAGTTCTGGGTGTGAATGGTTTTAAATTTTTAAGTATTTATTTATCTATATTTTACCACGTGGTTGGCCTATATTGTCTCCCAGAGTTTTTAGAGATAGTATGGAAATTTTATCTTGATAGTGACCTTTGCACGATTGGTGAATGGTTCAGTAAACTATGATGATGAACCTAGATAACCCTGTCGTAGGTATGGATTTGGACAGAACCTATTACATGGTCGTGCAGCTGATCCAAGGTACCCATGCGATAGGTTGTGGGTTCGGGCAAAACCTACCACACGATCTGCGCACGGTCAACAAAACAATGTGGGTTGGTCATGTGGTTGATATCCTCTTATTCATTGCATACCACATATTTTTTGTAAAGATTGATCAACTATGTGGCCAAACTGTGCGAGTTGCCCAGACATAAAATTTTTGTATTTTCCCAGCTTACCTTGTTCAGTATTTTAAGCCAAAACAACCTATTCTTCCCCCACTTTGTTTGATCTACCCTAGGAGGGTTATCCCATATTACCCATGCCTCCCTTGTCCTTATAGGATTATTACATTGTAATTTTTCAAGGGTTGGGCTCGATCTTCATGGAAAATTCGCTTCTTTCTTCTCCCTCTTCCCTCTACTTCCAGTTCATCTTCAGTTTCTATTATCCCATGGTCATATCAACTTAGGGTCTCTTTTCCCCTTGTTTTAAGTTAGGGGTTTGTTCTTTTAGGGCCCCTCTTCATAAATCTAGGGTTTTGGTTCCATTTTATAGTGATTTCAATTGTGCGTTATTGATTCACAATGGATTCAAGGTAGGTTTTCCAATGAACATAGATTTTTAATATAGGAATTGTAAATTTCATGATTTTCACACCATCTATATATGATAAATATTGTTATAGGATCATTGGATAAGTTTTTTGGTGTGAACGGTGGTGTTTTATGCCTTGTTGTGTGAAAATTAGAATTGTTTAGTTAAATAATGCACACCAAGTGTTTGATTAAATTCCTACTCGATTTTATGGGTGATTTTTTGTATAAAATGCATATTTTGGGTTTGTAAATATATTGGGAACATAAAAATTAAGTGTAGGGTTCCTTTTATAGGTTTAATATGTACTTTTGTTTTTTTATAAAAGAACCTGTATTGTCTTTTATGTTCATTTCGAATGAATTTCTAGTTAGTGTCTCTATTGGAATTTTTATAGAAATTGTCTTGGATTGAAATTGTGATATAAACATTTTAAAAGTGTTTTAAATTATTTTTCAGTTGAAATGGTTTTTTTGCACCTATTAGGAAATGTAGATTTGTATCTTTAATGAAATTTGGTTTGTTAAAACTATTTAAATGCCCATTTAGAAACTTTAAGAAAATGGTGAAGATGTTTATTATGAAAATATCCATTAGATGATTCTCATGAATTAACTACATTTAATGGATGGGATTTCCTTATTGTGTATTCCTAGGGATCCATTCTTAGATATCCTCATTAAGAACTCCTTATGTTATATTTGTTATATGGCTTGAGGTAAGTATTTGGAGTGACTTGTGGTGAGGCCTATTGTTCAATTATTATTATTATATGCTTATGATTGGATGATTGGATGGAATCTCTTGTTATCCCCCTTTATACATGTGATATGGGTAGCTGACATAGTGAGATAATTTCCTAAGAATAGTTTCTACACTGGATAGTTTATTCATGATCCAGTGGCCCATAGTAGGTTGATATATTTTGGTTTATTGTAATGGTATTTTACCCTCAACATATCATGAGTTAGGGTGGATATGAGTTTTAGGGTGTTTTTTATTTCATCGTGTGTTTCATACTACCGGGGATGTCTCTGAGGTATTAGTATGTTCTAGATTATTTATTATCTCCTAGGTTTACCCATTTATATTATCACATATCTTCTTATAGTGAGGATTGAGATAATTGTATGCCTATTTCTATTTCCCATGTTATGTATTATTGTATTGTTCTCATGTGTGTTGTTTATCTTGAAAAGTGATGAGTTTACTTCTAAATGTTTCATGAAAAAAATTCAAATAAAAAACGTTTTATACTCTCTTGTTCCATTTGAAAATAAAATCCTTACTTTACAAAATAAAATTTTACGGTATCACCATTGGTAATAAGCTTAGTTTTTGAAATGATGAAGGGAAATAGGATATACATTGTTTTATGAATAAAGTGTAAAAAATAATTCTTTTATATATTCTATTTCAATTTGGAAGTTTATTTTTCTTTTATTTTAATGTAATTTCATTAGGAATAGATTATCGGGTTAACCAAATGAGTTTTAATACTCTTGCCTAAGGTTTCTTCTTATTTAAGCCTTTGGTAATGGTTTTATATTGTGTATGATCACCATGGGTGATGGTTGATCTTTGTGTTGAAGAGTAACATGTGGTGTTAAATAGAGATCATGTGGTCATCAGGTTCATTCGGTCTTGTTTTTTAGTTTGGCTATATTTTCATATTTCGTATGCAGGATGTTGAGTTCATTTTTATTTATGTTGAACTTATTTTTTCTTCTTTCCTCATTTATTTTTCTTTTTTTATTATGGGGTGTAATCATTACCTATGTATACTCTATTTATGATCAACACTAGTTTCCCGCTCGAGGGGATCGAGAACGTCATTCATGCCATGTCACAGATCAGCTCGGGTGACTGGTTCAAGGTTGACTCAGGTTGGTTCGTGATACTAAAATCCTTAATTGGATAGGTTTATAATCACAATAATGCCTATATAATTTGGGTAGGGAAGTAATGAATTTATTTTGGTAGTTATTTTTTAAAAATAAGGTTTTTGGATGTTTAAAGGGGAGATGATATGGAGTGATCATTAATAAGTGGGGGAGAGGACACACATGTAATTTTTGAAAAAAATAATGTTTACCCTTAATTTCAAATGCTCAAGGGAAATAAAATCTTTAATTGTAAAACATTATAGGTTATAAATTTAAAATATGGTCATCCAATAGGTGTTCGACATGTTTTACGGTCATTTTACCCCTTTTAATTTTATTTTAACACCCTGGTAATCTTTTTTTCACCTTAACCATTGTAATTTTTTTTGGTTTTTACTATTCATTGTGGTTAAAATTTAAGATGGACATATCCGATAAAATTAGTTTTTTTTATTCAAAATATGGAATCTTTTTTTATATATTTCATTAATATAATTTAACAATTTTAATTTAAAATTAAACCCATAGCCATGATGAAAACATGGTTTTTCAAACGAGAAAATTTTAAAACATTTAAAAAGGTTTTATATCAAAATAAAATATGTAATTGATAAAAATGAATTAAATTGGATTAATTATGATATAATTAATCTAATTTTCCATTAGAAATTTTTTTTTATAAAATATAATCTTCTAAATTAATTCAAAAATGTATTTTATAATAAAAACATTTATTAAAACTATTTAAGAAAAAATTAATATTTTTACAAAATTAAAAAAAATCAATGATAATTTTAAAATATACATTTAAAAAATGAAATTTTCTTTTTTCAAATACATTTTTTGAAAGTCTAAAATATCAATTTTATTATTTTTTCCACAAATGAAATAAAATCATCTTTTTAGAAAATACTATTTTCAAAACATATAAATACTTTTCTAAAAATTAAATACTTTTTTTCAACAAGATTTTTTTATATAAAACCATTATAATTAAAATTTCAAAACTGGTTATTATAATTCATAATTATATGTTTAATTCATGGGTTATAATAATATAAGGCCTCACCCTTAAACCCTTATATAATATTGAGTCAATTTAAGAATTCTTCATTGAGGACCTTTTCAGGTTTAGATTTTTACAGAATTATGCTATAACTATTACATTACATCTCAATAATTATAATGTAGACATTTCTACTCTTTCACACATTTTTCACGAAAATAAAACACCTTAAATAAACAAGAATTATTTTCTTGATGTGAATAGTTCTAAATTATTCCTTTCACTTACCCTTCTTTATACGCAGTAAAAAAAATTAAAAAACATGGGATGAGTATAAAAAGTGTAGTAAGGGTTATAAAATAAGAAAAGAAAACAATAGTCTATCAATACATAAAAATCAATGAAATAATACATTTCACTCATAAAAAATAATCTCTTTAACATGCCTCATAAAATAATTAGATTTATAACAAACACATAGAAATCGTAAATCATAAAGGTAACTTGTGGAATCCATAACATACTTACATTATAGCTTTCACTGCTACATATGGATTTATGTTTGAAATAGTCATCACAGTATAATCCCAAAATCTCTTAGAAGAATCATTAACATTTAACTCCGCCACATTAACCAATGCATTGGAGAGAAATATTGAGCTCACCTACCCTTGGTTTATCATGTAAACACTAGTATATGTGAACAATTCTCATTAACCATAACATAATCATAACACAAAAAACATGTTTAAAGGAATGATAACATTTCCACATTGAAATCACAATATATCATTCATGATATTAAAATAATCAATTTTTTATAAAAACAATTTTAAATAGATTAATATGTTAAAATGTTAAATGGTATTTATTATAATTTTAAAAAAAATATTGTTTGTTAAGTAATCCAAATATCAAATAATACTCACATCGGTGGAATGGTCATTCTCACCAAGTACGTTTAAAAGAAACATCCATTTTTCATTTTGTAATAGAATTTTTAAAAAAAGAATTTTTTTGAAAACTTTTGAATGAAATTAATATTAAAATGATATAGTTATACACCATATAAAATAAGGTAGTGTATAAACCAAAATATTCCTCAATGAAATGATATTTAGATGAAGTTCTTTATAAAAATTTTACAGCCTAATGACGTCACATAAAAATTTAGAAAATTAGTTGATTAGAGGAAAAAGGATATCTCATAATAATGATATAAAATTTTAAGAAATAAGGATATAAAATAACATATCCCAACATAAGAAAATGTAAATTAAAGGACATAACATAAAAGAAGTCTTTTACTAAAAGTTGAGGGTGAAAGGTTCCCTTACATTGAGTCCAACTTGTCTCGTTCATTATTTATATTATTAAATAATAAAATTTAGTTAATTTTTACATGATTCAGTACCTTTTTCAAGTTTATTATTCATTTTATACTACTGATCATCATGTTATAAAAATTATATAATTATTTAAGTTCATATCGGTTGTTTTGTCAATATTATATACTAGATTTGAAAATGAACTTGATATAATTACAAATTTTCCATGTGGTAAAAATTCTGTTACCTTTAGAATAGTATTCATGATTTAAATATAATATATATCCCATATATATATATATATGTATTTATAATATTCCATAACAATTAGAGATAATAAATGAAATGCACCATTCATGGAGACAGTAAGCCGTACGTACGCATTAACACTACATTCATTTCATTTTAATATTTAAAAAATGAAAAATAAATGATACATAGGAATTCTATAATTCTATTATAATATAATATGATATATATGTTACATAATTTCATTAATTTCATCCTTTATTCATTCCATGTTTGGCATGAACGAATCATATCACTTTGAGTGGGTGGTAGTCTGCACTTCCTTAAATAAAATTATCCTATTTAAACACCATGAAAAGAATAAGGGTATTTTTTAAATAGAAATTATAGCATTATTAAGAAAATATAAATATCATATATATCATATATAGATACAGTGACATCATAATGGCTACAATAAGAGGTGGTTTGGAAATATCAAACAACCATCGTTTCGTGAGGCTGCAGTTTTCCGTACACATAAATAATATGTTAGTATCAATTAGATGGATGTGTGTGTGAGTTTAGTTAGAATAAATATCATAAAACCCCTATTATATTGAAGATGATGTTATTTTTATAAAATAATGGAATAAATAGATTTTAGGTGATCAGAGAAGAAAAATAAATGAAATAATCTTGAGAGCAGACTTTACCTCAAATCAGCTAACTCCTTTTTAATTATGCTAACAATATTTCATGAAATTCATTTTTCCAAAGGATAGGGTTATAGGATGAATAGAGGAATTTTTTAAGATTATTTGGGCAGATTTTGGATTATCCAACAAATTTAGAGTGTTGTGAGTAAGGGATAGAGGTGATTCCCTTTTATAAGATGAAGGAGGGGCACTTTAAGAATGTCTTGAAATATTATTTTATTATAAACTCATTTTTTTTTCAGAAGGTCCAAAAATCATTTAATTAGAATATAATCTAATTATTATTATACATTATCTCACCCACTAGGTTTTAGACAGGTTTATGTCTCAAATGTAATGTTACCTTTTAGCATTAACCTTTAGTTAACTAATTTAACTCTTACTTTGTCATCTTGTGTATTCTTACTATATGGTTAATATAGTTACTATATAATTTCAATAAAACCAAAAATGTAACATTTATGAAATTTTATGCATTTTTTAAGTAATTTTTCCATATATTATATTTTTAGAACTATTATTTCATTTAACAAAATATTATTAGTTTTCAAAACTCATTTATGTCGATTTGTATACTATTCATATCATGACTTTTTAAAAATCCTTAACTACTGGATTCCCTTGAACAAACATCATTAATTAAAATATAAAAAGTCCTAACCATACCTATGATTCATGGATGTCATAAAACGTTTCAAAATAAACTTATTTTAATATTTATAATCTTATTTATTTAAATCATTCATTAATAAGGTAATCACTACATCATCATTGTGTTATCAATATATTTATTTATTTGACGTCTAAAAATTATAAATAAAATACCATGTTGTAGAAAATATTTCCATATTTATAATTATAATTTATAATAAAATATATCACTTATATAACCTCGTATAAAAATTGGTTTAGTAAAAGATACATTTTTAGGGTATATTTTCATTAACTTTAAATCAAAAGTAATTAAATGTCATTTTCACACACAAGTTGTTCAATGGGATCCTAAAAGCTACCCAAAATTGACAATGGTCCAAAATATCTGATGAAATATTGTTAGTACATGTGTTATGGAATTTTAATATTATTATAATATTATTTTTTACCCTTATTTACATGATTTACCCTTTAACCATGATAAATAAAATATTTTGTGAAGTTACAATTCGTAAGGTCTAAAAATAAAATCTACATATTTACACAATTTGAACCTCATGATTACTAATAGGGAAAACATTTTTCAAAATTCAAAACACATAATTTTTAGTAATTAATTGAAAATTAATTCTCGTTTTCAAAACCAAAAATCGTGTTTTAAGAAGTAAAAACTACCAAAAGATTGACATGTGTTTATGTCCAATTTTAAAGTGAAATTATATAAAATGACCAAAATTGGATTAAATGGTAAAAATAAAATCCAATTACACTTTAAAACAAATTAAAATTATAATCTTACTATATAAATAAATTATATTAAAAGGAAATTTTTAATTAAAATGGTGTATTTTCATTATTCGTCAAAAAATGGTCTCTATTAGAAAAATAACAAAATTTCATCAAATGAAAATTTGGATGTCCCTCTCCTAAATAAAAATTTTATTTTGTTTAATAGAACATATAATAGTGGCAAAAGATATATTTAAAAAGGGTTCTCCATCAAGAGGCAGTAAATTGACATTTTAAAGAATATTAGAGTATTTCATGCTTAAAATCAGATTCATTATTATTCAAAGCCTCTAAAGTTTATTTGATAAATGTAAATACATTCAGAAAACAAGTATAATCATATTTTAGTTATTTATTTTCATTCCTTATAATACAATGGCTATGCATTAACTAACATTTAAAATAATATTATTATTATATTATTTTTTGGTATATATCAATGTTGTGTGCAACATAAGATTTCAGAGAAACCCTGTGTTGCATGTCAAGTACACTATTGGAAAAGTCACCCCCTTTATAAAAAATTTACAATATTAATCATAAGTATTAATTTAAATTAAAAGGTATTATTCTATAAATACCAAGGTCTTAACATCCTTCCCCCATTTTAAAATTGTGTCCTTGAAATTTTAAAATTGGGCTCAAAAACTTCATTAAAAATCCCATAGCTGAAAAAGAGTGAATAAAAATATCACTTTAAAAGAAATAAAATGATACCCATGATAACCCATATAAGGATTCTATGTTTCAAAACATGGGTATGGAAGAGAAAACTAAGCATCATGTTCTGATGGATAGTGACAAAAAACATGATAAGGAGGAAGTTAACCATTAGAAAATCACAATCTTGTGATAGGTTAAACGGTCTTTGATTTCTCAGTAGGAAAAATAAATGGACAACATTTTTGTTTTAATATCCTTTTAATAGAGTTTAGGAATTTTTTTATCATCTTGACTGAGAACATATGAAAACATACTTACTTATCATATAGGCTTTCATCCTTTACTAAATTTCTACCAAAAACTCATAATTTCCCCAAATGATGATTATTAAAGATGACTTCATCAAATCAAAAGTGATAGGATCATCTTCTAGAGAATCACATATTCCACAAAATAATAACTATATATTTCCTCTATATTTCAACATTAACCAAAAGCAAACATGGTTTGTAGAAAATCAGATAATCACAAAAAAGTATAATCCATTATAAAAATTAATACTACTCTTAATCTCCAAAATTCAACAAACAATACCCAAAGTTCAACAAATACCATTCAATATGAAATTGTTATTAAAAATATTCAAAATAATCCAACTAAGATTGTAACCCAAAATTCATAAAGATTTGATCACAAAGTCTTCCATAATAAATCTTAACATTTATCTCCAAATAACATCGACTACTATTAAAGTCTCATAATGAAAAATAATTAACCTAATCACGTATTCTCTATGATAGGTTAATAATTTCCATAAATAACCCAAATATCCATATGTCCACAAGAAGACATAGATTCTTTCAAAATAATATTTCAACCAATACTCCACAAATTAAATCACATTGTATTCTATGTTCTTTAGGTATATAGTGTTTCGAAAAGAGAGAACGTCCTCCAAAACAATGTTTATCAATTAATCACCAAATCATTTTTCTATACTTAGGATATCCATTTAATAAAACATACGTTCCAAAATAAACTTATTATTTATTCATTAAATCATTTAAATAAAAAGAATTAGTCATACCAACAAGGGAATTCATGTAGTCCATTTGTAGGTGAAAATTCAAGTTGCACATTGGTTGTTGGTTCGATTCCTACAGCCTTGCTGGAGGTGATGGGTTATCACCCATCTTATGGGTTTTTTTTTTCTATAACCATATCATTTTTATAAGAATACCAAAAATAAAAGAATTCCCAAAAAAATTCCATAACATGCTTTATCCTAAAAGTTTATCTAATACCTTTCATTTTGAATCCCATAATGTAATAACATTAATCACCTAAAAAATCATATGAACCCTGAAGGTTGTCCATTATGTCGACACAATAAATGGTAATTCTTCCTTGAATAAAATTTCCACATATCAAACATCAGGGTTACACATATTAGAAAAAGTCTTCCCAAAGTAATTTCATAATCAAAATAGAATTAATAATTTTAAACATTGAATCAACTTACAACCTACCATAACTCAGTAATCTCTTATATGTACACTTATTACTCATTCAGCAGTCTGTATAATCCATTAACTATGAATTTCAACCTTGTTTCTTAATACATCATTAATATTGATCAAATATCCTCATCATTTATAAATATGAATCCAAATATTCTTCATTATTTATGGGTAAGAAAATAAATCATACCTTAATTCAGATATGATGATCTTCAGGATGATCCCTTTCTCTTTCGGCATGTTTTCATACTTTCAAAAAGTATGCATTCACTCCCCTTTATAAATTTAATGATTAAATAGAATTGGAAAAGTTCATATCTTGAAATCATATTGAAAAGATATGATGACCCATAAAATTTTTTTATAAACGAGTAGGTGTTGGATAGCTCAAACAATTTCATGAAGGTAATTTGAATACTCAAGAAGATTTCAAAATCATTCGAACAATATTTTACCATTATAGTGATGATTAAATCACAAGGGAGGGATAAGAAGGTTTTCAAATATCTCTTTCCTTCCATCTTGACTAATAATCTTTAATTTTCTGAAAGGAATCAACACCAATGATTGAAGTGAAATATTATAATTAAAAAAATAAATCATATATATGTTATAGATGGCATAAAAACTTTTACATTACCCTAATCCATAAACCACATTATATCTTTATTATTCACGATTTTCTACAAACAACCTATTTTACTGTAATCCTCTAACAGATTCCATATGATAATAACCCTCATGGTTGTATGGGACACTATACCTACACCCAAATAACACCCTAACCTCTAAAGATATCTAAACAAACCTCTGATACCAAATATAAGGCCCCACACTTAATCCTTACATAATATTGAGTTAAGTCAACAATTCAAAATTCGAGATCTTTTCAGGTTTAGAGTTTTAGAGAATTAATCCATAACTATTACACTATATCTCAAAAATTTCAAAGTGGACAATTATACTGTATCCAAAAAATTTCACTAAAATAAATCTCCTTAAATAAACAAGAATTATTTTCGTGATATAAATCTTCCTGAATTATTACTTTATCTAACCCTTCCTTATACCTTGTGAAAAAAATTTCCAAAACATTGGATGAGCATAAAAAATTTCAGAAAGGGTTTTATAATAGGGAAAGAAAACAACGGCACATCAATACATACAAATCAATGATATCATACTTTTCACTCATAAAAATAAGATCATTAACATACATCATGAATTCATAATAATTATGACTAACACATTTAAATAATAAATTATAAAGGTAACTTGTGGAATCCATAACATACTTACATTGTAGCATTCACATCTATATAGGTAGTTACGTTTTAAATATCCATCAAAGTATATTCCCTAAATATTTTAGGAGAAACATTAAAGTTTACCCCTTCAATAATACCCAATGCATTGTAGATATATATCAGGATCACCCAGCCTTGGTTTATCATGGAACCACATGTTTATGTAAACAATTCCAAACAACTATAATATAATCATAACACAAAAAACATGTATAAAGGATTGATAACATTTTCACATTGCAATCACAATATATCAATCATGATATTGAAATAATCAATGATTTCTCAAAAACATTTTAAATTCCAAAATACATAAAAAGGTTATATGGTATTTATTTTTCCTTTAAAAACATTACATTTTTTATGGAATCCAAATATCAAATAATACTCGGAACGGCAGAATGGTCATTATTTCCATGTCCGTTAAAAAGAAACATCGCATTATAATTTAGTAAAACACTTTCTAAAATAAAAGATTTATTTTGAAAACCATTGAATGAAATTAAAATAAAAATGGTATAATTATACACCTATAAAATAAGGTCATGTATAAACCAAAATAATCCTTAATGAAAATAAATTGATATGAAGTCCTTACGAAAATTCGCCAGTCTAACAGCGTCACAAAAAATTTAGAAATTGAGTTGATGAGATAGAAAATTGTATCTCATCACTTAGACCTAAAATTTACTATAATAAGGATATAAAATAACATATCTCAATATAATAAATTGGAAATTAAATTACATAACATAGAAAAGTCTTTGACTAAAAGAGGAGGGTGAAAGGTTCCCTTAACTTGAGTCTAACTTGTCTCATTCTTTATTTATAGTCCTAAATAATTGACTTATGTTAATTTATAAATGTTTCAGCACCTTTTTCATGTTTATTATTAATTATATATTACTTATCATCATGTAATAATAATTACATAATTATTTATGTTCATATCGGTCGCTTTGTCGATATTCGGTACTAGATTTCAAAATGAACTCGATATAATTACAAATTGTCCATGTGGTGAGAAGTAAATTATCTCCAGAATAGTATTATTGATTTAATTATCATATATATCCAGTATATATATATATATGTATTTATAATATTCCATAACATTTGCAGATAATAAATTAAATGCACTATTCATGTAGATAGTAAGTCATGTGTATGGATTAAACACTACTTTCATTTCATTTTAATAATTAATGAAATTAGAATTAAATGATACATAGCTATATTATAACTAAAGAATAAATAAAATTATATGGTTGTTAAGTAATATAATTAATTCCATTATTTATACATTTGATGTATTTCATGAATGAATCACATCACTTTGAGGGGGTGGTAGTTCGCACTTCCTCAAATGAAATTATCATATTTGCACATCAAGAAAAGAGTAAATGTATGTTTTTAAATAAAAATTACAGTATCATGAATAAAATATAAATAATATATATATATATATATAATATATAAATAAATTACCATTATAATGTATCCCATGATAGGTGGTAGGGGAAAATTGAATAATCGTCGTTTTGTGAGGTAGTAGTTCATTGTACACAAAAACAATATGTTCGTATTTATGAGATGGATGTGTGTGTAATTTTAGTTCAAATACATATATTTAAAAAATCCTAATATATTTAATATACTTTAATTGTTATAAAATAATGGAATAAAGAGAGTTTAAGGGGTTTTAGAAAGAAAAATAAATGAAAGAAGCTTGAGAGAAGACATTACCTCAAATCAGGTACCTCCTTTTAATTTAAGCTAAAAGGATTTATTGAATTGCCTTATGAAAAAGATGAGGCTTCTAGGACTAAAATTGGGATGTAGGTAGATTATTTGGGTTGATTATTTGTGATACAAGGGGGATTGAGAGGTGTGAGTAAGGGTTTGAGGTGATTCCCTTTCATAAGAGGAAGGAGGGGCACTTTAGGAATGTCTTGAAATATTATTTTATTATAAATAGAATTTGAATATAAAAAAGTCCCCAACTAATTTAATTATTAGATAAGGTGATTTTTGTTCATAATTTATTTAACCAAAATGTTTTAGACAATTTTTGGTCTGCAATTTAACCTTATCATTTTGCTTTAACCCTTAGTTAACTAATTAACTCTTACAATGTCTTCTTGTGTATTCACATGATATGGTTAATATAGTTACTATTAAATGCCAATAGATCCTAAAGTGGTCCATTAATGACACATTAAACATTATTTAAGTCATTTTTAGGAATCCTAGATTTGGGGACTATTATATCATTTAATAAAATATTATTCTTTCTAAAACTCATTTATGTCAATTCTTATACTATTCATTTCATGACTTTTTAAAAATCCATAACAACTTGATTTCTTCATAAAAACATAATTGATTCAAATATAAAAAGTCATAATCATCCCTAAAATTTGTTGATGGCATAAAAAGTTTCAATATAAAATTATTTTAATATTTATTATCTTATTTATTTAAATGATTAATTAATATGGTAATCACTACATCATCATTGTGTCATAAATAGATTTATTTATTTCTTGTCTCAAAATTATAAACAAAACAACATGATGTATGAAAACTATTTAGATTTATAATTAATATTTATAGTCAAAGAGATCACTTATATAACCCCATAAAAAAATTATTTTAGTGAAAGATATATGTTTAGGGTATATTTTCCTTACCTTTATAGAAGTGGCTCCATGGGGTCACAAAATCTTACCAAATATGTCCATGGTCGTAAATATCTAATCAAATAGGGTTAGTACATGTTATAGGGTTGTTTTATTATTTTTATAATACAATTTGTACCCTTATTTAACATATTTACATTTTAACCTTGGTAAATAAAATATTTACAGAAGTTACTATTCATAATGTCTAAAAAACTGACCTATTCACACAATTTGGACATTCTAAATCGCAATATGGAATCCATTTTTTAATATTCAAAAAAAAAGTTACGGTAATTAATTTAAAATTAATTAGCATTTTCAAAACCAAAAACTGAGTCTTTAATAAGTAACACTACTAAAAGATTGACATATGTTTATGTCCAATTTAAAAGTGAAATAACATCCAATGACCAAAATTGGATTAAATGGTAAAAATATAATTCAATTAAACATTAAAAAAACTAAAATTATAATCTAACTATATAAATAAATTATATTAAAATGATTTTTGGAATTAAAATGCAATATTTATTACTATTCATTAAAAAATGAACTTTATCAGAAAATTACCAAACATACATCCAAAGTAAATTTTGATGTCCTAATTATAAAAAATGATTTTATTTTCTGAAATATAACATATTAAATTTACAAAAACAAGATTTAAAAATTTTCTCCATCAAAAGGTGGTAAATCGAACATTTAAAGAATAAGAGAGTATTTCATGCTAAAAACCAGATTCATTCATATTTTAAGCCTCTAAATTTTATTGGATAAATGTAAATACATTTATCACACATGTATAATAATTATTTAGTTTTCTCTTTTAATTACCTTTAATACAATTTCTTTTCATTAACTGCCATTTAAAATAATAGTATTATTATATTATTTTTCGTTATATCTCAATGTTGTGTGCAACATAAGATTTTGAAGAAACCACTTGTTGAGTGTCGAGTACGCTCTCGGAAAAAGAGTACCCTTTAACATATAATTAATATCTTACTCATATGTATTAATATAAATTAAGAGGTATTATTCTATAAATACATGTGTCATTAAAAATGGTATTTTTTAAATAATGTTATTATTAATATATTGTGGTACATTAAAAACACGGTGTTTCACGTGACGCAAAATATGGATGAAATTAAATTTTATTCTAATACATCATTCATAAAATATTATAGTGTGAGGATATTACTACCCTTAAAAAAATTCCATCAAAATTCCATCACATTGGTAGCAAAAAGTAAGGATACTTCTACCTAATTACATCCTTTAGTTCCCAAATGTCTTCCCCAAACTGGTTGTTTCACCACAAAACCTTGAACGTGTGATTGGTCATGTTTCGTATAGAACTCTATATACAATCTAGAATCTAAATATGTTATTGCCGATAAGAATGATCATAATCCAGTGGTATAACCTCTAAGTTCATTACATGTGAAATATCATGTACGAACATCCTGGGGAGAGATACATGGAGCACATCAAGGACTTGAGGGGGGTTCAGTAGAAGTTCAAATTATTAAGACACTATCTTGAAATGATCAATAATTCCAAAGGGACCCATATACCTAGGTCTTATTTTCTATTTCTTCAAAAATATCTTAACATTATTCCATGGATAATTTCTTACTAACACCATATCAACAACATCAAATTCCAGATCACATCAGGGATTTTAATCATAATTTTTCTGAATACATTGTTTCATCCTTATGCGTTGTTTAAAGAATATAACATTATTTAAATTTTCTAAAACTGGATTAGTTCCAAATATATTAATTTCTACAAATTTAACCCAATAATTTTTAGTTCTAAAATTATTTCCATGGAGTACTTAATAAGGAGTCGTCTGAATGATTGAGTGGAAGATATTATCGTAATAAAACTTGACTTGATGATGGTTTTGATCATAACCACCTTTGAAATCCCTATAATAAGATCTTATAATATTCTTTTGGGTTTGAATGGTTCTCTATAATAGAACATATATGTGAAGATTATACACTACTTAAACTAAAATCTGTATCAAGATCTTTCTAAAGACTTCCCCAGAACATTGAGGTAAATTTCTGATCCTGGTCAGATACAATTAAATGTAGTAATCAATGAAACCTTACCCTTTACATAATTTATATTTTGTGAATATAATATAGAAATAAATATTCACTAATAAAGATGAACTGGGATGACTTTTTATGTTGATCGACTATATCCCATATCACATTCTATCATTTACATTTTTTGGGGATCCTAATGAAAGAATCCATGGTCATGTTTTCCCATTTCTATTCTTGTATGGTTAATGGTAGAACATCCCATTAGACTTTCATCTCATAACATTAGCTTTGGAAAATACGAAGTACCGAGATATAAACATTATAATATATCTCTTAATTCCATACCACCATAAATACTCTTTGAGATCTCAATACATTTTTTGTACTTCTTATATTAATAAAGAATGGAGAACTATGAGATTCCTCTAACAGATATTTCTTCAAATATGGTATGGATGGAACACATACACGGTTTAGAAACTTTATCATTACTTCATTATTAAGGTCAGACTCAAGAACATTTCTCACCTTTTTTATTGCTCCATATCATCATTCTGTACATCTTTTATCCTCATATTGATAGGTGTTTGAACACATATTTGATTAATATGACATTTCTTCCCTTTGTTCAAGATTTCAAGATCTATCATTCTCAAAAAAATAAATGCTAGATTTTTTATCCCAATCATAGATAATCTAGTATAATCCTTTCTACTCAAAGTATCATTGGCCTTGTTTATTTTTCAAGGGTGGTAATGTATTAAGTAATTGTAATCTTTAATCATAACCAACCATATTCTCCATCTCATATTCATCTCCTTCTGTGTGAATATTGAATATGGAAATTTTTCATCAGTATCTACATCACAATTTGTATCAAAAATATAAAGCACCCATATATTTAATGAAACAATTTCCTCAAATTACTCCAAATCATGATTTGGATAATTTGTATCATAAACCTCTAATTATCATGATTAATGATCTATAACCATGACATTATGCATGAGAATGCTACATAATATCTTATTTTATGCATTATTGTATATCACAAACCATTTTATACTTTAGGGTATTGTATGCACAAGTGTAATGAAAAATAATCACTTTAGTTCCTTAAAATTTCTTTCACATTCATCTGCCTTGTGGAATTTGGCTTCCATCTAAGTTTACATGGTGAGTATCTTATATTTTCATGATAAATTATTTACAAAATATATATAATATCTAGCTAAACCATGAAAACTATAGATCTCAGTCCCCATGTTTGGTCTGGTCTAATATTAAATAGCCCACATCTTTGATGGATCTACTGATATATTATCTACTGAGATTATATGACCAAAAAATGAAACCTTTTCAATTAAAAATAAAAACATTATAAATTATTCATACATTTTTTCCTTGCTTAGAGTCCTTAGTAAAATTCTCAAGTGGTCTTCCTACTCTTCCATTATCTTTGAAAAAAATGAGAATGTCATATATAGGGACACTCACAAACCATTCAAGTCAATCTTTAAAAACTCAGATACTCATATTCATAAATATTTCCAGGGTATTAGTAAGATCAAATGGAATAAATATATACACATAATATACATACATTATATATATAATTTTTTGTTGGTTATATCCTCCTTCTTAAACATGATCATGTCTAGATCCTCATAATTGGTACAGAGTCACATCAATCCATATTTCTTTTTAGTAAATAGAAGAGGTGAACCCCATGATTCTATACTATTTCTAATTAATCCCTTTTCAGGGTTTGCCTATAGTTTCTTATATAATTATTGAAACTCAATTAGGGCAATTCAATATAGTTTCCTTAAAATAGATATGGTACAAGGTATTAGTTTTATTCAGAACTAAGAATCCAATTTGGGTGGAATACTAGAGAAATATTATAAAAAACAAAGAAAATATGATACAATAGGCATATCGTCATTGTATTGTCACCCCCCAACCATATAATATGAACACTCTTATTTAATAGGAATTAAACCCTTAAAATGGATTTGATTCCCATTAGAAGATTATATTTTCCATCACACTGATATGTAGTCATAGGTTGGTTTGGAATATCAAACATGAATACACTTCCATGGAAATTAATATGGGATTTATGTAGTTAAATCAAATAAATTCCTAAGAAATAATCAAATTCAACCAAAGGGAGAATAAAAATATTTTGAAGAATCACATTCCCAAAAACATCAACTGGGTAAAAATCATTTACTTGTGATGTGATCATTTCACCATTATGGGTTTTCACAGATAATTCAACATCTAATCATTGGGATGTAATTTCTATACCCATAGAAAATTATTAAATCATAAAATATAGGGGAGATCTGTAGTAAAATGATTCATTATCAGTTATAGAGGGGATGGTATGTGTAAATTTCATAACATATTCATTAGATCCATATATGAAATAGTCATAACATGAGATTTCAAATTATCTCACTTCATATGACGTAACAGAAATCTATAAACATCATTAACCTTTGTATTAGGAAACGTGATAGCATAATGTCCATACACTTTCATTTGAAACATTGAAGTGTGGGTTGGGAATTATATAGAACATTCCCTATATTTATATCAATAGATAAATTATTCATATCACTCCGGTAATCAATTGATCAGTGACCTTACTTCCCAATATTAAATTATTTACCACTCCCATTATGAAAATTTTTTCCCTATTTTTATCCACACTTTGATCAAGATGGAAAGATCATATTCTTTTCTCTATGGTTTTTAGATATTATTTTGAATTCAATATTTATTTTCTTATAAAACCCATGTAATTGATTGGTAACCACAATCTCTATTTCTACCTTTATAGCCCAATTATTTATTTCCAAATATCCTATAATGTCCCTTATGTCAACCCCCTTTTGATTTATGGTTTTAATCCACTAAGTAATTGATCAATCAGTTTAGATTGGATGATAATACCAAAAGTGTACCTTGAAAGTATTTTAAAAATAACCTCTATGTACCAAAATATTCATCATCCTTCTTTATTAACTCAAGGAATTTCATCTCTATTTTCCTTATAATTATCTGAAGAATGGAATTATTAAAAAATATGATCATAAAATAGTTTCATTCAATGTTTTCAATTTCATCTTTTCAACTCAAAATCTTGAAAATATTCCACAATTGATCCACTTAACCTTTTAAACGGTTAATAACCAAATTGTGTTTTATTGAACTGAACATGGGAAAATGGAAATTATATTTTCAATGGTACATATCCATTTCTTAGAAAATATTGGATCAATGGACCACTAAAATAAGATGGGGGTTGCCTCTTGAAGATCTCTGCAGAACATTGTTCCCTCGGTTAAACATTTGTATGTTCTGTATGATTCATTGCCTCTGAAAGTTGTATGATAATAATAATGATATTTTTAATTACACCTCTTATAGAATTTGGTTTCCTTGGATTAAAATTGTTTCATTAGCACTTATAGTCTAAATTATCGTGGTTTCTTCATGTTCCATCCACTTAATAAAAAAACATAGTGTAAAAAATGATAATCAGAGTAGGAAACCACATAATCGTGAAAAATAACTTATAGAATATATAAATCATGACATCTTATTTTCAATATATAACACATTATGTAATTCTATGTCTTTTTTAGAAGGTATATATCATCAGTTTTTTAATTTTAATACTTTTCCCAATCATGGTAAATGTGTTATATGGCTTAAGGAAGGCCCCACAAGAGCCTGGAAATTTTTTAGAGCCTAGAGTTATGGAAAAAATGGGCAATAAATTGGGCCTTGTAATTTGAGAAAATTTTGTAGATCATCCTACACAGTTTGTGAGAAACCATGTGGTTCTAGAAAGGGGAATTTTTGTCCACATGTTTTTTAAAAAAATTTATAAATTAAGGTGGACAATCACGTAAAAATTATTGGTACTTTGATAGTGGGATATCACATGGTTTTCATATAGTTTAAAAACTATGCACCTAAACCATGCAGCCCATTAATTTGGGTGAAAATTAAAAAATGGCCTTCATTTAATTCTAAAACATAACATCTATTTCCTCTTGATCATTTCTAGGGTAGGGAAGAGTACTTCTCATATAGTATCTCCTCCTCCACAATCTTGGATTTTTAAGAGCTTCTCTATCTGATGTTTGATTGAAGATTTGAAGGAAGAATTGGATATCATAAGGTATGGTCTCCATCATCTTACCTCCAATTTATGTTTTCCTTTGATTACACCATTCTATTTAGGAGAATACTTATTTTACCTATTTTTTGGGAAATGGAATGTTTCTAATATCACTTCCAACCTACTTCAAATCTGAGGCCGATATCGAGTGAGGAATAATCTATGTCATTGTCATTGGTTTTTACATCATTTTCCCTTCGAGTTTCGATGTTTCAAAATTATTTCATTATGCTGCATACTAGATTTTTTCACGAATCCAAGTTATATTTTGTTATTAATCTCTAATTGACCTTTAGAACATGTTATAAACCTACAAATCCTTTTTATGTGTTTAGAAGATGGACAATCAATTTATGACAATCCCTTGGGTGCACCAAGTCAAATTCTCCCTAATTGGATAGTTTCTCAAATGATGGGAATTAAATTGTATGTTTTGAATTATACATTAAATGTTTTTTTTCCTTAGAAGATGTTTATTAAGTGGAAAACCTAGAACCACTATGGTGGTTGTCCCTCTTATGGTTAGAATTTCCCAAATTGGTAATTGTTTTATTTGACTATGGAACTTTTAGATGACATTGAGCCTTATGAATTAAATTAACTTTACCTAGTGAACTATATTGAATGTGATTATGGGTTGACTAATTCATGATGTTTTTAAACCTTTACATGATTTGGATGAATTAAATTGAATGAATTTTCAAGTTAGTCACCCTTCTTTAAATGAACCTTTTTAATTAAATGAAATGATTTATGATGTATGTTAAGTCCAGCCTTTAACTATGATTGTTATGAATTGTAATGAAATGAATTTAATAGAACTTGAATAATGGTTATAAAATAGGTATTTCCTCATGTGTTAATATATAAAGATGATTATTCCTTTCTTATATATATGGGCTTGATAAATAGGTTTCATGAGAGGTTTTGCCTCATGCCTTATATTAAAAATGATATTCCTTGATATTGGCTATGTACGGAGGTAAGGGGTATTGAGCATAACCAATAATCACACTCCCTTATATCAGGTGTTTAGTATGGGAGCTCACACTAGTGATATAATATGGGTGTTGGTATTTATGCACCAAATTACACGATTAGAGTGTTAACATGATGGATCACTAACCATCCTGCATGTCATGCATGAGGTCTTGCACTCTTCTGGGTATTTAGGCCATATACTTTTTTTTATTCAGCCTATAGGTTCAATAGACTGGTCATAGATTTTTTATTTATGCCTTGGTCTAGCCAGCAACTAGTATTCTAGGTATATGTCCACTAATGTTTTCACATACTTGGTTCATATATGTGGATGAAATATATATCTTATTATATTATATATATATATATTACAACTACATATATAGTGATAATTCATACTTCCATTAAATCTTTGAGATGATATAGGTATACCCTACAGGTGTCCTATAGGAAGCTAAGTGGTCTGGGTATTTATTTCACTGTTTTATTATGATTTGATTATACCTTCACATTTTTTACTTATAAAAAATGCTCGGATTACACATAGACACAAATGGCGGTGGCCTACTAATATGTTTATGTCACACCCAACTTAGGGTGCATTTGGTACCAGAGATGTCTGTTTGTCTCTAGGTATTTATAAGGGAAATTTCCCTTCTATAGTTTATTGAAATCTATTTCTTATAGTTAGAGCTTAGGAGCAGAGGACCAATATTTGACTCAAGATGATTTTGGAGAATTTTTATGTTCCTTTTTAAAGCATGATTATACTATTGTACCCTATTACCTTTTTATTATCATCATTCTATACATCCACGTATCAGAAATTTTCTAGTACATTTTAACATTTATTATCAGTTGTTCAGTTATCGGTTACTTCTTCTACTTATTTATTTAGTTATCTATTTATGCTTCCATAATTCATTGATTTTGTCTATTTATATATGTTTTCAATGTTGATTATTATTGGTTTTATCTATTGTGAAACTCTAATATGAGGGTACAGTCTCCCCTTCATACCACATTTACAGCCTCATGAATAGTCAGAAGCATCTCGAGTACAAGGAGGATCACTAGAGGCCATGTGACCCACAGGCTTTGGGATATAGGTTTAGTAGATCCTATGTTGGGATGTTACACCTTAGGCATAACCCCAGTCATTCAGGGTCATTAATAAATTACCACTTTTTTATAATTAGAATTTGAAGTAACCAAAGAATATCAATCGGGAGTTTCAAACTAGGTGTGTAATAATGAAAATTGTCCAGTACCATGTAAAGCTTTAGTCAATCCAAACTTGCCTTTTTCAAAGTTATTACCCCTAGTTAAATCACTTCTATACCCACATTCACATGTAGTATCTAGAAAATAATATATTTTTAATAAACCCTCAATCCTTTATTTAACATAAATAACTATGTTCTTCTATATATTGAAATATCCTAAGAGTTATCCCAAATATTTTCCCATCCTTGTTTCATAAGGTTTAACTAAACCTTGATCTGATACTAACTATAAACACTACAAATTATAATACATATATATTTCAACATAATATATTAATATTGATTATATAACATAATTATCCATTACATAATTATTTAGTTCAAAAACATTTGGAAATTCGAATACATAAACTACTTGTTCGTATATGAGTTATGTCATCTCCCACAAAGTTATTCAAAATTATAATGATAATTATATATATCAAAAATCATTAATTTCTTCATAACCTAGGGATAATAAATATAAAAAGGGTGGGATCAGATTCTCAGTAAGGGTAAAAAAGAGAGATATCAATATATTATAAGTATAATGGTATGATAACATGAGAATAAAATTTTAAAACCATACCCGATATATCATCAATCATAAAATTGAGTAATGGAATAAATATTTTATTCTTGTAAGATATGAATAACAATAGAATAAAAGAACATGAGACATGAGACCATAACCTTTCCATAAGAAAAATATTTTTAGAATACAAAGAATCGTAGAAAATCATTTCCTCTATGGCCAAGTATCATTTCAAAATCTATCACAGTTGAATGAATTTTCTCCTCAAACCATCATAGTAGGCAAGGTTCACTCCCAAGAGTTTCATAGTGGAAAAAGTCCCTTAATAAACTAGGATCACAACCCATTATAGTCCTATTTATCTCATTAGATATGAGTCATTACCCAATTCATTACAAGTAGATATATGACCCACTAGTCACATAATTAAAATCATAGATACATGTACAAAATATCATAAAACATTTATCATCATAGAACCATTGAAAATAATTTCATTTCGTAGACATTTCATCAAATAAAAACTTGTATAAAAGAAACAATTATTATAATCATTTAATTGTTTCAACATAGAATTACATGAAGAATAATAGGTCGGTTTCATAAGAATTTTATCGATGTATAACACATGGAACAGAAATGGGATTCATAAACATAAATAAACTATTCAACAAAATAATAATTATCATATACTTGGAAAAATGCCTATTAAATTATAATTAATATCAAAGGATTTCACCATATATGGAAAATTATTTTGAAATAACACATGGAACATTTATTGAGGAAAATTTTCTTCCCATGTTGAAAATCACTTTTCAAAAATAAAAAATAATAAAACATTTTCCAACTCATTTTCTTTGAAAATAACATTGTAAAATAATGAATTAATCATTGAATCATTAAATTTTCATAAAGGCATTAAATTATGTCAATGTCGTACTGGATTAAAAACAATGATTCCTTTCACATTTTTTATAAAACTCGAAATAACCTCAACTAAAAAAAGAAAAAAATGATTCCTTTTAAATAGTTTTTTATAAAATAAAACAGTGTTAAAAATTAAATTAAGTAATCATTTCATATTATGAAAGTATTTTTTTTTAAAATATAACAACATATATATGTAATAAAAATGTTTTTCGGCCGAAAAGAGATATAATTTCTTCTTTTAATAAATAAATATTTTGAAATATTGAGTACAGGAGGAGATAAAAATTAAAGGAACGAATTTATATTCATGAATTAAATATAGGGGATGAAAATTCATGAGTTTCTTTATAGATAGGTATTAATTTTTTAAAATAGGAAACTTAATCATAAGTAATTCAGGTAAAAAATGGGATTGTAACATAATACTTTTACCACATTGGTATCTTATGAATAATAAGCCTCATGAAATAATAACAATAAATAAAAAAAAATATCATGAGAATTGAAAAATTAATTATGTTACATGTCAAAGGGTTTGTAAATACACATCAGACAAGAAGATATATGTATAATATAATGTATGCCCCAAAGAAGAAAAATGAGATAGAAATAAATTACCTTAAGTCTCAAATTACTTCATACACATTCAAGCATCCTATAAAATAAATATTTGTTTACTGTACATAAATTATATAACTATACTAATATGTATAACACCATATATGATTTATTTACGATCTTTTGATACCCGTTTATTAACAATTCTAAGTGAAAATCATGTTTTCTGCTATAAGTTCATTTTTCATGTATGTTTTGGTTTTTTATCTGTGTTATATTCATTATGATAATGGCCTCCTAAATTAAATTATTGTAACCATGATATAAATATTTTTTTAGTTGGAGTCCTAGGACTATCAGTTTTTACATTAATTACACGTACAGTCTATGTATTGAATATTATAACATCTTCTTGTTAAATATTGTTCATTATTATGCACGAATATAAACTAATCACATCAAATACTATAAATCGTATTGATAAGGTCATAATAGTTACCCTATATTATGGGAAACATTAAAGTTATATAAAGATATTTTTAAATAATGTTATGTGATTGGATAACGTTCTATAATGGGACACATAGTACATTTATTGTCATGTAGAGTACACATAAGTGGATGGGGATTATTCTCATTATGTTCACACATTCTAATCTCCAAGATCATATATTATGAGAAAAGACCCTCCAATAGTAATTTGGAATGTTTTGGTGTCCTATAATATTCCGATCTGTGAGAATTTATAATTTTCCATATGCTTTGTGATTACCATTAATGCATGTGAAGAATCACATACTTTGATTTTACGATAAATGTTTATAGAAAGGTATGGTATGTTGGGTGCATAACGATTGACAACTCATTGATAGATAACAAGTGTAAGTATGTGTACCTTCTAATTTTATGGATGTTGATATAGATATGAAACCTCTTTGATGATATATTGCAATAAAAGGATTATATTACATAGTTATAATTCGTATTTGGTTGTCATCATTGTGACATTTAGTTCCTTCTCTTGGGTTCTTTAACTCATTTCTATAGAGTAATCTTGGACTACAAGCAAGCACATCTAGTTCCAATGAGAAATAATCTTATAGGGTCACACACTATGTGTTACCAATGTTCTCAATTCAATTCTATTTTAATTTCCTTAATTGAATTAATATTATCATATGGACCAATGGATATTTTTATTCAACATATATTGATCCCAAATATTTATTGATATAGGAAAAATTTAAATAAAATGTTTATTTGGGTGTTCATTAAATGCTAGAGGAGTTTGGAAGGACCCAGACCTTATACAATTAAAAATATTAAATTAAAAGATGGTTAAATAAGATCTATAATTATTAATGTTTGCACTCAACAAAATATTATTATTATTATTATGTGAAATTGGGTTTATTATTGGTTATTATACTATTTAATGTTTGGCATGTAATTAAATAATTATTTAAAACGAACCCAAACTCTATAAATCGATTTTTATATCTAATGTGTAGTGCGTAAAAATGAATCATTGAAATAAAAATATAGAATCTTTTCACACATATAATTCACTCTCAACTCCACTTATCTCCCTCTAAATAATGAGAAACACTAGATAGATTCATCCAATATAGATGTAAGAGTGATCAATGCAAACAAAACAAGAAATTGGATTCACCATTCTAGCCCAAGGAGATAGATTGGAATTTCATAGTTATAAAAGGAGTGCATGTGGATCACCGCTAAATGATTTTTATCCTCAGATCTTCATTGTGCTTAAAATTAAATCATAAAGGCTATTTTTAGGTGATCAAAATTTACATAAATGAAATATCATGAGACCTGGTATTTGTTTCATTCGATATTAAATAGATTGACTATAAATATAACATGAAAGATTATTGATCATGATTTTGGTAAACTTGAATATGAAAAGTAATTTTAATATATCTCCCACCACTGCATGTTTCCATAGTACCTAGAACCAACTAGTGGATTAAGAGAAGTCACATTTAAATTAATAATTATTTATTCGATTGTTAATCTATATGGAATCATGGTTTATTTTTAATTTATTTATTATTTATTATTTAATATAATTTGAATTAATATTTTATCAACATATTAATCATGTTCATTCAGTGTATCGTTTTTTTAAAGGAAGATGAATTGATGAAGAACAACCAGAGAATCTATCGGGAACTCTAAATGTCTTTGTCGATAAGGTAGGGTTAAATAGCATGTAAGAGGAACATTTTATGATATAGCTTACAATGTGAGTGGGGTGAATCAAGGTTAGGGAATTTTTAAAACAATTCCAATGTTCTTTCCCTATACCTATTGACATGTTAGGTTCTTTATTCTATTATTATCTTTTCCCTGTCGCATGCAATAATAGAAAGCAGTAAAAACATGCACATGATATTTTTACAAGGTTCACCACTCAATAACAGAAGCTACATCCTTACCATGCATGGTAATTACTAGAGCATGGATTCTCTACTATAATGTGATATGATGTAATAGTGAAGTTACAAGGAAAACAATCCTCCAGTCAGTGTGCGTCCCTACACTTTAGAGGGGGGAGGGAAACAATCCTCTTCCCTGGACGAGTGATTTTAGAGACCCAAACTTGGCGTACATAGACATTACATTACTTTTTAGGAATACTTAATACATAACAAAAAAACACACAAGGACCGTAATAGTTTAGTGTATTTGGAAACGTTAAAAAATAATCTTCTAATCCTGGTGAAAGATCTTCAACATCTCCCATAATGATCATCCCCTTTTGTTTTCTTACCTAAAATATTTCTTTATATCTTGGAAAAAATAAAACATAAAAAGGGTGAGCTCAAATGCTCAGTAAGGAGAAACATAGAGAACATAAAACAATCCATAAACATTTGAATGAAAAAACTTGAACATAAAATCTAAACATCAAAATCTTGAGCAACGACATAAATCTTGGAAGTACGTAAGGCATATATCATAAAGGAACATCAACCATGATAAAATAGCATGGGAATAAAACATGTAATTGTTGAAAACCAGTAACCACATGGTATGATTTCCATATTATCCAAGGCATTGCTTCCAGGACCATCTTAGTGGACAAATTCGCTTACTGAATCGAGTTTACTCCTCATTCCAGTCCTGTATCACTGAAATGGATTAAATAACTATTCCAGCCATGGCTATCTCATGAGATATAAATCTTTACCCAATGGATTTGAGGGAGATATATGTCCCACCCATCTCATAATTTAATCATTATTATGTGCGCCACAACATAAACATAAATCATTCATCATAACCCAAAGAATAAAATGTGTTTCATAAACATCATCCCATTATAACATATCCATATAAAACAAATGCACATCATTTCATCATAATAAAATTTAAACCATGTAGATCATAGAGACAATATACTTGAAACATAATCATACTAAATAATGTCATCTTGGATGGAAACTAGTTTTGACAAAACACTAGAAATGAATTCTTGAGGAAAATAGCCATTCTTCTTCAAAATCATTTTCTTTTCACAAAATGCCATCCAATTTTAAAATAAAAGTATTTTTTTGAAAATATTCATGAAATCCTGTGGAGAAAGGTTCATGAAAATAAGGCTTTATGAAACCATAAAAATTCGTTCATGCCATATAACTTCAAAAAACATTCTTCTCATTCTTTTGCAAGAAATGTCAAAAAGTACCTTATATGGTAAAAAAATAAAGATTCCTTACATACCATGTAGTAAAATTAAAAATGGGTAAAAAGGAATTTAAGCATACATGAAATAATTTTTAGAAAACAGGGACATGGATAATAAATATAAACCTAGTAAATACTTACGAATAAACAATCTCGGATAAAAATGATATTTGAAAAATTATCCCTTACCATAAGTCTGATATGCTTCGTACGTATTTGAACCTCCTATATAATGATTTAAATAATTTCATTGACTTATTACAGAATCATATTCATTGTTATGATATCATATATGGTTCACTTATGACTTTATATTACCCGTTATTTTGTAAATTCTATGATAAAACAACGTTTTGGGAAAATTCATTTTATTTATTATACGTGTTTGGACATGTTCTTTTTGATATTATTATTACTTATATGATGATTTAATTATTTAAATAATGTAAATAATTATTTATATATCATATATATTCAGTATATATATATATATATAATAGATAGATAAATGAAATTAAATACACCGTTCATGGAGACGGTAGGTCGTACGTACGCTTGAACGCTGTTTACATTTCCTTATTGACTTGAATGGATGTAAGTAGATGATATATATATATATATACATACATAAATCTGGTAGCTTTATAATGTCTTATATTTCATTATTATTCAATATATATACTTTATAATCAATCTTGAATGGTTAATCTAGAGAATGAATCTCATCGTGTCGTGGAGACGGTAATCCGTACGTAGGCACGAGCGATGATTTCATTCCCATAATTAATGAATTGAATTGGAGTGGATGATATAATATATCATAATCGGTATGATGATATAATAACTATATATAGTTATTCTTTACACCATTATACCCAACCAAGTAAGGTGGTGGTGTAAAAACATATTACACCACGGCGTGGAGACGGTATTCCGTACGTACGTACGCACGGTGATTTCTTTTTCCGTAGGATGGATAGAAGGTGAAATGGGGATGTTTCATATTTATAATAACATATCATTATATTATTGATATTGGTGTTATTACTTTATAATTAAACAACCAAATAAGAAGAAGTTGAAGAAGAAAGAAACTTGAAAGTGGCTTGTTTATAAGATAAAGTGGGGATGGGTCGAAATCCTATAAACCAATAGGTTTTAGACAGGTTTAGGTTACTATTTTAACATTATCATTTAGATTTAAGTCTAAGTTAAATTATTTAACTTTTATCATGTCTTCTAGTTTTCTTACACTATATGGTTAATAAACTTACTATAACAAGAAAAACTAAACCCAATTGGTTAATTATTAATATATATAACCTTATTTAAGTCATTTTTCCAAACATTATATTTTTAGGAATAGAATAACAATTTATAATATAATATTTGTTTTAAAAATTATTTTATGTCCATTTTGACACTATTTGATAATTGATTTTTGTGAAAATCATAACATCGTGATTAGTTCGAAAATAGTTAATTTAATCAATAATAACATGTCATATTAACCTAAAAAATTATTGGAATTTATAAAAATTCTAAAATTACATTTATTTGGGTATTTATAACATCAATTATGTTAATATTTCATTAATAGGGTAATTACTCCATCATCATTGTGTCATAAATAAATTAAATTATTTAACTTCTAAAAACTATAAATAAAATACCTTTATGTAGAAAATATTTTTATCTTTATAATGAATATTTATAGTCGAATTTATCTTATGTATAACCCTATATCAAAAATGTTTTAGTTATTAAACTTTGATTTTAACTATTTTAACTCATCTTTAAATAAAATAACAATAAATGTCCTAATCTAATCTAAGTTGAACTAAAGGGTAATATTTCATTCCTAAGGTTTTTTTTGGTCTAGTTACACTTATCCAATAGAATTAGGACATGTGCTAGGGTAATAATAATAACATTTTTAAACTTAATTTCCCTATTTACTTTTAACCGTGATAAATAAAAGTAAAAAGTTATTATTCACCAAAAATTATTTTTATCTTATTGAACCACATTTTACTCCTTGATATTAACCGTGTCTCTCGGATTTTGGAAATTCCGGTCATAGAGGCTGTAAAACTATGTTTTATGTAAATTTTCAAATTCTCCTGGGAGGTGGGTAAAAGAGAGTGAAAAGTTCAATAAAATTTTTATATATCTAAAATTATTATAAAATGAATCCAATGAATTACATTGATCTTATATAGGTATTATGTATCAGTGTTTACGAAAAATAAATTTAAACAAAATAAATAATTATTTAAATAAAAAATCTGTTTTTAAATAGTAACCGAGTGTTTTCACTTTTCATCAAAAATTGAAAGTTTTCTGAAAAATACCAAAAATTCACCATAGACTAATTTCGATTTTCTAAATCCAAAAATGATGTCCATTTTGAATGATAAAAATTATAAAATATCAAAAGGTGGGTATTACTATTTATAATGGCTACTTCATAATAATATTATAGAAATATCTTGTTTAGTGAAACTCGGTATTGCGTATAACACATTCTATCAAGGAAGGTTGCTCTGGAGTGCAACACAAGCCTAGAATAGTGTTTGTGTATACTTTATGCTAATATGGTGTTGAGTATAGTGAATGTTAATCTTCGTGTAGCATACAAGACATCAATGAAATTAGGAAAATATCTCTTAAAATCTCAGGGTGTTAAAGTGGTAGCCTAGTCCAACATTCATCCTCTAGCCGGTTCATTATACTACCTGTGGAGATAGTATTATTCCTTCTTCAAAATTTATGTTCTACTCTTGATATTCTTAATTTATTGTCACTTGGTTACTTTCAAAGTAGTAGGAAAACAATTCTACTCTTCTTCTCTCTCTTCTTCATGAATTAAAAACCAACTGCACTACCTCTTTTTCAGTGCAACAACCAGCTATACTAATCTTCTAATCTCTTCTTCTCTAGTGAAAAATCAAACTTCACCAGAAATTATCCTCTCTTCTTGTCTAGAATCAAATTCACCAATGTGATTGTCTAGTAAATTATGATCGGTTCACTAGGAATCATATGAATCAAAATTCCCTAAATAATTTTTAGCCTTCATTTGGGCCTACTCTAATCTTATTCTTCTTCAATTCTTCCACTATAACACTGTATAATATTGAATAGTATTGTAGTGTATTAATCTCATTCTTAAATTATGAATAACAACATGTGAGTGAATCGGTGTACTTATTTCTTTATTTGTATATATTTGAGTTTAGTTGCACGTCTGGTTGTTCTTCATGCGAGCAGAGAGCTCCAATGGTATTTTCATGAAGCAGATGATGTGGGAATATTCCTCATAGAACCATGGATGGTTCGTGGATCTATCCTTGCAAATCATGAAAGGGGATAGTGATCACTATTTTTGTACTTGTAGGATCTCCTTCATAAACACAGCAAGGGTTTCAGAAAACCAGTTTCTTTTTCGTGGTTTCTTCTTCACACAGAGGGTACAGTTCTCTTTCTTCAGGAGAAACGTCAAGATTACATAGCACTTGTTGAAGGCCAATGTGTAATCAAATTTTTCATGAAACATTTTGGGTTTCTTGCATGAAACTTTTAGGCCACGCACACAAGATTTGAATTTTGTCGCAAAACTCATCTTGCGTGCAACATCAATATTGTGTGCAACTCTCTTCTTGCATGCAACGCTATTTCATTCATGCACTATACTTTACTTAATATTATATCGCACCTCAGAGCTCAGGATTTATCTAAGTGTCATGATTAAAAAATGTGATGGGGTGACCTCTTATTTATAGGCCTCGTCGACCCCTGTGTGCAAAAACACCAATGTGTCACGCAAGATATTGATGCTTCATTAAAAACTTCGTTTTATGTCACATTGGGTGCCTAAGTATCTTTTGATCCAACCTTATATTTCATGTACTTCTTGACTCTTTCGCGCACCTCATGCCTTTTCCATTTGTTTATATTCCATCCTTGAATCATGACTTGCATGCAACATTCCAAACACCCTTCAATCTTCTGACACCTTTATATTATTTGTTCCTTTTTCATAATTCTCTTCACTTAATTTTATAATGATTATTCATATTTCATCATGCAATTCACCATCGTGATATGTTTCCTTTGACACTACAACTTTAGAATCGTTAGATTTTCAATTGGAAGTACTGCAACTTCCCTATCTTCTAGGAGTATCATTCTTTCCAATCAAAACTGTATACAAATGACATTATATTTTCTCCCCCATTACTTTATAAGGCTTGCATCATAATTTCTTTTAACTTATGTTATTTTTGAAATTTAAATCAGAAAATAATCGCCTGATTTCCTAAGGAAATTATTATAACTTCTCTACTTCATGAAAATCATAAGATTCTTTTCTTTAATTAAGCTCTTGCATGGATCTCATCGTAAAGCATTGCATGAACTTCTTCAAATGACCACTAACAATTTCATTTTGGAAATAGAATTCAAAATTACTTCTCCAATCATCTTCAAGGGGATTGTACTTCTCCATTCTTCATTGTTTAAGAAAATGTTCCACCCTTGACACAAGTTCTTGGAACTAATGATCAGTGCATCAATCGTCTAATTTCCATTCTCTATTTCACTTAGGAGAGTGTCTTCAACCATCATTTACATTCATTGACCTCATTGACAACAAATACAACTCAATTACTAAAGTGTTCCCAACAGCATGTACCCTTGTAAGTTGCACCATACCATGATGCAAGATATATGGAATGTCGCACAGTTATCACAAACGGTGTATGTCTAGTGTTGACCATACAACCTAGCACATGATTTTCGTAGTACACAGTGTGTATCAGCATATACACAATGTCATCTATAGAGGTTATATGTGTAAATAACCCTCTATTTGAGGTGATAATACCTGATCAAACCTTGTGCTTTTAAAAACATGGAGCATTTATGATGTACACAATATGTATGTAGTGTACACAGCATGCAATTCATTAATTCCCACATCCTAGATATACAATGAGTTATCTAGAAAAATTACATTAGAGAGTTATGGATTACAACTTGATTGCACACATCATATAGTCTCCCCCTTGAGAGCATGTTGAGTCTATCAGCACGTTGCAGGGTCATGCATAATCTAGATCACATGGTGTGTAGCTAGTCTATAAACATAGTTTAATCAGGTAAGATACATGCCAATACCAAGATGAGTATCTCGTGAACATGGAAAGAGGATACATAGTGTGTAGCTATCATGTACAAGTTTTATAGTTCAACTGATTCAATAAGATAAAGCTCTCGAAATGTAGCCCAGATAAACGACAATGGAGTTACAAAACATGTAGCTGGATAGTTCATATCTTGTTGTATCCCAATTACTAGCTTAATTAAAATACATTAAATTTGAAAAAATAATTAAAATCTTTTTTATTTTATTATAACTTTAACACTTTAAAATTTTCATAAGGCTTTAAATATTTTTCAATTCTCAATTAATTTATTGTAATAAATTTACAACTATTAGTTCCTTCAATTATTTTCTAGCAATCCCTTAATAATTATTATCACAAAATTAATTCTGATGGTTATTAAGATGAAATATAATTAATTAATTAATTAATGCAAGAACATTTATCTTAATAATAAATAATGGATAATAAAGGAATTTTAGACATTCACTTTTGCGTATACATTGTATTTTTATCATATATTAGCTTAACCAAGACCAATTTATGCATTGGAATTTATTTAATTTAATTTATTACATTGGTTTTGCATTATTTATTATTAAATTAAATTTATTAGCATGTGATTCATCTATCCCTCCATTGTTATATTGAACCTGCACGTCTAAGGATATTTATGTAATCCCCCTTTAACCAGTCATTTGGTTCCCCTCACCTGCATGTGAGTTATAAATATTTGTAAATAATAGAACATCTCAAGGTGCGTGGAGACTATTCAAAACACAAAAATAATGATTCCCACCTTGGTGTTAAATGGCTGGATAGGTCGAATATTGTAACTCATGCTAAGATTAGAAACATGAGTGTATTCCCATAAGTTAGTGGTTGGTTTAATGTTTTCTCATTAAATCAACTATTATATAAACCTCGTGAATTGGTCATTTAATTTTCTATTTGTTTATTTTTTTTAAAATTATTTATTTTATTGATGGAAGGAAAGAATCACATAAATTAATTAATTAATGTGAAAACACTAAAATTAAATAAATGAATTATGTGTAAATGTTTTTTCAAACATATTAAATTAAATATGTATCATACACAAAATATTGACAAAACTTGTAAAGGATAAAATATGGTAAAATTTCTACAAAATAAATTAATATACATAAATTCAATATTAATTCATACATGCCCTTCCATTATATTCTTAGGAATGATAGCCTTAAAATTAAGTGTTTGGCCAATCATCCTAGGACCACATACTTTTTACATTAGGATATGGTTCGACATAACAGTCTTATATCAATAGAAGTATACCTCTCTCGACTTTATGAAACTTGGATGGAAATACTATGGAAATCCATGTTAGGATTTCATGATAGCATATTACGCTCAAGGGATCATGGATATGTAATCCTATAGTTAGAAAAGACCATCCAATATAGATATATTTATGTAGCTTTACCAACCGTCTTTTGGGTTTAGTGAATGGGAAAATGGATCCTTTCAACTAGAATTTTAAAGCAAATGAACATTTGGAGTTCAATGGTGAGGGGTATTAGAACTTGATAAAATAGTGGTATTTTTAATAAAATTAATTTATTTATTATTTATCAGATAATTTGTAATGAAAATATAATAATAATAATCTATAATTTTAATAATATATTAAAATGTGAAGATATTTATGAAAACTATCTCTACAATCAATTTGGATAAATATAACCTCAAACTAAAAGTATCTTCTTGGAGTGGTTTAGACTCATTATGGTTATGTCATTGCATAGATGAAAAAGTTATGTGTCAGAATCCTTGATTTTTTATCTAAATACTAAATAGAAAGGTGATGAATAGTTCTTTATCAGTGAGATATACAAAAATAGAAAATATGGACATTTCCCCACATATTTTTCCACGCTTTTATAAATCATGACCATATAGAACTTTATTGCCACATTTTACAACTAAACTGTGGCAATTGTTAGGCTGCATATCCCTCCCCCCCCCCCACCCCCGCAACCCTAACTCCCATCCCTCCCTCCTGCTCTCTGTTGCTCAATCCCCCCACCGAAAACCCTTCCCTCCCTTTCTCGGATACTCGAACCCCCCCCCCCCCACCAGAACACCCTTCCTTACCACTATTAGGAGATCAAACCCCATTTCACCCAAATATTCTTCCCTACCTCTGTTGGATGATCAAACCCCTCCCCCGATTACACTCGTTAAGAAATCGATTAGGTCCTAATTTAACTCCCTTCCCTAATTTTTATTGGGATGATCATACTCCCTTTCCATTCCTGGCTTCTCTCATGAAGAACCTGGTCAGGTCCCTACTCTCGCGACATTAGCTCATGCAAAATAACCCTAACAGTGCCTCACTTTGGAAACATTGATTGAATCCTACCCGCTCACTGCTCTCCCTTCTATCATGATTAAACCAATCCCGGAGGAAAGAAAATTATTCCTTCCCTATCAATGAAATGAAAAAAATTATGTATTTCACCTCTTATGACATGGAATGAATTTGCCTCTCATTGAAATCCTGACCCAATTATTCTTTCCCTTCTACTTTGATTCACCCTCTCATTGTATTTCACTTCTAATTGCATTTACCTTCTTCATAAATACCATCTTCTCCAACTATGAAACATTGTGGATAATTTGGCCTTCATTACACAAATTTATGCAATACATTCTTCTTGTTGTAGGAAGTTTCCCTTTTTTTCTTCCCTTTTACCATTACTTAATTTGGAATTTACTAAAAAATTATATTCTTATTTCCAATTTATTATGCATATTTGGGTTTTCCATGTTTGGTATACTAATATATGCCAACTTCTCATGTTTTATATGAATTTGGCATGTGTTTTATATGAAGTTTTCATATGATTTGTTAATATAAAACTTTTATGGGTCAATGAAAAATACTAAAATTTGATAATGAAAATAAGTTATTACCAACTAATGTATATAAAAAATAGAAAATTTTTGTATGTATAAATGGTAATAGTAATGAATAATGTAATGAAATATTTTATTAATATGGTTGTGTTTGTTATATAGAAGGTTAAAGTGATTTTATTGATGTTGGAATTAAACATATGGATTCATTTTCCAATATCACCTCAAAATCGATATTTTCTGTGCCTAAATTCCCTTTTGTTTAATAGTATATTAATTTTAAGTAAAAAACAATCTATTTTCTTCTCTTAAATTTATTTGTTTGGTCTACATGCCTTTTTTCCATTTTCCCTCCCATTCTTCTGTAATATACCAAAACTTATTCTTGTAAGGGGAACTATTCTTATCTCTTATTTTTTATTAGTAATCATTTTCAAAAATGAAATTTTTATACATGGATCCATTTATCCAAAATTGTTTTATTTTTAATTTTCATTTTCTATTGACCTTAAATTCCATTGAAATATGTGAAAGGGATCCTTTTTTATTAATATATGCATCGTCACTTTCTCCCACTTCATTCTTTAGTTTTCTTTGTGTAACATTCTTTCTATGTTTTAATAATTTTTCATAGTATTTTTATTTAAAATCCTAGTATATTTAAAAAAAATGATTTATAAAATATTTATTTTTTATACAAAAATTATAAAAAATGAAAACGATATCCATGTCCTTTATTCTCTTCTTTTTCTACCTCGAAAAGAATATGTAAACTATACTCTTATTTTTCACTAAAAAATTTCTATTTTAGTTACTTGCCTAATTTCATATAGTAGTGTCGAGTATCCATTTATTTCTAATCATAAAAACAATCATCTTGTTCATATTTGAATTTTAAATTCAAATTTTAACTTTCAACTTCCTTAAATTGAAATTAACTTCCTCTCTAAAATAGCATCAAATACCCTTGTATAATAGTGGTAAATCTTAATTAAAATTAAAATTTCAGATAGTTGGCTACTTCAAATATATTTTAAACATTTTATGATTAAAAAATGAGCCCTTAGAACATAGCAACATTTTATACACCTTATATTTAATTTAAGTGTCATGATGATGATCCATTTTTTGATCTAAGTCATCTAGACCACTCAACAATAATTTCAAATAGTTGTTTTTAAGTTAATTTTAATGTCTATCGAACAAAAATACAATTTTAATCTTGATCACTTTAAATATAGAGGATATTAATTTTTCAGAAACTACAATGAATCTTACAAAATCATGAAATGACGGTTACATCTCCCCTTTACCTTTAAAGTAATTTTTATAAATTCTAGAATGAATCTTATAAAATTTCAACGTTAATCTTATGAAATTAATTTTATTTAGTAACAAATATTATGAAATCTCATAGTTACTCCTACAAAATGCAACATCATTAAAGATGAATCTAAAATATTATAAATGTCTCTTATGAAATCTTAGAGTTACTGTTACTAAATCCCATCATTCTCATATTTCCACTACTCTACTAATATTTACTAATGTGAAAAACATTATGCATCTTACATTCAAATTCCTTTTCCATTCTCCATCTATTTTGTTATAATTTAACATTTGTTTTAGTAATATCACTCTTATGTATAAAACAGATTCCTTAATATCCACTGAGCTTGTTAAAAATTATCCTTATGCACATTTGTAAGTTTTCTTATCTTTGATGATTTTTCGCTATTCTTCTCAAATTAACCCTTAGGATTAAAGTACAATGATGCTTAAGAATTTGAGTTACCCAATTTTTCAATCCCGAACTAATCAATTCTAAAAATCCCAAGAATAATTCCAAAACACCTTCAATCATATTCCAATCAACATTAAAACTCTTGACAACATTCACCAAACATAATAAACATTTTCATTGTGATTTTAAATATGAATTACATCTTGAAAACAAAATCCTTTAAAGTTAACTTATCCACTCCATTAGTTCTCTAAAACTACATCCCTAAAAAATACCAAATCACCCCTTATATTTAAATCACATCTCCATTGGTCAAAAATATCCATAAAAACATCTATTGTTCTCAATAATCTACCCATTGGTAAATTTGTTATCAACCAAAGATCGTAAATCACTATCAAAATCTCACACAAAGTATAACATAATTATATAATAATTTTAAGCCTATATGAGTTAAATCAGAGTAAGAAACTGGAACATTGAATATTAATATAATGTTGTTCTAAAAATAGAATACATAATCCCAGGGGGTGTAGTGGGGCCAAGGGGTGTAGGGGGAAGTGGGGGTGAAATCATATTATTATAATATATATATATATATTAAGGAAAACATTTTACTTTTTTTATCATTGTTATTAGAAAAAATTGATATTTTATTATGAAATACATTTTACCTGTTTGGTTTTGGATTATAATGTTTGTTTAATCTATAAGGATAATGCTTGGTTTTGAGAATTTGTTGGCTTTCTAAAATATTTAGTTTAGGTAACTTATTTTAATTTTTATTTACATTGTTTTAATTTAATTTTGGTTGTCTCGATTCTTGTAGTGTTAGTTTAATTCCATTTAATTTGGATTAGTCCAAATCTATTTGGTTTATTTTAGGTATATAACATTAGGCTCATAATTTAGTGGATCAATTTGGTTGGATTACATTGATTTAGTTAGACCTTGTAAATTTTTTTAGGTTTTATTTAAACTTGGTTGGTTTTATCATTTCAAGTAGTATTAGTTATATGTTCTTTTTAATTTAGATCAGGTCACATCTATTTGGTTTAGTTTAAGTCCATATCATTTGGTTATTCATAGTTTAGTGAATCAACTTGGATTGATTAGTTTTATTAAGTTAGATTATTTGGATCTTCATGGTTTGTATTCTTGGTTAATGTTATTATTATTCTAGGTCATTTTTGGTGTTATAATCATGTTTAGTCCAATGATGGTTTGTCAATTGTTGGCTCCGAATTTTCTTGATTCAAAGATAAAAATGGAATTTACCTTGAAAATGGATAAGGGGCATGTTTTTTAGTATCATTTGTATGGAATTTTTTATGAGGTGATGCATATTAGAAATATTCAGTTGATTGATATAAATGGGGATAGAATAATGGTGATACCGATCGATAACATTGAGAAATAGGTATCACATGATTTTAGCTCTCACATATATCTCAAGTCGTGTCTTATCTCCTCCCAAATCCGATGGTGTGTGCATGAACTATTTTCTAGGATTAAATTTAGAATTTTAATTTTGGTGCCTGTTTGTAATTTATTTGTTGGTATTTTGGTTATCTATTGTGTTCATTTATACTTAACACAAAAAAGGTGTTTCCAAAAAATTACAAAAAAAATAAGAGTTAGAGATATTATTCAATGAAATTAAATATTTTTTTAAAATTTAGGTCAGTTTGGTTATGAACCAATTAGAAATGCTATTTCAGTTATATTCATATTAGTGGGATTGGGATAGTAGTTGGGGTAACGGAGGGGCATGTAATAGGGTGTGTTTAGTGGGGTGGGGGTGCAGTGGGGTGGGGATAGTAGGGGTGAGGGGGTAAAGGAGGGGTGCAAGGGGGAGGGTGGGTGCAGGGGTGGATGAAGGAGGGGTGGAAGTTCAGTATTTGGTGTTAAGTTTCCAAATGCTTCTTTAATAATACTCTCCCTAATGAACCGAATGACATTTGGTAGGGAAGCTTTAGAGTGATCTACAGACACGACATTAGTTATAATATCTGCAACATCTGAGTCTAGAACTATATTTCCCCATCATATGATGAACCCAACGAAACCTTAAGTCCATTTATAATATGAAGTAATGGAAATGTAACCCGCATTACATTGTCCTTATCATAAAAAACAAACCCCTCCTTAATAGGCCTGTTCAATAATAAATATCTCATTTTTCATTTTTTGGATTCTTTCTCAAATACATTATATCAAAATGCTCTTCTATTCATCTATTATTGAGGTATGTTTGGTGCTTTAGTAGCAACCTAGGCATATAATGAATCTATCACTATGGAGTTCCAAATAGGATAATGTTTTTTTGTTGTTTTTATGCTTCATAAAAAGAAGATCCTTTCTAATTCCATCCCGCCTAGCCCAAAATAAGGCAAAAACATCACATTAGAGTTGACATTTTTCTACTGGAAGCGACCATAAAAGTTCATGACTGCATTCAACTCCTACAAGCATAGAAACAACTTATATGGTCATTTTCAATCCTAATATTTCTACTCTAGTTTTCTTATTTTCTTCTAGATGTTTTTCACATGTATATCCTCTTAAAGTATTTTTGTTTTCTCTTTGATCATGAAACTTTCTATTTTAGAATCTATGAGTTAGAAAATATTATCCCATCTACTGACTCCCTCCGGTAGTGAAGGAAATAAACACAAACACAATATGAGTGAGTCTACAATTTTATTTATTAGTACCCCCCCCCAAACCTCACATGTAAATACAGAAGAATAAGGGGGAGGGGGAGGGGTTGGTGAAGCAGGGGGAGGGGGATGGGATGTGTAAGGCAGGGGAGGAGGAGGGGCTAGTGCAGTAGGGGGAGGGGAAGGGAGTGGCTGGTGAATTAAGGGAGGGGAGGGGCTGGTGCAGTAGTTTGGGGGGAGGGGAGAGTCTATATAGAGGGAGGGGGTGTTTTGTAGCAGGGGGAGGTAGAGGTGTTTTGTCCGGAAGGGGGATGGGGAGGGTAGTGGGGGTGCAGGTTGGGGGGGATATAGCATTAGGGTTGTAGGTGGGTGGGGGTATAGTGGTGGGGGTGAAGGGTGGGTGGGGTGGTTAATGGAGAAGGGGGCAGGGGGTAGTGTGGGTGCTGAGGGTAGGGGTCCAAGGGAGAGTGGTGTTGAGGGGGTGGGGCCGGGGTGGGGTCGTTGTTTTCTCATGTGTGTTTTATCTGTATTTTTGTGGAGTTTCTTCTTGTTGGTTGTGGTGATGAGATTTAGTTTTGTTTGGATTTTTATTCAATTTATTATGTTGTTTGGTTGGAAAATTATTTAGAATGATGTTTTATAGTTAGAAGATGGTGGTTATGTTATGTTCTTTCTTCTGATGGTGTTGGATCTTGGATGTTTTTTGATCTCATTCCATCCCACCTAACTCTATCATGGTGGTATGCAAAGTGATGGGGTTTGTTATTGGTGATGTCTTAACTATGGATTTTCCCTTCATTCAAAATTGGGTGGCCTGGTTCTTCGATTGGGGGGAATTATCTCACTCACTTAAGTGGGATGGATTTCTTATAATGTTTCCAACAATGCATATTCTGGTTGTCTAAACCCTACTTGAATCTATATTTGGGTGGCCTGTTCATTTATAACATATTAAAGTCATATAGAATATGAATTTTTAGTTTTTCATGAAGAATCTTATATGTGGTTAGAAACTAATATGCACAATGAATCATTTTTTCGGTAGATAAGTGTATCAAGTTTTTTGGTTCCCCTCTTCATGATCATTTACATTTTAATATTAGAAAAATGATATTATTATGAACTATTTAACCTTGAATTCAGTTTTTTTTTGATTTATTTTATAATTTGGAGGGGGTGGATAGGGGTTGTGCTGCGGTTGTGCTAGGGTTGTGTAATGGTGTGTGAGGGTGTTCCGGGGCCGGTGGGGGTGAGGAGGGTGTGTGTGTGTAGTCAGTGTGTGAAGGGGGTGTAATGGGTACAAGGTTTGGGTTGTGAAGTGTGCAGTGGTAGGGGGTATGTGAAGGGGTGGAGGGAGTGTATGAAGGGGGTGGGCAGGGTGCAGGGGTGGAGGGAGTGTGTCTAGAGGGAAGGAAGTGTGCATTGGAGAGGGAGGGGGTGTGTTGGGGTTGTTTTGTGGTTTGTAGGGTGTGTGTGTTGAGTGTGCATAGGGGGTGTGCAGGGTATAGAGGCAAGGGCTGTGTGGGAGAGTGTGCAGGGGGTGGGGGAGTGTATGTAGGGGGTAGGAAGTGTGCAGAGGATGGGGAGGGGTGTGCAGGGGTTATGCTAGGTGTGTGATGTGTGTGTAGGGGGGAGAAGCTAGGTTCACCATGCCATGTTTTCCAAACATGGTTTTCTAAAAAAAGATTTTTAATTCCTTTTGTAATATAGTTTTTTTATAAGAAAGTGATCTTTTATAAATTAAAATTTTTGGCATGTGTTTTCTTTTTTGAAGAATGGGTTTATTTAAAATTTTCCTCTTTATTAAGGATCACGTTATTTATTATTCATATGTACATATCAATCTGAATAATATTTTTCATTGTTGGTTATGGATTCATTTATCATTTATCATGAAAAGTTGACACAATGATCATATATATATATATATATATAAGAATCCATCATATCACATTTATTTTACAACTATTTCTTTATAGGTGGTTTCTTATGATGAGGCTGGTTCTATCCACCACCATCGAAGATAGTGAGTTCGACATCAGACTTGGGTAAGTTTTATTCTGTTCTTATTCATTGGTCCAATTTTAATTAGGGATTTTTTGAATTTTGGGTTCCTTGTATTTTTATAGTGTGTTTTGGATCTCATTGAGTAGAATAACCTCGCATGCCCAAACTTCCACGCCCTTACTTTTAATACATAGTCTCTCGCACAATGCTATGTATCCCTTGACTTATACTAAGATGAAACCCTACATATCCTACTACCATTCCCTTATATGATCCTATAAATTTCATTCACATATCTAAAAATGACAAAACCCATACCTAGGTGTTTTCATTTGCAAAGATTGGTTAGTGGTAATGGATGCATGCCCATGATGGTTTTTTCATATCAAAGGACCCCATGCATTGGTGTCTAGGGGTGCAAGGGGGTGTCGAGGAGGGGGTCGGGGGAATGGGTGTGAAGGGGGTGTAAGGGGGTTATCCAGGGGGAATGGGGGTATCCAGGAGGGGTGTAGGGGAGATGGATGTGAATGGGGAGGTAGGGGTGTCCAATTTGGAGGGGCTGTCCATGAGGGGGTGCAAGGGGGCATGGGTGTCCAGGATGGGGGGGTCTAGGAGGGAGGGGGTCCAGGTGGGAGTGGGGTGTCATGGAGAGGGGGCATGGGTTTGTAGGGGGTGTGAAAGGGGGTTGTCTAGGAGGGGGTTAGGGGAATGGGTATGGAAGGGGGTGTTCAAGGGGGTTCAATGGTGGTTGTCCCTGAGGGTAAAAGGGGGCATGGGTGTCTAGGGGGAGTTCAAGGGGGTTATCAAGAGCGGTGCAAGGGGTTGTCCTGGAGAGGGGTGTCTAGGAGTGGGGTTTCTTGGAGGGTGTCTTGGAAGACTAGGGGTGTCCAGGAGGGGGGTGTCCAGGTGGGAGGGGGTGTCCAGGGGGGGCTGTCCATGGGGATTTTCAGGTGGTGGGAACTGTAGGGGGTGATTAAGGGGTGAAAGGGGGTTGTTCGGGGGGTGTCCAGTGGGGTGTTTGGGGGGGTGCTATCTCGGGGGCTTTGTAGGGGGTGGGCTACTCTAGGGTGGGGGATAGTATAGGGGTGCAAGGGGGTGTTCACGGGGATACAAGGGGGTTTTCCGGGGGGTGGGATGTTGTAGGGGGTGCAAAAGGGTGTTCAAGGGGTGCAAGGGGGTTTTCCAGGTGGGTGGGGTACTACAAGGGCGGTGTTCAGGTGGGGCGGTCCACGGGGGGTGCAAGCGGTATTCATGGAAGGAGGGGTGCCTAGAAGGGGGGGTGGTCTGGGGCATGGGGGTTGGGGGGTGTTCATGGGGGCAAGGGGGTTGTCCAGGGGGTGCAAGGGGGCAGTCCAAAGAAAATGGGGGTGAAGGGGGGGGGTTCAAGGGGGATGTGGGGCTGTCCATGGAACATGGGTGCATGGGGGTGTTCAAGGGGGTAGTCCAGTAGGGTTCAAGGGGGTTGTCCAATGGGGCGTGGGGTGAAGGGGGTGTTCAAGGGGGTTGTGGGGCTATCAGGGAGGGCATAAGAGTGCAGGGGGATGTTCAAGGGGGTGGAAGGGGGCTTTCCAGGGGGCATTGGGGTGTTCATGGGGGTGTAAGGGGCTGTCTAGTGGGGCATGATGTCTTAGGGGGGCTATCCAAGGGGTGCAAGGGGTTGTCAAGGGGGGGCATGGTGGTGTAGGGGGGATGTCCAGGGGTCATGGAGGTATAGGGGGGTGGGGAACTAGGGGAACCAAATTAATTTTTTTACACCGTATAAATGATATAGCCAAGGTTATAACCATGGTAGTAGGGCCCTAGTTCCATGGTTTTAACCGTGGTAGTAGGGGCACAGTGCCACAGTTTTAACTGTGGAAGTTGGAGCATAATACCACGATTTAACCATGGAAGTAAGAGGCCTAATTCCATTGTTAAAACCGTGGAGGTAGGGCCCTAGTTCCATGATTAAAATAGTAGAAGTAGGCCCCTTACTTCCACTGTTAAAAATGGCACTAGGCCCCAACTACCCTGGTTAAAACAATGGAAATATGGCCATACTGCCACAACAATAGTGACCATAGTTTTCTATAACTGTGGCCATAACCTATTTCCATGGTTTTCAGGCCAACGACCACGGTTCCAAACCGTGGTCGTAGGTGAATTTTCTAGTTGTGAAATTTGAGTTTCATGGTCAACGTTCAATTTTTTATGAATTCATCTATATCTGGTGACCTCATGAAGCCTCTTGAAAACATGTATTTGTATAGAATTCTTGATTACCTATAAGTTATTTACCAGTACATATATATGATATTTTTGAGATAATCAAGGAACTATTTAAGATAAATCATAGTGAGGTGGCCCTAACTAGGCCTAATTTAGTCAATCCCATTGGCTATATTGAGAACCATGAGGTTATAGGGTTTAAACTCCCTAAAGGACTAGGCACTGATCCCATTATAGTATCACTCACTTATATCTTCTCTAGATTTATATTTAATTTTAATGTAAAAAAACTCAGAGTAGAATCTGTCAGATCTTTTCACTCTTCATTAATATATAGATAGGGATACAAAGTTTGAAAAGCATCTCATCCAAATTTTGAACAAACAGAAATAAAAACTGAATTGATTTAAGTCCAAATATTCTTCACAACCTTCCAAGAATAGTAATATCAAGAGGAAATCAAGGGGACAAAATGGTGACTATTTTAAATGTTCCAATAAGGGACACATGAAAAAACCCACACTAAGACAATAAAAAAAGGAGAACCTTCATGTGCATTTATTATCAAGTTCAACTTATCCCTTTCTACAAATTGGATATTTGATATAGCTTTTGGTGCCCACAATTGTATTTAAATTTCGGAACCACGTAGATTTAGAATTATTGAATGATGGTAGGTAGATCATTGAGTATCTAATGGAGATAAACAGTCAATAGGGGCTATCAAGGACTAAAACCACACATTTACAAATGAATGATCATTATTTTGAAAGGGTTTTATTATGTCCCAACTATTCTCCAAACTATTATTTTTGTATAGAGACTTGATAAAAATGGATTTATTTTAATATTTGGATGCTAATGTTTCTTATTTTATAAGTTATAAATTTTTTGGTTTGATAAATTTAAATAACAAACATTATGTGTTTGATTACATAAACCACATAATGGAAATTTCTATTCAAACTAGTTCACAAGATTCATACCACACCCAACTATGGAATCAAAATAAAATTTCTGTTAAAAAATAGTGAATAATTTATACCCAGATGGATACTTGGATTTGTTTGAACTAAAACCACTTGGCCTATGTCATGCATGTTTACATGGTAAATTGTCCAAATTCCCATTTAGAGGAATGTTGATAGTGAAAAATAGCTTGTTGAATTCGTTCATACAGTTGTGTGAAGAACATTTCTTATAAATGAATTTGGTGGGTAATCATAATTCATAACTTTTAATGATGATTTATGTAGATGTGGATATGTCTACTTAAGGTGGTACAATTGTTATTCTTTTATAAAATTAAATTAATATAAGACCGAATTTCGGAAACAGTGTAGTAAAAAGGTTAAGAAAGTTTTCTTAGATAATAGTGGAGAATATATTAATCAAGTCTTCAATGAATATTTATGAAATTTTTGGATCCTATCACAACTCAATCCTCCTTATAAAAATATATGGAATAGTGAAAGAGAAAGTTAGAACCACAGTTTATTGTATATAGTGTAACTAATGATGAGCCGACTAAGACATCAATTATCTTTTTTAGGATATACATTACCAATAACAGCAAATATACTAAACCAGGTGCCAACTAAAGTGGTAGATAGTATGCCATAAAATTTATGTAATAGAATCAAAAAAATATTTTATACATATATGTGTGAGTTAAAAAAAATTAATTAAGCCCTCTTTGGGTAACAACCTTTCACCATGAGGCACAAATTGTACCTTTTTAGAATACCCTAATGAAAAAGGCAATATTTCCAGTATTACCACACAGAAAAAAAGGTAGTAGTGGTATGACATGTCATATTTCTTGATATGGATAACATATCTAAAACATATGGCTAGATTGAGATAGACTTGGATGACGTTGAGGCTCAAGGGACACAAGAGTTGGTACATAAACAGATTACACAAATCTTTACAGAATGAGAAACTATTACAAAGAAAATTATATTGAAAAAAACAAAGGATGCATTCATAATTTATGTAGGATTGAAGGAAATAGTAATCAATGGATATATAAATTCTAGTTTAAAATTAGATCAATATGACAAAATGTCACAAATAAGAAACATATACATTTTGAATAGAGGTGATGTGAGTTAGAAGAGCTCAAATCAAGTTGTATTCATAGATTCTACAGCAGAGTATGAGTATATTTCATATTTTGAGGTAGCTACCAAATAAATATAGATGACAACTTTCATATGAGATATTGACATGTTAACTAAAATTACATATCATCTCACACTCTATTGTGATAATATTGTAGTTGTGGATCTCTCCAAAGATACAAGGTTAAATAAGTAGATGAAGCACATACATAGAAAGTATCATATATTAAGGTATTTTTCTAAGAGTGGTGAGGTTATAGTGATCAATATTTCCATGGAAGGAATTTTGGTAGACCCCATGACGAAATGCTTTACTCAGAAGAAACATTATTACCATGTGAGTTCTAATGGAATGAATGTTGATGGCGGTTGGCTCTAATCCAAGTGGGATTTTATTGAAGTTGGTTTCCCATGATAAACTATTTATAATTTAATTACATGTATATTTTTTGTATTTAATATTAGTAAAAAATATAATTAAATATTTTTCATTGTTCTACATGACTCTAATGTAATAATTTCAATGAGTATAAATCGTATTGATTTTGTCATACCAGTTCCATACAATTATGAGAACGTTGAAGTTCTATGATCATATTATAAAATAATATAGAATGGTTGAATAATTTACTATTATGGGAAACACGGTTTATAGTCTATTATATTTGATTAATCATAAGAATATGAGGCATATTATGAGAATAACCCAATCAGTATGAATTACATATGTGTTGGTGTCATTTGATATTATTCTATGTCAAAATTTTTAATGGTCCTTAGATATTAATAGCATCATTAATGAATTTCGTGTCTTATTCACATAGATTTACTTATGAAAATAGCAATGTCATATATTCATGGAGATTTAAGGAATTTTGGGTTCATCACAGTTAACATGTCTTTAATGCACAATTCAATTAAGGATTTATCCCAAATAATTTTTTGGAAGTTGACATCTCTTCACTATGATTAGAATAGAAACATCCCATTAAATTTCATGCACTTGGTGTTATGACATGTTTATTTCAGATATTCAAAGATATACTTATTGGTAAAATAGGTTGGTGACATAGATGTGCGACCAGATTGATGAGATATTGTGATAAAGGGATTATATTTCATAGTTTGTGTTTATATGGGGCTTTCATTGTGTTGATATTAACATTTTTCATGGGTCAAATTTCATATTTATAGATATTAATCTTGTAGTTTAAGAAATATTTAATAATTCTAATCACAAAATATCAATGAGGGTCAGAAATTAAGTGTTAAGAAACAATATTGATTATATTTAATTTGAATTCAATTAATTGAATAAAAATTATTTTAAAGACTAAGAGATAATAATATTCACATTTTTTAATCATTTTTTTATGACTTATATATTTAAATTACATATTTTATTGAGTGTTTAGTAAATGATTGAGGAGTTCGAACAGACCAAAACTACGCTCAGTGACAAATATTTAATAAATAGATGATAAAAAATATTTTTTATCGCACTTGTTGTTGCACGCCAAAATATAAAAAAACATATTATTATATGTGTAATGAAGTTATTTAGTGGTTATTTTATTATTTTAGTTCTATCATAAAATTAAAAAATAATTTTATACTGAACCCTATATCTATAAATGTATGTTTATCTACATTACGTTATGTGTGGAAAATCGACCTGTGTAGTCAGAAGAGAGAATTTCTACGCATAATGATTTTTATCTTGACTCCAAATTTTTTCTCACTATAAATAATGAGAAATAAAAGAGATATTCCTACAATACTAAAGGATTCGTGATCAAAATAATTCAACACAGTTGATTCATTACGCTAGCACTAGGAGACTGATTAGCATTTCTTGGAGATCAAAGAAATACAGGTGGATCACCACTAGAGTGATTCCATCATTGGAACCTCATAGTGTAATAAAGTAAACCCAAAAGGGTATTTTAGGATGGTCAAAATTCACATCAAATATATTTCCTAATCATATATATTTTTTATCTTCTAATATAAAACAAATTAATTATAAATTTTATGTATATGATCCTCACTTATTATTTTGTGAAACATGAATATTTAAAAGACATTTTAATATATTTCCCACTAAAAAATGATTCCACTACCCCCAAAACCAAAAAAATATCATATATATTCTATATAATTATTTCAATTAGTCTATTAAAATTATATATATATATATATATATAATGGATTTCACCACTCATGAATACGGTATTCCATAAGAATTCTTGAAGAATGATTCCATTTTCTTGATGAATAAAATGAAGGGATGGTAAATAATATATTATTTATATATAATAATTACTATGTAATATATATCAAATATACTTATTAAATTTATCCTTATTACCTTCCCTTTAAAGCTTAAGTGAAAATGGACCACATCGCTCCGTGATGTGGTAGTCGATCGTACATAAGAGCGACGCTGTCGTATTTAGATAGAATGGAAAGTAAGAAGTTATATGTGATATTATAATTGTATAAGAATTATAATATCATAAATATATTATAAAAACATCAAATCCATAATTATATCTAGCTGTGATAGGTGAAGATGGAAAACAAATATTACTGATTCATGACACGATTGTCCTCCATACACACGATTGACATATTCATTTCCCATTTCATAGAATAGGAGAAATATATTGGTCATGAAATTAACATAATAACATATCACTATATATGATATATAGATATTATTGTATGACCACATTAGGAGAAGATTTTAAAGAGGTGATATAATAAATGAACATAAACATGAGTTTATGAATTTTAACTATTCTTCAGAGAAACTCTTTAGGTTTATCCCTAATGCCATATTACCTGGGTTACTAATAAAAATAAGGCATAAATACTATGGGTTATGAATTAAGTAAGATATGTGGTTAGGTATTGGATGATACAAAGGGTTTTGGATATTTGAAGAGTTTAGGATAAAGGATAGCCTTTTATAAGTGGGGGAGAGGACAAACATTGATGTTTTGAAAAGAATAATGTGTAACCATATTTTTCACATGGAAAAATGCTTCAAAATGGGTCATTATCAATCCTTATTCGGTATATGGTCAAAATATTTCTACATATTTTATGTCTGATTTATTTTCATATCATTTTACCCCTTATCAGTTTAGTTTAACCCCCAACAATCTTGTATTTACCCTCTCTGTGGTAACTAATTTTTACTATTTTTACTGTTCATTATGGTAAATATTTAATTTATCCTTATTAGATAATATTAATTATGAATATTATAAATATGGAATCCATTATTACAAATTTCATTAAACTAATTTTCATTATTTAATCTAAAATTAAACTCACAAACGCGATGAAAAAATGGTTTCACAAAGAGAAAATTTTCAAAAGCATAAAAAGGGTATATATCAAAATTCAAAATAAAAATGATTAAAAAGACCTAAATTTTATTAATTATATTATAATTTTTATAATTTTACTTTTAGTATATTTTAAATCTAAATTAATCCTTATAATTATGTTAAATGAAAAGGTAGTTTTCACTAAAGACTATTATTATTCACTATTTCTTTAAAAAAAATCAAAATTATAAAAAATTACCCCAAAGATAATTTTGAAATTTAGATTCCGAAAATATTGTTTTTTCATATAAAATTTATCAAAGTGGAAAAAATTTCCATTAATTTTTTTCACAATATGTATTAAATCATTTTTTGAGAAAATAATATTTATGAAACATATATAGTCTTTACAAAAAAATTAACAACTTATTTATCAATATGTTTTCTTTAGATAAAACCATTACACATAATATTATAAAATTGGTCATTCTTATTAATAAAATATTGTTTAATGACTAGGTTGTAATAATAATTTTTAAATATTAATATTATTACTATATCATTGTTTCTTAGTAACTAAGTATGGTGTGTATTATAAGATTTTGAAAAAAAAATTGAGTTAAATATTTCTTAAACCCTAGGGGTGTTACTAAAAATAATGGGCATGACCATTTTTATTTAATTAAATATTTTATCCTTATATACAATTAATTTTATTCAATTTTTTTAGTTCATATTTATATAATATTTATGAATATATATAACGTTAACAAATAATTGTTTTCTAAATTTTATGTTTTTTAAAAATCATTATATAATTTTTATATACATTATTTTTATATAAATATTTTTAATTTTATATATAAATATTTTTAAATTTTTATTAATTATAAGGGTTTAAAAATTAATTTATGATGATGATTATGTGAAAATGTAAAATAGAATTAGATAAAAATATATAAATATAGTAGTGATGTTAATTAATTTAATTAATATATGAAATCACTTATTTCAAAACATTATTTTAAAAAATAAAATAATATTCCGGTTAATATATTTTTCGTAGATTAATATTTATCTAATTGTGGTGACATGAAAACATAAGAACGAATTAACATTGATATTATTATCTTTTATGTAAGTAAAATTTGTAATGAAAATTTATATTTTTTAAAAAATGTTACTTGGGCCACTTAACACAAAATTATATCATTGTTTTATTTTAAAAAGTATTACCAAACAAGATGGGAAGAAAATATAGTCATTTATTTTCCTTTACTAGGAGGCTAACCCAATATTTTTTCTTCTTCATGCATTTTTTCTTCCTCATATAACTAAACTCGAATATTATCCTTATCACAAAATAGTGCACATGATTATAATTTTTGAGTTGCATGGATGATAAATTATTCTTTTTTACAAAAGTTATGACATGTGGATTCAATTTAATCTCCATTTATATAATAGTTTGGTTTCTATTTTATTTTATTGGATATATTCCTCTTCATGTACTAGTATCCGACACATAACAATAAATATATTACATTGATTATTCCTGATAAAATTGTTTGGTTACTTTTTTATTTATATTGGACTATGTTTTTCTTGGAAAAGGTACATACCAGCGCCAATTCATTTGGTGCTGGCTTGAAAAGGGGTGACTGATAATTGTCAAAAGTCAAATGTCTCATATGATTTCAACTACTTGTCACTTTTTCAATATCATTGAATTAATCATACATGAAATCTTTCCACACATACATGATGGTCACTTGAACATTGTCACTCCTTCTACATCATGTAGAAATTTTGGTGTAAGGGATTGGATAGAACATCAACTGTGAGGGAATAGAAAAAAGGTTCTCGATATCCTTCCTACTACCATGGATTAAAAAAATCCTTCCCATTTTCTATCCTCAAAAGGAAGAATAACCCCAATCCTTTTATTATTTTAATTTTCGTGAAAATCTATGATATGTTTATTTATACATAAATCTATAACCTCATGTTCACATAAAAATTCATTATTGTATGAATAAAAAATTAGTGATATTATACAATTGAAAGTTTCAAATAATTATTAAGTATGTTAACTATCCTATTTTTTTTATAAATTTAGTTTCATATTTCTATAAAATATTAATTACAGTAGTTCCTTCCCCCTTCCTACCCCCTTGAGGATTCCGTCCACTTTTATTTTAATTTTTGTTCAAATTAGTTAATGGGTGTTTAAATTAGTATCATGACTAGAATTCAAAATCATCTATATATGCTTCTGACATTTTAAAACCATACACTCAGTTTACACTATGACATTTTTATAGATTCTATTATCTTTATTGGTTCAACTATGGTTGGGTTTTTTTCAGGTGATCCAAGTTAGTTGGTATTATACTCCAATCACTACTTTGAGATTGGGCCTTAAGTTGATCCCACTGGGAAAAATTTCAACTTTTTTTGATTTTTATGGTTTCATCATCTGATAAAAGGGTATCAAATTCAGTTAATAGGCACTCTATCAATGAAAAAACCACCTAAACCACCACTTACCAAGTGAATAAATTAATAAATACCAACTCATCCTGATTTTTGAACTCTCTCCTACCAAGGTTTTAAAAACAATCCTAGAATTACCGCATTTCTCCCAGAAAGCATCAAATCACGAACATGAACCAATAGACACATGATTTCCCTTAGGTTGTTTTTTTCATGTCTTGATTATGTAAAATGATAATTTTTTAGGAATCAACACCAATAACATTGAAATATTGGGTTCCCCTAATTATAATTATCTACTATTTTGTCCTTTGATTATGAAAATATTATATGTATTGATTTATTTTTTGTACAAAATTTATATTTTATGAACCTAATAGAATGAATATGAATTTAAATTTATGGAATATAACCATATAAAATAACATTATAAAATTTGAGTTAAATAATTACACAACTTTCAATGGATCATGCATATGAAACTTTAAAACCCATTTGTCTATGTTTGCATTGTTGTTATTCAAGTCAAATAAATCAGGAACATTTAGAGGAACATTTTATTTCTCAACGAATAGATACAATCTATGAATATTTTCTAAAAACTAGTAGAAATTGAATGTATACACTAATTAGAATTATATTGTGTTTTATAGATCATTTTATATGAATAAGAGTTTTAATTATAATGAAGATCATGTGGATGAAATGGAAATGAGAATTGAAGAATACCTTCATGATTTTAAATAAAATGAGAAGCTAAATAGTTATATGAAGAGACCATTGTATGTTTATTATAAAAAATATATAATATTTCAAGTTGTATTGAAGTCATATAATTTGAAATCTAACAGTGGATGGAACGACACCAGTTTTACAGAACTACTAGTTCTATAGAAATATATGATACTAGAATAAAATTATCTTCTCAGGAGAATATATGATTCTAAAAAATGTATTTTTCAATAGGCATGATGAATGAAAAAATACATGCCACTTCAAATTATTTAATATTATTCCAAAAAAGACAATAATCACTCTTAAAATTCCTTATTTGTGGCTCAAATATAAAAAATTAAAGGTGAATCATGTCATTCAAAAGTTGTATGGTACATTCTAATCATTCAACAATTTATTTTAATAAATAGATGTAAATAAATCTTTAGACAATTGGCATGGCATGTAGATACAATAATTAATGATGAGAAACTACATTATCTAAAAGACTCTCCTAATTGGGAAAAAATTGATTATGAGTATCCTGAATCTGGAAATGAGCCAAGAAAACTCCTACTTTCATTATCTATAGATAAAATAATTAATTTTGTTGTATCAAGTAATACTTTTAGTACATGTCATGTTACGTCAGTAAATTATAACTTTCCATTAGGGTTATTCATAAAGCACAAATACATTATGTTTTCAATGGTTATATCATGATCAAAAAGACCCATTAATGATATTGATATCTATATAGCTCCAGTGATCAATGTCTTGAAATTGATGCAGGGTATAGTGTCACATTGTATGATTCTCATAAAAGAAAATAATTCACATTGAAAAATATGTTTTATGGGATGATAAATGACTTCCCTACGTATTTAATTTTGTCAAGATTTTGAATTAAGGAATTTTGTGATGTCCTATATTCCAATAATTCCCACAGTAATTTTACATGAAACATTCCATGAAGATTGTGTTTTTAGGACATTAAAATTTTGTATCTTGATGAAATAAATACTGATCAGAGAATAAAAAATTCCTTGGGAATACAGGAAAAGGTACAACACCGTATCTAAAAACTGTTGATCTACTATTTGATAATTTAAAGATATAGAAACTTTTTTTAATAATTCTTTTTGGAAAAACCATATAGGATCAGTTTGGAAAAATATATCAATTTTATTTAAATTATCATACTAGAATTGATTTTATGCCTCGTATTTTCTTAGTGTCATGCACGTAGAATTTTTTTTCATATTGTTATTGGTATTTTACTAAATGTTCCTGGAGAAACAAAATATGACATCAAGGCTAGGTTAAACATTATTAACATGAGTATAAGTGAAGAGCTGAGACCAGGGAAGGAGGAAATACATAATTTTCATTCTCTAATAGATTACACTCTATATAGAAAATAATATTTATTTTTCTAATATTTTTAATGGTGTAAAATTTCTATAGGGGTATTTATAAAATAACAAGAATGTTAATTAAATGAATAATTTGAATTAACAATGTCTAAACTCATATTACTATCATGTTTTGATTCAATAGTTCATGTATTTTTATTTATATTGAATTATTCCTAAAATATATGATGTAAATTAACCTAAATATTCTTCTTTTTCATGTCCATTACATGTGGATTTACCCCACCTAATGATATTGGAAAAGTTTGGTAGATTATGCCAGGAATTGAATTCAACCTATAGGTTATACTGAATATCAATCTGTTGTTGATGAATTTATTGAATTATATACTGATTACCTACTATTTGTTAATATCATTGGTCTCCCAAATTCTTTTCCTAGATAAGTACTTATGGGAGATGGGATTTATGGATATGTTTTTATTATAATTACTATATCGATGTGGGAGAAAGATCAAATCTACATTTTACAATATAGTGAAAATATTTATTCCTATGTTGATTCCCAAAAAGTAATTTTTAGACATTTGAATCAATAATGGTTTGAAGGATGGATATCAAATACAAAAAAAATTAAAAAATTATATAATGCTTACAAGAACATATTTATAAGGAGTTATCTAAAAAATGAATTAATTGTCAAAAGACTTTGAAAATGGTCAGTGCACCAAATTAAAATTTTATATCTTACACTGGTTTTGTAATAGATTATTAAAGGTTCTATATAATGTAATAAAAATAACAATGTATGATAAAATATAATAGAGATACATGTGTGGTGGAACAAATGCACATATTTTATTCTAAATATATAAATCAAATTTAAGTGAATATGTTATATTCTGACATCATAATATAAATATACAAGTTTGATTATAAAAATTTTCATGTGTCAATTTTATTTGGTAAATGGATTGACAATATGAGTGAAATTAATGTTAATGAATTGGACTTTATAAAGGTTAATTTTACTATGGACGTTTTTAATTTTCAGTAATTCATAATGGTATCATAAGGAGTATATGTATTATATGTTTCCAGTCTAGAAAAGAATAATTTTCTAATTATTTAGTTCGATACTGAAACAACTATATGATTTCATTAAAATTCAATTTAGGGTAACCATTTAATTGGGAGACTACAATACTTTCATGGAATTCCCAATGTAGATAATGACTTATAAGGTAGACGGTACCCCAAAGAGGTTATTAGGATACTTGATAAAGTATCCAAACATTTTCAAAATTTAAAGAAAAAATATAGTGTTCGATGAGTAGGTTAAAAATTTTTAATATACTATTTTTTTGATTATAATATTATACCTTCTCTATTGTATTTACATAATATAAATTAAATGTTTTACCACACATGCCGATAATAACTTCAACACAAGATGATATTACCAATATCAAGGAAGAATAAATGTTTGATGCTGAAATGATAGAATTATTAGCGGATCACCAACATGTTGATGAAACAAATGATTTATAATTACAATGTTAAATAAAATTATCACGAAATGAAGCATGGGAATAAAATTTCAGTTTAGATGGAAATAACATGGACAATAAGTTGACCCTAACAATTCAATTTTAAATATTTATTTTAGGGATACAATGAGAATTCATGTGCCAATTAATATTGATATGTGGCACCATATCTAGACTATATTGAAAAAAAATACTTTTGGAATATATTATGGTAATGTTTCCATTCATTTTATCTGTATTTATAAAAAAGTATGCAATGAAACATTGACATATTTTTCATTATCCATTTCAAATTTAGATGATTTTAGATTATTTTTGTAATAAATATTTCTTAATGGTCACTGGAAAACAACATAGAGTCTTGCGAATGTTTTTTACAAAGAACCATCTTAGGGATTTTGAGGGGAAAGTAAAGTCCTGGAAACTAGTTGAAGTCTCCAATGCATAGATGAATCACATGGTGGGTGATGGGATAAATAACATTTCTATTATTTTCAATTTACCCAAATATATGATATTTCAGGTTAAATTTATAATTAATTTATTTATATTGTGAAAAATATATTAATTCATCCTAGGTTTCATTCATTATAGTAAATTTTTATTGTTGAAAAGCCCTTTTAGATTTCCTTTATTATTCATGTAATGTCTCGGAATTTCCATGTAAATTTCTTTATATTGAATTATTTCAAGACTGTGAAATTCAGCGACAAGTAATTCCAAGGTACGAGATCCCGGAAAGGAATTTTGAACTTTTTAAGGTATGTTTAGTAAACATGGGAGTGGGATTTTATACCCTTTGAACTGTCTCTTAGAACAAAAATCTGAGGGCAAGGTTCAATTTCGAATGTTTGGATTTTCCTATAAATGACTTAACTTCGGCTGGAAAGGGTTGAGTGGAAATTTTATTTTTCAGACTTTTTGAGAAAAATAAAAAAATAATGTAACTAAATTATTTTATTTTCATTCTCACATTGGAGTGGCGGATGGTGACATTGTGGGGCACTGATAGGGCAGAGATAATGCGTATCAATAAGGTTCATTAATGGATAATTAAACTTACAACATAACAACACATTAATGACGCAAAACAGTGACGTTGTATCTTAAATAAAACAGCATAACGATGCAATGTCGCATCATAATGGGAATGCTACTATATTCTCCTATTTATAATTCGACGTGCTAGAAAAATATGGATTAGAGAAATTAGAGGATTCTATGGTGAACCTCTGATGGACATTAACCCTAGCAAAGAATAAATAATGCTGGCGTGGCTTCATCTTCTTCATCACACATTTCAAATATTGGAGCTGAGAAGCGATGTCAATGTCTTAACCCTTTGAGGACAAACATGTGGCAAATAACTTCAAAGAGGTAGGGGTTTTTTATTCCTTATTAATCACCAAACATTTTTAAATGACTATGCATTCTTGCGGGAGGGTGACTTCTTTGGGGTTTTATTATCTAGGATTTAATTATCTTTGTTGATAAAATTATAATCCTCAGACCCCACTTATTTTTTAAAATTCTAACACAGAGGGCCCAAGACGACACGAAAAAAGGTCTGAGCCCCTCCGTTGCGAATGTTCATCGTGGCCAAACCATTGAATCGATGATAAGGAATTTCTAAGACCATCACGGTAAAGAGGACGATCCCCAGACAATACAGGTGAATGTATCACAAAGAACAAACCATCGATGCAGACCTAGTGGTCCACAGAAGAATTTGTCAGTGAAATAGCATCGGCAGTGGCATAGGCGACTTCCAGTGGTGGCACACAGTGGTAGTTGTAGGTGGGTGGTGGCGTTCCACAATGGTGCACCAGATGAAAAGTCATGGCTGAACCAGGTCACGATGCAGTAGGAGAAGCTGGAGGTTGGTCCAGTGATTGGAGGCGGCATACGCAGTCTCTTGACCATGTCAGAGGGATGTAGACACAACACCATGCCGCATCCGGATTGATGGGTTGTGGTCTCTTGACCTTAGTGCAGGAGGTGCCCCACTGCAATCGTTGGGGCGATGTTAGGGCACTGACACGGCTCTCGGCCTCATCCAGTGAGGTAGACTGCTCTGTATCATGAGGATCAAATAGGGCGTGAACCCCCCAGTGTGTTGGACCCACATTACGGGCCAAACCTACGGCTTATCGAGTCGGGCCCGACTTGGCCGAGTTGCTGAGAGACTCGGTCGGGTAGGCGTGCGGCCAACCGAGCGAGGTCCATCGATGCCTATTGGTCATGGCCCACTGGGCAAGCCAGACCAAACTGACCCCGACAAACACTAGTTCAGGTCGGTTCTATAATAATGAACGAGGGTATGTGGAACACCCGAACCGGGTTGGTCAAGTCGGTCTGACCGGGTCATACAGGGCCTCATCACAAGTAGTCACCTGGTTACTAAATTTCAATTATCTTGAAAACCATGCCTCTGATTGAAGGGAAGTTTGTGGTTTTGGGACCCCCTCTAAGAGAATTATATTTTATATTTCTTTTTGGTGACTTTTATGGACTCTTAGAAGCAGTGAATGGATTGGGGAGCGATTCTCCCAAGGGTGCTACATACGGAACCCTGTAGTTGTCAGAGACATGTAGACTGGTTGAGGATGGCCCAGTGGAAAGTGGATCTATGTGAAATAGTAAATCGAAGGTGGGGAGTGTCTCTATGTGACCCAACAAACCCATGGAACTCAATAGTAGGAGTACCTCATCTCGGAGAAGGTGGGAAGCGGATCTGGGTAACCTAGAAGGACCATGGTGGGGAGCGCCTCTATGTAACCCAACATATCCATGGTACTCATCGTAGATGTGTACCATATTATTTCAAGGATAGTGGGAAGTGGCTTTGTGTGACCTGGTTTACCCATTTTACTCGATAGAAGAGGATTTCTCCAACAGCTGAGGACTCCGATTTTTGTGACTGATGATGTTATTCTTACTACCCAAGAATAAACCTGGTGTGATCTTCCTTGTGTATTGTGCTTTATTTTGAGGAACTGTTTTGCGTTATTTCTTTGGGCTTTGGGGTCTCTACTGAGTATTGTGTTACTCACCACTACATGGTATTTTCCTACACGTCTTGTGTCTGGTGCAAGTAACTCACATTCCGACTGGGGTGCCCAAGGACTAGGAGGGGCCCAGTAGGACTGAGCAGAAATGACGTACTACTTCGGATTCATGTAGATTCACTACTCCCATGATCAGGCAGGGTTAACTATAGTTGTTCATCAGAGCTATTTTTGTAGATTATAGCTTTCAGTACTTTTTATTTGGTTTGTATTCTGGCCCACTTTCTTTCAGTTGTACTTGCACTCTGTTTTTTTAGTGGTATGTTGTTTCCCTTTTGTGAATTGGGACTTTTTTTGTGTTTGTGCGTATGGGTATCTAGGCTAATGCCTCCCACTTGCCGGTAGACATCGTCAGTGCTAGTCGCCAGCCCCTGGTCTTTGGGTGGTGGGCTTGGGGTACTCAGGGCACAGTCCCCATGGGACAGGTCGTGAAAAAGTGGTATCAGAGGGTGGTCGGTTCCCCCTCAAAGACCATGAGTCTGATGTTATGTTTTGGGAAATAGTGTTCAGTGTTGCAAGTTCTACTTTCAGATTAGAGGAGTCTAGTGTTGGTGCAGAGGCCGATGTATCCACAAACCAACACCTTGAATTCATTTTTCTGCTCAACACATGAAAACATAGGTTGCATAAGTGTCTCATTATTTTTTGAATAAGAGTCAGCTCACTAGGTATAACTATCTAAATGTGGTACATCTTGATGTATCTTAGGATGCTTCCATGTGGAGGACCAGTTAAGATCCAGATAAGAGGCCATGAGGATGGCTTGCCTAGCGACGAGGCATCCATTCCAGGACTAGTTATAGTGATGGACCCACTGGGTGGTGCACTAGTGCCATTACCACCTGATGGTCAGCAACAACTACCTACTGTTCTGGCAGAGGATGTTTGTAGGCCTAGTTCCCTACATGAGTTTCAGAGATAGAGACCTCTCAGGTACAGGGAAGAGACAAATCCTCAGTTAGCTGAGGACTGGATAGAGGTTGTGACGTGGGTCGTCTACTTAGTGAGGACACCGCCCGACCATAAGGAGATCTTAGCAGCAAGCCTTCTACCAGGATCAGTAGGTAGATGGTGGAGTTTGACCATCTAGACTCATGATGAGGCGACCCTCACTTGGGTTGGCTTTGAGAGGCTTTTCTGGGAGGAGTTTTTTCCAGTAACCTTTCACTATTTGTGCATCCAGGAGATGTTTTACCTACAGAAGGACAACATGACGGTGGCCGAATATTCGGCGAGGTTAACAAAGATTTCCCACAACCTCATATATTTGGTGTGATGACCTTTCTTTAGGGATCGAGCCTTTGAGTAGACTATGGTGGGGGATCAGGGCTTCGGTGATGTCTCTCAGTATCTCTACCCAAGCATGGGTACTGGAAAGATCCCTTCTGATGGAAATTTTCTAGGCGGAGTAAGTGCCCACTACTGAGCTAATAGCAGACCCCGAGCGGCAGAGTCTTCAGTAGGTAGCAGACAACAGACATGTGGGCCCAAAAAAGCTAATTCATTCAGAGGATGACCCCAGGACTCAGGTTCATTGGTGTGGGGATCCTTGTTCGGGGGGATTCGAGAGGGATATAGGCAGTGCTACGTGTGCGGTGGGAAGGAACACATTGAACTTGACTGCCTGACCCGCCATAAAGATGATAGGTAGACAATTGAGGAGTCGTCAAGGCGTCGACAATGGTTAGAGAGAGTATTTTAATAGGGTGGTAGATGTGGTAGGGGAGTTTCCTGGGTGATAGGTGGTGAGAAATGGTTTGAGATGTTACCACCACCACTCGCAGGTGGTCCACCCCCAACCTCAAGGAGCAGGTGGATAGTGGCGAGCTCAACTCTAGAATGTATAAGCTTATGACCATGACACTCTAGAGATGATATGAGGTATGATCTAAGTCTTCTATACCGTAGCTACAATACTTATAGGCATAGGTTCTAGTCACATTTTCTTTGCCACAAATCTTATTAGGAGTTCGAAGATTCTGGTGGAGTTGTTGGCTCAATCCTTAGAGTTAGACATTCCTATAGGAGAAGAATTGATGATTACAAACTGGTGTCGGCTATGTGATCTTACCCTAGGTGGTAAGATCTTCGGCTGGGATCTCCTAGTAGCATCTTTGAAGCCATGTGATGTTATTTTGTGTATGGGCTTGTTATCCACAGTATATGCCCAGATAGACTATTTTGGGCATACAATGCGGTGTTTTCGTGAAGATGGGACCATGTTTTCCTTCCCGGTGAGAAAGAAAACCTTCCAGTGCAGGATGAACTCTCTCGGTGGAGGGTGCAGTCGATCACCCACCAGATGGATACCCTCACCCTTGGTGTAGTGGAGGATAGGAGTCCAAGATTCCTTATAGTGGTGGACAAGTACGAGGACTTTTTTACTGATGTGGTTCCAAGTCTACCTCCTCGTAGAGAGGTAGACTTCGGTGTCGACCATTACCCCGAGATGACACCAATATCCACATCAACATATCAAATGGATCCCATATAGCTTCGCAAGATGAGGGTACAACTGGAGGACTTGTAGGATAAGGGATTTGTAAGGCCCATCTTTCACCATGGGTAGCCCTGATGCTTTTTTCCAAGATGGAAGTTGGGAGTTTTTGGTTGTGCGTGGACTTCCTACACCTAAACTTGGTGACACTGAAGAAAAAAATACCCACTACTTAGAATTGATGACCTATTTGACCAGCTGAGGGGAACGAAGAGGTTCTCAAAGATAGACCTCATATCAAGCTATCACCAGCTTGGGGTACAGGATGAGGATATACCAAAGACATAATTTAAGTGCTAGTATAGCCAATATGAGTTCCTGGTAATTCCTTTTGGAGTGTCAAATGCCCTAATAGTGTTCATGGGCCTTATGAACTGGATCTTCTAGCCCTACCTAGACCGGTTCATTGTGGTCTTCATCGATGACATCTTGGTGTATTCCACATTGGAGGGTCAGCACGTTACACCCCTACAGATAGTCTATGATACACTTCAAGAGCACCAGCTTTTTTTTCAATCTCTCAAAGTGTCGATTCTGGATACAGGAGGTCCACATTCTGGAAGCATCATCTCAGAGGCTAGATTTGTAGTATATCTGGAAAAAATAGAGGCAATTCTTGCTTGATAGTTTCCCATGAGCGTGACTGAGGTGCGGATCTTCTAGGGGTTGGCTGGTTTCTATCAGAGGTTCATGTCTGATTTTTCCAGGGTAGCAGCACTGTTATCAACATTGACATAGAAGGGAAAACCCATTGTGTGGACAGAAAATTCTAGCAGAGTTTTCTGGAGATGAGGTGGATACTGACTAGTTCCCCCATCTTGATATTACAAAAAGAGGGTGTTGGGTTTTTCTTTTACTGCGACACATCAGGGACTAGGTTCAGTTGTGTCCCAATGAAGAAGTAAGAGGGGATCACCTACGACTCAAAACAATTAAGGTAGCATGACCAGAAAAACATAACCAACAACTTGGCATTGGTAGTAGTGGACATTGCATTGAAGATGGGGCAACACTACTTGATTGGTGAGTAGTATATAGTTTACCCCATCCAAGAGAGTCTTTGGTGCATCTTCACCCATAAGGACCTCAACTTGAGACATCAGCGATGTATAGAGTTCTTCTAATACTATGAACTTGAGATAGTCTATACTCTTGGAAATTGGAATATGGTGGCAGACGCGCTCAGTATGAGGACTGGGTTGCAGCTATTGAGTGAGGCAACAAAGCAGTTAGCTGCAATGTAGGTATCCCTTGTGGATGATGGTGAGCTATTTACCTCTAGTCGATGGTTGTTACTCCCCCACTTATACAATGAGTCCAGGAGGCACAACTGGGGGATGTTTACTATAAGGCCGGATGTGATAAGATATCCTCAGGACGGGCTCCTAATGGATTTTTGATAGGTGGGGAGAATTTCAACTTTTTAAGAGGGTGCACCTTAGTACTAGTGGAATTGTGGGAGGAGGTGTTGAGGGAGTTCTATACGTCCCCTCTTGTGGTACATCCTATAGTGGAAAAGATGTTCCAATACCTCTGGTGTCATTACTGTTGGCTTGGGATAAAGAAGCCAGTGGCTGAGTTCATTTCACAATGCCTCATTTGTCTTCAAGTGAAGTCCAGTCACCAAGTTCCATCAAGCTTGACTCAGCCACTCAAGTTACCGGATTGGAAAAGAGATACTATCTCAATGTACTTCGTTACGGTGTTACCATGTATGTTTAGATATCAGGAATCTATTTGGGTGATCATTGAACAACTCACAAATTCAACTCACTTCCTACCCATCTAGGAGCAAGGAATGATAGAGGGATTGGGGACCCTCTACATCCTTGAGATAGTGTGGCTTCACAGGGTGCATGTGACTGCCAACTTAGATCATGACGCCCGCTTTAATTATCGATTGTGGATGGGATTATAGGAGGTGTTCAGGACATATCTATGCTTGAACAAAGCTTTTCATCCCTCGATGGATGGCCAGATGGAGCAGACCATACAAACCATGGAGGACATGATTCATGCTTGCTTCCTTGACTTTGGTCATGGTTGGGAGTACCGCCTGCCACTTGTGGAGTTTTCATAAAACAACATCTATCACTCCTCCATTAGCATGGCATTGTATGAGGCCTTTCACGGGATGCCTTTAAGATCACCTATATTCTAGAAAAAACCTAAGGTAGATAACACTCATGGGTCCATAGTTGGTACGGGATACAATTGAGAAGGTGCAGATCATCAAGGAGCTGATGTGGAAGGCACAGAGCAGGCATAAGTCTTATACCGACAGAAGACAGAGACCCTTGGAGTTCGAATAGGGAGATCATGTTTTCTGTCGGGTCTCACCACGATGAGGATTGCGGGGATTTGGCCAGGGTCTGAAGCTATCTCTGAGGTTCATAGGTCCTTTTTAGATCCTAAGTAGATATAGAAAGGGGCGTACTACATAACTCTTCCCCCACAGATTCATAGGGTTCGTTAGGTTTTCATAGTGTCATACCTAAGGAGGTACGTGCATGATCCATCAAACATCATCGACTGGGGTGAGATGGATATTGATGATGGGGTGATGCTTGCAGTGTTCCCAGCGGAGATATAGCATTAGAAGGAGTAGGTCCTATGCGGATGGTCGATTTTTCTAGTGCGCATCCGATGGTAGCACATTAATCTCTAAAGGATCACTTCACAGCATGAGGCTCAAATTCATTCTCAGTACCACCCATCTTTTTGTTTAGTTGTTTTTTGGATTTCAATGATGTGAATCTCTAAGGTGGGGAGAATGTAATGTATTGTAATTTCCATGAATTTCTTTATTTATATGGAATTCTTTCAAATCTGCCAAATTTGATGGCATGTAATTATGAGGTCCACAGAGCCTGAAATGGAATTTTAATCTTTTATTATGGTACGTTCAGTAAACAAGCGAGCGTGATTTTCTATCTTTTGAACGGATACTCGTATCTAAAATCTGAGGGCACCATTGAATTCAAAATGTCGGGATTCACCTTGAAATGACTAAACATTGGCCGGCAAGGACCGAGCGGGAATGTTATTTTTTGGACATTTTGAGAAAAATAATAAAATAATTATAATGAATTAATTTCTTTTCATTCTCACTAGGAGTGGTAGATGACAAAGGTGTGGGGCAGCAAAAGTGTTGCGACGATGAATATCAATGAGGCTAATTAAGGGGTTATTAAACATGCAGCGTAATGACACTTTAATGATGTGACCCAACGACAGTGTTTCTAAAATAAAACAGAGTAACGATGCTACATCGCATCATAATGGGAACACTATGATGTTCTCATATTTATAATTCAATGTACTAGAAAAATATGGATTAATTAAATTGGTAGATTCTCAGGTAAACCTCAAACAGACTTCCACCCCTACAATGAACAAAGAATTCTAGAGGAGACTTCATCTTCTCCATTATGCCTTTAGAAGATTGGATCCGAGAAGCGATGTCAACATCATAACCCCTAGAGGATTAATGTGAGAAATCGATCTTCAAATGGGTAGGGGTTTTTTATTTGTTGTTCTTCCCCGTCCACTTCTAAATGATTAATGCAAATTAACAAATGAACAAGTTAATCTACGGACCATGCATTCTTGCAGGAGGGGGACTTCTTGGGGGTTTCTTTTATCTGGGATTTCATTATCTTTGTTATTCAAATTAAAATTTCAAGACCTTCCTTGTTTTGTAAACATGTAATGCGGAGGTCTCGGGTAGACAAAAAAAGGCCCAAGCGCCACATTCATAGAAGTTCTTCGTGGACAAATATTCAAATCAATAGAAAGGCAGTTTTGATACCATCAAAATGGATAGGACGATGCTCGGAAAAAGCAGGCACAAGCAGCATGATGAACAGACCACTGGTGCTAAATTGGTGTTCCACAAAAAAATCTAACCATGCATTGATGTCAGAGGTGGCCCCAGTGATTTCCAGTTATGGCCCGTAGCGGCAGCCAAGAGTGGGAGGCAGTGCGCCACAATGGCACGCTGAATGAGAAGCCACTGTCAGACTGGGTCACAGCGCAGCAAGAGAATCCACCGGCCAAGCCGACTGCTGGAGGTGGTGGACATGGTCACTTGACCACCTCAAAGGGAAATGGACGTTGCACCAATCCACGTCCCACATGAAGGTCCACAGTCACTTGACTACGGTAAAGAAGATGACCCATGGGGTAATGACGAGGCATGAACGTGGCTCTCAGCATAATCAAGAGAGGCAGACCGGTCCACATCTTAAGGACCAAATGGGGCGTGAATCCCCCATTGGGCTGGACCTGCACAGCGGCCTAGGACATAGCCGCACCTAGAAGGTCGGACAAGCACCGGTGGGCTGAACATGTTCCCTCTTGGGGTCGGGCTGAACTCTAACATGTCGTCGGGCGACTCATCACGCTGGACCCTCGACCAACTGGGTCGGGCCCAACGAGGCCTATAGGGCCTGTCTCACTGGGTAGGCCGGACCAGACTGACCCCGAACAACACCAGGTCAGGTCGGGTCTGTTAGAATGAACTGGGGTTTTTGGAACCCCCGAGCCGGGTTGGTCAGGTCCGTCTGACCAGTTCGGACCAGGCACCATCGCAACCGGCCCCCTGGTTACTAAAATGCCTGTATCTTGCAATCAGTGTGTTTGATTGATGGGTTGTTTGCGATGATGGGAACTCCTCGAGGATTTGGATCTTTAGACATGCTTTTTGGTGACTTTTATGAATGACGAGAAGAATTTAATGGCTTGAGGAGTGGTTCTCCCAAGGGTTCTATGTATGAAACCCTGCGGTTGGTAGAAAACTGAAGACAACTCGACGATGGACCAGTGGGAAGCGGCTCTTTGTGACAATTAGGCACAAAGTGGGGACTAGCTCTATGTAACCCAGTATACCCATGGTACTTATCAGTGGATTTACCTCAATCCGGCCAAGGTGGGAAGCGGCTTTGTGGGACCCGTCAGGCCCACGGTACGGAGCCGCTCTGTGTGACCTTGTATATGCATGTAATAATTAGGGATGTGTACTATAGCAGATCAAGGTTATTGGGAAATGGAAATTTGTGACCTAGCCGTCCCACTGTACTCGATAGAGGATGAGTTCTCTGGTGGCCAACGAGTTAGATGTTTGTGACTAACGATGATTCAATTACTACCCCAGAATATGCATGGTGTGAGCTGCCTTGTGTTCCATGATTTATTTTGTGGAATTATTGTATGTTCTTTCTTTTTGTTTTGGAGTCTCTACTGAGAGATGTGTTACTCATCCATGCATGGGCTTCGCCCGAATGTGTTGTGTTTGGTGCGAAATACTGACACTTCGATAGGGGTGCTCAGGGAGACGGGACAGACAAACGCTGTGATGGTGGAATTGGTGTCCTAGGACTGGGCTGACAGGACATACTACTTCGACATCCAGTAACTACACTACTCTCAAGATCAGGTGGGGTTTATTGAATATGGCCATCATAGAACTTTTCATACTTTAAAGTTTTCAATATTTTTTCTTGGGTTTGTATTCTATCCCACATTCTTTGATTTGTACTTGTACTCAGCTTATTCAGTTGTATGTTGTTTTCCTTTTGTGAGTTGGGACTTGGTTGGGTGTGTGTGTGTGCATACAGGTACCCAAGATAATCCCTCCCACTTGTAAGTTGACACCATCGGTGCTAGTCTCCGTCCCCTGACTTTCAAGAGGTGGGCATGGGGTATTCACAGCATGAGCCCTGATGGACAGGTTGTGATAGTGCATGAGAGAATCCAAGGGTAGAATCCTTCTAATGTTTATCCATAGGTGATCATATTGACCTTTTAGCAATGACCCTCAATATATGGGTTATTTTGTGGTGAATCGAATGTATTTTATTATTTGTTCTTTATCACTCACTATTTGGTCTTGAATAAATATTTCCATCATTAGAATTATTGAGAGGTAGAAATATGAAGGAGTTTAAAGAGAATTAATTATGTATAAAAAATTATCTTTTCTCAATTACCTACACAGTAGCCATAACAGGATATTTGTAGAGGTAGGATTTAGGTTATAATATTATTTAATTGCATTCTATTCATTATAAAATATTAAAACATTTATAAACCCCATTCAAAGAAATACTAATTCAATTATTATTTTTTAGTGTGCACCATCTTCCATAAATGAAAAATAATACATATCAGATTGTTAATAATAATTTATCAACATATGTTGTCTTTGTCCATTAAAAATCCTCAGTATTTATTGAATACCTGAATAAATATTTAATTCATAAAAAAATATTTCATCCACATACTGGTGAATAATATTTATTAAAAATTCAACAAAATAAATAAATATATTTATATTCACATGTCGATGAGTAAGTATTTATTTAATTAATTCGATCAATATAACGTGAATTAAATTATTCCTTGGTCTTGAAAATAACATTAATTAAATTAATTAAATTAACAATATAATTTAATCTAGATAAATATAAACACTTAGTGACCCTCTATGATTATTTCACATTTTTATTAGTCTAAATTTTCTAAACTACAAGATTAGTGACTAAAAATAGGACAATACACCAACGAGAATGAACATAATATAACAACATTAAAAACTACATTTGAATTCTTACTGTTTAATATAATCTCTTTGTCACAATATCCTATAAAGAAGGATTCATGATGGTGTCATCATGCTCTATGATCGACAAAAAGTTCTTTCACTGTTGAAAATAGACACATTGATTTACCATAGCTATAGAATATTGGAGATGGTTATAATATAATCAATGTTATGTGACATCTAGTCCCATAGATATGGAAGTGATAAATACTTCCTCAAATCATCCACTAATGATAGGTTATTCATGACGCACCCAACATAACATAATTCCTGGCAACATATGGATTGATTCGTTTTTTCAGTAAATCTATGTGTGTGAGTCATTACATGCACCAATGATAATATTAATGTCTAAGGACCATTAAACACACTCCCATATAGGAGTATCCAATGAAACAAAAAAATAATATCCAATTCACATTTCTGGTTCTTTTCCCATGCTCTCATGTATTCAATATTACTAAGTTCAAACTTCATATAATGAAGCCTCATTCGCTTTCATGTAATCATGCCTAATGAGCTATATACAATGTGTTTAATCGCAATGGGTTATCCATCCATATTAATATATTAAGAATATTTTCATATAAATCCTTTTTTTCATTATAGTAGATAAATTCTATGACATTATCAATGTGACAATTAATCTAGGACATTATTACATTAAAGTAATTTATAATAATGAACAATATGTAATAATATGTTTGATTAATATACAATACAAAGAATATACATGTATGTAATGTAAAATTAGTTGGTCTAAGGACACCAAATCCAAAAAACTACTACTTTGACTAGTGAAAACTACCTATTACTTTTAGTTTTTTAGACCTCACATGTTAAAAATGTTACTAAAATGTAAAGTATTTAATCAATTGGTTAACCATGGTTTTTAAATGTGGTAATACTGCTCACTCTGACCTAACCTCTTTGAGAAAAATTCCTCAAGATATGATAATTTCAAAGTATACACTTCATCCACTAATGTGACATTAACACGTTTTTAGGATCCACCACAGTATTATTATCACAATAGAGTGTGATTTGATCTTTATTAATAGGTATCGTATTATGATCCCAGAATAAGTTGTTGTAAAGATCCCAAAACTAGTATCCTAAAGTCTTTGGTTAATTTACTACATTAGAAAAATATACAAGGAATCACATCTCAAAGGAATAAATTTTTTTGTAGTCTTGCTAAACAAGATACATACATGAAATTTGAATTTCAAAATAAAATACAAAAAAGTATTTTATTTTAACATCATTATTCCACTTATTATATCCCTACATTATCATTCATAAAATACATCTTGGTGTCTTGGGGAAAAATAAAACATAAGAAGGGGGTGAGCTTAAATACTTATTATGGGTAAGCATATAGTGAAATCTATGAGTAAATATAGCATAAAAATATTTACAGGTAAATAATATAAATAATATTAATTTAATCAACATTTTAAGAATAATATTATTTTAATAAATGATGATAAAATAATTCAATATAAATAATGATATAATAGTGAAACTTAACCTCAGATATTAAATTAATAAAATAATTACACTAACCTAAATCACTAATTACATAATTTTGTAACACATAATTTCGTACTTTTGAATTATCAATGTCTATGTGACCGATAGTTACTATCAAGATCTATCCTTTATAAAGTTACTATCAATATCAATTTTCAAGATAGTTTAAATATGTGGCTAGAAACCCATCTGATTTGGCCGACTATTTTGTATCATGATACTTTTTGATTCATTTAGGGGATTTTGTTGGCCCCTCCCTCCACATATTATGTCTAATTAATTCCCCACATGAAAAAATAAAACAACTAAATAATAATTCATTAAAAAAACAATAACTCTTCATATTGAAAAAAGAGTCATACAGAATATCAATATATCCTTAGTCAAACTAATCATAACCCATCCAAATAAATGAAATGAATGGTATCATTAGAGAAAATTATTAATATAATATTTAAAAATGATTTTGAAATTGAAAAAAATATTTTGTAGATATTATTGTAATATTTCATCTGAAAAAAAATTCCTTTTAATTTAGAAAATATTTTTAAAAATATAAAACTATGCATGTAACAATGAAATCATTTTATTTGAATATAAACTTGTAAACTTGTAAAGTTATATTTAAATAATTAAGGATACATGATTCAGGAAATTCAATTCATTCTGTATAAGATTAAAATTATTATTCATAAACTTTCATAAAAAAGTCATAAAATACATTATTTGAAAAACAATGGAAATTACATTTTAAAACATATCATAAAAACTAAAAAAGAGATAAAAATGTCTTTAAAAAAATAATTTTTAAATAGAAAAATCATATTTGAATTTTTGTTATGAAAAATTGACTGGGAAGAGAAATATACCTCAGTAGATACTTAAATTTAAAATATCTTGAATAATTATGAGATTGTGAAATAAACCCTTACCACTTTTTAATCAGTTTAATCATTTTCCGAGTGAAACTATAAAATTTTAAAAAAAACATTAGATTGCATGATAATAAATAAATTCATTATATAACATGTCAAAGGGGTGATATATACACATCCGAAAAGAATATGGCTTTGTAACATCAAAATATGACTCAATGAAAAAAAAATCAGTTGAAGTATACCTTAAAAGGATAATATCATTGAAGAGAGAATAAATAATACAAATTTATTATGTGTATCTACAATAAATACACATAAAAAGTGGAAATACAATATACTATAATTAAAAGTCACATCAAGGAAGTAGAAGTTTGTCCTAATGATTGAAAATTGAGTTAAAAAACCCCTTATATTAAACTTTCCTTCAACTGGAGATACTTTAACATCCAATATAGTGGTTTAAATCATGTTACTAATTATAAATATTATATATTTATATTTATGATATCATATATGATCCCCTTATATCATCTTATCACCATTTTTTAATAATATTTCATTATTACCATTGTTTTGGGTCCTACCTTATTCATTTTCTTATGCACGTTTTATAGTGTAAGTACCAATTTTTTTGTATATGATATATTTGCATAAAATCCATAATTATATTAACATTATATATATAATATTTATTTATTATATTTATTTTAATAATCATTCTTGAATAGTGGTCATAGAATATGAATCACGTCATTTTTTGGAGAGGGTTAGTTGTAAATACGTGTGAGTGGAGATATCCTAATAAAAACTCACTATATAAATATATATATATATTATATTTCTTAATTTATGATACAAAGAGAACATCAATAGGAATTAGTATAAAAAATAAACATTAATGTGTTGTTAAACATGAGTACCTCTTCTTTGATGAAATTTTTTTAGATCTCTTATTAGGGACACAAGGGTTTATCTTTCGAGAAAACTAGCACCTCCATATCTTGGATAAGGAACTTGGGTATTTTGAAGGGTTGGGTTTTTCTAACATATATTTCTGAAAATGGTGAACATTACTCTTTTAATGAGTTCCCAGTTATAATATAAGTGTGGGCACTTTTTGAATTTTAAAAGTATTAAAATTTAATATAACTATTTTAGAGTAAAATGAATCGAAATGTCTAATAAATGAAAATGGGAAGACATTTTCAACCATATATTATCATATTTTTTATATTTTAAAATTTTAATGATGTTTAAATAATTTAATAAAATTTTATATTTCAAAAATATCATTTGTTTCAATTTTAAAGCTATTCAATACAAAGTTGTTAATAAAATCAATACAACAAGATAGCATCGATGAAAGTATTTTAAAAAATAAATAATATATCATGGATATATATTAAATTTGTGGAGTCCATTAATTTTCTAAATTTATGTTTATTTCATTATTTTTAATATCATTTATTTGATTTTTTTCATTAATTAAATTATTACACCATTAGTGTTGTGCAATCATTTATTGTAATTGTTTCTTCACTAAAAATTAAAAATAAGTTACCATGATTAATATAATTCTTTTATATTTTAAAATAACATTTATATTCAAATATAACTTCTGGATAAAATCAAATGAAAATTTTTCTATTCATTAAAATCATGAATGTGACATCTCTAACTTTTCATTAAATAAAATATTATAAGGTTCAACATCACTTCCTAATAGAATCAATGGAAATATATCTAAACCATGAATACTTGAGGTTTAAACATTCTCATAAATACAATTTCGGGAATATTTAGGGTCATTTTCTCATCCGTATCAATTTATTTTTAATCTATAATACCTCATTTACCATTTATCATTTTAATAAATATTATTATGGGTCCTATTAATATTATCCAAAAATAAAATGTAACTATTTAATAACTTTTAAAATTACACATAAAAGAATTTCTTCCATTTCTTAAAATTAAAAAAAATTCCTAATTTAATTTAAAATTAATTCTGAAAAAAGAAACAAAAAACTGTTTTCCTAAAAAATGCATTTTTTGGCCCAAAGGTATACTAATACCAAAATAAGGAATAAATACGATTGAAAATAAATTAATTTTATTATATATACATAAAGATACCATAATTTATTTCTGTTCATATTTAATTCATAAAGTGTATTTTTAATATAAATAAAAATATATTTATATAAAAATAGGTATTATTCACTATTACCAAAAAAAACCACCCTAATATAATTTTAATATGATAATTTAAAAAATTACAATCTTTATATAAAATTGATGTCATATATTTTCTATAAATTAAATAAAATATTTAATCACAAAAATAAAGAAACCCATTTTTCGAAGAAAACCTATTTTTGAATAAAAATGACATTATTAAAATTAAATGATTATTAACATAGAAATAGATTATACATTAACAAAGAGTTGAAAAATTATATATTTCATAATGTGGTTAATATGATTAATTCCTACAATTTTTAGGGATAGTTTATAAGTATCAATAAGTAATATTTCATTTTCCGTTAAGCATGTTGTTGTGTGTAATATATGTTATCAAATAGATTAAATTTATTTCAAAAAAATACATATCGTAAAATATTTGGGTGTAACATTATACCCTCATTTAATAAATTAAATCCTCAAAAATAAAAATTCTTATTCAAAAATAAATGGTTGATATTCGAAAATAACTTTCTAGGAAACCCACATCGTAAATAGTGTTAATAAAATATCTTCTTAATAAGAGGGGATGGTAAATGCAAAGGTCTCCACAAAACCAGGATTCCAAATAATATATCAATAAATTGAATTGTGAATATGGGCATATAAGAGAAATATAACAATCATTTTTTGATGGATAGTCAAATAGAACATGTTCATTAAAAATTTTACCATAAAAAAACTATAAATTAGTGATTAGTTAAAATAAAATTTATATAATAGTAATACAGTTAAACAGATAACATTTTTGTTCAAAAATCATTTTCCTATATTTTAAGAATTCTTTTACTATCTAGATAAATCAAAAAATAAAATAAACAAACATTATTTCCTACCGTTTCATAAGAATAATATCATCTTTTTTGTGTGATTCAATCTATCTCAGCTTTATTTAGTACACCAAGAGACATATATTGATGATGGATTTTAATTCTTGGACAACTTTTATTGAATCAAAGGATCCATAATTCATTCGTTTATCCTGTAAATATTTACTAAAACTAAAATGGTTATAAATGGTTATACAATATAATCAATCTTACTTTAACCTCAAAAAATAATAACTCTGGTTAGACATAATCCATTATATAAGTAGATATCCTTAAGACTCATCCAAAATACATGAATCCAAATTATATGTCTAAAATTTTTGGAGAATGGTCACTAAATATCCAAAATCAAATAAATATTGTATTCCCTATACAAAATAATGTAGATCATATTTTATCATACCAAGTATATGAATACCTTTAATTCTTTAAAACCTTAATGAAAACATTTATTCTTAAAAAATAAAATATTAGGTAGTTGAATATATTCCTTAATTATAAAAAAATAAAAAATCCATGAATGATAACATAAATCATCAAATTAAAAACAAATTTCATGGTAACCCATAGTATACCATAATCATTTCATTTTCATTAGGAAAATAATTGTAGTTGTCTTCCCAAAATCATGCATCTTCCAAAAGATCAACTCGCTACATAATCACTTCCCCTTTTTATAGGTGTTATCCATCAAATGCTTCCAAATCCTTATAGAATATGTACAATATTACAATAATTATATATATCAGGATTTTTATGAAAATAATATTATTGATAAAATTATTTTAAAAAATAATTATTTAATTAGAAAAAACTACTATATTCATTCCACTACATTAGTATCAATAGTGTAAGATTGGCCTTGATCCCCTAAATTATTTTGTGGTATATTCCCTTGAAACTCTGGAAATTAATTTCCATAGTACCCAAACTCCCTAAAATTTAGACATTGAATAGAAATTTTTTATTTCTTCTCTTTTCATTATTTACCATGTTTACCCTTATCTCCACACTTATAATGGACTCCCAATCCATTCAATCATTTCCCAAGATTATTATTTAAAAAATTATCACCTGTAGGGAAATACCTCTTTTCCTTCTCCCCTTTATCTATTTTTTTCTCCTCCATTCTCTTCTTCTATTGTTTTAATTCATAAAAATAATAATTTATAACACTTTATTTATCTCTGTATCAAAGGATACTATATCTTCATATGATTATAATGTTTTGGAGACTATTTCACTTCAAAAGGATAGTTTAATCTCATCAATGATACAAAAAATCTTAATATTTGGAATACTTACATTGTCTGAAGCATACCGTTATAATCTCATGAAGTTGTCTTCATACTAAGATTAATTTTCTTCCTCATGTTTTCTTAGGAAAAATAATATTCTCTCCATATTTACTGAATTTTTATCAGGGAAGTATTTTTTAAAGAAAGGTTCATTAAAAAAATTCATTACATGGTTATTTTAACTTATGAATTAATAGTGTTTTGAATCAATGACCATCATAGATTTGTATACCTTGAGAGATGAAAAATATACATGGTCAAATTTTCCCTTTAATTATTTACCATGTTGAGAAATATATTCTCTAAATAATTTAACCATTTCTCAACAAAAAATGGATTCATGGTTGTATTTAATGATGGATGATTCTGATGAAAAAAGTGATCTAGCATCATTACACCATCCTAGGGATTAGTATGATAATCCATAAATTCAAGGATACTTCTCGTAACCCAAGTCACCTATCACAATGTAGATATAATTTTCCCAGATCTAGTTGTATCTACCTCTCTAACATAATCATCATTCCCCAGTGGAAAATCCCAACATGTATTGATACAATTTTCATTCCTTCCACAATGTGATATTTCTAAAAAATTATACACTAAATAAGATCATAACATTATGAAACATAATGTATAATCCCAAAACTAGGGAAAAACATAACATAAATTTAAAATTTATGTATAACTAATATCTAAATCACAATATTTGATTAGTTGGGTATATTTTCAAATACATTCATAGGGTTTTTTCTTTTATCTATGTTTTACTAAATATAGTTACCATGGTTTATACTAAAATCATCTCATACCAACTATATGGACCCCAAATCAAGTAGTGCTGAGTCATTTGTTACATTAATACATTGACATAAGATACAAGGAATTGTATCCTAAATAAATTAATAGTTTATTATCCTTCATAAACTAAATATATATTTGAAATTCAAATTTAATTTCAATCGTAAAATTAAAAATGTGCTTTCTTTGAGAATACCATTAATCCCTGTACAATATCCTTGCAAAATCAGTCATAAAAAACTTCCTGGTATCCAAGGTAAAAATAAATCATAAGAATAGAGTTATCTTAAATGCTCGATAATGGTAAGAGTACAATGAAAGATATGAGTAAATAAGTCATAATAAATATGTCACAATAAATGAAAAAACAAATTTAATTAATAAGAACATCACAAAATGGTAGGAATAAATGATGATAAAATAATTCCATATATATAAGAACATGACATTGAAACATAACCTTGGATATTCTAAAAATAGAGTAATCACATGGATATCAAAAACAAATTTCATAATTATGGAATAAATAATTTAGGATGTATGAACTATCAAGATCTATCGTCCATATTGTTACTATCAAGATCTATCCTCAAGACAGTTACTATCAAGATCAATCCTCAAGACAGTTTAAAATTGTGGGTAGAACACCACTTGATTTGGCCAAATGATTTTTCTCACGAGATCTATCAGTGCATTGAAAGGCATTAGTGGTCCCCTATAGTCACATACTGAGTTCAATTCATTCCGTAGATTAATAAATAAAACATTTGAATCAATATTCCTTAACATAATGAATAATTTCCTATTTTAAAAGAACTAGTCATTGGGAATATCAATGCATCCCCAATCAAACTAACCATAAATCATCCAAAAACATTGATTAATGTTTTATTTAGATTACATCATCAATATAAAATTTAACAAAATATTTTTACGTATATTAAAACAATTTAATGTTATTATGGGAATATTTCATGAGGAAAATAGCATTTTTATTTTAAAAATAATTTTTAAATTATTATTATAGTGCAGATAATAAAGAAATAATTTTCTTCAAAAATAACCACCTAAAAATATAATGTAATAATAAAATCATTAAGTTGACATAATGGTGGGAAATTACATTCATTCTATATAATTTGAAGAAACATTATTTTCATAATTTTTTATGAAAATTCATAGAGTGCTTTGTTTGAAAAATGAAGGAAATTTTTATTTTTTAAAAAAAATTATAAAAATTTAAAAAGGGATAAATATTTTCAATTAAAAAACATTTAGTAATATTAAAGTCATTTTTATAAAAAAAATTAGAAAACATGTACATGGAAAATAAATATTCCTCAGTTGAGATTTAATCTTAAAAAGTCTCGAATAATGATGATATTGTGAAATAAACCCTTTCTACTTTGTAATCAGTTGAATAATACTCCTTATGAAAAAATAATTTTTTAAAAAATATTGTAAATAGAATAAATAAATTAATTATATAACATGTCAAAGTGGCGATATGTACACCTGAGAAAATAATATTGATGCATAACATCAAAATATGACTCAATGAAAGAAAATTAAGATAAATTCCCTTAAAATATCATATTAATGAATTGAACATTAATAAATTGAATCTATTATGTGTATCCATTATTAATTCACATGAAAAATATTAAATACAATATAATATAATCAAATGTCACATCAATTAAGTATAATTTTAACAGAATGATTAGAAATTACATTAAGACACCCGTTACTTTTCTGTTTCTTTTAATTGATCATTCTTTAACTACCTTAATAGTGGGTAAAAAATGTTATATATTTTTAAAAAAACTATTAATATTTATTATATCATATATTTTCCTATAATAACATCTTATCTCCCATTTTTGTTAATATTTCTTAATTACTTTTGTTTTGGGTGTCAAAAGCTCCATTTTCCTATGCATGTTTTGTCATGTACGTTTTAGTTATTATGTATAAAATATAGTTATACAATATCCAAATTTATATTAAAGTCAAATATATAATATTTATTTATTATATATATATTTTTAATCATTATTGAACGTTGTATATAGAAAATGAAATGCATCACTTCCTAGAGATTATAAACCATATGTACGCACGTGTGATGATATCATTTCAAAATGGTTGGAAGGACGAAAAAGTAGATGATATATAAATTTTTCAAAATAAGTATATTTTCATAATTATCATATATATATATACTATTTACATCATTATAACCATCCAGGTAAATTGGTCAGGTAAAAATGAATTTCATAGCTATGTGGAGAAGGTAAGCAGTACATATGCATGTGTGTTGCTTTCATTTTTAATAGAATAGATAAAGGAATAATATTATTGTTTCATACTCCTAATAATACCTCAGTATATATATGATACTATAGTAATTATTTTAAAGTGTAAAGAAGGCATTTAGGGGGGACTATAAGAGGAAATAAACCTGAAATCATTGGTAATGGTGATTCTTCTTCTTCGATGAACTTCCTTTAGATCTCCTATTAGAGACACTAGGGTTGGTGCTTTGAGAAGACCAAAATCACTAGAACATGTATGAGAATGTTGGGAAGATAAATGGAAATATAATATTCAATATATATGGCTCATGTTATTGTGGATAACTAAATTAATGGATGGACTTTTACAAAATAAGTGAGGGGAACTTTTTTAATTTTTCAAAATATTAAAATATAATAAGACTATTATAGAGAAAAATGAATAAATTTTACTATATATTCATATTTTATTAGTAATTCAACAACATATTATTCTCTTTTTGATTTATTAATATTTTTATGATTTTTAAATAATATAATAAAATCTTATATTCCTAAAATCTAATTATTGTTCTTTTTGACACTATTCATTACATTGACTTTAATAAAAATCATACACTAAGATAACCTTAAACAATATATTTTAATACATAAATAATATATCAAGGTCATATATAATGTTATTGGGTGACATTAATTATCTAAAATTAAATTTCATTTAATATTATTAATATCGTTTATTTTATTTTTTCCATTAATTAAATAATTACTACAATGTGTTGTAAAAGAATTTTTAGTAATTATTCATTAAATAAAAATATAAATATATTACCATGATGAATATATTTCTTTTATATTTAAAAATAAAATTTATTTCCAAATATATATTTTCGATAACACAATATTAAAAAGGTTATAGTTATTAAAATCATGATTGTGACATAATTGACTATTTTTTAAGTAAAATATTATAATGGTCATAATTAATTACTAATAGAACAATTTAGTCATATACTAGAACCTTGAATAAATATGGATGAAAATTACTCATATAATAAAATTTTCCCATGTTTTATGGTCATTTCTTATCCTTATCATTCTATTTTTTAACTATATTTCCCAAGTAACCTTTTACCATGGTCACTAAAATTACCAAGGGTACTATTCATGTTTGAAAAAAATAAAGGGGACCTATTTACTAAATATGGACATTAATAATCCAAATTCAGAATCCATTTTTCAAAATTAAAAACACATAACTCTCAAAAGTTAATTTAAATTTAATCCAGAAAAATACAATGAAAAAATGTTTTCTGGAAAAATACATTTTTTAGGTCCGAAAAATGTACATAATCCAAAATAATGGATAAGAATGATTAAAATTAAATTAATTATATTATATAATTAAGTATAAATTATGTTACTATGATATCTAATTAAAATATTAAAGTGTATTATTAATATATATTCTGTTATTGTTTTATAAAACAGTATTTTGTATTATTCACAGAAAAATCATTCTTTTCTAAAAAACACAAAACATTCACCTAATGATAATTATAATGTGATTATTTAAAAAATAATAGTATTTTTATAAAATAATATTAATTTATGTTCCAAAAAAATTATAATATTTACTCATAAAAATAATAAAACCCATTTTGTGAAGAAAACATATTTTTGAAGAATAAAATGACTTCACTAAAAATTAAGTTCACATACATGAATAATTAATTTATACAATAAAAATGAGTTGATATTTATATGTTTTATAGTGTGATTAATAATATTCATTCATATAATTTTATTTCATAGGTTATAAATGTCACTTCATAATAATTCATTGTTCATTAACATTGTTTTTCTGTGTTATGTAAGCTATAAAAAAGATTAAATTTATTTAAAAATAGACATACCATAAAATATTGGGGTGTTAGATATAATTATCAATAAAACATCCTTTGCTTCCCTAGAATCTGAAATGTACTTGGACTCCTCTGTAGAATCTACAACAATAGGTTACTTTAAGTTATACAAGCTCACTAAACCTCCATTCAAAGTAGAGATAAATCCCAATTGTGACTACATTTCATCTTTATATATTTCGAAACTAGAATCTACATAAATTATGTTTAATATTTACTCATGTACTCTGTATACCAGGAACATATCCTTAGTATTCCTCGTATGCCTAAGGATATTATTTAATTCCAACCAAAGGTGGCCACCTCGATCAGCTTAATATCTTTGTACTGCACTCAATACACAGGATACATCTGGCCTAATACATGTCATAGCATATTTGAATAACCCAATCACATATGAATTTAGAATTCATGTGATTTGTTCTATCTTTAGGTGTCTGAGGAAACATTTTCTATGAAATATTAATGTCTAAGGACATTTAAAACAATCACTGCATGGATTTTCCATATTAAATCTCTTCTATTTCTTGTTAATATATCTATATTGACATAGGATGAGTAGTCGTTTAGATATATCATGATGGATTTTAATACCAAGAATATCTAGTATCTCACCGATATTATTCATAGATTAAATTTTAATCAAAAAATAATTAAGAGACTATATGTACAATATTTTGATTCTAATATGTAATATGTCAATGAAATATACTATTAATAAAATGACCTCACTCCCACTTATCCATTTATAAATACATGGTTTGGATTTATTCTTTATAAAAAAACATTGTTATGGCCACTTTAAAAATAATTTCCCATGACCGTGATTCTTCTTTTAATCTATAAATTGATCTTTTCAACTTACATACCATATTAGAATCCTTTGGACCCAAAAACCCTTCAGGTAGTATCATATTGACATCTTCATGAAGTTACCTAATAAGGAAGGATTTTTTTACATTTATTTTCCAAATATCATAATCATGGAGGGTTGAAAACAAAATTAGAACTCGTGTTGTTTTTAACATTAAAATTAGTAAAAATTATTCATCGTAGTCAAATACTTCGGTGTTTTTATGCCTTATGAAATCAATCACACCTTATAGGTACTCACTTTTATTTTTATATCCAGTTTCATCTTGAATACCCTTTTTCAACCAATGGAATTTAAATCTACTAGAGGGTTTACTAAAATCTGCATTATTTTCGTACATGGAATCTATTTCAACATTCACAAATTCCTGACACTTGGATACAAATTTTATACTTACTTATTCCTTATAGGTTATAGGATCATTATTATCAACTAATAATGAGTTTCTATCCTTTATGACTAGACAATCATAGTGTTCTGTAGATCTGACCTCCCTTTTACACCTACATAATACATTTTCATTTAGAACAATTTGTTCTTCCATGTGGATTTCTGGAATCCGTTCCAATACCCACTCTTATGTTCCGTAATCCTCAAGTTCATGGGATTTTATTTTACTCCCACTATATCTTTTAGATATATGCTCCATATCCAAGAATATGGAATGTATTTCCACTATAAGATTTTTTTATGAGAGGGTCATATAGGTAATATCCCCATGTTTCCTCGGTGTACCATATAAAAGAACACATTATGCCAAGAGGTGCAATTTTGTTAAATTAATAGGGGTTAACAAATTCTTCACCTCCCCACTTTTGTAAACATGATATCATGGTTTTTCTTACAATTCAAAATTTATATGGAACATAATTTATTAATCTAGTTGGTATTCTGTTGATTATATGTTTCATTGTTTTCAACATGTATCCCCAATGCGATAATCAAAAATGTGCATGACTCATCATTGATCTCACCATCTACAATAAGTTTTTGTTACTCCTTAAACTTATATCATTCCATTGAGATTTATAAGGAGGATTTAGTTGAAATAAAATACCAAACTCCCATAAATAATCTTTGAAGTCTTGACTGATATATTCTCTACCCAGATTCAAGAAGAGTTTCCTACTCTTATTATAAAGCGGTTTCTCAGCTTCATTCTTACATACATTAATTTTTTTGATGGAATTTTAATTTTAGCTCATTATTTAGACATATCCAAACTAATAAAATCATCAGTCAAAGTTATGAAGTATGATAATCCACCCATTTCTGAAATTGGAAAGAGTCTAAACACATCTGTATAAGCTATTCTTGAAAAAAATGGGTCCTTTCACATTTCCCCTAAATGGGGATTTGATCATTTTCCCATACAAACTTGCATGACATACACCAAGTGGTTTTTGTTTCAAAACAATATAAATACCTCTCTTGATCTAATTTATTTAAGCAATTTTTATTTGCATGACCAAGCTAGTAATACCAAAGCATGGTGTGGTATGATTATTTTGAGGTTGTTTAGTTATCAACATCCATTACAAGGTTTTGGTAGTACAACATATAATAAATATTATTTAAAAGTTTCTTACCACAACAAATTATATCTTTATAAAAGAAGAAAAAATTATTTATAGATTTGAAAAAAAAACAATTTTTATTTAGTATGTATACTAACATTATCTTTTGGTAAGGATGGAACATAATAAAAACCTTTAAAAACTAATTTAATTATTCTGAATCTATATGTTTTCAGTATTTGAATATATAAGTGAGCACAAAAAGCTGTATCTAAATCCAAATTTATAAAATAGATCAATTTCACTTGACAAAAAATACACCTAAATATTCTCCTTACTTCTTTGGTTGGGTGTTGATGTTCTTCCAGTGTCTCTTCGTGCCACATGAGAAACAAATAACATCAAATTCCTTTTCCCTTGATCTTCTTCTTCTTGGAAGGGAGTTTCAAAATAGCCTTATACATAGGGATTTTTTTTGTTCTTCTTGTCCCCCATAAGTACTAAATCATTTTCATGCTTTGTATTCTTATCCACTTGGTGAGAAAGAATAAGAAGATCGAGTATATACTTTTTAATATTTTTTATATCAGAATTTACAATAAAACTAGAGAAGCATTGAGTGATTGATGAAAGAATGAGATCATTTACCAGTTTGTTATTGAGTTTAAACCCTAGAACCTATAAGAGGTCAATTTAGAAAATGCTCTTGAATACATGTTTTCCAACTGGGGAACCCTCCACAATCATATTCTAAAATATCAATTTGGAAATCTCAAACTGCTCTTATTAATCTCTATACATATATAGGCCATGGAGATGCTCCATCATGCTATATATATATATATCCATGTTTTCAGGATCTTCATGACCTAACATAGAATACTTGAAGGAATCAACATTTAATTTCATTAGTATATTTCATATTTTTCTCATAGACTATCAAATATTCATCACTCGCCTCCTTGGAGAGAGGATCGATTAGTGAGAATTATAATATGTATGATTTCATTTGTGGAAAAAAAAGATAAAGGTGTCTATACTATTATTGTACATCACTATAAATTAAGATATGTCTGTTCTAAAAAAGGGATCACAGGGAAAGTGTGGGTTAGAAGCATGATATGTTTTCCCACAATTTAAAAGAGAATATTTTTATAACCTTTCTAGATTATAAATTATGTGAGGTAAAATAAAATAATTGTTTTTATTAAATATATCATTATTTTATCAAGTCCAAATATCCCTGAACATTGAACTCAGAATGTCTAGTTTCTAGGATACTCTAGTTTAAATTATCCATATTCCCTTTAGCACAACACTAAAAAGTGTTGGGCACACTACTTGACGGTATTTCGATTGGTAGATATTTTCCAACTGCATGCTTCCAACTCTTTGATCCATTGAGTTGACAACCCAATCCTAAAATCCTAACATGGATTTCTTCAACACATGACATTAATTTGAAGAAATTCTATAAAGGGATAATCCCTAAAAAGTAAAATGATTAATTCTATTACAAAACTTTATAATAACTCTAATTATTAAACGTAAGTTTCCCAAAAGGGTTTCAAACCCTTAGATATATTGGTTTCATTCCTAATAAAATAATGGAAGGCCAAGTAGGGATTAATATTTATTTTAAGGTATTTAAATTTATTATTCATAATTTTTAACATCTATTATCCTATACATCTTTTATTAATATTAAGTATATTTTACATAACTAATTAACACTGTTGGATAAAAAATTTATGCATAATTCATTTATTTAAATTTTGTATTTTAACATTAATTCATTTATTTATGTGATTGTGGACTTACATATGAAAAATAAATAAAAGATATATATAAATAATTTATTAAATTAAATAACCCAATCATGAGCATATCTAAGGGATGATTTAATGAGAGAACATTAAATTAACCTATAACTTCGGGGGTGATTCCATTTTCTGGTCTTGGCCGAAGTTACATCCTTCAACCTGTAAACAAAAGTATCACCGAGTTGGCATCATTATGGTTCTGTCTTGAACTAAATCCATGTCCATTGCGATTATTCATTATTTACAAGTGTTTATTACTTGCACATATTTGAGGGTAATTGAATGATTGCTTAAAAAAGATTACCTAAATATCCTTCTATACACAGGTCCCAAATAATAATAGAGAGATGGATGACTGGAAGGCCATCATTGAATTTAATATTAAATAATTGAAAACCCATTTGATAAATTAAATTAAATAAATTCTGACACATACCTAGGTCTTGATAAAGATCTTGATTTTTCATACATAAAAAATATATAAAAGTTACTCTCTAGAATTAATTTCTTTATTTGTTATTTATTACTAGTATGAAGATGATTGCATTAAATTATTAATTAATTAATTAATTAAACCCATTTAATCTAAGTGATCATCTGAACTTAATTGGAGATACCAATTGATTATGGAATCTATGGAAAATAAATGTAAGAACCAATAACGAAATTTTTATTAAAATAAATTAATTGATCATTTAAAATTATTTAAAACCATTATTAAATTTTCAAACACTCGTTGGTGTGCCAGTGAATAAAATAAGGTTTTAATGCTGAAATATTTCATTTGATGTAACTTTGAATTATGACCCATAATGGGAGACTACACAACACATTCAGAATATCTGCATGTCAGGTATCTAAGTTTCCATGTATTCATAGTATAGTCATGGGTATGTAGTGTGTACCTTAGAAAGACTACATCGCATGTATAGACTTGCCACACATTGTGTGTTTCCCTTATATGTGTTTGAGATAGACAACTTGGTCTTTTTTTTGTTCTTCAGATCCATGAATTGATAAACAACATTCCATGTACACCAAATACATTCCACATATATCATAAATACTTCAATTTTTCAGTCTAACACGGTTTAACCATGTTTAATTACTATATGAATTCAACGATTTATGATGCTTACCCATGTAAACTACACGAAGTGTAAACTGATACATGTTGTGTAATCCGACAACTAATGTACCTTCCTGGCTAGGTCTACACATGGTTTGAAAAAAGGATCTAAATGTGGTAACTATGTGGCACATCGAATATCCCTTGATATAGCTAGATGCAATTCACTATAGTAAAAAGATTGTACCTTTTAGTACATGCAGTGTTACCTTGTCTTACTGGAAACAAAATTGGAAGTTCCCCACAGCATATATGATCACTATTCATCAATTCTTAGACCTTTAATCAAATAAAATATTGAATCAAGATGATTAATATGCCTAAGAATATTAATTCAAAACATATTAAAAATTTAACAGATTGAAATGAAAATCTAACCCCAATTTTGTATAGATAAACAATACATTAAATAATTAAAAATTTAAATGGGACCCCTCAGATACCACTTTATGGTTCTGAACACAGCGAAAGCGCATATTAAAATATTGGATAATTAAAATTTCATTTAGTTTTAATTTCTAGGAAAAAAATTTATGATCTTTCATGTTATATTTATAAATAATTTATTTAGATTGGTGGAAATCATTAACCACCTCTAGGGTTTCTTTTTAAATATCCATTCTTTATTATCTGAAAATACCAATTCAAATTTCCTTCATTGTGCTTGTGAGGATCCAATGGTAGAATCCCTCTCGTGGTGATCCACATATGATCTTAATGATCTATGAGCAACAACACTCGATCTTTGGGGGATAGAAAGGTGAATCAAATATCTTACGTTGTTGATTATTGATCAATCATTCTTTAGTCTTGAATAAATACCTCAAACATTCTCATTATTTACTAAGAGAGAGATATGGAGGAGTTGATGTAGAATTAATCTTGGTAAACAATTTTCTCTTTTTTCAATTACCTTCACAATCACCATAACAAGCTATTTATAGAGGTTGGGTTTAGGATAAAATATATTTTTATTTAATATATGCCCTTAAAAAAGTATTAACAACTTTAATAAACCTCTTTCCATAAAATAATAATATATTTATTGTTTTTTGGTGTGGCCATCTTGCACAAAGGATAAAAAATATTTATCATATTGTAAATAATTATTTATCACTGGATGCTTTCTTGTTCCATTAAAACTCATAAATATTAATTTTATAGGAGAATAAATATTTTATTAATAAATAAATATTTCATTCACATACGAGAGAAGAAATATTTATTAAATATTTATTAATATATATTTATATATATTTATTCAAATTCATGTGAATAAATATTTATTTAATTTATGCAATCAATATAACATGAATATAATTATTCCTCAGTCTTTAGAATAATTTTTATCACACTAATTAAATTAAAAATTATAATTTATTCATGATCAATGAAAATACTTAGTGTGTGACCCTATAGGATTCTATCCTATTGGCATTGGGTGGGTTTAGATAAAGCCCAAGATTAATTTCTAGAAAAGGATAAAGGAGACCAATAGAAAGAAATTAATTTCACAACATTGAAAACGATATATGAAGGATCACTATGTAATATAATCCATTTGTCACAATATCTCATGAAGCACATTACATGATGGTGTCATCAACCATTACGCTAGTTATGCATTTTTTATTATCTAAATTAAACATGTTGATGTGGTCATGCAATTTAGGTGATGATTATATACCAATCAAAGGGTCGGGATAACAACTCTCATAAATATGGAAGGGAAATTCATTCCTCAACTTATCCATTAGTGTAATTTCAAACAAGGTGTTTGCAACATACCCTTCTTCCCACTAAAATATGGTGTGGTAGTTTTATTCTACAAATATTATTTTATGAGTCAGGACTTGCACCAATGAAAATCTTAAATTCTAATGACTATTAGGAATGCCCACAAATAAGAATACCTTACTAAGTACTCAGGGGGACTTATATTGTGTTTAAAATATTGGTAACATTAAAATTAAGGGTGGCCTTCTTCGTATATCTAAAAGAGATTACACTTTTAACCCTTACGCTCAAAGGATAACCATGGCTCAAATTTGTATTGGATTCCATGGAAATATTTGGAATTTATGGAACTTGAAGATTTTGAATAATATCACCTTCTATATTGGTTTCCCCCAAAATATAAATCAATGAACATTAAATTGAGAGTTAGGAATCTATGAATGAGTTATGGTTGAAGAAAAGTTAGACTCAAAACATACACAAGACATTATTTTCAATGATAAGAACTAATGAAGGTAGTTTAAGATACAATATGAACACAAGACTCCCTTTTTTGAATTACGCATGATCATCGTACATTCTATCTTGAACTGTAGAGTGGTGAAAAATAATGTCACCCAACCTAATGATAAAAAATGGATATAAGTCAAGATGAATAATAAATAAAAAGGACCTATCCTGGATATACCTGAACCTTCCAAAAGAAAAAAATAAAAGATGGTTTAAAAATTCAAGTGAACCAACCCATCAAAGGTTGACTCGAGAAAATCAAGGGATAACTTGGTTGGAGATAAATATGATTCTATTGATGAACAATACATCATTAATTAAATTGAGATACTTTTCATTAATATCATAAATCAACCTAAATGGTATATTATTACATAGGGAAGGGAAATCCTACATTCTGGTTCTCCTAATGGGGAAAATATCTCTCCATCACTAAATGAAATTGGATGCTTGGATTTGGTTACTATGGTTTCTCAATCAAGTGACGAAGAGGGAACACATATAGTCCTTAATCCCTCAGATGTGTTCCAAAACAACAAACATCCAGATTCCAATACCAATGAAAATGAACTTGGGATATTACAGCCCCTAGTAAGGCAGACTGATAATCTTGTGGGCCTCTTACCCTCAGAAGGTTCTATGGGAAAAAACGTGCATAATGCTGAGACACTACATCCTTATACTTCGACTAATTCTTCTTGCTTTTTTATCAGTACACTAGATGCATATCAAATCGTACAACATCCCTCTATTCCACCACCACTAAATATAGTGTTTGATATCACTAAAAGGGTAGGGGCACAAACTCCTCACCGAATGTAGTAGATAATTTCCCTCTAAATGCATTGTATGATCCTAATGATAAGTTAGGGTCTCTAATTTATCATTGAATTCAGTAGAATATCATAATGCAATATAAGGGAATACAATATCCTATTAATATTAGCAAAATCAAGGATCATATTACTTGAAATGCCTAACCAGGAAATGGCTACAACATTCACCACTCATCACTTGAAATATACAACACTTATTTCGATTATGCCATTCAAAATATTGGGCATGATGTAATGTCCACCACTGATACATGGGAAGTTACTCCCAATACCCTTCCTCATGTTACTTCTATGGTTAAATAAGGATATGTTACTAAAAATTCTAAACCCAGTAGGACTAAAATAGGTTGAAGATCATCTAGGGGGAAGAGATCCCTGAACAAAAAAGGAGATTCCAACCCCAATAAAAAGTTTAAATGAATATATTATTTTTGAATTGTCAAGGTATTTATAACTCTAACATGGTTTATACGTGAAAAATATTTATCAATACTCATAGACCCAAAAAATTTGTTGTTTCTGAGCTTAAAATAACTTTTCACTGGAATTTTCTCACTTGAAACATAGTGGGTATTTTTATCTTGCGGCTAGAATTAGATATACTTCTGTTGAATCTCTCAGGATATTTTCTCATACTTTTTTTCATAATGTTAGTGTTTATAATATTTCTAACCATGTTTTAAATTATGAAATATCCTATTTGAACTACAATATTTTTTTTCTCTTTCGTATATTCTAAGAATAAGTATCCAAATAGAAGACATATTTTTCATGATCTTTCCATTTTTGGAAATAATATTCATGAATCATGGATTTTGGTTGGGTACATTAACACCATTCTTAGTCCAAGTGAAAAATGGGACATGCCCACACCACTATCTCATATATAGAATTAAAAATATCAATTTAAGATAAAAATGATATAAATCAACCTTTTAGGGGAAAATAAACTTGGTACACAAAGGACTTTAATCAGTTGGATTCTCCAAAAATGGATATGTATTTCACTAATGGAAAATCCCAGAAAAAATGAGATATCATCTCTATAATGACTCTCCCAAACCATAATTATGTCTATAATATGGTCATGGTCACACTCTCTATTAGAAAATACAAGCATGATCTTCCTTTAAGATTAAATAATGCTTAATTTCTGAACCTGATTTTGATAGCACTGTCATAAATTCTTGAAATTCTATAAACAATAGGAAAGATTCTTTCTATTGAACCATAAAGTTAAAATTATTTAAACAAAAACTAAAAGGATAGTGTAAATCAAAATCCATCCAAATTGACACTAATATTGATTCTTTGAAAGTTAATCTCAACCAAATTCAATCTTCCACCACTATATTTGATTTTACTTTGGAATAAATAAATATTACATCCAAACGCAATACTCTCTTCTCCCTTAAGGATAAAATTCTAATGAATATATTTATAGGCACATGGTTAAAGGATATATATATTCACAATAATATTTATAATTTTCTCCAAAGAATTACGAAATATTTTAGGCCCCTCGATTTTATTAAAGATAAAGGAAACATTATTGATACTGAAGATGGTTTGGTTAATCATTTTGTTTCCAACTTTACAAATATTTTCAATGGACCTAACATCAATAAAAACCTTCTTAAAAATGTTATTATAATAATTTTTAATGATGAGGATAACTCATTCCTCGCTATCACTCTTTTTGATCATGAGATCAAGGATACCATCTTTATTCTACATTCAGACAGTTCCCCTAGGCCTGATGGATTAAAAAAGGTTTTTTTACACACTACTGGGATGTTATACAACTGTATGTTTGTAGGTAGGTTTAAAATATCTTCACAAATGGTATGATTCCTCATGGTTTTAATTCCAAATTCCATTGTTCTAAAAGTTGATAATTCATCTATGATCCACCTCTTCATACTAAGTTCTCTTATCAACACTCTATATAAGAATTATTAAGCTTCTTTCCAACAGACTTATTATTGTCATGGATAAAATTGTCTCTTGGAACTAATTTTGTTTTTTCAAGGGTCGAACCATTCAATACTGTATTTTTCTTTCATACAAATGCACTAATATCTTAAAAAACCTAATAGGGGGAAATGTTCCCATAAAAAATTACATCAAAATGAATATTGATATCATTGATGGGAACATTATTGAAAGTTCCTCAAAGGATTGAGTTTTAATGATATATTTATTAGCATAATTAGAATTATTTTAAACTCAGTTTTCATTTTCATTATGATTAATGTCCCTCCAAAGGGATGCATTAACCAATACCAACGGTGTAAGAAAATATGATCCCATATTTCTCGTTATTTTACCTATTATATAAGACAACCTAAGAAGACTACTCACTCATCCAATTGAGCATAGTAAACTTATGTTTATCTATGATTCTCAGTGTCTTATTATTCCCACACATATCCTTTATTCATATGATATCATAATTTTCATACGAAGTGGTATAAGAGATATTCAAAATCTTTAGGTCTCTCTATATCGTTATGAAGAGATCTCTAGTCAAGACATCAGTTGGAATAAATCCTTTATTTTCTTTATAAAATTGTTCCTAGCCAATAAACAAGCCAACATTATTTAAAATCTATGAATAAAATAAGGATCCATCCCTTTAACCTACCTTAGTTCCTAATATTATGGGGTAGATATAAAGGTAGTTACTTCTCTAAGATTGTTGAACAAATTGAAAATCAACTTTCCACATGGAAGGGAAAATCTCTATCTATGAAAGGTAAAATGTTACTTGTCAAATCTACAATTGTCTCCAAAATGTTTTACTATTTGATGGCATAAAAATACCTAATTATCCTTCTCAAGAAAATTAATATCTACATCAAAAAAAATTTGGAGTGGGAGAACTCTTGAAAGAAAATTAGTGACTATCCTTTGGTAAAACTATTCTGAACCTCTCAATAAGGGTGGTCTGGGAATCAAATGCATTAAACTTTTAAATTATTTATTACAAGATATACTCACCTGGAATTTCTTCCCTAATCACTCTGTTCCTATTACATTCCTTAAAAATAGATTAATTTACATGCTGAAATAAGGTAACTTGAATCACATGGACTCATCTATCAAGATATCCATTAAAAAATCCTTCTCAAAATATTTTTTCAAATTCTAGATGGATGGCTGTGATGGACTCCTCAATGAACATTTAGTTAGATAACTGGTTCGGTGCTCCTCTAATTTCTATGGTTGATCCCAATCATTTACCTACACACACTAATGTATCTATTAAATATTTTGTGAACTCTCCTAGAATTGATATTATGGATAATGTTAATAATGTTATTGAAAATTTTCCCTTAACAAAACTAATGATCTTTTAATTTTAAAACTAGATTAAAACCAACATTATTGACTAGAATTGTTTTACAACCAATATTTTAGAAATATAAATAATTATTTTTATTGGTAAAATTATTTTCTACAAGCCTTGGATTAAACCTTCAATACTCACTCTTATTCATAGAATTTCTCAAAACTAGGTTCCATGTGCTAAAACATCTTCTCTTTGGAAATATGGTCATGATCATTTTATTATAGATGGTTATATTTGGATTCAATCAGTTCTTAAATTCAGTGAGGTGCTACTTCTAACGACCCTTATCAGATCAAGAACCTTTCTCTAGTTGTGGTTGATGAAATTCTAAATGTGATCTGGTATGACTAAAATTCTTATTTACATCATAATAGCTTATTAACTCTTCATTCTGGATTGGTGAGGATTCTTGCTGCCATTCCCGAAGTTTCCACAATCCTGTAGGGGAACTGCAACAATTCTTTATATGATTTTAGTATCCTGTGGTCCCTTGATGTGCAAAGGAAATATAGTCAACATTGACACACATTTTAAGTCTTTTGGTAGTTTCTTCTCCCAAGATCGGTTAAATTTAATGTTGATGGGTCCTCTAAAGGTAAACTGAGGCCATCGGGATGTGGAGTGGAATACAGAGACCACCTTGGGAAGATTCTTAGTTTCTTCAATGGAACATGTGGATTTGCCTCATATTTGGTGTCTGAAATGTTAAGTGTTGTCCATTATATTACCTTTGAAATACAAAAGTTTGGAACAATATTTTGATTGAATGCGACTCAATAACCATATTCCAAGAATTAGTGAATGGTGTAGTGTATCTTATGTGGCCACTCAAAACTCGATGGATATATTTTCGTCACTCTCTCATGATAACTATTCATATCATTACAAAATTGTTTCATGAAAAAAAAACAGTTGCAGATGGACTTTCAAAGAAGGGGGTTGGTTATGACATCACCTGGTCAGATGAAATCCCTATAAATTAGAATCCCCTTAATGAAAAATATTGTAAAAGAATCCATTTTTTTAGATTTTTAACTATTTTTTATTCAATAGATATTCCATAGTATTTTGATCAAGGATACACCTTTTAAATTGTGAAATCCACTAGTACATGGACACTAACTCTATCACCATTTTCATATGTACACATTATAAAATTGGATACAATTAATTCTTTTATTGGTTTTTATGAGGTGAAATCATTTTTTGTGAAATTTAGTAAATAATATTTTGTTTCAAATTGCCGATTTTATCCACTTTGAGTAAAAATTGTTAATTTATGAAAAAACAAAGAATTATTGAATATAAACATTGTACAATAAGACTCATTTACCCAAATCATAAATAAAAGAATGGGTATGCTTCACTTGAAAATAAAATGGTATGTATTTTAAATATCTATTAAATGTTTTATATGATATTAAACAATATATGTTCTTTTTTTATATATATTGATGAATCAAAACTAGAACCCACTTCAATCCTACATAAATTTATATACAAGGAGGCTCATGTAAATAAATATGGAAAAGTAGTTGACAAAAAAATACAAGCATTATGGGAAGCATGTGCATGTATGACATAATAGTAATTTGTTATGATTTATAATAGTATTAAATTAAAATATATTTATAGGTTCGTATTTTTTTATATGGTTTAGAAATAGGAATCAGTATCGATCAAAAATGAAGAAAAACTAAATTCATCATATTTGAATAAAATAGAAAAATATAAAAATATTAGAGGCGCAGGTTTTGGGGTGTCACCTAAAACAAATTTCAAGAAGATGAATACAGAAGAAATTACATATGATATGATGAAAGGAATTTAGGAAAAAACTGATTCCTTGAAAAATATTATTTTCTAGTATGGTTTGAAGAACCACTGTATATGAAAGGATCAAACTTAACCAGTAAAGTAACAAAGATAAGTAAAAGAAGATCCAAATAACCCCACTAGCTTTAAGGTTAGTCACTCCCCTAAACAGTTACCTTACATATGGAAATCAATTTTTTCATTAATTTTTCGGTTAAATGTTAATCAAACCACTTCTGATAACATTATATTAATAAAATTAAATAGGGTGGAGATGTATATGATTTATATATATCAACAACCATGCATCTCCTTATTTCTTGGGGTTAGGTTTTTAATATCCCATGAGACATGCTAAAAAAAACAACCAAAACATCACAAGATATTTGGGATTGAAATAGTTCATTACTCAATCATTGAGTATCCAGTTCTCCTTGATGATATGAATGTTACTATGGTCCAAACTATTATTGAAAACTTCTCATATGATAATCTAATCTTCTAAAGATACATGAGGTATGTCCTTAACATTTTTTCATATGAAAAATCATTAATAGTTGATAAAAGAAGTCCTGAAATAAGGTATGGTTATACAATTTGGTAAAATAATTGGGAAATGGAATTTCCAGTCAATAAAATGTAGTTAATCTACCATGAATAGAAGAATCTTTTTAGGGTACATTATCCCTACTAGTTATACCACCGCATATATTAACATTACAAATTCAAGTTGAAACCACTTTCAAATATTTAAATATTCCATACATTCCATATTAAGTAGAAATAATTAGAGATTACATTACAAATATGGTCTCTTTGGATGTTATAACTGATATTATCAAGTTTTAATGGTTGGGGCTCTCAGTTGTGAATACATATTTGAGGAAAATTTTCAAAGTCCTTCTATCCAAAAAAAAAAGACCTTCTATGTTCATTAAAATTAATAATTTTTATATTTTCTACTGGAATAAATATTACTACTAGATAAGTGAAATAATTATGAATTAATATGTGTACTCATTAATCCCTATATGTAACACCCCATGTTTAAATGGTACGCTTCTCTTTGAATTATGTAATAGCTTGCGTTCTACACAACTTGGAGTTTTACAACAACACGACCAATAAAACTAGCCATTATGAATACTAATACCCACTTTTTGAAATTTTTTAAATATTATTTTTCAAAATGGACTTCATTTTTGGATTCGAAATATCAAAATTATCTTAGGGTGAATTTTTGGTATATTTCTAAAAAAATTATTTTTTAACGAATAGTGATAATCACACCGTTATTCTTTAAAAATGACGTTTTGTTTAAATAAATAGTTATTTTATTTATTTTTATTTAAGTTCAAAATAGATATATAATACCTATATATGTTCAATATAATTCATTAGTATCATTTTATAATAATATTATATATATAATTTTCTTTGAAATTTTAAAGTCTTTTACCCAACTTCTAGGCACATTTTCAATTTTGCATAAAATTAAATTTTAACATTAATGTGAACTGAATTTCAAAAATCCTAGAGAAACAGTTGAAATCATTAAGTAAATTTTGGTTCAATAAGATGAAAATAATTTTTGGTGAATTGAAACTTTCAAATTTTATTTACGATGGTTAAAAGTATATTGGGTAATTAAAGGTAAAAATGATATTATGATTACCCTAAAATGTGTCATAATTCTATTGGATAAGTGTATTTATACCAAAATCAACCTTATGAATAAAATTTGTCCCTTTCGGTCAACTTGGATTAGATTAGGACATTTATTATTATTTTATTTCAAGAAGAGTTTAAACTGTTAAATTCAAAGTTTAATAACTAAACAGTTTTTGATATAGGTATATACATAAGAAAAATTCTACTATAAATATTAATTAGAAAGATAAAAATATTTCCTAAATAATTATATTTTATTTATAATTTTATACATTAAATAATTAAATTTATATATAACACAATGATGATGCGGTAATTACCTTATTAATGATAAATTAAATAAATTGATATTATAAATAACCAAATAAATGTAAATTGAGACTTTTAATGAATTAAAATAATTTTCTAGGTTAATATGGCATGATACGTTTGATAAAAGAAATTTTTTCGAAGTTATAATGTTGTTATGACTTTTACCAAAACAAAATACCAAATAGTGTCAAAAATTGACATAAATGAGTTTTTAAAACAAATACTATATTATTAATTTATATAATATTCCTAAAAATCCAATGTTCTACCAAATGACTTATATAAAGATATATATATCAATAATGAACTACTTGGGGTTCTCGTGGGTTTTTATAGCAAGTTTATTAACAATTTATTATAATAATACAAGGATACATGGTAAAAGTTAAACTATTTAACTAAGAGTTAAATCTAAAAGATAAGGTTAATATGGTGACCTAAAACTTTTTAAAACATATTGGTTGAGTGGTTTTTGCAACATCCCTACATTATCCTCTAAATAAATTCTTTTTGAGCCATTATAAACCAAATATTATTGTATAATAATATAATATTTCAAGATTTTCCTAAAGTGAACCTCTCCTCTCTTATAAAAGTGTACTCCCCATTCTCTTAAGTTTTCACATCCAAAACCATTTGGATCGGCCAACCTCTAATAAAATATCCTCCTAACTACCTTAATTTCAAATTTTAGGCCTTACTTTGATCGTAATCCATCCTAAGGATCCATTTTGATCAAATCCAAACGAAGCACCTGTAGAAGAGGTAATAATTTCATCACCTCTTTCAAAGTTCTATTCTTCTTCCACTTCGAATTTCTTTGTTGTTACCATACCAAGATGATAACTCCAATACCTTAAACATACTGTGATGTTATTATAAATATGTTACAACCATATTCACTATTCTATCCATCCTATTAATGACAATGTCATCATACATGCGTACGTACAACATACCGTCTCCACATCGTGGTGTAGTGCGTTATTCAACGCTTCATTATTTGGATGGGTATAATAATGAGTATAATTGACATAAATAAAAAATATAACATGTTAATAATTCTATATATATGATATACCATTATATTACATACCATTTCACAACTAATATAATGGTATTGTCGCTCGTGCGTACGTACTGATTACCGTCTCCGCGAACACGATGAGATTTATCCCCCTTCTTAATCATTCAAGAATAGTTCTCATTTTATGATTACAAATAATTTTTAAGAACTTAATCAAATTATATATATTAATAAAATACATCCTATCCAAAACAAACACGACTTACGTAACAAAACATACAAACAAAAATGAATCAGTTAACACTTGAAACAATGATACTTCTAAAATATTATTAATCGTGCAATATTAGAAGATCATATATGATTTCATATTTATTTATGTGGTTCTTTAATAATTTCATAACAATGATTTAACTATTATACAGGGGGTTAATGTACCTTAAATCAATGAAAAGTACAAGGTTTGGGTTAATTCTACAATCTCTTCATTATTCGATATAGTTTATACGTGACTATCTATTGGGACCTCTTTATCATCCACATCCGTGTTTTTTAAAAATTTATTTCAAAACATTTTTACTATTTCATATACTATTGTTTAAATTCATTTATTCCCATTTTTGACTTTTAAATAAAATTATAATGGAATCATTCCATTGTTTTCAAAAAAAGGACCTTTACGACCTTTTTGACAAAATTAAGAAAACAATGTTTTTAAACATATACGACGATTGAGGTTATTTTCTGCTCTTATTACACCTTCAAGTATTACTTTAAAATATTATAATAATTTTTTTAAAAAATGATTTATTTTATAATTACATGAATTTTAAATAATTTCAAAATAGAAGGAGATATTTATCTCAAACAGTTTTGATTTCTTCTATGTCAACATCCTCTGATAGATTTTACACTTGTTCGATGTTGATTTATTATGATACAATGTTCCATATTGTATTGAAGGTTTTGTGATATGTTTGATTGTGGATGTGTTATTTTTATACCATTCATGGTTTATCATTAAAGTATTAACATTTCATATGATAGATTTTATACGAATGTTTATGTTATGTATCAACCTTTTCATATGTGGAATGTATTAGTCATACAAATTGATGGGTGGAGCCCGCTATAGCTCCTCGATGGATTGGTAGGTCTCATGAGAGAAACTAGTGTCTTACTACAAGTCCTTGAAAAACTATTGTATTTAGTCTCAGAACAAGGCCTTGATAATTTGGTTATGATGTCCAACATTATTCATTACATCATTATGAAATTGTCTATTGAAATTACATGTGATTATTTGACAAGTATAATATATATCTAAATAAATAATTGGAATTATTTGATTTATCTTTTCCATATTATGCTTATTTTTATGTTTAAAAGGCTTGTGTATAGTCTTATTCATTGTCTTAAATGTATATTCTTATTTATGAATGTTTCTTCAATATTGTTATCCTTAATGAGCACCTGATATCACCACTTTCTGTGTTTTATTTTTCCTAGGATGTGAAGAAGTATATTACGATTATCCTATAGGAAAAGGATAAGGGATATTATTGTGTTAAAAGGGGAAACAATGTCATTGTTTTTTCATTTTAGGATGTAATATAATACTTATGTATGTATCTATTACTTCAAAGGCTACAAAACTAATCGGTCTTTCAAGAGTTGGTCTCTTATGATCATAAAACTGTAATGTAATAATGCACAAACTCTGGGTAACTAGGGTCAGGGAATTATAGTTGGTATCAGAGGATGTTTAGTACATACTTTGGAAGCTAAATTTATAGAAAACTCTGATTAGATAACATTACCCTGAGATAGACTTCGAGGATCAGTATAGAAGAACTTCCTTGAATTTTGGTAATTTAGATATTTTTTTGTATTTTCTAAGCAATACATCCCTATATAAATACGAGAAGGTAGAGGTAGATCTAGCATAGATATACCTAGAAGTGAAAAAAATATGACAAGGAGTTTCAGGCTTGACTCTGGTTATCCTCTTACATGGCAACAGGCCTTCCTGCACTCTTCGTTACGATACTCCTAGGGTATATACTTATGATTTCACATTTTCTTTACAAACCATTATAAAGGATTTAGAGTAAATACATCCTAAAAGAAATTTTTTTATGATTAGGGATTATATTCATAAACTGTTCAATTTATGTTAGGTATTTTACTAGTTTAGAATTATATATTGTGATTCATAAACTAATCTAGTGTATGTCATTGTTTAGAAATGGTGCCTAGTGTAAGGATCAAAAATGGTATCATTGCACCTAATCCATATAGGGATTTTCCTCTTACTAAAGATAATTATTGTTGATTTGGTGATGTAACTAGTGCTGAACAACTTATAACAATGTTAGGATAACTCACTCAGGTTATTAATAAAAACATTACCCGTATGAAGCATCCTGATCCACAATGCAAAGGATCAATGTTAAACTGCTTCATGAGGAAATAACCACTAATATTCAATGGGAATAAAAATCCATTTTAGCTAAGTAGTGGATAAGTTACATAGAGAAAATATTTCATGCTTTGGGGAGTAGTGAAAGGAAGAATGTTGTCATGGAAGTTTATCTCATCACAAGAGATACAGATCTATGGTGGTCATTTATTAAAAACACAAATAATGATGATGAAGTATCAAATATGGAATGGAATGATTTTAAAGATATTTTATTAGAAAAACACTTTCCTCTTGAACATCGAGTGGATATGGAAAGTCAATTTTTGAGTCTGAGGTAAAAGGAGGATGAGAATGCTAAAAATTATAAGGATAACTTTATAAGGCTAGCAAGGCATGCTACAGATTATATATATAACTCAAGGAGTAATATTGATCGCTTCTTTTATGGGTTAAAAAAATTTCTCCATCGAGAATTATTTTCACAATACTTCTCATCATACGAGGATTTTATCTCGTGTGCTATCAAGACCGAAAAGGAATTATCTAAGTCTTACGACATTAAATAAATCAAGAGAAGAAGAGATCTTTTGAACACTCTAGAAATAGAAATAAGGGGAAGAAGTGAAAATCTGAATTTTCATCTTACTATAAATGTGGGAAGAAACACCATGGTACATGCCTGAAGGGAATGTCATTTAGTTACAAGAGTGGTGAAAAAGGCCATCATGCTCGTGATTGCAAGGGAAAGAAAAAGGCTTTCAATGTAGAATGATACAATTATAAAGAAATGGATAATTAGGTAAATGGATGTCCTAACCGTTAGGGAAACATACCTCAGAAATGGTCAATGGAGCAAGGTCAAGCTTATGCGATCACTACTAGTGAGGTTGAAGCTCTGAATGATGTGGTGGAAGGTAATTTAATGGTTTCCTCAAGTTTAGCTGATGATTTATTTGATTGTGGATCATCGTAATGTTTCATATCATTCCTGTTTTTTAATAAAAATATATATTTTCAATTTGATTTAAGAAGGGAGTTTTCAGTCAGAACTCCTAAGGAAAGTATCATTGCAACAATGTTTTGTTAATCAGTTCCCATTAGGTTATATAAATGTTCCTTATCTTCTAATCTCATCATCATACCCATTATTTAATTTTATATAATCCTCAAAATGGAATAGATTTCAAACCACGATGAAGAAATATATTTTAAGGAGGTCACAATTTTTAATGAGGATAAGGAATACCTTATCTTTAGAGTAGAAATTTCACCATCTTATTCTCATCAAGATTCACCCCCAGTACCTCTTCAAAATTAAATTATTAGGGAGGAAGATAGTGAAAAAACTATGGGTGAGAAAACAAAAGTTCAAATAGAGGACATGCATATTGGGCAAGAATATGTTAATGTGTTTCTAGAGGATTTACCTAGACATCCTCCAAAATGAAAAATTGAGTTTTCCATTGTTATAATTCCTGGTTCGAGACCCATATCGAAGTCCTCTTATAGAATGGACACTGTGGAATTAGTGGAAGTAAAGAAAAACACTAGAGCAATTGAGTAATTAAGGATTTATTCTCCCTAGTGTTTCTCTATGGGGAGCCCATATTCTTTTTGTTTAGATGAAAGATGGATCCATGAGGTTGTGCATTGACTATAGGGAGATCAATGCTATAACAATAAAGAACAAGTATCCCCTACCTTACGTTGATGATTTATTCGATCAACTTCATGGAAATAAATTTTTTTCAAATATTGACCTTTGATCTGGATATCTTCAGTTGTGTGTGAGGAAGTAAGACATTCCGAAAATAGCATTTCGAACAAGGTATGGGCATTACAAGTTTACATTAATTCCTTTTGGATTAAATAATCCACCATCTATTTTCATGGATCTAATGAGTAGATTTTTCAAGAAATATATTTATGACATTATAGTGGTATTTATATTGATACCTTGGTATACTCCAAAATCTATGAAGACCATGAAAATAACTTGAGCACTATTCTGAAAACTCTCAGAGTAAATGAACTATATGGGATGTTTAGCAAGAGTGAATTCAGGCTTTAGGAAATTTCTTTTCATGGAAATATTGTCACTAAGGATGGAATATATGTTGATCCTTCTAGGGAAATATCAAAACAAGAATTTCCAACCCCAAAAAGTATAATTGAGGAACATAGTTTTATTGGTTTAGAAGGTTATTATCATTCTTTCATCCAATATTCTTCCCGATTGGCTAACCAATTAACTAAGCTCATGTGAAAAGGGTTTAAATTTTTTTGGATAAAAGAGTGTGAAGAACGTTTGGATGAACTGAAGTGAAGATTAGTCAATGCACGTTTCTTGACTCGACCATTGGGAAATAATCTGTCTGTTATTTATAGTGATCCATCAAATAAAGGACTTGGTTGTGTCCATATAAAGAATGATATGGTTATTCCCTATGCATCATGAAAGCTGAAAATTCATGAACAAAACTATCCCACTCAAGATCTTGAGTTAGTAGCTGTATTCCTTTCTTTGAAGATATAAAAATACAATCTCTATGGTGACAAATATGAGATATATTCTAATAACAAGAGTTTGAAGTATATTTTCTCTCAGAAAGAACTCAACATGAGGTAAAGATGATGGATTGAACTACTCAAGAATTATGATTTCACTATACACTACCACATAGGGTAGGAAAATAAGGTGGCAGATACTTTGAGCAGAAAGGACCATGGTGTTCTGAACAAGATGAGATTTGAAAGGGATCATATGAACATGGATCTACTAAAAATCATTGTGGGAATAATCATGAAAGGTGAAACAAAAATACTTTTTCAAATGGTTTCCAAACCATCTTTACAAGAAATGATAAAAAGTTTTCAGACTGATGATAAAGAGTTTTAAGTGAAAATTAAAGTTGTCAATGATGGGAGATTGATTGACTTCATATTTTAAAATGGAATTTTGAAATTTGGGAAGAGGATTTGTGTTTATGAAATACTTGATCTAAATGTAGAATTATTTGATGATGCTCATAGATCCAATTTCTCTATACACTCTGGTAGCACTAAGATGTATAGGGATTTGAAGAAACATTTTTTGTGGGAAAACATGAAGAGGAAGATTGATGATTATGTATCAAGATATATGGTTTTTCAACAGGGGAAGGCTGGAAGACAACATTCTAGAGGAGTCATGAAATATCTTCCCACACTTGAGGGTAGATGGGATGATATTACGATAGACTTTTTCATGTGGCTACTAAAGACTCCTAGAAGGAATGATGCAATAAGGGTCATTATAGATCTTCTTACCAAGTTAGCAGATTTTCATTCTATAAAAGATGATTTACCACTTGAACACTTTTCAAGACTATAAATTAATGAATTTTTAATACTTCATAGAGTACTCATATCGATTATTTCTGATCATGATCCCCATTTTACATCCAGATTTTGGAAAATTATTTAGTAATCTGTAGATACTAAACTTCATTTGAGTACTACATACCACCCTCAAACTATTGGAAATAAATAACAGACTATTCAAACCATAGAAGGCATGTTGAGATCTTTCTCTCATGACTTTCAAGGTATGTGGGATCAGTATTTACCTCTAGTGGGATTTTTCCATATCTATAGCTTCCATTCAAGTATTCAGATAGCACTATATGAAGCGTTATATGGAAAGATATGTCACACACCAACTTGTTAAGATGATGTTGGTGAAAGAAACTCATAGTCCTAGAACTTGTTGAGGAAACAATGGAAAAGGTAAAGATTATCCAAACCAACAACAAAGGAGATCAATGTTGGAAAAGGATCTATGCCAATAACCAAAGGAAGAATTTGGTATTTCAAGTAGGAGATCATGTTTTCAAAATGGTATCTCCATGGAAGGGTGTTTTACGATTCGGTAAGAAGGGAAAATTGAGTCCCACGTACATCAGACCTTTAGAAATTCTAGAATGAATTGGATTTGTATATTACCATTTGGAAATTCCTCCAAGTCTCTCGAAAAACCATGATGTATTCCACATATCACTATTTAGAAAATACATTCCTGACCAATCATATTTACTCAAGTATGGAGAAACAGAACCAGAACACAATCTGTCTGATTGTGATGAGATTTTCAAGATTTTTGATACAAGAGAAAAAGTGTTGAGAAACCAGACAAGTCTTCTGCAAAAATTTCTATGGAGAAACCATAAGATGGAAGAGGCAATGTGGGAAACCATGGAACTTATGATAAAGAACAACCAGAATAGTTTTATTCTATAGTATTCTATAAATTTCAAAGATGAGATTATTTAAAGGATGGAAGAATTTAACTCCCCAAGCTTCTACGATATGCTTCTATTGGAATAATTCTAAAGCATGCGCCATATGCAACGTGGAGTTTTACCACACAATAACTAATCAAACTAGTCATTATGAATAGTAATACACAATTTTTGAAATTTTATATATTTTATTTTTCAAAATGGGCATCATTTTTGGATTCATAATATCCAAATTTTCTTAGGTTGAATTTTTGGTATTTTTTTGAAAACATTCATTTTTTTATGAATAGTGAAAAACACTACATTATTGTTTAAAACCGACTATATATTTGAATTATTAGTTTATTTATTTAAATTTATTTTAGGTAAAAATAGATACATAATACCTATATATGTTCAATATAATTCATTGGAGTCATTTTATAATAAGATTATATATATAAATTTTTATTGAACTTTTAATATCTTTTACCCACCTTTTGGGCACATTTGTAAATTTCCATAAAACTTAATTTTACTACTTCTGTGAATTGAATTTCAAAAATCTAAGAGTCATGTTTGATATCATTATGTAAAATGTGTTTCAATAGGATGAAAATAATTTTGGTGAATTGTAATTTTTGAATTTTATTTACCACGGTTAAAAGTGAAGAGGGGAATTAAAGGTAAGAATGATATTATAATTACCCTAACACATGTCCTAATTCTATTGAATAATAGTGTTTCAACCAAAATCAACATTAGGAATAAAATATGATCCTTTTGGTCCACGTGTATTAGATTTGAGCATTTCTTATTATTTTATTTAAAGACATGTTAAAAGTGTTAAATTCAAAGTTTAATAAAAAAACAATTCTTAATAAATTGATATGCATAAGATAAATTCAAATATAAATATTCATTATAAAGACAAAAAAAATAGTTCATAATTTTATTTTATTTATAATTTTTAGAAATTAAATAATTAAATTCATATATGACATAATGATGATGCAGTAATTACCTTATTAATGAATGATTAAAATAATTGATATTATAAATATCCAAATAAATGTAAATTGAGACTTTTTATGAATTACAGTAATTTTATAGGTTAATATGAAATGTTATAGGTGGTTAAATAAATTTTTTTCAAAGTGCTAAATTTGTTATTACTTTCACAAAAATAAAATACCAAATAGTGTCAAAATTGACATAAATGAGTTTTTAAAATAAATAATATATTATTAGTTGATATAATATTCTTAAAAATATAAGTTTTGTCTAGAAGGCTTATACGAAGATATATATATCAATAATGATCTACTTGGGGTTTGTCTGCATTTTTATAGTAATTTCTTTAACCATTTGTTAAAATAATACAAGAATACATGGTAAAAGTTAAACTATTTAACTAGGGGTTAAATTCTAAAGATATGGTTAATCTGGTGAACTAAACCTATATGAAACCTATTGTTTGAGAGGATTTAAATCCATCCCCAATTTAACCTATAAATAAATTATTTTGGAGCAATTATAAACCGAATATGATACTATAATAAAATAATATTTCAAGCTTTTCCTACAGTGACCCTCACCTCTCTTATAAAAGGGTACTTCACCTTCTCTTAATTTCACACCTCCAAAGCCTTTTTGATCTGCCAAATCCTACTCAAATAGCATCCCAACTACCTGAATTTCAAACTGGATGCCTTACTTTGATCATAATACAACCTAAAGTGCACTTTTGATCAAATCAAATGGAATCACTCGAAGAAGATGTGATAATTTTATCACCTATTTCAAAGTTCTTTTCTTCTTCCACATTATATTTCTTTGTTATTACCATACCAAAATTATTACTCCAGTACCTTCTAAATACTGTGATGTTATTATAAATATGGTACAACGATATTCATTATTATTTCTATCCTATGAATGACAAAGCCATCATACGTGCATACGTATGACTTACCATCTCCACGTCGGGGTGTAGTTAGTTATTCAACACTTCATTATTTTGATGTGTATAATAATGACTATAATTTTTGTAAATAATAAATATAACATGTTAATGATTCTTTATATATGATATACCATCCAATTACATACGATTTCACCACTAATGAAATGATATTGTCCCTCGTGCGTACATACGGATTACCGTCTCCACGAGCGCGATGAGATTTATTCCCCATCGTAATCATTCATGAATAATTTTTATTTTATGATTAAAAAAATGTTTAAAAACTTAATATCAATCTGTATTTGAATAAAATACATCATATACATAACAAAAATTAATTACATAATAAAACATATAAGCAAAATGAATCAGTTAACACATGAAACAATGATACTCCTGAAATATTATTAACAAAGCAATATTAGTAGATCATATATAATATCATATTTATGTATGTGGTTCTTCTATAATTTAATAACCATGATTTAACTATTATACAAAAGTTTAACATACCCACTATCAAGTAAAAGTACAATTTAAGGGTTAATTCTACAATCTCTTCATTATCTGATGTTGTTTATACATGAGTATCTACTGGGATCTCATTATCATCCACATTAGTGTTTCTCAAAAATGTATTTCAAAAGCATTTTTACTATTTCCTAGAATATGGTTTAAATTCATTTTTAACATTTTTTGAATTTTTATAATGTTTTTATAAAGGAATGTTTCAAAAAATTTCCAAACAAATCCCTTTACGACCTTTTCGACAAAATTAAGGAAAGAATGTTATTTTAACTTATACGGTGGGTGAAGCTTTTTTCCACCATTATAACACCTTCAAAGATTCCCTTAAAAGATTATAATAATATATTAAAAATAAATGTTTTCTTTTAAAATTAGATGACTTTTAAATTATTTCAAAAAAGAAAGATATATTTCTCTCAAATAGTTTTGATTTCATCTCTGTCATTATCATTTGATGGATTTTACACTTGTTTGAAGTTTATTTATTTTGATAAAATCTTCTATATTGTATTTAAGGTTTTGTGATATTTTTGATTTTGGATGTGTTATTTTTATACCATTAATGGTTTATGGTTAATGTATTGACATTTCGTGTGCCAGTTTTAATAAAAATTCTTATGTTATTTTTTAACCTTTTCATATGATGAATACATTGGACATAGTAAGTGATAGGTAGAGACCGCTATAGCTCCTCAATGCATTGGTAGGTCTAATGATAAAAACTACTGTCTTGGAACAAGGAATTGAAAAAATATTATTTTTAGTATTGTCATGAGGTCTTGACTATGTGGTTATGATATCTGACATTATGCATTTTATCATTATGAAATTGGATATTAATATTACATGTGATTATTTGACTAGTAGAATATACATTTAAATATGTAAATGGAATTATTTGATTTGTCTTTGACGTATTATTCTGAAGTTTATGATTAAAAGTCTTGGTTTTTAGTCTTATACATTACCTTAAAAATTTAGGCATATTTTTTAAAATTTCCTCTATATTTTTATCCTTACTAAGCACTTGATCTCACCCCTTTCTATATTTTATTTTTCCTAGGATACGAAGAAGTTTATTCTGAGTAACCATTAGGAATAGGATAATGGATATGTGTGTGTTCCAAGGGAACAGAATATCATTGTTTTACCATTTCATTATGTAATGTAAAACTTATGAATGTATCTAATACTTCCAAGGCTACTAAACTAATTGGTCTTTCAAGACTTGATCACCTGTGATCATGCCAATGTTATGTAATAACGCATCAACTGTTGGTAACTAGGGTTGGGGCGTTACACTATATAATTTCTATGTGAAATAATTCTATGGAATTAGAATAAATTGAAAACATAAAATATGGACTATGAGAGTTGTTGGATATGAAAATATGATTTGAAAAACATATTCATGCCTAAAATGAAGGTGGTAAAAGTATAAGATTTAGTCCTATGATATATATATATATATATATATTAATTATTTTTTTAAGAAACCACTAGATTCTAATTACAATAAATTTTTATCCCCCAAATATTAATTTTTGGGATCCAATGCTTGGCTTTACATCAAACAGACCACACATGATTATTTTTTGTGAATTTGTAATAATCTGTAATCAACATCTTATAGATAAACATTGAATCATATGTTTCATTTTTTAACTATAATTTTTTTATGATGAGTAAATCTATAAATATAGGATAAATCAAGGTAGGTAGTCAGAGACTGGACATATAAAGCCTATAAATTTCCCCACAGGGAAACATATTAAGGTATATATAGTAATATTTTACTATTAAAACATATTTAAAAACAATTTAATTGTTTTTATCAATGTTTATATAGTGTTTGAAATAAGATAACGAACGTGATTATAGATATTATGTTTGAAAATTTATAAAAGATACCAAATACCACCAAAATTCTACCATCCTCAAATAGTTAATTTCCAAAGATAATTAAATAATTTATAAAAAATTTAATATATATTTTTTCTATATTTTCTCAGTATTGTCAATATTCCCAAATATATATATACTCAAAATAAGAAGTAAATTTACATTGATTTGAGTGGGGAGAATATATTTTGTCAAAATGTTTTCTGATATAAAAATTAAATGACTACTATTATGTTTATAATCAAGTACGTTCTATGAGAAAAAGATGTGTTTGGGATATGGTGCATTAGTATCATAATGAATATATTTTCTTTTTTAAATTTTTCTCGAGGAGAATTATAAATGAGGGTTACACTCTTTGGATTTTTTAAAAACTAGTAAGATGTTTGAATCTTCTCATGCTCAAGGGATATTGGACTTCAAGTCTACAACTAAGATAATTTCATCATAGAAATGGGTTACAAATGTATATAGACATAAGGATAATGTTACTTCTTACTAATTATTTAGTTTATTTTCTCTTCATTTTGTATAATATTATTTATTTAATTTTATTATCATTTTTATCTGATACTTATTTAGTTTCATTAAATGAATTTTCAGGAAGTCATACTTTTCATTAAACTATCTGAAAAAATCTAGAAGAGAGAGAACATGTTATTTACATATGGAAGAGGAAACCACATTATTTATAAAATGTTAAGTGAATGATAATGATGAATGTAAAAAATCTATGATCATGTTAATTTTTTCCAATTAATTTTTGAAAAGATACTCTATAGTTCAAATAGAATCTCTCATCTACCAAGGGATTTTTAAATAGGTTAAGGTAACATATGAATTCCTAAAATATCTATCATTAATATTGTCTTAAAAGTTTTTGGAATCAGCCAAACATAAATCAGACACACGTCAATCTAATAAAAAGTGTGCTCAGTATGACTCTTTTAATATGATTTGGATTTATAATTCCCATTTTAGTTCAAAATGTACATCACATTCTCAAAACTAAGAAAAAACATTGAAATTTTTTTTGATACATTTTGAAATCAATCCATAAGGCATTTGTGAGGTATAGGAATCAACTGAACCTCAATATGATACATGGTGTGTTCACTAAGACTCAATATGTGTGTTTTTAGTTTAAAATTTAATTTTTAGTAAAAAAAATACATGAAATTATGAAAACCAATAAAATACTTTTTTTATTATTTAGTAAAATTACCAATAAGTCATTTTTTATATTTTGGAGCCATCCTCCCCTCATTCTGATACTAGGTGTACTCATTATGAATCAAAGTGTTTGTTTTTAGTTTCGAAGATGTAGGAATCAACAACCCCTCAATTTGATACACATTGTACCCGATGTGACTCAAAGTATATGTTTTTAGTTTAAACTTATCGTTTTGTTTCAAAGAAAAATTGGAATACTAAAAATGAAACAAACTCATTAATATTATTTTTATACACTATTAAAATGATCCATAAGTCATTTGTGACATGGAGTAAATGACCCCATGTCAACCCCACATATGATGTGGATCGTCAAACATGAAGTGTGTGTTTTAAAAAAAGTGTCTTTTAAGTTTAAAACATGTTCCAAAGAAAAAAACCACAAAAAATTATATTATATTATTTCCAAAATTTTTATATAAAAATTCATAAATAATTTTTTATCTGTATGATCTGACATCATGTCAATCTGATACACGATGTGGTTAGTATGGCTCAAAGTAGGTGTTTTCAAAATAAAAGTAGCATCATAGTTCAAACGTGTCACATAACCCAAAATAAGAAAAATAGGATAGATTGTATTAAATGTTTTTAAAAATATCTATAATAAATTTATGATATAAAGGAATTGAATATATGAAAATATGATAGATGTTGTGATAGGTAGGACTCAAATTCAACATTCTCAATATTGAAAAGGCATTTTTTTAAAATGCTTGTCACATAGAAAAAACCAAAAAATGATCTCATATTGTTTTCAAAATTTATTAAAATGATCCATAATTAATTTGTTACATATAAGAGTCTATGTCACATCAATCAGACACATTATGTGGTTGGTATGACTTAATGTGCGTGTTTTCAACATAAAAGTGTCATTTTAGTTTGAAAGGTGCATTAAATAGTAAAAACCAATAAAAAATCACACATAGTTTAGGAACTTTATTAAATTTTTTAATAATTTATTTTTGATGTGTAGGAATTGATGAAAAATCAATGTGACGCATTATTTGGTCTATATGACTCAATGTGCATGTTTTCAATATAAAATTTTTATTTTGTTTAAAACTCATATCCCATTCCCAAAACAATGAAAATAATCTCATATTATTTTCAAACATTATTAAAATGATCATTAATTCATTTGTGAGGTATATTAATAAACTATAAGTCAATGTGATATATGATGTAACATGTTTGTCTTGAAGTTCATGTTTTTAATATATATGTGTCATCTTTGTTTAAAACACGTATTACATATCCAAAAATGAGTAAAATATCTGGGAATGTTTTTAAACCTTATTAAAATGATAAATAATTCATTTATTATTTTTGGACTCAACTGTACATAAATCTAGAAGATGATGTGGTGGGTATGACTCAAAGTGATTGTCTTCAATATAGAATATTCATTTTTGTTTAAAATGTGTGTCACTTTGAAAACAATTGAGAAAAAAATAGATTATTTCCAAACATTAAAAAAATTATCCATAATTCATTTTTAATGTTTAGTAATTGATTCCACATAAATATAACATAGGATGTGGTTGGAATTACTCAAAGTGCATGTTTTTAAAATAAAAGTGTCATTTTTGTTTAAAATTTTTCATAATAAAGAAAAAATCAATAAAATGAGATCAGATTGTTTTCAAACAATAGAGAACTGATCTATAATTCATTTTTATCTGTAGTAAATGACTTCACATCTGCCTGATACATGATGTGTTTGGTGTTACTCAAAGTATATGTGTTCAATAAAAAAGCATCACTTCAATTTAAAACACGTATCACATATCTAAAATTAAGGGAAAAATTTAATTGTAAAAAAAATTAGGAAAATGATCCATAATTATTTTGTGACCTGTATGAATTGATAGTATATCAGTCTAAAATAGTATGTGGTTGGTATGACTCAAAGTATGTGTTTCAATATAGAAGTTCTATATTAGTTCAAAACACATGGCATATAGCCAAAACCGATCAAACAAGTTCTTATTTTTTCAAACATTGGGATAACAGTCCATAAATCATTTTTGACATATAAGAATCAATCGTACATAAATATGATGAATGATGTGAAATGTAATGTTAGAGTTGGTGTCCAAGGATTAACTGTTTGTATTTTGATTAAATATATATTTGATTTATTTAAAATTGATCGAACATCTTTTTATATAATACCCATTATTCCTCATGAAACTAATATACTAACATCATAGAGTATACATCTCATTTATAAGGTTGTAGTAGTTCCCCTATAATGATGAGAACCATAATGTTCTATGATGATATTATTAAATATATATTTTTGGTCAGATAACATACAATGATGAGACACATTGTATATATAATGTCTTGTGTGGTTACTCATTAAAAGATAATCCTTAATCACATGAATATCATACAAGGTAATCTTTATGATCAAATATTATGTGATCATACCCGGCAGTGGGAATTCATAATGTTTTGGTGTCATCAAATATTCCAATTTGCGAGTGATTGTAAAGGTTAATAGAATTTAAAATTATAATTAAATCTTGTCATGAGTCCCACACTTAGATTTGATAACTAAAAAAATTATTCCACAGGTTCATGGAATGTTGGGTCATGTTGAGTCGTCAATGTTGACATTCCATTAATGGATAAGCTGACGAAGGATATTTCTAATCTATATTTATGGAAGTTGATATATCGACTCTTTGATTGAAATATATTTGTCACAATAAAATTCATGGCCATGCTGAAATGATAAAAAAAAAATTAGACATTCAAATAAGGATTTATTGAACATATATATTGGTAACATAGATGTGAAACCCACTTGATGGTATAATAAGATAAAGGGATTATATTACATAGTGAGAGTTTTTATGTGGCTTTAATCATTGAGAAATTATGTTATCTCTCTTATGTGACATAACCTATTACTAGAAATAAATCTTAGACATTAGGTGATACTTCCTTATTCTTATGAGAAATAATATTAGATGATGACTCACCAACTGTTTCTGATGATCTATATTAAATTCAATTTGAATTCAACTAATTGAATAAATATTATTATCAAGATAGTGGCATAGTCTTATTCACGTTTTTTTTAATCATAATTATTTATTGATGAATGAAAATTTTAAATTAAATATTTATTTATGAGTTCAATAAACGATATAGGTGTTCAAATTGTCCAAGACCATTTCTAATGAATAATATTAATTAAAAAGATAGTTAAATAATATTTGTTATTAGTCACACCGAAAAATAATTATATTATTATTATTATGTTTCATGGAGTTTATTTTGGGTTATTATATTATTTAAGGGTTGGAATGAAATTAAATAATTTTTTTTCCTAAACCCTATAATATAAATAGACCATTATTTCTATTGTGTGTTGCATCCAACAAAAATTATGAGAATTTTTGTAAACAAAGAAACTCTATATCAACTCCTCCTTTCTCTATTCCTCCCATGAATAAGAATCACAAAAGATATACCTTCCATTTCTACGTATTAGCGATCAAAATGAATAATAAAAGACAATCGACTCACCACACTACCTCCTAGAGACGAGTTATCATTTCTTAGAGATCAAATTAGTGCATGTGGACCACAACTAGAGAGATTCTATCCATAGATCCCCATAGTGTAACCAAGTTAATCCAAAAGAGTCTTTTTAGATGATCAACATCTACATAGTATAAATAATTCTCATATAAGGTATTTATTTCATCTAATAATAAATAAATTAATTATAAATTTTATGTTCATGTTCTTTACTTGTGATTTTTGGAAACACAATATTAAAATAAATTTTAATATATCTCCCACCATTTCATGCATTCACTAACCTAAAACCAACATATATGACTCAAATTTCATGTTTTAAACATAGATGTGACATTTTATTTTAAAACATGTGTCAAATAACCGAAACATTGAAAATTAGTTTGTATTATTTTTAAACATTAAGATAAGTATCTATTGTTAATTTTTTATGTGTAGAAATATACAAAAGACAAAGTTGATAGAAAAAGTAGTTAGTATGACACGAAGTGTGTGTTTTCAATAAAAGTGTAATTTTATTTTAAAACATACATCATAAATCCATATACATGAAAATGAAAATGGATTATTTTGAAACATTACTCCAATGAACCGTAATTCATTTTTGATGTGTTGAAATCAAAGACATGTCAGTCTGAGAATATTTGTGATTGTTATAACAATAAGTTCATGTATTCAATAAAAAAGTATAATTTTTATTTCAAATAAGTATCACATTGTCAAAACAAAGAAAAAGATCTCAGATTAATTTCAAATATTATAAAAATTATCTATAATTAATTTTTTGTTTCACTAGAATCCATTTTACATCAAATCGATGGACTATGTGGATGGTATGACAGGAAGTACTTGTTTTCAATATAGAATTGTTAATATAGATTAAAACATGCATCGAGAAGATAATTATAAGAAAATGATCATAGATCGTACTCAAGCATTAGGAAACTAATAAAGAATTAATTTTTAATGTATAAGAATCAACCTCACATCAATATGAAATATGATGTGGTTATTATGACTCAATGTCCATGTTTTTAATATAAATTGTCATTTTACTTTAAAATTCACATCACATATCAAAAAACATTCAACTGATATCGTATTATTTTAAAACTGTATAAAAATGATTTAAAATTAATTTGTACTATTTTTGAATTAACTACACATCAAGGAAAATCCCATGTGGATGAAGGAGCCTCCGCCCCCAGGAGACCAACTGAGAAACCCTAGGTCCAATACTCATTCATTCACAGACGTTCTTGTTGGGAATTCTAGACAAGAAAATTCAACCTCTAATGAGGGTGGATTGAAAACTTTTCATCATCAATATCATTTGGAAATTTTATTTTCATCCAATGAGGTATATATTTTTTCCAAGGACTTCTGATTGATGCTGGTGGGAAAATTCATCTGGTATCGGCCTTCATTAATATTTTTGAGGAAATATCTTGAATCAATTGGGTTTGTTAGATTTCAAATTGGTCTGCTTAATTCCTCTTACATAATTTTTTGGTTTTCCTCTGAAAAGGAATACTATAGATTTTGGGTGAAGATATCATGGGTTTTTGGTGGATGCACAATGAAAGTCCTGAAATGGACCCCTAATTTGGATCCTGATATTGAATCACCTATTTTTTCTATTTGGATTGGTTTCCCTGGTTTATTGATTCATCTATTTAAGCATGTGTCCTTGTTTCCAATTGTTGGTCAGTTAGGCTCCTCGTTGAAGTTAGACATGGCAACAAGAAAACTTTCAAGACCATCGGTTGTTAGAATTTGTACCGAGATTGTTGTCTATAAACCATTTCCAAATCAAATATGTATCCAAAATGATATACATGGATTCTTACAAGTGGTGATTTATGAATTCTTACCTTCTTGTTGTTCGGAATGCTCTAAATTTGGACATTTATCCAGTGGATGTTGTAAGACAGTCTTCCCACCTGCTCACAAGACTTGGGTTGTGAAGGGAAAGATAAAGATGGACATAGCTACTTGCACAAGAATATTGGTGCTTGCTGAACCCTTTGGAACTAAGGTCCCCTTTGATGAGAAACTCAAAGATGTAGAAAACCCTATTAAAGATCAGTATCAAGTCATTGTCAATGTTGGTAAGGGATATAAACCTAGAATCCTCCAGGTTTTTGTTGTTGTTATCCATGGTGTTCAGAATGAGACCACTAAGGAGTAAGATAAGGATACACCCGCTCAATCTGATCGGGACCCATGCTCAGCACAAATAACGTCCCTGCTGGATGCAGATAGCAAATGTGACCAAATTGAGGAAGACGACCTCAAAAAAAGCTCTAAAAAGGGTGAAAAAATTGTGGATGTGGAAGGATTCATTACTCCCAACCCCAAAAAACGAGTAATCGTAGGAACTACTCTCACCTGAAATAAAAAATTGTCATGAGGTCTCTTGATATTTATAAAAAGTAGAAAATTGAAACTACAACCTCAATGAACTTGGTTTTTCAGAGTGAAAACACCTTTGGAGCTTTCAGATCAATGGCTACAGATGCTTCTTCCCAAATTGAGGTTTCTCCTCCTATTGCACCTCCTGACGATAAACTGAATGAAGTAACTAACCCAGTGGTGATGTATGAAAACTAGGGTGATGAACGGGTGCATGAGAATTTGGAATCTCGATTAGCACAAAGAGACGAATTGTCTTATCAAAGGCTCATACATGGTGAAATTTCTATGGAAACTTATTATCATATCAAACGCCGGTAGTTCAATAGGAGGTTGATGGAAAAGTATAACCCATCTACCTGATTTTCATGGTCCAGTGCTAATCTTCTCTCAGGTCATGGTCCTCTACTCTCATGTCACGACCATTTTAGCATGTCACATTCCTTCTTGAGGCCTTGGAGCTTGCTTGGAGTTGATTCACTTATTGCTTGATGTGTTTGACCTTCTTTGATATATCGCCATGTTTTATCTCGCTTTTGGGTTGGTGTAAATTCATTACACATAGAGCTTGTATTGTTTTACTTTTGGTTCAATAAATTTATCTAGAATATGAATTGGTCGACCAATTCATATCTCCATTTGTGTGACAAAAAATAACCACACATTATTCTGAAAGACGATTGGGTCATTATGACTCGAAGTTTGTGTTTTCAAAATAAAAGTGACATTTTGGTTTAAAATATAGTTCACATCACCAAAACCGAGCAAAAGGGTTCAGATTGTTTTGAAACATAGTGACAGTGATCCATATAATTTATCATATATGTATAATGTAAAATTTAAATTATAATTTTTTTTATTTTTTATTTATTGTTCCAAAAAGAAACTATGGTTTTATTGTGGGGACATTTTTTTAAAAGAATGTTTATTTTTGGAAAAATTCCTCTTGTTTTGATTTTGAATTTGGGTTTTAAATGTTTTTCATTAATTGTAAATATGACATCAATGTATTTATTTTTTTATTAATTTTGAATTGATATAATAGTGCAATGTGATAATTTATTCCAATTGGGATTTTGGAATATTTATATTCATGCTTATTTATTATAATTGGTATTTTTTATAGGGTTATTTCATGGCATAATTAAGGCTACAACTATATAAAAAATGGTATGGCCTTTATCAATGAAAGGGTAATCACTGATAAATCTTTCCATTATCAATTCAATAGAAAGAACATGTAAATTACTTCTTTATATGTACTATAAAGATTAGTGATAAAGGTTACCATTACCATTGCTAAAAATAAAGTGATGAAAATGTTCCCCTTTATTAGCGCTAAAAAAACATTGATAAAGTGTCCCTTGAACAATTATTTTTGTATAAAAAATAAATGGTGGAATTATCAATGCTTTTTATAGTATTGATAAAGGACTCATGTTATTAGTATTTCATAGATAGTCAGTATTTTTTTATTCAGACAAATTTCTTTTATAGTGTTATTAAAAGATAAATAGGTAGTAGTGTGAAATTCCATAAAATGTTCAAAAATAACGGTATCACAAAAAAACAAAGTTTTTGATGAACTTGTGATCCTATTTTAACTTAAAAAAGCACAAGGTTCCTCTCAATATTGGGTGACTTGCATATTTTCGTATTTTTGTCTCAAAGAAACACCTTGTCAAAAGTAACGGTCATATGATGTTTTATAAATGTTTTCAAATTATCATAAGATGTTATTTTTTAAAAAAAATATCACCAAATAATAATTTAATTGATATTACTTAATTCTAATTATAAAATGAATAATTTATATTACATTTTAATTATTTTAAAACATTTTTCATTAAATATAATATATTTTAACAGTAAATACATATTTTTTGTTATACAAATCATATTTATGAAAATATATTTTATAAATATCAAAAAAATTATATTTATATATAAAAATATTATTATTAATTTTAGATATATATATATATATATATATATTAATGGTACATTTTCATTTAAAAAATTGTTGATAAATTCCTTTTTTATTAGTGTTGATAAATGTATAATTTAGAAACCCTAAAAATTCATATAGATGTTGTGATTTTATCAGTTTATTTAGCTAATACTTATAAAAATAGTTCCTAAACCATTGTCTTTTTAACCCTGATAAAGGTTAGTCCTGAATATGTGTAATTATGAAGTAATTAAAAGAGGTAAAAATCAAAGATTCAAGATCAAAATTTATATCTCAAAGGGTTTTACAAGATTTCAAGAAATATATATTTAAGAGGATATGTGAAAACATAAAACAAATCATACCTCATTGAATCTAGTCTGATGTCCACTTTTATATGCTATTCACCACAAGAATTTTTTTTTGAAATATGTTCTTTGTTTCATGTCATGAAATTACTAAAATGGAAGGAATAAATGATTAATGTCATGGGATAAGTTTTTTTATATCGTGATGAAATATGATTGCTAAGAACTCTATTTATAATATAAATCTTACCTCCATCATCAATTTCATTATCAAAAAATTGTAATAATTTTATATCAATTAAGTTATTCAAATTAAAAATAAATTAAAAATGTATATTATTTCTAAGAATCATAATTCAGTAAAAAAATTAGAATATATTTATTATAATATTGACATTAATTTTTTTATATAATATTATTAAAAAAATTCTAAACTTCATTCAAAATGTTTAGTTAAAAGAGTTCTTTCTCTCTGCCTCGCTTTTTATACTTATTTTTATTTTAAATGATATTAATTTTTTATGAATTGTTTTTTAGTTCATTATCATCACATTTTATTATTATTATTAGCATCACATTTCCTTTAAAAACTCAATAAATACCACCCACAACACTAAAAAATCCTTAAAACATCTTCTTGAAAAATTTTATATATTTAATCCCTTATTTTATTTAAACTATTTTTCTTTTAAAAAATATTATATATATTTTCCTTTTTTAACCCTCATCTTATATTCCCATAATATCAGGGTGTAGAAACGAGGGAATAAGATTCTTCCTTCGAGCCAACAATAGCATGGATAGGATGTGAAATAAATCTCATAAGGCCACCATTAACTGTGTCTATAAAAAATCCATTCTATGAATATAAACTATTCACTGTGTAGGTATATCACAAGTAGACTAGTTAAAATGAAAACAACACATACCTTCTTTAGGCCCAACTGGTGTCTCTAAATATGTAATTATTTAATTAATTATGATTCATTATTTAATAAGAACAACATATAAAGGTTTTAGTAGCACTCTAAAAGATGATGATGATAATAAAGGATCCAGGGTAAAACCAAGGAATCCTTGACCTTAGAATGTTAATCCCACTCACAGTATAAAACCAAGAAGCCTAGAATAAGGGACTAAGTGTAGTTCATGGGTTACCCCCATAGAATTCCATTGGAATTTATAATCAAATCTTGGGAGAACATTCATAGTAAATCTTGATCTAAGAGTGACTATACCCCTAGAGAATGATCCAATGCATAAAATATTTGTAGAAATCAATTCGAGTCTAGTGAGTGTATCCTTGGAATTCTAATTTTGGAGGAGAATGTGAAGGGGTCTTATGGATTCATATCAGGAATCCTCTAATAGATAAATACCATGTTCTGAGGTGTGAATACCTTTTTATAATAGGATTAATGAATCATAATTAAATCTGTTTAGTGATTAAAAACTTATTGTAAGAACCTAGTTCTTATTCTTGAAGTATGGGTTTCTTCTTTCCCTTTTTCCTTTACGGTTTTTGAGAAAATAATGAAAATTGGGAAATATCCCAAATTTTGTGGGCACACGCCGTGTACTTTTCCACACGCCGTTTACTTCGTCCGTTTGGGATGAGTACACAGGGCGTGTAGGCCTATCGGCGAAAAAGGGTGTAAAAACTGACTACACACCGTGTACTTAGTATTTACACATCATGTAATCAGTCAGCAGGTGAATAGTAATACAGTGGGAGTAGCCGCTAGTGGAGAAACAATACATGCTGTGTATTAAGAAATTCACACCATGTAATCATGTCGACAGATGAATAGTTCGGCGGTGAAAAGTAGCCAACATAGGCACAGTTGATAAATGAAAAGTACACGTCGTTTACTTAAGAGTACACGTCGTGTAGTTTTTTTCACTTAAAATGGGAAGTAGCCTCTTTATTCAGTAGAGGAGGCAGTGGACGTGTCGGAAGAACACGGGAGAGATGACCAGAACTTATAAGAGCTCCCGATCGTTGACCGGAACTCAGTTTCCTTTGCTGACAGTCTCGATTGAATCGCGCAGGTGAGTTCTCCACTCTTCTTGTGTGTTTATTTCCAATTATTTCTTGAGGGGAAGTTATTTGAGGTTGAATGGGTGAAATTTTATCCTAGATTTACATTGTTCCGGGATGTTTCTTGAGGCATCGTTCGCGTAAACCGATCTGTGGAGATTTAGTTAGGTGTTTTGATGTTTAATTCCAACTATTATGTTGTTTTTTGTACCATTATGCTACGCTCCCACAATTGTTGTGTCGTGTGGCTGAGGTCTTGATTAATTTAATACCTATAATTGTGTAGTTAATTCAATTAATATTTACAACTATTGTTTGGGATCATTGCTTGGCTCCAGGTCCACCTCGTGGGTCTGTTCCCCTATTTAGCCATTTGGCTAGGTTAACCGAGGGTATAACATGAATTTAGAATTCCTTAAATTACCTTGGGAGGAATTGTATATAAATTGATTGTTTTTATGTTGGGCTCGGCCCAGTTACTTGATTCGCCTGAGGGCAGTGTTTCGTTTAGCTTGCGTGCGACTTTTCTCATGCATGTGGGCAGTACCTTCTGTGCATGTGGACGACACCTCGTACTGCTGCAGTTAATATTCATTATTCCTGTGGGTAGTCACCTAAGGGTTTTGATTCTGATTACCTGAGGGTAAGGTTTCACATGTTTGAGGACATTTTTTACTCGTATATTCACTGTGGTGATTTTATTTGGTTATACCTACCAAGCCAATGCATAGGCTTGGTATTTTTTTTACCTTCTGCATGTTAGATATCTTGTTGTTGTTTGGGTTACGGCACCGTTTAGGAGATTGCTGGCTGAGGCTGAGTCTTAGTAACTTATAATTCAATTATATTGAATGAAAAATAATTATTAAAATGTCAATGTAATTGGTAGAGATTATTACTTTTGAGTACTCCCTGGTTTACTGCATTTTATTATTGCACACTATTGTTGCACATTTTCACTAACAGTTGGGCATGGGCCTTTTGTGGTTGCCTACTAAGATTTATTTCTCACACCCTGTTTGGATTATGTCTTGGGCCCAAAAAGATTATATTGTTGTAGGTTTGGATAAGGGAAAGAGTCCATATACAGGTAATTGATTATTACAGAGGGGTAGGAGAGCATGGGACTAAGATTAGGCTTGTGATGTTGCTGAGTTCCTACTGTGCTATTTTGCTTTGCTTTGTTGTACTTGTACCTTGTACTTTATTGTATTTGATTGCAGTGTATCCTGTTTTAACTACTTTCTTTAAATTGGACATATTGCATCATAAAATGTATACGACTGTTGGTTATCTTTTTCTTTAGTACCGTTTTCTTTTCAACTTTGATTGTGTTTACTGCTTCCGCTTTTGAATGTTTACATCTATTTACACTGCATTACACTAACAAATGAGGGCATAACTTCCCCACTATCAGACATAGGCCCTCGCTGTTAGTCGACAGCCTCTGGCATTTGGGGAAATGTGCTTGAGGTCATGTCACCAACTAGGTTCAGGGCACCCTTTGCGTGGAACCCGGATCTAGGACGTTACAAAGTTATATCAAAGGTATTTATTTTCTTCTTGAATTACTATTTGGAACCTATAGATAGGGTTTGGATGAATAGGTACTTGGTAATAATTTGTTCCTAGGAGTTTCTAACCCATGTACAGGGAAAATCCAATTTACCTTGTGTTACAATTTTTCGGATTTTGCAGTTTTATGGTTGATATGATTTTCACCATTGGGTGACGCACTTATGGTGTGCTATTTTTATTTTTAAACTTGGGTTTTATTTAGTTGCAAGATGATGAGATGAGGGTATTCCATCACATGTATCATTTAAGAACATGTTGAAATCACATGCCATGCGTAGTTTTCATGCCACATAGGTGCATTAGAAATTGCATGTTGTTGTGATAGATGTTGTGTTAGTAAATTCATGTTGTTGTGATAGATTCCTTGATTAAATAGCTTTTATTTCAGAGGGTATTGTTAGGTGAGGTATTGTAGAATGAATGCCATAATTTGGTTCTTGGGGATTATGGGCCCTCATTGAGTGGAATTTGGTGGATCATTAACCTGATTATTTTGTTATAACATGTATAAGATGCCAAGCTTTGATTCCTGGGGAGTATGGGCCCTCATGGATCAGAATTTGGAACTTAGGTTATGGTTTTAGTGTTTTTCTGGGATCCGGAGTAGTTTCCAAGGCTTACTGTCCAGAAAAATCTAGAATACACAGCGTGTGGATTTGATTACATTCCCTTTAATATTTTGTTCGTGAAGAAAAGATAAAAAAATTTAAGTACACGACGTGTAGTTTCTACCCGTTTCATAGGTCGTGTACGCAAAAACATGGGATAGTGAAACATTGAGGGCACACATCATGTAGGTATTAAACATGCGGTGTTGTGTAAACCATGGTTCCACTGTGTGACTAACAACACAGGCAGAGAAATCTGAGCTTGTACACACCGTGTCAATAACGTACATGCTGTGTGGTTTAACCTGGGAATCCATCCTTGTAACTAAGAAACACTTGTCAGTGTTACCTCTTCTTGGACACGTCGTGTGCCTACGGGACACGCAGTGTAGTCATTACCGGTGAAAGACCATGTAGAGTTGGCCATGTGGCTGGGAAAACAAAGTGGTGTACACACCGTGTGCCGATGTAACACGTCGTGTAGTGTCATCCGACTATCCAGCTGTGTCACTAACAACAGGGGCAGTTGGAATCTATGTAGTACAGGTCGTGTAGATATTCTACACGTCATGTAGTCTTGTTTAAAGGAGAGACATGTGGCTAAGCTATGTAGAAGGCCTTCGGAAGGGTAAGAGAATTCAATTACATGGCGTGTGTGTGGAAAACACGCCCTGTTTGGGGTGTTACACGACATGTTTTGGTAGAGGTACACACCCAGGTGAAAGAATTATGGGAACACACTGTTTAGTTATTATACACGCCGTGTAGTATTGTCTATTCATACTTGAATGTTTTCTTTCTCCTGCTCCCTTATTACATTTCCAGTTCTTGGTCCTTGATGATCTTAATCTATGTCATGTGTTGACCTTTTAGAGTAATGTTGTTGAGATGACCATGAGTTGTTCGCTCGGACAGCGGCAATGATTATACTCCCGAGATGATAGGAAATGGGCTACCGATAGATCCTCTAGGTAGAAATGTCGACTTCTACATCTATGGTAGAGTTGACTCATATATTTCAGCAACAGAATCTGCCTAAATTTTCAGGGGATGGTGGACTATAGGCTGCACAGTCATGGTTGGGTTCTATGAAGACTATTTTTTAGCATCTGGAGATGCCTCCAGGGTGGAGGGTAATGCTTGCTATAAACATGTTGCATGATTCTGCCAAGAGATGGTGGGATGTCACCACTCATACAGATCATTACAGAGACATGGCATGGGAATATTTTCAGGCATTCTTCTATGACTTCTTCTTCCCGGAGACACTGAGGATAGATCGAGATCGATAGTTCATGAATCTGTTGTAGGGCGCTATGTCAGTGATTGACTATTCTTCCCACCTCACCGAGCTACAACGTTTTTCACCTGCTCTAGTTGGTGATGAGATGCTGAGGGATAGATGCTTTAATTATGGTCTTTCATATGACATTTGAGCACTGGTGAATGTTTTTAGGTTGCCTACAGTGAATGCAATTGTGAAAAAGGAACTGATTACTGAGCGGAACCTGCAGGAAGCTAGTGGTGTGAACCAGGGCGGTTCAAAACCGATTTCTGGTACTATTTCTATCGGCAGGAGGAAGAGACAGATGTATTTCTCTCACGGTGGTAGTACTAGCTAGATGATTTTCTCATGTGTCTCGATCATGTACTACCAGTGAGGTAGAGAGGGGCACAAGAGACCTCAGTGTCCACGTGACCCAGTGGAGTTCCAAGCTTGCGACAGGATGGGTCATCTCTAGCATTTTTGTAGGGAGTTTTCACCAGTGACTAGTGATAGTGGTTTTGTGCAGACTCTGCATGCGGTATCAGGTCTAGTAGCTTCGTTCCAGTCAGGGAATTGGTATACATCAGGATGTTCAGGTTGAGGTGGTGGTCATGGTCGTGGTAGTCAGACACCAGGATCTCAGAGATAGTAGGGTGGGTCAGCTCAATGTCGCCTGGCTGGGTGACAGGTCCGCAGCACTAGGTAGGCATTTTCAATGTAATATACCCAATAAGAGAAGGATCTCTGACCTTCCACTATCAAAGGTACTATTCTAGTTTCTTATGTTTTATCTTCATTACATTTTGATACGGGTGATACACCTAGCTTTATATATGTGCCTATTGTGGAGATCCATGGGTTCTATGTTTCTTCTTCCTCTGATATTATGATGCTAGACACTCTGTTGGGGATTAGAACGGAAAGTGTGCATCAGTGCATGGAGTTCCCCCTAGAGGTTGGTGGGTGTCACTTCCTTTGGGACCTCTATGTCATAGAGATGACAAGCTATGATGTCATTATTGGGATGGACTGGTTGGTACACTTTCGATCCTTTGTAGATTTCTATCGTCGTAGGGTGTGTTTCACATCACCAGAGGGTAGAGAGTTTCTATTCAAGGGATAATGGGATGTCCAGGCAAGATGAAATGGACCCGAGCATCGTTGGTGTGGTGGAGTGATAACCTAGATTGCGAGTTTATATCTGGATGACCAGGGAACTTGTCAGAATGATTTTCCACTAGTGGTTGATCATTTCAGGGATGTCTTCCCAGACAACTTTTTAGGTTTACCTCCAAAGTGAGAGGTGTATTTCTCTATTGAGCTAGTTCCAGGAGCAGAACCAGTGTCCATTCCTCCTTATAGGATGGCTACACCAGATTTTAAAGAGCTCAAGAGGTAGTTGGAGGAGTTTCCGGAAAAGGGTTTCATCTGACCCAGTACTTCTCCTTGGGGTTTGCATGTTCTATCTTCTAAGAAGGCGTACGATACCCACAAACTCTGTATGGATTATCGGAAGCTGAATCAGTTTACGGTCAAGAACCGATATCTCATTCCAAGGATTGATGATATTTTTTATCAACTTTGAGTATAAAGAGTGTTATTGAAGATTGACTTGAGATCTGTATATCATTAGTTATGTGTTAGACCATCGGATATACCACTTATATATTTTCAGAGGAGATATGGTATATAAGAGTACTTGGTCATGTTGTTCGGAATCATTAACGTGCCACCTATTTTCATGGCACTGATGAACTGTGTTTCTGATCAAAATCTGGATTCATTTATGGAAGTCTTTGTGGATGATATCTTGGTGTACTCTCACACTCGACATGAAAATGCCACATAACATGAGATCGTATTGAGTACACTAAGAGAGAATCATCTATATGCTAATCCCTTAATGTGCCGCTTTTTTATGGACTAGATACACTTCCTGGGTCATATTATCTTAGAGGCAGGAGCTGAAGTTGACCTTAAGAAGTTGAGAGTATTAGCTTCCTAGGAGCATCCTAAGAACGTGTTTTAGATAAGGAGTTTCTTGGGGCTGGATGGTTACTATAGAAACATTATACTGGATTTAACCAACATAGAAGCATCGTTGATAGGTTTGACTATAAAGGGTGTTAAGTTTCTTTGGTTAGGAGCTTGCGAGAGAGCCTTTCAGGAGCTGAAAGGAAGGGTGACATCAGCACTAGTCCTGATACTTCCAGAGTAAAGGAATAGATATACAGTTTACTGTGATGCATCAGGTATTGGGCTAGGAGTAGTGTTGATGTTGGGTGATCAAGTAGTTTCATATGAGTCTCGGAAGTTGAGGCCACATGTGAAGAATTACATGACACATGATCTCAATTTTGCATCAGCTGTTCATGCGTTACGCTGTTGGAGACATTATCTCTTGGGATAAATTTTTTTGGTGTTTTCAGACCTCAAAATTCTTAAATATATCTTTACCTAGTGTGACTTGAATTTGAAACAATGAAGGTGGGTTGAAAACCTTCAGTCCATCGACTTTGAGCTTGCTTAGACGCCTGGTAAATGTAATGCAGTTGTTGATGCACTGAGTAGGAGGACATAGATACAGGCAGTGTAAGAGTCCAGTGGTGAGTGACAGCTCATGGATTTGTTCTCTGAGATGCATTTGGAGGTACACGATAGTCATGGGTGAGCCTATCTTTCTTCCTTAGACCTGACTTCTAACCTCCTGGATAGATAGAGGATGAGGAAGCTATAGGATTCATAAGGCTTAGTTCTACAGGAGTCGGTGGCAAGTGGGGACCCTCCTATCGGTTGAACGATAGGCGATGATGAGGTACTTCGTGTCCATGGATGAATGTGGGTTCCAGGGGATATAAGCGAGGAGATGATGTGAGATTTTCATGGTTCATATTGGGCAGGGAATCATGGAGTTACCCAACTATATTGTGACTTGAGACGTCAGTATTGGTGGTTGGGTATTAAGCGAGAGGTAGCTGGTTTTGTTGTGAGATATTCTACCTGTCAGTAGGTGAAGCCGAAGCATCAGAGGCCAGCTAGACTGTTACAATAGTTAAACATTCAAGATTGGAAATGGGATGATGTCGCGATGGACTTCTGGACCTGGTTGTCGAGGTAACCTCAAGGCAGTGATGTCGTGTGGGTTGTTGTGGAAAGAATTACGAAGGTAGCTCTCTTATTTCCGATCAAGGAGACCTTCGGTGTTGACGAGCTCGAGAAGTTGTACATCCGAGAGGTAGTACGCCTTCATGGTGTTCCTCATTCTATCTTTTCAGATAGGGATGCCCAATTTATGTCTCGTTTCTAGAAATGATTTCAGAGGGAACTTGGTACACAGGTGCTTTTGATCACAGCTTACCATCATCAGACTGATGTTCAGTTAAAGCATATGATATAGGTGCTTGAGGACATGTTGTGTGCATGCATCCTGGACTTTGGCAGCTCTTGGGAGAAGCACATACCCCTGGTCATGTCTGCCTATAATAATAGTTTTCATGCAACTATTGATATGGAACCTTACGAGGCTTTATATGGTAGGTCATGCTGATCACCTTTGTGTTGGATGGAGGTACGTGAGGCACCTTTACTAGGACCATGTCTCGTGCAGGAGACTTTAGACCAGGTCCAGTGGATATAGAAGCATATGGATACAGCACAGTCTCATCATAAATCTTATGCTTATCGTCGTAGACGACCCTTGGAGTTCATTTTCAAGGATCAGGTGTTCTTACATGTTCCACCGAGGTTGGGAAATAGACAGAACATGATATAGGTTAAACATTCACTGAGGTATAAGGGGCCGATTGAGATTCTGGAGAGAGTCAGGTCAGTGGCCTATCGGTTGTAGTTACCATAAAGGAATCACGCCATGCATGACGTCTTCTATGTTTCTTAGTTGCGCCATTATCACTCAGACCCATCTCACATCTTTCAGGCCGAGGAGGTTGAGCTTCAGGTCGATCCGTCCTTTGAGGAGCATCTATTTCGAATTGTTGATAGGAGCACGAAGGTTCTCCAAGTCCATTCAGTTCCTCCCATATGAGTGTTATAGAAGCATGGCCAAGTGTAGGACGAAACCTGGGAGCAGGAGACCGATGTACGTGCTCAGTGGCCAGAGTTGTTCTGAGCTTATCTTCACCATCCATGGAAGGGAAATTTGGGGATGAATTTCTTTAATGGGGAAGTTTTTAAAACCCCAGTTCTTATTCTTGAGGTATAGGTTTCATATTTCCCTTTTTCCATTATGGTTTTTGTGAAAATAAGGAAAATGGGTGAAAATCCAAAATTTTGTGGGTACACACCATGTACTTTTCCACACGTCGTCTACTTTGGCCGTGTGGGATGAATACACAGGGCGTGTAGGCATGTCAGTGATGAAGGGTGTAAAAACTGACCACACGCCATGTACATAGTATTTACAAACTGTGTAATTAGTCGGCAGGTGAACAGTATGGTGGTCGGAGTAGCTGCCAATGGGGTGAAAACACAAGTTGTGTGTTCAGAAATACACATTGTGTAACCATGTTGACATATCAACAATTCGGCATTAAAAAGTATCCTCCAAAGGAACATTTAAAAAATGAAAATTACATGTCGTGTACTTGATAGTACACTCCTTGTAGTTTTTTTTTACTTAAAATGGGACGTGGCCACCTCATTCAGTATAGTAGGTAGTGGATGCATCAGAAGAACACTGGAGAGACGGCCAGAGCTTGTAGGAGCTCTCGATTGTCGACTGAAACTCGGTTTCCTTCACTGATAGTCTCGATTAAACCGTGCGGGTGAGTTCTTCACTCTTCTTGTGTGTTTCGTTCCAATTATTCCCCAAAGGGAAGTTATTTGAGGTTGAATGGGTGAACTTTTATCGCATATCTACGTCATTATCAGACATTTCGTGAGGTGTCATTCACGTATATCGATCAGTGGATATCGAGGTAGGTGGTCTGATGTTTAATTCCAACTACTATGTTGTTTTTGTGTACCATTATGCTACGATATCATGATTGGGGTGTCGTATGGCTTAGGCCTTGATTAATTAAATACCTATAATTACGTTAGTAATTTAATGAATATGTACCACTACTGTTTGGGATCATTTCTTGAATCCAGGGCCACCCCGTGGGTGTGTTCCCCTATTTAGCCGTTTGGACAAGTTACCCAAAGGTATACCATGAACTTAGGATGATTTAAATTTCCTTGAGAGGAATTTTATATAAATTACATTCTTATATTTTTGGCTCAGCCCGGTTACATTTTTAGCATTAGGGAAATGTTTTGTTTATCCTGCGGGAAACTTTTCAAATGCCTGTGGGCAGTAGCTTTTGTGCCTGTGGGAAGCACCTCGTATGCCTGTGGGAAATATTTGTTATGCATGTGGGCAGTCACCTGTGGGTTTTGATTCGGATTACCTAAGGGTTAGGTTTCTCATGCTAAAGCACAGGCTTGGTATTGTTTTACCTTCTACTTGTTGGATAGCTTATTGTAGTATTGTTTATGGCACCGTTTAGGAGATTTTTGGCTGAGTATGAGTCTTGGGAACTTATAATTCAATTATATTGAATTGATAAATAATTATTAAAATGGAAATTTTACTGGTTGAGATTGTTACTTTGGAGTACTGCTTGGTTTACTCTGTCTTATTATTTCACACTTCCACTGCACATTTTCACTGATAGCTGGGCACGGGCCTAGAGTGGTTGCCTACTGGGATTTATTTCTCACACCTTGTTTGGGTCAGGTCTTAGGACCAAACAGATTATATTTCTGCAGGTGTGGATAAGGGAAAGAGTCCATATACAGGTATTTTATTGTTGCAGAGGAGTAGGAGGTCATGGGACCAAATTTAGGCTTACGATGCTTGTGAGTTTTTGTTGTGCTGTTTTGTTTTTCTTGGTTGTACTTGTACCTTGTACTGTATTGTATTTGATTGCAGTGTATCTTTTTTTGACTTATTTATTAGAATATGACATATTGCATCATCATATGTATACGACTATTGGTTATCTTTTTCTTCAGTACTTTTGTCCTTTCAGCTTTGATATTGTTTACTGCTTCTGATTTTGTATGTTTAGATCTATTTCCACCATGATACACTTTGACAAATGAGGGCATAGTTTCTCCCACTATCATACCTAGGCCCTTACCGCTAGTCAGCAGCCTCTGGCATTTGGAGAAATGTGCTTGAGGTCATGTGACCAACCTGGTTCGGGGCACCCTTTGAGTGGCACCCAGATCTGGGACATTAGAATTACCTATGGAATCCAAGGATAGATCAAGTAGGACCATTCCAATAAAGAAGAAAATTTTCCATTTGAGATATGAACCATATACATTTAATATATATTTTAAGTAATTTTAGTCCATGTAATACTCATCCTAATAACATTCTCATTCGGTTCATTCCATTACATTTAACCATACAAGACAAGGCAACATAAGAAATTTCAACAAATTACAAAATTACATATAAAGGATAAGGCCCAGGTGATGTCTATAAAAATGAATATACACTTTACATTTAACAATTTATTTTTCAATTATTTTATTAAATAACTTACTTTATAAAAGGCCAATCGTTAACACTCGAATGGTGTTTCAAATAACCAAAATATGTGTCAAAAGGAAGAACATGGTACACACCCTAAATGGGTGGTTGATGTTGAGGTCTGAACCTCTAAAGAAGTTAATAAAAATAAAGATTATTTCATGAGAATACACTTTAAAAACTTTTTATTAAATTCATAAGAATTTAGAAGAAATTATTTATGAAACTAGAATGCACAAAATTAGAAAATATTAAAAATGGAAAAACATTTACGGAGTCATAGGCCACCTACCTTAAGTAGGAAGTACTCTCTTTCTCCGGTTTTAGAATATCAATTGTTCTAGATTGAAATAAAATAAATAAAATGGAAAATGATCATAAAATAGGGCATATTATATTGCACTAAAATATCTCTGTCAATGGAAAGATAAACTATGATAGGATATAAAAGAATTGAGAGAATACTAAGGACTATAAAATACGATTGACGATACTCGAATTGAGTTGATAGATGGATAAGGGATCAAATCCTAAAATTTGGCCATGGAAGGAGCTCTCAATAGAGGGAATCTATGAAAAAGATAGAATAGAAAAAGGGGTGGTGAAAAAAAAATGTATTCCTCTCCTTAAAAACAAACATACAAAAAAAATCACGGCATGTAAATAATTCACGACATTAATTCCTTGTGTCATGATCTTGGCTCAATAAATTCAAATCATGAATTTGGAATTCGCATCATGAATTCCTTAGGTTAGAGGATCTATCTTGATGAATTCACATCATGAATTTAAAAATCCATTCATAAATTAAATTCTTGACCTAAATTCATTTCTTGTTGTGTATTATTTCTGCAACTAGCCTCCAACCCAATACTACATTCCCAAAATCTAAACGAACAACCACCCCAAAGGCCCAATAGCTGGGTATGTACCATAAATAAAAAATCAATGAGTTACCAAAAATTGAAATTTCCTAATTTCATAAAAACAAATTGGATCATACATAGTGATGTATATATTATTATTTTTATTTTCATCGTTAAATGTAAAACTCCCCATCTACTACAATTATTTATAATTTATCATTTATGAATTTCTTTTTATGGATATATATATATTATAAATTCAACACTCATATTTGTCAAACTTATAAACTTCACAACTTCAAATTATAATTATCCAAATTTCTCACAAAAAAAATTATATCCTGAGAATATCAATAATTAAAAAAATAATTAAATCCAAAAAATAAAAACAAAAACTCCATTATATTATAAATAAATTTTTTGCAAAAAATACATGTAGATTAAATAATTGAACACCTTATGAATAGAATAAATTTATAAAATAACAAAAAAATATTTCAATAAATTCCAAACACACCAATCAATAATTTTTACAATAATTACAAATCCAACAATGAGAATAAAGTAATGATTTACCAATTATATTAAATAAATAATCAACTAAAAATCACTTAACCAAAACCTTTGAAAACATATTTTTTATACATAATAAAATTACCAATAGTTAATATATTTTAGTTAATTAAAAATAAATTATAACTCACATGTATGAAATTTTTAATACTCACAACTTTTCAATAATAGATTTTAAAGTAACCCTCTTTTATGTGTTATATTATTTAAAATTATAATTAATAAAAAAATATTTTATTAAAATTTGGAACATAATAAAATGATAACAGTTTTTAAATGATAGAATTTCATGAACCCTTCATACTTAAGAAATGATAAAATATTGACTTAGGAAAATATTATTTCTTACATTAGATATCTCTCAAACAATCCTCATCATTCAAATTTTAAAATTAATATGGAGGAAAAGAGAGACCAACCCCAGAAAAAGAATGAGAAACTCAGGTATTCAGATTAAACACCTATAAAATTATTTTCTCCCATGATATTCTTAACCATACTTAATAAAATTCTTAAATCTTTATTGCCATTGGGATATACTTCTAAAATAAACACCAACATACTAAGGAAAACAAAATACAAAAAGGTTTTAATAATCCAAAATAATTAAAATAACATTATATTACTTTTAAAACCCCATTTTATTTTATCGAAAAGTAAAAAACATTAATTTTTTAAAAAAATTATCCTAAAATTTCTATTTATTTATTTCAATAAATCAACACTCACCCCATTTATTTTAAAAGATTTTTTGATGAGTTTCAAAATAAGATCATAGTTATTAAACTAGACTAAATTATGGAATTATTTATTGTTGGAACGAAATAGAATATATAGAAAAATTTATAAATCAATAAAAATAAACAACAAAAATAAATGAACACCACTTAAATTGTTGAATGCAATCATTAGTTAAAGGATGACCAAGCATATCTGACTTCCATTACCAATTTAAAAAACATCATTTTTATTTTAATTTCTTAATCCATGTAATATACTATGAGTAGGGATTCAATAATTAAAGAAATAAAGTATCATAGAAAAAATTAATCAATAATAAATATGCATGATGTGATGATGTAATGATTTTTTATATCAAATAACTTAGAAAATATTAGGAAAAAAATTAAGAAATAAATGTCCCAAAAATAAAAAAAAATAGCTACCAAACATCCAAAAAAACCAACAATATGAAAAAAATAATCAACAATAATTAACATTCTAGAATACAGTGGAAATAAAATATATAAATTCGAATAAGAACTAAATAAATAAAGGCTTTATAATTATCCACTAATAGTTTTTTATCTATTAATCCACACAAAAGTTCTCTAATAACTAATATCTTTCACAATCAACCACATAATATTATAAAAAATAATTCCATTGATATCTATAATACTTTCATGATGGTTTACTTAATAAATATATAATTTGAAGTAGTAATTTGACATCCACGTTGAGGCTTAAGGAGATCATGTCATGAATAAGGCTTTCCAATGTTTAATAAATCAACATAAAAAATGATATTATATATATGGTTAAAAAATGATATTCATATTCAATGCTTTTATAACCGTAAAAATCTCACATCAAAATACCTTCTCCATGTTAACTTATTCATTGAAATTTTTAATGTCTTATACTTAATCAAGCATAGACATATAAATCTTGAAGAAAATATATATATCTTGAAATAAGATGACATCATTTTACATATCACATAATTTAGAAAACTTTCATATAAATTACTTTTTGTAATTATTCAATTTTTCATGTGTTTCATAGGATAATAATTTCTTTAACATCACATTAGTACTCAATTTAATGTATATATCATTAATTATTATTCTGAACAATACTTGTTATATATTCATTAAAAAAATAATTAAATCCTATATACAGAGTAACAAACAATATAAATTTATAATTCCTATTAATTTAATTAACTCATACTTACAACTTGAATTTACCTATCACATTTTTTTTAAATTATCAATGCAGTTTAATTCATAAATAATGTAACACCTCGAAATAATAAAGTAAGAACATTATATTCAATAGAATGTATGACACACAAAACCAAGAATGTAGTGGAATTAAATATACTAATACATTATAATATATTTACTATTTTAAATATATTATATATCTTTCAATTCAAGCAACATTGAGATATCTTGTGTTGCACCCACCGATTATTTTTTTGATGACTTGTGTTATATACAAGATTGATGTTTACCGAACAACAAAATATTAGTAAAATATTATTATTTAATATAATGTGATATAAAATATCCACTGTGAATATAATTAACTAACTTATGAAAAAATATATTTTTACTTAAATATTAAATGAATTAATTGGATTGTAGTTAATTAGAACTGAATATAAAGGGAATATTTTTTATAGAAAACAAGTTTTATGATCACAAAGATGTTTTATTCCAATAAATTAAATTAACTTTAATTATTGAATTATATTAAGTAAATATATATATATATATATTATTCAATAATATTTCATTAATATTTATCTATTATATTTGATAGTCATAGGATAAGTTCAAATCTAATTTTACAAATAAAAACCAATATTTTTATTAAGGTGATTTTGTCTCCTTTTAGTGGAGAACCTATTTTAAATCCAATTTTTGGATATTTATGAAAATGTTATGTCAATATAAAATTAAAATTTGAATGGGGAATATAAAAACGTGGTTTCGGTAAATTTTTATAATTTCTCTATAAAGTTTTACTTATTAATTAATAATGAAAAATATAGAATTTTTATTCAAAACTATTTTTACTCTAGTTTTGTTTATAAGGTTATATTTTATTTTAAACTTGTATTAAAGTTAAATTATATAAATATTTATCAACTAATATAATTTAGTTAATTATAATAAACTTCACTTTGAAATTAGACATAAAAACATTGAAAATGTTTAACATTTTAACCTCAAGAACTCGCATTGTCATCCCATCTGTGGGATTAAATTTATTTCAATTTCTACAAAATATATGATTATAATTTCAAACAATAAAGTCCATATTTGGAATTAAAATAATTTAAAACTTAAAATATTCTCAACTTATTTTTCTACCAAAAAAATGTTAGTGAATGTGATAAAAATTAATTGGAGTGATTAAGGTGAAATAAGGTTTAACCAAGGACCAAACATTAAGCTGAAGTGGAAATAACCTATAAACTTATAAAATATCCATTTTATGGAAATATTTATACCCTATACTCCATAGAGTATAATTTTATACCTTATTTGATCAACTTTAAATGGGAAAAACATGTTTGTTATTCCCTATTACGAAATTTACAAGAGTGTCACACCTCTACTATAGAAAGGAACTAAAGCCTCCCAATTCATCACACCTATGAAGATACTAATTATTGAATAAGATCAACCCAAATATATCTAAAAAATAACATCCCTAATCCTATAATCATACATTTTTTTCATAAATACATTGAAAAAAATTTCTTTTGGTGTAATCCAAAATGACTTACCCAAAGAAGAGGTAACATCTTTTCTCATGCTCTTTGGTTTTATTTCCATTATCCACCCCTCCAATATTCTTATTCAATTATTATATAAAAACACAACTATTGAAAAATATACAATGATTTTTTTATTTTAATTTATAAAACTTCACTTACAAACAGATCCATTTAATGGGTAATGAACTTATCTCTCTTGTATATATCGAACTACCGCCTCATGAAGAGAAGTTGTCCATTATTCCATTAATGCCTCTAATGGTGGAAATTATGATGGAAAATATATTTGTTTTTGATATATAGTATATTTATTGTCTCTATATTTTTCTTTAATTCATTTAAAACACATACCTTTATACATTTCATTATATGTAGATATGATGACATCATTTGTGGATCTGTGGACTACGACCTGCTTAAAGTGATGTGATTCATTCATGCTATGCATGGAACATATTAAGGATGATTTTAATAAACCTATGTGCCATATAGGAAATTAATATTTTACCAGAGTTATAATATACATATTTATAAATTACTTATCACTCTTTTAATATGATTAATAAAGTAAAGTAGTGTTCATGCATACGTACGGTCTACCGTCTCCATGAATAGTAAATTTAATTTCTTATCTCAAAATGTTATAGATAATTCTTAACACACTTTTAATGAATATATAATATAATTAAATAATGGGTTAAATTCTTTATAGGTCTAATTAATGATCTAATTAACAATAACAAAAAATAACAAGTCAAAATTTACTCGACCAACTAAGCAATTGACACCAAAAACAGTGGAAATAATGAAAGATTATTGGCAAAAAGATAATAAGATATTATATAAAGATAATATATGATATAATAAATATTAGTATGGTTATTATATTAGTTAGTGACATTTTTAAATCCATTATAGATTAAATTAATAGATTTTATCCAAAAAAAGAAATTGAAGGTAAGAGATTTTATCTCAATTTACTTTCCATTGAGGCATTTTTTTTGTTATGGACAATGTTTCTTTTATTTAGTGTATATTCTTCCCTTTAACATGTTATGTCATGAATATATCTCATTTAATTTAATTACTTCATGGATAATATTATTCAATATTTCAAAGCTGTATGGGACACTTTGTAATGTCTAAAGAATATTTTTCGTAGGAATGTTTTTAATGACTATCTTTGCAATCTCACTTCATTTTATGATGGTTAGCATTCTCTTAAAACAATAAATTTATTTTTGTGAACGTATTTTCTTATATATGGTGTAAATAATACCACTTTTTCATATAATATCATGATTCACCGACTCTTCATGATATTTTAAATTTAAATTGGAATTATTTCATCGAAGGGGATTCCAGTTAAAATTTACCAAGGTGAAAAGAGTTTCATAACCCAATTTATTTTCATCAGTTTATATTACTTCATGGTTCTCATTAATATTCTTCGATTATGTTTATAATGAAATTTACTATCGATTGATGTATATACACTTCTATATTTGGATTTACATTTGACACACATAATTTACTAATTGATTGATTCTCACTCTAACATTATTAACTTTTCAAGGGTTTAATTTTTAATATAAATTTTTCATTATTATTTACACTGGAATTTACATTAGAGAATTTTTTTTATAATTTTATAATAAACCCCTTTATTTTATTATCCTATAGTTATTCATGAGATTTTTCAAGTATTAGTCACATGTTTTCACTCTTTGGTACTCAAAATGTTTTAAAAAACCTTTTTTTAAAAACCCAAATACATTTCTCTCTTTAATTAGAGAAAAAAAAAATTTATAAACACCATGTTTTTTTAAAATTTTTTCAAAAATCATTTTAACCTTTTTAAAATTATCATTCAATAATATTTTACCCTTTTTTATTTTACACATATTTTCAAAGTAATATTCTTATCACTTCCCAAACATGGAATTTTCTAAACTTTTACAAGGAAAATGTATTATTTTTCTTACCTTATATGGCATGATTAGATTGACATGTCATCATTTCTTTGAAGCTTTTTTTCAATTTTAAAAGGATAATTCTTAGAGAAAAGTTTTTTAAAATATATTTCCAAATATAAATACTTTAAAAATGTTATTCAATAAAAGAATAATTTTCCCCAATAATTTCATTAATATATCTTTTATAGTATTTCTATTCATAAATGAAATACCCCATTAATTTTTAATCCACTTTGGATATGTTGTATAGATGTTATCATTATTCTTACTGTGTATGTTCTATGATTTAATTTCCAAAGGATAGTATTCATAGTCACTTCCTTGATTCCTTTTAGTCCCCCAGAAATATTTAATTTCATATGATCATTTGACATTGTATTTCCAACATGTATCCATATAATTTTTCATGGATATGATTATTTCATCAACCATATACCATTTCTCATATGGTGTTCACTTTGAAGCTAATTTTATTATGTGGGGAAATAATGATAAATATATATCTTCTATTCAATATGTATATTTGATAAGACATATTATTTATGTCGACTATTTGATATGAGGATTTATTTAGAAAATGATGAAAAAAGGTGTGCCCTAGAAATAGATAGCCGCTTGATGCATTTGTAGTCACATTAGATAAATTAGTTGTGAAAATTTGATGTGGTTTTACCCGGTTTCTTATAAACATTCTTGTGAAAGTTATTGATAGTAAATGTACCATGTACCTAGGAATCAGGGGATCCGAAAATTAAACTTTTACCTACTTTAGTTTCAATTATTATTCATCTTTGAGATTTTGTGTCAATATATCTATGGATACATTAAATTTTTAGTTCATTTATTTAATGGAATTTGTTTCAGTTTCTCACATTTCTATATTTATTTTTCCTTATATATTTATTTGAATAGAATGTGTTTTTAGTTATTACCATTGCATATTGTTCAATCACATCTTTACCTATTTTTTTATTACATGGTATGTTTGTTCTGTTTTTTACCATTTAATAATTATTATTCTCATTGATTAATTATTTCCTTTATTATAATTTACTCTTAATGATAATTTTAACTCACCCTTATTTTATTTCATTTCCCCATTAATCCATGAAGTGTACATGGAAAGAAATGAAAGGATATTCTAGATGGAATAATGGTATCCTTAGAAAAACAATTATGTTGTAATTAGTGTATTCATTTGTAATATAATACTCATGTATGTATCTAGTTTTACAATACTAATAAACTCTTCAGTCCTTCAATATTTGATTCCACATAATCATCCGAGTGTAATGGTAGTAGACATCAAATTTGGGCTCTCTAGCATCTGTTCGCTACAAATAACTTTGAATATTATGAAAAATTATATTATAAAACATTTTATTGAATATATTTCTTCCAAAAGTCATTCCTAACAAAATTAATAGTTCCTAAAATACCAGCTTAAACAAGATGGATTCAAAAACAATTCTTGTAATTACAAATCTTTTAAATGTGATTCATTATTAATGGAAAAATATTAACATACTACTTTAAAATAACACTTTAAATTCCAAACATGTTGTTATAGGTTTGTTAATTTTTATGAATTTAATCTTTATATTTTAAAACTAACATGGAATATCAAAAATATCAACCATATAATTTATTCAAATTAATGAAAATATATTTTAACTAACGTGAGTTATTTTATTGAAAAGCATTAAAACATTGTTATAATCACTCAAAAATATAAATATTTATTAGAAAAAATAAACACACAAAACATAATAATAATTAATTAATTTAACTTAAATTCAACCAATAATAATAATACATGCACCCTTACAAAATTTCCAACCCTGAAATAAGTGAATCTCATACTGAAACAAGTTTAATTGGATGCAATTATCAAAACCCAACCATTATTTCTCTTATTATTTTATTTATCAATATACGTTTATTCTATTACTTGAAATTTTGTGTTAAATTATATACATATTCAAAATTTGGTATATATAGTGGTTGTTCATAGTTTGCATACAGTAAGTAAAATTTATACGACCTACCCATGAAAAAATTAAATATAATTCATATGTGATTTCACTATTGGAAAACAAATTTCCCAAATATGTGGTGAACTCATGTGATGTATCCCATATTTTTATAGTTAAAGTCACAATATTTTGTGAATAATGAATCCAAACCCTTCATCATTCTTAGAAAATTAAAAATAAAAAATTTCTTATCTACCCAAATTCAATTTTAACATCCCTCACCACTCTAATCCCCCCTTTGATGAGAGACCTGACTTAAGGATCCCTAGGTGAGACATAATCTCCTTCCTTAATGACGTTTTTGACCTTGTCCTTTGATTTTCATCATTTCAATCATAATTTTACCCAATTTTTTTCTTCCTTCCACTTTTTTTATTTTTCTTTATCTTTTACATATTGGCGGTTGTCATTGGCTAGAACCTAGGTGGATATTTGGAACTAATCCTTATGTATTTTGTTATCAAGTTGTGCATAATCCACTTAGGATCTTTCTATCCTCATATTTAAAGGATTAATAACAACTTTTTATTTCTTATGTAGGTGTTTCCAAGACTTTTTTTTTTTTCTTTAAAATCCCTATTATTATTAGGTTTTATAAATATTATTCTTAATAAATTATGTATACAAAGAATTAATAGGTGTGACTAAGTGGGGTTTTCAAATGAATTAGTTTTTCAAAAAGGTTGTTTTCAATATCAAATTGATTTTAAATGGAAATCACATGGGTTATAAGGGTTTTGTGGGGTTTCATTTAAATGGAATTTAGTGGTAATTGTGAATTTATTCTCAGATTGTTTATTCATATTACACATTTTGGTGTTTGAACATAGTTCAATGATATGTTTACCAAAATATTTCATAGTATAATGTAATTTATGGTTTCAAAGGGGAATATCCCCTTTGTCCCAAAGATTTTTTTAAATTTTAATTGATTATAAAATGTCTATAAAATGTAATGGGTTTCATATGATCATCATATAACCCTATAAGGAAGAATAAACCAAAACATAAAAAGATCTATTTTAAAGAATAAATGGAAATTTGAACCTGAAAAATTAGAGTTCTAGGAAAATTCCAATAGAAAACGTATTCTTCTTCAATGGATAAGGATAATACTTGATAAAAATCATAGAGCAGGGAACAAAATAACCTTTCCTCTAAGGAAAAATATCATATTATGGATCAATGATTGTATTGCATGGATACTCGAATACATAATGGGGTGTTAGCACCTTTGTCTTTGATGATGAAAAATATTATGGAGAAAGAGATAATTGAGAGGCTTGTATTCAAGCAATTATACACAACATGAGATATCACATCCCATTATCTTTCCAACCAAGACGTTTTTTTTAAATTAAATGTGTTTTCCATATTTATGTATCCATAAAAATTTATTCCAATAGTCATTAATTCGTTGAATCCAATTAAATGAATATTTATTCCATTTAATCCATTCATAATGGATTTTCCTTTAAGGAAATCATGTGGAAGTAAAATGAACCAAAATTAAATATTCATTTTAATTATTTTAGTGCATATTTAATAATCTCCCACTTTCACTAAAACCCATAAGGATTCCATGAAATATTCCAAAGATATTTATAAATCCATCCAAACTCTTTTTGATATATATTTTCATTAAACTCTCTTTATTTTGAACAAAAACTCTATCCAAATTTTTTTCCTTATCTAGAGGCCTATGTATGTGACCCTATGGGCCTTAGTAGCATCGAAAATAATTGTGAAATATCTATTTCATATATGTTTTAAATAAGAGGGAACTATAAAAATACCAATTCCACTCAAGATATGAAGGGGTTTCATTTGATCTCTATTAAACATATTCATATATCCATATGAACATTTCCACCAAAAGATTTATCACATTCATCACATATATCTTATATAATCCCTTTTTCCCATTATCGAGTAAAAACTAGGCATAAAACATGTTAATATATTATAGACCACTCATAATTTTCTTGATTCTCATAAAAACACAAACCTTGTCGAAGAATACATCAAATTACATCATGTATCTAACAAGCATATCACATGTCCCTTATTCAAGTAGTTGAACATATCATATGTTAAACAATGAAGAGTGTCTGTGCATTTTCTTAGTATAATTCAATCAAGGGAAACACGTATTTTATTATGAAAAAATTTGATAAACACCATCTATGTTCCACTCCAAACAATGAAATGTTCAGCAATATACCCAACCACTACTAATTATTTAAGTTCATAATCTATCTTGAATGAGTAGGGTATTAATGTATATAAATTCTCTTGATAGGTATCTCCCCATCCTCAGTTAGGAATGGATGATAATAAGAATACCCCCTAAGTATATCCATGACTATATGAAATTATAAGGGATATACTTTAGCATATGAGTCTATGTAATATGTCTCTACTCATTACCTTAAGAATTTATTCTTCAATATCTCATATACAACCCTTTATAATAGATATAAGATTCTGTTCAATATAACCTTTATTTATCATCAAAACCCATTATAATCCACGTTGATCAAGGGTTAGGTACAACACAATGTTTTCTACATTGAGGGGATATTTATCATTGGATAATTCTTGTAAAGTCAATTACATCAAACATGAATGAATAATAAATGGATATTTTATTTAGTACAAATATATGATATTTTTATACTCATTAAAACCAATTTCATGTATAGTTATAAGATTACTTTTATGGGGTTTCTACCATAATTAATTAGTTTTATAACCCATATTTAATTTCCCTAACATCCCAATGTGAACAAATGATAAAATAATAAAACTATCATTTTCTCTAATAACATTTAAAAAGAAAGATTTATTTAATAGTGGTGACACATATGAATTATATTCTTTAATTTCAACTCTTTTACCACATATATAAACTCCTTATCTTCTTAACGTCAAAGGAATTAATGTTATATTCTGTTTTCTAAAGAAAACACTTTTTTATTACAACATCATCTTCCTTTGAACCATTTACATCAAACTCTCCCCTTAAAATCATTTATATATAATTAAACTATTTACATTATCACTTAAACCACATATCCTAAAATATTTAATGATAAAGTGATTTTCATGTTATTATCGTACCTAATATCACTTTTTACACTTATCTTGACCACTATACCAAAATACTTTCTAGGATACCAGGTGATATACTTTGAATATTAACTCGTATAAGACTTTAGGGAAAATAGATGTTTACTTGTTACAATAAAAAAATGTAAATCTCAAAAATTTTATCAAGAATATAATAAACAATTTTTTGATAAAGTGACAATAAATTACTTATGGTAAACATATATAACATGTTACACTTCCCTTTACTGTTAATTGGTCAACCTTTTAAGAAATAAATGAAATTTCACTATTAAACTAATCTAGCATAACTATGATATTTAATTTATCATAGTAACAAAATGTTATTATTTAAAATTTATACCCCTTATAGTTTTACAGAAACTATATTATCTTCAAAATATAATCCTAAGAAAAAACAAAATCTACTCTGTGTTTTAGGAAATAATATTTACTTATTTTTAGTAGGAATATTTCAAAAATAATCTATTATTTATATTTAATATATGGTATTCTATGTATTTGAAATTTTCTATATTTGAAAATGATACTTTATTAAAATAAAGCCCTGGTGGGTGGAAGGAACAACTTCCCACATATTTTTAAAAAAAATTGAAAAAAAAATTATCATGGAAAAATACATTTACCCAAATATTATTCATAATTTTTTATTGAATTTGATAAATCATAGACCATGTTTATACATTTAATCACATAATAACACAACTTTATCTAGGTAGGGAATCATCCGAATCACAAAATATTTTATTATTGGATAATTGAATGGATAACCCTTTATCCAAATCCATCATATAGATTTACTTAATTCTATTTCATTGGTATCCCAACCCTTGGGGTTACATATCCTAGTATAACATAAATAAAACAACAAAAGTAAAGCTAACAGAAAACAATATAGGGGATCCACTTTATAGCATGAAATTATCCATTTAATAATCATGAGTCACGCATTACTTGCTTCATTTGCACAATTCAATCCAATGACACCCTAATATTCTATGAAACTACATGATTATATGAATAAATTCTTAAAAAGTGTTTCTCCATAAGAAATCTCACACTGTTATTTGATGGGATTTTGTATCACCATCTTATCTCATTATTTTATTCCTTTTTTTAATGCAAGATTCTAATGATTTTCTTTTTAGAATCCCTATTCCCACCACCAAATTAATATGTTCACACCTCATTAACACGTAACTCATTAAACAACACACAGGTCTATATTACTTACTCAAAATAGAATTCAAACATAATCATACATATCTAGATGAACCATATATATTAGTTACATGAAATTGTCACATAGAAGTATATATTTATATTATATTTAAAAACTCCAAATGAGTATTCTTAAAGAGTCATATAGCCAACTCCATTCAATTTTCTAAATAAGGCATGCCTCCAAGAAATTAAGTGGTCTGACCCCATGTTCCTAAACCTAGGGAGACATTACTCAAGAGATTATTTAATTCATTATATCTCTATCACCTAATATTCAAATATTATATCCATTAACTAAATTTAAGTTCATAAAGTTATTTACAAATCGATGTCAAGGAATATGAAATGTTATAATTATTAGCATACCCAAAATATAATGCAATGTTTAATCCTAGAAACAATTTATCATATAACATTTGGCATACTATCTTTCCTATTATAAAATATTTATTACTATTTAAAAAATAATTAATAAACACTAAATAAATTATCAATTCATTTATTTTATCAAGAGATAGACGTTTTTTATCAATTTCAAAAATAAAGTTAAATTATAACCCTTTTATAATTTAAAATTTAACATTATGTATATTCCATAATTTTTAATATAAACACTTTATAAACATTCTAATATGAACTCCTTCATATTTATCATTATAAGGAAATAAATTTTTAAATATATTATATTATATGAATTATAAAATATTAACAATTCAATTTAAATTGTCTAATAATTTTATGTATTCTATATAAAATATAATTAATTATTATTTAAACATTGAACATATCAATTATAAAAACACATTTTCATGTGGAAAAAATAATGTCTAAAAATTTCCCCTTTAATTTTAACAATTTCAAACTAATTAATTATGAACTAAACATGAATACCAAGAAAATTTAACAAATAAGTAAACAATTTATTTATTTTAAAAAATAATATACAATTTCAAACTACTCATAAATAAATGAAAACTGTAAAAAGTTTATAAATTAAAATAATATAATCATTTTATATTCATTTCAATATAAACCCCATCATATTTTATATTGAATGAAATTTATATGATATTTTATGAAATATAAACTTTTATCATTCAATATCAATAATATATAAAATATAATCTAAATATCATATATGTTTTAAATTATAATCACTTTATAAATATTCTTTTATGAGTTATAAATAAACCATTTTTTATGTAATAAATCAATCCATTTAATTTTTCAAAATATATTTTAAAAATTATAAAAATTAACCATAAACATTTCATTATTAATAAATTTATAGAGGACTTTTACAAATTTTTATAAATGTTTAAAAATATATTTCCATTATTTATAAAAATTTATTGGTAATATAATACAAATCATAGTTAAATTCCCTTGATTAAAATAAATAATTTATTTAGATTAAAAATAAGAGTAATAAACATTAATTTCTGTATTTCCCCATATTAATAAGATAAATTTTATTTATCCTATATTATTAAAGATATTCTTCTTTAAAAAAAATTATAAAAATGAAAAACATAAATAATTAAATAACCCTTTGTATATAATTACTGAATTTTTATTTTTGTATTTATTTTCAATATTAGAATATATCATTTTAAAATTAAAATGTTTTTTTCATAAAATAATAAAAAAAATTGATTCATCAAAGAAGCTTACCCTATGATGCCACTAATGGGTTTCATATTATCATAATATGACCATATATAATGGAATACAACAAAAAAATGGAGAGATCTATATTTAGGTATCAATATGTAAATAAACTTGTAAAAACAGAGTACCTGGAAAACACCAACAATGACTTTCTTTTTCTTCCTTAGTGAATGAGAATTCTAGATAAGGATCATTAAGAAGTGAAAAAAAGTACATTTGTACAATATGGGAACATTGTATAATAAATATACAATCATATCATGAGTATTTTTTAATAATGAAGGGGTACTAGCACCTTTGTCTTGGATGATGAACAACAATACAAGAGGAAGATGGAATTGAGATGCTTGTAGACAATCGATTTTAAAAAATACGAGGGACCACATCCATTTATGTAGTCATCCAAGATGTGTTTCATTAAATGATATCTGTCATCTATATTTATGTATCCACTTACAATTATACCTCTTATCATTAATCCATTGAATCATATTCAATGAATATTAAATCCATTTAATATATTCATAACGGATTATCATTTAATGAAACTGCATGAAAATAAATACATAGAAATTAATTATTCCAATATATTATTTTATGGAATATTAACCAATATGGAATTTAAAATTTGGTTTCTAATGAAAACTATAAAATATTATTTGGTGCATTAATATTATATTTATATATTAATTTCTTTTTACTGGCTCCCAACTGATGTTTTTGAAAATATAATTTTTCTTTTAAAATTCACGGTCGGGTTGGAACTTCATATAATTGGATTTTTCTATAATGAACCACCCCATTAACTAAATCCCCATGGATCTACATTGAAATGAGTTTAATAATTGAATATGATTGTAATTTTTATTTATAATGGGTGATTTATTAAGATCGGTGTATGAGGGTGGCTAGAGGTATTTCATTAGCATGTATTTCCATTTATTTTATTGATGGTGTGTATTTGATATGACATGTATCCTTCTTAGAATTTATTACTAGTATCATGTGGATCGTATGTATCTTAGATAGAGATTGAGATATGGTTGGTACTCTTACCACAATTATATTAAAATGTACCCTCTAGCGTTAAACTATTATTAACTAAATGGATTCTACTGATGAGGCTAGTTGAGAGTAATTTCGATTGGTATATACTAGGGATACATCGATTGAATGAAAGATGATTCCACACATATAAAATCTAGGATCATCCCACTTGATGCTTAATATTTTTACATGGTTATGTAATAATTTATTTTTGTCATTTATTTTACAATATATTTTAGTTACATTTTACTTTTCCAATGATTATTAATACTTGGAATATTTTTATCATCTTTCTTTTATTAAATTATTGTTATTATTTCCTGTTATAAGTTACCTTCTTTCCAAACATAGGATATTTTTATTGCTGAAAATTTTCACTTCATGTAGTGGTGTTTTCAAGAGGGGTAGTATTGTATTTATTAATTATGGGTTTCTTATGTGTATTCATTTTGTGTTAGTAGTTTAATTTCTAAATATTCATTTTTAAATCAATCCATAAAATTAAATTTTTATCAAAAATAAAAGGGGGATTTTTGTTGATAGGTAGAACCTAGTTTATTTCACTAGATTTATGTTCACCAAACGTTAGTTCACCAAACATTCATTTATCAAAGGATGGACTTTACTGATGTGTCGATAGTGACATAGGGTTTTCTGTATGGGGAGGAAGCATCTTTCTAAGTTCATATCATTTGATGGAGTGAAAAAATATCCATAAGTTTGGCATGTACTGTGTCAATGGTTTGAGAACTAAGCTGAGAAGATAAAGTTTCATTGATTATTAATAATGGAAAAAAGATTCATTTTTTACCAGATGACACTTACTATAAAATTTAACAGGACCATCAGTATTATGTGTGTGAAAAAATTTGGAGGCTAATTATAGAAGAAAAAAAGAAATTGTGTGGATTACCTATACTTAGAAATCTACTTTTAACTCTTGTATTTATAGTGATAATGGAAATTGTAGCAATAATGTGTATCCCATGCATGTAGGACTCATTTCTCAAAGCATGTAATCTGATCATCCATTTTATTTTATTTTTGTTTTTTTACTTTTTTGTGAATTATTTCTAGGGTTTAATTTGTATCGTGATCAGTGGTAAAAACTTACTACTTCTGGTACACCCATCAAGGTATTACTTCTAGAAATTAGCACTCTAATGTGCATTTTTTGATGGTTTTCTTTCATTAAGTTACTTCTGTTGGATGAGTTAGGCATATTTCAGTGGTTTTATCAGAATAATAGTTGGAGTGGGATTATTAATAAAATGTATCTTAGAATCTAGTTTCAAAAAAACTCATGTTTTTTATTTCCTTGATGTTGTTTTATTTCAATGGATGTTATTATACTTAGAAGAAACAATGTCAATTGATGGTAAAATCTAGGTAAACATGATTGAAAGGATATATTTTGATTTTTTCTAGATGCAACTAAAATATCATCTGATTCAGTAGGATTTGAATTATCTACTTACTATAATTTAATCTGAGAGAATAGAGAAGGTAGAATAGGACTGAATGTACATAAAGGCACTGATACTGGTGATGTTTTAATTCGCACAAAATGATTCTGTTAATGCCTGATAAAACAAAAACAATGATTAAAGTGATTAATGTACAAGTGAATATGTATTCAAAACCTATATATTATTTTAAACCAAAGGTTATAAGAAAGAAGTAAAATATAATATAATGGGAATTACTTCGAAATTATCCACATACAACTTGAATTAGTGAAGGTATGATTCCCAAATAATGTATGGCCACTGCTTATACAGGCAGTGCTTCTAGGTTATTAAGATGTGATTGTATCATTTATTATTAATTCAAGAAGAAAAACTAATTAAGTGTTTAAGGATATACAGAACCTGGTCTTGAAGAAGGATCTTATGAGGAATTAAGTCCATGAACCACTAGATAATTCAAAAAATAATGATTAACAATGTTGATCACCATAATAGAAGATATATCAAAATAAATAATTAGAAGATAATATTTGGAAACAATTTAGGAAAATTTGGTTGGTTGGGGTCCTAACTCCTGGAAATGTGGTAGTAAAAGACACATAAAGAAGGACTCAAAAATTCATATGAATAAGTATATAATAACATTATCTTCCATAAGGTCAAATTAAATGGGAACAATTGTAGTTTTGAATAACATGTGGTTACTCACTGTCAACATTCTGATGGATTCATGGGTGATTGACTAGGAGTATAATTCATTTATGTCAAAGAGTATAGATGCATTGAAAATTTTATGTTTCAAAGTTCCCAAAAGGTAAATATATAATATGCTGAATATCTAATGATCATGGTAAAAATATATGTTAATATTCGGATGAAGAGTGGGGGTTTCAGGATTCCAAAAGAATTAGAAATATCTCTTCTCTATGGAAGAACATAATATATCTTGGATAATGTAATAAATTAGACTATGGCACTAGATTTTTGAATTGAGTGTAGAAGGGGTCTTTAGGATCCATTGTGGTTTTATCATGGGTAAATTATGTGGTGAAATATTTTACTATATGTAGATATGGGATTAAAATGGGTGAAATTACATCATCAAAAGATCTGAATATCAAGCATTATAGGATTAGTCTTCTCGAAGATAATAAAATGAAAATCATAACAACTAAATGAATACTAAATCCTGATGAAATGAAAATAAAAAGCTTTGAATTTGTGAATGTGTAAATAGATAAGGGTGTCCATATATTTAGATGGAAAAAATCATGGATCTTATAAGTTAGATTCCCTTCCAACGTAGTTTAGGGACATAATTCGATATCATTCCTCAAATGGTATATTTACTATGTTACCTTTATTAATGATTATAAAAATAAAATTTTGTTTCACTTTATTAATATTCAGCATGATTTGTTTTAGGATTTTATTCAATGGAAAACCATGGGGGAAATGGATAGTTTTCAGAAGATGAAATTACTACATTCTGACAATGTTGGTGAGTACACCAGATACAAATTTAAAAACTTCTACAACAGTAAGGAAATAAATCATTATATAGTGGTTCCTAGAACACTACAGAAAAATAAAGTGGCTATAAATACGAATCAAATTATTATAAATAAGGCTCTAAGTATTTTATTTTTACTCTAAAATATGAAAGGTAATTTTACCATAACACTTAACATAGCTTCTTACCATGTTAATAGAATTCCAACGTAAATGGTTTCATGAGAAATTTCAGAGGATCTATGTTATAGTAAATTAAAAAAAAGTTGGAAACCTTAATTTTTTTATTTTATCATCATATTTTCATGTGAACTCTAAAGATGAAGACAAACTCAAGGAAAATTATGAGATGTATTTTTTCATTGGGTATGGTGATAGGTACTTCAGTTTTCATATATGGGTTCATAAAAAAAATAAGTCATCATGACTAGAGATTTTCACTTCAATGAAAGAGTTATATTGAAGTACCAAAACTTGGTAATGTACTAAGTTGGAAGTAAGAAATCATTTATAAAATTATGATTTTATCTTAGTAAAATCACTATAATATCACATGCTTTGGAAAAATTAGATGACAACACAATTATTCTAGTGGGGATAAAAAAAATAAGATGTTTCAAAATGTTTAAGAAGGGATAAATCTCAATTGTGAGAACCAAAACATAGTTTTCAAGAAGTTAGAACATATTCTATTATTGTAGAGTAGACAACATGGTTTATAAGATCAGAGAAAGTCAGGAGATCAGTTCAGAGGTTCATAGTATATATGAACATTATCCTTTTAACAAATATAAGAGATCCCTAATGTCTGTAATGAGTAACATCACTCAATATATTAGTATAATGGAATTTATAAATGGATGAGGAGATGGATTTATTAATGTTAAAAAGAACATACGAGTTTAATTACTTAACATAAAAGAAATAAGAACTACAGAATAAGTGGGTTAACGAATTGAAGGAAAAAGATAATTAAAAAATAATTTCAAATATTGGATGCAGGAAAAGGTATTTCAATATATGTAAGGACTAAATTTCTCATAAATATCATCACATATAGTTAAACATAAAATTATCCAATAATTTATCAGTATATTTTTATCAATATTTTTTAACTGAGACACAATGTAGGTAATGATATCTTTCCTTCATCAAGATTTGAAGGATGAAATTAAAATTATGTAACGGATTGGTTTCCATGAATATGTGAACCAAAACTTATTTTGTAAAAAGAATAAATTTATTTATGTTCTAAAGTAATCATGTTGATATTAGAATCAAATTTTATATAGTTTTCTTATATATGAAGGATTTGAGAAGTGTGATGAAGAAAATTATTTGCAATAAAAAATAGTCTAATACTGTTACAATCATAATATTACTCATTTATATGGGTGATAAGATATTATTTTGTCGAGATGTTTCAGGTATTTTTGAACCATATAATATGTTATATAAAATATTGTGTGTGATTTTTAAGTAATACAAAATGATTTTGGTAGTGATAATCATTGGGGATAGGAAAAACGAAACATTATTGAAATCATATAAATAATACATATGAAATCTTGTTAAAATATTTAGAATTAATAGAAGAAAACCCATCTCAATCTATCTTTCTAGGAAATGCATGTTTTCAATCACACGTGAACTAGTAAAATAATATGAGATCTATTACATGGATAGAGTTTTATATACATCAATGATTTGATGATTGAAGTATAAAATTATTTTTACTCTAACAAGCATTTATTTTTCAGTGGGAGTTGTAATTCTATTCATGTCAAATCTAAGAAAGGAAAATTGGGGGGTATAAAATGAATCATGAATTACTTAAATATTATTAAATACATAATCATGTTCTTGGTATGGGTGACCATTAGGGAATAAATGTATATGGTGACCTTACAGGGGATTCAGACACCCAGAAGAGAATAAACAAATTTTCATTTACCTATGAAAGAACAATGACAAGCTATTTGTTAATGATACAATGGGAATAGATTAAAATAATATAGATGCAAAAAAATATGGAAAATAAATTTATTGTTTGGTGTGTTTTTTGAAGGATCTCATAATAAGTCAAAAAGGTGGAATTTTATTCTCTGATAATAAGAGTGTGGTCGACTTGACTTAAAATTTATTTTTCAACATAGTGAAAAAACATGTTGATTTGAAGTATCATTTCATCTCAAACATATTGTAGGATAAGGAGATATAGTTATAAAAGAATAGGGGATACCAAATTTATTGTATGTGTCCATCAAGGTGATATCTTAAGAATGCTTGATGAAAAAACACACCTTAGTGGGACTTGGGTGAACAAAAGGGGATGGTATAGGAACACTTGTTACTTTGAAAGAGCTAGGATGATTTATTTTCCAACATTTTTCAACATTTATTTTTCATAATTTCCATGAAACAAACATAAATAGGGATTTTTTTGGGAGGTGAACCTATTTTTATTTTACCATATTTACATTCACCAGATATTTATCTCCTTGAAGTCTCTTCACTAGAAAATGGACTATGTGATTTGTTGATAGTGGAAATATGAATTCCACTAGGGATGATAAATCATAATAATTTCATATCTTCCATTGGAGTAATAGAAGTTGGTGTGATTATCTTGTAAGGGGTAACCATTTTAGTATCCATCCTATGGAGGTAAATATTTGCTGACCTTGATTTCAGGGGAGCATTTTTACCATGTTTACCAAATAACAATGTCTATAGAAGTGTGTTGGACATTCTCTACAATTTTTTACAAAAATCAACAGATTAATTGAAAAGTTAAAATATCTTGAAATGATTACTTATAATTAGTAATATTTTTTATAACTCTTTTATTTTTAGTGATCATGGAAATAATGATATTAGTGTTTCTCCCATGCATGTATGACTCATTATTCAAAGAATACAATCCCTTTTGCCCTTTTCTATTTTTTTAATGAATTATTTATGGGGTTGACTTTGTGAAGTGACTAGGGTGAAAACACCTCTTACATATAGTAAAATCAGTCCAGGGGGTCTTTATGTATGTCATTTTTTTCCTATGAATCATCTGGGATACATTTTCAACTTGGTAACTTCCATTGTTTAAAGAGGCAAGATTCATGTAGTTTTATCATAAGAATAGATAATTGGGACTCCCAAAAACATCATTGAATGTTTTATAGTATAAATATATATGGAAATTTTTTAATGATTATTAAATAATGTTCTCGATTTGATAGAGAATATGAATATTATTATTAGATAAATTTATTTTCTAAATTGATAAAAACATATTTTAAATGTTTTATTTCAAACTAATGCCCTTAGAATGTTTTAATAAATAGATTTCATGGAATATTTGGTGGAATTATATTGGGACATATCTCATCTCCTACATTTAATGCTCAGTGTCTCTAGACATGGTGAATCTATTATATTTTTAGGTTCTAGTATCAAGGATATCATTCTCATGGATTTATCTATTTTGGATTCTCTTGGAGTAGATTGTGTTTCTGTTTTGATCGTGAAATTGGAGTCAAGAGAAGATCATATTGGGTGTGTTTATTCTATTTTTTATCATTTATGCATTATCCCTATCAAACAACACCTTATATTTTTTGTTTCTTTTCTTTATATTTTTTTGAATTTTTTTTCTAGTTGTGAATTATTATTTTTTGACTGTATTTGAAAAGGGTTATTATGTTGTTTCATGGTCATCCAATTTAAAGAAACTCTTTGATAAAATATTAATATAATTCTTTTATGTGTCATATATTATTTATCTAGGTAGAATAATTCGCAATTATAATATTTTGGTGTCATTCCACTTGTTTCTAGCCTATATAGATTGAAAATTTCCACATGACCTTTCCAAGCGCTGATTTAGGTGCCCATATTGGGGATAGTTTGAGTTGGTTCTTTAAAAAAGGGAATTGGAGACATATTTTATATTTAGGGATTCTAGTAGATAAGAGATATGATATTTATAACTAATGAGGTATGTCACGAGTTGGTGATCGATCACCACCACTTATGTTAAAATTTGAGTTTCCATGGGAGGATAGGTTTTATGTTTTCATTTTCAGGATTTCTTCACTTAATTTAAGTTTATTTTGATTTAAATTGATATTATATTAAATTATATCAAACCTAAGTCCATTTTCTTAGATATTTAAGATTTGGGGTGAAAATGGGAGTTGGAATGGAGGTTCATGGTTAACATGTATGGTCGAGTAAATTTTTCAGAGCTCATGCACATGGTTTCTAGAATCTATAGATGAATATTCCACTATTGGTGAAAAAATCACCAAACTATTCTTCTAAATAGTGTATTGCCACTAAACCTTATATAAATTTCAATTTTGAGTGATTTTTATTACATTTTATTCTTTTTTATAGAATATATAAATAATTTTGATACATTTGGGAGAGTTTTATGACCTTTTCATGTTATTTGATAGGATCCTTTGATAATTTTTGATGAGGAAAATGATTTAATAGAATGAAATCTTGGTTTGTAAAATAAATATTGAATTTTTCCAAATAAAATTGAATATAGATTGGATTTTTTAATTATAAAATGAATATAATAATGAAAATGTGATTTGTATATTTTTTTAAGAAGAATGTTTTGATTTTTAAAAAGTGCTTAATTTGGGATATTAAATCTAAATTTTAGTGGTATTTTTTAAAAGGTTTTTATAATTGGATTTCATGGGTCATTTTAACTAGGGTGGGATTCCATTTAAATTTTTCTAATTGAGGATTTTGTTTCATTTTTTAATTTATACATTCCTCTTAGAAATGTTCTTAGGGAACCTAGAAACTATATATAATGGAGTGTTCTTCAACCAAGTCTCCCTCAGACCCCGAATGTAGTTTTCCGAGCTACCGACCCTACCCAAACTCTAGATAGAGTGAAAGATGCAACTTCTTATTAGTTTTTGATTATCTTAAAAGGTGTAAAAGGTACTCCAGAGGCTATAGAGTGCCTAGAGAGGATTAGTGGGGTCTTTAATTCTTTGAAAACATCAAACATCTCATGTGTGAAAACCATTTAAGATTTCTTGACAGACTTAGTTAGGAATGGAAGAAGATAGTCACTTCCCATCAGCTGTAGAGTAATATATTTTGCGAATTATTTAAGAACAAATTTATTCAGTAGCACGTTCATTAAAAGGTGAAAGTATATAGGGTTTTATAGATCATGAATGTCTATCAAGTTGATCATCTGATGAAGGAGTATGTCACCTGTTTTGACTACTTGATTACTTTATCTCCAAATTTAAAGTTCAAAGACTCACTGAAGTTTCCTATTTTTAGAAAAAGGTTTTAAAATAGACCTCACTTATAAAGTTTCTCCATTAGATATAGATTAATTTTATTATGTGGCTAATAATACCATGTTGGTGGGATTGATCTCTAGGGGAAAACTAGTATGCGTGGAAGCCCCATACCTTTTGGTTTTAGTAAAGGTTCAAAATATTACAAGAAGAGGAAGTATATTGAAAACAAGTTATAAAATAAAAATAGATTAGGAAAATATTCTTATTATGTTGTTTATTCATTATTGAATAATCAATGTTTAGTCATAAATTTATTTAGTCCTCCTTGGAATTCAAATCCATTCTGTATGAGAGCCCCATAGACCTGCCATAACTATGATAAGATGAGCCATCTAAGGATGTTTTTTGGTTTGGTCATTAGTAGAAGAAGGAATCTTTTTCATAGCTTAGATATTGTGGGTAGTCTAACCAATCACTTTTACATGGTGCCTCTCCTTTTCTCACTTGTTCCTTTTATTTTCCCATGATTCTTGATTTATTTCCATTCTCATTGGGAAATTAAAAAGCTTGGGAAATTTTGGAGAGACTTACTGTAATTTTATGGGATTATATATGGAGGGTCAGTTTTTTGGATCTATTTTGTGTTTCCCCTTGGATTAAAGTATGGAAAGTTCTTTTTAGTTATTTCCCAATAGTTGTTAGTTCCATTTAATCCACCATGATATGTGAACACCTTATATGGTGTGAAAAATGCTAGAGGTATTCTCATTTTACACCATCAATTTAAATCAATCATCTTGGTCATATTTATAGGGGTTTTTATTAGTATATGGATCTGGATATGGTTAGAGTCCTTTGAGAACTATTTCTATGCTCAGTAAGATTTTTATATTCTATTAATTTATGTTAGTATCTTTCTCTCTAATTTAGTGAATTTCTAATGTCATATAGTGTTATAGTAAGGATAATTTCCCCACACTAATATTAATTTTTCCTTTTTTTATTTATTTATTCTTATTCTTTTCCTTGAAATATAAATTAAAATTACTTAATTTTCTAAATTTTGATCGTTACATTTCTATGCACATGGTTAGTTCTAACTATATAAACTACCAACTAAAAACCTATAAAATGTAGTAGTTGAAATCATAATGGTTGAAACATTATTTTCCCAACCACATTGTGTATCCTAGATTTTTCGACTAAGGGTGCACAATTGGTTCATGGTTTGGAAAACTATGTGGCCCAACCATGTGAACATTACAAAACATTAAAAAATGGAAAATTATCTATATATTCCAATTTTATTTTAACCTTCATCACCCCTCTTTTACCCCATTCCATGTGATACCCAGCCCAATGAGCCCCATTCATGAATCCTTCTCACTCCTTCTTGATTTTCATGGCCTTATTCAATTTTTTATTTTTTTTCTTCACGATTTGGACCTATTTATTTCCTTTATCCTATTTATTTATTATTTATTCCTATATTTATTACTTAGGGTTGGTTTTTTCGAATATTATGTATGGATTAGGATAAAATTTTTTGGGGTTTGGTTCCCAAGTTGAATGGAATTATCTTTGGTACCTTCTTTCCTTGTATTTGAAAGATTCACCATAACCATGACTGACGTAAGTATTTTTTTTTCTTAAAAATTATTATTATTCATGGGTTTTATAAAAAATTCGTTATAAATTATTTAATCTCAAAATTAAAATGAGTTCCTAATAGGTTTTTCAAAGGAATTGGTTTTTCAAAAAGGGAATTTTCAATTTATAATTGATTTTACATGGAAACCACATGGTTTATAAAGGTTTACTATTTAGGGGTTTCATTTTTAATGTTATTTAGTGGGGTTTTTGAATTTTGTCTCATATTTTTTAGTTAATTTACATGTTGTGGTGTATTTACATTATTCAGTGATATTATAAAATTTTTATTTTATGGTTTTATTGGAACTGATTTTTTCGTATATGAACATTCACTAGATTTCACATAGTTTTTACAATATTAGATTATTTTAAATTTTTTTTAAAAAGGGATATTAAATTATTGTTTATAAAGCATGATTTAGAGGTTCATTTGGTACCTCAAAAATAAATTTATATAAGAAATGGACTTTTTATTGGATTTAAATGAATTTTTTAAAATATATTATTCTTAATTTTAAAATTCAATGTCATAATAAAACATTAAAAAATAGTTTATCCTAGAATTAATTACACCCTTACCTAAAACCCCATAGACAAATGTCAAAAAGTGTTCAATAATTTAATCAAACTGTTTTTTTATTTATATGAATCAGAATTAAAGATTTACTGAGAAGGGTGTATGAGGGTGGGTAGAGGCATGTCATTGGTTTTTCATTACTAGTTTTAGTTAGTTGTTCATGTTTTAAATGACACACATCCTTCCTATCCCATATTAATAGTATCTTAGGGACCCCAGGAATAGTATTGGGAGATTGATATATGATTTTTATAAACATCTTAATAAGATAGACTTGAATCATCTATATTTGGAGTGGTACTAACTATTGGGAATCCATTAGTGAGGATAGTTGAGAGTAAGTTGGTTTTTTATAAATATGGATGCATCAATAGGTAGAAAAATTATTCTAATTGAGTTCATATAATCTCATCTCAGTATTTGTGTAAAAGTTTCCCATGATTATGTTATCATTAATTACAATCATTTACTCTATATTGGATTCTGGTTCTAGTTTAGTTTCTCTATTATCAATCCCCCCTTGACATATTTTAATGGTTTTCCCTTTATTAAAAAATTTTTATTATTGGATATTGGTGATCATATTTTTACAAATTGGGTTTCTACCATTGAGAATCATTTTTTATTTAGTAGTGGTGTTTTTATGTGGGTGTGGTAGTGTATTTTTATTTATGAGTTTCTTGAATTTTTTAATTCCATATCATTATTTTCATTTTTCTATCTTAATTTTTAAATCATGACATCAAATAATTATATCATAAAATAAAATTAGAAAATAAAAGGAATGTTTTAATTGGAAATCATTAATTAAATATTTTAATGATTCTTAAAGTTAGTAATGGGATTTAAGGAGGAACTAAAAATAGTAATGAGCTATATTTATTTTTGAAAATAAAAAATAACATATTTTAAATATTTTGATTCAACATAGTGTTTATGTAATTTATTGAAAAGGGAATTCATGGAATCTTTTGGGAGATCATACTCCGATATTAGACCACACCCTACTTACAACATTCATTGTCCATATAATGAGTAACTCATTATAGGTTTAGGTTCTCATATCGATGAGATTATTTTTGTGGTCATCTTCTTCTTGGCCACTATTTTAGTGGATTATATTTTAGTTAGGATGGTGACATCTGAGTCACATTGATATTGTGTTAGGTAATTTTATTTCATTTTATATTGTTTATATATCACACAAGTCATGAATTTATTTTTTGGTTTTAGTATATTCATTATATTTATTTGATTTTTATGTTTATTCTAGATGTTACATGTTTATTTTTACATTATTTTAGTCTATATACTATGGTGATTCATGTAAAGAAATTGTAAGGATTATCCATGCAGAAATTTTGGTATAATTCCTATGAGTTTCATATATTATTAATCTGGGATAAATCATTCCCAACATGTATATTTTGATGCCTCAATACTTGTTTCCATCCCATAGGAATCCTAAATGACCCTAGAGCCTTTCCATGGGACACATCGAGGGATTAAATCTAGGGTGGGCTAGAATTTTTCATGAAATTCGTGGTCCTTTCATCATAGCATAGGGGTCCAGAACACCCACATCCTTATTGGTATCCTTGAAATTAAGGTTTTCAAAATGATCACAAGAGGCCTTAAATATCTGTGTTTCTACTAGTCTACCACCATTATCATTGGTCAGTTTCAGTTACATTGTATCTTTACTAAACCCATTATGTATTCTTTTATGCCTAACAACAGACTTTATCCGGTCAATAAACCAAAATAATTTATATCACCTTTTCAATACCTTCTCATACTCGAACCCCACTTGAGTTACTAGTGAATATAGTTGTGAACCTTGAAAGCTACCTCAAACAAGAAATGGGTTAGAGAATATTGTTTGGGGTATCATTCGCATATATTGGAGTCAATACCCTCATTAATTTCACTAAAAATAAAGTAAAACCCTAACCAAATCCATATATACATATAGTTTGAAAATATATAATTCCAAATCCAAAACAATTACTATATTATTAAGAAATACAATAAAAATAAATAAAATACATGATGATATTTTAAGAATCTTCTCCCCCCTATACCCACATTACGTATTATTTAATATATTTATTGATTTAGGGCCTTATTATTTAGTATTTCATCAAAACATGTCAATATTCTAAGTTTTTAGAGTTACATAGTTTTCCAAGAAGTTACTGAAAACTATGCGGATAACCATGAAAAAAACTATGGTTTTAACAATGATGATTTTAATTATTTTAACATGGTTTTTATAACCATCCTATCAAAAATTCCAGTGTTCAAGGTGATTCCAATTGTCCTTTCATGGTTAGCACATAGTTTGTTGAACCATGCAGTCAAATCGTGTGAACTGCCCATGTTTTAAAAAGTGGGAAATAAATAATATACCCTCTACAAATTTTATCTACCATGAGACCTCTTCCTCCCTCACTAAAAGTACTTATCCAAGGATGATAATTACGCATGCTAACCTCTCTACCTCCATTGATTCCAAGCACTCTCACTTTGATTCTAAGTTCTTTGTTTATGGTACGGATTGGATTCTCTTATCCATTACATTCTTTTGGGTTTTTTTCTTCTTACCCAAGTGTTGTGGATTAAGATCCCCTTTATGTGGGGATGGTATATAATTGTTTAACATGGTTTCCAATTCTTATAAATGGTGTTACAGGACATTTTCTTGTGGAATTTTTCTAGTTTTATGTGATTCTCTCTAGTTTAAGGTTGGTGTCACAATTATAAATGTTTTATTCTTAATAACCATTACTTCGTGGTATTTTTAATAGATTTTTGAAATTTATGACCCTTACCATATCTGTTTAATAGTTTTTGAAAAAAATAGGTTGGTTTTATTTTTTATTTTCCTGTAATGCAAAAGGATTTTCTTTTCATTTGAGGTTCAAATCTAATTTTAAAGGTTCATGAAATTCTTTTTTTTAGTTAAATGATCGGTTGGATCTTTAAATTTAACTCCTAACCCATGATGGTTTAATTGGTTTCTATTAAAGTGAAAAACGTTTTTTTTTGTAAAATTATAAATGAATTTCAATGATTTGGTTTCTTAAGAGGTATGAAGGCCATGATGGCACCTTATGAAAACAACTTGTGATTAGACATTCATTTATTATTTCAAGTGTGATATGGGGTTGTTTTAGTATCATTCGATAAGTGGTGAGGTAAATATTATAAGTAATTATATATTTATATGTTTGACTATGACTTTCACTCACCTCTAATTTTAATGATCATGGGAACCTGTGAACTTAGGTTAAGGATGATAGGATATGTACTACTAGGAATAGCATGCCCTTCCAAGACTCGGATTTTGATACAAAAATAACTAAACTATGATACATGGTGGGTCACCATTCAAGGTATTTTGACATCACTAGATAAAGGGAATGTGATACTTAGTGGATTGTGATTTAGTTGGGAGTCGGCGTTTGGGGTGTTACCAAGATAATATGAAAATGTGTATACTCTTTAGTGTCTCATATATGAAACTAGATGTCATTTGATTCAATAATTGAAGGTACGAGGATATAATGATTCCTTGAAATTAGTTTTTGAGGTTAAATCTTGTGATTATGGATCACTTATAACGGAATATCTTTTTTACGACTGTTTTCACTTTCAGTTATTTTATTTATTTTATAATCCTTTAACCCTTGTTAGATGTGTCACTACTATTGTTGATTTATTTTCATCTTCTTATATGTGTGAATTTCAAAATGATTTTTTTTACATTGATTTCCATGAAAAATGTGGTTTTATAAAAAATATTTTATATTTTTAATAGTTAAATTAATAATTTCCCCCTTCTTATAAAATATTTTAAATCTTGGTTTTTGGGGTAATTGAATGTGAAACATAATTTTTAAAATGAAATGGATTTCTAATTTTTCTATATGTTGTTTTTTTAAATTAAAAAGAAAAACTACTTTTGAATTGGATGTTAAAAACTATCATTGGAGGATTTTAATTCAAAAGATTATGCATGGGGTGTGGACATTGAATAGCCACCAGGAAATCATGATCATGCCAAAATTAACGTTTTAGGTTTAGGTTATGAATCATTAGTAACTCCTTATATGGAATTTTTAGTTTGGGTTTCTTTTAAAGTGGAATTGTTGGTAGGTTACCAAGAATTTCAAGGCCATGGTATATTCTTATGTTTGAATTTTTACTTGTTTGTCTTGTATCTTGGATGTATTGACCATGTTAGAATTATTTGTGATATATGATTTTTTGGTCAATTTTATTTCCACTATTTTATATTAGGGATGTTCCTTGTATGTATAATTCTAGTTATTCCTTGATGGGCCAATCATTTTTCTGAATGTATTTATCAATTTTTTATGGATATCTAATTTAAAAAAAAGTCATGTCGATCTTATAGTATAATCCCTCTATTTATTTAATTGTATTTATTTGGTGAAATCATTCTCATGTTCTTTTATCATAAAACCTCACACTATTTTCATGGTCGGGATGATTTGAAACAAACAATGGGTCATGTTGTGGGCTGGATTGGGGGCTAGGTCTAAGGATGACCAAAGTCACTTCATGGAAAAATGGTTTCAGAAACCAAGTTCTTAAAAAGGACTAGGTTTAGAATTTACCCTTTATTCCCCAGGAGATTCTATTAGATTAATATAGAATTTTTAGAAATTGGGAGGTAGGATCAAGAAGACTCTAACATACTCTTTCTCATTCCAGGCCTCAACTTTCCATAGTAAGTCATGGTTTGATTCGGGTATTGTGTTTTTTATCCTTTTTTTATTTATGTTAACAATATTCTAGATTTTATAAACATTATATGAATTTCATAATGAACCTATTATATTTTTTGATGAAAATGTTAGTTGAATTGGAATTTAGGGTAAAACACCATGGTATTGAAAAATGGGTAGAGCTCACATACATGGATTTATATAACTCTCAGTGGAAGTGATATGACTGGAACATGGTCCACCAAACCAAATGGATGAGTTATGCACAATTAATAATCCATTCTAAATTGGTATTATATTTTTTCGAATCATTTAATTTGTTTTTGGATAATTCTTGTAATGGATATTTTTGGAGATCTAAAATGGTTTTTAAGTGAAGTTTCAAGGATTTAAAATGGAAAGACAAATTTTGAAATTATTTTTGAAAAGGGCCAGATTTGGAATAGTTAAAGTTATTTATGACTCTATAAAATGGTATTTTTTTAATTATAAATTATGTATGGATGTATTTTTATGATCTATTTTTAATAACATTGTTTTAAGTGGAAGAAACTAGCGTTCAAATCTTGAATAAGTTTAATAACTAAATGACAATGAATATGGTTTCTATGATTTTTTTCAATAGAGGAAGTGTGGAGATTTAAAATATCTTTCAAATGGAGATTTCATATTTCAAAACATATGTATTTATTTTTAAATTAGTTTGGGATATTTCTAACATCAATTGGTAAAATGAATTTGATTCAAAAAGAGGGTTGGTTTTTGTTTTTGTTAAGAAAATTTAGTTTTAAATAAAGAAATATTTTGTTTTCAATTAATTGCGGGATTTTAAAAATTGAATTGAAGTTATTTTATTGTGGTAGTATGCATTAATTATTTTATTGATAAACCCGAGGGAATAAATTTTTTATGGAAGATATTATGGTTTTAGAATAATTTTAAATAATACTGTGGAACCCCATGTCAGGTAGACTACTAAGGGAGCAGTAAATAAATGGTATTATTTTGTGAATTATATACCTTTGGAATTCAAACTATTGAACCTTATTGACTTCTTGATCCACCCAATATTTATCTCTCAATATCAGTTCATATGAAGTTAGTATAAGACAGAAATAAACACATGATGTTTAGAAGTTTTGATATAAAATACCACTTCTTTAAATGTTGGTTATACACCATAATATATATTCTCTACTCAAAATTCAAGTGGATGAAACTTGAACTAGTTATACACCCTAATCGAAAAATTTAAGTAGTTGGTTATACACCCCAACTAAAATTTTCTGGTGATAGGTTGTAAACACTAGCTACAACCACTTTTAGTTTTAGATCCAATTTTAGAAAGGCATTTATGTAAAGTAGGTTTCCCTAACACCAATTGTGTATTCACATTCCTCTATAAACAGGCTGGATCAAAAATTCTTCCACTGTACAATCATCAAAAACATCAACATGAATATTAATCTCAAAATTCATCAGTATATCTTGAATAATCATAGATGTACGCGTCCTTCTCCCTCCTGAACATAGATGTTGTATAGGATATCAAAATGTTCTTGGCATGTTATATTAAAAATATAATTAAGAATCAAACCTATTTCCTTCATTACCTACATTTAATATATAATCCACCAATATATATAGTTATAATAATATTCAAAAAATATAATAAAATAGTTATAAAGATTGGAATTCATATCGTAGATGTTTTAGATCGAGTACCTAATATTTGAAACATCAAAATTTCACATAACTACATGAAATTATTTTTCATTTAATTTAGTTAATATATCCCAAATTATCACTCATTTAAAAAACTTTTAAAAAATCAAAATTATTTGATTCTTTTTCACACAGTTAATAAATAGCCACACTCTCTACATTTTACTTGATGTATAATAAACTCATATAAATCCACTTATTTTTTTCCTCATTTAAATACCCAAAGGACTCAGTATTTTCCTCCTTCTTCATATGGTTTTATTCATCAAAAACCCTAACCTCATATGTTATCTAAAATATCAGTATGTGTTGTGCATAAAGATTCCTGCATTAGATTGGATGTGAAAAATACTCCACATGATGCCTTGTCAATACTATCCTCTCCTTCAAATAGTTCATTTATTTTTCATGCATCACATTTACCTTTTTTTCTTGACTTAAAAAATTACTGGATCTGTATGCTTGTATTAATTTATATATAACTCTCATGTACAAAGACTCCCCCTTACTTGTATCAGTTTAAACTTTCTAGCCTTTTGTGAAACAATAACATGAAAAAAACCAGCAACTGTGAGTTCCTTGTGGTAATTTAGGATAATATTATGATAGGTTACTATTTTATTTAATTTCAAAGTCACTATAAAACACTCACAATATCTTCAGTGTTCATATAGTATGATTAATAAATCATGGTAGTTTAAGAAATGCTTATAGTTTCTTGGACTTCATGTGTTCGATGAAATTCATTAATGTGTTAGGTATTCGTTCTTCATGTTGTTGATACATTTAATGTGACATAAAACCTCGTGAAATGGATTAATTTTGTTCATTATATTTCTAAGAATTCATCATGTGGTGTGTCATAAATTATTTATATGTTATCTCAAGTTCTTCTCCTAAAGTAACTCTAGATTTACTTGTTCATTAGTTCGAATGTCCATATAGAAACTCACTCATCACGTGGTAGCTACATGTTATACACATAATAGATTGAGGTTTTTTTGTTTGGTTGCTTCATAAAAATATATGTTGTAGATTAGGATGAATCTTTTTGGTCGATTGGATGTTTTTCAGTAGCACCAAAACTTTGATCACAATCAACCATTATACCGAGAGGTAGAATATGACCTGATAAGTTGGAGACATCATTGTTCTATGACTCACAACACTCAGATGATTATATATATTGTTAAATTGGTTTAATAGTACATGTACCTCATTTATCCCAAATCATAGTCCATCACCTTCAAAAACTTCTTAGTAATACTCTAAACACCACAAATTTCTCACCCATGGATCCAAGGTTGTCTCTATGATACACTCACGCACTCTTCTAAAGAGTGCATGTCACCTTCTGTGCACCCTTATATTCCAATTATTTCATTATTAATTCCATTCATGTGAACCAAAAACCATCAGTGCTCCTATAAATCTTGGAATTTTCCGTGAAATGTCACTTGAGTTGACTTACTACCTCTAGAGTATGGATGGATGGTAAAGGATAACGGTCTTACCATGGATAAATATTTGACGGTCTTCACAAAAAAAACTTATCAAGAAAAAACAACCACCAATTACACATTCTCCTAAAATATTATTCCTGGAAAACTATGTTATTTTTCAAATGTACTTATCAAAATATTTTACCAACCATATATTGGAATCACCTCAATGAAAATATGATTTTCCTTATGAAAAAAATATAATATATCAATATAGTACAATAAATATTCTCCATTGTATTTTATTTGAAATACCACCAATCAACATTAAAATAAATATTTATGTTTTACATTATCTCTCCCCTCCTATTAACAATCAAATGAAAATTGGTTTTGAGAGGTCTTCAACTCACATCTACATTGTTAAAATTTTCTTAACCCAACTTTATATTTATTCTTATTAAATATCAATAATATCCATTGACTTCTTTGAAATAATGATAATATCACATATTTTTATTAGGAAGGATCCATTAATTATTCTATTCTAAGTCTAGGTGGTTTGGACTAGTATAGTAAACAATATTTTATAAACAAGGTGATCATTTTTTCTATAAAATTATGTACAACTGATAGCATCCTCATAATTTCCCCATTTATTAAAAGTGGTATTTAATAAAATAGATTCATCGAAAAAACTTTTAATCACTACAAAACTTCAATATAAGCATTCCAAAGTCCATGTACAAACAAAAATATTTCCCCCTTTGTCTTATCTATTCTATAATCAACACTCCCCCTTAAAATTTGCAGTAAATTCAATCATAATATGCGTTGTAAGTGAGATTTTTTATATTTGAAACATCTTGTTTCAAATTTAATCTATAATTTCAATATTCCTAAAAAATCAGTAAAATTACAAACTATAATAAAATATTCCTACCCTTAAGGGATGCACTCTTCATTTTACATTCCATGGTAGCCTATAGAATCTATAAAGGAATATCTCTTCATGTTGTCCAAGAGTGATAGTCTCAATTTTTTCCTTGAATTCCTTACACATTATTATTGATAAAAAATACAATTTGTAATAAGTATATACCTATTTGTTTTATCATAAGTGAGACATGTGGTGATATTTTAGTCTCAACCTATGCCACTATCACTTTAAAAATTTATCACTTAATTTCTATTAACACCATTAGTAGATTGTGAAATCATTTTCTCTCCATGATCTATCATAATTTGAGAGAGAATATTATTTTCCCTATAAATTAATGAAACCTAATATACTTGTGTTTTAAATAAATAATTAGTCAATTCAATTTAGGTATAAAGAAGTAATATTATTCTTTACATCACTTGTTTTCTCCTCATATATTTCACATATCCTTTTGGATTTTTGAGTCACCCCATATTAATGACTTCTTAAGATATTCAAACTTCTATTTTTTCCACTCCTGAATTTACATTAGAATATTTTTTAGCTTTTTATAATCGTATATCCAATTTCAATTGATTTAGAAAAACAATTAGACACTCTTTATTTAAATTTCCAACTTTCTAGGCATCTCATTTTACTTTTTTATAACCTTATCATGACTTTATTGAAATTTATTCATTTTATGATTGTTTTTACCAAAAATACCACCAAAAAAATTTCGATGCAGTCTATTCATGCATTTCTCACCTTTGTGGCCCACCGGTCTTCATATGACACAAACTTCTTCTAAAGAATCAAATAAAATTTTGGGGTACATATTTTTTCATCTCTTAAATAATTATTCCTTTTAGTTTTTAATTCCATTTTTTTCACTATAACTCCCCCTTGGTTCATGCCTCCTTCCTAGAATTGACATATCATACCAAATGTTATATTATTTATGTCTAGTACTATCACAACACCAACAATTTCATTCGAATTTTGATCTTAAAAATTGATTACCAGACTATACATTATTATGTTTTTTTATTTATTTATTCAATTTGGGCTTTTTCCTTAAGGTAAGGTGAAATTCTTGGCGACCTTTCATACATTGATAGGGAAGAGTCTTTCTCAACATACTTCTTAGTCAAAAATTGTATAATTTTGTTTTTGAGACATGAACTGTCATTTATAGAATATTTATAATGATATTCAAGGGCACTATATTTTAGTTGATATTTAGAAAAAATAATCTCACTATCATGAAAAGTATCACTATTTACTTCCATTAATTAAATAAAATCTCCAATGGACTTTTTTAAAATATGATAAACTATAAAACATATGGCTTGTATCTCAAAAAAAACATCTTCATTATAATCAAAATATTATTTAATATTAAACACAATGTTTTATTTATCAACTAACATTATTATATAAGTTGTAATCTCATCAATTTAATATGCTTATTTTTTATTAGCTCTTCTTTTTCTCCAATTGCCTTATTTTTCATTTTTAGTAATTTTATTCTTTTCTTTCATAAGATTTGAAATATTATCAACCCATAATTCCAAATAACGCTTCAATTTCCATTTCAACTCTATAATTTATTATTTATCATATTCATTAATTTATGAATCACATGTCTTTTCAAATTTAAAAAAGAAATTAACCTCACCGTATGAAGAGAAACTTTAATAATGATTGATTTTCTCATTTATAATCATTAAATTCCTTTTTTTAATGCTGGAAACTTTCTTCTTATTCTTATAATTTTTTTTTAAGTTTCTCACATTACTCATCAAATTCATATTTGGGAAAAAAATTATTTGGAAAAATTGTCAAAGATCCCAATTCCTTCGCAATTCCCACATTTTAGTAATTTTTTTCATTTTCCTTCATACATTATGCTTTTAAACCATCATTATATAAGGGAAATTATATCATTAATCCCTTTATCACCCTTAGAATATGAATCTAATATTTGTATAATCTATTATTCTTTAAATTTTCATTTTCACAATGCTTCAAAGGCCATATCATCTTTCTCTTTCTTCTAAAAAGTTATAATTTTCCTTATCTCATAAGATATTAGTATATTATGTAACTCATTTATTTTCAAATACCCTATTTCTATTAGGTATTATATTTTTGAATCAAATAAATATGAAAAATTCCCCTATCATGTTTTTAATAATTACATTATCTTCTAGCTTCTCAAAAAATCCCCAAATGATTCCCACAATCTCAATGACCCCTATAAAGTTGTCATCAATAGTCTCATCATTGTTCATATTCATATCTGAAAAAATTTCATGGAAAATTATCTTAAAAATATTATTAATACATGAGCGTACTTCATTCATTACCAGTAAGTAATATATAATCCACTTGTATATGATGTTATACTCATCTTTAATAAATTTAATACAATACTTATAATGATTAGAATTTAAATCCATAAAGACTCAAATCAATTAACAAGTGATTTCTTATTTGTAATTGAACATAACTACAAGAAGATATTATTATTTATTTAAATAAATGGATCTCAAATTACCTCATCCTTAAAACTCACTTTAAATAACAGAAAGGATTTAGGTCTTATCACTTATTCATGTGGTTAATAAATAACTGCACCCTTTATGTTTTTTATTTATATAGAATATACTCATTTAAATCCACTTATTGTTATCCTTGTTTTAATACCCAAGGGACCCAATTATGTTCCAACTTCTTCACTTTTTTTATTTATCATACACCACAGCCTTATCCAGTCACTACAAAGTTGTAACACATTATGAATGAAGTTCCATGCATATTTAGAGATATGTCTAATACTCTACAAGATACCTTTTCATTATAATTCACACTTTAAAATATTTTATGTATTTCTATTTCATCATGTTTTTATCTTTGTACTTGAATGACATGGATGAAAGTGGAACTTCAAGCCTGTCTCGACATTCTGAAATCTCCTTCATGCAGACTTTCTCATTCCAATATAGATTCACACTTGCCTAACTTTCATACAACACTGACACTATAATATTTCTATTTTTCAACTTTTAATACATTGTAATATTTAAATAAATATTTTCAAATTCAAGTATTTAGTTGGTGTGGGATTACAGGGTCCGGGTAGCCTTAGTGATATGATATTCAAAATATATCATACATTATATCTCATTCATTTTGTTTTTCATAAATAATGGTATATCTTTTGAACAAACTCTCATATTAAAAATTAGAGACCTTCAATGTATTTTTAATGTGTGTTTTATTCTATGCATTACACAATATTTGGGTGCATTGGGTGTTGATCCTGATCTCCATTATTCATGGTATAATAATTAAATAAGTTATCATTTTATTCAATTTCCATTATTTTGGACAAACCCGAATCCCCTATTTAAAAACCAGTTTATGCCAGATTTTTATGGTCATTTTTATAACCTTATGTATTGAGGGAGATCCACTAGAGGAGGATTTCAAGTAAATGCATTATTGATTTTGGATTTAAAATGTAAATTCTAATAAGAGCTTGATAATCTCACCAACTACTCTCATGTGTGACTGTTATTCATCGTCAATTGATCCAAATCATGGTTGGAAGTTTTTTTATATGGATTTATCAATGTTTTTTTATCCTATGATGAAATAAAATTAATTATTATAATGGTTTCATTCACAGTTCAATCATGTTTTGTATATATGGGTTTATATTACTATAAAAATGAAATTGGACTATGATTTCATATTCCTCTTAGTTCATCATTATCACTATAATAAATTGGGTCCGAAACAAAAAAAAACTATTAAGGTTTTTACCCCAGGATTTTATTTTATTCATTTCTAGCATGGTTCTATGGGTAATCATTGCTAATATTTTATTTGGTCAGTGATTCGACAAATACATCGGTAGGAAACTATTGTGTAATCGTTCTTTGGCATAATGGATCGACACCATAGGTTCATATTTGGGATCGATTGTGTGATCTAGGAATGATGTAGAGTGATGGATGATCAGACATGGATAACATTCTATATAAATGTTAATCTTTAAAAATCTTCATTATTCACTGGCGGAGCACAACAATATCATTTTTTGAGTGGATTGGTTGTCCAATATTCGGACACTGATGACAGATCAAGAGTGTTCAACCCTAGATTTTTGTTCCTCACCACATTTCGGGGTGGAATCAGAAGAGATAGAAAGTGGGGAAACTTAATCCTCTAAGTATTACACATATCTATGGTGCAACTCCTAACGTTTGAAAACTTCAGTGGAATATCCTTCTATCCCTTTTGATCGATAGTGGTGTTGACATCAGTGCAAGGGGATGGCAGTGGTGACATTATTGGGCAGCAACAGTGGTGACGAAATCCTCTAAAATCGGAAACTGATGCACAAAAATATCCCCTAAGAATGAGTTGGAAAATATTTATGGAGGAGATATAATAATGTTATTTAATAATAAATATAATAATATTATTATTATCACCATCATTATCTTGGAATCTAATTCCTATCACAACTTGTTTATGTGGTATCAGATATATGAGTCGTCAGTGGCATCAAGGCCCTAACATTGAGATGGACAATTCAACACAAATTTTGTGTACCTTCTTCTAAATTCAGGCATAGGACCATGAATTGATATTCATACATGGTATGAAGAAATGTTTTATTCCTATGGGTGTCTTTTTTAAGAAATTAGAAATCCAATCCTGGGTGTTTCTCCATTGGGATCACAAAAAAATGATCTGTTTGTCCATTCATCACTATTTGTGGTGATGTATCAGTGGATTTATGTTCTTTCATGTCAGACCGATGATGAGCATCATGTTTTTGTTCAATTTTTTCTACAAGAATATTGGGGTAAATAATAGTATATCTTTAGTAAATTTCCATGTAAAACAAGATAATGACCTTCATTGTTTGTATCAGATATACAAGTAAGAGTATTATAATCATGATGATTCTCTAAGAAACTCTTGGATAATGTTTGTGTTTGAGTGTGAAAATCAAAGATATTTTGGGGTTATAAATCCCCTATCTTACCAAGACATTATCCTCCCATAATATTTATACATGTAGGGTGGGTAACCCCTATACTACATTGGGAATGGGTCCCCTATCTAAAAAATGGAATCATATGAGTGTTCCTAGAGTTGGACCCCCCCATCACACCACGTAACAAATTCCACATACTTTTATGAAGGTAGGGTTAACCCCCCCCCCCCCCCTACCCTACCCTACATAGGGTGTGGGTTATATATGTATGGATTTGTGCTACCTGTTCTTGAGATTCTATGGGTAGTGGGTCCCCCATTGGAGATAGTGCTCCCTCGGTTATGGAGGATAGTTGTGATGTCTACGCTCTCCCCATGAATTATTGAGATGATTTGTGAGATAAATATACTAAAGTTAGTTCTCCCTTGGTTTTTGAGAGAATCATTGAGGTACAGTACCCTCCACTAATATACTCAAAAAGTTGTGCATGATTTTGGGCATCCGAGATGGAAATTTGGAGTGGAAGGTGAACTCATTGTTCTTAGATGGGCTACGGATATAGAGATACCATTTTAGTCTTTGTTTTTCCTTCTTTTTGAGTATATATGGTCTCTGTATGTTATTATGATTATGGTTTTAGTATTTATTTTTTATTTACATGCCTTTGTGATGAGGAGTTGAATACTCTCTCTCTTAAATCTTTATGCTGAGTGATTTTGGTGTGTCCTACTAGGTATATTTATACTCACACATATATGGTATTTTTCTGCATGTGTTATGTCAAATAAAGTTGATGAATAGATCAATAGTGACTTTAGTGGATCATAGAGTTACTTGGGTGCATTGATAGACTTCAGTGGTCACATTCAAATATTGGGGATAGGATCTCTTAAGATTTCCATTTTCCAATAGTTTTCTGGTTCGGACATCATTTCTTATTTGTCATGTAGTTTTCACTTTTACAATTTAAAATTTTTTTTTTTTACTATGATGCATTCTTTAGAAGTTATTATATGAATATTTATACTCTAGATGTTTCAATATTTTATTATTCATCTACCCTTTTTATGAATATTGTTGTGTGTGTGCATATAGATTCATTTTCATAAGGCCTACCATTATAGTTTATGCCTTCTCAAAACTTCTTTCTAAACCCTATACTATTGGAGGCATGGCTGGGGTGTCACATTCAGCTTTCCACCAACTAGGTAGGCTCACATGGATCAGGACATAGCAGAGTGGTATCATAGAGTTTTGACTTCGATTCATTTTATAGATGGACACATGGTGAGTATTGGTTATGAACATAGGGAAATTAGTTCTAAGTTTATTAAGTGTGGATTTCAGGACCAAAAACCTATTGATCATGCAGCATTCAACATATCCACAAACTAGGACTCTAACTACCAACTTTTCAACTCAATATTCCAAGACATTGTTTGAAGAGAAAAAACGATACAAGCAAAGTATAGTATTGAGTCCTTCGATAGTCCTTCTTGACATAACTACCCAAATATTCTATATAGATAAGGAACTTCTTGATAATTTTTATGATACCTCCATGATGATAGTCATATATTATTTTTGAGATATTTTGATAATGATTACCAGTTGAGTGATAAATCATCAGTTATGGGATCATTACCTGAGGTGTCCTCTCTATGCAGTCATCAAGTAGTATTACCACCTATTAAGAATAACATGAGCCCACCCCTAGTGGTATATATAAGTGATCATATACTTGTTGAGAAGTTGACATATCTAGTAGGTCGGGATGATAGTATGCATTGGTTTTTTAAATTACACAAGTTATAATGATATAGACCCCTAAGGTATTTTAATGAACCATAACCTCATGCATTGGATGATTTTCTCGAGGTCGTGGTCAACTTTTTCAAGCTTGTATGGTCCTCGACTGACTGGATTGTTTCACTGGTGACTAGTTTTATTTCTTGTATAAATAGTTATCATTAGTAGTACAAGAAAATGACGAACCTGTTATAAGAGTTCATTGCATGTTTTGTGGACCGATATCATCAAGGATTCATGGTGGTCCAAACCCCCTCTCTAGTGGTAGGGGAATAAAATGATCCTATGGTGTGAATGTATTACTTGGATAGGACCCCTCTTGATGATGGGCTTAGTGGTGAGAATTATCTTGGGTGATGTTCGACATCTATAGAGAACTGTGATGGATATAATCAATGTGAATTTGGTCATATGGTAAATAGCTATTATTCCCCCACTGATATGACTCCTTTTGATGTTATATTAAAAACCATGAGGGTGAGTCACTGCTTCCCAAAGGTGTTAGTGTAAAGGTGTGGTGGATGGGTTCCTTTAACTTTTATGTTTGAGTTCATCGTTCTCTACAAATGTATCAGAGTGATCCTCGGCTGTGGTGAGCATGCAGACGAGGGAATTGAATGTTTCATGTGGTTTGAGCAAGTGAATGTAAGATTAGTTTGTGTTTTAAGGTAAAAAAAATGTTTCCTCACTACTCCGAGTATACATTTAGAAAAAAACAATGATCCATATTTTCTTGAATGTATCCCATTATCAATACCTAATGATACTAGAAGATCCTTTTTAATTCAACTGATGTGTTTGGAGGATCCAATAGAGAGAATCGGTGATCAAAAACTTATTTTGATGGTGTGACTGACTCTAGGAGAAGAGAGATATTCATGTTTAATATTTCCAGAGTAGTAGTGAGGCCTTATTATGTTTTCATTAGTATGGGGTGGTTTCCAACCATCCAAGATCAGTTGAATGTTACTAGTATGGTTTCAAGTATTTTCGAGTTATGAGATGGTATTTTCATTCTTTGATAGGGAGTGACCCTGAATACAGTAGGAAGAGCCGATAAGTAGGAGTGTACAACAAATTTCATATGAGTTTGTTGCTATAACCATTGAAGCAGCATATGATATGAGATTTTAGTTTCCTGTGATTTTGAATGGGTGAAACGGAATCTTCTCTAATGTTGTATTAGGCTTACTGATGTAAAATTTCTATTTTTGTGTATAGACATGCACAAAGGGATGGCTCAGATTTTTTTTCAGAATATTGGATAGCCCCATAGATCTGTAAGAGTAGAATTTGAAGTTGGAGGTTCTAGAGAGTTAGTTCTTCATAAGACCCAGTGTATTTTCCATAGTGTCCCTAATTAGTTTTCCAAGTAGGAGGACGAGAGTTTTTTTCATTGGATTAACTTCACTTAGACCAAATTACTATCATGAAGGAGTATCCACCCCTTATAACTGATTAATTCTGTGACCTATGGTAATGTAATGAGTAGTTATCAGATTTCGGCCTCAAGACAGTTTATTTCGAACCCCATATTTTAGAGTAGGATGTACTGATCATGGATTCTGAGAGATTCTATAGTTTTTAGAATATCTTGTAGATAACCTTCGACATGTTAAACTCCCAAAAGAAGTCTTTGGGTCTTATAAACTGGATCGCTAACCCCTCTTGGACCTTTTAATAATAGTCTACTTCGTTAAATTTTAGGGTGTTCATTTTTTGAGGAGTAGAATGAAATAAACTTGAGAAATGTTTGGGATATGTTTGTAGTGATGTTTCATGTCACTACTGTAGAGAAAGTTGAATGATCAGTTTATATCTTTACAATTGTCTCGTGTGGGTGTGGTCGGCGCATCATGTCACCAGTCGATAGTTATTACCCCACAACTTCCTTTGCGAGTTATGGAGGAACAACTTGGGGATATCAACTATGGGATCTTTTATGACCAAAGATCCACTGAACATGATCATGATTTATTTTATGAAGGTTGGGAGTACATCATCCTAGTTCATGGTTAGATAGTGATACTATTCATGTTGTGAGAGGAGATGCTGAGGTGGTTTATTTCCCTTATTATTATACTCATAATAGATGTGGTTGTACCAATATACTTTGGAATTAGGATTGGTGGACAATGATCTAACATCATGGTTCTAATTTTATCTTGTTTTTTCACACCAATCTATTGGTGGAGTTTTAGGTGCCCTAATGGAAGTTGAAATGTGAAGGTAACTTTGTTATTTTCATGTTGGTGCTTCCACAAACAGTACGAGGTAACAACTCTATATATGTTATCATAGTAGGTATTTTCATGTTTTCCCACTTCCTATACATCTGATAGAAGATATTAGAAGATAATTTGTGTTCCCTATGCGAGTATTATGTAGTCCTACTTGAAGTTATTCCCTTTAAAATAATTATAGAATGTGATTCCCACTTCGCATCACGATTATGAAGAGGATGAAGGAGGTATTTGGGACGCATTTTTGGGTGAGAAAATTATTTCTATCCCATATATAAAAATAGGTAAAATGGACCATTCAGGTTTGAGTGAACATTCATAAATTTTTCATGTTGGTTTTCAGCTATATCTGGGAGGATCCCCTATCGTCACTAGAGTTTGAGTGTCATATATGCTACCAATCCACTATCAGTGTAGCACCGTTTGACGTCATGTATGGGAAACCATTATGGTCACCACTATACTTGTTGGATTCAATGGAAGACAACTCTTGTAGGCCAATAGTTGGTTATAAGGACGGTTTTGAGTGGTACAGTTCATTTAAGGGAAGATACGTACAACCAAGATATTGTCAAATTCATCTATAGATTGAAAATGGTAGTCATGGGATTTTGATGAGGATATATTGTATTTTGAAAGATCTCACATCATCAATGAATATTGGGATTTTTCCATAATGGAATATAATCCACAAATTGTGTAGTCCCATTTTCCATTTACTATATTAGGTTAGATATATAGCATAACCATTGACCCTGTAACCATAGATAGATAGGGGGGATAGAGTTTTCCATGTTCCATAACAAAGAAAACATGTGTGTGATTCATTTCCTGATGTAAACCAGGACGAGTTTCACATCAAAGATGGAGATATCTTTTCAATTATTTCATTGGAATTTGACAACTTTTAGTGATATACACTTCACGTGATAGTCTTACCATTTGGTAACTATTGGTTGGAAGCCTAAGAACCTCCAAGACAACATGTCAGCAAGAGATATCCATATGTGAGCTCTGTATCATCATCTATCAGTGTAGGATTTTTACATTTCTAGAAATAAATAGTTGAAGGATGGGAGAATTAAATGAATCCATTTTCACTATGTAATACTTTTCAATGTTTGATAAATATTTTTGGAGCTATGCGTTGAGTCAGTGTGGGATTCCAAGGTCTGGAGAGACCTAATAAGTTGATATTAAAAATATCAAATATAGTATATCACACATAGATAGTTTATTACTAATTGAGGATTACCTACCAAATATATTCTGATATAAAAAATCTTTGACATGCATTGAATCCATACTATTTTTTTTACACTAGGCAAGGCATAGACTTTGGGCGTATTGGGTGTCAGGCTTGATCACCCCCATGGGAAGAATAATACTTAAATTAAATATTACTTTCATCAAACCCAAATAGAATATTTAAAATTTCATTCATTCCACATACCTAGGGTTAGTTTCATAACACTAGGTATTGAGAGAGGAACATTGGAAGATAATTTCTAGGTGATCAATTATGGATCATGAATTAACAATTAGCATTCCAATCGAAGCTTGTGGATCATGCCCACAACTCCAATAATTGGTCATTCATCATCAATGATTAGTATATCTCTCGGAAGTATGATTTTTGTGTATTAATCTATATTTTTTTATTCAATGATGAATTATAATCAATTATTCTAATTTTCTAAATTTTTTGTCACTTTTGTTATTTGGATAAGGGTTTATCTTTATCAAAATAAAAAAAAAATTAATATTGATTTGATAATCATCTTCCTTCCTTATCCTCACAAAATTATATTTAGTCTAATAATTATACTGGTAGAGGTTTGTTCCCAAAGTTTTAATTTTATTCATTTCCATCCATGTTGAATATATAGTTATCTTCAATATTTCATTTGGCTAGTGATTCGATAACTAAACAGGTTTCTAGTCATTTCACAATCAATATTTGGCACAATGGACTGATACCAAATGTTAAAATTTGGTATCAATAGAATGATCTAGGCATGATTCAATGTGATAGATGATAATACATATATTGGAGGCCAAATCAATGGTCTTAATTCATGGGTTTTGGTATTTTGTGGAGCAGCATAATGGGATTGTTTCATGAGCGGATCAGGTGGCAGGAATTCTACCACCAACAATAGATCAAAAGTGGTAAACAAAAGATCTAGGTTCCTCATCACATTTCATGGGGTAATTAGCAGCATAAAAAAGTGTTGTAACCACTTACCCTAAAAATTATTTTTAGTTTTTTCATGACCCAATAATCCTCTATGAACGGTGGAAGTACGATCTCCTCTCTCATGTGATTGGTGGTATTTGTGGTAGTGGAGCAGGGCGGCAGCGATGACAACATTTCTATCGATCAGTGACCAGAACATGGAACTCCCTCACGTGTGCATGATTTATAAGATTAGTGGAGGATATATATATATATTGTTATTTAATAATAATAAATTTTTTATTACTGTTTTTATTATAAAAATATATTTTAATTACACTCTTAACTTCTTCTTGTGGTACAAGATTGATGAACCATCAATATTATCAAGACCCTAACATTGAGGTGGCCAATTCAAGACCACTCTTGGGTACATTTTTTTAACTTGTGGCTCGGTCCCATAAAGTGATCTCCATACGTGATATGACGAAATTCATTTTTAATCTGGCTTTCCATTTTGGGAAAGTAAATATCCTATCCCAAGTATGATTCTATGAGGGTCACAATTATGGGATATTTTTTTCCATTTGTGGCCATTTATTATGATATATTGGTGGATTTATATTTTATACCATAAAATCAATGAAGAAGGTCATGTGTTTTTCTAACTTTTTTAGACTCATATTTGGGCACATGTGTATACCATCCGAAGTAGTCTTCCACATGGAATACAATTGTGGAATTTGTTTTGTAATTTGAGAAAAGGAATAAGGTATTAAAAGTTTGATGAATCTTTCTGAGACACATGGTTATTGGAATTGATTAGGTGTGATAATCAGAGATATTTTGGCATTAGCAACAGCCCTATCAGACCAGGATTTAATCCCTCTATAATCTTTATATAGGTAGAGTTTGAAATTCCAAATTCTATATTTGGAATAACCAACAAGTCTATAGAATAGAATCATCATAGTGTTACCCAAGTTGGAACCCCCCCCCCCCCCTCCTCATACTATGGCATAGTTCCACCAAACACATTACATGGGTAGGGTTAGAATCACAACATTCTATATTGGGAATGAGTTCTATTTATATAAATAGGTACTCATGTGTCTTCAATATCTGGTGGAGTGTGAATCCTCTATTTTATTTACTTCTCGGTCATATTTTGGTAATATTGGAAAGGTGCGGGCAATATACATGGATTCCTAACATGTTACACAAGATGAATAGACAAGAGTTATTTATCCTATGGGTTTTCAATGTAGAAGTGAGGAGCAGGCTCTAAAAATTACATTCTCTTACAGTTTCACAAAATGTTGAGCATTAGAAATAGACTTTTTGAGTGGCAGGTAGGATTATCATTTTTATCTGGGTTGTAAAGATTCAAATCCTCTTTATCTATTAATTTAGGATTCTTTCTAAGAATATATAGGTTGTATAATTTATGGAGATTATTTTTGTTGTATAATTTTTTGATTGATATGCCTTCATGATGATGAACTGACTTCTCTCTCTCTTGATTCTTTGTGCTATGGGATTTCAGGGTTACCTACTTGGTAGGTTTATACTCACCATATTATTGTCTTTTAAGGAACATTTCATTCTCTATATAGATGATGGGAATATTGGTAGTGAATTAAGTGGAGCATAGAGGTACTTGTGTGCAATGACCTCATTTGGTGATCAAATTCAATGATAAGAGTCGGGATTTATTCAACATTCCTTATTTCTAATTTTTATAGGTAGGGACATAATTTCTAGTAGGGTATGTATTATTCCTCTATATAAATTTTCTTTATATTATCATATTCGGATGTATTCCCAATAGGTTATTTAATTCAAGGTTATACTCTAGATGTTCATGTTTTTTATAATTCCTTTCTAATTTTTCATTAAAATGGTTATATTCAGGAATAAAGGAACATAATGCTAAGGCCTCCCGTTATAGTTTATGACATCTCTATTTTTTCTATCCCATAGTCCATTAGAGGTTCTCATGGGGTGTCACACATCTCATGCCCCTGGCTAGGCAGCCCCATGTGGGTTGCTTCTTGACACACACATAGTAATCCAACGACATTGATTTACATTCTATTATTTAGTAGTAAATAATGGTAGGGTAGTCTTATATTTTATTTCACAATCAATATTAAACACTCAAAAAAATAGAGTTAGTGTTCATGGAGTAGCTTTATTAACTCATGGTATTTCAAAAACCACTTACAATATAATCAAGTTTATGTGGTTGACGACAGTTCTTCCTACAATTGTTATGAATCCTTTATATAATAAACACAATAACCATGGACTCACACCACTTGTGGTTGATTCATTCTATTCATGAAGTAGCATATACATCATCATGTGGTAGTACATAAATCCTTTATATGATAGCTCAAGTTCTACTCATGTGATCACTCTAACTTTATACATGTGGTAGTTCAAATGTTCTTGAAACACCTCATTCATAATATGCTATAATCGTGTAGTTCACATGTTATCCTCGGGTATGTTTGTATAGTAGCTTCATCAAATCACATGTGGTATCTTGGAATGAATCTTTATGGATGATTAGATTATTCATCATAGATTAAACACTTAGCATGAAAAAAATCCTTATATAGAGAGGTATAATACAAAAAAAATAATTTGATAATGTTTTAATTTGAATACACATGTCACTAAAATGTCTAATAATTTTTTTTAAAAATGGGTAAATAGTACACATGCCTTATTGGCCCCACATCAAACTTTTTATCCTCCAAACTCTACTTAAAGTTACATGATGTATTGTAGATCACTCATCCATGACACCACGGTCTACTCCTAGATACACTCAAACACTCCTCTCAGCAGTGTGTTCCCCCCTTGAATTTACCCATAGAATCATGTTCATGTATCATGCATTCCATGAGAGTGCACAATGTTCTCGCTATGATCCCTTAAATCTAGTAATTGGCCATTCAATGACCTTTTATGTTGTTTAATACCTCTCTAAGATAGATTCATTTAATAGGATGGTAGATTTTCTTCATCCAAATGTTTTCTTATCACCATAGTAAACACATAAGAAAAAATCAAATATCTAATTCTACCTTATCCTAAAATATTATTTATCCATGATTATATTACATTTTCATGGTATTGTAAAATTAATTTTCTAACCAAATAATAACATAACCTAAATTAAAAGGTTATTATCTATATTAGGAACAAATTCAATATATCAATTGGGAACAACATAGGCTTTATTTTTTTAGTATATCAATTTCTTGAGTGGTGGTTATGACTTTCTTTTTTTTCTTTTTTACCTCATGTTACTAAATTAGGAATGAGTTAAACTCTTGTTCATTTTTATTTGGCCCTATGTTAAATTAATTATTTGTTATTCCTCCTACAAATGTATTCATTGGTTATGGGAAATTCAGTTTTTAGGATGTTATGAAGTTGTGTTTCTATGGTTTAGGGAAGTGTGGTCTTTTTAGTTGAAAGCCTTACCTAGACTCTAGGTAGAGTGGTGAAGCCAAACTATTCGTAGTAGTTGATCCTTTAAAAATAATTTTGTTTAGTTTTTTTCTATCTTCTGGTATATAGAGTTCCATTTTTCATGAGTTTATAGATAAATACTTGTTAGATATTTTTTATTTATAGGAGGCCTTTTTCTAGACCAAGTTAAAGAGTGTTATAATCTGACCTAGTACCATTTGAAGATGAAATCAATTGGGACAAATAAATGATTTTGATTTCTTAGGGCCATCCCATGATGGGTCATTACCTTGCTTCTTTCAGCCTTAGTGATGTTCTACATCCCATTAGGAGAAACTCCATTGTATGATCTAGTGTGAGTGGATCAAGTATTATATATTCTCTCCTTCTATGCTATCTCATAATAGTATATGGTGGTTGGTTTATTTTGAAATTCGTATGTTTTGGAGTGTCAATGTTTGTGATAATGATGACAATATTATTTTTAAAGAAATATAAATGATCAATTTGATGAAAATATGGATGTTTCATCAACTGAATATTTCAATGAGTTCTATTGATTTAGAGAAACATTGGGGTTGTGATTTTTACCTTGGAGTATTTTATGGTTCTATCAACAATTTACTCTAGTAGGACCCTTTATGGTGTGGAGACCAAGTATCAACCTCAAATATATTTTTAATCATGCTTCATATCTCTTATATTTGAGTTGATGTTTGAATTTATAATTGATGATTATAGATAATTTAAATTTCAATATGTGGTCAAATTTTAAAGGTGCTTCTTTGGTGATATATATATCAATTGTAACTTGTGTACATATCTCGTTTTCTAGATCATTTCACATTTTAGACATGTCCATATTTATTTAAATTCTTATTTTGAGCTTTCCACTTAATGAGTTTTTCTATCCAACCCTATCATGTTGTCATTTGATGAATTTATAAGGGAATAAAATTTTATATTGGATAGAATTTACACACCAGAACATCACCTACATTGTGATTTTATCTACTAATTTATTTTTAGATTGATTTGGATTTGTGAGTTGAAACGAGTTGAAATTTTCAAATTTTCATGTTTTAGAGCTTAGCCAACAGTTGACACATGGTTAGGGAAAACCATGAAAATAATCACAGGAAAGATTTTAATTTTTAGCAATTTATATTCACATGGTTGGCATAGAATTTTTCTAACTATCTGACTAAGACATGTAGTATTAAAGGGGATTTTTATGAGCCACATATGTTGGAAAAAATGTTTAGTAAATCATGCTTCCCAACCATTTAATATACCCATATTTTAAAAAATATGGAATTAATAATGTAATCTCACATGATTCGGACCTCATTGAACCCAATTCCTCTATCACACAAATGAAATGGGCTAGGAGGATCCCTATTCATGCCAACCTATCCTAATACATGGATTATTATCCCAATTAATTTAATTCTAAGAGATTCTTTTACGGTAAGGGATTGGTTTCTCTTCTCCATAGTATTCCTTATAGGGTTTTATTTTTCTACTTACCAAGGTTCCATAGTGGACGAACCCTATGGTGTGGGGATTATTGAAATATTTCTTTCCTTATTTAATATTTCTTTTGAATCTTATTGTGGGTCATTTGTACTGGCTTTTTTCAAATATGATAAGTTTCTCTATACTTTAAGGAAGTTGGATCTATGCATAATGATTTCAAAATTAATATCCTTCATTTTATGGGATTTATAACAATAGTTTTTATTTTTATTAGCCTTAACATCTATATTAAATATATTTTTGAAAAAAAAAGTTTAGTTTACCTTGGATTTTATGGAATGAAAAATGATTTCCATTCTAATGAGAGGTCAAAGAATGTATTTTTTTGGTTTAAATGTCTCAGTGGCCCTTTGAATTAATCTATATTCCCATAATAAGTGTTTTTGTTTCTAAGTATGTATGACTACCCAATTTGGAAACTATTAAAATTATTTCATATTTTCTGTTTCTTAATAGGAATCAAGTATTGGTTAGAACCTTATGAATACAACTTGTGATTATCCCATAATTTATTATTTAAATCATGATGGGATTTTTTTTAATGCTCAGATAGGTGTTGAGAGGTAATTGATATAATTTTGGTGCTTTATATTGTTTTCTACGAATTTCACTCACCCCCCCCCTTTTTATTTATCATGGGATGTTGGCTTCTGAGTTATGAGATTCAAGGGACATGTACTGCTATAAAAAACATGAAATTCCTATCATTGTATTTTGATAAAACACAAACTAAGCTATGATATATAGTAACTCACTATTTGGGGTATTTCCACATCATTTAGAAAATGAAATGTACTTTTTAGTGAATTTAGATTTAGTTGAGGTTCACTGTTTAGGGTGTCACTATGACACTTGGAAAAGTTAAGTAATCATTAATGGATTTCATGTGAAATTAGATGTGGTTTTATTTGATCATAAAGGGTAGGAGTATCATAGGAAACTAGGACCCTTGATTCCTTGGGAAACTCCCATGAAAATTTTTCACTTATATTTTCTTCTCTCTTTTTCTTTATAATGCTTTTCACCTTTTGTTATTTTGTATTGTATGATTTTTAAGGGTTTTTAGCAGTACCACTGATACTTTTTTACTTTCCTTCTTTATATATGAATGCATTTCAAAATTTGTTTTCTCTTTTACTTTCAAGGAAAAATGTCATTTGATAAGAAGTAGTTTTTATTTTTAAATGATTTAATTTCTAGTTGTGATCATTTATTTCAAAAAAAATTGAAGCTTAAATGTTTTTGATTTTTAATGGGAAACAATAGTTTTAAAATTTAATGGATTTCTATGTTGGTTATACGTTATTTTTTTAAGTAAAAACTAGAAAACATACTTTTGAATTGACTGCCATGGGATTATTTTAATTATAAACATTATCTATGGGGCTTGGACCTGTTATACATACTAGGAATTCATTCTCATAGCTATATTAATATTCTAGATCCATGTTTCAGATCATTGGGAACTCTTAATGTAAACTTTTTAGTTCTGGAAACTCATGAAGAAGATGTGTTTGTAGGTGACTTCGGGTCTTGGGGATGATGTCTTTTATTAAGTTTTTGTTTTAATTTTTCCCTCTTATATCCTTAATATACCAAATATCTAATTCATATTCTTTATCTAATTTGTTTTTGTTTAGTTTTTTTTCTCCTCTTTTATATCATGGATGTGCCATGTGTATTTATATTTAGCTACACCTTGTTTAGCCTGAATTTTATTTTGAATATGTTTATCTATTTTTCATGGATTTTTTACTTATATATGGTTCATTATATATTTATAGTATAATATTATTACTGGTTGATTGTATTTAATTGGTGAAATCATACCCACATTATTTTATATGATTCCCTAACACTAGTTACTAGCCCTTGGTGATTGGGAAAATGAACTGGGCCATTTTGCAGGCCAAATTGGGGGTCTAGTCCTACGGCAGCCTAGGTTGGTTCAAGAAAATGAATGATAGTATCCCCAATCTCAATCAAAATATCATCAAAAGGAACTCAAGAAAATATAGAGTGGTGAACACTTATGATTACTTAATAGGATCATATTTCTATATTATTTTATATCCAAGTGAAAATATAATTCTCAGGATAGACACATTTTAAATCCACTATAAAAGAAAAATTAGAATTATATAAAGATATTAAGAAACAAGAATGTTGAAAATAAATAATATACCAAGATTTTATATCACATCTAGCTATAAAACCTAAAAATATAAAATTTATCAATTCTCTCAAGTATTATTAAATAATTGTGATGAAAGGTTTCAAAAAACATAAATAATTAGTAAAAGGTCTATAAATAATAAAAAATTAATCACATTAATAAAATCATAATAAATTAACCGTTTCAAAAATATGATTATGATAATGTTCTTATCATAAATTCCACCATATAAACATAACCATCAAAACATACAGGAAAAACATGCAGTCCCTTCTCTTAGACTATGTAAATAATCACATCATCAAAACATGAAATCCCATCTCTCTTCCTATTCTAATCATCTCATCATCATTACAGGAAATCCCAAATCTATAGTTTTGCCAATCGATCCAATATTATAATAGTAAATCCTTGCATTAAACCTATTTCAATCATCCTAAAAGTAATCCCAACATGAACACATCAACTCAAGCTATAACATGAAGAGATCTCAACCAAAAACATGAAATAACACTAATCTATCACATCTCAAGGAAAATGTGTACTCGTTATACACCAAGACGTTAAAACCCATAAATAGATTCATGTGTTTAACTTTTGAACAGTTACAACCAGCAAATGTATAAATGAATACAATTAACCTCAATCCATTATATTCCCTGTAAATATATAAGTTCTAGCAATAATGATGATCCATTACAACCCAAAACATATTATACATGTGATTACCTTGATCCATTACTGGCCATGTATAGGTTCACTATGACTCAATACATTAAAAACAAAGCAGATATATATATATATATATATATATATAATTGACATCTATTTCATCATGCATGAATAGGATAAAACAAATATAAACAAGATTACAACTTAACATCCAAACAAACATACAATAAAATAATCAAAGGAGATGATAAAAACTAGTGAAAAACTTCAAAAAATTATAAAAACATCACAATTTATAATAAAAATCAATAATATTTAATAAATATTTATTAATTAAACCTCAACATTCCATGAGAATAACCATCGTCACATGTACAAGATGTCGATATTAAATAATACAAAAAAATTGTTAATACCTAACATAACCAATAAAAACATATTAATAATATTCTTATTATTTATTGCCTATTTATTTAGACACAAAAAATAATATCAACTAAATAAGACAATACCATGATCTCCTGGAATTAATAATCTGAATTATAATATTTAAATTATTCTTATTTAACCCTCTGGTTATTCCCTTTCAATTCATTATCTAGTTAATAAAACATATCTTTCAAGAAACAGCTCAATATTCCAACCCCACCATTCTAAGACCAAATTATTCTAGTTAATTACATAATTTATTAGAGGCATACAATTAAATAATATTACAAAAGAAGAAACTACACCCTAACCCTAACATATTAATGGTTTTAAATTAAAATCTAATTTATGTAATTGTTCCTAATCTATTTTTAATTATAGAAACCAACTTCATCTTTCTAACCTTAATAGTAAGCCTAATCAACTAAATCAATATTTCTATCTCTATAAACACCTTAATAACATCTCTTAATACATTACTCACATTAATAAATATTAATTAAAGTTCTATAAAACATTACCATCTTCATCATACTTTAAATTTCAGTATATTATATGAAAATTAAACATTTAGATTACATTCATCAAGATTTAAAAATAATTTAATGAATTTGTATATGAAAATTAATATTTCTACAGATTTATACATCAAAATACACAATTATAATTCTACATAATATCATTTTAACACAACATATTTATGTCAAATATGATTGAGTAAAATTTCATTTCAATGCCTCATCATATTTATTTCAATAATGATTCAATATATTATTTTGGATCAATGAAAAACTTCAAATATAATTAATAATTCCCTAATATCAATTGATCCAACATATTTTACATTTTAATTTCCAAAATAATCCACATTCCTCAAAGAATATGACATGGTAAAAGTATCTTACAATAATATCTTAGTTATCATGGTATAATTTTATTATTATTCAAGAATATCAATAATTATTTAAAATAATAACTAAAAAAATAAAAAATTATTAATTAAACTTGAATGATAAACAATGAAATGATCCATTCTCTTAGACCAAAAATAATAAAATTGGGATTGAGAGAAGAGTATGAAAGTATAAAATTATTCGGTAAAGGACAGTGAATAAACGTAGCATATTTGATGACTTAGGTAAGAGGTATATTTTCTAATTTTATAATAGTAAAATAAATAATAGCTTAAAATCATATTGGTTGATTTTCATATTAATAAAAATGGTGGTAAATTCATTTGTCATTCATGTAGTGTTAATAATTCAAGTAAATCAATGATAATTCCAATTATCAGATTCAAAGGTCTAATAATCGAATATTCATGCCCAAAAATGGTATCATAGAGGGTTTCATTGTATATTAGGAAACATATATTCCAAAGGATATGAAAATCAATGTAGAAACTCCCCTGCCTTATAAAATCTCATTATTTTCCCACTTTTATTCATAATTCACGAGACACATTTTTTTGAAATATGTTATTTATTACACACAATAAATTTCCCTCCACATAAGGAAGTGATTCGTAATGAGTAATCATTTTTCAATCATAGGTTTGACAATATTTTTCCTGAAAGAAATAGCTGATGCAAAAGATTTCCCCCTTTAGAACTACAAAGGAATATTTTTATAAAATATCGTATCAGACTAGATACCTATAAAAATAATCATTTCAAAGTTCCCATTATGAAAAAAATGGAGGATGGTTCCCTTTATGTTATTGTTAATCTAGAATTGGTCCAGAAAAGACATGAACTATATATGTTCTCCCATGTCGGTCGTATCTCTTATTTGAAAGGGGACAAGCCCTAGTCCAAAACAGATATTGAAACTAAAGTATCACATAGATAGAACATTGTGAATTATAGTTTTATTCCAATTAGAAAAGTATACTTTCATCTCATATTATAGGGTCCATATGATTTTTATATTGATTGGAAGATTGGAAATTTAAATTAAATCCATGAATATTTTGTATCTCATAATGGGATGTGAACCTCATTCCATTCATCCAAAGAAACTCAAATGCACATATATGGGCTAGAATCTAAGGACTCTGTTGGATATTCTAGAATCCAGTGATTATCAAGGATATAGTATCGTTCATTGGTATCCCCTTCAAAGTTTATCATCACACTCTCAATGGGTATCTTTGATGTTATGAAAGAATCCACATTGATTTCAATATTGAATCAAATCTAATGAATATGATTTTTCTAATTTCAAATGACAACAAATTTGAGGTGAATGCAGAATATTAACAAACTACACCTTACTATGAAATTTTTAGGATGGTGGGAGGTATAATTATCAATTTTATAGTGTAATAAATGTAGGTGAATCCTAACCATGATACCAAAGAATGGATGGAGGTTCCTAAATAATGGAAAAATAAAACTATGGGGACTAAAAAGGGTGAATCATCACAGAAAGGTTTTTCTATTAAATTTAACAAGATAAAATATAATTAAATATCCTCATGATAATTTATTATTTAGGAAGAATGTAATTAGCATAACCTACCTCCCTCTATTGCTGACACTATGTAGAAAAATTCCCCCAATGTGATTGATAAAGACTGCACTTCTTTATAGGAATATTTTCAATTCTATTTGAAAATTTACACTGAAATTGCTAAATTATAGTCCACTTTACAATATAAGAAGTTGTTTACCAACAAGACTAAATATTATATTTTTGTAGCATTTTATGTGAATCTCAAGGCCAAGGACACACACAAGGATGCTAAGTAGTAGGATACGACAGTCACAGAACACCCACAAAATTTCTTTGATTCAAAATAACATACATACACATGGATATAGAATGTCTCCTCCATTCCTATTAAGAATAATTTGGGTATGGTATTATTATAAAAACACATCCTTCTATTACGAGATATGTTCACTTGGAGTCATATTCTAAAAAAGACGAACAAACCAAAAATATTAGGTAGGAAACGGAAGATTGGAGTTGAATAAAAGGGGGAATGGACTACCAAACCTAGAAATAAATGATGATTATCTTATAGAACTGTTAGTTCTTATCCATCCCTAACACCATAGGCTCCCTCATGATACTTATAAATAAGAAAAATCGTGGATTTATTAGGCTTTCTAAACCAAAGTGATATTTCTCTAAAAAAATTACCACTTATGAAAACATGGTATACCAACTACATGGGATATATCATACCACTTCTAACATTAAAAGGATCTAGAACATGGATCATTTTAATATTTATGAGAAAATAATTGTATGTTCATGTGTGCATTATATTAAATATAGCTTTTTTAGGTCTGTAAAGCAACATTTTTTTCCTTTTTTTATGCCTTTAACAGTTACCTTGAGAGAATATCTCTATGGTGGTAAGTTAACACACTCTCTAGAAATTTCCTTTGAATAATCATTGGAGTCTTAAATTAAATTGATCATTTTGATTAAAAACCAGGATGAGTTCCTCACATTATTTTAGTTAAACATTTTAGATCTTGCATTCAAGAATGATGTTTTTTTAATTTAATCTAGTTAGAGATAAATTCACCTAGTACTAAATAAATCTCAATAGAATGATGGATAGTAGTTTTTGAAAGATCTTTTTTTCAATCTATCATCATTAGATACATTGGAATCAATATCGTGTACTTCCTTATAATTTTCTAATTCTGATCACCACCTAGTTATTGTGGGTTTCATATGTAATGAAAATAATCTAACACTTTACATTAGGTTTAATAATTAATTTACATCATATCTAGAATTTAATTGACTTGTTCATGACACACGATTCACAATACATCACAAAAATAATGTTTTTTATTAAGCTTGTAATATTAAACTGGTTAAAGTAAGAAAGAAATGTTAAAGAATAAATTCTTCTGGATATTTGGATAAGGATTGAATAATACAAAACATGGCTTTAATAGGGATATAAAATCAATTTCTACCATAGAGTGGTTAAAAGACCAAGGATTTTATCACCACTAAAAAATTGATGATAAAATGTAGCTTTATCAGCATAAATAAAAACGCTGATAAAGCATAATTTCATCACAGATTTTAAAATCCCTGATAAAAGAAATCATTTATCTTATCTTTTATTTGTCACTGATAAAGGCTATATTTATCAGTACTTTTTAAAGCACTGATAAATGGATATTTATCATCATTTTAAGAAGAATTTTTAAAGGGTTCCTTTATCAATGTGTTTGCTATCGCTGATAAATGGGGAAACTATTATGTGATTCTACCACACACTACATGACCAAAAAATAAGGCATGCAGTGTGATGTAACAAAACACTACATCGCTATAAATAGAAAAAAATTACCAAAATAAGATACAAATTCTAAAATTAAATGAAATAAAATTTTTAACACAAATAAAAGAAAAACACTATTATAGAGTATGTTAGATGTTTTTTCTAAAATTAAAGTAACTTTTCAATAAAATCGCACACTAGGATTCATAGCAATCACACCTTGAGTCAAACTAAGGTGTTGAAAATTCCTTCACATCACAAATGACTTATGGATCATTTTTTCTAAAGTACAAAAACAATATGAATGATTTTTCTGGGTTTTGAGTGTGTCAGTCGTTTTTTTAATAAAATTAATGTCAATTTTGAATAAAAAGATGATCATGGAGTTGTATCGATCAAAAAATGTGCTGGATTGATTGCATATACTTCCTACATGTCAAATATTACTTATGAATCATTTTCCTAAAGTACCAAAATAATCTGAATACATTTTCTTGGTTTTTATTACGTTGGTTGTTTTTTGGAATATATTTAATATCAGTTTTGAATCGAATGACACCCTTAGAGTCATACGGTTCACACCACACATCCGAATGAGGTGATGTTGATTCCAAAAAATCCCAAATGACTAAATGATCATTTTACTAAATTATCAAAACAATCAAAATGTGTTTCCTTGGTTTTGAATTCACCAATTGTGTTTTTTACTAAAATATCATTTTAAGCTGAAAACACACACTTTGAGTCATACATGTGGTACCATGTGTTCTTATAATATGATACAAACTCACAAAAGAAATAATTAATTATGAGGAATTGTTGCAAATTATCATGACAATATGACTGAATTTTTGATGTTTTTAGTGAGTGATACTTTTTGTATTAAAATATCAATTATAAAACGGCAATGAACACTTAGAGTCATACCAGTCACACTATAAAATGGGTTTAGGTGAGTCTTATTCCTACACATAAAAAATGGATTAGGTATTACTTTTCTAAATTACCAAAAAACCTGACTATGTTTACTCAGTTTTGAGTGTGTCAGTTTTTTTCACTAAAATTAATGTCAATTTTGAATACAAATACACACTTATAGTCCTAACAGTCACACCATGCGTCGTATTAAGGATTTTATAATTAATAAAAATCCAAAATGACTTATGGATCATCTTTCTAAATTATCAAAATAATTATAATGTGCTTCCTCAGTTTTGAGTATGTCACTTTTTTTTACTAAAATGTCATTTTAAACAGGAAACACACACTTATAGCCATATAGGTTTCATATTTGTGGATTTTACATGAGAATAATTCATAAACATCATAAATTAATTATGAATAATTTTACTAAATGATCATGAAAATCTAATCGAGATTTCTTGGTTTTTAGTGAGTGACACTTTTTGTATTAAAATGTCAATTTCAAATTTATAATGGGAACTTTGAGTCACGCCGATAAAAATGTACATAGGATTGAGGTGAGGCTAATTAATACTTGTCCCAAATGAATTATGTATCATTTTAATAATGTATAAGAACAATAAGAATGTGTTTTATTTATTTTCAGTATGTCATACGTATTTTTTACTAAAATTTCATTTTAAACAGAAAACACACACTTTAAGTTGTACAGGTGGAATCGTGTGTGGGTTTTAAATGAGACTGATTCGTAATTGTAACCAATGAATTATGAATAATTTTCCGAAATTATCAATACAATCAGAGTGTGTTTTCTTTGTTTTCAATGAGTGACAAATTTTTGTATTAAAATATCAATTTTAAACTAATAACAGACACTTGGAGTCATACCGGTCACACCATGCATCGGATTGAGGTACGACTGATTCCTACACATCAAAAATGTCTTATGGATCATTTAATTAAAGTTACAAAACAACCCCATTGAATTTTATCATTTTTAATTAAGTCATTTTCTTTCTCACTAAAATTAATGTAAATTTTAAATAAAAAATACACTTTAAGTCATACTAGTCACACCGTGCATAGGATTGAGGTGAGGTTGATTCCAACATGTCCCAAGTGACATATGTATCATTTTACTAAATTATAAAAATAATAAAAAGGTGTTTCCCTGGTTTTGATTGCACCACCTATTTTTTTAATAAAATTCTATTTTAAAATATAAACATGCACTTTGATTCATACAGGTGGCATCGTTTATGCATTTGACACCAGACTGATTCATACAAATTGAAAATAAAGATTTAATAGTTTTCACAAATTATCAAGAAAATTCAATTGAATTTTCTCAGTTTTTAGTGAGTGATAATTTTTTTTATTAAAATGTCAATTATAAAATGATAACGAACACATTGAATCATATTGATCACATTTTTCATCGGTCTGAGGTGAGGATGATTCATACATGTCATAAATGACTTAGGGATTGTTTTCCTAAATTTCCAAAACAACCAAAATGTTTTAATCATTTTTGAGGATGTCAGTTTTCTTATTTCAATAAAATTAATGCCAATTTTGAATAAAATTATGCACTACGAGTCATACCGATCACATCATGCCTCTTATTGAAGTGTTGCTTATTTCAAAACTTCCCAAATGACTTTTGGGCCATTTTTATAAAGTATCAAAACAATAAGAATGTTTATCTCTAGTTTTTACTACACCACTTATTTTTGTACTAAAATTACATTTAAAACTAGAAACACACAATTTTATCCATACATTTGGAATCATGAGTGGGTTTGATGTGAGATGGATTTATACACATAAAAAATGAATTATGAGTCATTGTCCCAAATTATCATGAAAATATGAGTGTGTTTTCTCAATTTTTAGGGAGTGAATATTTTTTTATTAAAATTTGAATTTTAAAATAATAAGGGACACTTTAACACCAACCCACCTCGATGACCATAAAAAATCAATACTGGTTTTCCTCCAATAGTTATTTCCTAAACTTGATGACTTTGGTGGTGATTACAGACATATTTATTCAATCATTTATGTAGGATTATGTACATGTTTGATGATTAGGATTTGTACTGATGTTTCTTCAATAATAGTAGTATAGAAATTGAATCTTCCAACATATCATGATCTTATATGTGGATTAACACCCTATATAAAATCACTTAAACAAGTGGTGAAATACATTATTTCAATATGTCACCTAAAACACTTTCACAATAGATCTTATCAAACTTTTAAACGACTTTTTCTAAAACAAAATCATCGAATGATCCTCATTCTAGTTCATTGCAAAAATAATAATATTTTGAAAGACAACGCTTCTTATCCTCCACCACCTCAGTCTCCACCTCAGTCTTCACCTCTAACTTCTCCTCCAAGTTGTTCTCTGACCCTGAATCTGCCTCCGACTCTACCTCTACCTATTACTTTTCCACCACCTTCACCTCCTCCTCCAACTATAATTCCACCTCTACCTCCACCTTTACCCCCCGCTTGCGTGATTTTACCACATTTTTTTTATATGTCAAAGATTCAAAATAAATCGATTTTGCTCTATTATCCATCTCATTGAGAAATATATAAAAATTAATATATAATTATTCTAACACTAATTCTTCAAACCCAAAATATATTTTCAAGGTCATAAATCATACTTGATCACAAATATAGAAGGTAATCACCTAAATATTTTATCAACATACATTCTAATAAAATTATGATTCCAACTAATCTCTAGATAAATTGATTTGTTCTTTTGAGTAACTAGGTTTTCAAATATCATGATAGTACTAATAAAATATTGACAGAAAAATGAATATAAAATATATTTAAGGAAATTGTAATTATATTTAGAAATTACCTATTGGGGGATGCTCGTATTTTCATGATTTGTGAATTTTATCATATATATTCAAAAATAATATCAAAAATCAATGAAAATACATTGTTTTAGAAACTTTAGAAACATTAATCAAAATAAGTCAATTGTTTTGAAATGTTTTGATAGTTAAATATTTCTATATATACCATAATTGTCTTCCGTTTTTAGTAATACATAGGCTTTATCCCTTCAAACACTGACTTCATTCCACTGCCTAGCTAGTATTTAAAGACCTCCCTATCATAAAAAAATTCTTGTTAAAACCCAAACTGAACATATAATTCAATTTTTATCTATAAAATTTAGATTTTATTGTACTAAATATTTATAATAAACATAATTTGTGGTCGGTTGGTTGCATAACCATGCATTGGATCCAAATAATATATATTCAGGGTGTCCAGATTGACTATTTTCAACATTTAGTGCATCCTAAAAAATCAATTAATAAATGATAAAATTAAAATTAGATTTTATGTGATTATATTAAGTATTTTTACCTTTAAATTGTAGGAATCAAAAAGATCGCATCATCTGATTCTTTTTTATTAAATGCTTCGAGTTACTCAAATTTTTTCTTCTTAATTGCTTTCTCATTCAAAGTACGTTATGGAATAGAAATGATATAGGGAGTAATGAATCAAAATTTTGATTTACGAGATATTCATTTTATATAGTTTTGATATAAATGTATATACAAAATATGAATAGTTATTAACTTTAATAAACATATTTATTCACTATGTGGATAGACATATTTTGAAAATGTACCTTAGGTATGTATTCAAAACTAAGATGCATAACCATTCAATCTTTAGAATCTCATTTAGAGTCCCAAGAACAATTTTTTCTATTAAAAAATTTCATATACGTGTTCTTCAAATTCAATGTAAGACATAGTTTTATCTCAAAATATGGTCTATGCATGATGTTTTAATAATAATAAATGTATCTCTAGAACTGGCAGGGAGAAGTTACTATTGGATGGTTATTTTGTTTTCTTGGTCAAGTCACTAGATTTACCTAGTTTGGCGTTCTATTTATCCACTGATTTATCCATCTATAATATCATACCTCACTTTATCACATTTATCATAAACTATTAAATGTTTTTCATATGAAAAAAATTGTTAAATATGTAACTCATGTATCTTTATAACATTAGATAGCCATGCTATAAAAAATTTAAAAGAATATTCGACCATTGTAATATTTGGTCCATAAAGTGGAATAGGAAACTCAACAGTTTTTCTTTACTTATTGATTCTTATCTTGATATTAGTCAATTTAAAATTCCATTGATGTTATCTCCCTTGAAATCTCTTATAATAGAGCTTCATATGATACGATCCTAGTGGTTGAGGTCATCACTCCCACCTTCTTCATCAATTATACTTTATTGTTACCCTTAATATAAAAACCATAATGGTCACTTTATAGTTGCTATATTATCAATGTATATAATTCTTAATGGTCTTGTAAATATGATATACCACATAATGGTCCAAAATAACAAAATTAGGGCATGTTTTTTCCATAACTACATTTCATAATAAAGGACCCATTCATTCAAAAAAAGGATTTAATTTATATAAGTTCATGTTGTTTCATTTCCCCCCTTCAAAAAATTTTCACTCAAAATTTTCATTATATACTCTAAAACAAATGTTGCTACTTATATTTCATAAATTCTTTTGGTTCCAATGTCACTACCTCAAACTTTTTTTTATCGCATTGAAATTTTATCCATTTATCTGTCTTGTTTCATAGAACCTTGTCTCTATGATCTATGATCTTAATCGGTATCTATTTATATGAAAGATGATCCTCCAAAGGTATTACCAATAAATTCAATGCATGTGAGGTGTCCAGTATGTATAACCTCAAGAGGAAAGCATGGAGAACATTATTTACTAGAGATTATATAATGGAAACTTTTGTTATGGTACCTCCACTGTGTGAAGGTATTGATCCCAATATCAATGTAAATCCATTAAACACGATCTGAGTATATCCTCTATTTTTTTAATGGTTCTTTCAGACTTAACATCCATCTAATGGTGATAATTAGTGTTAAATATCATCTCCACATCCAATTATTGTTAAAGTATTATCCAAAACATCAATTTAAACCTCGAATATCGATCATATATAGTAGAGAGTGGAACTCTATATAGTCATAAAACTTTTTTTATATATATCTTGGATAGTTTTCCATGACAAAAGTCTTCCTTGGTAGCAATGAAATGTGCAGACATGGAAGGGTGGTCTACTACCACCTAGATAGAACAATTAAATTTATGGGTCTTGGAGAAAATTACGGTAAAATTCATGGTTATGTTTCCCTAATTACTTGTTTTTATGAGAAATGAATTCATCATACCTGTAATTATTTTATTCAGACTTAAATTTTTGGTATACCAAAAATCATGATAAAAATACTACAATATCACACTTCATGATATCCCACAAGAATTATTTATTCACATATTTATACTTATTAGTGATTCTTAGACGTATAGTGAAGGATGAGCTATAAAAATCATCCCAAAGTATCCTCTTCTGTTTTGGAAAACTTTAACTATTTAATATTCACTACCTTTTACTATATAACCTCATCAACATTTTTAACCTCTTTGATCACCTCAAGAATATATGGTTAAGATGTTATTTGAGAAATTTATGATGATAATAATTTTATTATTACCATATCCATCATTTATATGTCCAATAATATTGGATCCTCTTCAAGTTTTATCACGGAAAGGGTTTTAGGATCCCCTATACTCAAAGAATATTCCAAATTTTTTACCTTCCTAGGATGGTAATTGAATGAAAATTAGTAATAAGTGATCATATCCAACCACCTTCAATGGTGAATATTGAGTTTGAATATATAATAAAGTCTTTCATAATCCATATATAAGTCACACTTCTCCCTTTTGGGGTAATATTTAAAATATTTAGTGTGAAGATCACTAAAACAATTATATATCATTTTTCGATAGTTATACTCATGGGTATTTAATTTTTGGGAGGCATAGGCTCTCAATTTCCATCTTCCATGAGTTCAAAATATATGATCTTTTTGGATGAGTTTTTTTATATAACAAATCATGGATGGGTAATGTGAGAACAGGTGCAGTGATTTGCCTCTTTTTCAACTCTTTAATGCTCTCTTCAAAATCACCAGTCATGAAACAATTGACTCCATTATGACTTAGCATGGTTATTAGGTTTGAATATCATGATAATTTTCTAAAAAATTGATCATAGGGCCAATTCAATCCAAGAAAACTACAGATTTCCATCATAGAGGTTGTTCGGTGAAATCCTGCACCTGGATCTATTTTTTCAGGATCCATATATATATCCCTTTAAAGTGACAAAAAGCCCCCAAAATGTTACTTATTCAATCCAAAACTCAAATTTATTTTACTTTTCATTCAACTTTTACATCTATAATGTCTTAAGTACAAAGGGTAAGGTGTGTGATAGTGATAGACTCTTGGGGTGGCTCTGATAACACCATCTGGGTGGTAATCTCTATCAACTTCCATTTCTCCCGTAGGCGGTTCCGCTCGAGCTTAACGTGTTGAAGCTCATCTTGGGATTGGTCAAGAATGAAGCCTAATGACGCCACATCCTTTCCATGGTCTGAAAAATGGGATTCATTTGGAGAAATTATACTGGAGGATCCCATCGCATCCTTTGTCTGAGTACTTTGGATTTGTTAAATCATTATATTTATATTAATCAAGTGATAACTATTCACCATCTATATTACCAAGGATAACAATTATTCATGGTATTTTAAAATCCAAAAACATAAAACCATGGAAGTTAGAATTTTATAAAATAATTTTACATAATAAGACATTTTATTAGTTCAAGAGGAATTTTAATTGATAAAAGATGGGGTCTTTACAATACTATCCTATTGCAGATGCAAAATATCTTATTTATATAATAATCACAACATGTCTGGATAGAAGTCCACTCTAAAGGGAAACTAAAATTATGTTCAGAAGATTGATGTCTCATCATGATACTATTTCACCAAGATCCACCATAAAGACTCGAGACAAGGACTTCTATCTAATCGGAAGTTGTCCTCACAAGGATGAAAACATGGGTGACTGCCTCTAACTAATCTTTATACACTATAGGACTATATCACCCTGAAACATGGGAGGTCTCTGTCTCTCAAACTCATTAAATACACTCATCCTATGTTCATATTCATCTTGTAGTGTTGATAGTATCTGATACTCAACAGGTGGTGGTACTGTTAGTGAACCAACCTCGGGGGAATTCTTTGGTACATGCATATGTATTGATGCCTCATCACTATTATGATCATCCTCATGATCAGAAAATGGAATCCTAGTTGGATGTCTACATAGAGGAAACCTATATACAACAAAATATACCAAAATCAATAGAGTATATCTAGATAGCCAACTTAAGAAGGAGAGGGAAAACAAACCATTCATAGGTGATGATGGTACCATTTTTTCCAAAACCAGTGTTTTCATGTACTGAGTAAAAAATAAGGTAATTAGAGTCCTTGTGTATCAATATGTTGGTAGCAACACCAACAATGGAGTCCCAAGCTTCAAATCCAAACAAAAAACACTTAACACCATTTCCCCAATCCAACCTCACAAATTTCCAGTTCTAAAGTAAAACTGACTCCCTCTAATACCACTCTTTCATGAACCATCCTAGATGGGTCCATACCGTGACTACCCCACACCTGCCTCCAATAAGATAAGTGTTAGTGACTTCCACCAAGTAGGCATATCCCACAAACGGGAGGCATTAACCTAAAGTACATGTATGCACACACGCATATGCAAGCCACAAATGCTGAAATATAAAAACACTAAATTAACAATGCATGAAAACCACTATATCCCACAACCATAGTACTAAAGTGAAAGTACTAGAAGGTAATCAGGGCCAAAACAAGCCCACCCCAAAGAGCCTGTAACCACAATTCCAACCTATATTAAAAGAGGTACTATGATTGCTATCTTGACAATAAGAACACACCTCATCTATTTGGCCTCGCTAAGAAATGCCTGGTCCTGGCCCACCTAGGACTACGTCACAGGGAAGATCATAAGCACAAGACATGACACGTGGAGACAAATCATATGAAATGGTGAGTATAAAAATAGCCAGTAGGACACCCAAAAACCAGAAATTAAATACCAAAAAGTAGATACCATAGAGACAAATATGGACAACTCCATATAGGTACCTATCTATAACACATGTATCAATAATATCTAGATATACTCAAGAGGTACACCATTACACCATGATGTCATGACCAATTTATATCCTTAGGATACCACTCAAAGAGCACTTCTTTCAGTAGAACTCACTCCTCAATCCATTATATCATCAAAGATTCTCACCAATAGGTGTATCTCATTTGGGCCCTACCCAAATGAGAACGTATTAGTCAAGGTAGATTGTGATACCCAGAGAGGAGATACTTCCCCATCATACTGGTTAATAACACTAACCCAATCTAGATAAATTCTCAACACAAGTGGATTCATCCAAAATACCTAATTGAATACCACTAACCCTACTAATGTGGCCCGCTAGATAAAGGAACAACTCCCTACCCTCAGAGGTTATGTTAATTCCTCAAAACTACACTGTGGGTGATGGGGATCTTGATCTAGTCCAATATAGGAATACCATAACTCTATATGGGACTCAGCCTCTATAGGGGTCTACAATCCAATAATGTGGATGTAATGCCATACTGAACACTTACAGAAAGGACAAAGGGAACACTCTCAACCTATACTAGTCTAAACTAAAAACTCACCTCATTCCCTTAAAATAACCTTCTCAATGTTAGGGTCTAAATGTTATATATGACTTTTCAAATGGAAATACCATCTAAAAGTTAAATAAGTGTGAATTTTTAGAATAACGGGTCATTGGGCCTAAAGACCGACCTTACGGATAGTCCACTAATAGTGGTGGTCAACCGTCATGGTCGACCGTGACCCCAGCTATAGCGGTATCATGAAAACTCAAGTGAATGTGGCTCATGTTCTATCACCATGGTCTAACGTAGCCTGGATCTGGCCATGTCACCCTGGGTCTAACCAGGGGTCCAACGTGCATGGCATGACCCAACCCAATGGCCCGAGCAAACCCACTGGCCCAACCCGTTTGTTTGGCCTGGCAAGCTCATGCAAGGGGGCGCCTAGCTCAGCCTAGTATATGTGGTCTCTGACTGCATCTAATTAGGCCTCCTTCCATGTCCCTCATCCTCCTGTCGCATCTTGTGGCCCACTATTGCAACTTCTATCTTCTCTGGTCACCACCTCCAGTCGGGACACCCCCACTGCCTCGCCTCACCAGTCGCCACTCTCGCCTAGCCTCATCGAATGATCAGGTCAGACTTTCCCCAATGGTACCTTTTATATACCCCAAGCCACCTCAGATTCCTAGAATTAAAAATGGTCTCTATCTAGGATCCTCATGTCGATATCTAAATAGATTCGGCCTCATTTGTCAGTTTGACACCAATTTGGGTGTCTGATCACGTTTAGAACCACCTGGCATGTCAAACCATGGACATACGGGTCCAACGGTGAAGAATGTGAAGTAAAGGGTAGTTAAAATCACAACAAAACCCTGAGTAACAAACTTCAACCTTTATTCATGTTGACCAAAAAAATTTCCCATTACAAGAATAAACTAATAGGAATTAAAATAAATCTCTTGATAATCCCCTAGAAAAATATCTCATCCTTCAACAATGATCAAACCGCAGATCAATCTTTTCATGGATTGACCTGTGTTCATCATGGAAATCAAAAATGGTGAAAATCACTAAGAAAAAACTTCTCTACCTCAATTTTGATCATTTTCTAAAAAAGTATCATTATGTCGTCGTTGTTGGTGAGGTTCCGTTGAATCGGCTACGTGTTGATCCTTGATCCATAATATGTCATTGTTTGTTCGAGAGAGTTCATTCTCCATGTATCAGACGAATTATAGGGTTATGGTTACAACCTCTACATCATAAAAAGAATTAAAAAAAAGTAAAATTTATAGAAATTAAAAAATTTATTTCATTCTTAAATTATTTAATTCTTATTACGTCTCGTGACTACATTTTTACAAACATTCTATGTTGACAAAAGTAAAGTCATGCCTAAGGTAAACACTGCATTGAAAACTCAAAATTGTTCTCATATTTCAAATTTGAGTCACCATTTTTGTGTTATTAAGATTTAAATATAAAATATTTTTATTCAATTATTTTATTTATGGTTACTTCATTGGTGGATTTTTCTCCACATGGCCCGCACCAACTTTGGATTGGTTGCGTCTATGGTAATGCCTCTATTATGAGATCAACGATGCTCTATAATTTCTGATCCAATAACCCACTTAATATTTTTTACACATTTTTAGGAAAACCTTCTATGTGTAATTAAAAGTTTAATATTGTTCAAACAATTGTTTCAAGAAAACCGGGCCTCAGAATCAGATGATATCTTAGCGCATGACCATGAAATCATTCCATATAGTTTCTAAAAGTAAAACCTGGAAAAATATAATATTTTACCAGAAAATAAAATTTAACATACCATTTTACATTCCCTTATAATTTTCATTTATCATTTTTGTTATAAATTATTTATTAAAATTAACATTCGAGTAAGAACTGGTCTCTTTTAGAAGCATATTTCAGTTTGAAGGTTATCGTCCTTATACTTTAGTCATGGTTTCATAATCTACAAAAAATTAATCATGTAATAAATATTATATTTAATCTATATATACACTTTTATAACCATTGATATAAAATTGTAGAATAAAAATTTGTTACCCCACTTCATGGAGATGGTAGTTTATATGTACACGTGAGTGATGTTTCCACATTACAATGGATGTAAAAAAAGGTAGGTAAATAATAATTAAAATTTATAAAATCATAATTATATAATATATACCATATATAAACATTAAATCAATCTGTGTGACTATTAATGTAAATAGGAAATTAAAAATGAATACAATCACCTTATGGATATTGTAGTCCACACGTATGCATGGGAGATGTTATTTTTTCCTAAAAGAATGGAGTGTGATAGAAAATGGATATATTATTGACATAACAACATATAATTGGGGTACGTATACTTATCAGGTCATTATTAAATAGTATTAAATATTTTCAAGTGGTTAACCAATAATGAAACGTGGAAAATATTAATTGGAACATATACCACTTCTTTACGTATCCTCATTTGAGAAGTAACTTCAAGATTCGTGGATGGGTCCTTGGAGAATACCAATACACAATGATCATGTATAATTATTTGGAAGACTATTTAGGTATATATATTATCCATTAAAGAGACCAATTGGTGTGTATAATAGAATATATGAGGTTCCATTTTATAAGTGAGTGGAGTGACACTCTTATAAATACACAAAAAAATAAAATATGATAACAACTTATTAAAGTGAAAGTTTCACCAGAATAGCCGAAATTAAATGTTAAGATAAGTTTGGATCGAAATAAAATTAATTAATAAAATTAATAAAAAAATTTAAGTTATTTTAACCCCTATCTATTTAGTTTAGTGCCTCGTTAACTCTTTTGAACTTTACCGTCATAATGAATTTTTACCATAGTTACTATTCATAATGATAAAAATGAAATTTTTCTCCTAAGAAAATCAACCATCGTGATATCAAATATGTAAACCATTTTATCGGAATCAATTAATATAATATTTATGAATTCATTTTAAAAAATAAGTGTGTAAAACTTAAAGGAAACCACATTTATAAAAATGGATTTTCAAACATAAAACTAAACTTATTCTTACTACCTGCAAGATAAAAAATATTATATGAATGTTAAAATATTTGTTGAAATATATCATCTAAAAATTTTATTCAAATCATTCATAAATATTTATTAATTTAATTTATAAAGATAAAAATACATTTCATGCATAAAAACGATTAAAAAATCTCTCTATTTACTTTCAAATTCGTTAATTTTTGTTTCAATCGATTTGATTCCCAATGAATTCATTTTATACTCGTGTAAAAAATGATTTTTGATAATTTAGTTCGCCTTATTAATACCTACCATTATAATGGGTAAGTTATAACTATAAAATTTAATAATAATATTTCCATAGTATATTGTGGATCGTTTAACCTTGATGTTGTGTGTAAAGAAATATTGCTAAGACATAAATATTGTTTAAAGAAAAATATAACATAAAATACTTATATTTTACATTATAAACCCTTATAATAATTTCTTTCTCAAAAAAATATAACTCATATTAAAATAACTCTGTATACTTATGCCTCTTCACATCCTCAGTTTCCCACATAGCTTCTTCAAATTTGTGGTTTCACCACAAATCTTTTACCAAGTTAGAGGTCTTGTTCCATACCACTTCCTATCATTAATCTTGAACCACCACTAGTTGATCCTAATTAGAGATATAATTATCTAGTGTCATTCCATTTCAGTTAGTAGATTTTGATGATTACTTATGTACTTCCTTAGGAGTGATATAGGGAACGCATCATAAAATTAAGAGAGATTCGATGAACGATACAAGACATAATAAATTGTCTTGATGTGGTCAAGAATTTATAAGGGAAAAATATATATAGGATTCATCTTGTAATTTTTTCTAAATATCATAACCATATTCCAAGGATATATTCATAGGAATAACTTGTCACCAATTTCAAATTCAATAACTCATATATTATTGTCAACATTAATTTTATTTCTAATATAAAATTCTATGATGTGTTGTTGAATGACTCTAAACGTTTCATCCATTTCCTTATCTATATTAGGTCCTGATATATTTTTTTCTCTAACTTTATCCTAGAAAATTAGAGTTATGAAATTCCCACCATATAAGGATTCATATAGATCCATTTAAATGATAAAGTGAAATATATTATTATAAAAAAACTTGAGTGGTGAAAGTTGTCAATCCTAACCACATTTGAAATATATAGTACATGTTTTCATCATTTATTTTGGTGTTTGAATGGTCCTGTTGGAATTATTATCTATACTAGGAAGATGCGTAGTTCTAAAGTTCATCTTCAAATACAAACCATGTTGAAGACTTTTTGAATTATTTTAAGTAATCCTTAGGTCCTAATCAGATAAAATAGAATGTTGTATGACATGAAACCTTACAAGTTCCCTAATATATATCCGAGAAAACTAATCAATAGAGAATTTGTTTTCTCATTTCCATAAAATTTTCATACTTCATAAGGTTTTTATATAAAAACCAAGTAATATTATTACTTTTTGATGTTTTGGGGAGTATGATCATGAAAACCATGGTGATGTTTTCCCATTTTCATTCAAATAAGTGTAGTGGTTGTAATTTATACTTATACTTAAATATATCTAAAATAACATTCTAATATATCAGTAATTGAGATACATACTCTTCAATATCCATTTTCATGTTTCCTTATCATAAATACCTTTCAAATATCTATACATATCAATAATTTTAGGATGAATAGATAAAGATTAACTATGAGTTTTATCCAACATCTCCTACTTAAAATTTGGTATTGAAAATAAAAATTCTTGATTCCTGAACATTATCTTTCTATCACAATCATGGTTAAACTCCATAACATTCCCCCACTTTATTATACAATTCCACAGCTTCCTTTAATGCCTATATAATCCTCACATTGATCTGTGGTAGAACCTATATGTGAGAAAGATACAATATTCCCCATTTCCTTATGATTTCAAGAACCATCTTCTAAAAATCCATATGATTTAGATATTTTTCAAACCTTTTATTGGAAAAAATATCATGGTATTTTCAACTCATATCATCATCCACCGTGTTCACCTTCATAGGGTGGTAAGGTATTGAGTAATCATAATCTTTAATAAACACCAAACTTCTCCTTTAATGTATACTGAAATATTTATGTGTGATTATATACTTCATGATTTTATCATAAATATATAAATCTTTTATTTCACTATAAATACATTGAAACCATAATTTTAATGAAAAAATTACCATCACCTACTCAAATTCATGAGTTTTGTAATATTTATCTTGAATTTTTAATTGGTGTGAGGCATGAACTATCATTGTAACATTATACATGAGGAAACATCCCAGTTCCTTATTAATTAAAAAATTATATATCACAATACTCTCTTCTCTATAGGGTAGTGTGAGTATTGGTTCACGAAAAAACCTTCTATTCAGCTCCTTGAATTTTTTTCAAATTCATCCATCCCAATGAAATTGGATCTCTTACTTTTCTACTTGGTTATTGTATTAAATGGCCTTAATAAATTTCTCAAAAATCATAGTTAGAATCCGAACAACCTAAGAGAATCATGGTTCTTAGTCACCACAGTTAGTGTAGTATATTTCTAAATAACAAATATATTTTAGTGATCTACTAATATAACCTCACTTGAGATTATATGTCCGAAGAATTAAACATTATACAACAAAAAATTCAAACTTTCAAAATATGGTGTCATACTTATCCTTTCTTATGGACTTCAATAGAATCCTCAAATGATCCTCATGTTCTTCCTTTAACATTGAATATATAATAGTATCATCTATAAATAATACCATAAACTGATCGATGTGATATATAAATACTCTAATTACTAAATCTGTGAAGATAAAAGGAAAACTGGTAAGTCCAAATGGCTTCTCTATAAATTCATAATGATAATACCTCAAATGAATGGTAGTATTAGGTATCTCCTTTTTTATGAACCTCAATTGATGATAACCAGATCAAAGATTAATCATGGATAAAAATTTATCTCTAAGAATTTGATCAAAAATGTCATTAATATAGGGTAGGTGATATTTTTTCTTGATAGTGATCTTGTTATGTTCTCGATAATAAATGAAAAGACATGTTAACCCATTTTCTTATTAGGAAAAAGAATAGTTACATCATACATTTATGCACTAAGTTAAATGAATCCCTTTTCATAATATCATTGAGTTTATATTCAATTACTATAACTAAATTAGTACCATTCTATATGGATTCTTTAAAATATGTGTATTACCATGTATGAGTTCTTTTGAAAACTCTACTATATAATTTTGGATAAATTTAAAAAATTATTTATGAAATGAATCATAATATTATATAAAAACAGGAATATCTTAAATTTTTATTTTCTACAAACCATTTGAGATAAATATCCGTCATGAATAGGTAGTAAGACCAAAACAATGGAATTAATTTTTTTTGGAGTCTCATGTTCATACTTTCACTAAAACCTAATGATCATAGGTTGATATAGAATTTCAAATGAAAATTATATTCCTAGATTATTTATATGGTATCAATATAAATATATCCAATCCACTCCTAAAATAATATAAAATTCTATTAGATGTAGAATAATAATATTTTTAGGAATATCCTTCTCAAAAACTTACAAATAAAAGGATTTATAGACTTCAGATGTAATAATTATAACATTAATATGTTTCAATGATAATACAAAATCTGATCATTGATTTAGAGATGTGATACCATTATTAAATTTTTTAGAAATAAAATTGTGGGTAAATTCAGAATCAAATAAAATATTTGTAGTTCAATAGTGTCTTGTAAGATTACTTTTCACAACTTTGTTCTCTTAACCCACTTCAGCGGTTGTTCTCACATGAGATTTCCCTCTGTGTCTTATCTTATGAATATTCGGACATTGAAATTAATAATTTTACATCATATTAAATAATTTATTGTCATGATTTTCATACTCCTTTCAATTATAACGTTTAATTGTGAGTGGTACATTTTTTTAAGATTTATCTTCATTAATATAATTAACTAGTCTCTTGACATTACATCAATATTATTTTTCTTCATGTCCATATTTTTTACACTTAAAAAATTTTACATGTCCCGTAAGGAAATTACCTTTATGTTTACTTCCACACATCTGGCATGAAGAAAGAATAATTTTTATCTTACAAGGATTTTATTATCATAATTTTTTCAAAATTCCCTTTTCAACTTATTGTCCTCATAAAAATGAAAAAATATAGAGTCCCCAATCTCTATATTTGGATTGAGTGATCATAGAATTATTTATTCCTAGATATAAAAGTATCTTATACACAATTACATTCAATGAATTGGTCTTAAACTACTAAATAACAAGTCAACTATACTTTCAAGGTATATGAAAAAACTGAAATCATACCTTGAATTCCAGGTAAAATTTTTATCATAGTTACACATGCATTCATCATCATTTTGATTTTTTCTGTATATTCCCCTTCTATTTTAATACAATTATATTATGGGAAATTCTTGTTGAAAAATTCATTCTCAAACACTTCCCACGTCATGGATTCAATATCCACCCCAAGCCTCATATTCTTGATAAGAGTACACTATTTATCATCATAAAATTATAAATTAAACACAACCAAAATAACCTTATCTTGGTCCCAGAATTGGTGAAAAATGAATATATTTTCTATATGATTGATTTATTGCTTAAAAATAATTGGATTAGAGGAACAACTAAAAGAATGTGGATATTTCCAAATAAAAGAAACAATAGTGAGTTGTTTGTTTAATTGCATACTTGGAAGTTTAAAATGAATCATATTAATGTTCATATATTTAGAGATTTGTGTGAGAATAGTCAAATTATTTAACGTCTAAACTTCTGTTTTATTTTGTTTCTTTTGAATATAATCATTTCATTGGTTTTCACATTTATCTATCACATGATTCACCCTTATTCCAGTATTTGATGAAAACAAAAAACCCTAGTGTGTTAATCAAACATCAATAACCAGACTAACAAATCATATAATTTTGAAAATAATTATTATGATGTCCTCAATTATGAAACTACCTTTAAACCCATGTCACTTTATGTTCATATCTTATCACAACTATATTGAACTAAATTTTCCATGTGTTTTATAAGTTAATTTCAAACTTTAATTATATTTTTTTGACCTATAAATTTATTTGGATGAGTTCCCATGGTTTTCATAAGATTTTAGAGATTTTTATGGCCTTTTAAGGGTGCAAGGATTGAGCACAGTATGTCAAACCCCAAATAATTATCCAAGTAACTCTACAACTAATGGTAGTGTCTCAAGGGGTGGTGCATGGTTAAGGAACACTATTTTTTAAACCATGCAGCCTCACTTTGAAAACTATACAAAAATATCCATTCGGTAATAGTAAAACTGTAACATGGTTTAACAAACCATGGGACCAAACCATGAATCATTCTTATAAGACTAAAAGGCCATAGAGTTTTTCAAATTTTACATTCATGAGATTAATGATCGGAATTCCATTTTGATGGTCATTTATGTTCTTTTTTTTCAACAATTCAATGTATATAAAGAAATCCCAATGTCTAAGACTACACTATCCTTCTCTGAATAATTTATCTCTTCTAAATCTAGATTCTAGCAAATAAAAGTGGGATAAAGACCAAAAGTTAAGGCATGTGATGTAAAAACCATTACTCTAGAGGTTTCTTCTTGATTTAATTCTTTTATCTTAATAAGATTCATAAATAAGGAATATAGATACCAGATACATGAATTCCAATTCTAACTAATAATGGGTTATTGAATAATTGGTAGATAAATTGAGGTTTTAATTTTTTTAATGACATCCCTTTTTATTAGGGATAAATTCCCCATGGATGGTGGACATTTTCAGGTAAGTTAGCAAAGATTGATCGTCATTATACTCACTTTTTCATGAATCTAATATTGAATCTATTTTCTGTTTATGGGTTGATTGTGGATCATTTTTCATTGGATAAACCTGAGTTTATCTACTAGAATTGATGAGGAATTCATGATCTATTCATGAATAAAAAAATCTAATGAACTGGATACCAATCCCTCAATATACCTTGAAATCGGTTCAATTGATGAACTCATTAAGGTATATGATTCTAGGATCACCCTTAGTGATTTGAATCTTTCATGACTATCTTTTCTAAACCTATTTCTTGAAGAATTGGAACTCGATTTAGGAATAATAAACATGATATGAAGTTTATTATGTGTGTGCAATGTGGTTCAAGATTCAATACTTTAATAGAATTTGAAGTTTTTCATTAAAAACATTGAGGTGGGAATCTCCCTATATTTTTAGTCCCTTGTATACTATTTTCACCATATTACATTTTGTGTTGGCATAGTATGTTCTCCATGTTTCCTAGTGTTTAATTTTCGGTGTGTGTATAACCCATGATACACATATATGACCCTTTATTCCATGAGTATCGTTATTTTATCTTGTTAAAATGCTTTATTTTTATCACATATTGTTATATAATTCAAATATATTATCATTGTGATGTAGTTTGAATACTTATTATTTCCAACCTTGTTCTGTACATTTCCATGCATTAGAGGTATTGTCTTAATACTCTTAATTGGGGGACCATCATGTTACGATGAAACATTAAAGGGGATGTACATCAAACATGTGATATTGATGAATTTGGACTAATACATAGGGTGGGATCATGATATCCTTATGACCTAGTCAAAACTGGATGCCTTGTAGATACAAATCAACCTGCCTAGATGTTAATTCATTATGGATACTAAGTACATTTTCACTAGTTTTTCATGTGTCCCCGCATAAGACTAAATGTATTGGGGGTTAAAAGTAACATATTTCCATATTTGTGGAAAGTTTTTAATAACTTATGACATCTTTGATCATCCTTACAGCATGGATTTGAATCTAGCTTGGTCAGATCTCGTAGTGGCTAGGATAGCACATACATGCTCAATGTATGATTTTTTTTATTTCTTTCACATTCTGTTTTTTTCATAGAATACAATTATTATATATGTTCACATTTGTTGTATATCCATTGGTGGCGGCGTACTATGTTTTATTACTCACACCCTATATGGGAATATCAATGCACATAAATATTTCATATATAGGGATCTAGATAAGGGAATGGGGCCTAAGGAATATTATTGATTAGACAAGTAAAGAGATGTTATCCGAATAGGGATGGAATCTATAGGGTATTTTTAGTGTTTATTTATTTACATATCTTCTTCACTTTTACTCAGGATTATATTTCAACTTTGGGAGCAATTTTATTTCTTTGTATGACATCTGTGTTATCTATTATTAAATATGAAATTTAGTCTTCCCCTTGATATTACGATTAATTTATCATTATTTATATTTACATTATTTTTGCAAGGATATGGTACTAATGGTATAGTATCTACACTACTGGATTCAAAAACATACTATTAGTTGCTAAACTATTCTCTACGGGGAAGCATGCATGAGGTCTTATGGCTCTCCATCTTTAGCCAAGTGGTTTGAGCCAGGGAATTACAAAATGGTATTAGTGAAATCTTTTCTTCTTTTCTTTTGAAAAACCTAGGATATGATAGAAAGTAGATGTGTTGTCTAGGACTTGAGTAGGTAAGTTTCAAAGTTCCTTGATAGATCATGTGTAACGAACCTCTTAGTTATCATTGATGAGATTGGTATCATTGTTTTATGGGATTTGAGTGTATTCATGCATCATTACTAGGAATGTAGGATCACATTCCAAATACATAACTATTGTGTACTAAATACTAGTTCTTTAATTTAATTATTTGATTCTGTTATCTATTAGGTATAGACTTGTATTCCTTTATTGAGTGGTATATCTGTTGTTTATGCTACTTTGATTTATATCTTGGAATTAATGATTTGAAACTGATCATGGTATTACATTATTTATATCTTTGTAACTATGAATAACATATAGAATTGGATACCTTAGTTAGTTCTAGGAAGTATATACCTTGGTTTGTGGGTAGATTCCTATATAGCCTTCGTGTGAAACTATAGAGTGATTAGAATCTATCCAACAAAATTTGGTTTTTCAAAATGTTTCTTTTTCATTTTAGAATATGTATCATTGAAGGATATTGATGGGACTACTTGACTATGTAGTCTAGGATACTCCCACTAAGGAGTAATCCCTTATTCCACCACCATATATCTAGGAGAGTGTAACATATCATGTTCTCACACCTACTCCAATAGTGTACCAGTGATCCCATCTCAGTCAGGAGTCTTCTTGCATGTTCCTACACAAGGAATAGGGACATCGATGTCCATAGTAAAATATTCTAGAGGATTATAGATCAAGAATTCACCCAAATTTTAGGGTAATGCGGGGTTGGTGGAAGTAGAGTAATAGACAGATATCATTGACATAATTTTCAATCTTATTGATACACCTCCGGAAGTAAAGGTGAATCTTGAAATGTCCATGCTACACAGACCCACTAGAAAGAGGGGGTATGATGTTATTGGATAAAAGATGTAAGTGAATCACCAAAGTGTCCATAAAAAATTTTATTCGTTAAATTATTTTATAATACATTATAACTAGAATGAGCATAAAATTTAATGCATCTAAAAATCAGTTCCATGAAAGAGTCCAGACACTACGTTAGTTTCACCAACTAACTATGTTTTGTACCTATCTTGGATTAAAGGAGGAAAAAAGTCCAACAATTTTAAGATCAGTCTTTATCATGAATAAAAATGACAGTTTAGATCTTTTGACTAAGTGAAATACCCTAAGGTCAAATGCAAGGACTTGAAAATTGACAACGGACTAGATGAAGATCGAATAGTTGCTTCTCTTTCACCCTTCAGTTCTCATGTTGGATGACCTACAACTGTTGTGATGAGTTCATATTCAAAAGAACAAATAGGAAGACCAAGGATGTGTGGTAGGGAAGTGTTATGTAGGTATATTAGAGTATATATTTTTCATCCCCCTTGCGAGGAGTTCCATTATTCTTAGACTATGGGAGGGTCAAATATTATCTCAAGATCTACCTAACACATCAGAAAATTTTACAATAGTGTGGAAATATAGGGTATATTCTATAGTTCTTCTACAAATTTTCAAAGTTGAGGTTCTATAGGGGTTCGTGGAGTGTTATATATCCCATGTATCCTGGAAGGTTCCTCGATATTAGGCTCATATGATGATGAATTCGGTCTGTCATGTGTCTCAGGGACAAAGTTATAGAGCTGAGGTGGGCTGAGTGTATAAAGTTGATCAGACTCTAGTTGATGGTGGTGAGGTATAATATATTAATTGAGTTATAGTCTTGATCACATCAACATTTCCTAATGCTTTTTTTGATACTATTTCTTAACATTCCTTTATCTCTAAGCAATTTATTATTAAACTTGACTTACAAGTCAAGTTAACTTCCTAGTTTTTTCCCTTGGTACACTTTTGAGAACAAAAGTGTGTTTTATTCAGTGATTCCCATAGTATTAAATTTCCATTTCTAGTTATATAAATCTATGGCACTTCATGATTCTAGAGATGATGGTCATTGATGTGACTCTTGGCATCGAATAGTTTACCGGCTTTTGATATCACATTGATCGTTATCAAAGGAAGGTATTGTTTGCATCACACCAGGGAGAGACATATGTGAAGACTAGAGAATGGGAGTTGGGAGTAGATAAAGTGGGTTTAGGCATGAACAAGATTGGAGTGATTATGGTTCAAATTAAATGATTTTATTATTCAGTATGATCCATGCTACACCTCCCCCTCATATTTTCATCCAGTTGTGGATATATATCAAGTTGTTTTCCCATATGATTTTATAGTAATTGCTACTGATTGAGTATTTTACTTTTAGATATCACTCATTCAAGTTGAAAAACCCATATCAATACCCCCTTATCATACGGTACTGACTAAATTAAAGGATCTCAAGTACAACTTGATGAATTGGAATATAAGGGATTTATTAAGTGGAGTACATCACTCTGGGATACACCTATATTCTTCTCCAAAAGGTGGAAATATTGTTACACTCTGTGTCGATTTCTAGAATCTAAATTAGTTGAATGTGAATAATATGTATCATTTTCTTGGGATTGGTCTTCTATTTGATCAGTTTTTGGGATCTCGCTGGTTCTCCAAGATTTATATTCGATTATGATATCACCAGTTATAGATTAGAAAGGATTACATCTCAAAGATGGTGTTTTGAATAATGTTCTTGAGTATAATTTGAGCATATAAACTATATTTCAAGATATAAAGGTGTTACTTGAAGATTTTTGAGGTGAAATTATAGTGGTGCGTGGTGTCCGAAATTGGTATATCCATAGACCTAGAAAATGTTAAGGTATTGATGTCCTGAATACATACCAGGAACATGTTCAGGATCATGTGATTTCTAGGTTTAGAAAGATAATATCAACATTTTATCTAGGACTTCCCATATTTATCACCAACCATGACTACATTGATGAATAAGGGAGTAATGTTTTTGTGTTTGGACCAATATGAAGTGGATTTTCCTAAGATAAATAAGTGATTGACTATAACCTCTGTTTTGATCCTTCCTGATCAAGAGATTGGTTCTGCCATATATCGCAATGCCTCAAGCATTAGCTTGGGAGTAGTGATAATAAAAACGGAGTTCATAGTAGATTTCGGGTCCCATAAGTATGATCATAGGACTATAATTATCATACTAATGACATGGAGTAGGTAGATGTGTTCTATGCATTTAAATAATGATAAAACTATATCTTTTCTCATAGGTTTGTTGTCTATACATACCAAAATATCTTTTATTATATCTTTACATAACAAGACAATAATTTTATAAAGTGGTACATGGTATATTACCTTTAAAAGGTTTAATTTTATATTAATTACAAACTATGTAAAAGTAATATTGTTGTAGATTCTCTTAGATATAGGAAGATGGCGCCTAAAGAGCTTGGTGAATAGCCTTTAGAGGAATAGTGGTGAGTGATGGGACTATTGGACAATTGGATGATGGATTATTTCAGGGAGTATGGATAGATTAAGGGTTAACCCATTAGAAGTAAAAGTTTATTTATTATACCGAGTAAAGACTAAACATGAGGCTAACCCATAGTGGGTTGTTATGAACCAGTGGATAGAAAGGGTGACTTTATACCTGGGTGGTAAATGGATGATGATGAAATTGTCCAAGTACATAGAATATTCATAGTCCTTTCTTCAATCAGGGAAGGTCTGATGATGAAATTCTATACCTCTCAGTGGGTGGCACATTATGGATTGAAAAATATTTACCATTGCTTTAGGAGACTATTTTTGTGTCTAGGGATGAAGAGAGACATTGAAAGATTCATTTCTCAATGTCTTACCTACCATATGATAAAGGATGAGAACCAACATCCTGGTCGAATAACCTAGAAAATTATTTTTCCCATGTGGAATTTGGATGATGTTATGATAGAATTTATGATGGGGTTTCCATGGACCCTGAGTATTCTTGATTCTATTTGGGTTATGGGCTAATGAAAGCTTCTCATTTATTACCAATCAATGAAAATCACTAAGTTGACAAGATGGGAATGATGTATGTCTATGAGATAGTATACTTACATGGAGTTACCTTTAGAATCATATCTAATAGATATTCAGGTTTTAAAATATAGTTTTGGAAGGGATTACACAAGGACTTAGAAACATAGTTGACGTTGAGAATAGTGTTTAATCCCCAAATATACAAGCAATCAGAGTGGATAATTTTCATATTAGAGGATATTTTTTAGGCTTGTACCTTATAGTTTGTTAAAACATGGGATGGTAACCTACCCCTGGTTGAGTTCTCATACAAAAACAGTTACTTTTCATTGATTCAAATGACAACTTATGAGGCTCTATATGGTTTGTTATATCATTAACCACTTTGTTGGAATTAGAATACTAATTCAAAAGTTTTGGGGGCTAGAATTTCATTGCATATATTTGAGAGAGTATTCATAATTATAAAGATTTTGATCATGGATCATAGCAGATATATGTAATATTCCAACCATAAGAAAATTTATTTGGAGTTTTTTTGTTGGCGATCATGTTTTTTTAGAGTGACTCCACGGTTAGGCCATTACTATTTGAGGAAGAAAGAAAATTTATCACCACTTATGTTTGACCCTTCAGGATCACCAAGATAATTTGAATAGTGTCATACCATCTGGAACTTCCTTGTCTCTATCAAGGTATGCATAATTATTTTCACGTGGGTCATATCTAAAGGTGGATTCTTAATCACACGCATGTCATCAAATGTGAGGATATTGATCTGGATCTTAGAACATCATACGAGGAATTCTTGTTGTGGATTTTAGAACGAAGTAATAAATTACAACTAAGGAAAATGGATCACTTTTCCATATTCAATTTTTTCATAGACAAATCCATGAAAATACTTGGGGGTGTGAAGCAGATGTTGGGGATAGTGGCTCATGTTGTTCGAGCAGGATGCCAATAGACATTGCTCAAGGATTAGATAGCTTTAAAGGGGTAAAATGTAACAATATCATAATATTTAGGTTAATTACAAATAAATTTCCACCTTTAATCATATTATTTGTTATATGGTTTTTTTGGGATGGGTTCCATATAGATTTAAATGGTTTTAATAAGTTTTTAGAGCCTTTTAGGTATTCATAGTTTGTCCAAACATGGCATAAGGGCTAGCTCATGGTTAGGAACTAATGTTTTAGAATCTATGATGCCTCACATAAAATACCACATAACAAGATCCAGTGTAAAATAACATGGCTAATGTATGGATTAATAAACCATGAAAATAAAATGTGAAAAGTTTCTAGAAGTCTAAAAGGGGAACATAGTTGGTGTATGGTTTGAAAACCCAAGAAATCGTAAAATTATTTAAATAAATTCCCCTTTAACATCCATTTGTATTCCATTTTGACCCATTCATCTTTTTATAGGAAGATCTTCTAATTTCTAGGAGTCCACGAGCCTTATCTAACAAATCTACCTCTTAAAAAACTACATTTTGGTTAATCCAAGTGGGATATAGATCTGGAATTAGCGTATGTGAGTTCAAACCCTCCATCCTCTAGGTATCTTCTAGATATACCTATTTTATATTGATATGATTCATAGATATGGAATAATGATGATTGATCTATGAATACCAATTCCAACTAATGAAAATTTACTAAATACTTGTAAGATTATTGGTGGTTTTGTTGTGTCAATGATATTCCTTTTGATCGAAGATAAATTCATAATGAATGGTAGAATTTTATGAGTAACTCATCATTGATCAATCATCATGAAACACTCGTTTTTTTAATCTTGTCTCAAATGTATCTTCCATTGATATATTGATGTTGGATAAATGTTCCCTGGCTAACCCCAAGGTTCTCTTCTAGAATACATGAGGAATTCATAATCTATTCTTGTATTGATAATGGATCTAGTGAATTGGTGACCTCTACATAAATATACCATGTAATTTTTCACGTTCATAAACTCTTTAAGGTATGTGATTCAATAAACACCTTTCATGATGTAGAACATTCTTGTGTATATTTTCTAAACTACTTGCTTGATAAATGGGAACATGAGTTAGACATACTTGACATGCTAGAAATTTCTTTCTGGGTGTGAATAATGGTTTGGTCTTCAATACCTTTAAGACATTTGGATTTATTCCTTTAAAACCTTGAGTTAATATGTTCCTTACCATTTCATGCCCTTATATAAAATTTTCACCTTCATTACATATTATGTCGGAATAGATTTTTGTCTATGATAGATGGTATTTTCTTGTGGTTGCATGTGTAGACCATGATACCCATTTATGATCCATGATTAGATTGGAATTGTTAGTATATCCTGTTACCATCATCGATGTTGATCACATTTTATTATATTCTACAAGTACATGCCCATAATGACATGTTATTCTTACTTATTATTCTCTAACTTATTGTGTGTATTGTCATTCCTTGGAGGTATTTTCTTGGTACACATAACACATGAAATATCATTGTATGATCACCCCTTAAAGGGGGGGTGTGGAAGACATGAGATGATGATGATAGTGGATATGAGCATAGGGTGGGACCATGATAGCCTTCAGCCTAGCCGAAAATCAATTCCTTGAGGATGCCAAGAAATATGTCTGAAACTTGAAGTCTTGGGGATTCTAAGTACATGTTCACTATCCAGCCTTCTATCCTTACCCAAGACTCGATACCTCATGGATTCTAAGTAACATGTCACCAACCTTGTGGATAGTTCATTTTTATTTCAAAAAACATTTATCATCCATTCATCATAGAGCCAAATCATGTAGGTTCGGGGATTATGGTTGCTTTGTTAGAACCTAGATGCTCAAAATATATTTGTTTATAGTTTCATGACCATATTTTTTGTCATGGAATACATCTATTATACGTGTACACGCTTGTTAAAGAAAATCTATGATGTCCTTCTATGTTTTATTACCCAAACCATGCATGGGAATCCTGATGCACATGTTGTATTCATGTTTAGGGATCTTGGAAATGAAAAGGCACCCATGGAATATGGTTGAGATAAAGAGGGAGGATCTACTATAAGAACCAAGATGGAATTCATAGATTTAATTTTTTATTGTATCTTTATTAGCTTATTTTTTATACATTACTTTCTGTTTTTTCTTGCTCCTTTGGGATACAATAAATTTATTTGTATGACATGTGTGTCATCCATTACTATATTTGATATGTATTCTTCTCTTTGATATTCTGATTAATATATTTTTATTTATATAATATTTTTGTAGTTATATGATATTGGGGATTTATATTTCAAAATTATAGAATTTAGACACACGTTACCATTCTTGCATACAAGGAAGTGCTCATGAGATATTACGGCTCTCCATCGTGGACCCAATGGTTTGGATCCGGGTGTTACTACTATTTCATATCATATGTTCTCATATATTCTATCCTCTCATTAATTATAATGGTAGATAAAATTAATATAAATTAACCAAATCATATCCCTTAGGCGTGTCTACCCAGGTGTGCAGTCTTAAGCCTCCTCGTCATATACTATGTGAATATCGATTTGATACTCAAAAAACATTTTTTCTAGTGTTTACACATAGATGAATCCCTTCTATATAAGTATCCACTTTCCAATATCTATACTTTAATTTTATTTCAAGGAATCCACACAATATCTGATATACAAAATATTTAATTTTTTATCCTATACATAGACATATCGCCATGGTTTTAACCAAACTTATCTTATCCTAATATATAAAAATAACTAAACCCTACTTTAAAAACAATTTATTGAACCAAGAATTAAAAACTAAATAGAAAATCATTGTTTATATATATTAAATAAATATCCTAACATTATATTCCCCAAAACTATGAAGGTTTAGTGTCTTTGGATACTAGATACATAATCATATTATTTCATTAAATATCATAAATATATCCCATAAATGTCTTCTCACATAATGCAATTCTATTATATACCCTACTAATATCATTTCTTCAAAATTTAGTGAATGGTAGCATATGAAAGGTAGATCTAAGATGATTGGTAAGAGAAAATATATGAGATATAAATCAATGATCACAACTAAGAATAAGATAATAATAAGGGTATGATAACATGGTCAAAAATTATAAAATTTCAAATCGACCAGTCTTAGATCATTAATCATGAATCATGGAATAATTCTTTTAAAAAAAATATAATTCATGAGTGTGGAGTCATCAATAATAAGTCTTGATCCATGATAGCATATCATAAGCATAATACATAGGTTTTGGCATAAATATAGGAATATAAAAGCTTGTATTTAATCAAATATCACATCCAAGTCTATCATAGTGGTTTAGGGTTCACTAAAACATCATTTCCTTAGTCAAGGTTCACTCCCAATACCATGATAATGGACAAAGTCAATAACTAAACTTAGATAACTCCCCATTATAGTAAATATAATCACATGAGATATTAAGCATTACCCAATGCAATGGAGGGCTATATAATATTAGGCCCATCCATCACATAATGAAAACCATATATATGTGTTCCATATAGTCCTAAAAACATATATAATTTCACCTGATCATAACCCATGGAAAGGAAAAAATATATAAATATTTCATAATTTCAATGAAGCATAACCCACCGCAAAGATATGGGTTTCATAAAGATTTCATTATAACTTGTTTAAGTTAAGGCAAAGAAGGGATTTTCATAAAATAATCATTAAATTATCACAATATTGGGATATATAGATAAAGAATGTGGATGTTGTCGTATTATCATATCCTTTGTGAAAAATAATAATTAATAAAGGATGTAAAAATAAGGAAAAATACATTTTGAAGATCATTTTAACATTTCATTAAAAATAGGGAAAATACCCATTTATTTTTGTATATGAAAAAACTAAAATATTTAAAAAAAAATATTGAGTTAAATATTTTATTTTAAAATAACGATGTAAAAATATAAATTTATGTTAAAATAAAACAATAGAAATTATAGTAGGAAACCCTTTCATTCAATAAATGTTAAAACAAATATTTCAATCATATTTTTTTGTAAACAGTCATAAATAACCACCAAAAAAATTATGAAAATTACTTTTTGAACATTTAATATAAATTAAAATATTCTTTAAAATAATTCTAATTAAAAATTTGATTATAGAAATGAAATTTTTATTAAATATGTTTAAGAATATGGGCATGGGAGAAAACGTCCATTTACCAAAGAGGGAATGATGTGGGTTTTTCTTAAAAAACTAGATATTTATAAGTACCAATGAATGAATAATGGTACTAATAATTAAAAAAGAAAGTAATGATCATATTATAAAAATATATATGTGGTTTTTAAAGTATAATGATCATATAATTTCCCTGAATGGGAATTCAATAACATCCCTGAAAAGAAATTAGATTATAACATAAACCCTTACCTAAAGTCGCGTATTGATTAATAATTTTTCGAAGGTGTTATATTATAAATATAGTTAAATTATAAATCTATTAAATAACCATATTCATACATAACATAATATGAATAATTCCTTTATAATTCCCAATTATCATTATACTAATAATTCTTCTTTAAAATGAACATTTGGGTGACAACAGGACTTCTTTTCCATGAATGTTACATTTCAATGGTTATGATCCTTAAACATTGGTCATCGTTTCATCATAACTATAAAATTATTAATTTCATAATTATAATATTTATTCATTGTATACACTTTTATAACAGTTCAGATAAATTAGTGATGAAAAATGAATTACAGTACTTCATGGTGATGGTAGTGTGTATGTACACATGAATGATATTTCCACTTTTCAATGGAATTATGGAAGGAAAGAGAAACAATAATTTATATTTTAAGAATAATAATTATATCATAAATATAATATATATTCATTAAATATATCCTTATTTCCATCCATTATATTAAAAAATGATAAATGAATCACATTGTTTCATGGAGGTGGTAGTCCACGCGTACACACGAGCGATGTTATCATTTTTTAAGTGAGGGGAAGAAGATATAAAATAGATAAACCATTCACATAAATATATACAAGTGTATTAAAAATACTTATTACATGTTTTTAATATGGAAATAAAACATTTTAGTGGTGTTCATGAATAAAGAATCATGAAAAAGGTGGGCAAGAACATATATCTCTTCTTCAGCTATCCTCCTTTGAGAAACACCTTAATGATTCTTGTATGAGTTTTTATAGAATGAAAACACCTCAAGGCCATGTATAATAATTTTGGGAGTGTATTTGGGAAGATATTTGAATATAACATGGATTAATTCGTGTATTGGATAGGGGATAGTCAGTCCCCTTATATAAATGAGATGAGTGGAACTATTTTAAATACTTAAAACATTAAAATATAATAAAGTTTTATTCAAGTGATGGTGGACCCAAAAAAATAAAAATATAATATAATATAATTTTGGGTCTAAATAAAATTATCTAAAAAATTTACATACTTTTAAGGTCATTTTAACTTTTATAGGTTCAGTTTAACCACTTATTAACCATTTTAACCATTACCATGGTAAAAAATTCTTTCCTTGGTTACTATTCAAAACAACATAAAATGAATTTGAACTACATGAAAAATTTGGACATTTTAATTAAAAATATAGAATTCATTTTTTCAGATTCAATTTTTATAAGTGGAAGAAACTCATACTTAACAAAAGTGTGTAAAATGGAATGAAAATAATTTTTATAAAAATTATTTTTCAAGCATAAACCTAAATTTATTATTATTCCATTACTATTGAAAAATATTTGATAGGTGTTAAAATATTTTATTGAATATATTATATACATTTTCCATTAATTTCATTCATAAATAGTTAATAATTTAATTTATTACTACAAAAACACATTGTGCACTTAATTTTTTTTTTCAGAAAACGACTGCTTTTTGAATTCAAATTATTTTATTTTCATTTCTAACCAATTTATTGATTTTATTAATTTTTAAAAAATAAATATTCATAATTTAAATGGTATTATTCTTTACCGGAAATACAATGGTTAGGATAAAATCATCATATTTAATAAAAAAATTAATAGTACATCACAGTTTGATTAAACTCGATTATGTGTGTAGAGAAACCTATCAAAAACATAAAAAATATTTAAATAGAAATGTATCATAAAATATTTAGTTGGTAAACCAATATTATACACCATAAGATACATTTATGCAAAAGTAATAAAGTAAATATGTCACAAAAAAAATCATAAATCTTGTGCTAACCTGGCCATAACATTTCCAGGTGCATTAGGTAACCATGTGATAACCATGCCACCACAACACATGATCATAGATGCATCATGTAATGACCCAAAGTTTTCAATGGAAATTTACTTATTATAAATATTTTATATAATCACCTGAAATCACAAAAAAATGAACTACTCTGTACTATGTGACCTTTAAAGAAATTCTTGTCACTTTTGTGGTTTAAATTTCAAAAATCTAGCATGCACGATTACGATCAGAAAGTCATTTGGAGTCTAATATGACATACTTAATTTTTGGTGAATAGTAACATACCCTTATGAAAATTAATTTTACCCTTATGAATAGTGAAATACCCTAATGAATAGTAACATTTCCTATGGTAGTATATAAATAAGATTCAAGTGGAAGTACGATATACTTATATCTGGGAATAAGAAAATTAATGTTTTAAAATTGTTGTTTTTTGAAAAAAATTTGAAATTTGTTAAAAATTATATTAATCATATTTAGAAAATTGTTTTTTAAAAATAGATTTCATTTTCTAATTTTATGTGTTGAAAAATGGTTCTGCTGAATTTTTGAGATTTTTCTGATATACTTGAATTTTTTTTCAATAGTAAAATACATTAATTTAACGTATAAATACATTATAATTTAAATCCACTATTCCGGACATCATAAGTGATGTAAGAACCCAAATCTTGAACTCAGATGCACTTATTACTATTTTTGGTCATTGAATTATCACTCCTTATTGTCTTATGGAAAAACAATAAACTGATGATTATAATATTATGAAAACCCTCCTCTCCTCTACTATAAATACCACCCTCTTTACCTCTTCTCTTTACTCCTCTCAATACTTTTTCCTTGCCTATATTCTTCCCAAATCACTCCCCAATATCCCCCCTACATCCAACATCCCTTGGTCTCCTCAAAAGACCAAATCCTCCCCCCTTAATAGGATCTCAAGGAAGATTGAATCAAGTGGTAAATTCCTATTTTCTTTTCATTCTTTTTCTTTTCATGTTTATTTATTTTATTTTATATACTTACCTCTCCTCATTCAAATGTTATGAAAACTTTAGTTCTTTACATGTACAATAATTTTGTTATGATAATGGAATAATTTATTATCATCTCTCCTCTACTCTTCTATAATTTTAGTAGTAAATACACCATCTGAGATGTTATAATTCACCACATTCAAGGACGATGGGTTTTCAATTTCAGTTATTGTCTTCAAATATGGTCATGAAACCATTTTCATGGTTTCACCAGACCATAATATATTTATTATTTCACATATATGTGTAAAGAACTGGAATTTACATGTAATTGTTTTAATATATGAGAATTTTACGAGTCTGCGAAAATTGATGGCGTGTGATTCCAACGCCTGGTGAGCCCGGAATGAATTTTTGATCTTTGTTTTTGGTACATTCACTAAATGTGTGAGCTGGTTTTTGTAACTTTTTAACCAATGCTCAGAATTGAAATCTGAGGGCACTGTAGAACTCATCGCGCTGTTATTCTCTTAAAGATACCTTCTTCTCGACCGCAGTGGGTTGAGAGCGAAAGATAGTTTTTGTGTTTCTCATGAAAGAATAAAAAAAGTGTAACATTTTTATTTTATTTTGTTGAAACCTTCCATGTAAATGTTTTAATGGTGGGGACCACCTATACCAAAACCTCTCAACATAGGATATGGTGGTGGGGACCACCCGAGCCTAACCTCCCATGTGGGTTATGGTGGTGGGGACCACCCGAGACATAAAACCCCTTGAACCCCTTTTAACTCTATTTTAATGGGAAGTAACTCTTCTGCTCCCCCACTTAATTATACCAACTCTCCCTTTTAATTAATTAATCCAACCCATCAATTAATTAATTAAACTATTTTGAAATTATGCCAAGAAACATAATAGATAACTTGTTCTATTATGTGGGTTACCATTCATTTTGGTGGAATTGGGGAGAGAATAGCTATTGGGAGAAATATCTCCAATGAAGAACGCCAATGAGGAATATATCCAATAATGAACAAACTGAAGATCGAGGAAATTTCGATGTCATCGACGTCCGTCTATCCCCAACGACATCGCCTCCTTCCTCACTGACTATGTCAACAGACCATCGAGGTAGGGGTTTATTTCTATGTCATTATCACTTCCCATGTTCTTCCCTTCTAAATTAAGAACGCGGATCAAAATCACATAAACTATTTGATCTGTTGATGTTTCCATTATGGGATTGGGAATAGTGATTGACGAAGGTTGTGGGGATTAATGTTTTTAAATATCTTCTATACATGTTCTTTATTCAAATTTGTGAACCACTTTCCACCGCTCTAATGTGGATGGTGTGGGCCAAACAAACATGCCCCGGCCCCTCTTTCTTTCTTCTTTTGTGTGTTCTTTGCGATGGTCATGGCGACTGGTGACAGCATTTGGCATCAGTGGAACACAATAACAGCAGTCGGCACCACCGTTGGCCGTGATGAACAACAATGGCGCTCTGCCACCCCATGGCCTCGTCGCACCGCCCCGCGGCCGCGGCGCGCCACCCCGCGGCTCCGTTACGCCGTTCATAGCCCTGTTGTGCCGCCCCACAGATCTTCCGCCAGGGGCCCCGCTTCCCTACCTGCGGCCCCTTCACGCCACTCGTGGCCCTAACGTGCATCCCGCAGCCCTGCCGCGCCACCCCACGACCTCGCTGCCCATGTGGCCTCACGGCCTCTGCGTTGCCAGGATGGGCCGCCCAGCTTGGGCTGGGTCGCACCGCGGGCCGGGCCATGTCGAACCAAACTGGGTCGGCTCATGGTGAGTCGGTCCGACTGAGTCGGACCGGAACCAGACCCACTACGACTGTTTTACACTATTTTGGCCATAACATTGTCACCAAACGTCTGTTTGACGAACTTTCTGTGTTGCCACAAACCTTGGAGTGAGACAGTCTCTTTGTTATACCCCACTTATGCTTTGGATAATGTTGGGAAACGATCAGGTTGGATTGAGCACAAACCCAACCAGTCCCTCGGGAATAAAAGGCTAATAACTTAAGATTGGGCATCTGATTGACGCACCTTCTTTTGTGTTGATACCCCAATGATGTGGCAGTCTTTTGAGATACTACTCTGTGGGACTTCTTGGTAGTTGGAGTATTGACCAGTGGCTTGTGAAGCGGACCCTCCCAAAGACAAGGGAGCATAGTTTGGGAACCCAGTAGCTGGCTATGATGTGAGAAGGAGATCCTTCGTGGGTCTGTGATTGAGGTCCCTACATGGAACCACTCTAAGATTCCATATGGGACTACCATAGTGAACTAATGTGGGTCAGAACCTAGCGATCCTATGTGGGTCAGCACCGAGCGATCCTATGTGGGTCAACACCAAGCAATCCTATATGGGCCAGCACTTAGGGATCCTTTGTGGATCTACCTATTAATAGAGTAAGATGATTCAGTAGTTACATATAATAATATTTACTACTATACCTAAGAAATTCCTTTTGTGAGTTGAGTCTGTACCTATGTGGTACTTTCCTTCGTGGTAAAACCTTGGTGGTATTCTTCTCTCTGTCGTACCTGTGTGGTACATGCCTTCGTGGTATTACTTCTTTTGTGGAATGGTTGGGCTTGGGGAATTGGAGTTGGACTATGTATTTTCCTCATGATTGAGATGGGTTTAATTGATAACTTAGGTATATGTATGGGCATTTACCTATGTAGGGTTATCAGTTGTTTACTTTCTTGGAGGTTTATCCTTTGTGGATTTTTTGAGACATTAAGGGTCTCTGTGTCCCTTCTAAGTAATGTTATACTCACCCCACTATGGGCTATGCATGCACTTCATTGTGTTTGGTGTAGTCGATGGACCACGCTGACTAAGAATGAGGGTACAAGGACTGGAGGTTTCTCGGAGGTGGACGTTAGATGAGGTGAACTGCTGAAATGGTCGTTCGTGAGCTATACCTACCCTTCAGGTAAGATCTGTGGTGGATGATCCAAGAGAAACTTTCCCCCTATCAGTTGTCTTGTACTTTCTAGTTTTACTTGTACTTTCATGTTGGGCTTGTATTCTGTCCCCTTTTTTCATACTGTACTCACTTTTTGACTATTCAGGTTACTTGAGTTCATATCTTGTTGTGTTCTTTGTTGTGTGTGTTACAGGTTATAAAGGCAATGTCATCCGAGTCTTAGGGAATATGCCTTCGGTGCTGGTCGTCAACCCTTGGCCTATGGATGGAGGTCTTCGAGTAGTCACGGCATGGGCCACCGGGGATGGGTGGTGACACTATGCTTCTGAAATCCTTTTGTACACATGGTTTTGTTTTATAAAACCAAATGTGTTCTTTGTGGTAAAAACCGTCAATTAACCCAAAACGGTGTCACTAAAGTTTTATATAATGATTCAACCTCACTCCAAATAACCAACTTAAATTTTCAACCATTTAACCTTCTTTATGTTAAATAATAAATTAAAACATAAATTCTAGACAACCACCTTCATCATATATGTTTATTTGAACATGAACCCATCATTAAAACCAAGAAACCAAATGGACCAGAATAATGAAACTAAACCTCATAACCAATAAAAATGTTTATAAATTAACTTAAAAACGTTATAATAAATATTTTACATCTATAATAGGTTCATTAATTTTTAATTAATAAACCTAATTTTATTATTCAGTTCATTAAGTTCATGAAAAGATCACCGTCAGAATTAAGGTAAGGGATCCTCTCCATTTCAATTTTGTTCAAGAATGTCATCTATACTATGAAATTTTATGGGTAAATACTAATGATGGGGTATGAATTAAAACATCCCCCATACTACTCTAATGATTTATAAAATATGATAAATTCATTTCTCTCGCTTTAATCCCTAATATGTACACCGGATACCATGCCGATATTTCTTATGGGACTCTAGCAGAACATCCAATATTCCATTGAGTTACTCTATCATTATTTTTATCCAAATAAAATTGTCATTTAGTTTTTGTAAGAATTATAAATACTAGTTATACTCTCCAAACTCATGTTTCAAGATCCATCCCTCATTATTTTTTGGGAATATAAATATCATTAAGTGATTCTCTCCCAAATACTTCACGATAAGAAAACATGTTTTAAGGGAACATCCCGAATTTTTAACCAATTTTAGGTGCACTCTATCTTCTATTTTGAGACACCATTTTATTTATAAAATCATTCCTTTTTATTATGAAAAAAATTCTAGGTGCAGTTCTAATTTTATATAAAGAAGTGTCCCAATTTCTATTTTAAAGGCTCCATATTATTTTCCTTAAAATCTCTCAAAAATGTTTTAATGATAAAATTTCTTAAATACTTTTCTTAAATTTTTTCACTCCTAAATTGCATCACTTCACATGATACGTGACTATATTCTCTTATGGATTTCCATATATATTTTAATTCTTTTCTTTCATGGACACTTTTATGATACACTCATTTGTTAGGATTTATGTCATGATTATGGTACCCAATCCTCTATGTGGATAACCCTTATGTTTATATATTATTGATCATGTATGATTCATTATGTGTTAAAAATATTCATGGAATGTTAATATGGTTTAACCTAGATATCTCTCTAATGAAATGGATAAATTTGAGTCTCATGAGATGTTATGTGCGACGGTCTTGGCGGTTAACCTTGGCTTGTGCTACTATGTGCAACAATCTTGGTGGTTAGACTAAGCTTGTGATACTATGGGAAACAGTCTTGGTAGTTATCCTTGACTCATACTAAATTCATGTTTTATGTTTCTGACACATTACTATGACTCCAGGTTTATATGATCCCATTTTTATATGTTCTGATTCCTTATGTTACATTCTTTTTTATATCTTTATGTCATGCCTTCTAACCCATGGGATAAGGATTTATTATTATTCACATTCCCTTACTGGGATTTTTAGCTCACCCCTTTTTCATGTTATACCTAGTTTATCCTATATAGATGTATGAGCACAATGGATGTAAGGGGATATTTTTTAACATTAAATAAAAAAGTTGTTTTTTTAGTCCCATGTTTTAATTTTTATGTACCTCGTCTTCAAAAGAACTAGTGTTCATGATCCTTGACTTGTACATTGATGTATGATTATGCTTATAATCATGTTACGTTATGTGTAAAAAGATAGGGTCCCTATAGAGTGTATCAAATAATGGTCTAGTTATTTTTGAATATTAGGAATGAATAACGATAGTTAGAACCTTAAGGATGTGACTAAGTATATTAAAACATCCCTAAATTTTGGTAATTATAGAGTAAATGCTTTATCAAAAAAAAATATCCATGTATGGATGTAAATAGGTTGAGGTTGCTCTGGAAGAGATATACCTAGGGGTGAAAACTCCGACAAGGACTATTGGTCCTTACCCATGGTATCCTGGTACCTAAAAATGAGCCTTGCTACGCTCTTGGTTTGACACTCCACGGGGATATGCTTCGGTGAATTCATGAGCTTGGTACAAACCTTTATTCAGGAAATAAATAAAAAAGACCATAAGAATATAAGTTAAGAAATAGATCAAGGATAACCTAGTTTTAAACATAATTAATCATAAGTTAGGATATACATCTCCTTTACAAGTTTACCATTTTATGTTCAATAGTTTCCCTTTTACGTTCAATAAATATGTATTCAAGCCCTCAAATTGTACGTTCCTTTTCTTAGTTAATGGTGGGTAATAGAAGAACACATTCTAACAACCAATGTGATATGAAATGTGAATAATTCCCTAATGATATATCTTATATGATGGGAATGGGTGCTCAAAACCTTATGATAGTACTTGCTCAGCTGGATCAAGTCATGAAAAATAACTTGAATCAAGTGGAACTCCCTTCACCTACAAGGAAAGATCAAGTTGTCATAGAATCCTTCATGCAGTAAAGGCCTCCCATGTTTAGCGGAGCTTTTGATTCCCTCCTCATGGAATAGTGGATTTACTCCATTGAAAATATATTCTCAATCCTTCAGAGCTATGAATAAGAGAAATTTGTACTAGCGGTCAATTGTTTTGAGGGGGTAACTGGTTAGTGGTGGACACTGATCATGAATACGAAGCCCTAGGAAGAAATTGATTCCATGGATTGGGGGGAATTTAAGAGGATGGTTTTCAATAAATTTTTTCCTCGAACCCTCCATCTCAATATATAAAGAGAGTTCCTAGGTCTCAATAATAAGGAATATGATTCAATCAGGGCGTATGAAGCAAACTTTACAAGGATTTCAAGGTACACCTCTGGCTTTTTCATGAACACAGAAAGAAAGGTGGATCGATTATTTAGCGGGCTAAAGATGATTCTTAAAAAGGTGTTGGGGATCCAAGACTTCGACAGTTATGAGGATATTGTTTGTTGTTCCCTCAAGGTTGAAATGGATATTAGGTACTCTCAGTGGTCTCATGGGCCCAGTGTAAAGTGGAGGAAAATGGAGAACAACATCGGTGGTTCAACAAAAAAATCCCATGATGGAAAGAAGCCAAACTATCCCACTTGTAAAATTTTGGGGAAGAATCATCTTGGGATTTTCTTAAAGGGAACCAAAAATTTCTTCAAATGTGGAAAGTTAGGATATCTGGCCAGGAACTGCTAACTGGATATGAAGAATCCTATTAACATGGAAGAAGAAAGGAAGGCTCTAATCAACCCTCATCATATTGCTCAGTGTTACAACTATAAGGTTAATGGTCATTATAGGAACTATTTACCTAAGATAAGGGTTTTCAAAGGCAATCAACAACAACTTCCAAAGAAACAAGGAGGGTCTTATGTCATCACTACTACTGAGGTGGAGTTGAACAACGATGTTGTGACAGGTAAACTATTTATTATTTCAAAAAATGAAAATGTGATATTTTATTATAGTTCTACACATTCTTTAATATCATTCAAGTTCAGTATAACTATTCTAACATGACCTCAAAATATAGAGGATAAGTTATCTTTGAGAAAAAAGAATGGGGAAATTATTGCGTCCAGGGTTTATAACTCCTCCCTGGTTAACATTTTTGGACGGAACCTCCCAATAAATCTTGTCATACTTCCTTTAATGGAGTTCAATGTTATCATGGGAATGGATTAGATATCTTTATATAAAGCCAACATCAACTATCAGAAAAGGGATCTCACACTTTAAATTCTGAAGTATCCTCCAATTCTTTACAACTATAAGGAGGAAGATGAATCTAATTTAGAATTAGTGTCTCAAGTGTGGATATTAATTCCTTATGATCTAGAATTTATAGATCAAATGATTGAGAAAAGGAGATAATCATGCTTGAAGACGTCCCATCATGAGTGATTACACTAATTTATTCCCTAAAGGGTTCTATGGTATTCCTCCTAATCGAGAGGTTGAATTCTATATTCAACTTATTCTTAGATATCTTCCTTTATCAAAGACACCTTATAGAATGGCCACATTAGAGCTAGATGAGTTGAAGAAGTAGTTACAGGAGAATCTGAAGAAGGGTTTTATATGGCAGAGTGATTAACCATGGGGGTACCAGTCCCCTTCATCTAGAATTATTATGGTTCAATGAACCTCTCCATTGATTATCATGAGTTTAATAAAATCATGATAAATAAAAGGTATCTACTTCCATAGATAGATGACTTGTTCAATTAGATTTGTGGGGACAATTATTTCTCTAAGGTATACCTTCGATCTGGTTATCAAAAATTAATGGAAAGGAAGGAATATATTCCCAAGACTACCTTTCAAATGTGGTATGGACACTATGAGTTCATAGTTTTCCCTTAGAACTCACTAATTTTTCAACAATTTTCATGGATTTATTGAATTGAGTCTTTAGATATTACCATAAATAATTTGTGGTAGTCTTTATTGATGATATTATGATATACTCGAAGAGCAAGGAGGAACATGAGGATCATTTGAATACTATGTTAAAGCCTTTAGTAAGGGAGAAGTTGTATGAAAATTATAGTAATTGTGAGTTTGGGATGGAGGAAGTATCATTATTGGGGCATGTTATCACTAGCAATGGGATATCTGTGGACCCTTCCAAGGAAAAGGCAATTGAAGAGTGGCCCAGGCCAACATCTATAACAGATATCCATATCTTTTGGTTTTAGCTGGGTATTATAAACAATTTGTGAATAAATTTTCACTATTGTCAAACCCAAAGAACAAGATCACACTAAAGGGAGTAAAGTTTTTCTAAATTCAGGAATGTGAATACTGTTTCAAGGAGTTGAAAAAGAGGCTTCTAACTACACTGATACTCACACTACCAACAAGTGGAGAACTCATTGTGGTGTACAGTGATTCTTCAAATAAGGCCCTAGGTTGTGTGCTAATGAAAAATGATAAAGTGATAGCCTACGCCTTAGGGAAACTGAATATCTATTAGAAAAACTATCCTATGCATGATCTGGCGTTGGGGGTAGTGATCTATACATTAAAAATATAGCGGAATTATCTCTATGGGTAGAAGTGTGAGATATATACTGATCACAAGAGACTCAAATATATATACACACAAAAAGATCTTAATATGAACCAATGAAGATGGATAGATCTCATCAAGTATTATGACTACTTAATCCACAACAATCCTGGTAGGGAAAAAAGGTGGTAGATTCTCTATGTAGAAAGAACCTTTCATCTTTATCAATGATGATAATTGAAAAGGATCTAATCTTCTTATATTTTCAGAGGATAGACATCGGGATCATTAAGCGAGGAACATCATCCATACTTTATGAAATTATTTCACAACCATCCATCATGAAGAAAATAACAGATGCTCAAAGAAAATAATTGGAACTTCAAAAAAGGGTGAAATCCATTAAAAATGGGAAATCCTTTGAGTTGATAATTGAAAATGGTGGAGTTGTAAGATTTGGGTCACGATAATGTGTACCATCTGATCCAAATCCAAGAAGGAGCTTCTAAATGAACCACATAATTAAACCTTCTCTATCCACCCAGCGAGTGCAGAGATGTATTGAGATCTCAGAGAAAACTTTTTGTGGGACAGTATGAAAAAGGATATTGATGAATATACATCAAAGTTCCTGGTATGTTAGTAAGTGAAGGATGAAAGATATAAGTATAAGGGGGTGATGCAACCACTACCCATACCATCATGGATGCGGGAGAACATCACCATGGACTTTTTCACTAGACTTCCAAGGACATCAAGAGAAAACAATGCTATATGGGTCATTATGGATCATCTTAGAAAGAGATCTCACTTTATCACGATTCGAGAGGGATTCTCATTGGATCAACTATTAATTGATTTATGTCAAATAGGTGGTAAGACTACATGGAGTAACACTATATATTCTATCTGATATATATCTGAGATTTACCTCAAAGTTCTGGAAAAGTCTCTAACATGCTCTAAGAACTAAAATGAACTTCAGTACATCCTATCGTCCTTAAACTAATGTCCAGTCTGAGCAGACTATTCAGGAACTAGAAAATATGTTGAGATCATATCTTATGGACATCAAAGGAAGACAGTACCAACATCTTCCACTGGTTGAATTCTTCTACAACAACAGTTTCCAATCAAGCATCTTAATGGCACCATATGAATCCCATTATGGGAAAAGGTATAGAACAGCGGTGTGTTGGGATGAATTCGGTGAGCGTAAGCTTATAGGACCTGAAATGGTCAAAGAAATGCTAGAGAAGGTGAAAACCATTTGGCAGCACATCAAGCCAGCCTAAAGTCAACAAAAGAGTTATGTAGACAGTTGTCGATGAGACCTTGAGTTCCAAGTGGGAGACATGGTATTTCTACGCTTATCTACATGGAATAAGGTCATGAGATTTTGGAAGAAAGGGAAGTTAAGTCTCAGGTACATCAGCCCCTTCGAGATCCTTGATTGTGTTGGAGCTATGGCATATCGACTGAAACATCCTCCTACCATGTCCAAATTACTTGATGTCCTTCATGCATCCCTCTTAATAAAGTACATACTAGACCCTTTTCATGTATCCCTCTTAAGGAAGTAATTACTTGATGGCTTGCGTGTACTCTCTTATGAGAAGCAGCCAGTGAAGATCGTAGATCATAGAGATAAAGTTCTACGTAGAAATACTACTCACCTGGTCAAAGTACTATAGTAGAACTATAAATATGAAGATGCAACATGGGAACTGGAGATGGAAATGAAAGAAAAGAACCCCTGTTTATGTCTTAGATTGTTAAATGAAATTTCTCGGGTGAAATTTCATAAGTGGGGGATAATGTAATGACCCAATGTTTTCAATGGAAATTTCCTTCTTATAAATATATCATATAATTACATTAAATCACAACACAATGAACTAATAAGTACTATGTGACCTTTAAACATAATTTTGTCACTTCTGTAATTTGAATTTCAAAAATCTAACATACATTGTTGCGATCAGTAAGTTATTTGGAGTATAATATGAAAAACATAATTTTTGTTGAATAGTAAAATACCCTTTTGAATAGTAATAGTACCCTTATGAATAGTTACATACCATAATGAATAGTAACATTTCCTATGGTTGTATATAAATAAGATTCTAGTGGAAGTACGATATACCTATATCTGGGAATAAGAAAATAATTTTTTAAAAATTATTGATTTTCAAGTAAATTGTGAATTTGATTGAAAATTAAATTAATCATATTTATAAAATTATTTTTGAAATATGGAGTGAATTTTTGGATTATACACATTGAAAAATATTTAGGGTGAATTATTGGGATTTGTCTAAAAACATGATTATTTGGTGAATAGTAAAATCCATTTATTTACTATATAAATATATTATAATTTAAATCCAGTATTCCTAACATCATACATGATGTAGAAAACCAAATCTAGAACTAAAATAAACTTATTAATATTTTTGGTCCAGGAATCATCACTCTTTCTTGTCTTATGGAAAAATAAAAAACTAGTAATAAAAATATTATGAAAACTCTCCTCTCCTCCACTATAAATAACACCCCTTATTACCTCTTCTTTTCACTCTTCTAAAGCCTTGTGCCTTTCCTATACTATGTCCAAATCACTCCCTAAGATTCAACCACATGACTAACATCCCTTGGTATCCTCAAAATACCAAATCCTCTCCGCTTAAGAGGATCCCAAGGAAGATTACATCAAGGGAAAAATTTCTATTTCTTTTCTTTCTTTTTCTTTTCAGGTTCATTTTTCTTATTTTTTTCCTTATCTATCTTCATACAAATGTTATGAAAAATCTCATACCTTATATTAACTGGAATTTAGTTATGATAATAAAATAATTTATTATCATCTATACTCTACTCTTCTTTTATTTTAGTAGTAAAGACATCATTCAAACTGTGATAATATACCACATTCAAGGACGATGGGTTTTCAATTTCCATTAATGTCTTCAATTATGGTCATGAAACCATTTTTAGGGTTGAAACAGACCATAATATATTTATTATTCCTCATATATTGTTATAGAATCATTTTTTACTTGTAGTTTGGGTTTATAAAACCAAATGTGTTCTTTGTGGTCAAAAACCACCAATTAACCCAAAAGGTTGTCACTAATTTTTATATAATGATTCAACTTCACCCTAAGTAACCAAATTAAATTTTCAACCATCTAACCTTATGTATGATCAGTAATAAAATAAAACATTAATTCTGGATAACATCCATCATCATACATGTTTATCCGAACATGAACTGTTCATTAAAACCAACCAAGAAAATGGACCCGGACAATGAAATTGAACCTCTTAACCAATCAAAATGGTTATAAATGATCTTAAAAAAGGTTATAATTAATATTTTACATATATAATATGTAATTTATTTATTAACTAAAGAAAAAATATTTATTATTAATTTCATTAAGTTCAATCAAAGATCACCATCATATTTAAGGTAAGGGATCCTCTCCATTTCACTTTTATTCAAGAGTGTCCTCTATGCTATGTCATTTTATCTATAATTACTAATGATGGGGTATGAATTCTAAATCCCCCCCCCCCTCTTAATTCTACCCTAATTAAATATAAAATACTATAAACCCCATTCATTCTCTTTAATCCCTCCTAAGTACACCTAATACAATACCGATATTCCATAAAGGACTCTACATGAACCTCTTATATTCAATGGGGTTGCTCTATTTTTTTTTAACCAAATGAAGTTGTTTTTACATTTTCTTAAACTTTTAGACAATATTTATATGATCCAAAATAATTTTTCAATATCTATCCCTCATTCTATTTATTTATATCAAAGTTTTTATTTGATTCCCTCCCCAATACTTCCTGATAAGCAAACCTATTTTAAAGCAACTTCTCGAATTCTTACCCGATTTCAAGTGATCTATATCTTATATTATGAGCCACCATTGTCTTTATAAAATCAGACCTTTTTATTATGAAAACCCTATGGGTTTATTATATTTTTTTTATAAATTATTTTTCCCTTTTCTATCTTAAAGTCCATATTGTATGTTCCTTAAAACCTCCCAAAAATATTTTAATGATAAAAATTCATAAATAAACTTCTTACAAGTTTTCACTCCTACTTGAAATCACATATCATGATACATTCCTATTTTCCCTTATGTATTTCCATATAGATTTTAGTTCCTTTATTTCATGGTCACTTTGTTTATACACCCATTTTTTATGCTTTATGTCATGATTATGGTACCCAATACTCTCCATGGGTAACCCTTATGTCCATATACTATTGATTATGTATGATTCATTATGTGGAAAAAATATTCATGGAAGATGGGAGCGCTTAGATAGCACTCCAATGAATTGGGTAAAGTTGAGTTGCATGAGGCATTATGTACAACGGTCTTGGCGGTTTTCCTTGGCTTGTGCTACTGTGTGCAACAGTCATGGCGGTTAGCCTTGGCTTGAGATACTATGGGAAATGATCTTGGAAGTTCTCCTTAACTCGTATTAAATTCATTTTTTATGTTTCTGTCACATTACTATGACTCCATGTTTAGATTATCCCATATTTATATGTTCTAATTCTTTATGTTACATGACTTTTTATATCATTATTTCATGTCTTCTAACCCATGTTCTAAGGATTTATTCTTATTCTAATTCCCTTACTATGATTTTTAGCTCACCCCTTTTTCTTGTTATCTCCAGGTTATCCTATGAGAAAGTATGATAAAAATGGAAGTTAGGGGATATTTTTTAAGATTAAATAATGATTTTCTAGTCCCATGTTTTATGTTTTATGTACCTAGTCTTCACAGACACTAAAATTCACGATCCATGGCTTTTACTCTGATGTATAATTATGCTTAAAACTATGTAATGTTATGTGAAAAAAGAGAGGTTCACTATACTTACGCTCCATGATGGAATCCATTCATCAAATAATGATATTAATCTTTCCATAATAATGATTACCATTTCATACCTAATGGCTCGAAGTAGGGAAACATCCAAAACATTAACCCACTACCTACAGACATTATGGACTGTCATATGCCCATATATTAACCCAATTCATAATCACCAAGTCCAGGTTCCATCAATCTCATCACATTACCCCAATATCCAACTCTTAAGGTGGTTCTTTGACCAAGACTATATAAATAATATTATAATTATTTCTCACTAACCAAATAAAAACATTGAAATGTCCTTGACCCAACACCTGATGGTATATGGATCAATCATCAGATAAAAACAACTATGTCTGGAAATCTCCATGAAAGAATAATGTTATAATTTAATGTTCATCACACTACCCCATACTCTTGGTTGGTCATCAAGAACACTAACTCATCCCTATAGACACTATATATATCTAATTGGAACATGAAAAACACACCATACCCCTTACTAAGACATAACACTCCTATTGATCCTAGGGATCCTGTCACTCGAGATATAATCCCTCATCATAATATGCCTCCCCAAAACCATAAAGTTATCCACTAGATCCTCTATACCCATCGTAGTATCTTACTATCTATAACATCCCACACTCAAGACTCATTTGTGTCATCATAACCCATATTCCCATCTCGACCTAAACCATAATATCAGACTCATTCTCATCAAAACCCCTCACCCTCCCTATCCCTCTACACAGGGACCATACTGAGCTATTGTTCCATAAACCATAATGAATCATAATTATAATCCTCAAAAAACTCCCATCAACTACACTTGAGTCCCATATCACATCTCCCTTGGGGATTGTCTTAGCCCATCACTAAAAAGAAACACCAGTCCATCGTAACTCATCCAATTCCATAGGACTCGTACCACTCATTAATTTTCTATGAGACTTCTATGCCATTGAGAGGGTTCCATTAACAATAGATGAGACATATGATCTTATCATCCCATATGAAAAGTCCTAATGAGGGACTCATATTAGATTAAATATTACTCTCAGCCATTGGAAGATCAATTCCTAGGTGACTCCAACTTACCCAAGAGATAAAAAGAACTTCCCCAAGCATAAGAGACCCAACATCATCCAATATCTTCTCCTATACCACAATTAGTACCTACTAATACTACTCAATCCCAAGAAATATTTTTATCAAATCACACTCATATATAAGTTGGAATATGAGCTTATATTATAGGGACCACCTACCTCAATATCTATAACGTCCTAGGATTAACATACATAAACATTACATCATTTCAAAAGAATACAAAAATATTAAACCAAAGAATATATTCGTTTAGTTACATTGTAAACATAGGAAAAACATATTGTCAAGTGAAATATCTTGAATGTTTCTCTCAAATAGATTCAAAAAACCATTCTTTATAGCCTGGGGAAACAAATCATATGAAAAGGGTTAGTTTAGAAGCACAGTAAGGGTAAACAAGGGATATATCAATCATATCACAATCATAATATTTTCTTCGAAAATTATATCCTACATATCAAATAAACATGATATCATTCCATGGGATAAATCAAAGAAGTTCAAAAATAATAAAAGAACATATTCCAAAAGAGCATAACATAATACATGAAATTGTGGAAAAAACGTAATAGTATAAAATCATTTTCATAATAGTCAAGGCTCACTGTTAAGACCATAATATTGGATATAGTCCCTTACTGAACTGAGTTCACTCCTCATTCTATCCTTATATTACTAAACCGAGCTTATTCGGGTTCCATCTCTCTATTACTAAACCAAGTTCACTTCTTGTTGTAGTCCTCTCTATCTCATGAGAGAAAATTTTCCTCAACCCAATTGGTGAGGAATCTCTAAGTGCATCCACGAGACCTAGGATCGATTCTGTGTGGAGGCACAATTTTTTTAATGTAGCAGTATTGTAGTAGGAACTATAGTAGGCACTAGGTCAGGTATTGTTCGGTACTGTAGTATTTTTAACTATTCACCTTCGGGCCATCGGTTTGGGCCTGGAGTCCTTAAGGCCTTCAGGCCACCCAGGCCTTCAGGGCAATAAGGCTTTCAAACCGCCTAAATCCATTTGGTCCTCCTCAAGGCCTTTGGGAAAAGTGATATGCAGATGCTACCAGAAAGGTTCTACATGGAGAAATCCCTATAAGAGGACTAGAGCAAGGCACATTCATCATATCAGAGCTAACGGATTTTGAATAATGATAGGGTATGGCATTTTCCATTGGTACTAGGCATGTGCACCTCTGTACTAGACAAATAGTCATATATCTAAGAAAAGGTGGAGGGATGATCATGATAAAGATGTTGGGGAGGAAAAATTTCAAGTAGTCATAGTCTATAAGGAATGAATTTTTTTAAGTTCTTTGGGTCCTATAATGTGAAGGGTTCCCCTTCAACCCTAAAAGGGGGTTATAAAAATGAATAAAAATGAAGGCCTTGAGGCCATTCAAGATATCTCATGAGATATAAAAAATTAAATAATTTATTGGATGTATATATAGGTACCAATTATCAAATAATGAAACCCATACATATGTGTTCCACAAGAACATAAACTATAACAGAATTCATAAAAAGAAATGGGTTTCATAAACATCCTTCAATCATGACATAACTCATGGAAAATTGATGGGTTTCACAAATATCATTCAATCATAAACATAAAGTAACCATAGGAATAATATGTAAAGGACCCTTAAAAAATATCCACATTAAAACATAATTAACATTCAGTAGTGTAATCATATATGTAAAATAATTTTGAAAGATCACATAAAAATAATTCTTTAGGAAAATATATTTTCTTCTTTGAAAATATTTTAATTTCTTAAAATTTCGTTCCATTATAAAAGAAAACATTTTATTTTAAAATAACCTTCTAATGTTATAAATGAAACTTAAAAATATTAATAATTCATGATTTTGGAAGATTCAATTCGTTTCATTTGAGTTAAAAAAGCATTCCCTCTAAATATTTTTGTCAGTAAAGTCACAAATGGCCTTATTTAGAAATAAAAAATATATATTATTTTCAACCAATTTCATAAAAATTCAACCATGGCTAAAAATAACATTAAATATTCATACGATTGTAGTAGAAAATTTAATTTTTTTAGAAAACATGTATGTGGAAGATAAATATTCCACAATGGTGATTTAAAACGAAACAGTCCTGATTATTGATGAAATTGCGAAATAATAACTTATCACTTTATAATCTGTAGAATAGTATTCCCCATGAAAGACAGAACATTATACAGATGTAGACCTTACATAATAATCATAATAATAATCATAAAATTAACTCTTGGTAAATATATACACTACAAAAATGATTCAAGTAGTGTATAATGCATGTGTCCCCTAGCAATTAAAGTGAGACAAAAAAACACTTACCTTAAGTCTTAACATTATTATTACATGTTCAAACCACCAATATAATAAATATAAGAATATAATACATATAAAAAGGAACCATATTTATATATATAATAAAATATATAATTTTCTTTTGACTATATATTGCTCTCTTATTAACAATTTTGTGTTAAAGTTATACTTCCAGTAATAACTACTTTGTTTTTAATTCTTTTTTTGACACTTTTTTCATTTTCTTAATATACAGATCATAGTTTCATCATCTAAAAAATTATTATCATGATATAAATATCATATATACTTATTATATAAGTATTCATAGTGATTCATAAAATTTAGAGACGGAAAATAAAATACACCTTTCATAGAGCAGATATGTCGTGCGTACTCATGAACTCTCTTTTCCTTTTCTTTTTGTATTAAAAGAAAGAAACTTATATGAAATGTTATCATTAAATAATCATTTTTATTTTATATATATCATATATATTCATAAAATTTATTCTTATTACCATCCATGTGAAATATAGATGAAAAAATCACATCGTATCATTGAGATCGTAAGCCATGCATACACGTGAGAGACATTATAGTTTCCAAAAATATTATATTGTAATAAAGTTTGATATGATATAATCACTAAATAAGAATAATTATTTCATAAAAAACATATATATATACATATATATATATATTAACAACATCATAATTCCCACTCATAAAATATTTTTATTAATAATGAACTGTATTGCTAAGTGAGGATTGTATGTTGTACATACGCACAGCTGATACTTTCATTTCATCTTCGATGTGAAAGGGGTTGTATAGAGGTGTGTTTATAATCATAATAAAATTTTACAATATTGAGTATTTTAAATTTATTATTATATAAATTATATAATATATTTATAATAGGTATAGAAGTGTATAAAAAAGAGTGGTTGATTATAGAGATTACCTATTCTTTGAAAAGGCTCCTTTAGATCTCCTCTAAAGGACTCTAGAGTTGGTCTTTTGGGAAGACCTGCACCTATAAAATATGTTTAGGGGAGTGGAGACTAAAATATTTTATATATTTTCAAGATATAAAACTCAAAGTGATATTAATAATTGATGGATGTGGTTCTATTTTATAATTGATGTCGGGTCTAGTTTTTCAATTTCTAAGAATATTAATTTATAATAAATTAAATATCAATAAAAATATGTCTAAAATATAATTTATTTAAAGATTATATGATAGACGTATGTAATATTTTAAACCAATATATTTTAGTAACATTTTTTTATTATTAAATACATTATCATTTTGGATAAAGCATAGTTTGCCCATTTTAATTTTAACAAAGGTAACAAAATTTTCAATATTAAAAGTTTTTAATTTTTTCATATGTGATGCCAATTAGATAATATATGAAAATTTAATATTATTTTATAAAATATTTTATTTTATTTTTCTTTATAAATATTTTTTTTTATTTTTAAATAATTTAAAAAATATTATTTTTATAAAATATCATTTCTGTTAATTCTGACAATTATAATTACGGGTATTTTTTAAAATATCGAGATAACAATTTAGCCACAAAAAATTATTTTATTATATTTATAAGGGGTCAATGTACTATTTAAATATATTTTTCAACTTTAATTAAATCAAATTATATTTATTTTCCTACATTTAATACATTTATTTCATATTTCCATTAATAAAATAATTAATTCATCAGGGTTTTATAATTATTTAATATACTTACCTTTCCACTAAAAATTAACAATAAAATACCATGAAGAATATAAATATTCTATATTTCAAAATAATATATATAGTAAAATATATATTTTAGATGACACTATATTAAAATTGATATAATATTTAAAACATTTATGTGATATCATTGAATTTTTATTAAACAAAATATTATAAATATCATAATCTCATCTATGTGGCCCAAATATTAAAAAAATAAATTTATATAATGAAATTATTTTTATTATGTCAAAATTTTACATTAATATTAATTCATAACATAATTTTTTCTCCATGTGGAAACATTAAAGATATTTAAGACAAAGAAAGCCACACATTTTGTCTCTCTTTGATTTAAATATTATATAAGTTATTTTCTGCTTCAAGTATAATTTAAACAACATAATTTCAATCCTTATGTTTTAAGGTTATAGTTTTATTCATCCACTTAAATTTTTTATTGTGTTAAAATCATTTCATAGTCATTATAATTTTATTTTTAACCTAAATTATCAAATTTACCCTTTTCCATGGTAACGAACGTTTCCATGGTTACTAATAATATTTGACAAAAAATGTTCTATTAGCTAAATTTGGACCTTATAAATACAAATATTGAAACTATTTTTGATAATTCAAAACATTGAATTTACAAATTTTATTAAAACCTGTAAAAATCCATGAAAAACATTTTTTGGAAAAAATTTATTTTTAAAACATAAAATGTATCTATCATAAAACCATGTACAAAATACTTTTAAAACCCATAATTGATTTATTTTAACATAAATTCAACTAATTAAAATTTTAAACTAATCCATAATATAATTTGACATTGTAAATACTTTAAATGAATATATAGTTTTTAATAGAAATCAGTATTTTCAATATTCATCAAAACATGAATCTTCTCAGAAAAATACAAAAATTTGACCCAAAGTAAATTTAGATATCCCATTTTCAAAGAATAAGTTAATGTTTTCAAATATAATTTATAAAAGTGTCAAAAACTATATTTAAAACAAGTACGCCATCCAAACATGGAAAAAATATCTTTTTAGAAAATATACAATTTTAATCATAAAATAGGATTTGTTCTTATATCATGTCTATAAAACACATGATATGAATGTAAAATATTATATTGAATATATTTTAAAAATATTTCATTAATATAATCCAACAACAGTTGTTTTTTTATTTATTGTTGTAACAAACATATGCATATTTAAATAGTTTTTTCAGAAAAAAATCATTTTATTTTAAAAAGGGATTTACATTAATTTATAATTAATTGGTAAAATAATTATATATACACATTTAAAAAAATCATAATTAAGTTAATCATGTTCATACCAACCATTATAATGAATAGGTTATAATTTTCTTATTTAATAATTATAATAATAAAATGATGTTTCATAGAAGCTCAGTGTTTCGAGTAATGCAAGCCAAGTTGGTATTGCATGTAGCACAAGATAAAAATGGTGGATCGTGAAATTAAAACTATTAAATAAAATTGAATATTTTAAAATATAATTCTTATAAATTTCAAGGTGTTATATTCTACCCCCCTAAAATGAATTTCTCCCTCAAAATCCATTTGGGTTATCATAGGTTTAATACTGAAAATTTTCTTTTACATAAGCCCATAATGTAAAAATGAGTAATAAATATCACTTTAAAAATTGTTATTTTGAAACATAATGGTTACCCAAAGTAACTCATAATTATATTTCCACATAGGATAGCATAGGTGGAAAGTGAAAACGTAGACATGGAAGATAACATTAAAAATCAAGTTCCAATGGACAGTGATAGAGAACATGGTCTGGAGAAAGTCACCAAACATAAAGATGTAAATCTTCGATGATCTAAGGCACCTTTTTATTCATCAGAAAATAAGTTACAAGGGCTAAAATTATTGTTTCAATATATTTTCCAAATAGTTGAATAATTTTATTGAGAAGAAATAATTACCATATTTCATTAAATTTTTTAGGCATAATATCATCCTTTCATTGTTCCTTGATCAATTTCCACTTCATCTCTTTTTCAAAGAAATGAACGTTAATTTTTAATTCCTGAAGTATTAGAAAATCATTATATCCATTAATTTAATGAAAGGTCATTCTATATGTATTTTTAATAAAAAATGGTTAACACAAGTTATCCAATATTCGTAAATCCTCGTAAGGAGAGATAATACTTGAATATCAAAAACCTAATTGAAATTTAAACCTAAAACAATTCATAAATGGTTACCTTTATAATCCTTCCAAAATGTTAAAATTCAAAACTTTTGAAATAAGGTCACTAAAATTTAAAAATAAACTTATCAGTAATTCCCCAAACAACTTGATGTAGATTTTAATTGTAACATAAAAACATGTAAAGACTATTATCATGTGTTCTCTTAAATCATGCTAATAACCAAAATTACCCTAAAACCTTAGTGAAAAAATTTATCATTTAAAAATTCAACTCTTTCCTCCTACTATAAATCAAAAAATTATACAATCTCAATCTATGATATCATAGACTACTTTGCCATCATATCAGTCCCAAGTTCAATAATACTATCCCATTTATTTTATCTCAATCAAACATCTCTTTGTTTCATTATCCCAAAAGCATGCACATACTAAGGGTTATCCTTCCCATAATCTTGTGTTCCACAAAAATATCACCTTACCACCTCAATATCATTTCATGGTTACCATTTCCATTCTACATATACTATCAAATAATTAAGAAAAAACATATAGTAGACCCAATTTTTAGATTTTTCATTACTCCGTAATACCATAAAAGTAACTCTAAAAAATTATTCTTTTATTACACTACATAAACACTCAATTATTCCATCACTTTGTTTTCTTACTCATCATCAACAATAATGATCAAATTATATTTGAATTTTTATTTGGATTTTAGAGGCTACTTTGGTCGATCATCATCATTAACCATTATATTTGGGAACTTATTAGCATAATTCCCATTTTCCTTGAACTTGAAGCATTGAAGTGTGGGGGTGTATTCTGGGATACCTTATATTTATTTGCATCTTTATCTAAATTCTTCCCATTACATTGGAATTCAATCTTCATGTGAACTAACTTTCCTCACTTGAAACTTTTACTAGTATCCATTACAAAATATCCACCATTATTCATTCCACACCTTGAGCATAAATTAAATATAATATTATTATCTTCATAGTTTTTAAATTTCTTTTTAATTATATCCTTATTTTCTTATCGTAACCCTGAGATGAATGGAAAAATTCAAATTCTTTTCTAAAGAATAATATATGGAAGGTTCTTAATCAAAAATAAGATCTTGAATTCATCCCAATCCATGGATTCAATTTTATATTATTGACTCATATTCTTGATAAATTTACACCACTTATTTGATTCACCTCCCAAGAGATAATTTCATAACTTAAATTTTCACATTCTAAACAACAAAAAATGAAAAATTCCTTTTTAATGCTACAGATCCATTTCTCATCAACTGGTGGATCCGTCTTTCCCATAAAAGAAGGTGGATGTTTCCTTAAGATGTATTCAATAAAATGTTAGTCCCTATTTGGTTTATTTTAATGTCTATAATTATTCATTGATTTATAAGGTTGTATAGCCATTAAAAATGAGTTTTTTCATTCCATATTCCATAGTATTTGTTTACTCGTGAGGGCCATAATTGTATTAACAAACATGGTTTTTTTTAGGTTCCAGCCACTGACTAAACCAAAAAGAATAGGGTGGGTAACACTAATCATAGTGGGAAAACTACATAATGAAGGTAAATTATTTTAAATATTTAACATATTAGGTTTAATCCTAGTTTATTTATGGTCATTACCAAAATTCTAAGATTTTAACCTATACTTAGAGTTATCCTTATGGATCTTACTAAGGTTTTATCATCATAGCTTCCAAAGGTTAATTAAACCTTTTCATGGATACCAATTATAATGCCCTGAGTTTAACGTACATACACATTAAAAAAAATTGAAGAATAAAAAAACACACACCAAAATACAATATTAGTTTAGTGCCTTTGGAAGCATGGGACAAAAACTTCTAGTCATACCTATCAAAGAATCATTATATCATGTAATGGGATAAATCATAAGAGTTCATAAAGAATCAAAGAACATATCCCATAACACAATAAAATAAGACATGAAATTTTGACAAACACATAACCATAGAAAATAATTTTCTTATTAGTCAAGGATCACTATCAAGACCATAATATTGGACAAATTCCTTTACTAAATAGAGTCTACTCCTCATTCTAGCCCAATATTACCGAACTGAGTTTACTCTCTTTTTAGTCCTGTATTACTGAACCATATTCACTTCCCATTTTAGTCATATCTATCCCAATAGATATTAATCATTAACCAATGAATTAGAAGGATATATAGGTCCCACCATTCATATAATGAAAACCATACATTTTTTCACAATAATATAAATCATATCCTAACCCATAAAAATAAATGAGTTTCATAAACATCATTTAATCAAAAACATAACCCATGGAAATAAAATGGGTTTCACAAATATCATTCCATCATAAATATGATCTGCTCATATTAATAATATAGATAATATACTTTAAAAATATTCCCATTTAAACATAATTAACATCAAATAATTATTTTGTAGATGGAAAATAGTTTTGAGAGATCACTTAAAAATAATTCTGGAGTAAAATATAATTTATTCTTTGTAAATGTTTTCTTTTCTTAAAATGCAATGAAATTTTAAAATAAACAAATTACACTGAAAATAACACTATAATATTATAAAGGAAAATTCAAATCATTAAGGCTATATGATGGATAAATATTACATTAATTCTATATAAGTTAAAAAACAATCCCTCCATCTATTTTTGCTGATAAAGTGACAAAAAATCTTGTTCATAAAATGAAAAAAAAATATTCTTTTCAAAAGAGTTCATAAAAATTTAAAAATGGGAAATAATAACTTTAAATATTTATAGGAGGATGGTAAAAATATTTTTTAAAACATTTATATAAAATATGCAAATAGAAGACAAATTTTTCATAATGGTTATTTAAAATAAAACAATCTCGATTATTAACGAAGTTTCCAAATAATCACATATCACTTTATTATTAGTAGAATCTTTTTCCCCATGAAAGAAATAAAATAATTTAAATATTAAAATTCCATTATCATAATATTAATACTCATAAAATACACTCATTTTAAGTATATATACTACACAAATATTCAAGTATTTTATAATGCATGTGTCCCACAGAAAAGAAAGTGATACAAAATCCATTACATTAATTCATGACATCCATAATATACGTAAAACCATCCTATATAATAAATATAACTTTATAATATATTTACCAAAGAACCATATTCATATATATAATACCACTTATTATCTACTTATGAATTTATATTACTCTCTTATTAACAATTCTGTGTTAAAGTTATGTTTTGGGTAATGACCACTTTCTTTTTCATTCATATTTTGAATTGTTTTCCTTGGTCCTATTAGATAATTCCAAATTTAATCATCTAAAAAATTATTACCACAATATAAATATCATATATATTCATATACATGTATTCATGGTGATTCATAAGAGTTATAAATATAAAATAAAATAAACCATAGATGGAAACAGTAGGACATACGTATGCATGAACGTTGTTTTCATTTTTTTCATATTAAAAAAGGAAAATAATAAGATATATTATCATTAATGAATTATAATTATGTTATAAATATAATATATATTAATAAAATTAAACCTAATTACCAACAATGTTAAATATATATGAAAAACTAACCACATCGCATCGTAGAGATGGTAAGTCATACGTCCACATGAGCGATGCTAACATTCCCTAAAATAATAGATGGTAAAAAGTTAGATATGATATTATCATTAAATAAGTATAATTATATCATAAATATCATCTATAAACATTAAAACAATCATAATTATCAATCCTAAAATATGGTGATTGAAAATGAATTGTATCATTATGTGGAGATGGTAAGTCCTACAAACGCATGAACTATTCTTTCATTTCCTGTTTGATGGGAAAGGGGAGGTATAATGTTGTGAAAATAATCAAAATAACATTTAATAAAATTGAGTATAATTAAATTATTATTCTATGATATATATCATTGATTTAGATGCATTATAGAAGATTATAAAAAGTGAGGGATCGATTAGAGCGATTGCCACTTCTTCTTTTATTTATCCTTTAAAGGACTCTAGAGTTGGTCTTTTGGGAAGAACAAAAACTCTATAATGTGTATAAATAAGTGGAGAAGAAAATTTGGAAGACATTGGTTGAGATATAAATTGTAAAGGTATGTTATTAAGTGGCGGAGGTGGTTCCCTTTTATAATTTAGGTGAGGGGCACTTTTGGAATTTCAAAAAATATTAATTTATAATAAATTAAATCTCAATAAAAATGCCTCCAAAATGACATGTATTCTAATATCAGACTATATAATAATATAATTGAGTAAACCAATAGATTTAATACAATTTTTGTATTATTTTAATCCTTATCATTATGGTCAACCCTTAGCTAACTAGTTTTAATTTTAACTAATGTAACAGCTTTTTCAATATTAAAAGGTTGTAATTGTTACTTATGTGCTATAAATTAGACTATAAATGAACTATTTATAACCTTATATACCATATAATATTTTTTTAAAATATATTTTATTATTTTTAAATAATTCATTAAAATTTTATTTTTATAAAATATCATTATTGTTAATTTTTACACTATTCATTGCTTGGACTTTAAAATATCAATATACCAAGTTATATTTAAACCTAATAATTTATTTTATCCCTAATGGCTCAATTCGATATTAGAATAATGTCTTTTAACAACCACCAAAATCTGTCACTAAAAGGCTATAGCGGCTGCCAAACAGTAGATGCTTTAGGCTCTTTGGTTTGCTTAAAGCATCCACCATTTGGAAGACATTGTAGACGGGATGGACATGGTCTATAGCGACCGCCAAAGGGTGGTCTCTATAGGTCAGTTCGGTTTCTACTATAGTGACTTCCATTTGGAGGTCACTATAGGGTCCGTTGGATTTAGCTATAGCGACCACCTTTTAGTGGTCGATATATCCCTTCCATGCATAACTTTTAATGAATGCCAAATGGTAGTCGCTATAAGTTTTTTTTATTTTTTATTTAAAAATGAAAGTAATAAAATAAAAAACCATATGATTTAGAATAAAAGAAAACTTTTCAAAATATCAAAACTCATGCAAACATAAAACTCTTCATCAAGACATCTTCCAAGCTCCACATCCATCATCAAGTAAAATTGCATGATAAAATTTAAAAAAAATTAGTACAAAAAAATCCAAAAAAATAATGGAAATGAAAAAATAGATTTTAATTCCAACTTAATATAACATATTGAAGAAATTAGATTTAAAAAATATATTAATAATTTCGAATACCTTTTTAAATATTTAAATTCCCTAATTCTATCATTTAAATCACACCATAAGTTCAATTGATGTTTCGTCTACTCATACACCTCACCAATAATAATAAGCCGGTTGTCAAGTGAATTCATTTCATTCTGATGACGTTTTCAATAAATTTGATTGTCAAAATCATTTTTTGGTCTTTTATAACATGAAAAGTGTGTTTCCCATCACCATAGTCACATGAAACTTTTTATTAAGGTATCTTCTACCAGACTATTTCACAATTAACTCACCATTTTTTGTCATCTGATCTCATGACATTGCGAGGTCATTCGGCTAGTTTTTAACACCTGACGCACCTTTTTTATGCATGTCAAACCCTTAAAACAACATATTCAGTTGTACCGTGCACACCAAATTTCCAATTGACATGTATTCTCAACATACACATAATAAATAATAACTAAGACGTTGTCCAATGATTTTAGTCCATTCTGTGGAATTTTTCTATGCATCTGGCCATTGAACATTCGTTTTTTTATGGCATCAAATTTGGATTTTTTGTCATTGCAGTCACATGACACCTCTAATTGATGTACTGTCTACCCAACCATTTCACAATTCACTCACCGGTTTTTTTCTTCTGATTTCATGGCATTTTGAGGTCATTCTGTTGGTTTTGACCACCACACATACCTTTTTGAAGCACGTCAAACTCTTAAAAACCACGTATTCAGTCGTACCATGTACACAAAATGTTTGATCGACATGTTGTATCCTTTTACAAATCATGAATATTAATTATATTTATTTCCTATGATTTCAAGTCATTCTGAGGATGGTTTCTATGGATATGATCCTTACAGGTTCGTTTTTGGGTTTTATTGCACCAGATTTTCGTTTTCTATCACCACTATCACATTACACCTATGATTGACATATCGTTAGCCCAACCATTTCAAAATTCACTCACTGGTTTTTTTTCTGATTTAATGGAATTCTGAGGTTGTTCGGCTAGTTTTTACAACCCCACAGATCTTTTTGAAGCGCATCAAACACTTAAAAACTACATATTCAGTCGTATCACGCACATCACACATCATATTGATGTGACATCTCCTTGTACACATCATGAATAATAATTAGATTTTTTTTCCATTGTATTCAATTCATTATAAGGACGTTTGAAATTCATATGACCATTATACATTTTTTTGTGTTTTATGGCCCTGGATTTTTGTTTTCTATCACCGTGGTCACATGATACCTCCAATTTATGTACTATATGCTCGACCATTTCCCAATTCACTCACTGGTTGTATTCTCTTTATTTCATTGAATCCTAAGGTCATTCGTCTAGTCTTGACCTCCCCACACACCTTTTTGAGGTGCATTAAACACCTAAAAACCATATATTCAATAGTACCACGCACACTGTATGTCTGATTGACATGTTGTCTTCTCATACATGTAACGAATAATAATTATATTGTTATCCTATGATTTCATATCATTCTGAAGAAGTTTTCAATGGATCTGACCACTAAATGTTCATTTGGTGTTTTGTGGCATCAGATTTGTGTTTTCTTTCACCACGATCACATGACACCTCTAATTGATGTATCGTCTACCTGACCATTTAAAAATTCACTCACCAGTTTTTTTTATATGATTTCATATAATTCTGAGGATGTTCAACTAGTTTTGTTTACCCCACACACCTTTTTATAGTGCGTAAAACACATAAAACACATATTCAGCTATACTGTGCACACCGACTATCTGATTGACGTGTTTTATCCTCTTATACGTCACAAATAATAATTATATTTTCTTTTTATGATTTAATTTCATTCCAATTTAGTTCTCTATTCATTTGATGTTTAAACACATCTTTTGGTCTTTCATAACATGAAAAGTTTGTTTTCTGTCACCATAGTCACACAACACCTTCGATTAACATACCATCTACATGACTATTTCAGAATTCATTGACTGGTTGTTCTCGTCTGATTTCATGAAATTCTGTGGTCATTCAACTAGTTTTGACCACCCCACACACCATTTTGAAGCACGTTAAACACATAAAACCCATATATTCAGTTGTTCCACACAAACTCCACATTTAATTGATGTGTTGTATCCTTGCACATGTAGAGAATAATAATTAGATAGTTTTCCTAATATTTCATGTCATTCTGAGCATTTTTTTCTATGGATATGACTGTTAAATGTTCATTTAGGTGTTTCATGGAATCGAATTTGTTTTTTTTTTTCATCGTGGTCACATGACACCTCCGATTGAGATATCTTCTGACTGAACAGTTAAGAGTTCACTCCCAAGTTGTTGTCATCTTATTTCATGTCATTAAAAGATTGTTTGTCTAGTTTTGACCACCCCACACACCTTTCTAAATCTCATCAAACATTTAAAAACAAATATTCAGTCATTCCTTGCACATATCACGTCCGATGGATGTGTCATCTCTTTATACACATCAAGAATAAAAATTATATTATTTTCTTGTGATTTCATTTCATTCTGATGTCATTTTTATTCATTGGATTTTAAAATGCATTTTTTGGTCTTTTATAACATGAAAAGTTCATTTTCCATCACTGCGGTCACAAGACACCTCCAGTTAACATACCTTCCACATGACCATTTCACAATTCCCTCACCAGATGTTGTAATATGATTTCCTGGCATTTTGAGGTCGTTCGGCTAGTTTTGATGACCCCATTCACCTTATTGAAGTGCATCAAAAACATAAAAAACACATATTCAGTTGTACAGCAGACACTACACGTCTGATGGGATTTTTTTCTCCTCGTAAACATCTCGAATAATAATTATATTTTTGTCCCATGATTTCAAGTAATTATGGGGGCGTTCGCTACATATCTAACTATTAAATATTAGTTTTGGGGGTTTTATGGAGCCGGATTTTCATTTTCTATCACAATGGTCACACAAGACCTATAGTTAAAGTACCGTCATCTAGAACATTTCAAAATTCAGTCACTAGTTTTTGTTATCTGATTTCATCGTATTTTGAGGAGGTTCGGCTGGTTTTGACCACCCCATGCATCTTTTTGAAGCGTGTAAAATACTTAAAAACTACATATTCAGTCGTATCGCACACACCGCACATCTAATTGACATGAGGTATCCCCACACACTTAAAAAATAAAAAATATATTGTTTTTATATGATTTAACATCATTCCGAGCACATTTTCTATGCACCTGGCCATTAAATGTACGTTTTCGTGTTTTATGGCACCAGATTTGCATTTTCCTTCACTGTGGTCACGCAACACCTCCAATTGTTGTACCATCTACCCGACCATTTCACAATTAACTCACCAGTAGTTTTTGTCTAATTTCATGGAATTCTGAGGTCATTCGGCTAGTTTTGAGCAACCCACACACCTTTTTGAAGCTCACCAAACACTTAAAAACAAAATATTCAGTCGTACCACACAAAAAACATGTTTTATTGGAGTTTAATCTCCTCCTACCTATCAAAAATAATGATTATATTTTTTCCTTGTGATTTCTAGTCATTTTGAGGATGTTTTCTAGGGATATAACCTTTAAATATTCATTTTGGTGTTTTATGACACCAGATTTGCGTCTTCTATCACCGCGGTCACACGCTACCTCTGATTGACGTACTGTCTATCCAAACATTTTAAAATTTACTAACTGATTTCTTTCTCAATATTTCATGGAATTATGAGGATGTTCATATGGTTTTGACCACCACAAGTACCTTTTTGAAGCACACCAGACACTTAAAACACATATTCATCCATACCACACACATCGCACATCTGATTGATGTGTCATCTGCTCGTACATGTCACGAATAATAATTAGATTGTTTTTTTGTGATTTCATTTCATTATGATGTCGTTATCTTTGAATTTGGTTGTTAAATTCTTGTTTTGGTCTTTTATAACACAAAAATTTTGTTTTCCATGACAGTCATCACACAACACCTCTGATTGACATACCGTCTACCTGACCATTTCACAATTCACTCACTCATTGTTTTTTTCTAATTTCATGTCATTCTGAGGTCGTTTTCCTTGTTTTCACCACCCCATTTATCGTCTTGAAGGGCGCCAAACACTTAAAAACTTCAAATTCAATCGTACACCCACACCGCATCTCTGATTGACATGTTGTGTCCTAATACATGTCACGAATAATAATTATATTATATTATTGTGATTTAAAGTCATTCCGTAGATGTTTTTTCTGTATATGACTGTTAAACATTCGTTTTGGTGTTTTATGACATCAGATTGGTGTTTTCTATCACCGCAGTCACACGACACCCCCCCATTTATGTATCGTCTTCCTATCCACTTCAAAATTAACTCACCTATTGTCATTGTATGATTTCATAGTATTATGAGGTCATTAATATGGTTTGGACACCCCATGAACATTTTTGAAGGGCACCAAACACATAAAAACCACAAATGCAGTCATACTGCACAAACCTATGTCTGATTGAAATTTCATCTCCTCATACACATCCTGAATAATAATTAAATTGTTTTCCAGTGATTTCAAGTCATTCCAAGCATGTATACTATGGACTACTCCGAAAACAGAAAATTAAACTTAAAAGAAAGATAAATCTTTATAAATTGAAGTATTATGTAATATATCATAATTAACAGTCAAGTAAAATTTAAAAGAATGAATTAAATTACAAGAATTAAAACAATGAAACACAGATGTGTAAATAGAAAAAAATTTCAAGAATAATTATCAATTCCTAATTCATATATGATATTAAAATTGTAATGTAAATTACCTCATGCATGCGGTTCATCTTCATATGGATCACCAATAGCACTATGATGTCCACCAGCAATATTTGTAGCCTATAATATATATCAATATTATGTATCTTAAATATATTAATATAAGTCAATTTGATTATTATTTATTTTATTTTTTATTTGTGGCACAGCTTGTGTACCATAAACAGAATGTTGGATCGTCACTTCATTGATACAAGATGACATATGTGATAATCTTACCCCACACACTGCATGGAAATGTTGAAACCGGTCTTCCATATTGCATTGCATTTCCAACATGGTAGCATCTATCTCAGTCTATGTGTGCATCCCTACATCTATCTATGAACCCATCTCCTAAGCTCTAACAAATAGACATCATGGGACACCAGTTCCATATGTCAAACAATAACCATGACTATCACGCCCCATGACATGTAGAAATATCTCATCTCTATGAACAATGCTATGACATTACACCTCTGGAAACTCTGCTAACTGAGTGTAAAATTATTCATGTATCATATAAATACTGAATTAATGAACAAATACGAATAATTTATATGAAATAAAAATACAATTGTTACTAAATAATCTTCTTACTATAACACTGGAAACATCAGGATCACCCACCCTACGAGTCCTCACCCATATAAACATATGATCAATCATCTAACCTCATTGGGGTAACTATAATAAATGGGTTCACCATGTTAAACTACAATATTTTTAATATATGAATGAATAGTGAATTCTAAACTTACATCGTGTCTGAGTTGTGACACATGTCGAGTGCCATGTCTGGAAGGCGTGCCCTGCATCACCTGATTATGTCAACGATGAGTAGAATTATTCGACATTCAATGTATTAAGTTAATAGACATATGAAGAATTATTTATTTATAGATTAAAAGAAATAAATATTACTATCGTCACATCACTCGACCAGAAAACAACCAAATCCTTCCACTGCACAATAATAATGCTGGGAGGGAATCGTTGTAGAATGTCTGGAACACCTGCAAATGGTATCCAGTGATCTCTTTTCACTCTTATCTTGTAATCCTTCCATAATTGTTGGCATTTAGTGATAGATACTACCCTAAAATCATATGGATGGGGTGTAAAAATATCCTATTAAAAAATAATTAGTAGATGCGATAAAATTAAAAACAGTATCATGAAAAATTAAACATTGAATTTACCTGAACCTCCCTCCATAATCTCTCAATCGTATCATAGGAGAAGGAATTCCAATCATGAGTCATCATGGGGAATCTGTGTGGGTCTCATATCATATACCCAAATAGAAGAATAAGTATAGTTTCATCTTCCCCAACTAGATGAAATGTGTCATCAAATAACGCATCCAATCAGGCTCCAAAGTTCCAAGATCAAACCCCTCTACCAGGTCCCGTGGGTCTGCTCGAAGACGCACTATAAAAATAAATTCATAATTCCATTACAATTTTACTGATTTTTTTAATTAAAATTTATTAATTGTTAGGGAAATATAAACATAAAATTATAATCAATCTATTTGGAAAATTAAAACATACATACTGACAGCATCAGGTGAACCACTCTGACCACCCTGTGACATACCTACATTAAAAAAAATTATACTTAAATCAAGCAATTTGTATTCATATATAACTCATAAATAATTTTACAAACATTAACCGGGGAAATAATTATAGTTTTCACTAATCATGCAAGTATATCGTATCTCCTTCAATTGTATCTTTGTCCCATTGTATATCTTCATCTCATACAACTATTGTTGTTTGGTTAAGTGTTTGACCAGGAAATGCGACAACGTCATGTTCCTCTTAGTAAATCATAAAAAAAAACCCTCCTCAAGACATTTTCACCACATTGTTCCAATCTGAATCATTTCTGAAAAAGTAAACCTACTCTACATGCGATGTCAGTGTTAAGGGATCATTGCTTACTCGGTCATCTTTATATTGCATATTGTTAAAGTTTACTGATGTAAATTTGAAGTTATCAACATTCATTCCATGAACTGAATCGACGTATTCACACCTTAACAATATGTGTTTTAATCCACGACCATAAATAACCTGAATAATATCCCTTATAAATCCATAGTAATAACCCAAATAAAAAAATAACAACTAGAACTATTGTTTTGTGTGGCTCGGTTCATGTCAACATTGGTAATACAAAATCAGAATCCATTAGCATCCAAATACTTATAGAAACGAGCTGTAATAAATGGTCCATTATCTAGTTGGTTGAGTTATTTGATAATAGTATGGGTACTTAAATCACATAACTTTTGAATCTGAAAATTTCCCATAGTTCAATGGATAAAGCATTGTGAAAATACAACTAAGTTGTGTTAGGTAGTATTGTCTCAAAATTAATCTATAAATATTATTGATTTTGATGTCAAAAATACCCTTGTTTATTTGCTAATTATTTTAATTTCAATATATCTTAGAGAATTAATATTATTTATATTTATTATTTTGTAAAAATATTCAAGTATTTATTTCACGAGAAATATTTTTAAAAGTGTTTGGAATGCTCTCAAAACGTATTCTGAAACAATTTTCACCACATGTCAATTTTTGGAATCACTGTTCATTCCCTACGCTGAATAATGTAACATAATGTACATACCCAACATTTGTGTTAAAGCCTATTATAAAGGATCAGTATTTATGGTTAATCAAGATTACATTGGAAGGAACATATGGATAAAGAACATTATGTTGGAATGAAACTTTACATTTTTCAAAGAGAAAAAGTATGGTTAAAGAACCCTATGTAAGTATGGACCCTTATGTTCGAGAATCAAACGTATGGATCATCAACCTTAATTTTTTGATCAACCATATATTTTCAACCCTACATTTGGAAAATATGAACGAATTTATAATCAATGCTATGCTCATAATTTTATACCAACAAGGATGAAGGTATGGATCATCATCCCTATGTTATATTGTTAAACCCTACATTTTTGGTTTTTTCATTTTATTAAGAAACCTTACATTTTCCTATTCAACACTAGAAATTTGAATTTAAAATTTAATCAGAGTTTCATGAAATGTTCTTTAAGGAATATTAGGGAACTTTAGAGCCTGATTTCGACGGATTAAATGCTCGTTATAGTTATTTTTAAGGATCGTATTCAATAGAGATTTTATCTTCTATTCTTAAGGAAAATTATGATTACTCTGAGATGTATTTTTTAAATTTGAATTATCTTGATTTATCATGCATATTTTGTGGATCTGAAATATTACTATGAGATATATCATTATATATCTCTTAGCTGTATTGATAATTTTTCTCCTTTCAGTTTTCTTGTGAAAATTAATTTTTAGTGCTGCAATGATTGAGCATCTAAGAAACAAGGACTACATTTTGAAGATATACATGTTCAATCCATGGAAGCGTGATGCTCTATTTTTGTTGATGCACTTAAAATAAAAGATCTTTTGTCAAACGAGATTTCTTGAGACATATTTCAAAGATTATAATTCTTCTGAAGTATAAGATCCATATTCTGTTAGTTGTGTGCTGCTGCAACTGTGAAGTTTTATCTATTTTATCAAATCAATATTTATAGATTATTTTGAGTATCGGAATCTCAGTTTCAGTCATGATGGAGTGTCATCTTCTCATGCTAATCTGTTTATATTTTGGTTCCATATAAAAGAACCATAAGGCTATTTTTGTAAGCCTTATATGTTATGGTAACAACTGTCTACACTCAGTTTTGGATCATTATTATGATATGAGGATCTTACTAGTGAAATTTACCAATCCTATAGGGAAGCTGATTGTTGGATTGTACTAGGGGATATTCATGCCCTGAACCACTATAAACAACCGTGTTTTGTTTCTCTATTTTTATCTTCTGCTTATTCTTTCATACAGAAACACTGCTCTATCGTATCTTAATATTAAATGATGAAATTTCCACAAAAATTAAAAGGACACAATTCACCCCCCCCCCCTTGTGTCTTCATCAAAGCCATTCTGACCTAACATTTGTTATCAGAGGAAGAGGTTTTCAATAGATCTATAAGAAACTAAAATAATAAGATCTATACAAAGATGGAAATGAATAATCCAAGGGAAATGAAATTCAATGGTTTGTGATCCATATTTCAACCAAAAATATTATGGGTCTTGGAAATAAAATATGATTATTTATCTAAAAAAACATGAATATAGAGTTTATTCAAAAATAGTCTCTCCCTTTAAGATTCCTGAGAAACCAGAAACTTGGGTTGTTACAACTAAAGCTGAATATGATATTAACTCCAAAGATATGAACATTATAATCTATGCTCTTGGACTAGACTAATTTAATTATTTATCACATTGTCCAATAGCTTATGAAATGTGTCATACAATTGCAGTTTCCTATGAAGGTACAAACAATGTAATAAAAATAAGGTCTGCAATAGAAAAACTAAAATTTGACACATTCAAAATCATTCATGGAGAAACAATCACTCAAATTAATTGAATGATCACATAAATTGTGAACAATATTACATATTTGGGTGACCCTATCAATAAATCAGATCAATATTTGAAATTAATGAGAGTACTTTCTGCAAAATGGAGTGGTATATCAGCTTTTATTCGACAATCATCTCCTATAAAAAAAATATGACAATGAAAGAACTCACTGGGACTTTGATGACTAATGAATCCAAAATTGAAGATAAATCTGAAGATCATAATGTCCTAGTGAAAATAAATAATAGTAATTTAAAGTTAACATCTCAGAATAAAAACAGAAAAATTAAACAAGAAGAAAGAGAAGAAAGGAATCCAGAATCATCTAACTCTGGAGTAGAGCTAGCCCAATTAGCTAGAAAGATTAGAAAGTTTTATAAGAAGAAAAAAGGATTCATAAAACCCTGCAAAAAGGATGATAAAGACTCAAGGGAATATAGAAGATATGAATGAAAAAACTTGGGTCAAATAAGGCCTAAATTTTCTCAACTAAATGGTGATAAGAGAAACATAGAAAAGAGGTTTCACAAAAATGTCAATTGTGAAAATAAAGAAAAAAACAATAAAGGATACTCAGAGTGTTTTTTAAGACTCGAGAAGCTCATATGTTTCTAATTAATATAAGGTACAGTCAAATCTGATAGAAAATATGTGATTCATGGATAAAGAAGATAAGTTAGAAACCTACTATTTGTCTGATTCTAATAATAGTTATTCGAATGATAAAATGGATTCCTATTTCATAATTCTGGAAGAAATATATGTATCCTTATTAAAGAAATAAAAATCCTGAATGAATATTAATAATTCTATTTTTGGATAAAGTGATACTTTACGTAGATAGCATCAAGAGTTATTTGATAAATTTATCTCATCTACTATAAACTGTACAGACAATGAAAATAAGATTAAAATACTACAAATAGTAGTATAAACATATAAAAAATTTTCCTTATTTTAAAAAAAGGATAAAATATTCTGAATAAAATTCTTGGAAAAAATTTCATTAAAAATGAATGATTTGGTATATGCCGTAAGTGTGAAAAATAAAAACTGTATAAGGATTATTTTGTTCCAAATTAAAAAACAATTTCTTGTAACTTGTATATAATAGAAGGACGTATAAATAAAAATTGGTACTTGATAAACCCTATAATAAGTGGGATTAAAAGAGCTTTTCTTTAAAAGAGTTTATATAAAGTAAATGACTTAATTCATGGAAAAATAATGAAGATTTGGATTCCTAAATTTTTGTTAGCAAACACTTCTGAATCTAAAAAGATATGGTTACCAAAACAAACTTTTGTTTGAATTGTCTTTGTAGGTAGTAGGTCAAAGGAAATAAAATGATATTTGGTACATGGATAGTGACTAATCAAGACATATGAGTGGAAATATATCAAAATTCAACAAACTGACTCAAATAGATGGAGTCCTAGTCACCTTCGGTGATAATGCCGGAGGAAAGATAATTGGACTCGAAATAGTTGGAGATTCAAAGGCTGTCTCAATTAACAAAATATTTTATGTACACGGATTGAAGCATAATCTAATAAGTATCTTTCAACTATGTGATGATGGATATTGTGTTTATTTTTCTAAAAAATTTTGTACTTTACTCAAAGAGAAATTACTTATGTTTAGATCACCCAGAAGAGATAATTTTTACAATACGAATTCAAATTCCTTATGTAAATAGAAAGTGAATTGTTTAAATTCTAAGATAAATGAGTCATGGATTTGGCATAGACAACTTGGACATTACAATATTTATGCTTTATATAAATTAACTAAGAAAACATTAGTTCCTAACTTACCTAGTATTGAATTTGAAAGTGATATATTTTGTGATGCATTTCGAAGTGGCAAGAAACACAAATCCTCCTTCAAATATATTATCAGAATTGAAACATCAAAGCCCCTAGAACTTAATCATATGGATCTTTTAGGACCATCATGAGTAGAAATTCTATTTGGAAAATTATATGTATATGTTTTAGTTTATGATTATTCTAGATTTACATTGGTCTATTTTCTAAAACTCAAAAATGAAGCATTTACTATTTTTGAAAGTTTTTGAAAAAGTGTTCAAAATAAGTATTTAAGATAAGTTCATTAAGAAGTAATCATGGTGGATAATTTTATAATCAGTAATATAATTCCTTTTTCTCAAATACGGGTATTAAAAACACCTTCTCTGAACTAATAACACCATAAAAAATAGTATTGTTGAAAGAAGAAACAAAAATATTCTAGAAATGGATAGGACTATACTGAATTAATATAGTCTTCCAACCTACTTGTGAGAAGAAGCTATAAGCACAGCCTAATATATAACAAATAGAGTTTTAATTCTGTCTATTTTCACAAATACACCTTATGAACTTTGGAATAACAAAAAGACTAAGGTAAATTACTTTAAAAAAAATGGAAGTAAGGTGTATATCCTGAACATCAAGGATAATATTGGTATGTTCGATCCAAACGATAATAAAGGGATATTTTTAGGATATTTTTTTACTTTTAAAACATGATACTTGAAAACCAAAAAAAATGAAAAAATAAATAAAATTCATTCTAGTTCAGAAGAACATGATACTAAAAAACCTAAAACTGTTTACCTAGATAGTCTATAATCCTAAAAGACCATCCTTTAGAAATTTTTATAGGAAACCAAGATAAATGCATTAAAACTAGAAGAAGTGTATGAAACCATGTTGAATTCACTTCCTTTATATCATAATTAAAGCTTAAATCTCTCAAAGAAGCCTTAGAAGATGAGAGTTGGATGTAAGCAATGCCAGAATAATTAAACCCATTTAAAAGGAATAAAGTTCGTCAATATGTTAAAAGACCATCTAATTATCCACTCATAGGAACAAAATGGGTCTTTAGAAATAAACAAGGTGATCAAGTGATTATAACTAAAAACAAATATAGGTTAGTTAGTATCCAAATAATATAATTAAGAACAATGTATATATTAAGATGACACCTTTTCCCCTGTAGCTAGACAAAAAGCAATTAGAATTATTGTAGCCTATGCATCTCATATGAACATTAAATTATATCAGACGGATATTAAATCTGCCTTTTTAAATGGTTATTCAATAGAGGAAGTTTATGTTTAGAAACCTATTTGTTTTGAAAATTCACAAAAACAAGACTTTGTTTTCAATCATACTGAAGCTTTCTATAGCCTTAAAGAAACACCTAAAGCTTGGTATGAAGGATTAAGTTCTTTTCTTTTGAAAAATGGTTTTACTATTGGTTTTACAGATCCTACCATTTCTAAGAAAATAGTTTATTCTAATTTACTATTAGTACAAATCTATGTTGATAGTGTTATTTTTGGATCACCAAATAAAAATTTTGGTAATGATTTTTCTGAAGTCATGCAAAAATAATTTGAAATGAGCATGATGGGAGAATTAAATTTCTTGTTAGGACTTCAATTTTACCAAAAATATTATAGAAATGTATTAAACCAAAGTATGTATATTAATAATTTATTGAAAAATTTTGGTCTTGAAAAAAGAAAGACATATAAAATTACCATGTTTACCAATATAAAACTTGATTTGGATGAACCTAGAAAACTAGTGGATAATAATTTATATAGATGTATGATTGGTAGTTTATTATATCTTACTTTCAGTAGACCTGATATTAGGTTTTATGTATGTCTATGTGCTAGAATTCAAAAAATACGAAATAATCTCATCTTATTTCTATTAAAATGATTTTTATATATTTGAATGAAAATATTTTTCAATCTCTTCTTTATCCGAAAACTATTGATTTTAATTTAATATTGTATTTAGATGTTGATTTTGGAGGTTCTAGATTTGATAGAAAAAGTACCTCAAGAACCTCTCACTTTTTAGGAAAATATTTACTATCTTGGTCGAGTAAGAAGAAACACTAGGTTTCCTTATCAATATCCAAAGTAGAATATGTATCTGTAGGCATTTGTTGTTCACATGTGTTGTGGATGAAAAACACACTGATGGAATTTGGACAAAATTTTAATAATATTCCTATTTTATGTGATAATAAAAGTGCGATAAATATTTCAAAAAATGTCATAAGTCATTATAGAACTAAACATATTGATATTAGACTTCATTTTCTAAGTGGTCATGTTCTTAAAAAGGATATGTCTTTAGAATTTTCTATCAATAAGTAACAATTAGTTGATATTTTCACTAAACCTCTTCCAACTAAAAGTTTTTATTTTATTAAGGGTTAGTTTGGTTTATTTAATTTATAAAATATTATTTTTCTCTTTATAATTTTAATTATTTATTTTATTTATCTATTCATGTTTATTTATGAAAAAATAATTTAATTATTACTTTAAATATAAATTGATTTATGTTTTATTTTCTCATTTTTGTTACTTAATTTATTTAAATTTTAATTTTATTCATGTTGCATACTTTATAAAATTTTAATGATTATCTTAGATAATGACATAGGAAACGAGGTTATACATCGTCAATTAGAAACCTTTCGACTAACAAACCCTTTGTTTACCAAATCCTTTCGGCTTACACGAAACCTTCGTCCTTCTTCCAAATCCTAGAAGATGAACAATCTCAAACTTTCAGATTTTTAGAAATGAAGAGAACCAATTGAGTCATAGAGGGTGAATCCAGTGAATCTAAGTGACAATGCATTTCTAGAACAAATATTATTCAAGTAAAAGTATTGGATTTAGAATTTTTGTAGAAGATGGATTTTCTTCGGAAACAAGAATTATCTTTTTGAGGAATGGAGACTTCTTTTAATGAAGTAAATTAAAATTTTCATTATGAGGTAGTGCTGAACTATATTTATAAAAGTGTACAGTTTAGTTTGGGTGATTCTAGAGATATGGTTTTCACGAGTATAGAAGATAAGTACTTTTATATTTCCTATACTGAAGTTTCACAAATGTTGAAATCCTCTCATGAAGGAGCCTTCCATTTTGATCTTATATCTATTGGATATAAGGATCATTCTTCAAAATAAATTATGTATATTCTTCTTAATACAACTAGAATAAATAAATTTTTTGGTAACGATATCTAGGAAGATCATACAATTTTTTTTAAGTTGATTCAGACCAGAATTGCACCAAGGATGGAAGAGATGGGAATGATTTTTTAACCAAAAATGTACTTTATATTTTTATTTTTGAGTGATATCAAGCTAAACTTCACTCAATATTTATTTTGATGTCATTGTTACTACTGTCAACTACATTCTAGGATGAATTTTTATCCTTTTGGAGGGATAATTTCTCGAATTATATTTAAAATAGATTTGATTCGGTTAGTTGATTAAAGAGTAAAGTTCCATCACATTAATATGCTTAATTCCAGAACTCTAAGTAAGATAGGATTTTTCTAGATTACTATAAAAGGAAAAAAATTACATGTTGGTGCTTAGGAAGAATAGAGCTCAGGAGCTTTTTCTTAGGGGGAGCAAGGAGGTTTAAGAAAAAAAGGAGTAGCTAAATCTAAAACTGCTATAATTTCTCAACTGACTTAGAGGACGATTCAGTATGATACATAAGCAGAAATAAGGGTTGAAAAAGGTCAAGAGGGAATTTTTCTAAAACCTAGGACTATACCTATTCAAAAAAATGAAGAACTGGTGTTGGGTTCTGGAGAGGCAACTTGTTCGGTTCATCTTGAGGAATCAATTATTGAAGAGGAGACTCATGTAGTTATTCATGCTTCAGAGATTCCTATTGTACCTCTGATCAGTGATCAAGTACAAGTGAATATTCAAGAGCGGGTAAATATTAAAGAAGAAACTGTTCAGAAAGAAGCAGCTCAAGAAGAAAAAACTATGTACATATAAGTTACAGATGTGGTTGTGAATCAAATTGTGGAATAGTCAAGTCATGCTTCAGCATAACAGACTGATGTTCTTGATAATCAATCTTATTCATATTAAAAATATTTAGAGAGATTAGTGGAAAATCATTTTCCTTTGTTTTTTGATCAGCAATCAAATCCAGAAGAAGGAACATTTGATTGTTTGTCTCATCATGTGAAATATATTATATTTAAGTTTAATCAATCTCAAGAATAAAATGTTAATCAGTGAAAATATATTGAAATTAAAAGAAAAAATATCAAATAACTTCATGAGAATACTATTTAAATAAGGGATTTTGATGATTTTAAGTGAGATATATTGAATGAGATTAGATGACTGAAGTCTGAAGGTGTTTCTAAGCCCGATTTTTTAGATATTAAGTTGTATTTTGGGAAGTCAGTTTGAATCAATAAAAAGAAATATTGGTAAAACTTGTACAACTGCTTATACTTCTTCTACCATCTCAGATTTGATTACTATATTTTAGGCCATTACATCTGTTTTTTAAGAAATTAATGATCTTCTAGAGAACCTTCAATGCAATAGTTCTCCTCTTTCAGTTCTTTTGGAGAATCAAAAAATTCTAGTTGATAAGTAGAATCAAGGAGAACCTAGTATCAGATTGCTTCTTTACCAGTTTACAAAGAAGATGGAACAATTAATGAAGTAAGAAAAATTATACATGACTTTTTGAAAGTAAATATTATTGAGAATCTACATGTTAGTTATTATTCTAGGTTTCTGGTTATTCATCTGGGGGATAGTTTGATGAATAAGTCGCAAGTGTAGATGGATGAATTGAAGGAGATGTTTCAAGCCATTCAGAATTCCAATCTAGTCTATCCCAAACATTTTTCTACCTTAACCCCAGAAATGACTATTTGGTTTCCCAGTCACATAATCTACTATATTTCTTCAATTTTTTATGAATGAAATTTTATTTTTCTATATGTTTCAATAATTTATTTTCATTAATTTTATTTAGTCATAAATCCTTTAATCTTTATCAATTTAAGTTTATTATAACATTTACTTACTAATCTATCTGACATTAAATGTTTTTTAATATATTTTTTTACTTTCTTTTTTATCGCGAAAATGGGGGGAAATTAAGATAATGACAACATTTTTTTATTGAAATAATTTTTTCAAATTTAATTTATTTCACTTTATGTTTGAAAAATCATAATTTATATGTTTTAATTTATGGGTTTTGTGATCATCAAAAAGGGGGAGATTGTTAGGCATGTATTTTCTCAACAATACTCTATAAATATTATTGATTTTGATGCTCATAGATACCCTTGTTTGTGTTACCAAAGATTTTACTTTAAGTATATTTTCGGGAATTAATTTTATTTATAATTTTTATTTTGGAATAATATTAAAGTATTCATTTCATGAGAAATATTCTTCAATGTTTTCGGAATGCTCTCAAACATATTCTGGAAACTATGTTCACTATTTTTTATTTTCTAGAATCACTGTTCATTCCCTACACTGAAGAACGTAACAAAAGGAACATACACTACGTTTTAATTAATTCTTATGGTAAAGGATTAGCACGTATGGTTAATCGACCTTATGTTGGAATAAATGTATAGTTAACGAACATTATGTTTGAATGAAATCTTACTTTTCCAAAGAAAAAAATTATGGTTAATTAAACCTATGTAAGTATGAAACCTTACATTTGAGAAGAAAGCGTATGGATAATCAACCTTACTTTTGTGATCAACCTTAAGTTGTCAACCATAAGTCTAGAAAAGATGAATGAATGGATAATTAATGTAACTTTCAGAATTTTATGATGAAAAAGATGAATATATGGATCATCATCCATACATTACATAGTTCAACCCTACCTTTGTGGTTTTGTCATTTTATGAAGGAACCATACGTTTTCTTGTTCAACGTTTGAAATTTGAATTTAAAATTTAATCAGAGTTTCATTTAATGGTATTTATAAAATATCAGGGAAATTTAAAGCTCGATTTCAACCGATTTGAAGCTCATTATAATTGTTTTAAAGGATCGTATTCAATGTATATTTAATATCCTATTCTTAATGGAAGTTATTACTAATCTAAGATGTATTTTTTGAATTTGAATTCTCTCGATTAATCGGGCATCTTTTGCATATATGAAATCTTGTTGGGAGATATATCATTATATATATCTCAGTTCTATGGATAATTTTTATTCTTTGAGTTTTCTTGTGAAAATTAATTTATAGTTCTATAGCGATTGAGCAAATCAGAAATGAGGAATACATTTTTAAGATATACATGTTCAATCCTAGAAGCGTGATGCATTTTTTTTGTTGATGTTCTTAAAATCGAATATGTTTTCTTCAACTAGATATCTTCATACATATTTCAAAGATTATTATTATTCTAAATTCTAAGATCGGTTTTATGTCACTTTGTATGCTGCTATAACTGTGAAGTTTTATCTATTTTATCAAATCAATATCTATTAATTCTTTTGAGTATTGACTGCTCGTTTTCAATCGAGGGGGAGTGTCAGATTCTCATGCTAGGTTGTGGATGTTTTGTTTCCCTGTAAAATAACTAGAAGGCTCTATTTTTAAGTGTTATATGTAAGGGAAACAGCTTTATACACTCATTTGTAGATTGGTCTTATGATATGAGAAACTTACTAGTGAAATTCACCAAGCCTGCAGAGAATGTGATTGGTGGACTGGACTGGATGAAACTAATGCCTTGGACCACTATAAACAGTCATATTCTATTTACTATTTTTATTTTAATCTTATTCGTTAATATATTAACACTGCTTTATCATCTCTTACTGCTAAGTGATAAAATTGGGAAAATTTTAAATGGACACAATTCACCCCCCCCCCTCTTGTGTCATCATCGTAGCCATTCCAATCTAAAAAGTTTCACTATAAACATATTAAACCAATTATTTATATGTACATGAGTCTTCAACCACTCATGAAATGTGTTGAAATGATGTTTTTTGATTTGATAGTTATTTTCATCAGGTCTTTCACATTTCAACTCTTTGATATGTGTTCTAAATCACAAAAAAATAAAAGGTAAGTAATAAAATAATTATAAAAACATAAGACACATTGACTATGAAACTTAATGTATCAATTTCATAACTAACGGAGTGTTGGAAAATAGATATCGAAGAGGTTGAACCCACTCATCATTGTGCATATCAAACGTTATCCATTCTCTAATTGGACCCTCTTAATTCTAGGAGGGTTTATCTAACTTTTTTCAACCTCATCAATATATGAAGCACAAAAATTAGTACACTCATCCATTAAATATCCCTTGTAAATTGAAACTTCTGGAAAAGATTTTTTGCGCACATACCGTTTCAATGTATTTTAGTATTGATTTATTTGATACATTCTTCTGAATTGCACTGTACCTCCATCAATGACTTCACCGGTAAAATTCACAATCAAATAAACCATGACATCAAAAAAAGATGGAAGAAATATTTTCTCTAGGTGACACTATGAAAGTAAAATATTATCCTAATACTTTTTCAAATAAATAATGCAATTATTCCTTGTATAGAGCTATCTAAAAAAATTAATCAATGGATCAACAAACTAGGTAGGTAAGAAATCATGAATTGATATAGGAATTAACTGTTGAAGAATGAAACGATTATCATGACTTTTCAACCCCTGTAATGTCGTGCTCATCATATTGACACGCTTGGAAATATTAGAGCAATAACCAGCTGGTACTTCGAAATTATGAAAAATTGATAAAAATGTTTGTTTCAATTTTTTACTCATTTTGTGTTGTGCAGCATTAATGTATGCCTGATTACATTCACCCAGCTATAAATGTAAAGGATTTATCAATCCCAATTCTTGAAAATCACGTCCAACATTACCATTGTCCTTTGATTTCCCCTTGATTCCTAAAATGGTGCACAATATATTATCACATACATTTTTTTCAATGTGCATCACATCCAAATTATGTCTTAAAACATTATATTTCCAATAAGGATACTTGATTAAAAAAATACTTTGTATCATCCAAATACTATTATGTTATCTATTTCCAGTAGGAATAGAAGGCAATGAAAAAGCCATTAAATCTTGAAAATCATACATTGTATGGACGTTTTCTTGATCATTTTGTGCATGAATTTGAACCACAGATAGTATTCTTATTAATGGTCCATGATCTATATTCACATAAAATGGCACACGGTCTTTTCTAAACCTATTCAATCGAGGAAGAAAGCATATGTGACCAAGATATTCCCACTTTATATAGTTCTTATCCATATAGATTCATTACTTTTATTACAAAAGGGAATGTAAATTCCCTTTTTGTACTCCAAATGGATAAGTTATCATACGCTGAGAAATCATTAATTTCCCACAAAAAAGTGGCCATGAGTTTAAACATTTCATTAGCTATCGATTCAAAATTCATTACACAGTCACCCAAAATTCTTGCACCACATCAATCAAAGGCTGCATATAAACATCGATTTTATCATCAGGTCCTCCCATTCCATCAATTATATTCAATAGTAAAAAATGGTAGCTTTATATATACCAAATGGGGATGGTTTTATGGAACCAATACCACTGGACACATACTATGTTTCACACCAACGATAGACCTAAATGGGTTAAAACCATCTGCTACAAAACCCAGTAGAACATTACGATCGTCCTGGGAAATGTTTGGGTGTATTTGATCAAACTCCTCCCACGCTAAAGAATCTACTAGTTGAGTTAATTTATCAACCTCTTTGTTTCTCTCTGAATTTAGAGTCATCAATTTAGCAATTTTAGTTTACACGAAGAATCTATTCTGTCTTGGTTTCAGAGGGAAATAATACATCTACTTAGCGACAACTTGTTTCCCTTGATTCAAGACCCTACCAAGAATAATCTGACTACCTTGATTAAGACAATTGGCCTTCCACCTGGATTTATAGAAAAATGTACAAATATATAATTATGCATTCTATTTTATGAAAAAAAAATACAATTATTGTGGCATGCATCAATGGTATCATATGTAAAACCAATATCATCAGTCTAGTTTCGAACTTGATAGAATGAATCTATAATCTTCACTCCAATGGGGAGTACCTTATTCCACAATTCCAACAGCATGTTGAATGATGTTTCTGACCACTGATTCAAGGCCTTCAAGTGTAACATTTCAAATATGAATAACAATTTAGTAAATTTAGTGCATCTATGATATAATTCAATACACGCGTCATCAAGAATTTCAAAATATTTTCAATTCTTCTCCATCTACAAAAGAATACAGATTACTCCATCCAACGTCATCATTTACGACATTACTATCTTCAGGTTGAAACGGGTGTATCATATCATTGAGAATTATGTTCATCGAATCAATTGTTCTTGAGTCAACATCCATATGAAAACTTTCTAATTGATGACATGAAACAAAATATTCTGCAAGACGTGTCCATGTTTTATAGTTTTTCAAAAACCCATTAAAAAACAAATGTTCTCTAACACTATCTCATTTGAAGAGATATCTATTTTCACATTTTTTTGAGGGAAAACTGATCAAATATCTTGTAGATTTGTTGGTGAAATCTATAAATCACATAATCCCCTCATAATATTCAGAATAACACCTATCTGGAATATCAATCAAGCTTTATTTATATCTATATTTAATCGAAAGAAAATAATTAAAATATATTATTTAAATTCTAAAACACACTCATATCATTAAAACATAAAAACCAATGAGTTATAATATATTTTATGGACAAATAAATGCAGTGGATTGGTTTTTGTGATATTGTGAAATCTTTATATATATTGAGATCTACTTAAACAAGGTTGAATTATGATTCCAACATGGGAAGTGGATCTTTGATTTAATTTTCTCATGATTTACAAAAACATAAAACTGAAATCAAGGGAAGGGTATGTGCTGTACTACTAGGATCCATTTGATTTTTAGGTTTAGTCATTATAGAGATTTACCACTTCTACACCTTGGAGTAGATTTCATGTAACTCAAGAGGCTGATAAAGATAGAGTCTAGATACAAGGTGGCTACTATAAATTCATATAGATGGATACATGTTCATCAAGGACCAGTTACTGGGGGCTACTTGTATTTATGGTGGGATGTTTCTATCCACAACCAGAAAAAAAAAGATATAGAGGTTGGACGCTTCCCTAAATTACCAATTTTGTGTTTCTAAACGGTACTATTTTCGACAATTTGGATTTTTATGCTCTATAATGATGATAGAGGATTGATATGGGGTTCATTCATATTACATAAGTGGTTGTTCAGGTGTGTTTTGTTCAATTTATTAACAAAAACAACTTGAAAAGGGAGTGTGGAGTGTTGTCCTTTTATATATGGAGATTCATTTAAATCTAGTTCATTTTGATTCAATGTTGATTATTTTAGTTTCTTCATTGGTCATTAGAACCCATTTTATTTGACTAAATTCTTTATTTAGTGCTATTGAAGTTGAATCCAGGTGAAAAAAATCCTGAACCTTTCAATATAAATGATCATAGAACATCTTCCAAGATCTCTATGGAATTGAAATTCATATTTCTATCCCAAGAACACTTGTACACCCACACATATAGTCCAAACGAAGCCAAAATAGACCCAAGGTAACCCCAAAATACATGGCACATGGAATATAGTGCCATATAATGGAATCTATTAAAAATATTTTCCTATTACCCATTGTTCAATAGGAATATACCACCTAGACAAAAGATATCTAATTCTTCCTATTTTTTCAATAATTTTAGAGTGGTAAAGAATCAAAAATTATTCCCTCTCTGAGAGGTCTTTCTGGACAATAAATATTTTCATGAATGAGATATGTACTAGATTGAGGAAGTGAAAAATGACTTACTAGTGGAGGACTTGACCGTGGGTAAAGGGGCGAGACTCGATTGTGGATCCATGATGGCGCAGCAGCTCGACAATAGGGGTTCAATTGCTGGAATAGATAGGGGAGGAACTTGTTGACAGGGGAAGGATGTCTGGACGAAGCATGGGAGGGTTTTATAGCTGGATGCAATGGGCCAGGAGGGTTCAGGGAAGTACATGAGGACTCGACGGTGGGGTGTAGTGAGGCCAAGAGGGAATGAAAGTGGAGGGACTGTCCGAAGGCACAACACGGAGGTGGGGGTTTCGGTCGTCGGGTGACAGGGGTATCTCGGGGTCGTGGGAGGGTGAACAGGGGAGAGGGTTATGGGGTTGGGGAGGGTAAATGAAGGGGAGGGGAAAAATTATGGTGGTGGGATAAAAAATACAGCGACCTCTATTTTGCAGTCACTAATAATATCAATAGAGACTGCCAAATGGTGGTCGCTCTAACTACCCCTTATTGAAAACTAAAATTTCTACTACTTATTTCATCAATAAAATTATTATGTCACCATAGTTATATCATATATTATTTATTTAAATATTTTTAATAACTTTTATTTTATATTTTCATTAATAAAATAATTACTACATCAGCGTTGTATAATTCTTTAACATACTTATTTTTTAGATAAAAATTTAATATAAAATACAATGATGAAGAAAAATCTTCAGAATTTCATAAAAATATTTATTATCAAATATATTTTTTAGATAACCCTATATTAAAAACGTTATAGTATTTAAAACATGAATGTGACATCTTTGAATTTTAATTAAATAAAATATTATTAATAACATAATATCATATAAGTGCCCCAAAAAGTTAGAAATAAATTTATATCATGAAAAAATGTTTATTAAGTTAAATTTAAATTAATATTCATTCATAACATAATTTTGTGACAAATAAAGGATATTTATGACAAAGAAAGTGATATTTTGTGTCTTTTTTTATTTAAATATTAAATAATTAATTTTCATAAAAAATAATTCCTTAAAAAAATTAATTTATATCCTATTTTTTTAAAGGCCAAATTTTATTCATATAATAAAATTTTTCATGTGTTGGATTCATTTTATAGTCTTTATAATTTTGTTTTTAACCTAAATTACCCAATTTACCCTATATAGTGGTTACAAAATTTACCATTGTTAGTAATAATTTTGCCAAAAAAGGGACATATTCACTAAATTTAGATCTTATAAATTAAAATTTGGCATCGATTTTTCATAATTCAAACCATATAAGTTTCAAAATTTAACAAAACTTCTAAGGCAACATGAAAAACATTTTTGGCAAAAAATTCATTTCAAAAATATAAAATGTTTTTAAAACAAATTCATGTATAAAATATTGTCCAAAAAGAATAATTTATTATTTTAAATTAAAATCAACTAATTAAAATTTTAAACTAATCTTAAATATCATTTTTTACTTACAAAGTATATAAATAAAAATACAATTTTCAACAAAAATCAATATTTTCACTATTCATTAAAACATGAAACTCCTCAGAAAAATACGAAAATATTAAACAATGTAAATTAATATATCCCAATTTAAAATATGAAATTATTTTTGTAAAATAGAATTTATGTAATTGTCAGAAACTTTATTTAAAACAAGTGTTCCATCAAAAGGAGGAAAAACTATTTTTTAGAAAAAATAATTCTTCTTGCATAAAATTTGATTTTTTCTTGTATCATATCTAGAATACACATAAGATTATCATTAAAAATTTAATTGAATATATTATAAACATAATTAATTAATATAATCCAACAAGAATTATTTGTATATTTGTTTTGGTATAACACACTTTATCACATTTAAATAGTTTTTTATTAAAAAAATTCCTTTTATTTTAAAAATAGTTTTAAATTTATTTATAATTAATTGGTCTAAGAATTATATATACGTGTGTAAAAAAATTCATAGTTTAGTTAATCCTTTTTATAACTTCCTTTCTAATGATTAGGTAATTGTCTTGTTTAGTTAATATAATAATAAAATATTTTTTGGTAGAACCTAAATGTTGTATATAACAAAAGCTAATTTGGTGTTGCGTATAGTCCGAGATGAACATAATGTATTATGAAATGAAAGCTATTCAATAAAACATATTATTCAAAAAATAATTCATAAAAATATTAGGGTGTTACAATACTAAAGTTACCAGCCATTTCAGGCTTTGTATCACCTTGGCAAAGTCTGTTTATGCCTTGACCGAGCACATATCACCTTATAAACTCTCATATCACATTATAAAATAAAAATAATAAAAATAATAATTTATTATTTATTATTTAATTTAAAATAATGTGTAATAATATATAGTAAACTCATCGGGCACCATTGACATGCCAAAACCAGGACCAACCACCCACATAATGTTCATAGCACACCAGTGGTACCATCCTAGAAAGAATACCTATCACCTAGAATCAATAAAATCCTAAATTGAATTAAATATTACCAAAAAAGAGTAAAATTAAGTTGTTCTGAAACCTACACCAAAATGATGATGGAAAGTGTAACGTCCCGGTTCTAGATGCCACCCAGAGGCACCCTGTACACGGTTGGTCACATGGCCTCAAGCGCATTTCCCCAAATGACAGAGGATGTTGACTAGAAACGAGGGCCCTGGGTGTGATGGTGGGGAAACTGTGCCCTCATTGGCAGAGTACACAGCGGAAGAGAAAAACAAATAACAACAATAACAGAAACAGTAGACATCCATACAAGAGTAAATAGCGGAATACTGTTAAATAAACAACTGGAGCAGAAATATATATAAATGATGCATGACACACATATGTCTAGGAAATAGCCAAAAAATTCACAATGATAAACACAGTACTAAACCAAATTACAAAAGAAAAACAGATGAGCAACTCCTCAACATCGCAAGCCTCAGATTGGTCACATGCTCTCCAGCTCTAGTGCAATCAAGAGCCTGAAGTCGAAGGGTGTTTTCCCTTATCTATACCTGAAACAGTATAATCTTCTTGGGCCCAAAATAATGGCCCAAACAGGGTGTGAGACAGGGTCCCAGTAGGCAACCACCCAAAGATCTGTGCCTAACAGTCAGTGAAAATATGGCAGGTAAAGTACAATAAGCAGTAATAGTAAGCAGTAAATAGAATAATATACAACAGTAACAATCCACACCTTCTAGCATGTAATCTACAAACAAGAAATAGTCACTCAAGCAAGTAGAACAAAAACTTAACCTCTAGGTATTTCTCACATTCTAACCCTTAAGGTTCAACCTACAAGAACTAGAAACCCTCTGGGAAGCACACATAGTCTCGCCCCTCTGGTTCAGCTAAGGAATAGACTCTCTGAGAAAGCACTCACAGTAAATTCCCCCTATAGTCTCTTATCATTCTAAAGGCTCTTTATGGAAGCACTCAACGTCAATTCCCCCTGTGTCCTACGTCGAGGAACTACAGACTCTCTGAGGAAGCACTCAACGTCAATTCCCCTTGTGGTCTCACATCGTAATTAAAAACACTCTAGAAAAGGCCTTACGTCCATTCTTTCTATGGTCCACTAAACTAGGATCTCGTAGCCCTGTGTAAAACAAAACATTCATAGAGCACGTATCGTTCCTAGTAAACCTCAAAAAATACTTGACTATCATTCATATGCACAACAGCAATATAGTGCAACAGTTCCACTATCCTACAACAAGTCATGGAAACTGGAAAAATTCCCAACAAGAAAACAAGCATGGAAAAAAATCCAAAGTATAGCACAATTACCCTATTCACAAGCAATGACCTCTACACAGGTATACCAGAAAAGCATACAAACAACAAGGGAAAAATAGGAAACATACAATACCCCGTTCAAGGGTATTGGTGAAATTTGCACAAAATTTTCACAGACTTCTTATGGAATGGAACAAACCACCTAGGAGAATGATATATGTGAACCAAGATGATTAATTCTTCTTAGAATGTTGAGGATCTGAGAAAACATCAAAATCACTCAACCCACGATACCTTGAGAAAGAGGAGAATTTGGAAAATAAAGATCTAGGAGAAGGAAGAACTCACCACTGTGGTTCCAACACAATCGAAAGCGGCTAAAACGAAGATCAGATGGAGGCTTAGGAATCTAGAGAAGAATCGTGGCCATACGGGTTGCTCTCCGATGAAGAACCGAAAGAAGGGGTGTGTTCTGTCCATCAGGCATGAACCCGGTGCGTTTAATAAAAAAAAGTACATGGAGTGTACTTCTGGGGTACACGGCATGTAATTTGTTTTTCCATACTCCGCTTTAAGCGGCCACCACATCGCCTCTACACACCGTGTGTATGGCCCAGACATGGCCAGCACACGGCTTCAAGTGGCAAGGGAGTACATGGTGTGTACTTAGAAAGTACACGGCCTGTACTTCAAAATTTTCTTGAAAACCCATTTTTCTCAAAAACACCAGAAAAAGGAAATACATACCTGAAAAGAAGATATGGGTTCTTATGAACTTCCCCCCTTAAAGAAATTTGTCACCAAATTTCTCTATCGAGGCGTAGAAGAAGAAACCTCGAATAGATCCGACCAATGTGATCATACATCGACCTTCCTTTCCCAAGTCTCATCATGTACTCGTCCGTGCTGCCACATCACCCATACTAGAGGAACAGACCGCCCATGGAGAACCATTGTACTACGATCAACAATCCGGATAGGATGCTCCTCAAATGATGCATCCTCTTCGAGCTCAATCTCCTCAGGCTGAAAGACATGAGACGGGTCTGAAAAGTAATGTCGAAGCTGGGAGATATAGAAGATGTCGTGCATGGATCGATACCTCTAAGGTAACAGCAACTGATAGGCGACCGGCCAAACTCTCTCCAATACCTCCAACGGACCGACGTACCGCAGTGAAAGATTACCCTGTCTCTGAATCCTTTTGTGTCCCAACCTAGGTGCGACACATAGGAAAACATGATCCCTGACCTCGAACTCCAGTGGTCGTCTCCGCTGATCAGCATAAGATTTCAATCAAGACTGTGATGTATACATCCTCTTCCAAATCAAATCTATCTTCTCAGAGGTCTCCTGAACAAGGGGAGGTCCCAAAAAAGCTGCATCTCTTGTCTCCAGCCAGCATAAGGGTGATCGGCATGGCCTACCGTACAAAGCCTCATAGGGTTTCATTTGAATAGTCAACTGAAAACTTTTGTTGTAGGCTAACTCCACCAGTGGAATATGCTCCTCCCAAGAACCACCAAAGTCTTGAATGCAAGCTTGGAGCATATCATCAAGCACCTAGATCGTACGCTCGGACTGGCCATCAGTCTGGGGATGGTATGATGTACTCAAAAGTACATGTGTACCCAAGGCCTTCTGAAGTCCCTGCCAGAACCAAGAAGTAAATCGCACATCCCTAAATAAAAAAATGGTGTGTGGAAATCCATGCAGACATACAATTTTTTTGATGTATAGCCATCCCAGATCATCAACACTAAAGGTCTTCTTCATCGGTAAGAAGTGAGAAACCTTAATAAGCCTATCGACGACAACCCAAACAACATCGTTACCTCGGGACGACCTTGTAAATCCGGTCATGAAGTCCATCGCGACATCGTTGGGTAACTACTGTAAAAGGCATGTTGGTCGCTGATGCTCCGCCTTCACCTGCTGACAAGTAGAACACTGCAAGATGAAACCAGCGGCATCCCTCTTCATACTTGTCCACCAGTACTAGCAATGAAGATCCCAATACATCTTGGTGATGCCAGGATGAACTGCCCAAACTGTGGAATGAAAATCCTGCATCAGCTCCTCGCGTATGTCTGCTGGCACCCATACGCATCCCTGGAAACAAAAGATCTCATCCTTTCCCACTTCCCATCCAGGAAGAGGGTCCTCTTCTGACACACTCTTCCGCAGGACTAAGCCTTCTGAGTCTGATAGCTACCTCATTTGTACCCGATCAAGAAGCATAGAGGTAACAGGTATAGAAGATAGGTAAGTTTGTCCCTATCTATTGTGAACCTTCAGATGCATCTCAGAGAATAGATACATAATTTTCCACTCACTGTTGTCCTCATGAATTGCCTGAATCTAACGCGCAACTGATGATAACCGGACCCCAAATCAATCTTCGAGAACATGCGGGCTCCTCGAAGCTGGCCAAAGAGATCATCAATACTTGGCAAGGGATATCAGTTCCTGACCATCAACGGGTTCATCTTCCGATAATCCACATAGAGGCTAAGGGTACCGTCTGCATTTTTCTCAAACAGGATAGGCGAACCCCAAGGAGAAGTACTGGGTTGGATGAAACCCTTTTCTTGCAACTCCTCCAACTACTTCTTGATCTCTTGAAGCTCAGGTGTAGACATCCTATAAGGATGAATGGACATCGGTGTCGCTCCTAGAATGAGCTCAATAGATAAGTCTACCTCACGCTCTAGAGGCAATCTTGAAAAGTCCTCTGGAAAGACATCTCTGAAATGATCCACCACTGGAGGAAAGTCCAACTGTGAAATCCCATGATCATCCATATCTGGAGTCTGATCACTTCCTGACAAATGACCTACGACCAGAGGAAGTCTAAGAGGAATATCTCTGAAAGATAAAAATCATACATTAGATTAGGAAAACAAGGATAGAGAAAAAAGTAGTATAAAACGAAAATAGGAGAAGGAAACACTCAATATTTACAAAACATGACTACACAGCATGTATAAAGCCTACACGGTGTGTGCTTAACTCCACTCCCCTACCTGTGTCTCCTTTCATAGCTAACCCACACGGTCTTCTTAAACTGAGACTACATAGCGTGTTCCTAGTGGACATGGCATGTAGTAGAAAAGGTTTCAATGACTCATGTTGTTAGTTACACGGCCAACTACACGACTGAGACTACACGGTGTTTTCTAAACAAACATGGCATGTACTTAAAGATTTTCTCAAATCGTGATGTTGGTGGCACGGACAAGTACACGGGTGACCGTTACACGGCATGTTCCGAACAACCACGGTGTGTAGAAGAGAAGATAACACTGACCCATGTGGTTCATGACATGGCCGGGTACTGAGGACAAGGATACACGGCGTGTTCATACAAAACACAGTGTGTATGACACGAGATTCCCCGACCAGTGTTGTTAGTTACACGACTGGGTAAATGCTCACTACTACACGGCGTGTACCTACCATACACGGCGTGTTCCGGGAGTTTTTTCACAACCCGTGTTTCTGATCACAAAGTTAGTGACATGGTTTAAAACTACACGGCATGTATATATAGAGTACACAACGTGTATTCTGGGTTTTTCTGGGAAGTAGCTCTGAAACTACACTGAATCCCAGAAAACACTGAAAAACAAGCATGAAGGTGCCAAATTATGATTCGTGAGAGCCCATACTCCCCCACGAATCAAATCTTGGCATCCAATACAACCATAAATAAGGAAAAACCCAGTCAATGATTCACCAATTTCTGATTTAAGAGGGACTATAACACCTCAAGAAACAAAAATTGGCTTTCATTTACACAAGGTACAAAACAAACAACCTTTATATCAATCTAAAGTGATTCTATCAAGCATATATCACAAAATCATGCATAATCTACACAAAGTCTATCACAACAACATGCTATTGCTAATGCACCCTAGATGGCGTGTTAAAAATTCATGGAATGTGATTTCTAACAAGTGCCTATATGATGCATGAGATGGAATACCCTCATCTCATCGGGTTCTGACAGAAATAGAACCAGAATAGTAACAACAGTAATAACACAAAGCATGTGAATCACTCTAGGTGAAATCAGACCAACTGTAACATAGAAAAACCGGAAAACAGTAATAAGAGAGATAGATTGGCTTTTCCCTATACACGGGTTAGATACTCCCGAGAACAGCTTAATACCAAGTACCAAATCCGTCATATACCTGGATAAGGGCCCCAAACAGTAAATCAAGAGAAAATAACCCCTCTGATACCACTCTGTAACGTCCGGGTTTCAGAAGCCACAAAGATACGCCCCGTACCTGGTTGGTCACATGGCCTCAAGCACATTTCCCAAAATGCTAAAGGCTGCCGACTAGCAGTGAGGGCCTTGGGTGTGATGGTGGAGAAACTATGCCCTCATTGGCAGAGTACACAGTGGAACAGAAAAACAAATAAAAAAATAACAGAAACAGTAGACATCTATACAAGAGTAAACAGCGGAAGACTGATAAATAAACAACTGGAGAAGAAATATATGTAAATGATGCATGATACACATATTTCTAAGAAATATCTAGACAAGTCACAATGCTAAACACAATACTAAACCAAAGTACAAAAGAAAAACTGAGGAGCAACTCCTCAGCATCGCAAGCCTCGGCTTGGTCCCATGCTCTCTAGATCCAGTGCAATCAAGAGCCTGAAGTCGAAGGGCGCTTTCCCTTATCTATACCTGCAATAGTATAATCTCCATGGGGCCAGAAGAATGGCCTAAACAGGGTATGAGACAATGTCCCAGTAGGAAACCACCCAAATATCTATGCCTAACAGTCAGTGAATATATGGCAGGTAAAGTACAATAAGCAGTAATAGTAAGCATTAAACAAAATAATACACAGCAGTAACAAGCCACAGCTTCTAGCATATAATCTACAAACAAGAAAAATCCACTCAAGAAAGTAGAACAAAAAGGTAACCTATGGGTAGTTCTCACAGTCTAACCCCTAAGGTTCAACCTACAAGTACTAGAAACCCTCTGGGAAGCACACACAGTCTCACCCCTCTAGTTCTCCTAAGGAATAGACTCTCTAAGGAATCACTCACCATAAATTCCCCCTATAGTCTCGTATCGTGCTAAAGGCTCTCTAGGGAAGCACTCAACGTCAATTCCCCTTGTGGCCCCCATCGAGAAACTACAGACTCTCTGAGGAAGCACTCAACGTCAATTCCCCCTGGGGTATCGCATCATAATTAAAGACACTCTAGAGAATCCCTTACATACATTCTCTCTATGGTCCACTACACTAGGTTCTCGCAACCCTGTGTAAAAAAAACATGCATAGCACGAGTATCAATCTTAGTAAACTTCAAGAACTACTTGACTATCATTCTAATGCACAACAGTAACACAGTACAATAGTTCCACTATCCCGCAACAAGGCATGGAAATTGGAAAAATTCCCAACAAGAAAACAAGCATGGAAAAACATCCAGATTACAACACAATTACCTTATTCACAAGCAATGACCTCTACATAGGAATACCAACAAAGAAAGAAAACAACAATGGAAAAACAGGAAACACGCAATACCTCGTTCTAGGGTATTGGTGAAATTTGCACAATATATTCACAGACTTCCTACAGAATGGCACAAACCACCTATCTTGATGCTAGGAGAACGATATACGTGAACCAAAATGATTGATTCTTCTTAGAACATTGAGGATCTGAGAAAAAGTCCAAAACTCTCAACCAACGATACCTTGAGAAAGAAGAGAAATTGGAAAATGAATCTCTAGGAGAAGGAAAAACTCACTACTGCGGTTACAATGCAATTGACGACGATTGAAACGGAGATCAGATGGAGGCTCGGGAATCCAGAGAAGAATCGCGGTCGTACGGGTCACTCTCGGATGAAGAAGCTGAAGAAGGGGTTTGTTATTTCTGTCAGGCGCGACCCTGGTGCATTTAATGAAAAAATAAGTACACGGCGTGTACTTCTGGGGTACAGCACGTGTAATCGGTTATTTCTGTACTCCTCTTTAAGCAGCCACCACATTGCCTCTACACACTGTGTGTGTGGCCAAGACATGGCTAGCACACAGATTTGAGTGGAAAGGGAGTACATGTCATGTACTCAAAAAGTACATGGTGTGTACTTCAAATATTTCCAGAAAACCCATTTTTCTCAAAAACTCTAGAAAAATGAATGAAATACCTGAAAAGAAGATACTGGTTCTTAGAGAAAGCATGTAGACAATACCTCGGGACAACTTTTAGCCACTATGCATGAATGCCCCATCAAAAACAGCTGATTCCACCATGATAAGGTCGAATCAAAATTGAAACCCTAAAAATCATCCAAATAAGAATGAAAAAAATATCATGGAGAAAGAAGAGATCTAGTTAATGTATAGGGTTAACCTTACCAAGAGGATTTTGTAGAATCATATGGTGCTTGGATCCTAAAAGAATAGAGGTCCAAAGAGCTCCCAAAAATAAAAAAGTCACAAGAGAAAAGTTGAGGGGGAGATATGAGGAATATCTCAGGTGATCCCCCTATTTTAAAATACTATACACACTGTATGGGTTCTATTTATGGTTTCAATCCAGAATCTACACTGTGAAAATTGGATCCAACACTGAAAAACCAACCAGACCAAATTATTCACAGCATGACACATGTTGCCACAACCTGAATGCCTCCCTATAGATCCCAATTAGTTTTAGGTCACTTTTGATCTACCCAAACTCACTTACAATCTATCTTGATAACTGTATGTACACATAATTAATCTAAAAATGTATTTTAAGGTATTCATACCCTTTTAACCCGAGTCCAAGGTCTATTTCTCAAAATTAATGGTCCACCATATAAAAAATCCAAAAACATAATAACCCAAAATCCGTAGAGTGATAGAATTGGGTATTGAGACCGGTATAATGGATGTAATTTCTATTAGGAGTTTATAGTTAACCTTACATCGATAAAGGATCTTAGGTTGATTTGGGATATGAAATTTTATTTATTTATCCCAAAAATTGATATGGTATCTAAAGAGAGATCCAATCCATGCCCAAAATCATATCAAATTAACTAGAGGAAGAATAAAAAGAGTTTTATAAAGACCATTTCCAAAAAAAATAGAAGGATAAGAGTATTCGACTTGAGATTGGATCATTAGACCATTGTGAGTTTTCACTGACAATTCAGCAGCTATCCATTGGGGTGTTGATTTAATGATCTTAGAAAAATTTTCATATTTGAATGAGTTGGTAGGTCTAAGATAAAAAATGTTATAGGGTGGAAGGTTAGTGTATATAACATTACTTTGTTTCCATGGCCCACTTTAGATGTTTTGATTGTATAGGCTTTCTGTCACTCCCTTGGATTAGAAGGTTGCTGATTTCAGTTGACATCATCCACACATGGTTTGGGGCACTTGTTGTCAGAATTTCAAAAATCCTTAAAATTAAAGCAATACAGTTTGTGTGGAACATTATATTGATATTTCCCTAAATCCTTTTCATTGGTTAACTGCGTAAAATCTCTTTGACATTCTTGTGCTCAGTGACCTTCTCTTCTATATTTAAATAATCTACCTATTATTTAGAGATAGTTCTCAAGGTTATTTTCTCCAACTTTTTGACATATATGAAAATGAATCTTTTTCCCTACATGGTTTTTATGATATGAAATTTCCTAGAACTCTATTTTTATCTTATTTTCCTCAAAACCATGATAATAAAGCGATTTTACCATTTCTATTTCCACATTGATATAAAATCAAACAATTTCTTCCTAGCTACCAAAGTCCCGTATAACATATTCCTTCTAGAGACGTAGTTTTGTAAGACTAAATAAAATATTTACATTTCATTAAATGTAATTGATAAAAACCTAAATTATACATGAATTTACTTTTTAGTAATCCTTATAGGTACTAATGGATTTATCCATCATTATTTTCACCTCCAAGAATTGTCTCTCAATTGTAGTATAAAGATCTGAAGTAAATTTATTTTTGAAAAATATATTATTAAACTTCTCCCATTCCAATGAGTTTATATTTTACTCTTTACTATTATTCTTAATTATAGTCCATCATTTATTAGTCTCACCTTACAAATAATGAAAATATAAATCAACCATTTCATGCTCCATGTATTGGTAAATGAAAAATATGTGTGTTTTTTTATTGATCGATTGTTTGGAAATTAATGGATATGAAGACCCACTAAAGGATGGTGGATGTTTCTACATTAATTACTCAATGAATAATTTTTACTTAGTGTGTTTGAGATTTTGATTTCATTAATATTATTATTGATAACTTGATATAGTTTACTGAGAGTTGTCAAGATATTTTTCACCCTAGTTCCTATTATTTTTTTATCTCCTTGGGATAGCCATTGCACTACCCATAAAATTCATCTTAAATTTGATTACTCTTGGTTCCATGCATTAACTAAAACCAAAAATGGTTAATATGGGTTTCAAATAGTAATAATCAGAATCAAAAATCATAATATAAGGAAAATATATCCTAATATTTCGAAAATTATGAAAGTTTAATTTCAACCTATGACATTTTATGTTAATACTAAAACTTTTTTGGTTCACATAGGTTATTTTGAGTTCCGTCCTCTTATCCTTCATGATCTAATCACCAAAAATAACTGAACTTCTCTTTAATAAAAATTGGTGTTGGATTTGGTGACCTAGAATGACCTTAACCTGTATTCATTGTTTTGAATATTAATAAACTTTTTACCACATAATTATTGTTCTTCTACATGACATGGTATGTGATAATTTCATAAGAGTATCTTTCACACTAAAAGTCCATAGCAGTTCCCCACTATGATGAGAGCCCTAAATTTACATGACATTATTCAAAAATATGTGTTCTATATCTAGATGAAATCATTCAGGAACATAAATGACTCATCATTTTTAGGGGTGTATAATCATAGGAAATTGAGGCACCTTTTCATGGTGTAAGCCCTTAGAATCTTCTTAGAGGATAACCATAGACTTTAGGCTGCTTCACCTAATTCCTCTGAGAAATAGGCCTTGAGGGGAACATACTAGGTGTATCCAGAATGTATGTTAAATAATATATTATTATTAATTATTTTACAAGTTGTATAAATATTATTCCCAAACATAGTTTTATAATTATTTATGTTTTCTTGATCACATATATTCTATCAGAGATTATTCTAGAGAATATTACATGAGAAAAATATTTAATAAATATTTATTTTCTATTTATTGAATATAATATTTATTTAGTTTTTGTTGAATTATAAATTGATATTTATTTATTAAATGAATAGTCATTATTAAAGTCTATATAAATAAAGTGGATAAATGGAAATCCAAGTATATAAGTTTTGTGATAAATAAAATAAATTGAATATTATTTGATTAAAAAAATTAATTTTTAATTCCTGAGTTTTGTGCATATAGAGAAATAATAATAGTATTATCATTATTATAGACATGGTGTTATACATGGATTAAAAAAATAAAGAGAAATTTTATAATTATTAATTTCTAACCTAGAGTTATATAAACCCCATTATAAATTTTTTCAAGAGAGTGTGTTCATTAGTTTTGTTGTGCACAGTGAATCTAGAGAATCATCTTCAAACCCTAGAGAGAACCCTTCTCTAAGAATGCTCGAAGAACAGAGAGTGATATTCATCCACCATTCATCTCAATCATAGAGATATTAAAAAGAATCCTTTGGAAGCAATTCTCGAGGTGATCAAAGATGAAAAATGAAATCATCCGGATCTACTACACTAGAATCGGAAGATTCCTATGGCGAAGTTTGGAGATTTTTGGAACACATGTGGATCATCTCTAGAGGAAATATATCATTCATTCCTATAATGAAACGATGGTACCACATAGATCTGCTATCAGATACATCAACTATAAACTAATTTTTCACAAGAAAATTATTTATTTTCTAAAATTAATTCTAAATAATATGTGATTATATCATGCTTGGTTCCAGAATTTAACCTATTTTCTATTTTCTTTGATTCATTTCCATTGATCACTATTTTCATCATCGTGTAAATCTCATATTGATCATAGATCATGAAAAAAATCAATATTTGGAAATAGAAATAACATTTTACTATTATGCCGAGAACCCTGAAAGGGTATCAGAGAGGTCAGATGAATATTTAAAATTATTTAAATATCTTTAATTTATTTATGAATAAGTAATTGGTTTTCAAATCTAGTTTAATCATTCTAAAATCTGAAATTTGATATCTGTTTCTTCCTCTAGTTTAATTAAAAATATAATCATATCATTTAATTATAGAAACAAAATAAAGTTAAAGACCTCATCTGGGGGTGCTGAGGAATATATTAGGATAACATAAGAGTACACACCACGTAACTAAGACGTACACGTTGTGTACTAGTGTTAAATTCACCAAGCATTTATTCAGAATTGATTTAACACATGTAAATTTGTAACAAGTGGTTCATTTAATTATACATAATGCATTAAATAGAGTGTCCCAGTACACATTTATCTAAATTACATGATTTTTAACTTCCATTCATGGCATGCAGACAGACGGGACATGTATCTTCTTACAAGGACTACCAGACCAGTGATAGTGTAACTCATAGGACAAAAACCATGTAGCATGTGTACATAATGTGTACTCCAATTTTTTTATGGAGTGATTTACACATTGAGTCACTAGGTGTGTGCCTGGGATAAATGGTGAGAATAGTACATGTTGTGATGTTGGCTTTCACATTCCATGTAATTTTACCAAATTAAACAGAATAAACAATTAATTTATTATACTTTCAAAACCTTATCAACATGTTCTTGTATGTGTTCAATAAGTTTATATGATATGCTATGTGATGGGTCTTAAAAAATATATAAATGTTAAATTAATTTATATTTAAAGATTGGATCTTCATATCATGTATGATTCATATTAAAGTTATTACACTCCTAACACTGAAGTATAAATGTGACAGAAAAATCATGTAATCCATGAAATCATTATGTTGGTATTATAATTCATGAAAGTATATAATAAGTCATGTATTCCATATATATCAATATTAAACATTATATGAGTATAATAGATGTTTGGAAGTTTGGATCGGTACTCATCATGTTTCTTCCAAGGTAATTTTTTTACAGAGTTAATTTTTTATAAAAAACAATTTGTTTAAAATTATGAGGGAGTGGAATATAAATGAAATTAGGATAATAATTAAGTCAAAATAATTGATTATTAAAGTATATAAAAAATTTATCTGAGTGTGACTTATCTTAAATAAGAATCATTAGAATTGAATGATTATTTTATTAAATGTATAATTTGTTGCATACATTTGGATGAACATGATATTAGACCAGACCATTGTTTGTGATTGGTTTCTTTTAATTTATTAATAAATTAAATTATGGGAATGTTTGAAAACTCTCCTATTATTATGCAAGGGGTGACTTCTCATGGTTTCATTAATATAAACCCCTTCACCTCACCTGTGTGTGAGTGAAATCGTATGTAAAAGATTGAGCTCCTATGTTAGTGGAGGAAGTTCAATTTAGGATCTGAGGAGAAATGAATCTTAGAGAGATACATAGGTTGACATGTGGAATTATATAACAAGAACCATAATTGGTTCAAGGTATTTTTACACTAGGTTGTTGATAAGTCTATAATCTTATATATAAATAAACCATTAAAAAATATCATGATCATGCCACATTATTATTTTACTTCTTTTAAGTTTCATGTTTATTTCATTGTGGATTATTTTCCTTGATCACATGAATTAAAGAAATTATCAAGCATAAAAGATAGAAAAAAAATGTCTTCTACATAAATTTTCATGACCCAACCCATTAGGTTTTGACCCATGACTACAAAAGCCTTCCCACAGTAACCGAGGGGCTAGTGACCAGGGTCGAGTAGGCATATCCCACAAATGGGAGGCATTGGCCTTAAGTACCCATACACAAGACACATCTCCAAGCCTATAAAATTCTAAAATATAAAACAACTTAAATCAATGTATGCGTAAATCTATAATCCCACAACTAGAGTATTATAGTAATGTATTGAAAGAAAAAAGTGGTCAAATACACTCCCAACCAAAAACTATTAAGAGTCAAACCTACTCCAAGGGTGACGACTACGATCCAATGAAATCTCTCAAAAAACATATCATTATCTATAGATCAGGATATGGTCTTCTTGATCTATGTACTCCTAGGACACCGTTAAAAGGGTTGTCATCTGTATAGGACACAACACATGTGGGCTAGATCCCATAAAAGTTTGAGTACAATAATACCTAGTAGGATTTCCTTAAAAAACTAAACACAAAGAATCAAATATAGTGATATCAATACAAGGATATAAAATAAATGTATAAAGTAAAACATCTATATATACCTAGGAAGGACACTACTCCATGAGTCAACCTCAACCAACTATCATCCACAGCATTATTCTTGAAGAAATAATCGTTCAAGGAGAACCCACTCCTCGAGAAATGCCATCACAAGAGTCCCTCATCCAAGAGGTGAATATTAATTGGGCCCACCCAAAAAAATCTAATCATCTCAAAATACCTTGATACTCAAATAGTGGGTCACACCCCAAACCATTGGGGGACACTAGGAACCCGAAATGGATCAACCTTATATATAGGTGGTTATGAAAAAAAGATACCATGAACCCTACTGATACAACCTGCGAGACGGAGAATCAATTCCTTACTCAAGGAGGTCATGCTAATTCCTCAAACCCCACATAAGGTATAAAGATGATTGAGGGTCTCAATCCAGTCTCATGGAGTGACTCCAAAAACTCTCTCTTGGATTAATCCTCTAGAGGAGATCACAATATTTATATTTATATTTAATGATGCACTATAACCTTGAAGGAAAGGAACAATGGGAAAACCAATCAACCAAAACTGGTCTAAATTGAAGAGAGGAAGAGATCTAAGCAGTCAGTAAGGGAGTACAAGGTGTGTATGTAGAGTACATTATATTATTTTCACAACCAGGATATTCTGGTTTGGTGCTTCCCCCATGGTACATAAACCTCAACATAAATGGTGTGTGAGTTCCACACATGGTAGGTAGAGTTCTCACGACAACATTCCCATGTCACTAGGTTGTGGTCATGTATAGCTAGTCATATTGTGTACCCGAGGGAGATTCTGTGTCCAAGTACATGGAATGTACATTCCCATGTACTCCTAGTTGTGTCCATGTACCCTCTGAGGTACACTTTGATCTGTCATAGATGGGTCACATCACTTGTCAAAATGTCAAATGTTGTGTGATATTTAACTCCAACCAAAACACTAGCATCAAAGCCAAGGGGTCCCACGTGGGGTGTAACATGAAAATATAAACCATGTAGATCGAGATTCTCTAGATGAATCAAGATATTACTCTACATCATACCATGAAAATACATATCTTCCACCCTAACCATAACAAATGGATAGGAGTTCTCTCAACCTAAACATTTCCTGCACACTAGATTCTGACCCCTTATTTTCTTAAAAAATAATTTATTGGGCCAAACCATTACCACACATCAAAAATTAAGAAAAAATGAACTATAAATATATTTGATCCAATTTTGATCATCCACCACCATCATTGCTCCTTAATATCACCCTCGATTGTGAATCCCAACCTTGGTATCAATCTATTGCACTGAATAATGGTCGTTAAACGATTGAATACCAAGTATTAGTCGAACCATTGGCCAAAACAAAATTGTCTCTAATGAACGTTTGATGATTGAGTAAGAGAAATCCAAAACCCATAAAATGTGAGGAATTAACCTCATCCTTTTTTCACTTTTCCAAGATCCATTGTTGAAGAATTGACAAACGAATATGGATAGATAAACAATGAACAGTAATCCATCAATTTAAATCAATCAACGATGCATGTATCTATATTATTCTTGGAATAGATTCATATTAATCAGGGATAAAAGAATGGTATTTAAAACAAAAATCAACATCCCACCTCAACTTTGATTTATCGCTGATGAAGAATAATGTACCATCATTTCCATTCATCAGATCCTTGAATATCGATGCCCACAAATCATCAAACTATGATATGGATATTTTTTGCCGCTGGAATATTTTCAAATGGATATCCAATGCTCATATATATATCTAGGTTTTAGTAACTGAAACTATGAATCCACTATAACTATACATTTATAAAAGAGGTTGGGTCACAACGTCGATGAATAAAATAAAATTATTTTTTAAAATTATTTTATTTATTTTATCCAGTGATGACTTTATCAGAAATTTCCCCCACTGACAATGGTTATTTCATACCTAAGATAAAACCCAAGTTATAATCTTAATGGTTCCATCAATTTTCTCATCTGAGCCCCCATTTGGGATTTAATCCACTTTTCTAAGAAAACATTGTCTCTGTGTTATTAATATATAGAATATATTTCAAATATTTATTCCGGTCACATTGGGATTTGAAATTACATATTGTCTCAGTGATTAGTCTAGAAATAATCCATATAATATAAAAAATAATACATGGAAAATATGAGTCATTAAATTCGCCTCACATTTGGGATTTCCATCACAAAAATAGAAAAACCTTCTAAAAATACGTGGGTATTGGGCTAGCATCTGGTCTCCCACTCACAGTCTATCTCCTGAAGACTCTCATGTTTCCACTAGAAACACACTAGGAGAATCGATCACCCCTGAAGTATAATATACTTTCAATCTCCAATCTCCATTGGGTACTCAGCAAAGGTATATCCATCCATGATGTTCGTCTCTACCTAGTCGATAACATGTGATTGGCCATTCACATTTCCCTTATATAATGACCTATATTTTTCATAAATTGTTATTACTTCAATGTTGAAGAATATTCATTGAAACATATAACAAATACATTATAGGACCATATAGGTATAGGGTATTTAAAAATAGGGAAACGTAAACAACTGGTTCATAAGACATCTTCATTGTCTCCTGCTTATTTCTTCATAACTAGACCCCTATTTGACATATCTTAATTAATATCCTTTTTCAGGTCCTAGGGAAAAGAAACATATCAAAGGGTGATCTCAGATGCTTAGTAAAGGTAAAAAATGGACATATCAGTCATATCATAATTATAATACATAAGAACATAACATTTGAAAATCATATCTTGCATACAAAATATTGTGATATCATGCCATGGGGTAAATCATGAATGTTTATAAGAATCAATAAACGTAACGCCAAAAGTCATAACATAAGACATGATTTTTTTTGGAATATACATAATAATATAAAATAATTTCATATTATTCAAGGCTCATTTCCAAGACCGTTATAGTAGACAACGTATGTTACTGAACCAAGTTCACTCCTCGTTCCAACCTTGTATTACTGAACCGAGATCATTTCCCATTCTAGCCATGTCTATATCATGAGAAATAAATATTTACCCAATTCATGAGTTTTATATATTTCCAAACCATCTCATAATTAAATCATTAATATGTTTTCCATAATAACAAAAATTATTCAACTTAACCCAAGGAATAAAATGGGTTTCTTTAAACATCATTCCACCATAACAAAATCTATGTAAAACAAATGGATTTCATAAATAGTACTCCATCATAAACATAAATAAATAATAGGAAAAAAAGGAAATTATACTTAAAACATAATCCTATAAAATAAATCCATCTTATCTGGAAATTTTTTTTGATATGACACTTGAAATTAATTCTTGAGGAAAATATCCTCTTTTCTTCAAAAACATTTTCTTTTCTCAAAATGCCATGTAATTTTAAAAGAAAAGAATTTATTTGAAAATAAAAATTAATTTATGAATAGTAATATTCATGGAAATAAGGTGTTATGAAAATGAAAAAATCCATTCATACCATATAATTTTAAAAAACATTCTCCTTGTACTTTTTCATTAAAATTAAAAAAGTACCATGTATCGAGTAACGATAAAATATTCCATTAATAATGTTTAATAAAAGATCACCTATGTGTAAAATTTACTTTAAAAAATTTTAGAATAATATAAATAGTGTTATATATTTAGGAAACAAGGATGTGAATGATAAATATACCCTAGTAAATACTTATGTATAGACAATCTTGGATAATAATGAGATTTTGAAATTATCTCTTACCTTAGATATGATATGCTTCATTTGTATCCAAACATACTTTATAATTATTTAAATAATTTCATTGGAATATTTTAGAATCATAGTCAATTTATGTTATCATGTATGATCATATTATCATCTGTTTGTTAATAACATTTCATCATTACTTCTTATTCTAGTATTAACTACTTCATTTTCTTATGCATGTTTTGTTTAATAAGTTTTGGTTATCGTTCATAGGTCATATTTATATCATTCAAAAATGATATTAAAATAATATATAACATATTTATGTATAATATACATTTATATAATCACACTTTAATGAAGATCATATAGAATGAATCACACCCCATCATGGAGATGGTAGGTCGTACGTATGCATGAGCGACATATCATTCCCATAATTAGAGAATTGTATTGAAGTAAATGGGTTATAATATTTCAGAATATATATAATTTTATAATAATCATATAGAGTAATTATTTCCATAATTATACCCATCCATGTATGGTGGTGGTGAAAAAAAAAATTCACCACGGCGTGGAGACGGTAAGTCCTACGTACGCACACGTGGTGATTTAATTTTTCATAAGATAGATACAAGGAGGAATATGGTTGTTTAATAATTATAATAACATCTCAGTATATAATTGATACTGTAGTTATTAATTTATAATGAAACAACTCATGAAGAGGAGGTAGGAGAAGAAATAATTTTAAAAGAATCAGTACAAGAGATTACCTCTTCTTTGACATGCTTCCTCTAAATCCCCTCTTAAATACCTCGAGTTGGTATTAAAAGATGAAAAGACCTCTATAATATAAATAGGGATGTTGATATGGTAAAATGGCAGGGTGTGGTCAATCTTGAAAGATCAAGGTGAAGTGAAGAGGTGAGGGAGGAGGTTCCCATTTATAATTTAGGTGATGGGTACTTTTGGGATATCCAAAAATATTAATTTAAAAAAAAATCAAACTATCACGACCCATCCCCGGGACCCGTGTCGTGACTACCCCAAACCCTCCTTCCATAGGCCAGGGGCTGGTGACTAGCACTAAAGGCATAAATCCTGATAAATGGGAAGGCATTGCCTTTATATAAGTAAAAAAACACCACAAAGTACGCAAGCTTTAGTAAACAATAAGTAAACTGAGTACAAAAGTAAGTGCTGAAATGTAAATGGGCCAGAATAATAACCCAACTGAAAGTATAGTACAACTAAAAAGAATGTACAGCAGCAGTGAAGTAAATCAGCAACCACCAAGTCATCCACTGGATATCCCACCTGAAGGGTGGGTAAAAATGGTCTCCTTAGCTCCTCGGGTCTAGTTGTCCACTCCGTGAACACCCCCCTAATATTCCACCTCCGGGTACCATCCCGCTCCACAAGCCTCAACCATGATCAGCGATGTCCGTCGCCTGCAACAGACACAACGTAGTGCGGGCATGACCCATGTAGGGGTGAGTATACAATACTCAGTAGGGACCCTCATACCCCCGAAGGTCTCCCAGAATTCATAAAGGATAAACCACAAAGGAATGATAAAAACCTGAAGTATTAACCAACTCTACTTAGGTATATGCCCATACATATACCTAAGTCTTCATTTCTAGTTCGGCTCCAACTCACGAGCCCAAGTACAACCCAGTCCACACTGGAAAACACAACCCAGTCCACACAGGAAAGCAAGTAAATAATATTGATGATAATGATTGAAAGTCAAGACTCAGCTCACACAGTTATACTACTCACGAAGAGGGGTGGAGATGATAGATGTAGCCTCTGAATCATCTCCCCTGCCAAACCCATGTAGGATCCAAGTACTTAAGTCATTGCTGTCAAACCCACATAGGATCCAAGAAGTGTAACCATCACTGTCGAACCCACGTAGGATCCAAGTACAGTCATCCTTGCTGTCAAACCCACGTAGGATCCATGTACAGTCGTCCTCACTGTCGAACCCACGTAGGATCTAAGTATAGTCGTAATAGTTGTTGCAGTTGCAGCCATCTCTAGGGTTCCCGCACATAGCATTCTCGATTCCGAGAGGGTTCGCTCCACGAGCCAAGAGGGTCGATGCATCAATTGTCATGAAGTCCAGATTTGATGTATCACAATGTTCTGTCTCATTAATAGAAACTCAACGTGACAGACAGTGCGTCAATCGGACGCCCGGTCTGAGAGATATTGGCTTTTCCGTCCTAGGGGCCTGGTAGGTTTTTTTAAGATAAAACCAACCCAATCGTAATCCATCTACATCCAAACCTCAAGTGGAGTAATCCAAAAGAACTTTCTATCTAATAGGAATCCAACGTAATTGACAGCACGTCAATCGGACGTATGGTCCTTAAGCTATGAGTGTTTCCGCTTTGAGGGCCCGGTTAGTTTCAAGTTCAAACCAACCCGCCCATACACAAACTTCATTGAAAACATGAGTTTAATATACTGAAACAACCGTCTCGATCTAATGATCCCTATGAAACTGAGGGTGCATCGATTGGAGGTCTATAGCCCAAGATATGGGTGTTTGAACGAACCTAGTCTGAAGATAGGGGGTTTGGGCAAGGTCCGACCCGGCCCAATACCCCTTGGGTCGACCCAACTTGGGTCTGGTTTCGGCCCAATTGGGCGCGGCCCGGCCCGGCGCGGGCCGCACGGCCCTACGCGGGCGGCCAGGCCCGGCACGGCCTGCGGCCCGGCTCAGAAGCCGGTCGCGGCTCCACTGTCGGCCGAGCAGGGTGCAAAAGGGGGGTGCCGCCCCCTTTTCTCCGAAATGGTGGCCCCCGGTGGGGTCTTCCCTAATTGAGCGCCGATGTCTGGCACAGCCAGCCGCACTTAAGAGTCCACCGCGGCCTTTGGCGGTGGCTCTTGTATGATCGGCGCGGTGCGACGGCGCCGCGCCCCTCCCCGCGGCGAGCTCTGGATGCGGCCCCTTCGGCCTCCCCGGTGCGGTGCGATGGTGCCGCTACCCGCTTCTGTATGTGGCCTCCTTCAGCCTCACCACCATGGCACGACGGTGCTACACACCATAGCCGCGGCCCACTCTGGTCGCGTTTCTCTTCGTTCTTGCGCAGTACAACGGCACCGCGTCGCCTTCACCACAAACATCAACGAAGGTCAACAAGGAAAAGAGGAGGATAAATCGGTCATGTTTGTGCAATATAATATCCTCCCGTTACGTCGATAACATTTGGCCAAAATAAACAAGATTCTTTAATGACATATCAAATAACAATTTTAATTCATTAAAATTGAACATAACCCCTACCTCAACAAGCGATGACGAACGTCGGCGTTGTAGTTGACGACGTCATGTGGTGAGGTTTCGTAGACATCAACAGAGATCTTCCAAGGAGGAAGTGGCATCTCATCTTTTTATCACATAGAGAACAAGTGTGTCGTCATTGGAGAATTCCTGCATCATTGTTTCATTCCTTTCCACGGAGGAGGAAAAGGAAGAAGGAACGGAGGTCGCCGAGTCGACGTTCTTCGTTCGAGAGTTGGCATTCATCATTGAAGATGAAGTTCTTCAAAACATAATAGATCTATCTCTCCCAAATTCTATCACACAACAAAACTAACCCACAAATAAAATAAGGCTCCTCTTATTTTGTTAAAACATGTCATGCATTCCAATTAAAAAATTTAAACACTCAATTCAATTAATTGATTAAGACTGTTGGCATGAATTAATGTGGGAGAGTTACATAAATAAAAGGTGGTTAAAAAGTTTAAAGGGGGGAGTTAAGGGGTTAGGGAAAGTGAAGATTTGGGGCTCGTGTGGACCCCACCTCACCTTTATCCTCTCAAGGGTGGTTAGAAACTTGTGGGTCCCACCCCAACTTCCCCATTTAGATTAAAACCACTTTAGAAAATGAAATAGAAATGGAACACAATTTCATTTTACATTTCATTTAGTCGATATTTTTTAACAACTCCTCCAGAGCAGACGTGTCTTCGGTAAAGGTCCTCGTAAGTAATTACCGGCACTGCGGTTCCATCGGTGTCGTCAGATTTCAATTCCGAGCACCAGTTCAAAAGATAGAAAAACCTGCTCGTTCGTTCACTGAAAGTAACCAAGATAAACCTCAGAAATTGATTCCAGGCACACCTGGCCTCAGAATCATGTGTCGTTAGAGACTACGTACTCGTAAAATCCAAACGCATTTAAGAAAAAAATTCCCTTGAAATTTATGGGTCTTTTCCTTACTCCCACCTTAGATTTTTACGTCCCCGTAAATCTACATCATAAACTAGGGAAACAAATGAGGGTATTGTGCATGCATCTGAGCCTCCCGCTCCCTTGTGATCTCCTAGAGGTTCCCATGCTGCCACCTGTTGTGAACTAGAGGAATTGACTGTCTATGTAGGACCCGCTCCTTTTGATCTTCAATCTCCACCGGGACCTCCGCAAATGTCTCCCCATCGTCGATGTCCAACTCCCCGTGGTCGATGATATGCATCAAGTCGTGCACGTATCTCCTCAGTTGAGATAGGTGGAAGACGCCGTGCACCCGGTGCAACTGAGGTGAAAGAGGCAGACGATAAACCACCTCACATATCCTATCGAGAACCTGGAATGGTCCGATGAAGCGTGGAGATAACTTGAAACCCTGGCCAAATCTTCGTAATCCACATCGAGGTGAGACCCATAAGAAACCGTTGTCGCCATTCTTGAACTCTAGTGGTATCTGCCTCCTATCAGCATAGGATTTCTGTCGGATCTGTGCAGTCCTCATCCATTCCTGGATGATCTAAACCTTCTCTGTTGTATCCTGGACCATCTCTGGTCCTACAAGTGCTGACTCCCTAGGGTCTGTCCAGCTCAGAGGTGATCTGCAAGGTCGGTTGTACAATCCCTCGTATGGTGCCATCCCAATCGTGGAGTGGTAGGTATTGTTGTATGCAAACTGCACCAAGGGTAGGTGATCCTCCCAACTGTGACCAAAGTTGATGACACATGCACGAGCATGTCCCCGAGTGTCAGAATGGTTCTCTCTGTCTGGCCATCTGTCTGAGGGTGAAAGGCAATGCTCAGGCATAGCTACGTCCAAAAAGCCTCCTACAACCACTTCCAAAGCCGAGAAGTAAAGCTAGCATCATGATCAGCGATGATAGATGATGGCACACCATGATGTCGTACGATCTCTTGAAAGTAGAGGCGTCCCAAACTCTCCACTTGCCCTGCTCTCTAATAGGTAAGAAGTGGGCCGACCTGGTGAGTTGGTCCATGATCACCTAGATGGAGTCGTGTCCCCTGAAAGTACGTGGAAGTCACATCACGAAATCCATAGATATCTCATCCCACTTCCACTCTGAGACCTCTAAGGATTGTACCAAGCCTGCTGGTACCTGGTGCTTCGCCTTCACCTGCTAGCAGTTTAGGCATCGTGAAACGAACTTTGCCACAGCCTTCTTCATACTCGGCCACCAGTGCTGTCGTCTGAGGTCCCGGTACATCTTCTCTACTCCAGGATATACCGCTAGATGGGAAGTGTGAAACTCCTTTAGAACCTCCTCTCGTAATGCAGCTGGTACCATGGTATGTCCCCTGAAATGGATGATGTGATATCCTCCTACAGAAAATCCTTCACGTGCCTGTCCTAAGGATATATGTGAATGTTGCGTCTCACTGTCAACGTCCTCATGTTGTGCCTCTCTGACCCACTAAAGTAATAGAGGAGTGACTGTGAGTGACTGTAGAAAGTCGGATCCATCTATATCCATGAAGGATATCTGCAACGTGGCTAGCTGCTTCATCGCCTCTCCAAGAAGTTGAATGCCCGACCTCTTACTGAGAGCATCAGCTACTACGTTCCCCTTCCCATGAGTATATACTATCTTAAAATCATAGTCCTGGAGGAACTCAAGACATCACCGTTGTCTCAGGTTCAGGTCCCTCTACGATAAGATGTACCTGAGATTCTGGTGGTCAGAGTGGACTGTAAAGCGCTCGCCCATCAGATAGTGCAGCCACATCTTCAAGGCGAAGACCACTTCTGCTAACTCCAAGTCATGGGTAGCGTAGTTCTACTCGTGTTGCCTCAACTTTAGTGAACAATAGAAGATCACTTCCCACTCATGCATTAGGACATATCCGAGTCCGGTCCCTGATGCATCATAGTAAACTACGTGCCCTACTCCCTCCTATGGTAACCTCAAGATGGGTGCACTAGTCAATCTCTATCTCAGCTCATGGAATATTTACTGACATCTATATGACCACACAAAGGATTCCCCCTTCTTCCTCAAAGCTGAAAGCGATGTTTCAACTCTATAGAAGTCTGGCACAAATCTCTGATAGTACCCAGCCAGTCCTAGGAAACACCACACCTCTGTCACGCTCTTGGGTTGCTCCCGAGCTAGTATTGCCTTAATCTTCGCAAGATCCACCACAACTCCCTCCTCAGAGATGACGTGCCCCAAGAAGTGTACCTACCAAATCCAGAACTGACACTTCGAGAGCTTACCATAAAGTTGGTTCTCTCAGAGTGTATCCAGTACAACCCGCAAGTGGTAGGCATGCTCCTTCTCAGAAGTCGAGTAAATCAGTACATCGTCGATGAAGACTATGACAAATTGATCTATATAAGTCTGGAAGATCCTATTCATGAGACTTATGAACACTGCTGGAGCATTGGTTACATCGAAAGGCATAACCAAGAACTCATAGTGGCCATACTGACACCAGAAGGCCATCTTCTATACATCCTCGTCTCGAACTCTGAGCTGATGATAGCCTAACCTGAGGTCTACCTTCGAGAACCAGTGTGCTCCCTTGAGCTGATCGAAGAGGTCATCAATCCTTGGAAGTAGATACTTTTTCTTCACAGTCACCATATTCAGGAGATGGTAGTCAACACATAGTCACAAGCCCCCGTCCACCTTCTTGGCGAACAAAAATGGGGAAGTCCAAGGTGAAACACTGGGTCGGATAAATCCTTTTCCCTGAAAGTCCTCTAGTTGTACCTGCAGCTCCCAATGCTCAGCAAGAGCCATCTAATATATTGGATTAGATATAGGGGTTGTCTCAGGGTACAAGTCAATATATAATTCTACATCTCTGTGAAGAGGTAGTCCTGGAACGTTGCTAGGAAAAACGTCTGCATACTGATCCACCACAACAGGAAAACTTGGACTCTGCACATCAAGAGCCATCTGATATATTGGATTAGATATTGGGGTTGTCCCGGGCTACATGTCAATATATAAGTCTACCTCTCTGTAAGGAGGTAGTCCTGGAACGTTTTCAGGAAAAATGTCTGCATACTAATCCACCACAATAAGAAAACTCGGACTCTGCACATCAACTGCTCCTAGGATGAGACTAGCCAACTAATGGGTGATCGGTTGTCCTCTCCTATGTGTGAGTCTATCCTGTACTACAAAGGCTCACTTATCGCCGGTGAAGGTGAACAGGCTCCCATCTGTGAGGACACACCGCACTTTGCGCCTAATACAGTCGATCTGACCATGGACCGTAGAAAACAAATCCATGCCCAAGATGACATCGTAAGGCCTAGACGCTGCTACAAGAAGATCCCAGCCAAATCTCTCGCCTCCTAGAGTAAGCTCACACTGTCGGCACCATGGTGTAATCATCGAGTCTTCTCTCATAGGAGTCTCTAGCCGTAAGGATCGACCCAATGGCTCTGTCGGAATCTCTGAGATCTGAACAAGGGCAGCGGTAATGAATGAATGACTCGCTCCTGTGTCTATAAGAACTACAGCAAGGATAGAGTAGACACAGATAGTACCTCAAATTATCTCAGGTGCGTCGTGTTCATAGGCCTCCACTGCCTGAAGCTGAGCCTACCTCTACCCGCTAGCTCCCTATGGTCGGGGTGGACCTCTTGGTGGTGGTGGTGGTAGAGCCCCGATGCGTCGTCCACCACCTGTTTCTCAGCCATATCCTCTACCTCGTCCCCCTACTCCCTACGGACTGCCACGGTCGAACATCTACCTCTGCCTGGGTGGTCCCTCAACCGTCTGCTGCTCCACTGCATGGTGGGTCGGGCAGTCACAAGCCATGTGGCCCTGCCCGCCGCATGCATAGTATTGTCTACCTCTCGTATGACTGGCTATGTGCGTGTGCCCCGCACCTCCAGACCAGTATCCTGAGATCGACCACCTGATGGTCTGGTCTGCTTGGACCTCTATAAAATCTGTCTACTATCGGTTGTAGATGACTCCACTACGTTTTACCCTGTGGTAGGTCTCACTGTTGGTGTAGGCTCAGCAAGAAAGCTCTCCACAAGAAGGGCTTTCTCCAGTACTCCTTCCTGTGATGGAATGCTGAGGGAGATCATCGATGCCCTGATCTTATGCCTCAGTCCCTGCTCGAAGTTCTAGGCTCAGAAGAATGGGTCTCGTACCATGTCCATGGAGTATCGCAAGAGATCAGTAAATCTCTCCGAGTACTGGACTACTGTCATGCTTCCATGCCGCAGCTGTAGTAACTCTTGGATGCGCACTGCATGGAGGTTGGTTGGAATGAACTCTGAGCAAAAGTGGCTCTCATAATCCGTCCAAAGAAGAGATGCTTCATCGTGCACCTGGAGCATCAGGCTCCACCATCTACCTACTAGTGCGTGTAGGAGACTCACCGCAAGGATCACCATGAGGTCAGCTGGTGTCCCTACTAATCTGAAGACTCGAACAACAGCCTCCAGCCAATCCTCGGCAGCCTGAGGTTCCGTCTCCCTATGGAACCTAGGCGGTCTCTGATGCTGAAACTCGTGCAGTGCACTCAGGCGACGTGCACTCTCCGTTGTTGGGGCTAGTGGTATCGGTGGCACGGCGGGTAGAGGTATTGTCAGTGCCTCCGCTGTAATGGGGACCTGCACCGAGGTCTCGTCGCTTGGTGGGCTGCCATCTCGCACAAAGCTCAGAACCCTAGCTATTTGTCGTCGTGGGGCCATCCTGAAAAGAAACAGGTGCGACACAGTTAATATAGTATACCTGGTGGGTTGACACAATGTAATCACAAAGAAAACCTTTGAAACACACATTCAATCAATGTTTTCTGGCATTGAGTTGGAAATCAGAAGTCAGGGTCCTGGTGTATGTATATGTTGGCCGCCACACCAACACTAGACTCCCTAGACTGATAACCACACTCAATACTCTAAACATTATTGCTTCACATAGAATAAATTATCAGAGTCCGGAGTTCTGCAGTAGAACCGACTCCTCTAATACCAATTTGTCCCGACCAGTCCTCGAGACCCATGCCGTGACTATCCCAAGCCCGCCTTCCATAGGCCAGGGGTTGGCAACTAGCACTAAAGGCATAAATCCTGATAAATGGGAAGGCATTTCTATTATATAAGTAAAAAAACACAACAGAGTACGCAAGATGTAGTAAACACTAAGTAAACTGAGTACAAAAGTAAGTGCTAAAAAGTAAATGGGCTAGAATACAAACCCAACTAAAAGTATAGTATAACTGAGAAGAAAGTAGAGCAGCAGTAAAGAAAATCAGCAAAACAACGTAGTGTGGGCATGGCCTACGCAGGGGTGAGTATACGATACTCAGTAGGGTCCCCGAGACCCCCGAAGGTCTCCTAGAATCCACAAAGGATAAACCACAAAATAAGGATACAAACACGAAGTATCAGCCAACTCTACTTAGGTATATTCTCATACATATACCTAAGTCATCATTTCCAGTTCGACTCCAACTCACGAGCCCAAGTACAACCCAGTCCACACAGGAAAACACAACCCGATCCACACATAAAAGGAAGTCAATCATATCAATGATAATGATTTAAATCAAGACTCATCTCACACAGGTATAATACTCATGAAGAGGGGTGGAGATGATAGAAGTATCCTCTGAATCAGCTCCCCTAACGAACTCACGTAGGATCCAAGTACAGAAGTCGTCGCTGCCGAACCCACTAGGATCTTAGTATAGTAACCATCGTTGTTGAAACCACATAGGATCCAAGTACAGTCGTCCTCGCTGCCGAACCCACGTATGATCCAAGTACAGTAATCCTCGCTGGCGAACCCACATAGGGTCCAAGAACAGTCGTCATTGTCGTCGCAGTCGCAGCCAGCTCTACAGCTCCCGTACACAAAATGCTCGATTCCGGGAGGGTCCACTCCGCAAGCCAAGAGGTTAGATAAATGAATTGTCACGAAATCTAGAGTTGATGTATCACAAAGTTCCGCCTTGTCAATTGGAACTCAATGCGAGGTACGGCGCGTCAATCGGACGCTCGGTCTGAGAGATATTGGTTTTTCCATCTCAGGGGCCCGGTTGGTTTTTTAAGCTAAAACCAACCCGACCGTACTCCAGCTGCGTCCAAACCTCAAGTGGTGTAATCCAAAAGAACCATCTCCCTAAGAGTAATCCAACGTGATGGGTAGCACGTCAATCGAACATCAGTTCCTTAAGCTATGAGCATTTTCGCTCTGAGGGCCCGGTTGGTTTTGAGTTCGAACCAACTCGCCCATACACAAACTTTGCCGAAAGCATGAGTGTAATATACCAAAACGACCGTCTCGATCCAAGGATACCTACTCAACTGACAGTGCATTGATTGGAGTTTTGTAGGCCATGATATGGTCGTTTGAACGAACCTAGGCCGAAGATAGGGGGTTTGGGCCTGGTCTGACCCAGCCCAATACCTTCTGGGTCGGCCCGAACCGGTTCGACCCAACCCGGATCCGGGTCAGGCCCAATTGGCCACGGCCTGAACCGGTGGTGCCGGCCCGGTTTGGCGTGGCCAGCGGCCCAGCTCGGCTATCGGCTTAGTGGGGTGCGAAAGGGGGGCGTCGCCCCCTTGTCTCCGAAACGGCGGCCCCCGGTGGGGTCGGCCCTAATTGAGGTTCGGGGGGTTACGACCCCCCGGTTCTTCTAGAAAAACAGTCGGCCTTTATGTCTGGCCAGTTGAGCCACTGCGGAACCTACGTGGGTCCCACCTCCTAGAGCGCCAGTGGCAGGCACAGCCGGCCGCCCTTGGGTGTCCGCCGCGGCCTTTGGCCGTGGTGCTTTTCTGACCGGCGCGGTGTGATGGCGTCGCGCCCCTCCGTCGCGGCCCGCTCCGACCGTGGCCCCTTCAACCTCACCGATGCAGCGCGACGGCGCCGCCCACCACCTTCACGGCCTGCTTCTGTCCACGGCCTCACCGGCATGGTACGACGGTGCCACGCACCACCGCCGCAGCCCGCTCTTACCGCGGTTCTCTTCATTCCCACGTGATGTAACCGCACCGCGCCGCCTTCAACACAAACATAAACGAAGGTCCACATGGAAAAGGGGAGGAGAAATCGGCCATGTTTGTACGGTACAATCTCCTCCCGTTACATCGATAACATTTGGCCAAAATAAATGAGATACTTTAATGACATAACAAAGCATAATTTTAATTCATTAAAATTGAACATAACCCATACCTCAACAAACTATGAAGAACGTCAGCATCGCGGTTGATGGCATCACGTGGTGAGGTTTCGTAGACATCGATGGAGAGCGTCTGAGGAGGATGTGGTGTCTCCTCTTTTTATCACGGAGAGAACAAGCGTGTTGTCGTTGGTGAATTCTCGCATCGTTGTTTCCTTCCTTACCACGGAGGAGGAAAAGGAAGAAGGAAGCGGGGCCGCCGAGTCGACGTTCTTCATCGGAGAGTTGGCGTTCTTCATTGAAGACCTAGTTCTTCAAAAGAGAATTGAGCTCTCTCCCAGATTCTCTCACACAACAAAACTAACCCCCAAATAAAATAAGGCTCCTCTTATTTTATTAAAACATGTCATGCATTCAAATTACAAAATTTAAACACTCAATTCAATTAATTGATTAAGGGTGTTGGCATGATTTAATTTGGAAGAGTTACATAAATAAAAGGGGTTAACAAGTTTAAAGGGGGAGAGTTAAGGGGTTAGGTAATGTGAAGAGTTGGGGCTCATGTGGGCCCCACCTCACCTTTATCCTTTCAAGAGTAGTTAGAAACTTTTGGGTGCCACCCCAACTTCCACATGTAGATTAAAACCACTTTAGAAAAAGAAATAAAATTGTAATACAATTTCATTTTACTTTTCATTTAGTCCACATTTTTTAACAACTCCTCCCGAGTAGAATCATCTTCGGTAAATGTCCTCTTAAGCAATTATCGGCACTGCAGTTCCATCGGTGCCCTTAGATTTCAATTCTGAGCACCGGTTCAAAAGATAGAAAAACCCTCTCGTTCATTAACTGAACTTACCCAAGCTAAACTTCAGAAATTGATTCTGTGCACACCTGGCCTTAGAATCATGTGCCTTCAGAAACTGCGTACTCGTAAAATCCCAAATAATTTAAGAAAAAATAATTTCCTTGAAATTTACAGGTATTTACATAAACCCAATAAAAAACCCTCTTAAATTCCCAAAATTAGAATATGATATTACATAAGGTGTAAATATCATCATCTAATAAATTTTTGACAAGTATTTCTATCAATTTAGACCTTATAATTTTAATTAACATTTAGTTATTATATTTAATTTTTAACTAGGATAACAAACTATTCAATTCTTATAAGGTAAGATATTTAATTATTTGATGTAAAATGGAACATATATAAATAAATTAGAATATTGTATACCATATAATAATTATTATATATTTTTTTAAAATGTTTGATGATTTTTAAAAAATATAATAAAACATTAATTTGATAAACAATCAATAGTGTCAATTTTGACACTATTCAATTCATTGGTTTTTAAAAATATTTATATAAAAATTTGACTTCCAAATGAAAATTTTAATACATTACTAATAGGTAAATATAATATATAAAATTAATTATACATATTAATTATCCCAAATTATATTTATTTTAAAAATTTTAATAACATTTATTTATTATCTCTACTAATAAAACAATTACTACATCAACATTGTGTAATTATTTAAAATAATTAATTGTTGAATAAAAGTTAAAAATAAAATACTATGATGAATATAAATCTAATATATTTCACAAGAATTTATGTAGTCTAATTTATCTTGTATAAAATATATCATTTAAAAAGTTATACTTATTAAATTATGAATGTGACAACTTTAACATCACTTTAAATAAAATAACATAAGTGTCTCAATATCTTCTATAAGGCTCAAAATGGTCACTAACTCGACCAAGGATGGATATGGTCGATATATACTTGTACAATAAGATTTGGTCATGGTTTTGGGTCCTTTTATGGTTAGTATAATTTTAATAAAAAAATTATTGATTTTTCATCAAATAATTAATTTTTACATCATCAATGTATAAGTCTTTAAGGTAATTATTTATTTATAAAAAATTAAAAATAAATTTCCATTATAAATAAAAACATTTTATCTTTAAAATTAGTAATTAAAATAAATTTTATTTTCTGTATAACCATATATAAAAAATTATTAAATTATTGAAATAAGAGTGCGACATATTTACCTTTTCATTAAATAAAATAAATCCCATGACCTAATCTCAGCCAAGTGGCTTCCAAAAGACATCATTTCTACCCAAGGATGATTTAATTATGAACAAACTATTCAAATTTTATTAATATAAGTGTTAGGGTAATTTTATAATAGTTTTCTTACCCATAATTACCTGATTTACCCTTTTACCATATTAATAAAAATTACAGAAGTTACAATAATAAAATAAATTTTTTTTACATAATTTGGACCTAATTGTTATAAATATGAAATACATTTTTATAAATTTAGAACACTAAATTTTCAGTAATTAATTTAAATTATTCCCATTGTGGTAAAGAGAGAACTAGTTTTTAAAGTTGAAACATTTTAAAAGATTGAAATGTTTTTACACATGAATTCAATCTAAAATTAATAATAATGACATAAATTATATTGAATGATAAAAATATATTATATTTATAATTAAAAACCATTAAAAAATATAATTTAACTATATAAATTATTTTGATGAAAAAAATTGTTCTCCATTAAAATTTAAGTTATTTTTACTATTCATCCAAACATGAAATTTATCAAAAAAATTAAAATTACATTCAAAGTAAATTTTTATATACCAATTATAAATAACATGTTTATGTTTTCATATAAAAATTATTAACGTATAAAAATATTAATTTAAAATGGTTTTCCCATTAAAAGGTGGAAAATTACCCTTTTGAAGAAGAAAAATTTCTATACATCAAATAGGGTTTATTCATACCATATGACAAAAATATATATTGGGTGAATATAAAAATTATTTAATTAATTATATAACATATATATTTCATTTACTAATAATAATTCACTAAATAAATAAAAAAATAAAGAAAATATAATTGATTTATATTTTTCATAAATAATTGGTAGCGGATGACAACATCATATGTTTTCATAAGTCATTTCTGTTTATTAGAGTTAAACTAATAACTATATTAAAATATTCATTTTATACTTAGGGAATATTTTAATTAGTTTAAACTCATTATTTCATGCAATGCAAGCTAATTAATAGTTAAAATTATTTAGATAAAATATTTCCAAAAAATATCTGGATGTCAAATTCTACTCCCATTAAACTGAATTTTACCCTTCAAATTCATCACATGGATACAAAAAGATGCCTATATCTCTCCCTCATTACATCCTCAAGATCCCATATAGCCTCTTCAAATTGCTGGTTCTTCCATAAAATTTTAACCAAGCGAGTAGTCCTGTTTTGTTGAACTTTTTCACTACGATCTAGAATCTCTATATGTTGTTCTTCATAATAAACATCATTCTCCAGCGATATGACTTCTATGTTTAGTACATGTGAAGGATAACATATGTACTTTCTTAGGATAGATACGTATCACACATCTTGAACTTGAGAGATATTTAGTAGAACCACTAATTGGTAAGCTACCATCCCAACATGATCAAAAATTTCAAAAAGAAGCAATATATCAAGGGCTCTCATTTCCCTTATTTCCAAATATCATTACTCTATTCTATGTAGATATTCATAGAAACACCTTTTCATCCACTTAAAACTCTAGGCCTTTTCTTTGGTTGTCAACCTAATGTTTTATCGACATTTAGCTTCTCTTATGTGTTGTTGAATAGATCTAAACTTTTATTTCATTTAATCAATAAGATGAGGACCTAATGGATTTTTTTCCAACTTCATACGATGAAGCTAGAGTTATGCACTTATATTCATTTAGGGATTCATAATGACCCATTTGAATACTTTAGTTAAAGCTATTGTTGTGAGAAAATTTGACCAGAGGTAGGTGCTGATCCCAAACACCATATAATTCATAGAGAAAGCTCTCAAAATGTCTTCTAGTGTGGGAATTGTCTTCTTAGACTAACCATATATCTGAGGATGACAAGTAGTGCTGAAAATTAACTCAATATACAGAGCCCACTAAATAATTCTCTCAAACTTTTAGGTAAACCTGGGATCCCAATCAAATAAAATGGAAAGTGTCACTCCATGAAGTCTTACCACTTCATTTACATATATCGTGTAAATATAATCAAGAGACAAATCCACTCTAATAATAATGAAGTGGGATGAATTTATAAGGCGTTCAACTATAAGACATAAAGAATTATGGCCTTTAAATGTTTTGGGAAGTCCAATAACAAATTCCCTAGAGATGTTTTCCCATTTCCATTCTGGTATGGGTAATGGTTGTAACATATCGTTAGACTTATATCTTTTAGCCTTAACTTGCTGACAAACCTAGCACAGAGAGACATATTGAGCAACATGTATGTTTTATGTCATCCCACTATAAATACCCTTTTAGGTCTCTAAACATATTTTTGCTTCTATGGTGAATGTATAATGAATCATAATGAGCCTCATCCAATATATCCTTATTTAATTCAAGTATGGGAGGAATAAAAACACAGTTCTTGTACCTTATTATTTCTTCAAAATCAAGGTTGAATTCAGGAACATTTCTTACCTTATTTTGTAGCTCCACATCTTCCTTATACCCCTCCTTAATCATTACTTGTATAGATGGTTGAACATTCAATTTAAAAAGATATGATTTCTCCCCTTCCTTTAAAATTTTAAGATCTATCCTTTGTAAATCCATAAATATCAGATCTTTTTTATCCTCATCATGGATATGCTAGAATGGTTCTTTTCACACAAAGAATATGAAACCTTGTTTTTTCCAATGGTGGTAATGTATTGAGAAGTTGTAATATTTAATCAACACCAATCATCTTCTTTGACACGTATTCAACTCCTTTTGTGTGAAAATATAATTTAACGTTTTATGATCAGTATACATATCACACTTTTCACCATAAAGATAATCCCTCTATATCATTAGTACCAAAATTACAACAGCTAAGTCTAAATCAAGAGATGGGTAATTTAGCTCATGAATTTTCAATTATCACAATGTATAATCTATCACAATAACATTTTAAAATAGAAGATATCCCATCCAATTTTTGGATGCATAAATATAGATCACAATCCATTCTCTACAACAAGGCAGTGTGAGAATAGGTGCACTAGCTACCCTTCTTTTGAGATCTTTGAAATTCTCTTCACATTCCTCCATCCACATGAACTTAACCCCTTTATAAGTCAACTTGGTGAGTGGATTAGATAATACAGAAAAACAAATTCACAAAATGTCAATAATATCCATCCAAATCTAGAAAACATTTTATCTCAGTTAATGTTGTAGGTCTCGACCAAATTTCAATAACATATTTTTTTGCTGGATCCACAAATTTCCCATCTTTTGAGATTATGTGACAAAAAAATGAAGCATTCTGAAGCCAAAATTCACACCTGGTAAATTTTAAATATCGCTTGTCTTTTATCTATGTCTTCAGCACAATTATCATGTGATCTTTATTATCTTACTTTCTCTTCAAATAGACAATAATATCATCTATAAAGACTACCACAAACTAATCAAGATAGTCTCTAAAAACTCTATTCATTAGATCCATGAAGATAGTAGGGCAATTAATAAGACCAAAAAGGCATCACTATAAATTCATAGTGTCCATACCTTTTACAAAATTCCATTTTTGGTATATCCTCCTTCTTTACCATTAATTAATGATATCTTGAATGAAGATAAATATTGGAAAACTATCAATCTCCATGTAGTTGGTCAAATAATTCATCAATACAGGTAAGAGGATATTAGTTTTTGATAGTGATCTTGATAAGTTCACGATAATCAATACATAGTCCCATTGATCTATCTTTATTCTTAACAAACATAACAGGTGTTCACTAAGGTGATGCACTATCTCGTGTGAATCCCTTTTCAAGATTCTATTTGAGTTTCTTCTTCAATTCTTTCAACTCAATTGGGTACATTCTATAAGGTGTCATTGAAAAAGAAATAGAACCTAGTATGATTTATATTGAAAACTCAACTTCACTATTTGGTGGAAGACCTGATAATTCTTCCATAAAAACATCATCATACTCCCATACAATGGGCCTATACTTACTTTTTAGCTTGTCCCCAACCATTTGGGTAGATGAACTTAGTTTATAGGGATCAATACCCATATGATGAGAGAAATTTATAATAGAAGGTAATACTCATCCTTTCATTGATATATTTTCAATAATTAATCTATAATATGAAATGTGACTTAACTTGGAAATTAATATGAAATCCATATAGAGAAAGTAAATTCATCCCAAGAATCATTTCAAATTCCACGATTGGAATGATCAAAATATTTGCAGGAAGTACTTTCCAAAAAACATCAACCAAAGAAGAAATATAAACTTTTGATGTGATCGTTGTGCCCTTATGAGTTGTCATAGCTAACTCAACATCTAATTGTTTTGGTAATATAGTGATAAATTTAGTAAATTCTTCATAAATAAATGATTGATGGATCCAAAATCAAATAAAACATTTTCTAATTTAGAGTGGATGGTAAATGTTCCTTTAACCACTTCATTATCATACTCCACTTCACTGATAGGGATTGCATGTGACTTTACAATGTCTTTGGCCTTAAGAGTTTGATGACATAGATCATTATCAAAAACCCATAGATTAGGAAATTGGTGGGAATAAGGATCCATTTCCTTTCACTTCTAAAACTGAAGTGTAGGAGGTTCATTCCTTGTAGCCTTTTCTCTATTCGCATCATTAAACATATTTTTTCCATCGCATCAAAATTCAACTACCTGATAACCTTCTTTTCAACAATTAAAACATTTATTTGTCCCTATTAGAAATTTTATTACATGTTTCTTTCCACACTTTGTGAATAAGAGAAAACTCATCTTCTTTTCAGTGTGGTATTTATATTTTCCCTTGAATTCCAATTTTATTTTTTTATAAAACCCATAGGATTGATGGGTTACTTCAATCTCCATATCAACCTTGATAGCACATAAAATTATTTATTCATATCTACTGAAGTCTATTATGGCTAATTCCATTTAGATACTTGGTTTTAAGACACTAAATAATCAATAAAATTTACTCTATGTTTGGATAATAATTCCATAATCATTCCCTATAAGTCTTGTAAAATTTTCTTCATAGGTACCAATTCATCAACCGTTTTCTAAAGTTCAATGAACTCCTTATATATCTTTGTTTGAAGAATACAAGGAAAGTAATTATTTAAAAATAAGTTCTTGAACTCATCCTATTCCATGAATTCAATTTCATCTCTTTGACTCATATTATTGATAAGGTTCCATAATTGAAAACATCACTTACCAAATGATAGACTGGTAAGATGTCTTTATCATGTTATGAACATTGGATAACGGAAAATATCTTTTAAATGGTACTGATATATTGTTTACCCACTAATGAATCAACAAGCCTGCTGAAATTAGGTGGCATTGCCTCATTAAAGACTCAACAGAATGGTGTTCCTTCCTTTTCTCATTTGGAAGTCCTTCATGATTCATAGCTTGAGAATTTTTTGCGAGCACAATTACTATATTTTTTATTATAGATCCCATGAAAATTGGTTTCTCTAGAGGAAAATAATTTCACTTTCCATCACATTCATTATTAATGAGATTCTTTTAGGTTCTAGCTATTTACTAAAACCAAGAATTATAGTGTGAAAAACACTAATCGTAATTGGAAATCCACATAATAAAGAATAAAATTTCAATTAGGACTCTTTAGGATATATATTAGGTTATTTTTGACCATTTCTAAAACACTGAGATTGTAACCTATACTTTGACATATCCTTTGGGTTATTATTAATGTTTTCTCAACCTAGTTTCACTAGGTTACCTATACCTTTCCTCTGATACCAATTATAATGACCCATAATTTACATACAGTGATATTATTTAAATTTTTTATAATATACGTTAGAAAATATAACAAATACATTATAGGAATGAATAGGTACCATGTCTTTAGAAACTGGGAAACATAAACAACTGGTTCAAAAGACATCTTTATTGAATTTCACTTATTTCATCATAACTAGAACCCTTTTTGACATATCTTACTTAATAAACTTCTTCATGACCTGGGGAAAATAAACATATGAAATGGTGAGATCAAATTCATAGTAAGGGTAGAAAAGGGAGATATAAATCATATCATAATCATAGGATATAAGAACATAAAATTTGAAAATATGATCCTACATATTAAGGATCGTGATATCATGCCACATGATAAATCATGAAAGTTCATAAGAATTGATGATCATAATCCCAAAAGTCATAAAAAACAAAGGATGTTATGTAGAATACACATTAGAGTATAAAATACTTTCATATTAATTAAGGATCATTTTCAATACCATTATAGTGGAAAAAGTCCATTACTGAACTAATTTCACTCGTCATTCCAACCTTGTATTACTATACAGAGATCATTTCCCATTCAATCCATGTCTATCTCATGAGATATAAATATTTACCCAATTAATTGTAGGGAGATATAGGTCCCACCCATGTTATAATTAAATCACTCTTACATGTTCCAAAATAAAATAAATCTTTCACCATTACCCAAGGAATAAAATGGGTTTCTTTAAACATAATCCCACCATCAAATAATCCATGTAAAACAAACAAATTTCATAAATAACATTCCTTTATAAACACATAAAATTCATAGTAATAATAAGGATATTATACTGGAAACATAACCATATTAAAATAATTCCATCTAGATGGAAAATAATTTTGATATAACACTTGAGATTAATTCATGAGGAAAGTATCTTTTCTACTTCAAAAACATTTTATTTTCTCATAATGCAACAGAATTTTAAAATTAATGAATTTATATGAAAATAAACTTGAAATTGTGTAGATTAAGCTTCATGGAAATAATGAATTATGAAAATGTAAAAATCCATTCATACTATAACAGTTAAAAAAATATTTTCCTTCTACTTTTGCTAAAAAAAATCAAAGTACCTTATATCATGTAACGACAAAATATTGATTTCTTACCATTTAATAAAAATTCACCAATGGGTAAAATTGAATTTAAAAAATTGTATTAGATTTGAAATAAGAATAATTATTTTTAAAACATGGATGTGGATGATAAATATACCCCAATAAATATTTACATATAGATAATCTCTTATAATAATTAGATTGTAAAATTGTCCCTTAAATTAGGTGTGATATACTTCACATGTATCTGTACTTCTTGTATAATGATTTATATAAAATCATTGAATTATTTCAGAATCATATTTATTTTTATGATATCATTTATGATCATATAATCATATATTTTTTAATAAAATTTCATTATTACTTGTTATTTGGGTATTTACTGCTTCATTTTTGTATGCATGTTTCGTCAAATAAGTTCTGGTCTTCCTTTATAGGCCATAGTTATATCATTAAAAAATGATATTAAAATTATATATATCATATTTATTAATTTTATGCATTTATATAATCATGATTTAATTAATATTATGTAGAATTAATCGCATCGCATCGTGGAGACACTAGGTCGTACGGACGCACGAGCGATGATATCATTCCCATAATTTTCAAATGGTGTTGAGGTGAATGGTGTATAAATATTAGGAATATATATCAAGTTATAATAATAATATATAGTTATTATTTCCATAATTATACCCATCAAAGTAAGGTGATGGTGAAAAATAGATTACACCACAGTGTGGAGACAGTAAGTTGTATATACACACAGGTGGTGATATTTTTCATAGTATGGATAAAAGGGGGAATATGGTTGGTTAATAGTTATAATAACATTATATTATAAGAAATAAGTTTGAAATAATCAGTAGAGGAGATTACCTCTTCTTCGATGTGCATCCTCTAAATATCTTCCTAGAGCACTAGAATTGGTCCTCAAAGAATACCAGAACCTCTAGAATGTTATTCGGGAATATTATAATAGAATATTTCTGGGAATGGCGGAACTTTAAGGCTCAAGGTGAAGTGAATTGGTGAGGGATGATATTCCCTTTTATAATTGAGGTGATAGGCACTTTTGGGATCTCTGAAAATATGAATTTATAATAAAATCAAACCCCATCCAAAAACCTCCAAAATGACCAAAATGAGAAAATAAATAAAATATTTTCTCAATATAATCAACCTAAAAAAATTATAATTATTTATATAAATTTAAACCTTATCTTTTTAATTAACACTTAGTTATTCAATTTACTTTTTAACTAGGGTAACAAATAATTCAATATTAAAAGGGTGAAATATTTAATTATTTGATGTAAAATAGGACATAAGTAAATAAATTAGAACATTTTATACCATATAATTATTATTATATATTTTTAAAAATGTTTTATGATTTTTAAATAACTTGATAAAACATTGATTTGATAAACAATTGATAGTGTCTATTTTGACACTATTTAATTCATTGATTTTCTAAAATATTAAGATAACAAGTTATGTTTGAAAAAACTATTTTATTATATTCTTAAGAGGTCAATGTAGCATAAAAAATTCATTAGACACATTAATTATCCCAAATTATACTTATTTTAATATTTTTATTAACATTTATTTGTTATCTCTATTAATAATGTAATTACTACATCAATTTTGTGTAATTATTTAATATACCTATTTTTTGAATAAAAATAAAAAATATAATACTATAATTAATATAAATATAATTTATTTCATAATAATTTATTTAATCAAATTTATCTTCTATAAAATCCAACATCAAAAATGTTCTAGTTGTTAAATTATGAACTTGACAACTTTAACACAACTTTAAATAAAATAATATAAGTGTCACAATCTCTTCTATAGGGCGCCAAATGGTCACTAAATATACCCTAGAATGGTTATGGTCAATATATACTCGAGAAATAGGATTTTTTTAACTGTTTGGGTCCTTTTAAAGTTAATATAATTATAATATAAATTGTTTTATTGATTCCTCGTCATTTAATTAATTTTTACATTATCAAAGCCAAAGTAATTACTGTAATTATTTATTTACTAAAAATTAAAAATAAAATATCATAATAAATAAAAAAATTATATTTAATATTTTTATTTATAATCGAATTTATCTTCTACATAACCTTATATAAAATATGATTTATTTATTAAAATTTTAGTGAGATATATTTAACTTTTCTTTAAATAAGATAAATCACATGTCTGAATCTCATGAAAGTGGCTTCCAAAGGACACCATTTAGACCCAATGATGATATATGTCCATACACACTCATCCAAGCATATTAAATCAATTGTTAGGGTAATTTTATAATAGTATTATTATACTTAATTACCTTATTTACCCTTTTATCGTATTTATAAAAAATTACGAAAAGTGCTATAATAAAATAAATCTATTTACATAATTTGGACCTAATGATTCCAAATATTGACTCCATTATAAAAAATTAAAAATAAATAATTTGAATTAAATAATATAACATTATTTCTATTGTTTGAGAGAGAGAGAGGGTTTCAAATGTAAAAGCATCCAATAGACTGAAATGTTTTTACATATATATTAAAGGTAAAATTAATACAGATTACATAAATTATATTAAATGATAAAAATAAGATTGTATTTATAATTTAAAATCATTAAATATTATAATTTAACTATATACATTCTTTCGATGAAAAAATTTGTTTTCAATTAAAATTTATTGTATTTTAACTGTTCATCAAAACTTGAAAGTAATAAGAAAAATATTAAAAATTCATTCAAAGTAAATTTTTATATCCAACATATAAAGAAAAGGTTTATTTTTTCATATAAACATTTGTATTGTGTCGAAATATTAATTTAAATGGGGTTTTCCATTAAAAGGCTGAAAATTCCATTTTTGAAAAATAGAGGTTTTTATACATCAAATAGGGTTTATTCATACCATATGATAAAAATATATATTGAATGAATATAAAAAGTATTTCATTAAGTACATAACATATATATTTCATTAATTTAATTTACTAAAATTAATTAACTCAATTTATTAATACAAAAATACCTATATATAATTAATATATATTTTTCATAAATAATTGGTATCGAGTGACTTCACCATAGATTTTCATAAGTTGGTTTTATTTATTCATGATAACCAAATAGATAGTTTAAAATGGTAATTTTATACTAAGGGGATCTCTTAGTTTGTCTAGAATTATGATTGTGTGCAATTCAAGCAATTGAAGAATTAAAATTATATAGAGAAAATATTTCATAAAAACATCTAGTTGTTTCATCCTTAGATGTGACACATCAAAGGAATCATCCACATATCCCCTCTATAGTTGTAAAGTTAAGCTTCACACTACCTTTTCAACTCTAAATTGTAATTGAAAATTAAAAATGAATATCAAAGATAAATTTTCACCCTGACCAAATCACTATAATTCATGTCGAGGTGAAACCCTCAAGAATGCATGGTCTCCCTACTTAAACTACATAGGTCTCCATCCAATACTAAAAAATTGGTTTTATCTAGAACTAGGTCTTCAATAGTTCTGTTTAAAATTGTTGTTAAAGACCCCCATTGTCAGCACTAAAAAAACATTCTTAAAAGGGGTCTTTAATAGTGCTTTTTTTAGCATTGTAAAAGGGGGTCTATAATGGTTATAAAAAAGTTTTGTTACAGGGGGTCTTTATGATCCCTTTTCTACAAGTTCTGATAAAGTCCTACCCTTTATCATTACTTGAGCAAAAATGTTGATAAGGGGGTTTAACAGTGCTTTTTTAGAATCACGGATTAAAGACACCCTTTATCAGTCCTTTTTTACAAGCATTGATAAAAGTATACTTAAAAAAACTTATATTTCATTAAAAATAATATAATAATATAGAAATATATTTATATTGATATAAATATAATATATATTTTTTAAAATATGTTTTAGATAAGGTAAATTGGCATTTACATTTAATATATATGATTTTAGTGAAAATAACTTATAATATAATTTATAAAATATTTTTTAATAAATAATTTTCTTTAATATTACCAATAAATAGTTATTTATTACAAATTTTAAGATAAAAAATCAAAAAATAATAAAAGATCTAAAATAAGCTGAAAATTTTACACAAACTTCAAATGGTCATCACTTTTGAATCGGGTGTCCATTTGGGCACAACAAAATATCAAATAAAATCATGAAAAGAGATCTACGCCCTTAATGACAAAGATAAACCTCTATCACATTTTTTTTTCAAAAAGGCCCATAAGGAATCCAAATTGAATTTCTAGTCGGAGTACCCCTATTTTTTAATATTCGATGTATTTTCATGCTCGTTTATGGGTGTCTTTTTTCTTTTTCTTGGTTGGGACTAAATTTATTCGCAGGTCTTACATTCATATTGATATTAGAGTTTTTAAATCATATAATTTTTTTATAACGTAAAAAAATTAATAATCAAATATATAACAATATATATATAATTTTTGTATATCCCAACCTAAAAAAGTAAAATTTATAAACTAATAATTAATCATATTCACATATAAATTATATTTACTAATAAATAAACAGATATATATAAAAATATATATATAAATATATGTATAAAAAATGTTACAAAATATATATAAATATATAGATATATCATAAAATGTGAAACAAAATAGTATAGGGGAGTGGAAAAGGCTGTAATGTATATATTGGATGTCTAGGGTTTGAAATTCGATGGAGGTAGGGGTACATCCAGGACGGTGGGACTATCTAAAGTAGTAAAAAAGGGTTGGGGGAAGAATTGATAAATGGGTGGGGTGGGAAGAGCTGATGAAGGGTGTGTGTTGAGTGTGGGAAAAATTTATATACCCATCATCAGTGGGGCCTTTATCAATTCCTTATTAGCACTATCAAAGGCCCCCTTTAACATCATTAAAAATGAATGATAAAAAGTTCCTTTAACAATGCTAAAAAATTCACTATTAAAGGACCCTTTTTTTAGTAATTATTTTAGAATATTTAATGGGGGATTTATCTATTATTTGTTTGTGTTTATAAAAGCTTTGATCCTTTAACCGTGATAAAACTTTCTGTTCTTTCTTAGCACTGATAAAGGCATGTTCTAGTTCTATTAAAATCTATTTTTTGTAGTGGTGAACATCTGTTCGTAGAGAACATATAAGGGATCTATGTAGTCCTCATACACTCTTGGATGATCTGCACCCTCTCTATAGTATATCGCACCAATGTTGGGCCCATTATTACTGACTTTCCTGGATCAGTAAAACAAAGTGGTGAATTGTAAGGTTTACCATACAAAGCCTTGAATAGTTCCACAAAAATTGTGGAATTTTAGCTATTTTTTCTAAAATTTCACCAATGTTGGATGATCACACTAATTATATTCATATTTTTTCATGAAATATAATAAAACTTCCTCTAAAACCAAAATGGTCTTCCCATTTTGGATGTTATTCTAGGGCTGAAATGCCATGCCCAGGTTAACTGAGTCCCAAAAGACCCATGCAATGATATCTCTAGTTGTTACATTAAATGGGAATTACTATTTGAAATGATCATGGAGGGAAGACCATGGAGTTAGACTATCTTCTACACGTAGAGGCTTCCCAAGCTCTCTACTAAACTCTTCTCTCAAATAAATTAGAAGTGTGCTTGCATGGTGATTTTGTATACGATCACCCTGATGGAATCCTATCCCCTGGACATATGTGGTAAACCCTTTACAATTTATATGGAAATACCAAACCAATTCCACTATATAACCTCAAGGTTTTGAGCAAAACCCACTAGAACCTAGTACTCATCCTTTACCTGCTGACAAGTTAGGTATTGAGAGACAAACTTTGCAACACAACACTTCTTGTACGCCCACCAAAACTAATGTAAGATGTCCTAGTACATATTTTCCACACCTTTATTAGATTATAAAGGGGATGTATGAAACTCCTACATCACCTTCTCCCTCAACATGAAAGGTTCCATCATCCACCCTCTGTAAATTATAGTGTGCTCCACAACTTCAAAATATCCATAAGAAGCATGTATGTTAGATATTTGAGTATTTAAGTTCTCACAGTCGGTACCTCCATATTTATCATCCTTGACATGATGTAAAAGAGATGGGGTAATAAACATAGGCCGAATATATGAAGCAATATCTGTGTCTACTAAGGAAAAATGCAATGTGGATAATAGCTTTGATGCCTTGTTCAATAACCAAGAACAAGATCTCCTACTGAGAGAATCTTCCACCATGTTCCCCATTCTAGATTTATAGAAAATATAGAATTAATACTCCTAGAGGAACTCTAGACATTGACTCAATCTCAAGTTAAGATCCTTAAGAGATAAGATATATATGATACTCTTGTGGTTAGAGTAGGTGATAAACCACTCTCCAATCAGGTAGTGTCACCACATCTTCAGTTCGAAGAGAATCGCTACCAACTCAAGTTCATTGGTTGTGTAGTTTTTATCATGTGGTCTCAACTGATGTGAACCATTGGCAATCACCCCTACCTCTACATTAGAACAAACCCATGTTCAATCCCTAATTCACCACAGAAAAAAATGTACTCAACATCCTCCTCTGGAAAACTAAAGATGGGAGAACTTTTCAACCTCTACCCCATATCCTAAAAGAAATGCTGAAACCTTTCCTTCCACATGAAACTATATCCCCTTTAGTTCAAAGATGTTAAGGGTGATTCTACTACGAAAAAATATTGTACAAACATGTGATAGTACTCTACCAGTCTAAGGAAAATATACACCTCTGAAACACTCTTCGGTGGCTCCCAAGAAATAACTAACTCAATCTTCACCAGGTCCACTGATACTCTTACCTATTAGATGGAATGTCCCCAAAAATTGTAACTCTTGATTCCAAAAATGTTAGTTTGAGAGCTTCCCATAAATCCACTTCACTCAAAATGTCTCAAGGACCATTTTCAAGTGTCTCATTTTCTCATCAGACACTGAGTACACAAGGATATCATTGATGAAAACTACCATGAAATGATATATGTAATGATGAAATATCATTTCCATGAGTCCCATGAACACCTTTCGGGAATTCATCATTCCAAATAGAATAACCATGTACTTATAGTGACCGTAGTGATATATGAATGTCATCTTCGGTATGTCCTCATCCTATACCCACGGCTAGTGATAGACTTATTTGCATTCAATATTCAAGAACAATCATGACACTATCAACTGATTGATGAGGTTTTTGATCCTTGATAGTGAGTATTTATTATTTACGGTAATCTGTTTTAAGAACCAATAATCCACACATAACCTCAGTATCTCATCCACCTTTTTGTTGAACAACATCGGGGATGACAAAGGGGAAACACTAGGTCTCACAAGTCCCCTCTCCTATAAGTCCTCCAATTTCACCCTCGGATCATGAAGATCTATGGATGCCATCTGATTTTCATCTGTAGATATCGAGGATTTATCGGGGTGTAATTCAATGAATAATTCTACCTCTGAGAGGGGATTTAAACCTAGTAAATCCTCTAAAAATATGTCCTCATACTCTTCCTCCACTATTGGGAATTGGTATCCCATATCTCTACTGCTTAAAGGGTCATGATAGCCAACTGGTGAGTATTCAACTTCAGTACCTTATTCCAAATATCATCCTACTCTACTAAGATTTCCTTTTCACCCGCAAAGGAAAACCGTGTCCCATCACTTATGAAATGCTACATCTTAATACTAAAATCCGGGTATGAACTGTGGACAACGACTCTATACCTAATATAATGTCATAAGGCCTCATCACTGCTACAAAGAGATCCCAAACAAAACTATCACCTCCAAGAATCATATCACACTATTTAGATAAGTTCGTAGTCATTGAGTAAAAAACTATCAGAGTCTCCAATGGCAAGGGTTGAGCTAATGGATCAACTATAGTCACTATGTCTCAAACTAGAGAAGTGGAAATAAAGTATTGACTCACACCTGTGTCTATCAAAGATGGATATATGGAAGAAAAGTCATATATTGTAACTCATATAACCCTTGGAGCTTCGTGGTCATATGAATCCATAGCCTATAGGTGGCCTTTTCCATGCCCACTACCTCCCTAAGCTTAGAGTGGACCACCTCGGGGTGGTGGCGGTAATAGGTAAAACCTTTGACACCTACCAGTGTTCTTCTAACCCTTCTACTTTTCTTTCCTATCCATGAACCACCCTAATCTTGCCTCTGTATCTGTCTCATTAGTCCCGCAGTCATCTCCCAATTAGTTGTACAATGGGTTGGATAATCCCATGCCAGTTAACCCGAACAGTCACAGGAGAAACACCACCACTTCCATATCTGATTTGATACATCCTAATAGTCATGAAAAACTGACCCTATGTCCCGGGATCAAATTCCGAATTTTTTTACACCCTTGGATCCCTATGACTATCATTATCTAGCTACTATCGAGGCCTCTTATCCAAGGTTCATTCTACCATCACCAATTATCGGTTTGTGTTGTTCTAGGAATCTATCCACCACCAAGTCCCACTCAAGCACCCCAGTATAGGTTGGAATGAAAAGAGATACCATTGAAGCCCCGATGTCCTATTTTAATCCATTAAAAGAGATGTGTGATATGAGAAAAATATCCATAGAGATATCCATGGAGTAAAATAAGAGACTACTAAACCTCACTGAATACTCCTCCACTATCAAACATCACTTCTACAAATGTAGAAGATCATATATGTTCACTAATCATAATGTCATTGGATAGAAATATTACAGAAAGATATGTACAAAGTCAAAATAGTAGATAGATATCTCATCATTTAACTGATTCACTAAGCTCCACTATTTCCCAATAGATCCTTTAATAAGACTCACTGTGAGGATATTTATCTAATCTACAAGTATCTTCATACGGTAGAACAGTCTTGTGACTAACTAAATCCAGTCCTCTACCACCTAGGGGTCTGGATTTCCCCATACCTAGGAGTTCACTACCTATGAAACTTGTGTAGTGAATTTAGCCTATTTGAATCCTCTACTGGAACTACCAGTGCTATATGCAGATCAATGGGTGGCGGTGTAGCTGGAAAACCACCCAGAGGTGTTATCATTCATACATGAACCTATATTGATGCTTCTTCACTCGACGAATCATCCTCCTGATCACACAGTGAAATCATAGATGGTTATCATTAAGAAGGAAACCTAAAACAAAGAAATATATACCATGATCAAAGAATATATTTGGGGAGTTCACTCAAGAAGGACATGGATAACACAACCCATTCCTCTATGATGTGTTTAAATTTTTTCCCCTAAAACTAATTTCTATATGTAATGAGTTTAAAGTAGGTTGATCATATTCCGGATGTATGGATACATCAGATGCAACTCCCACACTGGAGTCCATATCTTGAAAGAAAAACTTGAAACACTAAACACACTTTACTTAAACCAATCACACTAAATCTAGTCCTAAGGTAGAACTGACAGCTCTGATACCACTCTATCACAACCCAACCCATTGATGTCCAACTGGTAACTAACCAAACCAGCCTCCAATAGGCCAAGGTCTAGCAACTAGTGTTGAGTTGGCATATCCCAAAAATGCGAGGTATTATCCTAAAGTACCTATACACAGGCACACATCTCCAAGACCATACAATGATGATATGTAAAATTACCAAAACCAATGCATGAATACATCTATAATCGTACATCCATTATATGGTAGTAAAGTCCTAAAAGCAAAAAAGGGGCCAAATAGAAGCCCATCCCAGAACTATAAATATTTTCACCAGCTATAAGGGAGAGGAATATGATGAATTGAAAGATCTTAGAAAAAAACATGGTCCTTCTAGTTAAAGATATGATCCAACTTCTCTTCATCCTCCTAGGACACCATCAAAGGGGCCATCATCTGCATAAGACATGACACATGTGCGAAGAGCCCATACATGGGTGAGTACAATAATACCCAATAGAAAACCTCTAAATAACTAAACATGTCACATCAAGTGTACTCAATGGATATAAATATCAGTTTATACTAGAAAACCCAAATATATACTCATCAAGGACACCATGCCACTAGGAAATCACAACCAACTATTAGCTATATGATTCCACATGAAGAAAATGATCATTCTAAGAGAATCCACTCCTTGAGTTGGGACATCACTAAAGACACTAATCCAAGAGTTCAAGATCATTAATTCCTTCCCAAGAAAGATCAATGGTCTCAGAAGACCCTGATACTAAGATAGGGAGTTACGCCCAGGACCGCTAAGGGACACCACGAACCCAACTTTAATAAACCCGCTACATAGGGGATCGTACATCAATAATACCATGAACCCTATCAATATGGCCTGATATGTAGAGGATTAATTCATTCTCAAGGAGGTTATATCAATTTCAAAAACTCCATATAGGGTATAAAGATGATAGAGGGTCTGACTCCAGCCATACAAAGGGATGCCAAGAACTGTATATGGAATTCATCCTCTACAAGGGATCATAATCTTGATATGTGGATTTAATGTCACATTATACCCTTGAGTGAAAGAACTTAGGTGAAACTCAGTCAACCCACCTTATTCTAAACATAAGATATAAAGAACTCCAAGAATCCATTAAGGAAGTACATGGCGTGTAAGTAGAGTGCATGGTGTGCCTTACTCAACCTAGATCTTTTCATGTGGTGTTATCGCACACAGCATGTGAACCTTGACATATATAGAATGTATAAGTCACCTAGCACCCTACCCATGTTGCCTAGTCATTACCATGTACATCTAGTCATGATGGGTACACCTGGCCATGTCAATGTATGAGTACAAGGTCTTTCCATACCCATCTACCCCTGGTCATGTCCATCTACCCTCTGAGGAACACACTGAGACGTCATAGAGGGGTCACATGATGTTTGAAAATGTCAAATTACATGTGATTTTATACTCCATATGAAATCCTAGTACCATAATCAGGGGGTCTTACATGGCATATATTCTTGAAATACATGTCGTATAGATAAGAATTTTTAAGATCTATTGGAATCTTCTTATATGCCATCATGTGCATCATCAAAGATGCTTCCTTTTTGGAACATTTGGATCAGAGGTCACATGACCTCAACATTTCCAACACCTTGTATTTCAACACCCGATTCTCTCAGAAAACAATCCGCCAAATCAAACTATCATATTACATAAAAAATCATGAATAATAAGAACTGTAGATTCATCTGATCCACGTTTGATCATCCATAACCATCGTCTCACCTCAATCACAACTATAGTATCAATCCATTGCACCAAAAAATGGGCGTTCAATGATTGAAAACCAAATATTCATTAAACCATGAGCCAAAAAAATCCCAAGATGCCCATGTGAATAACCGGGGGGATCCGTAATCCATCAAATTTTAGGGAAAAACTTGGTCTTTTTTTGTTTGACCTTGATCCATTTTCATATAATTGAAAACGGAGATGGATAGATAAACAATTAGCAATAATCCATAAATATAAATCAATCAATGATGCACGTATCATTACAATTTGTAAAATAGATCCACACTTTTTTTGGATCAAAGAACAAGATGGAATAAAGAAGTCAAAATCCTAACTCGATTTGGATCAATCGCTCATGAAGAACAAAGACACATCATTTTCATTTTTGAGATCCTTCAATCTCGTTGTGCACCAATTATCAAAATATGATCTATCTTTCATTTTCCCATAGAATATCCTCCTACAGTTCTTTAGATTTTTGGGTTTTAGCAGCTAAACATAAGAATCCACCATAACTATATTCTTATAGATGATGTTAGTTCATTGTGTCAATGAATAAAATAAAATAATATTTTTAATTGTTTTATTCATTTTATACCCATGATGAATTTTTTAGAAACTACCTTTTCCATCAAATATTATATCATTCCTAAGGTAAAACGCACATTTTAAACTCAATAGTGCCCCCATATTTCTAATTCATTCCACCATTCAGGAGATATTCCACGTTTTTAAGAAAACTATAAATGTATGTTTTTAATATATTTAATATATTTGAAGAATTTATTACAAGATCACAATGCAATAAAATCACATGTATTCTTAGTTTTTGGTCTCAAAAATATTCCGTATAATATCAAAAATATATATGAAAAATATGAGTCATTACATTAATATTATCTAACACATGGTTAATAACTTAAGTAAATCCACTTAATATTAACAATCGTGTAATAAAGATAAGAATAGAAAATTAATTCATAAGAGATAGAGTCCCTCAATTATATATTAATTCAATATAGTTTTCCACAACTTCAGTTAAAATAAAACTATAGTTCAAATTGTTTGACCATCCAAAGTTGGCATGCCTTCAATAATTAGATAATTATGACAAGATATTTTGGGTTGACTTAAATTATTTCACATCAAGGGTTGAATTCCAAAATAGGGATTTATGTAATTTAGAGGAAAGATATAAAGAAATGCAATTTAATGATTTATGGATTAGGGATTTCAATCAAAAAAATCAAGGAACTATGAGTTAATACAGTTAGAATTTGGAATGCCTACCAAAAATCCTTCAGATTTCTTAACCAGCCAAAGTTGTGGGGATGAGAAGGGGAATGTGGATCCTTTCCACTACAATGTCCCAGAAATAGGATTTTCTGAATCCAATGGTTAGGGATAATGGATTTTTTTTAAATAGTGGGAGATTAAAAAAATAATATTCTTTTATTTCTCAAAATCTTATCAGATAAAGTACTAAATCTATAATAATTTTAATTGTAGAAACAAAAATAAAAATAACTTTTGAAATATAACTATGATTCATAACTGATAAGAATAACCTTCTCATAAGAACAATTTTCAAATAATGGAAAATCTGCTTACACGTTATCATGAACAATGCATGGAAATTGTATGTGTTAGATGAACATTTTCCTGATGAGCCTGGTAATGAGGCTAGTGAGGAATAGTTATCTCTTTATGGGAAATATTTGAACAATAATATATATGTTCAATGATTCATAATATCATCCATGACCAGTGATATTTTTAAGCAATATTATTTCAAGGATTCATATACAATGATGTCTCAACTTCACCACTACAAATAAATGCCCTTAACTGTGCTAGAATAATCATTTATCAATGTTATAAAAGCATTGACTACCTTAACATGGTTAAAAGTGCATGGATTTTATCGGTTCTAAAATATTACTAATTAATGGTGTATTTTATTAGTGGTTTATTTTTTCTCATAAAAACGATTTATTAATGATTTTTAATATCCTAATTAAGATATATGTTATCATGACCTCTATAAGCACCGATAAAGGTGTATTTTGTTAGTGCTTTTAAAAATTCTGAAAAAGGGTATCTAATTAGCACATTTATTAAAACTGATAATGGAAAAAACTGTAGTGTAATGTTGCAACACACCGTATCACTAGAAATAGGTGGAGTGTGCTGCAACAAACCCTGTATCAGTAGAAACAGCAAAACAAATTACCAAAATAAGATAGAAAAACAAAATTTAAATGAAATAAAATTTCTAACACAAATAAAAGAAATGAAAAACACTATTATAGAGTATGTCAGTTGTTTTTTAATAAAATTAATGTAAATTTTGAACAAAAAGTTGTGCTTGGAATCATATCGGTCACACTATTTTATGAATTGAGGTATGATTGATTCCAACATTTCATAAATGAGTTATGGATCATTTTCCAAAAGTAATAAAATAATAAGAATGTTCACTCTCGATATTGAGTATGTGAGTGGTTTTTTAGCTAAAATTAATGTCAATTTTGAATAAAAAATATGAAATTCGAGTCATACTGGCCGCACCGTGCATTGGATTGAGCTGCAACTAATTCTTACACATCCTAAATGACTCATGGGTCATTTTTTTAAAGAATCAAAACAATCAGAATGTGTTTCCTTATTTTTGAGTATGTTATTTGTTTTTTTCACTACAATGAATGTCAATTTTGAATAAAAAAGATTCACTTGGAGTTATATCAGTCATACTGATCCTCGGATTAAGGAGTTACTGAATGCTACTTGTCTAAATAACTCATGGATCATTTTCCTGAAGTATTAATATAATTGGAATTTTTTTATTCATTTTTGAGTGTGCCACATGTCATTTTAACTAAAATGTAATTTTAAACTAGAAACACACACTTTGAACCATACAGGTGGAATTATGTGTGGGGTTTACTTGAGACTAATTCATACACATAAGAGATAAATTATTAATCATTTTCAAAAATTATCAACACAATTTGAGTGTGTTTTCTTAGTTTTCAATGAGTGGTATTTTTTTATTAAAATGTCAATTTTAAACTAATAATGGACACTTTGAGTCATATAGGTAAGATTATGCATCAAATTGAGGTACTGGATATCACAACATGTCAAAAATAACACATGGATCACTATAATAACAAAAAAACAATTCAAATGTGTTTTCTTGTTTTTGAGTATGTTAGTTTTTTTTCACTAAAATTAATGTCTATTTTGAATAAAAAAGATGAACTTTGAATCATACCGGTTACACTATGCATCAGATTTTGGTGCTAATAAATGTTATACATCCCAAATTACTCATGGATCATTTCACTAATGTATCAAAACAATAGTAATGTGTTTCCTCAGTTTTGAGTATGCCAAATATGTTTTTTATTAAAATGTCATTTTAAACTGGAAAAACACACCTTGAGCCATACAGGTGGCATCGTGTGTGGGTCTAACATGAGACTAATTCATACACATCAAAAATAAATTATAAATCATTATACCAGATTATAAATACAATATGAGTTTGTTTTCTCTATTTTCATTGAGTGACACTTTTTTTATTAAAATGTCAATTTTAAACTGATAATGGACACTTGGAGTTGTGATGGACACATTATGGATCAGATTGAGGTGAAGGAGATCCCTACATGTCACAAATGATGTATGGATATTTTTACTAAAGTAAAAAACAATAGGAATGTGTTTGTCTAGTTTTGAGTATGTTAGTTGTTTTTTTCACTAAAATTGATGTCAATTTTGAATATGAAAGATGCACTTTGAGTGATACTGATAACATTGTGCATACGATCGAGGCACGGTTGAATGTCACATGTACCAAATTAATCATTGATCATTTTCAAATATTATAAAAATAATCAGAAAGTGTCTCCTTGGTTTTGGGTACTCCACATTTATTTTATTAAAATGTCATTTTAAATTGGAAACATGAACTTTGAGACATACACGTGACATTGTGTGGGGTTTTGATAAGATATTGATTTATACATGTAACAAATGAATTATGATTTATTTTATCAAATTATCAATACAACCTGATTTCATTTTCATGTTTTTTAGAAAGTGACACTTTTTTGTATTAAAATGTCAATTTTAAACAGATAACGGACATTTGCAGTCATACCGGTCACAACGTGTGTCATATTGAGGTGAAGGAAATCCCTACACATAAAAAATGACATATGGACAATTTTATTAAAGTAAAAAAACAATATTAATGTGTTTTATGGGTTTTAGATATTCCATGTGTGTTTTTTACTAAAATTCTATTTTAAACTAGAAAGATATACAATGGCTCTATTCTTATTTGATAAGTGTTGTGTGCGCTTTTAGAAAACATTTCTCAGATGAACTCATGGTATGATCCTTATTCTAATTCATTACCCAAAACAATTAACACTTTCAAGCCAGTGCTTCTTATCCTCCACTACCTCGGTCTCTACCTCTTCCACATCCACATCAGTCACCAACTCTGAATATGCCTATGCCTTCGCCTCCACCTCTGCCTTTGATTAAGCCTCTACATATATGTCCATGATTTCCAAACAATTTTATTATTTTCATGTTAGAACATCTGAACTAATTTATTTTCTAAATTACTCTTCTCCTTGATAAAAATATCAAAATAATATATAATCATTCTGACACTAATTATTCACACCATGAATACCATTTCATTCTTTATGATTTCTCTCTTAAATTTACAAACATAATATCCACAATCAATTTCATTATCTTATTTAGGACATTATATAAACATTTAAAAATTTAAGTAATTTTTCTTGAAATGTTTTGATAGTTAAATATTTCTATATATACCTTATTTTGTCTCCATTTGTAGTAATCCACAATCTTTAATTTTTTAGGCACCGACTTTATGCCATGATCTGGACTGTATTTAGAAACATCCCTATCATAACATAATTACAATTAAAACATATATTGAATATATAATTATAATTTGATCTATAAAATGTTCATTTTAGTGTATTTAATATTCATAATAAACATCATGTGTTGTCGATTGGTTGGAAATCCATGCGTTGAATCCCAAAAATAAATATATGTGGTGTCTATGTTGAACGCTATCAGTATCCATTGATTCCAAAAAAACAAAAACAATTAATTAATGAAATAATTTAAAATATATTTTATGTGATTAAATCATATAGTTTTACCCTTTAAGTTTTGGGATAAAAAAGAGTATGTCACATGAAGCTTTTTTATTAAACTCTTCGAGTAACTCTTCTTTTTCCTTGTTAATTTCTTCCCCATTCAATGTAATTTATGGCATAGAAATGACATAGGGATTAATGAATCAAAATCATGATTCTCATGACCTTTCTTATATATAGTTGTAATATAAATGACTATACAAAAATATGAATAGTTATTACCTTTAATAAATATATTTAACTCACTATTTGGACACACGTATTATGAAAATCTGCCTTATGTATGTATTCATTAATGATATCCCAACCATTCATGCTTGAGAATCTCATTTATAGTCTCAATACCAATTCCTTCAGTCAAGGAATCTCTATATACAACTTCTTCATATTCAATGTAAAAATATTTTTATCTTTAAATGTGGTTTCTACATAAATTTTTAATGATAATAAATATTTCTCTCGAACTGGTGGGGAAAAGGTACTATTAGAAGGTTGTTTTGTTTTCTTAGTTGATTTACAACATTTTCTTGATTCAACATTTTGTTTCTACATCACTTTATCCATATGTTATATCATACATCGCTTCATACCTTTTATCATCAATCGTTAAATTTTTTTCGTAATAATTTTTTTATGGGAATACCTCATGTATATTTATAATATTAGATGGCCATACTATGAAATCTCCAATAGAATCTTCAACCATTGTAATATCTAGAGCATCAAGTGGAACATGCAACTCATTAGTTGTCTCATAAGATACCTTAATCCCCAATCTCATGTAATTTTTGGGGAGGGGTTGATTGTGTAGCTAGTCTCTCAGAATATTATACCATATACCCATCGAAATATAGTGGTACATGGGTATTGACAGATAAAAATCTTTTACAACTATACTCTACAGAATTTTAGTAATATAAAGTTATTTAAATTTGTTTGATTAACATTTAGGAGAAAGAATAAGGAAAAATTGAATACCACATGTAAGTTATGTGGTTTGGAGGAAGGACTAGCCTCAGAGTTGGTGGGATCATTTGGTTTAAGTGTAGATCTTTGCTCCACCTATGGTTTTCTTTGATCCATTCTTATACATTGGCCTTCCAGACTAGACCGCAAAATAATATCTTTTAATGAGTTTATTTTTGTCTGCATTTGTATCATTATATTATATGTACCTTCATGTGGTTTCATCTTCTCAAAATATTTTTGAGGAGAGACTCAAAAACCTAATCCTATAACACTTCCATATTGTTCAGGTCGCTTCAAAGCTACTGAAAATCACAATTCTACTAGTACGGCTATGGCCAATTCCTATGTCTAAACCTTACAAGAAATATGAACATATTTATTTTTAGGTAATATTGTTATAAATCATAACTAATTACAATAATTTCATACTTACACATGCTAATATGTTGCTATTGTGTTTTTATCAACTAATATACCATCCATATTTACATAATCCTCCTTCCGTAGCACATGATGTGGGATAGAAGTGGATTCATATTTTGATTTATCAATCTTAATATAAGATAAGGAACATATGTTCTTTCATATCAAATAATTAAACTTTTACTAATGATTTAAAGTACATACCAATTTCTCCTCTAATTAAGCGTACCACATATTTCCTATTTCATAGGGGTACACTAGTATTGATGAATGCTCTTTATTTTTAGCACATTTTTTTGTTTCAAAAATTAATAATTTTGAATTAACTTGGATAAAATAAATAATATAAAATAATATATTATTGTCCAAAATGAACCTAAAATTATTTCTCATTATGACGATTTCTAAAAGAATTCCATGTTTCCTACTTTATAATGTGTTCATTACTATGTGGTGGGTGGGGATTTATTTTCCCCTCAGTGTTCCTAAGATGTAACTTCATCAGAAGAGTCCGGAAGCTTCTATGGGATTTTTTAGTAGCCATTACAAAAAATTATTACTGAAATCTTCTGAAATAAATGAATTTTTCAATGGATAATGAAAACTAAATCGATGTTTCATTATATAAGTATTCAGTAAAATAGAGAAATTATATTGTAACATTATCATAATATCTTTCCAGTGGATTTCCTTCATTATAGGTTCGATGTGGTGCCATTATTCAATATAAATCATCACATTAATCCTTGTTGTAACGCCAAAATAACTAATGAACTTTGAAATTTTGGGGAAAATAGGTTGGTCGTGTTGATTCCAACCAACCTCAAATATTATACCCTGACTCCTTGCCTTAATAATGTTTTTCAAAACTCTGATGTTATGTTGTTCTTTTTTTCATTATTTCATCAACATGTTGTCGATCCACTAATAATTCTATAATTTCATCATCAAAAATATGTTCTTACTCTGGATTGGAAACATCATCACGTTCATATGACATTATCTGCACAATTTGTAAATCATTTAATTTTTTTAATAATAATAATGCAATACACGTTTTGCATAAAAGTCCAAAATTGCATGCATCTAGCATGAAAATTGTTACTGTATTGAATATATATATAATAATTCAATACTAATGTACAACTAACCTTCACTACATTAATTTAATCCTTCATTAGATTCTTTATTTCCATCCATATCTTGTTGATGGATTTGCGGCTACTCATTCCCTCTTCCAAACTAGTCTTCCTACCCTCATTATTGAGGAGGTATGTCATTAATGAACTTTGGAATCACAATGATGGGTAGAAGTCTAGTTTGAAAGAGGGAGTCCAATCTATCATCAAGAGATGGAATACAATAAAGGGTCTAAGGATTAAAGTGTCCTAGGAACCTACACTAATGGAATAACTCAAAAAGTATCCTCAATTGTAGATGACTTGAAATACCTCCACTCTAATGGTCTTGAAGAAGTGAATCTCACCCCACCAACTTTAGACATCACTTATTTCTACTCAAGTATTCCTTTACTTCCAATTTTGGATATTTTTTAATCCACCATAAGATCCCTCCAATAACATACAACCCTTTAAATGGTGAATATTTTAAATTATGGCCAGTTTTTATGTAGAATTTTTTTACTCTTATAAATGAAATGAATTTATTCAATGCAATACTAAATTTAGTATTGTGATATATTACTGTAAAATCTAAGAGGAACCATATATACTTTTCTTAATTGATAATTATACCACATAGCTTGAATTAGATCTAAAATTACCTCTAGGAATGTCATAATTTGTGAATAATAAGGATATTATCGGTTGTAAAATATAATATTGGAGAGACATATCCTTGTAACAAAGTATTCTAGCCTTTGAGGATATTACACTAGCCTTCAGTCATAGAAATATTCTTGAGGATCCTTGATCACCAAAGGACATATAAGGCCTTAACCCAGAGATAAACAGTGATAAAAAAAAGAGATTTTTATACATGGATAAAAAATTATATGACTTATAGGACATAAAGATACAAACCATCAAAAGTATATATTAATAAAAACAATTCTCGCTATGGTTATTCACCATGTAAGATGACTTTTCAAATTATTTTTTTCCTATGAATTAATTATATCTATATTTTGAATAATAAATCTATTAATAAATCACATCTCATATTTATTTTGATGAACTATCCAACCATGGATAAATCACTCACTTTTGGGAAATAGACTCTTTTTATGTTATTTGTGTATTTATAAGTCCATTAACCCAATGATTTCTCAACTCTATTCAATATAAATAATTTTTTAAAAAAATTTGTTCATACCTTTTCACCAAAGAAATTTCCCCATCACTCTTTGTAACACATGGTTAATGTTTAATAATAATCTTGAATTAATTAAAAAAACTATCACAACATGCATTACAAAAATAATTTTTGGAATGTGGCTAATTAATTCCATATTTTTTTGAATTTATTAAAAAATTATTCATCAAAATCGTAATTCTAAATAACCCATTTCATTGTTTAGAAATTTAAATAAAAAACCAAAATCCACAAAACATGTTTTAATGATTTTTACACTTACCTTAGTCCCTATATGCTCATCACCCATAAATGAGGGGGCCATCTTGGTATCCCCTAATCCTTAAAAACCCTCTAAATTGAGCCTTTATAAACTATAATCTAGTATATTAGATGAATTCAATTTGAGAAACTACATAGATTTTGGAACCCAATATTGTCCAAAGGAGGATAAACCTTAGGTGGATGGGAGGTCTCTGTTATAGTCAAGAGGAGAGTAAATAATTTATGTGTCTCTTGGGAAAAATGGGTTGGACACTCAAATATATATGAATGGAGAAAAATAATGATATAGAACCACACTCATTTTATTTTAGTAGGGATGAGAAGAGATGTTGGGTTATTCATGTTTAAGAACAGGGAAAAAATTAAAAACACGGAACCCAAAACATCAAACAAGGAAAGAGGAAGTGTATAAAATAACATACATTGGAATTTAGACTTGATTAATTTGAGGAAACATAGAGAAGATGTGCCATCAATAGAGGAGTTCCGTAAGAGCTGGATAATCATGAGTTACTAATTCGGGGTAAGTGTATTTTTAAATAGATTGGAGAAACTTTTAATAGCGACTTCTAAAAAGCGCTGACAAATATCAAATTTATCATCACTAAATTTATAAGCGCTGATAAAATGAATATTTTTCAGCACTAAAAATGTGATGATAAATATATCTTTTAAGAGTGTTTTTTTAGTGATGATAAAAGTTTTATAAATATAATTATTTAAATAAATTTATTATAATTTTATAATTATTTAAATAAATTTATAATAATTTTATAATTATTTAAAAAAAATTATTATAATTTTATAATTATTTAAGTATATATAATTATTTATTTATAATTATTTTAATTCTTATTTAAAAATAATAATTGTTTAGTAATAATAATAATAAATAGAGTAAATAGACATTTATAGATATATTTATTTTTAAATATTTATTGATAATAATTTATTTATAAATATTTATGAATAAATATTTATTTAAAAATATATTTTTAACATTATTAATGGTTATATAGTCTTAAATACATGAATTTTAAAAATGAGTGAAATTGAATCTTTAAAAATTAGTACACGTTGGAAATATTGAAAAATGGATAAGTTTTATTAATTAAATATAAGATATTAAAAACATATGGATACATAAATATATATTGAAGTGGATAAATATATATTGAAAATCCTTAAACATGGTAAATATATATATATAAATAAATAATAGAAAATGATTGTATTCAAAAAAAAAAAAAAAACCACAAAAATGAATACCATAAATATCGTATTGAAAAAATAAAAAAAAAATTGACAGATTAGAAACATAATATATATTAAATGTATCAGGTTATAATAACATTATAAAATATACTAAAATTTGAATAAATTACAAAGTTATTATGTGTATTTATTTCTATATACTGCCTAAATATATTTTTGTATGCATTTTTTTAAAAAAAATGTATTAATATATATATATATATATATATATAAGTGAAATAAATTCAATACATGACGTTTGATACGTGTTAAATTGTAAAATCAAACATCATTAGAAATTAATAAGATATTAATATGTTTTTAATTAACAATATATATATATCTTATATATCAATATTTAATATATAATATTTATTAATATTTATAATCTATATATATGTATATTAATTTTATTAATTTTTATCAATGATTATTTTATTAATAAAATGCTTCATAGTTTTCATAATTTTCTCATTTTATTTTATTTCTTTAATTTTTCATTTTATCTAGACCTTTATCAGTGCTAAAACAATGCTGATAAAGGGAACCATTTGTTAGCGATAAAAATAAAGTGTTGAAAAAGTTTTCCTTTATCATTGCTAAAATAAAGTGCTAATAAATGTTACCTTTTATCAGTGGTACAAACCCACTGATAAAGGGTTCCCTATATCATCATTTTTTTAGTGCTCATAAAGAGATTACATTATGAGTTATTATTTTAGCATTGTTAAAGAGTAACTTTATCACCAAATTTATCTAGGTTTGAAAAATTTCAGCACCGCTATAGGCATGTTTTGTAGTAGTGCTTCAGGATCTCTATCAAGAGTAGGAAAGACAAGACATATATGAGATCTCCAATAATTCTTTTATAACAAATCTTGGAGATTCTGTATCAAATAGAGCTCATGTATACATTATTATTGGATACAATAAATGATTATACATCTTAGGGATTAAATTACCATATGAGTTGCGCATAGATCTCAAAATTTCATCACTATCGAAGAACTTCTCTACAATTATTGTTAATTATAAAATGAAAAATAATTATAAGTGTCTATCAAAACTTCTTACTTTGATTCACCAAGTGAATAGGTATATGGGGCACGACAAAGCAGCGGTCCTTATGGTGAATAAGAAAAGTAAGAACATGGTGAAGGGTCCTAAGACTCATATCAAGTATAAATCTCCCAAGCACCATCCCTCAACAAAGAAGAAGATCCATATGTGGGGAAAGGAAAAGAAAAAAAATATGTTTTCCATGTGGCATACAAGTCCATGAAGAAGAACTGAACCAATAATTAAGGACACGAAAAGATGTGTTTGTTATTGAGTATAATCTTTCAATATCTACATATTGGGTTCTAGATACATCTATTGGTTCTCACATCTATAACCAAATGTAAGAACAAAGTGGATTCCGAAATATTTCTAGAGGAGATATGGATTTGTGAGATACCCATAGTGTGAGGTTGGATTCTCTATCCATTGGTGACTACCATAATTTATTTCCAATGGTAATGATATAGGTTTTAAGGGTTTTTATTGTGTACCCACAATTACAAAGAACATAATTTTTGTTTCAGGCCAAAATGTAGATGGTTTTATTTTCATGATTAGAAATAAAAGTTTTTTCTTCTATAAATTCAACATAGGATATGGTATGGAACATTTAAATAATATTTTTAATGTATTAAATTAGAAAAACTAAGTATTGGAAAAAGATAACAAATCATGCTCACATAGCACATATCACACCATTATATGGAATCCACATCATGGTCTTGTAAACGAGAATCATTTGACAATGATCTATCAAGATAGTTATTTACTTATAATCTAAAACCACTTGAAATGTGTCATAATTTTTTACAAGGCTAAATAACCAAACTTCCATTTAGTGTATAGGGTGAAAGGGCTTCAAATCTTATAGAATTGGTACACACTTATATGTGTAGACCATTTCCAATAAATACAAGTGGTGGGTATTCTTACTTTATAACTTTTACTTGTGAATTGAGTAGATTTGGCTATGTCTACTAGATGATATATAAGTTTGATTCCACAGATAAATTCAAATAATTCAATAATGAAGTGGAGAATCAACTCAGAAATAAGAAAAATAATCTTTGGTCAAATCAAGGTGGTGAATATCTTAACCAATAGTTTAACAATTTTCAATTGGTGTTTGGGATTATATATCAACTCGTTCCATCTTACACACTAAAATGGGATGGTGTTAGTGAAAGGAGTAATCAAACCATGTTAGACATGGAAAGGTCAATGATGGGTCATGTAGACCATCCATTATAATTTTTGTTATTTTCGTTAAAAAACGCATCATATACATTAAACTAAGTATCAACTGAAGAAAAAATCAAATTCCCTTCAAGTTATGGAGTGTAAATAAATCTATTTTTTCACATACACATGTATGGGGTTGGGAGGAGTTTTTTAAGGCCTTCTCAGGTAACAAACTACCACCCTAAGGATAAGAGCATGTCTTTATAGGGTGTCCAATGAGAACAAATGTATATTACCTATACAACCCCTTAGACAATAAAGTGACTATAACCAGAAAATACAAGAACAACATTGAATAACTTGAGAGGAAAGAGAACCAGAGAGATATGGTTTTATAGTCACTGAATATAGTGACTTGTTATTGACTAAAAATGATAATCATATCTAATATAAATACGATGTAGATAGATTATAAGCTACAAGATGGAAAGAATCCATGAATTCTGAAATTGATTTTATCTATCAAAACCAAGTATGAGTTATAGATGATGTAAATCCCAAAGGGTCAAAATGGGTATTCAAGAGAAAGCTGGACATAAATGGAAATTTAAATACTTATAAATAAAGGCTAGTGGAAAAAGTGTTTCAAAAGTTTCAAGGATTCGACTATGATGAAACCTTTTCACCAGTATACATGTTTAAATCCATCATAATTATACTTGTTATATCCCCTTACTGTGACTATGAAATTTTGTAGATGGATGTTAAAAATTATTCCCTTAATGGGAAACTTTATAAAGATATATACATAACACAATAATAAGGTTTTTTTACTCCAAGTGATTACAAAATGATTTTCAAGTTTTCGAGATCCATTTATGTGTCAAAGAAACCATCTTGGCCATGGAATATCTTATTCGATGAATCTATAAAATAGTTTGGTTTCATTAATATTAAATGTGAACCTTGTGTGAAAGTAGGTTTAATTGGAATTCATTAATTACCCTCATAGTAGTATATTTTTATGACATATTACTTATTTTAAAATACATTCTATTCTTATAATTTTTTAAGGACCGGTTGAACAAGTGTTTCTCCATAAAGGAATTAGGTGATGAATCCAATATTCTAGGGCTCAAGATCATTAGTGATATATCCAAGAATCTTTTAAAACTATATCAAAGTACATACACTAACTAGGTACTAAAGAGATTTTTTATGGAAAAAACCAAAAGGGGATTGGTTTTGTCACATGGTATACATCTTTATAAGAAAATGTATCCTCATACATAACATGAGAAATATATAATGATTAATATCCCATATGATTCAGAAATAGGATCAATCATGGATTCCATGTTATGTACTAAACATTATTTTTCTTATCTATTGATCATGGTATAAATAAATCAGGAAGATCTAAGAGAATAGCATGGGTCAATTGTTAAGGCTATCATCAAGTATTTGAGAACTAAGAATATGTTTCTTGTGTATAGAGGAGATGAGAAGTTGGTCATCAAGGGTTATATGAATTCTTTTTTTTTAAATATATTATAATGATATGAAGTCATAATTAGGATATATTTTCTATCTCCATAGAAGAGTTATGAGCTAGAAGAGTTCGGAGTAGCTATTTGTCGTTGCTTCTACAGTGGAGTTCAATTATAAAGAGGCATCTGATTCATACAAGTAATTCATTTGTATATGAAACGTTGCCTCAGATCATGATTTGGTACCTAGAATAAAATTTCTTATCACATTTCATTATGATAATAGTTCATTGGTGGATCTTTCAAAATATCCAAGGCCACATCATGGGAAAATCTCAGACTCGAAAAGTATCACCTCTTCAAGAATATTTCACAAATGGGTGGAGTTTCAGTAAGTATAGTTCCCATAGAATAAAATATGGTGTAAACCTTAACTAGAGTATGATCCTAGTAGAATCATGAGTATCATGTAAGAGATACCAGATTTAAGGTTGTTAGTAGTTAGATCTAGTGCAGGAGGGAGTATGTTGGATTTAGTCCCCTAGAAACAATTTCTATATAATTTATGATAAAATATACTCATTTTTTTAAAATTCATAAATGTCTTATCACATCATGATTTTTCTTTTATGTGTCATAGTATGTGATAAGTTCCCAAGATAATATGTTACACTAAAAGGTTATAGAAGTTCCCACAATGATGAGAACACAAAAGTGGAATGAAATTATTTTTAAATATATATACTATTGCCATATTAAAACATGTTAGGGAAAAAATAATTTAGTCTATCATGCATGAAGACTCATATGATTTTGAGGAACTTTAACATGGTGTAAAACCTTGGTAATATCCAATGTAGGGTATTATGAGAATGAGACCCAGAAGTATGAAATACAAATTTATGTATCATTGGATATTCCTATATGTGGACATTAATATTGGTCCTTGTACATTAATATTATTATTAATGATTGTTATAAGTTATATACTTTAATTTAATTTCAAAAACAATGATGATATATGTTTGTGGTGAGATAGGATACGTTGGGTATGTCACGAATAATATTTCTTTAATGAATAACATGAGAAAATATTTTTCCCTTTTTTTATTTATTTAATATTGAAATATAAATCCTTTTTATGGAAATGATATATCACAAATAGATCAATGGACATGGTTTTTTATAGGTAAGTTCATGTTTTATAAAGTCAAAGAGAGGCACATCAAAAAAGAAAATTTTCAAATTAATGAGATATAATTTACTTTGGGAAATTAAGAAAACTTGATGAGGAAAATTCTTACAGAAAAATAAATAAGATTCTATAAAAAAGTGTTTATTTAGATAAAATTTAAAAAATCAAAAGATTCATTTTAAACATTTTTTAAGAAAGTAAAAGAAAAACCTCATCAATCATTAAATTATAAAGAGAAACATTCATGAAACAATATAAATAACATATAAATGTAGGGTAAATATATCCATAAAAATTAAAGAAAATATAAGGTCGGTTCCAGTTATAAATATCCTTTTAGACAAATTATTAATACAAGGGTGATGAAAAGGTCAGAATAGAGGAAGAAACCAAATGTAACTAGATTAGAAGAAAATATATTTGGTTTTATAAATAAATAATATACAATTACTGCAAGTATTAATTTATATATAAAAAATTTATTCCAAGATATAATATAAAATAAACTCTTAAAACATAGAAACTTTTGAAATATAATTCTTTGAAATAAAGAACACTAAATTGATTTGTAATCCATTTAACTGAATGAAAACTATTATAAAATACATTAATGGGAATCACATATACCATAAAAATAAAATAAGTGGGGAATATTAATCATATATCAATAAAGGGTAATTGAGAGGAGAAAACCCTTACCTAAGACTTCTACTTGGTTGGGAGTGCTCTACCACCATTGAATACATGAGTCTCCTATAAAATTGAACCTTTTAAATGATAGATTTGGGACTTATTCTTCTGAATAGAAGTTCAAAAACATGAGAGAGGCTTGTGAGGGAGAGAATTTTTGAAGTGGCTTAAGAGAAAACCATTGGAAATGTGTGTGTTGAGGTGGGTATAGGATGGTCCTTTTATAGATGATATGGGATGACAATTTTATATATACTAATTTCATAACATAAAGGGAATGTAATATTAAAGGTGAGTAGTCCCAAAATTGAATATCATAAAGGATAATATAGGGTAGGGTACAGAAAAACATCATCCACTATAACAACCCAAATTTTTATAAATGAAATTCATTATTTTTGAATGAATAAATGCATTATCAGGTGGTGATGTTATATAAAACACATTCACTACATTGGTTATTTTAGAAAATTATATCCTATAAAAACTAGAATACCATTAAGAATCATAACCAATGATAATATATTCATTGAATAGTGATTTTATTATTATTATATATAAATGTTTATGATAAATTCCAATTGACATGGATGAAAGAATCGAAGGCCTCTGTCAGTAGAATCATACCCAATGAATCCCATTTATTAGAACTTATGAGGGAGATACCATCACAACGATTTTCCCGTGGAAAATACCTAGACTATATTCAATAGCTAAAGCATGAGTGAAACCATTTATGATATAAGTTAATTGTCTTTGTGATCATGGCCCAAAACATATACATTAAACCACCCCAAGAAAATCTCATCATCACGCACCTTACCATTATAGAATTTACTTGTGTAATAAAGGAATGTCTATCTAAACCGTAACCGTATGAATTTTTATCTTTTAGTTTAATTAAGAAATTATAATATTTATCCATTTCTATATTAATTATTTTATTATTAAATAATGAGTTTGATATAAATTTATTCTGATATAATGAAACACAAAGTGTATTTTTTTTGGAAAATATATAGTTTCAATCGAGAAACTCTTTTTCATGAATTTAATAATTTTTAAATAAATGATATTATAATAAAATACTATTATTAAATATAAATAACAATATAATTTTATGAAGTCAAATGTGATTTTTATAAGGGTCAAAAACTGTTATTTTCTAAAAAAACTAGTATTTTTTTAATAAGTGTGGATTTTTTGTTTAAAGATATAAATTCACATATTTAGAGAATTATTTGTATAAAATAAATATTATTTTTAAAATAATAATTCCAAAATTATACAATGGTTTTTTTTCAAAATTGTTTAGGATAGTATAATTTTTGCATCAAAATTAAATACAATAAATATACAGGGTATATTAAGCAATCATAATATCCCAAAAGTGATGTAATATATTCCATAAAAGGTATCCATGAAAAAATATATATTTTCCCTATTAAATAATGTTTTTATGATATTTGAATAATTTTATATACAATTAATGAAACCTCCAAAACATATATTATATTTTATGGTTTTAAAATAAATTATTTGTAAGCATGACTCACTTCCACCTCACCAATGGTATTATTTTAATAATATCAGTTATTAAACATGTAAAATAATAAAAAATTTCACTTAAATAGAAAAAATCGTAAAACTCATTGTAAGGTTTTTGGTTTTTATAACTTTATTATATATAGTCAAATACCTATGTCTGGAAATTAATAATGAATTCTCTTATCTTGTACTAGATAAACCCAACCAACCTATCATTCCTCCATACTCAAAACAATTTAAGAATGAAATTACTATAAACTTACCGCTCTATATCCCTAACAAAGTTCCCTCAATCTCTTAATAATATCTCCCAAGTTTTTGGAATCATCCTCTTATGGTAAGAGATCCTCTCATCCTCTATATTGAAGCACCTTCCTTGAATTATGACCCTTTATTTAAAATGTTTCATGTTGGGTTATGTTCATACATACCACTATTATTTTAATTATGATTACCAAGGGACTATATACCCCATACACTCCCATTAAGAACTTATATTAAGCTTTATGTATTGTCGTTATGCTAAAAAAGTTATCCTTCGATTTCTCATACCATACAATTGTGTAGTGGATACCCATCCACACTTTCACTCAAAGGTAATCACCAAAATATACATATAATTAATTGATTGGTAAATTACATGTATTTATATATCACTTCTTAATATTGGTATGAAAACATATTAAATAAAAATTTATGTAGTATGATCTATGTGACACACTTATGCATGTGCATGATATGCCAGTAAAGGGCAGGAAGAAAATTATATAGCCCTCTAATGCATTCGATAATGTTTTCATCTCATGAGATTCAATATATAGTTCACAGGAAGTTATCCTAAGCACACTATTTTATATTCTTTTGGTGGTTATCCTTGACCAATGTTTATGATTATATGTTTTATTTTTGTTTCCACATTCATATGTTTCCTTTATGTTATCATATTATTTGATGCCTCATTGTTCAAGATTATGATACTCGTTAATCTTATGTTACCTTGATATGCCTCTTGAATCACATGTCCTACTTTAATTTATCATATTATTTGTTTATTCCATCACAGGTCTTTTTCGCTCATCCCTTTCTATTTCACGTCCCCATGTGATCCCAAATAGTTTTAAAAAATGATGGAAATTTAGGATCATGTTATGGATGTTTTTAATAATATCATTTTATTACTATTGTAGGTTTTCAGGTTATGTACATAATTTATCAAATAAACTAGGGTTCCTAATATTTTGGGATTGTATTAAGTATACCCTTATTTAATAAATCATTAATTAAAGTGTATTAAAATATAGGTTATTATAGTTTTTATCATTTCAAAGCCTTGTTATTTTTGGGATTAGGATTAGAAAACTCTAGTAAAAGACATAGGATAAGAATAAACATATGAATATATCCCTAGGTTTTTTTCAATTATATATTATGTGGATTCTAAGAAAATATATCCTTTTCAAGATACTACAAGAGGATATGGGTTTGGAATAGATTTTCTTAGTGTAAATAACCCAGATAAGCGAACATTGAGATGGACTCGATCGTTACCGGGTTACACCAAGTTTGAAACTCCTAGGGGACATGATTTGGTAAATTCACAAGCTCCTTCTAAACCATTATTAGAGGAACAAAATATTCCCATAATATCTTATGTTAGGAAATAGATCATCGATATCTTAGATTGAAACATATAAATTCATAGGGTAGATAATATGTGTCATTTATGAGTAATCCCTTTAATGTTATTGGTTTATTGTTTATGTGTTTAATAGTTTGAAAATACTCATCCCAAATTTCCCATTTATTTTTGGTCAATGTCTGGGAATATGAGGAACTCACACAACAACTAATGTGAAAAACAGGGTAATGACTGGATAAAGTAAATTCCCAAAACGATGGGAGTAGGAATCATGAATTTAATTATAAAAATTTCTCAATTGAATAAGGTTTATAAACAAAAATTAAATCAAGAGGAACTTTCAAATCCCTAAAATAAATTTCATGTTGAAAATGAGACCCTTATGTGAAAAAGGCCTCTGAATTTTAGTGGCTCTTCTTTTAAACATCACCAAATACACACTCCTAGATCCTAGAATAAAAACATAAATGTTATATTTATATATTTGATGTTGATAAATGTATACCAGTTTTTTTAATCCAAAACATAAAACATAAAAAGGAAAATTTTGATCTCTAATATACCCTTTTACATTTCAGGTTTATAGTTTTAGAGAATTTTTATAAACACTTAACAAATGTGATTCATAAAAAATATGATCATAATTATCAATATTATCTCCCATTATACCAAAATTTAATAATTTTACACTACTTCAAAAAACACCATCCATGTAGAAAACTTCAAGATATAATTTGGTTGACATCTTTCCTCAAAACCTGGGGAAAATGAGATATAAGAAAAGGGAGAGATCAAATGCTCAGTACATGTGTAACGTCCCGGTTCCAGAAGACTCCTAGAGACGCCTCTTACCCAGTTTGTCACATGGCCTCAAGCGCATTTCCCCGAAAACCAGAGCCTTCCGACTAGCAGCTAAGGCCTTGGGTGTGATAGTGGGGAAACTATTCCCTCATTGTCCTAGTAACACTGTGGAAGTAAAATAGATATTCAATAGAGAAAGCAGTATAATAATGTAAAAGTGAACAGTAGAATACTAGAAATAATAAAAATGAGAACACACACACACACACACACATATATATATATATATATATATGAATGATGCATGATACATATGTCTAATAAACATCCAAACAAATCACAAAACTGCAATACAAAAAGTAATAAACTAAAGTACAAAAGAAAAATAGATAACTGAACCTCAGCATCACAATCCTCAACTTGGTCCCACGCTCTCTAGCTCTACAGCACTCAAGTACCTAAAGTATAAAGCCTCTTGCCCTTATCTATACCTTCAACAATATAATCTATTTAGGCCCAAAACCATGGCCCAAATAAGGTGTGAGAATAAATCCCAATAAGATACCACTATAAGATCTATGCCTAATAGTTAGTGAATATATGGTAGGTAATACACAAAAGATAGTAGTAAACAAGGAAGTAATCAATAGTAACCAATCCTACAGTTTCAAAGAATTCAGTTTCATATATCAAGTAAATAGCTAATCAAGTAGGAAAACACAAACATGTAACCCTCTAGGAAGTACTCATAGCCTAACCCCTCTGGTCCTACCTAAAAACCCAAGCAACCCTCTGGGAAGCACACACAGTCTACCCATGTGGATCAAATTAAAAGGATATAACAAAGACTCTCTGCGGAAGCTCTCTCAGTCAAATCACCTTATAGTCTAAGGCGTTAAAGACTCTATGAGGAAGATCACACGGTCAATTCTCCTTATAGTCAAAATTTATAAATACTCTCTGAGTAAGCTCACACGATCAATTCCCCATATAGTTAAAAGTGGATAAAGACTCTATGAGGAAGCTCACATGGTCAATTCCACTTATAGTTTACTACACTAGGTTCTCACGACCCTTTCTAAGTCAAACGAGAATAGCAATGCAATACGGCCAAAGTAAACTTCAATAACTACTTGGATAAACTGTCTACAACATATCAAGCATGTCAGATAAAATAATCACTCCATCCTACAGTACTAGGCATGGTAAAACTTCAAGGAAGCCTAATGGGATAAACAGGATCAAACGGTCGTAAATAGAAAATGCATTGTAAAACACTTCCAAAGCATATCAATCAACCCTATTTGCATCCAATTAACCTGTACTCATGCATACCCTCATAGCAGGAAATTAAAAACGTTAAAACAGTAAAAACGAAATACCCTATTCAAGGGTATTGGGAAAAATTGCACATATAACTCAAATACTTTCTATGTAAAGTCACAAACCACCTACCTCGGTGTTGGGAGACCTCTATGAGTAAACCTAAAGCATTGAATCTCCCAAGAACACCATAGATATAAAAAACGTCTAAAATGCTCAATGGATGACAACTAGAGAAGGAGGAGGAATCATGAAACGAAGCTTTAGTAGAAAGAAGAGCTTACTGAGACGGTACCAACGCAATTGACAGTGGTCGAATCAGATATCAGTTGCTCATCTGGGGTCTCAAAGGAAGATCACGGTCGTACGGGCGCTCTCGGTCAAAGAAGGTGAAGAAGAAGGTGTTTCAGTTGATAAGACGTGACATCAGACCATTTAATGAAAAAAAGTACATGTTCTGTACTTTTGAAGTACAGGGCGTGTACATTCCCATACTGAGCCCCACTTTAGCCGGACTCTAGGTCACCATACATGGTCGTGTGTGCGGACATTTCACAGCCAACACACGGCTTCATGCGGAAACTGAGTACCAGGCGTGTACTCATAAAGTAAACGATGTGTACTTCAAAAATTTCCAAAAATTCCTCTTTTTCTCAAAAACAACCAGAAAGGGAAAACATACCTGAAAAGAAGATCTAAGTTATTACAACGGTTTAACAAGGGAGATATATATCATTACATAAACATAAAAAGAGTATAAGGATATAATAACATGAACAAAACATTTTATAATTATACCCTGTATATCCAAGATTATAATTTTGAGTCATGGAATAAATCTTGTAAGTTCATAAGACATGAATAATTAAATAATCAATGAACATAATTCATGATAGGATAACAAAAGACATAGAATTGTGTAATACACATAAGCATAGAAAATGATTTCCTTGGTGTTCAGGGCTTATTTTCAAAAATATCATGTTGTTATGGGTTCAATCCTATAACCATAATATTAGTAAAGTTTCTCTCCCAATACCATCATATCAAATAAATTCTATTACTGAACTAGGTCCACACCCTATTCCAATTATGTATATATCATGAGATATAAATTATTACACAATGCATTGAAGGGAAATATAGGTGTCAAAAATCAAATAATTAAAACCATACATAATTGTTCTATAAAAACATAAATCATTCATCATATCAAAAACCATGAAAACAAAGGAGTTTCATAAACATTTCATCATATTATAACCTGTAGAAAAGAAAGAAGTTTCATAAACATTATTCCATCGCAAACTTAAACCAACCAGAGAAAGATATAGGACAGTATCATTGGAAAATATTCGTAATAAATCATAATTAACATCAAATAATTTCATCTTATATGGAAAAAAAATTTAATGATCACTTGAAATAATTCTTAAGGTAAATATCCTTTCTGTTTTGAAATAATTTCTTTTTCTAAAAGCTTCGCAATTATAAAGGAAACTTTTTATTTAAAAAACCTTTTGATCTTGATAAGTAAGATTCAATTAGTTAAATATCCATGATAGAAATAAAATATTCCCATTCTATAAAAAATAAAAAAAACTTCCTTTTGTATTTTTGTAAAAAAAATCACAGAGTGTATTTTTTAGAAAATAAGAAAAATATTTCTCTCAAACAGTTTGATAAAAAGTAAAACACGAGTAAATATGAATTCAAAAAATTATAAGAAAATATTAAAAACCGTTAAGGAAAAAACTTATAAAACATGTAAATGGTATATAAATATTCCCCATTGGGGACTAAAAAATAAACAATCCCAAATAATGATGATATTGTGAAATAAACCCTCATAACTTGGGTGTCTTATCAATTGAAATCCCCATGAAACAAAAAAAATAAATAAATATTTAAATATCATTAATGCAAAAATATTTTTGATATAATATATCAAAGGTTAAGTATATACACCACACAAAATAAGTAATTGGTGAAAAAGATATGTGTCCCACAGATGTTAAAGTGAGATGAAAATCACTTACCTCAAGTATCACCTTTATTTATTCATGTTCAGCATCCTGTATAATCAATATGGACTAATTATAAATTTAATCTATAAACATATACCAATAATACCATCTTAGATATATTTATAACATATTATCACCTGTTTATTAATAATTTGTCATAAAAATCAATATTCTTGGTGATAAATGCTTCGTTTCCAAAACAGTTTTAAATCAGTAGTCTCATTCCTTATAAGTTGATCATGGTACCATAATTTACATAATTTTAATCATGGTATAAACATAATATATATTAACTATATAAATAGTTATAATTATTCATAAGTAATGAAGAAATAAAAATTAATTACACTGTTGATGGAAATGGTCGGTCGTACATACCCATGAATGTTCTTTACATTTTTCAAATGATAGAGTAATAGAAATTTACAATAGTTACCTTTTATAAAATAATTATTATATCATATATATTTATAAAATTTATACTTCTTTACTTTCAAGTAATAATGAAATGAATAATGAATCATGCCATTTGTGGGGGTGGTAATCGACACATACGCACGAGCGTTGTTATAATTTCCCATCATTTATAAGGTAAGAAGTTAGATATAATTTTTCCATTCCAAAACTATAATTATATAATGAATATAACATAAAAATATTAATACCATAATAATACCCATCTATAAAATATTTTAATGAGAAATTAATTTTATCACTAAGTGGAGATGGTAAGCCATATGTACGCATGTGTGATACCTTTAATTATAAATTGATAATAATTGTGGTGTATAATGGTGTTTTGATAACAATAATAAAATTCAGAATATTGAGGATACTAAAATAATTATTTAAGTATGAAAATAATATATTTTTTTGAGGTAAATAATTGTATAAAAAAGAATTTGAAAAGTTATAGTGATTACCTATTCTTCGAAACGACTCCATCATATAGCCTTTAAAGGGCTTCAGGGTTGGTCTTTCGAGAAGACCAGAACATCTAGAATGCATATATGGAAGTGGATAAGATAATTTTTTAGATTATTTTCAAGATATAAGACTCAAATTGGTGTAATTAATTGAAGGATAATGTTCCATTTATAATTTAGGTGAGGAACGCTTCAAGAATTTCACCAAATATTAAATTATAATAAAATCATTTATCATGAAAATGTATAAAAATGGAAATTTATCCAATTATAATTCAATATATGGTTTTAATTCCATAAATAATATAATTTATACGTGTTTTTGTGTCATTTTAAAACTTATTATGTTGATTAATCCCTTGGTTAGTTAATTTTGACTTTAACCATGGTAACCACTATTTTAATCATAAAGGTTTAATAATATTGTAGTAAATGGAAAAATGACTCATAAATATAAAATGTGTGATGTTTTAAACTATATTATATTCACATGTATGAATATTATTTTTGACCTCACCTATTTTGATAATCCTAATTATGCTTTCATATACTTTGATATTCTCAATCTAATGTTTTTATATATATTAATTCCTTCAATCTATGCTCAATATGATAATAATATTAAAATAATCCCTTAGATAGATTTATCTTTCTTTATCCGTGTTTATATACATTCTAAAGTTATTCTAACCCATTTGGATATGTTGTGTATGAAACAGATTAGTATTTAGTCACTGATCTGCATTTAAGCTACCGGTACTCAGTCTACCGATAGACTTAGTCTACCGATAGATAGAGTCACCGATACACTAAGGTCACCAATATGTACAAAACTACTGACAGAAAACCAGAGCTACTGATATGAGGAAGTCTTCTGATAGAACCAGTCTACTGAGCTACCGATACAAAATAGACCATAGTCACTGATAGACAGAAGTCTACCGATAGAAGTCTGCATATATTGTATGTCTACTGATACGTGCAAATAGCTACGGATGCAAAGAGCTGTGGATGGAGAGACAGCTACTGATAACAAGAGCTACCGATGGAACTAAAGTCACTGGTATATGCGCTACTGATTCAAGTTCAATAGAGCTACTGATGCAAGTTCTAAAGAGCTACTGATGGAAGGTTCTGCGACACAAAGACCACCGTGCACATCTACCAATAAAACGCTACTAATGCTTGACTAACCAGTCAAACCCTATACTCTTCATACTATTTATTTATTAACCCAATGGTTAAATAGGATGTTTTTCATGCAGTTAATGTTATTAAATTATCTTTGTTGCCATGTCAAGGAATTGTACCTAGTACCCATGAAAAAGGTAATCATTCCCATTTTTTAGAGCTAAAAGCTATAAAAGGGAAGATAAATACCTAGCTGAAAATGATGAAAGAGATGTGAAGTAGTGTATATGACAATCATCAAGGAACTAAGAAGGCACACGGGTGAAAAAGAAAAGGGTTGAACGTCATTCAAACGTGGAGAATTCACCCAAGGCTACATCCATACTCCAAGAACACTGGACATACACGAAGATATGCATTTTTCAAGGATAACACAAGCTGCACCTTGAGTGAAGAACTACCAAAAACACTTCGTGCGCTCGGACTGCTAATCTGGACCAAGAACCAAAGAGGAAAACGATACTCTGTTTTCTAAGCAAAAACCAAAGAAGGACTCAGAAGCTTTTTTGATAAACCAAATGAGTCCAGAGCTGCACTGCTAATCACTAAAGCATTTCTAAACTCAATCATTCCTCTCTTAGTGATTCTTTATTTACATTTTGAGCAGTGTGTGAATCCTGTTTAATTTTCACACACACTGTCTCCTGTGCTAAACTGGAGGATTCTTAAATCCTCACTTAAACCCCATAACTCTTTTGCTTCCCACTGTGAATAGTGGTAGAGGTCGAGTAAAACCTAAACAGCCTGTGAGCTATTGTTTTTTTCCCATGAAGAACTGTGGTAGAGTTCATTGTACCTGGACAGTAGTCTACTGTTGTTTACCCCCGATCCAGGGAGTGAATCAATTTATATAAATTTTTAAGAGGACTAAGTCTCAGCTTGAGACTGAACCTATTGGTTAACTTTGTTGTGCTTTTATTTTAAGTCTATAAGTATTACATATATATATATATTCCGCTGCTTATTACTTTGAAATAAAAAACTATTTTAAAGCTACTTTGATAGTTAAATTAGCAAGTGTTTATACTTATTTGAAATCAGTAAGTTAGTTTCAAAAGTTAATTTAATCTTCAAATTAAGTTAAGTGACACCTAATCAATCTTTGAGAAACTAATTGAACCTTTACACTCTGTATAAATTCACTACAGTTTAACTTTGTTTTTAAATTGGGGTATTTTAAGAGAAATATTTTTGACAGAAATTTTAATTGGAACTCAATTCCACCACCCACCCACCCCCCCCCTTTTGAGTATCCACTCCGACCAACATTTAGTATCAGAGGATTATTTTTGTTCAACGATTTTTGAAATACTTTGTTTTTAAACTGTGATTTTAGTGGCATCTTTAAAGATATTAAATTTCTGTTAGTTCTAAATTTTTATCTCTTTAAAAACACTTTCTAAAATCTAGTTATGGATAATTGACTAGAGGGTTCTTCTACTAACCAGACACCTTTCTTCAATGGAACAAACTATGCCCAGTGGAAACTGAAAATGAAAATTCATTTAGAAAGTATGGGTTCTGATATTTGGACTGCTATAGAGTCTCAATATAAAATTCTAGAGAGTTAAAGAACAACTTGGGATGAACCTACAAAAACTGCCTACAATAATAATTGTAAAGCTATGAATGCTCTGTATTGTGCTTTAGGAGATGATGAGTTTAATAGAATTTCTACTTGTAAAACTGCCTTTGAAATATGGGATACTTTGGGTGTTTCTCATGAAGGAACAACCAATGTTAACGAAATGAGATTGAATACTTATACTATTAAATATGAAAATTTTAAAATGAAAACTGATGAACCTATTTCTGATATGTATCTCAGGTTTAATGAGATAGTCAATACAATGAGTCCAATTGGTAAAGTTGTTTTAGCAAAGGAACAAATTATGAGGATACTGAGATGTCTACCAAAATGATGGATAGGCACCTCTGTCACAATCAGAGAGTCATGTGACATTGGAGAACTTCTAGTAAATGAGCTTATTGGTAAATTAATGATGTATGAGGAAGAACTCAAAGTGAATAAGGAGGAAGATGATGAACCTGCGAGAAAATCTGTAGCTTTCAAGTCTACTACCTATAAGATTAAAGACAATGAGAAAATGCAAATACCTACTCAGAGTTCAACTAGTGATGATTTGGATTCAGATAGTGATGCTGAGATGGCTCAAATAGCCAAGAGATTCAAGAAGTTTTATAGGAAGAAGAAATTCTTCAGGAAATCCAACTATAAACGAATGTATGAAAACAAGGGACACTGGAAGAAGGATTAGAAGAAAGCTGATAAGAATGATGAAATAGTCTGCTAGGAGTGTAAAAGTAAAGTACACATCAACACTGATTGTCCAAAGTAAAAAGTAAAAAAGAAATATAATTATAAGGACAAGAAGTACAAGAAATCTATGAAGGCTACATGGAGTGTATCTGAAGACAGCACAAGTGAATCTGAAGTTTCTGATTCTGAGAGGAATCATGCCAACATGTGTTTCATGACCAACACATCTAAGGTAAACTTAGATACTTATATTTTAAATTGTTATTATTCTGAAGATGATGCAGAATCTAATTCTGATTCAAAAAAACATGACTAGTGAGGAATTATTTGAATACTACAATATGCTGGAAGAGACATGAAATGAACTTAAGGATAAATACAAATAATTAAACAAATAGCATTCTCTCACTACTACTGTTCAAACCGAACTTACTATTGAAAAAGAGAAGAATGCTCAACTGTTAAAGGAAAATACAGAACTGAAAATGTCAAATGAGCAACTTAGAAAAGACTTAGAGAAGTTTACAAATGGAAAATACACACTTACTAAAATTTTAGGTAAACCAGTTACATCTAAATACACTACTGTTTTGGGATATCAACCTGGACAGAGACAGTTCACTAAAACTCCATTTATTTCTAAGTCTGGAAAAAATTATGCTTATTCTAGTTCTGGAAATTCATATGCTTTAACCAATTATTCATATTTTTATAGGTTAAATAAAGTTTTTCTTTCAAAATCTATTGATTCTACAAATTATATGAGACCCATAAAACAAACATGGGTACCTAAAGTTTTGATTTCTAACCTTTCTAGACCCAAGAAGATCTGGGTACCAAAATCATTTTCTATCTAAATCTATTTTGTAGGAAACATGCTTAAAGAGTTCTCACAATAAGGTATGGTACTTGGACAGTGGATGTTCAAGACATATGTCTAGAGATTATTAATGCTTCAAAAGTCTAATAAAGGCTGATGGAGGACATGTCACCTTTAGTGATAATTCTAAAGGAAAGATCATTGGCCTAGGCCAAATTGGTAACATTGACTAGGTTTTAATTTCTAAAGTTTTATTTGTTGATGGACTTAAGTATAACCTGTTAAGTATTTCTAAATTATGTGATGATGGATTTAATGTGAATCTTGAATATGATTCTTTCAATGTTTTTAATTCTAAAAATGTTTTAGTATTTTTTTCTTTAAGAAATGAAAATGTTTATGCAGTTTATTTAAATTATTTATCTAAACAAAATGTTACTTATTTAAATGTTTTTCATAAAGAGTCTTGGCTTTGGAACAGAAGATTAGGACACTGAAACATCTATTCACTCAGAAAACTAACTAGAAAGAACTTAGTTAGAGACCTACCCAAACTTAAATTCCCAAATGAAAAAGTGTGTAATCCATGTCAAAAGGGAAAGCAACATAAATCTTCTTTTAAATCAAAGAAAGATGTTCCAACTTATCAACCACTCGAGTTGGTTCACATGGACTTGTTTGGACCATAAAGAGTTTCTAGTTTAAATGGGAAGCACTATGTCTATGTTCTATTAGATGACATTTATAGATATACTTGGGTATACTTCTTATCACACAAAAGTGAATCATGTTCTTACTTTATTAAATACCCCAAATCTATAGAAAATATTAGTGGACTTAAGATTAAAAATCTAAGAAGCGATCAGGGTCGTGAGTTTGAAAATCATGAATTTGAATCTTATTTCTCACACAATGGCTATAGTCACAACTTCTCTTCTCCAAGAACACCTTAGAAGAATGGTGTAGTAGAAAGAAGAAATATTATTCTTCAAGAAATAGCTAGAACCATGCTTAATGAATATGACCTGCCTATTTACTTTTGTGATGAAGCTGTGAGTACAACTTGTTATATTATTAATAGAGTCTTAATTAGACCAGTTCTTAATAAGACCCCTTATGAGTTGTGGAATAATAGAAAACCTAACGTTAAGTACTTTAGAGTCTTTGGCTGCAAAGTTTTCATTCTTAATTCAAAGGATAATTTGGACAAGTTTTCCTCTAAGAGTGATGAAGGAATTTTTCTTGGTTATTATTTAACTAGAAAAGCCTATAGAGTCTTTAATGAAGGAACCAAATGTGTGGAAGAATCTGTTCACATAAATTTTGATGAAACTGATCCACATGAGCCTAAAACCACTCTTGAAAATCTTGAGAAAGATTTAAGTATTCTAGACCTTAATAATAAATCTAAAGAACCTACTGTAAAAACATCCAGTTCTGAACGTATTCCAGAATCTGCTGCTATAGAACCCAAACCTATAGATGAGCCTGAAATTTCTAGTCCTACCTTTACTAGATCAACAAGGATTCTAAAGAATCATATTTTGGATTTTTTTTGTTGGTAATCTTGATAGAGGGACATAGACTAGAGCTTCTCTAAGAAATCAGGTTGAACATCAAGACTTTCTTTCATATCAAGAACCTAAAAATATCATTGATGCTATCAATAATGATGAATTTTGGGTAATGGCTATGCAAGAAGAGTTAAATCAATTTGAAAGAAACAAAGTTTGGGAATTAGTTGAAAAACCTAAGGACACTTTAACAATAGGCACAAAATGGGTTTTTAGAAACAAAGTTGATGAGTCTGGAAACATAGTTAGAGACAAAGCTAGACTAGTTTCACAAGGATATAGTCAAGAAGAAGGAATAGAATATGAGGAAACCTTTGCACCTGTAGCCATATTAGAATCCATTAGGATCTTACTTGCATATGCTGCTCATCTTAATTTCAAGTTATATCAAATGGATGTCAAAAGTGTTTTTATAAATGGTTTTATTGTTGAAGATGTTTTTGTTGAACAACCATCCAGATTTACTAATCCTCATTTTCCAAATCAATTTTTTAAACTTTCTAAAGCTTTATATGGTTTAAAACAGGCTCCAAGAGCTTGGTATGATAGACTTAGTAATTTTATTATTTCAAAAAGTTTTACTAAAGGGATTGTTGATCCAACTCTTTTTATTAAAATAATTTCTAAAGATGTTTTAATAGTTCAAATCTATATTGATGATATTATTTTTGGATCTTCTAAACATTCTTTATGTACTAATTTTTCAAAGAGTAAGAAAAATGAATTTAAAATGAGTTTAATGGGAGAACTTAAATATTTTCTTGGATTTCAAGTGTTTCAAAATGAAAATGGTATTGTTTTGAATCAAAGTAAATATACAAAAGATATTTTAAAACGTTTTGGTTTGGTTAGTATTAAGGAAATTGATACTTCTATGAGTACTGTTTGTAAATTGGATGCAGATGAAACTGGGAAATCAGTGGATCAAACCAATTATAGAGGTATGATTGGAAGCTTACATTACCTTACTTCCAGTCGACCAGATATTATATTTAGTGTGTGTATGTGTGCAAGATTTTAGGCTAATATAAAAGAATCACATTTGATTTCTGTTAAAAGAATTTTTAAAAATCTTAAACATACTGTAAACTTTGGTTTGTTTTACCCAAAAGGACAACCCTTTGAGTTAATGAGTTATTCAGATGCTGACTTTGCTAGTTGCATGTTGGATAGAAAGAGAACTTTAGGAACATGTCATTTATTAGGAAATTCCTTAGCATCTTGGTGTAGTAAGAAGCAGAATTCTGTAGCATTATCCACTGCCGAAGCAGAGTACATAGTTGCTGGTAGTTGTTGTGCACAAATTCTGTGGATGAAACACACTCTTTTGGACTATGGATATGACTTCAGGCACGTGTCAATCAACTATGACAATACTATTGCAATAAATATCTCGAAGAACCCTGTGTCTCACTCTAGCACCAAACACATTGATGTAAGTCACCATTTCTTGAGAGATCATTACAAAAAAGGTGATATTACTCTTCAGTATATAGGCATTGAACATCAATTAGCTGACATTTTCACTAAACCTTTGAGTTCGGATAGGTTAAGATACATTAGACAAGAGTTAGGAATGTTTAATTTCAATCGGTAGCAAACCTCACCGATGTAACCTCGCCGATGTAACCTCGCCGATGTAACCTCCCCGATGTAACCTCACCGATGTAACCTCACTGATTGAAAACCTCACTGATAGAAATTCTCACTAATGTGCGCACTGTTTTAAAACATGTCTGCCACCAGAATCTAAATAGTTTACTTTATTTCATTTTGTTTATTTATTTTATGATTCATAAATGATAAAACTAAAGTCTGACCTACTTCAAAATCCACCGAGTCTCAAACCTTAACCCTCAAACCTAAACCCTCAAACCTTAGCTCCCGAATCCTTAGAGAACCCTAAATCCTTCGAACCAACGATGGAAAAAACCAAACTTCCTACTATCAGTGATGACTCTGTTGAGTCGAAAAAAAAAGGCAAAGGATCGAGCAAGATTCAAGTGGTAGTGGAAGTGTTCCTAGAACCAGGTCGGGGAGACGACCAGTGAATCCTCATCTGCAAAATCAAGTGATTATGATTGAAAAGGAACTGTGTGTAGAATGGATGATGCCTAGCAGGTCCTTAGTGCTCGAAGTTCTTGAAGATCAAAAATGGCTAGAGTGTTTTTTGAATAAAAATGGTCCTTTCCAAAATTAGTGAAATGGTTTTAAGATTTTTTAACCTTTGAAGAATTAGGTAATGAAAATCGAGTAACTTCTTTTGAAAATGGAAAGAAGATGTCGTTCTCATCTGTTGAATGGGTTGAGTGCTTGAAAGTTCCATGTGAAGGAGTATCTGGATATGTCGCGAGAGCCATGCCACCTTTCAGTGACATTTTCAATTATGAGACTACTTTGGAAGAGCTAACTGGTGATTGAAGTCAAAGATAAGTAGTTTCTACAGGGATGGATGGAGAGAACAGATTGTTGTTCAAATTTGTTCAACATGTCTTGATACCGAGGAGAGGAGGCTTTTCCAATTTGAGATATTAGGATATCTATCTCCTTCACCTCTTAAGACATTGTGTAAAGGTTAATTAATGCAGATTGTTGATACTCCAGATGGAATATATGACAAGACCAAAATCAAAGACAAATGCCCTATTCTTTGCTAAATTAATCTCTCTCATGATCAAGGTGAAAGGGGTTACTGAGTCTCAAAATGAGATAGTGGTAGTGAAGAATAATTTCTATATCCCAACCATAGTTTGTAAGTACATGAAAATAAATTGGAACCCTTGGAGAGGAGAATGGGTCAATGATGACAAGAGGTTGTATGACAAGTTTAATCTTGTGACACATCCTTCAAGACCAAAGAATGTGAGGGATCCATGTCTGGGACCTGATGAAGAGGACCCAGAATATAGTGATGATTCAGAAGAGGAAGAGTCTTCTTCTGATGAAGGAGGAGACCCTGAATTGCCTCCTAGCCCAGCTCATAAAAATCTAGTTCAACATATATAAGATACGGAAGAAGCTATTGAAGTGGCTGCTGTAGAAAATGAAGAAGATTTTCAAGAGAGTGAAACATCTATGATAGCTGATTTGAGTCTAATTCCAGTGATTGAACAGACATTAGTACCTACTATGGAACCAAATGAAGTTGACATACCCTTACCTAATCCAAAAGACCCTCCTTCTGATGCAGTAATGGAATTGATAGTGGAAGATTCTCTTCAAGATGAAAGACCTGTTGAGGATGCTGCTGTGAATGATAATGAGAATTATATTATTCTAATTGAGGATGCACCCATTGAGGGGGAGTATAGATCTAAGTTTGGAAGTTTCACAGTAGCTGTTGGTTTTAATGATTAGGAAGAAGACCCTGGTTTTATAGTATGTGGTTCAGACTATTTAGATTCAGATAATGAGGCATCTCACAATAGACCTAAAATTTTTTATGATGTTGAGACTAAATTGCTACCTGAAGATGTTTTCAGAATGAATGACCTGGATACTTTAAAGAAAAATCTTAAGGATAGCTTTGTGGAAGAGTTAAAGAAGATGGAAGCTTCTCTGTTATCTTCAATTCAATCAGTTATGACTAATGTTGTGGTCAGTGTAGCCTCTGAAAGAGAATCTGCAGCAGTTTCACCTGCTGATTTGGTTACCAAGGCTGATATATCTTAAGGGGTGAGATGAAAGAATCTTTTAGTGCCTCAGTTGCTGATATGAAGCACAGTTTTTGCGGAAGAAATGGTTATGCTGGAAAGTTCTTTTGAACTATCTCTTGCCTGCAATTTATCAATCTTTATGGGAAAAATAGGTGAAGAAGTTAAAGAATTCAGGCTCAAGATTCTAGACTTGAAACAGATCTTGAAGATTTAAAGGAATCTGTTGTTTCTTTAGACTCTTATATGAGCTCAAAATCCCAAGCAGATAAGGACTTAACTTATGTGAAGATTTTTTTAAGTCAGATGGTTTCAGTATTTGAAGGTTTCAAAACTTCTATGAAACATCATATTAAAACCCAGGAATCCTTTGTTCAAAATATTATCAGTGGTTTGACCAAAAGCTTCAAAGTGACTATATCTATCTCTATTGGTTATATTGCATCTAAACCTTCGATGTACTTGAATCAAATTCAAACTTTGATGAAAGAGGAGCTTGGTTCTGCCTCAACCAGTGGCTCTGTAGACTCATCTGAACTGAGTAGAGTTGTTCTCTCTACCATATATTCAGCCATAGAAATTATGAAGATAGTCCAAGACTACATGAGAGAAGCCTCTACCTCTCAAAAGTAATTGAAAGGAAAGTTGGACTCCTATTTCTCCATAATTTTCACAAAGAACCAAATGACCAGTCATTTTAAACTTCTAATTGAGAATATGAAACTGCCTCTGGTCAATCAAGCCTTTAGACAACAAGTTAGCAAGCTGAGAGAATTGACTCCAGCTTTGGACAAGTTTATGGAGAAAAAGGATGACTTCATATCCAAAATGGAGAGAGGGGGAGGAATCATTATGGATTTCATGAATCTTTTGTTTCCACTCCTGCATGTTGATGCCCGGCCCGTAATTGTACCTCCTGCTTTGCCTATCTCTACCTCCACTGCTTATCTAATTCAGATGACTCCTATTCATGCCATTCAAAGCCTCACACCTGTGATCACACAAAGGACTCCTCAATACAGTCCAGGCACAGTGTCAGTTGCTCAGCCTCCTGTTGTCTTTTCAGGAATTCCTAATCCTTCACCAGAATCCTCACCACCTGAATCCTCTTCTGACCCCAAGGGCACATCTCACATTGAGGATGTGGATTGATCCAGTAGCTGGACTATTTGATAGGAATCCTATTTATTTTGTTTTCTGTCTTTGTACCTATTTGTCACATTTAATACAAGTGATCTTCTTCTATTTCTTTTATTCCACTTTTTTTTATTATTTCCCACTTTTTGATGATCACAAAGGGGGAGACATATTAATGAAAGGGAAAAAATTTATTTAAGAGATATCATGATTTGCCTCTTTGATACCTTTGAATTTCGTCCTCTCATATCAGTGTCTTTTCTATCATCCTCTGATATTATTTCATTTAGTTCTCTGATATTATCTGATACATTTAATTCTATCTCTGATAGAGTATGTTTTATACCATACTGTTTTATCTAAGAAAATTGAGCTTAATTATATATCCTATGATTTTTTTTTCAACTGATAATATCATAAGTTGTGATTATCAAAAAGGGGGTGATTGTTGACCTCACCTATTTTGATAATCCCAATTATACTTTCATATACTTTGATAATCTCAATCTAATGTTTTTCTATATATTAATTCCTTCAATCTGTGCTCAAGATGATAATAATATTAAAATAATCCCTGATATAGTTTAATCTTTGTTTATCTATGTTTATATATGTTTTGAAGTAATTCTAAGCCATTTGGATATGTTGTGTATGAAATAGATTAGTATTTAGTCACTAATCTACGTTTAAGCTACCGGTACTCAGTCTACCGATAGACTTAGTCTACCGATAGACTTAGTCTACCGATAGACAGAGTCACTGATACACTAAGGTCACCGATATGTACAGAACTACCGACAGACAACCAGAGCTACCGATATGAGGAAGTCTTCTGATAGAACCAGTCTACCGAGCTACCGATACAGAACAGACCATAGTCACTGATAGACAGTATTCTACTGATAGAAGTCTGATGATAGTGTAAGTCTACCGATACATGAAAACAGCTACTGATGCAAAGAGCTACCGATGGAGAGACAGTTATCGTTAACAAGAGCTACAGATGGAACTAAAGTCACTGGTATATGAGCTATCGATGCTAGTTCAACAGAGCTACTGATGCAAGTTCAAAAGATTTAACGATGGAAGGTTCTACGACACAAAGACCACCATGCATGTCTACCAATAAAATGATACTAATGCTTGACCGACCAGTCAAACCCTATACTCTTCATGCTATTTATTTATTAAGCCAACGGTTACCTGGGAAGTTTTTAATGCAGTTAAAGGTATTTAATGATCTCTACTGCCATGTCAGGGAACCATACCTAGTACCCATGAAATAGGTAATCACTCTTATTTTCTGGAGCTGAAAGCTATAAAAAGGAACATAAATACCTAGCTGAAAACGATGAAAGAGATGTGAAGTAGTGCATATGACAAGCATCAAGGAACTAAGAAGGCACACAGGTGAAAAAGAAAAGGGTTGAACATCATTCAAACGTGAAGTATTCACGCAAGGCTACATCCATACTCCAAGAACACTATACATACACGAATCTACTCATTTTTCAAGGAGAACACAAGCTGCACCTTGAGTGAAGAACTACCAAAAACACTTCATGCACTCAGGCTACTAAGCTGGACCAAGAACCAAAGGAAAACGATACTCTATTTTCTGAGCAGAAACTAGAGAAGGACTCAGAAGCTTTCTTGATAAACCAAACGAGTCCAGAGTTGCACTGTTAATCACTAAATCATTTCTAAACTCAATCATACTTCTCTTAGTGATTATTTCTTTACATTTTTGAGCAGTGTGTGAATCCTATTGACTTTTCACACACAATGTCTCATGTGCTAAACTGGAGGATTCTTAAATTCTCACTTAAACTCCATAACTCTTTTGCTTCCCACTGTGAACAGTGGTAGAGGTCGAGTAAGACCTAAACAGCCTGTGAGCTATTGTTTGTTTTTCCCATGAAGAACTGTGGTAGAGGTCTTTGTACCAGGACAGTAGTTTACTGTTGTTTATCCCCGATCTAGGGTGTGGATCAATTTATATAAATTTTTGAGAGGACTAGGTCTCAGCTTGAGACTGGACCTCTTGGTTAACTTTGTTGTGCTTTTTTTAAGTCTATAAGTATTAAATATATATATATATATTCCTCTTCTTATTACTTTTAAATACAAAACTATTTTAAAGCTACTTTGATAGTTAAATTAGCAAGTGTTTATACTTATTTTAAATTAGTAGGTTAGTTTTAAAAGTTAATTTAATCTTCAAATTAAGTTAACTAAGACCTAATCAATCTTTGAGAAACTAATTGAACCTTTACACCCTGTATAGATTCACTACAGTTTAACTTTTTTTAAATTGGGTGATTTTAAGAGAAATATTTTTAAAATAAATTTTAATTGGAACTCAATTCGCCCCCCCCCCCCCCCCTCTTGAGTATCCACTCTGACCAAAAATTATAATTTATTAATTTTAAATAATTTAATAAATTATTATTTTGATAAATTATCATTAATGTCAATTTTGACACTATTCATTCATTTTAACTTCAAATGCATCAAGAAAAGGGGGAATAAGAATATAATGATTTAAAAACTATCAAATTTTTCAAACAGATATATAAAATATGTTTAATAAATTAATTCATTCAAATTATATCAAAATTAATATTCGTGAACATTTATTATATTTTTATATTAATTAAATAAATATTGTATTAGTATTGCACGAAAAATTAAGGTAATTATATAATTTAAAAAAAATAAATAAATTTCCATAATGAAAATATTTTCATTAATATAAAAATAATCATTTTTTCATTATTATATTTATTTTTTCTTTATGAAATACAAAGAGACAGAGATTTAGTAACTATCATTAATTTAAATAATATATAGTCCATTTTTAATGAAACATGTTCATTTAACAAATAAAATTTTCGCTTAATGTGTTGTGGTTTGATTCCTCTTCATCCAATATATTTTTTTACATGTTTATTTCATGGTTATATCCTTATCTATTTTTTTAACTTCTTGTTAAATCTTTTGATAATTATCGCACTACTAAACATTTTTACTATATAAGGATCCATAATGTAACTATAAAATCAAAAAAAGATCCATAAGTGGACTATTTTAGATTTTATTAACCGTATCCCATTAATTTTAATGAATTTAACATTTTTCAAATTTTTAATCATTTAATAAAATATTATTTTCTATGAAATATTCATAATGTCACTTTTTAGAACTATTCATTACATTGTCTTTAATAATATGAACATAACACTTTGAATTAAAACCAAATATTTAATTATAACTCAAAAATCACACAGTCATCTTCAGATCTCATTAGTAAATATACATATTGCATATTTTATAATAATAAATATATTCAAAAACATATTCAATTTAACCACATATTAAAAATCATATAGTTACAAAAAACATGAGTGTAAAATCATTGACTTTTCTTTAAATAAAATATTACATATATCATAATCACTTATAAATGTAAAAAAAGACCATATATTTGAAACATGAACTAATATGGATTTAAATTCTTATCCAATAAAAAATTTCAAGTGTTAGAAACATTTAATAGTCCTTATCATATTATTTTTTACCCTTAATTACCTAATTTTCCCTTTACTAAGGTGATAAAAATTACTAAGGTTACTATTCATATTATCCAAAAATAAAAGGGGTATGTTTAATAAATCTATAACTCATTATTCCAAAAATGTAATAAATTTTTTGAAATTCAAAATACGAAATTTTCCTAATTTAATTTAACATTAAACTGAAAAAATGCAACGAAAAATAATTTTTCAAAAAAAATTCTTGTTTAAGTATAAAATGTTTTTATGTTAAATTAATGTATATAATTAATCAGAAAAAATAAAATTATATTATTGATTATAAAAAGTATCTGATAAAATTTTAAAGCTAATACAATATATAATTTCAATTTCTAAATTATTTAAAATAAAATATTGTTTTCAATGAAAATAATTATTTTAACAATTCATTAAAAATTTAAACTTTCCAGAAAATTTTCAAAAATTCAACTTAATATAATTTTAAAATAATCAATTAAAAAAGTAAATAAATTTACCTAAATAAATTTTATAACAATTCCTCAAATTATTTTCAAATTTACCTCTAAAATTTACGAAAATCCATTTTTGAATAATTTGTATTTCTAAAGAATAAAATGACTTTACTAAACAAATATGTAATTATCTTATAATAATTTACCAATAAATTTATATTAAGTAGTATCTATATATTTCATTCATAAATCAATTATTCCTACTCATACCAATCAATTTAACTATTATATTATAACAGTCACATTTAAATACTATTAATATTTTGTCATTCATTTAAACCCGAGGTTGTATATATTTTACACTATCGAACATAGTGTTTTATTCTATAATGTTGAGATATTACATACCTCCCACTACCCTACCCTTAATAAATCATTCCTTCATAATTTGAACATATTCTTAGTAACCATCATTTGAATTTTAAAAATACCTTTGTGGAAGTCTCAGATCATAAAAATAATCAATAAAATTTCAACATAAAAAATAGATAAGGGAATAACAAACGTCATCTAGAGTAACACATACTATGTTTCTATGCAAGAAAACATTGGTGGAAAGTGAAAAAGTTTATATGGAGAAAAACCTAACTTCAAAGTACTCATTAAGAGTGATATAGAATATGGTCATGAGAATGTTTACCATTACAAAACCATAAATCTATGATGGGTAAAAAGGAAATTGATTTCTTAGTATGAAAAGTAAAAAAGAAAATATAATTATTTCAATATCCTTCTCCTATATTTGAAGAATTATTTCATTTCCTATAGTATGAAAATAAGGAAATATACTTACTAGAAAACTACATTTTTATCTATTAATAAATTTAAACAACAAACTAATATTTTTCTCCAAATTATGAGTATGAATTTTTCATTCCCAAAACACTAGAATCAACTTACAAAGATCGGGAATTCTACAAAAGGATAATAATAAATTTCTCTTTCCATTATAAATTAACCAAAACCAAACTAGTTATCACAGGATATATTTATTCCTAAAAGTGAAGAACCATAATATGAGGAAATATAAATTAATCAAAAAATTCAATAGTGATATCTTAATTTCAACTTAGATCATTCAATAAATAATTTTCTTTAAAATAACTAAAAAAATTCCAAACTAATATTGAACTTAAAAACAAAATTATTTTATTACATAGACTTCCATGATTAATTTTATCATTTATCTCCAAATAATATTAATTACTATTGAGGTATCATACAAAAATGTGCGTTCCCTAAACATATAATCTCCATGATACGCTAACCATTATCTCAAATATCCTAAATAACCATAAATCCACATTATGATCATAAATGATTCCAAAAGTTAATTAAACCCTTAATCATCAATTAAAATCCCATAATTTTTTTATTACCTTAATAATATAAATTTCTAAAAATAGTGAATATCATTTTAAATTAAATTATTTTCTAATCACCAAATCACTTATGAATATGATCTTTATCTTTATAGTAAAATTTATGTTCCCAAAAAAACTTATCCTTTATCTATTCGATCATTTAAATAATGAACAAAAATTTATTACTAAATAGAACATTACTTAAGCCTATGGTAAGTGATGTTCCCTTATCTCCCATCAGTTGTGAGTTTAAATTTCACATTCTTTCCAAATAATATGGGTAGTAACCCGACCCATGGGTTGTATTTTTTCTAAACTTATTATTCTTATAACGTTACAAGAAATGTGAGAAACGTCATTAAAAATAACCATAATATATTCAATACTAACGAAATTTTTTAACCTCAAATTTTATCTCGTATATTTAATTTTACATTCCAAAATGTAAAAACCCATTATTACATATAAAATATATATCTCCAAAAATATCATTAATCGCCTTAAAATTTCATAACATAAAACCTCAAAAGGTATATTTAAGACATTGAACATGTGGTCTTGTATACCCATGATGGTATTTATAACTCTTAATATAACTTCTCCTAAATACATCCAAATATCTGAATTTATCTAAACTTTTATTTGATTCCCATTGTAAAAACCCCAATTCTACACTCCAGAATTTGGTGCTAAAAACAAAAACATTAAATTTATGGATTTTGTACTACTAAATATGACACAATGTTTTTTCTATTCATAACTTATGGAATCAAAAAATTAAAATTAGATCCCTTACGTACCCTATGATATTTTTTGTTTAGAGTTTTAGAGAATTAGAATAAACACCTAACAACTTGGATTCATAAACAACGTGATCATAAATATCAATATTATATAAAAAGATTCCTATATTTTATTATTTCAAACTAGTTCATATTGATCATCCATGTATAACCCTTATTGTTGTAATATATTAGACATATTTTCTCAAAACCTTAGGGGAATGACAAATAAGAAAAGGGTGATCTCAGAAGCTCACTAAGGATAAACAAGAGAGATATAATTTATTACATAATCATAACATAAGCATAATTGTGTAATAATAGGATAATAACATTTAAAATTTATACATTGTATATCAAAGATCATAATCTTGAATCATGTAATAAATCATTGAAGTTCATAAGACATGAATCACAAAATAATTAAAGACACAAGCCATGGGAGAGCAACATAAGACATAGAATTGTGGCATACACATAATGATAGAAAATCATTTTATTAGTAGAAAAGGATTGTTTCCGAGAATATCATAGTGGATTGGGATCACTCCCCAAACCATTATAGTATTCATGGTTTAATATCAAGACTATCATAGTAGATAAAGTCCCTTACTGAACCAGGTTCACTCTTCATTCTTATCTTGTCTATCTCATAAGATATAAATAATTAACTAACAAACTAGAAGAAAATATAGGTCTGACCCATCACATAATTAAAACCACACATATGTGTTCCAAAATAACATAAACCATTCATCATATCAAAACTAATTTAAAAATGGGTTTCTTAAATATTTCATCATAGCATAACCCGTGGAAAAGAAATTTGTTTCATAAACAACATTCCATCACAAAAATAAACCAACTAGAGAGATATAAAGGATGGTATCCATGGATAATATTATTAGTAAATCAAAATTGACATAAAAAATGTTATCTTATATGGAAAATTATTTTTGAAAAATCACTTGAAATAATCGTTAAGGAAAATATCCTTTCTGCTTTCAAATCATTAATTTTTTTAAAAGTCATGCAATTATAAAGGAAAAAATTCTTCAAAAATAAGTTTTTAATATTTAAATGGAATCTTATAATAAACAATATTTCATGATAGTGATAAAATATTCTAATTCTGTATAATTTAAAATAACTTACCTCTTGTATATTTTTGAAAAAGTCACCAAGCATCTCATTTGGAAAATGAGAAAAATATTTTTTTTAAACCATTTAGTAAAAAGTCATAAAAGAATAAAAATGAGTTTAAAAATTTATATTATAATATTATAATATTATAATCCTTTATTAAATTTTTTTTATTACACATAGACATGGAAGATAAAGTTTTCCCAAAGGGGGTTTAAAAGCAAACAATCCTGAATAATGATGAGATTGTAAAACAAGCCATTACTCTTAGGTAGCTTATCAATCATAATAACTTTAAAATAAATACCATAAAATGAATATCTAAATATCATGAAAAAAAATCATGATATAAAATAAAAATTGGTTATTATATACACTGCACAAAATAATTATATGGTGAATAAGATAGGTTTCCTATAGAATTAAATGTGAGACAAAAATCCCTTACCTCAAGTATTTCCTTTTATTGGGCATATTCAAACTACTATATAATAAATAAGGATTTATTATACATTTATTACAAAACAATATATATATAATACCATTTAAAATTTATTTATAACATCTTATCACCCGTTTATTAAAAAATTTTTATTAAAATCATTATTCTGGGAATGACTACTTCGTTTCCAAGCATGTTTCGGTTTGATAGTCCAGGTTTTTATACTTTAATCATGGTACCATCATTTATATAATGTTAATAATGTTGTATTAATAATATATATTCATCATATACATATTCTTTATAATTCATATAAAATATAGATAGAAAAATAAATTACACCATTCATGGAAATAGAATGTTGTACATACGCTTGAACATGATTTCCATTTTTTTAATAATAGAATGAAATAAAGTTATTATAATTTACCATTTATAGTAATATAATTATATAATATATATTTATCAAATCTGTTCTCCTTACCATCCATGTAAGATAAAAGTGAAAAGTGAATTACATCGTTTCATGGGAGTGGTAGTCCACACATACGCACAAGCAATATTATCTTTTTTCCATAGTATAGAAGGTGAGATAGAAGATATGCTATTTCCATTCCAGAAGTATAATTATATCATAAATATTTATATAACCATCTATAAAATATGGTAATGATAAATTAATTGTATTGAAATGTAGAGATGGTAGGTTGTATTTATACACATGTGATACTTTCAATTCTAATTTGATGGGAAATAGGGTGTATGATGATGTTTTAATAATCATAATTTTATTTAAACCTATTTATTAAACATAATTTATTATTTTATGATGAATATAAAATATTTATATTAGGTAAAGAAGAGTAGAATATTGAAGGTGACTAGTTTGAGTGACTACCTCTTCTTCGAAACAACTCCATTAGATCTCCTATAAAGGGCTTTACGGTTGGTATTTTGGGAATACCAGAATATCTATAATGTGTCTATGGAGGTGGAGAATATAATTTTCCATTGTATGGTTGGGATATAAGTCTCAATTTATTTTAATGAATTGTGGTCGGATGTTCCCTTTTATAATTTAGGTGAGTGACACTTTTAGAATTTCTCCAAATATTAAATAATAATAAATTAATATATTAAGACAAAATGTTTCAAAATGGAAAGTGGTTAAAATAAAATATCTTTTAGGTTTTTAATCCCATCAAACAGTACAATTTAGACAAGTTTTGGTGTCAGTTTAAACCTTATCATGTTCAATAACCCCTTAGTTATTTTTTACCTTAACCATGGTAACCACTATTTTAATAATTAAGGGTAAATAATGTAACTATAAAGGGAAAAATGACTCATAAATGTGACTTTTATGATGTGTTCAACTATATTATATTTATATTAAATAAGGAAATATTTTTATGAATTTTAAATAATTTAATAAATTATTATTTTGAAAAATTAACATTAATGTCAATTTTTACACTATTTATTTAATTTGACTTCACATGCGTCAAAAAAGATATAATTATAATATAATGACTTAGAACACCTCAAATATTTCATATATATTTGTAAAAAAACATACATTAACTGATTCAAATTATTTCAAAATTAATATTTATAAAATCATTTATTATATTTTTCTATTAATTAAAGAAATATTTTATTAGTATTTCACAGCTATTTAACGTAATTCTATAGTTTTTAAGAATTGAAAATAAATTTTGTAAGACCCTAACATTTTTTAAAGGTATTTCCTTGTTTAAATTTTGGTTAAATTTTGTTTTTTGGATAATGAAGTGGTTCTCAGTTGTATGAGGAAATTTGGGGGTGTCCTGGGGGTTCGAGAGATGGAAGGTAGAGAAAAGAGTCCCAACAGCGTGTAGTGCATGACTGGTTCATGGTTAGTAAAAATCATATACCTAGTTAAGGAAACTATGTGGCCAAACCACTTTTTGGATAGATGATGTCACACGGTCACCGTATGGTTTTCCAAACTATGTGGGTGCCTCCAAAAAATTGTGTGTCTTGGACCCTCTTAGACATAGAAAGTCGTGTGGTTTCTTCACGCAAGGTTTGTCCAACTGTGCTGCCAAACTGTGTGTCCCATAAAAATTGAGGATTTCCATTTTTTCCCTCTCAGGATTTAAGGGTTCTCGCCTAAATTTATTTTCTATTCCTATTCCAATATCTTGGGTGATGAACCAAACCCTCCAAAACCTACAAGAGTGGATTCTCCTTCGACTCATAACCTTTTGGAGTGTGTTTTGATACAAATCAAATTTTTGAGTGATTATAACCATACTCTCCTTTAATTTTTCTATATTAGGGCCTATAAAATTATTCTAATTCTTCTGAAACCTTAAAACCCTCACTTCTTCAATGGATTATAAGTTTAGGCCATAATAGGTGTTTGAGTATGAATCCAGGGTGGAGGTTAATAAATTTTTCATCAAGAGACATGAGTTAGTGGTATTAAATATCTTTTCCATAGTCTCATTGTTATATATGGTTATTTAGTTGTGTTAATTCACTACCTTATTGTGTTCTAATATCCTTGAGTGTTTAAAGTGATTTAAGCCTCATATTGAAGAGTGATACCCTTCACAGACCTTATTGGGTTCTTTGATGATGTGATACCAGACCTAGGGATAACCATGGGGTTTCCCAAACCCCGGATAATGGTCACATAAAATGATAAACGTTTTTATAGGGGAAATGTGAGATGGAATGGGTTGTGAATTATAATCGGTCATGTGGGCTTGGTTAAAGGGTAAATTTAATTGATTATATGTTGGATTTTGTGAAATTCCTAAGGGGGTTCTGAAATAGTTTAAGTGATACATTGTGGATTTTGATCTGAATTTAATTTTAAAATTCATAATATGAGTGTTAAACATTTTAAATGGAGGTTTTGACCTCATAGTGACTTAGAATGTGGTTTTCTGTATATATTTAAAATGGTGGTTTGAAATGAGGGTGTAATTCCCCCTTTTTAGAAATTCATTAATGGTTATATGAAATGGTTGGAAGTATAAATGAGAGAATTTTGTAATGCTTTAGTTGCTCTAATAGGAAGTCATTTTTTTAAACGGTGTATTAAATACGATTTTTTAAAATAAGGGTTTTGATTTGTGTGTTATCAGGGATTCTGAAATGAATTTTATGTTAATTGTTTCCAAATTTAATATAGCATAGGGAAAATTTTTCATAATTTTATATGTGTGAATGGGTTATGTCTTATTAGTGGTATGTGTATAGTGAGTTATAAGTGTAAATTGTGAATTTTTTAATGGTTATGGTTTTTTGGTAATTTTTTTTGGTTAAAGAAGCATGTGATCATGGCGTGGTGGTATGTGATGTATTGGACTAAGGATCCTCCTATAAGTTAGCTTGGACTGAGGATCTAAACCCCACCCCTATGATGAATAGGTTAGAGAGACTGATTGAGGCCATATCCCCCTAATAGTTTCATTTGGTGAGACTGCCTAGAATGAAGCTCCAAGGTAATTGTTATGTAATATATGGTTATGATGTCAGACTGAGGCTCTATGCATCCCAAATTATGGTCATGTTGTGGGTTGTGATGTCAGATTGAGGCTCTATTCTTCCCAAACACATGGAAATGGATTGATTACCTGACTGAGTCTCAAGGGTATGTTGATAAGTTTTAATTAGTGAATTCTCCCTTGTGATTAAAATTTTGTGTAAACCCTTATGTTATGGCTTGGGATTCTGGAGCGATTGAATCTAGTTTATTGGGTTGGTTGACCCAAAGTATCTTGAATTAAAAAATAGTTAATTATTAAATGTTTAAATGTGAAACATTTTCCTTCTTTCTGTGTTTATCTATTACACTTTTCCCTCATATACACCATTGAATAGAATGATTATTTATTTATACACCTTTGGTGGTATCCTACTGAGTTGTACTCACACCCTTTTTAGAACTCCATCACACTTGGGTACCCAATAAGATTATACTAATTTTATGATATAGGTTCAAGATAGGGACATGGTGTTTGGATTTTCAAGGGGTGATGGTTTGGGGCATGGGAAGTCAAGATAGGGTTGGTACTCGGGTCCATGTTCAGGGACCTTTGGTAGTTTTTGTTTTTGATTTCGTTTTTATGACTTCCTAACAAGTAGAGTATTCATCATATTTTTATAGCATGTACATCTTGCTTATTGGTTGTATTTTGGTATATGTTTCCCATTTATGGTTCGATTTAGTTCTTTTACCAATTGAGATTATTTCTGCTAAGTTATTACTCTGATAAACGGGTATAGTCTCCCCAACATTTCATTTTAGAGATGTGCTGCTAGTCAGCAGGCTCTGACATATTGGGAGGTGTGCCTAAGGTCATTTGGTGACCTGGATTGGGGAACTAGAGATAGTTTCCCCCGAATCAAGGACATTACAAAGTGGTATTAGAGTGTGTATTTTCTATAACTATTTTTGGGTAGGGAATATAGGAGACTAAGATATTTTCAGGTCCTAGTAAATACCTCATGCCAAGGTGACTACAGCCCCACGTATGAGGGAAAATCCAAGTTTATGGGGGTGTGAATTGATGTTTGGTTTTGTTCTTTTATGGTTTTATGTTATTTATATATCCATTGGTGCACTTGTATGTTATGTTTTTGATTTATGAGGTTTTATATCTTGACCCAGTATGGAAATAGATGTTGTGTGAGTTCATTCATCATTCTAGGAACATAGGAATGATAGGTTATATGTATGATTTCTATAATTGACAATTTCTTGGGATTTATGCACTGGTAGTGTACTTTTCTTCTAGTGGATTATGTCTCTTGATCATCCCTTGAAATGTTTAATCAAGAAAACATTTTGAAATTCAACTTTGGATAAATCTTGTAATTTTTAAATGTTGGGTTGATAAAATGGTTTTTGGAATTATAAATTCTTGGGCTTTCAAAATGGAAAGTTTTAAAAATATGAAACCTTAGGTTTTAAAAAAATTTAATTATAAAGGGAATTGGGAAATTATCGAACTAGTAGTGACCCCAATGATTAGTACCCCTAGTGTTGTGATTGGACCCTATGTATGGGTGGTTTGGGCAATGATATTTCCCTAGTTTTAATCCTTATTTCTGGTCTGTGAGGATTTTTTGTGCCATGATGTGGGAATAGATAGGTGTCTTGGTTGTACCCTCGGTAGGGTTGTGGACGGTGGGTTATGATATGTTGTATTATAATGTTTATTTTGTAAGCCTTGTGGATTTGGATCATTCAAGTTGTATTTTAGACACTAGAGTGGGTGTCTGGATTTTAGTGTTGTTATATGTGTGCAGGAATCCTTAGTGTGATCCCTAGGGTAAATGTTTGTTGGGGTGTATATGATATAGATAGATTTTTTGGACTTTGTAAGTGTCACCCAGAGAGTGTTTCCTATTGTAGATTAATATTACAGGGGTAATAAAAATGGTTAATGGTTTTTGAGGAGAGATCTGAATTATGGCTGTGAGTTGAAAGTTTTGGGAAATTGAGGGTATCTTCAATGGTGGTTGGCCCAGTGTTGAAGGTCCCTTAGGATGTGAAGCACGAGTGGTTTATTTAGAGGAAGAATTGATGTAGGGTTGGTGTCATCAAGTGTGGTAAAATTTTATGTTTGTTCACCATTTCATTCTCAAGGAGGTATCTAAGTGCTTGTGGTTGGTTGTAAGGTCGTTTTTTGAAAGATTTAAGATCTTTAGGATCCCTTCCATATGGATTTGATATTGTTTGATGTTGTAATTGATGTTTTTTTTGGATGATAAATACAAGTTTGAATAAAGTGTGGATATACACTTTATGTGTGGAAGTGACACTTGGTGTGGTGGTTATCACATCATAGGGATTGCTTTCATGAATTATTTCTTTGTTGGATGATAATTCTGAGAATGGGATGAGTACAATGAGGTTGACAGCCTAGGATGAATGATTAGATGAGTGAGTGATTTTTGGTCCTAGATCTAGTTATGTATGACTTGTGTGATTTAGAGTTGGGTTCAGTGTGTGGTCGCACAAAAGTGACAGGCCAGGGGGATTTGTGGAGATCTAGATGTGGGAACATGATGGAATGTAATTATGCCATTTTTTTGGATTAAGAGTGGATTGGAATGAACGCCTATCATATATCTTATCATAGTGGGAAGCATAGGTCATGTGCGTGATATTTTTGTTGTGGATCGGTGAGGTGTTCATTGTGTTCAAGTGTAAATCACTAGGGTTATGCTGGAATAACTTGAGTGGGGTAATGTTAGTGGTTCCAAAGGGAATGTCAGGTCACAAATTCTTGATAGAGGGTTATGGAGTGGAAGTTATTTTTATTTGAAAATCCCATTTGATTTGTAGTCATTAATTGTGGATGAGATGTTGGTAAGTATGGAAACTCGAGAATTTCAACAAGTTAAGGTGCCCCCATGGTGGAAGGTAGTATCAGTGACGGATATTTTATGGTTTCATTCATCAATGAATTTCTAGTGAACTTTTAGCTAGTGAAAATCATGATCAATATCTTGACATATAGTCCTAGGTATGTTGAGAGATCTTTGGCTTTATGCCTATCTACAAAATGAATTTTTTTTGGAAATGGATCCTCTTGGAGGATACTTCAATGAAGCGGTATATCCAGATCTATATGGGGGGATTCTACTGTCAAACAGTTACAATAGAGTTCCTTAGGATGGGACATATGTCTATGAATTCCATGGGTTGCCTTATCTAAATTTGTAAATATATAGTGATAGATGTTTATTTTGTTGTTTTGGGACAATATTTATGGTCATGCCCATGTTTTGGGGTCTTGATCATAATTGAAGAGTTATCCACGGTGTTTTGAATTTCTTGAGGAGAGAAGGATAATGACACTCCTACGTTGGGGAGCATTATGTTAGTCTTGGATGTGTGGACCATATTATGGATAGGGTGTGGTGTACGTAAGGTTAAAAAGTGAAACTTATGCGGTAAATGTTTGGGTTCCTTGGGGAATATTATAAGGGCCTTGTATTTAGTGGTAAATCGATCCAATCAATGGATTTGGACTCGGGGTCGTTCTGAGAAAAATTTGAGATTCCTGCGTTGGATTCATTGATGGGTGAGATAATCCATCAAAATAGATGATGGAAATTGAGGATGGTTATTATAACCTCCTCAAATGTTGCACGTGGACTTATATGGGTTTGGATTGATGGAATGAGAATATCCTTAAGTGTGAAAACATCTGGGGTCATGTGATGTAGTGGCATGCCAACATTGAAGTTGAGTATTCTTATAGAATGGAAATGGGTTTTTTGAAAGGAACCAGTTTTCTATAGGTGATGTTGGATAACTAAGGTGTTTAGGTTTGGAATTTTTATCAGTTATATGGAGTATAATGATGGTTTTTAGAGTGGTGTATACCCTAATGGTAAGGTTTTACTAGAGTTGGGAAATGACTCTAATAGGTGCGTCAGATGATAGTGGAATCCCATAAGTGAGAGTGTGCCTTGGGTATGTGAATGGTGTAGTATGTCAACACGAGAAGATGGGTGTTTCAAGACAATCTAGTGAGATATGGTTAGACATGGTATGGTAAGAGGAATGGATGTGGTAAATATAGGCCACCACTGATTTGATGTTTAATGGAATGTTTTTTTTTTGAAATTAATGCAAACATTAGGGTGGTCATCTTGTTCTTAGTACGTAATGGGTTGAAGAGTGTATGTTCACTCTAGGTGGTTTTAATAGTAAGATAGTATTCTAGTGATGGGTGGAGTTCTGTTGGATGTTTGGGTGTGGTGAGTTTGTAAATTCATTAGGTATGTTTTTAAAGTTTATTTGAGGGTTCTGGTAGTCCTTTCACTGGTGGCGGTTCCAACGACTCACACCCAAAAATTATTATTTTATTAAAAAGTGAAGCCATAATAAAGTAGGAATCAAGTGGTTATTAAGTAATGGAGTCCTATAGAGCCTCATCTTATAATGTTTATACACTTGAGGGGGAATCCAAACTAGAAAATGATACAAAATCACCATGGTGAGAGTACCTAGATGGATGAAAATGTGGTGGGAAGTGACAAAGGAAATATGGTGGGAAGGTTATGTTTGGGTGGCTTTCCAAAATTTTGGATGTAGGGTAAGACCAAGACCCTAGAGTTGTGGTCTATAGTTTCTCAATGGATCATGGAAGAAAAACCATATGTTCTTTTGGGTGATGCTCGACTTGGGTCATCGTTAGAGCTTTGAAAGAACTAGGTGAGATGGCGCCAAGCTATTTAGGCCATGAAATTTAGAGAGGATTGGACAGATCATCTTCTGGTTGGATCTCCTAGGTAAATTTACTGCATTGTTAGTGTCCTTTTGTGTGGTGGTTCGGTGGTGTTTCCTAGACCATCCTCTTGTGTTTTTTATAGATAGTGATGAGATCGGGGTTGAAATTTACTTGAGGAGCATTAGGCTTGTGATTCTGGATCACTGTGGGGAAATTGTTTCTAGGTAGGACTAATTCATTGGTCTGAGTGTTGTTATGCAATGGTCAAGATCAAGGAGAAAATTGGGATATGGGAGTAGATATGTAATGACCCAATGTTTTATCAATGAAAATTCCCTTCTTATAATTATGCCATATAATCACATGAAATCACAACACAATGAACTAATAAGTACTATGTGACCCTTAAATATAATATTGTCACTTATGTGATTTGGATTTTGAAAATCTTACACACTCGGTTGTGATCAGTAAGATGTTTGGAGTCTAATGGAATAAGTATATATTTTTTTTGAATAGTAACCTAACCATATGAATAGTACCATGCCCTTCTTAAATAGTAATATGACCCTTATGAATAGTAAATCATCACAAATAATGGTAACCTCATCCATGAATGTATAAATAAAATTTAGGCATCTTATAAGTGATAATATGACCAAAGTAAAAGTATTGGTATTTTTGAAATTCATAAATAATTCATTACAATTAATTAATTAATTTAAAAAAATGTATTTTCCTAAAAGGTGTTCATAAATTAACAATTTTATTTCTTCTGGTTTTATAATAATTTTATAATACCTTATGTAATTTTTTGAAAGCATTAAGAAATCAGTTATAGTTTTAAAATTTTTATTTTTCAAGTAAATTATGATTTTAATTAAAAATTAAATAAATCTTATTTAGAAAATTATTTTTGAAAAATGGAGTTCATTTTTTGATTCTACACATTGAAAAATGGTTACGATGAATTATTTGTATTTTTCTAAAATACTTGAATTTTTTATGAATAGTAAAATACGATAATTCAAAATAAATGTTAAAACATAAATTTTTTCATTATGGTTGAGTCATTTATGATGTAAATGGTTATTCATTCGGACTCACATGCACATATTACTATTTTTTTGAACAAGAATCATTACTATTTCTTGTCTTATGGAAACATAATAAACTAATGATTAAAATATTAAGAAAACCTTCCTCCCCTCCACTATAAAAACCACTCACACTCCCCTCTTATCTTCACTCCTCTAAATCCTTGTGCCTTCCCTAAATTCTACCAAAATATCTTCCAATGATCATTCCCCACGTATATCATACCTTGGTCTCTTCAAATGAACAAATCATCTCCCCTTAAGAGGATCTTAAGGAAGATTAAATCAATAGGTAAATTCCACTTTTATTTTCTTTCACATTCTTTTAAAGTTCCTTGGTTTTGTTTTCTATGCATACATCTACTAATTCAAATGTTATGAAAAATTCATTATCTTTTATGTACTGGAATTTTTTTATGGTAGTGTGATATGTTTTAATCATCTCTTATTTACCCTTCTTTTATTTTAGTGGAGAAAACACAATATGACATGAGTAAATTTACCACATTCAAGGATGATGGGTTTTCGATTTCTATTACCATCTTAAATTATGGCCATGAAACCATTCTTATGGATTAACCAGACTATTAAATATATATTTTATCTTATGTTATGTTCTATAATCCTCTTTCACACATGATATAAAATAATAAAACAAAACAAGTTAATTACGAGCAAAATCCCAAAATTAATCCAAGGGTTTATCATTAATATTTTATTTAATGATTCACCATCACTCTAAATAACCAAATGAATTTTATAACCATATAATAATCTAGATGTTCACTAACGTCATATAACTTCAATTATGGACAACCACTTTCATCATACATGTGTATCCAAACATGAATATAAGTGAACCAGACATTAAAAGCAAGGAAGAAAATGGACCCGAACAATAAAATTGATCCTCATAACCACTCAAAGAGGTCATGAATGAACATAAAAAGTTTATAATAAATATTTTAAATATATAAGATGTTTTGGAATTATTAATAAAATTAATTTGATTATTCGGGTCATTAATATCAAGTAAAGAACACATTCGGAATTAAGGTAAGGGGTCCTATCATTCTCACATTTATTCAAGAATATCCTCTATGTTACATCCTTTTGTGTATAATTCCTAATGTTTGGGTATTATTTCGCACATCACCCATAATTCCCTCATGAATTATAAGTTATGAGAAACCCTTTTGTCACTCATTAAGCCCTCATAAGTACACCTGATACCATGTCGATAATTCGTAAGAGATTCTATCTGAAACTTCTTTGTTCCTTCCGTTTTCCTTATCTTCCTTTTGCCTAAATGAAGATATCTTATATTTTTATTTTCATCTTATAAATGTTGTGTAAATTTAAAAAATTCATTTATCAAGACCCTTTCATCATTCTCTTTTGTGCAATGGTCTTCGCGGTTAGCCTTGGCTTGTGCTACCATGTGCGACGATCTTGGTGGTTAGTCTTGGCTTGTGCTACCATGTGAAACGATCCTGAAGGTTAGCCTTAAATCCTGCTAAAGTCATGTTTTATGTTGCTTCCATGTTAATATCAATACATTTTTATATGATTCCATGTTTATATGTTATGATACCATATGTTACATGCCTTTTTGATATCATCATGTCGTGCATTCTATCCTATGTTCTAATGCTTTGTTCTTATGGTTATTCCCTTACTAGGCTATTTAGATCATCCCTTTGTTCATGTGTTCCCAAGGGTACCCTATGTAGATGTTTGAGAACAATAGAAGTCAGTAGCTCAATTTAAATTTTAAATAAATAAATTTTTTATTTAGTTCCATGTTTTTAGTTTTATGTACCTTATAGCGTCCCGCCTTTTTATCACAAAAACTTTCATTACATTTTACAAAACCGAGGATCTTTAAGGTTTAGTGTCTTGGAAACCAGGAACTTTAAACATGAAAACATAAAACAATCTTCTAAAATATGTGAAAGGCATCTCTTCATGTTCATCCTAGGTTCATTACTGCATCACATAACCTGGGGACATACATCCAAAGAAAGGGTGAGCAAAAAGCCCAGTAAGGGAAACAAGAGAAACATTTTAGATGTGAACTTGAGATACTTCAATAAGGTCATGAAAAGAACTTTAAGGCATGAGAATGAAATCATGAGGCATATCATAATAAAAATAAAATTTTCATAACTTGAAGATGTGGATACATCATTTAACATAGACAATCATGAACATATCACCAAGGTCCATCCCCAAGGTGTCATTTGGAAATTACCAAGGTTATTCACCAAGGTATCGTGAAAATTGTAATCTCTAGTGGTTACATCATTACCCAATGCATTAGAGCGCTATCAGGGATCACCCTTAAATTTTCCTTTTTTATCATGTGAGCCACATATATCATCATAAAACATTTCATAAATAACCCATATAGCATAAAATAAATGGGTTTCATTTCATAATCATAACGTTTTAAAAACTGCTTAAAAGACATGATCTTTACGTCACTTTAAACCCACGGAAGGGGAGAGCGGGTGTCATGTATGTAAATCCCAGAATATAAAATAGAACATTTTGGAATATATGTGAATAACCCTGTAGAAATAAGAGCTTTGAGTCTTCACTTTATAACATAAAATAATTTTGGGAAAAGAGAGGGTCATTTTGAGATGAAAATTCTGCAGCATAACGGCTGTGTTTCGGGGTTTTAGAAAACATTGAAAAGAGAGGGGACATGAGTCAAACATTAATAAATGACCCATAAAACAGTATAGGGACAGAATAAGAAGGATACATGAACATGGTAATGAAATTTCAAGGACATACAATTTGAAATGAAAAACATGGAAGGAAGACAAAAACCCCAAAAATTACCATAGCATAATATCGGTGCTCTGAGTTTAAAAATGAAATCCCTTTTATAAAAATAATTTTCTAAATATTTTTAATTAAATTTTTAATTAAAAAAATACTATTCACCCGAAAAAACTAATACTTGAATAATAATTTATGAAACCGTTATTTAACCATTTTATTGAATCACATTAATTAATCAAGGTGCCTAGATTATATTAATACTTTCTTTAAGTGAGATTACTAATACATTTGGACACATTACTAATCCTAATCATAAAATCACTATTCATAATTTACTATTCATAAAAAATAATTTGATCTTATTAGACTCTAAATTTCATACTGAACATAATTGTAGAAGACCATTTTTCGAAAATCATTACACATTTTTAATTATTTAAGGTTTACACAACCATTTTTAAAATATTCTTTTTCTAAAATTCATCAAAAATATGCATACTATATTTATCAGGTCATTTGAAAATTCATAAACTTCATCATAAGAAGAAATCCCAATTGTTATTTAAAATAAAGGATTACACAAGGCAGTTACAGTCTCCTTACATAGCCCCTTGTCACACCAGCATAGGACCTAAGTGTAAGGTGTGCTAAGGTGAGAGAATATGAGGGAGGCTCGGCTAACATCGCACGAGTAGTAATTTCTATTATTTTGAACTTCTCGCAAAGGCGATTCTGTTCTAGCTTCACATGATGAAGTTTGGCTTGGGTTTGGTCCAAAGCAAAGCCCAGTGGTGCTACCTCCTTCCCAAGTTCTGTTAGATGGGCTTCGATCGGTCCAAGACCACTAGGTGAGGCCATCGAATCTTCTTTTTATAATAATTAACCAAGATGACTTGTATTTAGAGGCAATAATCAAAACGTTTAGTTTCCAGTGGTCATATTGACCAATGGTCATATAAAAGTCAAAGCCCAACGGTCTCATTTTAATTATACTCATGTTATCAAATGAAACATTTTTGTTGAGTATAAAAAATAAAATAAAATAACACATAAAATTAGGAAACAATATTTATTCAAAATTTCGGGTCGTTACAATCTTCCCCCCTTAAGAAATTGTGTCCTCACAATTTTTTTTTTCAAACGGGTTTTGAAATTTCATTGAAAGTCCCACATCGGAAAAGGAGTCAGAAAAACTATTACTTTAAAAGAAAGAAAGGGAAGTAAAAAGGTCACCTGAGTTAACCCATACAAGGATTCCATGGAGGAAAACATGGGCATGGAAGAAAAACAAAGGGTCAAGTTCTGGGGGAGAGTGATAGACAACATGATTAGGAGAACATTAACCATAAGAAAATCCCAAACTTATGATGTGTGTAAACGGTCTTTGATTACCTAGTAGGAAACGTAAACCAACATCGTTTTTGTTTTACGTTGCTTTTCATAATTTTGAGGAATTCATTTACAACATAAAACAAAAACATAAAAAAATATACCTATCTTCATGTATAGTTTCATCCTTTAATAAGTTTCTACCCAAAACTAATCTTTTCTCCAAACTATGATCATTCAAAACTACTTGGTCTCATCAAAACACAAGAATCATCTTCATAATCCACAAAAGATTAACTATCTATTTCTTCTATCTTTAAACATTATCCCAAAAATAGAAAGGGTAAGGTAAAACAACTCTTCAAAAAGAAATAATCCCATAGGAATGGAAACTACTTTTAAATCTTCAAAGTTTCATGGTACTACCCAAAGTTCATCATAGTCCATTCCATAAATAACGGTCCTTAAAATTCCTCAAAATAAACCAAACTAATATTGAAACCCAAATACAAGAAGGATTTGATAACAGTCTTCCAAAATAAACTTCATTGTTCATCTCCAAACAACATCAACCACTCCTAACATCTTATAAAAAAAGTATCTAACCTAAACATATTTTACCCAAGACAGGTTAATCATTCCCATAAGTAACCTAAATTGCTATAAGTCCACCTTAAATTCATCGATTATTCAAAATATAAGTCAACCTTACTCCTCAATGAAAATACCGTAGTAATCTATTTACCTCGATCATATAGGGTCCCCAAAATAGTGAACATCTTCCAAAATAATAATCATATTTTAATCCCCTAATCATCCCTGTCATATTAATACGACAATCGTCACATTTCCTATCACATTGGTTGCTGGGACATGTTCTTCCATTTCCCACCATTAACCAAGAAGAGAAATCATAATTAGGGGATTAAGTAATTAGCCAATAATCATGAAAAGGAACTGAAATCATATAAGGATAAATTGTAGAAGAAAAGTATACCCTAACTTGTGATCCCCTAGGTTCCCATCTAGGTTATCCATGATCATATATTTTTATGTGAATCTTTATTTTATTTTATCGTTGTTCCTTTAAAAATGGTTCATACTAAGCTTATGAATTTTCCAAAGCATATCCCCTGGGAGTGTCGTAACCAAGAGTGCAGCAAGGGCCGTTTTCGTGTACCAGTTCCCGTTCGAGTCTAGCTCAAAGCGGTGTTTTCGGGTTTTACCCCTCTGTACATCTGTGCCAGAGCCACCTCTACCCGCTCGTATCTAGACAGGGATGTATTTGCTTGGAAACCCCTTACTCAATACTCACCAAAATACCAGGAAGATTTCCTATATTTAAACATTTCTATAGGGTTCTTCCTAGAGTTTTCATATCCTAGTTTCCACAAATAACTAAACCATCCTTTGATACCAACAATACCATCCCGCCTTTTTATCGCAAAAACATTCATTACATTTTACAAAACCGAGGATCTTTAAGGTTTAGTGTCTTGGAAACCAGGAACTTTAAACATGAAAACATAAAACAATCTTCTAAAACATGTGAAAGGCATCTCTTCATGTTCATCCTAGGTTCATTACTGCATCACATAACCTGGGGACATACATCCAAAGAAAGGGTGAGCAAAAAGCCCAGTAAGGGAAACAAGAGAAACATTTTACATGTGAACTTGAGATACTTCAATAAGGTCATGAAAAGAACTTTAAGGCATGGGAATGAAATCATGAGGCATATCATAATAGAAATAAAATTTTCATAACTTGAAGATGTGGATACATCATTTAACATAGACAATCATGAACATATCACCAAGGTCCATCCCCAATGTGTCATTTGGAAATTACCAAGGTTATTCACCAAGGTATCGTGAAAATTGTAATCTCTAGTGGTTACATCATTACCCAATGCATTGGAGCGCTATCAGGGATCACCCTTAAATTTTCCTTTTTTATCATGTGAGCCACATATATCATCATAAAAAATTTCATAAATAACCCATATAGCATAAAATAAATTGGTCTCATTTCATAATCATAACGTTTTAAAAACTGCTTAAAAGACATGATCTTTACGTCACTTTAAACCCACGGAAGGGGAGAGCGGGTGTCATGTATGTAAATCCCAGAATATAAAATAGAACATTTTGGAATATATGTGAATAACCCTGTAGAAATAAGAGCTTTGATTCTTCACTTTATAACATAAAATAATTTTGGGAAAAGAGAGGGTCATTTTGAGATGAAAATTCTGCAGCATAACGGCTGTGTTTCGGGGTTTTAGAAAACATTGAAAAGAGAGGGGACATGGGTCAAACATTCATAAATGACCCATAAAACAGTAGAGGGACAGAATAAGAAGGATACATGAACATGGTAATGAAATTTCAAGGACATACCATTTGAAATGAAAAACATGGAAGGAAGACAAAAATAAGATTTCTCTTATGAAAATTCGGCAGCCTAACAGCGTTACATAAACTTCAACAAAAAAATGAATTGATGAGATCAAATAGGGTCTCTCATCATATTAACATAAAATATCAGTATTATAGATATATAGATCATACCCCAACATAATAAAAAGGAACTTGCAAGACTTGACATGGAATTAGAACTTTGAAAAGGGAGAAAGGTGCAAGGACCTCTTAAAAATTTAGCAGCCTAACAACGGCACTTAAACTTCAAAATACTAAATTGAAGAGATCAAATGGGGTATCTCATCATATGGTCATAAAAGAACAGTATGATAGATATAGATATCATACCCCAACATAACAAAAAGGAACTTGAAATAATTGACATGAAAGTAGAACTTCAAAACGAGAAGGGTGAAGACCCACTTAAAAATTCGGTAGCATAACAGCGCCACTTTAAACTTCAAAATACTGAATTGAAGAGATCAAATGGGGTCTCTCATCATATGATCATAAAATATTAGTATGATAAATTTAGAGATCATACCCCAACATAAAAAAAAGTAACTTGAAATACTTTACATGAAAATAGATCTTGAAAAATGAAAAGGGAAAAAGAATCTGTTACAAATATTTCGGCAGCCTAACGGCACCACTTAAAACTTCATAAAACGAAATAATGAGAGTAAGAGGGGATCTCTCATTATGTGAAGATAAAAAGGGAAGTAATAGGAGTATAAAAGAACAACCTTTAACATAAGATCATGGAGCATAAAAGAAATTACATAAAAGAGATTTCTTGAAAATAAAGAGAGAGATCAGATCCCTTACCTTAAAACGTAACTCTTAAAACTCAAAGGTTGGGACCTTGAGGGCTTGGGGGCACCTTGGGAGGACTCCTTCGGAGGTAATGAGACCAGAACTTCATTGGGGGAGAGTGGGGAGTCGAATGGATGAGAGGATGGCTTGGTATTTATAGGGAAATTGAGGGGACAAGGCATTAATGGCCAAGGGACACCTCATTAGTGGTTTTGGCAAAACCATGGGCTTTACCATGGTATTTGCCCATGGTATTGGCCACTTAGGACACCTCGTACCTTATCCTACTATTAATAAGTCGACCATATTGATTACATACTTAATACATCATTTAATGATGTCATTAGACACCCGTAACTTAAAAACTGTATTTTCACTATTCATCGAAAATTCAACTTTCTCAGAATAATCCCAAAATTTCACCTTAACCAAATATCAACACTCTGATTACAAATATAAACTCCATTTTATAAAAATATTTTTCAAAATATTTTTAATTTAATTTTTAAATAAAAACACTATTCACCGAAAATTCATTTTTTCAGAAAAAAACCCCAAAAATTACCATAGCATAATATCGGTGCTCTGAGTTCAAAAATGAAATCCGTTTTATAAAAATAATTTTCTAAATATTTTTAATTAAATTTTTAATTAAAAAAACACTATTCACCTTAAAAAACTAATACTTGAATAAGAATTTATGAAACCGTTATTTAACCATTTTATTGAATCACATTACTTAATCAAGGTGCCTAGATTATATTAATACTTTCTTTAAGTGAGATTACTAATACATTTGGACACATTACTAATCCTAATCATAAAATCACTATTCATAATTTACTATTCATCAAAAAATAAGTTGATCTTACTAGACTCTAAATTTCATACTGAACATAATTGTAGCAGACCATTTTTCGAAAATCATTACACATTTTTAATTATTTAAGGTTTACACAACCATTTTTAAAATATCCTTTTTCTAAAATTCATCAAAAATATGCATACTATATTTATCCGGTCATTTGAAAATTCATAAACTTCATCATAAGAAGAAATCCCAATTTTTATTTAAAACAAAGGATTACACAAGGCAGTTACGGTCTCCTTACATAGCCCCTTATCACACCAGCATAGGAACTAAGTGTAAGGTGTGTTAAGGTGATAGAATCTGAGAGAGGCTCGGCTAACATCGCACGAGTAGTAATTTCTATTAGTTTGAACTTCTCACAAAGGTGATTCCGTTCTAGCTTCACACGATGAAGTTTGGCTTGGGTTTGGTCTAGAGCAAAGCCCAGTGGTGCTACCTCCTTCCCAAGTTCTGTTAGATGGGCTTCGATCGGTCCAAGACTACTGGGTGAGGCCATCGAATCTTCTTTCTATAATAATTAACCAAGATTACTTATATTTAGAGGCAATAATCAAAACGTTTAGTTTCCAGTGGTCATATTGACCAATGGTCATATAACATTCAAATCCCAACGGTCTCATTTTAATTATACTCATGTTATCAAATGAAACATTTTTGTTGAGTATAAAAAATAAAATAAAATAACACATAAAATTAGGAAACAATATTTATTCAAAATTTTGGGCCGTTGCATACCTAGTCTTCCAAGACACTAGACTTTACAAACCTTCGATTCTACTCTGATGTATAATTATTCTTAAAATCATGTAATGTTTTATATAAAAGCATAGGGTTTTTGTACATGGTATCAAAGGATGGTAAAGTTATTTTTCAAGATTAGGAATATAGCACTTTAGTAAGAACTATAAGGATGAGACTAAGTATAAGAAAACACCCCAAAATTTTGGTAGGTATAGAGTAAGTGGTTTATCAATAAAATGCATCCTTGTATGGACACAAATAGATAGAGGTGGCTCTAGAAAAGATTTATCTTGGGGTAAAACCCAAAAACACGACTTTGATCTAGACTCGAACCGGAACTGGTGCATGACAATGGGTCTTGATGCACTCTTGGTTTGACACTCACGGGGGATATGCTTTGGTAAATTCATCAGCTTATTACAAACCATTATTAATAGAATAAAAAATACCTTAAGAATATAAGTTAAGAAATAGATCAAGGATTACCTAGATTGAAACATTGGGAATCACAAGATAGGATATACTTATCATTTACAAGTTTATCCTCTTTTGTTCAAATTTTATTTTTATGCTCAATTGTTAATTATTTATTCCCTGTAAGTGTACACTCTTTTTCTTAGTTAATGGTGAGAAATAGAAGAACATGTGACAACAATTAATGTGATAGGGAATGTGAATATTTCCCTTATGATATGCCTGATATGATGGGAATGGGTACTCAAAACATCAAGAAAGTACATTCTCATAGAACTCAAGTTATAAATAATAACTTGAATCATGTGGAACACCCTCCTCCTCTAAGGAAAGATAAATTTGTCATTGAATCCTTCATAGGTAAAGGCCTCCCATGTCTAGTTGATATTCTAATCCCCTCCTCACAAAATAGTGGATTAACTCCATTGAAAAGATATTCGTAGTCCTCTAGTTCTCAGAAAAATAGAAAGTCATATTGGTGGTCTATTATTTTGATGAGGAAGCTGATCAGTGGTGGACGCTGATCCAGAATATGAAGCCCAAGGAAGAAATTGATTCCATGAATTTTGATGAATTCAAGAGAATGTTTTTTGATAAATATTTTCCTAGAACCCTCTATCTCAAGATGGAAAGAGAGTTCCTTGTACTCAAGTAGAAGGAAGATGATTCAATCGAGGCATATGAAGAAATATTCACAAGGCTTGCAAGGTATGCATGTGGCTTTTTCATGAACACCAAAAGAAAGATGTATCACTTATTTAGTGGACTAAACCTGAGTCTATGAAAAGTGATGGTGATTTGAGACTTAGAAAACTATAAGGATATTATTTATTGTTCCCTAACAGTTGAAATGGAGATCATAGACTCTATGTGGTATTGTGGGCCCAACGGAAATGAGAGGAAAATGGAATCTAATGTGGGTGGTTGTACAAATAAATTCCATGATAGATAGAAGCCTGATCATCCCACTTGTAAAAATTGCAGAAAGAAGCATCTTGGGAACTGTTCATAGTGAACCTATAATTTATTCAAATGTGGAAAGTTGGTACATCTAGAAAAGAACTAGAAACTATCTATGAAGAATCCCACTAATGTGGAAGAATAAATGAAGGTTCAGATCAACACTCAGCTTGTAGTGCAGTGTTACAATGTTAAGGATCATGGGCAATATGCAAACAATTTCCCTAAGCCAAGGGTTGTCGAAAGCATTCAACAACAACCTCCAAGGAAACAAGGAAGGGCTTATGCTATCACTAGAGCTGAAGTGGATCCAGAAAATGATGTGGTGATAGGTACGCTAGATATTCATTCAAGAGTAGAGGACATACTATTTTATTTAGGTTCTACGCATTCTTTCATATCTTCCAAGTTTAGTAAAACTATTCAAACACCGCCTCTAAATTTGGAGGATAAGTTATCTGTGAGAACAAAAAAGGGGAAATTATTGCATCCATATTTTATAACTCCTCCCCAATTAACATTTGTGGACTAAAACTCCCAGAAAATCTTATCATAATTATTTTGGTGGAGTTCAATGTTATCTTCAGCATGGATTGACTATCTTTATAAAAATCAAACATCAATTTATGGGAAAGGGAGATCACTCTTCGATTCCCAAATAATCCTCCAATCCTATAGAAGTGTAAGGAGGAAGATGAATCTCCTTTAGAATAATTGTCTCAATTGTTGATATTAATTCATTATGAGAAAGCATTTCTAGCACAAATGATTGAGACAAAGGAGAGAATCTTGCCTAATGATATGCCCATCGTGAGGGATTACACTAATGTATTTCCTGAATAGTTGTTTGGTCTTCCTCCTGACTGAGAGGTTGAGTTTGCAATGGAAGTTATTATTAGATCTCTACCAATATCAAAGAAGCCTTATAGAATAGCCAATGTAGAGATGGAAGAGTAGATGAAGCAGTTACAGGAGAATCTAGAGAAGGGTTTTATACTCTTGAGTGCTTCACCATGGGGTGCATCAGTCGTCTTCATCAATAATATGGATGGATCAATGCACCTCTGCATTTATTATTGTCAACGCAATAAAATCATGATAAATAACAAGTATCCCTTACCACTAATAGATAGTTTGTTTGATCAGCTTCGTGGGGCTAGTTATTTCTCTAAAGTGGACCCGCTTTGGGGATATCACCAATTAAATATAAGGAATGAAGATATTTGCAATACTGCCTTTCGAATGAGGTATAGACACTATGAGTTCGTAGTGATGCCCTTCAGACTCACTAATTCTCCAACAATTTTCATGGATTTAATGAATATAGTCTTTAGAGATTTCCTTGACATATTTTTGGTAGTCTCTATTAATGATATTCGGATATACTCTAAGATAAAGGTGGAACATGAGGAGTATTTGAATACTGTGTTAAAGACTTTGTGAAGGGAGACTTGTATGCAAAGTATAGAAAATGTGAGTTTTGGGTGGAGGAAGTATCATTCTTGGGGTATGTTATCACCATCAAAGGGGTATATGTGGACACTTCCAAGACAAAGGAGATGAAAGAGTGGCTTAGGAAAACATCTATAATAGAGATTCGTAGCTTTCTAGGTCTATTTGGGTATTATAGACAATTTATGAATAATTTTTCATGATTTTCAAACCCAACGAACAAGCTCACACATAAGGGAGTGAAGTTTTTCTGGACTCAAGAATTTGAAGACTGCTTTAAGGAGGTAAAAAAGTCTAATCATTATGTCATTACTCACACTCTTAATAAGTGGAGAATTGTTTTATGGTGTTCCAAGGTGATTCAAAGAAGTGATTAGGATATGTGATGATTCAAAATGATAAATTGAAATCCTATGTTTCAATACAACTGAAAATATATGATCAAAACTATCATACGCATTATCTAGAGTTGGTGGTAGTGATCTTTGTGTTAACAAACTGGCGGCAATATCTCTATGGGGAGAAGTGTGAGATATATACTGGTCACAAGAGTCTCTAATATATATTCACATAAAAGAAGCTTAATATGCATCAATGAAGATGGACAGAGCTCATTAAGGATTATAACTAATCAATCCACTACCATCCTAGTATGTAAAAAAAGGTGGCAGATGCTCTATGTCAAAAGGGTCATGCGTCTTTATCAACGATGAGAATTGAAAATAATCCAATATTTTTATATTTGCAGAGGATGCACATGGGAATAATTAAGGTAGGAAAATCATAAATCCTTTCTCAAAATATTTCTCAACCATCTCTCATGGAGAAAATAAAGGATTCTCAAATAAAAGATGTGCAAATTCAGAAAAGGGTGGAAGTGGTTAGAAATGGGAAATCCTCTAAGTTCAATATTGATGAGGAAAGAGTTGTAATATTTTTTGTCATGATTATGTGTACTAACCAATACACAGATAAAGAAGTATAATCTGAATGACGCACATAGTTCAACCTTCTCTATCCACCCAGGGAGAACAAAGATGTATTGAGATCCCCGATAGAAATTTTGGTGGGACAATATATAGAAGGATATTGCTGAGTATACATCAAAGTGCCTGGTATGTCAACAAGTGAAGGATGAAATATTGAAGTCAAAGGGGATGATGAAACCACTACCCAAACCAACATGGATGTGGGCGAACATCACCATGGACTTCATCACTGGAATTCCAAGGACATTCAAAGGAAACAATGCTATATGGTTCATTGTAGATCATCTTACAAAGACAGCTCACTTTATCACAATTCGAGAGGAATTCCTATTGGATAAACTTTCACAGATACATATTAAAGAGTTGGTAAGGCTTCATGAAGTAACACTATCTAATGTATCCAATCTAGATCCAAGATTCACCATAATGTTATGGAAAAGTCTCCAACATACTCTAAGCACTAAACTGAACTTTAGTACAGCCTATCATCTTCAAACAGATGTCCAATCCAAGTGAACTATTCAGACACTATAAGATATATTGAGTGCGTGTTCTATGGACTTGAAAGGAGGATGGGACCAACATCTTCCACTGTTCGAATTATCCTAGAGAAATAGTTTCCACTCAAGCATTCGAATAGAACCATACGAATCCCTTTATGGACGAAGGTACAGAACACCAGTTTATTGGGATAAAGTCAGTGAGCGATGATTCTTGGACCTAAAATGGTCAGATAAATTTTGGAGAAGGTGAAAAAAATTAAGAAACACATCAAGGCATCCCTAAGTCAACAAAAGAGTTAGGCAGACAATCGTTGATGAGACCTTGAGTTCAAAGTTGGATTCATCTTATTTCTCCATGTATCCCCATGGAAGAAGTTCATGAGGTTTGGGAAGAAAAGAAAGTTAAGTCCCATGTACATCATCCCCTTTGAGATTCTTGATCATGTCGCGGTTGTGGCCTATCCACTAGCACTTCCACCTACCATGTCCAAAGTACATGATGTCTTTTATGTATCTCTCTTAAGGAAGTACTTATCATACCCTTGACATGTATACTCTTCATAGGTGGTACAGTTGGAGAATGGTCTTTCTTACAAGAAGCATCCTCTGATGATCTTGGATCATAGAGAAAAATTTCTACATGAAAAGACTACTCACCTGGTCAAAGTACTATCGAATAACCATAAGTAAAAAGAGGAAACTTGAGAACTATATGAGGAAATGAAGGAAAAGTACTCGCACCTGTTTATGGATTATAATATAAAAGGAAATTTCAAGGGTGAAATTTTATAAGGGGAGATTAATGTAATGACCAAATGTTTTATCAATGAAAATTACTTTCTTATAATTATGTCATATAATCACATTAAATCACAACACAATTAACTAATAAGTACTATGTGACCTTTAAACAAAATATTCTCAATTCTTTGATTTGAATTTTGAAAATCAAACATACATACTAGTGACCAGTAAGATGTTTGGAGTCTAATAGAACAAACTTAATTTTTGGTGAATAGTTACCAACCCTTACGAATAATAACATACCCTTATGAATAGTAATATGACCCTTATGAATATTAAATGATAAAAAATAATAGTAACCTTATCCATGAATACATAAATAATATTTAGGCATCTTATAAGTGATAATATGATCATAGTAAAAGTATTGGTATTTTGTGTAATTCATAATTAATTAATTACAAATAATTAATTAATTTAAAATACTTTTTTCCCTAAAAGGTGTTTTCATTCAGTTTTATGAAAATTTATAAGACCTTATTTAATTTTTTAAAGCATTATAAAATTAGTTGTATTTTAAATTTTTGTATTTTTCAAGTAAATTATGATTTTAATTAAAATTAAATTAATCATAATTAGAAATTTATTTTAGAAAAATGGAGTTTATTATTGGATTCTACATGTCTAAAAACTGTTATCATGAATTTTTTGGATTTTTCTAAAATACTTGAATTTTTTATGAATATTAAAATATGATAATTCACAATAAATGCTAAAACCTGAATTTCTGCAACATACTTGAGTAATGGATTATCTAACTGGACATTGGTTGGAACTCACATGCACATATTACTTTTTTTAGTCACAAGAATCATTACTATTTCTTATCTTATGAAAAAATAATAAACCATTGATTAAAATATTAAGAAAACCCTCCTCCCCTTCACTATAAAAACCACCCACACTCACATCTTATCTTCACTCCTCTCAATCCTTATACCTTCCCTAAATTCTACCCAAATCTCTCCCAAATATCCTACCCCACGTTCATCATCAATTGGTCTCCTCATATGACAAAATCCTATCCCCTTAAGAGGCTCTCAAGAAACATTAAATCAAGAGGTAAATTCCTCTTTTCTTTTTTTTCACTTTCAATTCATGTTACTTTGTTTTATTTTATATCATTACCTCTCCTCATCCAAATTTTATTCCAACTCTAGTAATTTATATGTACTAGAATTTTGTTATGATCATGTGATGTTTTTTATCATCTCTCATTTACCCTTCTTTTATTATAGTGGTAGAAACACCATCCGAGATGTGTTAATTTACCACATTCAAGGACGATGGGTTTTCAATTTCCATTACCATATTCAATTATGGTTATGAAACCATTTTTATGGTTTAAACAGACTATTAAATATGTACTTTATATTATGTGATGTTCTGGAATCCTCTTTCACGCATGATGTAAAATAATAATTCAAAACAAGTTAATTATGATCAAAATCTCCAAATTAATCCAAGATTTTATTATTAAGGTTTTATATAATGATTCACCTTCACTAAAAATAACCAAAAAATTTTTATAACCATGTAATTTTCTGTATGTTCATTATTTTTATATAAATTCAATTTTGGACAACCACTTTCATCATACATGTGTATCCGAACATGAATATAAGTGAACCGATCATTAAAAACAAGGAAAAAAATGGACCCAAAAAATAAAATAGATGTTCAAAAAGTTATAATAAATATTTTAAAAATATATGATGTTATATAAATATTAATGAACCTAATTTTATTATTCAGGACAATAATATCAAGTGAATAACGCCTTCAGATTTAGGGGAAGGGATCCTCTCTTTCTCACATTTATTCAAGAATCTCTTCTATATTATGTACTTTTGTGTGTAATTCATAATATTAGGTTATGATTTATCACCTCCCCTATACTTCCCTCGTGATTTATAAGTGATGAAAAACTCCTTTCTCTATCATTAATTTCTCTTAAGTGCACCTGATACAATGCCGATAATATAGAAGGGATTCCACCCAAACATCCTTTGTTCCTTCGGGTTTCTTTATCTTCGTTTTACCAAAATGAAGTTATCTTATCTTTTTATGTGAATCTTATAAATTATTTTTATATGAAAAAAATTCATTTATCAAGACCGCTTCATCATTCTATTTTTGGGATATACATGTTTTTAAGTGATTCCCTTGTCAATACTTCCTGATAAGAAAACTTGTTTTGAGGGAATTTCCTGAATTCTTAGCCAATTTCAAGTGCACTATATCTTTTATTTTAAGCCACCATTGTCTTTATAAGATCATTTTTTTATTATTAAAACCTTTTTGGTTCAATTATGGTTTTATATAAAGTATTTTTTTCCCTTTACTAATTTAAAGGCTCTATAGTATTTCTTTAAAACCGCAAAAAAAATGTTTTAATGTTAAAATGTTTTAATTACTTTTCTTACATGTTGTCCCTTATAACTGAAATCACATACCATGATACTTTCCAATTTATACTTATGAATTTCCATGTATATTTTAGTCCCTTTCTTTCATGGACACCTTTATGATAAGACCATTTGTTATCCTTTATGACAGGATTGTGGTACCCAATTCTTTCAATGGGTTACCCTTATGTTAATGCAAGATTGATTATGTGTGATTCATTATATCGAAAATATATTAATGAAAAGTTAATATGGTTGATCCCATATATATCTAAGATTCATTGGGTAAAGTTGAGTCTCATGGTATGTTGTGTGTGATGGTCTTTGTGGTTAACCTTGGCTTGTGCTACCATGTGCAATGGTCTAGGTAGTTAGCCTTAGCTTGTGCTACCATGTGTAACAGTCTTGCCGGTAATCCTTGAATCATGCTAAAGTTATGTTTTATATTTATTTAACATTACTATGACTCCATTTTATATGATTCCCAATTTATATATTATGATTCTGTATGTTGCATGCCTTTTTATATCATCATGTCATGTCTTTTATCCCATGTGAAATTGATTTGTCCTTATAGTTATTACCTTACTATATTATTTAGCTCATCCCTTTATTCATGTGTTCCCTAGGGTACTCTATGTAGATGATTGAGCACAATGGAAGTTAGTAGCTCAATTTTATGATTAAATAAAGAAATATTTTATTTAGTTCCACGTTTTCAGTTTTATATACGTAGTCTCCCAAGATACTAGACTTTACGATCCTTGGCTTGTAATCAAGTTTATAATTATGCTTAAAATCATTTAATGTTGTAGGTAAAAGGCTAGGGTCTCTATATTATTGGTGGGACCATGTCCTGAAAATTTGGTCTTGATAGCCTATTAAGTCTTGGAAGTGCGTCTTGAGGATGATCTTTTATAAGGTGGGGAGCTTATAAGATCATGACCTTTCGTAATGTTACATCCTTATTTATATTTTGGTTAAACTTACTTGTTTTGGATAAAGAAGTGATTCTCGAGAGTACAAATTGTTTAGAGGGTATCATGGAGGGTTGGGTCATGATAGGAGGGGAAACGATTCCAAACAATTTGTAGCACATGTTTAGAACACGGTTAGTACAATCTGTGCACCTGGAGAGGGAAAACATGCGTACAAACCTCCCTTCTGATAGAGGCTCGTACATGGTCACCAAATGGTTATCCAAACCATTTGGGAACCTCTAGGAAACCATTCGTGTTGGCCCATCTTGGATAGATGGAGCCACATGGATGGCATATTGTTTAGCCAACCGTACAACCAAACTTTGCATCCCATTAAAAATTGGGAATTTCAGGTTTTTACTAATTGGTCTTTAATGTTTCTAGCCCTAATATATTCAATATTCCACCTATAATAGCTTGGGTGATGATACAACCCATACTAAACTTTCTAAAGGTTATTCTGTTTTTATTCTTAGGTGTTTGGAGTGCATTTGGTTGTGAATCAATGATATGGATTATTCTAACCCTCCTCTCCCTTGATTTTTCTATATTAGGGATTATATAATCATTGTAATTCTTTCAAAAACATTAAACCATAACATTTCTAGGAGACTCTAATTTGGGGCCATAACGATTGTTAGCGTTCAAATCAAGGGAGGAGGTTACTAAATTATTCATCAATGAACATGAGGTAGGTGGCCTTAAATCTTTTTATCGTAATCTCATTGATATATATGTCTATGTAATTGTGATAATTCACTACCTTGTAAAATTATAAGGTCCTTGAGTTGAGAAATTGATTTGGTGCTTAGATTGAGGTGGGATACCCTTCAAGGACCCTGTTGGGTTCGTTGATAATGTGAGACCTGACCTAGGGCTAAACGCGGGGTATGTTAAACCCTTGAGAATGATGGAATAAGTTGGTAAACATTGTGATATGGGAAATATGAGAGTGAATGGGTTTTTAATGGTAATCTAGCATGTGGGATTGGTAAAAGGTTAAATTAAGTTAATCATATATCAGATTTTGTGAAATGCCTAAGGGTATTTTGAAATGGTTTTGATAATGCGTTATGGATTTTTATCTAGTTATGATTTATAAATGAATTATAAGATATTTTTAAGTGTAAAATGTTTAAAAATGAGGCACTGACCTCAATGTGATTTAGAAAGTTGTTTTCTTTATAGATTTTAAATTATGGTTTGAAATGAGGGCATAGCTCCCATTTTTTTTATATTACTAAATGATTATTTGAAATGGTTGGTAATAGAAATAAATTTCTTAGGGATTGGTTTAGTTTTTTAAAAGGTTATACCTATGTTTTAAAGGGTATATTCAATATGGTTTTTTTTTAAATGATGGTTTTTATTTTTGTTTTATCATGTAATGTGAAATGAATTTGATGTTGATTGTTTCCAGATTTAATATTGCATAAGGGGGATTTGTAATAATGTTATATGTGTTAATGGGTTATGTCATGTTAGGGGGATTTGTGTAATGAGTTGTAAGTTTAAATTATGATTGTGTTTAATGGTTACGATTTTTGATTGGTAAATGTGTTATGGTTAAAGAAGCATGTCCACATGGATTGGTGGTTTGTAAGGTATTGGATTGAGGATCCTCCCAAAGGTTGGGTTGGAATGAGACTCTAAAACCCACCCTACAATGCACAAGTTAGGGAGTCAGAACGAGTCTCTATCCCCCTAAGGGGTTCATTTTGTGATACTTCCTCGATTGAGGCTCCATGTTTAGTTTTATGTAATGGATAGTTCAGATGTCGGACTGAGGATCTATCTTTCCCATCAAATGGTAATGGTGTGGGTTGGGATAATAGACTGAGGTACTATTCTTTCCAAACACATGGACATGTCTTGATTACTATAATGAGGCTCCAGGACATTTTAATAAGTTGTGAGTAGTGAATTCCCCCTTGTGATTAAAAGTGTGTGTAACCCCTTATGATAAGTATTAGGATTTCGGTGTGATTGGATCTAGTTTAGTTGGTTTTTTGAGACAAAGGAACTTGAAGGAAGAAATGTTTAATTAGTAAAACAAGTTCTTCTTTTCAATGTTTATCTATTTCACATGTTCCCCTACATATATTATTGGAAAAACTGGTTATTTCTTTAAACATTGTTGGTGGTGGCCCACCAAGTTGAACTCACACCCTTCTCGGGACTCTCTGGCACTTGTTTACCCAAGAAGATGCTACTTATCTTTTGATATTGGTTTCAGATAGCGAGTTAGTGTTTGGTTGTGCATGGGATGATGGGTTAAATGTGGGAGGTTGGGACAGGGTTGGGACTCGGGTCCATGTTTGAGGTCCTTTGGTAGTTTTGGTTTTGGATTCTATTTGTATGACTTTCAGACATGTAGAGTATTCATCGTATTGTTATATCATGTGTAGCTTGGTTATTGATTATATTTTTTTATATGTTTTCCATTTATGGTTTGGTTTAGTTTTTTCACATTTGGATATTATTTATACTGTGTTATTACTCTGATAAGTTGGAATATTCTCCCCAACATATCTTTATAGACTCGTGATTCTAGTTCGTAGCCTCTCTCATATGGTGAGGCACGCTTGAGGTCATGTGGTGACCCGGCTTGGGGTACTAGGGATAGTGACCATCGGTTCATGTAAATTACAAGGTGGTATCAGAGCGTGTCTTTGTCTTTATATTTGTGGAATGGTATACAAGAGACTAAGATCTGGTCATGGCCTGGTATTGAGCTCGTTATTGGGTTCCAACATCCCCACATACATGGGAAAATCCATGTTTCTAGGTGTGGTAATTGATGTTCAATTTTGTGCTTTTATGGTTGGCTATTATTTCCACTTTGAGTGGTTCACTTGGATGTGATGTTATTTATTTATGAGTTTTTATCTCTTGGATTGCTATAGAAAGAGATGTTATGTGATTCTATGCATCATTCTAGGTACATAGTATTGATAGGTCATCTGTATGTTTTATATGATTGATAGTTCCTTGGGATTCATATGTAGGTAGTGTACTTTTCTTATAGTCAATTATGTTTTTCGATCTTCCACTAATGTTTTTTATAAGGAAAATATTTGAAAATGTAAATTAAATAAATATTGGATTTTTGAAATCTTGGTTTAAAAAAAAGTTGTTCAAAGTGTAAATTATTGGTTTGTGAAAACAAAATGTTTTAAAATTGTGAAACATTGGGTTTTAAATGATAAATTTTAATTAAGAAGGTAAATTTAAAATAATGGAACCGATAGGGAAAATAGAAAGGGGTACCCATAGTGTTGTGATTGGAAACTTTGTGTGGGTGGTTTGGGCAGTGAGATATCCCTAGTTGGATACAATAGTTGTGTTCCATGAGGCTTTCTCGGATCCTTATTGTTGGAATATAGAGTTGTTCCTTATTGTACCCTTGGTAGGGTTGTGGGCCTTAGGTTATGATATATTTTATAATAATCTATATGTGGTGATACTTGGGAATTATGATCATGAATGTTGTGTTTTTTACAAGAGAGTAGGTTTTTGGCATGCAGTTCCAACATATATGTTCGAGTATCCTTGGTGTGATCCTTAACATAAACGGTTTCCTGGGTGAGAATGAAACAGTTAGAAGTTTTGGAATTTAATAGTGGCACACTTAGAGTTTTTACTAGAGTGGATTTATCCTTGAGGATAAAGAAAAAAGGTTAATGGTTTTGGAGGAGCGACATGAATTGTGGCTTTGATTTGATAGTATTGTGAAATAGAGGTTATCCTCAAAGGATGTTAGCCTAGTGTTTAAGGTTCATTAGGATGTGAGGCATGGATAGTTTCTCTAGAGGTAGAATCGATGCATGGTTGGTGTCACCCAGTGGGGTGAAAGAGCATGGTTGTGCCTCAGTTCTTTCTCCATGAGTAATCTTCGTTCTTGTGGTTAGTTGTTAGGTCATTTTTGGGAAGAGGAAAGGTCACTATGAGGCTTTCCTTATTGCTTTGATAGGGTTTTATGCGGGAACAGATGTTGATTTTTTGGGAGAACAATACAAGGGTGACCAAAGCGTGGATGTATGCTTTTGGTATAAAAGTGACACTTGAGGTGGTGGTGGTCACACCATTGGGATTTATTTTACGAATGGTAAGTTTATTGGGTGAGAATTTTTAGAATGCCTAGTGTCTAATGAGGTTCACATACCAGGTGTCATGATCAGATGAGTGAGAGGGTGTTGGTCCAAGCTCTAGTGATGCATGACTTGTGTGAATGAGAGTTGGGTTCAGTGGTGGTTTCATGAAACTGTGAGACCTCGGGGGGCTTTGATGAGGTCCAGATATGGGAATGTTCTAGAATACAGGATTTTGTTTGTGATGGATGAATACGTGGATCAGGATGATCACATATCGTAATTCTTTGTGATCACAGTGGGAAGTGTGTGTCATGCACCTGACTATTTGGTTGTGGATTGGTGTAGTGTTTTATTTTTTTCCTGTGTAAATCACAAGGTTTATGCCGGAAGAACTCAAGTGGGTTAATGGTAGTGGTTCCAAAGGGAATGTTCGTTCACTACTACTTGATAGAGGGTCATGAAGTGGTACTGGGTTTTGGATAGAAATCATATTCAAGTTGTGGTGACTGATTGTGGATGAGATGTTAGTAGGTATGGAATCCTGAGACTGTCGAAAAACTAAGGTGTCCACATGGTGTTTTATGAAATTATTAAAGGACAGTTCAAGGTGTATTTCATTGATGAATTCTATGAATACTTTTATCGAGTGAAGATCATTTTTAATATATTAACATTAACCTGGGTATACTGAGAGAGATCTTGAATTACACCAAGCTACCAAAATATGTTTATGTTGGAAATGGATCCTCTTGGAGGATGAACCCATGGAGTGGTATATGTGTATCTATATAGTGGGGAGTGAAATATCAACCCTTTACGAGATGAGTCCTTGGTATGCGCCAGATGTTGACGAATTCCATGGTTGAATTTCTCGATAGACAAGAATGGGTAGTGGTTTGTTTTTTTTATGTTTTTATGGGAAAAACTATATAGAAATGGCCAAGTTTAGAGTTCCATATCATGATAAAATAGTGAGATGTCATGGTTGTAATATCTTGAGGTTTGTGGGATAATGAAACTCATAATATTGTGAGTGTAATGTTATCCATGGATGTGTAGAGAAAATTTTGGTGGGGATATAGTGGAATCAAAGTGATAAATGGAAACATGTGAGGGAAATAAGTGGGTTTCTAGGGGATGTTATTGTGGAAATTGAATGTGGTTTTTGATCAAGCCAAGTGTTTGATTTGGGATCAGGTCGGTTCTGAGATAAATTTGAGATGCATATGTTGGATTCATTGATGGGAGAGATAACCAATGACAACAGTTGATGGAAAAGTAGGTTTCTTATCATAAACTCATCATATGTTGGACATGGACTCAAATGGGTATGGTTGGTTAACCTAAGAATGTACTTAAGTGTAAAAATACCTTAGATCATGTGAATTAGTGGCATTTAAACATTGAAGTTTAGCATTCTTTGAGAATGGAAATGGGTTTTGAGAAAGGTCTGAGTTGTATTTAGTTGATGTATGGATAAAAGAGTCGTTTTTGTTAGTAATGCTGATGGGTTACATGTAGCATGATGATGGTTTGGAGAGTGGTGGATACCCTGATGGTAATTTTTCACTGGATTTTAGAAATGAATCTGATTGGTGCATTGGATGATAGTAGTATTCCTTAAGGGAGAAGGTGCCATGGGTAGGCTAAAGGGGTAACATTTCAACAATGGAATAAGTGTGTTTCGAGACAATCTAGTATAAAATGGGTTGACATGGTATTGTAATAGGAATATAATTTTTAAGAAAATGAAACCTCCTTTTTCAATTTTAATGGAAAGTGTGTTTCAGAAATGAAGGCAAACTTGAGGGAGGTCAATTTGTTCTAAGTCCACAAAGTGTTAGAGTGTACATGTTCTCTCCGGGTGGTTTTAATGGTAAGAGTGGATGCTTGTAATGGATGGAGTTTTATTGGATGTTTAGGTGCTATGATTCTAGAAATACATCAGGTATTTTTTTGAATGTTAAGTTGAGGTTAATGGTAGTCCTTTTTCTAGTGGAGGTTCCATCAATCGAAAGGTGGTGGTGTTGAGCTAGGGCATATGGTGGAAAGGTTATGCTTGGGTTGTGCACAGAATGTTTGGATGTTTAACAAGGATAGGGTCCCTGAGTTGTGGACCGACATTGGTAAGGTTATCAAGGCTAGAAATCCATATGTTTATTTGGGTGATACATAACTTGGGTCAATGTTAGATCCTTGAATGAAATGGGTGAGATGGCAGTAAGTGATTTGGGAATTGAATTTTGGAGGGGGTCGGACTAAGGGTGTTCTTGTTGGATCCCCCTGGGTAATGTAGTCCCTTGCGGGTATCCATTTGTGTGGTGATTCATTGGTGTTACCCGGACCTTCCTCTTTTGTTTGGAGTTGGTAGTGATGAGGTTGGGATTGAAAAGTAATTAAGGATCATTAGGTTTGGGATTGTAAATCACGATGGGAAAATATTTTCAGGGTAGGAATGATTCCTTGGTCTGAGTGTTGTTATGGAATGCTCATGTTCAGGGAGAAGCATAGAGGATGGGAGTTGATATGTGGGTCCACGATCCAAAATTTTGGCCTTTAGGGCTTAGTAAATCTTGTAAGTGTGTCTTGAGTTTGAGTTGTTATAATGTGGGGAGGTTGTAAGATCTTAAACTTTTGTAAAGTCACATACTTGTTTAAATTTTTTTAACCTTTCTCATTTTGGATGATAAACTTTCTCTCCAATGTATGATGAGTTTTAAGGGTGTCATGGGGGTTAGAGATAAAGGATAAAAGTGGCCAAATAGTGTGTAGTGAACCGTTGGCACACGGTTAGTACAAATCATGTTCTAAGGGATAGAAATTGTGCGATCAAACCTCATTTCTGATAGAGGATGGTACACAATCACCACATGGTTTTCCAAATTGTCAGGTACCTCTAGGAAATAATGTTCCTTGGAACCTCTTAGGTAGGGGGATCCGCATAATTGATGCACGGTTTCTCCAACCATGCCACCAAACCCTACGGCCCTTAAAAAGTAGTAATTTCCATTTTTCTATCTCAAAATTTATGGTTTCTTGCTTGAATTTCATCCCTATTACTCGTCCAATAGCTTGGGTGATGAACCAAACACTCCTGAACTTGTAATAGAAGATTTTCCTTTGATTCTTAGGTGTTTGGAGTGAATTTTCATGTGAATCAAAGATATGGGTGAGTGAAACCCTCCTCTCCCTTCCTTTTTTGTGATTAGGGCTTGTAGAATCATTCTACTTCTTCAAAAACCCTAAAACCCTTACTTTTCAAAAGATTCTAATTTGGGGCCACTATGTATTTTTGAGTTCAAATCAAGGTTGGAGGTTAATAAAGCATGCGGCAATGGGCATGAGGTTGGTGGTATTAAATATGTGTCTCATAATCTCATTGTTAAATATGTGTATGTAGATTTCTTAATTCACATCCTTGTTGCATTCTAATTACCTAGTGTTTTAAAAGTGATTTGGGAGATAGATTGAGTTTCTAGACCCTTCTTGAATCCTATTAGGGCATTAATGAAGTTAGATCAGACCTAGGGTAAACCATGGGGTATACAAAACCCTTTAGAATGGTCACATAAATTGGTAAATGTTTTTATTGGGGAAATATGAGAGCGAATGTGTTGTTAATTTCAATCAATCATGTGGTATTGGTTAGAGGTTTAATTTAATTTATTATATGTAAAATTTTTTGAAATTCCTAAGGGTCTTTTGAAATGGTTTAAATAATGCGTTGTGTATTTTTATCTGGTTATTATTTTTAAATGAAGAATATTATTGTTTTGAAGTGAGAAATGTTTTAAAATGATTAATTGACCTCAAGGTGATTTAAAAAGTGGTTTTTTTATAGATTTAAAATGATGGTTTGAAATGAGGTCATAGTTCCCCTTTTTTTGGAAATTCCTCAATGATTATTTGAAATTGTTGGAAATGGAAATGAAATATAGAGGGAATGGTTTAGTTTTTCAAAAGGTAAGAGCTATGTTTTAAATGGTGTCTTCGTGATTATTTTTTAAAATGAGGGTTTTGATTTTTGTGTTATCATGGATTGTGAAATAAATTTTATGTTGATTGTTTCTCAGTTTAACATAGAGTAAGGGCATGTTCTCATAATGGTATATGTGTTAATGGGTTATGAATTATTAAAGGGATGTGTAAAATGTGTTATAAGTGTAAATGATGAATGTGTTTTATTTTTATGGTGTGTGTTTTTTAAATGTGTTATTTTTAAAGAATCATGTGCACATGGAGTGGTAGTATGTGGGGTATTGGACTAAGGATCCCCACATGAGTCAGGTTGGATTGAGGCTCTAAACGCCACACCTATAATGAAAGGGTTATGGATTAATTCTAAGGCTCTAACCCCATAATGGTTTTAATTGGCAAGACTACCTATACCGATGATCCATGTTAAGTTTTATGTAATTTATGGTTTGGATATCAGATTTAGGCATTATGCTTCCCAAATAATGGCCATAGGGTGACTTGGGATGTTGTAATGAGTCTCTACGCTTCCCAAACACATGTACATGGTCTGATTACTAGACAGAATCACTGAGGTATGTTTATAGGATCTGATTATTGAATTCCCTTTTTCATTAAAAGTGTGTGAAACCCTTTATGCTATGAATTGGGATTTTGGTGTGATCAGAGCTAGTTTAGTTGGTTGGTTTAAACTAAAGAACTTGAAGGATAAAATTCAAAATTAGTAAATATTTTAATTTGAACCATGTTATTTCTTTCCATTTTTATCTATTGCACTTATTCCCTTACATACATTTTTGAATAGACTGGATATTTCTTTAGATGCCATTGGTGGTGGCCTATTAATTTTTACTCACACCCTTCTCTGTTCTCTGTGGAATTTGGGTACTTGAGAAGATGGTACTTATTTTTTTATAGAGGTTTAGGAAAGGGACCTGGTGTTCAGTTGTGTATGGGATGACAGTTGGAGCATGGGAGGTCAGGATAGGGTTGGGACTCGGTTCCATGTTTGGGGTTATCAGTAGTTTTGGATTTGGATTTGTTTGTAAGTCTTCCTGACATGTAGATTATTAATCATATTTTTATAGCATGTGTATCCTGTTTATTCATTGGATTTTTTTATATGTTATCCATTGATGTTTCATTTTAGTTATTTTATCCGTTGATATTATTTCTACTATGGTATTACTCTGATAGGCGGTTATAGTCTCCCCAAGGTCTCTTTATGGACATGTACTTCTATTCATAATCCTCTAACATATTGGGAGGAATGCTTTAGGTCATGTGGTGAATCATCTCAGGGCATCAGATATAGTGGACACCAAGTTAGTTATGTTACAAAGTGGTATTAGAGTGTTTGTTTTGTCTTACTATTTGGTCCATGGAAGATAGGATACTAGTATCTTGTCGAGGCCTATTAATGAGGTTATTCCTGGGTGCATGCATCCCCACATACGGGGGAAAATCCAAGTTTTTGGGGGGTGGTAATTCATTTCCAATTTTTTGGTTTTACAATTGGATGTTATTTCCACCTTAAGTGGTTCACTTGGATATGATGTTACTGATATATGGGGTTCTATCTTATATTCAAGTGTGGAAAGAGAGGATGTGTGAGTTCATTCATCATGTTAGACATAGTGGATTGATAGGTCATCCATATATTGAATCTAATTTATAGTTCCTTGTGATTCATATTATCTTAGTTTACTTTTATACTAGTTTATTATTTCTATCTATCTTCTCTAGAAATTTTTGGTAAAGAAAAAAATTCAAAATATGAATTTTAATAAATCTTGTAATTTTAAAATTTTGGGTTAATAAAAAGGTATTTGGAAGTGTAAATGCTTGGTTTTTGAAAATTTCAAGTTTTAAATATATAAAACATTGTGTTTTAAATAGTAAATTTTAATTGAGAATGGAAATGGTAAATTATTAAATCATTAGGGAAGTTAGAAATGGGTACCTTGAGTGTTGTGATCAGACCCTGTGTATGGGTGTTTTGGGTAGTGATAGTGCCCTAGTTTGAAACCTTAGTTGTGGTATGTGATATTTTTTCATCCTTGAGGTTGGAATAGAGAGTTATTATTTATTGTACCCTTGGTAGGTATGTGGACCTTAGGTTATGATATGTTTTCTAGTAAATTGGATTCGGTGATGCATGTGTATTGTGATCGTGTAAGTTGTACTTTAGACCCAAGAGTGGGTGTTTGGATAGCGGTTTTAGAGTATGTTTGTGGGTATACATGTTGTGATTCCTATAGTAAATGGTTTATTGTGTGTGTATGGAATAGGAATTTGTTTTTAACTTTGGAATTGGCACACTAAGAATGATTCCTTGTAAGGATTTATCCTAGAGAGATAAGAAATATTGTTATTAGTTTTGGAGGAATGAAACGAATTATGGATTTGATTTGAATGTTTTGGGAAACCTAGGTTATCATCAAGGGAGGTTTTCCCTGTGTTGAAGGTTCATTTGGATGGGAATAATGAGTGGCTTCTTTAAATGTGGAATCTATTCACAGTTTATGCGTTTGAGTGTGGTAAAATTTCATGGTTAAAAATTAGTTCTTTCTCAGGGAGGTATTTGATTGTTTGTGGTTGGATGTAAGATCAGTATTGGTAAGCAGAAAGTTTGTTAGGATCCTTTCCATATGTATTTGATGGTGTTTTATATGAAAATAGATGTTTAGTTTTTCGGTGAACAAGAAAATGGAGACCAAAGCATGGATTGATTCTTTTGTCATGGAAGAGACACTCAGGGTGGTGATGGTCACGTCATTGGGATTTCTTACACCAATGGTTGGTCTTTTTTATGAGAATATTTATAATTCCTTAATTATAATGAATCTTATGGACTAAGAGTCATGTTTAAATGAGTGAGGGGGTGTTGGTACTAACTCTAGTGATCTACAACTTGTCTGATATAGAGTCAGTATCAGTGTGTGGTTTCAAGAAAGTGTGAGACCTCGGGGTCTTTGAGGAGGTATAGATATTGGCATGTGATGGAAAGGACTGATTCCATTTGGGATGGATGAACTTTTGTATTTTTATGAGATCCTTTCTTAATTTTTTGTGATCATGGTGGGAAGAATAGGTCATGCAAGATACAGTTGGGTTGTGGATCGTTGAGGTGGTTATTGTGTTCTCGTGTAAATCACTAGGGTCATTCTAGAAATACTTGAGTGGGGTAATGGTAATGGGGACAAAGGGAATGTCAGTTCATGACTGATTTACATACGGTTGCAAAGTGGTAGTGAGTTTTGGTTGGAAATACTATTCAAGTTGTGGTGATTAAAAGTGGATGAGATGTTGGCAGTTTAGGAGGCCCAAGACTTTCACAAACTTATGGTGTCTCTGTGGAATGAGGTGACATTAGTGATGTATTGTTCATGGTGGAATTAATCGATGAATTATTATCATACTTTTATCTAGTGATGATCATTTCGAATATCTTTACATCATCCTGGGTATGCTAGGAGAGCTTTAGATTTATACCGAATTAAAAAAAATTATTTTTGTTGCAAATAGATCCTCTTGGAGGATACACCCAAGGAGTGGTATATATGGAGTCATATGGCGGGGAGAGAACCATCAACCATTCACAATAGGGGTCACTGGGATGGGTTAGATGTTGAATTCCATGGGCTCTGTTCTCGAAAGCTGGGAATGGGTAGCAGTTGGTGTTTGTTTTGTTGTTACTGGAAAGGTTATATGGAAACAAACAAGTTTTGGGGGATAGATCCTTATCTAAGTGTGAGTCATAGTAGTTGTAATTGATTCAAGAGAGTAGGATAATAATACTCCTAAGGTGGGAATCGTTATATTAGTCATGGATGTGTGTAGAAAACAATGGAGCGGATGTGGTGGCATCACGGTCCCAAAGGGAAAATTTTGGGGGGGAAATTTAGGTTCCTAGGGGAATACCATGTGGGACATGGATGTGGTGGTTGATCGAGCCAATAATTCGCTTCTATATCAGGGTGGTTCTAAGATAATTCTTAGATAAATTTGTTGGATTCATCGATGGGTGAGATAACACAAGAAAATAGTTGATGGAAATAGAGGTTGGGTGTCAAAACCTCATTAAAATTTGAACTTGGACTCGGATAGGTGTAGTTGGGTGACCTAAGAATTTCCTTAAGTGTTAAAACACTTTGTTTCATGTGAATTAATGGTGTGAAAACAATTAAGTCAAGTGTTCTCCAATAATGGAAATTGTTTTTGAGTAAGGACCCAGTTGTATTTAACTGATATACATATAATGGAGGTGCCTGGGTTAGGAATGCTGATGGTTTTCATGAGGCATGATGATGGTTTGGAAATTAGTAGATACCCTAATGTTAAAGTTTCACTAGATTCATTAAAAGACTATGATGAGTAAATCATATGATAATAGTATTCCCTAAGTGAGAAGGTTCCTTGGGTAGGTGAAGGGGTTTGGGTGTCAACGATGAAATATGGGTGTTTCGAGACAAGCCAGTCTAAAATGGTTCGACAGAGTACGGTAAGAGAAGAATATTTTGTAATTATAATCCACCACCTATTTTATGTTTAATGGAAATTGTTTTTTTGTAAATTAAGTCAAACTTGAGGGAGGTTATGTTATTATTAATCTGCAAAGGGATGGAGTGTGCATATTTACTCTACGTGATTTTAATGACAAGAGTGGATACCAGTGATGGGTGGAGTTCTCATAGATGTTTGTGTGCGGTGACCCTAAAAACATGTCAAGTATATTGTGAAAGTTAATGTGAGATTTTAAGAACCCCTTACACTAATGGAGGTGTCATGCACCAAAAGGTGGTGGTGGTGTGATAGGGTATATGGTGGGAAGGTTATTCTTGGGTAGTTTTCCAAATGTTTGGGTGTGAAAAGAGGATGGGGGCCTTGAGTTGTGGACTGATATTGGTTAGGGGATAATGTTTGTAAAACCTTATGTTCCTTCGGGTTATTCCCAACTTGGATCACTATAAGATCCTTGAACGAACAATGTGAGATGGAACTAAGAAATTTGCTAAATTAATTGTGGAAAGAATTTGACCGTGGGTGTTCTGGTTGGCTGTCAGAGGTTAATGTAGTGCCTTGTCAGTTCCCTTTTGTACGGTGGTTCATGGGTCTTACTGAGACCATACTTTTATATTTGTTGTTATTATATATGAGGTTTTGGTTTATGCTTACTTGAGGAGAATTAGGTTTGGGATTGTGGATCACAATGGGGAAATGTTTTTGTGGAAGGACTTCTTCCTTTTTTCTAAGAGTTGTTATGGTATGATTGAGTTAAAGGAGAAACTTGGAAGATGGGATTTGATAGGTGGGACCAGGGCCCAACCTTTTGGTCTTGAGGGCTTAGTATGCATGTAAGTGAGGTTCAAGGATGAACCATTATAATTTGTGGAGGTTGTAGCATCCCTACATTTCATAAAGTCATGTCCCTATTTAAATTTCTGATAAAATTCCTTATTATATATAATTTAGTGATTCTTGATGGTATGAGGAGTTTTAGGGGAGTCCTGGGGGTTCAGGACATGAAAGGAGGAGAAAATATTCCAAACAGTGTGCAATTCATGGTGGGTGTGTGGTTAGTACAAATTGTGCCCCTGACCAAGGAAACCATATGGGAAAACCTCCTTTTCACACAGATGCTAGTGCATGGTCACAACACGGTTTTCCAAATCTTGTGAGTTCCACCAAGAAACTATGTCCCTTGGACCCTTTTGGATAGATGTATCTCCTGGGTTAGTGCATGGTTTGGCCAAATGTGTGTCCAAGCTGTGAGGCCTGTAAAAAGTTGGAATTCCATGTTTTTCCCTCTCAGGAATTAAGGGTTCTAGCCTAAATTAATTCCCTATATTTTTACCAGCATATTGGGTGAAGAACCAAACCCTCATAAAGTTACAAGATATGATTCTCCTTTGATTATTGGGCATTTGGACTCCATTTGGATGAGAATCAAAGATCCAAGTGAGTCTAACCCTCCTATTCCTTCCTTTTTCTATATGAGGGTCTGTATAATTGTTCTACATATTTTGAAACCCTAAAACCCTCAATATTATACCGATTTATAAGTTGGGTCGTTAATGGGTGTTTGAGTTAAAATCGACGGTGGAGGTTAAGCAATCGTTCATCAGCGGACATGAGGTAGGTGGTCTTAAATATTTTTACCAAAGTATCAGTGTTATATATGTCTATGTAGTTATGTTAATTCTCATCCTTGTCACATTGTAATGTCCTTGAGAATTGATGGTGATTTGGGTCTTATATATACATGAGATACCCTTCACGTACCACATTGGGTTCATTGATGATGTGATACTAGACCCAGGGCTAACAATTGGGTATGTCTATCCCCTGATAATGGTAACATAAATAGGTAGACATTGTGATACGGTATATTTGAGAGTTAATGGGTTGTGAAATGTAATCAGGACCATGGGCTAGCTTAAAGGGTAAATTTAACTGATTATATGTACAATTTTTATAATTTCTTAATGGTATTTTGAAATGGATTAAATAATATGTTTTGTATTTTGATCTTATTATGGTTATTAAATGAATAATATGATTTTTTTAAAGTAGGAAATGTTTTTAAATGTGGAGTTTACCTCAAGGTGATTTAGAAAGCGGTTTTCTTTATAGATTTCAAATGATGGTTTGAAATGAATAAGTATTTCCCCTTTTTTTGGAAATGCCTTAGTCATTATTTGAAATATTTGGACATGGTAATGAAATCCTTGGATCATGGTTAAGTTTTCAAAAAGTAAGACTTGTGTTTTAAAGGGTTTTATTAAGATTATTTTTTTAAATGAAGGTTTTTATTTGTGTGTTATCATAGATTGTGAAATAAATTTTATGTTGATTTCTTCCCATTGTAATATGTTATAATGGGGTGTTAGCATAACAGTATATGTGTTGTTGGGTTATGCCTTGTTTGTGGGATATGTATGATGAGTTATAAGTGTTGTTGGGAAAATAATCCCTCAAGGTATCTTGAAGCATTTTTTATGTGACCGTGTTTGTTGAAAAAGTGGGCCACCATGTTGTGTTTGTTGACAAAGCAGACTATGATGTTCATTGTTTTGAAAAGGTGGTTTACATGGTGGGTTTTCTAGTTTAAGAGATGTAGTCAATGATCAATGATTGATATAATAACCTCAACAAATTAATGGAGGATCTGGAGGTGGTACAAAAAGATCTGACACAAGGTGGCACCATTTTCCAATGTTTGATAAATTTTTGGGCCTCAAAATCGACAAATAGAGATCGTGTTTTTGGAAAATGGACATGTGTGTCAGTGTCATGGAGGCCTAAAAATCTGTGCTCCATATTTTTTTCAAGATCATAAAATAAAAATATGGAAAAGGAAAGATGGGCGCCCAAGTTTTGGTTTGGGCATGCAAGGTGACTTGGGAAACAGAGGCTATGGCGGCTAGACTTGTGCGCTAGGAGGAGACTTGTGTGTGATGCTCAGAGTGCCCAAAATTCCTATAAATAGAGGGATAACCCTCTTCATTTTTGAAAAATCTCAATACTTAGAGATAATTCGAGCTCCTGTCACATAGGTGGTTTGGGCGTGCAAATGGTGGTTTGGTTGTGCAAGTATAAAGATATTCATAAGTTGTGTGTTAGTTGATAGTTGGGCGCCAATATTGCTTTGTATGTAAAAGGGTGTGGGTTTCCCAAGTTCTGAGTTGGCTGAGGGAGTGTCACACAAGTATTTTGGTGACACTTTCTTGATAGGCTTGGAGAATCATTCCAGACATAGTGAAGTATAACAGTCTTGGAGAAACGTGTTCGTCATTTTAGGGTTTTGTGAAAGTGTGAAGACGTCCCTGTATATCTATGGTAAAGTTGTATTCATCACTGGATGAAAGTTGAACTTCAACAGAGCATCTAAATACAGAGGAATGTGCAATCATTTTTTATAATGAAGGTACCCACAAGTATTTAAACTGTGATTGGATCTTCTAAAAAAGAAGTGAGCACACTTTAGTTGAGAGAGCAGTGATCTTTTATATTGTGAGTGGTTGTAAACTAGGAGGGATAATGAGTCCATTCCAAACTTTGTGAACGGAAGTGTTTATTTAGTGGATTTCGTACATTGGTATATCACTGGTGTATGCTCCTTAGACATAGCCGAGCGAGGGTAAACCAAATAAAAATTGTTGTTTCTTATACATGATTTAATTTCTGGTTATACATTGCTATAGGAAACAGAGAGAAGTGAGTTTTTCTTAACAGTGAAATAATATCAATAGGGTTAGTTGTTTTAAATTTTCAAACCCTGATTCACCCCCCCCCCCCCCCTCTCATGATATTTAACCTAGTGGACCTAACAATTGGTATTAATGGGAAAGGTCAATATCATTGGTTCTCTCTCAAACGGAGGTCGCTAATCATAAAGGGATTTCAAACTTCGATGGGAACAATTTTTATCTATGGAAGAATCAAATGAAACACTATTTACTATCATTGGGAATGGATGTGTTCATAGTAGTAATGCATGGAATAGCAGCCAATATTAATAGTGGTGAACTATCAGAAGTCAAGCGAAGAGAATTGGATGTTGACCCTAAGGGAATCAATGCTTTAGGGGGCTCCCTATACAATGATATCTATATAAAGTTTATGTCATGTAAAACCTCACATTCAATGTGGGAAAAGCTGTTGAATATATATGAAGGAGATGCAAAGTTCAGAGACTCGAAGATGCAAGTGTTGTGGAGCAAGTATAAAGATCTTAGAATGAGCCAGAATGAGTATGATGATGCATTATTTGACAGGGTAAATGTTGTAGTGGAAGACATGCAAGGTCTTGGTGAATTCATTAAAGACATGAAGATTGTGAAGTGCATCTTGAGGAAACTTCCACCTCACTTCAATCCAAAGGTTTTAGTATTACAAGACAAGTATCTGAAAGATCTGACACTGGATAACTTTCACAACACCCTTGTAGCATATGAAATGTGAAATAATGACAATGATGTTGTGGAAAAGGGTAAATCCAAAGAGGTGGAATTAAAATCCATGAAGAAGCTCACTATTAAAGAATCCCAGGAAGAAGAAGAGACATATGATGTGATTTCATTTCTCTCCTCAAATCTTCAAAGAGGAAAAGTAAAGTTTAAAAGGAAACTTCCACTTGCTTGTTTTCGATGTGTAAAGGTTGGATATCTTGCAGCATGGTGCCCCAAAAAGTTCCAAGAAGAAGATGATGTTGATAAATCCAAAATTCCCAAGAAGAATTCTTCAGCCTATGTGAAAGTCAAGAAATAGTTCAAGATAAATTTCTTTAAGAAGAAGATCCTTCTTTCAAAATAATGTGGTATTTCAGAAGAGTCTTTGGTTGAGGAGGTTGAAGAGATATAGAACTGCAATGATCATGGAGAGAATTCTATGGTGGTAGTTGTTGATAATTCTCATAAATAGGATGAAACCAAGGCTAAAGAATAAGAAGAAGAAGTTGAAGGAAGAATCGACATGGAAGATGAATTAGAATCAACTCTTGAAGAGATAGATGTTTGGAGAGAAAAAAAATGAAATCCAACAAGGGTGTACATGATGCCAAACTCTACAAAAAATAGTAGGAAGAAGAGAAGTATGATCTAGAAAAAAAAATCGAAAACATTAAGTCTTCCAAGCTAGAGAGATCAAAAAAGGTTGATGGACATAACCTCAAGATTTAAGAACAAAAAAGGGAGATCGATGGGTTGATTAGAAAAGTGAATGATCGAGTCAATCATATTGAACAACTTAAAAAATAAGTCATCATTAGTTGAAGAAAAGTAAATGATCAAGAAAAAATATTGACCCCCAATGTGACATTAGGAATTAAAATCATTCAAATGATTGAAAAGATGAAAGAGGAGCCTTGTAGTTCCATAAGAAAGAAGCAGCAATAGATCTCAGATGTTAAGGATAATTTAGGGCTTGGTCAAAAATATAATGAAGTCAAGATTGAAGTCAGACCACAAGAACATGTTCCGAAAATGAAAATTGATGTGAGTAAAAAACAGAATTAGAAAATTCAATGAACCCAAGGAACAACTGGAAGTATAGAAGTGACATGTATGAATTTACTTTTTATTAGGTGTTATTGTTGTGGAAATATGTGACACTCAAAAAATGTGGGTTCTATAGCAAGAAGATACTGAAGGGCACAAGAACAAAGGTGGAATCCAAACAGAGAATAGTTCTCTAGGACATATTCAAAAGGACACTACTTTTGGTGGGGAGGATTTGGGAACATGGATAGATACTTCTCATTGGCCATACATCGGAATGTTCCAAAGAAGAATCAAAATGTTCACAAATAGTAGATCAATGAATCAATAGTTGAGTTTAAAATAAAAAATAGATTTGCAACTTTATAAGATGAAGTCAGTCCATCATACTCTGAGAAATATCAAGAAACTAAATCTATGCCTTTTTTGAAGACAAAGATATGGACCAAGAAGTAGAGATTAGAGAAAGTATTGGTTGCTGAAATTTCCCTTAAAGCATCAGATCGTTCTGGAGTATGTATCTTTGACAGTGGTTGCACATCTCATTTGACAAAAAACAAGGATCTGGTTAGAGGAATAAAATATGAACAAGAATTATTTTTCAAGTTTTGAAATGATGAAGGCCTAAAGATAATTGTATTAGGAGAGTCTAGGTTTGGGTGCAAAGAAATAAGACGTGCTAGTGTATTTGTTTTAGAAGGTATCAGACAAAATTTGTTCAGTTTCAGTCAATTGTGTGACTCCAGGCATTCTGTACGGTTTAGAAATAAGACATGTTTCATCAAGGGAAGAGATGGTACAGTGATATTATAAGGAAAAATAAAAAAGTGGAATTTTTACCTTGTAAGTGGGGAAGAAGATATATGCCCTTTATCTAGATAGAAAGAAAACAAGTTATGGAATAAGTGACATGGTCATCTATTCCAACTATCCATGGAAGATTTGGTTAAGTGTGATGTATCTAGAGACCTCCCTAGATTATCACATTATCATAATCATATTTGTGATGCATGATAACTAGGGAAGATCATCATAAAGACATATAAGGTAAAGTAACAGAAGTCAACCAGAGTTCTCGAATTGGTGCATGCTAATGTTTGTGGACCTATCTCACCAAGATCCACAGACGTGAAAAGGTAAACATTCTTTTCATTGATGACTATAGCAGAATGGCATGGGTATTCATCATTATGCATAAGCCCAATGTATTCAGTTTCATAAAACAGTATCGAAGTGAATCTAAAAAGATGCTTGGGTAGAAAATTCTGCAGTTTTGTACTAACAATGGTAAGGAATCCACAAACAGTGAGGTGGAAGACTATCTTGAAAAACATGGGATATGTCTCAAGTTTATTCAGTAAGAAGTCCTCAAAAGAATGGAGTGTATGAAAGTAGAAACTGGATCATCAACAACATGGATAGAATAATTCTTATAGAAAAAGACATACCCAAGAAATTTTGGAAGGAAGTAGTATTTACATCAGTCTATATTTCTAACAGGGATCTATTGTGTCCAAAAGAAGGAAAGACTCCATATGGGATGTGGTATGAAAGAAATCCAACTATGAAATACTTTTGAATATTTGGGATTAAGTGATTTATTCTCAACAAAGAAAAACATTGGAAATTTCAGTCACGTGGAGATGAGGGTATATTCCTCAGCTACTCAGGAAAAAGTAAATAATACAAATTCTTTAACAAAAGGTTGGGAAAAGTGGTTGGGAGTAATGATGTCACTGTAGTGGAGAATGAAGGGAGCATTAAACAACACAGTGAACAATTTCATAATGAAAGTGATGAATAGTAAAGTAACACAGGGGGTGTAGAAGTAGAAGATGTTGACTCAGAAGAAGATACAGATGATGAACAAGAATAATTTATGTCTGTATATACAAAGAATCCAAGGAGGCAAGCCAAAATTTATGGGCAGAATATCATTGGTGATCAGACAGTGCCAGTTAAAATAAGAATAATTAAGTCACTGTAGCAGACATATATTCTATCTCAAGTTGAATCTAAATGTTTTGCTGATGGAGTTGAAGATGGAAATAAGTTTCAGATGATGAATGTAGAGCAATACAAAATTGAGAAGAATTAGACGTGGGAGATTATTTTGAGGCAAGCTGATAATAATTTCATTAGGACTAAATGGGATTATTGTAATAATATGAAAGAAGATGGCATAGTGATTCAAAAAAAATAATGACTAGTGTGTAAAGGATACTCCCAGATGGAGGGAATAAATGTTGATGATACATTTGAACCAGTTGCAAGGCTAGATACAATCAGATTATTCCTAGCCATTGAAGTGCAATAAAAGTTCAAAGTGTTCTAGATGGATTTGAAATCATCATTCTTGAATGGGGTTCTAGAAGAAGAATATTACATTGAGCATCCAGAACATTTTCCCATTCATGAATATGAGAATAAGGTTTTTCGGTTGAAGAAAGCACTATATGGGCTAAAGCAAGAACCGAGAGCATGGTAGTAAAGACTAGATCAATTTTTGAAGAATCTTGGTTTCCAACGCATTGGAGTTGATTAAATTTTATATGGTAACAATTATAGTAATAAAAGGATGATGGTGATGGTATATTTTGATGATATAATTTTTGGAGGATCAGGTGAAGCACAGTGCAGACAGTTTTCCAAATTCATGAAACCTGAGTTCAAAAAGTCTATGATTGGTGAGATGACATTTTTTCATGGTTTACAGGTAACACAAGGAAGGAAAATCACATTTATCTCTCAATAAAAATATTCTAAGGAAAATATAAGGAGATTTTGGATAAGAAATACCATCGAAATGAAGACTCTAGTTGCTAGCCGGATGAAACTATCAAAAGATGATGGAGTAAAGGTGGTTAATATAACATAATGCAAACAAATTATTGGAGTTTACTATACTTGACTGTGATAAGGCCTGGAATTATATTCACCACATGCCAAGCAATAAGATATCAAAGTAATCCTAAGGAAAGCCACATGATCTAAGTGAAAATAATACTTTGTTATATCAAGGGAACTATTTATTTCGGCTTGATATATAATGACAAATCTCAGTCAGAGTTATTGGGATATATTGATGCAGGTTGGGCTGGTCCGGTGGATTATAGGAAATCAAGGTCAGGAGGTTCTTTCTATTTTGGTGGAATGTGTATTTCTGGGCTAAGCAATAAACAAGTTGCATTTTATGAAGCACCACAGAAGCTGAGTACATTGCAGCCACTCAAGCATGAACACGGTTATTGCGAATCAAGCAGTAGCTTAATGATATAGGAGTTGAATTGAAGTCTCTGATCAGAATCCAGTGCGATAACTCAAGTACTATAAATCTCATAAAAATCATGTCCATAACTCAAGGAAAAAGAACAATAAGATAAAATATCATTTTTTCAAGGAGAAGGTGGGTAAAGGGATATTGATGTTTGAGTATATGCCTATATAGCTACAGGATGCAGACATTCTGAAAAAAGACTTACCCAAGGATTCTTTTGAGAGGCATCAACTGGCTCTAGGAGTCCCGTCGACTCCCCAAACATGAAATAGTTTGAATGTGGAACCACCTCCCCCTAAAGTATGGTGTGTTTTACTTACTATACTAATTTTTTCTCTCAGCTATGTTGCAGACCACAAAGGAATGACCTTTGGGTTCATTGGAAAAGGGGTAGAAATAATGACTTCTAAAGGGGGATAAATTGTGTCTAAAGAATGGAGAAAATGTATTTGTCAAAGACATAGGGAGAAGATAACAGGTGGAGCAATGAGATAGTGGGATTTTATCAAGATTGGTGAATAATATGATTGGGGGAGCACCATGATGGTAGTATGTGGTGTTGTAAGTGATCATCCAGATATTATCTTGGACAACACAGGATCCCAAGAAGTAAAGAAGGAGAGTATTAAATCTAACGATGCTATAATTGATCGATAAAATAGTAGATATCACGGCCGTTGAGGATCATGATAAAAGCATCCATTGATTATCATTTGGTATTAGTTTGTTATTAGAAATTCTTGTTATAAATGAAGTTAATTGTTGATTAACTTTTCATTTACTCTTGTTTCTCACACCGAGCATTGCTCATGTGGTCTTAGGGTATGTGTTTAGTGAATCCTTGATCGTTATCAGAATGGAAAGAGGCGAATGGTGGATGAAGCGTTAAAACAATATCATTTTATGAAAGGGTTTTCAACAAACCCAAAGGGGGGGATTTTTGGGAAAAATACCTTAAGGTATCCTTGAAGCATTTTTGAGGTCATTTTTTTGTTGACAAAGTGGTCCTCCATGATGTGTTTGTTGAAAAACCCAACCACGTTGTTCAATGTGTTGAAAAAGAGGGTCTACTTGGTGACTTTTTTAGTTCAAGTGATGTTATTGATAATCCATGATTGACATAAGAACCTAGAAAAAGGAATGGATGATCTGTAGGTGGCAAAAAAAGAGCTGATACAAGGTGGTGTCATTATCCTGTTTTTGTCAAATTTTTGGGCCTCAAAATCAACAAATGATGAAAAGTTTTTTTGGAAAAGGGACTTGTGCGATAGTGTCTTGGAGGCTAGGAATTTTTCGTACCATATTTTTTTCAATATCATAACATCAAAATATGGAAAATGAAATAGGGGCACCCATGTTTTGGTTTGGGTATGCAAGGTGACTAGGGCGACAGAGGCTAAGGAAGCTGGACTTGCGCGCGGCGCTCTAGGTAACAAAAATGACTATAAATATAGGGCTACCCCTACTCATTTTTAAAGAAGCTCAACACTTAGAGAGAATTAGATCTCCAGTCGTGTAGTTGGTTTGGGCACGCAAGTGGTGGTTCGGTCGCACAAGTATAAAAATATTCAGAAGTTGTGCGCTAGTTGATTGTTACGCACCAATATCGGTTTGCACGTAAAAGGGTGTTGGTATCTCATGTTCTGAGTTGGAAAAGGGAGTGTTGTACAAGTAGTTTGGTGACACTTGCACTCTAGGCTTGGATAAGTGTTCTAGGCATAGAGAAGCGCGACAGTCTAGAAGAAGTGCATTGGTTATTCTTGGGTTGCTCGGAAGTTGGAAGATTGCCCAATACATTTGTGGTAAAGTTTTATTCATCATAGGATGAAAGTGTAACTTCATCATAGAATCTACATACATAGGAAGATTTAATAATTTGTTATAATGAAGGTATCCACAAGTCTTTAAACTATTATTTGATCTTCTGAAGAAGCAGTGAGCACACTTCAGTTGAGATAGGAATGAGCTTCCATATTGTGAGTGTTTGTAAACCAAGAGGGACACTAAGTCGGCTCTGAACTTTGTAAACAATGGTGTCTTTTTAGTGGATTTGGTACATCGGTACATTGCTGTTTTATGCTCCTTATATGTAACCCAGTGAGGGTGAACCAAGTAAAAATTTTTGTGTCATGTACAGGATTAAATTTCTATTTATACTTTGATACATAAAAGAGAGAGAAGAGAGTTTTTCTTAACAGAAAAACAAGATCAATATGGTCAGTTGTTTTAATCTGTCAAACAATGATTCACCCCCGCCCCCTTCTCAGGGTATCTAAACAAGTAGACCTAACAAGTATAAATGATGAATTTTTTAAATGGTTATGATTTGTAATCAGTAAATGTTTTATGGTTAAAGAAGAATGTTCACATGGCTTGGGGGTATGTGGGGTATTGGACTGTGGTTCCTCCTTCAGGTCGGTCGGACTGAGGCTCTAAACCCCAACCCTATAATGCACAGGTTAGGGAGTCAGATGAGTCTTGATACCCCTGTAATTTTCATTTTATGATAATACATTGACTGAGGATACAAGGTAATTTCTATGTAATGTATGGTTGGGATGTCAGACTAAGGATCTATGCTTCCCAATTTTTGGTCATGGTGTGGGTTGGGATGTTGGACTAAGTATTTATGATTCTCAAACACATGTAAATGGATTGATCACTAGACCAAGGCTCCAACGTATGTTGATAAGCTGTTATTAGTGTGCTCCCCCTATTGGTTAAAAGTGTGTGTTACCCCGAATTCATGGAATCGGCTTTCGGGGCGATTGGAGCAAGTATAGTTGGCTGGTTGACCCTAAATAAATTTAAGGATAAAATGGGTAATTATTAAATTTTTAAATGTGAAGCATGTTCCTTCATCACATGTTTATATATTACACTTTTTCCCCTGCATACCCAATTAGAAAGACTGAATATTTCTTTAGATATTGTTGGTGATGGAATACTGAGTTGTACTAACACCCTTCTCAGGATGCTATGGCACTTGGGTTCCCAAGGAGATGGTACTTATTTTTTGATACAAGTTCAGGACAAGGAAATGGTGTTTGGATGGGCATGGGATAATAGGTTGGAGCATCAGAGTTCAGGACATGGTTGGCACTCGGGTCCATGTTTGGAGTCCCTTGGTAGTTTTGGTTTTGGATTTCATTTGTATGATTGCCTAACAATTAGAGTATTCATCATATTATTATAGCATGTGCAGCTTGGTTATTGGTTGGATTTTGGTATATGTTTTCCATTTACGATTCAGTTTAGTTCTTTTACCTATTGATATTTTTTTCTATAGTATTACTCTAATAAGATAGTATAGTATCTCAACATCTCTTTATAGACCCATGTTCCTAGTCCGTAACCATTGGCATGCGGGCAGCCACACCTGAGGTCATGTGGTGGCCCACCATGGGGAAATATAGATAGTGGCCATGGGGTTGGGGATTTTATTAATTTATATAATAAAAATTATTTCACTAATATCAAAATATAGATTCATTTTCATTATTTTATTACTTTGGTCCCTATGTGGACAAATAGAATATTTTAAATATAAAGATAGTGACATTTTGTAACTATCATTGATATAACAACATATAATCCATTTTCATTGACATGTTTATTTTAAACAACTAAAACTAAAAAATAATATTATAAGGTCCGATTATTATTCATCTAAAAATTATTATAGAAGTTTAGTTCATGGTTATACCCTTATCCATTTGTTTTAACATCCCATTAAATATTTTTACAGTTATCATGTGATTAAATTTTTTTATAATATAAGGGTCAATAATGTTACTAAAAAAATTTAAAAAAAGACCCATAAGTGGACTACTTTATATTTAATTAACCATATCCCATTCATCTGGATGAATTTATGATTTTTAGTGTTTTTAGTCATTAAAAAAATATAACTTTTTTAAAATATTCATAATGATAGTGTTTTAAACTATTCATTTCATTGAATTTAAAAATATGAAGATAATAATTATAATTCGAACAATGTATTTTATTAAATATATAACCAGTTATTTTCATATAAAAATCATAAATATCATTATTTATAAAAAAATATTTTTATTTTAATATTTTTAATATAATTTATTTGATTTTTCAAATAATTGAATAATTACTACGTCAGCTTTGTCTTAGAATATAACGTAATTATTTATTCACTAAAAATTAAAAAAAAAATATAATGATGAATATAATTCTTTTATAATTAAGAATAGAATCTATAGTTTAACATATCACTATTGGAAACATACAATATCCCCACAGATCTATACCCATGATTTAGAGAAACTATTGGTATAACTTCTCTTCCAAAACCTATTCCCATACTTTTTGAAAAATAGTTGGTATAGGCTGAGCTATACCCATGGTTTTTTAAAAAACCTTTAGTATATCCCTTTATATTGGAAGGCTCACTCATAATCCCCCTCTCGTACTCATTCTAATCCTAATTTCATCCACCCCTTGTGATTTTGGTGTCCCCAATCACAATTTTTGCATCCCTCTCACATCCTTAGGAAGTTCTAGCATCCCCCTCCACTTCTCAATCAATTTTAGAATCCCCTCCCCTCCTCAGGTGAAATTTCACGTATTGATAGGTGTTCTTACACCATTTGTGGATTTTTTTTTGATATCTAGGAAAGGGAATATTTACTTCACTCCTCTTATTTATTCTCTTGTATTCCTCTATTTTCATGGGAATGAGTCACTTTTATAAATCTAATTTGAGTCAACATGTTTTTATTTATACTAATTAAATATAGATTTAGGTATTTTCTGTTCATTTTTTTACATTCTAGACCTTATGAGTTTTTATTCATTCCAAGAAGTAATCCATTCAAAAAATTTCATTTTTTTATGTTGTTTGATTTTCTTTTTTGTTTTGTCACTTTTGTTGGTTTCCTTGTTTTTTATATCATTATAATGTTGTTTTTAGTGTCGATACTTGGAGTGGTATTATGTGTGACTATTTGAGTATAGGTATGTTGATTATTCAATTTTGGATTTTTTTGAGTTTGTTCTTAGTTTGCGTGTCTTTATAATTGTGTGGGTTCCCACTAAACCACAAAAAGTGTATTCTATTCCAATAAAATATTTGAATTTATATGTTGGTATTTATCATGGAAATAAGTAAATAGATGTGCCAGGAAGCATGGATGGCCATGCCTAGGTCATGCCAAGGTTTATGTTCATGTTGGGAAGATCTAGTCAATAAGAAAACAAAAATAGATTCTCTATGAATTTATTGAATAAATTTAATATCTATTGACCATGAGATCCATGTTCAAATTTAAAATTAAAGAAGCATGTTAAAATAATTATCATTGAGTTTTTTGATAATGAAAAAGCGGATTAAGTTGGAATTCATGATGAGATTAAAAATATTTACCCTTGGAAATATATAAGGATATAGCTATTGAGGTTTATTATTGCAAATATAATAATTAAACACAATAATGATAATTTTATTATTTCTTAAATAATTCCTTGGGGGATGAATGAGACTGAATTTTTTTATAATGGTTGGATTTCCTTGATAATTTTAACATATTTTGATGTGAAATTATGTATTGAATAAATCTTTAAATAATTATTTATGATCTATGTATCAAAGCCTCCATATTTATTTTATAGCACATATTCAATATGTTTTAGTTAATTTTTTTCATCACCCAATAATATATATCATTAGAGGGTACTCTTTATTTATTATTAACATGTGATTAAATGGGGTTTATACTAGTGTATATATGGTTTTTAATTTAATTCATGTTTCATTTTAGGTTCAATTTTCTTCACCCACACCCTACCTTTTTTTATTAAATGACCATTATTTTTTATTAAGGGAGTGTTTTATAATAGAGTTACTACAACATTAATTTCACTATAACTGTTGGGTTTGATAGGATCTACATTTAAAAATAGATTTTCATTACCATTCTCAATAATGAATTGAAATTTATATCCATAAAAATGGGAATTTATGTGAGATTGAGAGTAAATCGCTTGGATTTGGGTGGGGGTGACTTAGAACTAATTCCAATGAAAATAATAATTCATTACCATATTATAGTTTTTGATGTAAATTAGTATATAATTTATTGTATTTCTTCCTCTACCATATTCTTTATGGAGACCCCACTCCTTCTTCATTATCTACTAGGGTTTCTCAGTGGTTCCTCGGTGGTGGGAGTTGGCATGTCTTCGGCTTTGTCTCCCACCTCTCCTACATATTTTATTCCACCTTCTCCTTTTATTTCTTCCCCTAGTGTGATTTTCAAAAGGTGATGGGTTCAATGCATGGGGTTTATGGCCCATCGGAGGATGAGAATCTTTGGTGATGCCCTAGATCGAATCAAACATTGCTCTGGACTCCGATTCCTCAGTTGCTCTCCTTTTCGATCTTATATGGATGATTCTTGGAGGCTTAAGTATTTGCAAGTTTTTTGTTTATTGGTGGTCCATGAGGCATGTCTAAAGTTGTCTCTATTTTTAACTATGGTTGTCCTTATTTGATGCTTGTTTTTTGAAATGAATCATGGTTTATGAGATTCTTCTATAGATCAACGATGAATCTGACGTTGTTTATTGGCCACTGATACCCCAACCGCAATGCAATGTTCATATGTTCCTCTCCCAGTTGGAGCTGGAGCAGTAGTTCTAAGAAGTGTTGGGATGTGTGGGTTGGTTTTCATCAGGGTTCTGGGTGCGAATTTAGTCAGGATATATTCTGGTTTGTGGCCACTTTGGTGATGGTGATATTTGGTGGCGTCTTTAACAATGTCAAGGGATTTGTTTCACTATCTGGTTTAATTTATTGTTTGGTTTTTCTTCTAGAAAGTGGTTTTATGCATGAAGATGATGAGTTTTTTTCGAGGTGTTTCTTCCTAAAATCCATCTGTGAAGGTTTTTTGTGGTTTTTATGCTAAATATCTTGTTCTGGTTGTGATTATGTTCACTTCTAGTTGGTTTTGTTTACTCCACTCATCAGATCCAGTGTTTTGGGTTGTGTTAATATCGATGATGATAATGACGTACCATGGTGATGATGGCATATGGCGGCAACATGACTTTGGCTAACGTGGTCAATCATGGATCGAGGCCACTTTGGGTTGGGTGTTGTGTTTTGAATTTCAAATTTCATTTAGTCTTCTTATATTTGGATTCATGTGTGATGTATGTGGTTCATTCTTATATTTAATGTGTATTTATTAAAAATAAAAAGATATTATTTTCCTTATATTCTTTATATCGATCATTTTGATTCTTTGATACTATTTTTGATCTCTAGCCTTTATATTGGTATTTTTTAAGTATTGTGATCATTCGTAATGTAAGAATTTCTTTTCCATGAAATTATAGTTTTGCCTTTGTTTTTATCTTGTTAATCGATTCATCATTGTTAAAACCTTGGGTATCATTTTTTAGTGTCTCAAAGTTATTAAATTTATCCACCATGATATTTAATTATTAAATTTCAGGGATACCCACCTTGGTTCATTATTTTTAGTCATCGCTTATAGAATATGTTATTTCTCTTATTCTTTATTTTATAGCTACTAGTATGCTTTGATAACTTTCCTTTTAAAATTTCTTCTAATGATTTTTTTAATTATAATTTACATTGATGATTGGAACATAACTGTTTCTATATAATAGAATGGATAGATACCAAACATATCATACCAACCTAATTTCATCCAAGTTTCAAAAAAAATAGGATATTTTTAGATTTTTCATTTAAAAAGGAATGATATGGAGGTTGTATACAACGTTTATGCTATAATTTTATTGGAAGACAATGGCTAATCCGAGAAGAATCTACCTACCATATAACAAAATCTTTATTTAAAATAAACTATTGTGTTTGGTATCACCATAGAGATACGAGACAATATTATACTATTCATGAATGAAAATAAAGAAGTGTTATGGAGAATTTTATATTTGATTGATTCCCATTTTTTTATCATTTTGAGAGAGATAACATGCATGTAAAAAAATTCAATGATATCAATACATGTGAGGAAAAGGATAAAGATTATTATATTGAGGGAGTGAAAAAATTAATAGATGATTCCACGACTCAAATATATCAGGAATGTACTGAAATAACAATGTAGGAATTTTCAATGTGACTATATCATAAAAAACCATGTATGGAATTTATAATATCACCATTATTTTATATTATTACCTTTTTAGAGGACTTGATTCCTGATTGTTCATATATTCCCTCAAATCATTATAAGGCATGGAAGTTAATTAAGCATGTTGGATTTTCTACTAATATAGTTCATGCTTGTCTTAAAGTTTTTTGTTTATTTTTGGAGGAAACAACTGACCTTAATGACTATAAAAATTGTGGTACATCTCGATCAAATGAAAATATAGATATAACTCCATCTCATGTTCCACAAAAAGTCATGTGGCACTTTCCATTGATCCCCAAGCTTCAAAATCTATTCACGTCTATAGAAAAATTAGCTAATATGTGATGAAATGATGCTAAGAAAATTAAATGTTATGATGAGTTGGTTAATCCTAAAAATGAATTAGTATAATAAGAATTTGATGCACAACATACTGATTTTTTAATTTATGTGCATAATTTCATGTTTGGTATATCCTGTGAGGGTTTTAATCTATTTTTTAATATGCTTATTGCTCGCAGCATGTGGCCAGTTTTTTATTCATGATTATAATCATCCTTTGTAGATGTGCATGAAAAAACTTTTCATTTTCTTAAGTATACTGATATATGGACCTTATGATCCTGGAAATGATAGATAAGTCTAATTTCGGACTTTAATAATAGATTTAAAGTATCATTGGGATATGGGTGTGCGCACATTTGACGCTTCTTCAAAAAATATATTTCAGAGGCCTACATCCATAATATAGAATATAAATGATTTTATGAGTTGTAAAATAATTTCTGGTTAGAGTATGAATGGAAAACTATCATGATCTATTTGAATGAAGAATTAATGATTGATAAGTCTTAAATATCATTGTAGTTTCAGTTTCTTGGGAAAACAATGATTCATTCCAATGGATCATTTATAAAGGAAGAATCCCTTGGGGTTTGATAATATTGCTGACACTAAATAGCCACCTCAACGTATATTGATAAATAATGTTCTTAATTAATTGAAAGATTTAATTTTTTTCATTGTGGAAATTTCAGATGAAATCTAAAAGTGGAAGAATTTTGAAATGCAAGCCACTTACAATTGTAAAAATAGAAATATAAATTTTTGCTTTACCATATTGGTCTACCAATTTATTGCATAATTATTCATACATAATTAAAATTCAGAAAAATATATGTGAAATGTTTCTTTAAATTATTCTAAATATCATTGGGAATACTAAATATGAATGATGATCTCATCATGACTAGTTAGATTGAGGTATTTCACCAAAACTTCAACTTGTGTGCATCAATGAAAAAAATGGAAAGTTCCTTGTGGTTCTTATGTGATGACACCTTTAGATAAAAATAAATTTCTATAAGTATTATAGAATATAAAGGTTCTTGATGGTTATTCTAGTAACATATTTAAATGAATCAATAGAAGGAATTTGATACCAAAATCTATAAAGACTCATGATTATCACATCCTTTTTCATGGATTAATTACAATAGAAATCCATAATTTGATATCCAATAATGTATGGGTGATAGTGATTTTCTTGTGTTATCTTTATAGATAACTTTGTGCAAAAAATTTATCCAAGTAATTCTTGATAAAAATGTAGCAAGAGGCACCCTTAATTTTGGGTGAGTTGAAAAAAAAAATCCTCTATTATTTCTCACCTGCATGATGCATTCAATAGTTCATCTTCTAAATAAAACACTTCTTGGGGGACTTGTTGTTTTTTGGTGGATGTATCCTACTAAAATAAATTTGGGCACAATGAAATATTATGTATAAAATAAGAATCATCCAGAATATTCCATTGTGAGAGGTTATTGGTCTCAAGAATGGATGGATTTTTTTTCAATGTATTTTTCTGATGTGAGAAAAAGACATAACAATCCAATGAAAAATAAATATGAGTGGTATGGGGAAGTTGATCCCTCGTTTCCATATATTCCCCAAATAATAGTAATTTCTTGGTCATATGCACTGGATACATTTATCCTTGAAGAGAGGGATATAGCATATCACACAGCCTTGTTTAACTGTGGTTTTTTTATGATTATATCAAGTAATTAATTGGGGTATTTATATTCTATCTCATAATATGTTATTTTACATCTACCTTAGACATTTATTATCACTTTCTATAGGTAACAAAAAAAAATAAGTATACTTTATTGAACTCTACCTTTGAGAAGTGGAAAGGCTTTTCATAGCCAATAATTTTTGGTTTGGTTGAAATAAAATGTATGAGGATTAATTTATTTAACTTAAAATAAATATATTTATTTAATTATATTATACATATATATATATCAGGTATTGATTTTAACTATTGACTCCATTTCTCAAGAATTAAGAGTGTTGTATTTTTGTCGAAATTATTTGGTTTAGGAATGAAACTATTAAATAATCAATGGGTATAAAATTTCTACAATTGATCGAGTGTTGAAAATGATAACATAACATGATTGTCTTATGATAACATCTACAAAAAATTGTAATACAACTATATTAGATAGTCATACCTGATATGAAGATGAGAATTTTTATAGACTTTTTGAGAAAATATTGTTATTGGATTACTAATCTCAAGGTTAAATCAGTATGATGAAATGTAAATGGTTTGATTCAATGAAACAACATGATACATTTATTTATGATTTTGTATTCAGATTTATTGACTGATTCGGTTCCTAGCTACCAATGAACCATACATTTTGGTATCAATGGAAAAAAATGTGTTTTGTGTAAAAGATCATCTAAGACCTGATTACAGTATCATTAATGAAGTAATCCAAAGACATATTTTTCATGATGTTAGGGATGAAATTGAAACCATTGATTCCCCCATTGGTTTTGACCAAAAATTTTCATTTAATGACTCAAATTTTCCCCTTGTGAGAGTTGATGTTGAACCTAATGTAGTGGTAGTTAATATTTAGATGCACCCATATATGTTCACATTTCATTCAGTTTACCTTGACATGGGTTTCTTAGGTTGGTATTACTGTAATTAATTTAATTTAGTTTCAATTTTGAATGATATGTTTGTTTTAGTATTTTTTTGGTTTCATTGAATTTAATTATATTTATTTCAATTCATAAAACATGGTTTAAAATGGGTTTTTAAAAATTGTATAAATTGGTTTTAAATTATTGTTACTAAAACATTTTATGTTGTTATTTAAAACTTTTTGACTTCTAAGTTGTATTTATAAATTTTAAAAACTATTTCCAAAAAATTTACATTTCATTACTATGAAGATTATGAAAAATACTACATAAGTTTGAAGGAATGAATTTTTTTATTTTGATCGACAGATGCATGATCATGGGTTGCCTCCTCTTCTTCCTTTAGTGGGTAAAATAATTGTAATATTTTGCTTCTTCATTACATATAATTTCATGTTCATATTCTACATAAAATTTTTTGTAGGGATATTCAGTTCCCCCATAGAGGACTCCTCCCCATCCTTCAACCATGTGTCTTAGCGGGGAAGACCATAGACCTATACAGAGCACCCATCATACCAGTTCCCATACTGACCCATCAACGGACACCCCATCTACCACACATTTCCATGCTCTACTTGAGCCTATAAGGATGTTCCCATCCATGCCTTTATAAACATCTTCTTTAGCCTCTTATTACCATACCATGTATACACTGACTCTATGGATGTTCCCAACCATGACTCCATCGTCATCTCATTTATCCTCTTCCTCACATACCATGTCTACGTCACCTCCAAAGATGTTCCCACCTTTACTATATCAATATCCTTGAATGTATCATCAACCCTACTACCCATAACTATCCATGTTTACACCACCTAAATTTTATACCATCCATCCAAGATATGATGATTATGTTCCTTCAGAATCCACTCTAGTGCATGTAGATCACCCAAATCATTCATTGGAACAAACACGTCCTTGAGAGGCTACGGATCCAGGACATCCCACAGATCCATTAGAGATCATTGAGCAGTCTGTATCATGTTTTCTAATAATAACTATGTCAAATTATATCTCTTAATTTTTTCCCAATCATACAATGATTTAATTATTATTTTTTTCATTTTAACTTGTTTAGTGGGATCTTGTAATAGGCATCTTTGGTGCACCAGTTTGTGGGAAGCATGTAATCACCAAAAAAAGTAATGGTAGATTAAAATGAAGAAAATTAGATGATATGTAAAAATATTAGTAAATGTAGAAGTTTTAGGGCCACTTTATCCAAGTACAGTGATATCATTATGATGGAACTGGTCTCTTAAAGACATCTCATTAATGACATCATGGAAAAAAGCATGGTCACAAATATGGGTAAGAAAATTTTATAAATTTATATCTTTATTATAGTTGTATTTATATGAATTAACATTCTTGTTTTGGAGTTATATTAACATTCCTGATGGTGAATGTGCTAAGGTTGCAAGGTTGATAGATCTTGTGGATTTTTGGAGATCATAAAATAATGAGTTATATGTTCTTTGGAAAAGTATAGTTGGTTCTGATTTAGAGGGTGTACCCATATTCTTCGAGTGTCCAAAAACACAATATCAAAAAATGATCACATATTGGAAGAATAATGAGTTTTAGGTACTAACAATATTTAATTGTTTTCATTTAAAATTTAATTATTATTACTTGTATTGATTTTTTTAGGAGGCATCAGAAAAAACAATAAGAACAGAGATTCAATGACATATCTTTGCATATTGGGACGCACTACAATTCCCAAGCCTGAGAAGTTATAGGTACTTTAATATGAATATAAATAATATCTAGATTTATATTTTTATCTAGTTATCTATATATATTTTCATTCCTTATTTTCTTATTTTTTATTAAATTTTGATATTCTAAATATCCTACTTATACCATATTATGCTATTAAATAATTTTTATATACCATAAGAATGTTAATTTTGAACATGATACAATGTGTCTTTCAATCAAGAACTGAACAATAAGATAACTATTTTTTAAAAACATGATATATAATGATATTTTAACATGAAATAATCCCCCTGCAAATGTGATATAGTGTCCATATTTTAGATAAATTTGGAGATACATCCTTCATCTAATTAAAATGTTTTCATTAATTATTAGAACCTTTCTCAATGTCAATGGTTCTAATATTAGTATTCAACTATACGAGTCACATATTGTCTTCAATATTAAATATGTTAATTTCAATAATTACATGAAATTAGGAACATATTATATATATTATACTATGATTTATTCTTCATAAAATCATTATAATTTTCCTTCTAGGAACCTTTCATACCTCATGTGATTTAGAAATCCCATTTCTTATTTTTCTCCCTTTGAATAATTTGCCTCTTTTCCCAGTGTTGGGAAGGACTAATTGAATCTGAACATTTAATAGGATTTTCATCCTTCTCAATAAATTTGTACACCATAGGGGAGATAGAATATGTTCCCACCAATCCTTATCATCCAAGATAATCATAGTCAAATGATTCAATAATAAATTCTCCATATTCGTCATTAATTAATATAGATAATCTTGACAGTATAGTTTATAATATGATATTAATGGAATAAAGCTTACAAATATCGAAGAACACCTTTTCCCAATAATCTATACACATCAAATAATGATGGAATAAACATAATATAGGTACTTTTATTCCATTTTATAGTTATTATATGCAATAAAAATCTCATAAATAATAATCTATTCTTTATCTTATTTGAGTTTTTACTAAAGAGTTATTAGGGTGTATGATTCCTTGACTTGTTGTTTCATATTTATATATCTTTAAATATAATATTAAATTATTTGACATACTACTTATGGACTAGACAATTATGAAATTTAGTCAGACTTCTCAACTTAAATCACTCACTGAGGCAACTTATTTGGACTTGGGGATCCCAACACTTTATTAAAGTTTAAATTTTGTAGTGTAGCAAACTAGAGAATATAACCCTCTTACAAATTTGTTATACTGTGATAATATTCATTTTCAATGAATATTGGTAGTGTTCACTTGAATTTTATTTCCATTTTAAAAACTACATAATAGATGAAATAATGGAATATTTGAAACGAGTAGCTAAAATTATACGGTTTTTATGATTAACTTTTATTTATAAATTTTTAATCAATGTTTATCACATATTTAAATTTATGAATTTTTCATTCATTTAAAAGTTATTCCATTTTACTATTATTCAATATTATAAAATGTTTTTATTCTAAATATGTGTATACTAATCAATGTCATTTATAAAAAGTGGTGTTATTCAGTGAAGTTTGTGCACCTTGAGAAAAATTAATTTGCTTGAGTGGGAAGGAAAATGATGGAATTCCAATAAATGCACAAACACAAGAAAATATGGTCATTATTTTTATTAATATTTATAATATTTATAAGAAATTAATAAATAAATATCTTTTTTATATTTTAAATATTCTTCCCTAGAGTCTATCGATGATAAAGAAGATTAAAACTTCAAGCCAAATGATAACTTTAGTCAGGTATTAGGTGAGGATGAACAGGGGAGTACCTGATGTTAACTGAGGAAAAAATAATCCCCTGAAGGTATTGGTACACATTGGGATCCTATAAAAGTAATCACACCCCCAAGCTTCAAAGTGATCATGAATAAGTAGTTGAGGTAAAGAAAAGCTTTACATGAGTGTTAAAGAAGTAAACATGACCATGAAAGAAGTAATCTAAACATCGAAGACTTCATAAAAGTTATGTTAATTATAAGTAAATATCCACCATCTGAGGACGATAATACTATTGATTAATATTTATCATAAACTCACTCTTTAAATGATGCATCAAGTGATTCCAATGAAGTCCTTAGTGACGGTCGAGCTGATGGCGTTGGCTATGATGATATTGATGATGTTGATAATGAGGATGATATTAATGAGGATGTGGTTGCTACACTATATGATGTTTTTGATGATGATGATGTTTTTGAGGGTGATAAGGATGTTGTTGATCATGATTAGGATAAGGATTTTGGTGATGAGGGTGATATTGATCCCAGCCATTTTTTACTTAGCAGTAAGTTGACATGTGGAAGTTATTTAAGGACATAAATTGATGGATTTTAGGGATGAATATGTATTTTTTAATAATGTAAATGGTTTTAAAATTATTAAAATAATTTTTTTAAATTATAAATATAAAATTGTTATACTGCATTTAATGTGTACTCTTTATTTTATTTGATTTATAAGATCAGGATCTAATGGAAGAGGTGATGCTTCATCTACTGCCAAATGGGGAAAGCAACTTATACCCACGTATTGGAGAACCATGGGTATAGGTTCTATGGTGGGATAAGCCATACCCACAGTTAATAAAACCTTGTGAATTCATATATATACCCATAGTTTTGGTTAAACTGTGGGTATGATATAATTTCAGGGGCCTATACCCACATTTTGTATAAAAACCATGGGTATAGGTCTATACTCATGCCTCCATCAGCCACGTTTCTAAAAATCATGGGTATAGCCTACACCCACTATTTTAATGGATATGAAAATGGTTTAAAACCATGGATATAGAGTTTTTTTCATGTATTGTCTTCAACATAGCTATGTATTAAAAAATTTATAGTTATTAAATACATGAGGGTGAATTCATTGACTTTTCTTTAAATAAAATACTATAGATATCATAATCACATGTAAATGGGGGAAAAGGCCATGTATTAGAAACTTGAATGATTATAGATGAAAATTAATCTTCCAACAAAATTAAGGTAAGTGTCAGTGTTTTTTTATAGTCCTTATCATATTATTTTTTCCCTTAATTACCGGATTTTCCCTTTACTGAGGTGAAAAAATTACAATGTTCACTATTCATATTAAACAAAAATGAAAGGGGAATGTTTTATTAATTTGGAACTCATGATTCCAAATATGGAATCCATTTTTTAACATAAAAAATAAAAAAAAAACATCCATAATTTAATTTAAATTTAAATCAGAAAAACACAACAAAATATAGTTTTTTTGAAAAAATTCAATTTTAAGTATAAAATGTGTTCATAAAAAATTATTATATAAAATTAATTTCAAAGACTAAAATTATATTATATATAACCAAAAATTTCTAATTAATTTTTAAAACAAATCCAAAATAGAATTAAACTTTAAATGATTTAAAATAAATTAAACCTTTCAATGAAAATCAGTATTTCCACTACTCATTAAATATTCAAAAATTTTAGAAAATTCTCAAATATTCATCCTAAGATAATTGTGACAAGATGAATTCAAAAATAAAATTAATTTTTTCTGTAAATATTTTACAACTTCTATAAATTAATTATATTATTCACCCATAAAATGTAATGATAATATTTTTTTTGAAGAAAATGTGTTTCTAAAGAATAAAATGACTTTACTAAAATATTAGGTTATTATTTAATAATAATTTACCAATACAATTATATTTATTAGTATATATATATATATTCATAAATCAGTTATTCCTAGTCATACCCTCAAATTTAACAGCTAGATTATAATGGTCGCATTTAAATAATAATATTTCATTGTTCATTTAAGATTGGGGTTAAATATCTAGTACACCATAAAACATATTTTATCATTATTAAATATTAAAATATTAAATTTTGACCACTTACACATGGTGAAATTGATCAACTCCATTTAAAATATATTTTCTATCCTACAATACTATAAATAAGATAAGGTCAAATAAGATTTTATCATATGGAGTGGGAAGAAGATTAATGGTGGACGTTCGTTAAAAATTGATGACCAAGTATAATATTGAAGCAATGGTGTGGAAATAATTATAGTAAATGGTTTCCAATAACTATTTTCCCCATACTCTCTGAATGAAAATAAAGAGGGACTTTCTTAGTCTGAAGCAAAATGATGGAGAATCTATCAGGACATATGAGGATTCATTTAAAAGACTTTCATGATGAACCTATGGATTTTTCATTTCCCAAAAAAGCAAATTTGACAAATTATTTGGAGGAAAAAATCTAAATTTATGAATAGGATTATCCATTCTGTACTTTTGTAGCTATTTATAAATTATCTGATGTGACCTCAAAGTAAAAAAATAGAGATTGGTGAATATCAAGGGTATGTTGGGGCTATAGATAAGAAGAATATAATTCGCATTAAATCTATTAGTGTAATTGAAAAATATTATGGGGGTAAGAAATTCCATAATCGTACTTTTCGAAAGTATGGGAACAAGCACTCTGGTAATTTTTTAAAGGGGATAAAGAAATTCTTTATATGGGGAAAGGAATAGAACCTAGCTATTGATTTCCAATGAGATAAACATACCAATGTGATGGAAAAAAGTAATTATTATGTCAACCATTATCATATTTTACAATGTTTCAATTTCACGGAACATGGAAAATATGTGTTTCAATTCCCTAAGCTATGTTTTGTCGATGACAAACATCATCAACAGATTCTAAGACCTAGATAGAAAGAGAAAACATTTGTGTTCACAAATTCAAAGGTGGATCCTAACAATGAATAGGTGATAAGTTTTCTAATTATTAATTTCCGAAAAGAGAAGTTATCTTTTTCTTCCGGTTCTATGCATTCTTTCATATCAAGAAAGTTTAGTTGGACTGTTCAAACACCACCTCAAAAAATATATAATGAGTTATCAGTGAAGACAGTGAATGGTTCAATTATTTCATTTCATGCATATAACCCATACCCTATCAAAAAATTTGGGATGAATTTCCTAGAAACTCTTTTGGTACCCAATTTAGTGGAATTCCATGCACTTATAGGCATTAATTAGATTTCTTTATTTAGAGCCAACATAAATTGTCAAGAGAAATAAATCAACCTCCATACCGAAAATCACCCTATTATTCTATAAAAGTGAAAGAAGGAAGATAAATCATCTTTGGTACCATCATATCAAGAATTCATATTATTTTCTTATAGTAAATTGTATCTAGCTCAAATGATTAATACTGCTAAAAATATCATCCTTGATGACATTACCATTGTAAGGGAAGTAGATAATGTATTTCCTAAATAATTTCCTTATATTACCCCTCATCGAGAGGTTGAGTTCTCAATCAAGCTCATACCTAGAGATTTTTCAATGTCAAAAACTCCAGAAAATAAATTTTGTTGTTAAACATGAAAATATGAATAAACAATTATATGAAAATCTAGATAAAGGGTTTATACAACCAAGTACTTCACTATGGGGTGCATCGATTATCTTCATCAAGAATAAGGATGAGTAAATGTACCTCTTAATTTATTATCATGTGCTCAAAAAGATCACAATAAAGATAAAGTTTCCACTTAAATGGTTTGATGACTTGTTCAATTAGCTATGTGGATCCTAATAATTCTCTAACACAGATCATCAATTAGGATATTATCAAGTAAAGGTAAATAATGTGGATATCCCCAAGGATAGTTTTCATACAAGGTAATTTCTTCATGAGATTATAGTGATTCCATTTGGACTCATTAATGCTCCATATGACTTAATATACTTGATGAAAAGATTATTTTGGGATAACCTAAACAAATTTTTGGTAGTCTGTATAGATGATATTATTATCTACTTCAAAACCAAGGAGTAAAATGAGGATCATTTACATACTATAATGAGGACATTACAGAAGGAAAATTATATGAAAATTACAGTAAATGTGAGTTTTGGTTCGAGAAATTAACATTTTCCATTCATGTTATCACAAACAAGGGGATATCTATGCATTTTTTTAAAAAAATAGGTTATTAAAGGATGGACCAGATCAATATCTATGATAGGAATATATAGTTTCCTTATATTGGTTGTCTATTATCATCAATTTGTGAGAAAATTCTCATGATTTTCAAGACCAATAACTAATAATACTGATAAAGGATTCAAGATTCTTTGTAATGATGAATGTGGGGAAATATTTAAAGAGATAAATAAAAGGCTAATCACTAACATTACCCACTAGTGGGGAAGGATTTGTGATTTAAAGTACTGAATCCAAAAATTTATTATTTTCTAAACTCATTCAAGATGAAAACGTAATATCATATGCCTACCTACAATAAAATATATATTATCAAAACTATTCAACTCGTGATCTATAATTGGAAACATTGATCTTTACATTGAAGATATCATGACATCACCTATACAAAGAAAAGTGTGACATATATATAAATAAAAAATCCTTAAGTATATATTCACACAAAAGGATATTAATATACACCAATGAAGGTGGTTATATTTGATCAAGGATTATAATTATTCAATCCATTACCATCCTAGGAAAACAAACTAAGTTTTCAATTCTCTAAGAAAAAATCACCCAATAATAATAACCATTATGAGGATTCCAAGGGATCTAATATTATTGGGCATTAAATGGACAACCATGGGAATAATAAGAGGATATTTATCCAACTTTTTCAAAATAAATTCCCAAAAATATATTCTTTAGGAGGTCAAGGATTCTTAGAAGTATGATAAATCTCTAAAGAAGAAGGTAGTGAATAATCTTGAGTTTATCTTTTCTGAAGATAGAGTTATAAGATTTGTAACCTTAATATATTTCCTCTAAAGACTAGAACAAGAGGGGGAATTTATTGATGAAGTGCATAGCTCATCCTTCTCTATTCATCCATGAATCAATAAAGTATAAAGATATTTGAAGCATAACTTCTGGTGGGATAATATTATAAGGGATATTTATGAGTTTGTATCTCAATTCATCATATGCCAACAAGTCAAAAATAGAAACATAATTCCAAATTTATGATGGAAATATTTCCAAAAATAGTATATAAATGTGAAAAAATGGTCATGGATTTCACTATAGGACTCCCTAGGGTAGCTAAAGGAAATAATGACATATTGGTGGTAGTCGATAACCTTAACAAATAAGTTCATTTCATTTTTATCAAGAAATATTTCTATCTTGACCAGATCAACAAGATAAGCATAAAATAAGTGGTAAAACTACATTGATTCCCACTCTCTATTATATCTGATCAAGATCTGAGGTTTACCTTGAGGTTTTGGAGAGTCCTTCAGTAAATTTTGGGTACATAACTGAGCCTCAACGCTACTTATCACCATCATGTGGATCGTTAGTCTAAAATAACCATTCAAACACTAGAGGGTATTCTAAAATCTTGTTAAATGTATTTCAAAGGATATTAGGTCCAGAAACTAACCTTAGTTGAGTTATCATATAACAAAAATGTCAATTCAAGAATTAAAATGGAACATTATAATGATCTATATCTAAAGAGGTGTCAGACTCCAATATATTGGGATGAATTTAGAGAGTTGAATATGAGGCAAACTTATCTTATCTAGGAGATGATAGAGAAGTTTCAAAATATTCAGTGTCATATGAAATCTTCAAAAAGTCAATATAAAAGATGGGCATAAAATCAACAATGATATGTGGGGTTTGAGGTTGGATATAAAGTGTTCCTTCATATATCATCGTTGAATAAAATAATAAGATTTTTTAATAAGTAAAAGCTTATCCCTATATACATAATCCCCTTTTAGGTCCTTGATCACATCGAAGTAGTGGCCTACTGACTAGTACTATCACCTAACATATCTGATGTACAAGATGTGTTTCATGCATCCCTCTTGATGAATAACATACCAGACCACTCACATGAACTTAATAAATTTTTGGTACCATTGTAGAATGTTCTTTCATATGATTAGTAGTCGGTGTGGATCTTAGATCCTAGAAACAAGGTTTTATCAAACATAAAAACTCACCTAGTCAAAGTGTTATGGTAGAACCACAAGTTTGAAGAAGTGACATGGGAACCAGAAGAGGTGATGAAATAGAAGTAACTTCATCTATTTTAGTGTATGAAATTTAAAAAAACTGAGTATGAAATTTATGAATAGTAATAATCTAACAACCCAAACTTTTTTAAAAGAAAATACATCTTTTTGAATGAGTAAATACATTATCATATAAGGAAGTTATATGAAACACATAAACTAATTTGGGGATTTCTGGAATTTTATATCTAGTAAAATTTAAAATACCATTAATAATTATGAGTATTGATAATATAACCATTTAATAGTGACCTAATTTGGAATATATATAAAGGGTGATGATAAAATCCAACAGAAATAGAAATAATAATTGATGTCCTCGACTGATAAGACTATACCATATGAATCCCATTTATCATAGAATTAAAGGGATATATAATCACAAGTATTTTCCCTCGATCAATATTAGGCCAATATTTAACAACAACATCATGAACAAAACCTTTTTCAGAAGAAGTCAAAACCCATCATGATCACCGCATGAACCATGTACGTTGAACCACCATAAGAAAATATCAACATTTCACATTTTACTCTTAGTGAATTCACCGGCGTAAAAAGGGTTATGTTTCTAGAAACAAATATTATAAATTTTTTTACTTCATTTTAATTAAATAATGATTATATTTATCCCTTTTTATTTATATTTTTAAATGATTAAATAATGAGTTTGATAAAAATTAGATTTTGATAAGATGAAACAAAACATGTATTTTTTTGGAAAATATATAGTTTCAATCATGAGAATACTATTTATTAATTTATCAATTTTAAAATAAATTATATTTTAACAAAATACTATAATTAAATAATATTTATTAAATATAAATGAAAAAAATAAAATGTCAAATGAAATTGTTATAAGTGTCAAAAACTATTAGTGTCAAAAAACATAATTTTTCAATAATTGTGGATTTATTGTTTAAAATTTTAAATTATCATGATTAGATAATTACTTTCATAAAATAAATATTTTTTAAGTCAACTTTTCAGAATTAGAAAATGGTGTTTTTTCCATAATTTTGGGAGATAGTTGGATTTTTAGGTCAAAATTAAAGATGATATAAATATATAGTTTGTATTATGAAATCATAATGACCCTAAAGTGATGTAATATATGCCACAAAATTCATACATGACCAAATATATATTTACTCTTTAAAATAATGTTTTTTGAGGTTATTTAATAAATTTTAAAAACCCTTAATGTGTAGCATCCCAAGATTTTATAAAATATCTTCTTTAAAACTAATTTAAAATAATTAATAGATTTTGTTACACACTATAAATCTTTAATCTTTCATCACATGAAACACCATTTTTACCTTTAGTGGAATGTAACATCGATTTCCTTTTATGTCTTATATTACACATAAGCATGAGTCTTACCAGGCAATAATATACTATTAATATCACTATGATAGTTATCACCAAGATATTGGAATAGAGGGAATGAAAAAGATTAACTAACTTATGAAATTATAGTTTACACTTGTTTATAAAATGAATTCATAGGTTACCAATTAATTATAAAAAAATAAAGGCCAATTAAATATCAAGGATGTGTTTTTATTAAAAAACTATTTTTATGAAAAGAATGGTGTTTTACCTTAATAAATCATATTAATCACTATTATTGAAATATATTAATTAAATTTATATTTTATATGTTTAATAAAAAAATAAAAATTCATCTAATAAGTTTTATATGCTTAATATAAAACTAAATCCAATTTTAAGCACAAGAAGTTGTACTCTTTTTAAAGGAACTTTTATCACCTTTTAATGGAAAACTTCTTTTAAAATTAAATTTGAAAATTTTTTATTTTTAATTTTAAAAAATAAACTTAATTTATGAAATCATGATATAAAAATTTAATTTCAGTTAATTTTTTGTATTTTTTGGAGAACTTTCATCCTTTGATGAATAATAAATAATAGTTGATTTTAATTGAAAACTAGTTTTCATATAATTTATTTATATAGATAATTATATTTTTGAATTGGTTTTAAAGTATAATTAGTTAAATAATTAATTAATAAATCCAATTTTTTTTATTTCAAGAAATTTAACATTGAAATTGAAAATAAATACATTTTAAACTTTTAAACATTTCTCTTTAAAAACTTCATGTCTCGTCCTGTATATGGGATTAATTTTAAATTAATTTTTGAACCTCGTAGGATTTTAATTTATAAAATTGTATTTAATATTTTTAATAATAATAATTTATAATATATATTAATTTCAACTTATTTTTTTACCAAAAATATTAGTGAAAGCAATTATAATTAATTACAATCATTAAGGTAAAATGGATTTACTTAGTGGTTAAACTCTAATCTTAAGGGGCCAAATGACCTAGCCAAATTTCTAAAACCCATATTTTGTAAATAATCGCACAGAATATAGAACTTTTATTGAATTTTTTTCATTATTTTTGGAAAATTTTGTAAGGGGTACCTCTCAATAGTGTTTACCTTTTTATATTTACAAGAATGACACTCCTCCTCCACAAAAAAAAGAAACTTACTCCCCTCACTTCTTTTCACATATAAATCCCTTTTGGATCAGAAAAAACAAACCAAATAAGATCCCAAAACTTTTCCCAAAATCCTAGAACAGTCACTTTGGGAAAAAAGAAAACCAAGGATGTCCTTTGGTGAAAATCCAAAGAAGGTACCCAAAGAATAGGTCACATTCTTCAACGAGCACTTTAGTTTTATTTCTCTCTCAAATAATTAAATTGTTATTATTAAAAGATTATATAATACCCTAAGTGTCCTAAATATACTTATATTTTTTTATTTTAAGTTTTATACCTATACCTACACACTCATCCACAAAATGGGTAATGAAATCACTATTCATGGGTACGACAAACTATCATCTCGCAAAATGATGTTGTTCGTTTTTCATTTACCACCACTCATGGTTTGGAATTATAATGGAAATACTATTATAATATTATATATATAGTATTTATAATGTATAAATACTTCTTTAATTATTTTATAACACATACCTTCATGCTTTCCATTTTTTCGGATTACAAAAACATCGTTTGTGGATGTGTGAACTACTGCCTCCTCAAAGCAATGTGATACATTCACACTTTACATGTAATGTATTAAGGATGTTTTTAATAAAAATATATAATATAAATTACATATTTTTGGTATTAATTTAATAATTATATATATTTAAAAATAACATATCATTTTCTTCTTTCCTTTTTGCACACTGGAAAAGTGATAACACCATTCGTGGATGTGTGGACTACCACCTCCTTAAAGAGATGTGATTATTCCTTTTTCTTCACCACATCCCAAGAATTATTTATATAAGTATATATTATTAAATAATATTTTATTTATGATATAATTTTCATTCTATTATATTAACATTACTTACCTTCTTTCAATAATAATCATTGAAAAATTGTAACATCACTCATGCGTACGTTCAACATACCATCTCCATGATCGTAACATTGGATCATTTTTTATAATAATATTTAATATTTACTTAAAAATTATAATTGATTGAAAAATGTGATAATTATTTCGTTTTTATTATTCTATATATTTTCAAATAATCACCCTGCTGACCTTAGTCGACTTATCATAGTTAGTTAAGAAACATAAGTCGAATATGGTCAAAAAAACTAACAGAAACATTATTGATTATGTAATTTTGTATAACATGTTTATAAGTGAAATAGAATTGATAATAAAGTTGTAAATGGTTATTAATAATGTAAATAATTAACATGATTTTATTATTCAGGAAGACATAGGAAAATTATGATAAATTGGACTCATAGTATGGGACCTCTTAACTTAATTTGTATTCATTAGGTTAAACATCTATGTCATTGGTTATATTATGACAAGAATATTTTGAAAATTACCTACTATTGTTTTACAATTTATTTAAAATTTTATTTTTTGTATTTACATTTTTGACACAAAATTATTTCATTGATTTATTCTCACCCCAATGATGGAATCTTTGTAATGGATTTTCATCTCGCTTTTTACATCTATGAGATAAATCTCATATTCACCACTTACTTATTTTATGTGGTTTATCTACTTCCAATTTTGATATATTATATAATTAATAATTTTAACTTCAAGGTATTTAAATTTTTTATTTTATTATTATTACTTTTGGGGCTACAAATTCAGATGTTACCATAGTTGTAAGGAATTTAGTCTCAATTTTCATTCTATTGCGACTTATTTTCTATTATAAAGCTAATTACTTTTATATGGTCAATAAAATACCATATTAAATGTTATTCCATGACCTAACATAATCCATCCTTGATCCGCAACTACCACAAGCTTGCCTTTATAGGCCAGGGGTTGGGGATAGGCGTCGAAGTTACAACAAACTCGAGGAGGCCTTTTCCTAAGAACTTGTACACACGCACACATCTTACTGGATGAATAAGTGTATAGGGAAAGTAGAAAAAAGTGAAACTTCTATAAAGTAAATTAAATGTGCATTAACCTATAGACAATATGAGAGTATGGTAGTGTCAACTGGAAAGTAAATGGTAAAAACATACACCCAAACCAGAAACTTTTCCCAACCTGATGGAAACTGAAAACGAGAAATAGTCGAGAGAGCCCCTCTCCTGTATCTGATATCTAACCACATTATGTGGTCCATGCAGCTCATATCCCTAAGATCATATGATAAAATGATCTACCTATCTTTCATCTACAAAATACATGACACATGTTTGGAAAATCCCATGTAAGGGCAAATATATACATACCCAGTAGAATGCCCAAAAAATATGAAGAGGGGGTAGTAAGATATACATTGAAGAGATGTAGTACAGAGAACAACGTATGGTAAAAGTAAACAAAAAGAGTATAGATCAACCCAAAAAGATAGTGAAAGTCGATTCTTCCAAGAACAAGGAGCTAGAAACAGTGAGGATATAAACTCCTCATCGATTCATTGCTACCTATAGTTTCAGAGTAGACTCATCCAACCCTGAGAAACTAGACACCGAAATCATGGGGCATACCTCACATGTCTTGGTCTCTCCTGGAATAAGTGTATGCAAGACCCAAGGAGTGGGTATTGTAAATGGATTAATATATATATATATCTGTGTTACCAGCCAAAGAAACCCAAATGGGAGAGTAAGGGGATCTTCATCTCATAGCTCGTCCTAAGAAAGTGAGTATCCAACAATTCCAATGTAAACCCAACTATGATTCCCAACACCTCATTATCTACCCAGGAGTCACAATTCAGAGGGGTTCAAATCACCTCACCTTGATACAATCCTCTTGGGACGACACTGACTTACCCACACAGTTTTAGATGGGGTTGCAATAATTTTTCTCGGTGGGGATAGTGCCACTCTTTCTTGTTGGTCCTTAGGTAATTCAAAGTAAGAGTCTTCAATGTTTCCTCAAAGTTAATGAATCATGCCCAGTCTGGATAGAGGGTTCCACTATAGTGTCATTAAGGACCCATACCAAGCCTGGATGGAAGGTTCCACTCGAAAAAGTGTTGAGGACCCATACCCAGCCTGGATGAAGGGTTCTACTCTAGTGTGTTTGAGGACCCATACCTAGCTCAGTTGTAGGGTTCCACTAAAAAGAGGGTTTAAGACCCATACCCAGTCCCACTTTAGCATTCCACTCAAGTGTCGTTGAGTACCCATGCCCAGCCCAGCTGGAGGGATCCACTCGGAAGTCACTAATGACATTGAATGATCACTCCAGTCGTCGAACGCCGTTAGAAGATGAGTTGAATCCGGAAAAAAAAAATTATATTACACAAATATTACTTTCATTCTTCCATATTTAATAACATCTCAAAAAAGGATCCACGCATCCAAACAGAACACACAATTAAGATCCTTGTAGAAAAACACGCAAGGTAGACTATCCACTCACTCCAAATGTTCATCATATGAAAAAGTTGTGTAATGCCACACTATGCTTGAAAGTAATCTCTTGGGCCCCACATATAAATTCCAAAATTAAATTTATAGAAATCACTTTTGCGTTCCTCATGTAAAAATGAAACTAATTTACTATTCATTTGTCCAAAATGGATACCCAGTATAAAGGTCGCATTTCACCACAACACGTTCGAACTGGGATTCATGGGGCTCATGCCTCGATCGTAACATAAACACTTGAAACTGTTCTTGAAAACTCCACCTAAATTTCAGGATCACAATGCTACTAACTGATCAAAATCTGTTGTCGCATGCATGAGTTATGGTGGTTCGAAGATTTAATAACATTATTAAATCTAATGTTTCACTAGCATTTTAGGGACCTAATCTACAATCCTAAAAAAGACATCGAACATTAGTATTAAAATGACCATATGAATTTCAGGATCACACTACCGTTAAAGGATCGTCAATACACCATCATTTGAAGAAACTGTGACTGTATTAAGGATTGACACCCAAAAGCAAATAATAATAATATTATATTATTATTATTTATTAATATCCTTTTTTTTAAATAGGTTACATGAATTATAAGGGGATGATTGGATTCCTTCACCTCCTTCAAAATAGTGGGTCCACAATCCTCTTTCTTTAATTTAGTTTTTCTTTTAATATTATGATAAAAATATTTATTTATCTATGGGAGGAAGTCAACTTAACAAACCCCTCTTATTCAGGCGTGGCACACCCCCCCCCCCCAACCCTCCAGGATAATTTTTATGATTTTAAATCATTTCATTTTTTTATTTCATTTTTTTATTTCATTTTTATTATCTTACATTTTTCATCTTATCTCTCTTATCTTCTCCCCATAATTTTATCCAAAAATCCTCAAACCCAACTTGAGCCACAGATCTTGCCTCATCAATGATGAACGTAGATGGCGCTCATCTCGCACTACCCAACAACCTCACTGGCAAGCTGCCCTACTCATCATCGGGCCACCTGGAACTGCACTAGCCACCAATATAGCCCCCCCCAACATGAACAACACACCACCAGTGTAAACTACTACCTCAGACTCACTTGATTATGACACTTGGACTATCGCGCACCGCTTCCTAGAGAAAGACGGTCAAAATACCCTTTAGTTTCATTGGTTTGGGTTTTCGTCACGTCCAACACCAATAATCCAGATTTAAGAATTTCCACAATAGATCTAACTTCAAATCACATTAAAACTTCTGCATCATATCACTAGATTTTTTATTTCACCCATGATTTATCATGAATCCATTTTCACATAAAGGATCTGAAGTGTCAAGTATTTGTTTCACATCGATTTATAAAAGAGTATTTGTCGAACTACCGACCATAATAAATGGTGACAATGAATGGAGGGAGAACGAAGCACTAAAGTATCATTAACAAAATTTGATGAATTACCACGACAATTTTTTATTGTTAGACTTGGTTAATCACTATTATAATGATAAACCAAGAACAATAACAATAATTAATAAATAGATAAAAGAAGATTATTCAAATTTATGGGATCGTGCAAAGGCACAGATTGATGAACAAAAAATCAATATTCTCAATGTTTAATCAGATGATTAAAAACACCAATGATGAGTACTACCTATATATTGAATCGATCATTAGTGAAGAACTCATTTGATGAGATCTCTTGTGTCTATCACGCTTCGATCCTCTTGGATCCATGGTTTTGTCATTGTTCATTATCATTCTTCGTTCAAAATGGGAAGGAGAGGAGATGTTGATCTTGACAATCCTAGGGTTATGAGGCCAACCCAGGGAAAATTTCCATAAAAAAAACTTTTATAAGTGAAATTTAGTTTTGGATATTAATCAAATAATTATTTAATTATCCGCCCATGATGGCACATATGCTAGAATCCCAATGCTGAAAAAGGTTATGCCCCACCTAGGGTAAATCCTATATTCTGAACTCATTGGTGGTATAAGATTTATCATAAAAGTCCCCATTCATTATTTATTCATGTTTTATCTATTAAATTAATAATTTAATAATTTAATTTATCCATTTGACACACCTCCAATAAGTTAGGGGTCTGAACACCCACCTCCCGACTCATTTTATGTTGTGCTTAGGAGAAACACTGTGTTCCGGACCCAACTGTGGTTTTGGATTTATAATACAATCAACCTTATATGAGATAATACATTTTATTTAATTAACTACATTTGATAAATATAAAACACATTTAAGATTTTTATAAAATTAATTCTAGTCACACCGGGCCTTAGAATTGAACGGCGTCTCAGTTCCTAGCTCTGGATTAATATTTAAAAATATTTCAAAGTATTATTAGGCAAAAACTGGGTCTCTAAATGTTATATAATGAATTTAATTTAACTCTTGATATAACAATTTTCAATTGATGTTATTCTTTCACAGATCTTATGATTCAAATGTTACTCAAGTTATAAGGGTATTTCTAGTCTTAGTTTTATTTCTACAATACTTATATCATATGCACAACTCGTTTCTTTTTTTTTGTATATACCTCCCATTAATTTATTGTATTATTATTATACTTCAATTTATAGTGATTTACATATCCATTTTAGGGTCTATCTTTATTGGGTTTTACGGTTTCAATGTTACCAAAGTGGTAATGGAATTTTTGTCACAATTTTCCTTCTTTGAGATGTTTGTTTTTTATTCACCTATATTATTTTATGAGGTGTATATACTATTTCTTTGATATGTTATATCATGAATATCCTTATTCTCATTATATTATAAGTTTCATTTTAATTTTATTACTTCATAGGTATTATGATTGAAGCATTTCAAAATGGTATGGGACAATTTAAAAGTTTTAAGATTATTTTCCTCAATAATGTTGTTTATGATATTTTAATGTTATTTCTATTTATCAACATCAAAAACAATTTTTTAGATATCCTCTAATGGATATATTTTCTTCTGATACAATCTTCATTATTTATATCTATGAATTATGTTTGTCTCAAAGGGATTATAACAAACTCATTCCTTTTCCATGGGTTAACCATGTTTCAAACAGATTGTTATGGAACAAATTTCTCTTCAATGAGTTAATAATGTTTCAAAGATATTTTTAAGGAACCCATTTATTTTCCATGGATTAATAATTTTTCAAAGATATTTTTCGGGAACCTATTTCTTTTCCACAGGTTAATCATATTTTTCTGGAACCCATTTATTTCCCATAGGTTAATCATGTTTCGAAGAGATTTTTTAGGAACCCATTTCTTTTACAGAGGATAACCATGTATCGAAGAGATTGTTATAGAACCCATTTTATAACCCATACCAGAGGGTATCATGTTGTGACTACCCCAAGCTCACCTCCAATAGGTTAGAGGATAGTGACTAGCACTGAGTAGGCATATCCCACAAATGGAAGGCATTAGCATAAAGTACATGTATTCACACACACATATCCAAGACAAAAATGATGAAAAGTAAAAAAAAAAGGTAAAAAAATGTGTTAAAACCATTTTATCCCCTAACCAGAGTCTGAAAGGAAGAAAAGTAAAGAAAATTGGTCCAAACACAAACCCACCATAAAGAGTTGTACAAAATTCTAACTAAAACTATGAAGAGCCCAACTTGCTCCAAGGGTGAGGACTATGTCAAAGGTGTGCTCCTATAAAACACCTTGGTCTTCCCAGCTCTATCTATGCTCCACCTTCTATTGGTCCTTATAGGACACAATCAAAAGGTCCCTCATCTACAAAATATTTTACTTGTGCGGTAAAATCCTATTTAGGGGTGTGTATAACCATACTCATTTGGACACCCTAAAAACACTAAATAGGAAGAACCAAGTATAGTCAGCTCAATAAAATATGTAACACTGTATAATAGATAAAAGGAGTGGGGAAAATACATATATAATTTGGAGAGACACCGCACCATCAGGTGGTCATAAACAACTGTCAGCTATAGGATTCTGCTCGAAGCACGCTAATTTTGAGAGAATTTACTTCTCGAGCCATGATATCATCACAGACACTTAACAAAGAGTTCTAGATCATTTGGTCCCTACCCAAAGAGAACGCATTGGTCAATGAAAACTATGATACACAGAGAGGGGATCACACCTTAAACCACTGGGGGATACCATAGACCCAATCAAGATCAACATGTTGTATAGGGGATCATGCCCAAAACCGCTGGGGGATACCACGAACCACACTGATGCGGCCTGCTAGACGGAGTACCAACACCCTAATCTTGGAGGTTACATAGATTCCACAACTCCACTAGGATGATAAAGGATCAGACTCCAGTATCAAGGAGGGATACAATACTCTATCTGAGACTCAGCCTCTAGAGAGGATTACAATCTATTAAGGTGCATTTAATGTCGCACTGAATCCTTGAGGAAAAGAACAATGGAAATATCTAAACCAATATTGGACCCAAAAAAACACACCAATTGTCTAGAAAGGACAACCATAATGTTAGTGTCTCAAAACCACATATGGATTTTCGATTGGATACTCCGCTTCATAGTTATGTCCATTTGAAGTTGTAGGGGTCATTACGCCCGTGGACCGACTGTCATGGTTGGTCCACCTTCCATACCAACCTATCATTGTGTTTGACCACTGCGATCGACCACCGTGGTCGACCCCTGTTGGTTCAGTCACTTGGTCACTGCACCTGTGGTCCACCATCGTGGTTGACTGTCATGGTCGATGCACCCATGACAGCTAAAGCTGCCACAACCCTGCAGTCAAATGCCAAAGGTCTCCAAACTGGTTTCCCTAGATCTGACCCAAGATTGGCCTTGTTCACCAGAATAACCTAACCCACCGACCAGGATCAGTCCAGCTGTCTGACCCGACCCACCTAGACTACAGTCACATCCACCTCTGTCAACCCCATCGGCTCCTCATGTCTACCGCTGTGTGTCGTCATGAACCATCCACTGCTGCCTCCAATTCATCAAGTTGTTAAATCCCCTCCAATGCTCTAAAATCATAAAGTTCATAGATATAATCTCATCCAATCCTCTTCATTGTCGAACAATGAGTCTGGTCATCAGATCTTCTAACAAGAAGGATTAAATCTCGATTCTTCATTATGCACTGAAGAATGTGAATTCAAGAGTTATATAATGTCTCGGTCGCTTTACCTCCACTGTCACACCTCTATCATGTCATTTTGATCCCAAATATATGATATCAGATCATTATGACAATAATCGGCTGTGCAACAATCGATTGATCGGGATGTGTCGAACCCCAGTACAAAAAATAACTCATGTGATGAAACATGGATCTGAGGGAGAAGATCATAAAAACTTAATAGGAAAAAACCTCAATCTATGTTCATGTCAATATTGGTTCATTTTGATTAGAACAGAAAAAAATTCATCACCGAATTAAACCATTGAATCTTCTCACGACAAAATCCCCACAAAACTAAATCCCTTACCATAATACACATGATCCATGAATCAATCTATTCATAGATTTACTCACGATCATTATATAAATTTAGAACATGGAATTAAACCATTGAAACACAAGCCCTACCTCAATTGGGATCAATTGCTGATGAAGAATGAATATGCATTATTGTCATTTTTGTTGGTGATATCCTCAATTTCTGTGGGCACACTGATCATCAAAGCTTGATTTTTCGGTGTTCATATAGGGATGCTACTCCGCCGTATCCCCTATAAAATTCCTAGGTTATGAGGACAACAATAAAATATGGTTATAACTGAGTCTATAAAATCATTTTTTAGGTCATTATGTTATCAAATAAAAATAAATTTATTTATTTAATTTATTTATTATTTATGTATGTGATGACTTTTTCACAAAATCCTCATACCAATAAAGGTTATTTCATGCCAAGGGAAAAAAACTACATTATGAACTCAAAGGTTGTCTTATATTTATGATATAAGTCCCCATTCATTATTTAATAGTAATTAAAATTAAAATAATTCCATTTAGTTATTTTATTTCTGGTTATACCCTTGGTGAGTTTATCTATAGATGAACCATGATGCCAAAAGATAGGCCACACCTAATTTAAATCCACTATTATGGATTTGAAAGTTCCCTTGAATTTAAGATTTGAGCACCCATTTATGAGTAATTCCACTTTTATAAGAACACAGTGTGCACATGTTATTAAATATTTTAATATTTTTCAAACATTTTTTTCGAGCACACTGAACCTTGGAATTATATTGATTCTTAGCACCTTGTATCAAAATCAATCCATATAATATCAAAAAATAATAAATATAAAATCCAAGATGTTTCATTCTCCCCACATTGCGGATTTATGTCCCTGAAAAGATAAAACAAGGGCTACTCAAAAAAATCAGGGTATTGAGAACGAATCGGAGCCTCCTTCTCCCATGCGCTCTCCTAGAGATTCTCATGCTTCCACTAGACATGCAATAAAGGAATTTATGACCCAAAAAGGATCCTCTCCTACCGATCCTCAATTTCCACTGTGTACTCAGAAAAATTCTATCCATCCTCGATGAACATATCTCCATGTCGATGGTGTGTGATGGTTCATTCATGTACCTCCTCAGCTACGACATGTGGAAGATGTCGTGTACCCACTCTAAATACGGTGGTAGATTTATGCAGTGCGCCCCCACACCAACTCTACACAATATCCATAAAGGGCTAATGAACCATATAGATAACTTGTCACCCTGAAAAAAGATTTCAAATCCCTATCGAGGTGAAACCTGAAAGAACACATAGTCTCCTTACTCAAATTCCAAAGGCCTATGTCACCTATCAGCATAAGACTTATGACGCCTCTGTGCAATCTTCATCCACTCCGGGATGATCTACCCATTTCTTGAAGTAGCATGCACCAACTCCAGGCCCATGAGTGCTGACTCTCCTAGGTTAATACAGAAAAGCGGTGACCTACAGAGTCACCCATAAAAATCCTCAACAAGTTCCATACCAATGATGAAGTGGTAGTAATTTTTGTACTCAAAATCCACTAGTGGTAGGAAATCCTCCCAACTATATCCAAAGTCTAACATGAAATCCCGTAGCATGTCCCCTAGAACCTAAATGGTCTACTTAGTCTGGTCATCCATTATTGGGTGAAATGTTGTGTCCAAGAAATGATGGGTCCCAAATTCCTCTTGCAATAACATCCACAACCAGGATGTGAAATGAGCAAAATGATCAGAAATAATTTTTGATGGAGTTCCATGTATTTGAACTACCACTTTCACGTAGATACATCCCAATCTATCTATTGATATCTTTTCTCAGATAGTTAGTAAGTGGGCGGATTTGGTGAGTTAGTCAATGATCACCAAGAAGGAATCTTATCCCCAGTAAATATGTGTTAAACCCATCATGAAGTCCATTGATATCTCATATCACTTCTATTAGGCACCTTAAGGGGTTGGAAAAACCCATTGGAACCTAGTTCTCAACCTTTACTTCCTGACAAGTAAGGCATTGAGAAACAAACTCTACAACTCCTTTCTTCATCCCAGAAGACCAAAATGGACTTCATAGGTCTTGTTACATCTTCACCTCATATGGATGTACCACCAAAGGGGATGTATTAAACTTCCTCAGAACATCCTCCTACAACACCACTACTACTAGTGTACATCCTCTGAAAAGAACGAAATGCTCCCTGCCTTTTAAATATCCATCAGAAGCATGCCCTGTCAACATTTTCTCATTTAGGGTATCAAAGTCGGTATCTCCAAGTTATGGATCTCTGAATCGTAATAATGAAGAGGTGAAAATCATCAACTAGAGGTAAGATGATATATCTCCATCGATAAAGGGTAACTGCAATAGGGCCAACTACCATGATCCCTCATTCAGCAACAGCAAACTAGATCTCTTGCTAATAGCATCTACCACCACGTTCCCCCACCCTATAGTATAGAAAATCTCAAAGTCATAGTCATTGAGGGGCCCTAGACAACATCTCTATCTCAAATTTAGATCCTTGTAGGAGAAGATATGCTTGAGACGTTTATCATCCAAGTAGATGATGAACTACTCACCCATCAGGTAGTGTCACTGCAACTTCTATGTGAAGACTACTGTAGCTAACTTAAGATAGAAGGTCACATAGTTATGCTCATGTGGTCTCAAATAGTGTTAACTATATTCAATCACCCCTTTCCAATGTATCAGGACACAACCAAGCCCAGTTATTGATGCATTGTAGAATACTATGTACTTGACACCCACCTCTGGAAATTAAAGATTAGACCACTTGTCAAACTCTACCTATGCTCTTGAAATCATTGACCTGTGGTCAAACTTTGAGAACAATATGTCCCCTATCTACCGATCAAAAGGGTGATATAAATCCTTGGTATTGGATACTTTTTCTTCTCATTCACCTAGTTTAAGCGTTGAAAATCCACACATAACCTTAAGATCCCACCCGCCTTCCTAGAAAACAAAATTGGGCCTGATCAGGGTGAAACATTGGGTCTCATGAAGCCCTTTATATGCTTCCTTGAATTACTTTTTCACTAAAATAGGAAAACTTGATTCCATCACTATGGACACACCACAATCTTTTCCAAAAACAGATTCACATAAAACAGTCAATCTGAGCATAAACTGTAGATAACCATTCAATACCAAGAATGATTTCAAAAATCCACAACAACACTACAAAGAGATCCCAATAGAAACTCTTTCCAGAAAGATTAATGTCACACTATCGGCACCAGTGTGTGATCATCGATTCATCTCAAGTAGGAGTCCCCAAGTGTAAGGCTCAAGTCAATGATTTAACTATAATCTCCAAGTATCAAAAAAGATTCACGGAAAGAAAGGAATGGTTATCACCTATGTCTATCAAAACTATATATAAAGTGTAAAAGACAAATATTATACACTGTATCATCCCTGGATCCTCTGGGTCAAAAGTCTTCATCGCTTGTATCTGGCCTCATCCCTATCCACCATCTCCCTGAGCGTGGTGTTGGCCACCTAGGAGTGGTGGCGGTAATAGGTCGAACCTCCAACCACCTCTTGCCTCCCTGCCTTCTCATTTTCCACGTCAGCTTCCCTATGGACCACCCTAATCCAATCTATGTCACTTCCTCGGTGATCCCTCTACCATCTCTTGATCATTTGAATGATGGATCAGGAAATATCATGGCAGAAGTCCTTAATCACCACATGAGTAACACCGTAAGTCCCTTGGCTGATTCGAGCTGCCCTAGGGGCCCTATACTGCTAACCTTGAGTCCCAGGATCCCCTCATAAAGCGAATGACCTTCTTAGATCCCTATGAATTCCACCAGCTACCTTCCGTTGATGTCTCACCTATAGTGTTCCCACTTTTATCTCCCACTACCGACGTTTTCTCTACCAGAAAACTCTCCACCCGCATGGGATCACTCAAGTACCCCCTCATAGGTATAAATGATAAGGGACACCACTGATTCTCTAATGTCTCAACACAATCCCTACTCAAATTTATTATCCCTAAAGAACTGTTCCCATTCCATGTACAAATATTAGCATGAAAGATCAATAAAATTCATTGAATACTCTGCCAAGGTCATATTGCACTACTGCAGATGTAGAATCTCTTGTATATGTATTAATCGTAGTGTGGTCAGATTGAACTCTAATATGAATAGACGCTCTAGATATATCTTGTATAGAGTTATATTATCATATTAATAAGTCACCAAGCTCCACCATCAATGCATATATCCCTGAATAATACTCGCATTAAGGACTATCATCTAGTCGGTCAATGTCCTCACAAGGCAGAAATCACAGGTGACTACCTCTTGTCAATCCTCACCCATCAAGGGATTCGTATCACCCTAAAACCTGGGAGGTTTCTTTCCCTAAAACTCATGGAATTCACTCAACCTACATGCATCCTCAGTTGGTAGTGTAGGTAGTAATAGTTACTCAATGGGTGGTGGTATAGATGGTAAACCACCCTAAGGTGTTATCTTCTGTACAAGAACCTATACCGACACCTCATCCCTAAGAGGATCATCCTCATGATCACACTATGGAATCATAGCTATCTGTTTATATAGAGGCATACTGTAATAAAACAATATGAACCATAGTCAACACAGTATATCTAGAGAGCTTACTCAAGAAATACATGGAAGACGTAACCATTCCTATATGGTGCATATACCATTGTTTTTTCCTACGACCAATTTATTCATGTACCAATTCAAAAAAAGGTTATCGAAGTCATGGTATATGTATATGTTGGTATCGGCAACAACAATGGAGTCCCTGGCCTGAAATCCAAACCCAAAACACTTAACACGGTTTCCCTAAACCAACCTCAAACACTTTTAGTGTTAAAGTAGAACCAACCCCTATGATACCACTCTGTCACAACCCTTCCTAGAGGGTCCCAGATCATGACTACCCTTGCCTACCTCCAATAGGCTAGGGGATAGTGGCTAGCATTGATTAGGCATACCCCACAAATGGGAGGCATTTTCCAAAAGTACCAGTACACACACACACATCTCCAAGACACAAATACTGAAATACAAAAACACTAAGTAAACAATGAATGAAACCCAATATTTCCCACAACCAGAGTATGATAGGAATCAATGTAAATTAAATAGTTTCAAACACAAGCCCTCCATAAAGAGTTTGTACAAAAGTCTAACCGAAAATATGAAGAGACAAACCTGCTCCAAGGACAGGGACTATGTCAAAGGTATGCTCCTATAGAATTCATTAGTCTGAACAAATCTAGTTACACTCCAATTTCTCATGGTCCTCCTAGAACTTCGTCAAAAGGTCGCTCATCTGAACAGACACGACATGTGTCGGCGTACAGGGTGAGTATAACAATACTCAGTTGGACACCCTAAAAACACTAAACATGAAGCACCAAGTATAGTCATATCAATAAAATATGTTCCACTGTATAATAGATAAAAGGATTATATAAAAACCCAGATATACCTTGGAGAGACATTGTTCCATCATGCAGTCATAACCAACTATCATCCATAGGATTATGCTCTAAGAACACTCATTCTCAGAGAACTCACTCTTTGAGACATGATATCATCGTAGATACTTCAAGAAGATGTCTAGAACATTTGTGAACATCCCAAAGAGAACACATTAGTCAAGAAAAATTATGATACATAGAGAGAGGGTCACACCCAAAACCACTGGGGGATAACACAGACCTAATATGGACTAACCCACTAAATAGGGGTTCACGCCAAGATCCAAAAGGGGACACTATGAACCCTACAAATGCAACCCGCTAAATGGATAACCAATTCCCTGATCTCAAATTTTACACTAATTCTATAACTCCTCTAAAGGTGATAGAGGATCACACTCTGGTCTTGGGGAGGGATACCATACTCTATCTGAGACTCGGCCTATAGAGGGGATTATAATCTAGTGATGGGGATATAATGTCATATTGAACACTTAAGGAAAGGACCAAGGGAATGATCTCAAACTATAATGGTCCAAAATAAAAACCCATAATTGGTCTTAGAAGGACTATCTCGATGTTATGGTCTTAATGATACAGACATCTCATTGATTGAACACTCTGTTTAGGAGTTATGATCATTTGAAGTTATAGGGGTCATTGCGCCCATGGACCGACGATCGTGGTTGGTCTACCTATTGCATGTTCAATACACCATTGGTTTATCATCACACTCGAACATCACAGTCATTGCACCCACGATAGGTCAGGGTATCACAGTCCTGTAGTCGACTATCATGCCCAGCCGTAACAGAGCTCCGCCTTGGTTGCCCCAAATCCAACCTGGGCCTGGCTTAACCTGAACTGACCCATATGGCTCGACCCATTCCCCTGATCTAGGCTTGGACCACCTATCCTACTACCGTATCCCATGTGGTGTCACTGCCATGTCTATCTCCGCCAGCCCTGTCAACTCCCCATTTCCGCGTTCAGGCACCTCTGTACACTACTACCTAAGTCGACCACTGCATCCTCTACTTCCATGATCCGCCACATCTCCTATGATTCCTAAAAATCAAAACAGTCACAAATTCTAGCTCATCCAAGCCACATCATCCTCAAAAAATGTGTCATGTTGTTAGATATGCTCACAAAACGAATTAAATCATCATTATTCATTATGAATAAAATAACATAAATTTCTAGAATCATTCATCATCTAAACCTCTCATTCTCTATTATCACACCTATATTTTTCCTTGTTGATCCTAGATCGGAAAAATCAAATCGTTGCTCCAAGAATCGAGTGTTAAACAATCAATTGATCAGGATGTGATGAACCCCGGGCCAACAAAGAATGCATGTGGTGAAACATGGAATTAGGGGAGAAGAGAACAATAAATTAAGAGGAACAAACCTGGATCGATGTTCTTGTCAGTCTCGGTTTGATTCCATTATAATGTAAAATGAATCCATCACTGAATTAATCCATTGAAACTTCTCCTGATAAAATCCTCGTAAAAAATAACTTCCTGCAATACACATGATCCATGAATCAATCTATTCATCGATTGAATCATGTCAGTTATACAAATTAAAAATAGGGAATTAAATAATTGAAACACATAAACTACCTCAATTAGGATCAATATCTGATGAAGAAAAAATCTATTTCATTGTCGTTGATATCGTTCAGATCCTCAATATTTTATGGCACACCGATCGTCAAAGCTCAATTTTTTGGTGTTCATCAACGGAATCTCCTCAACCGGATCCTCTCTAAAATTCCCAAGTAATGATTCCAACCCTGAAATTTTTTTATAACTAGGTTTTTAAAGGATTTTATTAGGTATTTTCACTATAAAATAAATAAATATTCAATTTATTTTCTATTTACATATATGATTAATTTTCCACAAACACCTTGTGCCGACAAAGGTTATGTCATGCCTAGGAAAAACACCACATTATGAACTCAATGGTGGTCTTGGAATTCCAATATGATTCTCTATTCATGATTTATTATAATTTAAAAATAAAATAATTTTATTTAATAATTTTATTTATTATTATGCACTTCGTGAATTTTTCTACAAATGACCCACACTAACAAAAGTAAGGTCATTCCTAGGGTTAGACCGCTGTTCTAAATTCAACGGTGGCCCTAAACATATGATCTGAACAGCTTTTTTAGAGTTATTCCACTTTTTAGGAACACTATGTGCACGTGCTATTAAATATTTTCAAATGATTTAAATATTTGTTCTAGGTACACTGGTCCTCAAAATCGCACACCATCTCAGTGCCTGATCTCGAAATCAATCAATATAATTTCAAAAATTAATGCACAGAAAATCCAAGATTTTACAACCCATTTTCTTTCACAAGTTAATCCCTTAACAAATTGATTGACATGAAACCAATTTCTTTTCCATGGGTTAATCATGTAGTGAAATTAATAATGATTGTTTCTATGAGTTTTATTCATGTTGTGGTTCTTAGGAATCTTACATGATGGGGCGGCCCATATAGCGTCGGGTGATCATGTTATAGATTATACTATGGGGCAGCCTAGATATAATTGGGTTAGCCTATTATAACTCTCCAATGCATTGGGTAATGATAATATTATAATTTGACCAACTGGTTATTACAATTGAAAGGGATTTCAAAGGATTTTATGAAAGTAAATTTCCAAGTTACCAAAAGTAGTTTCAATTGCTTTTATGTGTTTATAATGTTTCCAATTATCAATATTGATATCACATGGCTTGTGATTTTTTATTCTAATGACTTTTTACTTTTCCATGTATTCATATTTGATGATCTAGGTATCGATGTGTATTAGTTCCTTTATGATTTTCTCTTGCACTTTGATTATGTTATCATACCCTTATGACATTTTTATGCTCATTGATGACATTAAATTGTTAATGCTTAGGTTTACCCTTACTGAGAGTTTAATCTCAACCTTTTTATGTCTCCATTTCCTTGGATTTAAATAATTATGTTGAACAAGTTATGTCTAGAATGGATTTCTATATATGATGATGATGTATTAATGTGATAAAGAAAATCTAGGTAAATTGAGATAAATCCTCATTTAATTTCATATGAAATGTTTATGTAGGATTTTTTAAAATAATCTAAAACTCTCAACCTAAAAGTTCCTCCAAACTATAAGTGATCCAAGTTTTAATTTTGAGGTTGTATGGTTCTTATAGGCAAAATTAGGTCACAATTATCAGTGTCATAACTAAAATGTAAAGTTGTGGATTTTAGCACAAGATCTAGGAGTGTGGGTTTTGGGTTATTATAGTTGTTATCAAATATTGGCTTAAATAACTATTGAGATTACGAAGTTTTCATGTGATGATATATTAAGAGTTATGGATACCATTATAGGACTATAAGCTTAAGGTGGATCATAAGTTCAAATTATTAGATACCCCATTATATTTTTTTAGGTAGTCAAAAATTTGAGGTTGACAACGACATTTAAGGAGATCTTTTATTGGGTTGAAGTATATGTAAAACTTTTCTTTAATGTGAATAATTCCATTACTTTTTCAGAAATAAGTTTTAAGGTATTGATAAACATTAGGGTTTATATAATATTTTATATTGAGGTAATTATGGGAACATAAGTATTATCGTATAGATAATAGCATTATTGAAAAGAGATTTAGTAAATAAGTGGATAATGTCATTTAAAAAGAAGATCTCCATTTTTGGGATTTAAATCTAGAAGCTATGAGATATCCTTTAAGGTTAAAAAACTCTATAATTTTGAGGTTATTGAGGTTAATTTGGATACATGGTTATGGAAAGATTTTGTTTCAACATTGGGTATTAATATGTAATTTTGAATATTATTTTATAATATGATAGTTTATTAATTTTTTCAACTATATTACAATGTGATAATAGTTTTGGTTTTTTAATGTATAAAGACAGGTGTAATAGATTGATTATCCCTTTTATAGTTATGCGGTATTTAAAAATTTATCTTAGTGCTTCAATAATTAAAAAATAATCTTGAATACTCATAGCTTGGACAAAAATATGAGATTTTGGTGAAAATTAACTAACGTATGAAATTATGCTCATAAAGTAAGTATAATTCCTTAATCTCATAGTATATATGGTGAATTAATCCTTCAACTTTAAGAAAATATAATAGGTCAGTTACATATTCCACCATGGAACACAATACAAGGAATAAAATTTTAGTAAATCGCAAGCTTGAGGACTTCACCACATGACCTGCCCCTCAACCCACACAAACCCTTTAAGAAAATAATCTTAAAATAAAATTTTATCTTATTACCATCTTTTCTGATGATATCAATGAACTTTTCCAAAATTATTTGGTTTTTAGTTTTTTTTCATTTACTTCCACTTGACAATGTTTTCTGTCACTCTCTATTTGTATGTTGGAATTAGTTTTCCCTTCCAAATCAATCTTTTAATTTCCCAATAATGTTCTACCAATGTGGAATCTTAGTTTTGATTATATTTAGTTAACATTTTTTCCCACTTTTTCTTTTTAAGGAATATTTTATTCATTCCCTTTTCATGATGTTGGTTTCTATAAAGTAATTATTAATGTTTAATCTTTTGATAACTAAGATGAATTTCTTGGGCGAAATTCATTTTAAGGGGGGTAGGATACAACATCCTGAGATTTTATAAAAAAATCTTCTTTCAAATTAATTTTAATTCATTAATATATTCTATTACACTCAATACATAGTTTAGTTTTCATCACCCACAACACTAATTTTATCTTTCATTATAAGAAATATAGAGTTCCGTTGATGACTTAAGTTACAAAGAATCCCAATTCTTACCAGACAATAATAAACTATTAATATTATTATTATATTTATCACCTAGTCCTTAGAATAAAAGGAATGAATAATATTAACTAACTTATTAAATTATAGTTTACACATGTTTATAAAATTAATTCATTGGTTAAAATTTAATTATAAATGAAAATAAATACCAATTGAATATAAAGGATGTGTTTTTATTAAAAATAATTTTAAAGATCAAAATGTAATTTTATATAAATAAATTAAATTAAAATATTATTGAAATATATTAATGAATTTAAATGTATATATTTAATAAAAAAATTAAATTCATCTGATAAGTTTTATATGCTCAGGATAAGAATAAATGAATTTTTAATCACAAAAAGATATATATTTTTAAAATGCATTTTTACCACATTTTAATGGATGGTTTTTTTTAAACTAAATTTTGACACATTTATAATTTTTATTTGAAAAAAAAAACATAGTTTTTTAATTCATGATATCACATTTTACTTTAGGTGAATTTTATGTGTTTTTCTAAGAACTTTTATATTTTGATTAAGAGTAAATAATACTAAATTTTAATTGAAAAAAAACTTTTTCAGATAACATATTTATATAGTTAAATTATATTTTAAATTGGTTTAAAAGTATAATAAATTAAATTATACAAAAATAAATCCAATTTATGTAATTTTAATCAATTTCCACCTGAAATTTGATATAAAAATATTTCAAAATTTTAAACTTTTCATTTTAAAAACTTGTTGTCTCATCCCATCTACAGGATTAATTTTAAATTAATTTATGCCACTTATGTGATTGGAATTTGAAAAATGTATTCCATATTTGGAATCAGAATAAATTATATTTTATTTTAAGTTCAACTTAGTTTTTTACCAATAATATTATCAAAATCATTTAAAATTAATTATATTGATTAATGTAAAAATGAGTTTACTTAGGGATTAATCTTTAATGCTAAGGAAACAAATGACCTAGAAACATGTAAAAACCTATTTCTTTCCATTATTATACAATATACCAAATTTAATCTAATTTGGATAATTATTTTTGGAACATGATATGAGGGAGACCTCCTAATAATGTTTACATTTTAATATTTCAAAATTGTATCTCCTCCATTATAAAAAGGCACTCACCCCCTCAATTATTTACACATATAAATCCATTAGAGACCATCCAAACCCTACCCAAATAATATATAAAAACCCTTATAATCATCCTTTAATAATAAATTTGGGTTAAAATCAAACCAAGTAATTATTCGATGCAAAAAAAGAAGTTATTTGAAGAAGATGTAACATTGTTGAACATGCACTTTAATTTTTGTTCATTCTCCACCCATTACGTTATTATTATTACATGATTATATAATAACCTAAGTATCCTAAATATACTGATATTTTGTAATGTTATGGTTTTTACATACACCTACACACACTTCTATCAAATGGGTAATGAAATCACCGTTCAACGGTATGACGAACTACCACCTCGTGAAATGATGTCGTTCATTTTTCTTTTACCACCACTAATCCTTGGGAATTATGATGAACATAATATTTTTATATGTTATATATTATATTTATAATTTATTTATACTTTTTAAATTTTTTATATAACACATACCATCATTATTTCCATTTTGTGGGATTATGATAACATCATTTATGAATGTCTAGACTACCACCTCCTCAAAACAATGTGATATTATCACACTTTAAATTGAATTTATTAAAGATGGGTTTAATAAACATATATGAAATAAATGAAATAATTATGATATTAATGGAATAATTATATATAGGTTCATATAACATATAATTTTCTTCTTTCCTTTTCACACACTGAAAAAGTGATAACATAGATTGTGGATGTGTGAACTATCACCTCCTCAAAACGATGTGATTCTTCATTTTTAATCACCACATCACAATAATGATATATATATAAGTATATGTAATTAAATAATATGTTATTTATCATATAATGTTCATTTCTTAAAGATAAACATTACTTACCTTCTTTCCATAATGATCATTGAAAAATATGAACGTTACTCTTACATATGTATGACCTACCATCTCCATGATCGTAACATTGGTTTATTTTTCATAAAAATATTTACTATTGATTATAAAAGTATAGTATATGTAAAAAATTTATAATTATTTAATTTTTATTATTCTGGATATTTTTATTTAATGGCCCTATGGACTTAAGTCAACCTATCAAAGTCAGTTTTGACACATAAGCAGAATATGGTCAAAACATCTGACTTAAACATTATTGATAAAGTAATTATATATAACATATTTATTAGTTAGATAAATGTAATAATAAACACAGAAAATGTTCTAAAGAAATTAAATAATTAAATGATTTTATTTTTTAGGTAGATAGAGAACAAGCATCACAAATTGGACATAAGGTAAGGGATTTCTTAGTTCAATTTTAATTCATTGGGTTAAACTTATATGTCATTGGTTATGTTATTCCAAGGATATGTTGGAAATGAACTATAATTTTCTAATACAGTATTTCCACTTTAATTGTGTGCATTTAAAATTTTCACACATAATTATTTAATTTATTTATTCTCACTCCAATGATATAATCTTTGTAAGGTATTTTTATCTCACTTTTTACATCTGTGAGATTAATGGCATATTCACCACTTGATTATTTTTTGTGGGTATATACTACCCCTATTGATATATTATATCATGAATAATTTAATATTCCTTGTATTTAAATGTTTTATTTGATGATTATTATTTTGTGTTCTTCTGATTCATATGTTAGAACAATTGTAAAGGGTTTTGTCTCAATTTACATTCTATTGAGACTTATTTATCATTATGCTCCTAATTACTTTTATTTGGTGTATATAGCTCCCTATAACATGTTATTTCATTAATTTAATTAATCTCGTGATATTAAAAGTTTCAATTGATGTTATTATTTCATGAAACTCATGATTCATAAGTTACTCAAGTGGTAAAGGGATTTCAAGTCTCACTTCTATTTCTTTAAGACTTATGCCTTACTCCCAACTCGGTTATTTTGTATGGTGTATATACATCCTATTAATGTATTTTATGATTCTTATACTTAAATTTATTTTTATTTACATATCTATTTTATGATATATCCTTCTTGGAGTCTGTGGTTTCAAAGTTACTAAATTGGTAATGGTATTTTTATCATAATTTTCCTTCTTTTAGATGTTTGTTATGTTATAAACCTATCTTATTTTATGAGTTGTACATAATACTTCTTTGACATATTATATTCTGAATCTCCTTAATCAAATGATATTCTAGGATTCATTTTAATTTTATTCCTTCATGTGGATTATGATTCAAATATTTCAATGTGGTATGGGACACTTTGATTGTTTAAAAATTATTTTCAACAATAATTTTGTTAAAGATATTTTAATGGTATTTTCATTCTTCCACTTCAACAACCCTTGTTGTTACTTATCCTTCCCTAGGGATATTCTACAAGGATACCATCCTCATTCTTTCTATAGGTGTATTATTATTTCTTCAAATATATTTTAAAGAACTCGTTCCTCTTTAGGGGTTAACCATGTTTCAAAGAGATTATTATGGAACCCATTTCTTTTCCACGGGTTAATCATGTTTCAAAGAGATATTTTTGGAACCAAATTCTTTTATATGGGTAAAAAAAATTCAAATATATTTTTTGGGAACCTGTTTCTTTTCCATAGGTTAACAATGTTTCTAAGATATAGTTTTGGAACCCATTTCATTCCCATGGGTTGATCACATTTTATAGAGATGTTTTGGGAACCTATTTCTTTCCCATATAATAACCATGTTTCAAAGTGACTGTTATGAAACCCATTTCTTTTCCACTATTTAATCATTTTTCAAATAAATTTAAATGATTCTCATTTATTTTACAAGGTTTAATTAAATTTTAAAATGAATGATGGTTATTTCTATTATTTTTATTAATTTTGTGGTTCTTGGACATCTTACACAATGAGGCAGCATTGATATCACTATGTGAGACCATTATAGCTCTCTAATGTATTGGGTAATGATAATATTGGAAGTAATCCATATGGTTATTCCAATTTAAAGGGTTTTTAAAGGGTTTTATGAAATTGATGCTCTAAGTTACCAAAAAGAGTTTTAATTTATTTTTATAAGTTTATAATGTTTTCATGATTAATATTGATATCACATAGCTTGTGTTTTTTATTCTAATGTATTTTTCTTTTTGACATTTTTTATATTTGATGATCCAATTATTGATTTATATGATTTAAATTATGATTTTCTCATGCAATTTGATTATTTAATCATAAACCTATTCTCCTATTATGCTCATTAATGGCATTAAATTATTAATAACTATGTTTAACCTTACAAAGAATTTGACCTCACCATTCTTACATTTACTTTTCCTGGTTTTTTAAACAAATGAGGTCTAATGATTTATGTATATATGGTATTTCATATAAATGATGAATATGTATAAATCTCATAAAGAAAATATAGGTTTAGTGGGAGAAATTATCATTAAAAGTCATGTGAATTGTTTATGTATAAGTTTTTCCAAGTTCTCTAAAACTCTAAACCTAAAAGGTCCTCGATAATGTAAGTGATCCAGTTTTTCCTTTTTAGGTTGTAAGGATTTGAAGGATAAACTTAGTTCACAATTATAGGCATCATTTCTGGAATGTAATGTTATGGATTTTATCATCGGATCTAGGGGTATGGTTTCAAGGCGGTTATATAATGAACCATCCATAACCTATATTGTGTTTTACGGTTTTAAAATCAATTCTTAGTAAAAATGACTCACTTACAGATAAAAAAGGGTGTTTATTTAATGATATCAATTATTAAACTTTTAAAATAATGAAATCTGATTAAATTTTGAAGAAAAAATAGTGAAAAACCATGTGAATTCTTGTAGTTTTTATTACATTATCATATAGATTCCAAATCCTAAGTTTGGAGATTAATAAATTATTTTACTCTACTTTTCTATATAAACCCACACAACCTCCCATTCCCCTTCACTAAAAACCCCTCGATTATGAAATTACACTACCCTTCTATCTCTATAGTTCTCCCAAGGTTCCCCCAATCTCTTAATAAGATCATCCACGTATTTCAGAAAAATTCAATCAAGGTAAGGGATCATCACCTTCTTCTATTTATTCAAGAACCTTCTTCATAGTATGGAATTAATTTTCAAATTTTTCATATTATATTATGTTCTTACATACCCATCTTACTTTTCTTATGATTTATATTTTTTAAGAGACCCCTTTAACTCCCTTTAATGGATTATAAGAATATTTATATGATGTTGTTATATTGTTGAAATTGACTTGTGATTTTTCATGCCAAACAATTTTTAGTGGATATCCATCCCCATTTCCACTCAAAGTTACTCACCTGTATATACTTATCCTTCATTTATTGGTTAATTCCACATATATATCTCCCTCTCTTAATCATGTGAATAAAAATGATGAAATATATCCTTATTTTGTATGATCTATGTTCCAAACATATACATGTACATGATATGAAAGTGATGGGTGGGCCTAGATAATATAGTTATTTAATGCATTGTGTAACATTTTAATCTCATGATATGCCTTGTAAGGAACACTAGAGTATATCATAAGCACACTATGTTATGTTTTCTTAGTCTTAAGCCTTGAATTTTGTTTATAATTCCATGTTTTAACCTGTTTTCAAATTTTTATGTTGTATTTATGCTATCATGTTATATCATTCCCCTCTTTCAATATAATAATAATCTCCCCTCTTATGTTACCTTAATATGACTCTTGGAAAAAATGTACTAGTTTACCTTATGCAATTATTTTTTTATTCCCTTCTTGAGATATATAGCTCACCCCTTTCTTATTTTTGTTCCTAGGTTATCCTGTGAAGTTTTAAAATACTGATGGAATTTTAAGAGCATGTTAAGGAAGTTTTCAATAATGAATTTTTATTCCTCTTATAGGTTTTTATGTTATGTACCTAATTTCACAAATACACTAGGATTCACGATGTTTTGAGATTATATTACATCTACATTTATGTAATAAATCTTGAATTAATTTATATTAAAATATAGGTTGTCTTAACCACACATAAAGAGATAATTTTTTGTGTTATTTTATTCTCTTATCCCTTGATTTACCATATTTATCTTACTTTAGCCTTTATCATGATGACTAACGTTTACCTTACTATCTTAATTTTATGCCTAAATATTAAATTGAATTTATTACTAAATTTTTACATAATGATTCAAAATATAAAAATCATTAAACTCAATTCAATTTCTAATTTTGATGAAAATTAAATTTATTATAAGCACGTATAACACAAAAAGAACTTTTTTTAGAAAAATTAAATTTTAATAAAAATAAATTTCTAGTTATTCCTTACTAAAAAGTAATATTAAAATGATTCGTACTTTTTTTGAATATATATATATATATATAATTCATTTAGTTTAAATTCATAATTTAAATTTGATAAATTTATATTTTAAATAAAAATATATATAATATAAAATAAAATAATTTTTTTAACAAAATATTTTATTTTATCCATGAATAATTAAATTAGTACTCCTTATAATTTCTTAATTATTTGGAAGGTATTATTCGTTGATTTTAATGATCATTCCATGAATTTTATCAATACATTTTATTGATATCATTCCTTAAAACAAATAAATTTAACAAAAATACATAATTAATAAAAATAGTTCCTTTAAAATCAATGGTATTTCCCTAAGTGAATCAAAAGCATTTTAATTTTAAATAATAATTAATTTTTCCAATTATGTTTTATTTAACTATGTTGTATTTCATTTCATTTTTTATTGTAATAAATAATTATCCACTTGTTCAGTGTTACATGTAACACGAGTTATCAAACACAATATTTATTTAAGGTAAATTCATACGAAAATATCAAGGTGTTGCATTCCACCCCTTTAAATAAATTACATCCTCAAAATTTTAATTATCTCTCACTGATGAAAATAGTTGAGGGTTTCCAAAATATAGTCAAGATTCAAGATATAATTTATCATGTGATATCAACCTTGTTATATTAGGTAAGGCGAAAAAACTCAAATCACCCTCCCTAGAGTAGGCATAAAACCAATATTGATTTTATCCCCCTTCATTTCAGATAAATACCCCCTCCTTATTAGGTATTAAGACCCACATAATGGAAGTGATTCCTATAGGATTTTAATTTCCAACCATACATTGATGGATGATATGGGGATTACTTGAGATATTAAATTTGATTTACCTATCCCAAAAACTGACATAGGATCTATATAGATAGAACTGATCCATTCCAAAATTCATATAAGATTTAATTAAAAAATTAATAAAAATATTTATAGGAAGAAAATTTCCAAAAAAATCTAATTGGATAAGAGTTATATACTTGAGATGAAATCATCATACCATTGATATTTTTCACTAAAATTTAATATATAGACATCAAGGTTTTGATTTTATGATCTAAGGAAAATTTATAGATAAAATGGAGTGGGTATATCTAGGATTAAAAAATAAATTTTTAGTTGTATAGTGGATGATGAGTGTACCTTTCACCACTTAATTTTCATTACCCACTTTAGAAGTAGTGATTGCATAATCATTCCATTTATCCCTTGGATTATGAGATTGTTCGCATCATTTTTATTCAATAACCCTTGGTTTTTTCACTTATTGGAAAAATAACAACAAACCCTTTAAAATTAAGCATTATAGTGTGTGTGGTATATTATGTCAGGATTTCACTCCATCCAATTCATAGGTTTACTTATTCAAATATCATTGGCCTTTAAACCATGATGACCTTATCTTTTACACTTTAATATTTTAACAATTCCTTATATATGGTTACCCACTTGCTTCTTCAAAAACATTTGACATATAAAAAGCTTGATCATTTTCCCTCTATGTGTTTTATCATTTGAGTTTCAATGGTAGTATATTTTCCTCTTTATACCAATAAAATAATGAGAATTATTAGACTCTTCAATTCCTATTTTGACCATGAGACCATATAGAACAATTTATTCATAACTACCAAAGTCTCTTACAAACAATTCCCTTAAATAACTTGGTTTTCAGCCTAAAAATAAATGATATGTTTTCCTTTCAAGATCAATGATAAAACCATAAGTATATATTTGAATCCATATAAAGTTTTCTTCATAGTTACCAATGGATCCAATTTCATTTTACTTCATCTACAAGAATTCATTATCTATTTTAGTGTGAATATCCCTAGGAAAATATTTGTTTAAAAACAAATTCTTAAACTTCTCTCATTCCATCAAGTCAATTTATTACCAATCCCTTATATTTTCAATTAGAACCCACCAATGATCAACTTATCATTTAAAATGTTTAATAAGTAAAGAAATATTTTTATTATCCAATCATTGTATAATAGAAAATATATTTTCTATTGTATAAATACATTGACTAGAAATTATTGGATCATAATTACAATTTAAATAGGGTGGATTCTTTCATATGAATGAATTTGTGGATAGGTTTTCCCTTAATAGTGTGTTTGTGGTGCATAATTATTTTTATTATTATTCATATATTAAGAGAGATCAGTGAGAATAACCATGAAGTTTTTTACTAAATACTTCATTCCATCTACTTGATCCTTTAGGTAGTCATTACACTACCCACCAGATCAGAAGTAGTCATGAGGTGGATCCAACCAAACCAAGGATTGTAGGAGGGTTATGGAAGATATACCATTATCTTGTACATTATCACAATGGAACTAAAAGCTGATAGAAACCCCTATTGATGGATATGATACAAAACTATATAGTATATAGGGAGGATATATTAATCTATATTCAGGGTTCAATAAATAGTAAGGGCTCATTCCTCTAGGCCTCTAGGCCTTTTATTTCAGGATTTGTGCCTCTGGGCCTCCAAGTCAAGTAAGGGTTCCCTCTTAACCGAGTTAAAAAATGTGATTATCTTGAAATAAAAATAAAAAACCAAGTCCTTTAGTCCATTATATCCATTTAAATTACCATAACACTCATTTTTAACTCAATTCATCTAGGTTCAAAACTTTGAATAAAACCAAATAGGTAATGATAAAGAAAAATCAATCTTGGTATGTCTTTAATTATAAAATTTTCTCTAAAAAATACAACATTTTAGTTTCATCCTATATCACTTTTAGTTCACATGAATTGTTTTGAGTTCCATCATATTATGATTCACAACCTAAACCCCAATAATAACTAAACCCATCCTTATACTAACAAGTATTACCCAAAACCTCACTCCCAAATCTTGTTCAAAAATAAAAACTTGTTAAATAGTCTTTTATATCAAGTGATATGACCCAAGAATAATATATATATTTATATATATATATTACATCATTATACATGAATATTCCTCACATATCACATTAAATTACACCCTAAATCATATAGGTTTAGTGTCTTTAGAGATTAGTTACCTGGTCTTTTTATTTTAAAATCAATATTAAATATTTCTCATTAAATTCTTCACAAATGATATATTTCTTGATATATAATAGATAATATTCATATTAGAATTAAATATTTCCTAGAATTTTATGTTCTAGAGGGTATGGAATTTCCAACGGTTTCAGGCCAGTACATTGATGTATGGTACAACTTTCCGGCAGCGAGGAGTATAAGGAAGATGATCTTATTGTTTTTATTCTTAGTTGGGGATCTTCTGTGTTGTCTTAATGTTTTTTTGACATAATCATTTTTACCATGGTGGTTTTTTTTTAAGTCGTGAAGTCATGTATGGTTTCTCACTTTTTCCTCAAAAGTGTTTGAATAAAAAAAATTTAATTTTTAGTCAATTTCTATTGAGGATCATAAGTGATCAAAATATGAACATGTGGGTTTGATAACATAGTCATGGTATATAAATATACATTATGAAATTATACCCAATAAAACATTGATCAAAAATCATAAATCATGACATATGGCCATTTTCATAAAAATGAGTAATATGAGTCAATAATATATGAACATGACATAATCACAATTCATAACTCTATAATATTGAATGAAAAGGAGAATAGAACATGTGTTAAGGGTAAACCCCCAGACATTCATCACATGATGGACTAAAAAAATCACCTACCATAATATATTAAGCTTGGGCTAACCACCCACAAACTAATTTTGGGATTCCTTTAAAAACATTATCTACCACAACATTTTTTTCTTGATCTAACCACCTTTATACCACAACCTTATCTCATGAGATATAAAACAATAAACAATTCACTATAGGGATATATAATCCAGCATCCACCCATCACAAAATGAAAATCATACATATATGCACCATATGAACATGAAATAATTCATAATTACATTATTTCTTAACTAAACCCCAGAAATAACCATAGGATAAGAAAATAGATTGAATTTTTGACATAAATAACATAAGATACCCACAATTAGTAATTTAGACATGGAAAATATAAAATTTAAAGTGATATTAGAAAAGAAATTATTATCACTTAGTATTTATTAAAACAAAAAAATTTTAAAGTGAGAACCTTGGATGGATTTTTAAACCATTGGATTACATGAAAATTATTATCAAAGACATTCGGGTGCATTATATACACCATAAAAAAGAAACCAAATGGTAAATATTAATCATATATAAATCAAGGTAAATTGAGATAAGAAAACCCTTGCCTCAAACACTTTTTTGGTTAGATATTCCTAAACTGCAATGTCCTCATTTTTTCTATGTAATCCTTTGGAATATCTCTCTGAATATTTCTACAGCCAGGTGCTTAGATAAGGTGACAATTTGAGGCCTGATGTTCCCAGAATTAATATTTTTGAAATATATTAATATCACGCGTATATAGTTTTCTTGAAAAAGTGGAATAACTTTCGAATGGGGGGTCTAGATCAGATATATGAGTTTACCATTGATCTCATATCATGGGTTTTACCCTTTCTGTGACATAAACATTATCAATGTCAGCTGTTTGGTTAAATTTTAGTCATGAATGAATTAATAAAAAAAATTAATTCAATTATTTATTTTATTTTGTTGATGGAATGACCTCACCGTTGTTCTTAAAATATGTTTTTATAACCAATTTTTAGATATATCTTTATAAAAATTATAATTTGTAAGGATAACGTGGAGGACTGTTAGTGGGCATTGAGATCCTGGATCAATAGATCGAGATTTGACAATCGATGTGCTAAAGGAAATCAAGGATCACACCAATGACAATGAAATAGATTCATTCTTCATCAATGTTCGATCCTGATCAAGGTATGATGATTTATTTGTGTATTTATCCCCATTTTATTATACCATTATGAATAATAATCAATTAACTAACAGATTGATTAGTGGATTGATCATTTTCTAGGTATGGATTTATTTTTTGGGATTTATGGGTAATTAAAAAAAATCATTGATTTTTATACCTATTTGTTCATCTATCCAAAGATAACAGATCGAGGCTGAAACAAACAAAGGGTGAGGATTATTCCTCAATTTGTTGGTCTAGGGTTTCCTCTCCTTGTTCTACGTGTGATCGGCATTGGTAATTTCTTTTAGCCTATGATTCGATGAATACCCATTGAATGATCATTGAGCAATTTATGTTTGGTGAAATAGATCATTACTGCATGTTTAGGGTGGAGATTTAGTGACATCATTATAGTATAAGACTATGGTAGAAGATACACATTTGATTCAAGAGGTTTTCTTCCCAGTTGAGGCATGTAGTATAAATGAGGCGCGATGAAGGAATTTCCCAAGAGTTGGATACATCCATATTTCGACCAATTTTGGAGAGGGGTTCGGTCAATTCCAGATTTATGGTGTGTGGGATAATTCTTATTTTAATCAGTTCATATATATTCATGATCAAATACATGTAAATTCCTTCCATGGGTTCTATGAAAAAACCAACTGCATGACGTGTAGTTTTATGAACACACTTCGTGAAGTCCCTTTTTATGTGCTACTAGGGTTTCAGTGTTTATATAAGTATGAAATGTTGTGTGAAACATGTCATGCACCTTGTAAAAATTATCCAACCATCTCAACATGTATAGAGGAACATTTATAGGAGGCCATGAAGTGTCACACATCATGTTTACAAAGTCACACACTATAAAACCCATGGTGGATGGCTCGATGTGTACGTGGGAAGTAAACAGGAAGGCCGGAGTATATGGTTGGAGTCATGTTCTCATACATGGCCAAGTACGTGGACATGGTCCATTGTACACAATCATAGTTAGAATGGAACACCAAGTGGTGGTAAAACATCTCCTTGTTGTATACCCTTGGGAAACGCCGTGTATTGAGAAAATGTATGTTCCATGTGAGCATGAGAGATGGGAATTCCTAGTCCTAGTGATACATGTTGTGTACCCATAGGGATATGCCATAAAATTATTCAAGGAAATGTTAGATTATTCTATCATCTTTTCTTACCTTTATTTAGAGCTTTTTTGATCTTATTTGGTCTAGTATTAGTTAAGCCTCTTCCCTTGGTCCATCCCTATAAGGGTTCATTGTAGTATCCCAGTATCATCATATAGGGTGGACACTCTATAGTTTTAGGATGATATACATAGTGAGGTAAATTTCTCTTATTCTAGATTGAGTTATCATAGATCTCTTGGACAACTGACTCAGTGTCTTGGAGTATATATCCCTCAATAAGTCAAATATAAATCCTCATTTCCTTATTGTTTCTTTAGATGGGGTTGTTGGAATTTTTGGGACAAGTATTTACATGAGATATGATCCCCTATCTATGAGGTTGTTTCCCGTCGGGTATTTTGTCCCCCTAGTGATCCCTTAGTGTTGAAAACTTATCTAGGTTTCAAGATTTTATATTTCCGATGAGGTTTAGTCCAATTGAGTGTGCATCCCAGATGAATCATCTCAGTTTCCATTGTATTGAGACTTAATGAGCATAACCTCTAGGATGAGTGACATCAATGATGGTATATCTTGGGGAGTGTGTTCTCTCAAACAATAATTATATATAACCTTAGATAAGGAATCCTAGGTTTTATTTACAGTTGTAATCTTTACTAGAGACTATGTTACTACTGTGAGTATATCTGGATATTTTTTTGTATGTCTCAGATTAGGATTAACTTATCATATGATGAGATAACTAATATTTATTTTTTTTATTTTTTTATTTTGGGGTGTCCCACTGGGTAATGTCATAATCACCCTTGTATGATATCCCCCTACACATTACAAGTATTATACAAATGGAATAATTTTTGCAGACTCCTTGTTGGACTAGGATATAGTGGATCTAGTTTGGGCAAGACAGACCAAGGTGTATACCTGTGTTGTTTTTTATAGCAGTCCCCTCCATATGATTAGGTGGTACTTTACTTTCTAGTTTTGGTTGTTCTTGTTTTTTAACCATTTTTAGGCTTTGTAGTACCATATTTCGTGCTCTAATTGTAAGATAATATATATATGTATTCATTATAATCAGTTGTTTTTAGTTACAACATGGTATGGGCTTGGAAATGGGAATGTGTGTTTACAGGTACCTTAGCCTAATTCCTACCATGTGTGTGTTATATACCTTCTTGGTGATAATATCCATCCCCTATCCTATTATAGGTGGGATTAGTGTATTTTCATTTTGATCCACATTGGGTTGTGTCATGGTAAAATGGTGTCAGAGTGGGTATCTAGCTTGAAGTGTTATGACACTGCCTGGGTTTAAGATCATATTTTGGAATTTATTTTTTATAGTTATGAGGTTTGATTTGGGAATTAGGGGGAAAATGTTAAAGTGTTTTGAGATTGTATCTTATTCCAGGTTGTCTGTGTTGGTGTGGCAGCTGATGTATCCTTTCACTAGAACCTTGATAAAATGTTTGTTGAATCGGAATATGTAGGCATTGGGCATAGGGAAAACATTGTGGCATGTATCATATAAGAATGTTTTTTTGTTTCCATGTCCTTATTTATTAATCTCCCTAGATATACTCATTGACCATAGTACATCTTGATAATCTTCAGGATGCCTCTTTGGTGACAACTAATAGGGATATTGAGACGATGTCATGATTATGACCTGATGAGTGATGAGGTTTCAGTTTAAGGACCCACTCATGAGATTTTTTTTATAGGTGGGAACCAAGAAGTGTTACCCATTGTTAAAAAGCACATGGATCCTTTTGTGGATCAAGAAGATGATCATATGCAATTTTAGTAGTCAATAGCCCCAGAAGTACAGGATGATGGTACATGTTGGCTTGGAATTTTACATGAGTTCCAACCAAAGGGATAGCTGAGGTTCCACAATGAGACATATCCTCACGTGGTAGAGTTTTAAAATGAGATAGTGGTATAGGTTTATGGTGTGTGGGGATCCTAAAAAGTTGGGTGGTTGTTCTTGTAACTTGTTTTCTCCGTGGAGCAGCAGTTGGCACTAGTGGTACTGGAAAATGATATGCCTATGTTAAGTGTGCATTTCATTCTCTAGAGATAGAGATCACCCAGGTTACATGGTTGTCCAAACCCCATTCTTGGGTGGCGTAGGACTGGTTTGATCCTATAGTTTGAATGTACCACTTGGATGAGACCCCTTCATAATAGTGGTCCAGGTGTGGAGACTTCTCCAAAGTGACACGGGGCATCAATAGATCCCTTTTTTAGTGTTGAGTTTCTCTAGAAATGTGGTTGAGTTTGTTGACTCACTAAGGTATCAGAGATAAACTTTATTGTGTTAAAATGGTGGGTTAGTGAAAAAATGAGTTCCAAGAAATAGTAGATAGAAGTGTCTTTGAGAGGAGTTTGAGGTATGATGTGTGTCTTCACTATACCAGCTCTAGTTTTCACACAGATTGTTGAGCCACTTTCCCCTAAGTGTATCCCCTTTTCAAGACCTAGTAATACCAGTGGATCCCTTTTTTCTCGACCATTATGTTGGAGGATATTTTAGAGAAGATCAATGATTAAATTCTCCTACCAATAGTGTGACCGAACTCTAGGAGTAGATATAGAGCCTCACATGTAATCTCTTCATAGTGGATATAAGACTCTATGATGTTTTAATAAATATGGATTTTTTGTCTCCCATCCATGCTCAGATGTTTATACCAGTGAGAGTAGTAGTATTTATAGTTTTTTAGGATGGATATTTCCTCATTTTATATGGAATTATCATAGGTAATTCATGATGGTATCATGTACAGTATATTAGTACAAACTTCGAATTAGTTGGATAGTGACGCCATTGGAGCAGCAGATGTTATGATTTTTCAGTTTCTATGATGGCGGAGGAGTATGAGGAAATATTTATTAAATGTGTGTTGGGATTACCTCACCATTTATAGTTGGATTTCTTCATGGTATTTCACCAGGTATGAACTAATATATGTGCTCTCATATGGCATGACCCCATGCAGTTGTGAGAGATGTAGGTGTCGTCGGAGGAGTATGTAGACTAGGGTCATTATATACTCAGTGTGTTTTCCTAGGAATCCATGTGTTTTTTGACTATGAGATGGATGAGTTCTTGAGGTTTGTTATGAATTGTTGTCTCTTGGACTAGGCAACATGAGGGAAAGTATCCACTCTTAAAAATCGATGTCCTCTTTACCCAATTAGTGGAGGAAAAGTAGATCTCAGAGTTTGACCTTGGAATGGGTTATCACTAGCTCCAGGTTCAAGAGGTAGATGTATCGATCATGGATTCTTAGAGACATTGTGTTTTCTTTGAGTAATTGGTGATACCCTTTGGAGTGATGAGAGCTATATAAGAGTTCTCGATACTTATGATATATATCATTAACCTTTCCTAGAACATTTTGTGGTAGTCTTTTGTGTTGGTACCCTCATGCCCTAGACATCATAGTTGGAGCATGTAAGACTTGGAAAGACACTTATAGACACACTCATTTAGTTATAGTCATACAGAAACTCTCATGGAGTCAGTTCTAAAAATATTTCTTCATAGACATGGGAGTGAAAGTGGGACCTATATAGGTTGAGGCGACATGAGAAAGAGATACACAAAGGATGTGGTCATGGTAAAAGATGATCACAGCAAGGTTTTATGTCCAATATTGTCAGGAGAGTTGATACAGTATTCAACCTATTTGATGTTGAACTCATGCTGGTGAGGATGGTACATTATACCCCCATTCCATAGTTGTTACCCTTATCTTCTTCTAAGACCTAGGGAGGTATGACTTACGGATATATATTGTGATATGTTGTATGACTGGATATCTAATGAAAACATTTATAATGGAATTCCTTGAAGGAGGGAAACAAGTTATCATTTTCCATGGACATATGGTGATTATGGTCATGATGTGCGAAGTGGTGATAAGGATGTTGATTTCCCTTAGAATTAAATCTAATTGAGGTAAGCATATATTAGGATCTCCTGGAGTTTGTTGGGAATCCAAGGGAGTTACGTCAATTTTTCAAGTTAAACTTTTTTGTCTCCCTTATTTGTGGATGATAGACAATAGAGATTTGTGGAGAGTTTGAGACACTTGTACATGAAATAGGTAGTTCAACATTGTGTAATTCCCTAAAAATTAATTGCAGACAATGTTTCTTACTTCACAGAATAATTAGAGAGAGTATGTGGGAAGCCTTTGGAGAATCGGTTTCAGTTGAGCACGGTGTTTTACCCTAGTCTTCTTTCTAGGTAAAGTGGGCCATTCAGGCTCTTATGGGAAATCTTTGAGTTTTCATGTGGATTTTTAAGCCATGGATGGTAGGATCATTTACCATTAGTGTATTTTACATATACTGATGATTATAACTCCACCACTAGAGTATAACCTTTTTGAGGCATGTATGAGGCACCATGTAGGACACTGTTAAACTACTCAGTGCTAGTGGGTAAAAGCGCTTGGGTCCTAGTTTTCATGCTAGTGAAGGTTCTTTGGGGTACATTACATAAAGGGCGGGATGAGGGATGTTGGGAAAACATCAAGATCCCTCGGTAGACTAATGATGGAGGTATTTTGATATTTAGAGTTATGAAGACTTATCCAGGGTGTTAGGATATCTTTAGTGATCATATGAACCTTGTTTTATTACTTTCATGTCATGTTAGTGAGGTGGTTTTCCACTTAACCCCAAGGAAATAGTAGTTTTGGGTTTCTTTATATTCTCCATATGTCACAATTGAATAAGTACAAGAAAGAGTCATTGTAAGTTATTAACCTAAGTTAATTTGGAAATGGGACTAGAGTTTCATATCTCAAAGATCCAGTGATGTTGAGGATTGGTAGGGGAAATAACCTACATGGGAAATTATTTTCTTGGGGTGCATGTTTGTTACACATGGAACAGTTGGAAGTGATTGTGGTAGTAAGAGACCCATTTGAGATCTCAGTATCTCCACATTTTTCTCAATTTGTTATTTTTAGGGATGAAAATCCTTGAAGGAGGGAATAACAGAATGTGTTATTTTTTCATATAAGAATTTGGAATATTTATATAAATATTTACATATCCAAGAACAGATATAGGGTGATATTCTTAAGTTGTGTGTTCCAAGAATTAATTCCTTTCAAATATATTAAATATATCAATATCACGCATGTGTAGTTTTCTTAAAGAAGTGTGATAGCTCATGCACAGAGGCTCAAGTATGAAATTTGATGTCATCACAAATCTCATACCATGGTATTTAACTTAGGAATTACATAAACATTTTCGGTGTCAGGAATTGTTTTAAAGTGAGGCCACGACCGAATTAATAAAATAAATAAATTCAATTGTTTATTTAATTTCATTGATGCAGTGACTAACCATTCCTATTTAAGTATTGTGTTATACCCAATTTTCTTAGTTAGCCTCATAACCCTAATAATTGAAAATAATATCATAGAGGATAATTAGAGGAAATTGATATTTTGGATCGACAGATCGAGATTTATTGATCTGTGTGCCAAATGAAATCAAGGCTCTCACCAATAACAATTACATAGATTCATTATTCATCATTTATTGATCCAAATCAAGGTAGGATGTTTAATTTTTATATTTATCACCATTTTATTTTCCCGTAATGAATACAAATCAATATACTAAGGTATTGATTCTCAGATTGGTCGTTTTGCTGGTATGGGTTTATTTTGCATGATTTAGAGATAATTATTATTATTTTGTTCATTGATTTCTATAAATCTTCATTCATATTTCTTACAAAAATAGATCAAGTATAAAACATAAAAAAGGTGTTGTTCCTTACTTTTAATTTTATGGGTTTTTATCCACATTAAACAGGTGATCATATTTGGAAATTTATTTTGGACAACAATTTGATGAATACCCTATGAAAAATCATTTCCCATTCTGTATTTATCACAAAAGATCATTATTAATTGTTTGGGATGGATATTTGGTAACCCTATTATGGTATAATCCTACTACATCAGATCCACATATGGATCAAGACGTGTTCTTCCTGATTAGGGCATGAAACCCTGGCGAGGCCTGATAGCAGCAGTTCTTGAGCACCATATACAGCTATATTTTGGAAATCAACATTGAGGCAGTTTTGTCAACCCAATATCCACAGTGTGTACTGTGATTATCATTGTAATTAGTAGTTGTGGATTCCTGAAAAAAATTTCATGAATTCCTTATGTTGGTTCTTATAAAATTCCTACTAAATAGAGTATAGTCCTGTGAACACATATCATGTACTCCCTCTCTATGCAGTTCTAGGGTTTTAGTGTAGATATTAGGATGAGACATCGTGTGACATGTGTCACAGGCCAAGTTACCCTTATCCAACCAAATAAATGTTTATAGGGAGGACACACCCAGGATTCCATGCAATGCTACACTTTGTAGTACCATGTCCCATGCCATGAAGAAAATTGTGGATAGCTCAGCATTTACTTTGGAAGTACAAGGTTAGCATGGAGTACATGGGTGGAGCCATGTACTTATACATAGATAAGTACATGAACATTGTTAAATATACATGGTAATGAGAATAATGACAAGCCAAGTGGTGAGGAAACCTATATACACTCTGTACCCTTAGGACACACTTTATATTGAGAAGATGTAAATTTTGTGTGAGAGCACAACACGGTAGTTCCAATCTTCATGAGACACACTATGTACCCCCTGGGATATATTGTTTTATCCTTTTAGCATAGTTGGATTCCCACTTTTTCTTAGGTGATATTTTTTTTAGCTTATGTGATCATCCTTATTCCATTATTGGTTGAGTGTATACTATTAGTTAATTCCTAAAAAAATTCAGTGTAGGGTCATGTTCTCATCATAGAGGGATACCCATCTGTAGATTCATGATTATCTTTCTAGTGAGGAAAATTTCCCTTATTTCGATGGGAGTTGTCTCAAACTTACTGACTCATCATCTTGGATTATGTATCCCTTCAAGAGGCCCAAAACAATCCTCATCTCCTTCATGTTTTCTTAGATGGGTCTTTTAGAGGTGGCATGGCCAATTTTTACACAGGTGTCAATAACCTATCTAGGAGGATGTTTCTAGTACCGTCTGGTGTCCCCCTAGTGATCCCTGGGCATTTACTACCAATATTTGTATTAATATATGATCATTATGGTGACGTGTAATCCGATCTAGTGTGTATCTCATATATACCCTCTTAGTCCCCTCTGTATAGAGACCAAGAGAGCATGACCTCTAGGATGAGTGTTGTCAATGGTAGTATAACTCATGGAGTGTGTTCTCTTAGAAAATATTTCAATGGAACCTTTGATTAGGAATCCTAGGATGGATTTACGGTTGTGATCTTACCTTGATACGGTGTCCCTACTATGAGTATATCTAGATGTTTTATTGTATGTATCACTTTATGAATGAAATATCCTCTACTGAGGTAACTAATTTGGATGCTTTGGGTTTTTTTACTTTATGGCATCCTACTGAGTATTTTTATACTCACCCTTTCAGGGTCTCTTCCCACATATATATTTTATTATGTAGAAAAAAGTCCCTTTGCAGAGTCCATAGTATACTAGGAGTAGGTCGATCTATTTTGGGATAGATAGACCGACTCGTATACTAGTGTTTCATTTGAAAGAAGTCCCCCCCCCCAATGAGAAAATGGGACTTTACTTTCTAGTTTGGGTTGTTCTTTTATTTTTCACCTTTTTATTCTTTCCATTATTGTATTTTGTACTCTGATTATGGGATTATAGAAGTATGCATGCATTTTTATTATTTTTTTTCATTTAACATTGTATGCTCTTGGATATATGTGTGTGTGTGTGTGTGTGTATAGGTACCTTAGGATAATGCCTCCCATGTGTGTGTGATATTCCTTCAGAGTGATAGTAACTATATCATGGCCTATTGGATTCGATATTGGTTTAGTTTCATCTTGAGTCCCATTGGGTCGGTTTAGGAAATGAACATTATTGAAAACATAAATATCCTCTTAAATAACCTCTTGGAAATGAGCAATTTGGGACCTTTTCTTATAAATAGTGGTTCCCAGACCTTAGAGAAGATTATGTGAGAAATAATGTAGGTTGGACTTTAAAATAAATTCAAAGGAAATATTTCTGTTGATTTTGGTGGAGAATTCACCCTTTTTGGTTGAAAAAATATCTTATTTTTTATAAATACTCATTTCTTAATATAAACAGAATATCATATTTATGGAAAATAGATTAAAAATTAAAAATTATAGATGATAAGAAAAGGGGAGGTTGATAATGACCACATCCACCAATTTATAGATTTCTTTTAATATTTAGTTATCTTATCCTTTAATTTAACCTTTTATCTTGTTTTTTCATTTTCTGTGATGACTAATTTTAACCTTAGTAACTTATTTTAATTCGTAAAAAATAAATTGAACTTATTAAAAAATCGAGATATGATTACTCCAAGTATAAAAACCATTCTACATAATTCATTTTCTAAAAATGAAAAAAAAAGTATATAAGTATCAATAAATCAAAATAAATAATTTTTTAGATAATTTAAACCAAAAACAAATTTTTACCTATTCCTTACAAAATAATAATCTTTAAATGATTGGTAATTTGTTAAAATATATGTATATATATATAATAAATTTCATTAAAAATCCTGCTTTAAATATGAGAAATTTATCTTCTAAATAAAAACATGTATAATATATAATAAAACAATATTTTCTAACAAAAAGTTTGTATTTATCCATGAATAATAAAATTAGTACTCTTTATAGTTTCTTAATTATTTCTTGGTTATTATTATTTTATTTTAATAATCATTTATTGAATTTTTTCAACATATTTCATCGACAACATTCCTCAAAATTAATAAATTTATCAATAATATGTAATTCCCAAAAATAATTTCTTTAAAATCAGTGGTATTTTAAAAATTGAATTAGATCCATTTTAATTTTAAAAAATTGTTTATTTTAAAAATTATGTTTAATTTAACTATCTGATATAGTATTTTATTTTATATAGTAATAAGTCATTATTCATCAGTTCATTTTTGTGAATTACACAAGCATTCAAACATTGTATTTAAAGGTTGATATATTCAAAAATATTAGGGTGTCACATTCTACCCCTATTAAATAAATTGGATACTCACAATTTTAAATACCTCTAACTTATAAAAATAGTTAATGGTATCCACCAGATAAAGAAATACTTAATATATAATTTTAAATCAGATATAAACCTCACTATCTAAGATGAGACTATGAAACTTGTCTTTTCACTCATAATTGACATATCCTTAAAATTTAATTTATACCTAATAATTATCTCTAAATAGCACTTATGATTCGGTATTAATACCTATATAATAGAAATAATTCCCTTGGAGAGTTCATAGTCATTCTTATATCAATGAATGACCATGCGCTAATTTTGGATATTAAATGTGATTTCTATATCCTGGAAATTGATATAGGATCTTTATTGAGATATTCAACCCAGGAATAAAATCAAATTAAATTAAAATAAAGGAATAAAAAATATCATTTAAATAATAAAACTTCCATAATCTTTAAATATAGAAGTTTTGTAGACTAGGGATGCAATCATTGCGCCATTGGTAGTTTTCACCAGTAATTCAATATCTAGGCATGGAAGTGGGGATTTGATGATCTTATAAAAAACTTTCCAGATATGAAGTATTGCATAGATCCTGGATCAATTGATATATATTTATTACTAGAGTTTATAATTAGTATACACTACACCACTTTATTTTTGTGAACCACTTCTACATTTGTGATTGTATAGGTTTTCCCTTTCTCCTCTTTCTCAATATGTAACTAAATTTGGTTATCATAACTTACCCTTAGTTTAGAGAACTTATTGGAATAATTACCAAATTACTTTTAAATTAAATCATTAGTGTGTGTGCATGGTGCATTAGTCTATGCCTTCCCTATAACCATTTTAGTATTTAGCCTCTTCAAAATCATTTTATCATTCATGTTCTTTATGACCTTGTCTTATATACTGAAAGCATTTACCAATTCCTTAGAGACAATTCACATATGTTTCTTCCCCATTTTTTGACATGTTGGAAGTTGAATCTTTTCCCTCTCTGGTTTTCATCATTTTAGTTTCCAAGGAACTCTATATTTCAATTCGAATTAACAAAAACATGATAAAAATGTGATTCTCCAATTTCCATTTCCACCTTGAGAGCACATCAAAAAATTTCTTCATAACTTCAAATATACCTTATAACCACTTATTTACAAAGACTTGGTTTTAACCCACTGAAAAAATGATAAATTTTCCTTTTAGGGTTAATGATAAAATAAGAAGTATATATTAGAAGTCATGTAAACTTTTCATAATAGATACCAATGGATTCATAATCCTTTTGTTTTAGATCCAAGAATTACCTCTTTATTTTAATGTGAATATTTGAAGGAATATAATTACAAAAAAATGTCTTCTAATAATTATATCATTCAATAAATCCAATTTATTAATTATTCATTGTATTATTAATAAGAATCCACTATTGAAAATTTTCACCTTTCAAATCATAAAAGGCTAAAAAACCTTTTTATGCTCTGAGAACTGGAGAATGAAAAACAATCTTGTATCTTTTATTGATCTATTTCTTGGAAATTATAGGATAAAAGTAACCACTAAAGGAGGGTAAAAATTTCTATATAAAGGAATAAATATTGAGTTATTTATTCCTTATAATGTTTGTGATTTTGATATGAATTGTATTGTCATTCATTTCTTAATAGAGTTGAGTGAGCATTACTATTAGATTTTTCACTCCAACTACTATTCCATTTACTTTCCCTTTGGAGTAATTATTTCACTTCCCTTAACACTCATTGTTAACTAGATTCTTAATAATTATAATCATATACGAAAACTAAAAAGTTTAGTTTAATTATCAAATTTTAACAATAAAAATATGTAATCATATAATAAGAAAAATAAATACTAAGATATTTTAAATTACGACATCATTATTTCAAAATATGATGTTGTAGGTCCATCCTACATCACTTTTGGTTCTTATGGTTTTTTCTGAGTTCCATATTATTAACCTTCTTGACCTTATCCCCAAAAATAACTAAAACTTGTATTGAGACAAACTGAGACAACCCAGACAACCGCTCCCAGTTTCGGAACCAAAATAAAAACCCATATATGATTTTATACAAAGTGAGATGATATAAATGTAACACACATACATTTTACATCATTATACATGAATATTCCTTTCATCTCACATTAAATTACCCCTAAAACTCATAGGTTTAGTATCTTTAGAGGTTATCCATATAAACTTCTTATTTTATAAAATTTCTGAAACATTCCCTAAAAAATCACCACAGGTGATGTCCTTATTAAAATATTATACATAATAATCTTATCCATTACCTATAGAGTAGAAATATAAGAAAATTGTGAGCTATAATTCTCATGAAGGGAAACCATAATTGATAACCATCAAGGATTATTAGTGAGAATAACATGAACATGTGTTTATGATAACTTAGCAAAGGCACACGGATATGACATTAAGAAATCATACCAAATAGAACATTGATCATAAATCATGACATAAGTATTTTTTCATAAAACATGAGTAATGTGAGTCAATAATATGTAAAAATGTCATAGGAATAATGAATAACATAATAATATAGAATGAATATGATCATAGAACATGTTTCATGGGTAACTATTAATAAATTGATCACATAAAAGGCTAGGTTAATAATATGACCATAATATAGTAATCTTGGGATATCCACACATTTAACACCTTGACTCTAGTAACCCTGATCTGGTAGTTACTTCACTAAATTGGCACAAAATAAAATGAATTTCATCCCAAATTATCGAATAGTTTAGTAGTCATGGGAGACTAGATATAAATATGATCCCCATATTACATCTAGAAACATGAAATACAACTTAAAATTTATAGCAAGGATAACATTATTTCTTCTAGTAAACCCATGATGTCATTTATAGACTCCTTCTTAGTATCTAGGGGAAAGAAAAATAATAACAAATGTTGATACCATATGCTTAGTATAGAAAATATTATAATAGAATATATCATAGAATAAATAAACCATGAATAATATGATAGAGATAAACAATAATAAAATACACTATATAAAAAATATCATAAAATGGGGTTAAATTCAAGGATAACACAATAACGAAAAAATAAAAAGGATAATAAAAACTAGTTTCATAATAATAGAATACAAAATTTTAGATGTCATAATCTTACTTTCAAGGCCTTGTGCCAGGAAATCATACATAAATAGGAAAGTTATATGCCAAATACCCAAAATAATTTGCCTCATGAGACATAATTATGAATTGAAGGGAAATAATAAACCCTATCATCACATATTAATTCTAATACATTCATCATATAAAAAATGAATAATAATTAAATATATAATCAATGTAAACATTCATATTGAAAAACTAGTATATAAAATGTTAATATTTTCCCCAGTAAATAAATAGAATAATATTATCATAAGTCATATAGTGTGATATGGTGGTGGTATCAATATATTATATTCCTATTAAATCATAAGATCCATCAAAGGATTTTGAAAAATATAAAAACACTATAAACATATTACCAAAATATTTCTTGAGGAAAATACACTTTTCATTTTGAAATCAATTATATTAAAATATAAAAATTTATAGAATATTAGAAAAATAATTTTCTTTTAAAATAGCCATGGAAACTTATAAATTAATCCTAACATAAAATAATAGTCATGATGATGGGAAAATTTATTTGGGTGGTAAGCGTTAAAACAAATATTTTGTTCACACCTTTGGTAAAAAGTGCCTTGTTCGGAAAACAATAAGAAGATTAATTTTAAAACATTTTATATAAAGTAAAACAAGGGTAAAAATTAATTTAATAAATAATTTTAGAATCGAAAAAACATTATTTAAATCATTTTAAAGAAAATATTAATATTGAAGAATAATTTTTTTGACCTAATTGAAAAATAAAGATGATTTTCCTTTAAAAAATAATTTTGGTATTTTCGAGTGCCAAAGAAGGTAAAAATTAATCTAATAATTTAAAACCCTTGAAATAAACATATGAGAAGAAAACATATTGGTTTTAAGATATAAATATCATATAATTATACAAACTAAAACTTACACATAAATTATCTGGAATAAGGATAAGATTATGAATTAAACCCTTAACTTGGGTCTGACCTGCTTCGTAAGCGATTTTAAACTCCAATATTATAAATTTAAATTGATAATAATTCTATAAAAAATATACATAATTATAATATCATATATGATTCACTTATAACATTTATACATTCATCTATTAATAATTACTTATTAGAAGTGTCATTTCTGAGTGTTAATTTGTTTCCTTCTCATGTAAGTTTCGATCCGATAGTTTTAGTCCTTATATATTTAAAATTGTATAATCATCAAAAAAATATTAATAACAATATAAATATCATATATATTAATTATATAAATATTTATTATCATTATTTAATGGTGTAAATGAAAACTGGATCATATTGATTTGTATAGTTGGTAGTCCACACGTATGCACGAGTGACGTTATTATTTTTTAACTGGTGGAAGGAAAATAAGTTAATTGATATAGTATATTTATAGAATAATTATTACTATATAAATATAATATATAAACATTATATTAATCATAATATAAATCCATGAATGGTTTTCATGAAAAAGGAAATACATCGCTTCGTGAGCTGGTAGTCCGCTCCTATAGACGAAATATACTTTCATTTCAAATTTGATGGAGAAGGAGATGAATAAAGGTTAAACCATTAAAATAATAAAATTTTAGTATATTGAAGATAATTATTTTATTATTTCATTGTGGTTATCATATAATTTAAGGAGGTATAATAATAAATAAAATGAAAAACACTCGGTGAAGAGCTACACCTCTTCTTTGGAAAACCTCATCTAGCTTATACCTTATTCCATATGAGGATTTTATTTTGATCAAACAAAGATATCTAAATATTTTTAAGGTATGTTAAAATATTATTTTGGTATGAATTTTATAATATATTAATCTCTTTATATGTGGATAAGAGATCAGGGGTGGGGTCCTTTTATAATAATGGGAGAGGACAAACTTGGAATTTCTAAAAAGATTAGAATATATTAATGTACTAATCAATCGAAATAGATAAAAAAATTAATAATATTCAAATATGAGTTATAATTGGGTTTATATATTACTATAAAATAGGATTTAGACAAGTTTTTCAATCGTTTTAACCCTTATCATTTTAGTTTTAATTCATTTTATTTGTTTCAACTCTTACTATGGAAACTCCCTTTTTACAAAAGTTACTATAAATAATGACCAAAAATGAAAGTGGAAAAAACAAAAAAAAGTTCAATTATGATTCAAAATATGGATTAAATTTTATAAAATTTAATTTTTATAGGTGTAAGAAATTAATTTAAAAAACAAGCTCGTAAAATCTGTTGAAAAATGGTTTTCAAAAAAACATGTATTTCTAAGAAAAACAAATTTACTAAAAATAAAGTATAGTGTTTATTACAATATAATAAATTAGATTATTTTACATAAAATGATAAATTATTTTATTTAAAACAAAACCAAAATTTAAAGTAACCTTATAAATACTTTATTAATTTATAATAAATAGAAACAAATTTTATTTTGAACAAAAACATTACTGAGATTTCTAAAATGTTAAGAATGTATGTTTAAGTTAAACATTTTATTTTTATATGATTTATATTCATTATTAAATATATATTGGGTTTAAAAAAATTCTATAAATATTAAACTTATTATTATATCATTGTAATTTCATAAAAGTTGCAATTCTATAAAAATTGGTATTTTTCACTATTCACCTAAAAAACAACTATTTATAAAAATATCAGAAAATTATCATAAACTCATTTTTACATGATAAATTTAAAAAAAAATTATTATTCAAATTAAACTTAAAAATTTTCATAATTTATGTTTTAATCAAATTCTTCAATAAGGCTAAGTGTATTAACCAAATGATTCTTTAGGAAGAAAAACTTACTATAATTGAATCTCGGGAGTTGAATTCATCCCCCCTTAAAAATTTTCATCCTTAGGTTTTCTAAAACGTCACATATTTAAAAAAATTGAGAAGTTAGTCGTAATTACTTTATTATCCTCCCATGTTGTCTCTTTCATTTTATGATTTCTCCAAATTACCATCACCCACCAAGTTGTCTAATTTTGTAACACTTGTTACCTAGTGTTGAGAATCTAGATAGTGTCACACCCGGTTTTTCATGTCTTTGTTTTGATCTAGTTCATTGGAAATCCTAATCCTTTTAATGGGTCTTGGGTGAGATTAATTTTGAGTTTTGAAGTTTCATCTATATCAAATCATCCATCTAAGTTTGCCTCAATTCTTTTTTTTTTTTGAGTTTTTTTAGAAAGGGTGGTTACTTCATGATTTGGGACAAACCGTGAGCCCATTTCCTGATTTTGAAACATATTTTGTTTCTTTTATAACATATTAATTTTTTATCATTTATGACTCATTACACTTCCTATTTTCCTACCTGTAGATATTCAATCATACCTATCATTTTGGAGCCATTAAGTATTAATAAGCATGGTGAATTTCGGTTACTAATTTTGGTATTGGGCCAGCCTGTGGGCCCATTTCCAATTTTAAAAATATAATTTATTTCTTTTATATCTTTTTCATTTTTTATATTTTTTGTGATTACCCCTCTCATTAGAAGACCAAATACCAATCATCACCCCCCTTATCGAGTTTACCTCTTTTGAGCTCATTGGAATCGAATAATAGGGCGAAAGTTCTCAGGCTTCCTCAAAACATCCAGAATTAAGAAGGTAAATTTTTTCATCCATAAATAATTCAATGCGTACTATTATTTCCAAAAACAATTACCTTATTTTTCCATACCTTAGTAACCTCTCCAAGAAGTAACAATCCATTATCTTTTCTCTAAGGGTGCATATATAATGGAAGATGACGAGTTTTCTAGGTGGTAAGGTGAGATTCCTTCTCCTTTCTTCTACCTCTTCCTCCTCCTTTCATTATATCTTGGTTTTATATTATCCCCTAGTCATTTTAGACCTATTTTTTTATTATACCATGATTTTTTATTTTTGTTTTGTTCATTTGTGGCTGGTCGTCATAGTTTTAGGGTTTATAAACCCTCAGACGGTGATATTGGGTGTGTGTTTCCATTGCCCCAAGGATTTGAGGTAGGATTTCCATTGTATATGCCTTTATCATTTAAGTTTCATCATTTTATTGTTTTTAACATTTGATATATATGTTTATTATTGTTTTTCATTCATTTGATAATTTTCTTGGTATAAAAAATGGTTGTTTAATCCTTGTTTTGTGAAAGGTAGAGTTATTTTGTCATAAAAGTGCACACCAAGTGTTTGTTTAAATGTTCTGATATCTTTTAGAACTATTTTTTGAGGTTAAAAACATTTTTTATTATATTTTAAACATTTTACGGTATATCTAATAAAATATGTATTTAAATTGGTTTTTTATTCCTTTTCAAGTTCTTAAAATAAATTTTTTTGTTTAAAAAGGGCATGTCATGTGTTCGGTAAATTGTCCTCTTGGATTTTCATGGTGATGTGTGATTTAAAAATTATTTGTTTGGATTTATAAATTAATTGGAAGAATTATAAATGTTATTTTTTGGTCCTTAGTTTACTTTCCAATTTTCATTTGGTTTTACAAAAAAAATGGGTTTTGGTTTACAACATGTTTTGGCCCGAGTTGTTGGAAAATGGCCCATTTCACATCCTTATGAAAATGTTTGTGTTTTGAATATGTAACCTGAGTATTTTAAGGGATTTAAGAATGTATTTTTATTCTGTAAATGGTGTGTATACACCACCTTAATAAAATTAAATGCATACCTTGGTCAAATGTTAGTTTTGAGAAAGGCTTAAAGGCCCATTTGGCATTTTTTTGTAAAAATGGTTTCCATATGTGTCTCATGTTATATCTTTTTGGGACTTTTTATGGTCCATGAAAGTGATTTATTAAGTGGTTTTGGGGCTTCCAAATCTCTTTTTTCATGTTATTGATGGCTTTATGTCCTTAAAAGATCATTTTTTATTGGATTTAATGTGCAAGGCCTTGTTATACTCCTTGAAATTATTTTACGAAACTTTTTAGTGGTTTATTGAATTGTGAAAAAAAAATTGAATAATGTTTGTGGTATATTTGTGTGTTTATGGTTTGGTAATTTAATTTTTATGTGAAAATTGTATTTGATAATATGTGTAACTTTCACTAGTGCAGAAAACGTTTTTTACGTCACCATTTTTTACGTCGGTTATATAAAACCGACGTCATAATATGTAAAACGAGGTTTTTTACGTCGGTTATTTATTAACCGACGTAAATATTTGTATTCGGTACACCTTTAACGTCGGTTATAATAATAACCGACGTTATTAATCGCGCGGCTTCATTTTTTACGTCGATTATAACAATAACCGACGTAAAAAACGCGGTTTCCGAAGGCCTTTTTACGTCGGTTATTGACTAACCGACGTAACAAACGCGGTTTTTGAAGGCTTTTTTACGTCGGTTATAAAATAACCGACGTAAAAAAAGAATCCGCAGATGTTTTTGACGTCGGTTATTTTATAACCGACGTAAAAAAACGCGGATTTTGAGCCCTTTATAACGTCGGTTATAAACTAACCGACGTAACAAATGAATCGGAGGAAGGTTTTTACGTCGGTTATTGAAATAACCGACGTTATAAATGTTTTTAAAACAATTATCACGTCGGTTATTGAATAACCGACGTGATAACTCATTTAAAAATTTACCCAGACCCGTGGATTGTCATTCGCGAGTTTACCTTCGACAGTCGCGACTCGTCTCTCTCGCGCGTAAACCCGAATCGGCTCGTCCATTTCGTTGGTTTAGATTCGTTTTGCGATCATCGTTTCTCGTATTTAATATCCTCGGATCAATCATCTAAACTCGCAGCACTCAGGTAATCCTCCCACTCGTTCGTTTTTTTTCGCGGATAGTATATATATGTGTGTTGTGATTTTTTTGTTGAAACTAGCTAAGATTCTTCGATTGCGAACCCTTTTAACTCGTTTTGGCACCATAATCTTATTTATCATCCCTAGATATATTTGTTCGACTTGCAATATTGAGTAATTTTATGATTTCACTAATTTTTCATCGTTTTCTATAAATCCCCGAGAGGGTTGGGGCGTGTCCATTTGGATGGGTTGCCCTTTTACAGTTGTTACTACTTTATTCACACACAACCATGGCATAGGTGCATGGATTTGGGGTCGGGGGGTGTCCAGGGGGGTTTACAATGGGGTGGGTGGGTGTGGGGGGCTGTCCAAGGGTGTGGGTGGGTGTTGGGGGGTGTCCAGGGGGTGTCCAAGGGGGTAGGGGGTGGGGGGTGGTGTTTAGGAGGGGTGGGGGGCTGTCCAGAGGGTTGGGGGGTGTCCAGGGGGGTGTCCAAGCAGGTCGGGGGTGGGGGGTTGTGTCCAGGAGGGGTGGGGGTGCTTTCTAGAGGGGTCGGGGGCTGTCCAGAGGGGTCGGGGGGTGTCCAGGGTGGTGTCCAAGGGGATGGGTGGGTGTGGGGGGCTGTCCAAGGGGGTGGCGGCCTGTCCAGAGGGGTCGGTGGGGTGTCCAGGGGGGTGTCCAAGGGGGTGGATGGGTGTGGGGGCTGTCCAAGTGGGTGGCGGCCTCTCCAGAGGGTATTTGGGGTTGTCTGGGTGGGTGGGGGGCTGTCCAGAGGGTTGGGGGATGTCCAGGGGGTGTCCAAGGGGGTAGGGGTGGGGGTGGTGTCCAGGAGGGGCGGGGGGCTGTCCAGGGGGGTTTACAAGGGGGTGGGTGGGTGTGGGGGGCTGTCCAAGGGTGTGGGTGGGTGTTGGGGGTGTCCAGGGGGGTGTCCAAGGGGGTAGGGGGTGGGTGGTGGTGTTTAGGAGGGGTGGGGGGCTGTCCAGAGGGTTGGGGGGTGTCCAGGGGGGTGTCCAAGCAGGTCGGGGGTGGGGGGTTGTGTCCAGGAGGGGTGGGGGTGCTTTCTAGAGGGGTCGGGGGCTGTCCAGAGGGGTCGGGGGGTGTCCAGGGTGGTGTCCAAGGGGATGGGTGGGTGTGGGGGGCTGTCCAAGGGGGTGGCGGCCTATCCAGAGGGGTCGGTGGGGTGTCCAGGGGGTGTCCAAGGGGGTGGATGGGTGTGGGGGGCTGTCCAAGTGGGTTGCGGCCTCTCCAGAGGGTATTTGGGGTTGTCCGGGTGGGTGGGGGGGCTGTCCAGAGGGTTGGGGGATGTCCAGGGGTGTCCAAGGGGGTAGGGGGTGGGGGGTGGTGTCCAGGAGGGGCGGGGGGCTGTCCAGGGGGGTTACAAGGGGGTGGGTGGGTGTGGGGGGCTGTCCAAGGGTGTGGGTGGGTGTTGGGGGGGTGTCCAGGGGGGTGTCCAAGGGGGTAGGGGGTGGGTGGTGGTGTTTAGGAGGGGTGGGGGGGCTGTCCAGAGGGTTGGGGGTGTCCAGGGGGGTGTCCAAGCAGGTCGGGGGTGGGGGGTTGTGTCCAGGAGGGGTGGGGGTGCTTTCTAGAGGGGTCGGGGGCTACCTAGAGGGGTCGGGGGGTGTCCAGGGTGGTGTCCAAGGGGATGGGTGGGTGTGGGGGGCTGTCCAAGGGGGTGGCGGCCTGTCCAGAGGGGTCGGTGGGGTGTCCAGGGGGGTGTCCAAGGGGGTGGATGTGTGTGGGGGGCTGTCCAAGGGGGTGGATGGGTGTGGGGGGCTGTCCAAGTGGGTGGCGGCCTCTCCAGAGGGTATTTGGGGTTGTCCGGGTGGGTGGGGGGGCTGCCCAGAGGGTTGGGGGATGTCCAGGGGGGTGTCCAAGGGGGTAGGGGGTGGGGGGTGGTGTCCAGGAGGGGTGGGGGGCTGTCCAGAGGGGTCGGGGGGTGTCCAGGGGGGTTTACACATCGATTTGTTTTATATTTCAAAATTGTTTACATTCAAATTATGATTTTTTTTCATATAAAAATATATTTGTCTTATCTAAAAAATATATATATTTTTGCTATTTGTTATAGGTAATAATGAGTCGAAGTTGGATTACGGCACATCGAATGAGTAATGAATATGAGGAAGGTGTTGATGCCTTTTTGGAATTTGCTAAACGAAATGTTCCAAGTAGTGACATTTTTTTCTGTCCATGCCTGAAATGTCTGAATATGAAGAAGATGAAAAGTAGAGAGATAAAAGATCATCTGATTTGTCATGGTTTCAATCCGAGTTACAACCCTTGGATTTGGCATGGCGAAACTGGACAGAATGTCACTGATGATAATGAATCGCAAGATGGTAACTCCGATGGAATTGAAGAAATGATTCGCGATATTGTAGCAGAACAAATTGAGATAGAACCGACAGTTGCACGTCTATATGGTGATGCCGAAAAACCATTATATCCTGGTTGTACAGATTTTACGGTTTTGTCGGCGGTGTTAAGATTGATTAACCTGAAGGCGAAACATGGATGGAGTGACAGAAGTTTTACAGAGCTGCTACAATTGATGAAAGACATTCTTCCAAAAGATAACGATCTTCCAGATTCACATTATAAGGCCAAAAAAATATTATGCCCGATGGGATTGGGATACAGGAAAATACATGCCTGTCCGAATGACTACATTATATATAGGAAGGAATATGAATTTCTGAAAGAGTGTCCTAAATGTGGGACATCACGGTATAAGTTGAAAGAAAAATCACAAGCTGATGTAGAGATTACAAAGCTCCCTTCAAAGGTATTTTGGTATCTTCCTATAATTCCTCGTTTCAAACGTTTATTTGCTAATTCACATGATGCAAAAAGGTTAAGATGGCATGCTGATGAGCGGGTATGTGATGGAAAAATACGTCATCCAGCTGATTGTCCACAATGGAAGAAAATTGATGCCCAGTACCCTACATTTGGAAATGAAATTAGAAATCTGAGACTAGGATTGTGCACAGATGGAATGAATCCATACCGAACCCTCAGTAGCACACATAGTTCGTGGCCTGTTTTATTGGTAATTTACAACCTCTCTCCTGAAGTTTGTATGAAGCGCAAATATGTCATGTTGAGTATCATGATCTCTGGTCCAAAGCAACCCGGAAATGATATTGATGTATACTTTTCACCGCTGATTGATGATTTGAAACTGTTATGGGCTGATGGTATTAGGGTGTATGATTCTTATAAAATGGAATATTTTCAACTGCATGCAATGCTTCTATTCACTATAAATGACTTCCCAGTATATGGAAATTTGTCTGGATACAGTGTTAAAGGGCATAAAGCATGTCCAATTTGCGAACAACAGACGTCATATTGTCAATTGCATCATGGGAGGAAAACAGTGTACATGGGTCATCGAAAGTTTTTGCCTATGGATCACCCTTATAGAAGACTAAAAAAGGCATTCAATGGCTCACAAGAATTTGATACTTCTCCTCAACCTTTATCCCCAGAATTGTATTTTGAGAGGGTGAAAAACCTTGATGTGACATTGGGAAAGACACAGAAATCTGGTAATGATAGACATATTTGGAAGAAAAGGTCAATATTTTTTGAGCTACCATATTGGAGGTATCATGAAGTCAAACATAATATTGATGTCATGCACGTGGAGAAGAATATCTGTGATTCTTTGATCGGAACATTGCTAGATATTAAAGGAAAGACAAAAGATGGGTTGAATGCAAGGTTAGACCTACTGTCAATGGGAATACGTTTGGAGTTAGCTCCCACTCCTAAAGGAAGATGAACATTTCTTCCCCCGGCTTGTCATACATTATCGAAGAGGGAGAAAAGTAGCTTCTGTCAGTGTCTTCATGATATCAAAGTGCCTCAAGGTTATTCTTCAAATGTAAAAAATTTTGTCTCATTGAAAGACTTGAAGTTGATAGGTATGAAATCACATGATTGTCATGTCATGATGCAACAAATTCTACCAATTGCACTGCGTGGAATATTGCCCATCCGTGTCAGAAAGACTATAATGAGGTTGTGTTATTTTTTCAATTCAATTTGCAACAAGGCGATTGATGTGAATGCTTTGAACATTTTGGAAAAGGATGCAATTTTTATACTTTTTCATTTGGAAATGTATTTTCCTCCAACTTTTTTTGATATGATGGTGCATTTAATGATTCATCTGGTTCGAGAAATAAGACTTTGTGGACCTGTATATCTTCGTTGGATGTATCCTTTTGAAAGGTATATGAAAATATTAAAGGGATATGTTAAAAATCCATATCGACCTGAAGCCTCCATTATTGAAAAGTATATTTCTGAGGAGGTAGCAGAGTTTTGTACGAGCTACTTGGCTACGGCGCAACACATAGGTTTGCCTCCATCTCGCCATGAACGGGTTAATAATGAGGGAAAGGGGATTCGTGGCTTGAAAGTCAAATCACTGTCAGCTAAACATATGAAGAAGTTAGAATCATACATCTTGAATAACATAGCTGATGTTCAACCGTATATCACATTGCATATTAATGAGTTGAAACAATGTCATCCAAAGAAGAAAGAAATGTGGATTTTGAATGAGCACAACAAAACTTTTTTGCCATGGTTTAAAAAGACCTTGCTTGGTAGATCAGATGTATCAGAGACATTAAAATGGATAGTGGGTGGTCCATCTTTAAATGTGATAACATGGTCCGCTTATGACATTAATGGCTATAAATTTCATACGAAAGCTCAGGACAACAGAAGTGCAGTTCAGAATAGTGGTGTATTGGTGTTTGCAGAAGCAATGCATTTTTCGAGTGCTAAGGACAGAAACCCAATTTCGGCATCAACTGCATATTATGGAGTGATTGAAGACATATGGGAGGCTGATTACTTTAAAATTAAAGTTCCCATTTTTAACTGTAAATGGTTTATCGGTAACAACAGTGTCAGACACGATGAATTTGGAATGACACTTGTTAATCTGAATAGATTGGAAGACACAGCTGATTCTTTTATAATGGCAACACATGCCAAACAAATTTTCTATGTAGTAGATCAGTCAGATATGCAGTGGGCTGTTGTTTTACAAGGGAAAAAACAATATGTTGGTGAGGATGAATTTGATGAAGATGCTGATTTATGTGAGATCCCTACTTCCATGGAAAGATTAACAGAACATAATGATGAGTATGTTGAAGACATGGTTTGTGCCATAAGGAACGATCATGACGAAGGAATTTGGGAAAACAATCCAACTGTACATTAGTAAAATTACAGGTAACACAAGTTTATTTCTTGTTTACATTTAGTTTTTTCATATAATGTTAGATACTGTAAATTTTTTACTTATTAAAACATGTATCAAACCAAAACGATAAAACAATAAAAACCGTAAAGAGGAGAAGTCCTGGGCGCACCGGCTGGCCGGTGGTGGATCACCTGTTGGCCGGTGGTCCAGAACAAAGCTCTGTCTGGTCCACCGGCCGGCCGGTGGTGATCCAGCGGCCGGCCGGTGGTCCAGACAGAGAGCCTTCCTCTGTCTGGACCACCGGCCGGCCGCTGGATCACCACTGGCCGGCCGGTGGACCAGACAGAGAGCCTCCCTCTCTGTCTGGATCACCGGCGGTCGGCCGGTGTTGAGCCAGCGGCCGGCCGGTGGTCCAGACAGGAAGGCTCTCTGTCTGGACCACCGGCCGGCCGCTGGATCACCACCGGCCGGCCGGTGGACCAGACAGAGAGCCTTCCTCTCTGTCTGGATCACCAGCGGCTGGCCGGTGCTGAGCCAGCGGCCGGCCGGTGGTCCAGACAGAGAGGAAGGCTCTCTGTCTGGTCCACCGGCCGGCCGGTGGTGATCCAGCGGCCGGCCGGTGGTCCAGACAGAGGAAGGCTGTCTGGTCCACCGGCCGGCCGGTGGTGAGCCAGCGGCCGGCCGGTGGCACCAGGCAGTGGGCAAGTCTACTGCCTGGGTCCTCCGGCTGGCCGGTGTGCTCACACCGGCTGACCGGTGGACTCAGTGAGTCCACGTTTCAGCTTTCTTGGGCCAACACTTTGGCAACCTTTTGCCTGTGTTTACCATGTTTATCATTGTTTAACATGCTTACCATATTACCAATGTTTACTATTATGTAATTTATTACACTTTTCTATTTGTGAACTAATGTTTGTTTTTTTGATTTGAAGGAAAATGACAGATCAATCAGTTGATCAGCCACATGATTCTGGAGATGAGCATATTGGTCATACATCTGGGGAGGAACATTCACATGCTCCTATTACGAAAAAGAGTTCAAAGGTTGGTAAGCGTGGGTGCACACGTTTACCAAAATTTTCACTTTCCCGTACGAAGGAGGAGAGGATAGTCGTGGAGTTTGATGATGATGATCTTCCTAGAGGTCCAAATGCTAAAGATTTTAAGGGTTTTGTAGCAACTCAGGATAAGAGCAAAGTAAGCATTCTCTATGATGATTGGAGAAGTGTGGATAAGGCGATAATTTCTCAGCTGTGGGAGACCATTTTGGTAAGATCTTTTGCTATTGTTTGACTGTTCTTTAAATGTTTCTAGTATATATAATATTTTTAACCTCTTTTTTATCAGATGACATTTGATATTCCTGACACTGGAGGAGTCAGGAAGAAATGCTTATCGTTGGCTGCTAGGAGATGGAGGGATTTCAAATCAACCCTCTCATCTGATTTCATTTATGGTCATAGGAGTCGTGAGAATCCATGTCGTATATATCCTTTTATAGATGAAGACACATGGAGACAATTTTTTGAAAGTAGAAGAAAAGAATCATTTTTGGTAAGGGCAATGTAAACTTTTATAAGCTTTCTTATATAAATGATCTTATTATTGTTTTGTTAATGATTACTTATTCTTAATTTACAGCAAACAAGGAAAGCTCATCAAGAGATCCAATCTAAAAATGTATACCCTCATAGTTTATCTCGGGGAGGGTATGCATTATTGGAAGAACAAATGATGGCAGAAAAATTTCAACAACTAAGAGCTGAGTCTTCAAGCTCTGGAGAGGTGGCCCCTCCATCCCCTCCATCTAGACATGAGAAATGGAAAAGAGCTCGGAAGGGCAAAAAAGGACAATATCTTTCGGAAGAATCAAGACTCGTAGTTGAGAGGATTGTAAGATATCTATTTTATTTATTTAAGTTTACTATTTTCGTCATATATTTCCAATCATTATAGAAATGTTCAATTAATTATTACAGGACTCTCTTGAGGAGCAGAGTTCACAGGGGACATTTACACCATCTGGGAGGGAAGATATTTTATCTGTGGCATTGGGAAAGCCCGAACATCCTGGCCGTGTAAGAGGATATCCGGCAGGTGTATCGGTAAGAAAAGTGTTGCCACGTTCCTCAACTTCTAACGTTGAGGGAGTTTATAAAAAAAAATAGAATCCTTGGAGGCTGAAGTCCATAATATTAATGCGACAATGGAGGACAAGATTAGAGCATCGGTGCAGTTAATGTTTGCAGACTTGCAAAGACAATTTCAGGGTGCAGCTCCCACTCCACCTCTCCCAATAGCTCCCACTCCCCCACCTCAGCCTGCGGACCCCATTTTTGATCCTCCTCCTCCGCCGCAGCTACCTACTTATTGTGAGTTGTATGTTGATGATCCTCAACATCATATAGTTGCATATGGGATGGTATATTGTATAGGAGATACAGTTCATCATCAACAGTTAGAGGTAGAGAATCATAGGGTCACTGTACAGGATATTATAGATAGATCAGCTCGGATACCATTACCTACAGATGAGGTGACGACAGTTGGACATAGTATCGGCCATTTTTTACTTTGGCCATCCAGACTTCTTCGACTCATTACCATAGAGGTATGGATGTTATATCTTTTATTTTATATTTTTATTAATGTTTTATCATTTGAAAACTAATATATTTTTCAATTTATTTTTACAGGAATACTTCAAAGGTAAAGAAATACTGTATAGACAACAACAAAGACAGATAGCTATGACATCAGATGCAGATACTAGCAGTCTTGACAAATTGTCAAGATATTCAAATTTGTTGGCGGATCATTATGACTTTACAATGGAAGCTCATGTCTGTGGACGTGAACTATGTGTGGGGATTATGAAAACTGATATCATGGAGTTTGTCACTGGAGATAAGTTGGGCATCAACGTGGTGCAAATTTTTATCATGTAAGTCTTAACACCTTTTCCTTGCGTTATATTTATTATAAATGTATACTTATGTCTGCTTTGTATTAGGTATCTGTATAAAATTTGTGAGAGGAATGAGATGACAGATGTATATGGATTCGTGGATCCACAATTGATTTCCCCTGAAGCATGTGCATTGGATGAGGAACAAAGAATGCTTTATATTGCTGATAGATTTGAAAATAATGTAATCACACAGTGTTGGATGATGCCTTTTTGTGAGAGGTATGAAACACATCCCTCTCAAAGAGTTAATTATCTTTTAACATAAAAAACCACTAACGTTAAATTTCCTTTTATCAGGGATCATTGGATGTTAGGGGTTTTTTGCCCTAGGGAGAAAACACTTTATTGGATATGCTCTCTCCATGATGATGTGCGAGAAAGTTTTAAGAATATATTGGAAACGTAAGTTTCAATTTCACAATAGTTTTATATATTATAATGAATTTTAAATTTACCCCATTCGTATTATTTTCTAACAGGGCATGGGTCCACTTTCGAAAAAGCGCAAAGAAAAGGAATTTCAAGATCAAATATGTACATGCGAAGGTAAATATCCATTTATAATTTGTACATTTTGATTTATTACATAAAAATAATATATTGAATTTACACTCATTCAAACAGAAATGTCATGAGCAACAAGGCATCATCGAATGCGGATATTACATGTTAAGATTTATGTATGAAATAATAACAACTGGGACAGTTCTGAGTTTTGACCTGGTAAGATTTCCTCTTTCTCATAATATTTCAATTTGATTTATTCATTATACACGTTGACTACTATCCTTTTCCTTTGTAGCTTTTTGATGACCCTCAACCCTTTACTGCTGAAGATATCAAACACTTACAAGTGGAGTGGTCAAATTATTTTACAGGTTTGATTGACTTTTAGTTGTTTGTAATGTAAAATGTAATTTTGAATATTGTCAATGTAATTGTGTATTTCGTAGTCGTTTAGGTTGGATTTAGTTTTTTTTGAAGTTGACAGTGTAAGTTTTGAATGTTATATAAGTGAATGTTTAATTTTTCTCTACTACTTGTTTTGGTCTACTGTTGATGGTTTTTCTCGTCTGGATTTTGGTATGGGGGGAGAGGTTCCAAGGGGGTGGGTGGGTGTTTGGGGGGTGTCCAAGGGATATGGGAGGGGTGTCCAAGGTGTGTTTGGGGCTGTCCTAGGGGTCGGGGGGTGTAAATGAGGGTGGGGGGGTGTCCAAGGGGTGGGGGGTGTCCAAGGGATATGGGAGGGGTGTCCAAGGTGTGTTTGGGGCTGTCCAAGGAGTCGGTTGGGTGTAAATGAGGGTGGGGGTGTCCAAGTGGTGGGGGGGTGTCCAAGGGATATGGGAGGGGTGTTTGGGGCTGTCCAAGGGGATGGGGGGGTTTCCAAGGGGTAGGGGGGTTTCCAAGGGGTCGGGGGGTGTCCAGGGGGTGGGGGCTGTCCAAGGGGTGGGGGGGTGTCCAAGGGGTGGGGGGGTGTCCAAGGGATATGGGAGGGGTGTCCAAGGGGTGTTCGGGGGGTGTAAATGAGGGTGGGGGGGCTGTCGAAGGGGTGGGGGGTGTCCAAGGGGTGGGGGGTGTCCAAGGGATATGGGAGTGGTGTCCAAGGTGTCTGGGAGTTCTGTCCAAGGGGCCGGTTGGGTGTAAATGAGGGTGGGGGGGCTGTCCAAGGGGTGGGGGGGTGTCCAAGGGGTGGGGGGGGTGTCCAAGGGATATGGGAGTGGTGTCCAAAGTGTCTGGGAGTTCTGTCCAAGGGGCCGGTTGGGTGTAAATGAGGGTGGGGGGCTGTCCAAGGGGTGGGGGGGGTCCAAGGGATATGGGAGGGGTGTCCAAGGGGTCTGGGAGGGCTGTCAAGGTGTGGGGGTGTCCAATGGGTGTTTGAGGCTGTACTAGGGGTCTTGGGGGTGTAAATGAGGGTGGGGGGGCTGTCCAAGGGATGGGGGTGTCCAAGGGGTGGAGGGTGTCCAAGGGATATGGGAGGGGTTTCCAATGGGTGTTTGAGGCTGTACTAGGGGTCGTGGGGGTGTAAATGAGGGTGGGGGGGCTGTCCAAGGGGTGGGGGGGTGTCCAAGGGTAGTGGTGGGGCTCCAATGTGGTGGGGGAGGGCTGGCCAGGTTGTTAGGTGGGTATAGATGAGGGTGGGGTTCAGTTGGGGCTTGGGGGAGGGCTGGCATTGTTATTTTTGTTTGGTTTCTGGTTGCTTTTTGGTGAGAGTAGTGCAATCATTTAAAAAAAAAATTTCTTTCACGTCGGTTATTTTATAACCGACGTGGTAAATAAATCGCCAGGGGTTTATCACGTCGGGTTTTTCTAGAACCGACGTGATAAACCGTTCCCGGGGCTTTTATCACGTCGGTTCTTAATATAACCGACGTTCTAAAAGGCCTGGGAATCGATTTACCACGTCGGTTATTGGATAACCGACGTGCTAAAACGTTTCCCAGGCCTTTTTATCACGTCGGTTTCTTAAATAACCGACGTGATAATAGGCCAGGGGAAGGGTTTATCACGTCGGTTATGTCATAACCGACGTGATAAACGATATCCCAGGTGTTTTATCACGTCGGTTTAGGGAATAACCGACGTGATAATGCCCCCCCGCGCATATTTATCACGTCGGTTATTATATGAACCGGCGTGATAACCACCGTGATGTTAGGGATATTACGTCGGGTTTTAAATAACCGACGTAAAAAACGTTATTTATAACGTCGTCCGTATTAACGTCGCCTAAAAACCGATTTAAATAATAAAAAATAACCGACGTAAAAAATGTTTTCTGCACTAGTGTTTATTTAGCATTAAAAGGTAATCTCAGGTATCTTGGTGGGAGGGCGTGTACTAGTATGCTAGTGATCCCGTGGGGTTTGGCCCCTGTTTCACGTAGAAAGTTTGACGATGAAAACACTAACTAAATTATTATGATAATGATGTTTTGGGACCACTAGTTTATTATTATTCTCCCTACTAGTGTCTTTTGTGCACGACAACTGATATTTATAATGGTTTCATTCACCATTATATGAGGTACCTGGAGCTCACAACTAACTAGTGCCTAAAGGTTGTCCCATGAGTTGCGCTCATGGATATTTTGTACTCACCATCATCATGTGGTATATTTGGTTGATGAATTCATTAGCATTTGTGATTTATTTAAAATTGTAAATTTTTTAAAGCATCCCCCTTGGAAACTATTTTCATTTTGAAGTTGCACCTATTTGAAAATTGTTACTAGCATTCTTGTTTATAAAACATGCAAGTTATTGTATGGAATTTTTTTTTATAGCATGGGACCTCATTAGTAAAACATACCTTTATATTTGTATTTAAAACTTTAAATTTATGTTTCTTTTATTTTAAAGTATGTGCACTGTGTATAGAATATCAAGCTAACCTACTAAGTTTTAATACTCACACCTATAGTCTTCTTCTGTTTTTAGCCCTTGTGCAGCTTTCAACTTGAGTTCAATCACCTTGGTCGACATGTGACCATTATGTTGAAGTGTGGCCAGTAGGGCCACATGGATTTAGTTGGTTATCAGGTTTGGTCTATTGAGTTGTTGGTTTAGTTGTACTTTCAGTTTCTTGTACAAATAATGTTTAGCTTAGTTTTTATATAAATGTATTTTGGGTAGTCCATTTCTTTATTCTGTTTGTCTGATTATTTATATATTTAATAAATTGTTTCCTTGTGTACTCTAATTATTCCCTTGGTGATTTTCACCATATCGAGAGGATCGGGAAAGCATAGAGGGACTTGTCGTAGGCTGGCCCTTGTGACCAGTTAAGGGTGGACTCGGGTTAGTTCGTGACAGATAGTATTTTCACAGGAAGATAAATATGGTTCTAATTATATTTTCTCATTGGTGAGACTATCCATTATCTCTTGAACATACTTATTGAATGAAGATATATGGACCACATAGTGAACTTTAATGAGCCCAAGTGGCATTATCAGATGGTATTCCACAACTCTATTTATTTCCAAAATTTAAAAAACGACTAGAACACCTAGGAATTAATATAAATTTATTATAAAACATTATAAAACCTTTCCACTAATATGACTTTTGTAAAAAATTATCTCCCACCTGAAATTCTAAACCCTTCCTTCAGTTATGAGTAAAACATTTATTTCTACTTTGGGCTACCTTAATATGATTCTTAATATTATTCACTTTCATCATTGTCTCCTCAATAGGATCTAGGTTTACAAGATTCCTTTCACCAACTTCATCCCAACAAGTTGGTGTTAGAAACCTCTTTCAATATAATGATTCATATAGTTCCATATGAATTCTTGAATAAAATCAATTATTATATGTGAATTCTACTAATGGTAAATAATGATCCCATATACCTTGAAAGAAAGTGAGACAGAAATCAATATTTTTTAATGTCTGGATAGTCTTTTCGGACTACCCATCATTTTTAATATGATAGGTTGTGATAAAATGTATCTCATTGTTGAGATACTTCAAAATTCACTTTCATAATTTCAATGTAAACCACGGATCACAATCAGATTTGATCGAAAGTGGTGCACCGTGAAGTTTAACAACGCCATTAATATAGAGTCATAGGATGGGTTCAACATGTAAATCTTCCCATATAGTAAGTAAATGTGTAGACATGGTAAGGTGATCAAAAATACCCCATTTTATTTCACTCCTTCTTAGAGTCTTTGAAAATCTAGGGAAAATTTCCATAGGAATTTCATCCCATATCTACACAGAAATAGGTAAAGGTTACCTAAATCCTTTAGGATATTGTATTATAGATATTACTTATTAAAAAACTAATAGTCTTGATATATAGAATAAAATATACTATTTATATTATTCCACCACAAATTATTCCTCAAATATTGATACATTTTAGTGGTACTAGGGTGTCAGAGAAATTTCAGTTACGAGCTTCATCTAATAATTATCATTTCATCTCAAGAATGAATAGAACACATAGATTCTTTCTAAATTTCAAAATACTATCTTCATAGATGAATTAAATAAACTTCCCATAATTTTATGATTTGTTATTATTTTGAATAATCTTATCATAGAGTTGGGAACTTTTTATTTTCTCTAGTAAGGATGGTTTGGAAATCATTCCTAATAGATGTGATATTTCTCCTTCCTTAATGATTCCAATATACAACTTTACTAAATCCATGAATATAGGATTTCATTTATCCTCATTTTATTAAAAAATTTATGATCTTTCTTACTCAACGTATCATCTAACTTATATTCCTTCCCATATTTGTATTTTATTGAGGAATAATAATCCTTGAGTAATACAATCCATCACCTTTGCCTCATGTTGATCAATTTCTATAAGAAGATTTATTTAAAAAAACATTGAATCCATATAGATTTAACATATTTAAACATAAAGGTAAGGTACCCATATCTTAAATGAAAATATTATGATTTCCAACTCAAGATCATGGGTTAAATAATTCTATTCATGAACCATTAAATTTTAGGATACATAATAAAAAAACTGTCATTATATATAAGAAAATATCTAAATCCTTTCTTTGATGCATTACTATATATCGCCAATACATCCCTTCACTTTGGAAAAGTAAATATTAGTGAATTATATGATCTCCTATTTAATTATTCAAAGCATTCCTTGCATTATTTTGACCATATGAAATTAACCCCTTTTGTGTTAACCTGGTTAATGGGTTAGATAATGAAGAAAATTTTTGAACAAATCATCAATAGTGACCTATTAATACAATTAAATTGTGTACGTTGATTATATTTGTCGGCGTTATACATTTCATTACTTTAATTTTCTTATAATGATCAATAAATTTTCCATACTTATCAAAAATATATCCAAGAAAAGACACTTTCTAAATTTATAATTTACATTTGATCAATCATTCATATAACTCCATTTATCATAGTCTTAAGAATGATTCAAAAATGAATCTTATACTCATAATATATTTTTGATTATATCAAGATATTATCAGTAAATATATAATAAAATTATCAAGATAATATTTGAATAATTGTTCCATCATATCTATAAAAAAACCATACATTAGTAAATCCAAAGTAAATTATTATTAATTTGTGATATTCATACCTTATATGAAAAGTTATATTTTGAATATCTTCCCTCTTTGCTCACAGTTCATGATACCCAAAAAAGATCAATCATTGAAAAATATTGATCCCCTTGAATTTAATCAAATAAGTCATCAATGTGGGATAGAGGATACTTTTTTATATAGTAATGGCAATAATTTTCCTATAATCAATGCATTACCATATAAACACATTTTTATTATTAACAAAACTAAGTAGATCTTCCCATAGTGAAACACTATGGAGTATTAATCCCTTATCACACAAATCATGCATTTGTTTCTTCATTTAAATAATTCTACTATATCCGACCTATATAGAGTATATATTTAGGTTTTTACCTAGGGATGAGATCAATGGAAAACTAAAATTTATGATGTGGTGGGTGTTTATGAAGTTATCCAAGAAACATATCAATGTATTCTTGCACAATAAGAACATCCTCTTTTTTAAGTGTACCTCTTCAACTCATAATTTTAATATTATATACTTCTATAATAATTTCATTAAGGATACCTATTGGAGATAGATTTAAAAATGATTCAGATTATGTAATCTTCCCACTGAAGAGACAGGATTCCAAATATCCATCCCAAGTTGTAATCTTCTTCTCTCAACAATAAATTTTCATGTGATCATTTGAAATCCAATCCATACCAAATATTATATCAATGTAATCCATAGGTATAATAATAAATTTTTCAAATAGGGTAAATTAATGCAACATAATGGAAATTAACTAATATATCCTTGTTACAGTAATATTCCCATGAGGGGCCTTAATTTAAAATTCCCTTCTTAAAGTAATAGGGAAATTTTTTATTTTATCGGAAAACATGGAAGATATAAAAGAGTGTAAAGATAAAAAATCAAATAAAAAATTAGCTAAATATATGACCATAATCAATGCACCTTCCACTACATCTTTAGAATGTTCAACCTCAACTTCAGGGATCACATAGCCTTGGATTTTCTCCCTTATCCTTTTTTGAGGAAAATTCTCTAGACGCTTTGGGAATTCATCAAAATAGTTCCCCACCTCCTTAAAATAGGAGAATTGAGTATTCAAAACCTGTTTCTTACCATTTCAATAATGTAGCACCCTAACCCTAGTTACCCAAAGTTGGTGCATTATTACATAACATTGGCATGATCAAAAAAGATCAAGTCTCGAAAGACCGATTATTTTAGTAGTCTTGAAAACACTAGATATATTCATAAGTCTTATATTACATCATTAAGTAAAAAAAATACAACAACATCTTGTCTTCATATCCCCTCATACTATCCCTGCAGGTCATTCATAAATTACTTTTTCACATCCTGGTAAAAATAAAACATTGAATGGGGTGAGATCAGATGCTTAGTAAGGATAAAAATATAGGGGAAACTTTCATAAATAAGCATAAACATTTAAGGCAATGTATAACTAAAACAAAATCCTTTCGAAATTAAACTTCAGAATAATATGGAAAAGATAAAATGAAATAATGCCATTTACTTTTTCACATGGATATTCTACTCGTTGAATAACCACATGAAATATCAATAACCACTTTCATACTGATGGAATGCATAATACCAGACTATCATAACCACATAGTTAAGGCCTTGTGCCAAGACTACAAATAAGATTTTGTCAAGGCCTTGTTCCAAGACACTAGTTTGTCTCATGAGACCTACCGATCCATCGAGAAGCTATAGCGGGCTCCACCCATCACTTACTAAGTCCAATGCATTCCTCATATGAAAAGTTTGAAGCATAACATAAACATTCATATTAAAACTAGCATACGAAATGTCAATACTTTAACCACAAACCATTAATGGTATAAAAATAGCACATCCACAGTCAAACATAACTCATTCAATACAATATGGAAGATTTTATTATATCATATTAACCTCAATCGAGAATAATGAAGGATATTTACATAGATTAAAATAATCATCAAACTATTAAGAGAAGTATCCCCCTTTTTCTTAAAAACATTTAAAAGTCACACTATTTTTCAAGAAGTCATTTAAAATAGATTTTTGAATCAAAGTGACCCATACCACTTTGAAACTTTTAAAAGGAATTTTTATTTGAAAACTTTAATTTCCACATAAATAAATCCTTAAAACCATTTTTAAAACATGGACATTAATGAGAAGGATTTATAATAATAAATATTTAAAACATTTTAAAATGATATTTTAGTTAGAGTTCCAAACCAAAAGAGAGATAATTTAATACAAATAATTGAGGTAATAAAAACTTTTTAATATCATGATAATAAATGTATTCATGAAATAATATGTCAAAGTACATTATATACCCCATATAAAAGTGATTTTGTGTATAACAAGAAAGGAGTCTCAATGGAATGTAAATTGAGATGAAATCTCTCATAAAGGCCGTATCCATAGGTTAAGGATAAATCCACGACATAATTATGTGTGAAAAATATAAATACACTCAATATGATTGGATGTTCAGTGTAAAACAATCAATGGAAATTCACACATATTTTTGTAAAAACAACACCAATGAATTGGATGTTTAACTCAACAAATGGAGATTGAGTAAAAATTACTCTTATCTAGTTCATACCGATGACTTGAGAATTTATCAATGGAGTGATTATGTGTATCAAAAGTATATCCACATAAAGGGGAGTGTAAATTATGACATAAGAAAATGAATAGTGATTCCACACATAATCTTTGATTAAAATAATCAATGAAGTATGTGTAAAGTCGAATGAGTGGAAATTGAAATTTCAAATTCCATTATTGATTTGGTAACTTATGAAACATACACCCATGAAATAAGGATAATACAATGATGATGTAAATATCCATAAATTATATTATATTAAACAATTAATATAATCATGGGTAGTACACACACCACAAGCAGTAAATAAGTGTTGAACAATGGAATTCTCACGGAATTAAAAGTGAGATAAGAAACCCCTTACTTTGTACTTTTTCCTTATTTGGGGGTAGGTTAACCTCTTGTATAATGGTGAAATAATTTTTATTGAATTATACAATAATCATATACATTAATATGATATCATATATGATCTTTTAACACTGATTTGGTGATAATATCTTAGTATTATCGTCGTTTCGGGTGGTAACGGATTCATTTTCCTTTATATTCTTTATTATGTGAGCCATATTTGTTATGGATGGGATGTATCTTATTCATATCCAGAATTATATCATGTCCATAAACATTATTTTTAACCATAAAATGAAATTTAGTCTTGAATGGATATGATAGGGAATGAATATCATCGCATTCGTGGATAAGGTAATCCGTACGTACGCACGAGCGACAATATCATTCTTTTGATATTAAAAAAATATATAATTTGACGGTATATCATATATTCAGAATCATTATCATGTTATATTTATTATTTACAATAATTACACATCATTATTATACCCATCCAAATAATAATATATTGAATAACATTTACACCACGACGTGGAGACGGTAGGCCGTACGTACGTACATATGGTGGCATGTCATTCAAAGGATGGATAGAATACTGAATAGGGTTGTACAATATTTATAATAACATCACAGTATATTGAATATATTGGAGTTATTTTTTTAGAATTGAAATAACAAAGAAATAAGAAGTTGAAGAAGAAAGGAACTTGAAAGAGGGTGGTGAAAACATTACCTCTCCTTCGGGTACTTCCTTTTGATTTGATCAAAAGGGCACTTTGGTTGGCTTTCTGATCAAAATAAGGCCTCTATGTTGAATTGAGGGAAGTTGAGAGAATATTTGGGCAGGTTTTGGCCGAAAAAAAAGGCTTTGAAGGTGTGAATTAGAGAGAAGGGGGAGTGCCCTTTTATAAGAGGGGTGAGGGGAACCTTTGGAAAAGCTAGAAATATTATCTTATAATAAATTCATATTCGGTTTATAATGGCTCCAAATTGGATTATTTAAAGTTTAAGGTGGGGAGGGGTCTAAATCCTTTCAACCAATATATTTTAGGCATGTTTGGGTCACTATATTAACCTTATCATTTATAGTTAACTCTTACTTAAATAGTTTGACATTACCATGTCTCTTTGTATTTTTATATTATATAGTTAATAAACATACCATATACCTCCAAGAGACCCCCAAGTGGTCCATTAATGATACACCTATCATTATATACATCCTTTGGCTAATTCTTAGATTTTTTAAAATAGAATATCAATTAATAATATAATATTTGTTTTAAAAACTCTTTCATGTCATTTTTGACACTATTGGGTATTTTGTTTTTGATAATTTCATAACAGCATTATTACTTAGAATAAAATTTATATAACCAATTATAATATTTCATATTAACCTATAAAATTAGTTTAATGGATAAAAAATCTCAAATTACGTTTATTTTTATATTTATAATATCAATTATTTTAATATTTCATCAATTCGGTAATTACAGCATCACTATTGTGTCATAAATAAATTAAATTATTTAATGTCTACAAATTATAAATAAAAAACCATTACATAGGAAATATTATTATATTTCTAATGAATATTTATAATCTAATTTATATTATGTATAACCCTATATTAAAAAAAGGTAGTTATTAAACTTTGATTTTATCTCTTTTAACTCTTCTTTGAATTAAATAATAATAAATGTCCCAATCTAATCCAAGTGGACCTAAATGATAATATTTTATTCCTAAGGTTGTTTTTGGTCGAGATACATGTGTCCAATAGAATTATGACATGTGTTAGGGCAATATTAATATCATTTTTACCCTTAATTACCCTATTTACTTTTAATCGGGGTAAATAAAAGTAAAATGTTACTATTCACCAAAAATTATTTTCATCTCATTGAACCACATTTTACTCCTTGATATTAACCATGTCTCTTATATTTTCGAAATTCCACTCACATAAGTGGTAAAATTATGTTTTATGTAAATTTCCAAATTCTCCTAGGAGGTGGGTAAAGGACAGTGAAAAGTTCAATAAACTTTTTATATATCTAAAATTATTCTAAACTAAATCTAATGAATTACATTGAACTTATATAGGTATTATTTATCAATTTTTACCTTAATTAAATTTAAATAAAATAAATAATTATTTAAATAAAAATTCAGTTTTAAACTATAACTCAGTGTTTTTTCACTATTCATCAAAAATTGAATGTTTTCAGAAAAATACCAAAAATTCACCCTAAGATAATTTCGATATTCTGAATCTAAAAATGAAGTCCATTTTGAAATATAAAATTCATAAAATTTCAAAAAGTGGGTATTACTATTCATAACGGCTAGTTTGATTGGTTGTGGTGTGTGTTAGAACTCGAAGTTGCGTACAACACATGCTACTGTATTATTCAAAGAGAAGCGTATCGTGGAAGATTGGGGTGTTACATTCTCTCCACCATCAATAAATTACATCCTCGCAATTTTTAAAATTGGTCTTGGGAATATAATGGAAAGTCCCACATCGAAAAAAGAGTCAATAAAACTATCACTTTAAAAGAAAGAAAGAGAATTAGAAAGGTCAACCGAGATAACCTATACTTGGATTCCATGTAGAAAAACATGGATATGGATGATAAACTAAGTGTCAAGTCCTGATGGAGAGGGATAGAAAACATGATCAGGAGAAAGTTAACAACAAGAAAACCACAAACTTGTTATGGGACAAACGGTCATTAGTTTCTTTGTAGGAAAAGTAAACGGACAACTTTTTTTTGTTTAAGTTACAATACATAAAGATGAGGAATTCATTTCTGAGATTGACTAAGAACATAAAGAGATATGCTTACTTTTTACTTAAAGTTTCTTTCTTTAATAAATTCATATTACTAACTTATTTTTAAATGATGAGTATTCAAGAAGACTTGTTCACAATGGAAGAGCTAGAATAAACTTCTATAGAATCACATGATCCACGAAAGATAAACTATATATTTACCTTATCTTTAGAGATTAATCAAAACCAAAATTGTTAGTACAAGATCCGATGATCCCCCAAAAGGATATTCCTTTAGATAAAGAAACACTAATATTAATTTCTAAAATTAAACCAACAATACCCCAAAGTTAAATAAATACCATTCAATAAACAATTGTCCTTAAAATCCATCAATATAATCCAAACTAATATTGAAACCAAAAACTTAGAAGAATTTGGTTATGTAGTCTTCCACGTTAAATTGTATCTCCAAATGACATCAACTACTCTTAAAGTTACATACTTAAATGTAATTAACCTAATCACATATTCTCCATTATAGGTTAATCATTTCCATAAATAACTGAAATCACTATAAATCCACAATAAAAATGTAGATAAAAATCCACCATTACTCCTCAAATGAAAACCCATAGTATTCTAATTTCATTTGGCATATAGTGTTCCCAAAAAATCGAACATCTTCCAAAATAACATTTATCACTTAATCACCAAATCATTTTCCTATACTAAGGGTATTCATTTGATAAGACATAAGAACCCAAATCAACTTATTATTGATCAATAAAATCATTTAACTAAAAATAATTAGCCACACTAACCAGGGACTTCACGTAGTTTAGTGGTAGGAAATAAATCCCAATCGCACTTTGGTTGTGGGTTCATTCCCAGAGCTTTGTCTGATGCGACGGGTTGTCACATGGTCTGTGTGTTGTCCTTTTACAAAAACTATATTTTATAATATTACCAAAATGAGATAAATTCCTCAAAATAACCACAACATAATTTTAACCAGAAATGTTATCTCATAACTTTCATTTTCATCCCAAAATATAATAACTTGTAATTTCCTCAAACCTAATGATCATATAAAACCAAATGGTTATATATAACTATATCCACAAGGGAAAAGATAAGTCTTCCTCAAATATCATTTTCACATGGAAAACTCCGGGGTTACAAATTAAAGAGAAATTATTCCAAAGTAATCCCATCAACAAGGAGCACTAATACATTTATACATTTCTCCAACCATTTATTTCCACATAGATTCTTCTTTTACCAAGAAAATATCCTATAGAATAGGGCATTCACTCGGGTAATGTCCAGGTCCCCTACATTTACGGCAAATGACTGTAAATGGATTTTTGGGACCATTTTTATTTTCTTCCATAGTACTCTTCATTTTTTCTTGGCAATTCTTCACTTTATGTCCTTCTTTCCCACACATAAGGCATTTCTTTGTTCCGTTGAGACACTTTCCTGGGTGTCTCCTTCCACATTTCCTGCATGATGGAAATTTAGGATTTTTTTCTCTAATGTCTTCACTTCTGGAGCTCTTATCATTCATAACAAAATTATTACTTCGAACCAAATTTATATAACCAATCCCAATATGTCATATTAACCTATAAAATTAGTTAAATTCATAAAAAATATCAAATTACATTTATTTTTATATTTATAATATCAATTATTTTAATATTTTATTAATTGGGTAATTACTACACCACCATTGTGTCATAAATAAATTAAATTATTTAATGTATAAAAATTATAAATAAAATACCGTTACATAGGAAATATGTTTATCTTTCTAATGCTTTTTTATAATCTAACTTATCTTATGTATAACCCTATATTAAAAATGTTTTAGTTATTAACCTTTGATTTTATCTCTTTAAACTCTTCTTTGAATTAAATAATAACAAATGTCCAAATCTAATCCATGTGGAACTAAATGATAATATTTTATTCCAAAGGTTGTTTTTGTTCGATATACACTTGTCTAATAGAAATAGGACATGAGTTTCAGTAATATTAATATCATTTTTACCCTTAATTACCCTATTTATTTTTAATCGTGGTAAATAAAAGTAAAAAGTTACTATTTACCAAAAATTATTTTCATCTCATTGAACCACATTTTACTCCTTGATATTAATTGTGTCTCTTGGATTTTCGAAATTTCACTCACAGAAGCGGTAAAATTATGTTTTATGTGAGTTTCTAAGTTCTCTTAGGAGGTGGGTAAAAGACAGTGAAAAGTTCAATAAAATTTTTATATATCTAAAATTATTCTAAACTAACTCCAATGAATTACATTGAACTTATATAGGTATTATTTATCTATTTTGACCTTAATTAAATTTAAATAAAATAAATAATTGCTTAAATAAAAATTCGGTTTTAAACTATAACTTAGTGTTTTTTCACTATTTATCAAAAATTGAATGTTTTCAGAAAAAATACCAAAAATTCACCCTAATCTAATTTCGATATTCTGAATCAAAAATGAAGTCCATTTTGACAGATAAAATTCATATAATTTCAAAAGGTGGGTATTACTATTCATAACGGCTAGTTTGATTGGTTGTGATGTGTGTTAAAACTCAAAGTTGCGTACAACACATGCTACTTTATTATTCAAAGAGAAGCATACCATGGAAGATTGGGGTGTTATAAATAATGATCCTAATGGACTTTCTCTATACACTTTATAAATACTCTCATTCACAGGAATTATGTTCCATAGTGTGCCTTTTCACAAATATTACAAGTTGGAAATTCCACCCTTCTATTTGTCCCTTTTTCCATTTTTTCCTTTATTATAACGGTCAACCATCTATTTATTTTCCTGTTTTACAAGAAAAATATTAATACATGGAGAATAATTTCTTTGTATTAATGGAAATTGATATTATGTAATCATATATATAAAATATATAAGAGACTAATTCCCTATAAATTATAGTATTTATTACATAAAATAAATAATCAATCAAACTCCACAGATTATGTACACAATATACAGCATTATTTTCTAACTTCGTAATGGTAACTTCATATATTCAATAATATTTTAGCCTTACTTTTTACATATATTGAGTAATTGTATCTCTATATCATCTCTTCACTCATGAAGAAATTATTTATATAATAATATATCTTTTAAATTCTTCCACACTATACAATTTATTTCACCTCACTACTAAATGTTTTGGAACAATGACCACAATTGATCAATATCTCCTTTGAGATGATAACTTCCATGATAACTTCCTCTCATTCACTACTTTATAAAGTGAGAACTATCTTCTCCAGGGGCATGATTCGTTACTCAATTGTTCATATATTAGAAGTATTATTTAATGAGGAATTTTTCTGATGAATTAAGTTGCCAACACTATTTCACCATGTTGGTGTTCAGTAGAATACTCCATAGAGGAATGTTTGTTAGTAATAACCTAAGTCAGCTACCCTAATATAGTTATAATTTGTTCATCGCTAACTCCAAATCCATCTTAATTATCTTACCTATGATGGATATTATTATATTGAGTGTCTGAATTATTATGGTTTACATTCTTTCCGCGGATATCCACTTATCAACAATGGAATATACTAAATTAGATCATAACATTAAAAAAAATAGTATATGATTTTAAATCAGGTTCAACTCTTAACATAAATTGAAACTATATCCATAGCTAATTTTATAATCATAATCATTATATCTTAGGTAATATCCTAAAATCATAAAAACGTTTTCGAATATTACAAAATGGTATAAAAATAACATGTAAATCTACTAATGTGTATCCTATAGGAGTGTCTAGCTTGGTGTGTAGTCTTGGTCCCAATCATCATGCACTAGTGACAATCATGTTAATACCCAATCCACTCCTCTTAGAATTCTTACCCCTAAGTGAATTTTTGCCGCAGTTTCACCCACTTTTTAGTATCCAAAAAGGTTTTTATTTGTTAAGAAACCCACAAAAACTCTACATTACCAAAACATTATGATATTATCCTATACTTAGACATATTCTCATATTATGTCATTAGGTTATTTTCTCTAATTTATGTTTTTCTAAATATAGTTTTCAAGGTTGTTACATAACAAAAACTAATACCAAATTTAACTCAAAAACTCCATTAACCCAAATCTTGTGGTTATTTTACAACATTGTCATTAAATATAAGGGATCTTACATCATAGGATTTAATAGTTTAGTGGTCATTTGAGACTAGATACATACATGATTCTCATATTACTCCAAAAAACCTAAAATAAAACATTAATATTCTTGTGGTGAATTTTTTATTTATTCCAGTATACCCTTAATATCATTCATATATCCCATATTAGTATACCTAGTAAAGGAAAACATAATAAAAGGTGAGATCAGATTCTCAATAAAGGAAAGAGTATAACATAATCTATTATATAATAAACAAATCATGAATAATATGACAGAGATAAATTATAGTCAAGTGTAATAAATAATTAATATCATAAAGGGGGGATAAGTACATAGTTGACATAAAAATATAAATAATCCCATAAATAATTAAAACTAGTTTCATTGTGATAGAATTCATAATTTCTGACATCATAATCTTAATGTTAATTCCTTGTGCCAGAAATCATTCAAAAATTGTTAAGGAGTATGTCAAATACCCAAAACTATTTTGTCTCATCAGACATAAAAAATTCATAGAGGGCCTATTTTGCACCCCAATCATCACATAATAATTCCAATTCATTCATCAAATGAAATAAATTCATAATAATTAAATATATAATCAATATAAACATTCATATTGAAAAACTGGGATATGAAATGTTGACATTTACCCAATCAATAAATATAAAAATATTATCAAAATCCATTCAGGGTAACATAGAAAATTAAATAATTAGTGAATATTACTAGAAAATCAAATATTTCATCAAAGAATACTGACATAGGTTAAAATATATTTAAATTTCACTAGAATATTTCTTGATGAAATACCCTATTATTTTGAAATTATTTACAATAAAATATAAAAATTTAAATAATATTAAGAAAATTATATTATTTGAAAATAATAATGTAAATTTTTTAATGGAATATTTAAATAAAATAATAGTTGGGATGGCTGGAAAATTTATTTGTGTGGTAGGAGTTAAAACAGAGGTTATGTTCACTACATTGGTAAAAAGTTCCTCATTCAAAAAATGACAAGAAGACTGAGTTTAAAAAACTTTATAGGAATTAAAACAAGGTTATAAATGTATTTGTTAAATTATTTTAGATTATAAAAAATATTCTTGAAAACATTTTAAATAAAAAATTACATCATGAAAAATATTCTCAACTAAATTAAAAAATAAAGTCAGTTTTCCTTTAAAACGTTATTTTAATCTTTTTGAGTGCCAAAGATTGTAAAAATGGAACAAATAATTGAAACCCAAATAAATAACTATATAGAGAATAAAATAGATTATTCTTAATATATAAATAATTTATAATTACCCCAATACAAACATAAACACTAACAATCCTGAATAAGGATAAGACTATGAAATAAAGCCCTACCTTAGGCCCGACTTGCGTTGTAAGTGCTTTAACCTCTTTAATAAAAAAATTAAATTTATTATAATTATATAATATAACCATATACATTCTTATAATATCATATATGATCTACTTATAACATTTAAATACTAATTTATTAATAATTATTTATTAATATTGTTGTTTTTTAGTGCTAAAAAGTTTCATTTTTCATGTAAGTTTCAGTTTCGTATTTTCTATCCTTACATATTTATCATGGTTAAATAATCTATAGAATTTTAATAATAATATAAATATCATATATTTTAATTATATACTTATTTATAATCATTATTCAATTAGTAACAAGAAAAAAGCATCACATCACTTTATGGAAGGGGTAGTCCACATATACACATGAGTAAAATTTTCATTTTGTAGAGGAATAATATGAAGGTGAATTATATTTTATATTAAATTAATAATAATTATATCATAAATATTATATTTTAAAAAATATATCAATCATAATAAACATCCATGAATGGGGGTGATGAAAAACAAAATACATCACTTTAGAAGGCATTATTCCTCATGCGCGCACGAATGATGCCTTATTTTCTCATTTGATATAAAATGAGATAAATAAAGGTTGTTAAAACAATATAATAACATCTAAATATATGGAATATAATCATGTTATTAAATAATTATCATTATCATAGAATTCAAGGAGTTATATTTTGAAATAAAATGAAAACACTCGGTAAAGAGTTATACCTCCTCTTTGGAAAACCTCATTTGGTTTACACCTTAAGCCTCTAAGGTTAGTATTTTGATCAAATAAAGACCAATATATCCGGATTTGGAATGTTAGGAAATTATTTTAGTATTTATGGGATGATATAAGAGGCTATTTTAAGTGCGTAAAATATAGTAGGGGTGGTGTCCTATAATAAGTGAGGGAAAGGACACACTTGGAATTTTTTAAAAGATTAAAATATAGTAATGCATTACTCAATAAAAACATTAAAAAATGACTCATATTCAAAAAATAGATGATATTGTCTCTAAATATAACTATTAAATAGTATTTATAGAATTTTTTGGTTCATTTTAACCTTTATCATTTTAGTTTTAACCCTTTTATCCTGTTTTAATTCTTACCGCGGTAATTGACTTTTAACCATTGTAACTATTCACAATGATAAAAAACAAAAGTAGCCTCATTAGAAAATTTATAAATTATGATTCAAAATATATAGACTACTTTATTAAATTTATTTTCTATAAGTTTCTTATATTAATTTAATTAAACATACCCACAAACAAGATGAAAAATATTTTCCCAAAAAGATGACTTCTTAAGTATAAAAATGATATTATAGAAATATAAAGTATAATATTGATTCCATTGGAATTAAATGTATTATGTTAAATAAAATTATTATTATTTTATATGAAATACAACAAAAATATATGTAACTGTGTAAATAATTTATTATAATAGAAGAATTAAAAACAATTTTTATTTGAATAAAAAAATACTTAGAATTCCAAAACATTAAGCATATACTTATAAGTTTAACATTATATTTTTTTATACATCATCTTACATATTAAATATTTTTTTCTAGATAAATTTTTCATAGACTATAAATTTATTATTATAAAATTATTACTTCATAAAATTGAGAGCTTTGTAAAATCAATATTTTTCACTATTTGGCTAAAAATAAAATATTTCTAAAAAATCTCAGAAAGTCATCCTAATATAATATTGACATGAAGAATTAAAAAAGAAAAATATTTTCATAAAATTAAATTTATAAAATTTTACAATTTAGTTTCTAATCATATTTTTAAATAAAGTTATCTTTGTTATGCTATAGTTTTTAATAAGAAAAGCTTACTTACGATAATTAAATATTTGGTATTACAACTACTGTACCAATTTAGGGATTGGTCAAACCACCCATGTACCATAAATTTTTTGGGATTAGCCAAAAAAACCCATGTACCAAAACATTTTGGTCTTTAGATAAACACTTGTGTACCACAACCATATCTTAGGAGATATAAAAATTTTCCCAATGCATTTCAGAACTATGTAATTCAAAGAATACCATTAATATAATTAAAATCATACATATGTGTGTCAAATGATCATAACATTAATAATTAAATCACTTACTAAATAACCCATGAAAAAAATGGTTTTCATGAAAACTTACACAAGAAATGATCATAATCTATACAGAGTTAAACGGTGGATGGTATCATTACAGGATATCCTCAATGAAGTCTAAGTAAAATTAAAGGTTTTAGAAATATATGAAAACCTATTTATAATTTTATTTGGAAATTACATTAAAAAATACTATTTTATTTCATTACAAACTTTTATTTCAATGCCAAAAATTTACAAAACAAAATATAATTTAATTTAGTTTTAAAAACCACAAAAACAAAAAGTAGAATATTCTAAAAGAAATAAAGAATATGGTGGGAAAATGTAGTTCATTAGGAGAGTATTAAAGTGGAATGTTTTTCCACACTTTTATAAAGAGAGTCAAATTAAAATGAAAATGACCCAATTAAAAAACATTAAAATTATTCCTTTAACAATTTTATAATTAAAGTCAAATATGATCATAGTCAGTTATTAAAGTATTTAGAGGAAGATTCATGAAAAAATATTAAAATTATGGACCTGGAAGATGAATATTTCCTTCTGAAAATAAAATATAAGGTCGGTTACACATACAACAATCCTTTCAAGTTAATTATTAACCAAAGGGAGATAGAATGGTAAGAATTCCTATAAAACCCAAAAATAACCATATGATAAGAAAATAGATGGGGTTTTAGAGATAAAAACACAAAATTGCCTCAAGTGGTAACTTAAACAAAAACGATGTCTATTTCAAAATGAAATTGGAAAAGAATCCCTTATATCTTGGTAACATTTTAAACAAAAACGCTTGAAAGATATAATTTTATATGAATTTTTAATATTTTTAAATGTATAAAAAATTAAAAAATGCATTCATGGGTATTATATATACAACACAAAATAAAACAAGTAGTGAATATGAAGAATATCTTAATTAAGGGAATGTGAGATGAGGAAATAGATAACTTAGACATCTATTTGGTGATATATTCTCTAATACTATAGAATAATTTAATCACATATTAAATAACCTTATATAAATGGCGAATTTGGGAATTCTTATTATGGCCAGAGGTTCCAAGACATGAGATATGATTTAAGAGAAAGAATTTGGGAATTTATTCAAGACAAAGCAAATGGAAAGATTTGTATTGAGGGGGTATAGGGGGGGTCCTCTTATAAATTATAAGGGATGAAATTTTTAGAAAAAAACTTCCTAATATAAAGGGAATAACATACTGAAAACAAGTGGTTTGAAAATTGACAATTATAGAGGATAAGATAAGGAGAGATTGATAAACTACTCATCCAACCAATTACAGATAAGGTTTTTTTATATTTTATAATCTTATCACTTAATTTTACACTTTTATCTCATTTTATAATTTTCCATGATCATGAACTTTTACCTCAATATAATATTTTATTTCCTAAAAATTAAACTGCACCTATAAAAAATTTAGGCATGATGATTCCCAATATGAAAATCATTCAAATGGATTAATTTTCTAAAGGTGATAGAAATTAATTTTAATAAAAGTACACATAACACATGAAAAATATTTTTAGAAAATGTAATTTTAATCCAAAAATTAATTTTATACATATTCCTTAAAAAATAACAATCTATAAGTGATTGGTAATTTTTTTGAATATATATATAAATGAAAATATTTATAGGTATCCATAATATACACAAGACTCAAAATATAATTTCAAATGAGATTTCAACCACATTAATTTAGGTAAAACTCAGAAACTCGTCTTTTTACTCATAATAGGTTTTTCCTAAAAATTTATTTTCTACCCAATCATTTGAGATGAATACCCCTCATGGTTGGTTTTTAAGAGACATATAATTTAATTATTTGTCATGGGTTGGTTATTTATAGTCTTGTATAAATAGTTGATCATGGGTTAATTTAGGATATAAAATGTGATTTATGTATCCCAATCATTGGTATAACCTCTATATATAGAGACAAGATCCATTTAAAAATAAAATCAAATTTGACTAAGGGATGAATAAAATGGTTTTTAAAAAGTCCATTCTCACAAACTTCAATCTATGAATAGTTATATACTCGATATTTAATCCTCACAACATTTGTATTTTTTCCTAAAAATTCAATATCCAGTAATTAAGATTGTGATTTAATGATATTATAAAACATTCCATATATAAAGTAGTGTGTATATCTGTTATCAATACAAACATTTTTAGTTATATATTAGAACATGAGTGTACCATACCCCGCATCATTTTCACGATTCACTCTAGAAATTGTGATTTCATAACATTTATATTTATCTCGTGTCTTAGAGGGTTATTGAGACCAATTTTCATCACTAACCCTTGTTTTTATTTACTTGTTGTAATAATTTCCAAAATACTTAAAATTGAATCACTTGATTATATATGGTACATTATGTTGAGCTTTCACTCCATCCAGTTTATATAGACCCAAACCTTTCATACATAAATATTACATCTTTTTATATGATTATTCAATATATAACATAATGGTCCATGCTAGAATTATAAAGTTTTAGTGTCTTTTGTTACTAGACACATAACATTCTTATTTAGATACACTCTTCAGAATCTCTCATAATTTTCTTCTCACATTGAACCCTTAGTGACACACCATTATTTGATTTATAACCTAGAGAAGGGAAACATAATATAGGGTGATATAGAATCCTCTATAAGGGTAAACATGATATATATCAATAAATTATCATACGAAAGCATAAGATAAGAATAAGAGTATGAGATCATGGCCATAAGTAAAAAACTTCATAACTAATCTATCAAAGAAAACAAACATGAGTCATGTCATAAAACTTTATCATTTTAAAATAAATGAATCATAAGGGTGAGAGATAATCTCTAATAAATCATGAACCATGGTTGAAAATAATAATCCTAAAAAACATATCATAATTATGTGGAACTGTCATAGCTATAGAAACCATTTCATATGTCAAGGTTAGCTACTACGACCATCAAATCAAAGTTGATCAGGAATCGAAACCCATTAACCATATCATAATGGATCATCCCCCCTGCCACCTATTTCCCATATAGGATCATTCACATCAACTTGTTTTCCATAGTTTATTAATAACATAAAATTATTTCCCACGATGGATCAATCACATTAACTTATTTCCCATAATTATCAAATGAGATATAAAACTTTACCCAAAGCATTATAAGGATATATAATTCTGATCCCACTTGTCACATAATGAAAACCACACATACATGTGTCATAATATCACAAAACATTCATATTATCATCAAAACATAACCCATAGAAAAAAATGTGTTTCATTAACATTTCTTCATTTTTTCATCTCATCATTTCATCATAGCATAACCCATATATAATAAATGTGTTTAAAAATATCTCATCATAATAATCATAAATTTTTAGAAAATAAATAATCATGGTATCACTTTATTATATCCCCATCAAGTTATAATTAACATAAAATTGTGTTATCATAGATTAAAATTCCTTTAAAATATTATTGGAATATATCTTGAGACAAATACCCTTTTATTTTTGAATCACTTCCTAATAATTTGGAAAAACTTCAAAATATTTTTGAAAAAATATTCTTTGAAAATAAACATGGAAATTTTTAAATTAAATTCAAAAAAATTGATTTTTTTGTGACATTAGGAAATTCTATTCATTTCATATATGTTAAAACAAATATTTCATTCACATTTTTTGTTAAAAGTCAAAACTACCTCATTCAAAAAGCGAATAGAATATTCCTTTGAAAAAAATTTATAGAAAGTAAAAAATGGGTAAAAATATATATTAAAAAACCACTTGGAAATTTTTAAAAACTTTCTTTATAACATTTTAAATAAATCGCTGTCATGGAAGAAAAATATTCTAAATCGAATAGTAACACATAGTCATATTTCTATAAAAACATTTTTTCAATATCTTGAGAACTTATAGTGATGAAAATTAACAGAAAATATGTATTATTCAGAAATAAATATTGGATAATAAAAATTGAATAGATTCATTATATAAGTATCGTATAATATCCTAAATTGAAATTCAATCATAAATAATCCCAAATAAAATAGGACGGATATGTAAATCTATTACCACTTTGGTAAATTTTGAAAAAAAAACCTCATGAAAGAGAAAAAAATTGATATATATATATATATTTATATCCAAATAATATTCATGATAATAATAATAAAATACATTAATGTTAATTATATAAAAAACATAAAATAAAAAAGTGGTGAACATATCATGTGTCTCACAAAAACAAAACCCTGATGAAAATCCCTTACATCAAGTATTGTATTTATTTTTACACCTTAAAACCAATTATAAAATAAATATGGTTTAATTATACATGTATTATATAAAAATAATTATTAATATAATTTTATATATGATTTTCTTATAGTGTTCTATCACATGTTTATTAACAATTATTTAATAAAATCATAGTTCTGGGTGGCAATTGCTTCGCTCTTCATACATATTTCAGTCTAGTGGTTCTGGTCTTCAAAATTTGATCATGATTCCATAATCTATATAATTTTAATCATGACATAAATATCATATATATATATATATATATATATATATATTATTTATATATATTCATCTAAAAAATCTATAAATTGAAAATGAATAACACGTTTATGGAGACTGTAGGACGTACGTATGTATGGATGCTATTTTCACTTTTTAATGGATGGAAATAAAGAAATGTAAATAATATTTCACATTTATAGAATAATTATTATTTCATATATATCTTATATATTTAATAAATTTATCCTTATTACTATCCGTGAAAATATTATCAAAAAAATCACATCACTTTGTGGAGGTGGTAGTCCACACATACCCACAAGCCACGTTATCATTTTCCAATGGATTGGAAGATAAAAAAGAAAGATGTGATATTATAATTAAAGAAGTATAATTTTAAAATAAATATAATTTATAAAAATTAAATACACTTAAATAACAATACATTAAATATTTATATGGAAAATTAATTGTATCGCTACATGGAGGTGGTTGTCCGTAATTACACATGATAAATTCTTTCACTTCCCATTTAATGGAATAGATGGTTGATATTGGTGGTTCAATAATCATAATAAAATTTAATTATATTTAGGATATTTAATTTATTATTTAATTATGAAGACCATAGATATATATGAGGTAGAATAATAAATAAATTGAAAGATTTTGGGTTAGGTGATTACCACATCTTTGGTAGACCTCTTTTAAATCCTTTTAAAAGACCCTTGGAATGGTATTTTAAGGATCCCATAACCCCTAATTAATAGAAATTAAATTTTATGATATCATTGGGTAAGTTTTGTTCAATATAGATGGATCAAAGGTGAGTGAGTAAAATAGGATAATAAGTGAACATTTATAAGTGAGGAGCTGGGAACTCTAAGAATTACTAAATGTATTAAATTAATATAAAATAATTTTGAGGATAAAGTAGAAAAAAAATGATATATTTCAAAGATATGGTGAAAATTATTATAAATCCTCCCATTAAATAAAATTTGGAAAATTTTATGTGTTTTATTCTCCCACATATATTTTTTTTAACCCCTGTAACCCCTTCTAACAATTACAATAATATTAAGCATTTTTTACTATTTAAGAGTCATGATTGTTGATATAAAAAGAAAATTGGTCCAAAAATGGAACATGGTTGATATTTTTAACCATAAATAAATAAATTAGACTAATATAGGATGTTCATGAATTTTAAATCATTTAATAAAATATTTTTTATTATAATAAATCATTAATGTCAAATTGGGAAATATATGAAGTATTTAATATAATATGGGTCTAAATCATTTCAAATGGTTCAAAAATAATATATATTATAATATAAGATAGATATTGTATTACAATAATCACCCAATTAAAATTAATAAGCTTTATATATTATTTTAAACCATATATTTTGATTTAAACCCTTAGTTAACTGATTTTATTCTTAACCGTGGAAATAGAATTTTTAATATAAAAGGGTTATAATTTTATTTATAAGGTAAAACATGGATCATAAATGGATTAGGGGTTAAATTTTAAATCATTTATCATCCTTATTTTAATTTTTAAATAATTTCATAAAATATATTTAACCTGAAATACTATTAATTTCATTTTAATAACGATTCACATAATTTGACTTTGAAAAAACATGACTACAATGGAATAAGAATTAAAACATGTAAATATATATAATATTTTATATTTATATAAAAAATCATGGAACATAATAATTCAACCAAATTTATTTACTTTTCTCATTTTTAAAAAACATTTATTTCATTTTTATATTAATTGAATAAATATTGCATCGGTGTTGCACAAGCATTTAAGGTAATTGTTCAAAAACTAAAAAAATTACAATGATAAATAAAATTAATTAATACTTAAAATAATAATTTATAACTTTACATATCTTCTTTTTATCCTTATGTAAAAACATTTAGAGATATTAAAGTTAATAGAGCGACATTATGTATTTATTTTTTTTCTTAAATTAATATAAAGTTCATAATCAAAGAAAAATATAACTAAGTGGCCATATAATTTAGAATTGGATGTAAATGGAAAAATTAATCCCATATAATATGATAAATTTAAGTGATATTTAAATTTTAATTCCTTATCCCAAAAAAAATTAACCATGTTTTACCCATTTTACCCTTACCACGGTAGAAAAGTATTACCAATGTTGCTATTCGTAATGAGCAAAAATAAAAGGAAATTTTTATAAAATTTTATCTTCCATATTTCAAACTTAGAATCTATTTTCCAGGATTCAATTCATTTATTTGGTATAATTTAATTTAAAATTAAACTTTCAAAACATGATGAGTAACAGTTTTCCATAAAAAAAATATTTTCTAAAGTAATATAAATATTTATAAAAAAATCCAACATAAAATAAATTCAAATGAAAATATTTGGATTTTTAATGATATAAATTATAAAATTTTAATTTTAAATCCATTTCAAAATGAAATGTATTTTTATAACTACTTTAAACAAAAATAATGTTTTCAATAAAATTCAGTATTTTTCAATTTTCATTAAAAAATAAATATTTTCATAAAATTATCAAAATAATATCTATAAGATAATTTTGACATGATAATTTCAAAAATTAATTTAATTTAATAAAATTAAATTTCAAAAAAAATTAAGAAATTAATTATAATTTCCATGCACAAAATGAAATAAAAATCATTCATGAATAAAATGTATTTTTGAAACATAAAATGACTTCACTAACAATTTAGTGATTATTTCCTAATAATTAAACAATAAATTTGTATTGAGAAGCAATAAAATAAATATATTTCATAATTTTATTACTCATATTCATACATTACAAATCAATCACCAGGTCACATTTAAATTATAATATTTATATAATTAATCTCAATTCTATAAAAGCTCAATGTTGCATGTTAAGTAATCCATTAGGATTATTATTATTTTAAACTAAATTTTTGGGGTGTTATTATTATCCCAAAACCCTTAAATAAATTCTTCCCTTTACATTTTTTTTTGTCCATAAAAGCTTCAATATTTGAAAATTCTTTTATTAAAAACCCACATCATACAGAGGGATAATAAAACTTCTTTTAAAAATGAGAAGATGGAAGGATAATGTTCACCTAAAATGACACATAATTAGTTTTTCAGATGAGGATAAAAGTGGTTGTAAGTTAATATATAGACATAGAAGAGAAAATTACCATTATATAACATGTTTAAGAGGAAGTTAATGATAGAAAAACCATAAATCGATAAGGGTTGGAAAGACCATTAATTCATCGAAAATTATGGTAAAATGGTGAAAATTTTATATGATAATACCTTTAATTAAGCTGATGTATTCTTTTACTAAAAAGTTAAGGAATACAATAAAGTGTTCTTACTTAATTTCTATCCATTTTAAAAGCCTAAATTTATCCTTTAGTAGTTATTTGATGAATTTAAACTTCATCACTTATTCCAATAAATAAATATTTAAGATGATTTTTAAATTACTAAAGCACTAAAATTAACTTTTAATGGATTATAAGATTCATAATATAATGAAAACACATTCCGTATGAATATTTATATTTAAAAAACAATAATTGTGAGAAAAATTTATCTAATATAGAAAACGTTTAATACATTAATATCTAAAACCTCAATAATAACCCCTAATTTTTAACTCAATCTATATCAAAAATAGTTAACCTTAATAATCCTACAAAATATGTGTTATCAAATTAAAAACCCCAAAATCCAAAATATTTGATTAAAATTTTATCTCTAACAAATATAAATTAGATTATAATGTCACATACTAAGCAGGTGAATAACTTGGTCATATATTCTCTTAAATATACTAATAGGCAGAATCATCATAAAAACTCAATAAAAAAATATATGTCCTCACAAAATTAACATTATCCCTATTCCTAAAATAAAATCATAGACTATTTAATATGTTCCCTAAACCCAAAAAATCAATAAAATTCATCAAATATGAACTAAATCACTTTTTTATTAAATCACTAACCAATTTCAAGGTCACCAATATTATCCAATTTATATTATCAGTATGAGCCATCACTTTATCCCAAATAAACATTATTATCTCAACATCAAGAATATATTGAGATTTATCTTTCCTTCAATCATTTTTTCTCCAAATAAATCACCATACTGGTAAATAAATTTTATATTTTATCAATATCATTAAAAATATTTTTTTAAACTACAATATAAGAATCCTTAAATATTTGATGATTACTATAACTAGAATATTATTGATATAAAATTTCTACAAAATAATTTTTGAATCCCAATCCATAAAAATTTAAATCCTTTCAATTCAATGATTAGTATAGCATAGATCCTTCCTTGGTCTTAGAGTTGATGCTAGGATTAAGGAATTGAATCAAATAATTCTCAAGTTTCACACATTTAAGAAATCAAATTCCTCGACAATTCATTGATTTATTCCCTTTATTTCCACAAATAACACATATCCCCTTACTTTTAGATATTATCCTATGTTCTTCTCGCATTATTGACATAAAAATATTAAACTTTCTTACATCCATGATGATTACCATATGAACTTCCATAAAATTCTATTTTTTTATTATTTTATGTGTTAGGAAACTCAATTATGTTTATATTATTGATCATATATCCTGATATCAGATAAAGAAAAATTAAAATGATTCTCCTTCTAGTTCCCATTTCATTTAGTTTCTTAGTAGGATAATCGTTGCATTATTCAACACATATGTGGTCAACTTGATTCCACATCATTCCAACAATTGACTAAAACCAATAATCATAGCTTGAGAAACCATATTTATATTGATAAACCACATAATCATGAAAAATTATTTACATAATGTTCTATTCATGAAATTTTACTCTCAATCTTTGTCACATTTGTCTTAACCTAGGGAATCCTTGGTAACTATATATTTAAATCTTATTTTGTAAGGAAATTATGATTTTACCTAATAATATCCCCCATGAGTTTCAAATCAGGTGAGTAATAAGGTAAATTTCACCATGTATCATTATGATAGCCAAGATATATGGGTATGTATTTAAAGGAAAATCATGTAATCTCTACCTTTAAAAACATTAGGATATTGTTCTATACTTAGGATTATCCCGGTTTTCACCAAAGTTTCCTAAACCTAATCTTTAAAGATTGAAAAAACCCTATTATGATACCAACTATAGTGAACCAAACCATTCATACAAAATATTACATCATTTTAGATGAATATTCAACCCATAACATTATGATTCATGGATAACCATTATGGTTTAGTGTCTTTGGATACTATATAAATAAACTTCTTATTTAGGTACATTTTTACTTATCTCTCATAATGTTTTTCTCACTTTTTACCCTTATTAAAACCAGTATCCATAACATGGGCAAATGAAATATAATAAATAGTGATATGAGATTCTCAGTAAGAGTAAACATGAGATATATCAATAAATGATCATATGAAATAATAATATAAGAATAAGGGTATGAGATTATAACCATGATTTTAAAAGTTCATACTTAATATATCAAAGATCACAAACATGATTCATGGAATAAAACCTTATAATATAAAAATACATAAGTAATAAGGGTGACAAATAATTACTAATCATTCATTAACCACTAGTTTAAATCATAATCATAAAAACATGTTATAAAAGTATAGCACCATCTTAGGTAAAGAAACCATTTCATATTTCAAGGTAATCTACTAAGACCATCGCATCATATTGGATGAAGCATCAACATATGTTTCCTATATAATAACGGATTAGGAATCACTACATATTTACTATAGTGGATAAATCATAAAAAAATTGTTTTCCGTGTTATATGAAGCACAAAAACTTGTTTACCATAATCTATAAAGAAAATAGGCTTATTTCCCATAATATCACATGAGGTATAAAAATTTAAGTAATCAATTGGATGGATATATAACCCTGGGGTCACCAATCACATAATGGAAATCATATATATGTATGTAGAAATATCATATAACATTCATTATATCATCATAACATAACATATCTAAGGAAAATAGGATTAATAACCATTTCATCATATCATAACCTATGAAAAATAATTGGTTTTTATAGAAATATCATCATCTCATCATCATAATTACCATAAAATGAAATAATTAGGATGATATCATTGGATTATATCCTTAGTAAAGAATAATTTAAATCAAAGTATGTTATCATATACAAAAAATCATTTAAAATGTCATTAGAATATTTCTTGAGGAAAATACCCTTATTATTTTGAAATCAATTACTTAAAATTTAAAAAGTTATAAAATATTATGGTGAAAATATTATTTTAAAATAACCTGGTAAACTTGTAAAGGAGGTATTAAAACATTGATTTGTCATGATGGGGGGTAATTCTATTAATTTTTTATATGTCAAAAAAAAACCATTCACATTTTTTGGTAAAAATAAAAAGTTCCTCATTCAAAAAATGATTGGGTTATTTCATTACAACATTTTTATATAATTTAAAAAATGGGTAGAAAAAACTTTAAAAATAATTTTATGATATAAAAAACATTCTTGAAAATATTTTTAAAAAAACCTGGTTATGGAGGAAAATAATTCAAAATTGAATAGTAAAACATCACTAGTTTTCCTTAAAAACATTCTTTCGTTGTCTTGAGGAAATAAAGTGAGGAAAATGAAATTAAAAAATTTATTCTGCATGAATGATCATATTAGAATAAAAATTTAGTTTATTTATCCTATAATTTTCTTAATGGAAATTCAAGAATAAACAATCCCAAATAAAATGGGATTGAGACGTAAATCCCATACTACTTTAGTAACTTTAAAATCAAAACTTTATGAAAGATATAAAAATAGATGTATTTTTATATAAAAATAAATTTAATTATAATAATAATAAAATACATTCATGATTAGTATATATACCACATATAATAAACAAGTTTTAATTATGGAATGTGTCAAACGGAGATAATTATAAGATGAAAATCTCGTACCTAAAGTATCATATTTATTCATAAATATTAAAAAATAAAGGATAATAAATATATATTTTTTATAAATCTATTAAAAACTAATCAATTTATATATCATATTATTTATTATTTACTAATAACAATTTATCACCCATGTATTAATAATTCTTTATTAAAATCATTGTTCCATGTGATAACTACTTCGCTTTTCATACATGTTTTGATTTGGAGGTCCTCGTATTTATAGTTTTATCAATATTAAATAATATTAATAATTTTAATAATGATATAAATATCATGTATATTCATTTTACTTATATATATATAGTTAACCATCAAAGGTAGAGATAGAAAATGAGTTACACTATTCATGGAGATGGTAGGTCGTACATACGCATAAATGAAGTTTTCACTTTTTTAAAAATAGAATAAAAGAAAGTATAAATAATAATTAACAATTATATAATAATTATTATAATATATATATCATATATATTCATTCATTTTTTTCTTATTACCATCCATGTAAATTATAATCGAAAAACAAATCGCATCACTTCTTGGAGGTGGTAGTCTACGCGTATGAACAAGGGACGATATCATTTTCCAATTGATTGGAAGGTAAGAATGTAGACATGATATTATAATTTTAGAGGTATAATTATTAAATTAATATCATTTATAAACATTAAACCCAATATAAATACCATCAATGAAAGAAGGTGATGGAAAATGAATTGTATCGCTATGTGGAGGTGGTAGTCCACACATTCACATGAGAGCTACTTCCACTTCTTATTTGATAGAATAGAGGATGGATATTGGTGGTTACATAATCATAATAGACTTTAATTATAATTTTCATTCTTAATTAATTATTTCATTATGAATACCATAGGTTTAGATGATGCATAAGAATAAATAAATTGAAAGAGGTCAGGTAAGAAGAATACCTCTTCTTTCATGGGCATTCATTTGGATCCTCTATTAAGAACCCTTATAATTCTATTTTAAGGATACTAGAACCTATAATAAATGGATAATTAATTTTATAATAGAATTGGATTTTTTTGGGTTGATATAGATGGGTCAAATTTTTGTGAGTAAGAGAGGATAAGGGTTTCCCTTTTATAAGTCATTTTTTGTAAATATAAGAAATTTATATCATATAATATATGTACAAACTATGTAAAATGGTTCCAAATAGATTTTTATAAGAATATAAAGACTAAATTGTATTATTATAACCATATAATTAAACTTATATAGGTTTAGATATGATTTTAAAACTTTTCCATTGGTTTAACACCATGGTTAACCAATTTTAATCTTAATCGTGATAATAATTTTTTAATATTAAAGAGTTATAATTTTATGTATTAGGTAAAAATTGGGTCATAAATGTAAAATGGATGGACTTTTTAACCATTTCTCGTCATAATTTTAATTTTCAAATATTTTAATGATTTTTAAACAATTTTATAGAATATATTAAAAATAAAATACTATTAATTTCATTTTAATAACAATTCACATAATTTGTCTTAAAAAACAATGTGACAAAAATTGAATTTGAATATACTAATTTATCACATATCTAATGTGTTATATTTATCTAAAAATTCATTTAAAATAGTAATTTATATAAATTTTATTACTTTTAATATTTTTAACCATGTTTCACCCGTCTTACCCTTATCATAGTGGAAAATATTTACCAAGCTTATTATTCATAATAACCCAAAATAAAAGGGCCCCATTTAAAAAAATTTATCCTAATAGATCCAAATATGGAATAAATTTTTTAAGATTCAATTCCTAGAAGGGGCATAATTTAATTTGAAATTAAACCTGTAAACCGAGATAAAAATCACTTCTCAATGAAAAATATTTTCTGATGTTTAAAATGATTTTATATAAAAAACCAACATAAAAATAATTAAAATGATTATAACTGGGTTATTAATAATATAAATTGAATAATTTTATTTTTAAAACCATTTTAAATTAAAATATAACTTTTTAAATAAATTAAATGGAAAAGAAAACTTTTAATAAAAATCAATATTTTCTACTATTAATCAAAAAACGATATTCTTAGGATGTTAAAAAAATGTATCTAATATAAATTTGACATGATAATTTCAAAAATTAAGTTTTTTCTATAAAATAAAATTTCAAAAAGTTTCATAAATTAATTATAATTTCCACACACAAAATTTAATAAAAACATTTTTGAAGAAATTGTATTTTTGAAGTATAAAATTACTTCTATAAAAATTTAGTGATTATTTCCTAAGACTTAATAAATAAACTTTTAATGATTATTTCTGCTATGAATATATTTAATAATGTGGTTACTCATATTCATACCCACAAATAAAAGGGTTAGGTCACATTAAAATAAAAATATTTTTACAAGATATCTCAATACACTTAAATATCTTTATTGCATGTTAAGCAAGATATCAAGAAATTCCATCTCTATTTTAGTATAAATGTTTTTGAGGAAAATACTTATTAAAAAATATCTTATTAATATTATCTCTTTTTATAGAGTCAATTTCTTGATTCTACCTCGTATTCTTAGTGATATTCCACTATTTATCATCTTCACCTTCCAAATGATTAAAGACTAAAATAACTTTTCCATGCTTCAAACACTGTAGATTTGAAAAATATATTTTATATTTTATTGATCCATTCATCAAAAATTAGTGTATTAGAAAACTATCTAAATGAGGGTACACATTTCTTTATTAAGGACTCAATGGAGAGTTATTCCTTCCTAAGAGTGTTTGGGAGTTTAGCATGATTCATATTATTATTCATAGCTATAAATACTTGTGGGGAAATATCCATGATATTTTTCTCTCTGGATAATTTCTCAATAGAACAGTCATTACACATCCTATAACATTTATTTTTAACATGATTCCACTTGGATCTATCTATTAACAAAAACCAAAAATGTTAGTGTGATTACAAAAAAAATAATCAGAATGGACAATCATATAATATGAAAAATAAATCCTAATATGTCATAAATTATGAAATATTCATTTCAACCTATGAAATTATACGTTTTTACAACATCACTTTTGGTTCAAAAAAGTTTTCTTGAGTTACATCCTCTTATCCTTAATTTCTTAGTCCAAAAAGAATAACTAAATCCCTTTGATACCAACCGAGACACCCCAAAACCATACTCATAGTTCCAGTGAAAAAATTGAAACTACACACATATTATTTATGACCGAGTGAGATTAACCAAGCATAAAATATAAAAAAATTACATCAATATACCTAAATATTCCTTAAATATTAGATTAAATCACACCCTTTAACTTATAATTTTAGTGTATCTAGAGATTAACTATATGATATTTTTATTTTAAAACCAGTCTTCCGAATTTTCCATAAAATTCCTTACACATTATATCCTTCTTGAAATATCATGCACAATAATCTTCTCCATTACACAGGGAATGAAATCATAAGAAAATGGTGATCTTAGATGGTTTATGAGGTTAAATATAAGAGATAACCATAAAAGAACAATAGACAATATAAGATGAATATATGGGTATGAGAACATATTCAAGGAAAGTAAACCTAAAATTAGGAAATCATACCAATAAAACATATATCATAACTCATAAAGCATGGAATGTGTATTTTTTCATGAAATATGAGTAACATGAGTTGATAATATGTAAATATAACCTAGGAAATATGCATAACATAATAATATAACACACAATTTGAGAATATAACGTGTGTTAAGGGTAACTATCAATATATTAATCATCTAATGGACTATTCTATTCACCATACCATAATATAGAAATATTTGGTTAATTGTCCATGTACCTCATTGGGGATTTGTTTGAACAATCATGTACCGTAACCTTTTATGTCTTAAGTTAACCACTCATATACCATAATGTTTTAGGTTTGGTATAACCACCTATGTAACATAACCTTATATCATGAGAAATAAAACATTACCCAATTCATTGGAGGGCTATAAAATTTAGGGACCACCCATCACATAATAAAAACCATACAAGTTTGTTGCACATGAACTTGAAAACATTCATAATTTCATTATTCATTAAATAACCCAAGGATATAGGTTTTAAAAAACTTCGACAAAACATAACCATAAATCATCTGGTGACATAAAAAATATGGTATCATTAAAGAATGTCCCCAATAAAGTATAAGAAAAATTAATTTATTATGACCTAAATAAAAAACACTTTATAATAGAATTAGGAAAATAAATTTAAAAATGAGAATAAATTCTCTATTAATGTTTCTAACTTCAGAAAAAAATTACAAAACAATTAGAATAAAAAAATGAATCATGTAGTGAATATTAATAATTATAAAAATAATTAGAATCATTTATGGATGTTTTTAATATTCATGTACATAATTTTAAAAATAAATATTCTTTTCATACTATTATAAAGAGATTAAAAGTCAAAAAAAATGACTCATATATAAAAAATTAAAAAAATACTTTAAAACTTTTTTAATGAAATTAAAATATAACCTTAATCAATCATTAAAGAATATATATGAACATTAATTAAACAATAAAAATAGTACAGATAATTAAGATAAATATTTCTTGCCAAAAATAAAATATAAGGTCAATTCCACTTACAAACATCCTTTCAGATGAATTATGCACCAAAGGGAGATGAAATGGTAATAAGACATATAAACACTAGAAATAACCAAATTATAAGAAATTTTTTGTGTTTTAGATAAAAATAAGACACAATTACCTTATGTGGGAACTTATACATCGATTTCAAAGAGAGATTGTAAAAGAAATCCATATGGCTTCATAACTTTTGAAAAAAATTACCTTGAAAGAGAGAACTATAGATAGACTGGTAACCCATTTAATTTCATGAAAATTATGATAAAATACATTCATGTGAAGAATATACACCACAAAAAAATTATAAATATGAATAATATCTCATTTAGGAGAAATTTAAATGAGAGGACATGTACCTTGTAGTTATACTTAGTCAAACAAGCTTTAACGTCGTTGGAGTACTGAATCTACGCTTAAAGATCCTTTTGGGAAGGATGGATTTGGGATTTATTATTATAAATATATGTTACCAACATTGATATAGGCTCATTAGGGAGATAATATTTGTATTTATTTAAGATAAATGAGGATGAAAGGTGTGTGTTTCGGTGTGTCTAGTGGGGAAATTTTATAGATGAGACGAGATGAAATGTTTTTAAAAACTCACATATTAATATAAATGAAATCACATGTTTTATGAAAGTGGATCCAAATTTCACAATTAGAGAGTTTAAGAAGAAGTTAGGTCATTCAATTCCTTATCCAACCATTCAGAGATAAGGTTATTTTATAATTGATGATATCATCCCTTAATTTAACCATTTTATAACATTTTATCCATTTTTATGATGGCTAACTTTTACTTTAGTAACTTATTCACATTACTAACAATAAAATTTACCTTATTACCAAATTTGGACATAATTATTTCAAATATGAAAACTATTCTACTAGATTCAAATTTTAAAATTGGTAAATATTTCTTTCTATATAAATATGCATAACTTATAAAAAAATTAGAGAAATGTAATTTTATGAAAAAAATTGTAATTATTCATTACCAAATAATAATATTTAAATTTTTGGAACATTATTTGAATATATATATATATATATATTGTTAATTTTATTAAAATTCATACTTATAATATTAGAAATTTAACTTTTAAATAAAAACATATTTAATATATAACAAAACATTATTTTTTAACAAAACTATTTTTTAGACATATATAATTCAATAGGTACTAATTATAGTTACATTGTTATTTATTTTATGTTGTTATTTGATTTTACTAATCATTAAATTAATTTTTTCAATACATTTTATTTATATCATTCCTCAAAAGTAAACATTTAACAAAAAATGTAATTTATAAAAATATTTCTTTAAAATCGAGGGTATTTTCCTAAGTGAATAAGAAAATTTTTAATAATAGAAATTCATTTAACTTTATGATTATATTTCATTAAAATAAATTTTTATTTTATTTTATATTGTAATAAATATTTATTCCCATGTTTTTTATTGCATGTAATACAATCTATTGAACGTAATGTTTATTTAAAGCTAATTTCAAACTAAAATATAGGGAAGTTATGGTTGTCTTAGAATCTATTAGAGAAATTAAAAGTGGAGATCCCAAGATTTTTTAAGAAGTTATTAGATATTTTCCATAATGAGGTTGTGACACTATCCCCTACACATGATATTGAGTTGGGTACATAGTTTCAACTGGATGTCTCCTTGATTTCGATGAATCCTTATCGGATATAACCTTCTGAATTGTGGGATTTGAGGGTCTATATTCATGATCAGATAAAGGATGGTTTAATCTATCCTATTTTTTCCTTGTGGTTTTCTCTAGTTTTATTCAACAATAAAGTATATAGTAATCTGAGGATATGTATATGATATCGGTGGTTGAATCGTTTCATGGTCAAGAACCATTATGCCCTTCGAATGATAGATGGTTTACTTTATCAATTAAAGGGATTTAGTTAGTTTTGAAAGATTTATATATGATTTAGATATCATCATATGAAGTTGATGGGGGAGTACATATCGAATACCTCTTTAAAATGTTGACATAGTCACATTGAGTTAGTGGTTATGTTGTTCTATGTCATGAACACCCCTTCTATTTTTATGGGACTCATGAAATATATGTTACGTGAGTTTATAAATCATATCATGGTAGTGTTTTTTGATTCCATTCTCATATACTTGAGTTTGGATTAGGATCATTTTAGGCATATTAGCATTGTTTTGTAGGTCCTTTAAAACCATCAACTCTATAGGAAGATTTCTATTTGTAATCTTTAGGCATGGGAGTTTCATTTCTTTAAGATTATGATGTATCAATAGGGAGTATAAGTGGACCTGTTGAATATTGAGGTAGTTTTTTATTGGTTGGAACCCAATAATATTGAAAAGGTTTGAAGTTTCCTTGGTCTCTATGGAAACTATCAAAGATTAATATAAAAATTCTCTTAGGTCGAACCCCTATTCACATTCTTATGTATAAATAACATATATTTACTATGAACTAATCAATATCAAGATGATTTTGACTACCTAAAAGGTAGATTAATTAGTGCTACCATTCTCTGGATGCTAGAGTAGGTAGTTCTATTTGATGTTTGTTGTGATACCACCTATATCATTTTGGGTATCATCTTAATAAAATATAGGGAATTAATATCATATAAACCTATGTAGTAACATCTCCGTGAGAATAACTATTCCACCCATGATCTTGATTTGGTGGTGGTCAGTTTCTCATAGTAGTTAAGTGACGTAACCTTATTTGTGAGTGCATTGTGGTCTTCACATATCACTAGATCTTGAGGAATATTATCTATTAGAGTTATTTGAATCTATTATGGTGAATTTTGTTGGATTTTCTCTATGAATTGGTCTTTGAGATTATCTACACCTCTGGGAAAAGGAATATTGTCATTGATGTGATGAGTAGGAAGTAATAGGAAGATATTGTATGGGTGTATAGGGATTCCAAAAAAGGGATGAAGTAGCTTATAGGGATGAATTTTGATGCATGGTAAATTAGAGTTATAGCTTTTCTTTATAAAATGACAGTGAAATACTCCTTAATATGGATGGTGGAGGATTATCGATGGGGATAATGGAGGTAGAGGTGATATGGGATCATGTTATTCATTATGATTCTATTAAGGGGTGTTCTAAGGATGAATAGCATCATATAATGTTCCAAGAGAGGTTATTTGTTCTATTGGTGATGCGTGAGGAGGTTTTCTATGAGTTTTATAACTCATTAGTGGTAATGTATCTTTGTATATCCAAGATATATCATGCCTTATGGGTCTAGATTTTTTGGCTTAGGATAAATTGGTTAGTATTGGAATTCATGTCATAATGATTTGTATATTAGTATGTGATGGTTTAGTATCACGTTCTAGGTAGTTTGTTTTAGTCGTTGGATGTCCCTAAGTGAAACTCTGGGGACATATTGATGGATTTAATCATCGGTATAACTTTAAACTAGGGAAGACGTGATGAAATTATGGTTATTGTGGATTAGTTTATGAATCCTTCTCATTTATTAGTGATTATGGAATCAAGTGTTGTCAATTATTTATATAGGTGGTATGTGGATGAGGTAATGCATATCCACAAGGTGATAAAGACTGTAATCTCTAACCAATATCCTTAATTCACCTCATGAGTATAAGGTAGCCTTAAACATGATTTTGGATCTCATTTACACCTTACAAAAGCCTTATACCCCTAGAAAAATGGGTAGAAGGTGTAGAACATTCAGATTTTAGAGGATATGTTGAATGTATCCATTTTGGATTTCAACAGATCATGGGAAAATAACTTTCCACTGGTTGAGTTTTCTTATAAAAACGTATATTAATATTTTATCAATATGGCTCTATTTGATGATTTTATAGGGAACCTTGTTGATCTTCACAATGTTATAATGATGTTGGGGAGTCTATAATTATTGGACCCAATGTGGTAAAAATCATGATAGAGACAGTTTAGATGATTCAGGAGTGGATGTAGATTTTGAGGTATCATCAAGAATCGTATGATGACTGGTGTTTTAGGTTATTTATCATGTCTTTTGTGGGGTTCCTATCATCATGGGAAGAAAATGTTTGGCTAGGTGGGGTAGGTTTTCTCCCCAATTTATTGGTCATTTAAAAATTTTGTAGTGTATATGTGAGGTGGAGTATCGATTGGCACTTGTCTCATAGTTGGAGTTGATATAAAATTTCTTCTATATATCTCAATTTTTTATTTCTTCATGATGAATCTCTTGTCCTTGATTGGGGGTGTTGGATATAGGGGATGATTTGACATTCATGGGGTGTTCGGTTGAGATTCAGGATCACTAGGAGAAGGTTTTATATGGGAATTTCTTCCCTTTAGAATATATTCTATGGAGTCATCGTGAGTTTCTGACACCCCAAGCTTCCACGGTACACTTGTCTTTGAATAATGAAATAGCTTGTGTTGTACACAACTTCGAGTTCTAGCACACCATGACCAATCAAACTATCCGTTTAAAAAGAAGTTATGAATAGTAATACACAATTTTTCAAATTTTAAAAAATTTATTTTTTAGAATGAACTTCATTTTTAGATTCGGAATATCAAGATTATCTTATGATTAATTTTTGGTATTTTTATGAAAAATTTCAATTTTTGATGAATAGTGAAAAACACTGTTATTTTTTTAAAACCCACTTTATTTTTAATTAATTATTTTTTAATTTAAATTTATTTTAAAGTCAAAATAAATATATAATACCTATATTAGTCCAATGTAATTCATTAGAGTCATTTTATAAAAAGATTAGATATATAAAATTTTATTGAACTTCTTAACGTCTTTTACCCACCTTCTAGGCACATTTGTAATTTGCATAAAACATAATTTTACCACTTTTGTGAATTTAACTTCAAAAATCTGAGAGACATGAGTAAAATTTGATTCAATAGGATGAAAATATTTTTTTGATAAATAGAAATTTTGAATTTTATTTACAACGGTTAAAAGTGAATAGGGTAATTATAGGTAAAAATGATATTATAATTACCGTAACATGTGTCCTAATTCTATTGGATAAGTGTATTTAGACCAAAATAAACATTATGAAAAAATATGATTCTTTTGTATCCACTTGATTTAGATTAGGACATTAATTATATTTTATTTAAAAAAGAGTTAAATTCAAATTTTAATAATTAAAAAATTAATATAGGGTTATACATAAGATAAATTCAACTATAAATATTAATTAGAGAGTTAAAAATATTTCCTACATTATGGTATTTTATTTATAATTTTTAGAAATTAAATAATTAAATTTATTTATGACTCAATGATGATGCAGTAATTACCCTATTAATGAAGGATTAAAATAATTGATATTCAAAATATTAAAATAAATGTAAATTGAGACTTTTGATGCATTATAAAAAATTTCTAGGTTAATATGACATGTTAGGGTTTATTCAATGAATTTTTTTAGAAGTAATCATATTATGATGTCTTTTAAAAAAACCAAATACTAAATAGTGACAAAATTGACGTAAATGAGTTTTTAAAATAAATAATATTTTATTAAATTATATAATAGTATTGAAAATCTAAGGTTTATCCAAAGGACTTAAATAATGATAAATATTTCATTAATGAACCACTTTAGTTTTTATTTTCATTTTATAGTAAGTTTATTAACCATGTATTGTAATAATACAAGAAGACATGGTAAAAAAATAAACTATTTAACTAAGTGTTAAACCTAAAAGATAAGGTTAATATGGTGATCTAAACTTTTCTAAAATCAATTTATTGAGATTATTTAGACCCATACCCACCTTAGCATCTAAATAAATTCAATTTTAGCTATTATAAACCTAAAAGGATTTTATAATAAATTAATATTTCAAGCTCCTCCTAAAGTGCCCCTCAACTCCCTTATAAAAGGGTACTTCTCCTTCTCTCAAATTCACACCTCCAAAGCCATTTGGATTGGCCAAACCCTACTCAAATCTCCTCCCAAATACCTTTTCTTAAACCTAGACTCCTTACTTTGATCATAAATCTAACTGAATTATCCATTTTGTTCAAATCAAAAGGAAGAACCTCAAGAAGAGGTAATTTTTTAATCACCTATTTCAAAGTTCTTTTCTTCTTCCAATTCATATTTATTTGTTGTTTACATACCAAAATAATAACCCCATTACATTCTATATACTGTGATGTTATTATAAATATGGTACAACCATATTTATTATTCTATCCATACTATGAATGACAAAGTCACCATACGTGTGTGTGTACGTCCTACTGTCTCCACGTTGTGGTGTAGTTTGTTATTCAACACTTCATTGTTGGGATGGGTATAATATTGATTATAATTGATGTAAATAATAAATATAATAGTTTAATGATTTTTTAAATATAATATACCATCCAATTACATACTATTTTACCATCAATAGAATGATATTGTCGCTCGTGCGAACGTAAGGCTTAACGTATCCATAACGCGATGAGATTTTATTCCCCATCATAACCATTCTAGAGTACTTTTCATTTGATGATTAAAAATAATTTTTAAGAACTTAATATCCTTATGAATATGAATCAAATACATCCTATCCATAATAAACATGACTTACATAAAAAAACAAATTAAGTTAAATGAATCATTTAACACCTGAAACAATGATACAACTAAAATATTACTAAAAAAGAAATTTTATAGGATCATATATGATATCATATTTATGTTTGTGGTTGTTTTATAATTTAATAGAAATGATTTAACTATTATAAAGGAGGTTAACTTACCCTCAACTAAGAAAAGGTACAAGATAAGGGTTAATTTTACAATCTCTTTATGATCCAAGGTTGTTTATATGTGAATATCAACTGAGACCTCTTTATCATCCACATCTATGTTTCTAAAAAATTTATTTCAAAACATTTTTACTATTTCCTAGACTATGGGTTAAATTCACTTATACCCTTGTTTTTATTTTTATAAAATGTTTTTAAATGAATCTTTTCATTGTTTTCCAAACAAGGTACTTTATGGCCTTTTCGAAAAATTAAGGAAAGAATTTTTTTTAACTTATATGGTGGGTGCGTCTATTTTCCACCATTATAACACATTTGAAGCTTCCCTTACAATATTAAAAGATTATTTTAAAAACAAATTTTTTCTTTATTTTTAAATTATTTCAAAGTAGAAAGATATATTTCACTCAAATAGTTTGTGGTTTGATTTTATCTATGCCAACATCCTTTGTTGGATTTTACGCTTTTTTGAAGTTGATTTACAATGATACAATCTTTCATACTATATTAATGGTTTTCTGATATGTTTGACCATGGATGTTCTATTTTTATACCATTCATAGTTTATGGTTAAAGTATTAACATTTTGTATGCAATTTTTAATACGAATGTTTATGTTATGTTTCAAACTTTTCATATGAGGAATGCATTGGATGTAGTAAGTGATAGGCAGGGCCCGCTATAGCCCCTCAATGCATTGGTAGGTATCATGAGACAAACTAGTGTCTTGGAACAAGTCCTTGAAAAAATTATTAATTGTAGTCTTCGCACGAGTCCTTGACTATGTGGTTATTATGTTCGGCATTATGCATTCCATCATTATGAAATAAGCTATTGATATTACATGTGATTATTAGACTAGTAGAATATCCATGTGAATAAGTAAATAGAATTATTCGATTTATCTTTGACATATTATTCTAAAGTTTATTTTTAAAAGGATTGTGTTTTAGTATTATACATTTCCTTAAATGTTTATGTTTTCTTATGATTGTTTCCACTATATTATTATCCTTAATGAGCATCTGAGCTCACCCCATTCTTATGTTTTATTTTTTCCAAGATGTGAAGAAGTATCTTATAATTTACTTGCATGGATAGGCTATGGGAAATGAGTGTTCTCTAAGGATACAAAATGTTTTTCTTTTCATTGCATAATGTAATGTAAAACTAATTTATGTATCTAGTACTTCCAAAGCTACTAAACTAATCAGTATATAGAGAATTTATCTCTTAGGATCATTCCAATATTATGTAATAATACACCAACTCTAAGTAACTAGGGTCGGGGTGTTACAGGGTTGGAGTAATTTTCCTATGAACATGATTCATAGATGCGTTCTCAGTATCCAAAGATATTTTGGAATTTTTTATAGTGAGATTTTATATAGAAAATGTGTAACATCCTAACTCTAAACATTGAATTTTTATATAGTTTAGGTTTTATTCCCTTCATGTGATTCTTTAAGACACCAAAGGATGGAAATAAATTCCACACACATACCAAAAATTGGGGGGGAATTTTCCATTTATAACAAACAACACCTATCAAGAAAGAATAAAATCAACCAAACAAACTATAGGGTGGATGAAGTGTAAAAAATACCACCCAAATGAAATAAAAAACAAAAATATTAGGGTATCAATGGAAATAATAAACTTTAATAACAAGACACTAAATTAAATCATGACTCGACACTAATGTGGATCCATTCTAGACTATAAGGACATAACCAACTACAAAGTTTTTACTACATATAGCTATATTGAGAGGCATCACTAGAGAAATAAAAAATCGTCCACTTTCCCATATAATGGAAAAGAATGTCTGTTTACGAACCAAGGTTCATATTCAGGTGGTTTGTAATTACACCTAGTATTAAATCCCCCAAAATATTCACACACACACTACTTAGAGAAGAAAATGTTAGCTCATAGTTTAAAACATAATTTTAAACAAAATAGAAGAATATCAAAGTATTTTACCAATTAAAAAAAGAAAATTAAAAGTTGCAAGAATTAATCCATTAATTATACTTTGAATATCTAACCACATCCACTTACTCAAGAACGCATTCACTTCAGGTGACAATCCCACACTCAGGATCACTTACTAATTGATCCATTAAGTAAACACTAGATGAATGTTCTCCATGTTCCTCTATTCAAGAACTATAATCCATGTACATAATAGAAAGGCCAAATCCAATGAAATGATAAAAACACAATACCCATGTATTATAACTTATCACACCAATTCATTTATTAAATAATTAATTATTTTAAATCATTAAATAAAATATCATTCTTGTGTCATTTCAAATTCACAATTTAAACATCTAACAAAGTATATTTTCTAAAAACCATTAAAATACAAGATTTCAAAACTATTAATAAAATGTGTTTTCAAACAAGAAATAAACCTAAGTTTTCTTTCAAAATTCAAATAAATACACTTAACAAACTAAGGATTCAAGTTATAAAATAAGTGTAGAAGAGAGAGAAGCCACCTAGTGCACAACAGGTGATAAAATCAAAGAACATAACAACAAAAACTATAGATCCATGCATGAAATTACATTCCTTTAATATATCTAATAAAGATCTCAAAAAAACACATTTTGGATCATATATTTATCCATATAATATTACATATAAAATTTTCTATTGAATGAGGTGATAATATCTAAAAAGGGAGATAAAATGAACACTTACCATTGATTCTAGAGATCCAACACACATATATCCATCCTAAAAGCTTGGAAGAAAAAGTGAATCACCAAAATTGCCAAGAAGAGTTATCTAGTTTAAGATCCTAGGTCAATAGGAGAGAAATAAGAGTTTTTGTGTGAAAAATTAAATTAAAATTCAGTTTTTGGATGTATTAATTCACATCTTATGGTTTGTCTGCACAGTTTCACAAACCATATAACAACCATGGGATTACTACTAGATAACACCCAAGTAGTCAAATAATTGTATTTATAACCATTAAAAATTCCTCTATCCCAAAAAATTTTAGATCATAGGGTCTAACACACAGTTTGGAAAAACTATACACGAACTATGTTCCTACCTAGTAACTCTTATATTCCCTAAAATAGTTTCTTAGAGAACCTTCATAGTTTTCACTAATTGTTCTTAAACTATGTACCCATACAAACACTTATGAAACACACTAAAACCAACCATAAGATCTTAAAACTCAACTTTAACCTTATATAATGTCAAAATACAAAATAAAAAGGGGAAGTACCTCAAACTGAGAGTGTTACATATTGATTTCTTGAAACTATTGTATTATTCACTATTTTTTTGAGTTTGATTATATCTTGTTTTTCTATCATGTTTTGATGATAAAATTGTTCTATTTGAGAGGTGACTCCCATGGAAGTATTTAAGGGGGTATGTTTTGGTTTCTTATGGGTTTGGTTTTGATTCTTAGGGAAAATAATAATTTTATGGTTATTTTATATAATAGAAGGAACCTTTTTAACCTAATGCTTTGCATGTTTCAGGTGTTATAAGTGTTAGAGGAGGATTGGAGGATAGAATTTCAGGGTTGGGTTGAGATTTTTTTGAGAGAGGGAGCCTTATTTCATATACCTATGTTCTACATCATGGATCCCTATAATTATTATTTTTATTAGTTATACCATTTTAGGGAACTTAACATCATAGAGATTGAGCAATTCCATAGAGTTATGAAGGCTGGGATTCCTTAGATTTTCTATTTTAAATAACCATATTTAATAGTCCCTTGTTTATAATGTGCTTTTATTCTATATTCAATTGTTAAGAAGGATAATGTCAAAGGTTGAAACATAGATATATAACCTACACTATGGGACCATGAAGTGGTTAATTTAATCAATATCCCACTTTCATTGTCTATAAACTATGATTCCATAGTTGTGTCATGGTTTGTTTTAGTGGTTGGATTCTTCAATGTGGCAAGGGAATTTATGCCATGTTGTTATCTCATATTTTTTGTATCTAACAGTTGACCCAGATTTAAATAGGGTGATTTTCACAATGATTTTTAAATGGGTTTAAGTTTTAACTCATTAAACTATGGCCAACACCCTTTATTTCATAGTCTTGTGTTTACTAAAATCAATATAAATTCAGAGGTTCCTCTAGATTTTATTCTTCCACCTTTTATTCTATCAACCCTTGGGAAGATACCATACATTTTTTGATATTTTTTAGTACCCTTTCTCTCATCGATGATCCTTCGATTCCGGGGATAAATTATTGGTTATTTTAGGTGAGTTGTTCCCCTCTTTTTATTGGTTTTATACCCAATTTTACCTTATAAGCTCACGATATTAGTGATGGTTCAAATTACAGAGTTTTGGATTGTGTTTTTGATGAGGAATGTTGTGATTATAAGTTTTTAAGACTTCTTTTTCATGAATTGATCCTTATGATCATATTATCTTCTCCTTAATCTTTCATGGTGGTTGTTGAAGCACCGGTTGAGTTATAGGATTCATTATCTCTCCTTTATCTTGTGTATAGTGTGGAAGTATCATACCCTTGTTTCCTTTGGGTGGATAATAATGGTTAAATTAATGAAGATAATGGTAAATACTCAAATAAATTGAAGGAAATCAGGTGATTCATATATTTTTTACTTGATTCGTGTTATATCTCGATTTACTAAAGTGATGTTTTCATGATCATATTGAGTTGGGTTTTTGTATTCATCATTTACTCTATATATTTTCTATTCTAATTCTACCATGACCATTGGGTACAATAACACCAATTTATATTATGTTGATTTGGAGAATATATATCAAGAGTATAATATCAAATCTAACCATTCATCATGTTGTAATAATGATATTAAAAATATGGTATTTTAATTATTGTTATGGTATATGATTATTTCTTTCTAAAATTGATTTATCGAATTCACCATCTGCAAAAGGTTAATCTTTAAAATATGGTATAAAATATATTACATGGAATTGACTATTGATTTGTGGATTTTAATAAATAGTGATAAATAAATGTGAAATCACATTAAAAGAAATTATTGGGTGTGTTTTGTTGTGTCAATAAGGTTTTCTTATGACTTTTCCATTTCTTTTGTTTTGAAAATCAAAAACACTCAATATTAAGGAAAATTTATTTTCCCCTATGTTTTAACTTCATAAGGAAATTTTCCTTCCCCAAGGAAATTTATCCTTACCATGTTTTCATTATTCATATTATAATCTAATTCATTTTCCTTCTAAGTATAAAATTTGGTTTCATAACTAAAACCTTAGAATCTTATAAATACTTAGATATAGAGCATTCTGTTTTCAGGATCAGAATTCAGGTTCTGAATTCTCTGAATTCAGACTCCAGAACTTTCTGAGATCAGACATCGAGTTCTCTGAATTCAGACTCTGAACTTTTTGAGTTCAGACGTTGAATTCTTATGAATTCAGACTCCAAACTATCTAAGTTCAAACTCTAAATTCTTATTAATTCTGACTCTGAACTTTCAAAGTTTAGACTCCGAATTTAGACTCCAGAATTCTATAGAATTCAAGTTCTGAATTCTTCAGAAGACAGAATCTGAATATTCATGTATTATAGACATAGAATGGTCTGTTGGTTAGACTCTAAACTTTTATTTTTCCTTACATTTTGGAAAATAGATTTTGTTAAGCAACCATATTTTTTCTTACTCTTATTTGAGTTATAAAACGATGTTGTGCATTCTGTTACTAACTAACCATTGTTTGAATGACACATCTACAGTTCCCTCCATAATTCAAGGAAAAATATGACCGCTGGAGGAGGGATCCAACCATTTAAGATGTGCCTACAAATAGGATATCATTTGAATGAGCTCACTATTGTTCTATGACTATGGAGATTACATGCAGCTGAAGTGATTTTTATATAGAGACTTTCATGCTTTGTGCATACTGAACATCTTGTTTAGAATTGCTTGGTTCAACTCCGAATGTTTCTGATTAAATTTGAGGGCTTTTGGGGATATGAAGATAGAGGTTTCTACTACCTTAAAGTTTGAGGGCTTGTGGGGATAGCAAGACAGACTATGATATTTGTATCGAGGTCTTACCCTGTTGTGGGTAAGATAGAATTTCTTGAAAGTATAAATCAAAGGACCTTTATCCAAGGTTTTTGGATACCCTTCTCTTTGTGTTAATATATTTACTACTTGTTACTTGAATTGTTTCAAGTTTTCTGCTGCATTTTGGTTGTTTAGGAAAGTATAATTGTCTTATAATTTCTTATACTTGTACTCTGATTTGTAAGATTCTAAACACTTTAAGGTAGAATCTTTATCTTTGTAAACTTTTCTTAAGTTTCATTTCTGGAACCACATTTCCATAATCAAGAAAGTTTATAGAACTAAGAGGTCTTTTGAATTTACCTTGTTTCATTTTGTTAAACATTACCATATTTAAAAGTTCGAGAGACATTTTTTAAAGTATAAAATTAAACCCCCCCCCCCCCTTGTATATTGAGCATCTACATCATTATTTTGATACTACAATCAGTATCGTTTCGATCCAACATGTTTTGTAACTCAAATTCATGTGAATACTATTGTTTTTATTTTTATTGGTGTTATGATAGTTATGGGTTTGTTTCTATATAGTTATGTCCATATTTTAATGATGTTGGAATGTTTAGGGTCGTGGGTGCTAAAATGAATCCCTGGTTGGCGTAGAGTGATATAGTTATTGATTTAGAAATGAAATAGGTTTAGGTTATATGGAAAGAATATGAAATTTTGAATTATTATAAGAACCTGGACCTTCATTTCATGTATGTTTTTCCTTTTTCTAGAGTTTTTGAGAAAAGAATAGTTTTTGGAAATTTTTGAATTATACGTTGTGTACTTTATAGGTACACACTGTGTAATTCATTGTTGCTCATGGTCGTGTGCTGACCGTGTCATGACCATGCACACAGCTATGATGGGGTGATATGGAGGCCGCCTAAAGCGGAGTATGGAAACAGTAAGAACACGTTGTGTACTCCAAAATTAAACACCGTGTATTTTTCTTTCATTAAATGCATTGGGGTCGCATCTTAACCCCAGAGTTGTCTTCTTCTCCAGATTCTTCAATCGAGATCATCCCGTACAGCCACGAATCTCCTCTGAGCCCCCGAGCCTCCGTCTGCTCTCCGAATCGACCGTCATCGATTGTGTTGGAACCACAATGGTAATATCTTCCTTCTCCTAGAGATTCGTTTTCTAATTCCACCTCTTTCTCATGTTATCGTGGGTAGAGAATTTTGGACATTTTCTTAGATCTACGACATTCCAAGGAGAATCAATCTTCGAGGTTCAAGTATATAAATCTCGTAATGTCGATGTAGGTGGTTTGGGCCTTTCTGTAGGAAGTCTTTGAGTATTTTGTGCAAATTTCACCAATACCCTTGAACAGGGTATTGTGTGATTACTTTTTTAGCTCTATTTATTGCCTAATTTTCTTGTAATCTAGAGTAGATGATTTTGATTGTGTTTTAGGCTAATTGTTAGGCTTTGGAAGTGTTTTCCATGCATGTTCTTGCTTTTCTGGACTGTTGGGTCTAGTTACCTTTTTGACTGCTATAGTTTTCCCATGCCTAGTATTGTAGGATGGTGTAACTATTTTTCTTACATGCTAAGATGTTGTATAATGCTAGTCAAGTAGTTCTTGAGGTTACTTTGGCTGTTACGTGATGCGATACTTGCTGACTTTACACAGGGTTGTGAGAACCTAGTGTAGTAGACCATAAGGAGAATGGACATAAGGGCTTCTCCAGAGTGTCTTTATTATAAGATGCAAGATCACAGGGGGAATTGATGTTGATTGCTTCCTCAGAGTGTTTGTAGTTCCTCAACATGGGCCATAGGGGGAATGAGACGTTGAGTGCTTCCCTAGAGCTCCTTTAGTATAATACGAGACTATAGGAGGAATTCACGGTTAGTGCTTCCCTAGAGAGTCTATTCTTTAGCTGAACCAGAGGGGTGAGACTGTGTGTGCCTCCCATAGGGTTGCTAGTACTTGCTGGTTAAACCGTAGGGGTTACCGTGTGATAACTACCCAGAGGGTTACCTGTTTGTTCTACTTTCTTGAGTGGCTTCTTACTTATTTGTAAATTATATGCTAGAAACTGTGGCTTTTTTTCTACTGAGTACTTTCTGTTTACTACTCTTTGTAGTTTTACCTATCATATATTCACTAACTGTTAGGTACTGATCTTCGGGTGGTTTCCAACTGATATTTTTCCTCACACCCTGTTTGGGTCATAATTTTGGGCCCTAACAGATTATATTCTTGCGGGTATAGATAAGGGCAAGCGTCCTTCGAATTCAGCTTCTTCATTGTTGTGGAGTTGGAGAGCATGGTCCCAAGTCGTGTCTTGCGACATTGAGGAGTTTATCTGCTTTCTTTTGAACTTTGGTTTAGCACTGTTGTATTCCATTATTGTGACTTGTTTGGCTGTTTTCCTAGACATCTATCTTTCATGCATCATTTATATATATATTTTCTCCAGTTGATTACTTTATCAGTATTCTTCTTTTACTATTTTTTGGTATTTATTGCTTCCACTATTGCTTGTATTTGTGTACCTCCACTGTGTACTCTACCGATGAGGGCATACTTTCCCCACTATCACATCCAAGGCCCTCGCTGCTAGTCGGCAGCCTTTGGCATTCGGGGAAATGTGCTTGAGTCCATGTGACCAACTGGGTTTGGGGCACCTCTGGGTGGCTTCTGGAACTGGGACGTTACAATTATGTGGTGGTCAATGGCTTGTGTTGTGTTGTGGTGTTATATTCAAGATAATTAATGGTGTGGAATATATGGTCGGTGATGGAATTGGTGAAGGGATTGGATTAGAATTAAATGAATCATAGGTTTAAATAAAATTTTAAATACTTGGTATAATGGGTAATTTCTCTAAATTACATGTTTTATAGATAAGAGTGTTTTTTCATTAAATATATAATTTCATGGCTTAATGAATGAAACATGGTTGTTTGAATAGTAAATATGTAAATAGTTATAGGATATGGTTTAATATGGTATTTTGAAATCTTTTTTTGGTTGTTTTTTATTGTAATTAAGACTAATTTAGTGGTTTAGTGATTGGAAGTGATAGTAACATGTGGTTGTGATGGTGTGGTGGTCATGATAGATTCATAGTGATGTTTGGGTGTGGCTTCATTAAGTCAAGCTTGTGAGTGCTTAATCATACTTGTATTTTCTTTTTATTTCTAAATACACTCCACCTGATTTGGATACCCTTGTTAATGCCCAAAGATTTCTGTTTCATAGTATATTCCCTAACATCCATGTTGGCGAGGGAATATATAGATTACTACCCTATATTCCATCCTCTTCCTTATAAGTGTCCTATGGGTTATGAAGGTTCATAGTAGGCGCAATCATATCAGTTTTATTAGCTTGAGATTTATTATGTGGTGTGATAGCAGACCTTTTCGGGTATTTACATGATGATATATGGTGGGGGTTAAGAATGGTAGGAGGATGTAATGAGTTTTCTTCCCTTCAATTTTATGATACCCTACAATATAGGATATATTATTTACATATGAGATGTGATATTTAGTGGTGGATGTGTGGACGGGATGACGATTATGTTTCATTTTTTTATATGAAATAACATTGTAATGTGATATTTAAGTTGTTTTATAGCACAATTGTAGAAGGGATTGAGAGAGCACCAATACATATGTCATTGGGGCATGAGAGTGAGAAAATAGTGGGGAAGTTCCTCTGGGGTTCCTTTTTAATATTCTTGATCTAAAAAATAATATCCTTGGTTCCATTATTGGGTGAGTGATCCCTAGAGAGATTGGGGGTAACTAAACTTGGTATGTGTATGCTGATTGTTCTTTTTATTTACAGAAGCATTAGTATTCCTATTCCAGATTTTGATGGGAGATTGTAAGGAAGATCCAATTGTATATACATTTTATGCTCACCCCTATATATAAATCTATTTTACATGTATCTAAAAAGGATGTAGTGACTAATATATACATTAATAGCTTAGAGGATGAGATTTCAATTGGAATCATTTCCCTAGAGCTCCATTTTTTATTTTGATCTTGGGATATTCATTTATATAAAAAGTCATATATTATGGGATATTTGTTTTATTTTATATCTTTGTGTTTATTGTTGGTTTGATTTATTTATTTCAGCTATTTATGAGGGAAAGGCCCCCTATTTTCATGATAATACCCCCGCTGCTATTCGACACCCCATGGCATATTGGAGGTGGGATTTGAAGGCTGATATGATCTTCCCTTCATGCCCATGAGAGGATTTCAATGGGGATGGATCATTATAGATGATATCATGATAAGTATCTCACCATCCTCAGGTAGTGGGGACTCAAAAATGAAATATAGACCCCTAGTATATAAAATACATTGTGTATAACACTCCATGTGGTATACATCAATGACCATCAATCATACAAAACATGTTTCATGACTCATGAGAATATTCCATTCTTAGATACAAGAATTATACTCATTATAACTTTAATATTTGTTTATGGACTATAATAATCCATAATAAACATAGATTATATATAACTCAAAATTTTACTTTGAGAATTCATTTCTCATTACACTTCAGGAAATGTATATTAATATATACATATATGTAGAAAACGTGAAATAATTATAAAGTAGAGATTGAATATTTTATAACATGATATACTTTACATTTTTGAACTCCATCGGTAATATATAATAAAACTATACATAAATTCTTATCTAACATATCATATATGATAGAATTCTAGATCATCCTTAAGTTTGATGCACTTTTTGGGGTTTCATTAAACTAATTACATTTCAATATAATTACTTCCACATCTTTGTGACCGTATCATAAATCCCTCTCACAAAAATTGTTAGTGAGTAAGTTCTATGAAGAAATATAGTTTAAATAAGGGTGAGACCTAGGAATCATATTCATAATATACAATTTCATGAATATATTAAAACTCTTTAACTCCACAACATCAAATATTGTGATGTTAATTACTTATGTTGTCGAAATATAACTCTTTTTACCCTCATCAGCCATAGAACCCTTTTCATTAAACTTTTCTATGAAATGTAACAGTAACTAGTGTAACTCTCTATACTAATATTTTTCTCACATACACCATAGCTTTTAGGATTTTAAGTAACATTCAATTTATATTTTGATTTTCATAATATTTTATTTATTAAATTTTAAATTCTCCAATTCTAAAAATGATCCCACTAGCTTATTAGACACTATATTCTATTCAGAATATCTTACTAAGACACAAAAACTCTTTTTTTTAGGAAATAATATTTATTTCCTCTTAATAGGAAAATTTAATAAATAAAATAATTTATTCATGTCACATATGGTATTATATGTGTTTGGTGGGTTTTCTTGAAAATAATATTATTCATTAAAATATTCCATTGATGGCGGTGGAATATTTATTCCTCATATTTTCATAAACATCTGGATAAACATTTTTATCCTAGAAAAAATATTTGTATCCTTGTATTCTTCCCAAAACATGGAATATAATCAAAATAATCATAAACCATGTGCATTGAATCCATCATCTCAAATTATTCACAACAAATATTTATTAATTAAAAAAATGTATCATCACTTGAGATAAATGAGATAATTACAGACATCATTTACTTAGATTCATATGAACTTAATATACTCCTTTTTATTTAAATATTATATATAGAGACTCTTTACTTAATCATCTGAATAAAAATTATAATCTTTATCAAATATTACCATGTTTTTGAATAGCTATATACTAAAAACATTCATATAGTATACATTTGTAATTATATATATTTCAAAATAAAATAATTGATCTCTATAACACTGGTATCGCATATAGACATTTCCTGAAGTTCCGAACTTCGTTAGGAATTCTAGATAATTAAATATTATCGAAACATTATTCCGCCTTCATCATAACTTTTTTATTTTTCAATTACCTTAGTTAGCTACTTTAAGAAACTGTGTTGGACTCTCTAACTAACTTTTATTCTCTTTTCTTGAATTTTAATTCACTTTTACTATCTACAAAGCACTATAACCTAGAAATTACATTCCATACTTCATCTATCTATGATACTTTAATAAAAATACTTTTAACATTTATATATCAGCCCAAAAAAGAATAAATTTTAAATTTTATTCATATAAATTATATGTATTCATGTTAATAGTCTTTATTATAACCTTAGAAATAATTTTATTAAGTTTGGGAATAAGAATATTTTTTTCATTTGGAAAAAAAAAGTATTTTTTATTATAACTAAAATTTTTCATGTGTCGTATGGTTTTTCTTAAAGTTCAAATTTATAAATTACAGAATTTTAATTTCATAAAATTAAGTTATTTTGGATTTATCATATAAAAAATATCTTGGGGTGAATTTTTTTTATTTCTCTTAAGGGTTTGATTTTCTATGAATGGGGTAGAATATCGTGTTCATAACATTTCCCTTGATTAAGTAATCAAAAGGTACCATTCATTTTTCAATTTGTATTAAAGCCAAATTAGTATCCTTTTTTATTAATAAACTAATAAATATTAGTAGAATCAATTCTGTGATTGATTTTAGTTAAAATTTATTTACATGATTAAATGTCATTTTTCAAGAAAGTGTTTTTTGTTGAGTTATGCATGATTATATTAAAATTAATTTTCAAAACCTCTATAAAATGAATCAATTAAAAATGTTTTCAAATTTTAAATAATAGTTTTTTTTTTTAAATTACCATTTAATTTTTATCAATAGAAATAAGTTAGTTAGGTAAAAAGTTACTCACCATATTGAACGTTAAAATGAGGTAAAATTATCAAAAACTAAGTGTTAATGAAACAAAATATTATTATTAATTTATTGTTTTAGTGTATTTCAACTATACCCATCCTATATTATAAATTGGGATATTTTGGTTTCAATTGACTACAATGTTGCAATTATTATACATTAAAAAAATAATTGTTTACAATAGTTTCAATCCTCACACTTATAAAAGGAATATTCCCCACCACACTTATACACACAATTTGAGAACTTTATCTAAAAAATGAACTGAAAAAATCTCTCCCAAACTCTATTTAATGTGTTTTATGGGCTAATTTCTCAAAAAATACTAATATAATAATGATTAATTAGAGTTCTAAAGCAGGATATTCGATGAATAGGTAATTTTCCTTACCGAGTTTATTAAAGTTTATTTATTATTACACTTCCTACAAATATATTATATACACACTAATATAAATACTTCATAATAATCAGTAAAATTAAATTTTTTTTTATTTATGTTACAACCATTATCTACCTTTATCCCATCCATTGAAAAATTAAAAATTTTCTTGTATAGCATGAATAATACCACCACCATGAATGACGTATTTAATTTTTCATCACCACCTTATATGGATGGTTCTAAAAATGAATTTAAGGAATAAATATGATATTTAAAATATATTTAAGGTTCTTTAAAGATAAATTTCCAAATGTTTAAAAAAATATTATTAATAATTATTCATTATAAAATTTAACCACCGAAAATAGGCTTATCAAGACACTTTATAAGTAATAAATTCTTACATGTATCTTTCATTTATCTTATTCATATAACTCTTATTTAATAAAATTTATCAATTTAATGAAATGTTTTTTAAATCATTAATTTTAATTAAAAGGTGATATTATTATTATACATTAGTATATTCTTACTCATTCGATCGTTGTAACATTTTCTTGTTTTGGTTGGTTTTTCCACCTACATGAACGATGTTATAATATTTTTGTCACAAATGATTAAAAAACCTACATAATAATAATTTTACTTACTAATGATAACTGTAAGATTTTTTAATGATTATATAATGGTGATATATCCATTATAATAATGATATTAAAAGAGAAAAAACATGGTTATTTTAAATGATAAAAAATAATCTTATCAAGGAAGATTCCTAGAAAAGTGACTATATCATAACCTATTAAAATAATTTATTCCTAAAATTATATGAAACTCATAAATTGAAACATCAAAATATTATAGAACCATTGGACAAGGTAATTTTACCATTACTAGGATACATAAGTTATTTTTGATATTATTAACTAAACTTAACCCAAAAAACCAACATGATCATTACTAATTAAATAAATAAATGAAACATGATAATAAATTAAATGAAATGAACAATAATAAAGAAATAAACATGAAATTTATTTTGAATCAAGTAAATATTTAATATAATTTTATTATTTAGGAGTGTAAAATTCATATAAAGAGATTAGGGACTCAAGGTTAGGGATTTTTCTTTAAAACTTAATATTAAATAGTTAAACATTTTTATTTAAAATGTTTCACTTCCTTGTACATATTATGTTAAAAATGGTTTTCTCTATAATTTTATGTTTTCTTAAATTCATTTTATACTATATTTTATTTTTCTTCATTAATGTTTAAAAAGAAATATTTTTAACATTTTCCATATATTTCATTTTTGTCTTTCTTTATAAAAGTGTGAAAATAATGTTTCTTTAATGTTTACTATATGATCACCATTTCTCATCATCATTTATAATATATTTTATTAAGATTACTCTTTAGGTTTTCATTATTTTCTAGAGTAAATTCAATTCCCATTTTTATATGAATTTTTGTATATTTTTATCAATGAAAAATATATTTACCTTTATTTTTATTTGATAAAAATAAGGTATTATTATTATGGGTTAAAATGAATGGTTTTATAAGTTTTATGATGAAATTGCTGTCCTATGTGTGTTTTATTCATGTTATGGTTCTTGGAAATTGTATATGATTAAGGGTGGGTACAATATAACCCTCAAATATATTGGGTAATAATGATGAAGTCAGATAGATTTAAGTTACTCCTATAAAGATGTGTAAATTATATAGTAAGGTGATTAAAATAACAAAATATGTTCGAATTAACTAGGCTGGTTATTCTTTTATAAGGGTGATTGTAAGGGATATTTTAATATTAATATTAATATTATTTATTATGTTACCTTTATGGTCTTTCTATATTAACTTTTAGTTTTAATGGAAATATTTTTATTTAATGAATTAATTTTTTGAATGAAGGAATTTTTAGTATCTTTTAAGGGTGAAAAGTTTGTTTTCATGGAAAATCAATTTCATGAGTTCTAATTTTTTTTCCAAGTAAACTTTATGATTATGTTTTTTCCTTTATGAAATTTTTTTAACATATACTAAATAATGTTAATTTAAATTATTATAAAATGATTATTAAATCTAAAAGTTTATTGTGTAAAAAATAAAAAAAAATCATGGGTTTTCAGGTGCTTTGATGGACTATCTAATCTATTTTATTTTTATATCTCTTAATGAGATTTATTTTATCATACAATGTTTTAAAATTCGTTTAAATTATTAAATGATGTTTATGAAATCTAGAAAGGTTAATATTTTAGTTATGAGGACTTATCTTGGACAAAAAAAATTGTTTCATGAATGGAATTAAAGTTTCAAACATTTTTCTATGTGAAAAATGCACACTGATTGGAAGTGAACACTTTTGTAATGTAATGTATTTTCTAATTATTTAAAACACTAAAAAAGGTCATGAGAATATAAGAAAATGAAATAATTTATATAAATGTTGTAAATAAGGGTTGTTTATGTATTTATTGTTATAGTTAGAATTAGAGTGGGTTTTAAATAACTTTAGAAGTTAAGATGTTTGTAAGGAAAGATAGTATGGGGATGTTAATTTATGAACTTATTATAATGAGAGGATTTTTTAATACTCTAATGATTTCCATGGTTCTTTATATAATCTATGTTTATATTATAGTGTTTTTCTAAAAAGGTAAAATTGTGAATGAAGTAGGAAGGAAACATACGGACAATATCCATCTGAATTGACCTAAAATTGTTGGAGTTTAAACTGACAAGTTTTTCGTTGTGTTCAATCAATTAATGAATTATATAAATTTTGTTACCCATGCATTATAGTGAAAAAATTACCCATATATGAATATATAAATAGTGGATAATTTCAAGAAAAAACACCATACAAATTTTTGTGGAACCTCTCCCTATAGTATGTTAATGATAGACTAATGATTTAGAGAATACATTTGAAGTTTCTGGTAGTTAAGAACATAATAAGGTAATTATTTCAACTTATCAACTTTAAGGTAAATTTCATCATTTTTGTTCTTTGAATAAGAATAAAAACCATACAAATGATATTCATACCATGTAATGGATGGTATTTAAATATATTTTTCTTGAAAATATTTTCTTAAATATCACCAACTTATGAGGAAAGGGGAGTTTTTTTAGCAAAAGAATAATGAAGATGACTCAGTTTCTCCTTATGAAAAAAAATTAACAGATTGGGTAGGATGCATCAAATTTTATTCCACACCATGAAAATAAAAATTATAGATTTACACAGGATTGAAACCTAGTTTACAAATGGATTTGGTAACTTATGAATTTAAGAGTCAAGAGAAAAAAAAATATATTATAAGAAGGGTGAGATAAATATTTTTAACCTATATGGACCTCATAATAGTAAGTATATGAAGTGATCAAGGTGGAAATAAATGGGAAAATAGTGTACAATAAAATATGCATGTAAGAGAGTTAAATTTTATTTTTATTCTAATTGGGGTATGAATTATTTTGGGGACAATTTGACATGATCAAAGAAATGTTATATTTGTGGTAAAATTAGACATTTGGATTGTTATTTTATATAAATAAATAATGGTAATGGTAAAAATAATAATTTTAACAAGTAAATGAATTTTTTTAATTGTAATGAGTTGGTCCATTATGCAAATGCATGTCAAAATAAAAGAATAGAAGGTGAAATTCATCAAGATAAAAAAGAAGAAATATGTAGTGACATCATTTTTTACTACTATGGTTGATGTATGTCCTTAAAATTAAGTATTAACAAGTATATTACATTTTTAATCAAATTATGTCAATGTATTATAAGATTCAAGATCATAAAAAATAGGGAAATTTGGAATTAAAATTGAAATATCACCTCAATAATTGGAAAAATATTGGTAAAAACTCCTGGTGGAGATATTAAAGAAACAATAATTTATAGGTATCTTCAAATATTTCTCTCTAGAAATATTTTTTAAAAAAATATTATTTTCTTACTTATAGTAGATTTTGATTTTATTTTGGTTGAAGATTGGATTTTTGTTTACCATGCTAAGAAATATTTCAGAACTGAATAAGTAATATTCAATTTTCATAATGATTTTCAATTTGTATATAATAATGAGTTAATAACTATGATACCATATCATGAAAATGAAAAATTAAATAAATATGGGGTTGAAAGTTATCTTTTACATGTCATTAAAAATATTTTAACTACTTGTATTAGTTATGATATTCTAGTAGATGAATTTTTAGATGTATTTTCAGATGAACTATATGGTGTTATTCTTAAACATGAGGTTGGATTCATCGTAAAATTATTACCTAATGTAAAGCTGCTAAAGATAATATTTTCATATATTTTATTATAAAAATAAATTTTTTTAATCTCACCAAGGTGCTTTCTATGGGAAATAGTAATATTTTTAGGTTTTAGTAAAAAAATTATCTTAATTTCAAAAATAGCCAAATTTCATATTTTTAACTGCATTTATTTACTTTTATATTTTGGCCATAATGTTTTCAATATTAATACAAATTAAAAAAACCTCTTTTAATATTAAATAATTATTGGGATACATTTTATAAAACAATACAAGGAGATGAATCAAATTATTGGAGGCCCAAAAGGTGCTCACAAGTTGGGGCTTGGAATCTCTGCTTAGGTCTAGGGACATTAAATATGGCACCATATATCCAAAATGGTAGGACCAACGGAGCTGAAATTTCACATATAAAAAAAAATACTCATTGGAACAGTTTATCTAATCTAGATCACATGTTTTTATGAATATTTTATGACCATAAATGCATAGGAACTTGGTCCTTAGGAATAAGAATTGTCTTACTCTCCATAAATGTTTCCCGAAGTAAATATATCATAAATTAGGAACCCATTATCAAAATATGATGGATTTTTTTATTTATATATAATAAATAAGGGAAATTTTATAATAAGAAACTCTTTCCAAATTCAGCAAATTACTACAAATATTTGGCACAAATTTTGGGGGTCAAAATTAAATGGAAATTTAGCCACTCATTTTATTATAAAAATATACCCCCTACTACATTTAGAGGATTTACAAATTTTGAGTATATTTTTAGAAGATATACTTTGTAAATAGTCTAATATATATTCAAAATATTTTAGTTTATTTTTCTTCCTCTTATCTCTATTGTTTTCTTTTATCTTTTGTGTTCTTCCCCCATAACTCTACAATAATCATAATGTTGAGAAACTAAACTTAATATTGGCATTAGGGAATGTTTTTTTTGTGTTTTTTAATTCTTGATATTCAATTAAAAATGTCTATTTATTATTTTTAATATATTTTTTTGTGTATTGTGGGGTTATGTGGAGATTTTATGTCATCTTAATAAATTTACCTATATATTATTCCATTCCCTATAAAACATCAATTATATCGCTTATCCTAGGAATTTCTTTTATATGATGGAGTTGAGTGTGGTCAATGGATGAAATTACATACGATGGAGTTGGGTATTGAAATGTTTCACACTCTTGATTAAGGTGTGTTCATTTATCTTGGGTAATGAACCAAAATTTTATCAATGTAAATTCCCTTCTTCTAATTATGAGAACAAAATTCAAACTTTATAAATGAATAATGAATGAAATAAGAGGTATTTCTATAAATTAAGGAACATATACCAAGGGAATAGTAACTTGACCTTTGGAATAGTAATGTAAATATTAGGAATAGTAAATCGGCCAATAAAATAATAACCTCGCCTATGAAAATCTAAATAAAATTTGGGTATCATATAAATTAAAATATGAAATATCTATATCTTGGTATAAGTAAATAAATATTTTAGAAAAGATAAATTAAGTGTTGGTATTTTTGTAAAGAGTAAATGTTTCATTACAATTTTATAATTAATATAATGTTTTAAAATAAAATTATTTTTCAAAAAATTTATTCATAAATTAAAAAAAATTGTCTTATGATTATAAGATAATTTTATGATACCTTAATTAATTTTCTTGTGTGTCATAGAATCGGTTATAATTTTAAAATAAGTATTTTCCAAATAAATGATGATTTTAATTAAAATTTTGATTTATCATATTTAGAAAATTATTTTCATAAAATGGAGTTATTTTTGGAATTATACACATTGAAAAATGGTTATTGTGGATTTTTTTAATTTTTCTAAAATAGTTGAATTTTTTTTAATAGTAAAATACGGTAATTTAAGATATTTAACAAATACAAGAATTATTGATTCATAGATGATGTATGGATTATGTAAGCCCATAATATATAATTATTATTCATTATTTAATATATTTATTTATAATATTAAAACTATTGATAGTCTTGATGAGAAAAAAAATAATAAATATAATAATTAAAAATACCCCTCTCCTCCCCCGATAAATATCACCCCTCAGTACCTATTCTACTCATGCCTTAAAAGATTTAAAATTTGTTAAAATTATAACAAATACCCTTCCCAAGACTCTTCTCCATGTACCGGATCATTTGGCCTCAATAAAATACCAAATCCAATTTCTCTAAGGAGGTTCTCAGAGAGAATAATTCAAGAGGTAAAATACAGTTTCATTTTCATTTAATTTATTTTCAATTTATTTTCCTTTCTTATTCTCTTAAACTACCAAAATATAAGTGTTATTAAAACACCAGTATCTTATATATATATTAATGTTATTATGTAAATGGAATAATTCATTATCAAACCTCTTCTTCTCTCCATTTTATTCTGAGAAAATTTCAACGTCGTCCGTGAGGTGTTGATTTATCGACTTTAATGATGACATGTTTTAATTTTACTTTACCACCTTTAAGTATAGTCATAAAACCATTATAATGGTTGAAATATATTTTAAAAATTATTTTATAACCTTTTTATGTTCTATAACTAACAAATATACATAATTTTAAATAATAAAACAAAACAATGTGATCTAAATCTACCAAAATACATCTAAATTGTTATCATTAACAATTTATTTAATGAATCACCCTTGTATCTAGAAATAAGATAATATATAAGAATAGTTTAAATTATTTAAGTTTATTAATAACATTTAATTTATATTCTATATAATTATCCCTATTTTACATGGTCTTCCATACATATATACAATTGAACTGGTCATGAAAACCATGGAAACAAACACTCTCAAATGATAAAATTGAACTTTATAACTCATAAAAAAGGCCATAAATGAACATATTAAATTTATAATAAATCAAATACATGTATAGGTGGTTATTTATTAATTAATTAATTAATATAATTTTATTATTCAGGATATTAAAGTGAATAAATAATTCATACATAATGTAAGGTGATTCTCAAACTCAATTTCTTTTCTTTATGTTATTCCTCTTTCATTCCAAATCTTAGTGTGGATGTTCTTTTAATATTACTCATATATAATTTATTTTTTCTTAACATTTCTTTCTTGGGATATATATATGTTTCCAATATTATTTTTTTACAAATTCATTTATTTTTTCAAAAGAACTCTCCTTTCTAGAAAACATATTTTTTACCTATCTTGAAATTGTTTCTTCTTCACTCAAGATTGAATATTATTAAACCAAATATAGTATTTACATTTTATTTTTGAAACCAACATTTTTATCGATAAAATTATTATTTATGAAATTATCATTAAACTCATTTCCTTTCCATGGTTTATTTTATAGCAAAGACTGTTATACATTCAATGTGGCACACATGATTGTGTAAATGTTATGATCTGAAGGGTGTGCCCAGAATTATATAGATCTACAATGCATTGGGTAATGTGATTTATATCATGAAATAATTTGAAATATTCATCAACATGATTCTATATTTTTTACAATGATGATGTTATGATTATCCACATATGTTATGCGTGAACATGACGTTAGCTTTGTTCACAACTATGTGTGGTGTTGACCATTAAGAAATGATGTTTAATTTTTTTGCATTTCCCAATTCTATTCCATTATCTAATTATTCCTATCATGATTATGATAATGATCCCATTCTTATGTTATGAAGATAATGGTTATGCTCACCCATTATTTATTGATTCATGTTCTTATCTATCCTCTTACTCATTTTTAGATCACTGATTTCTTTAATGTATGTCCTTAGGTGACTATTATACTAAGAATAATGTGAAGGAGACTTAAAAGATATATAAGAATGAATTAAATAATGTTTATGTTTTATTATGTAAAAGTTATGTGTAAGCCTAATTTTCCTAAGACACTAAACCATTTGATCCTGGATTTGTAACACTATTATGTTTTTTATATTTAAAATGATGTAAGTCATGTAAGAAAAATTAGGGTTTCTATAGTTGGTGTCAAATTATAGTTTAGTTAATTTTGTATATAGGATTAGATAACATTGGTGAAAACACTTAGTATAAGACTAAGTATATGTAGTCTCCCATGTATATTTGTTTTATAAAAAATATAAACATATGGATCCCATAATATATGCATTTAGAGTTAATTTCAAAAAGGAATAAATTGTTTATTTATAACTTTTTGACTTATTTTTTATTCAACCCTTTTCTATTTTAGAAAATGGTAGGAACCAATAGAAACCACGAAAACAACCTGTGCGAGGGATAATGCAGTGATTGTTCGAACAATATCCCTAATGCCTTGGGAGTTGGAGTTCAAAATTTCATGGTGATGCTCACCCAGATGTCCTAGGATATAAACAATAACCTGAATAATGAATAACATCCACCTTCACCTAAGGGGGAGTAACTATATGTTGAGTCTTTTTTACGGAAACAACCGCCAACATTTAGTGGATCTTCTGATACACTAGTCACAGAATAGTGGGTCAACTTAATGGTGAAGATATTTTATATGCTTCATTGTTCTAGTATAGAGTAGGAGTCTGTAGACATTTATCATTTGGATGGATAGGCCTGTCAATAGTGAGTGTTGAATAAGAACACTAAGAAGAATGATTAAATTAAAGATATGAAGTGGGTATAATTAAGAAAAAATTTCTTATTAAGTATTTCCATTGAACTCTTCATAAAAATATAGAGAGAGAAATCGTAGAGCTAGAGAAAAAGTCAGTCGAATCTGTTATGGAATAAAAATAAAATTTCACAAGTCTTTTAAGGTTTGTCTTTAGTTTATTTATCAATGACGATAGAAAAATAGATTGACTTTTTAGAAGTTTAAAATCACACCTTCAAAAAGATCTAGTAATTCGTGACTTTGGTTGTGCTCTCAAAGTGGAGATGTGGTTTAGAGAATGGTCCCATGGCCTTAGATATAAGAAACTAAATATGGAGTTTCAATATAGAGAATATAAGGATAAAGGTGGAAATAAAATTCAACCACTCACATGCAAAAAATGTGTGAAGAACCATCAAGGGAATTGCCTCAGAGGGGTGGGGAAATGATTCAAGTGTGGGAGAGAAGGACACCAAGATCATGAATGTCGAAGAGAGATGAGTAATCCTAATAATGTGGTATAGGAAACAATATCACCTATCATAGTTCAAAGTTTCAACTATAGGTAACAAGGTCACTATGCAAGCCAGTGCACTAAACCTTGACTCCTTGTAGATAATCATCATCAAAGTCCAAAAAATCCAAAAGACCAAGTTAAATATTATGCCATCACTACTGCTAAGGTGGAGCCTGAAAATTATATGGTGATAGGTACTCATATTATTCATTCAAGAGTAGTGAATGTACTATTTGATTTTGGTTCTATGAATTTTTAATTATCTTGCATGTTTATAAGAACAATCCAAGCACCGTGTCAAAATATTGAGGTTGAGTTATCTTTGAGAATAGAAAATGGGGATATTATTTCATACAATGTATATAAATCATCCCTAATTAATGTTTGTGGTTTAAACCTCCCAAAAAATCATTTTTTATATCCTTTGGTGGAGTTTGATGCTATAATGGGAATGGATTGGCTATATTTATAAAAATCCGACATAAACTGTTAGGAAATGGAGATCACTCTTCACATTACATCAAATCCTCCAATTCTATACAATTGTAAGGATGATGATAAGTATATTTTAGAATTATCATCTCAATTATAGATATTATTATTTTATGAGAAATCATATCTAGCTCTAATGACTGAGAAAATGGAGAGAATCATGCTCAAGGACATGCCCATTGTGAGGGACTATAGTGATGTGTTCCCTAAATAATTTTATGCTCTTACTCCTCACTAAGAGGTTTATTTATCAATAAAACTTATTCCCAGATCTCTTCCTATATCGAAAACTCCTTATAGAATGGCCACCATTGAAATGGAGAACTGAATAAGCGGTAAAAAAAGAATTTGGACAAGGGTTTTATAAGCCTGAGTGCTTCACCATGTGGTTCCCTATATATCATCATCAAGAAGAAGGATGGATTGATGCGCCTTCGCATTGATTATCATGAGATCAAAAAAACACAATAAAGAACAAGTATACCTTGCTATAGATTGATGACTTTTTCAATCAAATATGTGGGCCAAGTATTTCTCTAAGGTGGACCTTCGGTTGGGATATTACTAATTAAAGGTGAGAAAGGTAGATATTCCAAGGAATTTCATTTGAACTAGGTATGAAAACTATGAGGTTATAGTTATTCCTTTTAGACTCACTAATGCTCCATCAATATTCATGGTATTAATGAATAGAGTCTTTAGATATTCCATCAAAAAAATTACGGTAGTTCTTATTAATGATATTTGGATATACTCTAAGAGAAAGGAGGAACATGGGGAGCATTTGAATGCTCTACTAAAGATCTTGTGAAGGGAGAAGCTATATTACAAATACAGTAAATGTGATTTCTATATGGAAGAAGTTTCATTCTTGGGAAATGTTATGACTAGTAAAGTAATATTTGTGGACCATTCCAAGATAAAAGCAATCGAAGAGTGTCCCAAAACAACATCTATAATGGAGATCTATAGTTTCCTTGGTCTATATAGTCATTAACAATGAATTGAGAATAACTTGTCACAATTTTAAAACCCACTTACCAAGCTAAATCATAAGGGAGAAAAGTTTTCCTGGACAAGTCAATGTGAAAACTTCTTCAAAAGAGTGGAAAACAAGGCTTATCACTGCACCAGTACTCACACTTTCAAAAAGTGGGGAACTCTTTTTGATATACAGTGATTCTTAAAATAATGTATTAGGTTGTTTAATGATAAAAATGATAAATTGATATCCTATTCCTCAATGAATGTTAAAATTTGAGATCAAAACTATCCCACGCATGATATGGATTTAGTGACTATGATATTCGCATTAAAAATATAGCAGCATTATATCTATGAGGAGAAGTTTGAAATATAAATTGATCATAATATACTAAAATATATATTCACATAGAATGATCGTAATATGTTCCATTCAATACTCTTATAACTCATCAAATACTATGACTTCTCAATATATTATCATCCCGGTAAAGTGAAAAAAGTGGCAGATGCTCTGAGTAGAAAGGATCCTGCAACTTTATCAATTATGAGAATTGAGAAGGATCCAATATTCCTAGATTTAAAGATTATTGATATGGGAATCATTAAATAAGTAACATCAACAATCCTTTCTCAAATGGTTGTTCAACCATCCATTATGGATAAAATAAATAATGCTCAAAGAAATGATGTGGAAATTCAGAAAAAAGGTGGAAGCTATTTGAAATGGGAAATCCCAAGATTTTAAAATTGATGAAGAAGGATTCGTAAAATTTGGTTCATGACTATGTGTACCATCCAAACAATAGATAAATAGATATATCATGAATGACGCACATATATTAACCTTCTCCATTCAGCTAGGGATCACAAAGATGTATCGAGATCTCCAAGAGAACTATAAGTGGGACAATATGAATAAAGTGATCACTGAATATACATGAAAGTTCTTGGTATTTTAGAAAGTGATGTATGAAAGGAAAAAAATAATAAGGTTATGATAAAACCACTACCCATACCAACATGGAAGTGGGAAAAAATCAACATTGACTTTTCCATCGAACTTCCAAATACATCTAGAGGAAACAATTCTATATGGGTTGTTATGGATAATCTTAAAAATACAGATCACTTTATCATGATTCAATAGGAATTATCACTTGATAAACGTCCATGGATATACATGAAAGAAGTGTTGAGTCTGTATGGAGTAACAATATCGATTGTATCCATTAGATATCCTAGATTCACCTCCAAGTTCTTAAAAAGTATACAACATGCTCTAAACACTAAGTTGAACATAAATACATCTTATCATCCTAAAACGGATGAAAAATATGAATGGACTATTCATCAACTAGAAGACATGTTGATAGTATGTTTTATGGAATACAAAGGAGCAAGGTACCAACATCTTCCTCTGGTCGAGTTCTCTTGCAACAACAGTTTCCACAATAGCATTCAAATGGCTTCATATGAAGCCCTTTTTGGGAAAATATGTAGAACACTAGAATTATGGGATGAAGTTGGAAAATGTAAGATGATAGGACCTGAAATGGTTGAATAAATGGTAGAAAATGTGAAAATCATTCATTTTCACATCAAGGCATCCCGAAGTCAACAAAAAGATCTATACAGACAATAGTCGATGATACCTAGAGTTTAAAGTGGGAGAAATGGTATTCCTCTGCATATCACCATGGAAGAGGATCTTGAGATTTTGGAATATATGAAATATGAGTCCCAAGTACATTTTCCTTTTATTATTCTTGATTGTTTAGGAGGTGTGGTGTAACACCCATATGTTTTATGAAATATTTTCTTTAAATAATTTTAATTCTTCAATAGCTTGAATTGCATAAAATTGTGAGTTTAAATGAACTATGAGATTCCATTAGTATAAAATTACTATTTTAAACTAGCCATTAGGTTGGAAAAAATAAATATAACTAACTTATAAAAATGTATGGTGAATTCATTAGCAACCAATTATTTATGAAAAAAATATAAATCAATTATATATATGTATTTTTGTATTAATACATTAAGTGAATTATTATTTATAAATAAAATTAATGAAATATTTATTATATCTAATTGATAAAATATTTTTTATTTTCATCCAATAGATATTTTTTTCATAGGGTATGAATAAATCTTATTTGATGTATAAAAACCTCTATTTTTCATAAGGGTAATTTTACCATCTTCTAATGTCGAACCCTTTTTAAAGTAAAATTTTACCACAGTAATAATTTTCATATGACAACATAAAACTCGTATTTATAAGTGGGATATAAAATTTTAATTTGGATGAATTTTTGATTTTTTTCTCATAACTTTCAAGTTTTGATGAATAATAAAAATACACTAAATTTTAATTGAAAGAAACTTTTTTCATCAAAATTATTTATGTGGTTAAATTATAATATTAACTGGTTATAAGGTACAAATAGAATATTTTTTATCATTAAATATAATGTATTTAATTATTATTAATTTTACAATTAATTCAGATGTAAAAACATTTCAATCTTTTGTAATGTTTTAACTTCTAAAACTTGTTCTCTCTTTCCAACAACAGGATTAATTTTAAATTAATTACTGCAACTTGTGCACTTTGAATTTTAAAAAATGTATTCTGTATTTGAAATTAGTAATTCCAATTTATCTAAATATATTACTTTTTTTTTGTCATTATGAATAGTAACTTCGGTAATTTTTATTAATACGGTAAAAGGGTATATCGTTTAATTAAGGGTAAAAATAACATAATTAAATTACCCTAAAACTAGTCTTAATATTAGTGAATTAGTTTTTTTAAGCTAAATTATCCTTGGGACTAAATGGTGTCCTTTGAATGCCACTTGGATGTGATCAGGAAGTTTAATTTTTTTTATTTAAAGAAATATTAAATATGTCTTACTCAAATTTTAATGACTATATTATTTTTAAAATAAGGTTATACAGAATATAAATTCAATTATAAATACTCATTTAAAATTTAAATTTTTTTTCCTTGTCCTGATAATTTATTTATAATTTTTAGTAAATAAATAATTACCTTAAATACTTATACTTTAATGATGCATAAATTTTTTAATTGATGAGAAATCAATAAAATAATTATTATTAAAATGATTTTAACAAAAGTCCCAACAACTTGACCAAATCTTACAGGACGAGAATATCTTGATTATTAACATCCAAGGGTCGATTTATTGACCATTTTGAGCCTTATAAATGAGATTATGAAACTTATAATATTTTATTTAAAGTGGTGTTAAAGTTGTCACATTCATATTTCAATTAATATAAAAAATTTAATGTAAGATTTTACAAAATATATATTTGATTAGAATTATTCTTCTAAAATATAGAGGATTTATATTTTTCCTAGAATTTTATTTTTAATTTTTTTTCAATAAAAAATCATATTAAATAATCATAAATAACTGTTGTAGTTGTTATTTTATTAAATGAAATATCAAATGAATGTTATTACAAATATTAAAATAAATATAATTTAGGATAATTTATATTCCCAATGAATTTAATATATGACCTTCAACTATTGGTAACATAATAAAATAGTTGGTTTTAAGTGGACTTGTTATCTTAATATTTTTAAAAATCAATGAATTGAATAGTTTCAAAATTGACACTATTGTTTGTTTATCAAAATAAAGTTTTATTATATTATTTAAAATTCATGAAACATTTTTTAAAAATATTTAATTATTATTTTATGGTTAAAAATGATCTAAGTTATTTATTTATGGTCTAATTTATATCAAATACGTAAATATTTTATCCTTTTAATATTGAAATATTTATTACCCTAGTTAAAAATTAAAATGAATAACTAAGTTTTAATTAAAATTATAAGGTTTAAATTTACAAAAATACATGTATAATATTTATTGGTTTATTCTATTACGACCCTATATCATCTCATATTCAAAATTTGGAAATTTTTTATGTTTTTGTATGGGGTTTTATTTTATTATAAATTAATTTTTTTGGAGATCCCAAAAGTGCCCCTCACCTCAATTAAAAAAGGGGACCTCCTCCATCACCTATACTCTACTCATATATCCTTCAATATAAGATATCCCATACCCTTTTACATTATAAAATTTTCTAGTAAGATTATAGTGGTTCTGGTCTTCTTCAAATACCAACTTTAGTGCTTTAAGAAGAGATTTAGAGGGAGCACGTCGAAGAAGAGGTAATCTTCTCTACTGATTCTTTGGAACTTATTTATTATTATACTTCTTATTCGTAAGTTTTTTCATGATAAATTAATAACTCCATTATCACTTATATACTGATATTTTATTATGATTATGAAACAACCATTTTCTATCTTCTATTCATCCTAGGAAAAAATGAAATCGCGTTGCGTGTGTACGTACGGCTCACGCGTGTCTGTTTTTCACCACCACCTTACTTAGATGGGTATAATGATGGAAATAATAACTATTTATGAATATTATAACATTACATTTATTCTGAAAAATTATACACCATCCACTTCAACACCATTCAAAAATTACAGTAATGTTATCATCGCTCGTATGTATGTATGGCTTAACGTATCCACGATGCGATGTGATTCATTCTACATGATCGTCATTAAATCATGATTATAAAAATGAATAGAATGAATAAATATGATATATATTATAAAAATATCATTCTTTAAATGATATAACTATAACCTAAGAATAGGAATAAGAACTTATCCGATAAAACATGCATAAGAAAATAAAGAAGTTAACACCCAATGGATGAGTAATAATGTTACTCACAAACGGATGATAATATGATCATATATGATATCATAAAACTGATTGTTATTTCAAAACAATTCAATGACTTTATTTAAATAATTATATAGTAGGTTCAGATATATACAAAGGAAATTGGACCTAAGGTAAAGGATAATTTCACAATCTGATTATCATTTGAGGTTATTAATACGTAATTATTTACTGGGGTATATTTATCATCCATGTACATGTCCCATAATTATGTATTCCAAAATATTATTTATATTATTCTACAATTTTTTAGATTCAATTTTATCCATTTGTGAATTTTTATTAAATGGTATGAAAGGAATCTTTTGTCATTTTCAATTTGAGGTACTTTTTGACTTTTTCGAACAAAACTACTAGGAGAATATTTTTTTAACTTATATGCCATGAACATATTTTTATTTTTTCACAAATCCTTATTTAAATTATTCTTCCTTTACAATATTTAAATTGTATTTTCAAACAAATTATTTTCTTTTAAAATTTTGCACAATTTTTAGAAAAGAAATAATTTTTGAATTAGAAAGGATATTTTCCTCAATAATTAATTTCAAGTTTTATATCAAAATTATTTTCTATATAAGATGGAATTATTTAATAGGGTTATGTTTTAAGTATAATTTGTTCCTATAGTTTTACGGTGTTTATTATGTAATGATATTAATGAAATCTATTTGTTTTATGTGGATTATTTTATGGTGGAATGATGTTTAAAGAAACCCATTTTATTCCTTGGGTTATGATGAATAATTTATGTTCTTATGGAACACGTAATAATGATTTCATTATTAGATGGTTGGTACTTATATCTTCATCCAATTCATTGGGTACATATTTTCATCTCATGAGATATACATGGATGTAATGGGAAATGATCTCAGTTCAGTGGAATAGGGTTCGAACGAGGAGTGAACTTGGTTTAGTAATAGACTTTGTCTACTATGATGGTCTTGTAAATGATCCTTGAATAATATGAAATGATTTTATATGATTGTGTTTATGAACCAAAATTTTCATTTCTTATGTTATGACTTTTGGGATTATGTTCATTTATTCTTATGAAATTTTAGGATTCATACCAAGTCATAATATCACGATCTTTCACGTGAAGGATAATATTTTTAAATGATATGTACTTATGTCTTGTGATAATTATATGATTGATATCTCTCTTTTTACCATTACTGATAATTTATCTCACCCCTTCATATGCTTTTTTTCAAGTTATGAAGAAGAGTACTAAATAAGATATGTAAAAATGGGTCTAGTTATGAAAAAATAAGTGGGAGATAATGAAGACGTCTTATGAACCAATTATTTATGTTACCCAGTTTCTAAAGGAATTATACTTATACAGCATTATCAATGATTTTTTGTATTTTGTAATGAATATTCTTAAATTTTTAAGTTATATCAATATATTTAAAGTATGAGTCATTATAGTTGTTATCAGATGAAATGTTATATCTAACCTTTGAAAACTAGGATGAGAAAACCTCAGTAAAAACCCAAAGGATATGTCAAAGTATGGCTTAAAATCCTAGTGTTTTAGAAATGATCATGAATAACCTAGGATAAAACCTTAAATATCCTAAATTTAAATTTTATTATTTATTATTTGGTTTTCCAATTATGGTTAGTGTTTCTCATACTATGATTTTGGTTATTAGTCAATGGATAGAACCTGAAGGAATCTCATTAATGATGAATGTGATGGGAAATGAAAAGGTTGTCCTCTTGGTCAATCAATTGTTATGGGAGATGGAATAAAAACCATATTTCTATGCTCACACAACTTTCTCAAGATATGAATCCAATATGAATTCCAAACAAAAAAAAGGAGGGAACAACATTTTGTTGGGTCCTTCATGAGGTAGTTTCCACCTTCTTAGCGGATCTTATGATCTATTAATGGCTAAATAATGTATTAGTTCCTTTGAAAATATATGTTTATTTTTCCATTGTTTATAACATGATAAAGTCATCTTATAAGTATATCATTTGGAAGGTGAATTTGATCAATAGTGGTACATTATTAAAAGAATACAATTTAAATATATGAAATTGAATCCATCGAATAGGATGAGTTCAAGAATTTATTTTTCAATATGTACTTTCCTTGTATTATTCTAACTAAGAGGGAGAAGGAGTTTTTCTAACTTAATCAAAAGGATAATTAGTTTATTCATACCTATGAATCAAATTTTACAAGACTTGCAAGGTACTCTTATGGAATTATTATCCAACCTAAGAATAAAATTTATCGATTCCTTTTTGCTTAAACCCAAGTCTTTGAAAGGCATTACCCATAAGGGACTTCAATAGATATGAGGAAATCATTCGATGTGCTCTCAAGGTTGATATGGATATTGGAGTAACCCATCAGTCCTATGGTTTTGATAAGAAAAAGAAAAATGGAATTCAAGGGAAAATCTAAAAAACACATTAAAAATAAGATTATTTTTCCCATATTCTTAAAGTTTGGAAAGAAATATGGAGGAAATTTTCTTAAAGGGGATATAAAATGTTTTGAGTGTGTAAAATAAGGTCATCGGTTAGTTTAATGCCAAAGTGATGGGGAAAATATGTCTAAGGATTCAAATAAATAAAATTATATACATAATGAACCTCCTACACTTCAATGATACAAGTGTAAGGGAATAGGGAATTACACCAACCAATGCCCAAACCTAAGGGTTATTGATGATGATCGACGTCAAAAAACTATTAAGGTCAAAGACAAAGTAAAGTCACATGCAATCACTATCAGTGATGTGGAGTATGATAAAGAAGTGGTGAAAGGTACAATTTACATCCACTATAGAGTAGTAAATGTTTTATTTATTTTTGATCCATCCACTCTTTTATTTTAAAAGAATTTTCTAAGTGTACCTCTGTATTACATCAACAATTAGATTTTGAGTTATTTGTGACAACTCCTAATAGCACAATGATCGCATCAAAATTTTATAATTATTCTACAGTTAAAGTTTGTGGGAAATTGATTCCTGCAAATCTTGTGATCCATCCTATAATGGAATTTTATGTGATTATTGGTATTTATTGGCTTTATCTATATGGATCTCATATCAATTTTCAAGGAAGAGAGGTCACATTTTATATTTCAGATCGATCTATGATCATCTATCGATGCAAGGATGAGTATGACCTTCTAGTAAAAAGTTATCCCATTTATGGGTCTTGATTTCTATAAATTAATTTTATATCTCTCAAATGGTAGGAGACAAACTCACAATAAAGAATACACCCATTTTAGGGTAGTTTGATTATATCTTTCTGAATGAATTTTCAGGTCTTCCACTAAATCATGACGTTGAGTTTTCAATAAGAACTAATTTCTGGTGCTATGACTATTTCAAAGAAACCTTATAGATGACCCCAATTGTTATAGGAATTGAAGAAGAAACTCCAAGATAATATTAACAAGGGATTCATATGCCCTAGTGCATCACCTTGGGGTGCACCTATTCTTTTTTAAAGAAGAAATATGGACCAATGAGACTCTTCATTGATTATCGAGAACTTAACAAGATCACTATCAAGAACACATATCCTATTCCCCACATTGATGACTTATTTGACCAACTACGTGGAGCTCAATACATTTCCAATATTGATCTTCATTCAGGATGTCATCAATTAGAGGTAAAGAGAGAGGATATACCAAAAATGGTAATCTGTATAGGGTATGGACACTATAAATTTATAATGATTCCTTTTGGTCTTACTAATTCCCCCGCTATATTCATGGATATAATGAATAAAGACATTAGAAACTATCTTGGTCGGTTTGTGGCAGCCTTTATAGATGATATTCTTGTCTATTCGAAGAGAAAAGAATAACATAAATATCACTTGATAATTGTACTGAAGACCCTGATAAAAGATAATATTTATGAAAAATTTACCAAATGTGAATTTTGTCTTTAAAAAGTTTCAATTTTAGGTCACATAATATCCAGAGAGGGGATATTTTTAGATCCAGCAAAAATAGAAGTTATTGCAAGTTGGATGAGACCAACAATGGTAACTTATATCCAAAGTTTTCTTGGTTTGGAAGGATATTATCAATGTTTCATGAAATATTTTTTATGATTATCTAATCCACTCACCAATTTTACTAACAAAGGAGTTAGGCTCATGTGGATTGAGTAATGTGAAGAGAATTTCAATGGGTAAAAAGGACAGTTATCCAGTGCACCTATTCTCACTCTGCATTGTAGGGGAGAAAGTTTTGTGATCTATAGTGATGCATCCAAGAAGGATCTCGGTTGTGTTCTCATGAAAAATTATATGGTGACAGCTTATTCCTTGCTAAAATTGAAAATACATGAAAAAAATACCAAACTCGTGATTTAGAGTTATCAATGGTATTTTTTTCACTAAAGATATGGAGGCATTATCTTTATGAGGAAAGGTGTGATATATATAGTGACTATAAAATTTTAAAGAATATCTTCACACAAAATGAGATAAATATGTGTCAAATAATATGGTGGGAGCTGATTGCGACTGTTCAATAAATTACCACCCTAGGAAAGTGAACAAGGAGGAAGATTCTTTGACTCGAAAGGACCATGCTAGCTTATCCATGATGAGGATCAGAAAAGATCCAATATTTATGAATTTGAAAAAGATAGATATTGAAATTTTATAAAATTGGGATAAATATTATCTTTATCAAATAAATGTTCAACTATCTATAGAAGTTAATATTAAAGAGCTTCATAAAGAATATATAGATCTAAAAAATAAGGTGAGAAATGTTCCTAAATTCAACCTTGATTGTGATGTAATAGTAATGTTTAGGATCTAGGTCTATATTAATCTCAAACCAAAATTAAAGGAGTTGTTGAATAAGGCTCATAGTTCTTCATTCTCTATTCATCGTGGAAGCACAAAGATGTATAGGGATCTAAAAGAGTATTTCTAGTGGGATGGAATGAAAAGAGATTTTGTTGAATGTGTCTCTCGATGCTTTGTTTATCAATAGGTTAAGGTTGAGTGACAGAAGTATGAGGGAATGTTACAACCATTACCCATACTATAATGGAAATGGGAAAACATCACTATGGACTTTGTCATCAGACTTCCCAAAACCTATAAAGGTTGTAATGCTATATGGGATATGGTTGATCGCCTTATGAAGTTATCACACTTTATTACTATTAGAGAAGATTTATATCTTGATCATCTTTCCAGAATATATGTAAAGGAAGTGGTAAGATTGTAGGGAGTACCACTTTCCATTATATCTTATCAGAATCTGAGGTTTACCTCAAAGTTCTGGATAAAGTCTTCAGCAAGCTCTAGATATAGAGTTAAGTTTCATCACTACATATCGTCCTTAGAGAAACAGTCAGTATAAGAGGACAATTCAAACTCTAGAATACATGTTGAGATCTTTCACTATGGATTTAAAAGGTGGTTGGGATCAACACTAACCATTGGTGGAATTTTCTTACTATAATAGCTTTCACTCCAGTATTCATATGGATCTTTATGAATCCCTTTATGGAAAAAATTGTATAAATTCAACTTTTTGGGAAGAAGTTGGGGAAATGAATCCATTAGGACCTGATCTTGTTGATGAAATGGCAGAAAAGGTCAGATTCATTCAACAACACAGAATAATAGCTCAGAGTCGACAAAAATTTTATGCTAACAACCGAAGAAAATACTTAGAGTTTGAAGTGTTTGACAAGGTTTTTCTAAGAATATATCCCTAAAAGGTGGTAATGATATTTGTAAATAATGGAAAGTTGAGCCCTAGGTATATCAGTCCTTTTGAAATTCTAGATCGTGTAGGGAAGGCAGCTTACCGATTGGAACTTCCACTAAATCTCTCTCACGTTCATGATGTTTTCCATGTATATCTTCTAAGAAATTACATACCTGATCCTTCACATGTACAAAACATATAATTTGTACCATGGGATCAAGATCTTTCTTATGAAGAACAGCTAATAGAGATTCTAGATCGTAAAGAAAAAGTTCTATGAAACAAGACCACTCACTTGGTTGAAGTTTTATCGCGGAACTTCCAATTTGAAGAAGCTACGTGGGAACTTGAGGATGTTTTGAGGTAGAATTATCCTCATCTGTTTGCTTCCAAATGACAAATTTTGAGGGTGAAATTTAGTTTAATGGGGATAGAATGTAACACCCAGATTATTTTATGAAATGTTTTCTTTAAATAATTTTAATTATTCAATAGCTTTTATTGCATGCAATTGTGTGTTTAAATGAACCGCAAGACACCCTTAGTAAAAAATGACAATTTTAACCAAGTCTTCAGGTTATCAGGAATTAATATAACTAACTTTTGAAAATGTTTGGTGAATTCATTGGCTACCAATTATTTATGAAAAAAAAATATAAATTAATTATATATTTGTATTTTGTATTAATAAATAGAGTGAATTACTATTAGTAAATGGAATTAATGAAATATATATGTTATCCACTTAATAAAAAAAATTGTATTCATCCAATAGAAATTTTATTCATAGGGTATGAATAAACCCTATTTTATGTATAAAAACCTATATTTTTCAAAAGGGTAATTTTACCTCCTTTTACTAGTAAACCCTTTTTAAAGAAATATTTTGACACATTAATAATTTTTATATGAAAATATAAAAATTTTATTTGAATTTAGGATATGAAAATTTAATTTGGATGAATTTTCTATATTTTTCTCATAACTTTCTAGTTTTAATGAATAGTAAAATACAATAAATTTTTATTGAAAACAACTTCTTTCATCAATAAAATTTATATAGTTAAATTATAATATTGAATGGTTTTAAAGTATAAATATAATATATTTTTATCATTAAATATAATGTATTTCATTATCATTAATTTTACTTTGAATTCATATGTAAAAACATTTCAATCTTTTGCAATGTTTTAACTTTTAAAACTCGTTCTCTCTTTCAACAACGGGATTAATTTTAAATTAATTAATGAAATATCTATGCTTTTAATTTTCAAAAAAATTCCATATATGGAATCATTAATTCAAAATTATATAAATCTCTTACTTTTATTTTTGGGCATTATGAATAGTAACTTTGATAATTTTTATTAATGCAGTAAAAGGGTGAATCGGGTAATTCAGGTTAAAAATAATATTATGAAATTACTTTACCACTTTTTTTAATTTAATTTTTAAATTTCTTTAAACCTAAATCATCCTTGGTTCTAAATGGTGTACTTTTGAAGTCAATTGGATGAGATTATAACATTTAATTTATTTTACCTAAAAAAATTAAATATGTCTTACTCAAATTTTAATAACTATATCATTTTTAAAATAAGGTTATATAGAAGACAAACTTAATTATAATACTAATTTGAAAGATAAAATGGTTTTTTTTATCATGTTAATTTATTTTTAATTTTTAGGAAATAAATAATTACTTTAAAGACTTATACTTTAATGATGCAGAAATTATGTAATTGATGAGAAATCAATAGAATAATAATTATTAAAATGATAATATCAATTAAATGAACCAAAAACTTGAAAAAACATTTTTTTTATGATTATATCTCAACCATAACCATCCAAGGGTTGAGTTATAGACCATTTGAAGCTTTATATAATACATTATGACACTTCTAATATTTTTTTAAAGTGATGTTAAAGTTGTTACATTCATGTTTTAATTAATATAACATTTTTAATTTGTGATTTTATTGAATATATATTCTGTTATAATTATTATTATAAAATATATAGTATTTAAATTTTTCATATTATTTTATTTTTGTTTTTTATTCATCAAATAATCATATTAAATAATTACAGAAAACTTTTGTAGTAGTTATTTCATAAAGGGAAATATCAAATAAATGTTACAAAAATTATTAAAATAAATATAATTTGAGATAATTAATATGTCCAATGAAAATTATAAATGACCTTTACCTATTAGGAATATAATATAAAATTTTCTTCAAATTTAACTTCTTATCTCAATATTTTTAAAAATCAATGAATTTAATAGTGTCAAAGTTGACACTATTTTTTGTTTATCAAAATAATGTTTTATTAAATTATTTAAAAGTCGTAAAAAAATTTAATGTATGATAATTATTATATGGTCTAAAATGATCTAAGGTATTTATGTATTATCTAATTCACATAAAATAAGTAAATAGTTTACCCTTTTAATATCAAAATATTTGTTACCCTAATTAAAAATTAAAATGAATAACTAAGTGTAAATTAAAATGATAAGATTTAAATTGAAAAACATACATGTATAAAATGTATTTTTTAATGATCTTATAATATTATATCATAAAATCTTATAAATTTGGACTATTTTATCATTTTTAATGGGTTTTTATTTTATATTAAATTAATATTTTTAGAGATCCCAAAAGATCCCCTCACCTCAATTATAAAAGGGAACCTCCTCCCTCACTTATACAAAACTCATTGAGCCTTAAAGATTGTATATCCCAAACCATTTTATATTATAAACTTTTCTAGTATTATTATATATTTTTTAATATTCTTAAAAGAATAACTCTAGTGCTTTAAGAGGAGAGTTTAAGGGAGCATGTCGAAGAAGTGGTAATCTACTCTACCAATTCCTTCAAAATTCTTTGTTATTATAATTCCTCTTCATGGGATGTTTCATTATAAATTAATGTATCTATAATCACATGTATACTGATATTTAATTATTATTATTACGAAACAATAAAATTCCATATTTTGTTCATCTTATGAAAAAACAAAATCACCACGCGTGCGTATGTATAGCTTATTGTCTCCATGTTGGGGTATAATTTTTTTTTCACCGCCACCTTACTTGGATTGGTATAATGATGGAATTAATAAATATTTATGAATATTATAAAATTATATTTTTTATTAAATTTTATATGTCATTCACTTCAATACCATTCAATAATTATGGGAATGATATCGCCACTCGTGCGTAAATACAGCATACCGTCTCCACCATGCAACGCGGTTCATTCTAAATGATATTCATTAAAGCACAATTATATAAATGAATAGAAGGATTAAATATGATATGTATTATAATAATATAATTATATAAATTATATAACTATAACCTATGAAAATTAATAAGAACTTATCTGACAAAACATGCGTGAGAAAATAAAGAAGTTAACACTCGATGGATGATTAATAATGTTACTCACAAACCGATAAAAATTTGATCGTATATGATATCATAAAAATGAATATAATCCTGAAATAAGTTAATTGAATTATTTAAATTATTATACTGTAGGTTCAGATATATACAAAGGAAATCAGACCTAAGGTAAGGGATAATTTCGCAATATCATTATCATTCAAGATTTTTTATACCAAAGTATTTGCTGAGGTTTATTTACCATCCATGTTCTAGTTTCCAAATTATGCTTTCCAAAATATTCTTTCTATTCTTCTCAATTTTTTAGATTCAATTTTACCCATTGTTTAATTTTTATTAAATGGTATGAAATGAATCTTTTTTCATTTTTGATACGAGGTACTTTTTGACTTTTCTGGAAAAAAAATATGAGTAGAATGTTTTTTTAACTTATACGGCATGAATGTATTTTTATGTTTTCAAAATTTCATATTTACATGAAGATTCCTTGACATGATTTCAATTATATTTTCAAGTAAATTATTTTAATTTAAAATTATATAGTATTTTGAGAATAGAAAACATTTTTGAATAAGAATTGATAATTTCCTCAAGAATTAATTTCAAGTGTTATATCAAAATTATTTTCTGTCTAATATGTAATTAATTTATAGGGTTTTATTTCAAGTATAATATCCTTATTTTCCTATTTTTTATTGTGTTTATGATAGAATGATATTTATAAAATCCATTTGTTTTACATGGATTGTGTAATGGTGGAATAATGTTTAAAGAAACCCATTTTATTCCTTAGGTTATGATGAATGATTTATGTTGTTATGGAACACATAAGAATGATTTCATTATGAGATGGTTAATACCCATGTATCCCTTCAATCCCTTGGGTAAAATTATATATCTCATGAGATAGACATAGCTGGAATGGGAAATGATATTGGTTCAGTATTATAGGGCTAGAACGAGGAGTGAAATCAGTTCAGTAATGGACTTTTTCTACTTTGATGGTCCCAGAAATGTTCCATGGCCAGTATGAAATGATTTTCTATGCTTTTGTGTTTTCCAAAAAAACATATCTTATGTTATGAATTTTTGGATTACATTCATTAATTCTTATGAACTTTTATGATTTATCCCAAGGCATAATATCACGATATTTCATGTGTAGGATAATATTTTTAAATGTTATGTTATTATGTATTATGATTATGATATTATTGATATCTCCCTTGTTTACCATTACTGATCATTTGATCTCACCCTTTCATATGCTTATTTTCCTTGGGTGATGAAGAAGATTATTAAATAAGATATGTCAAAAATGGGTCTAGTTATGAAAAATAAGGGGAGGCAATGAAGATGTATTATAAACTAGTTGTTAATTTTTCCCAATTTCTAAATACATCATCCCTATACGGTCCTGTAATGGATTTGTTATATTTTTTAATGAATATTTATCAATTTTGAAGTAATATCAGTGTAAGTAATGTATGGGTCATTTTATGTGTCATGTTGATAATCACTTCCACTAACTATATCTTAAGTACATGATGTATTCCATGTATCCCTCTTGAGGAAGTACATACCAAATCACACACATGTATTTAATTCATAGGAGGTATAGTTGGAAAATGATATCTCTTTTGAGAAGTATCCAGTGAAGATTTTTGACCATAGAGAAAAAGTTTTAGGAGATAATACTACTCACCCGATCAAATTACTATGGTGGAAACATAAGTATAAATAGGCTACATCAGAACCAAAGGAACCGATAAAGGATAAATACCCTCACCATTTTTTAACTTAGAAGGTAAAATGAAATTTTAAGGGCTAAATTTCATAAGGGGGAGAATGTAACAACCCAAAATTTTATCAATGGAAATTTATTTCTTCAAAATATGAGAACACAATATAAACATTATAAATGATAAATGAATGAAATAAGAGGTATTTCTAGAAACTAAGAAACCTATACTGATGAAATGGTGACATGACCTCAGGTATGGTAATGTGACCACTATGAATAGTAAATTGTCCAATACAATATTAACCACATCTATGAAAAGTTAAATAAAATTTTGGTATCTTATAAATGAAAATACTATATATTTATATCATGGTATAAAAAAATAAATATTTTAGAAATGATAAATTAAGTGTTGATATATTCGTAAAGAGTAAATATTTATTAATAGTTTTATAATTAATATAATTTCTTAAAAAAATATTTTAAAAAAAATAGATTCATAAATTAATTTTTTTTATGATTATAAGATAATTTTATGAGACCTTAATTAATTTATCAATGTTTCATAAATTAGTTATAATTTTAAAATTTATATCTTCTGAATAAATGATTATTTTAATTAAAAATTAAATTTCTTATATTTGGAAAATTATTTTCATAAAATGGATTTTATTTTTGAATTATGCATTCTGAAAAATGGTTAGGGTTATTTTTTTATATTTTTCTAAAAGAGTTGAATTTTTGTGAATAATGAAATATGGTAATTTATGATATTTAAAAAATACATGAATTATTAATTCATATATGATGTATGGATTAAATAATCCCATAATATCAAACTATACTTAATTATTTAACATATTTACTAATAAGTTTCAAACTATTGATATTCTTGTGCAAAAATAATAAAATAATTAAATATTAAATAGAAAATTCAAAAATACACCTCATATCCCATATAAATACCACCTCTCATCACCTCTTCTATTCACACATTAATATCATTTAATATTATCAAAATTATGAAAAATACTCTTCCCAAGACTCTCCCACGCATCCAAGATCCTTTGGTATCAACAAAATACCAAATCCAATTTCCCTTATGAGGTTGTTATCGAGAAGAATTCAAGAGGTAAAATCGTGTTTCATTTTCTTTTAATTTCTTTTGAATTTATTTTATTTTCTTATTATATCCTCACCTACCCTCATAAAAGTGGAATTATAACTCTAGTATCTTATATATACAAAAAATTAATTATTCTAATGGAATAATCCTTCATTAAACCTCTTTTTATCTCCCTTTTAATCTAAACAAATGAAAGCATCATCTGTGAGGTGTAGATTTATCATCTTTGAGGATGAAAAGTTTTCATTTTCTTTTAACACCATAAATTATGGTCATAAAAACATTATAATGATTTAAAAATATTTTAAAATTTATTTTATAACCTTTTTTATGTTCTATAACTAAAATATTTACATAATATAAAAAACAAAACAAATAAATTTAATGTGATCAAAAACTGCCAAAATTTATCTAAATGATTATCATTAACATTTTATATAATGAATTATCCCCATATTTAGAAAAAAATAGTATATAATACCAATTAAACTTTTTGAATTTCATTAATAACATATAATTTCAGTTATTTATAATTATCCTCATTTTACATGATCTTCTATATATATATACAAGTGAACTGATTAAAAAACAAGAAATCCAACACTCTTGAACGATGAAATTGTACTCTATAACTCATAAAAATGGTCATAAATGAACTTCATAAAAGTATAATAAATCAAATACATGTATAATTGGTTCTTTATTTCTTAATTAATGAATCTAATTTTATTATCCATGATATTGAAGTGAATAAATCATTCATGCATATGGTAAGGGGATTCTCAAACTCAATTTCCTTTCTTCGGGTTATTAGTCTTTCATGCAAAATTTTAGTGTGGATGTTATTTTAACATTCCTCAGATATAATTTATTTATTATTAGGTTTTATTTCCTAGTATATACATTTTTCCTATCTAATTTTTTACAAATGCAATGATTTTTCCCAAATAACACTTCTTTCTAAAAAACACATCTTTTACATATCTTGAGATTAGTCCTTATTCACCCAAGATTGATGATTCTTATACTAAATATGTTATTCCCATTTTATTTTAGGAAACCTAATTTTTATTCATAAAACTATTCTTTATGAAATTCTCAAGAAACCCATTTTATTTCCATGGGTTATTTTATAGTAAATATTATTATACGTTCTATGTGGCATGCATGATTATGTAAATGTTATGATGTGACGGCAGCACCCAGAATTAAATAGCAGTCCAATTCACTGGTTAATGTGATTTATCTCATGAGATAATGTGAAATATGCATTAACATGATTTTATCTTTGTTCAAAATGATGATGGTATGATTATGTACATATGTTATGCATGAACATGATGCTATATTTGTTCAAAACTATGTGTGGTGTCGAACACTATGGCCTGAATTTCCATTTTAATAAATTTATACATTTCATTCCTTTATCTAATTCATCCTATCATGATTAAGATAATAATATTAAGCTTATGTTATGATTATGATGATTATTCTCACCCATGCTTTATTGATTCATGTTCTTATCTATCCTCTTACTGGACCTTTAGCTCGCCCATTTCTTTTATGTATATCCTCAAGTTACTACATGTACAAAGAAGAATGTAAGTTCACTAAGAATATAGAGAATTAAAAATTAAATAATTTTTATGTTTTATTATGTAAAATTTATGTATAAGACTAATTTTCCCAAGACACTAAATTTTCCGATCTTGGATTTGTAACACTATTATGTTGTTTATATTTAAAATGATGCAGTAGTCATATAAGAAAAATTAGGGTCACTATATTTGGTATCAGAGAATGGTTTAGTTAATTAAGGAATTATGATTAGGTAATATTATTTAAGACCCTAAGTATGATACTAACTATATGTAGGCACCCAAGAATATTTGTTTTAGAAAACTTATAAACATAGGGATCCCACAATAAATTCCTTTAGAGTTAATTTCACTATGAAATAAATTATTTATTTATAACTTCTTGACTTATGTTTTGTTCAAACCTTTTTATTTTAGAAAATGGTGGGAACTAGGAGAACCCAGAACAATAACCCTTGTAAAGGAAAAAGCAGTGATTTTCTGAATGACTTCCCTATGCATTGGGATGTGGAGTTAAAAATTTCATAGTGATGCTCACCCAATTGTCTTAGGCTATGAACAATAACATGAATAATTTGGAATTTATTCCTTTACATAAGAAATGGAAACCTGATTTTGATTCTTTTATGTTTAAATAACAACCAACATTTAGTGTATCTTCTCATATACTAGTCATGGAATAGTGGGTCAACTCAATGGAGAAGATCTTTTCTATGCTTAACTATTCTGAGATAAAGAAGGTGACTCTATCCATTTATCGTTTAGATGGAGAGGTTGATCAAATGTTTTTGTTAATTAAAAACACCAAGTTGAAGGATAAAATTGAATAAATAGAGTGGGAAAACTTTAATAACAAATTTCTTAATAAGTATTTCCCTAAAATTATTTATAAAAATATAGAGAGAGAATTAATATAGAAGAATCCAAAGGAAGGTGAAACTGTCATGGCTTATGAATAAAATTTCACAAGGATTTCAAGTTATACCATATGTTTTTTTATCAACAATTATAAAAAAATAGAAATACTCTTTATTTTTTTAAAACAAAACCTTCAAAAATATCTAACAATTTGATACTTTGGGAGTTATAAATAATTTATTCAATGTTATCTTAATGTGAATATATAGTTTGTATAATGGTCTCATGGATATGGAGATAAGAAAAAAATATGGAGTTCAAGTTGGAGGATCTGATGACAACAGTGTAAAGAAAACTCAACCAATCACATGTCAAAAATTTTGGAAGATCTTCATGGTAATTGCCTCAAAGGGATGGAAAAATTCTTCAAGTGTGGTATAGAATTCCACCAATCTCATGAATGTTGAAGAGACTTAAGGAATCTAGATAATGTGCGAGAGTAAAGGAGAGCACCGCCAGTGTTTTAATGTTTCGACTATAGGGAGTGAGGTAACTATGCAAGCCAGTGCCCTAAACCTCAACTCCTTGAGGTTAATCAAAATCATCAGCCACCAAATCCAAAAGGGGTTGGGAAATCTTATGCCATCACTACTATTGAGGTGGATATTGGTAATGATGTTGTGATATTTATGCCAATAATTCATTCAAAAATAGTTAACGTTCTATTTGATTTGGGTTATATGCATTCTTTCATATCTTTCAAGTTTAGAAAAATAATTCAAACACCACCTCAAAATATGGAGGCTAAGTTATCTATGATAACAGAATGTGGGGAAATTATTACATCCAAAGTATATAACTCCTCCCCAATTAATGGTTGTGGAATGAACCTCCTAGAAAATATTTTCTTACTTTCTTTATTAAATTTTTATCCTATATTAGCCATATATTGGCTATATTTATACAAAGACAACATCAACTATTGATAAAGAGAGATCACTATTCACTTCCTGAGGAATCCTTTAATTTTTTACAAGTGTAAGGAGGAGGATGAATATCCTTCAAACTTATTGTCTCAATTGGGGATATTATTTCCTCATGATAAATCATATCTATCACAAATTATTAAGATAAAGGATATAATAATGCTCGATATCATGCCCATTGTGATGGATTATAGTGATGTGTTCCCTGAAGAATAGTCTAGTCTTACTCCTAAGTGAGAGGTTTAGTTCTCAATAAAAAAATTTCCTAGATCTCTTCCCATATCGAATACTCCTTATATAATTTCCACCATTGAGTAGGAGTAACTAAAGCAGTAATTATAAGAGAATCAAGAAAAGGGTCTTATATGCCCCAATGCTTCCACATAGGGTGTTCTAATCCTATTTGATAAGAAGAAGGATGGATCGATGAACCTATGTATTGATTATCATCACCTAAAAAATCACGATAAAGAACAAGTATCCCCTACCATGGATGTATGACTTATTCAATAGACTACATGGGGCCAATTATTTCTCTAAGGTGCACCTTTGGTTGGGATATCACCAATTAAATGTGAGGACGAAATATATTCCCAAGACTACCTTTCAAATGAGTTAAGAATAATATGAGTTCATAGTGATTCCTTTCTAACTCACTAATTCTCCAAAAAATATTCATGGACTTATTAAATGAATTCTTTAGAGATTACCTCAAAAAATTTGTGTTAGCCTTTATTGATGATAATTTGATACACTCAAAGAGTAAGGAGGAACATGAGGAATATTTAAATATTATGATAAATACCTTACGATGGGAGAAGCTACATGAAAATTATAGAAAATGTGAGTTTTGAATGGAAGATTTATCATTATATGTCCATACTATCACCATCAAAGTAATATATGTGGACACTTCCAAGACAAAAAAAATCAAAAAGTGGCCTAGAAAATCATCTATAATGGATATCTATAGTTTCCTTGGTCTATATGGGTATTACTAAAAAAAATTGAAGAAACTATCATGGTTTCAAATCCCACTAACCAAGATGACTCTAAAGGGATAAAAAAATTTCTAGACCGGTGAATGTGAATGTCACGACCCCCTCCCCACAAAGTGTACCCCTCCTGGGACGGCAATGTGAGAAGGGAGATAATGACCCCCGAGTCCCGCCTCCAGTAGGCCCTGGGTTGGTGACTAGCACTGAGGGTATAGTAAACGCACAAATGGGAGGCATTTCATTCTAAGAGAACACATGCAGAAGAGAGAGATATAATAGACTTCAATCAACTCCAACTTAGAACTGAGATATAAGAGGAAACCAAGTACATATATGAAATGTCATGCAAAAGTACTACAACTAAAATGGGAAACTCAAAGTACCCAAAAGAAAGTGAAACGGCAGCAGCCACAAGCCCGAACAGCTCCTCCTCCAACCACAAGCTAGTAGTAACCAGCTTGATCTCCAACCTGCTCCAAGTGACCTGAAAAATAGTTTATATATACATAGGGTGAGTATAACAATATACTCAGTAGGATCCTCCTCAAGCCTCTCGTGCAAAATTAAAGAAAGCATGCTAAAGCCCAGTGAACAACATGTGAAACTAACTCGTAACCTAAACAGGTATACTATGTTCCCAACCTCACCATGGCTACTCTCACCAAGTAACGCATACAAGAATATAGCATACAGTAAAGAACATCAAGGGTACCCCGCTACTACTTCCCCACTGGTTTACCGCCTTACCCCAACGACATACGTCCTGTGCATCTCTCTCCAAAGGCTTGCCCGCAGACACCTGGGCTAAGCTCCACAATATGCACCTCTTGCACCACATAGGCTTTCCCGCAGACACCTGGGAAAAGCACCACACCTTCCTCACAACCAAAAGTAACTAGGTAGTTTTTGGGAGCCACCACAGCCCGCATAACGTGTATCATATGTCGGGTATAATACCTCAAGCCATTACAGCCCATACTCCAAGTAAGGATCCTCAAGCCAGCATAGCCTATACACATTACACCTATAGTAGTCCATAGGATACTATATCCAGAATATATGTGTGTGAATAACCACAAGCCATTACATACCTCTACACACATATATGGGGTAACTAACCATTGTGCCTCATGGCACAAGTATCTACCAAGAGAAGAGTTTGGGGCTAAAGGGGGTAGTCATCCATTCAACCTCCCATCAGAATGTTGGAGAAAACACCCCCCCAGGGCTCAAAATCCTCGGGGTGTCAGTTGCCCTTACCGACAGGGTGGAGTAGTGTATGGAAACACAAAAGTACAGAAGATATATGTAACTCACATCCACACTATGGGCATTACCTAGTCTTAGATACAACTGCAGCTAACGTCTCTCAGACTCCAGGCTGCTACTTAAAAGACTAGGTATCCTATAAGCACACAAAAATTTGAAGAGCTTTATTAGATTACTCCATTATCATTTTATCAGTTCCACTGTACGTTAATTTAATTCTTTAAACATTAATTAATAATGAACAATTCCACATTAAACTGAAATAGAATCACATTCAAAATCAACTGGTCCTTTTTAGATTCACATCTCCTTTAAATTCCAGCACCTCCATCCCTGTGGATTATCACCATTTAATCAAACATTCATTATAGAGTTACTTTCCCACATTCCCAGGCATTCTATAAAAGCATCCTATGCTACTAAACACAAAGGAGGCTCAACACGGTGAGTAGATGTACTAACCGTCGAGTCTTTGCCGCCTATAGAAAGAGCACAGACCCATTTTCCCTAGAGAGGCTAAACACGGAAAGCACGTGGCATACCCCGTGCGTCTTCGCCTCCTTCGGAAGAAGGGTAGCGAGACCAGCTGCCTTGAGCAGTGGGGAAAAGCAAAGCAGATTAACATTCAAAGAAAACCACAAGCATCCAGCAACTGCATCCATCCCATTCCATCACCCCTAGTGTCCTCCCCGACACCCACATCCATAACTGATGCATATCGCCACTCTAGGCGTCATCCACTACCATAACCACAAGGCCTCCATGCCTCCACATATCACAACAGCCATCCAGACTCACATCACAGCACAAGCAGCAGAAAAACAACAATCACAACCATGGTCTCTTGACCCTTTAGCAAACAAGAGGGTAACTCAGAACCCCTTTTAGAAATTCTCACACAATCTGTTCATTAATCTATATTGAACTAGAAGATTAGTTATTCATAGGATCCAATTATGGGAGACCTAATCAGTAAGCTATCACAATTTAAATAACCATGCTTACTTCCCTAATTTGATTATCCTCAAATTAGAACAACTACAACAACAGCAATAACCAGATTAATTTACATGCCTCTTTATCTTTAGCCAATTAATTCCAGCTTTACGTTCATTATCAATTTCTATCATGAACGAACAACAAATCAAAGAAAACATAGATATCACTCTAACTAGAAAACATGAGGCAAACCGTTACCATGGTATAAAGCTACATTATACGATCAACCAATTCTTTTAATCCGGTTCAAGTATTTAATTAGGTCAATTTCATTGTGATCCAAAGGGATAAATAATGCTAATTCTGTGATTGCACATATACAATTAGAGAAGCCGTGAATCCCCAACCTCGAAGAGTTATTGACGTCCTTTATCCACACAACGGGCCACAATCCTTCTCTCGCAACAACTGCATCCACCCGAGGATGCCACGGTAAGTCCCAACCAAACAAACCCCATTAGAACCATGGAGATTACATGGTAATATGGAAGGGAGAACAAGAGAAGGTGATCCCCGAAGGAACGATGATAAAACATACCTTATATGGAAGAATGATCGACACAGCTTGGTTGTATCAAACAGAGCGGAACTGATCCAAGTAACGTTTGATTGTGAAACTCCTACGGGAATGATTGCAAGGTTCTAATGTCTCGTAGATGAGAACCAGGAGGAAGAACAATGAAGAATGATATCTCGTTCCTTTTAAAAAAAATTAGAGAGGCGACAGTTTAAGATCCGATTAATTCTCCATTAAAAATGGATCGCATTAACCCACACGGTTTGACCATGTAAAAACATCCCGGTCTTAGGAATAATTAATATAGAATTTATGGCCTTTGAATCGGCCTTAAAGTCCTTAAAATAAGGCTTTAAATGTATTTTACATCAAAGAAAACGACAAATTTGCGAAGCTGGAAACACTGTTCACATACTCAAAAATTTGGCAAAGTATGGAATCGGTAGCTCTTATGAAGTCTGGAAACACTGTTCATTCGTGAAATTTGGCAAAGTATGGAATCAGTAGCTCTTATGAAGTCTGGAAACACTGTTCATTCGTGAAATTTGGCAAAGTATGGAATCGGTAGCTCTTATGATGTCTGGAAACACTGTTCATTCATGAAATTTGGAAAAGTATGGAATCGGTAGCTCTTATGAAGTCTGAAAACACTGTTCATTCGTGAAATTTAGCAAAGTATGGAATCGGTAGCTCTTAGGAGTCTGGAAACACTGTTCACAGAACTAAAAAAATTGGCAAAGGAAAGAAAAGCTCACCGATAGAACCTTACCGATAGAAACACAAGTCTACTGATAGATCCTCACTGATAGAAACACAAGTCTACCGATAGATCCTCACTGATAGAACTATTCAAGTCTACCGATACTATTCACCTACCGATACTGTTCACCTACCGATACTGTTCAAAAAACTGGAAACACTGTTCCCAGAACTAGAAATTTGGTAGTGTTAGCCAAGCTACCGGTAGACTACGACCACCAGTAGGCTGAGATACCAGTACACCGCGGCTACCGGTAAACCCAGCTACCGGTAGGATGCGGCTACCGGTAGACCGAGCTACTAGTAAGCGGTGGCTACCGGTAGGTAGCAGCTACCGGTAGACCGAGCTACCGGTAGGCAGCAGCTGGGGGATAAGTCACCTTGACCTCCTAGAACACCACTAACACCACATTTTCACAAAGTAGTGGACCGGAGAGGTCTAGGCCATTATAGTGAAGACTACTTTAAAGTGTTAAAAAAGAGGCTTATAACTACACCAGTACTCAAACTTCAAACAAGTAGGGAACTCTTTATGTTATAAAGTGATACTTAAAATAAGGTTTTAGGTTGTTTACTGATGAAAAATGATATAGTGATGGTCTATGAATCAAGGTAGTTGAAAATTCATGAGAAAACTTATCTCACGCATTAATTGGAGTTGGCAATTTTGATCTTTAAATTAAAAATTTGGAAGAATTCTCTCTATGGGGAGAAGTGTGGAATATATAATGTTATTAAGAGCCTAAAATATATATTCACACAAAAGGAGATTAATATAAACTTGTGAATATGGTTAGATCACATCAAATATTATGAATTCTCAATCCACTATCATCTTGGTAAAGATAATAAAGTGGTGGATGCACTGAGTAGAAAGGATCCTAAAAATTTATCAATGTAAAGAATTGAGAAGGATCCAATTTTCTTAGATTTATATAGTATTGACATGGGAATTATTAAGGAAGTAATATCATCAATACATTCATAAATTATTACTCAACCATCCCTTATAGAGAAAATAAATGATTCTCAAAGCAATGATGTGGAAATTCAGACAAAGGTGGAATATATCAGAAAAAGGAAATCCTAAAAATTCAAAATTGATAAGGATGGAGTTTTAAGATTTTGGTCACTACTATATGCACCATCCAACCAAGAGACGAAGAGAGATATTATGAATGGAACACATAACTATACATTCTCTATTCACCCAGGGAGTACAAATATATATCGAGATCTCTGAGAAAAATATTAGTGGGATAAGATAAATAAAGACATTGTCAAATATATATAAAATTATCTTGTACATCAACAAGTGAAGGATGAAAGGAAAAGGCATAATAAGATGATGTAACCACTACCCATACCAACAAGGAAGTGGGAAAATATCATCATGGACTTTGTCACTAGACTTCCAAATACATCCATAGGGAACAATTATATAAGGGTTTTTGTGCATCGTCTTATAAAGATAGATTACTTTATCACAATTTGAGAGGAACTATCATGGATATACAAAATAGAATTGATGAGGGTGCAAGGAGTAACACTATCTATTTTATTTAATCAATATCTGAGATTCCCCTCCAAGTTCATAAAAGGTCTCTAACATGATATAATCATTGAGTTGAACGTAAGTACAGATTATCATCCTCAACTATTCAAACACTAGAATACATGTCGGGAGCATGTTCTATGGACTTAAAAGGAGAATGGGACCAATATCTTCCTCTGGTTGAGTTCTCATACAACAACAGTTTCCAATTAGGAATCCAAATGAATACATATAAATCCCTTTATGGGAAAATATGAAAAATATTGGCAGGTTGGAATGAATTCGATGAACATATGCTGTTAGGACCTGGAATGGTTAAAGAAATGGTAAAAAGGGTGAAAACCATGAAGCATCACATCAAGGTAGCCCAAAGTCGATAGAAGAGGTATGTATACAATCATAAATGAGACCTGTATTTTAAGTTTGTAAACATGTTATTCCTATGCATATCTATATGCAAGAGGATCATGATATTTGGGAAGAAAGGAAAGTTGAGATATAGGTACCTCATCCCCTTAAAGATTCTTGATCGTGTCAGAGCTATGGCCTATCGACTAGCATTTCTACCAACCATGTCTCAAGTAAATGATGTATTCCACATATAAATTTTGAATAAGTGCATACCATATCCCTCACATATACTAATTCAGGGGTGGTACGGTTGGAAAATAATCACTCTTGTGAGGATCAACTAGTGAATATATTGGACTATAGATATAAAGTTCTACACAATAAGAATACTCACTTTTTCAAAGTACTATGACAGAACCATAAGTACAAAGAGGAAAAATAGGAACAATAATAAGTGATGAAGGACAAGTACCCACACTTATTTTCAACTTAAAATGTAAAATGAAATTTTAAGGGTCAAATTTCATAAGGCAGGAAGAATGTAATGACCCAAAATTTTATAAATTGAAATTCCATTATTTTAATTATGAGAACACTATATAAACTTTATAAATGAAGAATTAATTAAATAATAGGTATTTCTATGAATTAAAGAACCTATACTGAGGGAATAGTAACTTGGCCTTTGGAATAGTAATGTGACAATAAGGAATAGTAAATCGGCCAACAGAATATTAAACTTGCTTATGAAAGTGTAAATAAAATTTGGGTATCTTATAAATGAAAATATGGTATATTTATATCTTGGTATAAGTAAATAAATATTTTAGAAATGATAAATTAAGTGTTTGTATTTTTGTAATGAGTAAACATTTATTTACAATTTTATGATTAATATAATTTTTTAAAAGAAAATTCATTTTCATAAAATATATTCATAAATTAATATTGTTTCGTCTTATGAATATAAGATAATTTAATGAGACTAATAATTTTGTCAATGTGTCATAAAATCGGTTATAATTTTAAAATTAGTATTTTTCTGAATAAATGATAATTTTAATTAAAAATTAAATTTCTTATATTTAGAAAATTATTTTTATAAAATTGAGTTTATTTTTTAATTCTAAATGTTGAAAAAATGTTAGGGTGAATTTTGGGATTTTTCTAAAATAATTGAATTTGGTGAATAGTGAAATATGGTAATTTGCAGTATTTTAAAAATACATTAATTATAGAGTCATAGTTGATGTATGGATTATGTAATCCCATAATACCAAAACCTAATTAATTATTTAATATATTTAGTGATAAGGTCCAAACTATTAATAGTCTTGAGCCAAAATAATAAATATAATAAAAAAAATATCTCTCTCCTCCCCCTATAAATATCATCCCTCACTACCTCTTCTCATCACACCTTCCAAGCTCAAGATATTGTCCAAATTCTCCCCAATTCTCATCCCAAGCCTCTCCCCCATGTCTAGGATCTTTTGGTCTCAACAAAATACCAAATACAATTTCCCTAACAAGGTTCTAAAGGATAATAATTCAAGAGGTAAAATCCTCTTTCATTTTCTTTTAATTTATTTTTAATATCTTTTATTTTATTATTGTCTCCTTACCTCACCTCATACAAGTGCCATGATAAATCTAGTATTTTATATATACTATAAATTTATTATTTTAATTCAATAATCCATCATCAAACCTCTTATCCTCTCCCTTTTATTCTAAAAAATGAAAATTTCATTCGTGAGGTGTTAATTTATCACCTTTGAGGATGAAAAGTTTTCATTTTCCTTTACTGCATTCAAGGTTGGACAAAAAACCATTATAATGGTTGGAATAGATTTTAAAATATATGTTATAACCTTTTTATTTTTTGGAAGTAACATATAAACATAATATTAAATAATAAAATAAAATGATTTCGATGTGATCGAAAACCGCCAAAATTCAACTAAACGATTATGATTAACATTTTATCTACTGAATCTCCCTCATATCTAAAAAAAGAATAAATAAGACCAATAAAATTTTTTAAGTCCATTAATAACATATAATTTAAATCAAGATAATTATCTCCATTTTAAATCATCTTCCATTCATATATACAAGTGAACCGATCATGAAAACCATGAAATGAACACTCCCGAATGATGAAATAGAACTATATAACTCATCAAAATGGCTATAAAAGAACTTAATAAAACTATAATAAATAAAATAAATGTATAATTGGTTCAGGATTTATTAGTTAATCAATTTAACTTTATTATCTTGGATATTAAAGTGAATAAATTATGCATACATAAGCTAATAGGATTCTCGTACCTAATTTCTTTTCTTTAGGTTATTCCTATTTCATGATAAATTTCAGTGTGAATGTTCTTCTAACATTCCTCAGATATAATTTAATTTTTCTTAAATTTTCTTTCCTAGTATATACTTTTTTCCAATCTGATTTTGTGAAAAATGCAATGATTTCCCCAAAAGAACTCTTATTTCTAAAAAAATATATTTTTCCTGTTGAGATTGTTTCTTCTTCACTCATGATTGATGATTATTATACCAAATATGTTGTTCCATTTTTATTTTGGTCACCTCAAAGTTTATTCATAAAATTATTTGTTATTAAATACTCATGAAACCCATTTCCTTTCCATGGGTTATTTTATGGAAAATATTGTTATACGTTCTATGGGGCATGCATGATTATGTAAATGTTATGATGGGACGAGTCTACCCAGAATTATGTAGAAATACAATGCATTGGGTAATGTGATTTATCTCATGAGATAATGTGAAATATGCATGAACATAATGCTATATTTTTTCACAATGATAATGTCAGGATTATGCACATTTGTTATGGGTGAACATGATACTAGCTTTATTAATAACTTTTTGTGGTATTGATTTCTAAGACATGATGTTTCATTTTTATGAATTTACACATTCCATTCATTTATATATTGATTACTCTCATTATTCTGATAATGAATGATTATTATTTTACGATGATGATGATTATGATCACCCATTCTTTATTCATTCATGTTCTTATTTATTCTCTTACTGGCATTTTATCCCAACTCTTTCTTTGATGTATATCCTGAGGTTACTACTTGTACTAAGAATAATTCAAAGGAAAATAATAATCGAGAGAATAAGGAACTAAATAATGTTTATGTTTTATTATGTAAAAGTTATGTATAATCCTAATTTTCCCTATACACTAAATCGCTCAATCATGAATTTTTAACACAATTATATTGTTTATATTTAAAATAATGTAATAGTCGTATAAGAAAAATTAGGGGTGCTAAATATTAACTATTGGAGTAGGTGAGATTTGGTGTGTCTAATAGATCTCCTAATAATCCTAAGTTTTATGCTCAGAGTCGTGGATAGTGGTTTCTATATGGTGAGATGAACTATCAAATAGAATTTATAAAATAGTAACATATAATGATGAAACTTGAGAAGTCAGCCCTTTGACCAAGTTCTTCCTTACTATCATTTTTTTATTTTTTACTTTTTTATTTTATTTCCACACGTGTCATCATTGTCAAACATTGTTTTTTGAATTAGGAATATTGAGTGCTTGATTACTAAGGATCCCCAAGAGATACAACTTAGTTCATCCCCTGTGCTACACTTAGAATAAAAATAATTAATATTTTAATAGAATTCTTTACAACGTTTATTAAATCGGAATCATTTTTTGGGATCCAAGTGAAATTTCATTTATTATTCTAATTCAAATTTTGTAAATATTTTTCTTTTTTTTAAACAAAAAAACTATAAAAAATATTGTTTTCCCATGATATATTAAAATTAAAATTATTATACATGGGCTAAATACTCTTAGGTACAACAACAAGAACAATAAGAATAAATTCAAATAAAATATTAGTTGTAAGATATTAAATAAGATTGGATAAACCTAAATATCCAAATAACTGAATTCATATATGCATCTCAGGAGAAGTAGTTAGCAAAACCTGAACCTGAACCTATGTAAGTAATATAACCACAACTGGTTGATGAGATTTCCCCACACATCTTTTCTATTGAATAACCCAACGAGTTCAAGAATAAGTTACTTGAAAATCCATTCAACCTCACTCAACTATTGCTAGAATAGGTTTCTTAAAATTTCATTCCAACAAATATACATGTGAGATATCAAGATGATTGGGATGATTATTGATCAAATTTTATAGAAGATGAAATAGTAAGTTATTATACCGTCTTTGAAAATGAAAAATCATCACCACTCTTAATTTCTCTTTATTTAAAATAAAAGAATAAAGATAAAAATATTGAGATAGATTTTCCAGTGGACCTTCAAGAATAAATCAATTTTTAGGATGACTTACTTGAAGGGGGATATTCCTTTACTAATTCGTCAAATTTAAATCAAATTCGAGTTGAATTTTTTTTAACTTCCCCTTTGCTAATATTTTAAATATAGAAGCAATGGAGTAGAACCTGGATGTAAAATAAATAATTGCTCAAGAGGTAGAGATCAAATAAAAAAGGGATCTAAATGATCCTTTGTTGATTCGATTAGAACCTCAAAAATAGACTAAATATCACATGGAGGAGGCCACCAACATAGTCTATGGTGAACCCCTTTATCTTCTCTTCCCTCCCCCTCCATACCTCAAATTTTTTATTTTTTTAATTCTTGGTGTTATGTCACTTTTTATATTCCCGTGGGTTTTACACTATTTCCATCATTTTATAGATGTTAGTATAAATAACATTTAGTGATTAATAAGTAATAAACTTCATCCACATTTTGATTAGGGATAATCCACCACAACTGCCTAACTAAGTGCATTGAGAACTTATCACAAACCTAGGGTTCAAACCAAGTTATATCCTTTTTTTTAATTTCCATTTACTTTTATTTATTTTTATTATGTTTTATTATTTATTAAAATATATATTTTCGTATGGTAAAATAAAAGAGTTTAACTCAAATCTACCACAAAAAAAAAATAGGTTGTATATTTCCTTCCCCATGGTTCTTCTACCCTTATATTTTTATTTTGTAGAGTTTAAATTAAAGGTGGTTTAATATTAAGTGTGTATGATGGATTACAATCTATTTTTAGGAATTTTTTTGTGTTCCTATTTTTTATGTTTTTTCCTAAATTTTTCATGTTTTGATTTCTATTTTTTATGTTTTTTTAGGATTTTGGAGCCTAAATCGAATTAATTGGAAAATTAAAAAAATATTTTTATTTTTTTCACATTTCTTGATTTTAATATTTGAGGATTTAAATTAATACCAAAATGGATTTTGTTTCCTGATTTCTACTTTTTTCATTTTATGATGTTTGATTGAATCTAAAAATTATGTGCATCAATACTGTCTAAATCAAAAATCTTTCCAAACCTGAGAGGTTTCTTAACATTTTCAACATATTCCTTATATTTATATTTTTCTTGAGATTATTGATACATGTTTTTTGATCCAAAACATTCTTTTTATCTATTTTTCAAATATTTTAGAGTTTATGGAATGTTCCAAGTATGATTGAGGCACCATTTTAAAATCTCATTTTTACATTAAACTCTTATTTCAGCCTACCTTTACATATTACCATTATTAAACCTTTAGTATCAATGAAATACATTGCTAGGTTTACACATTACAAGATTTTTGTCCCTTTACAACCTACTCTAGAAGTTAAATGCATGATTATTTCTAAAATCAAGTGTGTAAGGGAGAAGATGAGTTGTAGTATGCTTCCATCAAGAATCTATTTGAGTTGAAATGAAAATAAAATGTGATTTCATATTTATTAATATTTTGTTGGAAAAAATTTCATGATGTAGATATGAATGGGTGGACCAAAGTCATTAAAAATGGGATATGAGTTCACCAATACTTGAAGATAAAAAGTTTCCTCTCTTTTCTTTGAAAATATGATTCTGAAGAGAAATTAAGAATATAAATTCTAGATGAAACAATGATAAAAATGTGGTAAAGGGGAATAAATTTATCATTTATTTCAAAATTATAATTTTTGTACTACCCAATAAAAGAAAGATATTTTTAGAGGTGATTAATTTTCAAGATAATTGATAAGAACAGCATTCTTGAGAAAAACTATTTACATGAATTTACTTCACTTTAAAACATAACCCTCCTCATTATTCTTTGGATGTTCTGAAATTAATACCTATGAACACTTACCCTTAGAAAAAACAATCTAAATTTCTTAATAATTTACAGGTTTATGAATCTATGAAGTGGAGATAATAGGAGGATATAAATCCTATATAAATTAAACATGTTCTTAAGAATGAGAAAAAAAAATACATTAAAATCATTTAGTGTAGAGAGAAATATTTTTATAGGAAGGTCGGTATGAAATTCACATGAGTATTAACATGAGATTGAAAGTATTTTTATGATTGGTGTAGAGTTAAGAAATTTGTATCCATATAGGAGGCATGATATTTCCTAATATTTTCAAATTGAGTAGTGTTTTTAATTGTGACTTTGGAATTTTGTTTTGGACTTTTTATTAGATGATTATCTTGGATTCCAATGGTTCAGTTTTTTGGATTTATGAATGAGACAACCCAAACCCACACTTATAGATCTAGGGCTAAATATATAAAATTTTTAATACATCACAATGATTACATCAAAATCACAAAATAAAAAGTTAAGTGTCTCTAGGAACTAGGTAAATTTATAACCAAACACATGGTATAATACACATTTCTTGAATAAATATTATGCACACATGTAATTCCCTTATACATATCCATTTAGTTGAAATTCCTGGGGAAAGGTGGAAACATAAGAAAACGGTGGGATATAAATCACTTTATGGAATAAAAAATGAAAACAAAGCACAAATAAACATCATGGGTAAAACATGAGGCATGATACAAGAACATAAAAATGAGTAAAATAGGAAAAATATGATTATAAGTATAGGAGGAATAACATGATCATAAGTACATGAGGCATAACATGATCATAAGAACATGAGGCATAACATGATGATAAGTACATGCGTCATAATGTGATCATAAGTACATAAGGAATAACATAGAAATGTACCTAAAACATAAAAATGAAACATTCATAAGCATATCAGTGAGTTTTGTCACCAAGGTTTCCTAAAACATTACCAAGGAATAATTTCAAGGTATCATGAACATGTCATCTCTAGAGATTAATTCTTTACCCAATGCATTAGTGCACTATCAGGGTGAACCATTCATATTTTTTAATTCATGTGTTCCACATAATAAAAACATACATAAATCAATCAATAATCGTATCATGAACTCTAAGAAAGAAAATGGGTATCCAATGAAAGTAAGAAATCTCTCTATGTAAATACCCTTTAATCAATTTTACTTACACTTTCATAGGGATATCAGTTGAATAAAAATTTCATGACCCATCCCTCGGGGCCCAGGTTGTGACTACCCCAAGCCCTCCTTCCATAAGCTTGGGGCTGACGACTAGCACCAGAAATGCATATCCCTAAAACTGAGAAGGCATTTCCTTTTTAACCTGAAAACTCACATAATCCAAGCACATGGTAGGATACAAGAACAAAGTAAACTATATAGTAAATAGGGTGAGTAAAGTAAGTAAAGGGGGCCAGAATACAATCCCAACTAGAAAGTACAAGTAAAATTGAAAATAGATCTTGTGAACACCGACCAAGGATCCTACTAGAAGGGTAGGTACAGCTCTCAAATGGTCATCTTTGTGGTACGTCTCGTCTAATGGTCCACCTCTGAGAAGCCTCCAGTCTTGACACCCTCAGTCTCGATCAATGATGTTCATCGTCTGCAAAAGACACAGCAAGGTGTGGGCATAGCTCGTGCCGGGGTGATTATAACAACACTCAGTAGGGACCCCGAGACCCCAAAGGTCTCTTAGAATCCACAAAGGATAAACCAAAAAGAAACACCATTTTCACAGGTACGAAAAACAATAGTTAGCCCTTATTAGGTATATGTCCATAGATATACCTAAGTTATCAAGTATACCCATCTCATTCATGTGGAAACACAAGGCCCGACTCTCTAGCAAAAAGAACAATTGTTCCATGGAGGGAAAAATACCACGAAGGTAACACCATGAAGGTAAGTACCACAAAGGTAACATCACACAGAAGAATACCATGAAGGTATCACCACAAAGAAGTGTACCACAAAGGTAAACACTTAGCTCACACTAGGTATAACTTAAGTACGGAAGTATATATGATTATCTCTATTGATAGATCATCTTACTTCGTCGAGAAGCTCTGTTGTTGACCCACACAGGATCGAAGATGACCCACACTAGATCTGAAGATACTGACCCACACAGGATCTAAATATGACCCACACAGGATCTAAATATGACCCACACAGGATCTATAGATGACCCACACTAGATCGGTAGATGTTGACCCACACAGGATCCGAAGTTGACCCACACAGGATCTGAAGATTCTTCAAGTATAACCATCCATAGGGTTTTCACACTAAGCACACTTGATTCCGAGAGGATCATCTCCTCAAGCCATCATTAGATACTTCAACTACCATTAATTCCCACAAATATGTAACACGAGGGTCCGACATGTCATAAGGGACCCAATACGGCAGACGGCGCGTCAATCGGACGTCTGGTCTATAAGTTATTAGCCTTTTAGTCTCGAGATCCCGGTTGGATTTGGGTTAGATCCAACCTTTTCTTAACATAAATTTATCGAAAACTAAAGTGGAATATTCTAAAAGGTCCATCTCTATCCCAGGATTCTGGCACAGTAGACGGTTCTTCAAACGGATGCTCGGTTCTCAAGATATGGCCAAAACGGCATATCGGGGTTCAGCTAGGCCCGGGTCTGGTCCGACCCGGTTGGACCACCCTGGCCCGCTGGGCGTGGTCCGGCCCCTTCTAGGCGCGGCCCTCGGAGCTTGTCCTAAGACTGGGTGTCATTTGACATGGCAGGGCCTGCCCTAGCCGCTACCCAAGGGGAAGGCTCCCCCCCCCCCCCCACCGAAATCTTGAATGGTCTAGTTGGACTGTTTGGATTTGTCCAAACTGAAGGCACCATATGGTGCCGCATTCTGGCATGCGGGACCCGCTGGAGTGGTTATTGCTCAGTATGACGCGGTCGGCTAAGGTTCGGGCCGGTTCACCCCTCCTGCAGCACCAGCATGCGTCGTTGTTGCCTCCGCATCCGGCTAGGTGTCGGCCGCCCTCCGGGTGCGCCGCCGCGGCTCAACAGCCACAGTCTCCTCCTCTACTAGAGCCACAGATGCGTGCCTCCCTAGTTCTACATGGTCAGCCAGCGTGTCGGCCTCCCCCCTCCTCTACCGCGGTCGATGGGCTGCGGCTTTCTTTGGCGGCTTTTTTGCATTGAATCTATCATCCCAGTCAGACGGTGTGTCGGCTGCCGCCTATACCCCATCGGCATCGGTCGCCAGTGATGTGGTCGGTTTATGCTCATACTGATTATCTTCCCACAAAGGACATGTTAAACAATGAAGTGGCAGAGGGATTAGGTCATGTTCATTTGGCCCATACCCTCCACGTTAGATCGATAGCAGTCGGTTTATAGATTGAAAACAACAATTTATCTCGAAGAACAATATGAACAATTTACCAACCTTGATCATTCGTTGGAGATGGCATGAGGAAGAGGATGAATACATTGAAGAAGACTTTAGAGTTCCTCACTCCCACAACACGCTTTTGATCTGGGCTTGTGTGTCAGTTCCTCATTCTTGATCTGGAGGTTCGTTCATCATTTTAGGATGTTCTTCCACCAAGAGTTCTCCACCAAACCGGTTTTCCAACAAGTCCCCCAACCACGAGAGGTGAGGATCCCCTCCCATTTAAGTTAAGTTAAAGGTTTAATCATCATTAATAAGATTTCATTAAATGGGGAGTTTCATGGTTACACACATTGTGTAACCAGGAATTTAATTCCTAGTATTAAATACTCGACCACCCTCATGTGGTCCCCACCTCCAAAGATTTTAAAAATAATGGAGGGATTTTAATAAAAATAAAACATTTATTTTATTTTAATCCTCCACAGAAACAAGTAAACCCAAATCTTCCCCTCGGCCTGCTGTGGTTGAAGCGATGGTCTCCTTAAGTGAATATTGATGTTATGAGTTCAACGGCGTCCTCATAATTCAATTCTAAGCACCGGTTCAAAAGTTACAAATTCTCGCCCAAATGTTAACTGAACCTACCCAAAAAAAAAGTTCAGGAATTCATTTCGGGCACACCAGGCCTCAGAATCACGCACCATTAATTTTCACAGACTCATAATATTTTTAGATAATTAAAACAATTACAAGGAAAAACCCTGGTCTTTACATTCTCCCCACCTCAGGGCTTTTTGTCCCCAAAATCCACAACACAAACTTGGGAAACAAGTGGGGTGCTAAGAATGAATCTAAGCCTCCTGCTCCCATGTGCGCTCCTGGAGGTTCTCATGCGGCCAACGAACGCACACCAGAGGTATAGATTGCCCACAAAGGACTCTCTCATGTCGATCCTCAATCTCTAATGTAACCTCTGAAAATTTCACCCCATCCTCAATTTCTAGCTTGCCCCAGTCAATGATATGTGAATGATCACGTACGTATCTCCTCAGCTAGGATACGTAGAAAACCTCGTGCACCTGGTGCAACTGAGGGGGAAGATCTAGGTAGTATGCCACCTCACCAACTCTGCTATGGACCTGGAAGGGTCTGATGAACCTTGGAGAATACTTGTCGCCCTGGCTAAATCTTCGCAAACCTCGTCGAGGTGAGACCCGTAGAAAGACATGGTCACCATCATCAAACTCTAGAGGTCTCCATCTCCTATCAGCATAAGACTTATTCCTACACTTTGTAGTCTTCATATGCTCCTGGATGATCTTTACCTTCTCTGTGGTAGCTCATACCATCTCTGGTCCCATGAGTGATGAATCTCCTTGGTCAGTCCATCACAGAGGTGATCTGCAAGGTCGACTATACAATGTCTCGAATGGTGCCATACCGATAGTGGAGTGATAACTGTTGTTGTATGAAAACTCCACCAAGGGAAAGTTATCCTCCTAACTACGGCCGAAATCAAGGATGAAAGCATGCAACATTTCCTCAAGGGTCTTAATGGTCCGCTCTATCTGACCATCCATCTGAGGATGGAAGGTAGTGCTCAACCGAAGTTGTATACTGAATGCCTCCTGTAGCCCCTTCTATAGCCGGGAAGTAAAATGTGCATCACAATTATGGAAAATCATAGATTGAACCCCCTGAAGCCGCACAATCTCCTATACATAGAGGCATCTCAAGCCCTATACTGATCCTTTATCTTTGATAGGTAGGAAGTGGGATGACTTGGTGAGTCGGCCAATGATCACCTAGATAGAATCATGACCCCTAGATGTGCATAAAAGTCCTTTCACGACGTCCATGGAAATTCCATCCCACTTTCACTCTGGCACCTCAAGTGGAAAAACTAAGCATGTTGGAACTTGATGCTCTACCTTCACTTGCTGACATGTGAGGCACTGTGAGACAAACTCTGCCACTTCTTTATTCATTCTCGGCCACTAGTGCTAATGCCAAAGGTCCTGGTACATCTTTTCCACTCCTGGATGTACCTCTAGAGGGGATGTATGGAACTCCCTCAACACTTCCTCCCGTAGTGACACTAGTACCATAGTACATCTTCTAAAGAGGATGATGTTCTCTCCACATTTAGAAAATACATCAGGTGCTTGTCCTGTGGATATCTGAGCACATCGAGCCTCGGAGTTAATGTCCCCAAGATGAACCTCTCTGATAAGCTGAATGAGTGTGGGAGTGACTATTAGAGACTGAAGATAAGCTGCTCCAACTCAATCCACGTAGGATATCTGCAAAGAGGCTAGCTGCTTCGTCGCCTCACTCCGCAACTGTATACCCAATCTCCTGCTGAGTGCATATGCTACTACATTCCCCATCCTAGGAGTATAGACTATCTCTAAGTCATAGTCCTGGAGGAACACAATCCAGAATCGTTGTCTCAGGTTCAAGTCCTTCTGAGAGAATATATACCTAATACTATTATGAATATAGTAGACTATAAAACATTAGCCCATCAAGTAATGTTGCCACATCTTCAAGATGAAGACCACTGTTGTCGAATCCTGGTCATGGGTAGCATAGTTATGCTCATTTTTCCTCAGCTATCAAGAACCATACATGAGAATTGCTCACTCCTATATCAGTACACATCTGAGTATGGTCTCAAATGCGTCATAGTAGACTACGTACCCAATACCATCCTCCGGTATCCTCAAGATAGGGGCACTCGTCAGTCTCTACCTCAGCTCCTGGAAACTCCACTGGAATCTCTTCGACCACACAATGGGTTTCCCCTTCTTCATCAATGATGATAAGGGTGCTGAAACTCTGGAAAATTTAGGCACAAACCTCTGGTAGTAACCTTCCAGACCCAAGAATCTATGCACCTCCGTCACACTCCTGGGTGGCTCCCAAGTAAGCACAGTCACAATATTCACTGAATCCACCGCAACTCCATCCTCCGAGATAACGAGTCCTTGGAAGTTAACCTCTCATATACAGAACTAGAACTTCGTGAGCTTACCATAAAGTTTGTGCTCTTGGAGTGTGTCTAGAACTATATGCAGATGATAGGCATCCTCCTCCTCTGTAGCTGAGTATACCAGGATGTCGTCGATGAAGACTACCACAAAGCGATCAAGGTATGGCTGGAAGATTCTGTTCAGGAGACACCTGAACACTGTTGGGGTGTTGTTCATGCCGAATGGCATAACCAAGAACTCATAATGGTCATACCAACATCTAAAGGTCATCTTCTGCACATCCTTGTCTCGTACCCGGAGCTCGTGATAGCCTGATCTAAGGTCTATCCTCAAAAACCATTGTGCTCCCTTTAGCTGATCAAAAAGATCGTCAATCCTCGGTAGTGGGTACTTGTTCTTCACAGTCACCTGGTTCAGGTGCCTATAGTCCACATAGAGTCTCAAACTCTCATCCTCAATCTTGGCGAACAAAATCAGGGTTGCCCAAGGAGAAACACTGGGCCTGATAAACCACTTACTCTACAAGTCCTCCAGCTGTACCCACAACTCATGAAGATCCATGGGAGACATCTGATATGCTGGTGTAGAAATCGGTGTCATCTTGGGGCACAAGTCGATGTAAAATTACACATCTCTACAAGAGGTGGACCCAGAACATCATCAGGGAAAACATCAGCATACTGGTCCACCACTAGAGGATAGCTCGAACTCTCAACATCAACTGCTCTGAGGGTAAGGCTAGCCAACTGGTGTGTGATCGGCTCCACCTTCATCTGGTAAGTCCATCCGGTGCTAAAAAGGTTCCCTTCTCGCTGGTGAAGGAAAACTTGGTCCCATCATTGAGGAAACACCACACTTTGATCCTATTACATTCGATCTGATCATGGACAATAGATAACCAATCCATACCCAAGATGACGCCATAAGGCCTCTATGCTCCTACTAGAAGATCTCATTTGAAGATATTTCCACCTAGAGTAAGCTCACACTGCTGGAACCAGTGTGTAATAATCGAATTCTCTCTCATAGAAGTATCAAACTGTAAAGATCAAGCCAACGGCTCCACTGGAATCCCCGAGCTCCGAATGAGGGTCATGGTAAAAAATGAGTGACTGGAACTTATGTCTGTAAGTAATGAAACTAAGGTGTAGTATACATAGATCATACCTTGAATCATCTCTGGAGAAAAGTAGTTGTTGGCCTCAGCTTCCTGGAGCTGAGCCCGTCCCTGTCCACCTGATCTCTATGGTCAGAATGGACCACCTAGTGGTGGTGGTGGTAAAACCTTGAATCGCCGCCCACCGCTTGCTGCACTCTTCATCAAATCTTTTCATCTGCCCAGGCGGTCCTTCAACCGCTTACTGGTCGTCCGTATGGTGGGTCGTGCAGTCGCTAGCCATGTGACCCTGCCCACCGCACGAGTAACACAACCTGCTCCTCACCTGTCATGCTCTGTCTCGAGAGACCTGCACAACCGATCTTGTATCCTACGGTCGTCCACCTATAGGTCTGGTCCTCTTGGACCTCTATATCATATGTCTACTGCCAGCTCTAAATGACTCTGCTACGTGTCATCCGGTGGTGGGTCTCACTGTCGGTGACTGCTCAGCAAGGAATCTATCCACTAAAAGTGATCACCCTAACAACCCCGCCTATATCGGGATGCTGAGAGAAATCATCGAAGCCCAAATCTACCATCTGATCCCCTACTTGAAGGTCTAGGACCTGAATAAAGGGTCTCACACGATGTCAGTGGAGTAGCGTGGGAGGTCGGTGAACCTCTTTGAATACTGAGCTATGGTCATGCTACCCTGCTGCAAGTGGAGAAGCTCATGTATACGCATAGAGTGTAAGGTCGCTATGACAAACTCTACCCAAAAAAGGCCCTCAAAGTCCGCCCAGATGAGATTCACCTCATCGTGAACCTGGAGCATCAAGCTCCACCATCTCTCCACTGCTACCTAAAGAATACTGGATGCAAGGATAACCATAAGATCAGCTGGTGTCCCTAACAGTAGGAAAACTCGGACCATGGCCTACAGCCAGTCATCAGCCGCCTGTGGATCCATCTCACCCTAGAACATTGGTGGACTCTGGCACTAGAACTCATGAAATACTCTCAATCGGCGTGCACCCTCTACGGCTGGGGCTAGTGGCATCAGCTGCTCAATGGGTAGTGGTGCTGCTGGTACACCACCCGATGGTATAACTACGGAAAGAGGGCCCTGCACCAAAGCCTCTTTTCTCGGTGGGATGTCATCACTTCCTCTAACTATAACCCTGGATGGTTGTCTTCATGGAGGCATCCTGGAAAGAAATAGGAATTCCATGGTCAATAAGTTATACCTGGTGAGCTGACTCAATGATATCGCAAAGAAAACTTTTCAAAAACACACACGCAATAAGTGTTTTTATGCACTGAGTCAGAAATCAGAAGTCAGGGTCCTAGTGTATGGATACATAGGCCGTCACACCAACATCGTATTCCCAAAACTGATTACCACACTCATAACACTTAACACTATTGTCGATTAAAATATCAGAGTCCAAGTTCTTCAGTAGAACCGACTCCTCTGATACCAATTTGTCCCGACCTGTCCCCCAGGGCCCATGCTGTGACTACCCCAAGTTCTCCTACTGTAGGCCAAAGGCTGGCGACTAGAACCGAAAAGGAATATCCCTAAAACCAGGAAGGCATTTCCTTTTTAACCCGCAAACTCACACAATCCAAGCACACAGTAGGATACAAGCACAAAGGAAACTATATAGTGAATAGGGTGAGTACAATAAGTAATGGGGGAATGAATACAAGCCCAACTGGAAAGTACAAGTAAAACTGAAAAAAAATCCTTTGAACACCAGCCAAGGATCCTACCTGAAGGGTAGGTATATCTCTCAAACGGTTGTCTCTACGGTACATCTCATCTAACGGTCCACCTCCGAGCAGCCTCCAGTCCTGAAACCCTTAGTCTCGATCAATGTTGTTCGTCATCTACACAATACATAGCAAGGTGTGGGAATAGCACGTGTAGGGGTGATTATAACAATACTCATTAGGGACCCCGAGACCCAAAAGGTCTCTCAGAATCCCCAAAGGATAAACCACAAAGCAAAACCATGTTCACAAGCACAAAAAAATAGTTAACACTTATTAGGTATATTCCCATACAAATTCCTAAGTTATCAAGTATACCCATCTTGTTTATGAGGAAACACATGGCCCAAATATCTAGCAAAAAGCACAACTATTCCATGAAGGAAAGAATACCATGATGGTAACACCACGTAGGTAGGTACCACAAAGGTAATGACACATAGAATAATACCACGAAGGTATCACCACATAGAAGTGTACCACACAGGTAAAGACTCATCTCACACCAGGTATAACTTAAGTACGAAAGTATAGAAGATTATCTGTACTACTATATTATCTTACATCATCGAGAATCTCTATTGTTGACCCACACAGGATCGAAGATAACCCACATAAGATCTGAAGATGTTCACCCGCACAGGATATGAAGATGACCCACATAGGATCTATAGATTCTTACCCACACAAGATCTGTAGATGACCGACATGGGATTGGTAGATTCTTACCCATACAGCATCTGAAGATTACCAGAACAGGATCTGAAGATTCTTCAAGTACATCCAGCCACAGGGTTTTCACACTAAGAATGCTTGATTCCAGGAGGATCTTCTCCTCAATCCATCAGTGGATACTTCAACTACCACGAATTCCCATGAAGAAGTAACATGAAGGTCTGTCATGTCATAAGGGACCCAACGTGATAGACGGCGCATCAATATAATGCTCGGTCTATAAGTTATTAGCCTTTTAGTCTCGAGGGCCTGGTTGGATTCAGGTTCTATCCAACCTAGTTATACCCCAACTTTATCCAAAACTCATGTGGAGTATACCAACTCGGTGTTGGCATGTGCAGTTGCTTCCTCCACGGCCAACTCGGTGTCAGCCGCCCTTCGGGTGCGTTGTCGCAGCTCAGTAGTCACGTCCTCCTCCTCTGCCTGCAGCACGAACGCGCCACGCCCTGGTTCTATGTGGATGGTTGGTGTGTCGGCTGCCGCCCTCTCCTGCCGTGGCCGATGAGCTGCGACCTCCATCAGTAGCACGGTTGTGCCGTCACTGCCATCGTGGTCGGCCAGTGTGTCGGACACCGCATGTACCACACCGGTGTTGGTTGCTGGTAACGTGGTCGAGTTCCACTCATCTTGACGATCCACCCACAAAGGACACGTCAAAAAATGAAGTGGTGGAGGGCTCATGCCATGTTTGTTTGTCCCATACCCTCCACATTAGATCGATGGCAACCGGTTCATAGATTGAAAACAATAATTTATCTCGAAGAATGATATGAACAATTTCCCTACCTTGATTGTTCGTTTGATATGGCGTGAGGAAGAGGGTGAAGATGTTGAAGGAGATGTCGGCATTCTTCACTCTCGCAACAAGCTTCTAATACGAGCTCAAGCGTCAGTTCCTCATTCTTGATCCAGAGGTTCGTTCTTTATTGGAGGATGTTCTTCTACCAAGAGTTATCCACCAAACCGATTTTCCAAAAACTCCCCTAACCACAAGAGTTGAGAGCCCCTCTCATTTAAGTTAAGTTAATAATTAACTCTTCATTAATGATATTTCATTAAATGGTGGTTTTCATGGTTACACACATTGTGTAACTAGGAATTTAATGCCCAGTATTAAATGCCCGACCACCCTCATGTGGTCCGCACCTCCAAATAATTTAAAAATAATGGAGGGAATTTAATAAAAATAAAACATTTGTTTTATTTTAATCCTCCATGAAAACCTGTGAAACCAGATCTTTCCCTCAGCCTAATACAGTTGAAGTGAAGGCCTCCTTAAGCGAATATCAGCGATGTGAATTCAATGGTGTCCTTGGATTTCAATTCTGAGAACCGGTTCAAAAGTTACAAATTTCCACTCGCATGTTAATTGAACGTACCCAAAAAAAGTTCAGAAATTCATTCCTGGAAAACCGGGCCTCGGAATCATGTGCTATTAATTTTCAAAGACTCGTAATATTTCCATATAATTAAAAAAATTACATAAAAAAACTTAGTTCTTTAAAAAAATCCCAATCGATATATTATTATCTTTTATTATAGTTCATAATGTGCATGTAAATTATCCAAAGAAAATCCATTGGGTGTATCAAACCAGGTGTACAGTAAGACCAATTTTCAAACACCAAGTGATGATGAAGTAAAATAAAAATGCACCTATTTAGGTTTATTACCCCTTGGTACAACTTTTCTAGACCCACATTCACTTGTAGTATCTATATAGGGGTTTCATTGTTAGGAAAACCATAGAAACTTTTCGTTACCAAATTTTGGATGGTTTTATGGCTATGGAAAACCTTGAGAATTACAATGGATAATGAAGGTATTATAATGAGAGGTAGTAGTGATCTATCATTTATAAAATATTAATTATATTATAAAAATTAATCATAATGAAAAATTCATTAAAATGAGAAATAATTAATAAGTCCCACATAAGTAATGGAAAATGAGGGAGGAGGAAGCCTTGTTCTGGCATAGTAATAGCTTAAGAAAAGGCTATAATGAGAGGGAATAAATAAAATATCATTTAGAAAAATATAGAATATAAACCCATGTAATATCAAGAATTTTATGATAATAACATAAATTTTAAAAAGAAAATACACAAAAAGTAATGTACATGAAAAGGAAAGAGGAGGATTGTGGAAACCCTTAACTTGGGAGGATACTTATTAAAGTTAGAGAGTGACTAATTATAACCTTAGAACTAAATTTCAGAGAATATTGTGAGGGATATTTGTAGATAATTTAGGCTCAAAGTCTTTGTTGTGGAAATTGAGGAAGTAATTGTGGTATTATACTTGAGGAGGGGTGGTTTTAAAGGATTTAATATTGGTTATTTTACTATATAAGCCAACTACTTGTGGGAGAAATGAATTAAAACTAATTTTTTGTATTATTAAGGATTTAAAGAGTGTGTTTGGACGTTCACTTCCTTCTAAAATTAAAAAATACCTTCCAACTAACCCATTTAATGCACACAAACAAAAACAATTATCTCAAAAAACCAATTCTTGGTAACAAAATTTAATGTATAAATTTATAAATTAAAATTAATATTTTAAAAATAATTTTTATAATTATTAAATGAAATTTTTATTTATTAAAATTTTCCATAAATTTTACATCATGCTCACATAATAATAATTTCATAAAATTAAAGTGCTTACAAAATGTTAATTATCACTTTTTCACCAAAACATCAACTTTTTCGGAAAATCCCCAAAAAACCCTAAGATAATTTTTATGTGATGATAGAAAAATGTAATTTATTTTCTAAAAAAAATTCTATATATATGAAATTTTAAATTTTAAATAAAAAACAATATTTGTTGAAAATTAACCATTTTTATATCATTATAACCATTCATCCTATTATAAAAATCACTTAGGGGTTCATTAAGATATATTATCATTTAAAAAGTGATTTATAAAACTATTTCATGAAATTGAATATTATTTAATACTTGTTGTAAGGGAATGTATGCATTAGGTCCAATCATTTGTAAGTTTTTAGTGCTAAGTGAGCTCAAAGGTGGTTTGGAAGTGCACTAGAGGGTTATGATTGTTTATAAAAACATTTTTCTTTATTAGATATTAATTTATGATTTATTACATAAAAGTAAACATAATACAACATAAAATATCTATAATTATAGTATATTTGGAAATTAGGTACATATCATAACATCTTGAACATGGGATACAAGAACATTATTGAAAACTTCCTTAACATGCTTCAAAAATTCAATGGCTTTTAAAACCACACAGGATAACTTGGAGAAAAACATAAAAAAGGGGTGAGGTATAAATATTAGTAATGGAATAAAAATATAGAATAAGTTAATACATATTATATAATAGGCACATAAATGGGGCATAAAAATATTAGGAATCATAAACATGAACAATTCGACATGATATAGAATGATAATCGCAATGTGGGAAATGTGGCAATAACTTAAAACACTGCATCATAAACAGAGTTCAAGGTCAAAACACCATGAAAGCATGGTGTAAAAAGTACCATAAAGGAATCATGTTCACTCCCTATCCCAACATGATTCCCCATGATACAAAACATTATCCAATTCATTGCAGCGCTTTATAATTTTGGGATCACCCGTCACATTCATTACATTCTCATGCTTAAGTGCGCCACATAGATCATAAAACATGGATTCATTAATAATAATAATTTATTCCACTATAAGGGACTGTGGAATAAATATATATAAGTCCCAAATAAAAATCTATATGTGCATAAATGTGGAAATCCTTGATAGGAAATGGGTATGGTATTCACTATATAATTGTTTTGGCATGAAAAAATTGTGGTGGAATTTTGTCACCATAACAGCGTCACTTAAAGACTCTTAAAAATAGTTTTATGAGAGATAATGGGGTATATAATAACATAGAAATAAAATGGGAAGTAATATGGAAATGTAAAACATATCCCAATAATAGAAATTGGAAATTTAAGTAATAAGTTAATGAAGAAACTTGACCAAAGAAAAGAATCCTAACCATATTTTGGTATGGTAACGGGTGTACATAAAAGATCATTGGAGGATTAATGAGAGTTAAAGTGGGTTATAATAATTTATACATTAAATTGAAAGTTGTATATGTAATAAAATATCCCAACTTAAGAAAATTGAATTTAAGATACATAACATAAAATAAGTACTTGAATGGAAATGAGAAGCGATAAATCACTAACTAAATTTTGACATCGTAACAGCTGTACATAAAGGTTATTGAGAGGAATTAATGAGAGTGAAAGTGGCATATAATCATTTATAAATTAAATGGATAGTAATTTTGATATGTAATAACATATCCCAACATAGGAAAATGTAAATTAAATGACATAACATAAAATAATTACTTCATAAAAAGAAGAGAGTGGAATATCCCTTACTTGAGTGTGTGATTCCAAATGCTTGTTAGGGGATTATTGAGAGATTTGGGGTGCCTTGGTTGGACTCTATAGAGTGTATGGAAGTGTATGTAAGCTCTAAAAGTAGTTTTAGTGAAGATAAATGGGAACTTGGGTGGATTTATATAGTAAATGAGGGGGATTTCTTTATTATTTTGGGATCACCCGTCACATTCATTATAAGTACAGGGTCCTAAATTAAAAAAAATAATTCCCTTGATTACGTGTAGGTGAGTCATACTCTTAAAGAAATGATTTTAAAACCCAAAAATATATTAATGGTTTTAGTGGATTCAAATAGGCTTTATAAAATTAATCAAAAAAAATTAAAAAAATTAAAATTAAAATATATATTTGGTCTTTTATACCATTTATAGTATTTATTACATCACTTTTACATTATTATCATGTCATAATAAATAAATTATATTTATATGGTATTTAATTCTTACCCAAAAATTCGACTGTCTTAGAAAATTATGAAAAATTCACCATTGAATAATTTTTATGTTTTGATTAAAAAAATAATATCCATTTTATATAAATATTTTTTATAAATATTTGAATTTCCAATTTTAAAAAAAATATACATTTATTAAGAAATGTTGGGTTTTTGACAATAACAGTTTTCAAACCCTTATAAAAATTACATTTGAATTCATAAAAATTATATGATCATTTACATGTAATAAAAATTATTTAATAATAATATTTTATTAAAATATTATTCATTTAAAAAATCCATTAATTCATCAAAATAAATTCCTTAATTGAATTAGATTATTAACCAAAAAACCTATTTATGTTTTATTGAATCAAAATAAAAAACATTTGTAAAGTAATAATAATATGATTAAAATATAATCATTATTATATAAAAAATAGTATAAATGCTCATATTTATAGTGTCTTGAAACATATCCCTTCAATACACCAGAAAAATAAGGGTAAGGTGCGCGATGTTGGGACTTTCATGGGGTGGTTCGGTGAACATGGTTTGGGGAGTGATATCAATGAGCTTGAACTTATCCCGTAAATTGTTTCAATCATGATTAAGTTGTTGGATATTAGATTAAGCTTAGTCAAGGGAAAATACTAGAGATTATATATCCCTGATAAGCTCTGATAAATGGGGTTCATAAGGTACAACCCTACTGTTAGAGCCCATCACTCGCTTTTTCTGTGTCAATTAGATTTTTCTAAATCCACATATTTATACTAATACTTTAATCACTATTCATCGGATATATTATTAATAGTAATGATTATTAATGGTATTTTAAATAAGATATAATAAAACCAAATAATTTCATGTATTTTCTATAAACATATTATATTTAAATAAATTTTAAGGGTAAATTTATCTATAAAATCCCAGGTCATTACAATCTTCCCCCCTTAAGAAATTTCACCCTTGAAATTTTATTTTCCCATATTAAAACAGATGAGGGTAACACTATTTCATCAAATCCTACATTTTGTAGGTTGATTCTTAAAACTTGTGGTTTCTCCACAACACTTCGACAAGGTGAATTGTCTTATTCCTTATAACTGTTTCTCTACAATCTAATATCTTCATAGGATACTCATCATAGGACAGATCATTATCAAATTATACCACCTCTATATTGAGTATATATTAGGGGTTTGGTATGTACTTACTCAAAAGGGATACATGGAGCACATCATGTACTTGAGATAGGTTCAGTGGGAGTTCTAGTTGATAAGACACCACTCCATTGTGATTGGGGATATTAAAGGGGTCAGTGAATCATGGAATAAGATTTCACTTCTTCCCAAATATCATCACTTTCCTCCATGGATATATGTGGAGGAATATCATGTCTCCAACATCAAACTCTAGGTCTCATCGATATTTTTTTAACTCTGAGCAGCATTGATGTGTTATTTAAAGGTATTAAACTTTTACACCATTTCCTAAACCATTTCATGACCCAATAGTTTACATTACCTAAATTCATACGATCTTGAGGGTGTTCTACACCTATTCCCATAAAGTGCTTCATAGAGATCCATTTGGATTATTGAGTGGAAAATGGTGTTGTAAGAGAACTCAGTCAGAAGAAGATGGTGGTCCTATCCTCTTTTTAAGTCAATTTAGAATTCTCTCAACATTTCCTCAAGTGTATGGATAGTCTGCTCAGATTGGACATCAAATTAAGGGTGATAAGCTCGGTGGAAGTTCAACTTAGTATTCATAGTGTATTGGATACTCTTCTAGAACTTAGAGGTGAATATCATATCTTTATCAGATATAATTGATAGTAGTAATCCATGCAGCCTTACCACATCTCTGATGTATATCTGTTCAAGTTGATCCAGTGGGAAATCTTCTCAAATCATAATGAAGTATGAAGTTTTGTAAGATGATCCACCACAGCCTAGATAGAAGTGTTTCTCGTGGATTTATTCATAAGTCTGGTGAAAAAATCCATAGTGATGTTTTCCTATTTCTAGATAGGTATGGGTAATGGTTATATCATCCCCTTGGATTTTATAATTTTAGCTTTCAAATTTTTTTGTAAAAGACATATTGATGTATACTCTGTGGTATCCTTCTTCATATTGTCCCAAAAATAGTGTTCTTGTAGATCATGATACATCTTTGTGCTTCTGGGGTGGATGGAGAAGGTTGATCTATTTTCATCATCCAATAGCTCCTTTAACTTAAGATTTTATGGACACATAGTCTTGACCCAAATATCATAACTCCTTTATTAACATCTAACTTCTAGGATTTCTCTTTTCTTACAGTTTGTGCTTTATTTGGAAATCCCACATCATCCCCTTGAGAATATTTTAACCTCTTAAAAAGGGGTGGTTGATCAGTCATTTGTAAAAGGATTGATGGTGTTCATTCCTTTATAATTCCCATGTCCATCCTTTTTAAATCTAAGAATATCAGATCCCTCTCAATTATCATTAACGATAGAATCGTTGGATCCTTTCTACTTAGAGTGTCTTCTACTTTATTTTCTTTACCAGTATGGTAGTGAATTGAGTAATCATAGTCCTTGATTAGCTCTAACCATATTCGTTGGTGCATATTCATCTCTTTCTGTATGTATATATACTTGAGGATTTTTTATCCGTATATATTTCATACATATCCCCAAAGAGATAAGGCCTATATATTTTCAAAGTAAAGATCACTACACCTAACTTTGTATCATGTGTTGGGTAGTTCTATTCAAGATATTTTATCTGCCATAAATAATAGGGTATGAATTTTTCATTCTCCATTAACACACATCTCAAGCCCTTCATCTAAGCATCATTTAATACCATTAAAAGCTCTCTACTTTTGGGTAGTGTAAGAATAGGTTCAGTGATAAACCTCTTTTTTTAGTTCCTTGAGTCTCTATTCACATTCATCATTCCAATTAAACTTGACTCCCTTCTTAGTTAGCTTGTTTATAAGGTTTTACAATCATGATAAATTTCTCACAAATTTACAATAGTACCTAGCTAATCTAAGGAAACTACAGATATGTGTCACAGATGTTGGCTTTATCCATCATTCAATTTCTTATATCTTTAAAGGGTCTATATATATCCCATTTATTTTGATTATATACCCCAATAATGAGACTATGTTTAAACATAACTCACATTTTATATACTTGATATAAATATTCTCCTTTCACAAGGTCTTTAGCATTATGCTTAGATGCTCCTCATGTGTCTCCTTGGTTTTGAAGTAAATTAGAGTATCATCTATAAACACTACCATAAATTTGTCAAGGTAATCTCTAAAGACTCAATTCATCAAGTCTATAAATATTACTGAAGCATTAGTGAGATCAAAAGGCATCACTATGAACTCATGGTGTCCATACCTTGTACAAAAAGTAGTCTTGTGGATATCCTCCTTCTTTACCCTAAATTGGTAATATACTCACCAAAAATCCACCTTAGATAAGTATTGTGCTCCATGTAGCTGATCGAAGAAGTCATAAATATATGGAAGAATATACTTGTTCTTTATCATGATCTTGTTGAGCTCATGATAATCAATGTAAAGGCGCATTGACCCATCCTTCTTCTTAATGAAGAGGACCGGTGCACCCCATGGTGAAGCACCTATGTACACTTTATTTATATTCTCCTATAGTTGTTTCTTTAAGCCCTCAATTTCTACAACTACTATTCTATATAGAGTCTTGTATAATGGTAATTCACCAGGTAGGAGCTTCACTAAAAATAAAATATATTGGCTAAGAGGAAGCCTGGGCAATTCATCAGGAAACATATAAGCATATTCCCTCACAATAGGCACATATTCGAAGATGATTCTTTCATTAGACTCAACCATTTGAGCTAGATACTCTTCCTTGTAGGGAAATAATATCAATTCTTGTGATGTTGTTGTTAATGAATATTCATGCTCCTCCTTGAACTTCTACAGAATTGGGGGTCTATTTATAATACAAAGAGTGATATCCTTCTCGTGAAAATTTATGTTGGATCTATATAGAGAAATCCAATCCATGCCTATAATTGAATCAAATTCCTTCAAAGGGAGACTGGTATTATTTTCAAGAAGAGCATTTTAAAAAACTACAACATGTGAAACATAATCATTGAAGTTTTCCCTAAAGATATAAAATCATTTTAGGTGGTGACTCAATGTATACAAGATATGATAGTTGGGCATAAATTCAAATACATCATGACATACACAATTATTAAATAGTGGTTACATATACTTCCATCATCATGATCCTTTTTAACATGGGACTTTTCTTGTTCCCTTGTTCTTGGATATTGTTGATTCTCATCATGCTTCTTAAACCTTGGGACAATGAATTGGAATAGATAATGACCAAATTCTCCACACTTACAGCATAGAACCATATATGGTACATTAGATTGATAATTATTTCCATCCATCACCTTATCCATTTTTTCATGGAAATTGATTACTTTGTGCTCTATCTTTCAACACTTAAAATATCTCCAAGTCCCTTTGTGACATTCTCCTCGATTCCTTTTTCCACACTTGTTGCACAAAAGAAAATTGTGTTTTTTTTCTTATTAAATTTATTAGATGGAAATATATGAGATTTCATCTTCCTCTTCATTTACATCTTTGGAAATTCCAAAAATTTACTATTGTTAATTGTGATTTTTTATATATGGTTTTCCATAATCGCAATATGTCCAACTTAAGCTTCCATTTTATTGGAAATCTCATTTTTGTATTCATCACATTGCTCGTCGCATTGATAATTTGCCTGATTCCTCCTATTTCCAACCATTGGATAGAATAATGTGAAAAATTGGGGATGAGTATTTTTAAACTGTTAAACACGTAAAGGGGAATCTAATTAAATTAAAGGGATAACCTATAAATTATATTTATTTCCTTAACTTGTAAATTTCAAGGCTTCAATCTATGTTATCCACAATATATTTCCTGACATATAATTTTATGGGTATTTTTTCATTCCCATAATAATGGTTTATAATGAGATTATGAATTTAACAAAGCATATCCCACTGGAGTGTCAGACCATGTATGTAGAAAGGCCTATTTTCAGGTACTAGGTTACACCGAGTTAGGCCTACCACACCTTGTTAGAGTTTTTACCCATAGGTACATTTGTTCCAAAACCACATCCACTTGTAGTATACAAAAAAGTATGTATTTTATTGATAAACCAATTACACTATACTTGAAAAAATTTATCGATGTTTTATTACACTTATTTCTATCCCTAAGGCTTTTATCTAGGTTTTTCTAATCCTAATCCCAAAAATAACTAAACCTGGCTCAGATACCAACTATAACAACCATGTTCTTTATTACACATTAATTAATGATTTATAACATAAAATTACACATAATACAACCCTAAATATTGAAAATTCTAGTGTCTCTTGGAATTAGTTATATATCATAACATCTTGAACATAGGATACAACAACATTATTGAAAACTTCCTTATCATGCTTCTAAAATGCCATGGATTTTAAAACTACATGGGATAACCTAGGGACAAACATAAGAAATGGGTGAGCTATAAATCACAATTAGGGAATAAAATTTTTATAAGGTGATAAATTTTACACAATAGTCACGTCAATTGGGTATAAAAAGAGTAGTAATCATAAACATGAATAATGAGACATGATATATCATGATAATAATAAGATAGTAAATGTGTCAATAACATTAACATTGCATCATAAATATGGGTAAAGGCTAAACCACTAAGACATCATGATAAAAAAAATACCATTAAGGAATTAGATTCACTCCCTCTCCCAACATGACATCTCATGAGACTAAACATTACTCAATGCATTAGATTGCTATATAATTTGGGGTTCACATATCACATTCATTTCATTCTCATGCTTAAGTGTTCCAGAGAGATCATACAACATGGATTCATTAATCATCTTAATTTATTCCAAAATCTAGGAGTGTGGAATAAATATATAAAACTTTCCAAAAAAATGTATATGTTCATAAATGTAAACATGCTTGATAGGAAATAGGTATGGTATTCACTACATAATTGTTTTGTCGTGTAAAAATCATGGTGAAATTTCAACATCATAACAACATCACCTAAAGATTCATAAAAATTGGTTGATGAGATATAAGGGGGTATATAATCATATACAAATAAAATGGGAAGTAATAGGGACATATAAAAAATATCCCAACATTAGAAATTGGAAATTTAAGGCATATGTTAATGAGGAAACTTTAATAAATAAGAGAATCCTAACATTATTTTGGCATGGTAATGGGTGTACATAAAGGATCATGGGAGGATTAATGATATTGAAATGGGAATATAACAATCCATACATTAAATGGAAAGTAATAGTAATATGTAAGACCATATACCAAAATAATAAAATGGAATTTAAGGTACATAACATAAAAGAAGTTATTGAATGGAAATGAGAATAGAGAAGTCCCTTACTAAATTTTGGCATGGTAACAGATGTAAATAAAGGTTCTTAGAAGATATGAATGAGTGTTAAAGTTGGATATCATCATTCATAAATTAAATGTATAGTAATGGGGATATTTAATAACATATCCCAACATAGGGAAAAGGAAATTAAATGACATAACATAAATAAATTCTCGAAAAAAAAGGATAGTGGAAGATCCTTTACTTGGTTATGTGACTCCAAATGATTGGGAGGGGATTCTTGAGATCTTGGGGTGATTTGGTATGACTATAGGTAGTATATTTTAGAGTATTTATGTTCTAAAAGGATTTCTAGTTAAGATAAATTGGATCTTTGGTGGGTTTATATAGCAAATGAGAGATATTTCCTTATTATTTAGGTTTTGGACTCTACAAAATTAAAAAACCAAAACTACAAAACATTCCATGATTTTTTCCCATGGTTTCTTCGAAATTTGATTTTTTTTAAAATATTTTAAAAAGATAATGGATCAACTTAATATAATAATTTCCCTGCTTATGTGGAGGTGAGTCATACCATTAAATAAATGATTTTAAAACCTTAAAATATATTAATGGTTTTAGAGGATTCATAATGGATTTATAAAATTAATAAAATAAATAAAATCATGTTATTTTAAAGGGAAAAAATATTTGGTTTTGGATACCATTTATAGTTTTTATTACATCACTTTGGGTCATTATGATGTCATAATACACAAAGTGTATTTATACAGTATTTAATTTTTACCTGAAATTTTGACTGTCATAATAAATTATGAAAAATTTCTGTTAGAAAATTTCAATGTTATGATTTCAAAAATAATATACATTTTTTCTAAATAATTTTCTAAATATGTGAATTTTCACTTTTAAAATAAAATCAACATTTATTAATAAAAGTTGGGTTTTTTACAATAACAAATTTTGAACACTTGTAAAAATTAAATTTGACTTCTTAAACATTATATGATTATTTATATTTAATAAAAAAAATTAATAATAATATTTTATTAAAATAATTTTCATTTCAAAAATATATTAATTCATGAAAATAAATTCCATAATTGAATTTGAATATTAACCAAAACTATTATTTTAGTTTTATTTAATCAAAATAAAAATCATTTATGAAGTGACAATAATGTAATAAAAATATAATCATTATTATATAAGAAATAATATACATACTTATATTTCAATTTTCTTAATACATATCCCTTTAATACACCAAAAAATGTACTAAGGGGTATGGTGTTAATGGTAGGACGTTTATAGGGTGGTTTAGTGATCGTGGTTTGGGTCGTGATCTCAATGAGAGTGAACATCTCCTATAAATGGTTTCTCCCATACTTAATTTGTTGTATATCATCTTGGGATTGGTCAAGGGAAAGTCCCAAATATTATATTTCCTCATAATATCTAACAAATGGGCTTCATAGGGTATGCTCCTAATAGTTGAGGTCATCACCTCCTTTGTTTGTGTTAATTGAATTTTTTAAAACCGTATATTTATAATAATCATGTGATCACTATTAAGTGGATATATTATCAATGTTAATGGTACTTAATAGTATTTTAAATAAGATATAATAAAAAAATAAGTTCAAGTGTTTCTTGTAACTATATTACATTTAAATAAATTTCAAGGGAAATTTCATCTATAACATCCCAAGTCGTTACATTGTTAAATACTTGATGCAAGGATATTACACATTGTATAAGACTTAAATGTTGTGTTAGTGTGGTTTATAGACCTATGGCTACAGTGTATCCCTCTCTCATTCTAGGATTTCATCAACCCTCCCCATCAGCATTTTGGGTTCTCTTCGAAGGGGATTGATCCTCAAGCTTTTATCTTAGATCTGTGGAAATTCATGGTGATCCAAGGTGTGTTATTATTTTATATTCTAGTAGTTTATATTGGTTTGATCTTGTTTTATTGCCATTTATTATCACCATATGATAGAGGATAATCTACCATGTTTCTAATGGGGTTTCTCTTGATTGTTTTTTCTACAGTTGTATCATGGATTCCTCATATGGATTCAGTTCTTGTGGGATATGTGATTAAAGATTCATAATTTGTTTTGTTCTCATGCAAATAATATTGATAGGTTTTGAGGTAGGGGGTGCATTGGTTCTATTCTATTTTACATGAAATCCTAAATTCATCATGCTTTATTCCTTTAGATGGTAATGTAATTGGACTAATAAATATTGAATCAGATTAAAGAATTGGATAGATAGTGTATGTTGGTGGTGGTGGTGTTTTATACCATGATAAAGCTTTACCTCATTATTTTCTAGATAGTGTGATATTTATGCCTTTATTGTTATCAGGTTTTTTTATGATATGGAATATCATGTTGAAATTGGTAAATATTGTAAATATGGAATTAATTTATAACTAATTAACATAATAAATTAAAGAGGCATGTTTTTAATCTGATTATTAATGTAATTTGGTAACAATAAAACCAATTCAATGGCATGTTTAATTTAATGTGATCTTCCAAAATATTAATTGAATTGGTAAATAATTTGAAGCATGTTAATGATTTCTAATTAATAAATTAAAAGTAATGTTAATTAAGAATGGTACTTCTCTAGATTATTGAAACCAAAATAAATTCTTAGAGCATGTTTTTCCTTTTATAGATGGTTATAGCTTGATGCCTTAGGTTTCCAATAGTTGGAACCTATTCATAAATGAATTAGTTAAGTCGAGATGGAGTAAGAACCAATTGTGTGTTGAAGATAATTTATTCTCTTGGGGATTGAGTTGGTTGTTTCCTTGAGAAGGTAGATTCCCTTGTTTTGGAGTTGTGAGAGCTCATATGCATGAGAAGGATAAATTACTTGTTTTGTGGGACCAATTTATCTATTTTTTGCTTGTCTATTATTGCTACCGTGTGATGTGTTATGGATGAAACCCTATTATATGATCCTAGATGAATATTGGGATAAAGGTCGGGGAGGCCCAAATATGTTGTGATCCATGTATGGATGATCCTAGGATGGATGATGGTTAACGTGGTAGTAGTTGACACATGTGATAGAGAGATGCATCAGGTAAAATCTAGGCTTACCTGTTGATGAGGTTCTGAGAGATGTTATTCTATCTTATGAATTTATTTAATGGTCTAGGGTCAAATTTTTTTTATCTTCGTTCCTTTACCTACTGCTTGAGGAAGCTGGAGGTTCTTGATTACATGTTTCCTATTAGTGGTAGCTTAGGATATTTTTTCTAGAGTACTTGGATATGAAATAATTCTAATAACTAATATATAAATGTTTCACCCATGAGGTTGATTGTTAATGGAATTAAAATGCTTAAATATGCTAATCCTCGTAAAAAATGGACTTGGTTTGGATTATTCTTGGAGGGCATATACTTTACTCCAATAATTAATGTAATGTAATATAATATAAAGTGGGAAGATGTTAATGCTAAATTGATGGATAATGACTTAATTAATGGAAATAAATGGTTTAAAAATGAAATATATAATTTAATTTTGATATTCTATATGCTTTTGTTTCTATATGATATATAGTCTTAGCAGTGGAATCCAGGATTCTGAACGACATTAGCTGCAGTTGAGTCTAAGACTAGGTTATTCTTCTATTGTGGTTGTTAGATATATTATATCATGTTTATTCTAGGATTTCATACAATGACCAACCCATGTGGGATAGGGAAACTAACACCCAGTGGAATATGGAAGGGTGATTTCCCCAACATCCTGGTGGGAGGATAGATGGATAACTACCCCCTCTAGACTCACTCCCTTCTCTTAGTAGTTACTTATGTTGGTATACATGGTGGTTAGTTTTCCCTTAAGTATGTACAGATTTATTTTATGGCTTGTGTTTATTTCACACACATGTATTACTATATATAGTATCTAAAGGATTAGTATAGGTATGATGTGTATAGGTTGTGATGGATTGAGGTACTTACTCGGTGTATGGGTTGTAATGGATTGAGGTATAATACCTGGTGTTTGATATATGTCATACGAGCTATGGTTTATACCAAAAAAAACTTGGTTACTATATTTTGTTATGTGGATGGGATGGTGTGGTTATGGGATGCACGAGTTTCATGTGGTCATACCTACCCAGGTCTCTTCAGGCTGGCTTAATTTTGGAGAGAGATGCTCAGGTTGAATGACAGTCAGGTAGAGTGGAAACCTTGTGGGGAAGAGGGAGAGGGATACCCTTGAAGTTTTATTATATTATATAATCTCTGGTATGTGTTACATGGTGAGAGTTTTCCATGGTGGGGGTGGGAACTTAGTATATATGTTTAAGTGATGGGTTGGTTTCACAATGGTACATTGTTCTTTAGCATCATTTCTTTATCTATTACATGATAGGATCTGGAGAGGATCTGACTAGGTATAATGTCATGATCACCTGATGTATATATAAACTATTTTCCAATCTGTTTGAATAGTTTAGTGGTTATGATGGACTTTACTAGCTCCATATTTTACAAGAGTTGATTGGGCTTCGTGGTTGCTACCATCTTTAACATGTGTTACTTGTAGTTTTCCTTTCAATTCTTTAGTACTATATGAAATTGAATGTGTAACTTGATATTTCGTTTTTATACATGTGACTAAGAAGGTTTAGGTTGCTTATACTTCTTATATCTCTCTTTTTCAAGTTTCTATTAGAGGTTAATTCCTCCCAACAACATGTTTATTATACCCTCAGTGTTAGTCGCCAACTCAGGGCCTACTGGAGGCAAGACTTGGGCATTCACCATATCTCTCTCCTCATTGTGGCATAATTGTGTGGATGGGGTTGTGACCAAGTGGTATCATAGGTTTAGGTTTCAGTTATATAATGTAGTATATAGTTAGGAACATGTGACGTTTCATGGGTTTGTGGAGCATTGGTGTCATCTAAGTTTAGTAAGTGATATAAACATGGGAGACTGATCACATCACAATTCATTGCTCTATTTTACCCCTATATCTCTATTTTAAACTACTTTTGTATTTAAAATTACAAATATTATCTCAAATTTCACATCCCATTTGATTCAATTATTAAATTTTTATCACTATTAAAATTGGCAATTTTTCTTGTTTTGGTGATTTCATTGTAGGAGGAGGTGATTTGGAGGGTCAGAGATGATCCATAAGGGAAATGGGACAAATTGCATGGAATCCCAAGGACATATGTCCACTATTTTTCACATTTATTAAAATCCATGTCTCCAAATGGGATTATAGTTTTTGGGCCTCTCCAAAACCTCATGGTATATAACTCATCTCAAGGAACCGAATCCCAATTTATGGGTTCATCTGAACCAATCTGTCCAGGAGACAGTATCTGCATGAAATTAATGATTTGGTTATGTATTTAATCCATATCTCATGGTTTCATCCTCTATTGGCCACAAAATGTGATATAGAGATATTAAAGACGATTTCCTACAAATTTTATATTTTTTCTAACTCTAGATAATGTCATTTACCAACTCAAATCTGATACACAAGTGGTATCGCAAAAACTAGGTACCCAAAACCACACCCCATTTTGCCTATAAATTGACACCTTCGGCACCCCATTTGGAAGTTCGGCCAAGGAGTGAAGTGCTTCCATTTTGGAGTTATATAGTATTCCTCTCACCACCTTAGAGGTTCTGGAACTTCCTATAGTCATAGAGGGATCTCTTGAAACAAGGATCCATTCATCGAAGGCTTCCTCTCTTTCTTGCTTTGTAATATTTATGTTTTCATAACAAAATTATTTATTCCTCTTCTATTTATTATATATTCTTTTATATTTCATTGTTTTCCTCTATTTTATTCTTATTTTAATCTTCCCAATTGGTCTGGAATCAAGATTATAAATGATATGGGGTTCTACCCCTTTCTAAACCTTTGCACATGAAAAATGTTTCTACGATGACTACATCGCCCGTGGAAGAGTAATTATTATTAGTAATTGATCTACCTCTAACCTTATTCATTAATTTATTTTGAATAAATGAGATACTTTAATTAACTTAATATGATCTATGAATTGAGTTTTTAAATTAAATGAAACTAAGTAGGTAATAGAACAATTAACACAAAATATGTGAGGTCGGGAATTGTGTGAATTGTGATAGTGTGATCTTAATCAGTAAAACAAGACCACACAGGATAAATTTTTAGAGTTAAAATATAATCCCTAAACACCATTCAACCTCATTTTCCTGAATGGATATATACCTTAATTTACCACTGACCATAATCTATATTTAGAACATTAATCAAAGTAAGGTGATGCGATTGCACATTTCAAAGCTAGCCTAGGGTTTAATTAATTTCATCTTGGTGGTTAACTTAATTCTCGTAGGGTTAGGGGGTGAACAAATTAAGGGATATTAATTAAGTGTATATTTATTTAAATGATAATGATAAATAATTGAGTAAAGAGGTAGATTTAGATTGATTATTCCTTTTAAATATTTTCTAAAAAAATCTTCTTGTTGTGTCATTGTAATCAAACTTCATTTAAAAAATAAAAACAATAAAAAATACAATCTTCTTCCAGAAAAATTCTTCTAGATTTATAAATGATAAAAAAACCATCCTTTTAATTATTCTTCTTATTTTATTTTATTTTATTTTCAAAATACCTATAATATGTTGTTAAATTTATTTCCTCCTTTGAGAGACGACATTGGCCATCCACTCTGCTACACCTAAGTACCCAACAATCACATATCATTTGAAAGTGCCCACGATAGTGCCTTTCAATTTGGCATCATTTCTAGGGAGGTAAGTAATTAGTTCAAACATTTAGAGGTATTCCTTTTAACAATGATAGTGTCTTCTTTCTTACTTCTTTACCCAATCTGAATTTTTTTTCTTCTTCTTCTTTTTGTACCATCAACTCAAACTTCTCATTTTTATTTTATTATGGTCCAATTTTCTTATTTTTGTTTTTATTTTATTTATAACATGAACTAATACCAAGTATATCTTAGATATTTACCATGATATTGAACGATGCCTTAGGGCTCAAATCAAACATTCTCAGTTAATGGGAAGTTTCAACATTCAAACAGTTGGAGAATTCCTCCACTCCAAGAAGATTGAAATTGGAAACACTTCTAAATCCAACTTAAAACAAGAATCAATGGCTGAAAATGATTACAATGAACTTAATAGAACCGTTCAAGAATTGGTTACAACTCATATTAACTATCAACCAAATTGTATTACATACCAAAATCTAGAACTGGACTTGGAACCGAAATCTGGGTTAATTAACCTTCTTCCAAAGTTTCATGGCTTATCTGGTGAGGACCCAAACAAACACCTCAAAGAATTTAATGCAGTTTTCTCAACCCTGAAACTAATAAATTTCTCTAAAGATCAAATAAAACAAAGAGAATTCCCATCCTCACTTGATGGTGCTGCAAAGGATTGGATGTATTATTTACAACCTTAATATGTAATGTGTTGGAACAATTTGAAACATTTTTTATTGTAGAGATTTCTTCCAACATCAAGGACCACTTCCATTCGTAAGGAGATATCAAGGATCAAGCAAGAACAAGGGGAGCCAATGTATGAGTACTAGGAGTGATTCAATAAGTTGTGTCCAAAATGTCTGCATCGCCAAATCAGTGAGAAACTCCTCATCTGATAATTCTATGAAAAAATCACACCTATGTATAGGAGCATGGTGGATGTCGCGGCTGTAAGGGCATTGGTTAACAAAACACCAACAACCTCACATGCATTGATCGACAATATGGAATAAAAATATAAACAATTTGGCGATTGAGGTACCCCACATGTTATAGAAGTACATTAAGTAAGTCCATATTCTCTTTAAAGTCATTTGATTGATACCAAGTTAGAAGAATTAACAACTATAGTGAGACAGATTTATTTGGTAGAAAAGACATCCCTACCCCCTCCTTCAAGGCCTTGTGGAATTTTCACTGAGAAAAGACACCCAACTGACTATTTCCCCCAACTACAAGAAACAAAAGATTGTGAAGCAGTGTTTTCTAGGTGACTATATCAGCAGCAGCAACAACCATATCCCCAAAAGAAGCTTGATTAGCAGCAACATACAACTAAAGGTGGAAGGATCAATCAGACGTGAGGTATGGCTCTGGACAACAACAAAGGCCCCCTTTTCAACAAAACATCGAGCAGCCTCCGCCTTACCAGCAGAGTTTCCAACAAACCCAAAGAATATTTGAAGCCCAAGAATCAACAAACCAACAACAAGGGAATCCCCCACCCAAGGTAGGTTCTAACACTTATGAAATTTTGAAGAAAATTGTTCTAAATCAACCGAATGAGTTGAAGAGTCAAGGTTCAGAGATGGGGGAGTTGAAGACACAAATGTGCTAGATTTCCACCACCCTCCATGAACTAGTAAGTAAGAACTTCGGAAATTTTCCTTCCCAGACTACTCCTAATCCCAAGGGGAATATCAGTGCCATCACATTGATAATTGGGAAGTAAACAACTGATGCTTCTCCAAATACCATTCCACCAGGATTCACCTCAACTTTGAAGAAGCCTCATTCCGGAACAACTAATGAGCATCCCACAGAGAAAGAAAAAGGTAATAAAACAATCGATGATGTTCCTTATAAAACCCTTCCCATTCCAAATAGGGTAGTAAAAACCAAGAATATGGCTGAGGTGGTGATGAAAAAAGAGGTTTTGGAAACATTCAAGTGTGTGGATATCAACATCCCTCTACTTGAAGCCATTAAGGAAATCCCAAGGTATGGAAAATTCTTTAAATAACTTTTTATCAACCGAAGATGGCTCGAAGGATATGAGAGGATCAATATTGGAAGGAAGGTGTTAGTACTCATTACACCAACTCTAGAAATTCCATCAAAGTTCAAGAATCTTGAAACATTCACCATCTCGTACACTATAAGGGAGTTTCACTTTTTTGATGCTCATTGTGATTTAGGAGCTTCCATAAATTTAATTCCTCACTCTGTATTTTCTTATTTATAGTTTGGTGAGTTGAAGTCGACAAGAGTAGTGGTGTGGTTGGAAAATAGAGCTACAATATATCTAGTGGGAGTTCTTGAGGATGTACTTGTCTGGGTAAGAGACATGATCTTTCCAAAAGATTTCAATGTGCTTAACATGGAGGATGATCTGGTAAGCTCTCATGCTCCCATTATCTTAGGTACTCCCTTCCTCAAAACTTCAAAAATTGTTATAAATGTCAATGAGGGTACACTTTCCATGGAGTTTGGGGATGAAGTTGGGATATTTAATGTTATGTATTCCACGAAGTACCCCTCAGAAGGCTATTCTTCTTTTTTTATCTCCCATTTTGAACCACAAAATAAAAACCCCATGGAATTTTATTATCATATGATTATTGAAATTATTATTATTGGTTGTATTTTTATGTCTAAGATTATTTCCACACCACTTTCTAATGCACAATACTCTCTTAGATTTGATTTTGAAATGGATTCTTATTCTGATTTTGATCATGTGAACTCTGATTATGACATGGATGTTGATTATCTTGATGGATTTTATGCTTTATTCTATGATTTTGATGATGTATATTTTGATATTGATGTTCATTGTCCACATATTTCAGTTCCTTCAATTTCTTCATCCATACATCACCCCCCTACATTGGAACTCAAGACATTACCACCAAATCTAAAATACTCATACTTGTTAAGTGGTGAAAAATTACCTGTAATAATTGATAACAATATCCCTTTTGAACATGAATAAAAACTTTTGAATCTTCTGAGGGAGAACGTGAGGGAAATAGGGTGAAACTTGTCTAACATATCAGGTATTAGCCTCACCATTTAAATGTGTAAGATTATTTTGGAGGATGGGGATAAACTGGTTAGGTAGCCACATAAGAGACAAAATCCAACACTTTCGGAGGTTGTTAAAAAGAAGTTGAAAAATTACTTGAGGTATGTATAATCTATCTGACTTCATATTCTAGGTGGGTGAGTCTTATTCAGGTTGTACCTAAGAAAAGTGGTGTACTGTTATTAAAAATGATAATGATTAGTTAGTTCTAATGAGGGTACAAAATAGTTGTTGTGTGTGTATTGATTATAGGTAACTAAATCTGTCCACTCGCAAGGACCAATTCCCCCTCCCATTTATTGATCAGATTCTTAAGAGAATAGCTGGGAAAACACACTATTGTTTCTTGGGTGTATTTTTTGGATATTTTCGGGTTCCTTTTACTCTGGAGTATCAGGATAAGGCAATGTTCACTTGTCCATTCAGTACATTTGCCTACCGAAGGATACCATTTGGACTTTGCAAAGCCCCGGGTACCTTCAAGAGATGTATAGTGATTATTTTTTCATATATCATTGAGTCTTGCATAGAGGTATTTATGGATGATTTTACAGTGTATGGGTCTTCATTTTATGATTTTATCTCTAGTTTGGGAAAGTTTTTGAATGTTGTATTGATAAGAAACTAGTCTTAAACTTTGAAAGGTTTCATTTCATGGTAGATAATGGAATTGTCTTAGGGAATGTAGTGTCAAAACATGGGATACATGTGGATAGATCTAAGGTAGATATTATTTCATCCTTACCCTATCCTTCATGTGTTTGTGATTTTATATCTTTTCTAGGGAATGCAGGATTTTATCGGTGCTTCATCAAAGATTTTATTAAGATTTCTCTTCCTATGTCACGATTACTTCAAAAGAATTCTAATTTTGTGTTTGATGTTTCTTTCTGGAATTCCTTTGATGAGCTAAAATAGTGTCTAACCACTTCACATATCATACAGCCTCCACATCGGGAGCTTTCTTTTGAGCTTATGTGTGACGCATCCAACTTTGCAGTTGGATATGCCTTATCATAGAAGGTGGAGGGACGTTCAAATGTGATTTCCTATGCATCGAGGACATTAGATTTGGTCCAATAAAACTACACAACCACAGAAAAGGAGTTTATTACCATTATATTTTCTTTAGATAAATTCCATTCATATTTATTGGGCTCTAAAGTAGTTGTTTTTTCTGACCATACAGCTTTAATGTACCTATTGAAGAAGCAAGATGCAAAGACCAGGATAATCTGATGGATGATCCTTCTTCAAGAATTTTCTATTGAGATAATGAATAAGTAGGGGTCAGAAAACCTAGTGGCAGAAAACATGAGTTGGTTTACTCACACACTAGAGTATGGAACCTTGGAACAAGTACCACTTCGGGAGACTTTCTCTGATGAGCATCTTTATTCCATCTTAGGTATGCATCCTTGGTATGCTGATTTAGTAAACTAACTTGTCACATTTGAAATCCCTACAAATTTAAAGAAACTTCAAGTCCAAAAGTTAAATAGTGAGTCAAAATTTTATGTTTGGGATGATCCATAACTTTGGAACATGTGTAGTGATCTAGTCATTAGGAGGTGTGTTCCTGATCATGAATTTGAGTCTATTCTGCATTTTTTCCATACACTTTCATGTTGAGGACACTTTGGACCCCAACAGATAGCTAGGAAAGTTTTATACTCTATATTATATTATCCTAGCTTATTCCATGATGATCATGTGTTTTTTAAGTCGTTCTTATGTTTCCAACACACAGGAAACATTTCTAGGAGACACGAGATGCCTTAACAACACATATTATTCTCTTAGATTTTTTATGTGTGGGGCACTGATTTTATGGGTCCATTTCCAAGTTCTTTTGGTTTCTTGTACATTTTGTTTTCTATTGATTATGTGAGTAAATGGGTGGAGTCTAAGGCAACCAAGACTAATGATTCCCATGTTGTAGTGAACTTTGTCAAAGAACAAATTTTTTTTAGGTTTGGAGTACCGAAGGCCATCATCAGTGACCAAGGGACACACTTATACAATCAGAATTTGGATTCCCTACTTTAGATGTATGGGGTGACACACAAAACATCAACACCATACAACCCCCAAACAAATGGTTAGGCTGATGTTTCAAATAGGGAGTAGAAACAAATTTTGGAGAAAACTATGTAGCCAAATATGAAGGATTGGAGAAGGTTCTTGGATGATGCATTATGGTATTATAGAACATCATACAAGACACCCATTTTCATGTCCCCATTTTGGATTTTTTTTGGTAAATCATGTCATATCCCTGTAGAAGTTTAGCATCAAGGTTATTGGGCTATAAAGAAATGCAACATGGATTTGGACCAAGCTAGAATCCAAAGGAAGCTAAAAATTCAAGAACTTGAGGAGATTCGATTGTCTTTATGTGATAACTCAAGGATCTATAAGGAAAGATCAAAATAATATCACGAAAAAATGATCCAGGAAAATATAATTACAAGTTGGAGACAAAGTATTTCTCTGTAGTTCACAACTAAATTCGATGTCTGGTAAGTTTTGTTCTAGGTGGTTAGGTCCTTATGTTGTGACTAATGTTTTTCCTTATGGTGTAGTGGAGTTCATACAAGAGGACATAGGAATGATCTTTACAGTTAATGGAAAACTTTTTAATAAATACATTGAGGTACTTCCAACTGATGCAGTGGATTTCATCATACTGCATGACCCCATCATCACTTGAGCATACCTGGATGTTCCTAACCGTTTCACTTTTATATTATTTGTCCTATTTAAAATTCTACATTTCATGTGCACATATCATCTCATGGGTTCAAATTGATGATAATGTAATATTTTAAGTGTGGGTGAGGGAACCTTTTAGTTTAGTAATTTTAATTATTTTTCTTTTTTTCAATGTTTTTCAAAAAAAATTGTGTGTTTTTCAAATTTTGTGTGCTTATTTTTTAATTTTTTGTCTTTTTTTGAAACTTTTGAGCTGAAATGACTCTCATCACGATTTTAAAATACATATCAATAAGTAAAATAATTTATCCCATTAAACTAAGCTTAAATGAATGTTGAAAATGACTTCATTTCACGTTCAAATCATTAGTAATTTCATAAAAAGTACTCTGTGTTTTGAATCCCATGCCACATCTCACTATATTTTTATTTGAAATCAAATTCATGTGAGGATTATATACCATTCTTTTCATATTTTTTACATTTACCTCACTTATTGAGATAACTAAACCATGCTTGATTTAAATAGAATTTTATTTATTCCTTTCAAAACTTGAGGGTTTGAGGTACTTGTGTTTTAAATGATCGAGGAATTTATTTGGTATTAAAGCCCCTATTTCATAAGAATCCTTTTTATAATGGCTTACCAGGAACATTTAATCCTTGTATCCCTTAGAATTAATGAACATCCTTTTAGGATAGCCACATTACAAGCTAATTTTCCCTATCCAACCAACTCTTGAAGTAAAATTGTATAATCTAGTTGAACTTAAGTGTGGGAGAAGTTATATTGAGTTGTGATACCACATTTTGTGATACTTTGGATGGAAAATTAAATTCCAAAGATATGTGTTTTCTACTAAAAAATAATTCTATTGAAAGTTGTGCCTTTCTAGAGCTTTCATGATAAAATAAGTTGTGCCTTTCTGAAGCTTCCACTTAACAAAGAAAGTTGTGCATATCTAGTGCTTTCATGATAAAAGAATTTGTACCTTTCTAAAGCTTACATTGAATAAATAATGTTGTGCCTATCTGAAGATTTCACAAAAAAAATATGTTTGAGAATATTGAAATTTTTGTTGTTGAAATGATGAATGGTGTAAACTTTCCATGAGTTTTCATGATGATGGAGCTGAATTGATACGAAGGGGACTGAGGAGGAGACCATACTTGAGTGAAAATTAGAATAATGCCATTTTTCTTCAAAAATAGTCAATCCCTCCTCATTCAGCATCATGATTTTTTACATCTAAATCCTACCAACCAAAATCCATATAATAACCCTGAAAATTCCTCATGATAAACATATGTCCTTGACTCACATCGAGTGGTGATGTAAGAATTTATCAAGCCTATGGTGACCCTTGTGTGAGTTTGGATGATAAATAAATTACTAAAAAATTGGCTTTTTTGTGTTGAGAGAAAATGAAAAAGATTTAAGTGGTTTGTTTTCATGGGAAGATAAATGAAGTGGAAATATATTGAATGATATAAATGGAGAACTTAAAATAATGGATTTTTATGAGGCATGATATCTTTTGTTTCTTAGTGTGGAATTTTTGGATCTTAAGGATATGGGTTTTAAAATTTGTTTTGATTTGGTATTGATGTTTACTTTTCAAAAAAAATTAGGAATACATGATATGAGGTTTTTCCTAGGAGTGCAAAAGGGTAAGTGTGGGGGTGTGATCACATCACAATTCACAGCTTTATTTCACCCCTACATCACTATTTTAAACTAGTTTTGTATTTAAAATTACAAATATTATATCAAATTTCACATCCCATTTGATTCAATTATTAAATTCTTATCACTTTTAAAAAGGAAAATTATTCTTGTTTTTCTGATTTCGTTTTAGGAGGAGGTGATTTGGAGGGTCAGAGATGATCTAGAAGGGGAATTGGTCAAACTGCATGGAAGCCCAAGGACATTTGTCCACTGTTTTGCACATTTATCAAAAACAAATGTCTCCAAATGGTATGATATATTATGAGACTCTATAAAACTTCATGTTCATCAACTCATATCAAGGATTATAATCCCAATTCATTCATTAATGGTTCCTTCCAAACCAATCAATCTAGGGGACAGAATCTGCACAGAGTCAATGATTTGGTTCTGTATTTTGTTCATATATCACGTTTTCATCCTCCATTGGCTGCCAAATTTTACATGGAGAAATTCACTATTATGGCCTATAACTTTTATATTTTATCCAACTCAATATAATTTCATTTACCAACTCAAAACCAACAGAAAATTGGTTTCTTGAAAACTCAGTGCCCAAAACCACTCCCCATTTTAGCTATAAAATGACACCTTAGGCGCCCCATTTGGAAGTTCATCCAAGGAGTGAAGTGATTCCATTTTGAAGTTATATATGATTCATCTCACCTCCATAGAGGTTCTGGAACTCCCTATACTCATAGGGGATCTCTCGAAGCAAGGTTCCCTTCATCGAAGTCTTCCTTTCTTTCTTGCTTTGTAATATTTATGTTTGACTAATAAACTTATTTATTACTATTCTATTTCTTATAGTTTATTTTGTATTCACCTATTTTACTTTGTTTTATTCTTCTCTTAATCTTTCTAATTGATTTTGAATCAAGATTAGAAACTATATTGGGTTCTACCCCTTTTTAAACCTTTGCAAATGCAAAACGTTTCTACGATGACTACATCGCCCATGGAAGAGTAATTCTTCTTAGTAATTGATCTACCTCTAACCTTATTCATTCATTTATTTTCAATCAATGAGATACTGTAATTCACGTAATATGATATATGAATTGAGTTTTTAATTTAAATGAAACTAAGTAAGCAATTGAACAATTAACACAAAACACATGAGGTCAGGAATTGTGTTGATTGTGAGAGCAGGATCTTAGTCGGTAAAACAATACCACACAAGATAAATTTGTAGAGTTCAAATATAATCCCTAAAAAAAATTCATCCTCATTTTCCAAAATGTATATGTTCCTTAGTTTACCACTGACCATAATCTATATTTATAAAATTAATCAAATCATGGTGTTGTGACTGAATGTTTCAAAGCTAGCCTAGGGTTTAAATAATTTCATCTTGGTGGTTAAGTTAATTCTTGTAGGGTTTGGGGGTTAAAAAATTAATGGATCATAATTAAGTGGATATTTATTTAAATTATAATGATAAATAATTGATTTAATAGGTATAGTTAGATCAATTATTCCTTTTAAATATTTTCTAAAAAACATCATCTTGTTATGTCATTGTAATCGAACTTCATTTCAAAAATAAAAACAAAAAAAAACAATCTTCTTCCCGAAAACTTCTTATAGATTTATAAAAGATAAACAACCCCCATCATTTTAATTAGTGTTCATATTTCATTTTATTTTATTTTCAAAATACCTTTAATATGTTGTTAAACTTACTTCCTCCTTTGAGAGACAACCTTGGTCATCCACTATGTTGCACCTAAGTACCCAACAATCACATATAATTTGAAAGAACCCACAATAGTTCCTTTCAGAGACTAACTGAGACATGGGTATTTATGTCCCCCTATGATATGATTCATGGATATTTAAGTTCAATAAGACTACTAAATGAATTGATATTTGTTGCAGGGTAGAGACCCATGATAGCATCATGCATCATTCTTCTTTGCGCCTGTATTTGAAATGGGTATACTTAGGATAGGTTAAAACATAAAATAAAATAATTAATCAATTAATTGATTAATGTTAAATAATCTATATTCTATTTTTATTATTATAAAAATTTTCTTCTTTTTTTATTAATTAATCCATGTCATTATCCTTTTCAGTTCCATCTCGAGTATGTTCAGCAGGATGTGCCACTAGATCACTATAGACTATAATTTGACAATTATGACACTTGGAGGAGGTCACTCTAAGAGTTTCAACACTAGAGAATATATAAATATTTGGTCTTTATTTCATATATAGTCATATGATAATTTTGGTAGGAAGTTGATATATCTTTTAGTTCGATCCTTTCTTGGTAAGATCACTGAGCATCATTGGTCGTGACGATGTTGTGTGGAGTAGAGAGGCAGTGGTGTTTCCTATTAATCATGGATCATGACGATTTTAGTAGTATTATAGGATAATTTCCAAGAATAGTTTAGAGCAGAGATTCTTTATTCCACCTCAAAGGAAGTCAGTCACCAAGAGTTTCTTAGCCTTCATTAGGGGGCACCAGTGTGTGAGAGTTCTGGATCCATTTCAGGCCCCTTTAGTAATATGATTTAGACCTATTTTCAGATGAGGATTCCATGTAGAGGTATTTTTTGGATTCTTTTCATCCATATATACATTTCTAGGTAACCCTATTTATTCAAAATACATATCTCAAGGTGCAGTTGAGATTAGAGGTTATCAAGCGCACACTATCTAGAACCATGTTGTCACGAGAGGGGAGTCTTCAGGATTTCTCATGAAGCGGATCTATGGTCTAGGGTTCCCAGTTTTCAGGAAAGATGAGTTCTCAGTCAATAATGGGTAGTTCCCAACCCTCATCATATCATTTCTATAGGGGAGGTGTCTCTCAAACCTAAGAAAAAGGGTCATACATGTGTTTTTCTTGGGGATGTCAAAATCATCAGGGGATAGAGTGTTTGACCTTTCTGATTAGTCAGCATGTGTCAGTTGTTCCACTTTAGGTTCCTCCATTGAGGTAGTTTTATCCAAAGAAAATGCATTAGGATTATCCTATTTGGGATTAGTAGATAAGAGATGGTGTAGGCATAGGATAGGCCCAAGCCACTCCTCTTCCTTAGATATCATAATGCGGGCACGGAGGTGGTCCTTAACATGGTCAGAGAGGTTGTGGAGTAGGTTTTTCTCAGCTTCATGCTTTATCATTACCAAGTCTAGGAAATTCAAACATCGTTAGAGGTACTTTTTTATTTTTTTCTACTTGGGTGCATGATTTTATAGATTTTGGATCGACGCACTCCTTTATATCGCCTACCCTTGTCTATGATTTGGTACTTGAGGTAAGAGGCTTCCATATCACTTGGATTTGACTACAACAGTTGGAGGTCAAGTTAACTTCTATGTGGTATGTGGAGAATGTGATATAGTTATGGGGAAGAAATGATCTTAAGGAGATTTATTAGGTTTACAAATACAACCATATGAAATCATCCTTAGCATGTATTGGTTTTATTTGGTGTAGGTTTTCATATATTACTTCAGATGGTAGGTTGTTTTCTACAATGTTTATAAAGTGCCAGTGGTGTTTGTGGAGGAGATATGCCCTTGTATGGGTCAGAGGTGTGTTCTATTCTTCTCATCTTTTATGTATGATATGATACTGAGATCATTATAGGTTTAGCATTTGGTGTTTCCTAGGGTTTTGGAAGAGTACTGTGATGTATTTCTAGAAGAGGATGTAGCATTACCCCCTCAATGGGAGATTCAGTTTGGCATTGACCTATATCTAGGAATGTATCATATCATGATGTAACCATATAGTATATATCCTTATGATTTATGATATCTAGTAGTATAGATCTATGATATGTTATAGTGAGGTTTTGTTCGACTAAGTATGTACCCTTGGGATGCACCAGTTTTATTCATAAAGAAGGTTGATGGAAGTTTATGACTTTACATTGATTCTCATCACTTGAACCAAGTGATAGTAAAGAAACACTATCCTCTTCCCTAGATTGATGATTTATTTTATCACATAAAAAGATAAATTTGGTTCTTGAAGATCTATTTTTTTTCTGGATATCATCAAATGCGGGTGGAGGATAAGGATATTCAAAAGACATCTTTCCATTATCATCATGCGAATTATGAGTTAGTTGTGATTCTGTTCGGTGTGATGAATGATCTATATATGTTCATGGGATTGATGAATTTATTTTTTAGTGATTTATTGGATAATTTGATGGTGTTTTTCATCAATTACATCCATGTGTACTCCATGTTTGAGGAGTATGCAGATAATCTACAAGCCATTTTGGGAGTTCTTCATCATGAGATGCTATTTGGTAAGTTTTTGTAGAGTTATTTCTAGGATCTTTAGGTATTTTTATTGGGCCATGTGATATCTCAGTAGGGGGTATCTATGAATACTTCAAATATAGTGGTGGTTGTGTCTTGGGAGGTCTCTAAGACAATGGAAGAGGTATGTATTTTTCTTTTCCTTATAGGCTATTCCAGGAGGCTCATAGATGATTTCTCTCAGTTTATGACTCCTTTAATAGATTTGACTGGGAAGGATCGGGATTTCTTCTAGACTAAACAGTGATGGGTGGATTTTGAGTACCTAAAATTGAAGTTGTTCAGCACTCTAATTCTTTGTTTTCTAGTTGGAGGAGTTTAGTTTGAGGTTTTCTATTATGTTTTGCATCTTGGATAGGGTTGTTTCTGGATGAAGTATAGATTTTTTGTTTCTTATAGATCTTAGTAGTTATGTTCCCATGATCATAAATATTCCACTCATTATATTGATTTGGAATAAGTAGTGTTTTACTTGAATTTTTGGTGGCATTACCTCATCAGAGAGCGTTTTGTGGTTTTTACTGACCATAAGAGCCTGAGGTATGTCTTCTCCCAATGTGACTTGAAATTGATTATGCATTAGTGGACGGAATTTTTTTAGAATTATGATTTCAATATTTCATACATTCTAAGAAAGGGGGATTCTTTAGCTAATGCACTTATTAGGAAGTCATGTAGTGATGTCATGCATGAATATGAGGATTCTTGGAGAGTGGTGGAGGACCTCTCAGTGAAGCATCCTAATATGGGAGAGGTTGGGGGTAGAGGTTTTATTTTCCAGATGAACGTGTAGTCATATTTGGGGCACTAGGTAGAGGATTCCCAGCTAGGGGATTCTGAATTGTAGGTATAGATAGACTGAGTTGTTTTTTGTGATTCCCCTTATTGTTGGTTTAAGGATAGAAAAAAAAACTAGGTGTTGTTTCAAGGAAGAATTTTCAGTCCTTCATCGATGCATGATATGGTCATCTATGGGTTTTATAGTTCACATTTGGAAGTAAATCCAGGTGAAAAAAATATGTACTAATCATTGTGAGGACATTTTTGGTGGCTAGGGTTCAAGTGTGTAGTTGTAGAGTTAATTTCTAGATGTTTAGTTTGTTACAAGGTGGAGGCTAAGCACCGTATTTCTAGTGTGTTTCTCCGGAAATTAGATGTTCCCTAGTGGAAGTGTGAGTACATATCAATGGGATTCATTAACATTTTACCTCAATATCAAGGAGGAAATGATTCTATAAGGGTGATAGTAGATCATTTAACAAAATCGGACCAGTTTATAGCGATCATGGAGTCAAGAACAGTGGAGGTTTTATCGAGGTATTATCTGGAGGAGATGGTGGGACTTCATAGAGCCTTGAGGAAAATAATATATGATCGAGAACCTCATTTTACCTCTATGGTGCAGAGATCCCTCCAACATGCTTTTGGTTTTCAGTAATTCCTTATCATTTCTTGTTATCCACAGACAGATGTTCAGATAGAGTGGACCATACAGACTCTTGAAGACATGTTTCACTCTTATGTACTATATTTTGGAGGTTATTGGATGAAGAACCTACCCATGGTTGAGTTTAATTATAATAATAGTTTCTGATCCATCATTGGTATGGATTCATTTGAATCTTTGTATGGATACCTTTCTGTTCTCTATTGTGTTGGACTAGGGTAGATTGGCTTCAACTCATAGGCCCAAACTAGTACAGAATATGACATAGATGGTTTAGGTAATTCATGAGAGGAAGAAGGCAGTTCGGGGTCATCATAAATCCTATGTAGGTCATAAGAGGAAACCTCTGGAGTTTGATGTGTATTTCACGTGTTCCTGAAGGTGACTCCTCATCATGCGCAGCAAAGGTTTGGTCTTGGGTGTAAGATTTTTCCCCAATTTTTTAGGACTTTTGAGGTGTTGGTTCATGTTGGATCCATGGCGTATCAGATAGAACTTCTTCAATAGATGATCCAGATACATGATGTTTTTCATGTTTCATCGATCTGTCATTGTCTTCATGATAACTCTCACAACATTGATTGGGACAAGATCAATGTTGGCGATGATGAGACCTTTGAGGAGCAGCCTATGGAGATCTAGGACTGTCAAGAGAAGATGTTTCAAAGGTATTATATTCTCTCAGTTCATGTATTATGGTGGCATGGTGGCATAGAGGATAGTACTTTGTAATGTGAGGTTTATATGTGTTCATAGTACCTCAATCTATTTGATGTTTATATCTTATTTGTAACATTTTTCTCTAGTGGTTGTGAACCTTTCTAGTTTATGAGATATTTTTATCTTGTTCATTTTGTGGATTTACTATCATTTGAGAGGTTTCCCCTAGGTAGAATGTTTATGATCTGGTTGTTGTTGTTACATAGTTTTTTTCTTGTTCCTCTGATGATGTGGTTGAGCTCCTGTGGTGGTGAGACCTTTGAGAGGTGTCACAAAGGGCGGTTCTTTGGATGTCCCATTTTAGTTTTTCTCTAGTTTGGTTAGGATTATCAAAGATGATATTTTTTTGACAAGTATCTCATGTAAGGTTTTGGATCCATGACGTCTATCCCTTTGTGATTTTCCAAGGATAACGGGGCTCAGAGGATGCATCGATGTGGACTAGAGGGGTATGGATGTTAAATGATAGAATTTGGGAGATTACACACCATGTAATATTTATAAATCATGTAATTTTGGTTCAATACTTGTATAGGGAAGGTTCAAAATGTTTAAATATTCATTGTTAAATAATAAAAAGGGGCTGTGTTTTTTAGCATCAACTTAACCCTACTGATTACATGATCTGAAAGGGAATTACTTGTCATGTTATTCCCTGATGCAATGTCATTATAATAATTTTTAGCCGCTTAGGATATTCATGACCCTATGGTTGTAGTGTATCCCCTTCTTATTCTAGATGGATGGAAAACCTCTCCTTCAGAAATTTGGATTCCCATCGAATGGGATCGATCCTTGGGCTTCCATCTTCAATCAGTGGTGATCCATGGTGATCCAAGGGACATTCTTCCTTCATTTTCTAGTAGTTTCTTCTAGTTTATTCTCATTTTCCTCCCATTTATTCTCTCCATGTGATTTTGGATAATCTATCATGTTTCCAATGGAGTTACTCTAGGTTTAAGTTGGTTTGATTATGTCACGGCATCCTCGTACGAATGTAGTTATTTCCGTAGGTTGATCGGAGATCCGTAATATGGTTAATTATCATGTGAAGAACATTAATAGATTTTGAGATAGGGTATTCATTACTTCTCTTATATTTTACATGAAACTATAAGTTGATCATGGTTTATCCCTTTTATGGAAATGAAATTAACCTAATAAATATTGAACCAGATTAAGGAATTGGATATTGATCGCATGTTCGCGGTATTATTATTTTATACAGTGACAGTGGTTTGCCTCATGATTTTCTAGAAAGTGTGATATATATGCCTTTATTGTTAGAGTTTTTATTTATGATATGGAATCACTATGAGAAAACCGCCATTTAGCGGCGGTTTTTTCGCGGCGGTTTTAAAAACCGCCGCGAAATGCGTTTCGGGCCAGCATTTCCCGGCGGTTTTTAAAACCGCCGCGAAAAAAACGCCGCTAAACGGCAAAAAAAATTATTTTTTTTTAAATTTATTTTTTATTTTTTTTTATTTTATTCGAGGATTAGCAGCGGTTTTTTAAAAAACCGTCGCGAAATAGAGGCGGTTTCGGTAAAACCGCCGTGAAATGAAATGAAAAAAATAAAAAAAACGTGAGAAACCCCTAAATCACTAAAACGACCATAACTTTTGATACGGGCGTCCGTTGAAGCACCATGACCAGTCAAATCGAAGATCATGAAGAGATATAGAGGCACATATAATCAAAATCGTGAGATGTTCTAAGGTGTGGACGATATTAGATTTATAAAAAAGTTGAAAAAAGTTCTCCAACTTCAAACGGCAATAACTTTCGCTCCGGGTGTCCGTTTGGGCTCCACCACATATCAAATCGAATCCAGTGAAGAGAGCTACGCACTGCTTTGACACAAGCAAGTTTCTATTGGGCTTTTCGACCCCAAAAACAACTCCGAAGGCCTCCAAAACCTTGTTTCCGTCACCGGTGTCCCGTCGAACTTATCTTAAAACGAACCTAACTTTCGATCTGCGTGTCAGTTCGGCCTCCTCCACCTGCCAAATCATAGCTCGTTCCATGAGCTTCAGTTTGACTGGTCGCGGCGCCCACATGCACTCCTAGATCATATGTTATGGCCTTTTAGTGGGTATCGGGTTTGTTATGTTTTTCAATGCCTCGTTTCTAGCACCCGTTCCCCGTCAGCTTTTTTTTAAATGGTCGTAACTTCCGATTCGCCTGTCCATTCGAACTCTTTCACCTTTCAGGTTGAAGATCGTTTCAGGATCTTTGATTTGACAGGTCGCGGATCTAAAACGGACTCTCGGATCTTAAGTTATTTCTGTTAATGTGAGTCCAATGTTTTTGTCTCTTTATGACCGTTTTGACGGGTTTTAACGGTAGCTCCATTTATTACTGTTTATTTGGGTTTCTATGACTTGTTATCTTTATCAATGGTTTTTTGTGGGTTATTATGATGATTATGTTGAATTATTAAGGAGTTTTCCAGAGTTGTCACGAGTTTTCATGCGTTCTCATTCTTTCTAATACCTCATTCTTCATATGCTTCTCCATCCTTTTTCATGCATTTTCATTATTTTTCATCCCTTATCACGTCTTTTCATACTTTTTCATATGTTTCCTTTATTATTTATTATTTATTATTTATAATATACTTTAATTTATTTATTATATATTATTTGTAACTGGTTATTTATTATTTATTATTTATTCTTTATTCTTTATTCTTTATATTTATTAATTATTTATGTTTATTTATTATTTATTCTTTATTCTTTATTCTTTATTATTTATTATTTTTTAGTTATTTTTTATTTTTTATTATTTATTATTTATTATTTATATTTATATTTATTTATTATTTATTATTTATTATTTATTATTTATTATTTTTGATTTATTATTTATATTTATTTATCATTTATATTTATTTATTATTTATTATTTATTATTATATTTATTTATTATTTATTATTTATATTTATTTATTATTTATTATTTATATTTACTTATTATTTGTTATTTATATTTATTTATTATTTATTATTTATTATTTATTATTTATTATTTATTATTTATTATTTATTATTTATTATTTATTATTTATTATTTATTATTTATTATTTATATTTATTTCTTATTTCTTATTTCTTATTTCTTATTTATTATTTATTATTTATATTTCTTTATCATTTATATTTATTTATTATTTATTATTTATTATTTATATTTATTTATTATTTATATTTATATTTATTTATTATTTATTATTTTATTATTTATTATTTATTATTTATTATTTATTATTTATTATTTATTATTTATTATTTATATTTATTTATTATTTATTATTTATTTTTTATTTTTATTTTTATTTTTTATTAATTATTAATTATTTATTAATTATTATTTATTATTTATTATTTATTATTTATTGTTTATTGTTTATTGTTTATATTTGTTTATTATCTATTATTTATTATTTCTTATTTCTTATTTATTATTTATTATTTATATTTATTTATCATTTATATTTATTTATTATTTATTATTTATTATTTATATTTATTTATTATTTATTATTTATATTTATTTATTATTTATTATTTATATTTATTTATTATTTGTTATTTATATTTATTTATTATTTATTATTTATTATTTATTATTTATTATTTATTATTTATTATTTATTATTTATTTCTTTATTATTTATTTATTAATTATTATTTATATTTATTTATTATTTATATTTATTTATTATTTACTATTTATATTTATTATTTATTTATTATTTATTTATTATTTATATTTATATTTATTTATTATTTATATTTATTTATTATTTATTATTTATTATTTATTATTTATTATTTATTATTTATTTATTATTTATTTATTATGTATTATTTATATTTATTTATTATGTATTATTTATATTTATTTATTATTTATTATTTATATTTATTTATTATTTATTATTTATGATTTATTATTTATTATTTATTATTTATCATTTATTATTTATTATTTATTATTTATCATTTATTATTTATTATTTATCATTTATGATTTATGATTTTTTATTCATTATTTATTATTTATTATTTATTATTTATTATTTATGATTTATTATTTATTATTTATTATTTATTATTTATCTTTATTTATTATTTATTATTTATTATTTATTATTTATTATTTATTATTTATTATTTATTATTTATTATTTATTATTTATTATTTATTATTTATATTTATTTATTATTTATTATTTATATTTATTTCTTATTTCTTATTTCTTATTTCTTATTTCTTATTTCTTATTTATTATTTATTATTTATTATTTATTTTTATTTATCAATTATATTTATTTATTATTTATTATTTATTATTTATATTTATTAATTATTTATATTTATTTATTATGTATTATTTATATTTATTTATTATTTATTATTTATTATTTATTATTTATTATTTATTATTTATTATTTATTATTTATTATTTATTATTTATCATTTATTATTTATTATTTATGATTTATGATTTATGATTTATTATTTATTATTCATTATTTATTATTTATTATTTATTATTTATTATTTATTATTTATTATTTATTATTTATTATTTATTATTTATTATTTATTATTTATTATTTATTATTTATCTTTATTTATTATTTATTATTTATCTTCATTTATTAATTATTATTTCTTATTTCTTATTTCTTATTTCTTATTTCTTATTTCTTATTTCTTATTTATTATTTATTATTTATATTTATTTATCATTTATATTTATTTATTATTTATTCTTTTTTATTTATATTTATTTATTATTTATATTTATTTATTATTTATTATTTATATATATTTATTATTTATTATTTATTATTTATTATTTATTATTTATTATTTATTATTTATTATTTATTATTTATTATTTATATTTATTTATTATTTATAATTTATTATTTATATTTATTTATTATTTATTATTTATTATTTATTATTTATTATTTATTATTTATTATTTATTATTTATTATTTATTATTTATCTTTATTTATTATTTATTATTTATTATTTATATCTATTATTTATTATTTATTATTTATTATTTATTATTTATTATTTATTATTTATTATTTATTATTTATTATTTATTATTTATTATTTATTATTTATTATTTATTATTTATTATTTATTATTTATTATTTATTATTTATTATTTATATTTATTTATTATTTATTATTTATTATTTTTTATTTTTTATTTTTTATTTATTTATTATTTATTATTTATTATTTATTATTTATTATTCGTTATTTCTTATTTATTATTTATTATTTATTATTTATTATTTATTATTTATTATTATCGAGTTTATATCTATTATTTATGTATTATTTGTTTTTTCAATTAATATATATAAGTATATTAATTTCTGTTTATTAACCACAAGGTGAGCTTGCTGGAGTGGTAAAGTATTTGGAAAATATGCAAGAGGTTAGGGGTTCAAATCTCACGAGACGCAGGATTTATTTTTATTGCATGGGCATGCATGTGCATGTGCATGTGCATGGGATGTGCATGCATGGATAAATAAAGTAAATAAAATAAGGTAAATAAAATAAGGTAAATAAAATAAATAAATAAATAAATAAACCTCCGCGAAACGAAAAAAAACCACCGCTAAATGCCTTTTTTGCCGTAGTGAATATCAAGTTGAAATTTGAAAATAATGTAAATTTAAAATTAGATGATAATTAATGAGCATAAGAAGTTAAAGAGTCAAGTTTGTAATCTAGTGGTTAATGTAATTTGGTGATAATAAAATTGATTCAATGAAATTTTGAATTGAATGTGATCTTATATATAATTAATAGAATTGATAAATAAATTGAATCATTTTAATCATTATAAATTAAGTAATTAAAAAATATTAACTGAGAATGTTACTTCTTTGGATTATTGAAACCAAAATAGATGATAAGAGCATGTTTTTTTCCCGTAGTTGGAACCTATTAAAAATAAATCATTTAATTAAAAAAGAAATAATTACTAGTTTTTTGTTAAATATAATGTCTTTTTTTGGGTCTTGGGTATCCAAATTACTTGATAAGGTTGTGTTCCTTATTTTCAAGTCATGAGAGCTTGTTTCCATGAGAAGGTTGAGTGCCTTGTTTTAAGGGACCAGTTTCCCTATTGATTGCTTGTTTGTTCTTTCTTCCTTTTTATGTGCTCTGGATATGAGTATATGGGGAAGTTATTATATGGGGAGGGGAGGCTCATATGTGTTGTGATCCTAGAATGGATGATCTAGGTATGGGTGATGGTTGACGTGGTATTTGTTGACACCTGTGATGGAGAGATGTATCGGTATATGCATTTGGGGGTTGTGGATGGCACCAGAGCTGATGGAAGATGTTAAAGTTAGTCTTACTCATTGATGGTATTCTGAGTTATGGTATTCTTGCTTTTGAATCTATGTAATGGATAATGGGGGAGTTTCTTGTTTATTTGGATTCCTTTCCCCATTGCTTGAGGCGGATGAAGCTGCTTGATTGCATGTTTCCTCTTGTGGGTATCTTAGGATGGTTTTCCAAGAGTAACTAGATATGTAATAATTCTAATAATTAACATATAAATTTTTAACCCATGGGGTTGGTTGTTTAGGGAATGAAAATTCTTAATGATACTAATCTTGATAAACCATGGACTTGGTTTGGATTAAACTTAGAGGGCATAGACTTTACTATGATAATTAATGTAATGTGATGTAATGTAACGTGGAAAAAAATTTAATGGTAAATTAATGGAAAATGAATTAATTAATGTAAAGAAATAGTCTGAAAATGAAAGAATTTATTTAGTTTAGTTCTTTTATATGCTTGTGTGATTATACAGTAGATGGTCTTAGCAATGGCGGTCGGGAGTCCGAGCGACATTCAGTGAAGTTGAGGATAAGACTGGCTTATTCCCATTGTGTGGTTGTGAGATATATTATATCATGTATATTTTGTGATTTCAGATGTTGCCTCACCCATGTAGGGTAGGTAAACTGACACACTGTGGACTCCGTGAGGATGTTTTTTCCAACATCCTAGTGGGAGGATGGATGGCTGACTACCCCTTGGACCTTCTCTCTTCTCTCAGTAGTTACCTGTAATAGTATGCATGGAAGATAGTTTTCCTATATATGTGTGTAGAGAACTTTTATGAATTGAGGTTATTTCACACACATGTATTACCATATATAGTATCCAAGGGGTTATTATAGGTATGATGTGTATAGGCTACAATGGATTGAGGTACTTACTTGGTATATGGTATGTAATGGATTGAGGTATATTAACATATGTTTGATATACATCACATAGGATATGGTGGATCCCAAAAACTACTTGTTTACTATATTTGGTTATGCAAATGGGATTTTTTTGTTATAGGATACAATAGGTGAATTTTATATGCTCTCTTTAGGATGGATTACTTTTGGACAGAGATACATAGGACATGCGATGTTGGGGTAGAGCGGAAAACTAGTGAGGAAGCGGGAGCGGGGTACCCTTGATGTTCTACTATATTATATGCTCTATTGTATGCACTAATTTGTGAGTGTTATTCATGGTGAGGTTGGAAACATAGTATACTTTCTTGAGTTATGAGTTGGTTTCACTATTGTTCATTGTGATTTAGCGTACTTTCATTATCTTTTACAATAGAGGCTCTAGGGAGGATTCAACTGAGTATACTATTATCCTCACCATAGGTATATACAGGCTATTTTTTAGGATATTTGGATTAGTTTGGTGATTGAGCTAGGATTTTATAGCTCTAAGTTTAGAAGGATCTATTTAGGATTTATGGTCACTATCATCTTTACCTTTTGGTACTTGCAGTTTTCTTTTCAGTTGGTTAGTATTGTATCACATTTCATGTTGCACTTGAGATTTACTTTTTATATATGTGTATGGGAAGGTGTCGATTGTTCTTTCCTTATAATATATCTCTTTTTTGTGTCTCTCTTAGAGGTTAATGCCTCCCATCTTCATGTTAATTATACCCTCTATTCTACTTTCCAACCCAAGGACAACTGGTGGCCAGACACAAACAGTCACCATCTCTCTCCCCTCATTTTTGTATCTCTGTGGGAAGGGGTCGTGAGACTTCTACATTTAAAATGAAACATGTTTTTAAAAATTAATAAGTTTATATTATCCAAAAATAATATTATTTTGATTATATCATAAAAATAATGAAAATGGTCCCTTAATTGAATATACATAACAAACAATAATAATTATCAAATGTCTTATTAACTAATGGTCATAATTTATATCAGCCATATTGGTACAAATTCATAAAAGAAAACGATATATTTTCCTATAAATATACCATTTTTCTTACATCGTCATTCACTACATCACTTATAAATTTTCTTACACACTTTTTGATAATTCTTATCACTTTACTAATACTTCTCTTCCTTTTTGTCATCTTTATGGTAGGGGTGGTCTTCTATGGGGAATTCAACCCTATAGTGGTTTTTTAGTGAATTTACTATTCTTTGAAGTGTATATCTCTTTACTATTTCTAGTTATACTAGTCTATATTTATGTATGATGTATAAATTTATTATGGAATATAAGTCATTTTATGTGCTTTTATTATAAAACTTAACAAAAATATTGTTGAGAGGTAAGTGTAAATTTACTAAAAGAAGAATATTTTTTTGAAAATTACATTCTTCCCCCATTATAAAATTTTTTTCCTCATCTATTGGTTGATTAATTTATAATCCATACCATTAATTCAAAAAATCATGGTCTTCCTTAACATTGCTCATATTTCCTTCATCATTCAATATTAAGTTTGTAACTCCAATAAATAAATGTACAAGTACTTAGTAGTTCTTCCTTTATCAAAAGAGATGATATAATTCATATTTTGAAATCATATGAAAAATACACCATGATCTATATAAATTTTAGAGAAATAGACAGGTTTTAGATAGATCAAATAGTTTCTTATAGGTGAGTTGAATATTTGAATTTTTTTTGAAATCATCCAAACTATACTTAATAATAATATTGATAATTAAATAATTTGTATGAGGAAAAAAAATTCGTTAATTGTATTTGATAAATGATATTTGATCTATTGAAATGAAAATATTAAAACATGAAATTTATTATTTGAAACTAAATTATAACAAGTTTAATTACCTTATATTTCCATCCGCTGAATAAAAAGAAAAACTTAAACAATAAGAAGGACACTATTAATAATCATCAAGATAATAAATTTCAAAGGAGAGTTTAATCCTAATTTTTATTCAACATAGGGATTTTAGGATCATATAATTTAATTATTTCTTTTAAAATAAAATTTTATACTTTCTATATATCCTTCCATGTTAGTATATAAAATTATTATGATGGCCAGTGAATATCCCCTTAAAGAAATTACATCCCTATAACTTTACACATTGAATAACCCTTACTAAACCCAAATTTTCTCTTAAATATTATATATATAAAGGACACATAATGAACACCTAGGATATGCTAAACCTATGTGATCATTATAGTTATAATTTAACTAGTATTTTAGATAAAATTGTTATCTATATAAGGTTATATACCCAAATATTATGAATCTTAATTCCCAAAAATAGCTAAACTCTTCTCTAATAAAAAATGAGATTTCCTAGACCTGCAATTTCGGGTCTGGTGATAAACATACATATTTTTTAATACATCATATGAATTATAATAAACTAACAAGATTAAAAGTTTGGTTCATGTGGGAACTAGGAACATTTACAACTAAACACAATCTAAAATACAATTTTCTTGAAATAATATATTTCATACATGTAATTTATTTATACATATCCCTTTTATTGCAATTCCAAGGTAAAAGAGGAGACATAAGAAAAGGGTGAACTAAAAATCCCAGTAAGGGATAAACAATTAAAACACATCATAAATGAACATCATGGTTAATAAATGAGGCATGATATAAGAACATAAACATGAGGAAAATAATTATAACATGATCTTTAGTATAGAGTACACAACATGATCATAAGTAAAGGAGGTATAACATGATCATAAGTACCTAAGGCATAATATGATCATAATTACATGAGGAATAACATCATCATAAGTACATGAGGAATAAAATGATCTAAAGTACATGAGGCATAACATGGAAATGTGTCTTCAATATAAACATGGTAATTTTATAACAACATCACCAAGGTTCATCACCAACATACCATACAACATTACCAAGGCATACTTCCAAGGTATCATGAACATGTCATCCCTAGAGATTAATTATTTACCCAATGCATTAAACTGTTATCTGGGTGCACCCTTAATATTCCTTAATTCATATGTTCCACATAAGGAAAAAAAATAAATAAATTGACCCATATTTATAGAATAAACCCATTAAAAATAATTGGTATCCAATGAATGTAAGAAATATCTCCATATAAATACGCTTCAACCAAGATAAAGAATTATGGGTAATGTACACCATATAGAATAAATAGTATATGGTTTAGTAAATAATTACCCCACTCAGTCAATGGATTAGTTTCTAGGTGAAAACCCTTTAATCATAATAAGTACACAAGGGTATCCATAAGGGAAATTATTTAGAATAAAATTTAGGCATCAATGATGACAAAGAAATACAAAGATAGTGATGGTTAATTCTCAATAGAGATCTCAATTCCACCAAAAAAATGTGTTTACAGAGACATAAACAAGAAGCAGAAAGGTAAATTCAATTATAATGATAGATACTAATTGATAACATGATAATTGGTTACAAATTATAGGGGAATGAATCCCCTTTAAAAGATTAATGTGGTTATCTAGGTGAATACCCTACAATCAACTTTAGAAACTATAGGGAATTCATGATGTAGAGGGTAGTACCCTGATTTAAGTAATGATAACAATAAGTTATAGAGGTAACAATCAAGTTAAAGGGATATCATTTAATCAAAATCCATTTATTCTGGTTGTTTATTATGGTTCATAATGTACATGTGAATTATCCAAAGAAAATCCCCTAAGAGTGTCAAACCAGGTGTTCAATAGGGCCCATTGTCTTAAACCAAGTGATGATTGAGATGTGAACTTTTTGGGGTTATTAATAATAATCTAAAAAATTCTATATCCATATACAATTTTATTATCCAGATATGGATGTCATTACTATGAAAATCACACATGCTTTTCATTACCAAATTTTGGATGGTTTTATGGATATGGGAATCCTTTAGCATTACAACAGCATATGAATGTAGTATAATTATACATAATGGTGATATATCATTGATAAAATAGTAATGAAATTATATCAATGATTAATAATGAAATTTTCTATTGAAATGAGAAATAATTAATAAGGCTCACAAAATTAATGGGAAAGGAGGGGTGAGGAACCCTTGTTTTGGCATAGTAACGTATTTGGAAAAGATTATTTTGAGTGGGAAAAAATAAAATATTATTTACAACATATAATAAATAATATAATACCATGGAATAAAAATCTATTAATTATAAGAAAATTAATTTTAAAAAGATAATATAACAAAATTAATGAACTTGAAAAGGAAAGAGAAGGATTGAGGAAACCATTACCCAGGTAGGTTGCTTCATAAAGCTATGTAGGTACTCCTTAAAAATTTGGATCCACCATGGAGAGAATATTTTGAGGTATATTTAGAGTTAATTTATGATCAAATACTTAAATGTGTAAATTGAGGATGGAATGGGGGTATTTATACTTGAGGAGGTGTGTGTGTGTAAAGGATTAAATATTTGTTATTTTATTATATAAGCCAAAAAATTGTGGGTGGAATAAATTAAAACCAATTTTATAGATTATTAATGTGTACAAGAGTGTTTTTGGAAGTTAAAATCCTTCAAAAATATAAACTTACCATCCAACTAACCCATTTAATTCACACAAAACAAAAATTATTTTTATCTCAAAATTCCAAATTTTGGTTCCAAAATGTAAAGTATAAATTTCTAAAAAAAATTAATATTTTTAAATTAATTTTTATACGTATTTAATTAATTTTTTATTGAATAAAATGTTTCATAAATTTTTCAATCATTTTTCCATAATAATTATGTAATAGAATCACAATGCTCAAAAAATGGTAATTATCACTTTTTCACCAAAAAATGAACTGTGTCGAAAAATTTCCAAAAAATATCCTATGCTAATTTTGATGTGTTGATTCCAAAAATTCATTTTATTTTATCAAAATAATTATATAAATTTTATAATTTTAACTTCTAAATAAAAATAGTTATTTATTGAAAATTAGCAATTATATAGAATAAAAAGTATTCTGCCCATTATAAAAAATAATTAGGGATTCATTAAAATATATTATCATTTAAAAATTATTTTATAAGATTATTTCATAAAAATAAGTTTTATTTAAAACTTATAAATTTACCATGAAACATATTTTTAATTATTAGTATTTTTTTAGTCTCTAAAAATAATACAATTTTTATTCAATCATTAAAATAATCTATATAGTCACTTAATTATGTCTACATAACCAACAATAACTATGACCAACTATCTTATTGACTAATGGTAAAAATTTCTATCATCCATAGTGGAAAATAGTCATAATTTAAAATGAAATATTTCCATATAAATATACCATAATTCTTATATCATCATTCACTACATCACTTAAAAAGGTTCTTACACACTCATTGATAAAGTTTATAATTTTCCTAATGATTCTCTTCATTTTTATGATATTTATGGTAGGGGTGATATTCTTAGGATAATTTCAGCCTATGGAGTTTTTTTAGTGAATTTATTATTCTTCCAAGTGTATATCCCTTTACTATTCTTAGTTTTACTGGTCTATATTTACTCAGGATGTGTAAATTTATTATGAAATGTAAAATTATTTTTATGTGCTTTTATTGTAAAACATAACAAAAATATTGTTGAAATATGAGAGTTTATTTATTAAAAAACAATATTCTTTGGGTCCTTAAAATGAATCTAATATTTTTATATATTTTATTATATAAATAATTATTTTTAATCACAAGTTTTTTCATTACTAAATTATTACAATTTTAGGTTTAGTAATAATTTTAAATTAATTTCAAAAATGGCCTAATTTTGTATTTTTAACCATTTTTATTTTCATTTAATATTTTAGCCATAAATTTATCTGTATGGATCTAAATTGAAAAAATCTTGTTTTTATAGTATTAAATACATGTTGGGATACATTTTATAATACTATACCATAAGCTAAATAAAATTATTTGTGGACCAAAAGGAGTTCACAAGTTGGGACTTGGAATCTATGATTAGGCATATAGACTTTCAAATGTGGACCCATATTTCCAAAATATAAAAACCAATATATTGTAAATTTCATATGAATAAAGACAAAATTCTAGTAACAATTTCTTTAACTATGATCGCATGTGATTCCACTTATTTCCATAACATAAATTCATAAGAACTTAGTGCATGGGAATATTAAGATCCATCCTATCCAAAAAAATCCAGAGAAAATATATCGTAAATTCAACTCCACTTTTCAAAAATGGATGAAATTATAATTATTTAAAAGAAATACATGGGGAAAAACTTTAAAGAATACAGAATTATATAATTTATCCATTTACAACATCAAAAGTGCACTAAATTTTTTAGGTTTAAATTAAAGGTAAATGTGGACACCCTCTTTCTGATAAAAAATACCCCTATTCATTTTATAAAAGTGGGCAATTTTTTAGTATATTTTAAGGGTTATACTATTGTAATAATCCACTATATTTTCAATATTTTTTTTTTATTTTTCTTCCTCTCATGTATATTGTTTTCTTTTTAATTTTGAGTTATTATACCATAACTTTATCATACTCAAGATGTTGAGTAACTAACCCTAGTCTTAGCCTAAAATGTGGTTTTCTCAATGTTCATGAATTATTTTTCTTCAATTATCAATGTTTATTTTTATTTTAAATAGGGTTTTGGGTGTATTGATGGGTTATGCAGTGATTGTACATAATTTCAAGATATTACCCTCTATTTTATTCTATTCCCTACCAAAAATTAATTCCCTTCCTTATCCCAACCATTCCCTTCATGTTATGGATTGGAGTGTTCAAGCGATGAAGCAACATATGATTGAGCTAAACCCTGCAGGTGTCGTACTCTCAATTGAGGTGTGTTCACAAATATTGACTATTATAGGAGATGATATTTGGTGTGTTTAATTGATCATATAGGTATTCTATGTTTCACACTCAAAGTATAAGATATTGTTTCGTGTACGATGGGATAATCTATCAAAGCAAATTTAGAAAATAATTATGGATAATTATGGAACTCAATAATTCAACCTTAGGACCTAGTTATTTCTTGATAAAATATGTTTAGCTTTTACTATATTATTTTATTTTAATGATTTCATCATTATAAAACCCCACTTCCATGAATTAAGAATATTGAGTGATTTATTTCTAAAGCACGTCAAGAGAGATGACATAGGACAGGCCTTATGCTTCACTTAGTAGAAAATCATTTATATTTTGAGAGTGAACATGTCAATGCTCATCATAAGAAAATTTCAAAACCTCCTTATCGAATGGATCTGGTAAATCTATTAGTGTTCATAAATCAATTATAATAATTACTTGATAAGGGTTTGATTTACCCTTTAACTTCACATTGGGGTGATCTTATTTTTTTATTAAGAATAAATATGATTTTATGAGTATTTTAATTGATTATAGATCACTAAATAACATTAAAATTAATAAAAAATATATGTTACCATATATCGATGACTCGTTTTATAATATCCTAGGATATAATTTGTTTTTAAATATTTAACTTTGGTATGGATATTTTCAGTTGAAGGTAAAGGAATAATACATTCTGAGTACTACATTTCAAACCAGGTATGGCTATTATGAGTTTTTGGTTATTCCCTTTGGGAAAAAAATATACCCATTGTATTTTTGAAACTAATGAATAGATTTTTTCATGATTATTTGGATAAATTTGTGTTGGTATTAATTGATGATATTTTTGTAATATTATAAAAATTTATAAGGATCATGATAAATATATAAGGATTTTTTTATTGATCCTTAAAGAAAATAAGTTGTCTTTAAAATTTGGTAAATGTTATTTTTGGTTGCAACAAATTTATTTATTTAGGAATATTGTAACCAAAAATATAATAACATTTGTTGATGTTAAAACTAAAGTGGTGAAAACTTTGTTCAGATAGCTAACCTAATATCTAGTTAAACTCAAAAGGTATTTATATTCATTTGGATAAAGGAATTTGATTAATATTTTTAATAATTTAAAAAAATATTTGTTAAAAATCTAGTTTTTTCTTTAATATCAAGAAACATGTGATTTATTATTTATAGTGATTCTTATTTGAAGGGACTTATTCTTTATGAAAAATGATTATAAAATAAGATGGTCATTGTAATAGTTGAAACCCCAGGAGAAATATTATCCAACACATGATATATATATGTGCATCATAAAAGTTTATTTGAATATGATTCTATAGTTAATTATTTAATGAAATTGTAACTAGAAGTTATTTATTGTAAAACATTTTTTCTTTTGGATTAAGTATTAGTACAATCATACTTGTTGTAAATAATTAAATATGATCAGAAAAAAGAATATGGTTTTCAAAGAAAGGTATAAATAGCTAGAGAATGAAAAAATATTGAGTTTAATATTGACAAAGAATGTGTTAAAATATTTGGAAAGTGGTTATGTATAGAGGGTGACTCTCAAGTGAAAAAGGAACTCTCATAGATATTCATATCTTTTTGTCTAAGTAGCAATAATATTTAAATGTATCTATAAGAATATTATTGGCGGGATTGAATAAAGATGGATATTAGTGATTTTACCTTGAAATGTTTGAATTTTCAATATGTTAAAGATGAATGAAAATAACCAAACAGAATGATTAAGCCATTATTAATTATAGAATAAAAATATAAGCATATATCCATGGATTTATTGGTGGTATTACCAAATACATATTTAGGTAATAATGTAATATAGGATATTGTTAGTTTTTTTACTAAATCTTCTTTTTACTTTTTATTTGAGATGATGTATAATTGGATCAGTACTCTCAAATTTATTATAAGGAGATATTCATGTAATATGGATTTTCTCTCTATATTGTATATGGTCATGATAAAAGGTTTACATCCATTTTTTTAATTGGACTTCATAAGTTATTGGGGATTGAGTTAGGTTTTTGTTAAACTTTTTATCTTCAATTCGATGGATAATTAGATTGAAAAATCAAACTTTATAAGATATTTTATGGGATTTACCATTAGATTATCATGGATATTGGGATTAAAAACTTTTATTAGTGTAATTTTTTTACAATAAAAACTTTCATTCAATTATATATATGGAACTATTTGAGTCATTATATGGAAAATTGATTTTATACTATAACATTGTGGGAAGAATTCAGTGAAAGAAAATTTTCTGGATGTGGATTAGTTAAAGAGAGATTTAAAAAGGTAAATATGATTATACATCATATTAGGGAGTCTTAGAAAAGAAATAATAGTTGTTTAGATAACCTGAGAAAATATATTTCATTTGAAATAGGGGCCAGGTTTTTTTAAAATAACTCATTAGAAAGGTGTGATGTGTTTTAGTAAGAAGGGTAAATTAATCTCTTGACTTACTGATCTATGTGAAATTTTGGATGAAGTGGGACAATTTCCTTATTGAATATCCTTACCTATAAATTTTTCTTAGGTACATGATATGTTTCACGATTAATTGTTCAACAAGTATATCCTAACATGTTTCATATATTAATCTCTGAAGTGGTACAATTAGAGGAGAATCTTTCTTATGAGTAAAAGATAGTTATAATTATTGATCATAGAGAGAAAGTGTTCTGAAATAAAATAACTCACCTGGTTAAAGTTTTTTTAAAAAATCATATGATTAAAGAAGAAATATAGGAACCCAAAATGGCTAATGAGGGGAAAATATCATCACTTGTTTATCAATGAAAAAAATTATGAGGATATAATTTCTATAAGGGGGGATTGTGAAAAATCAAGTTTTTTTATAAAGAATAAGACTTATATTTTATTCCTATTATTTCTATGTATTCATATTAATAGTTATTATTATAACCCTATAAATAATTTTTTAAGTTATGGAATAAGAATATGATTTTTCATTTTGATAAAGAAGTATTTTTTATCCTAACTAAATTGTTTTCTATGTACTATAGGATTTGGTTTAAAAAATAAACTTCAAAATTTTATAATAATAATCTGATAAAATGAACTTCATTTTTGGATTCGAAGTATTAAAATTATCTTTGGCTAAATTTTTGGTATTTTTATGAAAGAATTGATTTTTAAGTGAATAGTGGAAAATATCGTGTTCTAAAATACTGTAACTTTTCCTTTGATTAAGCATTAAAAAGTTACCATTCAGTTTTGGGTTAGTTTTAAAAGAACATAAATCTATTTTTTATTAATAAACTAAAAAATTTTATGATAATAAATATTATATTTAACTTCAATGAAATTTTATTTTTACACTCATGAAAGAATTTTTCAAAAAAAGATCACTGCATTATGTGTACATCTATTAAAAATTAAAATTTACCACCTTTAGAAATTGAATTTCTTAAAAAAATCAAATTTTAAATCATAATTTTCAAATTAGGTAATAATTTTCATTTAATTCCCACCCATAAAAATAAGTACATAGGTAAAAAGTTAGTCACCACGGTGAAGGTTAAAATGAGGTAGAATAGTTAAAAACTTAGTGATAATACCACAAAATATTATCCTTAATTGACTATTTGTGTGGATTATTGACTGTTATTATAAAAAAAATTAAATTCTACTATTTCTTAACATTTTAATACAATATTATCCTTATTATTTATTAATAAAACAAGTATTTATAGGAGTGTCGCTCCTCTCACTTATAAAAGGATCCTTTCACCACCTCACTTCTCCATACTCTTTTACAGCCTTATCTAAAATAATCCATCCAAAATCCCTTTATAAATATATTTTCGAAGTAATAGATGATGTTTGTTCCAAAAAATACTAATCTAAGAAGGCCTAAGGATAGTCCTAAAGGAGGATATCCAAGGAGGAGGTAATTATATTAACCAATTTCTTTCAAGTATATTTATTCTTACACCTCCTCCAAATCTACTATAACCATACTAATATAATTTTATCAATATAATTGTTATAATAAAACAATTTATATTGAGGTTACAATCATTATCTACCTTCATCCTATCCACTTGAAAATGAAAACACCATTCGTGTTACCTGTGAATTACCACCTCCATAAACGATGTATTTTATTTTTCATCACCGTCATACATGGATGGTTATAAAAATTAATTTAATGAATTGATATGATATTTATAATATTTTTATGGTACTATAAAGATATATTTTCCATTATATAAAAAATATCAATAGTAAATGGTCATATTAAAATTTTTACATCCTAAAATGGGCATGCCAAGACACTTTATAAGTAATAACTTCTTATCATTATCTTTCATTTATCATATTCATCTAACTCTTTTTGAATATAATTTATCAATTTAATAAAAAAATTAAATCACTAAAAGTATAAAAAAGTGATATTATTACTATATAACATTTAATTCTTACTCATTCAATTATTATAATGTGTTCTTGCTTGGATCGGTTTTACCACCAACATGAATGGTGTTATAATGTTTATGTCATGAATGATTAGAAAACATAAATATTAGTGATATTATGTAATAATGATAAATTTAATATGTTTTCATGACTATATAAAAGTGAAATATCCATCATAAAAAGGAAATTAAAAGTGAAAAATCATGGTTATATTAAACCATCAAAAACAAGATTATCAAAATAGTTTCAAGGAAAGTAACTATATCATAACCTATTGAATTCTTATATTCATGGTATGATATGAACCCTATACCTTGTAACATATATACCTTATGAAAACATTAGATAATTAATTTTTACCATTAAGAGGATATAAATCTATTTTGTAGATTATGAACTGAAAAACCCAAAAACGACCAACATAAACTATATCGATTTATTAAATAAATGAAACATGGTAATGAATGAAACAAAAATAATAATAATAAAGGAATAAACATGAAAATGGTTTTTAATAAAGTATATAATTAATATAATTTTATTATTTAGGAGGATAAAAGTCATATGAAGTGATTTGGGAATCGAGGTAACATATTTTTCTTTTAAAGATTATTTTAAATGTTTTAAAGTTTTTATGTCTACTCTTTCTCTTCCATGTTTATATTAGTTCAATAAATTTTTTATCTACACTTAAATTTATTATTAAGATAATTTTATATTATCTTTTAATTTCTTCCCAAATGTTTAAAATGGAATTATTTTTAAATTTTCAATATAGTTTATTTTTTTAATTTATTTATAAAGGTATTAAAAGAATGTTTTTTAAGCACTTACCGCATGACCTTACTTTCCCATATACATGCCTATTTTTTCTTATGAAGACTAATCTTAAATTTTTAATGGTTATACAAATTAAATTAAATTATCATTACTCTATGAATATTTTATTCTAAATATTTATCAAATAAAATTATATTTTCTTTTATTTTTATGGTATGATGGAAAATTCTTATGCTTATAGATTCAAATGAATGTTTTTATAAGTTTTATAATGAAATTGAAAGGGAATATGTGTTTTATTCAGGTTATGGTTATTATAAATTATATATTATGATTGGTGAGTCTAATATATACCTTAAATTCATTGATTAATGATGATAGATTTAACTGGATACAAGTTACTACTATGAAGATGTTGGAATTATTGAGTTATGTGATTACATTAATAAAATATATTGGAATTAACTGGATGGTTTACTCTATTATAAGGGTGATTGAAAGTGTTATTATAAGAGTGGTATTGATATGATGTGCCAAGATACCTATATGGTTTTTTTATTCTTGTTTTTATTTTTAATTTAAATATTTTGATTTCATGAGATAAGTAAATGGGTTCATAATTAAAGTAATGTATATGATCTTTAATTGGTGAAAGGTTTATTTTTAAGGAATATATTCTTCGTGATTTATCATGTTTTACCAAGTAACATCCATGAGTATTTATTTACCTTTATGCTTTCTTAAGATATGTTTTATGAAAATATTTGGGCAATGAAATGTATTTCATGAGTTAGTGATTATTTAATCTCAAATATTATTTTGAGAAAGGAACAAATTTCTCATGGTTTTTTATGTTTTCCAATGGACTTATGGGTTTTATTTATTTTTATATCCCTTACTGAGATTTATTTAATCTTCCCAGGTTTTAAAATGATTTTACAGAATCCAAGGATGTGTAGGAACTCTAAAAAGGTAAATATTTCAATTCGGAAGACTCATATTCAAATAACCAAGTGTGAAATTATTGAAACAAGAGTTTCAATTTAAAAACTTTTTTTATTGAATAAATGTACACTATGTCGAAGCATACTCTTTTTTAATTTAATGGATTTCCTAATTCTCTAAAACTCTAAACCAAAAAAATCATGGGAATTTAGGGAAATTAAATAAATATTATAAATCATATAATTATGGGTTTTTTATGTATGGGCTATTATAATTTCTAAATAATAAAAAATTCATAACTAGAACAAGCCTTAAAGGAAATATTTTTGTATCACCTAGTCATTGAAATATGAAATCACATTGATTATATGATTGGAGAATAAAATTTGTTAGTTAATTTTTTTTATAATGCATTTGAAACCTTAAGTGAATCATTTCATGCTTCTCATAAGAATATTGGTTCTTGTTTTGAATAACTATAAAATTGTTCACTCAAGAAATTTATTTCTAAACACATAGAATTTGTCTTAAGAAAATTTTTTAAAGTTACCATTATTATGATGTGATTATATTAGGATTATCCTTTTAAAGGATTAATCTAAATTTTAAGTTTAAATATAATTATGTTATTGTCTATTACAAAAGATTTTACTATATGAGTATCATGTTTCAAAAAGTATTAATAAATACTTTTAATAAATGTGATCCCACTAAAATGATAAACCGTTTTAAAACCATAAAACCCCTTAGTGGGACAAGATCAATATTTCACTAAAATTTGGGACACTTTAATGTTTCTACCATCACTTAAATATTCTGGTTTTTGATTATCCAAGTCATATCATATATGAATCTTGGATATTTGATTTAATAAAAATTTATCCAATCCATCATATGGATAAAATAAACTATATTTTTATAATAACCTAATCCTATTAGGGTCTCTAGGAAAATTGTAACCTAATGAAAATTCAAAGAACGCGAACCTAATCCTATTAGGGCCACCAATTACTTTCTTCCCTTATAAAAGATAATTTAGGGGCACCCATATTTGTTATGACCTGCCCGATTGGTTTATCAAGGTCTTAACAAGTGTTCACCTTGGAAGTAATCTAACACTTTTATTTTCAAGAGGATTTAATCTCACCATATTATCTCATGTTATTTTTTTTATGTATTCATGCTTATAATTATTTAGCTTGGTATCCTATTCCTTTAATCAAATCAACATGATTAAATTGTATTATTGTGTAACTCTTTACACAACTCAAATATTATACTACTGACTTAAATTAAAAGCTAACTATATTCATACATATCTAAAATCATCCTAAGAATAGGGCACATGAAACACTTTCATGTTATATATAAATAATAATTCGCTTATTAATCTAACTTCAAAACTTATCACAAGCCAAATTCTAGATAGAATAAAACTAAATCAATTATCATACCTAGAATGTAACTCCTTGTTTGAATGTATGATAATATTTAGAAGTAGTTTCAAAACCTTTAAAATAGATCACACATAAAAATTATATCTATGAATATAGTAAATAATTTCTTTAAATAAATGAATGATTAAATTATTTAAATATGAGATAAAAAAATTAGGAATAATTCATAAATTAAAAATAATTAAAAATATTTTATAAATTATCTAACATTATGGAAATTAAATAATTTTTAATATGAATATTTTATATTCATTTTGTAATATGAGAACTTACATATTATTAATTATATGGAATTTAATTTAAATATATGATATTATATTAAATATAAATATTTTATATTTAAATTATATTATATAAAAAATTTATGTAATCTAAATATCACATAAATATCATTTTTTAAATCTCTATCAAATCCTACATCAAAACACTTTTTGATGTGGTTTAAATAATTTATTAAATAAGGACCTTAGTTTCAACTATAAAAATTAAAAATTGTGAACACTTCATAATATTAATACAAACTCCTTTATATTTGGCCTTAGTTTGAAATTTATATAAATTGTATAAATTACCCTTACAAATTCTAAATAGAAACTTTATTTCAAAGTTATAATTCATGCCATATAAATTTGTAAAAGGGTACTTAAAAATAAACATTTAATTTTTATGGATATTTAATTAATAAATATTTCAAAAATAAATAATTAAATAATTATAAACATTTTATAATTAATTAATTTACAAAAAAATATAAATAAATAAATATCCCCAAAAAAATTCCTATAATTTATAAATTATACAAATCAATTCTTAATTGAATTATTGAAAATCATATTTTTATATACATATCATTTTCAATAATATATATTGACCCAGTGTAAGGAAAAACTCAATGCACTACGTGTGAATTATCATGTGCTACTTGACGTGGAAATAATCATGGTCTTTGATAATGGTTCTATATAAGAGTAAAATTGCGAGCCTTAAAGGCCTACATATGATTAATCTGTATAGTATTTGAGGTAGTGGTTATCACAAAAGTGGTATAGGGGTATGCGTAAAGAGAAACAGTAAATGAAAATCTGTGTAGGAATAATTACCACTAACTTTTATCTAATTAAGTTATATTATTATAAGGTGATAAAGCATAGACTTATCATATAGTTACCATGTAAGGATAACCCAAGCCATATATAAGAATAAATCAGTGCTCGTGTTAGAATAATCGAGCATACCAAGGGTTATGTGGGATGAGTGATCCAGAAGCTGTTGTGGCCAATAATAGGCGAACACATATTATATGTCGATGTAATATTAAACCCCTTTTCCAATGGATTGTTTAAGATTAACTTTAGTGATTGATCTCAGATTAAACTTGCAACACCTTATGATAGGTTTTTCATATGATTAATGTAAAATTTTATCATAGTATCATGAAATAAACCTAGCCACTACCGATCATATTTAATGACATGCATTGAATTGTAAATGAGTATTAGGTTCTCTATTTTCTCAAACAACATATGGTTTCTTCATTTTAATAATTATTTTGAGGTTTAAATTGAATGGAACTACTCTCACTACTGGAAATGCAGGATTTCCCAACGGTTTAGAACCGTTGGGTAAGGCTACAGAACCGTTGGTATATTTTATACGAACGGTTCTGCAAACCGTAGGGAAGTAAGTCATTGGGAAAAGTTTTTCCCAACGGTTTACAGTGAACCGTTGGGATAGGGTACTGAAAAATTACCATATCCCAATGGTTCTGGAAAACTGTTGGGAAATATTTTTCCCAACGGTTTACAATCGTTGGGATACAATGCACAAAATTATCATGTTTTTTCCAACAGTTTGGAAAACTGTTGGGAAAAACCCAACATATCCTCTTTCCCAACAGTTTAGAACCGTTGGAAAAAGTGTTTTACCAACAGTTCTATGAACCGTTGGTAAAACAAGACCTGGACATTCTATGCAAACAGTTTTGAACCGTTGGCATAGCCTCTACTGGGAAAATTGCACAGGATCTCTGCAATTTACCCAGTAGCTCTCCAATTTGACCATCAGCTCTCCAATTTTCCCACCAGGTCTCATTTTGTGGGTTCCCTCTCATTTTCAATCCAATTATTGTACCTAAAATAAACTAAAACATACATATACAATTATATTACCTGCAATAACCAACTAACACTTACATATAGGGAACAAATTCATACACATTTAACATATAATGGTGGAACTATACACATCCATAATTAAATTAGAATTCATAACATAATTATAAACATACATAATTCATTTAGAATTCAATTTAAAATTTAGATGACAATTATATGTGGAATCCGGAAGTCAATTCATAATTTGATCGGTTTTTTGTATACCATATATTTTTACTTGAAATAATGTCCATTTTAAACATAATACATACACCTGGAGAGATACCAGCCACACTGTGCCTCATATTGAGGCAAGGTTGACTCGTACACATCACATATGACCCATGGATCATTGTGCTAAGGTATCGACACAATCCGAATGCGTTTGGTCGGTTTTCCGTATGCCAATTGATGTTTTTCAATTAAAATGGCGTACTTTTGAAACAAAAGGGAGAAAATTTGAGTGGTTCTAGACACACCGCGCCTCGTATTGAGGCAGTGTTGACTCGTACACGTCACATATGACCCATGGATCGTTCTCCAAAAGTTTAAATGGAAACCGAATTCGTTTGGTTGGTTTTCCATATGTACTTAAATTGTTGTCCATTTTAAGCAAAAAAGAGCCACTTAGAGTGATTTCAGCGACATTGTGCCTCAGATTAAGGCAGGGTTTACTCGTACACGTCACATATGACCCATAGATTGTTATGATAAAGTATCGACACAATACGAATGCGATTGGTTGTTTTTCCGTATGCCAGTTGATGTTTTTCACTTCAAATGACGACCTTTTGAAACAAAAGAAAGACACTTTGAGTGGTGGCAGCCACACCACACCTTGGATTGAGGCAGGGTTGACTCGTACACATCACATATGACCCATGGATCGTTGTGCTAATGTATCGACACAATCCGAATGCGTTTGGTCGATTTTTCGTATGCCAGTTGATGTTTTTCAATTAAAATGACATACTTTTGAAACAAAAGGCAGATACTTTGACTGTTTCCAGCCACACTGCACCTCGTATTGTGGCGGTGTTGACTCTTACACGTCACTTATGACCCATGGATCGTTCTCCTAAAGTTTCAATGGAAAACGAATGTGTTTGGTCGGTTTTCCCTATATACTTAAATTGTTGTCCATTTTAAGAAAAAGACAGACACTTTGAGTGGTGGTGGCCACACCACGCCTCGGATTGAGGTGGGGTTGACTCGTACACATCACATATGACCAATGGATTGTTGTGCTAAAGTATCGACAGAATCCGAATGTTTTTGGTCGGTTTTCCGTATGCCAGTTGATGTATTTCACTTCAAATTATGTCCTTTTGAAACAGAAGATAGACACTTTGAGTGGTGGCAGCCACACTGCGCCTCGGATTGAGGTGGGGTTGACTCGTACACGTCACATATGACCCATGGATCTTTTTTCTAATGTATTGACACAATCCGAATGCGTTTGGTCGGTTTTCCGTATGCCATTTGATGTTTTTCAATTAAAATGACGTACTTTTGAAACAAAAGGCAGACACTTTGAGTGGTGCCGGCTACACTGCACCTCAGATTGAGGCGGCGTTGACTCGTACACATCACATATGACCCATGGATAGTTCTCCTAAAGTTTCAATTGAAACTGAATTCGTTTGGTCGGTTTTCCGTATGTACTTAAATTGTTTTCCATTTTAAACAAAAGAGAGTCACTTAGAGTGATTCCGGCCACACTATGACTCGGATTCTGGAAGGGTTGACTCGTACACGTCACATATAACCCATGGATCATTGTTCTATAGTATCGATACAATCCGAATGCGTTTGGTCAGTTTTCCGTATGTCAGTTGATGTTTTTCACTTCAAATGACGTCCTTTTGAAACAAAAGACAGACACTTTGAGTGGTGGCGGCCACACAGCACCTCGGATTGAGGCGGCGTTGACTCGTACACGTCACATATGACCCATGGATCGTTTTGATAATGTATCGACACAATCCTAATGTGTTTGGTCAGTTTTCCGTATGCGAGTTGATGTTTTTTAATTAAAATGACATACTTTTGAAACAAAAGGCAGACACTTTGAGTGGTGTCGGCCACATTGTGCCTCAGATTGTGGCAGTATTGACTCTTACACATCACATATGACCCATGGATCATTCTCCTAAAGTTTCAATGGAAAACTAATGCGTTTGGTCGGTTTTCCGTATGTACTTAAATTGTTATCCATTTTAAGCAAAAGACAGACACTTTGAGTGGTGGCGGCCACACCACGCCTCGTATTGAGGCGAGGTTGACTCTTAAACATCCCATATGACCCATGGATTGTTGTGCTAAAGTATCGACACAATCCGAATGCGTTTGGTCGGTTTTCCGTATGCCAGTTGATGTGTTTCACTTTAAATTATATCCTTTTGAAACAGAAGATAAACACTTTGAGTGGTGGAAGCCACACTGCACCTCGGATTGAGGCGGGGTTGACTCGTACACGTCACATATGACCCATGGATCGTTTTTCTAATGTATTGACACAATCCGAATGCGTTTGGTCGGTTTTCCGTATGCCAGTTGATGTTTTTCAATTAAAATGACATACTTTTGAAATAAAAGGCATACACTTTGAGTAGTGCCGGCCACACCGCGCCTCGGATTGAGGCGTCGCTGACTCGTACACGTCACATATGACCCATGGATTGTTCTCCTAAAGTTTCAATGGAAACCGAATGTGTTTGGTCAGTTTTCCGTATGTACTTATATTGTTGTCCATTTTAAGAAAAAGACAGACACTTTGAGTGGTGGCGGCCACACCGCGCCTCGGATTGAGGCGGGGTTGACTCTTACACGTCACATATGACCCATGGATCATTATCCTAACGTTTCAATGGAAATTTAATGCGTTTGGTTGGTTTTCTGTATGTACTTAAATTGTTGTCCATTTTAAGAAAAAGAGAGACACTTAGAGTGATTATGGCCACACCGTGCCTCAGATTCAGGCGGGGTTGACTCGTACACGTCACATAGGACCCATGGATCGTTTTTCTAAAGTATTGACACAATCCGAATGTGTTTGGTTGGTTTTCCGTATGTCAGTTGATGTTTTTCACTTCAAATGATGTCCTTTTGAAACAAAAGACAGACACTTTTAGTGGTGGTGGCCACACCGCACCTCGGATTGAGGCGGGGTTGACTCATAAACGGCACATATTACCCATGGATCGTTGTGCTAATGTATCGACACAATCCGAATGCGTTTGGTCGGTTTTCCGTATGCCAGTTGATGTTTTTCAATTAAAATGACATACTTTTGAAACAAAAGGCAGACACTTTGAGTGGTGTCGACCACACCACGCCTCGGATTGAGTCGGAATTGACTCGTACACGTCACATATGACCCATGGATCATTCTCCTAAAGTTTAAATGGAAACCAAATGCGTTTGGTCAGTTTTCCGTATGTACTTAAATTGTTGTCTATTTTAAGCAAAAGACAGACACTTTGAGTGGTAGCAGCCACACCATTCCTCGGATTGAGGATGGGTTGACTCTTACACGTCACATATGACCCATGGATCATTGTGCTAAAGTATCGACACAATCCTAATGCGTTTGGTCAGTTTTCCGTATGCTAGTTGATGTATTTCACTTCAAATTATGTCCTTTTGAAACAGATGATAGACACTTTGAGTGGTGGCGGCCACACTGCACCTCAGATTGAGGCGGGGTTGACTCGTACACGTCACATATGACCCATGGATCGTTGTAATAATGTATTGACACAATCCAAATGTGTTTGGTCAGTTTTTCGTATTCCAGTTGATGTTTTTCAATTAAAATGGCGTACTTTTGAAACAGAAGGCAGACACTTTGAGTGGTGCAGGCCACACCGCACCTCGGATTGAGGCGGTGTTGACTCGTACACGTCACATATGACCCATGGATAGTTCTCCTAAAGTTTCAATGGAAACCGAATGCTTTTGGTCAGTTCTCCATATGTACTTAAATTGTTTTCCATTTTAAGAAAAAGAGAGACACTTAGAGTGATTCCGGCCAAACCGTGCCTCAGATTCAGGCGGGGTTGACTCGTACACGTCACATATGACCCATGGATCGTTTTTCTAAAGTATCGATACAATCCGAATGTGTTTGGTCAGTTTTTCATATGCCAATTGATGTTTTTCACTTCAAATGACGTCCTTTTGAAACAAAAGACAGACACTTTGAGTGGTGGCGGCCACACCGCGCCTCAGATTGAGGCGGGATTGACTCGTACACATCACATATGACCCATGGATCATTGTGCTAATGTATCGTCACAATACGAATGTGTTTGGTCGGTTTTAAGTATGCCAGTTGATGTTTTTCAATTAAAATGACATCTTTTTGAAACAAAAGGCAGACACTTTGAGTGGTGGCGGCCACACCGCGCCTCGGATTGTGGTGGGGTTGACTCGTACATGTCACATATGACCCATGGATCGTTGTGCTAATGTATCGACACAATCTGAATGTGTTTGGTCAGTTTTCCATATGTACTTAAAATGTTGTCCATTTTATGAGAATCCTCTATGCGGGGGGTTTTTCGGGGTCCAAGGAAGTGGGTGGGGGGGCTGTCCGGGGGGCTGTCTGGGGGCTGTCCGGGGGGCTGTCCAGGGGGTTGTCTGGGGTCCAGGGAGGAGGGTGGGGGGGCTGTGAGGGAAGTTGTCCGGGGGGTGTTCTGGGGGTTTTTTGGGGTCCAAGGAGGAGGGTGGGGGGCTGTCTGGGGGGGCTGTCTGGGGGTTGTCCGGGGGCTGTTCGGGGGGATGTCAGGGGTCTAGGGAGGAGGTGGGGGGCTGTCCGGGGGGATGTTTGGGGGGCTGTCCGGGGGATGTCCGGGGCTGTTCGGGGGGTTTTCCGGGGTCCAAGGAAGAGGGTGGGGGGCTGTCTGGGGGGCTGTCTGGGGGATGTCCGGGGGGTTGTCCGGGGTCCTGGGAGGAGGGTGGGGCGGCTGTCCGGCGGGCTGTCTGGGGGGCTGTCCGGCGGGGTTGTCCGGGGTCCAGGGAGGTGGGTGGGGGTTGTCCAGGGTCTAGGAAGGAGGGGGGTTCCCAAACACACAAACACTAAAAGACAACAACATCCATAAAAACAGATAATATATAAAAATAACTCAACTCCAATACTATACTATGAGTCTAGATAAAACCAACAAATATAATAGATTAAATATCAAATCTTTGTAATATCAGTCAAAATTGTAATGGATCAACTTGTCCCACATCACAATCACCATCATCACCATCATAATCATCACCCTCGTCCTCGTCCACATCATCGTCCTCACCCTCTCCCTCCTCCTCCTCCTCGCCCTCCTCCTCGCCCTCTCCACCCACCTCGCCCTCCTCCTCTCCCTCCTCTTCCGCATCAAAATTCTCTCCATCATCATCGTCAATTTGTACATCATCCTGACCACCACAAGAACTGCCACCTGGTGCGCAGTATATAGAACGTATCGACGACATATACTCATCAAAAGCTGGGTTGGCCTCTGCTGGAAGTGTAGGACGTAAAACTTCAATAAATTTCATAAACGCACTGTTTGCCCTAGTAGACTGTTCTTCCGTCTATGTGGCCCTTTTCTTAGCCTTTTCTACCTGTGCCCTAACTTGTTGCAGCTCGGTGGCACTACAGCTCGTACCTGAGGAGGGCCAATACCTCGTTGGGGCTATCCTAGGTCGGCAGCATACTCTGCCAGAATGCTCTTCTCCCAACACCTGATGTAAGTGATCTGTTGGCCCAAAATTGTCTGGTTCTTGGGCATCGAGGGCCTCTAAAGCAGCTTGTTACAAATATAAATATATCATTAAGTTACAAAATATATATTAAAAAATAAATTCAACTTATTAAAACTTACAATCTGTTGCTGAGTCGCTTCGTTGACGGCACTTCCATCCTTTTTCCGTCTGCTCGAGCAAAACAGTTTTGCTCGAGGCACGCGTCCTTCAATATTTTGTATTTTCCTCTACAATGACATTGAAAACTAAGGTTATATGAAAACTTTAGAAAACTATTAAATAATTGAATAAACAAAAGAAAGTGTAAGTCGTAAAGAAAACTTATAAACAATTGTTATACCTACTACCTCTCATGATCAGGCTTCGTAGTGCATCCCAGTGTGTGGAGGTATTTATTTGCATCAATGTTCTTTTTATTTTTTCCAGATGATTCCTAAATAAAATCTGAAAATAAAATAGATAGTATTAATGAAAAACATGAAAGTTATTATTTAAATACCACAAATGTTATCAATACCTTAAACTAGGTACTCGTCCAATGAGTAATCATCTGACGATACTGCTCTATAGGACAATCATCCACCACTGGTACAGCCTCTAACTCAGTGCCAACTCTAGAAACCCAGCCAATATACAACTCATGCTTGTAGGCTCTCCAAATCTCACCTAAATCCTTTAGACGTTCCGATCGTGCACCCTCACCATCGGGAAAATTAAATCGAAGCTGAAATCAAAATATTAATTCATATAAATACAAAAATAATTCATGGCATTAAATAGAAGAGATTTTTTTACCCATATCTCTGCCCAAGCTCTATCCTTGACCTCATGTGGCAAATTTCTCCACAATAGCGGGCTGGCGGGAATGATGTCGGAGTATTTGGATAGCATCGCCAAAAAACTCCGACATTGCTGCCCTGTTTTCTCCACCATTTGGTTTTCTTCAATGATTTTAGCTACAAATCTCTTCTATTGACCCATTTAGATATGTTGCTTGAATAGTCATCAGGAACTCTAATAGTCTCTAATACTTCCAAAAATTGTTTTTTTCTGCAGGTGTCATCACATAAGAAGCACATGGAAGTTTCCATTTATTTTCACTGATACGCACAGGATGCAATTCTGGTCTGATGCCCTAATCCACCAAGTCATGCCGAGATCGTAAATCATCTTTTGTCTTCCCCTTGACATTTAGAAGAACCAAAAGCAACATTTCGCATATATTCTTTTCAATATGCATTATGTCAAAGAAATGATGTAACAAATTGGTTGACCAATAAGGCAAATCAAAAAAGATACTCTTCTTCCTCCAATTATAACAGGTTTCAGTGGAAACATTCTTTCTCTTTCCAGATTTCATTTGAACCTTCTCGAATGAAAAACTGAAATCTTTCAATTCATTAGGCACGTTAGTTCCAGACATATGCTGAGGTGGATCATTGGTCTCTATGGTATTATTAAATATTCGACGACTCATTCTATATGGATGATCCTTTGGCAAGAATCGTCGATGTCCCATAAAACTGAAACAACAGTGATGTTTCAGTCTTATAGATCGTGTATTCTTCATACAAACTGGACATGACAGTTTTCCCTTTGTGCTCCGTCCAGACATCATTGCAGAAGCTGAAAAATCATTGATCGTCCACATAAGCACAACACGCATCTGAAATATGTCTTTCGAACATGCATCGTATGTGCGCACACCCAAATCCCAAAGAAGTTTCAACTATTTTATTAAAGGTTGCATGTATACATCAATATCAATGTCAGGATCAGAAGGACCAGATATGAGTATACTCGGGAAAGTGAAAGGTTTTTTCATACACAACCATGGGGGAAGATTATAAATGTGTATAAAAACTAGCCATGTGTTGTGCGAAGTAAGCATCTGCCCAAACGGATTAAAACCGTCGCATGAAAGACCCAGCCTCACATTACGCACATCAGCTGCAAAATCAGGATGTCGAGCATCAAATCTCTGACATGAAAATCCATCTGCAGGATGAACCAACTCATCATTAGTCTTCTTTCTCTCAGTATCATGCCATCTCATTTTTATTGATATGTCATCAGACATAAAAAGATTCTGAAGTCTGGGGATCAATGGAAAGTGCCACATTACTTTTTGTGGAATGCGGGATGGTGTTCTATCAGATTTTGACTTCCAGTGGGATGTGCCACATTTTATACAATCATTTCGTTCAGCGGTTTCCTCCCAGAATAAACTGCAATCTTTCGGGCAAGCATGAATTTTGTTTCTTGAAAATCCAAGTTCCTCAACTAACTTCCATGCCATATAGTGGTTTGAGGGAATATCTACATCATCTGGAAGTAAATCCTTCAAGAGGGTAAGAATGTAATCGATTGCTGTATTAGAAATTTCATACATATTTTTCCCATGAAACAATCGGATTAAAAATTCCAGCTTTTTCATTTTATCGCATTGTCGATATACTGGAGTCGTGGCAGCATCATTCAATTTTTTCACCATATCAATATCATCATTTTCACTAGATGAATCAGTTGTCCCCATATCAAAGTCTTCTTGAGTCGAAATCCTTTATTTTTCATGATGACGAATAAACGGAAACTGATCATCTAACAAATTATCCATTCCAGTCCTTTCATTTTGATCATCACCAATTTGAGATTTCATTTTCTCCCCATTGTGATACCACACAAAGTAGTTATCTTGAAAACCATTTTTGGTTATGTGGTAGCTGACTTCTTCACGGCTCAACCAAGGTCTACCCACACAATTGGAACATGGGAAGTGTATGCGACCACTATCTGAAGCATTGTGAAATGCAAAATCTATAAATCTCTCCAAATTGTTTTTAAAATCGATTGAGATCCGATCAGTTTCATACATCCAACTTCTGTCCATTCTGTAAAAAGAATTTATATAAGTCATTTTGTCATAAACAATTCAATAGGATTGGACTTTAATAGAAAATATATTTAAGTAAACGATAAAGGGAGGAGTTTCTAGTTGATGTAGTGAACTATTAAAACAATGTAAGGATATACTAATTAATTCATTTATGTGTGCCTAGATTTGAGGTGAGATGTGTTTTGTAATTTTTTCATTTATAACATACCAAGAAGACACCATAGACCTGATAAAACATTGTTCAAGATATTATAAAGTGAAGGATTTTCATGAAAGATGCAGAATGTGTAAAGAGAGTTTTTTAAATAATTTATTGATTCTAAAAAATGGAAATATTGTGAAAAGTTAGTACATTTCATAACACCCAAACTAAATTCCACAGAAAGTACCATATAACACCACTAAAAAAAAGGAAAACCACCTACCCCACTACCCCAACCATGTCAATTACCTCAATGAGGTCTTCTATGTATATATTTGGGAAGAGGTTGAAGGAGTCTAACCTGGATGGGGGAGTTGCAGCCAATCAGATGGACGACCTCAGGTTAGGGTTAACCTGCGTGGGGGCTTCTGGAAATTAGGGGAAATACAGAGTTATTTGCTTCTGTGTAATCAGGGGCGGGTTTTCCACGGGGGTGGCAGGGTTGTCCAGGGAGTACGGGGTGTCCAGGGGGTGGGAGGGCTATCCACAAGGGTGGCGGGGCTGTCTAGGGGGGAGGGGGTGTCCAGTGGGTGGGCGGGCTATCCACGGGGGTGGGGGGCTTTCCAGGGGGTACAAGGTGTCCAGGGGGTGGGGGTGTCCGGGGGGTGGGGGGGAGTGTCCAGGGGGTGGGCGGGCTGTCCACGGGGTTGGGGGGCTGTTCTGGGAGTAGGGGGAGTCCAGGGGTGGGCAGGCTTTCCACAGGGGTGGCGGGGTTGTCCAGAGGGTACAAGGTGTCCAGGGGGGTGGGCGGACTATCCACAAGGGTGGTAGGGATGTCCAGGGGGTAGGGGGTGTCCAGGGGGGTGGGCGAGCTGTCCACAGGGGTGTGACTGAGAGCTATGAGATTTAATTGGGTTGTCATTCATGTTGTGAAAAAAAAAAGATGGGTTTTAAGGATTAGAATAGTATTTTTTAGTGAAAATCCAATTTGGTAGGATTAGTGACTTGATAACATGATGGTATCAAGTTTGCAATTGGGAAAATGTTGGGGAATTGGATTCTAAAAGGCTACCACAACCTTCCAAGGATATATTATTTCTAGAAAAATGTGTTGTGGGAGAAAGAATTCATCCTATATAGTTGATGTCACTTTTAGATCATGTGATGCCTTACTCATCAAGATGACTAGACAAGAACCAAAACCAAAGAGGCCTCAAAACTATCCAAATCTCTAGAAGTGATGAATTCTCCGTGCTTATTGGTGAACTATGGAAGTGATGACTTCCCACCTGCACAGCCCCCCCTCCCCACCTCACCCCCAACAGACTCCCCCTACACAACCCCCCTCCCATCCACTGACTGCACAACCCCCCCCCCCCACCTGCACCCCCACTTGCACAACCCCCCTCCCCCACCCCCACCTGCACAACCCCCTCCCATCCACCCACTGCACACCCCCCACCTCACCCCCCAACATACTCCCACATGCCCAGCCCACCCCCAACCGACACACTCTCCTCCCCCACCCACTTGCACAGCCACCCACCACCTACACCCCCCCCCCCCCACTTGCACAACCCCCCCTCCCCCCACCCCCACCTGCACAGCCCCCCTCCCCCCACCACTACCTATACACCCCACCCCCCACCTCACCCCCAACAGACTCCCACCTACCCAGCCCACCCCCCCCAACCTACACACTCCCCTCCCCCCACCTACTTGCACAGCACCCCCCTCCACTTTTACCCTCCACTTGAACAACCCCCCCCTCCCCCACTCCCACCTGCACAAACCACCCCCCACCCCCCACCTGTACAACCCCCACCTCACCCCCCCCCCAAGACTCTGACCTACCCAGCCCACCCCCCCCCCCCAACTTGCACACTCCCCTCCCCTCCCCACCCACTTTCCCAACAACCCCCCTCCACTTGCACCCCCCACCTGCACAACCCCCCCCCTCCCCCCACCCCCACCTGCACAACCCACCCCACCCCCCACATGTACAACCCCCCCACCTCAACACCCCACCAGCACACCCCCCTCCCCCCACCTAAACACCCCACCAGCACACCCCCTCCCCCCCACCTACTGCACCCCCCAGAACCTCCCACCAGAACAAAAACAGAAAACAAAAACAGAACAAAAAATTGATTCACACATGACACCAGAACAAAAACAGAAAACAAATAACAAATCCAATTGAAATTGTGGGGTATAACCCTACTACACAGACCTTAGGTTTAAGCCAAATCAAAATAGAAAAGTAAAAAATTAGATGCAAAACATTAAACATAACGTACTACTTATAAATTTGAAGTGTAGAACAAAACAACCTTGTGATTGACTATGGATCTGGTGGAATGGTTTTCTAAGCGAGAGCAATCTTAGCTCTCAATTTCAGCAGCAGCCGCGAGCATGGATGGGATCTCGGGGCTGTTGGGATTTTAGGGGAAAACTTTCCCAACGGTTTGTTAAAACTATTGGGAAAGGTGAGCTTTACCAATGGTTTACACAAACCGTTGGTAAAGCCTTGGTCTTTACCAACGGTAAAAACCGTTGGTAAAGTGGGGAGAAATTTAAATTTCCCAACGGTTTATTCAAACCATTGGGAAATACTTATTTTATACCCCTATGCCAATGGTTCAACAGAACCATTGGCAAACAAGCATTGGGAAAACCCAACTTCCCAGTAGTGTTTGATACCATTTCTAGGTTTCTTGGCTTAGTTGAATAAATAATATAATTAATTAAAGAAATAAAGGACCATAAAACCAGGAACAACCATTCAAAATTATAGAAACCATTCATAAACTACAAAATCATGATAACAACATACCTTACACCATTGATCATAGTAGAAAGAATCCTTATCAATATTCCCATTGTAAATAACTTAGATGCATCTTAAATACCTCTATCCTTCATTGTGTATCCATAGGCTAAACCAAATCATCCATCAAATGGATAGGTTCCCTATCTCTCACAATATATTCTAGTATCACATGTTTTAATGAGAGGATAATGAGAGAGCTTATAGAGAGAATCTAAAGTATGCATAAACCCTTTCCATGGCCTTTAGAATATTTATAAAGGCCACCGTGATACTCCCTAATATGCCATGAATTTTATCATGCAATACATATACTACCAAATATTTTAATTTTTTCAACGGTGACATGTTTGTTGGTAAAAGTTCATTTTCTGTTGGTAAAATTTTTTACCAACATATATGTCTTTGTCACTAAATTGTTGGTAAAAACTCTGTCACTGAATGTTTTTGTGACAAATAAAATGGTTTTGTTGTAATTATAATTATAAAAACAAATAACATATATATTGGTTAAATTTTTTATCAATAGGTTATGGAGACAAATTTATCTATTGGCAATAATATTACCAATATATAATATATATTTGTTTATAAATTACATTTGAATAAAAATTATAAATTTTTATTGTAAGTAAATTTTTAAATTATATTTATTATTTTATTATATATAATATATAAAATATGATTTTAACACATGTTCAAACTTAAAAAAACTGATTATATTAATAATGAAATATTTTATACAAAATGTTGGATCCCTCAATATTAACAAGGAAATATTTTATACAAAATGCTAGATCCACTAATCCCACACCCCCCCCATGTTTGAACCACCAATAGGGTCCACCCCACCTCCAGGAGACCCATCCAAGCTAGAAAACCCATCAATGCCATCTAGTTTGCTCCAGATCCATCACCCCAACCATGCCAGTGACCCATCCATGTCATCTCATCAGCTCTAGATCAAGCACCCCAACCATATCAGTGCCCTATCCATCCCATCTAGTCACTTCTATCTCATGTGACTAGCTCCAGATAAAATAAATTTTAAATTTGACTAGAAATGTATGAGGTTTTGATATAGTCTCATGCACATCTTGATCTGCCACCATGATGGAAGGCCCAATCTGCATTCCATACTCCTCTAGAATCCATCCATGGTCTTCCAACATCAATCTAATTTAGTAAAAATTCTACAGAAAAGCAGTACTTCTCCAACTTATAATAAAAACAACAAAGAAAAAAAATAGATTCTCAAGTAGTAATTCAAGATGTAAATTCGAAACAGAAACTCAACCTGTTAAAAAAAAATAGAAACCCAAGCTACATATCATACTCCTATAGTATCCATCCATGATATTCCAACATTAGTAGTCCCTACAAGGATTCATGTGAAAAATATATTGTTCTCATGCTCCCAGAAACATTACATTCACAATTTCCAACTGTATACATCAATATACCAATGGGATATCAGTATTCAATCAAAATCCAATTTCACTTAATTTAAATTGTTGGCGCTTATGTGAAAGAAGAATTACATTTTAGTAAGTGTTGCAATACCAGCAAGTGATATTGACTCTTCCAAGAGAGGAACAATCTTTACAATGTTAATTATTTTTGAAAAAGAAAAATATATTAAAAATAGGGTGACAAATAACAAAAATAGGCTAGACTTGAAGAATAAAATGCTAAACAAGCTAAGTGCAGTGAACTAGAGCTTGAAACTTTCTAGTTCTGTGACACCATAACAATGTGATATAATCACTGAAAACCCCCAAAAAGAAGAACATATTGGACCTACAATATCTTCCTTCCATCCTTATCATCACAAGACTATCAAACACTCCTCCATAATCTATCTACACATCTTTATATCAGTAATAAATTACAATAACATCAAGATAAATAGTTACAAAAATACAATCAACATTCTAGAAAACTCCCCTCACAAATTTCTTAATAGATCAAAACTGAGACCACAAACATCCAAGATGATAATATAGTACTCAAAATCAAGCATCATTAAGATTATTCAATCAAAGAAACAACATAAAATAAATTTGAATCCTAGATACCATGTTGACTTTACCTGGGAAATTAAAAGAAGGTAAAAGACTACAAGACCATGATAAGAATGGGTTCAATGGTGCATCCAAATGAAATATTGACCTGGAAAAACACTCCCTTCAACTAGAGACCCAAAGAATAGACAAATTCAATATCTATGTTAGGATTCCCTATTGAAGTGATGATCAAACACCAACAACCCTGAGGCAAAATATATTACTCTTCCTTTATTTTCCCCTGTCATCACAGGGATTCATAAGCCAAGCCACTTGTTTTTACAGTGCACCGCAGCAATGAACCCAGCATTAATGAACACTCTAAATAAAACTCATACCTCTAACACCACCAACCCTTGAATAATGTTGTGAATCTGGTATTGGAGACCTGACATGAACACTATAGCACGCCACTAAAAACAATCCATGAAATCCAAAGTACACCTGAAACCCCTTGAAATGAACCATCAATGCAGAAATAGAACAAGAAAATAAATTCAAACAAAACCCATCACAAACCATAAAAAACACATATAATGGGTGAGTAATTGGTGATTTATCGAAGGGAATACCCTCTATTGTTCGCAACAATCGGTAAATGAAAAGGGAGACTGTAAACAACCAATTTGTCTCCAAACTACCAGTCTCACGATAAAATATCACAAGGTATGTGATCAAATCTTCAACCTAGAGATGATGAGTGACCATGAAGAACACAAAAAATAAATGTGAACCAAAAAACATGAAGAATAATCTATAATAAACTAGCTAAACAAAAAAATAATAAATAAAAGAGTTAACCTAACCAAACATCATTAATTTGTTCAAGTCATCACTCAATGACCAAGAGATAATGATTATAGAAATGATTCGATAAATCATAAAAATATGGAATATATTAATTATTTATTAAGATCATTTTCAAATTCATAAAATAAATAATCACTAAACAAATTCGATAACATATTCCATTCCATAGAAGATGAAAGATAACTAGTGAATACTAGACCAAAATTATAATTTTTTTCGTAAAAAATTGCAAAAACATTCAAGATAGATTCATAATTTCAAAACCAAAATTGAACATATAATTTTTAATTCATGAAAATATTCACAATAATATCAAAAGAGTTATCATTCAATACAAAAAATGAAATTATCTATACAATGTTGTAGTGGTCAAAACAAAATAGTTTGTAGAATAAAATAGAATCAACATTATCACAATTCCAATTCTAAAACACTAACCAAAGCATAACCAGTTTAAGGAAAATGAAACAACAGAGAAGATAATAAGTTGATAACCAAGAAAACTATCAAAGATAGAGCTCTTGAAAAATCAGAGGCACGCAGTAAACCCAATATTGAGATATCAATATATACGCCCACCTTATACTGACTCAATCACACAAATATCAACATATACACCCACATATGTTTTTTGATATTGAATGATCTAGTATCCAAAATGTAATAAAAGCCTAAGAAAATGGTAATTGAACTAGAAAAGATCACAAGTTTGATAGAAAACTTCACTATTAAGTATTCAGAACATCCAAATTTTGAGTAGGGAAGTAAATAGATATAGTGATACTCTCAAGATACTTGATTTTAGTAAACATGAAAGATTTGAGGATCAATTTTTATTGATCTTGAGCTTGATCTACTCAATAAATTCATCATATTGAACTTAAATAATTGAGCAAGCACTACCACAAAACTGGGCAAGGCAGGCACCTGCCTTTATCAGTGCTAACAGAAAAGCGTTGATAAAGGGGTTGGCCTTTATCAGCGCTAAAAAAAGCGTTGATAAATGCACCCTTTATCAGAATTTTTTTTGGCACTGATAAAGTGTGCATTTATCGGTGCTTTAAATATCCCTTTATCAGCGCTTTTCTTAGCACTGATAAAGGTTACATTTATCAATGCTTATATTAGCACTGATAATATTTATTGTATACATTAAATAAAAAACACATGTTATAACTATATATATATATATAATTAAATAATTATAATATTAATAATAAATATATTTATTAGATTTATAAGATTTATTAGATTTATTAATTCATTATATTTATTAGATTTATTAATTCATTATATTTAATATATATATTTATTATATTTGTTTATATTTAATGTATTTGTTTTATTTATAAATATATAATACGTTTTAATATATATGTATAGTTAAAATTATTGAATATATGTGTGTTTTCCAATGAATTGGGGGTCAATGAATATATACTTGCGTATATATATGTGTGTGCATGAATAATGTTCATTTATAGATTATAATTACATATCATATTGATGTGTTATTGATTTATAATTCATTATGTTACCCATATAATATATATGTTATAAAAAATGTACACTTATAATTAAAATTAAATTATATTTAAAAAATAAATATATATTTTATTATATTTTCAATGATATATATATATATATAAATATACCTTTCAAATAATTTTATAAGTATAAATAGAGATATAATTTTTTAGAGTTATAACTATTAATAAATATATATATATATATATATTTATCATAAATATCATTTTAAATAAATATATAATAATATAAAGAAATTATTAAATTTATACATTTATCAATGCTTTTATTAGCACTGATAAACTATGTCTTTATCAGCGCTACAAAAGTGCTGATAAAGAGTGTCTTTGTCAGTGCTAAAGTGAAAAGCACTGACAAAGTAACCCCTTATTAGCAGTACAAAAGTGCTGATAAAGTCCATCCTTTATCAGCGCTTTTCATTTTAGCGCTGATAAAGACCCCCTTTATCAGCACTTTTACTAGCACTGATAAAGGTCCACACGGGATTTACAAAATCCATCGGGTCCTCCTCCTCCTCCCCGCACCCTGTCAAGCATTCACGTAAGCCCTACCCTGTGCCACTGCCTCCTCTCTACCGCTGCCTCCTCTCCACCACGGTCGCCGACTCCTTCTCCTCCTCCTCTGTTGTGGTCGTCACCTCCGACTCCTCCTTCGGCACCTACTTCTCCTCCTCCTACTCCATTGTGGCTCCTCCTCCTCCTCCTCTTGTGTCGCGGCCTCCTCTCTGCTGCTGCTCCTCCTCCTCCTCCACCTCCACTACGGCCTCCTCCTCCTCTTCCTCCACTGGTGCCTCCTCCTCCTCCTCCTCCTCCTCCTCCTCTTCCTACTCTGCTCCCTCCTCTCCACCACGGCTCCTCCTGCTCCTCTCCACCACGGCCTCCTCCTCCTCCTCCACTGGCACCTCCTCCTCCTCCCCCCCCCCATCCTCCTGCTCCTCCTCCTCTGCCTACTCCACTGCCTCCGCTGCCTTCCACTGTCTCTAAGCTGCCTCTACTGCCTCCGCTGCCTCTGCGCTACCACCGCGTTGCCTCTGCGCTGCCTCTGTGCTTCCTCTACGCTGCCTCTGCGCTGCCTCCGCACTGCCTCTACACTGCCTCCGTGCTACCTTTTTTGCCTCTGCTATCGACGCCTCCTCCACCTCCGCCACTAGTTCCTCCTTTTTAAGGTGAGTAAAATTGAATTTTTATAAATTAATTATCTTTGCATTTATTTTCAATATTGAGGTTAATTATGATTTGGCATGATTCTTGTGTGTGTTGCTTGTGTGTGTGACACTTGTATATGTGGTTGGTTACTTGTTTGATCTTGATTATCTCTCCCCACTTACGGTGGGTCTCACCATCACATCACATAAAAAAACAATTTGAGGAGGGAATATTTATATACAACCTCTCATAAAACTACTCCAAACCAATACTAAGTGATCCACATTTCTATATCTCACATCATATTATCATACAAAAAATGATCTAAGGAGGGAATCACAATATCCAACCTCTATCACAAGTCAAAATGCACCATCAATAGGTAGATCCCATAGAAGTCACACACCAATACCCTTTGACCAATGCCTTCTCACTAAAAGTAGGTTCCTACCAACACCTTATCACTTAAATAAAGGCCATCCATCTTATCTCATGCCACAAAACATATAAATAGTAATCTAAGGAGGGTATCTAGATATCCAACCTCTCATACTAGATAAACCAAATCATCAATAGGTGGTCACCATGGATGATCATACTTAAACTAGCTGAAAATCATATGATGTCCCAATATCTTAGTCGTTCTGACCATAAATGATAAAAGTCACCCTCCATTTAGCCTTGCATAATAATCTCCTTAAACCATCTTGGTTATACATGAAAATTATTCCCAACCTATCAACATTCTAATTCTGCCTATAAGGAAATCTAATGGGTTCTACAAACCTAACCCATCTCTACTCACTGATACCAACACGCACTCATATCTACATGGTAATGTCACAACCCACATGCTATACTTGATCTAGGCCTCGATAGTCTAGTCTATATCATCTTCTAATTACCACATTAAAACTCATTAAAACTAAATAATGACCATCCTAAGAAACTCACACTAAGAGCCTTGGATACCCTATGCTAAGTCATCCAGACTATTTTCATGACCCTCACTTAGGTTCTATATCATATCTCCCCTTGGAGATCTCTTAATCCAATTATAAGGAGGAAATCCTCTATGTCACACTTCACCAATCCCTATATGGAATATCTTACTCATCACACACACCATGATTCTTATATATCCTTAAGAGGGTGTTCCTTATCATATGTTAGATATAAAATTATATGATCCATCTTCTTTAGGCCTAAGACTTGAATACCTACACAAATAGCCTTATAAAACCTAACTAGGCTATAAAAATCTCATACCAAACCTGATCCTCTCATAAACTCAACTACTCCATGGAGACATAATCTATGGATGATCAAAAAATCACAAACATTCAATAAAACCCTCACTCTATATCTTGGTGGATCAAAAACACCCTATTTATTTACCTCGGTTTCTCTTGATTTCTATCCCTTTCACTGGAACACATATACTCATGCATGAATGCACAATCATGCATAAATTGGAACATGGTTTTGTATTATAGGGTCCACCTACCTCAAAAAAATGGAGTAACCCCCTCACTAAGATCAACACATCCTCAACCAAGACTATACATGCCTTATATAATCGTGTACCAATGATTGAGACCCAATATCAAGGCACAATTCCCAAATAATTAATTATAGAAACTTATAATTAATTATTCACCTTAATATAATTAGGAATAATCTTTCAAAAACTCACTGGGAAACAAAAAACCACCTAAACCACACAAAACATGGTGCATTCATCATACGAGGATAACCTATAGTCATTTGTGATGTGTACGAATCAATCGCATCTCAATCCAACACACGGTGTGACCGGTATGGTTAAAAGTGTATGATATCAGTTTTAAATTGACATTAACTTTAGAAAACAACACTACTGACATACAGAATACCAAGAAAAAACATTTGTATTGTTTTGATATTTTAGAAAAACTATACATGAGTCATTTGTGACATGTACGAATTGACCGCACCTCAATCCGATGCACGGTGTGACCGGTATGGCTAAAAGTGTCTAATATCAGTTCAAATTGACATTAACTTTAGAAAACAACACTACTGACATATGGAATACTGAGAAAACATGTTCGTATTGTTTTGATACTATAGTACAATGATCCATGAGTCATTTTTGATGCGTACGAATTGACTGCACCTCAATCCGACACACGAGGTGACTGATATAGCTAAAAGTTTCTGATATCAGTTTGAAATTGACATAAACTATAGAAAACAACACTACTGACATACGGAAAAATGATCAAATGCATTTGGATTGTTTTGATACTGTATTAGAACAATCCATGAGTCATTTGTGACATGTACGAATTGACCACACCACAATGCGACACACAGTCTGACCGGTATCGCTAAAAGTTTCTGATATCAGTTTCAAATTGACATTAACTTTAGAAAACAACACTACTGACATACAGAATACAGAGAAAACACATTCAAATTGTTTTGATATTTTAGGAAAACGATCCATGAGTCATTTTTGACGTGTAAAAATTGACCTCACCTCAATCTGATGCATGGTGTGACCGGTATAGCTAAAAGTGTCTGATATCAGTTTCAAATTGACATAAACTTTAGAAAACAACACAAGTAACATATAGAAAACTGAGAAAAGACATTCGGATTGTTTTGATACTTTATTACAATGATACATGAGTTATTTTTGATGTGTAAGAATCAAAATCACCTCAATCTGACGCATGGTGTGACCGTTATGGCTAAAAGTGTCTGATATTAGTTTCAAATTGACATTAACTTTAGAAAAAAACACAAGTAACATACGGAAAACCAAGAAAATGAATTTATATTGTTTTGATACTTTAGGAAAATTATCCATGAGTCATTTTTGATGTGTAATAATCAACCATACCTCAATATGACACACGGTGTGACCTGTATGGATAAAAGTGTCTGATATCAATTTGAAATTGACATAAACTTTAGAAAACAACACTACTGGCATACGGAAAACTGAGAAAATGCATTCGGATTGTTTTTATACTTTAGTAAAATGATACATGAGTCATTATTGATGTGTAATAATCTACCTCACCTCAATCCAACACACGGTGTGACCGGTATGGCTAAAAGTGTCTGATATCAGTTTCAAATTGACAAAAAAATTAGAAAACATCACTACTAACATAGGGAATAACAATAAAACGTGTTCGGATTGTTTTGATACTTTAGGAAAATGATCCATGAGTAATTTTTGACAGGTAAGAATTGAATTCACCTCAATCCGATGCACGGTGTTACCGGTATGGCTAAAAGTGTCTGATATCAGTTTGAAATTGACATAAACTTTAGAAAACAACACTTCTAACATAAGGAAAACTAAGAAAAAACGTTCGGATTGTTTTTATAATTTAGGAAAATGATCTATAAGTCATTTGTGATGTGTATTAATCAACCTCACCTCAATCAGATACATGGTGTGACCGGTATGGATAAAAGTGTCTGATATCAGTTTTAAATTGACATTAACTTTAGAAAACAATACTACTGACATACGAAATACTGAGAAAATGCATTTGGATTGTTTTAATATTTTATGAAAACGATCCATGAGTCATTTTTGACGTGTAAGAATTGACCGTACCTCAATCAGATGCACGGTGTGATCGGTATGGCTAAAAGTGTCTGATATTAGTTTCAAATTGACATAAACTTTAGAAAACAACACAAGTAACCTATGGAAAACTGAGAAACTGCATTTGGATTGTTTTGATACTTTATGAAAACGATCCATGAGTCATTTTTTACATGTAAAAATTGACCTCACCTCGATTTGACGCACGGTGTGACCATTATGGCTAAAAGTGTCTGATATCAGTTTCAAATTGACATTAACTTTAGAAAACAACATAAGTAACATACGGAAAACTAAGCAAACGTGTTCAGATTGTTTTGATACTTTAGGAAAATGATCCATGAGTCATTTGTGACATGTACGAATCAAAATCATCTCAATTTGATACACTTTGTGATCGGTATGGATAAAAGTGTCTAATATCAGTTTCAAATTGACATAAACTTTAGAAAACAACACAAGTAACATACGACAAACCAAGAAAACGCGTTCTGGTTGTTTTGATACTTTAGTAAAACGATCCATGAGTTATTTGTGACGTGTATGAATCAACTTCACCTCAATCCGAAGCACGATGTGACCGGTAAATCTTTTCATTAGATAAATAATCAGTATTTATTAAATGAGATAAATCATCCAAAAACATATTGATTTTACATTATTCCCTTTTATTGTTATCAGAATGAAAACATTTGAGTTTATCATTTTCATGTTTTAGTTTCACATTTCCATATTAATTTATTCTTTCATATTAATGTTTTAATTTATTTCATTAGTGTATTACTAACATAATATTTGTTTTCTTATATAGGTGAATTTTTTTACTTGATTTCGGATGCTTTGTTTGGAAAAAAAAACCATGGACAATAATTTTTGAGAGCTGATCACGAATATAAAAGGATGAAAGATTAATGTTTATAACTGTTTTTGGATAATTGTAATTGTAACTATGTAAAAAATTGTTTGAAATGTATATAGCAGTGTGTTTTTTATTCATGATGTTAAGTAAATGTATATATCATTGTTTGTAAAAATATTGTGTGTGGGTGCTATTTTGTGTAGGTGTGTAGGTGATGGTTCGCTCAGGTATTCTGGTTTGTGCAGGTGTGCAGGTGTACAGGTTCTAGATGTGCAGGTGCAGGGGAAGGTGCCTTTATCAGCGCTTTTCGGAGCGCTGATAAAGGGAACCCCCCTTTATCTACACCGGCATTAACAGCACTTTTCTAGCGTTGTTAATGCCAGTTTTTAGCGCTGATAAAAGTCCAAGTTGTAGTCATGAATTTAAGAACATAATGGATGAGTTGATATTTTAAGATATAAATTAATGTTAATACATATTTATTTTTTTAAATAATTATAAATTCACTATATAATTATTGACTTGTATTTCCAATTTTGAATATGTGTTTATATATTATTTACAGAATCAGGCTTCATCAAGTGAGCTCGACTAAATCGGTTTAAATTTTGAGTAGAGTTCAATCTTAAAAGTCATTATTCAATATGGTTTTAGATGCGAGTCAAGAATGGGATGAAGTAGTTTCATCTATTTACATGACTCGAATCAATTTGATTACAGCCCCTAACAGGGAACTTGAAATCAATTTTTATATCAACATATACACCAACCTTATACTAATTAACTACATAAAAACAGACATGTTTATATGTTATTTATTTATAATTAAATTAATAATGCCATTATAGCCTTTGGAATGAGAAATTCTTCAAGTTAATCCATCTAATAGAAAATATATAAGGCTAAATAGAGATAAATATACATCGTTTTCCCATTTATGTAACCAAAAATGAAGAACAAAGTGATGTAGGGTTACCTTTGGTTGAGATAAATTTAGTAACTTGATCTTGGTGAAGTGGTTTGATGAACCAAAATCCACCACATATGATTTTGGGTAAGAAGAGCACCCACAAAACCTAAAACCATTAACAAAATACCATATAGAATATAAGTTTTCTGAATGATTTTTCAAAAATCAAAAAAAAAGCTATAAATAATTACCACAACTATTTTTCTTAAAAAACCAGATTTAAAAATATATAAAAAAATTAGAAGCAAACCAACTATTGGATTTTTTTATTACAAAAAATCTAGAGCACGCCCAAAAAGTTAAAGCCAATTCCATGATATGAGGACTACAATTTCCCTATAAAATATAAAAATTGATTAAAAAAGATTTTTTTATGAGTGAGAATGAGTGTTACCCTCCAAGTAAGTCAATTTGAACACATATGTAGTGAAAGAAATTTATCCTCTAGTTTTCTCCTCAGAAATGTTCCCATCAATGACACAAAAAAAATCAAGTTGAGTAGAAATAGAATAGTGAGAAAGAGTGAAACATTACTCAACAATTAATAAAAATTCATAAGTGTAAATTAACAAAAAAGATATTGCAGGTTGAGTATAAACTGATATTGTTTCTAAGTGAGAATTAGTATAGAATTGCTCAACAATTAATAAAAATTCATAATTTAATATTAACAAATAAGATAACATTCAAATAACACATTTTATAATTCATTTTAAATACAAAAATAAAGTACGATTCATTAACATAAAGCACCACTGGTTTATAATCACATAAAAATATCCTGATGATGTTAAAAATATAAATGAAATTTAATATATATAACAACAATTATGCATATTTCACCAAATTAAATCTATAAACATATGGAAAACATTGTAAAGACTCAAAGAATTATAAACTCTCAATATTAAATTCAATATTACACCAAATTATTAATGTAATAAAATGAATATAATGAATTTACTTATCACACTGAAAGGGAATCATACATAAATCAATAAAAAACACAATATTGAGGCATTCCCCACACTAAATGAAAAAATTAATTATAACCAAATACAAAATGGACAAACATTATTCACAAAATTGATAATGAATCCTTGTCTAATAAGATGATTTAGGGCCCATTCATATATAAAACATTCAATCTCCACCTATTAAAGGTGTAAAATTACTATGTTGATTGTATTTTTTACTATAATGTATAGAATGAAAGCATTTTAGTTCAATTAAAATGGAATTTTTACCTAGAATGAGTCTTACAAAGGAGTATGGTAAAATTTAGATTTCAATAAAGTACCCATTCATCATCATGGGACCTTCAAACCTATTAAAAATCAAAGATAGTGTGAAATAAGTAATTCTCATGAGTAAAAAGGTGAAGTTATCTTCAATGTGACCACTTTATTAGTATTAGCAAGATCAAAATCACTCTTTAATAGCAACTACATAGAAGGGGTTCATCAATTTTATGATGAAAATCATGTTTTTTTATCTATTAATAATGAAAAGTAAAATAGAGGAATTAATGCAACATTCACAGCCCAAAATTGGGAAATCATGATAGAAATTTCACAAATTGACTGCAGAAATAAATAATTACCTCCCACTTGCGATGACCTTGCAGTTAATGAAAAAAGATGCAAAAAAACTGCATAGAAAATGATTTACCATATTTTTTTATGAAGATTACAGAATAGAAAATATTATAATAGAAAAGAGGGATATTTATGAAAAAATCATTTATAGGATCTCTTTTGTAATATTACTGAATAGATAATATTAGAATGGAAAATAGGGACATCTATGCAAAAAATCCTTTACATGATTTTTTTATACTGTAACATTAAGACAACATAAAACAGTCATATAAGACCAACACTACAAAAAGTATTATGAGGAATAAATAATACATTAAAACATCATCAAATTAAAGGAACAAAAACTCTAATATATAGGATTTTCTAGTATATGTTCCAAAAAAATTGTATGGAGCATGATTTCTGTGATCAGAATCCATAATAGGTAAATAGATAAATGACATGAACTAACACATACAACTGGTTGATGCCTATGAGCATCCATTATTACAGTACCTTCTTCAAGAACCTTTTTAATTATGTATAATGCACCATCTCCAACAATATCAAGAATAGTACAGCTCCCAATTAAAACACCATGAGGTAATCCTATTTTTTTAAGGAAACCCTTTAAATTACTGACAATAGTATTGGTAGGATTCTTATAAACCCCTTGAAAATTTTTGAATCTAGTTAAATGAATTGTGATGGATTTAGGCCCTTCAGTGCCCATATCTTTGTATAAATCATTGTGAAGACAGATGCAATTTTCTATTCCCAATGCACACTCCTGCTAAAGTTTACCTCACAAAACACTACCTCGCATACTTTCAAGAATAATAACATACAAGTAAAGAAATAAATTCTTAGAAATAATATTCAATGAAATATGGTTCCATTAAGCATGTGATAATTATAGATGAATCAATCAACAAAAGGGTAATTTATAAACAAAAAAAGAAAAAAGTGTAATTTGATTATACCAAGCACATACAATGACTAAAAAATGATGATGATTTACACAAAAAATAATAAAATGAACTAAATCAGATTCTTAGAGTATGTAGAATTCATGATCTAATCAAAGAGAGAGACATATACATTTTTTCTAGTAACATGAAGTGGGGTATAAAAACAATAAATGGAAAAAATGTCTGAAATATTAATAGAAAGATGAATGTTGTGGATAATGGGGATCAAACGACACCTCATAACTCCCAAATACCGATTCATAAAAATATATCCTACTTCTCGGTGGTAGACTGGATGGGAGTTAGGGGGAGTTGGTGAATGGTTACTAGATTTAGATGAAGACAAAGGGGTGAATGGACAGCAGATGTGAGGCAGGGCGGTGGTATGTGAGGCGGTGCGATGGGACGTGAGGCTGAAGTAGGGTAGGGCGGGATGTGAGGTGGGGCGGAAACAAGGCCAAACATGGATAGGTTCAAAGGGATGTGAGTCCAAAGTAGGGCAGGGCATGGTGGAAGGATGTGAGGTCGGAGTAGGGTAGGTCAGGATGTAAGTCGGGGTGGCAGTGAGGCCGACACAGATAGGGGGTGGAGATAGAGTCCCAATTAGGGTTTTACTGGTGTTTTTTTCATAAAAACTATTTAAATGTTAATTAAATAAATAGTATTGAAAGATATAAAAACAGTTAATATTTCAAGAAAATTGAATAAATTCTATTGAAAAATATAAAAAATATATATTTTGAGAAAATTGAAAATTAAAATCAATTATGAGATGTTTTATAAAAAATTGGAAAATAAAAAGTTTACTATGGTCATAAAAATAATATATATATAATAATTTTCTCTTAATTTTTTATAGATAAAATCTTTTTTTATTGAATTTTTTATTGTAAAATTTTTTATTGACATCAAAAGATTCATTGGTAATAGAGTTATTAATAATAGATTCACGTGTTAGTAAAAAAAATTTGGTATTAGTATGGTAAATCAATAGATTCAACTATTAGTAAATAATATGTTGGTATTGAATGATTAATATCAACAGATATATCTTCTGGTAAAAATAATTGTTGGTGTTAAAAATTAATACCAATAAAACTTATTATCTATTGTAATTACTCATTTTTACCAATAGATATATTTTATATCAATAAATTTATGTTGGTAAAAGTAAATTTTTTATAGTGATAATGCATGAGTAAATACCATATACTTACCACAATTTATAACCCATAAACTGAATGTGAACATGAATTTAACATATAAATGAAACATTGAAACTTACTTTATTTAATGATGGATTACATTTTAGTATTGTGTCATCACTATAACATGTATTGTGATTTTCATTTCAAGGTTTACAATATGCCAAGATAATACATTACAATGTCACTATATCAGAAAAATGATATGTTTGTGCATGGAATATGCCTTTGGATATTTCTACATACAATATCATTATATCATGCCTTATGAGATGACATGTATCATATACATATTAGGATTTAAGGAATATATCCATCAATCTCCTTCTGATCCTTGATCACCACCAGGTGTTATGTAAAGGTTGAATCATCCTCAATGTATAGTTATCCCGAGTAGATGACATGTAAAGGATAATGTGTGTACCTCCCAAGCTATGATATATAGAACATGATGTGCACCAGATCCAACAATGGGGGAAACACTAGGAAATAATAAAATTCATCTACCTTACATGGGATATAGGAAGGTATGATTAACCTCAGGGATAGCTGGATCCATTGACCAAACCTCATCCAATAACATTATTGAAATACATTCAGGAAAAAATAGTCTCCCTCCAAAAACTACAAAGGTATCCATCATTAGTATATGTTGGAATTATAATAACTCTGGTCTATCCTCATATGCTCTTGAATCACCAACACCTTCTTAAAAATTTAACACATCAACTCTTGTCCCATCAATGATGAAACTTTAATCTTTGTTCAACATAAGGTGACCTACAAGGCTACCCATACAAGGCCTCAAAAGGTTTTATTTCAATGGTGGATTGGTAATTATTGTTTTATGAGAACCACACTAAGGGTAATTTATCCTCCCATCTATAAACAAAATCAATCACTCAATTACTTAACATATCCTTGAGAACATAAATGGTTTTCTCAATCTACCCATCTATCTATGGAAGGAACTTCGTACTCGACTAAAAATGTGACCTTAAGGCCTCATACATGATTATCCACAACCAGGTCATAAAAATAAAATATTTTTCAAAAAAATTCATCAATGTCTCTCCATACATTCATATGTTATCCTCAACATACAAGTATCCTAATATTTCCATCAAAATCTTCTCTTAGATAGGAAGTGTGGTGACTTTGTTAGTAATTTTATGATCACCCAAATCACATTGTGTCCCTTCACTAAAAAAATAATTCCTATCATGAATTACATCGCTATACCATCCCACTTGTACTCTGTAACTTCAATGGGTTGGGCCAAACCTGCTGGGACCTAGTGCTCAGCCTTCACTGGATGTTTGTTGGGGACCTGTGATATAAACTCAACAATGCTACTCTTTATACCAGGTATCCAATACCAGTGCCTAAGGTCATAGAATATAGTCATCACACCTAGATATACCACTAATGGGGGTAATAGAAATTTCTTGTCACCTCCTTATATAGAATGAACACAACCATCATCTATCCTCATAAAAGGATAGAGTGCTCCCCACCATCAAAAAATATATCAGTGTATTTATTAAGTATATCTAATCATGAAAGAACATAAAAATGATGTCTTCTAATTATTCCTCCCTCACATGCTGTAGAATGATATGAGACAACAATATAGAAAAAATATAGGTCACTCCACCTTTGTCCACTAAGGTAAATTGCACCATTGAAAACTACTCGGATGCCTCCTCTATAAACTATACTCATGATTTCTATTAAGGGAAATGGACAATATGTTGTCTTTTCCTTAAGTAGAGACAATATGTAATTTCTAGTCTAGAAAACACTCGAACCAATGCATATACATTAGATAAATATCTATCTAAGTGAAGATATATCTACGGATCTTATGGTTGATGAAAAATATGAACCACCCACTGATAAGGTAATGTATCCAAGTATTTAAGGAAAACTGTACCACTATGAACACTAGATCATTTTATATATTTTTTTCTCATGAAGTCTCAACTGTATGGACCCATAATAAATCACTATATGCCTCTATATTAGCACATATCTAAGACCATCCCCAGATAAATCACATATTCAATTCCTTAGTTTAGAAACATCATAATAGGATCACTTTTCAATGACTAATTCATATCCTTATAAGCAATCCGGTATTTCTCATACCAAACCAAAGGATACATTTTTCTTATTAGTGAATTCATAGTAGTTTTAATCCAAGAGAAGTATGCAAAAAATATGTGGTAGTATCAAAACAATATAATAAATATTTACACATAAAACATTCTACTGGTTGACTCCCAAGAAAGAACTAACTTAATCTTCAATGGGTCCATAGCTAATCTAACCTATGAGATAACATGCCCCAACAATTTTACCTCTTCGATAAATAACTAACACTTTGAGATCATATCATAAATTTGGTGCATTAATAAAAAATACAAGATAATAAACATATACTCAGTAAGATCCTCATCTAATACTGAGTAAATGAGAATTTCATCAATAAAGGAAACAAAAAAAGGTCAAAAAAGGTTGGATGATACAGTTTTTGAGTCCCATGAACATGTTCGGGGAATTCATCATGCCTGAGGTCATCAATGGAAACTCAAAATTCCCATAGTGGCACTTGAATGTTGTATTTGGGATATCCTCTTCACAAACTTGAAGATGGTGATAGCTAAACCTATGATAAATCTTTAAGAACCACTTTCCTCCCTTAACCTAGTCAAAGAGGTCATTAATCCTAGACAGTGGTAATTTTTTCTCGACTATCACCTAATTCAAGAACTAATACTCAATACAAAGACTATATCTCTTATTCTCCTTCTTAGATAATAGTATTGGAGCTAACTAGAGGGACACACTGGTTCTAATTAAACCTTTCTTGATAAGGTATTCCAATTATACCTTCAGATCCTTGAGCTCAGTGAAGGCCATCCATTATATTTTAGATAATATCTTATTGAACATTGGGTGTCGATCAATATAGAAGTTGATCTATTGAAGAAGGGTCAGTCCTAAAAAATCCTCAGAAAATATGTTTATTTACTCCTCACCAACTATAGAAATCTAACTATATAAATAATATATTGTTTATAAATCCAAACTCACTAATTTATGGGTTATTGGATATAATTTCTCATAGATTAGTCTCACTCACCTTGACTAAATTTTTCACACACCCATAAGGGAAAAAATTAATCCATCAACTCAAAAACACATCACCTTATAATAGTAGTAGTCTATCTAAGCACGGACAGAGGATATCTATTCTATACCATGAATGATTTTATAGGGATTCATCCAAACCACTATGAAGTCCCATGAAAATCTCTCTCCGCTAATTTCAAGAACACATCATCAAAATATTTAAGTGAGAATTTAAACTCTTCTAGTGGGAATCTCTAACAAAATAGATTGAGTTAAATGATATAATAAGATATATAAAACTTAATCTAGGGATGTAGATACAAATCAATGAATCAATATGATATCTAATTATAAGGGTGATAGCACAGTGGATACATAGATTATACCTCAAATTATGTCACACGAAACCTAGTCATATCCCTCTATAGCTTGTATCTGGATGCACCCATGGTTTCTAGATCCATGAGATTACCATGGACTACCTAGTGATGGTGGTGGTGAAATTTGATCATAGTTATCTCCACCTATAGATCCTATTCATGGTGTACCACAAACTGCTCTATTGTGGATACTTTCATGAGGACCACCATGGTTGACTCAAAGAGGTCCATTGTTTTGTTTCTTCCTCTAACATGGAGGTATTTATACCTCAAGAATACCCTATATTATATTTCAAGTTTTGTATTCATGATCCATATGACCTCATCATATATTGGCATATAAAATTCTATCTCTCAGCTAATTGGACCCTCTTTATGACTTCTAATCAGAGGGTGGGGGTATAGAAGGGAAAAATAACAATTTATATCTCTCTAAAAACTTAATGTGTACTCCAAAACAAACATTATACCTTTTTAAAACTCCAAAAACTCCTAGATTCACAAAAAATAAAATTATTTAGGTAATAATTCTTGTGAATGAGGCACTCATTATGGGTTTATATGATCAGTTTCCATAATCAACTCATTATTCTATGGTGAAGGTTGGATTCTAGCATTACCATCTAATATAGGGTGTATAAATAAGGTAGAACACATGAATAACCACCTCATTAAAATCCTCTACTACTAAGGTTCAAGTTCACCATGGAACCCAAGTGGTCACTTCCACTAAAACTCTTGAAGTTCACTCAGGCTATGAGCATCATCATCATACCCCAATGGAATGATCCACTACTAAAAAGGTGGATAAATGTCTTCCTAGGATGTGGTTGGGTCTTCTCACTACACTATGGGTGGAGGAATTTATCCCCACTCACCCATTGAGGATATCTCATAGTTTAGACCTAGGATATAATCCTCATCACTCATATGGTTGACAATAAGAGTCTCGATCACTAGCATGGGAACATCATACCCCTACCTCAGAATCCTGTTTGGTTATATATGTGAGAGTATCCTATAATTGGAAAGATAGCCCATAGTTATTAAGAAATATTTATATTTCTTAAAGGATAAGAAAATCATTAACCAATTTCTATACGATGCATTTATATTTTATTTATTCCCTATAATCGGTGTTTTAAATCCCCAAGTTGACAAGCAAGTTATAAGAGTCCTGGTGAATGGATATGTTGGTCATCACACCAACACAGGGCTCTTTGTCCTAAAATCCAAACTCAAAACCCCTTGACACTATCTCCCTAGGTTCAAAAACCAATATCACAATATGCCTTCCTCCAAACTCCATCCCTAAGAAATACTAGATCTGATACCACTTTGACATTACTTGAATAACTAGGACCCACCTTCACTAATAGTAAGTTAATTATGCCACCCTAATCCCACATCCAATAGGCTAGGAGCTGGTGAAAAGAATTAAGTGGGAATATCAAACATGATGGGTGGAATTAACCAAATGTAATTATCCATAACCACCAATCACCACACATGACATGATAATACAATACTAGATAAATAACCCATAGAGAAAAAAAGTATAAATTCATGTTGGAAAGTTAAGATTAAAAAATGAGTATCAAATTCATAAACCATAACATAAAAAGGGGAAAATATAATCCCACTAAACCCAAAGTAAAACCAACCTAACGAAAGTGAGGTGGAGGAATCTCTATAATGAACAATCACTATGCCTGGATTTCATCCAGTGTTTTCACCTTTAGGTACCACTAAAATCCCATTCCCCTAACACTTTGTCCACTCCAGTTAAGATTTTATTATCCTCCATCTATATAATACATGAAATGTGTGGGATAATCCAAGGATCATACACTATGAGAAACCATGATAATAACTACCAAGTAAATCAATACCCATGTTATATTATCAATTATAGTGGGGAACCACACCCCACCAAGGTAAATGTTAGATGAGGGAATTCTAGAACTTGATTGAGGAACCACTCCAAATTGAACAAGGTTTTTGTACAAGGGGTTACCTAACTCTATAAATAGAGGTCATAAAAACTAATGATTCATAGAACATTGATTAAATTAGTACCAAACTCTATTGAAAATTTGAAGGATCTGCACCTGGCCAAATAAAAGGGAGTACCAAATTCATGCCCAAAATCTAGATTACCCACTCTCCAAATAAGTCGGGGAGTACCAAAATCTAAATACCTATAGTGCTACCCATTCCCTATATTAACAAACATACAAGGGAGTATCAAATCTTGGGGTACACTCCACTCATCATTCCTAAATACTAACATTGTCCTTACATAGCTAAATTGCATATTTTCTAATCATGCCTCTCAAATAGCCTTATATGACAAAAAAGACAACACCACTATAATCTATGTGGAAAAAACTCAAGATATTCTACTAATTTTTCTAAAATTTATCCACAGTAGAAAACTTAGAAAAATGACACATAGGCATCATGTGGGCCATGTGGAGACCCCTAGGCTCACCACATAGAACACTGAGGTGGGGGGATACAACCTTATCGAGTGTGTGGACCTCCATGCACATTTTGGTGCATATGTTTTTGGATCACACACATGTTATGACATGAATCACTACCCGAATTAGATAAAATGGACCCCCCCCCCCCCCACACACACACACAAAGCTCACCCCACCCCACCCGACAACTGAGAAATCTTGCGAGTGGATCCCATGGCTAGAACAACATTTATAGGCCCAAATGGTTGGGCTCATGCAGTCAAACTAGTACTGTGGGACTTGTATTGCTATGCCTCTATGGATAGGCATTCTTTGACCCCTTGTGTTGGGTTAGCATGGGTAGATAGGTATACTCTACTCACAACCAATGAAGCAAACCCACTGGCCTATGTTGTTCCTTCCATCACATAGTGTATGGTGAGTTATTAAATCATGGGTTGATCAAATGGTTGAGGGTAACCAAGGTGTCGCCTAACCAGATGGTCGGGCCTACTCATCCTGTGACCAACAATTTGAGCCCACTAGACCACATCATTACATCCTATATATAGTGGATAGAGGTATATTAGATTATGGGTTGATCAAATGGTTGGGGGTGGATAGGGTGTTATACCCATATGCATCCCCGATCCATGAATTACTTTCATCTCCATCTTTAGCCATCAATACATCCGGCCTCTATCACCACCACCCCACCTATCAAAATAACACATCGATGTTGATCCATGAGCCCTATCACACCACCTACCCCCCCCCCCCCATGGACTCACTTATATGACACTGTCACACCACTATCATCCATCCCCGAGGTTAGTGGTTACCTTATTTTTGTATACACGAAAAAAAATAAGGGGATAAAAAGGATATTAGTGTCCAAAAATCTAGCCACACAGATATAGATCAATCCAAGGTGTTTCATGAATTAAGGTTGGGGAGTGGGTTTATTAGTCTCCAATTCATTGATTTCCCACCAAGAACACGAAACAATCACGAAAATGAATTTTTTTCATAAATCAATACCCTACAATTTCATGGAAAGGTGTTTAAAAATCAATAGTGTGACCTACTAATTTAATATAAATTAAAATTAACACCAAGAATGGAAAAAATAATAAATATTGAATCCCTGGCTCACATTAAGATTGATCATTGGAAAATATTGTGTTTGTATTGGGATCTGTTGGTGATTTCCTAAAAATAGTGTTCATAAAATTCATAGTTTTCTCTCAATATCCACATCTAATTTGGGTTTATGTACAATACATAATTAAAAATTATAAATAGTTTTACATTAGTAAAGAAAAAGGGTTTTAGTGTTTTAATTAAAAATACCCAACATAGGGTCGGTCCCGAGACCTATTGAAGATAACCTAAATTTTATCACTCCTAGGGTAAACCTATCATTACTGAGATGCCCCAAAACCACACTTCCCAATCTAGTTTCAAGAATACATAATTCTTAGTATAATTATATGAGGCATAACATGATAATAAGTACATTTGGCATATCATTGAAATGTGTCTACAACATAATCATGGAATATTCATAAACATATCATTATAGCTCATCATCAGGGTTTTGTAAAACATATTACCAAGGATTTTGACCAAGGTATCTTTACCCAGTGCATTGGATCACTATCAGGTACAACCGCTCATATTACCAAGGATGTTCACTAAGGTGTTGTAAATCATTACCAAGTAATGATTCCAAGGTATCATGAACATGTCATCTCTAGATATTACTTCTTTACCCGATGCATTGGTCTCTTGGGAGTAACATACAATTTCTAACATTGTCTTTTCTTAGGAGTAACTTACATTAGTAAACTTGATCACTTTACCTAATACATTGGATCACTATCATGGTGCACCATTCATATATCTTAATTCACATGATCCACATAAGTAAAATATACATAATCCATCAATAATCATAGAATGATAAACCCATTATAAATTAAATGGGTATCCAGTTAAATTATCTAAATTTATAGGTAAATACCCATAAATCAACATAAGAAGACTAAGGTATTTACACCGTACAGATAAAGGGTATATTTTTTATTCAATGATATCTTCATTCAATTGATATATGTGTATCTAAGTGAATAACCTTAAATCAGGAGAAGCATTCAAGGGTATTCACATGGAAGGTAATGATTACACATTGATAATGGTAAGGCAAGACAAATGAAGTGATGGATAATTATATAAAGAGATCATATTTCCATGATACATCATGTATAAAAAAATTTAAATATAAGAAAAATATGGATAGTTAAAGACAAAATGAACATTAGTTACAAATTTGGTTGAAAAGAAACCCTTAAAATGGATTAATGTAGTTATCTTTGTAAATGTCTAATAATTAGCTTTGGAAACTATTGGATGTTCACAATGAAAAGGACAGTGTACCAAATAAATGAATGATAAAAAGAAGTGGTGAAGTGTAAATTCATGGAATAGGGATATCAATTGAATGTAAATATCAATCCATATATTAGGATCCTTTATTATGGAACATAAATTGCATGTGAATTATCCAAAGTAAGCCTTAGGAGTGTCAAACAAGGTGTACAGTAAGGGCCCAATAATTGTACACAAGAATGATAGTAAAGATATACCTAAATAACTATTTTCTAGTTTTTAATCCCTTTTTTCATCTAAGTGAAAACCATGTCCACATGTAGTATACAAATAGGGATTTCATTACTAGAAAAAACACACACACTTTTCTTTACCAAGTTTTTTATCATTTTATAGCTGCGAGAAACCATGATCATTACAATGATATATTAAGATATTATAATGATAGGGTATGGTGATATATCATTGATAAAATATTAATTAAATTATAAAAATGACACATGGTAATATTACATATTGAAACAAGAAATAATTTAAAATGTCTTGCAAAGGTAGTCGTAGAAGAGGGGTGAGGAGCCCTTATTTTGACAGAGTAGAATCTTAGGAAAAATATATAATGAGAGGATAATAAAGTATATAGATAAAAATAAATCATATTCATAGTAAAATGGGTATTTAAAATCACTTCAAAACATAATAAATTGATAATTAGAGGCTTATACAAAAGAATAACTTGAATCGAAAGAAGTGGTGGAAAAGATACCTTACCTTAGGAGGAGGATTTTTAAAGCTATATAGGGACTACTTAAAACCATTTAACAACCTTTTAGGGACTATTTATAGTAATATTGAGAGTTAAATCATTATCAAAGTCTTTTTTTGTGGAAATTGGGGATGAAAAGGGGGTATTTATACTTGAGAAGGGGTGGTTTTAAGGGTTAAAATATAGGTTATTTTATTATATAATCCAACCACTTATGGTTTCAATAAATTCAAACTAATTTTATGGTTTATTAATGAGTTATAGATATTTTTTGGAAGTTAAAAGGTTTCGTAATTCAAAACTTACATTCTATCCAACCCAATTAATGCGTAGAATCTAAAAAATAATTTTTATCTCAAAATTCCAATTTTTTGTCCCAAAATGTAAGGTATAATTTTATAAATTAAAATTATTATTCTTAAATTAATTTTTATAATTAATAAATTATTTTTAAATTAAATAAAAAAATTCATAAATTTTTAGTCATGCTAACAGAATAATTATGTCATAAAATCATAGTGCATTGTAAAGAGACAATTTTCACTTTTTCCCCAACAAATCAACTTTGCTAGAAAATTCTCAAAAATCATACTAAGATAATTTTTATGTGATGAGTCAAAAAAAAATTATTTCATAATAATCATTATTTAATTATGATAATTTTAAATTAAAATACTTATTTAATAATATTGTGTAATTTTATAATGAAATAAAAATTATAAACGCGATAAAATTTATTTAGGACTTTATTAAAACGTTTTATCATTTTAAAAAGTGCTTTATAAGATTATTGTGTGAAAATAAATTTTATTTAAAACTTATTAATTTATCACAAAACATATTTTTAATTAAATATGCTTACATCATCTAAAATAATACAATTTTTACCATATCATTAAATAATCTCAATAATCACTTAAATGAATCTATGTAACCAACTATAATAATGAAAAACTATTTTATTAACTAATGGGAATAATTAAAATAAATCATATTAGCTAAAAATCATAAAGTATTATGATCATATTTCCATATAAATACACCATCATTCTTACACTTCATCATTCACTTTGATTTTATCAAGTTTCAATATTGTTTCCAAAATGAATATTGTATTACTAACTCTCTATTCATATATTATAGTTATGTTCATTGGGGTGATGATTCTATGGGATCAAGGAAACCTAAATTTTTATATCGAACTTTATTTATCCTCTATATGTTTCCCCATTGTAATATTTTTTATGATATATGTAGTTGTTTTGGACTTAATTTAATTCCCTTTAATAATGAAATAAAATGTTGTTGGTGTCTAGTATGTATTTTATATCTATGTAATGTTCCTAGTTTTAATAGATCATATCATAACATGATGTTCAAAATTATTTATAAATTTAATAGTATTTATATGTTATTGTATTTTAAATCATAATAAAAATTTATTGAGATGCAAGATATCCGTTATTAAAAAAAGAAAATTTTTTAGGTCGTTATATTCTAACCCCTTAAAGAAATTGTGTCCCTGAAATTTTAAACATTTAATAACACTTACTAAACCCAAATTTTCAGGTAAATTTTATCTATATAAATGAATCATTATAAATACCTAAAATATGTTAATCTTATGGGTTATACTAGTTATATTTAACCTAGTCCACTATAAAAAATTACTATCTATATAAGTCTTTATACCCAAATATTCCAAATCCTAATTCCAAAAAATAAACAAACTCTTCTATGATACGAAATGAGATTCCCCGTACCCACACTTCTAGATCCAGTGCTAAAAATACATAATTATTAATACATCACATTAATTTCCAAAAAATCTTAATATTTAAAGTTTGGTGTCTTTGATAACTAGGTACATTTACAAATAATCACATGGGACAATATATATTTCTTTTAAAAGGATTATCCACAAAAGTAATTCCATTATATGTATCCATTTTATTGAAATACATGGGAAAATGGGGAAACATAAGAAAAGTGTGAGATATAAAGCTCATTAAGTGTTAATCAATGAAAACTAGAAATAACTTAACATCGTGGATAAAACATGAGGCATGGTATAAGAACATGAACATGAGTAAAAGACTCATAACATGGTCATAATAACATGAGGTATAACATGATCCCAAGTACATGAGGTATAACATGATCATAATTACATGAGGAATAATATGATCATAAGTACATGAGGCATAACATAGAAATGTGGATACAACATAATCATGGGACATTTATAAACAAATCTTCATAGCTTATCACTATGGTGTCTTAAACCATATTACCAAGGATTTTGACCAAGATATATTTACCCAATGCATTGGAGTTCTATCAAAGTGTGACCTTCATATTACTATGGTTGTTTACCAACTTATCAAAAAACATTAAGAAGTCATGATGCTATGGTATCATGAACATGTCATCTCTAGATATTACTTCTTTACCCAATGCATTTGTCTCTTAGGAGTAACTTACAATAGTTAACTCCATCATCTCTAAGGAGTAACTTATATTAGTTAACTCTATCACTTTACACAATGCATTAGAGATATATCATTGAACACCCTTATTATGTCTTAATTAATGTGATCCATATAAGGAAAATATACATAAATCCATAAATAATCATATAATGATGAACCTGTTTTAAATTAAATGGGTATCAACTAAAATTTGGTAACTTTATAGGTAAAAAACTTTAAATCAACATAATGAAGTCTAAGGTAATTACATAGAATATATAAAGGGTATATGGTTTATTCAATAATTTCCCCATTCAATCTATGTATGTTTATCTAAGTGAATAACCTTGTATCATAAGAAGCATGAAAGGGTATTCACATGGATAGGAATGATTACAAATAGATGATGATAAAGCAAGACAAAGATAGTGATGGATCATTCACTAAAGAGATCATATTTCCATGATACAACATATACATAGAAACATAGACATATATAATAAATGTAAAATAAATTAGAAACATTTAGAGTGAAATAGAACATGATCATTGGTTACAAATTGGGTGTAAAATAAACCCTTATAGTGGATTAATGTAGTTATCTTTGTGAATATCAAACAATTTTCTTTGGAAAATATAGGATGTTCAAAATTAAAAGGGTAGTAACCCAATTTAAGGAATGATAAAAAGAATTGGTGAGTGGTACATTCATGGAATTGGGATATAAATTTAATATAAATATCAATCCATATATTTTGATCTTTATTATGGAACATAAAGTGAATGTGAATTATCCAAAAAAATACCCTAGGAGTGTCAAACAAGGTGCACAGTAAGGTCCCACTAAATTTTCACCAAAATGATGGTCAGGATATACCCTGACAAGTATTTTTGGATTTTTAATCCCTAGATGAATCTGATCCAAAACCACAGATACTTTTAGTATCCATATAGGGATGTCATTGCTAGGAAAACAACACACACTTTTCTTTACCAAATTTAGGATGGTTTTATGGATATGAGAAACCATGAGAATTACAAAGGATTATGAAGGTAGTATAATGATATGTAACTTTGATATATAATTTATAAAATATTAAGGTAATTATAAAAACAAAACATAATGATTTTTTATATTGAAACAAAAAAGAATTTTAAATTTCTTGCAAAGTAGTCATAAAATAGGAGTGAGGAACCCTTAATTATATAGAGTAACAACTTATTAAAAGGCTATAATGAGAGGTAAATGAATTATATAATTAATAAGAAATAATATTCATAGTGAAATGTTCATTTAAAATAAGTTGAAATCAAAATAGATTGAGAATTATGGGCTTATAAAAAAGAAGAACTTGAATCAAAAGAAGTGGAGGAAAACATCACATACCTAGGGAGGATGCTTCCTAAAGCTATAGAGGGACTCCTTAAATCATAGAACCATATATAAGGGAATATTTATAGGAATATTAATATATAAATCATGATCAATTTCATTGGTGTGGAAAGTGAGGGGGAAAGGGGGTATTTATACTTGAGGAGGGATGGCTTTAAGGGCTAAAATATATGTTATTTTATTATATATTCCAACCACTTGTGGGTGATTTAAATTCTAACAAATTTTTTTTGGTTTATTAATGATTTTCAGAGAGTGTTTAAACATTAAAAGTCTCCCTCATTCAAAACATACCTTCAATCCATCCGTATTAATGCACAAAAGAAAAAATATATTTTTTATCTTAAAATTCCAAAAAAAATTCCAAAATGTAAGTTATAAATTTATCAATTAAAATTAATTTTTTAATTATTAAATTATATTTTTATTAAGAAAAAATTTTCGTAAATTTTTATTCATGCTTACATAATATTTATTTCATAAAATCATAGTGTTTTGTGAATTGATAATTTTTACATTTTCATTAAAAAAAACTCTGATAGAAAATTATAAAAAAATCACCCTAAGATAATTTTTATGTTTTGAGTCCAAAAATGAAATTTATTTCAAAAAAAATCTATTAGTATGATAATTTTAACATATAAATAAAAATATTTATTTCTTTAAATTTTTAAATTTTATAGAAAAAACATTCTGCATGTTATAACAAACTTTTAGAACTTAGTTAAATTTTTTTATCATTTAAAAAGTATTTTATAAGATTATTTCATGAAAATAAATTATATTTAAAACTTATACATTTTTTATAAAACATATTTTTAATATAATATGTTTATAATCTCTAAAAATAATACAATTTTTATTATATAATTAAATAATCCCAACAATCACTTAAATGAATCTATGTAACCAAGCGTAATAATGACCAATTTTTTATTGTATAATGGTCATAATTTTGATAAAATATTTTATCTGAAAACCATAAAGGTATATTATCATATTTCCCTATAAATCAACCATAATTTTTACACTTAAACATTCACTTCGATTTTATCAAGGTTCAATATCATTTCCAAAATTAATATTATATTACTAACTCTATGTTTCTATATTATTGTGATGTTAACTAGTGAAATGATTCTAGGGGATTAAGGTGACCTAAATTTTTATATTTTACGTTATTTATCCTCTATTTATTTTCCCATTGTAATATTTTTTATGATTTTTGTTGTTGTTTTAGACTAAATATATCATTCTTAAATAATGAAATAAAGTGTTGATGGTTTCTAGTATATGTTTTAAATCACTTTACTATCCATAGTTGTACTAGTTCATATCAACACATGATTTTCAAAGTTATTATTCAATTTAAAAATATTTCTATGTGATTCTATTGTAAAACATAATAAAAAATTATTAAGATACAAGAGATACATTATAAAAAGAAGAACATTATTCAGGTCATTATAATTACAGACTAAAAAATTCTCATATGACACTCTATTTAGGCGATATAAAAATTTTACCACAAATATTCTCATATAGACTAAAAATAATATATTATTTTTTTAATATATTATTTTTGAGCCTTTTTGATGCTCAAAACTTCTAAACAGCTTTGTGATAAACCTCAAAAATATTATTTAAAATATTTTAAACTTCAAAATGAAAAAATCAAGGTCACTATACATTCCCCATTATGCAACACACCATATCTCAATGCAAACTCTTTGATCATGGTGAAACACGCCAATCTACAAAAAAACTATATTCTCTAGGTAACAACAATGTTGCAACAAACATGATCACAATGTTATTTATGATACCAGCTGAAATCTTAGTTAAGTCTCCACTTCTCCTCTATTATTCACCATAAAACTTCCTCATGATGCCCCCAACTCATGAATAATACAAATTAAAGGGTCCAAGAAGGTACATAACTTTAAATATAAAATAATTATCAAAATAATATATATACATAAAAATATGAACACATAAATATATATATATATGAATAATAACATTTGTTTGTATACTATATAAAGCACACACACATAAATATACACTACAATATAAATATGTACCTGTGTGTGTGTGTCTATATATCTATATTATCTATAATCATTAATATATATCACATATATATAAATTATAAACATATTATATAATCATATATATAGGTGAAAAATGAGATCAGTGATGAAAACCCATTACGATCCTAACCATGGGAAGATCCTAGAAAAGAACAATCCAGCTATCAACTTGGTTTCTAATTTCCTTTCTCCTCATAAACTTATTATCCCATCTTCCCTTATCTTTTATTATAAAGTATTGATTGTGATTTCTTTTAAATATGAGTAAGTTAGGGTTCTTTCAAAAAAAAGATTTTATCTTAAAAGGGGTTTCAATAAAAGAAGACATAGCCTTACTTTGATTCATAGAACATCATAGATTATCAACTTCTCTAAATTTATTGTTGGGATATTGAATAATTATAGAGTTATTATCATATTTTAATAATTTTAAGTATTATATCATTGTTTGAGGAATCGAGTTTGGGTGTTCTATGGTTTTGAAATGTGGGTTTTTGAATGGATATAATAATCTATAAAATATTTTGAATCATAAAATTATGTTTGTTTGGATGAGATTTATTAACCTAAATATCCATATCCTCATATTTGAAACCCCAATCACAATTTCTAGTTCCTTGGGACACATATTGAGATTTATTCTTTTACCTTGAAACTCTCAAGACTCTTGGTGATTGATGGTTGTTTTGATATTAACATTTAAGGAGACTTACTAAATCACATTTGGATCAAAAATGGTAAAAAGGGGTTTATTTTAAGAAATTTACTATGAATATTTCCCTCTGATTTGTTTTAATTGAAAAAAAATAGATATATTTATTCTGATTTCAGTTAGACTAGGAAGTGGAAATATAAGGGTGTCAGGAAGGATGAAGATTGAATTCCTAATTCTATATTTTTTGTTGCTATTTTTTTTTAGGGAATTTAATAAGACCATAACAATCAGGAGTGAATGAATAATTTTTTATTCAGGTCAAGAATAGATCCAAGTGAATATTTAGTAGTCTTTGTTTGATGTTGGTGGATGTTATACTACTAGTCATGTTATGATGGATAAGGTGAGGATAGAGAAGTTTAATTTTATTATTAGCATTGAATTTATAGAAGGGTCATGGGGAGTTTCTGATTTGAATAGGATATTGTCACTTTTACTATGGTAATAATCCATCTAGGTAATATATAAAATTTCAAATATATATCAACATTAGTTAGAGAAATAATTCAAGGGAATACTATTGTAGTACATATTAATTATAATAATCACTAGAAGACTATCCTTGTTCAAAAATTTTAAAATCCTAGTAATTTGTATAAAATAATATTTAGTTAGGACATTTGAAAATTGATTCTATTTATTCATGGAAAACCCCATTATTGAGTATGAATTGACTAATGTGAATATTTCATCTGGTATTTCACAAAAAAATTGATAATGTTTTGGTTCAAATGAATTAATCTAATGAGGTTGGTGATATGCCTTTATCCCCCATTAAAGAGAATTTTCATAAATATTATCATTATATAAATCATTGAGGTAAAAATATAGTAGTTAATTTTTAAGGTTTCAGGAAAATTCAATCAAAAAAATTTGGATCACATAAAAATTATTCAAGGATGCAGGGTACCATGGTTACTGGGTTGATCGGTTTATATCTCTCCTCAAAAAATATAACATCAAAAAAATATTTTTAAAAGAGGATAATCAAGATAAATTTGATGCATCAAAACCTTCATAATAAATCCCTCACAATTGGAATTTATTATTCTTATGAACTTCAAAATGAAAGTTGAAGACACTATTTATTTTCTTATTACAATATTTTAAGATACAAAATATAATGCCTTAAAAAATCAAGGTATAATTGATACAAACATAGATCTTGGATCTACAAAAAATGTTAATTATCTTATAAGGCATCAATATTAAGTGTATTAGCTTCAACCAAGGATTATAGGGTGGGAGAAAAAGGTTGGATATTTTTATGTAACTCTTCTTACAAACCCAAATATTAATATTGATGTTTTTTTAGAATTATAATTTTATGCCAAGAATAATTGACTTATCTTCGATGGGAATATCAAAGGTTTTTAAAATGTCTGATTTTGATATTTATTAATCTTATATTTCTATCTACTAATTCTTAATCTTGTTCTGATGTAATGTGGTTTTTCCTCCACCATAAGTGAGGATTTATTTTATTTTTCATTATCAAACAAATATATGTATATATATATACAAACACAAGTTAAAATGTTATATAAATAATTTTTATGCATAATAATTATGAAAATATATATAAATATATCAACATTTATATATATAAATTGTATAAAACATATACATATGTATAATATAAACAATATATATATCATACATAAATAAAGTAAATAATAAAACACACATGAATAATTATACACATATGTATAATTCCAACTCCCCCTCTCATGTGCACATTTTGTGTGTATGTGTGTGTGTTTGTGTATGTGTTTCCAAATAATAAAGTTTTCCCTAGGGGTGTTCTAGTTGTTAGGGTCAGTTCTTTAGTTTGTGTTGTTGGGATTTTGATCCCTATTGGTTATGGGTTTTCATTGTGATTACATGCCTCCTGATTTAACCTCCAAACACCCAGTTCAAGGTGAGTAAAGGTTCCAGGGCATAGTAAAAGAATTTAGAGGTTTTGAATTTTGTTTTTTCATTGGTTTTAATAGATAATATCCAAATAACTTAATGAATTCAACCCTATATTATCTCAGAAAGGATATTTCACAATCAATTTATAATTAATTTAATGTAATAATTAACTTATACATGATAATCCAATTGATAAAACTTCTATTGTCGCTCACATAATGTGGTCTTATAGATAGATAATCCAAATGATAATTCCTCTAGGTGTATCCACACATTATCTAAAAAACCCTGAGTGGGGTTCTTGGTATTATGAGTACTATCATGTGGGAACCTTGTGCTTTACACCATTTGTCATTGATCATAATATGAAGATCTCTTGTTCTCTCTATGTTCTTAAGAGAGAGGGTGGGAGGATTATTCTCTCTAGGTTTCATAGGATTATAAAGAGATTTTAATTATGTACAAAGGGTCTCTCCATATTTAAAAATAATATCACTAATAATTTATAATTAAGGCTAAAATAATTGAAAATTTCACAACAACCCCTTATTAGTATATTTATTCTAAGTAATCCTCATGTCAAATAATAATAATACTATTATTTACATGATATTTATTTATTTAAATATAATTTCTTAAATAAATCAATATATATTTATTTAAATAATATTAAATAAAATATAATATTTCCATCAAGCCATCAACTCAACCCATAAATCTTACTTAGAATTTATTAAACCTTGAATAATAAAATATTTATTCAAATAAACATTATTCACTTATTAAATAAATAATTATTATATTCACTAAACTTGAGAATAAATATTTATTTTAATATTCAGAAACTAAATAAATATATATATATTAATCTATTCACTAAACTAGTAAAAAAATATTTATTTATTTATTACCATATAAATAAATAAATAAGAGATAAAATTTAACTCACATATTCTAAACTCGAATGTCTCATGATTTAAATTTTGTGAACAGATTTACTAGGATAATTATTATTCCATGGATCAAGAATAATATTTATTCTTAACATTAAATTCAATATAATTTAATGATATTATGGATACACTTAGTGTGAGACCCTCTAGTCCCATTTCTCAATGGAATTAAGTGAACTTAGCTAAAGTACAAGGTTAATGTCTAATAATGTTTCAAGGCACTCATAGAAAAAATTAATGTAGAAACTATAAAAACCTTCTTATGAATTATAATATGTAATATAATCCCTTTTTATATCTATATATAATCAAGTAGGATTCATACTTTCACCATTACACAATATGATCGATTTATCTATCTTTGAATTTCTTAAATAAACTCATTTATAAACTATCATCACCATGTATTTGTCCTGATAGTTCCATTTTAATCAAAAGGATATAGATATATTCTACCATTTAACTTGGAAGAGATAGATACTTTCTTTAATTATTCAATAAATTCCATACCACTTATGACCATAAAACATATCCTACCTCACTGCAAGAATATGTCATCATGGTTTTCACCCATACATAAAATTATGTGAATCGCAATATAAATTAATAAAAATATAAAATATAAAGATCAATACACACATTCACGGATAGAAACATCCAATGACACATAAAACAAGTGGAATTACTATTGGTAGGCATGTCCTCGTGATCTCCCTTTTTTTGGAGATCACTAAGTGGAAACTTCATGAGAAGAAGTATCAATGTATTATGATCCTATAATAATTGATAGTCAAACATCATTTGTGTCCCATTATATATATTTATCTTGTCCATAGAAAATATATTTAATAATATTTTCATATTATCTCAAGGTTCTCATTACAGTGGGTAACTGATATAACTTTTCAATGTGGGAAATAATCTAAGGCCATTATCATATTAATATTACAAAAACAAATAATTAATATTTGATAATAGGTTTATTAATATAACATTAATTGAAATTATAGAGTAAATTTTTTCTAGGGAATCAACTCCAATAGTCTCTCACTTGCAGTAGAGCCAAATACTAACATTTCACAACTCATTGGATCTCACATTATATTCATAATTTTTCTGAGGTTTGGCTATATTAAATGGGCCTAAAACATTTTTTCCATAACTACTTTAATTTCTACGACTTTACTTCTTTGATTAAAACTCATAAGAGGTGTTATCTATAGGAATTTACCATTTTTCCTACGTCATAAAGTTGATTTCATGGATAGAATTGTGGTTATAAAATTATCATAATATATATATATATTTATTATTATAATACTTTTCTTATTACATTTACAGTATCTAGGAAACATCATTGCATATTTTATAATGGTTTTCCAACTGCATCAGAATCCTCAACATAAACGGTATATATAGATATAGATAAGGTTTGCTTCAATAAGATTATTCTATTTATTTCTTTTACCTAACTATGATATAAGATAAAATTGATCTAAAATAAGAATGTTTTTTAATCCCCTTGATAACTAGAATTTCCAATTCTCCAAAAATCGGGAAGTTATCCTTTGTATCTGATAAAAATGTCAAATATTAGTAAATATCATCGAATTTATGATAAATCCATAAAATTTATCATATGTAATTATATTCATCATAATAATATTCTCTAATTCCTTAAAACGTAATTTTAAAGATATTTACACTATATGTAATAGGTAATAATTTACTCTAGAATTATCCCTTCTTATATTTTCAATACTTTTCCAATGTATACACTATGACTTTATCTAGGAAACCCTATAGATAAATCTCAATAGATCTCGATCCCTAATAATTCGGTCTCTAATTTAATTTATTTTTAGGTAATAATTTTAAAACTTAGTCTTAATTAACTGTAAGTCTAATATCTATTTTCTATGTGCTATAAACATATTTGATTTAGAAATCCTTGGTGCTCCCACTAACTTCTTAATAATTATTAATAAAAAACTCTATTATAAATTCATTAAAATGAATATTCAATGATCGTGATTCTTATTTCAACCTATAAATGGATATTTGCAACATTCATACGTTACTTGTATCCTTTGCTTCCATAAACCCTTCTAGATGAGACATACAAACATCTTTTAGAAGGTTTTGATTTAGGAAAATGATCTTTACATTCATTTTACAAATTTCTTAATCATAGAAGGTTGTTATAGAAAGTATAATTCTGATGGATTTTAGTATAGTGACTGGTGAAAAGGTTTCATCATGTCTTATTCCTTGATTTATCTTGAAAACTTTAGTAACCAATCATTTATTATGAGTGAAACTTTCCCATTTGTGTCTAGTTTCTTCTTGAATACCCACCAATGGATTTACATCAACTGGAGAAAACCTAAAATAAAAAAACTATATTTTGATACATGGAATGAATTTTTTAATTCATTTAATATTTTCAACTTTATATTGTTACAAATCACAGCTTCCTCATAGGATAAGTCTTCATTATTATTAATTTATAATATATTACTTAAATCAGTAAAGAAAAAACCATTTCTATTTAGTTTGTATCTTTCCTACATAGTATGTGTCTCTATAATAACTCCCCACACTAATTATTGTGGATTTTATATTCAAATACCAACTCATGTGTATTTGGATCATTATCTTCATTGAATTATAACTTTCTCCCACTATCTAAAAATAGATTTTATTCCCTCTTATAGAAATATAGTCAATAAATTTACTAATAGATTTTATATCTTAGGGGTAGTTAAATCCTTAGTAAATTAGTATAATTAACTGAGATACACTCTATATTTTTTATGTAAGTTTATTACTCAAATAATACTTAATAAATATTCTATATCTAAACACATGAGTTTATGACAAAATATACTTATTTAATATTATAACTTATACGATATCCATTTTTCATTATAGTTGCCTATGGTTTAGTGTTAACACTGTTATTTGTGAAACATTTCTTAGAAGGAGTAATGGATCATATGAAAAACTTATAAGACTCTTCATTAATCCTCATTTTTTCTAACATCGTCACTCTTATGTTTATAAGATAATATGAATATATTAATAACTCCACTCTACATTTTAATGAATGATGAATACTTGGTTAAGATATTCTTCAGTTTACCTACCTGAAGAATCTATTTATCTTTTACCAATCATATTTTATAATTCACTTTAATATTCCTAAAATATATTTAAAGTAATATCATTAAATAAATGATTTTACCTCTAGATTATATTTAGAATAGTTCAAAAAAATATTCTTGAATGGTTTCTATAATATTTTTATCTTTAACACCCTTAATTTATAATAGACAATTTATCTTAAAACCTTCCAAGTAATCATGTAAAATAACTAATAATCTTATCTCAAAAAGATTTTAAACATACTTTTGGGTAAATATTTGACAATTACTTTTAGTTTTACTTGATTAAGAATTATCTTTCCATAGTTAGGTTTTATTTGAGTCTTATATTTTATATCCATCATTGTTTTTCGATATTTGGATATATATTATTCAAGTATAATTAAATTATTAATTAAGTATGGTTTAACATGACAATATTTATTTCAAACCTGAAATAATGTCTTATTATGTCTAAAACTGAACACTAGATAAATATTTTGGTAACATACAATAAAAAACTATATTATAAGAATCAATCCACTTGGAAACTTGATTTTATAATCTTATTTTGTTTATGTAAGAATCATATTTCATCAACAACTTGAATATTCACCATACTTATTGTAATTTTTATGATCTTCCTTGGGTTTTGTATTTGGATAGAAATATGTGTGAAACATATTTTATATAATACCAAATAATTAATCCATAAATATTACATAAAATGATGAATAAACCTAAATTAGAATATTTTGATTAATTCTTATTTAATTAATTTCAATTACACTTATGATTACCTTTAATTCCACATTTAAAGCAAATAACAACCTATTAATTTATCTATCTATTGTTTTTTTGTATCTATGAAGAATTTTATAAAGAATCCCTTGAATTTGAACTTTTTAAAGGCATTTCAACCTTGACCTTAACCTTAACCATTTTCACTATAAGGAATGAATTCCCACCAATCCTTATCAGTTTGGTGAAGCATTGTTAAATAATTCTTGATAATATTCTCTATACTATTCATTTTATAAATTTTAATAAACATGAAGAGTCTGGCTATTAAGGATGATGATATAGGATTAATGAATAATTTATTATCTATATGGAAGCCCAAATTTTCTAATTGATTGATATACTTCAACAACATGAGTTCATGGTTTCTAACTAGGTGTATTTCTTCCAGTTTACACTTGTATAGTAAATTGACAATCTCATTTATCTTTTTCCTCTCTTTATTCTTTTCAAGTTATTAAATATGAACTATCATGGTGTGTGTATCCATGTTCTTATGTTGTATACTCAGCTCTCCAGACATAGCTGATGACACGGTCTAATGAAAATATGATGCATTGTCTGTGTGGCTCTTGTAGGTATCATTTTTACACTCAATCGCTCCTTGAGGTGGATCATTAGGAATAAGGGATTCTACCACATAAAACATGTTTTCTTATATTTGTGAAATGTGAAAGTGCATATACTACTATTGGAAATTTGTACTAGTGAAGATATTTTATTTTTTCAAAAAATATCCTAGTGATTATGTGGTTTTGTATTCCATATTTTATATAAAAAATAAAATCATATTTTAATATTTTAACTTGATTATTGATTATTATATAATTAATGAATTAATTATTCTCTCACTATTTTATCAAATCTCAGTAAGCCTCGCTATTTTATTTAGAATATGCAGTCAATGGATTATTTAGTGGTAAAGATCTATATTTTTCTTTAAATAACCCATACATAGGCCTTATCAATTTATTAAAAGGAATTTAATTATGGTTTACTTGTCATCTATATTAAATTTTAGATCCTTGATCTATTGAGTGGACTCTCCAATACTAAAATTATTAACTCATATTTTCATGAATCTTGCCTCTAAATTACAAAAAATCTTGTGGGAAAAACTACTCTTGATTCTAACTTAGTTAAGTCTACCCAAAAAATTCATTGGAACTCCTTAATAATTTAAATTATCCTGATGAGAGTCAAACCAATAATTTAAAATATGGTTTTATTATAACTCAAGTGACTAATGGAATTATCTAACTTGATATTTTATTTGATGGGTTTTGTTTAAATTTTTTATAAAATATATTTATTTTATTCTTCACATGCTTGTTAATAATATGTGAATCTTATATAATCTGAGTATGTTTGCTAATTTATTTAATTTATGTGATCATGTTTAATTATCTAAATAAAACATGCATCATATAAATAAATAAATAACAATGCACTGAAAAAAATTATGGTATGATCATGACCTTAAATATATTGGTTGGTTTATTGAGTAATGATAAACCAACCTAGAAACTCAATGAGAGAATCCTTGAGCCTATTCTTGGATCAAGTACAACATTTCTCTTTAATCCTATGTATCTCATTGGTTAGATTCATCTTATCTTGATACCCAAACCACCTCCTCTGACTAGGAGCTCCATCCTTTAAAAATTCTTACTCATACATAAGTGAGGGGAACCAGAGGTTTAGGGTTATAGAAAAAAAATCCTTAGACATGAAAACTCATACATAATATAAAGAGGGATGATTCACATATCATTATATTTAATTTAATAATAAACATCACATAAAAATTAAATAAATAATTAAGTTAATTAAATTAATCCAACGCATACATTAGTCGGTTAAAGCTCATGATCTATCACAACATGAAACAAGTATATATTTAGAATTTCTAGAATTAATTTCAACTCATTCTAATTAAGGTAAATTTATTAGAGTTAATAAATTATTTATTTATTTATTTATTTATTTATTTATTTATCTTAATATTCTTTCCTAAAAATCCTTAAGAAAAAATAATAATATCATCTTTTATTATTTTAAATATAAATAATTTAATTTAATTTAATGTTAAAATAATTAAGCACACAGTGTGTACTTAAGAGGTCACACAACATGTACCTTCTAGGTCAGATAAAATTTATTTATGAAATTTAATACTTACATGGTGTGTACTGTCACTTGAAATGTTATCTGCCACGCGTTTTGTATAGTCTTTATCCTATACGGTATACTTGCATAGAATGTAATCCCACACAACATTTCATGATATATACAGTGTGTATTTCTATTTCTTGACTATATAGTATTCATAGCATGTATAACCACATGAAATATCACAAATATAATCATGGTTTATCCCTATAAATTCATATAAAGTACATGGTATGTATGATAACCGTTACACGTCATTTAGTTGCAAAACTTTATGTCACGTTAATTATTAAGAATGTATACCCATACACACACACATAAAAACTCACTTTGTGTATACCTAGTGTGGAATGAAACTTTTCATGCTATGTGTACATAAAACTATACGCTATATAGTTTGTGTCTCACTTTAATTACTTCACATGTTGATCCATGCAGCATGCTAAAAATCACTCGATGTGTACCTTGCATGGGTTGACATATATTGCATGGAATGTACATCCCATCTACACACCATGTGATCCATGTCTGGTTGTGTTTCTTGGTTTCAAATCAATACAAGATGTATAATTATGCCATGTATTGAACACCATTTCTCTAGGCTTGAGAGAATTATAGAGAGATTTTTGTTATACACAACAAGTCTCTTCATAATTAAAAATGGTGTAAATAATAATTTATACTTTGGGTTAAAAAATTGATAATTTAACAATTATCATTTATCAATATATTTATCCTATATAATTTCCATGTCAAATAATAATAATATTAATATTGTATCTATGACATGCATTTATTTTAAAATCATTTCTTAAATAAATTAATTAATATTTATTTAAATGATATAAACTAAAATATATCATTCCCATAAATCCATTAACTCAACCCATAAATCCAACATGGAATTTATTGAACCTTGAATGATAAAATATATTTCAAATAAATATTATTATATAAGATATTAAGGTTTTAGGAAGAGGAAATACACACAAACCTGGTGGGCTAGCAAGGATCAGACCTCAACCCCATAAGGATAATCCCATATGGCACCCACTATGTCACTAAGGTGTTTATTTTATGATATTTTGTTTGTTTGAGGCTCGTTTTATTTTTTTAGGGAGTTTCAACATAAAACATAGAAGTTTTTGAGTTTTTATTGTTTTGTAGGGTTTTCACACATGGTTTGGAAAAAATTGTGTGGCTACCCATATATGTATGGTTTTTCAATTAACTTTTTTATACAAATGGTTAGTTTTCATAGTTGGTTCATGGTTGATTCCAAACCATGAATATCCTAGGGGAAGCCATATGTGACCTTTTTTGTGTAAGGGTGAGGGTGCACAGCTCACACATAGTTTTCTAAACCCTTAAACAAGCATGAAAAATGGATTTTTAGTTTGAAATTTTCTTTTATCATGGTTGGTGTGTAGTTTTTCAAGATATCTAGAGTATCGAGTAAATTGTATGAGTGGTTTTTTTTTAGAAAGTTTCATGCACACAGTTGGTACATTGTTTGGTAAAATTTGTGGCTAAACTATGAGACCTACCTAGATTCATTAAAAGTTGGAATTTATGAAAATTACCATGCTTGATTTTAACTCTCAATCCCTCATTTATTTCTAACCCTTATTCAAATATACCAGGAGCACTCCCACGGTATTCTCCTCCCTTATTCCTTCCATTTTTATGGCTTATCCCCTCATTTTTTTACTAGATTTATCCATGGTAAGTCCTTATAAAACTTGTTAGTCTGATTTGAACACCCAATAGGGGGATGAATTGAGTTTTTAATTAAAATTTCTATTAAAATTAGTTAAAACTAAATCCACCAATTTAATAAAAAAATCCTAGTTAACTAAAACTCTAGAATTATATAAATTGATACCGCAAATAGTAGACCATGAAAGAGTTCCATGGCCTCCAAAAATTATTATAAAAAGAGTAAATAACACACAAGGGAAGCAGGGAAATTAAACCAACAACACAATAAACAGAAACCAAAGTTCCCCTTTTTTACATCCCCATCTACAGATCACTCGTTGTTTCTACCGCCCCGTCCACGACAGCCGCCACGACCTCTTGGATGCCTACCCTGTCGCCATTGTTTCAAGGTCTCCCAGTCACCACCATGACCAGCAACCTCCAAAGTATCACCAGCAATCTGTCCAGCAGGTTGAGCATCCACTGAAGGAGCATTATCCACACCATCACCTTGATTATCCTCATCAGGTAGCCTCTTGTCCAGACCTCCCTCCGATGAGGTCTGTCTTTCCATCTGCTGAGAATCAGAATTATTTGTCGTTGCGAGTGGTAAAGAAGATTTACCTTTCCTTTCACAGCTTTCCTTGTATAGTTCATCAAATTATGGAAAATGGATAGACTCCAGCATGGTAAAAAAGTTGTGTTTAATAGCACCAATGCAAGTCGAACCCACATGGAGTGGCAGTTCCTATGGCATTACAGTATTAACATCAGTTGCATTAGATGCCTTACCAATGGAAACCATAGTGGAATCAATAGCAGAAGAGTCCATCAAACCAGAAATAGTGACACCTGCACCAACAGCCTGTTCAGGTTTCCCAGAGGGATCCTGAGAAACATCCAGAGAAACAGAGGCTAAAACATCAGCCTGATCATCAGAGGAAACCTGAGCATGTTTGAGAGGAACATGCACCTGAGAGGCAGGTCCAAGAGAATGTATAGAAGGAGATACATCCACCCGAGAAGAAGCATATTTCTTAGAACCATCAGAACCATTATTTATAGACATCAGAGAGTGTTGCCCAACCTCAAAAACAGAGGCAGGACCCAACTTCCCTTTGGAAAGGAATTGCTCTTCTAATAACAGCACAGGATCATTGTAATCACCATCATGGATATCAGCATCACCCCATTTAGAACTACTCTCTTGTTGAAATTGAGTAACAAGAAAATAGGGAGATCCTCTAACCACTAACACAGCATTAGAGGGAATATTTGACACCTTTTAGGGAGCAGATACTCCATTCACAAGTTCATAATTACTTATCTTCACAAGTTTATAATGATCACCAGCAGCTGGCACTTTAAATTTACACATTTCTACAAGATGTCTATGTCTTTTGCAGTTAGAACATCGCATTCCGCAATGACAATTGTCCTTAAAATGCCCAATAGTTAAGCAGTTAATACAGAAATCAAGTACATGTTCAAATTCAATTTCGAGTTCAAATTTAAACTCTCCAGCAACCAAGTAGACTGTCTCAACAAGAGGCAAGGACATGTCAAATTTAACAAGTATACGTGAAAAATGAACATATCTAACCGATACAGTTTCTTTGTCCAGCTTAATTGGGGTGCCAATGGCCAAGGTAATATCCCAAAGTATGCTTGGGTTCCAAAAAACCTAGTTCAAATCCTTGACACGAATCCAGGACTGTGCAACAGAAGACTTCACACGTATAGGGTCAAACCAGGGGTCCCAATTTTAAAATCTCAAGACCCCCGGCTTGAGGTTAAAAAACCCAGAACTCCAAGATTTTAGTTTCATTTCATTAGAGAAAAAGGTAATATGAAAGAAATTCATGCCAAGAGAAACGATATGCCAGTTACCAAATCCCCAAATCTGAAGAAGATGCTTCTTAAGATCCTCTAGCTTCTAAGTATTTTCTTGCGCAGTGAGATGAGTAATAACCGAGTATTTGCAGGAGTCAATTCTGTCTTGAAAAAGATGAGGATTCGACTCAACCACTAAAAGAGCCCCATTCCGTGAAATCTTATGGGGATTGGACTCACCCTCTCAGGCACCATGGAAGAATCGATTTACACCATTAGCCAATAATCCATCAGATCCCGCACCGAAGCACCCAACTCCGTATTCTTCGAGGGAATTTGACCATGCGATGATTCCACAACCGGAACCGCAGCATGCGTCGAGCCAGATCCATCACCCACCTTCCTCGACGGGCCAATGAAGACCTCTGCCGGATTGAAATACTCAGACAGATACGATGCCATCACAGAAAGAAACCCTAGACGCCATTTTCGTAGAGCGAGAAGCTCTCGACCCGCGATGCCATTTCCCCCACATCAATCTTATATAACTTTATATTTTAAAAGGATTCTTAGAATTTCAATCACAAATCAGTTAAAATTGGTTTAAAACTCTTTTAACTTTTGAAATAGATTTACTTATATAAAACATAATATATAAAACAAAAATTAAATTCAATTATCAAAATAATATTTTTATATTAAGGTTTTTAAAATAGATATTGATTTGTTTTAAAAACAATGAAAACAAAATAATAAATTACATAACGGAATTAAACTAGGGGTTCAGTATCAAGCTGATACTAAATTCCTTCCACTTAGAAATCACCCACTTCTAATCGATTTATTAAAGAATGACCTAATCCAAAACCTAGATCAGGTTTTACAGAACAGTACACAAGGCTTTCAAAGCTACACATCACCCCTTCTATAGTTCTACATGGGAGAAATGAATAAAAAACAATTGCATATAGGTAGTCTAGGATACACAGCATCTTCCATGGTTTTACATGGGAGTGTTGTTGAAAAATTTTAAAGAGAGAATCTATTACTCTATGATTTAGTAAAATATACCTTATTTATAAATAAATAGAGTAAATAAAAACATGGATCAAAATGATAAGCTATAACAAAATGATAAAGGAATAGAAAGTGTCAATATTTTATGCATCTTAGTCTAATTAACTTCAATTGTTTAGGAGTCCTTCAATCTATATTTGAAAGATCTCAACCGAGTTTATAGATAAAGTTTAGTAAAATGGAGTGTCATGTAGTATTTTGATTGAGTCCTATATGTATCAGAATATCTCTTCCATACATATGTATTCCTCTATTATTATCTATGTGTAACTTATATTTGTTCCCTGAGAAGTTCTTATTCTAAAGATAACTTCATATCAAAGTAGCTATTGGAGAACATTCATTATAGATTTAATTTCACTATATATGCAATTAATTCTCCCAAATATAGTTATTGAGGATTTTAAAATACCCCACTATTTAATTTTTACATGGATGGTTTTCTTCAATTGAATCTTGGTTACTTTTGTTCACATATAGTTAGCACAGTTGATTGGAAGATTCAGTTAGCTCAAAAATTTCATTTGATCGTGTGTTCACTGGATCTCTTCATGCAGTAGGTACGTTACTTCATATGGTAGCTACAGTACTTAACAAGGTAGGTTGAAACCTTCATGTGGTAGGTTATTTTATTTGGATGGTCACTCGAGTTGTTTTTATGGTAGTTTTATTCCTTCATGCGGTAGATAATTTTGTTCTTGTAGTAACTAAAATATAGACACATAGACAGTACAAGACTTAAAGAAAATTATACTTACCTATCACATAGTGACATGGTTCTTCATGAAGTAGGTTGAATTCTTCAACGTACATTAGGTTGATCTTAAATGTGTGGTAAGTTGATTACGCATGTGGTCAATTGAAAACAAAACACGGTTAGTTCATGACTTTGACATAATTTTCTCACCTAACACATAGTCAATTGAATGTATATGTGGTCAATTGAAGTAAAATGTGCAGTAGGTTCCACAAAGTCACTTGACCTTCAAGGTGAATACATTACAAATGTGATAGGTTTTCATGGTAGGTTCAAGACTTAGTTAATTTTACCAATTTGGACAAAAAAGTAATTGACTATCATAAAACCTGAACCATAATATTGATGTTGTCCAAATAAAGGGTTTGGGTTGGTTTGAATCTTGGTTTTTCTCTTATATAGGGGTTTTATATGGAACATATTGGCATTTTGTAGTGTTATTAATCATAGGTGATGAATTCTAGATTGTTTACAGTTGAACTGAGGTAGGAGTTTCTTTGTTGTCACTTTATATTCCATGCCTTTGAATGTTTTTTGTTTTTAAATTTTTTTTACTAATTTTATGCCTATATGAGTGTCCATGAGGAACAAATGGTGGTTTCAGAATGTTTTTAACCCTTAGTATAGAATACGATTCTATAACAAGTGTTTCTAAAAAATTCCAAGTTGATTTTTAAAGCTTGTGAGTGTTTTTAAAAGAATCTCTTGGTTTTTTCTTGTATTTTTAAATGGTCATGTTATATCAATCTATTTTTAAACCAATTGTTTGAGTTGTTTTAAGTACTCAAAGTGTTTAAAGTGGGTTTTTCATTTTCAAATGGGTGTTTTAACCATTGTGTGTGATGTTTTAAGCCTTTTTATAACCTTGTTTGATTTCAAAGGTTGGTTTTAGGGAAGTGTAAGTTCTCATTTAGGATTTAAAATGTTTTAATGAAATTTACTCTCAAGAGTTTATTGAAACAGATTTTTGATGGTGAGAGTTGGCATGGAATTTCAAGCATGTTTAAAAATAAAATCATAAAAAAATCATAAAAATTTTGGGACCCTCTTTAGACTAATGTGATTTTTTTTATGCATGTGGTGTCTTGTGATATTGTGAGGATATATTTTATATTGTTGCATCTTTATATTCTGCTCATGCGTAGTTTTGATTACAGATAATTCTTATGAGGGTGTAGAAGGTGAGGTTTCATTTATTTGAAACATCTTATATTTGAATTATTTCATGGTTTATTTGTACTTACCTCTATTGACTTTTCATGGGAGAGCTTGGGGATCAGGGTAGGTGACTTAGGTGGTTGAATACCTGACCTAGTTTGTTAGATTGTTATAGGATGTTTTATATGGGACTTAGATATCAAATGTAGGAAATATTCTTCATGGGGATAAGAGATCCTATTAAGGAAACATTCTCTATGGGACCAATAGATTTCATGCGAGTTTGGGACTGAGAGAGACCATTGGGACCAAGAAAGCCTGGGGAAGACTAAGGGAGGTTTTAAAATTAATTATGCACACTCAGTGTCTTACAAACCTATAGTTATTTTAATTCATTATAGTTCTCGTTGATTATATCCCATTGGTAATAGCCTATGAAACTCCTATTTAGGTTCATTCTAGGGGATTTATCCTTGTTAGGTCCACAAGGCTGAATACCCTGAGAGGGGGGTGAATCAGGGTATGACTAATTTAAAATTAACGCTTGTTCTGATCTTGTTTCGCTGTTAAGAAAAACACTCTTCTCTCTCTTTCCTATTGCACAAAGTAAACAGAAAGTAAAGCATGCACAGGACATAGAAATTTTACTTGGTTCACCGCAAAGGTCTACGTCCAAGGAGCATAAGCCGAAAAGTTTCTGGTCATACCAATTCCACTAAACTTCACTAGCTGTGGATTACAATGTTCAGGCTAGATCACTTCTATGCCCAGGCTCACTGCCTTTACAATGTTTAGGGTCAGCTCACTGCTTCCCCAAGGGTCACTCCATGTTTATCTCTCTCTCTGACTCACTACCGATGGAGAGGATCACCTTTTTTCTCTTCCTTTGCTCACTACTCTTGGAAGGAATCCACTCACAGTTTAGAGACCTGTAGGTCTCTTCATTTTCATGAAGGAATGCATCTTCCTCTGTAATTAGATGCTCTGTTGAAGCACAATTTTCACCCGTAGATGAATATCTCTTTGCACCGAAGGAATCGGGCAAACTTCCAGCTTCCACGCAGCTCGAAAATCACTGTTGGAAATAATCCTTACTTGGCACGCAAGTCAATCTCGGCGTGCAAGTATCGGCGCACAAGTCACAACGGGCGCGCAAGTCTTCCTCAGACACTTGCGCGACACAAGATTCCCCAACTCCAAACTTGTGAGACTCTCTTCCTTTTACGCCCAATCCAATATTGGCAGGCAACTCCACACTGGCGCGCAGCTTCAAACACTGGCACGCAACTATCACCCTGGCGCGCAAGTCCCACCTGCGCGACCACACACACCACTTGCGCGACCACCACACCTGCGTGACGAGATATCTGATTTCTCAAAGTGTTGAACTTTGGTTCCAAATGAAGAGGGGTGGTCCAGTATTTATAGGCAAATTGACCACCCTGCGCGACGGCGCGCAAGTCACCTACGTGATCCAGTCTCGGCGCACAAGTCTTCTGTCCTACTAGACACTTGCGTGACCAACTCCCAAACTTGAACGAACCTATTTCCTTTGCCATATTTTTATCTTCTGATCTTGAAAAATATATGGAGTGCAAGTTTCCTATACTCCAAGTCCTCGGCACGCAAGTCCCTTTGCCAAAAACACTTTTCTTCATTTATCGATTTTCAGGCCCAAAAATTTGGCAAACACTGGAAAACGACGCCACCTTGTATCTGTTCATTTTGTACCACCTCCAGATCATCCATTCCATTTGTCGACGTTCTTGAATCAAACATGGATCGTTTACCTCAGCTCTTGAACTCGACATTCCATCATGAAATCCTCTTTGTCAACAAATTTGTATGTCATTGTTTTGTTTTGTCAACAATCACCACTCAGATGTCCACTTTGTCAACAAACACAATCACCTCAAAAATGATTCAATGATGCCTTGAGGGATTTTTGCCCAACAATATCCCCCTTTGGGTTTGTTGAAAACTCTTTTATGGAAAGATACATCATTAATTCTTTAGCCACCATTCACCTTTTGTGATTCTGATAGCGATCAAGGATTTACTCAACACATACTCTAAGCCCACATGAGCAATGCTCGGCGTGACAAACAAGAGTAAATGAAAAGTTCATCAATGAATCACTTCATCTCTGACATCCACTATTGACACCAAACTGATACCAATTTGTACTAAACTGATACCAATTGTTGAAGGACTTGTTGGAAGACCAATTTTGGTTGGAAATATTTTTACCACATTCCAACACTACTCTTCTGCTTTTATCACGATTCGCAGCTGTCGTGATATCTATTATTTGATCGATCACTTCTAGCATCATCATATTTAATATGATCCCCCATTCTGTTCGCAGCTTCAACACCTCTTTAGCCCTATTTCCTGCGTTGTCCAAGCTAAGCTCTGGCTAAGCACATTCAAGTAGCTTCAACTCCCCCTATCTGGCTGCTCCACTTATCATCTTCTCCCCATATCAATCATGATTTATCAAATCTACACATTGTCTTCCCTTGAACAATCACTATTTTCTCCCCCTTTGTCAACGAACCCAAAGGACACTCCTTTGTAGTCTGTAACATAGTAGAGAACACATATCAGCACATTAGGGAAAAATACATCATACCTCGAAGAGAGGGGGGTGGGTGTTACATCCACACGCTTTCAAGTGCGGGGAATCTACTGAACTCCCAGAGCCAGTCGATGTCTCTCAAAAGCTTCCTTGTGTAAGGCCTTTTACAGAATATCGGCAACCTGTAACTCTGTAGGCGCATACTCCAACTTCACAAGTCCTTGTTCCACCTTCTCCTTGATGAAATGATATTTAATCTCAATGTGATTTGTCCTTGAATGATGGACGGGATTTTTGATAAGATTTACAGCACTTGAGTTGTCGCACTGGATTTCAATCGGAGACTTCACTTCAACTCCCATATCTTCAAGCTGCTGCTTCATCCACAATAACTGTGTGCATGCTTGAGTGGCCGCAATATACTCAAATTCTGCGGTGCTCAATGAAATGCAATCTTGCTTCTTGCTTAGCCAAGAAATACACAATCCACCAAGATAGAATGCACCACCTGACGTTTATTTTCTATCATCTGCTGAACTAGCCCAGTCTGCATCAGTATATCCCAATAACTCTGTCTGAGATTTGTTAGTATATGTCAAGACGAAATCCACTATGCCCTAGATATACCGAAGTATTATTTTCACTGCAAGCATTTGGATTTCCTTGGGATTACTCTGATATCTTGTTGCTTGGCATGTGGCGAAAACAATATCAGACCTTGTTGCGGTTAAGTACAATATACTTCTAATTATTTGCATTTATTCTGTGATATTAACTGCCTTGCCATCCTCATCTTTTGATAATTTCATCCGGGTAGCAACCGGAGTCTTCATCTCCTTGGAATTTTCCATGCCAAACCTTCTTAACACCTCCTTGGAATATTTGGATTGAGAAATGAATGTTCCATTCATTCCTTGTGTCACATGTAGACCAAGGAAAAATGCTAGCTCTCCAAACATTGACATTTCAAACTCATTTTTCATGAATTCTGAAAACTGTCTACAGTGAGATTCATCTAATCCACCAAATATTATGTCATCGGCATAGACCAGCACCATCATCCTTTGAGTACTATTGTTGTTTAAATAAAGATTATAATCAACTCCCCCACGCTGAAAACCAAGCTTCTTCAAGTACTGATCAAGCTGTGAGTACCATGCCCTTGGTTCTTGTTTCAGCCCATACAATGTCTTCTTCAGCCTGCAAACTTTGTTCTCATCCTCATGAATGAGAAAACCATCTGGATTCTCAATGTACACCTCTTCTTCCAGAACCCCATTCAAGAATGCAGATTTGACATCCATCTGGAACACTTTGAACTTTCTTTGCACTACTATGGCCAAAAATAATCTGATTGTCTCCAGCCTTGCAACCGGTGCAAATGTCTCATCTACATCTATTCCCTCGATCTGGGAGTACCCCTTGCACACTAGTCGTGCTTTTTTCCGAATCACCATGCCATATTCATTCATCTTGTTATGATAGACCCATTTAGTCCCGATGACATTCTTATCTACTGGCCTCGAAACAATCTCCCATGTTTGGTTCTTCTCAATCTGATCAAGCTCTTCATTCATAGCCTGAACCCAGTTTTCATCTTTAGCTGCATCAGAAAAACATTTCGGCTCCACCTGAGACAAAAACAATGTTTTCTATAATGATTTCATTCTTCGAGTCTGAACTGGAGCAGTCTAATCACCAATGATATTCTGCATATCAATTTTAGCTCGACTCTTTGGATTCCTTGCATACACAGACTTTACACTTTCTTGTTCATCATCAGTATCTTCTTCTGAGTCAGCATCTGCCACTTCTTCTCCCCCTGTGTTTCTTACTTCATCATCACTTTCGTCCAGGAACTGTTCATTAGGTCGTTGAGTATTCTGTTCATTTTCAACTATAGTGACATCATTGCTCTCAACAATTTTTCCCAGCCTTTTGTCGAAGCATTTATACGCTTTTCTTTTCCCTGAGTAGCCAAGGAATATCCCCTCATCTCCTCGTGCCTCAAACTTCCTATGATTTTCTTTGTTGAGAATGAAACACTTACTTCCAAAGATTCGAAAGTATTTAAACATTGGATTCTTTCCGTACCACAGTTCATACGGAGTCTTCCCTTTCTTCGTACATAATAGAGACCTGTTTGAAACATAGACCGATGTCAACACTGCTTCCTTCCAAAATTTCTCTGGTAGGTCTTTGTCAATAAGCATCATTCTGGTCATGTTGTTGATGATCCTATTTCTCCTTTCAACCACACCATTATTTTGGGGAGTTCTTACTGATGAAACTTGATGCCTTATCCCGTGTTTCTCGAGATACTCTTCCACTTGACTGTTTGTGAATTCTGTACCGTTATCTGTATGGAACTTTAAAATTTTATGCCCAAGCATCCTTTCTGATTCCCTCCTATACTGTTTTATGAAACTAAACACCTCTATCTTATGGGTAATGACAAATACCCAGGCCATTCTGCTGTAATCATCAATGAAAAGAACATAGTACCTTTGCCTATTTATAGCTCATGGTGAGATAGGTCCACATACATCAGCATGCACTAATTCGAGAAATCCAGTTGTTTTTTTGTTCCTTTGGACTGTATGTCTTTCTGATGATCTTCCCTTGTTGACAAGCATCACATGTATGAGTGCGATCACGTGATAGTTTGGGAAGGTCTCTAGCAGCATCACACTTTACCAGATCTTCCATGGATGGTTGACATAGATGACCAAGTCGCTTATGCCACAACTGGTTTTCTTCTTCTCTGGATAAAAAGCACGAATCTTCTTCTCCACCTACCAGGTAAAGATTTCCCTTTGTTTGTTTTCCCTGTAGAATGAATGCTCTATCTTTTCCTTAAACAGTAAACATCTTCTTGGTAAATCAGATAGAGTGCCCAGAGTCACATAGTTGACTAACACTAAGCAAGTTATGACTAAGACCCTCTACTACCAAGACATCTACACGTCTCATTTCTTTTCCCCCAAACTTGGCTTTCCCTGAGCCAACAATCTTTAGGCCTTCATCATTTCCAAATTTGAAAACTCCTTCTTTGTCATATTTTATGCCTGTAACAAGATCCTTATTACCCGTCATGTGGGATGTGAAACCACTGTCAAGGATCCACACACCAGATCGATCTGATGATTTAAGGGAAATCTCCGCTACCACGACCTTCTCATTTTTCTTCTTTTTGGTCCATACTTTTTCTTTCACACTCGGCATGGATTGAGACTTATGTTCTTTCTTAGAGTATGATGGACCAGCCTCATCTTGCAAAGCCACAAATCTATTCTGCATTTTTAACTCACCTGTCGGTTTATTGATATGCTGCTTGCGAACGTTTTGATTCTACTTTGGCACATTTCTCTGAATGGTCGAAGTACAATACCTAGACATGTGCCCAAATCCTCCACACCAAAAATAGTTTCCTTCGAAATATGTTCTGGAAAATCATTCTCTGTTTGGCTGTCATCTCTGTTCTTGTTCCCTTCGATATCTTTTGGCTATAGAACATACATACTATGAATGTCCCATTTTTCCACAATAATAACACCTGATATAAGGTGCATTCCTTCGTGTTACTTCAGCACTACGAGTTTCGCCTTGGGATCTCTGAATATTATGATTCTTCTTTGTGCCCAAATCCACCTTCAATCTTGGGATGGGTGATTGCGGTCTGACTTCGACAGCCACAGATTTTTATTTCTGATTAAACCATGAATCAGCCTTAACTTCTGAGCTCAATTGCTGCTTCTTTCCTGCTGAACTACTAGGCTCTTATTTCTACTTTTCAGACTTCGTGACGACCTTATTTCCCAAGAATGTGTTGGGATTCAAAGGTTTTTCATGGTCTTTAACTTTTCTCTGCAGACCGACAACTTCCTCTTAAATCTCTTCAATACGCTAGACGTGATCTTTCACTTTTCTATTCAAGCAATCGATCTCCCTTTTCTGTTCTTCAATCTTGAGCTTATGCTCATCAACCTTTTATGTGCGATCTGGCCTATAAGACTTAAGATTTTCAATTTCTTTCACTAGATCAGACTTCTCTTCTTCTTGTTGTTGCATGTAGAGTTTGGCATCATGTACCACCTTGTTGGATTTCTTTGTTTTTGCTCTCCAAACATCTATCTCTTCAAGGGATGCTTCTAATTAAGCTTCCATGTCAACTCTCCCTTCAATTTCTTCTTCTTCCTCGTCAGTTTTGTTTTCTTTCTTTTCTTGAGCACTATTGACAACAGCCACCATTGCATTTTGTCCACGATCTTTACAGTTTTCTATCTCTTCAATTTCTTCACCCTCAGACTCATCTGAACTGTCTATTTCTTGTGAAAGAAGATTCTTCTTCTTAAAGAAATTTCTCTTGAACTGCTTCTTCCCTTTCACATAGGCTGAAGATTTTTTCTTGGGAATTTCAACTTCATCTTCATCATTTTCTTCTTGAATATTTTTGGGGCACCTTGCAGTAAGATGGCCAACTTCTACACATCTGAAGCAAGCAAGTGGAAGCTTCCCTTTGAATTTTCCTTTTCCTCTTTTAAGATTTGAGGAGAGGAATGAAATTACCTCATATGTCTCTTCTTCTTCCTGAGAATCTTCAATGGTGAGTTTCTTCATGGCCTTGAATGCCACCTCTTTGGATTTCCCCTTTTCCACAGTCTCGTTATCATCGTTTCTCATTTTATATGCAACAAGAGTGTTGGGAAGATTATCCAATGTTAGTTCTTTTGGGTCCTTATCTTCCAAAACAGAAACTTTAGGATTGAACTGAGGTGGAAGTTTTCTCAATATGTGCTTCACAAATTTTATATCATCGATAATTTCTCCAAGACCCTGCATGTCTTCTACCACAGCATTTACCCTGTCAAAGAATGCATCAACAGACTCATTCGGGTTCATCCTCAGATCTTCATACTTGTTCCACAACACTTGCAGCTTTGCCTCTCTCACCTTCGTATCCCCTTCATATATATTCAAAATTTTTTCCCACATGGTATGTGACGTTTTGCATGACATCACCTTTGTATAGATGGGATTAGAGAGGGATCCCCATAAGGCATTGATTGCTTTGGAATTGGCATCCAACTCTTTGTGTTCAGCTTTTGATAATGCACCACTAGTAATATCAGTTGTGATACCATGCATAGCTGCTGAAAACACATCCATTCCCAAATGTCGAAAATAGTGTTGCATTCGATTCTTCCATATCTAAAAATTACATCCGTCGAAGATCGTAATCCCTCTATGATTAGTGACCTCCATTGAGAGAAGACCTAATATCAACCTTTCCCTCTGATACCAATTGTTAGGTCCATAAGGCTGAATACCCTGAGAGGGGGGGGTGAATCAGGGTATGACTAATTTAAAATTAATGCCCATTCTGATCTTGTTTCGCTGTTAAGAAAAACACTTTTCTCTCTCTTTCCTTTTGCACAAAGTAAACAAAAATTAAAGCATGCACAGGACACAGAAATTTTACTTGGTTCACCGCAAAGGGCTACGTCCAAGGAGCATACGCTGACAAGTTGTTGGTCGTACCAATTCCACTAAACTTCACTAGCTGTGGATTACAATGTTCGGGCTAGATCACTTTTATGCCCAGGCTCACTGCCTTTACAATTTTTAGGGTCACCTCACTGCTTCCCCAAGGGTCACTCCATGTTTCTCTCTCTCTCTTGCTCACTGCCGGTGGAGAGGATCACCTTCTTTCTCTTCCTTTGCTCACTACTCTTGGAAGGAATCCACTCACAGTTTATAGACATGTAGTTCTCTTCATTTGCATGAAGGAATGCATCTTCCTATGTAAGTAGATGCTCTGTTGAAGCCCAATTTTCATCCGTAGATGAATATCTCTTTGCACCAAAGGAATCAGGCAAACTTCCAGCTTCCACGCAGCTCAAAAATCACTGCTGGAAATAATCCTTACGAGGCGCGCAAGTCAATCTCGGCACGCAAGTATCGGCATGGAAGTCACAACGGGCGCGCAAGTCTTCCTCAGACACTTGCCCGACACAAGCTTCTCTAACTCCAAACTTGCGCCACTCTCTTCCTTTTACGCCCAATCCAATATTGGCACGCAACTCCACACTGGTGCGCAGCTTCAAACATTGGCGTGCAAATATCACCCTGGCGCGCAAGTCCCACCTACGCGACCACACACACCACTTGCGCGACCACCACACCTGCACGACGGGAGCTCGGATTTCTCAAAGTGTTGAACTTCGGTTCTGAATGAAGAGGGGTGGTCCAGTATTTATAGGCAAATTGACCACCCTGCGCGACGGCGCGCAAGTCACCTACGCGATCCAGTCTCGGCGCGCAAGTCTTCTGTCCTCCTAGACACTTGCGCGACCAACTCCCAAACTTGCGTGAACTTGTTTCCTTTTCCATATTTTGATCTTCTGATCTTGAAAAACATATGGCACGGAAGTTTACTATACTCCAAGTCCTCGACGTGCAAGTCCCTTTTCCAAAAAACACTTTTCTTCATTTGTCGATTTTCAGGCCCAAAAATTTGGCAAACACTGAAAAACGGCACCACCTTGTATTTGTTCTTTTTGTACCACCTCCAGATCATCCATTCCATTTGTCAACGTTCTTGAATCAAACATGGATCGTTGACCTCAGCTCTTGAACTCGACATTCCATCATGAAATCCTCTTTGTCAAAAAATTTATATGTCGTTGTTTTTCTTTGCCAACAATCACCACTCAGATGTCCACTTTGTCAACAAACACAATCACCTCAAAAATGCTTCAATGATGCCTTGATGGATTTTTTCCCAACAATCCTTTTTATTTGATTGTACCCCTACTTATTATAAAATTGTTTGATGACTATGTATTTTTGATTAATTCTCATTGTCGTGTGGCGTTGAAATAATGGTTCCAATTGTTTTCTTTTTTCCTTTTATATTTTTTAATTTACTTTTTAAATGTTTTTAAAAGAGGTTTCTAAAAGTTTTTGAATTGAAATAAGGAAGTTTAAAGTGTGTTTTTACTCTGATTTCAAACTATTTTTTTAGGATTTTGAAAGATGTGTTTTTTAATGGTGAAAAAAAATTCAAATGGTTTGAAGTGTTTTTTATGGGAAAATAAAAAAAATATATTTTAAAACTCTAGTGTGCATAAGTTTTAAATATTTTTTTTAGGCCTTCATTACTAGTTAATTTGGAATTTTTTTTTAAATATGTTTTTGTAAAAACCATTTGTAAGTTGGAAACTAATTTTGAGTTTTGAAATTTGTATCTTAAAAAGAGATTTTTATAATATTATTTTTAAGTAGGAATTTAAAATGTTGGTTTTAAAAAGGGTCTTTGGCCAAGGGAAAAATTATTTACGAGTAATTTTTTTCATTTAATGAAAATGTGGGGAAAGAGTTTTAACACAGTTTTGATGTGTTGTGGTTTCTTTTTTGTAAATCCTTATGAAAAATAAATATTTCCTCTACTATATTTCAAATTGGGATTGTTAGGGTGTGATATGTAATTGGATACTTGGGTTTAGTAGTTGGTGACCTGCTGAGATGTTTAGCTCAGACTAATATTTTTATAGGTCTGGGTTTATTCCAATTTGTTTGTAACGACCCGAACCTTTATAAATAAAATTCCCTTTTTAAATGAATAAGTGCATTATTTATGTAATGTGGTTATAGAAAACACATGAAATTATTTGGTTGTGTATTAACATATTTAAAAGGCTATTAAAAAACATAACTATTGATAATATAGTCATTTAATAGTGATATTATGATTAGTATATGTTAAGGGTTATAATAAAGTCCTGTTAACATAGAAAAAAGAGGTTATGGCCTCAACTAGTAGGATCATACCCTATGAGGCCCGTTTATCGGAGCTTTCAAGGTAAATAGAATCACTTGGATTTTTCCATGAACAATACCAAGTCTATATCCAACAACTAAATCATGAAAGAAACCATTTACAATAGAAGTTCAAGCTCATCGATATTATGGTCCAAACTATAGACCTCGAACCACCCCATGAGAATCTCATCAACGTGCCCCATACCCTTAGGGACTTCGCTAGTGTAATAAGTAGTTATGTACCTCAACCCAAATAGTATTAATATATATATATTATTTTCAATAAAATAATAATTAAATTTATTCCATATTATTTTTAATTTATAAATGATTAAGTAATGAGTTTGATAAAAAAAATAGATTTTGATACGATAAAACTAAAATTGTATTTTTTAGTAATATGTGATTTAAATTAAGAAATTTATTTTTATAAATTCATTAATTTTTAAAATAAATTATATTTTAATAAAATATTATTATTAAAAAGTATATAAATTATAATAAAACTTTATGAAGTGAAAATTTTAGTTTTATAAGGGTTGGATTAATTGTTATTATCAAGAAAACCAGTATTTTTCAATAAATGGAGATTTTAACTCAAATGTGTAATTCCTCATATTTAGAGTATTATTTTGATAAAATAAATATTATTTTTTGAATCAAAACATCAAAATTATCCAAAAGGGAATTTTTCATAATTTTCTGAGATAGTCAATTGTTCAGGTAAAAATTAAATACAGTATAAATATACAGTATGTATTATGACATCATAATGTCCCAAAAGTGATCCAATATATTCCATAAAATTTATCTAATACCAAATATATTTTTTATTTTTAAATAATTTTTTTAGTATATTTTATTAATTTTATAAACCATTTATGAATCCTCCAAAACATATATTATATTTTATGGTTTTAAATTAAATTCTTTGTAAACATTACTCACTTTCACATCACCAATGGTATAATTTTAATTTTATTGGTTAATATCCTTATAAAATAATTAAATCCAATCCTCATTGGTAGAAACCATGGGCAAAAACTATGGGAAGGTTTGTGGTTTTGATTACTTTATTGTATAGAATCCAAAACCTAAGTTTGGAAAATAATAAAGAACTCTCCACTCTTTTCCTATATAAATCCACCCAATATTCCATTATTATTCACTAAAAACAATTTTATCATGACTATAATCTTTCATTTCCTCTCTATAGTCCTTACAAGGTTCCCCCAAGCTCCCAAGAAGCTCCTCCCAAGATTTTGGAAGCACCCTTTCAAGGTAAGGGACCTCTCTCTCTTTTTTCATTCAAGCACCTTCATTGTATTTAGCCTTTTGAATATCAATTGTTTATATTTTAATTACTTTATAAATGTACCTTTAATTTAAAATTTATGTTATTATAATTATATATCATTTATTCCCTCTCGTGATAACCTTTACATAAGTCGTTACTATACCGAAGTAAGGGATTCTCTTCTTCTTCTCTTTATTCAAGCACCTTCTTTATATAATGCCTTTTGTATTCTAATTATTATTGATGAGACATGATTTTACACATACCAATTACTTACCTTATGATTTACATGTTATTATAGACTCATTTCACTCTCATTAATCCCTTTCATGATTCATTATGTATCCCTGTTATGCTGCTAAAATTATCCTATGGTTTTTCCATGCCAATCCTTTATATTGTGACTATTATCATTATTTCCACTCAAGGATATTCACCTTGTAACATCCCCAACCTAGGAGCCGCTAAAATGGTGCCCCGATATGAGTCTACAAATGACATCAATATCACCTCCCCATATTCCATAGGTTTCCATCTAGCGATGAGAGTCTAATAAACCACATGGGGAGACTATACCATCTTTACCAAAGTAAGCCACAACATATAATAATATATATAAGGGAAACTGTAACACCCCAAGATTTTATGAGATATATTATTTTTAATTTATTTTATATATTTTGTTTTACGCTACACCAATATTAGCTTGCGCTATATGCAACACAGTATAAGCTTGCAGTATACGCAATACTATTCTGGGCTTGTGTTACACACAATTTCAAGTTCTTTTGATAGAATTCATTTCACACAACACTAAGTATAGATTTTGTTCAATGTATAAAGGAACTATGTTTGTATTATTTAATACGTAGCACCAAAGGAAGCTTTCACTACACACAGCACTAACTTATCTTGCGTTATACGCAACAACGACCTTCCTCGATAGCTTGCGTTGTATGCAATACCGAGTTTCACTAAACAACGATATATTATTAAAATATTATTATTTAATGGGATATAAAATATCCATTAAAAATAGTATTAAAAAAAATTTAATAAAATTATAATTCATTTTAAATATTTTCTAGAACATGGTATAAGAAAAAATTCAATTTTTTCAGATAAAAGAAGTATTTTTCAAAAAATGCAGTTTTACCGCCTTTTGATGGCGCACCCATTTTAAATATAATTTTTGACACTTTTATAAGTTCAATTTGACAAAATAAACTTTTTATTTTTAATTGGAACATAAAAATTTACTTTTGTTTAATTTTTGGTATTTTTCTGATAAAATTCAAATTTTAATGAATAGTGAAAAATACTACATTTTAATTCAAAACTGCCTTTTCATCTAATTTATTTATCTATTTATATTATATTTTTAATTGGTTTTAAAGTTTAATTGTATTATTTTTTTATAATTTAATTTCATTTTGGTCATTGTAAGTAATTTCACATTTAAATTGGACATAAACACATTACAATTTTTTTATAAGTTTTTACTTCTTAAAAACCCACTTTGTGGTTTTGACGACTGGAATTAATTTTAAATTAATTTCTGCTAATTATGTGTTTTGAATTATGAAAAATAAATTCCATATTTGTAATCAGTGGGTCCAAATTATGTTAATAGGTTACTTTTATTTTATTATATTATGAATAGTAACTACGGTAATTTTTTATTTACCACAATTAAAGGAAAATTGGGTAAATTAGGGTAACTAATAATATGATAAGAACAATGAGATTATCCTAAGACCTAGTAAATTCCAATTAGATGAATAAAATTATAACCTTTACATATTTGGTTCAAAACATAGTCATTTAATGTCCACTTGACAATGAAAATGACATAGATATTAATAAAACCAATAAAAGTGACAAAATGTCAAACTCACATTTCTTATAAGTATGATAATTTTAATATAGGGATAACTAGGTGATATATTCAAAAATAAATAGTACATATAAAGATAAAATATATAAATACACCATGGTAATTTATTTTTAATTTTTCGGAAATAAATAATTACCTTAAAGTCTTATTTTTTCATGATGTAAAAATTAATTAATTGATGAGAAATCAATGAAACAGTTTTTATTGAAATCCTAATAACCATAAAAATGTCCAAACACATGACCAAATATTATTGGGCAATTATATCTCGGAAATAATCATCCAAAGGTCAATATAGTGACCATTTGGATTCTTATAGAATAGATTATGACCTTTATATTATTTTATTTAAAGTAAAGTTAAAGTTGTCGTATTTATATTTTAATAAGTATTAAATTTTTAATGTTTGATTTTTCAGAAGATAAATTCTACCACATATATTATTATGAAATACAATAAATTTATTTTCATTATATTATTTTATTTAAAATATTAATTATTCAAATAATTATATTAAATAATTACACAATATTGATGTAGTGATTATTTGAATAATGAAGATATCAAATAAATGTTATTAAAAATGTTAAAATAAATATAATTAGGGCTAATTAATTTTTTAAATTAATTTTATAGATGATATTGACCCATTATAGATATAATAAAATATTTTTTTAGGATAACACTTTATCTGGATATTTCTAAAAACCCATGAATTGAATAGTGTTAAAATGGACACAGTTGATATTTTGTTAAAATAAAGTTTTATAAAATTATTTAAAAATCATAAAACAATTTTAAAAATATATAATAATAATTATATGGTCTAAAATTTTATAAATTATTCATTTATGGTATAATTTAAATCAAATAATTAAATATTGTACCCTTTTAATATTGAAACATTTGCTATCTTAATTAAAATTAAATAGAATAACTAATTGTCAATTAAAATGATAATGTTTAAGTTGACATAAAAACTAGTATAAATTTTACTGGTTGATGATATTTCAATATTATCATATATTATCTTCAAATATATATCATTTTGGAGGTATTTGGTTTGATTTTCCAATTTTTATAAATTAATATTTTTGAAGTTTCCAAAAGTTCCCCTCACCTCAATTATAAATGGGCACTTCCTCCCTCAACTATTCACTTTATTTTTAGCCTTCAAGCTCGACCATACCCTTCCCATTTCACTTTTAAACTTCCTTATAAACATTATAGATGTACTGGTCTTCTTCATAGACCAACTCTAGAGCTCTAAGAGGGGATTTAGAGGAGGCACGTCAAAGAAGAGGTAATATCATTTACCAATTCTTTCAAACTTCTTTCTTATTCTATTTCCACCTCATGAGTTGTTTCATTATAAATTAATAACTCAAGTATTAATTATATAATTAAAGGTTATTATGATTATTAAACAACCATATTCTATGTAACATCCCAGGTAAACAAATAATATTAAATTCTAATGTTAATCAATATTTGTGAATAAAATGTCAATACTACTTTAAAGATAATGCTATGATCGATGGCGTACCCAATATGCAACAACGAGTTTCTTCGAAATCTTACGTTGCACACTAATAATATAATAATATTATAATAGTTAATGCCTAGCCAATATAATGGAGGGAATGAACAGAAATGACTAAAATGATTATATATGTTGGTCAAATATTTTTACTTTTTACAATAAATGTTAGAGGATTAAAAATGCGAATGAATCCAGTTTTAAGCGTAAACATTCCAATATTCTTTAAAGAGTCGATTAACCGCCTTTTGATGGCGAACCTCTTTTAAATCCACTTTTTGACAATTTTATGTGTTATATTTGACAAAATAAAATTCTTATTTAGAATCGGGACATCAAAATTTACTTTGTGTAATTTTTTGGTATTTTTCTGATAAAGTTCATTTTTTAATGAATAGTGAAAAAAGTTGTATTTTAATTAAAAACCCCTTTTTAATCTAATTTATTCATATGATTAGATTATATTTTGAATTGGTTTTAAAGTTAAATTAGAATATATTTTTACCATTTTATCCAATAGTGGTCATTGGATTTAATTTCACTATGAAATTGGACTTAAACAAGTGTCAATCTTTTGATATATATTGTTTCATAAAAACACGTTATTTGTTCTGATAGTAGAAATTAATTATTAAATTAATTAATGTAACTTATATTTTTTGAATTTTGTAAAATAGACATCATTTTTTAATTCGGAATATCAAATATAGATTGGGGTGAATTTTTGGTATTTTTCTGAAAAACTTGAATTTTTGATGAATAGTGAAACCACTAAGTGGTACTTAAAAAACTGATTTTTCGTTTAAATGAAATTTTACCACCTCTGTGTTTTGAATTTTAAAAATCCTACATACATGGTTTTCATTAGGAAGTAAAATGTGGTTCAATGGGATTAAATTAATTTTTTGGTGGATAGTAACTTTTAAGTTTTTAATCGCAATTAGAGGTAATTAGTGTAATTTAAGGTAAAAATAATGTTTTAATATTATTAAATGACCTTGACTATTGTCATAACCCTATTGGATGAGTCATGGCCGACCAAGACAACCCATGGGTCTATTTTTGGGACCCCATGGAGCCACTTGGGTAAGATAATGACATTAATGCCTTTTATTTATAAAGTAAAAGTAAAAAATGACACAAACAAGTATTGTTTTACTAAAAAAACTTTTACATGGGGTTATACAAGTCAGATTTTTGACTATAAATATTCATTGGAAAGATAAAGATATTTCCTACATCATAGTATATTTTTTATAATTTTTAGACATTAAATAAATTAAATTATTTATGACATCATGATGATGTAGTGATTACCTCATTATTTAACAATTTAAATAAAATGAAAATATAATGTATAATATACGACCTAAAAATGTCAAAAACCTATTGGATGGGTGTATTTAGAACTCTTATCACCTTATCCTCGAAATAAATCAATTTGGGACCTTTAAAATCCGAAACACATTTGAAAATAAAGTAACATTTTATACCTTCCCAAGAGTGCCCCTCCTCTCCTCTTATAAAAGGCCCCCACCTTTACCTCCTTACCCACACCTATAAATCCTTTGGCTCGGCCAAGCTCTGATCATTTTGTCACTCCACATACCTCTCCTCATCCTATAAGCCTCACCTTTGGCATAATTCTCTTCATGAAACCCTTTTGGTTCAAACCAAGAGGAGTCACCCGATTTTAAGGTAATGTCTTCACTTGTGTTATTTTGTTTAATTTTGCTTCTCCAACCCCATAAACTCTTTTTATTCATTTCCTTTGTAAAAAATAAAGTATCTTCAATATACTAGGATGTTTTTATAAAAAGTATTCGAGCTAAAATTACACACACCTACATCTAATGGTTAAAGAACATATTGTTTCTGTGGATGGTGAATTTCTGCCTCACGAAACGATGATTGTTCAATATTCTTTTAAAACCATAAAAGGTGGCCATTAAGATGTCACTATATTTATATATGATATATAATATGTTTATGTTTTCCTTAAGCTTCTGTATTTTTCATTTATGTCATACCTTTATGGTTTCTATTATGGGTAAACGCGATATCTTCATTTTAGGAAGTGCGGACTACCGCCCCCTCAAAGTGATTTGATTCGTTAATACCATATGTGGTACGTATAAAGGATATATTTAATGATATTATATATGATACCATACTGGAATTATAATACTATTATGTATCATTATGTTTTAATTCCATTAAATATGAAATATAAATGGAAGTAGCGTTCATGAATACGCACGGCTTACCGTCTCCATGAACGGTGCATTTCATTTCTTACCTCTAAATGTTATGTAATATTATAAATGCATGTATATAATGGATATATATGATATATATGATATCTACATAATGAATATAATTCTGGATATAATGGATATTTTACCCCATGAACAAACTTGTAATTATAAAGAGTTTATTTTTTACTCAAGTAGCAATGATTGACAAAACGACCATTATTAACTTAAATAATTACATAGTGTTCATAACATTGTAATAAGTGATATAAAAGGAATAATGAACTTTAAAAATGTTCTTAAGCATGTATAAATTAACTCAAGTTTATTATTCAGTAGGTTAAAGAATGATCGAGTAAAGTCGGACCCGAGGTAAGGGATCCTACCCCTCTCTTTCTTTTTAAGTATACTCTTTTATGTCATTCCTTTTAAGCTCATCTTTCTAATGATTGGGATGTTATTTTATATTACTCTTACTGTAATTTTTTATGTTCATATGATTAGACACCCTATTTGATCTCATAAATCCATTTTTGGAAGTTTTATGTGGCGTCGTTAGGCTGTCGAGTTTTCGTAAGGGATTTTTCATCTCACTTTTATTCCCGTCAGATTTATGATACATTTTCCACCATTTCCATTTAGTGGAATATGTACTGCCCATTATTCTACTATTTGTGTAATATAATCTCATTTATGATTATTTAAATCAATGTTTTATTGTCCTTCTTTCATGGGGTGTATGTTTCGAAAGATACCCAAGTCGGTAAGGGAACCTTTCACCCTCCTCTTTTTAAAAGACTTATTTTGTTGGGTCTTTTAATTTACATATTGTAATGTTGGGATATGTTCTTATATATCCTTATTGATGTAAATTTTATGTCCAAGTGATGAGATACCCTTTTAATCTCTTATCAACTCATTTTCTGAAGTTGAAAGTGACGCTGTTAGGCTGTCGAATTTTTACCAAGGGAACTTCTTAACCCAATTTCGATTTCTTTGGGTTCAACTTGTAGTTATTGAATATGTCATCCTTTGAATATGTGTGTATGACCTTTGATTTTTTTACACTTAATATCCACTTATATTGGGTGTATTTATATTTGTCACACATAATTATGAGATTGATTTATCCTTATTTTAAGGATACCTTCTTTATAAGGGATTTCATCTCATTTTACATTTATATTGAGACTCCATTGTTGTTATGAACCAATTCACTCTAATATGGTGTATATACTGCCATTTGGAATATTATATCATGAATCCATTTATTCTCATGATATTATAAAGTTATGATTAAATTTTATTCCTCAATTATTGTATTCAAGTGTCTCTCATTTTGTTAAAAACCCTTTAACTAAAATATCGTTTTAAATGTTTTAATGATTTATACTTATAAATATTTCTCATTAATATCCGTGTTTTCAAAATGGTTTTAAGGATTTACTTATATGGATATTAATAGTTTAAAATGTTAAAATCTTCAAAGTGGTATGGGACACTTTGATTCAAAAATCTCTTTATTAAATGTTTTAAATGGTTTTGAAAATGGTTTTTTTTAGAATGGATTCATTATTTCAATATCTTAAAATGTTATATTTTTATTACAATGTGGGAATGCTATATTTCCATTGTTATTAAGTTATGTTCTATGATTATGTTATGGTTCTTGGGAATTGTTTATGAATACGGGTGGTTCCGTGATAAACTAAGGGCGGGTGAGCCCGATATAGCTCTCCAATGCATTGGGTAACACGAAGGGGTTAAACACTAAGGTTTCTCCAAAGAGATTTAGGGAATATACTGTAATGGGTATTCCAAACGTAACCACGAGGGTTACTCCCTATGTAAGAATTTTATGAATGCCTCAAGTTACCTTTATGTATTATGATTTCTATGAGTTATTCGTAAATCTTATGATTTCATGATGTATGTTAAATTGCTTATGCTTTATGAGTAAAGTATGATTTCATTGGTTCTTATGTATACATGGACTAATATTTTCTTTCTGTATTATTATAGCCCTTACTGAGCTTTTTATGCTCATCCCAAGTTTTTTTTGAAATGTTTTTCATAGGATATAAAGTTTAATATGGTCAAGGATGGGATCAAGGAAATTTCAGGCTATCTAAAACAAGGAACTAGACATGACTCTTTTGTTCAAGAGTTTTTATTTTGTGAAAAAAAGTGGAAGCTGAGTAGATGTGTCTACTTTGTAATTTTTGAGATGTAATAGTTATGTCCTAATTATCTAAAACTCTAAACCTGAAAAGATCCTCAATGTGAATTATTCATTTAATTCAATAATAAGTAACATTTAAGTTCAGGTCCTTATAGTTGGTATTAGAGGACGGTTTAGATAACTTTAGAGGTTAGAGTGTTAAGTGACAAGTTGTGTATAACCACAATGGTTATTATATTAGATAGAGTAATTGTTATTTTTGAAGGTTAAAATGAGTTTCAGATAACTGGGATAAGTATATCTTAGTGTTTACCTTCACTACTACAACTTGTCCCTTTATCAGCACTAAAAACTGGCATTAACAGTGCTAGAAAAGCGCTGTTATTGCCGGCGTAGATAAAGTGGGGGTCCCCTTTATCAGCACTCCGAGAAGCGCTGATATAGGAGACCTTTATCAGTGCTCAAAAAAGCGCGGATAAAGACACCATCGCCTGCACCAAAAAACCAGAACCTACACACCAAAATACCTACACAGTGTAGCACATGCACACCTGCACACCATAGCACCCACACACAATATTTTGACCGACAACGGTATATACATTTACTTAACATCATGAATACAAAAAAACACATTGCTATATAAATTTCAAACATTTTTTTACATGGTTACAATTAAAATTATTCAACAACAGTTATAAACATTCATGTTTCATCCTTTGATATCTGTGATTCGCTCTCGACGGTATTTTTTGCCGAACAAAGCATCCGAACTCAAGGAAAAAAATTCACCTATATAAGAAAACAAATATTTTGTTAGTAATGCGATAATGAAATAAATTAAAATAGTAATATGAAAGAATACATTAATATGGAAATTTGAAACTAAAATATGAAATTTTAAACTCAAATGTTTTCATTTTCATAACAATGAAAGGGAATAATGTAAAATCAATATGTTTTTTATTGATTTATCTCATTTAATAAATACTAATTCTCTATCTAATGAAAAGCTTTACCAGTCACACTATGTGTCGGATTGAGGTGTGGTCAATTCATACATTTCACAAATGACTTGTGGATCATTTTCCTAAAGTATTAAAACAATCCGAACGCATTTGCTCGGTTTGTCGTATGTCAGTAGTGTTGTTTTATAAATTTTATGTCATTTTCAAACTGATATCAGACACTTTTAGACATACCAGTCACACCATGCATCGGATTGAGGTGCGATCTATTCTTACACGTCACAAATGACTCGTGGATCGTTTTCCTAAAGTATAAAAACAATCCGAATGCATTTTCTCGGTATTCCGTATGTCAGTAGTGTTGTTTTCCAAAGTTTATCTCAATTTGAAACTGATATCAGACACTTTTAGCCATACCGGTCACATCGTGTGTTTTATTGAGGTGAGGTCAATTCATACACATCACAAATGACTCGTGGATCATTGTCCTAAAGTATCAAAACAATCCGAACATGTTTGCTCAGTTTGTCGTATGTTAGTAGTGTTATTTTCGAAAGTTTATGTCATTTTCAAACTGATATCAGACACTTTTAGCCATACTAGTCACACTGTGCATCAGATTGAGGTGTGGTCAATTCATACACGCCATAAATGACTCGTGGATCATTTTCCTAAAGTATCAAAACAATCCGAATGTGTTTTCTTGGTATTCTGTATGTCATTAGTGTTGTTTTCCAAAGTTTATCTCAATTTGAAACTGATATCAGACACTTTTAGCCATATCGGTCACACCGTGAGTCGGATTGAGGTGCAGTCAATTCGAACACGTCACAAATGACTCATGGATCGTTGTACTAAAGTTTCAAAACAATCTGAATGCGCTTTCTCGGTATTCTGTATGTCAGTAGTGTTGTTTTCCAAAGTTTATCTCAATTTGAAACTGATATCAGACAGTTTTAGCCATACCGGTCACACCGTGCATCGGATTGAGGTTTGGTCAATTCGTACACATCAACAATGACTCGTGGATCGTTTTACTAAAGTTTCAAAACAATCCGAATGTGTTTGCTCGGTATTCTGTATGTCAATAGTGTTGTTTTCCAAAGTTTATCACAATTTGAAACTGATATCAGACACTTTTAGCCATACCGGTCACACTGTGCTTCGTATTGAGGTGCGGTCAGTTTGTACACATCAAAAATGACTCTTGGATCGTTGTCCTAAAGTATCAAAACAATCTGAATGCATTTGCTTGATTTTCCGTATGTCAGTAGTGTTGTTTTCTAAAGCTTATGTCATTTCAAACTGATATCATACACATTTAGCCATACCGGTCACACCGTGCATCAGATTGAGGTGCGGTCGATTCTTACACGTCACAAATGACTCTTGGATCGTTGTCCTAAAGTATCAAAACAATCTGAACTCATTTTCTCAGTTTTTCGTATGTCAGTAGTGTTTTTTTCTAAAGTTTATGTCATTTTCAAACTGATATCAGACACTTTTAGCCATACCGATCACACTGTGCGTCAGATTGAGGTGCGGTCAATTTTTACACGTCAAAAATGACTCTGGGATCGTTTTCCTAAAGTATAAAAACAATCTGAACACGTTTTCTTGGTTTTCCGTATGTCAGTAGTATTGTTTTCTAAAGTTTATCTCAATTTGAAACTGATATCAGACACCTTTAGCCATACCGGTCACATTGTGCATCAGATTGAGGTTCAGTCGATTCGTACAAGTCACAAATGACTCATGGATTGTTGTACTAAAGTTTCAAAACAATCCGAATGCATTTTCTCGGTATTATGTATGTCACTAGTGTTGTTTTCCAAAGTTTATCTCAATTTGAAACTGATATCAGACACTTTTAGCCATACCGGTCACACCGTGCGTCAGATTGAGGTGTGGTCAATTCGTACACGTCAAAAATGACTCGTGGATTGTTGTAATAAAGTATCAAAACAATCCAAATGTGTTTTCTTGGTTTTCCGTATGTCAGTATTGTTGTTTTCTAATTTTATGTCATTTTGAAACTGATATCAGACACTTTTTGCCATACCGGTCACACCGTGCGTCGGATTGAGGTGCGGTCAATTCGTACACGTCACAAATGACTTGTGGATCGTTTTCCTAAAGTATCAAAACAATATGAATGCATTTTCTCAGTTTTTCGTATGTCAGTAGTGTTTTTTCTAAAGTTTATGTCATTTTCAAACTGATATCAGACACTTTTAGCCATAATAGTCACATTGTGCATAGGATTGAGGTGAAATAAATTTTTACACGTCAAAAATGACTCGTGGATCGTTTTCCTAAAGTTTCAAAACAATCCGAATGCATTTTCTCGGTATTCCGTATGTCAGTAGTGTTGTTTTCCAAAGTTTATCTCAATTTGAAACTGATATCAGACACTTTTTGCCATACCGGTCACACCGTGCATCGAATTGAGGTACGGTCGATTCGTACACGTCACAAATGACTTGTGGATCATTTTCCTAAAGTATCAAAACAATCTGAACGCATTTGCTCAGTTTGTCGTATGTCAGTAGTGTTGTTTTCTAAAGTTTATGTCATTTTCAAACTGATATCAGACACTTTTAGCCATACCGGTCACACCGTGCGTCGGATTGAGGTGCGGTCGATTCATACAAGTCACAAATTACTCTTAGATCGTTGTCCTAATGTTTCAAAACAATCCGAACGTGTTTTCTCAGTATTCCGTATGTCAGTAGTGTTGTTTTCCAAAGTTTTTCTCAATTTGAAACTGATATCAGACACTTTTAGCCATACCGGTCACACCGTGCATCTGATTGAGGTGTGTTCAATTCTTACACATCACAAATGACTGATGGATTTTTGTCTTCAATTTTTAAAACAATCAGAACGCATTTTCTCAGTATTCCGTATGTCAGTAGTGTTGTTTTCCAAAGTTTATCTCAATTTGAAACTGATATCAGGCACTTTTATCCATACTGGTCACACTGTGCGTCGGATTGAGGTGCGGTCAATTCATACACATCACAAATGACTCTTGGATCGTTTTCCTAAAGTATCAAAACAATCCGAACGCGTTTGGTCAGTTTTCCATATGTCAGTAGTGTTGTTTTCTAAAGTTTATGTCATTTTCAAACTGAGTAGTAGGAATTCACTAATCTAAGGATATGAAACATAAGAAAGGGATATCATAGATGATCAATAAGTGTAAATGTAGATATCAATGACCATATAAAGATAACATAAGTATTAAGAATTCACCTTCATTATCCTATTTGTTTACATTCTTCTATCAGGTACGCTGCCCATTCGTTTCTAAAGACATTTATGTCATGTTCTGAATAGGAGTTTTTGTGACAGTCATAGTAGTACTGAAAAAATATAAATACACAAAGGATTAATAATTATTTTAAATAAAGTAGTAATTATTTTCAAAAATACCTCCCCAGGGATGCTAGTTTGTTCATGAAATATGATCTCTTTAATAAATTTACAAGCATAATAACCACAGTCCTTGTCGTTTGTTTGTTTCGGACACTGCAGAAACATCGATAAAAATAAGTAATTTGTTTTGATATGTTTTTTGATAGTTAAATATAATTATATATACCCATATACTTCTCCATTTGTAGATCTTGTGAGCATTGTCTTCCTTATGCCCTGGATTCATTCCAGCCTTTAGATGATATTCATACACCGCCCTATCATGACAGAATCCTCATTAAAAGATAATATAAATTATATAACTAAATATTTAGTTCTAAAATGTTGGATCTATTGTATTAAAAATTGACAATCGCCATCATGTGTGGTCGGTTAGTTGGATATCCATGCAGTGAATCCAGAAAATAAATCTTTGGAGTATCCAAATTGACTGCAATGAGCATCCAATGTTCCCTAAAAACACAAAAAGAAATAAGTACTGATAGAAATAAAAATACAATTGATACGATTAAAATGTAGAGTTTTACCCCTGCAATGTTTGTATTAAAAAGAGTCAGTCAGTCGTAATTCTGCTTTGAAATGTTCTGAGCAGATTTTACATTAATTCAGCCTGAAAATTAGAATCTATTTCTTCTCATTGTGTAGAAATGGTGTGAGGACTAATGAGTCCAAATTTGTATTCATGGGAAAATACCTTCAATTGTTTTTCATATATACGCCTGAGAAAAAGATGAGATTTATTTAGCCATAATTATCAAAGTATATCAGCTTCTGTAAAATCAAATCATGAAAACATACCTCATGTATACGTTTATAACTGAGGCGCCTAGCCAGTCGTATGTGATGATCTCAGAAAAAGCGTCTGCACTAACAAAATCTAATGTTTCCTCTCTGTACATATCTTTTTCACAAAATATTATATGACTCTTACCGTCTTTCCTTTTCTTATCCACATGAGCTTGCAATGATATTAAATGTGGATATAAAACGGGCGGGGTGAACGCGCTCTCAGTAGATCGTTTTAATCGGTTGGTTGATCCAATGTTGGAGCCGCTCTTTCATTTTACCTTCTCCATTTTTTCCTTTTGTAATAACATTCATCATTTCATCCATTTTCTAATTTAATGTTAAAGGTTCTGCTTGAAAAATGAATTGGAAATGAATACCTCCTGGTCGACATGTTTTTTTACAAGATTCGACAGCCATGCAACGAATGTTCCAACAGCTTTTTCCACCGTATAAATTTCATCATCGTCATTTGGCATGGGTAGCTCGGTGCTCGGCTCATGAGATACGTTAATCGAAACTTTGACATGACTGGTTGGAAGTGGTCTGGAGTGTAGTGTGTCATTCTGCATATTGAACATCGTAGCCCTCGCTACAAGGCGATGGGTGGGATTTGACAGATATAAATCACAGTCATTTTCACCCTATAGAATATCATTACATGAAAGGTATAAGTGTCTATGTGATTCACATTTCACAAAAATGAATATTAGAACATTGATTACCTCGGTTAAGTTAGGTCTTTGAGGGGAATGGCTCGCCTCAAAGCTGGTGAGGGGTGGATCTTCTCACGCAGTTTGTTCTTTAGTTGTTTGTTCTCTTCGCCTATCCTCCATCAAACTCCTTACCATCTCTCCCTGAGTTTGGGATAGTTCTTCAATGGTAGCTACACTATCTCTCATTACATTCAATTCTTTAGTTTTTTCATCCTCTTGTTTTTTTTCTGAAAATATGACCGGGGTGACACCCCAAAACCCACACCTCTGACGCGGCCATACTGTTCTGGCTATTTCAAGGTTATTGAAAGTATGTCTGCATCCGGTGCGAGTGTTGTTGATTCCTATGACTATGTCAAATAGAAAATATGGAAAAATAAGTAAGCATCGTTATGTAATAGTGATTTAAAGCAAAACAAGTTTATATTATGTCATACTTACACATGTTTCCCACACTTTTTTTGTGTTTTCATCTATCAGTTTCCCCTCATTATTAACACGAGCCTCCTTCCATAGCACATGGAGTGGAATAGAAGTGACTTGAGATTTTGCTTCATCAATCTGCATATAAACAGAGAAACATGGTTACAGTGTTGTTTTATGTCACATAAAATTATTACAGTACTTTTAAAATACGTACCAATTGTTTTTCAATTGAAGCATACCCCAGACTTGCTTTACGGTAGGGGTATGCTGGTTTTGCTGCCTGTTCTTTATTTTCAGAACTCAATTGTTGTTTCATAAATAAAAACCTATCAATCAATATGATGAATACAAGCAACGTTACACAATGTGTAACCAAACACAATGTACCTGAAAATTCTATTTTGCATGATGGTTGCAAAACGCATCCCATGTTCCTTGGGATATCAAGTGTGCATAAAGAGGAGGCGGGTGCAGCTTCATTTTCTCTTTGGCATCTTTTAGATGATGTTTCGTTAAAATGGTGTGGAAGCCTCTATGAATCCTTCTTTCCAGTCTTAAAACATATTCTTTGTGCGAAACATCTACTATAAATGCACTCTGCAAGAGATGATGAAGGGTTAGTCAATATTTCAGTATTTTATTTTATTTTAATAAATTAAATAGATGATATCGTAATGTTACTGTAATCTCTTCCCACATTAATATTTTCAACCCACTGACAACATGGCGCCACGACTCTACATCAATCGGCACGCGTTGTTGAGTGACGATTCCAATGTAGCTACTAAACATGGCTTTGTTGGGGTTTACATGTTGGACTAGTTTATTCCATCCCACCTCATATTTGATGCCTTTTACTTTTGCCTTAAGAATTTTGGCTAAAACTATCAAACTACGGCGCACCTGTTTTTTTTCGTGTCACTGGGGTTTCATCGCCTACCATTTCCTCAGTTTCTGCATCATCATTATGTATCTCCGAAGCGCTAGCATCGGCACTGGAACCAGCTGCAATAGGTTAAGAGACCTGTTGTACGTCAGCAGTGGGACCAGCTGCAACAGGTTGAGAAACCTGTTGTCTCTCAGCAGTGGGACCAGCTGCAACAGGTTGAGAGACGTGTTGTGTCTCGGGATTGGGTGCATCAGCAGGTGAAGAAGTCATTATCTTCATAACTGGTATAAATTTTAATTTAGATCACATAAAATAAGCATCGAACAGATAATAACATAAAGTAACACAATCTATATTACAATAAAAATCAATAATTGGATTATTGAACTCTCTTTTTTTAAAGGATGAAGGGATTTGACCCCTCTATCAACTATCCATATCCCTTCATTGTGGTCTCCTCTGACATAAAAAACGTCATCTACATTGGGACCACTGTGAAATGATTGTGAAGTCCCAATGAAAGGGTCATCTTCCGTTGAATTTTCATCTGACCCTTCAGCTTTTTTGGTCGATAACAGAACGATTGACCAGTTTCGGTTTGCGGGATCTGGAACGTAAAATACTTGCATTGCCTGTGATGCCATTATAAACAGCTTGTCTTTCTCCCCTTCCTTACTGAAATCAGCTTTCATGAATCCCAAATCATCTATTTTAACATCACTCCTGTTATCAACCCACTTGCATTGAAATATCGGAACTTGAAATTCTGTATAATCCAACTCCCATATTTGTTTGAGGATGCCAAAGTATGACATATTCACATAAATTGGATTTCTGTCCTTAGCACCGGAAACACGCATCGCTTTAGCCACAAGTGTAACCCCACTATTCTGCATGGTACTGTCTTCATCATGTTCATTAGTATAAAATGTATAAACATTAACTACATAAGCATTGTAAGATAATGCATACACACTTGGTCCTCCGGCTAGCCATCAAAGTCGTTCCAAAATTGACTCTGGATTTTCATCTGACTTCTTAAAAATATGATCTCGAAACCATCCTATAAATTGTCGATTATGTGTATCTGATATCCATTTTTCAGCCCTAGATGGATTCAAATGCCTAATAATTTCTTTGTGGATTTCAACATATGGGTCAACGTCGAAACTATTATGCAAAACATAAAGGTGGGTCTGCTCCCAATCTGTAATATTGATTGTGACAACCTTTCTTCCAGAAATTCCTTTACCCTCAAGCTGCCCAGTGTAACGAGATTTTGGTAAGACAATGATTTCCACACCATACAAGTATTCGGTACAGAATTCAACGGCTTCCTCAACAATATATTGCTCTGCAATACAACCCTCTGGATGACTTCGATTTTTGACATACCCTTTCAAAATCTTCATATACTGTTCAATGGGGTACATCCATATGTAATGTACAGGACCATATAGTCGAATCTCTCTCACCAAGTGGGCCATCAAAAGAACTATCATATCAAAAAATATAGGCGGGAAGAACATTTCTAATTCACATAATATGACGGAAATTTCTTTTTCCATAGCTGGAAATTTCGCTGGGTCTATAACTTTGTTGCATATAGCTTTGAAGAAGAAACATAGTTTCGTTAATGTATGGCAGACATTATTGGGCAAAATGCAATGTAAAGCAATTGGAATGAGATTTTGCATCAAAACATGACAGTCATGTGATTTTAGACCTTTTAACTTCAAGTCACTCATTGACATAAGGTTACTGATATTTGATGAATACCCCTCTGGAACCTTTATGTCATTCAAGAAGTTGCAAAACTGATATCTCTCCTGCCTGGAAAGAGTGTAAATAGTAGGAGGAATAAATGTTCATTTTTCACCCTTTACTGGTGCCAACTCTTCTCATATTCCCATCTCAACCATGTCCAACCTAGCCTTAATTCCATCTTTTGTTTTTCTAGATGTATTTAGCAACGTACCGATAACACTATCAAATACATTTTTTCTACATGCATAACATCAAGAAAATGTCTTACATACAAACAATTCTAGTATTGTAATTCAAAAAAAACTGATCTCTTTTTTCAACCAATTTTCTTAAGGTTTTTTGAAGCCGGTTTACCAAAAGTAGTGTCCGCATTTTTAAATTTCTCAAACAATTGATCGCCTGTTAGTGGAGACGGTGTTGTACGTTCTTCTGAACTTCCATCGAATGATGTCGTCCAAGAATGGTACTTATGTCGTCGTGGTAGAAATCTGTGATGTCCTAGAAACACGGTTTTTTATGAATGTTTCAACCTAATTGATTGTGTACCTTCTTCGCAAACGTAAGAGCCTTGAGTTCCTTTGATGCTATATCCTGACAAATTTCCATAATCAGGGAAGTCATTTATCGTCCCGTACAACATGACTCTCAAATTGAAATCTTCCTTTCTGTAAGAATCATACAATGTAACACCTGAATCCCACAATAATTTCAAGTCTTCGATCAATGGAGCTAAATAAACATCAATATCATTACCCGGTTGTTTTGGTCCTGATATAAGCATAGATAACATGATGTATTTTCGTTTCATGCATAACCACGGTGGTAAGTTATAATTTATCAACATAACCAGCCATGTACTGTGATTGTTGCTTTGAAAACCAAAAGGATTCACTCCATCTGTAGATAACACAAGACGAAGGTTTCTCGACTCATTTCCAAATTCAGGATACTCATGACCGATTCTCTTCCACTGAGGAGAGTCTTCTGGGTGACGTAGTATCCCATATGTAATTCTTGTATCTGCATTCCATGTTAATTGTTCTGCAGTCTTTTAACTTCTATATAGGCATCTAAACCATGGAATTATTGGAAAGTACCATACAACTTTATTAGGACTGGATTCATCTTTCTTGTATCAAGAAGCACCACACTTTGGGCATTCTTTAAGTGATTTTTGGTCCTTGAGAAATAGTATGCAGTCATTCAGGTAGACATATATTCTTTCAGAGATCATACCCATAGAGTGTAGCATTCATTTGGCATCGTATGTTCTGCTCGGGAGCTCATTGTCTTCTGGGAGCATGTCATTCATGAGGGCAAGTAGTTTCGTAAAACTATCATCACTCCACCCATTGTCTTCTTTCAAATTATACAGCTTCAGTACGGCTGACAATGCTATATATTTAGTGCAACCAGCATACAATGGCGTCTTTGCACAACTTTTTAACTTCTCAAACAATTTTGGGCAATCACGAAGTTCATCTTCGAAGGTCCTTGTCATTTCCTCAATACGATCTTCATCATCATTCACATCTGTAATCACATCCTCCATACGGTCATCTTCATTGTTCATGTTTGTAATCATATCAGATGATCCATAAAACACAGTGTCACCCCAGTCACTACCTACATTCATTTTTTCCCAGTGTTTATTCCAACATGTATAACTCTGATCTATTACGTGATAGATCAAGTGTTCTTCCAACTCATCTGGACTAATTTGTTTTGAATAACAACAGTGTAAACACAGACAAAGGATTTGAGAAGAGTCACATGCATGATCTTTTGCAAACTTGATAAACTCTTTCACGCCTTCTTCATACTCTTTTGTCAACCGATTGGCATTCATTCATTCTTTATTTATATTCATCCTATTTGAAATCCATAGGATGAGTATATAGGTTATAGGAGAAGGAATATGAGTATAATTTAGATAAAAAACAAGATACTTCAAAAATGGTAGGGGTCGTGCTCATTAATAGAAAATCTTGGGTGGTTCTTGGGATTCATCCAATCTCTTCCTCTCTTCGATCACCCCTGAAGAGGGGTGGTTCTTGGGAGTTTTTTATAGTGTGTTAGTGGGGTTCACCACTATATACATGGTTTAACCATACCTTTTGTGAGGAAGTAGGATAATCAGTGCAACTTGTGGATCAATCTCATAGGGCGGTCTCTATAGGGTGTCCGTACAAGGAAATACCTCATGGGTAAGGCCAATAGGTAGACTAACATGTACATCAAAAGTAAAAGTGTAAAGAGTTGATTGAAACACATGGGACCAAATGCATAAGTAAGAAGCAGTATATTTTTTCCACAAGGGCACCCATGGAAGTGGCCATTATGGGCACCTTAGTCTATGTGATGGTTATGTGGGAGTCTCCCCATGCTATCCAGGCATGAGCTAAGGCACAATGACTAATCCTCAGATAATAACCCTTCATCTGGGTGCTCTTGGATGTGGGAGGATCATGGATGCTCGTGGGCTCATGAGTGATCAACACCCAACTCTTTAGTGTATTTGTCTTGTTCGGATCAAGACACAAAGCAACATAGGTAGTGGATGTAGCAAAGTTCGAAGAATAAACCCCAAGATAACTCTGAACTCACCCAGTGTCAAATCCCAATCCCTACCACCTAGTTTGAAGGTGATACAGATTAATTCTATCTTGAAATTTGTAAGGAAATCTAAAAAGAGCTCCTAAAATGTCTCCTCAGGAACATAAATAATTTGGGAGTGTTTCATTGATGCGAAGGGCTACCATAACAACCTTGTCAATGAGGACCTTGTGTATTATGACCAAATCCATGGATTTTTTGGTGAAATTTTACTTGGATTGAAAATGGTCCAAGCACATATAGTTTTGCATTTCCTCAAAGTGAAAATAGGGATGGACATTGGTAGGTGGAACCACATCTTGTGATTGGTGGGATGCAAAAGGAAAATCAAAACCCAACGAGATGGAATCTTCCAATGGTGGTGGAAAAGAAGAGGGATAAGGAGATGATGGAGTTAGAGTTTGGGTCTAGTGATTAGCTGCAATAGGCCACGATCCATAATCTATGTGTTTGGATGGGGGAAGGCACCTACCCTTAGTTCAAATCATGGTGCTAGGAGGGAAGTGAGTATGGGTGGAGGAAGGGGAGGAAGTTTAGTTAGAGGAGAGGGAGATGAGGGAGGAGGGAAGTCATGTATGAGGTGGGGAGAAGAGGGAGTAGTGGAGGGGGGCACAACAAACCCAAGGTTATAGCTTAAATAACTCGGTCATGAACTTTATTTCAACACATCCAGTGTTGATATATTTTATTTCAAGAAGGGGACAAGGATAAAAACAGTCAAAGGAGGTATAAATTAGTTTATCCCAAGGGAATCTTCTTTAACTAAACTAACAAGCTTGGGGGGAGGGATCCTATGATGTTAAATATGGTACATAGGTTACCTAGAGAGGCCTAAGTAGCCAGGAAATTAGTGACCTTCTTACCCTCTTTCTATGTATGAGATATATCCATGTGGTTATTGAAAAAAATTATGCATCTCATAGTGGATGGGACCTATAAAATACTGGGTACCTCAAGCACACTCATGACACGACACCATGGATATGTTGTACCTCCACCCTATGCTTAGGTTCTCTATCTTCATCATCACATATCAAGTGTAGTATCCTACTAAGGGGTATTAATTTCATTATGGTCCACTTCTTTGATGTATAACATATAAACACCATGCATGCTAACACACATACGAGGTGAATCATTCAAGTTGTAATGTCATATTATCATGAGTATATAATATAACACATAACATCATGTGATCACAATCCAAACATAACAATTACCCACAATAACAACACTCATAAAATCCAAAAATCAATATTCATAATTTGGGATAGGATGCAATGGGTCACCACAATGCAAACATAATTAATTCATGCAAATTCAATTTGAATCACCTTAAGGAGGAGGACCCGGTGGCGGAGGAGAATGAGGCGTCAACATCGGAGGCACCAGAGGCAACAGAGGCAGCGCGGAGGTAGGGCGGAGGCAGCGGAGGTAGCAGAGGAGGAGGAGGAGGAGGAGGAGGAGGAGGATGCCGCGGTGGAGGAGGAGGCAGTGGAGTAGGTAGAGGAGAAGGAGGAGGAGGAGGCGCCGGTGGAGGAGGAGGAGGACGAGGCCGCAGACTAGGCGGAGGAGGCGCCGGTGGAGGAGGAGGAGGACGAGGCCACGGTGGAGGAGGAGGAGGAGGAGGAGCAGGCGTAGAGGAGGAGGAGGAGGCGGCGGCCAGAGGAGGAGGAGAAGGAGGAGGTGGCAGCCGCGGCGGAGAAGGAGGAGGTGGCGGCAGCGGTGCAGAGGAGGGATTCCATGAGAGCTTAACAGGGTGCGGGGAGGAAGAAGAGGACCTGAGGGTTTTTATCAATCTGTGTGAGCCTTTATCAGTGCTAGTAAAAAGCACTGATAAAGGGTGTATTTATCAGCACTAAAATGAAAAGAGCTGATAAATACAACCTTTATCAGCTCTTTTTTAGCGCTGATAAATAATCCCTTTATCAGCGCTAAAAAAAGTGATGATAAAGGGTACACCTTTATCAGTGCTTGTTTTAGAGCTGATAAAGTGGCCCTTTATCAAAACTTTTTTTAGCGCTGATAAAGTCCCGCCCCTTTATCAGCGCTTTTCCGTTAGCGCTGATAAAGGCAGGCACATGCCTTGTCCAGTTTTGTGGTAGTGCTTCCTCTTTAGTACATAATGGTTTTGTTGATATACTCACACTGACATTTCTATTTTTTAGTAAATGGGTGGATCTAGCAGGCATCGGAGTGACAATGGGTTTGAAGGAAACTGTGGTGGTTCTCTGATTAAGAGACTAGATGAAATGGGGGATTCAATGAGGAATCTCGTGGTTGTTCTAAACCAACTATCAAGGAGTCATGATCAACCACTTGAACCTTGGTGAGTTCTCTAATGAATCATGTACGAGATGACCAAATCGATGTGGAAGTTAAGGTAATAATTATAAAGGTAACCATTAGGGTTTATATGATCCTTACTTTTGAGGTAATTATGGGTTACTATATGTTATGATGGAATATGAATGACATGAGATAAACTTGAGGTTAAATTATGTTATGGTTATTTTTGAAGATTTTTTCGTTTTTTGGGGAATGTTATAAAATTATATAGTTTTGGAAAAAGGACAACACGCAGACCGTGTGACAACCCGTCGCGTCAGACGAATCTGTAGGAATTGAACCCACAACAAAAGTGCAACTGGTATTTATCGCCTACCATTGGACTACGTGAATTCCCTGGTCAGTTTGACTAATTCTTTATAGTTAGATGATTTTATGAATCAAGAATAAGTTTATTTTGGGTTATCTATGGAAATGATTATCATGTCATGGAGAATATTTGATTATGCTAATTACTTTTCAATGTGAGACTTTAAGTGTAACTGGTGTTATTTGGAGATAAATGTTAAGATTTACTTTGGAAGACAATGTGATTAAATACTTCAGAGATTTGGGTTTCAATCTTAGTTTGGATTACTTTGAATAATTTTATGGATAGTTTTTTATTGAATGGTCTTTGTTGAACTTTGGGTATTGTTGGACAAATTTTAGAGATTAGGAGTAGTTTTTATTTTTGTAAAAAAAATATCCTTTTTGGGTATTATCTGATCTCATACTAAACTTTTTGGTTTGGTTTTGTTTGATATCTAAAGACATGGGAAATATATAGTTCTCTTTCGTGGATTAGGTGATTCTCAATAAGTTGATTATAGTACTCTTAATGCGAACAAGCCTTCCTAAATACTCATCTTTTGGAGAAAATGTGAATTTGATTAAGGAATCTAGTAAAAGTTCAAAGTCTACGTGACAAGTAAGTATGTTTCATTATGATTTAGTTAAGCTCAAAAATAAATTCCTCAATTAAGAGTAACTTAAAACAAAAATGTTGTCTATTAACTTTTCCTAATGGGGAATCGAATACTGTTTAACCCATCACAAGTTTGTGATTTTCTTGTGGTTAACTTTCTCCTAGACATGTTTACTATCACTCTCCATCAAAACATGACCCTTTATTTTTTCCTCCATATCCATATTTTCATACTTGGAATCCTAGTATGGGTTAACACGGGTGACCTTTGTACTTCTCTCCCATTCTTTTAAAGTGATAGTTTTACTGACTCTTGTTTCGATGTGGGACTTTCAATGAAGTTTCCAAGCCCAATTTTGAAATTGCGAGGACGCAATTCCCAGAAGGGGGGAAGGATGTAACATCCCAGGTAAATAAATAATATTAAATTCTAATGTTTATCAATATTTTTGAATAAAATGTTAATACTACTTTAAAGAGAATGCTATGCTCAATGGCGTACCCAATATGCAACAATGAGTTTCTTTGAAATCTTACGTTGCACACTAATAATATAATAATATTATAATAGTTAATGCCTAGCTGTTGTAATGGAGGGAATGAACAGAACTGACTACAAAATGATTATATATGTTTTTCAAATATTTTTACTTTTTACAATAAATTTTAGAGAATTAAAAATGCGAATGAATCCAATTTTAAGCGTAAACATTCTAATATTCTTTAAAGGGTCGATTAACCGCCTTTTGATGGAGAACCTCTTTTAAATCCACTTTTTGAAAATTTTATGTGTTATATTTAACAAAATAAAATTCTTCTTTAAAATCGAGACATCAAAATTTACTTTGTGTAAATTTTTGGAATTTTTCCGATAAAGTTCATTTTTTAATGAATAGTGAAAAATGTTGTATTTTAATTCAAAACCCCTTTTTAATCTAATTTATTCATATGATTAGATTATCTTTTGAATTGTTTTTAAAGTGAAATTAGAATATATTTTTACCATTTTATCCAATAGTGGTCATTGGAATTAATTTCACTTTAAAATTGGACTTGAACTAGTGTCAATCTTTTGATATATATTATTTCATAAAAACACGCTATTTGTTCTGACAGTGGGAATTAATAATTAAATTAATTAATGTAACTTATATGTTTTTAATTTTTTTAAATAGACATAATTTTTGAATTCAGAATACCAAATATAGCTTGAGGTGAAATTTTGGTATTTTTCTGAAAAACTTGAATTTTTGATGAATAGTGAAACCACTAAGTGGTACTTAAAAAACTGATTTTTCGTTTAAATGAAATTTTACCACCTTTGTGTTTTGAATTTCAAAAATACAACATACATGGTTTTCATTAGGAATTAAAATTTGGTTAAATGGGATTAAAATAATTTTTTGTTGAATAGTAACTTTTAAGTTTTTAATCGCGATTAGAGGTAATTAGTGTAATTTAAGGTAAAAATAATGTTTTAATATTATGAAATGACCTTGACACTTGTCCTAACCTTATTGGATGAGTCATGTCTGACCAAGACAACCCATGGGTCTATTTTTGGGACCCCATGGAGCCACTTGGGTAAGATAATGACATTAATGCCTTTTATTTAAAGTAAAAGTAAAAATGACGCAAACATGTATTGTTTTACTAAAACAATTTTTACATGGGGTTATACAAGTCATATTTTTTACTATAAATACTAATTGGAAATATAAAATTATTTCCTACATCATAGTATTTTTTTTATAATTTTTAGACATTAAATAAATTAAATTATTCATGACATCATGATGATGCAGCGATTACCTCATTATTTAACGATTTAAATAAAATGAAAAGATAATGTAAACTCTAAGACCTAAACATGTCAAAAACATATTGTATGGGTCTATTTCGAACTACTATCACCTTATCCTCGAAATAAATCAATGTGGGACCTTTAAAATCTGAAACACATTTGAAAATAAAGTAACATTTTATACCTTTCCAAGAGTGCCCCTCCTCTCCTCTTATAAAAGTCCCCCACCTCTACATCCTTACCCACACCTCTAAAGCCTTAGACTCGTCCAAGCTCTGATCATTTTGTCTCTCCAAATCCCTCTCCTAATCCTAGAAGCCTCACCTTTGTCAGAATTATCTTCATGAAACCCTTTTGGTTCAAACCAAGAGGAGTCACCCGATTTTAAGGTAATGTCTTCACTTGTGTTATTTTGTTTTATTTTGCTTCTCCAACCCCCTAAACTCTTTTTATTCATTTATTTTGTAAAAAATACAGTATATTAAATATACTAGAATGTTTTTATAAGAAGTATTCGAGCTAAACTTACACACACCTACATCTAATGGTTAAATAACATATTGTTCCTATGGATGGTGAATTTCTGCCTCACGAAATGATGATTGTTCAATATTCTTTTAAAACCATAAAAGGTGGCCATTAAGATGTCAATATATTTATATATGATATATAATATGTTTATTTTTTCCTTAAGCTTATGTATTTTTCATTTATGGCATACCTTTATGGTTTCCATTATGGGTAAACGCGATATCTTCATTTTAGGAAGTGTGGACTATCGCCCCCTCAAAGTGATTTGATTTGTTAATACCATATGTAGTACGTATAAAGGATAGATTTAATGATATTATATATAATACCATACTGTAATTATAATACTATTATGTATCATTATGCTTTAATTCCATTAAATATGAAATAGAAATGGAAGTAGCGTTCATGCGTACGTACGGCTTACCATCTCCATGAACGGTGCATTTCATTTCTTACCACTAAATGTTATGTTATATTATAAATGCATGTATATAATGGATATATATGATATATATGATATATACATAATGAATATAATTCTGGATATAATTTATATTTTACCCCATGAGCAAACTTGTAATTATAAAGAGTTTATTTTTTACTCAAGTAGCAATGATCGACAAAACGACCATTATTAACTTAAATAATTACATAGTGTTCATAACATGGTAATAAGTGATATAAAAGGAATCATGAACTTTAAAAATGTTCTTAATCAAGTAGAAATTATCTCAAGTATATTATTCAGTAGGTTAAATAATGATCGAGTAAAGTCGGACCCGAGGTAAGGGATCCTACCCCTCTCTTTATTTTTAAGTATACTCTTTTATGTCATTCCTTTTAAGCTCATATTTATAATGATTGGGATGTTCTTTTATATTAATCTTACTGTAATTTTTTATGTTCATATGATGAAACACCCTATTTGATCTCATCAATCTATTTTTGGAAGTTTTATGTGGCGCTGTTAGGCTGCCGAGTTTTCATAAGGCATTTTTCATCTCACTTTTATTCCCGTGAGATTTATGCTACATTTTCCACCATTTCCTTTTAGTGGAATATGTACTGCCCATTATTCTACTATTTGTGTAATATAATTTCATTTATGTGTATTTACATCAATGTTGTATTGTCCTTCTTTCATGGGGTGTATGTTTCGAAAGATACCCAAGTCGGTAAGGGAACCTTTCACCCTCCTCTTTTTAAAAGACTTATTTTGTTTGGTCTTTTAATTTACATATTGTAATGTTCGGATATGTTCTTCTATATCCTTATTGATGTAAATTTTATGTCCAAGTGATGAGATACCCTTTTAATCTCTTATCAACTCATTTTATGAAGTTGGAAGTGACGTCGTTAGGCTGTCGAATTTTTACCGAGGGAACTTCTTAACCCAATTTCGATTTCTTTGGGTTCAACTTGTAGTTATTGAATATGTCATCCTTTGAATATGTGTGTATGACCTTTGATTGTTTTACACTTAATATCCACTTATATTGGGTGTATTTATATTTTTCACACATAATTATGAGATTGATTTATCCTTAATTTAAGGATACCTTCTTTATAAGGGATTTCATCTCATTTTACATTTCTATTGAGACTTCATTCTTGTTATGCACCAATTCACTATAATATGGTGTATATACTGTCCTTTGGAATATTATATCATGAATCCATTTATTCTCATGATATTATAAAGTTATGATTAAATTTTATTCCTCAATTATTGTATTCAAGTGTCTCTCATTTTGTTAAAAACCCTTTAACTAAAATATCGTTTTAAATGTTTTAATGATTTATACTTATAAATATTTCTCATTAATATCCCTGTTTTCAAAATGGTTTTAAGGATTTATTTATATGGATATTAATAGTTTAAAATTTTAAAAGCTTCAAAGTGGTATGGGACACTTTGATTCAAAAATCTATTTATTAAATGTTTTAAATGGTTTTGAAAATGTTTTTTTTTAGAATGGATTCATTATTTCACTATCTTAAAATGTTATATTGTTATTACAATGTGGGAATGTTATCTTTCCATTGTGATTAAGTTATGTTCTATGATTATGCTATGGTTCTTGGGCATTGTTTATGAATACGGGTGGTTCCGTGATAAACTAAGGGCGGGTGAGCCTGATATAGCTCTCCAATGCATTGGGTAACGCGAAGGGGTTAAAAGCTAAGGTTTCTACAAAGAGATTTAGGGAATATACTGTGATGGGTATTCCAAACGTAACCACGAGGGTTACTCCCTATGTAAGAATGTTATGAATGCCTCAAGTTACCTTTATGTCTTATTATTTCTATGAGTTATTCGTAAATCTTATGATTTAATGAGGTATGTTAAATTGCTTATGCTTTATGAGTAAAGTATGATTTCATTGGTTCTTATGTATACATGGACTAATGTTTTATTTCCGTATTGGTATAACCCTTACTGAGCTTTTTATGCTCATCCCAAGTTTTTTTTTGAAATGTTTTTCACAGGACATAAAGTTGAATAGGGTCAAGGATGGGATCAAGGAAATGTCAGGCTGTCTAAAACAAGGAACTAGACATGACTCTTTTGTTCAAGAGTTTTTATTTTGTGAAAAAAAATGGAAGCTGAGTAGATGTGTCTACTTTGTAATCTTTGAGATGTAATAGTTATGTCCTAATTCTCTAAAACTCTAAACCTGAAAAGATACTCAATTTAAATTATTCATTTAATTCAATAATAAGTAATTTTTAAGTTCGGGTCCTTATATTCCACCTTCTATCCATCCTAATAAAAATGAAATCGCCACGCGTGCATACGTACGGCTTATTGTCTCCACATCGTGGTGTAATCTATCTTTCACCACCACCTTACTTGGATGAGTATAAAAATAGATATAATAAATATATATGATTATTATAAAATTATATTGATTCTTAAATATATTACACCATTAAATTCAATTCCATTCAATAATTATAGGAATGATATAATCTATCGTGCGTACGAACGACTTACTGTCTCCACGATGCGATGAGATTCATTCTCCACGTTAACCATTAAAGAATGATTATAAAGTATATATAATAAATAAGCGTGAAATATATGAAATAATAATTCTACTGGATTTATATATATATATATATATATTTCATTTACTTACTTCCATTCAATTCAATAAGAAAATGGAAACAGGGTTCATGCATTCATGGGTACGTACGGCCTACCGTCTCCATGAATAGTGTATTGCATTTCATTTATCTATTTATTATATATATATTTATATACTGAATATATATGATATATAAATCATGTTTTACATTCTAAAATTAATTAAATCATGATCCAAGTAATAATATCAATAATAACAAGTCAAAACATGTATGATAAATAAAACAATTATTACCCAAAACGTTGCTTTAACATGGAATTGACAAATGAACAGGTAATATAAAGTCATAATTAAGTCAAATATGATATCATAAATATTATTATGGTTCTGTTACAATTTAATAATATTATTAAACCCATTATACAGGAATTTCGGATACATACGAAGCATATGAGACCTAAGGTAAGGGATTATTTTGTCTCACTTTTATTTTTGTGGGGCATATGCCTTATACACCATCTAATTATTTTTTTTGGTGTTTATGTTATCCATGAATGTTTTTATTATTATTATTATGAAGTTTATGATATTTATATATTCATACAATTTTATTTATTTTATGAGTCATACGATTCGACTAATTATAAATTGTTAAGGGATAATTTTGCAATCTAATTTTTATTCGAGATTGTTTATACGTAAGTGTTTACTGGGGGTATATTTGTCATCCATGTCCATGTTTTCTAAAAATGTTTTCAAAAAACATTTACTACTATTCTATATATGTTTAAAGTCATTCTTACCTATTTTTTACTTTTACTACATGGTATGAAATGAATATTTATTTTGTTTACCATACGATGTACTTTTTGAATTTTCCGACAAAAGTATGAGGAGAATGTTTTTTTAACTTATAGATAATGAATGAATTTTTATGGTTTCATGACACATTAATTCCTTCAATATTTCATGTTTATTTTCAACTAAATTATTTTCTTTTAAAATTGCACGAAATTTTGAGAAAATAAAATTTTTTTTAAGAATAAAGGATATTTTCCTCAAGAATTAAGTTCAAGTGTTTTATCAAAATTATTTTCCATCTAAGATGATTATATTTAAATAGGGTTATGTTTATATCCCTATTATTACTATGATTTGATTATGTTAATTATGGAATGATATTTTATATGGATTATATTATGATTTAATGATGTTTAAGAAACTCATTTCATTTCTTGGGTTATGCTATGATGAATGATTTATGTTTTTGTGGAACATGTAAGAATGATTTCATTATGTGATGGGTGGGACCTATATCTCCCTCCAATTCATTGGGTAAAGGTTTATATATCATGAGATAAACATGGATGGAATGGAAAGTAAATGTAGTTCAGTAATACAAGTCCAGAATGGAAAGTAAATTCAGTTCAGTAATACATGGTTGGAACAGCAAGTAAACCTATTTCAGTAAAGGAAATTATCCACTATGATGGTATTGGATATAATGCCTTGGATACTATGAAAATCATATTATATTCTTACTTGTTTTCCATAATTCTAGGTAAATTATATGTTATCATGGTCGTGTTCACTTATGATTTATGCCATATGAACTGCCAATATTTATTTCATGACTTAATATTTTGATATTTAAACTTTATGCTCATGTTTTTTACATTCTAATACTTATGGTTTTTTTATGTTCTCAATGTTTACCCTTACTGATCATTTTAGATCACCCTTTTATGTTTTCTTTTCCCCATGATATAAAGAAAGGTTTTAAGTGGGAAAACAAAAGGGGAATATCCTTATGGGATATGTTGAAGATCTTTCACCAAGTTAAAAGATTATGTTCCAAGTTTCCAAAGATACTAAACTAATGCAGTATTTGGGCATATTTTTATGTCATGTATTAAGTATTCCTCAAAATTAATGTAATTTCCATGTACGTCAAGCTTGGGTATCTATAGAAACAATTTTTAATAAAAAATAAACATGAACAACCAATTATCTCCCAAACTAGGTACAAAACACAAAATAACAACTACTAGGAGGAGAGTGGTTGGATGGCTCTACAATCCTCTAGCTCTCAACACTCTCTAACCTGATCGCGCCTCTAGGGTTACTGCTCCCCACCTAGATTTCCCCCCAGCCTTTTCTTCTTCCTTTTTCATGGTTCTTCTAGGGTTTTCCCTGGCTCTCTCTCATGGATGGTCCGCTCTGGTATTCTCTCGGGTCCTATTTTTATTTTTAGATCTGGTGACAATGTGTTGGTTCTTCCCTGACTGCCTCTTCTATGCTCTATACTCACAGTTAGAAACTCCTTTCTAGGTCAGAATGAGAGCATCAGATTCATGAGTTTTTGGGCTTTGCTGTAAAGACCTGTAAATTTCAAGGAAATTTTTTTCTTAATTTTCTTTGGAATTTTACAAGAGCGCAATTTCTGACGGCACCTGATTCTGAGGCCCGGTGTGCCCAGAATCATTTTCCGAAGTTTGGCTCGGGTACGTTCAGTGAACGGACGAGCGGGTTTTTCTAACTTTTGAACCGGTGCTCGGAATCGAATTCTGAGGGCACCGATGAAATCGCAGCGCCGGTATTCGCTTAGAAACGCCTCTTCCGGAGTTGCGTTTGCTCGAGTGTGATTTTTAATTTTCGGGCTTAAGGTTGATAAATAAAATAATTTTGCGACAACTTTATTTTATTTCGCTTAAGCCTCTTGGAAGCCACTTGAATCCACTTAAAGGTGGCTTGAACTGAGTTGAAACAGATAGGATTCTATCCAGAAATATCCTACCCCCCTTGGTAGGATATTTGTGAGGTGGGGCTCGCACGAGCCCCGCCGTTTCTTTCCGCTAAGAAACGCACCCGCGAAAACCCGTCTTTATGAAAGTCAACTGACGCGTTTCTTAAAAATCTTAACAGACCATTTAATTGGGCGGTTTATTTTGTGAATTAAATGGGTTGTTTCTTTCGTTGAATTAATTCAACGAATTGATGGATCGTTTCTTATCATGTTTTCGTGTGTTGGCATATTAATAAAATAAGACCAACCAAAATCTTTTGGAGGATTACTCGTTGAGACAGAATCCTTGTTTCTTCTTCCTCCTTCGCGAAGAACACGAAGAACTCGAAGAACGCGAAGAACGTGAAGAAAACCGAACCCGGAAATCGACGACGCGACGCCGTGATCCGCAACGCCGACAACGTTCTTCTGCGACGTCTCTTCCTCCGCAACAGATCTTCGATCGGCTGCTTGAGGTAAGAGTCTCGGACCTTCCCTTTTTTTCTCCTTCGTGATTCTTAACCGAAACACGGATTTAATTAATTTAAATTAAATCTTCTGTTTCATGGTGCGTTGAGTTCTCCGACTCAACGCCGGATTCTGCGACGACGCGACGCCTCCCCGTGACGACGCGACGATCCCCCTCTTCCGGGACGATCCCCCTCTTCCGCGACGAGCTTTTCCGCGAAGAACTCCCGCGCGCGACGATCAACGAGGTAGGGATTTTATGATTTGGAATACCCCTCTTAATATTCCCGTGAACGTTCTTTAAAAGTTAAAGAACCGGTTTCAAACGAACAATTTTATTTAATTAAAATTGTCGGTTCATGTGTTGAACAAAATTCTCCCGTTGTTTATCTCTAACGCGGAGGGTGCGGGCCAAACGAACACGGCCCGACGACCCTCCGTTGTTCTTCATTTTGTGCGTATTTGACGGGTGATGACGGAACGTACTGCAACGGATGTTTGACGATCCCGCAGTGAAGAACGAGTCCCGAGAGGATCAATGGCGCAGACGGGAAGAGAATCGGACCACCGGAGCGATCCCGGTGGCCTGCGGAACTCGCCGACGGCGCGGGCCGCCGGCGCGGCGGCGCCGGACGCCGGGAGCGGCGGCGCCCCGGTGCGCTGCTGGACAGGCCGCCGTGGCGGCAGCGGTACCCGCAGACCCGCGGCCGCGCGGGTCCGGTGCCCTCGGACGCGGCTGAAGCCGCGTCCACGACACAGCGCGGCCCCACGCGGGGGGGCCGCGGCACCACCATGCCGTGGGGGCGGCGCCCCGCGTGCCTCGTCCGTTCGGTCGAACCGGACCAGGTTGGGCCGCACCCTGGCCGGACCGGACCGGGTCGGACTGGGTCGGGTCGACCCGGTTCGGCCGACTCCCGGGGGGGTCAGGCCGGGTCGGCCCGGGCCCGTACCCCCCGTCTTCGGACGGTCTTCGTTCAAACGCCTGTAACTTGAGCTATGGGCCTCCAAACGACTCGCCGTCAGCGGAAATGCGATCCTTGGATCAAGACGGTCGTTTCGGTATATCGCACTCAAGGTTTCTAAATACTTTGAGTTCGGCCGGGTTGGTTCGTACACGAAACCAACCGGGCCATCGGAGCGGAAACGCTCATATCTTGAGCTACGGACGTCCGACTGACGTACCGTCAGCTTTGTTGAATTTCTCTTTTTGAGACGGATCTTTTGGCACACTCCACCCAAGGTTTGGATGCAGGTGGAGTACGGTCGGGTCAGTTTTGCCTTAAAAACCAACCGGGCCCCTGGGACAAAAAAGCCAATAACTCTCAGACCGGGCGTCCGATTGACGCGCCGTCTGCGACGTTGAGTTCCTGTTGACGATACGGAACTTTTGGATACATCAACTTCGGACTTTGTGTCAGTTGATGTATCAGCCTCTCGACTCGTGGAGCGGACCCTCCCGAACGAGCTTGCTGCGTGCGGGAACCCTAGTGCTGGCTGCGACTGCTACTTCGACAGCGACGACCGTGCGGAGATCCTCAGTGGACTGCGGCGACGACTGTGCAGAGATCCTCCGTGGACTCCGACGACGACCGTGCAGAGATCCTCAGTGGACTGCGGCGACGACTGTGCAGAGATCCTCCATGGACTCCGACGACGACCGTGCAAAGATCCTCAGTGGACTGCGGCGACGACTGTGCAGAGATCCTCCGTGGACTCTGACGACGACCGTGCAGAGATCCTCAGTGGACTGCGGCGACAACTGTGCAGAGATCCTCAGTGGACTGCGACGACTACTGCACTCAGCGATCCTACGTGGATCAGTGCTACAGGTCCTGCGTGGGCCCGGTCCTGTGTGGGCCCGATCCTGTGTGGGTCTGATCCTGTGTGGGTCAGCGCTCAGCGGTTCTGTGTGAGCCAGCGCCTACAGGTCCTGCGTGGGCCCGGTCCTGTGTGGACCCGATCCTGTGTGGGTCCGATCCTATGTGGGTCATTGCGGGGGTTAGTTACCTATCGATCCTTCGTGGGTCCGACGACTTAGATGGATCAGTGATCATCTTTATCATCATCCGAAGAAGTATACCTGTGTGAGCTGAATCTTGTGTTTACTCTCCTTTGTGGATTGTGTTGAGCTATCCTGTGTGGATTTACTATTTACTCTCCTTTGTGGACTGTGTTGTGCTATCCTGTGTGGGCATACGTTTTGCTTTCCTGTGTGGACTGGGTTGTGCTTGGGCTCGGACGTTGGAGCCGAACGGGGAATTGAAGACTTAGGTATATGTATGGGCATATACCTAAGCCGTGTCAGATGTTATTTCGTGATTGTACCTTTCCTTTGTGGATTATCCTTTGTGGATTTCGGGAGACCTTCGGGGGTCTCGGGGTCCCTACTGAGCAGCTTATACTCACCCCTGCACGGGCTATGCCCGCACTACGTTGTGTTGGTTGCAGACGACGGACAGCGCTGACCGTAGTGGAGGCGTGCGGAGCAGGACAGTACCTATAGGTGGACCACTGGGCGGGACATACTCGGAGCGGTCGGGTGGACCGAGGAGCTGTGGAGGCTATTTGTACCTACCCTTCAGGTGGGATTTCCAGAGGACGGCTCGACGCTGCAGTTTTCCCTTTCAGTTTCTGTTTTTCCTTTCAGTTGTACTTTACTGTTGGGCTTGTATTTCCGGCCCCTTTTACTTTCAGCACAGCTTGTACAGTTTTTACTTAGTGTTTACTTTTCTGCTTGTTTACTCTGTGGTTCTTGTTTACTTTTCAAAGGCAATGCCTTCCCTTTTTGTTGGGATTTACGCCTTGGTGCTAGTCGCCAGCCCCTGGCCTATGGAAGGCGGGCTTGGGGTAGTCACGGCACGGGCCCCGAGGGCAGGTCGTGACATTTGCAGTCCGGTGGCCATGGATCCCCAAGCGTCTCTTTATTCTTTGAGTCTCGATCCCCTTTTCCTCTTCACTTTCTTTTTGTTCCCATTTTATCTAGGGTTTAATCCCCAATTTCATTTCAATATTTCATTCCTTATTCACTATGAAATTCAATCATTTTTTGTTTGTTTTTGTGTTTTGTGATGGGCTTGGTTCGATGTGTTTTTTCTTCTCGTTGGTTGCTTCGGGTGTTGGTCGTCGGTTTGAAGGCTTCGGTGATGAGTTTCTTGGGAATCTTTCCAGTTCTTGGATTATGTCTTCCCTGTAAGTAGTGGAGGGATGTTTCCATGGTGGGGTGGGTTTCGGTGGTCATCTTGGATGTCCCTAGCATGATGTTGGTTTGGAATTATTTGAATAGAACGTCAGGGTGTGCAGCTCGAGTGGCTCTCATTCAAAGTTTTATGGACGTCGACAATGGTGGTGTGGTGACCTCTTCAGCACAGATTTTTTTTCAAGGTTAAATTTGATGGTAGCATTGGTGTTTTCTTCTTCGACATCAAAATTTATAGGAGATTCTTACTGTTATTTTAACCTACAATTTCCTATTTCTTTCAATAATATGGAATCAGGTTTCCCACAATCTCTCTGATGTGGATCTGGGTAGTGGAATTCAAGGCTCTTTGGTTTGTGAGTTTGAGTGGGCATCTTTGGGATAAAGATAGTGAAGATATCTTGGTCCTCAATGGCGATGATGAGTTCGACTCCAATGATATTGATGATGGTGATTGGAAGTGATGTGATAGCTGGTGATAGCGTTATGTAGGCTGGCTTGTGGCCCAATTATGATGATTTTGATCCATTTAATTTTTGAATTTTGGATTTATGAGCGGTCCTTGGAACTTTGATTTTGAATTTTGAATTTGTAGGGGGGTCTTACAGTGGATGAAATTGTAATGGTTTGGAGTTTCTTTGGTTCACACTTATCCTTTAGTGTCATTAGAAAATAAAAATATGGATTTTGTGTGAACAGACACTATTTTATGTCATTCTTATAGTGGAAAATGAAGGAAACACAAAGTAAAGAACATGCTCTAACTATAATTATGGATCCTCATCTATACATATACCAAGCCCAACTCAACTCCCTAGCACCAAGTATTTTCCCTTATTCAAACCTGAAACAATAAAGTATTCTCGGGTACCTAATGGTGGCCTGAGCAGGGTGGGAGTAAACTCAGTAGGGCACCACCAACGGTGTCTACAAAATATCTAGTATAAAAAGATTGTGCATTTAGGTAATAATTAAATGAAAATAAAACAAGGAAAACTCATATTCCATTAGTTAAAAATATTTACTTTAAACCTTAAAATCATTTTTACCATTTCCATCATTTATTCCACCTTCATTACTTAATCCATTTTCATCACATGTTCCATGGGTTAGGCATATACATCATCTAAACATGGGTCTAAGGAAATAAATCACTATGCATGAAGGAATAAGTCAATTACCTATCTCAGTAGGGATAAACACATCACATAAACAATTATCCTCACCTAGAAACCTCCATCTTGGTGGAACACAATCATTAATGGAATCGACCCTTCATCCCCTTCCCTAACCTGTGCATTTTGGGGTGGAGTTTAGATCCTCAGTCTAACTCAACCTGTGGCCATAGAACCTCAAGTCAATACCCCCACACTACCAAGCCATGTCCACATGCTTATTTATCCTTTCACCACACACATACCATATCACAACCAAACACAAAAAATAAAAATAGAAATCATAATCTATAACCATCAACATGGGAGTTAATACATTTCCATAACCCATTAACACATTTTCCATTTATATTACATATTCGTTTAGACCAATTCCCAGTTATTATGCCTAAACATATTAAGAATATTCACTAATCCCTATACATTACCCCATTTAACATTTTAAAAAAATTCTATATGTTAATTAACTTAACCCATTCATCATCTCCCATGTATTTACCCACTCGTCATTTCCCATGTATTAACTCATTCCTCATTTCCCGTGTATTAACCCATTCATCATATTCATCAACCCATTTTGAAACCCATTTACGTGTTCTTCAATTCACAATCCATTTCAAAGTTGACATGTTCATCATTCATATGCACTAATAATTTTAGTAATTTCAACATAATTAATAATCCTTTAAACATTGTCTCAATTAACTCATTTAACTCGTTTATCATTCATAATCCTTAGACCATAAACCCATTTACCTTTTTATATTTCATAGATCATATAACCCATTGGTATTCAACCCAATGACCCATTATTCCATTACTAACCCTAGGAACAACAATAATTATTCCATTTTAACTCAACCAACTATATCAACACATTCCTCAGGGGATATATGTTATCACACATCAACTCTACACTTGACCTTAACAATTTATAGGTTCGGGAATGTTGGTGCACCCCATTGGTGGACCTAAATCATTCTAATCATCTTCAATTCATTTCATTGGGATCGTGAGGGGTATAAATAATTATTTATCCAACCATTTTACTGAATCTTACACATGGTGAAAAATTCACAACAAGAGGGAAGCAATATCTCAACACACATGCACAAATCAATAACAAAACTATGGGATATAAATTGTATACCACCTACCTAGAATACGATGATGAACGCACTCTTAATCATAACCTTAGATCTGGATCCAAACACCCTTTGAAGCCCCAACCTAGAATCTACTAGAAAAGGAGGGTTTTAGGGATTCACAAGAAGATAACCCAAGATACAAGACCTAATTCAGAAAAGAGAGATAATAAAGGGATTAGACTCACCTGGATCTTTGATTCACAATCAATGGTGATCTAAATATAAAATAATTAAAGTTGAACCACCCTTGGGAAGCTTGGGTTGATTTGGTTTTTCCTTAGAGTTTATAGGGGGAAATGATGGAGAAATTAGGTGGGGATATAAAAATCTTTTAATGTAAAAATTGTAAATTTTAAAACTTTTAATGGGCCACATTGTTTACCCACATGGTTTGTAAAACCATGTGCAAGACACTGTCTAAGGGAAATCCAAGTCACATGGTTACCTGGGGAGTTCACACATTTTAACAAAACATGCACCAAACATGTAGAATTCCATTGTCCAATGTTATATGGTTTGCCTAGGAATTCCGCACAGTTTACTTAACCCTACGCCTTGCATAGATTGGCCTATTTTCCTTCTTTTCATGTCCTAGACCCCCAAAACACCCCTGAGGCCCCTCATAAACCCAAGAAATATTTCATTAATAAAAAACAAGATATTAAACCCAAATTTCAAAAAATTCCATACCTTCATGAAGATTGGGATCTTAAAACCTCCCCACCTTATAACAGCTCGTCCCCAAGCTGCATTCCTAAGAATCATTGATCTTCTGAAACAAATAGATTAGTCCACTAGGTATACCTATCCATTCCCCTTTTCCAAGTTTCTCATTGAACATCACAATGATACCATAAAAATTGAACCAAAGGCATGGTCTTTCCCCAAAATACTTCTTCACTACAACCCATAACACGAAATGGATACTCCTTAAAGGACACATAAACTTCAAACATACATCAACCACTAAAACTCCATAGGGTAAACTTAAGAAACCATGCCTAACTCGCAACATAAGGAAACTTCACACACAGCATCATACCATCATGTAAGAACCAATTGGTTCCCCGTCAGTCCAATCCTCTTCAAAAATCATGACCCAGATCACTTGGCGCCATTTTACTCTATTTCTAAAACTATAATGGTGACCAAAACTCAACATCACCTAAAGGAAACACGTGGTATTTCCAGCCACATTTCCCAACTTCATTGATCCACCAATCGAGTCCCAAAATTTACATTCCATAGTCATACATCCAAGACAAAACCAAAACTCTCAGAGCACTTAACCGATTAAACTTGTTCTAACACTTTCCATTAGGTCCAAATCACCTAAATGGTGATCACTCGAGTCCCTCTGACCCAAAACACTGATCACATCATCATCCATCCACTTTCCCATTATGGTTCTCTCCACAAACATATGTTATTTAGAACCCCCAATAGAGAAGGAATACCACCAAAATCTCCACTCAATTTTCACAACATAACTGATGTGTTCCAACTCACTACGCTTGAACATATATATATAAATCACCTTGCATTAGAATCTATCCTCACTATTGAAACCCTTCGGGAGGACATTTCAACATCCTCCTGGTAAGGACTAAGATCAAAATGACCTCCCTAAAGTACCACTTCATTCCTAATGGCACTTGTTTCTACAACATCAAACCGGAGGTGGGTCACGCTCACCACACCCATTCCCTTTTACTATATCATGTTGAACAAACCCCAACTGGCTTATCCAAGAACACACATCTTCCTCTGATGGAATGATACCCCTTTTTCACCTTCCCAAGGATCTTACTAACTTTAATCCTATCAATATCATCCAACATACCTACCAAGTTCATTCCAATAATTTTGTTATAATTCCTCCATTACGGCATCACTGCCCTCCAAACCATCATCGAGCTCCACTGACCCCATCAACATTCCCAACACAAGCACTCCCACCATTCATAAACTAACTAAATAATTCTAGGTTCACAATGAAACCCAATACAAATTTTTAAACATAATACTCATCCCAAAATATCCACCAAAGGTGATTCACTGCTCTCCACATTCGTCCCTTGCTCCATGCCAAGTCGATCTGTCCCCAGTTGAATCCTCCTGGAACACTTAGCTTCACCATTGGCATGACACTACATCACATGGGAAAGGTTCCTTCAAACTTAAAGACATTAAAATAACTCATAAACACTTACATGAGTCTTCTTCCAATTTTCATTGTAGTTATAGAACCCAACCTATCTTGCCACAAACCATTGTTATGTCTCACCATGCCCTTTTATGACTAGACACGAGAATCTAAATTTTCATTCATAATCACACTGATCCCAAATCCAATGCTTGTCTCAATCAACCACCATAATAAAGGCCCACCTAGAATCTTTGAGAGACCCAGCGTGCACACCATAGGCTCCTCATTGGCATCCCAGTGACACTACATCAACTCATTTTTTCCATCCCCATATCTAGGACTGAACTATTACTCCCCACCTTAGGATTGTTGTTACCATCACTTTCCTTTAGGAATTCCAACCACCACTGATCACACTGGATTAAAAACCAAATGCCAAACTTAGACATGGGTGTCTATCTCTTCCCAGAATAAGAAAACAAACGTCACCCAGTGCCCATTCTTGAATTATGTGAATGACATCCACAACATTATTTCACACCTGATCCATCCTGAGGAACTCACTAGAAAATCATTGATGGTGTTCACCCCACTATACATCATCCCACATGTCGCCCCAAGAGAATAAACTCCATTATGTACCTCATCCAACCAAAACACCTTCAGGTCACTTGGAATAAATCCATAGCTTCATAATGTACTTGGGATGATGTCAAGATGTCGGGCATGATCATCACTAGATGAGGTACACTAAGAAGTTTTTAAATATCACCACCACCATATTATCCTTTACTGACATCACATACCACTACGAGACACCATAACATGTCAAGTATTTCAATCTTCCATACCACACACATCATATCAGAAATTAACCACCACCTCTCAAGCATGTTTTCCAACCAAGACTCACCACCGATCCATGACCATCCACCAAGAAGTCGTGAATCAACTTTCCCTTTGACACTACTACCACCACACCACTAAAGTTCTTCTATCATGACCCCATTAGTTAATAACAAAAATCAATGATCTACCACACCAATCAAAACTAACGGTCTCTCATATATCCATGCTTCCCACTTCAGTTCTGTAGAGAACTAAAGGCACTTATCTCGAGTCACCTGTTTTCCCATCCTAATTGGCATCGTGTCTTGCCAATGAATGTCCACAACTAGGCCACGTCATATCCCTCAGGGTCTCATCCTCCCATGACCACTCACTTAAAATGACTTTAGTTCGCACAATCCAGGCATCACCAGAACCTATCCTAAAACCCGATTACTAACCTGAACATACCTCTTAGTCCATCATACCCAATGGTCCCATGGAATCCTCAAAATCTCACCCAAAAACCAAACCATTTATAAAAACAAGCTCTGTTATGTGACCACCCTCACCTCGGGTGTCACCTTCAAAACAAAATCATCTACCCATGCTTCAATCACCCTTGTCTCTTCCACCCAAAAACCACATTGAGGCCTCCATTAACCATTGTATAAATAGATGGGTCGGGCATCCATGTGATACAAACCTTTGAAACTAACCTTACAAAAAACTACAGGCACTAGGGTTCCCTTATAAAAGAACCATGGAACAACTATACCATTAACCAAAACTTAATGGTACTCATTATGCATCGATTCCACCTATAAAGCATCTACCATACTTAATATTCTAAGGCACCTTCATCGTTGGGCTAGCCACCCATGAGGTCACCCTTGTTTCCCCAAAACTATCAATTTTTATCCAAAACTAATGTCATATAACCAAACCATCAACCTTCCCACTTATCCCCCTAGGAAAAACCTGAGGTAACACTCTCCATGTCCCCCTAAAAAATTCAAAAACATCCACCTGTTTCACACACACCCAAAATCACTAGGAACCACACCCCCATTCTGATACCCACTCTGCCTATCACACCAAGCGACCATTTAATCTAGGTTCCACACCAAAGGTAACCATACACATAAATCAGAACTATGATCCGAACGCCCTCTCTGGGATCCAAAACAAAACTCGTAAGGTCCCTACTCACAAGGTCACCAAAATCTAGGTACCATTCTTAAGGTCCAGTATACACTTTGTATGTTCATGAACCATTAGTATTTTCTACACTCATATTATCGAACAACGCCTCATGACCCAAAGTCCACAACCATACCTAGGGTTCCCTAAGAATATCTCTTATGTTATATCATAACCAAAAAGGCCTCGCAACTCAAATAGAAGTTCTCCAATTATGGAACTCTCACTGCATGAAACCACCCATATAAAGGGTCAAATCGACAACATAAGAAATACCCACTACTTAGTTCACCCAAAATTTCCACCATTGCACATCATTTTATAATTAACTTCACCATTATTGAACTCAAACATTCACATTTTAAACTCCCCATTTCACAACTTGTTAAAATCATCATTTTAACTCATTTACACATTTCAATAGGAAAAATTCATTAACTATTTTATCATCACTATGAAAATATTTCTCTTTTAGACACCATTCAATATTTACAATTTATCACAACCCAAAATTTTAACCCCATCATAACATTTCTTTATACACACTATTCATTAACTATTCATTTATATTATTTTCATTTACCCAGTTACATCATAATTATTAGACACCATTTTCTTAAAAAATTTCCAAGGAAGTAAAATGTATTCTACTCTCTATTCCTCACACACCCATCCCATGTGTGCCTATCATGATGTTTGCCACCTATATCCTTAGGTGCCTAAAATGATACATGAATGCATAACTTTATGTTATTCAGGACATGAGAAAAATATCATAAAATGGTTACATCACACAACATGTTCATCACTCAATGGTGAAATATCATTAAACTGTAACAACACACATAAAGAACAATAATTCTCGCCCTAGGTGTCTTCGGTTTTCCCTCGTACATGGGTTAGATACTCCCAAGTGTTAGGTCATTACCAAGGCCCAACGCATCCTAACCCCCTATCTACCACCCCAAATAACAAGACCATAGAAACAAACTACTCTGATACCACTTTGTAACATCCTCGACCCGGGAGCCACTAAATTGGTTCCCCAAGACAAGTCACCACATGAACTCAAGTGGTCCTCCTCGTACGCCAGAGATTTCTGACTAGTAATGAAGGTATAATAAACTACATGGAGAGACTATTCCCTCTTTACCAGAGTAATCCACACCAAAAAACAATATAAATAATAGGAAAAATTTAATAACCAATAAACATTCATAAAAAATAATCTCCCAAACTAGGTATAAACCACAAACTAACAACAACTATGTCATGTCATGATAACAGTGGAAAAGTGAAGGAAACCAAAAATAAAGATGATATCTAAATCCCAAAAACAGGCCCTAACTCTAAGTTTGGATCCTCATTCGTTCATATACCAATCCCAACTCAACTCCCTAGCACTTTGCATTTTCTCTTGTTCAAACCAACAATAATGAAGTCTGCTCGGGTACCCAACGGCATCCCATGCAGGGTGGGAGTACAACCCAGTTGGCTACCACCAATAGTGTCTACAAAATATCCAGTCTAAATAGATAATGCATGAAAGTGATAATTAAATGAGAATAAAATAAGGACAACTTGGATACCATTAGTTAACAATCTTTACTTTAACCCTTTTAATCATTTTTACCATTTCCTTTATTTATTACATCTTCACTACTTAACCCATTTTCATCACATGTGCCATGGTCTAGGCATATACATCATCTAAACATGGTTCTAAGGCAATAAATCACTATTCATAATGGAATAAGTCAATTCCATGTCCTACTAGGGAAAACACATCACATCGACACATTATCCTCACCTCAAAACCTCGGTCCAGGTTGAATGAAACTGTTGGGGGAATAGATCCTCTATATCCTTCCCTAACTCATAAATTTTGTGGTGGAGTTTAGAGCCTCGATCTAACTCAACCCATGGTCATAGAACCTCAAGTCAATAATCCAAACTACCAATTCATGCGAACATACTTATTTATGAATTCACCACACACGTACCATATCACAACCAAACACAACCAATACATCAACATGGGATTCAATACATTTCCATAACCCATTAACACATTTTCCATTTATATTACATAGTCGTTTAGCCCAATTCCCATTTCTTATGACTAAACTTGTTAAGAATATTCACTAATCCACATACATTACCCCATTTAACATATTCAATAATTTATTTATGTTAATTCACTTAACCCTTTCATCATCTCCTGTGTATTTACCCATTAAAAATTTCCCTTGTATTAACCCATTCATCATTTCCCATGTACTAACCCATTAATCATATTCATCAATTCCCAAATGAAACCTATTTACATATTCTTCAATTCACAATCCATTTCCAAGTTGACATGTTAATCATTCATATGCACTAATACTTTCAGTAATTTCAAAATAATTCATAAGAAATTAAAAACCATCTCAATTAACTCATTCAACTCAATTATTATTCATAAACATTAGACCATCATCCCATTACCCTTTTCTATTTCATAGTTCATATAACCCATTGGTATTCAACCCAATGACCCCTTATGCCATTACTAACCCTAGGAAAAACTATCATTATTCCATTTCAAATCAACCAACCATATTAACACATTATTCATGGGATCTACATTATCACACATAAAATATACACATAAATTTAATAATTTCTAGGTTCAAGAATGCTGGTTCACCCTATGTGTGGCCCTAAATCATTATAATTATCCTAAACACATCCCATGAGGATTGTAAGGGGTCTAAATCATTATTTATCCAAAAAAATTACAAAATCATACCCAATGTGACAAATTCACAATAAGAGGGAAGAAATATCTCAACACACAAGAACAAATCTAAAACAAAACTATGGGATATAACTTGTATACCACTTACCTAGAATCTGATGATGAAATCACTCTTAATCGTAGCCTTAGATTTGGGTCCAAACACCCTTTGAATCCCTATCCTAGAATCCATATAAAAAAGTGGTTTTTATGGATTTGGAAGAAGATAACTTATGATACAATCCTTAATCCAGAAAAGATATATAAGAGAGGGATTAGACTCACCTAGATCTTCGATTTTATACGAACGGCACTCTAAATAGCCAAGAATTGAAGGAGAACCACCCTTGGGAATCTTGGGTCGATTTGGTTCATCCTTAGGGTTAAAAGGGGAAGAAATTAGGAATAAATAGAGTGGGTATCTAAAAATCATGTAATGAAAAAACTATAAATTTTACAACTTTTAATGGGCCACACAATTTACCTGCACAGTTTTCCAAATTGTGTGCAAACCATGTGCAAGCCACTGTCTAAGGGAAATCCAAGTCGAACGGTTACCTGGGAAGTTCGCATGGTTTAACAAACTATGTTCCAACCATGAGTAATGCTACTCTCCAATGTTTTATGGTTTTATTGGGAATACTGTAGGGTTTACTTAACCATGTTCCTTGCATAGATTGGAATGTTTTTTCTTCTTTTCATGTCTTGAACCCCCAGAACACCCTTGAGGCCCCTCATAAACTCAGGATACATTTCATTAATCAAAAACAAGAGATTAAACCTAAAATTCAAACAATGTAATACCTTCATGAAGACTGGGATCTTACACACCTATAGATACCTATACTTATTTTATTTGGGACACACATTTATTTATTCTACACTCCTTAATCATGGGATCAAATGTGATGAAATATGATCTTATGTTGAATAGTATATGTGGAAAACTGATGCATGTACATGATATAAAATTGATGGGTGTTCCCGTAATTATATAGCACTCTAATGCATTAGGTAATGTTTTAGTATCATTATAAATCATTTATGGGATTAGGGAGTAAAACTAATCCATTATGGTAATTTTTCAACCATTTTATGATGTCTTGGTGGTTGTCCTTGACCTATTTTTATGATTTCATGTTTAATGTTATTACCAAATTACCATGATGTCTTTATGTTACCATAATATATATTTCTTTGATGTCCATGGCTATTATTCTCACCCCTTTTATGTACCATTTAAATTCCTATTTTCTAATATTTAATAATTTCATCATGTTATGTTTTGTTTATTCCCTTACTAGTCTTTATAGATCACCCCTTTATTATGTATATCCCCAGGTTCTCCCATGTAGTTTTAAAAAGACATGGGATATTAGAATCATGTTAAGGAAGTTTTAAATAATGTTTTTGTATTCATGTAACAATTTTGATATTCTATGTACCTAATTCCCAAATACACTAGTCTTCTCAATCATCTGGGTTGTACTAAGTGTGTTTTTATGTAATAAATTACAAAATAAATTATATTAAAGATATGGGTTGTCATATTGTTTCAACTATATTGATCTTATGGGGGAGATGTCTAGTTGGATGGTGACCATGGGTTACACAGAGGATCGTTGGATCTAGGTTGGGGATTTCATTTTAGTTTCACATTTTTTATTGGTCACATGACTTGTTGTATTTTATTATTCATCTTTATTTGTTCCTTCTTTTATTTTTATTTAGTTATTAGTTTTATATTACATTTTGGATATTCAGTTATGCCTATATTTTACTTGGTTGGTGTATTCCATTTGTTTATACTGATTATTTATATCATTGTATGACGGATAAATCATTCTCAAGGTATGTTCTGTGATGACCAAGTACCAATTGTCATCTCGTGGGGATATGGAATTACCATAGAGCCATTTGACGGCTAGTTCAAGAGAAGAATTAGATGGAACCTCAGGCTGGTTCATTATAAAATAGTTTCAAATCCTTATTTTCTTAGTGGGACCTAGGTTTTGGGATTCCCTAATATTATTTGGGAAGTTAATAGTGTGGAGATAATGTTTTTAAGAATCAGGAGATGGGTGCGGGGAGAGTTTCATGAGCTCTTTCTTTTTTTGAGCCTCTAGTTTCCATGGGTAGTTGGGATTTTTTTTTTGATTTTGGATTTTCATTTAATGGAATTGTTGAATTATAATTTGATTCCTATGGTTGTGGTTCTTTGATCCTAAATGGACTGGCTTGAGTTGCCTTGGGGGATCATGTTTGGTATTTTGGATTGAAAAAAAACGGGGGATCAAAATGTGAGGTTAGCTTATAGTGCCTGAAAAATCATATGGAAACCAAATGATTGATTCCTGAAATTTAGTAGAGACCAATTCATGATTTTCATGTGGTTTTCAATCACATGGAAAATCCTAGGACGGTTCCACATTCCACTTGATTTTTCTATTTCTACCCCTTGATGCTTGGATTTTCTAGTGTGTTAGGGAAATGGGAAAAGTTTCAATATTGTCCATGTGATTTGTTTGCATCATCATATTGGATTTTTTGTCAAATATTGTGTTAATATTTTATACATGTGATTTTTCATGTGATGTGGAATCGATTTTGGGTGTGTGAAAACTGAATTTTATGAGAAAAATGTTTTTATTTTTAAAACATGGAAATAAGTATTTTTTATAAAATGATATTTTCATCATGAAATGTTTTAAAATTATTGATTTAATTTTGAAATTTGTAAATCATTTTAATGTGTGATTGATTTTATAATCAACTGCATGGAATGTTTTAAAAGGTGTTTCTCCAATTTTAATGGAAACTGGTGATCTAGAATTTGTAACTTGGTTTGGTTTTTACCCTTGGTATGTGTTTAAAAAGGGTGAATTTTTTGGAGTTATCACCAATGATAAGTGTTTGATTTTATTATTAAATTTAAAAGGGTGTTTTTTTTAAACTTATTAGTGTTTTTTTGGAAACTATTTTTTGAAATATTGTTTATTAACCAAGTCGGGTTAGGGATTGAGGTTAAAATTGTAAAATAGTTTTTATTTGATTTTTTTGAAAGAAGAACCAAATTTAATGGTTCCTTGGTTTTGAAAATGGGTTTTGGGACCCTTTTTGGGAGGCCCATCATTTTAAAATAGGTGTTTTTTGAAATAGAATTTCTTTTTTTAGCAACGTGTGTGATTTTATTTATCCCTCATTTAATTTTGTAAATTCTTAGTATGTATTAGAAGATGTGATCATGTTGATCTCATGTATCAGGTGAATTTATGTAATCCTCCCAGAAATGTCTAGTGAGGAATTAGATTATTTTCTAGGGTTCTTTACTCTTTATATTTTTAACACTACACAAGCTCTAAATAGAGTGGTTTGTGGTTTATTCTTCTCTAGGTAGTGTATCTCAGACCTATTAAAGGTCATATTAGTTTAGAAAGTTTTCTTTGGAGTTATATTGGACAAGAGGACATAATCCTTGGTTTGATGGTTGGTCAAGTGAGGGTTATTTTTTCTTGAATACACTTGTGTGATCTCTATTTTGTGATGTTTATTTTATTGAAATTAGAGATGATTGATATTGATGGAGTGTCCATCATTTGATGTATCCTTTGGGTGTTTTTTTTTGTCTCTTTTGGATGATATACTAGTTTAGTATTTATGCTCATTAAGATTAGAACAATTGTGTATTGAGGAAATACTTATTATAATTTTCTTAGGTGCTTATTTGGTTTTTATGTGTGATTGATGGTTCTTTTAGGAATGTTAATGACTTGTTTCCTAGTGGTGTTTGGGTTTCATGTACCTAGAGTAGACCAGGAGATGGGTTTTTTTATTATTTTGGATATGGGAAGAACTTAGGGTGCATTATTGGATAACTGGGAGTGTAGTTTTAGTTTTGGATAGATGGTGGGTACTGTTGAGTTCTGTTTTCTATCAGAATCAACATGGGGAAATATTTTGAGAATTTAGATTTAAGTATCCCCATATGCCATATGTGACCCTTAGGTTAGAGTCGTGTGGTATCTTAATGTGGCATATTCTTGGTTGATTTACTCCTTGGTCTTGGGATTCCATGGATTGGGTGATTTATTTTTTGTGGTCCTTAGAGATGTTTATAGTTGTAGTTCTTTCCTTAGTGGTTTTGAGAATGTGTCTTGTGGTTGTCTTTGGTCAGCATATTTTTGTAAATTTCCTTTGGATATTTTGGTAATATGGTTTTTTTAATATCCTCTCATCTTATGAAAAATATATTTCCAGTTTTATACCATTTTAGATCAATTCTAAATGGTAGGGATACCTATGATAGGTCTCCACCTTCTTAGAGCTTCCATTTGACTAAATGTTGATCTATTCTGTTGAGTGTTTTTCTAGTTGTTTGAGTAATTTACTTTTATTTTGAGGATTTATTTTGGAATCTGTTTCCCAATGTACTATACTAGGACCTAAGCCTTTGGTGGGGGGAAGTGGCATGGTGGGGATAATTTTGAAATTCATCATGTCATTGAGGTGTTGATTTTATGATTTTTTTTTTTTTGAGGTCTTTTTTAAGTTTCTATAGAGTTTCGGTCTAAAACTTATAAGTTTTATAGATTTTATTTTCATGTATGTTTTGCATGCATAGTTTGGGGGGAATTGTGTGATTACCCTTATGTGGCTGTTTTTCAGTTTATTTAGTTTTATGAATGGTTATTTTATATGGGTGGTGCATGGTTGAGTCCAAACCATGTGGATCCTAGAGGAAACCGTGTGGTACCTTTGATGTGTAAGGGTGAGGGTGCATGATTTGGTAAACTTTGAAATAAGCGTATAAATTGTATCTATAATTTTATAGTGTATTTTGGAATATTTTTTACATTATTGTTTCAACTATGTAGAGTCTCAATTAAACCGTGTGAGTTATTTTTTGTCTAAGAAATGGAATATGCATAGTTTTGTAAACAGTGTTGCCAAACTGTGTGACCAACCAATACTCATTAAAAGTTATAATTTCTTAAAATTACCCTACTCAATTTTAAATCTTCAACCCTTATTTAATTATCCCTCTAATTTAAATGGGAAAGTAACACCCCCATGGGAGTCTCTCCCATTCTTCCTTCCATTTTTAGGGATTCTCCCCTCGTTTTTTGAGTAGATTTATCCTTGGTAAGTCGCTATAAACCTCTTCCTCTCTTTTATTCACTATTTCTATTTATTTCTAGTTCCTACCATGAACCTTAATCTTGATATTGGTAAAATTTATGGTTAGGTGTTTATTTTTTGTCACTTTATATTAAATTCCTTTTAATGATTGTTGGTTTTAAAGTGTTTATTTATTAATTTTGTTCCTATATAAGTTTCCATGAGGGAAAAATAGTGGTTTTTGAATGGTTTTAACCCTTGGAATGGAATAGGATTCTATTCAGAGTGTTTATAAAAATTCCCAAGTTATTTTTTAAAGAATTTGAGTGTTTTTAAAAGTGGTTCTAGATACTAGATTTGATTTTTAAATGGTAATTTTTTATCAATAAAATTTTAAAACTGAATTTTTGAGTGGTTTTAATTGCTCAATGTGTTTAAAATTGGTTTTTTGTTTTGAAATGGGTGTATTAATCCTTGTGTGTGATGTTTGAAACATTTTTATAACCTTGGTTGAGTACAAAGGTTGGTTTAAGGGAAGTGTGAGTTACCATTTGGTATTAAAAATGTTTTAGTGATATTTACTCCCAATATTTGATTGGTATGGGTTTGAAATGGTGTGATTTGGCTTAGAATTCCAAGTGAATTTAAAATAAAAATTCATGTTTGGAATTTTATAGAAAATGGGTTTTCATAAAAGGTGTGAGACCTTATTTATCCCCATGTGATTTTCGTTATGTATTTAGTGTCTTGCGATCCCATGAGAGGATGTTCTATATTGTTTCATCTTTATATGCTGCTCACATATAGTTTTTATTCGATATAATTCTTATAAGGGTGTGGGGGTGTGGTGTGATTTATTTCAAACATTTTATATTTACCTCATTTAATGGTTCATTTATGTTCATCCCCATTTACTTTTCATGAGATACCTTGGGAATTGGGGTAGGTGACTTAGGTGGTTGAAGAACTAACCTAAGTTCTTAGCTTGTTATAGGATGTTTTCCATGGGACCAAGAGTGTCTATAAAGGAAATTTTTACCATGGTACTAAGAGATACAATGAAGGAAACAATCTACATGGGACTGAGAGAGGTCATGGGAGGTTTGGACTAAGAGAGCTTGTTGAACAAGAGAGCCTGTAGGGAAAGAGAGCCTGAGGAAGACTAAGGGATATTCTAAAACAATTTATGCACACTTAGTGCCTTGTGAAGCTAGGGTCATTTTAATTCATTCCAGATCCCTTTTATTAGATACCATTGGTTAAATACCATGACATTATGATCATATTTAGGATCATTCTATAGGATTTATCATTTTACTTCAATTGAACCCCCCCCCCCCCACATCTTGTAATATTATTTGGCACCATATATTTGTAATTTATTCTTCTTGTCATGTGACTTTGATTTGTGCACGCAAAAAAAACCCTCAAATAATGAATAACTAAGATCTATGAATGATTTTCACACCCTAACATCCAAGAAAATAAAATCCAAACATAAACCCTCTACCCAAATGTTTTACCAAAAGATAACCCACTAAGAAAACCCAAGGGAACTAAGAGAGAAAGAAGAGTAGAGGAGGAAAAACACTCAAAATCTAAGAATAACTCACCTATATTGGAAGAAAGATCGCCAAGGGGGTAGGAGGAAGAAATAGAAGGTGGTTTGGGATCCCCTTCATGTGTCCAAATCGAGAAAGGGGTGGGAGAAACCTGAAATGGGTTTTAATTGGGGAGGGAAAACTTATAATTTTAAGTTTAAAAAAATCTGGGCAAGTTACATGCTTTGGTCACATGGTTTTCCAAACCGTTCACCAACTATGTTCACCCTACTGAAAATAAGGGACACTCGCATGGGCTAGACACATGGTTTGGGAAACTATATGCCAATCATACAACTCAACTCTTCCATTTTGATAGATCCATCTCACATACTTATTTCATGGTTTCCTATAACCATGAGCAAGTTGTGTGCTTTGTCCCAGACACCACCCACACACTGCATGGTTTCTCTTGGGCCTCACATGGCTTGGCCAAACTATGTACAAATCATACACAAGGGAAAAACTCACCAAAAAACTATAAAAATCAAAAAAAAAAAGCACACCTCAAACTAACCTAAACCTCATCCAAATGATCCAAAGTCAAGAAAGGAATAAAATAAAATATAAACCTGGGTCAGGGTGTGACAATTCTTCCCACCACAAAAACTTTATACCCCCATAAAGTCACCCAACTAAATGAAGAACAAAACTCTAACCCAAAACAGAATGAAGCGGAATGAAACCACGAAACATAGTGTGATTATTTTAACTTGAAAAGTCATAACTGACTAGTTGTAGAGAAAAATACAACAAAATAGAACCACAGATAAAAAATAGGAGGGTTCTACCCACCATAAGAACCCAATTAACACTACGACGCCAACATGGGAAACCCAACACAAAGAAACCAGATAACTCCCCACACAGACCGAACAACACAACCATCAAGAACTCCCAACCTAAAAACCCCAATATAAGGGTAAACTCCCAGAAGAAAATTAAACTCAATAGTGAACCAAGACACAATTCATCAATTCCATAAGACTCGAGCATCTCCAAAGTGAGCACAAATGGAAACCAAAACCGATCCACAAATTCAACCACATAGGTTACTCAAGATTATTAACAACCACAAAACTCACAAAGAAATGAGGCCACCAAGCCTTTTTACAATGAGGAAGAACTTACAAAAACAAAGAAAATCCCAACAGATAGACTTAAACTGACTCCGCACTAAAGATAGAGACAAAATCTATCCAAACAACCCTACACCCAAAATTCCTGACTATGTAAAGAGATTCGCTTTATGGCCTATGGATGGAGCCCCAATGCCTTGAAGCATCTGATTCCCCAAAATAAAGATTCGTCATAATCCACTTCAAACTTCCTCTTTTGGAAATGCCACTTGCAGAACTTCTCCAGATGACCCAAGCAACAACATCAATGACAAGTCCTCAGAGGATTTTAGTAAGGCTATAACAACCTAAACTGTTATAAATAAAATTACCCTTATGATTTAATTAAATGTATTATTATGTAATATGGTTATAGAAAAAATGTGCACTCCTTTGGTTTTATTATATCTTAATGGATTTAAAATATTGTTAACCATCATTGTCATTGATAATATAGTCATTGAACAATGATCATATTATTATTATAAATATAGGGTTTAAACATATCCAATTGATATAGACAAAGGCAGTGATGGCCTCAACCAATAGGATTGTACCCTATGAATCCCATTTATCATAGATTCTGATAGATATAGAATATTTGGTATTTTCCCTTGACCAATCCCAATCTGATATCCAACAAATTAAGCATGAGATAAACCATTTAAGGGATAAGTGAAATCTCATTGAGATCGCAGCCCAAACCATATATGATGAACCACCCCATGAAAGTCTCACCATTGTGAACCTTACTCTTAGGGTGTTTTCTAGTGTATTAAAGGTATATGTATCAATACCCTATAAATATGATTATTTACATCATTTTTTGTATAGAATAATGAATATATTTTCATCCTACTATTATTACTTTATAAATGATTTTTTATTTTGATATAATAAAACACAAACAGTATTTTTGGTTAATATTTGAATTTAATTAAGAAATTGATTTTTATGAATTAATGGATATTTTAAATAAATATTATTTTAATAAAATATTAATTTTAAATAATTTTTATCAAATATAAATAATCATATGATTTTTATGAAGTCTAATGTAATTTTTATAAGATTTTAAAAACTATTATTGTCAAAAAAAAACCCAGCATTTCTCAATAAATGTCGATTATTATTTTAAAAGTGAAAACAAAAATATTTAAAAAATTATTTAGATAAAATTAATATTACTTTTCTAATCATAATATCTAAATTATTCAATGGTTAATTTTTCATAATTTTCTAAGACAGTTGAATTTTCGGATAAAAATTAAATACGGTATAAATATACAGTGTATTATGACATCATAATGATCCAAAAGTGATGTAATAAATACTATGAATGGTATAAATACCAACTATATGTTTTAACTTTAAAATAATGTGATTCTATTTTTATTTTATTAATTTTATAAATCCTTTGTGAATCCTCCAAAACCATTGATATATTTTAAGGTTTTAAAACAATTTTTTTAAGAGTATGACTCACTTCCACATAAGAATGGGTATTATTTTATTAATTTAGTCCCTTTACCACATAAAATAATTAAAACCACTCCCATTTTGTAGAAACCAATGGAAAAAAATATGTTATGATTTTTGGTTTTGGTAATTTTATTATATAGAGTCCAAAACCTAAGTTTAAGAAATAATAAAGAATTCCCTGCTTATTTCCTATATAAGACCACCCAAGATCCCATTTTTATTCACTAAAAATCCTTGGATCATGTCATTACTATTACCTCTCCTATCTATAGTCCTCTTAAGGTTCCCCTAAGCTCTCAAGAATCTCCTAACAAGCATTTGGAGTCATGCACTCAAGTAAGGGATCCTCTCATTCTCCTCTTTATTCAAGTTTATTTATTATCTTATGTCTTACATTTCTAATTACTAATGTTGGGGTATGAATTTTCATGTCATTGTTACTTTAAATTTTATTTACAAATGATTATAGATCCATTTTTATCTCATCATCAAATTTTATGAATTTTTAAGTGACGTTGTTATGCTGCCGAAATTTCACCATGATTTTCCATGTCAAAACAATTGTGTAGTGAATGACATACCCATTTCTTATCATGGGTATTAACCATTATAAACTTATAATTATTTGAATTATTACTTATATTTATTTATCTATAACTCCTTTATCATGTAATAAAATATGATGATGAATGAATCCAGGTTGTATGATCTATGTAGAACACTTAAGAATGAGAATGAAATGAAAGTGATGGGTGCGCCCAGAATTATATAGCGCTCCAATGCATTAGGTAATGTTTAGTCTCATGAGACATCAAGTTGGGATAGGGAGTAAACCCGATTCTATTATGGTACTTTTTCCATCATGATGTCTTGGCAGTTATCCTTAACCTATGTTTATGATGCGGTGTTTTAAGTTGTTACCGCATTTCCCATGTTTCCTTTATGATTATCATGTTATATCATGCCTCATTGTTCATGTTTATGATTATAAATCCTTTTATGTCCCATTAAAATTAATATTGTCTAAAATATATTACTTTATTCAATTTTTTCATGTTTATTCCCTTACTATGCTTTATAGATCACCCCTTTCTTATTTATGTCCCTAGGTTATCCCATGCAGTTTTAAGTACGAGTATGTTAAGGAAGTTTTCAATAAAGATGATTTATTTCTTATTTTAAGTTGTTATGTAATGTACCTAATTCTTAAAGAAACTAGAGTTCTTGATATTTTGGGTTGTATTAAGTGTAAAATTGTGTAATAATTATGAATTGGTATGTAATAAAGCACGGGTTTATTATAGTTGGTATCAAAGGAAAAGTTTAGTTATTTTTGGGATTAGGATTAGAAAACTATAATGAAATACTTAAGGATAAGAATAAGTATATGAAAACATTCATAAATTTTTGTAAGTATATATTAAGTGGTTTATCAAGAAAATAAATCCCTATCTGGATACTACAAGTATATGTGGATCTGTCACAGTTGTACTTAGGGGTAAAACTCGAAAACATCACGTCGAGCTAGACTCAGTAAAGAACTAGAGCACAACAATGGGCATGCTTCACACCTATTTTGACACTCCTAGGTGATATTCTTTGGTAAATTAATAATATCATTATGAAACATTATTAAGGGAACAAAAAATTCCCAAAAGAATATATTTTAGGAAATAGATCATGGATAACATAGATTGAAACCTAGAAATTCATAAGTTTAGGAAATTATTGTAATTTATAAGTTATCAATTTAATTTCATTGGATTTCCATTGATGTGTTTAATAGTTCAAAATACTCATCCCTAATTTTCCTTTTATTCTAGTTAATGGCCAGAAATAAGTGGAATCAGGTAAACAACCAATGTGATGGGCAATGTGATGAATTCCCCAATGAGATGCCAAACCCAATGGGAGAAGGAATCATGAACTTTATGATGATACTCTCCCAGGTGAATCAGATTTTGAATAAAATATTGGATCAGGAGGAGTTTCCAAATCCCCCTAAGAGAGAAAAAGTTGTGATTGATACCTTTATGCAACAAACGCCTCCAAATTTCAATAGATCATCTGATCCCTTAATTGCGGAACAATGGATCAACTCCATTGATAATATCTTTTATATCCTTTAATTTTCTGCTCAAGAGAAGTTTCTACTATATATTTATCATATGGAGGGAGAAGTTTATCAATGGTGGAAATTGATTAAAAATATGAAGACTAAGGAATATATCAAAGCGATGGGTTGGAAATAATTCTGGAAATTTTTTTTTGATAAATATTTTACCTGCACTCTCAAACTTAAAATGAAATGGTATTTCCATTCCCTCCAGAAAAAAAGATGAAGAATCTATTGGGGCATATGAGGAAAACTTCACAATACTTGCACAATATCCCTCTGTCTTTGTCGTTACCCCTAAATGAAAGGTTGACCGCTTCTTTGGTGGGATAAAACCTAGAATACAAAAATATCTGGTGATCTGAGACTTTGATAGCTTTAAAGAAATTTTCCAATGTACCCTCAAAGTTGTAATGAAGGCTGGAGAATCTCAAGGTTATCACAAGGGTAAGAAGTGGAAAGTGGATTTTAATTATGATTGTCCGATATAGAAATCTAATGGTGCTAATAAATTTCAACATCCCACTTTTCAAAGGTGCGGAAAGAAGAACCCCATAAATTGACTAAGGGGGTGAGGAAATGATTTAGGTGTGGGAAGGAAGGGAACCTAGATAGTGATTGCCGATAGGAGAAACCCAAAAATGAATTGGAAGAAAAGAATTCTCTGCTTAACCCTCAGTGCATTGTTCATTGCTTCAACTGCAAGGAACAGGGGCACTTTTCAAACCAATTCACTAAGCCAAGGCTTTTTGGAGACAACCAACAAACTTCAAGGCAGCAAGGTCGGTCTTTTTCCATCACAGCCGATGAGGTGGTTCCTAAAAATGTAGTGGTTATAGGTATGCTAGTTAATCATTTAATAATAGTGAAATTGCTTTTTGATTTTGGTTTTACGCATTCCTTCATATCACAAAATTTTAGTAGAACTATTCAAACACCACCGCAAAGCATGGAAGTATAACTATTGTTGAAAATAGTAAATGGGGAAATTATTGCATCAAGAGTATATAACTCCTCCCCTATCATAATTTATGGGTTAAACTTTCTATAGAACCTTGACATGCTCCTTTTGGTGGAATTTAATACAATTCTATGTATGTATTGGATTTCCCTATATAGATCCAACATGTAACATCCCAACCCGAGTGCCACGCAATGGTACCCTGAGTCGGTCGGTCACATGACCTCAGGTGTGTCTCCCTGTACACCAGAGACTTCCGACTAGTAGTGAGGGTATGTTAAGGTAGTAATAGAGAGACTATACCTTCTTTTATCAGATTAAAACACCAATGGAAGAAAATAAGTAATAGCAGAAGTATATATAATCATAAATAGTACCAATGTCACAAGATAACCAAAACTAGAAATATAGTACTCAACTAAAAGGGAAACATTCCATGCTAAAGTGTCTAAAATGCAACTAAAAGTAATGACACTAATGACTCCCAAGCAGGTCTCTAACCATGTCAGGTTCCCTCATCCATGCTCTATCCCCAATCATCAATCTAATACAAGGCCCTTTCCTTTAACCTTTCCTGGAACAATAAAGTCTATTTGGGTACCGATCAAGAAGCCTGAATAGGGTGTGAGTACAACTCAGTAGGTCATCACCAATAGTGTCTAAAACAAATCCAGTCAATAATAGTGTGTGAAATTATAATAAGAATAATTATATTGTAAAAATTAATAGTTTATCACATTATTAAATATTCCCTATTTAATCACATAAAAACCCAGGGTTCCTGTAGATACTCGTACCTCAATACCTGCTTTATCCCGTGACGGAATCTAATATTTCCCCGAGGTTTATCATTCATTTAAACACACAATTTGAATGACCATGTTACCATTATTAATAGTTAGGATAATGATCATGTTACCATTCACCATTTAATAATACATAATTTAATGAGCATGTTACCATTCATAATAGTTGGTCAAATTAGCATGTTATCATTCACCATTTAATAATACATAATTGAATGATCATGTTACCAATCATAATAGTTAGATGAATGAGCATGTTACCATTCACCATTTAATAATACATAGTTTCATTATCATGTTACCATTTATAATAATTGGTCAAATGAGCATGTTACCATTAACTGTTTAATAATACATAATTGAATGAGAATGTTATCGTTCATAATAGTTGTCCAAATGAGCATGTTATCATTCACCATTTAATAATACATAATTAAATGAGCATGTTACCATTCATAATAGTTGGCCGAATGATCATGTTACCATTCACCATTTAATAATACACATATCACATTTATCTCATTTATCAATGTTAATCAACATTAAGCACATTATCACATATAGCACATCATCGCATCAAGCAGGATTAATCAACATTAAACCTCTTACCCCAATATCATAATTATTTATCAATTAATTAATCATCTCACCCTCATTGTTAATTCAATCATTAGTCTTCACATAAAACACCTTAATTAATTCCCCAATTAATTAAGCACATCAATCTCTTTAATTAACCCAACTGCTAATTAACCACTTACTCATAACTAATTCATTAATTAATTATCTCAATTACCAAACTCAACATTTCATAATTAATTAATTAATTAATTATCTTAATTCTAAATTTAATATTCTATAATTAATTATCTCAATTTGTAACATCCATAACCCGTAATTAATTCCACAATTACCCAAATATACCATCTCAATTCCATCATAAATAATTCCCACAATTAATTATTATAATCATAAATCTTAAAATATCATAATTAATTCTCTGGTTAATTATCTCATTCAATGATCCCCAAATCTTACAATTTCATAATTATCTAAATTAATTAATTTACAACATTAATTAATTTTATTAGGGATTATAATTTCTATAAAACTCTAGAAATTATAAAATTTTCATATACATAATCAAATCATGACTATGGGATTTAGATTTTAGACCACCTAAATCGATTTGTTGGTGGACATTCGCTCAACAGAAATCCTCAAAATCTGAGCAGTGTAATGACATAGATCTAAGATCTGGATCTAATCCCTAAACCAAGATCAAATATATCAATATCTATTCAATTTATATTTATATCTACAATCCTATATCTATATCTCAACAATTAGGTTTATATTTAAAAAAATAGATAATAAACTCCACCAAAAGATTAAGTGAAGAAGGAAGATTAGACAGAATAAGGATTGGAATGAGATCCACTTACTGGGAGAAGAGAGGATCTTTGATTTGGGCTTTGAATCTTAAATAATGAAGGTCAAAAAACCTTGGAACCCATTTATAAATCTCTAGAATCATACAAAAATGTTAAGTATCGAGCCAAGGTCGAAATGAGGGTGTTTCAGGGGTTTGGGGGATTTTAAAATAAATTTTTGGGTGAAATAAAATAGCGCGCATGGTTTTTCTAGGTAGGGGTGCATGTTTTAACAAATTGTGCACCAAACATGTGGCCCCTCACTGTCTGGGTATGCACATTTAGCTAGGTTGGGTGCATGGTTTACTCTAATCATGCGCTAACCGTGTACAGTTTCCTTTTCTCAAAATTTTCTTAAAACTCTACCCAAACATACCCCAAGTCATAACTCCAACCAAAGTAACTTAAATAAAAAAAATACCTGAATTTTCAACCGAGATAACTCTAGAAACGGTTAGGATCTTACAATATCCCCACCTTATAACATCTCATCCTTGAGCTATACTTCCAATATTTTCTAAGATTTCGAGCCAAAAAAATCGGGCCATTGAACCCTTATATCTTCTTTCATTTCCCATGTTTCCTCTTGTAAATGTCTATGTTCCCATAACACACAAACTATAAGCACAGTCTTTCCCTACAACACCTTCTAACTACAATCTAGCACATGTATCAGATGTCCCTCAAAGGATGCATCTATCTCAAGGTCAACTTCATACACATCGATCACATGAGAAGGGTCGAGGTGATACCACCATAGTTGTGACACATGTAATACATCATGTATTGCACTGTATTTATGTGGAAGAGAAAATCAGTGCACCACTGGCCCAATTCTCTCCATGATATCTAAAGGTCCAATAAACTTGGGTGATAACTTGCCCTATCTCTATATCATGTGGTGACCCAACCTGGGCGACACCTGAAGGAATACACGATCACCCTCTATAAACTCCATGGGTCATCTTCATCTATCATCATATAACTTCTGTATACTCTAGGTTATAGGCATACCTTTCTGAATCAATGACACCTGCTCTGATGTCTCCTGTATGAGACTCGACCCCAACAACTCTAACTCACCAGCCTCCATCCAGCATAATGGTGATCTATATGGCCTATTATAAATATCCTTTCATATTTCCATCTATACTATTGCTTGATAACTATTATTGTAGGAAAACTACACTAAATCCAAGTGATTATCCCAAGACCCACCAAAGTCAAGCACACATGCCCACAACATATCTTCAAGCACCTATATAGTACACTCCGACTTCCCATCCATCTGTGGGTGAAAATACGTACACAATAAAACCTTTGTGCCAAGAGCCTTCTATAATCCCTGCCAAAATCATGTAGTAAAGCGCGAATCATGGTCTGACACTATAGTCCATACAACCCCATGTAAATGGATTGTCTCCCAAACATAAAGTTCTCTCAACTTCCCTACTGTAAATGTTTCCCATATTGGAAATAAATGTGCTAATTTGGTCAATCGATCCACAACAAAACAGATAGAATCATTCTTCCTAAGTTTCTTTAGAAAACCTGACACAAAGTCCATAGTACGTCATCCCACTTCTACTCAAGAATAGGTAATGGATATAGAAAACCTCCAGGTTGTTGATGATCTAACTTCACCAGCTAACAGGTGTAGCATTATGTCACGAACCAAGCTATCTCATTTCTCATGTCTGGACACCAAAACTGTCTTCATAGGTCACAGTACATTTTGGTCACACCTGGATGTACCGCCCACTTTGAGGCATGAAATTCCCACATGAGCTCTTCCTGCATGCTCATAGTTACAACAACTCTATCCTTCACATAGATGATATCGCCCTCATCTATCAACAAATCTGAAGGTGTCTCCCCACCTTCAAAGATTTCCCTCAAGCCTAATCACTCCTGGTCCTTATACTATCTATACCTAATCCATCTCAAAAGTGTAGACTCTACTACATCAAAAACCAAAGTCATTTTCTCCTAAATCTCCTGAACCACCACATGCATTTCATCTAGAAAAGTCATCATCTTCCACTTAGCACTCGACTCCTGAACCATTTGAGTCTGAGTTTTCCTTCTCAAAGAATCATCCACACTATTTCCCTTCCCAATCATATATGCTAGTTCAAATTCAAAAGACTACATATATTCAACCCATCTCCACTACCAAAGACTCAAATATCTCTACATGAAGATATACATCAAGATCTTATGGTCAGTGTAAACTGTAAACTTTTCACCCAAGAGATAGTGTCGCCAACACTTCAAATAATATACCACTATTTCCAACTCGAGGTTGTGCATAGGGTAATTTTGTTCATGAGGCCTCAACTACCGAGACCCATACGCCACAACTCGATCTCCTTACATCAGCACAGCTTCGATTTCGATCCCAAAAGCATCACAATACACCATGTACTCCTCACCTAACTTAGGCAGGATCAAAATTGGTGTCGACATCAAACACTTCTTCAACTCCTAGAAATAATTTTTGCATGCTTCTGTCCACTAAAACTTTATCCCCTTCTTAATCAAGCCCAAAAGTGGTAATGTCAATCAGGAAAAGTCCTGGATGAGCCTACTATAATATCCAGCTAATCCCAAAAATCTTCAGATATCAAAATCATTCTTAGGTTTCTCCCAAGAAACCACTACTTGGATCTTCTCTGGGTCCACTGACACACCTTCCTTAGAGATTATGTGTGTAACGACCTAACTCTTAGACCAAGGTACATATCATTAGTTTTTCTTTTTGAATATCTTAAATGGTCTTAATGATGTCTTCTAATAAAGATAAGAAGGTTACGAAAGCATTTAGGGAACTTCCGGAGCTCAGATCTCTTAAAAGGGGAAAGTAGGCTCAGTCATACAGTTTTCTTGAAACTGTGTGACCCAGGTGCACAGCCATGCGGCAACTGCAATGGGGGTCTAAATCCCATTTTCACAGTCTATGCATAGTTAGAAAAATCATGCACATAGTTCATGAAGTGTTCCCAGTGAGGCAATAATATACACATGGTGTGTGCATGGTTTGGACAAACCATGCACAGTAACCGTGTGAGCCCAGTTTTGAGAAAAAATGACCATTCTTTCCCTCTCCCCTCTTGAGTTCGATTTTCCCTTTTTCCTCTCCTCTAGCAGATAAAACCCCCATGTCTCCTCCTCCTTGAGTTCCAAAATCCCTCTTCCTTAAATCTTTGATAAATCCTCTGTATGGCGACCAATATTCAATATGAGAGAATCATTGGATAGACCAAGGTAAGGATAACCATGTGTGTTCCTCCTTCCTTACTAAATTTTTCCATATTTTTCTATTTAGATGCAGGATCATTCACCCTATTTCTAGGGTGTTGGAGTGAAACTCATATATACTCCAATCTTATTTGAATTTGAGGTCGATATTAAGCAAGGAATCATCTACGTCCCTAAGGTAGTTGTTCACGTAGTTTTCTATTTGATTTTTGGTTGTTTCATATTTAATCTCATTGTGTCGTGAGCCTTCCTTTTCCAAGCTACCCTATTTTTTTGATACCTTCATGTCTAATTGACCCTAGTGTGATTCCATAGGTTAATTGACTCATGTTTAGGGATTTAATTATCACCCTTTTATTGTATGGATTCCCAAGGGGTGTTAGACCCAAATTGGCCATTTTAGGCCAATTTCCCAAAATGAAAAATTATGGTTTATGATTCTAGGATTAATTTTAAATTGAAATGACCTTTTTACCATGTGTATTTTGGTCAACCCAAGATACCCCATGGATGTTTGGTCCTCTTAGGCTTGGAATTTCCAATTTGACCCTGTGACTATTTGACATGACCTTTTCCCTTGGCTTGTGACCCTTTGGAATGGGTTTCCTTGTTAGGAAAATTGAAGGGTAGTACTTGTAGGTTGGCTAGGATGAGATAGCCTAGACTTACTAAAATGAAATTCCTTAAATGGAATGGTGTCAAGGCATGGCATGACCTTTCCTTGTTTGGGTATTACTATAAATTCATTAATTAATTGTTTTTCTTATTAAATTTGAAATGATATAAGATGGTTTGACTTATATTATATATTGTAAATGCTTATGTAATTATTATGCATGTGAGATAATGTGAATGTGTGGATGGAAGGAATTCATACCCCATGCCACTTATGAGATGTATGAGTGGGAGGCATGCTTACCCCATGCCATTGATAACCTCTTGTATATGTGGGCGAGAGGCATTCTTACCCTATGCTAGTTATAACCTCTATATGGATGGGAGGTATTCTTACCCTGTGTCGGTAACTTCTATGGGTGGGAGTCATTCTTACCCCACACCAGCTACTGTATATATGTATGGATGAGAGGCATTCTTACCTCATGTCAATGATAACCTATATATATATATATACCTAGTGACTTGATCATACATAACAGTATTTAGTTGAAGTAGGTAGACTCATTAGGTGTCCTTTAGGAACCTGAGTGGGATGTTGATTGTTTATTCTAAATTGTTTACTTTCTTAATATTAGTTTCACCGTATTTACTTACGAGCACCACCTGGATTACATGTATACACCATTGGTGGTGGCCTATTGAGATTTATATCATTCCCTACTTGGGCCATCCTTGGAACCTAAGCAAACTATTTTCATGTAGGTATGGATAGGGGCAAATACCACCCGTCTGGTTGTTGACTCTTTTACTTATACAGGGCTTAGAAGTATAGGACTGATCTTAGGCTCGAGATTCTATGGAGTATATTTTGGGATTTTTTTTACTTTTGTACCTTGTATTTTTATGCATGCTTCTTGTTTTCTATTCTAATTTTTTACGGGCATTACATGCATGAATATCTATATCAGACACTGCCTATGAGGCTTTTTGTTATATTATTCAGTCTTCCACTGTATCTGCCATTTTTTCATTGTTTAATTTATTTTTTTGCATGTTTATGTTTCTGCTATTATATGTTGGTGTTGTTGAGCAATGTATTGTTTTCAAACAATTCAAAATAATTTTTTTAAAAGGGGGAGATTATTTCAAATAATACTCTGTCTCTTTATGATGATTTTGATGCTCACAAATACCCTTAATTATTTACTAATTATTTCGTTGAGTATTTTGCAGGAATTTATTTTATTTATTTATTTCATACAACGAGATTTCATACTTCACTGTAGCGCAAGATCAATTTTAGCGTGTTCTGGAATCACTGTAGCGCAAGATCAATTTTAGCGTGTTCTGGAATCACTGTAGCGCGAGATCAATTTTAGCGCGTACTGGAATCACTGTTCATACCCTACGTTGATGAACGTAACGTATGGATGAAAAGTTTACTTTTTATGTTAAAAGAAACGTATGGTTAAGGAACCTTACGTTATTTTGAAACATATGGTTAATGAACCTTACGTTGTTGAAAAGTATTGAAGAAGAACATTACGTTTGGAAGGAACCTTACGTTTTCGTTGTTGGACAAGTATGGAAGAGAAACCGTACGTTAGTTTTCAGTGTTGAGTTTGTTTCTCAAAAGTATGGATCATCAACCTTACTTTTATAATCAACCGTACGTTCTTTGGAGAGTTGAAGTGAGACAAAGTATGGATGATCAACCCTACATTTGAATGCTGAAGAGAAAGTATGTACGTTCTGAACCTTACGTTTGTGAACCTTACGTTTGGAGCCACGTCATCAACCCTACGTTTGGCGTCGGGATATTTTTGACAGACGATGTTTCCTTTTGCATTGGTCAAACAAGTGGTTTATTAAGCAGATTTCGAGCCGATTCTTAAGTACGACTTTGACTGAATCAAAGACGATTTACAATGGATTAATGATTGATTTAAACGGAGCTTTTTATGCCGATTCTTCAGGGGAGTTACAACGGCTCTGTTATTTCATTTAATATCGCGAATCTAAAGGAGATTTTCATGGATCTATTTATGCGGAAGATTTTCTCAGATTTGAATATATATGTTCTATCTTGGAAACTTCGGATTTTATATATATATACACAGAAAAGTGTGTGAAAGATATAGATTGATCTTTTAACAAGCAAGAAACAGATACTGAGAAAAGGCGTTCTTTTCTGGTGATCGAGAAGAAGTGTAAAACCTTTATTACCGAAGGAAGATCTTGATAGAAGATTCACGTGTTCTACATCGACTATCTGTTGTGAATCTACTGATGCTGAAGTTGTGAAGTTTCTGGTAATATCTATTGCAACTGGATCGACTCAGAACTGTTTTGATTACAGATCTTTATTTTCTGAAGACAACGATCTATCTACTGTCAATTTCTTTCTGTTGCAATTGTGAAGAACAACTGGAGAAGTGTTTTCTTTATCGAAACCCTTTTTATTTTTGAGTGATCAGCTTCTCGTTCTAAGCTGTGTGGGTTCATGTTTGAACCAAGAAGGCTGTGTTTGCCTGAAACTTGTAAAGGTGTCAACTGCCTGTACTCAGTTGTGAACAGGTCTGTGGAAACGAGGACCAGATAGTGAAAATCGCCAAGCTCGTGGATTTGAGCATTGGTGGAGTGGACTAGGGGCCTTCTGTTCCCCGAACCACTATACATCCGTGTGTTCATGCTTTTACTTTTTCCGCTGCATATTTAATCGAGCAAAAGCATAGTGGACAGAATTTGTCTAAATTGAAGAGATTATAATAATTTTGAAAAGACACAATTCACCCCCCCCCCCTCTTGTGTGTAATCCGTAGATTCAGATCCAACAATTGGTATCAAAGGAGGAGCTTCTTATTTTTAAAGTCTTATCAAGCTAGAAGTATTTAAAGATTATACATAGTGTATCATGGCTGATATGAGAGAGGGAATGTCAATGGTCAGAGCACCTTACTTTAATGGAGATAATTATGGCTGCTGGAAATCACGTATGATTATTTATCTGAAAAATCTTGGTTACAAAGTCTATTCAAAGATTCTGACTCCCTATGAAATTCCTGAAAATCCCGATACATGGAGTGCTGCTACAGAGGCTGAGTATGACATAAATTCAAAAGCTATGAACGCAATCATCTGTGGTCTAGGACCAGATGAATTTAACAGAGTATCTCAATGCCCGACTGCATATGAAATGTGGCAAACAATAGCTGTTGCTTATGAAGGAACAGATAATGTAAGACAGATGAGATATGAAACTGCTAAGTTAAAATTCGATACTTTCAGAATGATTGAAGGAGAGAGCATCACTCAGATGGATGGAAGATTGACAGAAATTGTCAATAATATAACAGCTCTAGGAGAACCAATCAAGCAGGCTGATCAAGCGTTGAAGGTACTGAGAGTACTTCCTACTCGATGGAATGGAATCTCTACAGCAATCAGACAATCAACTTCTGTTAAAGATCTAACTATGAGAGAACTGATTGGTACATTGATGATGTACGAAGCTGAAATGCAAGATGAGGTAAATGAGCATAAAGTCTACATAAAAAGAGAAAATACTGCTTTGAAAGTGACTTCTCAATAAAAGGATAGAAAGATGAATAACAGAGAAGTAAGTGCTAAATCAGAAAGCTCTGATTCTTCAAATTCGGATGAAGAACTGGCTCAGCTAGCCAGAAAATTCAGAAAGTTCTATAGTAAGAAGAAAGACTTCAAGAAATCCTTCAAAAAGGATAGCAAGGAAGTGAGATGTTATGAATGCAAAAAGATGGGACATATCAGACCGGATTGCCCAAAATTGAAAGATGTAAAGAAGAAGAAATTCTTCAAAAGAGATGATTATGAGCAGAAAGACAAGAAAGCTATGAAAGCTACTTGGAGTGTTTCTGAAGACTCAAGTAATTCTTCTGAATCAAGCTCAGAGAAGGAGGAATCCAATTTAAAAGAAAATATGTGTTTCATGGATGAAACTGATGAGGTACACTCATACTACTCCTCTGACTCAAATAATGAATCAAACTCTGAAACAAGCTTCTCAAATAAAAAACTTGCAGCTTACTGCAATATGCTTGAAGAAAGGTATGACTCATTATTTAAAAAATATAAATCTATAAATAACTTGCACAAAGCTATTTCAGATGAGAGAAATACTTTGCTAAAACAACATAAGGAATTAATTGACAAATACAACTCTGCTGACTCAAATAAAATTAATTTTGAATCAAAAATAAAAACTCTACAGGATGAAGTAGAATCTTATAAAAAGGATGCATTAGTTTTTACAAAAGGAGAAAACACCTTAAATGAGATACTTGGAAAAACTGTAATTAAAAAGGAAAGGTTTGGAATTGGAAGTAAAGGAGAAAAACCTAAGTTATACAAAAATTATTTTGTTCCTAGCACTAAACAGGTTATTTGTAACTACTGTGGAACAAAAGGTCATATAGCTAAAAATTGTTTTCTAAGAAAACCTCAAATATGTGGAATTAAGAAAGCTTATATTTCCAATGATCTATATGATTCAATCAATTTTAAGAAAACAAAGCAAATCTGGATACCCAGATCACTGCTTGCTAACACTCCTGGACCCAACAAAATATGGGTACCAAAGCAATTTGTTTAAATGTCTTTGCAGGTAGCAGGTCACCAAAGAAAGAAAGAAATATGGTATATGGACAGTGGCTGCTCAAGACACATGAGTGGAACTTCAGCTAATTTCTCTTCTCTTACTCGAAAGGAAGGAGGACTTGTCACCTTTGGTGACAATGCCAAAGGAAAGATTATTGGTATTGGAACAGTTGGAGATCCAGAGACAGTCTCAATCAACAAAGTACTTTATGTACAAGGGTTAAAACACAATCTGATAAGTATCTCTCAACTCTGTGATGATGGATACACTGTTGATTTTACTAACAATAGTTGTACTGTTTCTAAAGATAAACTGTTTAAGTTTAGAGCACCCAGAACTGATAATGTTTATACTTTGGATTTGTATTCCTTGTGTAAACAACAAGTAAACTGCTTAACTGCTAATATAAGTGAATCCTGGATCTGGCATAGAAGACTTGGTCATTGCAATATATATGCTTTACATAAATTATCTAAGAAACATCTAGTTTCTGATTTTCCTAGTCTCAAATTTGAAAATGATAGATTCTGTGATGCATGTCAGCTTGGCAAGCAACACAAATCATCATTCAAATCTGTTAATAAAGTTGCTACAACTAAGCCTCTAGAACTTATCCATATGGATTTGTTTGGACCTTCAAGAGTAGCAAGTTTAGCTGGTAAATTGTATGTTTATGTATTAGTTGATGATTATTCTAGATTTACTTGGATTTTCTTTTTGAAATTTAAAAGTGAAGCTTTTAGTTTATTTGAAGGTTTTTGTAAATCTATTCAAAATGAAAAAGGTTTTAATATAATCTCATTGAGAAGTGATCATGGTGGAGAATTTGAGAACCAGGAATTTAATTCCTTTTGCTCAAACATGGGTATTAAACACACCTTCTCTGCTCCAAGAACACCTCAACAGAATGGGATTGTAGAAAGAAGAAATAGAACTATTCAAGAAATGGCTAGAACTATGTTAAATGAATATAGCCTACCTATATATTTCTGGGCAGAAGCTGTTAATACAGCTTGTTATATAATTAATAGAATTTTAATAAGACCTATTTTGAAAAAGACACCCTATGAACTATGGAATAACAGAAAACCTAAAGTAAATTACTTAAAAGTTTTTGGATGCAAGGTTTACATCTTGAATACCAAAGATAATCTTGGTAAATTTGATCCAAAATCTGATAAAGGTATTTTCATAGGATATTCTGCAACCTCCAAAGCTTATAGAGTCTATAATAAAAAGTCAAGGATTGTTGAAGAATCAGTTCATGTGAAATTTGATGAATCTGATCCTTTTGAGAAAAGGATAGAACAAATAGATGAACCTGACTCTAATGAAAACATGAGACTTGAGAATTTAAAGAATGATTTTGAAAATGATATAAAAGAAATTCAGTCCAGTTCAGAAGAACATGATACTGAAGAACCTTTGAATGTAATGCCTAGACAGTCTAGAACCTTAAAGAATCACCCTTTAGAATCTGTGATAGGTGACTTAGAGACTGGTATTCAAACAAGAAGAAACTTTGGAAACATAGTTGAATTCTCTGCTTTCCTATCCCAACAAGAACCTAAGACCATAGAAGAAGCCTTAGATGATGAGAGCTGGGTAATAGCAATGCAGGATGAATTGAACCAGTTCAAGAGAAATAAGGTTTGGGAATTAGTTGAAAGACCACATGATTATCCAGTAATAGGAACTAAATGGGTCTTTAGGAATAAACAGGATGATCAAGGGATAATAACTAGAAATAAAGCAAGATTAGTAGCTAAAGGATATAATCAAGAAGAAGGAATAGATTATGATGAGACCTTTGCACCTGTAGCCAGGTTAGAAGCCATTAGAATTCTTTTAGCCTATGCATCTTATATAAATTTTAAATTATTTCATATGGATGTTAAATCTGCCTTTTTAAATGGTTATTTAATGGAGGAAGTTTATGTTGAGCAACCTCCTGGTTTTGAAAATTCTCAAAAACCAGATTCTGTTTTCAAACTTACTAAAGCTCTTTATGGCCTTAAACAAGCACCTAGAGCTTGGTATGAAAGACTAAGTTCTTTTCTTTTGAAAAATGATTTTACTGTTGGACTAGCAGATCCAACACTCTTTAAGAAAACTGTGAAAAATAATGTTTTGTTGGTTCAAATTTATGTTGATGATGTAATTTTTGGATCAACCAATAAAATTCTTTGTCATTAATTTTCAGAATTAATGCAAAAAGAATTTGAAATGAGTATGATGGGAGAATTAAATTTCTTTTTGGGTCTTCAAATATTTCAAAAAGATTTTGGAAATGTTTTAAATCAATGCAAATACATTACTGATTTACTTAAGAAATTTGGACTTGAAAACAGCAAGACATTTACAACTCCTATGTGTACTAATATAAAACTTGATTTGGATGAAACTGGAAAATCAGTGGACAACAAGTTATATAGAGGTATGATTGGTAGTTTGTTATATCTTACTGCTAGTAGACCAGATATAATGTATTCAGTATGTCTTTGTGCTCGATTTCAATCAAATCCCAAAGAATCCCATTTAACTGCTGTTAAAAGAATTTTTAGATATTTAAAAGGTACTATTTATCAATCTCTGCTTTATCCAAAAACCTCTGATTTTAATTTAATTTCATATTCAGATGCTGACTTTGGAAGCTGTAGATTAGATAGGAAGAGTACTTCAGGAACATGTCACTTTTTAGGAAAGTCTTTAGTATCATGGTCTAGTAAGAAACAACACTCAATTGCCCTGTCAACAGCCGAGGCAGAATATGTGTCTGCAGGTAGTTGCTGTGCACAGGTGTTGTGGATGAAAAACACTCTTATGGACTTTGGATTAAATTTCAATAATACACCTATTTTATGTGATAATACTAGTGCAATTAATATTTCAAAAAATCCTATTAGTCATTCTAGAACTAAGCACATTGATATAAGACATCACTTTTTAAGAGATCATGTGTTTAAAAAGGATATATTTTTAGAATTTGTAAATACAGAAAATCAATTAGCAGATATTTTTACTAAACCACTTCCCACGGCAAGGTTTGAATTTATTAAGGGGGAGTTAGGTTTATTTAATTTTAAATAATTTTTTTTTAAATCTTATTCTGTTTTCGAATTCTGCTTAATTTTTGTTTCCCGCTATAAGTAATTTTATTTTGTTTTAAATAAAAGTAATGATTAGTGATTACACGGGAATCAAGGCTGTCAGAACCGTTTCACCTTCTAAACTGTTTCACCTTTTTCGGAAACCCTTTCAAAAACCTAGAACCGCACATCTGCTCCAAAACCCTTTTCTGAATCTTCAAACCCTAAACTTACGAACCTTCAGAAATCGTAGTTGAAATGGAAAAGACTAAGCGTCCAGATGAAGCTGAGAGCAGTGCTGCAAAGAATCCTAAAGTAGTTGGTCGGAAAATACTGCAAGGTAAAGTCATCGATTTAGAATGGCTGTTTGAAACTAATTTACTGTTGAAGCAAGCGTTGTCGTTTCAAAGCCTTGAGCAAGATTTTAATAGTGCAAATTCTGAGTTTCTATATGAGGCAGAAATGAGACATTTCTTTAGAACTGTTCAGTTTAGCCTTGGAGATACGGAGGATAGTTTATTGGCTCAAATAGAGGATAAGGACTTTTCCATATCATCTGTAGAGATAAGTCAAATTCTTAACTGCCCTCATGAAGGAGTTTTTCATTTCGATTTACGGAATATTGGAGATTTTGTACATAAGTCTGAAGACATTATGTCTTTTCTGTTTGGAACCAGAGTGATAAAGAAAATGTTTATTAAAGATTTGGAGCCCGATTAGAAAATCTTGGTAAAATTTGTTCAGACTGGTTTAGCACCAAGGATGGCTGAGATGGAGAAAATCCTATACCCTGAAATGTACATAATGTATCTTCTGATGTGTGATATTAAGTTTAATTTTCCTCGGTTTATGATAAGATATTTGAATTACTGCTGTCAGAGTGAAGCAAGAATGACCTTTTTCCCTTATGGAAGGTTCATTTCTTTGTTTTTGTTTAAAAGAGGAATGATCAGATTGGTAGATGCTGGGGTGAAATGTCACCACAGTAATGTTTTTAATGCTGGAACTTTGAGGAAAGTAGGATACTTCTGGAGCACAATTAAAGGAAAACTCTTACCTGTTGGAGCTGAGGAAGACTCGGAGAGTGCTCAGGCTCAACCGGCTAAGTCCAAGGAGGGACAAGCAGAATCAAGGGTTAGTACAGTGGCAAGGAGAATTCGTTTTGAGATGGAGGAAGTTGAGGAAGAGAGAAGTCAAGAAGGACTTCAATCTAAAAGGAAGAGGTCAATTGATGAAGAAATTATCTCTCCTGCCTTGAAATCCTCTGAACCGGTAATTTCTTATTCATTTGTGAGAGAAGCTGTTGTGGAGCAGACTGCACCGATAGAGGAACCAGCAGCTCAACCGGAAATCCAAAAAGAACCTCAATCTGCTGTTGTGGCTGTTGAAAATGTAATACAACAAGAACAACCTATGGAGGCAGTGCCTGGTGAAGAAGTGGCCCGACCTCAAGATTTACATGAAAATATTGTTCTTGACCAATCAGTAGAAGTCAGAGAGACTACTGTTCGTGATGAACATACTTCTGAAGCTAATACAGAAGTACTTCAGGAAGATTTTTCAGTGGAAGAGTTTCAGGCTTCAAAAGCTAGTTCAGTGGATCAACCTTGTCAGGACAAGGACAAAGAACAGTCAGATGCAGATTCTTTACCACTTGCCCTGCCTCATCAACCTATTTCTGGACATGAGAATAGAGCACAGGGTGCCCCTGATTCGAGAAAAGAAGAAGTTGTTGAGCTGTGCAAGCGTATCTTTCAGTTAGAATCTGAGAATGTTAGTCTCAGAAATTCTCTGAACTTAGAGCAGTTGAAGTTTCAGAAGCTGAAAGAATGTACTGTTTCAAGACAGGAAGTATATTTGTTTAAGACTGATATGTTACATGCTGTTGATCAGTTAAAATCAGAGATGGTAAAGAAAGATGATTTGTCTGAGATGAAGACTTACATGGAGAATAAATTTGAGTCTGTTGCAAACAGTGCTGTGAGTGGATCAGGCTCTTCACCTGATTTGATTCGGAGATTTCAAGCAATTACAGGAGCACTAAGAAATATGAGTGACAGATTACACGATCTTCAGTGTAATAGTGCCCCTTTGTCAGTTTTGCTAGATAATCAGAAATTTTTAGTGGATCAGTTGACATCTGGAGAGCAACCGATTAGGATTCTTTTGAATCAGTTATCAGAAAAGCTGGCTCTTTTTGTTGAAAAAGAAGAAAGAATGCATGAGTTTTTCAGAGTTAATTTGATTGAAGATATTCATATGACTCAAGAGAACAGAGATCTTATCATCAAGTTAGGAGATGGGATGATGAAGAGGCTCAGAGAACAGTTTACAGAGATCAAGACCGTGATTCAAAGGAGATAGACACCTTTTTTTCTGTCTTATCCATGAACCTTGATTCCTCTGTATATCACAATCGTTTATATATATAACAGCTTGTGAATGAAAATTCTTTTCTTACTTTTTTTTTGTTTTGTTGTTTATTGATTTATGACTAAGTTAGCCAGTATAACAAATTCACTTATTCATACACAGTTAATTATAGCATTTACTTATAGTTCAGTGCAATATTGAATGTGTTCAAATCCGTAATTTTTCATTCTTTTTGATATCACAAAAGGGGGGAGAATTTGGATAAACACAACATTTAAATTCATTTGTTTCCTATGAAGAAATTTGGATAGCTGAAAATTTATTTTTATGGGGGAGAAATTTTATTATAGTTAAATATTGTTTTAATCCTTTCAGAATTCTAAAATTTTATAAAACTATTTTTTTTCAATAAAGATTGCAATTAAATTAGTTCTATTATTTTATGGGTTTTGTGATCATCAAAAAGGGGGAGATTGTTGAGCAATGTATTGTTTTCAAACAATTCAAAATAATGTTTTTTAAAGGGGGAGATTATTTCAAATAATACTCTGTCTCTTTATGATGATTTTGATGCTCACAAATACCCTTAATTATTTACTAATTATTTTGTTGAGTATTTTGCAGGAATTTATTTTATTTATTTATTTCATACAACGAGATTTCATACTTCACTGTAGCGCAAGATCAATTTTAGCGTGTTCTGGAATCACTGTAGCGCAAGATCAATTTTAGCGTGTTCTGGAATCACTGTAGCGCGAGATCAATTTTAGCGCGTACTGGAATCACTGTTCATACCCTACGTTGATGAACGTAACGTATGGATGAAAAGTTTACTTTTTATGTTAAAAGAAACGTATGGTTAAGGAACCTTACGTTATTTTGAAACATATGGTTAATGAACCTTACGTTGTTGAAAAGTATTGAAGAAGAACATTACGTTTGGAAGGAACCTTACGTTTTCGTTGTTGGACAAGTATGGAAGAAAAATCGTACGTTAGTTTTCAGTGTTGAGTTTGTTTCTCAAAAGTATGGATCATCAACCTTACTTTTATAATCAACCGTACGTTCTTTGGAGAGTTGAAGCGAGACAAAGTATGGATGATCAACCCTACGTTTGAATGCTGAAGAGAAAGTATGTACGTTCTGAACCTTACGTTTGTGAACCTTACGTTTGGAGCCACGTCATCAACCCTACGTTTGGCGTCGGGATATTTTTGACAGACGATGTTTCCTTTTGCATTGGTCAAACAAGCGGTTTATTAAGCGGATTTCGAGCCGATTCTTAAGTACGACTTTGACTGAATCAAAGACGATTTACAACGGATTAATGATTGATTTAAACAGAGCTTTTTATGCCGATTCTTCAGGGGAGTTACAACGGCTCTGTTATTTCATTTAATATCGCGAATCTAAAGGAGATTTTCATGGATCTATTTATGCGGAAGATTTTCTCAGATTTTAATATATATGTTCTATCTTGGAAACTTCGGATTTTATATATATATACACAGAAAAGTGTGTGAAAGATATAGATTGATCTTTTAACGAGCAAGAAACAGAGACTGAGAAAAGGCGTTCTTTTCTGGTGATCGAGAAGAAGTGTAAAACCTTTATTACCGAAGGAAGATCTTGATAGCAGATTCACGTGTTCTACATCGACTATCTGTTGTGAATCTACTGCTGCTGAAGTTGTGAAGTTTCTGGTAATATCTATTGCAACTGGATCGACTCAGAACTGTTTTGATTACAGATCTTTATTTTCTGAAGACAACGATCTATCTACTGTCAATTGCTTTCTGTTGCAATTGTGAAGAACAACTGGAGAAGTGTTTTCTTTATCGAAACCCTTTTTATTTTTGAGTGATCAGCTTCTCGTTCTAAGCTGTGTGGGTTCGTGTTTGAACCAGGAAGGCTGTATTTGCCTGAAACTTGTAAAGGTGTCAACTGCCTGTACTCAGTTGTGAACAGGTCTGTGGAAACGAGGACCAGATAGTGAAAATCGCCAAACTCGTGGATTTGAGCGTTGGTGGAGTGGACTAGGGGCCTTCTGTTCCCCGAACCACTATACATCCGTGTGTTCATGCTTTTACTTTTTCCGCTGCATATTTAATCGAGCAAAAGCATAGTGGACAGAATTTGTCTAAATTGAAGAGATTATAATAATTTTGAAAAGACACAATTCACCCCCCCTCTTGTGTGTAATCCGTAGATTCAGATCCAACAGGTGTTACATCTGTTGTGTACTCTAACATGGGGGTATAGTCTCCCCAATAATTTACCTTTACACCCTCACTGCTAGTCGGTAGCCCCTGGCTTAAGGGGAGATGTGCTAGAGGTCATGTGCCCTATCAATCTTGGGGAATGGGTTATGTGGCAGTTAGGTTTGGGATGTCACAAAGTGGTATCATTGGGGGTTTCTTTCTTACTATAATATTTGGAGACAATAGATTGAAGATTGGGAATTCTTGAGACTTGGTCACAAGTCGTTCTTGGGTGTTGCGAACCCATGCACAGGGTAAGGACCAAGTTGCTTGAATTATTATTATTATTGATTCTGCTATTACTATTGATATCATTTCATCATTGGTTGTTTCACATGTTTTGTGATGTTATTGATATTTTTTATATTGGAATTGTGATTTCATTGCTCAACCTAATGAAATGAGGGTTATGTGTTAGAACATGCATCACAATAGGCATAATATGAATAGGCCATGAATTTTTCCATGTCACGTTTAAATTTTCAGCAAGCATTGCCTATTGCATGTTGTTGTTCCTTGTTACATATATACAATTTTGCTGACACCTTTCTGAAGGATTTGGATCGTTCTATGGTGTGAGTTTAGTGGGTGTCACTCTTTGATTCAAAAGGTGTATGGGCCCTTATGGATTGTAAAATGGAATTCTAGATAGCTAATCCATTTGAGGAATGATATAATCACATGGATAAGCACAATTTAAATGAAAATGGAATCCAAGTGAGTGTCATCTTTTGACTTGTAAGGTTTATGGACCCTTATGGTCCAGAAAATGACATATCAAGGGATTTATCCAGTTGAAATGACGTATAACTAGAGAACAACCTTTTTTCACATGCCTACCTTAGAAGTTTGACCTGAACCTGGCCTTAGTAGTGGGTAGTGGGTGTTCTTCGTTCTTATGGCCTATTACGGTCTTTTCTAACATCTAGTCCTAGATTTTGAAGCAGGTAGAGAGGCATGTTCATTCTTATAGGAAGGCTTTAGCACATGTCCTAGTTTATTAAATGAAATCCTCTAATAGGTTTAAACCCATTCTAAGACATTAGTTTGGCATTGTATCATTATGCTGTCGCGATTTCTTCAATTTGTGCGCCTTGAAGGCGACGGAGATCATGTTCCTGAGGTGGCGGGCCTTGAGCTGCCAATTGTTCTTCTAGTTGAGCCACATGTGGTTCCTCCTCTTATACCTAAGTTGGGTACTGATGCCTAGTTTTGAGATGGATTCTTGCATATGATAAAAAATATGAAAGGCAGAGTGAGACCTTCCCTGAATATGGTAGAGTTGACTCATGAGTTTCAGTAGTATCATCCTCCTACTTTGTCAGGAGATAGTGGACCACTTACTTCTGAGTCTTGGATTAAGGTGATCCTTTCTATCTTCAAGCACCTATAGATGCCTCTAGGGTAGAGGGTCAAGATATCTACTTACATGTTATGCGAATCAGCTAAGAGGTGGTAGGATTTCATCACTCAGAAATGCTAGTATAGAGAGATGGTTTGGGATGACTCCTAGACTGTCTTCTATGACTACTTCTTTCCCCAGACTCTAAGGGATGGTAGAGCTATAGAGTTTATGAATATAAAATAGGGGACCATGTCAGTTATGTATTACTCATACCACTTCACTAATCTGCAGTGTTTTTCCCTTCTCTAGTTATTGATGATCTGATGGCTACTAGGTGATTTGAGGATGGTCTATGTTATTCCATCCAGTCGTAATTTAATGTTTTCAGGTTGAAAACTATTTTATAAATCATCAACTATGACCTAATTACATAGAAGAATCTGAGATATGTTGAGGGTGAAAGCCAAGATATTTTGGCACCTAAGGATTCCATTGGATTTTCTTCTAGGAAAAAATGGAATTTTGGGGAATCTCGTAGAGGTATCGGTGGTCAGGATCCTCTCACAGGTTGTTCTCCTATCTATCACCAGTGCGGGGTGCCAGGGCATTTTAAGAACCAGTGTACGTGGAATCTAATAAAGTGTAGAGGTTGTGTAAGGATGATCCATCTCTACCATTTCTATAGAACCTTCCCTCAATTTCCTAGTGATCAGGGATCTGCACCTACTCCTCAGTCCGAAGTGGGGTCGATAGGATCATGACAGACAAGAATCTGGAATACCACCAGTTGATCAGGTCGTGGTGGTGGTTGAGGTAGAGGTAACTAGGCTTATGATTCTCAGTTCCAGTAGAGCGATCCTGCTCAGGGTAATCAGTTAGTGACTCGAGACCATGGTACAGACCAGCTACATGCAGTCCATCCTACACCGTAGGAGTAAAGTGACCATCTACTGTAGGAGGTACTATTCTAGTATCCTCCACTTTAGTCTTTGCTTTGTTTGATAAAGGCGTTTCTCAGTCGTTCATATCTGAGGAAACCACAAAGAGTCTGAGACTCGATGTTGAGTACTATCATGGTGTTATAACTCTAGATACACCCTTAGGTATTCGTTCAGAGGGTGTTCATCACTGTTAGAATTTCCCCCTTGAGATAGGCGGTAACATTTTTGAATGGAACCTTTATGTTCTCAACATGATGAGTTTCGATGTAATCCTTGGGATGGATTGTTTAGTTCCCTATATATCCCATATTGACTTCTATCATTGGAGGGTGAATTTTATATCATCATAGGGTGTTACACACATTTATAAGGGAGAATGGGATGTTTGTGCGGCATGAGCATGACCCAAGCAGCAGAGGTCAGGTAGTGTTACAAAAAAGGTTGTCGGTCTTTACCTTGATGACCAGGGGTTGAAACCCACTATTTCCCCTCTGTTAGTGGATTGTTTTAGAGATTTTTTTCTTGATGACTTCTCTGGTCTACCTCTAGTGCAAGAGGTGGATTTTACTATTGAACTTGTTCTAGGAGTAGTACTTGTGACCATTCCTCCTTATAAGATGGAACCTAAGGAGATTATAGAGATCAATAATTAGTTGTAGGATCTAGATTTGAAAGGCTTTATACCCCCCAATACTTCTCCTTGGGGTTCACCTGTCCTATTTTCCAAGAAGGCGGATGGTACCCTTTGGATTTGTGTGTATTATCTTCGGTTGAATCAACTAACTATCAAGAATTAGTATTCTGTACCTATAATAGAAGACCTCTTTGATCAACTTTGAAGAGTGAAGGCGTTTTCAAAGATAGATCTGAGGTTGTTCTATCATCATGTGTGTGTAAAGACTTCAAACATACCTCACATAGCTTTCAGAAGTAGGTATAGTCTCTACGAGTACCTGGTTATGCCGTTTGGACTCACGAACACACCTACGATTTTCATGTCTCTTAAGAATTGGATTTTCCACTCGTATCTGGATTCATTCATGGTTATCTTCTTTGACGATATCTTAGTGTATTCTCACACAAGACACAACCATGTAACCCATATTGAGATCATGCTGAATAAGCTGAGAGAGCATCAACTCTATGATAATCACAGTAAATGCCACTTCTGGATCGTTAAAGTTCACTTCCTAGGTCATATCATATCAAAGTCAAGAGTTTCAGTTGACCTAGAGAAAGTGAGGGTTGTGCTTTCTTGGGAGCATCCCACAAACTTCTTTGATATCCAGAGTTTCTTGGGGCATTCTAGATACTACAGACTCTTTATTCAGGATTTCTCAAGCCTTGAAGCGCCGCTTATGAGCTTGACGAAGAAGGGTGTGGAATTTGAATGGTTTAAATATTGTGAAACAAATTTTTTGGAGTTGAATGGAAGACAGACTTCAGCTTCGATACTGATTCTACCAAATCTAGGTAGGTCTTGTACAGTCTATTCTGATGCATCAGGTATCAGTCTTGGAGATGTTCTAATACAGTATAAGCGAGTCATTGCGTATGGTTCTCGTTAGTTGAGGCCTCATGAATGGAATTACCTGATGCATGACCTCGATCTCACTGTTATTGTTCATGCCCTATGATGTTGGAGACATGATTTATTAGGAGTGTTTTATGGTGTTTACATACCACAATATCCTCAAATACATCTTCACTCAATGGGATATAAATTTCAAGCAGTGTAGGTGGGTCAAGTACCTACAATCATTTGATTTTGAACTTTCCTACACTCTAGGAAAAGGAAATTCAGTAGTTGATGCTCTAAGCTAGAAGACTCATACATAGACAGTTTAGAAGTCCAGTGACGAATGGAATCTTATGGCCTTATTCTCATAGATTCATGTTGTAGTTCAGGAGTACCATGGTCAGACTATTATCTCAACCTTAGAGGTGACCTCTACTCTTATGGAATGAGTAAGGTCAAGATAGTTATCTGATCCTGAAGGCCTTGTATTATAGGAAAGTGTCTCAGATGAAGATGCATCATCTGGTTTGATTGTCGATGATGATGGTACTCTTTTGTTCCATGGTCATGTATGGTCCCCATCAGACATCAGAGAGGAGCTGATGTGGGATTTCCATGCCTCATCATGGGCAGTTCACCCTGGTGTCACCAAAATGTATCAGGATTTACGACGTCGATATTGGTGGCCCAGTATCAAATGTGAGATAGTTGGTTTCATTACACGATACTCCGCCTGTTAGCAGGTGAAGTTGGAAACGTTTGACAGGGCTTCTTCAGCCATTTTCCATTCTTGAGTAGAAATGGGATGATGTTTCAATGGACTTCGTGACTAGTTTACCCAAATCACCTCATAGAAATGACGCAGTGTGGGTTTTCATTGACCGTCTGAAGAAGTTTTCACACTTATTACCTATGTGAGAGACCTTTTCTATAGATGATTTGGGGATATTGCATGTCAAGGAGGTGGTATGTCTTCATGGAGCACCTCGTTCTATCATTTCTAAAAGAGATGCTCGTTTCACATCACGATTCTAGAAGGGGTTATAGAAGGACTTGGGTACACAAGTACTTTTGAGAATGTCCTATCACCCTTATACTAATATACATACAAAGTACACCATTCAGGTGGTAGAGGATATGCTTCTTGTATGTGTTCTCAAATTTGGGGGTTCCTGGGTGAAACACATTCCCCTCCTCAATTTTTCTTATAACAATAGATTTTAGTCTACCATTGAGATGGATCCCTATGAATCCTTGTATGGTAGGCCTTATCACTCACCTATATTTTGGTTGTAGGTAGGGGAAGCAATTGTACTTGGTCCTCATCTCGTGCAGGAAATTTCATAGCAGGTCCAACTGATTCAGAAGCATATGTTGATAGTTCGGTCTAGACAGCAGTCTTATGCCAATAGACATTGGTGACCTCTTGAGTTTAAGGTTGGAGACTGAGTTTTCTTGAAATTATCTCCTAGGTTGGGGCATAGACATATTCAGAAGCAAGGTAATCTATCATCTAGATTCGTTGGACCCTTCAAGGTTGTGAAGCAGATTGAACTAGTGGCTTACCGGTTATCACTTCCTCAGAGATACCTATCTATGCATGATGTATTTCATGTATCTCAGATTTGCCAATATTATCCAGAACCATCTCACGTCTTCCATCCTGATGAGGTTGAGCTGGATATGGATGCTTCCTTTTAGGAGTATCCAGTTCATATTGTTGATTGGAGTGTGAAGACACTATGAGGTAGGTCTATTCCTCTCATACAGGTGTTATGGTAGCACGACCAGGTACAGGATGAGACCTAGGAGTAGGAAGCTAATATATTATTGTAGTTTCCAGAACTCTTTGCAGACAGTACCTCTTTACCCTCAGAAGGGAAACTCGGGAACAAGTTGTTGTAAGGAGGGAAGGTTGTAACGACCCAACTCTTAGACCAAGGTACAGATCATTAGTTTTAATTTTTGTATATCTTAAATAGTATTGGTGAGGTATTCTAATAAATCTAAGGAGGTTACAAGAGCGTCTGGGGAACTTCTAGAGCCTGGAGATCTAAAAAAGGGGAAAGTAGGATAGGACGCACGGTTTGTCTGCAACCATACAACCCATGTGCATGGTTGTGCGGCTGCTGCAGTGGGGGTTCAGAGCCCATCTTCACAGTTAGAAAAATCATATACAGAGGCTATGTGGTGTGCCCAGTGAGGCAGTGATCTACGCACGGTGTGCGTACGGTTTATCCAAACAATTCACAGTAACTATGCACACCCAGTTTTGAGGGGAAATGGCCATTTTTTCCTCTCCCCATCTAAGTTCTATTTTTTATTTGTCCTCTCCTTTAGTTGATAAAACCCATATATCTCCTCCTACTTGAGTTCCAAAATACCACTTCCTTCAATATTTGATAAGTTCTTCATTCGGCGACCAATCCTAGATCCGAGAGAATCATTGGATAGGCCAAGGTAAGGCTAACCCCACGTGCTCCTCCTTCCTTGCTAAATTTTTTCATCTATTGTGCTATTTAAATGCAGGCTCATTCGCCCTATTTTTAGGGTGTTGGATTGAAACTCAGATCTACTATAATATTCTCCGAATCTGAGGTTGATATCAAGTAAGGCATCATCTACATCCCTAAGGTAAGTGGTCACATAGTTTTCCATTTGAGTTTTAGTTATTTCGTATTTAATTTCGTTGTGTTGTGAGCCAGCCTTTTCCAATCTCCCATGTTGTGTTGATTCCTTCATGTCTAATTGACCCTAGTGTGATGACATAGGTTAATTGACTCATGTTTAGGGATTTTATTATCACCGTTTATTTGTATGGACTCCCAAGGGGTGTTCCACCCAAATTGGCCATTTTAGGCCAATTTCCCAAAATGTAAAATTATGGTTTATACTTCCAGACTTGGTTTTAAATTGAAATAACCTTTGTACCATATGTATTTTGATCAACCCAAGGAACCCCATGGGTATTTGGTCCTCTTAGGCTTGGAATTGAAATTTTGAACTTATGATTATTTGACATGACCTTTTCCCTTGGCTTGTGCCCCTTTGAAATGGGTTTCCTTGTTAGAAAAATTGAATGGTAGACCTTTTACGTTGGCTAGGATTAGATGTCCTAGACTTAATAAAATAAAATTTCTTAAATGGAATGGTGTCAAGTCATGGCATGGCATTTCCTTGTTTGGGGATTACTATAAATGTATTGCTTAATTGGTTTGCTTGTTAAATTTGAAATGATGTAAGATGGTTTTCCTTACATTATATATTATAAATGATTATTTAACTACTATGATTTTGAGCTAATGTGAATGTGTGGATGGGAGGAATTCATACCCCATGCCACTTATGAGATGTATGGGTGGGAGGCATGCTTACCCACACCATTGATAACCTCTTGTATATGTGGGAAGGAGGCATTATTACCCTGTGCCAGTTATAACCTATGTATGAATGGGAGGCATTCTTACCTCATGCCAGTATCTTCTATGGGTGGGAGTAATTCTCACCCCATGCCAGCTACTATATACATGTATGGACGAGAGGAATTCTTACCTTGTTCCAGAGATAACCTATATATATACCTAGTTACTTGATTAGACATACCAACATTTAGTTAAAACAGGTAGATCTATTAGGTGTCCTTTAGAAACCTGAGTATGAGGTTGATTTTTTATTCTGAATTTCTTAATTTCCTATAATTAGATAAACCATGTTTACTTATGAGCGCCACTAGGATTACACATAGACATCATCGGTGGTGGCAAACTGAGATTTATCTCACATCCTACTCGGGCTGCCCTTGGCACCCGAGTAGACTGTTTACCTACAGGTATGGATAGAGGAAAACACCACTCATCTAGATGTTGACTCTTTTTCTTAGACAGATCTTAGGAGTAGAGGATCAGGCTTAGGCTCGAGATGATATTGAGCAGCTTTTGGGATTTTTTTTACTTGTGTACCTTGTATTTGTATGCTTGCTTCTTGTTTCCTATTCCCATTTTGTACTTACATACCATGAATGCATATCTATATCATACATTACTTATAAGGATTTTTGTTATATTATTCATTATTCCTCTATATATGTCATTATTCTTCTATTTACTTTATCTTCATGTATCTTTATGTTTCTGTTATTGTATATTGTTGTTACATTTGTTGTGTACTCTGACATGGGGGTATAGTATCCTCACTGATTTACCTTCACACCCCTGCTGTTGGTCGGTATCCCCTAGATTAAGGGGAGATGCACCAAGGGTCGTGTGGAAAATTGGGCTTGGATCATGGGTTATGTGGCAGCTGGGTCCGGGACATCACAATGTGCCCTGAGAAGTGTAACTGGTCAATCCAAAACTGACACTTAGATAGCTTGACGTATATCTGATGCTCTCTTAGTGTACTCGGTATTATATCAAGATGTTGGGCATGATCATCATGAGTCTTGGAGTGCACCCAGATTTCATCCACAAACACCACCACAAATTGATCTAGATACTAATGAAATATCTTGTTCATCAAGGCCATAAACACTGTCGGTGTGTTTTTCAACTCAAATGGAATTACGAAAAACTCATAAAGTCCATACCTACTTTTGAAAGATTTCCTCGGTATATCATAAGTCCAAACTCTCAAATGATGGTACCCTGATCTCAAGTGAACATCCCTTGCACACACAAAAGTCTCTAGACTATACACCCAAAGGTGTATCTATCATCATAAACCCACTCACAAACTCCACCTCAAAGATCAAACCATTAACAAGTTTAACAGATATAAAGGAATGAGAAGAACCAATATCAAATAAGGAAGTAACTAATGTAGAAGCTACAAGAATAGTACCTATCACTATTGATGGTCCAGACTCATTATCCAAAAGTATAGGATTCACCACATGCAACTATCCTACCCCTCTTCCCTGTGATGTTTCCTGACTCCCCAGAGTAGCACCTCTCTGCTGATATGGGTGTTGTTTCCCAAAAGCACCACACCTGCTACCTCTACTGCCTTGGCCAATAGAACTATATCTTTCAGACTTGTATGGTTCAGAAGACCCCCTTACCACACTCTGGTTCTATCTAGCTCCTCCATCACTACCTAACTGCCTTGGGTTCCTAAAAAACCTCTTTAGATGTCCCATCTTACCGCAAGATAAGCACTCCACTGGTTGTTAGGAATAGTTCCTACGATAATGTCCTGGCCCACCACACTGATAAAAAATCACTCCAGTAAGGTCTTGTGCAACTGAACCTCCTATATGCGTACTCTTCTTCCCACTTCCTTAACTAAAGTTTTCATAACGGTGCTTCCTTCTCTCAGAAGTCACACCTCCTGGTCATACAGTAGCAACTATCTGTCCTATACTGGAAGCTTCCCTTAGGTCCCCTTAAGCTATGAGAGCCTGATCCACCACCTCAGTAAACTTCTTTAAGTTAAAGAGATTAACTTGGGACTTAATCTAACACTTAAGTTTATCCTGAAAGTGTTTTTCTATAGCTGCCTCGTCTCTTGTTAATACTGGAACAAAGCACTGCAGATCTGTGAAGCATCCAGCATAATCCATAACGGACATGCTCCCCTGAGTCAGCTTCATAAAATCAATTGCTTTCTCCTACCTTAGTGTCTCTAGATAGAAGTTCTCTAAGAACTTCTCTAAAAAGTCCTTCCATATCATGTCATCATCCTGTCCAGTCCACACATGAATATCCCACCAATGCTTCACTGATCCTTATAACATATAAGTGGCTAGCTTGACCCTCTTCTCAGCAGGATTCTCCATGTGTTAAAGTATCATCTCGATGGAATCAACCCAAAACTAAACTTCCTTAGGTCCACCCTAGTAAAATTTAGAGGGTGTTGTAACTGAAACTCCCTTTTCAGATGAGACATGCTTTTCATAACCCACCCTGGGTCTCTTTCCATCAATTGCATGAAACGAATAAAGTTCTCTCAAAACTTCTCTCCTAATTCCTCCTCTGGCACTATTGATTCCTCAGGCTCCACCAATGGAGGATCATACACAACCATGTCCTCTAGTCATCCTCTCAGCAAGTGCCTTCGTGGAGGCATATCTATACAAATACAAACACACCCCTTAGGACTCATAACTTAACTTTATCATGTTTAAGTTATAGGAAAATAGAAATAATCCACAATAAGCCCTTTCCCCAACCCTCTCCACACAGTCAAAACTGAGGCCCTATTACTACCCCTAACCACCCTACACCTATGCCCAGTTAACAAGGGTGATCACATTATCATTGTTCAAGTTTCTCATTTAGACACCCATTTATTCATATTATTTCATCCCTTTACCACTTTAAAATTCATATTAGGCACCTTTTCCATTCAATCTCATAATCCAATAAAATAGTTTAAGTTTAACAACTTACCCAAAACCTGTTTTCTCATGCATGCCTAAAATGATGCATGTCACAATAATCCAAAGTACCTAGAATGATACATGCAGACTCTCGTGCCATTTAGGGCCACGAATCAATACTCAATAATTCTCAGAAACAATAATCACATCATACCACAAATGTGTCACCCAAGGTGAAATAATATTCAATTGTAACAGTAAACAACAATAACAAAAATCCCACCCTGAGTACTCAGGTTTCCCCCAGTACATGGGTTTGAAACTCCCATGCACAATCTCATTACCAAGCCTTGACTCTTCCTAGTCTCTTGTCTACCTTTCCCCAAATAGTAAGACAAAATAAGAAGAAAGAAAACTCCTCTGATACCACTTTATAAAGTCCCGAACCGGGTGTCATGCAATAGTGCTCGATCCGGTCGGTCACATGACCTCGAGCATGCATCCCCATATGTCAGAGGCTGCCGACTGGCAACGAGGGTTTGGTAAGTTAGTCATGGGGATAATATACCCTCTTTTATCAGATTAAAACACCAGCAGAAGTAAATAATCAATAGTGGAAGCATATATAATCATAAACAGTACTAATGTCAGAAGATAATCAAAACTGAAAATATAGTACTCAACTGAAAGGGAAACATGCCATGCCAAAGTAAGTGTTAAAGTTTCTAAAATGAAACTGAAAGTAAAGACACTAATGACTCTAAAGTGGGTCTTAAACCATGTCTAGTTCCCTCGTCCATGCTCCATCCCCAATCAGCAATCTAATCCAGAGTCATTTCCCTTAACCTGTCCTACAACAATAAAGTTTATTTGGTTACCGATCAGGCAGCCCGAATAGGGTGTGAGTACAACTCAGTAAGCCACCACCAAGGGTGTCTAAAACAAATCTAATCAATAATAGTGTATGAATTTTTAATAATAATAAGTATAATATACAAATTAATAGTTTATCACGTTGTTAAACATTCCTTATTTAATCACATAAAAACCTCAGGTTCCCGTAGATACTTGTACCTCAATACCTGCTTCATCCTGTGCTAGAATCTGATATTTCCCCAAGTTTTACCATTCATTTAAACACACAATTTGAATGACCATGTTACCATTATTAATAGTTGAGAGAGTTATTATGTTATCATTCACCATTTAATAATAAATAATTGAATAAACATGTTACCATTCATAATAGGTGGTTGAATGAGCATGTTACCATTCACCATTTAATAATACATAATTGAATGAGCATGTTACCATTCATAATAGTTGGTTTAATGATCATGTTACCATTCACCATTTAATAATACATAGTTGAATTAACATGTTACAATTCATAATAGTTGGTCAAATGAGCATGTTACCATTCACCATTAATAATACATAATTGAATGATCATGTTACCATTCATAATAGTTGATCAAACGAGCATGTTACCATTCACCATATAATAATACATAATTGAATGATCGTGTTACCATTCATAATAGTTGTCCAAATGGGAATGTTAATATTCACCATTTAATAATACATAATTGAATGAGCATGTTACCATTCATAATAGTTGGCCGAATGAGCATGTTACCATTCACCATTTAATAATACACATATCACATGTATCTCATTTATCAAGGTTAATCAACATTAACAATATTATCACATATAGAACATCATCACATCAAGAAATATTAATCCACATTAAACCTCTTACCCCGATATCACATTTATTTATCAATTAATTAATCACTTCACCCTCATTACTAATTCAACAATTAGTCTTCACATAAAACCCTTTAATTAATTCACTAATTTATTAAGCACATAAATATCTTTAATTAACCCAACCATTAATTAACCACTTACTCATAATTAATTCATCAATTAATTATTTCAATTGCTAAACTCAAAATTTCATAATTAATTCATCAATTAATTATCTCAGTCCAAAATTTAATATTCCATAATTAATTTCCAAATTAATTATCTCAATTTTCAACATCAATAACCCATAATTAATTTCACAATTAATTACCCAAATCTACCATCTCAATTCCATCACAATTAATTCCCACAATTAATTATTATAATCAGAAATCTTAAAATCTCGTAATTAATTCTCCAATTAATTATCTCATTCAACAATCCCCAAATCTCCCAATTTCATAATTATCTCAATTAATTAATTTAAAACATTAATTAATTTATTTAAGGATTATAATTTATATCCAACTCTATCAATTCTTTAACTTGCATATACATAATCAAATCACGACTATGTGATTTAGATTTTAGACCACCCACCTTGATTCGTTGATGGACGTTCACTCAATAGAAATCCCCAAAATTCGAGAAGCACAACGACATAGATCTGAGATCCAGATCTAATCCCTAAACCAGGATCAAATATATCATGATATAATCAATCTAGATTTATATTTTCATGACCCAACCTGTGCCGAGGCTCGAGCCAAAACTACCCCAAGCCTGGCTCTATAGGCCAGGGGCTAGCAACTAGTACCAAAGGCACAACAAACTTGGAGAGGCCTTTGCCTAAGAACCTGTACACACACACACAACCAACTCAATGAAAAATTGTAGAGGGAAAAGAACAAAAGATGCAATATTTCTATAAATAAACCAAACATGCATGAACCACTAAATAGTACAAGTACGGTACAGTAAACTGAAAGGGTAAAAAGGGAAAAATACACGCCCAACCAGAAAAGTGCCACTACCTGGCAGTAACATAAAAGTAAAATAGTTGAGAGATCCCCATTCCTGGAATCCAAGCTACGACCATTGTACGCAGTCCAGGCACCTATATCCCTAAGCTCCTCTGAAGTCATTATCAACCTTTCTATCATCTGCATAAGGAACGACACGTGTAGGAAAATATAATGTAGGGATGAGTATAAAAATACTCAGTAGGATGCCCCAAAAAGGAGAAGGGGAAGATATAAGAGATACTCTGAAAAGGAATGCAGTGGATAGGATAAAGTACAGTAAAAGGAGTGTAGCTCAACCCAACAAAGGAGAGTAGTAATCCCATCCAAGAACAATGAGCTACAAACTGTGAGAATATGAACTTCTCATTGGATCTTTTATACCTATAGTAGAATATTAGACTAGTCCAACCATGAGAAACCAGACACAGAAAGGATGTGGTATACCTCGTGCGTCTTCGCCTCTCCTGGAAGGAGAGTAACCAAAACCCAAGGAGTGGGTACTGAAAATAGAATATATATATATATATATATATATATGTATATATGTATATATATATATATGTATGTATGCTCAGTCAAAGAAACCCAAATGAGAGAGTAAGGGGATATCCATATCACAGCTCAGCCCAAGAAAGTGAGTAGCCAACAGTCACATAAGTGACCACCATTGATGCTCAGCATCCCACATGTCTTCTCTCAATTACAAGTAAAAGGGACTCAATCACTACACCATGATACTATCCACTTTTGGAGGCATTGTCTCACCCTCACGGTTTTAGGTTGCGTCATAAGGATGCGTCTCGGTGGGAAAAGTATCTCTATTTCTCATGAGTCCAAAGGTACGTCAAAACATGTCTTGTCATGATTTTTTGGTGAAAACCACTACCTAGCCCCATTGGAGGGTAAACCTAGAAGTGTAAACAGAAAACGCCATTGCCCAACCCCACTAGAGGGTAATCCATAAAGAGTAAATAGTGAACACTGCTTCTCAGCCCCGCTAAAGGGTGATACACTGGAGGGTAATCCCTAAAGAGTCATCAAAGAACGCCACTGCCCAGCCCTACTAAAGGGTGTTATGCTAGAGAGTAAGATGGTACTAACCTGGTGATTTTGAAAACATCACTTCCATTACTATCGTCATCGAACACCGCTAGACGAGCATCAAGATCAAAACACATCAAAAATTATCTTTCACCAATATTACTTTCATTTTTCCACATTTAATAAGATTATGAATAGGTATTTTCATATCTAAACAAATCACATTTTTGTGATCCTTGTGGAAAATCATTCAAGATCGACTATTCATTCGCACCAATCAGACATCCGATGAAAAGTCGTATTCCACTGCTTTATGCTTGAATGGTGTCTCATGGGGCCCATGCCTCAATCCCAAAACAAATTATATAGACCACTCCATTAAAATCCTCACAGAAAATAAATGAGATGGACTACTCATTCATCCAAAACGGATACCCGGTGAAAAAGCTGCATTTCACCGCAACACGTGTGAACCGGGCCTCACGGGGCCCACACCTCAACTTTGGTTTGGAAACCCAAAAGTAGTCTTGAAATGTCTGCACAAAGACCAGGGTTTCATCGCCCCTGAAGGCGCATCAAATAGACATCCCATTTAGAAGATAGGTCTGATACAAGAACCCCCGAATAATAACAATTAAATTATTATTATTTAACTTAGGAATTTTGTGAAACCGAACCATGAAATCATATTTAATATCTAATATTGGTCTTGAAATTACCATCTTGAAAACAGGGTTGCATCGCCACTGACGAAACGTCAATTGAGCATCACGCGCAGGAGTTGTGGCAGGTCGAAGATTTAATAATAATATTAAATCTATTATTTCTCAGGTGTTTTGTGGGCCTAGGCCGCAAGTCATAGAAAATCATCCAAAATAGTCTTAAATGATCGTATTTTTTATAGGGTCACACTGCCACTGACGGCGCGTTAATCAGACTCCCTAAGTGGGAGTAAAGGGGTTTTAATGATTAATAATAATAATAATAATATTATTATTATTATTATTATTATTATTATTATTTTCCTTTCTATTATATTTTCTATTTTTTTCTTCCTCTAGGGTTTCCCCTCCCCCCATCTGTTCTCCCTTCACGTGGTGTTATCGCCCTACGCACCCACCCGCCGCCCTCTGGCCTCCTCGCTGGAGCTACACCCGGCCGCCTCACTGCGCCGCCCCACTCACCGAAGTCATGTTGCCATGAACTGCTGGAATAGCGCCCTACCGCGCTGCCTCGAACCACTAAAATCCACCTTCTCCTCTACATAGGACTGCCTCACTCGAACACTATCATCACTCGGGAGCCGCCCGACCGACTCAACCTCGCCGGATTACGTCGTTGCACACCCAGCTCACACCACCCGAATCGCTCGGCCTCACTGTTTATTCTTCATGGAATTTCACCTCCGTTCAAACCCGATCTAGACTAAAACTTTTGGATTCATCATCCATTCATCGTGATGATCCCATATCTATGCTCCACTCGTGATTCTGTCACCATTCCACAAACCCACCCCGAATCTGAGTGCCCGATCGAGCTCAGGTCGCCCAATAATTGTCGAGATGGGAACCTCAGGGTTATTCCAATGAAGAACGTGAAGATTTGTGGGAGAAAATAACTATAAACCAAGGTTTAAACTTCATTGTCCAAGCATTCTTGTCCAACGATTAAGAATGGGCATCCGGGGTTAGATGAGAAATTGATAGACAATTAAATTTTCAGTTAGGTAGGTGCAAGGGTGCAGATTGAAGAACTAATTATCAAAACATTCAATCATTTAATCAAAGGCATAAAACACCAAATACGAGTCCTTCTTGGATTGGATCGGCTGTCGTTGATGAAGAACGTGTTCGTCGAGATCTGTTGTGATCGTCATTCTTCAAATTGCCTCAATCCGAAGTTTTGTCATTCTTTGAAGGAATTCTCCAAAGGGTAAAGGAAGCTCTTGCCGAATGATTGCAGGAATTTTGAGGCCAACCCTAGCCAAAACATATTAGTGGACTATTTATAACCTTTCAATTTGGTTAAGTTATAAATCAAATAATTATTTAATTATTCGTCCATGATGGCACATAAGCCAAACTCCCGATGCCGACAAAGGTTATACCCCCACCTAGGGTAAAACCTATGTTCTGAACTCAAAAGTGGTCTCAGATTTCTCATCTGAGTTCTTTTCTGTGAGTTATTCAGGTTTGAGCTATTAAATGAATAAATTAATAATTTAATTCATCCATTTAATATATCGCCAGCGAGCGAGGGGTCTGAACTTCCTATGCCAAATCATTTTATGTCACGCCTAGGGTAAACACCTCATTACGGACCCAACCATGGTATCATATTTCCAATCCGATCAACCATTTAAGTGATATCCCATTTTCTTTAATCAATTGTGTGTGCGTAATATAAAATATTTTTAATATTTTTATAAAATTAATTCCAGGCACATCAGGCCTTGGAATCGAACGTTGTCTTAGCGCCTAACTCTAGAATAATATTTAGAAGTATTTCAAATTCTTATTAGGAAAAAACTAGGTCTCTGTATCATTCCCTCCTTCAAGATTTTTGTCCCCAAAAATCAAAAGTAAACAACAACTTGGGATACCGAGCCCGCATCTGGCTCTCTCATTCCCAGGAAAACCTGCATATTTCTTCCCAACTACAGCACATGGGAGGTGCCATGCGCCTGCTCCAACTATTGTGGGTAGGGCAAGGTGGCAGGCAACCTCGTCATTCCTTGTTGCGACTGGAATCATTATTTGTTCCTAGAATAAGGTCTCGTGATTCCCTCCTTTAGAATATCCATCTAGTGAAACACCTAAGGATATCTAGTCATGCAGGATTTTACATTTGATGTCTCACAACCAAGACTCTCTTACACGCTCGACAAGAAAAGGATTCAACATCAACGACTGAAGAAAAAACTATACCCTCCTGCTCCACCAGGGTCAGTTATAGGGAAGTTAACTGCTCTCAAACTTCCCACACTAGGTGAACTTGGGACTTCCTGTTAAAGGAATATTATACAATGCTACATCTTTCCGGAGTATATGTTATTACTCTACATAACATCTTTATGTGATAATATCATAAGTGTGGAACCCCAGGACGCCCTGAGAGGGGAGGGGTGAATCAAGGTGTCAACTTTTTCTTCTAAAGTAACAAATTTTTTTCCCACATTGGTAGGAACGTGTTAAACCTATATGATGGATGTGAACAACAAATAAACAATCACATGCAAAGATACCACCCATCACTTTTACTTGGTTCACCACAAAGGGAAACATCCAAGGAGCATGTGTTGATAGTGTGTTGGTCGTACCAAAATCCACTAATATTCACTAGTTGTGGAGTACAAGAGTTCGGTCATAGTCACTCTATATCAGGAACACTAACTTTACAATAATTCATAGATAGCTCACTACGTCCCTCAGAACACTTTCGTCTACTCTCCCTTTCTCACTTCCCTAGGAGATGTCTTAATCATTTTATTGACTTGAGGGTCTCTTTAACAAATTTGCATTGAAAGTCTTTGTCTCAGTATAGCAAAAAACAGTGCTTGAATCAAATTCCTGAATATATGCACTTAAAAACACTGATCACACAGACCGGATATTCAAAATCATGTCAGAAGCATAACACCACACTTGCACGCAATACCTCAACTTGCATGCAAGATTTGGGAATTGTCGCGAAAGATGAATTTCGCACAACCCCTACTTTCCATGCAACCCTTATCTTTTTCACAACTATTTATCTTTCTCACAACTACACTGAAGGGTTCACTTTGTCTTTTCAGACTAAAGGAACACCTTACGTGCAAGATTAACCATCTGTAATTCTTTCGCATGCAAATCTTTCACGCAGCAAAGAAACCAGATTTTCATTGGAAAATTCTTAAGTCTTTCATGGGGTTAGATGCCTATTTATAGGCCTCGATGACCCTGTGTACAAGTTTCCAATGCGTCTTTTTCGGTGCATGCAAGATTCTTCATGAGCGCGCAAAACCCATTTTGACATTGCATTGGGCGTGTAAGATCCTTCCGTGCAACCTCATCTTTCGTTCACATTTAATTCTTACGCACACTTTTTTACTTTGCCATATTTTGATGCACTGATACCAAATTAAGACTTGCACACAAGTTTCTAAACACCCTTCAATCTTACGTGCAACTCCATTTTCCAAAAGCACTTTTCTCCATCTTCTAATTTTTGGACCCAAAATTTGGAAAACACTAGGAAACAATGTCACCTTCAATATTGTTGTCTGCCTAAACTGTATGATCCCTTTCCTGTAAAACTTCCTGAAATTCTAATGAGGATTGAAAATAAAAACAAACCATACTCCATTTCTAGCATATAATGGTCATGGTTCTAATAATCTCCCCCTTTGGGTTTGTTGGAAATCTCTAGATAAATTCAATAGAGCACCAGCCACTATCAAAACTTGATATGCAAGAATCAACTCAGTCAAAACTCTAAGTCAACGTGAGAAATGATCAATATAGAAAAAAAGAGGGGAAGCTTGAATTGGGTTCCCATGTTTTGGAATTCTTAATGATGCCCAAGCTATTCTTTTACTGTGTCACAGAAGCATTACATGTCCTGAATGTATTCCTTCTCCTCCTAACCCTGAATTATCATCATGTCACAGAAGCATTACATGTCCTGAATGTATTCCTTCTCCTACTAACACTGAATTCGCATCATGTCATAGAATCATTACATGTCCATTACATGTACTGAATTTATTCATTCTCCCCCATTGATAATAAACCCAAATACCGGTATTTGTTCATTGTACAGCTCAAAACACCCCCTGGATAGTATTCCCCCCATAAACCTGCATCAAATTCACAAATAGATTAAAAACAGTTAATATAACTGGGGAGAGGGGAGTTTTGTAACCTCTTTATGCACTGGGAGGTGGCTGAACACTGAGGTTCAACCGATTTTTCTCAAACACAGCCGCTGACAGTGGCTTGGTCAGGATATCAGCCACTTGTTCACCAGTTCCTACATGATCAATTTTAATCATGCTTTGTTAAACTTTTTCCTTGATGAAGTGATATCTGATTTCAATATGTTTTGTACGAGAATGCTGAATAGGATTATTCATAAGATCAATTGTGCTTTTGTTATCACAGTAGATCACCATTAGTTGTTTCACCTCATCACCAATGTCAGTCAGTTGCCGCTTCATCCAAAGTAACTGAGTGCACGCCTTTGTAGAAGATATATATTCAGCTTCAGTATTACTAAGAGAAGTGATTTCTTGTTTCTTTCTCATCCAAACCACACATTTCCTACCAATAAATAATGCTCCACCACTCTTGGACCTTCTATCCACCGCATCTCTAGCCAATTCAGCATCTAAAAAATAGATAATTCGTTATATTTTCCTACAACAAAGAATAATCCATAATTTTGAGTACCTTGAATGTACCTCATGATTCATTTAACTGTTGTCATATGTGCTTCCTTTGGATTAATTTGAAATTGGGTCGTTAAATATGTTGCAAATACAAAATTGGGTCATGTTGTAGTTAAGTACAGTAAGCTTCCAATGATTCTCTTGTACATAGTGGGATCCATAGACGTCTCATCCTCATACTTTCTGAGTTTTGTTCCAACCTCAATCGGATTCTTCATTGGTTTTGAATTTTTCATATTAAATTTCTTCAACAGCTCTTTTGCATAATTTTCCTGAGAAATGAAAGTATAATCCTTCTTCTAAATCACTTGTAGCCCTAAGAAGTATGTGAGTTCCCAAATCATAGACATTTCAAATTTTGACTTCATGTGATTTGAAAATTCTTCAACTGGTCCCTGCCTGCTACCGCCAAAGATAATATCATCCACATAAACCAGCACCATGAACTGATCTTTCTGATAATTTTTCACATTGATATTGTGATCTACTCCTCCTATTTTAAATTCTAGCTTCTTGAGATAATAATCCAGCTGGGAATACCACACTCTTGGTGCCTACTTTAAACCATAGAGGGCTTTCTTTAGTTTGCAAACCTTCGTTTCATCATTACCAAGAAGAAATACCACTGGTTGTTCAATGTATACTTCTTCTTCAAGAACACCATTCAAGAATTTTGTCTTGACATCCATTTGATATACTTTATATCCTCTTTGGATTTCCATGGAAATAAAAAAGCCCGATTGACTCCAATATAGCCACTGGAGCAAATGTTTCTTCAACATTGAAACCTTCAATCTGTGAATATCCTTTACATACCATGTCTTGTTTCTAATAACACTTCCATGCTCATTGAATTTTTTCTTGAAAATACACTTTGTACTAATAACATTGTGACCTTTAGGTCTCTTAACTAGGTCCCATGTTTGGTTCTTGTCAATCTGGTCCAACTATTCATTCATGGATTTAACCCATGATTCATCTTTTACAGATTCTTCAAATAAGGATGGTTTCACAACTGAGAGGAATGAAGATTGAGCATTTATCTTCATTCTTCTTGTCTGTGTTGGTGCAGTTCTATCCCCAATGATATTGGATTGGTCTATTTCAAATCTTCTATGTTTCCTGTGAGGTTCAGATGGGGATTCCTCATGCATTGTTTCTTCTTCTGATTCTTCTTCTGAATCATCATCATTTTGTGACCTCTAAATGTTTTTCACTCTTTATTCCACTTCATCATTTGTATTTATACCATTTCCACATTGTTCCTCATATTCTATCACATCATTATAAGAATTATTTGATGCATTTGTGGTTTTGTCTTCAATGATCTTTACATCACTACTTTCCACAATTTTTCCAAGTCGCTTATTGAAGCATTTGTAGGATTTTCTTTTCATTGAGTATACAAGGAATATTCCTTCATCTTCTGCATCATCATAATTCCCTTGATTTCCTTATTTGTTTTGGATAAATCATTTACTTCCAAAAACGCGAAAATACTTAAAGGAGTGCTTCCTTCCATGCCACAACTCATATGGTGTCTTGGTTTCACCCATATAGAACCCTATCCAATTTTGAATATAAATCGTTGCTTGAATTACCTCTTTTCAATAATGGAGAGGGATGTGGCTTTCAATCATCATTGTTCTAGCCATATTGTTCACTTAGCGATTCCTACACTCCACAACTCCATTTTGTTATGGGGTTCTCACAACTGCCACCTCATGTTGTATTCCATGCTTCTCCAGGTAATTCTCAAACTCGATGGACATGTATTCCCCTCCATTATCAGATCACAGAACTTTAATTGTCCTCCCAGTGTCATTTTTGTCAATTCGGCGATAAGTCTTCATGCAACCAAGAACTTGTTGTTTCCTATGTATAACTATCATACATGCCATTCTACTATAATTATCTATAAAAAGAACAAAGTACCTTTCTCATTGCATTCCATAAATATTTATCGGGCCACATACATCTGTATGAATGAGGTCAAGAAGATTAGATTCTATTTTCTTCTTTGTCCAATAGTAACTGCAGACCTACTCCCCACGAATGCATGCATCACACGTTTTTTCACATTCACGCTTTAGGTTGGGGATATCCATGACAATCTTTAGTTTTTATATCTTTTCCATGTCTTGTTGATTGATGTGCCCCAACCTTCGGTGCCACAAGTTGTTTTCTTCTTCAAACCTCATATAGAAAATGTTCTCTTTACTGTCAACTTGATATAGGATTTCATCAGTTCTACAACCCTTCATGAGAGAATTCCCTATTCTTCCCTTTATCGTGCATCCCTTTTGATTGAACGTCACTATAAGTCTTGAGTCACATAGTTGACTCACACTCAGGAGATTGTGATGTTGACCATCCACATATAGAACTTCCGTCTTCTTTAGCTCTCTGTTAGTCAGTTCAGTACATCCACTGCCTTTGATTTTCAAATCACCATCATTACCGAACCTCACTGTTCCATCGACCTTTTTCTTAATATTCATTAACAGTTTTGCATTTCCCATCATATGGGATGAACATCCACTATTAAGAATTATGGTGCCACTATTCTTGGTAGCCTTGAGAGCAACTTCAACAAGATTGGATTTCACGATCTTCTTCTTTTCCTTCCATGAAATATTATCTTGGGTGAAGGATGGAGATGGATTTTCAAATATAATTTTACTGTGCATAGGTTTATCATACCCACACTCTTCTTCTAGAGAAGAAAACCTATTTAAAAGAGAGACGCCATCTAGTTGGAGAGTGTTGACTTGTATCTGAGCTCTGTAGAAATTTTTCTTGTCGTTCCTTTGCCTGCAATACATAACTTTGTGGCCAAAGTTAGAGAAATTAAAACAATATCCATTGAACCCATTAATTATATAAGAAGTTGGATATGAATTCATCATCTGTTGTTGACCTCCTAGATCTCCCCCATTCAAATAAATCATTGCCTCTTCACAATATGACATGTTATGGCCTAGATATCCGCAGAATTGACATTTCATAAGTGGAAACATCTTTTCACTTTGATTCTTTTTCATGTGCCCTTCCTTCAGATAAGATTTTGACTAATGATTATTTCTGAAATCTTGTGAATATTTTTCAGTTCTCCATACAGTTTGTCTTGGGAATTTCTTTATTTGGACTTCAGGTGACTTTGCAACATGTCCAACTTTGAGCTTTCTTTTATTTCGGCTCATCTTATTCCCAGTATTTGATGATTCAGCATCACAACCAATTCCACTATTCCCCATGCATGCGGGTCTTTGATCTTTCAAAATATTTTCAACTCCATCAAAACCACGCTTAGATATAACAAGTAATTTTGCATCTGAAAATCTTCCAAACTGTATTTTCTTCTTTGCCTCTTTTGAGTTTGATTAACTTTCAAGTTTACTCCTAAGAGTAACAACTTCTTCTTCAAGACCCTCAATAGTCTTGGACCTCTCTTCCAGTCTAGATGTAAGATCATTGATGATCATGGTATGTTCTTCAATTATGAGCTTTAGTTCCATGACATCTTCTGTGCTTTCAGTGATTGAAGACTGTACTTTCACAAATTCTTCCAGTCATTCAATTTCTGCTTCAAGCTAATCTACATAGTCAGATGATTCTTCCACAACTGCTCTCCATTTTTTGCATCTGCTACATTGATTCTCAGGCATATGAGGAGCAGCCCTCAATTCAAGTTTTGGATCGACATCAGTGTTCAATTAATTATCTCTAGCTTTGTTACTTGATGGTTCTGACTTTTCTACGGTAGCCATCATGGAAGCATGTTTCTCATATTTAAATTCTAGTTCTTCTTCCTCAAAGAATTCATTATCATTGTCATCGTCTTCTTCATAGAGAAAACTTTTCCTATGTAGTTTCTTTCCAAACTTGAAGTTTCCCTTTTGAGAAAACATCTTCTTAGGATTTTGTGAGTTTCTACCTTCACTTTCATTATCATCAGACTTCATTGAGCATTGAGAAGCAATGTGCCCAACTCTACCACAACGAAAACATGCCAAGGGTAACTTCCCTTCAAATCTTCCTTTTCCTATCTTGAATTTCTTGGGAAAGAGAGAGAGAAACTCACCTTCATCATCAACATCATTAATGCAGTCTCTTGAAATATCGAGTTTTTCCATGGCTTTGAATGTTATCTCCTTGCCAACACACCTTGTCGCATCCTCTGGTTTTACTCTCATTTCATATGTAGTCAAACTTCTTATAAGATTATCTAAAGAAATCTTGGAAAAATCTCTTTCTTTAAGGGCATACACTTTGGGATTGTAGAGTGGTGGAAGCCTTCTCAAAATTTTCTTCACAATGTCGATGTCTTTAATTTCTTCTCTAAGTCCTCGAATTGCTCCTACAACTTTAGTAATTCAATTGAAGAAGGAATCTGCATTTTTGTCTGGATGAATCTTCAAATCATCAAACCTATTGTACAAAACTTGTAGTTTCACCTCCTTCACTTTGTTATCCTCTTCATAAATATTCTCTAGCTTTTCCCATGTATACTTAGTTGAAGTACAACTCATCACTTTTAGATAAATTTGATCAGAAAGTGCTGCAGTAAGATCATCCTGTGCTTTGGCGTTAGCATCAAGCATCTTTCTATCTGTATCTGTCATTGAAAGCCGTGTAGGATCTGTGACTTGTATTCCTTGCATAGTATTAAATAAGACGTTCATTCCAAGAGATCTTAGATGAGATCTCATCCTGTTTTTTCATATCTGAAAGTTGCTTCCATCGAAGAGGGGGACTCCCCTAACATCGACTAAATTCTCCATGACAATAAAGGATAGATTCAACACCAGGAACTTCACTCTAATACCACTTGTAGAACCCTGAGACGCCCTGAGAGGGGAGGGGTAAATCAGGATGTCAAATTTTTCTTCTTAAGTGACGGATCTTGTTCCATCGTTGGTAGGAACACGTTAAACCTGTATGATGGATATGAACAACAAATAAACAATCACATGCAAAGAGACCACCCATCACTTTTAATTGGTTCACCACAAAGGACTACATCCAAGGAGTATACGCCGACAGTGTGTCGGTCGTACCAAAATCCACTAATCTTCACTAGTTGTGGAGTACAAGAGTTCGGTCACAGACACTATGTGTCAGGCACACTGCCTTTACAATAATTCAGGGATAGCTCAATGCGTCCTTCGGAACACTTCCGTCAACTATCCCTTGCTCACTGCCTTGGGAGATGTCTTACTCAGTTTACTGACTTGAGGGTCTCTTCAACAGATTTGCATTGAAGTTTTTGTCGCGGTCCAACACGAGACACAGCTTGCATCAAAGTCCTGAATAGATGCACTTGAAAGCACTGATCACACAAACCGGATATTCAAAAGCCTATCAGAAGCATAACACCACACTTGCGCGCAATACCTCAACTTGTGCGCAAGATTTGAGAATTGTCGTGAAAGATGACTTTCGTGCAACCCCTACTTTCCGTGCGACCCTTATCTTCCGCGTAACTATTTATCTTTCGCGCAACTACACCGAAAGGTTCACTTGCTCTTTTCAGACTAAAGGAACACCTTGCGCACAAGATTAACTTTCTGTAATTCTTTCACGTGCAAATCTTTCACGCAGCAGAGCAACCAAATTTTCATTGGAAAATTCTTAAGTCTTTCATGGGGGTAGCCTCCTATTTATAGGCCTCGATGACCCTGCGTGCAAGTTTCTGACGCGTCTTTGTCAGTGTGTGTAAGATTCTTCATGAGCGCACAAAACCCATTTTGACGTCGCATTGGGCGCGTAAAATTCTTCCGCGCAACCTCATCTTTCACACACATTTAATTATTGTGCGCACTTTTTTGCGTTTGCCATATTTTGATGCACTGATCCCAAATTAAGCCTTGTGCACAAGTTTCTAAACACCCTTCAATATTGTGCACAACTCCTTTTGCCAAAAACATTTTTCTCCATATTCCAATTTTTGGACCCAAAAATTTGACAAACACTAGGAAACGGCGCCACCTTCAATATTGTTGCTCGTTTGAACTGTATGATCCCTTTCCTAGAAAACTTCTTGAACTTCTAATGAGGATTGACAACAAACACAAACCATGCTACATTTCCAGCATAGAATGGTCATGGTTTCAACACTAAGAATATATGTCGTACTGAAAAGTCATGATAGTTCCCCGCTATTATGAGAACTATGAGGTGTCACGACAATATTCTTGAATATAGTGGTATGAAAGGACGCATACAATACAAACTATCAAGGGTAGGAGGCTCATAAGATATTGAGACACATTCTCATGGTGTTCGCCCTTGGTAATCTCAAATATAGAAAATTTTGAGAATTGACCTACCAATAGGAAATCCACATTTCCATGTGTCACCGGATATTCTTATCTATGGACATGTGTATTGATCCTTAAACTTTAATATTATCATTAATGGATGTCATGACTCACGTACTTTGATGTATTGATGAAAACTGTGACAACGTGTGCCACATCGAGGTAAATTACATTGGGTGTGTCACAAATGATATTGAATTAATGAATAATGAGAGAAATGATTTATCCCTTATATCCCTTGACGAAAGTTGATATCTATGACCCTTTGATAGGAGTGGAGTTGCCTGCATAAATCCATAGTCATGGTGTTCAGTGGGTGAGTTCATTTTCAAAATGTCAAAGAAAGAGACATCAAGTGTATAGATTGATGACACCAGCATGCAACCTGCTTGATTTGAGATATCGCGATAAAGAGATTATATTATATGGTAAGTATTCGTAAGATGTCGGATGTCATTATAACATTAAATTATTTCTCTATGGGTGTTTTGGCGTGTTGCTATACGCTAAACTTAGATTTTAAACTATTCGATTTGATGTCCCCGGGAAAGAGGTCTGGAGGGTCACACACTAAATGTATACGCAATATTAGTAAAATTCAAGTATTGGATTTAACAAGTTTAAATAAATAATATTTATTCAGATTTTGTTGATCGTCATGATTTAATCATAAGTTATTCGAAATAATAAGTGGGTTAAATAATGATAAATATTTATTCACGGGGTTTGATGAATATAATATTCATTATAATTATCGATGAATAATGCAGTGACATTTATTACATAAATAGTCATTATTCAATGATCGGTAAATATTGATGAGGGAAAACGAACCGAATTTAATGGTCTGATTGGAAATGGTATAAATGATATTTATTTATATCCTCAAAGTGTTATTCATGTCAAGTTAATAATAATGACATTATTATTATTCGATGCTTGTGTGTAATTTTCCAACCCTAAACCCGACATAATAATTTCTAATTATATCATTTTCCATAACGACTCTGGGTTGCACAACAGGTAGAGAGAGACTCTCTCAAACCCTATATAGAGTTCTAAAGATCTAGAACGTGCTCTATCTTCTTGCTCTCTCAAGTCATCAAGAAAACATAAATAGTTCTTCCTCCTTTAAGAAGTATTCTACTTCGATCAACCACGAACAATGTAAGCGATCGAGATTGGTTGTGCTAGCACCCGACAATTCTACGACGACGTTCAAGGATCACGGTGCGCTTGTGGATCACTACTAAAGTGATTCTACACTTGGATCCTGCAGTGAAACGACGGTGTGACCATATCTAGTCAACTGAAACATCAACGAGAGGGAAATACATGTTGAGGTAATTCTATATCTACTCATAAATTAATTATAAATTACATGTGAAAATCATCCTCTTCTGGTTCTGGCGTTTTTCACTAGTCAAGTAATTTGCGGGTTCCGCTGGACAATACGTTATTTGTCATGTACAACAATGATTATTCATAAATTAAGACTTAAAGTAGAGTTGGCTATGTCATCTAAGGCATTTTTGTTGCGCCTGAAACCTATAGTCATAACATCTATAGGTTCTCATTATAGCGGTGAACTGTTATAACACTTTGATGCAACAAATACTCTAAGGATATTATTACATTCTTATTAAACAAAAGAAAAACCATTATATGATAAGATGTTTATTAATATAATGATAATCACGAGTACAAAATTAGTTGGTTCTAGAGCACCAACTCGAATTGTGAGACGGACAGTTTTACCCCATTTGGCTTCGCAATACACATTTGAGACCCAAGGTTTGGTCAGCATCTCAGTGGGGAACAAGCGACAGTGAGAAGGGCATGGATTATGCATGGGTTAGGTGGTGGGTTTTCTACAAATATATGCTTTTGTATGTGTGTAGTTTGTGGCTCAACGCATCCGCACCTCACCCATCACACCATGCCATGCACATAGCACACCCAAAAAATATTATAAAAAAATAGGGTAGAGAAAGACTGTCCATAACCACTTGCATGCAAAAAACAATGTCACATTATGCGTTCACCAACTAAGGGGAAACAAATGAAATAGATGAAAGTACACCATCAAAAGAAAAACAACCAAAGCACCCACGGTCCTGAAAAAATTGTCCCAAACATACACATCTGTACCTTTAATACAACCATGTTGTCCCTAGAAAATCAACATCATCGGAGGAACCCTACAAAGATCATCAAAACTTGTGTTTGTATACAACGTGCGTAAGGAAGAAAACCGATCCGGGGAATCGAATCCGCAACCGCCGCCCCAAACCCCAAACCCTCATGCCACTACACCGGTCTGCATGAGGTAACCCTACACTGATCATCAAATTAGGAATTAGGATATTCCTATTTTTAAACAATTTTATCATTAAAAAAATAATTCCACATAATGGGTTCACCAACAGTAAGGGAAAGAAATCAAACGAATGAAAGTACACCACAAAAGCAAATAAAAAACCAAATCAACCACCAACCTTGGAAAAGTTGTCTTGAACACACACATTTGTGCCTCAAATAAAACCATATTGTCCTTAGAAAATCAACAATAGGGACCCTACAAGGTTCATCAAATCAGGAATTAGGATGTTCCTATTTTTAAACAATTTTATCATTAAAAAAACATTATTTTCAGGATTATTAAAAATACTTTTTGCAACAAATTAATTTGATAATACAAAATTTGCATGGTTTCAGGTGATTTAAATTCAATTGAATCATATAAAAAGAAAGCGTTATGACCGGCATGTGAAGCACGTGGGCGCCACCACTAAACTAATACAGAACATGATATAAAGAGGATTGCCGTGAAAACCACGCGTTCATCGGCATCTTATCTCAGCCGTTGAAATCTCGGGATCGACGGCGAGCATGGAGCCCGGCGTTGCAGGGCGCGGAGTAAATTCCAACCAAAAACGACGGTGCGAAATACGTGGAAGGAGTGTCATCTCGGAGCGAACGACGTCGCATCCGTCAAACGAAGGATACGCCAAAACCCGTAGTTGCCCTCGCCTTCAATGCGCTTCACGCTCACCGCTCACGCGCCCATGCCCCCAGCAAGCTTCCCGCCTTCCGTCACGTGCCCGTCACGATCCCCGCTTTTTACTAAAAAAATCCACTTGACCAGTCCACATACTTATCCCGTCGGTTTATATTTTCTTTATTTATTTATTTTGAACGCGTAAGGGCACGATGCGCGTGGGCCACGCTAGCTGTGTTGAAAACGTGTGCCTGAGTCTCAGTTTCCTTGCCGGCGAGGACGAGCCGCGAAGAACGCGCGTGATCGGTCGCAACTGTCTTGGGGGCACGGCGCGTGGAAGCGAGTCCGAGAGTGTGAGATGCACGAACGCTGGAGTGCGTGAATTGTGTTTTTTGACGGGTGTGATCCTTTTAGCCACGTGAAGGATGAAAAAGCGTCCACGTTCGCGTGCGTGCCAATGAATGAGACTTTTTCTTTGAAAACGAATCTGATGTGAAATTGATCAAATATCAATTTAAATTTTGAGTAATTTTGAATATCGCGATAGATTATTCATCCAAACGTTCATTAAATATTCGTATAAATATAATGATGACAAATAAAAATATAAATATAAGATAAAATCAGGAGTCATGAGAAACACAATGTAAAATTCATAAGTTCACCCATATATTACTAGCGGGTGAAGTCTATCACAATGTTTTCTAAGATACCCCGCTACACCAGTGGGTAAAGTCTCCGATGCCGTTTATCAGTAGATTACGCTTTGGAAGTCCACAAAAGCTGCAAAAACACTCTCAATCACACAACAAAACAATATACATGAAAAGGTATCTGTCGTCAACTCCAGAGGATCGTTCTATAAATTGATTCTCACGAAAAATACAAAGCCTTAGATAAAATATAAAGGAAATGTCTGAAATTGTTCAGATTTCTATTGAAAATCATATCTACGAACAAATAGATCGGAGGTCCCTTATATAGACCTATGGGCTCAGCTTACCTGAGAACCTGACTCGACTTACAAAACACACTTTAGCAAAAACAAAAGGTGGAACGTACAACCACCAAACTCTCACCAAACACTTTACAATAAAAACAAACTACATAATCGACATTTCTGATTTAATCCGATCATCCATATCGAATATGACGCGTGTCTGGATCAGTGCCTAGAATCCCTCCAAATCATTCATAGCATCGATCATTTCTTCAACCGAGATTTCTTTCTCTGGCTCTTTCATTTCCATCAACTCTTTGATGACCCATTGGATTTGGTCTTTAATAATAAATATATTTTCTTTATGTGCTTTACATATCTTGAGTTCTTTAAGAATCATGCGTGCCTCCATCGTGAAGTCTGTCAGATTTGTCATTTATGCATGATGCATGTTTCAAGAGTTGATAGAGATTAGCACGTTGTCTCCTGCAAAGAATATACAATTTATACTTGTTGATTTTGATTCAATAAGATAAACATTTCATGCAATATGGATATGTTCGTAATGACTCTTATTCAAACTGAACTCTAGCAAATCTTAATCACTAAACTGCGAATCCTCGAACACTTTCTAGTCATGCCCTTTAATACAATGCCATGGACATAAGTTCCATTACACAATTATTCTGTTTGCTAATCTGATAGGTTCAATATGTGCAACCCACCATAGTAAACTTGGAAATGCATTGTTTAGAACCGTTTTCACCTGTGGTGTCCAATTGAATGTGAAATTCATCTTCTTAAATCTCAAGAATTGTACTGCTTCCATTCTGAAAGTTTTATGACATTCAATGAACTCTTATGGTTCTAATGTCGTATCTGGTATATGAAGCTTTGAAATCCCTATTCCCGACATTCTCCAAAACCTTTTCAAAACTGGATACTCTTCCACTCCTGTTTCCTTGATCTTTTTCACCTTATCAAGAAGCCCAAAAACTTGGATTTTCAACCCAATATCTCAAGTGATGATCATATTGATCATATCTCGATCAATTTCCTTATAATCATCCATAAGTTCTTCGGATTCTTCGAACATGTCTAGCACTTGGTTTAAACCTCTTTTGAACACCCGATTATCCTTATTTTTTGGAGCAAATTATAGATAGTTGTGGGTTTATTTCTTGAAATATTTGGAATCATTTGCAAATATTTCCATATTTCTTTTGTTGGATTTGACTCTTCATCTATCTCATTATCCATGCTGGTTCCGAGCACAACGGAAGCATGCGGTGGTGGATGATATATTAAAATTTCTTTTAATAATCGTTGTATGAAACTGAGAGTGAGAATCTTGCACGTCAAATTTATAATTAATTTATTTAATATCTAAAGAAATAAACATCTGGGCTTAGGAATTTTCTTCGTTGATGATTGTTGACCGTCCGAAAAGGCCCTTTCTGATTTTTGTAGTTGAGCTTGTGAGGATCCAAGGATAGAATCTCTCAAGTGGTGATCTACACATGTTTCAATGGTCTTCGAGCAACGCCACTCGTTCTCCGGGTGCTAGCGCGATGAATCGAATGTCTTGCGTTGTTTGTTCTTGATCGTTCATTATTTGGTCTTGAAAAAATCCTCTCTTGGGTTTATTGTTCTTGAGAGGGAGAGAGGAGGAGTCGAGAGATAATTTGTTGTGCATAACAATTCTCTATACCCAAACTTGGAATTGGTTTCAAATGAATTACACAATAGACGTAGCCATCTATTTATAGAGTTGAGATTTTAGTTATAAAATTTAATTGCATAATAACCATTAAATATAATTATAACCATTAATGAAATCCCATGACACATAATAATAATAACATCATCATTATTTTTTTGGTGCGCCAACTTGCGCAAAATGGATAAATAATATTTATCGACTCTTAAATAATTATTTTATCATCGGACACGATCTTGGTATGTTTGAACTCATCTTGTATTTATTGAACACCCGAATAAATATTTTATTCTATTAAATAGATATTTTATTCATAAACTAGTCAAAAAACATTTATTAAATATTCAATAAAATAAATAAATAAATTTTATTCACAATCCGGTGAATAAATATTTATTTAATTTATGCGATCAATACAACTTAAATAAAATTATTTCTCAGTCTTGAGAATAATATTTAATTAATTAATTAAATTTAAATAGAATTTAATCGAGATCAACAGAAACACTTAGTGTGTGAACCTCTAGGATTCTTTCTCATTGGCATTAAGCGGGCTTGTCTAAAGTTCAAGATTAATCTCTAGCAACTGGTCAAGAAACCTAAGAGAAAGAACTTAAAGTTACAATGACGACAACTACATATGAATGCTCACTATGTAATATAATCCATTTGTTACATAATCTCATCATGCAGGTTGTATGACGGTGTCATCAACCTATATTCTTGATACATCATTCTTTGATTATCTGAAATAAACCCGTCGTTACACCATGACCATGAAATTTAGAGCGACAACTATATTTCAATCAAAGGGTCGAGATATCAACTTCCATAAATATAGAAGGGATAAATCTTTTTTGATTTATCCATTAATAACATGTAATTCGTGACGCACCCAACGTACCCTACTTCCCACCAACACAATGACGTGACTGTTTTCGTCAGCAAATCTAAGTGCGCGATTCGTGACACGCATTAATGATAATCTTAATATTTAAGGACCATTACACATGCTCATAGATAGGAATATCTGATGACATCAAAATATGAGGAATTCCTACTGGCGGGTCTGTTCTCATAATCTTTCATCTTGGAGATTACCATGTGTGAACTTCATGAGAAGAAGTCTCATCTACTTACGAGTACTCGCACCTGATGATCTATATACTATGTGTCCCATAATAGTATGTTATCCAACCGCAGAACTATATTAAGAATATTTTCATAGCACTTCAAGGTTCTCATCATAGTAGGGAACTACTATGACTTTATCAATACGACAAATACTCTAGGACATTATTACATTATGGTCATGCAGAACAATGAACAATATGTAATAAGATGTTTAATTTAATGTTTAATATATCAAATTTCATGTAAAAAAAGTACAAACAGTTGGTTCTAGGACACCAACTCTAACAATCCATACTTTCTCGTTCCTGCTGAACATTCTGTTGAGGGAGTTATCTCTGAACCTTTTGCTGCTTTTCAAGTTCCGCTTCTACTTGATCAACCCATCTCTTAGAAATAGTCTTATATTTTTCTTTTGAGCTTCCATCTGTTTCTACCATCTAGTTATTCCGAGCCTTTCCATTTCTCATATTTTCTGCACATTGGGTGCTGTAATGGCCTTTCTAACCACATATAAAACATTCAATATAAATTTTATCCTTAGACTTTCTATCTAGGGATCTCTTTGAAGCATTTCCTAGTTTTCACCCTTTTTGAATGAGGAACTTGTGCTTTCTGATCTTTTAACCTTACTGGATGAAGATCCCTACTTCTGAACAAGATTCTCTACTAGAATCCCTTTTCTTTTCTCAAGTTTGTCATTCATTACTTTGATAACCATACATTCTGCCATAGAATGATTATCAATGAAAATATGAAAATTTCTCAACTTTATACCTTCTCTCATTGCACCTGTAGGAGTCAAATTATTGTGTTAGTGCATTTGGAATGACATTATCATTTTCTTTAATATTTTCTATATTAAAGTTATAGTATTACAATTCATTCCTCCACCATACAAGTCATGCCTAAGATTTTTTAAAAAAATTTAATTCTTATGAAATTATTTATATAAGAACTATCTATTCTTATAGTAAAAGGTTTTCCTAAGAAAAGTTCATTATCTCTAATTCCTTTAAGGATTCAAAACAATTCTCTTTCATGGGAAGGAGAATTGTTCTCCGCCTTATTAAAACATCCACTCCAGTATCTACTGATACTTTCATTATGATTTTTCCTTATTTTTAAGATACACCCCCATGCTGAGTCTGATGCATATGTTTCTAAGATAAGTTGATCTTCACTCCCATCTGGATACTCCAATTTTGGGAGGTTATGAGGTTTTTTCTTCAAAATTATGATTACTTCAGAATCTTATTTTGTCCAATTCCAAGGTACCTTACTGGACACCTTTTTCTACATTGGAACTGAGATTTTTGCTATATCTCTAATGTATGCTCTGACATAACTTAATATACCAAGAAATACCTATATCTGCTAATGATCTATAAGCTCATCGGGGAAAGTTTCTAACTTCTCTGCAATATGCAGTTGAAGTTTTTCTCTGCTTCTCTAGATTTTCAATCCCAAGAATTCTATATTTGGTTGCATCCAAATGATCTTTCTTTCCGAAAGAATCATCCCTTCTTCTCTGAACACTCAAACCACCTACTATAAATGTTTGATACGTTCTTATATATTTTTACTAAATACGAGAAAATCACCAATATAGACTACCACGAACTATGATAATCTACTGAATGCCTTGTCCATTCTCTCCTGAAATATTCCAAAGGTATTCTTAAATCCAAATGGAATAACTCACCATTCAAATAAGCCGACCAACATTGTAAATGCTATTAATGGTATAACCTCCTCCTCAATCTTTATCTCTCAATATCCTGACTTGAGATCAAAATTAGAATATACCATTGGCCTTTCATTCCTAATTCCACTTCTTAAAGCTTCTTGATTATGAAGATTATAGAAATCATCCTTTGTGGCACAATGAAGATCATGATAATCAATAACCATTATGGATTTACCACATTGTTTTTCTAAATGATTCATTACCATGAATTCTGAACTCCTATGAGGACTTTCTATAGCATCCCACCTTTTTATAACATAAACTTTCATTACATTATACAAAACTGAGGATCTTTAAGGTTTAGTGTCTTGGAAACCAGGAACATAATACATGAAAAAAATATAAAACATTCTTCTTAAACACTTGAAAGGCTTCTCCTTAAGTTCATCCTAGGTTCATTACTGCATCTCATAACCTGGGGACATACATCAAAAGAAAGGGTGAGCAGAAGGCCCAGTAAGGGAAACAAGAGAAACATTTAACATGTGAACTTGAGATACTTCAACTATGTCATGAAAAAGAACTTTAAGGCATGAAAAAGAAATCATGTGGCATATCATAATAAAAATAACATTTTTCATAACTTTAAGATGTGTCTACTTCATTTAACATAGAAAATCATAAACATATCACCAAGGTCCATCCCCAAGGTGTCATTTGAAAATTACCAAGGTTATTCACCAAGATATCGTGAAAATTGTAATCTCTAGTGGTTACATCATTACCCAATGCATTGGAGCGTTATCAGGGCGCACCCTTAAATTTGTCTTTGTTATCATGTGAGCCACATATATTATCATCAATAATTTCATAAACAACCCATATAGTATAAAAGAAATGGGTTTCATTTCATAATCATAACGTTTTAAAACTGCTTTAAAGACACGATCTTTATGTCACTTTAAAACCCACAGAAAAGGAAGGTGGGTCTCATGTATGTAAATCCCAGAATTTAAAATAGAACGTTTTGGTATATATTTGAATACCCATATATAAGAGAGAGCTTTAAGTATTCACTTAATAAAATAAAATAACTTTAGAAAAAGAGAGAGACATTTTGAGACGGAAATTCTGCAGCATAATGGCTATGTTACGAGGTTTTAGAAAACATTGAAAAGAGAGGGGACATGGGTCAAAAAATCATAAATGACCCATAAAACAGTAGAGGGACCGAATATGAAGAATATATGAACATGGTAATGAAATTTTAAGGACATACCATTTGAAATAAAAAACATGGAAGGAAGACAAAAATTAGATTTCTCTTATGAAAATTCGGCAGCCTAACGACATCACTTAAACTTCAACAAAAATGAATTGAAAAGATCAAATAAGGTCCCTCATCATATGAACATAAGAGTTCAGTATGATAGATATAGATATCATACCCCAACATAATTAAAAATGAACTTGAAAGACTTGACATGAAAGTAGAACTTTGAAAAATGAGAAGGGTGAAAGAATCCCTTAAAAATTCGGCAACCTAACGGCACCACTTAAAACTTCAAAATACTGAATTGAAGAGATCAAATGGGGTCTCTCATCATATGATCATAAAAGATCAGTATGATAGATATAGAGATCATACCCAACATAATAAAAAGGAACTTGAAATACTTGACAAGAAAATAGAACTTGAAAACGAGAATGGTGAAAGAATCTCTTAAAAATTCAGCAGCCTAACAGCGCCACTTAAACATTCTTAAAATGAATCGACGAGAGAAAGAGGGGGTCTCTCATCATATGAACATGAAAAGGGCAGTAATATGAATATATAAGAACATCCTCTAACATAAGAACATGGAGCATAAAAGAAATGACATAAAAGAGATTACTTGAAAAGAAAGAGAGAGGTCGGATCCCTTACCTTAAACGTAACTCTTAAAACTCAAATGTTGGGACCTTGAGGGCTTGGGGGAACCTTGGGAGGACTCATTGGGAGGTAAGGAGACCAGAACTTCGTTGAAAATGATTTTGGAGTCCAAATGATGAGAGAATGACTTGGTATTTATAGGGAAAGTGAGGGGACAAAGCATTAATGGCCAAAGGACACCTCACAAGTGGTTTTCTCAAAACCATGTGCTCTCCCATGATATTTCCCATGAATTTAGGCCACATGGGGCCCCCAATACAATAATTCATCACCTTTGGTCGGCCAACCCTTAAAATATCTCATGACATCACCATGACACAGTTATGATGTCATTAAACATACTGAAACCCTAAAACTGCTTTTTTTACTATTCACTGAAAATTCATTTTTTTCAGAAAAATCCCCAAAAATTACCATAACATAATATCGGTGCTCTGAGTTCAAAAATGAAATCCATTTTATAAAAATAATTTTCTAATTATTTTTAATTTAATTTTTAATTAAAAAACACTATTCACCCGAAAAAACTAATACTTGACTAATAATTTATGAAACCGTTATTTAACCATTTTATTGAATCACATTACTTAATCAAGGTGCCTAGATTATATTAATACTTTCTTTAAGTGAGATTACTAATCCATTTGGTCACATTACTAATCCTAAGCATAAAATAATTATTCATAATTTACTATTCATCAAAAATCAAGTTGATCTTATTAGACTATAAATTTCGTACTGAACATAATTGTAGAAGACCATTTTTTGAAAATAATTACACATTTTTAATTATTTAAGGTTTACATAAAATTTTTTAAAATATCATTTTTCTAAAATTCATCAAAAATATGCATACTATATTTATCCGGTCATTTAAAAATTCATAAACTTCATTGTAAGAAGAAATCCCAATTTTTATTTAAAACAAAGGATTACACAAGGCAGTTACGGTCTCCTTACATAGCCCCTTATCACATCAGCATAGGACCTAAGTGTAAGGTGTGCTAAGGTGAGAGAATCTGAGAGAGGCTCGACCAACATCGCACGAGTAGTAATTTCTATCAGTTTGAACTTCTCGCAAAGGCGATTCCGTTCTAGCTTCACACGATGAAGTTCGGCTTGGGTTTGGTTCAGAGCAAAGCCCAGTGGTGCTACCTCCTTCCCAAGTTCTGTTATATGGACTTCGATCGGTCCAAGACTACTGGGTGAGGCCATCGAATCTTCTTTCTATAATAATTAACCAAGATTACTTATATTTAGAGACAATAATCGAAATGTTTAGTTTACATTGGTTATATTGACCAATGGTCATATAACAGTCAAAACCCAACAATCTCATTTTAATTATACTCATGTTATCAAATGAAACATTTTTTTGAGTATAAAAATAAAATAAAATAACACATAAAATTAGGAAACAAGATTTATTCAAAATTTCAGGTCATTACAATCTTCCCCCCTTAAGAAATTGCATCCTCGCAATTTTTAAAATTGGGTTTTGAAATTTCATTGAAAGTCCCACATCAGAAAAGGAGTTAGTAAAACAATTACTTTAAAAGAAATAAAGGGAAGTACAAAGGTCACCCGAGTTAACCCACACTAGGATTCCATGTAGGAAAACATGGACATGGAAGAGAAAAAAAGGGTCAAGTTCTAAGGGAGAGTGATAGAAAACCTGATTAGGAGAAAGTTAACCATAAGAAAATCCCAAACTTATGATGTGTGTAAACGGTCTTTGATTACCTAGTAGAAAACGTAAACCAACAACGTTTTTGTTTTACGTCCCTTTTCATAATTTTGAGGAATTCATTTACTACATAGAACAAAAACATAAGAAAATATACCTACCTTTATGTAGAGTTTCATCCTTTAATAAGTTTCTACCAAAACTAATCTTTTCTCCAAACGATGAGCATTCAAAACTACTTGGTCTCACAAGAATCATCTTCTAGAGAATCACATAATCCACAAAATATTAACTATCTATTTCTTTTATCTTTAAACATTATCCCAAAAATAGAAAGGGTAAGGTAAAACAACTCTTAAAAAAGAAAGAATCCCATAGGAATGGAAACTACTTTTAAATCTTCAAAGTTCCATGGTACTACCCAAAGTTCATCATAGACCATTCTGTAAATAACTGTTCTTAAAATTCCTCAAAATAACCCAAACTAAGATTGAAACCCAAATACAAGAAGGATTTGATAACATAGTCTTCCAAAATAAACTTCATTGTTCATCTCCAAACAACATCAACCACTCCTAACATCTTATAACAAAAGTAGCTAACCTAAACATATTTTACCCAAGATAGGTTAATCATTCCCATAAGTAACCTAAATTACTATAATTCCACCTTAAATTCATCGATTCTTTAAAATATAAGTCAACCTTACACCTCAATGAAAATACCGTAGTAATCTATTTACCTCGATCATATAGGTTCCCCAAAATAGTAAACGTCTTCCAAAATAATAATCATCTTTTAATCCCCTAATCATCTCTGTCATATTAATACGACAATCGTCGCATTTCCTATCACATTGGTTATTGGGACATGTTCTTCCATTTCCCGCCATAAACTACAAAAAGAAAGTACAATTAGGGGCTTGAATACTTAGCCAATAATCATGAAAAGGAACTTAAAGCATATAAGGATAACTTGTAGAAGAAAAGTATACCCTAACTTGTGATCCCATAGGTTCCCATCTAGGTTATCCATGATCATATATTCTTATGTGAATCTTTATTTTATTTTATCTTTGTTCTTTTAACAATGGTTCATACTAAGCTTATGAATTTACCAAAGCATATCCCCCAGGAGTGTTGTAACCAAGAGTGCAGCAAGGCCCGTTGTCGTGTACCAGTTCCTGTTCGAGTCTAGCTCAAAGCGGTGTTTTTGGGTTTTACCCCTATGTACATCTGTGCCAGAGCCACCTCTACCTGCTCGTATGCAGACAAGGATGTATTTGCTTGGAAACCCCTTACTCAATACTCACCAAAATACCAGGAAGATTTCCTATATTTAAACTTTTCTATAGGGTTTTTCCTAAAGTTTTCATATCATAATTTCCACAAATAATTAAACCATCCTTTGATACCAACTATAGAATATCTCCTTTTTATAACATAAACTTTCATTACATTACACAAAACTGAGGATCATTAAGGTTTAGTATCTTGGAAACCAGGAACATAATACATGAAAACAACATAAAACATTCTTCTTAAACACTTGAAAGGCTTCTCCTTAAGTTCATCCTAGGTTCATTACTGTATCTCATAACCTAGGGACATACATCAAAAGAAAGGGTGAGCAGAAGACCCAGTAAGGGAAACAAGAGAAACATTTAACATGTGAACTTGAGATACTTCAACTGTGTCATGAAAAAGAACTTTAATGCATGAGAAATAAATCATGTGGAATATCATAATAAAAATAAAATTTTTCATAACTTTAAGATGTGTCTACTTCATTTAACATAGAAAATCATGAACATATCACCAAGGTCCATCCCCAAGGTGTCATTTGAAAATTACCAAGGTTATTCACCAAGATATCATGAAAATTGTAATCTCTAGTGGTTACATCATTACCCAATGCATTGGAGCGCTATCAGGGCGCACCCTTAAATTTGTCTTTGTTATCATGTGAGAAATATATATCATCATCAATCATTTCATAAACAACCCATATAGCATAAAAGAAATGGGTTTCATTTCATAATCATAACGTTTTAAAACTGCTTTAAAGACATGATCTTTATGTCACTTTAAAACCCACAAAAAAGGAAGGTGGGTCTCATGTATGTAAATCCCAGAATTTAAAATAGAAAGTTTTGGTATATATTTTAATACCCATATATAAGGGAGAGCTTTGAGTATTAACTTAATAAAATAAAAGAACTTTAGAAAAAGAGAGAGACATTTTGAGACGGAAATTCTGCAGCATAACGACTATGTTACGAGGTTTTAGAAAACATTGAAAAGAGAGGGGACATGGGTCAAACAATCATAAATGACCCATAAAACAGTAGAGGGACCGAATATGAAGAATATATGAACATGTTAATTAAATTTTAAGGACATACCATTTGAAATGAAAAACATGGAAGGAAGACAAAAATTAGATTTCTCTTATGAAAATTCGACAGCCTAACGACGTCACTTAAACTTCAACAAAAATGAATTGAAAAGATCAAATAGGGTCCCTCATCATATGAACATAAGAGTTCATTATGATAGATATGGATATCATACCCCAACATAATTAAAAATTAACTTGAAAGACTTTACATGAAAGTAGAACTTTGAAAAATGAGAAGGGTGAAAGAATCCCTTAAAAATTCGGCAGCCTAACGACACCACTTAAAACTTCAAAATACTAAATTGAAGAGATCAAATGGGGTATCTCATCATATGATCATAAAATATCAGTATGATATATATAGAGATTATATCCCAACATAATAAAAAGGAACTTGAAATACTTGACAAGAAAATAGAACTTGAAAACGAGAATGGTGAAAGAATCTCTTAAAAATTCGGCAGCCTAATAGCGCCACTTAAACATTCTTAAAATGAATCGATGAGAGAAAGAGGGGGTATCTCATCATATGAACATGAAAAGGGCAGTAATATGAATATAGAAGAACATCCTCCAACATAAGAACATGGATCATAAAAGAAATGACATAAAAGAGATTACTTGAAAAGAAAGAGAGTGGTCAGATCCCTTACCTTAAACGTAACTCTTAAAACTCAAAGGTTGGGACCTTGAGGGCTTGGGGGCACCTTGGGAGGACTCCTTGGGAGGTAAGGAGACCAGAACTTCGTTGAGAATGATTTTGGAGTCCAAAGGATGAGAGAATGGCTTGATATTTATAGGGAAAGTGAGGGGACAAGGCATTAATGGCCAAGGGACACCTCACAAGTGGTTTTCTCAAAACCATGTGCTCTCCCATGATATTTCCCATGAAGTTAGGCCACATGGGGCCCCCAATACAATAATTCATCACCTTTGGTCGGCCAAACCTTACAATATCTCAAGAAATCACCATGACACAGTTATGATGTCATTAAACATACTGAAACCCTAAAACTGCTTTTTTACTATTCACTGAAAATTCATCTTTCTCAGAAAAATCCCAAAATTTCACCTTAACCAAATATCGATGCTCTGATTAAAAAAATGAAATCCATTTTATAAAAATAATTTTCTAAATATTTTTAATTTAAATTTTAAATAAATACACTATTCACCGAAAATTCATTTTTTCAGAAAAATCCCCAAAAATTACCATAACATAATATCGGTGCTCTGAGTTCAAAAATGAAATCCATTTTATAAAAATAATTTTCTAATTATTTTTAATTTAATTTTTAATTAAAAAACACTATTCACCCGAAAAAACTAATACTTGACTAATAATTTATGAAACCGTTATTTAACCATTTTATTGAATCACATTACTTAATCAAGGTGCCTAGATTATATTAATACTTTCTTTAAGTGAGATTACTAATCCTAAGCATAAAATCACTATTCATAATTTACTATTCATCAAAAATCAAGTTGATCTTATTAGACTCTAAATTTTGTACTGAACATAATTGTAGAAGACCATTTTTTGAAAATCATTACACATTTTTAATTATTTAAGGTTTACATAAACATTTTTAAAATATCCTTTTTCTAAAATTAATCAAAAATATGCATACTATATTTATCCGGTCATTTGAAAATTCATAAACTTCATCGTAAGAAGAAATCCCAATTTTTATTTAAAACAAAGGATTACATAAGGCAGTTATGGTCTCCTTACATAGCCCCTTATCACACCAGCATAGGACCTAAGTGTAAGGTGTTCTAAGGTGAGAGAATCTGAGGGAGGCTCGACCAACATCACACGAGTAGTAATTTCTATCAGTTTGAACTTCTCGCAAAGGCGATTCCGTTCTAGCTTCACACGATGAAGTTCGGCTTGGGTTTCATCCAGAGCAAAGCCTAGTGGTGCTACCTGCTTCCCAAGTTCTGTTATATGGACTTCGATCGGTCCAAGACTACTGGGTGAGACCATCAAATCTTTTTTCTATAATAATTAACCAAGATTACTTGTATTTAGAGACAATAATCGAAATGTTTAGTTTACAACGGTCATATTGACCAGTGGTCATATAACAGTCAAAACCCAACGGTCTCATTTTAATTATACTCATGTTATCAAATGAAACATTTTTGCTGAGTATAAAAATAAAATAAAATAACACATAAAATTAGGAAACAAGATTTATTCAAAATTTCGGGTCGTTACACTTTCACTATACCTGATTAATCCAAGACTAATTAGTTCTAGAATTTATTTCTCAAATTCCTTAACCATATCATCTGAATATGAGATTCCCTTACTTCTGATCACCGTACTAGGATCTTTATGGGTGATTGTAGCCTCTGACATTTCCTTTTGTTATAGTTTTAGAGGGTTTTTAACCAATTTTATGATAAATAACATTTTATCTTAGCCAATGCATCTTCTGCATTAATCCTCAGAACTTTCAATCCAACCAGTTCTCTCCACTGCTCAATCTTTCTATGGTATTCTCTATCCTCATCTAGATATTTTTCCACTTTAACCATAGATACTTGATTTTCTGGAACCAATCTAGTTTTTCCAAAAGTATTTGGAATCATGTAATTGTTGAGGATAATTCTGTCTGAAAATATAATTACAAGTTGATATCTTCTAAGGAATCAATTTCCAATCAAGAAGTCATCAAGAAGTTGAGGAATAAAGCAAAGTATCTACTATGAAAATATTCTTCCATTGAGTTCAATCTGAACCTCTTTTGCTACTTCTTAAATAAAAACTGTTGTATTGTTACCAACTATAACTCACAACTCTGTGGATTCCCAGGTTACTCCTGAAAATCAGATTCTTGTACAAGATAAGTCACATCCATCAACTAGGGAAATACATTCTGTTTCATTAATACTTAATTTTACTAATGTATCTCACTACTCTATCTTTTCACTAAGTAATGAAGATCCTATATAGCTTATATGAGTTTCTTCATCCTCAAATATAGGTAATCAAACTGTCCTTTTTCCGACTATCTTTCTGGAAATTGATGTTCTAGGTGCTTCTGTTGAAGTACCTTTATCTTTTCCAATCGAGATCCTTGGATTTTCCAAAGGGTTCTCAAGGTTTTCAAATTTGAAATCTTACATATTAAAATCTAATCTACCTAATCTTTATCCTTTTGATCTAATATCATGTTCATATTCTCTGAACTTAGATATGAAAATTCTATTTATGATTTTTTTAACAACATCTGGAAGAATTAGCTTTTTTCCTTCATTCTTCCTCTGGATCTGGTGAAACCCATTCTTTAGTCCAGATCAACCTCTTGGGGTTTACCACTTGTGGTGTCATTGATCTAATTGATGTTCCTTCATCTTGGAAAATATGTGTAAATATTTTTGTACCCTTTTTTAGAGTTGGCCTTCTAGTATTGTAGAACTTTACATAGAGGTGAGTAATCAGTCTAACACATCTACTATTGGGTGGACATCCCAACTTATTTTTACAGTTCCTTGTGTTGATCTTAAATTAAAGAGTTCTACTAATACTTCTTTCCATGATCACTATATTCAAATCTGGGATCACCTTTAACCATGTTGCTCCTGCATGCAGATTTTCTTATGCTCCTCCTAATAGTGCATTATAGAAATTAGCTAAACTACCATCCACTACTGCAATTAGGATTGGTAGATCTTGTTCTTTTCTAACAAGAGGATATAATCCTATATGTATCGTACCAAAATGAACATACTTATAATTTTTATGGATATACTTATTAACCCATTCTGGTTTTAGAAAAGGCATTTTAAATAATCACCTATCTATTTTATAGACTTTAGCTATCTCTTCATCTTCAAAGATCTTGATTATTTCTTTATATGACACCCAAGAATTCTGGTATACCTTAGACCAATCAAATCTAGGCATCTTTCATTCTTGGTAATATCTTCCTTTTGAAGAGATTTTAATTTCTAAATAATGCACTAGATCCCCTTCTACTAGTTCTGAAGAGTCTTCAGGTACACTGGACCCTATTTGAATCACGACTATTTGAAGCTGACTCAAAATTGTATTAGGGTTATTTCCTTCTTCCTCATCTGAGTTAGAGTCTTCCACCTCTGATCACTCTAAATATAAATAATATAAACTTTCATCATCCGAGTCTATATCTTCTCACTATATAGGATCAAAAAATATTTCTGATGAATCTTCCATAATTATTTCTTTAAGACTTCCTCTTCTTCTGTCTATATTTGGTAAACTATAATATCTATAACCTTTTTTCTGTAGAACCAACAAAAATCACAGATGGATAAATATTTTCCTTTAGGTAATTTGGGATACTTTCCATATTTGGACTTAAATTTTTCTCTCATGTCCTTCTGAATTCTATTTGTCCTAAGAAATCTCTTAGATTTTTCTGGATTTCTGCCTGAAAATCTACTTAATGATTTTCTTTTACAAAATAATTTCTAGATTTTATTGTGTGATTTCTATTGTTCACACTGGCCATCCTGAAACTATGTTCTGAACAACCTTTGTTGGGTTTTTCTAACTCCTTCCTGGGTGTTCCTCACCCATATCTTCCTGAAACACCCTCTACCTTTGGGCAACAAAAAGAACTCATATATGACATATTTATTATATCCTGTAAGACATGCCTCTATATACAATAGAGACTTATCACTTTACTTATTTTTTTCTCTAAATCCCAATGTATCTTATAAATCTGTACTTTGGGAAAGATAAGTCTTCAATGCTTAGTGAACAATTTCAGGCCAACTACCTAGAAGTTTCTAGATAAAGACATCTAGAGCATATAATTGATCTCATAGTCTAAGAAGATGATACCAATGCTAAAACTCACCAAGATATTCTTCAAATTAACACATGTCACAGATTTAGATCTTGGTTAAAACTCTTCTAGATTTTTCTACCAATTCTCCACCCTGATCTACTAGTGAATTTTCCACAAATTCCTGTTTAAGGAAATCAACTACTACTGGTATAACCTCAATTGGGAATGTAATGTATTCCTGTATAGATTCTCTCACTTCTAAGTTCCTTAGCATCATATCCAAAAATCACCTTGCATTACCTCTCAAGGTATCTCCTATGAAATTGAGTGCATTATCTATGGACCATAATTGTAAACCAACTAATAGTATGTAATATCGAAGGTCTAGATCCCATTCATCTATAGTTGTTCTATGATCTTTTTTGTAATATATATTTAAGATCATCCCATGTTTAGGAACACCTTATGGATGTGTCTTCTTTAGCCTATATTCTTCTTGAATATAGCTAGGATATGAGGGGTTGGCTTCCCTATTGATTTTATGAAACAAATCCTCAAATGACCCTTTCTTTTGTTCCTAAGGAATTGGTTTTTGGGATATTTCCTTACATATTGGCTTGGACTCCCAAGGTTTTACACTGAGTCCTTCAATGAGAGATAAATTAGTCTCTTTATCTCTCTTATTATCTTCGAGTTTGGATTTTAGGTCTTATAATTTCTTGATATTTTCATTTATGTTTTTGGATACAAATTCAAAATCCCCAAGTTACCATTTCTTCTAAGTAATAATATCATGGATTTGTTTATGGTATTCTTGAATACTTCGAGGAATACTTGAAACTTCTTATTGATATTCTGGAGCTTATCTTGCTAAAGGCTACATGTAATCATCTACAATATATCATCCTGATACACTTTCCCTTTATGTATCTATATGTGGATTCATATCGAAGACAGTGGATTCTCTTTGATTGGAGAATTCTCCTGAAGCTCTCCCTTCAAGCCTCTGCCAAATATCTCAAATATTTGTTCCAAGACCAGATCTTATTCCAACTATATTTTACTATTCAAAGAAAAATAACTCTTATTATAGATCTCCTAGTGTACTTTCTAGGTTTTGGACTAACCACTTGGCTTGTGGAAGTTAAGATTAAGTACGCTTGATTTCAGCCTTCATTTCCTCAAGCTTGTCCCAAGTTTCCTGGGATTTCTTCCCTAACTCGATTACTTTGGGTTCGTTTTCAAAGGCTACTCTAGTTTCTAAAATTTGATGATAATTTTTAAGAAAAATATAACTGACCTTGTTCTTGTAATACCTTATCCTACCTTCTAAAAGTTTCCAATCATAATAAATACTTTAACCATGGAATCCATGAATTTCTTACTAGAAAATCCACTGAAGCAATGCTCTGATAAGATAAGGGGATTACCTATCTTCAACTTCGCAGGATCATTTTTGGAATTTCTTTGCATAAAGAACACAAAGGCTTAGAGATAATTTAGAGAGTAAATGTATGAAATCGTTTCAATTTCTATTCAAAATCACCTCCCCAAACAAATGGGTCGGAGGTCCCTTATATAGGCCTTTGGGCTCAGCTTGCATGAGAAGCTAACTCAACTTACAAAGAATACTTTTGATAAAGAGAAAAGAAAAAGAAAAATCAAAAGCAAAAGAAAAAGTTAGAGCACAAAACCTAAAAACATCCACCAAACACTTTATAATAAAAACAAACTACATAATTGACATGTCCGATTTGATTCAATTTCCCATGTTGGATATGATGTGCATCTAGATCAACACCAAGAATCCCTTCAAATCATACAAAGCATCGATAATTTATCCAACAAAGACTTCTTTATCTGATTATTTCATTTTCATAAACTCTTTGACAGGGCATTGGATTTGGTCTTTGATGATAATATATCTTCTTTATGTCCCTTCCAAATCTTCAGTTCTTTAAGAATTGAGTTTGCCTCCCCCGCAAAGTCTATCATATTTTCCATTTCTACATGCTGCATGTCTCTAGAGTTAATAGAGAATAACACATTGTCTCTTAAAAAGAATATACAATATTTTCTTGTTGATTTTGATTCAATAAGATAAAAACTCTATGTGATTTGGATACATTCAAAATAGATATTATTCAAACTTAACTCTAGCCAATCTTCACCGCTAAACTGCGAATCCTTGAACTCTTTCTGGACAGGTCCTTTAGTCCAGTTCCCTCGGTAAAAGTTCTATAATACAATTATTCTATTTTCTAATATGATAGGTTCAATATGTGTAAACCAACATATAAAACTTGTAAATTCATTGTTTAGAACCATTATCACCACCCGTGGTACCCAATTGAATGTGAAATTTATCTTATTAAATCCCAAGAATTGTACTACACCCATTCTGAAAGCTTTCTAGAATTCAATGAACTCTTCTGGTTCTAATGCCACATCAAGTATATGGAGCTTTGGAATCCCTATTCTCGACATTCACCAAAACCTTTTTAGGACTGAACACTCTTCCAATCTTGTTTCCTTGATCCTTTTTTACTTTATCAAGAAGACTAGAAACTTGGACTTTCATCCTGATCTCTTTAGTGATGATCATACTGATCACATCTCGATCAGTCTTCTTATAATCCTCTATAAGTTCTTTGGATTCCTCGAGCATGTATAACACATGGTTCAAACATCTTTTGAATATCCGATCATCCTTATTTTTATGGAGTAGATCATAGATAGTTGTGGATTTATTTTTTTGAAATATTTGGAATCCTTTGAAAATATTTCCATATTTATTTTACTAGATTTGGTTCTTCATCTAGCTCATCATCCATACTTTATTATTCATTCTGAACAATCTGTTGAGGGATTCATCTCTGAACCTTTTTCTACTTTTCAAGTTCTACTTCTACTTGATCATCCCAGCTCTTAAAAGCATCCTTCTCTCTTCCTTTTGAGCTCCCATATGTTTCTACCTTTTGGTTTTTCCAAGCCTTTATGCTTCTCATATTTTCTATACATTGGGTATTGTAATGGACTTTATGAACACATATAAAGAATTTAATATGATTTTTATCCTTAGACTTGCTGTTTAGGGATCTCTTTGAATCATTTTCTGGTTTTTCATCATTTATAACAAGGAACCTATGCATTCTGATCTTTTAACCTTACTAGATAAAGATCCCTGCTTCTGAAGAAGATTCTATTCTAGAATCCCTTTTCTCTTCTCAAGTCTATCATTCATTACTTTGATAACTGGGTATTCTACCACAAAATTATTATAAATGAAAACATGACATATCCTTGATTTGTTACCTTCTACCATTGCACTTGAAGGAGTAAAAGTAGTGTGTTAGTGCATCTGGAATGACATCATCCTTTCCTTTAATATTTTATATATTAAAGTTATAATATTTAATTTCATTCCTCCACCATAAAAGTCATGCCTAGGTAAACCTTTTTAATTTAATTCTTATGAAATTATTTATATAATAACTATATATTCTTATAGTAAAAGGTTTTCCCTAGAAAAGATCATTAGCTCTAATTCCTTTAAGGAATACAAGAAATTTTATTTCATGGACAAAATAATTCTTGTAATGACCCACATATTCTCATTATCTTGAGAGTACCATGAATCATTACTTGGCCTTAAGTGACATCCCCAAGATGCCGGAGATTGGAAATAAATGCCGAAGGGTTTCAAATACAAGTGGGAGATGATTTACCCTTTAAGAAATAAAACCATTAACCAAAAACCATAACCAACTAAACACCATATGATTCATGAACTAAGAAAGAAAAATCAATAACTTCTTTTATAACCAAAACCAAACCAAGTGTACCACAGCGGAAGACAAACTACTATAAAAGTAAACATCGAAAGATTACTACAAGAACTCTAAGACAACCACAAGACTCCATTCTCCACAAACTCTATGCTCCAACATCTCCAAACATCCCAAGTATCATGAGGTGGTGCTAAATACGTGTGATACTTTACCTTTTCCCATGTCCTGAAAGACAACATCTGCAAAAGCACCAAAGTGCCTAAGCAGGGGTGAGTATAAAACTTAGAAGTCTTTCCCCTATGACTTAACTACTCACACCACTAGGATAGAAAGGTTAGAAACATTTATATAAAATAGTTTATATAAAACAATTTCCCAAAATAGTTTATAACTAAATATAAACAATATTTAAAACCATTTGAAAGCAAAAGTTCACAAGTGCTATTTAAATTTTTTTCCATCATTTCACATGTCCATAAAAAAAAACCAAACAAGGCTTTAAAACCATTTATCACTAACATTTTGGCATAACCATTCCATTCCACTTATTCACACATCCAACTATGCATGCTTCACTATGACGATTCCATACTCATGAGCAATCTCTCATCAATATACCATGTCTTCACATGATAATTATACCCCATGTTCCATTACACCTTTGGCATTGAGAACAAGGTCATATTTGAACAAGACCTGTAAATACGATCCACACACACACCACTATTATTCCAAAACCATTTCAAATATCCATTTCAAACCATTTCAATAAAACCATTATTTTTTGAAACCTATTTAAACAAGAAAATTCCAAACACCCATTTCATCTCAATAAAATAAATCCTTTTATTGAAAAACCTTTTGATCAAATCCATTTACCATCATTCTTGAAAAATCCCATTTTAAAATCTTCATTTTAAAATCAAGAATCAAACACTTTAATCAAAAGCACCAATTTTCTAAATTTTCCACAACCATCACCAAAGAGGGTTTATAGAAATAATATAACACCCAATTAACAATAAAATACACAAAAATAAATAAATTTAAAATCAATCCATTTAGTTATACTAAGAGGAGTTGAGAGTGATGCCACCTACCTCAACTATTTTGATGAAAACTGAAAACAGAAGAGAACGCTCAAGAAAACCGGGTCGATTCTTCATTAAACCACCTTTGATCTCTTCTACTATTATGATCAAGACCAAATATTAACATATTTAGCATTCAATATCTTAGATATACCCATAACTAATGTATATCTAAGAAACTGAGAATAGAGGATAAGTAGATCTAAGTAGATCTAAGAAACCTATCAAGAACGATGAAGAATGCTCACATACCTCAAGAATATGGCTTCGAACCATGAAGGAAAGCATTTGGATTGCCTCCAGATTGATGGGAGAACCTTCCTTGGCCCAAGGAGAAGAAAAATACCAAGTTAGAGCTGGTTTGAGAAAAGAGTAGATTAAATACAAGGCTGACCTAGATCCACTTTTTTAAGGAGGTGGTTTTTAACCCGCACATGGTTAGTCAACACAGTTAGGCAAACCGTGCACTAACTATGAATTAATTACTACCTTGAAGATCACCCCTCATTACCTCCTTGCATGATCTCCCTAACCGTTCACACATCATACTGAAGCTACTATCTAGAATTTGTAACTTCACATGGTTTATACTAGGCTTTTCGCGTGGTTTGGACAAAATGTGCACAACCTATGCGCCTCTCCTTGGCCCCAAAAACTTATTGAAAGTTCACCAAAATTTTCCATACTTTACCCCTACACTTTATAAACATAAAAACCACAACGTATGGGTTACTTACCCAAAACTGGGGGTACTAAATTCTCCCCACCATTGGTCTTTCTGTCCTCGAAAAGTAGAAAACCCTCACTACCCTGAAAGAGTTCTGGCCATTGCTCTTTCATTTACTTCTTGCATTCCCAAGACTCTTACTGAATCCAACCATGATATCATAAAACCCGTACTAGGACAATACTTTTTCTGAATAAGAATTTCTCTTTCCTATCCACAATCTGCACCGGAATATGTACCAACGAAGCATCTGGATCTAGGTCAATATGATCCCATATGATCACATGGTCAGTGTAACAACCCGAGATTTTATGAGAATTATTCTTTTTAATTTCATTGATGTCTTGTGTTGTACGCGACACCAAAATTAGCTTGTTCTATACGCAACACCGTATACGCAACACTATTCTTGGCTCGTGTTACACAAAATTTTAAGTTCATTTGATAGAAGTTATTCTACGCAAATATTGAGTGTATATATACATACATTCAATGTATAAATGAAATACGGTTGGATTCTATTATACACAACAACAAAGGAATCTTGCACTACATGCAACCCTGACTTGTCTTGCTTTACACGCAATCACAACCTTCCACGATAGCGTGTGTTGTACGCAATACCGAGTTTCACTAAACAACAATATGTTATTAAAATATTATATAAACTAGCCGTTATGAATAGTAATACCCACTTTTTGAAATTTTATTTTTCAAAATGAACTTCATTTTTGGATTCGGAATATTGAAATTAGCCTAGGGTGAATTTTTGGTATTTTTTTGAAAACTTTTAATTTTTGATGAATAGTGAAAACACTGGGTTACTATTTAAAAACTGACTTTTTATTTAAATAATTATTTATTTTATTTAAATTTATTTTAGGTAAAAATTGATACATAATACCTATATAAGTTCAATTTAATTCATTGGAGTCATTTTATAATAATTTTAGATATCTAAAAATTTTATTGAACTTTTCACCGTCTTTTACCTACCTCCTAGGAGTTTTTTGCAAACTTATATAAAACTTAATTTTACCGCTTCTGTGAGTGGAATTTCGAAAATCCAAGAGACACAGTTAATATCAAGGAGTAAAATGTGGTTCAATAAGATAAAAATAATTTTTGGTGAATAGTAACTTTTTACTTTTATTTACCACGGTTAAAAGTAAATAGGGTAATTAAGGGTAAAAATGATATTATTATTACCCTAACACATGTCCTAATTCTATTAGATAAGTGTAATTCGACCAGAAACAACCTTAGGAATAAAATATTACCCTTTAGGTCCACTTGGATTAGATTAAGACATTTATTATTATTTTATTTAAAAGAGTTAAAATAGTTAAAATCAAAGTTTAATAACCAATTTTTTTAATATAGGGTTATACATAAGATAAATTCAACTATAAATATTTATTAGAAAGATAAAACGATTTCCTACCTAATGGTATTTTATTTATAATTTTTAGACATTAAATAATTTAATTTATTTATGACACAATGGTGATGCAGTAATTACCTAAATAATGAAATATTAAAATAATTGATATTATAAATACCCAAATAAATGTAATTTGAGACTTTTTATGAATTCCAATAATTTTATAGGTTAATATGACATGTTAGTATTGATTTAATTAACTTTTTTCGAACTAATCATGCTGTTATGATTTTCACAAAAATCAATTACCAAATAGTGTCAAAATTGACATAAAATAGTTTTTAAAACAAATATTATATTATTAATTGTTATTACATTCTTAAAAATCTAAGTTTCGACCAAATGACTTAGATAAGGATATAAATATTAATAATGAACCATCTGGGGTTCGTTTGACTTGTTATAGTAATTTTATTAACCATATAGTGTAAGATAACAAGAAGACAGAGTAAAAGTTAAATTATTTAACTTAGAGTTAAATCTAAATGATAAGGTTAAAATAGTAACCTAAACTTGTCTAAAACCTATTGGTTGAGATTATTTAGACCCATCCCCACTTTATCTTCGAAATAAATCAATTTTGAGCTATTATAAACTGAATATGACTTTATTATAAAATAATATTTTAAGTTTTTCCTAAGGTGCCCCTCTCCTCCCTTATAAAAGGGCACCTCCTCCCTCTCCTCTTTACATAACTTTTGAGCCTTGAAGCTCGGCCAACCCCTGAAAATTACTCTTCTCAACCTCTCTAGTTACATCATAGAGGTTATGGTCTTCTCAAAAGACTAACTCTAGTGCCCTAAGAAGAAGTTTAAAGGAGGTGCGTCGAGGAAGAGGTAATCTCTTCTACAGACTCTTTCAAGTTTCTTTCTTCTTCTACTTCCTCTTTTTTAGTTGTTTCTTTATAAAGTAATAACATAAGTATTACTTATATACTGATATGTTATTATAAATATGAAACAACCCTATTTCACCTTCTATCCATCCTACGGAAAATGAAATCACCGCGCGTGTGTACGTACGGAATACCGTCTCCACGTCGTGGTGTAATCTGTTTTTCCACCACCACCTTACTTGGATGGGTATAATGGTGTGAAGAATAACTATATATAGTTATTATAACATCATATTAATTCTGTGATATTATATCATCCACTCCAATTCAATTCAATAATTATGGTAATGATATCATCGCTCATGCGTACGTACGGATTACCGTCTCCACGACACGATGAGATTCATTCTCCATGTTAACCATTCAAGAATGATTATAAAGTATATATAATGAATAATAATGAAATATATGACATGATAAAGCTACTGGATTTATGTATATATATATGTCATCTAATTACTTCCATTCAAGTCAATAAGGAAATGAAGACAACGTTCATGCGTACGTACGGCCTACCGTCTCCATGAACGGTGTATTTCATTTCATTTATCTATATATTATATATATATATATACTGAATATATATGATATATAAATCATTATTTACATCCTGGAAGTAATTAAATCATGATATAAGTAATAATAATATCAAGAACAACAAGTCCAAACACGTACGATAAATAAAATGATTTTACCAAAACGCGACTTTAACATGGAATTTACAAAAGAACGACTAATATAAAGTCATAAGTGAATCATATATGATATAATAATAATTAATATGATTCTGTAATAAGTCAATGACATTATTTAAATCATTATACAGGAGGTTCTGATACGTATGAAGCATATCGGACCTAAGGTAAGGGATAATTTTTCCAATCTCGTTTTTATCCAAGATTGTTTATTCGTAAGTATTTATTGGGGTTATATTTTTCATCCATGTCCATAAAAATGTTTTTCATAAAGTGTTTAATATTATTCCATTTATTTTTAAAGTCATGTTTACCCCTCTTTGACTTTTACTTTGTGTTATGGAAGGAATCTTTCTTTTGTTTACCATATGTGGTACTTTTTGACTTTTCTGTTAAAAGTACGAGGAGAATGTTTTTTTAACTTATACGGAATGAACGGATTTTTACGGTTTAATAAAACCTAATTTTCATGAAGATTACTATAAAATATTTCATGACTATTTTCAACAAAATCCTTTTCTTTAAAAATTGCATGGCATTTTTTGAAAAGAAAATGATTTAGAAGAAGAAAGGATATTTTCCTCAAGAATTCATTTCAAGTGTTTTATCAAAACCATTTTCCATCTAAGATGACATTATTTCATATGTGTATGTTTCAAGTAAAATGTCTCTATGATTTACATAGTTCCACTTTTCTTATGATGAAATGATATCCATTTGTTTTATATGGATTATGTTATGATGGGATGATGTTTATGAAAACCATTTTATTATTTGGGTTATGATGAATGATTTATGTTTATGTTGTGGCACACGTAAGAATGATTTCAATATGATATGGGTGGGACCTATATATCCCTCCAATGCATTGGGTAAAGATTTATATCTCATGAGATAGACATGGATGGAATGGTAAGTTAATCCGGTTCAGTGATACAGGACTGGAACAGGGAGTGAACTCGATTCAGAAAGGGACTTTGTCCACTAAGATGGTCTTGGCATCAATGCCTTGGCTACTATAGAAATCATATCACGTGCTTAATGGTTTTCCACAATTACATGTTTTATTCCCATGCTATTTTATCATAATTGATGTTCCTTTATAATATATGCCTTACGTACTTCCAAGATTTATGTCTTTGCCCAAAATTTTGATGTTTAGATTTTATGTTCAAGTTTTTGAATTCAAATGTTTATGGATTGTTTTATGTTCTCTATGTTTACCCTTACTGAGCATTTGAGCTCACCCTTTTTATGTTTTCTTTTCCCCAGGATATAAAGAAAGGTTTTAGGTAAGAAAACCAAAAGGGGAAGATCTTTATGGGAGATGTTGAAGATCTTTCACCATGATTAAAAGATTACATTCTGAGTTTCCAAAGACACTAAACTAATACGGTCTTTGGGCATCTGTTTTTGTCACGTATTAAGTATTCCGTAAAATTAATGTAATGTCCATGTACATCAAGTTTGGGGTCTCTACAGTTGGTATCAGAGCAAAGGTTTAGTTAACCATTGGAAACTAGGATGCGAAAACTTTAGTGAAATCCCTAGAGATATTTCTAAGGTATGTCTAGGGATGTACCTAAGGATAAGTATACGTATAGGTTATAGTCCTAGAATTATGGTAACGATCTTAGAATTTAACCTAAGATGTTAGATATTGACGGTACTCCCCCTTTATTATGTTGTTTTCCCTAGCATGATTTTTTCCTCTCACACTATTCTTTTTGGGTTTTAGAAAATGGATGGAAATAGGAAGATTCATGATAATGGAGGATATGATGGACAATGGAATGATATTCTTCATGAGGAAACAAATGAAACGTGATTTGGAAGTCCAAACATCGTTGTTATGCCTAATCAGCAATCTCATAATATGATCAATAACCTCAACTTTGGTAAGTTTCCCGACTCAGCTAATAAGAGAAAGATGGAGTTTCATGATGATCATAGAGGAAAGAAAGGTCAATTTCTCTCATGTAAATCATATGGGAAGAGTCATCAAGGAGAATGTTTCAAAGGAACTGGAAGATTCTTTGGGTGTGGAAAAGGACACAAATCTAGTAAGTGCAAAGAAAAAGGTTCAGTTAACACCATGGAGAAGGATAATGGTATTGCTACGACATCAACAATGATTAGATGTTTTAAATGTGGAATGTATGGGCATTATGCAAACCAATTACCTAAGGGAAAATCTCATGAAGAGAATCAGCATGGTCATATGGGTAGTATTTATGTGGATGATGATGAGGAGACTACAAATGATATATAAGATGAAAGAAGTGTTGATGCTTAGTCAATGGTTTAATAAGGTAGTGGAATGATTGTATGCTTATCAAGAGTTATGTTGTATAGGTAATTTAATGGTACTATGGAATAAAGAAACATATAAGGATTGTTACACTATTGTTTTTCCTAAAGTATTTGAAAGTATATATTGAATGGTACTGGTAACCATGAAAGGTTATTCATATATTTTTGGAAAGAAGATGATATGCGCATAATGAAGGGATAAATAGAAAATGAAATTTTGATAGTATTCATGAGCTCATGACTGATATAAGGACAGAGTGATATCATGGTTTGAGTATATAGAAATTTTGGGATTTTGGTATGTGGAATGAGTTAACTTTTGACAGCATTCATGTTTTCGCTAAGGTTCTATGGTAATTCATGTTTCAAAAGAATACATGATTAAGGTATTCACATGTTTGGAATATGACCAACAAGATATATCTTATGATATATGGGAGATAAATGATGGTATTCACATGCTTGGTATATGACCTCTCTAGTAATCATTTTATTTATACTATGAGATTGGACAAATGTATTTTGGATAAGCCTAAATATCGGAATGAATTATGTTGGACATAAGATAATATTATTTAAGGATAGAACTTTTTTTTCGATATTATTTCTGGAATGTTATAAAAGTATAGTTTTAGAAAAAGGACAACCCATAGGATGAGCGACAACCCGTCGCGTCGGACAAGGCTATGGGAATCGAACCCACAACTGAAGTACGACAAGCCTTTATCACATACCACTGGCCTACAGGAAGTCCCTGGTTAATAGAAACTAGTTTTATTTTATTAAGCGCTATGATAGATGAAGTATAAGTCCATTTTAGCAACCATATATGATTAATCTCAAGATAGATGGAATTATGTATATTTAATAAATTGTGCTAAACTTTTTACGATAAAAACAAATGGAATGACCTATCATTATATCTCATGATCTGCTAACACTTCAAGAATGAAAAATTCAACTCAATTTCTTTAAGAGATAAAGTGGAAATTGTTCAAGGCACGAACAACGGTGAGATTTTACCACAATCAAGTAAGTGTTTCTTTTAATTAAACAATTCTTCAGCATTAGGGGAATGATCTTGAAAACTAAAAATGTTGTCCTAGTACCCTCATACCCGATAAATCAGATGGCACCTTAGGTCATCACAAATTTATGGCTTTGTGATTGATGTATTTTTCATAGCCATGTTCTCTGCCACTCTCCATCAGAACTTGATGGTTAGATTTCTCTTCTATATCCATATTTTCACCTATGTTCTCCTATCTGTAAACCTAGTGATGAGTTAATTAGGGTAACCGTTACATTTCATACTTTAGTTTTTTTAAAGTTATGTTTTGTATTCCTTTTTATGATGTGGGTTTCTATGAAAGAAACTTTCAAGTAGTAAACCATTTATAACCCTGACGAATTTCGAGGGTGAAATTCATTTTAAGGGGGGTAGAATGTAACAACCTGAGATTTTATGAGAATTATTCTTTTTAATTTCATTGATGTCTTGTGTTGTACGCGACACCAAAATTAGATTGTTCTATACGCAACACCGTATATGCAACACTATTCTTGGCTCGTGTTACACAAAATTTCAAGTTCGTTTGATAAAAGTTATTCTACGCAAACATTGAGTATATATATATATATATACATTCAATGTATAAATGAAATACAATTGGATTCTATTATACAAAATAACAAATAAATCTTGCACTACACGCAACCTTGACTTGTCTTGATTTACACGCAATCGCGACCTTCCACGATAGCGTGTGTTGTACGCAATACCGAGTTTCACTAAACAACGATATGTTATTAAAATATTATATAAACTAGCCATTATGAATAGTAATACCCACTTTTTGAAATTTTATTTTTCAAAATGGAATTCATTTTTGGATTCGGAAAATCGAAATTATCCTAGGGTGAATTTTTGGTATTTTTATGAAAACTTTCAATTTTTGATGAATTGTGAAAACATTGGGTTACTATTTAAAAACTGACTTTTTATTTAAATAATTATTTATCTTATTTAAATTTATTTCAGGTAAAAATTGATACATAATACCTATATAAGTTCAATGTAATTCATTGGAGTCATTTTATAATAATTTTAGATATATAAAAATTTTATTGAACTTTTCACCGTCTTTTACCTACCTCCTAGGAGCTTTTTGAAAACTTACATAAAACTTAATTTTTCCGCTTTTGTGAGTGGAATTTAAAAAATCTGAGACACACAGTTAATATCAAGGAGTAAAATGTGGTTTAATAAGATAAAAATAATTTTTGGTGAATATTAACTTTTTATTTTTATTTACCACGGTTAAAAGTAAATATGGTAATTAAGGATAAAAATGATATTATTATTACCCTAAAACATGTCCTAATTCTATTGGATAAGTTTAATTCGACCAAAAACAACCTTATGAATAAAATATTACCCTTTAGGTCCACTTGGATTAGATTAGGACATTTATTATTATTTTATTTAAAAAAGAGTTAAAATAGTTAAAATCAAAGTTTAATAACTAAAAATTTTTTAATATAGGGTTATACATATGATAAATTCAACTATAAATATTCATTAGAAATATAAAACGATTTCATACCTAATAGTATTTTATTTATAATTTTTAGACATTAAATAATTTAATTTATTTATGACACAATGGTGATGCAGTAATTACCTAAATAATGAAATATTAAAATAATTGATATTATAAATACCCAAATAAATGTAATTTGAGACTTTTTATGAATTAAAATAATTTTATAGGTTAATATGAAATGTTAGTATTTATTTAATTAACTTTTTTAGAACTAATCATGCTGTTATGATTTTCACAAAAATCAATTACCAAATAGTGTCAAAATTGACATAAAATAGTTTTTAAAACAAATATTATATTGTTAATTGTTATTATATTCCTAAAAATATAAGTTTTGGCCAAATGACTTAGATAAGAATATATATATTAATAATGAACCACTTGGGGTTCGTTTGGATTGTTATAGTAAGTTTATTAACCATATAGTGTAAGAAAACAAGAAGACACGGTAAAAGTTAAATTATTTAACTTAGAGTTAAATCTAAATAATAAGGTTAAAATAGTAACCTAAACTTGTCTAAAACCTATTGGTTGAGATTATTTTGACCCATACCCACTTTATCTTCGAAATAAATCAATTTGGAGCTATTATAAACCGAATAAGACTTTATTATAAAATAATATTTTAAGTTTTTCCTAAGGTGCCCTTCTCCTCCCTTATAAAAGGGCATCTCCTCCCTCTCCTCTTTACACAACTTTTGAGCCTTGAAGCTCGGACAAACCCTAAAAATTACTCTTCGCAACCTCTCTAGTTACATCATAGAGGTTTTGGTATTCTCAAAAGACCAACTCTAGTGCCCTAAGAAGAAGTTTAAAGGAGGTGCGTCGAGGAAGAGGTAATCTCTTCTACCGACTCTTTCAAGTTTCTTTCTTCTTCTACTTCCTCTTATTTAGTTGTTTATTTATAAAGTAATAACATCAGTATTAATTATATACTGATATGTTATTATAAATATGAAACAACCCTATTTCACCTTTTATCCATCATACGGAAAACGAAATGACCGCGCATGCGTACGTACGGAATACCGTTTCCACACCGTGGTGTAATCTGTTTTTCCACCACCACCTTACTTGGATGGGTATAATGGTGTGAATAATAACTATATATAGTTATTATAACATCATACCTATTCTGTGATATTATATCATCCACTCCACTCCAATTTAATAATTATGGGAACAATATCATCGCTCGTGCGTACGTACGGATTACCGTCTCCACGACGCGATGAGATTCATTCTTCATGTTAACCATTCAAGAATGATTATAAAGTATATATAATGAATAATAATGAAATATATGACATTATAAAGCTACTGGATTTATGTATATATATATATATATATATATTTCATCTTCTTACTTCCATTCAAGTCAATAAGGAAAGGAAGACAACGTTCATGCGTACGTACGACCTACCATCTCCATGAACGGTGTATTTCATTTCATTTATCTATCTATTATATATATATATACTGAATATATATGATATATAAATCATGATTTACATTATGGAAGTAATTAAATCATGATATAAGTAATAATAATATCAAGAACAACAAGTCCAAACATGTACAATAAATAAAACGATTTTACCAAAAATGCTGCTTTAACATGGAATTTACAAAAGTACGACTAATATAAAGTTATAAGTGAACCATATATGATATCATAAAAATGAATATGATTCTATAATAAGTCAATGACATTATATAAATCATTATATAGGAGGTTCGAATACGTACGAAGCATATCGGACCTAAGGTAAGGGATAATTTTTCCAATCTCGTTTTTATCCGAGATTGTTTATTTGTAAGTATTTAATGGGGTTATATTTTTCATCCATGTCCATAAAAATGTTTTTCATAAAGTGTTTAATATTCTTCCATGTATGTTTAAAGTCATGTTTACCCCTATTTGACTTTTACTTTGTGTTATGGAAGGAATCTTTCTTTTGTTTACCATATGTGGTACTTTTTGACTTTTCCGTTAAAAGTATGAGGATAATGTTTTTTTAACTTATACGGCATGAATGGATTTTTATGGTTTCATAAAACTTTATTTTCATGAAGCTTAATATACAATATTTCATGACTATTTTCAAAAAAATCCTTTTCTTTAAAAATTTCATGGCATTTTGTGAAAAGAAAATGATTTAGAAGAAGAAAGGATATTTTCCTCATGAATTCATTTCAAGTGTTTTATCAAAACCATTTTCCATATAAGATGACATTATTTCATATGTGTATGTTTCAAGTAAAAAGTCTCTATGATTTACATGGTTTCACTTTTCTTATGATGAAATGATATCCATTTGTTTTATATGGATTATGTTATGATGGGATGATGTTTATGAAAACCATTTTATTCTTTGGGTTATGATGAATGATTTATGTTTATGTTGTGGCACACGTAAGAATGATTTCAATATGAGATGGGTGGGACCTATATATCCCTCCAATGCATTGGGTAAAGATTTATATCTCATGAGATAGACATGGCTGGAACGGTAAGTTATTCCGGTTCAGTGATACAGGACTAGAACGAGGAGTGAACTCGATTCAGAAAGGGACTTTGTCCACTAAAATGGTCTTGACAGCAATGCCTTGGCTACTATATAAATCATATCACGTGCTTAATGGTTTTCCACAATTATATATATTTTATTCCCATTCTATTTTATCATGATTGATGTTCCTTTATGATATATGCCTTATGTACTTCCAAAATTTTTGTCTTTGCCCAAAATTTTGATGTTTAGATTTTATGTTCAAGTTTTTTGCATTCAAATGTTTATGGATTTTTTTATGTTCTCTATGTTTATCCTTACTGAGCATTTGAGCTCACCCTTTTTATGTTTTCTTTTCCCCAGGATATAAATAAAGGTTTTAGGTAAGAAAACCAAAAGGGAAAGATCTTTATGGGAGATATTGAAGATCTTTCACCATGATTAGAAGATTACATTCCGAGTTTGCAAAGACAATAAAATAATACGGTCTTTGGGCGTCTGTTTTTGTCATGTATTAAGTATTTTTAAAAAGTAATGTAATGTCCATGTACGTCAAGTTTGGGGTCTCTGTAGTTAGGATTAGGCTGATACTTTTTCAACTGAGATATGTGGAAAACATTATGCACCACACTGAACCATGGTGGCATTTCCAATCGATATGCCACATCTCTAACCCATTCTAGTATCTTGAAAGGGCTAATATATCATGGATATAACTTGCCCTGATTCCCAAAATTATGATGTACAAGCCTTGGAGAGATCCTCAAGAACATATGATCACTCACCAAGAATGAAAATGGTCTTCATCGATGACCTGCATACGATTTTTGATGGCTCTGATCCATCTTTATCCTCTTTCTAATCAACTGAATCTTCTATGTCATTTCTTGGACAAAGCTTGGACCAACTAGTGAAGTCTCACCTATTTCCACCCAACAAAGTGGATAATGAAAAGGATGACCATACAATGCTTCAAAAGGATCCATATGTATCGAGTCCTGATAACTTTTATTATATGAGAACTCTATTAAGGGTATATGCTCTTCCCCTAAGCCACAAAAATCCATTACACAAGCCCGCAAAATGTCTTCCAATGTTTGTATCATGATTTTGGATTTCCCATTCATCCGAGGATGATACATTGTTCTCATAGTCAACTAAGTCCCAAGGTATTTCTATAAGGATTTTCAGAAATGAGACGTGAACCTCATATCTCTGTTTGATACTATTGAAACTAGTATTTCATATATCTTTACCACTTATTGGTTATATATTTTGGACAGATCCTCCATCATATGAGTTCCAAGAATAGAGATGAAATGGGATGACTTGGTGAGTTGATCCACTATCAACCATATGGTATTGTGTTTCTGAACCATTCTTGAAAGACCTATAACAAAATCCATTGCTAACTTCTTCCATTTCCACAATGGGATTGGCAAAGACTACAACATACCCGCTAGTCTCTGATGCTCTGCCTTAACTTGCTGAAAAGTTAAGCACTTTGAAACAAACTCAACCACTTCACTTTTTCATACCAATCCACCAAAAGAATGATTTCAATGACTTATAAATATTTTGTATTCCCGTATGAATATCCCATATGGAATAGTGGTAATTACGAATAACTTTCTTCTGACAAGCCATAAGTACAACCATCTGATCTCTGAACCATAACACTAAACTCGCATCAATTTTCTAGCCCTAAATGGCTCCCAAACATTGAGTTTGGAACTCATAAACAATCATTATGCATCAGATGTTTGTGCCTCTTTAACCATCTTCACCAAATCAGGAGCCACAAAAACTGAAAAGAAAACTACAACATCACCTCAGTCTTCATGTAACGTCCCAGATCTAGATGCCACCCAAAATGGTGCCCCGAGTCCGGTTAGTCACATGGCCTCAAGCGTATCTCCCCAAACACCAGAGGCTACTGACTAGCATCGAGGGCCTAGGTGAATAGTGGGGAGACTATGCCCTCATTACCAGAGTATCACAGTGGAATTCAACACATACAATAAATAGCGGAAGAAAAATAAATAGCAGTCAACTGAAAGTAAGAAAAGGAATACATATCAATAACCAGAAGTGTCTCATATAAAAAATGATGTAGATGGTACAAGTATCTATAAAATAGATAGAACAGTACATGAAAATACAATACAATACAAGTATCCCAAAAAGACCAAAAGACCAAAAAGGTATCCCAAAATCATAAGCCACAACTTGGTCCTATTCTCCCCTAATTCAAATCCACCATCAATAACCTATACTAGGGAGATTTCACCTATCATCACCTGAAACCATATAATCTATTTGTGTCCCTGAGGAGGCCCAAACAGGGTGTGAGATAAACATCCCATTAGGTAACTACCCAGATCTATACAATTCTAACAACAATTCTAAAAAAGTGCTAGAAAGTGTAACAAAGCAGTAAATTAAAGTGCATATGCCCATGGAATAATTCTACTGAAAAAAGTAATACTGAATAGCCCCACAATGTTACCTGAAAAGATTCAGCTCCTAACAAGTTAGCTAAAAGAAAAGTAAACAAGTCACAAGTCCACACCGTACATCCATCTGTATTCTGCAACCCACAGCTTCGCTGCATAAAGAAGTCACATATTCCATAGCTACACTGTATAGTGAAGTAAAAAATCCCACGACCACACCATATAATGAGGAGTAGAATCCCACGACTACACTGTATAGTGAAAATCATACCTCAAGGGCCGTATCCAAGGTGTCAGAAGACCAAGGCATCCATGTAATAATTATAGAACAAAGAGGGCCGGATCCAAGGATCTTGTCCAAGGAATCCCATCAAGTCCCATGGGAGTCCCTAGTATAAATTCGTTTAGGCACTGGTTGGAGTCCTAGGATCAGGACAATAGCAAGTCCTACGTGAGCCCAAGCAAGCCAGACCCATGGGGTAGTAAGGCTCGAGGCATCCCACAGAATCAAGACCCAAGGGGCAGAGTGAACCCAAGGCATCCACTACCGCGTTCCAAATCCATTCATTAAAAAATTAAATTAAAACATTCAATTTAAACAAATATTTCATGTGAGTATACCCACTCACATCAAATTTCACAAACCATGAGTATACCCACTCATGCAAACCATTTATCAAAACAAGAATATGGGACTACCCTCACATATAAATCATTTAACATGAAAAAATATCAAAATAGACAAGGAATAACATGACATTCATTGATCAAGGAGTAAGTACATCTCCTAAGAAAGCTATCAAGGCATTAACGAGCTTCCTCTAACTAGATAAGCACAAGAACACACCCTATGGGTGGTTTAAACATGCATAAAAAGGTTATTCCCTTAATGTGCACCCCTTGGGTGACCTTAAATCATGTAATTAGTTCCAACACACCTAAAAAAACCTACAAACATCCTCACTAGGTCTGACTATAGCTAGAACAAGAAACTCGCTAAAAAACATGGACTCATCGGAAAGTCCAATGGGCAACAAAAAGTCAGAACACCTAAAAAGCACCTAAAAAGAAAAAAGAAAGTATAGACCACCTACCTCACCTCATTAGTAGATATCTCATCCAGTATCAAGTCTTGATTCTTCCTAGTTTGGAAGAAATATAAAGAACGAACAAAGAATAGAATATTAGGGCATAAGAGCCTAAATCCAAAGAGTGCAGTCATTGCTTCGAAGAATCAAGAACGACTAAAAAGGAATCAAGTACTAACCAATGCGGTTCTAATGAGACCAAAGATTCTTGAATCAAAATCCAGACAACTTCTTAAACTAAAAAACTAGAAAAGAGGTGTCTTGGGTCTAAAAAATGGAGGAAATAAATATGTCTATCAAAATATGAGGATACTAACTCTTTTATAAAAAACCCACTGGGAAAGTACACAACATGTAACTAAAGTACACAATGTGTACTACCATGTATTTTTTTCTAAACCAGACTAGATACATGTCGTGATGGGCCAGTACATGGCGTGTACTGGAAGTACACAATGTGTTGGCCAAGTACACGACGTGTACCTAGCCTACAGCCAAATTTCAACCTCTTTTACCCTTTCTTTATCAAAAACATGCCAACCATCCCACAACCTGACTTAGGGTATAATCCAAAAAGTAAAGCAATAACATTAACCTGAAAAGAGAGATCCATACCTCAAGAAAAACCCAGGATCTTACACTTCACATTCCACATGCATGTCGGCTAGGACTGAGATCAATTGCCACTCATCTAAATATTCTTTTTTCTTGATCCATAGAAACACCCTTTTCATAAATTACATGGATGAGGAAACATACCTATTCTATCCAAAAAATCACACTTTGATAATTTGGCATACAAATGATGATCACTCAAGATTTCTAACACAATCATCAAGTGTTTCTCATGATCAACCTTTGTACTTGAGTACACCAATATGTCATCCACAAACACCACAATAAAAGAATCCAGATATCTCTGAAATATCTGATTTATCAATTCCATAAAGACCGCTGGTGCATTTTTAAGAGTGAAATACTTGAATACATATTTGTAGTGGCTATATTTTCTTCTGAAAGCTTCCTTCAGAATATCTTCCTTCTGAAATCGAAATTGGTGATAAAATGATCACAAGTCAATTTTATAGAACCACTAGGATCCCCTCAATTGATCAAACATATCATCAATTCATGGAAGTTGATACCAATTCTTGATCATAACTTGGTTAAGTTTACAATAATCCACACATAGCCTTAGAGTTACATCTGCTTTCTTCATGAACATGACTGATGCTACCCACAAAGATGTACTCAGCCAAACGAAACCTTTGCTTTCTAGTTCCTCCAACTGCACTTTCAATTCCAATAATTTTTTGGTTCCATCCTATAAGATGGAAGAGAAATAGGGATGGTCCCTAGAAGGAGATAAATCATAAAACACACTTCCATTATAGGTGGTAACCTTGATAAGTTATTGGGAATGACATTTGGAAATTTATCCACAGCTACTGGAAAACCACTATCCTTGACCCCTTCCATCAAACCTAAAGTCAACTCCACCAACTGGTAAGAGATCATTACCACTGCTGGTTCCAACAAAACTGTTGCACTTGTCTTTACAACCCATTTTCCTATGAAGAGATGCTCGATTCCATCCTCAATTGTGAAACTTACCATTCTTCTATAATAGTTGATGTGAGCCTTGAATGTTTTCAACCAATACATACCTAATATTAAATAAAATATACCCATCTATAACACTGAGAAGTCCCATTTCTGCTCATCTCCATCAACAATTATAGAATATACTCTACACACAAAGGCTTGAAATTATCTTTTACCGAGAGGATTTTGAATCTTTAACACTGAGGGAATCATCACAAGTTTTCAACTTATCAAATAAACCGCATGAGAAACAATAAAGGAATGAGATGCACTAGTATCAAACAAAACTTTCATAAGGGTAGAATTCAATAAAATCATACCTGCCACCCTAGATAGTCCATACTGATCATCTACAATCATCTTCTCAGCTCCATAAAACTATTTCACCACTACACTCTTCTCTTTATTGGCTTACTGAGATTTCCCTTTCTAAGGAGTAATGGTGTTCCTATAATCACCATGGATTTCCATATTCTGTTGATGAGTTTGATTCTTCTGCCCTCATCCAGTCGAAGCATAAGATGCTTGTGACACCTGAGAAGTTTCTTGAGCACCTGACCTTAGAGAACTATGAAAAAAGCACTTAATATTTCCCATATTGTTTCAATCATGAAATTATCTAGGTGGTTCTATACACTATCACTTCATGTGGTCAAAGGAACCACATTAGAAACATCCCACTTGGCTCTTTAGTTGTGGAGGATGGTTCATTGATCTAGCTATCTGATTCTTCATCCCTCTCCCACCTTGGAAATAGGTGTCCCTCTCCCACTTTCTCCTAGCATTAAAGTTACCACTATTTCCCATAGGTATCACCATACTTCCTCCTCCCACAGATCTTGAGATATCATATTCAGCCAGTGTTGCTCTGTTCACTATCTCTATATAATATGTAATAAAGATCACATCAATATTTGAGCAAATATCCTACCTTAGCCATCATTTTAAAATTCATGCCTTTAAGGATGCACTAGCCGTAAACTCTGGTGAAAAGTGCACTAAATTCATAAATTTAGAGGCATAATCTATGACAAATAGATTCTATTACTTTAGGATGAATAAATTTTTCATTCTCTGGATCATGAACGTGCGTGGATAGAATTTTTTGTTAAACAATTCATCAAAATAATCCCAAGTAAAGCCTTGATCTAGTTTAGCTTACACCACTATATACCACCACTAACATGCAAGATCCTCGAGCATATACATGGCTTGCTTAACCTTGAAATCCACTGGTGTGCCGATAAAATAGAAAATTCGATTCATCCTTTTCAACCACACCTCCACCATTTTGGGTTCAGAATCACCCCAGAAGATGGGTGGATTCTTCTTTATGAAATGGATGGAATGATCCACGTACCTTGGATCATCCCTACGGTTTCCTATGTCTATAACTTGAAATTATTGGATGATACTCTGAACCAGCTCTTAGTTCACCCATGGTTTAGGTGCAACCACATTCTCCACAGCTTCTTTTAGTTGGTTTCTATGACATCTACCAGGTGCCATTTTCTAAACAGATAATAAACTCTATAAGTCTCACTCTCTAGCAACTGAAGGCTTAACATTTCAAATTCTATCACATAAACCACCACAAATTGTTTTCCAAAAACAATATTTTCCAAGTTTAAATGTTTTTGAAAAATCCATTCTTGATTTTGAAAATTAAACCATTTTCAAAATGCATCAACCTTGCTCTTTTCAAAATATTTCATTTGAAAAAAATTGAAACAATTTTCAAAAATTTACACCTTCTCACAAAATCATAAATCATTACTCAAAATTAAATATGCAATCCTAGTAGGAAGTCATTTCTATACAATGCATGCCATGCTTGTCTCATTGGATAAACCCAGGACAAAAAATTCCAAAATCCTATAAGTGTCTCCAAAACACTTATGTACCCAATTCCATGGTAACTTGAAGTTCAATATAAAAGGTTAGATACATCTTTTTATACTCTACAATTCAAGTTCCTAAAATCCTACTACTTTATAAGATCATAACCAAAGGAATAAACAAGAATGAATTTCAACTCCAAGACCAAGAAAACTGACGACTACTTGTTCCGAAAGGACCGAACATGCTGATACCATTTGTAATGACCCGTATATTCTCATTGGCTTGAGAATACCATGAATCATTACTTGGCCTTAAGCGATATCCCCAAGATGCCAAAGGATGATAATAAATATCGAAGGGTTTCAAATACAAGTGGGGTATGATTTACCCTTTAAGAAATAAAACCATTAACCAAAAATAATAACCAACCAAACACCATATGATGTATGAACTAAAAAAGACAAATCAACAAATTATTTTATAACCAAAACCAAACCATGTGTACCACAACAGAATACAAATTACTATCAAATAAAATAGCAGAAGATAACTACAAGAACTCCAAGACAACCAAAAGACTCTACTATTCACAAGATCCATGATCCAACATCACCAAATGGCCCAAGTATCATGAGGTGGTGAAAAATAATTGTGATACTTTACCTTTTCCCATGTACCATAAGATAATATCTAAAAAAGCACCAAAGTTCCAAAGTAGAGGTGAGTATAAAACTTAGTAGGATTTCCACAATGACTTCCCTACCCACACCACTAGGATAAAAAGGTTATAAACATTTATATAAAATATTTTATATAAAAAAATTTCCCAAAACAGTTTATAACTAAATATAAACAATATTTAAAACCATGTGAAACCAAAAGTGCACAAGTGTTATTTCAACAATTTTCCACCAAGTCGTATGTCTAGAAAAACAACCAAACAAGGATTTAAAACTATATCTCATTAACATTTTGGCATAACCATTCCATTCCACTTATTCACACATCCAATTATGCATGCTTCACTATAACAGTTCCATACTTATGAGCGGTCTCTCGTCGATCTACCATATCATCACATGATAATTATACCCCATGTGCCATTACACCTTTTGCACTGATAAAAAGGTCATATTCCAACCAAGACTCATAAATGTGATCTACACACACACACACCACTATTATGAAAAATCCATTTCAAAAATCCATTTCAAACCATTTCAAATATCCAATTCAAACCATTTCAATAAAACTGTTCTTTTATTAAAACCCATTTAAACAAGCCAATTCCAAACACCCATTTCATCTCAATAAAATCAGTCCTTTTATTGAAAAACATTTTGATCAAATATATTTACCATCATTATAGAAAAATCCAATTTTAAAATCTTCATTTTAAAATCAAGAATCAAACACTTAAATCAAAAGCACCAATTTTCCAGATTTTCCACAACAATCACCAAAGAGGGTTTCTAGAAATCATATATCATACAATTCACAATAAAGTACACAAAAATAAATCAATTTGAAACCATTACATTCATTTATACTAATAGGAGTCGAGAGTGAAGCCACCTACCTCAACCGTTTTGACGAAAACTGAAAACGGATGAGAACACTCAAGAAAACCAGGTCGATTCTCCATGAAACCGCCTTAGATATCTTATCATATCATGATAAAGACCAAATATGAACATATTTTTCATTAAATATATTATATATACCTATAACGGATGTAGATCTAAGAAACTAAGAATAGAGAAGTAGATCTAAGTAGATCTAAGAAACCGATCAAGAATGATGAAGAACAATCACATACCTCAAGAATCCAGATTTGAACCACTAAGGGAAGCCTTTGGATTACTTATAGATAAATGGGAGAAACTTCTTTATCCCAAGGAGATAAAAAATCTAGAGTTAGAAATAGTTTGGGGAAAAAAGAGTGGATTAAAGGCAATGGTGAACTAGATCCACTTTTTAAGAAGGTGGTTTTTAACCCATGCACGGTTAGTCCGCACTATTAGGAAAATCGTGTGCTAACTGTGTATTAAATACTGACTTATAGATCACCCCACATGGCCTCCTCACATGGTCTCCCAAACCGTGTTCACACTGTGCTAAAGCCACTGTCTAGAATCTGCAAGTTTGTACGCTTTCTACTAGGCTTTCCGTATGGTTTGGAAAAACCATGCACAACCCACGAGTCTCTCCTTATACCCAAAAAATTATTAAAAGTTTTCCAAACTCTCCCATACTTCATCCTTAAACTTTATAAACATAAAAATCACAATGTATGGGTTACCTAACAGAAATTGGGGGTACTACAATTCTTCTCCACCTTATTAAAACATCCATTCCAGTATCCACTGATACTTTCATTATGGGTTTTCCTTATTTTTAAGATACCATGCTAAGTTTGATGCATCTATTTCTAAGATAATCTGATATTCACTCCCATATGAATACTCTAATTCTAGGAGGTTCTAAGATTTTTTCTTCAAAATTATGATTACTTCAGAATATTATTATTTCCAATTCCAAGGTACCTTACTGGATAACTTTTTCTTTATTGGAGCTGATATTTTTTCTAAATATCTGATGTATGCTTCAACATAACTTAATATTCCAAAAAACACATATATGTACTTATGATCTATAATCTCATTGGGGAAAGTTTCTAACTTCTCTTCAATATGCGGTTGAAGTTTTTCTCTACTTACCTGGATTTTCAATCCCAAGAATTCTATATTTGGTTTCATCCAAATGACCTTTCTTTCTGAAAGTATAATCCATTCTTCACTAAACACTTTAGCCACCTGCTGTAAATTTTTGAAATATTATTCTATATTTTTACTAAATAGAATCATATCATCAATATTGACTACCACAAACTATGATAATCTATCGAATGCCTTGCTTATTATCCTCTGAAATATTCCTAGGGTATTATTGAGTCTAAATGAAATAACTATCCATTCAAACAAGCCAAATGAAATTTTAAATGCTATTAATGGTATAGCCTCCTCCTTGATCTTTATTTTCCAATATCCCAAATTGAGATCAAACTTAGAATATACCATTGGACTTTAATTTCTAATTATTATTTTCAAAGCTTCTTGATTAGTAATATTGTATCCATAATCATTTATGTCACAATTAATATCACAATAATCAATAACCATTCTATCTTTACCACACTATTTTATGCATGATTCATTAATATGAATTCCACACTTCTGTGAGGAATTTCACTACGTCTGATTAATCCAATAATAATTAGATCTAGAATTTGTTTCTCAAATTCCTTAACCATATCTTCTATATAGGCAATTCCCTTAATTATGATCATTGTACTAGGATCTTTAAAGGTGATTGTAGCCTCTAGAATTTCCTTATTCCATAGTTTTAGAGGGTTTTCTGAAAAACTTTATGATAAACAATATTTTATCATATACAATGAATCTTCTTCATTAATCCTAAAAACTTTTAATTCAACCAGTTCTCTCAAATATTCAATCTTTATATGGAATTATCTATCCTCATCTAGATAGTTCTCTACTTTAATCGTTGATACTTGCTTTTCTAGAACCATTCTATTTTTTTTCCAAAAGCAGTTTGAATGAGGTAATTATTGAGGATAATTCCTTCCAAAAATGTTGTTATAGGATGATATCTTCTAAGGAATCGATTTCCAATCAAGAAGTCATCTGAAAGTTGAGGAATAAAGAAAAGAATCTGCTCTACAAATATTCTTCCATTGAGTTAAATCTTAACAACTTTTTATACTTCTTGAATCACAACTGTTGCATTATTACCAACTGTAACTTGAAACACTGTGGATTCCTAGGTTACTCTTGAAAATCATATTCTTATACAAGAGAAGGTACATCCTATATCAACTAGGTAAATACATGTAGTTTCATTAATACTTAATTTTACTACTGTAGTCCACTACTCTATCTTTTCACCTAGTAATGAAGATCCCATATATCCTACATGAATTTATTTATTATCATAGATAGGTAATTGAAAAGTCATTTGTTCAACTATATTTTTGGAAATTGATGTTCTAGGTGCTTTTGTTGAAGTGCCTTCATCTTTTCCAACTTAGATCCTTGGATTTTCTAAAGGGTTCTCAAGGATTTCAGATTTTAAATCTTTCATCTTCAAATATAATCTCCATGATCTTGATCCTTTTGATCTAAGATCATCTTTATCTTCTCTGACCTCAAAGATGACAAGTCTATTTTTGACTTATTTAATAACATCTGGAAGGAGTAGCTTCTGCCTTACTTCTTCCTCTAGATCTAGTGAAACCCATTATCTATACTAGGTCATCCTTTTGGGTTTTACCACTTGTGGCATCATTGCTCTAATTTATGTTCCTTAATCTTGAAAAAGATGTGTAAATATTTCCAAACCCTTCCTTAGAGCTGGTCTTCCACTATTGTAGAACTTTACTGTAGATCCCCAGACCCTCACTTCCAAATACGACATAAGAAATACTATATATATTTTTTATAAAAACTAACTGAAAAATATACAGAAATTTACAACTGAGGATATTTCCCAATTTAGGATTTGGAGGAAAAGGAATATTTTTACATATTATTAAGGTTAAAATGGTAAATAAAAGGCAGTGATGAAACTTTTATCATGCTAGCTTCTTATCGAGCTAAACTCCATGAAAGATCTATATAAACATGATTTTTTTATAAAAATATAGGGTGAGAAGAATTTCCATGTAAGGGGTTTTTGAAAATCCAATGAAAAACCTTTTTGAAAATACTTATACCTTTTGAAAAATATTTTTGAAAATACTTTTGAAAATACCTTTGATAAATACTTTTAAAAATATCTTTTGAAAATACATTTGATAAGTAGCTTTGGAAAAAACTTTAGAAATCCTTTTGAAAATACTTATAATTTTGAAAGCATAATTTTGAAAACACTTTTCAAAATATAATAGAATTTTGAAAAATCTTTTGAAAATAATTTGAAAACATGATTTTGAAAATTCCTCCGAAAATACTTACGCCTTTGAAAACATATAAATATAATATTTTGAAATTACTTATGCTTTTTGAAGTGCTATAGAGCCTGTGAAAATACTTACGATTTTGAAAACATTATATTTCTTTTAAAAATACTTACGTTTTGAAAACAAATTAAAATAATCCAGTGGTATTTCAAAAAATACTTAGAAAGATTTTGGAAACAAAACAATGGGGCCACTTAAACATTGAAGGCTGTCTTGGGCCTAGACACTTCCTTAAGAATGAGTTCACTCTTTATCCCCTTCTTGTTTACAATGTCCAAGTACCATTTTTTATAAAAAAACTTTTAGCTTGCTTTACATATATACATTTTCCACTAGAGTTTTTGATTTAAAAACATAACAATGAATTAAACACACATTCACATTTATAAATGTATAAATAGTAACTTTGTTATGAAATCACTTATTAGAGTTGGTATTACCAAATCTCATGTCATTTTTTTTCATGGACTTTTAATAAAAATAATCAAAATTTATGTATTTAAAATATCCCATAAAATTTATTTTCATTAAAATATTAAACTTTATCTTTAAAAAATCACACTTAAATGAAAATATTAAAAAATTATTTGCTTAATTGCTTTTATGAATAAAATAATGATATGTATGAATAAAAATTTCACATGAAATAACAGCCATAGTGAATTTTTATTCACATAAAATGATATGTATATAAGTAATCATAAAGAATAAATAATTATGTATCGCACATAAAATTATAAGAACACAAGACAATGGCGTACATATTAGTAACTATAAAATTACTATTTTGACAAAATAATTCCCCTATTAATATATGCATGTATATAATTTTACTTTCATGAACAATTATAAGTAAAATTAAATATACTATTAAATTAAAACTTTAAAATAAAAACTATATAACACATATAAGAAGTATAAAAGTAATATTTTCAAAACAAACAATTCTCAATTACTTAATTTAAAAATATTAAGTTGGATGATTTCATGTTTTGAAATGAATTACATATTCATTTTAAATCATGCAATATTGGTAAGGAATATATACATATACATATACATATATACATATACATATACATATACATATACATACATATACATATATACATATACATATATACATATACATATACATATACATATACATATACATATACATATACATATACATATACATATACATATACATATACATATACATATACATATACATATATATAATAAAAGAAACCCTTTACAAAAATTTAAATAACTTTCATTCTTAATTAGAATATTTAAAGAAGATTGAATACTTACAAAAACTTGAACTTTAGAATTAGTATACATTTACACACACACACACATTTATGTACATATATATACATAACGAGTATAAACATGGATGATTTTGAGAATAATGTATCACATGCACACCTTGGTTTCTTGAAACATGAGTATTAAAAATACTTATATCACATGAAGTATATACTCATATGTACTTACATATATTTGGTTGATAAAAATGAAATTACATACATATATATACATATATAAATCATAGATTTAAATTCTAAAACATGAACTTAAAGAAATTGAAAATCATACATAATATATATATATATATATATATATGTTTGAAAACATAAAATTATAAACAATATATATATATATGTGTGTGTGTGTGTGTGTGTGTGTGTGTACTTATATACTTGAAAAAAATGAAAATTTTGATTGATAAAATAATACTAACTTACATAAATTATAGTAAAAATAATACTTTTATAAATATAATACTAATAATTTCAATTTGAAAATAATGCATGTATGAATATATGTATTTGATAAACATGAATATATTATTTATACTTGTATATTAATATATATATGCATATACAAAAATAAACCCCCCCTTAAAATAATGGAGAATCGAGGGAGGCCTTCTGTCAATGGGTGTTTGATCCAAATGAAGTATGGGCTTCTTCCATGACTGATGGAATTCAAACCAATGGAATAAAGGAGGAGGAAGAAAAATGGAAATCTTGGTAATTATTTATTTCCTAAAAATTACAAATAAATTAACATGATAAAGACAAACATTTTATTTTTCAAATGAGTATTTATAATATAATTTATATTCTGTATAACCTTATATAAAAATGATATAGTTATTGAAATTTGAGTAAGACATATTTAATTTTTCTTTAAATAAATTAAATTAAATGTCCCAATCTCATTCAAATGGCTTCTAAAGGACACCATTTCGACCCAAGGATGATTTAGTTCGAAATAAACTCATCCAATGATATTAAGACAAGTGTTAGGGTGACTTTATAATAGTATTCTTACCCTTAATTACTCGATTTACCATTTTACTATATTAATAAAAATTACCGAAGTTACTATCCATAATGCCCAAAAATAAAATAAAGCTATTTACATAATTTGGACCAACTGATTCCAAATATAGAATCCATTTTTTCAAAATTCAAAATATAGAAGTTACAGTAATTAATTTAAAATTAATCATGTTGTCAGAAAGAGAGAATGATTTTTAAAAGTAAAAACATTATAAAAGATTGAAAAGTTTTTACATATGAATTCAATATAAAATTAATGCTAATGAAATAAATTATATTGAATGATAAAAATATATTCTATTTATACTTTAAAACCATTCAATATTATAATTTAATGATATAAATTATTTCAATGAAAAAATTTGTTTTCAATTAAAATTTAGTGTATTTTTACTATTCATCAAAACTTGAAAGTCATCAAAAAAATATTAAAAATTGACACAAAGTAAATTTTTATATCCTGCTTCCAAATAAAATGCTTATATTGTCATATTAAAATTATTAATTTTTCAAAATCTTAATTTATAAGGGGTTTTTATTTAAAAGGCGTAAAATTACCCTTTTGAAAAAATATAGGTTTTTAGGCATCAAATAGGGTTTATTCATACCCTATGACAAAAATATCTATTGTATGAATATAAAAAATATTTTATTAAGTATATAACACATATATTTCATTAATTTAATTTACTAATAGTAATTTACTTAAGTTATTAAAAAACTAAAAATATAAAATTGATTTATATTTTTCATAAATAATTGGTAGCAAATGAATTCACCATACATTTTTATAAGTTAGTTATATTTATTCCCAATAACCTAATGACTAGGTTAAAATGGTCATTTTATACTAAGGATATCTCATGGTTCTTTTAAACTCACGATTGTGTATAATGAAAGCTATTTATGAATTAAAATTATTTAGAGAAAATATTTCATAAAAAAATCTGGGTGTTACATTCTACCCTCCTTAAACTGAATTTCACACTCAAAATTCATCACATAGATACAAACAAATAAGAATATCTATCCCTCATCATATGCTTAAGTTCCCACATAGCTTCCTCAAATTGGTGGTTCTTCCACAAAACTTTAACCAAGCGATTGGTCCTGTTTCAAAGAACTTTTTCACTATGATCCAAAATCTCTATCAGTTGTTCTTCATAAGAAAGATATTGCTCCAACGGTACAACTTCTAAGTTTAGTACATGTGAAGGAATAGATATGTACTTTATCAGAAGATATACATGGAACACATCATGAACTTGAGATATATTTGGTGGAATCACCAATTGGTAAGCTACCTTCCCAACATGATCCAAAATTTTAAAAGGATCGATATACCTAGGGGTTAACTTTACCTTCTTTCCAAATATCATTAATCTATTCTAGAGAGATATTCGTAGAAACACCTTGTCACCCACTTCAAACTCTAGGTCTTTTCTTCAGTTTCCATCATAACTTTTTTGTCGAATCTGATATGATATTATGTGTTATTGAATATATCTAACCTTTTATACCATTTCATCAACAAGATCAGGTCTTAGTAGCTTTATTTCCCTAACTTCATCCCAGAAAGTTAGAGTTATGCACTTATTTACATAGAGGGCTTTATAAGGATCAATCTGAATACTGGAGTGAAAATATTGTTGTAAGAAAATTCCAAAAAGGTAGGTGTTGATCCCAACAACCTTTGAAATTCATAGAGAAAGCTCTCAACATATCTTCTAGAGTTTTAATTTCCCTCTCAGACTGACCGTCTATTTAAGGATTATAAGTAGTGTTAAAACTTAACTCTATATCTAGAGCCTGCTGAAGACTTTTCCAGAACTTCAAGGTAAACCTCAGATCCCGATCAGATATAATGGAAAGTGATATTCCATGAAATCTTACCAATTCCATTAAATATATCCTGACAAGCTGAACAAGAGATAAATCCATTCTAATAGCAAAGAAGTGTGCCAACTTTGTAAGACGATAAACTATAAAACATACAGCATCATGACCTTTAGATATTTTGGGAAGTTCGACAACAAAGTCCATAGTGATGTTTTACCATTTTTATTATGGTATGGGTAATGGTTGTAACATCCCCTTAGACTTCTGTCTCTTAACCTTAACTTGCTGACAAACCAAGAACTAAGAGACATAGTCAGAAACATCTCTTTTCATGCCATCCCACCAGAAATACTCTTTCAGGTCCCTATACATATTTATTCTTCCAGGGTGAATATATAATTAATAACTATGAGCCTCATCCAATATCTCCTTATTTAATTCTAGTATGGGAAAAATAAAAACCTGATTCCTGAACTTTATTATTCCATCACAATCAAGGTTGAATTTAGGAACATTTATCACATTATTTTTTAGCTCTATATCTTCCTTCTATGCCTCCTTAATCTTCAATTATATAGATGGTTGAACATTCACTCAATAAAGATAAGATTTATCCCCTTCCTTTAAAATTTCAAGATCCATACTTTGAAAATCCATAAATATTGGATCTTTTGTGATTCTCATCATGGATATGATAGCATGGTCCTTTCAACTCAAATCATTTTCCACTTTGTTCGCTTTCCGAGGGTGGTAATGTATTGAGTAGTCATAATATTTAATCAACTCCAACCATATTCTTTGGCACATATTCAACTCCTTTTGTGTGAAAATATACTTTAAAATTTTATAATCAATATAAATACTATACCTTTCACCATAAATATAATTCCTCTACATCTTTAATGAAAATATTACCACAACTAATTCTAAATAACGATTTGGGTAATTTTTCTCATGGATTTTCATTTTTGTGAGGCATAAGCTATCACCATATCATTTTTTATGAGAACACATCCCAACCCTGTTTTGGATACATCACTATAGATCACAAACCTTTTCCACTATGTATGAGAACAGGTTGTAACGAAACAATGTTTTTAAATGAAAATTCCCTTCTTATATTTATGTCATAAAATAACATGAAAACAAAACATAATGAACTACTAAGTGATAAGTTACCTTTAAACATAAGTTTGTCACTTCTGTGTTTGGAATTTTAAAAATCCGACATACACGGTTGTGCTCAAGATGATTTTTGGAGTCTAATGAAACAAAAATAATTTTTAGTGAATAGTAACGTACCCTTAGGAATAGTAACATACCCTTATGAATATTAATATGACCCTTATTAATATTAAATCATCCAAAATAAGAGTAACCTTACCCATGAATAATTAAATAAAATTTAAACATCTTAGAAAGTGACAATTTGACCTTAGTAAATGTTTTGGAATTTTGTAAGTCATAAATAATTAATTATAACTAATTAATTAATTTAAAGGAAAATTTATTTTATTAAAATGTATTAATTATTTATCAAATCAATGTCTTATATTTTTTAGATAATTTTATAAGACCCTATGTAATTTTTGAAAGCACTATAAAATCAGTTTTAATCTTAAAAACTGTTTTTTAAGTAAATTATGATTTTTATTAAATATTAAATTAATAATATTTAGAAATTTATTTTTGAAAAATGGAATCCATTTTTATATTCTACATGTCGAAAAATGGTTGGGGTAAATTTTTGGGATTTTTCTGAGATACTTGAATTTTTGATGAATAGTGAAACACCGTAATTTACAAAAATAAGCTAAATAAGATAATTATAGAGTCATGTGTGATGTTCTTCTGATGTAAACCCACTTGGTTCGGGATCAAATTATAAAATTACTATTATTGTTCATTCAATACACACTATTCCTTATCTTAGGGAAAATTAATAAACTAATGAATTTTATATTAAGGAAACCCTTCTCCCCTCCACTATAAAAGCCACCCTTCACACCCTCATTTCCTCACACCTCTCAAGCTCCAATCCTTCTCTAAACTTTGACCAAAAACCTTCCCTATCCCCTCACCCACGTCCAATAGATGGTGGTCTCATAAAAAGACCAAGCTTAGGCCCTTAAGGAGGTTCTCAAGAGAAAGATTCAAGAGGTAATTTCTCTCCCTCTTCTCCTTTAATTTCCTTTCAAGTTCAAGTTCATTTCTTGATATCTCCCCACCTATATTCATCCAAAAGGTATTTTAACTACAGTATTATACATATAATATAATTTTATGATTCTAATGGGATATTATATCATCCAACCCCCTTTCCCTCTTCCTTTTATTTTATTAAAGAGAACATTGTTCGTGAGGTGTTAATTTATCACCTTCAAGAACGACATGCTTTCTTATTCCATTTATACCTTCATATCTAGTCATGAAACCATTTTTATGGTTTAACCATAATTTTTTATATGTATTTAAAGTTCTGGAACTTACTTATGAACATATTACTAAGTGATAAATTAAAACAACTTCATTGTGATTGAAAAACCGCCAAAATTAACCCAAACAATCTTCATTTAATTCTTATCTAATGATTCATCCACATGGATCTAATATAATTCATTATAAGATAATTAAAACTCCTTTAATATCAGTAATGAAATGTAATATAATTTCTGGATGTTTACCCATGTTCTACCCGAACTTCAATTTATGAATACAAGTGAACCACCCAAGAAAAACCATAAAAAAGAACATCCCCGAACAATGCTTTTAAACTCTATAAGTCATCCAAAGGAACATAAAATGAAATAATGAAACTATAATGAACCATATTAATGTATAAAAGGTTCTTTAATTTCTAATTAATGAATATAATGTCATTATACAGGACATTAAAGAGAAGGAAGCATTCAGATACAAGGTAAGGGGAAATTATCGAACCCAACTTTCATCCTTCAGGTTCTCCCTCTTTCACTCCTTAAAAATATTTTGTTCATATTTGTCTTTCCTTTTATGGGATATACATGTTTTTCACTAGTATTTATGAAAAACCAAATGTTTTCCAAAAGAACTCTTCTTTTAATAACTCACCTTTTACTTCTCATTCAAAGTTGATGGTTCTTGTATCAAGTATATTATTACCCCTTTGTTTTGGGAACCCAATGTTTATGAATGTGTTATTATGAGATGAAAATCATTCCTTTACATGTATTAGTTATGTTAATTATTGATATATGTTCTATTTGGCATGCATGTTAATGATAATGTTATGATGTGATGGGTGCACCTGGAATTATACAGCGCTCCAATGCATTGGGTAAAGTGATGAATCTCATGAGTAAATTTGAACTGATGTGTGAACAAGATGCCAGCTTTGTTCACAAGTATGTGCGGTAGTTAACCACTAAGACATGATGTTTCATTTTTATGCATTGCCACATTTCAAGTCTTTTATTTATGCTCCTCTCATGTTCATGATCTTTTGCCTATGTCATGATTTTGCTCACCCCATGCTATATTATTCTTATCTATCCTCTTACTGGGCTTTTAGCTCACCCATTTTGATGTATATCCTCTGGTGGCTACATGTACTAAGGATAGGACAAGTTCCAATAATAATCTAGAGAAGAAGAAATTAAATAAATGTTTAAGATGTATGTTGTAATTGTTTTGTATGGTCCTAGTTTTCCCAAGACACTAAACCTTTGGATCCTCTATGTGTAATACTATTATGTTGTTTATTTTTAAAATGATGTAATAGTAATGTAAAAAAAGGCCGGGTTTCTATAGTTGGTATCAGAGGCAAGGTTTAGTTAATTTGGGAATTAGGATTAGTAAACCCTAGAGAAAACCTCTAGTATGAGATTAAGTACAAATATGCATACAAGAGTATTTACATAGGGATCCCATATGTTATGATTTTAGTATAAATTTTTGAAATGAATAATTTATGTATTCATTAATTGTTTACTTATGTTTTGTTCTAACCTTTTCTAGTTTAGAAACTGGTGGGAACTAGGAGAAATCAGGCCAACAAATGTTACGAGGGCCAATGCAACGATTGCCCGAATGACATTCCCAATGATTTGGGAGGTGGAGTTCAAAAATTCATGGCGATTATTACCCAATTATCTCAGGTTATTAACAATAACCATAATAATGGGGAACATCCACCTTCACCAAAGAGGGAGAAACTGGATATCGAATGTTTTATGTGGTAACGACCACCGACGTTTAGTGGATCTTCTGATCCACTAGTTGCGGAACAGTGGGTCAACTCCATGGAGAAGATCTTTTATGTTCTTCACTATTCTGAGATGGAGAAGGTGACACTAGATGTTTATCATCTAGATGGAGAAGTTGATCAATGGTGGTATTTGATTAAGAACACCAAGCCAAGGGAGGAAATTGAAGAGATGAAATGAAAAGACTTTAAGATAACATTTCTTAATAAGTACTTCCCATGAACTCTTCACACGAGGATAGAGAGAGAATTTATAGACATCAAGCAAAAAGAAGTAGAATCTGTCACAACCTATGAAGTGAATTTCACAAGTCTTGTAAGGTATGCTTCGGGTTTTGTTATCAACAATGATAATAAAATTGATAGATTCTTTAGTGGATTAAAACCACTCCTTCGAAAGGCTCTTGTAATTCGAGACTTTGGGAGTTATGAAGAAGTTGTTTGGTGTGATCTCAAAGTGGAGATGAAGTTTGGAGAATGGTCCCATGGCTATAGTGATAAGAAAATAAAGATGGAGTTTCAAGCTGGTGGATCTAATGAAAAAGACGGGAATAAAAATCAATGACCCACATGCCAAAAATGTGGGAAGTTGCACCATGGGAACTGCCTCAAAGGGATGGGGAAATGCTTCAAGTGTGAGAAAGAAGGACTCTATTCTCAAGAGTGTCAAAAAGACACGAAAAGGAAGGAGAATGTAGCCGATGAAATGAGAGAACCACTCAGGGTTCAATGCTACAACTGTAGGGAGCTAGGGTACTATGCAAACCAGTGCACTAAACCTCGATCTCTCGAGGGTAATTAGTGTCAGCAACCACCAAATCCAAAGGAACAAGGGAAGGCTTATGCCATCACTACTGCAGAGGTGGAGCATGATAATGAAGTCGTACAAGTTACACTTCCTATTCACTCAAGAATGGAAAAAGTCTTATTTGATTCTGGTTCTATGCATTCCTTTATATCTTGCAAGTTTTCTAGAACTATAGAATCGAAGCCCCGAAACCTTGAAGTAGAGATATTTGTAAAAACATCGAGTGGTGCAATCATTGAAACCCAAGTGTTTGACTCTTCTCCCATTGGAGTATGTGGGAAGATTCTTCCAGAAAATCTCGTAATACTTCCCTTGGTGGAATTTGACGCTATAATGGGAATGGATTGACTCTCATTATATAGAGCACATATCAACTGTCGGAAAAAGGAAATATCTTTTCATATTCCAAACCATCCCATGCTCCTCTACAAATGCAAGGAAGATCATGAATCTCCTTTTAAAAATCCTTCAATGGTGTGGGTGTTGATTCCCTATGAAGAAGCATACCTCACCCAAATAGTTGAGTCGAAGGAAAGTTCCAACCTTGAAGAAATTCCCATCGTGAGGAAATACGGTGATGTGTTTCCCGAAGAGTTACCCAGAATTCCCCCGAATCGTGAGGTAGACTTCTCAATTGAACTCATACCCGAAGCTACTCCTATCTAGAAGTTTCCCTATAGGATGGATCCTATCGAACTGGAGGAGTTAAATAAGTAGCTACAAGAGCATCTGGAAAAAGGGTACATACACCCTAGTGCATCACCTTGGGGTGCACCAGTGCTCTTTGTGAAGAAGAAGGATGGAACAATGCGGCTGTGTATAGATTATCGAGAACTCAACAAGATCACCATAAAGAACAAGTATCCTCTCCCAAGGATTGATGACTTGTTCGATCAGTTAAGAGGAGATCAATACTTCTCAAAGGTGGATCTTCATTCTGGATATCATCAGTTAAAGGTGAAGAAGGAAGATATTCAGAAGACTGACTTTTGTACAAGGTATGGGCACTATGAGTTTTTGGTGATTCCCTTCGGACTTACTAATTCCCCTACAATATTCATGGATTTGATGAATAGAGTCTTTAGACATTACCTCAAAAAATTTGTGGTAGTGTTTATCGATGATATTCTAATCTACTCCAAGAGCAAGGAGGAATATAAATAAAATCTAAGACTTATGTTGGCGACATTAAGAAAGGAGAAGTTGTACGCCAAGTTCAGAAAGTGTGACTTTTGGATGAAGAAATTCACGTTCTTGGGGAATGTGATCACAAGTGAAGGAATTTTTATGGATCCTTCAAAGACAAAGGCGATTGAGGAATGGACCAGGCCCTCTAGTGTCACAGAAATCCGTAGTTTTCTTGGATTAGCTGGGTACTACCGACATTTTGTGAGAAACTTCTCACGATTGTCAAGACCGCTAACTAAGTTAACAAGGAAAGGGGTAAAGTATGTCTGGACAGAAGAATGTTGGGGAAGATTCAAGGAGCTAAAGAGAAGGCTGATCACTGCACCTGTAATCACACTACTGAAAAGTGGAGAAAGTTTTGTGATATATAGTTATGCTTCAAAGAATGGCTTGGGTTGTGTACTCATGCAAAATGACAATGTGATAGCCTATGCCTCACGGCAGTTGAAGATCCATGAGCAGAACTACCCGACACATGATCTAGAGCTGGCAGCTGTGATTTTTGCCTTGAAAATCTGGCGGCACTACCTTTATGGTGAGAAGTGTGACATATACACTGACCACAAGAGCCTAAAGTATATATTCACACAAAAAGATCTCAACATGAATCAAAGGAGATGGTTAGATCTAATCAAGGATTACGATTGCTCTATTCACTACCATCCTGGAAAGGTGAACAAGGTAGTTGATGCTCTAAGCAGAAAAGAACCTGCAACTCTATCCATGCTGTGGATTGAGAAAGACCCTATCTTCTTGGATATGCAAAGAATGGATTTGGAAATCATAAGGGCAGAGGATATATCCTACCTTGAACAAATGACTGCGTAACCATCCATCCAAGAGAATATTAAGGATACACAAAGGGATGATGTGGAGATACAAAAGAGGGTGAATGCAGTAAAGGAGGGTAAGCTGCAAGAGTTCCATATCGATGATGATGGTGTGATTCAGTTTGGAATGCATCTTTGTATGCCTTCATCACCCGGGATAAAGAAGGAGCTACTGAACAATGAACATAGCTCAACATTCTCTATCCATCTTGGGAGTACCAAAATGTACCGTGATCTATAAGAACACTTTTGGTGGGATAACATGAAGAAAGAGATTTTGAAATATATATCAAGGTGCTTGGTATGTCAGCAAGTTAAAGCTGAGCGAAAAAAGTGCAAGGGTATGATGCAGCCATTGCCTATACCCATGTGGAAATGGGAAAATGTTACTATGGAAATTGTCATGAGTCTCCTGAAGACTTCAAAGGGAAATAATGTGATATGGGTTGTGGTTGACCAACTCACCAAGACTTCCCATTTTATCGTTATTTGGGAAGACCTCTCTCTTGAACAAATTTAAAAGATATATGTGAAGGAAGTGGTGAGACTGCATGGTGTTCCACTCTCAATTGTCTTTGACCGTGATCCAAGGTTCACATCTAAGTTCTGGAGGAGCCTTCAACATGCTTTGAGTACTGAATTAAATTTCAGCACGACCTATCACCCCCAAACTGATGGCCAGTCTGAAAGGACTATTCAGATGCTTGAAGATATGCTAAGAGACTCCTCTCTTGAATTCAAAGGTGGTTGGGATCAGCATCTCCCATTGGTTGAGTTCTCATACAACAATAGCTTCCACTCGAGTATTCAGATGACTCCATATGAAGCTCTGTATGGAAAGCGATGTAGAACTCCAACCTGTTGGGATGAAGTTGGAGAAAGGAAGCTACTTGGACCTAATATTGTTCAAGAGATGACAGAGATTGTTCAAGTCATCCAGAAACACATCAAAGCTGCTCAAAGTTGGAAAAAGAGCTATGCTAACAATCGTCGAAGGGACTTCGAGTTTGAAGTTGGATATAAAGTCTTCCTTCGAATATCTCCATGGAAGAGAGTCATGTGATTTGGGAAGAAAGGGAAGCTAAGCCCAAGTTATATTGGCCCCTTTGAGATCCTTGACCGTATAGGAGCCGTGACCTATCGTCTTTCACTTCCACCAAATATGGATCAAGTTCATGATGTGTTTCATGTATCACTACTAAGGAAGTACATACCAGACCCCTCACATGTACTAAACTTAGAGGTGGTGCAGCTGGAAGATGATCTCTCCTATGAGAAGCATCCAGTAAAGATTTTAGATCGGAGAGATAAAGTTCTATGCAACAAGACAACCCATCTTTTCAAAGTGTTGTGGAGGAACCATAAGTTTGAGGAAGCAACTTGAGAACCATAAGAGGCAATGAAGAAGAAGTACCCCCACCTGTTTGTGTAAAGTGAAATTTCAGGGGCAAAATTTCTTAAGGGGGGAAGAATGTAACGACCCAATGTTTTTCAATGGAAATTCCCTTCTTATATTTATTTCATAAAATAAAATGAAAAAACAACATAATGAAATACTAAGTTATAAGTGACCTTTAAACATAATTTTTTCACTTCTGTGTTTGGAATTTTAAAAATCAGACATACACGGTTGTGCTCAAGATGATTTTTGGAGTCTAATGAAACAAAAATAATTTTCGGTGAATAGTAACATGCCCTTAGGAATAGTAAAATACCCTTATGAATATTAATATTACCCTTATGAATAGTTCATCATCCAACATAAGAGTAACCTTACCCATGAATAATTAAATAAAATTTAGACATCTTAGAAAGTGACAATTTGACCTTAGTAAACGTTTTGGAATTTTGTAAGTCATAAATAATTAATTATAACTAATTAATTAATTTAAAAGAAAATGTATTTTATTTAAATGTATTAATTATTTATCAAATCAATGTCTTATAGTTTTTAGATAATTTTATAATACCCTACGTAATTTTTGAAAGCACTATAGAATCAGTTTTAATCTTAAAAACTGTTTTTAAGTAAATTATGATTTTTATTAAATATTAAATTAATAATATTTAAAAATTATTTTTGAAAAATGGAATTCATTTTTTTATTATACAAGTCGAAAAATTTTTGGGGTAAATTTTTGGGATTTTTCTGAGATACTTGAATTTTTGATGAATAGTGAAATACCGTAATTTACAAAAATAAGCTAAATAAGCTAATTATAGAGTCATGTGTGATGTTATGATGAGGTAAGCCCACTTGGTTCGGGATCACATGATAAAATTACTATTCTTGGTCATTCAAGACTCACTATTCCTTGTCTTAGGGGAAATTAATAAACTAATGAATTTTATATTAAGGAAACCCCTCTCCCCTCCACTATAAAAGCCACCCTTCACACCCTCATTTCCTCACACCTCTCAAGCTCCAATAATTATCTAAACTTTTCCCAAACACATTCCCTAGCCCCTACCACACGTCCAATATCTTCTGGTCTCATCAAAAGACCAAGCTTAAGCCCTTAAGGAGGTTCTCAAGAGAAGGATTCAAGAGGTAATTTCTCTCCCTCTTCTCCTTTAATTTCCTTTCAAGTTCAAGTTCATTTCTTGATCTCTCCCCACATATATTCATCCAAAAGGTATTATAACTACATTATTATAAATATAATATAATTTTATGATTCTAATGGGATATTATATCATCCAACCCCCTTTCCCTCTTCCTTTTATTTTATTAAAGAGAACATTGTTCGCGAGGTGTTAATTTATCACCTTCAAGAATGACATGCTTTCTTCTTCCATTTCTACATTCATATCTGGTCATGAAACCATTTTTATGGTTGAAAAAGAATATTTTATATGTATTTAAAGTTCTGGAACTGACTTATTAACATATTACTAAGTGATAAATTAAAACAACTTCATTATGATCGAAAAATCGCCCAAATTAACCCAAACAATCTTTATTTAATTATTATCTAAGGATTCATCCACATAGATCTAATATAATTCATTATAAGATCATTCAAAATCCTGTAATATAATTAATGACATGTAATATCATTTTTGGATATTTACCCATGTTCTACCTGAACTTCAATTTATGAATACAAGTTAACCACCCAAGAAAAACCATAAAAACGAACATCCCCGAAAAATGTTTTTAAACTCTATAAGTCATCCAAAGGAACATAAAATGACATAATGAAACCATAATGAACCCTATTAATGTATAAAAGGTTATGGAATTTCTAATTAATGAATATAATGTCATTATACAGGACATTAAAGAGAAGGAATCATTCAGATACAAGGTAAGGGGAAATTCTCGAACCCAACTTTCATCCTTCGGGTTCTCCCTCTTTCACTCCTTAAAAATATTTTGTTCATATTTGTATTTCCTTTTATGGGATATAAATGTTTGTCACTGGTATTTATAATAAACCAAATGTTTTCCAAAAGAACTCTTCTTTTAAGAACTCACCTTTTACTTCTCATTCAAAGTTGATGGTTCTTGTATCAAGTATGTTATTCCCCCTTTGTTTTGGGAACCCAATGTTTATAGACGTGTTCTTATGAGATGAAACTAATTAATTTCCATGGTTTAGTTATGTTCATTATTGATATATGTTCTATGTGTAATTCATGTTAATGATAATTTTATGATGTGACGGATGCACCCAGAATTATATAGCGCAATATGAATGTTTCAAAGTGAGGGGTGCGCCCGAAATTATACAGCGCTCCAATGCATTGGGTAAAGTGATGAATCACATGAGTAAATTTGAACTGATATGTGAACAATATTCTATCTTGGTTCACAACTATGTGTGGTAGTTAACCACTAAGACATGATGTTTCATTTTTATGCATTTCCACATTTCAAGTCTTTTATTTATGCTCCTCTCATGTTCATGATCTTTTGCCTATGTCATGATTATTCTCACCCCATGCTATATTATTCTTATATATCCTCTTAATGGGCTTTTAGCTCACCCCTTTTTATGTATATCCTCAGGTGGCTACATGTACTAAGGAGAGGACAAGTGCCAATAAGAAGCTAGAGAAGAAGAAATTAAATAAATGTTTAAGCTTGATGTTGTAATTGTTTTTTATGGTCCTAGTTTTCCCAAGACACTAAACCTTTGGATCCTCTATGTGTAATACTATTATGATTTTTATCTTTGAAATGATGTAATAGTAATTTAAGAAAAGTTAGGGTTGCTATACAGGTGAATTGGCTAACCTTCTTTTGAGCACTTTGAAATTCTCTTCAAATTCCTCCGTCCACTTGAACTTAATTCCTTTTTGAGTCAACTTGGTGAGTGGATTAGATTATCATGAAAAATATTTCACAAAACATCAATAATATCCAGTTAAACCAAGAAAAATTTGGATCTTAGTTACCATTGTTGGTCTCATCCAACTTTTAATAACTTCGGTTTTTATTGGATCCATAGATATCCCCTCTTTTGAGATTATGTGACCCAAAAATGAAACTTTCTAAATCCAAAATTCACACTTGGTAATTTTTTCATAAAGATTATCCATTATTAGGGTCTTCAGTACAAATATTAAGTGATCTTCATGTTCTTACTTGGTCTTCGAATAGAAAATAATATCATCTATAAATAATACCACAAACTGATCAAGATAGTCTCAAAAGAATCTATTCATTAGACCCATAAACATAGCAGGGGCATTAGTAAGACCAAAAGAAATCACTATGAATTCATAATTTTTATACCTTATATGGAATTCTGTATTTAGTATATCCTCCTTATTGACCCTTAATTAGTGATATCTTGAATGAAGATCAACATTGGAAAAGTATCGAGTTTTGTGTATTTGGTCAAATAAGTCATCAATGCGAGGAATAAGATATTTGTTCTTGATAGTGATCATGTTAAGTTATAGATTATCAATAGAGAGTCTCATTGATCCATATTTATTCTTAACAAATAGAATAGGTTCACCCCAAGGTGACGCACTAGGGTGCATGAATCCCTTGTCAATATTCTCTTAGAGTTGCTTCTTTAATTCCTGCAACTCAATTGGGTCCATTCTATAAGGTGCCATTGAAATAGGAATAGAGTTCTATTGAAAAATCAACTTCACGATTTGGTGGAAGACCTGGTAATTCTTCCAGAAAGACATCAACAAACTCTCATACAATGGTTTTATTATTAATTTTGAGTTTCTCCACAACCATTTGAGATATATAACCTTTATTTATAGGGATCAAGACCCATAATATGGAATAAATTTCTACTAGAAAGTTATATTCATACTTACATCGATAGATGATCATAAATTGATCTATAATATGAAATGTGACTTCACTTCCTTAGAAATTGATATGAACTCCATATAAATAAATCCAATACATGCTAAGAATCACATAAAATTCCACTATAGGAAGGATCATAATACTTTCAGGAATAAATTTTCCACAAACTTCAACCGAAGAAGAATTATAAACTTTTGATGCGACTGTTGTTCCATTAAGAGTTGTCACAACTAACTCATCATATAATTTTTGAGGTAATACGATGATACCCTTAGAAAATTCTTCATAAATAAAAGAGTGGGTGGATCCAGAATCAAATAAAACATTTAATACTTTAGAGTGGATGGTAAGTGTACCTTTCACCACTTCATTATCATACTTCACATCACTGATAGTGAACATATGTGACTTTCCTTTGTCTTAGCCTTAAGAGTTTGCTGACACTGATCATCTGGATTAGGGCATTGACTGGAATAATTCCCCATTTCTTTGCACTTATAACATTGAAGTGTAGGAGGTGAATTAAGCGTATCCTTTTCTCTATTCACATCATTAGACATATTTTTTTTCCATTACTTCAACATTCAACTTCTTGATAACCTTTTTTTTCCAAACTTAAAACATTTAATAGTCCATTTAAGAAAATTTTCTCCATGTTTATTGTCATAATTTTAACATAAGGGAAAACTCATATTCTTTTTAGTGTTGTATTTATATTTTCCCTTGAATTCCATTTTTCTCTTCTTATAAAACCCATAGGACTGATGGATTACTCCAATCTGCATCTCAACCTTGGGAGCACATCAAATGATTTCTTCATATTTATTGAAGTCCCTTATGGCTAATTCCCTCAAGAGAATTTTTTAAGCCACTAAAGAATCAATCAATTTTACTCCTAGGTTGGATAATAATTCCAAAATTATACCTTGAAAGTATTATAATTTTTTTTAGGTACCAAAATATTCATCATCCTTTTTATTAAGTTCAAGGAACTCATTATCCATCTTTATTCAAAGAATACGAGGAAAGTACTTATTGAAAAATAAGTTCTTGAACTCGTCCCATTGCATGGATTCAATTTAATCTCTTTACCTTGTATTATTGATAAGGTTCCACCATTGATCTACTTCAACTTACAAATGATAGATTGCTAAGATGACTATTGGTCGGAGTATATTACTCAAGAGGGGGGGGGGGTGAATTGAGTATCTATAAAAATTTCTGTTAAAAGTTCACTTAAAAAGATTCCCTAATAAAAATTAATACATGCCAGTTAATCAAGGTAATATGGTTATAATAGTTTGACTATTCAAATAACTTCTCAGAATATTGATTAATTCTTAGTAATATCAAAGTGAGTTATTGATACAACTTTTTAATCTACTATAATAGGGAAAAACATTTATAACTTCTATCCAAGACTAACTATCAAATTAAAATCTAGTTTTCTAAAAGATAAAGCAGAGAAAAACCAAATTAAAAGACACAATAAGTAAAACAAGTGGTTCAGTCTCAAGACGAGACTTAATCCACTCCACTTGGTGATCACCTAACACCAAGCATTTTATATATATAAGAGATATATCCACACCCTAAATCGAGGTAAAAAATAGTACACAGACTATCGAGGTCACACAACCTCTATCACAGTTCTATATGGGAAAAATGAACAACCAGGTCACACATGACCACTTCCATAGTTATGCGTAGGTGAAGCAAAGAGTAAAGCAATATTGGAGGGAGGATATCTTGTATCCTCCAGTTTAATGCAGGATATAGTGTGTGTTTTAATATAGATACACACACTACTCTAAAAGTAATAAATGAAGTACACAACAGAGAAAATATGATGATAAGGGGTTAGAAGTGATCTGAGTGTTATTCTATGCAGCTCTGGACTTGTTGGATGTCGAAGATGTGATTTATGAGTTATCTTGTGAAAACAAAGTATCACAAGTATGATGCTATGGTTTCCAGTTCGATGAAGTGAGCTATGTAGCTTGTGTTCTTCTACGAGTTGGTACTGAGAAGATGTTTGAGGCTCTAATATACGGTAGTTCAGCCTTCAAGGATCAAGAGTGATTTGTGTGTTCTTTAATAGTATATTTTTACATGCATGAGTTCACTTTTCAAATGCTCTCTTCTACTTTTTCTTGAGCCACACTTATCTTCCTTTTAATTAAGGGTGCACATGTTGGATCTGATAGGATGCAAGTATTCTGCACCTCGTACCTCATACTGTCAGGTGACATGTCTACAAAGAAACATTAATAATGTTAGTTCCATTAAATAACTTGAATATGAATGTTAGAAATTAAATTGAAAATGAAAAAATATATTAAAGAATGGTGTCATAGTTTGCCTTAAAACAGTGTCACTTGGAAACATTGTCTTCTCCTTTGTCTTTGATCAGTGATATAGTCACGGTGCCACAGCTGCATTGACATCTGGAACCAGTAGCACAAATGCAGTGTTAGGATCATGATGTCTCTGGTAGTGGTATCTAGTACTTTGTTAAAACTTTGAACGGTGTTTAAGTCATGGTATCAGGGTTACGGTGTTTGGGTCACAAAGTTCATCATTACAGTGTTAGGGTCATGGTATCAACATTACAGTGTCAGGGTCACTATATCAGGGTTACGGTGTCAGCATTATGGTGTCAGGGTCATGGTATCAGGGTTACGGTGTCAACAATATGGTGTCAGGGACTTTGCCAAAATCTGGAACTGGAAGCATACTTACTGTCTCACAGACTTAGCTAAAAATCTATAAACAATCTTAAGCAGTAATATTCACAGAATATATTAAACTTAGTTATTGGTATAATAAAACATAATAGAACAAGAGTAAGCATAATTTCTGAGATTCCAAATTAGAACTAGTAAGCATGGAATCATAAAGAGACCAATAAACTCCAAACATGATTTAAACATGATTAGTATAATTTTCATGATTGGCATGATTTTTGAGCATTAAAACATGATCAAATAGGATGAGTACAACAACCCCTCCTTTTTGATGATCACAAATCATGGCATGTATGAACTATCTAAAAAGTGAATAAAGACTTTCTAATTTCTTCCCTTTTTTTATTATCAAAAAGAAAATAAGAAGCACAAAATAAGAAATGAATAAGTGTAAGGCTAAACTTAAACATCAATAAGGCACATTCAATTGAAAAATAAAATAGAAAAAAATACTGAAATTGGACAAAATAGAGAACATTCCTATCAAATAGAGACACTTAAATTCTCTTCAGAGGCAGTAGATTTCTCTTTTCCCTTGGAATAATCAGCAGGAGGATCCACAAGAGAAGAAGTGGAGGTGGTAGCTGAGAGTGATCCAATGGTGAGAGAAGGAAGAGGCACACCTTCAAAAAAAAAAGAAGGTGAAAGAGTGGGTTTTTTTCGAAGAATGAGGCAAGGATTTCTCAAGAATGAAAATCATGATCTGGATCAGATCCTGATAGACAGACATGGTAGCAGGAGCAAAGGTAGATTTTGAAGAAGAGGTTGAACCAGGCCTCAAGGGATCAGCTATAGAAGCCACTATAGCAGTGCTTTGCATGTGGAGATAGGGCTTCATCAAGTTGATAAAATCAATGATGACTTCACCTCCATATTTAATATCCATTTCAAAATCATCTTTATTATCAATAAACTTCTCTAAGGTAGGTGTGAACTCTTTCATTTTCTGCACTTGGTCCTTAAACTCTTGAATCACAGGAGGCATTTTCAAATTCTCTATAAGATACTTTAAATGAATTGTCAATTCATGATTTGTAAAAATCATTTTGAAGTATAAATACACCTTCTTTTTAATCTCATCATAGGACGTAGAATCTTCCTTAGAGTACATTTAAACCATGTTATGGACAATTTTACTGTTTTGAACAATTTTAGAGAGGATTTCCTGAATAGAGGGAATTTTCAAGGATTTAAGCTCTTCTTGAATAACATTTCTTAGAACATAAATTTTTTACAACTAAGATGATTGATCTAGTTTAGATGAGGAGGAAGGAGCCGATATGGATGCAGATGGTGCAAGAAGACTCATAAAAATAGTTTCAACAGAGTCCTTGAAAATATCAGGCAACACATCAATAGAGGATGCCAATTTTCAAACTTCTTCTACCAACTTGTCATTTTTTGCAATTATTTTCTCAACAATAGAGATTATATTTGGTCGGATCAGTGCTGCAGCCTTTTTAGCTATCTTGTCAGCATCTTATGTACTGAAATGAGCAATAGGGGGTTCATCAGTTTCAAACTCTTTCTTCAGTTTCTCCACCAAAGAATTTAAATATTTCACTTCTTCACTTAATTGATGATTTTAAATTTTTACTTCTTGAATTTCATTCAACATTTGAGGTTGGGTTTTCTATATAAGTTTTTCCAAAATCATACTATCATCCTATTCACTTATACTAGTTACATGAAGATTTTGAGATTTTAAAAGTGTCTCAAAGCTAGCCATCATATTTTCACCAAACACCTTTAAGTCCTAATGGATTACAAAGCTTGGATATTCTTGTGAAATATATGGTTCAGAAACCACAATAGATTCAGGATCCTTATAAGGTATCACTCCTAGTAGAGAAAAATATTTCAATTAAAAATCTATTATAAGATCGATTCTTCTCATTAAATCCACTTGAGAGTATGAGACATCAAAAAAACTGGGGAATTTATACACATTTTCCATAGGACTTGTCTCAACAGAACTTTGAGCTTGAGTAGTTTCTAGAATGGTATTTTTCTCCCCCTAGATTTGTGCATCATCTCTAAGAGTGAGAGACTCAGTCTCTTGCTCTATTTTTAGACTTTCATGAATGTCAGGCTCACCCATCTCTATTATAGCTTTCCGAAAGGCTTGGTCCATTCTTTATTCAGCTGATAGGATTAATTCTGGATCAACTTGTTCTTTAGATATTTACACAACTACATGACCTTTCTCAACAACAGGTTCTTTTATATGTTCCTAAGGAAAATCTTTCTCTTTTGGACCAACAAAACGTCCTTCTTTATTAACAAATGCTTTATCAATTATCTGTTCACAAACTTGTTGTTCATCAACTTGTTTTTCAATAATCCACTGTCCCCTTCTTCTAAGGCAGTTCTGTTCACAAATGAAACTTCTACATCCTCTGCTTCTTGACTTGAGTACTCCACAAACTCATTAGATTCTAGGCCTGGGTCACAATTTTCCTTAGGTCTTGAGGGATTTTCAATGGGATTGAACTTTTCATACATCCTTTCATTGTCTTCCACCCAAGAATATTTCCAAGAATTCAAATTGATTTTCATTATTCTGACTGTATCTTTAGAGATACATAACTCATAGTCCTTAATGAATTCATCATTTGTCCCAACTACTCCTTTGGAAACCATCATAGTAGAAATAGATATTTCATAAAACATTGAGGTTTATTTTGAATTAATCTTTATCAAATCACTAATGTGAAAAATTATGTACTTACATAAGTTAATTTTATGGCCATTATTCATGAGATGTATTAGAAAAAAATCTTGATGCTTCAGGGTTGAAAAATCTCCCTTCCAAGGGCATATAAGATTCTGAATGAATTTAAATAGTATCCTTGTTCCTCCATCTAGATCTACTGAAATTGGCCTTCTTATCTTCCTATTACCAGTTAGACTTCCCAAAGATTATTCCAAGATAAAAATATAACTATTAGAAGTAGGTCCTTACTGACGATCCTAACATATTTCTTCATGTGGTATTCTAAGATAGGCATCCCACAACCTGGATGAAAAAGTGCACCCTTGTTACTTTATCCAAGTTCTCACAACCAACTTATCTTCTGACCTAGTGGATAACTAAAGATACTGATAAAATTGGGAGACAAGATTAGGATAGATTGGTTTCTTTTCCTTAGTAAACCAATTCAACCAGCCTTATTTAGTCATAACTTTTAAAAGTAGAAAATTTCTTGATAGTAGCCACTTCAGACATACTTCCTTTTCAGGCATGACTATTCTATTAATAAGACCAGGATTTAGCGGTCCTTTAGGTGCTATTCGTGGAACCATTCTTGCTTTCTTGTGAGACCTTTGATTCTCAGGAGTTGACGAAGTGGTTTGCTTCATTATAGGCATAAAATGTCATGTTTGAGAAGGAGAAAGAGTTGAAGGAGAGAAGAATATTTGGAAGGCAAGGGCTTCAGTTTTGAGAGAGGAAAGCTCGAGTGAAGAGAGAGGTGAAAAGTATCGGGTTTTTTATTATTTTGGGAGTCCAAACATCATAAAAAAAAGAACAATAAAGTAAAAAATTGGATACAGTGATACGAGAAATAAATAAATAATAAAAACATATAGGTCTTTATTGTGAGACTGGAATAGGTCACTGTAACGTCCCGGTTCCGGAATCCACCCAAAGGCGCCTCGTAACCGGTTGGTCACATGGCCTCAAGCGCATTTCCCCAAATGCCAGAGTCTTCCGACTAGCAGGGAGGGCCTTGAGTGTGATAGTGGGGAAACCATGCCCTCATTGGCAGAGTACACAGCGGAAATAAATAAACATGCAATAGAGGAAGCAGTAATAACCAACAATATAAACAGCAGAAGACTAAATCAACAAACTGGATCACATATGTATATATGAAATGATGCATGATACATATCTAGGAAAGCATGCAAACAAGTCACAATGCTGGAAAACAACACAGTACCAAAACAAGTACAAAAGAAAGAAAAACAACTCCTCAGAATCGCAAGCCAAAGCTTGTTCCCATGCTCTCCTTCTCCAAGCAATCAAGTACCAGAAGTTGAAGGGCGCATGCCCTTGTCTATACCTGCAACAACATAGTCTACTTAGACCCAAAAGCATGTCCCAAACAGGGTGTGAGATAAAATCTTAGTAGGAAACCACCCGAAGATCTGTGCCTAACAGTCAGTGAGTATATGGAAGGTAATAGTACAGTAAGCAGCAAATAGTATCAGTAAAAAATAGGTAATAAATAGTAAGCAGTAATAGGGTGACGTACAACAGTAGTCAAACCATAGCACAACAAGCAGCATAGAAGCAAACAACTAACCACAAAAAGAAACCCCCTGGGAAGTACTCGCAGCCATCCCCTCTGGTCCTATCCAAGAAGTACCACAACCCTCTGGGCAGTGCACTTAGCCTAACCCCTCTAGTTTGGTCATACGAATTTATGAGACTCTCTGGGGAAGCTCACTCGGTCAATTCCCCTTATAGTCTAGGGTAGCCAGAGACTCTCTGAGGAAGATCACACAGTCTAACCCTCTTAGCCCCATGGTATAGAGACTGTATGAGGAATCTATCTTGGTCAATTCCTCCTATAGCCTCAGGTATACCATAGAATCTCTAAGGAAGCTCACTTGGTCAATTCCTCCTCTAGCCTGGGGAAGGTTCTTAAAGAGAAAACAAACAAGGTAAGACTCTCTAAGGAAGCTCACTCGGTCTACCCTCCTGTAGTCTATAATATCTGAAGGCACTTTTGGAAGCTCGCTCGGTCTATCCCCTATGGCCTATAATGTCTAAGACTCACTGAGAAAGCTCACTAGGTCTAACCTCCTGTAGTCTATAATGTCAAGGACTCTCTGGGAAGCTCACTCGGTCTATCCCTTATAGTCTATAGCACCAGGTTCTCACAGCCCCGTGCCAGTCAGTGCATGGTAATACTATAAGGCCAAAGTACACATATAGAGCTACTTGTCTAACATTCTATAGGACAACAAGCATGTTATACAAAACACTCCATCCTATAGACACGAGGCATGACAACAGTCATAATGTCCAAAGGCCAACAATACCCAAAATTCGTAAATAGAGAAAAGCATGAGAAAAACATCCAAGAAAAATAATTTATCCTCTAAAATGATTAATTTACCTCTACACAAGCATACAAGCAAGGTGGGAAAACAACAAGGACAAAAAGGTAAACACGCAATACCCCGTTCACGGGTATTGGTGGAATTTTCACATAAAACTCAAAGAATTTGAATGGTAAGGCACAAAACACCTGCCTAGATTATAGAAGATTGATATACTTGAACCATGATGACTGATTCTCCCTTGAACATTGTAGATCTGAGAAAACGTCCAAAATTCCCAAACAATGATAACTTGAGAAAGAGGAGGAATCAAGTAATGAAACTCAATAAGAAGGAATAACTCACTGCTGCAGTTCCAAAGCAATCGACGACGGTTGAATCAGCCAAAATATGGAGGCTTGGGAATCCGGAGAAGTTTCGCGGCCGTACGGTGTCTCTCGGTCGAACCAGTCCTAGAAGATGACGTTTATGGCGATCGTGCGTGTCCTCAGTCCGTTTAATGAAAAAAAGGAAAGTACACGACGTGCACTTTTAGAATACACGGCGTGTACTAGGTCTTTCCATACTCCTACAAAATCGGCCTCCATGTCACCCCTACACACCATGTGTGTGGCCCAGACATGGCCAGTACACGACTTCGAGCGGGAAAAGAGTACATGACATGTACTCATAAAGTACACGGGGTGTACTTCAAAAATTTCCAGAAACTTCATTTTTCTCAAAAACTCCAGAAAAAGGAAAGACATACCTGAAACGATGATCCGAGTTCTTAAAAACTTCCCCCCTTAAAGAAATTCGTCCCTGAATTTCCCTAGGGAGGCATAGAAGAAGAAACCCCGAACAGCTCCGACCACTACGATAGTACATCAGCCTCCCTCTCCTAGGTCTTGTCCTGTACTCACCCATGCTTCCAAAGCACCCGTACTAAAGGAACATACCATCTACAGAGAACCTTCGTACTGCGATCGACAATCCGGATGGGATGCTCCTCAAATGATGTATCCGCTTCGAGCTCAACCTCCTCGGGCTGAAAGACATGTGATGGGTCTGAAAAGTAACGTCGACGATGAGAGACGTGGAAGGCGTCGCGCATATCCCGGTACCTCTGAGGTAACTACAACCGATAGGAAACCAGACCAACCCTCTCCAATACCTCAAATGGCCCGACGTATCGTGGTGAAAGCTTAACCTGTCTCTGAATCCTCTTGTGTCCCAACCTCGGTGCGACACGCAGGAAAACTTGACCCCCGACCTCGAACTCCAGAGGTCATCTCCACTGATCAACATAAGACTTCTATCGAGACTGTGCTGTATCCATCCTCTTCCGAATCAACTCTATCTGCTCCGAGGTCTCCTAAACAAGACAAGGTCCCAGCAAAGCTACCTCTCCTGCCTCCAGCCAGCATAAGGGTGATTGGAATGGCCTACCGTACAAAGCCTCATAAGGTTCCATCTGAATGGTCACCTAAAAAATGTTGCTGTAGGAAAACTACACAAGAGGTATATGCTTCTCCCAAGATCCGCCGAAGTCTAGAATGAAATCTCAGAGAATATCCTCAAGCACCTGGATCGGGCGCTCAGACTGGCCATCTGTCTGGGGATGGTATGCTGTACTCAAAAGTACCTGTGTTCCCAAAGCCTTCTAAAGTCCCTGCCAGAACCGAGAAGTAAAGCGCGCATCCCTATCTGAAACAATGGCGTGTGGAACTCCATGTAGACATACAATCTCTCAGATGTACAACAGTCCCAGATCATCAACACTGAAGGTCTCTTTGATCAACAAGATGTGTGAAACCTTCGTAAGCCTGTCAATGACAAACCAAACAACATCATTTCCCCGAGCCGACCTTGGCAACCCGTTCATGAAGTCTATCACGACATCATTCCACTTTCACTCGGGAATGGGTAACTACTGTAAAAGCCCTTTTGGTCAATGATGATCTGCTTTCACCAACTGACAAGTAGAACATCTCATAACAAAACCAGCAACATCTTTCTTCATACCTGGCCACTAATACTGGTGGTGTAGATCACGATACATCTTGGTGATTCCAGGATGAACTCCCCAAAACGAGGAATGAAAATCCCGCATAATCTCCTCACGTATGTCTGCTGGCACCCATACGCGTCCCTGGAAACACAAGATTTCATCCTCACCCACTGTCCATCCAAGAAGAGGGTCCCCTCCTAACACACTCTTCCACAGGAATAAGGGCTCAAAATATGATAACTGCCTCATCCATACCCAATCAAGAAGTGTAGAGGTAACAACTACAGAAGATAGGACAGTCTGTCCCTACCTGTCATGCACTTCCAAGTGCATCTTAGAGAACAGAGCCATCAGCTGCCACTCACTGCTGGCCTCCTGAACTGCCTGAATCTGAGTTCTTCTGCTTGACGCATCTACCACTTCATTGCCCTTTCCTTACATATAGGCGAGTTCAAAGTCAAAGGACTGAAGATACTCAACCCGCCTACGCTATCTCAGATTAATATCATGCCGAGTGAAGATATACTTGAGACTCTTGAGGTCAGTGAAAACCAAAAAGTGCTCTCCCAGAAGGTAATGTCTCCAACAGCGTAAGGCATGAACAACTGCTGCCAACTCCAGATCGTGCATAGGGTAATTCCTCTCGTGTGACCTCAACTGCCGAGACCCATACACAGCGACTCCATCTCCCTGCATAAGCATAGCTCCCAGCCCGATACCTGAAGCATTACAGTAAATAGTGTAGCCCTTTCCCAGATCTGGCAAGACTAGTATCAGTGCTGACGTCAACCTCCCCTTCAGATCCTGAAAGGATAACTCATAAGAATCTGAACATAAAAACTTTTCCCCCTTCTTGGTCAGACCTATCAACAGTGCTTCTAGGCGCGAGAAGTCCTGAATTAAGCGTCTGTAGTATCCAGCCAGCCCTAGGAAACTCTGCACCTCAAAAACGTTCTTCGGATGCTCCCAGGAAACTTCCGCTCTCACTTTCTCTGGGTCCAAAGATACTACAGTCTCTGAGATGACGTGAACCAAGAAGTGAATCTGATCCATCCAAAAGTGTCACTTCGAGAGTTTAGCATACAACTAATTCTCTCTTAGTGTACTCAGAACGATCTCAATATATGAGGCATGGTCATGTCGAGTGTGATAGTACACCAAGATATTGTCCATGAAGACCACGACGAAGGAGTCAAAATATGGATGGAACACTCGGTTCATTAGTTCCATGAAAACTACAGGCGCGTTCGTGAGACCGAACAACATGACAGTATACTCGTATAGACCATACCTACTCCTGAAGGCTATAAGAGGTATATCTGATGGTCTAACGCGTAACTGATGATAACTGTACCTCAAATCAATCTTCGATAACACTCGGTCTCCTCGAATATGATCAAAGAGGTCATCAATCCTTGGAAAGGGATATCGGTTCTTGACCGTCAACTGGTTCAGCTTCCGATAATCCACACAAAGTCGAAGGGTTCCGTTTTCCTTTTTCGCAAATAGGACAGGTGAACCCCAAGGAGAAGTACTAGGTTGGATGAAACCCTTTTCCTGCAACTCCTCCAACTGCTTCTTGAGATCCTGAAACTCAGGTGTATCCATCCTATAAGGAGGAATGGAAACCGGTGCCACTCCTGGAATGAGCTCAATCGAGAATTGAGTATCTATAAAAATTTATGTTAAAAAGATCACTTAAAAAGATTCCCAAATAATAATGAATACAGGATAGTTAATCAAGGTAATACGTTTGACTATTCAAATAACTTCTCAAAAGATTGATTAATTCTCAGTAATATCAAAGTGAGTTATTGATACAACTTTTGAAGCTACTCTAATAGGGAAAAACATTTATAACTTATATCCAAGACTACCTATCCAAGTAAAATCTAGTTTTCTGAAATATAAATTAAAGTAAATAAAAACAAAATTAAAAGACACAACAGATAAAACAAGTGGTTCAGTCTCAAGTTGAGACTTAATCCACTCCACTTGGTGATCACCTTCCACTAAGAAGTTTATATAGATAAGAGATTGATCTACACCCTAGATCAGAAAAAAAAAAAACAGTACACAGATTGTCTAGGTCACACGAACTCTACTACAGTTATATGTGGGAAAAATGAACAAATAATTCATATAGGACCTCTTTCATAGTTATGCATTGGTGAAGAAAAGAGTAGAGCAATATTGGAGAGAGGATATATTGTATCCTCCGGTTTAATGCAGAAGAAAATGTGTATTTTAATACAGATACACACACTACTCTAACAGTAATAAATGCAGTACACAACAGAGAAAATATGATGAAAAGGGGTTAGAAGTGATTTGAGTGTTATTATATACAGCTATGGACTTATAAGATGTCTCAAATGTGATTTCTGAGTTCTCTTGTGAAAATAGAGTATCGCCAGTCTGATGCTCTGGTTTCCAGTTCGATGAAGTGAGCTATGTAGCTCGTGTTCTTTTGTGAGTTGGTACTACGAATATGTTTGAGGCTCTGATCTACGGTAGTTAATCCATTAGGGATTGAGAGTGCTTCATGTGTGTTTCATTAGTATATTGTTTCATGCATGAGTTCAATTTTCAAATACTCACTTATACTTTTTCTTGATCCATGATTATCTTCCTTTTAATTAAGGGTTCACATGTTGGATCCAATAGGATGCATGTATTCTGCACCTTGTACCTCATACTATCAGGTGACATGTCTACAAAGAAACATTAATAATGTCAATTCCATTAAATAACTTGAATATGACTGTTATAAATTAAATTGAAAATGACAAAAAATATATTAAAGAATGATGACATAATTTTTCTTGAAACAGTGTCACTTGGAAATAGTGTCTTCTCCTTTGCCTTTGATCAGTGAGACAGTCATGGTGCCAAAACTACATTGACATCTGGAAATAGTAGAAAAAATTCGGTGTTAGGATCATAGTGTCTTTTGTAGCGGTGTCTAGTCCTTTATTAAAACTTTGAATGGTGTTTGAGTCACGGTATCTGGGTTACAGTGACAGGGTCATGATGTCAGCATTACGGTGTCAGGGTCACGATATCAACATTACGATGTTAGGGTTATGGTATTAGGGTTACGATGTCAGAATTATAGTGTCAGGGTCACGGTATCCGAGTTACGGTGTTAGAATTACGGTGTCAGGGACTTTTCCAAAATCTGGAACTGGAAGCAAACTTACTGTCTCACAGAATTATCCAAAAATTTATAAACAGTCTTAAGAAGTAATATTCAAATAATGGATTAAACTTAGTTATTGGTATAATAAAACATAATAGAACAATATTAAGAATACTTTTTGAGATTATGAATTATAACTAGTAAGCATGGAATCATAAGGAGACCAAAAAACTCCAAACATGATTTAAAAATTATTAGCATAATTTTCATGATTGGCATGATTTGTGAGCATTAAAACATGATCAAACAATAGGATTACAATAATGAATTTATCATGTTCTGAACATTAGAGAAGTGAAAATATCTTTTCAGTGGTGCTGATCCATTTTTCATACACTAATGGATTAGAAGACCCGCTAAAAGATGGTGGACACTGCCTCATGAAGGAATCAACAGAATGTTGTTCCCTCCTTTTCTCATTTTGAAGTCTTACATGATTAATATCTTGAGAAATTTGTGTGATCATAGCTATAAGATTTTAAATTCCATATCCCATACCATTTGGTTGATCAGGAGGAAAATCATTGTATTGCTCATCGCATTCATCATTAACACGGTTCCTTTGGGTTCTAGCCATTGACTAAAACTAAGAAGAATAGTGTGAGAAACATGGGAAAACCACATAATCAAGAAAAAAATTTCAATTTAGGACACTTTAGGTTTTATCCTAGGTTATTAATGATCATTTCTAAAACACTAGGATTGTAATCTATATTAGACATATTCTTTGGGTTCTTACTAAGGTTTTATCATCCTAGTTTCTAAAGGTTAACTATAAATTTTCTCTGATACCAACTATAATGACCCATAATTTACATACAATGATATTACTTAAAAGTTGAATATTATTCATTAAAAAATATAACAATTCTATGATAGGAATATATAGGTATAATGTCTTTAGAAATTGGTAAACAAAAAACAACCGGTTCATAATACATCTTCATTGTCTCCCACTTATTTCGTCATAACTAGACCCCTTTTTTGACATCTCTTACTTAATACCCTTCTTCATGACCTGGGGAAAAGAAACATATGAAAAGGTTATCTCATATGTTTATTAAGGGGAAAAAGGGATATATCAATCATATCATAATCATAAGATATAAGAACAAAACATTTGAAAATCTTATCCTGCATATAAAAGATCGTGATATCATGTCATGGGATAAATCATGAAAGTTAATAATAATAAATGAACATAATCCAAAAGTCATAACATAAGACATGAAGTTTTCTAGAACACACATAATCATAGAAAATCATTTCATATTAGTCAAGGCTCATTTTCAAGACCATCATACTGGACAAAGTCCATTACTGAACCGAGTTCACTCCTCGTTCCAACCCTGTATTACTGAACCAAGATTATTTCCCATTCCATCCATATCTATCTCATGATATATAAATCTTTACCCAATTAATTGGAGGGATATATAGGTCCCACCCATCTCATAATGAAATCATTCTTATGTGTTCCACAAAAATATAAATCATTCATCATAGCATAACCCAAAGAATAAAATGGGTTTTTTTAAACATAATTACATCATAATCCATATAAAATAAATAGATTTCATAAATATAATTCCATAATAAAAATAATAAAATAATAATAATAATTGGGAAAGAAACATAACCATATTTAGATAATTTCATTTTAGATGGAAAATAATTTCGATAGAACACTTGAAATTAATTCATGAGGAAAATATCCTATCTTCTTCAAAAATGTTTTCTTTTCTCAAAATGCTTTAAAATTTTATAAGAAAAGAATTTAATTGAAAATAAAATTGAAATATTATAAAATAATATTCATGGAAATAAGGCATTATGAAAGTGTAAAAATACATTCATGCCGTATAAGTTATAAAAAACATTCTCCTCATACGTTTGCCGAAAAAGTCAAAAGGTACCTCTTATCGAATAACTAATAAATATTCCTTTAATACTATTTAATAAAATTCACCAATGGGTAAAATTGACTTTAAATTTTTTTAGAATAATATAAATAATATTAAATATTTAATAAATATGTTTGTGGATGATAAATATACCCCATGAAATACTTATGTATAAAAAATCTCGGATAATAATAAGATTGTGAAATTATCCATTACCTTAGGTCTGATATCCTTCATATGTATCTAAACCTCATGTATAATTACTTAAATAATGTAATTTACTTATTCAATAATTATATTAATTTTTATTATATCATATATGATGATATTATCATCTGTTTGTCAATAAAATTTCATTATTACTTGCTATTTGGATATTAACTGCTTAATTTTCTTATGCATGTTTTGTCGAATAAGTTTTGGTTATCCTTATTAGGTCATATTTAAACCATTAAAAATGATATGAAAATAATATATACCATATTTATTTACTATTTAAATTTATATAATAATTCTTTAATGAATATTATTTTAAATGAATCACATCGCATCGTGTAGACGGTAGGCTGTACGTACGCATGAGCGATGATATCATTCCCATAATTGTTGAATGGTATTGAAGTGAATGGTGTATAATATTTAATAATTAGTATAATATTATAATAATCACATATATTTATTATTTCCATCATTTTACCCGTCCAAGTAAGGTGGTGGTGAAAAAAAGATTACACCATGGTGTAGAGACAGTAAGTCATACATACACATGTGTGGTGATTGAGTTTTTCGTAGTATGGATAGAAAGTGGAATATTTTAGTTCCATAATTATAATAACATCTCATTATATAAGTGATATTGGATTTATTACTTTATAATGAAACAACTCATAAAGAGGAAGTAGAAGAAGAAAGAAGTTTGAAAGAATTGGTAGAGGAGATTACATCTTCTTCAGTGTGCTTTCTCTAAATCTTCTCTTAGAGAACTAGAGATGGTCTTTGAAGAAGATGAGAACATATAGAATATAACTAGGTAAGTTTATAAGGTAAAATTTCATGGTATTTCAAAGATTTAAGTCTCAAAGTAAAGTGATACTACTGGGAAGTTGGGTTTTCCCAACACTTTTATACCAACAGTTCAACAGAACTGTTGGTATAGGGGTCCTTTACCAACGGTTTATTCAAACTATTGGTAAAGGTTGGGTTAGTGAAGGATTACCCAATGGTTTGATGAAACCACTGAGAAATTTACAAAATTTTCTCCCTTTAATAATGGTTTTTATAACCCGTTGGTAAAGTATATGCTTTTCACAATGGTTTTTAAAAACTATTAGGAAAAGTCCCCCCCCAAATACAACACCCCAACCCCCGATTATACAGAAGTAGAAATTTCCCCTGATTTCTAGAATCCCCCGTGTAGGTGAACCCTAAACCAAGGTCTTCCATCTGATTGGCTGCAAATCCCCCATCCAGGTTAGACTCCTTCAACCTCTTCCCAAATACTGACATAGAATCCCTCATTGAGGCAATTGACATGGTTGGTGTGTGGTCTACCAAACTCTGTGAGCTAACATGGTGAGTTGAGGTATCTTATCTGTTTCTAGTGTTGTTCATATCAACTATGAGTGGATATCCTTATATTCTCAACCTTTCTCCATTTATTTCACTATCTAGAAAAATCACATCATTATTCCTTATTTTTTGGGATTTTGGAAAATTTTATGATTAACACTATTTGATATTGAATCAATGACTAATACTTGATTGGTAGATGTATGTGAGTATATAGAAGATGGTTTATAAACTATTCCTTAAAATTATCACTATTTTGTGTTCTTTATGATGTGTAGTATCATTTACATACTTTATTATTAATCTCAAATTTAAAAATAAATGTTTTTGTCTATACTTTATGAAATTAAACCTCTTTATGATCCATGAACAACCTATTAGTGTAGAATCCTAAAATTTAGCCACCCATGGGGTGCACTTGACTAGGGGAACTAATTGGGTAATAAAAGGTATGACCATAAGGGTACCAAGAATGAGTTATTGAACATGAGTGAATGATTTGGGATGCCTATAACACATAATGGGACCTGAGGCATGTGCCTCTTATATGAGACCTATTAAAAATGAATATAAATAAATTTTAATTTATTTTTTTGAGTACTTGTTCTTTGATTAATGATTTGGAATTATTTTAAGAAACCAACCAAGGATTCATCTTAAAAACATAGATTTTAATTCCATTTGGAAACCCCCTTGGATTCATGATGATTTGGTTTAGAATACCTTGGGGAAATCTACCTTGGATTCATAGTGATTATGATTTAGGAAGCCTTGGGGAAGTCCCCCTTGGATTCTAAACTAGATCCCTCTATCTTTACATAGGATGGGAACTCCTTCACCCATATAAATCCATCTGAAGTCAATCAATTTTTTACTTCTACACTCCAAATCTGTAAGTCTTAACTCAGTTTTAATGTTTTTCATCTATTATTTTTTTGTTTCTATTTTGATTTGACCTAAACCAGGTGGTGACGTGTGTTGCATGACATACACAATAAGTGTAGTTTGATTTGTTTTCTATTTTAATTTTACAATTCAAGTGTCATGATTATATGAATCAAATTGATTTGAAGTCTTCATAGCCAGTCCTTTTATGTAGTTAGTGAATCATGTCGACTAATGGAGGTGCTAGTGAGATGTATCCACACTCAAAGATGGTAAATGGTTTGTTTAGTCATATTTTCTCGAGGTGGGTAATGGATATAAGGATGATCCATGTGAAGGGATTGGGGATGGTTGGGGTAGTGGGGTAGGTGGTTTTCCTTTTTTCAGTGGGGTGATATGGTACTTTCTTTGGGCTTTAGTTTGGGTGTTATGAAATGTACTAACTTTTCAAAATATTTCCTTTTTTAGCGTCAATAACTTATTTAAAAAACTCTCTTTACATATTCTATATCTTTCATTAAAAGAATTCACTTTACAATATATTGAACAATGTTTTATTAGGTCTATGTTGTCTTCTTGTATGTGATAAATGAAAAAATTACAAAACACATCTCACCTCAAATTTAGGCACACATAACTGAATTAGTATATCTTTACATTGTTTTAATAGTTCACTACATCAACTAGAAAATTATTCCTTTATCATTTACTTAAATATATTTTTGATTAAACTTAAATCTTATTGAATTACTTATGACAAAATTACTTATAACAATTCTTTTTACAGAATGGACAGAAGTTGGATGTATGAAACTGATCAGATCTCAAGCTATTTTCAAAACAATTTGGAGAGATTTTTAGATTTTTCATTTCACAATGCTTAAAACAGTGGTTGCATACACTGCCCATGTTTCAATTGTGTTGGTAGACCATGATTGAGCCATGAAGAATTCAGCTACCACATAACCAAATATGGTTTTGAAGCAAAATACTATGTGTGGTATCACAATGGGGAGAAAATTAAATATCAAATTGATGATGATCAAAATGAAAGGACTGGACTGGAGAATTTGTTAGATGACCAGTTTCCATTTATTCATCATCATGAAAAAGAAAGGATTTCGACTCAAGAAGACTTCGATATGAGGATAGATGATGCACCTAATGAAAATGATGACATTGTCAGGGTGAAAAAATTGAATGATGCAGCCACGACTCCAGTATATTGATAATGCAATAAAATGAAAAAGCTGGAATTTTTAATCCGATTGTTTCATGGGAAAACTATGTATGAGATTTCTAATATAGAAATCGATTAAATTCTTACCTTCTGGAAGAATTTAGTTCCAGATGATGTAGATATTCCCTCAAACCACTATAAGGCATGGAAGTTAGTTGAGGAACTTAGATTTTCAAGAAACAAAATTCATGCTTGCCCAAAAGATTGCAGTTTATTCTGGGAGGAAGCCACTAAAAGAAATGATTGTATAAAATGTGGTACATTCAGTTGGAAGTCAAAATCTGATGGAACACCATCCCACCTACCATAGAAAGTAATGTGGCACTTTCGATTGATCCCCAGACTCTAGAATATTTTTATGTCTGATGAAATATCAATAAAAATGAGATGGAATGATACCGAGAGAAAGAAAAATAATGATTAGTTGGTTCACCCTGAAAATGGATTTTCATGGAAGATATTTGATGCTCAATATCTTGATTTTGCAGCTGACATGCATAATGTGAGGCTGGGTCTTTCATAAAACGGTTTTAATCCGTTTGGGCAGATTCTTACTTCGCACAACACATGGCCAAATTTATACATATTTATAATCTTCCCCCATGGTTGTGTATGAAAAAACCTTTCACTTACATGAGTATACTCATATGTAGATCTTCTAATCCTAACATTGATATTTATTTATACATGAAACTTTTAATAAAAGAGTTGAAACTTCTTTGGGATGTGAGTGTGCACACATACGATGCATATTCGAAAGACATATTTCAGATGCGTGCTGTGCTTATGTGTACGATCAATGATTTTATGACTTATGAAATGATGTCTGGATGGAGCATGAAGGAAAAAATGTCATGTCCTATTTTTACGAAGAATACACAATCCAGATGACTGAAACATCGCCGTAGTTTTAGTTTTATGGGACATCAACGATTCTTTCCAAAGGACCATCCATATAGAAATAATCATTGAAGATTTGATAATACCATAGAGACTGATGATCCACCTCAGCATATGTCTGGAACTTATGTGCTTAATGAATTGAAAGATTTCAGTTTTTCATCCAGTAAGGGTCAAATGAAATCTAGAAAGTGAAAGAATGCTTCCACCTAAACCTGTTACAATTGGAGGAAGAGGAGTATCTTTTTTGATTTGACTTATTGGTCAACCAATTTTTTACGTCATTGCTTAGACGTAATTCACATTAAAAAGAATATATGTGAAATGTTGATTTCGATACTTCTAAATGTTAAGGGAAAGACAAAAGATGATTTATGGTCTCAACATGAATTGGTGGATTGGGGCATCAGACCAGAATTGCATCCTGTGCGTATCAGTGAAAATAAATGGCAATTTTCATGTGATTATTATGTGATGAAACCTAAAAAAAAAAAAATTTCTGGATGTATTAGAGACTATTAGAGTTCCTGATGGATATACAAGGAACATATCTAAATGGTTCAACATAAGAGATTTGAAGCTAAAATCTTTGAAGACTCATGATTATCACATTCTTCTACATGAGTTGATTCCAATAGAAATCTATCATCTTTTGTCCAATAATGTAAGGGTGACTATTATTTGGTTGTTACATTTGTTTAGAGATATTTGTGGTAAGAATTTGTCCAAGTATTTCTTACAAAAAATGTTGATAGATGCCCCATTAATTTTGTGTGAGTTGGAGAAAATATTTCCTCCATCATTTTTCACATGCATGCTGCATCTGACTGTCCATATTCCCACTAAAATACTTCTCGGAGGACCTATTTCTTTTCGTTGGATGTATCCAATTGAAAGAAATATTTACACATTAAAGTATTATGTCCGAAACATGAATCATCTCAAAGGTTATATAGTGAATGGTTACTTGTCTCAAGAATGTATGGATTTATGCTCAATGTATTTGTCTGATCTTACTACAAGAATGAACAGAACAATGAGAAATGAAGAAGAATAGTATGAGAAAATTGAACCCAGTTTTCCATCACTTCCTCAAATAGGATGAATTCCTGGATCATATACATTGAAGACATTAAGCCTTGAAGAGTGGGATATGGCACATAGCATAGTTTTGTTCAACTGTGATTTGTTTGATGACTACATCAGGTAACTAAATTTAATATGTATATCTTACATATATATCTGTTAAAATATTCATATTTTTTATCTACAAGGAACATAAAACAATGATAAATAGAAAGCATCGTTTTTTATCTTTGAGAAGGAGGGAGACTTTTCATAGCAAAGAGTTTTCTGCTTGGTTAAAATTGAAGGTAAAAATATTACTATTTAAATTAATTAAATCAATATTTAATTAAGTTTAATATTCATTTATATTATAGGTATTGAGTTTGCCTGCTAACTCTGTCTCTGAGGAAATAAGATCTTTGGATTTTGGTCCTAATACCGTGGTTCATGACTGTAAATCAATTGTTATCAATGAGTATAAATTTATTGTCACTGAACAAGCAAAGAACATGATAAATCAACATAATGGTGTTATGGTTACTGCCACAATATATTTTTATGCCAGTGCATCAGATATTATACCATGATTTGAAAATGTCGGTTATTATAGAGTCATTAAAATAATAATAATATTAGATTATTACTCTCATGGACGTGTCACGATGATGAAATGACATTGGTTTGATTTGATGATGAGACAAGGCACATTTATTGATGATTGTGGATTTCGAGTAATTAATATGACTCACAATCTTGCTACTGAAGAGCCATATGTATTGGAATCAATGGATAAACAAGTATTTTATGTTAAAGACCAACTTCGACCTGAATTTGGTGTCATAGTTGAAGTAATTCCAAGAAATATTTTTGATGATGGTGATGATGGAATTGACACTTTCCCTATTTCCATTGAAACCAATGCATTTATTTCTTTTGATGACTCTAATAGCTCAATTGTCAGAGTTGATTGTGAACCTGAAGTTGTGGTGGAAAATATATAGAATCATCTATCCATGTTCTCAACTATTTTGGTTTACCTTGTGTTGGATTGTTAAGGTTGGTACTATTCAAATTGATTTAATATTGATTACAAATATTTTGTATCTGACTTGACCGTTATGTGAATTTTCAATGTTTATTGGTTGGAATTTTTATTTGAATTTCATTTTCTAATTTGGAATTGAATTGTATTTAAACCTACGAAACCAAAATTTCTAACTTGGTGAACATTTCAATGCTTAAACTGTGATTGGTATAAAATTTGTATGACTCTAAGACCTCTCTTTAACATTTTACCAGGTAATGAACATGATGGTTTGTATTCTTCTGCAAAACATGTATTGAAACATGCATCATCTACCTGAGCTAAAGAAATTAAATTTTTCCTTAATTTTTAAAACTGCTTTACCACTTATGAATCTGGTAGAATCAATGTTCCATTATTTTAATAGACTGATGACACTTAGTAAATAATCATCCTACTAAAAATTAAATTTCTTTATTACATATTGTACGATTTATTGACTTCATTATATATTTGTTCAAGCTCACCTAAAATAATGGTTAGTTAAATTATCCATGAATCCCCCTATTCCCTCTCATTTATTTTGTTTTTTGGGTTACACATTAGTTATACTTTTCTATTTACTTCCATATTTCTTTTCAAATGCAGGAAAATGAAACCAATTGAAGAGAGATGATGAAAACAGATTATGGACAACAATCGTCACATGACTGAGATGGGAATTCCACCACTAGTGCCTATAGTGAGTATTTTATTTCAAATATATTTATTTAAATAATATATAATGTCATGTGATTATATTTTTAAACATTTTTTCAGTATCCATCTATTAGGTGATAGTTATTTGATGAGCAACCTAGTAGTGGTCCCAATACTTGGGGTGTTCGTACGAGGGGTGTGATACAGGAGCTAGATAATCTGGTCGGCATACCCGATTAGACCTTTCCCCTCCCATTGACATACCATCCATCCCACGTTCTGATCCCAATGTGCTGTTAGGGACACACAAGATATTTAGGCCTCCCATGTTTTCACCACCATTTATATATGAGCCTCCTCACCCATCTGTACCATATCCAATGATGATTACCACTCCCCATCCATCATTTGGCCAGCCATCCCTGCCATCTTCTTTTACTTATACTTCCTTCTCTCCGTGATTTTATATTCCATCTTCTTCGACTCCTGTTCCACCAGAGTCTGTCCTTGCGGAGCATACATTGGAACCCACTCCATCTGTACAGGGTGTTCCTTCAGTTTCTGCGGATCCAGCGGCACCTATTGATCTGAATACTGCATGTATACTTATACAACCCAAACAAATTGTTACACCATTATTTATTTTCATTATAACATGTATTGATAAAATATTTGTTTTTCTTTCATAACGGATACAACTACTGATAGGAGGCGAGGGTGGGGGAATACACACATTCGTGAGGTGTGGAACCGCCACACGTAGTTGATGGTGGACTATAATGAAGATAGTCAGATGATTGAAAAATCAGCATAGCAATGTTGGAGTTTTTTGGCGACACCTTCCAAATACTCCGACATCATTCCTGTCAGCCCGCTCTCATGGAGATAGCTGCCAAATGAAGTCAAGGATAAAGCCTGGGCAGAGATATGGGTAAAAAAATCTATTGTATTTAATTAAATATATTAATTTTTGTATTTATATGAATTAATATTTTGGTTTTAGTTGCAGTTTAATTTCCCTGATGGTGAGGGTGCACGACCAACACGTCTAAAGGATTTAGGCAAGCTTTGGAGAGATTATAAGCATGAGTTGTACATTGGCTGGTGTGCTAGATTGGGCACAAAGTTATAGGCGGTCCCTGTCATGGATGATTGTCCAACAGAACAATACCGAAAAATTATTACTCATTGGACGACTATCCAATTTATGATATTAATCAAATTAGAGGTATTTAAATGAAAATTTTCAGGTTTTTCATTAATACTAATTATTGAATTTTATTTAGGATGCATCGGGAAGAAATGAAAAAAACATTGATGCTAAGAAATATGTCCACACATTGAGACATACTACGATGCAAGATCATGAGAGACAACAGGCATGACAATTTATAATCTTTCTTTATGACTTGCACTTTCTATTGCTTCCTCCATAATTTATTCTATTGCTAAAGTTGTTATATAATTTTAGTTATTCAATTACTATGTTTTTTTGGTATCCTATTTTTAATTATGGTTTCCTACATTCAATTTCATTATAGAGGCATAAATATAATATAGAAGGATGTGTGCCTTGAGCAAAACTATTATACTCGAGTAGAAAGAAGAAAGATGGAAGTGCGGTTAATGAACCGACTCAGCAACAGATTGTAAGTTTTACTTTATAGATTTAAAATTTTAATCTCTATTTTGTAACTTAATAATCAATTGATATTTGTAATAGGCTCCTTTAGAGGCCCTTGATGCCCATGAACCTGACAATTTTGGGCCAAACGATCACTTACCTTAGGTGTTGGTGGATGAGTACCCTGGTAGAGTACGCTGCCGACCTGGGAAGATTATAGTTCTGACGAGGTATTGGCCCACCTTAGGTACGAGTTGTAGTGACATTGAGTTGCATCAGGTTAAGGCACAGGTAGAATAGGCTGAAAAAAGGGCCACAGAGATGAAAGAACAATCTGCTAGGGAAAAATGCATTTATGAAACTGATGGAAGTTTTACGTCCAACACTTCCACCAGAGGCCAGCACTGCTTATGATGAATATATGTCATCGACGCGTTCTATATATGGTGCACCAGGTGTAGGTTCTAGTGGTGTTTGAGACGATAGTGAGGCGAATTCCGAGGAGGAGGAGGTTTAGGAGGAGGTTGATGTGGAAGAGGAAGGAGAGGAGGAGGCCGAGACAGAGGAGGAGGGCGATGAGGAGGCCGAGGCTAAGTACGAGGGTGAGGAGGAGGGTGGGGATGATGATGGGGATGATGATGAGGATGGGGGTGAGGGTGATGATGATGGTGATGATAGTGATGGTGATGAGGGATAGATTGATCCGTTATATTTTTGAATGATATTACTAACTTTTGATGTTTAGTGATTTGTTGTGCCTGAATATATGTGTGATTAGGTAGGTCACATTATCTTTATTTTTTTATCTATAAATAATAAAACTTGACTTGATGATTTGTTTTGACTGATTCACCCCTCCCTAAGATAGCCCCCACCCCCTGGACACCCCACCCCCTAGAAAATCCGCCACCCCCATGGACAACCCGCCCACCCCCTGGACAGCCTCCACCCTCTGTTCATGGGTTTTCCAGTTGTGGGTGTTTATTTGAACATTGATAAAACATTGGTGGATCCATAATATTTTTATCCATAAATGAAACTTTAAATTTAATGATTGATAGTAAATGAGATTCTAAATGATTTAAATGATTATTTATATATTATGAATTTTTTATTTTTAAAAAGCATGGATGTTGTGAAATCCCCCTATTTAAATGAAATTGTATTTTTTTAGTGGAATTTAGAAAATTGGTGGTCTGATTAGAAGTTGATATAATTAAATTATTTTTTTAACCTTGAAATAATTTGATTAAAAAATGTGTAAATACCATCCCATGAACCCGGGACAGCCCCCCGGACAGCCCCCCACCATCCTCCCTAGACCCCGGACAGCCCCCCAGATAGCCCCTCAGACAGCCCCCCGGACAGCCCCCACCCTCCCCCCTGGATCCCAAACAACCCCCGGATAGCCCCCACCCTCCTCCCTGGACCCCAGACAACCCCCCTCCTTCCTGGACCTTGGAAAACCCCCTCACCTTCTTCCTTGGACCTCAGACATCCACCCACCCTCCTCCCTGGACCTCGAATAGCCCCCCGGGCAGCCCCCCACCCTCCTCCTTGGACCCCAGACAGCCCCCCTACCCTCCTCCCTAGACCCCGGACAGCCCCCACCCTCCTCCCTAGACCCCAGACAGCCCCCACCCTGTTCCCTAGACCCCGAACAGTCCCCCTTCTTCCTGGACCATAGAAAACCCCCCAACCTCCTCCCTGGACCCCGGATAGCCCCCCCACCCTCCTCCCTGGACCCCAGATAGCCCCCCAAATAGCCCCCACCCTCCTCCCTGGACCCCGGACAACCCCCACCCTCCTCCTTGGACCCCGGACAACCCCCAGACAACCCCCACCCTCCTTCCTTGACCCCAGACAGCCCCCCAGACAACCCCCCACCCTCTTCCCTGGACCCCAGACAACCCCCCATCCTCCTCCCTGGACCCCGGACAGCTCCCCAAACAGCCCCCCACCCTCCTCCCTAGACCTCGGACAGCCCCCAGACATCCCCTCGGACAGCCTCCCCACCCTCCTTCTTGGACCCCAGATCCCCCCCACCCTCCTCCCTGGACCCCAGACAGCCCCCCGGACAGCCCCCCCACCCTCCTCCCTGGACCCCGGACAGCCCCCCAGACAGCCCCCCATCCTCCTCCCTGGACCCCGAATAACCCCCCTCCTCCCTGGACCCTGGATAGCCCCCCACCTCCTCCCTGGACCCTGGACAACCCCCCAGACTAGCAATGTGAAACGGGCTGCAGGCCCACGGGTTATGTGGGCTTGGGGCGGGTTTGGGGCGGGGTGGGTTTTAAAAAAATTACCCGTATTATAAACGGGCTTAGAAGAACAGCTCGCACGAGCATCCAGATCATGCGAGTTTACCCACACGGATACAAGCTTGCCCGCATGCTTTTTTAAATTAAAAAAATAAACGATTTCATTTCACAGTATAAAAAAACTAAATAATTAAATGAAAAATACTGGCGTCTCATCCCGAGACTGCCTGGCATGTTGTGAGTTCTGAGAATCCCACTTCGTCGTCCCTTTCTCTCCCCAAGATAGCCTCATCACACCCCACCTCCCCTTCCTATCCTAATACCGTTGTTCCTGCATCCCTCCCTCCCTTCATAATATTTATCTTTATCTCCCGCTTTTGTATCACCCCTACTGACTCGCCCCATCACCCACCTCTGCTTCCCCCATGCCGAACCAGACCCGTCACCCTCCTCCATTTCCCCCACACCAGACCAGCCTCATCACCCACCTCCGCCACACCTTACACCATCGGCCATCTCCACCTCCTCCATGCTAGACCTTCCCTGTTTCCCTCCTCCACCTCACTCACCCAATTTCATAGCCCGCCTCCGCCTCTCCATTGCCGGATTGGCCATGTTGTCCTCCTCCTCCTCACCCACAGCTTCCCACACCTCTACGTCACCCCACATCTTCTCCAGCCTCCGCCTCCCCCACCCCTTCGCCCTGCTCCCCCCCCACAGCTACGCCCTCTCCACCCCACCCCAAACTGACCTGTCACCTGCTTCCACCCCCACACTAGACCACCCTTATCCCCCAAATCCCCAACGTCCTCAGCGACCCCCCGATGTCCGTCGACCACACCCCACCCCCATCTACACGTGATTTTTTATTATTTATTATTTTTCTCATATTTTTATCACACACACATATATATATATACACACATTATCACATAATTTTTTTATTTTTTTATTATATTTTTATCATATATATATATATATATATTAATTTATCATAACATTTCATTTATATTAATAAATAAAAATATAATAATAATAATAATGAATGCGGGTTGCCTGTGGGCTTGCCCACATCCATTGCAGGGTGGGGCATAATTTATAAATCTGCCCACTTATTATGCGGGTTTTTGTGGGTCTAGACCGCATGGCATCAAGACCGCACGGGTTTGGCCCGCCCCACCCCACCCCACCTATTTTTCATTGCTACCCCAGACAACCCACCCACCCTCCTCCCTAGACCCTGGACACCCCCCAGATAGCCCCTCGGACAGCCCCCCACCCTCCTCCCTGGACCCTAAAAAGCCCCCCGGACAACCCCTCAGATAGCCCCCACCCTCCTCCCTGGACCCCAGATAGCCCCCCTCTTTCCTGGACCCTAGACAGCCCCCCTCCTCCCTGGACCCTGGACAGCCCCCACCCTCCTTCCTGGACATCGGACAACCCCCCACACAACCCCCACCCTCCTCCCTGGACCTCAGACATCCCCCGAACCGACACCCCAACATTGGGCGAGCGACGATTTGGCATATATAAAACATCATGAAAATTCACGAAAGGATAAGGACCACCTACCTTGATTCTGGAGACAATCGAACTCTTAATTCAGTATCTCAGATCCCAATCTAAGCTCTCTTCAAGATTCACCCTAAATCCAAACTGAAAAGTGGGTTTTAGAGATTCAGAAGAAGATGAGAGAAGAGTGAAAAACCTAATCAAAAAGAGGAAGCAAGGAGGGGATTAGACTCACCAGGATCTTCAATCCGCACTTGACGGAACTCAAAACGCATAAGGATCAAAGTAGATCCACCCTTAATAGATCTTGGGAGCTTTGGATTGTGTTGATACTTTAGCACAAGGATCCATGGGTTATTTGTGATGTATACAAGTCAATCTCGCCTCAATCTGAGGAATGGTGTGGCTGATACCACTCAAAGTGTCTTACTTTTATTTGAAATGGACAACATTTTAAGTGAAAAAATAACTAGCATACAGAAAACTGACCGAATATATTCGTATTATATTGATACTTTAGCACAAGGATCCATGGTTCATTTTTGACATGTACGAGTCAACCCCGCCTCAATCCGAGGCACGGTGGGGCCGATACCACTCAAATTCTCATTTTTATTTTAAATGGACAACATTTTTAAATGAAAACAACAACTGGCATACTAAAAACTGACCAAACGCATTCATATTGTGTTTATACTTTTATAAAACTATCCATGGGTCATATGTGATGTGTACGAGTCAATCCCACCTCAATCCGAGGCACGGTGTGGCCAGTATCACTCGAAGTGTCTTTAATTTCTTTAAAATGGATACCCTTTTAAGTAAAATCAAGTGGCATATAGAAAACTGACCAAACGTATTTTTATTGTGTTGATACTTTAGCACAATGATCCATGGTTCATTTTTTACGTGTACGAGTCAACCTCACCTCAATCTGATGCATGGTGTGGCCGATACCAATCAAAGTGTCTCAATTTTATTTGAAATGGAATTTTTTTAAGTGGAAACAACAACTAGCATATGGAAAAACAACCAAACACATTCATATTGTTTTGATACTTTCAGACAACGATCCATGAGTCATATGTGATGTGTACGAGTCAACCCCGCCTCAATCTGAAGCACGGTGTGGCCGGTATCACTTGAAGTGTCTTTCTTTTGTTAAAAATAGACACCCTTTTAAGTAAAAACAACTGGCATACGGAAAACTGACCAAACGTATTAGGATTGTGTTGATACTTTATCAAAAGTATGAATTGATTCTTTGTGACATGTAAAAGTCAACCCCATCTCAATCTGAGGCACAGTGTGGCCGGTACCACTCAAAGTGTCTCACTTTTATTAGAAATGAACAACATTTTAAGTGAAAACAAAAATTGGCATACAGAAAACAGACCAAACACATTTGGATTGTGTTGATACTTTCACACAAAAATCCATGGGTCATATTTGACATGTACAAGTCAACCCCACCTCAATCCGAGTCACGGTGTTTCCGATATCACTCGAAGTGTCTTTCTTTTGTTTAAAATGGACCCCCTTTTAAGTAAACAAACTAGCATACAGAAAACTTACCAAACATATTCATATTGTGTTGATACTTTAGCACAAGGATCCATGGGTCATTTTTGATGTGTACAAGTCAACTCTGCCTCAATCTAAGGCATGATGTGGCTGGTACCACTCAAAGTGTCTCACTTTTATTTGAAATGGACAACATTTTAAGTGAAAACAACAACTGACATACAGAAATATGACCAAACACATTCATATTGTGTTAATACTTTAGGAAAATGATCCATGGGTCATATGTGACATGTACGAGTCAACCCTACCTCAATCCGTGGCATGGTGTGGCCGGTATCACTTCAAGTGTCTTTCTTTTGTTTAAAATGGAAACCCTTTTAAGTGAAAACAAATGGCATATGGAAATCTAACCAAACATATTCGGATTGTGTTGATACTTTAGCACAAGGATCCTTGGGTCATTTTTGACGTGTATGAGTCAAACCCGCCTCAATCCGAGGCATGGTGTGGCCGGTACCACTCAAAGTTTCTCACTTCTATTTGAAATGGACATCATTTTTAGGTGAAAACAACAACTAGCATATGGAAAACCAACCAAATGCATTCGGATTGTGTTGATACTTTTGGAAAAATATCCATGGGTCATATGTGATGTGTAAGAGCCAACTCCGTATCAATCCGAGGCACGGTGTGGCTGTTATCACTCGAAGTGTATTTCTTTTGTTTAAAATGGACACCCCTTTAAGTAAAAACAACTGGCATACGGAAAACCGACCAAAAGTATTCAGATTGTGTTGAAACTTTAGAACAAGGAACCATGGGTCATTTTTGATGTGTATGAGTCAACCCTTCCTCAATCTGAGGCACGATGTGGCCGGTACCATTAAAGTGTCTCACTTTTATTTGAAATGGACAACATTTTAAGTGAAAACAACAACTGGCATACAGAAAACTGACCAAACGCATTCATATTGTGTTGATACTTTAATACAATGATCCATGGGTCATATATGACGTGTAAAAGTCAACCACACCTCAATCCTAGGAACAGTGTGGCGGGTATCACTCTAAGTGTCTTTATTTTGTTTAAAATGGACACCCTTTTAAGTGAAAAAAATGGCATACAGAAAACTGACCAAACATATTTGGATTGTGTTGATACTTAAGCACAAGGATAATTGGGTCATTTTTGACGTGTATGAGTCATCCTTGCCTCAATCTGAGGCACGGTGTGGCTGGTACCACTCAAAGTGTCTCACTTTTATTTGAAATGGACAACATTTTAAGTGAAAACAACAAATGACATATAGAAAACTGACCAAATGCATTTGGATTGTGTTGATACTTTAAGAAAATGGTCCATGGGTCATATGTGGCATGTACGAGTCAACCCTGCCTCAATCCAAGTCATGGTGTGGCTGGTATCACTCGAAGTGTATTTCTTTTGCTTAAAATGGACACCCTTTTAAGTAAAAACAACTGGCATGCGGAAAACCGACCAAAAATATTTGGATTGTGTTGGTACTTTAGAAAAATTATCCATGGGTAATTTGTGATTTTTATGAGTCAACTCCATATCAATCTGAGGCACGGTGTGGCCGGTACCACTCAAACTATCTCACTTTTATTTGAAATGGACAACATTTTAAGTAAAAGCAACTGGCATACGGAAAACAAACCAAACATTTTCAGATTGTGTTGATACTTTAGAACAAGGATACATTGGTAAATTTTGATGTTTATAAGTTAAACCCGCCTCAATTTGAGGCACAGTGTGGCCAGTATCACTCTAAGTGTCATTATTTTGTTTAAAATGGACACCTTTTTAAGTAAAAACAACTAGCATACAGAAAACTGACCAAACGTATTCGGATTATGTTGATACTTTAGCACAAGGATACATGGGTAATTTTTGACGTGTACAAGTCAACCCCACCTCAATCCGAGGCATGTTGTGGCCGGTACCACTCATGGTGTCTCAATTTTATTTTAAATGGAAAACATTTTAAGTGAAAACAGCAACTGGCATAAGGAAAACCAACCAAACACATTTGGATTATGTTGATACTTTCAGAAAACAATACATGGGTCATATGTGATGTGTACGAGTCAAACTAACCTCAATATGAGGCATGATGTGTCCAATATTACTCGAAGTGTCCTTCTTTTATTTAAAATGGACACCCTTTTAAGTAAAAACAACTGGCATATGGAAAACCAACCAAACGTATTCAGATTGTGTTGATACTTTAGTACAAGGATCCATGGATCATTTGTGATGTGTACGGGTCAACCCCGCCTCAATCTGAGGCACGGTGTGGCCGGTACCACTCAAAGTGTCTCACTTTTATTTGAAATAGACAACATTTTAAGTGAAAATGTTGGGCAAAAATCCCTCAAGTCACCATTGAAGAATTTTTGAGGTGATTGTGTTTGTTGACAAAGCAGGGCTCCTTGTTGTGTTTGTTGACAACGCAGACCATGATATATGTTTGTGTCGACAAAGGGGGTTTACATGGTGATTTTTCGGGTTCAAGGGATGCTTTCAATAATCCATGATTGATTGAAGAACCTTGAGAAAGGAATGGATGATCTGGAGGTGGTACAAAAAGAGTAGATACAAGGTGGCACCATTTTCCAGTGTTTTCCAAATTTTTGGGCTCGAAAATTAGAAAATAGAGAGATTTGTTTTTGGAAAAGGGAGGTGCGTGCAAAATTGGAGTGGTGCGCGAAGAAGTATGTGTGGCACGAAAAATCAGCGGGGTGCGTGAAATAATTGCGCGATGCGCGAAATATGTGCAGGTTGCACGAAATAGAGGGATGAAGTTTTTCATTCAAGAGGTGTTTCGAGGTCTGAAGCTCGAAAAATGGCAAAGGCATAAGGTGCGTGATATATTGGAGTAGTGCGCGAAAAATGGTGTAATGTGGAAGCTTTGTTTTTCACGATCAAAGAGAATTACATGCTCAAGGAGGGTTTTTCGTGCGGGGTCAATTTTGCCTATAAATATGAAGCGACCCCCCTCCATTCAGAAGAGTTCAAGTCGTAGAAAATATCCGAGCTCTGGTGCGTGAAATTGAAGTTTTCAAGGGAGTTGTGCGTAAACTTTATGTTCGGGCGTAAAGTCTCGTGCTACATGAAAAGCTAAGGCTGCACACAAAAGAAGTCAGTTGCGCATAAAAGGGGTGTTGCGTGAAAAGAGAATTTCACGCAAGTCAGGAAAATTACGCGCAAGTCAGTTTTGAGGCTGCGCATAAAATTTGGAGGTTGCGCGTAAAAGGGGTGTTGTGCGAAAATTCAATTTCGTGCAAGGAAAAGGAATTATGTGCAAGTCCCAGTAATGGTTGCGCGTAAAATTTGAGGTTGCTCGGTACACCTGGTGAAAAGTGAGATTCATCTGCGGATGAAAGTTGGACCTCAACATGACATCTACATACAGAGGAAGATGCATTCCTTAATGAAAATGAAGAGACCTACAGGTCTATAAACTGTGAGTGGATTCCCTCCAGAGAAGTGAGCAAAGGAAGAGGAAGAAGGTGATCCTCTCCACCGGCAGTGAGCCAGAGAGAGAGAAACAGGGAGTGACCCTTGGGAAAACAGTGATCTGACCCTAAAAACTGTAAAGGCAGTGAGCCTAAGACAGAGTGACTGTGCCCGAACCTTGTTATCCACAACTAGTGAAGTATAGTGGAATTTGGTACGACCGGCAACCTATCGGCGTATTCTCCTTGGATTTAGCCCTTAGTGGTGAACCAAGTAAAATTTTTGTGTCCTGTTCTTGCTTTACTTTCTATTTATATTATGCAACAGGAAAAAGAGAGAAGAGTGTTTTGCTTAACAATAAAACAAGATCAGAACGGGCTTTAATTTCAAATTAGTCATACCCTGATTCACCCCCCTCTCAGGGTATTTAGCATTATGGACCTAACAATTGGTATCATAGGGAAAGGTTGAAATTAGTTCTTCTCTCAATGGAGGTCACTAATCATAAAGGGATTCCGATCTTCGATGGATGTAATTTTCAGATATGGAAGAATCAGATGCAACACTATTTCCGATCTTTGGAAATGGATGTGTTTTCAGCAGCTATGCATGGTATCACAACTGATATTAATAGTGGTGATTTATCAGAAGCGGAGAATAGAGAGTTGGATGCTGATGCAAAAGCAATCAATGCCTTAGGGGGAGCCCTTTCTAATACCATCTACACAAAGGTGATGTCATGAAAAATGTCACATGCCATGTGGGAACAACTTTTGAATATATATGAAGGAGATACAAAGGTCAGAGAGGTAAAGCTGCAAGTGCTATGGAATAAGTATGAAGATCTGAAGATGAACCCAGATGAGTCTGTTGATGCATTCTTTGACAGGGTAAATATTGTTGTGGAAGATATGCGAGGACTTGGTGAAGTCATTGAGGACATAAAGATTGTAAAGCGCATCTTGAGGAAGCTTCCACCTCAGTTCAATCTGAAAGTTTCGGTACTGGAAGATAAAGATCCCAAGGAGCTGACATTGGATAATTTTCATAGTACCTTGGTTGCATATGAAATGAGGAATGATGATTACGAGGCTGTGGAAAAGGTGAAATCCAATGAGATGGAATTTAAGGCCATGAAGAAGCTCACCATTGAAGATTCTTAGGAATAAGAAGAGATATATGAGGTGATGTCATTCCTTTCTTCAAATATGCAAAGAGGAAAAGGAAAGTTTAAAGGTTAACTTCCACTAGCATGCTTTCAATGTGGAAAGGTTTGTCATCTTGTGGAAAGGTGCCCCAAAATGTTTCAAGATAATGATGATGAAGAAGTTGAAATTCCCAAGAAGAAGTCTTCAGCATTTGTGAAAGGGAAGAAAAAATTCAAGATAGATTTCTTCAAGAAGAAGAATATTCTTTCATAAGAAATAGACAGTTCAGATGAGTCTGAGGATTAAGAGGTTGAGGAGTTTGAAAATTGTAAAGATCATGGACAAAATGCAATGGTGGCTGTTGTCGGTAGTGCTCAAGAAAAGGAAGAAATCGACGCTGGTGAAGAAGAAGAAGAAATTGAAGGTAGAGTTGACATGGAAGCTGAATTAGAAGCAGCTCTTGAAGAGATAGATATTTGGAGAGCAAAAACAAAGAAAACCAACAAGGTGGTACATGATGCCAAACTCTACATGCAACAACAGGAAGACGAGAAGTCCGAGCTAGTAAAAGAAATAGAGAACCTTAAGTCTTCAAGGCCAGAGAGCACAAAAAAGGATGATGAGAATAAGATCAAGATTGAAGAACAGAAAAGGGAGATCGATGGCTTGAACATAAAAGTGAAAGATCACATCAAGCGTATCGAAGAGCTTGAAGAGGAAGTTGTCGGTCTGCGGAGAAAAGTCAAAGACCAGGAAAAACCATTGATTCCTAACACATTCCTAGGAATGCAGGTTGTTACAAAGACTGAAAATATGAAAGAGGAGCCTAGTAGTTCATCAGGGAAGAAGTGGAAATTGAGCTAAGAAGTTAAGGCTGTTTCTGGGCTTAATCAGAAACAAAAATCTGTGACAATTGAGGTCAGACCACAAGCACCCGTCCCGAAGTTGAAGGTTGATTTGGGAACAAAGAAAAATCAGAATATTCAGAGATCCCAAAGGGAAAATCGTAGTACTGAATTAATACGAAGGAATGCACCTTATATCAGGTGTTATTGTTGTGGAAAGATGGGACATTCACAGTATGTGTGTTCCATAGCCAAGAGATATAGAAGGGAACAAGAACAGGGGTGGCGGCCATACAGAGAACATTTTTCCAGAACATATTTCGAAGGACACAGTTTTTGGTCTAGAGGATTTGGGCACATGGATAGGTACTACACTTCGACCATTCAGAGAAATGTGCCAAAGTAGAATCAAAATGTTCGCAAGCATCAGATCAATAAACTGAAAAGTGAGCTAAAAGTTCAGAACAGATTTGTAGCACTGGAAGATGAAACTGGTCTATCTTACTCTGAGAATGATCATGAGTCTCAATCTATACCAAGTATGGAGAAAAAAATATGGACCAATAAGAAGAGAGTAGAGAAGGCAGTCATTGCTGAAATTTCCCTTAAAGCATCAGATCGTTCTGGTGTGTGGATTCTTGATAGTGGTTGTATGTCTCACATGATAGGCAAAAAGGATATGGTTATAGGCATAAAATATGACAAAGAAGGAGTTTTCAAGTTTGGAAATGATGAAGGCCTGAAGATAATTGGATCAGGAATGACTAGGTTTGGGGGAAAAGAAATCAGACGTGCTAATGTCTTGGTTGTAGAAGGTCTCAGTCACAATTTGCTCAGTGTCAGTCAATTGTGTGACTCAGGACATTCTATACGGTTTACCAAGAAGACCTGTACTGTCACGGGAAAAGATGGAGCAGTTGTTCTGCAAGTAAAAAGGACAAAGGGAAATCTTTACCTTGTAAGTGGGGAAGAAGATATATGTCTTTTATCCAGAGAGGAAGAAAACCAGCTGTGGCATAAGCGACTTGGTCATCTATTCCAACCATCTATGGAAGATCTGGTAAAGTGTGATGCTGCTAGATACCTTCCCAAACTATCATGTGATCATACTCATACATGCAATGCTTGTCAACAAGGGAAGATCATCAGAAAAACATATAGGCCAAAGGAACAGAAACCAACCAGAGTGCTCGAACTGGTACATGTAGATGTTTGTGGACCAATCTCACCACGATCCATAAATGGACAAAGGTATTATGTCCTTTTCATTGATGATTATAGTAGAATGGCCTAGGTATTTGTCATTACCCATAAGACAGAGGTGTTCAGTTGCATAAAGCAGTATAGGAGGGAATCATAAAAGATGCTTGGGCAGAAAATTCTGAAGTTTCGTACTGATAACGGTATGGAATTCACAAACATCCAAGTTGAATACTATCTCGAGAAACATGGGATAAGGCATCAAGTTTCATCAGTAAGAACTCCCCAACAGAATGGAGTGGTTGAAAGGAGTAATCAGATCATCAACAACATGTCCAGAACGATGCTTATTGATAAAGACCTACCAGAGAAATTTTGGATGGAAGCAGTTTTGACATCGGTCTATGTTTCGAACAGGTCTTTGTTGTATCCAAAGCAAGGGAAGGCTCCGTATGAACTGTGGTACGGAAAGAAGCCAACATTGAAATACTTTTGAATCTTTGTAAGTAAGTATTTCATTCTCAACAAAGAAAATCACAGGAAGTTTGAGGCATGAGGAGATGAGGGGATATTCCTTGGATAATCAGGGAAAAGCAAAGCATATAAATGCTTCAACAAGAGTCTGGGAAATTTTTTTGAGAGCAATGATGTAACTATAGTTGAAACTGAATAGAATACTCAGTGACTTAGTGTACAGTTTCTAGATGAAAGTGATGATGAGGTAAGCAACACAGGGGGAGTAGAAGTGGACGAGGCTGACTTAGAAGAAGATACTAATGATGAGAAAGAGGAAACAAAATCTGAATCTGCCAAGAAGCCAAAGAGTCGAGCTGAAATTGATAGGCATAATATCCTTGGTGATCAGACAGCTCCAGTTTAGACTCAAAGAATGAAGTCATTACAGAAAACATAGTTTTTATCTCAGGTGGAGCCAAAATGTTTTTCCGATGCAGCTAAAGATGAAAACTGGGTTCATGCTATGAATGAAGAGCTTGATCAGATTGAGAAGAACCAGACATGGGAGATTGTTTCGAGGCCAGCAGACAAGAATGTCATCGAGACTAAATGGGTCTATCGCAACAAGATGAATGAAGATGGCATAGTTATTCAGAACAAAGAGTGTATAGTGTTCAAGGGATACTCCCAGATATAGGGAATAGATGTTGATGAGACATTTGCACCGGTTGCAAGGATGGAGACAATCAGATTATTTTTGGCCATAGCAGTGAAAACAAAGTTCAAAGTGTTCCATATGGATGTCAAATCTACATTCTTGAATGGTGTTCTGGAAGAGGAAGTGTATATTGAGCATCCAGATGTTTTTCTCATTCATGAGGATGATAACAAAGTTTTCAGGATGAAGAAGGCATTTTATGGGCTGAAACAAGAACCAAGGGCATGGTACTCACAACTTGATCAGTACTTGAAAAAGCTTGGTTTCCAGCGTGGAGGAGTTTATTACAATCTCTATTTCATCAATGACAGTAATCAAAGGTTGATGGTGATGGTGTATGTCGATGAAATAATTTTTGATGGATCAGATGAAGATCAATGCAGACAATTTTCTGAATTCATGAAAAATGAGTTTGAAATGTCAATGATTGGAGAGCTAACATTTTTCCTTGGCTTACAGGTGACACAAGGAACTAATAGAACTTTCATTTCTCAATCCAAATACACCAAGGAGGTTCTGAGAAGGTTTGGAATGGAGAATTCCAAGGATATTAAGACTCTAGTTGCTACCTGGATGAAATTATCAAAGGATGAGGATGGCAAGGCAGTTAATATTACTAAATACAGGCAAATTATTGGGAGCTTGCTGTACTTGACCGCAATAAGGCCTGATATTGTTTTTGCCACATGCCAAGCAGCGAGATATCAGAGTGATCCCAAGGAAAGTCATATGCTTGCAGTGAAAAGAATACTTCAGTATATCCAGGGCACAATGGATTTCGGCTTAACATATACTGACAAATCTCAGTCAGAGTTATTGGGATATACTAATGCAGACTGGGCCGGTTCAGCGGATGATAGAAAATCAACTTCAGGTGGTGCATTCTATCTTAGTGGATTGTGTATTTCTTATCTTAGCAAGAATCAAGATTGCATTTCATTGAGCACCGCGGAAGCTGAGTATATTGCGGCCACTCAAGTATGCACACAATTATTGTGGATGAAGCAGAAGCTTAAAGATATGGGAGTTGAAGTGAAGTATCTGATCAGAATCCAGTGTGATAACTCAAGTTCTATAAATCTCAACAAAAATCCTGTCCATCACTCAAGGACAAAGCACATTGAGATAAAGTATCATTTTATCAAGGAGAAAGTTGAGCAGGGAATCGTGAAGTTGGAGTATGTGCCTACAGAGCTACAGGTTGCAGACATTCTGACAAAGGCCTTACCCAATGAAGCTTTTGAGAGGCATCGACTGGCTCTGGGAGTTCATTCGAATCCCCGAACTTAGAAGAGTATGGATGTGGGACCCCCCCTCTCCCCGAGGTATGATGTGTGTTTTTCCCTAATGTACTGATATGTGTTCTCTACTCTGTTACAGACTACAAAGGAGTGACCTTTCGGTTTGTTGACAAAGGGGGAGAAAATAGTGATTGGTCAAAGGGAAGACATTGCAGTAATTTGATAAATCATGAATTATATGGGGAGAAGATGATAGGTGGAGCAGCCAGAAAGGGGGAGAAATGAGAAAGGGGGATTGAATTAAATCTGACGATGCTAGAAGTGATCGATAAAATAATAGATATCACGCCAGTTGAGGATTGTGATAAAAGAAGAATAGTTGTGTTGGGATGGTGTGAGAATGTTTCCAGCTATCACCAATTGGTATTAGAGTGATTCAACAATTGGTATGAGTTTTTCAATTGGTATCAGTTTGGTATCAACGATTGGTGTCATCAATGAAGTGATTCATTGATAAGATTTTCATTTACTCTTGTTTCTCACACTGAGCATTGCTCATGTGGGCTTAGAGTACATGTTAAGTGAATTCTTGAATGCTATCAGAATCACAAGAGGAGAATGGTGGTAGCGGCTGGAAGAAGCCTTAATGAGATATCAATGTGTAGAGAAATTTTATTAGAAGAGTTTTCAACAAACCCAAAGGGGGAGATTTTTGGGCAAAAATCTCTCAAGTCACTATTGAATCATTTTTGAGGTGATTGTGTTTGTTGACAAAGAAAGCCTCCTTGTTGTGTTTGTTGACAATGCATACCATGATATATGTTTGTGTCGACAAAGGGGGTTTACATGGTGATTTTTCAGGTTCAAGGGATGCTTTCAACAATCCATGATTGATTGAAGAACTTTGACAAAGGAATGGATGATCTAGAGGCGGTACAAAAAAAGCAGATAGAAGGTGGTGCCGTTTTCCAGTGTTTTTCAAATTTTTGGGGCTAAAAATCGGAAAATAGAGAGATTTGTTTTTGGTAAAGGGAGGTGAATCCAAAATTGGAGTGGTGTGCGAAGACGTATGTGTGGTGCAAAAAATCAGCGGGATGCGCGAAATAATTGCGCGATGCGCGAAATATGTGCGGGTTGCGAGAAATAGAGGGATGAAGTTTTTCATGCAAGAGGTATTTCGAGGTCCGAAGCTCGAAAAATGGAAAAGGCATAAGGTGCGCAAAATATTGGAGCAGTGCGCGAAAAATGGCATAACACTGAAGCTTTGTTTTTCGCGCTCAAAGAGAATTACGCGCTCAAGGAGGGTTTTTCACGCGAGGTCAATTTTGCCTATAAATATGAAGTGAACCCCCTCCATTCGGAAGAGTTCAAGTCATAGAAAATATCCGAGCTCTGGTGCGCGAAATTGAAGTTTGCAAGGGAGTTGCACGTAAACTTTAAGTTCGAGCGTAAAGTCTGGTGCTGTGCGAAAATCTAAGGCTGCACGCAAAAGAAGCCAGTTGCGCATAAAAGGGGTGTTGCGTGAAAAGAGGATTTCACGCATGTCAGGAAAATTACGTGCAAGTTAGTTTTGAGGATGCGTGTAAAATTTGGAGGTTGTGCGTAAAAGGGGTGTTGCGCGAAAATTCAATTTCGTGCAAGGCAAAGGAATTATGCGCAAGCCCAGTAAAGGTTGCGCGTAAAATTTGTGGTTGCTCGGTACACCCGGTACAAAGTGATATTCATCTACGGGTGAAAGTTGGAGGTCAACAGGGCATCTATATATAGAGGAATATGCATTCCTTCATGAAAATGAAGAGACATACAAGTCTATAAACTGTGAGTGGATTCCCTCCAGAGCAGTGAGAAAAAGAAGAGGAAGAAGGTGATCCTTTCCACCAGCAGTGAGCCAGAGAGAGAGAAACAGGGAGTGACCCTTGGGAAAGCAGTGATCTGACCCTAAAACTTGTAAAGGCAGTGAGCCTGAGACAGAGTGACTGTGCCCAAACCTTGTTATCCACAGCTAGTGAAGTATAGTGGAATTTGGTATGACCGAAAACCTGTCGGCGTATGCTCCTTGGATGTATCCCTTAGCGGTGAACCAAGTAAAATTGTTGTGTCCTGTGCTTGCTTTACTTTCTGTTTATATTGTGCAACAGGAAAGAGAGAGAAGAGTGTTTTGCTTAATAGTGAAACAAGATCAGAACAGGCTTTAATTTCAAATTAGTTATACCCTGATTCACCCCCCCTCTCAGGGTATTCAGCCTTGTGGACCTAATAGAAAACAACAAATGACATACGGAAAACCGACCAAATATATTCGGATTTTGTTAATACTTTAGAAAAAGGATAAATGGGTCATTTTTGACGTGTATGAGTCAACCCCACCTCAATCTAAGGCATGATGTGGCTGATATCACTAGAAGTGTCTGTCTTTTGTTTAAAATGGACAACATTTTAAGTAAAAACAACTGGCATACAGAAAACCGACCAAACGTATTCAGATTGTGTTGATACTTTATCAAAAGGATCCATGGGTCATTTTTGACGTGTACGAGTCAACCCCGCCTCAATCCAAGGCATGGTGTCGCCGGTATCACTAGAATTTTCTTTCTTTTGTTTGAAATGGACACCCTTTTAAGTAAAAACAACCAGCATACGGAAAACCAACCAAACATATTCGGATTGTGTTGATACTTTAGTATAAGGATCCATGGGTCATTTGTGATGTGTACGAGTCAACCCTGCCTTAATCTGAGGAGAGTTGTGGCCGGTACCACTCATAGTGTCACACTTTTATTTGAAATGGACAACATTTAAAGTGAAAACAACAACTGGCATATGGAAAACCAACCAAACACATTCATATTATGTTGATACTTTAGGACAACGATCCATGGGTCATATGTGACATGTAAGAGTCAACCCCACCTCAATTCGAGGCACAGTGTGGACAGTATCACTCAAAGTGTCTATCTTTTTTTTTAAAATGGACATCATTTTAAGTAAAAACAGCTGACATATGGAAAACTGAACAAATGTATTCAGATTGTGTTGATACTTTAGCATAAGGATCCATGGTTCAGCCTCACACAATCCACTTCTCATGTGAGGAACTCCTACCCATATTCTAAAACACATGACATTTAATACGCCAAGGAAAACTACATTCCCTACGTTACACAAGCTCATTGATACACACCCATTATCATCATCACTAAGTTCAATGACACCCGCCCCAAACCACGGGACATTATATTTGTGTTTGGTTGAAGTCATTTATCCATTTCCTTATTTTGGGGTTATTAGCTTCTAATTTCTGAATTCTATCGTGTATGTGTTATAAAAAATGCAATTTTGTATGTATTCTTAATTCTGTATAACACATATAATTATGTATTCAGTTTTTTATGTATTGTATTATTAATTTATAATTAAATTATATATGTATTCAATTCAGTATTCAATTATGAATTGAATTCCGGATTTCACATGTAATTGTTATCTCAATTTTGAATTGAATTCTAAATCAATTATGTATGTTTATAATTACCTTATGAATTATGTTTTAATTCTATATGTGTATAGTTTTAGGGTGTATTATGTGTTAAATATATATGAATTAATTGTGTATATGTATGTGTTATAGTTGGTTATTGCAGGTAATTGGAGTTGGGGAAGTTGGAAATGTAGAAAGTGCAGCCAGCTACTAGAAATCACAGAGCAGTAGGCTGCTGCTTGAATTTCACAACAAATCCTATGCCAATGATTGTAAACCGTTGTAATAGGGCTGTTAATGTGTTTTATACCAATGGTTCTAAGGGAAATGTTGGTAAAAACACTTTCCCAATGGTTTGTAAACCGTTGGGATATAGGTGAAATGTTTAGATATACCAACAGTTTGTGTAAAATATTGGTAAAAAACTATACAAAACTATATTTCAATGGTTTGAAATCATTGGAATAGTATTTTTATCAATGGTTTCAAACCGTTGGTGAAAAGTTATACCAACCTTTTTACATAACCGTTGGTATAATGTAGATTTTCCAAAAACCGTTGACATATGTTTTTTCCTACGGCTTACTTCCCTACAGTTTGGATAACCATTATCCAGCCTTTACCAATGGTTTGGAACCATTGGTAAAGGGTTCATTTCTAGTAGTGTGAAGAGTTGAGGGAGGAGGTTCCCTTTTATAATTGAGGCGAGGGGTACTTTTGAGATCTCTAAAAATATCAATTTATAATAAAATCAAACCCCATCCAAAAACCTAAAAATGTCACAATTTATAATATGAGATGTGATAGGATTGTAATCTCATCAACCAATAGATTTTGGACAATTTTTTTATCAATTTAAACCTTATCATTTTAATTAACACTTAGTTGTTCTATTTAATTTTTAACTAGGGTAACAAATATGTCAACATTAGAAGGGTGAAATATTTAATTATTTGATGTAAATTAGATAATAAATAAATAACTTATAATATTTTATACCATATAATAATTATTCTATATTTTATTTATTTTTTATAATTTTTAAATAATTTATTAAAACATTATTTTGGTAAACAATCAATGGTGTTAATTTTGACACTATTCAATTCATTGATTTTTAAAAATATTAAGATAACAAGTTAACAACAACAAAAATATTTTATTATATTCCTAAGAGGTCAATGTCATCTATAAAATTCATTAGACATATTAATAATCCAAAAATATATTTATTTTTAATATTTTTAATAACATTTATTTTTTGTCTCTATTAATAAAATAATTACTACATCAATTTTGTGTAATTATTTAATATAATTTTTTATTGAATAAAAATTAAAAATAAAATAAAAATAAAAATAAAAATATACTATATTTTAGAATAATATTTTTAGTCGAGTTTATCAACTATAAAATCCAACATTTAAATTTCTAAACTTATTAGTTTATGAATTTGACAACTTTAACATCACTTTAAATAAAATAATATAAGAGTCAAAATCTCTTCTATAAGGCTCCAAATAGTCACTAACTCGATACTTGGATAGTTATGGTTGTGATATACTCAACCAATAAGATTTGGTCAAGTGTTTGGGTCTTTTTATGGTTATTATCATTTTAATAAAATTGTTTTATTGATTTCTCATCAATTAATTAATTTTTACATCATCAAAGTATAAGTCTTTAATGTAATTATTTATTTTCTTAAAATTAAATATAAATTACCATGATAAAGAAAAACATTTTATATTTAAAATGAGTATTTATAATATAATTTATCTTTTTTATAACCTTATATAAAAAATTATATAGTTATTAAAATTTGAGTAAGACATATTTAATTTTTCTTTAAATAAATTAAATTAAATGTACTAATATCATCCAAGTAGCTTCCAAAGGACACCATTTCGACCCAAGGATGATTTAAGTAAATAAAATCATTGAATGATATTAATACAAGTGTCTGTGTAACTTTATAATAGTATTAATACTCTTAATTACCCAATTTACCCTTTTACCGTATTAATAAAAATTATTGAAGTTGCTATTCATAATGCCAAAAAATAAAATAAATATATTTCAATAATTTGGAACTATTGATTCCAAATATGGAATATATTTTTTCAAAATTTAAAACACAAAAGTTTTAGTAATTAATTTTAAATTAATACTATTTTCAGAAAGAGAGAATGAGTTTTAAAAGTTAAAACATTGCAAAAAATTGAAACATTTTTACATCTGAATTCAATATAAAATTAATGATAATGACATAAATTATATTTAATGATAAAAACATATTCTGTTTATTCTTTTAAACCATTAAATATTATAATTTAACCATATAAATTATTTCGATGAATTTTTTTTTTCAATTAAAATTTAGTGTATTTTTACTATTCATTAAAACTTGAAAGTTATAAAAAAACTATTAAAAATTCATCCAAAGTAATTTTTTATATCCTGATTCCAAATAACATGCTTATTTTTTCATATAAAAATTATTAATATGTCAAAATATCAATTTACAAGGGGTTCTCTGTTAAAAGGTGGAAAATTACCCTTTTGAAAAAAATATAGGTTTTTATACATCAAATAGGGTTTATTCATATCCTATAGCAAAATATCTATTGGATGAATATAAAAAATATTTTATTAAGTATATAACATATATATTTCATTAATTTCATTTAATAATAGTAATTCACCCAATTTATTAAAAAAATACTAATATAAAATTGATTTATATTTTTCATAAATAATTAGTAGTGAATGACTTCACCAAATATTTTCATAAGTTAGTTACATTTATTCCCACTAACCTAAAATCTAGGTTAAAATAGTCTTTTTATACAATGGGAATCTCATGGTTCTTTTAAACTCATGATTGCATGCAATTAAAGCTATTAAATAATTAAAATTATTTAGAGAAAATATTTCATGAAAACATCCAGTTGTTACATACAATATAGTTTTAGGATCCTACCATGTTGAGGAACACCTTCTGGATGTGTCCTCCTTGGCCTATATTCTTTATGAATATATCTATGATATAAGGGATTGGCTTTCCTATTAATTTTCTAAAAAAAATCCTTGAACGAACCCTTTTTTCATTCCCAAGGAATTGGTTTCTGGGAGATTTCCTTCCACACTGGCTTATCTTCCCAAGGTTTTACACCAAGTCCTTCAGTGAGAGATGACTTAGTATCTTTATCTATATTCTTATCTTCGAGTTTGTCTTTTAGTTATTCTATTATTTTTGAGATTTTCATTTATATTTTTAAATATATGTTTAATATATTCAAGTTACCATTTCTTCCAAGTAATAATATCATGGATATGTTTATGATATTCCTAAATACTTTGAGGAATACTCGAAACATCTTCCTGATATTCTTATGCTTCTCCTACTAAAATCTACACGTAATCAACTATAATATATCATCCTAATATAATTTAACTTTATGTATCTCTAGGTGGATGCATATCAAAGACAATGGATTTTGGATGATTAGAGGCTTCTCCTAAAGCTCTCCCTTCAAGCCTCTCCCAAATATCTCAAATATTTGGTCCAAGACCATATACTCTGCCGACCATATTTTATGGTTCAAAGCAAAATAAATCTTCTTTTGGATATCCTAGAGTCCTTTCCAGGTTTTGGACTAACCAATTGGCTTGTTGAATCTAAGGTTTAGTACACCTAATTTTGGTCTTCAATTCCTCGATCTTGTCCTAAGTTTCCAGGGATTTCTGCCCCAACTCAATTACTTTGGGTTAGTTTTCAAAGGCTACTCTAACTTCTTGAATTTGAAGATACTTTCTAAGATAAATATAACTGGCCTTGTTCTATTAATACCTTATCCTGATTTCTAAACATTTTTACTCATGTAAATACCTTTAACCATGGAATCTAGAAATTTATTACTAGAAACTCCACTAAAGAAGCACTCAGACAGGATAAGGGGGTTACCTGTCGTTAACTTTGCATGATTGTTTTTGGAATCACTTTGCACAAATAACACAAATTATTAGAGATAATAAAGAGATAGAATGTCTTAAATCATTCTGATTCCTATTAAAAATCACCTCTATGAACAAATGGGTCAGATGTCCCTTATATAGGCCTCTAGTCTCAGCTTGCCCGAGAAGCTGACTCGACTTACAAAGCACACTTTCGATAAAGACACAAGAAAAATAAAAAAAAAAAGGTGGAGAAAACAACCAAAAAACTTCCAAAAAACAATTTACAATGAAAAAAATACATAATTTACATGTTCAATTTGATATGATCATCCATGTAGGATATGACACGTGTCTGGATCAACATCAAGAATCCCTCCAAATCATATAGAGCATCGATCATTTATCCAACCGAGACTTATTTCTCTGAATCTTTCATTTCCATCAAATCTTTTATGGAACATTGTATTCAGTATTTGTTGATAACAATATATTCTTTATGTCCCTTCCATATCTTGAGTTCTTCAATAATTATGTCTACCTCTACCATGAAGTCTGTCAGATGTTCCATTTCTGCATGCTGCATGTCGCTAGAGTTGATAGATACTTGTACATTGTCTCCTGTAAATAATATAAAATCTTTTCTTGTTGATTTTTATTCAATAATATAATCACTTCATGTGATTTGGATACATTAATAATATCTCTTATTCAAACTGAACTCTATCTAATCTTCATCGCGAAAATGCGAATCCTTGAATTCTTTCTAGATAGGTCCTTTAGTCCAGTGCTTTAGGTACATGTTCTATAACACAATTATTCTGTTTATTATCTGATAGGATTTATATGTGAAACCCACCGAGAAAACTTGTAAATGCATTGTTTATAACCATTATCATCACCGGTGATTCCCAATTAATTTTAAAATTTATTTTCTTAAATCCCAAGAATTGTACTGATCCTATTCAAAAGATTTCTAGAATTCATTGAACTATTCTTGTTATAATGTTGTATTTGGTATATAGATCTTTGGAATCCCTATTCCTGAAATTGTACAAAACATTTTTAGGACTGGATACTCTTCCACTCTAATTTATTTGGTGTTTTTTACTTTATCAAAAAGACCAAAAACTTGGACTTTTAGCTTTATCTCTTCAGTGATGATCACACTGATTATATCTTGATCAATATTTTTATAATCCTTAATAATTTCTTTGTATTCCTTGAGCATGTATAGAACATGGTTTAAACCTATTTTGAATATTCAATCATCCTTATTTTTCTATAGTATATTATATAGAGGTGTGGATTTAGTCCTTGAAATATTTGGAATCCTTTGCAAATATTTCCATATTTATTTTTCTAGATTTAGATCTTCATCTAGCTCATCATCCATACTTTCTTATTCCTACTGAATATTTTGTTGAGGGATTTTTCTATGAACCTTTTTCCACTTTTTATGTTATTCTTTTACTTGATCATACTAACTCTTAAAAATAGTCTTCTCTTTTCCTTTTTATCTCCCATCTATTTCTACCTTCTGGTTCTTCGACCCTTTCTGTTTCTTAGATTTTCTGCATATTGGTTGCTATAATGGCCTTTCTCACCCCATATAAAGCATTCAATATGCATTTTATCCTCATATTTTTTTTCTAGTTATCTCTTTGAAGAATTTACTAATTTTTAAGCCTTTCTGACCAAGGAACCTATTCTTTCTGATCTTTCAACATTACTGGATAAAGATCCCTACTTCGGAAGGATATTATCTACTAAAATCATTTTTCTTTTCTCAAGTATTCCATTCATTTGTTTGATAACTGGGAATTCTACCACATAATTATTATCGATTCAAACAACACATCTCCTTTATTTGAAACCATCTTCCATTTCAACTTAAGGATTAAAATTAGCATATTAGTGAATTTAGAATGACATTATCTTTTTCTTTAATATTATCAAGAACCAACCTGGTTTGATCCTAAACCAGTCACCCGAGTCACTTCGCGGCATGGTCCGAAGGGCATTACCAATCCCCACAGTCTGAAAACTAGTGTCAGACATCAAAACTAAACAAGTGGGAATGATTTTTCCCATAAATGAAAGACAATAAAATAAATAAAGAATGAAAATAAAAATGAAAACTAACAGTGGAAGGAAAATAAAGCTATACATACCTCTATGTGACCCTACGGGTCACCACCAACCTCAAACCAATGTCACACTATGGTGATCAAATCAAATCAAGGTGTAACACCTGAAGATAAAAAAAATATAAAACTAGAGGCGTGAGTATTAAAACTCAGTAGGCATTCCCAAATAATCTATCCCTATATGAATTTAATTTAAATAAAAGATCCATCAATTTCAAGTTTGAAATACAATGTATAAAACTATATTTTCACACATTTTCTTCTTAAAAACAAATCATGGTCCATTTCCCTTTTTCAATTAAAAACCATATTCCCTTTTGAATAAGCAAATGTGTGAAAACCTAGTTTTATACATTGTATTTCAAACTTGAAATTGATGGATATTGTAACACCCCGAGATTTTATGAAAAAATATTATTTTTAATGTCTTGTGTTGTACGCTACACCAAAAGAAGCTTGCACAACACACATCCTTGACTTGCCTTGCATTACACGCAATCGCAACCTTCCTCGATAGCGTGTGTAGTACGTAATACTGAGTTTCACGAAACAATGATATGCTATTAAAATATTATTAAAACTAGCCGTTATGAATAGTAATAACCACTTTTTAAATTTTAGAAATTTTAGCTCTCAAAATAGACTTCATTTTTGGATTCGGAGTATCGAATTTAGCCTAAGGTGAAATTTTGGTACTTTTCGGATAACTTTCATATTCTGATGAATAGTGAAAATTACTAAATTATAATTAAAAACAACTTTTTTAATCGAAATAATTAATAGTGATAAATTATTAATTTGAGTGGTTTTAAAATATATTTAGAATATATTTTTACAATTTAATACAATGTTGGTCATTGGTTGTAATTTCACATTTAAACCAGACATAATCAAGTGTCAATCTTTTGATATATATTGTTTCCTAAAAACACGCTATTTATTTTAACAGCGGGATTTAATTATAAAATTAATTAATGCAACTTCTATGTTATGAATTTGGTAAAATAGATTTCATTTTTGAATTCGGAATATGAAATATATCTTAGGATGAAATTTTGGCATTGTTCTGAAAAACATCAATTTTTGATGAATAGTGAAACTACTAAGTGGTAGTTAAAAAAACTAAATTTTTCATAAAACATAATTTTGCCGCTTCTGTGAATGGAATTTCGAAAATCCGAGAGACACGGTTAATATCAAGGACTAAAATGTGGTTCAATGAGATGAAAATAATTTTTTGGTGAATAGTAACTTTTTACTTTTTTTTACCACGGTTAATAGTAAATAGGGTAACTAAGGGTAAATATGATATTACTATTACCCTAACACATGTCCTAATTCTATTGGACAAGTGTAATTCGACCAAAAACAAACTTAGGAATAAAATATGACCATTTAGGCCCACTTGGATTAGATTAGGACATTTATTATTAATTTATTTAAAGAAAGGTTAAAATAGTTAAAATCAAAGTTTAATAAGTAAATCATTTTTAATATAGGGTTATACATAAGATAAATTCGATTGTAAATATTAATTAGAAAGCTAAAAAGATTTCCTACATGATGGTATTTTATTTGTAATTTTTAGACATCAAATAATTTAATTTAATTATGACACAACGATGATGCAGTAATTATCTTATTAATGAAATATTGACATAATTGATGTTATAAACACCAAAATAAATGTAATTTGAGATTTTTTATGAATTACACTAATTGTATAGGTTACTATGATATATTAATGTTGATTTAATCAACTTGGTTAGAACATTTAATTCTGTTATGACTTTCACAAAAATCATATATCAAATAGTGTCAAAATTGACACAAAATAGTTTTTAAATCAAATATTATATTAATAATTGTTATTGTATTCCTAAAAATCTAAGGTTCGGCCAAATGACTTAGATAAGGATATATATATTAATAATAAACAATTTGGGGTTCGTTTGGCATGTTATAGTAAGTGTATTAACCATATAGTGAAAGAAAACAAAAAGACATGGTAAAAGTTAAATTATTTAACTTAGAGTTAAATCTAATTGATAAGGTTAAAATAATATCCTAAACTTGTCTAAATTCTATTGGTTGATAGGATTTCGACCCATCCCCACTTTATCTTCGAAATAAGACCCTTTGGAACCATTATAAACCGATTTTGACTTTAATATAAAATAATATTTTGAGATATTCCTAAGGTGCCCCTCTCCTCCCCTATAAAAGGACACCTCCTTCCCCTCCTCCTCACACCAATTTGAGCACTCAAGCTCGGCCAAACCCTGCCAAAATCACTTCTCCACTTCCCTAGCAACATCCTAGAGGTTCTGGTCTTCCTCAAAGACCAATTCTAGTGCCCTAAGAGGAGGTCTCAAAGAGGCACTTCAAAGAAGAGGTAATTACCGTTACCAATTCTTTCATCTTTATTTCTTCTTCCACTTCTTCTTCTTAGGTTGTTTCATTATGAAGTAATAACATCAGTATCACTCATATACTGATATATTATTATAAGTATGAAACAACCCTATTTCACCATCTATCCATCCTACGGAAAAAGAAATCACCGCGCGTGCGTACGTACGGAATACCGTCTCCACGCCGTGGTGTAATCTATTTTCCACCACCACCTTACATGGATGGGTATAATGGTGTAAAGAATAACTATACATAGTTATTACAACATCATATTGATTCTGATATATTGTATAATCCACTCCAATTCAATTCAATATTTATAGAAATGATATCATCGCTCGTGCGTACGTACGGACTACCGTCTCCACGACGCGATGAGATTCATTCTCCATGTTAACCATTTAAGAATGATTATAATGTATATATAAGAAATAATAATGAAATATATGACATTATAAAGCTACTGGATTTATGTATATATATACATATGTATGTCATCTACTTACATCCATTTCAAGACAATAAGGAAAGAAAAACAGCGTTCATGCGTACGTACGGACTACCGTCTCCATGAACGGTGTTTTTCATTTTATTTATCTATCTATTATATATATATATATACTGAATATATATGATATATAAATCATATTTTATATTCTGGAAGTAAGTAAATCATGATATAAGTAATAATGATGTCAATAACAACAAGTCAAAACACCTACGATAAATGAAACGATTTTACCCAAAACGCTTCTTTAACATGGAATTTACAAAAGAACGGGTAATATAATGTCATAAGTGAACCATATATGATATCATAACAATGAATATGATTCTGTAATAAGTCAATGACATTATTTAAATCATTATACAGGAGGTTCGGACACATACGAAGCAAATTGGACCTAAGGTAAGGGAAATATCACAATCTCATTTTTATCCGAGATTGTTTATTCGTAAGTATTTACTGGGGTGTATTTTATCATCCACATCCATGTTTTATCAATATGTAATATTATTTCCATCCACCTAAAATTGTTTAAATCCATTTTTACCCTTCGGTGAGTTTTTAGTAATACGTATGAAAGGAATCTTTTGTCGTTTTTCGTATGAGGTACTTTTTGACTTTTCCGACAAAAGTACGAAGAATGTTTTTTTTAACTTATACGGCACGAACGGATTTTTACGGTTTTATAAAGCCTTATTTTCATGAAGCTTCCTCTAAAAGATTTCATGACTATTTTCAATAAAATCTCTTTCTTTTAAAATTGCATGATGTTTTGTGAAAAGAAATTGATTTTGAAGAAGAAAGGATATTTTCCTCAAGAATTCAATTCAAGTGTTTTATCAAAATTATTTCCCATATAAGATAATAAAGGGTTCTGTTTCTATCCATATTTTTACATTGATTTGACTATGTTGTGATGGAATTATGTTTATGAATTCCTTTATCTTATATGAATTGTTTTATGATGTCATGTTGTTTAAGAATCCCATTTTTATTACATGGGTTACGCTATGATGTATGGTTTATGATTATGTGGCACACATAAGAAAGGATTCATTATAAGATGGGTGGGACCTATATCTCCCTCCAATGCATTGGGTAAAGATTTTATATCTCATGAGATAGACATGGCTGGAATGGTAGGTTATACCGGTTCAGTGAAACAGGACTGAAACGAGGGTTACTCGATTCAGAAAGGGACTTTGTCCACTAAGATAGTCTTGGCAATGAGTCATGACTAACAAGAAATGATTTTCCATGATTATGTGTGCATGACACAAAGTTTCAAGTTTCATGTTATGATTATGGTGATCTCATTTTCACTTCTATGATTTGTTCCATGTTAAGATTTTATGATCTCTTTTGCAGGTTATGATTTTCAAAAAGATATGATATGATTTTTATTTCTTTTGTATACCCTTACTGAGCATTTGAGCTCACCCTTTTATGTTTTCTTTTCCCCAGGACATAAAGAAAGGTTTTAGGTAAAAAAAGGGAAGATCTTTATGGGAGATGTTGAAGATCTTTCCCCACGATTAGAAGATTTCATTCCGAGTTTCCAAAGACACTAAACTATTACGATCCTTGTGTGTGTGTTTTTGTTATGTACTAAGTATTCCGCAAATGTAATGTAATGTCCATGTACCTCAAGATACAGGTCTCTACAGTTGGTATCATAGGGAGGTTTAGTCAACCTTTGGAAACTAGGATGCGAAAACGTTAGTGAGATCCCTAGATATATTTCTAAGGTATGTCTAGGGATGCCCCTAAGGATAAGTATACGTATAGGATATAGTCCTAGAACTATGGTAACGATATTAGATTAAACCAAAGATGATAGATATTTAAGTTACTCCCCCTTTATTATGATTTTTGCATCTAACACTATTCTGTTTGGGTTTTAGAAAATGGCTGGAAACAAGATGATTCACGATAATGGAGGATATGATGGACAATGAAATGATATTCTTCATGAGCAACCAAATGAAATGGGATTTGGAAGTCCAAAGATCATTATTATGCCGAATCAGCAATCTCATAATATGATCAATAAAGTAAAATTTGGTAAGTTTCCTGACTCGGCTAATAAGAGAAAGATGGAGTTTCATGTTGATCAGAGAGGAAAGAAAGTTCAATTTCCCCTATGTAAATCATGTGGGAAGAGGCATCAAGGAGAATGTTTCAAAGGAACTGGAAGATGCTTTGGGTGTGGAAAAGAAGGACACAAAGCAAGTAAGTGCAAAGGAAAAGGTTCAGTTAACACCATGGATGAGGATAATGGTATTGCTACGACATCAAAAATGGTTAAGTGTTTTAAATGTGGAATGTATGAGCATTATGCAAACCAATGTCCTAAGGGAAAGACTCATGAAGAGAATCAGTATGGCCGTATGGGTAGTATTTATGTGGATGATGATGAAGAGACTACAAATGATATGTGAGATGAAAGAATTGTTGAAGCTCGGTTAATGGTTTAAGAATGTAGTGGAATGATTACATGCTTATCATGTGTAATGTTGTATAAGTAATCTCATGGTACTATGGAATAAAGAGACATCTAAGGATTGTTACACTATTGTCTTTCCTTGAGTTTTGAAAGTGTATGATGAATGGTACCAGTAACCATGAAAGGTTATTCAAATACTTTTGTAAAGTAGATGATATACACATAATGAAAGGATAAGAAGATAATGAGATGTTTGATTGTATTCATGAGCTCATGATTGATATAAGGACTAAGTGATATCATGGTTTGAGTATATAGAATTTTTAGGATTTTGGTATGTGGAAAGTGTTAACTTTTAACTGCATTCATGTTTTCACTAAGGTATTCAAGAGAATACATGATTAAAGACTTTGAATGTTTGGAATGTGACCAACAAAACATATCTTATGATATATGGGGATCGACGATGGTGTTAAATCTCTGGTAATCGTTTTCACTATGTTATGAGAGTGGACTGCAGTATTATGGATAAGCCTAAAGATTGGAATGGATTATGTTGGACATAAGTTAGTATTGTTTAAGGATAGAAGTTTTTTCGATATTATTTATGGGATGTTATGGTAATATAGTTTTAGAAAAAGGACAACCTGCAGGACGGGCGACAGCCCATCGCTTCGGACAAGGCTGTAGGAATTGAACCCACAACCGAAGTGCGACTGGCCTTTATCTCCTACCACTGGCCTACAGTAAGTCCCTGTTTAGTAGAAACTAGTTTTATTATATTAAGCAGTATGATATATGAAGTATAAGTCCATTTTAGGAACCATATATGATTAATCTCACTATAGAATGACTTATGTATATTTAATAACTTTTGCTATCCTTTTGTTTGAGACAGATGTAATGAACAGTCATTCTATCACATGATCTACTAACACTTCACGAATAACAAATTCAACTTCATTTATCTAAGAGATGAAGTGGAAATTGTTCAAGGCACGAACAACAGTGAGATTGTACCAAAATAAAGTAAGTATTTATTCTAATTCAAATTTTCAACTTTAGGGAAATGATCTTGAAAACCAAAAATGTTGTCCTAGTGATCTTATACCTGATGAATCAGATGGTACCTTATATCATCACAAATATATGGATTTGTGATTACTGGCTTATCCATAGCCATGTTCTCTACCACTCTCCATCAGAACATGATGGTTAGATTTCCCTTTCATATCAATATTTTCACCTATGTGGAAACCCAGTGATTAGTTTATTTGGGTAATCGTTACATTTCATACTTTAGTTTTTAAAGCCAAGTTTTGGTATTCCTTTTTACGATGTGGGTTTCTATTAAAGAAACTTTCGAATAGTAAACCATTTATAACCCCGACGAATTTCGAGGGCGAAATTCATTTTAAGGGGGGTAGAATGTAACACCCCGAGATTTTATGAAAAAATATTATTTTTAATGTCTTGTGTTGTACGCTACACCAAAAGAAGCTTGCACAACACACATCCTTGACTTGCCTTGCATTACACGCAATCGCAACCTTCCTCGATAGCGTGTGTAGTACGTAATACTGAGTTTCACGAAACAATGATATGCTATTAAAATATTATTAAAACTAGCCGTTATGAATAGTAATAACCACTTTTTAAATTTTAGAAATTTTAGCTCTCAAAATAGACTTCATTTTTGGATTCGGAGTATCGAATTTAGCCTAAGGTGAAATTTTGGTACTTTTCGGATAACTTTCATATTCTGATGAATAGTGAAAATTACTAAATTATAATTAAAAACAACTTTTTTAATCGAAATAATTAATAGTGATAAATTATTAATTTGAGTGGTTTTAAAGTATATTTAGAATATATTTTTACAATTTAATACAATGTTGGTCATTGGTTGTAATTTCACATTTAAACCAGACATAATCAAGTGTCAATCTTTTGATATATATTGTTTCCTAAAAACACGCTATTTATTTTAACAGCGGGATTTAATTATAAAATTAATTAATGCAACTTCTATGTTATGAATTTGGTAAAATAGATTTCATTTTTGAATTCGGAATATGAAATATATCTTAGGATGAAATTTTGGCATTGTTCTGAAAAACATCAATTTTTGATGAATAGTGAAACTACTAAGTGGTAGTTAAAAAAACTAAATTTTTCATAAAACATAATTTTGCCGCTTCTGTGAATGGAATTTCGAAAATCCGAGAGACACGGTTAATATCAAGGACTAAAATGTGGTTCAATGAGATGAAAATAATTTTTTGTTGAATAGTAACTTTTTACTTTTTTTTACCACGGTTAATAGTAAATAGGGTAACTAAGGGTAAATATGATATTACTATTACCCTAACACATGTCCTAATTCTATTGGACAAGTGTAATTCGACCAAAAACAAACTTAGGAATAAAATATGACCATTTAGGCCCACTTGGATTAGATTAGGACATTTATTATTAATTTATTTAAAGAAAGGTTAAAATAGTTAAAATCAAAGTTTAATAAGTAAATCATTTTTAATATGGGGTTATACATAAGATAAATTCGATTGTAAATATTAATTAGAAAGCTAAAAAGATTTACTACATTATGGTATTTTATTTGTAATTTTTAGACATCAAATAATTTAATTTAATTATGACACAATGATGATGCAGTAATTATCTTATTAATGAAATATTGACATAATTGATGTTATAAACACCAAAATAAATGTAATTTGAGATTTTTTATGAATTCCACTAATTGTCTAGGTTACTATGATATATTAATGTTGATTTAATCAACTTGGTTAGAACATTTAATTCTGTTATGACTTTCACAAAAATCATATATCAAATAGTGTCAAAATTGACACAAAATAGTTTTTAAATCAAATATTATATTAATAATTGTTATTGTATTCCTAAAAATCTAAGGTTTGGCCAAATGACTTAGATAAGGATATATATATTAATAATAAACAATTTGGGGTTCGTTTGGCATGTTATAGTAAGTGTATTAACCATATAGTGAAAGAAAACAAAAAGACATGGTAAAAGTTAAATTATTTAACTTAGAGTTAAATCTAATTGATAAGGTTAAAATAATATCCTAAACTTGTCTAAATTCTATTGGTTGATAGGATTTCGACCCATCCCCACTTTAGCTTCGAAATAAGACCCTTTGGAACCATTATAAACCGATTTTGACTTTAATATAAAATAATATTTTGAGATATTCCTAAGGTGCCCCTCTCCTCCCCTATAAAAGGACACCTCCTTCCCCTCCTCCTCACACCAATTTGAGCACTCAAGCTCGGCCAAACCCTGCCAAAATCTCTTCTACACTTCCCTAGCAACATCCTAGAGGTTCTGGTCTTCCTCAAAGACCAATTCTAGTGCCCTAAGAGGAGGTCTCAAAGAGGCACTTCAAAGAAGAGGTAATTACCGTTACCAATTCTTTCATCTTTATTTCTTCTTCCACTTCTTCTTCTTAGGTTGTTTCATTATGAAGTAATAACATCAGTATCACTCATATACTGATATGTTATTATAAGTATGAAACAACCCTATTTCACCATCTATCCATCCTACGGAAAAAGAAATCACCGCGCGTGCGTACGTACGGAATACCGTCTCCACGCCGTGGTGTAATCTATTTTCCACCACCACCTTACATGGATGGGTATAATGGTGTAAAGAATAACTATACATAGTTATTACAACATCATATTGATTCTGATATATTGTATAATCCACTCCAATTCAATTCAATATTTATAGAAATGATATCATCGCTCGTGCGTACGTACGGACTACCGTCTCCACGACGCGATGAGATTCATTCTCCATGTTAACCATTTAAGAATGATTATAATGTATATATAAGAAATAATAATGAAATATATGACATTATAAAGATACTGGATTTATGTATATATATACATATGTATGTCATCTACTTACATCCATTTCAAGACAATAAGGAAAGAAAAACAGCGTTCATGCGTACGTACGGACTACCGTCTCCATGAACGGTGTTTTTCATTTTATTTATCTATCTATTATATATATATATATACTGAATATATATGATATATAAATCATATTTTATATTCTGGAAGTAAGTAAATCATTATATAAGTAATAATGATGTCAAGAACAACAAGTCAAAACACCTACGATAAATGAAACGATTTTACCCAAAACGCTTCTTTAACATGGAATTTACAAAAGAACGGGTAATATAATGTCATAAGTGAACCATATATGATATCATAACAATGAATATGATTCTGTAATAAGTCAATGACATTATTTAAATCATTATACAGGAGGTTCGGACACATACGAAGCAAATTGGACCTAAGGTAAGGGAAATATCACAATCTCATTTTTATCCGAGATTGTTTATTCGTAAGTATTTACTGGGGTGTATTTTATCATCCACATCCATGTTTTATCAATATGTAATATTATTTCCATCCACCTAAAATTGTTTAAATCCATTTTTACCCTTCGGTGAGTTTTTAGTAATACGTATGAAAGGAATCTTTTGTCGTTTTTCGTATGAGGTACTTTTTGACTTTTCCGACAAAAGTACGAAGAATGTTTTTTTTAACTTATACGGCACGAACGGATTTTTACGGTTTTATAAAGCCTTATTTTCATGAAGCTTCCTCTAAAAGATTTCATGACTATTTTCAATAAAATCTCTTTCTTTTAAAATTGCATGATGTTTTGTGAAAAGAAATTGATTTTGAAGAAGAAAGGATATTTTCCTCAAGAATTCAATTCAAGTGTTTTATCAAAATTATTTCCCATCTAAGATAATAAAGGGTTCTGTTTCTATCCATATTTTTACATTGATTTGACTATGTTGTGATGGAATTATGTTTATGAATTCCTTTATCTTATATGAATTGTTTTATGATGTCATGTTGTTTAAGAATCCCATTTTTATTACATGGGTTACGCTATGATGTATGGTTTATGATTATGTGGCACACATAAGAAAGGATTCATTATAAGATGGGTGGGACCTATATCTCCCTCCAATGCATTGGGTAAAGATTTTATATCTCATGAGATAGACATGGCTGGAATGGTAGGTTATACCGGTTCAGTGAAACAGGACTGAAACGAGGGTTACTCGATTCAGAAAGGGACTTTGTCCACTAAGATAGTCTTGGCAATGAGTCATGACTAACAAGAAATGATTTTCCATGATTATGTGTGCATGCCACAAAGTTTCAAGTTTCATGTTATGATTATGGTGATCTCATTTTCACTTCTATGATTTGTTCCATGTTAAGATTTTATGATCTCTTTTGCAGGTTATGATTTTCAAAAAGATATGATATGATTTTTATTTCTTTTGTATACCCTTACTGAGAATTTGAGCTCACCCTTTTATGTTTTCTTTTCCCCAGGACATAAAGAAAGGTTTTAGGTAAAAAAAAGGGAAGATATTTATGGGAGATGTTGAAGATCTTTCCCCACGATTAGAAGATTTCATTCCGAGTTTCTAAAGACACTAAACTATTACGATCCTTGTGTGTGTGTTTTTGTTATGTACTAAGTATTCCGCAAATGTAATGTAATGTCCATGTACCTCAAGATACGGGTCTCTACAGATATTTTATTTAAAAAAAATTCATATGGGAATATATTGTTTGGGCATTCATACTGAGTTTTAATACTCACGCCTATAGTTTTATATTTATTTTTAGCTTAGGGTGTTGCGCCTTTCTTGAATTCGGTCACCATAGAGCGATGTTGGTTTGAGGTTGGTGGAGACCCGTAGGGTCACATGGAGGTATGTACAGCTTTAGTTTCCTTCCGCTGTTAGTTTTCATTTTTATTTTTAGTCTTTATTTATTTTCTTTTCTTTAATTTATGGTCCAAATCATTCTCACTTGTTTAGTTTTGATTCCCAACTCTAGTTGCTAGCCCATGGGGATCGGTAATGCCTTTTAGGCCATGCCGTTGACTAACTAAGGTGACTGGTTCAGGGTTGACCCGGGTTGGTTCCTAAAAATCAGAGTAGGCCCTTGTTATTTGGGGTGTCTGGTAGATAGAGATTAGGACCATCGGGACTCTGGAGGTAGGTACGAGAAGGGCGTCATGAACCCTTTCTTGTTCCGAACCTTGAGTTTCTAGGGGCAGTTTAAGAATTGAGTCTTTTGTCTTTATTTTGGATTGAGGGATGATAATAGAGGTGAGCCTATGTCACGTTGTGATCCCACATGGAGTAGTGACCCATGTCAATTACTAGTGCATGATTCAAGTCCCTCTTAGCATTATAACCTACTTGGGGCATGGCCCACTACTATGTCAGTGATTTAGGCGTAGATGCTAGTCCTTCCTTCCGACAGTTTGGTGTATGTTGTGATTTTCCTTGGTTTTGGTTGGTGTAAGTGTGATTCTGAAGATGAAAAATGGTTTTGAAATGAAAATAATTTCTTTCAAATGGATTTAACTTGGTAAAGTGTGTTTTTTAATTGAAAGCGTTTTGTCTTGAAAGTTTGGTTCTTGATGGAAATGCTAAGAGAATGCCTTGGGTTCTCCTTATGAGTATTTTCATTTGTGTGGGTATGTGTATGAAATGTGTGTGTTGGCATGTATGAATGGAAGCAGATAAAAACATGTGCATTGGTTCATGGTATTTCTTGGGTGTGTATTTGATATTGAAAGATTGACCTTGTTTTCTAAAGGTTGTCTTTTAAAGGTATGTTTTTGGTTGTGTTTATATATTTTTTGGTTTTTGAGCTGGTTTTTTAGGGATGAAGGTGATTTTATTGATGTTGTTTTGGATTGATATCTATTTTGGATTTGTGTTTTATATGTTTTTCAGAAAATGATTCCTAGAAAGGTCTCCAAAGTTGCCAATGATTCATGCCCAGTTTTTGGTCCTTCTCAGACACCGCTTATTTTTCGTGGTGATCAAGGTCTGTTAGAGGCATATATATGGCTTGAAGAGGTATAGCTTGCCTTAAGGGAATTGGGAAATCCCGAGGCTATTAGGGTTTGTGATATTTTGGAGTTGTTTGAGAGTCCATTCTTGGACCAGTGGAAGTTGGTTGTCCCATCTTCATTGGAAGTTTGGGTGACATGGGAAATGTCCAAGGCCACCTTCATCCGAGGGTTCATACTTGAGAAGGTAAAGTTCAAGAAGGTGGAAGAGTTGTGGGATGTTCGGTAGGGTCAGCGTTTGGTAAAATTTTACATTGACCACTTTAAAGACCTGGTTCCTAGGGTGCAGTCTGTGGTGGTTGGCAATATGGAAGCTCTTGTTGTTCGTAAGGGTTCCCTATATAGAAATAAGTACAAGCCAAAGGAACCTATTTCTAAGAAGCCTTCTTCATTAGTTCTGAAATCTCATTCATTAGAACGCTTCCTAGTGTTCCACTAGTGGGGTGGGTTTGAGAATTAAAATCCATCTTGTTGCATCCATATGAAGTATTGCACTCAATGTGTCTTCTCAGAACACCGAGAGAAGTCTTGTAGGAATTGTTTCTTGAAGAGGGAATTGTGACCGAGGGATGCCCATACCTGACTGTGAGGTAGTAGATGCTTCAACCATCAGATCCTTAGCCTCGAGTCTCAGGGTGAATCTCACGTATAGTCAAAGTTGTCAGGGGTATGTGAGAAGTTTTACTGGTTCTTTATCTTTCATATTAGAATGGATACATTTAAGGTTTACTTATTCTTTGTACCCTTCCATTGTAAGTTCATCATGTCATTGTAATGTTATGATGGATTTTTGTTGTTGTTATCCAAGCAATTCTAACTATTTGAATGTGCATTTTGGAGTTTTTTTTCTCAGGGGATGTTTGGCCCTTGCATGGGTTGATTTCTCTTTTGGTTCTAGTTGTGCTCATTTGGAGATGTAAGTATTTGGGAATATTGATGTTTTAAGGTGTGTTTGGGTCTACTGTTGGTTCAAATTTCTCTTTTTGGGTTTTCCCTGGTGTTGGGAATCTAATTCTAGTGGTGGTGTGGTTCCTCTCATGCTAAGAGAGTTGGATGAAGTTCAGTCGGGAGTTCCCAGCCTCGTTCAGGGTATTTTTCTTCAGTTGTTGTAGAGAAAGATTTGTAATAGTTCTATCATCACAGTTTCCCAGTTTTTTGGGTTCCCTCGTAGTAGGTTTCTTGTTTAAGTATTGGTGGAGTTTTTTGGGTTTTAAGGTTCCTGAGTTAGTTGAGTTCTTATGGGGGAGAACCCCCCTCAAGTTCTACCCTCAATATTGGGCTTTAGTTTCCTCTTGAATTAGTCTAGTGTGACCTGTGGAGAGTAGGTCCATCTCAGGATTCACGATTTTCCTTGGGTTTTTCTGGTCATGGACTCACGTTTTGGTTAACTATCATCTTGGGGACTTTATGGGGGAAAAAAGTGTGTGTGGTTTGTATAATTGTCAACCCCATTTAAAATTATTTTATTTTATTATTTCTTAGCTTTGGATATTCTCATTGAGGTTCAGGTTGAGTGCCAGTTTAAATTTTTTTAAGTTTGATAATTTTGGCGGGTTTCGGGCCGGTGTACGGGCACCCCACAATTAGCAGTAACTATGCGGTTGACCCAAGTGACCATGTGGCTTCCTAATACTTAAAAGAAATAAGTTTTATGAAAATAATATAAAGCAAATGTTTAAACCATAATAATAATATTATTATTGAGATAATAATAATAATATTATTAAGATTGTTATTAGTAATAATATTATTAAACTAATAATAATAATAATAATAATAATAATATTAAATTGTTATTAATTTTATTATTATTAAAAAAAGGAAATGAATATTACTAATATGGTTATTATTATTATTATTATTATTATTATTATTTTATTATTATTATTATTATTGTTTTTTAATTATTGTTATTATTATTATTATTATAAGTGTTTTTTAGAAACCCAAAAGGGTTTCCCCTTTATCCCTCACCCCTCCATCACATCGGCTCCTTCTCCCCCTCTACACCTATGTGCGCCACCTCCCAGCTAATCATCTTCTCCTGCATCACCTCATCAGCCAACCGTCTCCCTCTCTGGTACACGCCTCGCCAGTGCTCCTCTCTCTGGCCAGATCTCCCACCGATAGTGCACCTCCCTCCAGCTCTCCCTCGTGCATGACCCCCTCCTACCAAAGGCCTTCGGTGTTCCATATCTCCTTCCCTCCGGTGACCACATCTCCTCTTTTCATTGTGGGTGAATCCCTTCGCAGTGAGTTTCCTCTCCTTTCTCGCTTGATTTCTATAGTTTCCTTGTGGGGTTTCTTAGTTATCTGAACCCTATAATTCTAATATTCTTGTGCTTTATTTCCATTGCATGAAATTATAAATATATTTTATATCCTTGTGTTTATTTGAACCTATATTAGTCCTTGGCCTTGGCATAAATGGATGGTTTCGTGAGTCCTTGTTTTATGATTTAAATTGAAACATTTAATTGTGCTAGGATTTCCATGAAATGCATTTGGGTATTTCTAATGGTTTTAAAGTGGGGCAATGGGTCTTGGTTGGTTGGGTTTTCATTGGGTGAAAATGTTATTTTAAATAGAATTGGGTTTTAAATTGAAGTGTGATCTAAAATGATTTCAAAATGGGGTCTTCACTTTTATTCCAATGGGGATTTGAAATAGGAGGGTGGTTTATCCCTTGTAAAAATTCCTGGTTGGCCTCTTTAAAAAGTGGTTTTGTGGAAATGGGTAGCCTTGGGACTTGTTTTGGTTTCAAATAATGAGACCCATGTGTGTGTTGGGTGGTTTTTTAATGTTTTGAAAGCTAGGGTGGGTTTTTCCTTGGATGGAATAGTTGATTCATTTTCATAATGGAACTTTGTTTTGAAATGAGGTTTTATGAATTCTTTATTTTTGATAAAAATTCCAATGAATGTTTTCATTTTGAAATACACTTGATCATTGGGCTTTATTCCAAATGGTTTTTTGAGTGGGATTGTTTTGTGTTTAAAGTGGTTTCCTTTTCTTAAAGGGGTGTTTTGGTTTTATAAAGAGAAAATGGAGTTCCCTTGACTTATTTTGTTATGCTTGGGGGTGTTTATAATTTCCCTTGGAATTATATCTAAATGTAAAATTATTTTAAAAAGAATTTCCAGATTTATTTGATACGAGTGAAGGCCCGGTTGGCACTTTTGACGTGATATTGATTTTCCCTTGATTTATTAAATGATAGAATGATTTATTAATTAATTAATTGAAACTGTAGGTTAGGGTTTGATTCATTTTTTTGGTTTATTATGGTTTAGGGTTGTGATAATGGTCCCCCAGGACCTATTATTATGGATTCCATCAACCACCGCTGAAGGCGAGGTGGTTCAGGTTGTTTCGGTTCGCCGCCGCCATCCAAGGTATGGATTTTATGCCATTTTTTTGGTTTCACCCCATCTTAACAATGGTGTTTATTTTTTTTAATGATTGTAGTATTTTTGGTGTAGTGCGTTGAACTATGATTCATGGTTTCGTGTAACACCCCAAGCTTCCATGGTATGTTTCCCTTTGAATAATGTAATAGCTTGCATTGTACGCAACTTCGAGATTCTAACACACCGCAACCAATCAAACTGACCGTTATGAATAATAATACCCACTTTTTGAAATTTTATAAATTTTAGCTTTCAAAATGGTCTTAATTTTTGGATTTGGAATATCAAAATCAGCTTAGGGTGAATTTTTGGTATTTTTATAAAAACTTTCAATTTTTGATGAATAGTGAAAAACACTGAGTTATAGTTTAAAATCAACTTTTTATTTAAATAATTGTTTATTTTATTTAAATTTATTTTAGGTCAAAATAGATACATAATACCTATATAATTTCAATTTAATTCATTGCAATAATTTTATAATAAGTTTAGATATATAAAAATTTTATCGAACTTTTTACCGTCTTTTACCCACCTCCTAGGAGATTTGCAAATTTGCATAAAACTTAATTTTACTGCTTTTGTGAGTTGAATTTCAAAAATTTTAGAGGTACAATTAATATCAGTAATAAAAATGTGGTTCAATAAGATGAAAATAATTTTTGGTGAATAGTAATTTTTGACCTTTATTTACCACGGTTAAAATAGTAAATAGGGTAATTAAGGGTAAAAAATGATATCATAATTACCCAAACACAAGTCCTAATTCTATTGGATATGTATAATTAGACCAAAAACAAACTTAGGAATAAAATATGATCCTCTTTGGTTCACTTCGATTAGATTAGGACATTTATTATTATTTTATTTAAAGAAGAGTTAAAAGAGTTAAATTAAAAGTTTAATAACTAAACCATTTTTAATATAGGGTTATACATAAGATAAATTCAACTATAAATATTCATTATAAAGATAAAAATATTTCCTACATAATGGTATTTTATTTATATTTTTTAGATGTTAAATTATTTAATTTATTTATGACACAATGATGATACAATAATTACCTTATTAAAGAAAGATTAAAATAATTGGTATTATAAATATACAAATAAATGTAATTTGAGACTTTTGATGAATTACACTAATTTTATAGGTTAATATGAAATTTTATGGTTGATTAAATAATTTTTTTTCAAAGTAATCATGCTGTTATGATTTTCACAAAAATCAAATACTAAATAGTGTCAAAATTGACATAATTGAGTTTTTAAAATAAATACTAAATTATTAATGGATATAATATTCCTAAAAATATAAGGTTTTGAAAAAGGACTTAGATAAGGTTATATATATTAATAATCAACCACTTGGGGTTATATTTAAAGTTTATAATAAGTTTATTAAACATATAATATAAAAATAAAAAGAGACATGGTAAATGACAAACTATTTAACTAAGAGTTAAATCTAAAATATAAGGTTAATATGGTGACCTAAACCAGTTTAAAACCTATTTGTTGAGAGTTTTTCCCCATACCCACCTTAGACTCTAAATAAATCGTTTTGGAGCCATTAGAAACCAAAAATGATTTTATTATTAAATAATATTTCAAGCTTTTCCTAAAGTGACCCTCACCTCTCTTATAAAAGGGAACTTCCCCTTCTCTTAATTTCACACCTCCAAAGACTTTTGGCTCGGCCAAAACCTAACCAAATATCCTCACAACTTTAATCTATTAATCCCAAAGGCCTTCCTTTGTTCATAAAGCCAACCTAAGTAGCCCTTTTGATCAAATAAAAAGTAAGAACCCGAAGAAGAGGTAAATATTTCATCACCTCTTTCAAGTTATTTTCTTCTTCCACTTCCTCTTTCTTTGTTGTTTCCATTATAAAATAATAAATCCAGTATATTATATATAATTTTATGTTATTGTAAAAATTCTACAAACATATTCATTATTCTATCTATCATATGAATGACAAAGTCATCATACGTGCGTTTGTACGACTTACTGTCTTTACGTCGTGGTGTAGTTTGTTTTTCAAACACTTAATTATTTGGATGAGTATAATAATGAGTATAACTAATATAAATAATAAATATAAAATTTTAATTATTATGTATATATGATATAACATCCAATTACATATGATTTCACCATCAATATAATGATATTGTCGCTCGTGCGTACGTACGGATTACCGTCTCCAAGAACGCGATAAGATTCATTCCCCATCATAATAATTCAAGAATAATTTTCATTTTATGATTAAAAATAATGTTTATAAACATAATATAATTATTTATATGAATAAAATACATCCTATCCATAACAAACATGGATTAAATAACCAAGCATATAAAGGAAAATGAATCAGTTAACACCCGAAACGATGATACTACTGAAATATTATTAACAAAGAAATATTAGAGGATCATATATGATATCATATTTATGTATATAGTTATTTTATAATTTAATAACAATTTTTAACTATTATACAGGATGTTAACATACCATCAACAAAGGAAAAGTACAAGGTAAGGGTTAATTTCACAATCTCTTTATTATCCGAGGTTGTTTTTACGTAAGTATCTACTGGGACCTCTTTATCATCCACATCCGTTTTTTTAAAAAATGTAATTCAAAACATTTTTACTATTTTCTAGAAGATGGTTTAAAGTCATTTATACCCTTATTTGACCATATATGTTTTGAAAGGAATCTTTCCATTATTTTCCAAACAAGGTACTTTATGACCTTTTAGACAAAATTAAGGTAAGAATGTCTTTTTTTAACTTATATAGTGGGTGTAGCTATTTTCCGCCATTATATCATCATCAAAGTATCCCATACAAGATTATAAAAAAAATTTCAAAATAAATACTTTATTTTATAATTATATTACTTTTAAATGATTTCAAAATAGAAAGAGATATTTCTCCAAAAAAGTTTTGATTTCATCTATGTCAACATCCTTTGATGGATTTTAAGCTTGTTTTAAGTTGATTTATTACGATAAAAACCTTCCATATTATATTGAAGGTTTTGTGATATGTTTGAATGTGGATATGTTATTTTTACACCATTCATGGTTTATGGATAAAGTATTGACATTTCGTATGCTAGTTTTAATATGAATGTTTATGTTATGCTTAAACCCTTTCATATGAGGAATGTATTGGACTTAGTAAGTGATGGGTGGAGCCTGCTATAGCTTCTCGATGCATCAGTAGGTCTCGTGAAACAAATTAGTGTCTTGGAAAAATTCCTTGACAAAATCTTATTTGTAGACTTGGCCCAAGGCCTTTAATATGTGGTTATGAAGTCTGGAATTATGCATTCCATCATTATGAAATTGGCTATTGATATTGCATGTGATTATTCGACTAGTAGAATATCCATGTGAATAAGCAAATGGAATTATTTGATTTTATCTTTTCCATATTATGCTGAAGTTTATGTTTAAAAGACTTTTGTTTTAGTCTTATACATTGCCTTAAATGTTTATGTTTATTTATAAAAGTTTACGCAATATTGTTATCCTTATTGAGCATCTGATCTCACCCCTTTTTATGTTTTATTTTTCCCAGGATTTGAAGAAGTATTTTATGGTTGACCCACAGGGATAGGCTAAGGATATAAGTGTGTTCAAAAGGAGACAAAATGTTATTGATGTTTTTATTTCATGATGTAATGTAAAACTTATGAATGTATCTAGTACTTCCAAGGATACTAAACTGATCGATATTTTGGGATTTGATCCCTTGTGATCATGTCAATGTTATGTAATAATGCACTGACTCTAGGTAATTGGGGTCAGGGCGTTACATTTCGATTTATAGGTGTCAAGTATGCCTACATGTATATGCATTGGGTAAGACACATATTTATATGACCTCTTTGTACATATTCCCTCATGGTGTGGGGAATATGTGCACTGTAGCTAGAAGAATTTATATATATATGTATAAATATATGTGCGTGTAAGCGCTAAGGTTTGGTTTGAGTGGTCGTCATCAAAGAGATGCATGTTTTAGGTAGGTTTCCCTATGTATTATCCTTTAAATTAAAGAATTATTGATTTCTTGTTTTTCAAACTTTTATTTAATGCTATTTAGTAATTTAGGAATTTTAGAATAATTTCTTGTTGTGAAATAAAGTAAGACCCTATTTTTATTTGAATTGAATGGAATTATTTTATTAAATGTGCTTACTAAGTGTTTGATGAAATGCCCCTTTGTCCCTTATAAATATGATTCAGATTTAAAGTGGTTAATTGGGTTTCTTAAATGGGTTTCCAAGTATGTTTCTGGTTTTCAAAGTGGTGTATGTGTGATTCTTTAAGAAATGGTTTGGCATGAGAAAATCATGTGCGGCCGAGTTGACATTTTTTTAAAATTGTTTATCTTAAAAAATCTCTTTGGATGGTCCTCTTTCTTTGGTTATGTTGAATTTTGGAAGGTCCAACATATAGGACTCCCTTGTGGTAAAATAGTTAAAAGGGAAAGGACTTGTTCCTTTGGGTTACTCAGGGGTGACTTGTTGTGTGAGTTTCTTATGTATGATATATATGTATGTGTTTGTGAATGGATGTTTGGTTGAAATTGGTTGGATCACCCCCTTATTATTATGAAAATGGGAACCTAGCATGGCGAGAAAATTTTTGGTGAATAATTACTATACTAGTTTAGATTTCACATTGATTAGAGGCCCATAGTGGGGGGTTATTTTATTATCATTGCTATGGGTTTGGGCCCCTCAGTCAGGACAAGTAGGGTGATGACCGAGCATTTGGGGATTATGAAATCATTGAGTAGGACATGACTTTGGGATGAGTCACATGTATAGTATTTTCTAGATTATTCATGAGCTCCTAGGTTCTCCCATGTTTTCAGGTACTTAGTATTCTGTGGTATATGATTGAGATGCATATTCTTATTGGTTTCTCTTATGTGGTGTTTCTCCATTGCCTCTATTGTATATTTTTTGATCTTGTTTCCTTTCATAGTGTAGCTTCTTGCTAAAGTTCATAAAATGGTTTCAAGTGTTTATGGGAAAAGGTTTTGAAAATGTTTTATACTTCCTTCCTCTCTGTTGATGGAGGTGGAAACTCAAGAGGGTGGTAAATTGAGTTCCTACTTAAAATTTCTGTTAAAAACTTTATAATAAAATCTTCCTATTTGAAACACCTAGATAATTAAGGCAGTATAGATATAAATGTTCAATTGCTCAAAAAGTCTCTCAACGGTTGATTAGTCCTTAGTTGGATCACTGTAAAAACTTATCCAACTTTTGAAATAGGTTTACTAAATTAAATACATATACACACCAACCAAAACTAACTATCAGAGTTAATGTAAAATAGTTTTCTGTCTATGAATTTATAAGTAGTGGAAAATATTAAGATAGAGTATTACAATATAAAGTACACAATAGAATTAAACAAGAGGTTCAGTCTCAAGCCAAGACTTAATACTCTCCACTTGGTGATCACCTTCCACCAAGAAGTTTATATTAATAAACTTGATACACAACTTGTATCAGGCTTTACAATAGTTTTCCCAAACTGTCCAGGTCTCAAAACCTCTACCACAATTATTTGTGAAAAAAACACCCATGACACACACAGCCTCTTCCATGGTTATACGTGAGAAACAAAAATGTAAGGAATGTATGGTGTGAGTATTTTTAGTATCCTCCAGTTTAAGCACATGAGACGGTGTGTGTAATAGAAAAACACACACTACTCGAAAATGTATGATAAAGAACACAATAGAGATAATGCTATGATTATTGAGTTTAGAAGGCTCCATGAATTTTCAGTTCAACTCTAGACTCCTTGGTGTGAAGAAATTATAGTTTGAGTCCTTCTCTGAATGTTGTCACAAAAACAGAGTGTTGCAAACTCAGGTTCTAGATTCCAAGTGCTGAGGTGTTCAGCTTCTTGGATTGAAAGAGATTTGATGAAGAACAAAATGACAACTTTGAATTTTTTCTCCCAAATGATCTTCGTGAAGCTCTTGGCTTTATAGTGTAAGTGCTGTTATATTCTATTTGTTCTTCAGGTCTGTCATGTAACATCTCTCACCCAACGTTATCTGCTCTAGATTGATCTTCTATTATATTTTATATTCTTGAGGTCCAATAGTAGGAATGATGAAACCATGTGAGGTCTTCCTTGTACCTCGTGCAGTCTCTATATATTTCTAAAACCAACATTAATTAATGTCAGAGGCATTAAATTTACCAAATATGACAGTTAGAATAATCTTAAGAAAATTGAAAAAGTATAGAGTAGAAGAGTATAGGTATCGTTAGACTGGTAGCAGTATCCTTCTTAATGGTTGGCATATCAGCGGTATCCTTGCTATGATAGGCTTCATTGGAAAGCTTATCAGTAGTAGAATTGTAAATTCCAAAGGTTCTTACAGCAGTAACCTTTCATCAGTAGGCTTCCAACGGTAACTTCATAACATTAACCATGTAATAGTAAGCTTAAAATAGTAACCTTCTAACAATAACCTTGTAGAAGTAACCTCTAGTGGTAGATCTACAATAGTTTCCTTTGAGCGGTAGACTTGTAGTGGTGAACTCGGATTGGTAACTCGATGGTAAGGTTCTTCAGCAGTAACATTCTAGCGACAACCTTCTAGCTATAACCCTCTAGCAGAAACCTTCTAGCGGTAACCTTCTAGTGGTAAGGTTCTAGAGGTAACCTTCTAGCGTTTAGGTTCTAGAGATAACCTTCCAGTGGTAAGGTTCTAGCAGTAACCTTCCAGCGGTAAGGTTCTAGTAGTAAACTTCCACCAGTAAGGTTCCAACAGTAACCTTTCCAATAGTAGACTTGACCGGTGACTTGAACAGAAGGCTCTTAATAGAGACCTTCATACCGGTGACCTTTTACTTGGAAAATTTTACACTGTAAACTTAATCAATAATGCAGTGAGATTAAAAATACATAATTATTACATGATAAAAAATATAAAAATTAATGAAACATGATTATCATATAAATGAAACAGGATTTGGGATTATCAAAATAGGTGAGTCCAACAATCTCCCCTTTTTGAATATCATATATGCAAGGGCTCCAAGTTCCAATCTTAAAAATTACCCACCTTTGTGATTATAAGAAAAAGAACAAAAGGAGACAAAAGGAGATCTTTGGATTAATGAAACAAGAGTACATTATACAAAAAAAGATTCCAATGATCCCTATCAAATAATGCAGCCGATAGTCAATCCACATCAAAGATGTCCGAGTGAGATGTGACTTTGGGAGGTGAGGAAGTAGGTTAAGAAGATGAAGGTATAGGCCTAGGTATAATAGTGATCAAGGTAGGCGAAGATGATACAGAAGAATCAGTATACCGATAATGAGTAGATCTATGAGGAATAGTAGGAGTCAAAATTCTAATGGCCTGTGCAGGAGTCAACAAATGGACAACACCGGTAGATCCTGATGAATCTGAGGAATAAGGAAAGGCTGGAGGGACAATAATTGGAGTACAATCCACATGGAGAAATGGAAAAAGGAGGTTCCTGAAATCCATAATGATGTTGCCTCCTCTTTTCATATTTTAGATGAAATCAAACTTATTCTCTATGAAATTATCCAAATCAGGAGTCGAATCTCTAAATCTGCTAACTTTATCCTTAAATGCCTAAGTGATAAGAGGTATCCTCAAGTTCTCCAACAAAAAATTGAAATGACTATCTATTTGATTCTTAGTATAAAATCTTTTATAATAGAAGTCAATTTTCTCTTTGATCACTATATAATATTGGGTAGCCTCCCTCATGTAATCATCTATAAGATTATGAATTTCTATGGTAGTGGAAATGACCTGAGTCAAAGGCTGGGGATTTGAGGTACTTACACCATAGAGATGTTCCATTTCTTCTCTAACAACCGATATGAAGGCTATTAGATCAATAAGAGGAGAGGCAGATGATGAAGCAGATTCACATAGTGGTGCCATGGTAAATGCCACTATCTCCTTAAAAGACTTAGTTAATCTACTGATCAAACTTTTCACATAATCATCCTGACCATTCTCATGTGCTTCCATAGACTTATTAAAGTCCTCAAACACAGTTACCATCTACTGAACAAAACTCTTAACATACCGAATGTCTTTTTTCACTTGAACTCTTGAAGCCATATATGAGTCTAAACTCACAACTGACTATTTCACAGTCTCCATAGATTCTCTTAAGGCTCTTACCTGATTCTGGCATTTCTTCACTTCATGTAGTAGATTTGATTGATTGCTAGAAATTATTCTTTCCAAAATAGATGCTACAAGCTCTTAATTCAGAGCCACTATTCTCTCTTTCCCAATAGATCTTTCATCAAAGCATCTCTGCATATCTGATTTCAATGACTCATGGTCATCCTTCTTTACATAATCTTGAGGTAGAAGAACCACTGGTTGCGCTATAGTGGTCTCTAAAATAGAATTAACTAGAGTTCTTCTGTTAGGCTTTTCATCTTCAAAGTATTCATAGTCTAAGACTAGAACCATTAATCCAGGGTCCTCCGACCAACTTTCTATTTCAGGAATAACAGAAACTGAACCTATGGAAACAGGTTCCTCCCCATCACTTGGAGCTTCATACTAGACAAATGTATTCCCCTATGCCATTATTCCTTGATCAATTGAATTATCAGAAGATTCTACTGTTACTTCTTGTACAGAATCTTCAACCACTTCTATTGCAATTCCAACAGATTCAACTTTCGATTCCTTTTCATTCTCTTCCATTTCTGTACATCCTATCAAAGGACTAAGATTTAGGAATTCTTCTTCACTTACATCATCATCATCTATATCATACTTCTCATGATCAGAATCAACTGCATCCTCCTCCTCTGAGGTCTCTCCATCAGTAATGCCTCATAAGAAATTCTTATCACAGTCTTCTTCAATGGTTTCTTCATCATCAGTGTCCCTTAGGACAATATCTCTTCTGGGTAAAATCTTTGGTGGGCTAGTCCCACCAAATGATACAATACCAATATGAGGAATTGATGGAAGGCTAGGATCACTCCTGTCATCTACAAGAGAATCCTCTCTTTCTTGCACAACAACGACCTCCTCTTCTTCATCTGATTAAACTGGTTATACTTCATCAGGTTTTAAACCTGGATCTCTTTTATCCTTTGGCCTAGTAGGGTTGGAAACAGGGTTGAATTCTTCATATAGCTTAGCCTCATCACTCACCCATTCTATTTTCCAGGTGTTCCAGTTTATCTTCATACACTTGCAAATTGTTTTGGTAATACATAAGATATCCTTTAAAACTATGGTTTCTTCTTTATTTTCTGCAACACCTTTCACTTTTAACATCAAAGATATCAACTTGGCATGAAACGAATCATCTGATTTGGAACCAGACCTAGTCATATTCTCTAACTGAACCATAAAAAATATGCAATGATTTATCCTTTATCCATGCTTTAATAAATAAAGCAAAAATATGTCCTGATATCTCAAACTTGAAAAGTCCCCTCTCTTGGGACTCAATACATGTTGGATAAATTTAAACAACAATCTATTTTCCCCATCAATATCAGTAGAAATTACATTTATAAGAATTTTATTCCCTGTTAGTTTGGCCAGAGCCTCTTCATAGTAGAAAATATCACTAGGAGGAGGCACCACTCCAGAATAATAGTCAAATATGCCTTCATGTGGGACTCTTAGACAGTCAACCCATTCAATAAAAGAGAAACTCACACTAACTCCATTTACCTTTGAAAGCATTCAGTTCTCATCCTCAGATTTTTTGAACTTCAGAAACTTATAAAACTCCTTTACTAGCTTCAAGTAATATGGTCTATTATTGTTTGCGAAGAATTCTACCCAGTCTTGAGCTTCAAGTTACTTAAGCACTATAGACTTTCTCAACAACAACCACTTTGAACATAATTATTTTTTGACCATGATTTCCCTTTTTGATAGATGAGGATTGATTGGATTTTCCATAACTTTTATTCCACCACTAGACTCAGTTCAAGGTCTATTAGGGTTCGGTGAATCTCCTTCATCACCAACCATAGGTCTATTCACTATTTCCATTGTGATTTGATGTGGTTCATGGGTTTTAGCAGTAGGTTAGGTTCAAGGATTTGAGAACGAGAGGTTCAGGAGAGGATTGAAGTAGATAAAAATGTGACTTCTCACTTTTTTTTTTTCACCATTTAGGGATCAAAAAATAAATCTAATAATGAAATAAATAAAATTAAAACGTTTTAGATTCTAGAAGAAAACATGAAGTCTAGGACCTATCAGTAAGGTAGACTAGTGGTAAGGTGACAATAGTATGGTATATCAGTGAGGTCCAATGGTGAGGTGTCCTAATAGTGTGGTCCAATGGTGAGGTTTTCCTAATAGTGAGGTCCAACAATAAGGTTCCCTAACGGTGAGGTGTCCTAATGGTGAGGTCCAATGGTGAGGTGTCCTAATGGTGAGGTCTAACGGTGAGGTGTCTTAAAGGTGAGGTCCAATGGTGAGGTGTCCTAATGGTGAGGTCTAACGGTGAGGTGTCCTAACGGTGAGGTCCAATGGTAAGGTGTCCTAACAGTGAGGTCCAATGGTAAGGTGTCTTAATGGTGAGGTCCAATGGCAAGGTGTCCTAACGGTGAGGTCCAATGGTAATGCATCCTTAACTAAAATTAATAATACCTAACTCATATTTTATGTAATTTAACTGCTCATAGTTCAAAGGCTTTGTGAATATATCATCCAATTGATGTTCAATGCCAATGAATTCAAGAGTTAAATCACCTCTTTGATAATGATCTCTCAAAAAGTGATGTATCACATCAATGTGCTTTGTCCTAGCCTGAGATATTGTATTTTTAGAGATATTAATAGCACCTGTATTATCACAATTTATAGAGACATGTTTGAATTGATATCTATAGTCTAGTAAAGTGTGTTTCATCTACAGAATTTGAGCACAAAAACTACCAGTAGATATATATTCAACTTCGATAGTGGATAGTGAAATAGAATTCTATTTCTTACTACACCATGATACTAGCAACTTGCCCAAAATTTGACATGTTCTAGAGGTTCTCTTTCTATCTAACATGCAACCAGTAAAGTCAGCATCATAATAACTTATCAAATCAAATGATTGTACTCTTGGGTAAAATAGTCCTAAGTTGGTAGTATACTTGTGATATTTAAAAATCATTTTAACAATATTTAAATGAGATTCTTTGGGATTGGATTGAAAAAGAGCACACATACATACACTGAATATTATATCAGGTCAACTAGTAGTAAGGTAGAGAAAAATCCTAATCATACCTCTATAATTGGTTTGATCCACTTGTTTATCAGTTTCATCAGTATCCAACTTACAAGTGGTACTCATAGGTGTATCACTACCTTTATTACTATCCAAATGAAAACATTTCAAAATATCCTTAGTATATTTACTTTGATTTAAAACAATACCATTTTTATTTTGAAAAATTTGAAATCCAAGGAAAAATTTAAGTTCCCCCATTAGACTCATTTCAAATTCATTTTTCATCATCTTTAAAAAATTAGTACATAAATAATTTTTATAGGATCAAAAAATAATGCCATCTACATAAATCTATACTATTAAGACATATTTGGAAATCCTTTTAATAAAAAGAGTAGGATCAACTATCCCTTTAGCAAAACCTTTTGAAATAAGAAAAAAACCGAGTCTATCATACCAAGCTCTAGGAGCTTGTTTTAGACCATATAAATATTTAGAAAGTTTAAAAACATTATTTGAAAAATGGGGATTTGTAAATCTAGGGGGTTGTTCAACAAACACATCCTTAAATATATACCCATTTAGAAATAAATTTTTAACATCCATTTGATAAAGTCTAAAATTCAGATGAGCTGTATAAGAAAGTAGTATCCTAATGGATTCTAGTCTAGCTACAAATGTAAAGGTTTCCTCGTAGTCTATTCATTCTTCTTGACTATATCCTTGTGTAACTAATTTAGCCTTGTTTCTAACTATATTTCCAGACTCATAAACTTTGTTTCTAAACACCCATTTAGTGCCTATGGTCAAAGTGTCCTTAGGTATTTATACTAATTCCCAAAATTTGTTTCTTTCAAACTGATTTAATTCTTCTAGCATATCTATCACCCAAAATCCATCATTGATAGCATCATTAATATTTTTGGGTTTAAGCTATGAAATAAAAGCTTGATATTCAACCTAGTTTCATAGAGAAGCTCTAGTTTGGGTTCCTCTATTTAGATCACCTACTAAAACATCTAAAGGATGATTATTGAGAGTTCTAATACCTCTAGAAAGGGTTGGACTAGACTCCTCATGGTTTTCTATAGGTTCAAATTCAACATGCTCAAATTCTATAAAATTTCCAGAACTAGTTGTTTTCACTGGGGGTTAACTGTTTTTATCATTAAGGTCTAGAATTGATATATCTTCCTCAAGATATTCAAGAGAGGTTTTAGATTTATGTGGATAAATATATTCAAATGTGACATGAAGTGATTATTCCACACATTTGGTTCTCGTATTGAATACTCTATAGGCTTTACTAGAGATTGAGTAACCTAGGAAAATTCCTTCATCACTTTTGGAGGAAAATTTATCGAGATTATCCCTAGTGTTAATAATAAAAACTTTGCAACCAAATAATCTAAAGTAATTAACCATATTCTGCCTATCGTTTCATATCTCATAAGTGGTATTCTTAAGAACAGGTCTAATTAAAACTCTATTGATGATGTAACAAGCTGTATTAACAGCTTCAACCCAAAAATGGACAGGTAGGTTATACCCATTAAGGATTGTTCGGGAAATCAATTGAAGTGTCCTATTTATTATTTCTAAAACTCTTTTGTTAAGGTGGTCTAGGAGCATAGAAATTATGATTATTGTTATTATGTGAGAAAAAATATTCAAACTCTTGATTTTTAAACTCACGACCATGATCACTTCTCAAGGTATTAATTTTAAGTCCACTAAGATTTTCCACAAACTTGGAATATTTAATGAAGTAAGAACATGCTTCACTTTTGTGAGCTAGAAAGTATACCCAAGTGTATATAGAAAAATAATCTACAAGAACATATACATAGTTCTTCCCATTTAAACTTGAAACTCTAGATGGTCCAGACAAATCCATGTGAACCAACTCAAGCGGTTGATAAGTCAAAACTTCTTTCTTTGGTTTTAAAGAAACTTTATACTATTTTCACTTTTGACAAGGATTACAAAATTTGTTAAGTGGGAATTCTAATTTAGGTAAGTCTCCAACTAAAACTTTCTAGATAGTTTCCTAAGAGAGCGCACATTGCAGTGTCCTAATATTTTATGCCATAACCAAGATTCCTTATGAAAAGCATTTAAACAAGAAAAATTTTACTTATCTAAAGAGTTTAAATCAATAGTATATACATTTTCATTTCTACGAGAAGTGAATATTAAGTAATTTTTATAATTAAAAACATTGCATGAATTATTTTCAAACATAAAATTAAAACCATCTTCACACAACTGAGAGATACTAAGTAGATTGTACTTTAACCCATAAAAAAAATTACTTTTGAAATTAATATAGTATTAGGGTTACAAATTTGTCCTATGCCGACGATATTTCCCTTAGAATTATCACTAAATGTAACATGTCCACCATCAACTTTGATCAAGCTCTTGAAGTATGAATAGTCTCCTATCATATGTCTTGAACATCCATTTTCTAAGTACCATAAGGTTTTACAGGAACTCTTTAGACAATTTTTCTGAAAAACATATTATGCAAAGGGTAACTTTAGTACCCATATTTTCTTAGGTCCAGAAAGGTTAGCAAACAAAGATTTGGGAACCTATATTTGTATTATTAGATTCCTATAATCAACAGATATATTTTGAGATATAAAAAAAAATTTAGGTACTTTACAATTTTTTTTTTCAAAAGATGATACAGAACTTGAACTAGTAGTGAACTATCCAAATTTTGGAACAAATATGTTTTTGGTAATCCTTCTTTTTCCTGGTTGATATACTAGACCAGCTATGTATTTTGGAGCAATTTTTTCCCTAAAAACTGAGTCAAGGTATCCCTACCGACAATAAACTTCTCAAGATCTATTTTTAATTGGTCATTTGATAATTTCAGTTCAGTATATTATTTTAATAATTGAGATTTTTTTTTTCAATATACAAATCAGACTTATAATTGGAATTTAAAGCATTTGTCTTTTTAATGATTTATATTTGTCCTTGAGATCATTAAAGGTATCCTCAATCATTCCAAAGTATTCAAATAGTTCGTCCTTAGTAATATTTTCATTATTGTTTGATTCACTTTCATTCCCAGAATAGTAAGCATTTTGTATAAGATAATTAAGTGTTACCTTAGATGTTTTTTTCTTGAAGAATAAGTTTTCATGATTGTTCTATTCAGTATCAAAAGTGTCAGATCCACTAGAGCTATCTTTTGAAGCACTCCAAGTAGCTTTCATAGTATTTTTATATCCCTTACCCTTTTCTTCATATTCCTTCTTAAATTTCAGATTAGGACAATCAACCTTCACATGACCTTTTCGTTTACACTCATAACAGATTATCTCATTTGTGTTGTCATTCCATTTTATGTCATTTCACCATTTTCCTTTACTATCATACCATCCTATATAGTTTGAATTTCTAAATAACTTCTTCTTTTGGTAGATCATTTTGAATATTTAGTAAGATAAGCTATCTCCTCATCACTATTAGAATCTGAATCTTCACTGGTGGAACTGTCTGTAGAAACTTGAACCTTTTACTTATCTTTTCTCTTTGAGGTAATAGTCTTGAATGCTACAAATTTCTTTCTGGGTTCACCATCTACTTCTTGATTCACCTTAATCCTTTCTTCATACATCATGTGTTTTCCAATTAGTTCCTTCACTGGTAGCTTGATTACATCATAGGATTCTTAGATAGAAATAGAAGTTCCTCTCTATCTGTCAGGTAGGCATCAAAGTAATCTCATAATCTGATCCTTACTGTCCACTGGTTTCTGAAGAAGACTCATGGTATTTTCTATTTCATTAAACCTAAGATACATTTTAGAGATAGGTTCATCATGATTCATTTTAAAATTATCATATTTAATAGTATAAGTATTTAATCTCATTTATTTAACATTGGTTGCTCCCTCATGGGAAATAGCCAAGGTATCCTAGATTTCATTTGCAGTTTTAGAGGTAGATATTCTATTGAATTATTTATCACCTAAATAATAGTACAATGCATTCATTAATTTTAAGTTATTATTATACATAGCTTTATTATACTTAGATCACGTGTCTCTAGCAGTAGCAAGTAATGCATGTTGTTCTTCAATTGTGTCCTAGATTTCAAGACCCATGGTCTCTAGATACATTTTAATTTTCAATTTCCACTAAGCATAGTTATTAACATTAAATAAAGGTGTACTTTTAGTAGCCACAACCTCAACTCAGTTATCTATATCCAATTAGAATTTAAAGAACTGAAAATTTAGATATGATAGAAATTTTAAATCTTTAAGATACAACTACAATAACAGTTGAAAAGAATTAGAAAATCTTGAAAAATAGTTCTGATGGTATAAATTAACACTCCTATGATACCAAATTTTGGTTGAGATGGAAACTAAAGAGGGGGTTGAATTGAGTTCCTACTTAAAATTTCTGTTAAAAACTTTATGATAAAATCCACCAATTTGAAACAGTCTAGTTAATTAAGGCAGTAGGGATATAAATGTTCAATTTCTAAAAAAGTCTCTCAAATGTTGATTAGTCCTCAGTTGGATCCCTATAAAAACTTATCCAACTTTTGAAATAGGTTTACTGAATTAAACACATATACACACCAACCAAAAATAACTATCAAAGTTAATGTAAAATATTTTTATGTCTTTGAATTTATAAGCAGTGGAAAATAGAAAGATAGAGTATTACAAAATAAAGTACATAGAATAATTAAATAAGAGGTTTAGACTCAAGATGAGACTTAATTCTCTCCACTTGGTGATCACCTACCACCAAGCAGTTTATATTAATAAACTTGATACATAGACTGTATCAGGATTTACAACAGTTTTCACAAACTGTCTAGGTCTCACAACTTCTACCACAGTTGTTCATGGAAAAGACAATCATCCAGGCCATAGACATCCTATTCCATAGTTATACGTGGGAAAAATATATAAGTAATGTCTGGTGTGAGGATTTTTAGTATCCTATAGTTTAAGCACAATAGATAGCGTGTGTAACAGAAAAACACACACAACTCTAAAATTTAAGATAAATAAAACAATAGAGATAATGTTATGAGGATTGAGTTTAGAAGTCTATATGTGTTTGCAGTTCAGCTCTGGACTCCTTGGTGTAAATAAATTATAGTTTGAGTCCTTCTTTGAAAGTTGTCTCCAAAGTAGAGCGTTGCGACTTTAGGTTATGGATTCCAGGTACTGAGGTATTCAGCTTCTTGGATTGAAAGAGATTCATTGAAGCACAACATGATAGCTTTGAATTTATTCTCCCAAATGATCTTTGTGAAGCTCTTGGGTTTATAGTGTAAGTTCTGGTATATTATCCTTGTTCTTGAGTTCTGTTGTGTAACATCTCTCCCCCACCATTCTCTACTCTTGCTTGATCTTATGTTCTATTTTATATTCTTTAGGTCCGACAGTAGGAATGATCAAACCATGTGAGATATTCCTCATACCTCGTTAGGTATCTAGATATGTATACAACAAAAAATAATTAATGTCAGAAACATTAAATTTACTAAATATGAGTGTTAGAATAATCTTAAGAAAATTGAAAAAGTATATATTATAAGAGTATTGTTATCAGTAGACTGGTAGAAGTAGCCTTCTCAACGATAGGCTTATCTACGGTAGCCTTGCAATAGTAGCCTTCATCGGTAAGATTATCAGTGGTAGACTTGTGAATTCCAAAGGTTGTTCCAGCAGTAACCTTTCCTCAGTAGACTTCCAACGGTAACTTCATAACAACAACCTTGTAGCAATAAGCTTAAAACGGTAACCTTCTAACAGTAACCTTATAGTAGTAACCTCTAGTGGTAGCTCTAGAATAGTATCCTTTGAGCTGTATACTTGTAGTGGTGAACTCACATTGGTAACTTAGCAGTAAGGTTCCTTAGTAGTAATGTTCTAGAGGAAACCTTCTAGTAGTAATCCTATAGCGAAAACCTTATAGCGGCAACCTTCTAGTGTTAAGGTTCTAGCGATAACATTCTAGCGATAAGGCTCTAGTGGTAACCTTCCATCGGTAAGGTTCTAGTGGTAACCTTCTAGCAGTAATGTTCTAGCAGTAACCTTCCAATGGTAAGGTTCTAGTGGTAACCTTTCCAACAGTAGCATCAACTGGTGACTTGAACAGAAGTCTCTTAACAGAGACCTTCATACCAGTGACCTTTTACTTGGAAAATTTTACACTGTAAACTTAATCAAGAAAGCAGTGAGATTAAAAATACATAATTGTTACATGATAAAAACTTTAAAAACTAATGAAACATGGTTATCATATAAATGAAACATGATTTGGGATTATCAAAATAGGTGAGTCCAACACTCTATTTTTTGTGTAATCATAACCTCCTTTAAAATTCCAATGACTTCTTCTTAAAAAGGAAATTTGGTTTTTAATTGAAAAAGGGAAATGGACTGTGATTTATTTTTAATAAGATAATGTGAAAAAACCTAGTTTTATACATTTTATTTCAAACTTATAATTGATGGATCTTTTATTTAAAGGAAATGCATATGGGAATAAATTGTTTGGGAATGCCAACTGATTTTTAATACTCACGCCTATAGTTTTATCTTTGTTTTTAGATTTGGTATTACTTCTTTCTTGGAATTTGGTCACCATAGTGTGATGTTGGTTTGTGGTCGTTGGTGACCCATAGGGTCCCAAGGAGGTTTGTACAACTTTATTTAACTTCATTTTCTAGTTTTCATTTTTATTATTAGTCTTTATTTATTTGATTTTCTTTTATTTACAGACTAAATAGTTCCCACTTATTTAGTTTTTATGCTCGACACTAGTTTCCAGCCTATGGGGATTGGGAACACCCTTCGGTCCATGCTGAGGACCGACTTGGGTGACCAGTTCAGTGTCGACCTGGGTTGGTTCCTGAAAAATATTTTCTATATTAAAGTTATTGTATTATAATTATTTTCTCTATTGTACAATTAGTGTCTGGGTAAACCTTTTTAATTTAATTCTAATGAAATTATTTATATAAGAACTATATGTTCTTATAGTAAAAATTTTTTCCAAGAAAATATCATTAGCCCTAATTCCTTTAAGGACTACAAGCAATTATCTTTCATGGATAGGATAATTCTTCTCTGCCTTGTTAAAAAATTCACTCCAGTATCTACTGATACTTTTATTACAGGTTTTCTTTATTTTTAAGATACATTCCCTCTAACGAGTTTTATGCATCTATTTATAAGATAAGTTTATCTTCACTCCCACATGAATACTCGAATTCTGGGAGGTTCTGAGCATTTTTCTTTGAAATTATGATTACTTCATAATATTATTATTTCTAATTCCAAGGTAACTTATTGGACACCTTTTTCTGTATTGTAACAGATATTTTTTCTAAATCTCTGATGTATGCTTTAGCATAAATTAATATACTATGAAGAAACTGTATCTGCTTATGATTTGTAAGCTCATTGAGGAAAGTTTCTAACTTCTCTACAATATGTGGTTGAAGTTTTTCTCTACTTACTTGAATTTGATATCCCAAAAATTATATATTTGGTTGCATCCAAATGATCTTTCTTTATGAAATTATCATCCCTTCTTCTCTGAACACTTCAGCCATGTGACATAAAATTTTGATATATTCTTCTATATTATTACTAATTATGAGCACATCATCAATATAGACTTCCACAAATTGTGATAATCTATTGAATGAATTTTCCATTCTCCTTTGGAATATTCTTGGGGAATTATTAATTCCAAATGGAATAAATAGCCATCCAAACTAGCCAACTGGCATTATAAATTCTGTTAATGGTATAAACTCCTCCTTGATCTTTATCTTAAAATATCATGACTTGAGATCAAATTTAGAAAATACCATTGGCCTTTTGTTCCTAATTCTTTTTCTTAAAGCTTCTTAATTAGGAAGATTGTATCCATCATAATTTGTGGTACAATTAAGATCCTGATAATTAATAACCATCCTGTATTTACCATGCTATTTTTCTGCATGATTTATTACCATGAATGCCTCACTCCTGTGAGGACTTTCACTATGTCTGATTAATTCAACACTAATCATTTCTAGAATTTGTTTCTCAAATTCCTTAACCATATGACCCAGATAGGAAATTACCTTACTTTTGATATCTGTACTAGGATCTTTAAGGGTGATTATATTCTCTAGAATTGCCTTCTTACATAGTTTTAGAGGGTTTTCTAACCAATTTTCTGATAAATAATCTTTTATGTTATCCAATGCCTCTTCTTCATTAATCCTAATAACTTTAAACCCAATTAGTTCTCTCCAATGATCAATATTTATTTGGTATTATCTATCCTCATATGGATAATTTTCTACTTTAATAGTATATACTTTATTTTCTGGAACCATTTGAATTTTTCCAAAAGCAGTTAGAATTAGGCAATTGTTGAGTATAATTCCTTATGAAAATATTCTTACAAGATGATATCTTATAAGGAATCAATTTCCAATAAATAAGTCATCTGGATGTTGAGGAATAAAGAGAAGTATCTGCTCTACAATTATTCTTCCATTGAGTTCAATCTCAACCTCTTTTTTTACTTATTGTATCATAACTATTTCATTGTTACCAACTGTAAATTTTAACTCTATGGATTCCCAGGTTACTCCTGAAAAATGGATTCTTTTACAAGTGAAGGTATACCCTGTATCAACTAGGTCAATATGAGTAGTTTCATTATACTTAATTTTACTAATGCATCACACTCCTGTATATTTTCACTGAATAATGAATATCGCATATATTCTACATTAGTTTCTTCATCCTCATATATAGGTAATCAAACAATCCTTTGTATGCATATATTTATAGAAATTGATGTTCTAGGTGCTTCTTTTAAAGTAACTTCATCTTTTCTAAATGAAATCCTTGGATTTACCAAAGGGATCTAAAGGATTTCAGATTTTAAATATTCCATATTCAAATATAATATTCCTAATCTTTATCTTTCTGATCTAAGATCATCTTCATCTTCTCTGACTTTAGAAATGACAAGTCTATTTCTTCCTTGTTTAACAACATATAGAAGAAGTATCTTCTTCCTTTATTTTTCCTATAGATCTAGTAAAACCCATTCTCTAGGCCAGGTAAACCTCTTGGGGTTTACTAATTATGGTGTCATTTCTCTAATTTATGTTCCTTCATCTTGTAAAATATGTGTAAATCTTTCCACACACTTCCTTAGATCCAGTCTTCTAGTATTTTAAAACTTTACATAGAGGTGAGTAATCACTGTGACACATATCCTGTCAGGTGGACATCCCAATGTCTTTTTCCAGTTCCTCACATTGATATTAACTTCAAGAGTTATACTAATACTTCTATCCATAAGAACTACATGAAAATCTTAGATCACCTTTACCCATGCTGCTTCTACATGCATATTTTCTCATGCACCTTCTAATAGTGAATTGGAGAAATTGGCTAACTTCCATCCACTACTGAAATTAATATTGGTATATCTTGTCATTTTTTAATAAGAGGATCTACTCCTATCTATATTATTTCAAAGTGTACATACTTATAATTTTTATGGATATAATTATTAACCCATACTAGTTTTAGAAAAGGTATTCTAAATAATCCTCAATTTGTGTTATAGACTTCAACTATCTCTTCATATTCGAAGATCATGGTCATTTATAGATATGGTACCGAAGAATTCTGGTATACCTCAGAACAATCAACTCTGGGAATCTTCCATTATTGTAAATCTCTTCCTTTTGAAGGGATTTCAGTTTCTAAAGAATGAACTAGATCTTCTTCCATATCCTCTACCTTAATTAGTTTTGAAGAGTCTTCAAACACAATAGCCCCTATTCAAATCATGACTATTCAAAGATGGGTCAAAATCATATTAAGGTTATTTCCTTCTTCCTAATATGATTTGGAACCTTCCACATTTGATTAATCAAAATATAAATAATATAAGCTTTCATCATCTGTGTCAATATATAATAATATTTATGATGAATCTTCCATCATTATTGCTTTGAGACTTCCTCTTCTTCTGTCTGCATCTTGGTAACTATCAGCTTTATACCCTTTTTTTTCAATAGAACCAACAAAAATCACAACTGGATAAATATTTTCCTTTAGGTAATCTGGGATACTTTCCATATTTATCCTTAAAGTTTTCTCTCATGTCCTTATGGATTCTATTTTTTCCAAGAAATATCTTATATTTTCCAAAATTTCTACCTAGAAATCTACTTAATGATTTTCTTTTAACAAATCATTTCCAGATTTTCTTATGTGATTTTTTTAAACTAGACATATTAACAATATGTTCTAAATGACTTTTTTGGGTATTTCTAAGTTCCTTACTAGTTGTGCCACACCCATATCTTCCTACAACACCCTCTACCTTTGGGAAATAAGAATAACTAATATATGGAATATTTCTTACATTCTATAAGATATGACTCTGCATACAATAGAGTCTTATCACTTTTCTTATTGTTTTTGCTCTAACTACCAATGTATCTTGTAAATATATACTTTGGTAAAGATGAGTCTTCAATGTTTGGAGAACAATTTTAGTATAATTGGCTAAAATACTCTGGATAAAGACATCTAGAGCATATTCTTTATCTCCTTCTCTAAAAAGATAATACCAATGTTGAAACTTGAAAAGATATTATTAAAAGTAAAAAATTTCATATATTTGGATATTGGTTAAATATGTTCTAACTTTTTCTACCAATTATCCACCCCGATATACCAGTTAATTTCCCACAAATTCTTATTTAATGAAATCAAATACTATTGGTATAACCTCAATTGGGAATGTAATATATTATTGGATAGCTACTCTCAATTCTGAGTGACTTATAAGCATATACTGGAATCGCCCTGCATTACTTATCAGGATAGCTTCTACGAAATTGATTTACTATCTATGGTCCATGATTGTAAACCAATTTGTATCATGTAATATTAAAGGTCTATAGTGCATTCTTTTATGTCTCCTCTAGGATCCTTTTTGTAATATAGATTAAGGATCATCCTATATTGAAGAACACCATATATATGTGTCTTACTTGTCCTACATTCTTCCAAAATATAGCTAAGATATGAGGAGTTAGAATTCCTATTGATTTTATGAAACAAATCCTTGAATGAACCTTTATGTTGTTCCTAAGGAATTGGTTTCTAGGAGATTTCCTACCATATTGACTTGGATTCCAAAGGTTTTACACTGAGTCCTTCGGTGGGAGATTACTTAGTCTCTTTATCTCTCTTATTATCTTTGAGTTTGGATTTTTGGCCTTCTACTTTCTTGAGATTTATATTTAGGTTTTTAGAGACACTTTTAATATCTCCAAGTTTCCATTTCTCCCAGGTAATAATATCATGGATCTATTTGTATTATTCCTGAATACTTTGAGGAATTTTCCAAACTTCTTACTAATATTCTTGATATTCTCCACATAAAGTCCAAAGATAATCATCTACAGTATATCATCCTAATATACTTTCACTTTCTATATCTCTATGTGGATTCATATTGGAGACAATGGATTCTGGCTGATTGGAAGATTCTCCTGAAGCTCTCCCTTCAAGAATCTTCCAAATATCTTGAATATTTGGTCCAAGTCCTAATACTCTTCCATCTATATTTTACTATTAAAATAAAAATACTTCTCCTTATGGGTGTGCTAGTGTCCTTTCTAGGTTTTGGACTAACCGCTTGGCTTGTTGAATATGAGATCCAGTACACCTGATTTCGGCCTTCAATTCCTCGATCTTGTCCTGAGTTGCATGGGATTTATACCCTAACTCGATTACTTCGGGTTTGTTTTCAAAGTATAATATGAATTATGAAATTTTATTATACTTTATAAGCCAAATATAACTGGCCTTGTCCTAATAATTCCTTATCCTACCTTTTAAGAATTTTTGATCATAATAAAGACCTTTAAGCATGGAATCTAGGAATTTCTTACTGGAAACTATGCTAAAGCAGTGCTCTGGCTGGCTTTGTTCTCCCCCACATTCTGATACCACTAGTACGAGCGATTTGATCTATCTAGGATTAATCCATATCATATCTAATCCAACAGTTAAAATTCTGAAGTTTCAAGAATATGGAAGATTGAGCCATGAAAAGGGTTGTATTAATAACTAAAGAGTCATCATTATCACCATTATGACATTCACACATTAATATTTATTAACACCTCCCATCCATATCATAATTTCATGAAATGTTATATAATATTTACTTAAAAAAACCCTTTAAAAAAAATTAGTGATGGTTTTTTTATTAGGATTTTTTTAAATTTTCATTTTCATTTTTTAATTTTATTAATAGTTTTATTTAATTTTTATAAATTATCTACATTGTGAATTTACCAGTTTCTTGTCTTTCGATTTTAGATTTTTATATAAGATATTATTTTTTCATTTATATTTAATTTATTTTACAATTAATTAATTTTAAGATAGATTAGTATATCAATTTTTCAGATAATCAATTTTGATACACACATTATATAATCTTTCTAATCATCCATACTATTTTAATTTTATGTTAATTTTTATTTTTTATTTTATTTTTTTTAATTGAAAATTAATAATGTTTTTGTAAAAAAGTAGATTATTATTAAAAAAATATAAATTGAATTTAGTTTTAGAAAATATTTACTACTTTAATTTTTAAAAAATGCATCACAGAATATATTAGATTACATAAAACTAAAAATGGTTTTTAGGAAATGAGTATGAAAAAGATATACTTTTAAAATAAAATAAAACTAAAATGAAATTAGTTTTTGTATATATTATTTCTTTTATTTTTTTAAATTTTTTTATAAAAAATGATACTTTACATTTTTATGTAATTAAATTTAATTTTTTGATATAGTTGATAGTTATTCAAGTTTATATTTTTATAATTTTAGTTTTTAAATGTTTTAATTGATTTATATTTATTGTTTTATTTTGTTAGATAAATATTCACAATATTTTTTAAATATTTTTCTAATTACAATTAAATCATATTTGTAGAGATGAACTATTTCAACAACTCATACATTAGAAGTTGATATTGGTGAATTGTTAAAACCAATTGATATCCTTTATTTTATCAATAATTATTGGGAATATGGGGGGATCAAATGAAATGGGTGACATATCTAATTTTGTTGACTATACCCATTATAGTTTCATCAGTAAAGAGAAAAATTTCTGATCTAATGTTGATTACAACTTATCTTCAGACTACCATGTGACAAGAGAGATTATGTGCATTAGCAATGATTTCAATTTAAAATGAATTTTTTCATAGTTTCAATTATGATTATTGAATTGAAGAATTTGCATCAACAAATTCAATGATAAGTGTTTTCCTTTGAATTAGAATATAAATTAACATAATCGGGTTCGTGAAGTGCTGCAACTTTATCTGGTTTGTCATGCTCTATTTATTTGTAATTTTAAATTTACTTTGAATTAGATTATTTAACATGTTTGATTTAACACCCCTATCACAACTATTGAAACTGAATCAAATTTTAGCATTGGAGTGCATGTGTTAAATGAATATTAGTTTCACCTTTGTCTAAAAAAAGTTTAAACCATGATTTTTATATGAAATTGGATACATGGTTTAACACCAATTGGTAATGTTTTAAACTATTTAGAAGTGTGTTTTTGAATTCAAATAATATGTTATTTTTAATCATTTGGTTCAAATATTTATAGGTTGGGAAGAAAAAGAGGGAGATGAAGATGAAAACGAGGATGATTTGTTGAAAGATTCAATATATATTTTAATTGGTAGACACAACATAGTTAAATTTTAATTTTTTTCAAACATTTAGGATTCAATTTAAATGAAAAAATAAATTCCTTTGATGTCCATATGTTATGATATTTTATTTAAACTTTTTATCTTTTTCCCATTTACATGTTTTGGATAACACATATAAAGAGTTTTTAATTTAATTTAGTATACATGTTAGTTAAAATTTTCATGTTCTATTTGAATAATAGTGTGTAATGCTAATTTTGACTTTATTGGGTTTCAATGTTGGTTTCACTATATTCATATTATTTTCTATTTTTTATATAAATTCATTGAGGCATTGAGCCTTATAATGTGAGGTTAACTTGTGTTTAGTGGATTCTCTAAGATGTTATAATTAATTTTTTAATCCTACAGTTTCGTTTGAGTTGGATTTAAAAGTGGTTTAAGGTTTTATTGTTATATACAATATTTTAAGTTTGTTAATGTATTTATTCACTTAGTTTGGTTTAAATTTTTAAATGGTAAAAAAATATATTTAATGTAGTTTTTTATTTTTTTTAATAATTTTTTACCTTTTATGTTGTTTTTCATGGGTAGAAAGGGTGAAATTTTTATTTTTGATATAAGAAATTGTTTTTCCATGTTTAAAACTTACTTTTCACAAATGAAAGAGAGAAAATTTAATTGTTTAAATCATTGTTTGACATTGATTTAAGTTTTAATTGTATACTTAATCATGTATTAATTTTATATTATTTATAAATATGTCTCGAAAGCTTTTAATGTAGTTTTCAAAGGCTTAACAAACCATTTTTTACAAAATTTAAAGCCTTTTTTGTTTGGTTTTGTAACGAACTGTGTTTTTTAACTGGATAAAAAACCAAATAAATTTAGAATTTTTATTTAATGGACTGGATGTTTTACAAAGTGAGCTCCGGATCTTAATTTTAAGATTTGGAAAACTACATTGTGTTTTATTAAAAGAAATTAAATTAATTAAATTAAAGTTAAATGAAAATATTTTAAATGAAAAACAAATGGGGAATAGAAATAAAGGAAAATTTTAATAATAATAATAGCGTTATTATTATTATGTTTATTATTTATATTATTATTATTATATTTTTTAGGATATGTTTTTTATAGGAAACCCGAAATGGGTTTCCTTCTCCCTTTCCTAGAGTGCGAAGCACCCCCTGAGGCTCCCCTTTGAGCTGCACATGACCAACCTCCCCCAGATTCTCTTTCGTGTGGAAATTCCAACCTAGTTTCTTCAAAATCCTCCTTTGATATATTTCTTGTATGAACTATAGCACCCTTACCCTCCCCTTCCTCTCTAGTGCGCAACCCCCCTTGGATGAGCCCCTAGCGCGTGACCCCCTCTCCTCTAGATCCCTCTCTGATTGAAAATTTCAGCTCGATCCTTCATGATTTTTCTTATAATCTCTATTGTAAGGTCCTCTTCTCACATCTCCTTAATTTATTGGATGTTTTTTCTCTCTTTCAGTTCCTCTTGAGGTGTGACCAAAGCCTTGGGTTAGGGGTTTACCGATTTTCAGTTTTCTTCTATTGGTAGGTTGTGCGAAAGGCTTCGTGGGACTCCTTGGTTTGTATTCTGACAACCGCCACTGAAGGTGAAGTGGTTCAAATCATCTTGGTCCACCATCATTGATTTGGGGTAAGTTTTTCCTTTTTTCTTCATTATCACTTAATTTATTTTTAGGTAATTCATAATTTTTGAGGTGCTGGTATTTTTCCTTGGGTAAATTGGTCCTTTCTATGATGTTTTTGAGTTCCTGGTTTTATTTATAGTGAATTTGGTGGATCCTTGAAGGCTTGCACTTATATATATATAGGTATGGATATATATATGTATATGTTACTTGTACATATTCCCTCATAGAGAGGGAAATATGTACATTGGATTAAGGGGTATATATATAGTAAAGTATATGCATGTAAGTGTGGAGCGGCTTTGAGTTAAAATGTCAAGTGCCAAATTATTTGTCTTGGATGAGTCTTCTATTGAGGTAGGATACCATTCCCTATCCCCTGAAATTTAATAATGCATTAATTTATTTCCTTCACACCTTTCTTATACTTTAATTAGTACTCTGTAGTTTTTTTTGAATAAATGATCCTTTAATTGAATTGTGATCATTGAATGAAATGATTAGTTTTGATAAATGATTTTTTTGATAAACAATGTAATGGTTTTATAATAAAACATCTCCAACATAAGTCCATTATCTTCAAAAACTCATAGTGTTGATTTTTGATTTCTATCTTGCTTAACCATATTTATTAGTATTTATTCATGCTCGGCCTTATGAAATTAATCATTCTTTATGATTTTATCCTTGCCTAGTATAATTAAATGGATTGAAATGACAGATTTACTTATTTAAATGTTTAAATGTTATGCCTTGACTTGATTAGCATGTTCAATATGACCTCTTATTCCTCGACTTGAATTTTTAAATGAATTAATTTAAATGGAACCTATTAGGGTTGTACGACCGCGCCTCTTGTTATAATTAAATAATCATGATTTATGTAAAATATTTGAATGATATAACTTGAAAATATTCAATGACATGCTTCATGGAGGTTTCATTCCTTAAAAGTAATTGATTTGGGTGGTCTAAACTAAATCCATTTTTATCTGGTATAATTATTTATAGTAATTTCAATATGTGCAATCGCACCGACATTCCATGAGCATGACCAGATAGATTGTATAATCCCTATTAAACTATAATATTTTATTTTTAAAATACCATTAAATACTTTTGGGTCCATAGGTATGGATACTAAGACCTACATCCAATAGATAGGTGTGCCAGCCTTGGATTTAATTGCAACCTAGTTTGTTTGATTTTTGAGGCCTACAATAAATTGGATATTTCTCTTAATTATTAGATTATACTTCTAAAATTGGAATAATAATAAATTTGTGTGATTTATTGTGGAAGAATAACCTTGGATGATTTTGGTTAATTGATATATTAACAACCTTAGGGTCCAACGATTAATTAAATAGGTTTGATATAATTATGATGATAATTAAAAACCTAGATTAATGAAATGAATTTGATTGACAGATAATAATTTTTTTATAAATTGGTAATTGCATCTTATGATGATTAAACTAGTATGTTTGATACTAGAATTGTGATTTTTCTTGCTTAGATCTTAAGCTTATGTGATATCAATGTGATTGATACCTGAACGTTTGATATTGATTGGTGTTGACGCCAGAGGGCTTGATTCATGTTTTCATATTTCCTGAGGGTTGGGCTCACTAATATTGAATGAATGAGGGAATATTATATAATTATGTCAGATTCTTGTGGTCTAGGTGCACTGGTACTAAATTACTGAGGGTAAAGTATATGTTTATGTCGGATGCCCGAGGGCTAGATGCACTGTCACATGATGCCTGAGGGCTTGATGCATGTTTTCCTACTGCCAGAGGGCTAGGCACCCTATTACTAAATGACCAAGGGAATAATATATGTTATCTAAGATGACTGGGTGATAGATTCATAGTCACACGATTCCTGAGGGTGAGATTCTAGTTATGCCTCAAGGTGAGATTTGGTTAGCCTATGGGAAGAGGCCGTATGTTTATGAAATTTTCTGAGTGGTTCATCCTCGGAAGGAAAATCTGTCACCGATTTGGGTGATCCATACTAATGCAGGGGGATATAACCATAGAAATAGATACCTAGAAGGGCTCCAAAGTAAGTATAGGGGCCAAGTGTCCCTTATGAACCTGTGTGGGTTGTTGTTTATTTATTCACTATTGGTTGTTTATTTTTCTATTTATACACTGATTTACATTACATATCATGGAATGGATTGGGATAGACAACATGGGTGTTGGCCTATTGAGATTATTATCTCAAACCCTATTCATACACCATTTGGAAACCAACTAGATATTTATTTTAGGTCTTTGGATTCATTTCTTGTGTTTTTTAGCTTGTACCTAGGAGTTAAAAGCACATGACCTAGTCAGAGCTCGAGATTATCATGAGGCTAGTAGTTGGTAATTTTTTATTACATTATTATTATTATTTTAATATATAATTATTATAATTGTAGCATCATATTTCATACATGATTTGTTGTAAATTGGAGTTGACCAATTTTATTAAAATATTAAATTATTCTTCCACTGCATTTTGTCTTTCATTTATTTACTGATTCTTCTATTTCTTGTTATTTATTATCTAATAAACAATCATGATACTATGATATAGATGGTATAGTCTCCCCACCGTAGAATCAATAGAACCTCACTATTATTTGAAAACCTCTAGCGTATGGGGAGGCATGCTTGAGGCCATGTGGCGACTAGTTCAGATACCAGTTTAGTGGGGAGCCAGGTCAGGATGTTAGAAAGTGGTATTAGAGCATATTTTCATTTTGTATTACTATTTTGGGATGGTATACAAGAGACTTTGAATGTGTACAAACTTGGTAAATAACTATTCATGGGATTGATTACCCCATGTATGGGGAAATAACCAAGTGACCCGGGCTGGGATTGTTGTTCATGTTGTTTGATATTATAGTTTAATATGATTTAACCTAGAGTTATTGGTGTATTTTTCCACAAATTATTAATTTATGGAATTTATGGTATTTTACCCTTGTCCTATTATGACAAGGATAAAGCATTACATACATCATGTTAAGCACATCGATAATTCAAATTCTATGCCATGTAGTTTCTTATGTAGGTTGTTTTCTGGTTCTAATTGTGTGTATTGAGTGCTATTATATGATTATATGTTTATATAATGCTTCTCCGTGTTAGATTCTTGTGATAACATGATTTTTTTGATATATAAATTGTTTCATGGGCTAAATATTATTGGTTTCATTGAATGAATTAAATGGCTACAATTACGTTGACAACCAGTTTTCAATTATATGGTGTATGGGAACCTTATAAATGGGTAAACCTAACCGTAAAATCGAACCATCCTTGAGCTTTATATATATGTTTATATACTTTTTTAAAATGTTAGGGATTTTTAATTTTAATCTGAAATAAACTGGTTAACTATCTAAATGATCAATTGGACCCAAGTAAGTTAGTTGGGGCATGATTCTTATGTCATAACCCTCTAGGGGTGTTCTAAAACTTGAATAACTAATAAACTACTATTGGGTTGAATTATGATGAATCTAGGTTGGTTTAGAGGGACCCTCATAGGTTTCGTTACCTTATATAACTTTAAAAAGTTTTTTCCAATTTCCTAATAAATATGGGATGTCTATGAATGTTTAATGTAAAAAAGGAAATTTGATATAACTTTACCATTTTACCCTTATGACATTGGTTAAAATCAAGAGCCTAGTGTTTTTGTTTTATAATGGTACTTGATGTTTCAAATTTAATCTTTAATATATTTAAAGATTTAAATGCGAATAAATCTAATAAACTTAAAATGGAACCCTAGGTTGTTTCCTTTAATTTCAATCCTTGTGAAATGGTAGCTCGATATTTTATTTTCATGTTTCCTTGGAATGGAATTATGAGCATTTTCTGAAGGCTTCCTCCTTTTTTAGACATGGACTTTGGGTAGGATTTTGAGTCTAATTATTTTTCCCTTTATCAGGAACCCATTATTGGTCGACGCTTTATGATTTTTTAAGTGGATAAACTATGGTAGGTATCACTGTTAGAGTTAAATTCTTTTCTAAATACCATGATATTTTTGAAACTTGGTACTGTTCAGGTGCTGTCATCCCTTGTATGATATTTAGATTCTAAATGAAACCCTTGTTCAGATGGGTGGTTATGTTTCCCTTGGACCTTGTTATGGGCGTGAGCATCGAGTAATGCTGAGTTTCATCTAGTTAGACATGCCTCAAGCATGGTTGTCCACTTTGTAGGTCACTTGGACCTTTCTTTTCCTTAGGGATGGATGACTTGATATGGTGTCATTAATGTTAATGGTCGTATGTGGCAATAAGAATTTGGGTAAATCTCTTTTATGGACTATCTAATTCTTGAAACCATAGGGAGGAAAACCTATGGATGGTATTCAGGATGTTCTATTTACTCATGAAATCTCGGGGTTGTATGAATCGATATATGCAATACCCATCAAGTGTTTAATGTTGTAAAAAACTAGTCAAGTTTGGTGTAATCATTGACATTTATGCTATTGAGTACGATATTCTGTAATCTATAGAGTTGAGTGACTTGGGCGTAAAGAAATCAAGTTCATCCCAATGTTTAGGATGACTTTTAGAGATTTGGGTGTTTTGAAATGATGGTCAGTTTGGTTTTGTTTTTCATGCAATTTTTTTAAACCTTTATGTTTATGGAAGTTCTGACCTAGAGCACTTTGAGTGAATAGTATATGTATTCTTTTTGATGATTAGGACACTCCTAAGGTGAGGAGTGTCATGCCAGTTCTATTAAATAATTGTCCTTATGAGTATAAGGAACACAACCAAAGAGAACCATTTGAGAATGGTCAGGCTTAATTAAATGATCGCGAGTCTTGAAAACTTTAAATCATGCCGGTTCTTTCTCAGTAGCATGATGTTGGTGTGTTTGGTGGTGTATAAAACCTTTGAGAAATAATGTTGGTCGTGGGTGGACTTTGGTGGTTAGGCTTAAACAATCACGAGATTCCTCGAGTGGTAAAGTCTTGGTGATCAGTTAATGATGGTGATTTTACATGTACATTCGAGTTTCATCTAAGGTATCGACCAGTAGTGGTTCAATCATTTTCCTTTTGGTAATATTTAAAATCCTCTTAGTGTAATCTTCCTTTATAGATAAGAATTTCCCCTATCTTGACATATTTCTTGATACACTAAGAGTGCATTGTTCTTATTCCACTCCACAGTTAAAAAGTTGTTGGACAGTTTAAGTGGTCACCCAGTGTTGCACGTTGAACACTTGGTTCTTATTAAAGCTTAATTAGTTTTGAGTTACCCTTATATCCCCATGTAGGAATTCCTTGGATGAACTGTTGTAAACCATACATTTCTTCTAAATTTAACTCTAGGAAAATGTGTCTCTAGGCTCAGTAATTGTTTTTATGCAGATGTCTTGGCTTTGTACCAATGTCCCACTCATAAACATGGAGTATGGACTATCTTGAGTTAGTTCCTTACACTATAGTAGTATCAATCTAAGGTTATACTAGAATTTTCGTGATTCTTGGAGGTGATTTTTTGACCAAGGAATGCTACCTAAAGTTATTTATGAACTTTAGTGAGTGTTTTTGTGGTGAATGTGAGATTCCTTGTTGAGTATTTACAATGATAATAGTCTAATCTGAGTGTCTTCTTGAATGGTCAGCTAGAGTAGCTCGACTATTTGTCTCTCTTGTTCAATGGAGTGGTTAGTGAAGGACCATTTCTTTCACATCGTCAGGTGAGATGAGTATGGTTTGTGTCGGAAAAGGACTTTCATGAAAAGCTGGCTTGACTTGGGATTTGAGGTCGATGGGGAATTGACCATTTTAACCATTTCAGAAATCATGTGAGAGTCATTGTTAGAATGCTTAAGGGAATTTCTTATAGGAAATTTCAATGTCGGAAGGTGTCATGGATCAAAATTTTTCCCATTTCTAATGTTAAATCCTATGGTGGGAAGTACCTTTGGCTAGATGTTTAATGAGACAATAATGAACGAGCTTAGGTAATAGAGGTCTTGGTGTTTCAATTGTAGAACGAGTGCTGGCTTGAGTTTTGATTGCTTAAGTTTTCATGTTCATAAATGATGCTCCTAGGTGTGCTGGGTGTTTGGAAATGCAACAAGACCATTTGAATGAAGATTCAAAACCCTTGTAGGTAGGGAAATGTTTACATTATTACTAAAGGCTTCCTAGGGATGACAAGTTCTATGATATGATGGTTGTAATGACCTGTGTTTTTAATCCAGATGAAAAACCAAATAAATTTAATTTTTTCATTTAATGGACCAACCATTTTACAAAGCGAGATTCAGATCTTAATTTCAAGAGTTGTAAAACTGTGATGTGTTTTATTTAAATAAATTAAATAAATTAAATTAAAGTTAAATGAAAATATTTTAAATGAAAAACAAATGGGGAATAAAAATAAAGAAAAGGTTTAATAATAATAACAATGATATTATTATTATTATTATGTTTATTTTTGATATTATAATAATTATAATTATTTTTTTAGGTTATGTTTTTTTAAGAAACACCAAAGGGATTTCCTTCTCCCTCGACTGGAGCATGATGCACCCCCTCAGGATCCCCTTTGATCCATGCATAACCCACCTCCCTCGACTCCTTTTTCATGCAAAGATTTCAACTTGGTTTCTTCATTATCCTCCTTTGAGCCATCAAGTTATGGAATCTAGCACCCCTCCCCTCCCCTTCCTCTCTAACGCACGACCCCCCTTGGATGAACTCCCCTAGTGTGCAACCCCCTCTCCTCTATCTCCCTCTTCACTCACCGATTTAACCTTGATCCTTCATGATTTCACTTCAAATCCTTAAGGTAAGGTCCTATGCTCACATCTCCTCCCTCGAGTGGGTGTTTTCTCTCTCTTTCTACACCCAATGAGGTGCGGTCAAAACCCTAGGGTTAGATTTTGATCAATTTTTGGTTTTCTTCAATTGATAGGTTGTGAGAAAGGCTTCTCAGGACTCCTTTGTTTATATTTTGGAAATCACCACTAAAGGTGAAGGGATTCAGATCATCTCGGTCCACCATCATTGATTTTGGGTATGTTTTTTCCTTTATTATTCATTGTAATTTAATTTATTTTTAGGTATTTCATAATTTTTGAGGTGCTAGTATTTTTCCTTAGGTGCGTTGGTCCTTTCCGTTGTGTTTTTGAGTTCTTGGTTTAATTTATAGTGCGTTTGGTGGCTCCTTGAAGGCTTGAACTCATATATATTGTCATGTATATATATATATATATCTTCCTTGTACATATTACCTCATAGAGATGGGGATATATACATTATATTAAGGTGTATATATATATAGTAATGTATATGCGTACAAGTGTGGAGCAGCTTCAAGATAAAATGTCAAGTGACAAAATATTCAGCTTGGATGGGTCTTCACTTAAGGTAGAATACCATTCCCTTGACCCTTACACTTAATAATGAATTAAGTTTTTACCTTCGTGCCTTTTTTAGACTTGAATTAGTGTTTTGTAGTTTTTAGAATAAATTATCCTTTGATTGAATTGTGACCATTGAATAAAATGATTAGTTTGGATATATGATTTATTTGATAAACAAAGTCATGGTTTTATAATAAAACCCCTCCAATGGAGGTGAATTATCTTCAAAAACTCATAGTAATGATTTATGATTTCTATATTGCTTAACCATATTGCTTATTAGTTATTCATTCTTGGACTTATGGCATTGGTGCTTCTTTGTGCTTTTTTCCTTGACTTGTATAATTAAATGGCATGAAAAGATGGTTTGACTTATTTAAATCTTTAAATATTATGCCTCAAATTGGTTAGAATGTTCAAGATGGCCTATTATTCCTTGAATTGAATTCTTAAATGAATTAATTTAAATGAAACTTATTAGGTTGGTATGACCACACCTCTTGTTATAATTAAATAATCATGGTTTATGTAAATTTCTTCAATGATATGACTTGAAAATATTCAACAATATACTTTATAGAGATTTCATGCCTTGAAATAAATTGATTTGGGTGGTTTAAACTAAATCCTTTTTTATCTGATATAATTATTTATAGTAATTTTGATATGTGTGATTACACGAACATGCCATGGGCATGAACCGATAAATTGGATAATCCCTATTAAACTAAAATCTGTTATTTTTAAACCCCCATTAAATCCTTTTGGGTCTATAGGTAAGGAGACTGAGACCTGAAACCCCCAGATAGGTGTGCCAACCTTGGATTTAATTGTGACCTAGTCTATTTGACTTTCGAGGCCTACAATAAATTGGATATTTTTTTTGATTACTGGATTATACTTTTAAATTGCAATAATAATAAATTTATGTGATTTATTGTGGAAGAATCACCTTATATGATTTTGGTTAATTGATATATTAATGACTATAGGGTCGAATGATTAATTAAACAAGTTTTATATAATTATAATGATAATTAAGAACCTGGATTAATGAAATGAATTTGTTTGATAGATGATATTTTTTTTATAAATTTATCATTGTGTCTTATGATGATAAAAATAGTATTTTTGATACTAGAATTTTGATTTTTTCTTACTTAGCGTTTGATCTTATGTGATATCAATGTGAATGATAATTGAAGTTTTGATACTGATTGATGTTGATGTGTAAGGGTTTGGTGCTTGTTTTCATACCACTTGAGGGCTATGCACACTGGTATTGAATGACTGAGGGTGGATTATATGATTATTTTTTATTTTTGAGGGCTTGGAGAACTGGTAATAAATGATTGAGGGCATAGTATATGTTTATGTTAGATGCATGAGGGATAGATGCATAGTCACATGATGGTAGAGGGATTGGTGCATTTTTTCGTACTATTGGAGGGATATATTCATTAGTACTAAATGTATGAGGTTAGAGTATAGGTTTATATGTAATTATTGAGGTCTAGAAGCATAATCACACGATGATTAAGGTGAGATTCTAGTTATCCCAGAGGAAGATATTTTGGTTCGTCTGTGGGAAGAGGCTATACATTTATGGTATTTTATGAGCGATTCATCCTCAGAAGGAGAATCTTACACTGATTTGGGTGATCCCTACTGATGTAGGAGGATCTAAACATATACATCGATACCTGATAGGGAGCTGAAGCAGGTATAGCTGCTAGGTGTACCTTAGGAACTTGGATGGGTTGTTGTGTATTTATTCATAACTCCATATTTATTTTTCTATTTATACACTATTTTACATTACATATCAAGGAATAAATTGGGCTAGACACTGTGGGTGCCAGTCTACTAATATTATTATCACACACCTTTCTTGGGTTCCATTTGGCACTTGATTAGATCTTGCTTGCAGGTCTTTGGATTCATTATTTGTGCTGTTTAGATTATACCTGGGAGTTAGAAGCATGGGATTGAGTTAGAGCTTGAAATTATCATGGAGCTAGTCATTGGAAAATTTTTATTTTATTAATTTGTATTGATTATTTTAATATATACTTATTATACTTATATCATTATATTTCATACATGCATTGTTTCAAATTGGTGTTGGCCACTTTTATTCAAATATTAAATTATTCTTTTGCTGCATTTTGTCTTTAATTTATTTAATTCTTTTGATATTGACTATTATTTATTATTTAATAAACAATTATGATAATATAATATAGAGGGTTTAGTCTCCCCATCATACCATCAGTAGACCCTCGCTACTAGTTGACAACTTATAGTGTATGGGGAGGTGCACATGAGGCCATGTGGCGATCAGTTCAGCTACCGGTTTAGTGGCAAGATGGGTCGGGACATTACAGAATTTTAAGTGGTTTATAAGGTTAACAAATGTACAATTTTTTTATTTTAGAAAAAAAGGTTGTTTGAAATTTTTTAAGTTGAATTTACATACATAGAATAATTCAATTTTTATATGATTTATGATGTTTTAAAGGTTCATAAAACAACTGAGAGGGCGGGGGGGGGGGGGGGGGGTGGAATTAGTTGTTTCCTTTTTAAAAAGTTCAACTTTAATAAATTTAACCACTATAACTTGTTAGTGTTTCTTCATTATCAAATTTTATAAAACACAAGGGCATTCATAAATGGAAAAGTAAACAAGGCACATATAATTTATAAGGTTTGACCTTAGTGTGAGAACCTATATCATTACCATAGCCAGTCCCACAAGTCTATAAAAATTCACTATTATGAAGTAGTGAATAAAACTTGTGTCAATTCCCATTAGAAACCTTATATCTCCCAATATGAATGATTATGATGAGTCTACTTAGTTTACAAAAAAAATTTCTCACAAAATTTGAGCCACAAAAAAATGAAGAACTTTGAAACTTTTTTCTCCACAAAGGTTTGTCCAAAAATCTATGTTCAATCAGTCTCTATCAAATATACCTGCGTTCGATTTCCTTAGTCTAGTAGCCTCATTATGATGAACAATTTTGAATCTGTGCCTGAAAAAAACTTTATGATATGTTTTTTTAATAAATTAGTGCTTATCAAACTGCTTCTCAAAACTCAGACCGATTCCATTAGTCTGATTCTATTTGTCCAGTAAAATTAACTTGGGTCAGTTTGAACTTCTGATCAAAATACTCTATCCATAAAATATTCTTCAACGTAAAAAAACTTTGGTTTAAAAACTCACATATGAAACCAATTATTTAGAGTAACAATTTTTTTCATGGGTGAATAGCGTTAAGTACCATCTTACTTTCCACCTCTATTTATAGGTGCTCACATAATATAAAAAGTGGGAAAATAAAATATTTTTACCACTCAACCAAATTCACAGATTTGAATTTATCAGAAAGTTAAACTCCATTTTGAATGCTTTAAACCTCCTTATATCTTATGGTGTTTTCTAGAAACTTGTTGATTCTACTCAAATTTCATATCTTCAAACAAGATAAAAATCCATTTGAGTGAAAAAAACTTATGTCCAAACATGGTGATCTGGAAAACTCATCATCTCTTTGATCCTTTTAACCCACTTGAAATATTCTCAACCATCAGATCAAAATTTTTAAATTCCATGTATGAAAATTGAAAGTCTGAAATATCATAGTTTGGAATATAAAAGCACAATTTCACACTTCTATGTTCCTGAACCAAATATAATAAATCTGATATTTAGCTCTTGACCCATTGAAACAAAACAACTCAAACTATTAAAAAAATATGATTACTTGATTTGATGCTCCAAGACAAATAAAAATGGATGACTAAATTATTGAAACTTATAAATGCTTTAGTTTCTAGTAATGAATTTAAAAGTAACTTCTATATGTCACACATTTTTCATCCACTTTCTCAGTACGATCATACTAAACATACACTCTTATATCCGATCATACTGTGTCTCATGGAACTCTACATCCGATGGATTATTGGTGTCAAATGATCATCTGATAGATCAGTATCAAGATATTTCATATTTTTGAAAACTACATTAACTCTGCAACCACAACACTTACAAATTTCTAACAAATTTTGTGTCCGATAGAAAACTCAAAGTTTTTCTACCTTTCAACAACTTCTACATCTGATTAACTTTTATGGTGAAGGAACATCAAAATTATTTATATTTTTGGTTGATAGAAAATATGATGTCCGACTTTATATTTTATCATATATTAAAATCCCACTTCTTGAGTCACTTTTATTTTTAATAAATTTTCAACAACACAAAAAATCAGAAATGATAAAAAATAATGCCAGAATTTCTAAGAAGAGAAATGTCAGATTATTCACATTCGTTCGGGTTTATCATATGACCTACATCCAATGAAATAAATATGATAATAAAATTTACATTTATTAAAACTTCATCAAATTCATTATTCCAATCTTATGAAAACTTATATGACTAGTGCTTCTTGGTCTGATGATCTGCATCTAAAAACATAAAATTCGAAAACTCAAAAAATGAAAACTTCTCTTTCCTTCTACAAAATTCAGCTTCTATAATGACTTATTAATGATGTTTTAGGAACTTGAAATAATATAAAAGCATCATTTGACTAATTTTTGAAATTTATATGACCTCCTATCTCTTCAATTCTTAGAAACAAAGCAAACTTTCCGAATCTTATTTCCTGAAGCTTTTGAATTTCTATTAAAATCTAAATATGATGGACTATTTCCAATAGATCATCTAATAGATCACCCAATTTATAACTTTGAAAAACACTTTATTTATCTTAATTTTCATTAACTTATCAAAAAACAAGTTATAAAAATTCAACAACACATATTTCACCTGATTTACAAAAGAATTATTTTATAAAAAATTTAATTGTCAACAAAAACAAAAATTCGTTAAAAAAACATCACAAAGGATATTCAATTACCCCCTTAAGATTTGTTGACAACTCTAGTTAAAAACTTTTATCAACTCATCATATTTCAACACTAAAAATTTTTACAACTCATTTTTTTAACAACTCAAATTTTGAACTCTTACCAAAACAAAACCTTTATCAAAAGAGAGTGTCCTAATTCCATAAAACTGAATAAAATAATGTTTTTGAAGTAATTCCATCACTCAGTGATAAGAAATTTTGTGGTCATGTTAATATAAACTCCTCCTTACTTTTATATTTTCTTATTAGTTTTATTTATCTCCCCTATTTTATGATAACTACAACTTCAAATTTATTTAAGTAAGAAAATTACTTCATTTCCTAATATAGGATGACGTTTTACAATTACCCCCCTTTGTCAACATAATCAAAAGAAAAGTGTGTGTGTGTGTGTGGGGGGGGGGTACTTCCTTAATATATTTATAAAGTATTTGGTGGAGGATGAACATGAAGCTACAACCTAAATTCTTTAAATCTATCCCTTGGAATATCTTTTGTGAAAACATAATCAATTTGATATTTCATTGAGATATATTCTAGAAAAACATCACCACCACCAAAATTTTATTTTATGAAGTGAAACTTAATATCAATGTTTATTAATTTTAAGTGTTGAACATGATTTTATAAAATATCAATTGCACTCTGATTATCACAAAGTATCTTCAATAGTTTGAAAAATTCAATTTTCAAATCTTTAAACTAAACTTTCGTCCTCAAAATTTGAGTACAATACTTTGTAGCAGTAATATATTTTGATTTATCTATGCTCAAAGCTACTAAAATATATTTATTAATTTTAAAACTCACACAACATTCTCTCAAGAAAAATGTTCCTCCTGAAGTTAATTTTCTATCATTATAATCTCTATCCCAATAAGAATCAGTATAATGATGAATGTTCATTTCACAGTTTCTTTTATATGAAATCCCATGTGAAGTTGTTACTTTAACATATATCAAAATTATATTTTCTTCCAACATATTAGATTACTTTGGATCACTCTAATATCCGACACACAAAATCAAATAATAAAAAAATATCAGGTATTGAAGCTATTAGATAAAGAAAACTTCCTATAATATTTTGAAAATATTTCTCATTCACACTTTTTCTAGTTTAATATTTACTCAACTTTGTTCTCAGTGAAATAAGAGTTGAAAATTATTTGGATTATACCATACCAAACTTCTTTAACAATTACCCATAATACTTTTCTTGATAAAGAAAAATGTATTTTTCTTCTTGTTAAACTTACAAACCATTAAAGAAAGTTAATTCTCCCAACATTGACATCTCAAAATTCTTCTTTATTTCATAATATTTTTAAAAAATATTTCTAAATTCCAAAAAAAATTATATCATACACCTAAACAATTAAAATTTGGGTGTTGGAGTTAAATTCTTTCACATATAAGTTTCTATCAAGATTTCATTTAGAAAAATTCAGTATTCTTAAACAATTATTAAGTTGGAATACCAAGAATGTGGAGCATGTTTTAATCCATACAAGGATTTTTTCCATTTATAAACATTTATTTCATCTTACTAAAGTAAAAACTAACAAGGTTTCTTAATGTAAAATTATTCTTCAATATCAGCCACTAATAAAAACATCCTAATAGTTTCTATGATTTTAACTGGGGAATTTTTTTCTTTAAAATCTTTACCATCCTCCGATGCATAGCCTTTGCACTCAAGTATTTCTTTGTTTATTAAAAATTATCCATGTTCATTCAACTTGTTTCTATACACCCATTTTATTCCAATAATTTTCTTATTTTAGGGATGTGGAACAATCTCCCAAGTATTTTTTTTATCAATCTGATCCAACTCTTCATTCATTGTATAAACCCATTCTTTGTTTTCAACCACTTTTGAAACTGATTATGGTTTAATTTGTAAAATGCGTGATGTTTGATTTTCTAATCTCAAGATTATTATTATATAAACCAGAGCTTTCTAATTCACAAGAATATTTTCAATTTTAATATGTTTTTATAAGTTATAAAATTTCAATGTTTCTATTCCAGCTTCACTTTCCTCATCACACAATTCTTCTGAATCTTAATAATTTAGTTTTGAATCACTTTCACTTTTTTTGGAAATATTCACTTTTTTTTATTTAACAGTTTCAACATTATTTGTTAATAATGTATAATTTTAAATAAATTTTACATTATAGGAATCCAAAAAAAAATTTAATCGTTTTTCCAACATTTTTAACTTCTTCATTGGGTGAATATCCCATTAAAATTTATTATTCATATTTCTCATCAAAATTTAAAATATCTAAATTCTTGATTTTTAGTAAACATAAAATTACCAAAATTTTGAAGTATTTCAATGCAGTTTTTTTGTTATAACATATTTTATAGGAAGCCATATTGGATTCCAGACTAAAAAAACAAATGTTTTTCACATGTATAATAGTGTTAATAGCTTCTCTCTAGTAGAACTTTAAAATATTATATTCATCTAAAATGATTCTTCCCATTTCCACCAAACATCTATTTTTCATTTCTGCTACTCTATTTTGTTATGGTGTGTATATAGAACTATATTGATGTTTGATTCTATGTTTCTTCAAATACGATTCGAAGTCATTGTATGTGTGTTCTATCCCATTATTTTTTCTCATTTTTATTATATTATCGACCATTTCTCTCTCAACATCTATTTTAAAAAATCCAAACATCTCTACATCCTCTGATTTATGTTTTATAAACACAATTTGGTCATATGAGTGAAATCAACAATAAAAGGGATAAATTAAAAATATCCTTTTGTTGATTTATGTATAATTGATCCAAAAATATCTTAATAAATAAGTTCAAGAGGTATGGTAGACTAAATCTCAACTCCCTTATAGATTTTACTATCCATATTTTCTTTCTGAAAAGTTATATAGACACCATCTTCTCTTATTTTTAAAGTTGGAAAATTTTATACAACATAGACTTTAAAATGTTTGTTCATAATTTTCTACCAAAGATGTCTAAGTATATGATGCCACGAATTATTCTCATCTTCATCATTTAGACATGATTTATCAAGTTCTCTAATTTGAAAAATATTTTCACTGGTTATTTATCCTCTCATAACAACTTTTCCATCTTCCATAATTCTAATGATATACAAATATTTTTTAAAAATAAATTCTTTTCCATCATCACGAATTTTTCTTATACCAAGTATGTTATGTTTTATCCCATAAACAAATAGAACTTCCTTATATTTGAATTTTTCTACTTTAATATTATATGTTACAATTTATTTTATTTTTAAGGAACAATCATTCATGAAGGTAATAAATCCTCTATTATCATTTTCAATTGTTTTTCAAGATTTTCAAATCACCTATCATCTGTGATGAATAAACACTATCAATTATCCATGGTTTTTTCTTTTTTACTTTCTTTAAGTGCTGTCTCAACAAAAAATATATTTCCTCAACCTTCTTCTTTCCAACATCCTTTTCTTTTATGGAATACAAACATTTCCCTAGAAGAGTTGTCATATATTCTTCAATATGATGTTCAACCTAGTCACTTATTCAAAAACTTCTTCGAGACATTAAAATTTGTTTTATATTGTAATTTTTCTAATATCTTGGGATTTAAATTTTCCAACTTTCTCTATTTTATAAAATTTACTCATTTTTCTCCCATTGTTTCCCCTTACTTCATGCCTAATACTAGGTAAATACATATTGTGCCAATAGTTATAAGATTTGTGGCCATGAATTACATAACACCAACAAAAAACATCGAATATTGGTCTTCTTTAGAAGTAATATATTTTTTCTATATATTTTTTTGAGGTTCATAACTTCTTTATGTTTTATCAAACTCTGGGTGTGAACCACATTTGTTACGAAGTGGATTTTCAACTTTTGGGAATGTGATAGATTTTTTCACAACACTTCTCAAAACAAGATTTCCCACCACTTTTCTTAACACTTGAAATATTAGAAAAATTAAATGAACCATTATTTTTAGAAGGTGGATAATTAACCTAATTCTTAGAATATTCTTTTTCATCAACTTTATATGATTCAACTTTTACTTCTAAAGCCTTGCTGATTTTTTTTTTCAAATTTCTTAAAGTTATTTCAACCTTAAGAAATTTTTATTGGGACTTTTTAACTTTATCTTAATTACCTTAAAACTTCTTACTAAGGTCTTAAATTATATTTCCCTATTAACAAGTTCTTAGTATATAACTTAATATATCCAGATGTATTATTTTCTTAATTAGAAACATATTTTATTCCTTCAAAAAAATTTCCACTATCTTTCTTCATTATTCTGATTATTTCTTGAGAGTTCTATTTTTCTCAAGACATGCAATGAGTTACAATATGAGAAGATACTATATATAATATTCTCTACCTCTTTATTCTTCTTCACTATCTAAAGAATCTTTTGTTTTCTTAACTTTTTGAATGAATGTTCTAATTTTTTTTGAACTTTAATCTTTGAAAGAATTGTTTTTAGTTGATTCATATTCAGATTTCATACTCATCATACTTTTTTTGTTTCTAATTAAATTCCTTTAATATTTTTTGGATTAATTTTCTTCTTTATAACTTTTGTTCCACTTATTTCATCAAGGTTTTTAGTCAGAATCATCTTGATATTCTCCAACTTTCTTCTTAGGGAAGTTTATATCAAAGTGCCTGATTCCACCACACTCAAAACATTTGAGAGGAAGTTTTCCTAAATAATTTCCTCTTCCCCTATAATAGTTGTTAGAGATAAGATACATGTTTTTTTCATTGAACTCACCATCCTTATCTTCTCCTAACCCACAAGGATCAACATTTACAACATCTTGATTTTTCATTTTTTTTATAGCTTCAAAACCCATTTCATATTTTATCTTTTTTTTGAACATCAAAGATTTTATCATTTTGTAAGAAACAATAAATTTATTCAATTCATCCAATGATTAATTATATTTATCTTCTAAAGTAGAAATTTTAGAATTAAACCTATCTTGAATTTTTTTCATGAGTTTATTAACAATTATATAATCATCCAAGATATATCTAAAACATATAATGTTTCAAACAACTTCATTTACCTTGATGAAGTAATCATCAATTTTTTCTTCATATTTCATGTCTTCAAACCTACTACACCACATTTCTAGATTTTCTTACTTCACTTTAGCATTCTTGTTGAAAATAATATTGAGATTTTCCCACATAATCTTTGCTTTTTTGATACCCATTCCATTCATATGAAAATTTTCTAGAGAGAGACATAAGAATAAAATTTATCTCTTTTCAATCAACTTAAATATTTCTCTTATCAGTAGAAGTCATCAGGGAATATTTCTCAATGGGTGGAAACCCAATTATTACCGCATTAATAAATTCTAGGAGAAGATATAAGAGATATGGAATCATCCTATTTTTACAACCATAATAAATATTTCCATAAAATATATAAATTACTCTACTGTTGACTAAATTTAGATTATCCATGATAAATATTAAATAAGGGAACCTCCCCTATAATACCAATTTAAGTTCTAAAGGGTCATAAAATAACTGATGGGGGGGGGGTGGTGAATCAATTGTTTTATTTATAAAAACTTCAACTTTAGTAAATTTTACCACTAAAACTTTTAGATTTTATTCCTTAAAAACTTTTATAAAACTCAAGTGCATGAATAAATAGAATATTAAACAAGGAACACGTGATTTATAAGGTTCAGACCCAGTGTGGGAACCTATATCCTTTCCATACCCACTTCTGTGGGTCCATGAAAATTCAATATTATGAATAAGTTAATACAACTTGTGTAAACTCCTGATAGAGACATTCTATCTCCTAGTAATAATGATGATATCGAATCCCATCATTTAAAAAAAATTCTTACAAAATTTGAGCCAAAAAAAATGAAGGACTTTAAAACTTTCTACTCCACCAAGGTCCATCGGAAATCTATGTACGATTAGCATGATTCTAATCTCCCTACATCTGATAGCCTCAGTTTGATGGCCCTTTCTAAATCCCCAACTAAAACAAACTTTATGAATGTATGTTAAATAAATCTTCACTTCTCAAACTTCTTCTAAAAATTTAGACCGATTCTCTCATTATAATTCTCTATATCTGATAATGTTAACTTAGCTCAGTCTGATCTTCTAGTCTGAATAATTTTTACAGAAACTCTTATTTAACATGAAACAACTTCGGTTCAAAGAATCACTTCTGAAACCAATTCTATAAAGTAAAATATTTTATGCACGAGTGAATAGTTTCAAGTACCATTATACTTTCCACCTATATTGATAGGTTCTACTAGAATATTAAAGTTGAGAAATTAAATTTTTTTCCCCGCTCACCCCAAGTCACATGGATATGAATTTATTCAAAATTCAAACTCCATTATAATAACTTAAAAACTTCTCATATCTTCTGGTGTATTCTAAAAAATTCTTTATTCTACTTGAATTTTATATCTTTAAACAAGAAAGAAAACCATTTGAAAGAACAAAACTTTATTCTAGTAATGCTGACCTAGAAAATTCATCATCTGTCTGATCCTTTTGACCCACTAGAAATACAATCAACCATAATCTCACACTTTTTAAATGATCTATCTAGAAATTTCAAGTTCAAAACATCTCAGTTTGGAACTATGTTTATTATTATAACTCTCTTTAACCAATTGAAATATAAAAACACAATTTCACACTCCAATGATCTTGACCCATATGTAATAACTCACATATTTATCTCTTGACCCATTGAAGAAAAAAAAATTAGACTACAAAAAAATATATATGATTGATCGTTCCGATGATCCAAGAAAACAAAAAATGGTTGACTATATTATTTCAAATTCTAAAGACTTTAGTTTCCTATAATGACTTTAGAAAAAACTTATATAGTACTCACATTTTTATCCACTTTCTCAGTTTGATCATACTGAACATCTTCTCTTCTATCCGATCATACTGTGTCTGATAAAACTCTACGTCTAATGCCTTATGAGTGTCAAATTCTTATCTGATGGATCAGTATCAGTAAATTAAATAGTTTTTAACACCCAATGAAATTAGAAACCAAAAAAATTATAGATTTGTAAAAAATTCTATGTTTGATATAAAAAACATTGAGTAACACAACTTTCACTTAATTTACAAAAACATTCATTTAAAAAAAGTTAGTTTTCAACAAAAACAAAACTTTTTTAAAAAACAAAAACATCAGAAGGGATCATCAGTTTATTGAATTTTTTAACATTATATTTTATTATTTTTTCAAGCAATAAAGGTTCATTTTTAAACATATGTTTTTATTTATTTTTTTTGTATTTTAATTTTATGTGGGCAAGCCCATGGGATGGTCCACGTGTGGACTAAACCTTTTTTTTGAATCCCACATATAATGTGGGTTTAAATGGATTTATAAATTTATTCCCACAAAGTGAGGGCTCCAATTTGGTCCACTATATCCTAATCATTTAGCTACCCATACTTAAAAGAGAAATTTTTTTATAATTTTTCTCAAGAAATAATATTTCCATGGTCGGTCATGCATTCTACCTTATTAAAAACTTTACCTGGAAAACCACGTGGTTAAAAATGTTATGAAGGGAAAAAAGTGTAGCATTATCAACTCCCCTAATTATATAATTTAATTATTTATTCAATGCATAAATTAATAATATTTTTTAATTATGTATTTAAGTCATGGGAGGGAGACTATATTTAATAACAAATGGTCTCACTGAAAACTATGACTCACGGGGAAGGCCTACAATTTTCATTAATTTAAAATATCTATAATAGTTTACAAAATTCCCTTAAATATCCATTATTATGTATGATTACCTCATTAATAATAGAATCAAGAAAAACCCCTTAGGGGAAAAACTCTTGATTTGGTAATTAGAGTATAATAACATCAAGTCTTCATAGTTTCACCTCGTTAAAAACCTTATAAAGAAAACCCAATTCAAAAAAACTTGACTAAGAGAAAATGAGTACAATAGTTACATATCTCTTTCATAATGGCCATCACTACATCATTTCACTTATAGATTGTGCATGATCAATTCATAATCAAAACATTTGGTTTTGAATTTTTGAATAATAATAATTTATACCCTTTAGATTTTAATGAATTGGGAAGAACATTACCATTTATCATAATATGATTTCTTATTATTTTCAAGGTACTTATGCATATGTACATGCATATCCTTTAGGGATAAATAAAATATGAATTTATATTTAATCCTTCTAGGACAAATAATTTCTTTATCAACCCCTTGTTTATGAAATATAACACTCTTGGAAGTAAGATATTTAATGGTTAAAGGTATTTTCATGAATATGTAAAATCATCCGAAAATTTATGATTTCATCTTTTGGATGATTAATTCAAAATATATGGTTATTCTTTATACTTTAATGATCAATTAATTTATTTATTTGAGAAAAATCTCAAGAGTTTTTATGTTTTTCAAAACATCTTAATAATATGAATTATACAATGATTCATACAAACCATGAGAGGATAAATTAAATTTTATATTATTCCTTATCATAATATAGATATATAAAATACATCATATTTTGTTCAGACCATAATTTATCATATCGGGGAAAAATTTAATAGTTTTGAATATTATTTAGGAATTGAAAAACTTTTTGGGATTCATATACATAATCAATAATCAATAAACAGTTACAACATTAGTTGGAAATAATCCAAACATATATAAAAATAAAAATATATAAGAACAAATATTTCTTGTAATAATCTTATTTCTATTCAATAGTCTATATTTTTGATAATAAACAAAAAAATTTATATGTTGAACATATCATAAGTTCCTTAAACACTTTTGTCCAGTTATTTTGATGTCGAAATCTATTAAAAACCATTTTTATTACTGTGTTTTTATTGTAATTAAAAATTCAAATATATTATCAAAAACATTGAATGAGATCTCATAATTTTTCTAGTACCAATGTTACTTTAGTGAAAATATCTGAAAAGTTATAATGTTTTCGATATATTCATTTTCCTATTAATAAAAAATATATTTATTGTTTTATTCTCATGATGAAAAATGATTTTATATAATTAGTTCCATCACACTTCTAGTGTGTATAATCAGACTATTAATTTTTAAAACTTTACATTCATGTAAGTGTTTTGAGAATCTTATCAATGGTTCTAAAGGACCATTTTTTATATATTATGTGATGGTCAATATTTATTTTAATCGACATTAATAGCATGAGATGTATAGTAACCGGTAGCTAATAACACACATGCCCATTTAATAGATGCATTTTCATATAGTATTTAAATAGACCACATGGTAGGTTGGCACACCCATATATACTTCATAATTTTTTCTTCATAAATATATAGGAAATTTATCTATAAAATAGTTTATAATGATATAAATAGTTTACCTTAATAAAATGTGCCTTAATAATCAGTAAATAATGGTAAATTATTATATTGGGAGAATTAATAATAACCTAATGAGAGTGAATTCTTTGATAATTTAGTATGAATATACCCATTAAATAAATTCATCATTCTCCCCATGATGGATGTTTTCATTATAACTGACCCTGGATGGCCTAAATCATCATGCCATATATTTAAAGTTCCGGGATAAATAAACTTATAGTTTACAATTATTTATTTGATTATACATAATAAATTATTTTTAATCATATTTTATAAATTATTATTACATATTTAGGTATCTCTTTTATCCAATGTCTCTATATGTTATCCGTTTTCAAGAACACCATGGATACATCTCATAGAAATTTATGATATATCAAAACATTAAGAATTTGTACTACCAAATAAAAATATATTCACTCCTTTGGAGCTATTAATTTATTTTCTCAATTGGTAAATGTACTTACATGTGCATATACAAACTCACATATGAGTTATTTTGAATAATTTAATCAAAATAATTTTTATAAATATTTTTCTTCAAGATAATTACATAATATTTTTAGGATCTTCTATTGTGTATACTCATATTTGTCATTATAATTTCCACTTTTGGTGGTTGATGAATTCATAGTTAAATCATAACAGGTTAGGTCTACCATTGAGAATATTGTTGTATATTTTGGAACTTCTAGCCCAAATATTATTTTACAATAAATCTACTTGGGATTAGATCCCCAATGTATTTTGAATCCGATGAATGTGTTAGTGAGAAAAAATGTGGAATAATCTCCCAGATTCACAATACACACCTCATCACTATAAAAAATATAATTCATAAAAAATATTCACTTTACCAATTGAAGGAGAAATCATTTCATCAAATTTCATCAAATCTCAAATATTCATGATAAAATTATATGTATGAGCAACACATATCATATAAAATTTTTCCTCAATAATTTAATTCTATTCAAGGAATTAAATAGATTAATTAAAACTATATTCACATTGGGGGATGAATAATTATTAATTTTATTTATCATGATGACCACTTTTTAACCACTTTTTGTGGTGAAATCATATTCCTAAAATATATTGGATTATAATGGTTATGTAATTTTATTATCTCATCTATGAACTATATGAGGAATAATATATACTTTAGGGGATAATATTGAACACATTACATGAGATGATACTAATTGTCCATAAGTAGATGATAAATGATAATTTATTTGTTTTATATTACTACAACAAGAGAAATAAATGATAACTAAGATATCATTGAATGTAATGTCAAAGGACACTATTTTCATATCACCATTCATGGATGCATTATTTTATATTCATTATTAAAATTAACTGAGCTCTTTAAAATTTTATTGACATCAAATCACTTATAGTGGTTATATTATTATTATGTTTTATAAAAAAATACCACACAATGATCATTTACAAAACACAATTTTCCCCTCAAACTTGATTTAAAATAAAATCATGTATCTTTCCATTCACTTCATAAAATGAAATAAATATTTTTCAATAAATATTCTCATTCAATTCAGGGATAAAAATGAAATTATTTTTTTGGGTTTTAAAATAACATAAATATTTAATTCATCATTTTCATTCTACTTCGGTGTGTGTATATTCATAAAATAGACCCCATATTTGGTGGGTGTATATTCTTAAAATAGACTCGAGGTAGAGGCATATTTTTCGGTACTGTAGCAGTACGGTAGTTGTAAAGACCCATAAATTTCAAGGAATTTTTTTTCTTAATTTTCTTTGGAATTTTACAAGAACGCAGTTTCTGACGGCGCCTGATTCCGAGGCCCGGTGTGCCCGGAATCATTTTCCGAAGTTTGGCTCGGGTACGTTCAGTGAACGGACGATCGGGTTTCTCTAACTTTTGAACCGGTGCCCGGAATCGAATTCTGAGGGCACCGATGAAATCGCAGCGCCGGTATTCGCTTAGAAACGCCTCTTCCGGAGTTGCGTTTTCTCGGGTGTGGTTTTTAATTTTCGGGCTTAAAGTTAAGAAATAAAATAATTTTGCGACAAATTTATTTTATTTCACTTAAGCCGCTTGGAAGCCACTTGAAGCCACTTAAAGGCGGCTTGAACTGAGTTGAACCGGATAGGATGCTATCCAGAAATATCCTACCCCCTTGGTAGGATATTTGCGAGGTGGGGCCCGCACGAGCCCCACCATTTCTTTCCGCTAGGAAACGCACCCGCGAAAACCCGTCTTAATGAAAGTCAAATGACGCGTTTCTTAAAATCTTAACAGACCATTTAATTGGGCGGTTTATTTCGTGAATTAAATGGGCTGTTTCTTTCATTTAATTAATTCAACGAATTGATGGATCGTTTCTTAACCAGTTTTCAAATTCATTGGCGTAATAATAAAATAAGGCCAACGCTCGACCTCTGGTTACTTGCGCATTGAGAAGATTTGAGAGGACCCTTGTATCTTCTTCTCCCTTGCGAAGAACGCGAAGAACGCGAAGAACGTGAAGAACGCGAAGAACGCGAAGAACGCCGAACCCGGAAATCGACGACGCTTCCGTCCGAGACGTTCTTCCCCGATCCGATCTCCGATCACCGACCGTTGAGGTGAGTGATTTCGGATTTCCTCGCAAGGTTCTTTTCTTTTGGTTTTAAACACAGATTTAATTATTTATAATTTAAATCTGTTGTTCTTGGTCCGTTGAGCTCGCCGACTCAACGCCGGATTCCGCGACGACGCGACGCCTTCCCGCGACGACGCGACGATCCCCCTCTTCCGCGAAGAACTTTTCCGCGAAGAACGCCCGCGCACGACGATCAACGAGGTAGAGATTTTATATTTTTGGAAATACCCCTCCTTATATTCCCATGAACATTCTTTAAAAATTGAAGAACCGGAATCAAAGAAACAATTTTATTTTATTAAAATTGTTGGTTCATGTGTTGAACATTTTATTTTCTCCCGTTGATTATCTATAACGCGGAGGGTGCGGGCCAAACGAACACGGCCCGACGACCCTCCGCCGTTCTTCGTTTTGTGCGGATTTGGCGGGCGACGACGGAACGTGCCGCAACGGATGTTTGATGATCCCGCAGTAAAGAACGGAACCCGGGAGGAACAACGGCGCAGACGGGAAGGAAAACGGGCCACCGGAGCGACTCCGGCGGCCCGTGGAAGCCGGTGGCGGCGTGGGTCGCCGGCACGGCGGCGCCGGCGGCCGGAGGCGGCGGCACCCCGCGGGTGTCCAGCGCGGCACCCCGCGGGTGTCCAGGGCGGCACCCTGCGGGTGTCGCGGGGTTGTCACGCGGCGCGTCCGGCTGTCTGGCCGACACCCCGCGGGTGCCGCGGGGGTGTCACGCGTGGCGGCGGCTTTCCCTCGCGTCGGCCGCTCGGCCGAGCCGAGCCGGACCGGCCCGGGCTGGGCCGGGCCAACCAGGTCGGACCCGACCCGGTTCGGGCCAACCAGGGGGGGGTCGGGCCGGGTCGGCCCGGGCCTGAACCCCCCGTCTTCGGACGACTTTCGTTCAAACGCCCGTAACTTGAGCTACGGGCCTCCAAACGACTCGCCGTTAGCGGCAACACAATCCTTGGAGCGAGTCGGTCGTTTTGGTTTATCGCACTCAAAGTTTCGGAATACTTTGGGTTCGGCCGGGTTGGTTCGTACACGAAACCAACCGGGCCCTCAGAGCGGAAACGCTCATATCTTGAGCTACGGACGTCCGATTGACGTGCCGCCAGCTTTGTTAGTTTCCTCTTAGTGAGACGGATCTTTTGGCTCACTCCGCCCGAGGTTTGGACGCAAGTGGAGTACGGTCGGGTTGGTTTTGCCTTAAAAACCAACCGGACCCCTGGGACGAAAAAGCCAATAACTCTCAGACCGGGCGTCCGATTGACGCACCGTCTATTGCGTTGAGTTCCTCTTGATGAGACGGAACTTTTGGCATCCTCCGCCCGAGTTTTGGATGCAGATGGATAGTGGTCGGGTTGGACCGCACTGAAATCCAACCGGGCCCCTGGAACGGAAAAGCTGATATCTTTCAGACCAGACGTCCGTTTGACGAACCGTCAGCGGCATTGGTGATCACGTTGAAAAACGGTCCCTACGAGTATACCCTGTGAGTGTTCGGGGTATAGTTGAGTTACGACCGGATTGGTTCGCTCACGAAACCAACCGGGCCCCTAGGACGAAAAGGCTAATAACTCACAGACCGGGCGTCCGATTGACGCGCCGTCTGTTGCGTTGAGACCCCTATGACGAGGTGGTCCTTCGAGATACTTCCTTGCGGGAATTTGTGATACTTGGAGTATCGGCCAGTAGCTCGTGGAGCGGACCCTCCCGGAGACGAGCGGGCGGAGCACGGAGACCGTGTAGCTGACTGAGACCCGACGACTGCTGATCGAACGACTCGGTGTGTGACAGAGGTGCGCTTGGTTGTAGCGGCACATGGGAACGCTTGGTTGTAGCGGCAGACCCACGACAGAGGTGCGCTTGGTTGTAGCGGCACATGAGAGCGCTTTGTTGTAGCGGCAGACCCACGACAGAGGTGCGCTTGGTTGTAGCGGCACATGGGAGCGCTTGGTTGTAGCGGCAGACCCACGACAGTGGTGCGCTTGGTTGTAGCGGCACATGGGAGCGCTTGGTTGTAGCGGAAGACCCACGACAGTGGTGCGCTTGGTTGTAGCGGCACATGGGAGCGCTTGGTTGTAGCGGCAGACCCACGACAGAGGTGCGCTTGGTTGTAGCGGCACATGGGAGCGCTTGGTTGTAGCGGCAGACCCACGACAGAGGTGCGCTTGGTTGTAGCGGCACATGGGAGCACTTGGTTGTAGCGGAAGGCCCACATTACTCGATAGGTGGAGTACTACAGCAGTCTTAAGTTAGTGGGCAGTACCTCAGAGTTGTGACAGGACCACTGTACACTCCAGAGACAGAGCTCTTCAGCAGTTACGGTTTCGATGATGAAAATCCTGGTTTGAGCTGAGACTTTTGACCTTGTGTTTGCCTCATGATTGAGATGGGTTACTTGATAACTTAGGTATATGTATGGGAATATATCTAAGTAGAGGTTATCTGTTGAGATCTTCTTTGTGGTTATCCTTGTTGGTTTTAGTGAGACCTTGAGGGTCTCGGGATCCCTACTGAGTATCGTTATACTCACCCCTGCACGGGCTATGCCCGCACTACGTTGTGTTGGTTGCAGACGACGGACATCGTTGATCGTGGCTGAGGCTTGCAGAGCAGGATGGTACCTGGAGGTGGACCACTGGGCGGGACGTGCTCGGAGTAGACGGCGGGACCCGAGGAGCATTGGAGCTATCTGTACCCACCCTTCAGGTGGGATTTCCAGTGGACAGCTCAGTGTAGCGGATTTTACTTTACAGTTGCTGTTTTCCCTTTCGAGTTGTACTTTACTTTCAGTTGGGTTTGTATCCTGGCCCATTTACTTTTCCGCACTTCAGTTGTACTCTGTTTTTACTTAGTGTTTACTTTTCCGCTTGCTTACTCTGTGGTGCTTGTTTACTTTACAAAGGCAATGCCTCCCCTTTTTACCGGGATTTACGCCTTGGTGCTAGTCGCCAGCCCCTGGCCTATGGAAGGCGGGCTTGGGGTAGTCACGGCACGGGCCCCGAGGACGGGTCGTGACAGTAGCAGTACTGTAGCAGGTACTGCAGCAGAACTATACACTGTACGGATACTGTAGCAGAACTATACACTGTACGGGTACTATAGCAGAACTGTACACTGTACAGGTACTATATTAGAACTCTACACTGTGCAAGCACTATAGTAGGCACTGTAATAGTTACTATAGCAGGTACTATTCAGTACTGTAGCAGATGGAACTATTCACCCTGGCCCACCAGTTTGGGCTTGGAGTCCTTAAGGCTTTCAGGCCACCTGGGACTTCGAGTAAGTAGGGATTTTGGGCCACCTTTAAGGGATTTGGGCTACCTCAAGGCCTTCGGGCCACATGCAGTTGCCCCAGAAACACTACAGAAAAAGACCAGCCCCAGAAGAGGATTCAGAGCAGGTGCACTCACCAGAGAAGAACCAAATGTATTTTTCAGAATGAGAGGGTATTGCTATGCCATCGGGACCAGCCTGTGCTTATACGTGAAGCCTAGCCAGACGACCATGCGAAGGTGGAGAGCTACTATCATGATACAGATGCTGGGGAGGGGAAGTTCCTTGTAGATAGTCTGGTAGAATTTTATAATACCTTCAGGTCATGTAATATTCTAAGCCTACATGCCATGTAATATCTGAGCCTATGGGACTTGTAAGGGTTCCCTCTCATCCCTTGAAAGGGGGGTTATCAAAAATCAATAAAAATGAAGGCCTTCGGGCCATTCAGGCTATCATTTTCATGACATGATGTAACATCCCAAGTAAGTAATGAATAATATATATTTTTATCTATGTCTAGTTATGAATTAGATAGTGTTTTAGAGGCTTAAAATGAGAATAAATTCAATCTTAAGCATGGAATACACTAATATTTTTAAAAGACTGTTTTACTGCCTTTTGATGACAAACCATTTTTAAATCAAAATTTTGAAAATTTTATATGCTCTATTTGTCAAAATAAGCTTATTATTTATTATTGGGACATTAAAATTTACTTTGGATAAATTTTTGGTATTTTTCTGACAATGTTCATTTTTTAATGAATAGTGAAAAATACTGCATTTTACTTCAAAACTGCTTTTTCATCTAATTTAATTATATGGATAGATTATCTTTTTAATTGGGTTTAAAGTGTAAATAGAATATATTTTTACCATTTAATCCAATTGTGGTCATTGGGATAAATTTCAATTTAAAATTGGTCATAAACAATTGTCAAACTTTTGATTGAAATTGTTTCAAAAAACCCGCTATTTGTTTTGACAACGAGAATTTTTTTTAAATTAATTATTGCAATTTCTGTGTTTGGAATTTGGTAAAATGGATTCCATATTTGGAATCATAAGGTCTAAATTACATAATTAAGACGCTTTTGTTTTTGGTCATTATGAATAATAACGACGTTAATTATCTTTAAGTATCGTGATTAATTAGTAATCGGGTAGTTAAGGATAATAAAATAATATCATAATAATACAAGATGACCCCAAAATTTGTCCTAATGCTACTGGTTGTGTCATGTCCGACCATGGTATGCCTTCTACCAAACTTAGGGACCCCATGGAATCACTTTTTGGTGATAATGACACTTTATCATTTTATTTTTAAGGAAAGGAGAATATCACAAAAGTATGTAACACCTAAGTAAAACAATTTTAATTTTGTCCGCATAAATTATCTCTTGGACTGTAAATATTCATTGGAAAGCTAAAAATATTTCCTACATCATAGTATTTTTTTATAATTTTTAGACATTAAATAAATTAAATTTTTTATGACACCATGATGATGCAGCGATTACCTCATTAATGAACAATTTAAATAAAATGAAAAGATAATGTAAAATCTATGACTTACACTTGTCAAAAACATATTGGATGAGTATATTTAGAACCCTTATCACCTTATCTTAGAAATATATCAATGTGGGACCTTTAAAATCTGAAACTCATTTTAATATAAAGTAACATTTCTTGACTTTCCATGAGTGCCCCTCCTCCCTCTTATAAAAGGCCCCCACCTATACCTCCTTACACACACTTCTAAAGGCTTTTTCTCAGCCAAAATCTGCTTATTTTATCTCTCCACATCCCTCTATTCATCCTAGAAGCCTTACCTTAGGCAGAAATCTCTTCAAGAAACCATTTTGGTTCAAACCAAGAGGAGTTACCCTATTTAATGGTAATGTCTTCACTTGTGTTCTTTTGTATTATTTTGCTTCTACAACCCCATAAACTCTTTTTGTTCCTTTATTTTGTAACAACACCAGTATCTTCAATATACTAGGATGTTGTTATGATAAGTATTTGAGCTACACTTACACACAACTGCATCTAATGGTTAAAGAGCATACTGTTTCTGTGGATGATGAATTTCCCGCCTCACGAAACGATGATTGTTCAATATTATTCTAACACCTTAAAAGGTGGGCATTAAGATGTCACTATATTTTTATATGATATATAATATGTTTATTTTTTCATTAGGCTTCTTGTATTTTTCATTTATGTCATACCTTTATGGTTTCCATTATGTGTAAACGCGATATCTTCATTTTCGGAAGTGCGGACTACCTCCCCCTTAAAGTGATTTGATTCGTTAATGCCATATGTGGGACATATAAAGGATGGAGTTAATGATATTATATATGATATTACACTGGAATTATAATATACCTTTATATCATTATGATTTCATTCCATTAAATATGAAATATAATGAAAGTAGCGTTCACGCGTACGTACGACTTACCGTCTCCATGAACGGTGCATTTCATTTCTTACCTCTAAATGTTATGTAATATTATAAATGCATGCATATATTGGATATATATGATATATAAGATATCTAAATCATGAATATAATTTTGTATATAATGGATATTTTACCACATGAACAACCTGTAATTATAAAGAGTTAATTTTTGACTCAAGTGTCAAGGGTTGACAAAATGACCATTATTAACTTAAATAATTACATAGTGTTCATAACATGGTAATAAGTGATATAAAAGGAATAATTAACTTTAAAAAGGTTCTTAAGCAAGTAGAAATTAACTCAAGTTTATTATTCAGGAGGTTAAAGAACGATCGAGTCAAGTCGGACCCGAGGTATGGGACTTCGTCTCAATCTCCTTTCATTGAAGGAATCTTTTTTATATGAAGATTTTTACTAAATGACAAAAGGGAATGTTTTTTTGTCGTACGTTTGCGGCGACAACGACTTCTCCACCGCCATGACCATTATTTGAGTTTCTTCTTCCTCTACAAGCCATAATTTTTTTTTAAAATATAAAATAAATACCATTTTTTACTTTTCTTTTATTCTGGTATTTAAAATGGTTTTCATAATGTTTTTATTATATCAATGTGTTGTATTGATATATTGTGATTGAAATGTGGAAATTTTATGTTTCCTTTATGCATGTTTTATGTGATATGATTATGTTATGGTTCTTGGGAATTGTTCATCAAGACGGGTGGTTCTGTGATAAACTAAGGGCGGGTGAGCCCGATATAGCTCTCCAATGCATTGGGTAATGTGAAGGGGTTAAACGTTAAGGTTTCTCCGAAGAGATTTAGGGAATATACTATGATGGGTATTCCAAACTTAACCATGAGGGTTAATCCCTACGTAAGAATGTTATGAATGCCTCAAGTTACCTTTATGTCTTATGATTTCTATGAGTTATTCATAAATCTTATGATTTCATGAAGTGCTTATGTTTTATGAGTAAAGTATGATTTCATCAATTCTTATGTATACATGGACTAATGTTTTCATTCCATACTTTTATATCCCTTACTAAGATTTTTATGCTCATCCCATGTTTTTGAAATATTTTTCACAGGTCAAGGGAAAAGTACATGATGTGATGATAGTGTCGAGGAAGTGTCAAGAAAGAATCCATGTTTTATTTTAAATATGTATCCTTTGATGGGAAAAAATAATATTGTCTTTTATGTAACCACCTTGTTGAAATGTGGAATGTAATTCATGATTTATGATCTAATTCTCTAAAACTCTAAACCTGAAAAGATCCTCAATGTGTATTCTTGTAATAACTCAAGATTAAGTAATGTTTAAGGCTGGGGCCTTAAACATGATGAGTAAACTTTACTTGAGCACTTAGACATATGAAAATATGTGATGTCCATCATTAAACCACTTCTGGTGGAATTGTTTCATTATTTTATTTTAGGAATGATTTTTATCTTGAAATTGAATACATTAGTTATTAAATAATCACATTAACTTCATGGAATAAGCTAGAATTTTAGTAGTCGTGATTCATTACAAATCTTCAGAAGCTCGTTATTTTACTCACTAGAAAAGATTAAGAAAATAATTAATATATTTTCCAATGTTACCAAGATGGTGGAAATAAATATGGTATAGAAAATATGACACACCTATTTATATTTCTATTCAAATGAGTGGAGTCAATGTGAATGTGATGAATCATTCCAAAAGAAAAATGTTTTGAAAAAAGATGAGGTATACCTTTTTCATGTATAAATTATCTTATGTTGATGAAAACATCATCATGATCCATAATACAGAGAAGATGATCATGTTGATAATGTGTTTTGAAATTGTTCGAATGTCGATTGAAACTGTGATGAATTTTGAAACTGGGAATAAATGATCATTCAATGGTGATGCGTATCATTGATGAAACACACATCTAATATTCATATGAAAATGATGTTGAAAAATGGAAATAAAAATATAATATGAAACAATAAGTAATGGGAACACAATGTATAGTCCAAAATTTCACTGATTTCATCAATACATAGCCATATATATATAATACAAGTGATATGATCCAATGGTTAAGATTAATCACAACTATATCTAATCTAATGGTTGGAATTCCAAATTATTGAGAATATGGATAGTTGGGCCATGTTAAGGGTTTTATTAGGAACCAAAGATTAATAATCATTATCACTGTTATGGAATACACACATTAATATTTCATAATAGAATCATATTTTTTTATTACTATAGTCAGGTTGTTTTAAAGTACTTTGTCTATAAAATATTTTTATCAGTACCATCCCATACAATCATTAAATTTTAGCGGTCTTATAATTTTTTATCAAACTAATGTATTTAGAAAGAATATAAAAATTATCATAATCAAGCCAAAACAATGATATCAATTGAAGTATAAATAGATTATATGTCATCCCATATCATTTTTGATAATTGATTCACATGAAAAACCTAAATAAAAAAGAGAGACTAAGAAGAGAGAATATATGGAATCATATTAATTTATATTCAAGTTTCACTAATCTGAACGATGAGTTAAAGATACTCTTATATAATTCTATAAGAATACATTGGTAAAGAAGATGACTTACACTTCCATTATAATATTTAATATAAAATGTAATCTTATAGTGCATGCTTGTAAAAAATCTAAAACCAAAATCAGAAGAAAAAAGAAAAATATAAAGTGCCCAATTGTGAATCTTCCACCACACTCAACACACATAGAAAGAAAAAAATGATAATTGACATGCTCGATTTCTTAATCTCTATGAAATCTTTGATGGTCCATTATATTTGATCTATAACAATAAAGATGACCTATTTATGTCTCTTTCATACCTTGAGATATTCAAGTATCATTTCCACTTCAACCATGAAGTAAATAAAACATGTTATCTTTTTCCTTATAAATATATTTTTAATTGTTAGTGACTAGAAAATTGTCAACTTCAAAGAATAATAAATATTTTCTTATCGATTTGGATTTAATCAAACAAATACTCTCTATTATTTGGATTATTTCATAATGGATCCCATTGAAAATAAACACTATCCAATCTACATAAATGAATTGAGATTCTTATAATGCTTTCTAGATAGGTCCTTTAGTCCAGTAACCTAGGTACAAGCTTCCTAAAATAAAAAATATGTCTGTTAATCTGATAGGTTTTATGTATGATACCAACCATAATAAACATGGATACACATTATAAAAAATCATTTTCATCATTAATGGTATCCAATTATAAGTAAAATTTATCTTCTTGAATACTAAAAATTGAACTAATCTCATTTTGAAAACTTTTTTGGCACTTAATAATCTCTATTGGTTCCAAGGATGTATCTAGTATATGGAGTTTTAGAATCCCTATTATTGAGATCCTTCAAACCTCACTCAGGATTGGATTTTTTTGGTTTTATTTTCCTTGATCTTATTAAATTTTTAAAAATAATTGAAACTCAAATATTCAACTGAAGTTGTTCAGTTATAATCATATTGATCATATCTTGATCTACCTTTTTATAATTCAACAAAATTTCTTTACATTCCAAGATAAAATCTTGAAGATGGTCTATAAATCTCTTGAATGTAATAATGCCAACTCTAGTTTCCTAGGTCTGGTGGTTTTTTTATTACAATGGTAAAATATATATATATCACCAAGCATAGGATCAAGTAGTTTAGTAGTCTCAAGAGACTAGATATGTGAATAAACATTAAATACATCATCTGAATTCATGAAACAATATTATCCTCTTAGTTAATCAATTTTCATATATTGAAATCTTTTTGGTTTCTTGGGGAAATGGAAAAAAATATAAAGGGGTGATATTATATTCTCAGTAAGGGGGTAACATTGAAAAGAATCTATTATAAATAAAACATTATGGCATGAATAAATAAATTGAGTTATTCCATAAAAAATGAAACTAATATCATAAATAAATCCATGTCCAACATAACAATGAATAGGTTTCTAGATAACAATAACTGAACACATAGTGAAGGGATTTCATAATTAAAGACATATTAAACATACTATAAAGTACTTTTTCCAAGACATATTATATAAAAGGTATGTATGATTCTATTACCCTATCTTATTTTTTTCATGAGACCTACCAGTGCACTAAGGGGATATATAATTTTGGGCCCCTTCCATCACATAAAAGTGTAATTCAATTCATCAAACTGAATAATTTCATTTCATAATGTTCATTGAATGAACTACTCAATATAATTGATCAATGAGGTTTAGCTTAATATATAAAATAAAGGATTATATGATATGACAATATTTTTCCCCAATAAAATGATTAATAAATATATTTTTCATGAACTAGCCCAGATACCCTAGTAATCTAATACCCGAGCCGATCCCAACATAGCCCGAAGGGCATTACTGATCCCCACAGGTTGGTGAATAGAACATGGCATCATATGAGATAAAATTGGGAACAATGTTTCCACAGAAATGATGGAATAAATAGCTACAAGTCAGTATGATTAAAAGAAAACTCTACTGGGATAACTGCACCAAAAGTAAAATTGGTATATAAACCCAAAGTACAACCACAAAGCACCCAATAAATAGGATAAACAACCCAGGATCCAAAAATAATAAATCAAATCCCACAGATCAACTATTACTACCACCTCCAAGTGGTTATTTCCCCTTGCTCGAACCTAGTAGCAGGAAATCTACAAATGCCTGAAGGCACATGTAGGGTGTGAGATAAAATCCCAGAAGGGTATCACCAAGGATTCTGTAATACGAAGACAAATTAATTAACCAAATAAATCTTTTAACTTTAAATAAATTTTCATGCACGTACAGAATAATATTTAAATCAAAGCATGATTTACATTTCAATTAATAGAAATATTTCAAATAATGTCTTAATTTTTTTTTATATGAAATAATTTATATAAATTCATAGGGTACATGTTAAATAAAACAGTTCAAGATTTTATGGTATGTTTTTTTAAATAAATTTTATGTATTTGACATCCTATGATGCATGAAACCCCAAGATTTTAATAGAACACCATGTTTAATAACTTGCATTACACAGAACACTGAGCTTAAATAAAGTATTTCAACATTATTATTTAATTTTGATAGTTTTCACCTAGAAATTAGAAATGAGGGAATGAATGAGATTAAATAAATTATGTAAATATAATTTACACATGTTTATAAAATGAATTCATTGATTAATAATTAATTATAAATTAAAATAAAATCGAACTGAACCTAAAGGATGTGTTTTTATAAAAACTATTTTTATACCCACAATATCATTTGATCATAATAAATTCAATTAATCACTATTAGTGAAATATATTAATGAAATTTATTTTTTATATATTCAATATTTTTTTTAAAAATTCATTCAATATGTTTTATAGGATTAATAAAATAATAAATCCAATTTTAAGCATAAAAAAGCTAAATGTTTTCTACAGGTAGTTTTGCCACCTTTTGATGGTGCACCTCTTTTAAATATAAATTTTAAAACTTTTATAAGTTTTATTTTAAAAAATTAATTTTATTTTTGAGGAAAAATATCAAAATTATCTTAGGGTGATTTTTTTAGTTTTTGGAGAAGCTTCATTTTTTCAAAAATAGTGAAAAACACTAAATTTTAATTAAAAACCACCTTTTCATATAATTTATTTATATAGTTAAATTATATTTTAAATAGGTTTTAAGGTATAATTATTTTAATTATACATCAATAAATCCAATTTATCTCATTTTAATTAATTGAACATTGAAATTTGATATAAAAACATTTCAAACATTTGAACTTTTCACTTTAAAAATCATCTTTTTCATTATGTTTACGAGATTAATTTTAAAAATAAATTTGAAAATTATATGAATTTAATTTTTTAAAATGGATTAAATATTTGGAATAATAAGGTAAAAATTATGTTTTATATTCAATTTAATTTTTTAGGCATAAAAATATACCATGGTAAAAAAATTATTTACCGCAGTATTAGTAAAAAATGAAACATGTCAAAGTTAAATGTGTAAAGGCTTAAAATACCTAAAAATTAAAAAATTTAATGATTTTTTAGGTATTTGTAGACCCTAACTAGACTATAAGTATTAATTTTAATCAAGATTCATGGAAATTAATTCTACCTCAATGTGGTTAGCTTTAAATATAAAATAATCATTGTAGCACCCCAAACATTTTATGGTATGTTTCTCTTAAATACATTCTAGTTATAGCCTATATTTCATGAATCACTATTCATATATGGAAAAAAACATGGTTACTTATAGGAGGTATCCATAAACTAGCCATAAAACTTATATTTGTCAGCTCTGTGATTTTAAATTTGAAAATATAACATACACGGTTGTGATCAAGATGATAATTAGAGTCTGATAGAATTAACTTAATTTTCGGTGAATAGTAACCTACCCTTATGAATAGTAATTTTATCTTATGAATAGTAATATGACTCTTATTAATGGTATCCATGCCCTTGAATGTATAAATGAATTTAGGCACATTAAAAATGAAGATGAATATTTTAAGCGTTTATATTTTTCGATTAAATAATTATTTTAATTAAATAGTTAATTAATCATATTTAGAAAATTATTTGTGAAAAAAGGACTTCATTTTTGGATTATGCACGTCAAAAAATGGTTAGGTTTAATTTTTTGGATTTTTCTGAAATACTTAATATTTTGTTGAATAGTAAAATGTGATAATTTACGATAAATGCTAAATAAAGAATTTATTGAGTCATTGATGATGATAGGATGATGTAATAACAATTGGTTCTAAGTCACATGCATATATTACTGTTCTTGTTCATGTAATACTCACTATTGGTTGTCTTGAGATGAAATAATAAATTAATGATTATAATATTAAGAAACTCCTCTCCCCTCCACTATATAAACCACCCCTCACCCCCTCTTCCTCCCACACCACTCAAGATTCAATCCTTTCCTGAATTCTTCCAAATACTCTCCCCAATACCTCTACCCACGTCCATGACTTTATGTTCTTACCAAAAGGTCAAAAACAAAGGACTTAGGGAGATTCTCAAGGAGGAGTACTCAACAGGTGAACCTTCTTTCTATTTTCTTTCAATTTCTTTTACAAAGTTCCATTATTTTGTTCTCCCTTCTCACCTACCCTCATAAAAATTCCATGATAATTAAATTAACTTACATTTACTGGATTTTCATTTCACTAATGGAATATTTAATCATAATATCTCTTTTCCCCCTCCTTTTATACAATAAATGCAAACACCATCCGAGATGTGTAAATTTATCACACTCAAGGAAGACGAGTTTTAAAATTGCATTAATATCTTCAATACTGGTCATGAAACCTTTTCAATGGTTGAACCAGGTTCTAATATATGTATTTTATCTTGATTAATGTTCTGTAATCCATACACATTAATAATATGGAATAATAATACAAAACAAGTTTATTGTGCACAAAACTACCAAGGCAAATCGAAGCGTTTATTTTTAACTCATCAAATGAGTCATCCTCATGGTATATAACCAGAATAATTAAAATATAATTTATATCTATTTAATGTCACTAATAATTTATATTAACAATTCTGGATGTTTAACCACATTTCAAATGAACTTCCATTCATGAATACAAGTAAACAAATTATGAAACCAAGTAAGAAAATGCTTCCAAAACAATAAAATTGAATCTCTTAAACACATAAAAAAGGACATAAATGAACTTAATAATATTTTAAAATATCAATTAAATGTTTATTAGGTTCTGTAATTATTAATTAATGAAACTAAATTTGATTATTCAGGTCGTTAAGAACAAACAAGAACACCTTCGAGCATAAGGTAAGGGATCCTCTCTCACACGTTTGTTCAAGAATCTCCCCTATGTTGTGCCCTTTTATTTTTAATTCCTAATGAAGGGGTATGTTTTAACACATCAACCATACTTTTATTGTGACATATAAATAATTTAATACCCATTTACCTCCCATTAACCCCTCACAATAACACTCGTTACCATGCCAAAATGTTTGTAAGGGGTTTCTCATCTCACTTTTAATTCTGTGAGATTTTCATTGTTCGCCACTTATTTGTTGTATGTGGTATATGTTTACTAACATTTGATATATAATAACATTATTCTATTTATATTCATGTTATTAAATGATTCATTTGAGATTTATTAATTTCTGGTCATATGATTCGACCGATTACATTGTGGTAAGAGACTTTGTCTCAACTACTATTTTGTTGTGACTAACTTTGTATTGTGAAACTAATAATCCTAATGTGGTGTACCTACTACCCATTTGAGATCACTTTTCACTTGAAATTATATTTATATTAAATATCCATAATCTCATATCATGTATATATATTTTTTCTCTAAACTGTATACCATTTTACATACAGTGTTTATTTAGAAAGTTATTTTAATTATGGAAATATTGATGAATCAGTTTACTCTACTCTATACGGATATTGAAGAGGAATATTGATATTGTATTGAATAAATGTATAAATAATGATTTGAACATTTAGTGGATGGTGGGTCCCGCTATAGCCCCTCGATGCATCGGTATGTCTCATGAGACAAATCAGTTGGCGACAAACCCTTCGAGTTTGTTTCCAAAAATCAGACGGGTTTCCACCCATAGAACTACACCATTTTTACGATATTATGTATTCATGTTCAAGATACATGACGTCAAAATAATAATAATTTTATTTATTCATTATCATTTATTACTATCCATGAGGTTTTCACTATGAAAAAATCTATGGATGCATTTTCATTCTCTTTTTATTAATGGCGTGAGTTTTTCATATATTCACCATGCCATATTGATTATGTCAAATCGATTATGATTTACTTATTATTGTATTAATGATTCTGCTATTTTTAACCCTTAATGAGAGTTTTATCTCACCCCTTTCATTGTTTACTTTCAACAGGTGACTAATAGGAGATCATTTATTGAGTTCTTGTGGATGCAGTTTTAAGTTTTCGTTATGTATTGTATTTTTTAAAACTTCTCCAACGTAATTTGAGTATCATCTATGTTTCTAGTTTCTTAAATACTACTAAACTGATCATTCCTTCAGGATTTTTATTCCTTATAACCATGAAAATATAACAATTAGTCAACCCGCTCCAGTCTAGAGGGTTCAGAGCATTACAATCATTATTTTAATCACTTAAACCCACATCTCCTCAAGTATAAATACCACCCCTCACCACCCCATTTCAACTCAAAAGCCTTGAATATCCTAAAATATATTCCAAAAAATATCCTCCTAACTTATACCCATGTTTAAGCTCTTATTGTCTCACCAAAAGACAAAATCTAAGGTTCTCAATGGGTCCTCCAAGGAGGTGATATTCAAGAGGTAATTTTCCCAAAACACATCTCTTATTTTATTTTCTTCTTCCACTTTATCATAATTTATTTTATCTATAAAGGAATAATGATTCCATAATAATTTAAATACTGTAATTTTATGTTTATAATGGAATATAATATATCCATCCCTTTTATTACCTCATCTTATTCAAAAAAATTAAATTATTTTCCAAATTATATCGGTTAATCGCCTCTGTGAATAATGTTTTTGTTCTTTTTCTATTAGAGTCATAATGGATGGTCATAAAACTATTATTATGGTTAAATAATATTTTAATAGGTATATTATAACCTGTTAAATGTTATGGAACTAATATATATATATATATATATATATATAAAATGTTAAATAAAACAAAAGTAGTTTACTATGGTCGGAGAAATTGCCAAATTAAATTAAACATTTGTCATCAACATTTTATCAAATGAATCAACCTAATGTATGAAATAAAAATTAATAATCAGTCCATTTAAACTTACTTAATTTCATTAATAACATTTCATTATAGTTCTGGTGTTTTATTTCCATTCGATATGAAAATCCATAATTATACACAAATGAACCGATCTTGAAAATCATGAAACGAACTCACAAAAAATAATGAAAATCCTGAAATATTATTAATTAATGGGAAGTAATATATTATAAAAATATAAAATAATGTATTATAAATATGAATATAGTTATATAATGGGTTAATAACATTATTTTAACCATTATATAGGATGTTAAAGTATGAACCACTAAAGGGAAGCGTGAAGTAATGGTTTTCTCATCTCACTTTTACTTCTGTGAGATACGTTACTTAATCACAAATTATTTCTTTTATGTAGTTAATATACTAAAATTTGATATATAATATAATTAATCTAATAATATTCATGGTATTCAATGTTTCATTTCATAATTATTAATTTTATAGTGCATACGATTCAACTAATTACAAAGTGGTAAGAGAATTCTTAACCCAATTTCCATTCATTCCATATTACTAGTTCTTCTAATACAGTTAGTTACTATATTGTTCATTTGTATTATTTATTCATTTTAGGAATTAATTGGGCTTATTAAGTTATGGTTTAGGCCCTTTATATCCCTTTTATGCATTGATAGGTCTCACGAGACAAATCATTTTGGGTTTCGGATGAGGCCTTACCCATTTATTTTCAGATGACTTAGATGAGGCCTCAACCGTAAGTCTTAGATGTACGAAATTATACATACCATAATTATGAAACTATTTATTGTTTTAAATGTGATTATTTTAGTTTTTATAGTATCCATTCATTTTATTTTATCTCATGCAATTATTCTATACGAAATTATGTGATTATAATTTTCTCATGCCATATTAGTTCTTTTCATGATCAAGCTATTAACTAAATGGAATGTGTTTTCAATTATTTACCTTTACATAATTGTTTATTATTATTTATGATATATTATACTATACATATACCCTTACTTATAATCTTATATCACCCCTTTACTATGTTTTATTTTCCCCTAGAATGACAAAAATTTATTGTGTAGGGTTAAGCTAGGAGAATAATAGTGTCATCAAAGGATTATCTATATTGTATTTTTTATTATAAATTTTAATGTATGGTTACATTATGTATCTAGTGTTCCAAAACTACTAAACTTTTTTGTCCTTCAAGATTCCATTCCTTGTCAATTTTTCTAATTTGATAAAGTAACCACTGACTTTGGGCTACTAGGGTCAGGGTCTTTACAAAAAATAGTTTATAAAAACTGACATATATATCAAAACATTAACACAAAGGAACATGGTCATATGATAAGAGGTATGATTGTTTTGGGTTATGGTATTATCACATGTTAGAATAGGTGATCATGGAAATATGTGTTCACACGTTCCTCAGACACTAGTCAAAGAGGACTCATCATTACCCCATCAGGGATATGACCCACTACACATGTTTTTATTAGAGTTGTAAAGTGTCAATAGAGTGTTGTACTAAGAAACTCATTAAAAACGTAATATTTTATTTTTTATAAGAAAAATAAATGATGTGGAAATTATTTCAAAATTTTTCCAAATACAGTTTCCCCATTTTCCATTTAAATATACAAATTTCTCTTTTAAAACCAATACACGAGTTTTTAAGAAAATATTACCTTTTTTTTGGGATAAAACCAATGGGTTCTTGTCAAAAACATTTAATCAATTTTTATCAAATACCAATTTGAAATAAATTTCACAAGTCAATTCCACAATTTAATTCCACAAATTCAATTTCATAAATTTCCAACAAATTCCACAAACACACACTAATTCACTGGAATTGAAGATTTTCCCTAATTTCATGCCAAAGAAAACAAAAATCCCAATTTACATCAAATTGGGTTTTCAAAATACAATTGAAAGTAATTTAATTTAAATTAATCAATTTATGGTTAAATCAATTGAAAAATCTTCAACTAAACCACATATTGAAAAATAGAGATCACATCTCACAACGCCCACAACGGAAAAATCCAATGAAGAAAAATAAAAAACGACATTCGAGAATCAAATATAAATTAAAGATATAGAAAAAATGGGATTAGATCCTCCAACAACATAGAGATAAAAAAACCCTATGGAGGATATTAGAAGAGAGTGGGAGATAAAGAACAAGATAAGAACTCTTAGTAAGATGTGATCGAATGACGTTTACCATGATTTGATTCACTTAAGAAGGGGTTTTAAGGAGATAAAATGAGTCCTTGAGAGTTACAATGACCTAGGAAGACATATAATCCTAAGTTAGGGTCGATCAGAGGAATAAATACAAGTTTTATAATTTTGATGTTATTTTTTTGAATAAAAAAGTTAGTCACCTGATTTTCTGGAGGGGGCTGCAGAGTTTGTGAAACCATGCACCCATATGGTGGGGTGCTTGATTTATACTAGGTGGGAGAAAATTTTGTCAAACTATGCGCCATTCATGAAAACCCACACTATTTTAGTTTGTACGGTTTACCTTGGATGGGTGCACAGTTTAGGAAAACTATGTACCAAACGTAGGCAACCTAGAAAGTTCCAAAATTTTCAAAATTTCACCCGAGTCCCTCCCAGAAAAACCCAACCATGTAATGAATAAAATGAGGGCTTAAATAATACCTAAAAAAATAATATTTTGTTAAAACGTCCCCAACATAGAAACTTTATTTCCCCAGAAATTCTGTTATGAAGCTTCCATTTCATAATGACGAGGCCATTATTCTCTCATCAGTGCCTCCCTCTCCCAAATATCATGAGTATCATAATAGTTCTACAATAACACCAGTACCAAAGGTATCATCCTCCCATGGATTACCTTGGTTTAAAAATCAACTATCCTAACTAGATCCTCATTCATGGATAAATCAAGCTTGACATCAAGATCACTCCATCTCTAAACATGAGATAGATCAGAAAGATAATTTTGTAGCTGAGATACATGAAAAAAATTATGTATAAAAATTACATGTAGTGTAAATTATAAACAATAATACAATTTTCACACTTGATCAAAAAATTAAAAATGTCCCATGAAATGAGGAGTAATTTTCCCTTTCCTCCCTAGCCATCAATGACCCAAACATGGTAAAATTTTCAAGAACACTTGGTCTACAACTAAAAATTACAATGGTCTATGATGAGGATCATCATAATACTTATACCAGATCGATTCCATCAAAATTATATAAAAAATAAACTGAATCTTGGATGTTTTACCTTGAACCAAGTTTGTCCCAAACAAGTAAATTTCTCCAATCTCTGACCAATACAATAAATATTTATAAGTTTGGCCATGAAAGGCCGCCAAAGAAGTCATCCCGACCATGAACTAGTAACTATTATTATAAGAAAACTCTAACAACCCTAAATGGTCATCCCAAGATCCACTAAATCCAAGAACAAATGCATGAAACATATCCTCAAGAATATGTATAGCTCTTTCTTTCTAGCCAACCGACTGCGAATGGTATACCGTGATGAAATGAACCTGAGATCCTAGTACCTCCTAAAGGACTCTCCAAAAGTGATATGTAAAACAAGGGTCTCTATCAGAGACTATAACATATAGAACTCCATGAAAGTGAAAAATATATTTCACATAGATATTTTCAACCTCCTAAACTTTTTTTGAATCATGAATGTGTATAAAGTGATCCAATTTTTTCATCCTATTGATCACAACCAATATCACATTCTTCTTTATTTGGGTATGTGAAAACCCAACCAAAAATTCCAAAGAGATCTCATCCCACTTCCAAGTTGGAACTGGAAGTGGCTAAAGAAAACCTGAAGGTCTCTGGTGCTCTTCCTTGACCTATTAGAAGGTATAATAATGAGAGACAAAATCAGTAATTATTATCTCATACCTAGCCACCATAATCATCACCTCATTTCATAGAACATTTTTTTTAGTTCATGGGTGTACTTCTCACTAGGAATTTTGGAAATACACCATAACATATTTCCTCATAGGTTAAGGTACAAAATACCAGTTCCAGAAACAAAGAATATCCTCCATGGAGAATGAACACTCAGAAATGGTCTCCCCACCATAAATAGAGTCTCAAATTACAAAGAAATCATCATCAAGCTGTTGTTCCAGAATAATCATTTTGAGAAGAAAAATGGTCAATTGAACACTGGCCAAAGTAGCCTCATACCATATTTGCCAAACTCTAATACAAAACTATGAAAAAAGAGAAATCAATTTCTACTCTTTCAAAGTTTCTTTCACAGCCTAGGTTAGAAGTTTCTGTTAGAGTTGGTGTTTTGAGAACCAACTATTTGTACTTTGATTATGTGAATATACCCTTATTATATATTGTTCATTGTTCTGAATGACTATAATATAATAATGTCCTAGAATATTTGTTGCATTAATAAGTTCATGGCATATACCTGATATGACGAGAACCTTGAAATGCTATAACAATATTCTTAAAAACATTTCTACGGTTGGATGACAAAATATGATAGAAGCCATAGTATATAGACCGTCATGTGCGAGTACACGTAAGAAGATGATACTCTCTCTCATGGAGTTCACACTTGGTAATATCCAAGATGGGAGATTATGAGAACAGACCCTCCAGTAGTAATTCCTCATGTCTTGGTGTCATCAGACTTTGCTATCTCCGAGTGTGTGTAATGGTCCTTAGACTGGAATATTATCATTAACTCATGTCATGACTCGTTCACTTAGATTTGCTGACGAAAACTGCCATGAAGATAGTTGGTGGGAAGTAGGGTACATTGGGTGCGTCATGAATGACATGTTATTAATGGAGAATTCAAGGAAGGATTTGTACCTTCCATATTTATGGAAATAGATATCTCGGGCCCTTTGATTGAAATAGAACTGTCGCCCAAATCCCATGGCCATGGTGTTACAATGAGTTTATTTATGGAAGTCAAAGAATGATAGATCAAGCATATATGTTTATGACACTTCCATGAAACTTTCTTGATGAGATATTGAGACAAAGGGATTAAATTACATGGTAAGAATTTATATGAGGTGACACATCAATGTGGCATCAACTTCTTTCTCTTAGGTTCCTTGACCCGTTTCTAGAGAGTAATATTGAACTTTTGGAAAGCCCGCCTAATGCTAATGAGAAAGAGGCCTAGAGGGTTACACACTAAGTGTATCCAAGTATCTCAAGTAGAATAATTTTTTTCCCATATGTGGTTTAATAATTATTCAAGGAAGCCTAAATTGTTTTAATGTTGGAGGAAGAATAAAATGAAAACAAGTACACACTGTGTATTAATGATTACATGCCATGTAGTTTTCATTTTGGAAAGGAAATGAAAAACAAGTACACGCTGTGTATTAATGATTACACATCGTGTAGTTTTATGAAAAACAAGTACATACTGTGTATTAATGATTACACACCGTGTAGTTTTTCCAGTCGGGATTTTGAAGAAATAATATTTTTTTATTAAATGATATTTTTTATGATCAGTATGGGCGCATGTCAAGGAATTAATGATTCAACATGGGGGTTTTCAGTAATATTTAATGAAATAAATAAAACACGTAACATGTTTATTTATTATCATAAATCTATAACCTCAAACCCGATTATAAATATCCTCACAACCCCAACACTTTTCCCTAATCGTTGTGCACAATAATTATGGAGAATTCTCTCAAGGTTGAAAGAACTCCTTCCTCTAATAATGCTCTCAAGACCGATAGAGATATTCTTCCATCAGATCAAGATGATCTAAGGTGAAAAATACAAGTAAAGGTTTCTCCACACTAGCACCCGGAGACTCCTTTGGGGACGTCCAGAGATACGTGGTGCAAGTGTGGATAACTTCTAGAGGAAGTATAGACTTGGATTCTGCAACCCAACAACGAATCACATCGGAACGTGATTAGAAATATCAACAAAGAAAGAAAACCATAAAAGGAACTTCTTTTCAATTAAATAAATTAATTATAATCAACCTGTGATGATCCTCCTTTATGGTTCTGGGATGATTATTCTTCTTTGTCTATTTCTGTGATTCGATCTGTGGAGTCTGGCGTTTATCATTGTATTGATCTCGGATTGATCATTGATAATGATAAAAAACCAAGTGGGCACATCCACCCACGAGTTTCCACTGTGTTCAGAACCTTCAATTGGTATCAGAGTGAGGTTACAACGTTGATTATATTTATTTAATTTTTGTTGATAATTTATGAATTTATATTTTATTCAATTAAAGATAAATCGTTCTATAAAATTGAATGAATGTGATCTGTTATTCCTTCTTCATTTCTCGATTCACATCACAGAAACATCCTTTTAATTTTAATTTTGATTAAAGTAAAAATGTGGAACTCTTCCGGAGGAGCTGGTCTTTCTGTCTGTACAGCACAGGAATACACAGTGTGTAGTGAAATATACACGCCGTGTACTTAGGTTCAACGAACTGGTACTGGTCAACCAAACCACACCGTGTGAATTGATCATAACTAAGTTATTATTACACCATGTTGACCATAACTAAACGACGCGTGGAAACTAGAATACACGGAGTTTATGTCAAATCAACACGCCATGTAGTCTGATCCAGCCCAGGTGAAACCATGTACAAGGAGAATCCATGTACCGCGTACATGAGATTTCCAGGCCGGTAACTACGTAACAAGGAAGTAGACGCGATGTTAGATTAATCTACCTTCCATGTACTCCAAAATTTCTAAAGTTCAAAAAACATGCCAAATCCCCCAGCATGTACTTTGGATAAATTGTGAAAATAAATACATGCCATGTAATATATCCTACACGCTGTGTACTTTCCAGAAATGGAATTTCACTCAGTTTTCCTCCAATGTACAAAGACCTGTACAAGGAATATGGATGAGAATAATCTCAAGGAAATTAAAAAAGGAATTTAAGATAAAGAATTGATTAATTATAAGATAATAATTAATTGAATTCAAGAATGAATTATATTGAATGAAAGAACGATTAAAAGGTGGACATGTGGGAGCTGCAAAACACGAACCATCAGGTTCAAGGTGTTTTTCCCTAGGCCAAGGTTAGCTTATCAAAACCGCTAGATAAGCTAACCAATAGAATCTCATGATCATTCCATCTTATTTTATTTTTGTCTGATTTCATGGTTTATTTATTATGTATGTGTTTTCATGATCACATAGTTAATGAAATAAACAAGAATGCAAAGATAGAATAAAATAAAAACCAGACTATGCGTAAACATTATCAGAACATGGTTAATCACTTAAGCATGTATCAATTAATATTTATGTAGAGACCCGAAACTTGACGTACATTGACATTACATTAAATTTTCGGAATACTTAGTACATAAAAAAAACACACACACAAGGATCGTAATAGTTTAGTGTCTTTGGAAACTCAGAATATAATCTTCTAATCCTGGTGAAAGATCTTCAACATCTCCTATAAAGATCTTCTTCTTTTTTATACCTAAAACCTTTCTTTATATCCTAGGGAAAAGAAAACATAAAAGGGTGAGCTCAAATTCTCAGTAAGGGTAAACAAAAGAAATATCAATCACATCATATACATAAGCACATAACTTTTGGAAATCTTAACCTGTAAAAGAGATCATAATTTCATAACCTGGGATAACTCATGGCAGTGAAATGTAATCACAATAATAATAACTTAAAACATTAAACTTTGTGTCATACACACATAATCATAGAGAATCATTTCTTATTAGTCAAGACTCATTTCCAAGACTATCTTATTGGACAAAGTCCCTTTCTGAACCGAGTCACCCTCGTTTCAGTCCTGTTTCACTGAACCGGTATAACCTACCATTCCAGCCATGTCTATCTCATGAGATATAAAATCTTTACCCAATGCATTGGAGGGAGATATCGGTCCCACCCATCTCATAATGATACCATTCTTATGTGTGCCATAAAATCATAAATCATACATCATTGCATAACCCATGTAATACAAATGGGAATCTTAAACATCATTACATCATAAAACAATTCATATAAGATAAAGGAATTCATAAAAATAATTCCATCACAACATGATCAAATCAATGTAATAATAGGGATAAAAACAGAACCCTCTATTATCTTAGATGGAAAATAATTTTGATAAAACACTTGAACTCCATTCTTGAGGAAAATATCCTTTCTTCTTCAAAAACATTTTTCCTTTCTTAAAATGTCATACAATTTTAAACTAAAAGAAGTTGATTAAAAATAAACTTGAAAACTTGTAAAGGAATATTCTTGTAAATTTTGTTTTAAAATTCCATTCATGCCGTATAAGTTAAAAAAAACATTCTTCTCATACTTTTTTCATAAAAGTCAAAAAGTACCTCGTACGAAAAACGACAAAAGATTCCTTTCATATCTTTTACTAAAAACTCACCGAAGGGTAAAATTGGATTTAAACAATTGTATGTGGATGGAAATAATATTATATATTGAGGAAACATGGATTTGGATGATAAAATACACCCCATTAAATACCAAAGTATAAATAATCTCAGATAAAAATGAGATTGTGATATTTCCCTTACCTTATGTCCGAATTGCTTTGTAAGTGTCCAAACCTCCTGTATAATGATTTAAATAATGTTATTGACTTATTCCAGAATCATATTCATTGTTATTATATCATATATGGTTCACTTATGACTTTATATTACCCGTTCTTTTGTAAATTCAGGTTAAAGTAGAGTTTTGGGTAAAATCATCTCATTTGTCGTTCGTGTTTTAACTTGTAATTATTCATATGATTACTTAGATCATTATTACTTAATTATAGAATATAAAACATGATTTATATATAATATATATTCAGAATATACATATATATAATGGATCGATAAATGGAAAGAAATACACCGTTCATGGAGACGGTAGGCCGTACGTACGCATGAACGCTGTTTTCTTTTCGTTATTGAATTGAGTTGAATTAAGTAGATGACATAAATATATATACACATAAATCCAGTAGCTTTATAATGTCATATATTTCATTATTATTGCTTATATATACTTTATAATCATTCTTAAATGGTTAACATAGAGAATGAATCTCATCACGTCGTGGAGACGGTAGTCCGTACGTACGCACGAGCGATGATATCATTTCCATAATTATTGAATTGAATTGGAGTGGAAGATACAATATATCAGAATCAATATGATGTTCTAATAAATATGTATAGTTATTCTTTACACCATTATACCCATCCATGTAAGGTGGTGGTGGAAAATAGATTACACCACGGCGTGGAGATGGTATTCCGTACGTACGCACGCGCGGTGATTTCTTTTTCCATAGGATGGATAGATGGTGAAACAGGGTTGTTTCATACTTATAATAACATATCATTATATGAGTGATACTGGTGTTATTACTTCATAATGAAACAACCTAAGAAGAAGAAGTGGAAGAAGAAATAAAGATGAAAAAATCGGTAACAGACATTACCTCTTCTTTGAAGTGTTTCTTTGAGACCTCATTTTAGGGCACTAGAATGGGTCTTTGAAGAAGCCCAGAACATCTAGGATTTTTCTAGGGAAGTGGATAAGAGAATTTTTCAGGGTTTGGACGAGCTTCAAGGCTCAAATATGTGTGAGGAAGAGAGGGAGGAGGTGCCCTTTTATAAGGGAGGAGAGAGGCTCCTTTGGAAAAACTAAAAATATTATTTTATTATAAAGTCAAATAGCTCCAAATTGATTTATTTCAAGGATAATGTGGGGATGGGTCGAAATACTCTCATCCAATAGAATTTAGACAGGTTTAGGTTCCTATTTTAACCTTATCATTTAGATTTAACATTAAGTTAAATAATTTTACTTTTACCCTGTCTTCTTGTGTTCTTACACTATAAGGTTAATAAACTTACTATAAGAAGCCAAACGAACCCCAAATTGTTTATTATTAATATATATAACCTTAGCTAAGTCATTTGGCTGAACCTTAGATTTTTAGGAATAAAATAACAATTAATAATATAATATTTGTTTTAAAAACTATTTTATGTCAATTTTAACACTATTTAGTAATTGATTTTTGTGAAAATCATAACAGAATGATAAGTTCGAAAAAAGTTAATTAAATCAATACTAACATTCCTTATTAACCTAGAAAATTAGTGGAATTCATAAAAAGTCTCAAATTATATTTATTTGAGTATTTATAAGATCAATTATGTCAATATTTCATTAATAAGATAATTACTGCATCATGGTTGTGTCATAAATAAATTAAATTATTTAATGTTCAAAAATTACAAATAAAATACCATTATGTAGTAAATATTTTTAGATTTCTAATGAATATTTATAGTCGAATTTATCTTATGTATAACCCCATATTAAAAATGTTTTAGTAAATAAACTTTGATTTTAACTCTTTTAAACCTTCTTTAAATAAATTAATAATAAATGTCCTAATCTAATCCAAGTGGGCCTAAATGGTCATATTTTATTCCTAAGTTTGTTTTTGGTCTAATTACACTTGTCGAATAGAATTAGGACATGTGTTAGGGTAATAATAATATCATTTCTACCCTTAATTACCCTATTTACTTTTAACCGTGGTAAAAAAATGTAAAAAGTTACTATTCACCAAAAAATTATTTTCATCTCATTGAACCACATTTTACTTACTGACATCAACCGTGTCTCTCGGATTTTTGAAATTCCACTCACAGAGGCGGTAAAATTAAGTTTTATGAAAAATTCAGTTTTTTTAACTACCACCTAGTGGTTTCACTATTCATCAAAAATTGAAAGTTTTCAGAAAAATGCCAAAAATTAGGTCTAAGCTATATTTGATATTATGAACTCAAAAATGATGTCTATTTTACCAAATTCAAAACATATCAGTTGAATTAGATAATTTAAAAATTAATTCCCGTTGTCAAAACAAATAGCGTGTTTTTAAGAGATAATAACTATCAAAAGATTGACACTTGTTTATAACTGGTTTAAATGTGAAATTACATCCAATGACCAACATTGTATTAAATTGTAAAAATATATTCTAAATATACTTTAAAACCACTCAAATTAATAATTTATCACTATTAATTATTTTGATTGAAAAAGTTGTTTTTAATTAAAATTTTGTAATTTCCACTATTCATCAAAATATGAAAATTATCCGAAAATTACCAAAATTTCACCCTAAGCTAATTTCTATATTCCGAATCCAAAAATGAAGTCCATTTTGAAAAATAAAATTTACAAAATTTCAAAAATTGGTTATTACTATTCATAACGGCTAGTTTTAATAATATTTTAATAGCATATCGTTGTTTAGCGAAACTTGGTGTTGCGTACAACACACGCTATCGTGGAAGGTCACGATTGTGTGTAATTCAAGCCAGGTCAGAGATGTGTGTTGTGAAAGCTCCTTTTGGTGTAGCGTATAACACAAGACATTAATGAAATTAAAAAGAATATTTTTCATAAAATCTCAGGGTGTTACAATTTACAAGCATGTGATAATGAAAAACTACACATAAAGAATAAAATCCCTCAAATACCATATTAAGTCAGACCAAGCCTTTAGTTACTTGATTAAGGGCAAGAATCAATAAAACTATGTGTTTGACCAACCCTTGTTGGGACACTTACTTTTATAGAGGAAGCTCTTATGAAAGTTTCAGGTTGACTTAAACATTTTAAATCAAGAAGAGTAGCCCTTGCTAGACTTGTTGTAAAATGGATACAAGTGTTGAGGAAATCCAAGTAAGGATTTCAGGATTGGGGAGTCCACTCAACAGATCAAGGAACTATAATATCACAGTTGGCAAAGACCTGCCTACCTAAATACTTTTAAATAGCTTGACCAACCCTTTTTGGGGTTATGCGAAGGGGAATATGGATCCTTGCCACTAGAATGTCATGGAAACTAGACATTCTGATTTCATTGGTGAGGGCCATTGGAATGTGATAAAATAGTGGGAGAATTAATAAAATTTATTATTTCTCATAAAATGTAATCAATAAAGTACTGATAAATTTGCTCTTTTAATTTGTAGAATCAATATGACAAACTCTTCAACCACATTTTCTCTGCGATCTGGATAAAGACAACAAACTCACTGGTAGTAACTTTAAATAATGGTTTAAGCACCTTCGGGTTATCCTACGCCATGAACGAATGTTTTACGTGCTGGAGTCCTCACTTTATGATTCTCCTGCCCAAGGGGCGAGTGATGAATATTTCCTAGTCTATGATCAAAATTTGAGTGATGCACTCAACATTTAATGTTTGATGCTATCATCAATTTAAAGTGAGCTCATGAAGTCTCCTGAATACATGGATGCCTACATAATGCTTGAGCACCTCCATGGTCTATACCAGGAGAGAGAAAAACAGGAAATGTTTGAGATCTCCAAGGCTCTATTTCATAGCAAGCTTGGAGAGGGAGCCCTGGTTGGGCCTCATGTAGTCAAGATCATTGGATATATTGAGCGCTTGGAGGTTCTAGGTTTTAAAATCCCTGAAGAACTCGGTACCGATATTAGTCTTGCATCACTCCCCTAGAGCTTCTCTAACTTTTTTGTAAATTTCAACATGAACAACATTGAGAAGTCTCTATCTGATCTTCTTATCCTCATTCGCCAAGTAGACAATGATATGAAGCGTGAAAAGCCTTCTATCCTTATGGTGAATAAAAGGAAAGGGAAGGAAAAGAGCTTTAATCTCAAAGCTTCTTCAAGGCCTTCCAAGAAAAGGAAGATCAAAGGGGAGGTAGGAGAACAAGAGGCTGTTTGTTTCGCATGTGGCAAGAAGGGCCACTGGAAGAAAAACTGAACCTAGCCAAGGAAGCAAAGGGAAGATTCAAGTGTGTTTATTATCGAATGAAATCTATCTATTTCTAATAATTGGTTATTAGATATTTCTTTTGGTGCTCAAATCTATATCCAAATATAGGAACCAAGTAGATTCAGAAAGATTGACCGAGGTGAGGTGGATCTGCGAGCAGCCCACAGAGCCAGCTCGCTGTTGTAGCTGTCTGAGACTACCACCTCACATTGCCTACTGGGATAGTCTGGTATTAAAAGGATGTTATTATGTACCCTCTGTAACCAAAAACATTATTTCAGTATCCAGATTAGATACTAATGGATTCATCTTCAAGTTTGGAAATGAATGTTTCTACTTTTATAAAGATAATTTTTTTGGTAGGGCACATTTATATAACAACCTTTATGTGTTTGACTAAACAAACCAAGTAATGGAAATTGATGAAAAAGTTAATTCACATGACTCATATGACACCAAACTTTAGAATCACCAACTAGGTCATGTCAATGAGAAACGTTTTGACAAAATTACATCAAGATGGGTATTTAGATTCTTTCAAACTAAAACCACTTGGTGTATGTCATGCGTGTCAACAAGGGAAAATGACCAAAGCCCCATTTAGTGGGAAAGGAGAAAGGGCTAAAGAGCTTCTAGAATTAGTTCACACAGATGTGTGTGGACCATTTCTAGTTAAAGCAAGGGGTGGGTTCTTGTACTTCATAACTTTTACTAATGATTTTAGTAGATATGGATATATTTACTTAATAAGGTATAAGTTAGATTCTTTTGATCAGTTCAAAGAATACAAGAATGAAGTTGAGAACCATCTTGGTAAGAATATTAAGAAACTCTACTCAGATAGAGGAGGAGAATATCTTAATCAGTACTTTATTGATTTCTTACGGGATTTTGGGATTCTATCTCAACTCACTCCTCCTTACACGCCTCAGTGTAATGGTGTAAGTGAAAGGAGGAACCAAACCCTGTTGGACATGGTGAGATCAATGATGAGTCATGAAAGTCTTCCATTATCCTTTTTAGGATATTCATTAAAAATAGCAGCACACATACTAAACCAAGTACCAACTAAATCAATAAATGGTATTCCATACGAGTTATGGAGTGGACACAAAGCCATGTTATCAAATTTACATGTGTGGGGTAGCGAAGCATCTGTTAAGGCCTCTTCAGGTAACAAACTTTCACCTCGAGGAACAAAGTGTACCTTTATAGGATATCCCAAGGAAACAAGGGGATATTACCTATAGAACCCCTCAGATAAAAAGGTTACAGTGAAAATACACACCATATTCCTTGAGAGGGAGCACATCTCCAAAAGAGATAGTGGGAACAAGATATAATTCGATGAAGTCGAGGCTCAAGATATACAGGTGTTGGTACAAGAACAGATACCACAAAGCCCTGTTGAAGAACAATCTATTCTAGAGACACAAGAACAACATAGGATCATGAGAGAGGTTAGAGAACCAGAACGATATAGTTTTCTTATCACCGAGGATGGAGACACATTATTGGTTGACAATGATGATCCTCTTACCTACAAGGAAGTAGTTGAAGACACAAACGTTGCCATGTAGAAAGAATCCAGAATTCTGAAATGGATTCCATGTACCAAAAGCAAGTCAGGATTTTGGTAGATCCTTCATTTGATGTAAATCCTATTGGTAATAAATGGGTATTCAAGAAGAAACTGGACATGGAGGGACAAGTCAGCACCTAAAGGCTTGACTAGTTGCAAAAGGTTTTAGATAGTATCAAGTAATTGACTGTAATGAAATCTTTTCACCGGATGCAATGTTGAAATCCTTAAAAATCCTATTGGCCATTGCCGCTTACCATGACTATGAAATTTGTAAAATGGATGTCAAAACAACATTCCTTAATGGGAACCTCTAGGAAGATGTCTACATAAAACAACCTAAAGGGTTTGTGACTCCGAAGGATGCAAAAAAAGTATGCAAGTTGGAAAAATCCATTTATGGATTAGAGAAAGCATCAAGGTCATGGAAAATTTGTTTTGATGAAGCCGTAATAGTATTTGGATTTGTTAAGAATGAATAGGATCCTTATGTCTACAAATGGTTTAGTGGAAGTGCAATCATTTTCCTAATAGTATATGTTTATGACATATTACTAATTGGAAAAAAGTACCCGACTTACAGTTAGTTAAGGCATGGTTGGATAAATGCTTCTCTATGAAAGACTTGGTTGAGGCAGCATATATTATTGGGATCAAGATCCATACTGATATATCCAAGAGAATGGTGGGCCTCAGTCAAAGTATATACATTGACAATATACTGAAGAGATTCAGTAAGGAACAATCCAATAGGGGATTGTTTCCAGTGTCACATGGAATTCATCTTTCTAAAAAAATGTGTCCTCAGACACACGAGGAAATAAAGAAAATGGAAAGGATCCCTTACGCATTTTGGATTGGGTTAGTCATATATTCTATGCAATGTACAAGGCTAGATGTTGGTTACTCATTAAGTGCGGTAGGCAGATATCAAGATGATCCCGGAGACTGCAATTGGATGGTAGTCTTTACTATCCTTAAGTATCTGAGGCATACTAAGGATATGTTCCTAGGTTATAGAGGAGATGAGGAACTAGTCCTCAGAGGACATGTAGATTCTATTTTCCATACTGATCAAGATGACATGAAGTCACAGACTGGATACATCTTCAGTTTTAATGGAGGTGCAATGAGCTGGAAGAGCTCAAAGCAAAGTGTGGTCACAAATTTTACAGCAGAGTCCGAGTTTATCACAATTTTTGAGGTAGCTAAAGAAGCAGTATAGATGTGAAGCTTATTCCAATAGGTGGATGTAGTACCAAGAAGTTAAGATCCTATCACACTCTATTGTGATCATACTGCAGTGGTGGAACTTGCAAAAGAGCCAAGGTCACATCAGTGGATAAAGCACACACTTTGAAAGTATCATCTCTTGAGGGATTTTTCTCAAAAAGGTGAAGTTTCACTGAGTAGTATTTCCATAGAAGACAAAATGGACGACCCCTTGACTAATGCCTTGACTCAGTAGAAACATGATCATCATGTGAAGTCTAGTGGACTAAAAGTCATAGGAAGTTGGCTCCAGTCCAAGTGGGAGTTTGTTAGAGTTGGTTTCCTGAGAACCAACTGTTTGTACTTTGATTACATGAATATACCCTTATTATATATTGTTCATTGTTCTGCATGACTATAATATAATAATGTCATGGAATATTTGTTTCATTAATAAGCTCATGGCAGATCCCCACTACGATGAGAAGCTTGAAATGCTATACCAATATTCTAAAATAAAGTTATACGGTTGGTTGACTTACTATGATAGGACACATAGTATAAAAACCGTCATGTGTGAGTACTCGTAAGAAGATGAGAATATCTGTCATAAAGTTTTCACTTGGTAATCTCCAAGATGAGAGATTATGAGAATAGACCCGCCAGTAGTAATTCCGCGTGTCTTGTTTTCATCAGACATTTCTATCTACGAGCGTGTGTAATGGTCCTTAGATTGGAAGATTATCATTAACTCATATCATGACCCGCACACTTAGATTTGCTGACAAAAACTATCATGAAGACAATTGGTGGGAAGTAGGGTATGTTGGGTGCATCACAAATGAAATGTTATTAATGGATAAGTCGAGGAAGGATTTGTCCCTTCCATATTTATGGAAGTAGATATCTTGGGCCCTTTGATTGAAATAGAACTATCGCCCAAATTCCATGGCCATTGTGTCACGAAGAGTTTATTTGTAGAAGTCAAAGAATGACTAATCAAGCATATAGGTTTATGACACTACCATGAAGCCTGCTTGAGGAGATATTGAGACAAAGGGATTAAATTACACGATAAGCGTTCGCATGAGGTGACACGTCAATGAGGCGTCAAATTCTTTCTCTTGGGTGCCTTGAACCATTGCTAGACAGTAGTCTTAGACTTTAGGCAATCCCGCCTAATGCCAATGAGAAAGAGGCCTAGAGGTTCACACACTAAGTGTATCCAAGTATCTCAAGTTGAATAAAGATTATTCTCATATGTGGTTTAATAATTATTCAAGGAATCCTAAATCATTTTAATGTTGGAGGAAGAATAAAATTAAAACAAGTACACGCTGTGTATTAATGATTACACACTATGTAGTTTTCATTTTGGAAAGGAAATGGAAAACAAGTACACGCTGTGTATTAATGATTACACGACATATAGTTTTATGAAAAACAAGTACACACCATGTATTAATGATTACACTATGTGTAGTTTTTCCAGTCGGTATTTTGAGGAAATAATATTATTTTATTAAATGATATTTATTATAATCAGTGTGGGCGTATGTCAAGGAATTAATGATTCGACATGGGGGTTTTCAATAAGAGTTAATGAAATAAATAAAACGCGTAACACATTTATTTATTGTCATAACTCTATAACCTCAAACCCGATTATAAATATCCTCAAAATGCCAACACTTTTCCCTAATCATTGTGAACAACAATTCTGGAGAATTCTCTCAAGGCCGAAAGAACTCCTTCCTCCAAGAATGCTATCAAGACCGAGAGAGATCCTCCTCCATTCGATCAAGACAATATAAGGTGGACAATGCAAGAAAATGTTTCTCCATGCTAGAAACCAGAGACTCCTTTGGCGATATCTAGAGATACGTGATGCACATGTGGATCACCGTTAGAGGAAGTATACCCTGGTCTTCTGTGACGCAATGCCGAATCACATCGGAACATGATAAAAAATATCAACGAAGAAATAACACTATAAAAGGCACTTCTTGTCAATTAATTAATTTAATTATAATCAACCTGTGATGATCCTCCTTTATGGTTCTGAGACTATTCTTTTTCTTTTTCTAATTCTATGATTCGATCTATAGAGTCTGGAATTTATCGTTGTATTGATCCCGGATTGATCACTACTAATGAAAAAAAACCAAGTGGGCACATCCACCCATGAGCTTCCGTTGTACCCGGAACCTTCAATTTCCTCCTCAAAGCATCTAAGATGACATTACCTTTCTCTGAGGTATAGGAAATGTAAAAGTAAAAGGATTATAGGTACTCCACAAAACACCACTGGGGGAGATTTAAATATTTTTGAGAGAAGATATAACTCAATCTCTTGTGGTCATAATACACAGTAAATATTTACTCTAAAAGGTAATTCCACTAACTCTTAAGTGCATAAATCACAACTGCGAGTTCAAGGTCATGGGTCAGATAATTATTCTCATGTATCCTAAGCTTATGAGATATATAGGAAATGACATAATCACCCTGAATAATAATGAAACCCCTAAAACTGATGTGCCATAGAAGACCAAATATCCCTACCCATCATCTGTAAGAGTCAACATCAGTGCAGTAGTTAAAAGACATTTCATCTCAATAAAAGAACCCTGACACATATCATCCCAAGAAAACTTCCTTCTGAGTTAAATTAGTCACCAGATAATCCAACTTTTAGAAATCATTTATGAACTGACAATGATATATAGCTTATCCCAATAAGATCCAGATATCAAAAAAAATTGTGGTTGTTCCGTGTCATAACAGCTTTGACCATCTTAGGATCAACTGATATACCATGTTTTGACACCATGTGTCCCAAGAAAATCACTTCCTGAATCCAAAAATCACATTTTGATAGCTTTTTATAAAGTTGGTGATTTCTCAATAATTCTAAAACTTCTCTTAGATGATTCACATGATCCTCCTCAAAATTAGAGTAAACAAGGATGTAATCCAAAAATACTACCATGAATCTATCCATATATTCATTGAAAATTTTATTCCTTAAATTTATAATTACATTAGGAGAATTGGTTAGAACAAAGATCATGACAAGGTACTCATAATGGCCATACCTGCTCTGAAAGACCATTTTATGAATGTCAAATTCTTTTTTTTATTAACTTATGGTAACCAGATCGAAGATCAATCTTCAAGAATCACTTTTAACCTTTCAAATTTTAAAAAATTTAATCAATATATATCAATATATTCTTGTCCATTACCATAACCTGATTGAGTTTTTGGTAATCAACTTTGAGATGAGTGACACATCAACTTTCTTAGCAATAAGAACTGACACCGCCCAAGGTGACGCACTCATGTATATAAATCATTTCTCTAAAATATTATCCAAATGAGTTTTAAAATCTTTAAATTCAGCTAGTTCCATGAGGTAATAAGGAATAAAATCTCATTTATTTCAAGTCACTAAATTCATAGAAAAATATACCTTCCTAACCGATGGAAAACTAGGGAAGTCATAATGGAAAATTTCAAGAGACCCAACAAAAATTGGAGGAATATCATCAAAAAATAACTCTCACTCTAGGACAAAAGAATACATTGATATAACTTTCCCCCACTCTGGATAAGAAGGTCTAACTCTACTTGACCTTAGGTTCCATTTTCCCTAAAAGATACAATACACCCCATCATGCAAAGTAAAGGAGACCAATTGAAGATATCAATCAATCCGGGATATATTATAAATGATCAAATATATACCAAAATTAATATTAAGAGGTTTCATGTTGAGAACTAGAAAATCCAAAGCAAACTTTATATCCAATAATGAGAAAACACAAGTAGAAAAATAGATTCCATACTCTCTCTTCATTCTGAGGGGTGTAGTAATATCCATCACATAATAAAAAATATCCATAAAAATATTTATTAGACTCACAATACAAGTTGAAGTAAATTAATGAGATAAAATAGTATAAAATAAGGCAGTCACTAAAGATGAATAAATAGTGATGGCACCTCTCACAATCACTTGACCCATATCTGCTTCCTTTGGAGACTCTTCTACTATGTGAAGAAGAATTATTTTGGATGCTTGTGGATGGAACACCTTATTTCTTGAGGCATCTGATTGCTCAAAATTAATTTTTAGTGGATATGATCCCATGCCACTACAGGAATCATAATAGACATGATATAACTTTTTCAAGTGACTTGAGCATCTAGAGGAACCACATACCTTGGGTGCCTTAGTGAAAACCCGTTTCAAATTCCTTATCTTTACACACTCGTAGAAAATCAAAGGTCTTATGCCCGGAACTAAAGGAGGTATAGAAGAACCATGCTGTGAAGAATCACCATGAGAATCATCATGATTCATCTTCCATTTATAGTAACTCACAAAACTACCGTTGGGAGAAAAAGGAACTCCTTTTAACCCAGACTTACCATCTAGGTCCATTTCAACCATCAACAATATATCCATCACATCAACACATGAAGGGAGATTTAGAAATAAAACCCAATAATTAATATCATATTCTCATCTTGAATCATTGATTCTCCATCTTTGCATTCATCACAATCTTAGGTAAAAATTTAAATTCTCAGCAAAACTATTTTTATATTTCATCACGGTCCTGTCAGCCTACTCGAGTTAAAAAAAATCAATAGATTTATCCAACACCATTGAATTTGAATAGAACTAGATGGTGAAAATAAATTTAAATTCTTTCCACTATAATACCTCATACTTCTTCTCCATCACCATCATGTCTCACCACCTCCTATAAGGCCCCTCTAGCTTAAAGGTGACACATTTCATCTTGATCTCTAAGAACTCAAACAGAAGACTGATATCCTTAACCAATCCTTAATTAGTTTAGGATCATTAGAGAGTTGGAATTATAGTGGATTTTGGTGAAGGAACTCCTGAGCAGGAATCCAAAAGTCATAAATCTGAGTTTCCATAGCTAGAGCCTGAATGGGAACTGGTGCAGTTACCTGTCCCAGAGCTTAGAAAACATGCACTATAACTTCAACTAGATTATGGTCTATAGGAGGATTTTCTTATTTTCATTCATTAGAATATTCCCCCTTGATCCTACTCACACATATTATAGGATCCATGATGCTACAAAACATTAGAAAAAAATTCAAGATATTAAAAAGGATACTTAGACCAAAACTCAAACAAGAGAATATGGAAATTAATCCCATCAGATAGACTAACCAGATTTGGATTTCAACTATCCAAATAAAAATAAAGGAAAGTACTGGAACTAATTCTCGAGGAATCTTTCCCAAAACCCATGGAGTCTTAAGGATCAGTGTAGAGAGAGATGGATAGGAATTCAATCACATACATCCTAATTCTTAAAAATATTACTCAACTTCATAATGACATCAAGGAAAGTTTCTTAACCCGCACCTTTGATACCAATTTGTCACAAACCAGCCCAGATACCCTAGTACCCTGATACCTGATCTGATCCTGACATAGCCTGAAGAGAATTCCCAATCCCCATAGGTTGGCGACTAGAACCTGGAATCATACAAGATAAAAATGGGAACATTTTTCCCACATAAATAGTGGAAGACATAGTTACAAGTTATTATGCTCAAAATAAAACTCCATATTGAGAATTGAACAAGAATTTAAATAGGTATATAAACCCGAAGTATAACCACAAATTAATAGAAAATAGGATAAAAAAATCAAGAAACCAAAATACCAACTCAATGACCAATGACCAACAACAAATACCACCTCCAAGTGTTTCTTTCCCCTTGATGAAACCTGGAAGGAGGAAATCTAAAAATTCCCGAAGGCACAGGTAGGGAATGATATAAAAGATTAGTTGGCTATCACTAAGGATTATATAATATGATTCTATATTAATTAAACAAATAAATATTTAAATTAAAAAATAGTAATGGAAGTAAAAAATCATATTCAAAATAAATAATGCTTTACATTTTAATTGATGAAAATATTTCAAAAAATGGCTTAAAAAAATTTATATAAAATAGTTTATATAAATTCACCTGGAACATGTAAAAATATTTTACAAAAAATGGAATATATATAAAAATATTAAGAATGAAAATAATGGTCATCTTCCAATAAGTACAATAGTTCTAGGTTATGGGATCCCAATACACTTGAATAGGTTATCATGATAATATGTGTAAACATGTCCCTCAGAAACTGGTCAAATAGGACTCATCACCATCCCATTTGGAATGTGGCCTACTGTATATGTTTTTTTAGATTTGTAAAGTTTCAATAGAGTGTTGTCCCAAATAACTCACTAATTACCAAGGCTTTCACTATAGGAAAAACCAATGATGTGAAAATTATTTCAATACTACTCAAAATAAAATTTCCCCATTTTCCATTTCAATATGCCAATTTATCTTTAAAAACTAATACATGGGTTTTTAATCAAATCATGCCTTTTTCTAGGATAAAACTAATGAGTTATTATCAAAAAAATTTAATCCTTTTTTCTCAAATACCAATTTGAAATCAATTTAAAAAATCAATTCCACAATTTTATACCACAAATTCTATTTCACAATTTTCTATCAAATTCCACAAACACACCCAAATTCAATGGAATAAGGGGGGGGGGGTTCCCATTTTTATGCTAAAGAAAATCCAAATTCCAATTTACATAAAATAAGGTTTTCATAATAAAATTTAATTTAATTTAATTTAAATAAATAAATTTATGGTTAAATCAATTGTAAAATCTTAAACAGAACCACCTACTAAAACAAAGAGATCACGTCTCACAACACCCGCAATGAGAAACTCAAATGAAGAATGCTGAAAATGGTGATATAAGAATCAAAACTAGATTTAAGATAAAAAATGGATATTATATAGTAAAAAAACATGATTATATAACAAACCCTATGGATGATAGAAGAAGAGAGTGGGAGATAAATAATAAGAGAAGAACTCTCACTGGGAAGAGATCGAATGATTTTCTCCACACTTTGATTAGATTCAAAAGAGGTTTGGAGGATCCAAAATGGGTCCTTGATATTTAAAGTGACCTAGGAGTATATTAAATAATTATTTAGGGTTTATTTTGGGAATAAATAGGTTTTTTTAAATTTGAAGTTAATTTTTAGAAAAAAAATCCACACGCACAGTTTCCTGGAGGGGCTACACGGTTTGTCAAACTGTATGCCCTAACTATGAGCCCCTATGGTAGGGTAAAACCTCTATACTAGGTTGGAACATGATTTGTACAACTATTAACTAGTCATGAAACCCCCCCTATTTGGGTTTTCATGGTTTACCCTTGTTGGGTGCACAGTTTGGAAAGATCATGCGCCAATCGTGCATAGCCCAGAAAGTTCCAAAATTTTCAAAATTTCACCCGAATCACCCCTAAATGAAACCCAAAAAAACAATGAATAAAATGGGGGATTAAGGATTAACTTAAAATAGTAAAATTAACTTGTAATATATTGGTTAACTCCATTATCATATATAAGGAGTAACTTGGGATTTCATCATGTTCAAATAAACACCCTTAACAAGTGAAGGATACAAAATTTGTAGTTATTAGTTGTTAATAAGGTTTAAGGTGATCAAGGTGTCTATTTATCCAGATACATACCTTAGAAATGGTATTAGACTAATTTATTTATAAATATATCCTTCATATTTTTTTAATTTCATGTAGATTATCCTAGCATTTCCCTTATGAGTGTCAAAAAAAGTGTGCAGTAAGATCCCATTAAGAATGCCCCATGACGATGGCCAGGATATAGCTGACCAAATATTTTCAAGGTTATTATCACTAGGTAAATATTTTCTAAAACCATTTCCACTTATAGTTTCTAGAGAAGATTTCATTTCTTGAGAAAACCGTACACAATTTTGTTTCTAAAATTTTGGATGGTTTTATGGTTATGGAAAAGTTTGAGCATTATAATGAATTATAAAGGTAGTATAATGAGAGGTAATAATTATATATCATTGATAAAATGTCAAATAAATTAAAATAATTCTGCACAATAACATTCTTAATTAAAATTAAATTAAATTAATAAGGATCATGAAAGTAATGGGGAAGGAGGGGTGATGAACCCTTGTACCAACATAGTAACAACCTAGGAAAAGGCTAAAATGTGAGGGAATAATTAAAAAATAATTAAAAATATATTAGGTGGAAGATGATAACATGGAATAAAAAGAATTTATGTATATTAAAAAATTAATTTAAAAGTTAATATAACAAAAATAATTTACTTAAAAAGGAAATAAGGGGATTGGATAAACCATTACCTTGAAATGATGCTCCTTAAATCTTGATATGGGAACCTTAATTGCATAAGGTCTCATTTAGAGAGATTTAGAGAAGTATAGGGAGATAAATTTAAACCTTAAATTATTTTTAGTGGAGGGTTATGGAGGAAGGTGTGGGTATTTATACTTGAGGAGGGGTGGTTTTAAGGGATAAAATAATGATTCTTTTATTATTATGGCCAATCAGTTTTAGGTGGAATTAATTCCAATGAATTTTGTTTATAATTAATGTTGTAAATTATTTTTAAGTCCATGAAATACATCAAACACCCATTTAATATTGTAGTTTTTAGATATTTTAGTCTTTTACAATTTAACTTTATCCCGTTACATTATTTATCCTTTACAGCGGTGACTCAATTCATCCTCGGTAACTTATTTATGTGCTTAAAAATGAAGTTAACCCTATTAAATAATTTAATTTTTTTATAAATATGAAATCCATTTTTCTTGATTAAATTTCTAAATTTTATACAAAATAATTCTAAAACGATACATGTCTAATGTGTAAATACAATTATTTTCTTTTAGAAGAGATAAAACATAGGTTCTAAAATGTTAAATATAGGTTTCTAAATGAAATGGAATATTATAAATGAATTATATTAAAACTATAATATATTTTTAACCAATAATAAGTATTAATAGATTTTATGATCATATTATGACCTCATCATAAACATTAGGGTATTCGAAAAATTGAATTTTCATTTTTTAACCCAAAAATCAACATTTTCAAAAAATTCTTAAAAAATAACCCTAAGATAATTTTAATGTTATGAGTTTTAAAAAGATATTTATTTTATCAAAATAATACTCTATATATGATAATATTAATTTTTAAATTAAAATCTTTATTTATTTAAAATTAACTAATTTCATGCCATAATAAACTTTCTAACCGCTATAAAAATTATATAAGATTTTATTAAATTATATTATCATTTAGAAAGATTTTTTATAAGATCAAATGATGAAAATATTTTTTTTTTTAAATTTTTAAATTTTTTTATAAATATATTTTTGGCATAATTTAGATATATTTATCCAAAAATCCAATAATCCTAATGGTCATTTTTATTGTATCTACATAACCAACAATAATAATCCCCAATTTTATTATTAACCAATGTTAATAATTCCCAATTAACATATTAACCAATGGTTTTAATTATGAATTACCATATGAATGTATAAATACACCACCACTCTCATACTTCATCATTCATTTTGATTCTATCAAGGTTTGATATCATTTTCAAAATTAATATTTTATTATTAACTTTCTGTTTCTTTGTTACAGTTTTGTTCATGGGTATGATATTCTAGGGGATTGAATAAATACAAATTTTTATATTCTACTCTATTTATATTATATTATTTCCCATTGTAATATTAGATATTTTATTGGGTATTATTATAGAATAAATGTAACATTATTAAATAATGAAACAAAGTGTTATTGGTTTCTAGTATGTATTTTTTATTATACCACATTACTCTATTTGTTTTTCTTAAAAATGTTATTATACATTCATTGATAATGTATAACATTTTTCTAATGCTTCTCTTTATTTTTACAATCATTTTGGATGAAATGATATTCATTCTTATGGAGTAAATTTTAGTGATTGTACTATTATTTAGTTTTTATATCCCTTTAATATTCTTAGTTTTATTAGTCAATATTAACACATGATATTTAATTAAATTTATTAGTTTTTCTATTGTAATATTGTTTATAAGAGTATTTTTGTTGTAATAATGGGTATTATATTTACTATGATCATTTAGTAAAAGTATTGTTCTCAATTAATTAAATAAATCATTGTTGAATTTTTATTATGAAACCTGTTACTTAACCTTTTAAAAATAAAAATTTAAAGTAATGAAACATAAACATAAAATAAGATAAAAAACATTTATAAATTAAATGAAATATAACGTAAATCAGAACTGCATAATAATTTATTATTTACATTTAACTTCATGTAAAATGTCATATAACATTGCCTTAAATGGTTTTATGTTTTAATTTTATGATAATGAAAACATGCATCATTATTTTTTAACTATTAAATTATAATGACTTAAATAGCAAGATTATGTAAAAATAAAATTATTAATAAAAGGAAAGTAGTAATAAAATAAAATTATATATTTAAAAAGAGTCATGAATATAATAAAATAGATATAACAATATATGAAAAAAGGATGGAATATGATATTAAGATAAAACTTAGGATAACTTAAGGTGATACACCCTTGTCAACTTTTGGTCACGGGTTTGAGCCCTATGGCCATACTATATGTTATTGGTTTTCACTCGACCTGCGAGCCGACCTTTATCTAAAACCATTTTAGTAAATAAATTTCCATTTTACATGAAAAATATATAAACAAATAACTTAGGTGATAAATATTAGTATAATTTTTTGGATTTTAAAAGGTAACAAATTCATTTAGAATTTATATTTATATTTTTGAAAAAAAAGTTCTTTGGAAATCCAAGATATCACATTATATCCCCCTTAAATAAATTGTATCCCTACAACTCCAATCATTGATAAATACTTACTAAACCCAAATTTTATCTTATTTACTATTTATAGAAAGGAAAAAATAAAAATACCTTGTATATTTTAATATTATAGGGTCATACTAGTTATACTCAACCTAGTTCTCTTAATATATATACCTAAGCCTCTACACCCAAATATTTTGAATCATAAACTCTACTTTGATACCAACAATAGTCTCATTTTTATGCTCAGGTGGAAAATATATAAATTTATTTTGGGTGTTTAAATGGTTGTTCTTTCCATTAGGTACAATTTCTATACAATGATATATACTTAATTAGTTTATAAAAAACACAATGATTTTCATTTCATACAATCTATAAATATTTATTTAATATCTTAAGGGTTTCTCTCTGGGTTCATGTTTTCTGACTATGTTTTTATAAATATAATTCCTAATTTTTCTACTACCTTGGCTATAATACTAACTTTAATGACCCCAAATCTAGTTTCCTAAATCTACTGGTTATTTTATTTTAGTGGTATATAATACATAGATCACCATACATAGGATCAAGTAGATTATAAGTCATAGAAGACTGGATACATGAATAAAAATTACATACATCATATGAATTCATGAAACAATATTATACTCATGGATAATACCTTTTTCATATATATAAATCTTATTGGTTTCCTAGGGAAATAGAAAACAATATAAAGGGGTGAGCTTAGACGTTCAGTAAGATGGTACTATATGAAAAAAGTTATTATAAATAAAACATTATGGAATGAATAAATAAAATTAGTTATACCATGAAAAATGAAATTTTGAGAATAAATAAATCCATGTCCAACATAACAATGAATAGATGCCTGGATAATAGTAATTGAACATGTAGTGAATGAATTGCATAATTCTGGACATCTTAAACATACCATCAAGGCCTTGTGCCAAGACATAATACATAAAAGGTTTGGAAACTCCCATTAACCTATATTATTTTTCTCATGAGACCTACCATTTCACTAAGGGGATATATAATTTCAAGCCCTACCCATCACTTAAAAGTCTAATACAACCCATCAAAAATTGAATAATTTCACAAAATAATGTTAATTGAATTATCTATTTTTCAAAATTACTCATTGATATTTATATTTACTTATAGAAAAAAATATTATATGGTATTAAAATATTTTCCCCTAATATAATAATTGATAAATATATCTTGGTTAAATCCATTATCATATATAAGGAATAACTAGGGATTTAAGAGTGTTCAAATAAACACCCTTAACAAGTGAAGGATACAAGATTTTATATTATAGGATGTTCACAAGAACAAAGTTGATCAAGGTGTCTAGGAAGTCAGATGCATTAAAAAATTTAGGATACCAATGCAATGATAGATAAATCCATCACAATTCTTTGTATGTAGCATGTAGATTGTCTAAGAATATCCCCAAGTAGTGTCAAACCAGGATCATAATAAGGGACAATTCACCATGAACTAGGATAATGATCGAGATATAACCAAATAACTCTTTTATAGGTTGTAAAACCTAGTTTCATCTATTCAAAAAACAATTCCACTTTTAGTATATATATAGGTATTTTTTTTCTTGAGAAAACCGTACACACTTTACTTACCAAAATTTTGGATGGTTTTATGGCTATGGTAAAGTTTGAGCATTATAATGAATTATAAAGGTATTATAATGAGGGTGAATACTGATTTATCATTTATAAAATAGTAATTAAATTACAATAATGATGAATAATAACATTTTCCATTGAAATGTAAAGGAATTAATAAGGCTCACAAAAGTAATGGGAAATGATTGGTGAGGAACCCATGTTTTGGCATAGTAATAGCTTAAGAAAAAGGCTAAAATGAGAGTTAATAATTAAAATATCATTAAAAAAATATTACATAGAATATAAATCATGTATATATACAAAAATATGAATTTAAAAGACAATATAAAAAAATCAATTTACTTAAAAATTGAAGAGAAGAATTGGATAAAAACTTTCTTTGGGAGGATGCTTCATAAGGATTGATAGGGGATTCTTAAAATCCGGGGGAATACTATATAGGTATTTATAGAGGGTTAGGTAGATAAATTTAAATCTCAAAGTATTTTTAGTGGAGAGTGATGGAGAAAGGGGTGTGAATTTATACTTGTAAAGGGGTGGTTTTAAGGGATAATAAAATGATTCTTTTATTATTAAGGCCAACCAAATTTGGATGACATTAATTACAAATAATTATGTTGATAATTAATGTTTTAAACTATGTTTAAAGTCAAGAGATACATTAACCACCCATTTAACATTATATTTTTAGGATTTTTAATCTTTTACCATTTAACTTCAACATGATATATTATTTTTCCTTTACCGTGGTATCTCACTTTTAACCTCGATGGATTATTTATGAGATTAAAAATGAAGTTCACCATATTACCTAACTTGTTACTTCTAGTTACAAATATGAAATCCATTTTACCTGATTTTTTAATTCCTTAATGTTTTATGAAATATGTCTCTTTAAATAAATTTATTTCGTCAAAGATTACGTTGCACGCAATAATGAGTTTAAATGAAACACATAACATTATTATGTTTCAGTTACCATATAAATATTATATTGTTAGGAATGGAGATTAATAACTAAATTATGAAAAATATATTTCCTATTCATTTAAAAAATGAACTCATTAGTAGTCAAATGTCTAGAATTTGAAAAAAATATATATTAAAATTAAAGTAAGGTTTTCTAAAAAATTGTTTTATGTGTGAAATGAATTTTATGTCAATAAATCTTGGTGAATTATTTTAATGAAATATATATATTATCTACTTGATCAAAATTTTTAAACATTAAAAAAATATATTTCTATGCTTAAGATAGTAAATCCAGTTTTATGCTTAAAAGTGTATTTTTTTTTCTAAAAACTAGTTTTTTGTCACATTTTGAAAACTTAATTTAAAATTAATTTCTAAAAGTTATAGGTATTTAATTTTATAAAATTAATTACATATTTATGATTATGAATTTCAAATTTGTAAATTAACCTTCTTTTTTGGTCATTATGAATATTAACTGTGGTAAAATTTATTACCTCAGTAAAGAGTAAAACTGATTAATGTGGATTAAAAATAAGTGATAATGTCATAATTTTTCATTTTATTTATTATTGTATGATGTTAATTCGACCCCTAATAACTGAGGTTAAAAAAATTGTTGTTTAATGGACACTTTTCACTAAAAATGATTTATATATTATTTAAATCAAATAAAGTCACAAAATGTCATTTTCTTTGTCTTAAATATCTATTAGGTGTCCACATGGAGAAAAAAGTAGGATATGAAAGAATATGAGTGTCCATTTTGAATTTAATAAACTTAGTTTCATGATATTAATTTACTCATGAATTTTTGGGATACTTGGATAAGATTATAAACTTTATAGTCTTTTATAAAATGAAAAGTCAAACATGTTACACTCTTATTTTTAATAAGTATAATATTTTTAATATGGGGTTAATCAGAAGGTATAATAGACTCTAAATATTATTTGGAAATATAAAATATTTATCTTTTTAAGGGAAATAAATTCATAATTTTTAGAAATTAAATAATTACCCTAAATGCTTACACAATGCTGATGTAGTAATTATTCAATTAATAGAAAAATAAAATAAATGATATGAAAATATTAAAAGTAAAATAATTTGAGATATTTAAGGTGATAAAAAATTATATTGAACTGTGACATGTTATTAATATAATAAAATAAATTTTAATAATTTTAAATGTTGTCTTGATATTTTTAAAATTCAAAATAGTGAATATTATTAAAATTGACAATAATGATGGTTTAATATTTTACTAAATAATTTAAAAATCATAAAAATACTTAAAAAATAAAATATTATTATTATATGGTCTAAAATTTCTTAAATTTAATATTTATAGAAAAATTTATACCATATAAGTAAAAACTACAACCTTTTTATAATAAAAAAGTTGTTATCGCGGTTAGAATTAAAATAGTTTAACTAAGGGTTAATCAAAATAATAAGTTTTATAATAATAAAAAAACTTATCTAAAATATATTTTTTGATGATATTACCAAATTATATTATATTATATGTGAATATATGGTGATTTGGTGGTATTTTCATAGAAAATGAATTTATTATAAATTAATTTTTTGAGAAATATCAAAAGTGACCCTCACATCAATTATAAAAGGACACCTCCTTCCTCACTTCCTTACATAACATTAAGACTTTTAGATTCAACATAACCAAAAAATTTCTATTATTAAATTCCATAGTCACCTTCTAGATGTAATGGTATTCTCAAAAGACCAACCCTATAACTCTTTAGAGGAGATCTAAAGGAGACATTTCATAGAATAGGTAATCGCTCTAACTAATCACTTTTATTTTATACTCTTTATTTTCACCTATTAATCTATGAATTTTATCATAAAATAATAAATTAATTATCTTAAATATTATTAAATTTTATTATAATTATTAAAACACAATTATACAAACTCTTTCGCATCAAACACGAAGTGAAAGTATCGCTCGTATGTTCATACAGCTTATCGTCTCCACGTAGCGATACAAATTATTTTTCATAACCATATTTTATGGATGGTTATTATGATGTTTTTAATTAATATATATTATATATATGATATATATGATATAATAATGATTATTTGAATATTAATTATTATTTTCCTTTCTTTTGTTGTGTCAATTGAAAAATGAAAACAACGTTCATGCGTAAATAGATCTACCATCTCCATGAACGATGTAATTCATTTTTCTGTCAGTACTTTACAAAAATGATTATAAATATGTATATAATTATTATATATAATTTTTAAAATTCTATAAATGATTATACAAAGAATAAAGTATGAGGGACAAGACTACCAAACTGAAACATGCATGGAAAACGAAGCAGTTATCACCCAGAATATAAATGTAAATAAAAATTATTAATAAATAGGTGATAAGATTTTATAAATAAATAATAAATTCTATAATATAATTAATATTATGAAATAAATGTATAATAAATCCATATTTATTATATATTATGTTTTAACATGAACAAAAAAAAAGGCAAGACTTGAGGTAAGAGATTTTTGTCTCTTTTTTATTTCTATGGTACACAAGCCCCATAATCTACTTATTTATTTTTTGTGGTGTATATACTTCCCATGAATATATTTTATAAGTATTACCTTGAAAATTATGGGATTTAAAAATATATCTAAGTTTTTTTCTTTCATAGGTCATATGGTTTGACTAATTACAAAGTGGTAAGGATTTATTTCATAATCTCATCATTATTTGATATTGTTTATGATTAAGTCTCCACTGGGGAATATTTATATTCCATGTCCATGTTTTATAAAAATATTTTCAAAAAGGTTTTCAATACTCTCATATTAATGTTTAAATTTATTTTTACCCATGTTGTACTTTTTATAAAATGGTTTGAAAGGAATATTTTTATCATTTTCCAAACAAGGTACTTTTTGAATTTTCTGAAAAAAGCGCGAAAGGAAAGTTTTTTTTAACTCATAAAATATGAACATATTTTCCCAGCTTAATGAAACCTTAATTAATTTCATATTACTTTACAATATTATAAGGATATTTTCCCAGAAAATGTTTTCCTTTTTAATTGCGTGTCTTTGAAAATAATAATTTTTTCCAAATGGAAGGGAATTTTTTTCAATATTTATTTCAAGTGATCTTTAAAAATCATTTTTTAATATAAGATTACATTATTTGATGTTACTTATGATTTAATTGGGATTTTATCCAAGGATACTATCCTTATTCTTTCTCTTGATGGTTTATATTTATGATGGCATGATGTTTATGAATCCTATTACTTTTCCATGTGTTATGTTATGATGAAATGTTTATGAAACACATTTCTTTTCATCGGTTATGATATGATGAATGATTTATGTTATTTTAGCACACATATTTATGGTTTTAATTATGTGATAGGTGGGACCTATATATCCCTCCAATGAATTGGTTAAATATTTATATCTCATGGTATAGATAGGAATGAAATAAGGAGTAAACTGAGTTCAGTAAGACAAGGTTGGAATGAGAATTGAACCTAGATTAGTAAGGTTATTTTTCCAGTATGATGGTTTGGGGAGTGAACCCATTAAAATATTATTTCATTTAAAGTAAACCATAACTATAATATAAATGATTTCCTCTGCTTATGTGTATGCCACAATTCTATGTATTATGCCAATTTATTATCCCATGTCTCATGTTCTTTTATGATTCATGTTTTATAAACAACTTAGATTTATTTCATGTTTCAAGATTATTATCTTTCACATGTAGGGTATCATTTCCAAATATTATGTTCATATTATTATACCCTCATGCTCATGTTATGTTGATGTAATCATTATTATATTCTCTCTTTACCCTTGCTGAGCATCTGAGATTACCCTTTCTTATGTTTCTTTTTCCTTGGATATGAATAATGGTATTAATTATAATATGTTAAAAAGAGTTTATATTCATGAAGGAATAAGTGGGAGATGAGGAAAATGTTTTATAAACCAATTGTTTATGTTTCTAAGTTTCCAAAGGCACTAAACCTACACAGTTCTGGCATGGTTTTATTATGTTATGTAATGAATATTCATATAAAATGATGTGACATATATTTATGAAAATTATAGACTATTATAAATTAAATTTATAAAAGTCGTAAAAACTAATTCTAAAATGATAAATTTATAATGTGTAAAAGCAGTTTTTTCTTTTAGAAGAGATAAAACACAGGTCAAAAAATGTTAAATATAGGTTTCTAAATATAAAAAAAGATTACAAATTAATTATACTACCACTGAAATATATATATATTTAGAAATAACAAGACTTAATAAATTTTATGATCATATCATGATCACATTATAAATGTTACGATATTCACAAAAATGGGACTTTCACTTTTTACCCCCAAAATCAAAATTTTCATAAAATTACCAAAAAATCATCCTAAGAAAATTTTGATGTGAAAAGTCCAATAATGATATTAATTTTATCAAAATATTATATTTATTATATGAGAATTTTAACTTTTAAATAGGAATACTTATTTATCAAAAAATATCTTTCTTCCGTGTTATAATAAAATCGCAATAAAGATTATTATAACATCCCATTACCTTGATCGGGTAAGTTTTTCCCTCTCTCCATGTTTCCTCTTTAGTGTGGAGTTTTTAAAATTTTTGTGTGGATTTTCTATAGGTTTTAGGGGAATTTCACACTATGTAACTAGGTTACATGATGTGTAATTGGTTGTTGGGTACAAGCCATGAGAAGGGTTCATGTTGTGAAGGGTTACACAATGTGATGATCATTTACAAATCGTGATTTATTTTAAGGTCATATTTTATTACAAGGAAACTGATTTTTTTGGTGTACTTGAAGAACATGGATTTGATTATGTGTAAAATAGTTACACATCATGTAATTTCCTAATTAGGGATTTTTTAGGGTACTATATAGGTTTGAGTGACCATTTTGGCCGCCAACTCTCCTTTTATCTTGACCGGGGGTCCCTCTCCAATTATTTTTAGAGACACCATTCCTTTTGGATCGATCCATTTGGTGTTATATCTTCGTTGCAGTTTTAGTTTATCTCTCTGGGTGAGTGGCCTTTCTATTTCTTCATTTCCATTGATTTTTGTAACTCCATTGAGTTGCATTATCATTTCTTTTGGTATGAAAATTTTCTTTCTTCATGTCTTCTTATATACCCATTGTGTGATCACATTATCAAGGCCATTCCTTTTTTGGTTATGGTATTAAGGGTATTTGTTGTTGAGGTATGTAGATTTCCTCCTTTCCGTCAAACCCCTTTTGTCTAAATTGATTCTATCTTGAGATGTGGATTGGATTATAGATTTTTTTTATGTTGTTGAGTTTTCATTATTGGTGGATCCCATTGTGGGCCTGTGAAACCTGAGTTTCCAGGTTGGTGGTTCCATCTCTAAGCCTATGTTGATGTACCTCATTATTCTTATTTTATAAATTGATTTATAAAAGGAATTAGGATGATTGTTTTTTGTGTGTTGAAAAGAGTTTTTAAGGAAAAATGGTTTTTCCCTAATTGTTGATAAATGAAAAGAAAATGGGTATTTTCAAAGCACTGAAATGGATTTTTGAAATGGTTTTGAATTTTTTTCAAATAATTAGAATGGATTGTGAAAATGTGAATATGGGTTACCTTTGGTACTTAGGTATAAGGTTTAGCTTGAGGCCATCATCCATTGTTTTGTGATTATCAGGAGGTTTTCTTATGGGTGTTTCCTTTGTTTCCTAGGCCTATTGTTCTATGAGACTAATATTGACATTTTAGGTGGGTTTACTCATATGGTATTCCTTTTCTTCCTCAACCTGTGTTCTAGTAACCAGATTGTGCACTTGATTGATTGTGGTATGAGTAGTATGCTAGTGTCACCTATAGTGATCCTTGATGTTGATACCTATGATTCTATTTTTTATTGCTTGGATTTGTTGTTTTATCCTTGATATGAATGTTTATACTTGTAGAAGATGGTTTGGAAAATGTTCTTTGAAATTAATATACCTATTTTTTTAGACTTGTGGAAAGGGAAATGTTTACCATGTTTTCTATAAGGCAAATTTATTACTTATCATGCCATATTTTATTTAAAATGATCATACATGAATTTTTATATAGAGTCTTATTATAGAACACCTGGGTGGGATCATATTGAGAATTTTATATCACACCCTACACACCTCTTCAGTTGTGTGCATACCTATGTATGTATTCCAATGCAGGGAAATGAAAGGCGCCATAATGAGGCGGTGAGATTTCGTGTCAGTTGAGTTGGGTAGCTAGTGGTGATATGGTGAGAGTTTGTCTATGCCATCAAAAGGAGTAGCTATTGGGTTTTGGTCCTTTATAGTTGGAATTTTCTATTGGATATTTTGGCTACTTTTACAGTTGTTTTGTTTCTGCTGTTTTCATACAGTTATGGAATATATTTATAAGATTTCTATTATTCATTCTTTCTATGTATATATATATATATATATATATATATATATATATATATATATGTATATATGACATGTGTTTTTTCAAGTTTGGTGAAATATTTTCGTCTGGTTTGTTTTTTAATGCTCGGGTGCTTGTTGCTAGCCCATGGGGATCAGGAACGCACTTTGGGTATGTGACGAAACAAGTTGGGTTCCTGGTTTGAGGGTAACCTGGTTCAGGTCATTAAAATTTTGTATCAAAAGGTGGTTTTTCCCTAAGATTCCTTGTCTTGGTACATCTATTAGCCTGAAGATTGGATTTTCAGGACTGGAGGGGTATGTTGCGATAAGTTCCTAGATAGCTCTTATAGTGAAAAGACTCAAGTTTCCATGGAAAGTTGAAATATGTGTCTCTAGTGCTGGGTTTTGTTTTAAATCTCAGTTTTTACTTATGGGTTTTCTATTTTAAACTGATATTTACACTTTTTTTATGGTCATTTATTTTGTTTTGGTGTGTAGTAGTATGCCTCTAAAACATCTTCCACAATTTCATTAGGAGGTTGTTACTAATGCTCCTCAAGGGAATCCTCCTATAGATAAGAATATCATTGAGTCTATAGTATGGGAAGTTTGTGTTGTTGTTCAGAACATACCATGAGTTTATAATGTAGTTGTTGAAGTACATCCTTGAGCTAGAGGAGAGAGATATCAATCTTAACAATTCTTGAGTGAGAAGTCACCATCCTTAAAAAGAACGAATGGACCCCAAGAGGTGGAGGATTGGTTGGATAGGATCAATCAAATCTTCAACTTTCTAGAGACACCTGAGAATATCAAGGTAAAGTGTGAAACATTCAGACTTGAGGGTTTTGATAAGAGGTGGTGAGATTCTATAGTCTAGGCTGAAAAACATGTTGACTTGGATTGGAAGGGTTTCAAAATTCCGTTCTTCCAACCATTTTTCTAGTTTCATTGATAGAGTTCATATCATTGGAGTAGGAAGAGCATTCACTATTGGAGTACACTATTTGGTTTGTTGGGCTTGTCTGGTTTGCTCCAAACATGGTACCGAATGATCAGTTGAAGGCTCATAAGTACCTGTAGGGTTTACAACTAGATATAAGACCACAATTATTTATAGTAAAACTTTCTACCTATGCTGAGACAATAGACATAGCTCTGATGGATGAGATGAATATAATAGATGAGGTTGGATTTTCCACCTATTCATTTCCATATAATGAAGCTTCAGTGGTGTGCATGGGAAGAAGTGGAAGTGGTAGGATCATCACAGGAGTGGTTGAGGTGGGTATCAGTAATGATACTTCTATGTGCCATCTGCTACAGCTAGTAATGTGCCTCGAAGTTTCTATCAGGGTGGAAAGGTCAGAAACACAAGGCGTTATTGTCCTATGCCCATGAATACATGAAACAAGTGTGGACAAATTGGTAACTTACAAAATTTATATTAGGTTATGACTACACCTCATCATGATATGGGTTTGTTGGATCTAAAGGATACTATGGGGCATTCAGATTCTTCAAGAACTAAAGGACTCCAACCACAATTTTTAGGAGTGAAGTAGTGTCACACAGTAGATTAGTTTCTAGTAGAGGTCAATGCAGGTCCAGGAAAAGTGGGAGTTAATATCTTTATTGCATCTTCCATAGTGATTACTTTATTTGATACTGGTGCCTATGAATCATTTATATATGCGTGTTTTTTTGATATCCTTAAACTTCTAATTGAACTTATGTCCTTTTTAATGAATTTCATGACACCTATTGGTAAGAGAAAAGAGCATGGGTTTTAGTGTCTTTCTTGTTCAGTAATGGTAGCTAATATGAAGTTGGTATGAGATTTTCTCGTTCTTTATATAGATTTTTTATGATTTCAGTATCAGTATGGATTGGCTTGTCACTCATCTAGAGGATATTGATTATTATCATAGGTATGTTACGTTTATTGCTGCCGATTGGAGATATCGTGTATTTTAGGGGGAGTGGAACCCAAAGTTTGGTCTTGTAGGACCTTCCAACCCAGAGTTCAGAAGTTTTTTCTCTTCCATTACATTTTATCTTGATGATGTTTCATCCATTGTTTATCATCCCATTATTATTTGAGACTTTTCTAATGTTTTCCCAGAGAAATTCTATAGTATTCCTCTAGAGATATAGGTAGAGTTTATGATTGAACTAGTACCAGGAATGTTACCAATATAAATACCTTCTTATCATATGGAACTGGAAGAGCTGAAATATATTAATATTCAGTTGGATGACCTATTTGAAAAGGTTTTATTATCCCTAGTGTTTTTCCTTGGGCACCCCCTATTCTCTTATCCAAGAAGGAAGATGGTTAACTTCGATTGTGTGTGGACTATCAGAAGTTGAAATAGGTAATAGTTAAGGAAAAGTATCATTTGAATTGTGTGGATAGATTTTTTGATCTGTTAAAGGGTGGAAAGTGGTTTTCAAAGATTGATATTCGATCAGGTTTTCATCATCTCAAAGTTTGGGAGTCTGATACACCGAAGAAAGATTTCAGGAGTAGGTATAGACATTATGAATATGTTGTGATGCCTTTTGGTCTGACTAAAGCTCTTGTATTTTTTATGTATTTGGTGAATCATATATTTAATTAATATATTGACACTTTTTTGGTAGTGTTATTGGATTATATTCTAAATCCAATCATGAGCATGAGCATTTTCTGAGTTTGGTTTTGGAAATTATAAGAAGTCACCATTTTTAGGGAAAGATTTCAAATGTAATTTTTGGATTCAAGAAGTGAATTTATAAGGAAACTTGATATATAATCATGGATTATTAGTTGATCCAAAACAATTTGAAGGTTTTATTGTCATAGAAAGAACCACAAAATGTCTTTGAGATACAGAGCTTCCTCGGTCTTTCGGTATAGTACCAAAAATTTGTTAAGGGTTTCTCTAAACCGGCATCACCTTTGACCGCTCTTACAAGTAAAGTAGTGAAATTAACATGGGATTCAAAGTGTCAGTCTTCTTTTGATGAACTAAAGTAACTTACTATATTGGATCCTATTATGATATTACCTGAGTCTGGTAAGGGGTACGTTGTGTTTTGTGATTATTTCTAGTGATGGTTTGGGATGAATGGTTATGTTGGATGACCATGTGTTAGATTAAATCTTGTTTTAGTTTCCACTGAATGATAAGATTTACCCCACTCATGATTTATAGATTACTACAGTCATGCATGTACTTAAATTTTGGTAGCATTATCTTTTTGGGGAAAGGCTCACAATTTTTTTTTCTAATCAAAGGAATTTTGAGATATATATTTTCTCGTAAATAATTAAATCTCAGATAGAGATGATGGATATAATTACTTCAGATTTTTGAATTTGATATCACCTATACCCTAGGGAAGTGAAATGTCATCACATATGCTCTTATTAGGAATGTACCATCATAGGTTGTTCTAAAATTGAAGGAGGAGTGGAAACTTGTTTTGATTTTCACTCAGTTGCACCAGAATGCTCAAGATAATGTTTTAGGTATGGTTCTGACCCATGTTCAGTTATCATCATATCTCCGAAAGTTTATTTTGTAGATTAAGTAGTAGGATGATGTGTTTAGTAAAATTTGAGAAAGAATATATGGTCCGAAGACCATTTCTGGTTGGTCTCTCTCTTCAGATGATATGCGCCAATTTAGGAAGTGGGTTGTCATCCTAGCATTTGTGAGGGTTTTTGTTTTGTTTAATTGTAATATCTCTTCATGGACCATTCATCTAGGCACTAATAAGATGTATTATGACATTATATGAAAATTATAGTGTCCAGGTATAAAGTGTGACATTGCAGATTATGTGTCACACTATTACACCTGACAACGGATAAAGGCAGAGCACTTGAAACCCTCTTGTTTGCTTCATCCACTTCTGGTGCCGGTTTGGAAATAAAACCATATATCCTTGGATTTTGTTGTTGTATTTCCATATAATTTATAAGGGAGGAAGGCTATCTAGGTAGTTGTTTATTGATTGACAGTCTGGTCATTTTATTCTGATTAAGGATACAACTAAGGTTTAATATTTGGGTAATTTTTATGTGCAAGTGATTATGAGGTTACCTTGGAGTCCTTATTCCATTATTTTGGATAGGGATCCTAGGTTTACATTGAGGTTCTATATGAGTATCCAATAGGAAATGGGAACATATGTGAAATTGAGAAATACTTATCATCCATAGACAAATGGTTAAACAGAGTGTGTGATTCGGATCCTAAAGTATATGCTTTATACATGTGTCTTGGATTTCTGTGGATCATGGGATAGCCATATGCAACTAGTTGAGTTTTTTTATAACCACAGTTATCATTAGTTGATTATAATGGATCTCTTTGAGGTGTTTTATGGTCTCCGTTGCAGATCACCTCTCAATTGGGATGAGGTGGGTGAAGTATCTTTGGTTGGGCCAAGTTTTTTCCAGGAGCTGTCAGTGAAGATTTAGGGTGTACATCAATGTCTGGTTATAGCCCAGAGTCCAATAAAATCATATGCAGATCAGTGATGTAATAATTTTAAGTTTTTAGTTGGTGAAAGTTTTTTATTTAAAGTTTCTCCACAGTTGGGTTACCTTCATCTTAGAAAATAGGGTAAGTTGGCTCCGAGATATGTTGGATCATTTGAGGTCATTGAGTGACTCAAGCAAGTTTCTTATTATTTAGTATTTACTATTCAGTTGATAGGTATTCATGATGTTTTCCAAAAATCTCATCTCAAGAAGTATTATCCTAATCCTAGTCACATTATGAATTGGGAATAAATTGAGTTAGATCCAGATGTTTCTATTTTAGAGAAACTAGTTGAGATCATTGACTCTCAAGTAAAAGTCTTGTATGGGAAGTCAATTCCATTGGTCGTAGTTTTATAGAAATACAGATCATATTCTCATGAGACATGGTAACATGATTCTTTGACGAGGGAGTAGTGGAATTATATTTTTATAGGGGTTACATCTTTGACATGAATTCCTAGGGAAAAAATTATTTATGGTGGGGAGTTTGTAACACAACATTATCTTGATTGGGTAAGATTTTCCCTCTCTCTAAGTTCCATCTTTCACGTGGAGTTTTTAGATGTTTTTTTTTATATTTTTTGCAGGCTTCAGGGGAATTTCACACCATTTAACTAGGTTACACGATGGGTAATTGGTTGTTGGGTAAAAGCTATGAGAAGGGTTCACGCCGTGAAGGGTTACACTATGTGACAAGAATTTACACATTGTGAATTGTTTTAAGGTAAGATTTTAATCTGAGGCTACTAATTTTTTGGCATAATTGAACACCATGGATTTCATGACATGTAAAGGAATTATATGTCATGTAATTTCCTGGGTAGATATTTTTTAGGGTTCTGTATAGGTTTGAGTTCCCATTTTGGCTGCCAACTCTCCTTTTCTCCCAATCGAGGGTCCCTTCCTAGTGATTTTAGGAGACACCGTTCCTTTTGGATCAATCTATTTAGAATTCAATATTAATTTTGGCTTCAATTAATCTCTCTGAGTGAGTGGAATTTCCAATTATTCATTTCCATTGATTACAGAAATGCCCTTGAGTTGTGTTATTAGATCTGTTTGTATGAAACGGCTGTTTCTTCGCGTTTTCTTATAGATTCATTTTTCGATCTCATTCCGAATCCCATTACTTTGTTGGTTATAGTATTAGGGGTGTTATTTCTTGAGGTATGTGGATTTAATCCTTTATTTTGACCCCATTTTTTCTAAATTGAATCTATCTTGAGATGTGGATTGGATTCTAGGGCCTTTAATGACATCATTGAGTTTTCTTTATTGGTGGATCCCATTGCAGGTGTGTGGAACCCAAGTTTTAAGGTAGGCGGTTCTATATATAATCCAATTTTTATTAACCTTATTGTTCTTATTTTATAAACTAATTTATAAAAGGAATTAAACTGATTTTGTTTGTGCGTTTTGGAAATAGTTTTTGAATAAAAATGGTTTTCCTTTGTTTTTGATAAATGGAAAGAAAATGTGTATTTTCAAATCATTGAAACAGATTTGTGGAATTATTTTGATTTATTTTCAAATAATTGGGATGTATTGTGAAAACAAGAATTAGGGTTACCTTGGGTACTTAGGTGGAAGGTTTAGGTTGAGGCCATCATCCATTGTTTTGTGATTATCGAGAGGTTTTCTCATGGTGTTTTCCTCTATTTCCTAGACCTGTTTTTCTAGGGGACTTATATTGAATTTTTTAGGGTGGGTTTACTCATGGGGTATTCCTATAATTATTAGGCCTATTTTATTGGAACCAGATTGAGAACTTGATTTATATATGAACTATATTTATTCTTGGTGTTGATGCACATGATTCTATTATGTATTTCTTGGATTTGTTGTTTTATATTTGATATGAATTTTTATTCTTGTGAAAGATGATATGGAAAATGTGATTTGAAATTAACGTACCAAATTTTTCTTTAGAACTATGAAAAGGGGAAATGTTTTCCATGTGCCGCTTTGGCGGTGGCATAGTGGTGACAAATATGGGAATAACCACATCGTTCTTTAGGAGGTTCAGGGATCAAATCTTAGGAGTCCAATTTCAGTGAGAACCTCTCCCTTAGGATCCAATTGCCTTTCTGAGTCACCCAGTTTCTGATTGGGTGGAAAAATGAGGCACAACCCACTTGTGATGACAAATTTCTATGTCGAACCATCACCGGTCGTGTCGTCACCCTTCGGGATGCTCTGTCATCTCAGCTAGTAATGACTCCATCCCGGCTGGGGCTCTCTCCAGAGTGATCCCTTCATGGGGAGGGGGGTTTCTAGGTGTGAAGGGTTTGAAAAGGCCAAACATTGGGATTCCATTTTTTGGAATAAAAAGGAAATGTTTTCCATGCTTTCTAAAAAACTTCTTAATTTCTTTTCATGCCATGTTTTATTTAAAATGAGCATACAATAATTGTTATACATAGAATTATTATGGAAGACTTGGTTGGTATCCTACTGGGCCTATTAACTCACACCCTCCAAACCTCTATGGTGGTGTTCATAACTATATATGTATTTTAATTCGGGGAAAATAAAGGCACCAAAGTGAGGAAATGAGGTTTCAGGTCATATGAGTTAGGTAACTATACATGATATTGTGGGAGTTAATTCATTCTATCACATGGAGTAGCTGTTGGGTTTCGGTCCTTTGAAATTGGACTTGTATCTTGGAGATTTGGCTACCTTTACAGTGGTTTTTTTCTGCGGTTTTCTTTCAGTTATGGAATTCATTTATTTTCTTTCCAATTTTCTTTCTTTCTCCATTTATATATATTCCATGTGTTTGTTCAACTTGAGAGAAATCATTCTCTCTATTTTGTTGTTTGATGCTTGAGTGTAATGAACCAATGTTTTTAATGTTAATTCCCTTCTTATAAATATTCCATAAAATCACATAATAATGAACTACTAAGTGATAAGTGACCTTTAAACATAAGTTTGTCACTTCTGTGTTTGGAATTTATAAAATCTGACATACACGTTTGTGTTCAAGATGTTTTTTGTAGTCTAATAAAAGAAAAATAATTTTTGGTGAATATTAACATTCCCTAATGAATAGTAACATACCCTTATAAATAGTGATATAACCTAAATAATATTAACCTCACCTATGATAGTATAAAAATAATATTCAAGTTGGAAGTACAATATACCCAAGTTTTAGAATGAGTTAATGCATGTTTTTAAATCTGGTTTTTGATAATAAATTATGATTTTAATTAAATATTAAAATAATAATATTTAGAAAATTATTTTTGAAAAATGGAATTCATTTTTGGATTCTACATGTCGAAAAATGGTTAGGGTGAAGGTTTAATATTTTTATGAAATACTTGAATTTTTGTTGAATAGTAAAATACGGTAATTTACCGTATATATACATTATTAGATAAATAAACTATTCCTATCATCATGGCTGATGTCACCACCCATGGTTTGAATTAATATTACCCATTTAATATTCTTGGTCATGGAATACTTACTATTCTTTGTCTTGTGATGAAATAATAAATTAAGGATTATAATATCATTAAATCCCTCCTCTCCTCCACTATAAAACCCCCTTCACTCCCTCTTATCTCTACTCCTCTCAAGTTGCAAGATTTCTCTAAATTATTCCCAAATCTCTCCCCAAGGTCCTCCCCCACGTCCAAAATCTCTCAACCTCCTCAAAATATGAAAACCTCTCCCCTTAAGAGGTTCTCAAATGAGGAAGTCTCAAGAGGTAAATTCCTCTTCCCAAATTTCTTCTTTTCTTTTAAGTTCTCTTCTTTTTAATTTCTTTCCTCACCTCCCTTCACCATAATAGTATGATAAATACAGTAGTATACATGTAATGTAATTTCTTCATGCTAGTTTTATATTTCATTATCTTCTCTCCTTTTCCCACCCTTTTATTTGAAAGAAATGAAAGCACCGTTTGAGATGTGCTAATTTAGCACATTCAAGGACAACAGTTTATCAATTTATAATATTATCTTTAATTCTGGCCATGAAACCATTTGTGTTATGGTTGAACCAGATTATTATATATTTAATATATCCTATTTTTGGTTATGTAGTCCTTTGGTACAAATGGAATTAAGTTATAAATCAAAACACAATGTTTGTAATCAAACCCACCGAATAACAAAAACCGTTATCACTAAGGTTATATATGTAATAATTCAACATCAATCTAAGTAACCAAATTAAAACTAAAACCATGTAATATCCTGGATATGAAATAAAGAATATAACTTCAATTCTGGAAAACCACTTTCACTTTCATATAATCCAAACTTGAATATAAGTGAACCGATCTTTTAAAGCCAAGTAAACAAACGAGCCCGAACAATGAAATTGAACCTTGTAACTAATAAAAAAGGATTTGAATGGACTAAAAAGGGATATAATAAATAAATTTAATATATAAGAGGTTATGTACTTATTAATTAATAATAATAATTTGTTTATTCAGGTCATTAATAACAAATGGAGAACACAAACGGATTTAAGGTAAGGGATCCTCCCCTTTTCAATCTTAATCAAGATCGTTCTTTATGATATGTTTTATTTGTGTAATACCAAGTGATGGGGTATGTTTATACACCTTCCCTATACTTCCCTAATGTTTTATAAGTGATGAGAAACCCCTTATCTCTCTCATCAAGTCCTCTTAGGTACACCCAACACCATGCCGGTAAAATCGTAACGAATTCTACCCAAACCTTCTTCGTTCTTTCAGGTTTCCTTATATTTATTTAAAAATGGTGTTATCATATATATTTATGTGAATCTTATGAATTATTTATAGTTTTAAAAGATTCTAATACCAAGACCCTTTCATCAATTTCTTTTGGGGATATACATGTTTTTAAAAGATTCTAATACCAAGACCCTCTCAACGGTTGAGTTGGGAGCGGAGACATTGGCTTTGGTTTAAACCGAACTCCGTTATCAAGTTTTGTGTCTTGCCTCTTTTATTTCCACTGCACTTTTAACTTTGTTTTTAAATTGTTAATTATTTTTTAAAAGGGAATTCACCCCCCCTCTTGCCATCACTCTCCGACCCAACATTTGGTATCAGAGGCAAAATTTGAGTAATACCCTAACCGGTTTCAAATTCAAGATCCTTTGTGATGGCTTCAACTTCTTTCGCCCCCGAAGGCTATTCTTTAAGTCGTGCTCCATTCTTTGATGGAACCGATTATACTTATTGGAAAACCCGCATGACCACTTTTCTTGGAAGTATAGGTTATCCTATTTATAAAATTGTCATGCGTGGTTATTCTCTTTCTTCTCCCGATGAATCCAAGTGGACTCAAGACGATATTAAAAATTACGAGCTTGATGGCAAAGCCATGAATGCTCTTCATTGCGGCCTTGATCGTAATGAATTCAATCGAGTTTCCACATGCACTTCATCTCTTGAAATTTGGAAGCTTTTGGAAGTGACCCATGAGGGCACTAACAAAGTCAAAGACACTAGATTAGATATGTAACGTCAAGACTTTGAAAGTTTCACCATGCACCCACACGAATCTATTACGGAAATGTTTACACGTTTTTTTGATGTTTGCAATGGGAGAAAGTCCCTTGGTGATGATGTGTCTGCAGAAACGACGGTCAAGAAGATCCTTTGGATCTTACCAAGAACATGGGCACCGAAAGTCACGGCAATCCAAGAAGCAAAAGACATCAAGAACATGCCGATCGAAGAGATCATCGGATCCCTCATGACCTACGAGATCACCATGAGGAGGCAAGCTGAAAAGGAAGGCAAACTCATCAAAACTCCAAAGAACATCGCCTTCAAAGTTCAAAAAGAAGAAAGCTCCTCCTCCTCATCGTCTTCCTCTTCAAGCGGCAATTCAGAAATGGAGAATCTTGCCCGCAAAATGCACAAATTCATAAAGAAGCACAAGAAGAAGAAATCCCGCAAGGCTCGAAAGAAAAAACTCGACAAAAAATCCAAGCCCGAGGTAACATGTTACGAATGTGGCAAGAAAGGCCATTATAAGCCCGATTGCCCACTCCACAAGAAAAAGGCCAAGAAAAAGGAGAAGAAGAAGGCATTCAAGGCCACATGGAGTGATATCTCCACATCCTCCTCCTCCTCCTCCTCAAGTGACAACGGTAAAAAATGCCTAATGGCATTTAATGAGGTATCCTCTTCTGACTCTTCATCCTCTAGTTCTTCAAATTATTTCAATCATTTATCTTATGAGGATCTCCAACATGCTAGAGATCAATTAGAGGAAGGCTTTCACGAACTTTCTTCCAAATTTATTGCTTTAAAAAATAATTTCAAAAAACTTTCTTCCGAAAAGGAACAACTTCTCAAAGAAAAGGAGGATTTGTCCCTCAAGGTCCAAAACCTTCCCGATGTCGATTCTATGGAATCAACAATCAAGGATTTAAGGATTTCCCTAGCTAAGTTCACCGAAGGTGAAAATAACCTTTCGAAGCTCCTTGGTTCCCAATGTATATCTAGAACCACCCAAGGGCTTGGCTATTCCAAGCAAGCTTCCTCTTCCCATGCTCCAACTATTTTTGTAAGGGGGAGCTCCCAATATAAATTTTGAAACTATTGAAAAAAGATCGGGCACTTAATTTATGAGTGAAATTGCAAAAATGCCCGGTATGGAAGGCCCAAAACCATTTCCTTTAATGATGAATTTCATAGGAGAAGACCCGCTACTAGACAAGTATGGATTGAAAAATCCCTTTTAGCGAGTCTCACCGGACCAAAATTTGTCTCGGTTCTAAAATCCTCTCCCCAGTGATTTGTTGTTTTTATTTAGGGGGATTTAGGATCGTTTAAGCCTTTTTTTAGTTATATTCAAAACTTTAAATTAAAAACCTTCAATTCAAAACTTTCAATTCAAAACCTTCAATTCAAAACTTTCAATTCAAAACCTTCAATTAAAAACTTTCAATTCAAAACCTTCAATTCAAAACTTTCAATTCAAAACTTTCAATTCAAATTTCAAAAATTTCAATTGGTTTAAAATCTCTATCTTGTTTTTCAATCCTTTCCCTCAATCAAGTTTTATGCCCCGTGCTATTTTGATAATCACAAAGGGGGAGAAATTCTTGGTTGATTGGGGGAAATCTTTCTCTCATGCTTTTCTTTACTTTTCAATTTATCCTTTAAAGCATGCCTTTCATTTCAGTCTTTTACATTGCTTGTTTTGGTGATTGTGATCATCAAAATAGGGGGAGATTGTTGTACCTCTCGTACCCCTCGTGGTTTAATTTTTATGATCACAATCACTCTCTTATTTATCTAATCTTGTTTTAAGTGTTTTTGGATGATAGGCATGATTTCAGGTTGCCAAGGAATTTGGCCAAGAAAGCCAGAAGGCAAAAGTGGACTGATTTCAGTCCATCGGCCAACCGGTGGATGACCACCAGCCAGCCGGTGGAATCTTGACAGAAGGCATCCCCTCTGTCCAGACCACCGGCCAACCGGTGTCCCATCACCGGCCAGCCGGTGGAACCCAGACAGAAGGGACACCTACTGTCTCACCACCGGCCAACCGGTGGCCTCCTCACCGGCCAGCCGGTGGTGCCTGGGTAGAATGCCTCTCCTTTTTCCAAGCACCGACCAACCAGTGGCACTGTACCGGTCAGCCAGTGGAGCCAGTCAAACTAGCCGTTGGGCTTTGACCAGCCTGCTCCCAACGGCTCCAAAGACTTTTCCAACGGCTCCGAAGACCCAGAACGGCCACATGAGGGTTCCCCCTCTATAAATAAAGGACTAGGAAGCCCTGGAACATAATTGGAATAATAACAAAGCCAACGGAAGCCAACAGACACATTTTTCATCATTTGGCAAACCTCCGGCGGATTCCTTCAAGGAACCTCAATTGTTCCAACCCATTTCCACATCCAAGGAGCATCACCATAGAAGATTGGGAGCGCTCTTCATCAACTCCAATCAATCCATTGTCACCCAAGACTTCTCCACATTACGGTTCTTCATTATTTATCTTTTTGAGTATCAATTTGGGTTTGTGCCTACAAACCCCTCTTTCTCTCATCTTCCTTTTTTTTGGGTTTTCACACCACCTTCAAGGTGTGAAGAGGTTAGTCAAGCCTTCCCTTTAAAAGGATTGAGTCATAGGTGAGCTATCCTTCACCTGTAAGAAGGCTAGTGGGTTCTTGATCAACTATTAAAAGCAAGCTGTAATAGGTTCTAGACTACCTTAAAGTCTAGTGGGTTTCTTGCTAAAACCATTAAAAAGCAAGCTGTAGTAAATCTCTCAACGGTTGAGTTGGGAGCGGAGACGTAGGCTTTGGTTTAAGCCGAACTCCGTTATCAAGTTTTGTGTCTTGCCTCTTTTATTTCCGCTGCACTTTTAACTTTGTTTTTAAATTGTTAATTATTTTTTAAAAGGCAATTCACCCCCCCTCTTACCATCACTCTCCGACCCAACACCAATGACCAAGATGACACCAAAGGGAGTAAATTTCGTCTGGACACAGGAATGTGTAGACTATTTCAAGGAGTTGAAAAAGAGGCTTATCCCTACGCCGGTACTCACACTCCCTTCAAGTGGAGAACCCTTTTTGGTGTATAGTGATGCTTCTAAGAAAGGATTAGGATGTGTGCTAATGAAAAATGATAAAGTGATATCCTATGCCTCAAGGAAGCTGAAATCCATGAGTAAAAATACCCCATGTATGATCTTGAGTTGGCGGCTGTGATCTTTGCGTTGAAAATATGGTGGCATTATCTCTATGGGAAAAATGTGAGATATATACTGACCAAAAGAGTCTCAAATATATATTCACATAGAAATATCTTAATATGCATCAGCGAAGATGGATAGAGCTCATCAAGGATTATGACCGCTCAATCCACTACCATCCTGGTAAGGAAAATAAGGTGGCAGATGCTCTAAGTTGAAAAGATCCTACATCTTTATCAATGATGAGAATTGAAAAGGATCCGATCTTCTTAGATTTGCAAAGGACGGACATGAGAATCATTAAGGGAGGAACATAATCAATCCTTTCTCAAATGATTGCTCAACCATCCCTCTTGGAGAAAATAAAGGATTCTCAAAGAAAGGATGTGGAAATCAAGAAAAGGGTGGAAGCTGTTAAAAATAGGAAATCCTCCTATTTCAAAATTGATGAGTAAGGAGTTGTAATATTTGGGACACGATTATGTGTACCATCTGATTGAGAGATAAAGAAGGAGATACTGAATTATGCACATATCTCTACCTTCTCTATCCATCTCGGAAGTACCAAAATTTACCGTGATCTCTGAGAACACTTTTGGTTGACCGACTCACCAAGACTTCCCATTTAATCTCTATTCGGGAAGAGCTCTCTCTTGAACAACTTGAAAAGTTATATGTGAAGGAAGTGGTGAGACTGCACGGTGTTCCACTCTCAATTGTCTTTGACCGCGATCCAAGGTTCATATCTAAATTCTGGAGGAGTCTTCAATATGATTTGAGTGCTGAATTAAATTTCGGCATGACCTATCACCCCCAAACTGATGGCCAATCTGAAAGGACTATTCAGACACTTGATGATATGCTAAGATCCTGCTCTCTTGAATTCAAATGTGGTTGGGATCAACATATCCCATTGGTTTAGTTCTCATACAATAATAGCTTCCACTTGAGTATTCAGATGGCTCCATATAGAGCTCTGTATGGAAAGCAATGTAGTACTCCAATCTGTTGGGATGAAGTTAGAGAAAGAAAGCTACTTGGACCCAATCTTGTTCAAGAGATGACAAAGAAGGTTCAAGTCATCCAGAAACACATCAAAGATACTCAAAGTCAGCAAAAGATCTATACTGACAACCATCATAGGGACTTGGAGTTCGACTTTGGAGATAAAGTCTTCCTTCTAATATCTCCATGGAAGAGAGTCATGCAATTTGGGAAGAAAGGGAAGCTAAGCCCATGGTATATTGGACCCTTTGAGATCCTTGACCGCATAGGAGTCATGGCCTATAGGCTTTCACTTCCAAAAAATATGGCTCAAGTTCATGATGTTTTCCACATATCACTCTTGAGGAAGTACATACCTGATCCCTCACATGTACTAAACTCAGAGGTGGTGCAGCTGGAAGATGATCTCTCCTATGAGGAGCAGCCAGTAAAGATTCTGGATCAGAGAGATAAGGTTCTACGCAACAAGACAACCCATATTGTCAAAGTGTTGTGGAGGAACCATAAGTTTGAGGAAGCAACATGGGAACTGGAGGAAGCAATGAAGTAAAAGTACCCACATCTGTTTTTAGCCTAAAATGTAAAATGAAATTTCGAGGGAGAAATTTCTTAAGGGGGAAAAATGTAATGACCCAATGTTTTTAATGGAAATTCCCTTCTTATAAATATTCCATAAAATCAGATAATAATGAACTAATAAGTGATAAGTGACCTTTAAACATAAGTTTGAAACTTCTGTGTTTGGAATTTTGAAAATCTAACATACACGGTTGTGTTCAAGATGTTTTTTGGAGTCTAATAAAACAAAAATAATTTTTGGTGAATAGTAACCTACCCTGTTGAATAATAACATAACCTTATGAATAGTGATATAAACTAATGAATAGTAACCTCATCTATGATAGTATAAAAATAATATTCAAGTTTGAAGTACAATATACCAATGTTTTAGAATGAGTTAATGTATGTTTGTAAATCTGGTTTTTGATAATAAATTAGGATTTTAATTAAATATTAAAATAATAATATTTAGAAAATTGTTTTTGAAAAATAGACTTCATTTTTGGATTCTACACGTTGAAAAATGGTTAGGGTGAATTTTTGAGATTTTTCTGAAATACTTGAATTTTTGATGAATAGTAAAATACAGTAATTTACCGTATATATACATTATAAGCTAAATAAACTATTCCTAGAATTGTGGATGATGTCACAACCCATGGTTCGAATTCACATGACCCATTTACTATTCTTGGTCATGGAATACTTACTATTCTTTTTCTTGTGAAGAAATAATAAATTAAGGATTATAATATCATTAAATCCCTCCTCTCCTCCACTATAAAAACCCCCTTCACTCCCTCTTCTCTCCACTCCTCTCAAGCTCCAAGACTTATCTAAATTCTACCCAAATCTCTCCACAAGGTCTTCCCCCACGTCCAAAATCTCCCAGCCTCCTCAAAATACCAAAACCTCTCCCCTTAAGAGGTTCTCAAAGGAGGAAGTCTCAAGAGGTAAATTCGTCTTCCCAAATCTCTTCTTTTCTTTTATGTTCTCTTCTTTTTAATTTATTTCCTCACCTTCCTTCACCATAATAGTATGATAAATCCAGTATAATACATTTACTGGAATTTCTTCATGATAGTGGTATATTTCATTATATTCTCTCCTTTCCCCACCCTTTTATTTGAAAGAAATGAAAGCACCGTTTGAGACGTGCTAATTTAGCACATTCAAGGACAACCGTTTATCAATTTCTATTATTATCTTTAATTCTGGTCATGAAACCATTTTTGTTATGGTTGAACCCGATTATTATATATTTAATATATCCTATTTTTGGTTCTGTAATCCTTTGGTACAAATGAAATTAAGTTATAAATCAAAACACATTCTTTGTAATCAAACCCACCGAATAAAAAAACGGTTATCACTAAGGTTATATATGTAATAATTCAACATCACTCTAATTAACCTAATTAAAAATAAAACCATGTAATCTACTGGATATGAACTAAGGAATATAACTTCAATTCTGGACAACTATTTTCATCATGCATATAATCCAAACTTGAATATAAGTGAACTGATCTTTTAAATCCAAGTAAACAAACGAGCCCGAACAATGAAATTGAACCTTGTAACTAATCAAAAAGGCTGTGAATCAACTAAAAAGGGTTATAATAAATAAATTGAATATATAAGATTTTATGGACTTATTAATTAATAAGACTAATTTGTTTATTCAGGTCATTAATAACAGGTGGAGAACACCAATGGATTTAAGGCAAGGGATCCTCCCCTTTTCACTCTTAATCAAGATCGTTCTCTATTCTATGTTTTTTTTGTGTAATACCAAGTGATGTGGTATGTTTATACACCTTACCCATACTGCCCTAATGTTTTATAAGTTATGATAAACCCCTTATCTCTCTCATCAAGTCCTCTTAGGTACACCCGACACCATGCCGGTAAAATCGTAATGAATTCTACCCAAAACTTCTTCGTTCTTTCAGGTTGCCTTATCTTTATTTCAAAATGGTGTTATCATATCTATTTATGTGAATCTTATGAATTATGGATAGTTTTAAGAGATTATAATATAATGACCCTTTCATCACTTTCTTTTGGGGATATACATGTTTTTGAAAGATTCCCTCTTTAGAACCTTCCGATAAGCAAACCTGTTTTAAGGGGACTTGCCTAATTTTTACCCAAATTTAAAGTTCACTATATCCTCTGTTTTAAGAAACCATTGTATTTAAAAAATAAGTATTTTTATTATGAAAACCTTCTTGGTTCAATTATGGTTTTATATAAAATAATGTCCTCTTTTCTATTTGAAAAGCTCTAGAGTGTTTTTCTTAAAACCGCACAAAAATGTTTTAATGCTAATGTTTCTAAAATACACTTCTAATATGTTGTCCCTTTAATTTGACACCACTTACCATGTTGGATGACTATTTTAACCTATGAATTTACATGTATGTTCTAATACTTTCTTTTCATGGACACTGTCATGATACACCCATTGGATATGTTTTATGTCATGACTGTGGTACCCAATTCTTTCCATGGGTACCCTTATGTTTGTGTATGGTTGATTATGTATGATTGTATATGTGGTAAGAATAATTATGTTTCATGAGTATTCATGAAAATGTTGATATGGGTTCACCTAGATAGTGCTCCAATGCATTGGGTAAGGATAAGTCTCATGAGATGTGATGTGAAACGGGATTGGCGGTTAGCCTTGACCCATACTAAAATGGGAAATGGGATTTGCGGTTAGCCTTGACCCGTAATAAAGATATGATTTATGATTTTTCCACATTTATATGATTCCATGCTTATATTATCCCATGCTTATATTAAATGATTTCATTAGTTTCATGCTTTGGATATTACTATGTCATGCCTCTTAACTCATGTGCTTGAGATGTATCCTTATGTTTATTCCCTTACTGGGCATTTTTAGCTCATCCCTTTGTTCATGTGTTCCCAGGGTACCCTATGCAGATGTAAGGGCTCAAATGAAGTTAGGATCTCATTATGAATATTAAATAAAGATATGTTTTTTAGCCCCATGTTTTATGTTATATGTACCTAGTCTTCCAAGACACTAGACTTAACGATCCTTGGCTTGTACTCTGATGATTAATTATGCTTACAATCATGAAATGTTTTATGTAAAAGGCATGGGTAGCTATATTGAGTGCTTGTCTCCAACCTTTGGGTATGGGGAATTCCCTTCAGGTATATGATGGAATAGGTCGGGTGCCTTGTTTGAGGGTAACCTAGGTCAGTTTGTTTCAATTACCCAGAATTTCATTAATTTATATTATGATTTATAAAGTGTTTTTTCTAATATTATATCATGAAAATAATTTTTTTTAAAACTTTAAAATTTATCATAAACAAATGTTTTATGGAATTTAGATATATTTATCAAAAAATACAACTATTCTAATGATCACTTTATTATTCCCATATAATGAACAAAAATAGTGACAAATTTTCTTATTTACCAATGGTCATAATTCCAAATTGCCATATTTACCTATGGTATTAATGAAAAATGGCCATATTTTCCTATAAATACACCAAAATTATCATACTTCATCATTCATTTCAATTCTATCAAGGTTAAATATAATTTCTAAAATGAATATTATATTACTAGCTTTCCATTTCTCTGTTATTTCATTGTCTATGGGTGTGATAATTATAGGGGATTTAAGTGATCTAAATTTTTATATTATACTATATTTATCTTCTATTTTTTCCCATTGTAATATTTGGTATTTTATTTGGTATTATTTTAGATTGAATTAAAAATTATTAAATAGTGAAATAATATTTTTTTGGTTTCTAGTTTGTGTTTTCTATTATACTATATCAGTCACTACATCACTTACAAAGGTTGTGACACATTCACTGATAATGTATATCATTGTATTAATGATTATATTTCTTTTTTTTATACTTTATGGATAGAATGTTCTTAATGTAGAAATTCATGCCTATAGAGTACCTTTTAATGATTTTATTATCATTTAGTGTTTTTATCCCTTTACTTTTACTAATTATAGCAGTCAATATTAACACATTATGATTAATGAAATGTATTAGTCTTTTGATTATAATAGTGGGTGAAATAGTCTTTCTGTTTTAATAGTGGGTATTTTATTTTCTATGACATTTTAGTAAATGTATTATTCTCAGTTAAGGAAACAATTCATTATTTATTTTTTATTATGAAACATGTTACGTAACCTTTTAAATGTAAAAATTTAAGTAATGAAACATATATATTGAATAAGATAAAAAAAATTTATAAATTAAATAAACTATAATGAAAATAAAAAATTCATAATAAATTATCATTTATATTTATTCTCATATAAAATGTCATATGATAGTTCCTCCAATGGTTTTATGTTATAATTTTATAATAATGAAAACATACATCATAATTTGACAAATATTAAATTACAACAACTTAATTACGAAGATGATGTGAAAATAAAACTATTAATAAAATCAATGTAGTTATCATATAAAAGTATATATTTCAAATGATTCGTGAATATAATAAAATATATATAAGAATATATTTAAAAAGTATAGAATAAATAAGTAACACGTCACTTTTTATAATAGAGGATGATGCACCCTTGTCGCATTTCAGTCATGGGTTCCAGCCCTATGGCTATACTGAATATGATGGGTTTTCACTCATCCTGTGATCCACGCATTTTCTAAAACCATTTTAATAAATAAATATAAATTTTACTTGAAAAATATGTAAATTAATAACCTCGGTGACCCATATTTGTATAAATATTTGGTTTATTAATAGAAAGAAATTCTTTTAGAATTTAAATTTATACTTCTAAAAAAATGTTCATCAGAAATACGAGATGTTACATTGAATATCTAATCATCCCTACTTTTCTAGAACAGATAATAAATAGTTGCGTTATTGTTTCCATAAATATTTATAATCTTTTTCAAATATTTCTTGATTTCCTTTAATAGTTTTGTATCTTCTTATATCTCATCATCCATGATTTATTTTTCAAGTTATTTTTTAAATTTTCAACTGCTCAAGTTCTTATATACTTGGTTTTCCCATCTTTTTGAAATAGTTTTCTCTTTTCCTTTAAAGACACCTTCTATTTTTATTTTTTGTTTTTCTAATTTTTCCTTGTTACTATATTCTATGAACATTGAGTGTTTTAATGGTCTTTCTAACCATATAAAAAATACTCAATATGAATTTTATCTTCAGATTTACTATATAGAAATATTTTTGTTGCACTTCCTTATTTTTTTACCTTCCCACTCGAAGAACCTAATATTTTTTATCATTTATCCTTACTAGACATAAATCCTTTTTTCTTAAGGATATTATTTTCTAGGATTCATTTTATTTTATAGCTTCATTCCTTCATTACCTTAATAACTATAAATTATTTCGTATAATTATTAGTAATGAAAACTAGATACCACATTGATATTTTTTTGTCATTTCAATTGAAAGAGTCAAGATAGAGTGTTAGTGTGTAGCAACCGTGGTTTCAGATAATTAATCATTTTTAATGAATTTTTAGTACATAAAGTTTTTGAGTTAAGTTTTAGGAGTTTACAAGGAGTTGTAGAATTGTTTTGGGGATTTTATATAGGTGCAATATTTGAGCACGATTAGTATAAACCGTGAAATAACTTCCAAGAAACTGTAAAACTAAAATAGTGGGAACTAGGTAGGAAAACAATTTGAAAAGACCATGCAACCACCAATGAGAAATAGTTTGATGTTAAATAAAGAGGTTTAATGCGGTTGGTGCATAGTTTTTCTAACCGTGCGAGCCAAAAATTCCAGGGGTGTTTTGAGGTATTGGCTAATGCATAGTTAGCACACAATTTTCCTAATCGTGTTCCATAAATATTTCATTTTAAAAACAGGATATGGATTTTGTGGATCTATCTAACTTTACCCCCTTAATGGCTAGTTTTCCCACTATATCTAACCCTAACACGAATTCCACCCATTCCAAATGTCGTAGAGACCTTTCATCCTGATCTGGGAGAGATCTTTTGGTGAGTCTAAGTGCATTGGGGTGACACATTCCTTCCTAAGTGATTCTTCTTAGCGGTTCTCCTTAGATTTATTCTTTTTTTCTTCTCTTAGATGGATTGATCTAATCATTTCAGTATATATTCATGTTGTTTGATGCTAATAATGATGATATATGGTTGTTTTGTGTAAAGGGAACATGATCTAAGGAAATTTCTTCGAGTTTCAAGAAGTTTTTTTTGAATTTTAGTATCATTATTGTTTTTCTAAAAACTTTGAGAGGTTGGTGACTTCACTCTTGACTCATCTTGATAAGAACTTAAAGTATTGGTTTAAAATTTATTGAATTTCATAGTTTCAATTTTGAAATTGATGTGAAATGTTTGATAGAAACCCTCTTTAGTGATTGTTTGTGAAATTGTAAAAATGCTTTGTTTTGTGAAAAATGAAACTGGTCTTATAATTTTAAAATTATTATTTTACAATTTTTATTTGGTTTTTATGCATGAAAAATTTGTTGGAAAATTTTTTCAATAAAATTATTGTTTATATTAAAATGGTTTTTCATAATTGGTTTGGTATGGAATTGGGTGTAAATAGTTGGTGTGTGTTCATTTACATTGACATAAACCTGTGTAAGGGGAATGTTTCATTGATGCACTTGGTACATGGTTACCTTTTAATGACTTGGTAGATCAACGAGAGACCACTCATGAGTATGGAACTGTCACCTGGGTATGCATGTGTGGATGTGTGGAATGAAATGGGGTATTCCAAATGGATTTGAGAAATAGTTTTAAATAATTGTTTGGTTTCTTTCCATGGAAAATTGTGTTTCTTATAAATGGTTTTAAATTTGTTAAAAACCACTTTACTTTTTTTTAAATGTTTTATATAAATGTGATAACTTGTTCTATCCTAGTTTCATGAGTTGAGAAGTCGTTATAAAAAAACTATTGGGTTTTATACTAACCCCTTCTTAGGAACATTTGTGCATTTATATATTTAATATATCAAGACACAGGTAAAGGAAAGGAATACCAAATATTTAGTGATGCATCTTGATACCTTTTCTAGGGATTATTGAGTTGGATATTGAAGCTTGTTCAAAGTTTTTTCTTGATGACTTTGTTGTCTTTGAGTTGTTGGTTTTGGTTTCCTCTTTGTAATCTGATATGGTTCATGGTTTTAGTTTGGTTTTTATGTTAGTTTGTTATACTTTGATTTATATTTCATTATACTCATGCATCATATAGTGGTTGTTTGTTATGATTATCTTGGTTTGGTTGTTTTCTTTTTAACAGGAAAATCATCCCCCAATTTTTTATGAATCCATTGACATTTATTTTCGGCCTTTGGTGTCTTGGTGATGTCACCTAAGGCCAAGTAGTTCCCTCATCACTTCTTAAGCAAATGAGGAGGAGTGGGATGTTACAAATGGTATTAGTCTTGGTAGGTCTATCTTTCATTTTGGGGAAAATTTTATTGGTTTGTTTAGGTATTGGAGTTGGAAAATAATTTTGGTTTAGTCCTTGAGTTGGATGGGTATCAAATAGATAGTATCATTTTAAATTGAAATGTAGATCATAAAGTGGTGTATCTAGCCTATTTATACAAAACTTTATGTTTCTAGAGAGTTTGGGTACATGAATGTTTTGAGACTCTTTTTTGAGTGGTAACCTCATTTTGACGAGTTTAGTCGATAAGAATAGTGTGACATGCATTGATATAAATGAATTCCCATTAGTAGTGCATATTTTATTTTTAGTAATAATTTATGATTTAGTGAAAAAGTGCTGATTTTTTAAAAATAGTTAAAATGGTTGGATTTTCAAAAGTATGGTGTAATTTTCAAAAAATGTTTGAAAGAGGAAATTATTGAATTTTGTAAAGCCTTATTGTGTCATGTGTTATATGGTAATTTTGAAATTGATAAACCTTCAGTTTTTAGAGAGTGAGACTTAATGAAATTTTATTTTGTGTTATAGATAATGGAACTGATTAGGTGTATAAGAAACCAAATAGAAGAGGTTGCTGGGAATGGTGTTTCACCTAAACCATAGGTGAACTGATATCTAGTTTAGATTGTTGTATAGTATTTTTAGGTTGTGGATAGAGGTAGAATAAGGGATGATCCAAGGAAAGTGTATCATTTCATTCAGTTCCAAATGAAGAATCCACCCATCTTTCGAGATGATTCATAACCATAAAATGTATAGTTGTGGATGAATAGGATGAATGGAATATTTAATTTATTTGGAACACCAACTGAGCTAAAAGTAAAGTTGGAAACATACATACTAGAGGATTTAGCATGCCAATGGTGGGATTTAGCAGTTCAGGCTAAATCAGACTAAGTCATTACCTAAGAGGATTTTGAATATTTTTTAATAAATAATTCTGTCCTTACACATTTAGGATTTCAAGAAAAATAGAGTATTTCATCTTAAAGTAATATAATATCTCAATTATAGAGTGTACGACTAAATTTATGAATTTAGTCCCTTTTACACATTAAGTTTCTACAAGTGAATCCCTGAAGGAATGCATTTTTGAATATGTTTGAGGCAAAAAATTCACAAAAAATTACTATTCTTTTTATAATAGGTTATATAAATATGGTAAATAGGAAGACGATGGAAGAAAGTGACATCTCAGGAACTATGGGTGGAGGAAGCATATTGATACCTATGTGAAATGGTGGGAACTCTAATGATGGGAATAAGCTGAAGAGGGACACCTATTACTAAGGTAGTGGTATGAATTAGAACCAGATAGATGGATTAGTAAATCTTCCTCCTAAACCAAAGAGTAACTTTGGATTCTTTTAGTGTGATTCTTTTGATCACATGAAGTGAGATTATAAAACACCACCTGGATTTTGTCACAATTGACACAAGATGGTACATATTTAGTGCTATTGCCACAACACACCAAGGTTGGGTGCTATAGACGCATATAATGTTTCACAAAAATCGCATGCTTTGATAAGATCAGTACCACATAATAATTCTCATCAGAATAGCCAAGGAAACCATGGTGATTCTAGGAATACCATTACTCCTCAACCAGCGTAATCCAAATAGGGGAATAAAGACAAATTACAGTGAGTAAAAAGTTGTATGGAGATAAGCAAATGACTATAGATGATCAATATGGACCTTCAATAATTATATTTACAATTATTTTTAATTATAACCTTATGAAAGTTTTTTTTGATATAGGTTCATACTATTCATTTATTTCTTCTCATTCTGTTGATCTTCTATTTTTTCATTTTGAGATTATGCCTACTATTTTGAATCTTCAAACTCCTCTTGAACATAGAGAATGCTAAGACTTTATGTATAAATAATGTTCTACATATATTAATAGAGATTAATTGAGTTGGTATATATTTGTGCTTGATATGGTTGTCTATGAAATAATCCTAGGTATGGATTAGTTGACGATGTTCAAATGCCACATCAACTTTTAAACCCAAAGGGTTAGTTTTACAACTAATGATGGAGTATATCATCTCTTTAGAGAAGCAATGAATGAAAAGGCAGGTGAAACAGTATTTTTGTTACTAATGGTTGTAACTAGATCAATCTTTCTGGTAAAATTTAATTTATCATTAGTGGATGAGATCAAGAATAATATTATTCCAACAATCTTTGATTAGTTTCTTGATATTTTTATCAATAATTTTTTAGTGTTTCCATCCAAAAGAGAATTAGAGTTTATGATTAATCTCTTACTAGTGACCAATACTATCTCAATTACTTATTATCATATAGAACCAAAAAAATTAAGTGAATTGAAAGTATAGTTGGAAGATTTGGAAACAAAAAGGGTTTATTCGGACTAATATGTCTATGAGTGGAGCCCTAATTTTGTTTGTGAAAAATGTGGATGTAAATATTTTTATTTGTATAGATTATTATAAGCTTAAAAAAGTTATGATAAAAAATTGGTACCCTATTCTAGGAATTGATGATCTATTTGATCAATTTAGGGGAGCTCAGTGGTTTTATAAAATTTACTTGCATTCAATATATCACCAACTATGGGTTCAGAAGGAGGATATTATAAAGATAGATTTCAAGAGTAGATATTGAAATTACAAGTATATGGTTATGAATTTAAATCTTACAAATGAATTGGATATCTTTATGGAATTGATGAATAAGATATTTTAAAGGTATCTAGATTATTTTGTGGTGGTGTTTATGGATTACATATTGGGGTATTCAAGGAAAAAGGTTTAGCATGAGCAACACTTGGTGATAAGGTTGGGTATCTTTAGAGACCATAATTTGTATTATAAAATTTCAAAGTGTGTTTTTTGGATACAATAGGTATGTTTCCTTGTCCATATTATCTTTGAAAAAGGTGTATCTATGGATTCATAAAAGATAGAGGTTGTGATATCTTGGAAACCGCCAAAGAATGTCGTTGAGATATGCACTTTACTTGGATTTTATAGTTATTACTGATGCTTTGTTCATGAATTTTCACAACTAGCTTCACAAATGACATATTTTAAAAAGAAATATGTTCCATTACAATGTATTGATTAATTTCATAACTCTTTTAAAGAGATCAATGTTCACTTTATATCAACAGCAATCTTTATATTTTTAGAATCAGGATAGGGTTATGTGGTGTATTATGATGCTTTAGGATCTGGGTTGGGGTGCGTTATCATACAAGGAGATCATGTTGTTTCTTATGAATCATTAAATTTATGGTTTCATGATAAGAACTACCCAAATCATGTTTTAAAATTAGCTATTCTTCTTCGCTATTTAAATAATTGGCATCATTACCTATTTGGTTAGGAATTTATGGTGTTCACGTATCATAAGAGATTGAATTTTTTTATCACAAATATATTGTAATATAACAAAAATTATATGTATGGAGTATCTTCAAATGTTTGACTTTGATTCAATGTATACAAGGGGTAAAAGAAATTCGATGGAAGATTCATTAAAGAGAAAGTAATATAGTCAGTTGGTGAAAGTGGATTTAGATAAAAGGAACCTGATGTTAGTGATATCCGACATTCACTTGGATTGTGAAGACTGAGGTAGTGTTGTTATTTTATTCCCAATTTATTTTGTTTCTAATTTGGTTGAAAAGTTTAAAGAGGCACAAACATCTGATAATAAATGTGTTTCTATGAGGTAAAAAGTCAATTGTGTGTGACCATTAATTGAACAATTTGGAAACATGATGGCATATGGGTGATAGTGGATCATCTCACAAATTCATACCATTTAATTCACATTTTTTAATATCATATGGTGGGGGAATTTTCGAAAATATATATCCTATATGCGGTAAAGAGGCATGATGGACCATTTTTGATAGCATTAGACTGAAATTCGAGGTTTATGCTTGGTTTTTTGGAAATCCTTAAAAAAATACCTTGGGAATAAGTTGAATTTTTTTAATGTATCATCCTTATACAGATGGAAAATTTGAATAGATGATAAAAACATTAGAAGACTTGCTTAAGGCTCATGTAATGGATTTTTGTGGCTCATGGGAGGATCATATGCCATTAGGGGAGTTCTCTTATAACAACAGTTATCATGATTCAATATATATAGATCCTTTGGAAGAATTGTATGGGAATCCTTTTCATTCTACAATTTTTTGTGTGGAAATAGGTGAGACTTCACTGGTTGGACCAAACTTTGTTCAAGTGACGAAAAAGAATATTTATTTAATCAGAAAGATAATAGAGATGGCTCAGAGTCATCAAAAATCATATGTAGATCATTATCGATGACCGTTGTTGTTCTAGGAGAGTGATCATGTGTTATTGAGAATCTCTATAAGGATTGTTCAATATTGTTTTGGGAAGTAGGTAAAGTTATCTCTTTGATACAAAGGCCCCTTTGAGTCTCTTGAATGAGTTGGTGAGGTGGAATTTAGGTTGGGTTTTCCATAAAAGCCCAATTCAGTGCATAATGTGTTTCATGTATCTCAATTGAATAAGTATCAACCTAACCATGACCATGTGATTTGATGGGATCACATCGACCTAGATCCAGATGCTATCTTAATTCATGTGAATGTATAGATTATGGATAGGTAAGATAAAGTATTTCATGGGGAGATCATGAGTATATTGTAGGTTTTATGGAAACTTGGCCAGATTCATGAAGAAACATGAGAATGTGAGAAGGAAATGGTCAAATAAAAGACCAAAATCTTTTAGAAAATTGGGGGTTTTTAACTTTTTTGGTATGTAAAGACTAACTGTGGGGAGAATGTAGCACCCCCAGTTTTAGGTAATTATCCATTTATTTATTTATTTTGTGTTTATAATGTGATTGGGTTAAGTTTTAGGAGTTTTAGAGGATTTTTGGAAATATTTCGCGGATTTTGTGGCAGTTCTTGGTCTAATAATAGTTATTATAAACCATGAAATACATTCTAGGAAACTGTGCAACTAAAATAGTGGGAATTAGGTAGGTGCATGGTTTTTCCAAACCATGCGACGGTCCGAGAGAAACCATGTGATGTTGGATATAGGTTTTAGCATTGTTGGCATGCTATTTTTATAACCATGCAAGCCAACCATGTTATGGGTGTTTACAGGTAGTGGCTAACACACAATTAGTTTATAGTTTTCCTAACCATGTGCCCTAACCTTGTAATGTTAAAAATGAGATCCTGATTTTGTGGATCTAACTCGGTTTACCCCCTTAAGGACTCATTTCATTCTAATTCAACACTAACATGAATTCCAAACCTTATAAAGTATGGATAGACCTCTCCCCTTGATCTAAGAGTGATCTGTTGGTGAATCTAAGTGCATTGGAGGCCCAGTTTCCTTGGTAAGTGATCGTACTTGGTGTTTTTTCTTAGATTTACTCTTTTACATTCTCTGGGATTCATGAATATAATCCATTGAGGATATATTCATGTTATGTGATGATAGTTATTATGATACATGTTTTTTTTGTAAAGGTAACATGATATTAGGATGCTTATTGGAGTTTTTGTCCAAGTTTTTTATGTTCTGTACCATTATTCATTTTCACTAAACTTTGAGAGGTAGCTGGATTTACTATAGACTCTTCTTTATTAGAACTTGACAGAATGGTTTTAAATTGATTGAATTGATTTGTTTTAATTTCTAAATTTATGTGCAATGTTTGATGAAAACCCTCTTCAGTGATGGTTTGTGAAATATTAGAAATGGGTTGTTTTTTGGAAAGTAAAATTAGTTTCATAATTTTAAAATGAGGATTTTAAAATTGTGATTTGGTTTTGATATGTGGAAAATTGTTTGGAAAATGTTTTCAATAAAAGGGTTGTTTTTATATAAATGGTTTGGAATGGTATTTGGAATAAACAATTTGTGTGTATTCATTTTCATTTATGTAACCCTGTGGAAGGAGCATGTTCCATTAAGGCACTTGGTATAAAGTTACCTTGTGATGATGTGGTAGATTGAAAAGATACTTCTCATGAGTATGGAACTATCACCTGGTAATTCATCTGTATATGTGTGGAATGGAATGGGTTATGAAAAAAATGTATTTGAGAGATGTTTTAAAGAATTATTTGGTTTCTTACCATGGAAAAATGTGTTTCTCAGAAATGGTTTTGTATTTTTTATAAATAGATTTAATTTTTTTAAACTTTTTTTATAAATGTGATAACATTTTATATCATAGTGTCTTGAGTTGGGAAGTCATTGGGGAAACCCTAATGAGTTTTATACTAACCCATGTATTGGGAACTTTTGTGAATTTGCAAATTCAATATATTGAGACACATGTAAAGGAAAGGTATCCTGGTTATTTAGTGATGCATCATGATACCCTAGACATGTATTATTTAGTTGGATCTTAGAGCTTATTGGAAGTTAATAATGGATGTCTTGGTTGTGTTTGAGTTTTGTTTTTGGCATTTAATTTTTACTCTAATATGGTTCATTGTAGTAGTTTGTTTTTGATGTTGGTTGGTTATACATTGAACTGTATTTCATTGTACTCATGAATCATATAGTGGGTTTTCTTCTTATGATTATCTTGATTTGGTTGTTTTCATTTTAAATGGAAAATAAACCCCCAATAGTTTATATGTTCCTTGAAAGTTATTACTAGCCTTTGGTGACTTGGGGATGTAACATAAGTCCTATTTTCTCCCCCATCACTACTCAAGCCAATGAGAAGGGTCAGGATGTTATATAGTGTATCTGGAATTACATTATTTTTCCTTTGATATTTTTTATTTTCAAGTTATAGTGTTGTGGTTCATTCCTCCATCACACTAATCATGCATGGGTAAACATTTTAGAGTAAATATACACCATAAAATACACTATAACACATCCTTTTGAAAATATTTCATATAATTTACAAAGGTAACACCATAAAAGAACTTCAACCACTCACTTATACAATTTTTATATCCTATGAAATATAAGTCTTTAAAACATAGGGTGAGTGATAAAAACTATCTTTAAGAGATTTTAAAATATAAAGAATCTATTTTTCATTTTTTCCATATAAAAAGTAACATGATATTCAATTAAAAATATCACATCTTATAAAGAAGTCATGGGTTATTCTATAAATGAATAATTTAGATAAAGAAATTTCTTTACTTTGATTCCTTGAAGATTCCATTTAATTCCTTTATAAAACCATATATATTTCTTTTAAAATATCATAATAAATCATAAATAATTCTTGAAGACACTTTGGATCATAATATAAAGTCGAAACTTACTACTGAAACATAAAAAATGGTGGAAATAGTCCCATAATTGATTAAGTTTAATCCATAAAGAATTCCATAAAATATCATGAGATATAAAAGTTACCTAATGCATTTGAGGGATCTTTAATTCTGGGCCCACCCATCACTTAGTTGGATAAAGTCCTGTCACGAACCAAACCAGGTCACCATTCGACCCAGCACCTGACCCGGTTCATGGCATGGCCCAAAGGGAATTACCAATCCCCATGGGATAAAAACTAGTGCTTGGGTATCGATAACTTGCTTTAGGAATTATTTTACCCAATTTCATACACACAAACATCCAACAAGATAAATAAACCAAAAATAAAAATGTACAACCAATTAGGGTATAATTGTTTTCCTTGATTTAATGTTTACAATTTTAACCAAAAAACAGGGCGTGAAAAAGGAAATGAAAACACAAAATATTCCGAAATCCTCTATGCAACATGAGGGGAATCAACCTCAAACCACCACCAGAAACTCGTGACAAGAATAACACTAGCAACCTGAACCACTAAAATGATGCACCTTGCCTTTCCCTGTAAACAAACAAGGTCAACATACACTTAAAGGTGTATATAGAGTGTGATCTAAAGCCCAGTAGGATTCCACCCAAAAAAAACATTCCATGATAAAAAATTAGATGATAATTTAACATTCACATTGAAAAAAGGATTTTAAAACATTTCTAAGAAATAATATTATGGGAAAACCATTCTCAAAGGGAACACTTCCAAGGAAAGAAAACATTTCACAATAACTTGGTTAAAAATGAATTTCATAAACATACTAACTAGGTCCACCATATGACTATGGTTGAAGCTACACCATATAGGAATTATGTCATAATAGAGCACCATGGGTAAATCTCTAGGGCTAATCTAGCTCGAGTGGAACACTAGAACCTCGTACCTCAATGGAGGGTGGTATAAAAACCACAATCACATCTTTATCATAAACAAGCCACTTGCAGGGGAAAACACCATGGGCATAGTGGTCTCCGATCATCATCATATTTTTTTAGTGTTGTAAGCATTAATCCAGCTAAGTGAAACCAGGACTTCACCACTTACGAATCACTAGCGTACTAAAACTATTCATACCACCTAGATACCTGGGAATCCCTTGTGCTCAATCCCATTTCACAGGTCACATAAACCACCACTTACACATATACAAGTCAAACAATGTTACACACAAGATATTCCACCTATTTTACAACCAAAAACATCTTTTGAAACAAAACACACACAAAAAACTATTTTAAAACTTGTTTCACACTAATTGCACAATTTGGTGAACATACTGCATAATTTATTAAAAGATATCCAACATTCACAAAAGGGTTCACACTTTAAAAATACCCACTTCCATTTAGAAAACCCAATTTTTTCATTCACAAATCAAATATATTTCAAAATGGGTTTTTCATCATCTACACATTTTTATCTAACACATTCAAAGAATAAATCAAAAGGGAACATATGAAATACACATGGTACATATCCCATTTTAATTAAATATTCACTTCTCAGTAACAAATAGATTGAATCTTTTAAAAAACACATTTTTCACCTCACATATAATCCATAAAAATTGAATAAGAAACATAAAAATAATATTAAATTTCCCAAATAATGTTTAAGTATGGAACCACCTACCTCTTGAGGTGAAACTTATGGAGAATGGTACAAAACTGCAACCACACCACCACAAGTACTTGGAGTTTTGTTGAATAATCCACATCAAATCCACCCAAAGGAGGGAGACCAAGGGAGATTAGGGGAAGGAGGAGGCATGCCTAGGGATGGGGAGGCAGTAAGGGCTGAGAAAATGGATAAATTGGGGTTAAAATTAGGGAGAGAGATAAATAAAACCCCAATTTTAATGACCTAGATAGGCCGAATGGTTAGTTCGCATGGTTTTTAAAAATATGCAGTGACTGTGTGCACCTCTCTACCTAAATAGGTAGCTACCACATGGTTAATCTATATAGTCTGACTTTCCTTTCATAAGCCGTATAATAAATTATGGCAGAAACCTCCAACCTACCGCACAATTACCTGGGCCGAGGAGAACGATCTGACTTACTATGCACTGGCCATGCGATAGCTATTGCCTCAACCGATCACCCCCGTACGGTTACCTAAGCAGGGTACACAATTTATGTTAACCTTTTTACAATTGTGCTCAATACACTATCCACCCAAAAACTTATATATTTTTTGAAAATTCAAGGGGAAAATCACAAACAAGCCCTAAATTAAGAATAACCAAAGGACAGACCTCAAAAATACAAACCCGTCACACCTGGTTCCCGATAAAATAACTGAGAACCAAACATGAACCATAAAAAAGGGGTGATATAAAAAAACCAGGTTTGAAAAGTCCCATAATGGGATTAGGTCCACTCCACATCCCCTACCTTCATTCATATAATGAAAAAGTGCACTCTTTTGGAATTAAAAACATAGTAATTTCTGTTTTACAACACAAATACCAAGGAAAATTCTTTAAAAACATTAGAATCAATATCCAATTCATAAAATTGTAATTAATAAATGTTTATTCTATTAATAAAACCTCAATTTGAGGAAGATTCTAGGGGATAACCATTTTAAAATCCAAAACCATGTTTATAAAATAAGAACAACTAAGAGTATATAAAATTAAGATCTAATGATTTACTTTTCAAAACAAGGTATGGTTGTATTGACGAAATAAAAGTTTGGATAATTCATTATAATAACATAACTTAACCATAGATTTATAGTTTTTGAAAGGAAAATAAATGTTCTGCAATTTAGAACATAAAATTTTAGTATTCAAAATTAAGGTTAATTCCTCGAAATAAACACATATATTATCAAATTTTCGGAATGAATGATGTATTTTATAAATTTTTTTGCACGAAATGGTATATATATATCATTATTTGAAAACAATTTTACTAAAAATAATAATTTTGGAAATCATATAACTTCCCTCACCTTAATAAATGTAGAATTAAAATTCTTTAAAAATTCAAAATAATTTTATAAAAAAGAAATATCATGGGATAAAGTAATTTTCATATTTAAAAAATTAATTAAAAAACCATTTAAAAGCTTTAAATAATTGTTTTAAAAATAATACTATTAATTTTAAACCATAGATGTAGATAGATCCCTATTAAAAAGGTATTCAAGGCCAACTCCCCGACAACTAAAAATTGTTTGCACAATAATAGAAGGGATATCTTTAGTATTTAGGGAACATGAAAAATAAAGGGAGAGTGACAATAACCTAAGAGAAAACCCTTGGATATGGATATTTATTAACTATGTGAATCACGGTTCTCCCCTTTTTATATTAAAATGGTACAATTGAATAATATATAAACTAGTATCACTTGTGAATTCATACAGTTGTTTGTAGTTTTTTTATAACACCATAAACAAACACCTACACTAATTACATCCTTAGAACTATATATATATATAATGTTTGAATGATATGATCTACACTGACCTAATCTTCCCAATTACCTTAAAATAATAACCCACATAACTCAAATCTAGTTTTCCTCTATATAGAATTTATCAAAAATTGCATAAAGTGTGAAGAAAGTATGACTATCACATTTTTATATACATAAATACCCATCCAAATTATGCCAGTTCTATGTGATCCTAATCAACCTCACATCATGATATTCTTAAGAAGATCATTTCATATGCAAAAAAACTCACTGATCTTTAACAGGATGATGTCATCATGAGTTGCATGATACAATCATGGGTTATAGGTCAGGGTACAATGTTTAGTGCGATGAATAAAAAGGTTGTGACATGGTAGGTTTAAACATGAGATTTTTTTTCACCTCTACACTAGATAGATATTAACCTAATATGGAGTTTTATAAAATTGTTTTAACCTTATTCCAACACTACCAAACCTTATGTAACCTTCATATCCACAATATTACCTTTATGTGGATTTAGTTACACCTTTATGTTGGCTTTCAAACTCACTATATGAACCTTACATAATATCTTTTATGTTTATTTTACCTTTACATGAGTTTGGGTTACCATTATGTATCATGTTTATTGAGCCTCTTACCCTTACACAAGTTAGGGTGTACCTTTATGTGAGTGTAGATGATGCTTATGCAATGAAATTAACTTTTATAGAGTGATACTATAACCTTTATGTGTGAATGAATCCTAGCATCTACCATTATGTGAGCCAGGGCTTACCCTTACGTGATCCAGGGTTACCCTTACATAGCGACCAATGAACCTTACATAACATACCCTTATATGGGCACTTATGTTGACCCTTGTGCGAGATATGTATATATAGAACTTACCTTTACATAGGCATCAACCCACCCTTAAGTGAATTGGGTAGGACCTTTACGCAGTATATAGTATCATCCACTCACCCTTATGTAAGATTATTTTTTACCCTTAAGTAGATGTATATTCCACTTATTACCTTTATATAGAATTTATTTTTATATAAAATAATATTTTACCTCTTTAATTTTATAAATTTAATCTTATAAATTATAATTAAAATTATATAAAATATTAAAAATCTTATATTCCATTAATTTATTATTTTCCAATCACTTATATTTTAAAATTAATATATTTCATTTACTCATTACTAATATATTTTCTATATTACACAATATATTGAAATTTACAAACCCATCTTATGAAAATAAACTTTCTTTTAAATATTTTTATTTGTTATAAAAATAAAAATAAAAAATTAATGTTTTAGAAAAATATACACACTTATTTTATCATTTAAAACATTTATTTACTTGTATCATTGTATAAATATGTTATATTATCATTTTATAAGATACCTAAATATTATTTTACATTTAGATAGGTGAGGTTACTATTCTATTGGCCTTGTTACTATTCTTAATTATTATATTAGTAATAGTTATATGATGTCCCTAATTTCTATAAATACCTAATATTTCACTCATTATTAATTCAATTTTATTTTATATCAAAGTTATATATATATATTTTCATTTTAAAAATTTAAATTTCATTACTAATACTCTTCTTCATTTCCATTGTTTTGGTTGTATGTGTGATTATTCTAAGGGATCAAATAAATCCAAAATTTTCTATTATTGGAATTTTATTTTCTATTATTTTCCTTTTGAAATACTTTGAATTCTTATGGTCATATTTATTCTCTAAATGTAAAGTTTAAATTAATATAATAAATATTAGTTTGTTTTATCATGTGGTGTGTGTGAATTATATCATATTATAATTCGAAATATGATATAATTATATATTTAAAAGGTAAATTCTATTGATAAAATTGTAAGTTGTTACATTCTACCATCTTAAAGAAATTATGTCCTCATAATTTTTTTACCTATTATATAGATCATGTAAAAAAAAACAATCACTAAAATTTTATACTCAATTTTGGTGGTTATTACCTCATGATATTTGGTATTTCCGAATTCTTATTGCTATGTTACTCATTAAGAGTGAGGGTCCACTTCATGCAACAATGCCTCAAAGTATTTACAAAATATTTTATTTAGTCCAAATTTTTTTTATAATTTGAATCATATTAATGGAAATAACCATATTGTTTTTGAAAATAATTATTTATAATATATAGATTTAGAACATTACTATGAACCTGACTTTTATAAAATATCATGAAAATATTAGTTTTGAAATTTTCAAAATGTGATTTCTCTATAATATTTTCTATATTAAAAAAAATGAAAGTTAAAACTAGAAATATATAGGATGATTTAAGGAATCCCTATTATATAGCTATTTCTAAAATCAAATAGTGCATCATACTCTTTTATAAAAGTGAAGTATTTGAAAATTCCCTGGTGGTACCTACCTTGGTGAGAAAGGTGGAAGAGTTGAGAAATTGATATTTGATCATGGAAAATCCAAGATCTATAGTGATTCTGTGGTATGAAGGAGGTGTTTGATATATCATAAATCATTTTGAAGGAAATATGGATGTTGGAAAAGGTCTCAAAATTATGCGTGATTGATTTTTAATAATTAATACAAGTAAGTATTTAGGATTAAATTGGAGTGTTGTTTGAGATCTTTCTCCTTCCATCTGAAAACTACTATTTAAAAATTTGATGAAGCATACCTGAATTTAAATTACCCAAAAACATGATAAAATTATTCTTCTTAGCAAAAACAAATCAAAACCTGTTTATGATTATATAATTACCCTATTAAGGTTTATATATCCTTATAGTAAAACTCTATAAAATTTATGAAATATCCAAAAAGATCAAAGTGAATCTCCATATCCTTACCTCTAAAGTTTTCCAAAACTTAGATTTGATACCAACCGAGAAACCATAAAAAAACCTAGTATCATGAAGGTTTAGAGTTTTAAAGAGTCATGATAAACTATAACATTCACCATAACACTTTTTTTTGAAAAAAATTCATCTTCTTTACAAATCTAACACCGTAGAAGAACCTTGAATGCTCACCTTCTTATAAACATCCTTATAAATAGTGAAAAATAAATTCTAAAAACATATGGTGAGTGGAAAAATGACCAGTAAGGGGTTTCAAAATATTAGGAATCCATTTATGATTTTTTAATGAAATATAAAAATTAACAAGATATATAATTTTATATCAAAGTCCTTATAAATAAGTCATGGGTTCTTTTGCAAATGAATAATTCTGCTAAAGAAATTTCAATACTATAATTCCTTAGAAAATACATTTCATTATTTCATAAAAATATAAATATTTATTTTAAAATATCATAAGTAATCATAAATAATTCTCAAAGGAACTTTGGATCTTAACATAAAGTCCCAACTTACTACCAAGACATCATAACATGGTGGACGTAGTCCCATAATAGATTAGGTTCAATCCTAGACCCCTTCCATAATATATCATGAGATATAAATGTTACCTACTAGATTAGATAACTACATAATTCCATGAACACCCATCAATTAGTTGGAAAAATTCCTGTAGTGGGTTTGAATTCACTCCCCATCCTCTTCTTTCATTTGTATAATGACCAAGTGCACTGTTTTGAAATTAAAACCATATTAACTTGTGTTTTACGTCATAAATACCCTGAAACCTTCTTTACAACTAGGAGAATCGATATAAAATAAATAAAATAGGAATTAATAAATGTTTATTTTGATAATAAAACCTCTAAATAAGTAATAATATAAGGGATAACCATTTTAAAAATTGAAACCATGGTTATGAAATAAGTTCAAATGAGAGTTAGAAAATAATATTTAATGATTTCCTCTTCAAAAAAAGGTATGGTTTTGTTCAATCAATACATGGTTGGATAATTCATTAGAATATCATAATTTAACCGTTGAGTACTAATTTTTAAAATGAAAATAATTTTTTCAAAACTTAGAACATAAAATGATAATTTTAGAAATGATGGTTAGTTCTTTGAAATAACCACATATATTATCGAATTTTCAAAATGAAAGATGTATTTTATAATTAATTTTCATGAAATGTTATATATACATATATCTTCATTTGAAAATAATTTTAATAAAAATAATATTTTTTGGAAATTTAAAAACTTTATTACCATCATAAAGGAAGAATTAAAATAATTTAAACATTCAAAATACTTTTATAAAAATATATATCATGGGATAAAAAAAATTTGCATCTAAAAATTTAATAAATGAAACATTTTGAAACTATAAAGAATATTTTTAAAAATAACCCCTTACCTTTAAACCATAATTAGAGACTGATCCCTATAGAAATAGGTCTCAAGACCATCTCCCTAGAAATTAGAAAGAATTTTCTCAACAACAGAATGACTGTATCCTTTATTTAGGGAACTAGAAAATTGAAGGGAGAGTGAAAATTCCCTAAGATAAAACTACATGATGTTGATATTCCTCAACTAATTGGATCATGAGGAAACTCTTTTTATATGTGAATATTTACATTGAATAATATATAGACCAACATTATTTATGAGTCCATACATACATATTTAATCTATTTTTTATAACCCCATAGAAAAACAACAACAATAGTTACATCATTTGAACAATATATATATATATATATGTGTGTGTGTGTGTGTGTGTGTGTTTGTGTGTGTACACATAATGTGTGAAAGATGTGATATACCCCAGAAATAATCTTTTAAATTTACCTAAAATAATAACGTACATCACTTAAATCTAGTTTCCCTCTATCTACCATCAGTTAGATACTGTAAATTGTGAAGTTGATCTAACTATCACAATTTTATATAAATGTATACCTATCTAAATCAATCCAATTAGGTATGATTATAATCACCCTAACATCATGATATTATCAATAATATCAATTCATATACAAAATAACACTCACTAATCTTCATCAGGATGATGGAATCATGAGTTACACGATGTGATAATAGGTTACAGGTTAGGGAACAATGTTCTGTGCGAGGAAAATAAAGGTAGTGATGTGTCATGCTTAAACTTGAGAGTTCATGTTTGACTCTAATCATGTAGAGGTTACCCTTATGTGAATTTTTATATAAAATTTTTACCTTTATTCCAACACTGCCTACCCTTACATAACTTTCATATCTACAACATTACCTTATGTGGATTTAGGTATAGCTTTATTTTGGTTTTCAAACTCACTATATGACCCTTATGTAAGATCTTTTAAATTTATTTTTCCCTTATGTGATTTTGGGTTACCATTACATAGATTATGTATTGTGAATCTTACCCTTATACAAGTTAGGGTGTACCTTTATGCGAGTGTAGATGACCCTTACAAAATGACATTGACCTTTATGTAGTGATACTATGAATATTATGTGAGAGAGAATCCTATTATCTACCCTTGAATGCGCCAGGTATTACCCTTACATGATCTAGGGTTACCCTTACATAGTGGTCGATGAACCTTACACAACTTACCCTTATATGGGCGCTTATATTGACCCTTATGGGAGTTATGCATATATAGAACTTACCTTTATATGAGCATCAACCTACCCTTACGTGAACTGGGTAAGACCTTTATGAAGCACATATTATCATCCACTTACCCTTATATAAGATGCTTATTACCCTTACATATCTTCATATTCCCCTTATTACCATTACATACAATTCCTTTTTATATAGAATAAAATTTTAACTATTGAATTTTATAAATTTAATCTCATAAACTATAATTCAAATTTTATAAAATATTATAATTCTTATATTCCAATAATTTATTACTTACGAGTCACTTATATTTTGTGACTAATATATTCTATTTACTCATTGATAATATGTTTTCTATATTCCACACTACATTAAATTTTTAAAACCAATATTTTGAAAATAAACTCCCTTTTAAATATTTATATTTAATATAAAAATGAAAATAAAAAATTTACGTTTTACAAAAATACGCACACATATTTTATCATTTAATTTTTTTACTTTTTTCATGATATAGATATGTCACATTATCATTTTATAATATACCTACATATTATTTTACATTTCCATAGGTGTGGTTACTATTCTAATGCTTAGGCTACTATTACCAAAAGTCAAATTAGTAAAAATTATACGAGTTCCATAATTTCTCTAAATATCTCATATTTCATTCATTCTTAATTAAATTCTATATTCTTTTAAAGTTATATATTTATTTTTATTTTCAAAATTTATATTTAATTACAAATATTATTCTTCATTTCCACAATGTTTTTCGTAGGTGCGATTATTCTGGGGGATCTAGAAAATCCATATTTTCCTATTATTATAATATTATTTTCTATTTTTATCATATTTTAATAATTTATATTCTTATAGACATATTTATTCTCTAAATTTATTATTTAAATTAATACAATAAAAATTAGTTGGTTTTATCATTCTGTGCGTGTGAATTATATAATATTATCCTACAAAATATGACACAGTTATATATTCAAAAGGGAAATTTAATTGATAAAATTATGTATTGTTATAAATTTTGTTAATAATAAATCATTATACTATAAATGAAATAAACCATTTTATATACTTATGTCAAAGAATTCTTTAATTCAAAAAGTCCCTTAACCAATCTCTTAATACTAAGTAAACCCCACGTTGAATAATAATAATAATAGTAGTAGTATTTCCTTAACATGTGCTAAAATGATGGAAATTTAAATATCATTTTTTAAATAAACAAATAAATATTTATTTAAATGATATTAAATATGTCATTTTTCTTGGACCCTTATCCTAGGTCATCAATCCTCCTCAAATTTTTTTGAACCTTGAATAATAAATATTTATTTAAATAAATAAATATAACTATATTATTCATTCAATAAATATTTATATGATCAACATAAATTAATAATTATTATTCCAAAAAATAAGAGAAAATTATTTATTATAATATTAAATTCAAAGAGAATTTATCCAAGGTTCTGGATATACTTTGTGTGTGACTCCCTATGCCTCTTTCTCAGTGGAATTAGTCAAACTAGACTAAAGTCCAAGATTAGTGTCAGAAACACATCAAAACATACATAAAGAAATATTTTAATTTCATAATTAAAAAAACATCCTACTGACACTCACTGTGTAATATAATCCCTTTGTCTTAATATCTCATCAAGTAGGTTGCATACTTGTGTCAGAAACCTATATACTTGATATATATTTCTTTAAATTTCCTTTAATGAACTCATCAATAAAACAACATGAAAATGGAGTTAATTTTGGATGTTTCATTACAATAAATGGGATTGTGATATTCACTTCCATTAAAATAGAAGGGGAAATCCTTTCTTGACTTATTTTTAAATATAATATCACTTACGATGAACTCAACATATCCCACCTCGTTATGATAATATGTCATTATGGTTTTCATAAATACATCAAAGTACATGATTCATGATATATATTAATAATAATATCAATTTTAAGGGACAATAGACACATTCATGGGTAGGAATATCCAATGACATGTATAACATATGGAATTACTACTAGTTTGTTTATTCTGATAACCTTATATCTTGAGGATTACCAAGTTTGAACTTAATTATATCAAGTCCAAATGTCTTATGAGACCCATAAACCTGATAAAAAAACAATATATATATATACATGGTTATATATATTTCATTCTTCCATAGAATATATATTTAAGAATACCATCATAGAACATCAAGGTTCTCATTACATTAGCAAACTGCTATGACCTTTCAATGCGATAGATAGTCTAAAGATACTATACCATTAATATTGCATAGAAGATCACTCATAAAATGATAAAATATTAATAAATATTCATATCTTTTAATATATTGTAATCAAAAGTATAAATTTAGTTTGTTCTTCGTTACCAACTCCAATAGACTTCCATTTTCACCAAAGACAACAACTAATGACTTTGAGTCTGGTAGATTTCACAAGATATTAATGCTTCTACTAAGATAAAGCTTTATTCAATGGGTCCACTATACTCACTAATGTGGAAACTATAATTATTTCAAACTCAAACATTTATGAAAATATATCAATAGGGTAAACTTCCAAATTATATTATTTGTATGTTGATATGAATTTGGATCCTTGGAGAGAGCCACCACTGTAGTATTATCACAATACAATGTGATATCATCTTTACTTATAGGCATCACATCATGATCCTGTATAAAGTTGTGTATTCACATTTATTCTTTAGAAGTATTATAAGTCTTAATATACTCATAATTTGTTGTATAATTAGAGACCACTGTCTTTTTTGAGCTCTTTCCTCTCAGAAATCCTCTATTAATATAAAATATATACCCTAAATCTGATTTCAGATCACTCTGATATATTATGAAACTAACATATATACATCCCATGATTTTTAGATACCCATATCTCTCATAAACTAAGAACATATCATTATTATGCCTTAGATACTTTAGGATAGTCTTAAAAGAATTCCAATTCTAGTATCCTCTATATTCTTGATATCCAGCTACCATGCTCAAGGCATGGGAAACATCAAGCATAGAACATTACATGAAATACATCGAAGATTTGTAAGGTATTATTCCCATGCTATTTCTCTCCTATTATTTCCTAGGACACATTTACTTAAAGTTATATATATAATATAATATTGAAAAAAATCCCCTATTATCCTATCTATACAAAATTAGTTCCATACCTTGTCAATGTGTGCACCCTGAATTCATCAAAAAACCCAATTAGATATATCATGAATGATCATGATCCTTAGATGGAGGCTTCTTCAATTGAGTATTTCCTAGATAATAACTTGTTAAACAACATCTTAATTTACAGTAAGACTAGTATATCATTTCCCATTAGTAATATATCATCAAAATATACTACTAATAAAATAGCTTCACTCCCACTAAACCATTTATAGTTACATGAATCACATTAATTATTTATGAAACCAGATTACCTTATAGATTCATAAAAAATAATGTTTCATGATCAAGATTCTTGATTTAACTCATTAATTGATTTTTTCAATTTTTATAACTTATTGAATTTACTTGGTTTCAAAAACCCTTCTAGGTGTGTCATATAAACATATTACATAAGATTCCCATTAGGGAAATATATTTTGACATCCACGTTTCAAATATCATAATCATTTTAAGATACTATTAAAAGATATTTTTTGTTGGATTTTAGTATAGAAATGGATGAAAAGGTTTCTTTTTAGTCTACACCTTAACATTACTTAAACCCTTTAACAACTAGTCATGCCTTATAGTTGTTAACTTTTCCTTCCATGTATAGTTTCTTTTTGAATACCCATTTTCACCCGATATTATTTATAAATATGGGAGGATCTAATAGGACCCAAACTTGGTTTAGATACATTGAATCCATCTTATAATTCATATATTTTTACCATCTTTCGACTTCTGAGCTTCTTAATGCATCCTTATAGGATAACAATTCATAATTATAAACTAAAAACGAGTCATCATTGTTGGTGACTAGAAAACTATATCTCTACGGTTCCCTAATCTATCTAGTGATCCTATATAGTACTTATGTATCCTAAAAATCCTATTCCATGAGGGCTTATGGAACTTGTTCCTGTTAAACTCATGTATATCTTGATCATCAACTTCATCAAAGTCATTATTTCTCCCACTATTACTTTTGAAGATGCAATCCATCTTAAGAATGGTAAGATGTATATCAAACACTATTGTAAAGATAATATACTTTAGTTTCTTTAGTATATCCTATAAATATACACTTAGTGCCTCAGAGTGAAAGTTTTTTTCATAGATATCCTTAACAAACACATCACGTCCCCACACTCATATACATGACAAAAAAGGTTTCTACACATACCAAAGATCATATGGAATAATGTTTCCACTTTAGTTGGTACATGTTTTATCGTATATACTACAGTATCAAATTAATACCCTCAAAATAATAATATAAGATCTCTATAACTCACCATCGACCTCACCATTCCAAAAATGGTATAGTTTATACTTTCACTAACACCATTCCACTATGGTTTATAATGATAAGTGAGTTGAGATAGAATCCCAAAATCCATTTGGTAGTATATGAACTCTTTGTTAAGATATTTTACACCTCAACACGAGTGATGTTTATTTATCTTCTTATTAGAATGATTCCCTAGTTCATTATTTAACTCCTTAAACTTCTTAAAGGATTCAGAATTATACCTCATTAATTAAAAATATCCATATCTACTCAAGTCATTAGTAAACATTTTGAAGTAAGAGTGTCCACTTAAAAAATCAACTAGAAAAGATACACACATATCTATATGAACTAGTTAAAAAATATCTACGGCCCTTTCACCCTTTCCAGCAAATGGAGGTTTGGTCATCTTATCTTGTAAACAAACATGACACATACCAAGTTATTTTAGTTAAAAATAATATAAATACTCATCTTGATATAGGTTTTTCAAGTGTTTCTAATTTACATGACCAAGTTGATGATGCCACAACTTGGTGTGAAATTATTCATGTGAACTTGATTCATTATTGATTACTCACACTTGGTGTTTATATTCTAGTACATAAAGACTATAATTAATATGTTTTGTAGCCTAAAAATTGTTATCTATATAAATGTAGAATCTTTTATTCCTAATATTGAATAAAAATAGACCATGTATAAATTGTACATGGATATAATGTTCTTGGTAACAGAAGGAATATAATAAAAATTATCCAAAAACAGAATCATACCCATTAGTAAATTACTGTGTTAGTATTGTACAACTAGTGTTTCCATTCTTTCTCTATTGAATCTCAAAGATCTACCTAACCTATTGAAACCTTCATGAGTATAATTGGTTAATTTATTTTTATATAAATGTTAGAACCATAAATTATATCTGATACCCAACTAGTATAAATAGAGTGGTTAAATTTGATAAGAAAAACACCTACAACTTCCTCATTCTTATTTATGAAGGTGAAGTTCTTATTCCAACGACCATTCCTTATATATGAAAATCATTCATGATCTTTTTCATTAGCCTCACTCTGGATCGTTCTCCTATTGGTTAGGCGGTGTGAATAAGAATTTTAATTAGAACTAGTATTAAGGACTTTCATCTTTCAATTAATCTTGTTATATATAAAGACTATAGGTCTTTCATGACTCATGTCCTTATCTACTTGGTGAATCATTGTAAAAATATCCAAGAGAGACTTATCAATATTTTTCACATTATAATTCATAGTAAAACTAGATATACTTTGAGGTAGTGAGGAAAAAATAACGTTATAGAAAAACTCATCAAGAATTTTAAAACCCCTGATGTTCATAAACTCAATAAAACCAATCATATTGACTATATGAGGTATAACAGGCTCACATTCTCTAAGATTACTTGTGAAAAGTGCCTTGTTTATCTCATTGATATTCTATCTAAATTTCTCCTGATAAAGATCATAGATACGATTAAATTTTAATTGCATCTATATTTTCACAAAGCTTAGAGCTCACTAGACATAGATGAAAACATGACTCACTTTATATCCAATGCATCATTAACATGTTTCTAAGAGATAATTTTATCCTCATCACTAGCCTCTTGAGAAGGTTCTTTCTCTTGAACATGGTACTCCAACATAGAACTTTCGATCCTAGTATAATATGATGTGAAAACACCTGTACCACTCCCGGTTGTTCATGATAGTGAGGAGATTATATTTCTGTAACATTAATCGCAAGTATAATTTCAAGGTCATATGAATTACAATTTTTCTATAACATAGTAATAAAAATATTTAGTACCTTATCATGATTACCAAATGTGACATAATAAATTTTAGTTAATAATCACCCACTATTTTATCGAATCCCAATATCCCATATCGAATTATTTAGAATATCCTATCGTGTGGATATTCTAGTGGAAAGGATCCATATTTCCCTTCTCATAAGCCAAAATATGTCCATGTAAATTACTCATATGTATTTATGTAGATGGTATTTTTAATTACATTAAATAATAGTTCCTTGATCCATTGAGTTTACTCACTAATCCTGAAATAGCAGACTCATATTTTATTAAAACATGACTCCAAATGGTGTTGAACAAGATATGGCCATTAAATTCAATACCAATTTGGTTATTTCAACATTTTACCTTTGTTATGAATTAATGATCATTTAGAATTATCCCAAACTATGGCATAACCATTGTACATGCACTTAAAATATATGCATGTGATGAATATATCTCAAGGATACATTGATACTAATATATCTTTAAGAATGATCCCAAGATTACTTAGGTTCCAATGTATTCCGAATGCATTTTAATGAACCTAAGATTACATTTCACCCAATAAAATGAGTGGTTATACGTGACACTACCACATCACTTTTGAATGGTTTCCTTTAGTTACTAATCATTGAGGTGGATTATTTAAGGCATTGTGATCTACTTGAAATGAAAAAATGATTAAAAATACGCAACAAGAAGTAACGTTTCTTGATGTGACCAACACACTTCATTTATTGAAGAGAATTGGGAATGGAATATATAAAGGTAATGAGTTCCCTCATTAGTATAAGGATAACCATAAATATCATTGAAATGTTTTTATAGGTATCTTATTCACGAAATGCTTTTTTTCACATGGTGAAGTCACTATCACTCTATAGACATTTATGAATCCTTGTGATACAATTGTGTATCCTTCAACAAGTGTAGTACCTCATCGGTATGAAGCGTTTCTTTTCTGCTTTGGAGATCTTCATTACGCCTACTCCATTAAGATAGAGGCTACTGCTACTGCCATATAAGTAATGTACACCCATGGTTTTCTTCATTTTTCATTCATGTTGATTCCATCAAGGATATATCAGGTGTATATGGGGTTACTTTTACTGCCCAGGATCATGGGATGATCCCCTAAATTCCATCAGTGGCATCAGATACTAGTTCTTTGACTAATCAATATGCTATTCTTATTAGTTTATGAAAATACCATATAAGATAATGTAACTTGTTTTTCCATAATTTAAATTACATTATATGATAATGTAATGTTGGTCGATCCATCTTGAAATATCATTAAAAAATTAATGTAATATCAAGTAGGAATTGATATTTCACTAAGAATTTGATGTAATTTAGAGTGTGAGGTGCGATGTGTGTTATAAGGATAACATATCATTCTTTACAACTATAGGAAAATAAAGCATAGTTTTTCAATTACCTAACATTGCGTTGAGTTTCAATGAAATATATTGTATGAAAGAAACATTACATTGAGTGTCAAAATAATTTGAAAGGTTTTCCCACTTAAATGATGAAAAATACTACATCTAATCAATTCCCATATCAAACTTCAACTTATATACACACTTCTTCATTACCCATTATTAATTTTAGGTGATAATTGAAATCCCATGTAGCCTCCCCACTATATAGACACTCTCCCTATAAAACCCATCATGGTCATTTTTCCTTAGTGCCACATTGCACTCATTATACTTATACTGAACTGTGAAATCCTTCCGCCTCTCCTCTATCACTCTCAACCAACCTAACTTTTTCCTATTTCCATTGTGTTGGATGTATTCTAAGGTGAGAAAACTAATGGAAAACCTTTTTTTGGGAAAAATATATACAGTGTTCATTTATTTGAAAAAAAATCATGATTATAGTTTTTTAAATTAGATATAAATGACAAGTTTTTGGATTAATAAAGTTATTTTTACAATCCTAAATTAAATATGAAGAGCTCATATTTGTTTCTCGATTTAAAAAAGTGTTTATTTGTTTATATTATTCATGTTTATAAATTTTTATAAAATTTTAATAATGTGTATTCATTTATTAATGTGATAGATTGATTCTAGGAGATATATACTTACATTAGATGTTAATTAAGACTCTATAAAATTTATTTTTCATCTCCCTTGAACTTAGTTTGTTGTTTGAGTGATTAACTTGAATTTAGTTTTTGGGGATAATTTGTATATTACGTGTTAGAGATATCATGAATTGAATTATCTCTTATGTAATGTCACAACCCATCCTCGGGGACCGTGTCATGACTACCCCAAGCCCACCTTCCATAGGCGAGGGGCTGGTGACTAGCACCAAAGGTGAAAATCCTGATAAGAGGGAAGGCATTGACTTTATATAAGTAAAAAAACACAACAGAGTACGCGAGCTGAGGTAAACACTAAGTAAACTGAGTACAAAAGTAAGTGATGGAAAGTAAATGGGCCAGAATACAAACCCAACTGAAGGTATAGTACAACAGTAAAGAATGAATAGTAGCATTAAAGTAAACCAGCAACCACTGAGTCGTCCTCCGGATATCCCACCTGAAGGGTGGGTACAAATGGTCTCCTCAGCTCCTCGGGTCCGGCCGTCCGCTCTGTGTACGTCCCGCCAAGTGGTCCACCTCCTGGTACCATCCCACTCCACAAGACTCCACCTCGATCAATGCTGTCTGTTGTCTACATCCAACACAACGTAGTGCGGGCATAGCCCATACAGGGGTGAGTATACGATACTCTATAGGGACCCCGAGACCCCCGAAGGTCTCCCAAATTCCACAAAGGATAAACCAAAAAGGAAAGATACAAAAATGAAGTATCAATCAAATCTACTTAGGTATATTCCCATACATATTCCTAAGTCATCAATTCCAGTTCGGCTCCAACTCACGAGCCCAAGTACAACCCAGTCCACACAAGAAAGCACAACCTAGTTCACACAGGAAAGCAAGTCAATCACATCGATGATAATGATTGAAAGTCAAGACTCAGCTCACACAGGTATACTACTCACGAAGAGGGGTAGATATAATAGATGTTGCCTCTGAGTCATCTTCCCTACCAAACCCATGTAGGATCCAAGTACAGAAGTCATCGCTGCCGAACCCACGTAGGATCCAAGTACAGTAACCATCACTGTCGAACCCACGTAGGATCCAAGTATAGTCATCATCGCTGCCGAACCCACGGAGGATCCAAGTACAGTCATCCTCACTGCCGAACCCACATAAGATCCAAGTATAGTTGACTTCATCATCAAACCCCTGGAGGATCTCGGCACGGTAGTCGTCGCAGTCGCAGCCATCTCTAGGGTTCCTTCACACAGCGTACTTGATTCTGGGAGGGTCTGCTCTAGGAGTAATGAGGGGGTCGATAAATCAACTGTCACGAAGTCTAGAATTGATGTATCCTGAAGGTCTGCCACGTCATAGGGGGATAAACCAAACAAACGTGTCCAAGACACTGAGTACAAGATGAACAAGCCATTTTCCAAAAAAGTACACGACATGTTGGTATGGTTACATGTCGTATCTTCAGACCTCAGGTACTGCCCGTGTACCACGGCCCGTGTCGAAGGGCTATTCATGTAAAAAGTAAGTACACAACGTGTGGTATCGTTACACGCCGTGTCTTTAGACCCTGAGTACTATCCATGTACCACAGACTATGTCGAAGGGATATTTGTGTAAAAAGTATGTACATGGAATGTTGTATGGTTACACGTCGTGTCTTTAGACCCTGGGTACTGCCTGTGTACCACAGCCCGTGTCGAAGGGTTGTTCATGTAAAAAGTATGTACATGGCGTGTGGTATGGTTACAGGCCATGTCCAAACTTCTGGGGTCGGCTCCGTGTACGCTGGCCATGTGATCGTACACGGCCTCAACCTCTGTTCTCCAACCCATGTAATTGGTACCCGGGTTAGCCCACACCATTGGCCATGTCAGGAAGTGTGGTAGAGTACATCCCCGTGTACTCCACACCGTGACCGTGTATTCCCGGGTTAGACGCCGAGTCTCACATAGCCACCACCTCCTTGCTGTGAGGCGAGTACACACCGTGTGACAAAGGTCGCACACTATGTGTTAGTCTTACGATGTCCGAAACCCTAGCCGCAGAATGCCCGTACTACATGGCTTGTTCTCCAGGAGTACATGCCGTGTAGTCTGGAATTTTCCAGAAACAACACCTCTGGCCAACGCACCTCCCTTGATGCCGGTTCTTCATTCTGATCTTTGTTCATCATGAAACTTCAGACTCTTGGTCGCCCCGTTGTCCCAAAGTCAATTCCGGAATTCTCAGGCTTCCGATCGGCTCCAAAAACACATTTTTAATTCTCTCTCTAAGAACGGTCGAGGAATGGTCCATCCCGTTCCGGTATGAACCATCGCCCACTATTGTCATCGCACCTCCGCTAGGTTGCTGTGATGATGAGTCTTTAATTTGGTATCCTTGCATCGCTTAACGAACTCGTAACGATCCGTTGTTCATCACCCATGAAGAACATGAAGAACAGCCAACAATCACAAAATTGGCAGAGGATTCAGACCATGTTAGTTTGGCCCAGTCTCTCCGCATTATTTCAGTAATAGGCAGTTAAAGAGAACAAAACAAGAAGGAAAGAAGATTCAATCATTGATCCAATCAAAACACACCCCTAACTCAATAAATGATGTCGAACGTTGGCATCGCGAAAGATGGCGTCGTGAGGTGAGGATTCATAGACGTCATCAGAGTGCGTCCGAGGAGGAAGTGGAATCTCTCCTTTTGTCATGGAGAGAAGATTATAAGGAGAGACGCTGTTGGCGAGATCCCGCATCGGTGTCTCCTCCCTTGTCACAGAGAAAGAAGGGGATGTAGAATTCAGGGTCTATGAGTCGATGTTCTTTGTCTGAGAGTTGGCGTTCTTCAACAAAGGAGATGAAGCGTTCTTTGAAACTCAAGATCTCTCTCCCCAAAATATCAACACAACAATCCAACCCAAAAATAAAATAAAGTCACCCCTTTTTTTAATTAAACAAGCCAAGCATTTCAAAATACAATTTCAAACACTTAATTAATTAATGAAAGAGTTTCAATTAATTAATTATGGTGTGTGTGTTGGCAAGTTTTAATGATGTGAGATGGAGAGAGGAAAGGTCCACATTAAATTATAGAAGTTTTCAAGTTTAAAGGGGGAGTTTTATGAGAGTTAAGAGAGAGTTATGGGAATGTGAAAGGTTGGGGCTCGTGTGGGCCCCACCTCACCAATATCCTTACATGGGTAGTTAGGAGCTTGTGGGTCCCATCCCAACTCTCCCATGTAGGATATAACCACTTAATATAATAAAATAAAATTGTCCCACAATTTTATTCACATCTCACTTAATCCAAAAATTTTAACTTCACCTCCCGAGCAAAAGCATCTACAGTTAAAGTTCTCTTAAGAAATTACCGGCACTGCGGGTTCATCGGTGCCCTCGAATTTAAATTCTGAGCACCGATTCACAAGATAGAAAAAACCGCTCATTCGTTTACTTAATGTACCTGAGATAAACTTCGGAAATTGATTCCAGGAACACAGGGCCTCAGAATCAAGTGTCGTTAGAAGCCACAGGCTCGAAAAATTCTAAAGTATTTAAGAAAAAATTTTCCTTGAAATTTCCGGTTCTTTACATGTAATTTTTTTCTAGGTATAATGACTTGAGGTAAGACTGGCCATCGACCTGGAGGCTTATAACTTATTCGAAAAAGGTAAGGGTTGGACTACCTATCACTATGGGATTACTCATGTTAATATTGTTAATCACAAACAACTCTATGAATTTAAATTAAAATATTATATACATTATTCTTGGGATGAATTCATATATGTATAAATGTGTTTGGATTTTATTTTTGGGTAAGTATGAAAAATTTGTGGGTTGTTTAAATAGTTACACATCAATGTGGTATGAACACATTTATTTGGTGGATGGAATAGGGATTACAAAACTAAATGGTTAGAATTATTTATAAAAAAAGGATAAAACATTAGAATATTAAATATTACTTGAGATAAAATATTTATGAATTTAATATGCATGTAATTTATATTAATTTGGTGAGACTTTTTAAGAAATCCCTTTAAAATACTAAGTGTGATATTCCTTTCAAAGTGGAACTTTTCAAGACCTCAAATATTTAATATAGATGATATTAATGATTATATGCCTATAAATTATCTAATACATGGAAAGAAAGTAGTAAGGTGAACCTAATAGTTAGATACCTTATTTTTTAATTTCCTTTGGGTTAAAGTTGTTTGGAAAAGCTAAAATCTTGGATAACAAAGGAATAGAGTTGAGTAAATCCATATGATGGATTTATATAAATAATTTTATCCACTCATATATACAAAAATCATATATGATATGGTTTATAAGGTTTTTGTCTTAGAAATATAGTCATGGATTATTTATGTACTCAAAGTTGTGTAATTCATGATGAAGTATAGATATTGGATCACTAAATAGTTATGATACATAGAGTCATAATTTTTAGTGGGAGTAATTTCATTAAAATTACTTAATGAAAAAAATACAATACATGATACTAACCCATAGATATATATCTAGTATAGTTTATGGATTATTTCATGAATATTATATTGAGACCCCTTATTGGTTTATCCTATAAGAAATTTATAGAATGGTATCTAGGGTTGAGAATTTATCTAAAAAAATAATAATTATGAGAATTTTAATATGAATGTTATAGTTGTTAATTTCAAAAACTCTGAATCATGGGTATTAGATACCAGGTGTGCATAACACATTTGAGATGATAAACGCATGCTAAAATATAAGAGAGAACTGAAAAAAGGTAAAATATATCTTTATGTTGGAAACGTAGAAAAAGTTTTTTCTTTAAAATATGACACAAATGATCTAGTTTTACCAAGTTGATTAAAATTATAATTGGATAACTATTATTATGTTCCCTCTATAAATAAAAATTTGATTTATGTATCTTATTTGGACAATAAGGGATTCAAATTCACTATTAATTACCAAATTTGTTCCATATATCTAAATGATACATTTTATGGAATTGGGAATATGATAAATAATTTATACATTCTAGATATTAATAATCCTATTTATAACATTTATAATAAAATGGTCAAAGTTTATTTTTATCCCACATACCTTTAACATTGTATCCCTAGAAATATAAATAAGAAATTAATCCAAAGACTCCATAAAGATATATTATTAGAACTATTAAATTATGAGTTATTTTAAAATTAAAAATCTCTTTATTAGAAATTATGACGAAAACACTATTTAGTAGAAAAGGTGAAAGGGGAAGTGGGATATTGGATAACATACATAGTGATGTATGTGTACCAATAAGTACTCAAGAAAATGGTGAATTCAGGTACTTTATTAGAATTACTGACGAATTTTTTAAGTATATATATGTGTTTCAAATGAGACACAAGTATAAAACTTTTTAAAAGTTTTAATAGTTTCAGAATGAATTAAAAACCCAACTGGGAAAAAGTATAAAGATCTATCGATCAGATCAAGGTGGTGAATACTTAAGACTAGAATTCATTGATCATCTAAAAAATTATGGAATGGTTTTACAACTCACTCCTCCCAGAACACCATAATGGAATGGTGTGACAAAGATGAGTAATTATACCTTGTTAGATATGGTTTGATCAATGATGAGTTAGTGTGACATTCCTATTTTATTCTAGGGTTATTATATAGAGGTTTTTTTTATTTCCACTAAACCATGCTCCATATAAATTAATGATAAATTAAACATATGAGATATGGATTGGGAAACATCCCATTATATATTTTATAAAGATATATGGATGTGAAGAATTTATATGATGTTTTTATCTTGGTAATATTGACTCAAAATATAAAAAATTATTAATTTTATATCACAAGGAAACCATGGGATATTATTTCTATAATCCTATTGAACACAAAGTGTTTGTAGAAAAATGTGGTGTTTTTCTTGAGAAAGAACACATAAGTAAATGATACAGTGGGTGGAATGTTTAGATTAGAGAATTTTAAGGATAAAAAATAGGAAATGTTTTTAAGGTGGAGGTTGATACATACCCATAAAGAGTTATGATAGAATAAATGACTCAACTTACACAAGAACCTTACAGTTATGGTTGGATTCGTCAAGATCTTATGATATTTGGATTTCTCATGGATAATGATGATGGGGTCATGTTAATAAGAGATGCAACCACTACCTACCATATGGAAATTGAGAATTCTAATTATGAGAAATGGTTAAGAGATATGGAATTTAAAATAGACTCCATATACACTATACAGGTTTAGAACATTGTGGATTCACCAAAAGTGGTTAGATACATATGGTGAAAGTGGGTTTTCTATTATAAAACTAACATGGGTGATAAATTTTATACCTATTAAAAATGGTTATAAGATAATTCATGATATTGACTATAAAGAAACCTTTTGACCTATTGAAATGGTAAATTTCATTTGGATGTTTCTTTCTATAAAAACTTACTTTAACTATGATATATATCAAATGGATATAAAAACTACTTTATTTAATGGAAATTTATTTGATACATGTATATGACACAAAAATAAGGTTTTGAAGCGAAAAATGTTTCTTATAAGGTATGAAAGACGTAATAGTCCAATTATGGACTGAATTAACATTATAAAAGTTTAAATATTTTATTTTATGACATAATCAAAGAGTTTAGTTTCATTAAGAACACAAATTATTCCTATGTATATAAACAAATTAGTAGAATTATAGTAGTTTTTACAATATAGGATGTGGATGACAAACTACTTATCATAAATGAATTACCAACACTTCACTTTATGAATATGTTATAGGTTAAGTACTTTTTAATGAAATAAATGGGTAAATATACCTACATAATAGGTATAAAGATTTATAGAGATATGTCTAAGAGGTTTCTTAGGCTCAGTTTGAACAATAAAATTGGAAAATTAATAAATATGTTTAACCTGGAAAACCCCAAAATGGATATTTACCAATGTTTCTTAATGTGAATATTAGGAAGATTAAGGATCCTTATAAGAATTCAAAAAGGATAAATAAAATTATCTATGCACTTTTCATAGGATCTATCACGTATGACATGTTTTGTACTCTATATGATATCTTATATACTCTATGTATACCTAGTAGATACTAATAAAATCTTAGTGAGATTCCTTAGATTACTATTAAGAGTATTCTTAATTAATCAAGAAGGAATAAGGATATACTCTTGAACTTTGGAGGAGAGGAAAAAATTTATGCAGATGGTTAGAAATATGTAAGTTTACAATATGATAAATAGGATATGAAATAACAATTTGGTTTCATGTTTTCCCTAAATGATAGGGCAATTAGTTGGAAGAGTTCTAAAAAAATCCAATATAGAGGAATTCAAAATAGAGGAAGATTACATTGACACATCAAATAATGTAAAAGAAACTATTTGGATCAAGAAGTTCATTACATTAAGTGGTTTCTAGCTTAAAGGGAGCAATCGAGCTTTTCTATGACAATAATAGAGCCATTTTTTTAGGATAAGGAACCCCAATTTCACCAAAGAACCAAACACATACCTTGAAAATACCATTTTATATAAGAGATCATTGAGAGGGGAAATGTTAGGATCTGTTAAGAGGATACAAATAAAAATGTAGAAGATTCAATGATGAAACCATTACCATAAAATATGCATGGGGTCATCTAGAGTGTCTTGGTATATGATATTTAAGATATTTTTGTATTGGTTTCATAATATATCGTGTTATTATAATCAATAAAATATTTATATATCATTCATTCATGTGTGATGTAATTTATTTTTCATGAATTTTCAAATGATAATGTCACTTCAAAGTATTATTTTTAGTTTTCTATAATCAATGATCATCATAGAGTATTATGGTTAGTGATGATATGTTAATATTATCATGAATATAATATTATTATCATTTCAAAGGTTTGTATACATGGTATGGAGAATGGATTCGTGAGGTAATAATTAGAGAACTATTATCTAAATTTACTTTCTTAAGAATATCCCATATAATTTAATACATTCAATGATATACTTAGGGATTTGTGTTTATAACAAATATTTCTTAACTGAGGTTGGAAAGAAAACAATAATGAGAAAATTAATAATTTAATACCCTTCTTACACAATTCATTTCTACTTATATAATCATGGGGTGGTTGTGTGTGTTTCGGATCATGTTTTTGGTTGGGGCACAAGAAAAAGATATTTTTCTCTTGATTGAATTAAAATAAAGAAATGCATGGCCATAATTTTTTTGAGTCACATATGATATGTTTATCTACTTAGATGAGGAACATGTGATGTATTAATATATAAGATGAATGAAATGTGATATATTAATCAGCCTATTTATTCTATTTTGGAGAATCAAGAAAATACGAGTAGACCTATACTAGATTTACATGTTCTATGTCTATTGGTCACTTTTTGTTTTGAAAAAATTGATTATATATGTATAAATATGATGTATATGATGAGTATTGTATTGTACATATTCATATAAGATATTGGTATGATTGATGAAGATTACATCAAACCCATAAGTAGATTGATCAGAACAGATACTCTAATAGAGGCTTATCTTTGCTTATACATATGAAGTTTTGATTTATATTTATTTTCAATGCTACTAAGGCCCTTAGGGTCACGCAGTTAGACCTTGGGTGATGATTACATTTTGGAAAAAGAGTTCGTTCCAAAATATAGATTTTTACATAAAACCATATCTAAAAAGAGTTTTGGATTGATTTATAAAGAGTTGTGATGTTTTTCATAAATACCTAATGGATTTTAGTGAAAGTGGAAGTTTTTTGGATGCTCACTTAAAATGTATGCATGTTATGTACATGGATTATGGATAAATTGTATCTAATGTATCCTTAATAATGAAACTAAGTTTACATCAGTGATAACCTAGCATGTTTTCATGTGTTGTAACCAAGAATTACATTACACCAAACATAATGAGTGTTTATTCATGAAACTTTCACATCAACCTTGGATAATTTACTTTAGTCACTAGTCCATGAGATAAATTTTTTAATTCTTTGAAATACGTTTAAAATGTTAAAATAACTAAAAATAACCAATAGGTAGTAAAATATTGTGGTATGATCGATTATCTTCATTTAAAGAAGAGCATCAAGAATGGCCTATAAAGTGAATGAGTTCCCTTTTTGGTGTGAGGATAAAAATTAATTTCATGAAAATATTTCTATAAATATCTTCTTTCCAAAACTTAATTTTTTACATAGTGAAGGAAATTGAACCCCTTATATGTTTAGGTAGCCTCATGATAATATCATGGATCCTTCAGCTAGTGTAACCCACTGAGGCAGGAAGTGTTTGTTTTCTAATTTGGTGATATTCAGCATGCTAACTCTATTGTGATATAGGATAATACTGTAACTATATAGCTACTCTATTCCAAAGTTCTTCTTCAATTTTTACAAATATTTTTTCTTTCAATGATATTTTAGGCATATATGGGTTTTATTCTTCTACTTAAGATCATGGGATGATCCCCTAAAAACCATCATTAAATGATTCTTTAACTATGAGTGCATCTTAACTCAAATAATGGAAGGAATTGTTTGACTTAAAATATCCTTAAGGGATTTTTTATCTTATACATAATTATTCTTTACTTTATCTTTTTTAATAATTTTTAGTATTATATGGATTTTTAATAATTAATTAACCATGTAATGATAAAGTAATTTATATATAATAAATTTATTTTATTCCATATTGAATGCAAGTTAATTTATTTATATTAAGTGATCATGTTTAAAAATGAAATAAAAATAAATAATTAACTATGAAATGGTTGTAAATAAAATAAATATGTGGCATGATCATGTTCATTAATAATTTTTATTTTATAAAGTGGATGATAAAAAAACACTTAAACGTAGGGAAATAACTCCTTAAACCAGACCTAATTTGAGTTGTAACATTCAACCTCAAACCTATTTATCTCATTGGTTGGTTTATACCTAGATCTATCTTGAACTGTATCTACTCTCATGGGAGATCCTTTACATATGATTACCCACACTTAGGTTAGGGGAGCCATGGGTTTTGGTTATATAAAAGAACCTATAGACACAAAATCCCATGCATAATAAAAAGGGGATGATTCATATATCATCATTTTAATTTAATAATAATTATTAATAAACATATGAAATAGTAATTTTATTCTAAGAAACCAAAAACATAAATAGTTCAGTAAATCTCATGATCATCTATTCATGTAATGAATACACACTTAAAACTAGCCATCATTCATTTCAATCTATTCTTTACAAAGATACCATTCCTAAATAAATAAATAAATAAATAAATTATTTTATCTTATTTTTTCATCCAAACATACCTTAATATTATCATCCATCATAATTTTAAATAAAACAAATAAATAAATTTTAGCTTAAATTAATCAAGTACATGATAAGCACAATAGGATACATGATGTTTACCCTTCTGTTTCTCCCTTAATCCCATTTATGATGTTTAACTATTACAAAATGTGTTCCGTAACATGACACGACGTGTGACTAAAGTTGTTTTTAGTACTTATCTTGTACAATATACTTTAAAATCATATATATGTAAATTTCCTATCTCTATATACCCAATGTGTTATTTCTTAAGTCAAGTCCTATAGATTGCATAGCATTTTTTAACTACACGACAAGCCTTGAATATATGAAATGTATATTTATGGTAATGAATGTGAGGTGAAAAACTTTTACGATGACCATACACATTGTGAATCTATATTATTATAAGAAAATAATTAATTAATAAAATATTTATTATCACAAGACCCACCAAAATACCTGATGTGTAATAATGTGGAAAACCCTATCATAAGGCATGTATATCTAGCTATACGTCATTTAGTTTGGTTTTATTTAATTAATTTCTCAATGTGTTGACTCTCACTATACACTTAAGTACTTGGAATTACATTTTTTCATGGGTTATTATGTGTTACATGACATGTATAGCTCATTACACATCGTTTAATTTTACATGTTGCTCGATTGGAAGTCATTACACGACATAAATTAATTACAAGCCCTATACTTTGACCACACGACTTACATGATTCTCGTAGGTCAAACCATGTGGGTTTACATGAAATTTGTAACAACCCAAGTTTTTAAAAGGGAAAAATCTATTCAATATTGTATGTCATATGCAACACCAAACCCAAAAAATAATGATTATTTAAATATGACCATTTTAACCTTTCCATTAAATTTAAGGGATATGAGTATGATTAACTAATGTATTATATATATATATATATATATCATATGTCATAAATGTATTGGAAATTATTTAGTAAATAATCGCTCATTTGTTTTGGTAATGTCATTTTATTGATCAAAATACGTTTTCTTCAAAAATGTTTTTTATTTCTTTTTATGAAGAAAATATTATAATTATTTTACAGAATATTCAGAAAATTTAATAGTTAAAATGAGATAAATTTTTGATATCATCATATCAAAATTTACTTAGGGTGACATTTTGCGATTTTTTTTCAAAAAATTATTATTTTTAGTTAATAGTGAAAAATACAGTTTTTAGGTAAAATTGTCATTTATTTTGATAAATTAAGTAATATAAAAGTAAAAATATTATTTTAATTTTATTTTAAAGAAACATAAGTTATGTTTATTTATATTTAATTCAATTAATTACATTTAAATAATCTTTATACTGGATTTTTGTGTAAGTTTATTTTTTGGCTTAAAAATGCACTTTTCTAAAAAATGTCTTAAAATGCATAATGTTTCTACATTATGATTAATTAAAATAACCCATAATGAGAAATGATTTAAATTAATTTTTATATTATATATATATTTATGAATTTAAATTCATATAATTAATATTACTAGTTATAGAGTTAATGTGAAATCATCTCTTCCTTGAAAAATACATTTTTCTGAAAACCGCTTTCCATCGTTCTTGTTGGTTTTATTTTAAATTAAATTATTCAATCTCTGTAAGTTAATTATGATAATATGGATTATATATTTTTTATTATCATAATTAATATTAGGTAATAATTTGAACATAATTTTTTGACACTAATAATAGTAATCATAAAAAATTATATTACAATGGTAAAAGGGAAAATAAGTTAATTAAGAGTAAAAATAATTTTACAAGGTCTAGGAACAAAGTAACACTAATATTATTAATATATATATATATATATATTTAAATTTTAGTATAATAATGAATATATTAGTTTTTTTACTTTATAAATTATTAAATAATGATTTTGATAAAATTTATATTTTTGATACGTTAGAACATAAATTGTGTTTGGGTGTAAAATATAGTTTTAATGAAGAATTTTTTTTATTAATTAAAGAATTTTTGAAATAACTGTTATTTTACTAATATATTATTATTAAATAGTTTATATTAAATAAATATTATAATATAAATTTATGAAGTGTAATTGTAATTTTTTTATGGGTTAGAAAAATTTATTGAAAAAAACCAGTATTTTTCAATAAATGGAGATTTTAAATTTAATATTTAATTTCTAATATTTGAAAAATTATTTTGATAAAATAAATATCATTTTATGAATTATCACATCAAAATTATCCAATAGTTAATTTTTCATTATTTCTTGCGATAGTCAAATTTTGGGGTAAATATTAAATTTGATATAAGTATATGGTGTGTATCATAACATCATAATGACATAAACATGATTTAATATATACCATATTATTTATAGATGACAAAATGTATGTTTCCCATTTAAAATAACGTGCTTTTATGTTATTTTATTAATTTTAAAAAGCCTTTATGGATCCTCTAAAACCTATATTATATTTTATGGGTTTAAAATCATTTCTTTATAAACATGACTCACTTCCACATCACCAAGGGTAATATTTCAACAATTTCAGACATTTTAATTATAAAATAACGAAAATTAATTCTATTTTTCAGAATTTATGGAATTTTTTTTAATTTTTGTGGTTTTTTATTTTATTGTATAATGTCCGAAACCTATGATTGAGAAATAATAAATGACTACTTTCCATTTTCCTATATAAACCCACCAAATATCCCATTTCTATTCACTCAAAAACCATAGATCATGTCATTACTATTCCTTCCCTTCTCTATAGTTCTCCCAATATTCCTCCAATTTCCCAAGAATCTCCTCCCAAGATTTTGGAGTCACCCTCTCAATGTAAGGAATCACCCTCTATCCTTTTTATTTAATCACCTCTTTTTCATTGTGCCTCTTAATTTATTTTTTTATTGTTTTAGTATGTTTTTATAAATACATATTTCTTACAGTTTGATGTAAATTTGATTATATACTACTTTAACTCACATTAATACCTCCCATTAAACTTTATATACACTTGTTATGATGCTAAAATTGTCCTACAATTTTCCTTACCAAAAGTAAGGGACCTCTCAATCCTATATTCAATTCAAGAATGTTATTTATATTTACAAGTTTTTAAATCAATTGGTTATATTTTCAAGAATTTAAAAATCTCACACTACTATAAAATTTATTTCCTGTTAATTAGATATCATTTATCCCCTATAATTATTGAATTTACCAAAGTCGTTACTATGTCTAAATTTATCAAGGGATCCTCTCATTATTCTCTTTATCAAGAACATCCATTTTCTTATGCCTTTTATCTCCAATTAAAAAATTTGTTATATGTTCTTAAAAATCCTCTTTACTTACCTTATGATGTATAAATGGTGAGATACCCCTTCACACCCATTAATACCTCCCATGAACATTTATGTTCCCCCATTGTCCAGCTGAAATTTCAATGTGATTTTCCATGCCAAAAAATTATTTAGTGAATACCCATACCCATTTCCAATCAAAGGTATTCACCTTTATGCACTTATACTTATTTTATTTTGGATATTAATTTACATATACCACACTCCATTATCATGTGATTAAAATTGGTGAAGTATGTTCTTATGTATATGATCTATGTGGAAAACTTATGCATTTAAATGATATTATTATAATGGGTTCACCCAGATTGAACTCTAATGCATTGGGTAATGTTTTAGTTTCATGATACTTCGTACAATGGATTAGTAAGTAAACCTAATCCATTATGGGACATTTTACACTATGTTATAATATCTTGGAAGTTATCCTTAACCTATTTTTAGGAATCCAGGTTTAAAGTTCTTTCCAAATTTCCCATGTTTCCTTTATGCTACAATGCTATATCTTGACTCATTATTCATAACTATGATTCCTATCCCTTTTATGTTCCATTTAAATGCCCATTTTCTAACATTTAAAAAATTATTCATATTATTATTCTTTTATATTCCCTTAGCAGGCTTTATAGATCACCCCTTTCTTCTATACATCCCCAGGTTATCCTTTTTAGTTTTAGATGAGTGATGATTTATAAGATCATGTTAAGAAAGTTTTCAATAATATTGCTATATCTCATGTTCAAAATGTTATGATATGTACCTAATTATAAAATACACTATTATTCTCAATCTTTTGGGTTGTATTGTGTGTATTGTTGTCACAACCCCCTCCCAACAAGGTGTACCCCTCTTTGGTCGGAAATGGGAGAAGAGAGATAGTGACACCCGAGTCCCACCTTTAGTAGGCCCCGAGTTGGCGACTAGCACCGAGGGTATAGTAAATACATAGATGAAAGGCATTGCCCTCTAAGAGAACACATGTAAAAGAGAGAGACATTATAGACACCAACCAACTCTTACTTATACTACAATATAAAATAAACCCCAAGTTTATATATGTAATGACATGTAAGAATGACTATAATTGTAGGGAAAACTACAAGTACCAAAGGAAAATGTAAAGACGAATGACCATAAAGCCCAGAAAAATCCTTTAAATCACAAACTAGCAGTTACAAAAAAAATCCGACATGATCTTAATGACCTAAAAGTGAATATTTATAGATACATAGGGTGAGTATAATAGTATACTTAGTTGGATCCTCCCCAAATCATTTGGTGCAAAAGATAAAGAAATAATTCTAAAGCATAGTGAACAACAAGTAAAAATAAATCATCACCTAAACATGTATTCTAAGTTACCATCCTCTCTATGGATACTCTCACTAAATATACCATACAGTAGTATATAATATAATAAAGAATATAAAGGGTAATCGACTTCCACTTACCCACTAGTTTTTCGCTCTACCCCAACATCACATGTCCTGAGAAACTATCTCCGAAAAGGCTAGCCCATATACACATGTGTGAAGAACCCAAACGTGCACCTCATGCAACAAACCACCATGTACATGTAACTAAAATAAACATGTATTTTATGGAAGCCAACAAAACCCGTATAATGTGTATCATTCATCAGGTATTATACCTCAATCCATGACAACCCACACATCGAGTAAGAATACTCCAGCCATTAAAACCAATACATGTTATACCTATAGTAGTACTTAGAAAATATATCCAGAATACATGTGCATGAAATAACCACAAGCCATTATATCCATCTACACAAATTTATAGGGAAATATAACCCCCATGAATACCAGTATAAGTAACTAACATGAGAATAGAGCGAGGCCAAAGGTGGTAGTCAACCATCCATCCTCTCACCAGGATGTTGGGGAAAACACCCCCCAAGAATCATAATCACTAGAGTGTCAGTTTCCCTAACTGACAGGGTGGAGTAGCATATAAAAACCCAAAATATACATGATATAATATAGATCTAAATCAAAATATGGGCATAACCTAGTCTCAGACTCAACTACAACTAATATCTCTTGGAATCCCGTCTACCACTGCCAAGACCTGATATCCTATAAGCACAAGACCTTTTAAGAAGCTACATTAAATTAATTTATTCCTTTTCATCAGTTTTAATTTACGTTAATTAATTATTTAACCATTAATCAACCATTAATATTTTCCACATTAAATTACTTTAGCATCACATCAAAGTTCCATTCCCTTTAGTAATAAACAAACCGAGTCCACAACTTCTTAGAATTATAAACTCAACATTACATCCTAACAATATCTAACCCCATGGGTTAAGAATTTATTCATTTATTAATATTATTACTTTCTATATTATCAGGTAATCTAGGAAAAATTCATAAGCTACAAAACAAGGTAAACAAAAAAGCACATCTATCCACCTCAAGTAGTGGGGAAAGGAAAGCGAATAAACAAAAAATCTAGCTATCAAACAAAAAAAACATTAAAACAAGCATCTAGATTTCATATCAATTGGTAAGACCAGTTTCAACCCAGTCCTTCATCTTTGGTGTCTTCCCTAACACCCACATACATATCCCAATGCATACCTCCACCACAAGAATCAACTACTACCACAAAATCTCGGCCTCCCTGTCCCAAATCACATGACTCATATCCAGAGCACATCACAAGAAGTAGGAAACAAACATAGAAAGTGGGCTCTTGGACCTAAAGCAAGACATTTATCCTTCACACACAATGATCCCTCACGGATCCAAAGCACATGTCACTCAAAATTTATAAGAAAGTAGGAAACACATGCCCTATAAAGGCATTATATTTTATCACATAACTAATTCTTATTCCATCTTAAATTAACTGATTCATTATTTATAGGTTACAACTATTGGTAACCTAAGCAGCATTATAGCACAAGATATCATAATTAATTAAACAATTAATTTAACATTCCATTACCTCTTTTATCAACAATATTAAACATGATTCTCATATTTATTTAATTCCATTAACACATGGGAGGTTAAATCATTTAAACATGGCTGTAGAGGAAAATAATTATCATGATACAAAATAACAACATTTCTATGAGATTGATACAAATTATTTAATCCAATTCATATAATTATTAGGTTAATTTCATTGGAATATAAGGGACTAAATCATTATCGATTTAAGATCACACATAAATAAAATAGAAGAAACAAATCCCTTAGCTCAAAATGGTGTCAATATTCTTTGTATGGAAACAGACCAACGCTATAGATCCTGATTGATTCTCCCACAAGAAATGGATCCACCCAATGATGCTATGTAATATACTGTTACTCTTATAATCGGTACATTTTTAAAATTTTCATGGTTTTTGTTTTTTTGTCCAGGTAGGGTCAAGATGGAAATTTGAGGATACCTGTAATGGTAAAGTCAGAAATATGTTGGATTTTTTGGCATAAAACCGACTAATTCTATAACCTACTGAATAATTACAGGTTGTGTATTAGGGTTACACAATGTGTAACTCGTAAATGAAATTAAATCCATTTTTAATCAAAATGAGATATATTTCTTAGTGAGTATGGAAGTTGAAAATTCTACTGCATGTAATTGGGTCACATGTTGTAAAAAGTCTCGATGATTGTTTTTAAATAGGAATCACAATTGGATTTCTCAAATTTTCTCCTATTCAGGTTCCTTTATCTTGTCCAAAAACCATCCCTAGGTGATTTTGGGATCCCACCAACCCCTATAGGTATTTTTGTTTAGTTATTGATCCTTTCTCTATTTGTTCTTTGTTGGTTTTGGTGTGATTGATGTACATTCTTATGGTATGTGGATTTCCTCCTTTCTGTCGACCCCCTTTTTCTAAACATAATCTATCTTGATATGTGGATTGAATTATAGGATTTATATTTATGTTGTTGGGTTTTTTTGTTGGATCCCATTGCAGGTGTGTACGACTAGGGTTTTGAGGTAGGTTTTTCCAACTCTTGCCTATGTTAGATAAACCATATTGTTCCATTTTTTATAAATTTATTTATAAATAAATTAGTATGAAATTTGAATGATTGTTTGTGTGTGTGGAAAACAGATTTTTAAAAAATTTGGTTTTCCTCAGTTTATGATAAATGAAAATAAAGGGGTATTTTTAAAGCATTGAATGAATTGTGAAAAACAAGTACATTGGTTACCTTGGGTACTAGGTGGAAGTTTTGGCTTTAGGCCATCTTCTATTTTGGGGCTCATTTTAAGGGTGTTAATATTGTCCTAAATCATAGATTATTGTCTCTAGGTACATATATGATGTTGGGGTTTCACATGTTGGGGCGTCTCTATAAGGCCCCAGCCTTAAACCTTACTTAATCTTGAGTTATTACAAGATTACACATTGAGGATCTTTTTGGGTTTAGAGTTTTAGAGAATTAGATCATAAAACTTGCATTACATTCCACATATAAACAAAGTGGTTACATAAAGATAGTATTCTTCATTCCCATCAATGGAAACAAATTTAAAATAAAACATGGATTATTTCTTGACACATCCTTGACTCTATCATCTTATCATGTACCTTTCCCTTGACCTGTGAAAAACATTTCAAAAACTTGGGATGAGCATAAAAACTTAGTATGGGTTATAAAAAAAACATGGAAAGGAAACATGAGTTCATATATACATAAGAATGAAATCATACTTTACCCATAAAACACAGGCACTTTAACATACCTCATAAAATCATGAATAAATCATAGAAATCATAAGACATAAAGGTAACTTGAGGCATTCATAACATTCTTACGTAGGGAGTAACCCTCTTGGTTACGTTTGGAATACCCATCACAGTATATTCCCTAAAATCTCTTCGGAGAAACCTAAACGTTTCACTCCTTCGCGTTACCCAATACATTGGAGAGCTATAACGGGCTCACCCGCCCTTAGTTTATCACGGAACCACCCGTCTTCATAATAATGCCCAAGAACCATAACATAATCATATCACATAAAACATCCATAAAGGAAACATAAAATTTCCACATTTCAATCACGAGATTTCAATACAACACATTGATATAATAACATTATGAAAACCATTTTTAATACCAAAATAAAAGAAAAGTAAAATATGGTATTTATTTTTCTTTAAAAAAAAGGTATGGCTTGTAGAGGAAGACGAAACTCAAATAACAGTCACGACGGCGGAGAAGTCGTTGTCGCCGCATACGTATGACAAAAACATTCCCTTTTTGTCGTTTAGTAAACGCTTCGTATAAAAAATATTCCTTTTGAATAAACGTAAAAGTCAAAGGGGTTTATACACCGTATAAAAGAAAGTTGTGTATAAAATAAAATATGCCTCAATGAAAGGAGATTGAGACGAAGTCCCATACCTCGTATCCGACTTGACCCGACTGTTCTTTAATCTCCTGAATAATAAACTTGAGTTAATCTCTACTTGCTTAAGAACCTTTTTCAAGTTCATTATGTTGGACGGAGAAAAGGAGAAGTGATGGAAAGAAGGGGGGGTGAATTGGCTTTTAAAAAATAATTAACAAATTAAAAACAAAGTGAAAGTGCAGCGGAAATAAAAGAGGCAAAACACACAACTTGATAACGGAGTTCGGCCTAAAACCCGGCCTACGTCTCCGCTCCCAACTCAACCGTTGAGAGATTTACTACCACTTTCTTTTTAATGGTTTTAGCAAGAAACCCACTAGAATTTACAGGTAGTGTAGAACCTATTACAGCTTGCTTTTATATGGTTATGCAGGAACCCACTTGCTTTCAATGGTTGAGCAAGAACCCACTAGCCTTCTTACAGGTGAAGGCTAGATCACCTATGACTCAAGCCTTTTAAAGGAAAGGCTTGACCAACCTCTTCACACCTTGAAGGTGGTGTGAGAACCCAAAAGAATGGAGGAGAGAAAGAGTTGGGGGTTTGTAGGCACAAACCCAAAATGATGCTCAAAATAAATAAAACAATGAAAAACCGTAATGGGGAAGTCTTGGGCGCCAATGGATTGATGGAGCTGATGAAGGGCGCTCCCAAGCTTCTTTGGAGGTGCTCCTTGGATGTGGAAGTGTGTTGGAGCAAGTGGGGTTCCCTTGGAGCAATCCGCTGGAGGTTCGCCAAATGATGGAAAATGTGTCCGTTGGATTCACAATAGTTCCGGATATGTTCCTTGGACTTCCGGGGGTTCCTAGTCCTTTATTTATAGAGGGGGAATCCTCATATGACCTTTGGAGGTCTTCGGAGCCGTTGGAAAAGTCTTCGGAGCCGTTGGGAGGCAAGTGGACCAGCCTGGTCAAAGGCCCAACAGCTAGTTTGACTGGCTCCACCGGCTGACCGGTACAGGGTCACCGGTTGGCCGGTGTGTGCAAAATGGAGGAGGGCTCGGGCTCAGGCTCCACCGGCTGGCCGGTGAGGTGGCCACCGGTTGGCCGGTGCTGAGGCAGTAGCAAACACTATTCTGCTGGGTGCCACCGGCTGGCCGCTGGTGAGGCACCAGTTGGCCGGTGGTCTGGACAGAAAGATGCCTTCTGTCCAGGCCTCCACCGGCCAGCCGGTGGTCTTCCACCGGTTGGCCGGTGGACTGAATTTCAGTCCATTTTTGGATTTTTGCCTTCTTGGCCATCTTGGCCCAATTCCTTGCCAACCTGAAATTATGCCTATCATCCAAAAACACTTAAAACAATATTAGTAAAATAAGAGGGTGATTGTGATCATGAAAATTAAACCACGAGGGGTACGAGAGGTACAACAATCTCCCCCTATTTTGATGATCACAATCACCAAAACAAACAATGTAAAAAGACTGAAATTAGAGGCATGCTTTAAAAATGTTTTCTTTTAAATTTATCCTTAAAAGCATAAGAGAAATATTTCTCCCCCAATCACCCAAGAATTTCTCCCCCTTTGTGATTATCAAAATAGCACGGGGCATAAAACTTGATTGAGGGATAAGTTGAAAAACAAGATGGAGATTTTAAACCAATTGAAATTTGAAATTTGAATTGAAAGTTTTGAATCAAAAATTTTGAAATGAAAAATTGAATAACAGTTTGAATTGAAAGTTTTGAAAAGAAAATTGAATAACAATTTATAATTAAAAAAAAATTTGATACCAAGTGTTGAAATTGAAAGTTTGAATCGAAAATTTTGAAATTGAAATCAAAAGGGCTTAAACGATCCTAACTCCCCCTAAATAAAAACAACAAATCACCGGGGAGAGGTTTTTGAAACCGAGACAAATTTTGGTCCGGTGAGACTTGCTAGAAGGGATTTTTCAATCCACACTTGTCTAGTGGCGGGTCTTCTCCTAAAAAATTCATCATTAAAAGAAATGGTTTTGGGTCTACCATACCGGGCATTTTTACAATTGCACTCATAAATTAAGTGCCCGGGTTTTTTACAATAATTGCAAAATTTAAATTGGGAGCTCCCCCTTACAAAAATAGTGGGTTCATGGGAAGAGGAAGATTGCTTGGAATAGCCAAGCCCTTGGGTGGTTCTAGATACACGTTGGGAACCTAGTAGTTTGGTCAGATTTTGTTCCCCTTGGGTGAACTTGGCTAGAGATTCCCTTAAATCTTTGATTGTTGATTCCATGGAATAAACATCGGGAAGGTTTTGGATTTTGAGGGTCAACTCTTCCTTCTCTTTGAGAAGTTGTTCTTTTTCGGAAGAGAGTTTTTTGAAATTCTTTTTTAAAGCAACAAATTTGGAAGAAAGTTCGTGAAAACCTTCCTCCAATTGATCTCTAGCATGTTGGAGATCCTCGTAGGATAAATGATTTAAAGAATTTGAAGAACAAGAGGAAGAGGAGTCGGAAGAGGATACCTCATTACATGCCATTAGGAATTTATTACCGTTGTCGCCTGAGGAGGAGGAGGAGGATGATGTGGAGCTATCACTCCATGTGGCCTTGAATGACTTCTTCTTCTCTTTTTGTTTGGCCTTTTTCTTGTTGAGTGGACAATCGGGCTTGTAATGGCCTTTCTTGCCACACCCGTAACATGTTACCTCGGGCTCGGATTTTTCGTCGTGTTTTTCCTTTCGAGCCTTGCGGGATTTCTTCTTCTTGTGCTTCTTCATGAACTTGTGCATTTTGCGGGCAATGTTCTCCATTTCGGAATCGCCGCTTGAAGAGGATGACGATGAGGAGGAGCTTTCTTCTTGTTGAACTTTGAAGGCGATGTTCTTTGGAACTTTGATCGGTTTTCCTTCCTTTTCATCTTGCCTCCTCATGGTGATCTCATAAGTCATGAGGGATCCGATTATCTCTTCGACCAGCATGTTCTTGATGTCCTTCGCTTCTTGAATTGCCGTCACTTTTGGAGCCCATGAGCTTGGAAGGATCCAAAGGATCTTCTTGACCATAATTTCTGCAGAAATATTATCTCCTAGAGATTTTCTTCCATTACAAATGTCAGTAAATCGAGTAAACATATCAGAAATAGATTCAGAAGGATTCATGGAAAAAGACTCAAAATCTTGACGATATATGTCCAATCGAGTATCCTTGACTTTGTTGGTCCCCTCATGGGTAACTTCCAAAAGTTTCCAGATTTCATGTGATGAGGTGCATGTGGAAACTCGATTGAACTCATTACGATCAAGGCCGCAATGTAGAGCGTTCATGGCTTTGCCATCAAGCTCGAAATTTTTAATATCGGCTTGAGTCCATTTGGATTCATCGGGAGAAGATAAAGAATAACCATGCATGACAATTTTATAAATCGGATAACCAATGCTTCTAAGAAAAGTGGTCATGCGGGTTTTCCAATAGGTGTAGTCGGTTCCATCAAAAAATGGAGCACGACCCAAAGAATAGCCTTCGGGGGCGAAAGAAGTTGAAGCCATAAAAAAGGATCTTGAATTTGAAACCGGTTAGGGTATTACTCAAATTTCCCTCTGATACCAATTGTTGGGCGGAGAAAAGGAGAAGTGATGGCAAGAAGGGGGGTGAATTGCCTTTTAAAAAATAATTAACAAATTAAAAACAAAGTGAAAGTGCAGCGAAAATAAAAGAGGCAAAATACACAACTTGATAATGGAGTTCAGCCTAAAACCCAGCCTACGTCTCCGCTCCCAACTCAACCGTTGAGAGATTTACTACCGCTTGCTTTTTAATGGTTTTAGCAAGAAACCCACTAGACTTTACAGGTAGTCTAGAACCTATTACAGCTTGCTTTTATATGGTTATGCAAGAACCCACTTGCTTTCAATGGTTGAGCAAGAACCCACTAGCCTTCTTACAGGTGAAGGCTAGCTCACCTATGACTCAAGCCTTTTAAAGGAAAGGCTTGACCAACCTCTTCACACCTTGAAGGTGGTGTGAGAACCCAAAAGAATGGAGGAGAGAAAGAGTTGGGGGTTTGTAGGCACAAACCCAAAATGATGCTCAAAATAAATAAAACAATGAAAAACCGTAATGGGGAAGTCTTGGGTGCCAATGGATTGATGGAGCTGATGAAGGGCGCTCCCAAGCTTCTTTGGAGGTGCTCCTTGGATGTGGAAGTGTGTTGGAGCAAGTGGGGTTCCGTTGGAGCAATCCGCCGGAGGTTTGCCAAATGATGGAAAATGTGTCCGTTGGCTTCACAATAGTTCCAGCTATGTTCCTTGGACTTCCGGGGGTTCCTAGTCCTTTATTTATAGAGGGGGAATCCTCATATGACCTTTGGAGGTCTTCGGAGCCGTTGGAAAAGGCTTCGGAGCCGTTGGGAGGCAAGTGGACCAGCCTGGTCAAAGGCCCAACGGCTAGTTTGACTGGCTCCACCGGCTGACCGGTACAGGGCCACCGGTTGGCCGGTGTGTGAAAAATGGAGGAGGGCTCGGGCTTAGGCTCCACCGGCTGGCCGGTGAGGTGGCCACCGGTTGGCCGGTGCTGAGGCAGTAGCAAACACTATTCTGCTGGGTGCCACCGGCTGGCCGCTGGTGAGGCACCGGTTGGCCGGTGGTCTGGACAGAAAGATGCCTTCTGTCCAGGCCTCCATCGGCTGGCCGGTGGTCTTCCACCGGTTGGCCGGTGGACTGAATTTCAGTCCATTTTTGGCTTTTTGCCTTCTTGGCCATCTTGGCCCAATTCCTTGGCAACCAGAAATTATGCCTATCATCCAAAAACACTTAAAACAATATTAGTAAAATAAGAGGGTGATTGTGATCATGAAAATTAAACCACTAGGGGTACGAGAGGCACAACACATTATTCCTTTTATACCATGTTATGAACATCATGTAATCTGTTAAGTTAACAATGTTCATTTTGTCGATATTTGGTTCTTAAGTCAAAAATAGACTTCTTACACTTACATGTTGTTAATTTGGTCAAAGGTTCATTATATCCAGAATGGTATTCATGATGTAGATATCATATATGTCATATATATCTAGTACATACATGCATTTATAATATTACATCACATTTAGAGGTAAGAAATGAAATGCACCGTTCATGGAGACGGTAAGCCGTACGTACGCATGAACGCTACTTACATTTCTATTTCATATTTTCTGGAATGGAATCATAATGATATAAGAGTATATTATAATTCCAGTATAATAACATATATAATATCATTAACTTTATCCTTTACACATCCCACATATGGTATTAACGAATCAAATCACTTTTAGGGGGCGGTAGTCCGCACTTCCTAAAATGAAGATATCGTGTTTTACCCATAATGGAAACCATAAAGGTATGCCCAAAATGAAAAAAACAGAAGCTTAAGGAAAACATAAAAATATTATATATCATATATGAAAATAGTGACATCATAATGGCCACCTTTGAAGGTGTTAAATGAGTATTGAACAATCATCGTTTCGGGAGGCAGAATTTCACCATCCACGGAAACCGTATGTTCTTTAACCATTTGATGTAGTTGTGTGAGAGTGTAGCTCGAATAAATCTTATAACAACATCCTAGTATATTGAATATACTGGTGTTGTTACAAAAGAAGTAAATAAAAAGAGTTTAGGGGGTTGGAGAAGCAAAATAAAACAAATGAACATGAGAGAATGAATTACCTTAAAAAGTGTAACTCCTTTTGATTTGAGACTAAAGGCTTCCTCTGAAAGGATTCTGCCCAAAGGGAATCCTCTAGGATGAGTAGAGGGATGTGGAGAGAGTAAATGGGCAGGGGTTGGCCGACCCAAAGGCTTGAGGTGTGTGTGAAATGAGGTAGAGGTGGGGGCCTTTTATAAGAGGAGAGGAGGGGCACTTTTGGAAAGTAAAGAAATATTACATTATTTGAAAATGTGTTTCGGTTTCAAAAGGTCCCACATTGATATAATTCGTGGATAAGGTGATAAGGGTTCGAAATCAACTCATCCAATTGGTTTTGTCCATGTGTAGGTTGTAGATTTTACATTATCTTTCCATTTAATTTAAATCGTCAAATAATGATGTCATCACTGCATCATTATTATGTCATAAATAATTTAATTTATTTAATGTCTAAAAATCATAAAAAAATACTATGATGTAGGAAATATTTTTAGCTTTCCAATGAATATTTATAATCAAAAATCTGATCTTTATAACCCCATGTAAAAATTGTTTTCGTAAAACACTCTTGTTTGTGTCATTTTTACTTTAACATTTAATAAAAAGTTATTTATGTCATTTCCAAACCAAAGTGTCTCCATGGGGTCCCCAAGTTGACCCATGGCTTGTCTTGGTCGGCCATGACACAACCAATAAGGTTGGGACATGTGTCTAGGTCATTTCATATTATTAAAGCATTATTTATACCTTAAACTACACTAATTACCACTAATCGTGATTAAGAACTTAATAAGTTACTATTCACCAAAAAATTATTATAATCTCATTGAACCACATTTTACTTCTTAATGACAACCATGTATGTCGGATTTTCAAAATTCAATACACATTAGTGGTAAACTTTCATTTAACTGAAAAATCAGTTTGCTTGATTACCACTTAGTGGTTTCACTATTCATCAAAAATTGAAGTTTTTCAGAAAATTACCAAAAATTTACCCTAAGCTATATTTGATATTCCGAATTCAAAAATGAAGTCCATTTTACAAAATTCAAATCATATAAGTCACATTAATTAATTCAATAATTAATTCCCGCTGCCAGAGCAAATAGCGTGTTTTTACAAAACAATAAGTATCAAAAGATTGACACCAGTTTAAGTCTAATTTCAAAGTGAAATTGATTCCAATGACCACCATTGGATAAAATGGTAAAAATATATTCTAATTTCACTTCAAAACCAATTCAAAACATAATCTAATCATATAAATAAATTAGGTTAAAAAGCAGTTTTGATGTAAAATGCAGTATTTTTCAATATTCATTAAAAAAATGAATATTGTCAGAAAAATACCAAAAATTCACACAAGGTAAATTTTGATGTCCCAATCATAAAGGATAAGTTTATTTTGACAAACATAGTTTATAAAATTGTCAAAACATAGATTCAAAAATGGTTTTCCATCAAAAGGCAGTAAAACAATCTTTTAAGAATATTAGTGTATTCCATGCATAAGATTGTATTTATTTTCATTCTAAGCCTCTATAACACTATCTTAATCATTAATAAACATAGATAAAAATATATATTATTCATTACTTACTTGGGATGTTACATCCTTCCCCCCTTTAGAAAATTGCGTCCCCGCAATTTATTTACTTATCGAATAAATGGGGGTACTTATCTCTCATTGCATTTTCAGATTCCCATGTTGCCTCTTCCATCATGTGGTTTTTCCACAAAACCTTTACCTGATGAATCACCTTATTCCGTAACACTTGCTCCCTGTGGTCAAGAATCTGGACTGGTTGTTCCTCATAAGATAGGTTCTCTTCCAGCTGAACTGCCTCTGGGCTCAAAACATGAGATGGATCTGGCATATACTTTCTCAACATCGAAACGTGAAAAACATTGTGTACCTGAGATAAACTCGGAGGTAAAGCCACTCGGTATGCAACTGATCCAACTCTCTCCAGAATTTCGTATGGTCCAACAAACCTTGGACTCAACTTTCCTTTCTTACCAAATCTCATCACGCTTTTCCAAGGAGAAACCTTGAGAAAAACATGATCACCTACCTCGAAAGATAGATCCTTCCTCCGATTATCTGCATAACTCTTCTGCCTGCTCTGAGCTGTTCTCATGTGTTTCTGAATCAGATGAACTTTTTCTGCCATCTCTTCTACCAATTCTGGTCCCATCAACTTCCTTTCACCCACTTCATCCCAGAAAGCTGGAGTTCGACACCGCTTCCCATATAATGCCTGAAATGGTGCCATCTGTATACTGGAATGAAAACTGTTATTATATGAAAACTCAACCAAAGAAAGATGTTGGTCCCAACTTCCCTGATAATCCATAGAACAAGCTCGTATCATATCCTCCAATGTCTGAATTGTTCGTTCTGACTGCCCATCTGATTGAGGATGGAAAGCTGTACTAAAATTTAATTCAGTACCCAACGACTTCTGAAGGCCTTTCCAAAAGTTAGAAGTAAACCTGGGATCACGATCCGATACAATGGAGAGAGGAACTCCATGTAACCTGACTATCTCTTTAAGATACAAATAGGAAAGTTGATCAAGAGAGAAAGTATCTCATATAGAAAGGAAATGAGCAGATTTGGTCAAGCGATCAACAATAACCCAGATTGCATTATTACCTAGAGATGTCTTCGGTAATCCAACAACAAAGTCCATGGATATATTCTCCCATTTCCACTCTGGCACTGGTAAAGGCTGAAGCATCCCTTTCGGTAGCTGCCGCTCTGCTTTAACCTGCTGACAAGTCAAACACTTCACAGTAAAATCAGCAATGTCTCTTTTCATTCCATCCCACCAGTAATACTCCCGCAGATCTCTATACATCTTAGTACTGCCCGGATGAACTGAAAACGGAGAACTATGAGCTTCACATAACAACTCTCTCTTCAACTGTGAATCACAAGGCACACACAATCTCTTCCCAAATCTCAAAACACAAATACTATCAATGTTGAATTCAGGCAACTTACCTTTCTGAACCAGCTCTACCTTTTTCTGCAACTCACTATCTTGCTTCTGTGCTTGCTTGATTCTATCTGATAGAGAAGATCTCACTGATACCTGAAACAAAATAGAAGGACTTCCTGCACCAACAACTTCTATGCCAAAGTTCATCAAATCGTTAACCAAAGGATCACGTTCCAAACGCAACATTGTTAATGAAGCATTACTTTTTCGACTCAAAGCATCAGCCACTTTATTTGCTTTTCCCGGATGGTAATGAATTGTACAATCATAATCCTTGATTAATTCCAGCCATCTCCTTTTTCTCATGTTTAACTCTTTCTGAGTGAAAATATACTTTAAACTTTTGTGATCGGTATATATTTCACAGTTTACTCCATACAAATGATGCCTCCAAATTTTTAAATCAAAAACAACAGCTGCTAGTTCCAAATCATGTATAGGGTAATTTACCTCATGAGTTTTCAACTGTCGTGAAGCATAAGCAATTACCTGATCATTCTGCATTAGGACGCAACCAAGTACTTTCAATGAAGCATCACTGTATATAACAAACTCACCATTCCTGGAAGGTAGTGCCAAAACTGGAGCATTCACCAATCTTCTTTTCAATTCCTGAACACAATCATCACATTCTTTTGTCCAGATAAACTTAACACCCTTCCGAGTTAGCTTAGTCATTGGACTAGATAACCATGAAAAATTTCTAACAAACCTTCGGTAATAGCCCGCCAAACCAAGGAAGCTACGAATCTCAGTTACATTTGTGGGTCTTGTCCATTCTTCCACAACTTTTGTTTTTGCAGGATCAACAGTTATTCCATCTTTAGAAACAATGTGACCAAGGAAAGAAATTTGTTGCAACCAAAACTCACACTTACTGAATTTCCCATACAATTTCTTTTCTTTTAAGGTTTGCAAGATAACCCTTAAATGTTTTTCATGCTCCTCTTTACTTTTAGAAAACACCAAAATATCATCAATGAAAACCACCGCAAACTTATCCAAGAACTCATGGAAAATTCTATTCATTAAGTCCATGAATACAGTAGGTGCATTGGTTAGCCCAAAAGGCATTACTACAAATTCATAATGGCCATATCTCGTACGGAACGCGGTCTTCGGAATATCTGCCTCCTTTACCTTCAGCTGATGGTACCCCGATCTCAAGTCAATCTTTGAAAAAAACTGAGCTCCCTGGAGCTGATCAAACAAATCATCGATATGAGGCAAATGATATTTGTTCTTAACAGTGATATTATTCAAGGCTCTATAATCAATGAAAAGTCTCATAGAACCATCTTTCTTTTTAACAAATAAAACAGGGGCACCCCATGGTGATGTGCTAGGTCTAATGAAACCTTTCTCTAATAAATCTTGAAATTACTCCTTCAACTCTAAAAGTTCAATTTGTGCCATTCGATAAGGGGGTTTTGAAATTGGCTTAGCATCAGGAACTAAGTCAACAGTAAACTCAACTTCCCGATCTGGTATTATTCCAGGCAACTCATCAGGAGAAACATCAGGATACTCATTTACCACTGGCACATCATTAATCTGAACAGTTCCTTTATTTTCAACGACGTGTGCAAGGTAACATTCATTTCTATCTTTTACAAGTTTCTCGGCCTCTTGATATGTTATCAAAAGTAAGGGTTCATTCCTGTAAACAAACTGAAAGTCTTTCTGAAAAGAAACTTCTTTAGCTCTATAGTCAATCTTAGCATGGTAAATAGAGAGCCAATTCATACCCAGGATAACATCAAACTCTACTAGAGGTAGAACAATAAGTTTTGCAAGTAGGTTCTTTCCACAGATAAGGATATGAAGATTCTTATAAATTCTTTTTGCCTCGACACTTCCCCCAGGTGTTTTTACCAAAAGTTCAGGAGTCATTTCTTGAGATGGTATTCCCATTTTACTAGAAAAGGTTTCAGAGATGAAAGAATGTGTAGACCCCGAATCAAACAACACACTGGCATAATCTGAAAAAACAAACAAAGTACCTGATACAACTTCATTTGATGGCCCGACATCTGCTGAAGTAGTTGCAAAGGATTTCACCACCCCTTTCAGCTTGTAGTCTAACTGCTTCCCATCACTCAAGATCCTTGTTGGACACTCGTTTGCATAGTGACCCATATCATTGAACTTATAACATTTCACTAACTGTAAATCAAATTTGTTCTTACCTTCAGCTTGATCCTTTTCAGTGCAATCACGAGCCTTATGTACCATCTTACCACATCGGTAGCACTTTCCAGAATTCAGAAGACATTCCCCAGCATGCCTTTTTCCACATTTATCACAAAATGGAAACCTAGTTTTCTTACCATCAGATTTTTTTGAAGAATTCTTACCTTTCTCCTGCCACCTCGGTCTCTTCTTCTACTGGTTGTTATAGAAAACTTGGTCATCGGCAAACTCCATTTCCACCTTCTCAGCACATCGAACAAGCTTTTCATAACTTTTAAACTCACGAGAAGCTAATGCCCTTCGATATTTTGTCTTTAATCCTGAGTAAAAATGATTGATTTTACTATCAAGGTCCCGGATAAAATTTGGAGCATACCTTGCCAATCGAGTGAACCTTTCTTCATAGGCAGCCACTGAGTCTTCCTCTTGCCTCAATTCCAGGAATTGCTTTTCCATCCTAAGTCGAACAGCCTTAGGAAAATACTTCTCAAGAAACATACCTTTGAATTCATCCCATTCAAAAGCATCAATCTCATCGGCGTCCCTGATATTTTTAACCATAGACCACCACTGATCTGCTTCACCCTCCAAACGGTAAATAGCAAGACTAACCTTTTGATTGTCTGAACACCCCATGACATCAAAAATCTTCTCCAGTGCTTTAATCCACCCTTCAGCTAGCACAGGGTCAGATGATCCTCTGAATGATGGTGGATGCTGCCTCATGAAATGTTCCACCACTGACATGTTCCTCTGCGGTTGATCTGGCTGATCTCGTGCATGGACACCACCGCCATTTATCGCTTGAGTCAACTGCGCCATTACTGCAACAAACTGTTCAGTTCCAATTCTGACCATTTCTGGATGCTGATTCGGAAGGTTATTTCCTTCTGTATGCCTTCCTAGCACTGCTTCCCTGTTTCCTCTGCGGAAAACCATTCTGAACAAACATGTATTAGATGAAGCAACATGGTAATCTTTAAATGCTATATCATTTCAAAAAAAATATTTTTGGATAATCATTTAATAGAATTATAACTCCTAAAGTTATCTAAACCGACCTTTGATACCAACTATAAGGCCCCAGCCTTAAACCTTACTTAATATTGAGTTATTACAAGATTACACATTGAGGATCTTTTTGGGTTTAGAGTTTTAGAGAATTAGATCATAAAACTTGCATTACATTCCACATATAAACAAAGTGGTTACATAAAGATAGTATTCTTCATTCCCATCAATGGAAACACATTTAAAATAAAACATGGATTATTTCTTAACACATTCTTGACTCTATCATCTTATCATGTACCTTTCCCTTGACCTGTGAAAAACATTTCAAAAACTTGGGATGAGCATAAAAACTCAGTATGGGTTATAAAAAAAACATGGAAAGGAAACATGAGTTCATATATAGATAAGAATGAAATCATACTTTACCCATAAAACACAGGCACTTTAACATACCTCATAAAATCATGAATAAATCATAGAAATCATAAGACATAAAGGTAACTTGAGGCATTCATAACATTCTTACGTAGGGAGTAACCCTCTTGGTTACGTTTGGAATACCCATCATAGTATATTCCCTAAAATATCTTCGGAGAAACCTTAACGTTTCACTCCTTCGCGTTACCCAATGCATTGGAGAGCAATAACGGGCTCACCCGCCCTTAGTTTATCACGGAACCACCTATCTTCATAATAATGCCCAAGAACCATAACATAATCATATCACATAAAACATGCATAAAGGAAACATAAAATTTCCACATTTCAATCACGAGATATCAATACAACACATTGATATAATAACATTATGAAAACCATTTTCAATACCAAAATAAAAGAAAAGTAAAATATGGTATTTATTTTTCTTTAAAAAAAAGGTATGGCTTGTAGAGGAAGCCGAAACTCAAATAACGGTCACGACGGCGGAGAAGTCGTTGTCGCCGCATACGTACGACAAAAACATTCCCTTTTTGTTGTTTAGTAAATGCTTCGTATAAAAAATATTCCTTTTGAATAAACATAAAAGTCAAAAGGGTTTATACACCGTATAAAAGAAAGTTGTGTATAAAATAAAATATGCCTCAATGAAAGGAGATTGAGACGAAGTCCCATACCTCGTATCCGACTTGACCCGACCGTTCTTTAATCTCCTGAATAATAAACTTGAGTTAATCTATACTTGCTTAAGAACCTTTTTCAAGTTCATTATTCATTTTATACCATGTTATGAACATCATGTAATCTGTTAAGTTAACACTGTTCATTTTGTCGATATTTGGTTCTTAAGTCAAAAATAGACTTCTTACACTTACATGTTGTTAATTTGGTCAAAGGTTCATTATATCCAGAATGGTATTCATGATGTAGATATCATATATGTCATATATATCCAGTACATACATGCATTTATAATATTTCATCACATTTAGAGGTAAGAAATGAAATGCACCGTTCATGGAGACGGTAAGCCGTACGTACGCATGAACGCTACTTCCATTTCTATTTCATATTTTCTGGAATGGAATCATAATGATATAAGAGTATATTATAATTCCAGTATAATAACATATATAATATCATTAACTTTATCCTTTACACATCCCACATATGGTATTAACAAATCAAATCACTTTTAGGGGGCGGTAGTCCGCACTTCCTAAAATGAAGATATCGTGTTTTACCCATAATGGAAACCATAAAGGTATGCCCAAAATGAAAAAAACAGAAGCTTAAGGAAAACATAAACATATTATATATCATATATGAAAATAGTGACATCATAATGGCCACCTTTGAAGGTGTTAAATGAGTATTGAACAATCATCGTTTCGGGAGGCAGAATTTCACCATCCACGGAAACCGTATGTTCTTTAACCATTTTATGTAGTTGTGTGAGAGTGTAGCTCGAATAAATCTTATAACAACATCCTAGTATATTTAATATACTGGTGTTGTTACAAAATAAGTAAATAAAAAGAGTTTAGGGGGTTGGAGAAGCAAAATAAAACAAATGAACATGAGGGAATGAATTACCTTAAAAAGTGTAACTCCTTTTGATTTGAGCCTAAAGGCTTCCTTTGAAAGGATTCTGCCCAAAGGGAATCCTATAGGATGAGTAGAGGGATGTGGAGAGAGTAAATGGGCAGGGGTTGGCCGAGCCAAAGGCTTGAGGTGTGTGTGAAATGAGGTAGAGGTGGGGGCCTTTTATAAGAGGAGAGGAGGGGCACTTTTGGAAAGTAAAGAAATATTACATTATTTGAAAATGTGTTTCGGTTTCAAAAGGTCCCACATTGATATAATTCGTGGATAAGGTGATAAGGGTTCGAAATCAACTCATACAATTGGTTTTGGCCATGTGTAGGTTGTAGATTTTACATTATCTTTCCATTTAATTTAAATCGTCAAATAATGATGTCATCGCTGCATCATTATTATGTCATAAATAATTTAATTTATTTAATGTATAAAAATCATAAAAAAATACTATGATGTAGGAAATATTTTTAGCTTTCCAATGAATATTTATAATCAAAAATCTGATCTTTATAACCCCATGTAAAAATTGTTTTTGTAAAACATCTCTTGTTTGTGTCATTTTTACTTTAACATTTAATAAAACGTTATTTATGTCATTTCCAAACCAAAGTGTCTCCATGGGGTCCCCAAGTTGACCCATTGCTTTTCTTGGTCGGCCATGACACAAACAATAAGGTTGGGACATGTGTCTAGGTCATTTCATATTATTAAAGCATTATTTATACCTTAAACTACACTAATTACCACTAATCGTGATTAAGAACTTAATAAGTTACTATTCACCAAAAAATTATTATAATCTCATTGAACCACATTTTACTTCTTAATGATAACCATGTATGTCGGATTTTCAAAATTCAATACACATTAGTGGTAAACTTTCATTTAACTGAAAAATCAGTTTGCTTGATTACCACTTAGTGGTTTCACTATTCATCAAAAATTGAAGTTTTTCAGAAAATTACCAAAAAATCACCCTAAGCTATATTTGATATTCCGAATTCAAAAATGAAGTCAATTTTACAAAATTCAAATCATATAAGTCACATTAATTAATTCAATAATTAATTCCCGCTGCCAGAGCAAATAGCGTGTTTTTAAAAAACAATAAGTATCAAAAGATTGACACCAGTTTAAGTCTAATTTCAAAGTGAAATTGATTCCAATGACCACCATTGGATAAAATGGTAAAAATATATTCTAATTTCACTTCAAAACCAATTCAAAACATAATCTAATCATATAAATAAATTAGGTTAAAAAGCAGTTTTGATGTAAAATGCAGTATTTTTCACTATTCATTAAAAAATGAATATTGTCAGAAAAATACCAAAAATTCACACAAGGTAAATTTTGATGTCCCAATCATAAAGGATAAGTTTATTTTGACAAACATAGTTTATAAAATTGTCAAAACATAGATTCAAAAATGGTTTTCCATCAAAAGGCAGTAAAAAAATCTTTTAAGAATATTAGTGTATTCCATGCATAAGATTGTATTTATTTTCATTTTAAGCCTCTATAACACTATATTAATCATTAATAAACATAGATAAAAATATATATTATTCATTACTTACTTGGGATGTTACAGTCTCCCTGGTCTTGGAGTTTAGATCATTGGCCTTAGGTATAGCAGTTCACTGTTCAGATATTTTGGGTACGAGTTGTTTATTTTTTGACATGTTGTATTCCTCGGTTTCGTGATACCTGTGCTGCTAATTTTGTTTTTTATTCCTTGGATTTTTACTATTTTATCATTGATATGCATGTTGATTCTTGTGAAGGATGATATGGAAAATATACTTTTAAATTCATATACCTTCATTTTTTTTAGAACTATGGAAAAGGGAAATGTTTACCATTTCTTTCTATAAAACTACTTTACTACTTATCATTCCATGTTTTATTTGAAATTAGCATACAAGAATTATTATATAGTGACTTGTTATGGGGCACCATTGTGGTCTCCCATTGATCTTGTTTTCTCACACCCCATAACCCGTTAACTGGTTCATAAAAATTTGTATCTTATATAATATAGGGAAAGTAAAGGCACCCCAATGTGGTGGTAGGGTTTCATGTCAGTTGAGTTGGGTAGCTGGTGCTGAGATTGTGGGATGTTTGCCACACTATAACATGGAGTAGTTTCTTGTTTTCATTATCATTTGTAGTTGTACTTATCTCAATGAGTTTGTAGCTACTTTAGTGGTTGTTTTGTTTCTGTTGTCTTCTTACAGTTATGGAACCTATATGTAGCAGTCTTCCACTATTTCTTTCTTCTTTGAGTTTATATATTTTTATATGATCTTTATTTAGGTTGGCTGAGGTCATTCCCGCAGTGTGTTTTTTTATGCTCAGGTGCTTGTCGCAATCCTATGGAGATAAAGATTTCCCCTCAGGTATGTAACGGATCAAGTCAGGTTCCAAGTTTGAGGGAAACCAAGGTTAGTTTAGTATAAAATGGTATAAAAGGGGGTTTGTCCTCAAGAGTCCTTTTCTTGGAAATCTATTAGGCTAGATATATAATATTTAGGACTTGAGAGGTATGTTGCAATAAGTGCATGGCCCGATCTGGTTGTGACGAGACACAAGTTTCCATGTGACATTGGGATATGTGTCTCTAGTGTTGGGTTTTGTTTTAAATCTAAGTTTCTACTTATGGGTGTTTTGGTTTAAAATGATATTGACTCTATTTTTGGATTGTTCCTTCTATTTTGGTGTGTAGTAGAATTCCTCTGAGACTTATTTGACAAGTTCGTCAGGAGGGTGAAACTAATGCTCCTCAAGGGAATCCACCAATAGATCAAAACCTCATCAAGGATATAGTATGGGCTGTTTTTTCTATAGATCAGAACATGCCATAAGTTCTGAACATAGTTTTTGAGTTATATCCAGAAGTAGGAGGAGAGAGAGATCGATCATGGTAATTCTTACGTGTGAAGACACCATAATTTAAAGGAATTAATGAATCTCAATAGATAGAGGATTGGATGTATATGATCAATAAAATATTCAAATTTATGGTGAAACATGAAAATATCAAGGTGAAGTGTACAACATTTAGGTTCAAGATTTTTGTTGAGTAATTTTGGTATCCCATAGTCCAGTTAGATAGACATGTAGACTTGTATTAAAAGGGTTTAAAAATACCGTCATTAAAACTTTTTTCCAAATGTTCTAATGCTGGAGAAATCATTGGAGTTCACCTCTTTACAGTAGGTAGAGATTTCGGTGTTAGCATACACCAACCAGTTTACTGAGCTTTTCCATTTCACTCTAGACATAGTGAAGAATGACCAGTTGAAGTCCCAGAAGTACCTGTAGTGTTTGTGATCGAATATTAGATCACACGTATTTATGATAAATATTTATACCTATGTAGATATAATAGATTGATCTATGATGGAATAAATGGATATGGAAGGCACTGTTAGATTTTACCCTATTATCTTATGTCTAGTGGTAGGTTCAGTGGCATGCATGAGAGGAAGAGGAAGTGGAAGGATCATCGTAAGAGTGGTGGAGGTGGGTCTCAGTCGCGAGCCTCCTGTATATCATTTATTATAGCTAGTAGTATACCTATGAATTTCTATCAGCATGGAAACATCAGATACACCAGATGTTTTTGTCCTATTCCCTTGAAGATGTGAAACAACTATGTTTTTTTTGGTCATTTATAATGCTTCCTTCAGGATATGTTTACCCCTCATTATAGCCAGGGTTTGTCTGCTCCAAAGGATACTACAGAAAAATCAGATGCTTCAAGGACTACAAGGCTCCAGACATAGTCCTTAAGAGTGAAGTAAATTCACACAATTGATGATTTTCCAGTTAAAATCGATGCAGGTCTAATGATAGTGAGAGGTACTATCTTTTGGGAATATTCTATAGAGATTAGTTTATTTTATACTGGTTCAACCCACTATTTTATATCTGCATGTTTTATTGATATGCTTAAACATCCAACAAAAATTATATGCTCTTATGGAGTTGGATTCACCCCTTAGTAAGAGGAAAGAGTAGGGGTTTTAGTGTCCTTATTCATTAAAAATATATGATATAGAGTTTGTATTGGATTTTCTCATTCATGATTTGGATTTGTTTGACATCATCATCAGTATGGATTTTATAATCACTTTTCAATCTGAGGTTGATAGTTATCATCGACATGTTTTGTTTCTTACTACCCATGGGAGTTGTCGTGTTTTTTAGGGGGAATGGGACCTGAGGTATGGTCCTGAAGGTCCTTACCACCTAGATCTCATGATTTTGTTTCCTACTCTTGCGATTGAGCTCAGTGGATTTTAATATATTGTTCATCTTCCCATTGTTTTTCAATAATTTTATGACATTTTCCCAGAAAGATTCTTCAATCTTGCTTCAGAGAAAAGGTAGAGTTCACAGTTGAATTGCTTCTAGGGATTCAATTGATATTGATACCTTATTATAATTTGGAATGAATGTAGCTAAAAGAGATTAATATTAAGTTGGATAACCTATTGGAACTTTTTTTGTTCACCCTTGTGTTTCACCTTGGGAAACCCATATAATATTCTCTAATAAGGTAGATAGTTTACTTCGATTGTGTGTCAAATATCAGATGTTGAACTAGGTAATAGTTAAGAATAAATATAATTTGCCTCATGTGGATTATTTTTTTGATAAATTAATTGTGGAAAATTGTTTTTCAAATATTGATATTTGGTTGAGTTATCATCATCTCGGAGTCAGGATCCTAATACACTGAGGACAACTTTTAGGTGCATGTATGGTCATTATGAATTTCTTTTAATTCTTTTTGGTTTGACTAATGACCTTTAAATTTTCTATGGATTTGATGAATTGAATATTCCATCAATATCTTGACACTTTTTTGGTAGTGTTCCCGCAATATATTATGGTTTTCTGAAAATTCAATCCTGAGAACGAGCACCATAGGACTTCGTTTCAAGGAATTATGAGATGTAACCACCACCACCACTATTTTTGTTTTTTTTTTAAAAACGACTTTTTGGGTAAGTGAGAACCATACAAAGGAGACAGTAGTACATGCACATCCCCTCCACAAAATCCACTACATACCACATTAAAATTTTAAAAATTCAAACATTCAAATTTCAAAAGTTCAAATACAAAGGAACTGCCACATCCACCTCGAACCACGAGTAAACCCATCTCAATCCACAGACGATCAGCCATCACGAGGAGACCTCGATCCAAGAGAGCAGTCATGTCAGTGCATTTTCCATTTTCAGAGTCATGGTCATCGCTGTCCTTACCGCCGAAGAAGAAACTCACCACCATCGCCAACCAGACTGTTGTCGTCAAAACCCAGCATTACACCAGTTTCCAGAAAGACCTTCGTAACCACCATAAAACAACAAAATGCCATCTTAAACTAGGAATGAAGTCCCGAAAGGCCGATCAATTTAATAGTCTTGTAAAATAGATTACATATATGAATGTTACATTACAATTTCTAAAATAAAACACAACATAAATAGTACTTTGAGAACGCCATTATTCCCCTAGCTTAACCCTGCATATCAATCATAACACACTTATTTTCATCCTAGGAAAAATAAAACATAATAAAGGGCTGAGATCAGATGCTCAGTAAGGAAAACAATATAGCTAAAACTATCATAAATAAGCATAAACATTTAAGTAAATGTATAAGACTAAAACAAAAATCCTTTTAAACTTAAACTTAAAAATAATATAGAAAATATAAATCAAATAATTTCATTTACTTATTCTCATGGATATTCTAATAGTTGAATAAACACATGCAATATTAATAGCTAATTTCATAATGATGGAATGCATAATGCCGGACATCATAACCACATAGTAAAGGCCTCGTGCCAAGACTACAAATAAAGATTTTGTCAAGGTCTTATGCCAAGAAACAAGTTTGTCTCATGATACCTTCCGATGAATTGAGGATCTATAGAGAGCTCCACCCATAAATTACTAAGTACAATTCATTCCTCATATGAAAAGGTTGAAACATAACGTAAAAATTCTTATTAAAACTAGTATACAAAATGTTAATACTTTAACCATAAACCATGAATGGTATAAAAATAGTATATCCATAGTCAAACATATCATAAATCATTCAATAAAATATGGAATATTTTAATATAATAAAAATACCCCAATCAAGAATAATATCCAGTAAAGGATGTTGACATAATTTAAAATGATCAGTAAAACTATTTGAGAGAAATATCTGTTTTTGTGAAATCATATAAAATTCACACATTTTTAAAGGAATTCATTTAAAAGAGATTTTTGAATCAAAGTTTCACATACCAATTTGAAACATTTGAAAGTAATTAACATTTTAAAACAATCATGTCCATATAAATAAATCCTTAAAATCATTTTTAAAACATGGACATTAATTACAACGATTTTAAAAAATAAAACATTAAAACATTTAAAATGCAGATCTTGAAAAAGAATCCCTTCAATAAAACCTTAAAATATTTATTTTGAAAACATTTTTATGAAATAGGGACATGGATGAAAAAAATTTCCAAGTAAATACTTACACATAAACAATCTCAGATAACAATGAGATTTAGGAATTAACCCTTACCCTGTACTTTTCATTGGCCAAGGGTACGTTTAACCTCTTGTATAATGACCATGGTATGTTATTAAATTATAACAAAACCATATTTATATTTTTGATATCATAATTTATTCATTTATAGCTTTATACTACCCATTTAATAAAAATTTCTATGTTAAAATAATATTTTGGGTAATAATCGCTTAATCTGTTGTACATGTTTTAACTTGTTATTCTTGATCGCATCACTTATATCATGATTTAATTGCTTCCAGAATATAAAAAATTATTTATGTATCATATATATTCATATTACAAATATGTATAATAGATATATATATAAAATGGAAAACACTATTTATGGAGACGGTATGCCGTACGTACGCATAAACGCTGTTTCCGTTTTCATATCATATTGAACAGAAGTAAGTGAATGATATATATGTACACACACACACAAATATATATACATATATATATTTCCAGTAAAATTATTATGTCATATATTACATAATTATTAATAATATATATTTTTATAATAATCGTTGAATGGTGAACGTGGAAATGAATCTCATCGCGTCGTGGAGACGGTAATCCGTGCGCATTTACAATTGATGATATCATTCTATTGATGGTGAAATCGTATGTAATTGGATGTTATATTATATATACATAATCATTAACATGTTATATTTATTATATACATAATTTATATTCATTATTATACCCATCCAAACAATGAAGTGTTGAATAACAAACTACACCACGACATGGAGACGGTAAGCCGTACATACGCACGTTTGGTGACGTTTTCATTCATAGGATGGACAAAATAAGGAATATGTTTGTACCATATTTAAAATAACATCCCAGAACGTATAATTTACTAGATTAATTATTTTATTATGGAAAAAATCAAATAAAGAGTAAGTGGAAAAAGAAAATAACTTTGAAAGAGGTGATGAAGTAATTACCTCTTTTTCGGGTTCTTCCTTATAATTTGATCCAAAGGGATCCTTAGGTTGGTTTCTAATCAAATTAATGCCACTATGTTTAAGTGATAGTATTTTTGAGGATATATGAGTAGGGGTTGGCTGGGCCAAATGGCTTTGGATGTGTGATTTTGAGAGAAGGTGAAATACCCTTTTATAAGAGAGGTGGGGTAACTTTAGGAAAATCTTGAAATATTATTTTATTATAAAATAATTTCCAATTTATAATGGCTCCAAGTGGTTTTATTTCGAGGATAATGTGGGTATGGGTCAAAATACTCTCAACAAAAAGGTTTTAGACAAGTTTAAGTCACCATATTAACCTTATCTTTTAGATTTAACTCTTAGTTAAATAGTTTAACTTTTACATTGTCTTCTTGTATTTTTATATTACATGGTTAATAAACATAATATAAAATTCCAGAGAACCTCAAGAGTTTAATTAATTACATATCTATCATTATATAAGACCTTTGGAAAAACCTTATATTTTTAGGAATATTATATCATTTAATAATATAGTATTTGTTTTAAAAACTTATTTATGTCAATTTTGACACTATTTAGTATTTGGTTTTTTTGAAAGTGAAAAAACTTGATTACTTATAAAAAATACATTAAATCAACCCTATCATGTCATATTAACCTAAAAAATTTGTGGAATGCATCAAAATTCTCAATTTACATCTATTTTGATATATATAATATCAATTAATTTAATCTTTCATTAATAAGGTAATTACTGCATCATCATTATATCATAAATAAATTTAATTATTTAATGTATAGAAATTATAAATAAAATACCATGATGTAGGAAATATTTTTATCTTTCTAATGAATTTTTATAGTCAAATTTATCTAATGTATAACTTTATATTAAAAATGGTTTAGTTCTTAAACTTTGAATTTAAAATTTTTAACTCTTCTTTAAATAAAATAATAATAAATGTCCTAATCTAATAGAAGTGGACCAAAAGGATCATATTTTATTCATAAGGTTGATTTTTTGTCGAAATAAACTTATCTAATAGAATTAGGACATGTGTTAGGATAATTATATTATCATTTTTACCTTTAATTTCCCTATTTACTTTTAACCGTGATAAATAAAATTCAAAAGTTACTATTCACCAAAAATATTTTCATCATATTGAACCAAATTTTAATTACCAATGTCAATTGTGTCTCTAATATTTTTTAAATTCAATTCAAAGAAATGGTTAAATTATGCTTTATGCAAATGTTCAAATGTGCCCAGAAGGTGGGTGAATGACCTTAAAAAAATTCAATAAAGTTTTATTCATCTAATATTATTATTAAATGACTCTAATTAATTGCATTGAAATAATATAGGTATTATGTATCTATTTTGAATTTAAAATAAATTTAAATAAAAATAATAATTATTTGAATAAAATCTGGTTTTAAACTATATCACAATGTTCTTCACTATTCATGAAAAATTGAATGGTTTCAAAAAAATACCAAAAATTCACCCTAAGATAATTTTGATTTTATGAATCCAAAAATGATTTATATTTTACCAAAGTAAAAACATATGAGTTGAATTAATTAATTTAAAATTAATTCCTGTTGTCAAAACCAGAAAGCCGGTTTTTTAGAAGTAAAAACTATAAAAATATAGACTGTGTTTATGTACAATTTAGATGTGAAATTACATGTAATGACATAAATTATATTAAATTATAAAAATATAATATAATTATACTTTAAAAACACTCAAATGTATAATTTAACACAATAAATTGTTTCAATTAAAAAAGTTATTTTCTATTAAAAAGTTGTATTTTTCACAATTCATCAAAATATAAAAGTTATCCGAAAAGTACTAAAAATATTTCCAAAATAAATTTTTATTTCCTGATTCTTAGGAATAATTTAATTTCCTTAAATTTAATATATAAATTGTCAAATATTAGATTTAAAAAGGGTTCTCTATTAAAAGGTGGTAAAATTGCATTTTTTGAAAAATACTTCTTATGTCTGGAAAAATGAATTTGTTCTTATATTATGTCTAAAAATACATAATATGTATTATAAAATTATATGGAGTATATAAAATTCTAAATGTAGTTAATACTATTCATAATTGCTTTTTGAATGGCTAGTTTGGTAAGTTGTGGTGTGCTCAAACTCGGTATTTTGTGTAGTATAAGTTATTGAATTACATTAAAGAGATAACGTACTATAAAATCCTAGGGTGTTAAATTATCCCCTCTTTCAATAAATTGCATCCTTAAAATTTGAAATTGTTTTTCGAAAATAAAATGTTAAAAATATAAAATACCTTTGTAAAAAACCAATATCAGAAATAGGGTTAATAAAATTTATTCTTAATAAAAGTTAAAGGGAAATGAAAAGTTCACCACCAAATTAGGATTTCGAATTAGAGAACATTGGTGAAAATTTTAGAAACTTAATTGGAGTAATAATGTAAATATTCATATGGAGTGATTGAGGTCATCAATCACAAACAAGTGAACAATAAATAGAAAATTGAGGTCCTCAAATCCATAAATCTATGATGAATTAAAATATTATTGGTTCATAAAAACATAAGGTATTAGGATAAAACATTTTTTGTTTTAGATCCTTTACCTAAAGTTTATGTATTAATTTCTCCAAAGAATAAGAAAAAAAATAATTGACATGTAGAGTTCCTTCCTTTAACTAATTTCCACCAAAAACTCATCTTTCACTACCAAAAGATAATAGAACTAAAAAATATTATATTTATCCTAATGATATAGGGTTTTAGGAAAATGAATTTATAATTCATTTTTCAGACCTTTAAAAAAATACATTATACATTCCAGGACATCACGTAGGCCAGTGGTAGGTGACGCACCCTTATCACCCTTCAGTTGCGGGTTCAAGTTTTGCGGGATTTCCGGACGTGACTGGTTGTTTCCTGACCTTCAGGTTTTCCATTTTATAATAATCTAAAAATAATCTTAAGAAATTATTTAACCTTAATAATAGTATCCAATGTCAAAATTAATCCATTACAACCTTTAGACTTATCCACAATACTTCTGTTTGAACTCACAATCCAAAATTTATAAGGAAGGTCACATAATATGCATGTGAATACCTTCATCGTGTATTATCTTAAAATGTGGTAATAAAATGAATTACCAGAAAACCATATTTGAATAGGTATGTACTTAATTGTTCTTTTTGTAAAACATAGAATACTAGATATACTCCTTAAATAAAAAATGCTGTAATCTCTAAAAATGATGGAATAAACAAACCATTAATTAGTTCTAAGGTTGTCAATAATATCCAATATAATTTATCCAAATAAATCACCTCTTTTTACAAAATCAATACCTCTATTTCAAGACCATACTAAAGTTTATCTTTCATTCAACCATGTTTTTTCCAAAAAGTTTAACTTGTTATTGATTCACTTTTTTTGGTACCACACAATCTCAAATCCTTAATGAAATAGTTCTACAGTACAATCCTTATATACTATATAATTCTTATAACCATTACATCATTGATACAACAATAAAATGACATAATTCTTTAATATCAACATTAGAACACTAGTCATTCCTCTTCATCTGCGGTAGTATCATAACTTGATTATTATCCAACAACATCATTTAGGTTATTATCTGTTGTTTGGGACATTGATTCACGTAGTGTCCCAACTCCTTGCAGATGAAGCATTGTACATTTCAAACCATTTTCTTACCCTTTCAATCTCATACTTGGTGTCCTTTTTCTCCACACTTATGACAAACTCACATTTCCTTCAAGAAATTACGAAGGTGATTCTTTCTATATTTATCACATATGGTAAAATTCTTCTTTCCCTTATACCATTGATAAATCTTTCTCTCTACCATCCTTTTATTCTCTAGCTTCCCATCAAAGTCATAAGACTTAGTGAATTATTTACTTATCTTATTAACACATGATACTATTTCATTACATGATGAGAATACATGAGAGAATATTTCCCTTCTAAATGTTGTCTTAAGACCATGAAAGATATTATCCTTCTTAATATTTGGATCATTCGTATTGCTGGAGTTCCCATTCCTTCTACTGAGCACCATTTCTAAACAATGGCATACACTAGGTTAATTTATGAATCACAATGCATAATTACAGAATTGTAAAATACCTAACATAAATTGAGCAGTTTATGAATGTAATCCATAATCATAAAAAAATGTTTTCTTTGATGAGGTATTTAATCATAAATCCTTTATAATGGTTTGTAAAGAAAATGTGAATTTTCCTAAGCATATCCCCTGGGAGTGTCGTGACCAAGAGTGAAGCAAGGCTCGTTGTTGTATACTAGGATACTCCAGGTCAAGCCCAAAACTCCTTGTCGTTGTTTTCACTCCTAAGTACATTTGTGCCAGAGCTACCTCTACCTTCTTGTATCCAGATAGGGATGTATTTCTTGGATAATTCAAAAAATCTCTACATTACCAAAATTTTAGGAAGTTATTCTATACTAATACTCAAAGTCTATCTTAGGGTAATGTTTCAAAATCAGAGTTTATCTAAATCTATTTCTAAGGTTATTGCTAAACTTCCTTTGATACCAACTGTAACACCCTGAACCCAGTTACCTAGAGTTGGTGAATTATTTTAATACATTTACATGATTACAAAGAATCATGTCCTGAAGGACCGATCAGTTTAGGAGTCTGGGAAAATAGATTACATATGTGAACGTTACATTACAACTTCTAAAATAAAACACAACATAAATAATAATTTGATAATGTTATTATTCCCATATATTAAACTTTAATATCAATAATAAAACAATTCTTTTCATCCTAGGAAAAATAAAACATAAGAAAGTGGTGAGCTCAGATGCTCAGTAAGGATAAAAATATAACAAAAATTATCATAAATAAGAATAAAAATTTAAGGAAATGTATAAGAATAAAAAAAAATCCTTTTAAACTTAAAATTCATCATAATATGGCCAAGATAAATCAAATAATTCCATTTACTTATTCACATGGATATTATACTAGTCGAATAATCACATGTAATATCAATAGCTAATTTCATAATGATGGATTGCATAATACCGCATATCATAACCACATAGTCAAGGCATCGTGCCAAGAATACAAATAAAGATTATGTCAAGGCCTTATTCCAAGACACTAGTTTGTCTCATGAGACCTACTGATTCATCGAGGAGCTATAGTGGGCTCCACCCTTCACTTACTAATTCTAATGCATTCCTCATATGAAATGGTTGAAACATAACGTAAACATTTGTATTAAAACTAGCATACGAAATGTTAATACTTAAACCATTAACCATGAATGGTATAAAAATATAACATCCAGAGTCAAACATATCATAACTCATTCAATACAATATGGAATATTATATTATAATAAATCAACCTCAATCAAGAGTAATATCCAGTAAAGGATGTTGACACAATTGAAAATGATCAGTAAAACTCTTTGAGAGAAATAAACCGTTTTGTTGGATCATTTAAAAGTCACACATTTATAAAGGAATTCATTTAAAAGATATTTTTGAAGAAAAGTTTCCCATACCACTTTGAAAAATTTGAAAGGAATTAACATTTTAAAACAATCATGTAAATATAAATAAATCCTTAAAATCATTTTTAAAACATGGACATTAATTAAAAAGATTTAGAAAAATAAATACTTAAAACATTTAAAATGATGATCTTGATAAAGAGTCCCTTACACAAAACCTTAAAATATTTATTTTGAAAACATTTTTTTGAAACATGGACATGGATGATAAAATTTTCCCATTAAATACTAACACATAAACAATCTCGGATAATAATGAGATTGAGGAATTAACCTTTACCTTGTACTTTCATTTGGTCAAGGGTGTGTTTAAACTCATGTATAATGACCATGGTATGTTATTAAATTATACTAGAACCATATTAATATTTTTTATATCATACTTTATTCATTTATGGCTTTATACTACCCATTTAATAATAATTTCAATGTTAAAATAATATTTCTGGTAATAATTGCTTTCTCTATCGTACATGTTTTAACTTTTTATTCTTGATCGTGTCACTTATATCATGATTTAATTGCTTCCAGAATATAAAAATTATTTATTTATCATATATATTCAGAATATAAATATGTTTAATAGATAGATATATGAAATGGAAAACACCATTTGTGGAGACTGTAGACCGTACGCCCGCATAAACGTTGTTTCTGTTTTCATATCATATTGAACGGAAGTGAGTGAGATATATGTAAATATATATATATATATATTTTAAGTAGCATTATTATTTCATATATTACATAATTATTAATAATATATATATTTAAAATCATTGTTTAATGGTGAACGTGGAAATAAACCTCATCGCGTCGTGGAGAGGGTAAGCCGTGCGTACACACGAGCGACAATATCATTCTATTGATGGTGAAATAATATGTAATTGGATGTTATATTATATATATAGAATAATTAACATTTTTTATTTATTATTTACATCAATTATACTCATTGTTATACCCATCCAAATAATTAAGTGATGAATAACAAACTACACCACGACGTGGAGATGGTAAGACGTACACACACACATTTGGAAACTTTTTCATTCATAGGATGGATAGAATAATGAATATGGTTGTAACATATTTATAATAACATCTAAGAATGTATAAGGTATTGGAGTTATTATTTTAGTTTGGAAAAAATCAAATAAAGAGGAAGTGGAAGAAGAAAAGAACTTTGAAAGAGGTGATGAAGTAATTACCTCTTCTTTGGGTTATTCCTTTTGATTTGATAAAAAGGGATCCTTAGGTTAGATTATGATAAAATTAAGGAATATAGGTTGAAGTGAGGGTATTTAAAAGGATATTTGAGTAGGGTTTGGCCAAGACAAAGGCTTTGGATGTGTGATTTTGAGAGAAGGCGAAGTACCCTTTTATAAGAGAGGTGGGGGTCACTTTAGGAAATGATTGAAATATTATTTTATTATAAAATAATTTTTGCTTTATAATGGCTTAAAATGGATTTATTTAGAGGATAAGGTAGTTATGGGTATAAATTCTCTCAACCAACAGGTTTTAGACAAGTTTAAGTCACCATATTAACCTTATCTTTTAGATTTAACTCTTAGTTAAAAAGCTTAACTTTTAAAATGTCTTCTTGTATTTTTATATTACGTGGTTAATAAACTTACTATAAAATTCCAAGAGAACCTAAAGTGGTTAATTAATGACATATCTATAATTATATAAGTCCTTGGGCCAAACCTTAGATTTTTATGAATATTATATAATTTAATAATATAGTATTTGTTTTAAAAACTCATTTATGTCAATTTACACACTATTTAGTATTTGGTTTTTTTGAAAGTAAAAAAACTTGATTACTTCAATAAAAATACATTAAATCAACCCTAACATGTCATATTAACCTATAAAATTCTTGGAATGCATCAAAAGTCTCAATTTATATTTATTTTGATATTTATAATATTAATTATTTTAATATTTTTTTAATAAGGTAATTACTGTATCATCATTGTGTCATAATAAAATTTAATTATTTAATGTGTAAAAATTATAAATAAAATAAAATGTCGTAGGAAATATTTTTATATTTCTAATGAATATTTATAATTGAATCTATCTTATGTATAACCTTATATTAAAAATGGTTTAGTTATTAAACATTGAATTTAATACTTTTAACTCTTTTTTAAATATAATAATAATAAATATCCTAATCTAATACAAGTAGACCAAAAGGATCATATTTAATTAATAAGGATGATTTTGGTATAAATAAACTTATCCAATAGAATTAGGACATGTGTTATGGTAATTATAATAACATTTTTACCGTCAATTGCCTTATTTACTTTTTACTATGGAAAATAACATTCAAAAGTCACTATTCACCAAAATTATATTCATCATATTGAACCAAATTTTACTTAATTATACCAGCTGTGTCTCTCATATTTTTTAAATTCAATTAATAGAAGTTGTAAAATTACGTTTTATGCAAATTTTTAAATGTGCCAAGAAGGTGGGTAAAAGACGTTAAAAAAATTCAATAAAATTTTATTCCTCTACTCTTATTATAAAATGACTCCAATGAATTAAATTAAACTAATATAGGTACTATGTATCTATTTTTACTTTAAAATAAATTTAATTAATAACAATAATTACTTAAATAAAAGTCTTTTTTAAACAATAACACAATTTTTTTCAGTATTCATAAAAAATTGAATGTTTTCAGAAAAATACCAAAAATTCACCCAAAGATAATTTTGATATTCCAAATCCAAAAATAATCTCTATTTTACCAAATTCAAAACATATGAGTTGAATTAATTAATTTAAAATTAATTTCTGTTGTCAAAACTAGAAAGTGGGTTTTAAGAAGTAAAAACTATCAAAAGATTGACATGTGTTTATGTACAATTTAGATGTGAAATTACATCCAATGAAATACATTATATTAAGTGGTAAAAATATAATCTAATTATACTTTAAAACCTCTCAAATTCATAATTTAACACAATAAATTATTTCAATTAAAAAAGTTGTTTTCAATTGAAATTTAGTATTTTTCACTATTCATCAAAATATGAAAGTTATCAGAAAAGTACAAAAAATTTATACAAAATAAATTTTTATGTCCTAAATCTATGGAATAATTTAATTTCATTAAATTTAATATATAATAGTGTCAAATATTGTATTTAAAAAGGCATCACCATTAAAAGGCTGTAAAATTGCATTTTTTAAAAAGACTTCTTTTATCTGAAAAAATAAATTTGTTCTTATATTATGTCTAAAAAACACATAATATGGATTATTAAATTATATGGATTATATAAAATTCAAAATGACTTTAATACTATTCATAACCACTTTTTGAACGGCTAGTTTGGTAAGTTGTGGTGCGCTCGAACTCGATGTTGTGCGTAGCGGAAGCTATTGAATTACTTAAAAGAGATAATATACTATCAAATCCTAGGGTGTTACATGAGAAGTCTCCCTTTTTATGGAAATATTTTAAAATATAGTTTTTGGGTTTACGAAGTGAAGTTCTTAGGGAACATGATTTAGGAACATAGCTTATCAGTTGGTCCTAGAAATGTAAAGATTGTATTGTCATGGAAAGAACCATAAAATGTATTTAAGATTAAGAGTTTCTTTGGTATTGTTGGATTTTACCAATGTTTTTTTTAAATATTTATCTAAACTGGTATCACCTTTAATTAACCTTACCAAAAATGTGGTGAAATTCACCTAGGTTGCGAAGTGTCAGTCTCATTTTGAGGAGCTGAAATGAATTCTAACATCGACTCCTATCCTAATATTACCTGAGACTAGTAAGGGTTACATGGTGTTTTGTGATGCTTATGGTGCTGGTTTGGGTTTTTTGCTTATACCTGATGATCATGTGGTGGCATATGGATCTCTTCAAATCTGACTGCATGAGAATAATTACCCCACTCATGAATTAGAGCTTTCTGTGGTTATGCATGCACTTAAGTGTCAGAGAAACTATATTTTTGGGGAGAGTTTCATAGTATTTTATGATCATAAAAGTTGGAGAAATATATTTTCCTAGAAATAATTGAATCTCAGATAGATATTATGTGTAAAATACCTTCAGATGTTTGATTTCAAAATCACCTACACACAGGGGAAAGGGAATGTAATTGTGGATTTAATGACCCATCCCCTGGGGGCCCATTCTGTGACTCCCCCAAGCCTGCCTCCCAAAGGCCAGGGGTTGGAGTCTAGTGCTAAAGGCGTCAAACTGCAAGAGGGAGGAATTTTTTTGAGTACTTGTACACATGCACATACAACCATGTCCCAAGAAAACTGGAAAATAGAACATGCATGCTACTAAACTACCACAGAGTGTGAAGGTACAACTAAATGTAAATGGGGTAAAATACAAACCCAAAAAAGAAAACTACAATAAGAGCAAGTAAAAGATCTATGGAAGCTATCCACTAAAAACCCCACCTGATGGGTAAATATAGAGTATCTTCTGGAAGCTGTAGAAGCATGTCCTATCTACCTAATATCACTGGGCACAACCTAGTCCTAGGCCACCAAGTCCTATATCAAGTCGTCGGAAATCTGCACCACACACAACACATGCGGGTGAATCCCGTGCAGGGGTGAGTAAAAATATACTCATCAGGGACCCAAAACCAACATGTAAATACAAAAAATCAATACAAAAAGTAATCCATGAATCAAGATAGATCACACAATGTATAATATAGAGTAGGAAAATAGGACCATTAGTAATATCATCGAGCACCTTGGATTGATGGAGAACTCCTCCCCAATGAGTACAATGGGCCTTCCGAATCACATAGAGCCACTTATCACTAACCTTGGACTATTGTGGTACTCATCCCTAATTAGTACTATGAGTATGCTGGGTCACATAGAGCCGCTCCCCACCGTGGGCATGCCGGGTCACACAGAGCTGCTTCCCACCTTGGCCATACTGAGGTACTCCCGCTATTGAGTACCGTGGGTCTACTAGGTCATGTAGAGTCACTACCCACCGTGGTTATTCTTGGTCACATATATCCTCTTCCCACTAGGCCATCTTATTAGATCCATGAAGGGTCTCCTGTTAGTAGTTTTCAGGACTCATCCAACTGTAGGGTTTCCACACGTAGTGCGCTTGATTCCTAGAGAACTGCTCCTTAAGACATTAGTTGCATTTAAACTACCAAGAAATCCTCTTTAGAGTATTCCAAAATATCTTCCTCATAATGAGGGTTCCAATGCCGCAAATGGATCATCAATTGAATGCCTGGTTTGTAATTCATTAGTGCTTTATTAAACAGGGACTGATTGCATCTAGTCTCGGTTCGACCCGGTTGGACCGACCCGACCAACCCGTCCTGAGGCCCAAAATGCACCAATTTAGTTCTACTGAATTGACCCAACCCAATTTGGGTCTAGTTCAGCATGTTCTGTCCTGGATAGTGTGTTTGGCCCATTGGACCTCGCTGGACCCAGCCCGGTTCGGCCGGGGGTCCAGCCCGCCAGGTCGCATGACGTCCCAGTCTCATCCATCCTACCCTGATGGGGCGAGTCTAACCCGCATGTTGTGGTTTTGGGCCACTGGGCATGGGTCTATCCCATCGGTGGGCTCTTTCATGGATAACTGGGTCCACTTCGGTAATTTGTTCTTTGTGTTGTCTGTGCCTCCAGCCTATGTGGGGTTTTTCCTTCTCCACTAAGGCCTCAGAATCCTCTTGTTTCCATTTCAAAACTTTGGCCACGAAGAATGCACAATATGGAGGGGATCGAGAATTATTTGTGCCATTTTTCTCCCTCTGTGTTATAGGTTTAGAAACTAGGTGGAAGTTTGGGGTTTGAGGTTCAATATTCCAATAATAATAATAATTCCCGATGCAAAACCCCAAAAAGGAGCACCCTCCCCCATTAACGGGTGATCCACAGATCAACCTGTTTATTGGTTGATGCATGTTCATTGTTTTATAATGAAGAATGAGAAAAGATAATCCACAAAAAAATAACCCCTACCTCAAAGGTTTTCATTGTAAAAGCAGTCCTTCTTTAGGGGTTCAAGTTCTGTTGGCATTCGTCGCTTTCTAGTTCTGTTCTTCGAGGTGCATCGAAGTCATTGCTGATTTGCCGACTTTCATCATTCATCGTTGGAGAGAATTATTTCCATAGGTTCTTTAGAGTAATTCCACTAAAGGATACCCCTTTCTCCAATGCATTAACCCGTTAAAAGAAAACACGGTGCAATGTTTCTGTTAAGTTGTTTCATTTATAAAACAACGTATCTATTACACTTCATTTAAAGCATCATTACACTGCACATTTACGCTCCATTAATGAGATTATTTTAATGTGACTCATCGTTAATTCATCACCTCATTGAAACACCTCCATTCCATTTCCCAATGGTTGAAAAAAATAACTTTTTAAGTTATTTTATTTTTTTCTAAAAATTCAAAAAATTTACTTTTTTGGTCGATCTTTGATGGTCGAATTTAGGTCCATTCTAGGAGAATACCAAAGTTATGATTTCAAAGGTGCCTGTAAATTTTTATTCTGATCACCTATTTAAAATTTATAAAATCCTACTTGCACGTTTACTTTGATGAACTAAAAAATGTTTTAAATTCAATTCTGGGTTCACCGGTCCTTGGAATTAGGTGTCGTTAAAGCATCTAGTCATGAAATTATCTCATATAATTTTAAAAAAATACATGGAATTTCTAGGAAATTACATTACCCCCACCTTTAGGTATTCTCATCCCTGTAATACACAACAAATATAAATGAACAAATGGGGGTATTGAGCACGAATATAAGCCTTCTACTCCTATGTTCTCTCCAAGAGGTTCCCGTGATGCCACCAAATGCACACTAGAGAAATCAACCATCCATGAAGGTCTTGCTCTTGTCGATCCTCTATCTCCATTGGGAACTCCTCAAGCTTCACCCCATCATCAATGTATATATCTCCCTAGTTGATAATGTGTAGTGGATCATGCACGTACCTCCTCAGCTATGACACATGGAAAACATCATGAACCTGGTACATCTGTGGGGGAAGAGCTAGGTAGTACGCCATCTCACCAACTCTGCTCAGAATTTGGAAAGGTATGATGAACCTCGGAGAACACTTGCTTACCTGGCCAAATCTCTGCAATCCCTGTCGGGGTGAGACCTGAAGGAACACATGGTATCCCTCCTCAAACTCCAAGGACCTCTATCTCCTATCGGTATAAGATTTATTCTTTCTCTGTGCAGTCATCATTTGCTCCTGGATGATCTGAAACTTTTTAGTGGTAGACCGTACCAACTCTGGTCCCATGATTGTTGACTCTACTAGGTCTATCTAGCATATAGGTGATCTGTAAGGCCACACGTACAAGGCCTCTAATGGTACCAGGATAATGGTGGAGTGATATTTATTGTTTTATGAAACTCCACCAGTGGAAGGTGCTCCTCCCAATTTTGACCAAAATTAAGGATGCAAGCACAAAACATGTCCCCAAAGTTTTATATGGTCCACTTTATCTAACTATCTATTTGAGGGAGAAATGTTGTGCTTAAGTGGATCTGAGTCCCGAATGCCTCTTGTAATCCCTTCCACAACCAGTATGTAAAGTGATCATCAGGTTCTAAGATGATTGTCGAAGGCACCCCATGTATCCTCACTATCTCTTGGACACAGAGGCATCCCATCACCTCTACTAATCCCTTCTCCCAAATGGGTAGGAAGTGAGCTGACTTGGTGAGTCGGTCAATGATCACCCAGTTAGAATCATAGCCCCTAGATGTCCGTGGTAAACCCATCACGAAGTCTATTTATATACCATTCCATTTCCACTCTGGTACCTCATGTGGTTGGGACAAGCCTACTGGAACCTGATGATCAGACTTAATTTGCTGACAAGTGAGGCATGATGAAGAAAACTCCACCACATATTTCTTTATCCCTGGCCACTAGTGCTAACGTCGAAGGTCCTGATACATATTTTGCACACTAGGATGTACCATCAAAGGGGATGTAGGGAACTCCCTTAACACCTCCTCCTATAACGTCACTAGTACCTATGTGTGCCCTCTAAAAAGGATAACGTGATCCCCACCTATCAAAAATACATCAGGAGCTTATCTTGAGGATAAATGATCCCATCGAGCCTCGTAGTCAATATCCATAAGCAGTGCCTCCCAAACTTGATGTAAGAGTGGGGTAGTGATTGTCATTTACTGAAGGTAAGATGATCCATCATCATCCACGAAGGATATCTACATCACTTCTAGCTTCTCTGTCACCTCACTCAATAGCTGTAACCCGGACCTCCTGCTGAGCATGTCTTCCACTACATTCCCCTTCCCAAGAGTGTAGACTATCTTGAAATCATTATCCTGGAGGAACTCTATCCACTATCATTCCCTTATTTTTTCACCTTTCTGGGAGAAGATATACCTGGTACTCTTGTGGTCTAAGTAGATGGTAAAACGTTTACCATCAAGTAATGCCACCACATCTTCAAATTAAAGACCACTACTAATATCTCTAGGTTATGGATTTCATAGTTATCTTCATGTTGTCTCAACTTTCATGAGTCATAGCTGACCATGGATCACTCCTCCATCATGAGGCAACCCAGTCTGGTCCCTGATGATCTACAGAAGACTACATACCCAACACACTCTTCTGGAAGTCTTAAGATAGGGGCAATCGTCAGTCTCTGCCTCACATCCAAGATACTCTACTAGCACTTATTCATCCACACAAAGGGTTGTCCCTTCCATATCAATGCTGATAAAGGTACTGCTACACTAGAAAATTTGGTCACGAACCTCTGGTAGTATCCATCCTACCCGAAGTAACTCTGCACCTCAGTCACGCTCCTAGGTGGATCCCAAGCCAGCACTACCTCTATCTTTTCCAGATCCACTACAACTCTAGCATTCGTGATGATGTGTCCCAGAAAGTGGACCTCTCGAATCTAGAACCAACACTTCAAGTTACTACTGTAAATATGGTTCTCTCAGAGTGTATCTAGGACCATCCATAGGTGTGTAGCGTGCTCCTCTTCTGACATTGAGTACACTAAGATTTCATCAATAAAGGCCACCAAAAAATTATCAAGGTAAGGCCAGAAGATCCTATTCATGAGTCCCATGAACACTATTGGGGCATTGGTCATGTAGAAAGGCATCACAAAAAACTCATAGTGTCCAGAGCGACATCTAAAGCTTATCTTTGGTATGTACTCATCCCGTACCCGAAGATGATGCTAGCCTAATATGTGATCTATCTTCGAGAACCACCTCATTCCCTTTAGCTAATCAAAGAGATCATCAATCCTTGGAAGTGGATACTTGTTCTTCATAGTCACCTGGTTTAGGTGCTTGAAGTCCAGGCATAGCCTCAAGATCCCTTCTGCATTCTTGGAAAACAATACTAGGGCTACCAATTGTGAAACACTGTGCATCATGAAGCCCTTCCACAGAAAGTCCTCCAACTATACTCTCAATTAATGAAGCTCCATGGGATCTATTCGATATGCTGGTGTGGATATCAGTGTTGTACCGAGGTACATATTGATGCAGAAGTTTACCTATATGTGAGTAGGTAGTCCCCAAACATCCTTAGGGAATATGTCCTCATACTTTTCCACCACTACAGTAAAGGTTGGAATCCTATCATACACCGAAACAAGAGAGAGGCTGTCCAACTAGTGAGTGATTGGTTGTACCCTCCTCTGAGAAATTCTGTCCTATGATATAAAAGTTCCCTTCTCTCTAGTGGAGGAAAATTTGGTCCCATCCTCACAGACACACCACACTTTGCGCCTAATATAGTCGATCTGAGAATAGACTATAGATAATAAACCCATACCCAATATGACTTCATAAGGCCTCAACACCTCTACTAGGAGATCCTAGTCGAATCTCTCGCCTCCTAGAGTAATCTCACATTGCCGAAACCAGTGTGTACTCATCGAATCCCCTGCCATAAGAGTCTCTAATCATAATGATTAACCCAACAACTCCACCTAAATCTCATAGCTCTGAACAAGATCTGTGGAAAGAAAAGAGTGACTGGAACCTATGTCTATAAGAACTACAGATAAGTTGGATAAGACACAGATCATACCTCTAATCATCTTTGGATCATCATGGTTATAGGACTCCAGTTCCTGGAGCCAAGATCGCCCCTATCCACCTACTCTCTGAGACCGTGGTAGACCACATGGGGGTGGTGGAGGTTGTAAATAGAACCCTCACCCACCAACTACTACTTGGACTACTACCCCACCACGTATTCTACCCTATTAACCTCCTCACTCGAACCTATGTCTCTACCTTGGAAGTCCCTCAACTGTCTACTGATCGTTTGAACGACGGATCGGGCAGTCATGATCCATGTGTCCCTACCCACCACATGTGAAGAGTAACCTTGTTCCCTGCTGACTCCCTCTACTCTAGGATCCCCACACTATAGACCCTAAGTCCTAGGGTCATCCCCTACAAGATCTAACTCTCTTGGGTCACTGTATTTGTTTCCTGCTGCTCACCACTGAAGACTCTGCCACCTGATATCTGCCGGTGGCTCTGGTTGTCGGTGCCTACTCTGATAGGAAGCTCTCCACAAGAAGGGCTCACTCCAGCACTCTAACCCGAGTGGGGATGCTGAGGGAAACATCAATTCCCTGATCTACCATTAGAGTCCCTGCTCGAAGGTTCGCTCACTAAATAAAGGGTGTCGTACCATGTCTGTGGAGTAGCGAGAGAGGTCTGTAAATCTTGAAGAGTGCTCAACCACTGACATGATTCCCTGCTGTAGCTGAAGAATCTCTTATATGTCCATTGAGCGCAAGGTCATGGGTAAGAAATCCTATTAGAAAAGCAGCTCGATGTTAGCCTTCGAGAGGGTTTCCTCTTCATTAGTCTAAATCATCAGGATCCACCATTTCCCATACAAGCCCTAAAGAAGGCCTGCAGCTAAGATTTCTATCTAGATTAGTAGAATCCTTCGTAAATGGAATACCCATGTCATCACCTCCAGCTAATCCTCAGCGACCTTAGGATCTATATCTCTCCTGAACCTAGGAGGTATTTTTCATTGGAACTCATGAAAGGTGATGAGACTACATGCGTCCTCTACCAGTAATGATGGTAGTAACTACTGATCAACAGGTGGTGGTAACACTGGTGCACCACCAGGTGGGAAAATCTCTAGTACTAGTCTATGAACCAATGCCTCATCGCCAGGAGGACTGTCTTCATGGTCACACATCAAAATCCTAGTTAGCTGTCTATGTGGATTCATCCTAAAATAGATCAAGATGTACCACAATCAATATATTATACTTGGTGAACTGAGTCTAATTCAAGAAGAACATGAGGAAACACTCAATAACTATATGATGCATACAACCATTGTTTTTATGTATAGAGCCATAAATAAGAATTTGTGGTCCTTATGTATGGATACATCATCCACCACACCAATACTGGACTCCCTTAATCTAAAAGTCAAACTCAAAACATTTAACACTGTTTCCCAAATATAAAACAATAGAATCTTGGCCTTTAAGGTAGAACTGACCCCCTTTGATACCACCTTATCATGACCCGTCCCCTGGGGGCCCATGTCGTGACTCCCCCAAGGCCATCTCCTAAAGGCCAGGGGTTGTCGACTAGCACCGAAGGTGTCAACCTAAAAGTCGGAGGCATTTTCCTAAGTACTTATACACATGCACATACAACAACATCCTAAGAAATCTGTAAAAGAGAACTTTCATGATACTAAACAACCGCTGATTGTAAAGGAACAAATGAAAGTAAATGGGCCAGAATAAAATCACAACAAAGAAAACTGCAACAAGATCAAGTACACGATTGATGGAAAGAAGTACACTATAAACTCCATCTGATGGGTAAGTACAGAGTAGCTGCTAGAAGCTATAGAAGCACGTCTTGGCTGCCTGATCTCAACGGGAACCACCTTGTCCTGGGCCACCAAGTCCTCCACCAAGTCGTCAGTCATTTTCACCAGACACAACACATACAGGAAAAGATCATGGAGGGGTGAGTAAGAATATACTTAGTATGGACCCCAAACCGACAAGTAAAGACCACAAAGAAATCCAAAAAAGAAACCGAGAAGCAAGAAATCTCACACTAGGTACAATATAGAGTAGGAAAGTATTACCATCAGTCTTATCATCGAACACCTTGGGATGATAGAGAACTCCTACGCAATGAGTACAGTGGGGATGGAAGGTCCCACAAAGTCGCTTCCCACTAACCTTGGACTGCTGTGTTGCTCATCCCTAATGAGTATCGTGAAAATGCTGGGTCACACAGAGCTATTTCTCACCTTTTCCATACTGAGGTACTCATGTTGTGGAGAACCATGGGTTTGTTGGGCCACACAGATCTTCTCCCCACTATGGACATGCCAGGTCAAATAGAGCTTCTTTCCATTATGTCATCATAGCTGATTCACACTAGGTCTCTTATCAGCATGTTTTAGGTCTTATCCAACCGCAAAGATTCCACACATAATATACTAGATTCTGTGAGAACCCTACCTCAATGCATTCATCACATTTTAGCTTCCACTAAATCCTCCTTAGATTATTCCAAAATATCCACCACATCATGAGGGTTCCAACGCTGCAAACGTCTCATCAATTGGAAGTTAGGTTTGTACGTTATTGACGTTTCAGTAAATAGGGCCTGATTGCATCTGGTAACAATTTGACCCGACCAACCAGGCCTGGGGCCCCACATTCCCATGTTTAGTTAAACTTACCTGAACCGACCTGGTTCGGGCCTAGTTCATCTCATTCCGGTCTGGCCAATGGGCCAGGCTCATTGGGCCTTACTAGACTCTGCCCAGTTCGGCTGGGGGTCCATCCCCGTTGGGTCGCTCAGTGAACAGGTCTCATTCGGCCCTGCCTGATGGGGTGGGTCCGACTCGCTGGGCATGGGTCTGGCCAACTACCCTACTCGGTCCTCCATAGGCAGACAAGTTCCTCCTCTAGCCAGACGTGTAGCGTGTCCAGGGCATGTCGCCTTGTAGCTGGCCAATCCGGCTAGCCGAGTCTTCTGCCCGTGGTCAGGGGACCACGTTCTACGAGAATCCACAGCCCACGGCCTTGGGCCGCTCCACTGACGCATAAAAGTGTTCATGTCCCTCCACCAGCCACCGGCTCGGCCGACGGCCCCTACTGCCTTGCCACGACCTGAGCTAGCCATGATGCTCCCTCTGGCGTGCCACCACCAGAAGGATCTTCCACGTACAACTGGGTATGCTTCAGTGGTTTGTTCTTCATGCAGTCTACACCACCAGCCTCTGTGGGGTTCTACCATAACTGTTAAGGCCTCAGAATCTTTTTTCTTCCATTTCAAAAGTTTGTCCACGAATAACTTATATGGATGAGTGGATCATGACTTGTTTGTGTCAGCCCGCACCCTCTGCGTTAGAGGTTTAGAAACAAGGGAAATTTTGGGGTTTTAGGTTCAATATTCCAATAATAACAATCATTACCAATGCAAAACTCCCCAAAAAGAACCTTCCATCATTTAATAGGGCTCTGCGGATCAACCTATTCATGGGTTTATCCGCATTTTTTGTTTTAGAATAAATAATGGGAAAAGATAATCCACAAAAACAATAACCCCTACCTCAATGGTGTTTTTTGTTGAAGATGTCCATCCATGAGGGTTTATGTTCTGTGGGAATTCATCACTTTTAGGTTTCATTCTTTGAGGTGCATTGAAGTAATTTTAAATTCTCCAGCATTCATCATTCGTCGTTGGAGAGAATTCTCACCATAGGTTCGTTTGAGGAATTCCACCAAATGATCCTTCTTTCTCTAACACATTAACTCATTAAAAGAATACACGTCGTAGTTTTTCTATTATGCTATGTCATCGTATCATTAATCTATTTCATTTATGAAATATCATATCTATTACACTTCATTTAATGTGTCATTACACTGCATGTTTATGAGCCATTAATGAGCCTCGTTTAATTTTACTCATCATTGCTTCGTTGCTAAATTGTAGCGCCACCGTGCCACCGCCAAACGGTTGGAAAAAACAAATAAAATACCCTTTTAAGTTATTTTATTTTTTTCCAAAAAGTATGAAAATTAAATTTTCCATTAGAACGTAACAAATTGAAGGTAGGTCAATTCTAAGTGAATTCTAACATTCTGAGTTCAATAGTGCCCGATATTTTTGATCTGAGCACCAGTTTAAAAGTTAAAAAAACCTGCACGCACGTTTACTTAAATGTACTAAAAAAAGTTCAAAATTATATTCTGGGATTACCGGGCCTCATAATTTGGTTCTGTCAAATCTTATGGTCTTGAAATAACCCATATAATTTAAAAAAAATTACATGGAATTTCTGGGACATTACAACAGATGATTTGAGAATAAAACTTCTGAAACAAGCATTGAAAGAATCATCAGAAGATTGGAACTTGATGGACCATTTTTCATAGCTACACATTGGAGTCTAGGAGTAAAGGTAATAGATCTATTTAAAATTTTTCAGCTGACTTCCTCTCTTATTGAGTTGATTCTTTAGGAACAACAACTTGACAATGAGTTTCGTAGCATTAGATAATCTCTTAAAGGTGACAAGACCGTTTTTGAGTGTTCGTTCTCCAGATAGGATGATATTTGATTCCGAAATTGTTTTTGTGGTACCACAGTCAGTAAGAAGATCCATTATGGAAGATTTAATTAGTTCCAAGTGGGTAGTTCACCCAAGAAACACAAAGATGTTCTATAACATGATGTGGAAATTATGGTGGCCTGGTATGAGACGAGACATTGTTGAGTTTGTTTCTCATTTTAATACGTGAGAACAGGTAAAATACAAGTATCATAAGCCTTTAGGTTTTTTATCCACTTATAGTACATACATGAAAGTGGGATGAGAGATCTGTGGTCTTTGTGGTTGGGTTTCTGCATACCCAAAAAAATAATAATATGATATGTGTTGTGATCAATAGACTAACGAAATTAGATCTCATTATACCCATTCAAGATAGAACCAAAGTTGAGGAGTTGTGAAATCTCTATGTGAAACGGATTGGTCATTTGAAGTGAGTTACATATTCTATTGTTTCTGATATAGATCCCTAGTTTACTTCTCACTTTTAGAAATTCTGTTTGGTGGAATTGGGATCTCAGGTTCATTTGAGTATGATGTACCATCCACAGTCAAATGAATAGACATAAAGATCCATACGAATTCTTGAGGATATGCTTCATTCTTATGTTATCGAATTTGGTGGGGATTGGTATGATCAATTGGGACTGGTTGAGTTTTTTTTATAATAATAGTTACCATTCTAGTTTCAGAATGACTCTTTTTGAGGCCTTGTATGTCCATCCTTGTAAATCTATGGTGTGCTGGTTAGAGATTGGTGAAAGTTTCTTGATTTAAATGAGCTTGGATTCAGAGATGAAAAAATGACTCAGATGACTAATCAGAGGATGTTGATGGCACAAATAAGGTATAAATCTAATGCTGACTGTCATCGTAGGCCATTAGAGTTTTCAGTTGGTGACAATGTGTTCTTGAAAATTTCACCCCATTTGGTTCATTGTTGTCTTGGAAGGAAAGGGAAAATTCTCCCCATTTTGTGGGACCTATTGATGTTGTGGATCAATTGGGGAATGTTTATTACATTTTGGAACTTTTACCATATCTGACTTCAACACATAATGTGTTTCATGTATCTTAGATCTATAATTAGCAATCTGATCCATCTCATGTTCTGAGTTGGAGTAATCTTAAAGTTGAGCCTGACTTATCCATGACTGAGGGACCAATCAGGATAGTTTATTCTGAAACCAAGGTATATCGTGGGAGGATGATGCCTTTGGTTCAAGTGCTATAGTAACATGGTTCTGATTCTCATGAGATGTAAGTGTGTGAGGCGCTGATGGGAGAGTAGTGTTCTCATCTTTTTATCATGGAGTCTTCGTTATAGTCTTTCTTGGGACAAAAAGTGTTTATGGTGGGTAGTTTGTAAAATCCCATTACTCTTCATATAGATAAATTTTAAAACTTTTCATGGTTTCTCTTTTTCATTGTCTAGGTAGGGCTGAGAAGAAAATGGGAGGATACCTGTAATAGTGAATTCAGAAATTTGTTGAAATTTCTGGCACGAAACCTACTGATTCCACATCCTATTAGAGAATTACATTCCGTGTAATAAGGTTACATGACGTGTAACACATAAATGAAATTAAAAAAAATTGATCAAAAGTACACATATTTCTGGGTGATTATGGGAGTTTAAAATTTTAAAAAAGTGTAATTGGGTTACACATCCTATAAATTCCAAATGACTATTTTTAAATAGGAATCACAACTGAATTTCACAAATTTTACCTCTTTTAGGCTCCTTTCTATAAACCAGAAGCTATCCCCAAGTGATTTAGGAGCCATCTAACCCCTCTGGGTCTTTTCATTCAAAGATTGATCCTTGTTCCAATCATTCTTCATTGGTTTTGGTGCGATGGGTGTATGATTTGAGGTATGTGGATTTACTCTTTTTCCAAACCCTTTTTAAAATTGAATCTACCTTGAGATGTGGATTAAATTATAGGGTTTTCATTAAAGTTGTTGGGTTTTGTTTTTGGTGGATCCCATTGTAGGAATATGCGACCAGAGTTTTGAGGTAGGTGGTTTCGTCTCTTGCTTATGTTTGATAAATCATATTGTTCCATTTTTATAAATTGATTTATAAATAAATTAGTATTAAATTGGAATGATTTTTTGTGTTCGTTGAAAATGGATTTTTAAGAAAAGATTTTCCCTCGGTTTTTTATAAATAGAATAAAAAGTGGTATTTTTAAATAATTTAATGTTTTGTGAAAAACGAGCACATGGGTTGCCTTGGGTACTCAGTTGAAGGTTCATCTAGAGGCTATCGTCCATTATGGGGGTTCAATTTTGGGGTGTTCCTATTATCCTAGAGTGTAGATTATTTTCTCTAGGTACATATATGATGTTGGGGTTTCACATGTTAAGGGTGTCTACCTAGTCGTATAGTGTAAATAATTGGCTTCATTTATTGCATTTAACTGTTCATATATTTTTGGGTATGAGTAGTCTAGTGCCTAACCAATTGTATTCCTTGGTGTTGTGATACCCATGCTGCTACTATTGTTTTTTATTTCTTGGATTTATAATATTTTATCTTTTATAAGCATGTTGATTCTCATGAAGGTTGTTATAAAAAATGTACTTTGAAATTGATATAACTTATTTTATTTTAAGAAAAATGGAAAAGGGAAATTTTTACCATGTTTTATTTAAAATTGATTTACTTATTATCACTCCATGTTTTATTTTAAATGACAATACATGAATTGTTATATAGAGACTTGTTATGGATCACCTAAGTGGGATCCTATTAACCCATATAGCTCACACCCTGAGCACCCCTTTGGTGGTGCATAGACATTTTTATGTATTCTAATATAGGTAAAGACAATGTTCCACAATGTGTTGATGAGGTTTCTTGTTAGCTGAGTTGGGTAGCTAGTGGTGAGTTGGTGTGAGGGTTCCAAACTATGACATAGTGTAGTTTCTCACTTTCATTGTCCTTTGTAGATGGACTTGTCTCTTTGAGTTTTTAGCTACTTTAATGTTTGGTTTGTTTCCACTGTCTTCTTATAGTGATGATACTAATATGTATCAGTCTTCTGTATTTATTTTTTTTCTTTGGGTATCTATATATTTTTACAAGTTCTTTGTTCAGGTTTGGAGAAATATTTCTCTGAGTGTGTTGTTGGAAACTTGGGTTCTATTCACCATCCTGTGGGAATCAGAAATTCCCCTCGCATATGTAATAGATCAGGTCAAGATACAGGGTTGAGGGTAACTCAGGTTGGTTCGTTACATGCTGCATCACAGCCGCACCAACAAAAAACCAACAAAAATCATTTAGAAACATGGATATTAAGTTCCATCACATGGAAAGGCAGAGAGTGGTGAAACATACTAAAGAAACTTAAATAACAGAGGTAAAACATACCTTTGATCGGAAATGTATCACTACAGATTGAAGGAGGGAAGATTGAGATCAATCCTTGTTAAAGGAATGTAGAAACCCGAAGCCTGACGTACATGGACATTACATTACTTTTGTGGAATACTTAGTACATAACAAAAACACACACACAAGGACCATAATAGTTTAGTGTCTTTGGAAACTCGGAATATAATCTTCTAATCGTGGTGAAAGATCTTCAACATCTCCCATAAAGATCTTCTTTTTTTTAAACCTAAATCCTTTCTTTATGTCCTGGGGAAAAGAAAACATAAAATGGAGAGCTCAAGTGCTCAGTAAGGGTAAACAAAAGAAATATCAATCATGTCATATTCATAAGAACATATCTTTTGGAAATCTTAACCTGCGAAAGAGATCATAATTTCATAACATGGGATAAATCATAGTAGTGAAATGAAAACCCAATAATCATAACTTAAAACATGAAACTTTGTGGCATACACACATAATCATAGAGAATCATTTCTTATTAGTCAAGACTCATTGCCAAGACTATCTTAGTGGACAAAGTCCCTTTCTGAACCGAGTTCACTCCTTGTTTCAGTCCTGTTTCACTGAACCAGTATAACCTACCGTTCCAGCCATGTCTATCTCATGAGATATAAAATCTTTACCCAATTCATTGGAGGGAGATATAGGTCCCACCCATCTCATAATGATACCATTCTTATGTATTCCACAAAATCATAAACCATACATCACAACATAACCCATGTAACAAAAATGGGATTCTTAAACAACATGACATCATAAAACAATTAATATAAGATAAAGTAATTCATAAAAATATTTCCATCACAACATAATCAAATCCATTTAATAATAGAGATAGAAACAGAACCCTATATTATCTTATATGGAAAAGAATTTTGATAAAACACTTGAACTCCATTCTTGAGGAAAATATCCTTTCTACTTCAAAAACATTTTCCTTTCTTAACATGTCATACAATTTTAAACTAAAAGAAGTTGATTAAAAATAAACATGAAAACTTGTAAAGCAAGCTTCTTGGAAATAATGTTTTAAAAATCCATTCATGCCGTATAAGTTTAAAAAAACATTCTTCTCGTACTTTTGTCGGAAAAGTCAAAAAAGTACCTCGTACGAAAAACGACAAAAGACTCCTTTCATATATTTTACTAAAAACTCACCGAAGGGTAAAATAGGATTTAAAAAATTGTAGGTGAATAGAAATAATATTAAATATTTAGGAAACATGGATGTGGATGATAAAATACACCCCACTAAATGCCAAAGTATAAACAATCTCGGATAAAAATGAGATTGTGATATTTCCCTTACCTTAGGTCTGATTTGCTTCGTATGTGTCTGAACCTCCTGTATAATGATTTAAATAATGTCATTGACTTATTCCAGAATCATACTCATTGTTATTATATCATATATGGTTCACTTATGGCTTTATATTACCTGTTCTTTTGTAAATTCCATGTTAAAGAGTGTTTTGGGTAAAATCGTTTCATTTGTCGTCCGTGTTTTGACTTGTAATTAATCATATGATTACTTAGATCATGATTAATTAATTACAGAATATAAAACATGATTTATATATAATATATATTCAGAATATATATAATAGATCAGTAAATGGAAAGAAATACACCGTTCATGGAGACGGTAGACCGTACGTACGCATGAACAATGTTTTCTTTTCCTTATTGAATTGAATGGAATTAAGTAGATGACATAAATATATATAAAAATAAATCCAGAATCATTATTATTTCATATATTTCATTATTACTTATTATATATACTTTATAATCATTCATGAATGGTTAACATGGAGAATGAATCTCATCGCGTCGTGGAGACGGTAGTCCGTACGTACGCACGAGTGATGATATCGTTCTCATGATCGTGGAATTTTATTTAAGTGTATGTATACTATTTAAGAATCAATATCACTTTAAAATAATCATATATAGTTATTATGTACACCATTATACCCATCCAAGTAAGGTGGTGGTGGAAAATAGATTACACCACGGCGTGGAGACGGTATTCCGTACGTACGCATGCGCGGTGATTTCGTTTTCCGTAGGATGGATAGATGGTGAAATAAGGTTGTTTCATAATTATAATAACATATCATTATATAATTTATACTGATGTTATTAATTCATAATGAAACAACCTAAGAAGAAGAAGTGGAAGAAGAAATAAAGATGAAAGAATCGGTAACGGACATTACCTCTTCTTTGAAGCGCCTCTTTGAGATCTCCTTTTAGGGCACTAAAATTGGTCTTTGAGGAATACCAGAACCTCTAGGATGTTTCTAGGGAAGTGGAGAAGGGAATTTTTCAGGGGATGGACGAGCTTTAAGTCTCAAAGTGGTGTGAGGAAGAGAGGGAGGAGGTGCCCTTTTATAAGGGAGGAGAGGGGCACCATTGGAATAACTAAAACTATTATTTTATTATAAAGTCAAATTCGGTTTTAAATATCTCCAAATTGATTCATTTCAAAGATAAGGTGGGTATGGGTCGAAATACTCTCATCCAATAGAATTTATACAAGTTTAGGTTCCTATTTTAACCTTATCATTTAGATTTAACATTAAGTAAAATAATTTTACTTTTACCGTGTCTTCTTGTGTTCTTATACTATAAGGTTAATAAACTTACTATAAGAAGCCAAAATAACCCAAAGTTGTTTATAATTAATATATATAACCTTATCTAAGTCATTTGGCCGAACCTTAGATTTTTAGGAATAAAATAACAATTAATAATATAATATTTGTTTTAAAAACTATTTTATGTCAATTTTGACAATATTTTGTAATTGATCTTTGTGAAAATCATAACAGAATTATTAGTTAGAAAAACGTTAATTAAATCAATAATAACATGTCATATTAACCTATAAAATTATTTTATTTCCTAAGAAGTCTGAAATTACATTTATTTGGGTATTTATAACATCAATTATGTCAATATTTCATTAATAAGATAATTACTGCATCATCTTTGCGTCATAATAAATGATAATTATTTAATACCTAAAAATTCTAAATAAATTTCTACGATGTAGATAATTGTATTAGATTTCTGTAGACTATTAATGTTCGAAGTTTCATGAAGTGTATCACTAAATTAAAAATTATTATACTTATAAGATTTAAGAAAGTGACATGTTGTCACATTCTTTAGTTTTAATAATAATTAAATTATTTTCATGGACAAAAGTCCATTAAATGAATCTAATCCTACCCTTACGTGATATGGGTCGACTTTTAGTCATCTAATATGATTTTGACATGTGTTAGGGTAATTTTATAATATTATATTTACCCTTAATTACCCAATTTACCTTTAACTATGGTAAATAAAATTTACCGTAGTTACTATTCATAATTCCCAAAAATAAAAAGTAGCTTATTAACATAATTTGGATCCACTGATTCCAAATATGGAATCCATTTTTCCAAATTCAATACACAAAAGTTTCAGAAATTAAATTAAAATTAATCCTGTTGTCGAAAGAAAACGGGTTTTTCTTTAAAACATTGCAAAAGATTGAATTGATTTATCCTACAAATTCAAGGTCGAATCAATGATAATGACATACATTATATTAAATGGTAAAAATATATTCTATTTATACTTTAAAACCATTCAATATTATAATTTAACCATATAAATTATTGCGATGAAAAAAGTTGTTTTTAATTAAAATATAGCGTGTTTTTACTATTCATCAAAATATGAAAGTTACCAGAATGATATGAAAATTTATCCAAAGTAAATTTTTATTTCATGATTCCAAAGAAGAATTTTATTTTGTCAAATTGAACTTATAAACATGTCAAAAACCAGATTTAAAGTGGGTGCGCCATCAAAAGGTGGCAAAATTTCATTTTTTTTAAAATACTTATTTTACCCGAAAAATTTATTTTGTTCTTATACCATGTTTTAGAAAATGTGAAAGACGAATAATAATGTTATAAGATTCAAAATTTAGTTAATACTATTCATAACGGCTAGTTCATAATAATATTATAATAATATATCGTTGTTTAGTAAAACCCGGTATTGCGTACAACACACGCTATGGAGGAAGGTCGCGATTGAGTGTAATGCAAGCCAAGTCAGGGTTGCGTGCTGTGCAAGAATCCTTCATTGTTTCGTATAACATAATCCAACCATATTTCATTTATAAATTGAATATATATATATATACTCAATGTTGCATAGAATAACTATTATCAAAATTGTGTGTAATAAGATCCAAGAATAGTGTTGCGTATACCGCAAGTTAATATGGTGTTGCGTATAGCGCAAGGTAATCTTGGTGTAGCATAAAACACAAGACATTAATGAAATTAAAAGAATATTTTTCATAAAATCTCGGGGTGTTACATTCTACCCCCCTTAAAATGAATTTTGCCCTCGAAATTCGTTGGGGTTATAAATGGTTTACTATTCGAAAGTTTCTTTAATAGAAACTCAATTCATAAAAAGGAATACCAAAACCGATATTTAGAAAAAAACGTATGAAACGTAACAGTTACCCAAATAAACTAATAACTGGGTTTCCACATAGGTGAAAATATGGATATGGAAGAGAAATCTAACCATCATGTTCTGATGGAGAGTGGTAGAGAACATGGCTATGGAAAAGCCAGCAATCACAAAGCCATAAATTTGTGACAATCTAAGGTACCATCTGATTCATCAGATATAAGAGCACTAGGACAACATTTTTGGTTTTCAAGATCATTTCCCTAGAGTTTATGAAATTGGAATTAGAAGAAATACTTTCGTGATTTTTGTATAGTCTCACCGTTTGTCGTTCTTTGGACAATTTCCACTTCATCTCTTAAAGAAATGAAGTTGAATTTTTCATTCGTGATGTGTTAGCAGATCATGTGATAGAATGATGGGTCATTCCATCTGTCTCAAACAAAAGGTTAGAAAAGTTATCAAAAAATACATAAGTCCATCTATAGTGAGATTAATCATATATGGTTCCTAAAATGGACTTATACTTCATATATCATACTGCTTAATATAATAAAACTAGTTTCTACTAAACAAGGACTTCCTCTAGGCCAGTGGTAGGCGATAAAGGCCAGTCGTACTTCGGTTGTGGGTTCGATTCCCACAGCCTTGTCCGACGCGATGGGCTGTCGCCCGTCCTACAGGTTGTCCTTTTTCTAAAGCTATATTACTATAACATCCCATCAACAATATCAAAAAAGTTTTATCCTTAAACAATACTAACTTATGTCCAACATAATCTATTCCAGTCTTTAGGCTTATCTAAAATACTTCGGTCCAAGATCCTAGTATAAAGAATATTATCACATGAATACCATCATTTATCCCCCATATATCATAAGATATATTTTGTTGGTCAAATTACAATATGTGAATACCTTAATCATGTATTCTCTTGAATAATGAATATCCATTTAACCTTAGTGAAAACATGAATGCAGTTAAAAGTTAACACTTTCCACATACCAAAATCCTCAAAATTCTATATACTCAAACCATGATATCACTTAGTCCTTATATCAATCATGAGCTCATGAATACTATCAAACAGATTAGATTCTCTTCATCCCTTCATTATGTGCATATCATCTGCTTTCCAAAAATATTACAATCACTTTTCATGGTTACCGATGCCATAAAATTATTGAAAACCACAATAGACCAAAACATAAATATTCCAATATTCCACAATACTATATACAACATTATTCTGGAATCCCATTACATAAACACTTAATCATTCCACCACATCGTTTTCATATTGAACATCGCCAATGGTGATCTCATGTGACTTCCCTTTTTCATTTTCCTTAAGTGGTTGCTCACGTCGATCATCACTAACCCTTGGATTAGGGCATTTATTAGCATAATGCCCCATTTCCTTACACTTGAAGCATTGAAGTGTAGTAGGTTCATTCTGTGTATCCCTTCCTTTGTTTTCATCATTAGGCATCTTCTTCCCATCATTGCGGCATTCAAATGCCCGATGACCATCCTTTATACATTTGAAACATTTACTTGTCCCTTTAAGACAATCTCCACCATGCTTCTTTCCACACTTTGAGCATAAGGAAACATTCATCTTGTTTTCACCATTATTCTGAGATTTCTCCTTGAACTCCATCTTTCGTTTCTTGTCAAAACTATGAGATGGATAAGTAACACCAACTTCCATTTCTACCTTGATAGCACAACGCACAATTTCTTCATAGCTACCGAAGTCTCTTATAGCTAATGAACTTCGAAGATTTGGTTTTAAGACACTGAAGAATCGATAAAATTTACTTTCAGGTTGGATGATAAATCCATATGCATACCTTGTAAGCCTTGTAAAATTCACTTAGTATATACCAACAGATTCATCATCCTTTTTCTTTAGTTCAAGAAACTCCTTCTCCATATTTGTTCGAAGAATACGAGGGAAGTACTTATTGAAAAATAAGTTCTTGAACTCGTCCCATTCCATGGACTCAATTTCATCTCTTTGCCTCGTATTCTTGATAAGATTCCACCATTGATCAGCTTCACCTTCTAAACGATATACTTCTAAGATGAATTTATCATGTACAGAACATTGAAGAACTGAAAATATCTTTTCAGTAGTACTGATCCATTGTTCAACAACAAGTGGATCAGAAGACCCACTGAAAGAAGGTGGACGTTTCCTCATGAAGGACTCAATAGAATATTGTTCCCTTATATGATCATTTGGAAGTCCAGAATGATTCATAGATTGTGTAAGTATAACAATAATGTTTTTCACTCCATCTCCCATGAAATTTGTTTGTTCAGGAGGACAGTCATTGCATTATCCATTGCATTGATCAACATGGTTCCTTCGGGTTCCAACCATCATCTAAAACCCAAAAAGAATAGTGTGAGAGGAAACAATCATGCTAGGGAAAAAAACATAATAATGGGGGAGTATCCTCAATATCTAACATCTTAGGTTAAATTCTATGATCGTTACTATAGTTCTAGGACTATATCCTATACGTATACTTATCCTTAGGGACATCCCTAGACATACTTTAGAAATATCTCTAGGGATCTCACTAACATTTTCGCATCCTAGTTTCCAAAGGTTGACTAAACCTTTCCTATGATACCAACTGTAGAGACCTGAAGCCTGACGTACATGGACATTACATTAATTTTTTGGAATACTTAGTACATAACAAAAACACACACACAAGGACCGTAATAGTTTAGTGTCTTTGGAAACTCTGAATATAATCTTCTAATCGTGGTGAAAGATCTTCAACATCTCCAATAAAGATATTCTTTTTTTTAAACCTAAATCCTTTCTTTATGTCCCGGGGAAAAGAAAACATAAAAGGGTGAGCTCAAATGCTCAGTAAGGGTAAACAAAAGAAATATCAATCACGTCATATTCATAAGAACATATCTTTTGGAAATCTTAACCTGCAAAAGAGATCATAATTTCATAACATGGGATAAATCATAGTAGTGAAATGAAAACACAATAATCATAACTTAAAACATGAAACTTTGTGGAATACACACATAATCATAGAGAATCATTTCTTATTAGTCAAGACTCATTACCAAGACTATCTTAGTGGACAAAGTCTCTTTCTGAACCGAGTTCACTCCTCGTTTCAGTCCTGTTTCACTAAAACGGTATAACCTACCGTTCCAGCCATGTCTATCTCATGAGATATAAAATCTTTACCCAATGCATTGGAGGGAGATATAGGTCCCACCCATCTCATAATGATACCATTCTTATGTGTGCCACAAAATCATAAACCATACATCACATCATAACCCATGTAATAAAAATGAGATTCTTAAACAACATGACATTATAAAACAATTCATATAATATAAAGGAATTCATAAAAATATTTCCATCACAACATAATCAAATCCATTTAATAATAGGGATAGAAATAGAGCCCTATATTATCTTAGATGGAAAAGAATTTTGATAAAACACTTGAACTCCATTCTTGAGGAAAATATCCTTTCTACTTCAAAAACATTATCCTTTCTTAACATGTCATAATGTTTTAAACTAAAAGAAGTTGATTAAAAATATACTTGAAAACTTGTAAAGATATATTCTTGGAAATAATTTTTTAAAAATCCATTCATGTCATATAAGTTAAAAAAAACATTCTTCTCGTACTTTTGTCGAAAAAGTCAAAAAAGTACCTCGTACAAAAAACGACAAAAGATTCCTTTCATATATTTTACTAAAAACTCACCGAAGGGTAAAATAGGATTTAAACAATTGTAGGTGAATAGAAATAATTTTACATATTGAGGAAACATGGATGTGGATGATAAAATACACCCCACTAAATGCCAAAGTGTAAACAATCTCAGATAAAAATGAGATTGTGATATTTCCCTTACCTTAGGTCCGATTTGCTTCGTATGTGTCTGAACCTCCTGTATAATGATTTAAATAATGTCATTGAATTTTTCCAGAATCATACTCATTGTTATTATATCATATATGGTTCACTTATGGCTTTATATTACCCGTTCTTTTCTAAATTCCATGTTAAAGGGCGTTTTGGGTAAAATCGTTTCATTTGTCGTCCGTGTTTTGACTTGTAATTATTCATATGATTACTTAGATCATTATTACTTAATTCCAGAATATAAAACATGATTTATATATAATATATATTCAGAATATATATAATATATCATTAAATGGAAAGAAATACACCGTTCATGGAGACGGTAGACCGTACGTACGCATGAACGCTGTTTTCTTTTCCTTATTGAGTTGAATGGAATTAAGTAGATGACCAACATATATATACACATAAATCCAGAATCATTATTATGTCATATATTTCATTATTACTTATTATATATACTTTATAATCATTCATGAATGGTTAACGTGGATAATGAATCTCATCGCGTCGTGGAGACGGTAGTCCGTACGTACGCACGAGCGATGATATCGTTCTCATGATCATGGAATTGTATTGGAGTGTATGTATACTATTTCAGAATCAATATAACTTTTCAATAATCATATATAGTTTTTATATACACCATTATATCCATCCAAGTAAGGTGGTGGTGGAAAATAGATTACACCACGGCGTGGAGACTATATTCCGTACGTACGCACGCGCGGTGATTTCGTTTTCCGTAGGATGGATAGATGGTGAAATAAGGTTGTTTCATAATTATAATAACATATAAGTATATAAGTTATACTGATGTTATTACTTCATAATGAAACAACCTAATAAGAAGAAGTGGAAGAAGAAATAAAGATGAAATAATTGGTAACAGACATTACCTCTTCTTTGAAGCGCCTCTTTGAGATCTCCTTTTAGGGCACTAAAATTGGTCTTTGAGGAATACCAGAACCTCTAGGATGTTTCTAGGGAAGTGGATAAGGGAATTCGGTAGGGGTTGGCCGAGCTTTAAGGCTCAAAGTGGTGTGAGGAAGAGAGGGAGGAGGTTTCCTTTTATAAGGGAGGAGAGGGGCACCTTTGGAATAACTAAAACTATTATTTTATTATAAAGTAAAATTCTGTTTTAAATAGCTCCAAATTTATTAATTTCTAAGATAAGGTGGGGATGGGTCGAAATACTCTAATCCAATAGAATTTAGACAAATTTAGGTTCCTATTTTAACCTTATCATTTTGATTTAACATTAAGTAAAATAATTTTACTTTTACCGTGTCTTCTTTAGTTCTTATACTATAAGGTTAATAAACTTACTATAAGAATCCAAACGAACCCCAAGTTGTTTATAATTAATATATATAACCTTATCTAAGTCATTGGGCCGAACCTTAGATTTTTAGGAATAAAATAACAATTAATAATATAATATTTGTTTTAAAAACTATTTTATGTCAATTTTGACACTATTTTGTAATTGATCTTTGTGAAAATCATAACAGAATTATTAGTTCAAAAAAAGTTAATTAAATCAATAATAACATGTCATATTAACCTAGAAAATTATTTTATTTCATAAGAAGTCTGAAATTACATTTATTTGGGTATTTATAACATCAATTATGTCAATATTTCATTAATAAGATAATTACTGCATCATCTTTGTGCCATAATAAATGATAATTATTTAATACCTAAAAATTATAAATAAATTCCTATGATATAGATAATTGTATTATATTTCTTGAGACTATTAATGTTTGAAGTTTCATGAAGTGTACCACTAAATTAAAATTATTATACTTATAAGATTTATGAAAGTGACATGTTGCCACATTCTTTGGTTTTAATAATAATTAAATTATTTTCATGGACAAAAGTCCATTAAATGAATCTAATCCGACCCTTAGGTGATATGGGTCGACTTTTAGTCATCAAATACGATTTTGACATGTGTTAGGGTAATTTTATAATATTATATTTACCCTTAATTACCCGATTTATCTTTAACTATGGTAAACAAAATTTACCGTAGTTACTATTCATAATTCACAAAAATAAAAAGTAGCTTATTAACATAATTTGGATCCACTGATTCCAAATATGGAATCCATTTTTACAAATTCAATAGACAAAAGTTTCAGAAATTAAATTAAAATTAATCCTGTTGTCGAAAGAAAACGAGTTTTTCTTTAAAACATTGCAAAAGATTGAATTGATTTATCCTACGAATTCAAGGTAGAATCAATGCTAATGACATACATTATATTAAATGATAAAAATATATTCTATTTATACTTTAAAACCATTCAATATTATAATTTAACCATATAAATTATTGCGATGAAAAAAGTTGTTTTTAATTAAAATATAGCGTGTTTTTACTATTCATCAAAATATGAAAGTTACCAGAATGATATGAAAATTTAACCAAAGTAAATTTTTATTTAATTATTCCAAAGAAGAATTTTATTTTGTCATATTAAACTTATAAACATTTCAAAAACTATATTTAAAGTGGGTGCGCCATCAAAAGGCGGCAAAACTGCATTTTTTGAAAAATACTTATTTTACCTGAAAACTTTATTTTGTTCTTATACCATGTTTTAGAAAATGTACAAGACGAATAATAATGTTATAAGATTCAAAATTTAGTTAATACTATTCATAACGGCTAGTTCATAATAATATTATAATAATATATCGTTGTTTAGTAAAACCCGGTATTGCGTACAACACACGCTATCGAGGAAGGTCGTGATTGCATTTAATACAAGCCAAGTCAGGGTTGCGTGCTGTGCAAGAATCCTTCATTGTTTCATATAACATAATCCAACCATATTTCATTTATACATTGAATATATATATATATATATATATATATATATACTCAATGTTGCGTAGAATAACTATTATCAAAATTGTGTGTAACACGATCCAAGAATAGTGTTGCGTATACTGCAAGCTAATACGGTGTTGCGTATAGCGCAAGGTAATCTTGGTGTAGCATACAACACAAGAAATTAATGAAATTAAAAGAATATTTTTCATAAAATCTTGGGGTGTTACAAGGAATCCCTAAAATGTCGAAGAGGAGGTTGTCGATTTGCCTGAAATCGGTAGAGAGAAGCTACAACTGTGGGGTTTGACAAACCTATGTGGCTTAAAATGATCCAAACATAAAAAATTGGAGATTTACATAACGTGTAATCCCCTTTCACATCATGTAATCCTCGGGGTTCTTTTTCCACTAAAAAATGTGTCACCTATTTATTTTTGAAACCCTGATTCATTACATTTCATGAAACCTAATTTCATGTTTTTTAACTTTACAAGATGTGAAATATCCCTACTTAAAGTTTTTAACATATAAGTCCCTCTAGAATTCCTTTAAACCTCATATGAGCACCTTGGTCTTCATAAACACACAAAGTGCCAATACATGTGTATCTGGGACCTTAAATTAGATTCCCGTAAAAATATTCACATCCTTGAAAATCCAAAACCAACATAGAGAGGATACAAAAAAGGGTCGTCTGAACAACCACCTTGCGAGAAACCTCTCAATAAAATCACAACTATAGGATCTCAACCACCTCACCAATTAAGTAAAATGAAACCACGTAATAAGAAGAACCAGATCCTAACCACTCTCCCAGGGGAGATACCTCTCAAAGAGAGTAAGCCGCAACAAGCAATAAGACAAATAGATTTCAAAACAAGAAAAGGTATACCACCAAAAAATGAATAGCATTACAAGAGAAGAGATAAAAATAAAAAAACTCAGGGTATTGATCATGTATATATGACTCACACTCTCATGTAATCTCATTTAGACTGTCGTTCCATAAAAAGATATAAAACAAGGGGATAACACACCCATACAACACCTTCTCCTAGAATTACTAGATCTCTACAAGTCACTCCTCAAAGGTCATATGGTCATCAACATTGATCTCACCCCAATCTATGACATTATAGGTTCTAGAAAGATATCAAAAAAGATGAAATATGTGAAAACATCAAGAATCTAGCTCATTTTTTGGGAATTTCTCTCTGATATGCCACTACTCCAACATGAGATAACACCTTGAAAGGCCCAACAAACTGGGGAGGAAGCTTACTCCCATGACCAAACCTTCACTTCCCATTAAGAGGATTCATCATAAATAACACATGATCCCCAATGTAAAACTCTAGAGGTATCATCCTTTGATCGACATAAGATTTATGATGATCATGCACTTCTTTCCTCCTCTTATGAATCATCTAAACCGTCTCTGTCATTATCTGTACTAGTTTCAGCCTAAGAATTACTGACTCTTCAACCCCAGTCCAGTACAACATAGAATGAAAAGTCCATACGTACAAGGATTCAAATGATTTTATACTAATTGTGGAGTGAAAACCATTGTTGTAATAAAAATTTACCAAGGTTAGGTGCATCATCCACTAACATCCAAAATCTAAGATATAGAAGTGTAACATGTGTTCAAGAGTATAGATAGTCTGCTCTTTCTAACCATCCATCTGCAGATGAAAATCAGTGCTTAGGAATAACTGAGAACCAAAATAATTCTGAATAACTCTCGACACCCTAGAGGTAAAATGAGGATATTGATCAGAAATGATCATCCTTAGGACCTTGTGGAGTCTCTCCACCTCCTCAAAATAATGCCTCAAAAAAAACTCTACTAATCTCGACTCTTTGATCGCTATAAAGTGGGATTCTTTCATCAAAAGATCCACTAAACCCTATATAGAGTCATAGCCTCAATAATATTGAGGAAACTTGATAAAATAGTCCATTGAGATGTCCTGCCACATCCTCTGAGGAACATACAATGACTAGAGAAAACCACCAGGAACATGGTGCTCAGCCTTTACCTTTTATCATACCAAACATCAAGAAATTTACCCTAAAACTGCATGCTTCAACCTGCCCCACCAAAAATGACCTCTCGAATCTATGTACATATTTTTCACACCTGGATATACCGCCAATGGAGAAATATATAACTCTTTGAGAACCATTTCATGCATCGATAAAGGAATGAAAAAACTTTATTGAAACAACACTCGTTGATGTTCATATTCGTACCAACCATTAGGGGCATCACTATAAAAAACAAAGTCTCTCTAGAAATCCACCTCAAGATCCCCTAACTGGGACTCCTCCACCCACTGGACCAAAGAAGACCACACCATCATATGAAAAATAAAATCTATTCACCCAAATTATCTTATATCTAGATAATATGATGAAATTTCATCCACCACTCTCTAGGAATCACTTGACTCATGTACTATATAACTACATGACTTCCTTCTTAGAACATCAGTTACTAAATTCCTCTTTACTGGTGTATACAAAATCTCTAAGTCATAATCCTATAAGAACTTCATCCACCGATGCTTTTGAAAGTTCTAGTCACATTGGGATAAAACATATCTCATTCTATTATGACTGGTGATGACAAAAAATGATGAATGATAAGGTAATGTCTCCACAGCATCAAGGAAAACACTACTGCTACCAACTTGAGATCGTGGGTGGAATAATTACACTAATGGGGACATAACTGTTGAGATCTATAAGAAATGGTTGATCCCTACTGAATCATAACACATCCCATCCCAAGATGTGAATCATCACATAAAACCTCAAACTGAGCTCCTTCTGTTGGAAGAGAAAGAATTGGATCATTGAAAAACTTATCCTTTAGATACTCAAAATCTATATGACACTGATTAGTCAACAAGAACACCTGATCCTTTCACATCAATTCTATTAAATGAGTCACAAAAAAAGATAAATTTGCTACAAACCTCCTATAATATCTTGAAATATCATGAAAAATTCAAACCTATACCACTTTCATGGGGGATTTCCCAAACCCAACTGCTTCTATATTTGACGAATCGATGGCTACTCCCTAATGGGATACGAAATACCCCAACAAAAGGACTTCTTGATCCTGAAACTTACACTTCAAAAACATCCCAAAAAACTCATCACAATGAAGAACTTGAAAAAAAATGCACATTCTTTGCATGCTCCTCCTCAAATACAGAGTAAATGAGGATGTCGTCAATGAAAACCACCACAAAATTATCAAGGATTTCACAAAACATAGTTTTCATTAGCCCCATGAACATAGTCGGATCATTCATCACACTAAATTGAATTACAAAAAACTTGTAATTACCATTAAGATAATAAAAATTAGTCTTTGATATATCCTTATCCTTCACACACATCTAATGATATCCTAATTAGAAATTGATCTTTGAGAACAAACTTTTAGACTTTATTTTATCGAATGAATCATCAATCCATGGAAGGGGATTTTGTTTATTAACAGTCACCTGGTTCAGGTAATGATAATCGATACACAACCACAAACTAAAATCAGCCATATTCATAAAAAAAACTACTGTACCCCTGAATGACACACTCGGCCAAAAAAAAAACCACACCAAAATAGACCATCAATCTTTATACACAGATCTACTTACTCAAAAGGAGCCATCCTATATGAACACATTGACATGGGAGACACATATGGTTTTAGTTAGATCCCAAAATCGATTTATTATCAAGGGGGTAACACCGAATGCTAAACCTACAAAAAACTCATCATCAGCTCAGCTATCAATGATGAAAAAGAAGGAACATGCTTCTAACCCATTTGAGGGTCTCACTAGCCAACAAACAATATTGATTCTCTATCAACATTGAAGAATACAACCTACATCATAATTAAATCCAAGATATCCTACACCGAATACAACCAATACATGCCAAGGGTGATGTCATATGGTTGTATCTGTAAACATAAGAAATATCCTTAAGAGTGGTGCTAACCCAACACTAGCTCATAGTCACTACATACATCAAAAAATTTATCTCAACCTCCAACTGGAATAGAAAATTCCAATGACACTATAAGTCTCTCTACCTAAAGTCACAAATAATGGAAAATGGTAGGAGATATAAAGGAGTGCGTTTCTCTTAGATCAAACAAGGTATGTACCCAAGTAGAAAACAAGAAAACTATACCTCAAACGATGTTTGGATCACCTGAAAATGACAACGCTAAAGCATGAAGCTATCCACGACCAACTCTATAACCTCTCAGACCATGCTGACATCCACCTCCACGGTTTTTCTCTACTCTCTAAGGCTTAGTAGAATCTCGGGTATTTACTTTGACTTCCCCTTCTACTCTTTACTGATCGCAAAGTGGAGTAACCGGCTGTAGCTTCATCAACTAGAATTTCCTCCATGAAGGAGCCTAAAGCGGAACAACTAGCAGAAATTGACTACTCAAAAAGGCCAGGCAGTCTCTCCACTGATGAACTCATCCTCCATACAAAAAAATGTATCTTTTCCCTTGGTATAGGCCATAGAGCCTCTACCCCAAGAGAAATTATACATTTAAGGATGGGACCTACTATTAGATGATCATAATCTCTTATGTCTTGAAAACTTGGAACCCCAAACCACATCTCTGGCTCATGAGAAATATTGATGACTCCCATCTCATGATGATTCGGTTCTAGAAAATGTCCTCTCGATAACCTCTACTCTCATTAGCACCTCGATATATGCCTTCAGTATAAACAAGGTGACTTGGAACTGAATATATGGATTCAAATCCTCCTAAAAATTCTTCACCCTGGCCACCTCATTTGGAAATATCTCTCAAGAATGTCTCAGAAGGTTCTTGAAAGGGATCAAAAACTCTCACACACTAGAGCTTCCCTACGGAAGGGTAGGTAGCTCTTGGAGATCGATCACCTTTTTGGTTAAAGAAAGAAACTCAAATCTGAACTGGTCTTTGAACTCCCCCCCCACAAGACTTCAGACTCCTCATGATCTATGAGGAACAAGAACCACCACTTCCTCACTGCCCCACATAGCATAATTATAGCCAATGATTCCTAGTATTCCTTTATATTATGGATAGAATTAAAGGCTATCCAAACCTCCTCCAACCATTATTACATGAATAAAAATAAAATGGATCCCTCATACCTCTAAAGACTCCAGCACTAAAACTATCAGCGTGTAATTCTCCAAGTGTTATCATCTTCAACCTCTACTCTACGACTATATGTTTATGCAACTTGATGAACCTTTTTGACACGAACCTGATGAGGACGATGACCTGGCGCCAAGCATGAAAAATGAAAAATATTTAGAGAACCTAACCTAGAATATATAAGTATTTAACATTAATTAATTGTTTTATTTTATTTATTTTAAGTAAACCTATCTCAAGGTCTACACATTCCAGAATAGTAATAAAGAAGAATAATGCGTGATCCTTTCCTCGATCTCTATCATGCAACTAGAATCACCTTGTTTTCTAGCCACTGTAAGCTTAAATGTCTATGCATCTTATCATAAGGGGCCCTAAATATCTGCATCTAAGCCATTATCCCATGTTTACAATGATTTCTAAACTTAGTTGACACCGTTTCCATTCCATCCCATGCAACCTCACCTATTACTAACTCCAATATCTATCATATCCCTCAAGGAGACCTCTGATACCACTCTCTCATGACCCCCTCCCCACAAGGTGTACCTCTCCTAAGCCAGTAATGGGAGAAGAGAGATTGTGACACCCAAGTCCCGTCTCTAGTAGGACCTGTGTTGGAGACTAGTACCAAGGGTATAGTAAACACACATATGAGAGGAATTACCCTCTAATAGAACACATGTGAAAGATAGAGATAAGATATACACCAAACAACTCCTGTTCAAACTATAATATAAAATAAAACCCAAGTGCATATATGTAATGACATTCAAGAACAACTATAACTGAAAAAATTGAAAGTACCAAATGAAAAGTTAAATACAAATATGACTGAGAAGACCAAACAACTCATGAAAACCAAAAGATTGTAGTAACCATCATTTTCCTCAACTATCTACTGTTGACCTAAAAGAAAATATTAACATATACATAGAGTGAGTGTAACAATATAATTAGTAGGATTGTCTCCAAAGCCTCTCATGAAAAAGATAAAGAAAACATTCTAAAGCACAATGAACAAAAAGTGAAACTAACTCATCACCTAAATAAGTATACTAAGTTCCCATCCTCTACATGGATAATCTCACAAAATATCACATACAAGAGCATATAATATAATAAAGAATATCAAGGGTAACCCATTACCACTCCCCCACTAGTTTTTTGATCTTCCCAAACATTTCATATCCTGAGCATCTATATCAAAAAAGGCTATCCCAAATACACCTAGGAAAAGAACCACATTGTGAACCTCTTGCATCACACCACCACATCCATGTAACCAAAACAAACTAGGTAATTTTCTAGAGCCACTGCAGCCTGAATAATTTGTATCATACATCGTGTATTGTACCACAATCCATCATAGAAGATACACTGAGTAAGGATCCTCAAGACATCCCAACCTATACAAGTTATACCGAATATAGTCCTTAGGAAACTATATACAGAATAAATATATGTGAAATAACCACAAGCCATTGCAACCCTCTACACACATATATGTGGAAAATTAACCATCGTGCATACCATCACAAGTAACTACTAAGAGAAGAGAGTGGGCCCAAAAGGGGTATTCACCCATCCATCCTCCCACCAGGATGTTGGAGAAACCCCCCCTAGGGTTGAGAATCCCTAGGGAGTTAGTTTCCCTAACCGAAAGAATGGATTAGTGTATAAAAACACAAAATTTACATGATTTAATAAAGCTCTCAACCACACTTTGGGAACAACCTAGTATCACACTCAACTACAAATAATGTCTCTCGACATCCCTAATACCACCACTGAGACCATATATCCTATAAGAACACAACCATTTAAAGATCTACATTAAATTACTATATTAATTTTCACTAGTTTCACTTTATGTTAATTAATTATTTAACCATTAATATTTTCCACATCACATTACATTATAATCACAACAATTTTCCATTCCCTTCATGCATAAGCTAACTGATTCCACAAATTCTCATTGTTATAACCTCAGCATTGAATCCCAGTAAGATCCAACCCCATGGGGTAAAAATTTATTCATTTATTAACGTTATCATTTTTAATATTACTTGGTACTCTAGGAAAACATCCTAAGCTACCAAAAAATGTACACAATCAATCACACCATCTACCTCAAGTAGTATGGAAAGAAAAGTAGATAAAAAAAACATGGACATCATCAAAAAAATAGATTCAAACAAGAATCCAAATATATCAATGGGTAAGCCCAGCTTCAACCCATTCCGTTATCTCTAATGTCCTCCCTAACACCCACATGCACATTTTGATGCAGCCCAATACCACATGCATCAACATCTACCACAAAATATGCGCATTATTACCCCACGTACCACAAAATCCCTCCATGATCATCCATCCTAGGATTACATCACATCTAGGCCTCCCTACCCCACATTATAAGGCTCTTATTCAGAGTACATCACAAGTAGCAGGAAACAAACATAGAAACAATGATCTTGACCCTAAATAAAAATATTTAGACTTCACAAAAAGTGATCTCTCACCAATCCATAGAATGAGGCACTCAAAATTTACATGTAATTGGGAAACTCAGGACAATAAAGGCATTATAATTTATCACACAACCAATTATTACTTCATCTTGAATTAATCAATTCATTATTTATAGGTTCCAACTGCGGGAAACCTAAGAATCAAGCTAGCATAAGATGTCACCATTAAATAAATATTTAATTTTACATTCCTTTAAGTATTTTATCAACAAGAATAAAAATTATTTTCATATTTGTTTAATTATATTAACACATGGTATGTAAAATCATTTAAACATACCTGTATAATTAATTTTATTACACACTAGATTCATTAAACATGGCTCTTTTATCTTTTATCCAATTAATTATCAATTAATTACAACTTTACATTATTTACCAATTTTAAATGATAATCCAAGCATAACAAACACATCATAGATATCAAAATATCTATAAAAACAAGAGGCAAACCGTTATCAAAGTACAAAACAACAACATCGCCATGCAATAAATACCAATTCTTTAATCTGATTCAAGTAATTATTAAGTTAATTTCATTGTCATAAAATGGGATAAATCATTATAAATCTAAGATCACACATAAATAAAATAGAATCAATGAATCCCCTCCCTCAAAAAGTGTTTCAATGTTATTTGCATGAGAATAAACCAACGTTGCAGATCTGGACTACCTCTCCCGCAAGAACTTCAACCACCTGAGGATGCTGTGCCACAACCGCACCAACAACCAACCAAAAAAATCCTTTAGAAACATGTAGATCAGGAACCATCACATGGAAAGGAGGAAAGAGTGGAAATGTATTTAAGAAAATTCAAGAACAAAGGTAGAACATACCTTAGATCTAAGACGGATTGGTACATATTGAAGGAGGGAAGTTAGACGTCAATCCTTGACAAAGGAATCCCCAAAACGTCAAAGAGGGGGTTGCTTGGTCACCTAGAATTGGGAGTGAGGCACCAGAGCTATAGGTTTTGACAAACCTGAGTGGCTAAAAATGATTAAAACATACAACATCAGGGATATACATGATGTGTAATCCCCTTTCACATCGTGTAAGACTCAGGGTTCCGTTTCTACCCAAAAATGCATCACCTATTTATTTTTAAAACCCCAATTCATTATATGTCATGAAAACCAATTTTATGTTTTGTAATTTCACAGAGATTAAAATATCCCTACTTATAGCTTTTAGCAGCTGAGTCCCTCTAGAATTTTTCTAAGCCTCCTCTGAGCACCTTGGTCTTTAGTAAAACTCAAATGGTCAATCCACATGGATCCAAGACCTTACCTTTCTTATGTAATAAATCATGAATTAATTTTTAATAAAGACACAAGTTTTCATAGTTGGTATCATAGGAAATCTTATCTATTTTTTGGATTAATATTTAGAAACTCTATTAAAAGAATTTTCGATAAGACTAAATGTAATAAAATAAACCTAAATTTTGTTAATGTATAGAGTAAGTGGTTTCCAATCAAATAAATAAATGTACTAATAATCCAAGTGGATGTAGCTCTAGAATAGATATACCTTGGGGTAATAACTGAAAACACTGTATTGTTCTAGGATTAATCATGAGTTGGTTTATAATAACAGGCCTTACTATAAACCTATTTTGACACTCCCAGGGGATATTATTTGGTAAATTCACATACTTGTTATAAACTATTATTAAGGGAACAATATTTCCCATAAGTGTCTATGCTAGAAAATCAATAATGGATAACTTATATTGAATCCGAGAAATTCATAAGTTAAGGAAATACATTTCATTTTTAAGTTATCCCTTTAATGTTATTAGATCCCCATTTTCTTATTCAACAGTTTAAAGTAATCATCCAAAAATATACCTTTATCATACTTAATGGCTAAAAATATGAGGAACCGAGTCAACAACCAATGTGATGGGTAATGTGATGAATTCCAAAATGAGATACCAAACATGTTGGGAGATCAAGTAAGACATCTCGTGATTACAAAAAATTAGCTATTAAAACCCAAAATTAATAATTGGAACATAACATAATATCTAAATACATCTAAGAGTACGAGGAAGAAGTATCAAGGAAGATAAACTAATAAAGAAGATAAAGGAAAGAAGACTCAATTTCCTACATTTCAAAAATGTGGAAGGAGTCGCCAATGGAAAATCCATGAAGGAACTCAAAGGGGTTTTAAGGGTGAAAAAAGGTAATAAAGTATCTATTTTACATAAAAAATGAAGATTATGAAATAAAGGAATAGATCACAACCTACAAAACCCCTTTTTGTTCAATGTCATTTGTGTGGGGAATATAATATTTATCTGTGTCAATTACCAAATCCAAGACTAAAGAAGGAATCATGGTATGTAAATCAATGAAGTGTTAGGATTAATGTGTTTATGTATTGGTATTTGAGTATTATGTTGTAGAAGTGGTATATAAATGACATTATATATTTCAGAACCATGAAAATTATAAGGATTATTTTATAGTATCTTTTACTTAATTATTTTAAATATATGTTTAATGGTACTGATAACCTATAAAAGTGATTTAGTGATTAGGTTATTGATAACCCTAAAACATTTTTTAATGTGGGGATAAAAATATAGAGTCTTGGGAGGATATGTATAAGGATAATATTATGTTTAAAACCATTGATACAAATTTTGAAGATTTATGTTATAGAAGTTTAGTATGATTTTTTATATTTTGAGTAGCATATTACAAGGTCAAATATTTTTTATTTTGATGTGATTAATGATATTTCAAGAGGTATTTTATTGTTTTAAGATATATATACCCATTGGTGTTATTTGAGAAGAATGATATTATGTTTTTGGAGGTGTAAGATGAAGGGTATGAGACAAATTTTGATGTTAAAACATTATTTAATGTTGACGTTATTATTTTTATTTGGGATATATGGATATTTACTCAAGGAATGATCAATGTTTAACCTTTGGGGTTATTTTTGGAATTATGGAGATTAATGTATTAAGGTTTATTAATTTTCATTATTATATTACTTTATGCTAACCATTTTGGATATATTAAAGACATGAGAAATATCTTGTTATTATTTGGTAGATTATGTGATATATTAGAAGCTTATTTTAGTGTTTATGGCATAAAAAATACATATTGAGTATTCATTATTTAGAGAAAAAAAATGAGATTTGAGTACAAATTGATTTAAGGATGAAATTATACTTGTCAAAAAGTATATTTCTTTATTTCCCTAGTTGATATAGTAAAGTAATCCCTTAAATCTACTAAAATAGTATTAAAACCAAATCTTTTTTGTGTTACAATCATTTACGATGAATTGAAGTCCTTTTTACCTATCATGGATTTATGGTTTTGTGGTCATTAACTTTCTACTAACAGTGTTATCTATTAAACTATATTATTTATTTAGTGTTATTTTTATATTCCATGTTTGTGTTTTCAATTTCCACAAATGTTATTCTACTTGAAAACCTAGTTATGTGATAACCTTCTTACATCCCTTTCTCTCTTTTCAAGTGGATGTTTTATTAAGCATTCTTACGATGTGAATTTTCAATAAAGGTATTTTTATGTGCCAAAAATTTTCATACCAAGTTCAATTTTAATTTTTTAGGAAAAAATTTTTTAAAGGGGGGAAAAATGTAATTCCCCAAGCTTTTAAAAGTGAAAACGAGGTTTGATAGTGTAAGCGACACAAAACACCGAACCCAAACAAACATTGATTATTTAAATATTATCATTTTAACATTTCCATTAAATATGAGGTTATGATTAGGATTAAATAATTTATAATATATAAATTTCATACTCTTCATAAATTTATAGATATATTTTTAGCAAATAATCACTCAATTGTTTTTGTAATTTCCTTATGTTCATCAAAATATATTTTCTTTAAAAATGATTTTTTATTTCATTTTGTGAAAAAAATTATAATTACTTTCAAGAAAATTTAGAAAATTAATTTGATAAAATGAGATAAATTTTTAATATTATTATATAAATATTAACTTTGAGTAAAATTTTGGGATATTTTCAAGAAAATACAGATTTTCAGTGAATAGTGGAAAATACATATTTTATGAAAATTATCATTTATTTTGATAAATTAGTTAATATAAAATTACCGATATTATTTTAATTTTATTTAATAGTAAAATAGTTATAATTTATTTCTATTTAATTCAATTAATTACATTTAAAACATATTTATATAATATTTTTGCATAAGCTTATTTTTTGGATTAAAAACACATTTTTTCTAAAAATTGTCTGAATTTGTGTAATGTTTCTCCATTATAATTAAATAAAATATTCCCAAATGAAAAATAATTTAAATGAAATATCTATATCATATATCTATATTTATGAATTTAAATTTATATAATGAATATTACTAGTTATAGAGTAAAATTAAAATCATCTTTTCCTTGAAAAATGCATTTTTCAGAAAAACACTTTCAATCATGCTTATGGGTTTTATTATAAATTAAATTACTCAGAATATATAAATTAATTTTGATAAAATATATTCCATATTATTAATTGTCATAATTAATATTAGGTAATAATTTCAACATAATTATTTGACAATATAAATAGTAAGCATAATAAATAGTTATTACAACGATAAAAGGAAATAGCGAGTTAAATAAGGGTAAAAATAATTTAACAAGGACTAGGGAAAAAGTAACCTTAATAGTATAAATATATATATTTTAATTTAAATGGAATAATGATTATATTTCTTTTTACTTTATAAATTTTTAAAAAATGATTTTTTAAAAAATTAGATTTTTGAGATGTTAAAACATAAAATGTCTTTGGGGTAAAATATTGTTTTAATGAAGAAAATATTTTTTATTAATTCATTTATTTTTTATAAAAAATTATATTTTAATAAAATAGTGTTATTAAATAGTATATATTACATAAAAAGTATAATATAATTTTATGAAGTACAAATGTAATTTTTATAAGGGTTAGAAAACTGTTATTGTCAAAAAACGAATATTTTTCAATTAACGAGGATTTAATTTAAAAATTGAATTTCTCATATTTAGAGAATTATTTTGATAAAATAGATATCATTTCATGACTGAAATTTTTCCCTTAAAAATGCTAGTAATAGGGTTTTATGATCACTTTAAAAGCAATGATATTGCGAGCGATGTTAAAAGACAAACTTTAATAAGGCTAAAAAACGCTGTTAAAGGCACCCTTTAACAATGCTTTTAAAAAATTAGAAAAAAAAATCAAATTTTCACTTAGCCCCCCCAAACCCCCCCATTTCTTAGCACTTACATTCCCCTTTCTTAGTGCTTTCTACTACCCATCCACTATAACACAACCCACCCCCTTCCTCAGTGCTAGAAGACTACCCCAAATACCTACACGTTCCTGAATTTGATCCTAGGACCTACCTTATGTGAATGAATTCTCTTTACCACTATGCCATGCATGTTTCATTGTATATTTAATGACATTTCTATTTATTTGTATATATTTTTAAAAGGGTGATATATATATAATTATATTTAATAAATATATTATATATTTATATTCATTTATATATATTAGAATATATATATGTTTATTAATACACACATATATGTAAACATAAAAATCATATGTATATATTATTTTATTTTTAGAAGGTAAATAAAATATATAATTTTTTAATTTAAATGATATTTTAAAATAAAATTTTATATAAATTAGTTGTTATATGAATTTATTCAAGTGATTTATTATAAGTACATATAAGAAAATATGAATTTATTTAATCATAAATAAAACTAAATTATTAAAAATAATAAAATTTTAAATGCATAATATCAATATGAATGTAATATCTAGGGATAAATTCATTCCCCATTGAAAATTGGAAAAATACCCCCTTAAACAAAGCTAAAATGTTATCAAATGTTTAAAAATTTGGGTACCCTAAATAAAAAATGATTTGGAGACCTTATGGTCCTTGAAAAAAGTGTCCAAGGGTTCTCATAGGTCTCTAGGGCATATATCTCATCGTAAGATTTGATTTTATATGCAGTAGAGCCCAAATGAACCCTAGATTAAAAATTTATGGCCATTTTAAGTTTGAGTTACATTTTTAACTTATTTTATATTTTTATTATTTTTTGAATTTTTATCTTTTAATTGTTGTTAAATGACTACTACTCAATAATAATTATCAAAAAATTAATTATAAATATTTTTTAAATTATTTTATAATCCATTTTCACTAAATATCCTATATATTAAATGTAAATGCATATTTAGCCTTGTTTAAAAGATATTTTAAGAAATATATATTATATTTATATCAATATTAGTATATTTATATTTTAATAAAAAATTTTTAATGATTTTTTTTTGAAATATAGCCTTTATTATAATTAGTAAAAAATCACTGATGGGGGGGGGGGGTTATCAGTGATTGTAAAAAATTCATAACAAAGACACCCCTTTTATCAATATTTTTTTGTAAGTGATGATAAATACCCCAATTATATAAATTTTTTTACTAGAATTGATAAGGGGTGGGTGGATTTATCAGTACATTTTTTTTCAAGTGTTGATGAAGCCCCCCCTTTAACATCACTTTTTCTAGCGCCGAAAAAGGGTAATTTTTACAATGCTTTTATCTGTTTCTGTTAAATCCCTCACACTAGATACAACCTGTTTTGTTGTAGTATTTTTTGGAATGATATGATTGAAATTATGCAATGGTTATTTTTTCATAATTTTATGAGATAGTCGGATTTTTGGGTAAAAATTAAATACGATGTAAGTATATGATGTGTATTATAACCTCATAATGACCCAATAATGATATATTATATACCATATAGGATACCGATGAAAAAATATATTTTTTCTTTTTAAAATAATGTTTTTAAACTTATTTGATTAATTTTATAAATAGTTTATTAATTCTCCAAAACCTAGATTATATTTTAATTTTTTAAAATCATTTATTTATAAACACGAATCACTTCCAAATCATTAAGGGCAATATTTTAAGAAGTTTATCCCTTATCCTTATGAAATAATTATATCCACTTCTATTTTTCATATACCCTGGAAAGAAATCATTGGAATGTTTGTGGTTTTGATTATTTTATTGTATAGTGTCCAAAACCTAAGTTCAAAAAACAATAAAGAACTCCCATCTCTTTTAGTATATAAACCCTTCAAAGATGTGATGTTATGGGACTGGATTCCACTAAATGGGTGCCCCCAGCCCGATGGACCACATGGCCTCAAGAACATCTCCTTAAATTCCAGAGGTTTTCGACTAGCAGTGAGAGCCTAGGGTGTGTTTGTAGGGAGACTATGCCCTCATTACCAAAATGTAGTCTAGAAAATGGAAGTAAAAATATGTAAATAGCGTAAGAAACATAATTAAATAGAAGTCACATCATAAAATAGAGACAAAAACAACAAATGAAATAATTGGAATATCTTACAACAACTAATGATATGTCATGTCACTAGAAAAATAGAAAACATAGATACAAGATTGTAGGAAAAACATGTTCCACATAAGTATATAGTAAATTAAAGTCTATCCCCAGCATCTTGATCTCCTACTCGGTCATCTACAATCGAGATCCATACTAAACAATAAGAAGTAAAGTGTTTGAAGTCGTATGATTCCCTTTATCAACATATGAAATCATGTAATCTACTCCATGTACCAAATAGAGACAGAATAGGTTGTGAGATAAATCTCATTGGGCCACCACCAATGGTGTCGATAACATCTGGCCCATGTAATGGAATGGTAACAGTGTTCAAGAATACATATATAAAGTTAAGTAGAACAATGTAACAAATAACCAAGTACATGCTTCAACCCTCTCCTGGTGTCTGACCATGTAACCAGTTAATTTAATTAGGTAATTTCAAATATTATATTGATAGGTATCTTTATTCATATCCAACACTTACATCACCTCGTGATTTTATAAATAGTGGAGGTTCCAAGATGTAATAAGGCAACCATGATCAATGCCATTTAATAGTGTAGTCCCAAGGTAACAACCAAGGTGACGTAGACCTCAAGGGTCACCAAATCCGTAATAACTACAGTCTGACAAGGTGTAAGAGTGTTATACAAGTAGAAAAGTCCAAGTCATTCCACAATGAGGTGCCTACCGATATCAAGGTGATCGACCAAGGTAAAACGAGGATAAGAAAAAACAGGGCAGGATGGGTTTTAAAAATGGGACCTACTTGTCAATGTTGGATCGATGGAGTGTATACAAGGCATACTATAATGATATTGAAAGGATCCTATGGTTTCATAATGTGAATCCAATAATAGAAAAGAATTAGGATCAAGATGGGTTTCAACCTAAGAAAGTCGTATCCTTGTATAAGGCCCCAGCCTTAAACCTTACTTAAAATTGAATTAAATGAATAATTCACATTGAGGATCTTTTCAGGTTTAGAGTTTTAGAGAATTAGGACATAACTATTACATCTCAACAGATTACAAAGTAGTCCCTTCTACTAAATTTCCATAAAATAAAAATTCTTAAAAAGAAACATGTCTAGTTTCATATTTTAGGTAGCATGACTTTCCCTTGATCCCATCCTTGACCCTATTCCATGCTAAGTCCTGTGAAAAACATTTCAAAAACTTGGGATGAGCATAAAAACTCAGTAAGGGATACACAAAGAATAAAAACTGTTAGTTTATCAAAACAAAAAGTAAACCATGTATACTTTATCAAGGTAATACATTTCACCTTTATGAAGTAGTAAAAACTATTCATGAATTATATATCATTAATTACCTTTTTGTAACCAAAGTATTACCATAAAACCCATATAAAGAACACATAACATATATAAAGGTAACTTGGGACATAAACATACTTAAGTGGAATAACCATACGGTCGACTCCCACACATATCACTTAATGGAATAGCCATACGGCCAATTTCCATACATACTTAATGGAATAGCCATACGGCCGACTTCCATACCCAATGCATTGGAGGTTATAACGTAACCACCCATCCTGGTATTCACGGCACCACCCGTCATATGGTTTATAACGTAATCAATCGTTAAAATGTCCAAGTACCAATATAAAATCATAAAACATAAAACCAATATAAAGGAATGATAACATTTCCACATTTCAATCAAAATATATCATAAATATATTGACATAATAGAATCCTTTATCAAAACCATTTTCAATACCAAAATACATAAAAGAGTATATGGTATTTATTTTATTCTAAAAACATTACGGCTTGTTGAGGAAGCCAAAGACCAAATAATACTCGCGGTGGCAGAAAAGGTCGTTGTCGCCGCGTACGTTTAAAGAAACATTCCTTTTTGTTGTTTTGAAAAACGCTTCGTAGAAAAAGATTCCTTTTGTATAAAAGTAAAAGTCAAAGGGGTTTATACACCGTATAAAAGAAAATTGTGTATAAAACTAAATATGCCTCAATGAAAGGAGATTGAGACGAAGTCCCTTACCTCGGGTCCGACTTGACTCGATCGTTCTTTAATGTCCTTTAAAAGTGTAACTCCTTTTGATTTGAGCCTAAAGGCTTCCTTTGAAAGGATTCTGCCCAAAGGGAATCATCTAGGATGAGGAGAGGGATGTGGAGAGAGTAAATGGGCAGGGGTTGGCCGAGCCAAAGGCTTGAGGAGTGTGTGAAATGAGGTAGAGGTGGGGGCCTTTTATAAGAGGAGAGGAGGGGCACTTTTGGAAAGTAAAGAAATATTACTTTATTTGAAAATGTGTTTCGGTTTTAAAAGGTCCCACATTGATAGAATTCGTGGATTAGGTGGTAAGGGTTCTAAATACACTCATCCAATTAGTTTTGGACATGTGTAGTTCATAGATTTTACATTATCTTTCCATTTTATTTAAATCTTCAAATAATGATGTCATCGCTGCATCATTATTATGTCATAAATAATTTAATTTACTTAATTTCTAAAAATTATAAAAAAATTACTATGATGTAGGAAATAGTTTTATCTTTCCAATGACTATTTATAATCAAAAATATGATCTTTATAACCCCATATAAATTTTTTTTTCGTAAAACATATTATGTTTGTGTCATTTTTACTTTTTCATTAAATAAAAAGTTATTTATGTCATTTCCCAACCAAAGTGTCTCCATGGGGTCCCCAAGTTGACCCATGGATTGTCTTGGTCGGACATGACACAACCAATAAGGTTGGGACATGTGTCTGGGTCATTTCATATTATTAAAGCATTATTTATACCTTAAACTACCCTAATTACCACTAATCACGATTAAGAACTTAATAAGTTACTATTCACCAAAAAATTATTTTTATCCCATTTAACCACATTTTACTTATTAATGACAAACATGTATGTCAGATTTTTGAAATTCAAAACACAATGATGGAAAAATTTCATTTAAACGGAAAATCAGTCTTTATAAGTACCACTTAGTGGTTTCACTATTCATCAAAAATTGAAGTTTTTCAGAAAATTACCAAAAATTCACCCTAAGCTATATTTGATATTATGAATTCAAAAATGAAGTCTATTTTACAAAAGTAAAAACATATAAGTCACATTAATTAATTTAATAATTAATTCCCACTGTCAGAGCAAATAGCGTGTTTTTATGAAACAATAAGTATCGAAAGATTGATACTAGTTTAAGTCCGATTTCAAAATGAAATTAATTCCAACGACCACTATTGGATTTAATGGTAAAAATATATTCTAATTTAACATTAAAACCAATTCAAAAGATAATCTAATCATATAAATAAATTATATTAAAAAGAGGTTTTGAATTAAAATACAACATTTTACACTATTCATTAAAAAAATGAACTTTATCAGAAAAATACCAAAAATTTACACAAAGTAAAATTTAATGTCCCGATTCTAAAGAAGAGTTTTATTTTTTCCAAAAGAATTTATAAGAGTGATCAAAACTATATTTAATAACAGTACACCATCAAAAGGCGATAAGTGAACCTTTAGTGAAAACTAGGGCATATACGCCTAAAATTGAATTCTTTCCGTATTTTAAGCCTCTATCCTTTATTGGATAAACGTAAAAACATTTAAAAACATATATAATCATATTTTAGTTATTTATATCCATTCCCGCCAATACAACGACTACATGTTAACTACCATTTAAAATAATATTATTTTATTATTAGAGTGCAACGTAAGATTACCAAGAAACTCGTTGTTGCGTGTTGGGTACGCCATCGAGCATAGCGTCCCCTTAAAAGTCATATCAATATTTTATTCACAAATATAGATAAATATGAAAATGTCATATTCTTTATTTACCTGGGGTGTTACATCCTTCCCCCCTTTTGGGAATTGCGTCCTCACAATTTTTAAAATTGCGCTTGGAAACATCCTTGAAAGTCCCAAATCGGAACAAGAGTCGGTAAAACAATCACTTTAAAATAAAGAAAGATAAGTACAAAGGTCACCCGATTTAACCCATACTAGGATTCCAAGTATGAAAACATGGACATGGAGGAGAAAACATAGGGTCATGTTCTGATGGAGAGTGATAGAAAACATGTTTAGGAGAAAGTTAACCATGAGAGAATCACAAACTTGTGATGGGTTAAACGGTATTCGATTCCCCAGTAGGAAAAGTTAATAGACAACATTTTTGTTTTAAGTTACTTTTTATTGAGGAATTTATTCATAAGGAAACATAATCACTTATCATGTTGACTCTCAACTTTTATTAGATTCCTTACACAAACTCATATTTTCTCCAAAAGGCGAGTATTTAGGAAGACTTGTTCAAATTAAGAGTACTATAATCAACTTCTAGAGAATCACCTAATTCAAAAAAGAGAACTATATACTTCCCATATCTTTAGACCTTAACAAAAACCAAAACCAAAAAGGATATTACAAGATCAGATAATCCAGAAAAGGATATCCCTTTATAAAAAGAAAATCTATTCTTAATCTCCAAAATTTGTACAACAAAACCCAAAGTTCAACGAGGACCATTCTATAATCAATTTTTCCATAAAATTATTCAAAGTAAACCTAACTAAGATTGAAACCCAAATATTTGAATGATTTAGTCACATAGTCTTCCAAGTTAAATCGTAACATTTATCTCCAAACAACATCAGTTGCTCCTAAAGTCTCATATTGAAAAGTAATTAAGCTAATCACATATCCTCCATGATAGGTTAATCATTTTCATAAATAACCCAAAATCAACTTACTCTTAAAAAAAAGAATCAGTCAAACTAACCAGGGACTTCACGTAGTCCATTGGTAGGTGATAAATACCAGTCGCACTTTGGTTGTGGGTTCGATTCCCACAGCTTTGTCCGACGCGACGGGTTGTCACACGGTCTGCATGTTGTCCTTTTTCCAAAACTATATAATTCTTAAAACATTCCCCAAAATGAGATAAAATCTTCAAAAATAATCATAACATATTTTAACCTCAAGTTTATCTCATTCCTTTCATTTTCCATCATATCATAGAGTAACCCATAATTACCTAAAAAGTAAGGATCATATAAACCCTAATGGTTACCTTTTTAATTATTACCTAAACATCCACATCGATTGGTCATTGTCAGTTTATTCATCCTCAATCGGAATGGCATTAGGTAGTGGTAAACAAACATTTGTACACTCTTGGTGACCCCATTCACGAAACTTCTTCATAGGACATGTGTTTGCATAATGACCATGCACACTACATTTAAAACATTCAATTGATCCCTCAGAAAGAACTTCTTTCCCTTTCCTCGAGTCAACTGAATACTTCCTTTTTCAATGGAAGGTTCTTGCTTTATGACCTTCATTTCCACATCTATAGCATATTTCTGTCCCATTGAAACATTTTCCTAGGTGTTTCTTTCCACATCTTTGACACGTAGGTTTTTGAACACACTTACCTTTATGATTATTACCTGTAGTTCCGTAGGGATTTGTTTCTCGCATACATGATGCCTTATAGAAATCACCAAGGTTTAGGTGGTCAATCATAACTCCAGATAGTTGGTTGAGGATAAACACAAGAGTTCTCATTACAGCTCCCATATCATTCAGTTGCTCGCTCAGAAAACTGTCACAGTTTCCTTCACATCCACCATTACCTTGGTGCCTGCTAGATCCAGCCATTTACTAAAACCAAAAAGGGTCAGTGTGAGTATAACAACAAAAACATCATATACTAATGAGGAAGATAAACACTAAGATATTCTTACTCATTCACTTTATCTAAAACTAGTACTCTGTCTGAAATCCTAACCAATATGGTAATGTCACTTATGCTTAAAGAATACCCTAACCTCTAAAGTTATCTAAATCGGCCTCTGATACCAACTATAAGGCCCCAGCCTTAAACCTTACTTAAAATTGAATTAAATGAATAATTCACATTGAGGATATTTTCAGGTTTAGAGTTTTAGAGAATTAGGACATAACTATTACATCTCAACAGATTACAAAGTAGTCTCTTCTACTAAATTTCCATAAAATAAAAATTCTTAAAAAGAAACATGTCTAGTTTCATGTTTTAGGTAGCATGACTTTCCCTTGATCCCATCCTTGACCCTATTCCATGCTAAGTCCTGTGAAAAACATTTCAAAAACTTGGGATGAGCATAAAAACTCAGTAAGGGATAAACAAAGAATAAAAACTGTTAGTTTATCAAAACAAAAAGTAAACCATGTATACTTTATCAAGGTAATACATTTCACCTTTATGAAGTAGTAAAAACTATTCATGAATTATATATCATTACTTACCTTTTTGTAACCAAAGTATTACCATAAAACCCATATAAAGAACACATAACATATATAAAGGTAACTTGGGACATAAACATACTTAAGTGGAATAAACATACGGTCGACTCCCACACATATCACTTAATGGAATAGCCATACGGCCAATTTCCATATATACTTAATGGAATAGCCATACGGCCGACTTCCATACCCAATGCATTGGAGGTTATAACGTAACCACCCGTCCTGGTATTCATGGCACCACCCGTCATATGGTTTATAACGTAACCACCCGTTAAAATGTCCAAGTACCAATATAAAATCATAAAACATAAAACCAATATAAAGGAATGATAACATTTCCACATTTCAATCACAATATATCATAAATATATTGACATAATAGAATCCTTTATCAAAACAATTTTCAATACCAAAATACATAAAAGAGTATATGGTATTTATTTTTTTCTAAAAACATTATGTCTTGTTGAGGAATCCAAAGACCAAATAATACTCGCGGTGGTGGAAAAGCTCGTTGTCACCGCGTACGTTTAAAGAAACATTCCTTTTTGTTGTTTTGTAAAACGCTTCGTAGAAAAATATTCCTTTTGTATAAAAGTAAAAGTCAAAGGGGTTTATACACCGTATAAAAGAAAATTGTGTATAAAAGGAAATATGCCTCAATGAAAGGAGATTGAGACGAAGTCCCTTACCTTGGGTCTGACTTGACTCGATCGTTCTTTAACGTCCTTTAAAAGTGTAACTCCTTTTGATTTGAGCCAAAAGGCTTCCTTTGAAAGGATTATTCCCAAAGGGAATCCTCTAGGATGAGGAGAGGGATGTGGAGAGAGTAAATGGGCAGGGGTTGGCCAAGCCAAATGCTTGAGGAGTGTGTGAAATGAGGTAGAGTTGGGGGCCTTTTATAAGAGGAGAGGAGGGGCACTTTTGGAAAGTAAAGAAATATTAATTTAGTTGAAAATGTGTTTTGGTTTTAAAAGGTCCCACATTGATATAATTCGTGGATAAGGAGATAAGGGTTCGAAAAACACTCATACAATTGGTTTTGGACATGTGTAGTTCATAGATTTTACATTATCTTTCCATTTTATTTAAATCGTCAAATAATGATGTCATCGCTGCATCGTTATTATGTCATAAATAATTTAATTTATTTAATGTCTAAAAATTATAAAAAAAATACTATGATGTAGGAAATCTTTGTATCTTTCTAATGAATATTTATAATCAAACATCTGATCTTTATAACCCCATATAAAATTTTTTTTCGTAAAACATATTATGTTTGTGTCATTTTTACTTTTACATTAAATAAAAAGTTATTTATGTCATTTCCCAACCAAAGTGTCTCCATGGGGTCCCCAAGTTGACCCATGGCTTGTCTTGGTCGGCCATGACACAACCAATAAGGTTGGGACATGTGTCTAGGTCATTTCATATTATTAAAGCATTATTTATACCTTAAACTACCCTAATTACCACTAATCGCGATTAAGAACTTAATAAGTTACTATTCACCAAAAAATTATTTTTATCCCATTGAACCACATTTTACTTCTTAATGACAACCTTGTATGTCAGATTTTTGAAATTAAAAACACAATGATGGAAAAATTTCATTTAAACGGAAAATCAGTCTTTATAAGTACTACTTAGTGGTTTCACTATTCATCAAATATTGAAGTTTTTCAGAAAATTACCAAAAATTTACCCTAAGCTATATTTGATATTCCGAATTCAAAAATGAAGTCTATTTTACAAAATTCAAAACATATAAGTCACATTAGTTAATTTAATAATTAATTCCCGCTGTCAGAGCAAATAGCGTGTTTTTATGTAACAATAAGTATCAAAAGATTGATACTAGTTTAAGTCCGATTTCAAAGTGAAATTAATTCCAACGACCACTATTGGATTTAATGGTAAAAATATATTCTAATTTCACATTAAAACCAATTCAAAAGATAATATATTCATATAAATAAATTATATTAAAAAGTGGTTTTGAATTAAAATACAACATTTTACACTATTCATTAAAAAATGAACTTTATCAGAAAAATACCAAAAATTTACACAAAGTAAAATTTAATGTCCCGATTCTAAAGAAGAGTTTTATTTGGTCCAAAAGAATGTATTAGAGTGATCAAAAATATATTTAATGACAGTACGCCATCAAAAGGCGATAAGTGAACCTTTAGTGAAAACTAGGGCATATACGCCTAAAATTGAATTATTTCCGTATTTTAAGCCTCTAGCCTTTATTGGATAAACGTAAAAACATTTAAAAACATATATAATCATATTTTAGTTATTTATATCCATTCCCTCCAATACAACGGCTACATGTTAACTACCATTTAAAATAATATTATTTTATTATTAGAGTGCAACGTAAGATTACCAAGAAACTCGTTGTTGCGTGTTGGGTACGCCATCGAGCATAGCGTCCCATTAAAAGTCATATGAATATTTTATTCACAAATATGTATAAATATGAAAATGTCATATTCTTTATTTACCTGGGGTGTTACACCTTGAATCAGAATGGGGTTCCTAGGTGCTCATGGAATTCTCCGATCAGAATCCAAGGCGAGATCGAGTTTGGACATTCCTATTTGATTAAGAAGTCATGTAATATTTCATTTGGTTCAATAATTTCCTTTCATTAATGTGTTGAGGTCAATTATCACGCAACCATTTAATCCATTTAAGTCATATTCCATTTCAAGGATCACTCTGCTACCTTCTGTTAATGTGGTAAGGAGTGCTATGGATATGCAACCAATTAATCATTCTCATTTAATTATTAATTTGAATCACTTAACTTATGCAGGTAAAGTGGTGAGAATACATGGTAATTTACATTATTCCAATCACAATATTTAATATAAAAAATCTCACCCTTATAATGGTCAAGCCAAGGCACACCCAAACGATGGCTCAAAGGTGTCAAAACACTAAACAACAATTATGGCATAACCTTTGACATGGAAATGATTGATTTATGTGTGTAACCACTAAAATATAATCACATATATAGAGATAGTATATCCATATGGTTCTAGTGAGCATGATAATGGAATATAAATTCAATGAATGGCACTAGATGAAATAGGCGGGCCCCACATGACAAATCAAAAATCAATGAACTTTAGGGTTGAGTTATAGACCACCCACCTTAGGGTTGTATGATACTTCTCCTTTGATATTGGATCTTTATTTGGATCATATTAGATTAGATCTTAGAAAAGGAGAAAAATACTTACATCACGATATCAAGGTCGAGAGTAAAAGATAAGGAGAATAGATAAAAAGGACTCGAGTACTTACTATTGCGCATCCAACATGACAAAAAGAAGCTCGAACAGATCCTGGATGATAGAGATCTTTGAATCCCTAACTTTGATCATAAAAAATCCCCATATTGATAGATTAATAGGTTAATACATTTGAAATATGTATTAGGGAGGAATAGGTTTTCTAATAGATCATTACAGAAAGTTTGTGCATTTTACCCATAAAAAATTACCTATGCACAGTTTGTCCACACTTTTTGACAAACCATGTGAAAATCGTTCATTGATACTAGGGAAGAAGGAGAAATCTAATGGTTAGGATGAAGAACCATATGAAAAAAGTGCAAGGTGTCTCTGTCTGAAAAAACACAATCTTTACGGTTTTCCAAACCCTGTGGCATTCGTGGAAACTTTACTCTAAACTGTGCACTAAGCCTGTTTTTTACAAAAAAGATGGGTTCTATGAGGCGATTTTCCCCGGAAACCCATGATACATTTTCTAAACCATATTGAATCCATATTAAGTCCAAAATAAATATTTAGATTAAAATTTAAAGGTTCCATAGCTGAGTGAAAAATTAGGTTCTTACAGTCTTCCCCCTTAAAAGAACTCATCCTCGAGATCACCTTCCAAGGGTGTAGAAACACTATCTAAGAAAACATACTACCACTGAGAATATATGTTGATTTCTCTATCCTAAGTCTCATCTTATAATTGACTTTGCTTCCATTTAACCTATAATAGTGGGACATACCAGCCTTGGAGAGCCATCGTGTTCCTATCAAAAATGCGTACTGGATACTCCTCAAAGGTAGTATCAGTATCTAAATCAACTTCCTTGGGATCAAATGAATGAGAAAGTTTGGTATGATACCAGAAAAGCTGTGAAACATGAAATTTTTCATGCATGGCATGGTACCTATGAGGTAAAAGAAACTGATAGGGTACCTGATTGACCCTCTCCATAATTTCTAAAGACCATACATAACTTGGTGACAAATTCCCATGATTATGTAACTGTCTATTCCCTATCCTAGGCGATACCCAAGGGAAAAAAATCCACAACCTCAAACTCTAGTGGTCACTGGTGATTATCGATATAATATTTCTATATGAACTGAGCTGTTTTGATACACTTTATGATCAGATGAACTTGTTTTGAAGTCTCTTGAATGAGACGAGGACCTAGTAGGTCTGATTCACCTATCTCTATATAGGAAAGGGGTGAATGGCATGAACTAACTTATAAGTCCTCAAAAGTATCCATCTAAATTATTTCCTAAAATCTATTATTATAGGCGAACTCAACGAGAGGGATATGCTTCTCCCATTAACCACCAAAATCAAGGTCACATGCTCGAAGAATATCCTCTATAACCTGCATTGTCTGTTCTAGTTATCCATCAGTATGAGGGTGAAAAGATGTTATTAAAATAACATGTGTTCCCATAGCCTTCTGTAATCTCTACCAGAACCATGATGTGATATGGGCATCCCTATATGAAATGATAGTACAAGGAATCATGTGTAGTCTTATGATCTCACAAATATACAATCTTTCCACCTCATCAACTGAGAAAGTATCTCAAATAGGAATTAAGTGAGATGATTTTATTAGTTGGTCAATGAATACCCATATAGCATCACTACCCCTCGGAGAACTAAGTAATATGACTACAAAATCCATGGCAACATCTTCCCATTTCCATTTCAGGACTAGAAGTGGTTGTGGCAAGCCCGTAGGTCTCTGATTCTTTCACCTGATGAGAGGTGAAACACCTCATGATAAATCCTGCTATCTTAAGTTTCATCCTAGTCCACCAATACTGGAATCACATCTCTCAATATATCTTGGAGATACCTAGATGAAATTCCCAATGAGAAGTGTGGGACTCTTTCATCAAATCCTCTCTCATATCTAGAGGAACACGGATACGCCCAAGTAGACGCTGGACATCGTCTCTCTCCATAGAACAATTCACACGTGGGTTATCTTCTGATATACTCTAATGGAGAACCAAGAATTTAGGATCAAAAAAACTGAATACTCTTTACCTTCTCCAGGAGGTAAGAGGAAACTGTCAAGGATGAGAGATATGACTACGCATGGTTGTTATGAAACTCCATATGCATCTCATAAAAGAGGGCCATTAACTTCCCTTCATCACTAGCTTCCCATACTTCTTGTGCCTGAGTTTTCCATATCAGTGTATCAGTAACTCTATTTCAATTCTTAGGCTTATAAGCTATCTCAAAATCAGAGGATTGTAAATATTCTACCCATATTCACTGTCTGAGGTTCAAGTTACACTGTGAAAAGATATATTTTAGGATCTTATGGTTTGTGTACACCAAAAAGTGCTCCCCCTATAGATAATGTGTCCAACAACATAAGGCATGGAAAACTACTACTAGATCAAGGTCATGCATTGGGGAATTTATCTCACGAGGAATCAAATTCCAAGATCTATAAGCGATGACTTTTTACTCTTGCATCAGCACTGCTTCTAGGCTGATGCCTGATGCATCACAGAAGATGTCATAACCTATTATTGGCTATAGAAGAGTCAGAATAGGTGCCTATACAAGCCACCCTTTAAGACTTTGAAAGGCCTTCTGACATTATTATGACCATATGAACTTGATGCCCTTGTTTTTAATACCATTAATAGGTGAATCAATGTGAGAAAAGTCTTTTATGAAATGCCTATAATATCCAGCCATCCCCAAGTAACTCTATATATAAACACATTCTTAGGATGGTCCCAAGAAACTACAACACTCACATTTTTTTGGGTCAACATATACTCTTGATTCTGATATTATATGACCCAAGAAGTGGACTTTGTCGATCCAGGAGTTGAACTTAGAAAGTTTGGTGTAAAGATGATTCTCTCTCAATGAAATAATCTCAATATGTTTGGAATGGTTTATACGAGTGTGAGAATACACCAATATTTCTCCCATAAATACAAAGACAAAAGAGTCCAAATAGGGGTGGAAAACCCTATTCATCAGAGCCATAAAAATGACAGGCACATTCATAAGTCCCAACGACATAGCAAAATACCCATACAGACCATACCTGCTTTGAAAATATGTACGAGGTATGTTTGATGGTCTGAATCACACCTGATGATAACTTGATCTCAGGTCAATCTTGGAAAATACCTCCTCTCCTCAGAGTTGGTCAAAAAGATCATCTATTAGAGGAAGTGGATATCGGTTATTGACTGTATTCTAGTTAAACCATATGTAATCCATATACAGAAGTAAGTTTCCATCTACCTTCTTGGAGAAAAGTATGGAAGAACCCCAAGAGGATGTACTAGACCATATAAAACATTTAGCCTCTAAATCGTCTAACTACCACTTGAGCTCTTGAGGCTCTGTTGGTGCCATTATGTATGGAAGAATAGACCATGGGGCTACTCTTGGGACAAGCTCAATTTAAAACTCTACCTATTTCTAAGGAGGAAATCCAAAAAAGTAATTGGGAAACACATCATTGAAATGATCCACTAGTGGAGGGAAATTATCTTGTCATGAATGCTGATCCTCTATGAAGATATTTTCAATCTTGGTAGTCACTCCACCTAGCCCATGATGCTCTAGTATAGCTCTACCAGCTTGGACATCCCATTCTCCCTTGTGTACATAACTGCTACCCTCTGGTGATGTAAACGATACCCTGCGGTGATAGAAGTCTACAAAATCATGATAGTGAACAAACTTTTCCATCCCAATAATGACATCAAAGCCGGCCATCTCAAGAACAAAGAGGTTCCATAAGAAAGGGTAACTACCTACTACAGGGGGGAAATCCCTACACTGGCGTATTCCCTCTATTCATACCCATAACAGTGTATCTGGCATCATTATACCATAATAATATTATATTCCCAACATGATACTTTCAATGATAGATACATAGATAAAAGAGTTCAAAAAACCTGTATAGAATAAAATAGTTACTATAGTAGAGGATACTAGAATAGTACCTCGTACTATAGATGGTCATACAGTCTGATCCTCAGGTATCGGTTGTAGTGAATTCAAATGGCCTATTCCACGACCTTGTGAAATAGATGGTATACCACAATCATAACTTCTTTGCTGGTTCTGCTGGTTACTAGAGGTATGGCTACCATAACCACAACCACCTCCTCAGTCAGAACTACCAATGCTATTTCAACTCCCCACTTGACAGGGCATAAAAGTACTCACTCCTGAAGGTGGAGCTAGCGTGGATCCTTTTCCACTCGAATTTGGTGGAAAGGTCCTATAGAAACGCTGAAGATGCCCCTTATGACCACAAGCCAGACACTTCAATGGGTCTCTATCACATAGAGGATTTGAATTCCTCTATCGTCTACACTAATGACACACTTTAAATCTATCAAAATAGATACTCTGGTTGTCACTTCTCTAACAAGAAACTTCGAGAGAATGATTCTTACCAATTGAAGAACTACTGTCCCACCACAACACTGGTCTTCTATGCCTGATACTATTTTCATCCCTCAGGTTTCACTTAGTGATAAGATCCTTATTTACTTTATTAGAAAAAGTAGGTAGGTGAAATACATTTACCAACGTATGGATAACATACTAGATCCCATCCTCAAAGTGTCTTGCATGTGAAATCTCATCACTATCTAGAAGTGGTGTAATGTCATTCAACTCCATGAAACATGCTGAATATTCCATGATTGACATAGAACCCTGCTCAAGATGCATGAACTCTCTGGCTCTATTAGCTCTCAGCATCTGATGAAATAACAGATCATAGAAGGAAGTCTGGAAATCCTCCCACAACATTCCCTGATGAAGACCAGCCTGGGTAATCACATCCCACCAGTGCTTGGCCAAATCCTGAAGCATGTTTGTATCAGGCTTGACCCTTCACTCTAGAGGCATCTCCAGATACTCAAAGATAGAAAAGATGGATTCTAGCCAAGACTTAGAAGCCTTCATACCACCATCCCCTGAAAAGGTAGGAGGATGCTACTGCCGAAACTCATGAGTCTGATCAGCCATCATAAGTGCAAGTCGTAGAGTAGCATTCATGGACTACATCAGACATAGGAAACTATCACAAACTTGGGAATCAGTTCCCAAATCTGGTACAACAGGTGGTTCCTCAAGTGGTACTCATGTAGGTAATAGTGTTGGATCAGGGCCCCCCATGTCTGGAGCATGGTATTCACCACCCTCTTGGTATATGATATGAGGATGTCATGGGGGCATTGGTCTAAAAAATCCAAGAAAACACATCAGAACATGATAAAGAAGAAATATATCATCACTAATGAAAGATCCAATGTAAGAAAACTCATTACCCAAGTCATAATACCCCAAATACTCGCTTATACGACTAGGTATTAATAGGTTCTCAAGTATAAGATTCATTTCATTCTACATTTAATTTCCAAGTTCACTTCTATACCTTTCATAAAATTGAAAAGGCATGATAAGGATGTGCAACCAATTTCATATTATAAGTAATGTTTCAATTTATAATGAATATCCATTCCCATTTAGACAGTTCCCATATAGATCATAAATTAAAATGACACCCATTTATTTATATCATAATGGATCAACTCCGTAAATTATTCATCCCAACCCATGAGGGCCCAGACACCTCAGGAATTGAGATAAACAATAACTCCATAAAAACTAATAATAATAAAAATATAAGACAACTATCAAAACATCACTATAAAATCACAAGCAAATCAAGCAATGAAAAATAGTGAAATTCACCTATATGGCATGACAATATGCATGACACGTGAATTCTAGGTTCCTATAATGATGCATGTAACAATGATCCTTGCTCTCATATCATCAGGCTTAGGATAAAATAAAATGATCAAATAGAGTATTAACCAATAACACTACACAACATGTGTGTCACCCAATGGTGAAATAATGTCAAATGTAATAGGAAAAAGAAGAACAATAATTATATTTTAGGGAATTTGGTTTTTACCTCAAACATGGGTTCGCGACACCCAAGCACGACTTATGACTAAGTACAAAGAGTTCATAATCTCCAATCTATTGTCTCAAAATAGTAATACAAGAAAACAAACTATTTTATATGACCATTTCACATCCTAGACCCAGATTCCTCTGAACGGGTGCCTGGAGCCTAGTGGGCCACATGGCCTCAAACGTATCTCCCCGAACGCCAGAGCCTACCGAATAATAATGAGGGACTAGGGTGTGTCTATGGGGATATTATTCTATCATTACCAAAGTTTATAAAAATAAATAAATGTAAACATAGGTAAATAGTGGAAGCAACACAAGTAAACAGAAGGCACATAAGAAAATAGAGACAAAAAACAACAATAACTGGAACAACATACCACAACTGATGGTATGCCATGTCACTAGAAAACTAGAAAACATGGTTACAAGATAGAAAACAAACATGTCCCACATAAGTATAATGTAAATAAAAGACAATACCAAGCATCTTGAGCTTCTTCTTGGTCATCTCCAATCAAGCTCCATACTAAAGAATAAGAAATCAAGTGTTTGAAGTCGTATGCATCCTTTTGTCAACACATGCAACCATGTAATCTACTCCGTGTAGCAAAAGGTTCCCAGAGTGAGTGTTAGATAAATATCAATGGGCCAACACCATTGGCGTCTATAACATCCAACCTATGTAATGGAAATGTAACAGTGTGCAAGCATGCATATATAAAGTTAATTATTACAATGTAACAAATAACCAAGTACCTGCTTCTACCCTTGGATAATGTATAACCACGTAACTAGTTCATTTAATTAATTAATTATTGAATTTATATTTATAGGTCTCATGAGTAATATCCAACACTGACATCACCTCGTGATAGTATAAATAATGAAGGTTCCAAGATGTGACAAGGCAACCATGATCAATGACATTTAACAGTGAAGTCCTAAGGTAACAACCAAGGTGACATAGACCTAAAGGGTCTCCATATCAGTAATAACTATTGCCTAGCATTGGGTAAGAGTATAATCCAAAGATAATGGTCCAATTCATTCCATAATGAGACACCTACTGAGTCCAAGGTGATTGACCAAGGTAAAATGGGGCTAAGCAGAGACAGGGCCTGATGGGCGTTAATCATGGAACCTACTTGTCATTGATGGATCCAAGGAGTGTATCCAAGGCATCATGTAATGATAATTAAATGATCCTATGGTTTCATACTAGGAATCCATGAATAGACAAGTATTGAGATATTGGTGGGTTTCAACCTAAGCAGAGTATATCCTTAAATCAGAATGGGGTTCCTGAGTGCTCATGGCATTCTATGATCAGGTGGAGGAGGATATCTCTCATTCTTGAGAGCGTTCTTGGAGAGGGAAGAGTTCTCTAGGCTCAAGAACTTTTCTCCAAGGATGTTGTGCATACAATTATTAGTTATTAGGTCAAATAACCCCTTGGATAATTTAGAGAATAATAACATAATGAGGAATTTAATTCACCAGGTAATAATAAATAATTAGCACAAGTTCCATTACTTAATTTATTATTCCACGTGAAACCCCATGTCAAATAATAATGGAAATGCTATTATTTCCAGGAAATATTCTCAACTTGAACATTATATTTAAATATTATTTAACCAAATAATATTTAATATTATTTCTCAGTGGACCCATAACTTGTTCCTCTAATCCTCTTCAATATTTATCAGGCCATGAATAAAGACTATATATTTATTAAATAAATATAATAGTATTATTCGCTGATAAATAAATATCCCATCTGCATTATATTCTCTCGAATAACTAGAGATGAAATAAATGTGACCAAGCATACTTGAATAATTATTAAACCACAATGGAGAATAATATTTATTCAAATTGTTAAATAAATAAATTATTTAACTGAGATACTGGATACACTTAGAGTGTGGCCCTCTATGTCTCTTTCTTATTGGCATTAGGCGAGCTTTCCTAAAGTCCAAGATTACTATCTAGAAACAGGTCAAGGTACTCAAGAGAAAGAAGTTAATGTCACAAAGACATGTCACCTCATATGAACGCTTACCATGTAATATAATTCACCTGTCCTTATATCTCTAATCAAGCAGATTGCATGTAAGTTCCATCAACCCATGTGATTAATTTCTCATTCTTTGACTTCCTAGAATTGAAATTTCCTAGAGAACACCATAGATATGGATTTTGTTAGTCTATATCATATCCATAAAAGGCCTTAGATATCTACTTTATTATAAGTAACAAATACTTTCTCTCATTATCCATTAATGCAGTATTAATCATGACACAAAAAACATATCCTACCTATCCGTGAACATCTGTTATCATGGTTTTCATCAATACATCTAATTTCATGAGTCATAATTCCCATTAATAATAATCTTAAATTCTAAGGGCCAATAACGATGTCTGTAGATAAAAACATCCAATGACACTTATGAATGTGGATTTCCTACTGGCATGTCTTGTTCTTATAATATACTCCTTGATATTACCAAGGTAACACACCATGAGAAGGTGAATACAAGTTTCATGAGTCCCCACTAAGGATAGCTTGTATCATTTGTGTCCCTTAAAATTATATCATTTGTCTATAGAACATATATTCAATAATAGTGTCATGGAACTTTCAGGTTTTCATCATAGAAAGGATCCACTATGAAATTTTAGTGCCACAACTATTCTTAGGATATTATCACAAAATATGTCATGCAGAAGAAAAATCAGGATGTGATAAATATTTTATTAGTATCCACCCAATGAATACTGGGTTTATCATAAATTACAAATAAGGAGGTTTCTAGGGCACCAAATCCAATAAACTCCCTCTTTCACTAAAGCTAACAGCTAATAACCTTCTGTCTGCTAGCTCTCACATGATATTCATTTTTCTTCTGAGATTGGCCTTTAGTCAAGGAGTCCGACATGTTATCTTTCCTAGAAACTCTTCTCATTGAAACTTCACCCCTTTGATAGAAATCCCTCAAGAGGTGATACTTTCAGAGTATGCTCTTTTTCTGTTGATGTGACCTTAGATCTTTTGGAAGAGACACCATTACAGTATTATCACAATACAATGTAATGGGATATTTAATACTAGGAACCACATCAAGCTCTTATACAAAGTTCAAAATTGATGAAATTTCCTTGACTGCATCAAAATCTGTTATATATTTGGAATACACTATAGAATAAATGACAACTGGATGCTTTGAAATCTTCTAGATCACAACTCCTTCATTGAGACAGAAAATATATCCTGATTGCGACTTCAGATCATTCTGATCTATCTAAAAACCGTCATCAGCATACCCTTTGATGATAGGATCCCCATCTCCTCCATACACTAGGAATATATCCTTAGTTCTTCTCAGATACTTAAGGATAGTCTTTACAGCAATCTAACTCTATTCTCCTGGATCTTCTTGATATCTTTCTACCATGCCTAGTGCATAGAAAACATCATGTCTGGTATGTAACATGACATACATGATAGATTCTATCACTGAAGCATATAGAATCTTACTCATCCTACCTTTCTCATATTGTGTAAAGGGACGCATTTTCTTCGAAAGATTTATACCATGTGACAGTGGAACCAATCACCTTTTAGATTGTTCCATACTAAATCTCTTTAGTATCTGGTCTATGTATGTACTTTTAATTAGTCCATATAGCCTCTTAGATCTATCATGAATGATATTGGTCCATAGAATATTGGATGTTTTCCTAATTACTTCTTGGAGAAGCACTTATTCAACCAGTCCTTGACTGATTGCATGACTGGTATGACATTTCCAATAAGTAATATGTCATCAACATACACTACTTGGATAACAACCGTATTCCCATTAAAACGCTTGTAAACACATGGCTTTTATTCATTCTTAATGAAACCAAATTCTATTATGGCTTCATCGAATCGAATGTTCCATGACCAAGATTCTTTCTTTAATAAATAAATATATATCATCAACTTCCATACCCTTTTAGAATCACCCGGTGTCACAAACCCTTCTGATCGTGTCTTATAGACATCTTTCTAAAGGTTCCAGTTAAAGAATGTTGTTTTGACATCCATATTCCAAATATCAAAGTCATCTAAAGATGTTATGGAAAGTATGATTCTTATGGATTTAAACATAAGAACTGGAAAAAAGGTTTCATCATTTTCAATTCCTTGATGTTGTTTAAAACCTTTAGCCACTAGACTTATTTTATAGGTACTAAATTGACCCTCCATATCCAATTTCTTCTTTAATACCCATTTACACCCAATAGGATTTAAATCAACTCGTGCATCAAACAGAGCCCAGAATTGGTTCTGATACATAAAATCTATCTCAGAATTCATAGCTTCTAGCCATCTTGTAGCTCATGAGCTCTAATACATCCTTTTAGGCGGAAGGTTTATCATTGTCCAAAAATAATGAGTCACCATCCTCGGTGATAAGGAAACCATATCTCCCTGGTTCCCTTACCTCACTTATTCTCCTATGAAGTACTTGTGTTTCCGAAACTAACTCTTCGATGGGGACTGATAAAACTTGTTCCTATACAAACTCCAGTGTATCTTGATCATCAACTTCATCGAAATCAATTTTTCTCCCACTATCATTTTTGAGGATGTGCTCTCTATCAAGAAAAATGGTCTATCTGGAAATAGTTACTTTCTTGTCCGAGGGGTTGTATAGGCAGTATCCCTTTGTTTCCTTAGGATACCCTATAAATATACACTTCATGCTCCGGGGTTCTAGTTTATTTCCTGATAAATCCTTAACAAACACCTCGCATCCACATACACATATATGTGACAAAGTGGGTTTTTTTCCACTCCATAGATCGAAGTGAATCCCACTTTCTTCCTTAGTTAGTACTTGGTTCAATGTGTATGCTATAGTTTGTAATGTATATCACCAAAAGGATAATGGAAGATAAATAGGACCCATCATCGACCTTACCATGTCCAACAAGGTATGATTCTTCCTTTCACTAACACCATTCATCTGTGGTGTATAAGGCGGAGTGACTTGAGATAGAATCCCAGAATCCCGTAAAAGGTTGATGAACTCATGTTTAAGATATTTTCCACCTCGATCTGATCAAATATTCTTTATCTTCTTACCAATCCAATTCTCTACTTCCTTATTGAACTCCTTTAATTTATCAAAGGACTCTGACTTATACCTTATTAAGTATACATATCCATATATACTCAATTCATCAGTAAAAGTAATGAAGTAAGAGTATCCACCTCTAGATTCTACTGGAAATGGTCCACACACATCAGTGTCTACCAATACTAGAAGCTCTGTGTCCCTTTCACCATATACACAAAATATTGGTTTGTTCACTTTCCCTTGTAAACAAGCATGACATATATAAAGTGGATTTAGCTAATAAGAGTCTAAGTAACCATCTTGATAGAGCTTTTTTAAACTCTTCTCGTTTACCTGACCGAGATGGTGATGCCACAATTAGGTGTTGAATGATTCATATGAACTTGGTTTTTTATCAATTGGAAACACTTAGTTGTCATAATTTAATACATATAGAACATTATTTAAATTCTCCATATGATAAAATATGTTTTCCTTATAAAAGTAACAATTTTTCTTTCAGAGCATGAAAATTAATCCATATGTATCTAAAATAGATATAGAAATTAGGTTCTTTGTAACAGTAGGTACATAATAATAGCCTTGAAAAACCAAAATTCATTTTAATCAGCAATGTGATGTGGTAGTAACCAATGGAAAGAGCAGTCATCCTGGAACCATTGGTAGCTTGCAGATCCACCTCTCCTCTAGAAATTTTCCAAAATAAACTTGGTTCCTACATTTGAATAAAGATGTGAACATAAAAAGTTGTATCTAATACCCAATGTGTAGAAATGGAAAGATTTCACTAGATAACAAACACACCTTTCACTTCCCCTTGCCTCTGGGTGTAGTTCCTTTTCCAGTGGCCTAACTTTCCACATGAAAATCATACTGCCTCCTTTTCCTTTCCTTAAAATTGTATATTCTTCTTCTTCTTGGTCAGATGATTCTCAGAGGTTATAGATTTTTTTATAAATATTAGTCCCATTTTCCTTGTACTTCCTCTTTTTATTCATCATAAGTAATGCAGGTTGTTCATGCCCCATGTCCTTGGAGAATTAGGGTAAGAAGCTTCAATATACTCTTCTAATTATTTATCATATTATAATTCATAATAGAACTATATAAGTTCTTTGGAAGCAATGATAGTATGAGATCTATGCGTCACTCATCAGGGAATTTACTCCCTAAGATGTCTAGATGCTCAATATATCCAATAAGATTGACTACATGTGGTCCAGCTAGCACAAACTATCCAAGATTAGTAGTTAACAAAGTTTTGGAGATCTCATACCTCTCTTGTCTCACCTTCTCTTCATAGAGATCCTAGAGGTGAGAAATCATGCTAAAAGCACCCATTTCCTCATGTTGCATCAAGAGATTGTTGGTCATGGTTGATAGCATGAGGAACTATATATTTGCAGCATCATTCAGATGTTTCTCTTATACAGAGAGTTCCTCATCACTCACTTCATTTCTAGGTGCAACTAGTAAAGGGTCTTCCAGAACATAAAGTTTCCTCTCATGGAGAAGGATAACTCAAAGGTGCCTTTTCCACTCTTAAAAATTAGTACTAGTGAGAAGGTTTTCTTTATCAATTATGGATCTCAATGATATGTTTGATTTCATTTTGATTTGTGTTTATAAAAATTAATGTGAACAATGTTTTAGTAGTTTACCTTGACAAATATTTACAAATAAATAAATTAATATCTATTAGTCTCCCACTATTTTTTTGAAATCCAATATCCCTCACCATTACCTTCAGAATATCCTATTGCTTGGACATTTTAGTGGAAAGGATCCATATTTCCCTTCCCATTACCCCAACTAGGGTTGGTGAAGGAAATTGAAATATTTTAGGTAGGAATTCCCAATTCCAACTGCATTAACTCACAACTCATTGATCTCTTGAGTGGACTCCCTAATCCTGAAATCCTTAATTTTGGATTTCCTTAACCTTTTCCCCCCAGTTACACTAATTCCAACTTGGGTAGTCTACCCTTAATGTGAACTAAGTTAAGTCAACCCAAAACTTTAAATTAGAATTCCCCGATAATTAAAAGCACCCGAACTTGGGTTTGACAAGAACTTTGAACTATGGTTCGATTCTAACTAAAATAATGGAAGGCTATACTGACTTAATATTTAATTGAGGTATTTTATCCCTTATGTGTAAATTTCCACTTATTATTTTTTCACATTCTTGTTAATGTGAATTAAGATATACTTAAGTGATTAACCATGTATAGATAATATTTATGCATAATCTATTTTTATTTTAGTTCCATATTATATGCTTGTTAGCTCATTAATTATGTGATTGCATTAAAAAACCATAATGAATAACTATACAACTAACAGAAATAAAAAAAATGGCATAATCCTATGATTTACTAATGGATAGTTCATCTAGTAGTTTATAAACTAACTCTGACCTAGGGGAGAAACACCTTGCACTGTTTAAGGTTCAAGTTTACATCTTTCCACTTTTCCACCTTTGTATCTCCTTAGATTTGTTTTGCCTTGTCTCCTAACTTGAATTGCCTCCACTATCTTGGGATCTCTATCCATTAAATATTATTTTAATTCACACGGTGGTGAGGTGAAAAAGGGGGTTTACATAAAATAAACCATGGGAATGATTTCCCTATATATTATTTAGGATAAGGCACACAGGCCAACAATTTTAATTTAATAAATAAATTAAAAGGGAACCAATGACGTACAAAGGTCTAGTCTAGCTCATGATCATCCATATATTTTCAATGAATTACATATTTAATAAAACTATCATTTAATTATTTAATTGTTCTTATTAAGATAAATTTTGTTCGAATATATTAATCATTATCTTTAATTAATCTATCTTTTTTACCTTAATCCTTTTCTAAATTTCCTTGAGATTCTCATCCATAACCTTGTACATAACTAGTAACTTGGATGAAAACTGGTGAATACCCATACTAAAACTACCCATCTTGTATTTATACTTGTATACACTTTATTATTTGTGACATGTAACATGCACGCAAAATTATTATTGTAATAAAACTCATACATGATGTGAAGATCTTTAAACATTATGCAGATATTTATTAAACAATTATATATATATATCAAACACATATCACATGTTGTGTCACAACATTTTGACTACATAAAGGTACATGTCTCAAGGGTTACACAATATAATATTAAATTTTTAAATCAATGTAATCTTGAAACATTACATGCCCTGTAGATCCGACTACACAACATGTACCATCCTCACCATCCATCAAATGTACGCACCTAGGGAAATGGCGTGTGTGATGTACATCAGAAATATTTAGAGTACACAGTGTATCTAGTGGGACACACACCATTTATACTCCGTGTTACATAGTAACCATCCAGGAAAGTTGTGTATGGGATACAAAACTTGACCCTGACCTGAAGGGACTACAAGCTGTGTTTAGTGGGACACACGACATCTAGTCTGACTGACTGTGCACTGGTTTTTCCTGGTCAACATGCAATGTAAGAATTAACTACACTACATGTCATTAATACACACTACTTGAGTAATTTCCGAATTACTCTTTATGCATTGAACAAAAATACATAATGTGTAGATCGGACTACACAATGTGTACTCTTGTTTTATCTAGATAGAACCATCAGTGCCTCCTAATGAGATACTCAATTTAATTTTAATCATAAAATTATTCATTTCTGTGAGATCTACGAGAAATAATAAGGGAGGAACATATCTCGAAATTTAGATTACAATAATGATTAAACATGAATTGACAAACTAAATTATTAAAGAGTAAATAATCAATGAATTATTTAAATAATTATAAATGAAAATATGAGCCCTTTGGAATCACTTATAGGTTCTAGGTGCAGCAGAAGCCCCAGATGGGCATGTACCCAACTTTGAAAATTTCCACAATAGATGATTAATTCTAGATAAATATGACGATGAATGCTATTATGAACATGATTGAATCAAATATTAAAGACAAGGAGAGGACCTTGAACCGAGAAGAGAGAATCAACATATTTTGTTTATAATTAATTTTATTTAATTATAGAATTACCTCCAAGGTGATTCTTTCTTCGTTGATGCATCCAACCATGGGTCCAAGGTGAGACTTTGTTGAGATGTAGAATACAAGGATATGAATATTCTTGTAGTAGTTCAAACGTGCTCCAAGAATATTCAAACATTGCCGAAGGTGTCTCCGGGTAATAGTGTGGAAGACCCTTGCGATTGCGATGTCCACCTTCGATCACCTTGAGAATCACTTCTAAAGAGTTCTCCTTGATTCAGTGGAGGAGGATATTTCCCCTTCTTGAGAGAGTTCTTGAAGATGGAAGAGTTCTCTAGGATAGAGAGCTTTTATCCCAGGATGTTATGCATACAATGATTGGTTAGCCGATCGAATGACCCCTTGGATAATTTAAATAATAATAATATTACGAGGAATTTAATTCACCAGGTAATAATAAATAATCTTCACAGGTGTCGTTACTTGATTTATTATTTCACATGAAACCCCAGGTAAAATAATAATAACAATGCTATTATTTCCATGAGATGTGATTAACTTGCATGTTATATTTAAATATTATTTAACCAAATAATATTTAAAATTATTTCTCAACCAAACCATAAATTTGTCCACTAATCCCCCTCAATAGTTACCGGGACTTGAATAATGAATATTTAGTTATTAAATAAATATAACTTCATTATTCACTGATAAATAAATATTTCATCCGTAATATATTATATCTAATAACTAGCGACATAATAAATTGAATCAGACATACTTGAATGATTATTAGACCACAATTGGGAATAATATTTATTCAAATTTTTAAATACATAAATTATTTAACTGAGATACTCGATACACTTAGTGTGTGACACTCTAGGCTTCTTTCTCGTTGTCATTAGTTGAGATTTCCTAAAGTCCAAAATTACTGTGTACCAATGGGTCTAGCCGCCCAAGAGAAAGAATTTTATGTTGCAATGATATGTCACCTCATATGATTGTTTACCATGTAACATAATCCATTTTTACAAAATCTTCAATCAAGTGGGTTGCATGAAAGTTCCATCAACCCATGTGCTCAATTTCTCATTCTTTGACTTCCCAAAATTAAACTTTCCTAGAAAACACCATGGAAATGGATTTAGTTAGGCTATATAATTTCCATCAAAGGGCTTGAGATATCTACTTTTTTAGATGTAAAAAATCCTTTATCACATAATTCTTTAATGCATTATTACTCATGAGACACCAAACATATCAAAACTCACTGTAAACATATGTCGTCACAGTTTTTGTCAATACATCTAAGTGTGTGAGTCATAATACCCATTAATAATAATTGTAAAATCTAAGGACCAATACATAGGTCCACATATAGAAACATCAAATGAAACTTTTGAATGTGGATTTCTTACTGGCAGGTCTTGTTCTCATAACATCATCTTGGATATTACCAAGGGTGCACACCATGAGAAGGTGCCTCAAAGTTTAATGGGTCTCCACCCTCATAACATGTATCATTTGTGTACCTTCTAATGATATCAATCGACTATTGAACATATATTCAAGAATAGTGTAATGAAACTTATGGGTTCTCATCATAGTTGGGATCTGATTTGACGTTTTAGTGTGACAACTATTCTTAGGACATTATCACATACTATGTCTCGCAGAAGAAAAATAATGACGTGATAAAGAGTTTATTAATATTCATTCAATGAATACTGTGTTTATCATAAAGTAAAAATAATTTGGTTTCTAGGTCACCAACTCGAACAATAAGGTCAAGTATCATGTAACCATTTAATCAATTTAATCATATTCCATATTCAAGGTTCACTCCTCTACCTTCCATTAATGCGGTAAGGGGTGCTATGGATATGGAAATAATTAATCATTCACATTTAATTATCAATTTGAAGCACTTAACTTAGGTGGCTCAAATGGTGACCATTCATTGTAATTTTTATTATTCCAATCACAATATAAATCAATCTATATAATATTGAAAAACTTACCCTTAGAATGTTCAAGCCAAGGATCACCCGAATGGTGGATCAAACATGTCAAATACTAAACAAAAATTATGGCATAACCTTAGACATGGAAACGATTGAGTTTTGGGTGTAACCAAAAACAACTAATGACATATATAGATAGATAATATCCATTCAGTTCTACTGAGCATAAGCATGGAGTATAAATTCAATGAACAACACCTGATGAAATCAGTGGTCCCCACATGACAAATCTAAAATAAAAAAAATTTTGGGATGATTTATAGAACACCCACCTTAGGGTTGTAAGATCCTTATCCTTAGATATTAGCCCTTAATTTAGCTTTGATAGATGTAGATATTAGAAAAGGAGAAAAACACTCACACCATGATATCTAGGTCTAGAGTAAAAGAGAAGGGGAACAACTCAAGGGGACTTGAGTACTTACTATTGTACATCCAACATGAGGAACAGAAGCTCGAAAGGATCTCGAATGAAGGAGATCATTGAATCCATAAATTTTATCAACAAAAATACCAACTTTATAGAGAAATAGGTTAATTCTAGTGATATATGGATCAGAGATGAAGTGGGGTTTTAATAGACCATTAAGTGAAATTTGGGCATTTTTTCTAGAAAAATGGCCTATGAATGGTTTATCCACATGGTTTGACAAACTATGAGGAAACCATGAACATTTTATTGGGAAGAACAAGTGATCCCATGGTTTGGCTACATAGCCATGCACCAACTGTGTGAGGTGGATCTATCAAAAAAGAGACAATCCACATGGTTTTCCAAACTAAGCGTCATTCCTACATTGTTTAATCTAAACCATGAGCCAAGCCTGTTTTCACAAAAAGATTGGTTTCAGGATCTGAACACTCCCCAGAAACCCCTGAGACATTTTCTAAACCCAAATCCATATATATTTATTCCAAAATAAATATTTAGACATAAATTTAAAGGATCCATACCTGAGTGAAAAACCGAGTTCTTACACATGATCTCATTCCACTTTACTAAAAAACTATGGATCACATCCTCACTCTTCTATAACCTCTATAGAGTCCTCCCACGGTTCTCCAAATATCTAAATAAGATCCTACCAAACTTTTTGGAATCACCCTCTCAAGGTTAGGGATCTCGCTCCCTCCTTTTTATTCAAGCACCTATTTTGTGTTGTGTCACTTAATTTACATTTGTTATTGTTTGGATATTTTTATACATCCCTCTTATGTAAATTTTGATTTACATTTTATGATAGAACCTTTTCACTCTCATTAATCCCTATAAGAAGTTTTTATTTACACTCGTTATGATACTAAAATTGTCCTGTGATTTTCCATACTAAAAGTAAGGGACTTATCTCTCTTATTTTTAATTCAAGCACCATATTTGTATTTATCCTTTTTAATATCAATTTGTTATGTGGTTTATAATTTATAAATATACAAATACTATCCAATTGATTTAATATTATTGATATATCATTTATACCCTATTATTATATAATTTACCTAAGTCTCTAATATGCCGAAATTTAGTGAGGGAAACTCACCTTCTTCTATTTATCAAGCACCTCCATTTTATTATTTCTTTTATCTCTAGTTAATAATGTTGGGATATATTCTTATATATCCCCCTTACTTCTATTATGATTTTTAAATTATGATATATTCCATTAACTCTCATTAATCCCTCCCATGAACATTTATGTTCCCCTGTTATCCTATAGAAATATCACCGTGATTTTCCATTCCAAACAATTATGTAGTGAATACCCATACCAATTTTCTATCAACGGTATTCTTCTCTATGAACTTATATTTATTTTATTAGGGACATACATGTTTTTAATCCAAACTTCATTATCACATGATTAAATTTTTTGAAATATGGTCTTATGTATATGATCTATGTGGAACAATAATGCATGTACATGATATTATTATGATGGGTGCGCCCAAATAGAACTTTAATTATTTGGGAAATGTTTTAGTCACATAAGACTTCATCAAAGTGATTAATGATTGAACCTAATCCATAACTAGAATTTTTCCACTATGTTATTAGGTCTTTGAGGTTATTTGTGACCCATTTTTATGATGCCATGTTTAATGTTTTTTCCACATTTCCCATGATTCCATTATGTTACCATGACATATCATGCCACATTATTCATAACTCTAATTATAAACCCTTTTATATTCCATTTGACTTCCCGTTTTCTAACATGTAATACTTTATTCATGTTATTATTCTTTTATATTCCCTTACTAGGATTTATTACTCACCCCTTTCTTCTGTACATCCCTAAGTTATCCCATTTAGTTTTAGAGGAATGATGATTTCTAAGATCTTGTTATGGAAGTTTTAAATAATGTTGTTGTATCTCATGTTCAAGATGTTATTATAAGTACCTAATTAACAAATAAACTATACTTATAGATCTTTGGGGTTGTATTATGTGTATTATTAAGTAATAAATCATGAATTAATTTTTAATAAAGACACATGTTTTAATAGTTGGTATCATTGGAAAGTTTAGATATTTTTGGGATTCGGATGAGGAAACTCTATAAAAAGAAATAGGGATAATAAAAAACCAAAAATAAAATACCTAAATTTTGGTAATGTATAGAGTAATTGGTTTCCATGAAAATAAATCCCCGTATAGATACTAAAAGTGGATGTGTATTTGGAACAAATTTATGTAGGGTTGACACCTTAAAACACATAATTCAGGTACAATCAATTATGAACTAGTTCATGGAAATGAGCCTTTATGCACACCTGGTTTGACACTCCCAAGGGAAATTATTTGGTAAATTCAGAAGATCATTATGAAAAATTATTAAGGGATCAATAATTCCCATAAAAGACTTTTCTAGGAAATAGATAAGGGATAATTTATATTTAAGCCTATAAATTCATATGTTAAGGAAATACATGTCATTTATAATTTATCCCTTTAATATTATTGGATTCCCATTTTCCTATTTGATTTTTAATGTAATATTCCACAATTTTACCTTTATTATAGTCAATGAATGGATATAGGATGAACTAATTCCATGACCAATGTGATGGGTGATGTGATGAATTATCAAATGAGATAGAAAACATAGTGGGAGATCAAGTAAGAAATCTTATGATTATGCCAAACTAGCTAAAAAACAAAATTAACTAATGGAATATAGTTGAATTTCCAAATACATAAAATAATAGGAGGATGAAGTCTCAAGAAACTGAAAATAATAAAGATGATAAAGGAAAGAAGAATCAATTTTCTATGTGTCAAAAATGTGAAAAAGGATCTAATGGAAATTCCACAAAGGAACTCGAAGTTATTTTAAGTGTATAAAAAATATGGCATAAAGTAGCTATTTTCCATATTGAAATTAAGTGTATGATATAAGGGAATATATTAAATCATACTAAATAACTTTTTTGTTTGATTTCCTATGTTTTGATTATATGGGATTTATCCGAGTAAATTTCCTAATCCAGGGGTTAAATCCTAGTCTAAGGAAGGACTTATTCTATGAAAATATTCTATGTGTAAGGATTAAAGTGTTTATGTATTGGTATTTGATAGTTATGTTGTAGAATTAGTGTATTGATGGAATTACAAATATAAGAATCATGAAAAATATAAGGAATGTTCCACAGTTATTTTTATTTAATGATTTTAAATATATGTTGAATGGTACTAATAACTTATAAAATTGATTTAGTTACAAGTTATTAATAACCCTTAATATGTGTTTTATGTGGGGATAAACTGATAGAGTCTTTATAGGATATGTCTAAGGCTAATATTATGTCTAAAATCATTGATGAAACATTTTAGGATTTATGTGATGGATTTTTAGTATGATTAAGTATATTTTGGGAAACATATTACAAGATCAAATATTTTTTATTTTTAGGTGATTAATGATATTTTAGGAGATGTTTTATTGGGTTAATGTATATATACCCATTGGGATTATTTAAGAAGAATGGAATTATGTTTTTTGAGGTGTAAGTTGAATGGTATGAGATAACCTTTGACATTAAAACTTTATTTAATATTGAGGTTATTAGTGTTGTTTTCTATATATTTGTATTTATTTAAGAAATGATCTATGATAAACCTTTTTGGTTATTTTTGGAATTTTGTAGATTAATATATTAAGGTTTATAAATTTTCAGTTTTATGTTAATTTATGCGACCATTTTAGATTTATTAAAGATATGAGGAATAACTTGTTATTATTTGGTGGATTATGTGATATGTTAGAAGCTTATTTTTCTGTTTATGGCCTAAACAATTCATCTTGAGTATTCATTATTGGGAGAAAAGATGATATTGTAGTAAAATTTGATTAAAGGATAAAATTATGCTTTTCAAGAAAGTATATTACTTTATTTACCTTGTATATATAGTAAAGTAATTATATAAATTTATGAAAAGAATATTAAAACCAAAATATTGTCAATTTAAAATCATTTACAATGAATTGAAGGCCTTTTTACCTATCACAAATTTACGGTTTTGTGGTCATTGAATTTGTACTAACCTTATTCTCCATCACACTCTATTAGTTATTTAGTATTAATTTTCTCTTCCATGTCTATGTTTTAACTTACCCATAATGTTTTCCTACATGGAAACTTAGTTATGTGATGACCTTCTTACTTTACTTTCCTTCTCTTTCAAGTGGATGTTTTATTAACATTTTTTTTGATGTGGGTTTTAAATAAAGATATTTTTAAGTTTAAAAACATTTATTAATGAGTAAAAGTTTAAATTGATAGAGAATAACTTATTAAATGCGGGAAGAACACAATTCCCCAATTTTTTAATAGATAAAACTATATTTGATAGAGTATGTGGTACGCAACACCAAATCCAAACAAACAACAATTCTTTAAATATGACCATTTTAACCTTTCCATTAAATATACAAATGTAAGAAGGATTAAATAATTATATATATATATATGTGTGTGTGTGTGTCATAATCATCATAAATTTAATGACTAATGCTTATTATATAATCACTGAATTGTTTTGGTAATACCTTTTTTTCATCCAAATAAGTTTTCTTCAAAATTGATTTTTATTTCTTTTTTTTGATAAACCTATTATAAATATTTTCTTGAAGAAATTTATAAAATTTATTTTATTTAGTTTCTATTAATTAAATTTAAATCACATTTATGCTGGATTTTAGTATAAGTTTGTGTTTAGATTTAAAAATTCATTTTTCTAAAATCTCTTTTAAAATAAATAATGGTTCTCCATTATAATTAAATAAAATAACCCCAACGTGAAATAATTTAAATTAAAATTTTCGATTATATACCTATATTTATGAAATTAAATTCATATATTTAATATTACTAATTATAGATTTAAAGTAAATTCATATTTTCCTTCAAGAATATATTTTTTTGAAAATCGCTTTCTATCGTGCTTACAAGTTTTATTTTAAATTAAATTCTTAAAAAGTTGTGAATTAATTTTTATAAAATTGATTACATGTTTTTAATAATTGTAATTAATATTAGGTATTATGGGTAATATAATATTTTGACCATATGAATTGTAACTGTAGTAAATATTTATTAAAAGGGTAAAAGAAACAAATAGGTTAATTAAGGGTAAAAATAATTTAACAAGATCTAGGAATAAATCAACACTAATAGTATGAATATATATATATATATTAATATATATTTAATAATGACTATATTTTTTACTTTAAAAATGATTAAATAATTATTTTGATAAAAATTAGATTTTTGATACGTTAAAGCATAAATTATATTTGGGGTAAAATATAGTTTTAATAAAGAATTTTTTTATAAATTAAATAATTTTTGAAATAAATTATATTTTAATAAAATATTATTACTAAATATTATATATTAAATAAAAATAATAAGATTATTTTACAAAGTGGAAATGTAATTTTTAAAAGGGTGAGAAAACTGTTATTGTAAGAAAACTAGTATTTTTCAATAAATGGGGATTTTAATTTAAAATTTTAATTTATAATATTTATATATAATTTTTTGATAAAAAATATAATTTTTTGAAATATCATGTTGAAATTATCCAATTGTTATTTTTTCATAATTTTCCGAGATAGTCAAATTTTTGGGTAAAAATCAAATACAATATAAGTATGTTGTGTGTATTATGACATCATAATGAACCAAAAGTGATGCAATATATAACAAATATAATATGCATGATAAAATATACGTTTTAATTTTAAAATAAATCATTTTTTAGGTTATTTTATTAATTTTATAAGTCTTTTTGAATCCTGAAAACCTATATTATATTTTAAGGTTTTAAAATCATTTCTTTGTAAATATGACTCACTTTTGTATCACCAAGGCTTAAAATTTAATGATTTAAAAACTTGGACTTATAAAATAATTAAAACCACTTCTATTTTGTAGAAACTATGGGAAACAATTGAAGGTTTTGATTATTTTATTGTACAGAGTCCAAAACATAAATTTGGGAAATAATAAAGAACCCCTCTATCTTTTTCTATATTTACCCACCCAAGATCCCATTCCTCTTCACTAAAAAACCATGTATCACTTCATTAATTTTAAATCCACTATCTATATTCCTCCCAAGGTTACCCTAATCTCTAAATAATCTCCTCCCATATTTTTTAAATCACCCTATCAAGGTAAGGGATCTCCCTCTCCTTTTTAGTCAAGCACATATTTTGTGTTGTGACGCTTAATTTACATTGATTCTTGTTTGGGTATATTTTTATGCATCCCTATAATGTATATTTTGATTTAAATGTGATGATATACCCATTTCACTCTCTTTAATCCCTCTCATGAACCTTTATGTACCCTCGTTATGCTGCTGAAATTGTCCTGAGATTTTTCGTACCAAAAGTAAGGGACCTATCTCTCTTATTTTTAATTCAACAAAATTTTTTTATATCAAATTTTTAATATCAATTGGTTATTTTTTCATCAATTTATAATTATACCTATATTTTACAATTTATTTCTGAATAATGTGAGATCATATATCCCCTCTCATTAGGGAATATACCTAATCCTCTACTATACTAAAACTTAGTAAAGATATTCTCCTCCTCTTTATTAAAACAACTTCATTATCTTATTCCTTTTATCTCAAATTAATAATTTTGGTATATGTTCTTACATATGCACTTTACTTACCTTAGGATTTATAAATTTTGAGAGACCCCTTTCGTTATCTTTAATCCCTCCAATGAACATTTATGTGTCCCCGTTATGCTGTAAAAATTTTATTGCTATTTTCCAGGCGGAGACATTATTTCCGGGGGTACTGTTGTAGTACTGTAGCAGTACTGTTGTAGGTACTGTAGCAGGAACTATACAGTACTATAGCAGGTACTGTAGTGGGAACTGTAGCTCGTACTGTTTGGAATTGTAGCAGCCGGGAATATGCCCCAGTTTGGGCCTTCGAGCCACCGATTTGGTCCTCGAGTCCTTTAAGGCCTTCGAGCCACCCATGGCTTTGGGTCAGTAAGGCCTTTGGGCCACCTCAAGGCCTTGGGGCCACCTTAAGTGTAGATACAAAACTGACAACCTACAAAGAACAATCTCTATATGGAGGATGAGCAGGGAGATTTCACCACCGCAGAAGCTAAACGGATTGCAAGAATGGGAGGGTATGACACCTACCATCGGGACAAGCCTGTGTATGCACAGGAATGCCTAACTGAATAGCCATCTAAAGGCGGAAAGTTGATTTCATGATGAAGATACTGGGGAGGAACAGTTCCAAGTAGTTAGTCTGGGTTGTATGTAATGTTTGAAGCCTACGGGAAAATGAATTCCTCTAAGGCCTACGGGCCATGTAATACTTATGCCTACGGGCCTTTTAAGGGTTCCACCTCACCCCTTGAAAGGTGGATTATCAAAATCAATAGAAAAATGTAGGCCTTCAGGCCATGGGATGGTTGTGAATACCCATACCCAATTCCTATCAAGGGTGTTCACATTTAGGAACTTATACTAATTTTATTTGGGAATTACATGTATTTAATCCAAGATCCATTATTTTTGGTTTGAATGTGATAAAATATGATCTTATTTATTTGATCTGTGGGACACACTTATGCATGTACATGATATGATTATGATGGGTGTTACTATATAGAACTCCAATGCATTGGGATATGTTTTAGTTTTAGGAGAGATAATGAAAGGTAATAAAGAGTGAACTTAATCCATCATGATATTTTTTCCACCGTGTTGTTATGTCTTGGTGGTTAGCGTTCACCTATATTTATGATTCTTTATTTACAGTTGTTTCCACTTTTCTGATGTTTCCTTTGTGTTATAGTGATATCTCTTATTTCATTATTCATATTTATGATTCTCACCCATTTATTTACCATTTAAATTTCTATTTTATAACATGTAATAATTTTATCATATTATGTTTCTTTTATATTACCTTACTAGGCTTTATATGTCACGACCCGCCCTCGGGGCCCGTGCCGTGACTACCCCAAGCCCGCCTTCCATAGGCCAGGGGCTGGCGACTAGCACCAAGGCGTAAATCCCGGTAAAAGGGAAGGCATTGCCTTTGTAAAGTAAACAAACACCACAGAGTAAGCAAGCGGAAAGTAAACACTAAGTAAAAACAGAGTACAACTGAAAGTGCGAAAAAGTAAATGGGCCAGTATACAAACCCAAACTGAAAGTAAAGTACAACTCGAAAGGGGAAACAACAACTGTATGTAAAAGCCGCTACACCGAGCTGTCCACTGGAGATCCCACCTGAAGGGTGGGTACAGATAGCTCCACTGCTCCTCGGGTCCCGCCGTCCTCTCCGAGCACGTCCCGCCCAGTGGTCCACCTCCAGGTACCGTCCTGCTCTGCAAGCCTCAGCCAAGATCAACGCTGTCCGTCGTCTGCAACCAACACAACGTAGTGCGGGCAAAGCCCGTGCAGGGGTGAGTATAAGCTACTCAGTAGGGACCCCGATACCCCTGAAGGTCTCTCAAAATCCACAAAGGACAAACCACAAAGAAAGGTACAATCACGAAGTAACAACCGACAATGCTTAGGTACATGCCCATACATATACCTAAGTCATCAATTTCAAATACGCTCCAACCTCCGAGCCCAAGTAAAACTCAGTCCACACAGGAAAGTAAACGTATTCCACACAGGAAAACAAAACGTAATCCACACAGGATAGCACAACACAATCCACACAGGAAAGCAACATGATTCAGCTCACACAGGTATACTTCTTCAAAGGACGGTAAAGATGATCTCTGATCCATCTAAGTCGTCGGACCCACGAAGGATTGATAGGTAACTAACCCCCGCAAAAGACCCACACAGGATCGGGCCCACATAGGACCTGTAGGCGCTGGTTCACACAGGACCGCTGAGCGCAAAGACCCACATAGGATCAGACCTACACAGGATCGGGCCCACACAGGACCTGTAGCACTGATCCAAGTAGGATCGCTGAGTGCTGTAGTCGTCGTCGTCGAATCCACACAGGATCTCTGTACTGTCGTCGTCGCAGTCACAATAGCAGTAGCAGTAGCAGTAGCAGTCACAGTCGCAGTAGCAGTAGCAGTCACAGTCGCAGCCAGCACTAGGGTTCGCGCACACAGCAAGCTCGTTCGGAGGGTCCGCTCCACGAGCCGAGAGGCTGATACATCAACTGTCACAAAGACTAGAGTTGATGTATCCAAAATTTTCGTATCGTCAACAGGAACTCAACGCAATAGACGGCGCGTCGATCGGACGCCCGGTCTGAGAGTTATTAGCTTTTTCGTCCCGGGGGCCCAGTTGGTTTTTAAGGCAAAACCAACCCGACCGTACTCCACCAGCGTCCAAACCTCGGGCGGAGTATTACAAAAGATCTGTCTCACTAAGAGAAACACAACAAAGCCGACGACACGTCAATCGGACGTCCGTAGCTCAAGATATGAGCGTTTCCGCTTCGAGGGCCCGGTTGGTTTCGTGTACGAACCAACCTGGCCGAACTCAAAGTATTCCGAAACCCTGAGTGTAATATTCCAAAACGACCGTCTCGATCCAAGGATCACGTTGCCGCATACGGTTTGTCAATCGGAGGTCCGTGGCTCAAGTTATGGACAAAAGACCGAAATCAAATCGAAAACGGGGGGTCGGGGTCCGGGCCGACCCGGCCCGACCCCCCCTGGGTCGGCCCGAACCGGGTCGACCCGAACCGGGTCCGACCCAGCCCGGCCGGCGGCGCGGCGGCGTGGCGGCGCGGCCTGGCGCCGCTTGGTGCCACGCGCGGGGGGAATGGCCCCCGCTTCCCAGTTGGCGACGCGGCTAATGCCGCGCCTTTTGGTGAACCGGCCCCCCATGTGGAGGCCTGCTTTTGAGAAAACGGGGGGGGGGGGGGGGGGGGCGCTGCCCCCCCTTTGTGTAACCGGTTCCCCCCTCACGTGGGGGGGCCTTCTTGTGGCCAGCCGGGGGAATTAATTCCCCCGACACCTCTCTTCCGTCCGGCCCGACATGGCCGGCCGGTCTTTCTTCAACGGGACCAGCAAGGCCGGTCCCCTTCCGGCTTCCGACACTGGCGGCCCGGCGAGCCGCCGATCTTCTAGTCCCACCGCGGCCCGGAACTGGCCGCGGTGTTCGTCGTCCGGCGCGGTGCGAATGCACCGCATCCCTCCGCCGCGGCCCTGCTCCGGCCGCGGCGCCTTCAGTTTTCTTCGACGTGGCGCGACGGCGTCGCGTTCATGATGATCCTTCCACGGCGTGACGCGACGGCGTCGTGCAATATAACCGTGCGAATTTCCGCGTGGTGCGACGGCACCACGCCATCTTGTTTCATCCGCAAGATAAATAAACAAGAACAAAGGAGGGGGTTCGGCCGTGTTCGTGCGGTCTGGCCCCCTCACGTTAAACGATAACACATAAATAATTATCCTCACGTTTGTCATGCTAGAACCACGAACGAGAATAAATAAAATAATCAACAACAACCCCTACCTTGGTTTCAAGTTCGAAGATCGTCAACGACCCGCGGAAGACAACGTCGTGGAGGTCGGGCGTCGCGGTAATCGTTCGTCAAATCCGATGACGAAGAGGTGCGTCCGAAGAGGTACGTCGTTGGCGAATCTTCGTAAGCCGACGAAGGTAGTCTGAGGAGGAAGCATCGTTCCCTTTCATTGACACGGAAGGCGTCGTCGATCTTCGGAAACAACCGGCTACAAAGAAGAGAGGAGCGGCGTTCTTCGTCGGAGCTCGAAGGTTCTTCGCGTTCTTCGTCAAGCGTGAAGGAGAAGAAGAAGAAGAAGGAGAAAGCTTCAAATCTCTCAAGAGGCTAGAGAATTCTAACCAAATAAAATAAGCTAAGAGCTTATTTTATTTACTCAACCAAACCTTTTGAAATTCAAAGGTTTGAAAAAAATTAAACAACTCAACCCAATTAGTAAGCTAAGTTGTCAAGTTCATTTAAAAAGGGGAGTTAAGGGAGTTCTGAGAGGAGATGAAAAGTTGGGGTTCGTGTGGGCCCCGCCACACTTAATCCTCTCAAGGGAGGTTAAGTGGGTGTGGGTCCCACCCCTAACTTCCTTTGAGAGGAGTTAACCAACAAATAAGAAAAATAAAAAGTGTTCCACATTTTTATTTAACTTTTTATAATTCTCCCAAAAACTAACTTTCGTCCCGAAATAAACGCAACTTCGGAAAAGGTCTCCTTAAGCGAATATCGGCGCTGCGAGTTCATCGGTGTCCTTGGATTTCAATTCCGAGCACCGGATCAAAAGTTAGAAAATCCCTCTCGTTCGTTCATTAGAACGTACCCAAGCCAAACTTCGGAAATTGATTCCGGGCACACCGGGCCTCAGAATCAGGTGCCGTCAGAAACCGCGCTCTTGTAAAATTCCAAAGAAAATTAAGAAAAAAATTTCCTTGAATTTTACGGGTCTTTACATTACTCCCACCTCAGGTCTTTACATCCCCATAAAGATACATCAAAAACTAGGGAAACAAATGAGGGTACTGAGCACGCATCTGAGCCTCCCGCTCCCATGTGCTCTCCTGGAGATTCCCGTGCTGCCATCTGATGCGCACAAGAGGAATCGATCACCCACGTAGGACCCGCTCCTGTCGATCCTCTATCTCCACCGGGACCTCCGTAAAAGTCACCCCATCGTCAACGTCAAGATCACCATGGTCAATGATGTGCGTCGGGTCGTGCACGTATCTCCTCATCTGGGATACGTGGAAGACATCGTGCACCCGGTGCAACTGAGGTGGCAGAGCCAGGCGATAAGCCACCTCGCCAACCCTGCTAAGGACCTGGAAGGGTCCGATGAAGCGTGGAGACAACTTGCCGCCTCGGCCAAATCTCCGTATACCACGTCGAGGTTAGACCCGCAAGAAGACATGGTCACCATCCTCGAACTCTAGTGGCCTCCGCCTCCTGTCAGCGTATGACTTCTGCCGGCTCTGAGCTGTCCTCATCCGCTCCTGGATGACCTGACCTTCTCTGTCGTGGCCTGGACCATCTCCGGTCCCACAAGTGCTGACTCCCCAGGGTCTGTCCAGCACAAAGGAGATCTACAAGGTCGGACGTACAACGCCTCATACGGTGCCATCCCAATGGTGGAGTGGTAGCTGTTGTTGTACGCAAACTCCACCAAGGGTAGGTGGTCCTCCCAGCTATGACCAAAGTCGAGGACACATGCGCGGAGCATGTCCTTGAGAGTCTGAATCGTCCTCTCCGTCTGACCATCCGTCTGAGGGTGAAAGGCTGTGCTCAGACGTAGCTGCGTCCCGAACACCTCCTGTAACCCATTCCAAAGCCAGGAAGTAAAGCGAGAATCTCGATCGGAGATGATAGATGATGGAACACCGTGGAGCCGCACAATCTCCTGAACGTAGAGACGTCCCAAGCTCTCCACTGAGCCCTGCTCTCTAATGGGTAAGAAGTGTGCCGACTTGGTGAGTCGGTCAACAATCACCCAGATGGAGTCGTGACCTCTGGAAGTGCGTGGAAGTCCAGTCACGAAGTCCATAGATATGCCGTCCCACTTCCACTCCGGAACCTCCAAGGGATGTACCAAGCCTGCTGGTACCTGATGCTCTGCCTTCACCTGCTGGCAGGTGAGGCATCGAGAAATGAACTCTGCTACAACCTTCTTTATACCCGGCCACCAGTGCTGTCGTCTGAGATCCTGGTACATCTTCGCCACTCCTGGATGTACCGCCAAAGGAGAAGTGTGAAACTCTCTCAGCACCTCCTCTCGCAAAGCGACTGGTACCATGATACATCCTCTGAAAAGGACGTCGTGCTCTGCTCCAAGGGAGAAACCATCAGGTGCCTATCCCGAGGATATCTATGCATGCTGTGTCTCATAGTCAGCGTCCTCATGCTGTGCCTCTCTGACCCGCTGCAGTAGAGGAGGGGTGAATGTGAGAGACTGGAGGAAGGTTGCTCCATCTCTATCCACGAAGGATATCTGCAAAGAGGCTAGCTGCTCCGTCGCCTCCTCAAGTAGCTGAATGCCCATCCTCCTGCTGAGGGCATCGGCTACCACGTTCCCCTTCCCAGGAGTATAGACTATCTCAAAGTCATAGTCCTGGAGGAACTCGAGCCATCGCCGCTGTCTCAGGTTCAGGTCCTTCTGCGAGAAGATATACCTGAGACTCTGATGATCGGAAAAGACTGTAAAGCGCTCTCCCATCAGATAGTGTCGCCAAGTCTTCAGAGCAAAGACCACTGCTGCTAACTCCAGGTCATGGGTAGCATAGTTCTGCTCATGCGGCCTCAACTGACGTGATCCATAGGCGATCACGGCCCTCTCCTGCATCAGAACACATCCGAGTCTGGTCCCTGATGCATCGCAGTAGACTACGTACCCTACTCCTTCCTCAGGCAACCTCAAGATAGGTGCGCTGGTCAATCTCTGTCTCATCTCCTGGAAGCTCTGCTGACATCTGTCTGACCACACGAAGGGTTTCCCCTTCTTCGTCAAAGCTGTGAGTGGTGACGCAACTCTAGAGAAGTCCGGCACGAATCTCCGATAGTATCCAGCTAATCCCAAGAAACTCCAAACCTCAGTCACGCTCCTGGGTGGCTCCCATGCTAACACAGCCTCGATCTTCGCAGGATCTACTGCAACTCCCGCCTCAGAGATAACGTGTCCCAATACGTGGACCTCACGTATCCAGAACTGGCACTTCGAGAGCTTACCATAAAGCTGGTGCTCTCGGAGTGTGTCTAGTATAACTCGCAAGTGATAGGCGTGCTCCTCCTCAGTCGTAGAGTAAATCAGAATGTCGTCGAGTCTGCTCCCGTAGGAGTCTATAGCCATAAGGATCGAGCCAACGGCTCTGTCGGAATCTCCGAGCTCTGAACAAGGGCAGCGGCTATGAAAGAGTGACTCCCTCCTATGTCTATAAGTACTGCAGCAAGGGTGGAATAGACACAGATAGTACCTCGAATCATCTCGGGTGCGCCGTGGTCGTAGGCCTCTGCTGCCTGGAGCTGTGCCTGTCTCAGCCCGCCTGCTCCCAGTGGTCGAGGTGGACCTCCTGGTGGTGGTGGTGGTAGAGCCTCAAAGCATCTCCCACCACCGGCTGCTCGTCCAGCTCCTCTGCCTCGTCCGCCTCCTCCCTGCGGACTGCCACAGTCGACCCTCTGCCTCTGCCTCGGTGGTCCCTCAACTGTCTGCTGCTCCTCGACACGGCGGGTCGGGCAGTCACGAGCCATGTGGCCCTGCCCGCCGCACGAGTAGCACTGCCTGCCTCTCGAAAGACTGGCTCCTCGCTGTGTGCCCCGCACTGCTGAGCCAGTGTCCTGAGGTCGTCTGCCTGAGGGTCTGGTCTGTCTGGACCCCTGAGTCATCCGTCGACTGCCTCCTGCAGATGACTCTGCCACGTGCCGCCCTGCGGTGGGTCGCTGCGCTGGTGTAGACTCAGCAAGGAAGCTCTCGATCAGAAGGGCCCGCTCCAGTACTCCGGTCTGAGTCGGTATGCTGAGGGAGATCAGCGATGCCCTGATCTCATGTCTCAAACCCTACTCGAAGGTCCGGGCCCGGAAGAATGGGTCCCATACCATGTCAGTCGAGTAGCGCGAGAGATCAGTAAATCTCACCGAGTACTGAGAGACCGTCATGCTGCCCTGCCGCAGCTGAAGAAGCTCCTGGATACGCACTGCACGAAGGGTGGCTGGGACGAACTCTGAGCGGAAGAGGCTCTCAAAGTCCGTCCAAAGTAGAGATGCCTCATCGTGCACCTGAAGCATCAAGCTCCACCATCGGCCCGCTACTGCGTGTAGTAGGCTCGCTGCGAGGATCACCATGAGGTCTGCTGGTGTCCTCACTAGCCTAAACACACGTACCACTGCCTCCAGCCAGTCCTCTGCTGCCTGGGGGTCCGTCTTCCCGCGAAACCTGGGCGGTCGCTAGCGCTGAAACTCATGCAGTGCACTGAGGCGACGTGCATCGTCAGCGGCTGGCGCTGGAAGCATCGGGGGCTCGGTGGGTAGTGCTACCACCGGTTCCACTGCTGACAAAGGGCCCTGCACCAAGGCCTCATCGCTCGGTGGGCTGTCGTCACACTCGACTCTCGGAACCCTAGCTGGTTGCCGTCGTGGGGCCATCTTGAAAAGGAAACAGGTGCGCCACGGTCAGAACAGTATACCTGGTGAGCTGATATAAAGTAATCACAAAGAAAACTTTGAAACACACACGCAATCAATGTTTTCGTGCATTAAGTCGGAAATCAGAAGTCAGGGTCCTGGTGTACGGATACGTCGGCCGCCGCACCAAAACTGGACTCCCTGGACTGATAACCACACTCAATATGTTAAACATTATTGCTTCACATAGAAAAGATCAGAGTTCGCGGTAGAACCGAACTCCTCTGATACCAATTTGTCACGACCCGCCCTCGGGGCCCGTGCCGTGACTACCCCAAGCCCGCCTTCCATAGGCCAGAGGCTGGTGAATAGCACCAAGGCGTAAATCCTGGTAAAAAGGGAAGGCATTTCCTTTGTAAAGTAAACAAACACCACAGAGTAAGCAAGTAGAAAGTAAACACTAAGTAAAAACAGAGTACAACTGAAAGTGCGGAAAAGTAAATGGGCCAGTATACAAACCCAAACTGAAAGTAAAGTACAACTCGAAAGGGGAAACAACAACTGTAAGTAAAAGCCGCTACACCGAACTGTCCACTAGAGATCCCACCTGAAGGGTGGGTACAGATAGCTCCACTGCTCCTCGGGTCCCGCCGTCCGCTCCGAGCACGTCCCGCCCAGTGGTCCACCTCCAGGTACCGTCCTGCTCTGCAAGCCTCAGCCAAGATCAACGCTGTCCGTCGTCTGCAACCAACACAACGTAGTGCGGGCAAAGCCCGTGCAGGGGTGAGTATAAGCTACTCAGTAGGGACCCCGAGACCCCTGAAGGTCTCTCAAAATCCACAAAGGATAAACCACAAAGTAAGGTACAATCACGAAGTAACAACCGACAATGCTTAGGTATATGCCCATACATATACCTAAGTCATCAATTTCAAATACGCACCAACCTCCGAGCCCAAGTACAACTCAGTCCACACAGGAAAGTAAACGTATTCCACACAGGAAAGAAAAACGTAATCCACACAGGATAACACAACACAATCCACACAGGAACGAAACAGGATTCAGCTCACACAGGTATACTTCTTCAAGGGACGATAAAGATGATCTCTGATCCATCTAAGTCGTCGGACCCACGAAGGATCGATAGGTAACTAACCCCCGCAAAAGACCCACACAGGATCAGGCCCACATAGGACCTGTAGGCGCTGGTTCACACAGGACCGCTGAGCGCAAAGTCCCACACAGGATCGGACCCACACAAGATCGGGCCCACACAGGACCTGTAGCACTGATCCACGTAGGATCGCTGAGTGCTGTAGTCGTCGTCGTAGAATCCACACAAGATCTCTGTACTGTCGTCGTCACAGTCACTGTAGCAGTAGCAGTAGCAGTAGCAGTAGCAGTCACAGTCGCAGTAGCAGTAGCAGTCACAGTCGCAGCCAGCACTAGGGTTCCCGCACACAGCAAGCTCGTTCGGAGGGTCTGCTCCACGAGCCGAGAGGCTGATACATCAACTGTCACAAAGTCCAGAGTTGATGTATCCAATAGTTCCGTATCGTCAAGAGGAACTCAATGCAACAGACGGCGCCTCGATCGGACGCCCGGTCTGAGAGTTATTAGCTTTTTCGTCCCGGGGGCCCGGTTGGTTTTTAAGGAAAAACCAACCCGACCGTACTCCACCTGTGTCCAAACCTCGGACGGAGTATGCTAAAAGATCTGTCTCACTAAGTGGAACACAACAAAGCTGACGGCACGCCAATCGGACGTCCGTAGCTCAAGATATGAGTGTTTCCGCTACGAGGGCCCTGTTGGTTTCGTGTACGAACCAACCCGGCCGAACTCAAAGTATTCCGAAACCCTGAGTGTAATATACCGAAACGTCCATCTCGATCCAAGGATCGCGTTTCCGCAGACGGTTCGTCAATCGGAGGTCCGTGGCTCAAGTTATGGCCAAAATACCGAAATCAAATCGAAAACGGGGGGTCCGGGTCCGGGCCGACCCGGCCCGACCCCCCCAGGGTCGGCCCGAACCGGGTCGACCCGACCCGACCGGTGGCGGCGCGGCCTGGCGCCGCTTGGTGGCACGCGTGGGGGGCATGGCCCCCGCTTCCGAGCTGGCGGCGCGGCTAATGCCGCGCCTTTTGGTTAACCGGCCCCCCTTGTGGGGGCCTGCTTTTGAGAAAACGGGGGGGGGGGGGGGGGGGCGCTGCCCCCCCTTTGTGTAACCGGTTCCCCCCTCACGTGGGGGGGCCTTCTTGTGGCCAGCCGGGGGAATTAATTCCCCCGGCACCTCTCTTCCGGCCAGCCCGATATGGACGGCCGGTCTTTCTTCAACGGGACCGGCAAGGCCGGTCCCCTTCCGGCTTTCGACACCGGCAGCCCGGCGAGCCACCGGTCTTCTCGTCCCACCGCGGCCCGGAACCGGCCGCGGTGTTCGTCATTCGGCACGGTGCGACGACACCGCATCCCTCCGCCGCGGCCCTGATCCGGCCGCGGCGCCTTCGGTTTTCTTCGACGCGGCGCGACGGCATCGCGTTCATGATGATACTTCCACGACGCGACGTGACGGCATCGCGCAATATAACCGTTTGAATTTCTGCGTGGTGCGACGGCACCACACCATCTTGTTTCATCCGCAAGATAAATAAACAAGAACAAAGGAGGGGGTTCGGCCGTGTTTGTGCGGTCCGGCCCCCTCACGTTAAATGATAACACATAAATAATTATCCTCACGTTTGTCATGCTAGAACCACGAACAAGAATAAATAAAATAATCAACAACAACCCCTACCTTGGTTTCAAGTTCGAAGATTGTCAACGACCCGCGGAAGACAACGTCTCGGAGGTCGGGCGTCGCGGTAATCGTTCGTCAAATCCGATGACGAAGAGGTACGTCCGAAGAGGTACGTCGTTGGCGAATCTTCGTAAGCCGACGAAGGTAGTCCGAGGAGGAAGCGGCATTCCCTTTCGTTGACATGGAAGGCGTCGTCGATCTTCGGAAACAACCGGCTACGAAGAAGAGAGGAGCGGCGTTCTTCGTCGGAGCTCGAAGGTTCTTCGCGTTCTTCGTCAAGCGTGAAGGAGAAGAAGAAAAAGAAGGAGAAATCTTCAAATCTCTCAAGAGGCTAGAGAATTCTAACCAAATAAAATAAGCTAAGAGCTTATTTTATTTACTCAACGAAACCTTTTGAAATTCAAAGGTTTGAAAAAAATTAAACAACTCAACCCAATTAATAAGCTAAGTTGTCAAGTACATTTAAAAGGGGAGTTAAGGGAGTTTTGAGAGGAGATGAAAAGTTGGGGTTCGTGTGGGCCCCACCACACTTAATCCTCTCAAGGGAGGTTAAGTGGGTGTGGGTCCCTCCCCTAACTTCCTTTGAGAGGAGTTAACCAACAAGTAAGAAAAATAAAAAGTGTTCCACATTTTTATTTAACTTTTTATAATTCTCCCAAAAACTAACTTTCGTCCCGCAATAAACGAAACTTCGGAAAAGGTCTCCTTAAGAGAATATCGGCGCTGTGAGTTCATCGATGTCCTCAGATTTCAATTCCGAGCACCGGATCAAAAGTTAGAAAATCCCGCTCGTTCGTTCACTGAACGTACCCGAGCCAAACTTCGGAAATTGATTCCGGGCACACCGGGCCTCGGAATCAGGTGCCGTCAGAAACTGCGCTCTTGTAAAATTCCAAAGAAAATTAATAAAAAATTTTCCTTGAATTTTACGGGTCTTTACATTATAGCTCACCCCTTTCTTATGCACATCCCCATGTTATCCCATGCAGTTTTAGAGGACCAATTATTTATAAGACAATGTTAATTAAGTTTTCAATAATGATCTTGTATTTAATATTTAAGATGTTATGCTATGTAAGCAATTCCCAAAGACACTATAAATCTCGATCTTATGTGTTGTAGTATTTGTATTATTATGTAATAAATGATGAATTATTGTGTAATAAAGACATGATTTGTAATAAAATATATACCATCTATACAACTTTTACACCCTTCCAAAACACGTGCCAATTGGCAGTCAATAACATGGTGTGTAATAACGCGATATACTTTTCTCTCACACAACATGTAGTGATTTGCATAATTTGTCCTCATGTAGCTGACCATGGTTACATGATGTGTACTTTTCCATTACCCATCACGTATCTAAGTCCTCTATCCATAATCTCTAGAATATTTGGATGAGGTCTTCAATCATTATTTATTTGTTCTTGGTCACCTTAAAGTGATTTATCATAATATATTGAATTTCATATTAAATAATGAATAATTGGAAATTAAAAAAACAACCAAATATATAAATAAATAAATTACTAATAAATACTTATGAATTAATATATAACCACTATAATACCACTTGAAGGTTCCATGGAACAACATAAGTAGTTGTAACCTTGACCAAAAATGATTTACATTAGTTTCTTTAGATTAATCCTCAAAATATGATGAATGTAACCCCAAAAATTTGAGGATAGGATATTATCACATATATTCTATAATTAATTTATATAAAAAAGAATTACTTTTGATGGGAAATCTTTCTTATTTGTCGATTTAATTAACCTTTCTTGTTATTCCATCATTATAATGAAGGATTCAAGTGTTAAATTACTTCAGCTGTATCCACATGTGATCCATGAACCTCATAATGTCATTGTAAGATATCTCGTTGCTAGTGTGGAATTATTGAATAAATTTTGTCATTCTTAATTGATTGGAATAAGAATACCTTACATAATTTTAGGATTCCATCTAGTTCTCTCAATCGTGATGGGGAGGAGTAAGATCTTCTCTCTCTGTTCTTAAGTGCATTCTTGAGAAATTATTCTCTCGATTTTGAGATAACTATCTAGAGAGAATTATCTAGAGAAAAGTTTGGTAAACAAAAAATCATTATCCTAGAAATGACATTAATTATTTTATATACTAAAGTTAGAGAATTAGTTTTTGTACAAAATCCCTTAACCAATATATTAATTTTAAGTAGACTCCACACTGAATAATAATAATAATAATATAATTATTTTATTTATGTGCCTAAACTTATAGATATTTAAATATAGTTTATTAAATAAATCATTTCTCCCAAACCCTTAACTTGAATTGTTTATCCTAAAAATTTATTGAACCTTTAATAATAAATATATATTTTCATAAATAAATATTACTATATAATTGATTCAATAGATATTTATTACACCAACATAACCAGAATAATTATTATTCCTAAAAACACTAGAGTAATATTTATTCAAATATTAAATAAAAATTAAATTTATTTTAGGTTTTCGATACACTTAGAATGTGACCCTTTAGGACTCTTCTTAGCGGCATGATGTGAACTCGCCTAAAGTCCAAGATCATTGTTTAGAAATACACCAAGGCTCCCATATAGAATTTCTTTAATTTCTTAATAAAAATAACCTCCGATGGGCACAACAGAAGTGTGTGATGGGCGGTGGACAACTTTGATTGTTTCTATAATCTATGATCAATCGAAGATCTATACAATGTTTAATCATCGTGATCAATGGAATTTAATCAATGATAAGAAATATTAATCACACCAGAACTAGGGAGAGAGTAGATAAACAAATATTAATTTTAATTAATTTAATTAGATAAAGAATTTCCTCTAAGGAATTATTTCTTTATTGATGTTTTCGGTGAGATATATGAAGTGTACTGTCTTTTTATTATAGAAACCTAGAGTATATTTCCTCTAGCAGTGATCCACATATGTTCCCTGAATCTCTATATGTTGTCGAAGGAGTCTCCAGGTTCTATCGTAGAATATCCTTACGCTTACATCATCTTCCTTTGATCTCTTTTAGAACCACTTCCAAAGCATTCTCTTTGATCTAGTGGATGAGGATTTCTCTCTATTATTGAGAGCATTCTTAGATAATAGAGCTCTCTACACTAGAGAGTTTTTCTTCAAATATGTTGTACAGAACTGAATTAGGTCTTGAGAAAATAACATAATTGGGTATTTATATTGCTAGAGTTAAACTAAAATAATTTCACAAGTTAGGTTATTTTTTATTTAATCCTAGAAAAATACCATGCCAAATAATAATAGTAATTTTATTATTTCTCTACATGCACTGAACTTGAAAATTTTAATTAAATAAAATTTAATTAAAAAATATTCAATATTATTATTTCTCAGTGGAACATTAAACTCAGTTCTCTATTACTCCACAATATTTATCGGGACTTGAAAAATTTCTATTTATTTGTTAAATAAATATCATTTCATTATTGTCCAATAAATAAATAATTATTATATTCAGTAAATAGAAAATAAATAATTATTAAATATTCCGCTCACAACATATTATCTTGAATAAACAGTGATGGGATAAATTTAATCAAGCATACATGAATAATTATTAAACCATATATATGAATAATATTTATTCAACATGTTAAATAATAAATAATAATATATTATTCAATTGAGATTATAAATATGGTTAATGTGTGACCCTCTAGGCCTCTTTCTTAGTGGCATTAGGAAAAGAAACCTAAAGTCCAAGTCTAGCATCTAGAAACACGCCAATGCACCCATAGAGAAAGAATTTAATGCCACAATGACATGTCACCTCATACGAAATATTATTATATAATATAATTATTTTATCACAATATCTCAAATCGAGCAGGTTGTATGCCAGTGCCATCAAACTATATGCTCGATATATCGTTTTGGGATTTTATAGAAATTGAACTTTAATATATAACACCTTGGACATAGATTTTTTTAGGTTATATGATTTCCATTAAAGGTCCTAAGATATTAAATTCATTTAAATAATGGAATGGAAAAATCCTTTCTCACATTATTCATTAATACATTATTACTCATGATGAACCCAACTTATCCTACCTCACCGCAAACATCTATCATCATAGTTTTTATAAATACATCTAAGTTCACAAATCATAATACTAATTAAAAATAATCATAAATTCTAAGGAACAATACACACATCCGTATATAAGAACATCTAATGACACATATAAATGTGTATTTTCTACTATTGGATCTTTTCTCATAATATCCATAATGAATATTAACAAGGGTTCACACCATGAGAAAGTGCCTCAGATTAATATGAGTTTCCACCCATGATATCCTATATCATTTATGTCCCTAAAATGATATCATTCAGATACTGAATATATATATTCAATAAAAGTGTCATAGCACTTTAGGGTTCTCATCATAGTGGGGAACTACTATCACCTTTTAGTGCGATAAATACTCTTAAGAAGTTTTCACATACTATGTTATGCATAAGAACAATGATGATGTGATAAGGAGTTTATTAATAGTCAAAAACATGAGTACAAGTTTATCATAAAGTAAACAAGAAGTTCATTCTATAGAACCAACTCGATCAATATTTAATAACATCATTATATAACTTTAAGGTTCTCATCATAGTGATGACTTTCTATGACCTTTAGAATTGAAAAATACTCTAAGGAAACTAACAAAATAATTTTACATAGAAGAACACTCACCATGTGGCAAGATATTTATTAATATTCAAATATTTGTATATAGATAAAATCAAAATTTAAAAGTTTTTTTAGTACAGTGAGAGGTTTCTCCATGAAAAGCTATTTAGATCTAATTCCTTTAAAGACAAAAAGAAATTCTCATTCATGGACAAGATAATTCATATTTTCACATTTAAACATCAACTCTAGTATTTATTGATACTTTAATAATGGATTTTAATTATATTTTGAAGATGCATACCCATGTTGAGTTGGATGAATCTATTTCTAAAATAAGTTGATCTTCACTCCCATTAAGGTACTATAATTCTAGATGGTTCTAATATTTTTCTTTATAATTATGAATACATTAAATTCTTCTTCTATTTAGTTTTATTGTATCTCACTATAAATATTCCTTCATATTTTATTTTTTATATTTTATATTTCTTTGATTTATACTCTAAGATAAATTAATATGCCAAGAAACTCTTATATTTTCTTATTATTTAGAAGATCATCGGGGAAAGTTTATAGGTTATCTATAATAAATGGTTGAATATGATCTCTAATTAATTATGTTAACATTAAAAATAATTTTATATTATGATATATCCAGATGATCTTTTTTTTTGAAAGGATAAATCCATATTTTCTAATCACCTCAGCTACCTGCTGTAAGTTCTTGATACGATCTTTTCTATACTTACCGAAATCTAGAACATCATCAATTTGTATTGACATGAACAATGATAATCCATTGAATGAATTTTTCATTATTCTTTATAATATTTTTGGGAAATTATTAAGTCTAAATGGAATAAATATCCATTTAAACAACTATTCTAATGTTATGAAATCTATTAATGGAATTTATTCTTCAATGATCTTAATTCATTAATATGTTGAATTAATATCAAACATATAATATACCATTGCCCTTTTATTTCCACTTTTTCTCCTCTAAAACTATTAATTAAAAAAATTATTCCAATAGTTCATTTTGGAATTATTTATATTAAGATACTCAATAATTATTTGAGATTTTCTACAATTTTTCTCATCATTATCCGTTAACATGAATTCCACACTCCTATAAGGACTTTCAAAATTCATGATTAATAAAAGATTTATTAATACTAGATCATGTTTCTAAAACCACTTAATTTTTCCATCTAGATAGTAAATTTAATTTCTTATTTTGACCATATTGGGATCTTTAAGGGAAATTATATATATTTTTTAAGTTTATTCTTCCATAATTTTAGAGGGTTTCCTAATAAATTTTATTTTAAGTAATATATTATCTTGGTCAATGAATCTTATTTAATTATCCTTAAATATTTTAATCTAACTAGTTATTTCAATTATTACATATTACTAAAGAATTATCGATCTTTATCTAGATAATTTACCACTTGGAAATTTGATATTTTCTTTTCTAGAATCATTTTGTTTTTCAAAAATATTTTTGAAGTTAAGTGATTATTGAGGATAATTACGTTATGAAAATCTGACCACATAATTTCTTTATGAACCATGTTTTTTATAGTTTATTCATGATACAACTTACTTGTAATTTATTCATACAAATATGTTTTCCAAAAAAATCATTCATGATAGATTATTTTATGTGACTTATTTATTATAGTAATATTATCTCATAATTCATTTATAGTACTATGATTTTCATGCGATTACTTCATAAAATGTCCCCTTTTCAAATGAATAGATATGTCCACTATAATTTTCCTTAAATTAATTATTGTATAATAATGAATTTGTTACAGGCTTATTTGTTTTCAAAAGACTATATAAATTTCACTTAGCATAATATTTCAATTTTTTTCTTTATGTAAACCCACTGTACATAAAAATAATCTTTTGGTTCTGTGATTATTTTAATATTTTCCTTTCATGGATCGTTAAAATATCCACCACCCTTTCATAAAAAAATTCCTATGTGGGCTGAATGATGTTCATCCTTTGTAAAAATATCTTCCTCTTTGAAATATTTTTCTTTTGTGAAATATTTTAATTCAAAAAATATTTTTATTTGTGATATTTATTCTCTTTATTTAAAATTTAATATAAATAAGTCTTACACCTTATTTACACAAATTATTTCCTTTACATCTCTCATAATTGTTCTACCTCTTTGTGAAAATTATTTCCTTTTTAAGAAAAATATTCCTTAGTAAAATAATTATTCCATCATGAAATAAATATTCTTCTTTGGAGCTTATTTTTTTGTCATGTAATTTCTTATCATTTACAAAAGTTTTTCTCCTCCATGAAATTTATTTTCCTTCAAATATTTTATTGATTTTATAATTTTTCATGAACCATTTTCATTGATTATAAAAACTCCAAAAAGCAATATCTTAATGTATGCATCAAGATTAAACATTTATATAGTAATATAAACATTATTTGTCAGTATATAGAACCCAAAAATTCTAGAAACACACTTAAGGGACTTTTTCTAATAATATTATCCTTTTGGTTTATTATGAATAATTAAAACATCTTAATAAACCTATTGAAAGAAACTTCTTTGATATCTGTTTTAAATACCATTAATTGTAATGACCTAACCTTAAGCGTAACATAATATTGACTTTTAAGTTAATAATTCATTTTAGTACATTTGAGAATCTTAATGGTTTAGAGTTTTAAAAAAAATCCATCACCCTCACAAAAATAAATATTACATCCCAAAGTGGACACTTATACTTAGTATCTATTTCCGAAAAAATAAAAACTTTTAAAATATAATATGTTTTATTTTCATAACATATCTTCACAATTTTCATATTAACCTCATACTTTTTCCAAATAATCCTTAAACACCTATAATTTTTTTAATACGCGGGATAAGAAAAAAAATATTAGTAATGGAAAAAAATTATTATTATAACGTGTGAGTGAAATTTATAACATGATATGATAAAAGAGAACGATCCTGAGTAATCTCATAATGTTATAACATAAAGAACATGGTATCGTAAGAACATGAAAACATAAGAAATTTGAGCACAACACAGAACATGAAATAATCATAAGTGAAGGATAACTACCAAGAAAACACTACATGGTGTATAAATTCCCATTATGGATTAGGTTTACTCTCTAATCCCATACACAATGTCTTAAGAGAAAAAACTTTACCCAATACATTAGAGCACTATAAGATGGAACCCATCGTAATATGTTTAAGATTATGTGCACCAAAAAGATAAAACATAAAGAATAAGAATAATAATTACACATGGAAAGAAATGGGTTGAATAATATTTCCACATATTAGAATCAAAAGAGATTTATTAAAGATGGAATTTGAGAAATGAACATAATTTATGTATTACCATGTAAGGGAAGTTAGAATAAACTAGTTATATTTGTGAGAGACATATATAGTTAATTTATAAGAATTATGTAACATTAAAGTGACTAGGAAAGTTAGTTAGATAGATAATAGTCACAACCTAAAGAAAAAATAGTGGTTTATAGAGACCCCTTACACCCATATGTAAATCATTTATAGATATAAAAATATCCTTTACTTTTAAAAATAATTTTGAAAATACTTAAAAAAATGGAAATAGAGTTTTTATTTTAATAAATAAATGAAGATTATAACACAATATAAATATGTAATAATGGTTGTAGTTGTGGGAAAATCTGTTAACACTGTACATGTTAAAATAAAAAATTCCTCTTGTCTTTTGTAAAGAAAGTAAAAATGTTGTGTAAAGAGGTTCATTTTCGAAAATATTTGAAAGAGATATAAAATATAAAATATAATTATTTTATGTTCATATTAATACATCCAAAAAATAATTTTAAGAATATGAAAATTGAAGAAATATATTTAGAACAAAAATGTATAAAACATTTAAAACTAGGTTTTTAATGTAAAGTGTATCTTATGTAAAAAAATAAAAATATTCCTTTTTAAAAATGTTTGAAAAAGTAAAATATGTTAAAAATTACCTTTAGAATATATTTAATGATATCTAAAAATTTTATTGAAACATTTTTTGGAACATGGACATAGATGAAAGAGATTTAGACAAAAAAATTTAAATGAATATTTTTAAAAAAGAAAGTCATTTACCTTGGGCCTGACTCATTAAGTACATTCTTTATCTTCGAAATAATAAAATTATGTTAATTATTTAATTTATTAAGAACCTTTTTGATGTTTATTATTCCTTTTATTTTGTTTATTATCATGATTTATTTAATTAGTTAATCATTTAGGTTCATGTTATATATTTTTTATGATATTCAGATCATATTTCCAAAATCACTTTTGTAAGTTGACTGAAGTCACTGAGATCACTATTTAATCATATCAATAATAATAATAATGACATAATTATTATTTTTATACATAAAATATAATTTTAAAACCATCCTTGAAATATTTTAATGAAAAATGAACAATGTTACAATCATAAAGATGGTAGGTCATACATACACCTCAGTAAGATTTCCATTTTTCAACAGTCATAATAGAAAGAAGGTAAGTATTATATTTATTTAATAACTATAAAATTTCCTTAAATATAAAATTATTTCTTTAAATAAACTTATATATACCCTCTATTTTCTTCATTGATGAAAAATGAATCACATCGCTTCGTGGAGGTGGTAGTCCATACGTACATGAAAAACAATGTTATAATTTTTAATGAATGGAAATTTATGATAATATATGATATATTAATTTTATATAATGATAAATATGTTATTAATTAAATATATTTAATTTAATTCCATTATTGTAAATATATGTGAGAGGAGGTGATAGAAACAAATTACATCGGTCTATGAGGTGGTAGTCCTCTATATACACAAACGATGGTTTAGTTTCCCATTTGATGGAAGGGGATATGGATATAGGTTATTAAATTAAAAGTATAACATCTAATTATACGGATGACAATAATGTTATTCTGGTTTAATAATATTTTAAGGATTTAGAGGAATATATAGAACCAAAACATTCAGTTAAAGACTATACCTCTTTTTTTGGAAAATTTCTTTACTCTACACCTTAAACCCTCTAATGTTGGTATTATTCCTAAAAATACCTAATAAAAATGGTTAGGGATGTTAGGATGATATTTAGATAGGTATTGTTTGAACTAAATTTGTTTAAGGATGAATAAAAAAGAAGACTAGGTGACCTTTTATAAGAGAGGGGAGGGTCACTCTTAGAATTTCTTAAAGTACTAAACTAATATAAATTATTTCTCATGAAAAAAGGCTCAAAAATGATATATTTTTAATATAAGATGATTATGGTTTAAAATAATCTCATGAAATAAGATTTGAATAAGTTTAGACTATTTTTACACTTATATTTTGTTTTATCATCCATTTAAACTTTTTGACAATTATGGTGACAACAAAGTTTTTAATGATTGGGGTTTAAGGTAGTTACTATAAAAGGATAATTATTCTTTAAATGGACCATGGTTGATATTTTAATCCATATTAAAATATTTTTTTTAAAGATAATATTTATTGGAATTTTAAATAATTTTGTAAAAAAATATTTATTTTAAAAATATCATTAATGTCAATTTTGGAACCATTCAATTAAATTGAATTTGAAAATAAAATAACAAAAAATAAATTCAAATTTAATTCTTTAAAACAACCCTAATATGTTATATTTATCTAAAAAATTTGAAGAAGACAATAATTCATTTAAATTATATTACTTTTAATATTTTTAGAATCATTTATTTTATATTTCTATTAATTAAATAAAAATTGTTTCGGCGATGCACGCACATATAAGGTAATTAATTCATTACTAAAATTATAAATAAATACTATGATAAAAAACTAATTATATTTTAAATAATCCTTTTATTTCTGAAAAAATATTTTATTTATATGTAACATCCTGAGATTTTATGAAATATTTTTTTTAAAATTAATTTAAATTTTTAGATATCATGAGTTATATGGAACATCAATGTTAGATTTTATTAAATAAAATAATAATATCATGCATGACACATGAGACTGAGATTTTGGAAACCATGGAGTAATATTATTTTAAATATGGCCATTATAAGCCATCTATTAAATATTTGAATACTAATAGTATAAACATATTTATTAAATATACATATAAATTTCCTACTCAATATAAATTTATTTATAAATGATCTATAAATAATCAATCAATTTTTAGTAAAGTATAATCTTCAAAAATATGTTTTTTCATAAATGAGTTTTATTGATTTTCATGATAAAATATTATAATTAATTTATATAGATTTTAGAGAATTTATTTTATAAAATTAACTTCATTTTTGTAATGAACATATAAAAATTAACTTATGGCTATATTTTGGGATTTTTTAGAAAATGTTGATTATTTAGTGAATAGTGAAAAATATCAATTATTGTAAAACTATAACTTATTTTCAATAAACTATGTAATTTAAATTCCAAAATTTTTTAAGGTAACCTAAATTTTATTTATTTATATTTAAAACACTTAATTACTTTTTAATGAACATTATAATATATTTTATTACAAGTTTATTTTTGAGTTTAGAAAGGGTTTTTTTTAAAAACTGTTTTAATGTTTATAATGTATCTAAATTTAGATTAAATAAAATAATACCTAATGAGAAATGAATTTAATTAATATAATATATTATATATCAATAAATTTTAATTTACATTTATATAATTATAATTATTAGACAAATAGGTAATATAAATTCCTATTATGCTTGAAAAACAAACTGATCGAAAACCTGTGCTTTCATCACGTCTTTGGGTTATGTTTTGAATTTAATTTTTTCCATGTTTAGAAAATTTATTTTAAAAAATAAAATTCATTTTTTAAATAATAATTTCTAAATTATATTAAGGTAAATTTTTTATTTTTTTGAAAGGATTAATTATATTCATGAGTAGTGAAAAATACTGAATTTTAATTAAAAAATTAAGTTTTTTTAGAATTAATTATAAAGTTGAATTATATTTTAAATTGGTTTTAAATTATTGAGAGTTAAATTATATATCTATTAATACAATCTAGTTCACTTTAATGAATTTTATTTTGAAATTGGATACAAAAAATTTGTAAACTTTTCAACTTTTTCTATTTGAAAACACAGTTTCTCATCACGTCTATGGGATTAATTTTATTTTAAAAATTTCCAATTATATGAATTGAATTTGAAAAAAGGGATTAAATATTTTTAATTATTATAATATATATTATATATTAAGGTAAATTAAAAATTTTACCAAAATTAATAGTAAAAATAGTAAAAATTAGTTACTATGGTTTAGGTAAAAAATGGTCGAACCGGGAGGTCAAGCTAAAAAGATATGGGTTAAAAATAACCAAAAACTTGTACTAAACATATTTTATAGAGATATTTAGTCCTCATATCTTCTATTTTCTATAATGGTCTATTATTGGGGCCTTGTGACATGAAAAAATGTGGGTATAATTCATTCTTTCAAAAAATTACAAGTATGATTCTCACCTCACTTATAAAACTCCACCCCCTTTCCTATCTATTTCAGACATTAAAACCATTTTGTTTTTGACAATACCTACCAAAATAACTTCCAAAATTCCATAATATCATCTATAATTCTTATTTTTTACATACATCCAACCTAAGAAGTCTTTTGGTGCAAGCCTAAGGAGGATACCTAAAGAATATGCAACATTCATCAACGTGCGTTTTTGTTTTATTTCTTCATAAACATGATTAAATTATTATTATAAAATTTCAAGATAATAAAATAAGTATATTAAATATACTTATATTTTGTTAAGTTAATTTCATGATGTAAAACCATCTCCACTTTCATCAAATGTGTTAAGAAATCATCATCAATGGGTTTGTTGGACTACCATCTCCTGAACCGATGTATTTCATTTCTCCATTAACACCTATTAAAGATTTACATAATGATGGATTTATTATTTATATATGATATTTATGATATTATTATACTTATATAATTAATATATCACACATAATTGTTTTACTTTCAATTCTATGGGAATACGATAACGTCGTTCGTTTGTACAACAGACTATCGCCTCGCGAAGCGATGTGATTCGTTCATGCTTTACATGGAAGGTAATAAAGATGATTTTAATGTAAATATGTTATATATATGATATAAAAATTATTATTTAGTGAAAATATATTAGTTAAATTTCTTTCTTTTAATACAAAAACAAATTAGAAACAACATTTATCCATACGTACGACTTATCACCACCATGAATGATGTATTTCATTTTCTATCACTAAATTTTATAGATTTATTTAAATACATATATAATAAAAATATATAAAATTTATTTCATTTTTAATATTATGTAGTTGATTAAATCATAATTAAATTAAGAGGACCAAAAATAAAAAATAAAAAATAAATAGAAAAAACAAGCAGTTATTACCCGAAACATAACTTTAAAATGGAATTTTTAATAAATTGGTAATAAAAGGTCATAAGAAAAGGATATATGGGATAATATTTATAAATATGGTCATTTAATATATGTATAATAGATTTATATTTATTATATAATATTTATGAATGTGTATGTTGAAAGTCAAGACTTATGGTAAGGGATTTCAATCTCACTTTTCACTTCTTTGAGGCACATTCCATATTCACCACATATTTATTTAATTTTTTATACACAAAACCCATGGATGTATTTTATTATGATTACAAAAAAATTATTGTTATTTACCTATCCATTTTATAATCTTTATTTTATGGGGTTTACAGTTCAAAAGTTACCAAAGTGGTAAGGGATTTTTATCTCAAGTTGCCTTCTTTGAGACGTATGTTATGTTATGCACCTATATTATTTAATGAGATTTATATAAATCACATTTGACATGTAATATCATGAATTTATATATCCTCATTATAATTTAAGTTTCATTTTATGTAATACCTTCATGGGGATTATGATTCAAAGTTACCAAAGTGGTAATGATTTTATGTTACAATCTCATCGTTTATCAGGGTTGTTTATGATTTTGTTTATGATGATAAAATATTATGATCCATCCATAAATAAACTCATAAATTTTTATCTAATCCGAGTATTAATGTTATTTTCAAGTAATAATACAATTTTTTCCATTCTTTGGTACTTAAAATAATTGATGAAATATTTTTATGAAAATAAAACTTTATTTCTTCTTTGGTCAAAAATACGTTTTCTTCCAAAAGTTATTATATATTTTTTTTAAAATGTTATATTATTATAATATTAATTTTAAAGGAATTTCTTTCCCATTATTTACTTTTTTAAAAAATATTTTAAAATAAATCTTCATTCATTTTCCCAAACATGCTCGTTTGGATTTTACCAAAAATATGAAATGAATCATGGTTTTAACTTGAATGGAATTAAAGAAAATTTATATCATTATGAAAAATATTTTATTTTAATATTCACTTATATGTTTTTAATTTTATTTCAAATAAAATATTTTCAAATTTTTTTTTATGTTTTAAAAAGTTATTTTTAAATAGAAAAGGATATTTTCCTCCAGAAATGTTTTAAATGATCGATCAAAATAATTCTCCATTTAATATGAAATACCTTAATATAATTTATGATTTGATGGGGATATAAACCAATGATACCATTATTTTTTTTAATGGTTGATAATGACACGTTCTTTATGAAACCCATTTATATTCTACGAGTTATACCTTGGTAAGATTCTTATGAAACCTGGTTATTTCTCCATGAGTTATGTAATGATGTAATGATTAAATGATTATGAAAAAATGTATCCTTTCCACTATTTTTGATATGATGAGATTTTTTTGAATCCCATTTAATTTCATGGTTTATGATATGATGAATGTTATATGATCTTGTGGCACACATATTTATGATTTTCATAATGTGTTGTGTGGGACCTATATCTCCCTCCAATGAATTGGTTAAATATTTATATCTCATGATATATAAAGGACTATAATGAGGTGTAAAAACGATTCAGTTAGATAATTTTTCAACTATGATGTCCTTGGGAGTGAACCTTGACTACTATTATGGTTTGGGGAGTGAACCCATTACACTTTGATATCCTTGGAAGTAAGCCTTGACTACTACAAAAATGAATTTACATGATTTTGCGTATTCCAAAAATACATGTCTTATTCCAATGTTATGTTCTCATGGATAATTTTATTTTATTACCTTATGATTCATATTTTATTAACTAACATTATTTATTCCATGACTCAATATTATGATATTTGACATGAAGGGTATGGTTTTCAAAATCTATTATCATGTTCTCGTACCTATATGTTCATGTTATTCTTACGTATCTCCATTATTTTCCCTTACTAAGCATATGAGATCACCCTTTATTATGATTACTTTTCCTAAGTTATAAATAAATTTAATAAGTATGATATATCAAAGAATGTTGCAGGTTATAAAGATAATTATGTGGGATGATGTAGTTTACCTATGGAAAAGTTGTTTGTGTTTCCGAGTTTCTAAATACAATAGACTACTATGGTCCTTAGGAATGTTTTTATTTAATGTGATGAAAATTCATGAAAAATGATGTAATATCTATGTATGATAAACCTAGGTTGATAAAGTTGGCATTATAGGAAATTTATAGTCAATATTTGGAAACTAGGATGATAAAATTTAGTGATATCCCTAGGGATATTTCTTAGGTTATTTTTAGGGATGTATCTAAGGATAAGTATAAGTATAATTCAAAGTATAGGAAAATGTACTATAATTTTGGTAAAAGATAGATAAATTAATTTTGAAAAATCAAATCCATTTCTGGATACTACAAGTGGATGTGGTACTAGAACATAAGAACCAAGGGTTAATAAATCTGAAAAGGGTGTATTGAGCTAGACTCGATCTTCATCTGTTGAATAATAACAGACCTTGATGTACATGTGGTTTTACACTCTTAGGGGGATATTCATTATAAATTTAAAAATCTCTTTATGAACCATAATAAAGTATTTAAATAGATGATGACTCTGAATGACCTAGCATAAAAATAATGTGTCATAGATTAAAATAATGTGTCATGATTTATAAATCCTATATGTAATTTTCATGATTATTTGATTTTCTAATATATTTAGTGTTTCTCACACTATTATTTTTAGTTCTAGTCAATCATGGGAACCTAAATGAACTAGGTTAACATTAGTTACGATGGATAATTTTCTAATGATAATCCATATGGGATGATGACTCAAGTAAATGATATAGTGGTTATTACAAATTAGTTATCACATAATATGTTTAACAATGTGCACCATAAACAACTCTGATACTCAAAAAATATGATAATGGTAGTGTTTGGTGAGAGTATGGGTGGTGGAGACCATTGAGTAAAGAAGATTTAGTTTTCTATATGCCTTGACCGTGGGAAGAAGCACCCAAGTGGATGTATTATAGGAACAATAATATGTTTTGAATATGAAAAAAGGATATAAAGAAAGTAATTATAGAGGAAAAAAAATGAAAAGTTCTATTAACTAAATGTTTGATAGTAATGATATCCCTAAGATATCATTGATGGTTGAGTGTTTCAAATACAGAAAGTATAGGTATTATGAAAATATATTTCATATGGGGAACAAACCAAAAGATAATCAGCAATGTGGTGTGAGTAATGGTTATACTTCTATTGAGGAGGAGGCTATAAATGAAATATTAAAGGAATGGGTTGTTCTAATATTATTATTTATGTTAAATGTGAGAATCATGACTAAATTGAAGATGATTAATTTTAATACTTGATTCATATTTCATATTATAGAAAAAAGGCATTAAAGAATAAAAATGATGAATCCTAGTTAATGGTTTGAAAATAAAGTGGGAAGATTGAATTTTTTTATGTATTATAATTCAAGAATTATGTTATATAAATTATGAAATATATAAGGATTGTTCATTATAAGTTATTACTTAAAAATTTGTAAAAATATGTTGAATGGAATTGATCACCAAGAAAAGTGACATAATAATAAGGTAATATTTTATAGAAAACACGTGATTAAGGGAAATATATCTCTTAATATGTTCATGATGTCGAGACAATGATGTTTGTATTAAGAGATGATTGATATGGATATGGTAAATTGGATAGTATTTATGACCTTTGAACTAATTAATGATTTCTGTACAAAGTGGTTTAGACTATCATTGATGAATTTTACAACATTTTTGGATTTAAGGAATATATTCAATAATTAGTGTTTAATGTAAGGAATAAAGAAAAATGTATTTTTTCAATATGGTTTTATATTAATTAAGGTTATTAACATGTTTCACGAGAATACATAATAGAGGTATTCACATGATTGATATGTGAAATTCAAGATCCACTTTATGATATATGGTTGATTAATGTTACGTTGATTTTGAGAAATTTAGTAACCTTATTTATAAACTTTAAATTTTAGAAGGGTTGTAATGTTAGATATTTATGGAATGGTTTAATTTTAACATTGGATTAAGTTTTAGATATTAACATATTAATTCACCATATGAATATTTAACAATATTGGATAACCAGAGTTTCTTTTTTATACTAGATATAGAAGGGATGAATTCTCATTATTTTATGGATCTTATTTATTACTTAAAACTTAAAAAATTAATCTCTTCGAGTAAGATATGAAGTAGAAATTTATAAAGGGACAACCAAAGGATAAAATTTTACCTATAAAATGAAAAGATATCAATTAAGTATATTTTAATATTTTTTCAATATAGATGGAAAAAATTACCCAAAATCAGGAAGAGGATCTTGAAAAAAAAGTATTGTCCTTATCTCATCATTTTTTATGATATAAATGGCCTTTTTAATGACTCCTTGGTTTATGTTTTTATGTTCATTAAACTTCTTTGGATCACCCACTTTCTTGTGATCAATGATCTCTATCACTCGCTATAATTATTTATGCTTTTCTTTCATTTACAAATCATCACTTTCTACCTCTATTCTCATATGTAGAATCCTAGTTATGAGTTATTTTCGGTATACTTTATGTTTCTAACCTTCCATTTTTAAGGGAAGTTTTATTATTCATTTTTATGTTGTGGGTTTTTATAAAGGAATTTTTAAATGTTAAAAATCTAATGACCGAGGTGAATTTAGAGGGACACATTCGTTTTAAGGGAATAGATTGTTACATCCTTATATATTATGAAATATATTTTTTCAAATTATTTTAAAATTTTAGATGTATTTCATTATACAAAACACCATGTTTATCTTGAATTACATGAAACAATGATAGCATGCATGAAATGCGACACATAGCTACAGTGAACCCTGAAACAATATTATTTTTAATATGACCATTATAACATATCCGTTAAATTGGTGGGGATGAATAGTATAAACTAATTTATGAAATAAAAAAAATCATAATTTCCAACTTAGTGTAAATTTATCTATAAATTCTCATTAAATAATCAATTAATTTTTCGTAAAGTAATTATATTCTTCAAAGATATGTTTTCTTTAAAAAATGTGTTTATTTTTTATAAGAAAATATTATAAGTAATTAATAGATATTGTAGAAAATTATTTAATAATATGAAATTATTTTTTGGAATTATCATATCAAAATAAACTGATGTTGAAATTTTAGGATTTTTCAGAAATGTTTTATTTTTCAGTGAATAGTGATTTTTTTTGTTTTTTTAAAACTACAATTTATTTTCAATAAATTATGTAATTAAAATTCTAAATTATCTTTAATGTATTATTATTATTATTTAGTTATATTTAATACACTTAATTAATTTTTAATCTACAGTATATTTTATTTTAGTATAAGTTTATTTTTTAGGTTTAAAAAAGGGTTTTTTGGAATATTATTTTAAAGTGCATAATGTTTATCCATTATAATTAATTAAAATAACACCTAATGGGGAATTTTTTAAATAAATATTATATATTATATATCACTAAATTTTAATTTATATTCATATAATTATTATTATTAAACATAGATTTAATATAAAATCATCATGTGCTTGAAAAATACACTTCTTAAAACCCCTCCTTTTCATCGTGGTATGAGTTATGTTTTAAATTTAATTTATGAAAATTTCAGAATTTTTCTTTGAAGAAATAAAATTCATTTCCTAAATCATAGTTTCAAAATTATATTAGGGTTAATTTATGATAATTTTCTGAAAAGTTTAATTTTTTTGAGGATTAGTGAAAAATATGGGACTTTAATTGAAAACTGCCTTTTTATTTAAATTAATTATAAATTTAAATTATATTTCAGATTAGTTTTAAAGTAAAATTAGTTTATTTATATATATATTATTCCAATTTAGTTTTTTTGGAGTTAATTTCATATTGAAATTGGGTATAAAACCTTCGTAAACTTTTGAGCTTTTTCTACTCCAAAACCTTCTTTATCGTCGCATATATGAGATTAATTTTTTATTTAAGATTTCTAATTATGTGAATTGAATTTCAAAAATAGATTAAATATTTTTAATCATAATAATTTATATTATCTAATAAGTTAAACTTAATTTTAGGCCAAATAAATCGTGAAAATAGTAAAAATTAATTATCGCGATTAATGTTAAAATGGTTTTATTGGGGAGTTAAAGTAATACAGATTAGGGTAAAAATAATTGAAAACTTGTAAAAAACCATTATATTGAAATATTTAGACTTTATATCTTGAATTATCTATAATTATTCATTTTTGGAGCCTTGTAATGTGAGAAAACATTGTTGAAATTCATTATTTTAGAAAATTACAAGTGTGTCACTCACCTCACTTTTACAAGGCCACCGCCTCTCCTCTCTTATTCACACCTTCAAATGCTTTTGGTTCGACAAATAAATAAGCAAATAACTTCCCTAATTTCTTCCTCTTATTATATAATAATTATTTTGGATATAAATAAAACCTAGGAATGCTTTTTGTACAAGCCTAAGTAGGATACCCGAAGATGAGGTAACATTCACCAATGAGAGTCTTTGTTTTATTTCTTCCTATGATTCCTTCAATTATTGTTATACCATAATGAGATAATAAAATCAGTATCTTACATATAATTATATGTTTTTATTTCAAGATAATGACATAAAAAAATCTCCACTTTCATAAAATCGGTTATGAAATCATCATTCAGGTGTATGATGGACTACTACCTTACGAACCAATATCATTCATGGGAATACGATAATGTTATTCGTGTGTATGGAAGACTACCAGCTCAAAAAGAAATGTGATTCATTCAAAATTTACTTTGAATGTAATAAGGATTATTTTAATGAAAATATATGTTATATATGACATAAAAATGGTTATATAATGATAATATATCATTTAATTTTCTTTATTTCAGTCTAAAATGAAAATAGAAACATCTTTTATGCATACGTACAATGCACCGTCTACATGAAAGGTGCATTTAATTTTCTATCACTAAATTTTGTTAATTACTACAAATACATATATACTAAAAATATTATATATATATATATCATGGTTAAAAATATGGGTATTTTTAAATCATGATAATAATAATATGTCCCAAAAAAAAAAATCAAAATATATATAAAATTCAATTTGTTTATTACTCAAAACGTAACTTTTACATGGAATTGTTAATAAACAGGTAGTAAAAGGTAATAATAGAATCATATATGGTATGATATATATAAATATGGTTATTTAATATATCTATAATAATGTTATATTTATTATACAGGAGGGTTGGACATGTATGATGGAATTCAAAACTTATATTAAGGGGTTTTAGTCTCAATTTTTAACTTCTGTGATACACATTCCATATTCACCACCTATTTATTTTATGTAATGTATATACTACCCATGAATGTAGTTTATTACCCTTATCCTAAAAATTATTGGTATTTACAAACCCATTTTAGTATCTATCGTTCACGGGGTTTACGTTTCCAAATTTACCAAAGTGGTAAGATATTTTTTCATCAATTTTCCTTCTTTGAGACGTACGTTATGTTAGGCAGCTATATTATTTCACGATGTGTATATACATACTATTTTACATGTAATATCTTGAATTTATTTATCTTAATGGTATTTTATATTCATTTTATGTTATTACTTCATGGAGATTACGATTCAATGTAACTAAATTAGTAATGATTTTATGTTACAACCTTATCATTTATCAAGATTATTTATGATTATATTTCTGATGATAAAATATTATCTTCCATATCTATAAAAATAATGAATTTTATCCTCTTTTTTTATTCATTTTTTTAATCTAACAGTACAATTTTTTTTTTATTCTTTGGTACTTGAAATATTTGATAAAGTGTTTTTAATAAAATTCAACTTTATTTTTCTCTTCAGTTGGAAATCGGTTTTCTTCAAAAACCATGTTTTATAAAAAAAATCAAACTAAAAGTTTTATTATTATCATATGACTATTAAAATAAATTTTTACCCATGATTTTATTTTTTTTAAATTTTTTTAAAGGATTATTCTTATCCTTTTCCAAACAATTCCTATTTGGATATTATGAAAAATGTGAAAGGAATATTTATTTTAACGTATATGACATGAGAGAAATTTTCCATCATCCTGAATATTATTTTATTTTAATATTAATTTAAAAATTTTCAAAGTTTATTTTCAAATAAAAATTTTGTCAAAATGATTTAGGTTTTAAAATTTTGTTCAAATCAGAAATGATATTTTCCTCAAGAAATGTTTTAAATGATCAATCAAAATAATTATCCATCTATGATGACATCGATTGATGTAATTTATAATTTTCTAGGGATATGAACCAAGGACACCATTATTATTATTTATTTTAATTTTTTAATGATAATAATATAGTTATGAAATACATTTCTCTTTCATGGGTTATACCATGATAATATTATTATTAAACCCAATTATATCTCCATTGGTTATAAAATGATGAAATAATGAAATTATTATGAAACCTTTATTTTTTCCATTGGTTATGATAGGATGTGATGTTTTTTAAGACCATTTAATTTCATTGGTTATGATATTATGAATGTTTTATGATCTTATGACACACATATGTAAGTTTTTATTATGTGATGGGTGGGACCTATGTCTCCCTCTAATGCATTGGGTAAAGATTTATATCTCATGAGACAGAAAAGACTAGAACTGGGAGTGAACATTGTTTATTATGATACTTTTTCCAATATTATGGTCTTGGGAGTGAACCTTGACTACTATGATGGTTTGGGGAGTGAAACCATACCACTATAATTTCCTTGACAGTGATCCTTGACTACTATGGAAATGATTTTCTATACTTATGTGTGTGCCAAAAATATATGCCTTATGCCATAGTTATGTTCTCAGGGATCATGTTATTTGATTCACTTATGATTCATATGTTATGTACTACCAATGTTTTTTCCATAACTCAAGATTATTATCTTTGATATGAAGGATATTATTTTCAAATATTATTCTCATGTTCTCAAACCCATATGGACCAGTTGTCTGTGTTTCAAAGTTTCCAAAGTCACTAAACAATTATGGTCATCATGCATGGGTTTGTGTAAAGTAAATAATATTCATAAAAAATATATAATATCTATGTATGATATGCCTAGGTTTCTATATTATCCGTTTTTCAAAACGTTATAGATAACAAAACAAGGAGAATGAAATTTTTGAATTTTCTTTATATAAAATGATGTAAAGGTCAAAATCAATGAAATAGAGAACCAAGTTGACATATTTTTTAAAATTTGATATAAATGGATGAAATAAATTCAAACAATATGATAAAAGAAAGTGTTAGGACCATTTTTTAGTCCTTATCATATTATTTTTAACCTTAATTACTTGATTTACCCTTACCACGATGACAATTATTTACAATGGTAACTATTCATAACAAAATAAATATTAAAGAGTTATATTGATAAAATTTGGACTTCATGATTCCAAATATGGAATCCAATTTTCAAGATTCAATTTTTATAATTTGTAGAAATTAATTTAAGATTAATATGACAAATAAAATGGAAAATATCTTTTCATAAAATGCCTTTTTAAGTATGAAAATGTTTTATACCAAATTAAAGTATAAAAATAATTACAAGGACTAAAATTGGATTATTTTTGATCAAGATAAAGTAATTAAATTTTTAAAATAAACCAAAATATAATTATGATTTGAAAAAACTTTAAATTAAAATAAAATTTTCAATAAAAATTAGTATTTATCAGTATTTTTTTTAAAATAAAAGTTTTTAGAAAAATATCAAAAGTTAGATATAAGATAATTTGGTATGCTGATATCGAAAATGGTATCATTTTTATCAAATAAAACATTTAATTTTTTTTGAAATTAATTATAAACTTTTATCACAAAATGAAATTAAAATCATTTTTGAATAAAACACATTTTTAAAGAATAAAATGGTTTTACTAAAAATTGTGTTATTATTTCCTAAGAATTAGTCAATATATTTGTATTGATTAGGAAATTTATATAAATTTAATAATGTGTTTAATCCTATTAGTACCCACCAATTTAATCGCTAGGTTATATCATTCATATTTTAACAATAAAATTTTATTATTCATTTGGGCTCGATGTTTCATGTCGTATATGATATCGAATATAGTTTTGTTTTTAAAATATCAGGCAGTTACATTATCCCACTTTAATAAATTAAATAATTGTAATTTTAACTTGATCTTGCTAATCAAGGGTTTGAAATCTAAAAATGTCTTTTTTGATATCCCACATCATAGAAATGGTTAATAAAACTTCCTCTTGAAAGGAGGGAAAAACAAATATAAAGGTCATCATCTAGCTAGGCTAAAAAATAGGAGAAAATTATTATGAATTGAAAATATTAGAATGGATAAAAAGTAATATCCAATTAATTATATAGATTAATAAAGATAATTAATAACAAGAAAGTAAATGATAATGATAATGTTAATGACCACAAATACATAAACCAAATAGGTATGGAAGGCCATCGACTCATCGAAAATGTAGGTAATAGTGTAAATTTTTTGTTTCAAGATACCTTTCCTGGATTGAAGGAATATATTTACCATATATACTCTTATCATAAATAAATATACTTACATGAAAAGTATAATTTCATCCTTCCATAAATTTCCACCACTATATAATCTCTTACTCCAAATGATGAACATTCAAGATGATTTCTATATTCTTGAAACACTATAATCAACTTCTCATAGATCACATAATCCAAAAAAGGATAAAAATATATTTCTCTTATCCTTAAAAATTAACCAAAACCAAAATGTTTAGCATAATATATTTCTAAAAATTAATAAACAATTATTTGAATAAATAAAAAATTAATAAAAAAATCCTCAATAACAACACCCAAATTTCAAATTAGGTTATTAGATAAATAACTAACCTTGAAATTATTAAAAATAATCCAGATTAAGATTGAAACTCAAATATTTAAATGATTTTATAACATATTCTTTTAAGATAAACTTAAAATTTATCTCTAAATAATATCAATATCTCTGAATGACTCATACCAAATATATATATATTCCCTAATCATATAATCTCAAAGATATGAAAATCATTTCTACAAATAACCTAAATCATAAACAATCCATACCTAAATCATATATGATTCAAAAAGATAATTTGGCCTTTATTCCAAAAATAAAATCCCATTATTTTCTATTTAACTTAACCATATAAGTATTCAAAAAATAGTGAACGTCTTTCAAAATATCACTGGTCACCTTAAAATCTCATCCCTTAAAACCTTAAAAAGTGTGTTTATGTCTTTGTACTTATGATAATTCTTAAACTTATAAACCCTTTACTATATCCATAACTCCTATTTTAACCTCACATAAAGACATATACTCTTAAAAAACTAACAAAATCCTTATCAATAATAGAATTTTTAATATATTCAATAAATCCATAAATAAAATAAACTTCATAAAAGATGACCTAAATTACCTTTTCATCAATTCGCTAACCAATTTCAAGGTTCCCAATACTGTACCATTTATTTAATCAATTTAATTCATTTATTTATCCCAAAAAAACATTATTAACTCACCAATAGGCATATATTAAGGGTTTTATTTCCCTTAATCATGTGTTTTCCAAAAAATCAGCTTAATACTAAATCAATTTTCATGGTTATCAGTACCATTTAATCTATGTTCACAAATACTTAAAGTATAAATATTGTTGAACAACCCCTAGATGTTTCACAATTCTTATAACTAAAATAACATGTATAAAGATACTTATATAACATAATTCTAAAATTCCAATACATAAATACTTTAATATTTCCACTTCAGTGAATTATATAATTAAGTTCCTTCATTGGTCTATGATGTAACCTTTAAAATAATGAATTGACTTAGATAATTCACATTTTCCTCACATTTAAGACAATAAACTATAAATGGACATCTAGGATGGAATTTTTCTCTCTCTATTGGAATCCTCATTTTTCCTTAGAAATAAGTTTCTCTTTTTCCTTCTCTTCTACAGATAAAAATTTTTACTGTTCCTTTGAGAAATTCTCATGGGTGTCTATTTCCACATTTATGACATGAAAGAAATTGATCTATATTTACTCCATGGTCTCCACCACCTAATATCTTTCAATACACCATACTTCTCTTATTTTGTGATTTTGGGAGTTGGTTAAGGTACAAGATGTTAATCATATATCATGATAACCAATTAGAAATAATCTCAATATCTTCATTTTAGTCATTATCCCATTTGGTTTCTCAAAATCTCCAAATTTTCCATCACATTCAACATTAACATCATTCCTCTTGGTTCCATCCATTGACTAAAACAAAACATCATGGTGGTAGAAAAAATAATCATAATTAAGAAAAATCATTTATAGGATGTCTAAATCATGATTTTTTTTTCAATCTATGACACATTAGGTTTAACATATGTTATACATGATCAACTTATATTCAAATTCTTCTTTATAGTTTATAAATAAAATGTAAATTAACCCAAAAATATCCCCAAGGAGTGTCAAACTAGCTGTGTAATATGGTCACACTCACTGTGAACTATAATTATGGCCAAGATAAACTTGACCAACTCTTTTCTAGATTATTACCAATAGATGTATCTATTCTAAAACCACATCCACTTTTTGTATCAAAAAATTATGTATTTCAAGGAAAATCACATAATATATATTTTACCAAAACTTTAGTATATTATCCTATACTTAAGATTATCCCCAAGGTTTTCACCAATGGTGTCTAATCCCAATATCCAAAGTTATCTAAAAATTCCCTATAATACTAGATGTAAGGAACTAACCTTTAACATTACATGATATTGAGTTTTAAGTCAAAAATTAATTTTCCTACTTTTGAGTATCTTTATAGTTTATAGTTTTATATAATTAGGCTATCACCCTCATATAAAAGAATATTACATCACAAAATGGACACTTCCACTTAGTATCCTTTTTTCCTATAGAAAAAATTTATGATATAACAAGTCTTATTTTTCTTAAATATCTTCACATATTTCATCTTGACCTCATGCTTGTCCCTAGTCATCCTTAAATGCCAATGATTTTTTAAATGTGGGATGAGTAAAAAAATATTAATAAGGGAATAAACATAAAAATAAAGCATAACATTTGAGTTAAAGGTATTACATGATTTCATAAAAGATAATTCTCATGAGTAATCACAAGGAAGTATAAAAAAATGAACATGGTACCACAAGAACAAGGAAATATTGAGAATATGTTAGCAATAAAAAATATGAAATAAATATAATTAAAGGAAAAATGATAAGATAACATCACTTGGTAGACCGAGTCCCATCATAGATTAATTTTACTCCTTAATCCCATACATATCATCTCATGAGAAAAAAATATCACACAATGCATTGGATCACTATTTGGGAACACCCACCATGACATATACATTCTTATGCGTGCCAAAAAAAGAAATCATGCATAACACCTAAACATAACAATTGCCTTTGGAATGAAATGGGTTGTATAATATTTTCTCATGTAATAGTAAAAAGATATTTCTCAAATAAGTAATTTTAGAAATGAACAAAAGGAATGTATTACCCATCAAAGAAATGGAGAATAATATAAGTATATATGTGATAGAAATATATATATATATATATATATAATTTAAAAGTATTACATAACATTAAATAAAGATATAAAGTGATTTAGAGAGAGAATTGTCATAACCTAAAGAAAAAGTGTGGTTCAGAGAGATCCCTTGCATCTATAATCAAAACATTTCCAAATATCAAAATATTCATTTCATTTAAAAGAATTTTTGAAAATAATTATAACAAATAAATATAGTTTTTTAATTTTAAGAAAATAAGGAATATTATAAAGGAATACAAATATCAAATAATATATGTGGCAGTAGGAAAATATATTGTTTCCATAAACATTAAAATAAAACATCACTTCTATATTTTGTAAAGAAAGTAAAAATGTGCCAAAAAGATATAACTTTTAGAAAATAATTTAAATAGAAATAAAATTTACTTTATGGTTATTTTATTCCATTATAAATACATCCAAAAAAATTTAGAATATGTATTTGAAATAAAAAGATTTATAAAATAAATGTTTAAAACATTTAAAACTCGGTTTTAAAAGTAAATTTCACCTTACAATAAACCTTAAAAATATTATTTTTTAAAAACATTTTAATTAAATTAAAATATGGAAAATATTAAATTTATAATTAGTTGAATTGAAAATTATAATTTTCTTTTAACATTTTAACGAACATGGATATAGAGGAAAAAGAGTTGGGAGAGAAAATTTAAAAAGAGGTTTTTTAAAATAATATCCCTTACCTGGATCCTGAATCATAACGTGTCTTCCTTATCTTCCTAAGAAATAAAATTAGGTTAAAATTTTAATTTATTAATAAAATTTTTCAATTATATAATTCTTTTTATTTTATTTATTATCCTTTAATATTCAATTTCTTAATCCTTTAGGTTTATGTTGGATGTTTTGAAGATATTCATCTCATGTGTCCAATATCACATTGGTAAGTTTAATAAGGAAATAAAGGAAATTATTTACTCAGATATATAATAATAATAATGAAAAAAATATAATAATAATAATGAAAAAATATAATTTTTATAAATAAATTATAATTATAAAACCAACCATGAAATAAGTTTATGAAAAATAAACCACCCTATAATCATTGAGATGGCAGCTCGTATGTACCCATGAGTAAATCTTCCATTTTTCAACAGTCATGATTGAAATCATGTCATTATCATGTCATTTTTTCAAAATTATAATTTTGTTATAAGTACCATATAATTTTTAAATTCACTTATATATATACTATCAATGCGATGATACGATGTAAAATGAATCACATGACTTTTTGGAGGTGACAGTTCACACGTGCACACAAACAAAGCTATCATTTTTCAATAAATATAATGGTATGAAAATATAGGATATATTAATTTTAAAAAATTATTAATATTTAACTAATATAATAAATTTACATAAAATATATCAACATAAAAAAATGTGAGAGTTCGTGATGGAAAATGAATTACATCAGTTCGGAAGGAGGTAACTCGCTATACACATGAATGATGTTTTTGTTTCCCTTTTTATTAAAGGGGAGATAAATATAAGTTATGAAATTAAAATAATAATATATATAAGTATATATAATATTATGAGATTATTATATCATTATGGTCGAATAATATTTAAAGGTGGTGGAATAATTAATAGATCTAAGTCATTTGGTTAAAGACAATACAACTTCTTCTGAAAATTTTCTTTACTTTACACATTAAACCCTATAAGGTTGGTATTATGCATAAAAAAATACCAATATAAAATGTGAATGGATTTTAGTAACTTATTTGGTTATGTATCATTTTAAATAAAATTCATTTTATGTGTGATGAAAATAGGAGAGGTGGTTTCCTTTTATAAGATAGGGGACACTCTTGAAATTTCTTAAATTATTAAATTAATATAAATTATTTTTCATGGAAATTGGATCCAAAATAATATATTTTTAATATATGATGAATATATATTTAAATAATCTCATAAAATAATTTTTTTATTAGATTAGATTATTTTTTAACCTTATTCTTTAAACCCTCATCCCAAGGTTTATTACTCTTTAATGGTTAAGATAGTAACTATAAACAAAAAACTGGACCATAAATAGAACATGGTTGATATTTTCAACCATATACCAATTATTTGGAAGGATATAATATTTTAAAAAATTCTAAATCATTTAAGGAATTATTATTTATTTTAAAATATCATTAATGTCAAATTTAGAACTATTTATTTAATTTGAATTTGAAAACAAAATGATATGAATAAAATAAAAATTTAATCCTTTAAAGAATCCATAATATGTTATATTTATCTAAAACATTCATGAAATATAATAATTCATTCAAATTATATTCCTTTTATTATTTTTTGAATCATTTATTTTATTTTTCTATTAATTAAATAAATACAGTGTGGGCATTGTGCAAGAAGTTAAGGTAATTATTTCATCAATAAAAATTAGAAAAAAATTAACATGATATAAAAATAATTTTTATTTCCCAAAAGCCTTTTATAACTAATCATATCATCTATTTACCCCTATGTCAAATGTTTAGAGATAATAAAACAAAGAGAGAAACATTTTATACCTATCTTTACATAAAATAATATAAAGGTAAAAATAAAAAGAATATGGTACCAAGTTTACTTATTTTTGAATCATGGGTGGAAATGGAAAAAATAAACTCACCTAATAGAATACATATAAGTGTTGTGGTCATTTTTAGTCTTTTCATATTTTTTTTAACTTCAATTACCTTATTTACCCTTACCACAGTGACAATTATTTACTATGGTTACTATTTATAATGAAAAAAAAATAAAATGGACCTGTTTAATAAATTGTAACCTTATAATTAAAAATATTAAATCAGTTTTTCAATGTTAAATTTTTATATGTTTCATAAATTAATTTAAAATTAATACAGAGAAGGCAGCGAAAAATAATTTTTTAGAAAAATACCCTTCTAAATATAAAAAGTTTTTTATACCAAATTCAGGTATAAAATTCTTTAAAAGGACTATAATTGATTTTTTAGTAAAAATATACTAATTAAATTTTAAACTAATCAAAAATATAATTTTTCTTTGTAAATAGTTTAAAAGAAAATAAAGTTTTCAATAAAAATCATTATTTTCACTATTCATTTAAATATTGAACTTTTCATAAAAATATTAAAATTTCAACATCATATAATTTTTATATTAAGATTTAAAAAATGATATAATTTTTTAAAAATATATTTTCTAAACGTTTTAGAATTTAATTATAATATTTTCTCATGAAAATCAATGAAAACCATTTTTGAAGAAAACATATTTTTAAATAATAAAATGACTTTAATAAAAATTGATTTATTGTTGCATAATAATTAATCAATAAATTTTTATTTATTAGGAGATTTATATATATTTCATAATATTTTTAATCATATTCATACCTACCAATTTAATGGATAAGTTATAATAGTCATATTTAAATAATAATATTTCATGGTTCATTTAGGCTTGGTGTTGTTGGTCGTATATTCTATTGAACATAGTTTTGTTTTTAAAATATTGGTATGTTACATTCAACCTATTAAATTATAGATAGTGATAAATATTCACTTAACATGCACCCAAAGACTACATGAGTCTTTCTAATTATGAGAAGCATGAGTAACACACAAAATTTCATCAATTAGTCACTTGATTTTACTCGAGGACCACATAGTGATTGAAATACACTCTTACCAAAACAAAAACTATTCCCACAGATTAAATGAATGAAATATCAACCCCCATGATATCATTTTGAATATACTCATTCCCTTTAATGGTTTAGTAAATCATCTCTCCCCCATTCATTGAAAATCTCTCCCCCTTTTTCAATGAACCCAATGGTCACTGCTTTGTGGGTCATAAGAGGAAGGTCAATTTATAACAAATAAGGGAACCCAAGAACTTTATTGGGAAGTAGGAGTTCCACAAACATTCTATTTACATGTGATGGGTTGACTATAATTTTATAGTCGTCAGATACTTATCAAAATTATCCTTTTTTAGTCTTTTATCCTGATATTCATGGCTTGAAGTTGAGTAGGAACATAATTCAATTTCACTAATTTAATCTCAACTTTATACTTTATAAAGTGATACTTGATTTCAATGTGATTTTTTCCTTGAGTGATGGAAAATATTCTTTCTAGTATTGAAATCACTTTAAAGGTCACATTTTATTTTGAGTGGAGACTTTACATCAACTCCCAAATCCTCATGTTGTTGCTTTTTTTTTAAGGTTGGTATCGAAGCCAAATTTTATTATTAAATAAAAGACCGAGTTTTGTCTGGGTAGAGAGACACCCATTACATATCACGAAGGCCCAAGGAAAAGTGGCAGGAATATAAGTCTTGAAATCCCATTTTTTGGCCCAAAGGGCCCTTTAGTGAATAGTACTACTACAGTACTCAGGCCGCTACAATACTATTGTCGATACAGTCCTTACTAAAGTATCGATGCTGCTATAGTACCTGAAGTTGTTTCTTCATTTATAACAGTTGCATGAAAACTGGAGTGGACATAATATATAAAGAATATGTAGTTATTTCTAAGATAACAAATAATCATTTCTTTAAGATATAATTCATTTCCTAATGTTGAGTTTCTATTTTCTACTAAACCAGTGTAATCTACTTTTTTATATTATCATAAATGCCATTCAAATATTACATTAAAAAAATAAAATATCTACCATGCCTTTGATATAATACAAAAATATATTTACTTATTTCAAGTAGATTTACTTGGTGTCAGGACCCGTCCCCCGAGGCCCGTGCAGTGACTACCCCAAGTCCGCCTTCCATAGGCCAGAGGATGGTGACAAGCACTGAAAGGCATATTCCCTAAAATGGGAAGGCGTTGCCTTTATAAACTATAAAATCACACAAACCAAGAACACATCCAGTTACAAGCACAGATTATACTATATAGTAAATAGGGTGTGTACAGAAACTAAAGGTGCCAGAATACAATTCTAACCAGAAAGTACAAGAAAAACTGGAAAGTGCAAGTAAAACTGAGTATGACTCCTGTAAAAACCCACCAAGGATCCTACTTGAAGGGTAGGTACATCTCTCAATGATCATCTCTACATATCACCTCATCAAAGGTCCACCTCTGAGTAGTCTCTTATCTAGGTACCCTTGTCCTCTGTCAGCTCCGTCCATCGTCTTCACCAGACACAATAAGGTTTGGGCATAGCCCGTGCAGGGGTGAATATAAAAATACTCATTAGAGTCCCCGAGACCCTCAAAGGTCTCTCAAATCCACAAAGAATAAACCACAAAACATAGAAACAATAATAAAACCTACTTAGGTATATGCTCATACATATACCTATGTTATCAGAATATACCCACCTCACACAGGAGGGAAGAATACCACATAGGTAATACCATGAAGATAAAGTACCACACAGGTAAACCATGAAGATATAAGACTCAAATAAAACCAGGTATACAACTCTAAGAAACATGTTTATGATGCTGACCCACACATGATTGCCATGAAAGCTGATAGCCAGCCATAGGATTCTCTAGGGATAATAACAAGTAACATTCCTAGTCACAACGTCAAACACCTTAGCTACTGGAGAACTCATCCTCTATGGCGTATAGTGTTCATGGTTAATCACACAGAGGAGCTTCATACTAACCTTGGACTGCTAAGGTACTCCTCCTGTCGAGTACTGTGGGTCTTCTGCGTCACATAGAGGCACTCCCCACTGTGGGTCTGCTTCGTCACATAGAGGGGATCCCCCTCATGGCCTGCTGAGGTAATCTTCCTATCGAGTATCATGGATATGCCAAATCACACAGAGGTTCTCCCCACCATGGGTCTACCGCGTCACACATTGGCACTCCCCACTAGGCCTGTCGAGTCACTCCGAGTCAAAACAGCCAGCAATCGTCAAGTGTCAGTTAGTCGCTGGGTTCTGTGTGTATCACACTTGGGATAACTTCTAAATAAGTCATAATTCATACCTCAACCACCCTTAAGTAGCATGAGTAAGTATCCCAAAGGTCCGTTGTGTCCTAAGGTACCCAACGCAACAGACGTCATGTCAATCGGACGCCTGATCTGTAAGTTATTAGCGTTTCTACTCCGATGGCCCAGTTGGATTTGGGGTCTGATCCAACCTGGCCATACTCCAACCTTATCCAAAACTCAATTTTAGTATACCAAAAGGACCATATCAATCCAATGATTCTGGTTCCATAGACAGTTCATCAATTGGACGTCCGGTTCTCAAGTTACGGCCAAAAGGGCGAAACTGGGTCTGGATGGGCCTGGGTCTGGCCTAAATGTCCTGGGCCTTGAAGGGCCTAGCCCATTAAGCCATGGTCTATCCCGACCCGCACTGGGCGCGGCCCACTGGCGCGGCCCGGTGGTGTTGCCCGGTGGCGTGGCCTGGTGGAGCGGCCCGGTGACGAGTCCTGATGGCGCGGCCCGGTGGTGTGGCCTGGTGGCGTGGCCCGGAGGCACGGTCCTCCTGAGCTGGAGTTGATGGGGGAGCATCCCCCTTCTATTCGTAATGGCAATGAGCAGTGCCTTTAGGCACTACCAAGTCACTGCAGGACCCGAGCAGGTCTCGCCGAACCGCAACGGCCGACCGGTCCTCCTCCCAGTGGCGCGGTCTCGCTCTGTTGCTCCACCGCGGATTGCATGACCGGCTGATCTTTGGCCTCCGTCGCGACCAAGCGGTCATGGCCTCCTGCTCCACTGGTGGCACAGACACGCGACCTGCTGGATGTCGGCCGCCACCCTGCCCCACCGCAGTTGACGGGCCACAGATTCCTTATCATCCGGTGGCCAGACAGGCGTCGCCCTTCCTTTCTCCTAGTCAGCCAGGTGCCGAGTGTCACCTTCTTCCGTGAGCCATTGGAGCTTCATTCTAAGAAAGAAAATTATTTCATTCGCATATTCACAATCCTCAAGTCAGGGGATCCGCATCCGTATGTCGCGCTCAACAAAACATTGTGTTTTGAGCATCATTAAATATTTGACATCGAATAACACATGATGAACATGCGAATAACAAAAGATAAAGGGAAAAAGGTATATGTGCGTGATTATGGCCTCGTTGGTTTGGTTATCATCATTGTGAATCCAAAAAAAGAAAAACCAATAAAATATATTTAATCACAATCAAATTAAAACCTATACCTCATTCTCCCATAAAAGATGTCATGAGGAAGAAGATGGAGTCTATGAGATGGTGACATTGGAATTTGTCTCTCTCACAAGATGTTTCTGATCTGAACTCAAGCTTCATTCTTGTTCTCCAATTCCATAGGATGCTATTCGTTGGAGAGTGTTCTTCATTGAAGAAGTTGATCCTCCAAAAGCTGTCCCCAAAATCCCCCCCCCCCTTTTCCAACACAAATTTCCCCATAGGAAATGAGGAGGAAACTTAATATGTTATGTTTATTAATTAAATAACTAAAGGTTGGATTATTAATTAAGTTGAAGTTGGTACAATAAATTGGGAGGAGTCCAAGGTTTAACTCCACATTAAATAGGGAGTTCAATGGGTCGGGTGGTCCCCACTACTAAATTTAAATGGGAGGTTTCAAAATTAAAATAAAAGTAGTTCTTTATTTTATTTTTATTATTTTAACACACCCATGAAATTCTAGGAAACTAAGTTTCACCCTCGATATACTGCGGTCGAGGTGAGGTCTCCATAAGAGAATATTGGCACTGCGAGTTCAATGGTGTCCTCATATTTTATTTCCGAGCACTGATTCAAAAGTTACAAAACGATGATCGCATATTTACTGAACATACCCAAAAAAGTTCCAAAATTCATTCTGGGTACACTGGGCCTTGAAATCACACGCCATCAATTTTTTTAGACTCACAATATTCCCATATAATAAAAAAAATTACATGGAAAATTCTGGGTCTTTTCATTCTCCCCACCTCAGGGCTTTGCATCCCCAAAAGCCATAACACAAACTATGGAAACAAGTGGGGGTACTGAGCATGAATCTGAGCCTCCCACTCCCATGTTTTCTTTTGTAGGTTCCCATGATACAAATGAATGCGCACTAGAGGTGTTAACTATCCATGAATGACCCACTCTTTTCATTCCTCAATCTCCACTGGAACCTCAGAAAACGTCTCCCCATCATCAATGTCCAGCTCACCCCAGTCAATGATGTGTGAACGATCATATATATATATCTCGTCAACTAGGATACATGGAAAACGTCATACACCCGGTGCAACTGTGGTGGAAGTGCTAAGAGGTAAGCAACCTCGCCAACTCAACTGAGGACCTGGAAGGGTTCAATAAACCTCGGAGATAACTTTCCCCCTGGACAAATCTTTACAAACCTTGTCGAGGTGAGACCTATAGAAAGACATAGTCGCCATCCTCAAACTCCAGAGGTCTTTGTCTCCTGTCAGCATAGGACTTATGCCTACTCTGTGTAGTCTTCATTCACTTCTAGATGATCTGCACCTTCTTCATAATAGCCCGTACCATATCTGTTTCCACGAGTGCTAACTCCCATAGGTCAGTCCAACACAGAGGTGATCTTCAAGGTCGTCCGTACAAAGTCTCAAATGGTGCCATACTGATAGTGGAGTGATATCTGTTGTTGTATAAAAACTCCACCAAAGGCAAGTGATCCTACCAGCTGTGGCCAAAATCAAGGATGCAAGCACGTAGCATGTCCTCAAGGGTCTAAATGGTTTGCTATGTCTGACCATCCTTTTGAGGATGGAAGGCGATGCTCAACTGAATCTGTGTCCTGAACGCCTCCAACAACCCCTTCCATAGCCAGGAAGTAAAATGTGCATCATTATTGGAGACAATAATAGATGGAACTCCATGAATCCATACAATCATCTGTATGTAGAGGTGTCCCAAGCTCTCTTCTGATCCGTGATCTCTCATAGGTAGGAAGTGGGACGACTTGGTGAGTAGGTCAATGATCACACAAATAGAATCCTGACCCCTGGACGTGCGTGTAAGTCCTGTCATGAAGTCCATGGAAATTCCATCCCACTTCCACTCTGGCACCTCAACTGGCTAAACTAATCCCACTTGAAACTGATGCTCTGCCTTAACTTGCTAACAAATGAGGTACTGTGAAACAAACTCTGCCACTGCTTTCGTCATTATCATCCACCAATGCTAACACCGAAGGTCCTGGTACATCTTCTCAACTTCTGGATGTACCTCTAGAGGGGATGTATAGAACTCCATCAACACTTTCTCCTATAGCACGATCAGTACCATAGTACACACTATGAAGTGGATGACATGCTCCCCACCTTCAGAAAATCCAACAGGTTCCTGACCTGGGATATCTGAGAAAGTCGAGCCTCACAGTCAGCGTCCCCAAGTTGCGCCTCCGTAACTCGCTGAAGGAGTGGGGGAGTGACTGTCAGAGACTGAAGATAAGATGATCCATCTTGATTCACATAGGATATATACAAAGTAGCTAGTTGTTTCTTCGATTCACAGAAAAACTGTATACCAGATCTCCTGCTGAGTGCATCTACTAGTACGTTCCCCTTCTTAGGAGTATAGACTATCTCGAAGTCATAGTTCTGGTGGAACTCAAGACAACACCACTATCTTAGGTTCAGGTCCTTCTGAGACAAGATATACCTAAGACTCGTGATCATAGTAGACTGTAAAACGTTCACCCATTAAGTAATGATGCCACATCTTCAAGGCAAAGACCAATACTGATAACTCTCGGTCATGTGCAACATAGTTATTCTCATGTTGTCTCAGATATCGAGAACCATATACAATCACTGCTCGCTCCTGCATCAGGACACATCCTAGCCTAGTTCCTAATGCGTCACAGTATACTACGTAGCCAACGCCCTCCTCCGATAGCCTCAAGATGGGGGCACTCGTCAGTCTTTGCCTCAGCTCCTGGAAACCCCGCGGGCATCTCTCAGACCACACGAAGGGTTTCCCATTCTTCATCAATGCTGATAAGTGTGCCTCCACTATGAAAAATTCATGCACAAACCTCCGGTAGTGACCGGCCAAACCCAGGAAACTCCGCACCTCCGTCATTCTCCTAGGTGGCTCCCAAGAAAGGAAAACCTCAATATTAATTGGATCCACCGAAACTTCAGCCTCCGATATAACGTGTTCTAGAAAGTGAACCTCTAGGATACATAAATGGCACTTTTAGAGCTTACCATAAATATGGTGCTCCCAGAGTGTGTCCAGAACTGTCTGTAAATAATAGGCATGCTCCTCCATTGTCACTGAGTATATAGGGATGTCATCAATTAAGAATACCAAAAAACAGTCAAGGTATGTCTATAAGATCTTGTTTATGAGTCCCATAAACACTTCCGGGGTAGTGGTCACACCGAATGGCATAACCAAGAACTCATAGTGGCTATACCTACATCTGAAGTCCATCTTCTGCACATCCTCATCTCATACCCTGAGTTGGTGATAGCCTGATATGAGGTCTATCTTTGAAAACCATCGTGATCCCTTCGACTGATCAAAGAGATCATCAATCCTCAGTAGTGGGTAATTTTTCTTCACAGTCACCTGGTTCAGGCGTTGATAATCCACACTGAGTCTCAAAATCCCATCTGTCTTCTTGGAAAACAAAATCGGGGCTACCCAAGGGGAAACACTGGGCCTAATAAACCCCTTGCTCTTCAAGTACTCTAGCTATACCCATAGCTGTCAAAGCTCTGTAGGAGCTATATGATATGCTGGAGTAGATATTGGTGTTGTCCTGGGGTACAAGTCAATGTAAAAGTACACCTATCTGCGAGGAGGTAGACTCGAAACATCATCAGGAAAAATATCAGTGTACTGGTCCACCACTATAGGATAGTTCAGACTCTCTACATCAACCGCTCTAAGGGTAAGGCTATCCAACTAATGTGTGATCGGCTGCACCCTCCTCTAGGTATGTCCATACTGTGTTTTAATCGTTCCCTTCTCGCCAGTGAAGGAAAACTAGGTCCCATCCATGCGGACACACCGTACTTTGCACATAATATTGTAAATCTGAGCATGGACTGTGGATAACCAGTCTATACCCAAGAAGACGTTTTAAGGCCTATATACCACTAATAGGAGATCTCAGCCGAATCTCTAGCCTCTATAGTAATCTCACACTGCCAGCACCAGCGTATAATCATCAAATCTACTCCCTTTGGAGTCTCTATCCATAAGGATTGAGCCAATGGCTCCATCAGAATCTCCAAGATCTGAACGAGGGTCATGGAAATAAAAGAGTGACTCGAACCTATGTCTATAAGTACTGCATATAGGGTGTAGTAGAAATAGATCATACCTCATATCATCTTCGGAGTTCCATGGTCACATGCCTAAGCTGCCTCGAGATGAGCTCATCCCTATCCACCTGCTCCCTCTGGTTGGAGTGGACCTCCTGGTGGTGGTGGTGGTAGAACCTCCAATCTCCGCCCACTGCCTGCTGCACGAACTGATCCTCTGACACATCCTCCTACTACCTATGGGCATCCTCTATTGAATCTTCGCGTCTTCCCAGGTGGTCCTTCAAGCATCTTCTGGTTGTCTGTATGGTGGGTCGAGCAGTTTCAAGCCTTGTGACCCTTCCCTCCGCATGAGTAACAATGCATGATCCTCACCTATCATACTCTGCCTCGAGAGCCCCGCACCACCGACCCTATATCCTTTAGTCATCCACTGGTAGGTATGATCCTCTTGAACCTCTACATCATATGTCTTCTTCCAGCTACCGATGACTCTGCTATGTGTCATCCGGTGGTTGGTCTCATTGCCAATGACTGCTCAGTAAAGAAAATCTTCAATAAAAGCTCTCACTCTAACACCCCTGCCTGTAGCAGGATGCTGAGAGAAACTATCGAAGCTCAAATCTCCCATCTAAGCCTCTGGTTGAAGGTACGGGCTCTAAAGGAAGGGTCCCGCACCATATCAGTGGAGTACCCAGAGAGGTCGGTGAACCTCATTGAATACTGAGCTATTGTCTTGCTACCATGCTACAAGTGGAGAAGATCTTGTATATGCACTAAGCGTAGAGTTGTTGGGATGAACTCTTCCCTAGAAGGATCTCAAAGTGCACCCAGATGAGTGTCACCTCATCGTGAACCTGAAGCATCAAGCTCCACCATCTGCCTGCTACTTTCTGAAGAAGGCTGGTGACAAGGATCACCATGAGATCAGATGGTGTCCCTACCAGTCAAAAAACTGTATCCACGTCCTCCATCCAATCCTCAGCTGCCTGTGGATCTGTCTCGCCCCGGAACCTCAGTGGCCTCTGGCACGGGAAATCGTGGAATGCGCTCAAGTGGCATGCAACCTCTGCTACTGAGGCTGGTGGCATCGACTTCCCAACAGGTAGTGGTGTTGCTATGACATCACCCGATGGTACAAATATTGTAAGGGGGCCCTTCACTGAAGCCTTATCGCTCGGTGGTCTATTATCACGTACTCTAACCAGAATTTGGGATGAAATTCTGCATGGAGGCATCCTGAAAAGAAACAAGTGTGCCACTATAATTAAGTTTATACCTGATGAGCTGACTCAAAGATATCACAAACTAAATTTTCAAAAACACATATGAAATCAGTGTTTTCCTGCACTCAGTCAGAAATCAGTGGTCAGGGTCCTAGTGTATGGATATGTTAGTCTCCGCACCCAAACTAGACTCTTTAAACTGATATCCACAATCTTAACACTTAACACTCTTTCCATATAGAAAATATCCGAGTCCTAGTTCTTAGGTAGAACCAAACTCCTCTGATACCAATTTGTCATGGCCTATCCCCTGGAGCCCGTACAATGACTACCCCATGCCCACCTTCCATAGTTCAGGGGTTGGTGACAAGCACCAAAAAGTATATTACCTAAAATAGTAAGGCATTGCCTTTATAAACTGTGAACTCATACAAACCTAGCACACAACCAGTTACAATCACGAAGTAAACTATGTACTAAATAGGGTTTGTACAAAATGTAAAGGGGCCAGAATAAAATCCCAACTGAAAAGTAAAAGAAAAACTAGAAAGTAAAAGTAAAACTCAGTACAACTCCTGTGAACACCTTCCAAGTATCCTAGATGAAGGGTAGTTACAGCTCTCCAACGATCGTCTATATAGATCACCTCATCAAAGGTCCACCTCTGAGCAGTCTTCAGTCCAGGTACCATCGTCCTCAGTTAGCACTATCCGTCATCTACACCATACACAACAAGGTGCGAGTGTAGTCCATGCAGGGGTGAGTATAACAATACTCAGTAGGGACTCTAAGAACCCTTAAGGTCTCTAAAATCCCCAAAGGATAAACCACAAAACATAGAAAAAACAGTCAACCCTACTTAGGTATATTCTCATACACATACCTAAGTTATCAGAATATACCCACCTAACACAGTAGGGAAGAATACCACACAGGTAATACCACAAAGATAAAGTACCACATAGGTACACCATGAATATATAAGACTTAGCTCAAACTAGGTATACAACTCTGAGAAACAGTTTTATGATGTTGATCCACACAAGATCACTATGAAAATTGATAGCCAACCACATGATTCTCTAGGGATAATAACAAGTAACATCCCTGGTCACAATGTCGAACACCTCAGCTGCTAGAGAAATCCTCCTCTATGGAGTATAATGGGCATGTCAAGTCAAATAAAGGTGCTTCCCATTAACCTTAGACTACTAAGGTACTCCTCCTGTCAAGTACCATGGCTCTGTCACGTCACATAGAGGCGCTCCCCATCGTGGGTCTACCGCGTCACACAGAGGCGCTCCCCCTCATGGCATACTGAGGTACTTATCCTATCAAGTACCATGGGTCTTCCACATCACACAAATGTGCTCCCCACCATAGGTATGCTGCGTCATAGAGAGGCACTCCCAACTAGGCCTGTCGAGTCACTCCGAGTCAAATGGTCAACAATCGTTAAGTTTCTTCCTGTCGCAGGGTTCCGTACATAGTGTGTTTGGGATAAATACTCACGAAGCCATCGGTCATACCTCAACTGCCCTGAAGTCCAATAAGGAAGTATCCCAAAGGGTTTTCACATCATAAGGGACCCAACACAACAAACAGTGTGTCAATCAGACACCCCGTCTGTAAGTTATTAGCGTTTTCACTTCGAGGGCCCAGTTGGATTCGAGATCCGATCTAACCCGACCATACTCCAACCTTATCCAAAACTCAAGTAAAATATACCAAACAGACTTTCTCAATACAAGGATTTCGGTGTCATAGATGGTTCGTCAAATGGTTTTCCGATTCTCTAGTTACGACCAAAAAGGCGAAATTGGGTTTGGATTGGCTGGGGTTCGGTCCGACCTAGTCAGACCGACCCGCCCCATCCCAGGTCCGGCCCGGTTGTCCTGGACCTTAATGGACCCGGCCCGGTGGCACGACCTGGTGGCGTGGCCCGACGGCGTGGTCCGCCCGTGCTGGTGCCAATGGGGGAGTGCCCCCCTTCCATTCAGAATGGAAAGAGGCAGTGCTTTTAGGCATTTCCAAGTCACCACGAGATCCGATAGTGTCCCGCTAAACCACAACGGTTGGTCAGTCCTCCTCCCAGTGGCACTGTCGTACGCCACTCTCCACCACGGACTTCATATCTAGATGCTCTTCAGCCTCCACCACAGCCAAATGGTCGCGACCTCTTACTCCACCGGCAGCGCGAACGTGAGCCTTCGCTCCACCACACAACCGGCCGGATGCCATCCGCCACCCTACCCTGCCACAGTGACAAGCCGCATCTTCCTCATCTTTTGGCAGCCAGACACGCACCACCCTTCCTTCCTCACGGCCAGCCAGGTGACAATCGATGAATTCTTCCAAGATCCATTGCATCTTCGTTCCAAGCCTGAAAATTATGTCAATTGTATATTCACAATCCTTGAGTAGAGGGCTCTATGTCCATATGTCACGCTCATCAAAACTTTGTGTTTATAGCGTCATTAAATATTTGACATTGAAGAACTCACGAAGAATGTGTGAAGAACAAAAGATAAAGGGGGAAAGGTGTATTTGCGGGATGATGGCCTCATTTGTTTGGACATCATCTTTGTGAGTCTAGAACAAGAAGAATATACAAATTAGATTTAATCATAATCAAATTAAAACCCCTACCTTGTTCTCCCATAAGAGATTTCGTGAGGAAGAAGACGAAGTCAATGAGATGGTGACGTTGACGTTCATCACTCCTACAAGATGTTTCTGATCCAGGCTCCATCTTCATTCTCTTTATCCAATTCCGGAGGATGCTCTTTGTTGGAGAGTATTCTTCATTGAAGAAGATGATCCTCCAAAATCTTTACCTAAAACTCCTCCCCTTTGCCAACACAAATTTCCCCACATGAAATGAGGAGGCAACTTAATATGTTATGTTTCTTAATTAGAAAATTTAAGGTTGGTTAATTAATTAAGTTGAAGTTGGGAAAATAAATTGGGAGGAGTATAAGGGTTAAATCCACATTAAAGATGGAGTTCAAGAGGTCAGGTGGTCCTCAATAATAAATTCAAATGTAAGGTTTCAAAAATAAAATAAAAGTTTTTATTTATTTTATTTTTATTCTTTTAACACTCCCACGGAATTCTGGGAAACTAACTTTCACCCTCGATCTACTAAAGATGAGGTGAAGGTCTCCTTAAGTGAATATCAGTGCTGCGAGTTTAATAGTGTCCTCAAATCTAAATTCCGAGTACCGGTTCAAAAGTTAAAAAATTCCGCTCACGCGTTTACTGAACGTACCTGAAAGAAAGTTCATAAATTTATTCCGGGCACACCAGGTCTCGGAATCACGTTCCATCAATTTTCATAGACTCGTAATATTCCCATATAATTATAAAAAATACATGGAAAATTCCGGGTCTTTACACTTGGGATTTCTATGGTATCTTGTGGCTTGAAAAGTGGAAAAAACAATATTGGGTATCATTACTGTTAAGTATATCATGATCTTTGTGATCCACCAATGCTCTGTAATATATTCTATTTACCATAATCATCTATTTAAAAATTCATCGGGGTAGTAACTAGTGTTTTCATTTCCTTGTAATCCTCTATTAAAAATAATTTTAGAAATTCTTTTGGATATTTGGATCATGAGGTGAATTTTCTATGCCTTCCTTGTATCACTTTATGAAAAATAAATTTTTTTATTTCTCTAGTATTTTGAATTTGTATTACATGAATTCTATAAGATAATTTCATTTGGATTCATTCAGTCCAATGAAGATTATGTCATAAATATAAATGATCACTAATATCCTTTTATCACCCTCATTTTTTTATATATAGATTATTATCAACATTACAATGCTAAAAACTAATCTTCTTCATTTATTGGTATAGTCAATAATACCATGTTTTTTGTGATTTATTTATCCCATAAAGTTTCTTCTTGAGTTAAAAAATCTTTTCTCCATATTTATGAATTTGAAAACCAACTTGCCACTCAATGAACACCTCTTATTTATTTAAATCAATAAATTAATATTGATTTGACACCCATCTAGTAAACCTTGAACCAAATTTTTACTATTATGGTTAACAATAATAAAATTGTTTCCAACCTATCCAAAAGAGAAAATTTTTCATCTACATTTATACCATCAAAGTAAGAATATTACTTGCACTTCATTCATGATGTTTTCTGAATCACCATTCCATATTCATATAGTTTGTTACAAAAAATTCATTTGGCCCCAATTATGTTATCATCCATCAACCTCAAAAAAATCTCCCTAGATTAATTCTTCTTGATTTTTTCTAGATATTCATTCATCAATTTGACCAAATTAATATCTTTTATATCTTGTGGTGCATGAAATACCATTGTTAAATGAACCGTAATATAGTATTAACTATTATTATTTTAACATGAACATTATAAAATATCAGTTAAATTGGCAGGTTTAAATAGGATTAACTAAATTATGTAATATATATGAAGTTCATGTTAAATAAAAATTTATTCAATCTTAGAAAATAAACACATAATTTTTATTAAGGTCATTTTATTCTTCAAATATATGTTTTTTTAAATGAGTTTTTATTCTTTTCTATGAGAAAATAAATATAATCAAATTTTTACACTATTAGAAAATTTATTTTATAAAATTAAATATATTTTTGAAATAATCATATTAGAATTATATTACGGTGAATTTTTGATAATTTTTTTTGGAAAGATTGATTTTCCAGTGAATAGTGGAAACTATATTTTTTATAAAAACGTCAATTTATTTTTTTAAAAAAACTTAATGATTTAAATTTGATATAAAATTAAATTAGGTATTATTTAGTTATAAATAATCTATTTAATTTTATTTTAATCATCCTTATAACTATTTTTTTTAAAATTACATTTTTAGCTTAAAAATGCATTTTAAAGAAAACAATTTTCATTGCGTTTTGTGAGTAAAATTTTAAATTAAATTATAAAACACCTATATTTTAAATTTTTAAAAAATTTATTTCATATTTGTAATAAGTTATTCCAAATTTAGTAAATATGACCCTTTTATATTGGTCAAAATGAAAAGTAACCATAATAATTTTTATTACTACAGTAAAGGGTAAATCAGGTAATTAATTATAAAACTAATATGATAAAGACTATAAAATGACCCTATAACTTGCCCAAATTTTATTTTATGATTCACTTTTATCCATAATAATTAAAGTTTTAGTGATATGACCATTTATGACCATGTGAATGAAACATTACCTTTATAATATTTTATTTAAGGAGAAGTAAAATATGATCTATTCATGTTTTTGATAACTATAAAATTTTTAATATGGGGTAATACAAAGGATATTCTAAAATATAAATGTTATTTTGAAATATAAAATATTTATCTACATTTTCATAATTTCTTTTTAAATTTTGGGGAAGAAATTTTTACCTCAAATGTCTACACAACACTCATGCAATAGTTATTCAATTAATGGAAAAATCAAATAAATGATATAGAAAATGTTTAAAGTAATATAATTTGAATTAATTAATGTGGTAAAAAAATTATATATGAATATGGAATATTAATTATTTATTGAGATTTTTTTTTAAAATATTTATCTTATTGTATTGGTATTAATAAATTCAATGTAATAAGTAGTGTCAAAATTGACAATAATGATATTTCTTAAATATAATATTTTTTTTAAAATAATTAAAATTCATAAAAATATTAAATAATAATAAATGGGATAAAATATGATAAAAAAAATATCCCCCTATGCATTTATAGTCCATTTGGACGAATTTGGTTCTAGAGTAGTATTATTATATTTTAATATTTTAAGAAATTCTATAGGTGTCCCTCACCTCAATTATAAAAGGGCACCACTTCCTTTAGTTTTTTACACCACTTTGATCCATATATATCTATTTAAATATTACCATTTATCTTATAAACATCCTTATACAAAATATAGAGTTTCTTTTCCTTCCAAAATACCAACCATAGATCTCTTAATTAGAGATCTAAAGGAAGTCTGCTGAAGAATAGGTAATCATCTTTACCCACTATTTCATGTTTATATCTTCTTATACTTACTATTCATATGTTGTTTCCATAATAATTTAATTATATTGTATAATATATATACATAGATGCTATTATTATTATTATACAACAATATGACACCTTTTATCCATCCTATGAAAAATGAAAGCACCGTATGTGCGCACACACAACTTTCCGTCTCCACATAGTGGTGTAATTTGTTTTTCGTCACCAATTTACTTGGATGGATATAATTATGAAAATAATTGATATATATGATACTTGTGACATGATATGTATTCTTTAAAATTAGTATATCATCTATATTCTTACCCTTTAATCTATCTAAAAATTATATCGTCGCTCATGCGTACGTACAGATTACCATCTCCACGTTGCGATGAAATTATTTTTATATGTTCACCTTTAAATAATTATTATAAAAATGAATCTAATAAATAAATATAATATATATTTACTTGATATGGTTCTATATATTATGGAAATATTTTCTATTAATAATTTTTGGAACTTCCAAATCAAAACATACATGAAAAATGAAGGAGTTACCACCCAAAACAGTGATTTTAACAATGAATTGATAACAAAGGGGTTATAAAATATTGTAAGTAAATAATATATGGTATTATATATATGAGTATGTTTCAGGACTATATGTACAATAAATCTATATTTATTATATAAGATATTCAAACACATACAATGGAAGTCGGAAAGGGACTTACCCATAATTTTCTTTCATTGAGGTATATTTTGATGTTATACACCTATATTGTTTAATAAGGTATATATAATTCCCATTTGACATGTTATATCATGAATTTATTTATTATGTTGATATTTTATGTTTTTTAAATGTTATTAATTCATGGTGCATATGATTTAAGTGATTAAAAAGTGGTAAGGGTTTCTCGTCTCACTTTTACATCCAGGAGACTTATGCCATATTCACAACTTATCTCTTTAGTGAGGTGTATATACTACATATATGATATATTATATAATTAATATATTTGTTTTAGTGGTTTTTAAAGTTTCATTTCATTTTATTTATTTCATGTGGATTAGAATTCAAAAGACACCCATGTGGTAAGAGAATATTTATGTTTAAGTCTCTAATGAGGAATATTTATTTTCTATACCCATGTTTTATAAAAAAAATTCAAAATAATTTTACTATTATCTTATGATTTTTAAAATTTATTTTTATACTGATTTTGTTTTTAAAAAATGTTTTAAAAGAAATATTCCTGTTGTTTTCTCAATAAGGTTGTAACATACCACCCCTTCTCTTTTGATTGAGAAGTGACGTGTGTGATGTTAAACCTTAGGTGACATCCCCAAGGCACCAAGGTATAGAAATAAATTCCAAGGTATTCATAAAAATTTTGGGGATTTTTCCCTTTTAAAATAAAACAACTAAACCAAGATAACCATAACCAAACAAACAACTATATGATGCTTGATTAAAATGTAATACAACTTAAAAAGTTACCAAAATGACTACAATATAATAGTAAAATGAGAAAACCAAACCAACAAAGATCTAAGACTCTAAATACACAAACTCTGAAACTCCAAAACTACTCCAAGATCTAAAACCTCATTCCCATCCTGTCACGAACCAGCCCGAGTTGACCATGAACTGGTCACCCAGGCCAGCCCGCGATAAGTCCTGAGAGGCATTCCCGATCCTCTCAGGATGGTGACAAGCACTAAGGGAATAAATAGAGCACAAAAGGGAACAATTTTTCCCTTTTATAAGCAATCAAACAAATAATGGAAATAAATGGACAACCCAAAATGAATTTATATAAAAATTGATCAAATCATTATTTGTATAAGAAACTAAAAGTGGAACAAAACCAAAAACTCAACTGACCAAACCAGATAACCAACTAACTCTATGTGACACCTCTGGTCACTCTCCAACACAATGATCAAACATCGCCCAAGGGGATCAAACTCATGCTGAAACCTGCACAAGGGCTAAAAAAGGAAGAAGACTATAGGCGGGAGTATTAAAACTTAGTAGGTTAGCCCGATATTCTATTCCCAATGCACTTCCTTTAAAATAAAAGAAATATCAATTTCATGTTTTAAATACAAGATATAAAAATATGTTTTTCAAATTTGGTTCCATCCTATAATTGTTATCCTATGAAAACATTCATGTTTTATAAACAGAAATACAAGTAAGAAATTTTCAAAGAGGTGCAACTTCAAAATGAATTTTTTTAATGAGGGGTTCTTTAACGATTGAAAACTTTAAATAAATAACACTAACTACTGAATTTACCAACCAAACAAACAATATTCCAATGGTGAGTAAAAAATAGCCAATGAGCACAACTCACGGGAACACCCCTAGGCACTAGTTAGTTATGATCCCCAGGTACCTCATATCTCGGTGAAAGTAACCACAATAAATATCCATTATTGTGAACATGATCCACTTGTAGGGATCATAACCATAACCTAGTGTTCCCCTAATATCATCATCATCATATTTTAGTTGTTGTTGTCATCGTCAAACTTGCTACGTGAAATAGGGGCGAAACCCCATAGAATCACTAGCATACTAGTACAGGTCCGCCCACCTAGATACCCGGGATTCCCTTTAGTGATCAATCAAGTTACACATATTATCAAATACACATTTCACATAAAAATTCCATTCCCAAACCCTAAAAACACAAACATCCAATAAAACTTCTTCATATTTCTTTCACGAATCAAAAAACCACTATAAATTTTCATAAAACAATTTCAAGGAGTGTATTGAGGCTTTGCACATAAAACTCATTCAAAAACACTATTTGAATAATAAAAACACAAAAGACCATACCCAACCATATTTTTAAGCCCTAAAAACATTTAATAAAATCATTTCACGGATGATAAAACAATCCCAATCGACACAACATGGTATATACAAGTAAAACACTCATTCTTCATTTTAAGGAAAGGCCAAACAGACCTTTAAACATTTTCCCACAATTTTCATTTGAAAAAGTTATGAATTTCAATTTTTTAAAGAGGTGTATACACACCATATACAACATCAAAAAAAATTCATAAACCCCAAAAAACACTTAGGTTACATATTCGAAACACAACCATTTTCATAGGAATTTGAAACATGCCATTTTCCAGCAACTCGGGCCAAAACATGTTGTAAACCAAAATCCATTTTTTTTAAAACCAAATACAAATTTGGAATCCATAAAATGATCCCAAAATAATTTTTACATGCTACCAATGTGTTTATAAATCCAAACAAATCATTTTAAATTTCAGTAGGCACATAAAAGCCAACCGAGCAATTTACAGAATATGTGGCATGAACTCTTTAAAAAAACAACTTATGTTAAGCACTTAAAAAGGTATAAAATACCATTTTCATGCCATAAAGTTATTAAATATACTGAAACATTTTAAAAATACCATAAACCAAGTGCGTAATCTCATGAAATAATTTATCAAACAAGAAGAGTGCACATTTATACCAAAATGACTATATTTTTAGCAAAATAAGTCATAAAACATAATTTGCACACAAAACCTTTAAAACCAAGGTGTCACAGTAGAAAATATCACATAAATAAAGTTATAACAGTATGGAAATAATGAAACTAAAATGATAAAGGCTTGTGAAAGGGGAATCCTACCTCAAATCCTTGGCGCAATGGAAACACGCACCCGAAATCACCCGCCACGGGTTTATAAACCCTAAAACTATAAATAATAGACCTAAATGAATATAAAACCCATAACAAACCATGGTATAACATAAACCTAGGTCTATAATGACTAGGGGATAAAAAAACTATGAAATAATGAAAGGAGGAGGAAGATGAAGGAGAAAGGTGAAGAAATATCACCTTTCCACCTAGAAAACTCTTCGCCTTCCATTAGATCTGCGACCCTAGAGAGAAGGGATTGGCATGAAACTTATTGGAGAGTCTCCTATGGTCTGATTGAACCATTTAAAGAATATTTGTTTAAAAAATAGTACGAATGGAATAATTTATGGATGAATGTATTTACCCTCTCAATTCTGGATGATTTGAGGAAACCAGAGAACTTTCGACCATCTATGCAATCCAATGAGCTCCAAATTGGTAAAATCAATACTGGAAGTGGGGATATGTATTTTTGATTCTAGTGGGATGTTTAATCACCAAAAAATATTAATAAATGAAAATTATATAAAAGAAACAATTTATTTTTTTAAAACTGGAAATGGCCCCATGGGCTGGCCCAATACCTAAATAAGTAACCTAAATTCACCATGATCATGAATTCTTAAGTAGTCCAAAAGGATATGGAAGTTTTAATATGTCAGTATAGGAATATTGGAAAGTATAATGGATGAAAAAGGATAAAAAACAAAGGAGTTATAAAATAAACAAATTTGGTTTTTAAAACTGGAAATGGGCTCACGGTAGGCCCAAATCGTGAAGTAACCACCTTTTCTTCAAAAACACCTAAACAAGCAATGGGGAACCCGAATTAGGGTTATTAGACATATATGAAACTCAAAAAATCAACATTAATCTCACCCAAGACCCCAAAATATAGTGTTGGGATTTCAAATGAACCAGATCAAAACAATGACATGAAAAACCAGGTGTGACAATTCTCCCCACCATTAATGTTTTCTACCCCCAGAAAGCCATAACACTTTCCAGTTGAAAGATAAACAAATAAGGATTACTTATCAAAATTATCCAACCTATCAATCTAGTGAAATATCATTTTTCATCAACATAAATTAATCCTATTTCCCAAAAAAAACACCATCTCACAACCACTTTGTGAAAATCAATGGAACGGTCAAGCCAACACCTCCACAACCAAGCCAAGAACCCGACTGTTGTCCCTTCTCTCAATGAAACAATCAATCACCCAAACTAAAGAGCACTCAAGAAAACCAAGGAATCTAGAAGAGTATAGAATGGACTCCCCAAAATTAATAAACAACTTTCACCAGAAAAGTTCATAGGAGGAAAAATCAACGAGACATGTGGTTGGTCTCCCCACCCTTAGAACTAAACTAGGAATGAAAGAAAATAAAACGAGAACTCAAAATTACGTCGCTTTCACAGGTACAAAAAAAATCTCCCAAAACAACCCACCTACCCAAATTAATAGGGTTACAACATGAATATATAAACCACCCACTCCCGAATAGAGGGGACGAGAACATGGCCGACACTTTCAGTACAGATCCAGACCCCCACCACTCAGGGAGGGGAGGGAAGGGGACCCAATAATTGGGCCACTGGAACCAAAAAAGAAACCAAGGAACTACCCAAAACTCTCCACCTACTAATAGGTAACACCAAGACCGCACCTGATTTACAGAGGCGGTCCACAAAGGGACATTGATCGGAAACCTTCATCCATGAAGACATAACCAAAGACATTATGTTAGGGGTAAGTCCACCACACTAGTTGTGAAAAATGGAAATTCACAGTAATGAGGAACCAAAATATAGACATAGAAACTAACTTACCACAATGGTGGAGGCATTATCCTAGTCAAAAACCGCACACCTCTGTAGATTTCTTGACTGCGTGAAAAGCTTCACTCCGAGGCCTATGGCTGGAGCCCTAAATCATGAAGCATCTATTGCCCCACAGTCAGGTTCTATGTATCACACCACTCAAATTAAAAAACTCACCTGCTCAATAAAACACTTTCATATAAATAAGAAATCATAGATACATATCAAAATTATATCTCACTAAAAATGAAGAGCAGAATGGACAACGAATACAGAGAAAAGCATCAACATCAACAAACACAACTGCTATTTTCACTAGAATTATCACGAACTGGAATCACTTTAAATCGATCCCAAACATCTCTCTATTTAAACTGATGGGATGAGGAATTATTTTAAAAGATGTATATATCTTGTGAAACATTATAAATAATCCTTAGGTTTTTCAATTGGAAATCTTTCAAACATAGAACTATCTGTGGACACATCACAACATCCAGCACATCTTTAGAAACCCACTGAACATTACTCCAAAACCAATCCAACAATAAGATCCCATCTCCAGTTGCAACAAGAGTATGAATTATAGATTAAAAGGAATCATATTGAATATAAAACACTTCTAAGACATAGGATAAACCATCCACATAATAATCGGTTCAAAACAAACACCACAATTTTTTAGCTAAAAACACTTTTGAAAAAAATTAACTTGCTGGATTTTCACATTCACCAATGGTGTTTCATCAAGTCTCACTCACATGAACATTTACATGCCACCCCAAGCACTCGAAAACCATGCCATATAGCCCATACATCTAGATATTAATAAAACCATGCATGTGAGAACCCATGAAAACACCAAAGGCTAAAACAAAACAACATCATTTCAAAAATCATGTATCATCAAAAGGAACAACATCCACCATGTCAAAAAACACTTTTAATATTCCAAAAAACAAACCAAACTTCATCAAAAACCATTTGATTAAAAAAACAATCCATTTAATTTAATAGAACTTACAAAAACAACCATTCTATTCCAAATAGCCCTTTCCAATTTAAAAAAAAATCAGCAAGGTCTCCTTTCGTAATCTGACAAACACAAAAGCCAAAACCCCTTTTCAGAAAAACACCAGCCACACAAAACTGAATTTCTAAAACCTATTCATCATATTCTAACACCTTTCAATATCCCAAAAACCAAATTTAAAACAAAGTTTCAGAATTACTTTAAAATGATTCATACTTTCAAAACACAACTTTACCAAAAACCATTATTATATTTAATTTTTGAAAAACCCTTTTCTAATTTTCCAAATCTAATCCTTCCATTAAAATCCACTTCCATAATTCTCAGATAAGGATTTTCAAAACAAAAATTCAGAATTCCTGAAAGGTCCAAGAAACCGACAAAAGCGAACTAGTGTTGGTGGGTGACTTGACCATATGGTTGGCGGCCACATGTCAAACACAACACCAACACAGAGAGACTTATTAAGACCATGCCCGTGATCCACACGTCTTTCCAAGCCCTACGAGCTCACAGATTCCATTAGTTAGACTCCCCTTTTCATATCCCAACACCAAACAATCAGCAAGAACAAAGGACCCTAATAAAACCGGACTTCCCATGGAAACCTGAGGATCAGAACGAGCAAGAGTTCACAACAATCTTCTTGTACTTATCCCTCAAGTACCAAAAATACTACTCCATTTTACTTGAAATAACCAAATAATAAGGGTGCTCTAAAAAGAAAGGTCTCCTAAGAGCTTACCTCCTCTGATACCATTTTGTCACGAACCAGCCCGAGTTGACCCTGGACCGGTCACCCAAGACATCCCACGACAAGTCCTGATCGGCGTTCCCGATCCTCCTAAGATGGGGACAAGAAACAAGGGAATCAATAGAGTACACAACGGAATGATTTATACCATATATAAACAATCAAACAGACAATAGAAATAAATGGACGGACCAAAATGAATTTATATAAAAATTGAACTAAACATTATTTGTACAAGAAACTAAAAGTAGAACAAAACCAACAACTCAACTAACCAATCTTGATAACCAACTAACTACATGTGACACCTCTGGTTACTCTCCAACGCAATGATCAAACGTCACCCAAGGGGATCGAACTCATGGTGAAACCTGTACAAGGGCTAAAAAAAGAAGAAGACTATAGGTGTGAGTATTAAAACTCAGTATGTTATCCTGATATTATATTCCCAATTCACTTCCTTTAAAATAAAAGAAATATCAATTTCATGTTTTAAATACAAGATAAAAAATTATTTTTTCAAATGAGGTTCCATGCTATAATAGTTATCAGACAAAAACTTTCATGTTTTATAAATAGAAATGGAAGTAACAAATTTTCAAAGAGGTGAAACTTCAAAATGAAAATTGTTTTAATGAGGGATTCTTTAAAGATTTTAAGATTTTAAATAAATAACACACACTACTGAATTTACCAACCAAACACACCGTATGCCGATGGTGAGTACAAAATAGCCAATGAGCACAACTCACGTGAACACCCCTACGCACTAGTTAGTTATGAGCCCCAGGTACCTCATATCTTAGTGAAAGTAACAATAATAAATATCCATTCTAATGCACGTGAGCCACTAGTAGTGATCATACCCATAATCTAGTGGTTCCCCAACATCATCATCATCATAGTTTAGTTAGTGTTTTCATCGTAAAACCTGCTACGTGAAACAGGGGCCAAACCCCACAGAATCACTAGCATACTAGTACACGTCCGCCCACCTAGATACCTGGGATTCCCTTTAGTGCTAAATCAAGTTACAAATATTATCAAATACACATTTTAAAGAAAAATTACATTCCCAAACCATAAAAAAATAAACATCCCACAAACCTTATTCACATTTCTTTCATGAATCAACAAACCACTACAAATTTTTTTAAAACAATTTCGAGGAGTGTATTGAGGTTTTCCACATAAAACTCATTCAAACACACTATTTGCATTATAAAAACACAACAGGACCATACCCAACCATATTTGGTGGCCCTAAAAACATTTAATAAAATCATTTCATGGATTATAAAACAATCCCAATTGACACAACATGGTATATACAAGTAAAACACTCATTCTTCATTTTAAGGAAAGTCCAAACATGCCTTTAAATATTTCCCCAAAATACCTTCAGAAAAAGTTATGAATTTCAATTTTTTTTAAAGAGGGGTATAAACACCATATACAAAATAAAAAAAATTCATAAATCCCATAAAACACTCAGGTTATATTTTCAAAACACAACCATTTTCATAAGAATTTGAAACATGCCATTTTCTGACAACTCAGGCCAAAACATGTTGTAATCCAAACTCCATTTATTTTTAAAACCAAAAAAAATTGTAAATACATAAAAGGATCCAAAAATTAGTTTTTACATTATTTAAATGTATTTATAAATCCAAAAAAATCATTTTAAATTGCACTGGATACATAAAAGCCAACCACGCAATTTACAGAATACGTGGCATGCACTCTATAAAAAACAACTTATGTTAAGAACTTAAAAAGGTATAAAATACCATTTTCATTCCATAAAGTTATTAAATATACTGAAAAATATTCAAAATTCCATAAACCAAGTGCGGAAGCTCATGAAATAATTTATCAAACAAGAGGAGTGCACATTTATACCAAAACTACTACATTTTTAAGAAAATAAGTCATAAAACAAAATTTGCATGCAAAACCTTTAAAACCAAGGTTTAAAAGCAGAAAATATCACATAAATAAAGTTATAAAAGTATTATAATGACGAAAATTAAATGATAAAGGCTTGTGAAAGGGACATCCTACCTCAAATCCTTGGCGCAATGGAAACGCACACCTGAAATCACCCGCTGCGGGTTTATAAACCCTAAAACTATAAAGACCAAACATAAATTAATATAAAACCCATCAAAATAATAGTATAACATTACCCTAGTTCTATAATGACTAGGGGATAATAAAAAACCACTAAATAATGAAAGGAGAAGGAAGATGAAGGAGAAAGGAGAAGGAATCTCACCTTTCCACCTAGAAAACTCCTTGTCTTCCATTATATCCGCAACCCTAGAGAGAAGGGATTGGCTTGAAACTTCTTTGAGAGTCTCCTAAGTTCTTGAAAAATCATTTAAAGAAGATTTGTTGGAAAAAGAGTAATAATGGAATGATTTATGGATGAATGTATTTACTTTATCAATTTTGGACGATTTGAGGAAACCAGAGAACTTTCTACCAACTATGTGATCCAAATGAGCTCCAAAGTGGTAAAATAGATACTTGAGGTGGGGATATGTATTTTGTCTTCAGGTGAGAGGTTGAATCACCAAAAAATATTAAAAAATGAGAAAGATATAAATTTTTTTTTTATAAAACTGGAAATGAGCCCATGGGCTGGCCCAACACCGAAATAACTAACCTAAATTCACCATGATAATGAATTATTAAGTCGTCTAAAAGGATATATAAGTTTTAATATGTCTGTATAGGACTATTGGGAAGTGGAATGGGTGAAAAAGGATAAAAAAGGAGTTATAAAAGAAACAAATTCAGTTTTTAAAACTGGAAATGGCCTCACGGTTGGCCCGAATCGTGATGTAACCACCCTTTCTTCAAAAACTCTTAAACAAGCAATGGGGAACCCAAATTGGGGTTATTAAACATATATGAAACTTAAAAACTAAACCTTAATCTCACCCAATACCCCAAAAAATATTATCAAGATTTCAAATGAACCAGATCAAAACAATGACATGAAAAACCGGGTGTGACACATCTTAAGATCACTATAGAACTGGGATACCTTGCCTTTACCTGTGACTCAATATACAATATCAACAAGTTTTCCAGAGTTCCCAAGGTAGGGGTTAGTACAAAACTCATTATTTTTACACAATTACTTCACAACTCATTCCATTAGGATAGAACATGTTATCACATTTATATAAAATGGTTAAAAACCAATTTAAATTAGTTTATATTAGAGAATAAACTAGTTTTCCAACCAAATGGTTTTATAAAACCATGAAGTTTACAAGGAAAGAAAATAAATATGTCTTTAAAACTTATGAGATTTACATTTGATATGCCCATTACATTTCCACACATCCACTCATGCATGCTCAGGTGATAGTTCTATACTCATGAGTGGTGTCTCATTTATCTACCATGTTGTCACAAGGTAACCATTACCAAGTGCCTTAATGGAACACACCCATATGATAAGGTCACATATAATGAAAATGAACACATACCAACCAATATGACAAAAACCATTCATAAACATTTCAATTAAAAATTTATTTTATTGGAAATAATTTTATAAACATTTATCTATGCAGTAAGACCGAATCATAATTTTAAATTCATAATTTTAAAATCGATATCTAAATGTACATTCCCAAAAACCATCCAATTTTCACAATTTTAAAAAATTGTAAATTTATAGGTTATCCTTCAAGAATCACACATCAATTACACAATTAAATTCATGAACTTCAATCAATTTGAAATTAATTATTTATGTTCTAATCAAGAGATGTTGAGATTGAATCCATCCACTTATCAAACATAAGTGAAAATAAAGAATGACAGTTAATTTATCTACCTATCAAACATAGGTGAAAATGAATCATGATACTAAAACATCAAAAACCAATCTTGAAACTCATAAAAACATCCTTAGAGCTTGTTTCCTTCAATATAAACCAGTATATCTAATCATGATTAGCCTAAAAACATAGATATATCCATAACATATTGAATCCATGATTCTAAGAGTGGTAAGTAGTAGAAAACTAAGAAAAATGAGGAATAAGGATCACATACCAATAAATCCAGATTCCAAAACACTTAAATTTTCCTTGGAATTACTCCTAGATCAAAAGGAATGGTTTCTATAGCCTTGGGAGGGAGAGGAATTTTTTATTTGAATTGTTAAGAAAAAATGAGTATTTAAGGTGGTAAATCATATTAGATCCATAAATTTCAGATCTAATTTTTCATGGTGCATGGTTAGGGAACATAGTTAGGAAAACCATGCATGAGCCAGTGCCTCCTAACACACCTTACACGGTTAACTTGAATGGATAGAAAAACCATGTTCCGACCCTGCTATTCCCCTCCATCTAGCCTTTCGTAGTTTATCCTTGTTATCAACACAGTTTGGAAAAAACTGTGTTCCAAACCACGTGCCTACCTAGTTCCCACTATTTTAGTTGATAGTTTTATACTAACTACGCTCAAACTAAGCACCTTTATAAGAGACCAAAAAAAAAACATGACAAAACGCCACAAAACCTCCCAAAACAAAACCCAATATCTTTATATGCATAAAATAAATAAATAATGGGTTAAGTGCCATAAAATGGGGTTGGTACAGTCTCCCCTAAATTTTTCTTTTAATCCACATAAATTTGAAAACCACCATTGTCCTAAAAGAGTTCAAGACATTGCTCCATCACTTCCTTCTCACGTTCCCATGTTTGTTCCTGAATCTAACCATTTTTCTATAAAAACCTCACTGTAATGATGTTTTTTCCATGAAATACATTCTCTTTCCTATCCAAAATCTATACCAACACTTGAATTAATGTAGAATATGGATCTAGGTTAATTTTACCACATGAAATCACTTGGCCAGTATCATGTTGATACTAATTTAATTGAGATACATGAAACACATTATTCTCTGATCTTAACCATAATGAAGAATAAAACGTATATTCAACCCCAAAAACCCACTCAAGTATCCCAAAGGGAATATGCATCAAAGATATAACTTTACCTTCTTTCCAAAACAATTATCCATGGGTGTTAGAGAGATTATAAAAAACAAATAATCACTCAAATCGAATGTAAATGAACATCGATGATGATCTGCTTATATGATTTATGAAGACTCTGAGATGTATCCATAAAATTTATGATCAATTGAATCATATACATTGTTTCTTACTCAAGGATCAGTATAACTAGTAAATTATCACCTAATTACACCCAAAAAATTGGATAACTACAAGGACTTCCATAAAATGCTTAAAGATGTTCCATAAGTGTCAAATCTTGATATATTTTTCATTATGAGAACTCCACTAACAATATGTGATCCTCCAAGGAGCCTCCAAAATCCATTACACAAGTACTAATCATATATTCAAACTTTTTTATATTCCTTTTGGATTTTCTATCCATTTGAGGGTGATATATTGTGATCATAGTTAGCTGATTCCTAAGTTCTTACTGTAAGGATTTCCCAAAATGATATGTAAACCTTAGATCTCAGTATGATACTATTGAAACTGGTATGCCATTACTTTTTACCTCTTATCAAATATATAGTTTTAACAAGTATTACACTATATTAAATTCATGAATATGGATGAAATGGTACTTTATGAGATGATTCACTATCACCCATTTGGAATCATGTTTTTAAACCAGAATTGGTATACTTGTTATAAAATTTATATCTATCTGCTACCAGTTACACATAAGAATTAGTAAAGACTGCAACATACCCATAGGCCTCTAGTTCTCTACCTTAACCTAATGAACAACACGACATCTCAAAACAAACTCATACATTTTTATTTTCATGTCAACCCACCAAAATTTTTCTTTCAATGACTTATACATATTTTTTATTCTAGGATGAAAATAAAATCTTGAATGGTGGTAATAATGAGGAAGTTTTTCATGATAAGGAAAAGGTACAACCATCTAATCTCAAAACCACAACACTAAATTTATATCAAGTTTCACCCCTAAATGGTCTCACTGATTTTGAGTTTTAATCTCATAGAAACACACTCAGAATTGGTTGCATGTGCCTCTTTTATCTTCTCATCCAAATTACTATTTAAGGAAACTATAAATAAGATAGTAACACTACCTTATTCTTCACAATCCAAGAGAATGTTGTCTATCACTAACACCAGCTATGACTGATCCAAAGTTTCTTTATCCAACAGATTATACTACTTCCTTCTCAATTTATCCACCAACAAATTTTCTTTACCCTATATACACAAAAAGTCCAAGTCAAACATTTTGAGATACTCCATCTACCTTATTTTTCTCATAATCAAATCACTTTGTGAGATTGTTTTTTCAAACTCTTACAGTATGTAAACATTGTGAATTTCTCACCAAAGAGGTAGTAATGCTAATTTTTCAAAGAATAAACTAAAAATAATAATTCCATGTCATTTTTTGGGTAGTTCTTATTATAATTCCATGAGACATAAGCAACAATGTGATCTCCCTACATGAGGAAACACCCCATCCAAAATAAAAAAGAATCAAAATAAAACACATAGCCTTATCCTGATTCTGGAAATATCTAGATTAGTTCTATTGTTTGGCGAACTTTAAACTATTGAATAGACTTATAACATTCCTTATTCCATTTTAATGGAATATTTTTTCTTATCAATGTTTTCATTAGTGATGCTAGTCTTTATAATTGACTAAAAAGTGTTGGTTACAACCAGTTAGGCCAATAAAACTGTATATCTCAAAGTCATTATTTGGATGTTTATAAGAGATAACTACCTATATCTTTTCTAGATCCATAGAAACACCTTTATCAACGATAACATGTCAAAGAAAATACACCTATTGTATCTAAAAAACACACTTTTAAATTTTTTTTCATACAGACAATGATATCATAAGATACCCAACACTATCTCCAAGTGTTGCTCATTCTCAACATTTTTCCTAGAAAACATGAGTATGTAATCCAAAAAAAACCCCAAAAGAATTCAAATATATTTAAAATATTTGATTCATCCTTTACTTAAAGACTTATGGTGCATTTTTTTGACTTAAAGTCACAACCACATATTCATAATGGAAATATCTATTTTTAAAATCTATCTTTATAATATCCTACTTTTGAAACCGAATTTGGTGATATCCTAAATGAAATTCAATTTTAGAGAAAAAATGAGGTCACCTATATTGATCAATCAGATCCTTAATTCATTGAAGTGGATAAAATTTTGTTTATTATAATTTGATTAATCTTATGATAATTCATGAAATACTAAAAGTTCCATATTCCCTTTTTCACAAAAAGAATAGTTACTACCCATAGAGATATACTACGATGAATAAAACATTTTCTTTCATACTCTTGAAACTATAATTTCAATTTAATTAATTATTTTATTTCCATTAAATAAGACAAAAGTGGGATAGGATTAGTCCCTGATGAGAGATCAATCATAAACTCTACTTATTCTATGCATGGAAACTCGGATAAATTATTGTGAAAAAACATCAGGAAACTATTAAAAAATTGTTGGAAAATCACTATTCTCAATATTATCTACAAATTACATGGTTAAGGAAACCAACTAGTATGAGATTGTTAATACTAATGGTTCCAACAATTATGTTCCACTTGATATTACATTCCAATCTCCTATAAAGATTTTCTTGAATCCATTATCAGTTTTAAAACGAACCCTTCAAGTATAATAGTCGATGTGAGATTTGAACATTATAAACCAATACACACCAAGGATTAAATCATAAACATATATCTATAGCAAATAGAAATACCTAATCAATTCATCCCTATGAATAGTTATAGAAAATTATTTTCACATAAGTCTCAACATTCTATTTTTCCAGGAGGAGTTTGAAGTCTCAAAAGAGAAGACATCATATCAACATGAAAATACAAAAGATTAAGCACATGAGAATAAATAAATGAATGTGATACACCCATATCCAACAAATATTTCATCAGTATAGAATTTAAAATAATCATACATATCATTGTTGATGTTTCTGATTGATCAGCCATGATCACTTGGTCAGCACTATACAATTTCTTACTCGGTGTAATTTTCTCTTTATTACCATGTTGATATTGTATTGGTTGAGGAGTCATGTTATTCCTAGAATCACCATGGATTTATTGATCTTATTTATAAGGTATATCCTTCTTTATTCATCTTGTTGAAGCGTCTGATGTATGAGAGGCATGAGATGTGTCCTTAGCACCTGGCTATGGAGCACTGTGATAATAGCACTGAATATTCCCTATTTGGATGCAATTTTTACATTATCTAGGTGGTTATATACAATACCATTTCATATGCTCAAAATAAACACATTGAAAACATTATGGATTAATCTTTGGTTTAGGAGTAAGATTCACATATATATCTATCTGATTCTGAGTCATACTAACACCCTAGAAATAGGCATCCCTATTCCTCTTATTCTTATCATTAGAGTTCCCACCATTTTCCATAGGCATTAACTTGATTCCTCTACCCTTAGTTCCTGAGATATCCCTTTCTTCCACCATTTCTCTGTTGACCAAATCTATATAATCTAATATACAAAGCATAAAATTATTGGAGCTGATCTTAGGCCCCAACCTCGATTAAAAAATGAATTCCTTAAAGGATGCACTTATTGAAACTTTTGAGGAAAATTGGAATAAATTCATAAATTTAGTAACATATTCTATTACTAAGATATTGTCCTACTTCAAGATAAAAAATTATATTGTTCTAGAAATGATGAACAATATGAGGATAGACTTTTTGTTAAACAATTATTGAAAATCCCTCGACATCATTTCTTGGTCGGATTCAGATTTAACTGCTAAATACCACCATTGGCATGCATGATATTATAGAATTTATATTGATAACTTCAAGTTCATTTCAGGTAATTTTCCTTGGAAATTGAAGATTCAATTAATCCTTTATTCCACACTTCTACTCTTTCTCGTTCAGAATCACCCTGAAAAATGGGTGAATTATTCTTTTAGAACAAAACATAATGATCCACTTTTCTTAATTCATCCCTTATGTGCACTCAATACATGGATTGAATATCCTAGACAGTAATCAGAACCAATTATTGGTTCACTTGTGGCTATGGTAAAAAAAAGTTCTCATAACCCTCTTCTAGTTGGTTCCTACGATGCTTGCCTAGTGTCATTCACTATAACCAAAAGAAAATGAAATTTAGTCTCACTCTCATGAAATTAAGGCTTATCAATTTTAAATTTACGATATCATACGTATCACAAAAAAAAATTTAAAAATTTAAAAATTTTTTCTTTCAATTTTTTTTTTGAAGATTCCATCATTATTTTTTCAAAATCAAACCATTTTCAACTATTTTTTGAAATCAAAATATTTTCACCAAATATTAAATAATTACCCAAAATTAACTATGCACTCATAGTAGGAATTCAATACTATTAATTAATTTCATTCACTTATCATTAGGTAGACCCACGATGATGAGGTTAAGCTCTTAGAAGTTTCTCAAGACACTTATTTACCCAAACTCAATGGAAACTTGAAGTTCAGCATAAATAGTCTGGTTACAGCATTTATTTTCTAAGTTTCATGTTCCAATTATCCAAATACTTTGTAATATCCAAATAGAAAAATTATATTACTTACATTTTTTCCAAAATGAAATATGGTCCATCTAAGACTGATGCAATTTGTAATATCCCACCCCTCCTTATTGTCTTGAGAGGTAGCGATTGTGCTACTAGGACTTAGGTGACATCCGTTAGGCACTAAAGGTTGAAAATAAATTCCAAGTTATTCATAAATATTCATGGGTTGATTTTTCCTTTTAAAATAATACAACTAATCCAAGATAACTGTAACAAAAAAACCACTATATGACACATGAGTATAATGTAATACAACTCAAAAATTTTTTATACCAACAAAAATATTGTAGCAGAAAGTGGAAAGAAAACCAAAAAATATCCAAGACTCCACATCCACCAACTTGGAAACTCCCAACCCACTTCATGATCCAAAACCACATGCCCATGTATCAGGAAGCATTACTAAAGAACTGAGATACATTTCCTTTACCTGTGTCTCAGTATACAATATCTATAAATTCCCTAGAGTGGCCCAAGAGTGGGTGAGTATTGAACTTTTAGTTTTACCATAATGAATTCCACAGTCATTACTCTAGGAGATAAAATGTTATCAAATTTATATAATATGGTTTGAAACCAAAAAAGTACATAAAACATTTCACATTTCAATTTTTCATACCCAATCTATTCCTACACATTCATACATCCACATATCCACACATACACACATCCAAACATCCACACATACACACTTCCACACATACATTCTTGGTGATAGTTTCATACACATGAGTTTTCTCTCATTGATCTACCTTTTTTTAAAAAGGTAACCATTACTAAGTTCCTCAATGGAGAACACCCCTTCCAAAGGGTCACATATCATGAAAATGAACACAGGATAACCAATATAGAAATACGCATGAAAATCCATTTCAATAAAAATTTATTTTTTTTGTAAGTAATTAAAAAAACATTTATCCATGCATTAATACAAAATCATAATTTTAAAATGACGAACCAAAAGTACTTTCCACAAAATCATTCAATTTTCAGAATTTCACAAAGCCACGACTAAAGTTGTTTTCCCTCAAGAATCACATGTCAAGTTTATAATTTAATTTAATAAATTCAATCAATTTGAAACAAATAATTCAAGTACTAATTAATAGGAGTAGATAGTGAAGCCACCTACCTCTCAAACTTAGGTGGAAACGAAGAACAACATAATAACATCAAAAACCCGAATTAAAACTATTAGAAATATCCTTAGATCTTGTTACCTTCAATCCAAAAATCTACATATCATCATTATTAAAAATAAAAATCATGAATTTATTCTCAATGTACTAAATCCAGGATTCTATGAGAGGTAAGAAGAATAAAACTAAGGAAAAAGTGAAGAATAATCACTTACTAACAAATCTGACCTCTAATGCACTTAGATTTTCTTAGAAATCACTTATGAATTGAAAGTAATAGATTCTATAGCCATAAGAGGGAGATTAATTATAGATATGACTTCATTAGAAAAAAATGAGTGGTTTAAGAGGTAAATTAGATTAGATACATAAATTTTGAAACTAAATTTTCACAGTGCATGGTTTGAGTGCATGGTTAGGAAAACCATTCACAAACTATGATAATCCCCTCGATCCATTATTTCATGGTTTCTCTTAGGAATCCACATGGGTTTTCAAAACTTTTAACCTAACTATGCTCCTACCTAGTTCCCACTATTTCAGTTGCATAGTTTCCTTAGAGGTGTTTCGGGGTTTCTACTAACCACACTCAAACCGTGAACTTTATAAAATCCCTAAAAACATTCCAAAACTCCTCTATCCCTCCCAAAACTTAACCCAATCACTTAATATAATAAAAATACATGAATAAAGTGTTATATACACAAAAATAGTGGTTTTAAAAGGGTAATTTTTTAAAAAGTGTCAAAGGAATGTTTTTTAAACTTATACGACATGTAAAGAATTTACCATCGTCATGACGCCTCAATTATTTAAGGATTCATTTAAAAGTTTACATGGTTATCTTCAAATGGAAAATTTTCCCTTCTATTTTCATGGTTTTTAAAAGTGAATTTCAAATTAAAAATGATATTTTATTCAAAAACGTGTTTATTGATCTTTTTATGGTACTTTCATTCATCAATTGAAACAACCAATTATTTTACATGTTCACCATTGGGTATTTATTGAAATGATACCCTATTTTGAATAATTAATTACTTTTGATCATTAGATAATGTATTTCTATTAAATATCCATGTTATTGTATCAAGGTTATGTTAATTTCATTAACCATATAGAATTTTTATATAAAGTGTTTACTTTGAAAGTTATTTGATTAATAATAAAATATTGATAAATTTATATCCTTTATTTAATATGGATATTTGTTAATAAGGAACTATGATTCATTAATTAAATCAATTATTTGATATATGATGAATGATTTGGACATGTAATTACGGATTGGGACCATTTATAGAAATCCCTTCGATGCATCGGTATTTCTCATGAGATAAATCAATTGGCGAAACCTGATTGGTTTGTATCCTATAGTTTTAAAGATATTTGAAAAAGGTCTTGACAATAGAGGTAAAATTGGACTAACCAGATGGGTTTGTGCCTAATAGTTTTAAAAATTCTTGTTAAAGGTATTGATGGTAGAGGTATCATGTGTCTGAGACATAAAGTCCAATAATTAGGCATTTACATCCTTTATAATTTAGTTATTATTATTGTCTATGATATTTTCACTATAATATTATATTAGGGTGTATTTCATTTTCAGTTATTGATTAAATGGAAAGTGTTTTCAATTATTTACCTTTCCATATTTATTATACCTTATCTTATCATGATATTCAAGTTGTTTAAATGGAGTGTGTGTTTAGTTATTTACCGTTCCATGTTGATTATGCTTGTTGATTTATCATAGTTTTCACTATACTTAACCCTTACTGAGAATTTGATCTCACACTTATTTTGTTTCCTTTCCCCATGAATTCATGAAGTTTACAATGATCGTTACAAAATTATATTCAATAGGAAATATTGTTTTTATTAAAAAAATATTGTAATTTGTGTTTTAAAATGTAATATAAGAATCATTCATGTATCTATTTTACCAAGACTACTAAACTATTCGGTCCTTTGGGATGTGATTCCTTATATCTTATGCTAATATAATAAATTAACCACCAACTCTGGTGTATTGAGGTAGGGGTCTTTATAGTTTCTTTTATAGGAAGTTTAGTAGATATATTGGGAACCATATTTAGGAAATCATATATAAGGGAATCTAACCTTATGACTGGATTTGAGGACAAGTCTATGTATATGATAATATCCTATATATTTTCAATGAAAATGGATAACCTATGTTAAACCTAAGGAACTATATATTTATAATAAGGTTTCATAATTTATACATAAAGTGAATAATATTTCATGGTAACGTAATAGATCACTCTGATTATCATAGTTTGATGCTCAAAATTTGAATTTTGGTTTTAGTCAGTAGAGGGAACTAAAAGGAACTTGTTTAAAATTTAATGAGATGTAAAATTTCTTAAAGAAATATTTCCCCAATGGTATTATGATTAGAATTATCATGTAATTTATAAGGAATTGTTTTGATTTTGGAAGGATATAAGTTTTCATTAACTCAAGAGTTATGGGCACAATCATGGGTTTATGAATTTAATGTTGATCATGGATTTAAATTTTGAAAGACCCTTTTGAGGTTTTATGTAGTGGGAGTTAATAAAAATTAATGATGTTTTGGGATACCTTTCTAGTAATAAAACCCATTGGTTTAGAATTTTTTTAGTGAAAATTTTATTTAATGAATAATTCCTTTACATTTTTTGAGATACATTTAAAGGTAAGGATAACCATTGGGGTTTAAATGATCTTGTATTTAAAAGTAATTATGGGTTATTTTATTTTTGGGAATGAAAAATGAAATTTATGAGATAAAATTTAAGGTTAAAACATTTATTTAATTTTGAATATATTAAGGTTATTTTATAGAATGTTGTAATGATTAAATTAATATAGTTTTAGAAAAAGGAAAACCCCTAGGTCTGGTGAAAACCTATCACATCTAAAAAGGTCGTGAGACTTGAACCCACAACCAAAGGGTGACAAGGGTGTGAAATGACCCGACCACCGTTGCCTAGAGCCGGTGCATTATTTGATTACGTTGGAATTCATACAAGGAATACGAATCCTGAAAGACCGAGTAGTTTTGTATTATTGGAAACAAGTTACATACGTATGTTTATCATTACAACATTATGGGAATCAAACCACTATTTTATTCCACTAGATACATAACGTCTCTTACATTATGCTTGCACAACATTCATAAATTACTTCTTCATGTCCTGAGAAAATGAAACATAAGAAATGGGTGAGATCAAATTCTCAGCAAGAGTAAGCATTACAGCGGAAGTTAATATAAACGTTAGACATGGTGAATAATTGAAAACACAGGCCTTTAATAATGAACTTGAACACATTATGGCAGAAATATGGGATGAATAAATAATGCCATAATATAACATAATCATGGGTAATATACTAGTCAAATAACCATAGGACCTTAAAATACTAGCATCATAATGAGGGAAGTGCATATGCCATACATCATAACCATATCATCCAAGCCTCGTGCTAGGACCATAAAATAATCATTTTCTCAAGGCCTCGTGCCAAGACCATAGTTTGTCTCGTGAGACATACCGTTGCATCGAGGGGATATAGTGGGACCCAACCATCACATAATAAGTCTAATGCATTCCTCATATTATTGGGGATCAACATAAACAACATATACATTCATATTGAAACTATCATTTGAAGTGTAACTAACCTTCACAACTTATTGAACATAAACACTAACCATTTGGAATAATATGATGAATGGTTTTAGGATAGATCATCCACAATAAATTTAGTCATAAAACATTAAATAAAATATGGTATATGACTTAATTAACGATTAAACCCAATTATAAAATGGAATAAATATGGGCATTGAATGAAAATACTCTTATAAAATCATAAAGCAATTTTGAGATAAATACTCTTTTATTTTGAAAAGAAGAGTTCTTTTGGAAAATATTTGTATAAAACCAGAAGTTAAGTAAGATAGTATTTTCATAATAAAATGAGTATTTTTAGGAAGATAATGGTTTCTAGAAATAGATTATAGACTGCCCTTGTAAATAGATATGAACTGGAGAAATTCCCTTGAATCAGGCTTCTATTTTGGAAATAATTTTGAAAGTTCCTTTTAAAATGTGTAACTATTCATAAAATAAGTAAGGTTACTGGTTTTTAAACATATATATGATACTCAAACAGAATACATGATGAGTACATAACAATACATAAGAATTTCATTGAGGTAATTAGAAAATGAAAGTAATCTGAATGAAAATGGAAGTTCGGGTGAAAAACGCTTACCTTAACTCCAAACGTGTTCTTCTCTCGAACTTAATCTCCTGGAATTTGAAATTATACTTATTAATAAATTATTTAAAAACCTATTAGGGATGTATTTAGTTTATCATTATTCTGTTTAGTTTATTTATGTATTTATTGACAAGTTATTGTATTGAATTTCTTCATTCTGGAGTGTTCGTTTTCTTTATTTTCATATCCGGTTCACTTGTTTTTAAGTAATGGAGTTCATGTGGAATGGTTATAAATATCTAGTATTGGAAGTATATATTATTTATAATCATAAATAATTGGTAATGGTCATTTATATCATTTGGTTATATGGAATGAGGATTAATCATTAGATGAGAACCACTTCGATTATTTTGGCGGTATTTGGATTATTATGAACTAGTTTTGTCATATAACTTAATTATATGTACATGTTATGGTTCCTGAATTTTAATTAGTTTATAAAATATATATTATAGTCTGTTTCAACCATGAATATGATTTCATGACCATTAATTAATAATAAATTAAATAACGAAACTTCGTCGTCCACGAAGGTTATAAATCAGAACCTCATGGACGTCGATTTCGTTTATAAAAATAAAAGGGAGGGAGTAAGAATATTTTTGATGGTTATTCCATTAACAGGATATAATTCCAGTATATAGATGATACTAGAGTTATCATGATAATATGGATAGATGAGGTGAGGAGATAAAAATAAAAGAGATGAACTTGAAAATAAAAGAAAAGTGAAGAGATCCCTTATGAAAATTCGGCAGCCTAACGACGTCACTTAAAATTTCATAAACTAAAATGATGAGAAAAAGGGGTATCTCATCATATTTAAATCAAAAGTACAGTAATAATAATGAATAAAATTAAACCTCAACATATGAGAAATGAATTTCAAATAGATAACATAAAAGAAGTGTCGACTTAAAGAAGAGAATGAAGGATTCCCTTACCTTGTAGAATAACTCTTAGATCTTGAAGGATTGGACCTTGGGAGCTTAGGGACACCTTAGGAGGGCTTCTAGAGAGGTAAAACCACCATAGAATTGAGGATGAGGTATTTTTAATTAAATAAAACGAATGGATGAGTGGGAATTTATTGAAAAAGAGAGGTAATTTTTTAATAATTTCAAAGGGACTCTTTATTTTTGGTTTTTTCCAAACCATGGGCTTTCCCATGGTATTAGACACTTGGGACACCTCATGTCATAAGTTACTATAAAATAGTCGGCCATACTTTTATATTTAATTATAACATCAATATGATGTCATTAAACTACCGAATACTCAAAACTGTATTTTTACTCTTCATGAAAAATTCATGTATTTTAGAAAAATCCCCAAAATTCACCCCTTCCATTTTTCGACGTGTAGAATTCAATAGAGAAATCAATTTTTCAAAAATAATTTTCTAAATATTATTAATTTATTTTTTAAATAAGGTCATAGTTAATTCGAAAAATAACAATCTTGAAGTGCAATTAGTTTTATGTGACATTGAAAAATTAATTAAGATCCCATTATAAAATTGCCTTAAAAAAATAAAATAATAATATTATTTACTAATCATAAGGGTCATATTACTATTCATATTAATATTCATAATGGTATGTTACAATTCACCAAAAATCAAGTTTGTTTTATTAGACTCCCAATGACTTACTGAACACAACTCTAGATGACCATTTCTTGAAATTCAAAACATAGAAGAAGAAAATTTGTGTTTAATGGATAGATTATAAAATTGCATTCTATATTTATTTTCAAAACCATGGGGTGTTACATTCTACCCTCCTTACAAAAATTTCATCCTCAAAATTCACAAAATATTACCTAAAAAGATTCAGGTATGTCTTTAACATAAGCTTCTCAGGATCCCATGTTGCTTCCTCCATCTTATGGTTCCTCCATAGAACCTTCACCAGACGTGTCGTCCAATTTTTCAATACTTTTTCTCTAGTATCAATAATCTTGATAGGATATTCACAGTAATATAAATCGGGCTCAAGTTCCACTTCTTCACAAGTGAGTACATGTGTTGGGTCTAGCATGTACTTTCTTAACTTTGACACATGAAACACATTGGGAATCTTGGAGAGACTTGGTGGCATTGCCAAACGGTAAGCTAGGGCTCCAATTCGGTCTAGAATTTCAAAAGGTCCTATGTACCTGGGACTAAATTTACCTTTATTACCGAAACGTATAACTCCCTTCCATAGAGATACCTTCAAGAAAACATGATCTCCTACCGGAAATTCCAAATCCTTCCTTCGGTTGTCAGCATATCTCTTCTGCCTACTTTGAGCTATTTTGATATGGTTCTGGATGATCTTCACTTTCTCCATTGTTTCTTCAACATGTTCTGGGCCCGTGAGCTTTCTTTCACTAACATCATCCCAACATGTTGGTGTATGACATCTCCTCCCATATAATGCTTCATAGGGTGCCATCTGAATACTTAAATGGAAGCTGTTGTTATAGGAAAATTCCACATGAGGTAAATACTGACCCCACATGACATGAAAATCAAGTGAACAAGACCTCAACATGTCTTCCAATGTTTGAATAGTTCGTTCTGATTGTCCCTTTGTTTGTGGGTGGTAGGCAGTGCTCAAACGGAGATCAGTATTTAGGGTCATCTGAAGTCTTTTCCAGAATATTGATGTAAAACATGGATCACGATCAGAAATAATCCATAGGGGTACTCCATGAAGTCTCACAACTTCATTAATATAAAGTCTTGCTAGACGTTCAAGTGGTGGATCTTCTCTTATAGCAAGAAAATATACTGACTTGGTAAGATGATCAACAATGACCCATATTGCATCATTTCTTCTATGAGTCTTTGGTAGTCCCATGAAAAATTCCATCATGATATTATCCAATTTCCACTCAGGTATGTGAAGAGGTTTCAATACTCCTCCGGGCTGTTACCTCTAGGTTTCACTTGTTAACAAACCATACATCTTGACACAAAATCAACAATCTCCCTCTTCATGTTGTCCCACCAAAAATTTTCCTTCAAATCTCTATACATCTTAGTGCTACTAGGGTGTATAGAGAAATTGGAAATATGATCATCATCCAACAATTCCCTTTTTAGATCAGGTTTATCGAGAACACAAAGTCTCTTCCCACATTTCAAAATTCCATCTTCTTATACGAAGTCACCCAATCTCCCATCATTCATAGCTTTAATCTTATTTTGAAAATCCTCATCATCCGCTTGAGAGAATTTTATCCTTTCTAGTAAAGATAGATTGGAAACCACTTGAAAAATAATTGATGTTTCACTTTCCATGGTTATTCCCATATCCATCTTTACTAGATCCATGAAAATAGGATCCATTTCAACTCTCATCTTGTTCAAAAAGCCATGATCCTTTCGGCTCAAAGCATCTGCCACCTTATTTGCCTTCCCTGTGTGGTAGTGTATCGTGCAATCATAATCCTTGAGTAGTTAAAGCCATCTCCTTTTCCTAGTGTTGAGTTCTTTCTGTGAGAAAATATACTTCAAACTCTTGTGATCAGTATAAATCTCACATTTTTCAACATGGAGATAATGTCTCCATATCTTCAAAGCAAAGATTACAACAGAAAACTCAATATCATGAGTAGGATAGTTTTTCTCCTGAATTTTTAGCTATCATGATGCATAAGAGATAACCCTATCATTTTGCATAAGGACACAACCAAGTCCTTTCTTTGAAGCATCATTATAAATGAAAAATCCGTCATTCCCCGATGGTAGAGTCAATATAGGAGCATTGAATATTACTCTCCTCAGTTATTTGAAATATCCTTCAAAATCTTTTGTTCAAACAAGTTTAACCCCTAAACGTGTTAGCTTTATTAGTGGGTTAGCCAGTCTGGAAAAATTCTGCCTGAAACACCGATAATAACCTGGTAAGCCAATTAAACTGCGTACCCCAGTTATGTTTGTTGGCATGGTCCAATCTATAATTGCCCTTTTTTCACATGATCGACTAGGATTCCATCCTTAGAGATAATATGTCCAAGAAAAGAAATCTCATGAATCCAGAATTCGCACTTTCTAAACTTCCCATATAATTCATGTCTTTTAAGAGTCCTCAGGATAATACGCAAGTGATTTTCATGATCATCATAGCTTTTGGAGTATACCACGATATCATAAATAGGTACCACTACAAAGTAATCGAGATATTCCTAGAAAACTCTATTCATTAGATCCATGAAGACAGAGGGTGCATTAGTCAATCCAAAAGGCATTACTGTACACTCGTAATGCCCGTACCTGGTTCAAAACACTGTTTTCGGAATGTGTTCCTTCTTCACACTCAACTGATGATATCCAGATTGAAGGTCAATATTTGAAAAGTATTGATCTCTATGTAGTTGGTCAAATAAATCATCAATGCGAGGTAGGGGATACTTGTTCTTTATTGTTATAGCTTTGATCTCCCTTTAGTCGATACATAACCTCATAGATCCATTTTTCTTCTTAACAAAAAGGACATGGGCTCCCCATGGAGAAACACTAGGTTGAATAATTCCATTATTACTCAATTCCTCTAGTTGTTTCTTTATTTCAAATAATTACAAAGTGGATATTCTATAAGGGGTATTCGATATGGGCCTTGAACTAGAAAATAAATCAATGGAAAACTCAATTTCTCATTCTAGAGGATGTGTAGGTAAATATCTGGAAACACATCAACATATTTTATCACAATAGGTACATACTCTATTTGAACATTACTTTCCTCAACCATAGTTATTTCATTATCTTCCTCCCCAATAATTTAATTTAGTTGAGCTACTAAGGGTGGATCTAGTTAAGAATCAGGTGGTGACAATTCTTCTCTAAATATAAGGTGTTGTTTATCATCGTCATCAAAAATCGTAACCTCTTTCTTCTTACAATATTTTTTGCATCATGGTATGAAATCCAATCCATACTAAGGATTATATCAAATTCAATCATTGGTATGACGATGAGATTATCAGATAAAGAACATTTATATGCCCTAATGGGAACTGATTCACATAACTTTGTAGGAATGATACTTCCCTTAGGAGTTTTGACTGACCACTCCCTTGTTAAATCAAATTGGAAATATCTAATTTTCCTAGAAAACTGGGAAGATATGAAACAATGTGATGATACAGAATCAAATAAATCATTTCCAAAACTTGAGGAAACAATTAAAGTACCTACCATCATGTCATTAGGAACGTCAACCTCTGTAGTTGTGATCACATAAGCTTGTCCCTAATCCCTTGGCCTTCTCTGTTGCATATTTCATTGATGTTTTGGAAATAATTTCCATAGTGTCCCATATCCTGAAAACTATAGCATTGAACATCATTGTCTTCCTTCATTCCTTTGTAGTCATCAGCAAGATGGCCTTTCTGAACCCATTTGTAGTATACACCTTTTCATTTTAAGAATGGACCAGGGTGTTTAATTCCATAGTTGTCACATGGTAGAAACTCAACTCTTCCCTTCTTCCATGTTTCCTTATTTCCTTTCCCAGGGTTTTCAGTATCCCTCTTCTTTTATTTCTTTCCCTTAAAGTCATAAGACTTAGAGAATTCTTTTTCTATCTTGATGGAATATGAAACTATATCCTTATATGATGAAAATATTTGGGAGACCAGTGCTCGCCGGAGGAATTGATTTAGGCCATCAAATAATCCATGAATTTTTCTCCTTGGATATCGTATGTAGTCTAAAATATGTCTTGCTAATATTGTGAAGTTAGCTTCGTACCTTGAAACATTCTCATCTTCCTTCTGCCTCAGATTCCAGAATTGTCTCTCTATATCTGCTCGCTGCTCATGAGGGAAATAGTTTTCTAAGAATATTTCTTTAAAATCCTCCATTCCATATCTTCTATCTCTTCCTCCTCCTTTGTGTTTTGGATTAATGACCACCACTGATCCACATCTCCATATAGATGATATACTACCATGACAACCTTCTCTATTTTAGTACATCCCAAAGAGAAAACTATCTTCTCAAGGGAACATATCAATTTCTCTGCTACAAACGGATTTGTAGTCCCATTTAATTATGGAGGCTGTTGTCGCATAAAGTGATCTAGAATGGCTCCTCCACGTGGTGGATTAAGATGCTCCATACGGGTAAAGTTGTTATTCATAACCTGAGTAAGTTGTTCCAGTATAGTTATGAGTTTCTCAGCACCGATCACAACACTAGAGCCAACATCATTATCTTGCATCGAAGGAAAATCCCTACAGGGGACACGTGCATTCATGCAATTTCCATTCCGTCCACTTGGCGCCATCTCTAGATAATGACATACACTAGATTAGGTTATGAATCATAATGTATGATCTTAACTTAAAAATACTCAGAAAAATTGAGATCCTACACATGGCTAATATCATATTCACAAAAATGGTTTCTTTTTGGAATATTTAACAGTTCAATCCTTCATAGTGGCTTGTAAAGAAAATGTGAATTATCCGAAGCATATCCCCTGGGAGTTTCATAACCAAGAGTGCATAAAGGGCCGTTGTCGTGCACTAGTTCCCGTTCGAGTCTAGCTCAAAGCGGTGTTTTCGGGTTTTACCCCTAGATACATCTGGGCTAGAGCCGCCTCTAACTACTCGTATCTAGAGATGGATGTATTTATTGAAAGATCCACATTATCTATTCCTTACCAAAATACCAGGATGTTATTGAATGCATTTCCTCAAAGACTATCTTTGGGACTCTTCCCTAATTCTCTATTTTCTAAATCTAGTTTCCAAGTATTCTACTAAAATTCCTCTGATACCAACTTTGAGGACCCGGACCCAGTTCCCCAAAGCCGATGCCTTATTTGATTATGTTTGCATACATACAAGGAATACGAATCCCGAAATACCGAGTAGTTTAGTATTATTGGAAACAGGTTACATACATAAGTTTATCATTAGAACATGAAGGGAATCAAAACACTATTTTATTCCACTAGAAACATCACGTCTCATAGATTATGCTTGGATTTCATTCATAAATTACTTATTCATGTCTTGAGAAAATCAAACATAAGAAAGGGGTGAGCTCAAATGCACAGTAAGAGTAAGTAATACAGTGGAGGTTAATATAAACATTAGAAATGGTGAATAATTGAAAACACATGCCTTTAATAATGAAATTGAACACATTATGGCATAAATATGGGCTGAATAAATAATTCCATAACAAAACATAATCATGGGTATTCTACTATTCGAATAACCACACAAACTTAAAATACTAGCATCATAATGAGCGAAGTGCATATTCCGGACATCATAACTATACCGTCCAAGCCTCATGCTAGGACCATAAAATAATCATTTTGTCAAGGGGATATAGTGAGACCCACCTATAACATAATAATTCCAATGAATTCCTCATATGATCGGGGATCAACATAAACATCATATACATTCATATTGAAACTATCATATGAAATTTAACTAACCTTCACAACTTATTGAAGATAAACACTAACCATTCAGAATAATATGATGAATGGTTTTAGGATAGATCATCCACAATAAATCTAGTCATACACTATTAAATAAAATATGGTATATGAATTCATAAATTATTAAACCCAATAATACCATTGAATCAATAAGAGAATTGAACGAAAATACTCTTATAAAATCATGAAGCAATTTTGAGATAAATACTCTTTTATTTTGAAAAGAAGAGTTCTTTTGGAAAATATTTGTATAAAACCAAAAGTGAAGTAAGATAGTATTTTCAAAATAAAATGAGTATTTTTAGAAAGATAATGGTTTCCAAAAATAGATTATAGAGTTCCCTTGTAAATAGATATGAATTGGAGAAATTCCCTTGAATTGGGCTTCTATTTTGGAAACAATTTTAAAAGTTCTTTTTAAAACATGTAAATATCCATAAAATAATAAAGGGTTCTGGTTTGTAAACATATATATGATACTCACAAAGAATATATGAAGAGTAAATAACATTACATAATAATTTCATTGAGGTTATTGGACAACTAAAGTAACCTGAATGAAAATGGATGTTCGGGTGAAAAACCCTTTCCTTAACTCCAAACGTGTTATTCTCTCAAACTTAAGCTCCTGAAATATGAAATTATACTTATTAATAACTTATTTAAAAACCTATTATACATGTATTTAGTTTATCATAATTCTATTTAGTTTATTTATGTATTTATTGACAAGTTATTGTACAGAATTTCGTCGTTCTGGAGTGTTCGTTTCCTTTATTTTCATATTCGGTTAACTTGTTTTTAAGTAATATAGTTCATGTGGAAAGGTTATAAATATTTATGATTGGAATTATATACTATTTATAATCATAAATAATTGTTAATGGTCATTTATATAATTTGGTTATATGGAATGAGTATGAATCATTAGATGAGAACCACTTCGATTATTTGGCGGTATTTGGATTATTATGAACTAGTTTTATCATATAACTTAATTATATGTACATATACTGGTTCCTGAATATTAATTAGGTTAAAAAAATATATTATAGTCTGGTTCAACCATGAATATGGTTTTATTACCCCTAAAGAAGAATGAATTGAAGAATTAAACTTTATCGTCCACAAAGGTTATAAATTGGCACCTCATGGACGTCGATTTCGTTTATAAAAATAAAAGGGAGGGAGTAAGAATATTTATGATGGCTTTTCTATTAAAATGATATAATTCAAGTATATAGATGATACTGGAGTTATCATGATCATTTGTATAGAGGAGGTGAGGAGAGAAAAATAAAATAGATGAACTTGAAAATAAAAGAAAAGTTATGATATCCCTTATGAAAATTCAGCAGCCTAAAGACGTCACTTAAAATTTCATAAAATAAAATGATGAGAACAAAATGATATCTCATCATATTGAAATCAAAAGGACAGTAAGAATAATGAATAAAATAAAACCTCAATATATGAGAAAGGAATTTCAAATAGATATCACAAAAGAAGTGTCGACTTAAAGAAGAGAATGAAGGATTCCCTTACCTTGTAGAATAACTCCAAGATCCTGAAGGATGGGACCTTGGGGGCTTAGGGACACCTTAAGAGGACTTATAGAGAGGTAAAAACACCAGTGATTTGAGGATGAGGTATTTTTAATGAAAGAAAACGAATGGATGAGTGGGAATTTATAGAAAAAGACAGGTAATTTTTTAATAATTTCAAAGGGACACCTTATTAGTGGTTTTTGCCAAACCATGGGCTTTCCCATGGTATTTTCCCATGGTATTAGCCACTTGGGACAACTCATGTCATAAGTTACTATACACTAGTCGACCATAATTTTATATTTAATTATAACATCAATATGATGTCATTAAACTACTGAATACTCAAAACTGTATTTTTACTATTCATGAAAAATTCATGTATTTCAGAAAAATCCCCAAAATTCACCCCTACCATTTTTCAACCTATAGAATTAAAAAGTGAAATCCATTTTTCAAAAATAATTCTCTAAATATTATTAATTTAATTTTTAAATAAGGTCATAGTTAAGTCTAAAAATAATAATCTTGAAGTGCAATTAGTTTTATGTGACATTAAAAAATTAATTAAGATCCCATTATCATATTTCCGTAAAAAAATATTATTATTTACTATTCATAAGGGTCATATTACTATTCATAAGGGTATGTTACTATTCACCAAAAATCATGTTTGTTCTATCAGAATCCCAATGACTTACTGAACACAACTCTAGATGACCGTTTCTTGAAATTCAAAACATAGAAGAAGCAAAGTTGTGTTTAATGGATAGATTATAAAATTGAATTCTATATTTGACCAGGAAAGCGCAGTCAGAGGAAAAAACTCTGACTATTTATTAAATTAAAAGTAAAGCATACCAAAAAGACAGCTACATATCATAAAAATCATCCCCATCACCATATTCATCCACAGTCGCTGATTCCCACTCCGAGCTCTCATAGTGCCTTAGGATTTTTGCATATTTCCTTCTCAGATTCAACTTCTCCAATGAGAGAAACTCCGTAGAATATTGAAATTATTTTTTAAAACCAATGACAGTCCTAGGAACACTCTCCCTCTTAGAGGATGATCTGGTAGACATTGGACTTGGCAGGAAAGAATAGTCCTTTTTCAGCCTTCTTTTTGGAGGAGCAGACTTACCACCTTCACTTGTAAGCAATTTATTTTTTTCACTTTGAACCACATCACTGTAAGATAGTCTGACAGCATAACTAACATTCTCCTTGTCACTATCCGAAACATCTCCCCACTTTCCGTTGATGTGCACAAAGCCAACTGCTTGATATCCATCAGTCCCTCCAGACAAAATACCCTTTGAAATAGTCAGACATTCACCTCCTGTTGAGTGCACATGCAAGTTATCATCAATCGGCATGAGGAACTACAGGGGAACCTCAATTCCATGACCAGCATGAGGCTCCATTCCAGATATTGTATCAGTCATGGTAAGCACATCAGAGGCAGCATGCTTCATATTTGCAGAGTCAGTCCTTTGAAGGCCATACTCACTAGGAGCAGCTTCCTCATTCTTCAAAGCCTCAAACTGGTTGCTAATGCAAACATTAGCCAGCTGCAGAAGGCCATTGCTAGTGTCATCTGATGAAGTATGCTTCCAGCCACCAAGATTAGCTTTAAAATGATCAAAAATCTGCTTCATAGAAGGATTCTATGATGGTTGCACCTCCTTCATAGTAGCTGCGACCACATTAGCCCCTCCAATATCTGCTAGAACACCCTCATCTTCCATAGAAGAATGAAACTGGACATCTGCTCTCATTTCCTGCTCCGCAGAGGCCTCCTTTCCAGCCTTCTTCACAACCATCTAAGGGAAAAAATTCCCCTCGTTATCACAACAAGAAGACCGCCCAGGCAGAGGATTCCCAGGCTGTCTCTCCACCAGCGACGTCACCCTATCAGTGTCGTCAGGGACAACATTGCCCAAATTCACTGCCTGGGAATACCCGACCAGTTTCTTGCTTCAACATACAGACTCATGATGACCGAACCTACAACATATTGCACAAAAATTCATCCAAGACTCTAATATGACCTCCTGCTTCCATCAGAACTCTTCTCCATCCGTGATCCAGACCTAATTAACAGGTGGCCTCCTGCATTATATATTTATTTTCAAAACCTTGGGGTGTTACATTATACCCTCCTTACAAAAATTTCGTCCTCAAAATTCACAAAATATTACCTAAAAAGATTCTGGTATGGCTTTAACATAAGCTCCTCAAGATCCCAATTACTTCCTCCATAGAACCTTCACCAGACGAGTCATCCAATTTCTCAATACTTGTTCTCTAGTATCAAGAATCTTGATAGAATCTTCACAGTAATATAAATCGGGCTCAAGTTCCACTTCATCATAAGTCAGTACATGTGTTGGGTCTGGCATGTACTTTCTTAACATTGACACATGAAACACATTGTGAACCTTGGAGAGACTTGGTGGCATTGCCAAACGGTAAGCTAGGGATCCAATTCGGTCTAGAATTTCAAAAGGTCCTATGTACCTGGGTCTCAATTTACCTTTCTTACCGAAATATATAACTCCCTTCCATGGAGATACCTTTAAGAAAACATGATCTCCTACCAGAAATTCCAAATGATTCCTTCGGTTGTCAGCATATCTCTTCTGCCTACTTTGAGCTATTTTGATATGGTTCTGGATGATCTTCACCTTCTCCATTGTTTCTTCAACAAGTTCTAGGCCCGTGATATTTCTTTCACCAACATCATCCCAACATGTTGGTGTACAACATCTCTTCCCATATAATGCTTCATAAGGTGCCATCTGAATACTTAAATGGAAGCTATTGTTGTAGGAAAATTCCACGAGAGGTAAATACTGATCCCACATTCCTTGAAAATCAAGTGAACAAGACCTCAACATGTCTCCCAATGTTTGAATAGTTCTTTCTGATTGTCCCTTTGTTTGTGGGTGGTAGGAAGTTCTCAAACGAAGATCAGTATTTAGGGCCATCTGAAGAATTTTCCATAATATTGATTTAAAACGTTGATCACAATCAGAAACAATCGATAGGGGTACTCCATGAAGTCTCACAACTTCATTAATATAAAGTCTTTTTAGACGTTCAAGTGGTGGATCTTCTCTTATAGCAAGAAAATGTGTTGACATGGTAAGATGATCAACAATGACCCATATTGCATCATTCCTTATATGAGTCTTTGGTAGTCCCATGAAAAATTCCATCATTATATTATCCAATTTACACTCAGATATGGGAAGAGGTTGAAATACTCCTCCAGGATGTTACCTTCCAGGTTTAACTAGTTAACCATCCATACATCTTAACACAAAATCAGAAATCTCCCTGTTAATGTTGTCCCACCAAAAATTTTCCTTCAAATCTCTGTACACCTGAGTGCTACCAGGGTGTATAGAGAAATTGGAAATATGAGAATCATCCAACAATTCCCTTTTTAGATCCGGTTTATTAGGAACACAAAGTCTCTTACAAAATTTCAAAATTCTATCTTTATATACGAAGTCACTCAATCTCCCATCATTCACAGTTTTTATCTTCTTTTGAAAATCCTCATCATCCGCCTGAGAACTTTTTAGCCTTTTTAGTAAAGATGGATTGGAAACCATTTGAAAAATCATTGATGTTCCACTTTCCATGGTTATTCCCATATCCATCTTTACTAGATCCATGTAAATAGGATCCATTTCAACTCTCATCTTGTTCGAAAATCCATGATCCTTTCTGCTCAAAGCATCTGCCACCTTATTTGCCTTCCCTAGGTGGTAGTGTATCGTGCAATCATAATCCTTGAGTAGTTCAAGCCATCTCTTTTTCCTTGTGTTGAGTTCTTTCTGTGAGAAAATATACTTCAAACTCTTGTGATATTATAAATCTCACATTTTTCACCATAGAGATAATGTCTCCATATCTTCAAAGCAAATATTACAACAGAAAACACAATATAATGAGTAGGATAGTTTTTCTCATGAATTTTTAGCTATCATGATTCATAAGCAATAACCCTATAATTTTGAATAAGGACACAACCAAGTCCTTTCTTTGAAGCATAACTATAAATGACAAACCCGTCATTCCCCGATGGTATGTTACTATTCATAAGGGTATGTTACTATTCACAAAAAATCAAGTTTGTTCTATCAGACTCCAAAGGACTTACTGAACACAACTCTAGATGACCATTTCTTGAAATTCGAAACATAGAAGAGGCAAAGTTGTGTTTAATGGATATATTATAAAATTGAATTCTATATTTATTTTCAAAACCTTGGGGTGTTTCACGGTGCATCACCTAACAATTTCCTATGCAATGTCCAAGTTAGTATTAAATAGTTTTTTTAAAGATATGATAAATAAAGAGCAAATTTTTTTCAGGATCACATGTTTTATCCTATAGATAACCATGATATTGGAAATTTTATTTGGTGTAAAATGAGTTATGTCGGAGGATGGTGACGTTTTTGGATGTTCTATATGATGAATGAAAATTTGAGTAATAAGGTTTGAATTTTTTTAAGAATATATTACTTTATCATAGATTTATGTTGATTCATGTTATAGTTAGTGTATCTTGGATATTATTTGTTTTGGGAGAACACATTTGTGGATATAAATGTTAAATTTATCTGGGTAGACCATGTGATAAAATACTTCCAATTATTAGGTTTCAATATTAGGTATGAATATTTTTGAATAATTTTAAGGATAATTATTTATTTAATGATCTAAGTTGAATTTTGGGCATTAATATTTAATTTTGGGAGATTGATGTAGTTTTTATGATATAAAAGTTTATTATTTTTTGAAATTACCTTATCTTGTACTGAAAATATTGGTTTTGGTTAATTATTAAATATAGGATGAAGAAAATGTTTTTATTTTATGGATTTTGGGATATGTAGAATTTTATTCTAGTGCTTTAGGCATAAAAATCATACAAATTATTTAGAGCAAAAGTTTAGTTTTTGGTGGAAATTGATTAAAGGACGAAACTCTAATTTTCAAGAATGTATTTTTCCTTATGTTATTACTCTAGGTAGAAAAATAATTCATCAACTCTAGGAAAATGATTTTATAACAAAAACTTCACCTTTTTACTTTTAATATTGATAAATCAGTCTCCTTTTTACCCATCATAAATTTACTATTTTGTGATGGTTAACTTTTTCATGAAAATGTTTTTTATCAGTCTCAATCAGTTTTTAAAAGTTATGTTTCTCTTCCATTCTCATATTAAAGTTCACCTATTCATAATCTAGGTTTTGTGTTGACCTTATCATTTTCCATTCCCACTTTTTATGAGGATGTTTTATTAACCATTTTTATGATTATGGTTTCCCACGATGGAATTTTCAAATGTCAACAATTGATTTTCATAGTGCAATTTCAAATTACAATGATAAAATTTATTGAAGGTTGGGCGAATGTAACATCACAATATATTAGATTACATAATATTTAATTGATAACTTGTGGTGGATGAAACACCATGCTTAAAAAAACCATGATATACTAATATAAATTTTTATTATAACATGACCATTATAAGCGACCCTTTAAATTGGAGGGTGTGAATAAGACTAAATATATTATGAAATATATATTAAGTTTATATTGTATAATAATTTATTTATTCTTAGGAAGTATACACATAATTTTAATTAGTCTTTTTATTATATATATATATATATATATATTCTAAAAGTGTTTTTTATTGAATTTTATGATAAAATAAATGTAATTATTTTTTGAAACTTTTAGAAAATTTATTTGATAAAATTAAATTTATTTTTGAAATAATCATATTAAAATTATATGAGGGTTAATTTTTGGGTTTTTTTCCCGAAAAGATTGATTTTCCAGTGAATAGTGAAAAATATCAAGTTTCATACGTGTCAATTTATTTACATTGAAAAATACCTTTATAATTTAAATTTTATCTCAAAGTAAATTAGGTAATATTTAGTTACATATAATATAATTAATTAAATTTTAATCATCCTTATAACCAATTTTTTTATAAGTATATTTTTTGGCCTAAAAATTCATTTTTAATAAAAATATTTTTCATTACATTTTACAAGTTTAATTTTCAATAAATTTATACAAATTATGTGTTTTAAATTTAAATAAAATTGATTCCATATTTTTATGTAGTGGGTTTAAAATTTAGTAAATAGTTCCCTTTTAATTTGGTCTTGATTAAAAATAACCATAATAATTTTTATAACCACAGTAAAGGGTAAATTGGGTAATTAAGGGTAAAAATAATATGATAAGAATTATAAAATGACCCTCAAAATTACTCAAATTTTATTTTATGAGTATTGTTTATACATAAACATTATAGGTTCTTTTAAATTACCATTTTGACTAATTGGGTGAAATTATGACCTTTGTAATATTTTATTTAAAGAGAAGTCAAAGATGTCACATTAATATTTTGAATAAATAAAAAAAATTTAATATGGGGTTATCTAGAATATATTCATGACTATAAATAAGTTTTCTAAATATAAAATATTTATATACATCATGTTAAATTATTTTTAATTATTTTTGAAAAAATAATTACAATAAATTCTTACATAACACTGATGCACTTATTATTCAATTAATGGAAAAATAAAATAAATGATAATTAAATCATGAAAATTAATATAATTTGAATTAATTAAGTCTGTAATATATTTTTATAGATTAATATGATATATTATATATGTATTAAAATATTTGGTTCAAATTTATCTTGTTTTACTGATATTATTAATGTCATAGTAATGAATTGTGTCAAAATTGTCAAAAATGACATTTCTTGAATATAATATTTTATTAAATTAATTAGGAGTCATACTATTATTAAATAATAACAAATATAATATTATATGGTCTATAAATTCATCCAATTTGTATTTATAGAGCATTTATAAAAATTTGGATCTAGAATAGTCTTATTGTATTTTAATATTTTGATAAATTGAAAAAAATTCCCCTTACTATAATTATAATAGGGAACCCCTTCCTTCACTTATTTACACCACTTTCCACCATATATCTCAACAAAAATCAGGCCATTTATCATATAAATATAATTATCCATGTTCTATAGATTATGGTCCTTCCAAAAGACTAAACCTAGATCTATTAAGAAGATATCTAAAGGAAATCCACCAAAGAAGACGTATTCAATTTTACCAACTCTTTAAAATTTATTTCTTCTTATGGTTCCTATTAATATGTTTCTTCTATACTAATTTAATTACTCCAATATCATCTATATACTGATATATTATTAGTATCATAAATGTAACACCCCAAAATTTTATGGTATGATTCTTTAAATATTTAACATCTTTGATAGTTTATACGTTAGGAAACACAGAGTTTAAAACTATAATATACTATTAAATATGACTGTTGGAATAGTAATGTGAAAATTCGGAATAAGTAATATGAAAAATATAATAGTAAACTCACCTACAAAATTATATAAAAAATTTAGGTATCTTATAAATGAAAATATAATTTATTTATATCATGGAATATGTAAATAAATGTTTTAAAAAGGATAAATTAAGTGTTTTTATTTATGTGAAACAAAGAAGTTTGTTTACAATTTTATAATTAATATAATGATTTAAAAGAAAATTTATTTTCATAAAATATAATCATTAACTAATATTTTTTTATGATAATACTTATATTTTATGAGACCTTAATTAATTATTCAAAGTGTTACAGAAACAGTTATAAATTTTAAATCATTATTTTTTCAAATAAATGATGGTATTAACTAAACATTAAATATTTCATATTTATAAAATTATTTTTGTTAAATAAATTCAATTTTTGTATTCTTCGAATCAAAAAATGGTTACATTGAATTTTTGGGATTTTTTTAAAATAGATGACTTTGTGGTGAATAGTGAAATGCAACAATTTACGGTTTATATACATTATAATATAAATACACTATTTATTAATTAAATGGTGATTTAGGAACCATAATATCAAAATATACTTATATATTTAATATATTGTTTCATGGTAATCAAAATTACTCATATTCTTGAGCCAAAATAATAAACTAATGATTAAATTAATAAAAAAACACCCCTCTCCTCCAATATAAATACCACAACTCACCAGCCCTTCCCCTCACACCTCCAAAGATTTGAAGGTTTCTTATAATCTACCCATTTACTCTCCAAAACATCTCCCTATATCTGGTATTTTTTTCTTATCAAAACACCATTTCCAAGTCCCTTAGGGGGGGGGGGGGTCTCGAGGAGGTGATATGCAAGAGGTAAAACCTTCTCTCTCTCTCTCTCTCTCTTTCAATTTATTTTTTTCTTAACCTTACATAAAAACCATATCCATAGTGACTTTATAACTCAAGTATATATTATATACTATAATTATTATTATTTTAATGGTAAATCAACCATCAATTCTCTTCTCTTCCCCTTTTTATTCTAAAAATGATAACATCATCTATAAGGTGTTGATTTACCGCCTTCACAAATGATGATTTTTCATTTTTCAATTAAACATAAAAGGATAATAATAAAACCATTTTATGGTTAAAAATACTTTAATATATTTAATAAAACTTTTTTAATTTTTTAGAACCCATATATATACATAATATTAACTCATTATACAAAACTAGTTCGTGATGATAAAAAAAGGCCAAAATAATATTAACATTTATCATTAACGTTTTTCTAATGAATCATCATAATATATAAAACATGATATATAATACCATTTAATATCATGTAAGTTCATTAATAACATATAATTTAAATTCTAGATATTTATTTCTATTTTATGTGATCTTTTGTATATGTATACAAGTGAACCAATCATGAAAACCAAGAAAACTAACACTCTTGAACGACAAAATTGAATCTTATAACTCATCAAAAAGGATATAAATTAAATTAATAAAAATAAAATAAATAAAATAAATGTATAATATGTTATTAATTAAATTATAAATGAATCTAATTTCATTAGACATGACATTATGTTCAAGTGCATAACACTTTCTGACATATGGTAAGAGTTTATTCTCGAACCTCCATTTTTCATTCAGGTTATCATTTCTATATATTTTACACAATTTAATTCATATTAATTTTCACATATATCTTATAAATTTCATTTATATGTTCCAAAATTATTTAACTAGATCAATTCATCTTTATTTTATGGGGAAATACATGTTTTATAAGGATCCCTTTACAATTGTTTTCCATTCAGCAAACCCACTTGAGAGGATCTTCCTAATTTATTACCCATTTTGAAGAAAATTCCATAATACATATTAAAACACCATTTTTTTATCATAAAAATTATCTTATCTCTTTTATAGTTTTATTTAAACAATTAATACTTATCCGATTTAAATATTTTTTATATTTTCCATTAAACCACTCAAAAGTGGTCTATTTCTAAAGTTTTTTAAAAACTCCTTTTACTTTATTTCACTTCCGTTGGATATATTTTATGCCTCAAATATAATTTAATTGTATTTAACTTTTCCTTTCTGAGATATACATTCCTACAATCTTTTTTTATGAAAAATACCAATGATTTTTCTAAAAGAAACCTTCTTTGCAAAGTAAAAAAGGTTATATCTCTCAAGAATTACTCAATGATTTTATTATAGTATTTTCATTTTTTTCAACACCTTTTTTTGGAATATTATCATTAATTTTTATTTATATGATATTATATCATCTACCATATTTTATAAAATGGTTTATGATCATTTTTACTATGGATGTGTTATCTTGATACCATTCACCATATTATTTAGAATCATTAGACATTATGTTTACTAATTGGGGAAATTTATTTACATTTCACATGTATATAATATTTTTGTTTGACCCTATTCATATTAGGAATGTAATGGAATTATTAGGTGATGGTAGGTGACTGCTATAGCATCTCGATCCATTAGTAGGTATCATGAAACAAACCAGATTAGAATTTTTCTGAGGCCTTACCCATTTATTTTCAGATGTCTTAGTCAAGGATACAATGGTATGTTCAGATGTCTAAAATTATAAATCACATCATTTTTATATTATTAATTGAAAATCCATGTGATTATTTTACTAGTATATTATCCATGGTTATGTTCTGTTGTCATGTGATTATTAATATGGCATTATTTTGATCAGATTTTATTCATACCATATTATGTTCATTTTATGTTTTAATAAAATGTGTTTTTAGACATTTACATTCCCTTATTGTTTATATTTATGATATATTTATCTCTATTTCTTACCTTTACCGAGCATCTTATATCACCCCTTAATTATGTTTTATTTTTCCCAAGGATGAGAAGATGTATATTATGAATGAATTGTAGGGATAATATAAAAGTTTAAAGATTCTTCTAATGGAGTTTCAATGTTTTTTCATGTTGTATTATAAAAATTATGTTTGTATCTATTTTTTAAAAATCTACTAAGAATTCGGCCCTTTGGGATGTGACTTTCTTGTTTATTATACCAACGTATTAAAGTAAGGTAATGAATTTGGGATAATGGTGTTGGTGTCTTTACAGTTGGTATTAGAGAATGTTTAGTAGAATACTTGGAAACAAGATTTATAAAACATAGATAAGGGAACATAAACCTAAGATAGACTTTTAGGATAAGAATAGAATAAAGTCATAGAATTTTGATAATATAGAGATTATGTGGGTCATCCTAGAAATAATTCTATGAATGGATACAATAAGTGGACATGGTTCTAGAATAGATGTATGTAGAGGTAACAACTCTAATGACATGCGTTGGTCTTGACTTGGAAGAACCTTGTACATGACAATCGGCCTTAGTATGCACCTAGTTTGACACTTCTAAGTGATATTCTTAGGATAATTCAAATTTTCTTTAAAACCCAATATGGAGGATTTAAAAGGAAAATTTTCCTTAAAGAAACCATGTATTTGATTATGTGATTAGATATGCATAAATTTCCAATTTATGTTCAGTGTATTTCTAGTTAAAAATTATGATTTATGATTCATATCTGAATTTTTTGTATGCCACTGTTTAGAAATAGAGCCTATTGGGAGGAATGAAAACTCTATCGGTGCACATATCCCATATAGGTATTTCCATCTTATGAAATATAATGATGTTGGAGAAGGAGCTAAAACTGGAGCTGAGAAACTTATAACTATACTTGGACAACTGACTCAGGTTATAATAAATAACCTTACCCGAATGAAACAACTTGATCCACAATGTGGAGGAATAATTTTAGACCACTTCCCGAGGTAACAACCTATATTATTCAATGGGAATAAAAATATATTTTTAGCATAGAAATATATAATTTCCACTGAGAATATATTTATCACTTTGGGAAGTAATGAATTGAATAATGTTATCATGTTAGTTTATCATCTCTTAAGACATGTCGATCAATGGTGGTCATTGATTCAAAACATAGAAGAGGAGAAAGAAATTGAAAATATGTAATAGAAGGATTTTAAGGAAATTTTATGGGAAAAATATTTTTATGGAGAACAAAAAGTGGATATATAGAGACAATTATTGATTATGAGACAAAAATAAGATGAAAATGTTTCCAAGTATGAAGTAAAATTCACAACATTAGATATGAATTATTTAGATTACATACATAATAAAAATAACAAGATTTATCAATTATTTTATTGGTTAAAACCATTATTCTATAGGGAACTAGTGGCCCAAAATTTCTCATCATATGAATATATAATCTCATGTGCTATCAAGACAAAGAAATAATTCTCTAATTTTAATGACTTTAAGGAAAAATAAGAGAATAAGAGGGTGGAAAAAAAATAATGGATAAAGGTAAGAATAAAAAAAGAATTTTTCAATGCGTAATACTTATGAAAGGAGACACCCTGGTGGCTGCTAAAAAGGAAAAGGAGTTTGCCTAAATTGTGGTGAGAAAGTCTATAATGATCATGACTTCAAGGGAAATAATGAAGCTAGTAATGTTCAATGCTATAATTATAGAGAGATGAGAAACTATGAAAATTATTGTTTGAAGCATCAAGGAAATTTACCCCAGAAAAGGACAAGGGAAAAAGTCCATGCTTATATAATCAAAATAGTTGAGATTGAAGTTTCTAATGATATGGTGTCATGTACTTTAATTATCTTCTCAAATTTAACTAAAGATTTCTTTGATTCTAGATCATTCCATTCCTTTATATATTCCTATATTTATTTAAAAATTATATATTTCCAATTTACATTAATAAGGGATTTTTGATTAAAGAGACCCATTGGAAACCTTATTGAAACAAATATGTGTCGAGAATCTCTGATTATAAAACATAAAAATTCTTTAATTGCTTATTTTACCATCATACATATGGCTGATTTTGATATAATCCTTGGTATATACTGAATTTTAAAATAGAATGACAAAATTTATTGCAAAGATAAGGAAATTATGATTCACATTGAGGATATGAAATTTAATATCTTTAGATGGGATAATTCATCATCTAATTCAAATCTGGATCTACCTCTAGTAGCACTTCTAAATGAAATTCTTGGGGAAGAATAGAAAACATCATCTATGGATAAGGAAATAAATCTTCTAATTAAAGATGTACCTATTGTATGGAAATACATTAATGTATTTTTTGAGGACTTACTTAGATATCCTTCAGAGCGGGAAGTTTATTTTTCTATTGATTTAATCCATGACAGAATACATATATGAAAGACTCCCAATAGAATGGACATAGTAGATTTAATAGAGATAAATAAACAACTAAATTAATTCAGTGATACGGGATCTATACACCCTACTGTTTCACCTTGGGATAACCTATTCTCTTTGTCTAAAATAAAGATGGATCCATGAAGATATGCATTAAATATAGAGAAATTAATTCTATTAAAATAAATAAAAAGTATCCTCTACATTGTGTTGATGATTTGTTTGATTAACTTCACAGATCTGAATATTTTTCAAAGAGTAACCTTTGGTATGGATATAATCAATTGCAAGTGAAGAATTAAGATACTCTAAAGGTATAATTTAGAACATGGTATAAACAATATGAGTTTATAGTAATTCTATTTAGACAAACTAAATCACCCTCTATTTTTATGGATATAATGTATAAAGTATTCAAGAAATATCTTGATAATTTTGTTGTGGAATTTATTAATGATATATTGATTTACTCTAATAGCTATAAGGACCATGAGAACCACTTACTAATTTTTATTTTGAGTATTAGAACAAATGAGTTATGTGGGATGTTTAAAAAGTAATAATTCTGGATTTAAACAATTTCTTTTATTGGATATATTATCTCTAAGGATGGAATATCAGTTGATCTTGTAAAGGAAAAGGTATTCCAGGAATGGCTTACACCAATGAACATAACTGAGGTATGTAGTTTCATTGGTTTAGCAGGTTACTACTTTCACTTTGTTTATAATTTTTCCTGATTAGCTAACCTATTAACAAATTTTATTCGTAAAGAGGTTAAGTTCATATAGGAAAAAGAATGTGAAGATTTTTTTGAAGAATGGAATAGGATATTAGTGAATTCTCCAATCATGACTCTACCACCAGAAAATAGTGGATTTTTAATTTATAGTGATGCATAAAAGAAAGGACTAGGTTGTGTCCTTATTTATAATGATAGAGTTATTTAGTATGCATCAGGGTAGTTAAAAACTCATGAATAGAACTATCCTACTCATTATATAAAGTAATAATCTGTAATATTTTCTCTAAAGATATAGAGAGATAATTTATATGGATAAAGATGTGAAATATTACGGATCACAATATTTTGAAATATATATTCTTATAGAAAGAACTCAACATGAGGTAAAGGTGATGGCTTGAGATACTAAATGATTATGATTGTTCAATACACTATCTCCCAGGGAAGGAAAACAATGTATCAGATGATTTGAGTAGCAATGATCATGGAGTTATAAATAAGATTAGGATTGATGAGGATCCTGTGTACAAGGATCTAGTAAATATAGATATGGGAATTTTCAAAAAATGTTAAACATGAATACTTTTCCAAATTGTTTCCAAACCATCCTTATTGAAAAAGGTAAGGAGTTCTTAGTCCTATGTTGAGAAGTTTTATAAGTAAATTAAGCTGTGAATGATGGGAATTTGGATGACTTCATGTATGAGGATAGAATTATGAAATTAAAGAAACGGATATGTGTTCCCTCTATAAATAATATAAAAAGAGAATTCTTGGATGATTATCATAGCTCAAATTTATCCACACACCATGGTAGCACTAAGATGTGTAGATATTTGAAGGAATATTTCTATAGAGATAATATAAGTTAGGAAATTTTTAATTATGTATCAAGGTGTTCATTTTTTTAATAGGTGAAGCCTAAAAGACAATATCCTCAAGGATTCATGAAACCTCTGTCTATTTTTACATGGAAATGAGATGACATACTATGTATTTTTTCACTAGATTACTGAATGCTATGAGAAATACTGATTAACTATGGGTAATTGTAGATCAATTTACCACCTCAACACATTTTCTTATTATAAGGTAGGATTATCCACTAGAGCACCATTCATGTCTCTATAATAATGAATTTTTATGTCTTTATGGTGACCTATTTTCATTGTGTTTGACCATCATCCATGTTTTACATCGAAGTTCTACAAAAGTATGTAGATAACTCTTGATACTGAGCTTCATTTGAGAATTTCTTATCACCCTCAAACTGAAGGGAAGTCCGAAAGGGCAATTCAAACTTTATAAGATATGTCGAGGTCCCACTTACTTGACTTTCAAGGTATGTGGGATCAATATTTACCTTTGGTATATTTTTCCAATAATAATAGTTTCCATTAAATTATTCAAATGGCGTCATATGAAGTGCTATATGGAAAAAGGTGTTATACACCAACTTGTTGGGATGAATTTGGTGAAAGGAATATTTTAGGCCCAGAAATTGTGTAGGAAATAATAAAAAAGGTAAGGACTATTCAAACACTTATCAAAGTAGCTCAAAGTAGAAAAAATATCAATGCTGATAAACAGATGAAGGATTTTAAATTCAAATGGGAGATAATTTCTTTTTGAAGGTATCTCCCTGGAAGGGTGTTATAATATTTGGACAGAAAAGAAAATTAAGCCATAAGTACAGTAGAAATTTTTAAATTCTTGGAAGAAATAGTGTTATGGATTATCATTTCAGGGTGACACCTAGCCTTTTAAAAGTACACAATGTGTTCCACATCTCTTCACTAAGGAAGTATATGCCAGACCCAACACATTTTCTTAATTTTGATGGGATATAATTGGAACATGGTTTATGTTACTGTGAATACCCTATCCAGATTATGGATGATGAATAACAGGTGTGGAGGAATCATATGACTCAGATGGTAAAGTTACTTTGGAAAAATCATAAAATTGAAGAGGCAATGTGGGAACCAGAGGAATTTATGATTAATAAATACCCAAATCTTTTTATTAGGTGACATTTTGGAAAATTTGAGGACAATTTTTTTAAGGATAAGAGAATGTATCACCCCATGATTTTATGGAATGTATCTTTTAAAATTTAACATCTTTGATAGTTTATGCTTCATGCAACACTGAGTTTAAAACCATAATATACTATTAAATATGACCTTTGGAATAGTAACATGACCATTAGGAATAGTAATATGACCAACAAAATAGAAACTTCACCTATGGAATTATACATAAAATTTAAGTATCTTATGAATGAAAATATAATATATTTATATCACGGAATAAGCAAATAAATTTTTAAAAAGGATAAATTAAGTATCGTTTTTTTGTGAAATTAGAATATTGGTTTAAAATTTCATAATTTATATAATGATTTAAAGAAAATTTATTTTCATAAAATAGATTCAATAATTAATATTTTTTTGTCTTATGATTAAAATATAATTTTATGAGACATTAATTAAAATTTTAAAGTGTAATAAAATCAATTATATTTTTAAAATCGATATTATTCAAATAAATGATGATTTTAAATAAAAATTAAATTTATCATATTTATAAAATTATATTCATAACATGAAATACATTTTTTAATTCTACTCAGTGAAAAATGGTTGGGGTAAAGTTTTTGGATTTCCTATAATAGTTGATTTTTGGGTGAATAGTGAAATATTGTAATTTACGGTATATATACATTATAAGTTAAATATACTATTTATTGAGTCATTGGTGATTTAAGAAAAATAATATCTAACTATACTTATCTATTTAATGTATTTAGTCATGGGAATCAAAACTATTCATAGTCTTGAGCCAAAATAATAAAATAATGATTAAAATACTCAAAAAACACCTCTATTGTAACATCCTAGGTAAATAAAGAATATGAACTTTTCATGTTTGTTAAAATATTTTAATTAAATATTAATTTTACTTTAAAGGGGATGATATGTTTGATTCTAAACTTAATACAGAATAATAGGTTTCATTGAAAACTTACATTGCACACAATATTGAGTTATACTGAAAAATATTAATATAATATTATTATGGTTGTTAATGCATAGTCATTTTTTTGGTGGGGATGAACAAAACTAAACATATTATGATTAAATATCTTACTTAAATGTTTTTACATTTACCCAATAAATTTTAGAGGCTTAAAATGAGAATGAATCCAATATTAAGCATGGACCACTCTAATATTCTTTAAAAGTTCATTTTAACACCTTTTGATGGTGAACCCTTTTTAAATCTAGTTTTTGTCACTTTTATATGGTCTATTTGTCAATATAAAATTATTATTTAGAATAGGGACATCAATATTTCTTTTGGATGAAATTTTGTTATTTTTTTTGATAATGTTCATTTTTTAATGAATAGTGAAAATACTGTATTTTAATTCAAAACCACCTTTTAATATAATTTATTTATATGGTTATATTATCTTTATAATTGATTTTAAAGTTTAATTAGAATATATTGTTACCATTTAATACAATTTTGGTCATTGAAAGTAATTTAACTTTGAAATTGGACATAAACAAGTGTCAATCTTTTGATAGTTAATATTTTTTAAAAACACGATTTTTGTTTTGACAATGGGAATTAATTTTAAATTAATTTCTAATACTTATGTGTTTTGAATTTGGAAAAATGGATTCCATATTCGGGATCAATAGTATCAAATTGTGTAAATAGGTAAATTTTATTTTTAAACATTATGAATATTTACTTCAGTAAATATTTTATTTACAATGATTAAATGGTAAATCCGGTAAATAAGGGTAAAATATAATATTATAATAATATTAAATTACCCCAAAATGTGTCCTAATCCAATTGTTTGATACATTTCTGACCATGTGCATCATTGGGTCGATTTTGGAACCCCCTAGAGCCACTTGGGAGTGATAATGACACTTTATATTAATTAATTTAAAGTAAAGACAAAAATGACACTAACATATATCTTTTAGTAAATAAATTATAACATGGGGTTATATAAGTTATCTAAATGACTATAAATATTAATTTGAAATATAAAAATATTCCCTACATCATGATATTTTTTTTATAATTTTTAGAAATCAAATAAATAAAAAAAATTATGACACAATAAATATGCAGTTATTACCTCATTAATGAATGATTTAATTAAATAAGATATAAAGGATTACAATAATATTAAAAACCTATCCAATTATTATTGTATGATTTTATTTCTAACATGATTCATCTTATATTCGACTTTAATGATTTTTGAACCTTTAGAAACCGAAAATCATTATATAAAAAAATAATATTTTCAAGCTTTCCTGAAGAGCCCCTCCTCACCCTTATTAAAATTCCTCACTTCTAACCCATTCCTCACACTTCTCAAGCCCCTAGGATCGTCCAAAATCTACCCAATTAATCTACCTACATCAATATCCTACTTCTATAAGCCTTCCCCCAGGCAGAAGGATATTCAAGTAAACCTTTTGGATCAAACCAAAGGAAGATACCCGATTTAAAGGTAACGTCTTCTCTTAAGTTATTTTGTTTTATTTTACTTCTCCAACCCCATAAACTCTTTTTATTCCATAATTTAATAAAAAAACAGTATCATAAATATACTAGGTTATTTTTATGAGGAGGATTATAAATAAACTTCCACACATCTTCATCTAATGGATACGAACATACTGTTTCAGTGGACGATGAACTACTGCCTCACGAAACGATGATTGTTCGAATATCTCCAACTTCCTCTCATAGTGGCCAGTATAATGGAAATATATTTATATATGATATATATTATGTTTATTTTTTCTCTATGTTTCTGTAATTTTTATTTACAAACATACCTTTATGTTTTCCAATATGTGTAAATATGATATTTTCATTTGAGGAAATGTGGACTACCACCCCCTCAAGGCGATATGATTCGTTCATTACATACATGGAACGTGTAAAGGATGGAGTTAAAGAAATTATGTAACATATATATAATATGATATTATACTTTAATTATAATATACATATGTATCATAAAGTTTTAATTCCATTAAATATGAAATAGAAATGAAAGTAGCGTTCATGCGTATGTGCGACTTATCGTCTCCATGAATGGTGCATTTCATTTATTATCTCCAAATGTTATGTAATATTATAAATACATAAATATACTGGATATATATTATATATATGATATATAAATCATTAATATCATTATGGAGATAATGGAATTTTGACCACATGAACAACTTGTAACTATAAGTTCATTTTTAGCTCAAGTTCCGAACATCGACAAAATGTCTAATATAAACTAAAAACAGTAAATAATTGTTATAGAGAAGTAATAATTGAAATTGAATGAATAATAAACTTGAAAAATGTTCTTAGGAAAGTAGAAATTATCTTTATTTTATTATTTATGAGATTAAATAACGATCGAGTCAAGTCAGATACGAGGTAAGGGGGTTCTTATCACACTTTTAATTCCGTGAGATTTCAATTATTCACCACTTATTTATTGCATGTGGTGTATTTTGTACTACCATTTGATATATATTATCATTATTCTATTTAAATTCTTTGTATTATGTGATTCATTTGGTGGTTATTAATTTTTATTCATACGACTCGATTGATTACAATAAGGTAAGGGGTTTCTTATATCACATTTAATTCTGTGAGATTTCTATATTTCTCCACTTATTTATTTAATGTGGTGTACTGTGTACTGATAATTGATATATATTATCATTGTTATATTTATATTCATGGTATTATGTGATTCATTTTGTGTTTATTAACGTTTTTTCATATGACTTGATTGATTACAATGTGGTAAGGGCTTTTCATCTCACTTTTTATTCCCATGAGATTCATGCTATATTGCCACTATTTCCTTTGGGGTGGTGTATGTACTGCCCAATATTATATTATTTGTGTAATATAATTTAATTTATGAGTATTTACATCTTCATCGTATGATCCTTTTTTTGATAGGGTGTATTTTTTGTATGTTTCCAAATCAGTAAGGGAACCATTCACCGCACTCTCTTAGTCAAAGACTTATTTTATGTCATGTATTTTGTTGTACTTTTTCAAATGTTGAGATATGTTCTTATATATCCTTGTTGCTATAAATTTTATGTCCATTTTTTGAGAGACCCTTTTCAATCTCATCAACTCATTTTGTGAATTTTAAAGCGATGTTGTTGGGCTTGTCGAATTTATCTAAGAGAACTTCTTATCCCAATTTCAATTATTTGGGTTAAACTTATACTTCTTGGTTATGTCATTCTATGAATATGTGTGAATGAAATCCAATTTTTTTACACTTAATATCCACTTATATTAGGTGTATTTATATTTTTCAAACATAATTATGTAATTAATTTATCTTTAATCTAATGATATCATCTTTGTAAGGAACTTCGTATTAATCTCATTTCATTGAGGAATATTTTTTTATACCTGAATTTATTTTATATGGTGTATAAAAACATTTTACTTCTCATTTCATTCAAAAGGAATCATTTTCTATGAGGTGTTTTACTAAATGAAAAAAAAGAATGTTTCTTTTTAGCGTAAGTGGTGACAACAACATTTTCCGCCACCGTGGGTTTTATTTTGGCTTCCTTAACAAGACGTAATGTTTTTAAAAGGAAAATAAATACCATATACTCTTTTATGTATTTTGGTTTTGAAAATGGTTTTGATAATGTATTGGTATGTCAATATATTTAAATGATATATTGTGATTGAAATGTGAAAATTTTATCTTTCCTTTATATTAGTTTTATGTTTTATGAATATGTTATTGTTCTTGAGCATTGTTTACATATACGGGTGGTTTCGTGATAAACCTTGGGCTGGTGACCCCAAGGTAGATCTCAAATACATTGGATAATGTGATAGAGGTAAACTTTAATGTTTCTCTAAATATATTCAGGGAATATACTGTGATGGGTATTCCAAATGTAACTCTCTATGTAGCTGTGAAAGCTACATCGTAAGTATGTTATGGATGCCACAAGTTACCTTTATGATTTATGATTTCTATATGTTATTCATAAATCATATGATTTCATGAGGTATGTTATGATTGAAAAGAATAGTTTCATTGATTTGTATTTGTTGATGGGTTAATGATTTATTTCCTTATTTTGTAACCCTTAATGAGCTTTTTATGCTCATCCCATGTTTTTGAAATGTTTTCCACATGATATAAAGATGAATAAGGTCAAGGATGGGATCAAAGAAAAGTCATACTATCTAAAACTTAGAACTAAACATGTTTCTTTTTAAGAGTTTTTATTTTATAAAATAAATGGATACTGAGTAGTAGTGTCTACGAGTAATTTTCAACTTGATATGTAATAGTTATGGCCTATTTATCTAAAAATATAAACCTGAAAAGATCCTCAATGTGAAGTACTCATTTAATTCAAGATTATGTAATGTTTTAAGGCTGGGTCCTTATAGTTGGTATTAGAGGACGGTTTACACAACTTTAGGGATTATGAGTTTTTGTTAAACACATGGTTAGTCCCTATGTCTATTATTTCAGTTAAATCTGTGTTTTATAAATTTTTCAGATCAAGGAAAGTCGTTTACAAATGGAAATAGGAGGATCTCAAATGACATTCCAATCTCTTCCCAATGACATGCTTGCAATAATTATTGCAATTTCATGTTCAAATGATTATGAAAATTTTTTCTAGCATACATCTCACTTGCAAGGAGTTGTTTGAGATATCAAACACCTCCACTATACCTCGATATCATCGTGAATCATGGGTTGTATTTTATCAAATCATATTTTCTCAATATTGTCATATTTTCAGGAAAGGTAAATATTATCAAAGAAGTTTAAAATATTTTACCTTATCACAAGATTTTGAAGCATATTATGATTTTGAAAAAGTTGCTAAAGAAAGAGACCCTTGCATAACCCATTTATATTTTATTTTACATTATACTCTCTCAGCACATACTTATGGTATTTTAAAAGGACCATTTATTGAAATTTTCAACTCAAATTCGGTTCGACTATTTTTTGAAAATCAGGTTTTATCAGATGTTTTGAAATTATATTTCATACATGATTATTTTCGAAACTGTTTTTCTGCCAACACCCACATGACCCAAGTTCTACATGGTGTATTTGGATGAAGGAAGAAAATGATTTTGAAGGATCTCTAAATCATTGTTGCAATGCATGGACCTGCTACCTACATGAACAAAATGATGATGAAACCATATGGACATCATGATCAAGGTATGATGTTCATTTTATTGGGAATAGTTTTATTTTATCATATGGAGGTTGAAAAAATGACAATATATATAATGTTGAGGTCTTAATGTATTGGGATGAAAATGAAAGATATAAGAAAAACTTTGAGGTTAAAATACGTTAGGTTTATTTTTGAGTTTTATAAAAAGGACATCCCATAAGATTAGTGACAACCTGTCATATCCAGAAATACCATATTAATAAATCCCACAACCGAAGGGCAATCAGGGTGCATTACCTACCACTTCTCTACGTGAAGTCCCTAGTTAGTATGCCGTTTTATTTTAAGTTAAATGATTTTAAGGATCAAGAATAAGTTTATTATGGGAACTTATCTTTTATAAAATGGATATCCTTAATATAAAAAAATGATTTTGTGATTAAGTGATAAAGGTTATTTTAGAATATATTTTCTCTTTTAGAAGCATTATATGCTTAAGGGGAATATAATACTATGAGATCTGATTTTTGGAGTAATGGTTGAAATATTATTTTTGAAGAAGCTATGTTTTTATTGTAGACATATTAATGTTTGGTTTATTTATGGAAATGATTAACCTATAATGGAAAATATGTGATTAGGTTAATTACTTTTAAATATGAGTCTTTAAGAGTAACTGATGTTATTTGGAGATAAATGTTAAGATTTATCTTGGAAGACTAGGTGACTAAATCCTTCTGAGATTTGGGTTTCAATCTTAGTTTGGATTAAATTGAATAATTTTATGGAAAATTGTATATTGAATGGTCTTTCTTGAACCTTGGGTTCTTTTTGTTGAATTTTGGAGATTAAGAGTAGTATTTCTTTTTATAAAGGACTATCTTGTTGGGGATTATCTGATCTTGTACTAACCAATTTAGGGTTTAGTTGATGTCTAAAGAGAGAGAAAATATATAGTTAATCTTTTTTAGATTATGTGATACTATAGAAGTTTATTCTAGCACTTTAGGTGTGACCAAGTCATCTTGAATACTTACCGTTTAGAGAAAAGATGAGTTTGTGGTAGAATTTTATTAAAGGATGACACTCTACATGAAAAGTAAGTATATTTCATTACATTCTTAGTCTAGTTATTAATAAAATTCTTCAACTCTGTGTAAAGGATATTGAAGAAAAAATGTTATAATCTCTCTTTTATCATCATACTTTTACGCAACCACAAATTTGTGGTATTTTGGTGGTTAAATTTTTTTGATCAAGTTCTCTATCACTCATTATTAAACTATGAGGGTTGATTTCTCTTCCATATCCATGTTTTCATGGAATCCTAGTAACTATTTTCTTGGGTGACCTTTTACTTCTCTTAATTTATTTTAAAGTGATATTTTTATTTACTATTTTTTCAATTTGGGACTTTAAATGAAGTTTCAAAGCATAATTTTAAAATTGCGAGGAAGAAATTCCCAAAAGGGGGAAGGATGTAACATCCCAGGTAAATAAAGTGTATAAAATTTTCATATTTATTAAATTTTTTGAAATAAATATTAGTTTTAATTTATAGGGGATTCTATGTTCGATGGAATACCTAATACGTAATGACATGTTTCATTGAAAACTTATGTTGCACACAATGTTGAGTTACACTGAAAAATATTAATATAAAATTATTATGGTAGTTAACGCATAGCCGTTGTATTGGCGGGAATGAACAAAACTAAAAATATTATGATTAAATATTTTTCTTAAATGTTTTTAGATTAACCCAATAAATTTTACTGGATTAAAATGAGAATGAATCCAATATTAAGCATGAAACACTCAAATATTCTTTAAAAGGTTGTTTTACCCCCTTTTGATGGAGAACCCTTTATATATCTAGTTTTTGTCACTTTTATATGTTATATTTGACAAAATAAAATTATTCCTTATAATAAAGAAATATATATTTACTTTGGATGAAATTTGGGTATTTGTTTTTGAAAATGTTCATTTTTTAATGAATAGTTAAAATACTGTATTTTAATTAAAAACTACCTTTTAATCTAATTTATTTATATGGTTATATTATATTTTTAATTGGTTTTAAAGTGTAATTAGATTATATTTTTACCATTTAATACAATTTTGGTCATTGGAAGTAATTTCACTTTGAAATTGGAAATAAGAAATTCTAAATCTTATAGTTATTATTTCTCAAAAACATGCTTTTTGTTTTGACAGTGGGAATTAATTTTAAATTAATTTATGCCACTTATGTGTTTTGAATTTGAAAAAATAGATTCCATATCTGGGATCATTATTTAAATTTTTTTTAAATAGGTTACTTTTATTTTGAGACATTATGAATATTTAATTCGGTAAATATTTTCTTTACCATGGTTAAAGGGTAATCTGGTAAATAAGGGTAAAAAATAATATTATAATAATATTAAATTACTCTAATGTGTGTTCTAATCCAATTTTTTGATACATTTCCAACCATGGGAATCCTTGGGTCTATTTTGTGACCACATGGAGCCACTTGAGAGTGATAATGACACATTATATTAATTACTTTAAAGTAAAGACAAAAATGACACAAACATGTATCTTATAGTAAATCAATTATTACACGGGGGTTATATAAGTTATCTCTCTGACTATAAACATTAATTTTAAATATAAAAAGATTTCCTACATCCTGATATTGTTTTTTTAATTTTTATACATAAAATATATAAAAATATTTATGATACAATAATGAAGCAGGGTTTACCTCATTAACGAATGATTTAAATAAATAAGAATAAAAAGATTAAAACAATATCCAAAACCTGTCCAATTCTATTTTAATGATTTTATTTCTAAAATAAGTCATCTAATCTTCTACTTTAATGAGTTTTGTACCTTTATAAACAGAAAATCGTTATATAATAAAATAATATTTTCATGCTTTCCTAAGGAGCCCCTATCCCCTTATAGAAATATCTCACTTATAACCCTTTCATCACACTTATCAAGCCCCTTGGATAATAAAAAATCTACCCAAATAAGATCCCAACCTCTATATCATCCTCCTAGAATCCTTCCCCTATAAAGTTGGCAATTCATGTAAACCTTTTGGTTCAAACCAAAGGGAGATACCTAATTTAAAGGTAACATCTTCTCTTAAGTTCTTTTGTTTTATTTTACTTCTCTAACCCCATAAAATCTTTCTATTCATTTATTTTATAACAAAAAATTATATTAAATATACTAGGTATTTTTTTTGATAATTATTCGAACTACATTTCCACACACCTCTATCTAATTGATACGAACGTACTGTTTCTATGGATGATGAACAACTACCTCACGAAACGATGATTGCTCAAATATCTCCAACAACCTCTCATGGTGGCCACTATGATGGAACTATATTTATATATGATACATATTCTGTTTATTTTTTCTATATTATTTTGTAATTTTTCTTTACAAACATACCTTTATGCTATCCAATATGTCTAAATACAAAAATCTCATTTAAGGAAGTGCGGACAAATGTCCCCTCAAGGTGATATTATTCATTCATTCCATACATGGAACGTGTAAAGAATGAAATTAATGAAATTATATAATATATATATCATATGATGTGATATTATAATTATTAATATTTTTATATATCATTATGTTTTCATTCCATTAAATATGAAATAGAAATGTACGTACAACTTACTTTCTCCATGAACGGTGCATTTCATTTATTATCTTCAAATGTTATGTAATATTATAAATACATACATATAATGTATATATATTATATATATTATATCTAAGTCATTAATATCATTTTGGAGATAGTGTTAATTTTACCACATGAAGAACTTGTAATTATAAGATGTTCATTTTTAACTAAAGTTCTGAACATCGACAAAATGTCCGATATGAACTCAAATAATTAACTAATTGTTATAACAAGGTAATAATTTATATAAAGGAATAATAAACTTTGAAAAATTTTCTTAAGAAATTAGAAATTAAATTTAGATTATTATTTAGTATATTAAAGAAAGATCATGTCATGTCGGACACGAGGTAAGAGGTTTCTTTTCTCACTTTTAATTCCGTGAGATTTTCATTGTTCACCACTTATTCTTTGCATGTGGTGTATTGTGTATGTAAATTTGATATATATTATCATGATTCTATTTATATTCATGATATTCTGTGATTCATTTGGTGGTTATTAACTTTTTTTCATAGGACTCGATTGATTATAATGTGGTAAGGGGTTTCTTATCTCACTTTTAATTATGTGAGATTTCTGTTGTTCGACACTTATTTATTGCATGTGGTATATTGTGTACTGCCATTTGATATATATTATCACGATTCTCTTTATATTCATGGTATTATGTGATTCATTTGGTGGTTATTAACTTTTGTTCATACGACTCGATTGATTACATTGTGGTAAGGGTTTTTCATCTCACTTTTTATTCCCGTGAGATTCATGCTATATTGCCAATATTTACTTTTGTGTGGTGTATGTACTACCCATGATTGTATTATTTGTGTAATATAATTTAATTTATGAGTATTTAGAACTTTATTGTACGATCCTTCCTTCATGGGTTGTATGTTTCATAAGTTCTCGAATCAGTAAGGGAACCTTTCACCGTACTCTCTTGGTCCTAAACTTCTTTCATCTCATATCTTTTGTTTTCTATTTTCTTATATTGGGATATGTTCTTATATATCCTTATTGCTTTAAATTTTATGTTTATGTGTGGAGAGACCCTTTTCTATCTCATCAAATCATTTTTTTTAATTTTAAAGTGATGGCGTTAGGCTCTCAAATTTCTGTAAGAGAACTTTTTAACCTAATTTCAGTTCTATGGGTTAAACTTATACTTATTGATTATGTCGTGCTATGAATATGTGTGAATGACCTGTAATTTCTTTACACTTAATATCCAATTATATTGGGTGTATTTATATTTTTCACACATAATTATTGAATTTATTTATCCTTAATCGAAGGATACCGTCTTTGTAAGGGACATTGTCTCAGTCTCATTTCATTGAGGCATATTTTGTTTTATAAATGAATTTATTTTATATGGTTTATTAAAACATTTTACTTCTCATTTAATTCAAAAGGAATATTTTTATACAAGTCGTTTTACTAAACGACAAAAAAAATAAGTTTTATTTTTAATGTAAGCGGTAACAACAACCTTTTCCACCGTCGTGAGTATTATTTTTTGCTTCCTAAACAAGACATAATGTTTTTAAAAGGAAAATAAATACCATATACTCTTTTACATATTCTAGTATTGAAAATGGTTTTGATAATGGATTTGTTATGTAAATTTATTTAAAATCTATATTGTGATTTAAATGTGGAAATGTTAACATTCCTTTATTTTTTTATGTGTTATGGATGTGTTATGTTTCTTGGGAATTATTTATATATACTGGTGGTTCTGTGATAAACCTAGGGTGGGTGAGCCTGATATAGATCTTCAATTCATTTGGTAACCTGACAGAGGTAAACGTGAATATTTATCCTAAGATATTTAGGGAATATAATGTGATGGGTATTTCAAATGTAAATCCCTATATAGCTTTGAAAGCTACAACATAAGTATGTCATGGATGCCACATGTTACCTTTATGATTTATGATTTCTATGTGTTATTCATAAATCTTATGATTTCATGAGGTATGTTATGATTGAAAAGTATGGTTTCATTGATTTGTATTTATAGACGGTTTAAAGTTTCATTTCCTTATTTTATAACCCTTATTGATCTTTTTATGCTCATCCCAAGTTATTGAAATGTTTTCCAGAGGACTTAAAGAGGAATAGGGTCAATGATGGCATCAGGGAAAAGTCATGCTCTCTAAAAAAAGGACATAGACATGTTCCTTTTTAAGAGTTTTTATTTTATGAAAAGAACCGATACTAAGTAGTAGTGTCTACATGTAATTTTTATGTTGATATGTAATAGTTATGGCTTATCTCTCTAAAACTCTAAACCTGAAAAGATACTCAATGTGAATTACTCATTTAATTCAAGATTATGTAATGTTTTAAGGCTGGGTTTTATAGTTGGTATCATAGGTCGGTTTAGACAAATTTAGGGATTAGAAGTTTTCGTTAAACACATGGTTAGTCCCTATGTAAATTATTTCAGTTAAATCCTTGTTTTATAAAATTTTCAAATCAAAGAAAGTCGATTACACATGGAAGGAGGATGATCTAAAATGACATTCCTATCTCTTCCTGATGACATGATTGTAATAATTATCACAGAGTCATGCTTAGATGATTATGAACCTTTTCCTAGCATAGAACTCACTTGAAAGGAGTTGTTTGAGATATAAAACACCTCCACTATACCTCAATATCATCATGGATAATGGGTTGTATTTAATGAAATCCTATTTTATCAATATTCTCATATTTTTCAAGAAAGGAAAATATTATGAAGGGATTTTAAAATATTTTACCTTATCACAAGATTTTGAAGCATATTATAATTTTGAAAATGGTGCCGTAGAAGGATACCTTTGCACAACCTATTTATATTTGATTTTACAATATAGTCTCTCAACACATACTTATGGTATTTTAAAAAGACCATTAATCGAAAGTTTCAACTCAAATTTGGTTCAAATGTTTTATAAAAATCATGTTTTATCAAATGTTTTGAAATTATATTTCATACATGATTATTTTCCAAAACTATTTTTATGGAAACACCCATATGACCCAAGTTGTACAAGGTGTATTTTGATGAAAGAAGCAAATGATTTTGAAGGATATCTAAACCATTTTTTCAATGCATGGACCTACTACCTACATGATCAAGATGATGATGAAACCATATGGACCGCATAATCAAGGTGTGATGTTATTTTTATTGGGAATAGTTTTATTTTATCATATGGAGGTGAAAAAAAAGACAATATATAAGATATTGAGGTCTTAATGTATGGGATGAAAATGAAAGGTATAATAAAACCTTTGAGGTTAAAATATTTTAGGGTTGTTTTTGAGTTTTATAAAAAGAACAACCCGTAAGATTGGTGACAACTCATTGCATTCAGAAAGTTTGTAGGAATCAATCCCACAACCGAAGGGTGACAAGGTCACATCGCCTACCACTGCTCTACGTGAAGTCCCTGGTTAGTATGGCTTATTATTTTAAGTTAAGTGATTTTATGGATCAAGAATAAGTTGATTTTGGGAACTTATGTTTTATCAAATGGATATCCATAATATAGGAAAATTATTTGGTGATTAGGTGATAAAGGTTATTTTTGAAGATGTTTTCTCTTTTAGAAACATTATATGCTTAAACGAAATAGAATACTATGGGATCTTATTTGTGGAGTAATGGTTGAAATTTTATTTTGGAAGAACCTATGTTTTTATTATAGACATATGATGATTTGGGTAATTAACTGAAATGGTTAACCTATCATGGAGAATATGTGATTATGTTAATTAATTTTTATTATGAGAAGTTAATTGTAACTGATTTTATTTAGATATAAATGTTAAGATTTTTCTTGGAAGACTATGTGATTAAATCCTTCTGATATTTGGGTTTTAATCTTATTTTGGATTAATTTGAAGAATTTTATGGACAATTGTATATTGAATGGTCTTTCTTGAACCTTGGGTTATTTTTATTGAATTTTGGAGAATAAGAGTAGTATTTATTTTTATAAAGGATTATCCTTTTGGGGATTATCTGATCTTGTACTAACCAATTTTGGTTTTGGTTGTTGTCTAAAGATAGGGGAAATATGTAGTTCATATTTTTTAGATTGTTTCATACTCATGAAGTTTATTCTATCAATTTAGGTGTGACCAAGTCATCTTTAATACTTACTATTGGGAGAAAACATGAGTTTGTGGTAGAATTTTATTAAGGGATGACACTCTACATGACAATTAAGTATATTTCATTACATTCTTAGTCTAGTTATTAGTAAATTTTTTGAACTCTGTGTAATAGAGCTTGAATAAAATTTTTTATAAGATCTCTTTTATCATCATACTTTTACCCAACCACAAATTTATGGTATTTTGGTGGTTAAATTTTTGTAATCAAGTTCTCCATCACTCTTTATTAAACTATGAGGGTTGATGCCTAGTCATTGTATTGGTGGGAATGAACAAAACTAACAGTATTATGATTAAATACTTTTAATAAATGTTTTTACATTTACCTAATAACTTTTAGAGGCTTAAAATGAGAATGAATTCAATATTAATAATGAAACACTCTAATATTCTTTAAAAGGTCGTTTTATCACATTTTTATGGAAAAAACTTTTTTAAATATAGTATTTTTCACTTTTATAAGTCCTTTTTGACAAAATAAAATTATTATTTAGAATCAGGACATCAATATTTACTTTTTATGAAATTTGGGTATTTTTTGATAATGTTCATTTTTAAATGAATAGTGAAAATACTGTATTTTAATTCAACACTACCTTTTAATATAACTTATTTCTATGGTTAGATTATATTTTTAATTGTTTTAAAGTTTATTTAGATTCTATTTTTACCATTTAATACAATTTTGTTCATTGGAACTAATTTCACTTTGAAATTGGAAATAAACAAGTGTGAATCTTTTGATAGTTATTATTTCTTAAAAACACACTTTTTGTTTTGATAGCGGGAATTAATTTTAAATTAATTTCTTCTAATTATTTGTTTTGAATTTGGAAAAATGGATTCCATATTTGGGATTATTAGGTCCAAATTTTTTAAGTAGGTTACTTTTATTTTTTTACATTATGAATATTTACGTCGGTAAATATTTTATTTACCATGGTTAAAGGGTAAATCTGGTAAATAAGGGTAAAAAATAAAATTATAAAAATATTAAATTACCCAAAAATGTGTCCTAATACTATTGGTTTATATATGTCCGACCATGGAAATACTTGTGTCGATTTTGTGATCCCATGGAGCCTCTTTTTAGTGATAATGACACTTTATATTAATTAATTTAAAGTATAGACAAAAATGACACAAACATATATCTTTTAGTAAATAAATTATTAAATGGGGTTATATAAGTTATCTATTCGACAATAAATATTCATTTGTAAGATAAATATATTTCCTACATTATGATATTGTTTTTATAATTTTCAGAAATCAGATAAATAAAAATATTTATGACACAATAATGATGCAATGTGTACCTCATTAATGAATTATTTAAATAAATAAGTCTAAAAATATTAAAACAATATCCAAAACCTGTCCAATTATTATTGCATGATTTTATTTAGAACATGAGTCATCTTATATTTTACTTTAATGATTTTTGGACCTTTAGAAACCGAAAATAATTATATAATAAAATAATATTTTCTAGCTTTCCTAAAGATCCCCTCCTCCCCCTTATAAAAAGACCTGACTTCTAACCCATTCCTCACACTTCTCAAGCCCCTTGGATCATCCAAACTCTACCCAATTAATCTAACCACATCTATATCCTCCTCCTAAAAGCATTCCACTAGGCATAAATAAATTCAAGTAAATATTTTGGCTCAAAACAAAGGGAGATACCCTATTTAAAGGTGATGTCTTCTCTTAAGTTCTTTTGTTTTATTTTTCTTATCCAACCCCATAAACTCTTTTTGTTAATTTTTTTTATAAAAAAACCAGTATCATAAATATAATAGGTTGTTTTTATGATAATTATTTAAACTAAACTTCCACACAACTCCATATAATGGATACGAACATATTGTTTCTGTGGATGATGAACTACTGCCTCACGAAATGATGATTGTTCAAATATCTCCAACTATCTCTCATGGTGGACGTTATGATGGCACAATATTTATATATTATATATATTTTGTTTATGTTTTCTCTATTATTATGTAATTTTTATTTACAAAAATACCTTTATTCTTTCCAATATGTTTAAATATTATAATTTCATTTGATGAAGTGCGAACTACCGCCGCCTCAAGGTGATATGATTCGTTCATGACATACATCGAACTTATAAAAGAAGAAGTTAAGGAAATTATGTAACATATATATCATATTATATTATTTTGGAATTATAAAATGCCTTTGTATCATTAAGTTTTCATTCCATTAAATATATAATAGAAATGAAAGTAGCATTTATGCATACGTACAACTTACTGTCTCCATGAATGATGCATTTCATTACTTATCTCCAAATGTAATATAATATTATAAATAAATACATATACCAGATATATATGATTTATATTATATATAAATCATGAATATAATTCTAGAGATATTGGACTTTTGACCAAATGAACAACTTGTAATTATAAGAAGTTCATTTTTAACTCAAGTTCCGAACATCGACAAAATGTTCGATATGAATTCAAATAATTAACTAATTAGTATAGAAAGTTAATAATTGATATAAAATGAATAATAAACATGAAAAAGGTTATTAAGAAAGTAGAAACTAACTTTACGTTATTATTCATGAGATTAAAGAATGATCGAGTCAAATCTGACCCGAGGTAAGGGGTTCTTTATCTCACTTTTAATTCCATGAGATTTCTATTGTTCACCAACTATTTATTAAATGTGGTTTAGTGTATACTACCATTTTATATATATTATAATGATTCTATTTATATTCATGACATACTGTGATTCATTTGGTGGTTATTAACTTTTTTTCATACAACTCGATTGATTAAAATGTGGTAAAGGGTTTCTTATCTCAATTTTAATTCTACGAGATTTCCATTGTTGGACACTTATTTATTGCATGTGGTGTATTTTGTACTACCATTTTATATATATTATCCTGATTATATTTATATTAATTGTATTCTATGATTAATTTGGTGTTTATTAACTTGTTTTCATATGACTCGATTGATTACAATGTGGTAAGGGGTTTTCATATCACTTTTTATTTCCGTGAGATTCATGCAATATTGCCACTATTTCCTTTTGTGTGGTGTATGTACTACCCATGATTTTATTATTTGTGTAATATAATTTAATTTATGAGTATTTACATCTTCATTGTATGATCCTTTCTTCATGGGGTGTATGTTTCATAAGTTACTAAATCGGTAAGGGAACCTTTCATCGTACTCTATTAGTCAAAGACTTATTTTATGTCATGTCTTTTGTTTTTCTTTTTCTTATGTTGGGATATGTTCCTATATATCCTTATTGCTTTAAATATTATGTCCGTGTTTTGAGAGACCCTTTTCTATCTCATAAACTATTTTTTTTAATTTTAAAGCGATGTCGTTAGACTGTCGAATTTCTATAAGTGAACTTCTTAACCCAATTTCAATTCATTGGGTTAAACATATAATTATTTTTTTTGTTAAGCTGTGAATATGTGTGAGTGAAATCTGATTTTTTTAAACATAATATTCACTTATATTGGGTGTATTTATATTTTTCACACACAAATATGTAATTGATTTATCCTTAATATAAGGATATTGTCTTTGTAAGGGACTTCATCTCAATCTCCTTTCATTGAGGCATCTTTTGTTTTATAAATTACTTTCTTTTATAGAGCGTATAAAAACATTTGACTTATCATTTCATTCAAATGGAATATTTTTCTATGATGCATTTCACTAAATGACAAAAAAAAAAGATTATTTCTTTTTAACGTAAGCGGTGACAATGACCTTTTCCACCCCCATGAGTATTATTTTGGCTTCCTTAACAAGTCGTAATGCTTATAAAAGGAAAATAAATATCATATACTCTTTTACGTATTTTGGTATTGAAAATGGTTTTGATAATGGATTTGTTATGTCAATATATTTATGTGATACATTTTTATTGAAATGTGGAAATTTTATCTTTCCTTTATATTTGTTTTATGTGTTATGAATATGTTATGTTTCTTGGGAATTGTTTACGTATACGGGTGGTTCCATGATAAACCTAGGGCGGGTGAGCTTGAGATAGCTCTAAAATTCATTGGGTGACATGATGGAGGTAAACGTGAATGTTTCTGCTAATAGATTTAGGGAATATAATTTAAAGGGTATTCCAAATTTCACTCCCTACGTAGCTGTGAAAGCTACAATGTAAGTATGTTATGGATTATACATGTTTCCATTTATGATTTATGATTTTTATGTGTTATTCATAAATCTTATGATTTCATGAGGCATTTTATGATTGAAAAGTAAGGTTTCATTGATTTGTATTTATTGATGGGTTAATGTTTTCTTTCCTTATTTTTTAACCCTTACTGAGATTTTTGTGCTCATCCCAAGTTTTTGAAATGTTTTCCACAGGACTTAAAGATGAATAGGGTCAAGTATGGGATCAAGGAAAATTCATATTGTCTAAAACTTAGAACTAGACATGTTTCTTTTTAAGAGTTTTTATTTTATCAAAAAATGGATACTGAGTAGTAGTGTCTATATGTAATTTTCAAGTTGATATGTAATAGTTATGGCCTATTTATCTAAAACTCTAAACCTAAAAAGATCCTTATTGTGAATTACTCATTTAATTCATGATTTTGTAATGTTTTAAGGCCTGGTACTTATACCTATCCTCCACTATAAATACCACCCCTCACCACCCCTTCTCCTCACATCTTCAAAGCCTTAAATATTGCTTATATTATGAAAATTTTGTCCCCAAAAACTCTCCCCTTAAGTTATGTTCTTTATGTTATTACAAAAATACCATTTCCAAGTCCCTTTGGGGGTTCTCAAGGAGGTGACACTCAAGAGGTAAAACATTCTCTCACTCTCTCTTTCAATTTCTTTTCTTTTCCTGAAGTTCCCTCACCTATATTTTACAAAGATTCAGGGTAAATACATTATATTTTATATAAATTAAGAATTATTATCTTAATGTTATATAATCCATAAATTCTATTCTCTTCCCATATTTATTCTAAAAATGGAAACATCATCCGTGATATGCCTATTTAGCACCTTTGTGGACAACAAGTTTTCACTGTTTAATTCCACCTTCAAGGAAGATCATAAAATTATTTTCATGGTTAAAAAATAATTCAATACATGTAATAAAACTTTTTTAATTTTCATGAAACATTATATATCCATAATATTAATTCATAAGACAAAACAATTTCATGATGATAAAAAAAATTCCAAAATAATCTAAACGATTATCATTGACAATTTATCTAATGAATCATCCTAAGATCTGAAAAAAATGATATATAAGGACATTAAATCTTATATAATATCATTAATAACATATTATTTAAATTATTAACAAATATTTCTATTTTACTAGATCTTTTTAACATGTATACAAGTGAAGCAATCTTGAAAACCAAGGAAATGAACACTTCCGAATGACGAAATTGAATCTTATAACTCATAAAAATGGCCACAAATGAACTTAATAAAATTATAATAAATTAAATACATGATGAATAGGTTTTGAATTACATTATTAATTAATATAATTTCATTATACAGTACATGAAGATCAAGTTCTGAACACTTTCGAACATAAGGTAAGGATTTTTTTCCCGAACCTCCATTCTTCATTTGGGTTACACTTTATCTCTGTTTACACAATTTAATTATTATTTATTTATATATAATTATTATAAATTATATTTATATGTTAGAAAATAATATACACATATCATTTAATATTTAGTTTATGGTGAAATACATGTTTTATAAGGTTCCATTTTCAATTCTTTATGTTAAGAAAACCTGATTAAAGGGAACTTCCAAATTTCTTACCCATTTTCAAGTACACTACACAATATATATTAAGACACACATATTTTTATAAAATCACTATTTTTATCACGAAAAACTATATTATATCTTTTTTGGGTTTATGTAAACAATTAATCCTTTTCCACTTTAAATAATCTTTTATATTTTCTCTTAAACCACACTAAAGTGACCCATTTCTAATGTTTCTTAGAAAACATTTTGACACATTTTCACTTAATTTGGAAATATTTTATGACAAAAACCTAATTTAATTATCCTTATCTTTTTTTATATTCAAATATATAAAATATAATTTTATTTGAAATTAAAATGATTTTTCCAAAAGAACTATTATGTGAAAAGTAAAAAAGGATATTTCTCTCAAGATTTACTCAATGATTTTATTAGAGAATTTTAATCTATTTCAACAGCCTTTATTTAATATTTTAATTAATTAGGATTGATAAGATATGATATCATGTACTATATTTTACATAACGGTTTATGATAAATTTGACTATGGATGTGTTATCTTGATACCATTCGCTATATTACTCAGAATGGTTAGTGATTATGCTTACTGATTGGGGAATGTTATTTACATTTCATATGTATATGTTTTTTATGTTTCGCCCCACTAATATGATGAATAAATTAGACTTAGTAGGTGATGGTAGAGGCCCACTATAGCCCCTCAATTCATCGGTAGGTCTCATGAGACATACCGGATTGGGATTTCGACGAAACCTTACCCATTTATTTTTATATGTCTCGGCCAAGAACATGATAGTATGTGAATATGTGAAACATTTTTCATTTAATCAATATGATATTAGTATTTGATAATCCATGTGATTACTAAACCAGTATAATATCCATGGATAAGTTATATTCTTGTATGATTATTTATATGAAATTATTTTTATCATATTTTATTACTTCTATATTATGTTCAAGTTTATGTTTTAATGACATGTGTTGTTAAACATTGAACATTCCTTCTTGTTTATGTTTATGATAAATTATTATGTATTTATTACCCTTACTGAGAATCTGAGGTCACACCTTTCTTGTGTTTTAATTTTCCCTAGGATGTGAAGATTTATATTATGAAAAATATGAAGGGATAATCTAGGATTTTATTGATGTTTCCAATATAGTATCTATGTTTTGTTTACTTCAAAGTTGTAATGTAAAACTTATGTTTTTATATGATTTTACAAATCTACTAAACTATTTGTTCCTTTGGTATAAAAATTATATATTTATTATACCAATTTAACAAATCAAGGTGACATATATGGACTAATGGGGTTAGGGTCTTTATAATAAAACCATATTCCACCATTTTTCCTTTCTATGAAAAACAAAATTACCACACATGCATACATAGAGGTTACTGTCTCCACACAGTTGTGTAATTTTTTATTCATAACGAGTTTAATTGAATGGTTATAATGATGGAAATAATGGATATATAATATACTTGTGACTTGATATTGATTATTGAAAATTAATATATCATTCATCTTCTTACCCTTTCATCCAATTAAAAATGTTACCGTCGCTCGTGCGTACATAATGCTTTCCATATTCACAAATTGATGCGAATCATTTTCTATATTATACTTTAAAGAACGATTATAAAAATGTTTCTAATGAATAATTATAATATCTATGAAATTAATATAATTCTGGATATGATGGATCTATATCCTACTCATAAGATCTAAAACTACTGAATCAAAACATAAATGAAAAATGAAGCAGATACCACCTGAAACAGTGATTTTAACAAGGAATTAATAATAAATGAGTGATAAAATATTATATTTAAAAAGATTATGGTATGATATATATGATTACGGTTCTATAATATATGTATAGTAAATATATATTTATTATCCTAGATATTTGAACATGTACAATGTAATTTTATTCTGAGGTAAGGGACTTCATCTCAATTTTCTTTCATTGAGGCATATTTTGATATTATGCACCTATATTTTTTTTATAAGGTAGTTATAATGACTCTTTGACATTTTATATCATGAATTTATTTTTTATCATGATATTTAAACTATTATTAGTTATTATTCATTCATGGGAAATATGATTCAACTGATTCTAAGTGGTAAGGGTTTCTCATCTCATTTTTACATTAGTGAGACATATGCCATATTCATAAATTATTTCTTGATTTGGTTTATATATTTATTATTTCATATATTATATCATTAATATATTTATTTTTATGGTATTTAATGTTTCTTTTTATCTTATTTCATTCATGGGGTTTACGAATCAAAATATACCCAAGTGGTAAGTATTTATTTCACAATCTCGTCATTATTTGATATTGTTTAAGTTTAAGTCTCCACTGAGGAATATTTATTATCTATGCCAATTTTTTCTAAACATGGTTTCAAATATGTTTTTACTATTATACTAGGATTTCTAAAATTCATTCTTACCCTTTTTTTACTTTTTACAATTTTTTTAAAAGGAATCTTTCTGTCTTTTTCTGAACAAGGTAATTTTTTAAAAAGTGTGAAATGAATATTTTTATAACTTATACAAAATTAATGGAATTTACCACCATTATTATACCTCAATTCTCTGAAGATTACATTATAATTTTTAAATGTTATTTTCAATTAATTTTTTTTCTTTATTATTTTTGAATTTTATTTTTAAAAGTGGATTTTATTGTGAAAAAGATATTTCTACTCAAAAATGATTTTAATGATATTTTTATGGTACTTTTATTAATCAATGAAAAAAATTATTTTAACTATTCAAAACTAGTTATAAGTTGAAATTATACCATCCTTTGAATAATTCACTTAACTGTGATTATTATATATTACATTTCTCTTAAATATCCTTATTCTAGGGTCATTGTTTTGATTATTTCACAGACTGTATACCATTGTTACAGATGATGTTTACATTGAATGTAATTTTATTAACTGGGAGATATTGATAAATTCATATCCTTTATTCAATATATATATATATATATATATTTGTTAATAATTCATTTTTATTCATGAAATAAATTTATTTTTTGATATTTGGAGAATTCATTGGACATGAAAGTATGATTGGAGAATATTTATAGAAATCCCCTTGATGGATTAATAGTTCTCATGAGACAAATCCATTTATAGGCCTGATTATTTTGTATGTAGTAGTTTTAAGCTATCTTGTGAAAGGTCTTGATAGTAAAGTTAAATTTTTCCAAACCAGATCAGTTTGTAACCAATAATTTTAATCTGTATTTTGAAAGGTATTGATGGTAGAGGTGTCATGTTCATGAGATATTACTTCCAATAATTAATCATTTACTTATTTTGGAATTCAGTTTTTATTATTATTCGTAAGATTTTCACTATGATATTATCTCATGATGCATTTTATTCTTAGTTATTTTCTAAATGGAAATTTTTTTCAATTATTTACATTGTGATATTGATTATACATTATCTTATCATGATATCCATGTTTTTTAAATGGATTTTTGTTTAGTTATTTTCATTTCTATGTTGATCATGGTTATTGATTTATGATAGATTCCATTGTACTTAACCCACACTGAGAATTTGATCTCAACCTTATTTTTTTTAATTTACCTAAGAGTCTATGAAGTTTATTATGATTATTACTCAATGAAATACTAGAGTGAATGATTTTATTCTAGAAAAAAAATAATGTTGTAATTTTTGTTTTCCAATGTATTATAGGAATCATAAATGTATCTATTTTACCAATGCTACTAAACTATTCAGTCTTTTTGGATGAAATTACTTGTATTTAGTGCCTATGTAATAAAGTAACCACTGACTATGGGCTACCAGGGTCAGGGTCTTTACATTTTTCTCCCCCATAGTTTCTCAACTCTTCATCACTTACCACTATAATTTTCTCCCTATTTTGTAGAAGATCTTATCCATTTTAACCATAATGACATTTTAGATTTTAAAAATGATTCCAATATTTTTTCTAAAACACTTACACACATTGATTTTTGATGATTATCCAAGAAAAATCAATTCATATCTATGAGACTCAAACTTAATTTGTTTCTTCTTATTTAAAATTAAGAACTTAAATCTAAGGATTAAAAAGTATTTCAATGTCGGCATTTTTACATTTCCATTTATCATATAGAGTATTCTATTATCCTAAATACAATAAATATCCATGAGAATTATATAATGATGTTAGGGTTATTTCCTTTCAAAACCTCTGTGGTTGGTCTTTATCAATAAGATTCATTCTAGGCATTTTGTTTATGATCTTGTTTCTCTGCTCAACTATACCATTTTATCGAGGAGTTATCACTATTGAGACTTTATTCCTTATCACATTTTTATTAAGATAATCCTCCTCTAGGATATTAGTAAACTGCATGACATTATCAATCCATAATTTCATAATTTTCCACTCAAGAATATTTTCATCCTTCTTCTGATACTGTTTAATGAAAATAAAAACTTCAAACTAGTTGGTGATAACCATAAAATATGCCATCCTGTTATAATCATAAATTAATAACACATTACATCTCTTCCCATTAATGGATCTTGGTGATATAATTACAAACACATCAACATGAACCAATTACAGAATCTTTGTCAAACTTCAGTATTTTAGCTTACATGTATTCTGAAAAATCTCTGCTTTTTGAAAAATATCACATGTGCGTGTATGATCAAGTGAGAGTCTAGGGATATTATGATTTCCACAATTCTTCAACAAATATTATAAGGGTTGTTGCCCCAAATGTATATTCATTTTATTCGATAATCTATTTTAATATTTCAGAGATAGAAAGGATGCATCTTCTTGTCCACAAATAAGGTTGATATTCACCTTCATGTTCTTCCCTTTAATTATAACCACTATATCCTTTACTTTAATGATAAAATTCTTCTTGGTAAAATTTTATTAGTGATCTGACTTATATAATTTATTTTCACATAGAAAGTTGTGACCATGACATTTAGAAACCAATAAATTTTTCTATCTTGTGTCTTTACCTCTATTTTTTCTATCCTATATCTAATGATCTTTAAGATTTCAACATTTCCAAATTCAAAGACACAATCCTTGTTATACTTGATTCACATGAAAAATACTTATTTCATATCATATTGGACGTGAATCTAATATCAAGGATCCACACTACAACATGATGAATTACCTTTTATTTAACCTCTAAAACCATTTCCTTTTCATCTATTTCCTTTTAAGATATATTAATTTTACTTGACATATAGAATTTATTGGAAGGCTTTGTCTTCCTTAGAATATGATAGAAAAAAAATAATCTTATAAACCTAAAAATTGATTTTTCATTTTTATCCCGCTTGATGAATCCTTGATCTTTTATGCATAACCTATTATCATTCCCATATGTAAGTTCCTATACATATTTGATGAGTAATACAAGTCCTTATAACCATAACCACGACACAAAAAACAATATCCACAAAAATAATACATAGAATATGGAACTTTTCTTAGCTGCCCTTGTTTATCTTATGCCCTCCAATATCTCTTATCCAGGGAAAATACATTTCTAGAGTATCCCATATTTCAACAATAATGACACCTGATTTTTGGTGTGATATTGGGTTTCCTTTCTACAACACCTGTGGTATTTTGGGATATTAGGTAGCTCTAATTTTATGTAACACCAAAATTATCCTTCAACATTGGAGTGGGTTTTTGAGACTTGTAATTAACTAATACTACCTTCTTTTGAAATGAATCCCCATACCATATTTTTCCTTTTAATTTTTCTCTTTATTATGCATAAAATCCTATAACTATGTTTATAGACTTCCATGATTCTACTTCACATTTTACTTAACCCATTGGATATTATTTCTTGATGTCATATTGAGATTCAGTAATCCCTCAAGGTCTTTTATTTTTCAGCGTAGATCGACAATTTATACCTCAATATATTCAATATTTTTGTCTGAATATTTTACTATGGTAGTAAAACCATCGATTATACTCATATTTATTTCAATCTCAACATTATACTTAACAAATTAATCTAAGCTTTATGGATTTTAGGACGTGAGATTTTCAATTTCTAAATCAACTCAAACTTTTCTTCTTTTTTCTACTACATATAGATTTTGGAATCATAAACCACTCCATTGGATTTATTTATTATGGATTTTCAAATATCTATTTCATCAAGTGAAACCTATAAGTCTACTTTGAGATTAAATATCCTCTACACTTATTCCTCACCATAATTATTTTCTTTAATTGATTGTGAATTTTCTATAAAAACTACAAGAACATATTGTTTGAGGTCTTTTTAGTCCTTAATTTATTTATCTTCTACCTATGATAGGATATTATCCTCTTATCAAAGTAGGTTATTATTAGTTTTTTTCTTAGTACTCTAACTACATTAAAAATTATTAGAAGTTATATTCATGGTAACATTATCATTCTCATAATCATCTTGAAAATATTTAGGACACTTAGAATAAATGTGGAAAACCTTTCCACACTGTAATAAATTAAGTGGAAGTTTTCCTTTAGACTTTATTTTTCACCTATTTATATTTAATGAATGGAATGAAAAAACATTATCAAAATATTCTTCTTCTTGATCATTCTCCATAGTAATATTATTCAATACCATGAATTCCACTTATCTAAACTTCCCCTTTTCAATAGGCATATGATAATTATTCCCAATTTCATATGCAACAATAGTACAGTGATGAGAATCCAATTTAAGATATTTTATATCTTTATCCTAAATCACATAGACTTTTATATAAAACCAAGGAGGAAATATTATCAATATGTTATTTATGATCTTTATATCATCAAATATTTCTCTATTTCTACAAATATCTTCTACAATCACATTTAACTGATCAAATAATATATAGAAAAATCTATTCAAGTTCATCCTTAAGGTCGTATATTTATTCCATATAACCTAAAATTTCACTTCTCATTCCATTAAGTAAATTTAATATATATTAATTATCTTTTCCTATACAGAATTTCATGATTAACATTACATCACCATCATGTATATTGTGTTTAATAAATATCCACAAAATACATTGATTCCTATAGAACTAACATCATGTTCATTATGGTATGATTTTGAAAACGTTATACTATCCATACTTATAAAAATTACATGAATAAAATCTATATAAATATCTAAACATAAAAAATGGTTATCTATTCAATTCTCAAAAATTTTAAAGTTGTTTCCTTTAAAGATCAAAATCGTTTTGTGATTTTCTGATCCAATAACTTCCACTAACAATTTTTTTATCAACTTGAATCTTTATCTCTGATACTAGATGAGGGAAAAATCATGGGGGTGAATTGTGGTATGATAGTTTAAAACTAATTCCCTACTAACCTTCATCCATTGTGAGACAAAACACTTTTCTCATTTCTATCTCATTAAAATGTATAATCAAAATAAAAGCATAGTGGAGACAATTTTTTTTTACTTGGTTCACCCAAATAGGTATATGTACAAGGATAATACATATGAAAATGTTTAAATCTACTAAATCTCACTAAATTTGACATTGTTTAAAAGTTTAGAGTTGAATCACTATCCTCATTTGGTTTACAACCAATTTCAACTGAGAATGTACGTCTCCCTCAACTAAATTGAGCTCACTGATCCTCCATAAGAATCTTTATTTGATCTAATTAAATTAATAAATTAATCAAACTATAAATTTTGTGAAATGAAACTTCTTTTTAATAAATGAGGTTAATTCCCATTTATCACATGATATTTTAACTTCAAAAATTCACTTTCATGTAAAATTCAGTCTATGTAAATTTTACTATGTATTTTATTCACAAACTTCTTTCCATGTAGTTTATTCGAATCCCCCTTCCACATAATTGCTTAGATTAAATTAATCATATATATAACTCATTTTTGGTAAAATATTTCATCTAATATCTTCACAATTTTTTTACTTATCATGTAATTTCTTCATAGTACTCTTTTTTACATGCAATTGCCTCATAGAATTTCCCTGTTCTAAAATGAATTTATTTATTCACTCTAATCATCCTAAAATGAATTATTATCACCTAATGAAGTAATTAGGGGGATATTTATAGTAAAAGGGTCCTAGAAAACATGTTTCTCATAATATTTTATTTTTCAATAGACATAAACCTATTTTACAAAAAAAATATTCCTTTAATTATATTCTTCACAAACATATTTACCTTTTATGGCCAATGAATATCTATACCACTATTTCACAAAAAATTTCCTCTATATTCTACACAATTTCAATCCTTCATAAAAATATCTCCATTTGTGAAATATTTTCATTCAAGAAATATTTTATATCATAAAATATTTTCTTTTATAATATTTATTCATTTTCCATAAAACTTCCTCCATATAAATATTCCTCCTTAGTTTTGAAAATGATTTCTTTTGTTTCAGTTATAATTATCCTGAATTATTTGTTCAAATTATTTAATTTGGAAAAATTATTCCTTTTTTATATAAATATTCCTTTATTAAATAACTATTCCTTCATAAAATTTCTTTTTTTATTGAAATTCTTTCTCATACATGAACTTTGTTCCCTTAATGGTTTTTCATAAGCCTTTTTCATTGAATCAAAAATATTCTAGAATCTATATCCTCATGAATTCATCAACATCTAACTTTTTTGAAATATTTTCAACATTATTCATCAATAAACACAACCTAAAAAATCCAAAAATATATTTGAGGTATTTTTTCAAATTACCAAACAATACTATAAAACTTCACGTAAAAAAGATTAATTACTCTAAAAAATATTTTATCAGGTGGACATCCAAACATATTCTTATAGCTATTCTTGTTAATTTTTACTTTTAGAGTTTTGAAAATACTTATATCCATAAGCACTATATGAAAATCCAGGATGACCAATAAGCATTTCACTCCTGCATGTGAATTTTCTTATGATCCTCCTAATAATTAATTAATTAAATTCTCTAAGATGACATCCCATAATACAATTAAAATGGGTAGGTATTTTCCCTTTTATGAAAGATGATATAATTTGATCTGTATTATTCTAAACTAAATATACTTGGAATTTTTTGGGATAACCTTACTGGCCCTTTCTTCTTTTAGTTGAGGTATTCAAAATAACCCACTAGTTATTTTATAGAATTATTCTTCTTCTTCCTACTCAAATATTTTACTCATTTTTGATAAGAGACCCAAATTTTTTATATATAATACTAATATACTCTTTAAATTTTATATTCTTGGAAATATATTCCATTTTAAGTGATTTAATAAACAAAATAATGAACTAGATTTCTTTTTATCTCAGCCATCTATATTAACTCTATTTATTCTTCTAGTTCTCTAGAACTTTACCAAATAATTTTTGTTCGATAGTGAATCAATATCATATTAGGTTTTCAATATTCTTAAGCTAAGATGGATTCCTCCTCCTCTAAGTAATTTTAATATAAGTAATAAAAAATCTCATCATATGAGTCTAGGTCTTCTCTCTAGACACACTCATGAAATATCACCAAGGTACCATAAATCAGAATTACATTAAGACTACCACTTATTCTATCTATATTTGGACAAGTTTCATCTTGATGAACTATGTATTGGGGATTATATTTCATATTAAAATCAACAGAATTTTACCATTATGGTAATTTAGTGTAATTTTACATCAAAAATCAGACTCACCTTCCTCCGATCAACCTCTCCCATGACTTGGATGTTCAAAACTGGGAATTACAGGAACTCTATCCACTGAGTCAAGTTTTCATCCACTTATGTCTCCAATAAACTCATGATCTTCATTCAAAATAATGAATAATCAAAACAAAAAAATATGAACACAAACATGTAATAAGAATCTAAAAATAAAATGTATATAAGGATTATGTGGCTCAAACACTGTGTACTACACTCACTAGAGAATAACAACACTACTTTAATCCCATCTAAAATAGAGTACATAAGTCAAAATAAAAAATTATTATCTGTTTTCCTACCCATAAAAACTAAAGGAGTCTCACCAATTCCATATTACAATGATTTATTCTCCCATATTATTCTTTTAGAACCCCCAGTTTCATGTACTTTACCCTTTATTTTTTTATTTTAAGTACATAAATCGTTTAGGTTAATTTTCAGGATGTTTAGAGTATAATTTCTTTATTTTTTGATTTTTTAGGTTCATAGTTTGATAATGGTTAGTAAAAAACATACAACACCCCTAAGAATTCATGAAAATTAAATAGTGGTCACTATTTTGGTGAACAATTTGGCCAAACCTTTTGAATTCCCATGAGAAACCGTGCAATGTTGGATAGTGGTGAATAACATGGTTGGTGAAAGTTTTATCAAATTGTGTAATCTAACCAAAATATGTGTGTTTGGAGGTAGTGTATTGTCCATGTTTAGAACATGATTTTCCTAACTAGGTGCCCTAATTGTGCATTGATAAAATTTATATTCTAAATTTATGGATCTAATCCAATTTACTCATAAAGAATCTCATTTTTACTTTAAAAGGGAATTTCACAAATTCCTCTCCCTCCCAAGGCTATTAAGACTATTATTTTTTATATGTTAGTGATTCCTAGGTGAATCTAAGTGCATTGGTGGCCATATTTTTTTGGCAATTGGTCGTTCTTCATAATTTTATTTAGTTTTCTTCTTCTTACCTCTCTTTGAATCATGGATTTAGTTTTTTAGGGATAAATACATGGTTTTTTAATTTAAATCATGATTATATGTGATTGTTTTGGTTGAAGGGAACATTATCTAAGGATGGTTTTTGGAGTTTCATGTTGAGGTTTTGAAGTTTCATTCCATTCTTCATTTTTATGATGTTTGATAGGTAGGTGGATTCACTCCAAAATCCTCTTGATTATAATTAGAAGGATTGGTTTCAAATTGATTGAATTGGTTAAAAATGTTTTTAAATTGTATTTTTATTTTATGGAAATCTCCTTAGTGATGTTTTCTTAAAAAATTGTGGAAATTGGTTGGTTTATGAAAAAAATTGGTTCATGATTTTAAAATAATGGTTTTAAAAGTACGATTTTGTTTTGATAAATAGAAAATGCTTGTATAAAGGTTTTCAATAAAAGAAACATTTTATTGAATTGGTTTAGCATGATTTTGTTTCACATGATATTTAGAATAAATGGTTGGCATATGCTCATGTGAATTTGGGATGGATAAGGGCGTGAAGTTTCCCTAATAAAAATGTGATGAATAAGGGTGTGAAGTTACCCCCATAAAAATGGTTCACCAAGTGATGGCTTGGAGAAATAATTACTCACCACTCATGAGTATAGGGTGTTTCATGGTTATCATGAATGTGTGTATGTGTTTATGTGTGGATTTTTGGAAATGGAATGAGTATACTAAATGGAAATGTGGAATTTTGAAATGGTTTGTTTGGTTTCTTTCCATGGAAATGGTTTTGGTTTGGAAACCTATTTTATGATTTGATACAAACTACTTTAAATTATTTTTAAATTGATTTATATAAATGTTCTAACTTTTTATATCTTGTTTGTGTGAGTTTGTTATATCTTGGGAACTCTGTTGCATTTTCAAAAGTTGTATATTGAAACACAGGAAAAGAAAAGTTATATTGTTTCTTTATTTATTCATTGTGATACCATGAGCATGGAATGTGGAGTTGTATCTTGGTGCAGGTTGGTAGTTGTCGAGTTTTTGCCTTCTTAGTTTTTGAGTTTTGTTGGTGATGGTTTCCTCTCTATACTTTGATATTATTGTTGGTTTGGTTACTTTTTTTCCATTTCATTTTACTCATGAATCATAGTGGTTGGTTTGGCTATGATTATCTCGGTTTTTTTGTTTTATTTCAAAATTAAAAATCATTCTTCAAATTCTTATAAAGTCTTTTTCATTTACTTCTAGCTTTTTGTGTCTTAGGGATGTCACCTAAATCCAGTAGAATATCCTTCACTTCCCAAGCTAATTGGTGAGGGGAGGGATGTTACAAATGGTGTTATATTTTTAAGTATGGAGTGGGAAATTCATTTTTTTAATCCTTGAGTTGGGCTGGTAGCAAGGTGGTTGGATATTTGGAACTTGAAATATAGAGCATAAAGAGGCATAAATAACCTATTTATATTGAACTTCAAGTTACCATATAGTTGGGTAAATGAGTGTTTCTATATACTTTTAGGATCTGTAGTAGTGTAGGTACTATAGCATTACTATTCACAGAATGGGTCTTGGGCAAAAAAATTGGGTCTATGGGCTATGTAATGGGCCTAATGCCCACTGGGACTTCAGGCTATGTAATGGGTCTCCCACTACCCAGTTAAAGAGGTATTTTCTTTGTTTCAATAATAAAAAATGAGGCTTTGGCCCCAAACTTTAAAAAAAATCATGACATGAATTGATAGGAATTACATCCCACTTGGGGCATAATTATTTTTGAGTAATGATTTATAATCTGGGAAAAACGTTTTGATTTTAAAAAACAGCTCAAAATGGTTTTATTTTAAAAAGTCATGGAAGAAATTTAAAATATGATTAAATATGTAATTATATAATTATGTAGAGCCTTGTTGTGATATGTGTAGTGTGGTAAATTTTAAATTTCTAAGTCTTGAGTATCTCTAGAGTGATACTAAATGACCTTTTCTTTTAGTTATAGTGAATGGAACCTAGTAGAAATTATAGGAACCAACTGGATGATGTTGTTGAGAATGTTGTTCCATGTGATTTACAAGTTAACCAACAACTAGTTCATAGTATTTTAAATTAATTTCTTTCAATTTATAGAGTGAGTATACTGGATGAACACAGAAATTGGATCCTTCTGTTCAGTTTGAAAAGAAAAATACACCCATATTTTGGGGTGATTCAGAACTAAAAAGAGTAGAATTATATATGAATAGGGTGATTAGAATATTCAATTTCCTTAGAATACCAGCTGAGTTGATGTTGAAATTAGAATTATATATGTTGGGGGGTCTTGCATTCCAGTGGTAAGATTTATGAATTTTGGTGAAATTAAACAAAGGCATTTCATGGGAGTATTTTGAATAAAATTTCAATAAATAATTTTATCCTCACACTTTCATGATTTCAAGAACGATATACCTTTTCATCATAAAGTAGGTGAAACTCCTGATAATGGATTATGTAGCTAAATTTATGAATTTTGTTATTTTTTCACCCAAAATTTCTGTAAGTGAATCTTTGAAGTCATGCATATGTGAATCAGGGTTGAGGAAATAGATTCACATAATGATTTTCATGATTTGTATACTAGATTATACCGAGATGTTCAATATATAAATAGTAGTAAAAAGTGATATCTAAGGAACTAAATTTGGAGGAACCATGTTGATACCTATGGGAAATGGTGGGAAATCTAATGAGAAGAATAAGAGGATGAGTGACACCTATTTAGACGATGGTGTCATGACCTAGAATCAGACAAAACGATCGGTGAATAATCATCCTTAACCAAAGGGTAAACCTGGTTATTTTAAATGTATTTTTTTTTGAACACATGAAATGATATTTTACAACACTACCTATAATATATCATAATTGCAACCAGATGGGACACCTTTAATGGTATTCTTGCAGTGCTCCAAGGATGAGTGATAAGGGTACATATCATTTTTCAGATACATCACATGATTTTACGGGAGGATTGTAACATAATTGATCTCATCAATAGAATTGATAAAACCATGATTATTTTAGGAATACCATGACTCCTAAACTAGTGAAATCTCAATAGGGTAACATAGAGAATGGTGCGCCAAGTAAAAAATTTTGTGGAACTAAGAAATTAACCATGGAAGATCAGTTGGGACCTTCAATGGTGAGAGGTATGATTATTTTTAATTGAACCCTTGTGCAATCTTTGTCTGATATAGGTTCATACCATTTGTTTGTTGGTTCTTATTTTATTGACCTTTTAGGTTTTCATGTCGAGATGATGGATTCTATTTTGAATCCTCAAACTTCTCTCATCCAAAGAGAATGTCAAGCCTTTACATACAAATAATGTTTTATAACTATTGATGGGGATACATTGATTTAGGATTTATCTATGCTTGATATGGATTTATATGACTTAATACTGGTTTTATATTGGTTTAAAATTTATAAATATAACATCAACTGTTATTTCTAAAGATTTATCTTTACAACTGATGATGGAATTGAGCATATATTTAGAGTATATTAGAATATAAAGTCAGGTGCAATAGGATTTTTGGAAGCATAAGTGGAAACTTTATTGTACCAGTTAATAGCTTTGACCTTGGAATCTATGGGTGAGATCGAGAATAGTGGTTTTACAATAATTTTTGATCATTTTCCTAATGCATCTTTTTAGAGGAGATCAGAATGTAAAGGCAGGTGCAGTAGGCTTGTTGGAAGAAAAAGTAGGAACTATATTGTAACAGTTAGCATCTTTGTCCTTGGAATCTATGGGTGTGATCGAGAATAGTGGTTTTACAATAATTTTTGATCAGTTTCCTAATGCATTTCATGATAATTTCTTAGTGTTTACACCCACAATATAAGTAGAGTTTACATATTATCTCTTGACAGGGACAAGTTCTATCTCAATTTAGTCTTATTGAATAGAAACAATGGAATTAATGGAATTGAAATTGTAGTTGTAAGATTTGGAAAGAAAAGGGTTCATTTGAACAAGTTTGTCTCTATGGGCTGCACCCGTTTTTGTGTGTGAAAAATGAGGATGGAACTCTTTTGATTTGTGTAAATTATTTTAATTTAAACCAAGTTATAATAAAAAATTAGTATATCATTTCATGTAATTATGAATTATTTTATCAACTGATGGTATCACAGAGGTTCTATATATTTTTTTCATTTAATATATCACTAAATATGGGTTTAATAGGAATATTTTCCAAAAAGATCTTTCATAAGTGGATATGGACATTATGAGTATGTTGTAATGCCGTTTCTTCTTACAAATGTACCATCAGTATATCACTGATGAATTGGATATTTCAAAGGTATCTGGATTCTTTTTTGGTAGAGTTTTTAGAGGACATACTAGTATATTCAAGGACATAGGTTTTACATGAGAAACACTTGGTGATAGTGTTGGGAGTCTTGTAGAATCATCATCTGTATTCCAAACATTCAAAGTGTGATTTTTTTGATACAAGTGGTACATTTCCTTAATATTTAAAAAAGGTGTTTCTAGAGATCTAGAAAATATATAGGCTATGACATCTTGGAGACCTGTAAATAATTTCTTTGAGATATATAGTTTCCTTATCCTTGATATTTATTACTAATGCTTTTCATGAATTTTCATGACTATATTCACCAATGACAACTTTGAAAAGAAATTTTTTTTCATTAAAATGGAACAAGTAAATTTAGATGTTTATTCAAGAAATTAATGTTTTACTTATATCAGCATCAATCTTGATACTACAATAATTAAGACAAGGTTATGTGGTAAATTGTGATTCTTTGAGATCTGGGTTGGGGCATATTATCATGTTGGGAGATCAAGTCATTACTTATGTATCATGATAGTTATAGTTTAATAAGAATAACTAAGAAACATATAAGTTGCAATTCATTATAGTAGTCCACACTTTGACGAATTTTCATCATTACTTTTATGGTGATAAATTAATGGTGTTTATGGATCATAATAGATTGAAACACATTTTCTCACAAAGATATTTGAACCTAAGACAAAGAATATTGATGGAATACCATCAAATGATTGACATTGACTTGATGTATACACTTGGTAAAGGGAAATCCATGGAGGATTCATTAAAAAGAAAGTAATATAGTCAGTTGGAAAAATAATATTCAGATCAATGTCTTCTGATGACTGTGATATACATTATACACTTATATTTTGAAGACCAAAGTAGTGTTGTGGTTTTATTTTTGGTTTCTTTTGTTCCTGATTTGGTTGAGAAGGTTAAAGAAAATTAGACATCCAATTCTAAATGTGTTGTTATGAGGTTAAAAATGAATAGTGGGGAGACAATTTAGGGATAAAATCTAGATGGGAATTTAGTGTTGCGGTTCCAAGATTGGATGGTCATACCATGGGATTGTTAGGTACAATATGGAATCCCCCATTTTTGATAAATAAATGTTTCATTTCATTATCCAAAATAGATGATCTATTAAAGTTTAGTTTCTTAGAAATAAGGTACATACTACATGAAAACATAAAAAATTATTATAATCCACTTGAATTTATTAATCATAGGTTCATCCTAAGTAAAATTCATTCATAACATAACATGTGGAAATACATCAAAGTAATAGGTGAGCATACTGCCTAATAATGGAAAACAAGGGAAACTATTTACTTGTGACCTTGGGGAATATCAATTAAAACATGAAGAAATAAATACAGGTAAGAGAAAGAGAAATATAATATTAATAATAACCTAAATCATAACATGGAAATATGGCTACAATATTTAATTGAGTCATTCATAATCATATCACAAAATTTTATCATTAAGGTTTCATAAAAATTACAAAGGTTATTGACCAAGGTATCGTAAAACATGTCATCTATAAAGATTAAATTCCTTTCCCAATGCATTGGCGTACTATCAAGGTACACCATTCATATATATTAAATAATTTTATCCACATAAATCATAATAAAACATTTCAAAAAAAAACCATGTAGAATAAACAAAATAGGTTTCATATCAAAATCTTGACGTTTTAAAAAATTTCTTAAAGATGACATCTTTATGTCATTATTAAACCATGAAAAAGGAAGGAGGATTTAATGTATGTTAATTCTAGAATAAAATACATAATTTTTAAATCTGGTTGAATACCCCTTTAATATAAAGAGTTTTGGGTATTCAAAAAATAAAATAATGGAACTTGTTGAGAAAAAGAGAAAAATTTTGAGAAGAAAATTTGACAGCATAACTTGTATGAAACATGGTTTTATAAAGAATTAAATAGAGTGAAAAAGGGTATCAAATTTATAAAATAATCTTAATAAAATAAAGGGATATAATAAAATGGATAGAAGAATGTATTATGGAAATTTTAAATAAATATCACATAAAAATAAAACTTGAAAGGAAAAGAGAAGTTGAGATTTCTCTTTTCTTGAAGATTAACTCCTAAAAATAAAATATTGGGACCTTTGGGATTGAAAACACCTTAGTAGGATTACTTTGGAAGAAAAAATTTCATATATTCGTGGATGATGAATTTTGAATAAAATATAATGGAGAAATTGGCGGGTATTTATAGAAAAAGGGGCGGATTTGTTTATTAATTTCCTTGGACACCTAGGTAATGGTAAATTCAAAACCATGTGTTTTACCATGATATTTTCTCATGGTATTGGACACTTGGGACACATATTATGTTATTATAATGCAAAATATTCAACCAAATTTTTATATTATATAATACAGCTTTATGATGTCATTAAACATACTGAAAAAACTCAAACTGTATTTTTACTATTCATAGGAAAACAAAATATTTTAGAAAATTATCATAAATTCATCCTAATATAATTTTGACATTATTATTTCAAAAATGATTTTTATTTTGTCATAATAATTCAATAATTATGATAAATTTAACTTTTAAATATTAAAATCCTTATTTATTAAAAATAATAACGGATAAAAAATGCATAGGAAAATGCATAGTAAAATATATGACATTTGAAAAAAATAAAATTATTTTATAATTTAAATTTAAATAAGAGTATTTTAATCATAATACTTAATTAAAATAAACATTATTATTAATACCTTAATTTATTATAATTATATCTTTTCTGAAAAGTATAATTTCTGACTGAAAAATAAATTTATCAAATTTTTCATATTTTTAAGAAAAATATTCTCAAAATGGAATTGATGGAATACAAATTTTATATTTTAAAAGGGATTACATATTAAGTAAATAAAAACTTGAAATATAACCCCTTAAAATACCCACATACAACCTATGAGTGACGAGTGTGAAGGTGATAGATTCTTGGGGCAGCTTGAATAACAATGCCCATGTGGTAATTTACACTAACATGAAATTATTCCATAGTATATTTCATTCAAGATCAACATATTGAAGGTTTGATTGGGATTGGTCAAGAGAGAATCCCATAGAATCTACCTGCCTCCGAAGTTTTTAAAAATGGGTTCATATGACACAAATCTACTGGATGAGGTAATCGACTCTTATTTCTGATTTAATTTTCCTATGTGATTTCTACTTATAAGAAAAATTATAACATTAAAATCATTAAAAAGAGTATAGCTTCAAACATTCATATTAACTAACAGTCATATAATGGTTCAAACCTGATGGTCATATTTCAAATTATACTCACTTCATTATTAAATATATATTTTTATGTTGAGTACGAAATAATATAATTCATATTTTTAGGAAAAAATATTATTCAAGAAGTTTGGGTTGTCACATTCTCCCCCTATTAAGAAATTTCATCCTTGAAATTTCAACTCATTTCCTTGGTTGAGATAAGGTTTTGGTAATTTTACCTCATTATATCCTTTAGTTCCCACGAAACTTCTTCATATTTTTGGTTCCTTTACAACACTTTAATTAGGTAGGTAGTATTGTTGCATAGAACCTTGTATCTATGATCCAAGATTTCCACTGGTTTCTCCTCATAAGAGAGGTCATGTTCTAGTTATACCACTTCAAGATTCTGTAATTATAAATGGTTAGGTATGTACTTTCTCAAGAGTGATACATGGAATGCATCATGAACTTTAGCTAGATTTGGAGGAAGTGAAAGCTGATATTCCACTGATCCTATTCGATCAAGGATTTCATAGGGTCAAATGCATCCGAGGATGAAATTCCCTTTCATACCAAAACACACGACTCTCTTCCAAGGAAAAATTCTAAGTAATAAATTTTTACCAACATAAAATTACAAGTCCATTCGACGGTTGTCAGCATAGCTCTTCTACCGACTCTAAGCAGCCTTTATGTGTTGATAGATGGAATGAATCTTTTCCATCGTCTCTTTCACAATTTCATGTCCCAAAAGCTTTCTATCACCTAGTTCATCCCAACAAGTAGGAGTTCTACATCACTTTCCATATAAAGCTTCATAGGGTTCCATTTGAATACTCAAATGGGAGTTGTTATTGTAAGATAACTCAAATAATGGGAGATGTTAATCCCATGCACCATTAAATTCCATTGGGAATGTTCATATCAAGTCCTTGAGTGTCTAAATAGTCCTTTCAGATTGGCCATTAGTGTGGGGGTGATAGGACATACTGAAATTCAATTTGATACTCATATCATGTTGAATAATCCTATTGAATTTTGATGTGAACCTTGGATCATGATAAGATTTGATTGAGAGTTGTACCCCATGTATCCTTAAATTTTTTTTATGTAAATATTGGAATGTTTTTCGAGAGATAAATCTTCCAAAACTGAGATAAAATGGGTAGTCTTGGTGAGGTGTTCCACTATAACCTATATCGTATTGTTTCCTTTGGATGTTTTTAGGAGACCAATGACAAAGTCTATAGTGATATTATCCCACTTCCTTGCTGGTATGGGTAGTGGTTGTAATGCCCCTTTAGGAAGTTATTGCTCTACCTTCACTTGTTGACACACCAGGAACCTTATAGTGTAGTAAACAATCTACCTTTTGATGTTATCCCATCAATAATGATCACAAAGGTCCCTATGCATTTTAGTGTTTCCAGGGTGTATAGAGAATGTAGATTTATGTGCTTCATCCATTAGCTCCTTTATTGTTTATGTAATAGATAGAACACATAACCTTGTATGGAATTTTAGTACACCTTCTTGATCAATGTCAAAATCAGTAAACTTACTATTTTTAATAACCTCTTTCTTTTTCTATAAAAAAGGATCTTTTATTTTAGATTTCCTGATCTTCTATAGTAGTGGTGGTTGATATATCATTTTGGATAGGGTTGATGAAATCCCTTCCCTCAGAATTCCCATTAACTGTTTTACTAGGTCTTTTATTAAAGGATCTCATTTAATTCTCATCATTGCCAGCACAATAGGGTCTTTCCTACCTAATACATCATTAACTTTTTTTTCTCTTCTGGGATGATAATGAATTGGACAATCATATCTTTTAAGAGGTTCCCACAATCTTCTATGTCTCATGTTCAATTCCTTTTGTGTGAAAATATACTTGAAACTTTGATGCTCTATGTATATATCATATTTCTCCCCATAAATATATTGCCTCTATATCTTCATAGAAAAAACCACTGTATCCAGCTCTATGTAATGGGTAGGATAGTTATGCTCGTGAGGATTCAACTACATATATTCATAAGAAAGCATCTTTTAATTTTTCATGAGGAGGCAACCAAGTCCTTTCAGTGATTCACCACTAAAAATAATGAATCATTCTCTAAAAGAGGGTAGAGTTAACATGGGTGTAGTAAACAATATCTTATTCATCACTTGGAAACTTTCTCCACAATCCTTTTTTCTAAAAAAACTTGACCTCTTTTTGTGTCAACTTGGTTAGTGGATTATAAATTCCTGAAATGTTATTCACAAACCTCCAATAATATCCCACTAATCTAATGAAATATTTAATTTGAGTTACTATTTTAGGATGAGACCACTCCTCCACAACCATTGTCTTTATAGGTTCAAATGAGATTCATTCATTGGTTGTAATGTTCCCTAAGAAAGAAACTTATTGTAACCCAAATTCCCATTTTTTAAACATTCCAAATAACCTCTCCTTTCTTAGAGTTTACAATATAACCCATATATGATCCACATGATCCTCATGAAATTTGGAATATATCATAATATCATTAATAAAAACTACCACAAAGTAATCAAGGTAGTCCTTATAGAATCTATTCATCAAATACATAAAAATTACAGGATCATTAGTCTAGAAAAAGGTCATAACAAAAAACTCATATTTCCCATATCTTGAAGGGAAGTAAGTCTATAGAAAATCTTATTTTTTCTCCCTTATTTAATGATAATAAGATAAAAGATCAATCCTAGAGAATAATTGAGCCCCATGAAGCTGTTCAAATAAATAATCTATTTTTTGGAATAGGGTACTTGTTCTTCACTATGATTCCATTAAGCTATCTGTATTCAATGCATTGCCACATTGATACATACTTCTTATTCACAAAGAGAATAGGTGAATCCTAAGGGGAAGCGCATGACCATATAAACTCCTCCAAAATATCTTGGAGTTTCTTCTTTAATTCCTCAATCTCCACATTTTTCATTCTATACAGGGTCTTTGATATTGGCTTGTATCTAAGCATAGTTTTAATGGAAAAATCTACCTCCCTTTCTAGAGAATGTCCATGTAACTCCTCAGAAAATACATCACTGTATTCGTGAATAATGAGGGAATTTTACATTTGTATACTTTTATTTACTTCTTCATATTCACCAATCAGAAGGCTATAGGTGGTGCTTCTAGATAAAGCTTAGGTCAATAAATATATCCTTTGAAAATAACTATAGGTTCCCCATTAAAGAATACTTATATTTCCTTTCTTCTTCAATTGATCTTAGTATTATACTTTGACAGACATTCCATCCATTGTATAATGTTGAATTCCAACATGGGAATGACTGCTAGATTTGTGATGAGATTGTTCATAATGAAGTGAGTACTAGAGTTTCTATAAACTATTGATGGTTGGATAATCTATCCAAGAGTGTTGACTAATAAATCTGCTAATAAAAGTTCATGGATTGATTATATATTCTTTTCAAACTCGAGGGAAATAAAGGAGTGTGTAGAACCCAAATTTAAAAAAGTACTTGCCTTCTTTGAGATAACAATGACACTACCTACCACCACATCATTTAAATTTTTGACATTATCCATCATGATATAAAAAACCCCACCTTTATTCCTTGGAATATGGTGATTCCCATATATTAACATCATATTTCGATAGTGATTGGAAAATTTTCCAGGCTATCTGCACTTGAAGTATTTGACTTCAGGTAAGACCTGAACCATATTCCCTTTGTCGTTAGTGTTGAGAAGTTGAGGCTTCAGTTTACTATGATAGTTTTGATAAATATGACCATCACTTACAAACTTGTAACATTTCTTACTCTCGATAAAGATGTTCCATGAATGTTTCTTCCCACATTTATTTCATGTGGAAAGTTTCACATTCTTTCCTCCTCTTTTGTGATCAGATATCCTCCCCAAGATTGGATCCAAAGATCTATTCTTTTAATTCGATATATGGGACAACTACATCTCTCTGAACTCTGGCACAAAATTCATATAACTCCTTATGATCTCCTCATAGTTTTCATAGTCTCAGTTGGATATATTCTTTCATAGATGGGGTCTTAGTCCATCAAAAAACATATCAACCTTCTCATTAGGATCTAAGAAAAATATAGAGGTTTAATGGGAAAGTCTTGTGAATTTAATCTCATATATTCTCATAGATTCATTTTCATTCTGATTAAGGTCTATAAATTATTTCTCCATTTTCATTCACATTGAACGGGGAAAATATTTTTTGAAAAAATTCTCCCGAAACTTTTCATACTTCATAGTTTCAATCTCCCCCTTGGCTTCAAGTTTTTAACTAGTGTCCACCACTAATCATATTCTACATCTAAGTGATACATATCCAAGGTTAATTTCTCTTGTGTTGAATAATGGAGCACATAAAATTTCATTTCTATAGAGCTTGTCCATTTTTTAGTAATCAATGGGTCAGTAAATCCACTGCATGAAGGTGGTCGTTGATATATAAAAGACTCAATGGAAAGTTGTTCCCTTCAATCTGAATATGGTCTCTTAGATTTATTCAAGTAAGTCCTCATAACTCGAGTCATTTGATTCATTATTCTCATGAAGTTTTCCATTATGACTTATATTGTAAGGCCATCAGTTCCTGGTCAATTGCGGTCCCCATTTACACGAATTATTCTATTTCTCTCCATTTTATAAAAAAAGAAAACATTATTGAGAAATAGGTTTGATTTAATAATTTTATAATTCTAAATTCATTTAATGTGTAATAACATCAGGATAAAAGATGTTATTCTTTGACAAAAATTACAATTTCTATAAATCCTTCATAATGGTTAATAAAAAACATGTGATTAATCAACCAATACCCCTAGAGTGTAAAACCAAGAGTGGAGCAAGGAACATTGTCATCTTCTAGGTTATGTTGAGTTAATCCTGACACACCTTTTCAGAGTTTTTAGCCCTAAGTACATCTGTGCAAGATCCACATCCACTTTTTGGTATCCATATAGGGTTTTATTTTCTCAGAAAGCACTTAATTAATATTTTACCAAAATACCTGGATATTGTTATCATATTTAAACGTTTATATATATTTGTTCCTAAAGTTTTCAAATCATAATCTCTACAAATAACTAAACCATCCCTTGATACCAACTATGTCATCCCACATTTTTAATACATACACTTTTCATTACATTGTTCAGAAGAGAGGATATTTTAAAGGTTAGTTTCTTAGAAATAAGGTACATAATAAATGAATAATTAAAACATTATTATAATCCAGCTTAAAGGCTTCATAATAGGTTCATCCTATGTAAATTTACAATATCTCATAACTTGGGTACATATATCAAAGGAAAGGGTGAGAATAAGGCCCAATAAGGTAAAACTAGGGAAATACTTTACTTTTGATCATGAGGAATATCATTAAGATATTGAGTAAATATATAAAAGAAATATAAAGATGCATATCATAATAATAATAACAACATGAATTATAACATGGAAATGTGGCTACATTATTTAATTGAGTCATTTATAAGTATATCACCAAGGTTTATCATCGAGGTGTCATAAAAATTTCTAAGGTTATTCACCAATGTATCGTAAAACATGTCATCTATAGAGAATAAATAATTTCCCAAATAAATTGTAGTGATATTAGGGTAAAACCTCCATATTTATTAATTAATTTTATCCACATAGATCTTAATAACATATTACAAAAATAACTTGTTGAGAATAAAAGATACTAGTTTCATATCAAAATCACGATGTTTTAAAAAAGTGATTGAAGACAAGATCTTAATTAATTATTAAACCCTGAAAAAGGAAGGTGGGATTCAAGTATGTTAATTAAAGAATAAAATAGATAATTTTTTACATATAAATAAATAAATATAGAAAATAAATAGGCTTGCGTATTCACAAAATAAAATAAGATAATTTCTTGAGAAAAAGAGAGAAATTTTGAGAAGAAAACTCGACGGTATAATGGGTATGAAACATGGTTTTAGAAAACAATAAAAATAGAGGGGAAAACGGCCTTTTATTAATAAAATACTCTTAATATATTAATGTTATTGAATGAACTGGGAATAATAATATAGTATGTAAACTAAATATATATACAACATAAAAAGGAAACTTGGAAGGAAAAGAGAAGTTGAGATTGCCCTTACCTTGATAAGCAGCTCCTAGAAATCAAAGATTGGGACACTGGGGGATTGAGGAAACCATGGGAGGAATCCTTGGGAGGTAACTATATTAGATATTTGTGTATTATTAATTGTGAATAAAATATAATAAATAAATGGGTGGGTATTTATTGTAAAATGGGAGGATTTGTTTATTAATTTCCATAGACACCTAGGTAGTGGTAAATTCAAAACCATGAGCTTGGCCCTGGTATGTTCCCTTAGTATTGGACAATTTGGACACATGTTATGTTATTATAATACATAAGAGTCCACCATAATTTTATATTACATAATATATCATTATTATGTGATTATACATACCAAAAACTCAAACTGTATTTTTACTATTCACCGAAAAAATATTTTAGAAAATTATCATAAATTCACCCTAACATAATTTCAACATGATTATTTACAATTTTTATTATATTTTATCATAATAATTCAATAAGTATGAGGAATTTAACTTTTAAATATGAAAATCCTTATTTATTTTAAAAAATAGTGAATATAAAATGCATAGTAAAATGCATTGTAAACTTTATGACACTTGAAAAAAATTAAATTATTATATAATTTAAATTTAAATGAGAGTGTTTTAATCATATTAATTTATTAAAATAAAAATTATTAACAACATCTTGGTTTATTATAATAATTATATATTTTCTGAAAAGTATAATTTCAGTCTGAAAAATTAATTTCTGAAATTCATCATATTTTTTAGAAAATATATTCTCAAAACTGATTGATGGAATAACAATTTTATTTTTAGAAATGGATTAATCATTAATTAACTAATTAATCCATAGATAACTTCATATAACACTCACATATGACCTAAGGGTTTGGTGTGTGATGGTGATAGATTCTTAGGGTGGTTTGGATAACAACGCCCGAGTGGAAATTTATACTAACATAATCTTCTCCCATATGAAATTTTGTTCAAGATTTACATGTTAAATCTGAAATTTGGATTGGTCAAGAAAGAAGAAAATTAATTCTACCTCCCTCTCAAGTTCTAATAAATGGGATTTGTGTGACACGACTCTACTGGATGAGGACATCAAATCTTTTTTATTCATTAATTTTCCTTTGTTATTATTACTTATATAAAATATATCGTTAAAATCGTTATTAAGAGTATAGTTTCCAATGATCATATTGTCCAACTGTTATAATTGAAAAATGATTATATAAACGTTGAAACCCGATGGTCATATTTCAAATTATACTCACTTCATTATTAAAGAGATATATTTATGTTGAGTATAAAATAATATAAGACACATTTTAAGGAAACAAATATTATTCAAAAGGTTTAGTTCGTTATATAAAAATTATTTATTCTTACCACCATTTGATATGGGATGGTCATATGATAATTTAGAAGATGTAAAAGGCACTAAAATCACAATTTTGTTGGTATGACATGAAAAGAATTGATGCTAAGATTATGTTGAGATGCCTCACATGTTAGCAGGTGATGAAAGAGCACTAGGGGCTATGATGTATTTGGAAGTGTTTAATAATTCTTAATTTGAAATGGGAGTAGATGGATATGGATTTTATAATAGGTCTACCAAGGATGGTTTGTAAACATGATTACATATGGGTGATAGTGGATCGTCTCACAAATTCATCCCATTTAATCCCTTTTATTGAATCTTATATGGTGTCATACATGTCAAAAATCTATATCTGAAATGTAATAAAGAGGAAAAATGTACCAGTTTCAATAGTATAAAATTGAGATCTAAGGTTTATGTATCATTTATGTAAATACTTACAATAATACATTGGGAATCAATTGACTATGATCATGTCATATCATCCTTAAGTGGATGTACAATCCAAAAGGATGATAAAACCCTTGGAAGACATGCTTAGGGATTATGTAATGAATTTTTGTGGATTTGGGAAAGATAAAAAAACAATAATGGAGTGACCATATAACAAAACTTATTTGGCCTTGATATATTTGACTGTTTTTGAAGCATTGTATGAGAATCCTCATCATTCTCCACTTTTTTGGGTGAAAACAAGTGAAACTTCACCGGTTGCATGAAGCCTTGTGCAAGAAACAAAATAGAGGATTTAGATGATTAGAAATAAAATAGAGATGAATTAAAGTTATCAAAAATCATATCTGGATCATCATCGATGGTCGTTTTCATTCAAGGTGAATAATCTTGTTTTCATTAGAATCTATGAAAGGCCCATGCATCATCATTTTGGGAAGTATATAAAGTTATGTCCTCGATACATTGACCCTTTTGAGATACTTGACTCAGTTTGTGTGGTGGGATATCGATTGTATTTTCCACCAAGGTTCAGTTTAATGCATAGTGGGTTTCATGTATCTCAATTTAATAAGTATCAATCTAATCCTAAATATCTGATTTGATGGGATTTAATTGACTTAGAGCTGAATACTATTTTGGTTCATGTGTGAATACAGATTGTATATAAGAAAGAGAAATTATTGTGTAGTAAAAACATTTTTATTGTGTGGGGTTTTATGTTATCATGGTAATATTTAGAAAGAAACATGATAGCATGAGAAGGAAATGGTGGAGGAATTAACTGAACTATTTCATGAAAATGGTGGTTTTCAACTTTTCAAAGATGGAAAGACCAATGGTGGGGAGAAATTAGCACCCTTGGTTTTAGGTACTTGACTCTTTATTTATTTATTTTTAATATATAAAAGGTTTGGGTTAAGTTTCAGGTGGTTTGGAGGAGATTTTCTCTATTTTTTATGCTTTTAGGGAGGATTACAATTTGAGAACGGTTAGTAAAAACCATGCAAAAACTCCTATAAAACCATTAAATTGAAAAAGTGGGAATTTGTTAGGCACACAATTAGGCATATGATTTTACCAAACCATGAAAATTTCTAAGAGAAACCATGTAATGTTGGACAATGGGGAATACCATGGTTGGAAAAAAGTTTTTCAAACCGTGCGAGCCAACAATGTGAGTTGTGTTTATAGCCAGTGGCTCATTTGGGTTAGCACATAGTTTTCCTAACTCTGAAACCTATCTATGATCCTTTAAAATATATATTCGAAATTTATGGATCTAATTATATTTTCTCCCAAATCCTCTCATTTTCCCCATAAATAGGCCATTTCATGAATTCATCTTCCTACTAAGGTTGTGGAGACCATTCCTTTTTGATCCGGAAGGAATTCCTAGGTGAGTCTAAGTGTGTTGGAGGCCATATTTGTTAGTAAGTGACCATTCTTCATCGTTTTCCTTAGTTTTACTATTAATCCCTCTCTATAAATCATTAATTTAGTCTGTTGAGGATAGAAAAATTTTATATAATGTCCATCATGATGAGATATGATTGTTTTTGTGTATGGGAGCAATATCTAAGGTCGTTTTTAGTAGTTTCAAGTCGGGTTTTTGAAGTTTCGTGATGTTCTTCATTTTATCCTATGTTTGAGAGGTAGGTGGCTTCACTCTCGAATCTTCTTTATTAAAATGTGACATCTTAGTTTCAAATTATTTAATTTAATTATTTTTTTATGAAATCATTTTTTAATTTTATGGAAACATCTTTAGCGTTGTTTTCTTGGAAATTGTAGGAATTGGTTGGTTTTATGAAAAAATATCTCATGATATTAAAATAATGGTTTTAAAATTATGATTTGGTTTTAAAAAATGGAAAAAAATTTTAGAATGGTTTTCAATAAAAGATTCATTTTATTGAAATGGATTGGCATGATTTTTTATGGTATTTGGTATACATGGATGGCATGTGTTCATGTGAATTTGGGATGGATAAGTGCGTGAGGATTCCCCCATACAAATGGGAAAAATAAGGGAATGAATTTTTTCACATCAAAATGGTTCACCAAGAGATGGATTAGTGAAATAATGAATTACCACTCACGAGTATAGGGTGGTCTATGGTTTTCATGCATGTTTGGATGTGTGTAAATGGAGTGAGTATGCTAAATGGAAATGTGAAATGTTGAAAAGGTTTGTTTGGTTAATTTATATGAAAATGGTTTTGGTTTGGAGAAATATGTTATTATTTGATATAAACTAATTTTAATTGGTTTTATCCTATTTTATATAAATTTTATAACAAGTTATATCCTAGAGGCATGAGTTGGGAAGTCATTGGGTAAAATATAACAAGTTTTATACTCACCCCACCTTGGGAAATCTAGAGAATTTTGAAATGATGTATATTGAGACAAAGGTAAAGGCATGGTATCTCATTTCATTAGTGATGAATCACGATTCCATGAGCATGGTTTGTGGAGTAGGATCTAGGAGCCATTTGGGAGTTACAAAGTTATTGTATTTTGTTTCTTTGAGTTTTATTGGTCTTGGTTTTTGATTTGAACTCAGATACTATTGTTGGTTTGTTTACTTTTTGATTTGTATTGCATTCTACTCATGCATAATATTGGTTTGTTTGGTTATGGTTATCTTTGTTAGGTTTTTTCATTTTCAAAGGAAAAATAATCCCACAATTTTTTTATAAATACCTGGGCATTTATTTTTATGCATTGGTCTCTTGGGGATGTCACTTAAGTCTATTAACATGCACGTCACTTCCCATGCCAATGGGTGAGGGTGGTATGTTACACTTGTTCTGGTATTTTTCCTTGTAGAATTCAATCTCAAACTTAACACTAAAACTTTCAACAAATGTATGAAATAAATGTAGAACCCTCCTTCTGGAACAACCTCTACCACTTTTTTTATGTGTGTGTGTTCTTCACATTTGGACCAACCCCATTTATAGTGAGTCCAACAAGTCATCTAGTAGTACCTACTCTAGAGAACATCATTAAAGATGCATGAATTCCAAGGACGACATACTAAACAAGTGGTCCTATGATTTATCATCTATAAGATTTCACTTACATCTACTTCACTCACTCCTCTAGAAACATGGCTTCCCCTAAGCACATGCATTTAATGAACCTTCTCATACCTTTTTCACTCTAAACAAGATATTTATATGAATAGCGTATCCCATATTCCACTCAACAGAAATGAATTTGACGAATAAATCTTTTCTAAATCATCGAGGAAAGAATATTATGTCCCCCCACTAGTAACTTCACATAAGTCAAGAACTTACACACTCTACATCACCGCATCCAATACATGTGTTATACCTAGAATCCACCCCTTCCATTTGCTTCATTGATTCCTCTGGAGCATGAACGAATCAAAAAGTGATACCCCAAAATGATCCTCCTTTTAATTTATATTATTTAAATTAGATTGTGTTATACAAACTAAATTCATCTGTTCATATTCTCCCACTACTTCTGGTGAACTCACACCATCCAATATTCTTTTTCTAAACTGACAGCTTGAGTCTCCAGTCACAGTTCTATTTTATTGGTACCAAGTGCATAGAGGAAGCTTTTGATGAGAGTAAAATTAAAACTTTTATGTCTCAATTTATTTTATAATTTCATTTCTAGAATAGAGAAACCTAGTACAACGTAGATATCTATTTTGATTTAATTAATCATGAAAAATTAAAATCAAAACCATAAATCAAAATTGAAACTATAAATAATTAAATATTGATTTAAAATGAGTTTTTTGCTAACGAGGATCATTTCTTGAAGAAAATAAATATAAAACCCTATAGATCATCCACAAAAATTCTGAAATTCGGATGGTATGTATATAGTTGATATCTAGGTGGTAGCACGAAGAATTGGTTATGCCTTCGACATAGCTTTGATCACTACAATACTATTCCTTTGATTCATGAAGGATAACATAGATTAAAAATATCAGAATATCTTATTATATCATTAGTATATAGGAGAGATAATATATAACTATCAATTGTTTTTATTAGAATGGTCACTTGAATTTGGGCTTACTCTGGCTTAAATAGGTTGGTCAAAAACACTCAAAAATTTCATTTTCTATATTTGACAACATTAACATTTTAAATAAATCAAAAAATGTAACCAACAACACTTAACACTTGTTATAAATGTGGATATTATTTTATCACTCAATTAAAACATTAAAATAATGTTACATGATAAAATATGATTTATTAAATCAAATCATCTCTCCCAAAATATTTAATGAAACTTGAATAATTAATTATTATTTTGTAAAATGTTTTCACCTATATCCACTTAATAACTATTGAGTAAATAAATCCAAAACTTACTGTTTAAAACTTGAATAATATTGAATTTATTCATTTACCTTATGATCATTTAAACTGAGAAATCATGCAACCACTACCATGGGGCCCACTATATCCTAAAATCCAATTCACTATAATTGGTCAAGATTCTGAATATGATTTTTGTGTGAACCTATTAGACCTTATCTAGATAATAGTGAGTCAAACCCAGAGACTAAGAGTGGTATCTTTCAACACATCATGGACCGTAAGGAGATAAGGTTTAGTCATAAAAATGAAAACCTACTATAAACACACTCTATGTGATATATTGTTTTTTTCTTGTGGTATCTCCTAATACAAGACATGATTCATTTTATAATCCATCATTTCATAATTATTTAATAAACTTATTGGAAAACATACCTTTTCTAGCATGGACATGGGTTTAATAAAGGTACTAACATCCTTGTCAACTAGGCCTGATATATATTCCTTTACTAAGGAGAAAGATCATATATTGATCATTCTATCAACGTCATAAGTCCAATGATACAATAAAAAAAAGATACCACACCACAATATAAATATCATGGGGTTAATCATGTATAAAAGCATTAAATAAAATGGCACACATTGGTAATGACTAAACTTTGGTCATAAATGGTAAAAACCAATGAAACATGAAACATGTGGTATTCCTATTGGTTGGTTAGTCCTCATTATCCTATCTAATTAAGATCAAAAAGTTTGAAATTCATGAGAATAATTATCAATGATTGTGATCCCACAACACCTAATATTCAGGAACCATCTATGTCCAATCAGTAAAATTTATCTTGACTATATGAAATACGTTTTAAGATTACTATCATTTTATATCAAGGCTCCCATTGTAGTCAAGAACCACTATAACCTTTTGATACGATCAATAATTTAAGGACATTGCCATATAAATAGTGTATGTATAAGTATTAACATTATTATGGAATGAATACAACATACATAAATTTTTATATTCATGATATGGTAATTGAAAAGTAATTCTCAAGTTTGGTCTAGTGTAGCCAACTTTACAAAACTCCCACTTGCACTCAATACAACTTTCTAACCATCAAATTTCTAGCACTCTCATGATACACTCATGTTTTAGATGATTAATAGCTTGAGACACTGGGCCTGAAACATTTCCTTACACTAATACTCTTCTATATGTGACCTCACCTCCTTGAGTAAAACTCCTCAGGAGATAATGTCCTAGTTATATCCCTTTTGTTCTTTGTCATGGTCTTGAAATCTTGGAAATTACTGTTGGTATGATTCTAATAATTATACAAAATCATTGAGTATTTCATGAAGCTTTCTTAGCTACATTAAAATACCTAACATATTCTATATTTATAGATATGGATACAATTGGATTTATTGATCTTATATTACAAATTTCCTTATCCTAACTATGATATAAGATCAATTTATCCATAGGAAGACTAGTCGGTGTCCCCATGATTATTAGTGTGCCTTCATCTCTAAGTAATAAGTATATATCCTTTGTAATATCTTAGGGAATATTAGATATCTTTGACTTCTTCCCATGCAGTTCCCTAAGATTCATTTTATATTTTCCTACCACAAGGTTTGTGTTGTAAATGTCATATCTAGAACATAGAAAGACATATATGATAGATCCACCATAGAAGTGTATGGACTTAAAATCAACATTTTAATCTTATATTATGGTTTATAAATGTCTTATTGGGGAGATTCATGTCATGGAAAATTGGAAATAATTTTTTAGAAAACTGGGTACAGATGATCTGTGACTAATGAAAAGAAAAATTAAACGAGTCTGAGTTTTTTTTAATATTTTTCCACTAAAGGAAGGGAAGAATATTGCTAGGGAGAGTGGTAGAGTAGTGGAACATCTCATCAGTTAATCCTTTGTTTGAAATACCATCAACAAGATATTTGGATTCATGATTTATGTGTGTGATGATAAAGTTCATGGTAGAGAGAAAATCAAGAAAATTTATCCATTCTATTGTCAGATTACTTGAGAGATGTTTCAAAACCATCTAGATGGCTTAGAAAATGGTGGTGGAGTCACACTCAAACCATATGTTGTTCTTGTTTTGTTTCTTTTCATAGGAGACAACTTTGACAAAGGCAGTGATTTCATCCTCTAGGGAGCTAGCATGGCCATAAGGACCATGGAGATAATCAATAACATGTCCATTATGATCTCAAAAAATAACTCCATAACCGACAGGTCCCAAGTTTCCTTCCAAAGCACCGTCAGTGTTGCATTTAGTCCAACTATGAAAGAGTTGGTGCCAGATCATTTTGAGAGTTCCATGTGACTTAGGGAAATTTACTGATATTCCAAACCTTCTGAGAATAGATAAGTCCCAAACTAAATTGTTATATTTAGAAGTGTGAACTTTATTTGAATTATGAGCAGTATCTTTGATTTCATCCAAGGAATAATTTAGGCTTAACTTTTTCTACTTATGTCGAGTCTTGTTGGGGCCTTTCCATAAGTTATGTTGTAGCTCTACACAAGAATCCCTCATGCGAATGGTGATCTAGTCAGAAAATTGTAGGCCAAGATTATAAAGCAGAAGCTCCAGGAGGGATGAAGAGTGGGATGGACAAACCTCTAAAATATAAAAGAGGTATTTTCAGAGAGAAGAAGCATTATTGAAACACACAAATAGGTGATCAACATCCTCCCTATGCATATGGAAAAGAGCGCACTAAGAGAAAATAGAAATGCCAATATTCTAGATATTAACATCAACTGGGACGTTGTTGAGGGAAAGTCTCTAAAGAAGTGTGAATCTGGATGGAGGAAGTCATTTTTTATTGAATGTGTCAATCCAATTCTGGTTTCTAGAATTAGGTACATGTAAAAGTTCTTAGAGTCCAAAACACCATTGGGGGAAGGCTCCTAAATGAGTATATCTTCATGATTGAGGAAATAATAATTAAAAACATCTCCATCATTGTCATCAGGCTGATTATCCATATTTTCTAGTTGGTCTTTAATTGATATAGAGTGGTTAGCCTCTTGAGTGTTGTAATTAGTCTAATAAATCAAGGGAGATCCCATCCAATTGTCATACTAGAAACTTAGGTTAGAATATCTATTATCAAGCCAGTGAGAGCGCATTATAATTTTTTGAATTATTTTTTAAGACCAGTCCAAATAGAGGACTCCATGTAGCTTGAGTTGCCTTTAATCAGTTTTTCAAGGAATATGGATCCCAGGAAAGCCAAAGAGCCAGAATTATCATTTGTTATACTCCATAAAAATTCAGCAAGAAGGAACTGATTGAATAATTCAAGCCTTTTGATGCCAAGGCAACCATGAATACTAGGAAAGAAATTTTTCTTCCAAGATGCTGTGATGATCTTCCTTTTCAGAATACTGCCACTCCAGACTACGTTTTTCAACATTGAGTTGATTATTTTGATCACATAAGTAGGCCAAGAGTACACCATAAATTAATACACAATCTTTTCAACCACTACATGCTTGAAAAGACAAACTCTTCCAAACACTGATCGAGACATTCCTTTACAAGAGGCAAGAGTTATTCTTATATGGATTATAGCCTCAATGACGTATGTGGCCCGGGGTTTTCCCCAGAATAAAGGGACCCCAAGATAGATAAAGGGGTGATAACCTTCCTGAATTCCCAAATCATTGATGATGGAAATTTTCCCTGGGGCTGGAATACTCTTTCCAAAATAAATGAAAGATTTGTTCCAGCTAATTTCCTAAACTGACACACTTTCATTGTTTAGGAGAAAACTCTTTATGTTTTTGATATTATTCTTGAGTCCCTGAGTAAAAATAATGATATCATCAGCAAAAATCAAATACAAAGGAGAAGTGGTACCTCTGGCCAACCTGATGTTTTAAATGTCACCCTTGCCTACCATGTGAAGGAGAATTATTCTTAGAAAATATTCTACTATGGAAAAAATAATGAAAGAGAGAGTTTCTCCTTTCTTTATTCCTCTGGTACATTTGAAGTAACCTTCTGGGGACCCATTAATGAGAATGAAAATATGAGGTGAGCCAAGGAGGTCTCTAATCCACTTAATAAATTTTTCATCGAAGCCAAATCTAAAGAGAACATCAAAAATAAATCATAAATAAATTATATCAAAATCCTTCTTAATATCAATCTTAAGAGCAATGTTTTCTCCTCTGGCAGAATTTATAAGAAGATTAATGCATTCTAAGGCGGTGAGAACGAAATATTGGATGTGTCTTCCTTTGATTAAACCAAACTGGTTCAGGGAGATGATTCTATCCGAGATGTTTCCAGGCCTATTGGCATGAATTTTTGTGATCACTTTGTTAATTGTGTTGAAAAGAGAAATGGGACTGAATTGGGTGATATCACTGGTATTTTACACTTTTTGATTAATGTAGTAAATTGAGGATTAAAACCTTGGTTAATAGATCCACCTACGAAGAATCGCTTCACCAGGTTGCATACATCTTTTTGGATCACATCCCAATAGAAATAGAAGAAGTGATTTGTGAATCCATCAGATCCAGACAATATTTCCTTTTTAATACAAAACAAAGCTTCCTTAATTGCAAAATACAGGGGGATAGTGATAAGGGAAGAGTTGTCACTCTCACTGACCAGATTAGGAGTGATGTTATCCTTGAGGCGCGAGACCTTTGGAGGGCCGTTAAAAAGAGTACTATAGAAGATACACTATGTTTGACAAGGTACTTCCTTTGATCAAGGATACAATCACCATCTTTGATAAGTGAGAGGGGCCTATACACCCTCCTAACCCTTTGGAGGGTATTAAATAACATAGCGTTTATGTACCTCTATAACCCATATAATTTTGAAGGAATCTATTCTTGTATCGTCCCTTAGCTTTACGAGGCTTTGAAGCTTGTATAAAATTTCAGCTTCTTGATCCAAATTCCTAAAGAGGTTTCTATTTGTGATGGATTCTTGAAGGTCATTATAGGAGAACTCAAGAGAATTAATTTATACATCGAGAAAACTAAATCATTTTTTGCTTGACTCTTTCAGATTGGATTTGATAATTTTAAATTTGGAGATGCATATCTTAGGATTGAGATTAGGTTCCTCTAATCCCCAAGTGTCCTAGATAATTTTGATGCATTTCGGAAGAGCAGTCCAAGCATTATTAAATTAGAAAGGTAAAGTCAGTCTCCCCGTGTTATCAATATGACTCACCGTGATAGGGTGGTGATCGGAAATTTGCTTAGCCAAAGTGGCATAAGAAATCATTTTTCAATTTCCACGAGTGGCATAATTCACAAAAGCCCTATCAATTTTACTAGCTCTTATATTGTTCATATGCCTTCTATACCAGGTGAATTTAGTACCAATGAGGTTGATCTCCATTATGTTGGAATCCTCAACACATGCTTTAAAATCTTTGATGGCAGCATTGCTGAAAACTGGACCATTTTTTTCATTAGCATAGAGAATCGAGTTAAAGTCTCCAATCACCACCCAAGAGTATTTAATACTTTCAGAAAAATGTTTAATGTGACTCTACATAGCCCACCTATCAATATAATTATTAGAGGCATATAAAGTTGAGCAGAATATATTTTGTCCTGCTTTGATAAAACTACAGGTGACAATCAAATCACCCTCTTGGACTAAAGTAGGGTTTTCAAGGCTGCTATTTTCCAGGACCCAAATCCTTTCAATATTAGAGGAAGAAGGAGCAGTGGACAGAACTGATAATCCATTCAAGGAAAAGTGAAGACCATATACAGAGAAGTTTATATTCGGTTCAGAGATACCAATGACATCAGGTTTATACCTACATGCAAGGAGCATGGGTGAACCTTTCTTGATAGGGATTTTTTCTAACAATTCCAAAATAATATCCACATTTTAATTATGGATTGGGAGTTGAACACACCCACTATTTTTTCTCTAATTCTTACAACCTATTTGATTTTCTAGATTTAGACTTTGGTGCAGAAAATATCCCATATGTGGGTTTCTTAGATTTTTCTTTAGATGACATCGAATCATGAATTTTTAGATCCTTTTAAGGAGCAGAATTAGTAGACTGGATTGTGGCCTTAAATATTCCAGGTTCCATAAGCTGTGTATGACCCACTAGATCAATATTTAGTGGAATTACATCTCTATTTTTAAGAGCTAAAAATGGACCAAATAAAGGATATCTGAGTACGGGTTCAAAATTGTAGGGCGTGGGTCCATAGCTGTAGCATTCAGACTCACTTTGCCTGAAGTCTTACCCTCATACCTTAGAGGGTGAATGGAAGGGATGATACTGGACTGACTGTTGTCTTCTTGTGCATCTTAGAGAGAACCAGCCTACGACAAAGAATATGGGGTTTGTATGGTATGAATTGGAAAGGACCTATCCAAAAATTCTACCTATAATAGGTTAGAATTGATCAGATCAAACAATAAGACCTAAGTTTATAAATACAGTGCAGTTGAAAGAACATCTGCTGATAATTCCAAGAAAAAATCATCATCAACAACTGGAATATTCTTTACTACTTCAAATTGAGTGATATGATCCTAATTAATTTTAGCTAGGATGGTATGAAGTTTCTCTTCTTTCTCCACCAACTCATCCCATTCCATGCTCGTGCTTGCAACCTTGTCATTTGCCTCTTTGAACTGAACAAGAGCATCTTTCTTAACATATTCTAAACCAGATTAATATTTTCCCTGTGAATACTCTTTCCAACCAGTATTAAAATTTATAGGATTGAAAATATTCTCAACCACATGACAATTATTAATAATGTGTCCCCCCATTCTACAGTGTTCACTGTATCGAGGTAGATTTTCAAATTCAAAACTGACCTTAATAAGATGATCATTCACATCCAAAGAAACCCAATCAGGGGGTGGTGATTCCATTTGGATCTAAATAAGAACTCTTGAATATAGAACAAGATCACCATTGATAGTGAATTGATCGATATTTAGGGGAGTTCCAATTCCAAAGGCTAGGTCATTCAGGATTTAGGGATTCTAAAAAGTCAATAGAAGTCCATGAATCCTCACCCAAACCTGTGCAAGGGATTGATTTTGAGTGAATGAGTTTCAATTCGGATCCCACTATGAAAGAAAAAAGAATCCTGGTCTTAGGTTGGGAGATCCCAAGCACCAAAAACTAATGCGATGGTGCCCTCTCATTTTGATAGGTTCCAACATTGGGATGTCCGAGATTTCCGATGTGTAGAAGACTAGGGTTTAACCCTTTTTTCGTAAGAGACGTGACCAAGAACAAAAAATATACAGATCTCCATCCTTTGCTTGATCACATTAGGATCAAAAAATAATGTGATGGTGCCCTACTCTGAACACTTGATGATAGGGGGCTTATTTTGATTAGATGAGAAGTTTTTAGAATTTGCAAGCACTTCTGGAAAGGAAATTGCCTTCTGAGGTGGAGGAGATGAATATATCTCTTATGTGGGTTCATTATGAAGCGTCTTGAATGATCTATCCCAATCTAAATTGAAGGATTCCATAAAAAACAAGATCGAGACTAGATCAAGATGTGTTCATCGTAGATTCAAACGCTGATGGCTCACATGAAAACCCTTCCCTCAATACCTTCCATCCTCTACCACGTTGGAAACAATTATATCAATAATTGTTTTTCATGACCCATCCCCCAGGTCCCATATCGTGACTACCGCAAGGCCACCTTCCATAGGCCAGGGGATGGAGGCTAGCACCAAAGGCATATTTCCCTAAAACTGGAAAGGCATTGACTTTATAAAACGTGAACACACAACCAGAGTACAAGCGGAAGAAAACACTAAGCAAAACTGTATAGAGAAGAAGTGATGGAAAGTAAAAGGGACCAGAATACAAGCCCAACTATAAAGTACAAAAACAAATGAAAGCAAGTACAACTAAAAAGGAAAAAACAACTGGAAAGTGAAAGCAGATCCTGGATCATCCTTCGGGGTTACTACCAGAAGGTTAGGTACATATGGCCTCCTCAGCACTCCACATCTTCCAGACTCCACCGTGTACCGATACATTGTACGACCCTCTTTAGGGTACCATCCAGTCCTGGCACTCTCGACCTCCGTTAGTGTTGTCCGTCATCTGCATCCAACACAACGAGGTACAAGAATAGCCCGTACAGAGGTGAGTATAACAACACTTAGTTGGGATCCCGAGACCCTCAAGTTCTCACTAAATCCAACAAGGATAAACCAAAAACTATGATTTCAATGGATAACCATTACTTAGGTATGTGCCCATACATATACCTACGTTATCGAGTAACCCATCTCAATTATGAGAAAAATACAAAGTTCATTGACTCAGCTCAAAACAAGATTTTCTTTATCGAAACTAGGGATGTTGGAGAACTCCAACTATATTGATTATAGTGGACCTATCGCGACTTCGTGGTTCTACTCACTAACCTTAGACTACTGAGGTACTCCTCCTGTCGAGTACCGTGGGACAGCTACATCACACAGAGATACTTCCCACCTGGGGTCTATCACCTCACACAGTAGAACTCCCCCTAATGGCCTACAGAGGTACTCCTCCTGTCGAGTACCGCGGGTCTGCCGCCTCACAGAGTGGAACTCCTCCGCTATGGGTCTGCCGCATCACACAGTAGCGCTCCCCACTGGGCAAGTTGAGTCACTCCGAATCAAATCGGTCAAGCAGTCATCAACACTCAGCCAGCTACTAGGTCTTCATACTCTGCTCGCTCATATCCAAGAGGATCCTCTCCACAAGCTATAAGATGATACTCCAAGTGTCATGAAGTCCCACGAAGAAGTATCTCAATGGTACGCCTCGTCATAAGAGTCTCAAAGCTACAGAAGGCACGTCAATCGGACGCCCATTCTGTTAGTTATTAGCATTTTAGTTTCGGGGGCCTAGTTCGATTCGTGTACAAAAACAACCTGACTGTGACTCAACTATACCCCAAAATCCAGTGGGGTATACTCAAATTGATGGCTATGTTCCAATAATACCGGCACCGCTGACGGTTCGTCAAACGGACGTCCGATGCCAAAGATATGGCCCAAGAAAGTAAAGGAAACGGTATGGGTCCGGGTCCGGTCCGACCCAGTCGGACCGACTCGGTCCAACCCAGTCTGGGTCTGACCTAGCCCATTGGGAAGTCTAGTCTACTCAGTTCAGCCCAGTATGCTGGGCCCAGCCCAGCAGAGTGCGTGGACAATTCGGGTCGAAGTCTCCACATGGGCGACTCGACCCGAAGTCCAGTGGCATGTTCGGCTGGTGCAGTTAGGGGATCGGCTCAGCCTGAGAGGCCAATGGTAGGACACGAAGGGTGCAGGTAGGCCGCGGGTGCACCGGGAAGGGCGCTGGAGCGCATAGGCAAGGTGCCGGGTCACGCAGGCAGGGAGCAGGGTGGCACAGGCAGGGCGCCGGGGCGCGCGGCCAGGGCGTCGAGATGCGTCGGGCAGGGCGGCCTGGGTGCAGGGTGCCGGGTAGGCTTCCTGGACCTAGGGGGGGAGGGGCACCTGGCAGGTGTCCAGGGTGTAGGACGCGCGTGTAGGGTGTCAGCAGTCTGAGCAGGCCGTGGTTTCGGCCGGGGCGCGCGCAGGGAAGCGCGTGGGTATGCTGCTCGAGCGCCGCTAGGCCGGCGACGCGGTTCACAGAGGCTGTGGGTAGTGCAAACTTTATTCACCGTCTTCGTCATCTTCGCCTCATTTCCATGCCATCATTACTTCACCATCGACTCAAGGTTCCAAAACCATAAAGGTTGCAGAGGGGTAGGGCCGTGTTCGTTTGGCATGAACCCTCCACGTTAGAACAATAACAAGCGGATCATGAAGTTGATTCAACGTGAGACGATAAAGCTTTAAACAACTTAAAACACACCCCTACATTTTTAATTGTCATGCGTTCATTTGTCATGGGGGACGACGATGTTGTCGTCGTTCACCGTACGCATCAACTTCAGATCTCATGCATCGTTCCGTTGACGACGAAGAGAATGGAAGAAGGGTTGTCGAATAGATCCCACGTCAGAAGGGGGGTTCCGAGGAAGAAGCCAAAGAAGAAGCATCGTCATCATCATCTTCATGTTCTTCATTGGAGGATTCTATTCTACCAAGATCTCTACTAAAGGGAGAGTAAATGTTCCAAAATTATATATTTTAATCTATTATGCATGTTGGTGTGAATTAATTATGTGTGTCCCACTTAATTAAATTCATGACGTTGACACAGTTATTCAAAATTCAAAAATAGAGGAGAGGATCCACAAAATTAATTGCATGAGCGGTTGTTATATTAAATTTAGGGAGTTACGAGGGGGGGTTAGAGGCCCCGGTAGTCCACACCTAATTAAACATGAAGAGGGTCAATGGGTTTTCTTCCATTACACTGGGGTTTTGGGGAGGCTTTATCCTCCTATATTAAGAGGGGAGTTAGAGACCAAGAGGCTCTCCTTCTTTAATGAGGGAGAGTTGAGAGATTTCCTCCCCTCCCATTAAATGGGGGGGGGGGGGGGGTTAAGCCCCGTGTGGACCCCACCTCATAACCTCTCACGAGAGGTTATGCTGCTCGGGTGGTTTCCACCCCAATTATCCTCCCATTGGAGGTTAGGGTGTGGCGGTCCCACCACCAACTCCCATGTGGAGATTTTAACCAACTTTACCACATGTTGTGATTTCAACAAAAATAAAATAAGTTGTCACATATTTTATTTTATTAATCCACATGAATCCCTAAAACCAACTCTCATACCCGATCAACCACCATCGGGGGGAAAGTCTTCTTAAGAAAAAACCTGTGATACGAGTTCAACAGTGCCCTCAGATTTCAATTCCGAGCATCTTTTCAAAAGTTATAAAAACCCGCTCATATGTGTACTGAACATACCTGAACAAAACTTTAGAAATTGATTCCGTGTACAACGGGTCACAGAATCAAGTGTCGTCAAAAACTACAGACTCGTAAAATTCCCATGTATTTTCAAAAACAAATCCACGGGAATTCCAGGTCTTTACATTGTTTCAAATTTTATTTTCCATTAAAATTTTATTTTCCAATAATTTGTTACTTTAACTTGGTCTAATTAACCCATTAGGTATTCCTCAGAAGATACTATTCCCTAGAACTTAGGTTACTGTTTTCCATATGTTATCAAACATATTTTACATGAAAACAATAGTTCTCTCACTAACCAATTATAGACATGTGAAAAATTTCAATCCAAATGAATATTCTATGTATCCATTAAGGGAACTCTATAACATTCATTCCTTGTTGGTATTATATGACGTCACTAATCCTTTCTGGTTGTGTCATATAAACTCCTTCCAAGAAAGGTGGCCTTGATATCCCATTCCTAATATAATGATCATGTAAATTTATAATGTATTTAAGTATGAAGAATTGGTATAACCATTCAAGAATTATTGGCACCGTGGTTTTACCATCTATGTTTAGTTTCTCTTGAATACCCAAAAATGAATTTAATTAACTGAATAAACTACTAAAACAAAGACTTTATTTTGATACATGGAATCCATTTTATGAATTCATATTCATTTTCCATTCTATCTTATTTCTATTTACTACTTACTTGTAGGATATGGATTAATTATTATCAAATAATAATCTATCATCTAACTTGGTGATCATAAAACCATATCTATTGTTTTTATACATTCTTACAAAGTATGTTTCTATATAACATTACCTTTCTAAAAGCTCAAGTATAACTTGTTACTATTCCAATTACTTTTTCATGCCATTCCTTGACTTTATGTAAGTCAATATTCTCCCACCATATCAAATGGATATCATAACCCTTTTATAGAAATATGGGCTATAAGTTTACTATAAAGTGTATATATCATGGATTTATTTAATATTGTATATAATCTTTAGGATAATTATAGAGTTTCACTTTCTGTTTTTCGTGATGCAAGTTTGTATATTGACTTCTTCTTAACAAACTATTTTCATATAAACACATTTTTTTGATATAATGGAGTAATGTCATACTAAACTCATATGATATCCATTTTTCGTTATAGTTTGAATACAATTATGGGGTACCACCATTGTTTTAGAAACATTTCTTCAAAATTTGACGGAATACTTTTCGTGAGTTATAAGTTTTATAATTGACCCTCCTTGTACAAACATCATGGCTATTTTGTCCAAAAAGAAATGTAAGTTTAGGAATAAATACACTCTAAATTTTAATGATCAATGAATTTATGTTGTACTATTTATCATTCCTCACTCTAATAACATCATAGGGTTTATGCATGTATGGAAATGTAAGTTAAGGAATAAATCCAGTTTATATTTTTCATCATTAATGAAGCTCAATTAAGATATTCTTCCGATCACTAGACCGAAGCATGTCATATCTTCTAACCATGAATAATCATTACTTAACTATTACATTCCTTATATATCTCAAAGTAAACTTACGAAGGATATTAATTTATCTCTAGATTCTTTTTATAATAGCTCATGTAGTAAAAGGGAACTAGCTCTTAAATCTTTATATCTGACCTTTATTTCTTTAGTTTTATTTGTCTAAAACATGATATGTGTGTCGATAATACTTATGTTTTTTAGCTAGAAAGATTATAAACATCATAATAGGTATATCCTTGGTAACTGATTTTAATTTTACTTGATAAATAATTATCTTTCAAAAACTGGGTGTGAGTCATATATTTTATATTCATCATTTTTTCTAATGATTGAAGTATTAAAAAATCATTAGTTGAGTACAAGACACCACAAACTATATTCATTCCTAAAATAATAAATATATCATTATGTCCAATGGAAATATGAGATAAGTGATTTTTTAATACTCTATAATAAATAATAATTCTACTAGAATCAATCAACGTGAAAAAATATAAGTCACAATCTTTTCACTACTAATATAGGAATTAACCTTCATCAGCTACTTAGGGAATTCAACTTAATTCTTGTAATGTTTTTAAACTTTATTGGATACTATATTTAGATACAAATGTATGGAACACATATAGCATCAAATAACCAATAATTAAAATATAAATATCACATGAAATTATGAAAATACCTGAAGTAGAAGCTTATTTTTTATTCTTCTTCAAGTCATTTTAATTTATCTTCTAGTGATCTATATTTCCATATGCAATGAAAATAAAATCTTGTTCAATCCTCCCTTTATTTATGTTTGGTTTCTTAGAAGGAAATTGAGAAAGTTCAAAAATCCTTTTAACCTTGTCCTTTTTTTTGTTTAAGATAAGAACTAAATATTTATCATTGTTAATGTATTTATCTTCTTGGTAAACCTTACCCAAAATATATTAAAACTGTTTCTATATACTGTTTATTTTATAATCCTAAATGAAACTAGAGTAACTGGTTCATAAATTTCAAATAATGATATATATTTAATGATCATAATTTATCTTTCAATTTACATGTTTTTAGTGTAATCATAACCTACTTCATTTATTTCTTTAATCTCTCCTTGAAAACTTCTCAAAGATGAGAAAACATGAGATAACCTTCCATATCTTGATGTTTATTTTATAAATCACTGGACAATAATGATAATATTATGATGTAGACATCAAATTCATCATCCTCGTATATTATGTAAGATTACTTTTCACACTTACTTACTTACTAAGGTGGATCAATAGGTAATGCAGACTTTCGCACACATAATTTTCTTTCATGTCATAGTATAATGCACAAGATCCTGTATCACTATTGAATTTTTTTTGGGGATAGGATTTGTTCTTTCTCCATCATTTACTAATGTGATTTTATTTTATTATTTTCTATTTTATAAAAAATAAACCACAATAAGATTAGTACTTTTATATTGATTAATGATTATTATACATTATAGATTTACTAATATTAAATGACTCCCAATATTTTATCAAATCCTACTATCCCTCAACTACTAGATTCATAATACTCAGTTTTGTGGGTATTACCATAGAAAGGATCCTTGAAACCTATCCTCATAGTCTAATCTATTTCTATTACACAACTTAGAGAGTTTGAAGGTATAATTTTGGTTGGCTAATTGCATTAACTCCTTGATCCTTGATATGTTTAGTGGAGTCTAAAATTCTATAGATCATAATTTTTATTTAATCATTGATTTTCCTCTAAAGTTTAAATAAGCTATTTATGCCTACTTTTTTATGAAAAGTTCAGTTATGTAAAACCATGACTCATAAAAATTCCCCAATAGTAAGAGGAACTCTCAACTAGTGGTGACAAACACCTCAAACATATGGTTTTTTTTGAAATTCATGTGATTGAAGGAATTAATAACTTAATATTTTCTTTAAGGGTTTTTGTAATTTTCTGAGAAATTGAAACTACTTCTATTTATCATTCTTTCTCTATGTGGTTTCTCTAAAAACATAGTTATACTTAAATAGAAAACATTCACCACACATGGTCATTTTATGTATGTATTATTGCTTATTATTTTATGTGATCATGTATAAACTGAGAAAAAAATAGCATACATAAATTAATAAAGAGAAAAACATAATGATTATGAAATTTGGTAATGGTTGGTCTATTAATTGAATGGTAGATAAACTAACACCCTTAGGGTTACTCCATGAGTCACATCTGACATGAGTTTAAATACTCACCCATCCAATTCATTCATCTCCAATCTATTATTTTTCAAAATCTCGACATAATACACATCCTCATTCATCCTTTTCATTATACATATATACTAACACACATGTCAGGGGGTCGAAATAATGTGGGATTCCAATAAATATGAGCAATCATGGACACATTGTCCCTTATAGATAATGAGGTGAGGTCTGACACACAAATTTTCATTTGTTAAATAATTATAGTAAACAATTCACCTGAAATAAATAAATATAAGAATGAAATAAGAGACAAACATTTCCATGTATAAGCTCATGATCATTCAGCATGTAGTAAAATTTCATAATAAAATTAAATTTGTGAATAATTCTACTTTAAAGAATTTATTATAAACTAAAATAAATTAAAAAAATTTAATTCACAAAATACTCATCACATGATAACACAAACAAATTTTTTAAATTCCATAATAAAAAAATTGGATTTTTTTAATAATATTTTGGAGTCCTTGGTATTTTAAAACCCACTAGAGGGGTTCTAGGCCTATATTGGGCCGAAAGTGTTTGGGAAAGTTTGTTAGGACTTGAATCGGCTTGTAAAATGTTGAGTCAACCTGTCTGAGCACCCACATAGGAGTGGTGTCACGCCCCATGCACATATCATACGAAACAGGGAGAGAGACAACACAGTGCACCACCATTACATTTGAAAACATTTTTTTTAAAAAATATAGTCCCAAATAGTGTTGTTAGAATAAAATTTCCCTATATAATTAGGAGAAATTTAGACACGTGGGTGGTACGTCAACCATCCATATTTTTATTTTAATTTATTAAATATCTTTATCAAGCCAATACACAGAGGATTGGAATTCCTTTTTTTATCTAAAACTGTATGGAATGCAGTCTGAACGCCCACACCCCACTAAATATGTAGACCACATGCATAGACATCAGTATCCAATCCCTCTCACTGATAGTCATATATATTTATATATATTGATATAATTAATTTTTTGTCTCAAAATAATATATTGATCTTCATATGTCCATAGCTTGACCATCCAACCTTGAATCAAAGTAGCAGCTATGGTGATAAAACCTTTACAATGACCTATTACTGAATTCATGAAAATTGAATTGGAATTAGGATTAATTAAACACATGATCAATCTAAAAACTATTGTTGGTATTGGGTGCATGCCCAATGCATATAATCCTAGGAAAATGAAAACTTTTATGCGGTGATCAATGCCGAAACATCACCACTCATGCAGTACAACTTGATACAACCCAATGATATTATGTGAGTTAATTAAGTTTGAAAATATTTAAATAAAAAACCTACCTCATTCAATTTTGATTAAAAATGTATTTCAATCACTACTGCAGATCATTGCTTAAAGGAACAAAATATTGAACCCTTTAGACTATCAAAAACTTCTCTATAATTATATCATTTTACTGATTTTCAATATCAGGGTTTTAGAAAAAAAATCAATGGTTCCCTTGATGTACCATTGATAAAAGAAACATTTTTCCTTCAATACAGGATAGAGAACATGGATAGAGATGCTAAAAAAAACTTATTCTATCTCTTAGATAAGGGAGATATGGGAGAGGATATCTCAAATTAATGGGATGAATAGTCCTCTGAACATGGTCTTTATCAATTTGAAATATTTTTTCTTTTACCTCTCACTTACCAATTTTAATCTTGATCTCTTACTAAGAAGGGTCATACTATTTTTCTCTTCTTTTAAATGTTGATTTGTTAATCACTTCTCTTGACCATCCTTTAACCAAATTTACTTTATGATTTCTTGTCCCACTTAATGTATTTCAAAAATATAGACAAGAATGAGCATGTACACAATTATTTTTTCTAGGTTCAACAATATGAGATTATCCCTAAAGAATGAATTGAAATGTGCCTTTGCACTCAAATCACTACAAGTTTAGGCTTGGTCACTATTTTCTATGGTCACTCTACTTACAAGATTAGGGAAAATCAATTCTTCTCAAGTATAACTACTTTGGATATACCTCATTTGCCTCACTACACTAAGAAAGGAATAACATACTTGACATGCAATCCAAAAACAATATCACTTTACAATTTTTGATATAATAGATATAGGGTGGGTGGAATTGAAATCCACTAATTATTCTCCATAAGAAATATTTAAAAATATGGATGTAAAACATCATCTTCTATCTATGATGTGTTACGAAATCACCTTCCATTTTTTTGTACAATCAAAGAGTTTTCTTTTTCACTACATTGTAATGATTCTTTCTCCTCTTCTACAATGGAAAATTATTTAATGGGTTACAAAACTTCATCTATTTCTTCCCACCCCCTTCACTGGAATTCAATTGATTCAAAGAGAATCAGATATGCCATATCTTATCTTCTCTATATATTTTCCCCTCTCATTAAATAATTCATCTTTATAACACAAGTTACTTTTTAATTTGAAAATTAAAATTGAAATATCAATGTTAATTCTTACTTATTTTATTCAGATCCATCTATTTGATTTTTTTTCTGGAAAATTATCTCCATAAAAACCCATTTGGGCCTTAAATGTTTAAACCATAACTTCTAATAAAATTTTGAGGTGACAAATAATAAAATAATTTTTAACCTATATAAATCGAACACCACAACCTATAAAACAACATTATCAATGGCACCATGTTATAATGTAGTGAATCTATAGGAAAATTACCTTTCTAAATGCCCAGAAACATGGCCTTTGGCCATTTAAACATCCTCCTTAGAAATATGATATTCAATAGACTCATTAAAATAGTTCAAACCTTGACACCATTTCCTTCATTATGCTCATTTTAGAGTTACCAATTTCTCATCGGTAAAATTTCATGTCGAAACATTGGTCTCCATTGTGTTGACTCCTTATGGTCTCTATTTTGGAACCTTGATGTGAGCTAACATATTTATACAGTCAAGGAATTTTTATTGACCCTTACATCATACAATATAAAACTTTATGCAACTCCACTTCTTCTCAAAACATTATTATATATGTCATGGTCACCAAATACTAGCCGTTTTATCTTCAAATGAACCATATAGAACATAGCATCTTACATTTACATATGTTTTAGAATTTTTGAGTTACCTTTACATAGGTAATCTTTCAATCAAAATATCCATCCACTATGGTGTGGTGAAAAACCACTTGAACTTTTTTACTTCAAAAGACCCTTATACAGGATTTGAGATTAACAAGTGGCCTTTATATGGTAGTAGGATTGCCTTTACCTAGTTTTTTTGAATTAAACATAGATACTACTATTTCATGGCCATATAAATCTTTTTCCCTGGGTGAGTCTCGAAAATTAAAATGACAATAAAAATTCACACTATAATTTAATCCCAGTCACTTAAAAATGAAAAATCACTTGGAGGAAATCACTATGATATAGCACAATCTATTGATCCATCAGTAACTTGATTCAATCCATTTTTGTATGTAACTTCATGGAATTATTATACTTATCTATAGGTGATTTCATGTTCATATTCTCTATAAAATACTCCCGTGAACATCATCCCTATCCTTCATAAAAAAATACAACACAAGAACAAGAGAGATCCATATGTCAATAATCCTCTAACTGCCACTACTTTCTTCAATACATTTCCATATCTAAACCTTAATATCCTTTAAATGGTTCCAACAATATTATATATTATCCATAAATTTTAAAAAAAATCATAGGGGTTCCAAAAATCCCCCCTTTGTAATTTTTTGATAATATAAAACCCATCCTTCTCCACATTCGAAAATGAAATCAAAAGGTTGGAGTTCATCGAACTTCAATCTTTATCCCCATAAATGTTTTAGTTCAATGGGAATAAATTTTTTTTGGATGCACAAATACCATTTGTCTTCAATTCATGAGAATATTTCAACACTATCCTAGAACCCATCTTTGGAAATAATGACCTTATACCATATTTTGTATCCCCCTTTATAGATATAAAAGTGTTTCCTTATGGGATTATACTACCCATTTGTGGATGTGGATAACTATTTAATATTTTGGATCCAAAAACTAATTGATTAACCAAGTTATCTTTTTTCCAATAGATACTAATGGATAATAAAAAATTTATTCAGACGGTATAGTTCCTACAATACTCATTTTAAACCAACCTCAAAGAAATATTAATTAACTCAGGGACATCCTGTTAGTGAATTTACAACTTATCCTTTGGGTTGTCAATAAATCCTACAAGAATTCTGAACATCGTCTCGGTGTATGAAAAATGATACTAAAGAAACCCCCACAAATATTTCTGTCACTCATGAATACCAATAATACTATAGTATGTTTCCCTTTCCATTTTCTCAACAATCCCTATGATCTCCATCATATTCTTAGAAACTATAAGTGTATAAAATTTAAAACATAATAGTGTTTGATATAAAACTTTCAGTATCAATTGATACTAATTTTAATATTGAAATTCATAGGATTCTTCATTCATATATAATATTTTGAAAAATTAGAAAATTCATTATCAAAAACCCTATGAGTATTTATTTATTGAAACCAATAACACATCCTCAGTTGTGGGAAACACCTTTTTGAGAACAATACCTTTTTATGAAAATCTTTTAGTATCCTAAAAAACCAATTATTGATACCAAATAATATGAAACACAATATCTAAATATGATAATACCTTCATATTTCCCTTTTATCAACCATTGTTTAAATTTTTATCAGTTTACTGAATCCAAAAATTCCTTGCCTTTATATTACTAATTTAATCTCCCAACACAAATTAAAATCTAGCATGATATCAACTGTAAAATACCAAATTTATCAAGATAAAATTAATTTTTTTAGGAAGTATTTGAGACCGTTTCTTCCATCATTTAGACACTTTTACATGAATTTTCAGTATTTTAGATTATACATATCATAAAAATTCAAGTTTGATACCATTAATGAATTGATACACTTCGAGCATCACTTATTACATTAATTTTACACATTCAATAGTTTTATTTTCAACTCCATTTAATGTGCTTTTTGAGAACACTTACCCCATGGACCATGTATCATAAAATTTTATGCACCTATTTAAAAATGTTTGAAACATTTAAATCATATAGAGATAGGGGTTACTATATTTTACTCATGTTTATAAGGATGGAGAGTCGCTTTGGACCACCATTTCCCTTTTATCCTTCACCTTGGAGTCTATTTCTAGATCTAAAATTGATTTACCAAAGTCTAGTATCTTTTAAACTTCCTAGACTTATGTCTTTCTTCATAACAAAGAAAATTATAATTCCTTGGGTATTTTTAATATCAAGGACTTCTTAATCCTTTTTTAGATTTTTCTCTCTATACCTTCCTATTATCCTTACAATAATTATTTGATTTCTAATTGTGTACCTTGCTTTGGAAATCTCCTTTCACTTGATCCATTTTAATTTCTATAAAATTTATATGAATCTATTACTTCCAAACCCTTTCTATGCATTTTCTTTGATCTTTATGGTTTAGTATAAATTTTGGTTCTTATTTTTATATCACCTTCAGTATAGAAGTTTTCTTTATATATCCACTTAAAGGAATAGATTTTTTATTATCTACGTGCTGATTTTTTCCCTTTAATCCATACTTAATATCTTATAAATATTAAAATTGAGGAATGGTTACTATGATAAAAATTTATAAAATAATAACAAGACCTTTTATTCTATTTTTTATGCCTTATTCTCTCAAAATTTTCCCTGGACTCACAATATGTAATGTATTATAACGATTTAGATAAAAAATATGTCCATATATTTTTCAATAGATGAACATTTCTACATTCCTTCTATTGGAACTCATCCAGTTGTTATTAGTTATTAAAAAGAATTTATTAAACCTATTTCCAACACCTTTACTATTTTCCATTTTCTTTGGAATTCTAATTTTCTTATTATTCACTTACCTCAGAGAGGTTCCATCATAGAAAATTCATGATTTTCCCATTAAATATGGTCTCTATGACATGTTTATTCTTTCATGGTTCTCCCATGAGATGGTATAATCATCTTTCATTTTATTGTCACCTTTTAAAATATATTTATGTAACAAATTTAAATCATCATTATGCTGAGGCTTACCCTTATCATCATATTTCTCTATTATCTTGTTGTTTTATGCCAATTCCTCCTCTAATTTATAGATCTTATTTTTCTTTGATTTATGTTAGGAATTAAGTTCTTTTTTTAGTGTCTTCCTATTAGAAATATCATTATAAAATTCTTGATATAGCTTTTACAACATATTAATTTATTCTTTCATCATAGAATTCATTTGATAAATAAAGCCTTTATGAAAAACCTTCTCTTATTGAAACCATTAATTTTTTACACAAATCATGATAGAATATTGAAAGTTCATATATCATTGATTTTAAATTCAAAACCTACATTGAATTAATATTCTTATTCTTGGAATCATCCTGAAACTTACAAACATTGGAAGAAATATCTTCCAACCCCCCGCTTGAGAGACATTCTTCTCCCTCAATTTATTATCCACTTCAAAAAAACTTATTATGGATTTTTAATCTATCATATTTATCTTTTACAATTTTAACATATAATTTTTGAGATTAATTATATTATTTAATATTTATATTTTCTCATTTTAACTACTGATCTATTTCCTATGAAAAGTGGACAACTTCCACTTTTGGCCTTCTTCTAACTTCCTGAACATCCCAATTTCACTTAGCGTATGAGTTTATTCATTAATTTATACAATATCCTCAAATAGGTAAACATATTTAAAATTTGAATCATTCATACCTTCATTTTATAGGCCGTTAGAACCATTCATCCAAATCACACTCTTTCCATAAATTAACACACTATATGTAATTCCTCATGAAACTTCTATTTTTCTTTTTTCCATCAGATAAAAAAATATCAACTGATTTGTTCTTTGGAACTTTTTAAAAAATAGATTTTTTAACATATAAATATTCTATTACCATAAAAATATCCATTTAAAACCTAAAGTGGTGATTCATTTTGGATAAATCTTCATTTAGATCATCCTTTAATTCCATCCTTAAACAATCATCAGTATCCAAATTTATTTTATCCATCTCAATGATTATTTAATATTGACTTAAAAGAAAAATTCCATCAATCAACACTAAATGGTGAATACCCACTAGTTCCTCCATGTTTGTAATGAAGTCCTTCTTATTGGAGTCGTTATTGACATCAAATAATTGAATCTTTCCTCCAGGAGAGGAATATCCTATGATACTATTAAATATTCACTAAAATAATTAGATGAAGTTAGAGAAAGAAAAATAAAATAAACAATAAACATGTGCTTTGATACCAGTTATAGGACCATCAAGGGTTATAAGTGAGAAATATCTTTAGATAGGATGAGGTGAATCCGGGTATAAAACTTATTCCAATTTTAATAATTTTCTTTTACCAATCACTGCCCAATTTATATCTTGACGTCAAAATAAGAAGGGTAACACTATTTTACTCTTCTTTTTAGGGTTGGTCTATTTATCACTTTACTTGACTAGACCTTAACGAAATGTTTTATGGTTGTTTGTTCCACTCCGTGTCTTTCAAAAATTTAACCAAACATGCATATAGACACAAGAATTTTAACTTGGTTACCACTAGGGGTTAATGCAAGGATAATTTATATAAATGTTCCTATACACCATCATCCCTAAAGGTTTAGGCTTAGTTACTCATTCCTGGCTTCACTCCCTTTACAAGTTCAAGGATAGCATGATTCTTCCCAAGGTTATATCCCTCTAACTTCCCCCCTTTGTCACACTACACCATGAAAGGAATAACAAACTTGGCATGGAAACCAATAATAATATCACTCTATGGTTATAGATACACCATATTTAGGATGAGTGTTGTTGAAATACAATCACTATTTTTTACAACAATTCATTAAAATCCTCTATGTAGAACATTATGTTATTTACATGTGGGGTAGTGGAAGCACCTTCTATTTCCTTCTAGGATAGTGCTGGAATTTTCTTCTTCAATCTGCTGTAGTGATTATTCCTACTTATTCTACTTTGGTAAATTATTCAATGGGTGAAAAACCTTATTATGGTTCTTTCTATCCCCATGATTGGAATCTAAATTCCTTAATAAGAATAAAATATATAGTTTATTACCTTATTTATATATTGTTCCTTTATCATACAATAGATCTTAATTATATACTAAGTTACTTTTGAATTTCAAATTTGAAATTCAAATATCAATGTAATTTATAAATGATTTTCCTTCATATACATCCATTTTATTTTTTTCTAAAAAATAATCACCCTAAAACTTTTCTTGTTTAATTAATTCTCAAACTATAACCTACAATTAGTTTTTGGGCACCATATAAGTAAAACTTCTCTTAACCTCCATAATTCAAACACCATAACCTACAAAACTCCCTCATCCATGAAACCAAGGTGTTTAGTAATGAATATATAGGAAAAAAATTTATCACATCTGACATAATTCCCTTTATCCATTTCATCTTCTCTATCAGAAACATGATATTAAACATGCTCATTTAAATAGTTTAAAACTTGATATGATGAACTTCATTATTCTAATTTTAGAGTTGCCTATTTCTCATAGGTAAAATTTCAAGTAGAAATGTTAATATCCACAATTTATACTCCTTATACTCTCTAATTTGTAACCACAATTTGAGCCAATACATTTACACAGGTCATTGGATTTGGATTTAACCTTAAATAAAACCTTATAAACCTTTACGTAGCTTCACCCCTGCTCAAAACTCCAAGCTCTACAATGTGGTCACCAACTACTGGTAATTTTGGATACACATGAACCTAGGATATAACAGATTACCTTTATATATATTTTAAAATTATGGAGTTACCCTTTATATAGTTAATACTCTAACTTGAAAACTTCATCACAGTACGACGATGACAAAACACTAGCTGTTTTGACATCAAATATACCTTATGCAAGCTTTAAAATTTCCAACTTACATTTACACAAATATATGATTATCGTTATAGAGGTTTTATGAATGATACATGGTAAATACTATGATGTGTTCCTCTTCACCATTTTTCAAAGGTGACTTTTCAAATTAAAATTATAATGAAAAAACTCACTATAACTTTATCCCAACTATTTAAAAATATAAAAGGTATTAGCTAGAATTACTACAGCATAGTAATAGTTTTTGGTTCCTTCACTAATTTGATTCAATCCATTTCTAGATTGAAATCCAATTAATCCTTATACTTATATACATACAATTTTATGTGAATCTATTTTTTCCATAACTTCTATGCACATCATCACTGTCATTTTTCAACAAATCCAACAATAATAAGAATAGAGCTCCATTTATCTAAAATCCTCTAAAAATACCTACTTCCTTCAATACATTTACATATAAAAACCTTAATATCCCTTAAATGGTTCTAAAAATATCATATATTTTCAAAAAATTAAAATCAAACACAAGGGTTTCAACAAAAACTCTTGAGAATTGTACTTTGTCCCTCTGAAAATTTTTACATTCTAAATAATCCCAAAACATCACCAATGACACTTAAAACTTTTTTTAAATATTTTGATCATTTTATAAGTCACTTTTAATATTAAAATAATGATATGTGACAAAATATGAGTCATTTAATCAAATAATCTATCCCAAAATATTTAACAAAACACGAATAATTAATTATTCATTTGTAAAATATTTTCCCCATGTATTCCCCTAATAACTTTTGAATACACTTAGTAAATAAATTTGACATTTTTTTATTATCAAATAGAATAATATTTAATTTCTTTATTTTATTTATGATAATTTAATCTCATACATTACCCAGTTCCTTCTACGGGGCCCACTTTATCCTAAACTCTAATTCACCATAATTGGTCAAACTTCTGAATATGGTTTGTGTGTGAACCTCCAAAACTATATCTTGATAGCGATGAGCCATAACCACAATACGAGAGTGGTATATAGTAAAAAATAATCTACCACAATGAGGTAAGTTTTAGTAATAATATGAGAACCATCTATGAACACTCATTGTGTTATATAATCCATTTTTTATATCTCATAAAGTAGCATACACACTTCATCTCATAATATTTCCATGCTTTATTATTTCATGACCTTATAGGATGAACTTACCTTCATCTACCATGTCCATGGATTTTATAAAGTAACTTCTATATTGGTAAATTTGACCTGATATATATATTTATTTAAGGAAGAAAATAATATTATCTTGACCATCCATTCAATTTCATATCACCAATGGAATACACATTGAATGATACCTAACCACAATATAAATATCATTATTTTAAACTTACATCAATTTATATGATCAAATGTTACACATTGATAATGATCTCAAGTTGAGATACCAATATGTACACTTGTAAATAAGAACAACCAATGATGCACAAAACATGTGATGTTCTGATTAGGGGGAAGGTCATCATAATAACTTATAATCAAGATCACCAGGTGTGAACTTCATAAGAATAAGTCTCGATGCTAATGATACTTCATCACATGATATTCATACATCATATGTATCCTATCTGTGTGAATAATTGAGACCACGATACAAATGTTTTAATATTACTATCATAGTATCTTGAGGTTCTCATTATAGTTGGGAACTTCTATAACCTTTAGATAAGAAAAATAATCTAAGGATATTACCATGTAAATAGTGGATTTAGAAGTATCAAAACTATTATAGAAAGGATACATTATGCATAACTATCTGTATATATGTTATGGTAATGGAAAAGTATTGGTCAGGTTGGGTCTAAGGAACCCAAATTTACAATATGTTCAACTTAATTTGGTGCTTTCAGAGAACTAAATTCAATTATATACATCCAGATAATGCATGGTATTGGTAAAATATATCTATCCAGGATGTCACAAAGATTAACTTCTGGTGAACTGAATTCAAAGCTTCCAACACATAACTTATAGAATACTTTTCACACAAAAACCAACAATCTCCCACTTGAGAATTGTTTTCATTGGTTGAATCCAAAAATCTACCACTCAAATACTATTCTCAAGCTCACACTAAAGTACCACCTATTAGCTTCCATTGACCATCCTTATATAGCACCTACATAGTTCTCTACTTTATGATCATTTCAATCATATATACTCCCACTAAAAGAATCATTTTTATTCCTCTAGAACCCTGATTTTGTATTCCTTTAAATCAATAAATTTCATCTAAACCCATATATTAAAATTCCACCATATAAAACAAGAACCAAGATATCATTCTTTTACTATGTTTAACTTTCTATAAATAATTTTCACCATGTATTGGGTCTATGGATGCCCTATTTTGGACTTCTAGTTCTTCTAATGACTCTTATATTGAAATTTCCCTATCCTTTTTCTTGTTGGAACATCGAAATATAGTGAAATTATAAAAACTAACCACTATCTAAAAATAAATCTTCTATATAGTCTGATGGAATAATAATAAAGAACTCATATTAAAAATATCCTTCAATGAAACCAAGGTAAAAATGGTCCTTTTCATCCATTTCTATCTACTTGTTCCAAACATTAAAAGGATATCGACTCCATTATAAAGTTCCATCAATTACTCGAAATATATTCTGATGATCATTTCTATGGAGTGGAAAAATAATCTGAAGAAATGCATTCCATGATTTGGTGTAGTCCTTCCCATCGATTCAACACAGACCAATTCTACATCTTCTATAGAAATTGGAGTTGAGAGAAAACCATATTTATATATATTTTATTTTTAAAACATTATATTCAGGCTCTCATATTTCATAAATTTGACTTCATTACACTTTATCACGGTTCTTATTATTTTAATTGAATGTATATTGAAATAAAACGGAATCATGTGAAAGAAACTATTATTACTTGATCATGTTTTGATACTTGTGAAAACTATTTCTGGAGATTGAACACTAGTCTTTGATACCAAATATTTAAATCACTTATATTATGTTTTTTAAAATCTTTATATGACTTAGGATTAACATAGTTAATTCTCTCACTCCCATGCACTTGTGACAACCATGAATTTGAATCCTTCTTCCAAGAATCTACCCCTGAGCATTTCATCCTCCTTCCGAAGCTTGTAAAATATCCACAAGAGCCATAACCATGAATCCCCAATGTTAATTACCATTATATTATATATTAATATTACTTTAAATCAAAAAAAATTCTAAGGAATCTAGATTATTCCACACCAAATTAGTTTCTATTCAACTTTTGGATAGAACCTACACTTTTCTAATAGTCATGAGGCTATAGGAACAAACACCTGCTCTAAAATTTGTGAATTTTGAGTGATAAAACTCATATTAGACTGAGTTATCTCAAGATGGTATTATGTAAACACTTGAAAACAATCTCAATCACCCCATCCAGATTAAGTTTTTTAGAACCACAAAAAATTTATTTTTTGATATGGACTTACTAATGTCTTCTAAAATTTCATTTGAATTTAAATTCTAACCAAATTCCCCATTGAAAAATCATTTTGGGAACATGAATAATTTATCCTAATCAGAACCTCTATAATAAACCATTTTCTTGATATCTAGGCCTTTTGGTTTTCTTTCCTAAAATTCTAGCTAGTTTCTCTATCCAACAAAGCTATAGACTCTCTGAGGGAAGAAAAAACAATATCCCCCAAAATTTTCAACTTCCACCATCAGATCATAAAAAAATTATAACATATCCAATGTTATCCTCTAAAAACATGTGATCCCACTGAATATAAAAAATTTATGTGATCATCATATTTCTATTATAATTTTAGTAGTCTTTATCCAAGTTTCTATTTCCACACTGATTAGTAGAATATTCCACATGAGACCTACAAATAGTTATAATTTCGATATCCCAGCAACACCACTAGCACAATATCCATTTCTAAGAGACATTATTCTAGTAATCTACTCGACCAACTGACTATAAGGAACCCAACAGTCATTGAAATAGGCTGTAACTATCACCAATTGACGAAATACAACCCAAGACTCGTGCTAGTTAGATGGAATTTCAATATCCCAAAACACCTCTAGTATTTCCACAGTTATTTTGGTAATGTCTTACTGATTTATTGATAAAATTATTTACTGATAATGAAAATGAGAATCGAAACTGATACCACATGTTGGATATGCATGTGCGTATTTCAATCTCTAAATGTTCACCTTTATGTTAATGCATTACATTGGAACATCAACCATCAAATAAACCTTCTTCTGATGAACCACCCCCCATGAATTTGATGTATGAAACTTGAAAGTCTAGGAACCCTAACCACTATGTCAAGTCTTCCAACTCATATGATAATAGTCACCTCATGATCTCACTTTTGATAAATGACCAAGTGAACAAGAACAAGATGAGCACACACATTCTAGCATAAAGTAAGAAACAAAACGTATATAAGGATTACATGGTTTAGACATTGTGTCCTACATCCATTAGTGAATAGCGACACCTCTTTTATTCCATTGGAAACTCGGTAATTGAGTTACAAGTAAATATTTTGTTTTGGGGTCCTACCCATAGTAATAAAAAAATCTTATAAGCACCATTATCTAGTCATTACATCTATCCTATGCTCCTTCAAGTCTCCATTCTCTTGGACTTCAAACTCTACCTTGACTCTTCAGTGTCTAAAACTTGGATGTTCCTAGGTGGGAACCTCCTTTTGAATCCACCTCAGATATTTGAGTGTTAGTGTGTGTGTTCTTCGCATATGGACCAACTCTAATTATAGTGATTTTAGATGATCATTCAATATTTCCAACTCTTTTGGAAAACATGGTCAAAGTGGTATAACTGGTAAGGATAGCATACCATATTTGGGACCCTAAAACACAATATATATAGGATATCACTTATAGGTCCTGGATACAATAGAAGTACCTATTGGGTAGTGGAAAAGTAAAATTTTATGAGTTTCAATGAATAATCCATGACGTATATGAAGATAAAAATCATGAACAAAAAATTTACTCAGATGAAGAAAAATAAAGATGTTAGAACAAAGAAGTATAATCTTTCACATAAATTTATAATTAATTTAAATTAAAAAATTACCTTGGTCATGGGACTTATTTATTCATAAATGGTTTTGTCCGATCAAAACTTTTTTGGGTTATGTTATCATTGTGTCATTCATGTTGATTGCATCACAATGATTCATTGGTGATCGATTGTTCTTACTCTTATTATTGAGATGGAATAATAAGGGGAGGTTTATTTCTCTTAATATTGAGAGAAAATATCAAGAGTGTTCTTAATTAGGGAGAAATCATTGATGAGAGGATTCATTATGCACAACCTGTTAAGATAGAAAATTATATATGAAGTTAATATATAGAGTTGTGGTTATAAAATATATATTTTCATATAAGAGTCATATCTAATATTATACTCTAAATATTCACCATGATAATAAAAATAAAAATATTACTATTATTACATAAAATGTGCAGGCCATCAAATAATTAAATATAATTTTACTAAGTAAATAAATAAATATTTATTTGATGATATTTAACCCACATATTATTATTATCACTGAACCCATATTGGTCTATACACCTTCCCTAATATTTACCAAACCTAAAATCATAAATATTATTCATTTGATAAATAAATAAATATTATATTCATGGACATTCAAATAACTAAATATTTTAATATTCGAAAAACTAAATAAATATTTATTTAATAAAAAATATTAGTTTTTACCCTATGAATAAATATATGAGATCAATAAATTCAGAATAAATATTGTTTCTTAGTGTGGATGATAATTATTCAAGTCATTAAATATTGTTAATGTTTAACTAAGACCATATGTAACACTAAGTGTGTGACCCTCTAAGATTCTACCTTAGTGGTATTAGGTGAGTTAGTCTAAATTCCAATATCAATATATAAAAACACGTAATGTTACCCTATTGAATAATTATATGTCACAATGATGACAACCACATATGATCACTCACTATGTAATATAATACCTTTGTTTCAATATCCCATCCAGAAGGCTTCATACCCATTTTATCAACCTATACACTTGATATGTCAATATTTTACTACCAAAAATGAACCTATCAATACATAATAGAGATGGAATTTGGTTTTAAAATTTGATTCTTATAAAAGGGATGATATATAAAGGTCTATAATATATAAGGTACAAATCCTTCCCCAACATATTCATTAATAATGTGTCACTCATGACACACCTTACTTTACAATGAACATATGGCATCATAGTTTTCATCAACACATCTATGTAAATGACTCCTGATAGATATTAATAATAATATTAAATTCCTAGGATCATTATAAATGTTCATAAATAAAAATATACAATGATGTTCAATATGTAGAATTCTTACTGGTGGGTCGGTTCACATAATATCCCATATTAGAGATTACCAAGTGTGAAATTAATGAGATAATGTCTCACCCACTTGAAATTACTTTCACCTAAAAATATTAATACCATGTATCCCATCATATAATGTTATCAAACTATAGAAAAATATTTAATAATAATGAATAAATAATTCAAGGTTCTCATAATATTAGGGAACCACTACGGACTTATCACTATCACATATATTCTAGGACATTATCAAATTATAGTAATTCACAAGAGTATTAAATATATATGATAAATAATTTAATAAGTTTAAAATTTATGAATGTATTGGTAATCTAAAGTAAAAAAGTAGTTGGTTCTAGGTGACCAACTCCAACAGACCGCCTCTTTCACAAGACCTAGTGCTTAACTGACTGGATTGTTATCCCATGTAAAATATACTTCTATTGATAATGGATATAGCTGTTGGGACTGTCATATTTACATGGATAGAGTTGGTATATCCATATGTTTTTGTAGGAAATATTCTTACTCGGAGTTCAATACCTTAAGAAATTTTCTTAAGCAGTGATGTAACCAAGTATCCACTTCTTGTTCCCTTATAATAAAACTAACATATGTTATAATACTATATCCAAATATTATTATAATAATTATAATACTCTCACTATTTTTTTATAAAATAAAATATAAAAAATTATTATTTAGTCTCATTTTAATCTACATCAAAATCCAAAACACACTAGGTTATTATAAATACAAAAACTGAAAACTATAATAAGTTTGTCTTATATATTACTGTATCCTTAATATATTCTTATATAAAAATGATCTAAATGAAAACTAGTGTTATATATTATCAAACTCTAGTATTCCAATTTCTCATAATACAAGTAAATAATCCTTTTTTACTTTCTCAAGTACTATTATATTGTTATTAAATAAAATTATATATATTTTAAGTAATTTTGTTTGATATTTTCACTTCATGAAATATACATACCAAACATCAGTATATGAAATGGAATATAAGATAAATTCTTATCACTTAAGATTGTGAAATTTTATTCAATATCCCATACTATTCCCACACACATTTATGTGGATAGATTTTATACCATGAGACAAGGAAAATAGTACAGAATTGAATTGTTATATACATTTAAGTTATGTACCATGAATAGTTTAATACATAATATAAATCAAAATTTTTGAATCATATTCCCTAGAACTAGGAATCTATTTTAAACCATAATTGGATAAATTCATTCTTTATCCTTAATAATATGGTAAGATAGATTATTTTGTTATATATTATTAACATATCTATCTTGAAAATGATAGCACACCTACTAACTTCTTATATACAGATGTCATTTATTCATTCAAAAAAATTATTTTATGATCATTACTTTTTCTTCTATCCAAAAAATGGATATTTGAAAATTTCATATCTTACTAGAATTTATTGGTGTCACCAATCCTTTTGGTTATGTCATAAAGAAATATTCAATAGGGTATTATTTAAGGAAACCGACCTTGACATCTAACCACCTTATAAAAATTTCATAGAATATTTCTATAACTATTTTAATTAAAATAGATTTTAGTATGATGATTGAAGTAATGGTTTTTCTATTTAATATTTCTTAGATATCACTTTAACATTTAATAATCAATCGTTCTTTATTGGAACCAACATGTACAGTCCATATATAGTTTCTCTTAAATACTCACTAGTAGTATCAAGTGTAGAAATATCCAATATATAGAACCCATGAATTTTGGTACACAGATTCCATTATTGAATTCATTCATAATTGTCATATTTTTTATTCACTAATTCATTTTAGGAATAATATTTCACCAGTATTGGAGAATATGAAACCAATTTTGAGTTTAACTTCCTATAAAATATGTGTAGGTTAAAAAAATTTCCAACTGAGCTTAGTGAAGTATGTGTTCCTATACCAATTCCTATATATATGGATCCTATAATTCATTTAATACTTTCCTACTAATTTCCTCTTATATAAAAATAGTTGGTATAGACTAATAGGGCGTGCTAATATCATCTTATGGATAAAATATTACTAATATAGATGCACTTAGTGTTTTATTGATGTTTATTTATAGATAAAGAAACTTTTACGAAATGATTTCCATTAAAAACTATAAGTGGTAACTTATAGACTTCAGTAAATATGATATCCATGAACTAATGTAGTTATAAAAAATTTAATTATTGTTCTTATATTTGAAAAACATGTCTCAGAATAAATTATGTATGAATTACAATACATATATATAACATTTTGTCGATCCTATTTTACTACCATAAAAAAATTGATGTATAAGGTAATGTGAGTTTGGGATTTACTTAACTTGATATATTAATGATTGATGGATAATTGGTTATAATACAATCCAACAATATAACATGGAGGAACATGTATTAATTACCAAGTGTGTTCATTTCTTCACTGAGCATTCCAAAAATATCTTTAAGTAATCACATAAAGTATATGAACTTGTCTCTTAACCATGCCTTTAGAATAGTTAATGTTGTTTTTCTGACCTAACTATAGTTACTTTTTGGTATACCTTTATTTATAAATGTTTCTTTTTTATAAAATTATAAATAAGTTTTAATTTTATACCTAGGGCTAAATCTCAAAAGATATAGAATTAATTTTATGGATATAAACATTTTGACTACTTTCATTTTTTACATGAAAAAGAATTATATTTCCACAACGAGGTATTATTTTTATTATATTTATATTCATTATTAATTTTCTATTTACAATATTTTTTATTCAAGAATTATAAAACTATAAGTTTAGTATGACAAAACATAACAAAATTTATTCTAAAATGAAATAACTTATCATTGTTTCCAAAATGGGAACTCGTACAAATGTTTAGGAAATAATACAAAACAATAGATCAAATTGAATTGATTTGAAAACTAAGGATTTGTACAATTTATTTATACTGATCTAGGAATCACCCTTATTTTTCATCTTTACCAATGCACCAAACTTTAGTAATATTTTTTTTACTTTCTTAATTCTTGTGTTTGAATAAATATATGTCAACAAATTGTATATAATATATAAGAAAAAAGACAAAGAATTTAATTTGATGAATATACCTGATGTAAAATATTCTACTTCTATTCATTATAATTATTCTTGTAATTTCATTTCTAACCACATGAGAAAAAATGGCATCCTCTTCCTTTTCCTGCTTATTGATTTTCCTTTCCTTGGTTAGGCATTTCAAAGAATCCTTAGACGTAGACTCATTCTTAGGAATTTTTTCTTTTATCTTCCTTTTTCACTATAATAATAAAAGTATTTTTCGCATTCATGTCATTATGAACCTAGATATGTAGAGTGAGGGTATTTGGTAGATATTTCTTAATGTTATTCATATTAAAATTCAAAAAAAAATTAGAGAAAACATGAGGGAGTGATCTAAGGATGAGATCAATGTGAAATTAATAATGTAGATTAAACCCTAGAATATATAGATACTCAATGTAACCTATAATTTTTCCTATTTGAGTCAATAACAACCCACCATATCCATGTTTACTTGTGAAGAGTTACTTGAAGATCTCAAAGTGGTTTTTTCTAACTCTCTCCTAATAAAGATCATGATGATTCTTGAGTATAATAAATGGATCGATGAACTCATTATATTTAATGAGTTCATAATACATGGATGATGGAATCAAGCATTGAAAGTTTATAAAACCATTTAATTATTTTTGACAGATATAAAACTCTTCATCATTTTCTACCTTAGGAGATAGCTTAAGAATTGGGGATTCTAGAACGTAAAACTTCCATTCAAGGTGTAATACAATACACACACATCTATACAATCAGTAAAAGTAATTTATAGTTAATATATTCTCTTTGTTGAGTAATGATAATAATTATAACATAATCAATGAAATATCCATTTTATTATAATATTATGAAATTATATTATTAGTAATTTATGTGATTTCCAAATTATGTGAGGCAAAATAAAATAATCTTAATTAGTCTCCCACCTTTTTATCAAGTCCCAATAAACAACACCATTTGAATAAGAATATATTTTTACATAGATATTTTAGTGTAAAGGATCCATATTTACCTTCTCATAACCCAAGTAAGGGCCTTATTAATTACTCAAATGTTTTTAGGGAGGTGGTCTTGATAACTACTTGATTGCATATCCTTCATATATTGAGTGGACTCCCCAATCCTAAAATATTAATTCCTATTTCCTCAACACTTGAATCTAAATAAAATTAATTCATGAAATTATTACTTTTCTTCTTTATTCCTATTTAGTTAAGTAAACCCATAATATTTTTCAATATTTCCTAATAATTGAAAATTTCCCCGATGAAGGAATGAACCAACAGTTTAACTCTGAGAGCATATTAATTCATATGATGGAATTCTTAGTCGAGATTAATATTTTCTAGAGGTTTTTTATTAGGTATAAATTTTATTATTTTATCTTTTACTTTACTTGTTAATATTTATTATATTTTACTTATTTAATTAAAAAGTGTTGATAAAACATTTACACATAATCCTTTTATTATTTATTCCATATGATAATGGTTGTTATTTAATACATTTATTTATGTGATCGTGGTTAATAATCCATAATATAAAATAAAATAAATTACCATGATAAAAAAAATAAATACATTGAAATATCATGAGATATATATATTGGTTTTTTATAGAGTGTATAATAAACAGACCATTGAACAAAAGGGGAAAAACTCCCTGAGAAGGTCTTAGCTCAAGTTACTTCTTTCCACCTTTATCCCATGTATCACCTAGGTTTATCTCACCTCAAATCTATCTGAAAACACCTCTAATCATCTAAGATATTCATCCTTAAATATTATTTACTAACACACCACTGATGGAAAACCAAAGAAGTGGTTTAAGGGGGTTTACATAAAATAAATCATTGAAACACATTTCATTACACAATAAGAGGAGGGGTGAAACACATTCCATCATTTTAATTTTAACAAAAATAATTATAGAAATAACCATGAAATAATTATATTAAAATTAATACTTTCAACATATATTCTGGTTAAGCTCATGATCATCCACATATGCAATGAATCCCCATTTAATAAATGAATTAATTGACATTCATTTCATTAGTTCTTAATTAATATAAAACACACTTGAATTAATTAATTAATTAATTTCACTAAATGTGCACCCAAATAGTCATGGATATTCCTATCAACTATAATTTTAAAGAAATTAAATAATTTTATTTTATTTAAAATTAAATGTGGTCATGGTGTGAACAAGGAGTAAACATGACTTGTACCCATGCTAATTACCCAGTATGGTCATCATTATGTATTGTGATCTCACAAAACATGCGGTGCCTATGAAATTTCACATAATTTCATGATGTGAAATTTTAGTTAAAAACACATGGAAATGTGTTAATTTATATAATTTGTACCTATTTTAATGCATGAAGAGAACATAGTGTGCAATAATGACTATACACAAATTTTTTTTTCTAATTTAAGATTTTAATATTCATTAACAATATATCATGTGGTGTAGAATGTTAATTAATGAAAAATAGACACATGTTGATTTGGTTTATTGGAATAATTAATTTTCTTTTAGTGGAAATTAATTTAAGCAGTGTACAACCCAACATGGTGTGTTGTCCACATAAAAAAGTGTGAGATCGTGTGTGTATTAAATAATTATACACTATATGTTTATTAATTATACACCACAAGTGAATTAATTTTACACCACATGTCAATTAATTAATTATATTCCATGTCTATTGAATACACAACTTACACATCATTTGGGGTTACACAGTTGAAAATCAAAAAATGTCATGTATATTAAATACACTCTATGAGTAATAACTATAGGATTCATATTTTAATGAAATATATACACCATGTGTGTATTAATTACACAACCACTATGTCATGTGTATTAATTATACACAATATGTGTAGTAATTAATTACATAATACATGTGAATTAATTATACATAATGTGTGTACTAATTTATTTATTTATTTATTTATTTCAACAATTGACAATACAACCACAATATCACTTGGTGTTACATGATGTATAGGGGATCCACACATCATGTAACCTTAATAACTCAGTGTCACATCAGAATGGGTTTTTTCTGATGTTCTTCATGTATTATTGACTTGTTCTTGGCTATATGAACTTGATCGAAGTAGGATAAGAAGTGATCTAAATTTTTGGATTTAAGGAATGAATAAATTGGAAATGAAGAAAACGTTAATGTGTAAACCATTCAAAGATGAATAAATAATTATAAATTTTATGTGACCACTTTGATACCACTTTTTAGTGAAATATGTATCGTAAGAACCTATTAGGTAGTGTCAAACTTAGAGTTTTTCAGTTTTAGTGAATAATCCATCACTACTACAAAAACTGGCAAGGGAAGCACCACCTTTTATCAATGCTAAGAAAAAGCACTGATAAAGGATCCCTTTATCAACACTTTTCTTATAATGATAAAGAATCTCATTATCAGGTCTAAAATAGCACTGATAAGGGGCTTCTTTATCAGTGCTAGAAGAGCGCTGATAAAGGGATATGTTATCATCGCAAAAAAAGCACTCATAAAGGGACCCTTTATCAGTGCTAAAATTTTAGCGCTGATAAAACCATAGTCACATTTTATAAAATGGGGTGAACATTGCCCTATGTTTATCATGCCCTCAAGCCCTTATGGTACTGTACCCCTATGAAAACTCCCCTCCCCCTCGATCTTCTCTTTTCCAGACCTCCACCGCTATCCCTACTCTGCCGCTAGCCCTACTCCGCTGTGAACACTACACCTTAGCCTCCCCCAAGAACCCCTTTTGCAGATCCTCCTCCCCACAAACCCTACTTCTCCTCCTCTTTACTAAACCCTATTCCCCACGAACCCTACTTCATGTGTTTGGGATTCCTTTTGACGAGGTTTGATTCTTGACTTCCCGTCTTTCATCTTTGGTGATTTCTCCACTCATCCTCATCCATTTCCTTTTGTTATTATTCTAATATTCACAATGTTCGTTTAGTTTGGTTTGGGTTGTGTTTTGTGTTTGGAATATGTTTTGATGATTTTTTGGTTCAGTAGGTTGATTAGTGGTTTCTCATGGTGCGGTTGTGGTTGGAGGACATTTCTTCTTCACCTTGTAGTGTGCAATGAGTTGTAAAGCTTCATTAAGGTATGGAATCCATCATTTATCTTTATTGTGTATCATGTGGGGGGCTTTTCTTCTCATGTTATTCTATAAAATATTGTTTTTATGGCTCAATAAAAGATAAGGAATTTATAAATTGAAATTAACGTTTAAAGGGATTTTATTTTCAAGTTTTTACAACCTTATTATTGTTTATGATATTATGATTGCACAAGATAAATTCTCCAATGAAAATTATGGTCATTGGGGGATTTATTTACACTTAATGATATGCTCTGTGATTACTTCTTTTGTTTTGATTATTGTGATATTACTCTAATATTGAAATTAGCTAACCACTTACATTTGGATAATAAAATGGGTTCCCTTGGATTACTATTTGTTTGATGAAGCCCTTAAAAAATAAAGTGGAATGTGATCAAAGACCCTTTATAAATCTGTAAAATGATATTGATTCGTTTTTATGTATGGCCATGCTTGTGGGGTGGCAATGTGTGGATGATGGTTGTTGGCTGTGATTTTGGGGCAGCGAGGTGGTTTGATGGTGTGCTTCTTGGGTAGTGAGGTGGTTTGTTTGGTCCTGTTTCTTGAGGTGGTGAGGTGATGGTTTATTTTTTCTAAATGATTGGTTAGTGATAGAATTAATAATTATTAATAATGATTTATATGGAATGGGTTAGTTTGATTAACGGGATGGAATCAACTAATAATTAATTAAATGGTGGGTTGTGTGGTTAAATGTGGTTGATGATAAATAATGAAATTAATTTGTTGTATAATGTGAATTTTTTGGAAATGTGAAATAAAGATTGTTGATTATTATGTTGTGTTATGCATTTAGGGGTGGAAACAATAGTGGCAATGTTGTGTGTTGGTTAGTGTTTGGTTGTAAACCCATAGGTTGGGCTTGTGTGTGTGGCTATATGTATATACTTGTATATTATTCATAATTTATGTTTGCACCCTACCCATGTCAAGCACTATGTTTTGAAACCCAAAGAGTAATGTGACCAGTGTTTTTTCTAACATCAAATGAGGAGGAAATATGTTTGGGTACCTGCTCTTTCTCACGCTCTCTTCTAGGTGAGGTATGTATTTCACAGGCTGTGATGGATGAAAGTTTTTTAGTTCATTAGATGGTGATTTTGGTAGCCCATATTTTTTAGGGGAACTTGTGACCATGATTTTGGGGTGGTGGTCCATGTGTTTTTCGACGAGATGTGACCATGCTTGTGGGGCGATGGCCTAGGTGATTTTGGGAAAGGTGTGTTATGATCGTTCTTATGGGGAGGCTTTAGGTGGGGTCCGTACATGGTAGGAGGAGGGGAAAAAGTTGTAGTCATACTTGTTTACAATATCGTACTACTTTGGTTATGATAGTGATTGTGATTTGACGGCCCTGGTGTCTACTGGTGAGATGTGATGTTACCGTGCTTGTGGGTCGATGTGGTATATGAAAGAGATGAGAGGACTAGGATGTTTGATATTTGGGTGCGAGAGTGTCATACCAGCAGGAAAGTGGTGTGGGGTACCCTTTATTGATATTCTTATATTCATATTATATTACTTGGTATGTATTATTTTGTGAAGGTGACTTGGTGAGTTTTTGGGTGGATAGTTGACCTATTTAGGTGCTATTAGTTCTATTATTTTGCATGCATATGTGTTTGAAATGAATTTTAATAAAGGGAAGGGTTATTTTTGTGTGTGTTGTAATTTAATACTTCTTAGAAATGGTATTATGGGTTGTTTGAAAGGTGCGAAATATGTTTTCAAAGGCACTAGAGGTGCGAATGGGTTTGGGTGTAGGTTCTAAAAAGGAAACATAATAATTTAGCATGTTTGGATTGTTGTGAATTTTTAAATATGAGTTGTAAGTTGTGAAAATTATGAAATGTATGTTTTGAAATTATTCATGGTTTATGTTTGATTTTGAAAAGGGGGATCTACCCATGAAGTTGGTTTATTAAATATATTCTCTTCTTCTGTTTCATAAAAATGGTATTTTTCAAATGCATGGGTAATGGAAAATGTATTTGAAAATGGTTTTGGTTTGAGTAAAAATAGAAAATGGTTTGTTTTATAGAAAATGGATATTTCCTTGAATTTATAGAAATTGATTTGTGGAGGACTAGGGTTCATGGATCCTTCTTTGGATTGTTTCATATTTCAATGAGAAAGGAAAATTATTTAAATGATGTCTTGGAAATGTTTTTATTGGAAATGGTTAGGCTATATTAATTTATATTTTTATAAGGAAGTGGTTCTCTTCTATTGTATTTTGTAGTCTTGTTTTGTGTATTTGAATCATAAATAATATTTTTTGATATTTAAATAGGATGGAGATGAATAAAGATTTGATGGCTGCTAATCGTTTGACAATAGATTATGAGAATGGAGTGAAAGAGTTCATCATGTCTTCAAAGAATCACACAAATGATCCTTCTCAAATCCTTAGTCTGTGTTTACATTGTTGTTATTCTAGACTAATTACTCCAAAGGAGTTGGAAGAACATTTGATATGTCACAGAATAGATCGGAGTTATAAATGTTGGAATAAACATGGAGAAAAAGTGAATGTAGCTACTAGGTATGGATCATCAGATATGATTAAAAATATGGATAATGAAGAACACCATATGGAGGATGTGATTACATATGTCAATGATGATGAAGATAGTATTGAGGTAATGACAAGGACAGTTGAAGATGAACTCCTTGATTGCCAAAAATTGTTTGAGAAGTTAAAGAGTTGTGCAAAGACACCATTGTATACTGGTTGCACTAAATATATATCAATGTCAGCTATACTGAAGTTGTATAAATTGAAATTCGGAAATGGATGCTGTGATTTCCATTTTATGGAAGTACTTGCCCTCTTGAATGACATGCTCCTGAAAGATAATGAGCTCTCAAGTTAGACATATGAATCTAAATAAATGGTACACTTGATGGGTATGATTTCTGAAAGAATATATACCTGCCCGAAGGACTATATATTGTTTCGCAAGGAGAAAAAATCACTTAAAGAATTCCCAAATTGTGGTGCTTCTCGATACAAGAAAGATGAATCCAATCCTACGAATGTTGTATGGTACTTTCCAATTATTCCATGTTTTGGGCTTCAATATGGTTGTGAAGAAACTGCAAGACAATTGTAGTGGAATGAAGAAAAAAAAATATAGATGGGAAATTACGTCACCCGACTGACTCTCCTCAATGGAATAGAATTGATCATGAGTTTTTTAAATTTCGAAATGAGTTGAGAAACCTTCTTCTGGAATTATCTACAGATGGAGTGAATCCTTTTGGTTTTCAAACTATCACTCATAGTACATGGCCTGTTATGTTGGTAAATTCTAACTTTCCACCTTGGTTATATATGAAATGGAAATTAGTCTTGTTATCTATGGTTATATCAGGACCAAAACAACTAGGTAATGATATTGATGTTTATTTGGACCCTTTGATTGAGGATTTGAAGTTATTTTGGGATTCATGTGTTATGTTGTCTGATGTTTATAAAATTGAATACTTCACTTTGAGAGTGATGTTGTTTAGGATGATAAATTATTTCCTTGATTATGGAAATTTTTCAGGCTATAGAATTAAAGAAACTGAAGGGTGTTCCATGTGCGAAGAAGATACAGAATCAATTAAGTTGATACATTCATCAAAATATATGTTTCAAGGACATTGTAGATTTCTACCCTATCAGCATAAGTACTGATCTTGGATGACATCATTCAATGGAAGTTCAGAAAAATGCACAACACCTTCTCCACAAACAGGTGATCAGCTGTTTGAGAAAGTAAAAGATGTGAACACTGTTTTTGGTAAACCATTTTCAAAAAACCTTACAAAAATTGGTTGGAAAAAGAGAACAATTTTTTTAATTACCATACTAGAATTATCTATACATCAGACATTTTCTTGATGTGATGCATGTGGAAAAAAATGTATTTGATAGTGTTATCAGAATGTTACTAAATGCCCCTGAAAAAACAAAGGATGGAATTAAGGAAAGGTTGGACATGGTTGACATGGGAATATGAGAATATTTTGCTCCCGTGAAGGGTGAAAATCAAATGTTTCTTCCTTTATATGCTTACTCTTTTTCCAGGGAGGATAAATATCAGTTTTGAAACTTCTTAAATGATGTAAAGGTTACAAAGGGTTATTCTTAAAATATCAAGAACATTGTGTCAATGATTGATATGAAGTTAAATGGTTTTAAATCACATGATTTCCATGTTTTGATGAATGATTTAATTCCTACAGATTTACACTGCATTTATCCGAAGAATGTTTGTCATACAATAACCAAACTTTGTTTCTTTTTCAAAACTATATGAGGCAAAGTTTTAGACCTGGTGAAATTGCCAGCTATGGAAAGAGAAATTTTCATCATATTATGTGAATTATAAATGTTCTTCCCGCCATCATTATTTGATATGATGGTTCATTTGATGGTTCACTTGGTGAGTGGGATTCAAATTTGTGGTCCTGTGCACTATAGATGGATGTACCCCATTGAACAGTATATGATGATTTTGAAAGGGTATGTCAAAACTCAAAGTCGGCTAGAGGGTTGTATTGTGGAGCGATATGTTGTTGTGGAAACCATTGAATTCTGTACCGAATACCTATCTGATGTAGAATGCATTGTTCTCCAGAAATCTCATCACACTAGACGCAATGAGGGTGTGGGAATTTCTGGAAGAGATGTTGTGACAATCAATATTATAGATCAGGAATAGCCCTACCTTTATGTTTTTTATAACAGTTTAGAGGTTGCTCCATATATTGAAACCCACAGAGAAATTATTATGAATTTGAATCCATCAAGGGATGAAAAATGGATATCAAATACACATAATTTAGAAATTATATGATGGTTTTGAGACCATATTTTTAAAGATTTAGATGAAAATACGAATTCAATTTCAGAACGACTTCGATGGCTAGCCACCAGAACAAGTGTGCATGTATTATCTTACAATGATTATGTAATTAATGGTTATAAATTCTATAAAGATGAACATGATGAAGATGGTACCATGAAAAATAGTGTATTTACACTTGTGGATGAAGTGATGCATGTTTCTGGTAGTAAGGACAGAAATCCAATTTATACGAATATGTCATACTTTGTCATTATCAAACCAATATAGGAGTTGGATTATATGACAATCCAATTGCTGATTTTTCAATGCAAATGGGTTGATAACAGTAGTGGTATCAAAATAGATGAATTGGGATTTTTGAAAGTTGATTTTAGTAAATAAGGGTACAAAGGCGAACAATATATAATGGCATCACAAGTGGTTCAAGTATTTTATATTACAGATTCCACAAACCGAAAGTGGTTGATTGTTCTGTTATCATCCAAAACTACTGAAAGGTCTAATGAAAATTCAACCGAGGAATATTCTTTTAGTATTATGCCACGATCATTTTACAACGGTCCCAATGTAGATTATGTTTTTATGTTAAAGGAGACTGCAATGAAGGGATTTGGATAATCGATAGATGTGTCAAATCCCTTCAACCTTTGAAACAAAGAAAGAGAGTTCAAAAAATTGGTTATAATTTGTTTGTAATATAGACCATGTTATCTCATTTTATTATCTTATCATTAATGAATTTATGTAATCTAAATTAACTGTTCAACCACTTTTGTAGATAATGAATTCTGCACATTATGGTGCTCTTAACCTTGAGGCAGAACTAGTCTCTCAAGCTAAGGCTGCTTGTCCCATTGTAGAGCAACAACAAGTTTCCAAACCTATTGTTGCTCCTAGTGTTGTGGCCCAACAACAATCAACACATGCCATTGCTACCATTTTAGATGAACATACTGATGATGTTGATATCGATGAAATGGTTGGGTATGAAGGACCAACGTCGCAAAAAACACAAGTGTGTCATAGTTTGATGGTGTCAGCCAAAGTTCTTAAGGCTAAAAGAAAAGTCATCAAATTTGACATCAGATGGAATGAACGAGGACAACATGTGAATCGCAACAAGGCTATGTTTTGTAGTTACATTGGAATTTTCACTTGGCAATGTGTGTCAATTTACATAGATTCATGGCACCATGTTGTGTCTGACTAAAGGTTGTGATCTGGGAATAAATTATGGTAACATTATGATATTATTTATTTAATTTACTAGCAAATAAAATAATGAAATAGTGTCTTACTCTTATCAATCCCTTGCAGAGTACATTTATAATAGATTATTCGCACAATAATTATGTACTAATGCTTACAGGAAGGATTTATCGAGGTTTTTTCACTATTACAATAAAATATCACATGAAAGATTCCGAAGGAAAAATAAACCCATAGCCACCCCTTGTATATGCTCACCTGATATCCCAAGAAGAAAGGGATGTATTTTTTGTCCACTGTGGGGGTGAGAAGTTTCAAGTACATTGTGGCTGATAATACGTTGTTTGAGGATACATGTATTCATCACTTTGATTGTCAATATTTAATTTATGAAATAGAAACACAGTACTGGAAATAAGGAACGAGCATAAAAAATGACATACCCCTATCGTAAAGCACGGATGGGGTATGCTTCACTAGAAAATAAAATGGTATGTATTTTAAATTTACAGTAATATTGTTATGTTCCAAGAAACAACATCATAATTATCTTTCTATATTTAAATGTAGAATGATGAGTCTAAAGGCAATGACACTTCCATCCCACATCATGTGCTATGGAAGGAGGCACATGTGAATAAAGAAGGGAAGCTAGTAGATGAAAACACACAAAAAGTGTGGAAAATACGTGTAAGTATGACATAATAAAATGTTTTGTTTTAAATTGCTATAACAAAACAATAATTAATTATTTTCTTATATCCGATAGTCATAGGATTCAGCTACTCCTATAGTGGATGTAGACCTATTATCGACGGATTTGAAGCGGCCAGAACAATACGGTCGTGTTAGAGGTGAGGGGTTTGGGGTGACACCCCGAGTATATTTTGAGAAAAAGAAAACAAACAGATGATAGAAATGAAGAAATGAAACAAATGAGTGAAAGAATAGAAACTCTTGAAGAATGATTTCAATGGCGGGGAGAGTTGCTAGAAAATTTTATGTGTGAGAAGCAAGGAGAATACACAACTCAGGAACAACCAACGCATGAAGATCCTGCCCCACCCCCCACTATCATTGAGTAGAGACATTACCCTCAAAGAGCTGTCTTAACTTTGTTATTCAATATTCTAATAATTGTTCCCATGAAATGTGAATCATACAAACACTGATAATTTTCCTGTACTGATCTTATATAGGGTGATAATGACTGTGATTTATATCTGTCAACACCCACCCATCACCTTGCAGTAAGGGCTATGGTGTTCAACATCCCAGAAGACAAAATGCATAATAGACCACTTCCAATAGATCATCAAAAAGTGATGATTACTATAGCTCATGAGCCAAATGCAGAGCTACCTATTCCACTTGATGATGATGATATTAAAATGGTTTAAAAGGCTATTGGGACATTCATTTCATGGTCGTCCCACCTTTTCAGAGAACATGTGGATAAAGAGGTATTTATTTCCATTTTTTCAAGATAAACCTTTAACAATTAATTAAAAAAAGGTCTGAACTAATGAATGTTATTATATATAGATAAAAGAAATGGGGTGAAAAGAAACATGGGCTCAAAATCATATAAGGGACTGTCTAACCAATCCAAAAGATCTACTAAAAGCACAATAACACCACCTGTTCTCTATCCACATTTACTAGCATTAAAGACTCAGGTAAATACGAAGATAAAAAGTGGCAGTAGTCATATATTTTCTTTTGAAAAGAATATTTATAGAGAATAAATTCAAGATTTTGTTGCTGTTGAAAATGTAAATGAAATCCTTGAATACGGATGGCTAGGCATCACATTTTTAAATTTATATATGAGGTATGTTTTCGTGAATAGATTTTCTAGAAGCTGATATAATGTGATAATTATAAATAAATGAATTTATATTATTAGAAGTCATATATATGAAAAAAAAGTTGAAGGAATTTTCCCATGAGCCAATATTCAGACATGTTAGTCCTCATACCACATCAACACAACTAATGAAATTAGAGCCATCAAAAAGGGATGAAATTGTGAAAGGCTTGCTGAAAACATTTGAATGCAAGATTACAGATGACAGACTCTTCTTAATACCAACTATACAGGGGTAAAACTCTATGATTAAAGAATTTCAATTATATTTTCAATTCTTTCACTACTTATTCCTTTTTGTGTTTTTAGGAAACATTGGATGCTAATTGCGATGAACTTGGATACTCCAAAGATTTATTTTCTGAATTCAATGGAAGGATATCTAACAAACCGACCACACATGATGAAGTTTGTGAATCTGTAAGACACTACATCCTACATTTAAGGTCAAAACATCATGTTATATAATTTATATTATCTTTTATTAAGGATTTTGTTATGATAGGGTGGTGTATCAATATCTTCTAAAAAAGAAATGAGGATAGGGGCTAAGCATTAGGTGGCGAGCAAGTACTATGTATGGACAAGTATTAGGGTATATATAAAAAAATTTCACTATCCAAACAAATATATAAACAAGTTACTTATTCTCCAAATTATCAAAGTTTTTTCAGTGTCCAAAATAAACAAACGATAAAGATTTTGGTTATTATATTTGTAAATTAATGAGAGAGATCGTTTTCCATAAAAAAGATACCATCCCTAAAGTGGTATTTTAAAAAACAACTACTATTTCATTTAAATTATTTATTAATTATTTATTTATATAATTTTCAATTTTACTCTGACTATCAAAAATCCTAACATTCACAAGATGACATAGATTTGTTCAGAAATGAGTGGGATGCATACCTGATGGAAGATTGTACACAAATAACACAAAGATCTGACTTGGGGACATGTACAATTGGCGGAGATTTTTAAGAGGGGTTCACGAAGATCAAAAGATGAAACATTGTTGTATGTAAATGTTTTTAGGAAAATTTTAATTGTTATTAAATAAAAAATCTTTTCTCCAATGAGTCATTTTTGCATTTTAACAGATGACATGCACCAGTAACATGTAAGAATGATGAACCATGTTTCTTTGGGAGTTGGATTAAAAAACCAGTAAAATCTGCAAAATACCTTCATATCAAACATTCCCACTAACATGCAAAGAAAAGATGAGTAAATTTATATTCCCTAAATTGATTACAATATGAGAATTGATATTCCAAATGGATTCCAATGCGTTGAACATTTTCATTGGTAGAAATTGTATGTTTTTTATTATCCATAATAAGAAAATGAACATTGTTGGAACCTCCTTCCTCCACCCACACATACATGTTTTAAATTTAGAACAATTATCCATGGGTAATTTTTGATGTGTATGAGTCAAACCTTCCTCAATCCAATGCACAGTTTGACTAGTATCACTCAAAGTGTCTCTCTTTTGTTTAAAATGAACTGAATTTTAACTAAAAACAACAACAGACATACAGAAAACCAACAAAATGAATTCTTATTATGTTTATACATTAGGAAAAAGATCCATGGGTCATATGTGATGTGTAAAATTCATCCATACCTCAATCTGAGGCACGGTGTGTATGGTATCACTTAAAGTGTCTCTCTTTTGTTTAAAATGGACATAATTTTAAGTGAAAACCACAAATGACATATAGAAAACCAACCAAACGCTTTAATATTGTGTTGATACTTTATTATAACAATCCAAGGGTCATTTTTGTTGTTTAAGAGTCAAACGTTCCTTAATTCGAGACATGGTTTGGCTGGTATCACTCAAAGTGTCTCTCTTTTGTTTAAAATGGATAGAATTTTAAGTGAAAACAACACCTAACGTATGGAAAACTGACCAAATGAATTTATATTTCATTTATACATAGGGAAAACGATCCATGGTTCATGTGTGACCTATAAGAGTCAACCCTAACTCAATAAAAGGCATGCTGTGACTGATTTCACTCAAAGTGTTTGTCTTTTGTTTAAAATGGACATAATTTTAAGTGAAAACAACAACTGACGTACGAAAAAATGAACAAACACATTAGGATTGTGTTAATACTTTAGGATAAATATACATGGGTAATTTATGACGTGTAAGAGTAAACCCCTCCTCAGTATGAGGCACAGTGTGATTGGTACAACTCAAAGTGTATCTCTTCTGTTTAAAATGGACAAAATTTTAAGTGAAAACAAAAACGGACACATGGAAAACTAACCAAATGCATTCGTATTGTGTTGATACTTTAGGAGAAAAATAAATGGGTGATTTTTGATGTGTATGAGTCAACAACTCCTCAATACGAGGCACGATGTGACTGGTATTACTCAAACTGTCTCTCTTTTGTTTAAAATGGACATAATTTTAAGTGAAAACAAAAACTGACATACAGAAAACTCACCAAACTCATTAAAATTGTGTTGATACTTTTGGAAAACGATCCATGGGTCATTTTTAATGTGTAATTGTAAACCTTTCTTCAATCAAACGCATGGTGTGGAAATTATCACTCAAAGTGTGTCTCTTTTGTTTAAAATGGACAAAATTTTAAGGGAAAACAACAACTGACTTATGGAAAACCAAACAAACACATTTGGATTGTGTTGATACTTTAGGAGAACGATCCATGAGTCATTTTTGACATGTAAAAGTCAACCCTGCCTCAATTAGAGGCATTGTGTGGCCGGTATCACTCAAAGTGTCTCTCTTTTGTTTAAAATGGACAAAATTTTAATTGAAAACAACAACTTACATACGGAAATCTGACCAAAAGCATTATGATTGTGTTGATACATTAGGAGAACAATAAAAGGGTAATTTTTGATGTGAAAGATTCCACTCCGCCTCAATATTAGGCATGGTGTTACCGGTATCACTCAAAGTGTCCATCTTTTGTATAAAATGGATAGAATTTTTAGTGAAAACAAAACCTAACGTACGAAATACCAACCAAATGCATTTGGACTATTTTGGTACTTTATAAGAAATATACTTGGGTGATTTGGAACATGTAAGAGTCATCCTTGCCTCAATCCGTGGCACGGTGTGACCAGTATCACTCAAAGGGTCTCTCTTTTGTTTAAAATGGACAAACTTTTAAGTGAAAACAACAACTAACATACAGAAAACTGACCAAATGTATTATTATTGTGTTCATAATACAGGATAACAGTACATGTGTCATTTGTGACATGTATGAGTCAACCTCACCCCAATATGAGTCACGGTGAGGCCAGTATCACTCAAAAACATCTTTTTTAAAAAAATGGACATAATTTTAAGTGAAAACAACAAATGACATATAGAAAATCGACCACACAAATTAGAATTGTGTTGATACTTTATTAAAATGATACATTGGTCATGTGTGACATGTTTGAGTCAAACCTGTCTTAATACGAGTTACGGTGTGACTGGTATCACTTAAAGTGTCCCACTTTTGTTTAAAATGGAATTTTTTTAAGTGAAAGCAACAACTGACATACGAAAAACTGACCAAATTCATTAGGATTGTGTTGATACTTTATTATAAGTATACATGGGTTATTTGTGACATGTAAGAGTCAAACCCACCTCAATCTGAGGCATGGTGTAACCGGTATCACACAAAGTGTCTCTCTTTTGTTTAAAATGGACATAATTTTAAGTGAAAACAAAAACTGACATACAAAAAACCAACAAAACACATTCATATTGTGTTTATACTTTAATAAAATGATACATGTGTCATGTGTGATGTGTACGAGTCAACCAAGCCTCCATACATGACATGGTGTGGCTATTATAACTCAAAGTGTCTCTCTTTTGTTAAAAATGGATAGAATTTTAAGTGAAAACAACAACTGATGTACGAAAAACCTAGCAATGCATTTGGAATGTGTTGATACTTTAGGAGAATAACCCAAAAGTCATTTTTAACGTGAATGAGTCAAACCCGTCTCAATCCGATGCACGGTGTGACCAGTATCACTTAAAGTGTGTCTCTTTTGTTTAAAATAGACATAATTTTAAGTGAAAACAACAACTGACATATGTAAAACTGACCAAAAACATTCAGATTGTGTTTATAATTTAGTATAAAGATCCATTGGTCATTTTTAAAATTTAATAGTCAACCCTGCCTCAATTATTGGTACGGTGTGATTATTATCACTCAAAAGTGTCTCTCTTTTGTTTAAAATGTACATAATTTTAAGTGAAAACAACAACTGACATACGGAAAACTGACCAAACAAATTCAAAGTTTTGATTATAATTTAGGACAAAAATACATGTGTCATGTGGGGCATGTAAAAGTCAACCCCACCTCAATATAAGGCACTGTGTGTCCGGTATCACTCAAAGTGTTTCTCTTTTGTTTAAAATGGTTAGAATTTTATGTGAAAACAACAACTGACATACGGAAAACTGACCAAACACATTAGTATTGTGTTGATACTTTAGTAGAAAGATCCATTGGTCATTTTTGACATGAATGAGTCAACCCCACATCAATACAAGGCACAGTGTGACCAGTATCACTCAATGTGTCTCTCTTTTGTTTAAAATGGACAGAATTTTAAGTGAAAACAACAACTGATGTATAGAAAACTGACCAAACACATTCAGATTATGTTGATACTTTAAGACACTAATCTAGGTGTCATGTGTGACGTGTAATATTCATACTTGCCTCAATTAGTGGCACGATGTGGCTGGTATCACTCAAAGTGTCTCTCTTTTTTTTAAACGGACACAATTTTATGTGAAAATAGCAACTGACATACGGAAAAACAACCAATGCATTCAGATTGTGTTGATACATTAGAATACTTATCCAAGGGTCATGTGTAACATGTATGAGTCAAATTATCCTCAATAAAAGGCATGGTGTGACCGGTATCACTCAAAGTTCCTCTCTTTTGTTTAAAATGGACATAAGTTTTAAGTGAAAACAACAACTGATGTACGAAAAACAATCCAAAAGTCATTACCTATGACATAAGACACTTAGACAAGCCTCATAGAGTCCGAAGTAGTCCTTAGACAATAAAACCCCATTAATAATTCATCACACACCCAAAATATAATACATTATCCCTAGAGTTCATGGTGAGGGATGAAAACAAAGAGGAAAGGGAGAGGGAGAAGAACAAAAGGGAAAGAAAAAAGAATATAGGATTTAAATTGGATAATTTGTAAGATAAAGGGATCTTAGACTATGTTTTGGGAAGGTTACGATAGGAAATAGGTTGAAATCCCTTAAATTATTCCATATCATCAGCAACTTTCATGGTCTGGTTGGGTAGTTTTCCAAATTGTTCACCAACTTTTTGGGATCCATTGGATAAGAAACCCTCTTCTGGACAGTTCGGGAAAAATGATAACTAAACTTGTTCCAATTGTTCAAAACGACTTAGTTAAACTATATATCCATACCACATGGTTTCTCCTAACCGTGAACAACTTTTGTTCCTAACAACTCCCTGAAAAATGTAAGTTTCTTGGTTTTTTCTTGGAGTCATACAACCCATCATTTTCCTATACATGTAAAATAGCAAAAGTTCAAAATGAATAGGAAACTTCCCCATGAAAGTGTACCCACATGGGTTGTTCTAAATTGTGTCCCCAATAAAATCACTACATGACTACTAATCAAGAGTCTAGGATGAACAAATAATAAGCATATATCTCCCCACCATTTATAAATTCTATAAATAGCGTGAAAAGAAGACAACACACCATAAGTTAAAGGCATCAACCACAAGAACACGTTTCCTTAAGTGTCCCAAGAATCTCCCAAATCTATCTACCATGAGGAATCTACAGGGGAAAATATCTAAGTCCTAAGGAAACATATCTTAAAGGAATTCAAAATCTATAAACAAATTCTATATCCAATCTTGGAATGAATCTTAACCACAAAAAACATGAATAATCACTCACATGCATGCCTTAATCTAATTTTTATTAAGGTTTTGACATTGAAATCTCTCTGTATATTTTATTTGAGACAATGTAAGATATCATTTAAAGGAGATAATATTTAATTATACCTTTTGATAATCATAATGAATAATTAGTACATCACATTAGGTATGGATTTTTCCCATCGTTTGATCCCAAATTGACTACCACTGCATATTTTATTTGTGTGAACTTCTTGTTTGATATGATGATTTTATTGCAGTTCTTATTTGGGTGTGATGTAGTATAATTTCATGTCACAACAGGCAGGGAATTTATCATTACTAAAAACACACTGATAAAGGATCCCTTTATCAGTGTGTTTTTAGCGCTGATAAAGGGGCCCTTTATCAGAACTTTTGTATCACTGATAAAGGGGACCCCCCTTTGTCAGTGCTGATCTTCACAAAGCTTTTTAGCACTGTTAAAGCCCGTTTTGAGCACTGATAAAGCTTGTTTTTGTAGTAGTTTCTGATGTACATGAAATTGAACATCATGAAAAATGAATTAAATTCATTGAATATAGAAAAATATGCTGGAACCAAGAGAATATTTCATATAAATTAGTAATTAATTTAAATTTTAGAATTACCTCAGATTTGGGAATTATTTTTTCATTGAAGGTATTAATCGATAAAACCATGTTTGGGTTACACCTTCGTTATGCTATGTGATTCAAAGAGTAGAATCTCTCTAGAAGTAATCCAAATGTGCTCCTTTGATCTCAGAACGTCACCATCATAAATCTAGGTTCTAGAATGGAGAAACCAATCATTTTTTTTCATTCATGTTGATCACTACAAAATACATCATTGGTGAAGGATTATTCCTGTCTCTCATTCTTGAGAGGGAAGAGGAAGGGGTAGTGTCATTATCTCAGGCAAGAGAGAAAATATTTAGAGCATTCTTTATTATATAGAAATTCACAAGGAGAGGATTCATTGTGAATAATATATTAACCATAGAAAATGATATATGAATAGAATATATAGAGTTAGGGTTATAAAATAGATTATTTTTCATAAAGACCTTATCTAATATTATACTCTAAATTTTACCCATGCTAATAATAATGAATATATTTTTATTATTATCATATGGAATGAACAAGAAAATACACTGTTAAATATCATTTTATTAAATAAATAAATAAGAAAATAAATATTTATTTAATGATATTTAACCCACACATCATTTTCATCACTCGACCTATCTTGGTCCATCCACCTTCCTCACTATTAACCGTACCTTAAATAATAAATATCATTCATTAGATAAACAAATATATATTATATTCATGGTATTGTGAATAAATATTTATTCTAATATTCATGAAACTAAATAAATATTATATATTACATTGAGAATAAATGTAATCCATCAGAAAATCATGGATAAAAATTATTTCTCAGTGTGAATACTATTTATTCCAAAAATTAAATGTTACTGACATTTTTTTGAGGCCATATGAAACACTAAGTGTGTGACCCAATAGGATACTTATATAGTGACATTAGGTGAGTTAGCCTAAAGTCCAATATTAGTGTCTATAAACACATAAGGTCGCACAATATGAAGAGGTAAATGTCATAATGATGACAACAACATATGAAAATTCCATGAGATTAATTCTCATTGCCTTATGAGTACACAAAACTGACAGTCAACATACAATATGTCCCATTATATAATGTTATCTAACCGTTGATCAATATTTAAGAATATCATCACAAAAATCCAAGGTTCTAATCATAGTGAGGAACTGATATGACCTTATCAGTGTGATGATAGATATTCTAGGACATTATCACATTAATGTGACACAAAAGAGTAATAAATATGTGATAAAGAATTTTTTAATACTAAATTCTATGAATATATAGGTAACCTAAAGTACAACGTAGTTGGTTGTTGGGAACCAACTCCAACATCCCTTCCATATGCTCCACTCATTCATATGGGAACATTAAAACATCTAGAGAACCTGCATCATATGAACATCCTTAGTAATACTGCACTCTAATAGTAAACTTATGATGAAAAGTGCATTCCATATTTCACTCCACACTAATGACTTGGATGAATATCCCTTTGTCCCATCTTGGAGGAAGGACTTCAACGTCCCACTAACAGTGAATTTATGTAAGTCATAAACTTCCACACTCTTCATCACCACCTATAGAACATGTTTTTCACCTAGATGATTCCCCTTCATTTTTCACTAATGATTCCTATAGAAGATGAAGGTCTCCCCAAGTGATTCAACAGAATGGTTCTCCTTTGAATTACTTCACTTATACTTCCACTACGTTGCGTCCACTGAACTCATCCATCCAGTTACTCCTACTACTTCTGATGAACTCACACCATCTATCATGATTCCATTGAATTGAAACTTCGAGGATATAGTTAAACCTCCATTCAATTGACTCTATTGCTTCTGGTGAACTAACTTCATCTTCATAAATTTGGATGACATATGATTTTTGTGAATCATCTCTATTTTTTCCACTACTAAATATAAATTCTAGTGAACTTAATTTAGATACTTCGACAATTAAATATTTCTTCACACCAAACCTAATAATCCCCCACATGAGAATTGTTTTAGGTTAAAACCAATAATTTCATCCCAAAAAACCAATAACAATCACAACTAGATAGCGATTATCCATTTGGTAATATTGGATACATCCCATAATTTTCCTTAATTTTTTATCATACATCCTTATATATTCTATTTAGTCAAAGGTATATCTTATAATTTTTTGGATTCATACCTAAAAATCTATTTGATGATCTTATTTCACCAAATATTTTCTATAATTCCCAGTATGATTTATTCTTTTCACACTTTTAATCCTAAAACTGTGTTCTGAATAATTTCTATTGATGTTTTATAAGATCTTGTTTTGTTGAACCACACCCATATCTTCCTAGAACACCCTAAACCTTTTGGAAACAAAATAAGCTAATATATGACATATTTCTTCCATCTAGTAAGACATTACTATACATACAAGGGAGTGTTATCACACACCTTATGGTTTTTTATTTAAATTTAAAAGTTTTTTCAAATATATCATTTGATAAAGTATTGTATTTAAGTATAACTAAATTACTTCAGACCAAATATCATGAAGATTCTAGATAAATACATCTAATATATACACTTGATTTCATGGTCCAAGAAGATAATACCAATGTTGAGACTCATAAATATATTCTTGAAAATTGAACTAATAATAGATTTGGATATTGGTTAACGCTATTCTAGTTTTTTCTACGAATTTTATTTCCCACCCAATTAGTGAATTTCAAACAAACTTTGGTTCAAGGTAATACTCTAGTACTGATATAACCATGAATGGGAAAGTAAGATATTCATGTATAGTCATTCCCAATTCTGAGTGTCTTAAAAATATATCCCAAAATTGTATTGTAGTATAACTTTGTGTTTCTCCTACAAAATTTAGTGCACTATCTATTTTATATTACTATAAATCAACTGATATCGTATAATATCGATGGTACAAAGACCATTCATCTATGGATGATTATGAATCCTTTTTTTGCTCTATCTCAATGATTGAACCTTGTTGTGTCACCCTTTTTGTATGTATTTTCATAGGTCTATATTATTTTTAAACATTTATAGAATAAGCTAGTTTTGATTCATGATTGATCTTTTGAAAAAATTCCTAGAATGATCCTTCATTTCATTCCGAAGGAGTTTGTTTCTAGAAGATCACTTATCATACTGATTTGACTTTATAAGACATTACACAGAGTCCTTTAGTGGGAGGTGAAATTTCTTCATTCCAATTCTTTTTCTATTTGAGTCTGGCTTATAGGTATTCTACCTTATTTAAAGTTTAATTTATGTATTTGGATACAAATTATATATCTCTAAAATTCCCTTTTCACATGTGATAATATCATGGATTTTCTTTTGGTAATATTTGATACTTTAAGGAATACTTGAAACATCTTATTAATACTATTGATATTCTTTTATAGAGGGTTGTGCATAATATTTTTCAATATATCCTATGGATATATTTTTTATATATATCTCTCTAGAGATTCCTCTATTAAGATAGTGGATCCTGATTTATTATAAGATTCTATTGAAGCTTTCCCTTCAACCCTCTACCTATTATGTTAAATATTTAGTCGAACTCCATATCCTCTAATGTCAATAATATATACATCTTTTGAAAAAAATTATATCACAATCACCATATTGATCTCCAAGAGTTATTTCCATTTTTATAACCATCCATATTCCTTTTCAAAGTTGGGATTCAGTTCAACTAATTTCCATCTTTATGGATTCAAGACTATCCAGAGTCTATTGGGAAATTTAGACTAACTTGATCACTTCTGACTCATTTTCATAAGATAATTTGGATTTAGGAATTTGATGATACATTATAAGACAAATATAACTAGTTTTGTTCTTATTATTCCTGAGCCCAGATTTTAAACATTCTCAATTAAGTATATATGCTTAACCATTGAATTTGAAGTAGTATTCTACTAGATTTATTAAAGTATCATTTTGGGTAGCTTCCACCTCTTACACCCTATGATTTAATACAATGCTATGATATAATCATTATTGGAAAAAATTAAACACATTCAATAATTTTTTTCATTAAATTAAAATAAAATTTGTTCTTTCATTTTCACCATCTGAAAATCTGATAGCCTCCCATATTTCAATTCATATTTAATTTTTAATCAAGTTAATATTTTTATAAAAAAATTCAAATCTATTTTTTATTATAAAAAATTTCTTTTCTTTAAATGATGCATTTTGATCAATAAACCCCAAATTAATCCTTGTTCAAAGAAATTGATGGCTATTTTTAAGAGTTAAATTTTCATAAATCATTGATATCTAGTGTCATGACACATCCCCCAGGGATCTTATCGTGACTACCCTAAAACCGCCTTCCATTGGCCAGGGGCTGGCGACTAGCACTATAAAGGAATATTTTAAAAAGGTAAGGAATTTTTCATTAAACATATACACATGAAAAAAACTGAAAATGCGGAAAGTAAACACAAATTAAACCACAACTATCATTGAGACAACTACAAAGAGTACAATACAACTGAAAAGACAAAGGGGCCATAATACAAGCCCAAGACCAAAAAGGAAAGTACAACTGCCATGATCTGTCCGCTCGAGACCCTACCTAAAGGGTAGGTAAAGGGAGATGCCTGTAGCTATTGGAGTATGCTCGTCTGTCCTGTCTCACTAATTACCACTGGTCCCAGACCACCATGGTCTCCGTCGAAGCATTGATCACCTGCACAAGACATGACATGTGTGAGTGAAGATCTTGCAGGTGTGAGTAATACAATACTCAGTAGGGACCCCAAAACATAAAGGAAGTACCAAAAATCAGTACCACACAACAAGATCACACAACAGAATCACACACAAAAGACATCTCACACCAGATATAACTCAAAGTATAGGAAGTAGAATTATTAGTCGTAAAGATGAACATTCGTACTGCTGAGGGATTCATCATATGGGCCTGATCATCAATTGGGCCAGTTGGATCACTGAGACCCGCGCATCTCTGGGGCCATCTGGATCACTTAAACCAGCTCATCTTTGGGACAACTAGATCACTAAGACCCGCTCGTCTCTTGGGCCAGCTGGATCACTTAGACCCGCTCATCTCTGGGCCAGTTGAATCACTAAAACCGGCTTGTCTATTGGGCCAGCAGGATCACTTAAACATTCTCATCTATGAGATTTCTGGATCACTAAGACCCGATCATATCTTGCCTATATGGATAACTAAGACCCACTCCTCTCTTGGATAGCTCGAACACTAAGACCTGCTTGTCATATCCTTCGTGTCACAGCCAGCCGTAGGATTTCTGCTTATAACGCACCTGATTATAGGAGGAAATACTCCTCAGTCCATCAGTTGCATCTCAAAAGCCACAAAATATCACTTTGTGTATTCCCAAAGGGCCGTATTGTCACAAGGGTCCCAGCACCATAGACGGCGCGTCAATCAGACACCCATTCTAAAAGATATTGGCGTTTTAGTAAACAAGGGATGGTTGTGTCCAGGCCTAGTCCACCTGGTCGGACCGACCTGACCAACTGGGCCCAGGGGCCCCGCATGACCCGACCTGGTTTGGTTGACCCCACCCAACCCGGTGGGGTCTGGGCTAGCCTAGTCCGACAAGACCACTGGGCCAGGTCCATTGGGCCTTGCTTGACCTGGCCCAGTTCGGCCATGGGTCTAGCCTACTCGGTGGCTCATCGACCTAGTTTCTTCTAGCCTTACCCACAAATAGCAGGCCTGTTATTTCCTAGCCGAGGTTTCCCAGCAGCCTAGTTTGTCTCATCGATCCAGCCCACATCGGTGGGCCAGCTCTTCTCCAGCCCGGGCTGCCCAGCGGCCCGGTTCGCACCACCGTGCCAACTAACATTGCGGGCCGATCCTCCCCCTACCTGGATTCCCATGACCGGCTGAGGCTGGCTGCTCCTTCTCCACATGTGGTCCCATGGGGACCGCGTGTCCGGCACCTACTGTGGCCCGCTGACGCGAGATGCTCCTCCAACGCTGTGCCTTAGCGGCACTGACCTCATACACTAGTTCACTCACACAGACCTGTTTCCCTCACAATTCCTGCTCGCCACCACGGTCCTTGGACCACATGGTGCCTCCAACGTGGCAGGGTGGTCATGTCCACCAACCTCTATGTCGGCAGCCCCTATCGCCGTTGCGATGCACTGCCAATGTGCCACCTCTATCCTCTCTATGCGGCCAAGTGTTACTACTACGATTGGGTGTCGCAGCCTCCTGGCACCACCAAAGCCTCGCACCGCGGCCTCACACCACAACCCTTCCGTGTAGCATCTCCTTGGATGATACATCACCACCATTGTGTCATGAAGAAAGGGAAGGACAAAAGTAGAGGTGAGGGGAAGGATTCGAATACAGAAACACCCAAAGGACGATCCGGGTCTCTATTCGTATTGACCCAGATGCATTCTTATTAAAAGGATCACAAGGAACTATAAATAAGGTGGAATGATCAATAAGATAAATATTCTATTTTCCCCATATCCTTAACCACCCCGCATTAACGATTGATTAACGGGTTGACTTGTTTGTGAGTTAACCCGTGTTTGTTTTTTGAAGAAAAGAACAAAGAAAAGAAATAATTCACTTAAAATAAAACCCCCTACATGGGATTGGATTGTTGGTCAAGGAGGAATCGAATCACGTTCCTCCATTATTCTTTCTTAATCCACATACCACCATCGCTAGTGATTCTTTGAGTGGTGGACGAAGTGCCTTCGTTGTTCATTGTGGCTACCCACCAAAGATTCAGAGCAATTCCAGGATTGTGAAAACAATCCTGTATTGTTTGTTAGGCTATTAACTGACGAATGTGAATCTGTGTTTCTGTTACACTACATTACCACATACTTTAAGTGACTCATTAATGAGGTTTATTAATGAGATTCATCTTTACCTTATCGCTTCATCGCATTGTTAACATTCCACTACTAAAAGATGAAGAAAACAATTAAAATATATTTTTATGTTATTTTATTTTTATTCTAAAAAGTTCAAAAATTAACTTTCACCCTCAACTCATGTTGGTCGAGGTTAAGCTCTGCCTAAGGGAAACATGGCCTCATGAGCTCAGAAGTACTCTCAGATTTCCAATCTGAGTTACCATTTGGGAGTTATAAGGATTTGAAACTAAAATAACTGTTACTTAATTATTTTATTTATGGACAAAAACTAATTTCCACTATTTTCCTGGGCCGACCAATGCTATGACCATTCTAGCCAAATCCTGATGCTTTGAGGTCAACAGTTTCTTCAAATTTTTGACCCAAGCACTGGTTTAAAAGTTAGAGAAACCCGCTCGCACATTTATTTAATGAACCTTAAAAATATTTCAAAAATACTTTCTGGCCACTTCGGGCATCATAATTACGTGCTGTCTCAGAACCTGGCCTCAAAATAATCCCATTTAATTTAAAAAAAATCATTCAATTTTTGGGTATTACATTACTCCCCCCTTTAGGGGTTTATTCCCTCATAATCCAAAACAAGTCTAATAAAATAAATGGGGTACTGAGAATGAATCTTAGCCTCCCACTCCCATGTTCTCTCTTATAGATTCCCGTGCTGCCAACAAACACGCATTAGTGGAATCGACCATCCATGAAGGATCCTCTACTATCAATCCTCTATCTCCATTGGGTACTCCACGAATGTCGCCCCCTCATCAATCTCCAGCTCATTGTGGTTGATGACGTGATAAGGGTTTTGCACGTATCTCCTCAACTGGGATACATGGAAGAAATCATGCACCCTCTCTAACTATGGAGATAGAGGCAATTGATACACCACCTCAACCACTCTACACAGTTTCTGTAAAGGTCTAATGAACCTCAAAGGTAACTTGCCACCACATCCAAATCTCTGTATCCCTCATCGAGGAGAGACCCATAGGAATATTTTCTCCCCATATTTGAACTCCAAGGGTCTCCATCGTCTATCATCATAGGACTTCTATCAGCTCTGTGCAGCCTTTGTCCACTCTCATATGACATGCACCTTCTCAGTGGTAGTTTTTACCATCTATGGACCCATGAGTGCTAATTCCCCTGGGCCTGTACAGTATAATGGTAACCAGCAAGGTCATCTGTACAATGCTTCGAATGGTGTCATACCGATGGTGGAGTGGTGGATGTTGTTGTATGAAAACACCACTAGTGGTAGGTGGTCCTCCAAATTGCCACCAAAATAAAGAACACAAGAATGAAGCATGACCTCCAAGGTATGTATGGTCCGCTTCATCTAACCATTCTTCTATGGGTGAAAGGTCATGCTCAAGTGCAACTGAGTTCCAAATTCCTCATATAACCCCTTCCACAATCAGGATGTAAGGCGTGCATCACGATCAGTGACTATCATAGACAGGACTCCATAGATTCAAACTATATCTTGCACATAGAGGCATACCATTCTCTCTACTAAACCCTGTTCTTAAATGGGTAGGAAGTGGGATGACTTGGCGAGTTGGTCTACGAGCACCCAAATGGTATCGTGCCCTTTGGATGCACACGGTAAGCCTATCATGAAGTCCATTAATATCCCATCCCACTTCCACTATAGTACCTCAAGGGGTTGTTTCAAACCTATTGGAACATGGTTATCATCCTTCACTTGCGGATGAGTGAGGAATCTCGAGAAAAACTCTGCTACCACCTTCTTCATTCCCAACCACCAATACTGACATCAGAGGTCCTCATACATCTTCTCCACAACAAGATGTACCACCAAAGGGGATGTATGGAACTCCACCAAAACCTCCTCCCGTAACACCACAGGTTCTATGGTACGTCTTCTAAAGAGAATGAGGTGATTTCCACCTTTTGAAAATTCATCATGAGCTTGTCCTGAGGACTTCTAAGCATGTGTAATCTCGCAGCTGGAATCTCCGAGTTGCACCTCCCTCACCCTGTGTAAGAGTGGAAAAGAAACTACCACAGACTGAAGACAATATGATTCATCTCTATCCACAAAGGATATATAATGTGAGGTCAACTGGTCTGAGGCCTTGTTCAGTAGCTGTGAACTCGATCTCCTACTGAGAGAAATTTCCACCACATTCTGTTACCCATGAGTATAGACTATCTCAAAGTCATATCCCTGGAGTAAATCTAGCCAAATTCACTATCTTAGATTTATATACTTCTAATAAAATATATAATTGAGAATTTTGTGGTTAGATTAGATGATGAATCGTTCTCCCATAAGGTAATGTCTTTACATCTTCAGTGCGAAGACTATCGCTGCCTACTCAAGGTCATGAGTCACATAGTTATGCTCATGTAGTTTCAACTATCATGAGACATAAAAAATCATGGATTTCACCTACATTAGAACACAACCAATAAAAGTTCTTAATGCATCACAAAACAACATGTAGTTTGTGCCCTCCTTTGGAAACCTCAATATGGGATCACACATCAAGCTCTGCCTCTGTTGTTGAAAGCTCTGATGGAATATTTTTGTCCACATGAAGGGTTTTCCCATCCTCTTCAACACTGTTATGGGTGCTTCCACCTAGAAAAAGTTGGGTACAAACCTTTTATAGTACCTATCCAACCCAAGGAAACTCTGCATCATAATAATGAATTTGGGTGTCTTCCAAATAGGCACCGCTTTGATCATTTCTGTATCCACTACAACTCCAACCTCTAAGATGACATATCCTAGGAAGTGGAACCTTTATATCTAGAACTCACACTTTTAGATATTTTCATAATTTTTGTGCTATCAGAGTGTGTCTAGAACCATCCTTAGGTGTATCATGTGATCTTCCTTGAACGCTGAATACACTAAGATTTCATCAATGAAGACCACTACAAACCGGTCTAAGTACGGTTGGAATATCCTATTCATGAGTCCCATGAACACTTCTGGGGTGTTCTTCACACCAAATGACACCACTGAGTACTCATAGTGTCCATAGAGACATCTAAAATTCTTATTTGAGATGTCCTCATCTCGTTTTCAAAACTGATGATAGCTTGATCTAAGGTCTATCTTTAAGAACCATATCACTTCCTTCAGATTATCAAAGAGGTCATCAATACTCGATAGAGGATACTTGTTCTTCATAGTCACCTGGTTTAGGTACTGGAAGTCCACACAAATCCTAAATCTTCTATCTTCCTTCTTGGAAAAAAATACCAGGGCTTTCCATGGAGAACCACTAGTTCTTACAAACCCCTTTCTCTGCAAGTCAACCAACTGTACCCTCAACTCCTGAAGCTCTACGGCAGCCAACTGATATACATGTGTAGATATTAGTGCCATACCAGGGTAAAAATCAATGTAGAAATATACCTCTCTATGAGGCAGTATTCCCAGAACATCCTCTGGAAATACGTCCTCATACTCATCTGCCACTGTAGGAAACTGTGGACTCGTCTCATCCACTACACCGAGGGTCATGCAAGCAAACTAATGTGTGATCAGATGCACCCTCCTTTGTGTGAGTCCATCCTACGCTGCTCCAGTTTCCTTTTTTCTTATAAAAGAAAACACAATCCTATATCTATAGACACACCACACTGTGAACCTAAAACAACCAATCTGATCATGAACTGTGGATAGCCAGTCCATACCCAGGATGATGTCGTAAGGACACAATGCCACTAAGACCTGCTCCTCTCTTGGCTAGTTGGACCACTAATACATGCTTGTCATATCCTTCACGTCAAAACCAATCATAGGATTCCTTCTCGTAGTGTGCTTGATTATGAGAGGATCTAATCCTCAATCCATAATTCATATCTCAACTGCCAAGAAATATCACTTAAATTATTCCCAAAGGACCGTCTCGTTCCTAGGGCCACAATACCATAGATGTCACGTCAATCTAACACCGAGTCTGAATGATATTTGCATTTTAGTAAATAGGGGTCGGTTATGTCTGGACCTGGTCTGACCTAGTCGGATAGTCCCAACCAACCCAGTTTGGAGGTCCCACATGACCCAACCTGGTTTAGCCGACCCGATCAGACCCGGTCAGGTCTGGTTCGGCCCTGTTCGGTCTGGCCTCTAGGCCATGCCTATTGGGCCTTGTAGGACCCGATCTGGTTTGGCCGTGGGTCGATCCCACTAAGTCTCCAAGCAACTCAGTTTCATCCAGGCTGACCGACAATTGGCTGGCCAATTCTTTCCAAGCTCGGGACGCCTAGTGGCCTGGTTTGTCCCATCATCCCAGCCCGCATCAGCAGGCCGATCCTCGCCCTACCTGAATGCCCGTTGGGCATCCGGTTCTTACCAAAGACGGTCTCGTAGGGACCTTGGCCCAGCCACCTACCATGAACCACCAATGCGGACCGCTCCTACAATGCGGTTCCCTAGCGGCCCCACCCTCCAGCATGGTTCCGCTCACATAGATCGGTTTCCCCTGCATGGCCCGCTACTTTGCTGCAGGTCCAGCTCGCCGCCATGGTCCATGGACTGCGTGGCACCTCCGACGCAGTCCGCAGACTGCGCGGCGCCTCCAAAGAGGCTGGGTGGACATGTCCGCCAGCCTCCAGCCACAAGCCTCCGTGCTGGCGACCCGTGTCACCGCTACAGAGAGCTTTGAGTGTGATTCCTCCTGACTGCCGCCTCGCACAGGGTGTTGTGACCTAGTACTCCAACAAATGAGTCCTCCTAGCTGTGGCCCTTTCTCCTGGCATACCCCGGCCTATGTGTCACCATTGTTGCATCATGAAGAACAAGAACGATGAAAGGAGAGAAGAGGGGAAGGAGTCGCACACAGAGACGCCCAAAGAATGATCTTGGTCTTTATTCATGTTGAACCAGATGAATTCTTGTTAGAAGAATCACAGAAAACCATAAATAAGGTGGATAGATCACTAAGTTAAGTATCCCATTTTCCTTGCATCATTACCACCCCTCATGAAAAATCAATTTACGAGTTAACTTTTTTGTGAGTTAACCCGCATTCGTCGGTTGAAGAAAAGAACAGGGAAAAGAAAGAATTCACTTAAAATAAAACCCCCTACTTAGGATAGGATTGTTGGTCGAGGAAGAATAGGATCATGCCCCTTCATTATTTTTCTTGATCCACATCCCACCATCTCTAGTGATTCATAGAAGGGTGGAAGAAGGTGTGTTCATCGTTAATTGACGAATGTGAATCAACGTTTCTATTACACTACATAGTAGCATCGTAATGATCACTCATTAATGAGGTTCATTAATGAGATTCATTGTTACCTCGTCGCTACATCATAGCACTGACGTTCCACTTCTCCGCAATGAAGAGACCAATTAAAATAACTTTTTATTTTATTTTATTTTTTCCCCAAAAAGTCTGAATTTTAACTTCCACCCCTGACCTGCACCGGTCGAGGTTATGCTCTGCCTAAGGGGAACACACCCTTAAGAGATCAACGGTACTCTATGTTTTCAAATCCGAGCTACCATTTGGGAGTTATAATTTTTTTGAAATAAAATAATTTTTACTTAATTATTTTATTTATGGCTAAAAACTACTTTCTACTGTTGGCCCACACTTTCCAATGTTAGGCCCTTTCTATATAAATCCCGATGCTTTGAGTTCAACAGCGCCATCAGATTTTTGATACAGGAACCAATTTAAAAGTTAAAAAACCCACTCACACATTTATTTAATGAACCTTAAAAATAGTTTAAAAATACGTTCTGGCCACTCTAGGCATCCGAATTACATTCCGTCTCAGAGCTTGGTCTCTAAAAAATCCTATTTAATTTCAAAAAAAAATCATAGAGTTCTGGGGTATTACATCTAGTAATTAAAATATATATATTATGAAATTCATGACTATTTTAATATGAAAAATTTGGGATCCGTATGCTGGTTATAAAATTGTATTTTTACTCCAGAATTAAAAACTATTTTTTTAATCAAAAATATCATAATTATTTTTTTGTTTAGAAAATGAAATGATTTTTATGAAGTCTACCTATTTAATTTTATATAAAAACATAATTATTTTTATTTTAAATGGAAATTTCACAGAATTTTGTTTATAAATTTTTCTTTAAATTATGAAATATATTTTTATTCACTCGTCAATTATTTTTCAAAATAAATTTATCATTAAAATTGATAATTTTGAAAATAAAATTATTATTTAATATTTACTCATAGATATTTAGGTATTTTGAGATATTGTCTTGAAAAATTTCATATCATGCATTTTAAAATTTTAATCATGAAAATTTGGATAAATATAATGTTAAATTAATGAATGTCCAATTGTGACTACATTAATGAGCATAATAATTTAAACAAAAAATACAGTACTTGACACTACCCAATCAATTAATCTGGTTTTTATATGTTCAAAGCATGATAAATGAATGGATAAAATTAGATTATTAGCGCTAATGTATTTTGAAAGTCACACCAAAATAAATTAAATATTATTAATTTTTCAGTTATATATTTTTATATTATAGGAATATGATATCTTTTAATTATCAATTTTTTGGTCTCATTTTGGATTTTTAAATGAATTTTAAATCAGAATCCAATTAAATTAATTATTATTAATTCATTAAATATATTTTTTAAAGGATAAATAATTATAAAAGTATATTTATTAAATTTTTTATTAATTTATTCTAAATTTATAAAGGAAAATTTAAAATTTAAAATAATAAAAATACATTTAAATGGGTTAGGGTAGTTAAAAAAGTGTTTCAAAATGTAATACGATAGAGTTAAGAAAATACAGTTAAAAAATAAATGGCTTATGATTTTAAAAAATTAAACTGCCAAGTGTTTAGATACCAAACCAATTTTCATCTCTAATTTTCACCTAAAATGACTCATAATTGAAAAATAAAAATATTTTGAGTACAATATATCATATAATAAAATAATCATTCTAGTGTTTTCCCTGAAAACTTATTTTTTCTCGGGACAATATTTTGTAATATTGAATTTTTCATCACTTGATAAACTCATTTATTATGAAACAATACAAGCCCACCGAAAACCCTGATCAAGTCGATGATAAGACTAGATTTCACTCCCTAATCCACCTTCAAATTTACAAAGGATAATGAGTATAAAAAAGATAACATATCACTACATCTCAACTAGGAAACAACCAATACAGTAAACATAATCAACTAAAATAAAATTCATGATACTAAATACAAAATTCCATCAGTCAAAAATACAATAATATGTAATTAATGACATACACAAGATAAAAAAAATGTGTCAACTTGAATAAAGTACAATTTTTAACTAAAAACCAAAAGGAGAAGCTCAATGGACATATGTACACTCCTCCATCAAGACTCCACCAGTGATCACCATATGATCCACCTTTATTTATAAAATTTACCTTATTCACATCAATATATACTCTTATAAATAATAAAATGTTTTCCCAACCACAATTATATGAAATTACTCCTTTTTATTACATAAAAGTTTCATTTACATGGTACAAAACAAAAGGATCCTTAAAAGATTAGTTTCTAGGAAATATGGAACAATAATACAAGAAAACATAAAAAATTATTCTAATACACTTGAAAGGATTATTAATAGGTTAATTTTAATCAAATTTACTTCATATCATAACATGGGGACATGCATCAAAGGAAATAGGTGAGAATGAGGCCCAATAAGGGAAAATAGTTTACATGTGATCCTGAAGAATATCAATAAGAACATGAGGAACATCATTATGGAATGAGAAAGGAAACATGAGGAATATAAAAAAAATGGAACAGGAATAATAATATAGTAATGTCGATAAAAAATTTATTTGATAAATTCATAATCATAACACCAAGGATTCTCACCAAGGTATTATAAATGAAAAATTACAAAAGTTATTCATCATGGCATCGTAATACAAGTCATCTATAGAGAGTAAATTATTTACCCAATGCATTGGAGATATATTAGGGCACACTCTTCATATGAATTAATTAATATGATCCATATATATCATAATTATACATCTCATAAATAACACATGGTGAATAAAAAAATCCGGTTTCAAATCAAAATCATGGATTTTCAAAAGCTCTTAAAAACATGATCATTATGTCATTTTCATCCCATAAAAAGGAGAATATAGGTTTTATGTATGTTAATACAAGAATGAAATAAATCATTTTTATATTTATGAGAACACCATTGGAAAAAATATGCTTGGGTATTCAAAAGAATAAAATAATATATAATATCTTGATGATAAGAGAGAAATTTTGATAGGTAAATTCAGCAACATAAAGGGTATAAAACGTGGTTTTAAAAAAGGGTAAAATGAGAGGAGAAAAGAGTATAATATTGATAAAACACAAATTTTCAGTAAGGTTAAGATAAAAATTTTAATATAATATAATAAATATAACATCTATAAGACAAATACAAAAACAGTTTCTTCAATAAAAGAGAAAAGAAGGATAATTACTTTACCTTGGAGAGTTAATCCTAAAGCACGAGGATTGGGATCTCGGGGGATTGAGGACGCCTTCAGGGGAATGATTTTGAGGTAAAAATACAATATATTTGTGTAGTATGGTTTGTTTTTAAAGAAAATGGAGAAATGGGAGGGTATTTATAGCGAAAGTGGGGGATTTGTTCAATAATTTCCAAATATAGGCCTTGAGAATCTAGGTAGTGGGTAATGAAAAATCAAGTGATTTACCATGGGTTTTACCATGGTTTTTGACATTAAGGAAATATTTCATTTTATTTTAACCCATAAAAACCAAGTATAAAATTATATTACTCATTTTGGCATGGAAAAATAAAATTTCCACAAAATGATATTTTTAAAGTCAAAATTTCCATCTTAGGATTTGGAAAGTAAATTTTAGGATTGAAAATTGATTAAAATATATTATGTCACGAAACAATCCAGTTCAACCCTAAACTAGTCACCCAAGTCATCCCGCGACATGGCCCGAGGGGTGTTCCCAATCCCCATGGGCTGGCAACTAGTGTCAGGCATCAAAACCAAATAAGAGGGAACGATTTGGACTAGTGGAAATAAATAAATAAACTAAAATAAATAGAACAAAGAAAGATAAATAAAAGTCAGAAAAAACAACCAAGACATTACTAACAGGTCCAAGACTAAGACTCCATATGACCCCATGGGTTACGCTCTAATACCGAAGTCAAACCTTTCCCAAGGAGATCTGAACCAGAGTTAGAACCTGCAAGAGAAAATAAAAACAAGAAAACACTATAGGCATGAGTATTAAAACTCAGTAGGTAGGCCCGACTAATCTATTCCCAATTTGCATTCTTTAAAAAAATAAAACATTGATTTCAGGTTTGAAATACAATATTTAAGTATATAATTTTCTACACATTTCATTTTTATGGTAAACAAATCACAATCATAATCCATTGCCCTCAAGTTTTAAAATAAGGTGCAAGAGGAAGAAAGAAAAGGAGACCAAAAAGGAATCATTCATTTTTTTCATAAAATTGTCTAAAGAAAGAGTGATTGTTCTTTTGAATCATTTTTCTTGAAAATATCTTTAGAAAACACAAACTTACAATTTTACAAGAAAACACAAAAACTAATAACAATGGGTATCACTACATATAGCGAGAGAAACGATACTAACTATACTTGTGTCAAAGAAACATGGGAAAACCTAGGAACTCAGAGGAAGACCAGAACATACTATACATGTGACTCATCCGGAAGGAATGCCTATTCTTGATGACGTCATAATGCCCTAACTTCCAGTTTTTTCCTACATGGCCTAACTGAGGGGCCCAATCCCCTAGAAGAGTATAATCCATACTAAGGGCCACTAGCCAGTGCGTAATCTAAACTTGTGAAGCAATCATTCTTGGTAAACCTATTTTCTATGCTAGATTACCATGTATATTTCACAAAGGGGTGTGCCATACAATTAAAATAACAAGACACATATATATAACTGAATGCGCTACACAACTCAGCACCACCCCGACCACCTTAAGGGTAGTATTTTACTTAATATAATAATTATACAAGGAAGGTCCCATACCAAGGACTCTCCCATCTCATTATCGAACGATGAGGCAAGAGACCCAACCCAAGAGGGGTTTTCCGTAAATAACCATTAAAAAGTGTCTACTAGACCTTTACATGTGAAACACTCTAACATTTGTCCAATCATTTAGAAAACCATTTCCAGAGAAAAGGCAAACTTCATTTTATATAAACCTATCCAAACGGGTCTGAAACAATCATTTAACACTAAATCATTTCCAGATGAAGGAAAACATTCCATTACTTTTAAAACCAAATGAACTTGAAAACCTATCTAAGAAACTCAATTCACCACTTTAAATCTGAAGTGAATTTGCAAGGTTTAGAGCGAAATTTCATCAAATAATTAGTAAGCGCATTTTATAAAACAACTTCATGCAATTCATATAGAAAGTGTCTTACTATATTTTACAACAAGCAGCTATTCTTAAATCCCTAAATTACTAACAAGAATTTAATGAAAGTGAGAAAACAAGAAATAAATAATTCTTTAATTTAAAGGCTAATGCATAGGGATACCTACATGGAAGTCAGAGCACAAGGACGACACACACCTGAAAACATGCTACAACGATCAACACACATGGAACCAAGCTGGAAAGATGACATCGACCTAAAACTGATGCGAATCTTTATGCGCACCTCCGTTGCACCATTAGTTATCTTATTACTTTGTTTTGGAGCTTGGTTTTGAGTCTTTGAATTCGATTCCTATGATTACCTTTTTATGTAACAAACCTGGCTGGCCTAAATCCCAACGACACTCAGCCACGCCCAAGCCCATCCCTCTAGCAGATAGCAGATCCCCACCCCACGGGTAGATAACAGGCCCCCACCTCAGACTGTCCTAGATAACATGTGGCAGGTACTATCCCCTGCATGGAGATGTTTTAAATTTCCTCCCCCGTAACCAAAACTGGAGACCACATTCTTAATAGCGAACTTGGAGCATTACGAGCACCAACTGGGCCGTAGCTCAATTGGTACTCGTAACGCTCCCGGTTGGCTGTTAAGCCTGTGGTCTCCTGTTCGAGTTATGGGGAGGTGATTTATATCCTTGTCAGGCATGGGACATACCTACCACATTTTATTTGGGAAAGTCTGAGGTGGGGGCCTGTTATCTGCCCGTGGGGTGGGGGTCTGCTATCTGCCAGAGGGGTGGGCTCAGGCGTGGCTGAGTGCGGTTGGGCTTTAGGCCTGCCGGGTTCATTACATATTAAAATACTTGATATTAATAAAATAAAATATTTTGAGTTTTGGATAGAGATTAAATAATTATTACATAATTACGACATAATTATGAAGTCATTAAACATACTTAATACATCAAATTGTATTTTTACTATTCACAAAAATAAAGTATTTTAGAAAATTATCATAAATTTACCCTAACAGAAATTCGACATGATGATATAAAAAATAATGATTATTTTATCATAATAATTATCTAAATAAGAGATATTTGACCTTTACCTATAAAATCCTTATTTGATAAAAAAATGTCTGGTTGAATATGCATAGTAAAAATTTCTAATACTAAAATTTTTTATGATCATAATAATTTATTAATATTTATATATAAATAAAAGTGTTTATATAATACTATTTTATTAAAATAAGTATCATTCATAATACATTAGTTTATTATAAATATATAAATCTTTTATGAAAATGTAAATTTGGGTCTGTAAAGTTAATTTATCTAATTCCATCTTAATTAAACCTTTATTTTTATTAAGCAACAATATTGATGGAAAACAATTTTATTTGTACAACTTAATGACACTTTAAGTAAGTACATGACATGTAACCCCTTATAAAACCCACGTATGCCCTAAGGGTAATGTGTGCAATGGTGATAGAGTTAGGGGGTGACTCAACTAAATTCGATTGAGTGGTAATTTACACTAACTTGAACTTCTACCAAAGGAAATTTCACTCAAGCTTTACTTGTTGAATCAAGACTTGATATTGGTTAAGGGTAATCCTCAGTGACACTACCTCCCTCCCAAGTCCTGATAAATGGGCTTTATATGTCTTGACACCACTGGCTGAGGACGTCGCTTCTCCTTTATTAATCAATTATCCTTTATAAATTTTTACTTATAAACACTAATTATATCATTAATATTATTATCGAGAGTTTACTTTCCAATGTTCATATAGACCAATAGTCATAATTGAAAAATGATCAAAATTGAATAGTGATCATATAACATTTAAATCCAGATGTTCCAATTTCCATTTATATTCAACTAATTATTAAATAGATGTGGTTTTTTGTGTGTATTATAATATGACACACATTTTAAGGACAAACTTATCATTGAAAAAGTCTGGGTCGTTACATTCTTCCCCGAACCATGAAATCTGATCCCCAAAATTTTCAACACATTATCTCATTTGAGAAAAGATGTGGGTATTTCTATATAATTGTATCCTCTAGCCCCCACATCACTTCTTCATTTTTATTTTTCTTCTACAATACCATGATGATGTGGGTATTATTGTGGTATAGAACCTTATATCAATTGTCTAAAATCTCTACTAGTTTCTCAGCATAAGATAGGTCATGATCCAGTTGCACCACCTCTAAATTCAGTACATGTGAAGGGTTATGTATGTACATCCTTAGAAGAGATACATGGAATACATCATAAACCTAGACCAGATTTTTTGGATGTGTTAACTGATAGGCCACTTCTCCTATGCGATTAAGGATTTCATAGGGGCCAATGTAAATAGGGATAAGATTCCATTTTTTACCATCCTTAGGACTCTATTCCATGGTGATATTCATAGGAAAACTTTATCATCAACATCAAAATACATGTCCCCTTAATGGTTTTAAACATATATATTCTACCAAATTAGAGAAACCACTATGTTTGGTTAGATGGAATGAACGTTTTCTATCATCTCTTACACAAGACTAAGCCCTGTAATATTTCTTTCACCAAATTCATCCCAATATGTAAGAGTTATTCATTGCATCCTATATAGAGCTTCATAGGGTTATATTTGAATAATTGAATGGAAGCTTTTGTTTTATGAGAACTTATCTAATAGGAGATGTTGATCACATCTACATTTAAATTCTATTGAGAATGTTATCATCATTTTCTTGAGTGTCTAAATAGTCCTTTCTGATTTCCCATCACTTTGGGGTGGTATGACATACTAAAATTCAATTTTGTATTAATATTATGTTGAAGCCTTCTCAATAATTTTGACATGAACCTTGGATGATGATCAGAAATGATATAATGTGATATTCTATGTGACCTCACCACTTTCTTTATGTAAATCTTGGGGTTTTGTTAAAGAGAGAAATCTTCCCAAATAGCAATAAAATTGGTAGTATTGGTGAGATGATTCACTATGACCCATATCACATTATTTACTTGTGATGTTTTTAGGGACCAGTGAAAAAGTATATAGTGATATTATACCACTTCCATGTTGGTATGGATAGTGGTTTTAATACCCCTTTAGAAGGTTGTTGCTCTAACTTCACTTATTGACACACCAAGAACCTTTTAGTGTAGTTGAAAATCCCCCTTTTCATATCATCCCACAAATAATTAACATTAAGTTCCCTATATATTTTAGTGATTTCTAGATGTATAGAGACTTTAGAGCTATGTGATTTATCCATCAGTTATTTCTTTATCTGTAGAATAGATGGAACACATAGTATTTTTCCCAATTTTAGTACACCTTTTTGATCAATATTGAACTAAAAAATTCCCATTCTTCATAGCCTCTATCTTCTTTTGTAACAAGGGATCTTCTCTTTGATATTTCTTGATCTTCTATAGTAATGGTAGTTGAGAAATAATTTGGGATAGGTTTGATGATGTCAATTTCCTTATTATTTTCATGTCTAATTTTCCTAGTTTTTTCATCCAAGGATATCCTTGAATCCTCATCATTGCCAGAATAATAGGTTATTTCATACATAACGCATCAACAACTTTTTTTTCTCTTTCAGGGTGATAATGAATTGAATAGTAATAGTCTTTAATAATTTTCAACCAAATTCTTAACCTCAAATTCAATTTTTTTGAATATATAATTTAAACTTTGGTGGTCTGTCTATATATAAAATTTCTCACCATAAACATAGTGCCTCAATATATTTAGAGTAAAAACAACTCCAACTAGCTCTAAGTAATATGGAGGATAATTATTCCTATGAGGCTTTAACTGTCTAGAATAATAATCAATCACCTTATCATTTTTCGTGAATACACAACCAAGATATTTTAGAGATTAATCACAAAAAAAAACAAATCCATATCTGATAGAGGGTATAGTTAACATGGGTTAAGTAAACAATCTTTCATTCATCTTTTGAGAACTTTCTTCACACTCTTTTGTCTAGATGAACTTATCCCCTTTTCGATTTAACATATTTATTGTATTATAAAGTCATGATTTTTTTTCACAAAACTATTATGATATCCTGCTAAAACAAGGAAACTAATAATCCCATTTTCTATTTTAGGATGAGTAAACTCCTCCAAAATCTTTATCTTGGCATGGTCAACTAAGATTCCTTCACTGGTTAAAATTTTACCCAATAAAGAAAGTTGTTGTAATAAAAATTCAAATTTGTTAAACTTTTGAAATTGTAATGTCCTGGACCTATCTAGTCCATTACCTTGCTGAAATCTAGTGGTTGAGGTGTTCTGGGAGGTCAAGGTTACCCATTCACAATACTTTTCCAAATTTCTAGTTCTATGAACATTGTTTCCAGAATGGTAGGTCTACAGTGTTTACAGAACAGTAGGTCTATAGTGTTTCCAGAATTATGAGACATCTAAGGGTAGGTCTATAGTTTTTCCAAAAAAGTTGGTCTATATCCTTTCCATAATAGTGAGTCATATGATTGTAGGTCTATAGTGTTTCCATAATGATAGTTCGACAGTGTTTCCAGAATGGTGAGACATCTAAAGGTATGTCTACAATGTTTCTAGAACGGTAGGCCTACAATTTTTCCAGAATAGTGAGGCATCTAATGATACGTATACAATGATTCCAGAATGGTAGGTCTATAGTATTTACAGAAAGGTAAGTCTACAGTTCTTCTAGATGGGTGAGATAACTAACAATGTCATGAACGGTGTTTCCAGAACTGTTTCATTTCCCTTTTTCAAATTTCCTTATTTTTCCAAATTTTCCAGTTTCACCTGTTTAACGTTTTCCTTAACAAAAAATTCATTAAAAGACTTATTTTAAGGGATTACGGCTGATTCAAAACCCATAATTTCTATATTAATTTTTATAATATTTGGTATGCCTTTAATTAATCAAACCGTGTGGTTTAACACGATCCTATTTTAATGGAAAATCTAGCGTATCTTAAATCGCTGTGCCATTAAATCTTCTAAAGGGACGAGATATCTTCCTCCCTTGTTCTTCCTCCTTGTTACCTAGTGCGAGATGCTCAAAAATTTTCTTACTACCTATATGATTCGTTCATAGTGTTTTATCCTTGGATCGTGTCTTCCCTAGAGTTTCTTCCTACTACATGCGCACCCCCTGTTTTGGTGCAACCAAGAAGTATCGACCAATCTTCGATATAAGGTATAATATATCATCGTTCTTCTAGGTTCCTATCCTTATTTTTATCCTTTCCCTATTATGGAATTCTATCTCCATGTACCTAATGGAATTTTCATGGGTTTTGGTTGGTTTGGTGGTGTCTCTGCATCCTCAGGTGGATGCAGTCCTCCCAGAGAGGTGATCATGATATGTTTTATTGGATTGTTCTCATGAAAAGAGTATCAAAAACCTTTTGAGGCAGGGGATTCGTGGTTTATATATTATTTTACAAGCAACTATAGAGTTATTATATTTTAACACACTAGATCATAATGGAATTGAACTAATAAATATTTTAACCAGATAAATAAATTGGTATCGATCATATGTTATTGCCTCTTGTTTTTCTAGATGGTGTGATATCTATGCTTGCCTGGTTTATCATGTCGTTTGTCACGAACTAAATCTCATCGCCATCAAAACCAAAACCTTACCCGACTTGTGGTAAGGCTAGAAGTGAATTCCCAATCCGCATAGGCTGGAAAAAGTACCCGGATATCATAAAATGAGAAATGGGAATGACTTACCCGAGTTTATAAACATACATCAATAAACATATCCAATAAATCAAATCTGGATTTTTCAAACCAAAACCTCTTTTCCAAAAATTCAGAATTGAATTAAATAACTTAAAACAATGTTCAAATACTAATATAAAGGTTCAAACCCAAAAATGACAGCCCAAGGGGAACCGCCCTTAAGCCATCTTAACAACATGACATTATGAAGGACTTCTAAAAACCCGAACCATTGGCACAAAAGCTGTACCCAAACCTACTACAAAAATAACCAAGTCTACTTACACACAAAGGTGTAAGTAGGATGTGATCCAAATCCTAGTAGGATACCACCACTAATAGATTCCATGTGATAAACATTCAAAGACGAAAATCTTGTAATTTTTTTAAACAAGAAATGCGAGTTACAATTTCTAAAAGATGCGATTTTAAATTAAAATACTTTTCAAGTGGACTAATTTATAGAATCAACACTTTTAAATAAAATACCAAATCTACATAAGTTTCCAGCCCAACATACCATATTCTGATGTTAAACATAAATCATCCAATGAGAACAAGTAATAGGAAGAAACCCCTAGGCACTAGCTCACTGTGGGTCCCAGGTACCTCATATCTCAGTGAATGTAACCATCAAAATATCTAATATTGTGCACACGATCCACTTGTAGGGATCATAACGATAACCTAGTGGTTCCCCATAATCATCATCATCATAGTTTAGTTAGTGTTTTCATCATTAATCTTGCTATGTGAAACTGAGGCCAATCCCACAGGATCACTAGAATACTAGTACATGTCCACCCACCTAGATACCAAGGTTTCCCTCTTGTGCTCAAAAAAGTTCAAAAAGAAATGAAATATAATTTGAATATAAAAATACCACTTCCACATCACATATTTCCCAAAAATCCCACATATAAATCACACAAGTCAAATAATCTACTTTTTCATTCAAATGCATTTGGAAAACATACTCACACCAAAATATCCCACAACACATTTCACATATCTTTCACAGTTAAAAAAACCCTTTACAAATTTTATAAAGTATTTCCAAGATGCTCAATATCACATAACAACCCACTCAAATGTTGCATAATACTCTTTTCACCTTTAAAATCAATTTATCATCATACTCACCCAAAATAGCCCAAAACACGTTTCACACCCATATCAAACTTTTATAAATCATCATGAAAAATTATAAAATATTCTAAAAATGATTGAAATTAAATATCACCACCTTATCTTTCAAAAACCCATTCTAAGTACATAAAACCACCCAAAATAGTACATAGACATATTTTTCACAGTTTGTGCAACTCATTAAAGCATTTAAAATTTTCATAAAACACTTTCAAGAATCTTGAAAAGGTTTTGCACTTAAAAATCAATCAAAAAACAATTTTAAACCCAAAAGAACACCAATACCCTAACAAAGCATAAGTTTTATCCCAAACAACAATTAATGCACCACTTTCATATGTTATAAAATAAAACCAAGGATTACTACAAGAATTACACATGGAAAACACCCATTTTGAAACAAAAATGCCACTATAAAATTAACCGCTTAATAAACTCCATCAAAAATGGTTTTATCACAATGAAAACCGTATTAGAAACATTCAAAATAATTAAATCAATCATGAAAACTCATCAAAAAATTATTACACATGGAATCACCTATCGAATGTGTCAAAACTATCAAATCTTTTTGGGAAACATCAACTGCACCACCGCCGCACCTCAAGGAAGTGAAAATCAACCTAAAACCTCAAGATTATGCAAAAAAGAATCATGGTTAAACCCTAGGCACGAAACCCAGATTCTGGACCTTTTAGAACTCAATAAAGGGTGAAATAAACCCTATGTAAAGGGAATAAATCAAAGATATAAACACTTACTTGAAGAAATCTTGAAGTTTCCCCACCAAAAACCCCATCAAAGATGGATTCCATAGGAGATTGAGGGATCTTGGAAGCCTCCCATGGATGATGGGGATGAATTGGAGAATAATTGGGTGGGTTATTTTTATTATGGATGAGTAAAATGGGAATTAAAAAAGAATTTTAATGACCTAGACACCCTGGCATGGTTTGGCGGCATGGTTTAGTAAACCGTTCGACAAAACCGTGCAACATGTTCTGGCCACCCAAAACCGTGAAATTCTCCTCCAGTTTCGGGGGGGGGGGGGGTACAAGGGGGAAACCTAGGGGGAACGATATGCCAAGGATATGGGAGAAAAATTCCCAAAAAAAATCACTCCATTAACCCCAAAATTCATCCAACTCTTGGGTATAAACCACCTCAGTAACTTACCCCAAAAGTGGTGCCACTGGGAGTGTCGCAAAATCAACTCCAAAACACCACAACCTCACACCATCACTTTGAAAAAAGTGGTGGAAACGTACCACAAAATACCCCCAAAGACTGAGGTCATATATCAATAACACAAGAGGAACCAAAATTTTAAACACGAAACACCCAGAAACCAAGCGAAATATAAGAACCAAAAGGGAATTTTAATCAAAGCATTGGAGTGAAAATCCGGGTGTGAAAATTCTTCCCAACAAAAATATTTCTCCCTTTGGAAAGCCATATAATGGACAAAATAAAAAACCAAACCCAACCAATAAACCAAGTTGGAATCCCTTGCTATGTTTCACCCCCAAAGGCCAAAACACCTCCAGTGTTCAATTAAGGAAGGAATACTCTCACAAACCAAAACATACACCAGTTTCCTGAAATGTTCCAGAAAATTCAGACTTTATCCCAAAAGAAAACTACTCAAACACTATCCAAACAAGACTCAAGAAATATTCCCAAATGAACAACTACAATGAACAAGGTTACACTTACCTTTCATTAACCAAACTGTTGGGTTCTCTCCAATCACAATGTTTACCCAAGGAAGATATTGGTAGCTAGATAGCTCCAAATGACACATCCTACCACCAATCCAATACCAAGAAAAAATATTAGTTACGTATATGGGGAGACATAAATGGGAACCCCACTGTAAGAGACAACTTAAATTTTCCCGAGAGAAAATTAGGACACTAACAGGGGGTGGTCCGAATGGAATCCCCAGTACAAGGGGTAGGTTCCCATTAGACCTTTCCCGAAGAACTTACATAAAACTCATAGTGTGTCTCCCCAATATAAGAACCAAACATCATAACCAACCAGTATGGGTGGCACAGAAAGACCCCAAAATTTAAATATTTGGGGTGACAGCATGGTTAGTCCACACGGTTTAGGAAACCGTGTGCTAACCATGGAAATCCTTCTATCTACATGGTTTTTTGAGGCATGATTACTACTAACCATGTACAAACCGTGTGCTCAACCTATCTATCCAAATTCCCAACCATAATCCAAAAACTAAATGGAAACAAAATGGAAAATGAATGAAATTGAGTAATAACATGGGTATGAGGCCCTCCACCACTTTCCACCGAATAGGAACAACAGAAGCAAGATGATGAAACCAGAGGTTTAAACTATTCCTATCTTTCATACTGAGGATGGGAATTTGTACAAGGGTTTGAATGACCTTGTTATTTCCCCTAACTATGCACCATCTTCTCTATGGGACCTATGGATATAGCTCAAAGGATTGAAGCATCTTTGGCCTTACAGTTTGGATTTGGAAACCCCTTAATGGAACTTCATCTTCCAGTGCTACAAACAACTACACTGCAACCTCAGATGGGTTTACCAAGACATAACACATTCCAAAACTCACTTTACAAAAACTCAACATTTCACTAAAACAAGGGCTTAGAAGATGAACACACATCACACCTTGTTTATTTAGGTGAGAAACAATAGAAGTAAATGACACCTATAAACACCTTCCTCTAAAATAGGGGATTTTAAAGTTTTTACAAGGGATACATACTCCCAACAAAACAAAGTCCCTCAGAGGATTGCACGACTATCACCTTTAATGTCAAATGATCACGTGAAATCAAAAGGCATCACTGAACATGACCATTACGACTGATAGAAACAATACATGGAAAGGAGCCTTTTGCTATGTTCCCAAAAAATACAAAATTTCAGAAAGTGGTCATAACAACCTCTCATGACCATATTTCCCACACTAGTGGTTTAACATAAACCCCTAATTTGAAGAGACTATGGAGGACCTAGAGGATCTTCTAAACACCATCCACACTGAAAACCCCAAACTACTTTCACCTTTGATGAATCAGGTAATTTAAGTAACTAAGGTCTCTTTCAAACTTCCATGAGAACTCTCCCACTACAAGAGGATCCACTAAACCAAGAAGGGAAAGGGTGTCGACTCAATCTAAAAATCTCAATAAAAATATTATTTATATTGATCAACTGGAGGATCTTCCAATGGATAAACAATCTGGGCTACAGTTCAGTCAGTCATTAACTCTTAGTGGGGGCGTACCTTATCCAAAGAGAAAACCTAAGGAACCAACCAAGCTAGTCCATTTTTCAAAACATACCATAAACGAGATCTATAAAGATGAAGGGAACAACCATAAAGGCATACTAAAACACTTCCTAAAATATACAACTAACTATCCATTCAACCCAGCTTACCGAAGAAACACACACCCAAAACGCAGTTAAAATAGTGGGGTTCTTGGAATCAAAACATCCCACGAAAACAACATTTACAAAGAAACATAAGACACACCATCGAAAACTAGTAATCAAGACATTATGTTTTCCTTTAATATCATCACTTTGAAAATAAATGGTTCAGTGGTTAGCATATCCACCAATGGTACCCCATGGGCCTCACACATGCATGTTTTTTTGCAACACGGACCACCCTCCTCATATCAATCCCAACAATCATTTGTTCATTCCATTAACCATCCATCATCACATATAACCCCATGCATGTGGTCGTTCATAGAAATACCAAAGGATAAAACAAAAATTCCTTCCACTATTCAAAACCAAAAAAATCAACCAATACTTCATTTTTTCTCAGACTCACTAACAACAAAATCAAAACAAATTTACAATTTACAAAACTTTTCAGAAATAAAAAATCATTCAAATGAAAACTCACTTTCAATTCATTCTCACCAATTTAAAAACATCCCATCCCATTAAAACACCTTTCAATATTTTATATAACTCTATTGGAAACACTTTTTTTTCAAAACCATCTTTAACATAATTTCCTACTTTCAAAAGATGTGTAAACACGCCATTTTCAATTTCAAAAACATTATGAAAATTCAGTTCCACCATTTCCCAAATCTAACCATTCCCTATTTATTAGAAAATCATCTCACAAAAACATTACGCTTCTTAAAACCATGTAATTTTTTTCTTTAAAATTGAACTTCCAAGATTTCAAAACTAAAGGACACAAGACAATGCGAGAGGAAACCAGTTTTGGTTGGTGACTTGGATATATGGTTGGAAGACATACACGAATAAATTCACCATAATAGAGAATGTTTTAGGGAAATATACCTGACTCCACAAGGATTTCCAGGCCCTTCGAGCTCACTGATACCATTAACCCAACTCTCTTTTCATTTCCCCTAATCGTCATCAAACCAAGAAAACCAAAGGACTCAGATGAAACCCGAATTCCTCTCAAAACTCGAACAACATCGGGAGGTGCGTAGGATAGGCACACTACCCATAATTGGAATGTCAAGTCCTGACAATCCTAGCTCCAAACTCTCTCGACTCTTCCCCATATAACATAACTCAAAGAGAGAAAACCTCCTTTGATACCATTTAGTCACGAAATGAATCTGGTCACCATCAAAATTGGAACCTAACCCAGACTATGGAAAGACCCGAAGGGAATTCCCGATCCCCATGGGCTGGAACAAGTGCCCAAGTATCATAAAATAGAAAATGGGAATGATTTACCTGAGTTTACAAACATAAAACAAGAAACAAATCCATTAAACCAAATCTGGATTTTTCAAACCAAACCATCATTAAAAAAAATCCAGAACAGAATTACATAATTTAACATAATGTTCAAAGACCAATAAAAAGGTAAAAATCCAAAAATGACATCCCACATACCTCCTCATGGCAAGGGGAACCAGCCTCAAGCAATCTCTACTACACGACATCATGACGGACCGCTAAAAATCCAAACAATTGGAACAAAAGATGTACCTAAAACTGCAACAAAAATAACCATGTCTACTTACACCCAAAGGTGTAAGTATAGTGTGAGAAAAATTCTAGTATGATACTACCACTAAGATATTTCATGTAATAAATATTCAAAGACGAAAAGCTTTCAAGTTTTGTAAACAAGAAATGCTAGTTTCAATTTCTAAAATATGCAACTATAAATGAAAACATTTTTCAAGTGGGATACGTTAAAGAATAAACACTTTTAAATAAAATACCAAAGATACTGAATTTTTCAGCACAACATACCGTATGCTGATGGTAAACATAAGTCATCCAATAAGAACAAGCAACGGGAAATAACCCCTAGGCACTATCTCACTTTGCATCCCAGGTACCTTGTATATCGGTGAAAGTAACCATCACAATATTCATTATTGTGCACACAAGACTCTAGTAGAAATCATACCCATAAACTATTTTCTCCCATCATCATAATCATAATTTAGTTATTGTTTTCATCGTTAATCATGCTACGTAAAACCGAGGCCAACCCCCACGAGATCACTAGCACATTAGTACATGTCCACCCACATAGATACCCAGGCATCTCTCTTGTGCTCTAAAAAGGTCAACAATCCATGAAATATAATTTTCACATGAAAATACCACTTCCACATCACACATTCACCAATCAACCCACATGTATATCACAAAAGTCGCGTAATCCACTTTTTCATTCAAATACAATTTGAAATCATACTCACACAAAAATAGCCCACAACACATTTCACATATCTTTCATAATTCCAAAAATACTTTAAAAATTTTATAAAATATTTACAAGTTTTTAAATATCAGATAAAATCACACTAAAATGTTACATAATACTCTTTTCACCTTCAAATTCATTTTATCATCATACTCACCCGAAACAGCCCAAAACTTGTTTCACACCCGTATCAAAATTTTATAAATCCTCTCGAAAAATTATAAAACATTCTCAAAATGTTTGAAATTAAAAACCACCAATTTATCTTTAGAAAACCCATTAGAATAAAATAAAACCACCCAAAATAGTACATATACATCCTTTTCACACTTTTTGTAACTAATTAAACCATTTAAAAGTTTCATAGAACACTTTCAAGAAGAATGACAAGGTTTTGCACCTAAAACCCATTCAAAAACCATATTTTAAACCCAAATCACACCAATACCCCCCCAAAGTAGAATTGGAAGCCTAAATAACATTTAATACACAACTTTATGATGTTATAAAATAAACCCAAGGATTACTATAAGAGTTACACATGGAAAAAACCCAATTTGAAACAAAAATGCCACTATAAAATTAACAGATTTACAAACCCCATAAAAATGTTTTTCACACAATGAAAAAAATATGAGGAACATTAAAAATAATTTAATGAAGCATTCTAACTCATTAAAAAATGATTACACAGGGAATCACCTACTGAAAGTGTCGAAACCCTCAAATCTTGGTGCAGAACATCAATCGAACCACCGCTACACCTCATGGAAGTGAAAAGAAACCTAAAAACTCAAGATTACACAAAAAAACACATGGTTAAACCCTAGGCAGGAAACCAAGATACTCGACACTTTATTACTCAAGAAAGGGTGATAAAACCCTAAGGAAAGGGAAGAAATCAAAGAGAGAAACACTTAATTGAAGAAATATTGAAGTTCCACCCCCAAAAACCCCATTAATGATGGGTTCTATATGAGATTGAGTAAGCTTGAAGGCCTCCCATGGCTACGGGGGTCGAATGGGGGAAGAATGGGGTGGTTTAGGTTTATTCAATAAGGGTAAAATGGGAATTAGAAAAGAATTTTAATGACCTAGACACCCTTGCACAGTTTGGCGGTATGGTTTAGTAAACTGTGCGACCAAACCGTACAACCTGTTCTGGCCACCCAAAACCATGCCACTATCCTCTAATATTAGGGAGGTCCAAGGGGTAAACCTAGGGGGAAATATAAGACAAGGATTTGGGTGGAAACATCCCAAAACAAAACTCTATTCACCCCAAAACTCATCAAACTCTTGGGTACAAACCACCTCAACAACTTACCCAAAAAGTGGTGACACTAAGAGTGTCAGAAAACCAACTCCAAAACACCAAAACCTTAAAACATCCCATTAACAAAAGTGGAGGCCAAATACCACACAATACCCTCAAAAATAAGGTCATAGATTAGTAACACAATAAGCCTCAGAATTTTAAACCCGAAACACTAGTAAACCAAGAGAAATATAAGAACTAAAAGAGGATTTTAATCAAAGCATGGAATTGAAAATCTGGGTGTGACATCATTATTGATGGAAATTGGTACATAACATAAACTGGGATTAATTATAATTATTTGATAAGATAAATAGTCAAGTAAATGAATCTGGTTGTTGTTGCAGTAATCATGTTTAATTGAATTAATTGATAAACCCGAGGAATGTTCATGCTTGTTGATATTTAGTTAAAGGCACGTCAATTAACTATTTAGTTAGTTTGTGATAGCTTACTATTTAGGTTTCCCATAGTTGGATCCTAAATTTTATAAATTGGTTAATTCTAGATGGATTAAAGAACTAGATGGTTGATAAAAAGATAATGCCTAGTAGGGTTCTGAGTTACTCTCTTTCTTGTAAGTATGAGTGCCTTGTGGTTTGGAGAAATGAGAACTCATTATGTTTGAAGGCTGGATTCCTTGTCTAAGGGCCAAGATCCTAGTTGATATAATGTTTGTTTCCTTATTCTTGTGTAGTGATGTTATCCTGGATGGTTGTTGTGATATGTGGGGGCAGGGAGACCCATTAGTTGTGGTAGTATATAATGCATAGAGTGGTGAGATGCATTAGTTTATTCATGTGGGTGTCAGAGAGAAAACCAAAGGTGATTAACCGAGTCGGTATTAATGTTGGATGTTTGTTGAATATTAAAATCTTCTTTAATTTCACCACTAATCAAGACAACTGGTTTTGTTACCCTCCTTCCAAAAAGGGGAGAAGACATGTGGTGTATGCCCCATTCTTTTCATGTTTAGATTTTCGAGGGAGGATGGGCCCATTCTCCTACTATAGGTGGTAAAGACTTGACGGGTAGTTCATCTACTCACCACGTTGATCCCCCTTGTGTTTGTAAGCATATAATGTTTTTTTAGAATGCTTGGGAATATGGGAAAGTAATAATTCTGTTAAAAAATGATTGGATAAATGATGTTAACTCATGGGGTTGGAGCTTCCTAGGACACAATGCTGAGGTTTGAATTTAACGGAATTTTGGATATTGTTTGGAATACTAATAAAATTAAATGTGGAATTGATAATTGTTAATTAATGTTTATAGAACTAATGTAAAGTGCAATTTATAAAAAGGTAAAGAATCAATATAATAAATCTCTTTAAATGATTGGGTGCTTATAGGATACCTTTTCTTAGAAGTGGCAGCTGGGAGTCTGAGAAATGATTGATGCACTTGAGTTTATACTAGGTTATTCCCATAGTGTAGTTTTGATTTACACTATATTCTTTACTTTTTGTGTTTCTATACACTACTCCACCGCTTTATTTAAGGAAATTGACACCTCAAGGATTCTAATCCCTAGGGGGTGTTTTACCTAACATTCTAGCGGGAGGATGGATGGATGACTACCCCCTTTGTCCCTGCTCTCTTCTGTTGGTAGTTACTTTTGCTGGTAGGAAAAACTACTAGTTTTCCCCATATATGTGTGCATAGGGATGTGATGTCTTGTGGTTATTCAAGCACAAATATTCTGGATATATTTTTCCATGGGATACTATTGGGGTAACATGTATAGCTTGTGGTGGATTGAGGATCCTTACTCAATGTATGGGTTGTAATGGGTTGAGTTATAATGGCTGATGTATGATATATGTTATGTGAGATGTGGTAGCTCCTATAAAATACTTGGTTGCTTTGGTTACATGGACGTAGTGGTTCTGTTTCAAGAGTTACATGTTCTGGTACATCGTCTAGGTGTCTGTAGGCAAGCCTTTTTGGAGAGAGATTCATAGGATGTGCGCTGTTGGGGAAAAGTGGAAAACCAGTGGGGAAGTAGTAGTAGGGTACCCTTGATATTCCTTATTATATTATATAATCTTGTATGCAATACTTGGTGAGTATATCCATGGTGAGGCTGGGAACTTAGTATACATTTTTAGGTGATGAGTTGCTTTCACTTGTTGTTTACTATGCTTTAGCATGCTTTTTTACTATTGAATGAGAGGCTCTAGGAATGATCCTAATGAGTATACTGTTATACTCACCCTACGTATATATAAAATGTTTTTCTAGTCACTTAGACCAGGTTGGAGATCAGGCTGGTTACTACTAGCTTGGGGTTGTAGGACCTATTCAGGCTCTATGGTTGCTACTGTTTTTACTTTCCTTTGGTACCTGTAGTTTTCCCTTCTAGTTGTAGTAGTTTTACTAACATTATATATGTGTACTTGGGATTTATTTTATATTTTAGATAGAGTTTGATTATGTTTGTGCCTATCGTATCTCACTCTTTTTCATGTGTTCTCTTAGAGGGTAATAACTCCCATTTGTGTTGTTACTTTACACTTGGTGCTAGTCACCAACCTGGGGCCTACTAGAGGTGGGACTCAGGGGTCACTATCCCCCTTCTCACATTTTCAACCTAGGAGGGGTACTCTTTATGGGGATGGGGTTGTGAAAAAGTGGTACCATAGGTCAGGTTGAAGGACAGGATGGAGTTGGTGTTAATCATAGGTGAGGTTGCATGGTTTCATAGGGAAACAATGTCATTTAAGTTTAGAGAGTGATGTAAACACTAGAGACCAGATGATACATAGGGGTTTAGACACCCCTGTGATCCGATGCATGGACCTTTATGTTTACAGTGGCTACTAAATGAGGTGATACTGGTTGTAGGGTAGAGACCTAGGAAAGGATCATTCATCATTCTTATTTTTTCCTATGTTTGAATGGGTAGACCTTAGGATAAGTTAACCTATAACGAATAAAAGAAAAAAAATCAATTAATTAATGTTTATTATTCCATATTCTAGGGTTAGGGGATCTGATTGTTTTTAATTTTTCAGGTATGGATCCAGGTCAACATCCTTGTCAGGATCATGCAAAAGATGTCCAAGAGACTGTGCTAGTAAATTTCCACAGGGTAGAGGTTGATGATGATGACAGTTGGAGGAGGAAACTCTAAGATTTTCAACACTAGAGTCTACAGAAGTAAGAGGGATCCATTTCAGATGTAGTCATAGAATACTGGTTAGAGGAGGTTGAGATAGCCTTTAGCTTGATCTGTGCTCTAAAGGAGAACTGAGGGTATTTGGTTTTGATGAAGCTATGTGGGGCAGTGAGGTAGTGGTGGTTCTTGTTCCTTGGGGATCATGAGGAGTCAGCGATCTTGTGGGAGAAGTTTTGAGACAAGTTTCGAGTCAAGTTTCTTTCTTCGACTATGAATGCATTAGTCTCTAGGAGATGATTACCCTTAGAAAGGGGACCTCTAGTGTGCGATAGTTTGGAATCCATTTCAGGAACCTTTTATTATATGCTTCAGACTTGTTTCCAAATAAGGAGGCTAGGAAGAGGCATTTTTAAGAGGCTTTTCATCCAGATATCCATTTCTAGGTCACCACATTTATGATAAAGACATATCTTGAGGTGATTTTGATGGTAGAGTTCATTGAGAAGATGTTATCTAGAATTGGATCTTTATGAGAGGGGAGTCATCAGGATTGCTCAAAAAGCAGATCTGTGGTCCAGGTTTCCCAATTTTTAGGGTAGAAAAGTTTTCGTTATTCTAGGGGTAGGTCCCAGACCTCAGTATTTTGTTTATCTAGGGGTGGAGGCTCTTAGGGATATTAAAAGGGATTATGCACTTGTTTTTCTCATGGAGGCTGAGGCCATCAGCAGCAAGAGTGCCTACCCTTTCAGAGCGGTTATCGTGCACCATGTGTTCCGCTCCAGGTTCCTCCGTTGAGGCAGTTCCAGCTGAGGAAGTAGCAGCATGTTGCACAAACATTGGATTAGTTGAGAGAAGATGGGGTAAGCATAGGACAAACCCATGATGCTACTTGTTCTTATAAAGAAGAGTGAAACCATGGTGGTGGTCGTCATCAGTGTTAGAGAGGCTATGGAGGAAGTCATGGTCATATTCATGCTTTAGCGTTGCCAGTTCCAGGTAAGCTAGACATCATTCATGGTACCCTTTTCTTTTTTTTCTACTTCGGTGTGTTCTTTGTTAGATTCAGGAGTGACTCACTCCTTCATATCACATACCCTTTTCCATGATTTGTGACTTGAGGTAGAGAGGCTTTCAGTGCCCTTCGCATTGACTATGCCAGTTGGAGTTTGAGCTGACTTGTTTGAAGAATGTAGATACTGTGAGCTAGTGCTGGGGAAGCACAACTCTTGAGGATATTTCTTATTCTTACATATATAACCATATGATTTCATCCTCATAAAGGATTTATTTCATTTGGTTCAGGCTATCTTGGATTAATTTAGAATGCAGGTGGTGTTCTTCAATGCTGATAGAGAGAAGATGGTGTTTATTGGCGAGCAAGACCCTCAGATGGGTCAGATGCATGTTCTGTACTTTTCATCCTTGATGGCTGAGTTGATGCTAAGTTTTTTAGAGGTTCAGTAGTTGTAATTTACCAAGTTCATATAAGAGTACCCTGACGTCTTTCCAGAAGAGGTTGTACCATTACCCCCTCGACGAGAAATCAAGTTTGGGATCAAGCTATAACCAGGAGCGTCTTATATCTCTATGTCTCTGTATAGGTTATCCCTTTCTAAGTTATGGTATCTACGTGTACAAATATATAGTATATTAAAGTGTGGTTTTTTTCGGCTGAGTGTGTCACCATGGGGTGAACCGGTTTCGTTCATGAATAAGGATGACAACATTTTTCGGTTGTGTATCGATTATTGTCACATAAAAAAAGTGACAATGAAGAATCACTATCCTCTTCTACGGATTGATGATTTATTTGATATAATGAAGGATGTAAGTTGGTTCTTAAAGATTGACTTGTGGTAAGGATATTATTATATGTGTGTGAGTGATAAAGATATCCCAAAGACTTTTCTTTATTGTCGTCATGGGAATTAATAGTTTGTTGTAATACTATTCAGTGTGACTAATTCTCCAGCTGTGTTCATGGGATTGATATACGTTGTGTTACCTAGGTTCCTAGATATGTTCTTAGTGGTTTTAATGGATGAAATTATTGTGTAATCCATGTCTGAGGAGGAGCATGTAGAGCATCTGCATGCCATTTTGGGAGTTCCTCGTCTACTGAAGTTGTTTGGGAAGTTGTCTAAGTGTATGTTTTGGGATCGAGAAGTTCGTTTCATGGGGCATTTGGTGTCTTAGCAAGGAGTATAAGTGGATACATCAAAGGGATATGTGGTTGTGTCTTGGGAAACCCCTAATATAGTGGTAGATGTATGTAGTTTACCTGGTCTTGTAGGCTACTATAGGAAGTTCACAGACGATTTATCTCAGGTTGCAACTCCTTTAACAACATTGACTAGGAAGGATCAGACGTTCGTGTGGACTAATCAGTGTCAGTTAGCTTTTGAGTATCCAAAGGGGAGGTTGGTAAGTGCTCTAGTTCATTGTCTTCCCACAATGGGGGTTTAGTTTGATGTTTTCTGCGATGCTTTGAATCTTTGGTTAGGCAGTGTTTTGATGCCTCAATTATCGGTTGTTTCTTATGGGTCTTGGTACTTGTACCCCCATGAACGTAACCATTCCAACCATGATCTTGAGTTGGAGGCCATGGTGTTTGCTCTGAATTTTTTGTGACATTACCTCATTGGCTAGTTCTTTGTGATTTTCGTTGATCATAAGATCATGAGGTATGTTTTCCCCCTGTGTGACTTAATCATGAAATAGCATCAGTGGATGGAGTTATTACTAGAATACAACTTTGAAATCTCATATACACATGTAAAATAGAATTTTTTAGATGATTATCTGATTAGGAAATCACATAGTGATGCAGAGCATGAATCTGGAGATTTCTGGAGAGTGATGGAAAAAATATCAGTATTACATCTCGATATGGGATAATTTGGGGTCATTGGTTGTCTTTTTAAAATGATGGTGTAGTCATCTATGGTGAAGCAAGTGGAAGAGTCCTTGTTGGGGGATCTAGAGGGGAGGTCTAAAGAGACTGAGTTGTTTTTGGTGAGGCCCTGATGGTTGGTATGATGATGAACAACCCCAAGTGTTGTATCAAGGAAGGATTTTCAATCCTTTGACGATGCATGAGATGGTTCTAAGAGAGTTCCATAGTTCACCCTTAGCAGTGCATCTCAGTGTGTAAAAGATGTACTGAGCCTTGAGGTGTCATTCTTGGTGTCCTGGGATGAAGTGTGCAATTGTGGGGTTTGTGTCTTGATTTTTGGTCTTCTAGAAGGTGAAGGCTGAGCACCGTGTCCCCGGGGGTTTTCTCCAGCTGTTAGATGTTTCACAATGGTAGTGGGAGGAAATATCGATGGACTTTATTACTGGTTTAACTCTAGCCTAGGGAAGCCACGACACTATATAGGGGGTATTGGATCATTTGATGAAATCATCCTTCTTCATATCAATCAAGAAATCAAGATCAGTAGAGGTTGTATCAAGGTACTGTCTGGAGGATGTGGTGAGACTCCACAGAGTCCTAAGGATGATCATTAATGATCGGGATCCTCATTTTACATATAGGGAATGGAGAGGTATCCAACATGATTTTGGTTCTTAGCTATGACTTAACACTTTTTTTCATCCACAGACAGATGGTCAGACAGAGCGGACCATCTAGACTCTTGAAGACATGTTGCGCTCTTATGTCCTGGATTTTGGAGGATCATGGATGATGCACTTACCCTTGGTGGAGTTTTCTTACAACAATAGTTTTCACTCCACCATCTTTGTAGCACCGTTTGAAGCCTTATATGTCTAAAATTTCCATTATCTATTGTGCTGGACTGGGGTTGGAGAGTTTTCATTTCTTAGACCTTAACTAGTATAGAATACAACAGAGATGGTTCAAGTGATTCGTGAGAGAATGGAGGCAGTGTAGGATCAAAAAAAATCATATGCCGATTAAAAGAGGATACTTTTAGAGTTTCATATTGCTGATCACGTGTTTTCTATAGTGAATCCCCATCATGGGAAGCAATGTTTTGGTCTTGGGAGTACGTTTTATCCTCTGTTTTTTGGGCCATTCAAGGTTTTGGCACATGTTGGAGCCATGGCATATCGAGAAGAACTTCCCCCACAGATGATCCATATACGCGATGTTTTTCATATGTCGCAACTCCATGATTATCTCCATGACGACTATCATGTCTTCTATTGGGGATAGATCAACATTGAAGATGATGGGACCTTCAAGGAGAAGCTTGTAGAGATCTATGACCTTAAGGAGAAGGTGTTGCTCGAGCGTGCTATTCCCTTGGTTCATGTCTTTTGGCGGCACGTTGGTGTGGAAGAGAGTACATGGGAACTTGAGTCCCAGATAAGCACTCAGTACCCTGATCTTTGTGATGTTTAACTCTTTTCTTATAATGATGTTTGTTTTTTGGTTTTATACCTTTTATTGTTTTGAGATGGCTTTCTTTTGTTTCTTTTTTTGGATTTCCCTCTTTCATGAGGTATATCCAATGGAAGATTGTTTAGAAGCTAGTTGTTGTTTTTTTATGGTTTCACATGTTCCTTTTTGAAGCAGTTGAGTTCCTTTGGTGGTGAGAGCCTTGATAGGTATCTCAAAGAGTGGTTGCTTGGAACCCTTTTTCTATTTCCTATCTTAGTTTTTTTTGGATTCTCTAGGGAGAAGATTTATTGAGAGGTATCTGATGTAATAGACTAGACCTATATGGTCCATTCCCTTGCTGAAATCTGTTGATTGAGGTGTTCTGTGAGGTCAAGGTGACTCATCCACAACACATCTCCAAATTTCTAGTTCTATGAATTGTGTTTTAGGAACGGTTGGTCTATAGTGTTTCCAGAATGGTAGGTCTATAGTGTTTTTACAATGGTAGGTCTATAGTGTTTCTAGAAGGGTTTGTCTATAATTTTTTCAGAACGGTGAGACATCTAATGTTAGGACTACAATGTTTTTAGAATACTAGGTCTATAATATTTCCAGAACAGTATGTGTACAGTGTTTCTAGAACAGCGAGACAATTAACAGTGTCATGAATAGTGTTTCCAGAACTGTTTCATTTCCTTTGTCAAATTTCCAGATTTTTCCAGATTTCCCAATTTCACCCATTTAACGTTTTTTTACTAGAAGTGCATTAAAAGACTTGTTTTAATGGATTTAAGGATGATTCAAATACCATAACTTGTATATTAATTTTCCTAAGGTTTGGGATTCCTTAACTTGTTCAAACCGCATGGTTTCATGTGATCCTCTTTTAATGGAAAATCCATTATATCTTAAATCGCTTCTCCATTAAATCTTATAAAGGGAAGAGATATCTTCCTCCTTTTTTCTTCCTCCTGGTTCCTCATTTATATATTCTTTAAACTTTACTTCCTTCTTGTAGGAGTCGTGCGTAGTGTTGTAGCCTTAGATCATGTCTTCCTTTGAGTTTCTTCCTACTGCATGTGCACCCCCTATTCTGGTGATACCAAGAAGTATCGATAAATATTCGATATAAGGTATGATCTAACATAATTATTTGGGGTTCCTATCCTTATGTTTCTCCTTAAAATATAATGGAATTCTATCTTCATGTCTATAATGGACTTTTCTTGGGTGTTGGCTGGTGTGGTGGTGTCTCTGAATCCTCGGGTGGATGTGGTCCTCCAAGAGAGTTGATCGTGATCTATTTTGTTGGACTGTTCTCGTGAAAAGTGTATCAAAAACCTATTGAGGTAGGGGATTAATGGTTTCTCTATTATGTTACATGAAAATTTAGAGTTATCATGTTTTATCCCACTGGATCACAATGGAATTTAACTAATAAATATTTGAACCAGATAAATAATTTAGCATCGATCGTATGTTATTGCCTCTTGTTTTTCAAGATAGTGTGATATCTATGCTTTCCTTGTTTAGAATGTCTTTATTAATAGAAATTAATAAAGAATGTAAACTGGGATTAATTTTAATTATATGTCAAAGATGAAGAGTCAATTAAATGAATCTGGTTGTTGTTGCAGTAAGCACATTTTATTGAATTAACTGATGATCCAGAGGCATGTTGATGCTTTTTTATATTAAATTAAAGGCATGTAAATTAAATTTTTAGTTAATTCGTGATAGATTACTACTTAGGTTTCCACTAGTTATAACCTACAATTAATAAATCTGTAAATTCCAGATAGATTAAATAACCAACATGTTGATAAAAAGATAATTCCTGGTAAGGTTATGATTTACCCTCTTGCTTGTGTAGCCGAGTGACTTGTGATTCAGAGCCATGAGTGATCATTATATTTGAAGACTAGATACCTTGTTTAAGGTCAAAGAGACGAGTTGATATATTGTTTGTTTCCTAATTCTTGTATTGTGATGTGATCCAGTATGGCTGTTGTGATATGTGGGGGTAGGGAGGCCCATTGGTTGTTGCAGTAGTTGATGCCTAGAGTGGTGAGCTGCATCGGTTTATGCATGTGGATGTCGGGGATGACACCAAAGGTGATGAAATAGGATGGATATGAATGTTGGATTCTTGCTAAGTCTTTTTGGTTTTTCATCTTATTTACTTTCCCCAATTCTCAAGGTAGCTAATTTTATTACCCTCCTTACAAAAAGAGGTGAAGACATAGGGAGTACACCATGTTCTTTCCATTGTTAGATTCTAAAAGAAGGATGGGCCTATGCTCCTGTTATAAGTGGTAAGGACTTGATGAGTAGTTCATCTAATTGCTTTGTTGATCACCCTTGTGTTTGTTTTCTTATAATGTTTTTTCTATAATTATTGGGAATATGGGAAAATAATAATGATGTTAATAAATGATTTAATAAATGATTTTAACCCATGGGGTTGGAGATTTCTGGGACGCAAATCTAAGGTTGCAATTTAAAGGAACTGTGGATCTTGTTTATAATGCCAGTAAAATGTAAGTGGAATTGATAATGGTTAGTTAATGTTTAAGGAACTAATTAACGTAACTTTAAATTGATAAAAATGGAATGAAGTAATATTATAAATATCTGTAAATGGTTGTGTGCTTATAGGATACCTTTTCTTAGAAGTGGAATCTAGGATTCTAAGAAATGTTAGCTACAGTTGAGTCCAAGACTAGGTTTTTCCCATAGTGTGGTTGTGAGCTATAGTATATTCTATACATTTTGTGTTTTTATACACTAATACACCCCGTCAGTTATGGAAAATGACACCCTGAGTATTTTGAGCCTTTGGCGAGGGGGGGGGGGGTGTTTTGTCCTACATTCCAGTGGGAGGATGGATGGCTGACTACCACCTTTTCCCCCGCTCTCTTCTCTTGGTAGTTACTTATAATGGTAGGAACAAAGGTTAGTTTTTCCAATATATGTGTTTATAGGAATGTAATGGATTATGGTTATTCACACACATATATCTTTGACATATTTTTTCCAGCGACTACTATAGGTGTAATGTCTATAGGCTATGGTGGCTTGAGGATCGTTACTCAGTGTGTGGGCTGTAATGGCTTGATGTATAATTCCAAATGTATGATACATGTTACGAGAGCTATAGTGGCTCCCAGAAACTACCTGGTTACTTTGGTTACGTGGATTTAGTGGTTGTATTGCATGATATGTATGTTGTGGTAATTCATCTAGGTTTCTACGAGAAAGAATTTTTAGGGAGATATTCTTAGGACGTACGACATTGGGGAAAAGCAGAAAACCAGTGGGGATGTAGTAGTAGGGTACCCTTGATATTCCTTATTACATTATATACTCTTGTATGCGATACTTGGTGAGAGTATCCGTGGTGAGGCTGGGAACATAGTATACCTATTTAGGTGATGAGTTAGTTTCACTTATTATTCATTGTGCTTTAGAATGTTTTCTTTACTTTTGCATGAGAGGATCCAGGGAGGATCCTACCGAGTATAATGTTATACTCACCCAACGTATATATACACTACTTTTAAGTTCACTTGGAGAAGGTTGGAGATCAGGCTGGTTACTACTATCTTGGGGTTTCTGGAGCTGTTTGGGCTTCGTGGTCACTGCTATTTTTTTACTGTCCTTTAGTACCTAAAGTTTTCACTTCCAATTGTAGTAGTTTTTCAGGAAATTACATATGTTCACTTGGGATTTATTTTATATTGAAATTTGATTTGGTTTCTATATTATCTCTCTATTTTTAATTAGTTCTCTTAGAGGATAATGCCTCCCATTTGTGTTGTTACTATACCCTCGGTGCTAGTCACCAACCCGACTCCCACTAGAGGCAAGAATTGGGGGTCACTATCTCCCTTCTCACATTGCCGACCTAGGAGGAGTAAACCTTGTGCGGAGGGGGTCATTCTATAAATAACCTCACCATTATTATAGTTATCAATATGGACCTCATATGATCTTCATTCTTCTCGTGAATTTTGGAATATATCATAATATCATCAATAAAAACCACCAAAAATTTATCAGGGTAGTCCTTAAGTAATTTTTTGTGAAATCCATAAATATACCAGGATCATTAGTCAAAATGAAGGGAATAATAAAAAAATCATAATGCATATATATTTATCATAAGGAAACCTATGGAATATCTTCTTTCATCACCCCTAATTGATGATAACTAGATCAAAGATCAATCTTGGAGAAGAATTGAGCCCCATAAATCTAGTCAAATAAATAATCAATAATTGGGAGAGGGTACCTGTTCTTTATTATGAACCCATTAATTTCTATATAATCAATGCATTTCCACATTGATATATCCTTCTTATTCATAAAGGGAATAGGTTATCCCCATGGAGAAACACTTGGTTGGACAAACCCCTTCTCCAAAATATCTTGAAGCTTTTTATTAAATTCCTTCATCTCCACATTTTCTATTCTATATGGGGTCAATGATATCGGCTTGGATCCAAGTGTTATTTCAATGTAAAACATTACCCATATTTATGGGTGAGGTTTGGGTAAACTTCTGGAAATACATCAATGTATTCCGAAACGACTAAGATACTTTCTATTCTTATACTTTCATTTCCTTCTTCCTCTTCGCTGATCATCTCTATAAAGAAGGATACAAGAGGTTCTTCTAGAAAATATCACATTCAGATATATATCCTTTGAAAATAACTATATTATTTCCATTCAAGGCTACTTATATTTAATTTAGTCTATATTTTATCTTATAAGTATACATCGTTATCCATTCCATCCCTAGTATAATGTAAAATTCCGACATGGGGATGACTACAATATTTTAAATGATATTGTTCTCACCAAAGATAATAATATATTTTATATACACTATTGATACTTGGATAATTCATCATGGATTCTTGCTGATAACTCTACTTATAGTAGTTTTGGGATTGATTCTATATTCTTTTCAATCATAGAGGAAATGAAGGAATGTGTTGAACCCGAATCAAATAAAGCACTTTTTATTTTTGAGTTTATAATGATATTACCCTCCACCACACCATTTAGATATTCTAATTCAGATTTATTTATAGAAAATGGAAAACCTTTCTCCCTTGGCCTATGATGAGGTTGATGGTGATTCTCCTCCATTACCTTTTGATTTGAATTATGATTGGTAAAGTTACCAAGCTATCTACAGATATAGCAATGGACTTCAGGATGGGCCTACACCATCTTCCCTTTTTCATTAATGTTGAGAAGTTGTATTAACCTCACTATGACATTTATGAGCTATATATCCATATATTCTACATTTTTAATATTTTTCACTCATGATAAAGAAGTTTTTTTAATTATTCTTCAAACATTTGTTGCAAGTGGGAAGTTTCACTTGATTTCTTCTTCTTCCATGATCCAAGTTCTTCCCTACATTTATCTCTAAAGATATATTCTTTTCATTCGATGTATGTGACCAATGAGTCTCTTTGAACTCTAGTTTAACCTTCAGAGGACTTAAAACTATCTCCATATAGCTTTCATAGACTTGATTGGCTTGATTCTTCTGTAGATTGATTTTTAGTCAACCAAAAAATCTATCAACATTTTCAATAGGATACATAACAAAGATATAAGTGTAAGAAAAAAGTATAGTAAAGTTCATATCACATCAAAAAAGGGAAATATTTTCATAAAGGGATTCCACTGAACACTTCCCACTCCATATAATAATTCTCCCTTCTTGGATTCATGTTTTTAATTGGTTTTCACCACTGATATACTTATACCTCTAAGCAGTATATAGCCATAGTGACTTTCTCTTGTTCCGAAAAATGGAGTATATAAAATATATTTTCTATATAGATTATCTATTGTTTATTAATCAATGGGTTGATAGATCTATTGAAATATGGTGTCCATTGATGCATAAAGGAATCAATGGAAATTTGTTCACTTTAAGGTGAATCTAGTATCTCTTCTTGATTCAAGTTATTGTTAATAACTCCAATTATTTTATTTATAATTCTCATGAAATTTTCCATTTCAACTTCCATTGAAGGTCTGTCAATGCATGGTCCATTGTGATCATCATTTTCCTAGTTTCTCTTATTTTCCACCATTTTATAAAAGATAAAAAGCTTCGTGATAAATGTATTTCTTTTAATAATCTTATAATTTTAATCAAATTTTACATCTTGAAACATAATAATTAAATATTCTATTCATTAAAACAAAAACAATTTTTATAAGTCGTTCATAATGGTTCATAAAAAAGTTTTTGATTAACCAAACATATCCCTTGGGAGTGTAAAACTGAGAGTGCATCAAGAACCATTATCATGAATTAGTTATTATTTGAGTCTTGATCAAAGTTTTATTTTTTTGTGTTACCCCTAGGTACATATATTCTAGAGCCACATCCACTTGTTTGTATACAAAAAAGGATTTATTTTCTAAAAAACCACTTACTCAATACTTCAACAAAATACCCGGATTTTTTCCTATATTTAGTCTTTTCTCTAGGGTTATTACTAAAGTTTTAAAATATGATTTGAAAATAATAAATAAAACATAATTTGATACCAACTATCGAATACCGCCTTTTTATTACAGATAATTTTCATATACATGGTAAAAAATGAAGGATATTTTAAAGTTTAGTTTCTGGGAAATCGAGAAAAATATTACATGGAAACATAAAAAATTATTCTAATACACTTGAAAGGATTGTTTATAGGCTCATCCTAAGTACATTTACTACATGTAATAATCTTGGGACATACATCAAAGGAAATGGGTGAGCATGACGCCATGTAAGGGAAAACGGTTAACATGTCACCATGAGGAATATCAATAAGAACATGAGAAATATCATTATGGAATGAGAAAGGGAACATGAGACATATAATAATAAATATAACATGAATAATAACATGGAAACATGTCTAAAAAATTTATTTGATACATTCATAATAATATTACTATTTTTTGTCACCAAGGTGTCATAAATGAAAAATTAACAAGGTTTTCACCAAGGTATTGTAAAACACATCATATATCGAGATGAATTTATTTACCTAATGAATTGTAGTGATATCAGGGAGAAACCTTCATATTTTTTAATCAATGTGAGATACATATATCATAATGAATGTTTTTAAAAATATCTTATGAAGAATAAAAAATGAGTTTCATTTCAAAATCATGGCATTTCAAAACTGTTTAAAAATATGATCATTAGGTCATTTCAATCGCACAAAAAGAGAATTTGGGTTTATTTTCTACTAATACCATAATAAAATATATATTATTTACATTTATTTGAATACACTTTGAAAATAAAGAGTCCTGGGTAGTCAAAAGAAGAAAATAAAAGATAATTTCTTGATCAGAAGAGATAAATTTTGAGAATTAAATTCAGCAGTATAACGGGTATGAAACATGGTTTTAGAAACAGGTAAAAGGATAGGGGAAAAGGGTATCCCATTGATAAAAGAATATTTTGAATTAAGGTTATTATAAAAATGGTAATATAAGAGAGTAACAAAAATGTTTAGATGACATATATGGACACATTTTCTTGAATCATTGAGAAAAGAAGGATAATTCCCTTATATTGAATATTTTCTCCTAAAACATGATGATTGAGACCTTGGGGAATTGAGGAAACCTTTAGGGACACCATAGGAGGATAAAATACTAGTAATTCATGTAGAATATGTTTTTAGTGAAAGTAAATGAAAAAAATTGGTGGGTATTTATAGAAAAAGTGGTGGATTTGTATAATAATTTCCAAATATAGGCCTTGGAAATCTAGGTTTTGAAAACCTAAAACCGTGGGATTTAATATGGTTTTGCCCATGGTTTTGGGAATTTGAGATATATGTTATGTTATTTTAACCCAAGATATCTGAGCATAATATTATATTAATTCTTTTGGCATGAAAAAGTGAAGTTTCAACAAAATTATGTTTTTAAAGTTAAAGTTTCCATTTTAGACTTTGGAAGGAAAATTATAGGATTATAAATTGGTTAAAATACATTAAAATAATTTATATTTATAAAATAACATATTTTTAGTATTGGATTGTGGTTAAATAATTATTACATCATTATGAAATAATTTTTATGTCATTAAACTTACTCAACAACTCAAACTGAATCTATACTATTCAAAAAAATAATGTATTTTAGAGAATTATAATAAATTAACACTAACCTAAATTAGACATGATGATTTAAAAAATGAAGTTTATTTTATCATAATAATTATCTAAATATGATTAATTTAACTTTTAACAATAAAAATACTTAATTATTTTAAAAATAGTGGGTTGAATATGAATTGTAAAATCTCTAACACTTAATCATTTTAGAACATAATAAAGTTATTTTCTTTTATATATTTAAATAATTTTTTATCATAATATTTCATTAAAATAATTATTATTCATAATAAAATAATTTATTATAAAGATTTATATCTTTTCTAAGAAGTAAAATTTGTGTATGAAAAGTAAATTTATCAAATTCCATCTCAAATAAACAAATATTTATAATAAGAAAAACTATTGATGGGAAAAAATATTTATAAAATGGAATGACACTTAATTAATTTTTTTGGGAGATATAACCCCTTATAACACCAGCATATAACCTAAGGGTAAGGTGTGTGATAGTGATAGATTCATGGGGTAGCTTAGATAACATCGAATAAGTGGTAATTTCAAATAACATGAAGCCATCCTGTTGGAGATTTTGTTTAAGCTTCAATTGATGAATCACCTCTTGGGCTTGGTCAATGGAGAACCCCAGTGACTCTACCTCCCTCCTAATTTTTGAAAAATGGGATTCGTACGGCATGATTCTGCTGGTTGAGGCCATCGCTTCTCCTTTCTTCATTAATTATTCTTTTCCAATTTTCACTTATAAACACTAATTATAACGTTAAAATTATTACCAAGATTATAGTTTCCAATGGTCATATTGAACAACGGTCATAATTAACCAATATTCATAATTAAACAATTTTTATATATCAATATAATCTAGATAGTTGCATTTCTCTTTATATTTCGTACATTATTAAAGAGATATTGATTTTTTGTCAATAATATAATATAACACACATTTTTACGAAACAAATTTCATTCAAAAAGTTTAAAACATTAAAAAGTTTGTCACCACTCAAGTTCCCCTGCAAGGGTGAGTGAAATGAACTAATAGGGCATCCTTAGCGTTGAGCAATACTATATCCATGCTTGTGAATACATAATAATCAAGCATATTAAATTATCAAAAATAGTTGATCTCATAAATCAGTAACACCAAAGGAGATCTAATTCAAATAGCACAAGGAATATTATATTATCCTTAAGGTCTCATAAATACTATTAATGATTGTAGATCATCCTGGATGTGTGTATATTATCTCCCCGTAAATAAATCTCATTAATAAATGTTATTCTCAAGCTCAAGAAAAGCATTACTCCATAAAAAAATCTTGAGAAGACACACACACACACACACACTTAAACAAGGACCCAATCTTGAACACACACATATAATAGAATTATATACTAAACCTAAACAATGACATGATGGTATTAACCACACCACAATTTTTTTGGAGTAAACCATTCCATATTGAAGGAAACCATGTCATTATTGTGTATATTTCAATCCATGTGTGATATTATAATTTATGTTGATTGTTTTTTCACCCACTGAAATTCAATACAATTGGTTTGTAATATCATATTATGATTTTAAAATGACTTTATTAAAAATTTAAGTATTGAACATTTTTTATTCTTGATATGGATAAATGTTACAAAATGTTTTTATTGTGTTTCTTAATTTAAACATTTGAGATATGACTGGAATGATGAATATAATAATAAGTTTTAAATTTACAAAACATTCACCTTTATAAAGATTATAAAGGAATGTTATTGAAGCTGATAAATTGGTCATGAGATTGAAAAATGGATAACCACTTTTGGGGTGTGAAAATGCCTTATAATATCCATTTCTCCCTTATTTTAAACTCTAACAATATAGAATACCTTGTGTGTCATGAACCACCACATCAGGAATCCCTTTTGGACCTGTATTAAATATGGGAGTGACCCATGAGGCCTGCCTTTAATAGAACTTGGTTTGGAGACTACCACAAAAGTTATAAAACATTCAGGTGGGAGAAATTAACCTTATATATCATGGGACAATAATACGAAATCCACCAATAAACAGAAAATATATATAATAAAACCAATATCCCATGATAATCTAAAATTCATGAAATTTCATAAAATATAAGTCTCAAATATAAAATTTTAAAATAAAACTCATAGGTAGAGACTATAACTAAAAATCCCAGATTTTAACTAGTAATTTCTAGATCAATAATTCAAATATCCCCATAAAACTTAAAATTTTTTATATTTATAATGGTGATCATACATATATACTCAGTAGGGTCCTCCTTATGACCACTCATACACATATGAAAGAATAATTCTAATTATTTAGTGAATAAATAGTAAAACCAACTTGAGCCTACCGAAATATATCAACCAACCCCACCATGGATCACTCACCATGGGTCACATACAATTTTAATAATATAATATAAATCCTATAAGAATAAGGGAATCCTATAACCACTTCCCCATTGATTTTTTACTGTCATTCCCCATCATCAAATGTCCTGGTGTTTCAATACCTTCAAAACCATGACACAACAAACAATACCATCTCATTATATATAATGTTGGTTATGCCATATCCTTACCTATCCCAACCCGCATTGGGTCCAACACACTTATCAACTCTATTACATCTATGCCACAACCATAACCACATATCATAGGTCCACGTCTCCACTGCACATCAATATCTTATTACATATCTATGTCAATAGGGTATCATGAACATGAAGGACATCAACCTCATTCCATCCTCATACCATAAACTATTCACACTAAGTATCATCACCATATTCATATAACCACTTTACTACACCACAACTATAAGATTGATTGGGGAAGAAAGAGAATCCAACCATCCATTCCCTCACAAACTTGAATGTTTGGGGAAGAAACAAAGAACCCAAAAACATTTGTAAATCGATAAGTATATCTGACTAAAATGGGGTGGGTATATAATCATAATAAAATAAAAGTATAAAAATCCACCAACAATACTATCATATAAATTACGTATCAAAATAATACCGTCACAATCCACAAGCACTACCACACCTCCATCACTTTTGATTAGAAATATCTGTTTCTTTTACCTTACCGACCAGTCCACTTACCCATAAAAATAGTCACCAAAACTATCCAAAAATATCATTTAATGAGATAATTAAACTAGTTATACATTTTCCATTTACCAACCATTTTATATTTATTACATTTTTAATTCAATATTTAACTTAAAACCATTCGCATCCATTACCCACGTTTACACCAACCATTACCCATTCATTTATTTTATAAATACCACCCACTTTCCATGGTTTAATAACTTTCAACCCACAAAAATTTACTAGTTTTTTATCAATATCATATTACAATACAACTTAGTAACTACAAAACAATCAACATCACACAACCATCCATCTTATCAACCTCCACACACCCCATTCCATCACCTGAAACAACATTAACACAACACATCCATTTCCCACAGAACTACCCGTTCATATTTTTACACATCACAACCCCTTACTCTTGTCAAAATCATGGAAAACTATCCACAACCCTACTACACAACACATCCTATGATAAACTAGCCACAACAAATGCCCAACCAAGGCCACTCAATCACAACACAACAACAAGCATCTAACAACCAATCAAAACCCAAAAAATCTCATCAATAAGAACTTATAACACCCCTCTGTTTTCATAAGTAACATCTATTAGATATCATAATTCCAACAATGAGTACCATATTTAATTAATTAAATATTTTATAAAGGGTCGATTCCAATATAAAATCACAATTACATAAAACCTGTGTCTTAGTGGTAAAATATTTTTAGTAGAAACATTAATAGTCGACTATCATATAATCAATATCATAGTAAACACACAATGACAAGTGAATCATGCCTTATAATCAATTTACATTAATTCATTTCATTACTTTTATTAATGCAATTTATTTTATCCACAAAATGAAAGAAAAAGAATGAAACCTCCACAATTCATAGATAGAGAGATAGAGTTCTCTAATTCCTTATCTGGATATGAAGTTTCAATGGATAAATGCTCAAGAATAGAAGAATTAAGGATCAACCACTTCGGAACATGAAAGGAATCACCCTATAACAAAACCAAAATAAACCATCATCAACCATGATCGAACACTAAAACAAAAATCATAAAATCACACTTCCATAACTTTTTTGAAGGAAGATAATGTTAAAGTTAGTTCCCTAGAACAAACTAATTTATATATAAAATCACCAAAATATTCATGGTGTTGAATAATAATTAACATATTATGATATGATGATCATTATTATATATAGAAATGAACATGATATTGTCATTGGAGTAATTTCCACATTGAAAGGCCATAATAGTTACCCATTATGATGTAAACATTAAAGTGATATGATAATATTAATAAATACATATTCTATAGATGGATGATATCATATAATGATAAATAGATGATATGAGATATAAATGGTATGGGGATCATAATAAATTAATAGTTTCTCTCATGATGTTTACCCTTAATAATATTAATAAAGATGATTTTGATAACTTGATATGCTAGTAGGAAATCTACATATATTCATGTCATTGGATTTTTCCATCCATGTATGTGTGTAATAGTATTTATAATTTAATATTATTGTAAATTAACATAATAAGTTGTGTACATTGATGTATTGATGAAAACTGTGATGATATATACTCATAGAAATGTATGATAGGTTGGGTGTATCAAAATTGATATCACATTAATACAGAACAATAGAAATGACTTTTTCATTCAGTTATTCAGAAGAATTAGATATATCAATCTATTTTATGGGAATGAAACTACCTGATTAAGTTCATTTCCATGGAATTATATTAGAAAATTCATTTTTGGAAGTTTACATAATGTGACATTGAGTGCATAGGTTAATGACATTGGTATGAAACCTATTGATTAGAGATATCACGACAAAAAGATTATATTAAATAGTGTGCCTTTTAATGTGGGTATTATCATTTTAACATTTAAATTCTTTCTCAATGGGTACCTTGTCATGTTGTTGGACACTAATCTTGTACATTAGGCAGTATTGAAAAATTTCATTGAGAAAGAGTCCTAAAGGGTAACACACTAAGTGTATTCAAAACCTTTATAAAATTCAATATGAATTTAACATGTTGAATAATTTTTATTCATATACATAGTTTAATAATTACCCCTGATTGGTTTAATTAATATACTCCATCACTAGTTATTTGAGAGAATATTATGTGAGTTGAATATTAAATAAATATTTATTCATATGGTAATTATTTATTTTATTTCATTAATATATAAATATTTATTTATTAGTGTTTTATTCATAAGGTAATAAATATTTATTTATTTGGTTACATGAATATATAATTAATATTAATTCATTATTTTAGTGTATAAAATATTTATTTATTTATCAATAATTAATGTAGTGGAGTTTATTTATTTTAATAAGTAGATATTATTCAGAGTCTGATAAAAAGTGAGATCGACAAGAAGACCGAGTTTAAGGGTCTAGTGAGAAATTAAATATTAAATATTTTCTAAACAGATATCAATTCATTTATTCAATAAAATAGTATTTATTTGTCTCCGAGTTTAGCACTTTTCATGTAAATAATAATAATAATAATAATAATAATAATAATAATAATAATAATAATAATCATATTTAGACATGAGGTTTTCTATGGATTAAGGGAATAATAAAGAAAATTGTGAAATGATTTATTCTCTAAAACTTTGTCAAGAAACACCTAATTATTTCATTCTCTACCCTAGCCAAACCTAGTCATCTTTTTTGATAACACTTTCAAGAGATAATCCCCTCAATACATTGAGATCTATTTCACTTGAATGCTCTTAAGAATGGAGAGTGATTGTACTCCTCCACCATAGCGATTAATCATATCCTTAAAGGATTATTTTTTGACCAATGATGGTTGAAACAAGCCTTAGGATCATCTACACTAGAACCAGGATAACTCCACAGTGATGATTTAAGGTTCATGGAACTTTTGTGGATCACCGAAAGAGGGAATTGACCATTAATTTTTATAATGCAACTGTATTACCATTGGTTTCTGGTAATTAACCCTTTTTTATTTATTTTGAATATATGAAGTTATTGGGTTATGTTTCAGACGGTTTTGAAAAGTTTTAGAATGTTTTGGGATATTTTTTTGAGGTGAAAGATTTGTAGAAACCATATAAAACCACTTGGAAATTGTGTAAGGGAAAATTGGGTTCACTAGGAAAGAAAATGATTGGATCCCTATTTTGTCAAACAATGCGCCCACCCTGGAGAAAACATGAAATGTGTAAAAGAGGGTCTTATCATAGTTGTTTCTTGGTTTTCTAACTGTGTGAGCCAATCATGTGAGGGGTGTTTGGATGTAGTGACTGGTGCACGATTTTTCAAACCCTGCATAAACAATGCAACATTAAAAATTAGATCCAGATTTAATGGGTCAAATTAGAACCAACTCCTTAATACCCAATTTCCCACCTTTTGGCACATAACACGATTTTCTCACCCTTCCAAGCTTGGAGAGACCCTTCCTCTTGATCTAGGAGTGATCTGTGGGTTAATCTAAGTGTGTTGGAGGACTGGATTCCTTGTTAAGTGCTTGTTCTTGGTGGTCTTCTTTAGTTTTCTTCTTTTTGTCACTCTTGTATTCTTGAATATAATCCATTGGGGAACATATACAAGTTATGTGATTTCAATCATGATTATATATGGTTGTGTTGATGGTAGGGAACAATTTCTAAGGTGGGTTTTGGAAGATCAAAGACTAGGTGTTGAAGAATTTGTGTTGTTCTTTATTTTCACCTAAGTTACGATGTAGGTGGATTTACTCTGGACTCATCTTATTAGAAATTGAAGAATTTATTTTAAATTAATAGATTTACTTTTTTTAAATTGTGAAATTTATGTGAAATGTTTGTTAAAAACCCTCTTTTGTGATGGTTTGTGGAATTATAGAAATTGGTTGTTTTGTGGAAAGTAAAAATGTTTCCTGATTATAAAATAGTTGTTTGGTGTTCATTAATGAAAAATTGGTTCTAGAATGTTTTCAATAAAATGATTTTTATTAAAATTATTTGGCACATTTTTTGTCTTGGTTTTTGGATTAAATGGTTGGAATATGTTCATGTTCATTTGGGATAAAAAATAGTATGAAGTTTTTGTCTTCAAAAGTGGGAATGATAAGGGTATGATCTTTTCCCCATAAATACGGTTCACTAAGTGATGGATTTTTGAAATTATGACTCACCACTTGTGAGTATAAGTAGGTCCACAATTTCATTCATGTGTGGATGTATCGAATGGAATGGTTTGTGATAAATGGATTAGGGAAACAGTTTAGAATAATTGATTGGTTTGTTTCCATGGAAATTCTTTTGGTTTGGAAAAAGGATTTTATGATTTTATATAAAATACATTAAATAGGTTTTAAACTATTTTATATAAATATTATGACATTTTCTATCCTGGTGACGTGAGTTTTGAAGTCATTGGGGGGAAATCATTTTAATTGTTATACATACCCCCATCTTGGCTACTTTGTTTAATTTGAAGATATTTTATATCAAGACACAAGTAAAATAATGGTATACCAATTCTTTAGTTATGCATTATGATACCATGGGAATAACTTATGGAGTTGACATTGGATAGTTTTGGGAGTTGCTGAGTTATTTGATTCCGCATCTTTAAGTTTTATTGGTTTTAGTTTCTGCTTTGCACTCTGATATGGTTTATGGTTGAAGTTTGGTTTGGTTGTTAGTGGCTTATACATTGGATTTTATTAAATTACTTTGATGAATCATATAATGGTTGTTTGATTATGTGATTCTTTGTTTTATTGTTTTATTTTCAAAATAAAAATCATCCCCAACTATTTATAAAGCCCTTGTAATTTATTTCAAAACATTGGTGTGTTGAGGATGTCACCTAAATCCTAGTAACACCTATTCCTCTTCCCAAGATAATTGATCAGAGATGAGATGATCCAAATGGTATCAGTCTTGGATGGTCTATCTTTCATTTTAGGAAAAAGGGTATTGGTTTTTCGATCTTGGAGTTGGAAAATAATTATGGTTTAGTCATTGAGTTAGATTGATTGAAAGGAGTAGTATTGTCGGAACTTGAAATTTTGAGCATAAAGAGGCATAGTTAACCAATTTATAATGAACTTCAAGCTACCAATGATTTTTGGTACATGAGTTCAGTGAGACACTTCTTAGAGTTGTAACCACATTTTTAGGAGTTTAGATAATGATAAGAGCATGATAATCAATTATTGAGATGAATTCCCACTAGGAGTGAATTATTCATTTTGAGTAATGATTTATGATTTGGTGAAATAAGTATTTATTTTTGAAAAATTCTGATAATATTTTTATTTTAAAATGGCATAGTGGAATTTTCAATAATAATTTGAAAGTGGAAAAATTTGAATTTTGGAAATCCTTACTATGATATGTGATATGTATAAAATTTAAAATTTATAAGACTTAAGTTTCTAGAGAGTGAGTCTAAATGGATTTTTATTTTGGTTATAGAAAATAGAACTGGTTAGGCATAATAAAAACCAATTGGAAGTGGCTATCGAGAATGTGAGTTCACCTGATCCATAGTTAAACCAGTAGCTGGTTTAGATTATTGTCCATGATTATCAATCTATGGATAGAGGGAACAGAAGGGACGAACCTGGGATGATGAATCATTTCACTGAATTCCAAAAGAAGAATCCACCAATCTTTTAGGGTGATTCAGAATCAAAATAAGAAGAGGTGTGACTGAATAGGAGGAATCAAATATTCAATTTCCTAGAGAAACCAACTAATAGAAAATTCAATTTATCAACATACTTTCTTGAGGATCTATCTTTCCAGTGGTGAGATTTTGCAGTTTCAGATACATTAGACAAAGAAATTGTATGGGATAATTTTGAAGAATTTTCAATAAACAATTCTATCCTCACACGTTCAAGATTTATATAATGAGGGAATTTTTCATTTTAAAGAAGGAGAACCTCACAATGATAGAATATGTGAATAAATTTAAGAATTTACTCTTCTTTTCCCAAATAATTGTTGCATGTTCATCCTTGGGAGCATGAATTTTTGAATTAGGGTTAAGGTTGTAGATTCACTTGAATATTTCCATGATTTATAGAATAGATTATATTGAAATGATCAATACAATGATGGTGGTAAAAATATAATTCTAAAGATCTATAGATGGAGGATGCATTCTAATACCTATTAGAAATAGTGGTAACTCTAATTATGGGAATAAGCGGAATAGGTACCCCTATTTCCAATGTAGTTGAATGATTCAAAATCAGATTTATAGATCAATGAATCCTTATCCCAAACCAAATATCAAGACTAGATTCTTTTAGTGTGGATATTTTTATCACATCAACTGACTTATAAACAATGACCTAGATCATGTCACAATTGAAACCATATAGAGAATATTCAGCACTATTATAATTTTTCTTTAAGATTGGGTGATCAAGACACATCTCATGTTTCAAAAAAAATTTCTTCTATGGGACAAGGGCAGTAAATTAAATCTTGTCAGAGTAGTATAGGAATCCATGGTGATTCTAGAAATACCATGACAATTGAACTACTAAAATCTAAATAAGGTAATTAAGGAAATACTATAGTGATTAAAAAATTATATGTAGTTAAGGAAATGATCAAGGGTGACCATTTGAGACCTTAGAAAATAAGAGGTATGATTATTTTGAGTTCTAACCTTATAAAATCATTGTTTGATATGAGTACATATCATTGATTTATTGAATATCATGATGTTGAAATTATAGTTTTTCATATTGAGATGATACCTTCTATTTTGAAACGTCAAAATCCTCTTGGAAAAATAGAATATCGATCATTTATATGAAAATAACGTTCTATAAAAATTGATTAAGATTAAATGATTTGGTATTTTTCTATGATATAGATGGATGTTTATGATATAGTATTAGGTATGGATTAGTTAACAATGTTCGAAGACCACATTGACTGTTATACATGTAGTGTTAGTTTTACGAATAATGATGTTATCAAGCATCACTTTAGAAGAGACTAGAATGTAATGGTATGTGTAATGGGATTTTGAGAACCATCAATTAGAACTATCACTTACCAGTTAATTGTGTTAAACTTTTCATTGATTTATGAGATTAGGGATATTGTCTCTCCCAAATATTTTGATTAGTTTATTTATGTTTTCCCAATAATTTTTCAAGGTTCCCACTTTTAAGAGAAGTGTATTTTACGATTGATATCTTACTAAGGACCAAAAATATATCACTTCCATCTTATCATATGACACCATAAAAATTATTGGAATTTAAATTTAAATTGGAATAATTGGGAAACAAATGGTTCATTCATCCTAGTATGTCTCCAAGGGTTGCACAAATTTTGTTTGTGAAAAATGAGGATGTAACTATTCACATTTGTGTAGATTATTGTAAGTTTAACCAAGTTACAATAATGAATAAGTATCCAATTTATACATTGATGATATGGTTGATCAATTGAGGGGATCTTAGTGGCTATCAAGATTAACGTTCATTTAGTATATCCTCAAATAAGGGTTTAGAAGAAGTATATTTGGAAAATAGATTCCAGGAGTATATATGGAAATTACGAGTATGTGGTTATGCCTTTAGATCTTATGAATTTAAAAACTATCTTTATGACATTTATGAATTAAATATTTCAAAGATATCTTTAATTTTTTTTGTGGTGGTGTTTGTGGATGACATATTGGTGTATTCAGGGACAATTGCTGACTTTGAGGAACACTTGGTGAAATTGTTTAATATCTTACCTGATCATCGTTTATATGCTAAGATTTAAAAGTGTGATTTTGGGTAAAATATGTATGATTCCTTGGAAATTTTATCTCTATAAGATGTGTTTCTATAGATTTAGAGAATATAGAGTCTATCATATATTGGAAACCTCCAAATAATGACTTTGAGATACACAGTTTCCTTAGCTTATCTGGTTATTATCAACTCATGGTTCATGAATTTTCATGAAAATATTCAACAATGAAATCTTTTAAAAGAAAAAATATTCCATTAAAATGGGATGATGAATTTCATAAGTATTTTTAATATCTTAAAATTTTACTTAAATCATCAACTAGCTTGATATTTTCGGATTCATGATAAGGTTATGTGTTGTATTGTGATGCTTTAGGATATGGGTTGGGATGTGTTCTCATGCTGGGAGGTCATTTTGTTTCTTATATATCATGATAGTTATGGTTTCAAGATAAAAACTATCCAATTTTTTTTTGAAATTATCTTAAATAGTCTATGCTTTGAAGACACTTCATCATTACCTATTTGGTGATAAATTTATGGTGTTTACAGATTATAAATACTTGAAACAAATTTTCCCACAAATATATTTTAACTTGAGATAATCGAAATTGATGAAGTATATCTAAATGTTGGGATTTGACTTGATGTATACATAAAGTAAAGGAAATTTATTGGTAGATGAATTAAGCAAAAATTCATATAGTCAGTTGGAAAAAGAGGCTTCATATCAGTGGAATCTAATGTCAGTGATTGCCAAAATGAACATGGATTATGAAGACCGAGGTGGTGTTACAGTTTTGTTACTAATTTGGTTGATAAGGTTTAATAGGACCAAATATCCAATTCCGTATGTGTTTCTATAAGTTAAAAACTCAATGGTTTGAAGACCATCAAGGGATAGAAGCTTGATAGTGGATTAGTGTTATGTTTTCATGATCAGATGGTCACACCAATGGGTTAGAGGAACCACTTATTCTTGATTACAACCATTCAAAAGGGGATATTCATATTGGAATAAAAAAATATATATAAGGAAATAAAATCATAATATTTGTGGGCTTCCATGAAAAGTAAATTTGATGAGTTTGTTATGTGATGCCTCAATTATCAGCAGGTTAAGGCAGAGGACTAGTGGCCAATGTGTAATTTGCAGAATATACCTATTCTTGTTTGGAAATGGTTGTATATAGCTATATATTTTGTGATAGGTCTCCCAATGGTAGTTCCAAAACATGATTCCACAAGGGTGATAGTGGATCAACTAAAAAATTCACCCCATTTCATTTGTATTCATGAATCTCAAACTGTATAAATGTTGTCTACAATATATATCCATAAAGTGGTAAAGAGGCATGATGTACCTATATCAATAGTATCAGACTGATATCCAAGGTTTAGATCTCATTTTTGGAAATACCTACAACAATAAATTGTAACTCGGTTGACTATAAACACAACATATCATCCTCATATGGATGGACAATTTAAAAGGAAGATATTGATATTGGAACACATTCTTCAGGCTTGTGTAATGGATTTTGGGGTCTCATGGGAGGAGTATATAACATTATTGGAGTTATCTTATAACAATATCTATTAATAAATGATATATATATGGCTCCTTTTGATTCATTGTATGGATTTCCTTATCGATCTACAATTTTTTTGGTGAAAAGTGGTGAGACTTCATTGGTTTGACTAAGCCTGGTGCAAGATACAATGAAGAAGATTCATTTGATCAGGAAGATGATGAAGATATATTAGAGTCACTAAAAATCATATATGGATCATCATTTATGGTCTTTTTCATTTGAGTTGAGTGATAATGTGTTCTTTAGAATCTCTCTTAGGCTTGGGCATTGTCGTTTTGGGAAATATGGAATGTTATCTCAAAAATATATAATCCATTTTGAGATAATTAAAAATGGTGATGGGGTGGAATGTCGATTGGAATTTTCACCAAGATTTAGTTCAATGCATAATGTGTTTCATGTATCTCAGTTGACGAAGTATCAGCTTGATCTTAACTATGTGATTTGATCAGATCACATTGACCTGGAGCCGAATACTATATTAGATCATGTGCCAGTATAGATTGTGGATATGAAAAATAATGTATTCAATGAAAAAAGAATTGGTATAATGTGGATTTTATGAAAAAATTGTTGGATTTAGGAAGAAATGTGGGAGTCTGAGAAGGAAATGATCATGAAATGGCACATAATTTTTTAGTCCAATGGTGGTTTTTAATTTTCCAATGACAAAAAGGCTAATGGTGGGGAGAATGTATCATACTTGGTTTCTAGTAATTAACCAATTTTTCTGTATTTTAAGTATATGAAGTTGTTGGGTTATGTTTGGAAATATTTTGAATAGTTTTGGAATGTTTTTTGGGATTTTATGGTGGTTCAAGGTTTGAGAATGTTTAGTAGAATCTGTGAAACACCTCCAGGAAACCGTTCAATGGAAAACAAGGTTCACTGAGCAGGTGACCGGTTAGTGGATGGTTTGGCCAAACCATGAAGCCACCCAGGAGAAACCATGAAAACTACAATAGAGGGTCTTAGCCTGGTTGAATCATGATTTCTCAAACAATGTGATCCAACCATGGGAGTGTTGTTTGGATTCAGTGGATGGTGTACAATTTGCAAATGATTTTCCTAACCGTGTGCCTAAACCTTGCAACATTAAAAATTAGATATGGTTTTTTTGGTTACAATACAAATTAGCTACCTAATACCTCATTTACCCCCATGTTAGGCCATAATAATATTTCTTATCCCTCCCAAGGCTATATAGACCCTTCCTCGTGATCTGAGAGTGATCCATTTTAAAATAAATGTGCATTGGAGGGAAATAGTCCTTGGTTAGTGCTTGTTATTGGTGGCCTCTATTCCAAATACATATATTTTTTATTTTAAAAATTCAATTTTTTAGGTTAAATTGAAACTGTACTTTTCCAAATAAGAAACCATATAATTACTTGACATTAAAACCAATTTATGATTCACAAATGTAGACACCAAAGCTCTAAATTCAAAATTTGAAAACACTACATCGATCACTGCACCACCTAAATGCCTCGGGTAGTAAGATCCTTGATCCATGATACATGAAACGAAACCCCATCATAATGAAAAACACATCATCTAAAATTTATTACCACCAGTGGATGTATTCACCATAAAATTAATGGATCCAATAATTGGGGAAAGATTTCTGAGATGTCGGCAAAACCTACCATCCATCGTCCTACCAAAGTTTCAAACAACATTCATTAGAAACACCATCAACCTCTCCATCAACATATCACCTTCAAATCTAATTGAAATCCATAAACATAGATGACCTTCGGAGTAAACACCATTTGAGAAAAACAAATTGGGTAAAATTAAAACAAATTTGATCCATCGATGTGATATGTATTTGTCAAAAACCTTGTATCATCATCATCTTTCCGTCATGAACAAAATATCAAAACAAAACTGCATAACGAAACACACTAGAAAACATCCACAGAAACCTAAAAAAATGGTAAAGAATCTAGATGAGGATTAATAGATGTCCCAAAAAAACATCAAAGATGCTGAATAAGGTAAAGAAACCCAACAGACAAGAAAAACCAATGCAAGTGATAAAAGCAAATTGATCTCCACCACCCCCCTATAACACCATCCCAAGATATCCCAAAACCCTATTTGATCCTGATCAAGATAGTTTTTAGCCAATGGGATGAACAATAAGGGAAGTGTAGTGGAAGAACATCGAATGGTTGATTAGAAATTGATAGCTTTATTTCATATTGATTGATTTTATAGGATTAAATTTTGATTTTTTTGAAATTTTGGTTGAAATCCCTCTTTGGTGATTGTTTTTGGAATTATAGAAATTTATTTTTTTTGTGGAAAGTGAAATTTTTACATGATTTTAAAATCATTATTTTAAAATGGTTGTTTCGTTTTGATGCAAGGAAAATTGTGGGAAAATGTTTTAAAAAAAGTATTTTTTTTGAAATGGTTTGGTACTATTGATTTGGATAGGTTTTTTGGCATGAATGGTTGGATTGTGAAAGGATGAATCACCACTAATGATTATAGGGAGGTCCATGGTTTCATGCATGTGTGGTTGTGTGGAATGGAATGGGTTTTTTCAAATTAATTTCATAAATGACTTGAATGACTTGTTTGTTTTCATTCTATTGAAATTGTTTTGGATTGGAAAAATACTTTTATGATTTGATATGAACTTCTTTAAATTGGTTTTAATATATTTTATATAAATGTGATAACATGTTCTATCCTAGTCATGTGTGTCTGGAATTTTTTGGGGAAATCCTATAGAGTTTTATACTCACCCTCTTCTTGGGAACTTGGTGCACTTTCTAATATTGTATATTGAGAAACAGGTAAAGTCAATGTATCCTGGTTATTTATTGATGCATTGTGATACCATGGATAAAACTTGTGGATGCTGATCTTAGTGAAAGTTAGGAGTTTCTAAGTTATTTCCTTTTACATATTTGAGTTTTTTTAGGTTTTAGTTTCTACTTTATACTATGATATTGTTTATGGTTTTAGTGTGGTTCTATTTTTAGTGGGTTATACTTTCTATTGTATTAGATTGTTCTCATGAATCATATAGTGGTTTTTTAGTTATGGAATTCTTGGTTTGATTGTTTTATTTACAATGGGAAAATCACCCAACAATTTTTGATTCCCTTGGAATTTATTTCTATACTTTTGTGTCTTGGGGATGTAACCTAGGGCCTAAAAAAACCTCTGCCTCTTCTTAAGTCAGCGGGTAATGGGCAGGATGCTAAAAAATGATGGTACAATAAATAGTGTCATCCAAATCACTGATAATGAATGAATTTCAAGGGAGGTATTTCATTATCTTGACCAAAATTAATTATAATTTATTTATGAGGATCCTTTAATATAGATTATTGGGTTTTTATTTTATTTATTTATTAGTAGAAATTGAATTAACATGTTGAAAAACGATTATTGGGAATGGGATCTAGAACTTTTGTTATTCCCCAAAGCCTTTAAGTGATATCAAAATGAACACATAATAATCTATGATTATTTTTTATTCCTTCAGTGATATAAATGAATTTTTTATTATTTCATTTTTATTAATTCATTTTTTTAATTTGACAGTCAATATGACACATTTTTTTACCTTTATATGATCCATAACACATGAAGAATAGATAAAGAATGACTAAAGGTTCCATAGAGCGGTTCTATTGGTGTTGTTTGGATGACATATTCACATGAAGTGTAATGCATTCTGTGTAATGAGGTTCAATAAATTTGGATAAGATGTGAGATACATGACTCACCAAAAGGAAATCAACATGTAGAGTAATCAATAAAGCACCTGTAAACTGACCAAATTAGTATGCAACTTTAAGTAATACACACCATGTAACTCACTTAAATGTCATGTAGTTCAATACGGTTCTCCCTTTATTTTTCATATCAAACATGTGGTCAACATACATGACACACCAAATGAAGAATTAAATTTGGTCAACTCATAATTCATGATATTATACCCCATGTATCCAAGATTAATTCCATTTGACTAATTAATTCCCACAAGGTGTACACTACTAGCTCCACATGCTTGTGTTGAAAAGACCCAAAATGTGATATACATGGTGTGTAGCTCACTAGTACACATAGTGTAATCACCCAGTAATCAATGGAATTTAATTTTTGTAAGAACTAATTAATTTTATTATTAAAACCAAACTTCTTAGGTAGAAGTTAGTGTGAAGCAATTTAACAGGTTTTTATGATTAAAAAAATGCTCAAATAAATTTTCATAATTAATTCATCATAAAGGTTAATGTATTTACTATAGGTATTTAAAGTGATATATGCTGTGTGGGTTAATACATGTTTAATTTTTATAAATGTTTCATTTATTATGTACTATTATAATATAAAAAATATCACATTACTAAACCCCATGAATTTCCTTGCACACTTATAGTCCATGTGAGAATTTAATATATGACTGAATATGAAGATATTGGTTACATACCATGCTTCCTCTAAGTACAAAATGTGTATAATTTTAATTTTACATAAAATCAATTAATTTAATTTGTTTAAATTAATTTTATGGAATCCTAAGACTTTTTAGACAAGAGAACATAAATTAATTAATTAATGAGATAATTATTTAAATTAATTTGAGATTATTTTATCTTAATAAAAAAAGTGAATTCTAGCTAGTTTAAAAACATGTATTCATTTTCTAAATGGATGATCATGAGCATAAATCGTCCAATGTATGTGTTTGGTTTGTTTTAATTTAATTTTTATTTTATGATTTTTGTTATAATTATTTTATAAAATTAATAATAAGATATACATGTGATCCCATCCCCTATAATGTAAGGGTATGCATCCTCACAGTTTATTTTATCTATATCACATAATAAATCCTTGAACACCACTCACCAAAATGTGAGTAAGTCATTCTATAATAGATCGAGCTCATAGGTGAGTAGAGATGGTTTCAGTTTATAGATGAGGTGAAACCAACCTAAGAGTTACATTGAAGTATAAGCGGGATGGTGTAAATTAAACCAAGTTACAATTCATGGAATTTTCCCCTAGGTTAAGGGGATATTTTATCATCATTTAGATAAACTAACAATTAGATAAGCTCAAGATCATTCCACAATTTTTTGTCATTGTATGGTTAATTATTTGTGGATGATTTATCACTATAACTCAATAAATGAATTAATAAGCATGAAATATGAAATTATAATAAATTATAATATGCATAAATTTCATCTAGAAATGGTTAATCAGTTTTTTGAAAATCCACTTAATATTAACAAGAATTTAATAAGAAAAAATGGGAAATTTACAAAAAAGGATAAAAAATCCCTCAAATAAATATATTAACTCATTAATGATTTTGGATGTCAAATATAAGATAAAACCATTTTTTAAAGTGTTTGACCAACCCATGTTGGTAAAAATTCAATTATCTAGGAATTTATTTTTGGATCAAATTTATGTATTTCACTTCAAGGGTTGACTTTACAAGTAAGACTTGGTGTAAATAGCAGGAAAGTGTTGAGGAAATTCATGTATATGAAATTTAAAAGGGGTTCTTCAATTGTTTATTCAATGAAATACAATACTAAATATTTACTATGAGTTTTAATCCCATATACATGATTCACCACATCATCTAGCGAGTTACAGTGAAAAGGATTCCCATAGGAGGTCCATGGAGGATAAATCTAATGTTTATTGCATTATGATATCTAATATTTTTAGTGATATGATAATAAAACAAAATAAAATGGATTATTATACCATGAAATATAATATTAAATATCTTAATAATGGCAAATAAAGGCTTTAGATAAAGTATATTGTCACCACACTATGCTAGTGTAAACTAGAAGAGTGTATTTAGCAATTGATCTTTTTTTCAATATACTGAAGTATATTGACCAATTAGAAATTTTTTAATTTTATACTTATAAGATATTATCCATTAATCTCATATTATCATCCTTACCTTCATGGTTGTTTAAATTCATGCAGTATTATAAGACAAATAAATGTGGATGAACGACTTAGAAATATGTTGACTAAACATCACCAGGGAGATAAGTGTTGCAAGAAACATAGTTCCACTTACCTTATGGTTAAATAAATTAATTAAAGGTTTAAAAACCCATGAATAATTTATTGTAAAAGGTTCCTATACAACTTCTTTCAATGAGAGAAAATATTTATAGGTACCGTAAAAAAACATGAGTTGATTTTTCTTCTCATATAGATAGAAAGGTCATTTTGAAAGGAATTGTAATTGAAGAAGACATAAAAATTTACATATACTTCAAAAATATTGATCATGAATTATAATGTTTATTTTATTAGGTATTAAATACCAACTTGTATCCAAATAATAAAATCAAGAAGGAAACATAAAAAAAAGTAAGTTGTATTCTCCCAGTTGATAAGCAATGGTGATTCTTATGTTATCTGTGAGAAGAACATGAAATCAAGAAGTAAAATTGAATTCTCTAAGTATATAATTTTTTTTATTCCTATGTAGGAAATGATAATTTAGAAACTCTTAATTTTATCGAGGATTTATTTAAGTTAAACTATTATTTTTTATAATGTGTTACTTATATATATATCTAAATTCTTCATTGAAAACAATGGGACATTATTTCATTTATAGAATAAACGTGGTTATGGTTTCCATATATATCTAATAGTTCATTAATTCTTAAATAAAATATATATAACCTAGTAATCTATGATGAAATATATAATATAATATCCACTCTCATTTGGGGAAAGATAATTCCTTTTCAAGTATAACTAATAATAGTTGAAAAATTTATTCCCTAAAGAGTCTTTATCCTCTTTTATTATAAACACTTGGTATACTAAAAAACTTACTTATCATGTTTTAGGTAAAGAAATATTTATAAATCATGGTATTCCAAAAATATTTCAGAGTTAGATTATCTATATAGTGTGAATTATTCAATGACTAGAGGTAAATTCATATACTATTCATTAATGTCCTTTAAGAAATTTTCGGAATGATTAATGAAAGTAATGAATGGACTTGGTAAATGATACATGATACTATGATAGGTTTTCATTACAAGATGTATTATTAAAACATTCATTGATCATTAAATATAGAGTTTAGGTTTTCCCTAAACCCACATTACGTTATTCAAATCATAGAAATGGTAATAAAAAAAGTTAGATAGATGATGAGTCTTATATATTTTGAAATTATTCCATGAAACATTTACGCACACATTTCACAAGATAATAGTGTAACAAAAAACAACATTCCAACTAAATTGATAAATGGATTTTATATAGGGTATGATATTATGAGAGTCCACTCTTTCAAAAACTAAGGTGTTCTGATGAGAATCATTTATTAATTTGGAATAAAATTTAAATATATTTTAAAGGAAGAAAAAAATGAATCTCAGTTAATTATATTTAAACTACTATTGGTATAACATCCCCAGTATAGAATGGTATTAATCATACATAATATATTTTTATATTGGAAGTACATATATGTTGAGATAGTAATATCATGTAAGTATTTAGTTGAATCATAGATCTATATGTACAATATGGTATAAGAACATTCAAATATATAAGTTTTAGTTGGAAGAATGTTTCTTGGTATAATATCATGTTGGAAATCTAAAAAATATAATAGTGGTTTAATATTTACCACAACGGGTGATATATATTATTTGGTATGAATAATGATTCATATAGTAAGTAGTATATGGAAAATTGGCTATGTTTGACAAGTTAATTTTAAATTAATGATGGAATCCATGTGCCAAAATCCATTTATGTATTTTTTTAGTTTCTATAATTGATGTAAATATCTTGGTTGATATTCAAGATAGACCACACATGAATGGTAAATTTCAAACCAATAAAGTGTTATTGATTAATTTAATGTTACAAATATGTATATATAGTCTATGATAATAATTTTCCACAAATAATAATGACAAATTACATTCAAATTTTACTTTTCATATATTTTCTAGATCATCTTATTGGGTATTGGATGTCTAGACCATGGTCTTTAAAGAAAACCTTATGGGAGATTTCTATATGGCATAACCAGAAAGTTTGATGATGTAGAAAAAATTAGTATGTTCTATAATTTTGACGGGTCCATTTATATATTTAAATAATTATATTGATCATAGGACATTAATTTTAAATTAATGTGTGACCAAGTGTATATAAGATTTTAGTGGGATAACTATAGTTTCCATGAAAATTATGCTTGAAAAAAATATAGAGAACAAGTGATTAGTTTTATAATTAATTAATACTAAAGTTAATTTCTCCATTATGAATGAAGTACAACCCAGGTTTCATGGAATATGATCTTATAACATATACACAATGTATTATTAATCCAATTCATTGAGAATATTCGACAAGGTATTGAAAATTACATGATGGAATAATTTATCCCAGTTGCTTCTAGTGTCACATGGTATTCTTATAATGAATAGAATTCATATACCTAAGAGTAATTTGGAAATATGTCTCACATTCCATGATATATACTTATGTATTATATTGATTATGAGTAAAGAATAAAATTTAAATATCAATAAAAACCTATAGAAATACGCAGGCTAGTGGTATAAACCATCTCTATTGCGAAAAAAATCTCTCAAGGTAAAATTTCAGCATTTTTGGGTTGGTTGTGTTTTTTGACAAAGCATGTTTTCATGGTGAATTTTCTAGTTCCAGAGTTATTGTTGAAAACCATGTTGAAAAATAACCATGGCGAAGGAATGGAAGATGTCGAGCCGGTAAAAAAAAAGAACAAATACAAGGTGGCACCATTTTCCAGAGTTTTCCAAATTTTTGGGCCTCAAAATCGGAAAACGGAGAAAGGTATTTTTGGTAATGGAAGGTTCACGAATGATCTAGAATGTTTGAAAAATATTGGTTTTCCCGTGCAAGTTAAATGTGATTTTGAAATTTTCATGAAATGAATGTTTTAGGATCAAAACATCTAAACATGGCAGAGGAATGAAGTGTTTGAAAGATGAGGATTGCACGAAAGAAACTTTCGATCCCAATGCATTGTCCAATTGGGGTTTTTGTGCATATAGGGGATCTTGCATGACATGGGGAATCTTTCGTGCATGGGTTGACAATGCCTATAAATAATAGGTGACCCCTACTTCAGAGAGGCTCAACACTTAGAGAAAATGCACGCTCTCTATCACATAATAATTTTAAGAAAAGGGAGTTTCACAGAATATTTTGAGTTGCGAAAAAGATAATAAAGTTGAGTGTAATATTTGAGTTGTGTGCAAGGGGTGATCATGACAAAAGTGGAATCTTGTGCACATGGAATTATAGTTTCCTGCAAGATGCAAATAGTTTTGCATGAAAGATTTTAGTTTTCCCAGTAATATTGTGGTAAAGTTGTATTAATTAGTGGATCAAAGTGGGACTTCAATAGAGAATCTATATATAGTGGAGGATTAATTCATTAGTTACAATTAAAGGACATAGAAGTCTATAAAATATGAGTGGATATTTTGGAGAAGTGAACACAATTCAATTGAGAGATCAGTGAGCTTTCAAATTGCAATTGGTTATAAACCAGGAAGGATAGTGAGTCCACTTCAATCCTTGTAAACAACAGTTCACTTTTAGTGGATTTGGTACATTGTAACATTGTCATTGTACTCTCCTTTGGCATAACCCAATGAGGGTAAACCATGTAATTTTTTTTGTGTCTTGTGCATGATTTAATTTCGGTTCATACTTTTCTAAGGGAAAGTGAGAGTAGAGAGTTTTGTTTGACAATGAATCAAGATAAAAAGAGGTAGTTTTTTTAATCTTACATGCCTTGATTCACCCCCTATCAGGGTATCTATCCTATTATACCTTATAATCCCACGGTTCCTAAGAAAGAAAAGCTAGATGAGTTCCTTTCAATTATAGAAATGAGAGTACTATTTTTTAGTAGATATAAAACTATTATTATATATATTGATTTGATCTAGTAATGTAGTAAGGATTAGGTAATATTAAAGGGTTAAGCATATTATAGTCAATAGTTTCCATATATATATTACATTGAATATCTTGAAGCATCTTATGTAGCTTAACAAGCATGTTTATAAACATTTTGTTTTTTATTTTGGAGTAGTTTTATGATATTAAAATTCAATTATATTAGGTTAAAATTTTGATTATGGTATTTTCCAAGATGTTAGATGATAGAGGATAAAATAATGTGATTGATTATATCATATCTTGGTGTATTTTCTCAAATAAATGAGGTTTCCGTAACCAGATTTTCCATAGGTAGCATGATGGGATAAAAAGATATTTTCATATCTCATGAGAAGCATGTTAATCATGTGAGGCTAAAAATTTGATTTATTAGTTGTTGAATATAGTAAATGTGGGTGTCTAATAGAGTTATTCACGAAGTACCAACTACTATATATATATGAATAAAAAAATATTAATAGTATTGAATCTTAATTAATATCTTATCATATCATTATCATTCTTTTTCATGGTAATGAATTTGATAACATCCTTGTATTACTTATCATATTTAAAGGTCATAACAATTCCCTGCTTTGATGAGAACCTTGAACTACTATGATCATATTCTTATTGCATGTTTTATAACTCGATGATATCTTCTGATGGGACACAAATGATATAGTCTATCATAGGTTGGGGGATCATAAGACATTTTGATATATTTTTTTAATGTTTATCCTTGGTAATATCAAGAAAAGAGATTATGTGAACTTGATCTTCTAGTATGAAATCCAAATTTATACATGTCATTGGATCTTCTTATCTTCCAATGTTTTTAATGGTCCTTAGACTTTAATATTATTATTAATTCATTTCATGAGTTTCATAATTGGATATATTGCTGAAAACTGTGATGACATTTTCTCGTGGTGAGGTAGTATACATTGGGTTCATCACATTTGATATCACATTAATAAATACTGTAATAATTTTTCCCTTATGTTATTTAGTTAAATTATATATCTTAGGTCCTTGGACGAGAATGGAACTACCTAATCAAGTGCATAGACATGGAGTTCTATCAGAAAGTTCATTAATGAAAATTTAAAGAAAAATACATCAAGCATATAGGTTGATCGCATCAATATGAAACCGATTTGGTTATATAAATCTTGATAAATGGGTTATATTACACAGTTTTTATTCATATGTGGTTATCATGGTTGAAAAATTTAACTTCTATTTTGTTACCTTAGTGTGTTGTTATATGCTATCCTTAGATGTTGGATTGTATTTCCTAAGGCCACTGAGAAAGGATCCTGGAGGGTCACACACAAAGTGTATTCAAACCTCAGTTAAATTAAATATAAATTTAACATGTTGAATAAATATTATTCTCTTACATGGTTTAATAATTATTCATGTTTGGTAGATCAAATACATTCTATCGCAAGATTTTCAAAAGAGAATATTTTGTGAGTTGAATATTAAATAAATATTTATTTAACATGTTATTATTTACTTATTTACATGAATATATACATATTTATTCATTAGAAGTTTATTCACAAGGTAATAAATATTTAATTATTTTTTTATAGAAATATTTTATAAATATTTATTCGTTAGTTTGGTGAATGTAATATTAATTTATTTATCAAAAAATATTTTTTTGACATTTATTTATTTAAATATACGGACATTAGTCAGAGTCTGATAAATATTAAAGAGGGTTGTTAGACTAAGTTTAAATATCCAATGAGAAATGAAATATTAAATATCATTTGAATGAATATAAATTAATTTGTTTAAAGAAATAATATTTATTTATCCATGAGTTTTCAACATGTCATGTAAATAACAAAAATAATTATATTTTTTAGACATAGGAATTTTCAGGGATTATGAGAATAAAAAGGTCCCTTAGGTGATTATTTATTCTCTAACCCTAGGTATATAAATACTTCATTTTGTTATTCTATAACCTATCCAAGACTCTCTATTGTTGTTCACAACACATTATGTAGTGAATACTCTCAATACATAGAGATCTCTTTCTCTTGATCACTCTCATGAATGGAGAGGAATTCTATTACATCACAAATGTTATTCCTTCTTTCCTTGAAGGATTCTATTTTTGTCATGACCCAACCCACTAGGACCCTCTTGGTAGGCGGAAGGATGACCTAAAAGTACCCCAATCTCGAATACATAGGACTAGGGATGATGAAAAGTACCGAGATGGAATAAATATTATGGTAGGACTTTTCCTAACATACCTATACGCACACACCCATCCATCTTCATGTATAAGTTCATATAAATAATAATCATATATTATAACATCTAGAGTAAAAACCATGCATGTAATAAACTCTAGGGAATACAAAATTTGTATGACCATGAAATCTAATATGTGAAGGAAAAGATACATGCACATCTAAAAAATATGTACCCACATGAAAATAACTGTTATGTAAATAATGAGAGAGCCTATATCTATTTCTCAAAACCTCAACCACCGTACATGATCATATTCACTCTAGTATCCCTATGATCTCGGGAAATCACTACAAACTTGTCCATAATCTGCATGAGACTAAAAAAATGTGGGAAGATCCCTTGAACGGGTGAGTATATACATACCTAGTAGGACTCCACAAAAACTGGAGGGGAGAAATAGGAGACACGATAGAAGTAGTCATCTTAACTCAAAGAAATAGGGAAAAATCCCAAAAAAGATATTTATGATCATAGAATAAACCCAAATGACAGATAAATGGGATGTCTATCTCATAACCCATCCTATAATGACGAGTATTACCACATTTCTAAAAGTTCTATCAATGATGCCTAACATCTCGTGTGTGTGTTTAAATAAGTAACCATTTTGAAAAACCACACCCCGCCACTATACCACACAGTCAAAGGGGAACAATATCCAAGTAGATTACCCATTCTATAGTGCGTTAGGGGGTACCAATCAATATATATAGGATTAACTCCCTAGTCTATAAGGTGGTACCGCTCAGTAGGTAGAAGACCTACGCCCTAGTCCACCAGGGGGAACCACTCAGGTGATAGAGGATACACACCCGAGTTAATCAAGAGGTAACAAATAAGTAGATATATATCCCATTACATAGTACATTTGAGGGGGGACCACTTGATAGAGAGAGGAACCACACCCTAGTTCATCAGGGGGAACCAATTGGTAGATTCATTCTAAAAAATCATGAATCGTATCTAAAAATCCACTACAAATTCCATTTCCACATTCTATGTGAAAAAAATATTAGGATAGCTACTGATGGGAAAAAATCTTATTCACAATGAAATAGATATGAGAGGTAGAATATTTTTAATAAGTGTACAACATGTAAGGGGTCCACATGATGTGTGGACCTGATCCAATTCTTACTCATGTCATCTCTAGTACATGGATAGCTATCCATGTAATACTACATGGGGTGTAAGTGTACTACACATCATGTATGGGCCACCAAGGGCCTTCTTGTTTTCTCATGGCCGTGTCTGTGTACTCTTAGAGTACACAACATGTCCTCCCACATGTGGTTTTGGGTATTTACTCCTAGAACATGATCTGGCTTCATGGGGAGGGTCACATAGAGTGCGATCATTCTCTTCCACAAAGACCTATATTTTTTAACTAGGTGGGGCTACAAGGTGTGTTCTCATCATAATTTATTCCATATAATAATGTTTTCATAGAAATGTCTGTTTTTTCACATGTTTCCAGATTAGGTTCTACCACCACCCAACATATTGTTTGACCACCTGAAAATGGTGGTAATCACCTCCATTTATAAATTTTGGCCCTATAATCTCTATAAATAAAAATCTGGTCCTCCTAAATGAATACCAAAAACTACTCAACACACCATCTATCACTGCCTCTTAGTCATGGATCCTAAAACCACAAGATTTATCACTTGAATCCCATGATCTATCCTGAACCATCCTCTAATTATTAATACATTCAATGTATGTGAATCTTTTGATAATTTAGTAGTTTTGATTATTCTTAAACCTGTCTGGAAAAGCTGAACCGTGACCCCATATTCCAACAAATAATAACACAAAGAATGATGGGGGAGAAACAAATGAAAAGGTGATATAAATAATTGGAAAATCATTATCAGACAATGATTGAAAACTGGTGAATCTAGGGTTAGATCATGTCATAAGAAGAGATAAAAATTGGAAAAAACATTATTCATCAATGAGGATCTTGCGATGGATGTGAAAATGAAGAATCAAAAGTATATGAAATCCTTGATTTAACAAATCAACAAAAATGGGCATAAAACCACAATTGATGATCCATATCTAGATTTAGATCAATTTTTGGGGAAGAATGTAGTTCCCAACAATAGAGAGGACCCATTGCCTTTGATGCACCTTGATTCACCTTAATCTGATTGACAGTCGTCATTCGATCATGATTTTCCTATAAAGTATGGTGAAATCATTCACTTAGTGATCTCAAGGTTATGCGGCTAACCCTATAGATTTTCAATAACAATATATTTATATAGGAAAAATGGGTTTGGTATTTAAATGGATTAAATAAATAAATAATTCAATTAATTCACTTAACATACTAGCTAATGACTACCTCATCATAATGTCCAATGCTAAATAACGTTTTGTCTTTCATAAGGTATACCCTTATCTTTATATTCAACTAAGGCCTCATATTTCTAATCTGGTACCACATTCAAGAGATATTTCATTATTTACAAAATAGTTTGAATGAGTGATATAAAATATTTTTATAATTTTTATAAAAATGATTCCACGATAATTGGGCCTTGGAATAGCATGTCATTTGAGTGTTGGGATCATAAAATATTTCTTAATATATTTTAAATATTTATAATGAAAAAATATTGTCTCTAAATTATTCCATACCTCAATATTTTCATCCCAAAATAGATAAAATAAGAAACTTGGTGGGGATACTATGCCCACATCTGGCTCTCCCACTCCCAGGATCTCTCCTATATGCTCCCATACTACCAAAAAACACGAAGCAAGGGAATGGTCCATCGACATAGGATCCTCTCCTACCAATACTTGATCTCCATTGGGTACTTAGTGAAGGTGTCTCTATCCTTGATATCTAGCTCCCCCAATCAGTAACATGTATAGTATAATGCAAAAATATCCTCAATTATAAAACATGAACGATTTCTGGAACCTTCTCTAACTATGATAGGAAGTCAAGGTTGTAAAAAACCTCACCAACCCTCTACAACATCCTAAAAAACCTAATGAACCTTGAGAATATCTTGCCTCCTTGTCCAAATCAATGAAATACTCATCATGTAGAGACTCTTAGGAAACCGCTGTGTCCCTTATCAATCACCAGGGATAATAAAATCAATCCTGCTAAGATTTATTCCTTATCCAAGATGTCCTCATCTACTCACAGATCATCTGAATCTTCTACATTATCCCCACACCATCACTATAATAACTAGAGATGCCTCACCAATCTCAGTACAATATAAGGGTGACCTACATAGTCTCCCATACAGGTCCTTAAAAATTTCAATGTCGAAAGTATAATGATATCTATTATTATAAGCCAACTCTACCAAAGGTAATTGATACATCCTACTCCTTCCAAAGTCTAACATGAAATCCCTCAGCATATCCTCCAGCACCTGGATAGCGTACTCGATCTTCCAATTTTTCTAGAGGTAAAAAGATGTACTCATCCTCTAATGTGTCCCAAATTCCTCCTATAGGCGTCTCTAGAATCATGATATAAGCCATATATCAATACTAGAGACAACCATCAAGGGAAATCTATGGATGCATATGATCTCCCTCACAAAACATTTCCCCAAAATCTCCACCAAAATATGCTCCCTGATAGAAATGAAGTTCATCAATAATGTAAGTCAGTCAACTATCACCCATAAAAAATCATGGAATTCTAATATCTGTAGAAGCCCATTCACAAATTACAAGGATATACCATTCCATTTCCACTCAAGGATATCATAATACATCAAAAAATCATTCGAAAATTGGTTCTCATACCTCACTTTCTTAAATATGAGAAACTAAGAAATGTAATAAAAGTTACTCCAACTCATCATATCTCACAAAAACTACCATTGAAGATCTATATACACATTTAATATATCATTATATACAACCAAAGGAGAAGTGTAAAACTCCCTCATCGCTGTATCTTGAAATGTAAATAGAACCACCGTCCTTCCCTGGAAAAAGATGAAGTGATTTCTTCCATCAGTGAATCCATATTTTAAATCTCGTGAAGATTTTTGGTCACATTGGACCTTAAAGTCAATGTATCGTAACTAATCCTCCATCAAATGATAAATAAAAAGGGGATTCAATACCATTAATTAAATATAAATTCCACCCTTCTCCTCTACCAAGGTCTGATGTAACGAAGACTACTACTCGAACACCTCCTCCATCAAGAAATAATGGGAATTCCTGTTAAGGGAATATACCACAATACTACCCTTATAATAATTCTACCCTATATCCAAGTAATAGTCCTATAGTATATCCAATCAATTCCTTTGCCTTTGGTTTATATCTCACTACATGAGGAAATACCTAATACTCTGATAGTCCGAGTAAAAAAAGTGCACTCCAAGAAGATATTTCTTCTATATCCTTAGAGATAAGACTACCATTTCCAACTACATATTGCGAGTCACGTAGTTATACTATTTGGATATTAACTATATTGACCCATATGCGATCACCACCCACCTCTACAACATCATGTTGATGAGCTTATCTCTAGATGAATCATAATACATTACATAATCCACACCCTCCTCTGGTAGTATCAAAATAGTATCAGTTATAAGCCTTAGACTAAAATCCTTAAAAGATCTCTTGGATTTATTAGTCCTAATAAATGGATACCCTTTCCATTCCAGGGCAGTCAAAGGGTTTTAAATCTTAGAAAATTCTACCACAAATCTTCTTTAGTACAACACTAAGCATAGAAAAATCCACACTTCCCACATGGTCTTGGGTTGATCTCATGTAGGAACTAAATTAATCTTATCTAGGTCCAAAACTAATCCTCTCTTATAAATGAAATTCCCTATAAATTAAACCTCATGGATCTAGAATTCTAATTTAGAGAGATTACCATAAAGTTGATGTTTCCAAAGTATGTTTCTGACCACCCTCGAGTGCTCTGCATGATCCTCCTTTGACATAGAGTAGATGAGTATGTGTTTGATGAAGAAAAATACATTGATACATATATGGATGGAAAATATAATTTATTAGTGAAATAAATATAAATATGGAATTCATCACACTAAAAGGAATCACTAGGTACCCATAGTGTTCATATGGAGTTCTGAATTCCAACTTTGGATAATGAGCCCTGCGAATCCTCAGCCAGTGGTATCCAAAACTGATATCAAACTTTGAGAACTATATCATTTCTCCCAACTAGTCATAAAGGTAATAAATCCTTAGTAAGGTGTTCTTGTTATTTATCATGTCCTGGTTTAAGAGATGATAATCAGTGGAAATTCACATGATCCTATCTAACGTTTCCCTAAACAATACAAGAATTTCCTAGGGGGACTTGATGGGTATGATAAAACCCTTCTCTCTAGGGTCCACCAATTACACCCTCATATCCCGAATATTTGTAGGGGACATATGATATGCTGTAGAAGATATTATACTGTTCCCAAGGTCCAAGTTGATGAAAAACTCTATCTACCACCTTAGAGGTAGCCCTAAAACATATTTAGTGAAGATATCCATATAATCCTACACGACTAAAGGAATCCAAATTACTGAAGTTCCCAATACATCAAGGGATATACTGAAAAACTGATGGGTGATGGTTTTTATTTTTTTATCATAAAATCCACTCACTCTTCCATGAGATTTACCTATCCTATAATGTATAATCTCATCTCATATATCTGAAGGCATCTGAATCATCTACAGTGACATCGTATCTATGATCGGACCATGGATTACTAGTCCACATCTAAGATGATGTCATAAGGTGTCACCATGATGACTAAGAGTTCCCATGAAAAAATCTCTCCACCAATAAATAACTCATACTATTGATATATAAATGATATCAAAGAAGTGTTTCCTATAAGAACCTCAAGGAAAATATGTTTAGATGAACTCTCTATTGGGAGATACATATCTCAAACAAGAACCAAGGAGATGAATGAATAAATCAAACCAATGTCTAATAGTTCTAAATCAAGATTATAATAATCATAGACCAAACCTCTAATCATATCATGATATTTTGGTTCATTAGCCTTTATAACCTGTAACTATTCATAACTCTGACCTCTAGATCCCTAATCATGGCATGGACCTCCTAGTGATGGTGGAAGAAGTATATAATAACTTCATACACCACTATAAGGTCCTCCTTCAAGAGCCCCTCCTGCACCTTTTCCATCTCTTCCTCCCTAGGGGATTCCCTGGCAACACCTAGTAGAACCATGATCAAGATGTAGTCTCTACAGTGGTGGTCTATTCGCTATTTTACTTCCCTCCTCAGTGCATTGGGTTGTTCAATCATGTTAAATGTGACCTCACCCATCACATTACTAGCATCAAATATCATTAGGATTACTTGGTCCACTTCATGGTCCCTATAGCGCATGAACGCATTCCCGATTTTAGCCATGAGGAGGTTTCCTACGACGATACCATACTGACTGGCATCTTCTAGTAATTTTACATGATTCATCCCCAAAACATTCATTGTCAGGTCTAAATTTATACCATCTTTTAGATAGGAACCTATTCATCATCTCACCCTCTCTAACACTACAACATATATGGGAATGCACAGGGGTACCACACTGTCATGAATATCTCTACAGATAACCTCCTTAAACTTATATTCTTAGAAGTAAACATCCCCAAACATGTCGAGGGAGTACCACATAAGTTCAGTAAACTCATCAAAAACACAAAAACTATCATCCCTACCCAAAAGTACTCCATAAGATAATTAATATGAACAAATCATAAGTATGTGAGTTTGTAATCATCATGAAAACAACTACTGGAAGTCATACCATAAGAGTTCCAACTAATCAAGCATCAACAAAATTAGGATCCACTGGTTCACAACTTCTTATGTGGAAAAGTTTTATTTACACCACAACCATCTAATCAGTTAGGTTCTAAAAAATCATGAAAAATCAAATTACTGACTCAATCTAATCCTCCACTACATGGGGATATATCACACTGTGAAATATCAATATACTTTAGTGATGGAACTCACAGAATGTTATAATATTGTGTACATACTCATCTCTTTGTAATGGTATAATATGTTACTAAGTAGGTAGGAGTTCTAATACCTTCCCACACAGAGGCAACTTCTCACATGATTCCCCCTGAAATAATGCCTCATCACTCATCATATTATTGTTACAATCCTAAATTAGTAAACTAGATGGATGCCTTCATAGAGGAATCCTAAAGATTAATCAATAATTACAATAGTAAAATGAGAATATATATATATGTGGTGACATGAATCAATAAGGACAGTCAAAGGACTCAACCATATATGATGTGTGTACCGAAGTTCTCTAAAACTAATGTCTTAGTCCATCATGTCGAAAAGAAGGTAGTTAGAGGCCTGGTGAATGGATACGTCAAGTAACATATGAAAACTGGGTTACATGTACTAAAGGCCCCACTCGATACATTTTTAAACCCTTTACCTAAGTTCACAAAAAAACTTCATAATGATACAAATCTCCAAACATTACCCTGCAGTCGAACTACTTTTGATATCAATTTGTCATGACCCGACCAACTGGGGCCTGCCTGGCTAGAGAAAGGCTGATCCCCCACAACTCCAAGCCCACCTCCATAGGTCAGAGGATGGGGACACTGACCGAGAAGACATAACTAATACGGGAGGATTTTTTCTAATTTACATGTTATCACACAACCAACCATGTCCATGAAGAAGTTCATATGAATAATAATATAATAATTTAACATATATATTAAAAATACATGCATTTAATAACCTCTATGGAATATAAAATAGTGTGATAGTGTAATATATATTGTTAAGGGAAAAATACAAACCCACCCAGAAAAGACATCCCAACCTAAAATCAACTCTGAGATATCCTGATTCCAGATCAACAAACCTTGACCATCAAATGTGGTCAAATGCACATTGGTATCCCTATGCTCATTTGAAATCTCCTCCAACCTATCTGTTATCTTCATAAGACATAAAACATGTGGGTAAATCCTATTCAGGGGAGAGTATAACATACTCAATAGGATTCCCAAAAAATTTGAAGGGGAGATATATGATACACGATAGAACTAGTCAACTCATCCCATAAAAGAGGGAAAAAACCCAACAACAAACATATATATGATAATACAAGAATCCCATAAGATATAGAAATGGGATATCTATATCAAAACCTAGAACAATATGACGAGTCCTATAATAGTTCCAAAGGGTCTATAAATTATTCCTAACAGCTCACATGTCTATCCAAATAAATAATCATGTGGGGAACCCACACCATGACATTGTGCTGCCTAGTTGAGGGAAATAAAACTAAAATTTGAGGATCCATGACTTAGTGAGTTTGGGGTACCACTTAGTAGATAGAGGATCCACACTCTATTCTATTAGGGGGTACCACTCAGTAGATAGATGTCCTACACCCTAGTCTATCAGGAGGTACCACTTGGTAGATAGAGGACCCACGCTATAAACCATTAGGGGGTTCCACTCGATAGATAGAGGACCTAAACCCTAGTCCTTCAAGGGTAATCACTCATTATATAGAGGGAAAACTCTATAATACATTAAAGGGGTACCACTTAGTAGATAGATGATTCATTCCCTAGTCTGTTTGGGCTGTAGCCCTCAGTAGATAGAGGACCCACACCCTTGCCCATGAGGGGGTACCACTCTATAGATAGAGGACCCAAACCCTATTATGTCAGAGGGGAACCAATAAGTAGATAGACTGAGGTGTATCGGGTACCCCCATCTTGGTATGATAGGGTTATTTCCCACTTCAGACACTATTTGGTGATCCTTCTAGATCACTTCCATCATCGAGTGTCTCCCATATAAGTATCATGCTCGTGACATCTCATATGGTATATTAAAAGATAATAAAATGTAAAAAATAACATTTTTTCTTAAATACACATAGTATAGGCTACTCATATTTCACAATGTGAGTGAGTCCAAAAGAGATATGAGAGGTTGGCTATTTTCAAGAAGTATACGATGTGTAAGGGGTCCACATGGCATGTGTAACTGCTCATGTTCTTGATCGTGTCCTCATAGTCACATGTATTACTAGACATGTATTAATAAATGGTGTTTAACTATATTAAATAGTTTTTCTCATACACTTGGTTCCTGACCATGCTCTCATATTTGTGTCCATGTACTCCAAGAGTACTCGACGTGTCCTCCCATATAGGGTCTTAGGTGTGCGCTCCAGGAACATGGATTGGATTCTCAGGGAGGGTCACTTGGCACGTGAACTTTCCATAGGAAGTTTTATTCTTATCTTCAATCAAACCCTAGACTCCATAGCTAGTTGGGGTTACACAATATGTGTTCATCATACTACACACTGTGCAGCCAGGGTTTTCTCAGAAATGAAAGTTTTCTTGCATCTCTAGATCTTGATCTCACACCTCCAAATCCATTGTTTGACCACCCATGAATAATTATAATCATCTAAATCCATCAAATATATCCTTCTGGTGATTTGAAATTTAAATATGGTCATCCTGCATGAAGCCCATGTGTTTCCCGATGCACCACCCGTCGCTGCCACTCGGTGTTAGATCCTAGATCAACATAATTTATCACCTGAATCCCTTGATATATCATGGTCCATCATAAAATCTCCAATTCATTCATCACATGTGAGTCTAACATGAATCTAGGATATTAATCATGATTTAACATTCCTAGAAATGTAGAACAATGACCCCATAGGAAAAATTTGAATAATGTAAATAATGATGGGAGAAAACACAAAAGAAAAGGTGATAAAAATTGTTCGCCAAGATTTTTTGGCCAATGATTGGAAAATGGTGAGTCCATGAGGAGTTCATGGTACAAGAAATGATAAAAATTGGATGAAAAATATTCATCAATGGGGATAATGCGATGGGTGTGAAAATGTAGAATCAAAATAAAATACAATCCTTGATATAAAATTTAATGAAAAGTGATGAAAAACCACAATTTAAGAGTCCTACCATGATTAAGATTAAAAAATATTGAAGAAAATAGTTTACAAAGATAGATAAAACCCGTTGTGTTCATTTCACCTTGATTCCCCTTGATCTGGTTGTCTTCCATCAGCTGATCTTGATTCACCAATGAAGGATGGTGGAATTGTCTCCTCAACAATCCCAAGGTTAGGAGGCTAACAATGGAGATTTTATATAAGAAAATATTTACAGAGTAAAAATTGATTTGTTCATTAAATTAATTAATTAATTAATTCACTAATTAATTCACTTAACATAACTGCCAATGGCTGCCTCATTTGAACGTCCGATGCTGACCAATTTTAGTTCATGCTTAGGGTAAAGGATGAACCCAAGATTAAAGCATGGAATCAAATTTTTAATCCAATAATACATTCAATATATATTTTAATATTTTTTAAAAACTATTCATGTATGATATAAAATATATTTAATATATTTATGAAATTAATTCCAGGACGACCGGGTCTTGAAATCACATGATGTCTTAGCACCTGGTTCTAAAAATATATCTTAATATATTTAAAATTATAACATGAAAAAAATATAATCTCAATAGTTTAAATCAATGAAAATTGATACAATAATTAAAACCATATACACTATCACTCAGATAATTCTTTGGTGATTATAAAATCTCAACACGGGTGCCACTAAATGGTTCCCCAAGTTGGTGGGTCACATAGACTCAATCACACCTCCCCATATTCTAGAGGCTTCTGAATAGTATTAAGGGTACATGGTGATAAAGTGGGTACACTATTCCCTCATAATCAAAGTCATATAGTGGTGAAATAGAAGAAAAAATAGAAGAATCATAATGTAAATTTGTGATTGAAGATAAATCATCTAGATGTCAGTAATAAAAATAAATACAAAAGTAGTTTCATATAAAATATAATGAAAATGTCATGTATATATTCAAAATGGGAATAAATACGTAGTAACATACATCTAGTACAATACATGAATCAAAAGTACAAAATGAGACAAAAATAAATATCTATAGATAGAAATATGTGCATATTTCCGTCCTGTGCACCTTTCTCCTAAGAAATGATTATTAAAGCATGATATAGTGAGAGGTTATTCCAATACCTATCTATATCCATGTTGTTTTTTCATATACCCAATGGTGGACCAAACTGTGTGTGAGATAACACTTAGTAGGCCGCCACCAAAGGGGTCTATAACAAGCCCAATTTGTGTATATACTATGAAGTAGTGTTCAATATATAATTGGTATAACATCATAAAACAAAGTAAAGTTTCCAAGGAAGAAGTGATATTATCCAGTCTATCAATTGTAACCATGCTCCCGTAAGAATGGTCTAGCTATAAAGCATCATATACATCCACTATGGCCTATCTCAAATAATCTAAATTCATACCATAGTAGTCAAATACAAGGAGTAGAAATGTCCAAGGATTCCAAAGTAATTAGGATATACGGAGTAGAAATGTCCACAACATCCAATATAATCAGGATCCATGGATTTGATTTGTCCGTGGTGTCCTCAATGGACTATTCTTTATAATCACTTTTTAGACCCAATGACCTGATACAAGGACTAAAAATGTTGAAGGAATCCTATTTAATCTTGATCCAAAGAGTTAAAATGAGCATGGAATCTTATATAATATCAAATCCATGGAATAGAATTGCACATAACATTTTATGCTGTTCTAAATCCATGGAGTATTAATGTCCATGGAATTAAATATTGTTACGAATACATTGTATATAAATTTCCATTAAATTCATTATAGTTCTAAATCCATGGTGTACAAATGTCTATGGAATTCAATATAATTCCAAACATTTTCTTAACTAATTTCAAATTCATTTCACAATCATCCACAAGACATGATTTCATCCAATTCATTTCCCTATTTTACATTTAAAGCATTTAAATACATATGATCATATGAAAAAGTTGGCACAAAACCTCTCATAATATATATTTTAATTAATTATAGCTACCACTAAGATGGAGATCTCACAAACATTCCCAATAGGGTGGTAACTCAGGGAGAAGATATATAAAAACACTCGATGGGTGATCCTAGTTGATCTTGAAAACCTCCAACCATCACATGGTACTAAGTGGAAAACCTAAAAAGTTTCCATCAAATTTAATCAATTTTATAATCAACACTCGTAGGTACGACGTGTAAAAAATTGATAATTACCTATAAAACAACTAGAATTTTTGAGAAAATTTATAAACGACTTACCAAATATTTGTGGAAGAAAAATCATCCAGTACCGGCTAATAAATTGATTTGGATTAGATGAAAATGGAAGAACAGATGAAAAACCAAAAAATAAGGAATATTATATTTCACCAAAATATTTCCATCAATTGAAAGAAAAATGAAAAAATGAGACTAAGGATTGAATAACTTTTCTATTTATATCCAAATAGTTGATCTGGAGTCTAATCAGAGTCTAGATGGAGAAATGGCACCAAATCCTATGTTATCTATGAATAACTCTTATAAGAAAATGAGATCCATTAGAGATATTACAAAGGAATAAGGGGAAAAAAATTAAATTAAATAACGGAAAAAATGGCCATTTCAACATTTTTAGCTGGGCCACACATTTTAGAAGCATGACTTTCCAAACCATGCACTAACCTTGAACACCACTTTTCCTCAAAAGGGAACCTGCACAGTTCATGTACATGGTTTGGTAAACTATGTGAAAACCATGAAATTTTACTCTAATTAAAACTATATGTGGATTTCACGAACGTGTGGTCTTGGTCATATGGTTAGGAAAAAATATGTTCCCTATTCTTCTCATTGTCACACCCCACATGATTAGGAGTAAAAATGCAGCTCGGGAAGCATAGTTTCTACTTACATTTCATCCCAACTTATTTTTCTAAAATATTAGGCTCCGGGCTTTAAATAATCCTCAGTCACCCCTGAAACTCCCATGTCCCCATTATAAACTATTTATAGGTCAAAAACAAATTATTGAATTGAAATTAAAGAAACCCATACGTCAAGAAAATTACAGGATCTTACAATCTTCCCCCTTCAAATTATTTTTTTCTTCCAAATAACCCTTCCAAGGGTTGTCAAGAATAATCTATGAATAAATCCATCCAATGGGAACGTATGTCTGCTTCTCACTCCCAAGTCTCATCTTGTACATAGTTGTGCTTCCATAACACCCATACTAGTGGGATAGGATATCCTTATGGAGGCTTGATGTTCTAGTCAATAATACATATAGGATGATCCTCAAATGACACATAAACCTACAAATCAACCTCATTCTACTGAATTTTATGAGAGATGTTTGAGTTATATGGGCACAAATAAGATACATAGAAGATTTCATGCATGGTTTGATACCAATGAGGTATCTATAAATGATAGGATACTAGATTGACTCTTTGAAGAATATTGAATGATCCAGCATATCACGGTGAAAGCATAGAAAATATATGAATCTTCCTATTCTGTAGCCTCCGTGAGAAATGTAAAAAACACCTGATCCATGACCTCAAACTACAGAGGTTGTCAATGGTGAGAAGTGTAGGATTTTGTTCTATATTTTTCAATAGACATCCATTTCTTAATAAGTTATACCTTCTCCAAAGTATCTTACATGAGACACAGTCTATGAAGAGCTTCCTCCCCTTGCTTACAACCAGCCCAATGGTTATTGACACAAACTATAGTACATACACTAATAAGGTTCCATCTATATAGTCTATTGATAGATATTGTATTTTGATAATTTGAATAGGGGTGTATTCCTGTCGTATGAACCTATAAAATTTAGGACACATGCTCTAAAAATGTCCACAATCACCTGAATTGTTCTCTCTAACTACACTTCGGTCTGAGAGTGTTATGAAATGCTCAAAAGAACATGTGTACCTAACACCCTCTGCAAGCCTTTCCCAAACTGAGATACAAAATGGCCATCCCTATTCGATACTATAACGACCCAATGTTTTTCAATGGAAATTACCTTCTTATAAATATTTCATAATATCACATGAAAACACAAAATAATGAACTACTAAGTGATCAGTGACCTTTAAACATAAGTCTGTCACTTCTGTGTTTAGAATTTCGAAACTCTGACATACATGGTTTCAATCAGTAAGTTATTTGGAGTCTAATAAGAAAAACTTAATTTTTGGTGAATAGTAACATACCCTTATGAATAGTAACATACCCCTATAAATAGTGATATAACCTAATTAATAGTAACCTTACCTATTATATTATAAAAATAATATTCATGTTGAATGTGAAATATACCTATATTTTAGAATAAGTAAATGAATGTTTTAAAACTAGTTTTTGATAATAAATTATTATTTTAATTAAATATTAAAATAATCATATTTAGAAAATTATTTTTCAAAAATGGACTTCATTTTTGGATTCTACATGGGAAAAAATGGTCATGGTGAATTTTTGGGATTTTTCTGAAATACATGAATTTTTGATGAATAGTAAAATGCGATAATTTATGATAAATGCTAAATAAAGGATTTATTGAGTCATTGATGATGATATAATTATGTAAGCCCAATTTATTCAATTTCACATGAATTTATTACTGTTCTTGGTCATTTAATACTTACTATTAAATATCTTGTTAAGAAATAATAAAATAAAGATTAAAAAATTATGAAAACCCTCCTCCCCTCCACTATAACCCCCCACTCCCTCTTCTCTTCACTGCTCTCATAACATATTACTTGAAAATATTCTACCCAAATATGTCAAAAATATCCTTCCCCACTCCCAAAAGCTTTTATCCTCTTCAAAATACCAAAACCTCTCCCATTAAGAGGTTCTTAAAGGAGGAAGTCTCAAGAGGTAAATTCCTCTTTCCAATTACTTCATTTCTTTTAAGTACTTTTCTTTTTTGTTTCTTTCCTCACCTACCTTCACCCAAATAGGATGATAACTCTATTAACATAAATTTACTGGAATAGTTTTATGCTAATGGAATATTTCATTATCTTCCCTCCTTTCACCACCTTTTATTTGAATGAAATGAAAGCACAAATTGAGATGTGCTAATTTAGTACATTCAAGGACAACAATGTATGAATTTATATTATTATATTTAATTATGGTCATGAAACCATTTGTGTTATGGTTAAACCAGGTAATTATATAGGTAAAATATCCAATTTGTTTTATGTAATAATTTTGTACAAATGGTATTATCTTATAAAGAAATACATGTTCTTTGTAATCAAACCCATTGATTAACAAAAACGGTTATCACTATGGTTTTATATAATAATTTGACTTCACCCTAAGTAACCAAATTAAATTTAAACCCATGTAATCTCATGGATGTTTACTAATATCATATAACTTCAATTCGGGACAACAACTTTCATCTTACATGTTTATCTAGACATGAATATAAGCAAACCAGTCATTAAAACCAAGTAAAAAAACAGGCCTGAACAATGAAATTGAACCACATAACCAATAAAAATGGTTATAAATGAACATAAAATTATTATAATAAAACAATTAAACATATAATAGGTTTTGGGATTATTAATCAATAAACCTAATTTGTTTATTCAGGTCTTTAACAACAAGTGGAGAACACCAATGGATTCAAGGTAAGGGATCCTCTCCTTTTCACACTTAAATCACGATTTTCCTCTATGCTATGCCTTTTTATGTGTAATACCAAATAAGGGGTATGATTACGCAACTCCACCATATTGACCTCATGTTATCAAGGTGATGATAAACCACTTTTATCTCTCATCAATCCCTCGTAGTTACACCAGAAACCTTGTCGGTAAACCGTAACGAATTCTACCCAAACCTTCATTGTTCTTTCGGGTGGCCTTATCTATCTTTATATCAAAATGGTGTTATCATATCTATTTATATACATATTCTAAATACTTTTTAGTGTTAAAAAATTAATTTATGAATACCCCTTCACCACTCTCTTTCTGGGATATACATGTTTTTAAAAGATTCCCTGCTTAGAACTTTCCGATAAGCAAACCTATTTTAGGGGTACTTCCCAAATTTTTATCATATCTCAATTGAACTCTATCCTATATTTTAAGACACAATTTCCTTTATAAAATTATTCTTTTTTATTATGAAAACTCTCTTGGTTTGATTCTGGTTTTATATAAAATCTTTCCCTTGTTTCTTTTTTAAAAGCTCTATAGTATTTTCCTTAAAACCAGACAAAAATGTTTTTTTGTTAACATTTCTCAAATACATTTCTTATATGTTGTAACTTATAGTTGACACTAAATACCATGTTATATTCTTATTTTACCTTATTAATGTACCTATATGTTAAAATCTATTTTTTTCATGGTTACTTTCATGATACACTCATTGGTTATGCATTATGTCATGATTGTGGTACCCAATTCTTTCCATGGGTATCCTTATATTTATGTATAGTTTATTACGTATGATTATTTATGTGGAAATAATATTCATGAATATTTTGATATGGGTGAACACAAATAGTGATCCAATTCATTGGGTAAAGTTAAGTCTCATGAGATGCGATGTGAAACGGGATTGGCAATTCGCCTTGACCCGTAATAAAATGAGAAACAGGATTGGCAGTTAGCCTTGACCCATAATAGAATGGGAAATCGAATTGGAAGTTAGACTTGACCCATATTAAATACAAGTTTTATTATTATAAAAATTTATATGATTCCATGCTTATATTATTCCATGCTTATATGATGCGATTTTAAGTGTTCCATGCTTTGGATATCATTATGTCATGCCTCCTAACTCATGTGCTTAATATGTATCCTTATGTTCATTCCCATACTGGGATTTTCAGCTCATACTTGTGTTCAAGTGTTCCCCAGGGTACCCTATGAAGATGTAAGGGATTAAATTAAGTTTGGAACTCTTTATGGAAATTAAATAAAGAATTTTTTTTTAGTCCCATGTTTTATGTTTTATGTCCCCAATCTTCCAAGACACTAGACTTAACATCCTTGGCTTGTACAGTGATGTGTTATTATTCTTAAAATTGTGTAATGTTATATGTAAACTGATTGGATCGCTATAGTTGGTATCATATGATGGTCTAGTTATTTTTAGATATTAGGAATATTTCCCCTTAGTGAGAACCTTAATGATGAGACTAAGTATAAGAAAATAGTCTTAAATTTTGGTGAGTATTGAGTAAGTGATTTATAAAGAAAATACATCCATGTCTGGATATGAGCATGTAGAGGTAGCTCTGGCATAGATGTACCTAGGAGTGAAAACACTGACAAGGAGTTTCGGGCTTGACTCGGGGTATCCTGGTACATGACAATGGGCCTTGCAGCACTCTTGGTTACGACACTCCCAGGGGATATGCATTGGTAGATTCACGATCTTAGTACAAACATTTAATAATGAAAAAAAATCCCATAAGAATATAATTTAAGAAATAGATCGAGCATAACCTCAATATAAACCTAAGGAATCACATGTTAGGATATACCTTTTCTTTATAAGTTTATCCTTTTATGTTCAATGTTTCCTTTTTATGCTTAATAGATAAATATTAAAGACCTATAATTATATGTTCTTTTTCTTAGTTAATGGCAGGAAATATAAGAACACGTTCCAACAACCAATGTGATAGGAAATGTGAATATTTCCCTAATGATATGCCTGATGTGACAGGAGTGGGTGCTCAAAAATTAATGGCATTACATTCTCAGATGGCTCGAGTTATGAATAATAACTTGAATCATGTGGAAATCCGTCCTCCTCTAAGAAAGGAGAAAGTTGATGTAGAATCCTTCATACAGCAAAGGCCTCCCATGTTTAGTGGATCTTATGATCCCCTCCTCATGGAAAATGGAATAAATCAATTGAAAATATATTCTCCATCCTCTAGTACTTAGAATAATAGAAGGTAGTACTGGCGATCTATCGTTTTGATGGGGAAGATGATTAGTGGTGGACACTGATCAAGAATACAAGGTCCCAAGGGTAAATTAATGCCATGGATTTGGAGGAATTCAAGAAAATATTTTTTCAACAAATATTTTCCTATAACCCTCCATCTCAAGATTTAAAGAGAGTTCCTTAGACTCAAGAAGAAGGAAGATGATTCCATCAGGGCATATAAATAAAACATTATAAGTCTTGCAAGGTACACCTCTGGCTGTGTCATGAACCCTAAAAGTAAGGTGGATCGCTTCTTTAGTGGACTAAAACAGAGTCTACAAAAAGTCTTGGCGATTAAGGACTTCGAGATTTATGAGGAGATTGTCCGTTGTGATCTCAAGGTTAAAATGGATATTGGAGACTCTCAATGGTCTCGTGGGCCCAGTGACAAGAAGTAGAAAATGGATAATAACATGGGTGGTTCTTCAAACAAATCTCATGATGGAAAGAAGCTTAACTTTTCCCCTTGTAATATTTTTGGGAAGAAGAATCCTGGTAACTCTCTGAAGGGAACCAAGAATTTCTTTAAATGTTGGATGTTTGGTCATCTGGCCAAGAACTACTGAAGGGATATGAAAAATATTGCTAATGTTGTATAAGAAAGGAAGGTTTAGAGAAAAAACTCATCCTGATGTGTAGTTTTACAACTGTAAGGAGCGTGGTAATTATGAAAATAATTTCCCTATGTTGAGGGTTGTAATAGGAAATTAACAACAACCTCTAAGGAAACAAGGAAGGGATTTTGCTATCACTGCTATTGAGGCGGATCCAGACAACAATGTGGTGACAGGTAGCCTAGTTATTCATTCAAGAATAGCGAACATACTATTTGATTCTTGTTGTATACATTCTTTCATATCTTGAACATTTAGTAGAACTATTAAAAAACCACCTCAAAATTTGTAGGAAAAGTTATATGTGAGAACATAAAATGGGGAAATTATTGCGTCCATGGTATATAAATCCTCCCCGGTTAACGTTTGTGGACTGAATCACCTAGAAAATATATTCATACTTCCTTCAGTGGATTTTGATTGTATCTTGTTCATGGATTGGTTATCTTTATACAATGCCAACATCAACTTTCTGGATAGGAATATCACTTTTCACATCCCAAATCATCCTTCAATTCATTAAAAGTTTAAGGAGGAAGATGAATCTTCTTTAGAATCATCATCTCAAGTGTGGATATTGCTACCTTATGAGCAAGCATATGTAGCACAAATGATTGAGTCAAAGGAGAGAATAATGATTGAAGAAATTCCCATTGTGAGGCATTACACTGATGTAATCCCTGAAGAGTTTCCTAGTCTTCCTCCTAACTGAGAGGTTGAGTTATCAATTGAACTTATCCCTGGATCTCTGCCTATCTCAAAGACACCTTACAGAATGACCACAAAAGAGCTGGAAGAGCTGTATAAGCAGTTATAGTAGAATATGGAGAAGGGTTTTATATGCCCGAGTTCTTGACTATGGGGTGCACCCATCCTCTTCATCAAGAATAAGAATGAATCAATGTGCCTCGGCATTGATTATTGTGAGCTCAATAAAATAAAGAAAAAGAACAAGTATCCCCTTCCATGGATAGATGACTTGTTTGATCTACTTTGTGGGGACAATTATTTTTTCTAAGGAGTACCTTCTATCGGGATATCACCAATCAATGGTGAGGATGGAAGATATTCCCAAGAGTGTCTTTTAAATGAGGTATGGACACTATGAGTTCATAGTGATTCCCTTAGTATTCACTAATGATCGAGAATGTTTCCTAGATTTAATGAATAGAGTCTTTAGAGATTACCTCGACAAATTTATCGTAGACTTTATTGATTATATTCTGATATACTCCTAGATCAAGGAGGAACACGGGGACCATTTTAATACTATGTTAAAGAGTTTACGAAGGGAGATTTTGTATGCAAAGCATAGTAAATGTGAGTTCTAGATGGAGTAAGTATCATTCTTGGGGTATGTTATCACCAGCAAAGGGATATCTGTAGACCCTTCCAAGAAAAAGGCAATTGAAGAGTGGCCCATGCCAAATTTGGTAATGGAGATCAGAAAATTTTTGGGTATATCTGGGTATTATCGATGATTTTTGAAGAACTTTTCATGATTGTAAAACCCAATGGAAAATCTGACATGGAAGGGAGTAAAGTTTTTCTGGACTCAGGAATGTGAAGATTGTTTTAAGGAGTTGAAAAAGAGGCTTATCACTGTGCCAGTACTCACACTCCCATCAAGTAGAGAACTCTTTGTGGTGTATAATGATGCTTCAAAGAAGGGATTAGGCTGTGTGCTAATTCAAAATGATAAAGTGATAGTCAACGCCTCAAGGAAGCTGAAAATCCATGAGTAAAACTATCCCACACTTGATCTGGAGTTGGCGGCTATGATCATTGCATTGAAAATATGGAGACATTATATCAATAGGGAGAAGTGTGAGATATATACTAACCACAGGATTCTAAGATATATATTCACACAAAAATAAATTAACATGATCCAGTGAGTTTGGATAGAGCTCATCAAGGATTATGACTGGTCAATCCACAACCATCTTGGTAAGGAAAACAAGGTGGAAGATGCTCTAAGTATAAAGGATTCCGTATCTTTATCAATGATGGGAATCGAAAACGATCTGATCTTCTTATATTGGTAAAGTATGGACATGAGAATCATTAAGGGAGTAAAATCATAAATTATTTCTCAAATTATTGCTCAACCATCCCTCTTAGAAAAAATAACGGATGCTCAAAGAAAAGATGTGGAAATTTAGAAAAGGGTGGAAGCTATCAGAAATGGGAAATCATACGATTTCAAAATCGATGAGGAAGGAGTTGTATGATTTGGGACATGACTATATCTACCATCCAATCTAGAGATAAAGAAGGATCTATTGAATGATGAACATATCTTGACCTTCTCTATCCACCTAGGGAGCACAAAGATGTATCAAGATATCTTAGAAAACTTTTGGTGGCATAATATGAAGAGGGAGATTGCTGAATATACATCAAAGTGACTGGCTTGTCAGAAAGTGAAGGCTGGGAGGAAAAATTCTACGGGGATGATGCAACCAATACCCCTACCAACATAGAATTGGGATAACATTACCATGGAATATTTCACTGGACATCTAGAGGAAACAATTCTATATGGGTCCTTGTGGGTTGTCTTACAAAGATAGCTCAATTTATCACGATTCGGGAGGACTTCTTATTGGATCAACTTGCAAAAATTAACATCAAAGAAGTGGTAATTCCTCTTTGATTACCACTATATATTGTATCCGATTGTGATCCAAGATTCACCTCGACGTTCCAGAAAAGTATCCAACATGCTCTAAGTACTGAACTAAACTTTAGTACAACCTATCATCCTCAAACTGATGGCCAATCTAAGAGAACTATTCAGACACTAGCAGACATGTTAAGAGCATGTTATATGGAATTCAAAGTAGGATGGGACCAACATCTTCCACTGGTTGAATTCTCCTACAACAACAGTTTCCACTCAAGCATCTGAATGGAACCATATGAAGCCCTTTATGGCAAAAGGTTTAGAACACTAACATGTTGGGATGAATTCGTTGAATGTAAGTATCTAGGACATGAAATGGTCAAAGAAATAGTGGAGAAGGTGAAAACCATTCAGTAGAATATCAGGGTAGCCCAAAGTTGATAGAATAATTATGCAGATAATCGTTCATGAGACCTTGAGTTTAAAATTGTAGACATGGTATTTCTACGCATATCTCTATGGAATAAGGTCATGAGGGTTGGGAAGAAAGAGAAGTTAAGGCCTAGGTACATCGGCCCCTTCAAGATCTTTGATCGAGTCGGAGCTGTGGCATATCGACTGGAACTTCCACCTACCATGTCAAAAGTAAATGATGACTTTCATGTTTCCCTCTTAAGGAAGTACATACCAGACCCTTCAAATGTACTCTCTTCAGAGGTGGTATAGTTGGATGATGATATTTCTTATGAGGAGCAGCTAGTGATGAACTTGGATCATAAAGACAATGTCTTACATAACAAGACTACTCATCTGGTCAAGGTACTATGACAAAACATAAGTACGAAAAATAAAAATGGGAACAGGAGGAAGAAATGAAGGAAAAATACCCCCACCTATTTTTGGATTAGAATGTAAAATGAAATTTTGAGGGTGAAATTTCATAAGGGGGGAAGAATGTAATGACCCAATGTTTTTCAATGGAAATTACCCTCTTATAAATATGTCATTAAGTCACATTAAAACACAACATTAGGAACTTCTAAGTGATTAGTGACCTATAAACATAAGTTTTTCACTTCTGTGTTTGAATTTTCGAAAATCCGACATACACGGTTGAAATCAGTATATTATTTGAAGTATTTTAAGAAAAACATAATTTTTGGTGAATAGTAACCTAACCTTATGAATAATAACATTCACTTAAAAATAGTGATATACCTAATGAATAGTAACCTTACCTATGATAGTGTAAAAATAATATTCAAGTTGAAAGTGCGATATACCAATATTTTAGAATAATTAAATGAATGTTTTTAAACTAGTTTTTGATAATAGATTATGATTTTAATGAATTATTAAAATAATCATATTTAAAAAATTATTTTTGAAAAATGGAATTCATTTTTCGATTGTACATGTTGAAAAATGGTTAGGGTGAATTTCTGGGATTTTTCTGAAATACTTGAATTTTTGATGAATAGTAGAATGCAATAATTTACGATAAATGCTAAATAAGGGATTAATTGAATCATTGATGATGATCTTCTGATGTAAGACCAATTGTTTCGAAGTGAAATTCATTTATTACCGTTCTTGGTCATTAAGTACTTACTATTCCTTGTCTTTTGAAGTAATAATAAACTAATGATTAAAAAATTATAAAAACCCTCCTCCCCTCCACTATAACCCCCCAACTCCCTCTTCTCTTCACTATGCTCAAGCCCTGTTCCTAGCCAATATTCTCCCTAAATCTCTCCCCAAGATCCTTCCCCATTCCCAAAATCTCCTAGCCCCTTCAAAATACAAAATCATATCCCCTTAAGAGGTTCTCAATGGAGGATGTCTCAAGAGGTAAATTCCTCTTTCAAATTCCTTCATTTCTTTTAAGTTCTTTTCTTTTTTGTTTCTTTCCTCACCTCACTTCACCCAAATAGTTTGATAAATCCAGTAAAATACATGTACTAGTTTTTTTATGCTAATGTGACATTTCATTATGTTCTCTCATTTACCCACCTTTTATTTGAAAGAAATGAAAGCACCGTTTGAGATGTGGTAATTTAGCACATTCAAGGAAAACGATTTATCAATTTCAATTATTATTATTAATTATGGTCATGAAACCATTTGTGTTGTAGTAAATCCATATTATTATATAGGTAATATATACTATTTTTTATCTTTAATCCTTTTGTATAAATGGTATTAATTTATAAATTAAAACATGTTCTTTGTAATCAAACCCACCGATTAACAAAAACGGTTGTCACTGTGGTTTTATATAATAATACAACTTCACTCCATGTAACCAAATTAAATTTAAAACCACGTAATCTACATGATGTTTACTAATAGCATATAACTTCAATTCTGGATAGTCACTTTCATCTTACATGTCTTTCGAAACATGAATATAAGCGAACTGATCATTAAAACCAAGTAAACAAACGAGCCAGAACAAAGAAATTGAACCTAATAACCAATCAAAATTGTTATAAATTAACTTAAAATGTTTATAATAAAACAATTAAATATAAAACAGGTTCAATAATTATTAATTAACAAACCTAATTTTTTATTCATGTCTTTAATAACAAGTGGAGAACACCAACAGATTTAAGGTAAGGGATCCTCTCCTTTTCACTCTTAAATCAAGATTGTCCTCTATGCTATGTCCTTTTATATGTAATAAATAATTATGGTGTATGATTAAAAAACTCCCCCATACTTCCCTCATGTTTTATAAGTGATGAGAAACCCCTTTTATCTCTCCTCAAGACCTCTTAGGTACACCCGACATCAGGCCGATAAGCAATAATGAATTATACTAGAACATTCTTTGTTATTTTGGGTTGCCTTATCTATATTTATATCAAAATGGCTTTATAGTATATGTTTATATACATATTCTAAATTATTTTTAGTTTTAAAATATTTATTTATGAATATCCCTTCATCACTCTCTTTCGAGGATATACACGTTTTTAAAAGATTCCCTCCTTAGAACTTTCTGATAAGCAAACCCATTTTAGAGGAACTTCCCAAATTTTTACACAATTTTAGGAGAAATATATCCTCTATTTTGAGACACCTTTGTCTTTATAAAATCAGTCTTTTTATTATGAAAATATTCTTGGTTCAATTTTTGTTTTATATAAAATATTGTTCTCTTTTCTATTTTAAAATCTCTATAGTATTTTCCTTAAAACCGTACAAAAATGTATTAATGCTAATGTTTCTAAAATACAATTCTTATATGTTTTAAATTCTAGTTGACACCACATACCATGTTATATGCCTATTTTACCTTATGAACGTCCCTGTATGTTCTAATCCCTTTCCTTCATGGACACTTTCATGATACACTCATTGGTTATGATTTATGTCATGATTGTGGTACCCAATTATTTACATGGGTATCCTTATGTTTATGTATAGTTGATTATGTATGATTATTTATGTGGAAAGAATATTCATGAAAATTTTGAGATGGGTGCACCTAGATAGCACCCCAATGCATTGGGTCAAGTTATGTCTCAAGAGATGTGATGTGAAACGGGCTTGGCGGTTAGCCTTGACCCATACTAAAATAGGAAATGATATTGTTAGTTATCCTTGAACCATACTAGAATGAAAAATGGGATTGGCTGTTTTCCTTGATCTGTACTAAAGACATGTTCTAAGATTATACAACATTTATATGATTCTATGTTTATATAATTCCATTCTTATATGATGCAATTTTAAATGTTCCATGCTTTGGATATCATTATGTCATGCCTCCGAACTCTTGTTCTTAAGATGTATACTTATGTTCATTCCCTTACTAGGATTTTCAGTTCATCCCTTTGTTCATGTGTTCCACATGGTACCCTATGAATATTTAAGGGATGAAAGGATGTTAGGAGATCTTTATGTATATTAAATAAAGAAATGTTTTTTAGCGCCATGTTTTATGTTTTATGTACCTAGTCTTCCAAGACACCAGACTTAACAGTCCTTGGCTTGTACTGTGATGTGTAATTATGCTTAAAATTGTGTAATGTTATATGTAAGAGTATTGGGTCTCTATGGATACAACCATATGACTAACCCCATTAAGGATAAAAATATCATTGAAATAAAGTCTCCGAAGATCATTTACTAATATGGTCTCCCTGATAGGTAGAAAATGGGTGACCTTCATCAGCTTGTCTTTGAAAAACCCTACTTAATCACTACCTCGAGGATACATTGGAAACTTTTCCATTAAATAAATCAAAAAATAATACCATTTCCACTCAAGAATGGGTAAATACTATTAAAGGCCAACTTTTCATTGGTGTTCTTCCTTCACCTCTTAATAGGTAGAATACCAAGTGACAAAACCAGCTACCACTCATTTCATCCCCAATCACCTATACTGATGGTGCGAGTCATGATACATCATGGTAAAGCAGGGATGTATTACCCATGATGAGACATGAAACTAACACAGCATCTCCTTTCGTAACTTAGATGGAACCCAAACAAGACCATGTATGTATATAATTTCATCCTTTCTAATAGTCCAACAAAGAGGTGGGTTCTCACTTGCCATGCTCTCCTATAATACCAAGACCTTAGAATCAGACAACTATATCATCCTCAATATATCAATAATATTATAATTCACCACTTTAGATGATAGAATATTCCTCCCTTGGATATCCTTCACCTTCAAGTGCATCTCTAAAAATAAGGACAAAATCTTCCACTCACTATTGGCCTCTTGAACTGCCAATACCTGAGTTATTCTGATTAGTGTATCACAAACTTCATTGCCCTTTCTAGGAATATAAGTAAGATGAAATTAAATGTAAGGTAGGTACTCATACCACCTTTATTTCCAAAGGCTAAATTCATACAGTTTAAATATGTATTTTAGGATTTTATGGTCCTTGTACAACACAAAATTATCTCCCAATAAAGAACTCCTCAAACAGTGCAAGGCATGAACAACAGTGGCTAACTCTATTTAGTGCGACAGGAAGTTCCTCATGTGGGATTTGAACGGATGATAACTATATGCCAAAAATCACTCCCCCTACATCCAAATTACTCCTATGCATACACCTAATTCACCACAATTCATAGTGTAACTTTTTCATGTATCTAAAAGAACCAGGATCAAAATTGAATCTAGTATCCTTTTTAGCATCTGAAAGGATATCTCATAATTATGTAACCATAAAAACATAACACCATTATTAGTTAAGACAATAAGAAGTTCTTTTAAGCTTGATATTTTCTGTATTGAATGCCTATTATAACTGGTTAGCCCCAAGAAACTCTATATGTCAAAGACATTCTTGGTCTGCTCCAAAGAAACTATAGCTCTCACCTTCTTTGAGTAAAATGATACTCTTGTCTCTGAGATAATATGCCCCAAAAAGTGAATATTATCCATCTATAAGTGAAAATTTGTGATCTTAACGTATGAATGATTCTCTTCTAGTGTATCCAAGATGATCTCGAGATGTTTTTCATTGCCTTGTTGATTGTGAGAATACACCAAGTTATATTCCATGAATACCACCAAAAATGAATCCATATATGGATGGAAAACTTGTTTCATCAGTGCTATAAAAAATTCCATCACATTAAAAAGACTGAATAGAATAACCAGATTCTCATATATGCCATACCTTCTATGAAAAGTTGTACATCTTTTTTCTAAAGGTCTAACATGCACCTAATGATAACCCGACATTAAATAATTTTTTTAGAATACCAGAGCTCCTAAGAGCTGGTCATAGAGATCTTCTATCCACAAAAAGGATACCAATTATAAACCATCAAATGATTCAATTTATTTTAATACACACATAGCCTAAGTTTTCTATTCATCCTTTTCAATGAAAATTACAATCAGACCCCACAAATAGGTACCAGGACATATAAACACCATTTCCCTGAAGTCTTACCACATCTTATTGAGATCTTTTGAATTTGTAGTAACCATAATATAAGGAGGAATGGGTACCTGTACAGCTCCAGAAACTATCTTGATGGAAAACTCTACTTGTCGCTAAGGTGGAAAACTAGAAAAGTGGTCAATGAAGGTATACCTGAAAATATATACTATTAATGTGAATTCTTTTTTTCATATTCCATGATCATATGAATATAAAATAGATATTTTGTCTATAATCCTACCCATCCCAAGATGGTCTGGTCTAGCTCTTATATCCTAGAAATATCATTCACCCTTATGAATAAATACATTGGCCAATGGTGATGTTAAAGTCACCCTATGGCGATAGAAATCAGTGAATGCATGAAAGGGAACCAACCATTCCATCCTGAGAATTACATCAAACCCAGTTATTTCAAGGGAAAAGAGGTCCCATACAAAGTGACACCCACCTACCTCAAGGGGGAACTCCATGAACATGGGTACAATCTCTGTTCTGATCCCCAATAGAGTGTCAAGCATCATCATGCCACCATAGAACTAAACATCAAGCCTATGGCCCTCCACAATAAGAAAAAATATGAAATAATGAGATGCACCAGTATCATAACGATATGATACTAAAGTTGAGGATACCAATATATCACCTATAATCATAGATTTTTAGATGATATTCTTTTTAGATATATGTTGTGTAGAGTATATTTGGCCTGAATAGTGTCCCTTTGAAACAACCTCACTAATCAGAGCAAGCCTACTACGATTTTCAACACAAATGGTCTATGGATACCTCATCCATGACCACCTCCGTATCCCAATTAAATGGTACAACCCCATCCCTCTTCCTAACACAAAGTTAAGATTACCTCTCCTAAACCTAGAGTTAGTGTCGACCCCATTTTACTAACCACTAGAGGGAAGGCCCCACAAAAATGCAATATATTGACCATCCTAATTTATTTTTGGCACTTGAATGGGTCTCTATCACACTATATCTTCACGTGTCCCCTTCTCCCACACTGATGATTGAAGAAAAAACAACCATCACCCAATCTTTTTTAGTATTCCCCCACAATAAGTCTCAATCCATCACTTCATTACACCTAATATTGAACCATTGGATCAAGAAGTTTCACTTCCGTAATCTAGCCCCCAAGTTCCACCAGGTTTCTTTCAGTAATCAGCACTTGATTTACTATTTTAATTGTATTAGGAAACTAAAACATGTTGACCTGTGATCAAATGATATTCCCGAGACCTTCTTCAAAGCATCTCTCCCTAGATGAGTCATCGACAATATAAATAGGAAGAAATAACTAATGGTCTATAAAGTGTGCGAGATAGTCTATAAAGGACATCACACCTTTCTCCAAACTCATAAACTGACCAGCCAACTTATCTGAAAATGTCTCGTAAAAAAGTAATCCTAAAAAGTAGATTGAAAATCCCAACAAACAATATCTGGATGTGAATTAGCTTGGTTCCAAACATCCTACCATTCTTTAACTGATCCCTAAAGAATATTTGTCATGATATTTACTCTCCTATATTGAGGTGTATGAAGAAGCATGCAAATTTATAAAATAGACTCAATGCACGTCTCAAAAGCCTATGGACCACTATCCATTCGAAAACATGGGTGGATGCTACTGCAGGAACACATGCATTGGATCTCCCATAGATTACAAAAGCTACGAGGATCCCGGAATGGTATGGATAATGCACATGAAAACATAACAGAAATGGGAATCTACACCCAGATTCAGTACAAATAGTAGTGCCATAAGAGGAACTACTGGGGGTTCTCCATGTGGGTCAGGGCCCACCACCATTGGATCATGTAAATTTCCACCCTCTTAGAACCCAACTGGAGGTCGTCGTGGATGAATGTCCCTACAATTCCAGCAACATGCCTCAAAAAATATTTAGTAACATCAAGATCATAGATAAAAGAATAGGATAGGTCGAATCCTTCCTATAAAAATTCCACACGCCTCTTATTTCTCATAAATATAGTACTAGGTAATCATAAAAATCAGAATATAACCAACATTATACTTTATACATTCTACAATTAGGGTCAGTTCAGAGTCAAGATCTCTATTTCAAGTTAAGGGTTTTGGAATACATAGTGTTAAATGAAATTTATAGTGGAAAATGATCTTTAAATTGAAATTTACATAACTATTTAATGGTAAAATCTTATTTTCGTAATTCAATTACTTTTAAGTTCATTTCCATTTATATAGTAATTTTATGTCAAAGGTTGAACCATATGGATCTAAAATTTGAATTTATAAAGGCCCTTACAACTTATAAATTGAAGTGTGGCATCCATCTAATCCCAAATAGTGTGTTTCAATCCCCTTCATGAAATTTTATCACAATACATGAATATCACTAAAGTAACACATAATTAATTTCATGTAGTAAAACAATACATACTATATGGAATGGAATAATTCATGGAATATTAATTCTATTAGGTGCCTAAAACGATGAATCAGATGGAATGAACTTGTCTTATTATTCCATGGTAAAATCTATAATCAAAAGGAACATCAAACATCAATTGTTTCACCCAAAAGTGAAGTCAAATAAATTATAAAAATTGAAATATAGAACATCAACCCCATTTTAGAAAATTTGGATTTTCCCTGTATGCGGGTTTGCTACACACAAGCATAGCTCATTAATAAAACCCAATTCCTTCCTAGGGTTTTATCTATCAATCCCAAATAGTAAGACAAGAAGAAAAAAGGGTCTCATTCCACTTTTTTACATCTAGACAAGGGTGTCACTAAATTGTTCCATGAGCTGGTGGATCATATCTCCTCAAGCGAACCTATCTGTATGCCATATTCTGCCTACTAGTAGTATGAGTCTAAGGTGATATAGTGGGTATAATATACCCTCATAATCAGATTCACTAAATAGTTAAATAGATGAAAAAGTAGAGTAATCATAATATAAATTATTGATAGAAGATAAATCATTATGATAAAAGAAATATTAATAAATCTATAATTAGTTTCAGATACAATATGATGAACATGTCATTGTTTTATAAAAAATGGAAGGAAATGAATGTAAATAGACATCTAATACAGTACAAGAATCAAAAATAAAAAAACTAAAAGAACATTCCCATGTTATCATCATGTTCATAGATTAGTCTTAAGCTCCCATACTCTTAAGCAGTGATCAATCAAGAATTATAAAGTGGGATATTTATCTGGTCCTTACTTGAATCCATGAATTCAATTCGGGTACCCAATTATTGCCCAAACAGGGTGTGAGGTAACAATTTTTCGTCCACCACCAATGGTATCTATAAAAATTTTAGTCTGTGTATTTACTATAAAGTAGTGTGCAATGTATAATAGGTATAACTATAAAAAAAGGAATGTTTTCAAGGAAAACATGACACTGTTTAGTTTATGAACTATAATCATGCACCTGTAAGCATGAGATAACTATAAATCATGGAAAATATCCACTTCGTACTATTTCGAGTAATCCAGTGTCAGACCATAAGGTCCAAATTCAAGAAGTAGAAATGTCCAAGGATTTCAAAGTAATATAGATCCATAGAGTATAAATGTCATTGAAATATAATATAAGAAATATACCTAGAGTATAAATGTTCATGTCATCCTCAATGGACAATTCCAAGTAATCACATGTTAGAACCAAATGGCTGGATCCTATGAGTGTAAATTTCTAAGGCAGCCCCTATAATTTGGATCTAAGGAGTTGAAACGTCCATGGAATCCAATATAATCATGAATCCATGGAGTAGAAATGTCTATGAAATTTGGTGAATTTCTGAATCCATGGAGAAGAAAATTCCATGGAATTAAACATAAATCTAAATCCATGGAGTATAAGTTCACATGGTTTTAATTATAGTTATGAACCCATTGATTAAAAATGTCCATGGAATTCAAAATAATTCCAACCATTTCATTAACCAGTTTCATAATCATCCAAAATCTATGAGTTCTTCCATCTCATTTTCCAATTTTACATTGAATCCATTTAAATACATATAATCATGTGAAAAAGGAGAAAAAACCCTCTTGTAATATATCATTTAATTCATTACATATCCCTTTGAGATTGTGAGCTCACACACACACACCCAAAATTATAGTAACTCCTGGGGAAGATATATAGATACACCTCATAGGTGAGCTGGGCTGAGTTTGAAAACTTACAACCATCACATGCTTTTAAGTGGTAAACCTAACAAGGTTCCAAAAATTTAATCAAGGCATTTAATCAATTTTAGGAGAAACACCAAAAGGTCTCGCATGAGGATTATTTAATTCTAGCTTTAAAATAACTAGGAATTGAAGGAAAATGCACATACCATAAACCGTATAACCATGACAGTACACACATCTATTATCAACTCCTCAATCGATAATTATTGAAATAAAATTAAAGAACAAACAAAAAACCTGAAAATAAAGCATATTATAATGCACCAAAATAGCATTGTTGATTGAATGGAAACAATGAAATGAACCTAAGGAGTGAAGAACGTACCAACTAATATCCAAATAGATGATCAAAAGTCAAATTAGTGTTTGGATGTAGAAAAATCACCAAATACTAGGTTAGGTTTCACAAACTCTTATGGGAGGGGTAGATCTGATGGATAAATGAAAATGGAAGGTGGGTTTAAACACTTCAACGAAATAGGTGGAAAACATTTATTTCATAATTTTTAACTGGTTCACACGGTTTACCCGTACGATTTTGAAAACTATTCCCCAACTGTACACACCTCTATACCTCAAATGGGAACCCACATGGTTCATGAACACTGTTTGGTAATATGTTCTCAAACCATGTGATTTTACTATAATAAACACTATAGGTATATCACAGAGGTGTGTGTCCTGGGTCATACAGTTAGGGAAATCCATTATCCCTATGCTTACAACTATCAAACCCAATATAGTTATGAGTAACCATTCAACCTGTTAAGGATTTTTTCTATTAACCATGTGAGCCAACTATTTTTTCCAAAAGTTCAGGATTTGGTCTCTGAATAAGTCTGAGACACCCCTGAAACTACTGTGACCTCATTAGGCACTCAAAATTGGCCAAATAAAGGAATTGAACTGAAATTAAAGATATTTGTACTTAAGAAAAACACTAGATCAGAGAGTGATGCTCATATATTTTTGGATCACATTTGTATCACCAATAGAGGAAATCTACCCTTGAATCCGCTAACACAAATACAATACTATAAAATTTTTCAATCGAATCCTTATCAAAGAAAGAATTATAATAAGTAGAAATTATTTATTTTTAATCAAATTAATTATAATTTATATGTGATTCAACCTATATTTTTGATTACAAGTTTTTTATTTCATTTATTTATGAGGATAAATCCAAATAACTTCTTGAAAACCTATTTTTGGTCACATTATTGACCACTTTTGTTGCACCCTATAGACTCTAGATAATAATAAATTGACAATATAGGAGAATAATGATACCTTGGACCATGAGGTAAATAAATCACCGTGAGATACATGGTTTTTATCCATTTGGACATGGGTAAAAGGATCCAATGGTGGTTTTAGGGTCATATTAGGTTCAGATATAACACCATAAGTTTTCATATGAATTTACCTTTTAAATAAATACCATGTTTAATAGTTTGTTTCCAATGAAAAACAAAATTAAAATGAACCATGATTTATTTTATTGAGATATAATATTATAATTAATGATAAAAATTTATACATAATGATAATAAAATATAAATCATTTATAAGAAAAGTAAAAATGGAATAAATCCTCAAGTAAATAAAAGAGACCATGAAAGTGAAATATTCAACCTTATGGTTTTCCATGAAGAACTATTGATATAAATCATGACATTAGAAATTTAATAGACATGTTGAAAGAAAAATTAATAGTTTGAATGATTTTATTGATTTTTGTAAGGATATATATATGAATGAAATATAATCATTATATATATGGTCATTAGATATATGGAAGTTTGAAATATTATAGTTGGAAATATGGTTGTTGGATAAATGATCGTTTTTAGGCTTGTATGAAATAAGTATATTGAAGTGGTTTAATTTTTAGTAAAAAATTAAAAATAATATAATGCTAGAATAAAATAAAAATATAATATTTACTTAAAATATATTATTATGAAATATATCATTACCTGTCATATATTTTCATTTTTGAAAGAATGATTTGGTGTATTTATAAAATTCATAGAAATATTACAATAACAATTATTGATAAAATTAAATGGCTAGACTAAGAATAAATAATTTTAGTAGGATGTGGTTAAAATTATTTAATGTTAAAAAAATAATATTATTCAATAGAAAAATTGTTTAAATATTATTTATTTTAACCTTAATAAATTAAAACTATCACTTTAAAATGATGAATCTTATGTAATTATAAGTGTTCTTCATCTCAAAACTAATCTATAAAATAATCCATTCTCTACCCATTCTAAACTACTATTTTTTATTAAAACACTACTTAATACCAATCTATTTTTCCATTACTAAGTCCTTATTAGAATTTTGGTACCATTTGGTTCCAATAAGGAAGCCTAAATACTTCATTCTGAAGGAAACTGTGTCGAGGAGAGAATTCATCAATGTATGTATCTAGTCATTCCTCAATTTTCAATTACCATCTCATATAAAATCTTTATTAATCCCATTATATAATGTAAAGACTTTATTTTAACATTTATATTCTTTTAAGAAAATGTTATTACTATTATACAACTCTATACTGTTAGTCATTAATTACTATAATCGGTTCTTGTTTGGGTCGGTTCAACCACCTATAAGAGTGATGCTATACCAACATCTTAATTTTCATCATGAATTTTTATAAATATAGTAATAATTGTAATATATGATATTAAGAGGTAATTTATGTCATTAATATGATTATATAGGGATGAAAAAAATGAATTGAAATTATAAAGTAACATTTTGTTATCAGTAAATTATCAAAACAAGCACGTTATAGATTTCATCATTGATAAATGTACCAAAAACGTCACTGACGTTAACCAGGAAATTCAAAAATAATTAGAGCTTCAATTATTATTCCTCAAATTTTTTTTAGATTATGAACTTGGTATCAAATAATGATGATATTCATCTCTATTATGAAACTATTATGAAATAACCAAAATTATAAACATCCGATGATGAAAATAAAAAATAACTAAAAATATATATGTATAATTAATGATTATAATAGAGGATTATAAAATGTGATATATATGAATAAGGTTTGGAAATAATTAGTTATGATGGTTATTTTTGTTATAAATGATTTTAAATTTCTTTCTTGGATGATGAGAGTAATTATAAGGGTTCATCATCTCAATTTTCTTTTATCGAGATATGTTATATATTACCCAATTTATTTATTTATGTGATGTATATAAAAACTGATGATTTTTTTTATCGTATTTTTTATTTCATCCATGTTATTTTAAAATCAATATAATTTTATTTCTTTCAAGGTATTTTGATTCAAATTTACGAAAACCATATGGGTGTCTTTTTAATCTCACTTTCAACTCAAGATTGTATAAATCTAAACTCTTATTTGGGGAAATTTTTTATTATTTATCTATTAAACCCAACTATTTTATTATCATATAGCTATTTTTGGGCTATACATGTACTGTTACCATTTTATCTTCATTTGGTTCATAATTTGACCAAAAGTATTTTTTTAGTAGAGTCGACATTATCTCATCTTTTTGGTGAGTAATATTTCTCTTCCATGTCCATATTATTTTTTCAATTGATTTTTTTTATAAATTATTCTCTTATTTATTAAGTAATTTCTCAATGAGATTAAATTTATTTACAAATCTATTTTTTTTGCATATTTGGTATGATTTTTTTTTGTTAACTTCTAATCTCTTTACAAAAGCAAGGAATGTATCTTCCATTTTAATGATTTATACATCAATTAATTTTACCATTTTTATTTCAATTTATCATAATGAATCTTCATTTACAATATGTCATTGTTTTCCAAAATTAATGATAATTCTTCTTATTTTTTAATAATTTTAAAATAAATGATATAAAAAATAAAGTATATTTCTTCTTATTATTAAATCAATTATAAAAATGGTTTTATAAAATGTTTTTTATATATATCAAAATAATTTATTGTTTAATATGATTCACTGGGATATTATTTACTCAAACAATCCATGTTCTTTATCTATACAGCTTATGATAATGTGTTGTCAAAGTTTTCCTAAAACCAATTTCTTTCTCATAGTTTAATTATGCTATGATGGAATTTTGAATGTTTTCAACTTCATGTGGAATCTATGTATGATTTATCATTATGTAATAAATGGGTACATCATATAACTTTGAAGAATTGGGAAAAGAATTATCTTATGAGATGAATGTGAATAGAGAGTGAACCCAAAACCCAACGGACCCTGTCCACTTTGTGATGGGTGATCCAAAAATTATACAGCCATTGAATTCATTGGGTAAAACATTATATCTCATTAGATGACCTATTAGGGAATGTGGAGTCAACCCAATATACTAAGGTAATCTATCCAATATGTGATTATGGTATTAAAACTGAGCCTCAATATAATGAATGATTTTTACGCCTATGTATATGTCTCATTATTATTCCAAAGATATGTTTTAATGGCTCGTGATTATTGACTCATGTTTCCACATACCCATTACTCAAATCTAATGAATTAAAAAATACTTACAACATGAATCTTGATTTATGATATATGTTTTATTTGGAATTATTATTTATGTTTTTTACATTCACCTTGATTATGTTCTCATACACACATGCTTATCTTTTTCTCAGTTACGATCTTCAATTGTTATCTCTTATTTTTACCCTTATTGAGAATTTGCGATCACGCCTTTAATTTATTTTCATTAACATTGTTTTGAATGAGAGTATTTTTTATGATTTTTGTTAAAGGATATAACTTGATATGTTTTTTTGAAAATGATGAGTAATTAATAAATAAATAATAAGATCATTTATCTGATGTCCATAGGCACCAAGACTATGGTTTATTTGATTGAGTTAATTTGTGGTTCAAAATGCCTAAATTATGGAAATGATGTAAAATATATGTGTGTTATTCTTGAGTCATATCACTTGGTATCAATGAATACCTATAATTTTTATATTTTAAGCACTGGATCTGAGAGTGTGGGTGTGAGGTGCCTCATTAAAGGAAAGAAGAAAAAGTTGAATCTCAGGAAACTTTATCCCCTATTTATATAGAACACCTGACAGGATTACAATATAAAATGAAGAACTACTCCATGACTATGGTGTCTCTGGACAAATACTGATTTGGAACCCTTGGCCTTCAAAGTATCTATCTCACCCTCTCCTCGGTAGTCATTTCAGCCATTTAGAATAGGCTCAACCTGTACCATTATTACCACCATGACATAGATAAATTCCCCTCATCATTTTTATCATACTATGATATATACCATAGTTTTGTAAAAACATACTCATAATTTACATATTTATATAACAACTAGATCTCCCACCAAATGATCACCCCCATGAACAACAAGATATACATTTTAAAATTACTCATTTCTCATTATTTTTTTTCCTTTCACCATGCTCAAGGAGAACACTATTATGACATAATAATATTCCTAGTTTCATTTAGATAATCCGTTGATCCCTTCCCATGAACATAAAAATAAGAAACAAGACCCACCACGATACAGAGAACGACTATGAACACCAAACTCTATGAATAAGTGTTTATAACCTCTACCTCACTAACACTCTTAAATACCCAGTTCACCACAACCATAACTCAAAAATTAGAAAGACCACAACCTCAACCACATGTGTTTTTCTGCTTAAAGAACCCAAAACTATACTCACCACATCCTAAACACCTATGAACTCCCTTTAGACACCTCCAATAGAAAAATATTATAGAGTAACAAGATATAAAAGATCGACATGTTATATCAAAAACCACTCAATCAATTCTCATATTCAAGAATTAAAACCAACTTTTGAAGGAAAAAATATATCAAGCAACCAATCTATGTGATACTTCTCAAGAATCCAACTAGAATAAGATCTCAACCAACACATAAAAGGAACTAGGCACCTAACATGAAACATCATCAATCATCTTATAAATCAGTAAATTTAATATATATTATTCAAATAAAATCAATCATAGAACAAGTTGGGACACTGAGTGTGAATCTATTACTAACATGCCCACAGACTATTATTCAATATGCTATACCTTCATAGAACATGGACCAATGGAATAATTCATCCCCAAAACACCTTATACCAATGATCCTGAATCCCAAAAAACCACTATGTAAACCTATCTAACTCTCCCAATAAATGACATGGTAATTATTATAAAGATAAAGATGAATTTATAACATATGAAATACATAATATACCTAGTCCAACTATGGGTGATGTACTAACTGATATTCCACATTTAAAACATTATAAAACACCTAGAGGGGACCAATGAACTTTGGATAGAGATCAATATCATAATAAAACCTTTAGTTACCACAATAGGGGAAAACATTAGAGAGATAAGATCATTGATCTTAAACTCTAGGTGTTTCCTCCTCTAATCCATATAGGACTTCTGATGTCCCTACAATGCCTTCATTTACTCTTGAATCATATAAACCCACTATATCATTCCCTTCTGAAAATTTTGTGTAAGGAATGATGAATCCCCATATCAGTACAACATAAAATAAATTTTTAAGGTAATATATACATATCCTAAAATGGATCCATTCCAATGGATGTGTGATAAAAGTTATTTTAAGAAGACTCAAACAAAGACAAGAACTTTACCCATGATTCAAAAAAATCCAAAACATAGAATTTCATCATATCCTTTGTTATCTAAATATTTTGATCTGTCTTCCTACCCATATGAGTATTTAATGTTGTGTTAAGGATAAGCTGAGAGAAAAAAGAACACTAAATATATCTACAATATCATAAGGTTAAACAAGGATACATATCATAAATGATGGTCCTCAATAACCAGTTAAGCCATACCACTCCATATGCATACTGCCTCTCAAGAACATCCACAACACCCAACACCTAAATCATTAGGAAATGAGTCGACTTCATCAACTAATCTACAACCACCCATATAGACTTACATCCTCATTTGGATCTGGGTAAATGGTTCAAAAAATACATTAAGATGTCCCCCTATTTAATATTGGGTACATCCAAAGGTTGTAATAACCCACCTAGAATATCGGGCTCTTTCTTTACCTATGAGTAGATCAAACATCACGAAACTTACTACACTACAGATCGAATAATTCTAAAAAGCCTAAAATAAATCCTATTATCATGATATATATTGGACGTTGTAGATTGTACTTCCAAATATGAGCTACGAAACTCAAGGAGAACCTCCTATCACACCATTATTGAAAAAAAAATTCCCATGAAAAAATATGGTACTAATCATCTTACAAAAATCCATCAAGAGGATCCCCATGATGGACATGATCCCACATCACCTCTACCTCAAAGAATTTCCACAAATACTCCTATAGCTACTACATCAAGTATGATTTAAATTTCATTTTTTATAGGAAAAATATACCAAACAATGTTCCCACCTCAAGATAAATTAATTTAAGATCCTCTATTTATATCTAAGAATCTCCCAACTCCAAAAAAATATGTCCCTGTTACTTCCTAGTTAGCAAATTGGAAAAATATATTCCCTTTCTCGAAGGTGAATGAAATATTGAAATAATAGTCTTTCAATAAATCGATCCACTACCAATGATTTTGATTATATACCCAAAAATAAAAAATATACCTTAGTAACTTGTGATATATGAATACCGCAATCACTCATCAATGTGGCAATGTATCAATATATTCAAAAAATACACCATCAATACCAATTCAAGATCATGGGTGACATATTAATTCTCATGGGGATGATACTACCTATAACCTTATGATATAACTTCCCTCTAATAAATCAATACATATCAAAGAATATTAGGAGAATAATCACAGAAAACCTGGAAAATCAATCCGTTTTATGGAATGTAATGGATGAGAGCATTGACCAACTACTCCACTAATTATTTGAAATTTTATTGACACTCTCTAGTCCATAAAAAATACCAACACTTTTTAGGTAGAGCTATAAATGAGGATTTAATTGAAAAGAAATCATATAAAAACCTATGATAATATCTCATAGGACCAATGAAACTATGAACCAACCAAACATTCCTAGGTGTTTCCCAAGAAAAAACTACCTCAATATTTAAAGGGTCAACTACCAATACCTAACAAGACACCACATGTCCTTGTAAATTTACATCATGTGTATAAAATTTTTACTTGGAAAACATCCAATACATTTTGTGGTGATAATGGACCTATTAAGTGACGTAATGAAATTTGATATGATCCTTTCATGAATTAATGTGTATGAGTATATCCTCAATGAAAATAACCACGAATTGATCTAGAAACTCACAAAACATAGAGTTTATGAGTCCCATGAAAATAAATATGGAATTATTGATATTGAATGAAATAACAATGAAATAAAATTACCTATAATGACATTGGGAAATAATTATAAGAATATCCTTCTACATCACCCTCATCTGGTGATATCCTGATAAAAAATAAGTTTTTAAAAACTGGATGAGTCCTTTAAAATGGTCAATGAAATCATCAATCATTGGAAATGGATAAAAATTCTTTATTATTACCTAGTTCAAGTACTGGTATTATAAATACAAGTGCATACCATCATATACCTTCTTGATGAAGAACACTACAGCACACCATGATGATATACTTGGCAATACAAATCCCTCTTATATAAAATCGTTGATCTGGATCCCCAAACTCCTCATCTACAAAGGTTACATATGACAAAGAGACATTGAAATAATGAGGAAATGAGATATTAATCTATAGAAAACTATATATATTGTAAATTGGTAGGGTCATAACCTCATTATAAAAAATAAAAGGCAAATACTCCATGAATCTAGGAAACTACACTGCTTATTCCTATAATAAATATGATGACTATATTGATTGATGCAATAAAATAGAATCTAAAAACTAATGAATCATACTATGATCTCACTCACAAAAAAATACCATGAACTGGACATACCTATTAAAAACATATCCCTAATCATTACCAAGAGTAAAAACCTCCTCTTATTCCTATTATTAATCTGAAAATACAACAACATCATCAAGATATAAGCAAGGATCAACATGATCTTTTGGTCTAGAAGGGTGTTAAACAGGATTTAACTCCTCATAAATCTTATCAAATTCAACAACCCATTTTTATCAAAAATGGGTTCCAAATAATATTTATTCTCATACAAATGAATTTTTTCAAGAAAAATACTCCATATTTTACCATGATTTATTCTTCCACATCAACCAATCCCTTAGACTCGAGCATGAATGAAATGAACTTTGGGTGATTCAGGGATTTTCACCTAGAAAACATATAGAGAATCTCCATCTTATAAATAATAAAATACTTAAATAAGTTACTTTTATCCCCCCTTTTGATAATGTATAATAGATATACATCTAGATATCTTATTGTACTGAAATATCATTTTCTATGGAACAATATGTACTATACGAACATAAACAGAAAATGAAACTAACCATCAATATTGGTTACAGTAGGTATTCTTATGACTAAATCTACAATCAGGTCATCCAAGGGATTAACATATTTAAAATAACCACTATCACCTGGAATTGATCCCTAAGAGTCATTTCAAACCCTTCTATATGGTTCTTGAAGACATCTATCCCATCAATTTGATTATAACACAACATTCTGTCCATTTATCCTACTTCAAACCCAATATTCATATTCCCCAAAACTAAACATGTCATTATGATAAGACCAATGAACTAACCTAGGATAGAACACCATATCATTATTTAAGAAAAACTGTATGCATCCTTAGTCTAAAATTACTTTTATCACCAATGAACTTTGGAATATAAACCACTCATAATTTACTTCCTTCTCAGGTAGAACTGTTTGATTCTCATGTTGTGGGATTCATGGCTCAATGATAGTTTAGATTAAATTTATTATTTTATTTTTTGACGGATGCAACTCATCAGGAAAGGATAAAACATCTCAATTCATTATAACCATTTTGATGAACTTGGATGATTCATGTGTTTTTAGGGGAAGTCAAGTAGTTGGGAGAGAAAGGGTCACAGAGAAGGTTTGAAGATCAAGAGGTGCGAGGGATAAATTATTGAAATTAGAAAAAGAATCTAAATTATATCATTTAAGGATTTAAAAATTGATAATTGAAATATAATATTTAAATCATAAATATATAACTAATTAATCCAAAAATAAAAATCAGCAAGGTGAATTTATTCCTACAACGGTTCATCCAGCGGTTCATCATCCAATGGTGGGTTATCTAACGGTGGGTAATTTATAATGGTGAGTAATTTCCAACAGTGAGAAATTTCCAATTTTGGGTACCTAGAATTAAAGTTTACAAAAAAATTATCATTCTGAATTCATATTTTATATAATTTAATATCTTAAAATTCATTGGCTTAGTGAAAATATCAGCAACATGATGTATATTTCTAGTGTATTCATGATTTATATCAACCTTTTGAAAATGGTATCTTAAAAATGATGTCTTTAATCAATACATATTGTTATAGAGTGTGGTACAATTTTTTTAAAGATTTTATTTCACTTTTATTGTCACAATTTATAGGGTCATGTATGAATTGATATCCATATTTTAGTAGAGTGTGTTTCATCCACAAAATTCTATTTCAACAACATCCTACAGCTGTGAATTCAGCCTCAATAATAGACCATGTGACCAAATTTTGTTTCTTAATACACCAAGATTTTGGAGATTTTTCCAAAAGATGAAATGTTCCATATGATATTTTTATCTAAATTAAAATAACCAAAACCAGCATCTAAATAACTCACTATGTCAAATGATTTTACTCTAGAATAAAATAATCCTAAATTGGTTATACATTTGAGGTATTTGAAAATTATTTTAACAGAAAGTAAATGTCACTCTTTTGGTTTTTCTTGAAAATTAGCACACATACACACACTAAACATAATTTTTGGACAACACAAAGTTAGGTAGATAATAATTACAATCATAACTCTTTAACTAGTTTTATCCACTTGCTTACAAGCTTCATCAACATCCAAATTGAATGTGGTACTCATTGGAGTGTTACTACTTTTAGTTCTATCCAAACAAAAAAGTTTAAGAAGATATTTTTTCTAATTAATTTAATTATAAACAATTACTTCTTTATTTTGAAAAATTCAAAAGAAAGAAATTATTTTAGTTCACCCATTAAACTCATTTCAAATTCATTTTTCATCATTTTTGAAAAATCAGTAATAATGAATTTTTAGAATATCCAAAGATAAAATCATTTATAGAGATTTGAAAAACTAAAAAATATATTGAAATTAATTTTACAAAAAAGGGTAGGAACATGTATACCTTTTTAAAAACCTTTTGAAGTCATAAAAGAGTTGATCCTATCATATAAAGATCTAAGATCCTCCTTTAAACCATATAATGCCTTTGATATTTTAAAAACATGATTTGGAAAATGAGGATTTTCAAAACCAAGATGTTGTTTAATGAATGAATCCTCAACTATGTAACCATTAAAGAATAAAATTTTCACCTCTATTTGATGTTGTAAGAAATCCAAATGTGCTGTATAGGTAATAAGTATTATAATGGATTTAAGTCTGGCTATATGTGAAAAGGTATCCACATAGTCTATACCCTCTTTTTGACTATTCTTTTATGAAAGTAGTCTAGCCTTATTTCTTAATATGTTGAATGATTTATCAACCTGGTTTCTAAATATCCATTTTGTTATAATAACTAAGCTTCCATTAGGTATATCAAAAATTTACAAAACTTTATTTCTTTCAAATTGGTTAAGTTATTATTTCCTTTAAAATTCTCAAAATTCATCAATATTTATGTCAGTAAAGTTCTCAGGTTTATGATCTATTATGAAAGCATGACATTCAACCTGATTCCTAATAGAAGATATAGTATTTGTGCCTATATATATGTATTCTTAAATAGAATCTAAAGGTTGTTATTTAAGTGTTCTAACATATTTTGGAAAAGAAGGACTAGAAATATCATAGTCGTCTACAAGTTTTGGTTTGATTTTTGAAACTTCCTCAGAACGGGATGATATTTTTGCATGTTTTACATTAGTGTAATTTGGTTTGGAATTGATGTATAAAGTTGAAAAATCATCATAATCATTTTAAGGGAGTTTTATGATCATGTGGATCTGTCTCATTAAACATCACATGAATAGACTCCTCCACAATCTTATTTCTTTTGTTAAAAAATATTTAGGGTCTACTAGTAGTTGAATAAACAATAAAAATTATTTCACCACACTTAGAGGAAATTTTTTAATTTATTCATTAGTTTTAAGAATAAAAACTTTGAAACCAAAAAATATAAATTAATTAACCTTTTTAATTCTTTTATTCCATAGTTAATAGGAATTTTTATTGAAAATTAAACTAATTAAGACATTATTATTTATATAGTTGGATGTTTCACAACCAATTCCCAAATTTATATTGGTAATTCATATTGATTAAGAATTTTCCTAGAAATATCTTGAATCCTTATATTTCTCCTTTCTTCAACTCCATTCCCCAAGGTGATACTAGGAGCCGAAAATTTGTGAGTATATTCATTTTTTTTGTGAAAAAGGACTCAAAGTCTTTGTTTTAAAAATCACAAAAATAGTCACTACATATGTTTTTAATTATAAATTCAGATAGACTTTCTGTATATTTATTATAATTGGTAATGTAATTAAAGGATTCACTTTTTTTTTTCTAAAAATTACCTAATTATATATAGATTTTTTTCTTCTAAAAGTACATATATATTGTACTTCCAATTTAAACTAGATACTATAGATGTTCTGAGAAAAATACATTTGAACCATCTCAAGAAGTTGAGAAGTTGAAACTTATTTCTTTAATTTGAAATATATTTCGTGTTGTGTCCCTTTTTGACGGGTTGCACACATTGTAACTTTGTAATTCAAGTGTTGGTAGATATTTGACTAACCCATTACTAATAAACTTCATACATGCATAAATATTACAGTGGATGAGTCTTCTATGCTAAATAAAATTTTCATTATGAAATTAAGTTATACAATAATCATTTTGAGAATGTAAAGTGTCTGAATTAATATCATAAAAAATTTCATTTCTCAAACCATTAAATATAATATATTTTTTATAATAAAAAACATTAAGAGATTTATTTTGGAATTTCACATAAGAATCATCATCACATATTTTTGAGATAATAAGAAAATTATATTTTTAACTATGAAAAAAAGTACTCGAGAAATTAAAAAAGAATTTGAATTACTGACTTGGACAAGGTAAATTATTTTCCCTTTAGTAATGTCACCAAATGTGAAATGTCCATCATCAACCTTTTTGAGGTTCTTGAAGCTTGAGAAGTCTCCTATTAGATTTCTAAAACATCCACTATCCGGCGACCCTATATTTAAACAGGAGATCTTCAAAAAGGTTTATTACAAAACAATTTTATACCAAAAGTGATTTTTGTACCCAAATATTCTTGGGTCCATAAATGTAGGTAATCAAGGATTTAGGGAACCCATATTTTCTTAATGGAATTTCCATAAGTAGATTTTAAACTATTATAAATGAAGACTTTATGAGGTCCTATTTAATAAAATCGAGTACTAGAATTTCTATAAATAGTTTTAGGAATAAAAGGGCCCTCGGAAACTCTTCTCTATCCAAGTTGGTAACCCAATCCATTAACATATTTTGGTGCTATTTTTTTTACATATCATTTGTGTGAGATTTTATCTTCCATTAGTGAATCTCTCAAAGTCATTATTAAGTTTCTCATTATAAAATTTAAGGTATGTATTTTATTTCAAAATTTTAGTATTCCTTCCCTTTTATACCACAACATCTGATTTAACCCTATAAAAAAGAATGTTGTTTCCTCATAATTTTATATTTATATTTTATCTCATTGAACACATACTTAATAATATTTCAATATTCAAACATTTACTCATTTTACAGATTCTCATAATTATGTTCATCTTTAAAATGATTAGAATTATTTATGTGTAATATAATAGGTACCTCATATATATTTTCCATGAAGAACACATTTTCTCTATCAGGATTTTCTTCCTGAGTTGAGTCCGAGTCTCTGGAGATATCTCAATAATCACTCTAGGTTTATTTTATTTATTTCTTATATTTTATATCATTGTCATCATAATTATTTTTTATTTTAAATTTGGGATAGTTATAATTGAATTTTACTTTTCTTTTACACTCATAACAGGTAATCTCATTTGAATTATCATATCTTTTATTATATTTCTTCAAATTCCCCCTATTTTAATTCTTTATCTTGTATCTCAGTTTCGTAAAAAAATTATTCTTCTTATATAATTTCTTCAACCTTAGGAATATATGCTCCATCTCCATATCACTATCTACTAGTGTTTCCTCATATTTTGAGGTTTCAACTTGAAATTTTTATCTTATAATTTAATGTAGTAGTCTTGAAGGAAAATGAATTACTTTTAGGACCGTCTTCTTTGTCATAGTTAAATTTATGTTCTTTCTATCACATAATTAGACTTATACCCAATTAATTTATAGGTATTTTACTTATATAGCAATATTCTCTTATTAAAACCATGTTTCGCCTCTATATATCCGTAAAAAACCTAAATAGCCACATGATTTGGTCCATGTCTATTTTGGATTCTCCAAGTAATGAATGGAATACACTATCTCATTGAACCTAATATATATTTTAGAAGTCAGCTCATTAGGTTTAATATTAAATGAATGATTTTTAATTATATAATTAGTTAGTGTCATTTATATAAAATTTTTTATTTCTTCATGAGAAATAACTAATTTATCACAAATTGAAGGTGAATATTTAGATGTAGATATTCTATTAAACTCTTAATCTACTAAAGAACAATAATGGGAATTCATGGCTTTATAATTATTATTATAAGATGTTTTAGTGGAATCATCCAATTTATTCCTTACGGTCTTTGGTGATTCATATTTATCTTCAATATCAGACCAAATTTTAAAAACCCTGCTTTAAATGTGTATTTTCATCTTGATTTTCCATTGAGCATAGTTTTTTCTATTAATAAAGGGTGTTATATTGGTATAAGAACCTTAGTTTATATTATCTATTTAAATAACTAAATTTCAAACTATCAAAATTTTTAAATCATTTAGACACAGGAAAATCATAGTGTAAAATATTATGAAATCCTTTTAAACCGAATGATATTTGGAGTGAGTAAATCCATATGGGGGGTGAATTCAGTTCAAAATAATAATGTCTATTAAAAACAATTTTATAAAAAATACCCCAACTTAAAATACAATCTCTTAGTTAATCAAAATATTAGTTTAATATAATTTTGACCTTTTAAAAGATTCATCAAATATCGATTACTGCTTAGTTATATTAATATGAAAATTACTTTAACTTTTGAAATCAATTTACTTAAAAAAATACTTATATAAAAATTGGTTAATATTAACTATCAATGTATGTTGTTTTCATTAGTTAAAAAATAATTTTAAAACATTTTAAATATTAAAAAAACCAAAAAACACAAATAGGAATAAAACAAGAGATTCAGTCTCAAGATGAGACCTGATACACTGCACACGAAAGTCACCTAGTGGCAAGAAGATTATATAAAAATAATCTTGATCCACAACCAGGATTAGGTTTTCTTTTAGTAGATTACAAACTCTCCAGGCCACACATGGACATCTTCCCCAAAAAAAATGGGAATAAAAAATAGGAAATACAAGGACACCTTCCAAAAAAACCATTGGTATAAAGATAAAAGGAGAGAGGAGAAGATATATTGTATCTTCCAGTTATAGCACATGGTTCAATGTGTGTTGATAAACAAAGAAAGACACATTGCTCAATATATAAAAGAAAAACATATAGATAAAGTTTAAATATAGAGAAAAGATATAGTTTCTTGATATTATGGGATCCGGAAGCTTGATACTCCTTGAAAGTGGCTTGGAGAGAAGATCGAGTCATTTATATGAAAATAATATTAAAAGACAGCTTCATATGCTCTATTTTTTCTGACTATATTAAAGGATCTTAATGTTCTATAAGCTCCACTATTTCACATTAAAAAAATAATAAATGATGCAACATGTACGAACTCACAGAAGGATCCTTATAATATTCATCAGGAATAGGTTTTTACATGGCCAATATGAACATATTATATCACATATACATGAGGGAGGCCTCTTAGAATATATAGAATTGCATCTAAGAGGGTCTATTTGAATAAAAATCATCATTATCATTTGTGTCATATTACTAATTTCTAACACATCCTATAAATCATTTCCAATGGTGATAATTTTCAACACTTGGACAAAGTTTCCTTATAATTAATTATATTATAAAATTCTATTATAAAATAGTAAAACCATGAAAAATATAATCAAAATAAGTTTTTGATGATTATAACAAGGGTTTTAACATGGTCTTTTACGAGATAAAAATGTAATTATATTTAATTGAGCATTGTATTATATTTAATTTTACTTATGAATATAAGAATATAAATTATAAATTATAAAATAAATGGTTGTTTATAAATGTTATGGAAAAGTTCAATTTAATGAGTGTTTTTGTCCCTAAATTTCAATTATCCCTTTTAATCTAGTGAAAACCATGTAAATCAAACATAAACACTTACAAATACCCTAGACTTCTAAGTGGGTAGTTGGGGTATTATGTTTTATAGTGAGCCCTTTTTCTTTTTTTCTACTTCCATTAGTGATGTTATCTACATTAAAATATTATTCTAAGTTCTGTGATTGAAATTTATAGAGATATTCTACCATGATATCCTCATTTAATATTCCCATAGGGTGGAAATGACCACACTCTGTAGGTGGTGGACCTTAAACCTCCAGTGTTACCTCTAGTAGTTCCACTTGAGGAAAAACCTACTATCCTTGATCAGGGAACTGAAGCTCATCTATGAAAGAGTTTCCTATGACTGAAGAAAACTATAAGGGTGCTCCCCAACCTGCACCAACGTTGTATAATCTTAGTCAAGTGTTAAAGTAGATTCATCCTCCCACATTTATATGGGATTGTGGTTATTAGAACACTGAGTCATGGCTATTTGAAATATTTTACATCTATGTGCATATGGATATGCCTCAAGTGAGAAGGGTCAAGCTTTCCACCAACATGCTATGTGATTCTTCAAAGTGTTAGTGGGATATAATTAACACAAATGGTCTTCACTAGGAAATAGATTGGAAATACTTTAAGACTACCTTATATAATTAATTTTTTCCTAATAAACTGATGCATGATTGAAACAGGGAGCTCATTCACCTAGGATAGGTATCTATATCAATCAGAGACTATTCAATGTGTTTTAAAAAATATCAATGTTTTTCACTTCTTTCTTATGGTGACAAGACATCACAAGAGAGGTTATTCAAGAATGGGATTTTTTATTCCATTCACACATAGGTGAATCAATTTCACTTATATAATGTTTCTAATATTGTAAATAAATCTCTTATCACTGAGAAAAACTTAAGGGAAGATGATAGAACTGGGAACAAAGGGTTTGTGTCGAGGCATGGAAGTAGTTCTTCAAGTAGCTAGAAGAACATCCATGAGGATTATCATTAGAGTAGAGATAGTCAGATTATCTACCCTAGTAGATTTATTTTATGAAATCAGTGTGGATGATAAGGTAAGGTAGAGGTGTAGTGGGGTAGAGACCAACTGGTGTACCATGATTACGGATGGATGAGTCATCTTTAGAGGTTTTACTGGACCTTTATGCCTATTTATAGTGGAATAATACTCATGACAGTTCCACCTTCAGGAGAGGGATTAGTGAATCTATGTCAAGTTGGAAGCTGGAGTAGCACCAGATAAACAAAAAATAGAGGAGGTCATGGACAAGGTTAGCAGAATTCTAATTATCAGTGCTACTAGATTAGAGCTGATCAGGGTATTCAAGATGAACCTCAAGGTCATAGATCTGGGTATTTGTGTGATTTTAGTAGATACTTGAGGATAATAGTTTAAGAATATCTAATGTATGCGGTACTATTATAGTATCTTCTACTATCGCATTCTATTTATTAGATATTTGTGCTTCACACTCCTTTATCTCTATATTGATCATAGAAAGTATTGGGATTGAACCTCTGTAATTCTGTGGGGTGATGACCCTAAAAACCCATTGGATTTGTGATCAGAGGTTATTTTCTAACGAAATGACTATCCCATTTATGAATGAAATTATTGTTTCTTATGGGACTTCTTCATCTTTAAGATGGTGTGTTTTGATTTCATTCTCGGGATGGACTGGTTGGTCTCCTATCATTCATATACTAAGTCCTATCACCACGTGGTATTATTTACATCAAAATAGGGTAACTTATATCTTTACAATGGTGAGTGGGATTTCCAAGAAATTATATCTTGACCAGAGCGTCATGGGATTGGTGGAGTGATATCCTAGTTTTCTAGCCTTTGTATGAAAGATCAAGGTTTATGTAAGGCTGATTGTCCTTTGGTGGTGAGTCATTTCAGGTATTTTTCTCTAAAATACTTCTACAGACTACCTATCTAGTGATAGGTAGAGTTTAAAATTGAAATCATTTTTGGAATATCTTCAATATATATTCTTCCACACAAGATAGAACTTACTAAGCTCTAGGATCTTAGACATAATTGAAAGATTTACAATATAAGGGTTTTATCTGACCCAACACATCCACTTGGGGTTAAGAAGGAAAATGGAAGCCTCCATATTTTCATGCATTACCAATAATTAAACCTTATTATAGTTAATAACTGATATCATTTTACTCAAATAGATAATTTCTTCGACTATATTGGAGGATCTCTAGTAATTTTGAAGATCTACCTTAGATATGGATATCGTCAGTTATGTTTCAAGACTTCAGATATTCCATGTAAGGGGTTACAAAGTTGATTTGGTTAATATAAGTATCTTTTTAAGCCATTAGGTATTATAAAAATGCCTTTTGTTTTCATGGACTTGAGGAATAGGGTTGTCCACCCCTACATGGATTCTTTTTTTTGGGTTTGTGGAAGATATATTGGTGTATTCTCATACTCTAATATACCACTCCAAACAACATGATATCACATTGAGTACATTGAGAGAGAATAATTTATATGATAAACTCAAAAATTGCCACTTTTGGATTGACAAGTTTAAATTATTGGGTCATATTATCTTGGAATCAGGAGTATCAGTTGACGAAGAAAAGGTGAGACCTATTGTTTCTTGGGAGTAACATAAGAACATGTTTGATATATATAGTTTCATAGATTTTTACAGATATTACATGAATTTAATTAAATACTTATACCACTTTGAGGGGCCTATTAATAGTATAAGTAATATGGCATTAATTATATTATAGTTTGAAGCATGTGATCAGGGCTATTAAATGTAGAATGGAAGGCTTACTTCAACATTGATTCCAATTTTTTTAGATATTGGATAAGTATACATAGTTTTATATGATGCATCTGGAATTGGACTGGGTGCAATACCGATGTAGGTGGATTGATTCATTTTGTATTAGTCTCACTAGTTAAGACATCACAATTATAATTACTTGATGCATGATCTATAGCTTGTAGCGGTCATTCATGACTTGCACTACTGGAGAAAATATCTAATGGGAGAACAATTTTTGGTGTTGACGGACCATTAGAACCCTAAATATATTTTTACAACGTGTGAATTGGATCTCAAACAATGAATATTGGTCGAATACCTTCAGTATTTTGACAGTGATATTGCCAATATTCTAATAAAGGGAAATTTAGTGGTCAATGCACTAAACCAGAATACTCATGCATAATCTATTCATAAAACCACTGATGAATGGAAGTTGATGACCCTCTTTTCTAATTTGTATCTAAAGTTTCAAGAGAGACAATAGTGGAATTTTGTTACAAAATTTTCAATTTCCAATTCTATCCATGATAATGTAATGAGAAGAGAGTTCTCATTCCATAAAGAGTTGGTCCTATAAGAAAGTATTTCAGGTGAGGATTCACCTCTATATCGGTCTTTTAATGGAGTTGAAATTTTAATTATACATGGGTATATCTGGGGTCCTACATATATGAGAGAGGATTTGATGTTATAATCCCATGATTCTAAGTGGGAATTGAACCTAGGTATATTAAATATGTATCATGATATTCACAATCAATTTTGGTGGCTTGGGATGATATGACAGAATGTGGGTTTTATCATTAGGTGTTTCACCTGTCAGTATGTGTTTGTAGAACACTATTGGATTTTTAGATTGTTACAATAGTTTTTGATCCTGAAATAGAAATGGGATAATGTTGCGATGGATTTTGTGACTGGTTTACTAAGATAGCCTCTAGTTAGTGACATTTTTTGAGTAATTATCGATTAACTGGTGATGGTATCCCACTTCCTTCCTATTCGAGACACTTTCTCAGTTAATTATATTGGAATAATATATGCTTATAAGATTATATTCCTACATAGATTACATCATACCATCATCTCATATAGGGATGATCATTTTACATTGAGGATCTAGAAAGTTTTACAGAAAGTTTTGGTTACACAAATGCTTTAGAGCACAACATTTCACCCTCATACCAAAACCTAGTCAGAATGTACTATAATTGTGTTAAGAGGAAAATCCCAAACAATGTTTCTTTTATTTTGGCAGTTCTTGGGAGAATCATATCCCTCTTATTGAGTTTTCCTATAATAATATATACCAATAAACAATTTAGATGTCACCCTATGAGGCCTTATATGGTAGAACATACCATTCACCTATGTGATGACTAGACGAAGGGGAGGTATGACTACTAGGTACTCATATCATGCATCAGAATTTGGAGAAGGTTCATTGGATCATAAAACCTATGGCCGCTACTCATTCTTGAAAAGAATCAAATGTTAACTACAGTTGATGAATTCTAGAGATAACGATCAAGGATAATTCTTTCTTGTGGGTATCACCAATACTTTAGAATAGATGGATATAGAGGAATATGAATTTGTAATTTATTCTTAGGAATTTTTTAGATCTTGGATAGCATCGATGCAGTAGCCTATTGGTTTCATTTACGTCAGAGGTACCATTACATGCATTAAATCTTCCACATTTCACAGCTTCACTATTACCATGCCGACTCATCATACACTTTTTATCCTGAGGGCGTTGAATTGGATTCTGGTTCTTCTTTTTAGGAGTATCCTATACACATTTTTTTCCATGGAATGTTGGAACACTAGTGAAATTATGTCCTTTTAGTATGGGTGATATGGAAGCACAACTGTGTACAAGACGATACATGGGGCTGAGAGGTTGATGTACATGCTCATTGGACTATGCTATTCACAGATGATGCTTTGACACCCTCATTCAGGTATGAGTTCCTTTAAGGTTGTAATACTATAAGAAAATATTTTTTCTATAGGGTAAATACCCTTTTAAATTTTGGATTAATTCCTTGGTTTTGATCTAATATGAATTTCTAGTAAGGTTAGGTAGGAAACGACGGTGTCTGAGGCTCGTTCAATGGTTAGAACCCTAGAATATGGATGGAATAGCTTGGACACTTATTTAGTAGGAACCATGAATCATGGTATATATACTTTATACTGACCATGTGGTGTGTTATATTTCACAATAGATCAACAAATGGTTTTCCCTAACTGTGTGATCTTGGATGCATTATCGTACGAGAGAGTTGGATTTTTTAATAGTGCCAAATGGAACGGTTTGTGCATGGTTTCTCAAACCATAAACATGAATCATATGAGGCTATTACTTGGATATTAGACCATGGATGATTGGCACACGGTTCGGCCAACCATGCTTCCAAACTATATGACCTAGTTTTTAAGCGTTGAAATATCTATTTTCTATTCCCCTTATTAACTCATATTCATAAATTTTTTATTATTTCCAATAGAAAATCAGATCTTTACCCCTTGTTAAGTAGTCCACATTTCATCCTAGTAGGGTTCTTAATAAATCCTTTAAATAGACTCTGAATCAATATTCATTCATCTCATTGGATTCCTCTGGGTAAGTGATCCACTACCGAGGATCATTTGTCATTATTATTTTTATTGATTGAACTATTTTGGTTCAAGTTCATTTGACCAATTTTTGTAGAAGTCATATATTCTTCGATTTTTTTATCCAGGCCAAAGAAAAGGGTAGATACTGGATGAGGCATCTTCAATAGACATAAGGTATGTGTTCTATGATATTTTTGTAAAAGTATCACCATTTATAAATTTTTATCATTATGTGCATGCCTATTTCACTATGAATTTCTCCATAAACAAATGTGATTTTAATTTAGTTGATTAACTTGAAAGATATAAACCTAGTGATACCCCTTTGAAACTAATATATTTTTTTACCTCAACATAGACCATACATTTTGTGTGTGTTCTTTGTTTACACCTTTGGTGGCCTTTATTGATATTAGTTTCGACACCGTTTGAGTGAGTTTGACATGATATTTTACATGGTAATTGTTTTTTAAAATTAATAAATATTTAAATAGAGGTTATGGAAATAATATATATATATATATCACTTGTCCTTGGAAAATGTAATTGAATTGATAATTGGTTACATGTCCTTATTTACTGTGTCACTAATGATAAAGGTATTGGAATGAACCTAATGAAAATGTAATTAGCATGAGTATAACATGGAATATAAAAGAAAATGTATATATATTAACTGAGTATAAGGTTCTTACTAATATTGTACTTTTTTCATCTTTATATTAATGCTTAGACTTGAGATCACCTTGGTTTTAAGAGAGAATTCCTTGAGCACTCAAAGGATGCCAATTCATTTCATTGAACTGATTATCGTGAGAGATACCCACCGTGGAATCCGATCCTTTTCTTCTTACATGAATGACTCATAGATAAACCAATGATTCGATTGAATATTTTTTTAATATTAAAATACCTTTCGTACAATCCTTGGATTCATCTTGACATCTTTGGACTCACAAAACCATGGATTCACCACATTAGGCCTAGTTATGCTTAGGTCGAGATTACTACAGATGAGCTCAATGGACTTGGTTAGAATACTTTATAGTAGAAGGACTTGGATGTACAAATTATATTACACTTATACCCAATATATATAGACAACATGAGTTACCACTATGAGTTTACTTGACCCATGAGGTCAACAATTCCTTGGTTACAAGTGAGATCCTATATTGTTATTATTTCCTTTAATAGTATTTTTGACTATTTAATATGATTTTCTTATAATAAAGTGATTAATAATTAACTAAATTATTACATGTTAGAAAAAATATATAGCTAAGGCTGAATCTGGTGTGGGTTGTTTACTTTATCAAAACTATACTTTTATATACATCCATACTATTTCGGTTTATACTCACAAACTAGATTGGTATAGTCACCATTGGTGGTGTTCTAATAAGATTTATCTCGTACAATATATGGGCAGTCATTGGTACCTAGGAAGATTATTTGATCATCAGTTTGGAAAAAGTGAAGTGTCTCTCTTTGGAAACCTGACTTGCTCACTTTAGAATGAGAGATGGTTTGCAGATGACCAAGCTATAGCTCAGTATTCTTGGATTTTCCCCCTTTATATTCTTTTGTATAACATGTATTACACTATCTTCATATTTCCCTATATGTAGATTTTTTTTGTAGAGACCTGAAATTACATAATTTTTTATATAACACAGTTTACAACTATTAAGTTGAATTTTTATTTCATGGATGTTCATGATTCTTTCCATTCCCTTATTCATTATTATTATTATTATTATTCCAATTTTTTCTATATCTTTCACCAATATTCAACACTATGACCTAATGAAATAGCCCCCACCACAGAAAAACCCAAGACCTTGAATGGTTGTCATAATCCTTCAGAATATATGGTGTCACACTTATGGCCAAGTGGCCGACCAGTTTTAGTTACTCAAGAGTGAATCCGGTTTGTGATTTCATAACATAAGACCTGTTGGGTCTTCACCATGATGTGGGGAACTCCACCATGACTGAGGTGTTTCTTAAAGAATATAGATCATTAACCCATAACCCTTAAAATACTTATCTCCTCCTCTTCTTAGAGTCATTTTTTCCTTTTATAATAGGCTCAAATGTAACCATGGGTTCCACCATGACATAAGGAAATTTCTATCATTGTTTTTATCCCACCATAACAGAGACCATGACATGGTGAAACCACAATCACTATTTCCATCCTCCTCTCATAGCTCAACCTTTCCCCAATGCAACACTACCATATCCACCAAATAGGAATTTCATACTTCCCCATTCCTATAAGGAAACATTTCATTCACCATGATCAATGAAAACATTACCACAACATAATAATCCTCTTCATTTCCCATATGTACTCCATCAAGTGATTCCTAGGCACAACACTCTAAGAAAAGATATCCACCATGACATGGATAATGACCACGACACATCTCTATAATATATTTGTTTCTAACCTTTTCCTCACTAACTCTCTAAAATAAATTACTCACCATAACCAGAACTCCGAAAAATGTAAGGACCAAGGCCTTCACCACATGCATTTTGTAGCACAAAGAGCCTGAACCTCTACTCACCGCATCCACAAAATCTCGAAAATACATCTAAAATTATATAAATCCTAAATATCACATAATAAAAAGCAAAAATGTTTTAGTCTATTACATTAGGTAATAAACCATGTTAAAAAAGGGTATACAATTTATTGGAAAGTTGGATTTTATGATATAGATCTATGTTTATCATGACCTTACCCCTTTTTCAACCCTCCTTGGATGAATGTAATGATGGGGTTGACCCCCAAAGGACACCTCCAATTTTCAATGATTTTGTGACTATAAAAGAGGTTATAAAACACACACATATTGGGGGAATTTTCCAAACAATTCATAGTAAATTATAAGAATCCACTAATCACTTCAATTTAATAAATAAACCAATACCAATACATGAAATTTCATAAAATTTGTTACCCAATAAGTAAATATACCGTAAAACACATATGTAATTGAGACCATGATTACATATAACCCTCAACCAACCTCCAAGAGGAAGTATGGATGAGCTTAATCACCAAATCTCATATAAAGACTTGAAAGATAGATGCATATATATATATATTGAGGTGATAATGAAAGTATACTTAGTAGGATACTCTGCAAAACCTATCATGTAAATTTCAACGAAACATTCTAAGACTCAATGAATAAATAATGTAAATCAACTCATTTTTTATGTTAGGTTAAATATATTTATATCCTTACTAATGGTTTTACACAAAGTAATGCACAATGATAGGTAACTTAATATAAAAGGAATATATAGAAGAAAGATACCCCAAAACCACTTCCCAATGAACGAATCACATTAAACCCCAATGTCTCATTTCAATATTCTCCAATATCCTTAATAGTTTATATGGTATATCTACTCCGACACATCAAGATCACATCCACACATAATCACAACCACATACACACATCATATACTCATTAACAACACATCTATGTAATCATAAAATAATACTGAGATATATTATAATCTATGTAAATACAACACCTTAATCTATTACTATAACACCCTATGATATTATTACTTTTTTAATAATTTAAAATTTTCAATAGCTTTCATTACCCGTAACACCGTGCTTTATCAAACTGTAATATACTATTAATATTATTATTTAAACATGATCATTATAAAGTATTTGTAAAAATTGTTGGTATGAATATACACAATTTAATATATAGTATAATGGTCTTACATAAATATATCATACTCATAAAAATCACTTAATGTCTAGTAATGTTTTAATGTGTTTTTAAAACACTATTTTCTCAACAAAATGTTTTTATTGATGTTTCAAAACAAATAATAAAATTAACTCTATTCCAATTTTATAAAATTTATTTGAAAAAATTAAATTCATTTTTTACATCTAAACATAGAAATTAACTTTGACATAATTTTTGGGAATTTTCTGAAATGAATAATTTTTCAATGAATAGTAAAAAATACTTATTTTTCTTAAAAACTTCCATTTCATTTAATGAATTTACAAGATCCATTTTATTTTAAGATAATTTTAAAAGTAAAATTAGTAAAATTATATATATATATATATATATATTAATCCAATTTAGGTCATTTTAATAAATTTAATACTTAATGTTTATATTAAAACTCTCAACACATATTTTTTTTAAAAACCAATTTTCCATCATATCTATGGGATTAATTTAAAAATAATTTATTCTAATTGAATGAATGTAATTTGAAAATATGGATTACATATTTAAATCTAGAATAATTAATAATATATAGTAATTTTAACTTAATTTTTTGTCATTATGAATAGTAAAAATTGTAAAAATTAATTACCGTTATTAAGGTTCAAATGTGTTTACCGGGGGGTTAAACTAAAAATATATGGGTTATAATGAACTGAAAAATTATCACATTACAATTTTATGTCAATATTACAACCTTATAACCCCTAATGTTTGTTAATTATTAATTTTTTATTCTCTTGGCATGTGATAAACATGGTTACACTATTATTTTCATAAATTCCATGTATGTCCTCTCCCACACTTATAAAATTCCACCCCATATCCTATCTTATTCAGAATTCAAAAACCATTCTGTCATCACATTATAGAGGTATTTTTTTGTCACTAATCCATCCTATTAAGGCTTTTGATGTAATATTATAGAGGTTATCTGAAGAAGAGGTATCCTTCTTAATCGAGATTTTTTATTTTATTTCTTCTAAATCCTCCTCAAAATATTATTTAATTATGATGATAAAAAATAGTATCTATAATATACTTAATATTTCATTATTTTAACGGAATAAAAAATATTGATATCTATTTCCATCAAATGGGAAACTGATCCATTGATCATGTGTACGGTGGACTACTGCCTCACGAACCGATGTAATTTTTTCCATGACCATATCTCATGTATGGATATAATTATGGATTTAATGTCTATATATTATACTAATGAAATTATTATACTTAATTAATTATAATATTACATATAAATTCTTATTCCCAATATGTGGGAAAGAAATAATGTCACTGGTGTGTACGATGGACTACCACCTTGTGAATCGGTGTGATTCGTTCTTCACTTATGATTTACATGGAAGGTGATGAATAAAGATTATATATATATATATTATATGACATCATAATTACTCTTTAAGGGAGATATATTATTTACCTTCCTTTGATTCTATCCATCAATAAAATGGATATAGAGTTAATGGGTACGTACGACCTAACATCTCCATGATCGGTGTAATTCATTTTCTACCTTCAACTTTAATGGATTAATATAATTAAATATAAAATTAATATATATGATATTAATTTCCTGGATTAATTTCTACATATTATGGAATAATGATCAAATTCCAATGATAAGAAACAATAGATCAAAACATAAATGAAAAACAATGAAGTTATAACCTGAAAAGTGATTTTAATAAGGAATTTTCAAATAAATGGATAATAAAAGATCATAAGTAATTAATATATGTTATTATATATATATAGTTACATAATATATATATAAAAAAAATTATATTTATTATACTGGGTATTCATATGTTTATTATGAAATTTGAGACTTACTGTAAGGGATTTGTAGTCTCTCTTTTATTTTTGGAAGACATATGCCATATTCACTATTAGTTTCTTTTTTGTACTATATATACTAACAATTAATTTCTTTTATGATTATAATTATGAAATTTATTGTTATTTACATATCCATATAATATTATTTCTATAATGGGGCTTGTGATTCAAATGGTACCAAATTTGTAAAGATTCTAAGTTACGATCTCATCATTTATCATGAATTTTTATGATTATGCTTCCAATGATGAAATATTATGATATATATAACTAGAAACTCAAGTATATTTTTATAATATATTTATTTCTAAATAATACTTTTCTATGTTCATTTTCCTCTTTGAAGATCTCAAGATACATGAAGAAGGTATTTAGATGGAATCTGACATTATTTCTCTCTTCAGTTGAAAAATCTTATTTCTTTCATATCCATGTTTTCTAATAATGTTTTAAAGAAACATTTTAACATTATACAATTATTTTATAAATAAAATTTTAAACTCATTTTAATTTTTATAAAATTTTTAAAATAGAGTCGGCATTTCATTTTTCACATAATGCTCATATGTATTTTACCAAAAATTTTAAAGGAATATTTATTTTAACATGTAAGGGATGAACAAAATCCCCCATTGTCATTAACAATCAAATATTTAAATATTAATTTAAAATTTTAACATGTAATTTTTATAAAAAATTATTTTCAATATATTTTAAGATTATTTAGTTTTAAAAATATTATTTTCTAAGAAAGGTTATTTTCCTAAATAAATGTTCTAATAAATCATTCAAAATCATTTTCCATCTAAGTGACATACCTTAATTCTAAATAAAATTCACTGGGGATATAATACAATTATACAATACTTATTATTTATATGAGTTTTTTAGGATTATGATGAAGATATTTTAATGAAACCTTTTACTTTTCCATGGGTTATTCTCTGATGAATATGAAAACGTTTAATGAAATCCATTTTTTCATGGGGTATGTTATGATGAATGTTTTTTGTTCTTATGTAAATTTTATGTGTGGTTTTTCATTATGTTATGTTGGATACTTAGTATCCATGGATGAATGTTATATTATAATCAAGGATTGTTTTTTCCTTATAACCAAGTATGGGTGAGACCAATATCTCCCTCCAATGCATTGGGTAAAGAATGATTTCTCATGAGATAAATAGGACTGGAATGGGGAGTGAACCTAGTTTAGTAATGGAATTTTTCAACTATGATAGTCTTGGGAGTGAAACTTGAGTACTATGATGGTTTTATTAGTAAACCAATTATAGTTTTAAATTATTATCAATGAGACTTAACTACTAAGAAAATTATTTGTTATACTTATGTGTATTGCACAAGTTGTTGTTTTATGCCTTTGATATGATGACATGGATTATTTCCTTTGAATCCTTTACGATTATCATCTTATGATCTACCAATATTTATTCCATGAATCATGTTTGTGATCTCAGATACGTAGGGTATGGTTTTAAAATGTCATTCTAATGTTTTCATACCCTTATTCTTATGATATGTTTATTTGATCATGGATATCTCCCTATTTTACCCTTATTGAGCATCTGGACTCACCCATCCATATGTTTCCTTTCCCTAGGTTATGAATAAGGGTATTATTTATGATAAATATAAAAATGGGTCTAGTTCTAAGGAACTAATTGGGAGATAATGTATAACTATTATGAGCTAGTTCTTAGGTTTCCATGTTTCCAAAAACACTACAACTTAATAGTTATTACATGAATCATTACATTATGTAATGAATATTTTTCTATTATGTTGTAATATCTATGTATGAAAAGTGTGGGTCTCTATAGTTATAATTAGAGGAAGGTTTTTTTAAATGTTTGAAACTAGGATGTGAAAACATTATAAAAGAACCTGAGGGTAATCTTATGTATAGGATAACATCTTAATGTTTTGGTAAGGAAGTATTTTGTGATTTAACATGAAACACTGACTTATCTAGATACTAAAATTGGATGTGGTTATGGAATATATGTAACTAGGGGTAATAACTATGAAACAGGAAAATTAGGCATGAATCGAGTGTTACTTGGTACACCATAACCAGCCTTACTACACTAAGTAATGGATCCATACCACTGAAAATATATTTTCCTTCTTCCAGCATTCAAAACATGAATATACTATTCTATATATTTATTATTTGGATGGGGAATTAGATAAATGTTAGAATATTATTAGGAATATGATTCAAGTGGAATAAATTGAATCTATGGGATTAGTTGAGTTTAAGAGAATATTTTTAGTAAGTACATACCTCATATTCTCCACAAAAGGATAGATAAGTAATTCCTTAATATTAAGAAAAATGATGATGAATCTATTGGTACCTATGAGGATAATTTTTCAAGACTTGAAAGGTATGCTTCTGGTTTTTTCATAAACCCTGAAATAAAAATTGATCAATTCTTTGGTGGATTAAAACAACATATCTAAAATACGTTAAGAGAATTCAGAAATAATAAATAAATTGTTTTATGTGCACTCATGATAGAAATTAAAATTCTATATTCCCACAATTATCATGGTTTTTATAAGAAATGTGAAATAAATTCTCATGTGAACTTGAATAAATTACATAGTAGAAGTAAATTTCAGTCCCCTATATGTAATAAATTTGGGAATAAACATCATGGGGATTTCTGGAGTGGAACATAGAAGTGTTTTAAATGTGAGAATGATGGTTATAGATCCCATTAATGTGAAAAAGAAAGGGATGAACTAGTCAAAAAAGTGGAAGAAAAGAATACACCCACTAATGCACCACCCATGATCCAATGGTTAAAATTCAAGGTTTACAAGAATTATGATAACTAATGATCAAATTAAAAGCTGAATAATGATGATCAACATAAGAAACCTCTTAAGCCATGAGATAAAGTTAAATCTAATCTGATCACTCTTTTTGACGAGGGGTACAATAATGAAGTGTTTAATGGTACACATACCATATACTATATAACTAATAATGTCTTATTTTATTATGGATCTAATCAATAATTTATATTTGAAGAATTTTATAAGGGTATAATATTACCCCCCCAATGATTAGATGTTGAATAATAAGTGAAAAACCCAAATTTTATGATGATCAAATATGAAGTATATGATTCTCATCCAGCTGAAGTTTGAGGAAATTTTCTTCCTATAAATATCTTTATTATCCCTTTGGTTTAATTTTATGTTATATTAGGAATTAATTGGATTTTTTAAATAAATACAACATCAATTTCCATGTAAGGGAAGTCATATTTAATATTCCAAACTAACCTTCGATTATCTATCAGTGTGCTGATAGATATGTACATCTAATTAATATCACATCCATTTTATAGTTCTTGATTCCCATTCAAAAGGGGTGTTTATCTCATATTGTTGGGGGGTAACTCAACATTGATGATATGACAATTGTGCATGAGTTTGTTGATGTATTTCTAGAATAGTTTCCTAATCTTAATCCAAATCATGAAGTTATGTTTTCAATAGAACTAATACTTGGTTCCAAACTTATTCCAAAGACTCCCAATATAATGGTCTATATTGACTTGAATAAATTGAAGAAGAATCACCAGTAGAATATTGAAAATGGATTCATTCATACAAGTGTGTAAACTTGCTGTGAACCGGTTGTTTTTTAAGAATAATAATAGATTGATGAAACTATACATTAATAAATAGGAACTAACCAATATCAAAATCAATAATAACTATATTATACCCCAAATTTATGAATTTTTTGTTCAACTATTTGAATCTAAATACTTTTCCAAGATTAAAAATTATTTTGGATATCATAGATTGAGTTCCAAGAAGAAGGATATAACTAAGAAAATTTTCCGTAAAAGTTATGAACACTATGATTATATAGGGATTCCATTTAGTCTTACTAATTCTCCCACTATCTTCATGAATTTAATGAATAGAGTCTTTAGAGATTACCATAATCTTTTTTGGTAGTATTTATAGATTATTTTCTTATATATTCAAATAAATAATAATATAATGAATATCATTTTAGTATTATGATGAATAACTTAAGAAAAGATAAAATATATGAAAAACTAACAAAATTTGAATTTTGGATACAAAAGGTTTTATTTTTTGGATATATAATCTCAAGAGATGGTATATCGATTGATCCTTAAAAGAAAAAAGTTATTAAGAATTATCCCATACCATCCAATGTTCTTGATATATGAAGATTTATTAGTTTGTTTAGATATTATTTATGGTTTGTGGAGAATTTATCATGACTATATAATCCACTAACTAATCTAACTTGGAAGGGAGCTAAGTTCCTTTGGATGGATGAATGTGAGAAGATGTTTAAGGTAATGAAGTAAAGATTAGTCTAAACACTAGTGGTCACATTACCCTATAGTAGAAAAGTGTTTGTAATATATATCAATGCTTAAAAAAAATTTTGGGATATGTTCTCTTTTCAAATTAAGTGGATGTAGATTATAACTCAAGAAAACTAATGGTTCTTGTGAAAATTTTTCCAAATCATGATTTGGAGTTAGCTGTGGTAATTTATTGATTAATTATAGTAAAGAATATATTTAGGATAAAATTGTGATATATATAATGATTAAAAAAATTTAAATTATATATTCAACTAGAATGAGTTGAATATTTTCAAAAAATGATGGTTGGATCTGATTAAGGATTTTGACTACTCAATAAATTTCCACATTAGGAAAGTGAACAAGGTGATCGATGCTTAGAGTCAAAAGCATTGTGATATCTTATCTTTGATGTGGATAATAGGGGATCCAATATTTATATATTTAAAAAATATGTATTTTGAAATATTTATGGAATGGGAGAAATATTATATTTCTCAAATTAGGGTTAAAACATCCATACAAGGAAAGATTAATGTGGCACAAAAAGAATACATAGTGCTTTTGAAGAAAGTGGGAAATGTTCCTATGTTTAACATTGATTGTAATGGATTGATAAGGTTTAGAAACTAATAATGTGTTCCATACATACCATATTTGAAGTAGCGCTATTAGAGGATGCTCATAGTTCTTTATTCTTTATTCACCATAGAAGTACATAGATGAATTTAGATTGGAATGATTATTTTTAGTGGGATGGAATGAAGAGAGATATTGTACACTTTGTATCTTGGTTCCCGATATGTAATCATGTTAACAATGAGAGGGAAAAGTATAAGGGTACTCTATAACCAATACCCATTGTAGAATAAAACTGTGAAAACACCCCCATGGATTTTCCATCACATTTCCCAAAACATCTAATGAGGAAAATGAAATATGTGGTTTAGTCTATTTTCTTATTAAGTTACCAGACTTAATTAATATTATAGAAGATTTTCCCTAGATTGAATTAGGAGGATATATATTAAGTATGTGGTAAGGGTTCAAAGAGTACTACATTCAGTTGTGTCTGATAGAGATATGAGTTTGATCTCAATGTTATGGAGAGGTTTTCAGTAGGGTCTGGTTACAAAGTTGAGTTTTAGAACTGTATATCATCCTTAGATATATGGATTTTCTGAGGTAATAATTAAATCCTTAAAGGATATGTTTAGATGTTATTCTACATATTTTGATTGTGGTTGGGATCAAAACCTTCATCTGGTTGAGTTTTCATACAAAAATAACTTTCACTCAAGAATTTAGATGGATTGTTATGAAGACCTATATGAAAATAAGTGTATAAATATAATGTAATAAGATAATGTTGGAGAAATAAATCTATTTGAACCTAATATTGCTGAATAAATGGTAGATGAGGTTAGTATAATTTAGTAATACCTAAGGGGAACAAAAATTTGGAAGAATAAAAGTTATATAGATAATTGCTGATGTGACATAGAATTTGATGTTGGTGAAAAGGTATTTATAAGAATATCTCCATAGAAGAAGGTAATGAGATTTAAAAATAATTAATAACTCATACCAAGGTATATTGGTCCTTTTGATATTATATATCAGACCCGGATGATATGTTATCAATTGGACCTTCCACTAAACCTCCCTCAATTCAATGATGTGCTCCATGTATATCTACTTTGGAATTATATACCTTAAGCTTCAAATGTACTGAACTCATAGTTCATACCAATGGAGCATGATATTTTTTATGAGGAAAAACCAGGGTAGATTTTGGATCATACATATAATGTTCTATGAAACAAGAAAACTCCCCCACTCAATGTTTTGTGGCATAAAAACAAAGAAAAAGAAGATCTGTGTGAACCTAAGGATGTAATAAAACAGAAGTATACTCACTTTTTAATACTAAAGTGAAGGAATTTCATGAGGGAAATTAATTTTAAGTTGGTTATAATTTAACACCATGATTTTTCATGATTTTATTTTCAAATAAATTTAAATTCTTTGATAGCTTACATTACATGCAATATCGAGTTTTAATAAACCATGATATACATTTAATATTACTGTTTCAACATGGATGTTATAACCAAACATTAAAACTAAGATGCATGAATATAAATGACAAACTTTTAAATAATAATTATAATGAAATTATATAAATATATCATATTGATAAGAAATAATTAATTTTTAGTAAAGTATTTATGTGTTTCGAAAATACTATATTCTCAACAAATTTTATTATTGATTTTTATGAAATAATAATTAAATTAGTTTTTAAAACTTCTAGAAAATTTATTTCAAAAATAATAATTTTTTTAAATATACAAATCAAAATTATATTTGAGTTTATTTTTGATAATTTTATGTAAAGATTAATTTATCGATTAATATAAATAAATACATATATTTATTAAAAAAAACTATTCATTTAATGAAATTACAATATCCATTATATTTTAAGATAGTTTAAATTTAATTTTTGTCAAATTATATATTACTAATTCAATTTATTTCATTGGAATCAATTTCATATTTAATGTTGATATTTAAACTAGCATTTCTTATAAAACTTCTCTCTTTGGAAACTGATTTTTGATCACATATGCAGGTTTAATATTAAATTAAATTTTTATAATTACGTGAATGGAATTTGTAACAATGGATTCAATATTTGGAATAATATAATTTATATTATATAATATGTTTAATATAATTTTTTATCAAAATTAATATTAAAAATAGTACAAATAATTACCACGGTTAAGGTTAAAATGAGTTTACTAGGGGAAGGTTAGACTAAAACGATAAGGTGTAGAACGATATAAAAACATTTCAAAATCCATTTAATTGATATATTTTGATAATTAATCATTTTGGATCCTTTTTTCAAGTGAAAAACATTGTTACACTTTATTCTTTTCTAAAATTCTTTTTTATGTTCTCTCCCCAAATAATAAAAGGCCACCTCATATACTCTCTTCACCACACTTCCAAAAATATTTTTCTCTTACAAACCCAACCCAAATCCTTTAATTACATCACTAATCACATCTTGAAGGCCCTTTTTTATCTGAAATACATCATTGGATGGATTTTGGTGTAAACCAAAGGAGGTTATTAGAAAAAGAGGTTTCCTTTTCAACCAGCCATTTCTATTTTATTTCTTCTTGATCATTATTAAAATATTATTTATTCATGATGATATAATAAAAAAAATATATACCATATCATAAGATGTAATTATACTAATTTAATAACTTATATTCATCTTCACTGTATCAAATGGGAAACAAAACCATCATTCGTGTGTACGAAAGGCTACCGCCTATTGAACCGATGTAACTTCTTTTCCTGCACCACCTATAAAGGATGAATATAATTAAGGATTTAGGGTAAAAATATGGTATTTATGAAATTTTTATACTTATTTAATTATAATATCACTAATAATTTCATAATTTCCATTCTTTGGGAACATGATAATGTCTCTCTTGTGAACGGTGAACTACCGACTCACATAGCACTGTGATTCATTTTTCACTTAAACATAAATAAAAGTTAATAAAAATAAATTTAAATAATATTTATTATATATATGTAATTAAAATTAATATTTAAGGGTGATATATAATTTACCATTCTTTGTTTCCATCCTTCATGACAATGGAATCAATGTTCATGTATTCATATGACCTACTGTATCCATAAATAGAATAATTCATTTTCTATCTCTAGCATTAATGGATTAATATAAATTAAAAATTTATTAATATATATTATATTTATATCATTTTTAAAATTACAAATATTATGTAATAATGATCAAATTAAAATTTAAAAAATACCAAATGAAAACTTTCATGAAGAACAAAACAGTTATTAACCGAAACATGATTTTATCATGGATTTTTTAGTAAATGGGTAATAAATAGTCATAAGTAAATAATATATGGTATGCTATATATAAGTATAGTTCCAGAATATATGTATAATAAAATTATATTTATTATAAATTTTATTTTAACATGTATGAAAAAAAGTTAATACTTCAGGTAAGGAATTTTTAGTATCTCTTATCTTCAGGACACATATTACATATTCACCACATGTTTCTTTTGTGTGGTGTATATAATGAACAGGAAAGAATTTTATAATTGTTGTTATTAATGTTATGGGGATTTAAATAACCCTATAATTTGATTTCTATCATGGGGAATATTATTAAAATGTTAAGAAATTAATAAATATTTTATATTGCTATCTCATCGTATATCGAGATTGTTTAGGATTATCATTGAAATAATGAAATATTATATCTATAAGGAAACTCATTTATTTTCTTCTAATTTTGTTATTTTTGGATAATATATGTTTTTTTAATGTGTATTATTTGAAAATAATTTCCTACCATCATAACCACTCATTTTTTAAAAGTTACTTTATAAGTTTGAATTTTATTTTTAATGAAAATTATTTTCACAATAATTTTTGAATTTTTAGTTTTAAAAGTGTAATTTTAAAATAAATGTTATTTTCCTAGAGAAATATTTCTAGTGATCTTTTAATATAATTTTCCTTCTAATATTACATAATTTTATGTTACTTATGATTTAATAGGGATATGATCCAATGATACCATCCTTATTATTTCCCTACACGATTGTTGATTTCGATGAAGAGATTTTTATGAAACCTATTCCTTTTTCATGGATTATTCCAATATGAATTGATGATTTTTTTTGAAACCCATTTATTTTCATGGGTTATATCATGATAAATGTTTCATGATCTTATGACACAATGTTGTATGGTTTTAATTATGTGATGGTGGTTACATTATAACCATGGACAATGGTGACATTATAACCAAGTATGGTGGTCATGTTATTACTAAGGATGGACGGTAACTACATCTCCCTATATTGTAGTGGGTAATGATTGATATATCCTAGATAAATAGGACTGGTGTGGGGAGTGAACCCAGTTTATTATGGGAATTTTTCCACAATGGTACATTGGGAGTGAAACTTTACTACTATGATAGTCTGGGGAGTGAACCCATTCCACTATGATTTCCTTATAAATGAGCCTTGTCTACTAAGGACATGATTTTTTATTCCTATGTGTATTTTAGCGGTGGTTAAAACCATCGCAAAAAGCTGACCATAAAAAAATAGCTATTTTTCTTCAACTGCACCCCTACCCGGAAAAACAAATCAAACCAGAAATACCAATAGCCTAAAAGATTAATGCACAAAAATGTAAATAAGAATGTTGACAACTAGTAAAAAAATAATGGTCATGATGCTTGGAAAATATAGTAGAACATCATAAATTGATATGTGTAGTAAGGAGGAGTAAAAAAAAGACCTGGATTAATATAGAATGGGTACCACACCACAAAACACATTCTATGGTTGATTTAAAATTAGTTTAGATTAGTGATTCATGGACATGGAATAATCATTTAAGGTTATAGAATTAGGACCATGCAGTGATCATGCTACTTAGACATGCATGAGGTGGACTTCCTCCCAACCCATAAGCCCTGCTGAGCCATGATTGATTCAAGAATCATAGATATTTATAAAGTTATAATTGACTATAGGGGTGAACCCAATTAGGGGAAGAATTGACCTGAAAAATATCACGATGACAAGTAAAACTTTTGAGAACTAGGAAGTGAAATGAGAGTAATTGATAGAAATAGAATTAACATTGACCATGTTTGAAACATAGGATACCTAAACTGGTTGAGGATAGGATGAAAAATTTCATGATATACTATTCATGGAGATCAAAGCATGAGACCCACTTTTTATCAGTAAATGTACTTCATTGAATGAGCCTAAGATGGTATGTAAGACACAATGTCCATGAATCATTTCATTAGAGAACCTTTTCATATTGGTAGGTTGAGTATTATTCAAATAGTAGAATGTGTGAACCACACAAGTGTATGTGGGGATGTACCATATAGAATATTAGGTTCCATGGGGGATATTTCCTCATGTGCTAAAATGTTCTATTTAAACATGTGGGTTGACAATATTCAATCCTGGCCCTGAGGGAAATGTCTCCATGATGAGTTGCTGGTAGGGATGGTACTGAGATGAAATATACATGCATCAATATGTGTCACCTCATAATAGGCATCAAGACAAACATAGTTTTTATGAGTGACATGGTAAGAGACTATTCTCGGTGGAGTGATTTAATCTCTTGAAAGGATATCATATCATCTCATATTCTGAGAAATTAAATTTTTATATGGGTAATTTGTGGTTCATTTCATACTTATAATATAATGAATCTCAGTATCAAATGTGGTAATTATTTTTATAATCATACCACACTTATTGGATGAGGCATACTTATTTCATTTAATAGGGTATGGTAGTTAATTAACATTGCTTACTGAGGACATCGGGATTTGATGTTTAAAATCATACAACATGGACAATGACTACAACTAGTTTAAATTCCTAGAGCTCCAAATATAGGAATAGGTTTGAGTTAAAGGCCTCCAAGAATTGACCAAAGTAGAGAGGAAAGGGAGAAACCTATAATGAGTCAGTGATAGGGTTCTTCCATAGATTAAATATTTATATATAACTACTTATATCTTGATTATTGGAATCAATCCGCATGTTTTTATTTTTTATAGTGCCATAGGATACCAAATACATAAGGGTTTACCTTCTTAGAAGATGATATTGAATAATTACATATTATAATATTAGGCATTGAGAATTTATAATAGGTGAAATTATCTCTCTTTAAGAGACATATCAATTTTTATGGGGTTAAATTATCTATCATTAATAGGTATATATATTTTACACGGGGTAATGATATAGTTTAAATGCATCTTATTAGGATTTTAGAAGGTCTTTTGCATCTATATACCAATTTTTTACTTCCTCATATCCGGAAATGAGAGCATCTTGGCACACTAACGTGTCAACAAAAATGAAAGGAGATTATTGCTAGAAAAGAGGCTCATGTGAGTATTTTGGGGAAATGACACTATATATAATGGATTATTATATGGTGAATCATCATCTAGGCTCAATGGTAGAAGATATATGCATCAATACTTATCCCATATAAATGAGAATAAATCCACGCAAAGTTCTAGAATGTTGTGGAAATAGATGTTTGATGAAACTCTAGGGATGAATAAACCCATGTGATGGATGTATGTGCATATTTTATTGTCAGAATACATAGAATAGGGATCTCTTGATATAAACCGTTATAGTATAGATTTGTGAGGTGGGGGAATCAAGAATATTTTTTTGGTGAATAAAACCTGGGGTTATAGGATAAAATAGGCCCTTCAACCCATGAAGAAATCCTAAATATGATTGCACACAGTGTAAGATCATACAACCAAGACCATGATGAAAAATTTAACATCATGATTCATTGACTAGTACGATGATTCTCTACATGGTATCTATGTGTAAGGGTATGGGTAAAAACCAATGTATAAGGGGTTATTGTAGTCCCAGGTACCACATGAACATTTTGATATGAACTGAACATTATTTACGGTTATAATTCGTGGACCGTAAATGGAGCAATGGGGCCAAAGGATTAATAAATTTACATCTAGACCCAAAAAATGATGTCTAAGAATCATTATGTTTCCCATGAGAGTGTGAATCAAGATACATGTTGTTCAATAATATGGTATAGTATAAGAACAACATTTGAACTAGGGGTAATCCTATATATAGAAGGAATTATGGAATATAATGATCATCATGAGGCATCACATTTCCAAGGAATGAGAGAAGGATAAATTTTAATGTCATGTCTTGAAGAAAATGTTTTTTTTTCATCTCACAAAATGTGATGCTTCCATGTTTTATATGAGGTAATGTTTTTGAACATATCATAATTATTGTTAGAGGAATACAAATTTTATATAGTGTAAGACTTTTAGATCATCAAATACACATCGTACAATAAATCCCGGTTCTATATGGTTTAATAACATCTCTCATTAAAAGGAACCTAGGTTTTATATGGGTTATGACCACATTTTATCATAATGAACAGAATATGATAACCATTAAAAACACATGAAGATTCACTATCTACACATTATACCTCACCAAAGTGTCCACAACACTATCCCCTTGATCACTATGAAATGACCCAATTTGTTCAACACATAAAAAATGGGTTTAACTCCTAGTCATCCAAAATCTCGACTACCAATTCAAACACAGGACTAAATGGAATGATGTATACCACACTCAAGAAATCAAGACATAAAAGGAAACATCAGAAATCAATAAATTACATAAAAGGAAACATGAGAAATCAAGAAAATGTTAGGACATGAAATTTTTTTGTGGGAACTAGGTGCCACCCATGTTACATATACAGACCAACTATTCCTATATTTTTTAACACATCAACAATACAACTACTCACAGTCCAATGATGCATCGTCACCCTCTCAAAATCTGTCTCCACTTCCTGCTGCCACCTATAAGAACATTATATTGAAAATTAAATATTGTTGCATATTTATAATTAAACTTAAAACAAATAAAAGTTTGCAAACTAATTTTTTTTTTATTTTTTGTGATTTATCTGCTCACCACAGCTCGATGCACTACCACAGAGGGCATATCTGCTCATCTACTGATATATATCAGTTAATCCTTTCAGCATAATAGATATCTGAGACCCCTGGTCTTGAATTGTGGCTCGTAGGGAAGCAATCTCCCCCTGAGCATCTTTGGGTATGAACTGACTATAACCAGGAGTAGATGCAGCTGGAATCCCTGGTTGAATGCGAAAGACCTCAGATGGTATGGGTCCCAAACCCATCCTACGTACTCTACCAGGATGCTCCATCCCAAGAACTTTAGCAACCGGGTCATCCTAAGATATTGAGTATGACTGCCCAGGATTGGCATCCTATAATTCTTTAATTTTTACCTATAAATCAAATATCAATATATATTAACACATTAAAAATTGATAATAAGTTATTATAATAAAAAATTGACATCATACTCCAACTCCTTTAGCAGGATCAATAAAAAAACATCCAACTATTTTTTTGTGAACATCCAACCACAGTTCAGTTTGGGATGCTTCATGCCCTAAACTCTATGACTACATTAAGCAAAGATAAATAAAAAATTATATATATTAAACAGATAATATTGTCTTATAAATATTTAAAATAATTATAAGATTAACAATGTTGTTCAGATTCTAGAAAAGATTTTTGAGCCTTCATTGTGATGGATGAATTTCTTAGCCCGGTTTGATGCATTCTATCGTGAGAGATCCTGAAATAAATAAAATTAATTTTAATAGTAATGTATTAAATATCATCTCCGCTTCATATACATGTTTAAATGTAAAATGAGGATAATATAATAATATATATTTCAATACCATCTGCTTCTCATCATGATGTCTGTCAACAAAAATTTTCCACTATTCTTTCGGTACCCCACTGGGTTTCTTCTCATAAATTTTTTGCACGGTCAACAAAGAATCGTTGACATAACACCACGGTCTCCATTTTAAATCATTCAATTTCTTACCAAGATTTTTCAATGTCCACTTCCGTGCTATCACATCAGGAACTGTAAAGTGGAAGAACATCTGTATATAGAAATTCATTTTGAACATATTACTAACATGACATTCAATTATACCATAATGTAATAAAATTACCTTTATTTGGGAATCAAAAACATTATTTTTCCATCTTGGAGGCATATGTCTCCAATAATCATAAGAAATAGGAAGGGAAATGGGATCCGCTGCCAGATGGCCTAGAATCAGGCCAAGTAACCCCACAACGTCATCTGTAGGGACCCTATAAGAATCAAATGGAACGACTATCTTCTCACCATTCATATTCCAAACATCTGAAATTTTTATGTTTTTCTCTATGGCTGAATTTTTTTCATCTTCAATGAGCAAACCATTAATATAAATAAAATGAAATAAATTTATTTAATTAAAATTTGTACCTATGACAGTGACCCTCCAGTATGTTTGTGATGTACTGGAAGGGGCGTGTCGCCACCCCACTATTGAGGCTCCAGAATGGGTATTGGATGACTCATGCTCTAATGGGACACCCACAGATGGTGTGAGAGATGGTGTTGGGGGAGATGGTGTAGTGGTGTATGTAGCTGGTACCTCAGATGTTGTGGGGAGGGAGCCATATAGATCATCATCTGTCACAGAACTAGATGAAATAGTGTACCGCTTCCTCCTTGGAATTCCTGTCATTTAATCAAATAAAATTAAGTTCAGAATATATATTTCAAAAAAATTATGCAGAAAAAAAAATTAAAAATGACAATAGATGCCCAGTACTAACAGAAAATAGATATTTAACTATGATAATGAATGACTGCAGAAATGAAACAAGTGGTTGCTGAATAAATAAATAATTGTACATACAATCACTTTCCCCTTCAATCATGTTATTTTTCTACTCCATTTATTCATCCAATTCATTCATCTTTACAAGACTAATATTTTCAATATCATGATGGGCAAATAATTCGTCTTCCTGTTGTTGATGAAATTCAGTTTCAGAGGTCAAATCTTCCATTTCATCACCCATATCATACAAATCTATTTGTATTACATGAGAAAATACACTCTACGCTTCATATGCAACATCATTCACATAATATACCATTTTTTCTTGCGATGCTAAGGTATATGGATCATGTAGTTCATGATCACCAACATCCATCAAGAGAGAGAAGTTCACAGAAGTAAATTGCAAGTAATTTCTTCTAACACCTTTGATAATATTGACCCATTATAATTTGAATAAAACAACATAAGAATGTCCATGGTAGTTTAATTCAATAATATTATGCAGATTTGCAGAGAATACCACTTCAGAAAATGTAAATATACCACTATTCTGTGTTTTCAAACCCACTTCTCGATCAACTGTACGAAATCTAAATCCATTCACATTATAAGCGTCGAACTTTATAACTTGTTTTATAGGACCTCTAGAAAGAAACTTCAAATATTTTGACAAGTCTGCTCGAGTATCAGTATTCATGATCTGAAAAAAAATATAATTTAATATATTTACAAAATGTATGTGTCAAACTAATAATCGTATTTATTGAAATATTTATGAACTTACACATCATACAATCCATTTTACAAGCTCTTTATTCACAGCTTTTGTTATATCATTCTCATTTCGTGTTCGGCCTCTCATTCATCTATTTGTTTTTATCCTCAAATATTCAATAAATGGATCTACAATTTCACTATTCAGAAGCACATATTTATGTGCCTTTAATAATTCCAATTCTGTCACTATCACATTTGAGGTCCCCCCATTTGATCGGCCAATAGCGGGACATATTTTTGATTTCTGATGCATTTGAGATTGAGTAGATGTGTCGTCAACACGTCCAACTTGATAAAATCTTGTCTCAATCTCATCCAAATATCTGGAACAAAAGGTAAGACACTTTTCATCCAATTGTCCTTCAGTAATAGAGCCTCCTGGTTGATCATTATTTCTCACGTATGCTTTCAAATTCTTAAGATATCTATAAAATAAAATAATAATATTATGTATTTATTTAAATGCCAAAAATTGTTTACTTAACTAAAAAACATATAAATAAAATACCTCCCAATTTTATACATCCATCGATAATGAACATGGCCTCTCAATTTAGCCTCCTTAACCAAATGCATAGTTAAATACATCATGATAGTAAAAAACGATGGAGGAAAGATAATCTCCATTGCACACAGGGTAAATACAAACCTCTCCTGGAGGTTGTCAAGATGAAATGGATGTAGAGCTTTCCCACATAATTTTCTGAAAAATGTGCATAATTGGTGTATAAGATCAGTAATTTTTTCATGTAATAATGTTCATAATGTCAATGGTAGTAAATTTTGTAACAAAATATTTGAATCATGACTTTTCAATCCATGTATCTTACGATTATTCAAGTCAACACACCTCGAGATGTTACTCGAATACCCAACAGATACCTTCAAATTATTTAAAATTTGAAGGATTGTATCATTATCCCTATTTTTCATTGTAAAATTGGATAGAGTATACTTTTCATTATCATCTGGCCAGAGATCACATTTTACATTCATTACTTATAAGTCTTTGTGAGCATTGATATGATCCTTCGACTTGCCATGCTCATTAAGTAATGTGAAAATCAAATTATCACAGACATTATTCTCAATATGCATCACATCAAGATTTTTCCACATCAAATTAAATTCCCAATATGGATGTTTGAAGAATATACTTTTTTTCTTCCATTATTGCGTTCTGATTTTACTTGACGATGCACTTTGGACCTGTTTTCCCTGATCATTCAAATGATGAACCTTCCCAAATTCTGTTTCAACATTTTCAAGCTGTGTAAATATTTAAGAACCAGTTAAAAACTTTGGAGGTGGTCTACGAGAAATGGAACCATTAAATTTTGATCTTTTCAGCCAAAATCTATGAGATGCTTCGAGAAATCTTCAATGACACAAGAAGCACCATTTTATACAGTGAGGTAGCCGTTTGGGCTCAAAATAAAATTTACAAATGGGAAAAGCCAAACATGTGTAAGTATTCCAACCATGTAAATTCCCAAGATCAAGGAAGTCACTAAGGGTCCATATTAAAGCAACATGCATTTTGAACATTGTTTTAAAAAAAGAATCAAATGTCTCAACACCATTGCTCCATAACTCCTGCAATTCATCAAACAAAGGGTGCACATATACATCAATATAATTTACAGGCATTTTTTTTCTAGGAATAATCATCTAAATGATAAAATATGTTTGTTGCATACACATCCACAGAGGCAGATAATAAGGGATCCAAAAACTGGCCAAATGATATAACTGGTACTCAATGTCCAAAATGGGTTGAATCCATTTGCAGCCAATCCCGATCAAACATTCCTAGGATCAGCTGAGAAATTTGGATGCATTGAATCAAATTTCTTCCATGATTAGGAATCTCGTGGATGTCTCATTAACCCATCGTTGTAATTTTCTACAGAATTCCACTTCATGTGTTCGGCGGTTTTCGATGACATGAATAATCATTTCAATCGAGGCTTCAAAGGATAGTAATGAAAAAACTCTGCAGGTGTCTTCCTTTTCTTCTTCTCGATGAAATTATGTTCATTCAGACTTCAAACAACACCCTTTGACTGCCATCTAGAAGAAGAACATTTCTTGCAATTCTGTCTACAGAAATCCTCTCCCCAATAAATCATATAATCATTGAGACACGCATGTAGTTTTGTATAATTTAGACCATGTTTGTTAACCACCTTTTTCTTATCATAAAAAGATTCTTGTATTTTTTTCAGGAAATGCATCACGAATCAATTCCAATATCATGGACATTAGCTTATTTGTAATTCCACATAGACATTTGATATGGTACAACTTCAGTAGAAATGAAAGCTTTGAATATTTCAAACACCTACTATACAACCCTTGATTTCCATCATCAAAGAAATAATGAAATCTATTTTCCTCAGTGATGTTTTCTCCTAAATTTGGCTCCACAGAATCAAGAGGATGATCCAATGATATGTTACAATATTGATCTATTTGTGTTACAGTCTCAAAAACATCACTTGTGACGTTGCAATTTGTAGCACCCTCTTCTGGTTTTTTTGTTATGTTTTGATGCTGATAGTAGTGTCTTACAGTGCCGAATGCATCATTTATGAGGTTTTACATTTCATTTTCCATTGTCGACGAATTTGGGACCTCATTATATGGATTAACATTAGTCCTTAATCTTTCTGTATTGTTCGACTCTCTATGCCAAATCCAACACAAATATTGACAAGGGAATTTCTTCAGTATTAAATGTTCATAAACATCATCTCTCTTCAACCATGTTCAAAATTTACATTTAGAACATGGAAATATTATTCTCCCTTCAACAGATTGATTAGAAATTGAAAAATCTAAAAACTCATTCAAACCCATAACATACTGAGGTGTGTTCCTCAGTAATGTGATCCAACTTTTATCCATGTATATCACAATGTACCTACAAAATAAAAAAAATAAAACACATTGTTACTACTAAATAGAAAAGAGATTCATTATAAATAATATAACATGCCCCTAGTTTTAGTTGATTATGAATTCATATTTTTCATTTATTCCAACTATATAACTTCTGCTAGGCTTATTTTTGGAAAATATCCAATGTATACTAAATGTTACTAAGAATCTAAGATAAACATTACCTTTTTTCCATTCCCCATTATATCTAGGGGAGAACAATATATAATTTGAAAGGATATAAAGTAAGATATAATAAATTATTGAAATGTATTCATTTTTTATATTATATTTTATAATTTTATTTATGTACTTATTTAGTCTTCCAAGACAACTAACAAGTTTGATCCTGTAGTAGTTCACATATTCTTCCCCAATAATGAAATATAACTATAAAATCTATATTTCTAGAGTGCATGATAATATATACTACAATTTTTAGGACACAATCAATATCACAAACCTCTCTTAATAGTTAAATTATTTTAAAAGAGCCTCTTAATAATTGATTGAATTACATGGAATGCATAAAACATTACTTAAGAAAATAAGAAACAATAAATTATAGAATACACTTTTATGCCATGATTAGAATTGATTAAAAAAATTTGTAACCCCACATTATTATTATTTATATTTTTTACATAATAATTAAATCAATTAGAAATAGTAGGATTTTCATTATATGTAAAATTAATGAATCACTCAAAAATACCAAAATAAATTATGAAAAAAAGTCACCACCAATAATCTTCAAAAGAAAAATAATGATCGCGAAAAAGAATAAGATCTAAAATCCATAGAAATCATAACAAAAATATTATAACCTGACCAAACAATTTTTTTCCATCAATGGAGTTAGGTTTCTATGGAAAAGTGAAAATTTAGGGGATGATATAGGGAGTGGAGAAAGAAGAGATAATGGGGAAATCAGCCATCCAAACCACATGGAAACTAAAATAGGAGAGCTTGGAAGCAATGGAAGGTAAAGAGGGTCTCTTCTTAAGATATCCAATAGTTTGGAAATTTTATTCAAAGGGAAGTGGAAGGAACACAAAAATATTTTAATTCAAGGAGGGGGGAAACTGGATATGCACAAAAATTTAAAAACATAGGGAGATTGTTCACAAAATAATACTTAGGTAACAATGTGCACCATGCTTATGCTACACCCCTTTTCTATGGGACTCCCCTTTCACAACATAAAAAACAAAGAAAGCGAATTAAAGAAAATCAATCAATGCAAGTGACTACCTCCACTAATAAACCCCAAAAACAAAACCAGTCACATGTGGCAGGGGTGGGGAGCCATATCTAGTGTTCTTGCTCACCGGAGTTTGGGGAAGAAGCTGGGGTAACGAGGGACAGGGGAGAAGTTAGGGTTGAGGAGGGAAGAACCCTAGGTCGCCGTGAGAAGGGGTCTCCAAGAGAAGGGGGGCCGCGGGGTCTCTGGGGTCGCAGGTCGCCGTGAGAAGGGTCGCTAGGAGAAGGGGGGTCGTGGGTCGCTGGGGTCGCCAGTCGTAGGGTCTTCCGGAGACAGAAGTTGCGGGGTCGCCCGAGACGCTAGTCGTGGGGTCGCCAGAGGGTTGGGGGAAGAAGGGAGGGGCACGAGGTTGTAGTGGGTTGGGGGAAGAATCGGGGTAGGGGTACCGAAGGGTCAAGAGTTTTAAACAAATAATGGTTTCATGGTGGTTTATTAAAAAACACCATGAAACCATTTTAGAAAAATGTTTAGAGGCAGTTTTTTGAACTGCCACCACAAAACCACCACTAAGTGTATTTTATGTTGTAGTGGATCCATAACATAAATCCAGGTTGATTTTATTCAATATCATAAATCCTATTTTCATATCCATTTACTTTTAATCAATTTAAAGGACATTTATAAACTATCATAACCATTCTATATTTGATTAATTTATGAATTGGTTACCATTATATATTTTTGAGGTACCAAGGAAAAAATATCATGCTACAAGGAAATTTAACACTATATAATATTCAAGAAAGTCATCAATAATGAAGAAAATTACTAGTATACAATAAGATACAATAATTATAAAAACAATTAAAACAAGTAACAAAGGATACCAATAAATTACCACCAATTGTATCTCAATAAAACCACATTAACTTCATCCAAAAAAAACTTTATGCACTATCTAAACTATCCCATCATAAACTAAATCACTCCTCCAACCAAATAATGTAAATAAAATCTCATCCCCCATCTTTAAACCCATATAGAAATAGGTTCATGTTTAAAATCACTATATGTTCTCTATTTAATGGAATATATAAAAATATAATCCTAAATCCAACAATTATATATATTAATAAATAATTAACATTTCTTTATTAAATTCATGAAATTTTATGACATATAGGGACCAAACATAGTCATACACTAGTATAAATCCCAATAATCACCAATTTTTATAATATTCTAATTAATCAGTTCATTATGTGAGGGTATCAACATGCAATGAATCATATAACATGCAACTAAAATTTGAAAAAATCATTCAAAAAATATGATCAAATAAACACATTATCATGTAAAAAGTTTCAAACGAATAATGATAACTTAATGAGATATTTGTTTATTTCATTCCTCATCTGACCATATTTAAGTTAATTAATTAATTATAAAGATGTAAAATATGCATGAAAAAATTTATAATCACAAAAATAGTCTATTAAACTCTCTACAAAATAACCCGAGGTAGTAACATAAATACTACACATATTGTCATGTTAAAAATCAATTCCATATCTTTAATTAATTAATTCTAAATTTTTATATTTTTTATGTCAATCTCAACTATTTACCCACTTGAAACCCAAGTATGATATTCCCTCATTTACAAATTACCAAATAAGTGAATACTCAAATCCCATAAATCAATACAAAGCTTCAATGGTCACTAAAATTGAATATAAATAGGGAAAAGGATCACCAACACAGACCCTATGAATGAACCCATGATTATTAAGACATCAACCCATTATGAATCGTCCACCAATAATCGATAGGAAACCCATAGAAATTGGGGGAATAGACATTATAATGGCTTGAAAGGAATGAACGTGAGACAAATGTAGAAGACGAGTTAGAGAGAGATACCTTGCATCAAAGGTAGTCGTTCCAAAATGAGAAGATAAAAGGATCAATCATAGAGTCACAAGTTCATCCAAAATAACCCCATAACTGCATGGTGTTTGAGGGAAGAAAAGGGATACATGAAGAATTCAAGAGAAACCTGAAATTTATAGATAAAAATTTAAAATATTATTTCATTGAGTAGTTGTGATCCACCTAAATATGAATAGAATAGGTTTTATCATCACCACATAATCTCCCCAGATGTATCCACTTTTCCATCATTGTCAATGACCATTACCTTGATGGAAAAAAGGTGGTCAAGGGAGTGACTTGGAGTGTCCATACATAATACTCAAACCCTTAGGAATCATAGTGAGACTCCCTAACCTTCTTTCTTATACCAATTAACCCCATTCCAAAATGAAAACATGACCAATGAAGTATGGTGTGAAGAAAAATAAAGGAAAAAACCAAGTAATTTGACCTCCAGGTCTTTATAATGCGATAGAAAACCTTTACACCATTAGAATAAATGTATAAAAGGATATATATATATATATATATATGAGAGATAATCCAGATTTAATGGGTTCCATTCAACACATAAAGGTTTTGTATTATCCAAAATAATCCTCAATATTTTACATGCCATGACTAAATCCCATCATACTATGATCATAATTCCAACTAAAATTAGCATGACATTGAACTCTTATGACTTACACCCTAGATAAACAATATAACTTCACACTAAAACACATAACATTAAATTGTGATACAAAATTCATAGTTTGATTTAAAAAAAATATATAAACTCCATCTCTAACCCATAAAACTACCATGAACATATCTATATTCCCTAATCAAATATGAAATGAAAAATGAAGTGTTCAAAGAAATATAGCCACTTACATCATATACCTATAGAAGGATTATTTCCCATTAGAATCAAAGAAAAACTTAGGAAATAAAAGTAAAAAGTGTAATGAAATGAACACCCTGTGATCTACCTCTCAAATTGGGATCTCACAAAAATAAGAGCATAATCAATCCATTTTATTGTGAGGGAAAAAATCACACAGTATCATCAACATCACATTAATAAATAAAAGGTTATAAATATCATCTCAATAAAATAAATGGTCAAAAAACCTAGGTTATTGATCCTTAATATATTTTAAGCCCCTATGCTACCAAAATACATTAACCAAATGAATAATACACTTGTGAGATACCTACTCTGGACAGTCCTAAATTAATAAAGTTTGTTCCGTGAATGTCACATAATCTTAAACATCCAACTCTCACCATGTAATTAAATATTTTTCATCATGAATGTACCATTGAATTTGTGATATGTGGTAAATTTCATGGATTATTTCTATTTAAGAGGTAAGTTTCAATAGACACACAACTTCACAAGTGTGTTTTGAAATGATGAATGAAACAAAAAATCAGGGAGAGCACTGTACCCTAAAACTAAATTTCTAATTACCAAGATAAGGTGAAACCTTAAATAATAAATTATCTATAAATAAAACTACATAGGACTCCTCATATTGTTAGCATAGTACTTATAATAATCTTTAACTGCCTTCATCCACTCACGATTCACCTACACCTTCTCTATTTTGTTCTACACTAACTCTAGGATAATGAATGATGGATCTCTAACATTATTCCACAAAAAATAGAGAGCTATATTATAATCCATACATATCTTTGAATATATCCATACCAAGGGTAGAGTGATAGATTTTTTTATTGAAAAAATTATCAAAGGGAAGTTGCTTTACCTATAAAACTCTAAAATCTAAACCATGTGTGTACAACATGCCTTATAGTTTCTTGACATTGCACTCTATCTACCCCTCTATATATAGATGAAAATCTATGATGAGACATAACATAGATCCAAAACAATTATGGAGACCTCTACATAGTGAAGAGGTAAAACTTGGATCAAGATCAGATGTGATCATCCTTGGCACCCCATAGAGCTTCACAATCACCTCCAAATACCATCTTAATAGGAAATCCACTATGATTGACTCCTTAGTTTCCATAAAGTGAGATGAATAGTAAAAAAATTACATTCACCATTAGATGTAGGTAAACTAGTCACAAAATCCATTGATATGTCCTCCCAATTATACTAAGTAATATCCAATAGATAAAGAAACCAACATATAATAGGATGCTCGAAGTTCATTTTTTTAGTAAAAACACCAATATATAAACTATATAACGGATCTCTTCACCCTTGACCACTAGGAATAACCCATAAAGGAACATTAAATCTTAGAAACACTAGAATGTACTACAAATAGTGAGAAATGAAACTCATGAATAACCAACTCATTTCTAAATAGGAGACTAAAGATCCTTCCATACAATAATATCAAATACTAATAATACTTAGACCATATTTGAGATAAATCACTATAAATAATAATATATCACCAAAATTACACCTCAGAATCACCTAATTGAGATTATTATACCTACTGATTGAAGAAATACTACACTATCATCTATTAGAGACTTCATCTTCCAACAAATTTATTCATATGAAATAAATTACTAAATTATCCTCCATCACTATATATGCATCCCTAGACTCATGGATAAATTCAGCACATGAATTTCTACTAAATGAATCAACAACATCATTCCCTTTACCTTGTGTATTAGAAATTAAGAAGTTGATGCCTGTTAATAATTCTATCCATCATCACTATCATGAGTTTATATCCCATTGGAAGATGATATATCTCATCCTATTACAATCTGTAAATACTATAAAGAACTCAACAATAGGACTGTGGTGCCACTACTTCAATGTGAACACAACTATTGTAAGATCAAGATCATGGGTAGATTAGTTATGCTCATGAGTTCATAATTACCAAGACCTATATAATATGACTTAACTCTATAATATCATAAAAAAACCTAGGACTTAGAAGGAATAATCATAGAAAATATAAAGAATAACTATTTCTTATGGAAAATGAAGAACACTAGTTCTGAACAACTTCTCTTTAAAATAATCGAAATATTCCTAACAATTGTTAATACACATAAAACCTTGATCTTTCCAAGTCAAGTATATCTGAGGAGTCACAATCCAAGAAAATTCAGACCTGAACATCCTTTAATTATCCTAGAAACTATGGAAAATAAACACCTTTACAAAATTCTAAGGGGATACCTAGGAAACAACCAACTCAATCTCTAAAGGATCAAAAAATATGCATTTGTGAGAGAAAACATGTCCCAAGAAGTTAACCTCTTAGGTCAAACTATGACACTTATAAATCTTCCCAAATAGATGATAATGTTAACGAACCTCTATAATATCTCAAATATTGTGACACCCAAAGTTTTTAAAAAAAATTGAAAATCATGGAACTTTGTTTTAAGTAGATATTTATAATTATCCTTTAAACATAAATTTTCCACTTCTATGTTTTGAATTTTGAAAAATGGTCATCTACAATCATGTTCAGTAAGTTATTTGGAGTCTAATGAAGCAAACTTAATTTTCGTCGAATAGTAACCTGCACTGATGAATAGTAATATGAATAGTAATATGAATAGTAATATGACCCTAATGAATAGTAAGTTGAATTATTATTTTATTTTCTTAAGGCTTTAAGATAATGAAATCTTAGTTAATTTTTCAATGTAATATAAAAGTAGTTATAGTTTTAAAATTTTTATTTTTGAATAAATTATGATTTTATTTAATATTAAATTAATAATATTTAGAAACTTATTTTTCAAAAATGGAGTTCATTTTATAAGTCTACATGTTGAAAAATGGTTAGGGTGAATATTTGGGAATTTTTTGGAATTCTAGAAATTTTGATGAATAGTAAAATACAAAAAAATCCGATAAATGATAAATACATGATTTATAGCATAATAGGTTATTAAAGGATTATGTAAGACCAATTTATTTTAATTCACATTCCATTATTACTATTTAAGGTCACATGAATTAAAACTATTTGATGCTTTGAGAAAAATTATTATAATATTGATTAAAATAATGTAACACACCTCCTCTCCTCCACTATAAATACGACCCTCATTTCCCTCTTCCTAATAAACCTCTTAAGACTCATTCTTTACCTAATATCTATGAAAAAATCCTCCCAAGGATCTTCCACACGACCTAGAGCCTATGGTCTCACCAAAAGGCCAAAACCAAAGGCATTAAGAAGGATATCAAGTAGAATATATCAAGAGGTAAACATCCTCTTTTGTTTCCTTTCCTTTCTTTTCAATTTATATTCTATTCTTCTTCTATAATCACATCCCTTTATCCAATAGGAATTAATGATTTAGTATCATACATATTCAGTATTTCATCAATTTTTTTGAATAATCACCATTATACTTCTTATCTTCTACCACTTATTCTAGAAATTAAAACATCGTCCGTAATGTGTCAATTTACCGACATCATGGACGATACGATTTCAATTTCCTTTAATTTCCTAAAGAATGGCCGTGAAAACATTTTTATGGTTAAAAACGATTATAATTTATGTATTATAACTTATATAAGGTTCTTGAATCATTTTTAACACATGTTATTCATTTATAAAACAAAATGAGTTCTTTACGATCGAAGAATCACAAAAATAACCTAAAAAAATATCAATAATGTTTTATCTCTTGAATCATACTCATGAAATAATTCAAAATGATAAATGGTATAATTTATAGTTCTATAAATATTTAAATACCACTACTTTTTAATTCTGAATTTTCACTTCCAATCAACAAGAATATCCATCATGAACCGATCATGGAAATCATTTAATGAACACACCCAAAACAATGAAAGGAGAAAAATACTAACAAATAAAGGGTGAAATGATTAAATGAAATGATAATATAAGGTATTATAAAGATGAATATGATTCTGTAAGATATTAATAACACTATTTTAACCACTATATAAGAGTTTTAAATAATTTTGAAGTAAGAAAACCTGAGGTAAGGGAATTCTTAACCCGATTTCCATTCTTTGCGTTAAACTTCTACTTCATTTTTTGTGGTATTAAAATTTTTTTTGTGATGGTTTTTGTTTATATAATTTTCAATTATGTGTACATAGAGTGTATATACATATTCAATCCATTCTATTATGTCCCTCTTCAAATATATGATTTATTTAAGGGGATTTGCATTTAAAAAACTATTTCAAAAAACTATTTTATAAAATTCAAAAGAAATGTTTTTTATGAAATTATTCATGTTGTATGATTATTTTATAGTTCTTGGGAATTGTTTTGGATTAAGGGTGGGACATATATCTCCTTACAATTCATTTTTTATGTGTATGTTTGAGGTTGTTTGTATGGTTACTCCAAGTGTAACTGCGATGGTTACACAAATTGTAAGGTAGCCATGAGGGTTACAAATTACAAGGTAGTCGTGAGAGTTAAAAATTTTAAGGTAGCTGATAGGGTTGAAAAATTATGTAAGTAATTCCCCCTTATACCTTTATGGTTATATTTATGTTCTTATGTATTTTAATAATCATCTAGAAATCACATATTAAACAATATAAGTATATATGGGTTACAAGTGTGCCTTTTGAAAATGATTTCATACGTTACAAGTGTTCATGGACTAATGTGTTCTTTCTTTCTTTTTTACACCCCTTACTGAGATTTTGGTACTCATAAAAAGTTTTTAAATTATTTTAACATGTTATAAGGATGTGTAAGACAAATAAAGAATTCAAGTTAAATGTTTGTTGAATTTTTAAATAAATCACGTTTTATTTGATTTTTTTTATATTTTCAATGAAATTAATACTATTTTTATTATATCCACTCTATTTTAATGTGTAATGTTATGAATTTTTTATTTACCAATTCTCCAAATCTATAAACATAAAAATATATTTAATGTGAAGGTAACTTATTTCTTGAATAAATTAAAAATTATGTAATGTAATAAGGCCAGGTCCTCATAAAGGTACTCTGTATGCTCTTTCCAAAACACATAATACACAAGGATTTCATCAATAAACACTATAAATAAATTGGTCATGAAATTAATGTAACCTAGAGATAATTAGTTCCATGAAAATCGATGGTGTTTTTTTTACAAAAATGTGTATTACAATGAACCCATAACAACTATAATGAAATTTGAATTAGTCATAAGAATATATTAATCTTTCTACCAAATAAGATGAAATTAGAATTATAAATCAATCTTTGAGAGCTAGATAGTTACCTTTAGGTGATCAAATAGATCAAAAATCATGAGAAGTGGATAATGGTTCTTTTATGTAACATAATCAAAGTGATGATTGTTGATATAAAATCACAGAATTCATTTTGACTTCTTCATAAACTATATTGGAGCACCCCAAATTGACACGCTGAGCTGAATAAAAACCCTCTATAGAAGATAAAAAACCTAAATCCATAGCTCCCACAACTCAGAAAGTTCCTTCCTATACATAGACCTCAAAATAAGATATATAAAAACCTAAAAATCTATCCCTAACTTTATCTCATGTAGAGGGGGTTTTATTATATCCTATTTAGGAAAAAATTAGGATATTAGTCTACAAAAAATGGAAACACCATTGGATGAACCTCTTATAAGATCAACACAAGATCATATATCATAGAATATAAGGATTCATCATGTATATTACCCATCAGATTGTCCCTTACACCAATGAACCAACATGATATCGGACATCATTGAAGAATATGACTATCATCCCAAAGAAATAAATGATAACCTATATTAAAGAAAACTATTACATGCTAAGGATGAAATCATATATATGTACCTACAAAAAAAATAATATCTCTTGAGAAGTTGTTATTTTCAAAAAATAATAATAATCTCTACATACATAATATTATATAATTTAATGTCCAATAGGTGTATTAAACATTAATGTCATCAGAAACCTTTTCAACTAAATTAACAGCACTTTGAATGGGGTAGGTGAATTAAAAGAGTGTATATTCCGAATCAAACAATCTTTCCACCTATTTAGAATATAGATAGATAGTTCATCTCATGAAATCTAGCTCACTAAGTATTGGAAACATGATGGAATTTTTCTCACCATGTCTTTCTCTACAACCTCTATAGAACTAATGTTGAAATCATAGATGGACACACCATTCCTTGGGTCCTTGAGGATGAGTGGAATCTTGGGTTTTTACCCTTCCTTCTCCTTCTAAAAATTTCTAACCAAAACATAGAGTACTCTACTATTGTTGTTACTATCTTTGAGGATAATTTTTAAATAGATGAACCTATAATGGGATACTATCTCTACAAAGACTATTGGGGAAGGTAAAAAACTCTGAATTATGATATTTATGACCTATATAAGAAATTAAAACAATATAAATTGTCGTAGCATATGTATTATAATTTGATGCTCCATTGAAATGAGATGTAATAAGATAAATTTGACTCCCTTCTATCAGAAACCTTAACTGAACATGTATCTGGGAACCTCATATCATTTCTATACTCCTTAGTGAGTCTTTAAAACTCACCTTCTAGGGTAATATATTTTGATTAATCATAATCTTGATAACCTTATAATTCTTTATCACCTAAAATAACATCAAAAACAATAATGAGGTGATATGATATCGTATCTATAGATTAAATTCTTACTCTATATGCCTCACTTTTTCTTCTTCATCTATAAGAAGGTATAAATAATAACATAATTGGTTCATAAACTAAATACCTAAATCTTCCATAATATAAATTCTAAGGTGAATATAGAGATTTTACTATCGATGAACCACCTTGATGGTTGAAAAATGGATCTCAACCTGGAATAGATTACATAATTTCTTCCATGAAACTTCTTACTCCTCATAATAACCATGGAGTAATGGTCCCAAATAATGAATATATATCCACAAAATAATGAAATATATAAGAATATAGTTTTTAATACTTGTATGGATATAATAAATCTATATATCCACCTTATTAAACCTTTCCTCAGTATCTTGATAAAAATTATACCCCTTATATTTTGTAGGATTTGATACTGAAACTAATGAATTTTAACACCCCGAGATATTGATAATTATATTTTTTCAAATTAATTTGTATTTTCAGTATTTTTTATATCACATGAAACATGAAATATTTATTTATATATACATATATTAAAACACTAATTCAAACATTCTTTCACAAAAAATACCAACTTGGCATCCGCTACATGCAATACCGACTTGGCTTGTACTACAAGCAACACCGCCTTAGCGTACGATGCATACAAAAATGAGTTTCAGTGAAACATATATTTTTATTATTTAATTATTTAAATAAGATAATTATAACCTATAAATTAAACTTATTAATAACTAATTTTAAAATATTTTCCTTTTATACAAATAAAACATATTTATAATGAAAGATAACATTTTTGGTAAAGTCCTTTTAGTTTACAAATATTATTTTCTTGAAAGAATTGACTTTAATAATAAAAGTAATTTTAGAAACATATAGAAAGTTTATTGAATAAAATAAACTTGTTTTTTAATTCTTAACATTGAAATTAGCCTAGGGTTAAATTTGGGATTTTTATGAGAAACTTCATTTATTGATGAATAGTGAAAATATTGCTTTTTAGTTAAAAAATTCCTTTTATATAATTAATTATTAATGCTAAATGATATTATATTTTTTTAAGGAGAATTTATATGAATTTCACGTATAATAATTAATTATAACCAATTCCACTTTGATATTGAATATAAAATCTTAATAAACATTTGAACTTTTCTTACCTTAAAACCCCGTTATTTTGTCACATATGTGGGATTACTACTTAATTTATTTTTCCTCTTATGTGTTTTTAATTTAAAAAATCTGACATAAAACATTTTATTCATTTTAAATTTAAATTTCTAATTAGATGATGTTAATTTTCGGACTAAAATGATTAGTAAAAGTGATTAAAATTAATCATAGTGGTTAAGGGAAAATTAAGTATAATTAGTAACTAATCCTTAAAATTAAGGGCCCAAATGACCTTTAAACTTGTAAAGAATCCATTTCCTGCCTATATTTAGTCCATAAATCTTACATTATTGTGTTTGTTTAGTTTGGTAATACTTTTTTTTGGTAAGAACATGTGCACAACTAATTTGTTTCTAAAAATTCTATGTGAGTCCTTTTCCCTCCCTATAAAAGGCCACCAACTCTACCCATTCCTCACACCTGTCAAACATTTTAAGTTTGTACAATATCTTCCCAATTAGAATCACAAAAAATACTCCCTTCGACCTATAATCCTCCCTATGGTCTGAAACCCTCTCAAGGAACCCTTTTTGCACAAACCAAAAAGAGTTACCTGATTAAGATGCAGCGTCTTCTCTCAAGCTTATTTCATTTATTTTCCTTCTCCACCCCTCCAATCTTTTTATTATCTTATTGTGTGAGAAAATACGTATACTAAATATACTAGGATTCTGTTTCTTAATTTTTATAACCTAAAATTACACAAACCTCCATCTATTAGATGTTGAACATATTATTTCTTTGTACAACGAACTACTGCCTCACATTACTATGATTGTTCATTTCTCCTTTACCACCAATTATGGTGGCCATTATGATGGAATCCATCCCTATCTCTATATATATAATATAATATTTATTATGTATTTTATATTTTTTACTCCTTTTAAAACACACATCATTTTACCTTCCATTTTTTTAATACGATAATCTCCTTTGAGGAAGTGTGGACTACCGCCTCCTCAAAGTGATGTGATTCGTTCACACAACACATTTGGTTTATTAAGGATGGGTTTAATGAAGTTATATTATATATATATATGATATATTCATGATAATTTAACAATTATATATATATATATATATATATCAATACATAAATATACATATTTCATTTACATACTTTCTTTTAGTACGACAATAAAAATGAAAAAAAGCGTTCATGCTTACGTACGACTTACCATCTCCATGAATGGTGTATTCTATTACATAATTCATTATTATATAGATTATTATAAAATAAATATACTGGATATGCCAGATATTTATATTATTTTTTAAATTTTGGATTCATGATATTAGTATAAGGATCAACGATATAAAAAATTAAGACACATGTGAAGAACAAAGTGAATATTACCTGAAGTGAAACCTTAACATTGGATTGTTAACAAGTGGGTAAAATAAGGATATAATAAAACTATATATGTTAATATATATAAGAATATTATTATGTAAAATATTTATAATAAAATTATATTTATTATACAGGAATCATGTACAACTTTTAAGAGAGTCAATACACAAGATAAGGGGTTCTCATCTAACATTTAATTATCATGAGATAAATGTTATGTTATGCACTTTTTTACTTATTTTTGGGGTATGTACTGAACAATAATTTATTCAATGTATCATGTATATAAATTAATGGGTATTCACATGAAATTTTTATTATCCTTATTTCATGAGGCTTAAGATTGAAAAGTTAGCAAATCGGTAAAATTGTTTTGTCTTAATTTCCCTTCTTCGAGACATATGTTTTATTATGCAACAAAACTATTTTTGAGGTGTACATACTTACATTACATGTCATATCATGAATATAAATATTTTCATGATATTATATGATTCATGTAATTTAATTTACTTACATGGAGATTATGATCCCATGTTACCAAGTTATAAGTGTTTATTGAGAAAATATCATCGCTTTTCAAGATAGTTTATGTTCATTCTTGTTTTGATGAATTATTTTGTTCCATATCTCAAGAAATAGAATTAATTGTGTTCTCCTCTAGTTATTCATGATATTATATTGTGTTGGTACCATAATTATACTGAATTGTACATAATATAGTTAAGAAAGTGTCTTATGTAAGACCAACTTTACCCTCTCTTCGGTTAGAAATCTTTGTTCCTTCAAAACTAGGTTTTCTTAATAAGGGCCTCTAAGAATAATGGTTTTAATATCATATGATAATTTAAAGATAATTTTACCCTTTTTTCTTTTATAAATCTCTTAAAAGTAATATTATTGTCTCTTTCCAAAAAAATAATTCCTTCTAATCTTTTTACCTTGTAAAAGGAATGTTTTTACCTCATACGACCTGTACAAATTTACCAATTATCATTCCTTTGATGATTCCTTTTCATTTGTTAAAGGTTAATATTTAAGAAATTATTTTTAAAATTAATTTTCAATGAAAATAGTTTTCAATATTATTTCAATACTTCTTTATAAGTTTTCAGTGTATTTTCCCTGGAAATGACTTTTTAATGGCTTTATGTATTAAAAAGACCTTTTTAAAGAAGAATGGATATTTTCCTCAAGAAACTTATTTGAAAGATATTTAAAAACAATTTTCCATTTAAGATTACATTATTTGATGTTACTCATGAATTTATAGTAAAATTATCTAAAGGTTCTCTTTATATTGTTTCTATGAATGGGTTATGCTTAATGTCATTATCTTTATGAAGCCCGTTTCCCTTTCACAGGTTACATGTTTATAAAACCCACTTCTTTTCACGGGTAATGATTTTATGAAATGGTTATGAAAAATATTTTTTTTTCAAAAAGTCATTATGTGATGAGATGTTAATAATACCCATTTATTTTCATGGGTTATGATTTGATATTTATAAAAACTATGCATTTTTATGGGTCAAGATATGATGAATGTTTTATTATCTTGTGCCACGTGTATGAATGATTTTGTTATAAGATGGGTAGGACTTGTATATTCCTGCAATGATTTGGGTAATGAGGGATGAATCATGAGTATAAATTTTATTTGTTAACCTAATTACATGTTCACAATGTTATACATGGCCATGATTACATGTCCATATGTTTATGCGTGAACCTGATTACATGTTCACAGTGTTGTGTGTGAACCTGATTACATGTTAAAAATGTTATGCATGGACTAGATTTAATGTTCATAATATTATGTGTGAAACTGATTACAAGTTCAAAATATTATTTGTGAACCTAATTACATGTTCACAATATTATTTATGGACTTGGTTTCACGTCCATAATTTTATGAGTGAACCTGTTTAAATGTTCACAATGTTAGTGTGAACCGGATTACATGTTCATAATGTTATTCATGGACTTGGTTTCACATCAATAAGTTTATGCGTGAACCTAATTACATATTCAAACTATTATGCATGAACCTGATTACATGTTCAAAATGTTATGCATGGAATTGGGTTCATGTTCATAAGTTTATGCATGAACCTAATTACATGTTCAAATTGTTATGTGTGAACCTGATTACATGTTCAAAATTGTATTCATGGACTTGGTTTCACATCCATAATTTTATCTGTGAACATTATTAAATGTTCATAATGTTATGTGTGAACCTCATTACATGTTCACAATGTTATGCATGGACTTGGTTTCACATCCATAAATTTATGTGTGAACCTGATTACATGTTCACAATGTTATGTGTGAACCCAATTTCATGTTCACAATGTTATGCATGTACATGGTTTCAAGTACATAATGTTATTCATGAACCTAATTACATGTTCATAATGTTATGCATGGACCAGGTTTCATGTCCACAAGTTGATGATGGGGCCTGATTTCATGTCCTTACCTTAATGAGTGAACTTGTTTCTACTTATACATGTTCACAATGTTATAAAATACTATGCATGCCACAAATTCTATGTTTTATTAATATGTCATTATTTCATGAAATATGCATTAATTTCATTGTGATTCATGTCTTATGAACTGCCATCATTTATCCCATAACTCATGTTTATGAGCTTCTATAAGAAAGGTATGATCTCCTAATGTTACAATCACATTATCATACTAATATGTTCATATTTATACTTACATGTATCAATTGTTTACCCTTAATGAGAATATGATCTCACCAATATCTTATGTTTTCCATTATCAAGGTTATGAAGAATGGTTTTTAGTAGTAGTAATAAATGTAGATATCTTTATGGGAGAGGTTGAATATATTTCACCCGGATACATGATTTTGTTTCCTTGTTTCTGATGAAACTAAACTATTATGGTCCTCTGGAATGTATTTTTGTAAAGTAATAAATGTTCATCTAAAAAGATATAATATCCATATATGTTAATCCTGGGTCACTATAGTTAGTATGAAATTAAATGTTCTGTCATCCGTTGGAAACTAGGATTAGAAAACCTTAGTGAGATCCCTAGGTTTATGTCTAAATATATGTCTAGGGATGCCTCTAAGGATAAGTATTAGGATGAGTTAACATTTATGAAAATGACCTGGAATTTTGGTAAAGGGTAGAGTGAGTGGTTTCCAAGAAATAAATCCTTGTATGGATACTATAAGTGGATGTGTCTCTGGTAAAAATGTACCTAGGGGCAACATCTCGGAAATGATGTTCTGAGCTTGACTTAGGGTAATCTGGTACACAACAACGGGCCTTGCTGTACACCTAGTTTGACACTCCGGGGGGATATGCTTTTGGAATTAAAAAACTCTTCACAATACATCATGAAGGATTTAGATATAAGTAAGTTATTAATAACCTAGGATAAACTTAAGGTGTCATAGATTATGGAAGGAGTTACGATTTAGGCATCCTGTAAGTAATTATTTTCATGACAATGTGGTTTTCTTTTATGATAACTAATGCTCACACTATGATTCTAGTTTTAGTCAATGGAAATAACCATAAGGAACTAGACTAATTTTGAAATTGATGTAATATTTTCTGATGAGTAGTCAAGTGGGATGATCAATGGAGAAATAGATATTGTGATAATGTCAAATCGGCTATCGTGGTATATGATTAACAATGTTACATTTGGGGAAATTTATAACAGGTAAAATAAGAGAAAGATGCACTTTAATGGTAAGGATCATTGAGTAAAGAAGATTCAATTTCATACATGTCAAGAAGAGGGGATGAAGAACCTTTAAGAATACCTCCAATGGAGTGGAAGATATTTTTTGTATGAAAAAGGGTCATAGAGTGATGAGTTGTCATAGAGTTCAATATATTATATATGGAGAACATGGGAATTTCCCAACACAATTATCCAAGAAAAAGATTTACTTCTAAACCATGTATGGACCTCTTCCATTCCAAATATTAAAGCTGAAGGATTGAATTATTTATGTATTTTGATTCCAGAATTATGAATGGTGAATTATGTAGGGATTTTTCAGTTTATGTTTTTTATGGATTTATAAAAATATTTTGATTGGTCATGATGAAATAGAAAAGTGATTTCATAGAAATGTGATATTTTGATTAAGGGAAGGTAATCCATAATTAATTCTTAACGCCAGGATAATAATGTTTGAATAAAGATATACTAGATATGAATAAGTAAATTGAACGGTACCGATTTCCCTGGAAATGATTATTGATAGAATGTTACATGTTATCAAGGATGAAATTTACAAATTATTGGATTTAAGGGATGTATCCAGTAATCATTGGAATAAGTAAGAATGGATGTTTTCCAAAAATGTTAATGGTAATTCAAGTTATTACCATGTTTCAATAGAATATATGATGAAGTTATTCAAGTGTTTATAATGTGACAACCAATAGCTACTTAGTGATATATAAGGGAATCAATGTCAAGCTGAATTCATAAAATTATTTATAAATCATTGAATTTACATCTTTTGTAGGGGATACGATGTTATCCACTTATGAAATGTTTAAGTGAAATTTTAGATTAACTCAGTAAGATTTAATTGATAACTTCCATATATGGATTTATGCATATTGTATAGCCTCTTCAAACTACCTTGTTTGGATGGTAACTAATGACAAATGGGAAGAATATCATGGAAATCATGATATTTAAATAATTTAGGGATGAAAATATAACATTTTTTATAGAATGAGGTGAAGTGGATCAACAAAAAATAAAGGATGATGTTTTCTAGAAACCCTTAAAGTATATCTCGGAATGAAAAATCTTAACATTTATTAAAACCAAAAATGTTATCCTATACCTACATTTTTGAGGAATTATAATGTCCTTTAGGTGATTAAATATTTATATATTTATAGTTTTTAACTTTATCTTATCCTTGTTCTATATCACTCTCCATTAGAACTTTATGGTAAGATATTTCTTCCATATCTATGTTTTCACTTTCCACTTATGTTCTCAAATGTAGAAACATATTTATATGTTACTTTGGGTTACTGTTATTGTTCCAAATTTTCCCTTTTAAGGGAAGTTGTACTATCCATTATTAAGATGTGGGTTTTTATGAATGAAACCTTCAAGTGTTAATCCATTGATAACCCAGATGAACTTAGAGGGCGAATTTTTTTTAAGGGGGGTATAATGTAACACCCCAAGATTTGGAGAATTATTATTTTTTGAATTAATTTATATTTTCAATATTTATCATATAAGATGACACTATAAATGGTGATATATATATATATATATATATATATATATATATATATTAAAACACTAATTTAAACATTACTTTCAAATGCAATACGAACTTGGCTTACGCTATACGCAATACCAACTAGGCTTGCGCTACAAGAAACACCGACTTTGTGTACGGTGCACCCAATAATTAGTTTCTATGAAACAACTTTTTTTATTGTTTTAATTACTTAAATAAGATAATTATAACATATATTTTCAACTTTGTAATAACTACTTTTCAAATACTTTTGTTTTATATGAATGAAGCATATTGATAACGTAAGATAGTATTTTTGGTAATGTCCTTTTAGGTAAAAAAATATTGTTTTCTTGAATGAATAACTATTAATAATAAAAGAACTTTCATACACAATTAGAAATTTAATTGGATAAAACAATATTCATTTTTGAATTTATAATATTGAAATTATCCAAGGGTTAATTTTTGGGATTTTTTTACGAATCTTCATTTTTTGATGAATAGTTAATAATATTGTTTTTAGTTAAAATATACCATTTTATCTAATTAATTATTAATGTTAAATGATACTATAAATATATTTTAAGGTATTATTTTATGAATATTACATCTAGTAAATCATTAGAATCAATTCAACTTTTATGATTAATATAAAATCTTAACAAATGTATGAACTTTTCCTACCTTAAAACCCTGTTATTTCGTGATGTTTGCATGATTAACACTAATCTTAATTTTTATACTTCTATGTTTGGAATTTCTAAAATCCAACAGAAAACATTATTTTAAGTATATTTTATAGATTATAATAAGACTATGATTATTTGTTGACAAAAATGGTTAGTAAAAGTGATCAAAATTAATCACATCGATTAAGGCCAAATTAAGCTTAATTAGGAACTAAAGCTTACAATTGAGGGCCCAAATGACCTAGAGACATGTCAAAAACCCATTTAGGTCCATATTTCGTCCATTAACCCTAAAGTATTGTTTTTTTTGGTTTTTAAGATTTTTTTAATTAAGAACATGTGAACACCTAATTTGTTTCTAAAAATTCCAAGTGAGTCTTTTTCCCTCCTTATAAATGGCCACCATCTCTACTGATTCCTCAAAACTCTACAAAAATTTAAGTTAGTCCATGATCTTCCAGTGTAGAATCCCAAAAATCCTACCTTAGACCTTTAATCCCCCCAATTTTTAGAAATCCTCTCAAAGAATCCTTTTGGATGAAACCAAAAGGAGTTACCCGATTAAGAGGCAATGTCTTCTCCCAAGCACTTTTCCATTACTTTCCTTACCACCCTTTCCAATATCGTTATTATATAATTGTGTGAAAAAAAATTTATCATACATATACTATGATTTTTTTATTCAATGGTTCGTGTAACAACCCATGATTTTATGAAAAATATTCTTTTTAATTTTACTAATGTCTTGTGTTGTACGCTACACCAAAAGGAGCTTGCACAACACGCATCCTTGACTTTCTTTGCATTACACACAATCACGACCTTCCTCGTTAGCGTGTGTAGTACGCAATAATGAGTTTCACTAAACAACAATATGCTGTTAAAATATTATTAAAACTAGCCGTTATGAATAGTAATAACCACTTTTTGAAATTTTGTAAATTTTATTTTTCAAAATGGAATTCATTTTTGGATTCGTAGTATCAAATTTAGCCTAAGGTGAAATTTTGGTACTTTTCGGATAACTTTCATATTATGATGAATAGTGAATATTACTAAATTTTAATTAAAAACAACTTTTTTAATCTAAATAATTAATAGTGATAAATTATTAATTTGAGTGGCTTTAAATTATGTGTAGAATATATTTTTACAATTCAATACAATGTTGGTCATTGGATATAATTTCACATTTACACCAGACATAAACAAGTGTTAATATTTTGATAGTTATTATCTCTTAAAAACACTCTATTTGTTGTGACAGTGGAAATTAATTATAAAATTAATTAATGCAACTTATATGTTGGGAATTTTTGTAAAATAGAAATCATTTTTGAATTCGGAATATCAATTATAGCTTAGGGTGAAATTTTGTCATTTTTCTGAAAAACATCGATTTTTGATGAATAGTGAAACAACTAAGTGGAAGTTAAAAAAAATTATTTTTTTCATAAATCTTAATTTTAACGCTTTTGTGAATGGAATTTCAAAAATCTGAGAGACACGGTTGATGTCAGTAAGTAAAATGTGGTTCAATGAGATGAAAATAATTTTTGGTGAATAGTAACTTTTTACTTTTTTTTACCACGGTTAAAAGTAAATAGGGTAATTAAGGGTAAAAATGATATTAATATTACCCTAACACATGTCCTAATCCTATTGGACAAGTGTATCTCGACCAAAAACAACCTTAAGTGTAAAATATTATCATTTAGGCCCACTTGGATTAGATTAGGACATTTATTATTATTTAATTCAAAGAAGAGTTAAAAGAGTTAAAATCAAAGTTTATTTACTAAAACATTTTTAATATAGGGTTATACATAAGATACATTCGATAATAAATATTCATTAGAAAGCTAAAAAGAGTTCCTACATAATGGTATTTTATTTATAATTTTTAGACATTAAATAATTTAATTTATTTATGACACAATGATGATGCAGTAATTATCTTATTAATGAAATATTGACAGAATTGATGTTATAAACACCAAATTAAATGTAATTTGAGACTTTTTATGAATTAAACTAATTTTCTAGGTTACTATGATATATTAGGGTTGCTTTAATCAACTTGGTTTGAACATATAATTCTGTTATGACTTTCACAAAAATCATATATCAAATAGTGTCAAAATTGACACAAAATAGTTTTTAAATAAAATATTATATTATTAATTGTTATTTTATTCCTAAAAATCTATGGTTCGGCCAAATGACTTAGATAAGGATATATATATTAATAATAAATAATTTGGGGTTCGTTTGGCATGTTATAGTAAGTGTATTAACCATATAGTGTAAGAAAACAAAAAGACACGGTAAAAGTTAAATTATTTAACTTAGAGTTAAATCTAATTGATATGGTTAAAATAATAACATAAACTTATATAAATCCTATTGGTTGATATTATTTCGACCCATACCCACTTTAGCTTCGAAATAAGACCCTTTGGAACCATTATAAACCAATTTTGACTTTAATATAAAATAATATTTTGAGATATTCCTAAGGTGCCCCTCTCCTCCCTTATAAAAGGGCACCTCCTCCCCCTCCTACTCACACCAATTTGAGCACTCAAGCTCGGCCAACCCCTGACAAAATCCCTTCTCCACTTCCCTAGAATAATCATAGAGGTCCTGGTCTTCTTCAAAGACCAATCTTAGTTCCCTAAGTGGAGGATTCAAAGAGGCGTTTCAAAGAAGAGGTAATATCCATTACCGATCTTTTCAATTTCTTTCTCCTTCAACTTCTTCTTCTTTAGTTGTTTCATGATAAAGTAATAACATCAGTATTAATTACATACTTATATGTTGTTATAAATATGAAACAACTCTAATTAACCTTCTATCCATCCTACAGAAAAAGGAAATCACCGCGCGTGCGTACGTACGGAATACCGTCTCCACGTCGTGGTGTAATCTATTTTCCGCCACCACCTTAATTGGATGGGTATAATGGTTTAATGAGTAACTATATATGATTATTATAAAGTGATATTGATACTGAAATAGTATACATACACTTCAACACAATTCCACGACCCTGGCAACGATATCATCGCTCGTGCGTACGTACGGACTACCGTCTCCACGACGTGATGAGATTCATTCTCAATGATTAACCATTAATGAATGATTATAAAGTATATATAATAAGTACTAATGAAATATATGACATAATAATTATACTGGAATTATTTATATTTATATGTATGTCATCTACTTGATTCCATTCAATTCAATAAGGAAACGAAAACAGCGTTCATGCGTACGTACGGACTGCCGTCTCCATGAACGGTGTATTTCTTTCCATTTACTGATTTATTATATATGTATATTCAGAATATATATATATAAATCATGTTTTATATTCTGGAATTAAGTAATAATGATCTAATTAATCATATGAATAATTACAAGTCAAAACACGGACGACAAATGAAACAATTTTACCCAAAACGCTACTTTAACATGAATTTACAAAAGAACGGGTAATATAAAGTCATAAGTGGACCATATATGAAATAATAACAAGGAATATGATTCTATAAAAAGTCAATAACATGATTTAAATCATTATATAGGAGGTTCGGACACTTACAAAGCAAGTCGTACCTAAGGTAAGGGGAAATATCACAATCTCCTTTTTATCCGAGATTGTTTATACTTTGATATTTACTGGGGTGTATTTTATCATCCACATCCATATTTCCTCAATATGTAATATTATTTCCATCCACCTACAATTGTTTAAATCCAATTTTACCCTTCGGTGAGTTTTTAGTAAAAGATATGAAAGGAATCTTTTGTCGTTTTTCATACGAGGTACTTTTTTTGTCTTTTCCGACAAAAGTACGAGAAGAATGTTTTCTTTTAACTTATACAACATGAATGGATTTTTAAAACATTATTTCCAAGAAGCTTACCTTATAAGTTTTCAAGTTTATTTTTAATCAACTTCTTTTAGTTATAATTTTATTACATGTTAAGAAATGAAAAGTGTTTTTAAAGAAGAAAGGATATTTTCCTCAAGAATGGAGTTCAAGTGTTTTATCAAAATTATTTTCCATCTAAGATAATAAAGGGGTATGTTTTTATCCCTATTATTACATTGATTTGATTATGTTGTGAGGGAATTATTTTTATGAAGTCATTTACCTTATATGATTTTTTTATGATGTCATGATGTTTCAAGAATCCCATTTTTGTTACATGTGTTATGCGATGATGTATGATTTATGATTATGTGGCACACATAAGAAAGGATTCATTATGAGATGGGTGGGACCTATATCTCCCTCCAATGAATTGGGTAAAGATTTTATATCTCATGAGATAGACATGGCTGGAACGGTAGGTTATACTGGTTCAGTGAAACAGGACTGGAACGAGGGTGACTCGGTTCAAAAAGGGACTTTGTCCACTAAGATAGTATTGGTAATGAGTCTTGACTAACAAGAAATTATTCTCTATGATTATGTGTGTATTCCACAAAGTTTCATGTTTTATGTTATGATTATTGTGATTATATTTCACTGCCACGATTTATCCCATGTTTTGAAATTATGATATCTTTTGCAGGTAAAGATTTCCAAAAGTTATGTGCTTATGTATATGATGTGATTGATATTTTTCTTTTACCCTTACTGAGCATTTGAGCTCACCCTTTTATGTTTTCATTTCCCCAGGATATAAAGAAAGGTTTTAGGTATAAAAAAATATCTTTACGGGAGATGTTGAAGATCTTTCACCAGGATTAGAAGATTTTATTCCGAGTTTCCAAAGACACTAAACTATTATGATCCTTGTGTGTGTGTGTTTTGTTATGTACTAAGTATTCCGCAAAAGTAATGTAATCTCAATGTACGTCATGATTTGGGTCTCTATAGTTGGTATCAGAGGAAAGGGTTAGTCAACCTTTGGAAACTAGGATGCGATAACTTTAGTGAGATCCCTAGAGATATTTATAAGGTATGTCTAGGGATGTCTCTAAGTTTAAGTATACGTATAGGTTATAGTCCTAGAATTGCGCTAATGATCTAATAATTTAACCTAAGATGTTAGATATTGAGGGTACTCCCCCTTTACTATGTTGTTTTCTCTAGCATGATTTTTTCCTCTCACAGAATTCTTTTTGTGTTTTAGTAAATGGAGGGAACCAGAAGGAATTTGGTTAACATTGAATCCAATGAAAAAATTGGGGACTATGAGCAACAAAATTGTGTAATTCCTAGAGAGAAAGATATTGTGATTATGCCGAATCAGTCATCGCGATATATGATTAACAAGGTGACATTTAGTGGTATGCCTAATTCATCAAAGAATAGGAAGATAAACTATTATGCATGTTCGCATGTTGAGGAGCATAAAGAAAGGACGATTGAGATTTCTAAAGAAGGGAAGAAGAACCTTGAGGAATACCTCAAATGGAGGGACCGATGTTATCTGTGTGGAGAAAAGGGTCATAGAGTGACAGACTGTTATGGAGTTCAATGTCTTATTTGTGGAGAACATGGGCATTACCCAACTCAATCTCCTGACCTAAAAAGTTACTTCTAAATCAAGGAAGGACTTATTCCAGGACAATCATTAAAGTGGATGGACTGAAGTGTTTATGTGTTGGTATTCAAGAATAATGTTGTTGAGGTACTTTTATGGTGTATTGGAATATTTATGTATTGGTCTATTGTGGTTTTCAATAATTTTAAGGTATCGGTAACCATGAAAAGTGATTCAAATATTTTTGGAATATAGATGATATGCGCATAATGAAGGGATAAGGAGAAAATTAAATGTTTGATAGTATTCATGAGCTCATGATTGATATAAGGACTAAGTGACATCATGGTTTGAGTATATAGAATTTTGAGGATTTTGGTATGTGGAAGGTGTTAACTTTTAACTGCATTCATGTTTTCACTAAGTTTGAATGGGTATTCAAGAGAATACATGATTAAGGACTTTGAATGTTTGGAATGTGACCAACAAAACATATCTTATGTTATATGGGGATCAACGATGGTATTAAATCTCTGGTAATCGTTTTCACTATGTTATGAGAGTGGACTGCAGTATTATGGATAATCCTAAAGATTGGAATGGATTATGTTGGACATAAGTTAGTATTGTTTAAGGATAGAAGTTTTTTTCGATATTATTGATCGGATTTTATAGTAATATAGTTTTAGAAAAAGGACAACCTGCAGGACGGGCGACAGCCCATCGCGTCGGACAAGGCTGTGGAAATCGAACCCACAATCGAAGTGCGACTGGCCTTTATCGCCTACCACTGGCCTACAGGAAGTCCCTGTTTAGTAGAAACTAGTTTTATTATATTAACCAGTATGATATATTAAGTATAATTCCATTTTAGGAACCATATATGATTAATCTCACTATATATCGACTTATGTATATAATTTTTGCTAACCTTTTGTTTGAGACAGATGGAATGACCCGTCATTCTATCACATGATCTGCTAACACTTCACGAATAACAAATTCAACTTCATTTATTTAAGAGATGAAGTGGAAATTGTTCAAGGCACGAACAACAGTGAGATTGTACCAAAATAAAGTAAGTATTTATTCTAATTCAAATTTTCAACTTTAGGGAAATGATCTTGAAAACCAAAAATGTTGTCCTAGTGATCTTATACCTGATGAATCAGATGGTACCTTATATCATCACAAATCTATGGATTTTTGATTACTGGATTTTCCATAGCCATGTTCTCTACCACTCTCCATCAGAACATGATGGTTAGATTTTTCTTCCATATCCATATTTTCACCTATGTGGAAACCCAGTGATTAGTTTATTTGGGTAACCGTTACGTTTCATACTTTCATTTTTAAAGATTGGTTTTGGTATTCCTTTTTACGATGTGGGTTTCTATTAAAGAAACTTTCAAATAGTAAACCATTTATAACCCCGACAAATTTCGAGGGTGAAATTCATTTTAAGGGGGGTAGAATGTAACAGCCCAAGATTTTATGAAAAATATTCTTTTTAATTTCACTTATGTCTTGTGTTGTACGCTACACCAAAAGGAGCTTGCACAAAACGCATCCTTGACTTGATTTGCATTACACACAATCACGACCTTCCTCGATAGAGTGTGTAGTACGCAATAACGAGTTTCACTAAACAACAATATGCTGTTAAAATATTATTAAAACTATCAGTTATGAATAGTAATAACCACTTTTTGAAATTTTGTATATTTTATTTTTAAAAATGGAATTCATTTTTGGATTCGTAGTATCGAATTTAGCCTAAGGTGAAATTTTGGTACTTTTCAGATAACTTTCACATTATGATGAATAGTGAAAATTACTAAATTTTAATTAAAAACAACTATTTTAATCGAAATAACTAATAGTGATAAATTATTAATTTGAGTGGTTTTAAAGTATATTTAGAATATATTTTTACAATTCAATACAATGTTGGTCATTGGATGTAATTTCACATTTACACCAGACATAATCAAGTGTTAATATTTTGATAGTTATTATCTCTTAAAAACACGCTATTTGTTGTGACAGCGGAAATTAATTATAAAATTAATTAATGCAACTTATATGTTGGGAATTTTTTAAAATAGAAATCATTTTTGAATTCGGAATATCAATTATAGCTTAGGGTGAAATTTTGGCATTTTTCTGAAAAACTTCAATTTTTGATGAATAGTGAAACTACTAAGTGGAAGTTAAAAAAAATATTTTTTTTCATAAATCTTAATTTTACCGCTTCTGTGAAAGGAATTTCAAAAATCTGAGAGACACAGTTGATGTCAGTAAGTAAAATGTGGTTCAATGAGATGAAAATAATTTTTGGTGAATAGTAACTTTTTACTTTTTTTTACCACGGTTAAAAGTAAATAGGGTAATTAAGGGTAAAAATGATATTAATATTACCCTAACACATGTCCTAATCCTATTGGACAAGTGTATCTCGACCAAAAACAACCTTAAGTGTAAAATATTATCATTTAGGCCCACTTGGATTAGATTAGGACATTTATTATTATTTAATTCAAAGAAGAGTTAAAAGAGTTAAAATCAAAGTTTATTTACTAAAACATTTTTAATATAGGGTTATACATAATATAAATTAGATTATAAATATTCATTAGAAATATAAAAAGTGTTCCTACATAATGATATTTTATTTATAATTTTTAGACATTAAATAATTTAATTTATTTATGACACAATGATGATGCAGTAATTATCTTATTAATGAAATATTGAAAGAATTGATGTTATAAACACCAAATTAAATGTCATTTGAGACTTTTAATGAATTCCACTAATTTTATAGGTTATTATGATATATTAGTGTTGATTTAATCAACTTTTTTCGAACATATAATAATTTTATGACTTTCAAAAAAATCATATATCAAATAGTGTCAAAATTGACACAAAATAGTTTTTAAATAAAATAAAATATTATTAATTGTTATTTTATTCCTAAAAATCTAAGGTTCGGCCAAATGACTTAGATAAAGATATATATATTAATAATAAACAATTTGGGGTTCGTTTGGCATTTATAGTAAGTGTATTAACCATATAGTGTAAGAAAAAAAAAGACACGGTAAAAGTTAAATTATTTAACTTAGAGTTAAATATAATTGATAAGGTTAAAATAATAACCTAAACTTGTCTAAATGATATTGGTTGATAGTATTTCGACCCATCCCCACTTTAGCTTCGAAATAAGACCCTTTGGAACCATTATAAACCGATTTTGACTTTAATATAAAATAATAATTTGAGATATTTCTAAGGTGCCCCTCTCCTCCCTTATAAAAGGGCACCTCCTCCCCCACCTCCTCACACCAATTTGAGCACTCAAGCTCGGCCAAACCCTGCCAAAATCCCTTCTCCACTTCCCTAGAATAATCCTAGAGGTCCTGGTCTTCTTGAAAGAGCAATCTTAGTTCCCTAAGTGGAGGATTCAAATAGGCGTTTCAAAGAAGAGGTAGTATCCATTACCGATCATTTCAATTTCTTTCTTCTTCAACTTCTTCTTGTTTAGTTGTTTCATGATAAAGTAATAACATCAGTATTAATTACATACTGATATGTTATTATAAATATGAAACAACTCTAATTAACCTTCTATCCATCCCACGGAAAACGGAAATCATCGCGCGTGCATACGTACGGAATACCGTCTCCACGCCGTGGTGTAATCTATTTTCCGCCACCACCTTAATTGGATGGGTATAATGGTTTAATTAGTAACTATATATGATTATTATAAAGTGATATTGATACTGAAATAGTATACATACACTTCAACACAATTCCACGACCACGGGAACGATATCATCGCTCGTGCGTACGTACGGACTACCGTCTCCACGACGTGATGAGATTCATTCTCAATGATTAACCATTCATGAATGATTATAAAGTATATATAATAATTACTTATGAAATATATTACATAATAATTATACTGGAATTATTTATATTTATATGTATGTCATCTACTTAATTCCATTCAATTCAATAAGGAAACGAAAACAACGTTCATGCGTACGTACGGACTGCCGTCTCCATGAACGGTGTATTTCTTTCCATTTACTGATTTATTATATATGTATATTCTGAATATATATATATATATAAATCATGTTTTATATTCTGGAATTAAGTAATAATGATCTAATTAATCATATGAATAATTACAAGTCAAAACACGGACGACAAATGAAACAATTTTACCCAAAACGCTACTTTAACATGAATTTACAAAAGAACGGGTAATATAAAGTCATAAGTGGACCATATATGATATAATAACAATGAATATGATTCTATTATAAGTCAATAACATGATTTAAATCATTATACAGGAGTTTCGGACACTTACAAAGCAAGTCGGACCTAAGGTAAGGGGAAATATCACAATCTCCTTTTTATCCGAGATTGTTTATACTTTGATATTTACTGGGGTGTATTTTATCATCCACATCCATGTTTCTTCAATATGTAATGTTATTTCCATCCACCTACAATTGTTTAAATCCAATTTTACCCTTCGGTGAGTTTTTAGTAAAAGATATGAAAGGAATCTTTTGTCGTTTTTCATACGAGGTACTTTTTTTGACTTTTCCGACAAAAGTACAAGAAGAATGTTTTCTTTTAAATTATACGACATGAATGGATTTTTAAAACATTATTTCCAAGAAGCTTACCTTATAAGTTTCCAAGTTTATTTTTAATCAACTTCTTTTAGTTATAATTTTATTACATGTTAAGAAATGAAAAGTGTTTTTATAGAAGAAAGGATATTTTCCTCAAGAATGGAGTTCAAGTGTTTTATCAAAATTATTTTCCATATAAGATAATAAAGGGTTATATTTTTATCCCTATTATCTCATTTATTTGATTATGTTGTGAGGGAATTATTTTTATGAAGTCATTTACCTTATATGATTTGTTTTCTGATGTCATGATGTTTCAAGAATTCCATTTTTGTTACATGTGTTATGAAATGATGTATGATTTATGATTATGTGGCACACATAAGAAAGGATTCATTATGAGATGGGTGGGAACTATATCTACCTCCAATGCATTGGGTAAAGATTTTATATCTCATGAGATAGACATGGCTGGAACGGTAGGTTATACCGGTTCAGTGAAACAGGACTGGAATGAGGGTGACTCGGTTCAGAAAGGGACTTTGTCCACTAAGATAGTCTTGGCAATGAGTCTTGACTAACAAGAAATGATTATCTATGATTATGTGTGTATGACACAAAGTTTCATGTTTTATGTTATGATTATTGTGATTACATTTCACTGCCATGATTTATCCCATGTTATGAAATTATGATCTCTTTTGCAGGTTAAGATTTCAAAAAGTTATGTGCTTATATATATGATGTGATTGATATTTTTCTTTTACCCTTACTGAGCATTTGAGCTCAACCTTTTATGTTTTCCTTTCCACAGGATATAAAGAAAGGTTTTAGGTATAAAAAAATATCTTTATGGGAGATGTTGAAGATCTTTCACCAGGATTATAAGATTTTATTCCGAGTTTCCAAAGACACTAAACTATTACGATCCTTGTGTGTGTGTGTGTTTTGTTATGTACTAAGTTTTCCGCAAAAGTAATGTAATCTCAATGTACGTCAAGATTCGGGTCTCTACAGTTCGGAACTACACTTACACACACCTCTATCTATTATATGTTGAATATACTGTTTCTATGTACGACGAACTAAAACCCCACGAAATGATGAATGTTCATTTGTCCTTTACCACCAATCATGGTGGCCATTATGATGGAAAATATATTTTTATATATAATAAGTTATATATATTATGCCTTTAATATTATTTATTCCATTTTAAAAACACATCTTTTAACCTTCCATTTGTTGTTTATACTATAATCTCGTTTGAGGAAGTGTGGACTTCAACCCCTTCAAAGCGATGTGATTCATTCACACACCACATAGAATGTATTAAGGATGGGCTTACTGAACTTATATGATATATATGATATATAAATGATACTATAATAATGATATATATATAGATACATACATAAATAAATAAATATATATATATATATATTTTATTTACATACTTTCATTAATTATGATTATAAAAAACGGAAAACAATGTTTATGTGTATGTACGACTTGCTGTCTCTATGAACAGTGTATTCCAATACATACTACATTATGATATATATTATTATAAAATGCTTATACTGGATATAATTTATATTTATATCATGTTCTAAATTCTTTAATCATGATATAAGTATAAGGATCAATGATATAACAAATTAAGACACATACGAAGAACCAAGTGAATATTACCCGAAGTGAAACCTTAACATAGGATCATTAACAAGTGGGTAATATAAAGTTATAATAAAAACATAAATGGTAGTAGATATAATAATATGATTCTATAAAATATGTATAATAAACTTATATTTATTATACAGAAAGTCTGTAGAATTATTGAGAGAGTCAAGACACATGGTAATGGGTTTTCATCTCACTTTTAATTTTTGTGAGATAAATGTTACGTTCACCACTCTTTTATTTTTTGTGTTGTATGTACTACCCATGATTGTATTCTATGTATTATTTACATTAATTTGTGGTTATTAACAATACATTTTTATGATCTTTAACACTAGTGGAAAAAATGTTTATCACATCGGTATTTTTCACATTGGTTCAATATAACCGACGTGCAAAGCTGTAAAAATTGATTTATCACATCGGCTATTATATAACTAATGTGATAATTCGATGAGAATCAATTCATTTACATCGGTTATTTTCTAATCGACATTATATAAACTGATATTAGATTTATCACATTAGTTAGTTTATAACTGACATGACATATCGAATCTGGGTGCTTTATCACATCAGTTATTTTATAACCGACATGATAAATCAAATCTCACCAATTTATCATGTCGGTTATAAAAGAAATGATGTGATAATGTGACATTTGTAACATCAGTTATATAATAATCGATGTTATAAATACTTTTCTATGTCTGTTATTAAATAACCGATGTTATAAATAAAAAAATAGATTATCACATCCGTTATTAAATAACCGATATGATAATGATTTTAAATGATTTATCACGCCATGTATTCAGTAATTCTATTTTCTTTGATCCAGCGACATGTGACTCATCTCTTTCACACAGAAAACCTAGAAAGGATTCTTCGAAGTTATTCACTCCAGCCTCGTTTTTCCAACAACATTAATTATCTTTATTATCACAATATCTATCAGGTCGGCTTGCAACACTCATGTAAGCCTCACACAAATCAGTTTTTTGTTCACGATGCCCTAAACTAATTTTTTGAGAAGTTATATTTCTATCTTTGTTCTTTATATCATAGTAAATTTCATAGTTCTCATTTATACCCTACTAAATTATTTTTTGGTAAAATATACCATGGATGTGATATCATGCATGTTTACGATTCTTGTGTGTTCTGTCATGTGTGTGTACACATACAGGGGGTGTCCACGGGGGGGGGGGGGGGGGGGTGTCCAAGTGGGTGGGGCACTTTACAAGGGGGTGGGGATGTCAAGGGGGGTGTCCAGGTGGTGCGGGGGCTGTCCAAGGGGGTTGGGGTGTCCAATGGGGTTAGGGTGGGGGGTTTTCCAGGGGGTGAGGGGGTTGTCCAAGGGGGTAGGGGTGTCCAGGTGGGTGGTGTCCAAGGGGTGAGTGGGTTGTCCAAAGGGGTAGGGGTTTCTAGGGGGTGGGGTGTCTGGGGGGGGGGGTGTGCAGAGGGGTGGGGGCCTATCTAGGGGGGTTCTCCAGATGGGTGGGGGCCATCCGGGGGAGGGGGAGGGGTGTTCAGAGGGTTTTGGGGGCTGTCCAGGGGGGGGGGGGGTGTCCAGAGGGGTGGGGGCTGTCCAAGTGGGTGGTGGTGTCCTGGGAGTGTCCAAGTGGGTAGGGGTGGTGTCTAGGCGGCGAGGGGGTTGTCCATGAGGGTGGGGGTGTCTAGGGGGGTGTCCAAGGGGGTAGGTGTGGGTGTGGTGTCCAAGGGGGTAGGGGTGTCCAGGGGTTAGGGGTTGTGTCCAGGGGTGAGTGGGATGTCCAAGGGGGTATGGGGTGTCTAGGGTGTGGGGGTGTCCAAGGGGTGTGGGGGCTATCCAGAGGGGTTGGGGGGCTATCTAAGGGGTTGGGGGGTTGTCCAAGGGGGTGGTGGTGTGCCATAGCTGTCTAAGGGGGTGGGGGTGGTATTCAGGGGTGAGGGGGCTTTTTCATGGCGGTGGGGGTGTCCAGGGGTAGAGGTGGTGTCCAAGGGGTGAGGCGCTGTCCAGGTGGGTGGGGGGGGGGGTGGTCCAGGGGGTGTAGGGCTATCTAGAGGGGTTCGAGGTTGTCCAGGGGGTGGGGGGCTATCCAAGGGGGAGGTGGTGACCAAAGGGTGTTCAAGGGGGTGAGGGGGGGGGGGTGTCCAGGGGGTGATGGGGCTTTCCAAGGGGGTGAGGGTGTCCAGGGGTTGGGGGTGGTGTCTATAGGGTGAGGGGGCATTCTGGGGGGGTCCCAGGGGTGATAGGGTTTCCAAGTGGGTGGTGGTGTATAAGGGGTGGGGACGGTGTCCAGGGGTGGTGTGTGTGTGGGGGGGGGGGGTGTCCAGAGGGTGAGGGGCTTTCGAAGTGGGTGGGGTGTCTAGGTGGTGGGGGTAGTGTCTAGGGTGGTGAGGGGGTTTTCTAGGGGGTGGGGGTGCCCAGGGGTGTGGGGGTGTCCTGGGGGTGTCCAATGGGGTCGGGGGTGGCAGGTGGTGTCCAGGGGGGAGAGGGGGATTTCCAAGGGGTAGGGGTGTCCAGGGGGTGGGGGTGGTTTACAGGGGGTGAGGGGGATGTCTAGGGGGTAGAGGTATGTAGTGGGGTATCCAAGGGGGTGGGTGCGTCCAGGGGGGTGGTGGTGGTGGTGGGTGGTGTCTAGGGGGTGGGGGTGGTGTCCAGGGGGTGAGTGGGCTATCCAAGGGGGTAGTTGGAATCTAGGGGGTGGGGTTGTCTAGGGGGTGTCCATATGGGTAGGGGTGCTCTTTAAAGGGTGGGGGCTTTCTAGGGTGGTGGTGGTGTCTAGGGGGTATCAAAAGGGGTGTGGTAATGTCTAATGGGGTAGGGGGTTGGACAACTCCCTCGCCCTCTATACAATACTCCCCACCCCCTGGACACCCCCACCCCCATGGACACCCCCACCCCATTGACAGGCCCCCACCCCTAGGACACCCCTACCCCCTTGGACACCCTAGATGGCCCCCTAACCCCATGGACAACACCTACCCCCTTGGACAGCCCCTACCACCCCCCTGGACAGCCCCCTACCACCTTGGACACCCCCTTGGTATATATATATCCCAAAAGTTTCATTGAAATGGTTGGAATATTTTAACTTCAGGTAGTCTATACCTACAGTTCTTGTAGAATCGTTGGTATAGGGCTATTGCAACAACCATCATCCCAAAGTTGTGTGAAAGCATTGAGGTATTCTATCCCAATGGTTTCAAAGCATTGGTATATGTGTAATTTTCATTAGTGAAGGTATAAATATTTTAATGTTTATACTTCATCTTTCTTTTTTACGGAAGGGTGAATTTGGTATCTAGTTGCACCGGTATGTATTATTTGTGTACCTTAATAAGAAAGGATCCAAGATGAATTTAAAACTGTTATATCAAACTATATTTTTTTTAAAATCATTTTTCATGCATATTATTTTCAAATACGAATAGATTTGTTTTATATTTCAAAATTGTTTTACATTCAAATTATTATATTTTTCATATAAAAATATATTTGTATTATCTTAACAAGATGTATAAATTTGATATTTTTTATAGGTATTAATGTGTCAAATTTGGATTAAGGCACATCAAATGAGTAATTAATATGGGGAAGGTGTTGATGTATTATTCGAATTTTCTAAACAAAATGATCCAAGAAGTGAAATTTTTTTTGTCCTTGCTTGAAATGTTTGAATATAAAGGAGTTGAAAAGTAAAGAGATCAAAGATCATCTGATTTTTCATGGTTTTAATCGGATTTATAGCCCTTAGATTTGGCATGGTGAAATGGGACAGAATGTTAGATCTTCTGATGATGATGATTTGAAAGATGATAACTCTGATGGAATTGTAGAAATGATTCATGATATTACATCAGAACAAATTGAGATAGAACCAAAAGTTACACATCTATATGGTGATGTTTAAAAAACACTGTAACCTGGTTGTATAGATTTTATGGTTTTTTCAGCGGTGCTAAGATGGAATAACATGAAGGTGAAACATGGATGGAGTGATAGAAGTTTTACAAAGCTGTTACAACTGTTGAAGGACATTCTTCCAAATGACAATGATCTTCCAGATTCACATTATAAGGCCAAGAAAATATTATTCCTGATGGGATTGGGATACATGAAAATACATTCCTATCTGAATGACTATATGATACATAGAAAGGAATATGAATTTTTGTCAGATTTTCATAAATGTGGGAAATCACGGTATAAGTTGAATGAAAAATCACAGGCTGATGTAGAGATTAAAAAGATCCCTTCTAAGTTATTTCGGTATCTTCCTATAATTCATCATTTGAAATGTTTATTTTCAAATTCACATGATGCAAAAAATGTTATGATGATATGCTAATAAGCAGATATGTGATGGAAAAATACATCATCTAGCTGATTGTCCACAATGGAAGAAAATTTATAAGCAATATCCTACATTTTGAAATGAAATTAGAAATATCAGACTAGGGATTTGCACATATGGAATGAATACATACCAAACCCTTAGTAGTTCACATAGTTCATGGAAAATTTTATTGGTAATTTACAACCTCTCTCCTGATGTTTTTATGAAGCGCAAATAAGTCTTGTTGAGTATAATGATCTCTGGTCCGAAGAAACCTAGAAATGATATTGATGTTTTCTTGTCACCACTGATAGATGATTTAAATCTTTTATGGTAGGATGGTATTAGGATGTATGATTCTTATAAAATTGAATATTTTCAACTACATGTAGTTCTTATTATCACTATAAATGAATTCCCAACATATGGAAATTTGTCTGGATATAGTGTTATGGGGAATAAAGCATGTCCAATTAGCAAACAACAAACCTCATATTTTCAATTACTTCATGGGAGGAAAAAGTATACATGGGCCATCAAAAGTTTTTTGCCTATGGATCACTCCTATAGAAGACTAAAAAAAGAATTCAATGGCTCACAAGAATTTTATATTGCTCCAAAACCTTTATCCCCTGATGTATATTTTGAGAGGGTGGAAAAAATTGATGTGAAATTGGGAAAGACATATAAATATGGTAATGATAGACATATTTTGAAGAAAAGGTCAATATTTTTTGACCTACCATATTAGAGATATCATGAGGTGAAACATAATATTGATGTCATGAACGTGGAGAGAAATATCTATGATATTTAGATTAGAACATTGTTAGATATTAAAGGAATGAAAAAAGATGGGTTGAATATAGGATTAGACATACTATCAATGGGAATACATTTGGAGTTAGATCCCACTCCTAATTAAAGATGACCATTTCTTCCCTCAGATTGTCATAAATTATCCAAGATCGAGAAAATTATATTTTGTTAGTGTCTTCATGATATCGAAGAGACTCAACGTTATTCTTTAAATGTAAATTTTTCTGTCTCTTTGAAGGATTTGAAGTTGATATGTATAAAATCTCATGATTGTCCGTCATGATGCAACAACTTCTACCAGTTTCATTGCGTGGAATATTTTACATCAGTGTCAAAAAGACTATAATGAAGTTGTGTTATTTTTTCAATTCAATTTCTAATAAGGTGATTGATATGAATGCTTTGAACTTTTTGGAAAATGATATAATTTCTATATTTTGTAAATTAGAAATGTATTTTCTTCCATCTTTGTTTTTCATGTAATGGTGCATTTAATGATTCATCTGGTTCGAGAAATAAATATTTTTGGACCTGTATATCTTCGTTTGATGTATCCTTTTGAAAGCTATATGAAAATATTGAAGGGGTATATTAAGAATCCATATCGACCTAAAGCCTCCATTATTGAAAAGTATATTTCTGAGGTGGTGGCGAAGTTTTTTATGATCTACTTGGCCGTGGAGGAGCACATAGGTTTGCCTCTATCTCTCCATGAACGAGTTAATAATGAGGGAAATGGGATTTGTGGCTTGAAAGTCAAATCACTGTTAGCTGGACAGATGAAGAAGTTAGAATTATACATCCTGAATAACATATATGATGCTCAACAGTATATCACATTGCATATTAATGAGTTGAAAAAATGTCATACAAAGCAAAAATAAATGTGGATTTTGAATGATCACAACAAAACATTTTTGTCATTGTTTAAAAATACCTTGCTTGGTGGATCAGATGTATCAGAGACATTAAGATGGTTAGTGGGTGGTCCATGTTTAAATATGATAACATGGTCTGGGTATGACATTAATGGCTATAAATTTCATATGAAATCTCATTAGAGTAGAAGTGAAGTTATGAATAGTGGTGTATTGGTGTTTGCAGAAGAAATTAATTTTTCGAGTTATAAAGACAAAAACAAAATTTCTGCATCAAGTGCATATTATGTAGTCATTTAATAAATATGGGATGTTGATTACTTTAAAATTAATATTCATGTTTTTAACTAAAAATGGTTTATCGGTAAAAACATTGTCAGACACGATGAATTTGGAATGATAGTAGGTAATATGAATTGATTGGAAGACAAAACAGATTCTTTTATAATGGAAACACATGCAAAACATATTTTCTATGTATTTGATCAATCAGATATGCAGTAATCTGTTGTTTTAAAATGGAAAAACAATATGTTGGTGAGGATCAACTTGATGAAGATAATGATTCATGTGAGATCCCTAATTCCATTGAAATATCATCAGAACATAATGATGACCATGTTGAAGACACGGTTTGTGCCATAAGGAATGATCATGACAAAGGAATTTGGGAAAACAATTTGCTTGTATATTCCTAATATTACAGGTAACATATGTTTATTTCTTGTTTACATTTATTATTTTCAGAAAATGTTAGGTATTGTTATTTGTTTTGTTAAAACGTGTATTAAAACAAATAAGTAGAAGTTTTTGTTAATTTAAATTTTTTTAGTTTATTTTTTCATGTTTACCATTATGTAAATTACATATCTATTATTTTTGTTGATTAAAAATTTCATTACCACGTTTACCATGTTTACCATGTTTACCATGTCTACAATGTTTACCAGGTTTACCATGTCTACCATGTTTACCATGTTTACCATAGTTTACCTTTACGTAACTTATATATTTATTGATATTGTTGAATGAAAATTACACTACCATGTTTACCAAGTTTACTATATTTACCATTTTTTAACATTCTTACCATATTAACCATGTTTACTATTAGGTAACATAGTTCAATTTTTCATTTTCAGTTTACATTAGTATTGTAATATTTGAATTTGTATATTTGTAAACTATTTTTTTTTGATTTGAAGGATAATAAAAGATCAATTATTTGATCAACCAAATGATTCTAGTGATGGGAATAATGATTATACATATGGGGAGGAACATTCACATGCTCTATTTCATATTCCCTAACCTTCCACATGTGATCACAAAATGACAAAGAAAAGTTCAAGAGTTGGTAAACCTGGGTGCATACGTTTACCAAAATTACCACATTCCCGCATGTATGACCAGAGGATACTCATTGAGTTTGATGATAATGATATTACTAGAGGTCCAAAGGAATTTATTTTAAGAGTTTTGTATCAAATCAGGGTAAGAAAAAAGTAATCATTTTGTATGATGATTGGGGAAGTGTGGACAATGCAATGATATCCTTGTTGTGAGAGATGATTTTGGTAAGATATTTTTCTATTTTTTCCTATTCTTTAAATGTTTCTAGTATAATATGTTTTACCTCTTCTTTATCAGATGAAATTTGATATTACTAACACTAGAGGAGTCAGAAAGAAATGCTTATCGATGTTTGTTAGAAGATTGAGGGATTTCAAATCAACCCTCACATCTAATTTAATTTTTGGTCATATGAGTCATGACAATCCATGTCATATATATCCTCTCATAGATAAACACAGATAGAGATATTTTGTTGATAGTAGAAGAAAAGATTCATATTTTGATAAGGGAAACGTAAAATTTTATAAGATTTACTATACAAATGATCTTATTAATGTTTTGTTAATGATTTATTATTCTTAATTTATAGAAAACAAGTACATCTCATCAGGAGATCCTATGTAAAAATGTATACCATCATAGTTTATCTTAGGGAGGGTATACATTATTGGAAGAACAATGATGGAAGAAAAATTAAAAAAACTGAGGGTTGAGTCTTCAAGATCTAGAGAGGTTTCCCCTCCATCCCCTCCATATAGACATGAAAAATGGAAGAGAGATCAGATGGGAAAAAAGGGAAATATCTTTCAAAAGATTAGAGAATCATAGCTGAGAGGATTGTAAGATATTTATTTTATTTATTAAAGTTAAATATATTCTTTATATAATTTTAATCATTACAAAAATGTCCAATTAACTAATACAAGATTCTCTTGAGGAGCAGAGCTCACATAGGGTATTTATAGCTGCTGAGAGGCAAGATATTTTATCTATAGCATTGGGAAAGCCCAAACATCCTGGTCATGTATGAGGATATCTGATGGGTGTATCGGTAAGAAAAGTTGTTCCATGTTCTTCAACTTCTTCTTTTAAGTGTGTTTATAAAAGATAGAATCCTTGGAGGCTGATATTCATAATATTAATGTGACGATGGAGGAAAATATTAGAGTGTCGGTATAGTCTATGTTTTCTAACATGAAAAGACAATTTTAGACTGCAGCTCCCACTCCTCCACCTCCCCCTACAGACCCCAATATTTATCCTCTACCTCCACCAGTATCTCCCACTCCCCCACCTCAGTTTACGGACCCAATTTTTTATCCTACTCCTTTGCCACAACTACCTACTTATTGCGAGTTGTATTTTGATGATCCTAAACATTATATAGTTTCATATAGGCTGGTATATTTGTATAAGAGATAGAGTTTATAGTCAACACTTAGAGGTAGTGCATCATAGGGTCACTGTACATGATAATATAGATAGATAATATTGAGTACCATTACCTATAGATGAGGTGATGATAGTTGGACATAGTATCAGACATTTTTTTAATTTGGCCATGCTGACTTCTGCAACTCATTACCATAATGGTTTGTATGTTATATACTATATTTTTTTTATTAAAGTTGTTTTAACGTTTGAAAACTAATATATTTTACTATTTATTTTTACAGGAATACATCAAAAGTAAAGAAATACTTTATAAATAACAACAAGGACAAATTCCTATGACATCAGATACATATTAAATTAGTCTTGATAGATTGTCAAGAAATTCAAATTTTTTAGTGGATCATTATGAGTTTGAAATGGAATCTCTTGTTTGTGAACATGCAATACATGTGGGGATTGTGAAAAATTATATCATGGAGCTTGTTACTAGATATTATTTGGGAATTAATGTGGTGAATTTCTTTCCATGTAATTCTGAACACATTTTCCCCGCATTCTATTTATTAAAAATTTATACTTATGTCTATTTTGTATTAGGTATATTTATAACATATGTGAGAAGAATGAGAGGACAGATGAATATGGATTCACGGACCCTCATTTGATATCCCTTGAAGCACATGCATTGGATGAAGAACAAAAATGCTTTATATTGCTGAAATATTTGAATAGAATATAATCACACAATGTTGGATGATGCCTTTTTGTGAGAGGTATGAAACTTATCTCTGGATAAGTGTTAATTATCTTTTAACATAAGAAACCACTATCCATACATTTTCTTTTATCAGAGATCATCAGATGTTTTGTGTTTTTTGCTGAAGGGAGAAAACTCTTTATTGGATATGATCTATCCATGGCGATGTGCAGGAATGTTTTAAGAATATGTTGGAAAATTATGTTTCAATTTCTGAATAGTTGTATATATTATAATTAATTTTAAATTTACCCCATTCATATTTTTTTCTAACATAGGATGGGTCTACTTTCAAAAAAACACACAGTAAAGTAGTTCCAAGATCAAATATGTAAAAGTAATGGTAAATATCCATTTTTAATTTGTACTTTTTGTTGTATTACATAAAAATAATATTTTGAATTTACACTCATTTAAACAGAATTTTCATGAACAAAAAGGCGTTATCTAATGAAGATATTATATGTCAAGATTTATGTATGAAATAATTACAACTGGAACACTTGCAAACTTTGACCTGGTAAGATCACCTTTTAAACTTTTCGATAATATTTCATTTGATTTATTCATTATACATGTTAACTACTATCCATTAAATTTTTAGCTGTTTTATGACCCTCAATCCTATATTTCCCAAGAGGTGAAACAAATAAAAGTTGAATGGTCAAAACATTTTATAGGTTTGATTCAATTTTAGTTTGATTGTGGTGTAAAATGTAATTTTGAATATTGTCATTATAATTGTGAATTTCATAGTCATTTTGGTTGGATTTAGGTTTTTAGTTGACATTGTATGTTTTTAATGTTATATATGTGAATGTTTAATTTTGATCTTATTCTTGTTTTTTTCTAGTTATGATGGTTTTTATGGTATTGATTTTTGTCTGGGGGGGGGGAGGTTAAGTGTTGTGGGTGGGTGTCCATTGGGGTGGGGTGGGGTGGTGGGGTTCCTGGGGTGTGGGAGGGAGATCTAGTGGGGTGGGGGGGTGGGGTTCCAGGGGGGTCCATGGGGGTGGGAGGGTGTCTACGTGGGTGGGAGGGCTGTCTAGGGGGTGTGGGCTGTCCAGGAGGGTGGGGGTGTCTAGTGGGGGGGGGGTTCCAGGGGTGTGGTAGGGCTGTCCAGTGGGGGGGGGGGGGTGTCCAGTGTGTCCATGGTGGTGTGAGGGTGTCCAAGAGAGTGTGAGGGCTGTCCAGGGGAGTGGGGCTATCCAGGATGGGGGGGGGGGGGGGTTCCATGTGATGTGGGAGGGTTGTCCAGTGGGGGGTGTACAGGGTGTCTAGGAGGGTGGGAGGGTTGTCTAGGGGGTGGGGGCTGTCCAGGAGGGTGGGGGTGATGTCTAGGGGTTGTCTAGGGGTGTGGGGGGTGTCCAGTGCAGTGGGGGGTGTCCAGTGGGGTGGGGGGATTCCAAGGGTGTGGGAGGGCTGTTTAGTGGGGGGGGGGGGGGGTCCAGGGTGTCCATGGGTGTGGTAGGGTGTCCTGGAGTGTGGGAGGACTGTCTAGGGTAGTGGGGGCTGTCCAGGTGGGTGGGGGTTCCATATAAGAACATGACCTTATTATATAAATAATAATTAATTTATTCATGAAAACAATTCCTTTTACATTGATGATATTTTCATCTTTACATCTTTATATAATTATGACAAAATATATTCATAACAATACCCATTGTTACAGAGTGGATACCGTAAAAACAGTTTTCATTTTTGTCAAAATATAAAACATTAAAACATAAAAAATGATTCGTTGAGAATTATTCAACATTTAACATGGATTATTTCTTTGTATTACACATCCATTAACCTGTTAAAATCATTTAAAACTCGTGATGAGCACAAAATCATACTACGAGATATAAAAAGAATGAAAGAACACATAAGTCCATGAATACTTGTAACATATGAAATCAATTTCAAAATACATACTAATCAACTATATATATATACTTAAATTGTGAAACATGAGATTTAACCAATAAATAAGAACATAAGTAGAACCATATGGGTTTCTTGGGGCATTACTTACATAATCATGTAACCCTCCCAATTAACTTATAATTTGTAACCCTTACGGCAACCTTACTATTTGTGTAACCATCGCAGTTACACTGGGAATAACCGTACATTTGGCCTCCAACATACACATACCCAATGCATTGGAGAGAGATATAAGTCCCACCATACATAATAAACATTTCCCAAGAACTATAAAATAATCATACAACATGAATAATAACATAAAAACATTACTTTTCAATGTTGTAAAACCTAAATTTAAAATAGGATTTTAAAAGAAAATCCCCTTAAAAATATCATACAATTGAAGGGAGACTTAATATAGTGGAAGGAATATGTATATAAACTATAATTAGACATAATTCAACATAATATAAGAAAAACCCATCACACAATAAATTTTAATACCACATAAATAACGAAGTAGAAGGTTAACCCAATGAAGGGAAATTGGGTTAAGAATTCCCTTACCTTAGGCTTGTCTTACTTAATACTTTTTTAAAATTCATATATAATGGTTAAAAGAGTGTTATTTGTTTTTTAAAGAATTTTTTTTCATGTTTATAACATATTATATGATCATTTCATAACCTAATTTCACCCCTTAATTGTTAATATTTTGTTCCTTACACTATTTTGGGTGAGTTCCTTACATGATTTGCATGATTGGTTCATAATGGATGTTCTTTTCGATTGGAAGTAAAACTTTATAATTGGAATGGAAATGTATTTACATATTTACAGTACCATAATTTATACCATTAATAAATTTTATGTTTTATAGGAGGACGATTCATAAGTTAAAACATTAATGATGTTCGTTTAGATCATTTTAGTGGTTTTTTATAATAACAACCTCATTTTGTCTTATAAACTAAAAAATGAGTACAAAAGAATTCCAAAACCATGTTTGAGACATAATATATATATTATAACCTGGTTAAACCATAAAAATGGTTTTATAACTAGACTTCAAAGTATTAATGGAAATTCAAATCACATCATACACAATGTCGGTAATTTAACACATCACGGAAAACGTATTTATTCTCTGAATAAGTGGGAGAGGAGAAGAATAATGATGATGAATCTTCCATGAACATGAGAAAATACAGAATATAAATAATTTCTGGAGATTTCATTCCTCTTGGGTTAGAAGGGATCAATAATGAATAAGAAAATAAAGGAACTCAAAAGAAAAGAATAATTGAGAAATCCCTTACAAAAATTCGACAGCCTAACGGCTATGAAACATGGTTTTAGAAAATATTAAAAAGATAGGGGACAAGTGTCTCCCATATAGAAATGAATCATAATAAATAATAGATCATGAATGAGAAGGAAACAATAACATGTTATGGAAATGTGAACGTTATTCCACATAAAAGAGAACTTGAATGGAAAATGAAAGAAATTGAAAATTTTCTTACCTTGTAGAGTAACTCCTATAACTTGATGGTTGGGGGCTTGGGGGCTTTAGAAAACCTTGGTAGGACGACTACATAGGTAAGGTGGCCAGATAATCATTGATAAGGATGTTTTAATGAGGTTAATAAAGGAATGTGTTGGTATTTATAGCAAAAGTGAGGGATTATATTAATTATTTTCAAGGGACACCTCATTACTGGTATTTGAAAACACATGGACTTGCCCATGGTATTTGCCCATGGTATAAGCCACATGAGACTAATAGTAAAATAGAAACCTATTTTACTGTACAAAAGTCTCCCAGATTTATTACATCATTATTACATCGTTAATGATGTGATTAACACACTGAAACTCAAACCTATATTTTTTTGACTATTCACTGAAAAATCAATTATTTCAGAAAAATACAAAAAATTCACCCTAACCATTTATCAATGTGTATAATTCAAAAATGACACCCAATTTTTGAAAATAACTTTATTATTATTTTTAATTTAATTTTTAAATAAAATCATACTTAATTCAAAAATTAATAATTTAAAAGCTATAACTATTTTTATATCACATTGAAAAATTAATCAAGATGTCATTATCTTAAAGCCATAAGAAAATAAAATAATAATACAATTTACTATTCATTTGGGTCATATCACTATTCATATTACTATTCATAAGGGTATGTTATTCTTCATCAAAAAAACAAGTTGGTTCATATAGACTCCGAATAACATACTGAGAAAAATTGTAGATGACCAGTTTTCGAAATTCAAAACATAAAAGTAGTAAAATTATGTTCAAAGGCTTCTTATAAATATCTTATAAAAGAAACTTCAAGAATTTGAATTTATTTTTAAAAAAACACGGGGTGTTACATTATCCCTACCTTCTAGAATTATGTCCTTTCAATTTTATTTACATATTAAACACGGGATGGTACCTTTTCCTCATAGCATTTTTAGATTCCCATGTTGCTTCTTAAACCCTGTGGTTTCTCCAAAAAAACATTTACCTAATAGATTACCTTATTCCACAATACATGTTCCCTTTGATCAATAATCTGAACTAGTTTCTCTTCAAAAGAAATGTTCTCTTCCAACTGAACTGCTTCTAGGCTGAAGAAATGTGATGAATCTAGCACATAATTTCTCAACATAATAACATGAAAAACATTATGTACCTAATAGAAACTCATAGGAAAATCTACTCAGTATGAAAATGTTCCAAATTTCTCCACGATTTCAAAAGGATCAATGAATAGTGGACTTAGCTTCCCTTTATTACCGAAACACATCACACATTTCCAAGGAGAGATTTTAAGGAAAACATGGTAACCTACCACGAAATATAAGACTTTCCTTTTGTTATCTGCATAACTTTTCTACCTACTTTGAGCTATCATCATGTGCTACTGTATCATCTTCACTTTCTCAACCACTTCCTCTACAAATTCTATCCCTATCAAATTTCTTTCACCGACTTCATCCTAAAACGATGGAGTCCGACATCACTTTCCTTACAATGCCTAAAAAGGTTCCATATGTATACTAGAATGAAAATTGATATTATAAGAAAACACAAATAAAGAAATGTGTTGATCTCAACTTCACTGGTAGTCCATTGAAAAATCTCAAAGAATATCATCCAATGTTTGAATTGTCTGTTCTTACTGCCCATCTGATTGAGGATAAAGAGTTGTACTGAAATTTAACTCTATGACCAATGACTTCTGAAGTACCTTCCAAAATTTAGAAGTGAATCTGGGATCCCGGTCAGATACAATGGAAAGAGGAACTCTTTGTAACCTGAAAATCTCTTTGAGGTACAATCGAGAATGCTAATTCAAAGACATTATATCTTGAATAGAAATAAAATGTGCAGATTTAGTCCTCCGGTCCACAATGACCCAAATTGTATTGTTACCTCGAGATGTCTTAGGTAGTCCCACCACAAAGTCCTTGGATACATTCTCCCATTTTAATTTTGGAACTGGAAATGTTTGAAGCATCCCCTTTGGCAACTGTCACTCTACTTTAACCTGTTGACATTTTAAACATTTCATTGTAAAATCAGCAATATCTCTTTTCATTCCATCCCACCAATAATAATCCCCAAGTTATCTAAACATCTTAGTACATCCATGATGAACTGAAAATGGAGAACTATTAGCTTTACACAATAATTATTTCTTAAACTGGGAACCACAAGGCACACAAATCCTTTTAACAAATCATAAAACACAATCTTTATCAAGGATAAATTATGGAAACTTACCCAGTTTAACCAATTCTTCCTTATTCTGTTGCTCAAGGTCTTCCTACTGAGATCTCTTAATTCTGTCTGACAATGATGACTGTACTGAAACCAGAAACAATACAAATGTATTACATACACCAACAAATTCTAAGACAAAATTCAAAAAAACATTAATCAAGGGATCATGTTTCAAACGTAACATGGTTAATGATGCATGATGTTTTCGACTCAAGGCATCTGCCACATTGTTTGATTTTCCAAGATGGTAATTGATCATGAAAGAATAACCCTTTATTATTTCAAGCCATCTTTTCTACCTCATGTTTAATTCCTTTTGAGTGAATATATATTTCATTCTTTTATGCTTAGTATATATTTGACATTTGGATCCGTATAAATGATGCCTCCATTTTTTCAAAGAAAAAACCACAACTTCGAATTTCTAATCATGTTTGGGATAATTTAACTCATGAGGTTTTTGTTGTCTTGAAGCATAAGCAATTACCTGATCATTGTTCACAAAACAGAACCAATTCCCTTCAATGAAGCATCACCGTAGATGATGAAATCACCATTTCAAGAAGGCAAGGCCTAAACTAGAGCATTTACCAATATCTTCTTCAGTTTATGAAAACAAACATCACATTCTTCTTTCCAAAAAAATTTAACATCTTTCCGTGTTAACTTAGTTATCGGGCTAGATAACTGAGCAAAGTTATTAACAAAACTTCGGTAATAACCTGCTAATCCAAAAAATCTACAAATCTCCGTAACATTTGTGGGTATTTTCCATTCCTAAACCACTTTTGTTTTGGAAGGATCAACTTTTATTCCATCCTTATTTATAATGTACCCATGAAAAGAGATCTGTTGCAACCAAAAATCACACTTGCTGAATTTTTCATATAGTTTCTTTTCTTTTAAGGTTTTTAAAACAACCCTGAGATGTTTTTCATACTCCTCTTTATTTTTTGAAAATACCAGAATGCCATCAATAAATACAACCACAAAATTATCCAAGAACTCATGAAATAATATATTTATAAGATTCATGAATACAATAGGTGAATTGGTTAACCCAAACGACATGACAACAAATTCATAATGCCCATATCTAGTATGAAAGGATGTTTTCAAGATGTCATCCTCCTTCAACTTCAGCTGATGGTATCCAGATCTCATGTCAATCTTGGAAAAGTAATGAGCTCCCTAGAGATGATAAATCAAATCATTGATATGAGGAAAATGATACTTATTTTTAACACTGATGTTTTTAGATGTTTTCAAGATGCCATCCTCCTTTAACTTCAGCTGATGGTATCCAGATCTCATGTCAATCTTGGAAAAGTACTGAGCTCCCTGGAGATGATCAAACAAATCATCAATATGAGGCAAATGATACTTGTTTTTAACAGTGATGTTTTTTAACAGTGATGTTTTTTAACAGTGATGTTTTTTAACAAACAAAACAGGAGCTCCCCATGGTGAAGTGCTAGGAGGAATGAAGCCTTTCTCAGGCATATCTAGCAATTGATTAATTAATTAAAGAAGTTCTATTTGATCCAAACGATATGGGGGTTTTGGAAATGGCTTAGAATCAAGAACTAAGTCAATTTGGACTTTGACTTCCCAGTCAGGTATGACATCGGGAAACTCATCGGGAAAAACATCAAAGTATTAATTTACCACTGGCACATCATTAATCTGAAAAGTTACCTTGTTTTCAACAATATTAGAAACATAAATTTCATTTCCATATTTAAATAGTTTCTCAGCTTCTTGATATGTTATCAATTTTATGGATTCATTCTTATATACAAACTAAAACTCTTTTTGAAAAACAACTTCTTTAGCTCTATAATCAATCTTAAAATGATATCAGAAAGACAATCCATTTCCAGAATAACATCAAATTTGATGAGGGTTAAAACAACAAGGTTTGTAGGTAAAGACTTTCCATAGACCATAATATAAATATTCTTATACTTCTTCTTTTCTATAATATTTCCCCTTGGTGTTTTAAAAACAAATCCATGTCTCATTTGTTGAGGTTATATTTCCAATTTACTTGAAAATTTATCAGAGATGAATGGATGTGTATACCTCGTATTGAACAAAACTTTAGAAAAATCTGAGTGAACAAAAAAAGTACCTGATACAACTTCATTGGATGGCCCGACATCTGTTGACTTAGTCCCAGAGGATCTCACTACACCTTTTTTGTTTATAGTCTGGCTTCTTTGCATCATTTGGATCTTTCTTTGGGCATGCATTTTCATAATGGCCAATCTCACCACATTTAAAACACTTTACAGTTGGTTTATCAGGATTAGTATTAGGATAATTTTCGTTGAAATCGGAATCCATATTTCCAAACTTACCACATTTAAAACACTTCCCAGTTTTTCTAAGACATTCCCTAGGGTGCTTATTTCCACACTTTTCACAAACTGAAAACATGATTTTCTTACCATCAAAATTCATTGGTTGATTCTTACCCATCGCTTTCCACATGTACCTCTTATTCTCCTTGTTTCAAAAATTCATGTGATCATCAACAAACTCCATCTCTACCCTCTCATAACATCAAACAAGTTTCTAATAACTTTTGAATTCATGGGAGGCCAACGCCCTTCGATACCTTGGCTTCAATCCTAAGTAAAAGTGGTTAATTTTTCTATCATTATATAAAATAAGATTTGAAGCATACCTCACCAATCGGGGAATGTTTTCTTCACACACAACCACTCAATCCTCATCCTTTTTCTTTAATTCAAGGAATTGCATCTCCATCCTATGTCGCACCACCTTAGGAAAATATTTTGCATGAAAAAGACATTAAAATTAATCCCACTCTAAGGCATAAAAATTCACTCTACCCATAATATTCCTTACCATTGACCACCACTAATCACATTAACCTTAAAAATGATAAATGGAAAGACTTACCTTTTTATTCTTTGAACATACCATAACATCAAATATCATTTCAAGGGCTTTGATATATTCTTCAGCTACTACTAAGTCAGAAGATCCATTGAATAGGAGGGTGTTGTCTCATAAAATGATCCACCACTGTCATGTTCTATTGGGGGTACCTCTATTTGTTATCTTGGATGGATTAAAACCACCATTTATCACCTGTATTAGCTAATCCATTACTGTCACTAACTGCTCGGTTCCTATCCCTACCATTCCGGGCTGTAGATATGGAAGGATGTCATTCTGTCGGTGCCTGTTTTCCTCGCTATCTCTGTTCCTTATGCGGACAACCATTTTGAAAAAACATATCTTAGATGAAGAAACATGTTAATATTTAAATTCTATAACACTAAAAATTTATGATAGAGTAAAAATCATTTATGGTATTATTTTAACATCATCCTAACCCCTAAAGTTATCTAAACCATCCTTTGATACCAACTATAAGGACCCAACCTTATTACAAAAATAATCTTGACTTTATTCAAGAAAAACACCATTTTACATTTATGATATTTTCATGTTTATATTTTTAGATAATTGGGACATAATACATTCATAACATTACACAATGTTATAGAGTGGATACCATAAAAATAGCTTCCATTTTTTTCAAAATATAAAACACTAAAACATTAAATCATAAAAATGATTCCTTGAAAATTATTAAACATTTAACATTGCTTAATTTCTTGTATTACACATCCATTAACCTTTAAAAATAATTTAAAACTTGGGATGATCACAAAAACTCAGTAAGGGATATAAAAAAAAGGATAGAACACATTATTCCATGAATACTTGTAACATATTAAATCGCTTTCAAAAGGCATTCTTATCACCTGTATATATATATTTAATTTGTGAAAAATGAGATTTAAAAAATCCATAATAACACATGTTGAACCAAAAAGGTATATTGGGGAATTAATTACATAATCTTATAACCCTCCCGACTATCTTATAATTTGTAACGCTCATGGCTACCTTACTATTTGTGTAACCATCGCAGTTACATTTGGAGTAAACCATACAACCGACCTCCAACTCACACATAACCAATGCATTATAGGGAGATATAAGTACCAAAATCCATCATAAACCATTCCCAAGAACCATAACATAATCATAAAACATGAATAATAGCATAAAACGTTCTTTTGAATGTTGTAAAACATAATTTTAAAAGAGGATTTTAAAAGAAAAGCCCCTTACAAATATCATAAAATTAAAGAGATACTTAATAGAGTGAATGTAATATGTATATAAACTGTAATTAGTCATAATTAAACATAATATAAGCAAAAACAATCACACAATCAATTTTAATACCACATAAATAACGAAGTAGAAGGTTAACCCAAAAAAAATGAAAATCGGGTTAAGAATTCCCTTACCTCAGGTTGGCCTTACATAATTTTTTTTAAATATCCTGAATAATAGTTAAAAAAGTGTTATTAGTATTTTTAAGAAACATTTTAATTTTTATAAAATCTTATATGGTCATTTAATAACCTTATTTCACCCTTTATTTGTTAGTATTCTGTTCATTGCACTATTTTGGGTGAGTTCTTTGCATGATTTCCATGATTAGTTCATGATGAATGTTCTTGTTGATTGGAAGTGAAACTAAAGAATTGGAATAGAAAGAAAAATATATATTTCCAGTACCATAATTGTCACCATTTATCATTTTGATGTTTATATGAGGATGATTCATAAATTAAAACATTAATGATGTTCGTTTAGATCATTTTAGTGGTTCTTTGATAATAAACCTCATTTTGTCTATAAATTAAAACCATGAGTATAAAATAATTCTAGAACAATGGATGAGGCATAATACATATATTATAAGTTGGTTCAACCATTTAAATGGTTTCATAACCATACTTTAAAGAATTAATGGAAGTTGAAATCACATCGTGCACAATATCGGTAATTTGACACATCACAAAAATGTTTTTATTTTATGAAAGTGGGAGAGGGGAAGAATAATGATGATGAATTTTCCATTAACATGAGAACATTAAAAATATACATGATTTATGTAGATTTAATTCCTATTAGGTAAGAATAGATGAAGAAAGAATAAGAAAATAAAGGAACTCCAAATAAAAAAATAATTGAGAAATCCCTTACAAAAAATCGACAACCTAACTGCTTTGCAACATGGTTTTTGAGAATATTAAAAAGAGAGGAGACATGGGTCACCCATATATAAATGAATCATAATACATAATATATCATGAATAGGAATGAAATAATAAAATTGTATGGAAACTTGAAAGTTATACCACATAAAAGTGAACTTGAATAGAAAAAGAAAGAAATTTAGAATTTTCAAACCCTGTAGAGTAACTCCTAGAACATGAAGGCTGGGAACTTGGGGGATTGAGGAAACCTTGGGAGGACTAATAGGGAGGTATGGAGACTAGATCATTATGTATTAGTAATTCTTAATTAAGTTAATGAAATAATGTTTTGGTATTTATAGAAAAAGTGAGGGATTATTTTAATAATTTTTACGGGACACCTCATTAGTGGTATTTGCAAAACCACGGGCTTGCCCATGGTACTTGCCCATGGTATAAGCCACTTGGGACACCTAATAACCTATTTTACGATACAAAAGTTGACCAGATTAATTACATTATTAATGATGTCATTAACACACCGACACTCAAAACTATATTTTTTACTATTCACTGAAAAATCAACTGTTTCAGAAAAAATCCCCAAAATTCAGCCTAACCATTTATCGACATGTAAAATAATAAAATGAAGTCCATTTTATGAAAATAAGTTTCTAAATATATTTAATTTTATTTTTAAATAAAATTATACTTAATTCAAAAATTAATAATTTGAAAACTATAAATTCTTTTATATAACATTGAAAAAGTAATCAAGATGTCATTATATTAAATCCCTTAAGAAAATAAAATAATAGTAAAATTTACAATTAATTAAGGTTATATGACTATTCATATTACTATTCATATGGGTATGCTACTATTCACAAAAAAAAAGTTGGTTCCAATAGACTCCAAATAACATACCGAACAGAATTGTAGATGACCATTTTCAAAATTCAAAACATAGAAGAAAAAAAATTATGTTTAAAGGATACTTATAAATATATAATTTAAACAAAATTTCAAACATTTTCAATTTATTTTTTAAAAACCTTGGGGTGTTACAGTCCGGTGGTGTGGGAGGGCTTTCTAGTGGGGTGGGGGTGTCCAGGGTATCCATTGGGGTGGGAGGGTGTCCAGGAGGGTGGGAGGGTTGTCCAGGGGGTGGGGGCTATCCAGGAGGGGGGGGGGTCTGTCCCAGGGGGTGGGGGGGGGGGTGTCCAGTGGTGTGGGAGGGATTTCTAGTGGGGTGGATGTGTCCAGGGTGTCCATGGGGGTGGGAGGGTGTCCAAGAGGGTGGGATGGCTATCCAGTGGGGTGGGGGTGCCCAGCGTGTCCATGGGCGTGGAAGGGTGTTTAGGATAGTGTGAGGGTTGTCCAAGGGGTTGGGTGCTATCCAATAGGGTGGGGGTGTCTAGGGGTGTGGGAGGGCTGTTAAGTGGGGCGTGGGTGTCCAGGGAGTCCATGGGGGTGAGAGGGTGTCGATGTGGGTGGTATAGCTATCCAGGGGAGTGGGGGGCTATCCAGAAGAGTGGGGAGGGGGGGGGGGTTTAGGGGGTGTCCATTTGTGTGTGGGAGGTGTCCAGGTGTGTGTGGGGTGGGGGGGGTGTCCAAGGGGTGGGGGTGTTCCATGGGTGTGGAAGGGATGTCCAGTGGGGGGGGGGTGTCCAGGGTGTCCCTGGTGGTGGGAGGGTGTCTAGGAGTGTGGGAGGGCTGTTCAGGTTGTGGGGGATGTAGAGGAGGGGGGTGGGGGATGTCCAGGGGGTGTCTAAGTGGTGTGGGGGGTGTAAATTGGGGTGGGTTGGTTTCCAATGGTGTCTGAGGGCTATCTAGTGGGAGGGGGGGGGTGTCGAGGGTGTCCATGGGGGGGGTGGTCCAGCGGGTGGGAGGGCTGTACAGGGGAGTGGGGCGATATCTAGGAGGATGGGGGTGTCCTCGGGGTGTCTAGGGGTTTGGGGGCTGTCCATTAGGGGGGAGTTCAAAGGGTGTGGGAGGGATGTCCAATGGGAGGGGGGGCTTTCCGAGGTGTCCATGGGGGTGGGAGGGTGTCTAGGATGGTGGGAGGGTTGTCCAGGGTGTAAAGGGCTATCCAGAAGGGTGGGGGGCTATCTAGGGGTGTGTGGTGGTGTCCAGTGGGGGGGGGGGGGGTCCAGGGGTTTGGGAGGGATATCCGGTGGGGTGGGGGTTTTGGTATTCTTTTGGTCTGGTTTTGGTTTTTTTGGTCTCTTTTAGGTCTTCTTTGGAAGTGCATAGTTTTGGTTGAATGGTTTTATTACAAACAAATTGTTTTTAAGTCGGTTATTTTATAAATGATGTAGAAAATGTATGAGAATGGGTTTTAACACTGGTTATTTGAAAACCGGTGAAAAAAATTCATGGGAATGGGTTTTTATAGCAGTTATTTCATAACCAACATAATAAAAGGAATGGAATAGTTTTTTACGTCGGTTATTTTATAACTGACATAGTATATATGTTTTCACATCAGTTATTATTTAACCGATGTTAAAAAACGATTGGCGGACTAGTTTATCACGTCGGCTATGAAAATTATCAATGTTATAAAGACATTGGAGGTGCAGTTTATTACATATTTTATTATATAACTGACGTGGAAAAGTATATACCATGTTAGTTATTTAAAAACTGACGTAATAAATCAAAACTCTGAAGTATTTTCCATATCCGTTTTTGAGGAACTGACGTGAAAAATGCTTCGGATTTTTGGTTTTTACATTGGTTTTAAAATAAGCAATGTAAAAAACAATGTTTATAATGTCTCTTATAATAAAATATGCTAAAAGCCGACGTAAAAAATAAAAAATAACCATTGTAATTTTTTTTTCTGCACTAGTGTTATTTCATGAGGATTAAGTTTCAAAAGTTACCAAATCGGTAAAAATGTTTTGTCTCGATTTTCCTTCTTTGAGACTTATGTTTTATTATGAACCTAAACTATTTTTCAATGGGTACCCAATTACATTTTACATGTAATATAATGAATATAAATCTTTTCATGATATTCTATGCTCCATGTAATTTTCTTTCCTTGCAGAGTATGTTTCCAAGCTACCAAGTAATAAGTGTTTATTGAGACAATCTCGTCACTTTTTTAGATTGTTTACATTTATTCTTTTTTTGATGAATTCTTATATTTCATCTCTCAAATAACTCCATGAAATTAATCATATTCTGTTTATTAATGATATAATCATGTATTGGTACCATATTTCCACTCATTTGTAGATAATATAGTTAATAAAACGTCTTAAGTATGCCCGGCATTACCCTACCTTCGGTCAAAAATATGAGTTCCTTCAAAACCATGTTTTCTAAACAGGGTTTCCCAGAATAATTTATTAATCTTCTATGATCATTAAAATTCATTTTACCTTTTTTATTTTAAAAATCTATTAAAAGGAATATGTATTTCATTTTCCGAACAATTAATTCCTTCTGGCCTTTTTATCAAGTAAAAGGATTGTTTTTTTCCTCAAATGACATGTATGGATTTACCCATCATCATTCCTTTGAGTATTATGATGCCTTACTAAAGGTTTAGTATTTAATAAATTGTTTCCAAAAGTAAATTTCAATGAAAAATGTTTTCAAAATTATTTTAATTCTTCTCTATAAGTTCCAATGTATTTTCTAATAAAATCACTTTTAAATGGTTTTAGGTATTAAAAATCCTTCCTCAAAGAAGAAAGGATTTTTTCCCAAGAAACGTATTTAAAGGATATTTAAAAATTATTATCCATTTAAGATGACATCTATTGATGTTACTAGTGAATTTCTTGGAAAATTACCTAATGGATCCATTCATATTTTTTTATGAATGGGTTATGCTTAATGTCATTGTCTTTATGAATCCTATTTCCCTTTCACGAGTTACATGTTTATATAACCCAATTATTTTAATGGTTATGATGTGATTAAATGGTTATGAAACCAATATATTTTAAATAAGTTATTATGTTATGACATGTTAATGATACCCATTTCATTTCATGGGTTACGATTTTATTTTTATAAAACCTATGTATTTTTGTGGGTCATGATATGATGAATGTTTTATTATCTTGTGCTAGATGTATGAATGATTTTTTTATGAGATGGGGGGAGCTATAGATCCCTCAGATGTGTTGGGTAATGATGGAAAACTCATGAGTATAAAAGTTATGTGTGTACCAGAATACTTGTTCACAATGTTACGAATGAACCTGATTGCATGTCCATAATGTTATGCGTGGACCTGATTACATGTTCACATTGTTATTGGTAAACCTGATTACATGTTCACAATGTAATACATGGACATGATTTCATTTCCATAAGTTTATGTGTGAAGCTGATTACATGTTCATAATTTTATGTGTGAACCTAATTACATGTTCAAAATTTTATGCGTGGACATGGTTTGATGTCCATATGTTTATGCATGAACCTGATTACAAGTTCGCAATGTTATGTGTGAACTTGATTACATGTTCAAAATGTTATTCCTGGACTTGGTTTCACATCAATATGTTTATGAATAAACCTGATTACTTGTTCATAATTTTATTACCATAATTGTTTTCACACCTATAAGTTTATGTGAGAGGCTAATTACATGTTCACAATATTATGTGTGAACCTGATTACATATTGACAATGTTATGCATGGGCTTGGTTTCACGTCCATAAGTTTGTGTGCGATCCTAATTGCATGTTCAAAAATTTATGCATGACATGATTAAATGTTCAAAATGTTATTCATGTACTTAGTTTCATGTCCATAAGGTTAAGCATGAACTATATTACATGTTCATAATGTTATGCATGGACTTGGTTGCATGTCCACAAGTTGATGATGTGGCCCGATTTCATGTACTTAACATAATGAGTAAATCTGTTTCTAGTTATACATTTTCACAACATTATAAACCAATACACATGCCACAAATTCCATGTTTTAATCCTATGTTATGATTTCATGACTTATTCATTAATTTTACTTTGATTCATGTATTTTGAACTTCCATGATTTATACCATCACTCATGTTTATGATCTTTGATATGCAGGGTATGATCCGCTAAAGCTATGATCGTGTTATCATACTACAATGATCATGTTTATGCTTACATATCGCCCTTGTTTACCTTTTATGAGTGTCCGAGTTCACCCATTTCTTAGGTTCTCTTTTCTTTAAGTTATGACGAAAGGTTTTAGGTAGAATTACTTAATGTAGAGATCTTTATGGGATATGTTGAAGATCGTTCAATAGGATAGAATATTTTTTTTCTATGTTTCTAAAGACACTAATATATTACAATCCTCTGGCATGTATTTTTGTAATGTATTTAATTTTCATCTAAAAAGATGTAATATCCATGTTTGTTAAGCATGGGTTTCTATATTAATTATATTCTTCTATGGGTCATCTTCATTCACCTAGAATCTTCGAAGATCTTCTAGTCCAACCTAATGAAATTCACTTGAATGATCTTGATGTGGACATTAAAATATATCCATACCTGAAAATAGGAAAAAATTATGAACTCCCTAAACCAATTATATAGAATCCAGAGGATTATTTAATCAAGATTCATCCTAATTCCCATCATCTACCCAATTCAATCATAGGCGAATACAATCATGATGCATGATCATTTATTTGGTCTCTACCCTAGAATAAAAATAACCTCACCCAATATGTTTAGAAAAATCAATGTACTTGGATCAGATCATATGTTCCCATAACTACATGTCTCCTAGGCATTATTCAATTCTTGCACCACACAGTAAGTTTATCTAATACCACTTCCTTAGAAACCCATGAATTTTATTTCTAGTTACTGTCCTCAATATCTATCTAATGCCTCATGAAAAGTATCTAATAACACTTTTCATGTCCCACCCCCACTGGTACCCCTATTGGGTCGGCAGTGAAGATTGATGTGACTCTCGAAACCCACCTCCAATAGGACATGGGCCGGTAACGAGAATAAATTGTATATAATACACACATATTTGATACATTACCCTAATAATTCATCATAAATGATAATATTCTACCAATTAACTCTATAATAATAAATATATTCATCACGTACATGAAATTTCATAAATTTCATGACTTAAAAATAAAATATACCATGGAAATACCTACAATAATGAACACAATCACCAGAAACCCTTGAAAAATATCCATGAGATAGTAAGAACCAATTCAATCACCAAATCCAACCCATAGAACTGATAGAAATACACACACACACACACATATATATATATAGTGGTTCAAATACAAGTATAATCCATAGTATCCTCCACAAATATTCTCATGAAAATGTTCAGGAATCATGCTAAAACCTAGTGAATAAATAATATAGATAAACTAGTTACTTATATTAGGTCAAGTATATCTTAATCCCCACCAAGGCTCACTCACCATGTATTTTACATAAATAGGTAACATATTATCAAAGGCACATATATAATGAAACTACCTTACTACCAGTGTCACACTAAAGTGATCACCCTAAACCCAAACATCTCACATATTTTTTGTACCATCCCCTCCATATGGTATACCACACATTCATTACAACACATCACAACCACATCCACACATAATATAATTTACAAACACACATCACATGCCCTTCACTGTAACATCCCCATAATTCTTAATAAGACTGAGATGCATTATAGATCATTCACACCATATTTCAATCTATCATATCACATGTGTATATACACATGAAATAACCACAATCCGTTATATCCTAGATAAAAGTTTACATTATAACCTTAATCATACAAAAAATTTGATATACATGTTTTTCATAACCTCATGTTGTTACTTATTGTATGAGTACCTATCCTATAACTATAATCCATTATAGACTGTGTAATACACACATATACTGCATCTATATGAGAGTGAGCAGGGGAGAGTGGTAATTCGTCATTATCATAAAAAAACATAGATATTAAGAGATCACCCAAAACCCAAGGACAAATGTGGGTGTCAGTAGCATTATTTGACTTGGGTGGTGGAGTTCATGAAATAACTAAATGAAATAAAAAATAACACAACCATTTTATGGGAAACTATGCTATCCAAGAGTCAATTTATTATCAATATCCTACATGAAAACCCTTCCACCATCGCTAAAGACAAGGAAACTAATACCTTTCTAGGCACAACATTTTCAACGATCAATATTAACACTATTTATTTATTAATAATCAATTATGATTAATTGAATAACATCATATCATCAAATCTAAATTAATATTCACATTAATTTCTTAAATCCACTATTATTTTATCCAACATCATAGATCTAGTTTTTATATCTATGTTATTTTAATATATTTCAATGTCATATTTAAACCATCAAAAATCATCCACATTTATTAGTATATTAATTGGTTAGAATTCCATATTAACAACACAATAAGACACAACTACCCTACTATAAGGAAATGTATCACTGCAAAATATTCAATCAAAATATAAAGAAATAAAAAAAATAATAACTAGAAAATAATAATTACTGGATAGAAAATTATAAAACAATGGATAACAATGAACAACACTGTCTAACCACCCTCTACATATAAAAAATAACCTTATCTTTAACCCCAATAAATTTATATAATATCCAAAATATCCCACCATCAACCATATAAAGCCACCACCACAAAAATATCATGAAAAAACCATCCCATGATTTTCATCTAACCAAGAATATAGTTCCCATTTTAAATTATAGTAAGGTATATATGTTGTGGAATATGTGGTAGTAAAATCATGAAACCATCAGTAATAAATATCAAGGAATAATCAACACAACCACATTAAATTCAAGCTATTCAATTTTAAAAAATGATTGAAAATAACTATACAATTTTATGAATACTAGAAATCATTAATTTTTTTACAATATCAATTAAATAGTTTATAATAATCATGTTTTGGAATGAAATGAAACCCATTTTTAGAAACTAAAACTAACAATAATCATTTAAATAATATTATCAAAGTAGCATCTTATCATGTTACAAGTTTTCATGAAAGAATGATAAATTAATGAGAAGATTTTTTATTTCCTTCCTTATGTTACAATATTTAGGTTGACTAATTATTTTTATGCATTAAAAATATAATGGTAAACATAGATAATCAAAATAATTGGTTATCACAATATCTTCAAAATAACATAGAGAAATAACATAAAGAGAATGCATAGTCACCTGCGGAAAATCACAATCATCCCTTCAAGTATTTAATTCTAGATTATTATCTTCCATAAGAAAATATAAACTATTTACCCATTAGAATCCTATGAATCATAAGTCTAAATTTACATATAATCAAACAGGATTAGACTTAAATCCCTTAACTCAATATGAATATTCAATGATAACTAAAGTAGAAAAAATGAACATTAAGGATGCACAAAAGAATCCCTAATGATGAATCAATAACTAATAACACATTATCCCATAAAGAAACCTCTCTCAATCATGAATAATAAACATAAAAAATTAATGGAATAAACATTTCTATATATTTATAGAAATAGATGAGAGAAGAACTAGGGAATAGAAGAGTTAAATAACAATACCTTGGATTTAAGGCTATTGTGGCATAAATAGAAGAATAAATAATCAATCAAAAGGAATAATTTCATTAAATTAATCTCATAACAACCTAGGGTTTGAAGGAATAAGGAGAAAATATTAATAATTAGAGAGACACCTAGAATTTATCGATAGTCCTAGAAAACAATATTTCATATTGTTACAGGGATCCATAATCCTATAATAGGCCTAGATCCAATTATCATGGTGTGATATCCAAGATTGATTATATTTTCCCTTGTGATCAAGGACTATTACTTTGGTAAAAATAACTAGGTATATAATGTTGCTCAGTGTTTCGGGCTGTAATGTTCAAAGACTTAAGAATCACAACACAATAGCCAACCCTTTTCATGATCCTGGCTCACCTTAGAAAAGAAACCATGATGTGTCCTATAAACCACGGTAAAATAACCAATATAGAAATGATAACCAATTTATTCAACAAATCAGTCTTCACAATGTGATAGAATCCCCTTATAAATAGACTATGAAAATGAAAAAATCAATATGTAAGAGAAAACCCATACGCAATGGTTTATTTTTGACACAGATGGGTTTTCTATATTCTAAAATCCTTTTTAAGGATCTAAATTCCATGAACAAAGATATTAATCCCATGATTATACTTTTAACCTAAAATAGAATTAAATTTAACTCTCACAACTTACATACATAAAAATCCTTATAATACGATTAATACTATTACACCATGAAATAAAATTCATATAATTATTCCTAGAAGATGATTCAAACTCAATATATGACCCACAAAACTACCACTAACATCCCCATAAAATCTCAGTAGTTTGGAGATGTAAATATAAGTGTTTTAGAATATATAAGCTTGTTTTGATAATTATTATTCTGATAAGAAATACAAGAGTTGAAACATCTATAAGGGATGTCTATTACGTGTTTAAGGGTGTTTTATTATATCAATTAGAGAGAGGAGATGGTCTTGGAGTTGGGATGAGTTTACTGATTGTAGGTGGTAGCTCATACAGTAATAATAGATATTGAAGTTTGATGAAGAGTAAAATGAGATTTTAATTTCAGAGTTATAGGAGCGATCACATTGTGACTTTAGGGGGCTATCACAATAGTGATATGTGATAGATTAATTTTTTTTTGAAATTTCTCAGATCATGCTATAATTGATGCACCCAATTAGTTTATATATTTTCCTATACTCTATTGAAAAATAAGAACAAGTTTTTAGAGATTAACTACTTCTTAGGGAACAAATAATTTGATTGTGGTGATCTTGTTCATTTCTAGGAGGTTTATGGCCAAATACAAAAATCGGTGAATAACTGAGAAAAAATTTACAACTACATGGAGTGTACTTATATACACGCTGTGTACAATCATGTTCAAAAATGGGTTGACTAGTACAAATACAATCCCAAGTTACCAAAAGGCAGTACACGTCGTGTTCGCAATATACACGCCGGGTAAATCATTCTAGAAGTGGTTGGTGGATGAGAAGAGTCCACATGCCCATGTGGCCAGCAGAAGGGGACATGCCGTGTTCCACTAATAGACATCGTGTATACCATTATAGATGTGGTCGGTGGCCGAAAAGTATGACTACACGATGTTTATGGCGGCGATACACGCCATGTACATTCACCTACCAGGCGGTGCCATGTTCCAAGTCGAAGACGACGTGTTTGGCCTCCTACCAGCAGAGAAAACGGAGTCAAAACGTGTTGAAAAAAGTAAATGGTGTGTACTTTTACTACACGTCATGTACTTATTTTTTCTATAAAAGGAGGCCTTGGCATACAGACCAAGAGAAAAGGGTTGTGGAGAGAAATTATAGAGGAAAGGTTGAGGTCCAAAGGATTGACGTTATGCCGAAGTACTACCACCGTTCTTCCCTCTACCGAAGAATCATTCCTTTTTCAGAGTTCCAGGCCTGATTTCATTAGGTATTAATAGTTTTGCTTTTATGTTCTTCTACATGTGTAACTAAAAACCCAGTGTGTTGGGGTTGTGGGAGATGTTGAGTTGTAATTTGAATTAAGTTTCTATGACTGTGTTTTTTTATTAACTTCTTCTTATTCTTCTTAAAACATATTTTTATTATCACTAGAAATTATGTACTGGACCAAGGGAAGAATTTTTAGGGATTCATAATAAGAATACCGACAAATAATTTCATGGACATTGGAAATATTCATCAACCCTAAATGGACTATGCCAAGTAAAGATATGTTAAATACTAACTACCAGACCAAGGATTTAGTTACTTCAGCTCTAAAAATAAAGTTTACCGGACCAAGGAAATGTAATTAAAAATTAATCCCATAGTGTTGGGTTATCATGAATAACACAACATCATAAATAATTTTATTTAATAAAAAACTTCTATTCAACTCATAACCTAATGCACGTCTCTCTCTATCTATATCGAAATCAATTTTCTCGTATTTTACTTTTATTCTGTTAAGTAATTTGTTAAAAGAAACATCAAATCAACTGTTCTTTTTATTCAAACAACCAAACGAAATTGACTCTAAATTCAGAAAAATTCACTTAAAATGAAAATAAAAACTAAGTTAAGGAAGATAAAATAACCTATTAGTTCCATATGGATCGAACCCTTACTGGTGATATACTTGTAAGTGTAAATATAATTTGGGACATCGAAAACATACCTTCGATGAAACGACTCTCCAAATTTTGGCGTCGTTGCCGGGGAATGAATAGAGTTAATTTTATTCTTTTTTAATTAAATTTTTATTAAATTTAGGTGAAAATAAAAATCAGAAATTCAAAAAAAATCTCTTTTCTAATCATATTTATTTTTATCTCTCTTTTTCCTAATTTACACTTGGTGTTTTGTTTTGTGTTGGTAATTGGGTGTATGAGAGGCCACCTCACGCGTTCCAGGAACAGTAAGTCATCAGGGTTTTTCCCAACTGACCTGGATATTGAACAGACATTTTTGAGGCACCAACAAGCACTCATGGATGAACACAACCAAACCACTCCAGTAGCATAGAAAGAGGAAGGAAATCTAGCTATTTTCCAAGGAGATGGACTGCAGCTAGGACCAGATGACAACTGGAACCAGCAAGCTCCACTTGCTCCAGGATATGGCCCGCAACAGCTCCAACAATTCCAACCAAATTTGATTCCATATTTCAACCAAGGTCATGGGCTATACTAGGCCCCTCAGGGTCAACAATTCATGCTAGTTCCGCTTCCTCAGTAGTCATTGCCACGCCATACACTCATGGAGAATGGTTTTCCATCAATCCACAGAGCTGATATGGGCATCATCTGACTGCCGGTGTAATACCAACATTTTGAGATCAAGCCTTCTATCATACAACTGATCCAGAACACTGTTAAATTCGGCGGCCTACCTAGAAAGGATCCAAATGCTCATCTCTCCAATTTTTTGGAGGTCTGCGACACGTTCCATTACAACAGAGTGTCCAGAGATTCCATTTATCATCGCCTCTTCCCCTTCTATCTAAGGGAAAAGGAGATATATTGGATTAAAGGATTGCCACAACGATCCATCCTTACCTGGGAGGAGTTATCCCAGGCGTTACTATCCAATTATTTCCCTCCATCAAAGACGGTGACACTAAGAAATGATACCCACAATTTCCAACAGCATGACAATGAATCATTGTACGAATCTTGGGAGCACTTCAAGTACATGTTGCGCAAGTTCACACACCACAGACTTCCACTTTGTGTGAATGCACAAACCTTCTACGGAGGGCATAAAACTAATACCAAGTCTGTGGTGGATGCTGCTGCTGGAGGTACAGTAATAAGGAAGTCCCCCGAAGAACTATTCGAACTACTGAAAGATATGTCTGCCAACAGCTTCCAGTGGAATTCTGAATGGGGAACACAGAAACGAGGTATGCATAACATAGATGCAACTACCAGGATAGCTACCCAATTAGACGATGTGTCCAAGAAGATTGACGCGCTCAATCTGAAGAGAACATCACAAGTACATGCGGCGAATCATCCAACATGCAGTGAATGTGGTGATAACCACATAATGGGAGAATGCCTAGGTTCTGCTGGAGGCCCATCGACAAGAGATTCATGTTATGTTTCACAAAACTGAGGGCCTAACCAGTACCTGTAGTACCAGAACCCTTCATGGCGTGATCAGAAAAACACAGGCTGGGGCCAAAAATAGCAAAATCCGCCGCCCCAAGGACCATCCAGCTACAACCAAGCTCCCTATCCGAACCAGTACTAGAGGCATCAACATCTCCAACATGGCTCTTATTAGTAACAAGGGTATCAGAAACCTCACCCACAGCTGCCGCGGTATCCACCACCTCCACCAGCTCAACAACCTTCTTAGTAGGAGAACACCTCAAGGTTAGAGGATATTATGACCAAATTCATATCTACTGTGGAGACCAGGTTCTAAAACTAGGAGGTGTCAATTCAGGGCCTAGAGAACCAAATTGGCCAGTTGGAAAACCAACTATCAGGAAGGCAACCCAATACTCTATCAAGAAATACAGAGAAGAACCTGAGAGAGGAAGCCCATGCTGTCATACTCCATAGTGGAAAGAATCACCAACAGAACCATCCAACATATCCAGGTGTATCCACACCCCCTGATGATGAAGAAGGTACCAATACCGGCCCCTCTTCATCCAAAATCCCACATAAAGAGGCTTCGTAGAATAATGGTAAGGAGGTTATAAAACATTTTGTACCTAACTTACCCTTACTAGAGAGATTGAAACAGAGAAAGTTGGACCACCAGTTCGGGAAATTCCTGGATGTGTTCATGAAGCTGCACATAAATATCCAATTTGCAGAGGCACTGATGCAGATTTATACTTATTCCAAATTCATGAAGGACATGCTCTCTAATAGAAGAAAGATGGAGGATCTGGGCACCATTTCCCTAACCGAGGAGTGTTCAGAAGTCCTACAACACTCAATTCCTCCCAAAATCCAGGATCCAGGTAGTTTCACTATTCCTTGTACCATTGGACCACGTGAGTTTGGGAACACTCTCTATGACATTGGGGCCAACGTGAACCATATGCCCCTTGGAGTTTTAAAGATGCTTGGGCTCCATGATTTGAATCCTACCCAAGTAGCCCTTCAACTTGCTGATCGATCCATCAATCATTTGAAGGGACTTTTAGAGGACATTCTTGTCAAGGTGGGTTGGCTGATCCTTCCAGATGATTTCATAATCCTTTACATGGAGGTTAACCCGGAGGCACCTCTCATACTTGGAAGACCTTTCCTAGACACTGGAAAGGTACTTATTGACTTTCACCAAGGGGAGATGATTTTTGGGGTAGGAGATGAGAGAGTCTCTTACAATGTCCTCAAGGATGTTAAACATGCATCATTTCTTGAGCATGAAGACTATTATGCTATAACCACCATGGATGATCGTTAGAGAGAAAAAGGGAATAATTTTGTATGTTCTTTTGCAGATAAATTTATTTTTCTAGACATTCTAGATGATGTAGCGCAAGAGGAATTTCAATTCCTAGATGTCCATGGTGGCCACTATTGGCAATGTATCGTTATTACTGATAGTCTGGAAAAGGAAAAGGTGAATCCACTTGTACCTTCGATTTTGAAGGCACTAGAACTCGAACTAAAACCTCTCCCATTTTCTCTAAAGTTTGGGTATTTCGGACCCAATAAATCATTTCCTGTCATACATAACATAGAAATATCATAGGATTAGGAATATGCACTTATATATGCTTTGAAACAACGGACACACACTATTGGGGGGAAATTCATTGATTTTAAGTGCATTGGCCCTACCATTTGCACCCATAAGGTGCTAATTGAAGAAGGTTCCAAGAAATCTTGACAACCAAAACGGTGCATAAATCCCCCCCATGATGGATGTTGTAAAAAAGGAGGTGATCAAATTGTTGGATTCAGGCATCATCTATCCCATCTCAGATAGTCCATGAGTGATTCCTCTCCAAGTGGTACCCAAAAGGGGGGTATCACTATAATTTCAAATGAAAAGAACGATCTCATCCCTACACGCACTGTCACGGGCTGGCGAGTCTATGTGGATGACCAAAAGCTAAACTATACCATAAGGAAGGATCATTCCCCGTTCTATTAATGGATCAAATGGTGGAGAGACTTGCAGGGCACAACTTCTATTACTTCCTCGATAGTTATTCAGGATATAAACAGATTTTGATTTCTCTAGAGGATCAATAGAAGAGAACATTCACTTGCCCCTACGGTACATTTTCTTACCGAAGGATATCTTTTGGCATGTTCAATTCCCCCACCACCTTCCATGGCTATATATTGGCTATCATTCATGACATGGAGGAACAAATACTGAAGGTATTTATGGATGATTTTTCCATTTATGAGAAATCATTCGCCACTTGTTTACGGCACCAAGAGCTATTTTTGGAATGTTGTGAGAACACTAACCTAGTTTTGAACTGAGAAAAGTGTCATTTCATGGTGCAAAGTGGCATCAGACTTGGCCACATCATCTCCGCAAAGGGGATTTAGGTGGACCCGACAATGATAGAAATCATTTCATGACTACATATTCTGACTTCTATCAAATCCATACGTAGCTTCCTAGGACATGCCAGTTTTTACAGGTGTTTTTTCTATGAATTCTCCAAAATAGCCCTACCCCTCACCAATCTTCTAACCAAGGATTCCATATTTGAGTTCGATGAGACATGTGCCATAGCTTTTGAGCATCTAAATCAGCATCTGGTGGAAGCTCCGGTGATGATTTCTCCCTACTGGGACGAACAATTTGGGGTGATGTGCGATGCTAGTGACTATGCAGTGGGTGCAGTCTTGGGGAAATGGATTGATCAGATTTTATAACCTATATATTATGCCAGCTGGATGCTCAATGAGGCTTAGATCAACTACACCACCATAGAGAAAGAGATGCTTGGATTGGTTTTCGTATTTGACAGGTTGCATTCTTACTTAGTGTTGTCTAAAGTTATTGTTTATACTAACCATGCAACACTAAAGTACCTACTGAACAAGAAAGATGCAAATGCTAGATTTATCTGATGGGTAATCCTATTACAAGAATTTGATCTGGAGATCCGAGATAAGAAAGGGAGTGAGAAAGTTTTTGCTGACCATCTCTCCCGTCTCGAGCTACCTCATTTAGAGAAGGAGGAAGATTTGGAGATTAGGGAGGATTTCTCTGATGAAAACCTCTTTTCAGTCAACGAAAAACGTAGACCTTGTTATTTTGATATTTCTAATTTTCTGGTCAAAGGTGTCATTCACCCCGACCTCTCCTTCCAGCAAAAGAAGAGATTTTTCTCTGATGTGAAGAGGTACTTCTGAGAAGATTCTCTGTTATTCTGATCTTGTGGCGATGGGGTAGTCTGCCATTGAATTTCTGAGCATGAATTTCACGGAGTCTTGGATCTTTCATGCCTCTCCAGTTAAGGGACATCATAGGCCTGACCATATGATAATGAAGATCTGTCATTCTGGGTTTTTTAGGCCGACCATGCATAAAGATGCTCGGGCCTTTTTTTTCTACTGAGATTGGTGCCAGAGGACTGGTAATATGGGACGTAGAGATGAGACGCCCCAACACTTTCACGACCCCTCCCACTAAAGATACCCCTCCTGAGTTGGAAATGGTGAAAGCGAGATAATGACTCCTGAGTCCCGCCTCTAGTAGGCCCCGGAGTGGTGACTAGAACCAAGGGTATGAGTTTTCATAAATATGGGAGGCATTACCCTTTTTATTATTTAATATTGGGAAATAGGATGAGTCAAACACAAAAAATGGAACAAGTAAATGAAAATAAACCCAAAACCAAACCCATATACATGTTGTATACAATACTGAAACAAAAGTACAAGTAAAAGAAAAGCTTCAAAGTATGATACCCAAAAAAAAGAATGCAAAAACTGCAACCAGCAAACTCCAACGCTATACTAGAAAGGTACAGCACGGTCCCTGAAGTCCTCCTGAAAACCTAAATGTAAACGTAGGGTGAGCATACAAGTATACTCAGTAGGAAAACCTAAATCTCTCATGCATAGGTGGGGAGACATCCTAATGCTCTGTGAGAAAATAGAAGGAACCAAAACATAGCAAGTAATCTATCCACCCAACCTCACAAGTCACAATCACCAAATAACGCAAGTCAATAGAGTAGTATAGAAATATTATCAATGTATGGGTACCCGACACCACCTTCCCACTGAATACTACTCATACCCTCATGGCTAATGCTCTGATGCTTCCCCCTCTTCCTGAGCTAGTGCCGCAACCAGGCCATAAGAAGCTCATAGTATCCCACCGGCACTCAATCCTCGGCCATCATTGTATACCGCTGTCTCTCAATCCTCGGCCATAACCACATCTCATCCTGAAGACACCTGGGAACCACATCACATCTCATCCCGAAGACACCTAGGAACATATCACATCCTCATCCCGAAGACTCTTGGGAAACATCTGTCATAACCCGCATGAATGATCTTGGGCTATAGAACCTGGAAGACGGAGCACATGGAAGAGAAGTAACCAGCCATCCTTTAGATGTTTTAGAATCTCACCCTCCCGTCCCACGGGTGTTCATCACATAGTGCTCAACATGGGTGGGGTGTGTAAAGAAACCTAAAAAAGTACAGATTTATATAATTTTATCGACCACTTAGCTCATCCTAAGGCTTCTACACAAAAGATCTGAGCACATGCCTCAGCACTACTACCTCAAAAGTATGCACACAATAAAAAGCCCCAAACCCCATTAAGCTTTTCATGTTTCAACAGTTTTAGTTTATCAGTTCATTAACAACAAAGTAACAAACAACAACTAAACCAGATCAATCATTCGTGAAACATATCCCTGCCAACCACAAATAAAGTTAGAGAACACAAGAAACACAATACCATTTTCTTTTATCATCCAATAAATTCCATTTATTTTCCGTATTTAATTAACTACCACTCCCCACAATTCATTAGTTAACTCTTACACTTTTATTCATATTCCCAACCCATAACCAAGCCAACTGTAGCCCCACTGCTCACCCGTTCCACAACAACCCGTGGAACACCCCTTCACTTAATTAAACACCAACCAACACCCACAAATTGATTTTTTCATTTAGTTTAACCAGGGTGATCATACAAGGGTTCTGGGTACTCATTTAATCACCCAACATTACCTGATTAACCAATTTACACATTCTATTATATTCCATCCACAAAACAATCCAGAAAAATAGGGCAACATTTAATTACGCAAGCAAAGGCCCCCAACGACCGTGATTTTCAGTAGGCATAAGCCTAGTCAATTCACAACAAAATCAAAGGGTAATCATTAATGGAAGTAGAACGACAATATCAATAAAATATTTCCAAACCCGCTCTTTAACACATTATTATATTTATTTAATAGTTTAACTGTATCTCATGAAAACAAGAGTATACCCACGCCGCATGATGCACAAAAGAGAGAGAGACGAAGGTAAGATCCCTACCTGAATAGGTTTTGATGTCCTTCTACTTGAACAACTACCACGAGGATTTCGATCACTTCTTCCTACAACTACGTCCTCTTGTGGATGTTGTGGAACAACCACACTAACAAACAAGAGAGACTCCATTAAGGTTTTAAGATGTCACTTGTCATATCATGGCAAGGAGGAACAGAAATAGGGGATTGAGGAAAGAATAAGAATGGGGTAGAAAATACCATTAAGATGACGTTCATCGAAGAGCGTGTTTCCTGTCAAATATCAGCAATCTCTTCAGTAGGAAACTGCGAAGAGGAAGTTGAAGAAGAGGGAATGGAATGAGGTTCATGATGTTCACCTCGTCGACATGATCCTGCAGTCACCGACAGATCGACGATCGGAGTCCGGTTGAAGAAGATATGAGGAAGGCATCTGGGTCATCCGGGAGCATCGTTGTGCAGAGAAGAAGAGAGTTCCGTATATAACACGTGATCCTCTCATATATAGGAAACGAAAAGGTAAAATGGTACGCATCGTGTATTAATGAATACACGACGTGACTGTACAACTGTTATGTTGTTTGACTAGTCAACACATGATACGTCACGTGGTTTCCATGCCTTTAATTTTAATAATAACTTCAATTAATAATATGGGTTTTTTTGACCTGAGACATGAGTTCTAAAATGGTATTCATCATTGGTCTTAATATGAGCATCATAATTTCAGGGTTACGCTGCCGCTGACAGATCGTCAATCCGATACCATATGAGGGAGATACGTTGGATACAAGATCCCGTAATAATAATGATATTATTATTATTGGTTGTTTCGTGGACCCAAGACACAAATCATAATTTAAAATCCAAAATTAGACTTGAATCGACCATATTAACGCCAGGATCACATCTCCATTGACCGCAAGTCAATCGGACGTCGCACGTGGGAGTTATGACGGGTTGTAGATTTAATAATAATATAAAATCTATTAATTTACGAGCGTTCCAGGTACCTGATCCGAAAACCCAAAAAAGACATCTAATATTGGACTCATAATTTCCGTCTCGTAGTCAGGTTCCCACTGCCGCTGATGGTTTGTGAAACCGAGGCCGCATGAAGAAGTTATGGACGAAACATGGTTTTCCCAACAAAAATAATAATTACATTATTACATTATTATTATTTTATTTACCCATTTAATTTTCTTTTCCCCTAAAAAAACCCATGCTCAACCTCTTTTACAAGTGTAGAACATAATCCTCCCATGATTGACTCCTTTTTTTTATATATTTTCATTATCATCTTTTAATCATTATTATAATATATAACAATAATAACTTACTAAGGAGGCTACTCATTCCCCTGCCACCACAAAAAAATGGCGCCTCTCTTTTGACTCCATGTCAACCAAGCCCCACCCCGTGATTGATTTTATTTTTAATTTAACTTATTTATTTTATTGCATTAAATTTTAAATCATTATTTCCTTTAACTATTTCTCTCTCTAATCTCATTTATTCTTCCACAATTTTATCACACCCCAAACTAAAGTGGTGCCTCCCCTTTTATTCCATACCCATCACGCCCCATCTTAAACCTCTATCATTATTATATTTTTTTAACACAATTATCATAAGTAATAACATCTCTCATCTATTCTCATATCTCAAATCTCATTTCATTGAATTCAAAATTTAAAACTCATTAAGTCTTTATTAATGGATCTTTCAAAATTTAATCCAACATTATTATTATAATTAGTTATTATAACAATTAAAACAAATCCCCAATTAAAATTTATTAACTCATCACCAATTAATAATAATAATAATTATTATTTTTGACGTTCGCCACGTTGACCATGTCCGACCTCCATTACGTCAATGCCGAGCAGCCTCCCATTACATTCCCATTACACACATAATTTATTATTTATTAAAATTTAAATAAATCCAAAATAAATCATGCACCTCCCCTCATTGAATTAAATACATTCAATTTTATTTCTTTTTTTTCACAAAGATTAAATTAAATCAATTTAATCTAACTAACACAAAAAATTTGCACGCCACCATTATCAATTATTATTATCAATAGATTATTATTAAAACACCCGTCATGTTTGACCACAATAAAGTTTTACAAATTAATGGACCGGAGATGGCTGTGCCATTACATCAGATACCTCTCAAAACATTCTCATCCTCGAGAAATAAAAACCAACCCATAAAAAGGGGAAAGGTATGAAAAACCACCCCGCATGATACCTCTCAGAGCTCTCGTCATAACAGGAATCTGACCACTATCCTAATTATATGTGTTAGGGAATTCCTTCCCCTATGTCGAGATATTATCCGCTTTATCCGACACTAACTTTCCTACACGGGTTTAATCGCATCCACATTAATGCTTCTCGATTAGGGATTATGTCCTCCTCTCCCCACATGTTAGGACTCTTCACACACATTTAAAGTAAAGAGGGAATAAACATAGCATTATAGACTCAGAAAAAACAAGTTACATGCCCAAGAATGGGTGAGAATGAGTTTCAACAAAGGAGTGTGATACTCCTGAATTAAAAAAACATAAACGAGAGCATTTAAGTAAAACAAAAAACATCTCTCTTGATCACTGTCCTTGCTAGGGTTTCCGCTTATGTTGTGTGAAACTATCCATGTGCCACTCCTCTGCCTCTCTGTTGACGTCCACATCCTAGACCATGTCCTAGTTGGGGTCCTTGAGGAACTCCCTGTGGTTGGCCACCACCTGCTCCACCCCCCCTTGGAGGGACTGGAGCATGTTGCTGTAGGAAGGGTCGGGATGGGAACTACTGTTGCGGCTGCGGAAAAACCTGGCCAGTCCCTCTATACTGAGTCTGAAAAGGGATATTTTTGCCAAGATTCTAACGATTCCCACATGAAAAGCACCTTGGTCCCTGTCCCATAGAATACAGATAGAAATCATGATATTGGAATGGGATCTGCTGAAGTCTGCTCCTTGCCAGTTGAAACTTGGAAGGTCATGTTGCTGGGGATCTACTGCTGACGACCTCCTTTGTGGACGAACATGGGTAACTCCTCTCTCATGGTGGACCTACTTGCGAGTGCATCCTCTCGATTATCTCTTCCTTCTTCTGTACTTCCAGGTATGTTGGTAAGGTGAAAGGGGTCACCGCACACCGAATAGAGGGGTGAAGTGCCTCCTCTAAATTTCTGGCTCAGGAATCCTCATCCGGAAAGAGATTTGGGAAAAAACGGAAGAGATCCTTAAACATGACCCCTAGTTCCCACACTGACATGCTTCCTTAACTCCTGCCTCTTCTCGGCCTTCCTCGTCGAGGAATGAAATTCCTCTTGGAAATCCTTCTCAAAGTTGGCCCATAGAACTTCTGTCACCTTCCCCTCCCCAAGGTAAAGCATACACCTCTGACGCGCCGCTCCTCAAAGCTAGCTTACTGCTAGAGGAGCCCAGTACTCTGATGGAGCCTTGATCAGCCCAAAGGTGATCTTGAGTTCCTCCAACAAACTCTCTGAATCTGTATCTGAAGTGCTACCTTCATACTACTTCAAGATCTGTCGCTAGAAAGAACGAAACATGTGCTGCCACAAGTCGTCTTCCTCCTCTCTGTCAATTCGTAGCTGATCGACCAGCTGAATATGTTGGGCCTCGACTGCCCGAGTCACCTAGTAACAACATTCAGGTTCCATAGATGTATGGTAAAAAAATAACGCCTAAACCCATGTAGAAATGAAATTTTCTCAAGGTTTCATTTTATCATTTTATTTTGATTTCATTCCCAGAACACCCAAATTAAGTAAAACACAAATCATGATGATGCATGTACCTTTCCTAGGGTCTCCACCCTACAATCAATGTAGTCTTACTTGGTCATTATGTAAGCTCAGAATCCTTGCATCAGATCACGGGCGGCCCTAAAATCTCATGTCATAGCTGGTCTTCCCTGGCCTATGTCATGCACCAAGAATAGCAAACACTATTTCCCTAAAATCCCACACAATCCTCACTATGCCTAACTCCAAACTCCATCCTATCCCTCAACCATCACCTCTGATACAATTCTGTCACGACCCCCTCCCACCAAAGATGCCCCTCCTGAGATGGAAATGGTTAAAGGGAGATAATGACCCCCCCCCCCCCCCCCCCCGAGTCTTATCTCCAGTAGGCCCCAGAGTGGCGACTAGAACCAAGGGTATGAGTTTTCACAAATATGGTAGGAATTACTCTTTTATTATTTAAGATCGGAAAATAGGATGGGTCAAACACCAAAAGAAAAAGGAACAAGTAAATGAAAATAAACCCAAAACCAAACCCATATACATGTTTTATACAATAATGAAACAAAAGTACAAGTACAAGAAAAGCTCCAAAGTACGATACCAAAAATAAAAAATAAAAAAATGCAAACAAAAAACTCCAACACCCAACTAGGAAGGTCCTGCACGGTCCCTGAAGTCCTCCTAAAAACCTGAATGTAAACGTAGGGTGAGAATACAAGTATACTCTGTATGAAAACCTAAGTCTCTCATGCACAGGTGAGGATACATCATAACGCCCCATGAGAAAATATAAGGAACAAAATACTAGAAAGGAATCCATCCACCCTACCTCACAAGTCACACTCACCAGATAACGCAATTCAATAGAGTAATATAGTAATATTATCAATGTATGGGTACCCCGCACAACCTTCCAACTGAATACTGCTCAAGCCCTAATGCCAAACGCTCTGTTGATTTCCCCTCTTCCCGAGCTATTACCACAACCAGGCCATATGAAGCTCATAGTATCCCGCCAGCACTCAATCCTCGGCCATCATAGTATCCTGCCAGCACTCAATCCTTGGCTATAACCACATCTCATCCCGAAGACACATGGGAACCACATCACATCTCATCCCAAAGACACCTGGGAACATATCACATCCACATCCCGAAGACTCTTGGGAAACATCTGTCGTAACATGACCGAAGGATCTTGGGCTATAGAACCAGGAAGAGGGACCACAAGGAAGAGAAGTAACCAACCATCCTTTAAATGTTTGAGAATATCACCCTCCCATCCCACGAGTGTTCGTCGCGTAGTGCTCAACATTGGTGGGGAGCGTAAAGAAACATAAAAAAGTACCAATTTATATAATTATATCAACCACTCAGCTCATCATAAGGCTTCTACACAAAAGATCTGAGCACATGCCTCATCAATACTATCTCGAAAGTATGCACACAATAAACAGCCCCAAACCCCATTATGCTTTTCAGGTTTCAACGGTTTTATTTTATCAGTTCTATAACTACCGAGAAACTAACAACAACAACACCAGATCAATCATTCGTGAAACATATCCATGCCAACCACAAATAATGTTAGAGAAAACACAAGCAACACAATACCATTTTCTTTTATCATCCAATAAATTCCCCAGATTATTCGTATTTAATCAACTACCATGCCCCACAATTTATTAGTTAACTCTTCCACTTTTATTCACATGCACGACACATAACCAAGCCAACTGCAACCCTGTTTCTCACCCATTCCACAACAACCCACAAAACACCCTTTCACATAATTAAACACCAACCAACACCCACAAATTCATTCTTTCATTTAGTTTAACTGGGGTGATCATACAAGGGTTCTAGATATTCATTTAATCAACCAAATTTACATGATCAACCAATTTCCACAATATATTAAATTTCATCAATAAAAAAATCCAGAAAAGAAGGGAAACATTTAATTATGCACGCAAAGGCCCCCAACGACCATGATTTTCAGTAGGCATAAGCCTATTCAATTCACAACATAATCAAAGGATAAACATTGATGGAAATAGAACAACAATATCAATAAAATCTCCCCAAACCCATTCATTAACTAGTTATTAAATTTATTTACTGGTTCAACCGTATCTCATGAAAACAAGAGGATACCCACCCCTCATGATGCACAAAAGAGAGAGAGAGACGAAGGTAAGAACCTTACCTGAACAGGTTTTTATGTCCTTATGCTTGAACAATCACCACGAGGATTTCTATCACTCCTCCCGATTACTACTTGCTCTCGTGGATGTTGTGGCACAACCGCACTAACAACCAAGAGAGACTCCATTAAGGTTTTAAGATGTCACTTGTCATAGCATGTAAAGGAGGAACAGAAAGAGGGGATAGAGGAAAGAATAATAACGGGGTAGAACATACAATTAAGATGACAATCATCAAAGAGAATCGTTCCCGTTAAATATCAGCAATGTCCTCGGTAGGAAACTTTGAAGAGGAAGTTGAAGAAGAGGGAAAGTAAAGAGGTTTACAATGTTCACCTCATCGATCCGATCCCGCAGTCACCGACAGATTGACGATCCGAGTCCGGATGAAGAAGATAGGAGGAAGGCTTCTAGGTCATCCGGGAGTGTCACCATGCGGAGATGAAGAGAGGTCCATAAATAACACGTGACCCTCTATTATATAGGAAATGAAAAGGTAAAATGATATGCATCGTTTATTAATGAATACACAACGTGACCGTACAACTATTGCGTTGTTTGACTAGTCAACACACAATACGTCACATAGTTTCCATGCGTTTAATGATAATAATAACTTCAATTAACAATATGTTTTTTATTGACCCAATACATGAGTCATAAAACGGTATTCATCATTGATCTTAAAATGACTGTCATAATTTCAGGGTTACGCTGCCACCGAGGGATCGTCAATCTGATACCATATGAGGGAGATACTTTTGATACAAGATCCCATAATAATAATGATATTATTATTATTGGGTGTTTCGTGGAATCGAGCCACAAATCATAATTTAATATCCAATATTAGACTTGAATCGAACAATTTATGGTCAGGATCATATCGCCACTGATGACAAGTCAATCAGACGTCGCACACGGGAGTTATGACGGGTCAAAGATTTAATAATAATATTAAATCTATTAATTTACGAGCGTTTCGGGTACCCAATCTGAAAACCCAAAAAAGACATCCAATATTGGACTCATAATTTCCATCTCGTAGTCAGGGTCCCATTACCGCTGACGGTTCGTGAAACCAAAGCCGCACGAAGAAGTTAGGGACAAAACACGTTTTTCCCAACAAAAATAATAATTACATTATTATATTATTATTATTTTATTGAAACATTTTATTTTCTTTTCCACTAAAAAAACCCACGCTCAACCTCTTTTAAAAGTGTAGCACATAAGCCTCCCATGTTTGACTCCTTTTTTTATATATTTTTCATTATAATCTTTTAATCATTATTATAATATATAATTATAATAACTTACTAAGGAGGCTACTAATTCCCACACCACCACCAAAAAAAATGGTGCCTCTCCTTTGTCTCCATATCAACCATGCCCCACCCCCTTGATATATTTTCTTTTTAATTTAATTTAATTTTTTTATTGCATTAAATTTTAAATAATTATTTCCTTTAAATATTTCTCTCTCCAATCTCATTTATTATTCCACAATTTTATCACACCCCAACCTAAAGTGGCACCCCCTTTTATTCCATACCCATCACACCCCATCTTAAACCTCTATCATTATTATATATTTTTTTAACACAATTATCATAAATAATAACATCTCTCATCGATTCACATATCTCATATCTCATTGCATTGAATTCAAAATTTAAATCTCATTAAGTCTTTATTAACGGATCTTTCATAATTTAAGCCAACATTATTATTATAATTAGTTAGTATAAAAATTATAACAAATCCCCAACAAATTTTTTTTAACTCGTCACCAATTATTAATAATAATTATTATTATTTTTGACGTTTTCTGTGTTGACCATGTCCGACCACCATTATGTCAACGCCGAGCAGCCTCCCATTACAAGACTATTACACACATAATTTATTATTTATTAAAATTTAAGTAAATCAAAAATATATCATGCACCTCCCCTCATTGAATTAAATACATTCAATTTTATTTCCTTTTTCTCACAAAGATTAAATTAAAACCATTTAATCTAACAAACACACAAAATTTTCATGCCACCATTATCAATTATTATTATCAAAAAATTATTATTAGAACACACATCGTGATTTATCACATCAAATTTTGACAATGTAATGGACCAGAGAGGACCGGGCCATTATAAGAACCCAATCCTGGAGGTCGAGATTTTTGACGTATGGGGCATAGATTTCATGGTTCCCTTTCCCCCATCTTTTAGGAACACTTACATCCTGGTCTGCGTCGAATACATCTTCATGTGGGTGGAAGCCGCCGCTACAACAGACAACACAACCAAGGTAGTCATGATATTTTTAAAGAAAAATATTTTTAGTAGGTTTGGAGTTCCACGAGTACTGATCTGTGATAGAGGGACCCACTTCAACAACTCACTGATGAGAGGAGTAATATCTATGTATGGAGTAAAGAATCATATGGAGACACCATATCATCCCCATTCCTATGGACAACTGGGGATCTCCAATCGTGAGCTCAAGCCAATCCTGGAGAAAATAGTGAACATTTTGAGGACAAAATATTCTAAGAAGTTAGTTGATACCTTTTGGGTATATTGGGCTGCTTTTAAAACACCACTGGGAATGTCCCCATTCCGCCTCATCTATGGCAATGCAAACCTTCTGCCAGTGGAATTGGAACACAAAGCCTACTAGGCCGTCAAGGCCCTGAATTCTGATCTGAAGGCAGCTGAAGAGAAGCTAATGTTACAACTGTCGGAACATGATCATATCAGATTAGAGGAGTACAAAAATGCGAAGCTTGATAAGGAGAAGAAGATAGCTATTCATGATAAGGTGATTTCATGAAAATCTTTCCAACCCAGTGATCAATTACTTCTCTTTAACTCTAATCTCCGCCTATTTCTAGGAAATTTAAGGTCATGATGGTCGGGACCATTCCAAGTCATACACGTATTCCATCATGGAGTGGTGTAAATATTTGGAGAGGAATGTCAACCATTTAAAGTTAACGGGCAACGATTGAAGGATTACCATCACATAAACGACATAGTGGGAACATTATTCACCATATAGATCATGTAAGAAAAGGTTAGTAGATCGATCCAACGACCTAAAACAAGGGCACTTCCTAGGAGGCAACCTAGAGAATACACGACATTTCCCCTCATATACATGGTGTGTAATTTTCCTTTTCATTTATTTTCTAACTATTATAAGTATATAGAGTTGCTAAGTATAAACAAGTATGATGCTGGTGACGATGGTAAGCTCACTGGAGTTTTTCCAAGCTGACACTAGTTCGAATCCTCCCGACCTACCTTCAGCACGGGGTTCCTCCTTTTTATATTTTCTTACACGGCGTGTATAATAAATTTAATATATATATTTTCTTATAAGAAAATCCATGATGGGGATGGGTCGGTTGGCCATGATCAAAACCCGGCTCCAAAAGATCCGAGTTTGAATCCTGACAACCGCCCCATTTCCATTATTTACCCTTTTAATAAAACCACACAACATGTCTTTTAATATATGTCATGTGAGCCCTATTTTCATTCTAAAAATATAATAAAAAAACTTTTATATATAATGTAATTCATGCTGATGAAGTTTGAAGATTGGAAAAGTCTTGGCCCTAGATGCAAAAGACTCAGGTTCGAACTCAGCTAATCTCCCTACTTCATCCCCTTCTTGTATAATTAAAAACCACACGCTATGCATTTCTTTCTTCCCATCTGTATAGCTTGTATAGACTAAATGTATATAAATGATAAATATGGGAAGCAGTATAACCTTCGCTCTAGTGGTTGAGGGCTTCCGTTCGGAACGACTGATCACTGGTTCGAAACATTCCATAAGCACCGGACCAAAGGTTGTACTTCTCTTTTTAGAATTTTTGAACACACGACGTGTAATAGCCCACTATATTATGTGTATAGTTTTATTTTTGAATTCATTATATATATATATATATTCATTGATATTATTTTTAAATTATTAATATTAATTATTTTATAGTTTATTTAATAATTATATATATATATATGTTTAAAAAAATTGAGATACACGGTGTGCAGTCCAGATGTACACACCGTGTACCTCAGCTATATAATCCACAACCATCTGGATTCACGCCATGTCACACGATGCTTCCCCTATTCTTGTTTCTTCTCCCGAACGCCACCCCACATCCCCACTTCCAGATCCACCAATTTGGTTCGTTTCAAGTTTTGATTTTTCTTTCATTACGATATTCGGTCAGGTTACACCCTTCTACAATCACTATATCATGTTATTAGAAGCGTTTAAGGTGTTTTGGGATCTTCCGACTATTCAAATTATGCGATACACAACCACAAAATGAAGAACACATGTCTTATACTTTTGTACATGAACACACACAGAATGCTTCGCAATTTGAATATACACGCTGTGTATATTCAGTTCACACTGTGTACTAGCCCTGATCGTGCCTGAGTTCCTTTTCACACGGCCTCAAACACCATTTTCACATAGACGGTATGTGTGTTTGGTACACACCATGTGTGTTTTTGGCCCATCCGTGTGTATCACTTCACACGATCTCGCATCCCATGTTTACATACACGGTGTGTGTGTTCGATACACGACCTGTATAACATTTCATTCAGCCAACCCGTGCCTAGCCCCCACACGGTCATATTCCTCTGATGATGAACATGTCATGTCTTATCCATACACAGTGTGTCAGTTATTATTAGTTTAGTGGAATTCATGGCCGTGTCTTTACTAATACACGACCATGTCCACTTTTCATGAATACGATGTGTACATTTGGTACCTGACATGTACCATTTCATGGTCTATCTTCTACTCCCTCGGCGTGTTTATCCAGTGAACTCGGGATGATACCCAGCTTCCACTACACATCGTGTACTCTGGATGTACATGCCATGTACTTTTATTGTTCAGTTTTCTGACATTTTATTTCTCTTTTGTCTTATTTTATTTTTCTTTTGTTTAGTTTTTCTTTTTCTTTTAGGTTATGTAAGACCGAGATCCATCTCATGGGAAGAGGCCCGCCTCCGCCACTAATGGTGAGAGGCCAATTTATTATCGGATACGGCTCCGACCTGTGACAATGAAAGACCCAAAATCTCAGGTATATGAGCTTCCCCTGTTGGCCACCCATCGACCCCTCACTCCCTACACTGAGGCTGGTCCGAGCACCATCATTCCCTCCCTCCCAGCTGCCACTCCACCTGAGATCTCCTCCTTCGCAGTTGGCACTTCATCGACCGCCCCATCAACCAAACCTTCGCCTACTACAGCCGATCCACCCTCAGAGCCAGCTCCTGCTACTACACCTCCTCATGGGCCAAGACCTGTAGGTGTTCCCTATCCCTACATAGTGTTCCCAGTCACCAATCATGTACATGACAAGGTTCGGTGTTTTTTTGCCGTCTGATTCTGTTGAGGGGCCGCTACCTCGACAGCACCGTTCCTCAGCAGCTAGGCATATGGGGAGAGTTAGAATATCTCCATGAACACACTCCACTGCTCAATATTTTCTAGGTCAACACTCCTATGTTCCACGATTTATTTTTGGAGTTTGCTTCCTCATTCGAGTTCGATGGAGCTGAGTAACGGGGGATACCTGGTGATGTGGTACCCGTGGTTCGGTTCCGGCTAGGCAGCCAACTCTTTTCCCTCACCATGACGAAGTTCTGGCAAGAGTGCAGTTTCTACCACCATCCTATCACCCCACCCCCTATTTCTACCCTGATAAGACCCGAGCGCTCTAAGCTTATGGCTATATGGTAGGATATTGTTGGGCCTGACCACCGTTTCACCCCTACCTCGCAAAAGAGCACCCTTATCACTGACCCCATCCTCCGTTTTACCCACTAGTACTTTAGAGCTATTCTTTTCCCCCTCCATGAGGATATGGAGGTTGTGACCAGTCATGACATGGATCTCCTTACCTGTGTCATCCAACAGGACTATCCAGACCTCCCTTACCTAGCCACCGCATGCATCCATGCTCTGTTTACCATCCACCAGGGCAACCTAAATGGTGGGTTTTATGCCACTCACCTTGCCCACAATCTTGGAGTCTTTGAGCCTTACCTACCACATGACTTGTTAGGTTCCCTCCAGTAGATGGAATATCTAATTATTATTTGTATTTGATTGATCTGGAAGCAGGGGGGTGCCTCTGTTCTTACCCAGGCTACAGCCCGCCCACCTGCACCACCCAACGATGCACCCCATCCTCCTTCCCTACCCCCAGATGCTTCCCCACCACACCCCCTTATACTAACCCCACCTCTTCTGGACTTCCTTCTTCTATCCCACAGCCATCCCCACCTACCTCCACACACTCGATTGATCTCACCCTTTCCCTTTGACTATCCACGATAGAGAAGCATTTGGTTCATATTGAAAGCTGCCAGGACCGGCTGGAGCAGATGTTTGGCCTTATTATTCGGCATATTGGTAATCTACTTCCCACATCACTTGCCTCTGCCTTGACTTCTAGACCTTCTTCTACAGCTCCACCGCCATTTACTACGCTGGCCACACATTACATTCTACTATCTACTATGGGCCCAGCTACTAATACTGCTTCCTCCACCGCTGTTTACAGTCTAGAGAGTGTTGTAGAGCCTCATATTCTGAGTCTGGAACCCACATCTTCTACTTCTTCAACTTCCTTTCTAGATGAAGCATCCAATCCTCCGGCTTCCACAGCTCTCAAGCCATCTATACCGGCTAGTTCTGTACTGGATGATGCCTTTTCTGAGGTGACCCCCTGACTGGTTTTGGGACATATTATTTTCATTGTATATATATATTTGTGATATCTTGTGTCTGTGTTTGTTATGTATGCTTGAAGTGTTCTCTTTCTTCCACCCCTCACAGGTAATCTTGAAAGTTTTGGGCTGTACTTTTACATCACATTTCGTTTACCTACGCCTATACATGAGGGGAGTATTCTTTTTCCATTTTTTACTTTTCTTTCTTAGTTTACTTCTTTCCTTAGTTCCCCTTGGTCTAGCCGACTATTGTGTCCCCACCTTCCCTTGTTCCTCATTTTGGGCACTTAGTGGACCACGTACAGTTTTACGTATGGGGGGCATCTTTCGTCTTCTTTAGTATTTTCAATTTTTACCATTCTAGGAGACGTCATTATTAGAATATATATGTTAAAATATGATGACATGTTTTTGTTAATCATATTCTTAAATAATAAGGTGAAAGGGGAATTTGAAAAAAAAAAACATTGCATGCTTAACTTGGTTCTTAGGTGTTTTAAAATGATTACTTATGTAATTTACATTACAAATTGTAATTTTTGGATAATTACATCAATTAGACTAATCAAGTATTTGCATGTCATGACCTGTCTGTCTCTTTATTTTTCCCACTCCTAAGAGGTATTGTAAACCCTTTTTCATATTTTTTCTAATACCCTTTTTTCTTGAGAGACTCTTATAATATACATAACTACTATAATTTGCAAGTTTTCTTTTCAAAACATGTGGAATTTTCGAGTTACACTGAAATTATTGAGGCATTAGATTTTTTAAACCTCTTTATATTGAGACCTAACCTAAATTTTATCTTCATGAAGCCTTAGAGACCCTTAAAATCCTTTATAGGAAGCCATAATACAAGAATATTTCCCTTCCTAAACATATTATTTTATGATTTTTCATGATTATTCCTTCGAGCACAAAAGAAGGGATTGGAAACACATGGCATAACTTCATGAATTGTCAAGAAATTAAGTATGGGGGAAAGACTCTTGATCATTCGGGGAATAAAGGGTTCCAAACCTCTTTTCATGGATATTATAGAGGTCCCCTTTATTGGAAAAAAGTACAAACAAAGGGACCTTATACTCAATTTTTGGTTTGTGAACCCTACCTACTCAACTAAGGGAATTATGGTGATGAGATTCTACGATAAAGCTTGTGGAGGACGTTTTTACAATGGGATTAATTTTTAAATATCATGCATTAATATTATTTAAAGAATTTAGCCTCCTCTTTCAAGCCTCAAAGTTATTTTCACATCTTTACCTACCAACCATTAGCCACAAAAACATCTGATTCTTATTGAAAAGAACTCATGATTTTCGTAAAGTCAAATTTTCTAAAGTGGAGAACTATATTCCTTGCAAACCTGTGGATAATGTGTAAATATATTTGATTGAGCATAACTCTTAATAAAAGCATCTTGAGTGTTGAGAATATTTTTGGTACGGTATATCATTAAGTGAATTGCATATTTTTAAAGGTTGAAACATGTGTTAAAAGAGGATGAAAGTAGTTAATTGAGATTATAAACGAGGCATGATTAAAATATCTCATGGATTGAAACTATTCTGTATTATTTTTGAAATTTTCTCCTGTAACTTATTATTTAAAATTATGATTAAATGAATTCCTTCCTTTTAAGATATAATCTTTTAATTAGATGTTGATATTTTCTCGAGGGCAAGAAAATGACTAAGTATGGGGGAATTTGATGCACCCGATTTGTGTATAAATTTTCATATACTCTATTGAAAAATAAGAACAAGTGTTAAGAATTTACCAACTTCTTAGGGAACAAATAAATTGATTTTGGTGATATTGTTCATTTCTAGGAAGTTTATGGATAGATACACAAAATGGGGAAGAACTGAGAAAAAATTTAAAACTAAAAGGCGTGTACTTATATACACGCCGTTTATAATCAAGTTCAGACTTGGGTTGACTAGGAAAAATACATGCTCAAGTAACCAGAAGGCGGTACAGGTCATGTTAACAATCTACATACCATGTAAGACATTCTAGAAGTGGTTGGTGGATGAGAAGATTCTACACGATCATGTGGCCAGCTGAAGGGGACATGCAGTGTTCCACTAATACAAGCTGTGTATACCATTCTCGAAGCAGTTGGTGGCTGAAAAGTATGACTAAACACCGTGTATGGTGGCGATATACGCCATTTACATTCACCTACCTGGAGGTTCCATGTTCCAAGTCAATGACGGTGTGGTACGCCACCTACCAACAGAGAAACAGAGGCAAAAACGCGTTGACAAAAGTACACGACATGTACTTTTGCTACACGTTTTGTACTTATTTTTTCTACTAATGGAGTACTTGTCCTCCGGACTCAGAAAGAGGGGTGTGGAGATAAATTATAGAGGAAATGTTGAGGCCCAAAGGATTTATGCTCTTCCGTCGTACTACCACCGTTCTTCCCTCTACTGAAGAATCATTCCTTTTTCAAATTTCCAATCATGATTTCATCATGTATCAATAGTTTTTTTATATTATTTTCCATGTGTAACTAAACACCCAGTGTGTTGGGGTTGTGGGAGATGTTGAGTTTTAATTTGAATTAATTTTCTATGAATGCGTTTGTTTTATTAACCTCTTCTTATTCTTCTTAAAATATTTCATATTATCACTGGAAATTATATACTGAACCAAGGGTAGAATTTTCTGGGATTCAAAAGAAGAATATTGACGAATAATTTCATAACCATTGAAAATATTCATTGACTCATAATGGACTAAGCCAAATAAATATCTGTTAAATACTAACTATCGAACCAAGGAGTTAGTTACTTCAGCTCTAAATATAAATTTTACCAGAGCAAGGAAACATTATTACCAATTAAACCCATATTGTTGGGTTCTAATGAACAACACAACCTCATAAGAAATTTTATGTAATAAACAACTTCTCATCAACCCATAACCCATATGTATGTCTCTATTTATCTAAATCAAAATCAATTTTCTCATATTTTACTTTTATTCTGTTAAGTAATTATATAAAAGAAACATAAAATCAATTATACCTTTTATCCAAACAACCAACCGAAATTGACTCTAAATTCAGAAAACACCACTAAAAATGAAAATAAAACAAAGTTAAGAAAGATAAAATAACCTCTTACTTCCCTTTGGATCGACCCCTTACTAGTTCTATACTTGTTAGGGTACATATAATTTGGGACACCGAAAACATACCTTCGGTGAAATGACTCTCCAATAATCAATGTGTTTGTCTGGTTATGGGTGTTATATAGGGGAGTTTTTCAACCCATCTAATGGGAGGGGGAAGGGGTTTCATGGTGATTATTGGGTAGAGGTAATGAATTAATTTCAAAGAACTCATAAATGATACCATACACGGACAAAAATATTCAGTATTACTTGGAGAGGGTATTGTGGTATGGCCCATATGGGTAATTACATAATGTGTCCCCAGATGTTGTTTTTTTATATTCTAATTGAATTAATAGGTGTGTATTTTATCCATTTTTTTAGATCCACTCAACCCTAATATCCCCGACCCCATCCTCATTATTTCCCTACACCTTTCAACATTTTAGGTTCCTCGATAATTGTATCTCAATGGATTAATGTTTCACTTGATGAAATATGTTTCTATCAATAAGGATAAGGTAATCACTCTGTTCTCTATATTTTTTTGCATGAGTTTACTTTTTTTTGTGTAAGACTCATTTTTGGTTTGTTTTGTATAATTTTTTTATTTTAGGTGAATGAAGTTGAACTGAGACACAATATTTGATGAGTGGGGTAATATAATCTCTCATTATGTTTTTTTTACTTTTATATTTCATCATATTCCATGATTTGTTTTTTTATGTGAATGAACATGCCTATGATTTCAGCTTTAAGATTTATAGGAAGTGTATGGGTGAGTACTAGAGAGTGTGGAAGGATTGGAATATCCTCCTTTGAATTAAATAATTGAGCCACACATGGTATATTCATTTTAGAGTGGTATGTAGGCTATTCCACAAAGGGGATCATTTACTAGTTTGGCCCAATAGACCCTGTGGTGCTTGGAAATTATGTAGTTAACAATGAAGGACCTAGGACGTGGTTGGATGGGAGGGTATATTTTCTCTCAAGTAGTAGGGTCATTGTTTCGCGCGGAATCCGGGGATGATCTCCTGGACGGGAGATTCAAACGTTCCGATCGGTTTCTAACGGGTTTGTTCGTAGAACCGGAAACATCCAATGATTCCACATCCGTTTGGACCTACTTTCCAAAGGCAGGCGCTCATTAGCTTGTGGACTAATGAGGCTTAGGAATTTGCATTGGTCGAGAGGATGGGAGGTCGGACTCATCACACATTTTTGAGGGGAATTATTGTCTACTCTGGGAATCTCTTTATAGATTTAAGTTATGTTCGTGAATCCTTATTACATTACCAAGTATAAAATGTGCTTTCCTTTAGTTTTAACAATCAATGATTAAATATGCAAGAAATTTAGAGAATCTTTTATATGTATTCGAGGTTCTTCATCAATAGAGAATCATCTATATATGTTTAGAGATTCTTGGTCAATGGTATCCTTCAAAACATCTATATAAAAGTATCTTGGTCATTATGATGACCAGGCTGGTTTTAAAGCCACTCAGTGGGGCACTTGAAGTTTATCGTCATTCAGAAGGACAGAGATTATTTCAAAGTTGGGATCGAACCCATAAATGGGCTACCTACGTATCCTTTGTTTTTGGAAAAGGAATCAGAACCCACGTAGTTTGAGAAATGGAGTATGATGTTTATGATTGATGGCTTAAAGATGAATGTCATAATTAATTTTACACTCTAAGCTCACGTGAGTCATGCTCGGTGTGAGAAACAAGAGGTATTAGTAAAATTTAGACAATTATGCCATGAAAGATGCAATCATAAGAATTTATTTGGGGATTATGTATGGATGACTGCCCAGATAGATGAAGGTTTAGGATCTACTTTTAGGGAGAAAATCCATGAATAGGGTCCATAAAGATATATGTGCTTCATGGAGATTTGAATACTCTAATCTTGGGGCTTAATCCTAAGGAGGATACCCAAGTTAGGAGGGGACTTATGATTGGGTTTTACTCCTGAAAAGGAAACCCAAATCAAAGGTAAATTATGACTGGTTAAGAGAAATTTAAGGGGACTTGGGGCTTATTCCTGAAAAGGAGACCCAAGGTTATGACTGAGTCTTATTCCTGAAAAGGAGACCCAGGTTAAGGGACATGGGGTTTACTCCTGAAAAGGAAGCCCAAGGTTATTATTGAGTCTTATTCCAGAAAAGGAGACCCAGGTTAAGGGACTTGGGGCTTACTCCTGAAAAGGAAGCCCAAGGTTATGACTGAGTCTTATTCCTGAAAAGGAGACCCAGGTTAGGGGACTTGGGGCTTACTCCTGAAAAGGAAGCCCAAGGTTATGACTGAGTCTTATTCCTGAAAAGGAGACACAGGTTAGGGATTAAGGTTTGGGGCTTACTCCTGAGGAGGATGCCCATATTTTAGGTTGGGGCTTATTCTTAAGAAAGATGCCCAAGATTAAAGGAATTGATTGGGGCTTACTCCTGAGAAGGATGCCCAAGATTGGGAACTTTAAGAATTTGGGGCTTACTCCTGAGGAAGATGCCCAGATTAAAGGTTTTATAACTGGGGATTATTCCTGAAAAGGAAACCCAGGTTAAGATTATCTCATTTTAAAGGATGAGGTTGAATGAATGAACTCTCCGTATTTTAGTGACATAAGGATATTTAAATCACTAGACTTTGAGAGAGATTCCACAGAATTCCTTTCAGATAAGAAAGTCAAATCAAGAAATCATGCCATAAATGGCTTTGAAGAGTGTCTTGAAGACTGAATTTTGAAAAGGAAAGGTGAAATGGCTTAAGAGGGGTAAAATGGGCAAGATGGGAACCCAAAAAGATATGGGCGCGCAAGTCTTGAAAGGCACGCAAGTCCTGCGGCGGCGTGCAAGTATTGACCGCGCAAGTATACTTGCGCGACACATGGTGTACTTGTGCGATTTTCAATCAGAATTGAAATACTTGAGCGACTCTTGATAAAACCCTTTAGAATCCCCTTGAGGTTTTTCCAGAAAAGGGACGCGCAAGTTATATTGAAGGAATTATGTCGGCGCGCAAGTGTTTGATAAGTTTCAACACTTAGGCCTTCCTTCTTCTCTTTAGATCTTCCGTTCTAGGTAAGAAATTACCTTAGAAGTGTTCCGTAAGCTTTGAGAAGAGACTTGGGCGTCGGGAGCTTCAATCCGAGTTTCTGGAAAAAGATCCTCTCGACTGGGGGGCCCACGCGGTCTATTTATAGGCAAAAGAAGACCCAGGGCGGTTACCGGGCGGTTACCATTTAGGTCGCGCAAGTCACCTGCGCGACCAAGGTAGCCGCGCAAGTACACTTGCGCGGCAGTGGTATAACTTGCGCGGTGGATTTGCTGTTGATCCTCTGTTCATGCCTTTGTCTATTTTTCATGTTTTTTTCAAAGTATGAATCACTTTCAACTGAGATATTCCCTTTTCCGATCTTTAGATTCTGTGACGAAAGGAGCGTCAACAAAAGTCCCCCCTCAGAGTTGGATCCAGAAAGAAATGAGGATTTGACTCTGAGGAAATTGAATACATTCAAAGGAAAAGGGGGCGCGCAAGTCTTCAGGGCACAGAGGGAAGCACACAAGTGTGCTGGAACATGACTTTTATTCAGAGTTCCTTTGTCTTTTGTGGGCAGTTTAAAGTCATGCATGCCGGACATAAAGGGGCTAATGTTTAAGGTCGAAAATAGCTTTGACCGAAAATGGATTAGAATTGACACAATTCTTTGAAAGTTCATCTGAAAACATACTACCATACTCAAGTATGAGGGAAAATATATAAACTATGGCTTAAGAATATTTGAATCTGAGGAATGATATGAAAAAGAGCTAAAAGACATTAGAAGAAGTAGTTTCCAAGAATGAAGTTACTATTATTTAACAAAACCCGTTAGGGGGTTGAAATATGCAGGGCCACCTAAGGGCATTGGATGCGTGGTTAAATAAATAGCAACTTTTGTCAGAAAAGTCTGTTATGTAGACTGTTTATGCAAGGCCACCTATGGGCACGTGCTGCATAGTCAGGCAAAAGAACTCCCAGAAATTTACTTTCCTAGTGGTAAAAGCCAGTGAAAGTTTATGGAGATTCAAATTTTCTAAAGTATAGAGTTTATTGAATGGAAAGAGGTACATGAATATGGAGAGGATATTTCCGAACAAGAATATCGAAGAACTAGATGAATATCACTCCTACGAAGGCCTGACCCGGACGTAGGGAAGAAGAATAAACTATAGACTTGAATACTTTCAGATCATGAAAAGGATATGGGAAAAATATGTTAAGGATGACTATTTTTTTGCAGATCCCTACATACCTTCATTTAAGACAAATAAGGACAAAAGAGGCATTCTTCCAAAGAATTAAGTTACTATTATTTAACAAAACCCGTTAGGGGGTTGAAATATGTAGGGCTACCTAAGGGCATTGGCTTCATGGTTAAATAAATAGCAACTTTTGTCAGACAAGTCTGTTATGTGGACTGTTTATGCAAGGCCACCTATGGGCACGTGCTGCATAGTCAGGCAGAAGAATTCTAAGAAGTTTGAAATTTTTGTGACTAGAAGTCATGAAAAGGGTTATAAAGATCTGAAAATATTTAAGGTTAGGATTATAACACATAAATATGGGTATTGTCCAATGTATATAGAAATACATAGGTCAATGAAAACCATAATCATGTTGTGGCTGGGTCCTGAATTAAAATTTTGGACTTCACTACATATCTCATAAGAATGAGAATCAAGCCATACGTAGTTCTTGAAATGCAGTTTAACATCGTGCAGGACGAAAGTATGAGTGATCTTAGTTTAAGGTCATAGAATTCGTACCATAATAATGAATACACAGTGTGTGTTTTCATGAGGACTTTTCATCCAAGGGACTGAAAGTGAAATTTGGGGTTAGGACCAAAAGACTTGGGGCTGGATTCGAGGGATACTCGAACGTTCCTACGTATCCCATAAGGATGGGAATCAAGCCCACGTAGTTCTAGAACTACCCTTTGTACAAATTTGGTTCGTACATGTGAAGGGTGAAAGGGGATTTTAGTGCAATGATGGTTTAACCTGAGATAAAAAGTTTAGGTATTACCATGTATGCACATAGTCTTTTGAAATGAAACATGATTGAAAAAAAATCAATGTCAATAATGGTTCCTTCTCAAATGAGGAAATAAAAGAAAATTGTAGTTTATTGTCATACCGGACAAAAGTGTTGTATAGTTTAACGTCATATAACAAGGACGAATGTGAATCAATGTAAAGATATTGATTCCAGGGGCGGTTTCACAAATCAACATCATATGAGATGGTGGTGAACCGATGTGAAGAGATTATTTTTGGGCTTGAACCCTGGGAGGTTGCCTACATACCCAGCCTGGAGGGAAAGGATCAATGTCCGTGTAGTTCAATTAAAGAATGAATTAATGATCAAGTTGTTCTTGTGGACAATGATCTAATAAAAAAATGTTGTTGGGACTTACACATGGTTAGTGGCCCAAAGGGAGTGTTATGGTTGATGTTTTCTCTAAGATCACGTGAGTCATACTCGTTGTGAGAAACAAGAGGTAATAACAACCTTAACGATGCACAGTTTAATGTCATGTAGGACATAAAAAAGGGACTATGCAGTTTAAAGTCTTGCAGTTAGGACTATTGGTGCTGCACAGTTTAGTGTCATGTAGCAGGGATAATGTCATGTAGGACATATCAAGGATTTTCTGTACAGTTTAGCGTCATGTAATTAGGACGATGGGGACAAAATAGTTTAACGTCATATTGGACGAAAGGGGGACTGTGCAGTTTAATGTCATGTAGTAAGGACAAAAGAGTGTACCATTTTAACGTCATGTCGGACGAAAGTGCGAATAGTTTAAGGTCATATGCATGGACCGTGAATGGTGCAGTTTAATGTCATACTAGACTTTTGAGATTATATAATTTAACGTCTTTCCGGACGTGAGGGACTTTTATACAGTTTAGCGTCATGTAGTTAGGACGTCACAGTTTAACGTCTTACTGGACATAAAGGATTTGCAAATAGTTTATGGTCATATACATGGACCAGGGATAATGCAGTTTAAGGTCATGCTGGACGGTTTAGGGAACTTTTTCATAGTTTAATGTCGTGTGGGACGAAGTTGTAGTTTAAGGTCATACTGGACCATTGCTGTATAGTTTAACGTCATATAGCAAGGACGAACTGGTGTTGTACAGTTTAAAGTCATGTAGCTAGGACTAAGGTGAACCAATATGAGGATATCAGTTCTGGGGACTTTTTACAGTTTAACATCATGCTGGACGAGGAAAGTGCCACACAGTTTAATGTCATGTTGCTAGGACAAAATATAGTTTAATGTCATCTCGGACATTGAAGGTAACACAGTTTAACGTCATGTTGGACGAAGTTGCAGTTTAAGGTCATACTGGACCATTGCTGTATGAACCAATTGTAAGAGTCTTGGTTCTGGGAATAATATTTTGTGTTTATACAAAATACTTCTTCAGAAATCTGGCATTAGTTGGAGTCGTGATGTGTTCTCCATCCATTGAGATCAGAGAATACGCTCCATTGGAGTAGACCTTATGTATTGAATAAGGTCCTTCCCATTTTGGTTCAAGCTTGGGAGGCTTCTTTCCTGGTATCATTGGTGCTCTGAGAACCAATACCAATTCTCCCTGAATGAATGAACGAAGACGAACTTTTTTGTTAAAAGCTCGTGCTATCCGATTCTGATAGATTTCCAAGTGGTGCAAAGTGCACAATCTTTTCTCATCTAACTATTTCAATTCATTCAACCGCTTTTGGGATTGCTCATCTGTTGACAACTGATCACAAATTGCTATTCTGAGTGAGGGAAATTGAACATCAATTGGCAAGACTACTTCTGTTCCATATACCAATGAATATGGAGTAGACCGCGTTGCATTGCGAGTGGTAGTCCGATAATCCCATAAAGCATGAAAGAGTTTATCAGGCCATGACCTCTTATCTTTATCCACCATCTTTTGCAGTATGTTTGAAAGAGTCTTGTTGAAGGCCTCTATCTGGCCATTAGCTGCTGCATGATATCGAGATGAATGGTTGGACTTAATGTTGTATTCTTGATACAATTTCTTTACCTCAGAAGAACAGAAGTTGGTGCCGTTGTCCGTCAATATGGTATGAGGGACACCAAATCTAGTAATGATGTTAGACTTGATGAAGCTAACAATGCATTTAGAACTGACTTATTTGAGAGGTACTGCCTCTACCCATTTGGAAAAGAAATCAGTAGCAGTAAGAATGTACTTAAACTGCTTGGCCGTAGCTGAAGGGTAAGGTCCCACCACATCCATTCCCCATGTGGAAAATGGCCATGAGTATTTAGCTGTATGAAGCAACTCTGGAGGTTTATGAATGAAGTTGGCATATACTTGGCATGAATGACATTTCTTTGTGAAATTAACACAATCTTGTATCATTGAAGGCCAAAAGTATCCAAGCCTTCGAATTTGATCAGACAGTCTATGTCCAGACTGGTGGGCACCACAGACTCCTGCATGCACTTCTTTTATGACAACCATTATCTCTTCACCATCAATACATCTGAAGAGAACTCCATCAAAACCACGTTTGTAGAGAATTTTCTCGAGGTGGTTTGGACCATCATAAAGAGTAAAATTGACCACACGTCGCCGAATTTGTTCTTTCTCGGCTCTATCAGGTGGAAGTGTTCCATTTTGAAGGTATTCCTTGATAGGTGACATCCATCCTGTAGTATGACCATACGGTTCAGGAATGGGACTAATTTCATTAATTTCCTCTATTCTGACTTGAACATAAGGTGAAATTGCACGACGGTGGGAAATACAGATGGTTGTCTCGTCCCGATTTAGATCTGCTAAAGTTGTGGCTATATTAGCCAGTGCATCAGCTTGAGCATTTTGTGATCTTGGGACATAAGAAAATGTCGGTTCTGAAGGGAATTCCGACATTAACTCTCTGACGTAATCATACAAAGTGATTAATTCTTCTTTTCTGATGGCATAATCCCCATTGACTTGTTTGATTACCAGGTCTGAATCACCTTTCACTTTTAAGTGATTCACTTGTGCTTGAAGCACTAACTCCAAGCCTGTAATGAGAGCTTGGTATTCAGCTTCATTATTGGTACCACCTTCCCACAACAAAAAGGAATAAGGTAACACTGCCTTATCTGGAGAAATGAGCACAATTCCTAAACCAACTTTGTTGAATTTAGGATTTTCCATTTTCTTCCCTGTTGGACTTCTAGAAGCACCATCAAAATACATTTCCCATGTTTGAGGACTCTCTTGAATAGAGAAAACTTCCTCATCAGGGAGTTCGATATCTGAATACGTGTCTTCCACTGAAGGATGTTCAGCCAGGAAATCAGCCAGAGCTTGGCCCTTAATTGCCTTTTGAGACACATACTGGATGTCGAACTTCTGTAGAATAACTGCCCACCTTGCCAGACGTCCTGTAAGCATTGGACGACTAAGGATGAATTTGAGCGGATTATTGCGAGATACCAATTGGACCTCATGATGTTGCAGGTAGTGTCTCAATTTCTGAACTGCAAAGATTAATGCTAGGCATCACTTTTCAATACTCGAATACCGGGTTTCTGCTTCAAGCATAGTTCTACTGAGATAGTAGAGACTATTTTCATTCCCAGCATCATTCTTTTGAGCGAGAAAGGCACCCAATGATCGCTCTAAAGCTGTCACATAGAGGATAAGAGGCCTACCCTCAACAGGTGGCATGAGTACTGGTGGACTCAAGAGGTATTTCTTGAGAACATCAAATGCTTCTTGACATTCTTCATTCCACTGGTAAGTGACTCATTTCTTCAATAATTTGGTAAAAGGTAAACTTTTGCCTGCCAAATTGGCGATGAAATGCCGAATGTAGGCTAAGTGTCCTTGAAGTCCTCTTAATTCTTTCAAATTTTGAGGAGGTGACATACCAAGGATTGATTTGGTCTTCTCAGGATCGACTTCAATACCACGATGGCGTACAAAAAAGCCGAGGAATTTTCCTGAGGTTACCCCAAAAGCACACTTTAAGGGGTTCATCTTCAAATTATGTTGTCGAAGCTTGTGGAATATGACTTCCAAATCAGCCAAGTGATCAAAACGTTGTTTGGATTTAACCACCAAATCATCTACATAGCATTCAACAAATTTCCCTAAAAGAGGTTTGAAGATACGATGCATGGCGCGTTGATATGTTGCACCTGCATTCTTTAAACCAAAGGGAATCACCCGGTAACAAAACACACCTTGAGGAGCTCTGAAGGCTGTATATTCCTCATCTTCTGGGGCCATTCGGATCTGATTATATCCAGAATATCCATCCATGAAAGAAAGTACTTCATAGCCAGCCGTCGCATCAATTAAGAGTTCTGTAATCGGAACTGGGAAATCATCATTAGGACAATACCGATTAAGATCTCTGAAATCGATGCAAACCCTAATTTGTCCATTATTCTTCTTTACAGGGACAATATTAGCCATCCACTTGGGATATTGAACTTCTCTGACGAAGTTAGCTTTGATAAGCTTATCCACTTCAGCCTCGATTTTGGCAGCATAGGTTGGGTGTGTTCTTCTCACGGCTTGCTTGAATCCTCGATGTTCTTTTGGCAAACCCAAATGATGGGTGGCAACATCAGGATCAAGGCCAGGCATCTCTGTATAATTCCAAGAAAAAATATCTTTATATTTCTTTAAAAAATAAATATACATATCTTGCTCTTCAAGGGTCATGGCCGCACTAATTAAAGTGGGGCGTGGATCTTTCTCTGTACCCAGATTTACTTCTCTGAGTTCATCCACAGTGGTAGAGATACCCTCTTCAAATGCTGGAGGAGCATCTCTAAGATCTTCCTCTTCCTCTTCATCATGTGTTATTTCTTCCGTTTCTACATGCAAAGTAGATGAAAGAACGAAATTCTCATGATCATAAGAGATGTCAAAATTTTCACATTTTGAAGAAGAAGCTTCCATTTCCGACACTATTGACGATAAAGGGTCTTCTTTGGGAAATAAAGAGGAGATGATGGATTGAGAATCGACATCAATATTCACCTCTGGTGTTTCTATAACTTCTTCTGGCCTAATTAGCGAAGTATATACTTGTTGGATTTCAGCAGACGAAATGAAAACGTCACCACTTATGCTTTCATCACTACTTGGTAAGTTACCAATTTCTCCCATGTGGTCTGCCTCGATTGCCGTAATTGACATTATGGATCTTTCCATAAGAGTATTTTGATTTGGGCCTATTTTGTCAATTTGACTGATAGGTAACACATAATCTGTACTCACATGTGAAAATGGATTTATTGGAATTTTTTCCAAACCATACGGAGCATTAACTTTGGTAATTTTCTTCATTGTAGATTTTTCTCTTCCCTTCATGTGATAAAATTCCGCCTCAATGTATTGAGACTCACATGTCTTGAACGGGGCCTTATCACCATACAATGTTCCAACTTGTCCATCGAAACAGTATTTGAGACATTGATGGTATGATGACGGAATAGCTGCATGCTAATGTAGCCAGGGTCTTCCAAGCAAGATATTGAATGCTGAGTCTTGATTAACAATCTTGAAATCCGAATTGGAAACAAGATCTCCAAACTGAGTTCTGAGCGTAACTTCTCCCAGTGGTTCTTGTTCATTTTTATCATATCCTTGCAACATCATGGTAGAAGGAGATAAATCAGATTCCGTGAGGCCCAATCGACGAAGTGTGCGAATGGGCATGAGGTTGACTCCTGAACCATTGTCAATGAAAGCTCTTCGAACATCTATACCATTGAATTTTCCAGATAAGTACAAAGGTTTTATGTGCCCATGCACAACATCATCTTCATCTTTATCAGTAAAAGATATCACTGCATGGCATTCCGCAGGATTATTCTCTATGTGATAGATTTCAGCTGCAGCAATTTCAGTTTCAAACTCTTGAGGACTTAACAAAGCTTCGATGAGTGCTTCCCGAAGATCTCTTGACAGATTCAAAGCATCCAAAATTGATAACTTGGCTGTTACTTGGGCCAAGTGTTTCAATATATCATACTTTTGATCTAGAGGTCTGCGTTTCCCAATAGGAATATGCGGTTTAGCAGGTACTTTGGAAGCAGATGCTTTGGAAGCTGATGCATCTTGTATTGAAGTTGGCAACATCCTTGGTTTTGGAAAATTAGACTGATTAGATCCATTTACTTGCTGAGATAAAGAAGATGGAACTTTTAATCGGTCTTCCAAAATAACTGTGCCGAAACTGAGTTGGCCATTGGCAGAAGAACTTGCTTGTTCTTTTTGAGCTCGCTGAAGGGCTCTACCACGAGTTTCTGCTGCATATACAGTGCTAGCAGGGGTAGAATTAGAGTAGTGGATTCGGAAAGATCCACGTCTTCCCCTGTATCCTGAACCTCTAGAACTTCCTCGGGTTTCCTTATTTGATACAGGGAATTCAGGCTCATCAAGACTGGAATATGAATCTGTTAATTGAATCATATTAACAGAACCAAAGATTAACTCTTCATCTGATAAAGACTCTGCCTGGTTATCCTGTTTAGGCTGTGCCGTTTGGTGGGACGGTGCCCGTGGCTTTGAAGTATATGGCATGAAATCTGCCAGAGTCAAAGACAATTTAGGCTTTGATACATACTCATCTTCTTCTTATTCCTCTTTCTTCTTTGAATTGCGCTGCCCTTTTGAGGATTTGTCTTTTGATGGAGGCTTTACTGCAGCTTTTGTAGGAGACACAATTGGCTTCTTCAATTGTGTTCGCAAAATGGAATGGGTCCGATTGATTGTCTTTCTGACCATCCAATCATCATATTTTTTTCGCATTTTTTCTTTTGACTTCCTGCCACTCGCCTCCTTCCTCTGGATCTGTAGCGGTAATACACGCTACATGAGCTGAAGAACCCTTCAATTTGACTTGTCCCAAGTCGACCATCTTTTGTAGGAGGTCTTTAAAGACAAAACACTCCTGGATGGGATGCCCTAACATTTGATGAAAGGGACAATAATTGGGACGATTTTCATCTCCTTCCTTGTTTGGCCTCTTCGGCACTGGTAATTGAACCAAATTATTTTCCAGAGCTGAAATGAAGTAACCAGGAACTTACTCACTTCGGAAAGAGTATGTTTTACTCTTCATATCCTCAAATTGTTTTCGTCATTGATCTTTTTGATCATTTGGACGAAACAGCCTTTGTTGTTGGCGTTCAAGAGGTGGAGCCCTTTGAGAAGATGAAGGATTTGAAGTAGAAATAGGTACAGGTTCCTGTTTAAGTATAACTATAGCAGTTTCTGCTTTACCCATTCTTCTTCCTGGAGCTGATGGAATTACACGAGATTTAACCTTAGCCTGTATAAGGGAATCTTCAATCTGTTGAGCGATTGAAGTAAGGTCTCGAAACCCTCCTATGTATTTCACAGGGATCAATGGTGTGCGTAATTCGTCACGCAAATTTTCCACACAGATTGGCAACAATTCCTCCTGAGGGAGTGATAAACTCAAGGAATACGTTAATCCCTTCCAACGAGAAATGAAATCAGAGAATCTTTCATTCTCCCTTTGCTTGCAGTTTGTAAGATCGAAAACTGTCATTTTTGGCAAAGTTGAGCTAAACTGAAGAAGGAATTTTTGACGAAGATCCTCTCATCTGATGACTGACCGGGATTTCAAGCTTGTATACCAGACAAAAGTTGTTCCTTGTAAGGTTCGCACGAAGCATCTGAGTTTCACTGCTTCTTGCTGCTCTGGAGTTCCCATCATAGGATCACAACAAGACACGTAATGCGTCAAATGTTGTTCAGGGTCGCCTGATCCATTGAATGTAGGGAAAATAGGGTTTCCAAAACTGGATGGAGGAGAAATTGAATCTACCCATTTAGGGTAAACTTTCTTTTCAGGTTGAACTTGTGCTCGTTTCCCTTCCGTAGTTTCTAACCGAGCTGTTAGTGACTCAATAGTAGTTATTAACTTTTGAGAAACGTCAGGTTGAACTTGGTTTTGGGTAGGTGCAATGAATGGAGCTTGGACAGACGTGGTGGTTGGTGCTGCAACTGATGGTAGTGCTGCCAACCGTTGTTGCGTTTGACCCGTAGGATTAGACCTCTGTGGGTGTACTGATAAAGGAGGATATTCTTGATCCATCTCAGTAGTTACAACAAATTCCTTCGGCTGTCGGACTTCAGCATTCTTAAGAAGAATACTATTCTGAAGTAGTTCTGCATTCAACCTTCTTAATTCTTTCATTTCTTCCTCCTGTTGTGCAAACCTTTGCTCTAATGAGAGCGATTGACCTCCTTCAGAGGAAGGGTGAGGAGTAACCTGATTCTTTCCTTTCCCCTTATTGGATCCTTTTCGGAGAGGGGGAAGTGGGTTACTTGAAGGAATACCCATATTTTGGGTAAGCCTTTGATTACGTGTGCGCACACCTTCTTCATTTAGGTCTGTGTGCGCGACTTCTTGAGCAGGAACCTCTTCGTCTGATCCCTCTGATTGAGCCTCATCTGGTGAATCAGCAGCAACGGCATTGATGACATTAATGGATTCATATTGCATGGAATCCTTTCTATCAGCATTTCTGTGATATTGTCTCCTTCTATGTCCATGATGAGACATGGCATTCCGTTGACTTGATCCCTCAGGAATGTCTTGGAGAACCGTCACTTGGAGAGAATCTCCTGACAGCTTGGCTCTTCGTTCCTCTTGAGGCTTATTCCCTAATCGAGAGAATACTGACTTTCCTTGAGGGAAGGATTGAAGATTTGAAAAAGTCCCCAGTCCGGTGGACTGGGGATGTTCCCGCTGCTTCCGCTCAACTCCTCGAATCACATTCATTGACTCTGAGGGTTGGGTTAGAGAAGTCCCTAGTCTGGTCAGCTGGGGTGTCTCTTGACATGCTATGTCTGAGATCTTTTTAAAATCGCTCTTGATTTTGCGAATCTTAGTTCGGAAATTAGCTGGATGCATTAACCTGTATCCGCTTTTATCACCTGGTTCAACAGACCGTTGGATGATTTCCGAAACTTCTGTCATTTGATGACGTGTTTGCTCCAGACGAGAGGCTTGTGCAATATTCTCTCCTGCTTGATGTAGGAGAAATTCAACAACCTGTTCTCTATATACTTGATTTTGAGAGTAACTAGTTGAAGCTTGTTCTTGAGCAAGCTTTTGATTATGAACAAAGCCCATTGACTGTGGCCGGCCATGGGCAATAACATTGCATGAGACCATTTTCGGCGGGCTTTGCTGACCGGAAAGCGCTGTGAAATGTAGTGCTCCGTGAACACCCCATCCTCTGATATGAACATCAGATCGAGCATTGACAATTAACTGACGCAATCTTCTTAGTGCGCCAAGGCATGAACGTTGAAGGGTTCTCTGTTGCTTTTCAGCCTTCGGATACCGAGAGACTGATAGAGATGCCAAAACAATCTGGTGTTGTAACCCTTCTATTATCTTAAGATGATTTTCATATTCATCGTAAGATAATACCTTCTTCTTTAATTGACAAAGAGTTTTCCATATGTTGAGACGAATATCATGGATTCCATCATCCATCAACATCTTTGGAATGTCGTACTGGGAATCAGCCAAAGGCCAAAACATGACTGGTACTTCACCTTTTGCCAGTTTTTTCCTCATGTTCAGCATTCCCTCTTTATCATTAAATGAAGATTATTCTACCTGTTTGGACCAGAGTTGGTGTTTCCTTGTTGCTTCATCGGATTCAACAAGATTGGTAGAGAAATCACTATTCATGCTGGAAGATGAATGACCCAGGGATGGTTCGGAGAATAACCTGAACCCCAGGCTATCTTCTGATGGAGAAAGAGTTTCACCTGCCGATAGTAAAGCATCAGACATGACTGGTTTTACGTTTGCAAGTTCCTCGAGATAGGAGGGCCTTCTCGTCACTACATTGCCTTCTGAAGAATTTTCGAGACAACGTGAATCACTACTGCGGAGAGGACTTTCGCAGCGAAGTTCATCACCATGAGGAGGACCATCATGATGGGTTACAGCAAAAGATGAAATCTCTTTCTCCTTGGCCTTCTGACCACACAGAGGGTTCATGTGGCTCTCATCTGAAGAAGAAACTTCAAGATTGACCGAATTTTCATGAAGCAAGTCTTCATGAGGATGTGTCTGTTGAAGACCTTCAGAATTAATGTTCCCGTTATTGGGAACTGAGGGAGTAGAATCTTGAATTCCGACAGATAAATGTCTGAGGGCTTCAAGAACTCCAGCATCGAGCAAGGCCTTGTTGCAGATTGGCCTTTGATCTCCTGACTGTGCTGGGCGGATCTTTTTCTTAGATGCCTTCTTACTCGCTTTAGAAACCACTCGATGACGAAAGTGATTGCTCTGAGCAGGTGTATGTGCCTGATCAGGAAAGATGGTCAGGTTAGGCTGACGATCTCTACTCAAATCAGGTGTATGTGCCTGACTTGGTTGTCCGTATGATATGGGGGAGTATGCCCCATAACCCTCTGGACTGGAACAGATGTGTTTGTCTGTTCCGGAGTGAATCGTTGATGTGTCACTCCATTTCTAGGGATAGATTTATGTGTCTGTCCCTGAGATGATGCTGAAGCTGTTATGATATCCTGGAAAGCATCCAGAATATGAGCAGGAATTTTCTTCTGCTCTTTCACCATTGACAAAATATGTTTGGTGACTTCAGCCGCCGGAACGGGGATATACGTCCATTCCGGGCTTGGAGTAGGTGTATGTGCCTGCTCCTGTCCTCCTTTTCCTATCAGTGAATCCTGACAGTACTCAAGTGTGGAGGCAGAGAGTTGAGTCTGCCTCCTGTTTGTCGTCGGGACTTTCCGACTGACTTCTCCGGACGCTACCAAGCGAGACTTTTGGTAGGCCTGATTAGTATTAGCAGGTGTATGTGCCTGCTGATTACACTTCGCCAAACGCGGTTGACGAGATCCACCATATGTAGTCAGACGAGCCTGCTGACTAATTGGTGATGTATAAGCAGGTGTATGTTCCTGCCTATGGTACTCCACCGGAATTGCCTGGCGGGATCGGCTTGATGCTTCCAGACGAGTCTGCTGGACAATGGAATTAAAACGGACAGGTGTGTATGCCTGCTCGTTGTTTTCCACCAAGTTAGGTTGGTGGACTTCTCCGGAGATAGCAGGGATGACAACCCTCTTATTATTAACCGGATTCCGTCTCTGGCGGTTCATCTTGCCTACTCGGGTTCGAGGAACCTGAGCTGAATGCCTGGAGTCGGTACCCTCATCATGTTGAGGGCGCACTACCGCACGAGTCTGGCGGCGATTGTTGATGGGAGCCCTTGAGAAGGACTCCTGTCTTTTTGAATTAAGGTCCTGCAGGACCTGCTCATTCACTTCCTCAGAATAAGGGAGTGAATGGAAATTGCGTTCCGGGGATAACGAACCGAAACGGTTGGAGACGGTAGTCAGCACCGCCTGCTTCATGATTGCTGGCCGCCATTGTCCGGACGACCAGGTAGAGTTGTTAACTTGGAGGGCTTGATGAGCGGCCTCCAGAGTTGGGATAGTACCGTTGCGACGATACTCCTTAACCAGTGCATTAGAAACACAGCGTTGAAGACGCTGAGTTGGTGATGTCATCCTCAGAGCGGATGACGTTCCAGCAGGAGTAGCAGCATTGGTTTTCACAGCAGCAGACCTCACAGTAGAGGTGTTTACAGCAGCAGTATTCACAGGGGTGAATTTAAGGAAAGCCATTTTTGCAGAAGATCTTGAGAAAAGAGTGCCTGTTCCATGTAACAGACATAATCAAGATGAATCCAGCCACTGCATCTTTTGGATGAGCATATGTCAATGATTTCCTTGTTGTCCCAAGGGGCCTAACAAATAAGAAGAATATCACTTTCACTTGGTTAAGGATTCACGTCGGGTTCACCATTTTTGTTTCGCGCGGAATCCGGGGATGACCTCCTGGACGGGAGATTCAAACGTTCCGATCGGTTTCTAACGGGTTTGTTCGTAGAACCGGAAACATCCAATGATTCCACATCCGTTTGGACCTACTTTCCAAAGGCAGGCGCTCATTAGCTTGTGGACTAATGAGGCTTAGGAATTTGCATTGGTCGAGAGGATGGGAGGTCGGACTCATCACACCTTTCTGAGGGGAATTATTGTCTACTCCGGGACTCTCTTTATAGATTTAAGTTATGTTCGTGAATCCTTATTACATTACCAAGTATAAAATGTGCTTTCCTTTAGTTTTAACAATCAATGATTAAATCTGCAAGAAATTTAGAGAATCTTTTATATGTATTCGAGGTTCTTCATAAATAGAGAATCATCTATATATGTTTAGAGATTCTTGGTCAATGGTATCCTTCAAAACATTTATATAAAATTATCTTGGTCATTATGATGACCAGGCTGGTTTTAAAGCCACTCAGTGGGGCACTTGAAGTTTATCGTCATTCAGAAGGACAGAGATTATTTCAAAGTTGGGATCGAACCCATAAATGGGCTACCTACGTATCCTTTGTTTTTGGAAAAGGAATCAGAACCCACGTAGTTCGAGAAATGGAGTATGATGTTTATGATTTATGGCTTAAAGATGAATGTCATAATTACTTTTACACTCTAAGCTCACGTGAGTCATGCTCGGTGTGAGAAACAAGAGGTATTAGTAAAATTTAGACAATTGTGTCATGAAAGATGCAATCATAAGAATTTATTTGGGGCTTATGTATGGATGATTGCCCAGATAGATGAAGGTTTAGGATCTACTTTTAGGGAGAAAATCCATGAATAGGGTCCATAAAGTTATATGTGCTTCATGGAGATTTGAATACTCTAATCTTGGGGCTTACTCCTAAGGAGGATACCCAAGTTAGGAGGGGACTTATGATTGGGTTTTACTCCTGAAAAGGAAACCCAAATCAAAGGTAAATTATGACTGGTTAAGAGAAATTTAAGGGGACTTGGGGCTTATTCCTGAAAAGGAGACCCAAGGTTATGACTGAGTCTTATTCCTGAAAAGGAGACCCAGGTTAAGGGACTTGGGGTTTACTCCTGAAAAGGAAGCCCAAGGTTATGACTGAGTCTTATTCCTGAAAAGGAGACCCAGGTTAAGGGACTTGGGGCTTACTCCTGAAAAGGAAGCCCAAGGTTATGACTGGGTCTTATTCCTGAAAAGGAGACCCAGGTTAGGGGACTTGGGGCTTACTCTTGAAAAGGAAGCCCAAGGTTATGACTGAGTCTTATTCCTGAAAAGGAGACCCAGGTTAGGGATTAAGGTTTGGGGCTTACTCCTGAGGAGGATGCCCATATTTTAGGTTGGGGCTTATTCTTAAGAAAGATGCCCAAGATTAAAGGACTTGATTGGGGCTTACTCCTGAGAAGGATGCCCAAGATTGGGAACTTTAAGAATTTGGGGCTTACTCTTGAGGAAGATGCCCAGATTAAAGGTTTTATAACTGGGGATTATTCCGGAAAAGGAGACCCAGGTTAAGATTCTCTCATTTTAAAGGATGAGGTTGAATGAATGAACTCTCCGTATTTTAGTGACATAAAGATATTTAAATCACTATACTTTGAGAGAGATTCCACAGAATTCCTTTCAGATAAGAAAGTCAAATCAAGAAATCATGATATAAATGGCTTTGAAGAGTGTCTTGAAGACTGAATTTTGAAAAGGAAAGGTGAAATGGCTTAAGAGGGGTAAAATGGGCAAGATGGGAACCCAAAAAGATATGGGCGCGCAAGTCCTGAAAGGCGCGCAAGTCCTCCGGCGGCGCGCAAGTATTGACCGCGCAAGTATACTTGCGCGACACATGGTGTACTTGCGCGATTTTCAATCATAATTGAAATACTTGAGAGACTCTTGATAAAACCCTTTAGAATCCCCTTGAGGTTTTTCCAGAAAAGGGACACGCAAGTTATATTGAAGGAATTAAGTCGGCGCACAAGTGTTTGATAAGTTTCAACACTTAGGCCTTCCTTCTTCTCTTTAGATCTTCCGTTCTAGGTAAGAAATTACCTTAGAAGTGTTCCGGAAGCTTTGAGAAGAGACTTGGGCGTCATGAGCTTCAATCCGAGTTTCTGGAAAAAGATCCTCTCGAATGGGGGGCCCACAGGGTCTATTTATAGGCAAATGAAGACCCAGGGTGGTTACCAGGCGGTTACCATTTAGGTCGCGCAAGTCACCTGTGCGACCAAGGTAGCCGCGCAAGTACACTTGCGCGGCAGTGGTATAACTTGCGCGGTGGATTTGCTGTTGATCCTCTGTTCATGCCTTTGTCAATTTTTCATGTTTTTTTCAAAGGATGAACCAATTTCAGCTGAGATATTCCCTTTTCCGATCTTTAGATTCTGTGACGAAAGGAGCGTCAACAGTCATTGAGTAGAGATTAGTGAAGTACTTCAAGAAAAGAATAAGGAGAGGGTCAGCGGTCAATTATGGATCCTATTACCCCTTTTTAGTGTTTTAGTAATAGTGATATATTTTTCTTGGGTTATAGTCTCTTTCTTAAGAATGTTTTTAGTTATATAGTGGCTTAGTCCTTTGGGGGTGTCATGTAATGTGAGATTGGTTAATGATTGATGACTGATGGTTAATAAATAACCCACAGTTGGTTTGATTTTTGTGATCAAAGAATTCCTAGTTATAGGGCATGGTGAATGTTTGGATTGAACTAGATTGACTTTGGGTAGTGATCTTCTAGGTAATGAAAGTTTAACAAACTCTTAGATACCTTATGGGTTTGGTGTATGGAAAGTGTTTCAAGTGATATAATGGATTGTTAAATTTTGGGATGGTATTTTGGGTACTAGTGATGTGTGCAAGAAAAATTGTGGGTGTTGTTATTATCTATAGGATTTTGGTGATTCCCTAAAGGCATATTGTTCATGGGTATGAGCGTGTGTGGAAAATCGTTTGTATTATTGATTAATTCCATCCTTTGGCCCATGGGATCCCCATGAGATGTTGTGTATCTATAATTATACATGTGATCATTGAGAATAATACAATGGTCCAGGGATGTTATGGATGGTCTACGTTGTGGGGTGTTATTTAGATGCACAAATGGAATGAGTTAGTGGCTTGTTGGGGACTAGGATTGGGACTATGTCATCATGATTATTTTTGAATGTGTGTATTCTATTTCTGACCTAATTGATGATGAAAATATGTTATTTGTGACCTCACCATTAGTGATATGGTAGTGGTCGATATGTGATATGGGAACACTACCTATCTGATAGGGTTATGGTTCATATCTGATGTGGAACCTCACCCTAAGAAATAGGTTGTTGCCAAAATGTGATGTGGGACCTCCCCAGAGTGATAAGATGGTGGGAATCATGGGAAGTGGGACCTCACCCTGATTGATTGGGTGGTGGTCAATATTTGTCATGGGACCATAACATGATTGATATGGAGTTGTTCAAAACAAGATATGGGACCCAACCTGCTTGATAGGGTGGTGGTGGAGATGTGATTTGTGATCTCACTCAAAATGAGAGTGTGGTGGTTTAAATGTGATTTGTGATATCACCCTAGGTGTGAGGGTAGTGGTATATAAAAATACATGATATCAGAACTTAGTAGGGGTCCCTACTTTGAGTGACAGAGTAGTGGTTTGGAATTTTTTGATATTCATATCCCTAATTATTGGTTTTGTGATATTAATATTATAGGCAGTACGGTCCAAGGATGTGGCCTATTTTGATTAGGAGGCTTTAGTTGACAATATAGCCTTGACATGTTTATGTTAGAATGTAAATTTCTCATTTGGATAGAGATTTCTAATCTAGAGTGAGTAGGGACTGGTTTCGGTTGATTTTAATGATTATTCTGTCAGTTCTGAGGCTATATCCTTGGTATAGGAAGGGGATCAAGTACATATAGAGGATCTTGATGAAATGGGGATTGATGCACCATGATACATGCCATTATGGTGTGATGTATAAGGTTATGTTGAAATAAGAATACATGAGGTTTAATTCCCCAATAAAAATGGGTTTTTCATTACTTTATAGTAGATAGAAATGTCATAATGTGAGTTGGGATGAGGGAATTCCATATTGAAAACCATAGTCACATCACAATCTACCCATTGGTAACTAGTTATGAGTTTGGGTAGTGGGTTTTGTTATTTCAAAATTTATATCATTGATGATGAGTGGTTTTGTATTAGTTTTAAGTGTATTGGAGGACATTACCCTGTTTAAGGAAATAATGGATGTGTTCTTTAGATATGGGAAATGATCACCTAATGGGATGGATAATTTATTTTTGTTAGGAATTATTATTTTTTGTGTTAGGAGAAAAATAACATTTAGTGCTTCATGAGATATGTATTGACATTATGGGAATGGTAAGGTCAGTTTTGTGTTGTGGTTTTAGGTTTAAAACTAGGAAGAAGGCCTATCCAATTTCCTTAGATTTATGAGTCCCATCTGGGACATATTGGTCTTGATGATTGGGATAACATGAAATGCTTAAGTAATAATGTTTTTTATGTTGAGGAGGTTTGATTTCAAGGGTTATAAGAAACATAAGGATATGAATTATTCATTATATGTGATTAGTTGGTGAGTGTATTAGCATGGAAGAGTAATTTTTGGTTGATAATCAATTTTTGGATGTCTGGTGTGGTATGATAACATCTCTGATGAGTAGTTCCTCATGAATCTACCATGTGATTTTTCCTCTTTTAAGTCTACATAGTCTTTGGTAATGGGCTCACAAAGGATGTTTGATGTATATTTTGTGATTTAGATAGTGGGTTATGTAGAAGTCCCATGTGCTATATTAAGAGGAGGGTGGTATTTCCATGTTGTGAAGTTCCTTGGATTATTGTTTATGGGAATTTCTTGACCCTATAAGGATCATACTTTGGAGAGATTTCTAGGATACTTACAGATAATTAAATTACAATATCTTGTGTGGTTAAGAAATTGAAGATAATGTGTAGAAGATATGTAAATGATCTCAGAACAGTTTCATTTGGGTTTCATGACATGTTCATAGGAAAAATAGAATTTTAATATTTAATAGTGATGACCACAGGTTGGATAGATAAAATGAGGTCTTTTTAGATAAACTCAACCTCAGAAGATCCAGAAGTTGGATATGGGTGTTGAGGCTAATGGGTTTTGATGAGCAATGTTCATGTGGGGAATTCCCCTTGAATTGTCAGTTTTAAGAGGGGAGGTACTTGCGGGATGTCAATATATACAATCACATGGATGGTAAAATGGAAGGGGTTACACCATATATGTATTTTTATGAAATAAGGTTTACCATATATGGTATTTTGAGTTTCGCAGCCTTATGAGGATGGTTTTTGGATGAGTCTTATTTGGTTTTGGTGGTATACTGGACTGAATATTTTTCTATTTTGGAATATTGTTTTATATAATTCAGTAATTAATAATTTTTATAGATTGGTGTTCACATTGTGTGTGGATTGAGTGTGAGTATGTTGGTACATGAAAAGGTTATGATGTGCCCTTATAGAACAAAGTGTTGATAGGAAGAAAATAGTGACCTGATCTTGAGATCAAATTCCTAAATTAGATATTTTTAGATTGTGTGAACATGAATTGAGGTTTGAAATTATTTAATGGGATTATAACAAATGAGTCGAGTTTCTCTTGGGATTATTCATTTTATTTGGCGAGGGTATCGATATCACAATGGTCCAATGTGTATTTGAGAGAAATCAGGGAAGGGGATAGTTGAATTGTGAATTTACATTAATTAAATCAATGATAGATAGGTTTCATTTTAGTTTATTTTTTTGTTATAGATGATATATATCGATTATCTGAGTTGGAGATTTGGAGAAATCTAGTGTGGATGGATCGAGTTTGTAAATAGTTTGATAAAATCCACTTTATATTAAAAATCTGCTCTAGAGTTTTGTTTTGATGTATATAACTTGTGTTAGGTATCATCCAAGATGCTTATTAGAGATGATAATCCATATGGTTGAGAGTTTCTAATGACCGATGTCATTACAAGTGGGTTAATTTAGTGGATGTTTGATTTTTTTCTCAAAAAAAAATAATTTTATTAATTTATATATTTTTTGGAATACAATAGTTGAGACATCCATGGGAGATGTTTATTATATTTGATTAGTTGTTTGGTTGGTTTCATGGATCATTGGGTGAGCATTATATCAGTTATACTTGGAGATGGGATGATTTTTTTGTCTCTAGGTGGTTGCTAATGCTGTAACCAGTGGGTGTTACGGAAAGGGGAAGAGTTGCATGAGATTTAATTTTAGAGTAATAGGGGAGACCATACTATGACCTGTGAGGGTTGTAATATTAGTTAGATGTGAATGGTTAAATTTTATTAAATCACCCTAGATCAGACCACAAATTATGGAGTGTACCGTTAAGGGATATTATGAGGGTCGTGTTTCACTATAACAAATGTGGTTTTATTGTGATGGTTTTATAGATGGAATGAATTTACCGAAAATCACATGATCACACCATAATGCATGTATGATAGTTTTTGGTATGACATAGAGAGAAAATTGGGGTAATAACCCTATAATTCATGCTTTAATGTGTCCCCTGACGGGGTGTTGTATCATGAACCTATGAGTCCATCCATAATAAACCCATTTTTTTTAATTTTGGTTGAATTAAAAAAGTGGGATTTTTTCCCTAGTCATAGAAGATGAATCCTCACCCCCAGATCACTCTCATCCTATCTTCTCCCCTATTTTAACATTTTGGGTCTCTATATTTCCATCACTCAAGGGATTTATGTTGCATAAAAAAGAAGGTAGTTTCCCTTTTGAAGGGTTGTGATAATCCCTTAGTTCTCTATTACAATCTTGTGCATTCACCAATATTTTTTTTGTAACCTTCATTTTGGGGAATGTTTTTCTAGTTTCTAAATTTTAAGAAATTGAGGACCAACTGAATCCTAAAATTATAAGAGTGAGCTATAATGACCTCAATTTTGGTGGTTTCTTTCATATTTCACCATTTTCTATGTGTTTTTATGTGATGATCATGTGTGTTCCAAGTGTTCTAGATTTGAGATTGATAGAATGTGGCGAGGATTATATTAGAGAGGTTGTAGGCTATGGTAGATCCACATTAGTATGAATTAAATGATTTTCACATGGTTTAGTTATTTTAGAGTGTCATAGTAGCTATTCGACCAAGGTTCACATTTACTAGTCAGGTCTAATTGACATTATAGTGATTTAAAATCATATAGTTAGGATTGAATGACCTTTGATATGGTCATATGATAATGTATATAGTCTCTCATGTGGTGGAGGACTTGGGTAGAGATTCCATTAAGTGAAGTGCTTTGGGTGTGGTCTGAGAAGAGGGTCAATTGTATCTTATAAACCCTAAAACCCCTTTTTATGGGTTTAGTGAAAGTGAAATTTTTTTCTTGGGACATGATCTTTTTTGTGAATGTGATTTAGGTTTTTTATGGGATTGAGATGGGGGGGTATCTTTTGTGGGGTGTTGGGTAAATGATTCATAAGTAAAAGTTAGGTAATGACCCTAGGGTGGCTTTATTCTTGTGATAATAAAAATTCATTATGATAGGTCATAGTTATAGTTTCTATTAGCTTAGTTGTCCATGGGAGGGAGGGGGAACCCCAATGGTATTGAAAGTGTGACAACTCCTTAGAGCTCATATGGTCTTAGTTCATGAGATGTGTTGGGAATGGTCTAAGGTATTTGTTATTATTGAAATTGAATTCGAAGCACTACTGATGTATAAAAGAATGATGGTACATTTTCTAGATATCCTAAGTGTTTGTTTGATTACCTAATGAAACATTGATCATGGGAATGGATGAGTGTGAATTATGAACTTTCTTATAGATTAATTGTGTCTATAGGCCCTTGGGGTCCTCATGAGATTCTGTGTAACTTATTTTATATATGTAACGACTGAGTATAGTGTGATGAGTTAAGGAATTTTAATATGGGATGGGATATGGGTATTCTCTAATGACACACTAGGTAAGAGTTAATGTATATTTTGGGACTAGTTATAGGAATATATTGACTTTCTTGTTTCTATTTTCATGTGCCCTTATTATGGCCTAATTTATGATGAAGAAATAAGATGTGTGACCTCACTATGTGTGATAGAGTGGTGATTGTGATTTGATGTAGGACCTCTTCCTAAGTAACATGATGGTGGTTGAGATGTGACATTAGACCACACCTTGAGTGATAGGGTGGAACTTGAGATGTGAATTGGGACCTCACCTTAAGTGACATGGTGGTGGCCAATGTAACGACCCGAAATTTTGAATAAATCTTTTTTCCTAATTTTATGTGTTATTTTATTTTATTTTTATACTCAAAAAATGTTTCATTTGATAACATGTGTATAATTAAAATGATACCGTTGATTTTTGACTGTTATATGACCATTGGTCAATATGACCACTGGAAACTAAACGTTTTGATTATTGTCTCTAAATACAAGTAATCTTGGTTAATTAATATAGAAAGAAGATTCGATGGCCTCACCCAGTAGTCTTGGACCGATCGAAGCCCATCTAACAGAACTTGGGAAGGAGGTAGCACCACTGGGCTTTACACTGGACCAAACCCAAGCTGAACTTCATCATGTGAAGCTAGAACGGGATCGCCTTGGAGAGAAGTTCAAACTGATAGAAATTACTACTCGTGCGATGTTGGCCGAGCCTCCCTCAGATTCTCTCACCTTAGCACACCTTACACTTAGGTCCTATGCTGGTGTGATAAGGGGCTATGTAAGGAGACCGTAATTGCCTTGTGTAATCCTTTGTTTAAAAAAAAATTGGGATTTCTTCTTATGATGAAGTTTATGAATTTCCAAATGACCGGATAAATATAGTATGCATATTTTTGATGAATTTTAGAAAAAGTATATTTTAAAAATGTTTTTGTAAACCTTAAATAATTAAAAATGTGTAATGATTTGCAAAAAATGGTCTTCTACAATTATGTTCAGTACGAAATTTAGAGTCTAATAAGAACAACTTGATTTTTGATGAATAGTAAAATATGAATAGTGATTTTATGATTAGGATTAGTAATGAGTCCAAATGGATTAGTAATCTCACTTAAATAAAGTATTAGTATAATCTAGGAACCTTGATTTAAGTAATGTGGTTCAATAAAATGGTTAAATAATGGTTTCATAAATTATTAATCAAGTATTAGTTTTTTCTGTTGAATAGTTTTTTTTAATTAAAAATTTAATTAAAAATAATTAGAAAATTATTTTTATAAAATGGACTTTATTTTTGAACTCAGAGCATCGATATTATGTTATGGTAATTTTTTGGATTTTTCTAAAAAATGAATTTTCGGTGAATAGTGTATTTATTTAAAAATAAAATTAAAAATATTTAGAAAATTATTTTTCTAAAATGGAGTTATTTTTTGAAATCAGAGCATTGATATTTGGTTAATGTGAAATTTTGGGATTTTTTTGAGAAAGTTGAATTTTCAGTGAATAGTAAAAATACAGTTTTAGGGTTTCGGTATGTTTAATGACATCATAACTGTGTGATGATGATTTCATGAGATATTTTAAGGGTTGGCCGGCCAAGGGAGATGAATTATTGTTTTGGGGGCCCCATGTGGCCTAACTCCATGGTAAATTCCAAGGGAGAGCACATGGTTTTGGGAAAAACACTTGTGAGGTGTCCCTTGGCCATTAATGCCTTGTCCCCTCACTTTCCCTATAAATAACCACCCTTTCCTCCTTTAGTTTTCACTCCCAACTATCCCCCAACGAAGTTCTAGTCTCCTTACCTCCCAAGGAGTCCTCCCAAGGTGCCCCGAAGCCCACAAGGTCCAAACCTTTGAGTTTTAAGAGTTACATTTTGAGGTAAGGGATTCGATCTCTCTCTTTCTTTTCAAGAAATCTCTTTTATGTAATTTATTTTATGCTCCATGTCCTTATGTTAAAAGGTGTTATTTTATACTCCTCTTACTGCCCTTTTCATGTTCACATAACTAGAGATCCCCTCTTACTCTCATTATTTCGTTCTATGATGTTTTAAGTGGCGCCGTTAGGCTGCCGCAATTTTTGTAACGGATTCTCTCTCTCTTCTCATTTTTTCAAGATCTATTATCATGTAAAGTATTTCAAGTTCCTTTTTATTATGTTGGGGTATGATCTCTAAATTTATCATACTTATCTTTTATGATCATATGATGAGAGACCCCATTTGATCTCTTCAATTCAGTTTTTTGATGTTTTAAGTGGCGCCGTTAGGCTGCCAAATTTTTAAGGGATGCTTTCACCCTTCTCCTTTTCAATGTTCTAATTCCATGTCATGTCTTGAAAGTTCATTTTTATTATGTTGGGTTATGATCACTATATCTATCATACTGATATTTTATGTTCATATGATGAGGGACCCTATTTGACATCATCAATTCATTTTTGGTTGAAGTTTATGTAACGCTGTTAGGCTGCCGAATTTTCATAAGAGAAATCTTTTTTTGTCTTCCTTTAATGTTCTTCATTTCATATGGTATATTTTCAAATTTCATTACCATGTTCGAAAATCCCTTATATTATGTCCCTCTACTGTTTTATGGGTCATTTATCACTGTTTGACCCATGTCCCCTCTCTTTTCAATGTTTTCTAAAACCTTGTAACGTAGCTGTTGTGCTGCAGAATTTTCATCTCAAAATGCCTCACTCTTTTTCTCAAAATTAATTCATGTTATTAAGTGAATACTCAAAGCTCTTATTTATACAGTGTTATTCACATATATACAAAAATGATCTATTTTAAATTCTGGTATTTACATACATGATACCCGCTTTCCCTTTCCGTGGGTTTACGGTAACGTAAAGATCATGTCTTTAAAGTAGTTTTTAAAACGTTATGATTATGAAATGAAACCCATTTATTTTATGCTATATGGGTTATTTATGAAATGTTTGATGTTGATATATGTGGCTCACATGATAATAAAGGCAAATTTAAGGGTGCGCCCTGATAGCGCTCCAATGCATTGGGTAAAGACTTAATCTCTAGAGATGACCATTTTTAACGACGCCTTGGTGAATATCCTTGGAAAATTTTAACGACACCTTGGGGATGGACCTTGGTGAAACGAAACGATTGTCAATATTAAATTTTGTAGCTACATCTTCAAGTTATGAAAAATGTTATTTTTATTATGATGTATCTCATGATTTCTTTCTCTTGCCTTAAAGTTATTTTCATGTCCTTATTGAAGTATCTCAAGTTCACATGTAAAATGTTTCTCTTATTTCCCTTACTGGGCCTTCTGCTCACCCTTTCTTTTGATGTATGTCCCCAGGTTATAAGATGTAGTAATGAACCTAGGATGAACTTAAGGAGAATCCTTTCAAGTGTTTAAGAAGAGTGTTTTTTTTGTTCTTTTCATGTATTATATTCCTCGTTTCCAAGACACTAAACCTTAAAGATCCTCAGTTCTGTGTAATGAAATGAATGTTATGTTATAAAAAGAAGGGATGTTATAGCCAAAGTGGGATATGGGACCTCACCATAGTTATAGGATGATGGTTGAGATATAAATTGGGACCTTACCCTGAGTGATAGGTTAGTAGTTGATATGGGATGTTATTCCTCACATTGAGTGATAGGGTGATGGTTAAGATATGATTTTTGAACTCACCATGAGTGAGAGGTTAGTGGTATGTGATAGGATACACGATTAATACTTGAAACATGTTCCCAAACTAAGTGAGAGTGTAGTGGTAAAGAATTTGTTGATATTCCTAGCCAAGAGTGGTGGGGCCAAAGATTTGTTTCATTTCGATATGAATTATTCCACTGATATTGGCCATGACAGGTCAAGACATGCATCATGGTGGTATTGTAAGAACACAACAATCTGACATGTATTCCTGCGTGTCATTATTTACATTTCTTAAATATACACATTATATATTGTGGTATATTAAAGTAAACACATTGGTGGTTCCCTAGTGATATTTAATTATGACACACTACATGGGAACCTAGATGTGAATAAATATATTCATGTTGCAATTTTTGGTAATATGTCATATAAGAGACCTAAAAAGAGTATCTAGATGGTCTTTTGGGAGACCGGTCTGATGAGGGACCTAGTGTTCTATTATGAAGTCTCCTATACTTTTCTTCTTTAGTTTCATTTTTTATTATATTAACATACAATGAGATATGTGTATATGTTTTTTTTCTAACTAGGGGTATCATTCTATTATAGAATGTTATGCTGTATATTGTTGATGGATGAATATTTTCTATAATTCATTATTCTTACTTTGATATTTTTTTTCTGATTTATTTGTTTATATTTTATTGTATATGATGATACTAAGAGTATAGTCCACCCATGTTGGAAATAAACTATCACTTCTCGTTGATAGCCTGTGGCATATTGGGAGGCATGACAGTGGTGTTGTAGTGCTCCATAAAGGGTATCATTTTAGAGATTTTATTTTGGGAGTTATACCCTAAGTAATAGATAAATTGTACTGAGTTGATCCAAGTGAACAAATCTTGAGACTCGAATGAGATCACAATATAGACTCAAGCATGTTTTCTGGTCATCAGATGCCTGAAACTATTATTGATGGATAAAATAAACTTCTAGGTAACTATAAAAACCTTTTTTCATCATATATTCATTTTTTATATATTTAATTGAATTAATCCTAAATGATGATTAAATTGGATGAAAATATTGAATTTTTGAGTGAAAAAATGAAAACAAATGGGTTAATTTGAGGTGAACCATGATGGATTTATAAAGAATGTAACAAAGGTTACATATTGGTTTTCTACTAGATTTACTAAAAAAGAAATCTTTTGTAGTGTTTTTTATTACTAGATATAGTTTTAACTACCACTATATTATTTTTCTATATTTTATGTAAATGAATATTAATTTATATGCTCTCATTCATTTTAAAACACTTAATATTATTCCATGATTCTTTTTTACGATTGTCTTGAATCCTCTATTTAGTGATTATTTCCCTTTAGGGTCATATTTTTTTAAATTGTTTCTAAATAGTGAGTCAAATTGAAAAAATATTTATATCATATATTATATTGATTTTTTGTTTAAATGTAGTTATTAAAGCTCCACCAATTAGATTAACACAACTTTTAAAAACCACTACTAAATATGGTCATATGTTTTGTTATATATCATACTTATTGGTGGTTAAGTCACACGGTAAAAAATTAGCGGTGGTTAAAACCATCTCAAAATAAATAGTTTCGGTTAAAACAATAAATATTTATTGAAATTATTGAATTTTTTTATGGACCCTCCCCTTCTTATTCCATTCCATAAGGAAGAAAAAAAATAAAACCTCACATATATAATATATTAAACCAATATAATACAATAACAGTGGTTTTCAACCATTATTATATAATAAACCATTATGTATAACAATACTACATAATAGTTTAAGTTATAAAACGTGAAAAGTCAAGTTTGTCATAATATTTTGAGCCAAAAAATGTCTATAAACACATCTAATTCACTATGACCACATATCCCCTTTTCTCCCTCCATATATAACATATTGGACATATTCTTTCTTCATAATTTCAACTTTTTATACCAGTTTTTAAAATTTTTACTTCATATTAGCAATAATTCTATTCAAAAAATTGTAAATACAGTTTATTTAATTTCATAATGGAGACACATAATGCTGTAATTAATTACTAATCACATAACTAACCAACATTACTAAGATAAATTATAAATAACTCAATATCTATTTGAAATCACTTATTTAAAATCAAACCTACATTTATGCTCTTTAAAATAACAACTAATGAAAACTCATTGAAAACACTTATTAAAAATAATAAAACAAATAAATATATAAAATATTTTTTCTCTGTAACAATTTTTTGATATATAAAATTTGTAATACTAGTAATATTTAAGAATTTTATGTTAATGTGTTTAAATACATTTTTATAATGGTGATAATCAAAACCCCCTTGATTATAATTGAGTTATGGTTTGAATTCTAGAGGGATTCACTATAGCTGACCCACCTAATGATGAATGAATACAAGTATAACTTGAAACAGTAACAAATGAATATGAAGGTATGTGTTAAATTAAAACCTACGTTGTAGGGCTAGAATTATTATCTTGTACTATTACAATACCTTTGTAGAAATATTAGAAAAATTATCATATACTTTAGAGAATTTAATAGCTTTAAACCTATTCGATCATGGAACTCCAAAAAATATATCAAATAATAATTAGATTAAATCTTTTTTTCAAATAGACAATAATTAAATTTATGATCATTCAATTTACCTAAAACAATACCTCATATATGTTATAATAAATTCAAAATTTATATCATATTATATTTTTATAAAAACATACAATAATTACAAGTAATTACAATAATATTTTTATAATTAAATATTTAAAAAATATTTTATGTAGATTTCAATAATTTTCTTCTAAGTTGGTGATATGAATATCAGATTCCATCGTTAATATTACTTATTACTAATCTTCCTCACCCACCCATGATAGAATAAAATTTTAAATATATTCATGTAGAATCAATTCAATGTATTATTTTTGATGAGTTTCATTGTCACCAATTACTTCACCTTGACCACCCATGTTAATATTGTCCCGTTGTTTCTTATATATAATAACACTCAACACATTCTAAACTATATGTTCAATATAATAAAATATTTTGTCTTGGGTAGTAGAAATATATGGATCGTGTTCCTCATTATCATTTGAATTGATCCACTGATAAAATTTTACAGAATTAAATTGTAATGAATCTTTCCTTACACCCCTATTAATATTAATCCCATTATATTTAAAAAACCTAACTAATAATAATCCATTATAATTTAACTATTTATTATAAACTAACATTCCATTTTATTCCCGATCTATAACTATTAATACATTATTGTTCTATTTTTTCATTCCTTCCTCATGATCAAATATAAAAAACTTGAAACCAAATATATAATAACCATGAAATAGGCTGACTAGATTCATATGGCCTCAAGCTTAATACATAAAATATTATTGTAATTTAATGTGATTATAAGTAGTTATTATGTATATGAATTGATATAAAATATTATAAATTACACTAAATAGTTATAAAAATATTAAAAATATGTATTAGAATAAGAAATTACATGGAATGTAAATTAATCAATAATATCTTTGTTAATCACTTATGTTGTAACTTCCTAATTTTGAGATCAAATACTAAATAATCATTTCATTTTTCATTAATTATTAGATATATGGATAAAATATCATTATTGAGTAGCACATATGTGTGTTCTTTTATTAACTACAAACCATTCCATGTAAATAAAGATATATTACTAATGAATAAATAATATGTCAGAAATATTGATGACTTATTATCAAATGAGATTGATTTTTATTATTATTATCATGTCCCACTCGATTGAATCTCATCCATCAAATAGAAATATCCCGAGCATATGGTAAGACACTCTTTAGTTTGGAAACCTTCAGTAATAGAACCTTTTGGTTGGTATTTATTTTTCATATAAGGCATTAAATGACCAATATAATTAATTTGTAATAGTAATAAATTAATAAATAAACCTAACAAGTGATTAATTATAAAATAAAAATACATTAATAAATTCAAAATGAAATTTAAGTATATCTCAATGGGATAAGTCCATCAATAATGCACATTTTCTCTATGTTTTGATTCCTTGACCAAACAAACAATAAAATGAATCATAATAATGAAAAAATATGGGGGAATATTATCTCAAAAAGAAAAAGAATATATAAAATTATTTCTTAAAGTTTATGGATTTTAATTGGGCTTATGGTTTTCTCATAGAGCTAACTGAATATTGTATTAGCTTCAATTATAACTACATTTATTTTATCAAGTAAAAATTTGAGATTTACAAAGGTAAAAAATTATCCAGTAATAAATGTGATCTATGAATTTAAAATCCATGTAATTAATGAAGATTTAAATCAACACATCCAGAAATATTACTCGAATATCCATACGGTATTTGCATATTTTTTAAAATTTGAAGGAAAACATTTCTTTACTGAATTTTAAATGAAAAAATTAAGGATTATTCCCATTATTATTTAAACATATATAATGATTTATATTTTTCTATTTTATATGTTTAAAATCATTGACATAATCTTTTATATTTCCCTTAACTCCTAATGCAATGAAAAAATCACATTATAATTGAAATTATTCTCAATGTACACAATGTTGAGATTATGATGTAACTAATTACAATACTCATTTGAATGTTTGAAAATTATTTTTTTATTCCACTTATTTTTATCATTTGTATCTGATAGAATTCATATAATTTTCCCACCTTCATTAAATTGAAATCCTTTTCCAAAATCTGTATCAATATTTGATAATTGTGCCAATATCTGTTATCCAGGTAATTATTTTTGTAGAATCTTCAAATATATTTTTATATTGAACCATAAATTATTATAAAAATTGTTTTTATATATAACAAGGAATAAATAAGGAAGATAAAGAAACACTTTCAACTATAATACAATTTTCTAGGATCAAAATTGAAGTTAAAACAAGAGAATAAAAACTGGTGTGTTTGTTCCAACCATCCAAATGTTTTTATCTATAATGGTCATTGATAATACACATTAAGGAAACATTAATTTTGAACATTTTTATAGTTGATGTATCATATGACTCCATAATATCATTCTATAACTCTTATAACTAAATTAATATATGTTGAATGTCGACATCAATGTTATTTCTTTACATATAATTTTCGATAATAATAATTGATATGATGAAGGTTGTTTTCTCTATACACATTCATATATGTTCATTATAATATATCAAACATACTATTCATATGATATAACTAATACTTAAAGTATGAAAATAGTTTAATTGATAACTTTCAATTACCCAGAATGCATTTATTGGATTAGATGAAAAATATTGATACAATGAATCAAATTTATTCCAAGATTTTGAAAAGATGAATATGTTTTAAGAGTCACTAATTTTGAAAAAAATGGAATTTTTGTCAATAATTCTTGTCTATTACAACAATATAGCCAAAATAGGCTTAAAAGTTTTGATAAGTAATGTGTATCCTAAAGTTACAAAGTTATGTGATTTATGGATCTTGGATGAAAAAAATCGAAAGGGGGAGACTGTTGGTACAATGTTGTGTGGAGAAGGTTCTTAGATGCTGGATGAAGTTGTTATTTAATATAATTGTCTTCTTTTTGTCAAATATGAAATGAAGAATATAAATTATAATTTTTTGGGCATCATACTGACCATTGTGTTTAGGATATCAGAAACTCTATTCCAAATAATGGTCATCAGTTGAAGGAAAAAAATCCCCGAAGAAAACATCATCAGACTCACATTGAGTCTAGAATAAAGGTTTGATCATAATAAAAAAAGGTACCAGATTCTGAATGGTTTCAATAAAATTAAAACAATGAAGAAAATAATATTAATCATTTTCAAATGTAATGAATACTTCATGATACATGATGATGTTTTTAGAAGATTGATGTGGTCGAAGACAATGTTTTCTGGTCTTAGTTCATCAGTGTGAGATTACCATACGCATATGTGTTTGAATTATGGGATGGTTTATTGGAAACATAACAACATGAATATGATGGTTTTTAGTCAGAAAAATAAGGCATAAGATAAAAATGTTTAGATAAAGAATATGGTGAGTATCATAATTAACAAAGATAAGAATATGATGAGGTCGAAACAAGATATATATGATGGTTTTACTACATGTCTTAAATTCTGAATATCTTTCAAGTGGTTCAAGAAAATCAAATAAAACATTTGAATTGATCGTAATGAGAAAATCAAAATGAAAACTGTAATTGTTCTGAAGAATGTTTATAAAGTACGAAGTGTTTTGAATTTTTGATAATATTTGAGAAGGTTTAAGAAGAAATGATAATAGATTAATAATTCAAATATTTATCTAAAATTTAATAAAAATTTATGATTTGAGAAATTTGGTTTAGCTAGAATTTTTTTAGATCCCTCATAAACCAATTTTGGGTTAGCAATAAATAGAGGATGTAATTTTCACTTTATGATACTAATGTCTTTTTCTGGGGAGAAGGCAGAGCACTGAAATGTTCTAGAGAGCAGGATTTTCTAAATAATGATTATGTGAGGTGGTTTTCTGAATAGAAGAAGAAAATTATAAGGGAGAAGATCATAATAAATGTTTCTAGATCAGCCTGAGTAATCAAACTAGGTTTTTATGACTGAGGCAGATGTATTTTAGAATTGTTTCAACACTATTTTGGTATAGTTATATTATCAGATTGAGTAATTAGACTGGGGAATCAAACTAGGTATTATACTGAGTGTCATTATGAAGTTCATATAATTACTTTCCTACTATTGGGTAAGAAAGTGATGAATTTTTTAAGATATTATTTGTGAAATTTGATAAGTCATCACAATAATATGTTTTTAATAATCTAGTGAAATATTATTAACTTGTTACAAAAATTTTATTACATAATTTTGTTATACTTGAATCAAAAGAACTATTGTTTTTAAAATAGTGCTACAAAAGTGTAAGGTTATATCATACTTGTTGTATCCAAACAAAAGGACTGTTTTATAGTTGATTTTGTGGTATTTGATTGATTCCAAAACATACCAAGGACATAGCCACTCTTGTTGAGTAGTTAACCTTGTAAATTATTAGTTTCATTTGGATGTTTGATTGTTTTTTTCAATGAAAGTGATAAATATTTAACATTATTATATTTATGTTTCAGAGAGAAAGAAACATGAAGGAAAAATATATCACCGATTCACCCATACCCCTCTTAGTGATACTTGATCTTCGATGGGAAATTATAGTATTTGAGTTGTTTCAAAAAAATTCAAGTCCAGTTAATCCTTGTTTCACTCTCTAATATTCTTTTCTTACTTATTTATATTATTCATTGAAGTCAATGGATTATTTAATATGAAATTGCCCCTAAATTATTCTAGAATCCTTTTAAATCTAGTTTATTCTTATGCTTGGTCTAGAGGGGAATTAATTGATTTATTTCTAAATAATTTACTAATATATTTATACTTTTTTATGTTGTTATTATTTAGGGTTTTATTAACATTGTACATTAATTTAGGGATTATTAGGATTGTTTTATTTAGGGATTCCTTTTAATTAGTGTTTAACCTAATTTTGGTAACATTCTTCCAAGGTTGTATTTTAGTTCCATTTATTTTTCTATTTTTCTATTTTTAATTATAATATTTCATTAAAATTTTAATAAAATGTATTTTAGTTTTTATTATGGCCTTCCATGGTGCTGTTGGAGCATAGGTAAGGATTCATCAAGAAACAATGTATTATAGGTGGTTCTGAAACATATAGAATTCATTATAACATTCTTTGTATTTATTTACCATTATTTTTCTCACACAAATAATGGAAATTTTTGTTATTTTTTTGAAGCTATGAATCAATTTTTTAAATGAATGTTTTTGTTATCTGTTCAGATGATTTATTTATTAAAAATCTTAACAAACATGGAAAAAAATTTCTACACTCATGCTTTAGTTTTAAAATTCATGTTTTAGTGCATTGTAAGAAAATGATTGAGTTAAATTATGTGATTTTATTGTCCTTTGTAATATGTTTATTTATAATATTACCTCTAACATGTCTAGTATTATTGTATATTCATGAGATTTATGACCTATTCCTTTACTCCCCTAGTTTGCTAAATAATCCTCTGTGAGGGAAATTGATATTCCCCAACACCCTCAAGTTGTTCTCCTTATTCCTTCTAAACATATATTTTATATAGGAGTAATATTATAATTTTGGATTTAGTAACGAAACATATATTAAGTGATCATTCATGACTTGAAAAATTCCTTGTCGGGCCTTTAACAGTTAATATTTAAGATATCATTACTCCCCACTTTAACCTACTTGAGTTATAAGTTAAATATCGATGTAAGGACCCCGATCCCAGAGCTGATGGGTACTTTATTAAATTGGTGTAAGGTACAAGTGATCAAATCACAAAGTACAGATTAATATAATAGTTACGATAAATTTGATACATACTTATATCACACATTACATTTGAGAAAAATAATAAAATAACATAGTGAAAGTAAATATTTTTCATCCTCAAACTAATTAAAATATTCCTTCTTTATATCATGGAAATAATAAATAAAATAAGGTGTTTTTTCAAATTCTTAGTAAGGTTCATGTACAATTGAAGCTATCATTTTTATATAAGGTATATTATTGAGATCCCTACCCATCACTAACTACATCAAATGCATTCATCATGAGAAAGGGGTGAATAATGATTCAATACATCATCAACATAAATATTTATATCACGAAATGATAATATTTTCCCAACCAACCTATTAATAAACCATCAAGGGAAAAATTATTATTTTATAATTACAACATGTCCCTAGGTGATAAAATTTAAATAATGGATTTTCATAATTGATGAATAGAAATACCATGAAAATATCAATACAATAATTATTAAGAAAAATATTTTTTTTTCTTTTGAAAATAAATTTTGAACACTAAAAATTTCTATAAGAATAGAAAAATATTTTATTTTAAAAGAAAAATGGAAACTTATATATAATTATTCAAAATAATTACCAGTCATGATTGATTGAAATTCCATTAAATCCATATAATTTACAAGAACACATTCCTTTCACAATTATCTAAGAAAATTAAAAGAGTAACTTGTTTTGAAAATGATCAGAAGATTTATTTTAAATCATTTTGTAATGAATTGTTATAAATGTATCTAGAAAACCATTGTAGAATAGTAAAAAAACTCTTCAAAACATTTTATGTAAATTATAGACATAAAAAAATATTCCTGACCGAGTAAAAAATCAAAGTCAGTTTTCCTTAGAAACATTATTTTGGTATATTGAGTACATAAAAGAGAAAAATGAATGAAACACTTATAATTTAAAAAAATAACTAGATGATAAAAAAAAATATTTGTATTTAGATAAAATATTATATAATTCCTCTAAAAAAACGTAAACATGAACAATCCAAAATAACGATGATATTGTGAAATAAACCCTTACCACTATGGAGACTTTTGAATTATAATCCCCATGAAATAAATAACATAAAATGAAACATTAAATACCATTAATATAAATATATTATTGATATTATAGAAACCGAATATTTGTTTTAGGTACAGATCTTGATTTCAGTTCATTTTTAGGAAAATGATAGAAATGATAATTTTTCTAAGTACACGTTGTGTACTTATGAGTACACACCATGTACTTTCCATGTAATGGCCAAGTACATGGATGATTGGTGACCTGGAAGACCACTTAAGGTAGGGTCCAGTTAAGGCTATTAAACGAAATTTACCTTTATTGAACATGCAGTGTATTGTTCTTTTTTTATTTAACAAATCAAATTGGGGTCACGTATCATCCTCAGAAACATCTTCTTCTCCCCTTAGTTCATATAGGAGAGCGATGGAATGACCTAATAACTTCTACCGTCTGACCTCTAATTGGGACGTTGTTTGTTTCATTTGAATTCCACCAGTGAGTTCTCAATTCCCCTAGGGCCTTTCTTCCAGATTCCTCATCACTCATGAGTTATTTAAGGATGAGTGTTTTAACCTTTTTGTAGATCTATGACAATTTATGCCGATTCAAGTGCCAAAGTTCAAAAGCATTGATCTTATGACATCAACGTAGGTGGTTCATGCCTTTCATTGTTTATATTTGGATTATATATAATAAAATTAGCATATACCCACATTTGGGGTATTGCGAGTTTTGAAATTAGTCCCTTTTTATTACCTGTTATGGTTTGGTTGTCTGATAAAGGGTAGTTGCATATGCATAAGGTTAAATGCTTGTTTATGGGACACCCCATGGGTGATTTTAAATTGATTTATTATTTATTTCCATTTAGTCTAGAATTACTATTAGGATTTCTTTGTTTTCCATTCCTTATATTGTTAGTATGAAGTTACTGATTATATGAGATGCATGTGATATGCATTTTGGAAGTGTGACCTTGAGGAATTTGATTGTGAGAGTTTCCCAAGGTAGGGTCATTTATGAATGGTTTACTGTTATGTTGACCTAGCGGTATTGACTGTGAGAGCTACCAGGTTGTCGTCGACCCAGGGGTTTAGACTGTGAGAACATACCCTGGTGGTTTTTTATAATTGTTTAATATTATATTAGACCACGAGGTTTATACCATGAGAGTGTTGAGTAAATAAGGCCTTCCTTATTAATTTTCTATTCCTTCTTGTTTTGAAAATCACAAAAACTTATCTTTAAAGAAATTCACTTTTATACGGAAAATCGCTTTTATAAGGAAAATTTCTTTTATAAGGAAAATTGCTTTTATAAGTAAAATTGCTTTTATAAGGAAAATTGCTTTTATAAGGAAAATCACTTTTATAAGGATAATTATTATTATCAAATTTTCATCCATATTTTTTCTTAAGTATAAGAATCAGATTCATTTTTATATTTTTGGAATCATTTGAAACTCTGATATGAAGCATTCCATTTTAGGCTCTGAATTCTGGATGAGATCTATAATGAAGTTCCACTCCGAATTCTGGATGAGAATGCTAATGAAGTTTCACTCCGAATTCAGGATGAGAACTGTAATGAAGTTTCATTCCAAATTCTGGATACGAACTCTGATAATGTTCTACTCTGAATTCTAGATATGAACTCTAAGAAAGTTCTACTCCGAATTCTGGATACAAACTCTGATAAAGTTCTACTCCGAATTCTGGATACGAACTCTGATAATGTTCTACTCCGAATTCTGTATACAAACTCTGATAAAGTTCTACTCATAATTCTAGATATGAACTCTGATAATGTTCTACTCTGAATTCTGGATATGAATTCTCATGAAGTTTGACATCGAAATCTAATGACGAATCCTAATTACGATTTCTCATTACAAATACTGATGACGAACTCTCATTCTGAATTCACATATTAAATAGAATCTGACCATCTTTGCTTTATACACTCCGAATTTATTTAGACTCCAAAAATTATTTTTGTTTACACTTCGAACCTTCACTCCGAACTTTTGAGTTAGATTTAAAACGATGTCGTACATTCTTTTTCACTTGTTTTGTTATAAAACGATGTCATCTATTCTGTTATAAACTAATCTTTGGTTAAGTTACACGTGTACAGGCCCCTCCGATTTTTAAGGAAAATATAACCTTTGAAAAGGAGGCCAATCTTGCCTATAAATAGGAGCTCGTTTGAAAGAGATAAGGATGAGATGATAGATGTTGATCGATCTAGAGACCACACGCTGCTAAATTGATTTCTAGAGAGAGAAAGCTTTTCATTCCTTGTGCGTACTAAACTGCTCATTCAGTTTTTCTTCGTGCTACTCTGAATGTTGGTGATTACATTCAAGGACTTCCGGGGATAGGAAGACAGAGGTGCCGGCTGTCTTGAAGTTTGAGGGCTTCCTTGCTGAGGAAGACAGAGGTTGCCAACTACCTTGAAGTTGAGGGCTTGCGAGGATAGCAAGACAGAGACTCCGATCTTCATATCGAGGGCTTACCCTGGTATGGGTAAGACAGACTTGCTTGAATGTATAAATCAAGGGACCTTTATCCACGGTTGTTGGATACCCTTTTCAATGGGTTAAAAGACTTATATCTTGTTATTTGTAGTTTTACTATTTGTTTGTTTCCACTACATTTTGTATTGTAAGGAAAGTATAGCTTTCTTATACTTTATTACTTGTACTCTGTTTCATTTAGATTTTATACGCTTTAAGGTAGAATCTCATATTGTAATCTTTAGTCAAGTTTCAATTTCCAGATCCATATTTCTAGAACCTACTTTCAGAATAACTAAATTTAAAGGATCCAAAGGAATTTTTAAAGTATACAATTTACCCCCCCTCTTGTATATTGAGCATCTAAATCATTATTTCGATCCTACAATTGGTATCAGAGGAGGTCTCTGAAATACTCATACTCACCTATAAGTTTTTCTTGCTCACTTTATCATTCCAAACATTCTCATTCCAAACTTTTCTATTCTGAACTTTTTCATTCCAATCATTGTTATTATTTTCTACTAACAAGTTTGTGTGAAAAAGTTTATTTCAGGTACGGTAGGAATTAATGTTGGTTCCATTGATAATCTAAATCCTACAAGACCACCAATCTTTGATGGTAATGACTATGAGTACTGGAGATATCAAATGAAGACTTTTGTTATCAATACTAGAGTGGACAACTTTGTTATGCTTACCGGTGATTATAAAATTCTTGATAAGGAAGTTAGAACTTTCACCAACCAAGAAAAACAAGAGTATCAACTCAATTATAAGGTACACAATACCTTACTTTGTTCAATGACTAGAAATATAAATATCCAAATTTCTTCTTGTTAAGCAGCTAATTGTATCTGGAAGAAGTTAGAGGTTACACACTTTGGAACTTCTAAAGTGATTGAAACTAGGAGAGCTATGCTTAGAGCTGAATACCATGGCTTTAATTTTCCTTATGGTGAACCAATATATAAATTTCAATAGAGATTTATGACTATTGTCAACAATTTACAGTCTATTGGAGAGAAAGGGTTAAATGATGAAGCACTTGTAGACAAGATAATTTATATCATGCCTAAGGAGTGGGAATCCAAAAGAACTGCTATAGATGAGAACGGGAAGGTCACTCAAATTTCTCTTGATGAGTTATTCGGAACTCTTCTTCAACATGAAACAAGAATGAAGAGAGATGCTGACAACATCAAAAAGAAGAATGGAAATGGTACTGTTGCTTTTACAACAACATCAATTCAGATGAAAGCTAAGACTCCTGAGAGAGTAACCAGGTCCAAGTCTAAGAAAATTATTTTCCAATATGAATCTAGTGAGAGTGAAGTCTCTGAAAATGAGTTAGTAAATCCTTCTTCAAGGATGAACAAGATAGTTGGCCAAATAAATTTTCAATCCAAGTATAAGATAAAGGAATGGAATGATAGAAAAGATAGAGAAGTCACATGTTATGAATGAAAGAGAGATGGAGATATTAGACCAGATTTCCCTCTACATAGAAATAAAGAAAGGAAAGAATGGCATTTAGACCGGAATAGAAAGAAGTATTATAAAGCCAAAGCTAAGAATGTTCTGAAAGCTAGTGATACCTAGAGTGCCATTGGAGGTGACTCTTTAGATGAATCTTCTGATTATGAATCTTCAGGATAGAAGAATCTTGGTCTTATATCCAGATTACCTATTGATAATCATTGATTTATGGATAAGGTAAGAAATGATGAATCATTGACAAATGTATCTTTAAATTCTAATGATAGTAAGTATTATAACTCTTCTAATGAAGAATCCTCTTATAATGAAGAAAATACTTCACCTACCTATGAAGAAGTTTCTAGGTTTGCTGAACTTCTAGAGATTGAGAACTCTAAACTCAATAGGAAACTTGATAAGGAAATATCTAGGAATTCTATTCTTACAAAATAGATATCAGATCTTTCTAAAGATCTTAATAAGAAAAATGCTTATTTTGAAAGTATTTCAAAAAATCTTGAGGAAGTATGTTCTGAGAAGAACAAACATTCTAAAGAATTAGAAAAAGTAATTTCTAAGAAAAATGTTTTCGATCCTAGCTCTAGTTCTAAATCTGATGATTTTGAAGATAAAAACTTGGTTATAAAACTCAAGTCAGAAATTTTTTCCTTAAAGAAGTGTTTATCAAACTTTACCTTTGGTAAGGAAAATTTTGATAAAATGTATTCCCAAATATGACCTTTAAGAAATAAATCCGGATTTGGTTATACCCATGCAAAACCAATTTTTAGTAACAATTATTTTGTTCTTCAAAGTGACCCATTTTGTACCAAGTGTCAATGTGGTGGTCACTGGGAAAGGAAATGTTCCTTAAACAAAACCCAATCTCTAGGATTTCACAAATCTTATTTCCCTAGGAAGATGTGGGTACCTAAAATTTTGTTATCTGGAAATCTCGGATCCAAACAAGTTTGGATTCCGAAAGTCTAATTTTCTTCTTAATTTCAGGAAAATAATGAATGTACCAGCAGCAACACACGGTATGTGGATAGTGGATGTTCCTGGCACATGACTGGTAACAAAATCTATTTTGAAAAGATTATCAAAATGAAATGAGGAAAGGTAACTTTCGGAGATAATTCTAAGGGAGAGATTGTTGGAATTGGTAATATTATTCTTCTAGGTAAAACCTTGATTTCAAATGTTCTTTTTGTTAAGGGTCTTAAGAACAACTTTATTATCATAAGTCAATTATGTGATGAAGGATACCTTGTGAATTTTAGGAATGATAAGTGCTTAGTTCACAATTCCAAGGAAGAATTTATTCTCTCAGCCAATAGGCAGGAGAATGTTTACACATTAAATTTAGAAGACCTTAGGAGCCATGATTTACCTTTATTAAGTGCAATGGAAGATCATTCTTGGTTATGGCATATAAGACTAGGTCACTGTAATCTTAGGAAATTATGCATACTCTCTAATAAGAAACTAGTTAAAGATCTACCGGAGCTTAGATTTGATTCTTCCAAAGTTTGTGATCCTTGTTAATATGCCAAGAAACATAAATCTAGTTTTAAATCAATCACTGAAGTCTCAACAACTGATGCATTACAGTTAGTTCACATGGATCTTTTTGGTCCAACACAAACTGGAAGTATTGGAGGCAAATACTATGTGTTTGTTCTAGTTGATGATTACACTAGATTTACATGGGTCTATTTTCTAGCAAAGAAGTCTGACGCTTTTTCTTATTTAAAAAGTTTTAGAGCTCAAGTTAAAAATGAGAAGAATCTTCCATTTAAAACTATTCATAGTGATCATGGAGGAGAATTTTAAATTTTTGATTTTGAAACATTTTGTAGTAGAAAAGGTATTACTCACAATTTTTCAGCACCTAGAACTCCTCTGCAGAATGGTGTAGTTGGGAGAAGAAATAGAATTCTTCAAGAAATAACTAGAACCATGTTGAGTGAATATTCTATAGATAGACATTTCTAGGATGAAGCTGTATGTACTACTTGTTATACTATAAATCGAGTTTTGATTAGACCTTTTCATAATAAAACTACTTATGAGTTATAGAATGGTAGAAAACCAAGACTATCCTACTTCAAGGTTTTTGGTTGCAAGGTATTCATTTTGAATAGTAAAGATAACTTACATAAATTCACACCAAAATCTAATGACGAAATTTTCGTAGGTTATTCCACAACTTCTAAGGCTTATAGAGTTTTTAATAAAAATACTTGTACTATTGAAGAAACCGTGCATATAAAATTTGATGAGTCTGATCCTTTTGTTTTTAAACTATCCCAACCTACATCTTTGGATGTGTTTTCAAAAACTGATTGTCAACCTTTGATAGAATATCCTTCTGATAAGGAAAATGTTCAAGAAGATACTTTTGAAACATTTACCCTAGAAGACTTTCTACTCTATGTTGATGAACAGACTTTTCAAAACCCAAATCAGGTGTTTCTTAAGAATCATCCTAGTGATAGTATCATTGGTGATGTAAATCAACCAGTGAGAACTAGAAGTTCCTTAAGAAATGAAATAGAACATATAGCATCCCTTTCCTAATTAGAACCAAAAAGCACCGATGAATCTTTAGGTGATGATGATTAGATCAAAGCCATGCAAGATGAACTAAATGAATTTGAGGGGAATAAAGTCTGGACCTTGGTTGAAAGAACTAAGGAAACTTCTGTTATTGGAGTAAAATGGGTTTTCAGAAACAAATGTGATGAAAATGGAGTCATAGTAAGAAATAAAGATAGACTTGTTGTTAAAGGCTATAATCAGCAAGAGGGAATAGACTATGAAGAAAACTATACTCCAGTAGCTAGACTTGAATCTATCTGTATTCTACTTGACTTTGCAGCATTCTTTAATTATAAACCTTTTTGAAATGGATGTGAAATTTGCTTTTCTTAACGGTAATGTCCAAGAGAATGTTTTTGTTGAACAACCTCCTGGCTATGAAGATACAAAACATCCAGATTATGTTTTTAGACATACCAAAGCTCTGTATGGTCTTAAAAAAGCCTCACGAGCATGGTATGATAGACTCACTGGATTTTTGCTTCAAAATAACTATGTTAAGGGAAATTCAGATCCAACCCTTTTTATAAAGAAAGATAAGAAAAATTTCTTGATTGTTCAAATTTATCTTGATGACATCATATTTGGTTCAACTCAGCAATCTTTAACCGACACTTTTGCAAGTCTAATAAAATCTGAGTTTGAAATGAGTATGATGGGTGAGTTAACTTTTTTCCTTGGTTTTCAAATTTCTCAAAAACCAGAAGGAACCTATATATCTCAACATAAGTATATTAAATATCTTCTCAAAAAGTATGGTTATGACAACACTAAGAGTATAAGTACTACCATTGGTACCTCAAACTCTTTAGATCTTGATGAAGCTGGGAAACCAGTAGATCAAACATCTTTTAGAGGTATGATAGGAAGTTTAATTTACTTAACTGCTAGTCTACCAGACTTAATGTTCTTAGTATTCTTATTTGAAATATATAAATCCAATTGTAAGGAATCTCACTTAAAGGTTGTAAGAAGAATTTTCCGCTTCCTTAAGGGAACCATGGATAATTTTATACTTCTGGAAATGATTTTTTTCTAAAAATATTTTCTGATGCTGACTTTGGTGGATGTATAATGGATAGAAAGAGTACATTCGAAACGTGTCATTTCATATGAGATTCGTTATTTTATTGGTCTTGAAAGAAGCAACATTCTGTAGCGATTTCCACTGCTAAATCCAAATATGTAGAAGCTGGAAGTTGTTGTGATCAAGTGTTGTGGATGCAACACACACTCACAGACCATGGCTTGAGTTTTACTAAAACTTAAATTTTGTGTGATAACACAAGTTCCATTGCCCTATGTAAGAATCCTGCACATCACTCTTGTGAAAAACACATAGATATTAGGCATCATTTTCTTAGGGATCACACACTAAAAAGAGATATTATTCTTCAGTTTATCAGAACGCAAGATCAACTTGCTGATATTTTCACAAAATCTTTGCCTTCTGATAGAATTTAATACATTAAACAACAGTTAGGAATGATAACTATAAGGTAATCATTCTTCATTAACTTCTTGTTGAACTATTCTCCTTACAGTAATAAACTCCTTTTCATAGGGGGAGTACATTTCATTGTTAAGATAACTAAGTTTTTCAAAGTTTGTTTTCAAACTTTTCGGAACTAAATTTCCGAAATGGGAATTTCCGGAACTGAAATTTTCTAGAATGGATATTTTTGTATAGAAATCTCCTGGAATGGAAATTTTCATATTGAAAACTTTCAGAATGGAAAATTTCATACTAGTGTTTCCGTAACGAGATTTTCGTACCGATATTTTCATAATGATTTTTTTTGTATTCAAACTTTTTTAAGGAAATTTTCATGCTGAAATATTTATAAGGTTATTTCGTTTTTTTCATATTAACTTTTCCGTACTGAATTATTTTTTTTCTTCAAAGTGAGTTTTGAGAACTATGTATTTTCATAATAAAGATTTTTCGTAGTCATTCTTTTTAAAAAAAATTACCCATTATGAATAATCCTCCTAAGCCAATCCAAAAGGTCTGATATCCTTACTCATGTTTTCGTAATCATACATTACTTCCTATTATTATCTTATATTTTTTTTCGGTTTATAGATTTCATAAATCTTTGTTTTTAATAAAAACTTCAAAAGATCGGATTCAAGTTTTCTTGAGAATTGGTTTTCAACCGTCAGATCTGATCTCAGCGTGTTACAACCGTTCGATCAACCGAGGAAGATGAACCGTCTTTTCGTTGCCTATATAAAGGGGACCCCAAATGCTCATCCCACATTGGTTTTTCAAGATCCAGCATCACGAAGCACTGCCTCTCTATTTTAAGGCCATTCCGATCTTCAGTTGACTCCGTTCCGAACTTCTCAGAAGTCTTCAGATCTGAATGTCTGTGGAAGCAGCTTCTCAATACATGTCAACCACTAAGCCGATTTCTAAGTGGTTAGTATATAGAGAAAGGTTGGTTCATCCTGATTTTTTCAACAAGTGTGATTCTTTTATATCCAAAAATATTAAGCTTAACGGATGGGAATATGTTGTTGTGTCCAAGCCTGGAAATCAAGATGAAGCTTATTTGGATTTTCTTATAGAATTCAATGAGATAGTTTCCTTCTATATAGAAGATGGCAGGGAGAAATTATCATTTAATTCTTATGGAAAGACTTATAAGCTTTCGTATGTAAAGGCAACTAGCATGGTAGGGATGACCTATGAAGGAGAAGCCGAGTTCATCTCTCATGTTTTGCCAGATTGAAAGGGAAGCTTCGCCAAGGAAAATGCATTAGAGACTCTCGGACTGGCAGATGACAAGGCTCCGAAGATTGCTACTCTGTCTAAAAATTTTCGGATTCGAGAATTATGGTTAGAAGGTATTATCGTACCGAGGAAGGGTGACAAAGATAGTCTGAAGAAGAGTGAGATCTATATCTTAGTTTTTCTGATAAATCTGAGGAAGTTTAATCTGATGAAACACATTCTTTTAAATCTTGAGAATGTTAAGGAAGGTAATCTGAGAGCTCAGATCATAATGTATCCAACAATCATCTCGATGTTAATAGATCGGTGCCTTGAGTCTTTCAAGGTGGGTTGCAAATCTAAGACAAGAGTTTGCAAAATTATGTTGGTGAGTGATGGTACCCTCAAAAGGATGGATGTAGCCTTCGACAAGAAGTCTGGTCAGTTCGTTGATTTACCTGCTCAAGAAGAAGCAGTTCTGAAAGTTGGTGAACCTGAATCCCTTAAGCCAGTGAGGAAGAGAATGTTGAAAGAAGTTGAAGGTGAAGCAGAGAATCCCAAATCTAAGGAAGTTCATTCCGCACCTCCAAAACCAAAGAAGTAGAAATCTTACCCAGATGAGGTAGTTGCTAAGTGGAGGGAAAAGAAAGAGAAGAGAGTTCAAGGGGAGCCTTAGTTTGGCTTGGATCTTACGTAGGCTTGGTCCTTGAAAGAAAAAACAGCGGATGAGCTAGAAAAACAAGCGAAAGAAAAAAAGCTTAAGAAGAAGATGTCTGATGCTGAGGTAGTTCAGACTTTATTAAAGTTTAATGAGATGGCTTCCAGAAACATTCCTGTTCTGAGATCTTTTTCTTTAGAATCTTTACCTGAGACTCCAGGAAGAAACATTGTCTCTCTGGAAGAGGCAGTTGCTAAGCATGTTGAGGAAGTTGAGCAGATTGAGCAAGTGGAAGAGGAAGAACCAGTTGCTGAAAGTAGTGGTGAGACCGGAGATGTTTTGAAGTAAGTAGATGATTATAAGGGGACACCTTCGGAACATTTGTCGATCCGAACTTTAGAAGCTGAATCATCAAAGTTAGTCACTCCAGGGATGGATGAGTAGGAAGGACAAGAAGAATTAGCCTATCATGTAGAGGAAGAACAAATTCTACATGATATTGCTCAAATGGAGAACGTAGAGGATGGCGCTCAAAAAGTTGCTGATGATGAATAAAATGTTGTTCAAGTTTCCGATAGTGAACAACAGACTCCGGAACAACAATCCGTTCTAAAAAAGGACAAGGGAAAGAAACTTGTTGTTGATACCCCGAGCTCAGTTGTTGTAAAGAGAAGGGAAGTTGAGGATTCTTCTAAGAAGAAGGATGAGAAAATTGAAGAGGGAAATTCTCCAAGAAAAGTCTCGGATTCGTAGTCATCTTTGTTGGGTCATGACTTTGTTGTTCAGTCATTAAAGAAGCTGGTAGGTACTATTCTGACTTTCTCAAGTATTGATTCATGATGCCAGATGCTCCAATATGCTTTGAATCAGAAAATAGACTTTGTATCCATGGTTATGGACAAATGTGTTGAGATAGAGGCTCAGTTCAAAACTTTTTTTGTCAGCTATGAAGCCCACAAAATATCGTGCAAGAGAATTACTAGTTGGTAGAGGAAGACTATAGAAGAGATGAGGCTCTTTAATGAATTCCAAGATAATTTTAAAGATGCTTTTGAGATAGAAGGCAGTAAGATAAATGAACTTACTTCTTCCTTTGAAGAAAAATTGAAAGCTGAGAAGAATTTCCAGATTCAAGAAGTCAGAGATCTGAATGGGAAGCTGAATTCTGTTTCTAAAAACTAGATGTATGAAAGGGATCATCTGATTGAGTTTGAAGAAAAGCTGTTAAAGCAAGAACAAATCCTGAAGGCTCAGGAAGAAAAGCTTCAAGCCCAGGAAGAAAAGATTGAAGCTCAAAGTGAAAGAATAGTTTTGTTAGAAAAACAAGCTGAAGGAGACCATACAGACTTGAAAAATATAAATTCTATTCTTAAGGGTCTCATGGTGAAGGAAAAAGATCCAAAATAGTAAAATCCGATCTTTTGTTGTATCTTGGCTTTCTTGATTTTGAACTTCCTAACTTAATGAAAATCTTGCTTGCTCATTTCTTTTGTTGATGTAACTAATTTTTCAGGTACTTTGTTATATTTTCCATTCCCTAAAACTCTTTTTGAAAATCACAAAGGGGGAGAAGGAAAAGAATCCTGATAAAAGGGGAAAAGGAAGAAGAATCTTAACAAAGGGGTGAGAATGAAAAAGAACTCTAATTGAGTTTATCTAAGGGGGAGTTTTTCATTAAAGAATACATTCTTATTCTTAATGAAATATCATTCTGGATATCTAGAATACGATCCTTATAGTTTCAATTACTAAGGGGGAGTTAGTCATATTCAACAACATTCATAAGCAAAGGGAGATAAGCCTTAATGATTTATTTCTTCTTAGAATTTCTTTTTCGTAAGGATGTTTGTGCTTTCCGAAAAGGGGGAGATTTTTGAGTAAATAAGGTCTTCGTTATGACTTTTACATTCCTTCTTGTTTTGAAAATCACAAACACCTTATCTTTATGGAAAATCACTTTTATAAGGAAAATCTCTTTTATAATGAATATAGCTTTTATAAGGAAAATTTCTTTTATGAGGAAAATTGCTTTTATAAAGAAAATTGCTTTTATAAGGAAAATCGCTATTATTAGGAAAATTATTCATATCATATTTTCTTCCATATTTTTTCTTAAATATAATAATTGGATTCATTTCTATATTTTCGAAATCGTTTGAAACTCTGATATGAAGCATTCTGTTTTAGGCTCCGAATTCTGGATGAGAACTGTAATGAAGTTCCACTCCGAGTTCTGGATGAGAACTGTATTGAAGTTTCACTCTGAATTCATGATGAGAACTACAATGAAGCTTCATTCCGAATTTTGGATATGAACTCTGATAAAGTTCTACTCCAAATTCTGGATACAAACTCTGATAAAGTTCTACTCTGAATTCTGGATACGAACTCTGATAAATTTCTACTCTGAATTCTGGATACGAACTCTGATAAAGTTCTACTCCGAATTCTGGATACCAACTCTGATAAAGTTTTACTCCGAATTCTGGATATGAAATCTGATAAAGTTCTACTCCGAATTCTAGATACGAATTCTCATGAAGTTCAACATCTAAATCTAATGATGAATCCTGATTATGATTTCTCATTATGAATTCTGATGATGAATTCTCATTCTGAATTCACCTATTAAACTGAATCTGATCATCTTTGCTTTATACACTCTGAATTTATTTAGACTCTGAAAATTATTTTTGTTTACACTTCGAACCTTCACTCCAAGCATTCGAGTTAGATTTAAAATGATGTCGTACATTCTGTTTCACTTGTTTTGTTAAAAAACGATGTCATCTATTCTGTTATAAACTAATCATTGGTTAAGTTACATGTGTACAGGTCCCTCCGATTTTTAAGGAAAATATGACCATTGAAAAGGAGGCCGACCTTGCCTATAAATAGGAGCTCGTTTGAAAGAGATAAGGACGAGATGGTATAAGTTGATCGATCTTGAGACCACACACTGCTAAGGTGATTTCTATAGAGAGAAATCTTTTCATGCCTTGTGCGTACTGAACCACTCATTCAGTTTTTGCTTCGTGCGACTCCGAATGTTGGTGATTAAATTCGAGGACTTCCGGGGATAGAAATACAGAGGTGCCGACTACCTTGAAGTTTGTTGGCTTCCTTGCTAAGGAAGACAGAGGTTTCCAACTACCTTGAAGTTAAGGGCTTGCGAGGATAGCAAGACAGAGACTCTGATATTCGTATCGAGGGCTTACCCTAGTGTGGGTATGACAGACTTGCTTGAAAGTATAAATCAAGGGACCTTTATCCAAGGTTATTGCATACCCATCTCTTTGGGTTAAAAGACTTATATCTTGTTAATTGTAGTTTTACTACTTGTTTGTTTCCGTTGCATTTTGTATTGTAAGGAAAGTATAACTTTCTTATACTTTCTTACTTTTACTCTGTTTCATTTAGATTCTATACGCTTTAAGGTAGAATCTCATATTGTAATCTTTAGTGATGTTTCAATTTCCGGATCCATATTTCCGGAACCTACTTTCAAAATAACTAACTTTAAAGGTTCCAAAGGAATTTTTAAAGTATACAATTCACCCCTCTCTTGTATATTGAGCATCTATATCATTATTTTGATCTTACAGAGAGCTTTCCTAAGTTATTGTTTTTAAATGGTTAGTTCTATATTAGATCATAGGGGTAATACCGTGAGAGTTAAACAGAGGGTTGTTATTAAATGAATTGTTGTTATGTTAGACCAGAGAGATTAGACTATGAGAACTTTCCCAAAGATGATCGTTATTGAATAATTTAATGATGGTGATGAGTATTCCATGCCAAATCACAAGCTTGGACTCAGTCTTTCTTGATTTTTTAGATGGTCCTATGAGAAATCAATTTTTACTACTACACAGGGGATACATAGCTTAGGCTGGATACCAAGGTTTACCTGATTCAACAGATGAATATGAATGTTAAATTAATGTAATTTAAAACTGTTGGACTATTTAATTTTGAGTACTTTCTATTTTATTGCTTCATTTCTACATATTACCTGCTATATATATTTACTGACAGTTAGACATAGATCTTTTGGTGACTGCCTAGTGGGATTTGTCTCACATCCTATTTAGGTCTTGTTTTTAGACCCAAAACATTTTTATGTTTACAGGTATAGATAAGGGAAAGAACCCTTCTTCATCAAGTACTTGATTGCTATTAGAGCTGAAGAACATGGGACAAAGCTGATGCTTTCGATACTTTTTGAGCTTACTTTCTTTTCTATACTTTTGTTTTAGTATTGTGTTTCCATCATCGTGACTTGTTTGGCTATTTTCCAAGACACATGTGACATGAATCAATTATATATGCTCATGTAGTTATATTACTATCATGTCTTCCTCAATTTACCTATGTTGTATGGTATTACTACTTCTACTATTGTTTACTATTTACTTTCCTCTATTTATACACTGCCAATGAGGTTATAGTTTCCCCATTATCATACAGTGGATCTCACTGCTAGTCAGAAGCCTCTTTTGTTTGGGAAGATATGCTTGAGTTCATGTGACCAATTGGGTTCAGGGCACCTTTGGGTGACACCCAGATCTAGGACATTACATTGTGGTGTCAAATGATATTTCTTTTATTCTTTGACTTACTATTTTGAGCCTATATACTAGGATAAGAAGAAAAGGGTAGTTGGTAATAAGCTGTATCTAGGAGTAGCTAACTTGTGTACAGAGAAAAGCAATGTTACTTTGAATATTTTAATTTTTCTAGTTTTTCAATTTTTAAAGTTGATTTGATTTTCACCGTTGGGTGATTCACATGTTTTTTACTATTATGATTGATATCATTGTGTTTCTATTTCTTTTTCAACCTAATGATAATAGGGTATTCCCTCTCATACATCATATATGCACTTCCTAGAGATCACATGCCATGCATTCTTGCCATTCCATTTAGGGTGCATTATTGATTACATGTTGTTTTGATAGATGTGGAGTAATATATTCATGTTATTGTGATAGATTACATGATACAGATACCTACTATTTTGATTGGGTATTTCTATATATTAAGTTTCATTTAGATGGGCCCCAATCTTAGGTTCCTAAGGTGTTATGGGCCCTCTGGGATCAGAATTTGGTGGATCATGTTTGAACATTAATTAAATTCTATTATGATATTACATGAATAAAAACTCCAAAATATGATTTTTGGGGATTATGGGATATCATAGATCCGAAAATGGAATGCCTTGGACAATATTTTATGATTTTTGGGGTTCCAGAAAAGTTTTAGAGGCCTAATTCCTAAAAACCCAGACAACACGTCGTGTGTTGTTATGAACACACACCATGTGTTCTTATGTTCTATAGGAAATGACTTTTCTTAAGTACAAATCCTCTACCAGATGTAAACCATCTGTAGTTGTTAACCATGTGAATGATAGTGTGGGAAGAGTCATGGGTTGATAAACATTTGGTAGAACACACCGTGTACTCGGAGTACACTCCGTGCTATAAGAGACTGTGTGTCCGGCCGTGTGACTAATGACACGACTTGATGAAAATTAGGTTATACATGACGTGTCTTGTTTATACATTCCATTTAGAGATTGAACATGTATCTGTCTATGTGACTAATGACATGGGTGGATAAAACTTAAGTGGTACACTCCATGTCTAGGGTGAACACTTTGTATAGTGTTACACAAGTAGAACCCTGTAGTTCTAGCCATGTAGAATTAATTGTCCATGAGGGAATATGTGTTTCTTGGGGAACACGCCGTGTTTATGGGGTGTTACACAACCAATTTGGCAGAGGTACACGCCCATGTTAAAAGCATAAGAGAACACACCTTGTATGGGTTCTACACTCAGTGTAACTGAAATTTGTTAAACATGAATTTTTCTCTTCTCCCACTCCCTTTTTTCACTCCTATGTTATAGAACTTGATAATATTTTACTGAGGTGTTCACTTGACCTTGAAGAGTTGTACAACCAAGATGTCATTCGGATGTATTCCAAGTATAGGGTGATGATTAGACACTAGAAATGGTAGATCAGAGACTACCAGAAGATCCTGCCATCATGACCATCTTGGAATGAATTTTTATGCTAGATCTAAGTGTTTTCACATAGTTCCATGAAGGCTTTACGAGGATGATGCAAACATTTCAGTGAGCACCACATTCTGCCCCGACTATGGAGAAGTTGATGAGGGTGTTCCAGCAGTAACATCCTTTTACTTTTAAATAGGATGGAGGACCACAGGCTGTAGAGTCATGGTAGGAGGACATGCATTATATCTTATAGAAAATAGAGATTCCTCCAGAGAAGAGTGTGAAGCTCTCAACGTACATGTTATGTGATTCCTCCAAGAGACAATGGGTTTTTATCTCACAGGAGGGGAGTCATCAAGAAATTGATTGGAAAGAGTTTCAGAGGACCTTCTATGATTACTTCTACCTCAAGATTCTAAGGGATGATCGAGCCTTGGAGTTCATGCCCTTGGAGTATGGCGCTCTTTCAGTGATGGATTATTATTCTTGCTTTACAGTGGTTCAGCTCTTCACACATGTTTTGGGTGGTGATGAGTTATCACTAGATATGCGATTTGAGGATGGTATCAGGTATGCCATCCAATGATAGGTGAATGTTTTCAGGTTGACTTCAGTGAATGCTATAGTAAACCAAACACTGATTACCGAGTGCAATCTGAGGGAGTTGGGAGCTGTGAGCTTGGGTGATTCCGCATCAAATGCTGGTACTCCTTCGATAGATAGTAAGAGGTGAGGCAAGGAGCTTTCATGTGATGTTTATTAAGGTAGCCAGGTTGCATTCTACCAGTTCTAAAAGAGTGGGCATACGAGACCACATTGCCTGAAGGACCCAGTCGAGTGTTGATCTTGTGGGAATATGGGCCATATTCATCGTTATTAATGGAATTTCTCACCATTAGAGAGTGAGAGGGGATCAGATATGAATCCAAATTCAAGAGAAGGACCATCAGTTTCACATCAGTTGGGAAACTGTAGTCCATCAGACCGTTCAGACCGAGGTGGTGGTCATGTCCATAGAAGCCAGACAACAGGTTTTTAGCGACATCAAGGTGGATTGGCTTAGGGTAGCCAGGCAGGGTCGTAGGGTCACAATATAGGGTAGAATTTTGTGATGGATTAGACCCAGCAAGAGCAGGATCCTAGAACCTATACAGTTAGAGGTACGGTTCTAGTTGCCTCAATTTTTTCTACTTCTCTTTTTGATATAGGGGCTTCTGATATTTTTATATCTATTTCCGTTATGGAGATCCATGGGCTCTGTATCTTTACTTCTGATGATTTTATGACACTAGATACTCCATTGGGGATTAAGATGGCTAGTTTAAATTAGTGCAAGGAGTTCTCTCTTGAGGTTGCTGGGTGTCACTTTTAGTGGGACCTCTATTATTAAAGATGATAGTCTTCGATTTCATCATTAGAATGTACTAGTTGGTCTCCTCTCATGCCTTTGTTAACTACTATCATTGTAGGTAGGGTTTCATGTCACTAGAGGGAATATCTTTTCTACACTAGGGTGAATGGGATTTCTAGGCGAGCAGAGCTCAACCTGAGCATTATGGGTTAGGAGGAATTATAGCCCTGATTGCTAGTTTATATCTGGATGACTAGGGGAATTCACAGATGTGATTTCATCTAGTGGTGGATCATTTTATAGATTTATTTCCAGATGAATTTTCAGATTTACCATTAGAGAGACAGGTAGATTTATCCATTTAGATTGTGCTAGGAGCAGCACTGGTGTCCATTCTTCCATGTAGGATGGCTACACTAGAGTTGTAGAAGCTCAAGAAGTAGTTATAGGAGTTACAAGAGAAGGGTTTCATATGACCCAGTATTTTTTACTTGGGGTTTTCTTGTCCTTTTTTCAAAGAAGGCAGATGGTAACCTCAGAATTTGTGTTGATTATCGGAAGCTAAACTAGTTTAAAGTTAAGAACTGATATCTCTTGCCGAGGATTTATGGTCTCTTTGATCAGATTCAAAGATATCGAGTTTTCTCAAATATTTAATTGAGATCCAGTTATCATAAATCACGTATTAAACCATCATATATACCTCTTACAACCTTTCATAGTTTGTATGGTCTATACGAGTATTTTGTTATGCTGTTCGGTCACCCGAACATGCCAAAAGTTTCTATAGAACTGATGAAATGAGTGTTCCATCCTTAATTGGATTATTTTTTTGCAGTCTTCGTAGATGATATCTTGATGTAATCTCACAGTCAACATGACCATGCCACCCATATTGAAATAGTATTGAGTACACTAAAATATCATCAGTTATATACTAAGCTCTCAAAGTGCCACTTTTGGATGGAACAGATTCACTTCTTATGCCATGTAATCTCAGAGACAGGAGTATCAGTTGACACAGAAAAGGCAAGAGTAGTAGTTTTCTGGGAGAAACCGAAGAATTCCTTTGAGGTATATAGTTTTATGAGGCGGGATGGATACACCATTCACTTTATTCCAGACTTTTCATGCTTAGTATCACCATTGATGGGATGGGTAAGAAGGGTGTGAAGTACTTTTGGAAAGATTCCTATGATTCAGACATTCAATATTTGAAGGATATATTGACTTCATCACCAATACTGATTTTCCTAAACCAAGAAATAGTTACACCATTTACTGTGATGTAGTTGGTATCGGGCTGGGTGCATTGATTATGCAGGGGGAAGGATTCATTGCATACGAGTCTCAACATTTTAGGCCACATGATAGAAATTACCCGATGCATGATCTCATGTTATCTGCTGTTGTGAAAGCTTTGTGCAGTTGGAGAAATTATGTTTTGGGAGAGAGTTTTGTGGTATAAACTGACCACAAAATCCTCATGTATATATTTACTCAGTGGGATATTAATTTGAGACAATGAATGTGGGTTGAGTACCTTTAGTATTGTGTCTTTGAACATTACTATACACCTGAAAAGGGAAACATAGTGGATGATTAATTTAGTATGAGAACTAAGATACACGTAGTTCAAGAGGCCAGTAGTTAGTGGAAGCTTATATATTTGTTCTATGAGATGCATTTGGATGTGCAAGATAGACAAGGGTAGACATTTCTCTATTCTATAGCTATCACCTCTACTATATTGGATTGAGTGTGAATGAGGCAGCTATCACATTATGAATGCCTAGTTCTGAGGGAGAGTGTGTCAAGAGAGGACCCTAATCCTTGATGTACCATAGATGTGGATGAGGTTTTCCGTTTTCATGGGAACTTATGGGTGTCCGGAAACATAGGCAAGGAGCTGTTATGATATTTTCATGCCTCAATATAGGCAGATTATCCTGGTGTCACCAAGATGTATCATGATCTACGTCATTAGTATTGGTGGCCAGGCATGAAGAGAGATGCTGCTGGTCTTTTATGTGATTTTCCACTTATCAGCAGGTGAAGGAGGGGAATTAGTGACCAGTAGGTATTTTACAGCAGTTACCCATTCTTGAGTGAAAGTGGAATGATGTCATGATGGATTTCGTGATGGGTTTACCAAGGTCTCCTTGAGAGAATTAGGGAGTTTGGGTTGTTATTGATAGACTCAAGAAGGTTTTAAAATTTCATACTGATTAAGGAAATATTCAATTTTTATGTGATTTTAAGGTTGGACATATGAGAGATTGTACATTTACATGGGGTTACTCACTCAATAGTTTTGGACAAGGATCACCGGTTTACATATAATGTATGGAAAGGGATACAAAGGGATTTGGGTATACATGTACTTCTGAGTACAACTTACCATCCCCCAAATAGATGTCCAGTCTCAACGCATGATTAATGTTTTGGAGGACATGATTTAAGCATGCATCCTAGATTTTAGGGGATCTTGGGATTGGAAAATACCCTTGGTGGAGTTTTCCTATAATAAATTTTTGAGGAAACGATTCAGATGGAACCTTATGAGGATTTTTATGGTAGGCCATTCCGATCACCCCTATGTTGGATGGAGGGAGGAGACACAACTATGATGGGACCTCATCTTGTCGAGGAGACCACTGAGCAGGTGGATTTGATTTGGAAGAGGATGGATACTGCACAGTCTCAACAGAGATATTATACTAATCTACAGAGGCAAACTCTAGAGTTTGAGGTCAAGGATGATGTTTTCCTTTGTGTCACACTAATGTTAGAACACATGAGGATTAAGAGATAGGGGAAGATTTAACTATGATATATCGGGCCATTTGAGGTCTTGGAAAGAGTCGGGCTAGTTTTTTATTGTTTGTAGTTACCTCATAAGTACTAGGATATGCATGTCATATTTCATGTTTCTCAGCTACAACATTACATTTCAAACCCATCTCATGTTTTTCAACTAGAGGATGTCGTGTTGGTGGTGGATGCATCCTTCAAGGAGAAACCTATTTGGCTTTTGGATTGCATCACAAAAGTTCTCAGTGGCTAGTATGTTCCTCTTGTATGGGTGTTATAGAAGCACATACATGTAGAGGATGAGACTTCGGAGAGGGAGTCCTATGTACGATCACAGTGGCTAGAGTTGTTCGCAGATTCTTCTTCAACACCCTTAGAAGGTAAATCTGGGGATGAATTGTTTTAAGGGGGGATGTTTTTAAGAAACCAAATCTTAATTTTAGGTATGGATCTTGATTTTAGTTGTCTTTAAAAAAAATAAAAAGTGGTAATTTTTCTAAGTACACACTTTGTACATATGAGTACACTCCATGTACACAAGTACAACATACAACTGCATACATGCCATGTAACAGCTGAGTACATAGATGTGTGGTGACCTGAAAGATTGTTTATGGTGGGGTCTAGTAAATGTTATTACACGGAGTGTACCTTTAATGAACACGCTATATAGTTTTCATTTAATTTGATAAATAAAAGTGGGGTTGCGTCTCATCCTCAGAAAAATATTCTTCTCCCCTTGGTTTGTATTTGAAAGCGATAGAACAAATGAAAAACTTTAAACACCTCATGATTCTCCATCATACCTCTGATTGAGATGTCGTTGGGTGTGTTGGGATTCCATCGGTGAGTTCTCAATTCCTCTAGGGCCTTTCTTCCAAATTTCACATATCTCACGAGTTATTCAAAGAGGATAATTTTTCAACGTTTTGTTGATCTATGCAAATTTAGGGTGATTCATGGGCCAATAGTCAAGAGTATTGATCATACGACATCATGTTAGATGTTTTGTGCCTTTTTTTGTTCATCCTTTGATTATATATGCTAAAAGTGACATATACCCACATTTGGGGTATTGTGTGTTTTGGAATTAGTCCATATTTATTTCATGTTATGGTTTGGTTTTTTGATAAAGGGTAGTTGCATATGCATAAGGTTAAATCCTTATTTATGGGACACCCCGTGGGTGCGTTTCTCTTGGTTTATTGTTTATGTCCATTATGTATAGAATGTTTGTTAGTCTTTCCTTGTTTTCCATGCTATGTTTTGTTAGGATGAAGTTACTAATTATATGAGATGCATGTGATATGCATTGTGTAAGTGTGACCAAGAGTAATTTGACTGTGAGAGCTTCCTGAGGTAGGGTCATTTATGAATGGTTTACTATTATGTTGACCTAGGGGTATTGATTGTGAGAGATTCCAGGTGGTCATCGACCCAGGGGTTTAGAATGTGAGAGCATACCCAGGTGGTTTTTTTATAATTGTTTGATACTATATTAGACCAAGTGGTTTAGACCCTGATAGCTTTCCTAGGTGGGCATTTTTAAATGGTTAGTGCAATGGTAGACTCACAGAGTTAACCCGTGAGAGCTACCCAGAGTGTCGTTATTAAATGGATTATTGTTATGTTAGTCCAGGGGGATTTGAATGTGAGGAATGTACCAAATAGGGTAGTTGTTGAATAGTTGAATGATGGTGATTAGTCTTCCAATCCAAATAACAAGCTTGGACTCGATCATACTTGATTGTTTAGATGGTGTTCTGATACGTCTTTTGTTACCATTACACATGGGATACAAAGATTAGTCTAGATACCAAGGCTTACATGGTTCAAGAGATGAATAATGGATGTTAAATGAATGTAATTGAACATTGTAGTACTATTTACATTTTAGTATTTCTTATTTTATTTCTTTATTTCGACATATTACCTGCTATATATATTCACTGAAAGTTAGGAATAGATCTTTGGTGGTTTCCTAATGGGATTCGTATCACACCCTATTTGGGTCATGTTTTTGGATGCAAACAGATTATATGGTTGTAGGTATAGATAAGGGAAAGCACCCATCTTCATCAGGTACTTGATTTCTATTGGAACTAGAGAGCATGGGACCAAGATGAGGCATATGATGCTATTGTAGTTTACTTTCATTTCTGTACTTTGGTTTCAGTATTGTGTTTCCATTATTGTGACTTGTTTGGTTGATTTCATAGACAAGTGTGACATACATTATTTATATATCCTCCAGTTGTTATATTACTATAAAGCCTTCCATTGTTTACTTCTGTTGTACAATATTTCTGCTTCTGCTATTGTCTACTAATTTTTTTTTCTGGTGTGTATACTCTTCCAATGAGGTCATAGTTTACCCATTATTACACTGTGGCCCTCAGTCCTAGTCAGCAACCTTTGACATTTTGGAAAATGCGGTAGAGGTTATGTGACCAACCGTGTTTGGGATGTCTTTGGGTGGAACCTGGATCGAAGATGTTATATATATAACTTTTAAAAGGAAAAGTAGATACACCTATGAATGATATATATGTTCATATTACCAAATATGTCTAAATCAAGGGAAAATTAAGAAGAAAATTTTCACAAAGATATTACTGTTTAAGTGAGAATTATTCAATGAATTTATTTGGTGTATCTAATGTAAATCCACATAAAAAGTGGAAATAAACAAAATAAAAAAATTTATTACATAGATATTCTAAGAATATAAAGGACAATGAAAAATAATTTAAACCAATGAAAATAAATTGAATTATGAATCCCCTTACCACTTGGTAATTTTTATAACAAATACCCATGATGAAAGAAGAAAATAAATTGAATTATGAATCCCCTTACCACTTGGTAATTTTCATTCAAAGTATATATATCATGGATGTTTAACCTATGGCCTCACAATGAAAGAAGAAAACTAGTGAGGTTGAAAAAGTGTATTTCTTGAGTGTCATCATTTTATATGGGAATTGAAATGGTTCTATTTAACAGGAGGAAGGGCCATCATTGTTCTCAAGAGATGATGAAATTGATTTATTGTAAAGTTTGAGGTCCATCATTATTCTCAAGAGACAATGAAATGGTTTGGTAGAAAAGGAAGAAGTCCATAAGTCTTCCCAATAGGAGATGAAATGGATATGTTGTAAGGGTAGAGTTCAATATGGTGGGTTTTTAGAACAGTGTGATTCATTGATGAACATTTCATACTACTTTTATTTCTCACACTAATAATGTAAAATGTGAGATTATATTATACATTGATTAAATCACTGATGCCTTTTTAGAGTTGTAAGAAGTGATATGTGGTATGAGATGAAGGAGAATTTTATTTTTCAACTAGCCATAAATAGAATAATTAAATAAGTATAAAGGGGTAAAGAGTTACCTAAAAACACAAAGAGGGATATTTTTTGGAAAAACTTCCTTAAGGTAATATTGAAATATTTTGGGGTTGGATAAGTTTTTTATAAAGATAGTTGAGAAGTTTAGATATGGTGTTCCAACATGATTATTGATAAATTATGTTGGTAAAGCTCCAGGACCTAGGAATCAATGCTATGGAATATAGTCTAGAAGTTTTATAGATAAGTTAGTATCATTTCCTAGTGTTTACAAAATTCCTGCAATCCCAAATTTGGACAAAAAGGACGTTTGGTGTCATGTAGATGACATTTTTTCCACATTAGGTGAAAGTGTATGAGAATATTTGTGAAAATGGACTTCTCTAAGAAAATTTGGAAAAGGCATAAAATTATTGAATGTTTGTGATGATTAAAAAAAGTGAGTTCTATGAAGTTAGTGACCTATGAGAAGTTGATATTTTTTAGGAAGCTTTTGCAAATCAAATATTATCCTAAAAGTTTAAATGAAAAATGTACAGTTACATGAACTAAATTAAGTGTTTAATGGAGGGTCATATGTGAGCTGAAAAGTTTTTTAAATGAGTGTAAATATCTATAAATTTGAAGCTACTCACATAATTTGAGTAGAAGAAACCATAATGAAGATATAAAGGCTCCTAATTTAAAAATGAGTATGACAAAAAAATGCATCAAATATTCACCGAAAAACAAGTTCAGTGAAGAAATAAACATATTTCAATCAAAACAAGTTAGTTTTATGAAATTTTATAGAGCTTCAAAAAAGGTTGTGAGTTACATAAAAGTGAAGTGTTTCATGAGAGATAAGTAAGTTCCACAAAACATGAGTAATTATAGTGTGAAAGTGAACCATATTTGAACTATAAGAAATTAACCTAAAATTATATTTAAATTAATATTCATAATGTGGATAAAATTTTAGTTTCATGAAAAAAAATTATGTGAAAACAATATTTATCCAATTAATCAATATGAGAATATTTTGAAGGATTATTTCATTAAATTTAGTTAAGAGAGAAATATTCATTTATATTGTGATTTTTATTGAACCAAGAGGGATTAATAATCCACACCAAACTTTGTAACAAAAATGTACTTTAATTGAATTGGTACATTGAAATATTTCCTTTGTGTGATCCTTAGACTATCCCAATTAAGCGTGAACCATGTAAAATTTACATGTCACAAGCATGTTTTAATTTTTTCTCATATATTACAACAATGAGGAGAGAGAATATTTTTTTGTTAAATGATGACATAAGATCAAGATAAAGGATTAATCTGACCTTTCACAACATGATTCACCCCCTTTTAGGTTTTTTTCCTCAAAGGCCAAATATTAGTCTCAGAAGAATATGAATTCACCTTTTATGTGCTGAACATTCTTTCCAATTATACCATAGGATATCTATCATGGTAGACTGGTCAGGAACTATTCATCTTTATGGCACTCTCATTCACATATGCGAAAAAATTATTTAAAACATACAAAACTATGTTGGTTAAATAGATTTGTGAATATCTAGCCATGAATCACTTTATTTAAGAGTATGATATCATTATTTCATTACATATTCCCCTTGGTACATGCCTCTTTCAAGGTAAGTACATATTAACCTAGAATGATTAGCATTTATGTATGAACACTAAACAACCCTATTAGAGTCCATGAATATTTGGCCTTCCATATTGATAGTAAGTGTGTCTAGAAAACTACTTATTTTTCCCTTCTACAACTTTTCTTGACTTTTCCAATGGGAATTGGACTTATTTTCATATCCCTCACTTCCTTTTATGTGAAAGTGAATTTCTCAATTGTATTCTTAGTATAAATTGATTTATATTTGATATTGTAACCTACAATATTATAAATAATAGATTTGAAATATGATTGATTAAAAACAAATTTCCATATTTTTCTTCATAGATAAACTCAGTTTTCATTGATTAATACTTTCAATCTATAACATACTCTTCTTTTCCCCCAACCAAATTTTCATTTATTTTTTATATTTTTATTCAAATTCATGAGAATATTTCTCTTATGATAATCCTTTAAATCATTATTTAGAAAGTATTATTGCTCTATTATTTCACCTTCATCATCATCACGACTTGAAGTATAAATTTTTTTTTCAACATGAGCTATAATACAAACTTAATTTCTAATTTAATTTCATATTATGAGTAAAATTATTTTATATTGCTCCCAAAATACCTTCTCTAAATAATAGATAAATTATTCCTTCTCTTACCCCAATTATATTTTTCGGGTTTAACATCCTCTAATTATAATTTTGTCTAAACAACCATATTGTATGTTAAATTAATGGAAAAGTATATAATTCCATTAAAATTGTTTCACCTTGGGGATTTTTTATTTTTTTTTTATTTTTTTTATTTCAACTTCATTGATAAATGATTCTTTTTTATTGAAGAATTTATAAACATTATCACTATCAGAATCACTTGATTCTACTTCTTCATAAACCCTGACTTTGAGTATTCCCATTACCTCAAATTTTGTTTCATCTTTTTTATTCTTCTTGAAAATTGGAGTCTTTTTAATTTCACAAGATATGTGAATATTATGTAACTCAACCAATGAGGGGTCTTATCTCTCTTCTAATTCAGAAACACTAGGACCAAACCTATCTAGAATGTTTGTCAACAACTTTTTGACATTATTAAAATCATCCAACTTCTCAAAAAACCCCTAGATACTACTAACAGTCCCACTGAATCTTATAAAATAGTCATAAATAGTTTCATCAAAATTAAGCTTAATACCCCCAAATCAACTACATAAATCATTTAATTTTACACATTTGAATTTGAATTTTTTCATTATATCTACACTTCAATATTTCCTATAGTTCCTCAATAGTTTGTGGTCTCATGAATTTTGTGTAAAACTTTTATGAAAGAGAAATAAATATGTAATTTTGAGATTTCCCATAAACCTATATATTTATCTTTTTATAAATACTCATATGAGAACCCTGAATAATGAATGTAAATATAATTTTTGTTGTTTCTCTTACATTCAATAATGAATGGAAATATAATTTTTGTTGTTTCTCTTACATCAAGGCTATGTGATCAATGGTAGGGAATCATGCTATTCTTCCATCCATTATAGTTCTTTGAATCAATAGTCAAAAACCACTTATAATTAAAACATTTAAATTATCCAAACTCACCAATTTATTGGATATTTAATAGGGAGCATGTATTATATTTAATAACACTTATAGAGGAAAGGTTGGTTAGGTGCCACTGAGGGTGGGTGGTGGGTCATGGCTGGGGTGGATCATTTGTTCACTTTTATTAATTTATTATTTAAAATTAAACCTCTTATAAATTTTATTGTCTTGATTCACTATTCTTATTTCCATAATTACATCTCATGTAATGTAGTAAATTAAGGAAATAACATAAGTGATTTACATGGTTTGGCATTTAAATCCCTCTCCTTGCATGGCTTGTCAAACACCACAACCATAAAACCCTCCAAGTAATTATTTATGGGATCTTAGAAATCCCATTAGCATATATGACCACTTTTCTCATTCTCTGGAGTCCCACTACAAAACTAAAACTTCACACTTCCCACTAAAAAACATCTAAACAAAACATCAGAAATATTCACCTTTTCTCCTAGTTTCTTTTCAACCAATTGAAATTGATCTTCCTACTCAAGATTCCAAGATCAATAGTTTTATGAATTTTCCATCATTCAAGAGATTAAATTATTGATTTTCTCTAGTAGGTAAACTAGTATTTACCACTTTTTATTGATATTAAATGATCCAGATCTTCCCCAATCCACTGGATTCTTAGTCACTTCAAGTATCATTATCCTATTTTTATAATCCCTTGGTTCCCTCTCCTATCTCACTTATTCTTCATATTCAATACAATTTTTATTTAATTCATAATGGTTGTTGGTTCCTACTAGTTTTCTTAACCCCAATTATTCTCTTCATTTATAACTTTTACATTATTGGGATATCACATAAATATTTACTACTATATTCAAATCATGGAAGTTCTCTAAAACATAGCATTGTAATATTGATATTTGTTAAATTAAACCAACAAAATAAATTATTTTATTAAAAAATTCAAAATAATTTAAATATTAGTCAATAATTTCATTTTATTTCTATAAAATTCTTTATTTATTTTACCTAATGATATTTAAAAGCGTGTCTTTTAATTTTTTACTAATATCCTAATCTAGAAATTTAATTTAAATTTATTCTATATGTTCATGGCATCATGAAATGTTTCCATGTGTCTCTCCTCTTTTGTGGAGTGAAACTCCTCTAATTAAAAAATAAAGTTTAATGATCCATTTGAATTATCATTATGTTTGAATATATAAACATTACATTTTACCAATCATATGATTTCAATATAAAAATATCATGTTACTGAATTTTTTAAAATCTCACAAAGTATTGAACCATACGAAGACATAAACATGATGTTGTACTATATCTAAAAATTAAAGAGATCAAAATTACAATACATCCAATAAATTTGATGAATCATTAATTTTATCTTAGTAAATCGATGTACCTTAGGAAGTGATACTGACTTAAATTTCCTTAATGGTAATAATTTGAGTTTGTTCCTCAACGTTTTGATGTCTTATATGACCCTTGAAATGATGTAATAAAACACACAATAGACAAAGTGGTGTTTAAGAATTTACCTTGTTTTTATACATCAACTCGGTGATGAGCCTTATAAAGATACATTGACCCTGTGAAGAAACATGAACCCTTGTAAGATGTTTAGGGTTTAGTCCCTTTTAAATTTTATCACTTTTAGATAACACCAACAGATTTATTCCACAAAAAATAATATCATTTCATATACTTATGCAGTAACTCAAATAAAATAAAATCATCTCAAAGAATTCTACAACACACCAAATTAACATCTAAGGATTCCAATCCATTTATTACAATGACTAAAACATGAAATCTATTTTGGATATATTCTTAAAACATTAGATAAAATTATTCTCTTTAATATTAATTCTTAAACCTCCACACTAGATAGATTTATTGAATATCCATCAATACTTATATAAATGGTGAAATATTTATTAGAAAAATTATTATACATAAATATCAGTGATGATCATCGATCCTCTCAATCCATATGTTCCAAAGAGAAAAAAATATTTGCACATCCATTTATAGTGGTTTCAGATCACTTATTATACATTGAAATCACACATATAATATTGTGATAAAATATGACTTTTTATTAAAAAATAAATTTTATGTACCTCAATTATAAATCATAAGTTTTAATATAATGTTTTTGATTATACAGGAAACCAAACTTGTGTTTCCCCTAAAGTAGATACCATGTGTGAAAACCTTATTGGAAAATAATTATAATGCTAAATTGGAACCAAAAATCAACATCTTCATCACCATTAACTCTCCATATTAGATATTTTGAGTTTGTATTGATTGAGTTCAATATTATACTTGGTATATCAAAAAATTGTATTCAAATTCAGTCAAGTTACTACCCATATGGGAGTTGTATCCATGTTTTCTTAGGTAATGGAGAACCATGATCCGCCCTTGACTTAAGTTGTTATAAAAAGAGTTATTTATGTTCAACCTTATACTTAAAAACTATACTTAATCATGTAAACTATTTTCTAATCACATTTATCTTTATGAATTGTTTGGATAGATAACAGTGAACCTTGAATTAACAATCACCTTTTAATTTGGGTATATCATGCATTTTATTTGAATTTTTTAATTAATCTAAGATATTAATTATGATTTTATTGAAATAATTTTCATTTTACCAATTTTTTATATGATAGGAATTCCATTTATTAACTTCTTCTTTATAAAATATTTATTTTGATACTAATATATTTAGTATATTGGTGCTTTTCTGTACCTTATATGTTGATTGATATTTCTAGAAATGTAATCTAGAGAATGGAATGGAATTTTGTGATATATATATATTGTGTGGTTTCTCTATATAATTGAATAGTTTTAATTCATGGAAATATTTATTAATCCCTAAACATGTATTCCATGTTCCTTATAAATGATTTAATTGAGGGTGTGGAAAGGATCATAAATCCTTATCCACATGTTCCTATTCATTATTTATCTATGATAAGAAACCAATATTACCTAATTAATTTTTTCATTACTTTTCTCCCATGGGACTAGTGTTTCAACCTAATTCATTATAAACACATTTAATAATATGTGTGGGTGAATAGGTGTACAAATGTGTTACTTGATTTTCTAAGTAGTTAGTTTAGGTATGGATCATTATTATATAAGGTTAATTTTATTATACATATTTTTTTGACTTGTCTACATCTTATGTATTACTCATATCCTCTGTTGATGATGATAATTATTTTTAAATCTATTTTTCTATATATTTATGTTAATGGATATTTTTATCTAAACCACACACTTGAGGGAGTTTCTTATATATTATAATATTTACAGAGTATATCATGCCTACATCGAAAATGTTCACTCTGTTGGGAATGTAGTTCCATGGTTTGTTTTGAAGGAACCTACAGGTATTAGTAGATATTTGATTTTTTCCATGATGTGATTGGTTGATGTGGAAATGGGTTGAGTTGCTCTTGGTATATCAGACAGTGATTCGAGTTTATGGTTTTCACTTATCCATGTATATCAGGGTCAGAACTAACATTTATTATTGAATCTTTCCTTGGATGTCACGAACCAACCCAGGTCGACCCTGAACCAGTCACCCGAGTTGGTCCGCGACATGGCACGAGAGGCATTCCCGATCCTCTCGGGCTGGAGACAATCACCATGGAATCAAAGAGATCAAGAGGGAACAATTTCATCCAAAGAAAAAAAAATAAAGCAGTGTAATGAAAATAGAACAACACAGAGTAAATAAACAACATGAAAAGAAAGAATGGCCAACAACAACAACTAACCTGACCATGACCAATACTCCTCACGACACCGAGAGTTGCTCACGAGCCCACAACCAAATCTCACCCACAATGAGAGAGCTCAATTAAACCTGCAATAGAAACTAAAAACAAGAAAACACTATAGGTGTGAGTATTAAAACTCAGTAGGTAGGCCCGACTAATTATTTTCCCAATGGATATACCATTAAGTAAAGAATTTATCAATTCTAGGTTTGAAATAAATTATATAAAATATAGGTTTCCACACACACTTTTATTTCTAAAACAAGTAACAGTCCATTACCCCTTTTATTTTAAGAACAAGTTTAGTGTTTGGATGAAATAGATGCATTTCATTTTAAAACACTTTTGCAAACAATTTTAGAAATCCAAATTTAAGTTGTTGGTCAAATGGAAAACCACACACAACAGACAACAAACCCTAAGTGCAATGGAAAAAGTGGCGCACGGGGCCAGCAACCGAACTAGACCTCTCAATCGTCCACCATATACAAATAAACAGTAAAAGAAACATGGGTAGAACCTAGGAGATCGTGAACAGTCAAGAACACACTATACATCTGACTCATCCTGAAGGCATGCCCTAACTCGATGACGTCATAACGCCCATACTACTACCCGTTATAGACTTGAATGGCCTAAACGAGGGGCCCAATCCCCATAGAAATAATAAATCAGTATTCCCCTACTATGGGGCCACTAGCCAGCTCATGGTCTAAACTAGTGTAATAATCGTTCTCAGAAGATTCACTCAATATGCCAGGTTCCCATGTCAAAACATACAATAAAAAGGGGTGAATCCATAATTTAATTCAATCAGTCATGATGCAAAAACATCACATACAACTCATGCAATCAATTCACACCAAAGATCACCCCTGAATGGGTTTTCCAAAATAATTTATTTTATTAAAGTGTCAAATGGGCCTTCACAAATTTTAAAGCAAAATCTCATTTTTTGAGAAAGCTCAAAACCCTTGTTCAGAAGAAATCATATATCTTTAAAAATATAAGTACATTTGAAATTATTTGAATTATTTATAAAGTAAAAACCTGCATTGTTTCAATACTGGGTGTCCGCTCGTCAAGAAAATGTTTCAAGTGTTCGATATAAAATAAACGACTCTTTTCACACCAAATAATCATATAGAATTTAATTATATTATATTATTTCAAATTTATTGAAATTAATAAAACATCAAGAAATTAATAAATTCTAAATATAATGGTATGTGTAGTGGGGTACCTACCTCAACTCACAGTCGATACATGATGATGCGACACGCCTCGCACGGGCACACAAGAACACGCAAGGTGATGATCGGAGGACCATGGAAAAACCTTGTCAACGCGCTAAAACCATAATGACAAACAAAATACCTAAACATGGACTTAAAAAAAATCCCTAACGAACAACCATCGTAAAAGGACTGCCTCGACATGTTTTCAAAACATGACTTGCACCACCGACCATATTTACTAAACAACTATAAAATTTATGAAATAATATTCAAAAAGTAACTCGCAACTTTACACAAACAAAACTCATTCAAAAACAAGTTTTTGATCAAACACACACCTACGTCCTACTAAAATAGAAATGAACCACTTGCACGGTTAAATAAACTAATTGAATAATTTATAAAAGAGGAACTAAACAACTCATGACTAGTTTCCATAAAAACACATCGTAATTCACATGAACATGTTATAAGATATAAAACCCAAAATAAGTACATAAAAAAACTATACTTTGTAGAAAACACATTAATCAAAAACATGCCAAATTAATTATCAAAGTCAAGAAATAACACTAACCTCACCCTAGTTCCCAGGCGCCCTCAAACAGAGGGGTCGCTCAAAAAGGGAAACGGTCGACACGATGCCGTGGTGTGCGGGTAAAACCACCAACACCGTCAATGGTGGCACAATGTCTAATGCAGTTGATGACAGAGTTGGTCAGAGTAGTGGGGGTGGCCGAGAGGATGGTTTGGTGAATGGTTGTTTCTAGATGGGGGATGCGGGTGAGTGGCGCTAAGGGAGGCAGATGGACGGAGGTAGTGGCTGGAAGGCGAGATGAAGAGGTGGGGTGCGCTGGCGGTGTGGTGTGTTGCTGGATAGAGCATGTACAGCGGTTTGGCGAGATTCCTGTTGGAGCAGGCTGGATGTGGGAGGAGTTCAAGAGGTAGGGATAGGAGGGCCACCAGATGGAGCAGGTTCCGACAGCCAAGGGGGAGGTGCAGCGTGAGCTTGCTGGAAGGGTGAAGGAAACAGCTGGGCAGATTAGGGGTCGCTGGCTTCAAACTAGGTGGGGGTGGAGCAGCAATCGGGGTGTGTGGGGGATACGACGTAGGGAGGTAGGGCAGCGGCTGGTGCTAGGGAAAGGGGTGCATCGAAAGGTGAGCAGAGGGGAGAAGAGGGGGTGTACTATGGGGGGAGAAAGGATGGCCGAGGGGAGGGTGCAGGCGACACAAGAGAGCAGGTCAGGAGGCGCAGTGAAGGTGGAAGGTTGTAGGGTTTGGGGGTAGTGATTTCAGAGCGACAGGAAAGGGTGAGTCAATAGGGGGCGGTGCAGCGTGGAAGAAAAAAAGAAGAGAAGGGGGGGGGCTCGACGGGCTGGAGGGAGAGCCAACCCTAGGAGAGGAAAAACAAAAAGTAAAACCAATAAAAATATAATAGAAATTAATAATAATAATAATGAGCTTAACAATTGTAATAATAATAATAATAATAATGATAAATCAAAATAGTAATAACAAAATGAATAATAATAATAATAACAATAATGACAAATAATAAAATAAAATAAAACTTATAATGATAAATAAAATAACCAAATTTTCATCGATAATATTAATATTAAAAATACTCATTAATTATTAATAATACCCTCAATTAATAACATTATCATTATCAGTGAAATTCTATTATTTTACTTTATGTATTTTACCTCTCACTTAATTGTTTCTCATTATTAATTTATTTCACTTAATTTCATGAACATAGGGTTGGTGCCCAGAAAACCTGGCGAGGCCGCGCGATGACCTAGGCGAGGCCGCCCGGCTTCGATAGTGGCACACTGAATGTTATCAATGACAAAATTCTCATTTATCAGTGCAAGAGTGAAAAACCCAAGTCGGGCTCGGCCCACACTTCATATAAAAAGAAACTATATATATATATATATTTAAAAGTAGATAAAATTATAAGATAAAACATAAAAATCATAAACATATCGCAGCACGAAGTCTGGGTGTGACAATTCTCCCCACCATAAAGCTTTCCGTCCCCGGAACGCCAAAACCAGAGCCAAACCACAAAGCAGAAAACCACAACCCCTTAAGGTTCAAAGGGAATCCCCATAAACACCATGAAAATAGAGGCAAAAGTATCATGATCAGAAAAAGTGCCTCAAAGACAACTTCGAGAAACTCAAATAAAGACTTTCTGATATGTGTTGCCCGCCCCGAAGAGCTAGAAAACCTCCAGTTTACTAATCAAGGAAGGGAACTCTCACACCCACATAAAATAACTTCACTATCTGAAACACTTTAAGCACTATTAAGTCTAAACCACACAATTTGGATAGAATGAACAAACAAGGTTAAACCACGTCCATGAAAAACTGTTATCACTTATCACCATGCCAAATTTAAAAATAGAATCAAAAGATCATCATGGGGAGGCCCGAGGGGCTCAACACCATTAGGAACTCACTGACGCTCAAAATGAGCCTGGTAAACTGACACGGGTACATTCGAGCGGACTCCCTGCCATTAATGAAAAGTCCAGCAATGATTCATTCTAGAGACATTCGTGTGAGACCCAATGTGGGTCTCCCATTCTTAAGAACCTATCAACGCCCAAGATGAGACTATAAAACCAACATGGGGAGGTCTGAGTGGACTCCCCATCATTAAGGAAAGGCCAACATCGATTTATTCCAGAGACCTTTGTGTGAGACCCATCATGGGTCTCGCCGCCATTAGAACTAACGGAGGATACAATACTTTGAAAAAAAATTCGATGATGACCAAACACCCCACCACGAGGGGCGGGGAGGGTGGGGCCCGATCACCTGGGTGTCATAACCATGACCTAAGACCCGACCAACACATCCACATCCTGGAATGAGAATTATACAATTTTGGGACTAATTTCCCAAAAAAACCCCATAAGGGACACTAAACCAATTACATCCAGTGGAACATGACCCCCAAGACTCTACGACAATGAGGTGACCATGTCTCCACATGGTCACGGAAACCTCACGCTACCAGATGGTTCGTTCGGAATGGATCAACCATAGAAAACAATTTAAGCTTCTTTCACTTTCAACACTGATGAGAGAAATAAAGTCGGGGTCTCACACACTCTCGGGGTTCCTGACCACACGCCAGCTTCACTCCAAGGCCTATGGTTGGAGCCCTGATGTTTGAACCATCTCCTACCTCGCATTCAGGTATTGAAGACTCTCGAGTGGAGCTTCTCCTTTTGGTGCCACACACAATCATACTACACCCGAGGCAACACCATCAGACACAACACACCATGACACCCAACTACTCTCACACTGAACATTCACCAGAACGAGAGCTTAGATGGTACACACACATCACCCCTTGTTACATTGAATGAAAAAACGACACCAAAAATAATCACCAGAACATGACCATTGCTGTAGAGAAGAACATTATATGGAGAGGGACTTCAAACTAAGTCTTAAACAACACGTTATTCCTGCAATTAACCATATCATCCCCCATGTGACTGGGTCTTCCACAATAGTGGCCTAACGTAGACCCTTTCTTAAAAGAAACCAATGAAGGACAAAATGTCAGTTGGAATAGTGGTCACCATTGACCACTCTAGTCTGCTTCCTCCATTCCCCACTGGAATCTCCTTCACCATTTCCAAACAGAAATTTCAAAATAATGAAGTCAAACTTCACCCTTGACAATCATAGAGAACTCACACTGCAAGACATCACCGAGCATGACCCTTGAAACAAATGAAAATACTTCAAAGCCCTTAAAAAAACTAGTCAACTCTGACAATTCCGAACCGCCTTCACCCTTCCCACTGTATTTCCTTTCTCCGTTTTGAGGGGAAACCTTCAAACACGACGATGTGAAACTTTATACCCGATGAGTCAGACACTCAAAAGAGAAAAACTCCCTTTAAATCCCATTTCCTATGTCATCCCGTTGTGAGAGGATCCTTTTAGTTATAGAAAAGAGAGGTGGGTTCAATCCTAGAATTCAAGAAGATATTCCTTTGATCAAATGGAGGGTCGGCCAATGGTGAGTTGCCTGTGGCCACACTTCAATCACATGTCAACGCTTTATGGGGGGCATATAATATTTAATAAAGTAAACCATAGACCCAGTCAAACTAGTCCACTGGACAAGACATACCACAAGTGAACACTACACATGTAGTGGGTACCACTGCAAGAAATTCTCCCGAAGCACTTCTCAATCAACCTTTCAAAAAAATACAAGGACACACCACACAATTACTGGTTATATAAAAATACGAATTTTTTTTAACAAAATAGTTTGAAAATTAGCCAAGCTAGTGGGTTGCACAAACACCAATGGTGTCCCATAGGCCCCACACATGCATGTTATCGTGCCACACCAGAACCCACCTCATGTCTATCCAGGCACTCATCCGCTCGTGCCATTAGGCCTTTCTCTTTCCCATATACATTCATGCATGTGGTTTCCCCTGAGAACACCAATAATAAAAACCAAACCACTTCATTTTTTTTCTTTTCAAAACCAAAACATTCAACCCACGCTTTACAAACCTTACATGCCATTTCATTTTTTTAAAGCACTTCATTTGAAAAAAATTTCCTAGACAGAAATTTTTTATCTGAAAAATCAAATTTGTACGAATCCAAAACAAAGGGACGAGAAACAATGCAGGAGGAAACTAGTGTCAGCGGGTGATTGAAGCATATGGTTGGAGGTCATAAGCCAATCACACCACTAGCCATGGAGAGTATTTTAGGATATTGTCCCTAACTCCACAAGGCTTGCTAGACCCTGTACCACTGACCGTACCCCTTTTCATTTCCCTTAGACAAGATTATATGCAACGACCAAAAACTCAGACAAACCACAACATACTTTGGTAACTTGAGTCCTGACACGAGGTGTGCTGGCCAAGTACCTTGCTCGTAGGCAGGGCGTCGAGTCCTCTCAAACATAACTCCAAACTACCATGACTCTAACCCAAAAGAAAATGATCCAGGAGAGAAAACCTGCCCTCTGATACGATTTTGTCACGAACCAACCTGGGTCAACCCTAAACCAGTCACCCAAGTTGGCCCGCGACATGGCCCGAGAGGCATTCCCGATCCTCCCGGGCTGGCAACAAGCACCAGTGAATCAAAGAGAGAAAGAGAGAATGATTTCTCCCAATGAAAATAAATAAATTAGTGGAAAGAAAATAGAACAACACATAGTAAATAAACAACATGAAAATAATGAACGAACAACAACAACAACTAACCTGACCTCGACCAAAACTCCTCACGACTCTGAGAGTTGTTCACGAGCTCACAACCAAATCTCTCCCACAATAAGAGAGCTCAATTCAACATACAATAGATACTAAAAACAGGAAAACACTATAGGCATGAGTGTTAAAACTCAGTAGGTAGGACCGACTAATTCTATTCCCAATGCACATACCATTATGTAAAGAATTTTTCAATTCCAGGTTTGAACTAAATTATATAAAATATTGGTTTCCATACACACTTTAATTTCTGAAACAAGTAACAATACATTTCCCCTTTTAATTTAAGAACAAGTTTAGTGTTTGGAAGAAGCAGATGCATTTCATTTTAAAAAAATTTTGCGAACAATTTTAGAAATCCAAATTTCAGCTGTTGGTCAAATGGAAAACCACACACAACACACAACACACCGTAAGGGAAATGGAAAAATTGGCACACAGGGCCAAAAACTGAACTAGAACTCTCAATCATCCACCATATACAAATAAACACTAAACGAAACATGGGTCGAACCTAGGAGATCGTGAACAATCCAGAACATACTATACATCTGACTAATCCTGAAGGCATGCCCTAACTCGAGGACGTCATAACGCCTATAGTACTACCCAGTATAGCCTTGCATGGCCTAACTGAGGGTCCCAATCCCCATAGCTGCAACAACTTAGTATTCCCCTGCTATGGGGCCACTAGACAGTGCATGTTCTAAATTAGTGCAGCAATCGTTTTAAGAAGATTCACTCAATATGCCAGGTTCCCATGTCAACACATACAATAAAAAGGGGTTCGTCCACAATTTATATCAATCAGTAATGATGAAAAAACATCACAGACAACTCACGCAGTCAATGAACACCAAAGATCACCCCTGAATGGGTTTTCCAAAATAATTTATTTTATTAAAGTGCCAAACGGGCCTTCACAAATATTAAAGCAAAACCTCATTTCTCGAGAAAGCTCAAAACCCTTATTCAGAATAAATCACATATATTTTAAACTAGAAGTACATTTGAAATCCCGTGAATTATGTTTAAAGTCCAAATGGGAATTATTTCAATATTGGGTGTCTGCTCATCGAGAAAACGATTCAAGTGTTCGGTATAAAATTAAAGGCTCTTTTCGCACCAAATAATCGTATTAAATTTAATTATATTATATTATTTCCAATTTATTAAAACTAATAAAACATCAATAAATTAATAAACTCTAAATCTAAAGGTAAGTGCAATGGGGGACCTACCTCGACTCGTAGTCGAAACATGATGATTCGACACACCTCGCATGGGCACACAAGAATACACATGCTGACGATCGGAGGACCGTGGAAAAACCATGTCAACGCGCTACAACCACAATGATAAACAAAATAACTAATCACAGACTTAATACAATCCCAACGAATAACCATCACAAAAGGACTACCTCGACATGTTTTCGAAACACGGCTTTCACCACATACAATATTTACTAAACCACTATAAAATTTATGAAATAATATTCAAAAGGTAACTCGCAACTTTAAACAAACAAAACTCATTCAAAAAAATGTTTTTGATCAAACACACAGCTATGTCCTACTAAAACAGAAATGTACCACTTGCAAGATTAAATAAACCAATGTCACAATTTATAAAAGAGTAAGTAAACAACTCATGACTAGTTTTAATAAAAACACATCTTAATTCGCATGAACATGTTATAAAATATATAACCCAAAATAAGTTCATAAAAAAAATAAACTTCACAGAAAACTCATTAATAAAAAACGTGCCAAATTAATTATCAAAGTGAAGAAATAACACTAACCTCAGCCCAGTGCGCAGGTGTGCTCGAAAAGAATGGTCGCACAAAAAGGGAAACAGTTGGCATGATGTCGTGGTGCATGGGGAAAACCACAAACACCATTAACGGTTGTACGAAGACTGATGAGGTTGATGATAGAGTTGGTCAGAGCAGTGGGGGTGTCCAAGAGGAGGGTTCGGTGCATGGTTGATGATGGACATGGGATGTGGGCGAGTGGCACTAAGGGAGACGGATAGACGGAGGTAGCGGCTGGAAGGCAGGATGAAGAGGTGGGGTGCGCCGGCGGTGTGGTGTGTTGCTGGATAGAGCAGAGGAAACGGTTTGGTGAGATTCCTGTCAGAGCAAGCTGGATGCGGGAGGAGTTCATGAAGTAGGGATAGGAGGGCCTCCATATGGAGCAGGGGCCGTCGACCTAGGGGGAGTTGCAGGGTGAGCTTGTTAGAAGGGGGAAGGAATAAGCCGGGCAGATCAGGGGTTGCTAGCTTCAAACTAGGTGGGTGTGTGGAGTAGCAATCGGGGTGTGTGGGGGCGACGACACAGGGAGGTAGGGTAGTGGCTGGTGTTGGGGAATGTGGTGTATCACAAGGTGAGATGAGGGGAGAAGAGGGGGCACAACGTGGGGGAAGCATGGATGGCCAAGGGGAGGGTGTGGGTGACAAAAGAGAGCCGGTCGGGAGGCGCAGCTAAGGAAGAAGGATGTAGGGTTTGGGTGTAGCGATTTCGGCACGAAAGGAAAGGGAGAGTGAATAGGGGGCGGTGCGGCATGGAAGGAAAAAAATAAGAGAAAGGGGGGGGGGGCTCATCGGGCTGGAGGGAGAGAAAACCCTAGGAGAGGAAAAACAAAAAGAAAAACCAATAAAAATATAATAGAAATTAATAATAATAATAATAATGAGTTTAAAAATTATTATAATAATAATAATAATAATAATAATAATAATAATAAATCAAAATAGGAATAATAACATGAATAATAAAAATAATAAAAATAATGAAAAATAATAAAATAAAATAAAACTTATTATCATAAATAAAATAACCAAATTTTCATCAATAATAGAAATAATAAAAATACTCATTAATAATTACTAATACCCTCAAATAATAACATTATCATTATTAGTGAAATCCTATTATTTTACTTTCTGTATTTTACAACTCATTAAATTTTTCTCATTATTAATTCATTTCACATAGTTTTCTAAACATAGGGAAGGTGTGCAGAAATCATGGTGAGGCCACGCGGCGACCTAGGTGAGGCCACCTGGCTTCGACAGTGGCGCACTGACTGTTATCAATGACAAAACGCTCATTTATCAGTGCAAGAGTGCAAAACCCAGGTCGGGCTCAGCCCACACATCATATAAAAAGAAACTATATATATATATATATATATATATATATATATATTTAAAAGCAGATAAAATTATAAGATACAACATAAAAATCAGAAACATGCCGCAACACGATGTCCAGGTGTGACATTGGATGTTTATTTTTTCTTATGAAGTACATTTCATTCATATATTGTATACATCCTTTACCTATAATTTTCCATATTAATAGGAAATCACTCCCCAAATTTCTTTTGAATCCCATGGTGTATGCTACCATCAGAGGGGGTATGGGGAGAGATACTTGGGTTATATGGGGGTTTGATTCCAATATTATTTGGGTGATTTAGGGAAAGGTCATTGAATAGTTGGTAATACATGAATATTTTATAATGTTTTTTTAATAAGGAAGTGAGAGTTTTAGAAAATGTTTTCAATGATTTTATATTCACTAAATTTATTATTATCAAGGAATTTTTTAAAATTTTGATTTAAATTTTGATGTTTACTATTTAGAAAATATTATTATGAAATGAATTTCATGAAAAAACACAATATAATCACATTAAATAACTAACACCAAACCCCAATAGATAAACATGATCACAATATGTGTAGTAAAAAAATATCATAAAAAATTCCTGAAAAAAATACAACTTAATATATAATGAGACAAAAATTGAAACAAATCACATGAAAGGAGGTGATTCTTGGTGTGAGAGATGATATATTGTAGTGGTATGACAAAAAAGGGAATTGTGGGATAGAGATTATAGAATATGGTGAGATTTTATAGAAGTGAGTGAGAAAATGATTAAAGGGGGAGCAAACAACTACATGTGGGCTAAACTGGGTTGGAATACATCAGAGGGGAAGAGGAAATGATTTTTTTTTCAATACCAATAGTGATGTTTTTTTAAAAAAATTATTAATTTAATTAATACAATATTTCTTCTTAAAATCACCAATATATTTATTTTTAGTAGTGTTTTCAATAGTTTCATAATGAAATTAAAAAACCTAATTGAATAAAAATTTATTGGTTCTTTTAAAAACGATATCTATAAATCACTAAAATTTATATAATTTCATATAATTTTGTTAGAAAGTAGGGGAGGAGTCAATGGGGATAGATTCCAGATCTTTCCATATAGTTTATGGTCACTAAGAATAGGGTACCATATTTCCTTCTAGTTATTTTTTTATTGTTGTAATTTTGGTAATTTGGTAGTGATGTGATTTTAATTAAATGATTCATTTCCCTTATAAGGGGGTTATTCCAATAAATATTTTTCTCTAATTTATCTATTTTTTTATCTAGTATAATTATATGAATTCTCCTTGATTTATAAATAGAATTTCTATTTATCAATGGCGCTAGACTCTCAATGGTAAGGTATTAAAAATCCCAAAAACATATTTGTGAAGTTGTCATGATTCTTTTTTTTCATGTTCATATCTTCATATATCATTTTAGTTAGAAAAAATAATTGTTTACTTATTATTGAGGAGGAATGAATAATTTATTATTTGTATTATTAATTTTGTAATTAATATGTAGTTTTTTACCTAGTTTCTTTGTGTTTAACTAATCAGTTTCATATAAATAGTGAACTTTTAGGATGATTTAAAGTTACGATTGAGCTTAATGTGACGAAAATTGATCTTAACTTAAGGGGGATTATTTTTGAGGAGTTTTTATATGTTTTAAAAATGTTATGGACTCATATTATGGATGGAAATATGGATTAAAATGTGGAAATTGTTAAATTAATGTTAAAAATTGTGGATAAAATCACGAATCTAATGTTAACTTTATTGATGAAAATATTAATGAATTTTATGAGTTGAAAGGTTATGTTTAGGGGTTGTTTTGTTACAAATTTTTTTTCATTGTGATATTAATTTATACTAATGTTATATGAAATAGATTAAAATTTTAATGATAAATTGTGTGAAAAATACGACTTTTGTTGGGATTTAGATCTAGAATAAATTTTCACCTAGATGATATTATATGTAGTTTGAGTAAAAAATCATGATAATGATAAAGATAATTAGTAATGGTGTTTTATGATTCTTTTAAGAAGATTTATTACTGATAAATGTTTAATAATTGTAGTAAAATAAATATGGATAAATTTTAAATGGGAAATAAAAGAGAGAATACATGCTTATTAAAAATTGATTGAAAATTTTGGATTTAATGTTTTTAAAATGGGATTTTATAAGAAATGTACATGTTATAAACTTGAATTATAGTGCTATGTAATTGAGTGAATATTAAGTATTTTCAAGAGTTTTTGATAATTAAATTTGTTTGTTATAATTAGATAAAAGGGAAAATAACAAAGGGATTGATTTTTAGAATCTAAATATTTAATTATGATATTATGAAATAAATTTTTTCAGTGTAAATTCTATGAAGTTGGATAAAATTTAGGGAGGCTTGGGTTAGGCTATAATCTTAGTTGGTGATATATGTTTCATGGGGTTTTCCAATCATTTAGTTAGTCCCATGGTATTTTATTTTCCCCGCTTTCAATATGAAGTTTATATGTGCCTTGTGGTTGAATACTTTAATCCTTGGTTGAGGATTATAGAATCTATTTATGTTGATTGATGTAGGAAGAAAATTTCTTAGGTTCCTCAATTATTGCTAATTTATTTTATATTTATTCTAAAAATGATATTATTATATCAATTTATAGGTTTTCACTAATTCTTCGTCAATAAATTAAACTCTAAAAGATATTTTTAGGTTTATTAGTTTATTCTATGAATTATATATCATTACCTATAAATAAAACCCTTATGTGTGTTTAGATTATATGCATGGTGTTTCATGTAATGGATAAAGGGCTATAGTAACTGGGTGTTGATTCCTTGAGTCATCTTGGAGATGAATTCTTATTTTTTTGGAGTCATTTTCATTGGATACCCACATTTTATTTAATTCATTAATTGGGTGGTATTATTTGTTAGTTTTAATTTTGAGATATACTTTATAACTTCTTTGGATGAATGAAACATTAGGAAATTTATGGGATGTGGTTTTGTATTTTATTTTGAATGATATTCTTTATTTCTATGACTTACCATTTTTTATTAGTTCCCTAATTTAATTTTTTTATAATCAACTTATAGATGGTAAATCTCTTCCCAAGTGATACTTATATACCATTAGAGTTATTTTATATCCTCTAGTGATTGTGGATAAAAATTGAGGTGAAATGGTGTTTCACCTTAGTGGAATAGTTTTTACAGGGAAGTAAAGTGCAGTATAAAATTTTCCTCTAAATATATAAAAATATAGGTAACAAATTCATGTATAGATAAATAAATTTTTAATAAAATAAATTTAATCAAAAACATATAGTGGAAATATTTATGTTTTATATAATCAAAATAAAATGAATGTAAGGATGGTGAAAAGGGTGACTTAAATCCTAATCCACCAAACACATCTATGAACATCTCTATTATGGATTTGTATCTCACCACTAATTAATAATGAATTATTCCTCTTACCTCTATCACATCCAACAACATCTACGTGTCCATCAAAGGGAATATGTAGGGGGTGAGTATAAACTCAAAATTATTTGCAAAATAAATAAAATCGAATTATTTTCATGAGTATTAAACATGTTGAATTCTAGTGTGGCTGTTATAAATCATTTATAAAAAATATCTTATATAATCCTTTTGAAGAAAGAAAGCATTTTTTTCTAACAATAAATAAAGAAATAATTAATTATTAACAATACTTTAGTTAAATTATAATTTATTAATAGCAATGTTATAACCCCTATTTAAAAAATATAATCTCTATATATGACTTTACATAAGGTTAATTATATTATATTTACATATTTTAAATAACATACATAAATTAAAAATTCAGTTTAAAATAACTTGTCCCTCTAGAAAGAAGTTTATAATTTTTCAACCTTTCAGTTATATATTACATTAAATCTTATTAGCGCATGAGATTTTACATATACAAACCCTTTTATAATTATGAGCTAATTAATGATGTAAACTTTATGATGAGGTTTCACATATAAAAAAATTCCAATCAAAAAAATTTCTGTGATCGAGATATATTCACATGTTTATAAAAACAACCACAAAACCATTCCCCAAATTATTCCTAAACTGACATGTTTTTTAAATAAAAATATTCAGGAAAACATCTTAATAAACTCATAATTTGAAAATGAATTCATAGAACATAAACCATAATTGGAAATCATTTATGAAATCTATCATTAAAGATCATTTCAATACATTTTATCGAAACCCTTAATTTGATAAATAACAAGAAAGATATTAAAACCACATTTCTCTCAATAAATAAGATTTTTATGAAAAATTCGTTAAATTAAACACATAAAAATGTAAAATAAATAATGAAAAAATTATCATTTTCTGAAAATCAAATAATAACTCAAATAATGGACAGCCTAAGAAAATAATTTATTATAGACTCAAATTTGGATGTACTTTATTGATAAAATTTTACATGTTCATTGTTTGGTGATATTAATGAAATGTAACAAAAAGAAATATCATCCATATTTGATCCATAAATAATTATTTATAAAACAAAACTAATATTCATTTTTTATAGGGTATATTTCGAAAAACCCTGGTTCCCCTTTGTTATGACCCATGTTATTGTTCATGGTTTCTATGTAACTCACCATATGTGGGTACACAGTTTCCATAGAGTTTCATAGACTCAATTAAACTTAGAAAAACACATGTGTAGCTCTTTAGTCCCAAGCATTATAAGAAAAAAGGATAAAGTTTAACTATCTATAAAGTATGATGACTTTTATTAAAATTTGTAACAACCCATTCTTGATGTTGTAAAACCCTTGATTAACATATTAAATATAAATACCTCAAAAAAAGGGTCTTATAACATTTAATTTTGTCCAATAATTTGAAATCATTAATATAATTTACATATAATATTTTATATCACGTACATTGATAATAATGACCGATTCTACAAGAACCATTTAACATTCTTCATAAAGACCGCCTCTATAGAAAAATACATGAGATAGAGCCTATGGGTGAATAGAGAAATGAATGAGAGATGTATCAAAAAATAGAATTCTAATTCTATATTAAAATAATTTCCGCCACTTTTTATAACAAACTCACCATGGATAACTTCCTAATATTAGGTCCAACATATTATTTTACCTCATAAATATATTTTCTCACCATATCCCACATTATTCTCTTCCCCCATCCATTAAAAATTTATATTATTATCTTCCATGAATCATCTTATTAAACTTACAATAATTACATTAAATTCATATTTGGCTATGCAATTTTTCCTGTCAATAGTACCAATATTAAATCCATAAAATATTGTGTTCCTTGATTTAATCAAATAGGCCCCCATCATCACAATGTCATAAAAATAATAGCATATAACTGAATAAAAAAATCAATCCCATTAAAATTCCAGGATTTCCACCATAAATATCCTTGAATACATTCCTTATGTTTTAATTAATAAAATATTATTAATCACATCTAGGACATTAAGAAGAATCATTTTCTTAGTAAAAAAAATTTAAAAGTATCCACATTCCCCATGATATGATCACTTTAAATAAATCTCAAATTAATATTCATTTATATTAAATAAATAAAAACATTGATATTATAATTCTCCCCACTATAAATTATTTCCACCCATAAAAGGTTACTCAATTTCCTTAAATAGATCTAACTATTTCTAGCACATGCGAGATTCTCTCTCACATGTTTCTTCCTATATGTTTCTCTATTTCCATAACACTTGAACTATATGGATAAAATTTTCTTTTATAATATTCCCCTAACTTTCCAAGTTTATCATAGTTCTCTCAATGAGTGTCATTTCATATTTCCACTCTACAAATTTCCAATCAAGATCAATAGATTGATTCTATAGATATCTCATCAACTGAGATATAAGAAATTCTTTATAAATCTCATGAAACCATGATGATAATTCCAAATAATATTCATCTTTATTAATTCTTTAATCATTCTTAAATGATCCTAAAAATCATGGTTTCAACTTCCTTTTATTCCAATGAAAAAATGTCCTAAATTTGGAGAAAATCATTAAATAATATGATCATTAACACTGAAATTTAAAAGTAATCATCATCTATAAGCATAAAACTTATATTGACTTTCCATTGTCTCCGTCCACTTTCAAATTACCCTAATTCATTCAATTATTACCTGTACTATACTTGGAATAACAAGTCACCATTAACTCATTTCCACACAACATTAGGTTGATGTTAATGGACTATCTTTTGAAACATCAAATAGTTCCATACAGATTGAACAATGTCTTTAAATATTATAAGAAATTAATACCATGGATAAATGATATTCCCATTTTATTCTAAAATCATTCATTAATGCACTAATAATGTCCTCTATGATTTATATATTCATTATATTATACAATCTTTCTGTAGATGGTATGTTATAATCATCTTTAATTGAATACCCTTTTAATTTTGATGTCCCTTTCAAAATATAGATGTAAAATGATTACCAGTATCAGGAATTATATGCTTAATAACTTTATAAATTTTAACAGCTTCCTTCGATTATATATTTCCAATATCATCCACTAAATTTGTCTCTATAATTTGTAAAAAATGTGTCTACATCATGAGTTAATTAAATGCCACCTAAATATATTAATGCTTCAAGCTTGATTAATGCATAACTATTACAAAATTTATAAAAACATCCCATCACTTCTAGGTTAGTATATGAAAAGATTAAAAAATGCACTATAAGGAAATTAGTATTTAGTAGGGTTCTTGAAATCTTCTATAAAATGTTTTGTTTTATTTCCCCAGTGGGGGTTTTAAAAAATTGTCATAAATTCATGTTAGTTTAAAAAAATACCATCCATATTTTGAGATGTTTTTAGTTAAATTAGAAAATGTATTTTTTTTAAAAAATTTTAAATATTATTTTCATAAAAACCAACTGTGAAATTAATGATAATAATTATTAATAATAAATTGAAAGTAAAATTAATTAATATTTAATTATAAATTACTTTATAATATCATCATTATTTGTTAACTGTTAACCATTAATTTGTAATTATTTATAATTATTTATAATTAATTATATCAAATGTAAATTAATCATGATTATTTAATGATTAGTTATTATTAATTATAATTATAATTATTTATTATAATTACTTATATACTAATTATTAATTTTTTAATGATCAAATATTAATGATCAATTATTAATTATAAATTATTTATAATTATTAATTTTCTGTTATTTATAATTTTAATGACATGTTAATTATAAATTATAAATTAATGAATATATTATTAATTAATATAATATATTTATTAATAAAAAGCAATTATAATTAATAATTAATTTTCATTTTAATTTCCTATTTACTAATAAGTATGAATTAGGAATTATAAATTATTTAATACGTAATAATAATTTATTATTAATTATAATTACTAATTATTTAGCATTTATCATTTTAAATAATTACTAAACCTTAATAATAAAATCTTAATAATTAAAAACATTTATTTATTAAAAATTTAAAAAATAAATAAATTATTAATTGTAAAAAATAGATTTTTTATAATTATTTTTTTTCTAATTAATAATTAATAATTAGTTATGAGTAATTAATAATTATTAGTTGTAAATTAGTAATTTTTAATAATCAATTGTCAATTTTTAATTGAAGACTACAATGAAGGTTGAAACCTTGATTGAAGATTGTTGCTTAACACATAAATAGAGGCTTTAAATTGGAAATGTCATTGGTTGTGTTCTCATGCTATAAAAAATATTTACTTATAATATTCTATTCTTTAACATTCTATTTTAAATTATTTGAACCTCATGTTCTCTCTTTATAAACATTCTCATTATTTAAAAAATTAGAGAATGAGTTGGTCTACCAACTCATGATTCAGTCCATTTTGGATTATTCAAAAATTTATTTTCTTTAAAATTATTCATTATTATTAAAAAAATTTCAATTAATAATGTTTATTATTAGTGAATTTATTTTTATTAATAATTAATAAATTTTTTAAATTTTTTTAAAGCTACACCAAAATTATACGTCCAACTAGGGTTTAAATCCAGATAGCCATTTGGGGGTTGATTTATCCAACGATTTATTACAATACATTTTATCCCACACCATGGCAAGGAAAGAGGTGGTTTCATAATTGTAGGAATGTAGGAGATAAAATGTGTCCATAAGAACAATGCAACATGACTTGGTAGACGATGTGCTATGATGACATATAGGCAACACGATTTGGGTGGCTCAGAATAGGGATGGGTGCATTGAAACATATCTACCAGCCCTTTACCCACTCATATATCTAATGTGGGAAAGAGGGGTGCCATCCCATGGCCTGAAGGTAGGTAGAAAATTATTATGGTTACTTGACGGGGGTGGTGCAACATGGTGATTGGTGACATAGATTTATCGTGTGACCAAGAGGTTAATGTAATATTATTGGAATGGGAAAAAATATGGTAACATGAAAATATGACCAGGTGGGAGAATCAAAAGAGAAATGAGTGTGTTGGGTCCTATCAACAAACCCTATACCCACACAAATTTCAAATCTAGGATAATGGGGTGACCCTCCATAGTTTAATAGAGGTAAACAAAACATGATTGTATGGTAGGGGAGGTGTGATATAAAGACAAGTGACATTTTATGCTATAAGTCTTCTCATATGGGCCTTAAAGTTATTTCATTTTTGGGTCTTTGGGAAACATTCAATTGGGCCTTTTTAAAATCAAGATTTTTTCCCTTCAGTCCACTTATATTTAATAAAATTGGTGCTCTGAGTGCTAATTAATCCTTGGGGGATGGGATGAGGATTTAACCACTGGAATACCTGGTTGCATTTGTATTTTATATTTTTGTAACGTCCCAACCTGGATGCCACAAAACGGTACCCCGAGTTGGTTCCCCACATGACCTCAAGCACACCCAGATAGTATAGGCTTCCGACTTGTAGTGAGGGTCTGGTAAGTTATTCATGGGGAGACTATATCCTCATTTATTAGTGTAAAATTCTAGTGGAAATAAATAAACAAAAGCATAAGCATATATAAATAGGAAAATACTCATGTCACAAGATAACCAAATAGTATATATAATACTCAACTAAAAGGGAAAACATTCTATTAAAATATGATTTTCAGGTTTCATATATGAAACTAAATAAAGACACTAATACTCCCCAATAAGGACCCAAACCATGTATGGTTTCCTCCTCTAAGATCCATCCCTAATCAGCCACCTATCCTAGGGCCTTTTCTCTAATCCAGTCCTCCAACAATATAATCTATTTGGGTACTGGTCAGTCTGCCTAAATAGGGTGTGAGAACAACTCAGTTGGCCACCACCAATGGTGTTTACAAAAATTACCATAAAAACATAGTACATTAAGTTTTATATGGAAATAAGTACAATACAATAATAAACAGGTTATCATATTTTCATTATTCTTATCTAACTATATTATCTCCAAGGTTCCCAAGGATACCCATACCCCAATACTAACTTCATATCGTACTAAATACTAAAGTGTTCCCTAGGTAATAAAATATCCAAATACCTACTTTTTGCCATATATCAAAGTATTCAATGATGCTATGATACCTCTATACCAAATTCGACTTATGCCGGAGTTCTAACATCCTCAAGTGAGGCCATAACTTGGAGTACCATTATTTCCATTCCAAAATTTCACATTTAAATTATGCATTTCCAAAATTACCAATGTCACAGTCACATAAGTAAGATGACCATGTTTCCATTCTTACCCCTCAATAGAATTACCATGTTCCAATTATCTTTACTCCTAAGTATAATGACCATGTTACCATGTATACTTCACAATATAATGACCATGTCACCATTATCTTACTCATATGTATGATGACCATGTTACCATTTGTACTTCTCAATTTAGAATGATCACATTCCCATTACTAAACACATAATTAATTCATTAATAAATTATCCACATAAATTAACTTATTAATTCAACAATTAGTTAAATATATCAAATCCATTAGTTTACATAATAATTAAATAAATGCCTCAACCCCATTTATTACTTCATTAATTAATTAACCAACATGAAACCTCATATTCCATAATTAATTTTTTAGAATTAATTATCTCATTCTAAATCTAAATTCTTCATAGTTAATCCCAAAATTAATTATGTATATCATAATATTAAACACATAATTAATTCACAATTAATTATCTAAACCTATCCATTTCGATATCTCGTAATTATTTTCCCAAATAATTATCTAGATTACAACCTCTATCTCTTATAACAAATTTACCCAAATTAAACATCGAATAGGGAATCCCCTTAAACTCCTATTTAAATCCCCAATTAATCACCCTTTTCAAAAAATCATCAATAAATAAATTGGTCAATATAATTAACCCAATTTTTAAAAATCAATCTCTAAAGGATGGTAAGAATTATACAATTTTTCATATTCATATCAAATCCACGACTAGAGTAATTAAATTTATACCACCTACATAGATTCATTTATGGCTGTTTGCCTAACAGAAATATCCAAAATACAAGAAGCAGAACAACGTAGATATGAGATTCCATATCTAAATATCTAAATAAAGATATAAACATATCAAGATATAATCAATCTAGATATAAATCTATAATACTAGATCTCTATCTCATCAAAAATATTTGGACATGAATAAATAGAGGATAAACTCCACTAAAATATCAAGAGAAGAAGAATCAATGATCTGGATAAGAGTGGATCTTCAATTTGGGATTTGAATCTTGAAGAAGAGAGGTTGAACGACCATAAAACCCCTCTGGAAATCTCCATGATCATCTAAAATACATCAAGCCCAAGCATAGGTTGAAAGGGAGGTGTTTCAAGGCCTCATGGAATTTTTAAAATAATTTTCAAATGAAATTAAACTGTGCACACGGTTTTCCATGTCAAGAGAGAATAGGTAGGGAAACTGTGTGCTAACTATGCAGACCTCATAGTCTGAGTTTGCACGGTTGCCTGGGTTTAGGTACACAATATTTTAAACCATGAACATACCCCCTATCCTTAAATTTTATTGTAACCCCACCCAAATGAACCCCAATAACATTATTCAAAACAAAGGAACTTAAAAAGCCACCAAAATTTTGTGAAAACGTGCCCGAGATGATTCTAGAGAAGGTCGAGATATTACAATCTCCCTGCAATATAATATCTCATCTTTGAGGTAAAATTCCAAAACTTTATAAGATTCTGAGCAAAAAATATTGGGCTATTGATCCCTCATTTATTCTTCTCGTTCCCATAATTCTTATTGTAGATGTCCATGTTTCTATAACACACGAACTATCGACATGGTATTTCCTCACAACAGTTTCTCACTATGATCCAACACATGTATCAGATGCTTCTCAAAGGTCACATCTATATCAAGGTCAACCTCATCCATGTAGATCACATGAGAAGGTTTAGGGTGATATCATTGAATATTTTTATACATGGAAAGCATAATGCATAACACTATATCTATGTGGAAGAGCCAATCGATATGCCCCCAGTCCGATTCTCTCCACTATCTTGAATGGTCCAAAAAACCTCAGTTTCTACATTCCCTGCCTATTTATCCTGTGGAGAAAGAACTTAGGAGACACCAAAAGGAACACATGATCACCCTTTATAAACTCTAGGGGTCTTCTCCATCTGTTAGCAAATGACTTCTATCTACATTGAGATGTATCCATACATTTCTGAATCAATTGTACATGCTTCGATATCTCCTAAAAGAGTCTCAATCCCAATATCTTTGACTCACCTACCAACATCCATCATATCAATGATCTACATGTCCAAACATATATATATTCAGATGGTTGTATATGTATTGTTTCCTAATAACTATTTTTATGGGCTAAATCCACTAATTCAAAATGCTTATTCAAAGATCCACTGAAGCCAACACACATTCCTATAGAATATCCTCATGCACCTGTATAGTATGTTCTGATTTACCATCTATCCATGGGGGAAATCCATAATTAATAATACCTATGTTCCAAGAGCTTTCTGTATTCCCAATAATAATCATGAAGTAATGCATGAATCGCAATATGAAACTATATTCTTTGGAACTCCATACAGAAAACTATCCCTCAAACATACAGTTCTCCCAACTATTCTACTGTTATGTTTTCCCTTATAGGTCAAAAATGAACTACCTTTTTCAGTCGATCCACAATTACCCAAATTGAGTCATTATTTCTAAGTTTCATTGGATGACCCAAGACAAAATCCATGGTCACCTAATCCAACTTCCATTATAGGATAAACAATGGTTGTAGTAAATGTCCAGGTCATTTATTCTCTGCCTTTAACTAATGACATTCGAATTATCCTATCACAAAACCTCTTACCACCTTTTTTTTATGCCTAGCCACCAAAACTATTGTTGTAGGATTTGGTACATTTTGGTTAAACCAATATGCATTTCCCACTTCGAGGAATTAAATTCCCACAAGAGATCCTCTTGTATTATTTTAGGTACCATAACTCAATTCTTTACATAGATGATATCATCTTCATCTATCAACCAGTATGAAGATGTATGCAAACCTTCAAATCATTCTCTCAAGGATAAGCTCTTTGGATCCTCATATTATCTATCCATGATTTGTCTGAAAACCATAGAATACAATTCAATTGAAACTTAATTCATCTGCTCCCAAATCCACTGATCTACCATAATCATTTTAGATAGCAAGGTCATCATCTTGAAATATGCACTCGAATCTTGAACCAACTATGTATGATTTTTCTTGCTCAAGGAATTAGAAACATTGTTTCCTTTCCCAATTGTATATTACAATTCAAAATCGAAATACTATATATACTCAACCAATATCTTCTTCCAAAGATTCAAATCACACTGTGAAAATATATACTTTAAGCTCTTGTGATTTGTATAGGCTTTAAAATTTTCTCCCAAAAAATATTTATTAAAACAATTAAGATCAAAACCCACTACTGCCTACTTGAGGTCATGCGTAGGGAAGTTCTATTCATGGGTCTTCAACTAATGAGACCCATAAACAACAAGTCAATCTCCCTACATTAGTATAGCTCCATGTATTATCCAAGAAGCATCACAACAAATTGTATAGTCTTCACCTGACTTAGGTAGGATCAAATTTGGTTCCAATGTTAAGCTCCTATTCAACTCCTGAAAATATCTCCCACAATGCTATAAGCATTCAAACTTTACTGCCTTTTTGGTTATGACTGAAAGTAGTGCTACCAAACAGGAAAAGTCTTGGATTAATCCCCTATAATATTCAACTAATACTAGGAAGATTTTGATATCAAAAAAATTATTGGGATGCTCCTCTGAAACTACTACCTGAACCTTATCTTGGTTCACTAACACACTTTCCATTGAGATTATGTTGCCAAGAAGTGTACCTAGTCAATCCAAATATGACACTTAGAATGGAGTCTAATCGATGCTATATCAATGTAACTAGAATGATGTCAAGATGTTTGGAATGACCATTATGAGCCTTGGAGTACACTAAGATATCGTCCACAAAAACCACAACAAACTGATCCAGATATGGATGCAAGATTCTCTTCATAAAATCCATAAACACTTCTAGTTCATTTGACATCCCAAAAAATAATACAACTAATTCAAAAAGGCTATACCTACTTATGAAAGCAGTACTCAGTATATCACATGTTCATACTCTCAACTGATGATACCCATATATCAAATCGTTTTTTAAAGACACACAAGCACCCTTAAATTGGTCAAATAGATCATAGATGCATGGAAGAAGATATTGGTTCTTCAGAGTAATTTTTTCAACTTTCAGAAATTGTAATATAAATGAAAAATCCTATAATCCTTCTATATGAAAAATACAGGTGATCCCAATGGTGTCATACTTGGATGGATAAATCCCTTATTCTCCAAATCCTCCAACCGAGTCTTTAGCTCTTGAATCTCAGTCAGTACCATTATGTAAAGTGGAATAGACAATAGATCAATACCCAGTATGATATCAATAGTTAATTCCCCATATCTATCATGTGTTTTTCTTGATAATTATTCAAGAAAGACATCCTAAAATAGTTACACTTATTGTGGAAATAAACCTTTCCTAACTCCCCCATCATCTAGAGAAAGACTAGAAACATGGGCTGTGATCTCTCTTAGTTACTGAGTAATTATCCCTAATCAGCCTGCCTGAATATCCCACTCTCCATGATGAATGTAATAGTCACTCTTAGGAGACACAAAGGTCACTATCCAATTGTAATAATCGATGAGGGCTTGGAATATGACTAGCCACTCCATACCCATAATTAGTTTGAAGCCCGTAATATTGAGAACATAGAGATCCCATAGGAAATAATATTCCGCAATCTATAGTTAAAATTCATGGAATAGATAGATATATCTATAAAATAATCCAAATGGTGTATCTATAGTAATTAACCTACCCAAAATCTTCACTTTTAGGCTCAAAACCTTAATATGTTTTAAAGATATAAAGGAATGAGAGTCAGTAGAATCAAACAAGGCACTAGCTAAAGTAAAATCTACATGAATAGTATCTCTCATTGTCAATGGTCTAGCCTCTATATCCACAAGTGTAGGTTGTAATACATGTAACTTTGCTACCCATCTTACCTATGATGTTATTTAACTCCTCTGAGTAGCACGACTCTACAGATTGAAGAACTCCAGCAAAGAAGCACCACATCCCCTAGCTCTACCACCTTGGCCTGTTGAACTCCAACTGCCAACCTGATTTGGTATATAAGATCATCTTCCCATAATCTGACACTTCCCACCTGCTCTTTCAATACCAGTCTGTCACTCTGACCTGAATAATTTATATGTATGTCCCATATTTAGGCAATATTGACACTCTACTAGTGGTCAGGAACATTGTCGATGATTGTGTCATGGCCTACCACACAAATTACTGATCACTCTAGTAAGCTCCTATCCAACTGACCCTCCTGTCTACGTACTCTACTTCCCACTTCCTTAGCTAGGGTTGTCATAATAGTGCTTCCTGCTCTTGAAAGGCACTCCTCTTAATCATTCAGTGACTACTAACTATCTAGCATTGGAAGGCTCCCTGGGGTTCCCTTTATCTACAAGACATCAATCCAAAACATCCGTAAACCTCTTTAGCTTGAAGATATTTACCTAGTACTTAATCTCACACTTAATTCCATCCTATAAATAGTTTTCATAGTAGCCTCAAATCCAGATATTGTTGGAGAAAAGCATTGGAGATCTATTTTGTATCCAACATAATCCAGCACTGACACACTCTCATGTTTTATATGCATTAGCTCAGAAGATTTCTCTTATCTCAACATCTCTAGATAAAAGTACACCAAGAACCTCTCCAATGAGTACTTCCATAACATACCATCAGTCTATCCAGTTAATTCCAGAATGTCCCACCAGTACTTCACTGATCCCCATAGCATATAAGTGAAGGTTCCGGGCATAACGGAAGCGCGTGGGTGGATGTGCCCATGTAGATTTTATTCATTAGCAATGATCAATCCAGAATCAATATGACGATAAATGCCAGTCTCCACGGATCGAATCACAGAAAAAGACAAAGAAGACGGTTTTTCCCGGAACCAAAAACAAGGATCGCTACAGGTTGATTATAGTCAATTTAATTGATTATAAAGAAATACCTTTTGGGTGTTCTTCCTTCGTTGATGTTCTCGATCACGGTGTCAATGTGATCCATCATTGCGTCGCAGATGCCAAGTGTAGAATCCCTCTAGCGGTGATCCACACGTGTGACTCGTACCTCTGGACGTCGCTAAAGGATTCTCCTGGTGCTAGCGTAGAGAAGCCTTTGCTTGGGTTGTCCACTATATATTGTCTTGATCCGAAGGAAGAGGATCTCTCTTGGTCTTGAGAGAGTTCTTGGCAGAAGTGGTTCTTTCGGCCTTGAAATAATTCTCCATAGATGTTGTGCACAACGATTCTCTTGTATAGGAAAAGAATTGGGGTTGTGAGGATATTTATAATCAAGTTTGAGGTTGTAGAGTTATGACAATAAATAAACGTGTTACACCTTTCATTTATTAAATTAACTCTTATTGAAAACCCCCATGTCGAATAATTAATTCCTTGACATGCGCTCATGCTGTTAATAATAAATATCATTTAATAAAACGATATTATATCCTCAAAATCATGACTGGAAAAACTACACGGCGTGTAATAATAAATACACGGTGTGTACTTGTTTTTCATTAAAAACTACAGGACGTGTAAATTAAATGTACACAACTTGTATATTTGGTTTTCATTTATTCATTTCCTTTCCATAATAAAACTACACGGCGTGTACATTTAATAATACACGGCATGTACTTGTTTTATTTTATTTTTCCTCCATCAATTTAAACAAATTAGTATTCCTTGAATAATTATTAAACCACGTACGGGAATAATCTTTATTAAACATGAGATACTTGGATACACTTAGTGTGTGACCCTATATGCCTTTTTATCGTTGGCATTAGGAGGGCTTGCCTAAAGACCAAGATTACTATCTAGCAACGGGTCAAGGCACCCGAGAGAATGAAGTTGACGCCGCATTGACGCATCACCTCATACGAACGCTTACTGTGTAATGTAATCTCGTTGTCTCAATATCTCATCAAGCAGGTTTCATGGCAGTGTCATAAACCTATATGCTTGATCCATCGTTCTTTGACTACCTGAAATAAACTCGTTTTTCACACCATGGCCATGGAATTTAATGCGACAGTTCTATTTCAATCAAAGGGCCGATATATCAACTTCCATAAATGGAAGGGACAAATACTTCCTCGACTTATCCATTAACAAAATGTCACTCGTGACACACCCAACATACCCTACTTCCTGCCAACTATCTGCGTGATGGTTTTCGTCAGAAAATCTAAGTGCGCGATTCATGACATGAGTTAATAATAATCTTCTAGTCTAAGTACCATTACACACGCTCGTAGATAGAAATATCCGATGACACCAAGACATGCTGAATTACTAATGGAAGGTTTCTTCTCATAATCTCCCATCTTGGAGATTACTAAGTGTGAACTCCATGAGAGAGAGTCTCATCTTCTTACGAGTACTCGCACATGACGGTCTGTATACTATGTTTCCTAACATAGTATGTCATCCAACTGCAAAACATTATTTAAGAATATTGTTATAGCATTTCAAGGTTATCATTGTAGCAGGGATCTGATAGGACCTTATTAATGCAACAAATATTCTAGGACATTATTATATTATAATCACGCAGAACAATGAACAATATATAATAAGTGAACATTCATGTAATCAAAGTACCAAACAGTTGGATCTGAGGACACCAACCCTTATAAACTCCCACTTGGACTAGAGCCAACTACCTACAACTTTTAGTCCGCTAGCCCTCACATTATTATCATGTTTCTGCTGAGTCAAGGCTTTAGTCAATGGTTACACCACGTTTTCTACCGTGGAAATACTGTTCACTGCAACTTCACCTCTCTGAGAAAAATCCCTCAAGAGATGATACTTCCAAAGTATGTACTTTGTCCGCTGATGTGACCATGGCTCTTTTGCAGGTGCCACCGCTGTAGTATTATCACAATAGAGTGTGATAGGATCTTTACTACTCATTACAACATCCAACTCTTGGACGAAGCTTCGCACCGATACTGCTTCTTTAGCTGCCTCAGAAGCTGCGCTATACTCGGACTCCACTGTAGAATCTTCCACCACACTTTGTTTTGAGCTCTTCCAGCTCACTGCACCTCCATTCAAACTGAAGATGTATCCAGTCTGTGACTTGATGTCATCTTGATCAGTCTGGAAACAAGAATCTACATGTCCTCTGATGACTAGTTCCGCATCTACTCTATAAACCAAGAACATATCCTTAGTACCCATCAGATACTTAAGGATAGTCTTGACTTCCATCAGATGGGAGTCTCCTGGATCATCTTGATATCTACCTACCGCACTTAATGCGTAAGCAACATCTAGCCTCGTACATATCATAGCATACATGACTGACCCAATCGTGGATGCGTAAGGGATCCCTGGCATCCTTTTTCTTTCCTAATGTGTCTAAGGACACATTTTCTTGGAAAGATGAATTCCATGTGACATTGGCAACAATCCCCTCTTGGACTGTTCCATACTGAATCTCTTTAGTATCTTGTCAATGTATGTTCTTTGACTCCGGACCAACATTCTCTTGGATCTATCACGATGGATCTTGATCCCAAGAATATATACCGCCTCGCCCAAGTCTTTCATAGAGAAGAATTTATTCAACCATGCCTTAACTGACTGTAAGACAGGTAATTCGTTTCCAATTAGCAATATGTCATCAACATATACTATTAGAAAAACGACTGCACTTCCACAGATCCTTTTGTAGACACAAGGCTCATATTCATTCTTAACAAAGCCAAATTCTGTAACAGCTTCATCAAAACGAATGTTCCATGACCTTGATGATTGCTTTAATCCATAAATGGATTTCTGAAACTTCTATACCTTGTTGGCATCCTTTGGAGTCACAAACCCTTCAGGTTGTGTCATGTAGAAATCTTCTTGGAGGTTCCCGTTAAGGAAAGATTTTTTGACATCCATTTTCCAAATTTCATAGTCATGGTAAGCAGCAATGGACAATAGGATTGTGATGGATTCCAGCATTGAAACCAGTGAAAAGGTTTCATCATAGTCAATTCCTTGACATTGTCTAAAACCTTTTGCAACCATTCGTGCCTTATAGGTTCTGATTTTCCCCTCATTGTCTAGTTTCTTCTTGAATACCCATTTATTACCAATAGGATTTACATCAACTGGAGGATCTACCAAAATCTAGACTTGGTTTTGTTACATGGAATCCATTTCAGAAGTCATGGCTTCTTGCCACTTGGCAACATTTGTGCCTTCAATAGCTTCCTTGTAGGTAAGAGGATCATCATTGTCAACCAATAATGAGTCACCATCCTCAGTGACAAGAAAACCATATCGTTCTAGTTATCTCACCTCTCTTGTGCTCCTACGCAGTTCTTGTGTCTCTAGAACATATTGTTCTTCCACGAGGCTTTGTGGAATCTGTTCTTGTACCAACTCATGTGTATCTTGAGGCTCGACTTCATCGAATTCTATATTTCTCCCAATATCTCTTTTGAAGATGTCCTCCCTCTCAAGGAATATAGCATGTCTTTCCACTGTAACCTTTTTGTTTGAGGAGTTGTATAGATAATATCCCTTTGTTTCCTTTGGATATCCTATACAGATACACTTTGTCCCTCGGGGCACGAGTTTTTTACCTGAAGAGGCCTTAACAAATGTTTCTCTACCCCACACATTTAAATTCGATAACATGGCTTTGCATCCACTCCATAACTTGTATGGAATACCATTTATCGATTTAGTTGGTACTTGGTTTAGTATGTTCACTGTAGTTTGTAATGCATATCCCCAAAAGGATAATGGAAGACTTGAATGACTCATCATTGATCTCACCATGTCCAACAGGGTGCGGTTCCTCCTTTCACTGACACCATTCCACTGCAGTGTGTAAGGAGGAGTGAGTTGAGATAGAATCCCAAAATCCAGAGAGAAATCAATGAAGTACTGATTAAGATATTCTCCTCCTCTATCTGAGTGGAGTTTTTTAATCTAAATACCAAGCTGGTTCTCAACTTCATTCTTGTATTCTATGAACCGATCAAAAGAATCTGACTTATACCTCATTAAATAGATATATCCATATCTACTAAAATCATCAATAAAAGTTATGAAGTACGAGAACCCACCCCTTGCTTCAACTAGAAATGGTCCACACACATCTGTGTGAACTAATTCTAGAATCTCTTTAGTTCTTTATCCTTTCCCACTAAATGGGGCTTTGGTCATTTTGCCTTGTAGACACGCATGACATACACCAAGTGTTTTTAGTTCAAAAGAATCTAAATACCCATCTTGATGTAATTTTTTCAAAAGCTTCTCATTGACATGACCTAGTCGGTGATGCCATAGTTGGGTGTGGTATGAGTCATGTAAATTAAATTTGTTATCGATTTCCATTACTTGGTTTGTGTATTCTAACACACAAAGGTCGTTATATAAATGTGCCCTACCAAAACAAATTCTATCTTTATAAAAGTAGAAACATTCATTTCCAAACTTGAATATGAATCCATCATTATCTAATATGGATACTGAAATAATTTTTTTAGTAACAGAAGGCACATAATAACAACCTTTCAAAACCATGACCATCCTAGTAGGCAATGTGAGGTGGTAGTCTCCGAAAACTATAACAGCGAGTCTGGCTCCATTGGCTGCTCGTAGATCTACCTCCCCTCGATTAATCTCCCTGAATCTACTTGGTTCCTGTATTTGGATACAGATGTGAGCACCACAAGCAGTATCTAATACCCAATTAGTAAAAACAGATAGATTGCATTTGATAACAAACGCACCTGAAGCTTCCCCTTGCTTCCTTGGCTGGGTGCAGTTTTTCTTCTAGTGGCCCTTCTTTCCACATGCAAAACAAACATCATCATATTCCTTTTCCTCCCATTTGATCTTCTTTTTCTTGGAAGGCCTTGAAGAAGCTTTGGGCTTAAAGATTTTCGCCTTCCATTTCCTTTTATTCACCATGAGGACAGAAGGCTTTTCACGCTTCATGTCAGTGTCCACTTGGTGAATGAGGATGAGAAGATCAGACAAAGACTTCTCAAAGTTGTTAATATTGAAGCTCACAACAATGTTTGAGAAGATCTGGGGGAGTGATTCAAGAATGAGATCGGTACACAGTTCTTTGGGGATTTTAAACCCTATAACCTCCAAGTACTCAGTGTAGCCAATGAGCTTCACTACATGAGGCCCAGCTGGGGCACCCTCTCCAAGCTTGCTCTGAAATAGAGCCTTGGAGATCTCAAACCTTTCTTGTCTTGCTCTCTCTTGGTATAGACCAGGGAGATTCTCAAGCATGATATAGGCATCAATGTCTTCTTGAGACTTCATGAGATAACTAGACATTGATGATAGCATCAAACATTGAACGTCGAGTGCATCGTTCAAATGTTGATCATAGACTAGGAAATCTTCATCACTCACCCCTGGGGCATGGGAATCAGGAAGTGAGGACTCCAGCAAGTAAAACTTTCGTTCATGGTGTAGGATAACCCGAAGGTTCCTAAACCATTCATGAAAGTTACTGCCAGTGAGGATGTTGTCTCTATCCAGAATTGATCGCAGAGAAAAAGTTGTTGACAAGTTTGTCATCTTGATTCTACAATTTAATAGAGAAGATTTATTAGTACTTTCTTGATTACATTTTATGAGAAATAATAAAAAAAAATTAATTCAGCCACTATTTTATCATGTCTCAATGGCCCTCACCATTGAACTCAGAATGTCTAGTTTCATTGACATTCTAGTGGCAAGGATCCATATTTCACTTCGCATAACCCCAAAAGGGTTGGTCAAGCTATTTGAAGGAATTTAGGAAGGCAGGTCTTTGCCAACTGTGAGCTTACAGTTCCTTAATCTATTGAGTGGACTCCCTAATCCTGAAATCTTGAATTGGATTTCCTCAACTCTTGGCTCCAATATTACATCAAGTCTAGCAAGGGTACTTCTCTTGATGTAATATGGTTAAGTCAACCTGAAACCTTTCATAAGGGCTTCCTTTATAAAAGTAAGTGTCCCAACAAGGGTTGGTCAAACACATAGTTTTATTGATTCTTTCCCTTAATCATGTAACAGAAGGCTTGGTCTGACTTAATATGGTATATGAGGGATTTTATTCTTTATGCGTATTTTTTCATTATCACATGCTTGTTAATATTAAGTGATGCTTAATTAAGTGATTAACCATGTTCCAATAATGTTTACGTCTAGTCCGGTTTTTATTTTATTCCATCATTGCATGCTTGTTAAGTTTATTAATTATGTGATTACGACAACACATAAATAATAAATAAACCTTGCAATCAGACAGAAATAAAATAAGATGGCATGATTATGAGCTTGGTTAGATTATCTAGCAGTTTTGATAAGCTTACCCTGGCCTTGGGAAAACACCTTGAACCTGATGGTTCGTGTTTTGCAGCTCCCACTTGTCCACCTTTGTGTCTTCTTTCATTGGTTTCACCTCGGATTTGGGATTTGAACCATCTCCTCTGGCTTGGGAGATCCTCCATTACATGGGTTTACATTAAAGAAACCATGGCCACACAGGCCCTACATTTTATTGGAAGAAGGCTCGCAGGCCAACAAATTTAAATAAAATAAATTTAAATGAAACCATACACATACAAAGGGTCTTTGGTCTAGCTCATGATCATTCATAGTATGCAACGACATTTACACATATTTAGAATTCAAAGTCTTTTAATTGTCTTTTTATGATAAGATGCGCTCGAATTCAATTAATTATGATCTTATAATTAATCAATTCTTTATCTTAAAAACCCTTCTTATTTTCCTTGAGATTCTTCTCATCCATATTCCTTGTACGGGTCTTTGTACATTGGAGGAAAACTGGTGAGATTCCATTTTTGGAAAGTACACGGCGTGTAGTTTATAATTACACAACGTGTATTTTTCTTTTCACCCTTTATCCAAAGTACACGCCTGAGCTTTGGTGTGTTTTCTGTACTTTGGAAATTTTAGAGTACACGACATGTAGATGAATCATACACAGAGTGTACTTCCTTGTTACGCAGTAACAGGCCTGGAGATACCGTGTACGCGGTACGCGGATTATCTTTGTACATAGTTTCACTTGGGCCGGAATGGACTACACGGCATGTTTCTCCAACATACATGCCGTGTATTCCGGTTTCCATGCGCCATTCAATTTTGGTCAACACGACATGATTAAAACATAGGAATAATCAATTCACATGGCGTGGTTTGGTGGACCAGTGCCGGTTCGTTGAACTTAAGTACACGACATGTAGTTTTAATTACACGTCGTGTAATCCCGTGTTGTATAGACAGAAAGAGAAACTCCTCCAGATGAATTCCTCATTTTTATTTTAATCAAAATTAAAATAAAAAGGTCGTTTCTCTGATATGAATCGAGAAATAGAGGAGGAAGAATAGATCTCATTTATTCAGATTATTAGAATGATATATTTCAAATTGAATCAAATATAATTGCGTAAATTATCAACAAAAATTAAATAACTATAATCAACGTTGCAACCTCGCTCTGATACCATTGGAAGGTTCTGGGCGCAGCGAAAGCGCATGGGTGGATGTGCCCACTTGGCTTTTTTTTCATTAGCAAAGATCAATCTAGGATCAATATAATGATAAACGCAAGTCTCCATGGATCGAATCAAAGAAAAAGACAAAGAAGACGGTTTGTCCCGGAACCACAAACCAGGATCGTTATAGGTTGATTATAGTTAATTTAATTAATTATAAAGAAATAACTTTTTGGTGTTCTTTCTTCGTTGATGTTCTCGATCAAGGTGTTAATGTGATCCGTCGTTGCGTCGTAGAAGCCATGTGTAGACTCCCTCTAGCGGTGATCAAAACGTGTACCTCATATCTCTGGACGTCGCCAAAGGATTCTCCGGGTGCTAGCGTGGAGAATCCTTTCCTTGCGTTGTCCGCCTTAGATCATCTTGATCCGATGGAAGAGGATCTCTCTCGGTCTTTAGAGCATTCTTGTAGGAAGAGGTTCTTTTGGCCTTGACAGAATTCTCCAGAGATGTTGTGCATAATGAATCTCTTGTGTAGGAAAAGAATTGGGGTTGTGAGGATATTTATAATCGAGTTTGAGGTTGTAGAGTTATGAAAATAAATAAACACGTTACACGTTTCATTTATTTCATTAACTCTTATTGAAAACCCCCATGTCGAATAATTAATTCCTTGACATGTGCTCACGGTGATTATAATAAATATCATTTAACAAAACGATATTATATCCTCAAAATCCCAACTAGAAAAACTACATGGCGTGTAATAATAAATACACGGCGTGTACGTGTTTTTCATTGAAAACTACACGGCGTGTAAATTAAATGTACACGACGTGTATATCTTGTTTTCATTTATTCATTTCCTTTCCATAATAAAACTCCACAGCATGTACATTTAATAATACATGACGTGTACTTGTTTTATTTTATTTTTCCTCCATCATTTAAAACAACTTATGTTTCCTTGAATAATTATTAAACCACATACAAGAATAATCTTTATTCAACTTGAGATACTTGGATACAATTAGTGCGTGACCCTCTAGGCCTCTTTTTAATTGGCATTAGGTGGGCTTGCCTAAAGTCCAAGATTACTGTCTAACAACGGGTCAAGTCACCCAAGAGAAAGAAGTTGATGCCGCATTGACGTATCACCTCATACGAACACTTACTATGTAATTTAATCCCTTTTCCCCAATATCTCATCACGAAGGTTTCATGGCAGTGTCATAAACCCATATTCTTGATCCGCCATTCTTTGACTACCTGAAATAAACTCGTCGTTCACACCATGGCCTTGGTATTTAATGCGATAGTTCTATTTCAATCAAATGGCCGAGATATCAACATCCATAAATGGAAGGGACAAATCCTTCCTCGACTTATCCATTAACAAAATGCCACTCGTGACGCACCGAACATACCCTACTTCCCTCCAACTGTCTGTGTGACGGTTTTCGTTAGTAAGTCTACATGCGCGATTCATGACATGAGTTAATAATAATCTTCCAGTCTAAGGACCATTACACACGCTCGTAGATCACAATATCTGATGAAACCAAGACCTGCAGAATTACTACTGGAGGGTCTATTCTCATAATCTCCCATCTTGGAGATTACCAAGTGCGAACTCCATGAGAGAGAGTCTCTTCTTCTTACGAGTACTCGCACATGACGGTCTGTATACAATGTGTCCAATCATAGTATGTCATCCAACCGAAAAACTTTATTTAAGAATATTGTTATAGCATTTCATGGTTCTCATCATAGCGGGGATCTGCTATGAGCTTATTAATGAAACAAATATCCCAGGACATTATTATATTATAGTCATGAAGAACAATGATCAATATATAATAAGTGAATATTCATGTAATCAAAGTACAAAACAGTTGGTTCTGAGAACACTAACCCTTGCAATAAGTGGCCAACTTGACCCTACTCTAAAAAGGAGTATCCAAATGGTCATGTATAGTCTGTATGGACTCAACCCAAAATTCTTCTCCTTCAGATTCACCCTCTCTAGTAAAATTTGTAGGGTGATGAAATTAAAACTCCCTTGTAAACTAAGACACATTTTCACAGCCCTCTATGGGTCTCTTTCCATTAATTGAATGAAACGGGCGAAGTTATCTCACAACTTATCCCCTTAATCTTCAAGCGGAATGATCGGTGCCTCATGTTCCCTCACCGAAAAAAAATTCATATGCACACCCCTCTGTAATCCCATCAACAAGAGACATGGAGGATATCATCTACAAGGAAAAACACACATCTTAGATCTCATAACACAACCTTATAACATTTACTTCAGAGGAAATAATCACAACAATCCTTTTCCCCTACCTCCCCACATGGTCAATACCGAGGTACTATCACTACCCTTAATCATCCTACACATAGGTTTTGGTTAACAAGGGTAAACACACTATCATACTCAATTTTCTCAATTAGATACCCAATTATTCTCATATAGTATCATTTTTTACAACCCCATTTTTTTAATTCATGTGAGGAACCATTTTTCATTTTAATATCACAAAAAATAAAATAGTTCAAGTCCAACAACTTACTTGTAACCTGTTTTTCCAAGCATACCTAAAATGATGCATGTCACAATATCCCTAAGTGCCTTGTATAATGCATGGATACTCACCTCTCATGCCATTTTGGGCTACGAATATATTCTAAAAAAATCTCAAAAACAATAATCACATCACACCAATAGTGCATCACCCAAGGTGAACTAATATTCCACTGCAAAAACAAATAGAAATAACACCAATCCCACACAAAGTACATGGTTTTTCCCTCGTACATTGGTTCGCAACACCCATGAATGAGCTCGTTTCCCATCCCCGACTCTTCTTAGTCTCCTATATACCGTTCCAAAAATAGTAAGACAAATGAAGAATAATGAAAACTCGAACTCTCATACCACTTTGTAATGTCCTGACTCGAGTTCCACACAACGGTTCCCCAAGTCAGTTTTCCACATGACATCAAGTGCGCCTCCCTATATGCTAGAGGCTACTGACAAGTAGTGAGGGTCTGGTAAGTCATTAATGGGGATTCTATAACCATATTTATCAAATTAAAATGCTAATAGAAATAAATAAATAGAAGAAGAAGCATATATAACCATAAAAATAATCATTTCATATGATAACCAAACAGGAAATACAATACTCAACACAAGGGGAAAACATGACATGCCAATATGAGTGTCAAGTGACAAATATGAAAGTGAAAATAAAGACACTAAGACTCCCCAAGATAGTCCCAATCCATTTATAGTTCCCTTGTTTAATATTTATCCCTAATCAACCACCTATCCCAAAGCCTTTTCCCTTTTCCAGTCCCACAACAATATAATCTATTAGGGTACCGATTAGGCAGCCCAAATAGGGTGTGATTACAACTCAGTAGGCCACTAGAAACAATGTCTAAAATAATTAGAATCAATAGATAGTACATGAAGTTCGATAAAGAAACAGGTATAATGGAATAAAAAATAGTGTATCAGATTTTGATAAATCTTTTCTACATACATTAACAACCGGGTTCTAAAGGATACCCGTACCTCAATACAAACATCAACTTGTACCAGAGCCCAATGTGTCCCCTAGGTAATATTATATCTTAATACCAACTTCTTTCTGAATTTATAATTATTAAAATGTTCTATGATATCAATATACCTGATTCGACTCATTCTAGAGATCGAATACTCTCGTGTGGGGCCATAACTCTAAGTTCCATTATTTCTAATATTTAATTTCACATTTAAATGCCACATTTCAAAAATTAGATATATTATAATCACACATGTGATATGACCATATAACTATTATTAGACCTCAATATAATGACCACATTCCCATTCTCTTTACTCTTAAGTATAATGACCATGTTACCATGTATAATTTAAATTATAATGACAATGTTCCCATTCTCTTACACATACGTATGATGACCATGTTACCATTTGTAATTCTCAATTTTGAATGTCCATTTTCCCATTAATAAACACATAATTAATTCTTAAATTAATTATCCATATCAATCCACTTACAAATTCAACAATTAGTTAAATATATCAAATCCCATAGTTAAAAAAACTATTAACTAAATGCCTCAATTCCATTAATTAATTAATTAACTAATTAACCAACATAACAACTCATATACCATAATTAATTTCCCTGAATTAATTATCTTATTATAAATCTAAACTCTTCATTATTAATCCCCAATTAATTATCTAGATTATAAACTCAAAGCACATAATTAATTCGCATTTAATTATATTAACTTACCCAATTTGATATGTCATAATTAATTTCCCAATTAATTATATAGATTAAAACCCATATCTCTTATAACCAATTTCCCAATATTAATGATCTATTAGGAAAAACCCGTAGACTCATAATTAATTCCCCAATTAATCACATATTTTAACAAATATTTGATAAACCAACAAGTCAATATAATTAACCCAATTAAAAAAAATCAATTTCTAAAGGATGCTAGAAATTCAACAATTTTTCATATACATATCAAATCCATGACTGTGGAAAATATATTTAAACCACCTACCTCAATTCATTGATAGATTCCTTCCTGATGGAAAACTATAAAATACAAGGAGAAAAACGACAGAGATCTAAGATTCCAAAGCTAAATCCCTAAATCAAGATATAAAAAATTTCAATATCTAATCAATCTAGATCTAGATCTAAGATACTAGATCTTGATCTTACCACATTGATTTAGATCTAATGAAAGAGAGGGTAAAATCCACCAAAATATCAAGAGAAGAAGAAGGAATAATTATGACTGGCATCGACATGAAATCCACTCACTGGGAGATTTGTGGATATTCGATTCATAATTTGAATCTTGAATAATGAAGATCAAATGTTATTGTAACACCTCTAGAATGATCTAGTATCATCCAAAATATGTCATGCCTGAGCGTAGGTCAAAATGGGGGTGTTTTGGGGCTTCGTGGAATTATTTATATAATTTTTGGAAGAAATAAAACTGCCTGCATGTTTTTCCCCGGAAGGGGCCAATAGTTTGGGAAACCGTGTGCTAACCATATGGATCTCACGATACGGGTTTTCATAGTAACCTGTTTTTATGTGCACAAGTTTTCAACCCATTCACAACCCCCTTTCCTTAAACTTTCTTGAAACCCCACCCAAATTCATTACAAAATATAAATCCAACCAATGTACTTAAAAATAACCAAAAGTACCTGAAAACATGCTCGAGATGACTCCGTAAAAGTTTGGGATCTTAAAATTTGTAATCCCTTCTAAAAAATAAATATTATTTATATTTTTTTATTTTACAAATAAGTTATATAATTATTGTTAACATATTATTAAAAATAAATTAATTTTGTGGGGTGGTTATTGCTTCGATAATTGAAAAGAATGGGTGAGATTATTATAAAGATGAGTGATCTCTTGGGAATTTGTTGTCTAATCTAAAAATTATTGTGAAAAGTAGGCTATATAAAATTTATTTACATATTAGTACTTGTAAGTTCATTTTGTGGAGTGGATTGAGTTAAGAGAGTTAAGCAAGAATGAGTGAGAGTAGTGTAAAGACGAGTTACATTCTGGGAAATAATTGGGCTATGTCTAAAATATATATAAAAAATTATAAAATAAATAATAAATTGAAAATGTTTATATATTTTTCAAATATTGAAAATTCATAAAAATAATTTTTTAAGAAAAAAACTTATTTTTCATTTTGTTTTGAAATAAATATTTAAATAGAAAACGACACTAATCATTTATGAATGGTTTTAAAATCTACAAAAACCCACTAAAAATGATTCCCTATAGAGAAATTAATGGTGGTTTTAGAAACCATCAATAACTGATAAAAAAACACCACTAAATACCATTTCTATTGTATTGAGACATACCATTCATTGATGTTTCACTTTTTGTTACTAACAAACAATACACTAAGAAACATATCCAACTATATAATTCTTTATATGTTGTGTAACTACCTGTTTTATTATGGTCCAATGAAATTTTACTACAATATGAAATCTAATGAAATAAGTGTTAGTGAAATTTTAAATTGGGATAGTTGAAGTAAAAGCTGGTATGTTAATATATTTTTTAAAATGGTAATAAAGATATTTTTGATATGGGGTAGCAAGAAAAAAGGCCCAGATTGAGTATTAGTAGAGTATATAAATGCAGTTCCCTTTATTGGGTTAAAATTGGTCCGGCCATAATCCTTGTGGGATCCCACTAGGAATATCATTGGAATAAGAAGTGGTATTATTCTAATATCCAATCCACTGAGATTCGAGTTTCATTTTTATACGTATTTTTAATTAAAAACACAATCAACCCCCTTCTTATTTATATCCACATGACCTAAGAAGTCACCTATATCATTTCCTCTTCCCCTCATCCATTTTGATGACTTCTATATCCTTGTATCACGCATAATAATTGAATCATATTTGATAAAAAGGTCCTGTAGGCAAGGAAAATGTAGTATATAAACATTATCTCATCGTATCTTACACCTTATGGATGTTCAAGCAGAAAAATATAAATTTTTATTTATTATAGAATTATCTAATTTTAAGAAAATGGAATTAAATTAGTTTATGATGTTGAATGGGGTAACTCAAATAAGAATGATTTTGGTGATCCCATATATATTATTCCATATGAAACATGTTTAAGTGCGATGGATTGATATTTCATGGTGGTTATAGAAAACCAACCTAGGATTACATGAACTTGGAAAGTGAATTGACTCATCACAAGACCGGAAGGGGATCCCCGATCCCCATGGGCTAATAACTAGTTCCTAAGAATAACATGAATATTTTTTATGAATATTTTTCAAAAATAAAGATAAGAGATATTAAACTTTATACTATGAATTCATAATTTACCATGCATATATTGGAAATATATGAAGCATTAATATATTAGAATCCAATGTAAAAAAATCAGGACAAAAAGATCATAAAAAACAACTCTAATCCAAACCATCTGTATAAATACTAAACACCATTAATAAAAAAACAAAAAACAAGTCATATATAGATACAAAAAATATTAAGTAGCTATAGGGATGGATTTCTTGGTTGATACAACACTTACCAAAAACAGAACAACCATAATAAAATCAATACAAGCCCAAAACCATCTCCATGAAACCCTCAGTTTCACACTGTCACCCAACTGAACACACATCATCCTTATAAAAGAATCCCAAATCCAGCTAAAAACATGGTACATGATATATATACTATTTATATAGACATCATTGTTGGCCTCCACCCTCTAATACTATGAAATTCATTTAATAGGTAAATTCATAAATTTAGGTTTGAAAATTAAACAATCAAACAGTTTTTCAACATAATCATGTGAAAAGAAATTTCAATTTCATATTCATCATTCAAAATATTTCAATATTCTTTTCTAAATGAAAATAATTTATTTATAAAAATTTAAACTTCTAAAACATTCTTAGAATGAAAACCCACTTTTTAAACCCACTTTAGAAACCCACATAGGAAACATTATGTCATAATGTGTTTCAAAAAAATCTTTGAAAAATATTTTTGAATTTAAATGATCCAACACACATTGGTCAATAATAACAAAGAGGGAACCAAAATTCAAAAGGAATATAATATATAAATTAAATACATGGATGTCGAAACAATATATATAGGGGAATGATATAATCCAGCACTAGATCAAAAACCCCAAATTTCAAATCACAATCATGAAAATGATTGTTTCATATGATCTACTTTATGTAACTATGATGATATGAATATAAGTATGTTAATTTTCATTCAAGGACTTACCATTGACATAAGATGAGTCCAAACTAAAATCCATCAAACTTTCCCACTAAATCTTCAATGCAGATGGAACACTACTACTTACTAAGACACCTATAATGACTGGAGGCTACATGGTGTGTGTGTCCCAATTAGGTTACTTCCAAATTATCACCTACGATACCATAACCAATATAAAAGTGAGGTGAGTAAAATATTAATCCAATATTAATATAAAACTCATAATCAATACCTCTACCTCACACATGACACCATCAAAATGAATAGTCTTATACATTTGTACATCATATTTCCATAGAATACAAAAAAAAATTCCCACAAAAGGGGAGAAATTAATGTCACATATTGATAAAACCCCCAAAAACGGGTAAAATAATTAAGGGTAAATCAAGAGGGTCAATCAGATGAAACTGTATTAAAAACGTTCCAAATGGTCGTTTAACACTAAAAAATGGATTGGCATTATTTTTCCTTCATGTTCCACAAAATAACACTTCAAACATCCCTTATAAATTACTTAAAACCATATACATATTTTTATATTGTATATCTACGATTTTAAATATATGGTTTTTCCTATTTGAAATAAAAATAAAGACCAAGATCCAACAATTTCCAACAATTTTTTTAGAAACCATTAAAACTTTTTAAAGGGGAAAACAAAAAAAATCATTTAAAACAATATTTTAAATTCATAAATAAACCCATTTCATTTTTAGGCCAACTCATCCTTTTTGAAAAACTATCCCCATTAAATCATAGTTTTTACTCTTTAAAGATAAAAACTGTATCAAAATCAAAAACTTGTCATTTAAAATGTTTTAAAAGTATTATATGTATTTCAATTAATATTATTACAAAAAAATAATTTGAAATGTGAAAACAATGAAATTTAAAATTTAAACCCTTTATAACATGCTAAAAACACCAGGAAACAATTTGAAATCACTTAATGAATATAAAATATATTCAAAATTTTAATAAAAACAGATTTAGAAAGATGAAAAAAAACATTTAACTACAAAATTAAACTATTTAGTAGAGAAACATACTTTGAGGAAGTAGTAACTATTCTAAAACGATTCACCTTTAATGATGATTTCACAAATAATGAACCTGACCTCCTCTATAATTTAAAATAAACCAAAACCCTTGGTTAGAACAATACTGAACACAACCCATAGCTTACATAGTGAAGTAGGGGTTTGAGAGAAAGGGGAAACTTAAGATAAAGGTGTAAATAAGAGTATTGAGAATGTAGAGAAAATTTACCATTGAACAACTTGGAAAACACCAAGAACAACCCATGATTGAAGAGGGAAGAATAGTGAAACTCATACTTTGGAACCCAAGGGCCAGGTGATGCATATGAGAGACGAAATGGGTAAAAAAATCTTAATTTTAATATGGGGAGGAAGATCAAATCACTCTATAAATGATTTTTCATAGTCCACATGGTTTATCCATAGGGTTGGACAAACTGTGTCCAAATGATGATTAAGCCACTACTTTGGGAAAAACCTCCTGCACGGTTTCTAGTAGGCTTCTCATAGTTTTTCATACCAATATAAGTTCATGAAAAACCTCAATATATCAAGTGTAATATCATCTAGATAATAACCACATAGTGATCCATAATCATGTGGGTAAACTATGAAACAGAAAAAAAATCTACAAAACCCAAAAATTATTTCCTAAAAATTACCAGGAAACCAAATTTCCCAATATAATATAATATAAAAAAGTAATCACTATAGTGACATGTTAGTGTCATTATTCTCCCCACCATGCAATTTTATCCCTATATAAAATTCATTTTCAAAAGTTGAAGGTAAAATAAAATGAAGGATCCAAATAGAACACAACTTTAAATAACCACTAAACATGATCCATCATCAAATCCAACCAACCAAGATCCTCATGATGATCAAACATATTATCCGAAGGTTTTGAAACCCTTACAAGAAAAAAAATTATAACTCCAATAACAAGTCTTAATAAGTATGGGATACAAAATGTAGTCTACCTAATGTGTGGAATTCCTCTAACATGGTGGCACTAAATAAAACTACCATTAGACTCATCCACAAAATATCTAAACATCCATGAGAGAAACTCATACCCTATCCACAATCACATCTAATATAAAAGACATAATATAATCCTATATGAATCCTCAAATAAATGACACTAGATATTACCCCAAAGAGTAATATATAAAAACAATATAGGTTCATAAACCCGATTATCCTCACATTTTCAATCCTGAAGGCCCAATAAAAACCCAAGCTATTATGAAAACTCATGTAGTGGATCACCACCATAGTTATCCCATAATACACAAAAGGCCTTTCTCATTTATAAAAAATGAGTATCTAAAATATTCCTACATAAAAAAATAATGAAAACTGCCACTCTCAATAAAATTACTGCCAACAAACGTGTAACATCCAATAAAAACTCACAACCAACAACAAAAGAGTGGTAAAAAATAGAATAAAAAAATAAAAATCCATCTAAAAAATATCCCATAAAACATCCATCCACCAAATTATAAACAAGAAATCCAAGTCACTAAAATATCATTATATATAATGAAAATAAATGAATGTTTAAAAAAACTATTCCATAAAAGGATAAATACTGAGACCTCTTCCAAAAAACCGAATTACAAAAAATATAAATGTGACATAATTAGCCAAAATAGAGTAATGTATAGGAGTATTAAAATATAAGTTCTTAGAATGCCTTGGATACACAATTAAATCACACAAGATATATTTTCATCCTAAGAGAAGGATCATTTATTTTTAAACCTAGCTTATCCTACTTGATCCCGTCACCCACTGAGTTACTCTCATTCATATTATGTAGAACCAAGGAATCATGAACTAATGGTTTCTTATAATGATTATATCTTACCTGAATAACCTCACTAAAAACATCCTAAAAATATTTGAGTATAGATGAAGGAATATCTAGACTAAGATATAAGAAAATACAAACTATGAAGAAAAAATCATTTTCAGAATAATTTATCACTAACATTGGATAGAAGACAACCTGACATGATAACTGATCAATGTGCTATTTTAATGACTATACCCCCTAATTATTTCTTAAAATATCACGTTTTCTTTCCACTTTTATTACCTCTGTAATGAATAATAAGACAACCATAAGCCTAAAAAACTCTCAAAACACACCTTGAATCAACTGAGAAGGCACAATAGACTCAAACCAAACATAGATAAAATAAAAAATATCACAAGTACTCTCACTCAGGAAGAATAAGGTGTTATGAGAGAATTGAGGATCACCTCAATCATTTCTAACTACCTTACTGCTCCCATTAACACTTGATCACCATATAAGGAATAAAAACAATTATTCAAGAAGTATGGGATGATGTATGGGGACAAGGTGGGTTCCACATCCACCACTCCACTTGAAATCTGGGTAGATTCTAGAACTGATGAAACTATTTCAACCATTCAAGGAGGAATACTATAAAAAAATGCTAGATATGAAAAATGTCATTTCATGAATTAGAAATTAATTTAAATGATCCCATCACAAACTTGTAATCAAATATAAAACACAAATCTATGAAATAAGGAATGTCAGCTTCACAGGAAGAAAAAAAAAATTTCTTTTGAATTAACCAACCCTCACCAAGTAATTTTGAAAACAAACGTAGCCAAAATTGTAATTTAAATTGAATAAAAAAATTATATTTGAAAACAAATCAACCACTATTTAACAAATATCACCTAAACAAATAATATCAAAAATTAAATTTTAATATTTTATTATATCTAAAAATCCAATGTAACCAATGAATTCCATTGTAAAGTCACATTCCTTTTTTAAAATAACTTCCAAACTTGTTTCAAAACAAATACACATTTTAATCCAAATAGATTGTCAAAACTCCACTTGAAATCAATTTATTTTATGAATACGCAAAGGAATTGTTTTGAAACATTAAACCTTACCCCCTTTATATATTATTCAAACACCATAATGAAACTAAAGATTTTATTAGATATTTTTGAGAAACTTAGAGAACATCCTCATTCCATTGATCCATAAAACCAGTATTTAAAATTAATAATTTCACAAAATTTACCACAATTTTTAAAACAAGGATTTAAATTCAAGAAAAAAATAAAGAACCACATAAACCATTATACAAGGTTCATAAGAACCACATCCAGAGAGCCTAAAAAACTCATAAATCCATCTATAAAAAGTGGAGACCACTTTATGTGAAATCCAAAACATATAAAAGTATAGAAAATTTAACATGGGGAATAGGGTTATACATGGTCTGGATAGATTGGTTGGGAAAACTTTTAATGACTATGAAACTTGCTCTATAAAAGTGAAAATTTAAACCACACAAGCACCGCACGGTCTCCCAATCCAAAAAATCCAACTATATATCTCATGTTCTCCTCCATTTTTACCTTTAAACCAAATAAAAATCTTTAAAATAATTTTTACACTCATAGAAGATAAAAAAATCAATTAAAATAAAAATAAATAGAAAACTACTGAAAAAACTCAAAATCAAAATTCAAAACCCATCTTCTTCAGGTATCTTGAGTCTCTTGATAATAAAGAGCTAGTTATACTCTCCCCACCCCTACATCAAGAACCCTACCACCATAATATATTTTTTTACCAAGATGTTCACAAAAAAATAGGGAATTTCAAGAAAATTAGATCTCTTAAAAAATAGAAGGGTTGTGATACCTTTTTGTAGCAAACCATCCCTGGATTCAATCCACATTTCACCCATTATATATCACCACAAGACTCCAAGGGTGATCCCATTCCACACAGGCTAGAAGGTATTTCCTGGGAATCATAAAAGTCCCTTTGGTAATTATTTTTCCATAAAAGAAAATAAAATATAGTTTAAAATATAATGATAATACTACATGGACTATCCTTATATTGGATGTCTATATAACATCAACATATAACAAACTAATATTAACAAAAATTCCCTGAAAACTCAGTTTTCTCACCACCACCCAAATCACCAAACATGACTATCAAGTAAAAAACCCAAATCTTGGTGAAAAGAATGAGCCAAAAATATATAGGTATGAGATAATCATCCTAGTAGGTCTCTAGCTGCAAGACTATAAAATCCATTTCATAAGTTAATTCATAAATGAAAATTTTAAAATAGGACTAGGAAAAAGGATTTTTAATACAATAATTTGAAAACAAGTTACAAGTTTATTTTACCCTTTCATAATATTGAAATCATTATCTTTGAAAGAAAGTAATCACTTTATAGACATTTCACTGACTGATGGAACTTTTTAACCAACCCTCTCCATTGAAATACACTCTAAAACCCCACATAAGAAACATTATTTAAAATTAGATTTCAGTTATTTCATTATATTGAATAAGTTATATCGAGTAATATACTAGAAAATTTAGTTGGATTATTCAAAACAATAATAATTTTGATATAGTGTGAATGAAAGATGAAAGAAGAAAGGAAATTATCAAGTCATATTCTCTTAATAATTTTCATTTATGATTTGAGTTTATATTATGATGATTATTGAATTGGTCTTAAATTTGAAAAGAATTTATAAATTGTTTTGAGGATAAAACATTGTTTTGAAAAAGGAAGATTATTTGTAGTATATGAATCAATAAGGCACCAACATGAATAATTTAAGGAATACAATGAAAAAAAATATATCTAATTTTCATGAAGAATATTAGATATTTTATCAATAATGAAAATTCTTATACAAAGTGTTTAATAATTTTTTTCCTGTATTTTATTAGAAAATAAGCTACCCTAAGATAGGCACCAGGATAGATCGACCAAACTTATAAGAGATTATCTCACCAAGCAGGAGCCATCCCATATGGCTAGGAACAGGGAGATAGTGAGGGTGTATATCACACACTAGGAGTGCTTTCAAGAAGGATCATGGTGAATGCATGGCTCCTGAAGGGTGCACATGGTGGTGCATGTAACAGTGGAAAGGCGGGTGGGCCACCCATGTTTGTGTGTGATAGTGTATCTGGGTGCTGACCCCTATACTAGATCGAGTGTGAAGTGGAATAACTTTTTTTGTTAATCGATTATTGACTGAGGTAAGAACAGATGATGATAACATAGTTCAGATTTTATTCACTCATATTAAAATTATATAGTTATATCACACAAGTAGGATCAAATTAGATCCAATGACTCTCCAACCTTCAAATCTTCACATTAATCCTTTAACTTCCAATGGGTTTCCAATTCCATATTTTATACATGCCAAAACATTCATGTTTGTGTCAAGATTGAATGATGATTATTCTATGTTGATGAGGTAAAAACGATCACCCAATTATTTTTTTTTTATGAATTCCTTGGATCAATTAAAATATCACTATCAGTGAAAAATGGTTGTTACAACATGGAATTCATATAGGCATGAGTCAGGATTATAATATATGATAGAGAATTATAATATTTTTCATATGCATGTGAGGATTAAACACATAACAAGGGAAACAATGTTTTCCATCATAATGAAGATCTAATATGAAAAACTAAATTTGAATATTAAAATGCCTAATATTCATGGATTTTAATATCCTCCCAAGATCCACATTATTTGTTGGAGATTCGATGTGGAATGAAACATAGATGATATGCAACGAGACTCAATTATAAATTTTTATCATTCTTGATAGAGGACATTCTAATACAAATATAGAATATTGAGGATATCATTTTATAGAGTAAAATAGAGCATTCATAAAAATATTATTTCAAGAATATGTTTTCCATGATGCTTTATACTTATGTGAAGAAGAATAAGATCTAGAAAACCCATTAAATTATGAATAAAACATTCAAAGTGTTTCTAGAAGAACTGGGTTATGTGAAAGAAATAGGTAATATGACTACGAGAATCCCCACTTATTTATTTACGATGAGATTCAAAATGACCTCTTAACTTGAGATACCATTCTTGGTTCTATTTAAGTGAAGTATTGAGATATCAAAACTCAATTTCAAAAATAGGATGATAGGTATAATATGTTTTTAGGATTCTTTACTCATTTTCTTGGTCTAATTTTGTGATGGAAAATAATTCGTGAGTTAGCGAGAAATATTGATGGATGAATGTATATATGAATCCATAATAACTTAAAATGTTAACCTAAACATAAAAAATAACCTAATATATCATATCCATTTTCATCAAATAGTTTGTAAACCATGTACCAAGAAGATAGAATAAATATAAATAATAAATAGAATATAAAATAATAACACGATTATGTGTTCTGGGGTTTTGGTTTAGAAGTACATGAAATTCAAGAATACAATGCACTTTTTGAGATTAAATTGATAATTCAAGAAGAGAGTAGATTTGAGTGTGTCAAGATTATTCTTTCATAAATTGATACTTGAAGATATTTTGTGTATGTCTTTCCCACATACAGGTGTGGAACATATTTCATCCAACTAAAGGGAATAATTCTTTATGTTGGTAACAAAAGAAGAACTATTTTGGTTGGTGAGGAAAGAAGTGAAAAAATATTTTAGGTGGTGCTGAAAGTTGAGGATTATAGTGGGACTTTATTTTGATTAAACAAAGATAGTTTCTGGATGTGATGAGATTAATTACAGAATAGTATTCACTATAAGAAATTTGATTCCATAAAGTGTGATATAAATTATCATTTAGGATGGTGTATAGTAACAAGAGATACCATATGATGCAGGGGGTACAAGATGGAGAAATAGTGCATTAATTTAAGGAAACAACAAGGGAAAATCTATATTCAGGATGAATTTTTCTTATCTTGTATTGATCAGATGAATAATAATAATTATTATTATGATTAGACTTATAGGTAATTGACTAAGAAAAATTTATTATACATAGAGGCAACTCTAAAAAAATAGGTACAAGATGGTCAAGAGGAATAATGGTTCCTCCAAACACCACACACAACTTTTATTAAAATTTGGTATTAAATAAAATGGTTACCGAATAAGGATCAGACAAAACTTTATTGAGTTTTTAATCACCATATAAACTTTATAATATTGAAAGAACAGACATACAGATTAAACGGATGATTAAATTGGTAGGTTCTGGATGAAATAAGAGAAAATAGATTTGTTTTCTAGCTGCTATGAAACTAACAAAGTGAATAAATAGAAATTAGGGAATAAATTAGTACTATGAAAACAAAAGAAGCCTCAATATGTGGAATAATTTCTTGGTGTTACAATTTGTAAAGACCCGGATTTTCCATGTAATTTTTTTAAAATATATGGAATTATTATGAGTCCGTGACAATTGAAGGCGCATGATTCCAAGGCCTAGTGTGCCTGGAATTATTTTCCGAACTTTTTTAAGGTATGTTCAGTAAAAACGTGTGTGGAATTTTCTAACATTTGAACCTTTGCTCGGATTAAAAATCTGAGTGCACCGTTGAATCCATAGTACCGTGATTCGCTTAAGGAAGGATTCACTTCGACCATAGTTGGTTGGGATAAAAAGATAGATTTCAGACATTTAAAATAATAATAAAATAAAAAAGTTATTTTATTTCTCTTTTTCTTTCCTCCAATGGAAAAGCGGCGGTGGTGGTACCAATGACATGTCAAGCCATTAATTTCCTTGACTCCTCAATCTTTTTAACAACACTCTTGGAATTTGGGAGGTTCATTAATTAAATGAACCTCATAAATTCCCAATGACATTACTCACCCTCTGCCTCTCCTATTTATATGGAGCATGGGGAGGAGTGTTTGCATGGCTTCACCAAGTGATGAAGCTCTGTAAATGTACCGTGAAACCAACCAGTTGGAGGATGGGACTAGTTCCAGCAAGTGGTGATGAGGGGCACCGAATCACAAATGACGAACACTGACTCTTCCTCAAACGCGAACATTCTCCAACGATTGTGAGGTAGAGTTTATTTCTTGTCGAAATTAAAGATTTGTTGAATCAGTATACTACCCTCTTGCTATAAAGCTAGCGCGGAGATATGGGCCAAAAAACAAGGCCTGAACCCTCCGCCTTTTGTTGAAATTTTATGTGTTCTTCACGAGCGATTTATTCGGGTCAGATGGAACCAGGAACGGTGGGTTTAGCAAAGAATAGGGAATCCTTGGGAGTCTTTTCACATCTTTGGATGAAAAAATAGGCCACTATAGCTCACCTGGTGAACTACGGAAGACCACTAGCAACCGGTGCCTGCGATAGAGGATATGGCAGCGCGCTATCACATGTTGTCGGTAGAGAAGGCCGTAGAGGTTGAAGATGGTGGCCGGCTTCGGATAGCTGCGAAGGAGTTGGCGACATGCCGGCGCATGCTGCTATAGAAGGGTGTTGTGACATATAGCCATGACAGATAGTGGCAACTGTTATTGGCCGGCCACGGGTGGGGAATAGCGGTGTGCCATCGCGCGCCGCTGAAGATTTTCACGGCTCAGAAGCCGTGGTGGTGGGATGAGACCCAATCCTTGTGGGTCCCATAGGAAACTTGGCAGTTCCCTGTGGCACCACCGTACTGACTCTAAATTGTGGGAAATTTCCCCTCATGTTAGCTAGGGCGGGCCCCGCTCTAGCGGGCTGCACCTCTAGTAGGCCGTGTGAGCTCAGCAGGCCGCACCGCCCAAGAAGGCCAAGGCAGTTTGCAGCCCTGTGGGCCGATCCCACCGCGAGCCCGCCAAACTGGGCTAGTGCAGAACAGTTCGGGCCAGGTCAGTCCGACCAGGTCAGACCGGACCCGGCCCTTCCCAACCCTGTTTTTCTAAAACATCCATAACTGCGGAACCAGGTTTCTATTTGATGAAATGTCTAAGGTGATGAGATCCCTGGAGAAATATGGTACTTTTGGAATAGTACACATGAGTTTTGGAGAAAGTTGGAGTACATCTGGGTTGGATCGAACCGGAATCCAACCGGGCCCTCGGTACAAAAATGCTTATAAGTTACAGACTGAGTGTCAGATTGACGCGTCGTCTATCACATTGGAGCCCTTACGACATAACAGTCCTTTGAGATAATTATTCTTCGAACTTCATGGTGGTTAAGGTATGAATTATGGCTTGTGGAGAAGATAATCCTTGAATGAAGCGTGGTGTGTGATGGATTCTTGTGGCTGGCTGTAATGTGAAGAAAGAATATAGATCCTATGTTGGTTATCATCTATCGATCATGTGTGGGTCAGCTGTAGAGCCTCTCGACAGAATTAGATGATCTAGATTTACAGCTAATCATTTATACTTATTTACCTGAGTTATATTCCTAGTGTGAGTGGATTCTTTAACATTTTGGAACTTTTACCTTCGTGGTGTTACCTTTGTGGTTCTTTTTCGATTGTGGTGTTACCTTTGTGGTGTTACCTTTGTGGTACTTTTAACATCATGGTTTTACCATCATGGTGTTACCTTTATGGTATTCTTCCCTCTTGGAACAATTGTGCTAAAGGATTAAAAATTGGAGCCTTATGTTTCCTCATGTATGAAACGTGTATATCGTGATACCTTAGGTATATGTATGGGCATATACCTAAGTAGAATTGATGAATTCTTTGTGTTTTGTGTTTGAGGTATTTCTTTGTGGTTTATCCTTTCTGGGACTATGGGAGACCCTCAAGGGTATCGAGGTCCCTACTGAGTATTGTTATACTCACCCTTGAAAAGGCTACACCCGCACCTTGCTGTGTCTTGTGCAGATGACGAACATTGTTGATCGAGGCTAAGGGAGCCAGGACTGGTCTATTCTTAGAGGTGGACCAATTAACGTGACATGTTTTAGTGACTAATGATTTTGAGATGAACATACCCTTATGGTAGGGTCCTTTGTGGAGGATCCATGAGCTGTTTTATCTTTTTAGTTGTACTTGTACTTTTTCAGTTGGGCTTGTATTTCATCCCCTTTACATTCAATACACTTTTTACAATAGTATTTTACATTGTAGTTCCTTCTTGTTAGGTTATTGGATTTTGTGTTTGTACAAGTTTAAAAGAAATGACTTCCCATTATAGGGATATGCCTTTTGGTGCTAGTCACCAGCCCCTAGCCTATGGATGGTGGGCTTGGGGTAGTCACGACACGGGCCCTGCGAGACGGGTCTTGAAAAAGTGGTACCAGAGAAGTCAATTCTACTGAAGAACTAGGACTCTGATATTTTCAATGTGGCAATAGTGTTAAGTGTTATGAGTGTGGTTTTCAATTTGGGGAATCCAGTGTTGGTGCGGTGGCCGACGTATCCATACACCAGGACCCTCAATTCTAATTTCTGACTCAGTGCCTAAAAACACTAATTGCGTGTTTTTTGAAAAGTTTTTCTTTTGATTTCTTTGTGTATGCTCACTAGGTATAACTTATTGAGTTTGGAACACCTGATTTCTTTTAGGAAGCGACCACATAGACAACCAACCATGATTTCTAAGAGATTACATGATGATGGACCACCGAGGAATGAGGACCTCATGCAGGGCCCTCTTACGGTGTTATCACCTTTGGGTGGTGTACAAGCGGCACCACTACCCATTGGGAAGTCGTTTCCACCATCCCCACCAGTAGAGGGTGCATGAAGATTGAGCGTGTTGCATGTGTTTTTGTGGTAGAGGCCTCTGTGGTTTCGAGGAAAGACAGATCTGCAGGTGGCTGAGGTTTGGATGGAGTCCGTGGTGAGAGTTTTTCTCTTAGTTAGGACACTAGGTGATCTGATGGTGATCCTAGCCACTAGTCTCTTCCAGAAAGCAGCTGAGAGATGGTGGAGTCTGACACTGTAGTTACACGATGAGGAGACCCTCACCTGGGAGGAAATTGAGGTCCTTTTTAGTGTAGAGTTCGTCCCAACGACCCTACGCTCAGTGCATATATAGGAGTAGCTTCACTTACAGTAGGGAAACATGACCGTGGTCCAGTACTCCGTGAGATTCACTGATCTCCCCCACTACTCCATCGACATGGTACAAGACCATTTATTTAGGGCCCAAACCATTGAGAAGGGTCTTCGAAAGGAGATCAGAGCATCGATGATATCTCTCAGCATTCTGACGTTGGCTGGGGTGCTTGAGTGAGAACTTTTGGTGGAGATATTCCCAGCTAAGTAGGTACTAAGAAAGAGAGCCACCATCAGATGCCCGGTAGCAGAGTCATCCTTAGTAGGCAGTAGACAGATGAACCATGGGACTAATTGGTCCAGACCATCTGGTGGACAACCTCAAGATATAGGGCCGGTGGTGAGGGGCTCACGGGATAGAGGAGGACAGATGAGAAGCAGGTAGTGCTACTCATGCAGCTGGCAGGGTCACATGTCTTGTGACTGCCCGAAGTACCATACAGACGACTAGAAGACGGTCGATGGACCACTGAGGTAGAGGTAGAGGTTTGAGAGAGGAGTTCTATAGGGTGGAAGACATGGCAGAGGAGTTGTCCGTGCAATAGGCGGTGGGCGGTGATTTGAGGTTCTACCTGCACCACCTCCAGGTGGTTCACCACGAATAGAGGGAGCTGGTGGTCAAGGACGAGATCAGCTCCAGGTAGTTGAGGCCTACGACCATGACACTTGATATATGATTCTAGGTACAATATGTGTCTACTCCAATTTATCTTCAGTACTTATAGACACAGGTTCCAGTCACACTTTCATTTCCCTAACTCTCGTTCGGAGCTCAAAGATTCCAATGGATCCATTGGCTCGATCATTGCGATTTAAGAGTCATATGAGATAAGATTCAATAATTACACACTGGTTCTAGTAGTGTGAGATTACTCTAGGAGGTGTGATATTTGGCTGGGATCTTCTAGTAGCAGCGTCGAGGCCTTACGAAATCATCTTGGGTATATATTGGTTATCCAAAGTCCATGCTCAGATTGACTGTATTAGGTATAAAGTGTGGTGTGTCCACGAGGATGGGAATAGGTTTTCCATCACTAGAGATAAGGGAAACATTGAATCACATGATGGATGTAACCAGAGGAGGGTGTAGCTGATGACATATCAGTTGGTTAGCATTACCCTCAGAGTAGTTGATGTTGAGAGTCTAATCTTTTTTGTAGTGGTGGACCGGTATTCTAATATCTTCCCTAATGATGTTTCATAACTACCTCTTCATAGAGAGGAAGACATCTACATCACCTCTACCCCGAGATGACACTAATATCTACACCATCATATCATATTACTCCGATGGAGATTCGTGAGTTACGAGTAAATCTGGTGGACTTTTTGAGGAAGAGGTTCATAAGGCCCAGTGTTTCCTTATGGGCAGCCCCAATTTTGTTCCCCAAGAAGGAAGATTGGAGTTTGAGGCTCTGCGTGGACTATCGGTGCCTGAAATTGGTGACCATGAAGAACAAGTATCCACTTACAAGGATTGATGATCTATTCGATCAGCTGAAGGGAGCTCAATGGGTTTCTAAGATAGACCTCAGATCAAGATATCATCTTCTCAAGCTATGAGATGAGGATGTGTATAAGACAACCTTCAGATGTCAGTGTTGGCACTATGCATACATGGTTATGCCATTAGGTGTGAACAACGCCCCTGTAGTGTTCATGAGACTCATGAAGAGGATCTTTCAGCCACAACTCGATCTCTTTGTGGTGGTCTTCATCGAAGACATCTTGATATACTCAGTGTTGGAGGGGGAGCATGCCTATCAGCTATAGATAGTTTTGGATACACTCTAAGAGCTCCATCTTTATGATATGATCTCTATGTTCCAGTTCTAGATACAGGAGGTCCACTTTCTAGGACATGTTGTCTCTAAAGGCTGGAATTTCTGTAGATCCAGTGAAGATAGAGGCAATGCTTTCTTGGGAGCAACCCAGGTGTGTGACCGAGGTGTAGAGTTTCCTTGGATTGAATGGGTACTAGCAGATATTCATACCTGACTTTTCTAGAGTTGCAGCACCCTTTTCTGATTTAATGAAGAAGAGACATCCCTTTGTATGGACAGAGAGACTCTGGTAGAGTTTTTAGGAGCTGAGGTAGAGAATGAAGAGTTCCCCCATCTTAAGGCTACCAAAAGAGGGCGTTGGGTATTTAGTCTACTGTGATGCATTAGGGACCAAACATTGATGTGTCACGATACAGTAGAGAGAAGTGATTTATTATGGTTCATGACAGCTAAGAAACCATGAGAAGAACTAAGCTACCAATGATCTAGAGTTAGCAGTAGTTATTTTCACCTTGAAGATGTGGTGAAACTAATTGATGGATGAATGTTTTACAGTCTACTCTGATCACAAGAGTCTTAGTTATATCTTCTCATAGAATAATATGAACCTGACACAATGGCGATGGTTAGTGTTCTTTTAGGAATATGACTTTGAGATAGTCTATACTCTTGAGAAGGGGAACATAGTAGCATAAACACCTAGCAGAATGTCTGGTCTGTAGTTGCTGAGTAAGGCGATCGAGCATCTATCCTCATTGCAGATATTTTTTGTGGATAAAGATGGAGCATCTTACCTCCAATATATGACTATAACTCCCCCAATTCTTCAGCGAGTTTTGGAGGCACAACTTAGCGACATTGACTACAAGGTTCAATGCACTTTGATATCCTAAGGATAAACACATGATGGATTTTCTGAAGGCGGGGAGCATGTAATCCACTTCAGAGGATGCACCATGGTACCAGTGGAGCCATGGTATGAGGTGTCAAGGGATTTTCATACTTCTCATATAGTGGTACATCCAAGTGTGGCAAAGAGTTACTAGGACCTCCATCATTAGCACCGGTGGCCAGGGATGAATGAAAAGTGACTGAGTTTGTTTCAGGATGCCTCACTTGTTAGAAAATGAAGGCCAAGAATCAGGTTCTGGTAATATTAACGAAGATACTAGAGGGGCCGGAGTGGAAGTGGAATGGTATCCCCCTGGACATGGTGATAGGGCTTCCACGTATGTCCAGGGGACCTGATTCCATCTTGTTTATTGTAGACCGACTCACCATGCTGTCCCACTTCCTACCTATCCTAGGAAAGGGATTAGTAGAGGGCTTGGGATGCCTCTACAAATTGGAGATTGTATGACTTCATGAGGTTCCATCGACAATCGTCTCTGATTGTGATGCATGTTTTATATCCTGGTTGTGGAAGGGATTACATGAGGCGTTCAAGACTCAACTACGTTTGAGTACCGCCTTTCATCATCAAATGAATGCTCAGATAGAGCGGACCATACATATACTCGAGGACATGTTTCATTCATGCATCCTAGATTTTGAATATAGTTGGGAGGATCACTTTCCCTTGGTGGAGTTCACATACAATAATAAATATCACTCCACCATCGGCATGCAACCATTTGAGGCCTTGTATGGTTTACCTTGCAGTTCACCTACATACTAGACTGAACTAGGGGAGTCATCACTTATGGGACCAAAGTTAGTAAGGGCTACCATTGAGAAGGTTTAGGTCATCCAAAAAAGGATAAAGACTGCACAGAGTAGACAAAAGTCTTATTCCAATAGAAGATTGAGACTTTTGGAGTTCAAGGAAGGTGACCATGTATTTTTACGGGTCTCAACTAGATGAGGTTTTCGACGATTTGGCTGGGGTGACAAGTTATCTTTGAGGTTCATCAAACCTCTGCAGGTTCTAAGAAGAGTTTATGAGGTGGCCTATCACCGAGCTCTTCCCCCAAAGATGCATCAGGTGCATGAATGTTTCGACGTGTCACATCTGAGGAGGTACGTGCATGATCCAACACACGTTATCGACTGGGGCAAGTTGGACATCAATAATGGGGCGAAATTTACAGAGGTTCTAGGGGAAATTGAGGATCGACAAGAGCGAGTCCTTCGTGGACGATCGATCCATCTGGTGCTCTTTCACTGGTAGCATATGAACCTCCAAGAAAGAACCTGAGATCGGGAGGCTCCACTTCATGCCCAACACCCCCATTTGTTTCCTTGGGTTATGAAGTGGATTTCGGGGATGAAATGCCCTAAGGTGGGGAAAATTTAAAGACCCGAATTTTCCATTGATATTATTTTTTTAAATTATTCAGAATTATTACGAGTCTGCAAAAATTGAAGGTACATGATTCTGAGGCCCGGTGTTCCCTAAATGATTTTATGATTTTTTTAAGGCATGTTCTATAAACGTGAAGGCATCATTTTCTATATTTTGAACCGGTGGTCAGATTAAAAATCTGAGAGCACTGTTGAATCCACAATGCCAAAATTTGCTTATTGAAGGCTTCAATTCTACCACAGTAGGTTGGGAGAAAAAGATAGATTTTGGACATTTAAAAGAATAAAAAAATAATAAAGTTATTTTATTTGTCTTTTTCTTTCTTCCAATGGAAAAGAAGCGGTGGCAGGGCCAACGACATGTCAATCCATTAATTGGCTTGACACTTCAATCTTTGTAACAACAACATTGAAAATTGGGAGGTTCATTAATTAAATAAAACTTATAAATTCACAATAGAGTTACTCACCCTCCCCCTCTCCTATTTATATAGAGCTCGGGGAGGAGTGTTTTCACAACATCAGCAAGTGACGAAGCTATGGAAAAGTATAGTGACACCAACCTCTTGGAGGATGAGACTGGTTCAAGCTAGCGGTGATTAGCACCACTGAATCATGAATGTCGAGCACCGACTCTTACTCAAATGCGGATGTTCTACCATAATCTATAGGTAGGGTTTTTTTCTTGTTTAAATTCAATAGTTATTGAATCAGTATAGTACCCTCTTTCTATCACGCTAACGTGAAGGGCATGGGCCAAACAAACAAGCCCTATACCCACCACCTATTGTTGAATTTTTAATGGTTTTTCGTGATTGATTTGTTTAGGTTGGATAGAACCCAGAACAATGGGTTTAGCGTTGAAGGGTGCCATGGCAGATTTCCGCGATGACAGAGATCGGCTGACCGTAGATGGAGGTGAGCAGTGCGCCATCATGCGCTGTTGAAGACGGTCGCGACGGAGGGCTGGGAACCACTCCCTACGGGTCCCATGGGTGACCTGGTGGAACCCCATAGCATCGCCCCTCTAACTCGGAATGGGTGGAGACACATCCCGTTCCAGCTATGGCGGGCCCTCCTCTAGCAGTGTGAACCCCTCTGCGTACTAGGCCTTTCCCTCTCCAATCCGGGTTGTGCGACCCAAGAGGGCGCGCCCATCCATGGGTCGGGTCACGCCAGCCCAGCGGGCCACCCCACCCCCATGGGCTGGGCCATTCAATAGGCAAGCAAGTTGAGACCAACACGACCCATCCCAGACCAGGTCGGGCTGGGTTAGGCCGACATGGTCGGACTGGACCAAGACCCTCCTAGGCACTGTTTCACTAAAAGAGCCATAACTTGTGAACCAGGCATCTTTTTGATGTACCATTTGGGGTGCTAGGATCCTTGGAGTGAGACAATCCTTTTGGGAATCTCCACTCAAGTTTTATATAATGTTGGAGTATGGATGGGATGGATTAAACCCGAATCCAACAGGGCCCTCGGTATTGAATTGCTAATAAGTCACAGACCGAGCGTCCGATTGCCACGCCATCTATCATGTTGGAACCCTTACGACATGAAGATCCTTTGGGATAAATATTTATATAAATTCATGGTGATTTATTTATGAACGATGGGTTGTGGAGAGGATCCTCTTGGAATCAAGTGTGCTTAGTGTGATAATCTCAAGGCGGGATGTAACGTGAAGAAAGAAAATAGATCCTATATGGGTGAGCATATATCGATCCTATGTGGATCATCACTTAGTGATAATGTGTGGGTCAGAATCTATCAATACTGTGTGGGTCAGCACATGGCAATCCTATGTGGGTCAGTATCTATCGATCCTATGTGGGTCGTTATTAGAGACGCTCAACAGAATTAGATGATATAGATTAACGACAAATCATCTATACTTATGTACTTGAGTTATATAGCTGGTGTGAGTTGATTCTTTACATTTTTTGGTACTTTTAACTTCATGGTGTTAACTTCGTGGCATTACCTTTGTGGTACTTTTACATTCATGGTGTTACCTACGGGGTGTTACCTTAGTGGTACTTTTACCTTCGTGGTGTAAACTTGGTAGTGTTACCTTTGTAGTATTATTCCCTCATGGATCATTTGTCCTAAAAGTTTAAAAGATGGATCCCTATGTTTCTTCATGTATGAGATGAGTATATTTTGATAACCTAGGTATTTGTATGGGCATATACTTAATTAGAGTTGATGACTACTTCATGCTTTGTGTTTGAGGATTTTATTTGTAGTTTTTCCTTTGTGGAACTCTAGGAGACCTTCGAGGGTCTCAGGGTCCCTACTGATTATTGTTATAATCACCCTTGCATGGGCTACATCTGCACCTTGGTGTGTCTTGTGCAGACAATATATAGCATTGATCGAGGCCGAGGGAGCCTGGACTGGACGGTGCTCAGAGGTAGACCATTTGACATGACTTCCTGTAGTGAGTACTGATCGTGAACTGTAGCTACCGTTTGGGTAGTATTCTCAGTGAATGATCCAGGGGATGTTTTCTCTTTTCATTTGTACTTTTAATTTTCATTTGGGCTTCTATTCCAGTCCCTTTTCATTCAGTACACTTTTTACTACATCAGTTTACTTCATGGTTACTTCTCGTTGTGTTCTTGGATTGTGTGTTTGTATAGGTTTAAAGGAAATTCCTTTCTGTTACAGGGATATGCCTTTTCGGTGCTAGTCTCTAGCCCCTGGCCTATAGAAGGTGGGTTGGGGTAGTCACGGCATGAGCCCCGAGGGATGGGTCATGACAAAGTGGTATCAGAGGAGTCCGTTATAATGAATAGCTAGGACTCTAATATTTTCAATGTGGAAATAATGTTTAGTGTTATGAGTGTGGTTTTCAATTTGGGAAATCTAGTGTTGGTGCGGAAGCCGATATATCTATACACAAGAACCCTAAATTCTGTTTTCTAACTCAGTGCATGAAAATATTGATTGCATTTGTTTTGAAAAGTTTTTCTTATGATATGTTTGAGTTAGCTCACCGGGTATAACATATAAACAACGACACACCTGTTTTTTTTCTTGATTCCACCACGTAGATAGCATTCCAGGATTCCTAAGAGAGTACACGATGATGAACCAGTAAGTGATGAAACCTCGATGCAGGGCCCTCTTACGAAGTTAGAACCTTCTGGTGGTGTACCAACTGCACCACTACCCATTGGGAAGTTGTTGCCACCTGCCTAACCAGCATAGGGTGAACACTGAATGAGTGTGTTACACGAGTTTCAGCGGTAGAGGCCTCCGAGGATCTGAGGCGAGACAGATCTGTAGGTGACTGAGGACTGGCTGTAGGCTATGGAAAGAGTTTCTTTCTTAGTTAGGACACCAGCTGATTTGATGGTGATCCTAGATGCTAGCCTATTCTAGGGAGTAGTTGGGAGATGGTGGAGTCTGATACTCTAGTTACACGATGAGGCGACCCTCACCTGGGAAAAATTTGAGGGCCTTTTTTATGGTAGAGTTCTTCCTAGATTCCCTACGCTTAGTGTGTATATAAGAACTGCTGCACTTACAACAGGGCATCGGGACCGTGGCCCAGTACTCGGTGAGGTTCACTAATCTCTCTCGCTACTCCACCGACATTGTACATGACCTTTATTCAGGACCCAAGACTTTGAGAAAGGTCTACAAGGGGATTTAAAAGAATCGATTATATCACTCAGCATTCCAATGTAGGGTGGGGTGATGATCAAGTGATTTTGGTGGAGATCTTCCTAGATGAATAGACATTGACAACGAGATCCACCATAAGACATCAATTAGCAGAGTCATCCACAAGAGGTAGTAGACGGATGGCGCAGGGGCACAAGCAGGCCATAAATTATAGTGGATGACCTCAGGATACATAGTCAGTCATGGGTGGATCACATGATAGAGGATGATAGATGAGGAGCAGGAAGTGCTAATCGTGCGGCGGGTTGGGTCACATGGGTCACAACTGCCCAACCGCCATACAGACGACCAATAGGTGGTCAAGGGACAACTGCGGCAGAGGCAGAGGTTTGAGTGAGGATGTCCACAGGGACGAAGATGTGGCAGATGAGTTTTGAATGTAGCAGGTGATGGGTGGTGATTTGAGGTTCTACCTCCACCACTTCCAGGTGGTCCACGCCAGCCATAGGGAGCAGGTGGACAAGGACGAGCTCAGCTCTAGGTAGGTGAGGCCTATGACCACGACGCTCTAGAGATGATTTGAGGTACGATCTATGTCTAATCCACCTTATATGTAGTACTTATAGACACATGTTATATTCACTCCATCATTTCCATGGCTCTCGTTTGGATCTCGAAGACTCTGGTAGAGACGTTTTCTCAATCCTTTTGATTAGAGACTCTTACGGAAGAATATTTGATGATTACACACTTGTGCTGAAAGTGTGACCTTCCTCTAGGAGGCAAGATATTTTACTGGGATCTTCTAGTAGCGGCGTTGAAGCCTTACAATTTCATCTTGGGTATAGATTGATTATTGATAGTCCATGCTCAGATTGACTATATTAGGCGTAAAGTGTTGTGTGTCCACGATGATGGGACTAGGTTTTCCTTTACTGGAAAGAAGGGAACCTTTGTAGCATAGGATGGACTTACCTAGAAGAGGGATCCATTGATCACACATTATTTGGATAGCCTTACCCTCATGGAAGTTGATGTTGAGAGTCTGATCTATCCTATAGTGGTGGACCAGTATGCTGATGTCTTCCCTAATGATGTTCCTTGGACTACCTCCTCACAGAGAGGTGGACTTCTATATCAACTTGTACACTGAGATGACACCGATATCTACACCAGCATGTTGGATGGATCCCACAGAGCTTCATGAGTTACAAGTATAGCTGGAGGTCTTGCAGATTAATGGGTTCATAAGGCCTAGTGTTTCTACATGGGTAGCCCCAATATTGTTTACTAAGAAGGTAGATGGGAGTTTGAGAATCTGTGTGGACTATTGGCGCCTAAACCAAGTGACCTTGATGAAAAAGTATCCACTTTCAAGGATTCATGATCTCTTCGATCAACTGAAAGGAGATCTATGATTTTGAAAGATAGACCTCAGATCGAGCTATCATCAGCTCGAGGTACGAGATGAGGATGTGCATAAGATGACCTTCAGATGTCTGTATGGCCACAATGAGTTATTGGTTATCCCATTCGGTAGAACTAACACTGATTTAGTGTTAATGGGACTCATGAACATGATATTTATGCCAAACCTCGATCGATTTGTGGTAGAATTCCTTGAATACATCTTGGTATACTCAGCGTTGGAGGAGGAGCATGCCTATCATTTGTAGATAGTTCTGGATACACTCTGAGAGCACCAGATTTATGGAATTCTATCAAAATGCTAGTTCTGGATATGGGAGGTCCACTTTCTGGGGCCCGTTATCTTGGAGGATAGAATTGTGGTAGATCTGGGGAAGATAGAGGTAGTTCTTTCTTGGGAGCCACGCAAGTGTGTGACCAATGTGAAAAGTTTCTTAGGATTGGCTAGGTACTACTAGATATCCGTACCATATTTTTTTCAGAGTTGCAGCGCCCTTATAAACTTTGATAAAGAAAGGATAACCCTTCGTATGGATGAAAAGATGCCAGCAATGCTTTCAAGAGATGATCCAGAGACTGACGAGTGCTTCCATCTTGTGGCTACCAGATGAGGGAGTTGGGTATGTAGTCTACTGTGACACATCTGGGAAAATACATGGATGTGTACTGATGTTGGAGTGAGCAATGTTCTCTTATGGTTCATCACAGTTGAGAAAACATGAGCAGAGCTATTCTACCCAAGACATGGAGTTAGCAGGAGTGGTCATTGACTTGAAGATGTGGTGAGAATACTTGATGGGTGAACATTTTAGAGTCTACTCTGATCACAAGAGACTTAGGTATATCTTGTCAAAAAAGGATCTTAACCTAAGAAAATAGTGATGTCTAGAGATCCTTTAGAACTATGAATTTGAGGTATTCTATACTCCTGAGAAGGTGTACGTAGTAGCAGATGCACTCAGCAGGAGGTCTGGTCTACAATTGTTGAGTGAGGCAATATAGCAGCTAGCCGCGATGTAGATATCCTTTGTGAATTGAGATAGAGCAGCTTACCTCCAATCTATGATAGTCACTCCCCCACTTCATTTGTGAGTTCAGGTAGCACTACTTGGGGATAGTGACAGCGAGGGTCGATGTGCTCAAATATCCTTAGGACAAGAACCTAATTGATCTTATGAAGGTGGGGAGCATATAATACTCTTCAAAGGACACACCATGGTACTAGTGGCGTAACGAGAGGAGGTGTTGATGGAGTTCCATGCGTCCCCTCTGGTGGTACATCCTAGATTGACGAAGATGTACTAGGACCTCCAACGTGAGCACTAGTTGCCAAGGATGATGAAAGTTGTGGAAGAGTTTGTTTCACGATGCCTCACTTGTCAGCAAGTGAAGGCCAAGAATCCGATTCTAGCAGTCTTAGCGCAACCACTAGAGGTTCCAATGTGGAAGTGGGATGGTATCTCCATGGACTTTGTGAAATGGATTCCACGCTCGTCTAGGGGAAATGATTCCATTTAGGTGATTGTTGACCAACTCACCACGTCGGCCAATTTCATACCCATCCGAGAGTATGGATTTGTTGAGGGCTTGGGATGCCTCTACCTACAAAAGACTGTATGAATTCATGGTGTTCCATCAATGACCGTATCTGACTGGGACACAAGTTTTACATCCCAGGTTTATAAGGGATTATAGGAGGCATTCCGGACTGAGCTACATTTGAGCACAGCCTTTCATCCTTAGATGAATGGTCAGACGGAGCAGACCATACAGATACTCGAGGGCATGCATCGTTCTTGCATCCTAGATTTTGGATGCATTTGGGAGGATAAATTTCCCATGGTGGAGTTCTCATAAAAAATTTCTATCAATCCACTATTGGTATGGATCCATTTTTGGCCTTGTACGGTCGACCGTGCAGGTCACCTCTATGCTGGACAGACCCTGGGAAGTCAACACTTATGGGACAAGAGTTATTTCTGGCTACCATTGAGAAGGTTCAGGTCATCCAAGAGAAGATGAAGACTGAACCAAGAATAAAAAAGTCTTATACTAATAGAATATGGAGACATTTGGAGTTCTAGGAGGAGGACCATGTCTTCCTTCGAGTCTCACCTTGATGAGGTTTGCAGAGATTTGGCTGGGGTGACAAGTTATCTTTGAGGTTCATCAGACATTTTTAGGTTCTAATCATAGTTGACGAGGTGATTTATCATTTGGCTCTTCCACCACAGATGCCCCAGGTGAATGAAGTTTTCCACATGTCGTAGCTGAGGAGGTATGTGCATGATCCAACACATGTCATCGACTGGGGCGAGCAGGATGTCGACGATGGGGTGATGTTTATAGAGGTTCCATTGGAGATAGATGATCGAAAGGAGAGAGTCCTTAGTGGAAGATCGATACCTATGGTGCACATTTCGATGGAAACATGAGAACATCTAGGAAATCACATGGGATAGGGATGCTCAGATTCATGCTCACTACTCCCATAAGTTTCATTAGTCTATGTTGTGGCATTTAGGGACAAAAATCCTTAAAGTCGTGTAAAGATCCAGATTTTCCATGTATTTTATTTAAATTATATAGAATTATTAGGAGTTTGTGAAAATTGATGGCGCATTATTTTGAGGGTCGATGTTCCTGGAATTATTTTCTGAATATTTTTTAAGGTATGTTCAGTAAACGTGCGAGCGACATTTTCTAACTATTGAACCAGTGCTTGGATTAAAAATTCAAGAGCACCGTTGAACCTGTAACACTAATATTCGCATAATGAAGACTTCACTTTGACTGTAGTAGGTTGGGAGATAAAGATAGATTTTGGAATTTTATAAGAATAATTAAATAACCAAGTTATTTTATTTCTCTTTTTTTCCTCAAATAGGAAAACGGTGGTGGCAGACCCAACGACATGTCAAGCAATTAATTAGCTTGACTCCTCAATATTTGTAACAACACTATTGGAATTTGGGAGGTTCATTCAATAAACGAAGCTCATAAATTCCCAACATCGTTACTCACCCTCTCCCTCTCTTATTTATATGGAGCTTGGAGATGAGTGTTAGTATGAGTTCACCAATCGACGAAGATCTAGAAATGTACCGTTACACCAACAACTTGGAGGACGAGACCAATTCTAGCAAGTAGTGATAAGTACTAGAAAATCGCGAATGAAGAACACCATCTATTACTCAAACTCAGAAATTCAACTATGATCTCGAGGATGTGTTTATTTCCGGTCTAAATTTAAGAGTTTTTGAATCAGTATACTACCCTATTTCTATCAAGATAGCACAGAGGGAATGACCCAAACAAACAAGGCCCAAAACCTCCACATTTTTTTTAAATTTGCTGTATTCTTCACGAGCGATTTATTCAGGTTGGAAGGAACCTGTAAAGGTGGGTTTAGCAACAAAGAAGGTGTCCTAGGGAGTCTGTTAACATCTTCAGATGAAAAAACGGGCCACTGGAGCTCACCCAGTTACCCTTGGAAGACCGTCGACAACTGGGACCGGTGAAATATGAGAAGTTGGCACGCCGTCGCGCACCGCCAATAGAGAATACCGCGATGTGTGAAGATGGCGGCTGGCTCTGGCTGGCCAGGAAGGAGTTGGAGGCATTCCATCATGCGTAGTCAGAGAAGGGGCCCTTAGCATATAACCACGATGGATAGCAACGGCCAGCATTGGCTGGCCACGAACGGAGGCGAGCAGCCTGCCGTTGTGTGTTGCTAATGATGTCCTTGGCTTGAAAGCCATAGAGGAGCACCGGGACCCGCTCCCTGTGAGTCTCGTGGCCGACCGTGCGGTGCCCCGTGGAGCTACCGCTCTTAATCTGAATAAGGGAACACCCCCATTCCATCTAGGGAGGGCTCTGCTCTAGTGAGACATTCCTCTAGTGGGCCACACTTCTGTGTGTCGGGCCGCGTCAGCCCAGCGGGCTATGCCCTCTGCAGGTTAAGCCACGCAAGCCCAGTGGGTCATGCCCTTTTGTGGTCTGGGTCGCGCCAGCCCAGATGGCTGATCCCATCCCCGACCAACCTAACTGGGATGTCCCAGACCGGTTTGGGCCGGGATGGGTTAGATCTGGACCGGGTCAGGTCGGGCCGATCGGGTCAGACCGGACCCTGACGCTTCCATGCCCAGTTTCGCTAAAATATCCCTAACTTGTGAACCGGGCGCCCGTTTGATTAACTATGTGTGGAGCTAGGATACATAGAGCAAGATGGTCCTTTTGGTATAATCCACCTTTTTTTGGAGAATTTTGGATTACAGTCGCGTTTGATCGAACCCGAATCCAACCAAGTAGTTAGTACTAAAATGCCTAATAGCCACAGACCGGGTGTTGGATTGACGCACTGTCTGTCACATTGGAACCATTATGACATGGATGTCCTTTGGGAAAGTTTTCGTGGAACTTAATGGAGGTTGACGTATGACTGATGGATTGAGGAGATGATCCTCCTAGAATCAAGTGTTAATATTGATGGAATCTCGTGGCTAGATGTAACGTGAAGAAAGAACATCGATCCTATGTGGGTCAACATTTATCGATCCTGTGTGGGTCAGATATTAGCGATACTAGGTAGGTTAGTATTTATCGATCTTGTGTGGGTTAGTTCTTAGAGATCCTGTGTGGGTTATCATTTATTGATATTTGTGGTCAGAGGAAGAGCCTCTCAATAGAATAAGATGATCTAGATGTATGACTAATCATCTATACTTCGGTACTTGAGTTATATACCTAGTGTGAGATGAGTGTTTACATTTGTGGTAATTTTACCTTTGTGGTGTCACCTTTGTGGTGTTACCTTTGTGGTGATATTACCTTCATGGTGTAACCTTTATGGTACTTTTACCTTTGTGGTGTTAACTTTGTGGTATTATTCCCTCATGGATCAGTTGTGAGAAAGGATTAAATGTTTTAGCCTTATGTTTCCTCATGTATGAGATGAGCACAAATTTATAACTTAGGTATATATATGAGCATATACCTTAGTAGAGTTAATGACTGCTTCATGATTTGTGTTGGAGTTCTTCCTTTGTAGTTTTTCCTTTGTAGGACTCTGAGAGACCTTTGGGGGTATTTGGGTCCCTACTGAGTATTTTTATACTCACCCCTACGTGGGCTATTCCCACACCTTGCTGTGTCTTGTGAAGACGACAAAAAGAATTGATCAAGGCTTAAAGATCCAGTACTGGATGATTTACAGAGGTGGACCATTTTACGTGACGTGCTATAGTGACTACTGATTGTGAGTTGTACCTACCTTTTAGGTAAGATCATCGATGGATGATTCAGGAGTTGTTTTCTCTTTTCAGTTGTACTTGTACTTTTTCGTTAGGCTTGTATTTTATGCCCTTTACTTTCAGTATACTTATTTACTATAGTAGTTTAATTTTTGGTTGCTTCTTGTTGTGTTCATGGATTGTGTGTTTATAAAGGTTTAATGGTAATGACTTCCCATTATAGGGATACTCCTTTTTGGTGCTAGTCCCCAGCCCCTGGCCTATAGAAGGCGGGCTTCATGTAGTCACTGCATGGGCCCCGGGGGATGGGTTGTGACACAATTTACCTTAAGAATGTAGGAAGATATTGTGTTCTGTGGTAGTATACAAAACTAGAGAGGAGCATCAAGTCGGACTTTGTCCTTACCAGTCTAAGGAAAATGGATTTTTTTTCCAACCCCCTTTTAATGTGTGGGGACACACTCTTCAAACAAGCATTGTTTATTTCCAAACTATTGTACCTGGTAACATATTATAGAGAACAATATTCATTATAATTATTATCATATGTGGTATGAACTAGCTACTATTATTGAGTAGTAAGCCCCATAAAAATATCTTGTTCCACTATTTACTTTCTTTTATATACTGATGTATGATTTGGAAAATAAAATATGAGAATCAGGATCTTAACTGGTCTTATAGGTAAAGGTATAAAATGTGATAATTGGTTAAAATTTACAAAAACTAATTCACCCCCTATAAGTTCTTTCTATATCCCAAAGTGGTCCTATCAATAAGTACTACTTAGTGGGAGTCGATCAACAACTGTATAGAGTGGAAAAGAAAATCACAGCTAAAAAAATTTGTCCCTCAATAGCATGACGAACCCTTTTTCTCAAATCCACCTTAATTATTGTCTTTTTTGACATTGGAATATTAAAATCCCTTATTTCTTCTCACATATTAAATCAAATTTGGTTTCATGTGGAAATTATTCCTATTATTTGAAATATGATGAAATCAATTGTCCAATAAGAATGCGTAAGATTTATGTGGTCAACATGTTCCATTTCCATTGATGTATTACAATTTATATGGGTATTTACTATCATAGAAATTTATATATTTGATTTATTATTCAAAATGACCTTGTTGGTATAATTTAAAAATTATATTGAATCTTACACCCAATAAGTAGACCTCTAATCCCTCGATGGTGTTGTTTAATTATTCAAGGATGATTGGGATATTAATTTTATCAGATAATGGAATTCAGTGATATTGGATGGAACAATATCTTACCATATATCATATATGACCATGGAATTTTCTTTGACACTGAAAAATTGAGCCATTATTCTATAGTATATCTATACATTGATCATATTCCACGTGATTTTTCAACGATACCACCTAAATGAGAAATAAAAATTTCTATCCATATATTTTCTTGGAAACTCTTCTATTTTTCCTCTATTATAAAAAATAGAATAGAAATAATTACAAGATGTGAATATCCAACTAGAATAATTGGAAAGAATACTTTTCATCAGACCAAGTATACTAGCTTGGGATAATTTGGATCTATTCATAAATAAGGCTGATGGTTCAATTTGATTATGTGTTTAATATCATAATATGAATCAAGTTACAATGAATAATTGAAAACCTCTACCATTAATTTAATTTTTTTTATTAATTAAAGGTATATAAATAGTTTTCTAAAATTGATCTATGACTTTGTTATTATCAACTCTTAGTCTTTAAATAGGATATCCCAAAATCATATTTTTTAAAATGATATGGTCGCATTGAATAATATTTTATTTCATTGGTTCATATGAATGAAAATATAATTTTCATTGAATATATTATCCATAACTTCTATAATTTCCTTGACTGATTTGTTGTTCTATTATTTTTATGATATCTATGTGTAATATCAAATAATAAATAACCATTAATGGAGCAAAGAGATTATACAGAACACATTACATGAAATTTGAATTTTTTATAAATTATATAAATATGATTTTTATTAATTGGATGTTTATTTCTTAGGTTATGTAATTTCTCTGAATTTAATATTGATTTATTTGTATAATATTGAAATATTTATTTCATGGTAAAAACCTAAGAATGTCTTTTAGATACATAGATTTCTAGCCCAAGAAATCAATTACCATCACATATTTGAGATTTACCATGACTCAATTTTTCTACTATAACTTTGATGAGAATGGTTTTTAATTTCTATTTGATATAATATTTCCAAAAATCCATTGAATTGAAAAATCCGTGGCTCACATTGGAACCTATACTCATCTATCCAGAACCAGGACAAGACTGTGAAATATTGTGATGTTTTTGGATCTAGAATAAGTGTTTTTATCTAGGGATACCATTTCATATATTTTGGATCATGAATATTGTACAAACATGGTAAAAACTAACCAACACATGATCAAGAATTTTTTATGGTGGTAAATATATTAAAACTTGGATTCACTATCTCATTAGTGAAATGTTCACCATCAACAATCAGTATAAAAGTTGGATGAAAATATAATCCAAAAGGGACATTAACCTTATGGGATAATGATGGATAGAATATCAAAATTTGTTTTACTTCTATTTTGTTTATATACCTATGAAACTTAATTTGGAGGATAATGCTCTGATTATGTATTTTCATAATAGAGTAGATAAATAATCTCATAATTATTGGATGTTATAGAGAGTATTTTAAAAAAATGAATCTAGACTATACATAATAAAATGAGATTTTGTTTTCTTTTCGATCACTCTTATTCCTTACCTAGTTAACCTAGCCAAGGAAGACCGATGATCTGATCCTAAATATTCTACCATTAGGTGAAATTTCAATGGTGTAGTGACCATTGAAGAATGGATGGAAGATGAAAACTCTATATTATATTTTATTAATGTATGGTAGTTCATTTATCATTCTAAGAAGAAAAATTTCTCCTTATAACTATTCATAATTTGATGTCTACTTGGGTATTTATAAAATTTTATTAGAAATAAAGACATTTTTTTTGTGGTCACGTATGAATCACAAGATGACGAATTATGTTATGAAATGTATCATCTATCAATAGTTGGAGGGTGAAAATAGACATCCATATAGCATGGTAGAGTCTATGAATATACCACTATATAAATAGGAATAAATTTACATGGAATTCTTCACTAGGCTACCACAAAATATTTGAAAGAATAAAACTATTTGGGTGACTGTGGGCCAACTCACCAAGTTGGCACACTAGATTCAAATTTTAGATCCTAATACAGTAGAAGACTTAGTGAATATTTATATTAGGAATGTAATTGAGTTGCATGAATTGCCAGTTTCTATTATCTTTGAAATACAATATATTCCCAACCTTGTTTTATAAATCTTTGGAATTATCCCTTGGAAATTTGTTGACCATGAACATGAAATATCATATTTATAAGTATAGAAATTTAGAATGTACTATCCCAACAATGGATTACAAGATTATGTATTGTGTTATGGATTTTATTGGTTCACGATTAGGTCATCTACCATTAGTTAAGTTTTCATATACTAATATTTATCAGGAAATAGTACATATAGTTATGTTTTATGCATTTTTAGTTGTCTTTTTTGATCTACACTATAATATGTAGAAACAAGGTAAACCTAACTAATTAAACATAGTCTTGTCCATGAGGCTACTATAAAAATCCATATGATCAAGAAATTAATGGATACATAATAGATCCATAAGTTTTTTAATAAATATCATCATTTTAGAAATTATCTTTTGATATAGGTAAACATTATTTCAGGAAATTTTCACAAATATTGGATCATAATTGTATAGGTAAGTGAGGAAAATTTTCTCTTAAATACATCAAACAATTAGATATTCTAAATTACATTGGAAACATTTCATATTAGTTTTCCATAACCCCGAGATTTATTGCTATGTATAATGTGTTCCATTCACCTCAATTAAAAAGTATCATTTTGATCCAAGACATGTGATTTATTAAGACCATGTTACTCTAGAACCATTTTCTATATTTACCCATGACCTATATTTTGTTATATATAGACAAGAATAAGACTTTATAGTAATGAATAAAACTTTGGTATGAGTATTTTGGAATCATGGTATGAATGAAGACGTAACTTGGGAGTGGAATATGTTTTTTTGCTTTCGCAATAGATGAAGCTCTTCCAAGACATCAATTATATAAAAGTTTTAGAAGATGAAAACACCAATTATGTGGAGAATGAAAACCACCTATTTTTACATAATTTCAATTTTTTTTTGTTATATAATGTTTGGGTTTAGTTTTGGGAGTCTCTAGATTGTTTTGGGGAGTTTTGGAGGCTTTTTAGTGGGTTTACATTTTGATCAAGGTTTGGGGTAGCTGTGTGGGTTTTCTCTGTAGCCATGTAATGTATAGAGGAGACTTAGGGGGAAACACATAGTTAAAATACAATTTGGTTAAACCATTTTTTAAATGTAAAATATAGTAATTTTTTAAAAAATTATTTTTTCATGGTTAGGACATGATTATTTTAATCATGATACCAAACTTTGAGACCCTAGGTATTGTAATATAACACTCACACAATTAGACCATGATTTACCAAAATATTCACCCAACCTTGATATGTGATTAATGAGATATTAAAACTAATTTTTAAGCCCAAAAATTACCCCTGAAAATTTCACTATTCCTCTCTAAAATTATGCTCTCAAACCTTGGACTTCCTTTAGAAAATTTGGAGATATAATTCCCTCAAAAAGCAATTTCAATGAAATTTTAATCATTAGATACTACTAATAAATGGTTAGAATCTAGTTTTTTTTCATCTCCCCTTGACCTTCTCATCTTCTGTTTAGAGGAACCCGAGATTAGGGTTACGGTGCCCAGATCTCGGGTTTTGGATGTTTTTAATAGAAATTTCTTATAATGCACTTAAGGGAAAGAGGGGGTGGAAAATTATCGGAGTTCATGGTGTAATTCATCATGTAAAAATAATAGGTGCTAGGTGGATTCTCCCTCATTCCAATTTCTTATAAAACTCTATGTATTTATATTTTCTAAATAAATTTTCTCTTCTTTTTATTGAGAAAATCATGTTAAAACCCAATTTTAATTCTCTATTTCTAGTTCATCCTTGGAAAATTTTTTATGATTGACACAGAAAATTCGTTGAAAAAAAAATTTAATGTAATTTTTAATAAATAACGTCTTGGGTGTGCAAAATTGAAACATAAAGAGTATTTAGGTGTCTATATGTATATAAAAATGGCTGTTTGAATTATAATTTGTTGTAGTTGAAATTTTGGGGAACACTAGATCATAAAAATGAGTGATGAAATGGATCTATTTGGACATGTTTTTACTCATTTGTTAGTATATTCAGAGGTCCCTTTTGATGAGAGATGTATTTAGTTGATATTGTTCATTGGTTTGTGTGTTCTTTCTAAGAGTGTGATTTATTTTGTTTATTTGAAAAGTTATAATATACCTATCTTTCTCAATGGTTTTCAAACATTATATCAATTTTATATTATAAAAGCATGATAAACTATTATTGTTGTATCTGTATGTATGGAAAGTCTAAGGGGTATCCTTTTGAGTTATATACTCGTCCCTTAGTGTATATACCTTATTTTATTTTATAGACACTCTTCATCAAAATGTAAATAAGGTTATTATTTCATAGTTCACTAGAATATCCCCATTATGTTGTTTTCTTTTTTGATTGGAGTGGGATTTTGGGAGTTTATTGATTATTGGTGTTTAGAGTAGTGTCACAATAGTACCTCATTTCATACATGTATTGTGATTGAATTTTATTATTTTTAATTTGTATTTTACTAATATGACCATCATCTTGTTAATTTTATATAATTTTTTAGTTTGACTAAAGAATCATATATGGAAATATTTGATTTAGTCTATTATAGGTTGTATGTGTCTAAAGGGTAAACCATTCCTCAATGATGTTTCTAAACCCTATGCATTTATTTTCAACATTTGGTGTCTTGGGATTAACACTAATGGTTTGTATAATTTTTTTCATTCCCATACCAATGGACTGGGGTTGGGATATTACATGAAACCATTGGTTAGGAAATTATATATTCTACAAAAAATTTAATTGTTATTTCCATTCTTCCACCATGTCCTTCATTAATGCACTAGAAATATATCTTATTTATTCCAATATCTTCTATGTTATTCTTGTTATTAAAAATATATTCCATTCACATAAAGAAACATTCTTCAAGTTATATTAAATGTGAATCATTCATTGGACAATTGTTTCACTATGTTGAATACAAGACAACACCTATCACATCCACTTCAATTTCACTTCCCTTTAACTAACTCCCATTTTAGAAAATAATTCACTGGTAATGGTTCCATATTATTAAAATCTATTAAAATCCACCAAACCTCTAGTTTCAAAATTATTTATTATCCTTGTCTCAATATTTTATCATGTTGAAGTTCTCAACATAATGACAAGGGGATTCTTTGGTGTTTTTTTGAGTATTATATAAATTTTAGGGTTTTTTACAATAGGATAGTTCATTTCGAATTATTTGACTAGTGTTATGTGATGGTGGTTCCACATTATTTAAACCATCACAGGGTGAGTAGATAATAATATTCCTGGTGGTCTTTAGATTTATTTTGAGAGATATTTCATGGCTTCCAACACATGTGTATTGATATGAATATCTAAGAATCTCTTTGAAAGTAGGTAAGCTTAAAACATCGGGTATGTAGAGGGATTGATATGATGATGTGTTTCAGAGTGGGTTTAGTGTATGGTTTTACTTTTTAAGTTATCATAGGGTGTTTTAACCACTATATAAGTAGTTGTAAATGGATGTATTTGGTTATAAGAAATAGTTTGTTTGGCCTATATATATTTAATAGTGAATGATTTATATATTAGTAATTACCATGAGTATTAATGTAATATGTTTCCCCTTATATGAGGTGGAATAGATGATGGGTATAACTAAAATGACATTTGATCCTAGAATGTAGCATCAAAATTTCAACTTATATGGATTGGTGAGTGGTATGTAATGTTATGGGTGGAGTAGGATATGTTAGTGGATGATAAGAGCATAGATGGATAATAAAGATATAGGATACACATTATTTGTGATATTTAATTGGATTTTTGGGGTTGGAGATATGTACTCTGTTTATAGGTTTTAATTATAATCCTAACCCCATAGTTATCATCTTATTCAGATTTGATGATTCTATCTTAATGGTATCTCAAATTATTGGTTTATGGTGTTTGTTCTTAGGGGTCTGGCCAAAGAATTTCATGGATTCGGAGGCGTTCATTGGATTTTTTTCATGATTTTTTTCATTATCACATCTACTTTTTGGGTTATAATCACGAAAACCAATATAATACTTTTTATATTTTTAATACCATGAAATTCCAAAATTCCTGATGTATTCTCTTACAAGAAAAGAAAATTTTCATCATAGTGCATGATATATGTGTATATGGGGACTAATGTACATTCTTATATATCCCATTTAAAAAATCACTTGCATCAACCAAAACTAGTTGGTTTTGGTGTTATAATGGTTTTGTTAGCATATAATGACCCCACATGATTTAATTCATTCATATTTTTACTGCTATTTTTTTCTCATATATAAAATGGTATATTTCATAAAATCATAGGGTTCTATTTTGTGGTTCCCTATTTATATTTATTATCAAACCAAAATTTCATCTTGGAGGGAATAATGATTTTGTGTTTTATACATAGATCAAAGCATTGGATTTGTAATAGATCAAGCTAGAGCAACATGATGAGTTGGAGAAATTACCATGGATGAGGTTATGATTGAGGTTGGGTCTCCATTATTTTTTTTTGTGTTTTTATATAATTATCCCATTGGTAGATCCCTTTTAATGTATGTTATGTATGATTTTCATAGTTCATTTTATATAGCATGGTAATATTTTTTATTTTATGTTTTACCCATAGTTATAATTTTGTTATCATACTCTAACGTTGTTCTATCATGCATGGTTTTTTATTTTTCAATTATTATTTATTACTATGATATAGAAAGTATATTCTCCTTGACATTGGTTATAGATCCTTTCCGCTAGTAGAAAACATATTGAATATGGTTAGGCATGTTTGAGGTTAGATTATATCACCCATCTTGGTCACTGTTTGGGTGATCTTGGATAAGGAATTACAATGAGACACAAAAATAATTTTTCAAAACATGGTATATCTTTGTGATCCTATACTGTGTTGACCAAATTGAACAATTAAAACTCTCCATAACTCTTTTCTCATAGGTAAAGGAAGAAAAATACATTTTTTGAAATTAATAGTTAATTTTTAGGCCACACTATTTATTAATAGTCTCTTAACTATAAAATGTGTCCTATATTTCCTCATTTCTAATGTTTTCCAATTGTGAAACCTTCACTTGATCAAATAATTTTGAATTCACATTCAAAATGGAATGAGATATAAAATTATCTATTCCATATATTTCCAAATAAAAATCAGATAACATATTCATTAATTTCCATGGGTCTTCAATTTACTTAATAGTCCGATCATTATCCTTAAAACTCAAATCATTGGTTAAAAAAATTTCTTCCATCATTTTATATTAAATATCATGAATAAGTGGTTTTTAAATAAACATTACACATTAATTGACTCAAATTTAGATCATGTTGGGAGAAAATATACTTCAAAATCTTATAGTATTTTCAAAACATGAACCCTTCACTAAAATGTTTATAGATCTCACACTTCCAAGAATGAGCCACCATTTCTATGTCCAAATCATGTGTTGGATAGTTATTCTCGTCAAATTTCTACTTCCTTGATCCAAATTCTACAAATTCACCACCTTACATGAGAACATATCCCAATACTTTACTTCAATCAGCACAATACACCACATAAACAACAAATTTTCTTACATGAATTATAAATTACAATAATGTATGTGTTATATTTAATTATTCAACGGAATTTGTACACATGTCATTTTATTCAAACATTACTACATTACAATTTAAATGCACCATGGAAAAGAAAACTTATAGAAGTCCTTGGTAATATTATTAGTTAAATTCCAAGACATTCTGGGGTATTCCATAATACATCATCCCCTTAACCTTGTCATGATCATTAGATATTTTATTATTTAAAAAATTATTCCCCTAAAACATAAACTCCTAAATATAAAAGTGGTGTTTTTTTGATTTATTCGTACAAAAAATGTAAAAAAAATTCTAAAACCATTTTTAGGTGTCTCTCAGGATTTACCTTTGATATTGTGTATATCAAAATATAATACAAAAATTTGACCGAAATTATTTCTATATACTTGTGTAATATTTGATTCACTAAATCATTTAACACTACAAGGACATTGAAATTATGATAGGCTTGACCAAAAACTCATAATATCAATAAATTAATAATGAGTATATACTCTTATTTTACCTTTAATTTGTGATGTCAAGTGGGAAGCTAAATCTTATAATTCCATAAATTTCTCTTTTATTAGTACAATTTTGAATGGTAAACTATAATGGATATTTATTTGTTATCATCAACTTATTAAATTTTTGGTTTTTAATACATATATTCAAACCATGATAATTATTTTTAGAATATAATAATGGTGTTTTCTAAGGAGAAATACGATTCAAACTAAATTCCTTATGCTCAAAGTTTCCTGACCATGTATTTAATTTTGACAGAAATTTTCATTCGAAATGATAATAATGTTGATAAATTTAAATTATTTTAAAAAAACTCAATAAAAAATTTCATTATTCTTTTAAAAGGTAATCTTGAAAAATATTTGTGAAAAATGTTATAATATACATTAATTTCAACTGGTTGCTTCTGATGAACAATAATGTCTGAATATTATATAAATAAAATATATAATTGATAATAGATGCATCCAATGTTCCGAATAATCATACACTGCCACTGATATTAATGTTCCACTCTACGCTGAATGAATTAATAACGCTTTTTCAGGCTTTAAAAATCAGTCTTCAACTATAGAGTTTTATTTGAGATTTTTAATTGATAATATTTTCCATCCCAATAATTTTGTATTATGTTTTAGTATTATTAAATTAAAAATCCCACGAGACGACCATATCACCTACAATAATGGTATATGATGGCCACTTGAATCATTATTCATTCCTTTCACCCAATATGGAATTGATTATTATATAATAATTTTTCATATAAACATGAAATAAAAAATTTTATATTACCCATATAGATTTAAAATAATTTGATTATAATGAATCAAATATAATGGTAAACAGTGTCAAAGAAATCAAGAGAATACCTTGAATATTAAATGGTCCTACCTTAACATCAGTTTTCTTGGAATAATTTTCTGATGAGAAGATTTGGTACATCTATTTTTTATGGTCTATATATAAACCCTAAGGTTCTTAAGCCAATCCAATTAACCTTATTACATGAAAGATATGGCTGATGAATCATATTATACCCCCTCCACTAGTCTCAAGATAAAAATTCTCACAGAATATCTTTAAGTGAACCATCCTTCCATGTTGATTATATGAAATTAGAATTTTCATGACCCTTTCTTATATATTGGAAGCATAAGAATATAATTTATCGTAGAGAATAAATTGATGAAATTAATTATGGTTTCAATTAAATATCAACCCACATTTTCTTATGAACAATTTTTGAGTTTTTTATTTTAGTAGGTGGCAGAAGGGAAATAAATCACATTATGAGTATCCACCATTTAGTATTTGACTAGAATAATCATACATAACACCTTTTAAATGGTATGAAATTTAATGAAAACTTTCCTTAACTATATATCCATTTATAACTATAATTTGAACCTCCGTCCATTGATGTTCTCATTTAAAACATCCATACCCAACTCGTCACCCCAACCAATGTCGAGTTACGTTGGAATACAACTAGATATTATGTGTACCCTATGGTCATTAAATGATAGAAAAATTTATAGATGGATTAGTTCATACAATTTTGGTATGGTTTTCCTTCAAATTAACAAGACTCCCCATTCTTAGATAACACAAGAATTTTATAATGGAGTTTTATATATTAGTCATTCCCAACATTTCAGGTAGAAAACCATAATCTAGAGGAATATACCATCTATGAAAAGATATAATATTTATGAAAAAACATTTTAGAGCATTCAAAAAGATTAATATATAATAAATTATAGAATAAGTACATAAAACTAAAAAGAATGACACACAATTCCATAGAGAGAAATATAATAATATATAGCCTCAAATAATTCCACCATGCTACCCCAAAAAACAGCATGAGTCCTCCCATCTTTAATAAAATATTCTTTAATTGGGTCACCACCGTGTATATTCCCAGCCACTTGTGTGCTATGATCTTTTCCCATTGTATTACACAACATTCAATCTTCCCATCCACCATGGTGGGAGTGTAGGGGGGGAGTATATGACCTAGTAGGATATCCCCAAGACTTACTATAAAACCCAGAAATGAGAAAATAAAGTTGATTTTAACATCTTTTATAACGTGGTCTTATAATTATGTAATATTATGAAACCAAAGAACAAATATAACATATAATACAAAATAATTTTTAAAACCAACAATAAAACAAATAGGAACATAATTCTTTAAAAAAACCTATGAAACACATAAAATAATCACCAACCAAAACTAAAAGGGACTCTTGGAAATTAAAAACAACCAAAAACCAAAGAGAAACTGCCCTTCATGATAAAAATAACTTCATACCATTAACTAACATCCCTATAAAACATGGTGAGCCACCCACATTTATGAGGGATTTATTATCCTTCATAACCAAAACATTACACCAACTCTAATGTATGGATATAAACTCAAGTATGATCTTTCACCTAATTAACCAATCCATAAAAATTAAAATACCAACATCCATTAAACTCATTTAAAGAAATCACCAAAAAATGATCTCAATTTATATTTTTCCATTTATATTATTTTGTACAGTACACAAACGCACATGGAAATATACCATTTACATGTTCACCAAAAAAAATCACACCAAATACATTTTTCAAAATAAAAAAACCACTATCATTATATAATTTTAGATTTATAAAAAAATTCAAATACCAAATAATATCCAATATTAAAATATTTCAAAAAGTATAGACTATGGGAAATCTACATATCTCTACATGATGATGAAATGTAATAATTCTTACACAATCGAGATCCATGGTCTATCTAACTTCCTTAAGAATATAGAACTGAAATCCACAAATTTATTGAATATCGATCATATGATTTGATCCAAAAATTTATAATAAAAATGTCTACCAAATTAGAATCAATAAATATTAAAAGATTATTGTCTTAGAGGACACTTACCTTTGATTTACCACCATACAATCTAAAAATAAGGATATGAGGGAAGGAATCCAACTAAAACATGCCCATGTTTTTCTAAATAGAGATGTTTATTTGAAGGGTGTAAATGAGACATAAATCATACATTTATAGTTAAATTAGATGTTTTGGGAGTTTTTTAAGTGATTTTAGAATAAAAAAACATGGCCCTAATGACCGTGAATATGAAAAAGTCTTTATTTTTTTTAAACTATCCATTATCAAGATAAATGGTCTCAACAAAAATTTAAAAATACATTAATTTTATTTTAGATTTCAAAAAAATCATTTCACAACCACATGTGGATAAAGCATCGTCCCTAGACAATCCAACTACCAATGTACCCTAAATTAGCACATCAAAATGATTTTATTTTAATACCTCTTAAAAATGAATATATATCAATTGTATAAATTAAATATAAGAAAATGGACCTGTAATGAAATTTTATATTATATAATAAAACATAAACTTGAATGGGTGAAGGACACCATGCTCTCATATGTTACTTCTTGTGGTCTTTTGTACCACATCAAAGTTCCCATGTAGGATGATATATGACACCATTAATTTGACTCCTCCATCCAACCATGGTTATTTACACAACATACACCTCAATGTAATAACACTAATGAATATAATATATAAACCCTAAACAGAATCTAAATTCAAGATCAAAACTCAATACCAAATATACTAAATATTATGCGGACCTAAAATGGTTTCATATAGCTAATCCATGTGATACATTTGTATATGTGTCAATAAATTTGATTCTATTTTTAGGTTTGTAATATAAATTATGAGTTATGTAAATAGTTATGTATTATTTTGGTTTGTACATATTATTTTACTCTAAGAAAAATGGATTAAAAAAATAAAATTACTAGAATCACACATACATATATGAATAAGACAAGAGATTAAAGATTTTAGTGAGTATATTTTTTCTGAATAAAATGAATATGATGAATTTGGAAATAGTGATACTATATAAAAATATTCAAATACTTATTTTTAGATTCCTTCTATATAAAACACATTATAATACCTCTATCATCCCACTATCTAGGTTTATTTTATTGTTGAGTTCAAATGGATTATATTATTTAAGACATTGTGAGAGTGAAAAACACAAAGTGTTAGGTAACCAAAAGCAGGATGTGAGATTTGGGTAACACTTAGCTTGGAAACCATGCCATATTTAATACTATAATGGTAGATTCATTTTTTCTATATGATTTATTTTAAAAAACGGTTGTCCACATGAAAATATATGAATGATATGTGTTTTAACCGGAATGATGGTATACCACAATAGATAAGTTTGGGAGGAACACAAAAGTGGACTCAAAACATATAGAATTATTGATATTAGTCAACTAAATGGATATGATGTATGGTTTTATTGTTTTTAGTGGGGGAACATTCATTAAAATTTCACCTTAAAAAGATATAAAATGTGACATATAACCACATAGATGCCTTTATTTTATATTATGTAATACATTATGGTTGTTATTCTTTGATCTTTTATAGGTATGTCATATAATATAGTTTAATATTAGAATTTATGTTTGAGATGTCTTCTCAAAGAGAACCTTTAAGGATTTAAATATTAAAAAAATAATTTTCTCTAATTCTTACTCACGATATTGGACTTTTGGTGAGAATCTCATATTAGTGATGATAATTGTAGTCCCATAAAATAGAGAAAATTAATAATTGGTGATGTAGATCTATGTGTTGAAAAATAGGAAGTATTTTTCATATTGGAGGTTGGAAGTTATGAAATAAGTTTAATAAGATGAGTAGTTATGGTATTAAAAAATTATTACTATATTCCATTCATAAATAGAAATTTTATTTCTATATCTTTTGTAGAAAATATAGTATGTTCATTTTTTATTAATAAATCATTATTTATATATACATATGAATGAATTTTATTATGGAATTGAGAATATGGTGAATAGTTTATATATTCTAGGTATGGATAATTCAAGATATAACTTTCTAGTTAAGAATTAATAGGATTATTCTAACACCAATTATCTTGGAAATTGTTTCCTCATACATATAAATGAGAAACACATCCAAATAATCCATATATATATATTTAGATGCAATCCATTATGAATTCTTTGATAATTGTGAATCTTGTTTATTCGAAAAAATGAACAAAGAACCTTTTAGGGGAAAATTGTTGAGGTATAGTGAAATATTGGATCTTATTAAAAGTGATATATATAGAATAATGAGTATTAAAGCATGTGATTAGTGTAGGTAATTTGTAACATTTTTTATATTATTTCAATCTAAATGGTTTTTTGTTTATAATGTGATATAATTTTGAAGTCTTTAAAAATTTTAAGGCACTAAAAATGGAAGAAAAAAAGAAAATGGGAAATCATATTAAGAAACTTTGATCAGATTTGTGTAGTAAATAATAGATCCTATAAATCTACAATCATTAAAGTTTATTTTTAATTTTTTTCACAACTCACTCCTAAAAGAACACCACAGTGAAATGATATGTCTATAATAGGGAATCATTCCTTGTTGGACATGGTTAAATCAAAGATCTATGAACATGACCTCATTATATTGTTATGTGTAAATACAATAGAAAATGATCTATTATTACTTAAATGTGTTCTATTTATAGCTACTGTAAATGAAATATATTATATATGGAATGTTAATAATCTTATTTAATTTTAATTATGATTTATGTCTCGGAAGGAAATGTGCGATGTTTAGATTCTAATAAACATGAATATAAATGGAAATTTATTTTTGATATCATATCCCAAAGAACGTATAAGATATTATTTCACTAATACTTGTGAACAAAATGTTCTTATATCACAATATGGGGTTTTTCTTGTGAAGATAACCTGAATATAGGTCCAAATGGGTTGAGAATTTGATTTTATATGCAGACACACACCATTATCATTTTCTTCTTATCTATTTATTCTTATATTAATCTCATTTTCTTCTTCTTCTCAAATATTTTCCAAGAATCACATGATTAATATTTCACTATTTTGAAGCAAAATATTACATGATATTTAGAATCGTGATCTTCAAAATATTCTCAATTTTTTAATATAATCACATGGCCTTACTCCCAATGATCTATAAATTTTGTACCCCTTCCAACAACTTTTCTCAATTGATATTCCATAAATAATGATATTTTTATTTAAAGTGGCCAACCAAATTATCGTAATTTATCTATCTTTTATTTTCAATTCTTTTTAAAATATTTATATTTAAAATGCTATAATTTTAATGGAAATATCCACTCAGTTTCTTAAAATATAATTTTTTTATAGATCAACTTGTATTGTGACTCAATCAATATATTTAATTCATGAAGAACTAATCTAATTTTTTTGACTTGAATATCCATAATTCTCAGATTTTATCAAAAATCTAAACCATATATGAGAAATATAATATCTTATATGTCAATTTTGAAAGATCTAATTTCTTATAAATGCTTCAATATATATATTGTATTCTTATGAGAATATTACATATTCTAAAAACTATATAACTCATGCCTTTAGTTATCTTCTATATTATCCTTTATGTATTACTTATCAGAGTGGGTCTGATAATTTTCCAATTTTAAACACAAAAATATATTATATTACATTTGTGATATATTATATATTCTCCAAATATTTTATGCATAACAATATGGTTTTTTCTATTTCCATATTCTAGAATCCACTAGAGTAAATAAATTTTATTCACACAAAGATATAATAGTTATACTCTGAATATCATAATCATCCAAAAGTGGTTTTTTCATTGATGATTTTCAATATGAACATCAGTATATATTCTTCTTATGAATCGAATATATTGTGTGAAATTGTAATATCTTACCTTTGATGAATTTTAATAATTTATCTAAGAAATATCTTTTATATGCACTGTGATATATCAAATATCATCAGGAAAAACTTATTTATAAGATGAAATATGATATATTCCATATTATAAACACCTAAGAACTATGAATTATTCATATTCATCGTATATTGTTTCATTAATATAATCCTATAAATCGTATGTACTAGAATAAATTTAGTAAATCAAAAATAATTTTTCTCTGATGTATATTTCATGGGTATTTTCTAAAATTTCACCTCAAACTTAGAGTTTTATAAAATATAACAACTATCAAAAAAATCTATCGAAAAAATCTCAAGATATATATAATAACTAAAACAAATTTTAAAACACTCCACATTAGTTTAGACACTTATCAATCTTTAATCAAACTATCCGACACTATTTCTAAATCATCTTATAGAATATAGACACTCTTATTGAGTATTTTAATGTTTTTATATGGAGTCAAAAATTCTTAGTTACAAACTCAACATTTTTTCATCCACAATAAAAGTGTCCTAATAAATATAGTCTGAATCCTTTATCCTTGATAACAAAGGGATGATTACCTACTATTCCTACATGATTTATTATTCTTAAATCATGGATGTGTAATATTTTCATTATTTATATTTTCAATCTCATAAAGATTCATATGGTAAATATTTTTGTTATATTCAATTTGTAACATTCATTGAATTTCATTAAATATATCTAAAAAATCACTAGATGTGTATAAGAATCCACTTAGATGAGGCTGTTTATCTAAATATCTAAACTGAAGATACTTTCCCTTTTATAATCATCATTGAAAATTTAAATGTATCTCCAATGAAACATAAAATGTCTCTTCATTTAAATAAATATGTTCTATAGGATCTTACAAGATATATTTCACATGACTCCAATGAGATCTTGAATCTCTTATTGTTGTGGTACTCTTGACACATTCTGTTCTATAACATATCTCAATACACATTGACTTTACTACTCATTCACATATTTAAAAATAACATAACACACTTCATAATAGTCCATTTTTGTAGCTCAATCTCCACTTTTATATTTTTTTTGGTAAAATCCATTTTTTAATTAAAAATCTAATATTATTATCCCCCTTTAAGTTAATAAATGAAATGCTATAAAATTAACGAGGAATTCATACTCATCTCATAATCTGATAAAATTCCATTTTCTCTCCCTTTTAAAGTAATAATTGATCCACTTTAGAAAAGGGTTGCGGTAAATTTATCCAAAAAAAATATCTATATATTAATCAAATGAAATTCTACATGATATAGCTCAATGTAGAGAATAAGAGGGAGTAATATAGACATAAAAAATATCCATATAATTGTCTATAATACAATTCCACCTCAGAAATATATTTCAAGGGGGAATTAAAATATATTTTCATATAGTTTTATCAGTTTCACAAAACTCAAAAAACAACTCAAAAAATATAAGGGTAAGAAAGTTTATTCCTCTATCTAGTTACCTTCCATCTCAAAAAAATCACACCCAATAATTATATTTTACTCAATCAAAAGAAGGATAAGAAATTTATTTTGATAAATTAACTTTTAATTTTTCTAGATTTTATGTTTTAATGAAAAAAGAATCATTTTAAATCTTCTAAACATTACTACCCATAAATTGATGAGATCTAAAATAATTTTATCATGGATGGACTTCTAAAAAACTAACTCAAACGATGCTATGATACACCTTGAAATGATGCAATGTAAAAACACCTTATATTTTTAAGAATACCCTGTGATGGATTTCTATTTATGATCTATAGTAATTATATTACTCACCCAATTATCCTCATACAAGTATCATCATAAATTCAATGCTTATAGAAACAAACAAATATATTTGAGAATATGTTGATTTCTCCATAACCTGTTAGTTAAGGAAACATAGCCACAATTTTATTCTAAACCCAAAACCATTTTATTTTCATCTAAATGTTGTGTGAACACAACATAATTTCAATTTATTTGATTTTATTGAATTGAATATTCATGGGAAAACTGGTCTTTTTTAACTTTCATATTTATTCTTATGTGAAATAGGAATTTTTAAATCTTCTAAAAGAGAATATTTTATTTCTTGATTTGTCCTCTTTTGCTTCACCTAGTGTGTCATCATTTTTATCAGGAATTCCTTATGGTGATTTCCAACATTGTTGGATCTTCCACCATACTTATAAACAACCCTTAATTCACCATTCATTGGAAACTATAATAATTATTCTACTTTGATATGTTACACCAAAACAATCCTATTGTTTCTCTCATAGATATATTCTCTTTTTTTATTGCTACTTTATTCCTCCAAAATTGGTTTTTCATTGTATGTTTGTAAAGGTCCTTGATATAGACTTTCCCCCTGATTGAATCATCACTTTCATGGTAGAGAATCCATATTAAATTTACTCTTGGATGTGTCTTCATTGACACTCATTTTTGGTTTATATAAAAAGGTATGATCTTATTTTATTGTCTATTTATTTTATAGATTTTGTTGTCTTCATTTTCTTATAGTATATTAATCGTGGTTGGTAGAATTATAGGAAAAATTATCATCACATCGATTGGTTTTTTTTTTAAAATTACATATTTTTTTCAAATAATTTTAAATATATTTTTTGAAAAGATACATATATTATAATTTTTTATTTTCTTCAACATATAAGGATATATAATTATTTTATATCACCCCTTAATATAGGTATTTTATAAATTTATAGCTCGAAAAAATTAGGCCAATTATTAATTTCCGTTCATCTAAATAGATAATAGAATCGACAATTGTCAATTAAATTTTCTATATGTCGTTTAATTTCAATTTTTATTCCATTTATGACATTCTATTTTTAGAAAAAATAACCCTTCGTGTGATATTATTTTAGGGAATAAAATTTTCTTCAAGTACTCGTATCCACAATTAATGAAATTCTGTCTTCCTTAGTATTGTTATCCCCCCATATTTTTATATATTTTTTATTATCATAAAATTAGTATAAACTAAATTACTTTAAGAAGTATTTTCTTGGAAATTTTTTACATATTTTCAATAATATGCATTAAATATATCCCATTGAGAATTCAGGAACATATTGACACTAAAATAAGAATTTTCTCAATGAAAGAATATTTTAAAATGTTTCATGTAAACATCACTTTAAAAGTAGTTTAGGAATATTATTCTTATGTTGATTACATTTTTCTTATTTTATCTTCCAATTTAATACATATCAAATTGAGGGAAATCTTTTCAAACTCAATTAATATTCAAAAGCGTCCGTTAAATTTTCTTCTTGTAAAACTAATCTTTATTATTTTTTTTCACTTTTTTAATAGTAATTATTAATCACTTTTATGTTTTTATAATTGGTTCTAATTGAGAATTATTGAATTAAATAATATATTTTAAACTTTTAACTAAATTGGGTATCTTTTGTTCACATGAATTTTTTAACTTAACTTTCTCATCGAAAATTATTTTAAAAATCATCTTCTACCAAGGAATATTTGTGTTTTTATTACAAAAAGAGTAATACCTTTTTTTTCACATCTTTAATGAGTGTGATTAACTTTTTAATATTCACATCAAATTAATTTTTATATAATTATACTCTAACTATAGCTATAGTTAGTCATCCTAAATCCCCTTAATAAATACTTGAATATATGTTAAAACATCTACTTAGACAATTTTCTAAAATCCCATTATTTCAAATTAAAAATTTATTAATTAGTTGATTAATAAATAAATATTCATACCCTCATCTTAATTCATTTAGAGATTGATTATAAAATTATTTAGTAGATAAAAAACCAATTTTATTTCCTTTGAAAAGTTGTGTATCCTATTTCTTTATTAAAATATTCCTCAACTTCTTTGTTAATTTATTCAAACATTTTTTCATGGATTTGGATGAATCCTCTATGTTGGTATTATTAGAGATTGAATGTAGAAACTATAAACTCTATTCAAATCTATACTTTATATATATCAATTTAAACAACTAGGTAGTTAAATTATATTCAATAGATGGGATCCTATATTAGATATGATACCAATCAAAATTCCTAATAGATTATATATTGACAGTAGGAGTGGGGTTTAATTAGTGTGATCCAATTTTATATAATTTTTTTATTTATAAGATTTCTCTTCTTACTATTAAATCCTCTACATCAATTGAGTTGAATTGGTCTTTTTAAAAATTTAAACTCAAAACACCTTTTGAAATGTTATAAATAAACAAGAGTAGAGGCATTCAATATTTTTATAAGGTTTACCCTAGATGTGGTTGACTATGTACTTGATGTTTCCTAGTCAAGTATGATACATAAATATCCACTATAATAATGAAGTGATTAATTGAAGGACATATCCCTAAAAGTCATTATTTTATTTTGATACTTTTAGATTTCTTCTAATGGTTTTTATAATAACTCCCCTAGTATATAATGGTATCTCTGTGCCTTACTAAAGAAAAATAAAATCTTAAATAATATTTTGGTTGTCACTTTGTTAAAGGGTATGATATTCTTACCGAATAAAGGAATTCAACTTCTAATCTACCTCCTACTTTACATGCTTGCATGTATACATTATTCTCATTATCACAACACCAGGATGATCAACACATTAATATATTAAGAAACACCATGTTGTCTTATTTCTCAATATTTTTTTGAGAATGTTTTCCATCTTGAATCATAGTTTATCACCAATATCCAAGCACATTGAAACATGCGATGAATAAAAAAATGATACTTAAAATTATCCCTATAAAACTATGTGTTCTTATTTAGAATATTTGATATAGAGATATCATACTGAATGCATTCACTCCTGGTCCTTCTTCCTTGATGCAAAAATATTGGATCACATTTAATGTAATAAAAAACTCTCTTTCATTAATATTTAGAATACTAGGTAGAATATAATATAACTATCTTATTCTTTGTTTCTTCTTGTATTTATTTCATTCCCTTTATACTTTTCTCATACATTCACATTATTATTTTAATATTATTTTTATGTTTTGAATATATATATTTTTTCATATCTAACACTATTATCGTATCAATATTCTCATTAAATTTCCCAATAGTGTCACATGGGTATACTCTCAATGATTTTAGAATATTATTCTATTTAAAATAAATTTCTGAACTGATATTACACAAATATTCATCATCTCAAATAAACTAGTCAACATAATTATAGTAATTATTCTGTGTTTGATCTTCACAAATGGTTTCTGATATTTTTATTTGATATAATAGAATTATAATGAAATACCCTCTCAATTTTTTATTATTTAATTATTATTCTAACTCGAATTGAATCATTGGGAAATCATGATGTGTAATCCCTGAAGAATTTATCAACATCATGTTTCATGATTCCATATAATTCCCACATTCTATTAAATTACTTAACTTTACCTAATATTTAGAATATCTTATATATCTCTTCTACATGTTCTATTTTCCTAAATTCAATTCTAAATATCTCTTATTTCTCTGTATAATATAACATTTTCTTAATATAATACTATATATACATTTGATTATATTCTATATAAACTATAATATGTTACATATCACTTTGGTTTTGATAATTTTCCAATTTACAACTCTACAATATCTCATTGTCCATATTTTATATATTATGTATTGTTCAAATATCTTATGTATCATAATATGTTTGTTGTTTTTCTATATTGTAACTTTCATTATAGGAAATAGCTTTTATATTAACTTAGATATATTACATATACTATAAATATCTTATATACCATAGTGTAGTTTTTTCCATTTCTATTTTTTAGAATTCAATACTGCATATGTCATCTATATGAATAAAATATATTAAATATCACTGTAAGATATTTACCTTTTCACATTTCTTTATGAGATGCAATATATAACTTTTTTATACAGTGGGATATATGATGTATAATCAAGAAATTCTTATTTATCACATGAAATATGTTTCAAATAAAAGTGCAAACTCCCAGGCACGTATAATTATTCAAATTCAGCTCATATTGATTATTATACATTATCCTGATAATATTACATACCATAGTTAATTTTTTTTACTTTCCAATATTTTATTCTATTGAATATTCATATTAATTTTTAAAAAATCTACATCAAACTCTAAATTCCAGAACATTTTATTTTCTAATTTTCTTATAATCTCTTTACTCATTTTTATGGAACATCTAATCACTCTAGATCGTATAAAAACACAAAAAAAATGTTTTTAAAAGCATACCAAACATTTATCAAATTTTACATCACAATAACTATAATATCTTACAAAATATAAATATTATTCTTTTGTATTTCAATGTATTTACAGTTCATAAAAAAAATTCACAACTCTAAACTCAAAAATTTTCATCTATATTAAATGTGTGTAAATTAATATATTTAGTGGCTTTCATTTTTGATAACACATAGATGGTTACTCACTCTTACAAATAGATTTTGGGCTTCTTCAATCATATATCTTCAATATGTTCTATGTTAAACCTTTTATTATCAAAAATTATAATATGGTTGATAGTTCTTTCATCTTCTACCAACACATTTTATTTAATAACTTTGAGTCCATATCACTGATAATTAAATGTTTATAAGTAATTTCTTCTATGAACCTATTATCCAAATCTACAATAATCAACTACTTTCAAATTATAAATATTTATTTATTACATGAATATATCCCCAATAAAAGATAAAACTTCATGAATATTCAATATTTATGACCCATAAGATCTTTCAATCTATATATAAAATAACTTATAGGAGATTTTCAATCCCCCCCCCATTTCATGGTAAATTTCATCAAGAAGAGGGTACTTCAAACTCTAGAATTATTTGGTCTTCATTACCTATCAATAAAAATTAAAGTTACTCCTCATTGAAATATTTAAATTTATAAAACAATATTAATAAAAAATATTTTTTGAATTTTAGTTATAATATATGAATATATATTCCCACCAACCTAACACTCTACACAAAAAATTTCCACTTCGGAATCCCACCACAAGAATTTATTTTTCATATTTTTCCCATATATACATCACAAATGACTCATGTATGCATGATTATTTTTACTATTATTATAAAGAACAATTAAATCATCTCATTACACAATGTGAGACTTAAAAAATATGGGAATGAATCACCCCAAAAATTTCACAATGAGGGATTTCAAAACAACTTTCACAAGTCATTTTTGCAAAGTGATTCATATGTTCCCAATAATATCACCATAAAAACATGCCTAAAGGACCTAAAACCCCAACCCAATCTTACAATACTAAACAATAAAATATATACATTAACATCACTAATGATCTATAAAGATATTTTCTACTTCGGAATCCCCTAACATGGATTTATTTTTCATAGGTATTATACCCATCACTTGAAAAGGCCTTCCAATTGGGTGAAGGTTTTGACACTCATCCCATACATAAATGTGGAAGTCCCTTGGTCAAACACCAAAACCAAAAAAACCCACAAAAAATTATTTATGAGATATTACAAATCCCATTAGCATATATGACCACTTTTCTAATTCTCTAGAGTCCCACTAGAAAACTAAAACTTCACACTTCCCACTACAAAACATCTAAACAAAACAACAGAAATATTCCCCTTTTCTCCTGTTTTATTTCGACCACTTGAAATTGATATTCCTACTCAAGATTCCAAGATCAATAGTTTTTTGAATTTTTCATTATTAAAGAGATTAAATTAATGATTATCCCTAGTAGGTCAACTAGTATTTACCTCTTTTTATTGATATTAAATGATCTAGATCTTCCCCAATCCACTGGATTCTTAGTCACTTCAAGTATCATTATCCTATTTTGATAATTCCTTGGTTCCCTCTCCTATCTCACTTATTCTTCTTATTCAATACGATTTTTCATTAATTCATAATCATTTTTGGTTCCTATTAGTTTTCTTAACCACAATTAATCTCTTCATTTATAACATTTACATTTTTGGGATATCACATAAATATTTAATACAATATTCAAATAATGGAAGTTCTCTAAAACATAGCATTGTAATATTTATATTTGTTAAATTAAACCAATAAAATAAATTATTTTATTATATCATTCAAACTCATTTAAATATTATTCAATAATTACATATTAATTCTATAAAATTCTTTATTTATTTTTCCAAATGATATTTAAAATCTTGTCTTTTCATTTTTTCATAATATCTTCATCTGAAAATTTAATTTAAATTTACTCCACATGTTCATGGCATCATGAAATGTTTCCATGCGTCTCTCCTCTTTTGCGGAGTGAAACTCCACTAATTAAAAATTCATGTATAATTATCCATTTGAATTATCATTATATTTTAACATATAAATATTAGTATTTACCAATCATATGATTTCATTATAAAAATATCATGTTACTGAATTTTTTAAAATCTCACAAAGTATTGAACCATATAAAGGCATAAACATGATGTTGTGCTATATATACAAATTAAAGAGATCAACCTTTCAATACATTTAATCAATTTGATGAATCATTAATTGTATCTTATTCAATAGATGTACCTTATGAAGTTATACTGCTTCAGGTTTCCTTAATGGTAAGAATTTGAGGTTTTTCCTCAACTTTATGATGTCTTATATGACCCTTGAAATGATGTAATAAAACACACAATGGACAAAGTGGTGTTTAATAATTTACCTTGTCTTTATACTTCAACTCAGTGATGAGCCTTATGAAGATACACGGACCCTTTGAAGACACTTGAACCCTAGTAAGATGTTTAGGGTTTAATACCTTTTAAATTTTATCACTTTAATATAACACCAATACATTTATTCCACCACAAATAATATCATTTCATATAATTTTGTAGTAACTCAAATCAACGTAGAATCATCTCAAGGAATTCTAAAACACACCAAATTAACATCGAAAAATTCCAATCCATTTATTACAATGGATAAAACATGAAATATATTTTGGATATATTCTCAAAACTTCAGATTAAATTTTCCTCTCTAATATTAATTATTAAACCTCCACACTAGATAGATTTATTAAATCACCTTCACTACTTATATATATGGTGAATTATTTATTAGAACAACCAATATACATAAATATCAGTTATGATCATCGATCCTCTCAATCCATATGTTCCAAAGAGAAATAAATATTTTCACATCCATTTATAGTGGTTTCAAATCACTTATTATACATTGAATTCACACATAGAATATTGAGATAAAATATGAAATTTTATTAAAAAATATATTTTAAGTACCTCAATTCTAAATCATAAGGTTTAATATAATGTTTTTGATTATACAAAAAACCACACTTGTGTTTCCCCTAAAGTAGATTCCATGTGTGAAAACCTTATTGGAAAATAATTATAATGCTAAATTGGAACCAAAAATCAACATCTTCATCACCATTGACTCTCCATATTTGATATTTTGAGTTTTTATTGATTGAGGTCAATACTATACTTGGTATATCAAAAAATTGTATTCAAATTCAATCTAGTTACTACCCATATGGGAGTTGTATCCATGTTTTCTTAGGTAATGGAGAACCTTGATCCACCCTTGACTTAATTTGTTATGAAAAGTGTTATTTATGTTAAAACTTATACATACAAACTATAATTAATCATGTAAAATATTTTCTAATCACATTTTTCTTTATGATTTGTTTGGATAGATAATAGTGATCTGTGAATTAACAATAACCTTTTAATTTGGGTATATCATGCATTTTCTCTGATTTTTTTAAGTAATATAAGCTATTAATTATGATATTATTGAAATAATTTTCATTTTACCAATTTTTTTATATGATAGGACTTCCATTGAATAACTTATTCTTTATAAAATATGTATTTTGATACTCATATATTTAGTATATTGGTTCTTTTATGTACATTATATGTTGATTGATATTTCTAGAAATGTAATCTAGAGAATAGAATAGAATACTGTGATATATATATATATTGTGTGATTTCTCTATATAATGTAATAGTTTGAATTCATGGAAATATTTAAAAATCCCTAAAAATGTATTCCATGTTCCTTATAAATGATTTAATTGAGGGTGGGAAAAGGATCGTAAATCCTTATCCACGTGTTTCTATTCATTATATATCTATGATAAGAAACTAAGATTACCTAAATCATTTTCTCATTCATTTCCCCCACTGGACAAGTGTTTAAAACTAATTCATTATAAACACATTTAATCATATGTGTGGGTGTATAGGTGTACAAATGTGTTACATGATTTTCTAAGTGGTTACTTTAGGTATGAACCATTCTGATATAAGGTTAATTTTATTATACATATTTTTTGACCTGTCCACTTATTATGTATTACTCATATCCTGTGTTGATGATGATAATTATTCGTAAATCTATTTTTCTATTTATTTATGTTAATGGATATTTTTATCTAAACTTTACACTTGAGGGAGTTTCATATATATTATAATATTTACAGAGTATCTTATTCTAACATCGAAAATGTTCACTCTGGAGGGCATGTAGTTCCATGGTTTGTTTTGAAGGAACCTACAGGTATTAGTAGATATCTAATTTTTTTCTTGACTTGATTGGTTGATGTGGAAATGGGTTGAGTTACTCTTGGTGTATCAGATATTGATTGGAGTTTATGGTTTTCAATTATCCATGTATATCAGGGTCCTAACTAACATTTATTATTGATTCTCACCTTCGATGTTTATTATTTATTATAAGGTACATTTAATTCATATATTATATACTTCCTTTACCTATAATTTTCCATATTAATAGGAAATCACTCCCCAAATTTCTTTTGAATCCCATGGTGTATGCTTCCATAAAAGGGGGTATGGGGAGAGATACTTGGGTTATATGGGGGAATGATTCAAATATTATTTGGGTGATTCAGGGAAAGGTCATTGAATAATAGGTAATACATGGATATTTTATAATTTTTTTAATAAGGAAGTGAGTGTTTTAGAAAATGTTTTCAATGATTTTATATTCATTAAATTTATGATTATCATGGAATTTTTTAAAATATTGATTTAAATTTTGATGTTTATTATTTAAAAAAGATTATTATGAAATGAATTTCATGAAGAAACACAATATAATCACATTAAATTACTAACACCAAACCCCAACAGATAAACAAGCTCATAATATGTGTAGTAAAAATATTTCATAAAAAATTCATGAAAAAATACAACTTAATATATAATGAGACAAAAATTGAAACAAATCACATAGAAGGAGGTGATTCTTGGTGGGAGAGATGATATATTTAAGTGGAATGATATGAAAGTGAATTGTGGGATAGGGATGATAGAATATGGTGTGATTTTATAGAAGGGGGTGATAAAATGATTAAAGGGGGGAGAAAACAACTACATATGGGCTCAATTGGGTTGGAATACATCACAGGGGAAGAGGAAATGATTTTTGTTTCAAAACCAATAGTGATGTTTTTTAAAAATAATTATTAATTTATATAATTATAGTTTTTTTTCTTAAAATTACTAATAAATTTATTTTTAGCAGCGTTTTCAATAGTTTTATAATGAAATTAAAAAACCTAATTGAAAAAAAAATTAGAGGTTCTTGTAAAAAAGATATCTAGAAATCACCAAATTTTTTATAATTTCATATATATTTGTTAGAAACTAGGGGAGGAGTCAATGGGGATAGATTCCATGTCTTTTTATAAAGTATATGGTCACTAAGAATAAGGTACCAAATTTCCTTCCAGTTATTTTTATATTGTTGTAATTTTGGTAATTTGATAGTGATGTGATTTTAATTAAATGTTTCTTTTCTCTTTTAAGGGGGTTATTACTATAAATATTTTACTCTAATCTATATATTTCTTTATCTATCATAATTTGATGAATTTCCCTTTATTTATAAATAGAATTTCGATTTATCAATGGCACTAGACTCTCAATGGTAAGGTATTAAAAATTACAAACACTTTTTGTGAAGTTGTCATGATTCTTCTTTTTCATTTTATTATATTCTTATATAATTTTATTTAGAAAAAAATAATGGATTACATATTATTGAGGAGGAAGAAATAATGTATTATTTGCATTATTTATTTTTTAATCAATATGTAGTTTATGTACCTAGTTTTTTTGATTAAGTAATCGGTTTCATATAAATAGTGAACTTATATAATGATTTAAAGTTTGGATTAAGCTTAATGTGACGAACATTTATCTTAACTTAAGGGGAATAATTTTTGAGGAGTTTTTATATGTTTTAAGACTGTTATAGACTCATATTATGGATGGAAATAATGATTAAAATGTTGAAAATGTTAAATAAATGTTAAAAATTGTGGATGAAATCACGAATTTAATGTTAACTTTACTGATGAAAATAGTAATGAATTTCATGTGTTGAAATGTGATGTTTTGGAGTTGTTTTGTTACAAATTGTTTTTCGTTTTAATATTAATTTATACAAATGTTATATGAAATAGATTAAATTTTTAATGATAAATTGGGTGAAAAATATGACTTTGGTTGGGATTTAGTTCTAGAATAGATGTTCACCTAGATAATATTTTATGTAGTTTGAGTAAAAAATCATGATAATGATAAAGATAATTAGTAATGATGTTTTATGATTCTTTTAGGAAGATTTCATAATGATAAATGTTTAATAATTGTAGTAAAATAAATATGGATAAATATTAAATGGGAAATAAAAGCGAGAATATATTCTCATTAATGATTGAATGAAAATGTTGGATTTAATGTTTTTAAAAAAGGATTTTTTAAGAAATGTACTTGTTATAAAGTTTTATTGTAGTGCTAATTAATTGAGTGAATATTAATTATTTTCATGAGTGTTTGTCAATTAAATTCATCTGTTATAATTAGATAAATTGGAAAATAACTATGGGATTGATTTTTAGTATCTAAATATTTAATTATGATATCATGAAATAAATGTTTTCAGTGTAAAATCTATGAAGTTGGATAAATTTTAGGGAGGATTGGGTTAGGCTATTATATTAGTTGGTTATATATGTTTCATGGTTTTTTCAAATCATTTAGTTAGTCCCATGATATTTTATTTTCCACGCTTTCAATAAGAAGTTTATATGTGCCTTTTGGTTGGATACTTTAATCCTTGGTTGATGATTAGAGAATCTATTTATATTGAATGAAGTAGGTAGAAAATTTCTTAGGTTCCTCAATTATTTCTAATTTATTTTAAATTTATTCTATAAATGATATTATTGTATCATTTTATAGCTTTATGCTAATTATTCATCACTAAATGAAACTCTAAAAGATATTTTTAGGTTTATTGATTTATTATGGGAATTATTTATCATTACCTATACATAAAAACCTTATTTGTGATATGATTATATGCATGGTGTTTCATATAATGGATAAAGGGCTATAGTAATTGGGTGTTGATTCCATGAGTCATCTTGGAGCTGAATTCTTATTCTTTTGGAGTAATTTTCAGTGGATAACCACATTTTATTTTATTCATTAATTGGGTGGTATTATTTGTTAGTTTTAATTTTGAGATATACGATATACCTTTTTTGGATGAATGAAACATTATGGAATTTATGGGATGTGGTTTTGTATTTTTTTTGAATGATATTCTATATTTCTATGACTTACCATTTTTTATTAGTTTCCTAATTTAGTTTTTTTATAATCAACTTATAGAGGGTAAATCTCTTCCCAAGTGATACCTATATACCATTAGAGTGATTTTATATCCTCTAGTGATTGTGGTAAAAAATTGAGTCCAAATGGTGTTTCACCTTAGTGGGATAGTTATTACCGGGAAGTAAACTGTAGTATAAAATTTTCCTCCAAATATCTAAAAATATAGGTAATAAATTCATGTATATATAAAGAAATTTTTATTAAAATAAATTTAATAAAAAACTTATCGTGGAAAGATTTATGTTTTATACAATGAAATTAAAATGAATTTAAACATGGTGAAAAGGGTGACTTAAATCCTAATCCACCAAACACATCTTTGAACATATCCATTATGGATTTGTATCTCACCACTAATTAATAATGAATTCTTCCTCTTACCTCCATCACATCCAACAACATCTATGTGTCCATCAAAGGTAATATGTTGGGGGTGAGTATAAAATCAAAATTATTATCAAAATAAATAAAATATAATTATTTTCATGAGTATATAACATGTTTAATTCTAGTGTGGGTGTTATAAAACATTTATGACAGGAGCTACGATGCTGTGTTTCATCAAGCTCACAAACATCCCAAATTCTATCTTGAAAAGGCTTCTTCTTGGATTGAGGGCCGGAAAGACCACAAAAAACATTTTATGACAGGAGATACCCTCACCCCACCCTCTCATTGGAACCCCCCAACAGAAGGGAATCTTAAAATTAATGTGGACGTGTCTCTCCTAAATTATTGGCTTGTTTCCCTCGGCCTTCTGGCCCGTAATCATCTGCGGGAAATGCTTGCTGAAAAATATGTTCCACATCAGGCTTTCTAGGAACCCGCGGTTACTGAGGCTCTGGCCATCCTTTCTACTTTTTTGCTCAATTTGGAATATGGGTGGAGCGACATTTTTGTGGATTCTGACTGCCTTACCATCATTAATGCTATTAACAACAATGATGGTGGGCTCCAGCCTTTTGGCATCATCATTAGAAGGATTCTCTCACTTGGACAATGCTTATCTTCTTTCACCTTCTCCTTACAAAATTGGAAGGAAACAATGAGGCCCATCACCTGGCGGCCTCAGGCCATTTCGACTCCATCCAGCTCTGGTTGGACAATTTCTCTTCTTGGCTTTGTACTTGTACTTCTGCTGATATTCATCATTAATGATATATGTTTTAATCAAAAAAAAAGGTCACTATATAATATTTATATATTTTAAATAACATACATAAATAAAAAATTAAGTTTTAAATAACTTGTCACTCTAGAAAGAGGTTTATAATGTTTCAACCTTTTAGTTTTATATAACATTAACTCTTATTAGCACATGAGATTTTACATATACTAACCCTTTTATAATTATGAGCTAATTAATTATGTGAACTTTATGATGATGTTTCACATATAAAAAAAATTCCAATCTAAAAATTTTCTGTGATCGAGATATATTCAGATGTTTATGAAAACAACCACAAAACCTTTCCCCAAATTATTCCTAAACCGACATGTTTTTTAAATAAAAATATTCAGGAAAACACCTTAACAAAATCCTGATTTGAAAATCAATTCCTAGAACATAACCCATAATTGGAAATCATTTGTGAAATATATCATTAAATATCATTTCAATACATTTTATCAAAACCATTAATTTGATAAATGAAAAGATAGATATCAAAACCACATTTTTCTCAATAATTAAGATTTTTATAAATAAGTATTTACAGTAAACACATAAAAATGTACCATAAATAGTGAAAAATTATCATTTTTAAAAAATACTTTAATAACTCAAATAATGGACATCCTAAGAAAATAATATATTATAGACACAAATTTTCATGTACTTTTTTGATAAAATTTTACATGTTCATTGTTTGGTGATAATAATGGAATGTAACAAAAAGACATATCATCAATATTTGATCCATAAATAATTATTTATAAAACAAAACTAATAGTCATTTTTATAGGGTATATTTCAAAAAACCCTAGTTCCCCTTTGTTATGATCCATGTTATTGTTCATGGTTCTCATATAACTCACCATATGTGGGTACACAGTCCCCATAGAGTTTCATAGACTCAATTAAACTTAGAAAAACACATGTATAACTCTTCGGTACCAAGATTTATAAGAAAAAAGGATAAAGTGTAACTATCTATAAAGATTGATGACTTTTATTCCAATTTGTAACAACCCATTCTTGATGTTGTAAAACCCTAGATTAACATATTAAATATAAATACCTCAAAATAAAGGGTCTTATAACATTTAATTTTCTCCAATAATTTTCAATCATTAAAATAATTTACATATAATATTTAATATCATGTACATTGATAATTATGACCGATTCTACAAGAACCATTAAGAATTATTCATAAAGACCACCTCCATAGAAGAATACATGAGATAGAGCCTATGGGTGAATAGAGAAATGAATGAGAGATGTATCAAAAAAGAGAAATCTAATTCTATATTAAAATTATTCCCTCTACTTTTTATAATAAACTCACTAGGGATAACTTCCTAATATTAGGTCCAACATATTATTTTAGCTCATAAATATATTTTCTCACCATATACCACATTATTCTCTTACCCCATCCATTAAAAATTTATATTAGTATCTTCCATGACTCATCTTATTAAACTTCCAATAATTACATTAAATTCATATTTGGCTATGTAATTTTCCCAGTCAAAATTACCAATATTAAATCCTCAAAATATTCTCTTCCTTGATTTAATTAAATAGTCCACCATCATCACAATGTCATAAAAATTATATCATATTACTGAATAAAAAAATAAATCCCATTAAAATGCCAGGATTTCCACCATAAATATCCTTGAATACATTCCTTTTGTTTTAATTAATAAAATACCGTTAATCACATCTAGGACATTAAGAACAATCCTTTTCTCAGTAATAAAAACATTAAAAGTATCAACATTCCCCATGATATGATCACTTTAAATAAATATCAAATTAATATTCATGTATATTAAATAAATAAAACATGGATATTATAATTCTCCCCATTATAAATTCTTTACACCCCTGAAAGGTTCCTCAATTTCCTTAATGAGATCTAACTGTTTCAAGCACATGCGAGATTCTCTCTCGCATGTTTCTTCCAAGATATTTCTCTATTTCCATAACACTTGAACTATATGAATAATTTTTTTTAAAATATTCCCATAACTTTTCAAGTATATGATAGTTCTCTCAATGAGTTCCATTTCAGATTTCCACTCCACATATTTCCAATCGAGATCAATAGATTGATTCTATAGATATCTCCTCAACTGAGATATATGAAATACATTATAAATTGCACAAAACCATGATGATAATTTAAAATAATATTCCTCTTTATTATTTCTTTAATCATTCTTAAATGTACCTAAAAATCATGGTTTCACCTTCCATTTATTCCAAAGACTAAAATGTCCTAAATTTGGAGAAAATCATTAAATAATATGATCACAAACAATGAAATTCCTATGTAATAATCATCGATATGCATAAAACTAATACTGACTTCCATTGTCACCGTCCACTTTCAAATTACCCAAACTCATTCTATTATTACCAATACCATACATGGAATAATAAGTCACCATTCACTCATTTCCACAAAATATTAGGTCGATGTTCAAGGACTATATTTTAAAAATTCAAATAGTTCCATACAGATTGAACAATGTCTTCAAATATTTTAAGAAATTAATGCCATGGATAAATGATATTCCCATTTTATTCTAAAATCTTTCAATGATGCACAAATAATGTCCTCTATGATTTATATTATCCATTACCTCTTACCATCTTTTTGTGGATGGTATGTTATAATCATCCTTAATTGAATACCCTTTTAATTTTGATGTCCCTTCCAAAATATAGATGTAAAATGATTACCAGTATCAGGAATTATATGTTTAATAACTTTATAAATATTAACAGCTTCCTTGGGTTATATATTTCCAATATCATCCACTAAATTTGTCTCTATAGTTTGTAAAAAATGTGTTAACATCATGAGTTAATTCAACACTACCTAAATAGATTAATGCTTCAAGCTTGATCAAGGCATAACTATTACAAAATTTATAAAAACTTCCTATCACTTCTAGGTCAGTATAGGAAAAGATTAAAAAAAGCACTATAAGAAAAATAGTATTTAGTAGTGGTCTTGAAAGATTCTATAAAATGTTTTGTTTTATTTCTCTAGTGGTGGTTTTAAAAAAATTTCATAAATTCATGTTAGTTAAAAATTTCCATCCATATTTTGAGATGTTTTTAGTTTAATAAGTAAACATATTTTTTATTTTTTTTTAAAATTTTAAATATTATTTTCATAAAAAAACCACCGCGAAATTAATGAAAAAAATTATTAATAATAAATTAAAAGTAAAATTAATTAATATTTAATGATAATTTACTTTATAATATTTTCATTATTTATTAACTTTTAACCATTAATTTGTAATTATTTATTTTTAATTATATGAAATGTAAATTAATCATGATTATTTAATGATTAGTTATTATTAATTTATAATTATTATTTATTTATAATAATCACTTATATACTAATTATTAATTTTTTAATGATCAAATATTAATGATCAATTATTAATTATAAATTATTTATAATTATTAATTTTATGTTATTTAAAATTTTACTAACATGTTAATTATTAATTATAAATTAATTAATATATGATTAATTAAGAACATATATTTATTAATAGATAATAATTATAATTAATAATTAATTCTCATTTTAATTACTCATTTACTAATAATTATGAATTATGAATTATAAATTATTTAATATGTAATAATAATGTTTTTTTACTTATAATTACTAAATATTTAGCATTTATCATTTTAATTAATTACTAAACATTAATTATAAATTCTTATTAATTAAAAACTTTTATTTATTAATAATTTAAAAAATAAATAATTTATTAATTATTAAAAATAGATTTTTTATAATTAATTTTTTTCTTATTAATAATCAATAATTACTTATTAGTAATTAATAATCTATGTTGTTAATTAGTAATTATTAATATTCAATTTTCAATTTTTAATTGAAGACTACAATGAAGTTGGAACCCTGATTGAAGATTGATGCTTAACACATAAATAGAGGCTTTAAATTGGAAAATTCATTGGTTGTGTTTTCATGCTATAAAAATTACTTACTTCTAATATTCTATTCTTTAACATTCTAGTGTAAATTATTTTTTCCTCATGTTCTCTCTTTATACACTTTCTCATTATTTAATAAATTAGAGAATGAGTTGGTCTACCATCTCATGTTTCAGTCCATTTTAGAATATTCAAATATTTATTTACTTTAAAATTATTCATTATTATTGAGGATTTTTCTATTAATACTGTATTTTATTAGTGAATTTATTTTTATTAATAATAAACAAAATTATTTTTAATTTTTAAAGACACCCCAAAATTATACATCCAAGTAGGGTTTAAATCCTGACAGCCATTTGGGGGGTTGATATATCTAGCGATTTATTACAATAAATTTTATCCCACACCATGTCCATGAAATAGGTGGTTTCATAATTGTAGGAATGTTTGAGATACAATGTGTCCCTAAGAACAATGCAACATGACTTGGTAGACGATGTGGCATGATGACATATAGGCAACACTAGTTGGGTGGCTCAGAATAACAATGGGTGCATTGAAACATATCTACCAGCCCTCTGCCCACTCATATATCTGATGTGGGAAAGAGGGGTTCCATCCCATTGCGTGAAGGTAGATAGAAAATAATTATGGTTACTGGAAGGGGGTGGTCCAACATGGTGATTGGTGACACATATTTATCATGTGAGCAGGAAGTTAATGTAATGTCATTGGAAGGGGAAATAATGTGGTGACATGAAAATATGACTAGGTGGGTGGATCAAAAGAGCAATGAGTGTGTTGGGTCCTATCAACCAACCCTATACCCACAGAATGTTTAATCTAGGATAAAGGGGTGACCCTCCATAGTTTAACAGAGGTAAACAAAAAACGATTGTATGACAGGGGGAGGTGTGACATAAATACAAGTGACATTCCATGCTGCAAATATTCTCATATGGGCCTTCAAGTTATTTCATTTTTGGCCCATTGGGAAATATTCAATTGGGACTTTTGAAAATCAAAAATTTTGGCCTTCAATCCACTTATATTTAATAAAATTGGTGCTCTGAGTGCCAATTAATCCTCAGGGGATGGGATGAGGATTGAACAACTAGAATACCTGGTTGTGTTTGTATTTTATATTTTTGAAACGTCCCATCCCGGGTTCCGCACAAAGATACCCTTAGTCGGTTTACCACATGACCTCAAGCACACCCAGACAGTATAGGCTTCCAACTTGTAGTGAGGGTCTGTTAAGTTATTCATGGGGAGAATATATCATCATTTATTAGTGTAAAATTATAGTGGAAATAAATAAACAAAATCATAAGCATATATAACTAGAAAAATAATAAGGTCACAAGATAACCAAATAGAAAATATAATACTCAACTGAAAGGGAAAACATTCTATGAAAATATGATTTTCAGGTTTCATATATGAAACTAAAAAAAGTCACTACAACTCCCCAAGAAGGACCCAAACCATGTATGGTTCCCTCCTCTAATATCCATCCCCTATCAGCCACCTATCCCTAGACTTTTACCTAATCCAGTCCTCCAACAATATAATCTATTTGGGTACTAGTCAGGCAACCTAAATAGGGTTTGAGTAAAACTCAGTTGGCCACCACCAATGGTGTCTAAAAAAATTACCATCAAAACATAGTGCATGAAGTATTATATGGAAATAAGTACAATGTAATAATAAACAGGTTATCATATTTTCATTATTCTTATCTAACTATATTATCTCCATGGAAATAAATGGGGCTCTCGGCTTCGGCTGAGAGCTCTCAACGATTAGGGTTTCACTCCCCTGGGGAACCTACTTCGGCTTCTTCGGCTTCTTCGGTAGGCGATAGGCGGTGTCTGCCACTGTGGTGAGTTACAACGGAGGATTTTCTTGGTCAGTGGTATTGTGGGTGGTGTGGGATCTCATCGGTGGCTTATGGCTTGGATTCGGGCAGTGACGGTCAGTCTTGCGGCTTCAGATCAGATTCATCTGGCGATCTGGTGAGTCGACAGTCCAGTTTCTTCTAGATCTCTGGCTCCTGACTCTTGCGAAGTCAAGTTCCTTTAGTGGCGGGTCTAGGTTAGAGGAACAAAGAGGCGGGGGTGGCTTCTCGACTGACGGCGCGATAGTGGGGAGATGATGGCATGATGGTGGCTGACGGTGCCGAGATTGGCGATTGGGAAGTGCGGTCAGACTAACGACGACATAATTTGTTACCACAAATGACCGAATCTCACTTTTGTGGTGAAGTTGCCGATGCGAACTCTTAATATGACGAAAGTTCCCTTCTGGAGAAGCTTTGTTTTCTTATCTGATGAATCTCGAACCGATGCCCGATGTTTTCCAGTCTCCGTGGCACAATTCACAAATCTGGATTTGATTCTTATTGTTTGATTTCAAAAAACATTTGCGTCAGTGACCTTGTGTGGGTTTGTGATGGTGATGGCAGACCTAGTCGATGGATAATTTAAGGAAATGTTTTTTAGGGTTTCTTATGTTTTTCTATGTGACATTTGGATCAAGAAACTTGTATTGGGTTTTATCCTTCTTGGGTCACTGAACATTGACTTATCTCTGGCCATTGGGAATTTAATGGGTTATCCCTCTATAATTTTGGGGGGTTAATCCCTTTGACCCCATGGGCATGTAATGGGTTTTCCCTAACCCAGTTTAAAAGGGGTTTCAGTTGCCTTTTTCTTTTTTTAATAAAGGGGCTTGACCCCAATCCTTATGGTATATATATATTATCTCTAAGGTTCCCAAGGATACCCATACCCCAATACTGACTTCATATCATACCAAAGTCCAAAGAGTTCACAAGGTAATAAAATATCCTAATACCTACTTCTTTCCATATCTATAAGTATTCAACGATGCTATGATACCTTTATACCTAATTCGACTTATTCCGGAGTTATAATATCCTCACGTTAGGCCATAACGCGGAGTTTCATTATTTCCATTCCTTAATTTCACATTTAAATTTCGAATTTCCAAAATTACCAATATCACAGTCACATAAGTAAGTTGACCATGTTTCCATGCTTACCACTCAATAGAATTAGCATGTTCCAATTATCATTACTCCTAAGTATAATGACCATGTTACCATGTACACTTCACATTATAATGACCATGTCACCATTCTATTACTCATATATATGATGACCATGTTACCAATTGTACTTCTCAATTTAGAATTATCACATTCCTATTAATAAACACAATTAATTCATAAATTAATTATCCAGATCAATTCTCTTTTTAATTCAACAGTTAGTTAAATATATCAAATCCATTAGTATACATAATAATTAACTAAATGCCTCAACCCCATTCATTACTTCATTAATTAATTAACCAACTTGAAACCTCATATTCCATAATTAATTTTTTAGAATTAATTATCTCATTCTAAATCTCAATTATTCATAGTTAATCCAACAATTAATTATCTATATCATAATATTTAAGCACATAATTAATTCACAATTAATTATCTAAACCTATCCATTTCGATATCTCATAATTATTTTCCCAAATAATTATATAGATTACAACCCCTATATCTTATAACCAATTTTACCATATTAAAAATCTAATAGATAATCCCCTTAAACTCATATTTAAATCCCCAATTAATCACCTTTTTCAACAAATCATAAATAAAGAAATTGGTCAATCTAATTAACCCAATTCTTAAAAATCAATTTCTAAAAGATGGTAATAATTATACAAATTTTCATATTCATGTCAAATCCACAACTATAGTAATTAAATTTATAACACCTACCTCGATTCATTGATGGATGTTTGCCTAACGGAAATATCCAAAATCCGAGCCGCACAACTATGAAGATCTGAGATTCTATATCTAAATCCCTAAATAAAGATATAAAAAATATCAAGATATAATCAATCTAGATATAGATCTATAATACTAGATCTCGATCTCACAAAAAATATTTATACATGATGAAGTAGAGCATAAACTACACTAAAAGATCAAGAGAAGATGAAACAATGATTGGGATAAGAATCATGATGAAATCCACCTATTGAGAGAAGAGTTAATATTCAACTTGGGCTTTGAATCTTGAAGAACAAAGGTTGAACAACCAAGGAACCCCTTTGGAAATCTCTGTGATCATCCAAAATACATCAAGCCCAAGCATAGGTCGAAAGGGAGGTGTTTTGAGGCTTAATGGAATTTTCAAAATAATTTTCCAATGAAATAAAACCGTGCACACGGTTTGCCATGGAAAGGGAGCACTGTTAGGGAAACTATGCACTAACTGTGCAGACATCATTGTATGAGTTTGCACGGTTTTCTGGGTTTAGGCACACAATTTTTTAAACCATTTACAAACCCCCTATCCTTAAATTTTCTTAAAACCCCACCCAAATGAACCCCAAAAACATTATTCCAAACAAACGAAATTAAAAACAACCAAAATTACCAGAAAATGTGCCTGAGATGAATCTAGAGAAAGTTGAGATATTACAATCTCCCTACAATATAATATCTCATACTAGAGCTAAACTTCCAAGACATTATAAGATTCTGAGCCAAAAATATTGGGCTATTGATGCCTCATTTATTCTTCTCTTTCACATGTTTCTTATTGTAGATGTCTATGTTTCTATAACACACGAACTATCGACATGGTGTTTCCTCATAGTAGTTTCTCACTATGATCCAACACATGTATCAGATGCTCCTCAAAGGTCACGTCTATCTCAAGGTAAACCTCATCCACGTAAATCACATGAGAAGGTTCTGGGTGATATCATTGAAGTTTTGATACATGGAAAACATGATGCATAACACTATATCTATGTGGAAGAGCCAATCGATATACCACCAGCCCGATTATCTCCACTATCTTGAATGGTCCAACAAACCTTGGTTCCAACTTTCCCTGCCTCCTTATCATGTGGCGACTCAACCTACGAGACACCAAAAGGAACAAATGATAACCCTTTATAAAATCTAGGGGTCCTCTCCATCTATTAGCAAATGAATTCTATATACTTTGAGATGTATCCATACATTTCTGAATCAATTTTACCTGCTTCGATGTCTCCTACAAGAGTCTCAACACCAATATCTTTGAATCACCTACCAAAATCTATCATATAAACGATCTACATGGCCTACCATATAGATATTCATATGGTTTTATATTTATAGATTCTTAATAACTTTTTTATGGGCTAAATCTACTAAAGACGAATGCTTCTTCCAAGATCCACCGAAGCCGAACACACTTGCCTATATAATATCCTCATGCACCTGTACAGTACGTTCTGATTTACCATCTATCCATTGGTGGAATACCATACTCAATAATACCTATGTGCCAAGAGATTTCTGTATTTCCAATAATAATCATGAAGTAAAGCATGAATCACAATATGAAACTATAGTCTTTGGAAATCCATACAGAAAACTATCTCTCAAACATACAGTTCTACCAACTATTCTACTGTTATGTTTTCCCTTATAGGTCGAAAATGAACTACCTTTTTTAGTCAATCCACAATTACCCAAATAGAGTCATTATTCCTAAGTTTCATTGGAAGGCCCAAGACAAAATCCATGGACACATAATCCCACTTCCATTCCAGGGTAAACAACAGTTGTAGTAAACCTCTAGGTCATTGATTCTCTGCCTTCAACTAATGAGATGTGAAGAATCCTATCACAAAACCTTTTACCACCCTTTTTTTATGCTTAGCCACCAAGACTATTGTTGTAGGACATGGTACATTTTGGTTAAACCAAGATGAAGTTCCCACTTCGAGGAATTAAATTCCCACATGAGATCCTCTTTTATTATTTTAGGTACCCTAACTCAATTCCTTACATAGATGATATTATCTTAATCTATCAACCATTACGAAGATGAATGCCAACCTTCAAAGCATCCCCTCAAGGATAAGCTCTTATGATCCTCATATTTTCTATCCATGATCCATCTGAAAATCATAGAATCCACTTCAATTGAAACATATATCATTTACTCCCAAATCCCTTGAACCACCATAACCATTTCACCTAGCAAGGTCATCATCTTGAACTATGCACCTGAATCTTGAACCATCTATGTCTGATTTTTCCATCTCAAGGAATTAGCAACATTGTTTCCTTTCCCGATTGTATATTCCAATTCAAAATCGAAAGACTACATATACTGAACCCATATCAGCTTCCAAAGATTCAAATCACACTGTGAAAATATATAATTTAATCTCTTGTGATCTGCTAAGGCTTTAAAAGTTTCTCCCAAAAGATAGTGTTGCCAACCGTTAAGATCAAAACCCACTACTTCCTACTTGAGGTCATGCGTAGGAATGTTTTATTCAGGGGTCTTCATCTTCTAAGACCTATAAACCACAACTCAATCTCCATGCATTATTATAGATCCAAGTATTATCCCAGAAGCATCACAATAAATAGTATAGTCCTCACCTGACTCAGGTATGATCGAAATTGGTGCCAATGTTAAGCTCTTCTTCATCTCCTGAAAATATCTTCCCCAAAGATATAACCATTCAAACTTTACTGCCTTTTTGGTTAACACTGAAATTAGTGATACCAAATAGGAAAATCCTTGGATTAATATCCTATAATATCCAACAAATCATAGGAAACTTTGGATATCAAAAACATTATTGGGATGCTCCCCTGAAACTAGTACCTGATCATTCTCTTGATTCACTAACACACTTTACATTAAGATGATGTTCCCAAGAAGTGTACATAGTCAATCCAAAACTAAAACATAGAATGGAGTATAATAAATTCTCTATCAATGTTACCTGGATGATGTGAAGATGTTGGGAATGATCATTATGATCCTTGGAGTGCACTAAGATGTCGTCCACAAACACCAACACAAAATAATCCAAATATGGATGAAAGATCCTCTTCATAAAAACCATAAACACTTCTAGTTCATTTGATATCCCTGAAAACAATACAACTAATTCAAAAAGGCTATACCTACTTATGAAAGCAGTAATCAGAATATCATAAGTCCGTACTCTCAACTTATGATACCCAGATCTCAAATCGATTTTTAAAGACACAGAAGCTCCCTTAAATTGGTCAAATAGATCATAGATGCATGGAAATAATATTCCCCAATCTATAGTGAGAATTCCCCATATATCTCATGTGTTTTTCTTGACAAGTCTTCAAGAAAGACATCCTGAAATAGTTACAGTAATAGTGGAAGGTATCCTTTCTTAACTCCCACCTCATGCAGAAAAAGACTGGAAACTTGGGCTGTGATCTCTCCTAATTGTTGAGTAATTGGCCCTGATCAGCCTTCTTGAATCTCGCACTCTCCAGTATGAATATAATAGTCACCCTTAGGAGACACAAAGGTCACTATCCAATGGTAATAATCGATGTGGGCTTGGTATGCGACTAGCCAGTCCATACCCATAATTAGGACGAAGCCCATCATATTGAGAACATAGAGATCCCATAGGAAATAATATTCCCCAATCTATAGTGAAAATTCCTTGCATAGATAGATATATGTAGACCGTACTCCAAAAGGTGTATCTACAGTAATAACCCTACCCAAAAACTCAACTTTTAGGCTCAAAACATTATTAAGTTTTAATGATATAAAGGAATGAGAGTCACTAGAATCAAACCAGGCAGTAGCTAAAGTAGAATCTACGTGAATAGTATCTCTCATTGTCAATGGTCTAGCCTCTCTATCCACAAGTGCAGGCTTTACTACATGTAACTGTGCTACCCCTCTTACCTATGATGATATTGAACTCCCCTGAGTAGCACGACTCTGCAGATTGAAGAACTCCTGCGAAGTAGCACCACACCCCCTCGCTCTACCACCTTGGCCCGTAGAACTCCAACTGCCAACCTGATTTGGTATGTAAGATCATCTTCTGATACTCTCACTTTAACCATATTCTCTTTCAGCACCAGTCTGTCACAACGACTTGAATAATTTCTATGGATGTCCCATATTTAGGCAATATTGACACTATACTACTGGTCAGGAACATTCTGATGATTGTGTCCTAGCCTACCACACAAATGACTGATAACTCTAATAAGGTCCTATCCAACTGAAACTTCTGTATACATAATCTACTTCCCAGTGCCTTGGATAGGGGTGTCATAACATTAATTCCTGCTCTTGAAAGTTACTCCTCTTAATCGTTCAATGACAAATATCTATCCAGCACTAGAAGGCTCCCTGAGGTTCCCATAAACTACAAGACATCAATCCAAAACTTCGGTAAACTTATATAGCTTGATGATATTTACCTTGTACTTAATCTCACACTTAATTTCATCCTATAAATAGTTTTCATAGTTGCATCATCTTCTGATATTTTTGGAGAACAGCATTGAAGATCTATTTTGCATCCAACATAATCCAGCACTGACATGAACCCTTGATTTATATGCATGAACTCAATAGATTTCTCTTCTCTCAACATCTCTAGATAAAATTACACCAAGAACCTCTCCAACGAGTCCTTCCATAACATACCATAAGTCTGTACAGTTAATGACAGAATGCCCCACCAGCACTTCACTGATCCCCATAGCATATAAGTGGCCAACCTGACCCTCCTCTAAAAAGGAGTCTCCAAATGGTCATGTATAGTCTATATGGACTCACCCAAAAATTCATCTCTTTTAGGTTCACCCTCTCTATTAAAATCCTAAGGGTGATGAAATTAAAACTCTCTTGTCAACTAAGACATGTTTTCATAACCCACCATGGGTATCTTTCCATTAATTGAATGAAGCGGGCAAAGTTCTCTCAAAACTTATCCCCTTTATCTTCAAGTGGAATGATCGGTGCCTCAAGTTCCCTCACTAAAAAAATTCACATGCATGCCCCTCAGTAATCCTATCATCAAGGGTCATGGAGGATAACATCTACAAGGAAAAACACACATCTTAGATCTCATTAAACAACCTTATAACCTTTACGGAAGAGGAAATAATCACAACAATCCTTTTCCCCTACCTCTCCACATGGTCAATACCGAGGTACTATCACTACACTTAACCATCATACACATAAGTTTTGGTTAACATGGGTAAACACACTATCATACTCAATTTTCTCATTTAGATACCCAATTATTTTCTTTAGTATCATTTTTTTATAACCCCATTTTTTTAATTCATGCGAGGAACCATTTTTCATTTTAATATCACAAAAAATAAAATAGTTAAAGTACAACAACTTACCTGTAACCTGTTTTCCCAAGTGTTCCTAAAATGATTCATGTCACCACAACCATATGTGCCTTGAATAATGCATGGAGACTCACCTCTCATGCCATTTTGTGCCACGAATCAATTCATAAAAATTCTCAAAAACATTAATCACATCACACCAAAAGTGCATCACCCAAGGTGAACTAACATTTCATTGTAACAACAAATTGAAATAACAACAATCCCACACAAAGTACATGGGTTTTCCCTCATACATGGGTTAGTAACACCCATGCATGAGCTCATTTCCAATCCCCAAATCTTCTTAGTCTCCTATATACCATTCCAAAAATATTAAGACAAATGAAGAAGAATAAAAACTAGATCTCTCATACCACTTTGTAATGTCCTGACCCGAGTGCCAAACAACGGTTCCCCAAGTCATCTTTCCCCATCACATCAAGTGCACCTCCCCATATGCTAGAGGCTACTAACTAGTAGGTATGGTCTGGTATGTCATTAATAGGGATGTTAAACCTGTATTTATAATATTAAAATTCCAATAGAAATAAATAAATAGATGAAAAATCATATATAACCAGAAAAATAATCATGTCATATGATAACAAAATAATAAATACAATACTCAACAAGTAGTAAAAACATGACATGCCAATATGAGTGTCAATTGAAAAATATTAAAGTGAAAATAAAGACACTATGACTACCCAAGATAGTCCCAAATCATTTCTGGTTCCCTTGTTTAATCTTTATCCCCAATCAGCCACCTATCCCATTGGATTTTACCCTTTCCAGTCCCACAACAATATAATCTATTCGGGTACTGATTAGGCAGCCCAAATAGGGTTTTATTACAACCCAGTAGGCCACCAGAAACAATGTCTAAAATAATAACAATCAATAGATAGTTCATGATGTTCTATAATGAAACAAGTATAATGGAATAAAAAATAGTTTATCAGATTTTGATAATTCTTATCTACATACATTAACACCCGGGTTCCAAAGGATACCCGTACCTCAATATAAACATCAACTTGCACAAGAGCCCAAAGTGTTCCCCAAGTAATATTATATCTTAATACACTCTTCTTTCTGAATATATAAGTATTAAAATGTTCTATGATATAAATATACCTGATTCAACTGATTCTAGAGTTCGAATACTCTCATGTGGGGCCATAACATGAAGTGCCATTATTTCTATTATTTAACTTCACATTTAAAAGCCACATTTCAGAAATTAGATATATTATAATCACACTTGTGATATAACCATATATGTATGATTACCCCTTAATATAATGACAACATTCCCATTCTCTTTACTCCTAAGTATAATGACCTTGTTACCATGTATAATTTACATTTTAATGACAATGTTCCCATTCAATTACGCATAAGTATGATGACCATGTTACCATATGTACTTCTCAATTTTGAATGACAATTTTCCCCTTAATAAAAACTTATTTAATTCAAAAATAAATTATCCATATCAATTCACTTAATAATTAAACAATTAGATAAATATATCAAATCCTTTAGTTAACAAAACTATTAACTAAATGCCTCAATTATATTAATTAATTAATTAACTATTTAACAAAAATCACAACTCATATACCTTAATTAATTTCCCAGAATTAATTATCTCATTATAAATCTAAACTCTTCATTTTTAATCTGACGCTTAATTATCTAGATCATAATCTCAAAGCACATAATTAATTCACAATTAATTATATTAACTTACCCAATTTGATATATTATAATTAATTTCCCAATTAATTATATATATTACAACCCATATCTCTTATAACCAATTTACCAAAATTAATGATCTAGTAGAACACCCCCTTAGACTCATAATTAATTCCCTAATTAATCACATATTTTAACAAATCTTCGACAAATGAACTAGTCAATATAGTTAACCCAAATAAAGAAAATAAATTTCTAAAGGCTGTTAGAAATTCATAAATTTTTCATATACATATCAAATCCATGAATATGGAAAATATATTTAAACAACCTATCTCGATTCATTGATAGATGTTTTCCCAATGGAAAACTATAAAATCCAAGGAGAAATACGACAGAGATCTAAGATTCCAAAGCTAAATCCCTAAATCAAGATATAAAAAATATCAATATCATATCAATCAAGATCTAGATATAAGATACTAGATCTTGAACTTACCACATTTATTTAGATATAATGAAAGAGAGGATAAAATCCACAAAAAATATCAAGAGAAGAAGAAGGAATGATCAGGACTGGCATCGACATGAAATCCACTCACTGGGAGAATAGAGGATCATCGATTTGGGACTTGAATCTTGAATAACAGAGGTCAAATGTTATTGTAACACCTCCAGAATGATCTAGTATCATCCAAAATATGTCAATCCTGAGCGTAGGTCAAAATGGGGGTGTTTTGGGGGTTCGTGGAATTTTATAAATTGTTTTTTTAGAAATAAAACTGCATGAAGGTTTTTCCTTGGCAGGGGCACATGGTTAGGGAAACCGCGTGCTAACCATTAGAATCTCATGATACAGGTTTTCATAGTAACAGTGTTTTAGGTGCACAGGTTTTCAAACCGTTCACAACCCCCCTTTCATTAAACATTATTAAAACCCCACCAAAATGAATTAAAAAATATAACTCCAACCAAGGTACTTATAAATAACAAAAAGTACCTGAAAACATGCTCATGATGACTCCCTAAAAGTTTGGTATCTTACAATTTGTAATCCCTTATACAAAATAAATATTATTTTTATTTTTTTTAGAAATAATTTATGTAATTTTTATTAACATATTATTAAATTTAAATTAATTTTTTGGAGTGGTTAGTGCTTAGATAATTAACAATAATGGGTGTGATTATTATAAAGATAAGTGATCTCTTGGGAATTTGATGTGTAATGTAAAACTTATTGTGAAAATTAGGCTATATAAAATTTATTTACATATTAGTACTTGTATGTTCATTTTGTATAGTGGTTTGAGTTAAGAGAGTTAAGCAAGAATGAGTGAGAGTAGTGTAAAGACGAGTTACATTATGGGAAATAATTTGGCTATATCAAAAAAATATGTAAACAATTATAAAATAAATAATAAATTGAAAATGTTTACATATTTTTCAAATATTGAAAATTCATAAAAATAATTTTTTAAGAAAAGATATTATTTTTTATTTTGTTTTGAAATAAATATTTAAATAGAAAATAGTACTAATCATTTATGAATGTTTTTAACATTTGCAAAAAACCACTAGAAATGACTCCCATCATAGAAATTAATGGTGGTTTTAGAAACCATCAATAACTAATAAAAAAACCCACTAAATACCATTTCTCTTGTAGAGAAACCTACCAGTCATTGATGTTTCACTTTTAGTTACTAACAAACAATACACTAAAAAACATATCCAGCTTTATAATTCCTTATATGTTGTGTAACTACCTGTGTTATTATGGTTTAATGAAATTTTACTACAATATGAACTCTAAGGAAATAAGTGTTAGTAAAATTTTAAATTGGGGTAGTTGAAGAAAAATTAGGTATGTTAATATATTTTTTAAATTGGTAATAAAGATATTTTAGATGGGGGATAGCAAGAAAAAAGGCCCAGATTGAGTATTAATGGAGTATATAAATGCAGTTCCCTTTATTGGGTTTAAATTGGTCCTACCATAATCCTTGTGGGATCCCACAAGGAATATCATGGGAATAGGAGTGGTATTATTATACTATCCAATCCACTGAGAGTCGAGTTTCATTTTTATATGTATTTTTAATTAAAAACACAATCAATGCCCTTTTTATTTAGATCCACATGACCTATGAAGTTACCTATATCATTTCTTCTTCCCCTCTTCCCTTTTTATGACTTCTATATCCTCGTATCATGCATAATAATTGAGACATATTTGATAGAAATGTCCTATAGGCAAAGAAAAATGTAGCATCTAAACATTATCTCATCGTATCTTACACCTTATGGATGTTCAAGCAGAAATATATAAATTATTATTTTTTATACAATAATCTAATTTAAAAAAAATGGAATTAAATTAGTTTATGATGTTGAATGGGGTAACTCAAATAAGAATTATTTTGGTGATCCCATATATATTATACCATATGAAAAATGGGTAAGTGCGATGGAATGATATTTCATGGTGGTTATAGAAAACCAACCTAGGATTACATGAACTTGACAAATGAGTTGACTCATCACAAGACCTGATGGGCATCCCCGATCCCCATGGGCTAATAACTAGTTCCTAGGACTAACATGAATATTTTTTAAGATTATTTTTCATAAATGAAGATAAGAGATAGTGAACTTTCTACTAAGAATTCAAAATGTACCATGCATATATTGGTCATCTATGAAGCATTAATATATAATAATACAATGTAAAAAAATCAGGACAAAATGATCATAAAAAACAACTCTAATCCAAACCATCTGTATAAATACTAAACACCGTTAATAAAAAAAGCATAAAACATGTCATATATAGACACAAAAAATAGTAAGTAGCTATAGGGATGGATTTCTTGGTTGATACAACACTAACCAAAAACAGAACAACCACAATAAAATCAATACAATCCCAAAACCATCTCCATGAAACCTTCAGTTGCACACTATCACCCAAATGAACAGACATCATCCTCATGAAAAAAAACCCAAATCCAGCTAAAAACATAGATCACGATATATATAAAATTTAGATATACATCATTGAAGGCCTCCACCCTCTAATACTATGCAATTCATTTAATAGGGAAATTCATAAATTTAGGTTTGAAAATAAAACTATCATACAATTTTTCAACATAATCACGTGAAAAGAAATTACAAGTTCATATTCATCATTCGAAATATTTCATTTTTATTTTCTAAATGAAAATAATTTCTTTAAAAGAATTCCATCTTCTGAAACATTCTTGAAATGAAAACCCACTTTTTAAACCAACTTTAGAAACCCACATAGGGGACTGTAACGCCCCGACCCTAGTTACCTAGAGTCGGTGCATTATTACATAACATTAGCATGATCACGAGAAAGATCAAGTCTCAAAAGACCGATTAGTTTAGTAGCCTTGGAATAACTAGATACATCCATAAATTTTTGCATTACATCATAAAAAAAACATCTTGTCTTCATATCCCCTCATACTATCCCTGCAGGTCATTCATAAATTACTTCTTCATAATCCTGGAAAAAAATAAAACATTGAAAGGGGTGAGCTCAGATGCTCAGTAAGGTTAACATTATAGCAGAAGCTTCCATAAATAAGCATAAACACTTAAGGCAATTTATAACTAAAACAAAAGCCTTTTAAACTTGAACTTCAACATAAAATGGCAAAGGTAAAATGAAATAATTACATTTAATTACTCACATGGATATTCTACTAGTCGAATGATCACATGCAATATCAATAACCACTTTCATAATGATGGAATGCATAATGCCAGACTATCATAACCACATAGCCAAGGCCTCGTGCCAAGACTACAAATAAGATTTTGCCAAGGCCTTGTGCCAAGACACTAGTTTGTCTCATGAGACCTACCGATGCATCGAGGAGCTATAGCGGGCTCCACCCGTCACTTATTAAGTCCAATGCATTCCTCATATTAATAGGTTTAAGCATAAAATAAACATTCGTATTAAAACTAGCATACGAAATGTCAATACTTTAACCACAAACCATGAATGGTATAAAAATAGAACATCCACAGTCAAATATAACTCATTTGATACAATATGGAAGATTTTATTGTATCACATTAACCTCAATCATGAATAATGAAGGATGTTGACATAGATGAAAAAAATCATCAAAACTATTTGAGAGAAATATCCCCCTTTTCTTGAAAACATTTAAAAGTCACACTATTTGTCAAGAAGCCAGTTAAAAATAGATTTTTGAATCAAAGTGTCCCATACCACTTTGAAACCTTTTAAAAGGATTTTTAATTTCTAAACTTTAATGTCCATATAAATAAATCCTTAAAACCATTTTTAAAACATGGACATTAATGAGAAAGATTTAGATGAATAAGTCTTTAAAACATTTAAAAATGGTATTTTAGTTAGAGATTCTAACCAAAAGAGAGACACTTGAATGAAAATAATTGAGGTAATCAAAACTTTGTAATATCATGAGAATAAAGGGAATTCATGATATACTATGTCAAAGTACATTATATACACCACATAAAAGTGATTTGGTGTATATCAACAAAGAAGTCTCAATGGAATGTAAGTTGAGATGAAATCTCTCATAAAGGCCATATCCTTAGGTTAAAGATAAATCAACAACATAATTATGTGTGAAAAATATAAATACACTAAATATGATTGGATATTTAGTGTAAAACAATCAAAGTATATTCACACATATTCCTGTAAAAACAACACCAACGAATTGGATGTTTAACTCAACAAATGGTGAAAGAGTTAAAATTACTCTTATCAAATTCATATCAATGACTTGAGAATTTTTAATGGAGTGATTATGTGTATCAAAAGTATATCCACAGGAAGGGGAGTGGAAATTATGACATAATCAAATGAATAGTGATTCCACACATAATCTTGGGGTAATATAATCAATGAAATATGCGTAAAGCCAAATGAGTGGAAATTGAAATCTCAAATTCCCTTATTGATTAGGTAACTTAAGAAACAAACACCCATGAAAGAAAGATCATACCATGATGATGTAAATACCCATAAAATAAATTATATTACACAATGAATACAATCATGGGTAGTACACATACACCACATGCAATAATTAAGTGGTGATCAATGGAATTCTCACGGAATTAAAAGTGAGACAAGAAACCCCTTACCACGTTAATCAACTGAGTCGCATGGCCAAAAGTTAATAACCACCAAATTATTTACAGAATAACATGAATATAAAGTGAATCATGATAATATATATCAAATGTAAGTACACAATACACCACTTTCAATAATTTAGTAGCGAACAATGGAAATCTCACGGAATTGAAAGTGAGATAAGAGAATCCCTTACCATGTTAATCAACTGAGTCGCATGGCCAAAAGTTAATAACCACCAAATGATTTACAGAATAACATGAATATAAAGTGAATCATGATAATATATATCAAATGGAAGTACACAATACACCACTTTCAATAATTTAGTAGCGAACAATGGAAATCTCACGGAATTGAAAGTGAGATAAGAGAATCCCTTACTTTGTACTTTTTCCTTGGTCGATGGTAGTTTTACCTCCTGTATAATGGTGAAATAATTGTTATTGAATAATACAAGAATCATTTACTTTAATATGATATCATATATGATCTTTTAACATTGATTTGTTAATAATATCTTAGAATTATCGTCATTTCGGGTGTTAACGGGTTCATTTTACTTTATATTCTTTGTTATGTGAGCCATATTCGTTATTAATGGGATGTATATTATTCATATCCAGAATGATATCAAGTCCTTAAACATCATTTTTAAATCATTAAATGATAATTATACTTGAATGGATACGATGGAGAATGAATCTCATCGCATTCGTGGAGACGGTAGTCCGTACGTACGCACGAACGCTACTTCCATTTAATTTTTATTTTAAAAGAATAGAATCCAAATAATACATAGGTATATTACTATTCCAGTATAATATAATATTTTATATATGTTACTTATGTTCATTAACACCATCCTTTATACGTTCCATGTGTGGTATAAACGAGTCATATCATTTTAAGGGGGCGGTAGTCCGCACTTCCTCAAATGAAATTGTCGTATGTATATACAACATGAAACGAATAATGGTATGAAATAAAATGGAATTACAGAAGCTTATATATAAAAAATATATCATTAATATCATATTTAATTACAGTGCCATCATAATGGCCACCATGAGAGGCGGTAAGATGTTTTTGAACAATCATCGTTTCGTGAGGCGTTAGTTTGCCATCCACAGAAACATTATGTTCATCATCCATTAGATGGAGTTGTGTGTATGTGTAGTTTGAATACTTATTATAACAAAATCCTATTATATTGAGGATACTGGTGTTGTTACAAAAGAAGGGAAATAAAAAGAGTTTGGGGGGGTTGAAGAAGCAAAATAAATGAAAATAATTTAAGAGAAATCGTTACCTTTAATTTAGGTAACTCACTTTGGGTGGAACCAAAGGACTTGTTGAAATGCTTTCTGCCTAAGGGGAAGCTTCAAGGAGGAGGAGAGGGATGTGGAGAGCTTAGTTGGGCAGAGTTTGGACGAGCCAAGTGGCTTTAGAGGTGTGAGGAATGAGTAGAAGTGGTCTCCTTTTATAAGGGAGAGGAGGGGCTCTTTAGGAAAGAGTGAAAGTTTTACTTTATAATATATTTGTATTCGGTTTATAATGGTCCAAAAATCATTGAGGTCGAAGATAAGATGACTCATATTCTAAATAACATCAACCACTAAGAATTGGACAGGTTTTAGATAATATTTTAATCATTATAATCTTATTTATTTAAATGATTTATTAATGAGGTAAACATTGCATCATTATTGTGTCATTAATAATTTAAATTATTTTATGTCTAAAAATTATAAATAAAATATCATTATGTAGGAAATCTTTTTAGCTTTCTAATGAATATTTATAATCGAAAATCCAACATGTATAACACTATGTAAAAATTGTTCTTCTAAAAGATATAAGCTTATGCCATTTTTATTTTTATTTTAACTTTATTAATATAATGTGTCCCTACCACATACAAGTGGCTACAAGGTGTCCCCAAATTGACCCAAGGATGACCATGGTCGGGTATGTGTCCACCAATAAGGTTAGGACACGTTTTAGGGTAATTTTGTATTATTATAATATTATTTTTTAACCCTTATTTACTGGATTTACCTTTTAACCATGGTAAATAAAATATTTACCACAGTAACTATTCAAAATGTCTAAAAATAAAAGTTACCTATTTACATAATTTGGACATCCTGATTCCAAATATGGAATCCATTTTCCTAAATTCAAAACACAGAAGTTTCAGAAATTAATTTAAAATTAATTACCGCTGTCAAAACAAAAAGCGTGTTTTTAAGAGATAATAACTATCAAAAGATTGACACTTGTTTATGTTCGGTTTAATTGTAAAATTATGTCCAATGATAAACATTAAATTTAATGGTAAAAATATATTCTAAATATACTTTAAAACCACTCAAATTCATAATTTATCACTATTAATTATTTTGATTAAAAAAGTTGTTTTTAATTAAAATTTAGAAATTTTCACTATTCATCAAAATATGAAAGTTATCCGAAATGTACCAAAATTTCACCCTAGGCTAATTTCGATATTCCGAATCCAAAAATGAAGTCCATTTTGAGAGATAGAATTTATAAAATTTCAAAAAGTAGGTATTACTATTCATAACGGCTAGTTTGATTGGTTATGGTGTGTTAAAATCTCGAAGTTGTGTACAATGCACGCCATTGCATTATTCGAAAGGAAACATACCGAGGAAACATGGGGTGTTACATTCTCCCCTCCTTCAATAAATTGCGTCCTCGCAATTTTTAAAATTTTGCTTGGGAATATAATGGAAAGTCCCACATCGGAAAAACAGCCAATAAAACTATCACTTTAAAAGAAAGAAAGAGAGGTATAAGGGTCATCCAAGATAACCCATACTAGGATTCCATGTAAGAAAACATGGATATGGATGATAAACTCAGTGTCAAGTTCTGATGGAGAGGGATAGAAATCATGATCAGGAGAAAGTTAACAATGAGAAAACCACAAACTTGTGTTGGGACAAACGACCATTAGTCTCCTAGTAGGAAAGTAAACGGACAACATTTTTTTTTAAAGTTACATTACATAAGGAAGAGGAATTAATTTATGATATTGACTAAGAACATTATGAGATATACTTACATTTTAAGTAAATTTTCATTCTTTAATAAATTTCCACCACTAACTCAATTTTTTTTAAACGATGAGTATTCATGAAGACTTGGTCACACTGGAAGAGCTAGAATAAACTTCTATAGAATCACATGATCCATGCAGGATAAACCGTATATTTACATTGTCTTTGAAGATTAATCAAAAACAAAATGGTTAGTGAATGATCTAATGATTCCCCCAAAAGAATATTCATTGAGATAAATATGCACTAATCTTAATTTCTAAAATTAAACCAACAATACCCCAAAGTTAAATAAATAACATTCAATAATCAATTGTCCTTAAAATCCTTCCATATAATCCAAAGTAATATTTAAACCCAAAGCATTAAAGAATTTGATTATGTAGTCTCCCATGTTAAATTGTATCTCCAAATGACATCAAATACTCTTAAAGTCACATACTTAAAAGTAATTAACATCATCACATATTCTCTGTTATAGGTTAATCATTTCCATAAATAACCCAAATAACTATAAATCAATAATAAAAATGTAGATAAAAATCCACCATTACTCTACAAATGAAACCTCATGGTATTCTATTTTCCTTGGGCATATAGTGTTCCTATCAAAGTGAAAATCTTCCAAAATAACATTTATCACTAAATCACCAAATCATTTTCCTATACCAAGGGTATTCATTTGATAAGACAAAAGAACCCAAATCATCTTATTATTGATCAATAAAATCATCTAAAAAAAATAGTCACACTAACCAGGGACTTCACGTAGTCCAGTGGTAGGCGATAAATCCCAATCGCACTTTGGTTGTGGGTTCGATTCCCACAGCTTTGTCCGACGCGATGGGTTGTCACACGGTCTACGTGTTTTCCTTTTTCAAAAACTATATTTTATAATATTACCAAAATGAGATAAATTCCTCAAAATAACATAATTTAACCACAAATGTTATATCATACTTTGCATTTTCATCCCAAATTATAATAACTTTTCATTTTCTCAAACCCCAATGATCATATAAAACCAAATGGTTATTTATACCTATATCCACAAGAGAAGAGACAATTCTTCCTCAAATATCATTCTCACATGGCAAACTGCGGGGTTACAAATACAAGAGAAAATTATTCCAAAGTAAACCCATCAACAAGGAGTGCTAATACTTTTTAAATTTTTCTCCAACCATTTATTTCCACATAGCTTCTTATTTGACCAAGAAAATATCCTATAGAATAGGACATTCACTCGGGTAATGGCCAGGTCCCCTACATTTACGGCAAATGACTGTAAATGGACTCTTGGGACCATTTTTATCTTCTTCCATAGTACTCTTCATTTTTCTTCGGCAATTCTTCACTTTATGTCCTTCCTTCCCGCACGTAAAACATTTCGTTGTACCATTGAGACACTTTCCTGGGTGTCTCTTTCCACATTTCCCGCATGCTGAAAATTGAGGTTTCTTTTCTCCATGGTCTCCATTGCTCGAGATCTTATCATTTATCACCTTTCTCTTCCTTGTTGAGTCTGGGAGTTGGTTAATATATATGTTGTTGATCATATTTTTGGAAAACTGATTTGGCATAAAGACGATATCTTTTACGCCTATCAACATTCCATTTTGTTGCTCATCGCCACCATCGTTCCCACCTTGTACATCATTCTCAAAGTCACTATGACTTCCTTGGAATCCAGCCATTGACTAAAACCAGAAATCATTGTGTGAGTAATAGTAGTCGTAAAATCATTTAGAGATTAAAATGTCACCATATTCTCAATTTGAAACATATTAGGATTAACCAAGGTCATTTACTCTCATCTTATGTATATATTACTTAAATCGGTTTGTAAAGAAAATGTAAATTATCCTAAGCATATCCCCCGGGAGTGTCGTAACCAAGAGTGCAGCAAGGCCCGTTGTCGTGCACCAGTTCCCGTTCGAGTCTAGCTCAAAGCGGTGTTTTCGGGTTTTACCCCTAGGTACATCTGTGCCAGAGCCGCCTCTACCTGCTCGTATCCAGACAGGGATGTATTGCTCGGAAAACTCACAAAATCTCTACAATACCAAGATTCTAGGATGTTCTTTTATACTAATCCTCAAAGTTCATCTTAGGTCTACCTGCTCTAATCAGAGTTTATCTAAATCTAGCTACCAAGGTTTGTACTAATCTTCCTCTGATACCAACTGTAACGCCCCGACCCTAGTTACCTAGAGTCGGTGCATTATTACATAACATTGGCATGATCACGAGAAAGATCAAGTCTCGAAAGACCTATTAGTTTAGTAGCCTTGGAATAACTAGATACATCCATAAATTTTTGCATTACATCATAAAAAAACATCTTGTCTTCATATCCCCTCATACTATCCCTGCAGGTCATTCATAAATTACTTCTTCATAATCCTGGAAAAAAATAAAACATTGAAAGGGGTGAGCTCAGATGCTCAGTAAGGTTAACATTATAGCAGAAGCTTCCATAAATAAGCATAAACACTTAAGGCAATTTATAACTAAAACAAAAGCCTTTTAAACTTGAACTTCAACATAAAATGGCAAAGGTAAAATGAAATAATTCCATTTACTTACTCACATGGATATTCTACTAGTCGAATGATCACATGCAATATCAATAACCATTTTCATAATGATGGAATGCATAATGCCAGACTATCATAACCACATAGCCAAGGCCTCGTGCCAAGACTACAAATAAGATTTTTCCAAGGCCTTGTGCCAAGACACTAGTTTGTCTCATGAGACCTACCGATGCATCGAGGAGATATAGCGGGCTCCACCCGTCACTTATTAAGTCCAATGCATTCCTTATATGAATAGGTTTAAGCATAAAATAAACATTCGTATTAAAACTAGCATACGAAATGTCAATACTTTAACCACAAACCATGAATGGTATAAAAATAGAACATCCACAGTCAAATATAACTCATTTGATACAATATGGAAGATTGTATTGTATCACATTAACCTCAATCATGAATAATGAAGGATGTTGACATAGATGAAAATAATCATCAAAACTATTTGAGAGAAATATCCCCCTTTTCTTGAAAACATTTAAAAGTCACACTATTTGTCAAGAAGCCATTTAAAAATAGATTTTTGAATCAAAGTGTCCCATACCACTTTGAAACCTTTTAAAAGGATTTTTAATTTCTAAACTTTAATGTCCATATAAATAAATCCTTAAAACCATTTTTAAAACATGGACATTAATGAGAAAGATTTAGATGAATAAGTCTTTAAAACATTTAAAAATGGTATTTTAGTTAGAGATTCTAACCAAAAGAGAGACACTTGAATGAAAATAATTGAGGTAATCAAAACTTTGTAATATCATGAGAATAAAGGGAATTCATGATATACTATGTCAAAGTACATTATATACACCACATAAAAGTGATTTGGTGTATATCAACAAAGAAGTCTCAATGGAATGTAAGTTGAGATGAAATCTCTCATAAAGGCCATATCCTTAGGTTAAGGATAAATCAACAACATAATTATGTGTGAAAAATATAAATACACTAAATATGATTGGATATTTAGTGTAAAACAATCAAAGTATATTCACACATATTCCTGTAAAAACAACACCAACGAATTGGATGTTTAACTCAACAAATGGTGAAAGAGTTAAAATTACTCTTATCAAATTCATATCAATGACTTGAGAATTTTCAATGGAGTGATTATGTGTATAAAAAGTATATCCACAGGAAGGGGAGTGGAAATTATGACATAATCAAATGAATAGTGATTCCACACATAATCTTGGGGTAATATAATCAATGAAATATGCGTAAAGCCAAATGAGTGGAAATTGAAATCTCAAATTCCCTTATTGATTAGGTAACTTAAGAAACAAACACCCATGAAATAAAGATCATACCATGATGATGTAAATACCCATAAAATAAATTATATTACACAATGAATACAATCATGGGTAGTACACATACACCACATGCAATAATTAAGTGGTGATCAATGGAATTCTCACGGAATTAAAAGTGAGACAAGAAACCCCTTACCACGTTAATCAACTGAGTCGCATGGCCAAAAGTTAATAACCACCAAATGATTTACAGAATAACATGAATATAAAGTGAATCATGATAATATATATCAAATGGAAGTACACAATACACCACTTTCAATAATTTAGTAGCGAACAATGGAAATCTCACGGAATTGAAAGTGAGATAAGAGAATCCCTTACCACGTTAATCAACTGAGTCGCATGGCCAAAAGTTAATAACCACCAAATGATTTACAGAATAACATGAATATAAAGTGAATCATGATAATATATATCAAATGGAAGTACACAATACACCACTTTCAATAATTTAGTAGCGAACAATGGAAATCTCACGGAATTGAAAGTGAGATAAGAGAATCCCTTACTTTGTACTTTTTCCTTGGTCGATGGTAGGTTTATCTCCTGTATAATGGTGAAATAATTGTTATTGAATAATAAAAGAATCATTTACTTTAATATGATATCATATATGATCTTTTAACATTGATTTGTTAATAATATCTTAGAATTATCGTCATTTCGGGTGTTAACGGGTTCATTTTACTTTATATTCTTTGTTATGTGAGCCATATTCGTTATTAATGGGATGTATATTATTCATATCCAGAATGATATCAAGTCCTTAAACATCATTTTTAAATCATTAAATGATAATTATACTTGAATGGATACGATGGAGAATGAATCTCATCGCGTTCGTGGAGACGGTAGTCCGTACGTACGCACGAACGCTACTTCCATTTAATTTTTATTTTAAAAGAATCGAATCTAAATGATACATAGGTATATTACTATTCCAGTATAATATAATATTTTATATATGTTACTTAAGTCCATTAACACCATCCTTTATACGTTCCATGTGTGGTATAAACGAGTCATATCATTTTAAGGGGGCGGTAGTCCGCACTTCCTCAAATGAAACTATCGTATGTATATACAACATGAAACGAATAATGGTATGAAATAAAATGGAATTACAGAAGCTTATATATAAAATATATATCATTAATATCATATTTAATTACAGTGCCATCATAATGGCCACCATGAGAGGCGGTAAGATGTTTTTGAACAATCATCGTTTCGTGAGGCGTTAGTTTGCCATCCACAGAAACATTATGTTCATCATCCATTAGATTGAGTTGTGTGTATGTGTAGTTTGAATACTTATTATAACAACATCCTATTATATTGAGGATACTGGTGTTGTTACAAAAGAAGGGAAATAAAAAGAGTTTGGGGGGGTTGAAGAAGCAAAATAAATGAAAATAATTTAAGAGAAATCGTTACCTTTAATTTAGGTAACTCACTTTGGGTGGAACCAAAGGACTTGTTGAAATGATTTCTTCCTAAGGGGAAGCTTCAAGGAGGAGGAGAGGGATGTGGGGAGCTTAGTTGGGCAGAGTTTGGACGAGCCAAGTGGCTTGAGAGGTGTGAGGAATGAGTAGAAGTGGTCTCCTTTTATAAGGGAGAGGAGGGGCTCTTTAGGAAAGAGTGAAAGTATTACTTTATAATATATTTGTATTCGGTTTATAATGGTCCAAAAATCATTGAGGTCGAAGATAAGATGACTCATATTCTAAATAACATCAACCACTAAGAATTGGACAGGTTTTAGATAATATTTTAATTATTATAATCTTATTTATTTAAATGATTTATTAATGAGGTAAACATTGCATCATTATTGTGTCATTAATAATTTAAATTATTTGATGTCTAAAAATTATAAATAAAATATCATTATGTAGGAAATATTTTTAGCTTTCTAATGAATATTTATAATCGAAAATCCAACATGTATAACTCTATGTAAAAATTGTTCTTCTAAAAGATGTAAGCTTATGCCATTTTTATTTTTATTTTAACTTTATTAATATAATGTGTCCCTACCACATACAAGTGGCTCCAAGGGGTCCCCAAATTGACCCAAGGATGCCCATGGTCGGGTATGTGTCCACCAATAAGGTTAGGACACGTTTTAGGGTAATTTTGTATTATTATAATATTATTTTTTAACCCTTATTTACTGGATTTACCCTTTAACCATGGTAAATAAAATATTTACCACAGTAACTATTCAAAATGTCTAAAAATAAAAGATACCTATTTACATAATTTGGACATCCTGATTCCAAATATGGAATCCATTTTCCTAAATTCAAAACACAGAAGTTGCAGAAATTAATTTAAAATTAATTCCCGCTGTCAAAACAAAAAGCGTGTTTTTAAGAGATAATAACTATCAAAAGATTGACACTTGTTTATGTTCGGTTTAATTGTAAAATTATGTCCAATGATAAACATTAAATTTAATGGTAAAAATATATTCTAAATATACTTTAAAACCACTCAAATTCATAATTTATCACTATTAATTATTTTGATTAAAAAAGTTGTTTTTAATTAAAATTTAGAAATTTTCACTATTCATCAAAATATGAAAGTTATCCGAAATGTACCAAAATTTCACCCTAGGCTAATTTCGATATTACGAATCAAAAAATGAAGACCATTTTGAGAGATAGAATTTATAAAATTTCAAAAAGTAGGTGTTACTATTCATAACGGCTAGTTTGATTGGTTATGGTGTGTTAAAATCTCGAAGTTGTGTACAATGCACGCCATTGCATTATTCGAAAGGAAACATACCGAGGAAACTTGGGGTGTTACAGGGACATTATTTTATAATGTGTTTTACAAAAATCATTGAAAAATATTTTTAAATGGAAATGATCCAACACACATTGGTCAATCATAACAAAGAGGGAACCAAAATTGAAAAGGAATATAATATATAATTTAAATACATGGATGTCACAATAATATAAGTAGGGGAATGATATAATCCAGCACTAGATCAAAAACCCTCTAATTTCAAATCAAAATCATGAAAATGATTGTTTCATGTGATATACCTTATGTCACTTTGATGATATGAATCTATGTTTGTTAATTTTCATTCATGGACTAACTATTGACATACATTGAGTCCAAACTAAAATCCATCAAACTGTCCCACTAAATCTTCAATGCAGATGGAATAATTCTACTTACTCAGACACTTATCATGACTGGAGTCTACTTGGTGTGTGTGTCCCAATTAGGTTACCTCTAAATTATCACCTAGTATACCATAAACAATATAAAAGTTAGATGAGTAAAATCTCAATCCAATATTAATATATAACTCATAATCAATACCTCTACCTCACACATGACACCATCAAAATGAATAGTCTTATACATTTGTACATCATATTTCAATGGAATACAAAAAAATTCCCACAAAAGGGGATAAATTAATGTCGCATATTGATAAAACCCCCCAAAAGGGGTAAAATAATTTAGGGTTAATAAAGAGGGTCAATCACCGAAAACTATCTTAAAAAAGTTCCTTATGGTCGTTTAACATGAAAACATGGTTCTGCATTATTTTTCATTCATGTTTAACAAAATAACACTTCAAACAGCCATTATAAATTCTTTAAAATCATATACACAGTTTTATATTTTGAATCTACTATTTTAAAGACAATGTTTTTCTTATTTGAAATAAAAATAAATACCAACATCCAACAATTTCCAACAAAATTTTTTAAGAAACCATTAAAACATTTTAAATGGGAAAACAAAAAAAACATTTAAACCAATATTTTAAATTCATAAATAACTCATTTAATTTTATAGGCCAACACATCCTTTTTAAAAAACTATCCCCATTAAATCATATTTTTCACTCTTTAAAGATAAAAACTCTATCAAAATCATACACTTTTCATTTAAAATGTTTTAAAAGTATTATTGTAAGAACCCTGTTTTTATGTGAAAGACTTTGGTATAATCTTGATAATATTTCAGAACCGTGCCCTCAGACGGTGTGAGATTCTGAGCCCTAGAGTGGCTGGAATTAAATTTTCAATGCGTTCACACTGGAAACGCAAAATAAATGAGATAACTCCTAAACAGTGATCCGAATCAGTGTTCCGAGTGTACAGATGGGTCCGGAATGAGGTGTTTACCCTAGGAAGCACATAAAACATGTTGGCACGGGATGTTTGGACCCCTCGCTTGCTTTCAGAAGGTTAAACGGATAAATAAATAAATTAATTTATTATTTTAATCGTGAAACTATAGTATCTCTTAAACGGTGGCTCGTATTGGAAAACTGAAGGCACTGTTGAGTTCGGAGCGTGCCGTTTACCCTAGGAGGGGTATAAGTCTCACGGGCGCGGGCCGTTTGTGAAAAATGGCTCCAGGGGCGTTTTCGTAGTTTGCCGGCTTCGAGCGCTAGTTTTAATAACTCTTGAACGGGATCCCATATTAAAATTCAGAGACCACCATTGTGCTCAGGAGGTGGTGTTTACCCTAAGGGATGTTTAATTTTGACCTCGCCAAAGGTTTCAGATGAGGGGAAAATTATGGGTTTAATTAATTAAAATTCTTTTTAATTTATTTAAACCCTCATCCCCTACCCCTCTCCCTTGTCCACTCCCTAGTGTAGGCATCCCCTCCTCTCCCTCTCCTCCTCCTCCTCCGGCGAGGCAACTCCGGCAAGGCGATGACGCCGTTGCGGATCAGCGTAAAGCTTCGGGCAACGCCCCTGCAGGTAGGAGGTTTTCTTTTGTTGCGTTTTTACTCCCGAACATCATTTGCATCCAAATTTTACTATGTAATTGCTATTGGATTTTCGAACTAACCCCATGATGGTGTAGTAGAGTTTTTCCTCTTTCCATCGCTTGTTTCGGTTCATAAAACCGAGTTCCGAGGACCCCGCAAACATCCGCCGAATTTTGCGGGTTTGGAGGTGTTTCCGGCGGTGGCAGGGGCTTCAGCAGGCGGCGGCGACTTCCTCAGGCGGGTGGCGTGACTCGGGCTCGTCGGCCTCAGGCGGTGGCTCCGGCAGCACGGGTGAATTCAGGCGGGTGACGCGACGGTAGGCTGGGGTGCCGTGGCGGTGGGCTTCGGTCGGGCGGCGCCAGTGTAGCGCGAAGAGGGACGGGGGCCGCGGGGTGCGCGACCCCGCGTGCGGCCACCATGACCCGCACGACGGGGGTCGCTGCAGAAAAAGGGCAGACCGGCCATCAAGGCCGGTCGGTGGCAGTGGGTCGTGGCCACCTGGCCGCGGCGGATTGAACCGGACCCTCGGCCGGGCTGGTCCGGCCCAAGGGAGTGCCCCTTTGAATTTCCGACGCCCGTAGCATTCGCTACGGGCGTCTGTTTTGCGCGCCGTCAGCGGCAGCGTGGACCTCGCGTCGAGGAGAATGTTTTGAGATGGTTTTGAAAATTTTTAATTCCCAAAACGATGGGCCTCGGAGGAGCGACACGTCTTAAAGTGGAATTTCGTTTTTTAGGAATCTTGTTTTGAGCAGCGTGGACGCATCCGACGTCCGTTTTGAGCTCCGTCAGCGGCGTTGTGACCCTGGAACTGAGGCGGAGGTTTCCAGGGCGGTTCCGGGCATAGAGGCCGATGTTGAGGTGCGGGCCCCACGACCCGTCTTTTGAGCTGCGTGCAGCATTTCATGACTTTTTCACCGGACATCCGTTCGGGGCGTGCGAGCAGTCGATGTTGGGTGTTTTTCCGAGGGCATCGCGTTGGCGCAGTCTTCCCGCTGTAATTTCGCACGATGGTGCGGGCCTCGCGAGGGCCATTCCGAAAGTTGATGGTGATTTCCAGCTTTATCACTGGGCGACCATTTTGGACAAGTGAATAGTCCATCTTGTGTGCTTTTTCGAGAGGATCGCAGCGGTGCGATCCGTTCGTTGAGTTTTGGGACCGAGATGCGGGTCCCTCTTGGTACCGCTAGTGCGCGAGGTGCCAGAAAATATATTTTTCTCCGGATATCCATTGCACTCAACTGAGTAGTGCTTTTGACGTGTTTTCCTGAGGTGATCGCAATGGTGCGATGTGCCCGACTGTTTTCGGGGCGGAGGATCGGGATCACGGGACGTCGTTCGGGCATGAGGCGGTGTTGGCGACTTTTCCGTCGGATATTCGTAGGAGGCGAGTAAGTAGTCGATCTCATGTGTTTCTCCGTGAGGATTACAACGGTGCGATCTGTTTTGTTGTGCAGAGCCTCCTGCACGATCTTATTAACAGTAGAAGCATGGAAGGTGCTTCAGTGGTGGTTCTCCCTAACTTGTTTGTAGCAGATCTTTGGTGTGTGATCGCTCACTCTTGGGAGAGTGATGTAATTGGTCCACGAGATGTGGTGGGCCGTGCCTGGGCCTTTGAGGTGGAGTCGTTACATCATGCCTTTGCGTTGACGTTGGGTGTCGTGTGCACGATAGCCTTAGGGCTGGAACGAGGTATACTCTGGGAGTATACGGGAGCGCTTGGAGGTACGTGTGGTTTGTACCTGAGACATTCGTGTGCTTGGTTGGGGTTGATTTGGGGCCACACGTCGTGTGGGACCCATGTGCGTTCCGTGTTCTGCTTTGCGTACTTTGACCTCTCACGACGTAGAGGGTCCCTCTGTGCTCGTTTATTTGACTAGCAGGGTGGATTTTCCCCTAGCTTTGTGCTTGTTTGTTTGACCAGCAGGGTGGAGTTTCCCCCTATCCTGGTGCTGTTTTGTCTGACTAGTAGGGTTGAGCGGTCTCCCCCTGGTCTTGTTCTCGATGGATCGGCTGGTAGCGGTGCTGGTGACAACCAGTGATGGAACAGGCGCTGAAACCCCTTTGGGTGTGTTGTGCTGGAGTTTGGTGGTCGCGCGATACCCACTCCGTGTTCGGTTGGCTAGAGTTGTACCCTCTAGTGGGGATGGCCAGGGCAGTTCTGAGTTTTACCCTTCAGCGGGCTGGGCAGTGGGTTACTCATCGACTTCTCCGAGTTTACCCTCCAGTAGGGCTGGGCAGTGGGTTGCTCACTGAATTCTAGGGTTTACCCTCCAGCAGAGACAGGGCAGTGGGTTACCCGATGCTCTTAGGGTCTACCCTCCAGCAGAGACTGGGTAGTGGGTCACCCGATGCTCCTAGGGTTTACCCTCCAGCAGAGATTGGGTAGTGGGTCACCCGATGCACTTAGGGTATACCCTCCAGCAGAGACTGGGCAGTGGGTCACCCGACGACCTCTTAGGGTCTACTCTCCAGCAGGGCTGGGCAATGGGTCGCCTGCCGTCTAGTTCCAGGTCTACCCTCCACCAGGGCTACGGGCTTCCGTTCTGCATGCCGTCAGCGGCAGTGTGGACCTCGCGTTAAGGGGAACGTTTTGAGATGGTTTTGAGAATTTTTAAATCCAGAAACGATGGGCCTCGGAGGCGCGACACGTCTTAAAGTGAAATGTCGTTTTTCCGAGAATCTTGTTTTGATTGGCGCGGACGCATCTGACGCCCGTTTTGAGCGCCGTCAGTGGCGTTGTGACCCTGGCACCGAGGCGGAGGTTTCCAGGGTGGTTCCTAGCTTAGAGGACGAAGTTGAGGCGCAGACCCCATGTCCCGTCTTTTGAGCGGCGTGCTGCATTTCATGAATTTTTCCTCGGACGTCTGTTCGAGGCGAGCGAGCAGTCGATGATGGGTGTTTTTCCGAGGGCATCGCGTTGGCGCAGTATGCCCGCTGTAATTTCGCACGATGGTGCGGGCCCCGCGAGGGTCGTTCCGGGAGTTGACGGTGATTTCCAGCTTTATCACCGGGCGACCGTTTTGGACAAGTGAAAAGTCCATCTTGTGTGATTTTTCGAGGGGATCGCAGTGGTGCAATCTGTTCATTGAGTTTTGGGACCGGGATGCGGGTCCCGCGTGGTACCGCTAGTGCACGGGGCTCCAGAATGTATCTTTTTCCCCGGATATCTGTTTCACTCAAGTGAGTAGTGCTTTTGACATGTTTTCCCGAGGGGATCACAATGGTGCGATGCGCCCAACTGTTTTTGGGGCAGAGGCTCGGGATCACGGGACGCCGTTCGGGCGTGAGGCGGTGTTGGCGACTTTTCCATTGGATATCCGTAGGAGGCGAGTAATTAGTCGATCTCGTGTGTTTCTCCACGAGGATTACAACGGTGCGATCCATTTGGTTGTGCGGAGCCTCTTGCACAATCTTATTAACAGTGGATGCATGGAAGGTGCTTTAGTGGTTGTTCGCCCTACCTTGTTTGTAGCGGACCCTTGGCGTGTGATAGCTCACTCTTGGGAGAGTGATGTAATTGGTCCACGAGATGTGGTTGGCCGTGCCTGGGCCTTTGGGGTGGAGTTGTTACGTCACCCCTTTGCGTTGAGGTTGGGTGTCGTGTGCACGATAGCCTTATGGCTAGAACGAGGTATACTCTAGGAGTATACGAGAGCGCTTGGTGGTACGTGTGGTTTGTACCTGAGACATTCGTGTACTTGGTTGGGGTTGATTTGGGGCCACACGTCGTGTGGGCCCCATGTGCATGTCGTGTTCTTCTTTGCGTACTTTGACCTCTCACGACGTAGAGGGTCCCTCTATGCTCGTTTGTTTGACCAGCAGGGTGGAGTTTTCCCCTGGCTTTGTGCTTGTTTGTTTGACCAGCAGGGTGGAGTTTCCCCTGGCCTGGTGCTCTTTTGTCTGACCAATAGGGTTGAGCGGTCTCCCCCTGGTCTTGTTCTCTATGGATCAGCGGGTAGCGGTGCTGGTGAAACCCAGTGATGGAACATGCGCTGAAACCCCTTTGGGTGAGTTGTGGTGGAGTTGGGTGGTCGCGCGATACCCACTCCATGTTCGGTTGGCCAGTGTTGTACCCTCCAGTGGGGATGACCAGGGCAGTTCTGAGTTTTACCCTCCAGCGGGGCTGGGAAGTGGGATACTGATCGAATTCTTCGTGTTTACCCTCCATCAGGGCTGCGCAGTGGGTTGCTCACTGACTTCTATGGTTTACCCTCCAGCAGAGACTAGGCAGTGGGTCACCCAATGCTCTTAGGGTTTACCCTCCAGCAGAGACTGGGCAGTGGGTCACCCGATGCTTCAAAGGTTTACCCTCCAACAGAGACTGGGTAGTGGGTCACCCGATGCACTTAGGGTCTACCCTCCAGTAGATACTGGGAAGTGGGTCACTCGACAACCTCTTAGGGTTTACCCTCCAGCAGGGCTGGGCAGTGGGTCACCCGTTGTCTAGTTCCAGGTTTACCCTCCAGAAAGGCTGGGCAGTGGGTCGCCTGTCGACTTATTCCAGGGCTACCCTCCAGTGGGGCTGGGCAGTGGGTCGCCTGATGATGTGTTAAGGTCTACCCTCCAGCGGGGCTGGGAAGTGGGTCGCCTGATGACGTGTTATGGTTTACCCTCCAGCAGGGCTGGGAAGTGGGTCACCCGTTGATTTATTCCAGGTCTACCCTCTAGCAGGGTTGGGCAGTGGGTCACCCGATATCATATTATGGTTTACCCTCCAGCAAGGCTGGGCAGTGGGGCACCCAGTATCGTATTATGAATTACCCTCCAGTAGGGCTGGGCAGTGGGACACCTGTCGGCATTCCAGACTCCCTCCTCTCGACTAGGCTAGTCTGTGGCATTCCTCCGTGTTTAACGGAGCGGGACCCTTGGTTATATGGGTCAGTGTTGTGATGACTTGACTTTGAGGAGACCTCTCGACTACAGGGTAGTGATGAGGTGTGGTTTGACATTCCTAGAACTCTCAAGTACGAGGGGCGATTTCCCCACCAAGACGTGTTCTTGTGACGCGATCTAAAACTGTGCGGGTGAGTTAGTGCCGTCCAAAGAGGATAGTGTCGAAGTGCGGTGATTGAGCCCCATGGCTTGTAGTTTAGAGAAGATGTGTGGGATGCTGGGCAACGATGATGGTTATGTCTGGGACTGTTGGCTACTCTTTTCTTGGGATGAGCTATGCGACGGAGATCCCCTTACAATTTTGTTCGGGCTTCTTGATTTAGCATAAGGATATGTATATAACTTGTTCGAGTACCCACATATTGGGCTTGGTTACTCTCCCTCCAGGAGAGGCGAAGACGCGCGGGTTATGCCACATGCTTTCTGTGTCTAGATTCTCGTGGTTGGATGAGTCTACTCTCCTGCTATAGGTAGCAAAGACACGACGGGAAGTTCATCTTCTCACCGTTTCCAGCTCCTTGTGCCTGGACGAGTCTACTTCCTTTCTCTTGTTGGGTTGAGCTGGACTCTTTACTGCACTTTCATTTGTACTCCTCTACTTTTCCTATTCGCTCTACTGCTCACCCTTCGGTACCTCTTTTGGATGCTCCCTCGAGCCTTCAGGGTATCCTACTGAGTATTTTTGTACTCACCCCTACTTGGGCTGTGCCCGCAGTTGGTGTGCCCTTGCAGACGACGGACATGTGGAGCATGGCATCAGTGGAGCGTAGGAGCTTGGGAGCTTGAATCGCGTGCGGTGGTCATGGCTGGTTTCTAGGTAGGAGACCCATCAGCTATTTCCGTTTTGTTTACATGTTGTTGGGTTGTGGCACATTTTCTGCTTGGGTGCGTGTTTTTCCCCTTTTTCCTTTTCAGCACTGTATTTTTGTACTATTAGAGGTCGATGCACACTATGGTTTAGATATAGAAGTTTCCCTTTACTTTTCTTGTCTTTACTTTTACTCTGCACTATTTCATTGAGTTTTCTGCGTGTGTGTGTACAGGTGCTTAGGAAAAGGCCTCCCTGAGTTATTGTGCCTTCAGCACTGGTCGCCAGCCCCTGGCCTATGGAGGCGGGCTTGGGGTAGTTACGGCTCGAGCCCGGGTAGGGTCAGGTCATGACAATTATATGTATTTAAAATAATATTATTACAAAAAAAATATTTTAAATGTGAAAACAATGAAATTTAAAATTTAAACTATTTATGCCATGATAAAAACACTACGAACAAATTTGAAATCACCACATGAATATAAAATATATTCCCAATTTAAAAAAAACAGATTTATAAAGATGAAAAAACATTTAACTACAAAATTAAACTATTTATTAGAAAAAAATACTTTGAGGAAGTAGGAACTAAGCTAAAACGATTCACCATTAATGATGATTTCACAAATAATGAACAAGACCTCCTCTATAAGACAAAATAAACCAAAACCCCTGGTTAGAACAATCCTGAACACAACCCATAGCTTACATAGTGAAGTAGGGTTTTGAGAGAAAGGGGAAACATATGATAAAGGGGTGAATAAGAGTATGGAGAATGTAAAGAAAAGTTACCATTGAACCACATGGAAAACGCCAAGAACAGCCCATGATTGAAGAGGTAAGAATAATGAAACTCCTAATTTGGAACCCAAGGGCCGAGTGATGCATATGAGAGACGAAATGGGTGAAAACCATATTAATTTTAAGAGTGAGAAGAAGTTAAAATAACTCTTTAAATGATTTATCTTAGGACACATGGTTTAGCCACAGGGTTTCACAAACCATGTGCAAACCACGATTAGGCAACTACTTTGGCCAAAACCTCCCACACGGTTTCTAGTAGGCTTCTCATAGTTTTTCCGACCAAGACAAGTTCATGAAAAACCTCAATATATCAAGTGTAATACCCTCTACATAATAAACACATAGTAATCCTTAATAATGTGGGTAAACTATGAAACACCAAAAAAATATACAAAACCCAAAAATTATAGCCTAAAAATTACCAGGACACCAAATTTCCCAATATAAGATAATATAAAAAAAAGTAATCACTATAGTGACATGTTAGTGTCATAATTATCCCCACCATGCAGTTTTCTCCCTATATAAAATTCATGTTCAAAAGTTGAAGGTAAAAGAAAATGAAGGATCCAAATAGAACATAACCAGAAATTACCACTCTACACGATCCATAATCAAATCCAACCAACCAAGATCCTCAAGATGATCAAACATACTATCAAAAGGTTTTGAACCCTTTCCAAGTACAAAAAAAATTAGAACCCTAAAAAAATTCTTAATAAGTATAGGATACAAAATGTAGTCTACCTAATTTTGGAATTCCTCTAACATGGTGGCACTAAAGAAAACTACCATTAGACTCATCCTAAAAATATTTAAAAACCCATGAGAGAAACTCATAATCTATCCACAAACACATATAATATGAAAGAAATAATATAATCCCATATGATTCCTCAAATAAATGACACTAGATATTACCCCAAGAAGCAATATATAAAAATAATATAGGTTCATAAACCGGATCATCCTCACAATGTCAATCCCAAAGGCCCAATACAAACCCAAGCTATAATGAAAATTCATCTAGTGGATTACCGACCATAGTTATCCCATAATACACCAAAGTCCTTTCTCATTTCTAAACAATGAGTATCTAAAAGATACTTACATAAACAAATAATGAAAACCACCACTCTCAATAAAATTACTCCCAAAAAATGTGTAATATCCAAGAAAAACTCACAACCAACAACAAAAGTGAGATAAAAAATAGAATAAAAAAAATCAAAATCCATCTTAGAAAATATCCCATAAAACAGTCATCCACTAAATTCTAAACAAAAAATCCAAGTCACCAAAAGATCATCCTATATAACAAAAAATAAGAGATAGTTTAAAAAAACTATTCCATAAAAGGATCAAAATTGAGACCTCTTCCCAAAAACCAAATTATAAAAAATATAAATCCGACCTAATTAAAAAAATGAAGGAAAGGTATAGGAGTATTAAAATAAAAGTTCTTAGAATTCCTTGGATCCACACACTTAAATAACACATGATATATTTTCATCCTAAGAGAAGGACCCTTTATTTCTAAACGTAGCTTGTCCTACTTGAGCTCGTCACCCACTGAGTTACCTTCATTCATATTATATGGAACCAATGAATCATGAACTACTGGTTTCTTAGAATGATTATATTTTACCTAAATAACCTCACTGAAAACATCCTAAAATTGTTTTAGGATAGATGAAGGAATATCTAGACTAAGATATAAGCGGAAACCAAATATGAATAAAGAAAAATCTTTTTCAGAATAATTTATCACTAGATTTGGATAGTAGACAACCTAACACGATAACTGATAAATGTACTATTTTAATAACTATACCCCTAATTATTTCTCAAAATATCATGTTTTCTTTCAACTTTTATTACCTCTGTAATGAATAATAAGATAACCATAAGCCTAATAAAATCTCAAAACATACCTTGAATCAACTAGTAAGGAACAATAGACTCCAACCAAACATAGTTAAAATATAAAATATCACAAGTACTCTTACTCATGAAGAATAAGGTGTTATGAGAGAATTGAGGATCGCCTCAGTCCTTTCTAACTACCTTATTGCTCCCATTAACACTTGATCACCATATAAGGAATAAAAAAATTATTCAAGAAGTATGGGATGATGTATGGGGACAAAGAGGGTTTCACATCAACCACTCCACTTGGAATCTGGGTAGATTCTAGAACTGATGAAACTATTTCAACCATTCTAGGAGGCATACTATAAAAAAATAGAGATATTAAAAATGACATTTCATGAATTAGAAATTAATATAAATGATACCATCACAAACTTGTAATAAAATACAAAACATAAATCAAAGAAATAAGGAATGTCACCTTTACAGGAAGAAAAGAAATTTTGCTTTTGAATTAACCAACCCTCACCAAGTAATTTTGAAAACAAACACAACCAAATATTGTAATTGAAATTGAATACAAAAATTATATTTAAAAACAATTCAACCACTATTGAAAAAAGACCACCTAAACATATCATATCAGAAATTAAATTTCAATATATAATTATATTTAAAAAATCAATGTATCCAATGAATTCCACTAGAATGTCACATTCCTTTTTTAAAATAACTTCCAGACTTGTTTCAAAACAAATACCCTTTCTAATCCAAATAAAATTTCAAAAATCAGCTTGGAATAAATTTATTTTATTAATACGGAAAGGATTTTTTTTGAAACATTAAAATTTTCCCACTTTATTCATTATTTAAACACCATAATGAAAATAATGATTTTATTAGATGTTTTTTAGAAACTTAGAGAACATCCTCTTTACATTGATCCCTAAAACCAATATTTAAAATTATTAATTTCACAAAATTTACCACATTTTTTAAAACAAGGATTTAAATTCATGAAAGAAATAAAGAACCACACAAACCATCATACAAGGTTCATAAGAACCACATCCATAGAGCCTAAAACACTCATATATCCATATATAAGATGTGTATATCCTTTTATGTTAACTCCAAAACATATAAAAGTATGGAAAATTTATCATGGAGAATAGGGTTATACATGGTTTGGATAGATTGGTTGGGAAACCATTTAATGACTATGAAACATGCTCTATGAAAGTGAAAATTTAAACTGCACGAGCACCGAACGATTTCCCAATCCACAAAATCCAACTATACATATCAAGTTATCCTCCATTTTCATCTTTAAACCAAATAAAAGTCCCTAAAATCATTTTGACACTCATAGATGATAAGAACAAAATCAATTAAAATAAAAATAAATAACAAACAACTGAAATAACCCAATATCACAATTCAAAACCCATCATCCTCAGGTATCTTGAGGCTCCTAATAGGAAAGATCTAGTTATACTCTTCACGCCCCTACATATCAAACCTTACCACCATAATATATTATTTTACCAAGATGTTCAGAAAAAAATAGGGATTCTCATGAAAAATTAGATCTCTAAAAAATAGAAGGGTTATGATACCTTTTTGTAGCATACCATCTCTGGATTCAATCTAGTTGGAACCCATAACAGATCACCACAAGTCCCCAAGGGTGTTCCTTTTCCACACAGTCTGGAAGCTATTTCTTGGGAATCATAAAAAGACATTTGGGAATTATTTTTCCCTTAATGAAAATAAAATATAGTAGAAAATATAATGGTAATCCTACATGGACCATACTTATATTGGATGTCTATATAAAATCAACATATAAAAAAATAATGTAAACAAACATACCAAATAGGATATAACTGATAACACTATTCCGACCCATTTTCATAAAAACCAAGAACCATCCCTAATAAAAACAATATAACCTATAATATTCATATCAGAAAAATAAGTAACAAGAAGTAATTATAAGGGTTGCATTATTGGATGATTCAATACTAATAAAAAATTAACCAACCACAACCAACTCAAGAGAAGTCTAAAACCATCTCCATGAAACCTCATTTTTCTCACCACCACCCAAATCACCACACATCAATATCGAGAAAAAAACTCAAATCTTGGCGAAAACAATGAGCCTAAAATATATAGGCATGAGATAATCATCCTAGTAGGTCTGTAGCTGCAAGACTATACACTCCATTTCATAAGTCAATTCATAAATGAAAATTTTAAAATACAACTAGAAAATAGGATTTTTAATAAAAGTAAGTGAAAACAAGTTACATGTGTATTTTAACCATTTATAATATTGAAATCATTTTCTTTGAATGAAAATAATCACTTTATAAACACTTCACCGACTGAAGGCACTTTATAACCAACCCTCTCCATTGAAATACCCTCTAAAACCCCACATAAGAAACATTATTTAAAATTAGTTTTCATTTATTTCAATTAAGTGAATATGTTATATTGAGTAATATACTAGAAAATTTTGTTGTATTACTCAAAACAATAATAAATTTGATATAGTGTAGATATAAGATGAAATAAGAAAAGAAATTATCAAGTCTTATTCTTTTAAGAATGTTCATTTATGATTTGAGTTTATATTATGATGATTATTGAATTGGTATTAAAGTTGAAAAGAATTTATAAATTGTGTTGAGGATAAAACATTGTTTTGTAAAATGAAGATTATTTGTATTCAATGAAACAATAAAGTACCAACAAGAAGAATTTAAGGAAGACTGTGAAATAGAATAAATATTAATAATTTTCATGAGAATATTAGATATTTTTTCCATATTAAAAATTATTATACATAGTGTTTAATAATTATTTTTGTTGTATTTTATTAGAAATTATGCTACCCTAAGATAGGTACCAGGATAGCTCGACCATACTTATGGGAGTTTTTCTCACCAAGCAGGAGCCATCCCATACGGCTAGGAATGGGGAGATAGTGAGGGTGTATATCAGACACCAGGAGTTATTTCAAGAAGGATCATGGTGAATGCATGACTCTTGAAGGGTGCACATGGTGGTGCATGTAAGAGTCTAATGGTGGGCAGGCCACCCATGTATTTGTGAGATAGTGTATCTAAGTGATGACCCCTATACTAGATCGAGATTGAAGTGGAATTACTTTTTTTGTTAATAGATTATCGACTGAGGTAAGTACTGATGAGGATAATATAGTGCGGAAATTATTCACTCATATTAAAATTATATGGTTATATCACACAAGTAGGATCAAATTATATCCAATGACTCTCCAACCTTAAAATATTCACATTAAACTTTTAAATTCCAAAGGGTTTCCAAATTCCTTATTTTATATAATCCAAAACATCCATGTTTGTGTCAAGTTTGAATGATGAATATTCTATGGTGATGAGGTAAAAATTATCACAAAATAATTTAATTCATTTCATGAATTCCTTGGATCCATGAAAATATCACTATCAGTGTACAATGGTTGTTACAACATGGAATTCATATAGGCACGAGTCAAGATTATAATATATGATGGAGAATTATAATATTTTTCATATGCATGTGAGGATTACACACATAACAAGCGAAAATATTTTTTCCATCATAATGAAGATCTAATTTGTAAAACAAAATTTGATTATTTAAATGCCTAATCTACATGGATATTAATATCCTCCCAAGATCCACATGATTTGTTGGAGATTTGATGTGGAATGAAACATAAAGGATATGCAATGAGACTCAATTATAAATTTTTATCATTATTGACAGAGGAATTTCTACTAAAAATATTTAATATTGAGGATCTCATTTTATAGAGTAAAATAGAGCATTCATAAAGATATTATTTAAATAATAGGAGTTCCATGATGCTTTATACTTATGTGAATAAGAATAAGATCTAGAAACCAATTTAATTATGAATAAAACATTCATAGTTTTTCTAGAAGAACTGGGTTATGTGATACAATATAGGTAACATGAAAATGAGAATCACCACTTATTTATGTACGATGATATTCAAAAAGAACTCTTAACTTGAGATATCATTCGTGGTTCTATTTACATGAAGTATTGAGATATCAAAACTCAATTTCACAAATATGAAGATAGGTACAATATGTTTTTGCGATTCCTTCCTCATTTTATTGGTATAATTGTGTGATAGAAAATAATTCATGGGTTAGGGAAAAATATTGATGGATGCATGTATATATGAATCCATAATAACTTAAAAAGTTAACCTAATCATAGCAAACAATCTAAGATATCTTAGTCATTTTCATAAAATAGTTTTTAAGAAAAGTACCAGGAAGATAAAATAAATATATATAATAAATAGAATATAAAATAATAACAAGACTATGCGTGATGGGGTTTTGGTTTATAAGTACATTAAATTCAAGAATACAATGCACTTTTTGAGATTAAATTGACAATTCATGAAGAGAGTAGATTTGAGTCTGTCAATATTATTCATTTATAAAATGATACTTGAAGATATTGTGTGTATCTGTTTTTCACATACATTTTTGGAACATAATTCATCCAACTAAAGGGAAGAAGTATTATTTTGGTACTGGAAGAAGAAGTATTTTGGTTGGTGAGGAATAAAGTGATGAAATATTATGGGTGGTGCTTAAAGTAGATGATAATAGTGGGACTCTATTTTGATAAAACATAGATAGTTTCTAGATGTGACAAGATTGATCGATTAATAATTTTCACCATAAGAATTTTGAAGCCATAAATTGTGATATAAATTCTCATTTGGGATGGTTTATAGTAACAAGAGATACAATATGATGCAGGGGGTACAAGATGGGGAAATAGTGCATTAATTGAAGGAAAAAACAAGGGATAATCTATATTCAGTATGAATTTTACTTATATGGTATTGATCAGATGAATGATAATAATAATAATTATGATTAGACTTATATGTAATTGACTGAAAAAAATTTATCAGACATAGAGGCAACTCTAAAAAAATAGGTACAAGATGATCAAGAGGAATAATGGTTCCTCCAAATACCACACACAGATTTTATTAAAATTCGATATTAACTAAAACAGTTACCAAATAAGGATCCGAAAAAACTTCATCATGTTTATCATCACCGTATAAACATTATCATATTGACAGACCAGACATACAGATTAAATAGATGATTAAATGGGTAGGTTCTGGATGAAAGAACAAAAAAAAATATATTTTTTTCTAGCTAATATGAAACTAACAAAGTGAATAAATATAAATTAAGGAATAAATTAGTACTATGAAAACCAAAAGAAGCCTCAATATGTGGACTATTTTCTTGGTGTTACAATTATTAATGTCACGGATTTTCCCTATCATTTTTTTAAAATTATATGGAAATATTATGAGTATGTGAAAATTGACGGCGCATGATTCTGAGGCCCGGTGTGGCGAGAATTATTTTTTGAACTTTTTTAAGGTACATTCAGTAAACACGTGTGCATAATTTTCTAACTTTTGAACCTGTTCTCTAATTAAAAATAGGAGAGCACCGTTGAACCCGCAATTCCATGATTCTCTTAAGGAAGGTTTCAATTTGACCATGGTTGGTTGGGAGAAAAAGTTAAATTTCAGACATTTAAAATAATAATAAAATAAAAAAGTTATTTTATTTCTCCTTTTCATTCCTCCAATGGACAAGCGGCGGTGGTGGTACCAATGACATGTCAAGCCATTAATTGCATTGACTCGTCAATGTTTGTAACAAGACTGTTGGAATTTGGGAGGATGATTCATTAAATGAACCTCATAAATTTCCAAGGAATTTACTCACCCTCCACCTCTCTTATTTATATGGAGCTTGGGGAGGAGAGTTTGCATGGCTTCACCAAGCGATGAAGCTATGGCAAAGTACCGCGACACCAACCACTTGGAGGATGGGACCGGTTTCTGTAAGCGGCGACGAGGGGCACCGAATCACAAACGACGTTCACTGAATCTTCCTCAAATGCAGACATTCTCCAACGATCCTTAGGTAGACTTTATTTCTTGTCTAAATTCAAGATTTTTTGAATATTTATACTACCCTCTTGCTATCAAGCTAGTACGGAGGGATGTCCCAAAAAGACAAGGCATGAACCCTCCGGCTTTTGTTGAAATATGACATGTTCTTCGTCAGCGATTTATTTGGTTTAGATGGAACAAGGAACGGTGGGTTTAGAAAAGAATAGGGAGTCCTAGGTAGTCTTTTCACACCTTTGGTTGAAAAAAAGGGACACTAGAGCTCACCTGGTGAACTGCGGAAGAGCACTGGAAATCGGTGCCTGCGAAAGTAGAGATGGTGGCGTGCTATCACATGCTGTCATCAGAGAAGGCCGCAGAGGATGAAGATGGTGGCCAGCTTCGGACAGTTGCGATGGAGTTGGAGACATGCCGGAACATGCTGCCAGAGAAGAGAGTTCTGACATATATCCACGACGGATAGCAGCGGCTGTCATCAGCCGGCCGCAGATGGAGGCGAGCGGTGTTCCATCGCGTGCCGCTGAATATGGTCGCAACTCAGAATCCGTGTTGGTGGGATGAGACCCAATCCATGTTGGTCCTATAAGAAACCTGGTGGGGCCCCCCTGGCGCCAACACCAACTCTAAATGGGGGGAAATTACCCCTCATGCTAGCTAGGGGGCCCCCCAATCTAGTAGACCGCGCATCTAGCGGGCCGCGCGAGACCAGAAGACCGCACCGCCCTGAAAGGCCAGGGAACTTCACGGCCCTGTGGGACGAGCCCACCGAAAGCCTTCCCAACTAGGCTAGTGCAGATCGGTTCAGGTCGGGTCAGTATGACCAGGTCGGACCGGACCCGGACCCGTCCCAACCAATATTTTCTAAAACAACCATAACTGCTGAACCAGGTGTCCATTTGATGAACCGTCTGTGGTGATAGGATCCTTGGAGAGACATGGTACATTTGGAATAATACACCTGAGTTTTGGAGAATGTTGGAGTACATCTGTGTTGGATCGAACCTAAATCCAATCAGGCCCTGGGTAGAAAAACACTTATAAGTTACAGACCGAGCATCTGATTGACGCGTCGTCTATCACATTGGAGCCCTTACGACATAGTGGTCCATTTAGATAATTATTCGTTGAAATTCATGGTGGTTAAGATATGACTTATGGATTGAGGAGAATATCCTCCTAGAATCAAGAGTGGTTTGTGCTGGATTCTCTTGGCCGGCTGTAACATGAAGAAAAAGCATCGATCCTATGTTGGTTATCATCTATCGATGCTGTGTGGTCTAGCGCTATGAAATCCTATGTGGGTCTGAATCTATGGATCCAATGTGGGTCAGTGCTTTGCGATCCTCTTTAGGTCCGCATCTATCAATCCTGTGTGGGCCAGCAGTAGAGCCTCTCGACAGAATAAGATGATCTAGATTTAAAACTAATCATTTATACTTATTTACTTGATTTATATTACTAGTGTGAGTTGCGTCTTTTCCATTTTGGTACTTTTACCTTTGCGGTGTTACCTTCATAGTGTAACCTTTGTGGTAATTTTTCCATTGTGGTGTTACCTTCATTGTGTTAACTTTGTGGTACTTTTACCTTCGTGTAGTTACCTTCATGGTGTTACCTTTGTGGTATTCTTATCTTATGGAACAATTGTGATAAAGGATTAAAAATTGGAGCCTTATGTTTCCTCATGTATGAAACATGTATATCTTGATAACATAGGTGTATGTATGGGAAATACCTAAGTATATTTGATGAATTCTTTGTGTTTTTTTGTTTCAGGTATTGCTTTGTGGTTTATCCTTTATGGAACTCTGGGAGACCCTCGCGGGTATCGAGGTCCCTACTGAGTATTGTTATACCCACCCTTGCATAGGCTACACCCGAACCTTGCTGTGTCTTGTGTAGATGACAGAAATTGTTGATCGAGGCGAAGGGAGCCATGACTGGACTATGCTTAGAGGAGGAACATTTAACATTACGTGTTTTAGTGCCTAATAATTGTGAGATGTACCTACCCTTCTGGTAGGATCCTTAGTGGAGGATCCATGAGCTATTTTATCTTTTCAGTTGTATTTGTAGTTTTTCAGTTGGGCTTCTATTTCAGCCCCTTTACATTTCGTACACTTTTTACTAGAGTAGTTTACTTCATGGTTTCTTCTTGTTTGGTTCTTGGATTGTGTGTTTGTATAGGTTTAAAGGAAATGACTCTTCCTTATAGGGATATGCCTTTTGGTTCTAGTCTCTAGCCCCTAGCCTATGGAAGGCGGGATTGGGGTCGTCACGGCACGGGCCCTAGGGGACGGGTCTTAAAAAAGTGGTATTAGAGGAGTCAACAGTACTGAAGAACCAAGACTATGATATTTTCAATGTGGAAATAGTGTTAAGTGTTATGAGTGAGGTTTTCTGTTTGGGGAATCCAGTGTTGGTGCGGTGGCTGACATATCCATACACCAGGACCCTCAATTTTGACATCCGATTCAGTGCCTAAAAACATTGATTGCATGTTTTTTGAAAGTTTTTTCTTATGATTTATTTGAGTAAGCTCACCAGGTATAACTTATTGAGCCTGGAACACCTGTTCTCTTTCAGTAATCCACCACATATAGTGACAACCATGATTTCTAAGAGAGTACATGATGATGGCCCACCGAGCAATGATGACCTGATGCAGGGCCCTCTTACGGTGTTATCACTTTTGGGTGGTGTACCAACTGCACCACTACCTGTTGGGAAGTAATTTCCACCATCCCCACCAGTAGAGGGTGCATGACGATTGAGCACATTTCATGTGTTTTAGCGGTACATTCCCTTGAGTTTTCAATGAGAGACAGATCTGCAGGTGGCTGAGGTTTGGATGGAGGTCGTGGTGAGAGTTTTTATCTTAGTTGTGACACTAGATGATCTAATAGTGTTCCTAGCCACTAGACTCTTCCAACGAACAGCTGAGAGATAGTAGAGTCAAACACCGTAGTTACACGATGAAGAGACCCTCACCTAGGAGGACATCGAGGTCCTTTTTAGGGTAGAGTTCATCCTAGAGACCCTACACTATGTGCATATATAGGAGTTACTTCACCTACAGTAGGGAAGCATGACCGTGGCCCAGTACTTGGTGAGGTTCACTGATCTCTCCCTCTACTACATCGACATGGTACACGACCATTTATTTAGGGCCCAGACCATTGACCAGGGTCTCTGGTAGGATATCATAGCATCGATGATATCTCTCAACATTCCGACGTTGGCTGGGGTGATAGAGCGAGCACTTATGGTGGAGAGCTTCTAAGCTGAGTAGGTACCAACAAAGAGAGCCACCATTGAATGTCTGGTAAAAAATTCATCCGTAGCTGGTAGTAGACAGATAACCCATGGGCCTATGTGGGCCAGACAATCTAGTGGACAACCTCAAGTTATAGGGTCGTCGGTGAAGGGCTCACGGGACAGAGGAGGACAGATGAGAATCAGGTAGTGCTACTCATGTAGCGGGCATGGTCACATGTCTCGTGACTGCCTGACCTACCATACAGACGACTAGCAGACGGTCGATGGACCACTGAGGCAGAGGCATAGGTTTGAGCGAGGGGTTCTGTAGGGTGGAAGACATGGTAGAGGAGTTGTCTGTGCAACAGGCGGTGGGTGGTGATTTGAGGTTCTACTACCACCACCACCAGGTGGTCCACCACGAATAGAGGGAGCTGGTGGACAAGGATGAGCTCAGCTCCAGGAAGCTGAGGCCTATGACCACGACACTCGAGATATGATTTGAGGTAAAATATGTGTGTACTACATCTTATCTTTAGTACTTATAGACACATGTTCCAGTCACTCTATCATTTCCATGACTCTCGTTCGAAGCTCGGAGATTCCAATGGAACCGTTGGCTCGATCATTGCGATTAGAGACTCTTACAAGGAAAGATTCAACAATTACAAACTGGGGCTAGTAGTGTGATCTTACTCTACAAAGTGAGATATTTGGATGGGATCTTCTAGTAGAAGCGTCGAGGCCTTGTGAAATCATCTGGGGTATATATTGGTTATCCACAGTCCATTCTCGGATTGACTGTATTAGGTATAAAGTGTGGAGTTTTCACGAAGATAGGAATATGTTTTCCATCGCTAGAGAGATGGGAAACTTTGAAGCATAGGATGGATATAACCAGAGGAGGGTGTAGCCGATGACATATCTGTAGGTTAGCATTACCCTAGGAGCAGTTGTTGTTGAGAGTCTGATCTTTTTTGTAGTGGTGGACCAGTATTCTAATATCTTCCCTAATGATGTTTCATAACTACCTCCTCATAGAGAGGAATACTTCTACATCACCTGTACCCCAGGACTACACCAATATCTACACCATAATATCATATTTCTCCCATGGAGATTTGTGATTTACGAGTACAACTAGAGGACTTGTAGAGGAAAGGGTTCATAAGGAATGATGTTTCCTTATGGGAAACCCCCATTTTGTTCTCCAAGATGGCAGGTTAAAGTTTGAGACTCTGCATGGACTATCGATGCTTGAAACCGGTGACCATGAAGAAAAAGTATCCACTTATAAGGATTGATGATATCTTCGATCAGCTGAAGGGAGCTCAATGGGTTTCTAAGATAGACCTCATATCAGGATATCATCTACTCAAGGTATGAGATGAGGATGTGTATAAGAGAACCATCAGATGTCGGTATAGCCACTATGCATACTTGGTTATGCCATTTAGAATGAACAATTCCTCTATAGTGTTCATGAGACTAATGAAGAGGATATTTCAGCCATAACTCAATCGCTTTGTGGTGGTATTCATAGAAGACATCTTGATATACTCAGTGTCGGATGGGGATCATGCATATCAACTATTGATAGTTCGTGATACACTCTGAGAGCTTTATATTTATGATATTATCTCTAAGTTCCAGTTCTGGATACAGGAGGTCCACTTTTTAGGACATGTTAACTCGAAGGCTGGAATTTTTGTAGATCCAGGGAATATAGAGGCAGTGATTTCTTGTGAACCACCCATGTGTGTGACCGAGGTGTGGAGATTCCTAGGATTTGATGGGTACTACATGATATTCATACCAGACTTTTTCTAGAGTTGCAGAACCCTTGTTAGATTTGATGAAGAAGGGACATCCCTTTTAATGGACGGAGAGATTCGAGTAGAGTTTTTAGGAGCTGAGGCAGAGACTGAAGAGTGCCCCCATCTTGTGGCTACCAGAAGTGGGCACTGGGTATGTAGTCTACAGTGATGCATTACGGACCATACATGGATATGTCATGATGCAGTAGAGAGAAGTGATTGCTTATGGTTCATGACAGCTAAGAAATCATGAGAAGAACTACACTACCCATGATCTGGAGTTGGCCGTAGTAGTTTTCAACTTGAATATGTGGTGACACTAATTTATGGATGAATGTTTTAGAGTCCACTGTGATCACAAGAGTCCTAGGTATATCTTCTCATAAAATAATATGAACCTGACACAATGGCGATGGCTAATGTTCCTTTTGGAATATGACTTTGAGATAGTCTATAATCTTGGGAAAGGGAACATAGTAGCATACACACTCAGCAGAAGGTCTGTTCTATAGTTTCTGAGTAAGGAGATATAGCATCTAGCCTCGTTACAAATTTCCTTTGTGGATAAAGATGGAACATATTACCTCCAATCTATGATTATCACTCCCCAAATTCCTCAGCGTGTTTTGGAGGCACAACATAGGGACATTGACTACGAGGCTTGACGTGATTAGATATCCTAAGGAAAGACACCTGATGGATTTTATGAAGGCGGGGAGCATGCCATCCTCTTTAGAGAATGCACCATGGTACCAGTGTTTCTATGGGAGGAGGTTTCGTGGGAGTTCCATATGTCCCCTCTGGTGGTACATCCTAGTATGGAGAAGAGTTACCAGGACCTCTATCATTAGCACTGGTGGCCAGGGATGAATAAAGCGGTGGGTGAGTTTGTTTCAGGATGCCTCTCTTGTTAGCAAGTGAAGGCCGAGCATCAGGTTCCAGAAGGAATAAGGAAGCCACTGGAGGTTCTAGAGTGGAAGTAGAATGGTATCTCCATGGACATGGTGATAGGCCTTCCACATACATCCAGGGGACATGATTCCATCTTGGTGATCATTGACCGACTCACCAAGCCTTCCAAATTTGTACCCATCTGAGGTTAGGGATTAGTAGAGGGATTGGGATGCCTGTAGCAATTGGAGATTGTATGAATTCATGGGGTTCCATCGAAAATCATCTCTGACTGTGATGCACGTTTTACATCCTTGTTGTGGAAGGGATTACATGAGGTTTTCAGCACTCAGCTACGTTTGAGCACTGCCTTTCATCCTTAGAAGAATGGTCAGACGGAGCGGACCATATAGATTCTCGAGGACATTCTACGTTCATTCATCCTAGAGTTTGACTACAGTTGGGAGGATCACTTGCCCTTGGTGGAGTTTTCAAAAAAAAAAACAAATATCACTACACCATCGGCATGACACCATTTGAGGCCTCGTACAGTCGACCTTTTAGTTCACCTATATACTAGACAAACCTAGGGGAGTCAGCACTTATGGGACCAAAGTTAGTATAGCCTACCACTGAGAAGGTGCAGGTCACCCAAAAGTGGATAAAGATTGAAAAAAGTAGAAAAAAGTCTTATACTGATAGAAGAATGAGACCTCTGGAGTTCGAGGAAGGAGACCATGTCTTCTTATGGGTCTCACCTAGAGGAGGTTTTCAAAGATTTGGCTGGGGAGACATGTTATCTCTGTGGTTCATCAGACCTTTTTAGGTTTTAATTAGAGTTGATGAGGTGGCGTATCACCAAGATCTTCCCCCACAGATGCATCGGGTGCATGAATGTTTCCACGTGTCGTAGCTGAGGAGGTACGTGCATGATCCAACACACGTTATCGACGGGGGAAAGTTGGACATCAACGATGGGGAGACATTTACAGAGGTTCCATTAGAGATTTAGTATCGATAAGAGCGGGTCCTTCGTGGAAGATCGATCCATCTAATGCGCTTTCTCTTTTAGCACATGAACCTCCCAGAAAGAACCTGGGATCGGGAGGCTCCGCTTCAAGCCTAATACCCCCATCTGTTTCCCTAGTCTATGATGTGGATTTCGGGGATGAAATGCCCTAAGGTGGGGAAAATTTCAAGGCCCTAATTTTCCATGTATGTTATTTTTTTAAATTATTTGGAATAATTATGAGTATGCAAAAATTGACGGTAAATGATTCTGTGGCCCAGTGTTCCCTAAAGGGTTTTCTGAAATTTTTTTAAGGCATGTTCTATAAACGCGCAAGCATCATTTTCTATCTTTTGAACCGGTGGTTAGATTAAAAATCCGAGAGCACCGTTGAACCCACAATGCCAAAATTCGCTTATTGAAGGCTTCACTTCGACCACATTATTTCGAGAGAAAAAGATAGATTTTGGACATTTAAAAGAATAAAAAAATAACACAGTTATATTATTTATCTTTTTCTTTCCTCCAAAGGACAGGAAGTGGTGGCAGGGCCAACGACATGTCAAGCCATTAATTGGCTTGACTCCTCAATCATTGTAACAACATCATTGAAATTTGGGAGGTTCATTAATTAACCGAACCTTTTAAATTCCCCATGGTGTTACTCACCCTCCCCCTCTCCTATTTATATTGAGCTTGGGGAGGATTGTTTGCATGACATCACCAAGTGACGAAGCTCGGGAAAAGTACTATGACACCAACCCCTTTGAGGATGAGACCGGTTTCAGCAAGCGGTGATGAGCACCACTGGATCAGGAACGTCGAGCACTGAGTCTTACTCAAATGCGGATGTTCTACCACAATCTTGAGGTAGGGTTTGTTTCTTGTTTAAATTAAACAATTATTTAATCAGTATACTACCCTCCTGCTATCATGCTAACACGGAGGGCACGAGCTAACAAACAAGCCCCAGACCCACCACCTTTTGTTGAATTTTTAATGGTTTTTCGTGATTGATTTATTCAGGTTGGACCGAACCCAGAACAGTGGGTTTAATGATGAAGGGGCGTCCTGGGGAGTCTATTAGCACCTTAAGAAAAACAATAGGCCACTAAAGCTCACCTGATGACCCGTAGAAGAACGGCGGAAATTGGTGCCTGTGGAAGAGGAGATGGCGGTGCACCGTGTCGCACCGCCAGCGGAGAAGGTCGTGGCCATAGCCATGGAGGGTGAAGACGACTACCAGCTCCGACAGGCTGCAATGGAGGTAGCGGCACACCATCACCCTCCGCCCAAGAAGGGGTCCGTGGCTTATTTCCTCTATGACATACATCGGTTGACCGCATATAGAGGTGAGCGGTGTGCCGTCATGCGCCGCTGAAGACGGCCGCGATGAAGGGATGGGAACCACTCCCTACGGGTCCTGTGGGTGACCCGGTGGCACCCCATGGAACTGCTGCTCTGACTCCGAATGGGGGGAAACACCACCATGCTAGCTAGTGTGGGCCCCTCTCTAGTGGGTGCACCACTCCACGGACTAGGATGCACCCTCCCCAATCTAGGTTGTGAGAGCCCAGCAGGAGAACCCCTCCATGGATCGGTCGTGCCAGCCTAGCAGGCCACCCCACCTTCACGGGTTGGGTAGTTCAATGGACCAGTAGGCTGAGCCCACTATGACCCATCCCAAACCGGGTCGGGCTGGGTTAGGTCGACCTGGTTGGACCGGACGAAGACCCTTCTAGGCCCTGTTTCACTAAAAGAGCCATAACTTGTGAACACAGCATCCGTTTGATGTAACATCTAAGGCGCTGGGATCCCTGGAGTGAGATAGCCGTTTTGGTAAACTACACTTGAGTTTTGGATAATGTAGGAATATGGATGGGTTGGATTGAACCAGAATCAAACTGGACCCTCAGTACTAAAAGGCTAATAAGTCACAGACCGGGCGTCCAATTGCCACGCCGCCTGTCGCGTTGGAACCCTTACGACATAAATATCCTTCGGGATACTTATTAATATAAATTCATGGTTATTTAGGTATGACCGATGGATTGAGGAGTAGATCCTCTTGGAATCAAGTGTTCTTAGTGTGAGAATCTCGTGGCTGGATGTAACATGAAGAAAGAAAATCGATCCTATATGGGTGAGAATCTATCGATCCGGTGTGGGTCAGCACTTAGTGATCCTGTGTGGGTCAGTATCTATCGATCTTGTGGGGGTCAGCTTTTAGCGATCCTTTGTGGGTAAGCATCTATTGATCCTGTGTTGGCCATCAGCAGAGCCTCTCAACAGAATTAGATGACCTACATTTACGACTAATCATTTGTACTTATGTACTTGAGTTATATACTTGGTGTGAGTTGAGTCTTTACCTTTTTGGTACTTTTAACTTCATGGTGTTACCTTTGTGGTGTTACCTTTATGGTACTTTTACCTTCATTGTGTTACCTACGTGGTGTTACCTTTGTGGTACTTTTACATTCGTGGTGTAACCTTTTTAGTGTTACCTTTTTAGTATTATTCCCTCATGGATCATTTGTTATAAATGTTTAAAAGATGGATCCATATGTTTCCTCATGTATGAGATGAGTATATTTTGATCACCTAGGTATTTGTGTGGGAATATACCTAAGTAGAGTTGATGACTGCTTCATGCTTTGTGTTTGAGGTTTTTCTTTGTAGTTTTTCCTTTGTGGAACTCTGGGAGACCATCGGGGGTCTCAGGGTCCTTACTGATTTTTTTATACTCACGCATGCATGGGCTACATCTGTACCTTGATTTGTCTTGTGCAAACGACATACAACATTGATCGAGGCCGAGGGATCCTGGACTGGACAGTGTTCAGAGGTGGACCATTTGACATGATGTGTTGTAATGACTACAGATCGTGATTTGTACCTACCGTTCAGGTAGGATTCTCAGTGAACAATCTAGGGGACGTTTCCTCTTTTAATTTGTACTTTTAATTTTTATTTGGGATTTTATTCCAGTCCTTTTTCTTTCAGTACACTTTTTACTACATCTGTTTACTTCATGGCTACATCTTGTTGTGTTCTTGGATTATGTGTTTTTACAGGTTTAAAGGCAATGCCTTTCTATTATAGGGATAATGCTTTTTCAGTGCTAGTCATCAGCCCCTGGCCTATGGAAGGTGGGTTGGGATAGTCCTGGAATGGGCCCCGAGGGCTGGGTCCTGACAATGTTGTATCAGAGGAGTCAGTTATATTGAATAACTAGGAGTTTAATATTTTCAATGTGGAAATAGTATTTAGTCATATGAGTGTGGTTTTCAATTAGGGGAATCATGTAGTGGTGCGGAAGCCGTTGTATCTATACACCAGAACCCTGAATTTTGTTTTATGACTCAGTGCATGAAAACATTGATTGCGTTTGTTTTGAATAGCTTTTCTTATGATTTTTTTGAGTTAGCTCACTGGGTATAACTTATTAACCACGACACACCTGTTTTGTTTCAGGAAGCCACCACATAGACAGCCATCCAGGATTCCTAAGAAATTACACGATGATGACCCACTAAGTGATACAACCTCAATGCAGGGTCCTCTAAGGGTGTTAGCACCTTCCAGTGGTGTACCAACAGCACCACTACCCATTGGGAAGTTGTTTCTACCAGCCTCACCAGCAGAGGGTAAACACCGAATGAGCGTGTTGCACGAGTTTCAGTGGTAGAGGGCTCTGAGGTTCTGATGCAAGACAGATCTGTATGCAACTGAGGACTTGTTGGAGGCTATGGAAAGAGTTTTTTGCTTCCTTAGGATACTAGATGATTTGATGGTGATCCTAGATGCCAGCCTCTTCCAGGGTGTAGCTAGGAGATGGTGGAGTCTGATACTCTAGTTACACGATGAGGCGACCCTCACCTGGGAAAACTTTGAGGGCCTTTTTAGGGTAGATTTCATCCAAGAGACCCTATGCTTAGTGCGTATATAGAAGCTGTTGCACTTACAACATGGCATCAGGACCGTGACCCAGTATTCGGCGAGGTTCACTAATCACTCCTGCTACGCCACCGACATTGTACATGATCCTTTCTTCAGGTCCCAGACCTTTGAGAAAGGTCTACAATGTGATATAAAAGACTCAATGATATCACTCCATATTATAACATAGGGTCGGGTGTTAGAGCAAGTGATTTTGGTGGAGAGCTACCTAGATGAGTAGACATCGACAACGAGATCCACCATTAGACATCAGGTAGTAGAGTCATCCGCAAGAGGTAGTATATGAATGACGCGGGGGCACAAGCATGCCATAACTTCTGGTGGATGACCTCAGGATACATGGTCAGTGGTGAGGGGATCACGGGATATAGAAGGATAGATGAGGAGTAGGAAGTTCTAATCATGTGGTGGGTAGGGTCACATCGGTCGTGACTACCAAACCCGCCATACAGATGACCAATAGATGGTCGAGGGACCACTGAGGCAGAGGCATAGGTTTGAGTGAGGATGTCGACAGGGAAGAAGATGTGGCAGATGAGTTTTTCATGTAGCAGGTGATGGGCGGTGATTCGAGGTTCTACCGCCACCACTTCCAGGTGATCCACGCCGACCACAGGGAGCAGGTGGATAGGGACGAGCTCAGCTCTAGGTAGTTGAGGCCTATGACCACGACACTCTAGAGATTATTAGAGGTATGATATGTGTCTAATACACCTTAGCTGAATTACTTATAGACACATGTTCCAGTCACACTTTCATTTCCATGGATCTCGTTCAGAGCTTGAAGACTCTCGTGGAGCTTCTTTCTCAATCCTTTTGATTAGAGACTCTTACTGGAGAATATTCGATGATTAAAAACATGTGCTGGCAGTGTGAGATTCCCCTAGAAGGAGAGATATTTTACTGGGATCTTCTTGTAGTAGCGTTGAAGCCTTACAATGTCATCTTGGGTATATATTGGTTATCGACAGTCCATACTATGATTGAATATATTAGGCGTAAAGTGCGGTGTGTCCACAAGGATGGGAATAATATTTTCGTCACCGGGAAGAAGGGGACCTTTGATTCATAGGATGGAATTTCCTAGAGGAGGGATCCATTTATCACACATTAGTTGGATAGATTTACCCTCAAAGTAGTTCATGTTGAGAGTCTAATCTATCCTATAGTGGTGGACCAGTATGCTGATGTCTTCCCTGATGATGTTCCTTGGACTACCTCCTCACAAAGAGGTGGACTTCTATATCGACTTTTACCCTGGGATGGCACCGATATCTACACCAACATGTTTGATGGATCCCACGGAGATTCATTAGTTACAAGTACTGCTAGAGGAAATGAAGAGTAATGGGTTTATAAGGCCTAGTGTTTCTCCTTGGGTAGCCCCAATTTTGTTTTCCAAGAAGGTAGATGGGAGTTTGAGACTCTGTGTGGACTATTGGAGCTTAAACCAAGTGACCTTGATGAACAAGTATCCACCTTAAAGGATTTATGATCTCTTCGATCAACTGAAGGGAGCTCGATGGTTTTCAAAGAAAGACCTTAGATCAGGCTATCATTAGCTCAAGGTACGAGAAGAGGATGTGTAGAAGATGACTTTCAGATGTCGGTGTGGCCAGAATGAGTTATTGGTTATTCCATTAGGTATAACCAACACCCCTTTAGTGTTCATGGGACTCATGAACATGATCATTAAGACATACCTCAATCTCATTGTTGTGGTCTTCATTGAATACATCTTGATATACTCAGCATTGGAGGAGGAGCATGCATATCATTTGTAGATAGTTCTGGGTACACTCCGAGAGTACCCGATTTATGGTAAGCTCTTGATGTTCTAGTTTTGGATATGGGAGGTCCACTTTATGGGACACGTTATCTTAGAGGCTAGAATTGCAGTAGATCTGGAGAAGATATAGGTAGTGTTTTCTTGGGAGCCATGCAAGAGTGTGACCAATGTGAAATGTTTTGTAGGATTGGCTGGGTACTACCAGATATTCGTACCCGACTTTTTCAGAGTTGCAGCACACTTTTCAAATTTGATAAATAATGGATAACCTTTCATACAGACGAAAAGATTCCAGCAATGTTTTCATGAGCTGTGCCAGAGACTGACGAGTTCTTCCATCTTGAGGCTACCAGAAGAGGGCATTGGGTATGTAGTGTACTGTGACACATCAGGGAACAGACTTGGATGTGTACTGATGTTGGAGTGAGAAATGATCACTTATGGTTCATGATAGTTGAGACAACATGAGCAGAGCTACGGTACCCATGACCTGGAGTTAGCAGGAGGGGTCTTTACCTTGAATATGTGGTGACACTACTTGATGGGTGAATGTTTTAGAGTCAACTCTAATCACAAGAGTCCTCGGTATATCTTATCACAAATGGACTTGAACCTAAGACAACAGTGATGGCTAGATATCCTTCAGGACAATGAATTTGAGGTATTCTATACTCCTGGGATGGTGAACGTCGTAGCAGATGCACTCAGTAGGCGTTCTGATAGACAATTATTGAGTGAGGTGATATAGCATCTAGCCGCATTGCAGATATCCTTCGAGGATTGAGATAGAGCAGCTTACCTCAAATCTATGATTGTCACTCCCCCACTTCTTCAGTGAGTTCAGGTGGAACTACTTGGGGACACTGACAGCAAGGCTCGACGTGCTCAAATATCTTTAGGACAAGAACCAAATGTATTTTATGAAGGTGGGGATCATATCATCCTCTTCAGAGGACACACCATGGTACTAGTGGCGTAATGAGAGGATGTGTTGAGGGAGTTCTATATGTCCCCGTTGGTGGTACATCCCAGTTTGGCGAAGATGTACCAGGACCTCCATCGTCAGCACTGGTGGTCAAGGATGAAGAAAGTTGTGGAAGCGTTTGTTTCACGATGCCTGACTTGCCAGAAAGTGAATGCCAAGAATCCGGTTCTAGTAGGCATAGCACAACCACTAGAGGTGAAAAAGTTGAAGTGGGATGGTATATTCATGGACTTTTTGAAAGGGATTCCACGCACGTCTAGGGGACATGATTCCATATAGGCGATCGTTGGACGACTCACCATGTCAGCCCATTTCATACCCATCTAAGAGTTGGGATCAGTAGAGGGCTTGGGACGCCTCTACCTACAAAAGATTGTACGACTTCATGGGGTGCCATCAATGACCGTCTATGACTGTGACACACATTTTACATCCCAGTTTTAGAAGGGATTATAGGAGGCATTCGAGACTCAGCTACGTTTGAGCATCGCCTTTCATCCTTAAACAAATGGTCAGATGGAGCAGACCATACATACAATCAAGGGCATGCTTTGTGCTTGCATCCTAGATTTTGGTTGCATTTGGGAGGATAACTTGCCCTTAGTGTAGTTCTCATAAAAAAACATCTATCAATACACAATCGGTATGGAACCATTTTTGGCCTTGTACAGTCAACCTTGCAGGTCACCTCTATGCTGGACAGACCCCGAGAAGTCAGCACTTATGGGAGAAGAGTTATTTCGAGCTACTATTGAATAGGTGCAGGTCATCCAAGAGTAGATGAAGATGGAACAGAGTAGAAAAAAGTCTTATGCTGACAGGAGATGGAGACCTTTGGAGTTTTAGGAGGGAAACCATATCTTCTTTCGGGTTTCACCTCGATGAGTTTTGTAGAGATTTGGCTGGGGTGAGAAGTTATCATTGAGGATCATCAGACAATTTTAGGTTCTAAGAAGAGTTGACAAGGTGATATATCATTTGGCTCTTTTACCACAGATGCTCCAGGTGCATGATGTTATCCACTTGTTGCAGCTGAGGTGGTTTTTGCATGATCCAATGCAGGTCATCGACTGGGGTGAGCTGGACAACGACGATGGGGCGATATTTACATAGGTTTCAGTGGAGATGGATGATCGAATTGAGAGAGTCCTTAGTGGACGATCGATACCTATGGTGCACTTCTTGATGGCAACATGAGAACCTCTAGGAAAGCACATGGGAGATGGATGCTCAGATACATGCACACTACCACCATATGTCTCATTATTCTATGTTGTGGCTTTGAGGGACAAAAAGCTCTAAGGTTGGGTAAAGATCCAAATTTTCCATGTATTTTTTTAAATTATATGGAATTATTAGGAGTCTGTGAAAATTGATGGCGCATGATTATTAGGACCAGTGTGCCTAGATTGATTTTCTGATTTTTTTAAGGTATGTTATGTAAACGTGCGAGCAACATTTTATAACTTTTGAACCAGTGCATGGATTAAAAATTCAGGAGCACCATTGAACCTGCAACACCGAAATTCGCTTAAGGAAGACTTATCTTTTACCGCAGTAGGTCGAGAGAAAAAGATAGATTTTGGAATTTTAGAAGAATAATAAAATAACCTACTTATTTTATTTCTCTTTTTCTTTCCTCTAACAGAAAAGTGGCGGGGGAGGATCCAATTACATGTCAAGACATTAATTAGATTGACTCCTCAATCTTTGTAAAAACACTGTTGGAATTTGGGAGGTTCATTCAATAAATGAACCTCATAAATTCCCAGCGACGTTACTCACCCTCTTCATCTCCTATTTATATGGATCTCAGAGAGGAGTGTTGGCATGATTTCACCAAGCGACGAAGATATGGAAATGTACAGTTTCACCAACCCCTCGGAGGACGAGACGGATTCTAGCAAGTGGTGATGAGCACTAGGAAATCACGAACAATGAACACCATCTATTCCTCAAACATAGACTTTCTCCAATGATCTGGAGGATGTGTTTATTTCTTATCTAAATTCAGGAGTTGTTGAATCAGTATACTACCCTCTTTATTTCATGATAACACAGAGGTCATGACCCAAACAAACAAGGCCTAGAACCTCTTCATTTTTTTAAAAATTTTCATGTTTTCTTCGCGAGTGATTTATTCAGGTCATATGGAACCCGGAAAGGTGGGTTTAGCGATGAAGAGTGCATCCCAGGGAGTATGTTAACACCTTCAGATGTAAAAACGGGCCACTGAAGGACACCCAGTGACCCGCGGTAGACCGTCGACAACCAGAACTAGAGGATGAGGAGAAGTTGGCATGCCATTGCACACATCCATCAAAGAAGACCATGACGTGTGAAGATGGTGCCCGGCTCCGGTTGGCCGGGAAAGAGTTGGCAGTGTTCTGTCACGCGCAGTCCGAGAAGGGGCCCGCAGTATATAGCTATGGTGGATAGTAGCATCCAGCATTGGATGTCCCCAAACGGAGGCGAGCAGCGTGCCTTCGTGCACTACTGAAGATGTCCTTGGCTCGAAAGCCACATAAGAGTGCTGAGACCCGCTCCCAGTGAGTACTGTGGCCGACCGTGCGGTGCCCCGTGGAGCTACCGCTCTGACTCTGAATAGAGGAACCCCCCCCCCCCCCCGTTCCAGCTAGGGAGGGATCCTCTCTAGTGAGCCACGCCTCCAGTGGGCCATGCCCCTCTGTGGGACGGGCCACGTGAGCCTAGTGGGCCGTTCCCTCTGTAGGTTGAGCTGTTCGAGCCCAACGGGTCGTGCCCCTTTGTGGTCTGGGTTTTGCCAGCCCAGCAAGATGATCCCGCCACGGACCAGCCTAACCAGGCTAGCCCAGACCGGTTTTGGATAGGTCGAGTTAGATCTGGATCGGGTCAGGTCTGGCCGATTGGGTCAGACCGGACCCTGACACTTCCATGCCCAGTTTTTCTAAAAGATCCATGACATGTGAACTGGGCGTCAATTTGCTGAACTGTGTGTGGCACTAGAATACATAGAGAAAGATGGTATTTTTTGTATAATCCACCTGAGTTTGGGAGAATGTTTGTGTACGGTCACATGTGATTTAACCCAAATCCAACCAGTACTAAAATGCCTATAAGTCATAGACCGGGAATCAGATTGACATGCCGTCTGTCACATTGGAACACTTATGACATGGCGGTCCTTTGGGACACTTCTTCGTGGAACTTCGTGGTGTTTGAGGCATGGCCGATGGATTGAAGAGAGGATCCTCCTGGAATCAAGTGTGCATAGTGTTGGAATCTCGTGTCTAGCTGTAACATGAAGAAAGAACATCGATCCTATGTGGGTCAGTATTTATCGATCCTGTATGGGTCATAGATTAGCGATACTATGTAGGTTAGTATTTATTGATCCTGTGTGGGTTAGTGCTTAGAGATCCTGTGTGGGTTATCATTTATTGATATTTGTGGCTAGAGGCAGAGCCTCTCGACAGAATAAGATGACCTAGATTTATGACTAATAATCTATAATTATGTACCTGAGTTATATACCTGGTGTGAGATGAGTCTTTACATTTTTGGTACTTTTACCTTTTTGGTGTCACCAATGTGGTGTTCCCTTTGTGGTAATTTTACCTTCGTGGTGTAGCCTTTGTGGTACTTTTCCTCGTGGTGTTACCTTTGTGGTATTATTCCCTCATGGATCATTTGTGAGAAAGGAATAACAGTTTTAGCCTTATGTTTCCACATGTATGAGATGAGTATATATTTATAACTTAGGTATATGTATGAGAATATACCTAAGCAGAGTTGATGACTGCTTCATGCTTTGTGTTTGAGGTCTTGATTTGTAGTTTATACTTTGTTGAACTCTGGTAGAACTTTGGGGGTATCTGGGTCCCTACTAAGTATTATTATACTCACCCCTGCGTTGGCTATTCCCACACCTTGCTGTGTCTTGTGAAGATGACATAAAGCATTGATCGAGGCTCAGAGAGCTACGACTGGATGATGCTCAGAGGTGGACCATTTTACATGACGTGTTTTAGTGACTACTAATTGTGAGCTATAACTACCTTTCAGATAAGATCTTCGATGGATGATTCGGGATCTATTTTATCTTTTCAGTTGTACTTGTACTTTTTAGTTGGGCTTGTATTCCGGCCCCTTTACATTCTGTATAATTTTTTACTATAGTAGTTTACTTTGTGTTTTCTTCTTGTTCTGTTCATGGATTGTGTGTTTGTAATGTTTTAATGGTAAGGGCTTCCCGTTATAGAGATACTCCTTTTTGGTGCTAGTCTCCAGCACCTGTCCTATGGAAGGCGTGCATCAGGTAGTCACTGCATGGGCCCCGAGGGATGGGTTATGACAGATATTACCCAAATAATGTAAGAATATATTATGTTCTATGGTATTATAAAAAACTAGTGAGGAGCTGCAAGTTGGACCTTTTCATTACTAGTCTAGGGAAAAAGGTTTTTTTCATCCCCCTTTTAATGTGTGGGGACTCACTCTTCAAATAAGCATTGTTTATTTCCAAACAATTGAACCTAGTAACATATTATAGAGAACAATATTCATTATAATAATTATAATATGTGGTAAGAACTAGCTAAAATTATTGAGTAGTAAGCCCCATAAAAATATCTTGTTCCACTATTTACTTTCGTTCATATACTGATGCATGATTTGGAAAAGATAATAGGAGAATCAATATCTTTACTGGTCTTATAGGTAAAGGGATAAAATGTGATAATTGGTTAAAATTTACCAAAACTGATTCACCCCCTCTAAGTATTGGCTATTTCCCAAAGTGGTCTTATCAATAAGGACTACTTAGTGGGAGTTGATCAACAACTGTATATAGTTGAGAAGGAAATCTCTGCTAAATGTTTTTCTCATTTAATAGCATGAGGAACCCCTTTTCTCAAATCCACCTTAATTATTGTTTTTTTGACATTGGAATTTTACAATCCTTTATTTATTATCACATGGTAAATCAAATTTGGTTACATGTGTGAATCATTCCACTTGTTTGAAATATAAAGAAATCAATTGTATAATAATAATGCATGGGATTTCAGTGGTCAACATGTTCCTTTTCTATTGATGTATTGTAATTTATATGGGTATTTACTATCATAGAAATTGATATATTTGATTTATTATTCAATAAGACCTATTTGGTATAATTTAAAAATTATATTGAATCTTACACCCAATAGGTAGACCTCAAATTACCCGATGGTGTTGTTTATTTATTCATTAATAATTGGGATATTAATTTTATCAGAGAATGGAATTTAGTGAAAGTGGATGGATCAATATCTTAAAATCTATCATATATGACCTTTATATTTTTCATTGAGACTGAAAAATTGGGTCATTATTCTATAGTATATCTATACATTGATCTTTTTCCACATTATTTTTTAATGATACCACATAAATGAGAAATAAAAATTTCTATCCACATATTTTTTTGGGAAACTCTTCTATTTTTCCTCTATTATAAATAATAGAACAGAAATAATTATAGGATTTTAATATCCAACTAGGATAATTGGAAAGAAGATTTTTCATTAGACCATGTATACTAAATTGGGATAATTTGGATATATTTATAAATAAGGTCGATGGTTCAATTTGATTATATGTTTAATATCATAAAATGAATCAAGTTACAATGGATAATTGGAAACCTCTACTATTAATTTAAAATATTTTATATTAATTAAAGTTATCTAAATAATTTTCTAAAATTGATCTATAAATTTATTATTACCAACTCTTAGTCTTGAAATAGGATATCCCAAAGACATATTTTTAAAAATGATATGGTCACATTGAATAATTTTTTATTTCATTGGGTCTTATGAATGAATATATAATTTTCATGGAATTAATTATCCATAACTTGAATAATTTCTTTAACTAATTTTTTGATCTATTTTTTTGATGATATCATTGTGTAATATCAAATAATAAATAACCATTAATGGAGAAAGGAGATTATACAGAACACATTGCATGAAAGTTGAATTTTTTATAATTTCAATAAATATGAATTTTATTAATTGGATGTTTATTTATTAGGTTATGTTATTTCTATTAATTTAATATTGATTTATTTGGATAATATTTAATATTTTATTTCTTGGTAAATACCTTAGAATGTACTTTAGATACATAGATTTCTTTGACATGAAATTAATTACCATCACATTTTTGAGATTTACCATGCCTCAATTTTTCTATTATAACATTTATGAGAATGTGTTTTATTTTATATTAGAAATAATATTTCCAAAAATCCATTCAATTGAATAATCCGTGGCTCACTTTTGAACCTATACTCATATTTCCAGGACTAGGACAATACTGTGAAATATTGCGTTGTTTTTGGATCTAGAATAGGTGTTTTTATCTGGGGATACCATTTCATATATTTTTGATCCTGAATATTGAAAAAACATTGTAAAAACTAACCAACACATGATATAGAATTTTTTATGGTGGTAAATATATTAAAACATGGATTCACTATCGCATTACTGAAATGTTCAATATCATCAATCAATATAAAAGTTTGATGAAAATATTATCCAAAAGGGACATTAACCTTAGGGGATAATGATGGATGGAATATCTATATTTGTATTACTTTTATTTTGTTTATATACCTGAGAAACTGAATATGGTGGTTGATGCTTTGAGTATGTATTTTCATAACAGAGCAGATAAATAATCTCATAATTAGTGGAAGTTATTGAGAGTATTTTAAAAAATGAATCTAGACTATACTTAATAAAATGAGATTTTGTTTTTCTTTTTGATTACTCTTATTCCCAACCTGGTTAACCGAGCCAAGGAAGACCAATGATCTGATCCAAAATATTCTTCCATTAGGTGAAATGTCAATGGTGCATTGACCATGGAAGAATGGATGGAAGATGAAAACTATATATTATATTTCAATAATGGATGGTAGTTTATTTATCATTCTAAGAAGAAATTTTTTTTCCTTATAAGTATTCTTAATGTGATTTCCACTTGGGTATTTATAAAATGTTCTTAGAAATAAGGAACTTTTTTTGTGGTCAAGTATGAATCACAAGATGATGAATTATGTTATGAAATGTATCATCTATTAATAGGTGAATATTGTAAATAGAAATCCATATATCATGTTATAGTCTATGAATATACCACTATGTAAATAGGAATAAATTCACATGGATTTTTTTACTAGGCTACCACAAAGTATTTGAAAGCATAAAACTATTTGTGTGATTGTGGGAAAACTCACCAAGTTGGAACACTAGATTCAAATTTTAGATCCTGATATAGTAGAAGAATTTGTGAATATTTATATTTAGAAAGTAATTGAGTTTCATGAATCATAAGTTTCTATTATCTTTTAATTAGACAATATATTCCCAACCATGATTTAGAAATCATTGGAATTTTCCCTTGGAAATCTGTTGACCATGAACTTGAAATATAATATTTAAATATATGGAAATTTAGAATGTACTATAAAAACATTATATTACATGATTATGTTTTGTGTTATGTATTTTATTGGTTCATGATGAGGTCATCTACCATTAGATACGTTTTCATATACAATTATTTATCAGGAAATAGTGCATATAGTTGTGTTTTATGCATTTTTAGTTGTCTTCTTTGATCTACACTTTTATATGTAAAAACAAGTTAAACCTAACTAATTAAACATAGTCTCGTCCATGAGGCTACTATGAAGATCCATATTATCAAGAAATTAATGGATACATAATAGATCCAATTTTTTTTTTAATAAATATCATCATTTTAGCCATTATCTTTTCATATAGGTGCACAATATTTCATTAAATTTTTAAAAATATTGGATCATAATTGTATAGGTAAGTGAGGAAAGTTATCTCCTAAATACATCAAACCATTAGATATTCTAAATTAAATTGGAAACATTTCATATTTTATTTCCTTAAAACCATGAATTTGTGCTAAGTATAATGTGTTCCATGCACCTCAATTAAAAAGTATCATTACAATCCTAGGCATGTGATTTATTAAGACCATGTTACTCTAGAAACATTTTCTATATTTACCCATGACCCATATTTTATTATATATAGACAAGAAAAAGACTTTATAGTAATGAATAAAACATTGGTATGAGTATTTTGGTAGCATGGTATGCATTATGAGGTAAATTGGGAGTGGAATATGTTTTTTCTTTCACAATAGATGAAGCTCTTCCAAGACATCACTTACCTAAAACTTTCAGAAGATGAAAACACCAATGACAGGGAGAATGAAAAACCCCTATTTTTAAATCATTTCCAATTTGTTTTTTTGATGTTATATAATGTTTGGGTTTAGTTTCGGGAGTCTATGGATGGTTTTGGGGAGTTTTGGAGGCTTCTTAGTGGGTTCAAATTTTGATCAAGGTTAGGAGTAGCTGTGTGGGTTTTCTATGTAGCCAAGTATGTTATAGAGGAGACATAGGGGGAATCACATAGTTAGAATACAATTTGGGTAAACCATCATGTAAATGGAAAATCTAGTAATCTTAAAAAAAATTAAATTTTCAATGTTGGGACATGATTTTGTTAATCATTATACCAAATTGTGAGACCCTAAGTATTGTACTATGACACTCACACAATTAGACCCTAATTTACCAAACATATTCATACATCTATGATATGTGATTAATGAGATATTAAAAGTAATTTTTAAGCCCAAATATTACCCCCAAGACGTTCACTATTCCTCTCTAAAATTATGCTCTCAAACCATGGACTTCCTTAAGAAAATTTAGAGATATACTTCCCTCCAAAAGAAATTTTAATGAAATTTTAATCATTAGACAATAATAATAAATGTTTAGACTCTAGTTTTTTTCATCACTCCTTGACCTTCTCATCTTCTATTTAGAGGAACCTAAGATTGGGGTTACGATGCCCAGATCTCTGGTTTTGGATGTTTTTTAATGGGAATTTCTTATAATGCACTGAAGGGAAAGAGGGGGGGGGGAGAATTCTATGGGTTCATAGTGTAATTCATCATCTAAAAACAACGCGAGGTAGGTGGATTCTCCCTCATTCCAATTTCTCATGAAGCTACATGTATTTATATTTTCTAAATAATTTTCTCTTCTTTTTATTGAGAAAATCTTGTTAAAACCCAATTTTAATTTTATATTTCAAGTTATTCCTTGGAACTTTTGTTATGATTGAAACATAAAATGTGATCAATAAAAAATTTAATGTAGTTTTTAATAAATAAGGTTTTCGGTGTGTAAAATTGAAACATAAAGTGTTTTTAGGTGACTGTATGTATATAAAAATGGCTGTTTGAATTATAATTTGTTATAGTTTCATTTTTGGGGAACACTAGATCATACAAATGAGTGATGACATGGATATATTGGGACATGTTTTTACACATTTGTTAGTCTATTCAGATGTCCATATTTGACGAGAGATGTATTTAGTTGATATTTGTTCATGGGTTCATGTGTTCTTTCTAAGAGTGTGATTTAGTTTGGTTTATTTCACAACTTTCAATATACCTATCTTTCTCATTGTTTATCAAACATTATATCAATTTTATATTATAAAAGCATGATAAATTATTATTATTTTATCCATATGTATGGAAAGTCTCAGGGGTATCCTTCTGAGTTATATACTCAACCCTTAGTGTATATACATTATTTTATTTTATAGACACTCTTCATCATAATATAAATAAGGTATTATTTCATAGTTCACTACCATATCCCCATTATGTTGTTTTATTTTTTGATTGGAGTGGGATTTTGGGAGTTTATTGATTGTTTTTGTTTAGAGTAGTGTCACAACAGTACCTCGTTTCCTACATGTATTGTTATTGAATTTTATTATTTTTATTTTTTATTTTACTAATATGACCATCATTGGTTAATTTTCAATAAATTTTTAGTTTAAATCAAGAATCATATATTTAAATATTTGATTTAGTCTATTATAGGTTGTCTGTGTATAAAGGGTTAACTATTACTCAATGATGTTTCTAAACCCTAAGCATTTATTTTCATCATTTGGTGTCTTGGGATTAACACTTATGGTTAGTATAATTGTTTTCATTCCCATACCAATGGATTGGGGTTGGGATATTACATAAAACCAATGGTTATGAAATATTTAATCTACAAAAAATTTAATTGTGATTTCCATTCGTTCACCATGTCTTTCACTATTGCATTAGAAATATATCTTATTTATTCCAATATCTTCTACTTTCTTCTAATTATTAAAAATATATTCCATTCACATAAGGAAACTTTCTTAAAATTACATTAAATGTGATTCATTCATTGGAAATTTATTTCACTATGTTGAATAAAATAGAAAACCTATCACATCCACTTCAGTTTCACTTCCCTTTAACTAACTCCCATTTTGGAAAATACTTCACTGGTGATGGTTCCATATTATAAAAATATATTAAAATACACCAAACCTCTGGTTTAAAAATTATTTATTTTCTCTGTCTCAATATTTTATCATGTTGAAGTTCTCAACATAATGAAAAGGGGATTCATTGGTGTTCCTTTGAGTATTATATGAATTTTAGGGTTTTTTACAAGAGGATAGTTCATTTGGGATTATTTGACTAGTGTTATGGGATGGTGGTTCCACATTATTTAAACCATTATATGGTGAGTGAGATAATGATATTATTGGTGGTCTTTATCTTTATTTTGAGAGATATTTCATGGCTTCCAACACATGAGTATTGATATGAATATATATGCGTCTCTTCGAAAGTAGGTAAGCATAAAACATCGGGTATGTTGAGGGATTGATATGATGTTGTGTTTCAGAGTGGGATTAGTTTATGGTTTTACTTTTTAAGTGGGCATGGGGTGTTTGAACCGCTATATGAGTAGTTTTAAATGGATGTATTTGGTTACAAGAAATTGTTTGTTTGTTCTATATATATTTAATAGATAATGATCTATATATTGGTAGTTACCATGAGTATTAAAGTAATATGTTTCCCCTTATATGTGGTGGAATAGATGATGGTTATAACTCAAATGACATTTGATCCTAGAACGTAGTATTAAATGTTCAACTTATATGAATTGGTGAGTGGTAGGTTATGTTATGGGTGAAGTAGGCTATGTTAGTGGATGATAAGAGTGTAGATGTATAGTAAAGATATAGGATACACAATATTTGTGATATTTAATAGGATTTATAGGGTTGGGGATATGTACTCCATTATAGGTTTTAATTTTTTTCCTAACCCCATAGTTATCATGTTCTTCAGTGTTGATGCTTCTATCTTAATGGTATCTCAAATTATTGGTTTATGGTGTTTGTTCTTAGGGGTCTGGTCAAAGAATTTCATGGATTATAAGGCGTTCATCGGATTTTTTTCATGATTTTTTTGTTCTCACATCTACTTTTAGCGTTAAAATCATGAAATCCCATATAATATTTTTTATATTTTTAATACCATGACATTCCAAAATTCCAGATGTATTCTCTCACAAGATGAGAAAAATTTCATCATAGTGCCTAATATATGTGTATATGGGGACTAATGTACATTCTGATATATCCCATTGAAAAAAATCACTTCAATCAACATAATCTTGTTGGTTTTGGTGTTATAATTATTTTGTTATCATATAATGAATCCACATGATTTAATTCAATCATATTTTTACAACTTTTTCTGTTTTCTCATATATAAAATGGTATATTTCATAAAATATTAGGGTTCTAGTTTTTGTTTCCCTGTTTATATTTATTATCAAACCAAAATTTCATCATGGTGGTAATAAATATTTTGTGTTTTATACATAGATCAAATCATTGGATTTGCAATAGATCAAGTTGGAGAAACATGATGAGTTATAGAAACTACCATGGATGAGGTTACGATTGAGGTTGGGTCTCCCTTATATTTTTTTTGTGTTTTTTATATAATTATCCCATTTTAGATCCCTTTTAATGTATGTTCTGTATGATTTTCATAGTTCATTTTATAGAGCGTGGTAATTTTTTAGATTTTATGTTTTACCCATAGTCATAATTTTGTTATCATACTCTGACGTTGTCCAATCATGCATGTTTTTTCTTATTCAATTATTATATATTACTATGATACTGACATTATATTCTCCTTGAAAATGGTTATAGATCCTTTCCTGTAGTAGAAAACCTATAGAATATGGGTAGGCATGTTTGAGGTTAGATTATATCACCCGTTTTGGTCACTATTTGGGTGATCTTGGATAAGGAATTACAATGAGACACCAAAATAATTTTTCAAAACATGGTATATATTTGTGATCTTATGCTGGGTTGGCCAAATTGAACAATTAAAACTCTCCATAACTCTTTTCTAAAGGGTAAAGGAAGAAAAAACACCTTTTTAAATTAATAGTTAATTTTTAGGCCACACTCTATTTATTAATAGTCTCTTAACTATATAATGTGTCCTACATTTCCTCAATTTTAATGTTGGCCAATTGTGACACTTTCACATGATCAAATAATATTTAATTCACATTAAAAATGGAATGAGATATATAATTATCTATTCCATCTGTTTCCAAATAAAAATCAAATAACATATTCATTAATTTCCATGGTTCTTCAATTTACTTAATTGTCCGATCATTATCCTTCCAACTCAAATCATTTGTTAAAAAACTTTCTTCCATCATTTTATATTAAATATCAAGAATAAGTGGTTTTTAAATAAACATGACACATTAATTGACTCAAATTTAGATCATTTTGGGAGAAAATATACCTAAAAATATTATAGTCTTTTCAAAACATGAACCCTTCACTAAAATGCATATAGATCTCACACTTCCAAGAATGAGCCACCATTCCCAACTCCAAATCATGTGTTGGATAGTTATTCTAGTCAAATTTATACTTCCATGATTCAAATTCTACAAATTCACCGCCTTACATGAGAACATATCCTAAACCTTTACTTCAATCAGGACAATACACCTCATAAACAACACATTTTATTACATGAATTATAAATTAAAATAAAGTATTTGTTATCTTTAATTCTTCAAAGACATTTGTACACTTCTCATTTTATTCAAACATAACTACATTAAAATTTAAATCCACCATGGAAAAGAAAACTTATAGAAGTCCTTGGAACTCTTATTAGTTAAATTTCAAGAAATTCTTGGGTATTCCATAATACATCATCATCTTAACCTTGTCAAGATCAGTAGATATTTAATTATATAAAAAATTACTCCCCTAAAACATAAACTCCAAATTATAAAAGTGATGTTTTTTTGATTTATTCAAACAAAAAATGTAAAAAAAACTCTAAAGCCATTTTTAGGTGTCTCTCATGATTTACTTTTGATATTGAGTAAATAATAATATAATACAAAAATTTGAGCAAAATTATTTCTATATACTTTTGGAATATTTGATTCAGTAAATCATTGAACACTACAAGGACATTGAAATTATGATAGGAAAGATAAAAAACTCATAATATTCATAAATTAATAATGAGTATATACTCTTATTTTACCTTTAATTTGTGATGTCAAGTGGGGAGTAAAATCTTATAATACCCTAAATTTTTCTTTAGCTATTACAATTTTGAATGATAAAATGTAATGGTTATTTATTTTTTGTCATCAACTTATTAAATTTTTTGTTTTTAATACATATATTCAAACCATCATCATTATTTTTAGAAAATAATAATGGTGTTTTCTGAGGAGAAATAAGATTCCAACTAAAATCATTATGATCAAATTTTCCTAACAATGTATTTAATTTCGATAGAAATTTTACTTCTAAACGATAATAAAGTTGATAAATTTAATTTATTTTAGAAAAAAACTAAATAAAAAATTTCATTATTCTTTTAAAAGGTAATCTGGAAAAATACTTGTGAAAAATGTTATAATATATATTGATTTCAACTGGTAGCTTCTGATGAATAATCACGTCTAAATATTAGAAAAATGAACTATTTAATTGATAACAGATGCATCCAATGTTCTAAATAATCATACACTGCCACTGATATTAATGTACCACTCTACACTGAATGAATTAATAACTCTTTTTGAGGCATTAAAAATTAGTCTTCTACTATAGAGTTTTATTTGATATTTTTTATTGATAATATTTTCCATCCCAATAATATTGTAATATGTTTTCATATTAAGAAATTAAAATTCCCATGAGACGGCTATGTCACCTAAAATAATGGTATATGATGGCCACTTGAATCTTTATTCATTCCTTTCACCCAATTTGGAATCGATTATTATATAATAATATTTCATATAAACATGAAATAAAAAAGGTATATTACCCATATAGATATAAAATAATTAGATTTTAATGTATCAAATATAACGGTAACTAGTGTTGATGAAATCAAGAGAATACCTAGAACAGTAAATGGTCCTACCTTAAAATCAGTTTTTTTGGAAAAATTTTATGATGAGAATATTTGGTACTTCTCATTTTATGGTCTATATATAAACCCTAAGGTTCTTAAGCCAATCCAATTATCCTTTTCATTGAAAACCATGGTTGATGAATCAATTTATACCCCCTACACTGGTCTCAAGATAAAAATTCTCACAGAATATCTTCAAGTGAACCGTCCTTCTATATTGATTATATGAAAATAGAAATTTCATGTCCATTTATTATATATTATAAGCATAAGAATATAATTTATCTTTGAGAATAAATTGATGAAATTAATTATGATTTCACTTAAATATCAACCCACATTTTCTTATGAACAATTTTTGAGTTATTAATTTTACTTGGTTGTAGAAGGGAAAAAATCACATTATGAGTGTCCACCATTTAATATTTTACTAGAATAATCATACATACCACCTTTTCATTGGTATGAAATTTACACAAAATTTTCCTTAACTATATATCCATTTATAAAAAAAATTTGAACCTTCATCCATTGAGGATCTCATTTAAAACATCCATATCCAACCCGTCACCCCAACCAAAGTCGAGTTAAGTTGGAAATCTAGTAGAGATTATGTGTACCATATGGTCATTAAAGGATAGAAAAATTTATGGTGGGATTAGTTCATACCATTTTTGGATGGTTTTGCATCAAATGAACCAGACTCCTCATGCTTAGATAACACCAAAATTTTAGAATGAAGTTTTTTTATATTAGTCATTCCCAACAATACAGACATAAAACCATAATCTATAGGAATATACCATCTATGAAAAGATATAGGATTTATGAAAAACCATTTTAGAACATTCAAGATACTTAAAATATAATTTATTAGAGAATAAGTACATAAAAATAAAAATAAAGACACAAAATTCCATAGAGAGAAATATAAAAATATAGAGCCTCAAATAATTCCACCATGCTACCCCAAAAAACACCATGAGTCCTCCCACCTTCAGTAAAATATTACTTCATAGGTTCACCACCATGGATATTCCCAACCACTTGTGAGCTATGATCTTTTTCCATTGGGTTAAACAACATTCAATCTACCCATCCACCATGGTGGGAGAGTAGGGGGGGTAGTATATGACCCAGAAGGATATCCCCAAGACTTACTATAACACCCACAAATGAAAAAATAAAGTTGATTTTAACATTTTTTATAACATGGTCTTAGAATTATGTAATATTATGAAACCAAATAACATATATAACATATAATCCAAAAATAACTTTTAAAACCAACAATAAAAAAACAAGAATGTAATTCTTTTAAAAACCTATGAAACACATAAAATAATCACCAAACAAAACTAAAAGGAACTCTTGGAAATTAAAAACTACCAAAAACCAAAGATAAACTGCCCCTCATGGTAAAAATAACTTCATACCATTAACTAACATCCCTACAAAACATGGTGAGACACCCACATTTATGAGGGATTTATTATCCTTCATAACCCAAACATTACCCCAACTCTAATGTATATATTTAAACTCATGTATAATCTGTCACCCAATTAACCAATCCATAAAAATTAAAATTCCAACAACCATTAAACTCAATTAAAAAATTCACCAAAAAAAATGATCTCAATTTATATTTTTCCATTTCTATTATTTTGTACAGTATACACACCGACATGGAAATATAACGTTTACATGTTCACCAAAACAAATCACACTAAATAAATTTTTCAAAATAAAAAAACCAATATAATTATATAATTTTAGATATATAAAATAATTTAAATTCCATATAATATCCAATATTAATGGTTTTAAAAAAGTATAGACTATGGGAAATCTATATATCTCTATATGATGATGAAATGTAATAATTATGAGACAATCGAGATCCATGGTCTTTCTATCTTCCTGAGGAATATAGAACCGAAATCCCCAAATTAATTGAATATCGATCATATGATTTGATCCAAACCATTATAATAAAAACTTTTACAAAAATTGAATCAATAAATATTACAATATTATTTTCTTAGAGGACACATACCTTTGATTTATCACCTTACAATCTAAAAACAAGGATCTGAAGGAAAGAATCCAACTAAAACACCCCCATGTTTTTCTAAATAGAGATGTTTATTTGAAGGGTGTAAATGAGACATAAATATTCCATGAATAGGAAAATTAGATGTTTTGGGAGTTTTTAAGTTATTTTAGAATCAAACAACATGGCCCTTATGCTCGTGCATATAAAAAAGTCATTATTTTGTAATCTATTCATTATCGAGTTAAATGGTCTCAACAAAAATGTAAAAAAAAATTAATTTTATTTTAGATTTCAATATGTTCATTTCACAACCACCTAGGGATAATGCATCGTCTTTAGACAATGCACTAACCAGTGTACCCTAAATTAACACATCAAAATATTTTTTTTATGAAGTCCTCTTAAAAATGAATTTATATCAATAATATAAATTAAATATAAGAAAATGGACCTATAATGAAATTTAATATTATATAATAAAACATAAACTTGAATGGGTGAAGGCCACCATGCTATCATATGTTACTTCTTGTGGTCTTTTTACCTCATACAGGTTCCCATGTATAATTATTTATGACACCATTAATTTGACTCTTCCATGTTGATTATAATGTTTATTTTAGATTATTGACCCATTATATGATATTATAAATAAAAAATATTTATTTTTATTTTTTTAAATAATATTAATAAATTATTTGGAACATAATTGTTTTATCATTTTTACATTAAATTAAATGCTAGAACAATATTAGGGACCTTCATTCAATAAAAGAGTCCAATAAAAAATATATTTATTGGCATACTTTTATATATGAGGGTTAAATATAAAAAAACACCTTACTTGTTTATCTTATATCCATTTTACTTCAAGGAAGAGATTCTAACACACTATTTTAGATAAGAGGTAACATTAAAGCATTCAATGATTTTGGTTGTTGGTGGATACATTTAGAGAATGAACATAATTGTTTTTTATATGGAAACTCATTAAGACTCACTTATAGTAAATAAAAATAGAATATATTTTCGGGAGTGATTATTTTATGGTTTTATTATTTCATTTTATTTATTCCACTCCATATCTATTTCGGAATGGGTTTTGTGTTTTTTTCACTATATATGGTCATAGTGATGTCCCAAAAAACCCATTAGCAGCATCAATCAAATTTTCATTAAGGAGTTTATTTGATTAAAATTGAGATTGACAATGGTTTTGTTAAATTTTTTAAAACCATAGTCATATTCATAATATAATCCCATGTTCTATTATGTGTTTCCCAAAAAGGTGTGGTTTTATGATACCTATTCCCATGTTTGTTAATATTCATTGGGAAAATTATGTCTTAAGAAAAAATACCCATTGTGTTCATAACTATAATATAGTGTATTATTTTTAACATAACCATAACATGGTTAGATGATCATTATTCTCTGATAAAATCGAATATGAGAACCATCTTTATCATGTTGATGTTATCTTTTATTGTTCAAAACCACTATAGGGATCTACTATGTGGTGGTGAATATTATTTAATCCGGGTTCTTAGTGAGTCTAAATAACCTAAATGGAATATTTCATTACATTATATCATTGTAAAAAATTATTTAGAAAATTTAATCATTCCATTTTTGTGAGTATTTTTTTACTTCAAAACTAATAATTTTTTTCCATAAGAAATATTCATTGGTGTGGGCCCAAAAGAAGATGATAAATCCATATAACTTTACACTATATCAAATGTGGTTTGATTAAAATAATTGTCAAATTTTTTATATCTCAGGGAAAATAATTGAATTGTCTAGTTGTTTATTACATCAATATTTAAATATTCATGTATATAAATTTTTTATCTAATGTGCATAAAATATGTTTTAGTTGATTTTTTAACCCACTATTTATAAACTATCATACCAAACATTATATTCTTAATAGGTCCGCATAATATTTAGTATCTTTGGTATTGAGTTTTGATCTTGAATTTAGATTCTGTTTAGGATTTATATATTTTATTTGTTAGTGTTATTACATTGAGGTGTCTGTTGTGTAAATAACCATGGTTCGATGGATTTTTTTCAAACTACTCACTATCCTAGAGGACTATGCTTTGCTTAAAAAAATTAGGATGGATACATTTTTCTCTATAACTACTCTTGTAGAAATTGTTTATTTTACTTGATAATGAAACTTTACCTAAAATGGTTTCATATAGCTAATCCATGTGATGCATTTGGATATGTGTAAATAAATGTTGATTCTATTTTTAGGTTTGTAATATAAATTATGAGTTATGTAAATAGTTATTTATTATTTTGGTTTTTAAATATTTATTTGGTGTAAGAAAATGGATTAAAAAAACAAATATTATTAGAATCACAGATAAATATATGAATAAGACAAGATATTAAAGATTTCAGTGAGTATATTTTTTATGAATAAAATGAATCTGATGAATTTTGAAATGGTGATACTATGTAAAAATATTCAAATACTTATTTTTTGATTCCTTGTAATTAAAACACATTATAATATCTCTATCATCCCACTGTGTAGGTTCATTTTATTGTTGAGTTCCCATAGATTATCTTATGTAACACAATATGAGAATGAAAAACACAAAGTGTTATGTAACCAAAATATAGATGTGAGATTTTGGTTACACATAGTCTGGAAACCATGTCATATAGAATACTATAAATGTAGTTTCATTTTTTCTATCTGATTTATTTTAAAAAACGGTTGTCCACTTGACAATCCATGAATGATATCCGTTATAACTGGAATGATGGTATACCACAAAAGATAAGTTTGGGAGGAACATGAAAGTTGACTCAGAATTCAGAGAATTTTGGATATTAGTCAACTAAATGGATATGATTTATGGTTTTATTGTTTTTAATGGGGGAACATTCATTAAAATTTCACATTAAAAAGATATAAAATGTGATACATGACCATAGAGATGCATTTGTTTTAGATTATGTAATAAATTATGGTTGTTATTGTTTGATCTTTTATTGGTATGTCATATAATATAGTTTAATATTAGAATTTAAGTTTGATATGTTTTCTCAAAGAGAACCTTTAAGGATTTAAATAAAAAATAATAATTTTCTCTAATTCTTACTCATGAGATTGGACATTGGGTGGGTATCTCATATTAGTGATGATAATTATAGTCCCATAAATTAGGGAGAATTAATAAATGGTGAAGTAGATCTATGTGTTGAAAAATAAGAAGTATTTATATATTAGAGGTTGGAACTTATGATATAAGTTTAATAAGTGGAGTAGTTATGCCATTAAAAAATTATTACTGTATTCCATTCATAAATAGAAATTTTATTTATATATCTTGTGTAGAAAATATAGTATTTTTAATTTTTATTAACAAACACATTATTTATATATACATATGAATGAATTTTTCAATGTAATTGAGAATATGGTGAATACTTTATATATTCTGGGCATGGATAATCAAAGATATAACTTTCTAGTTAAGAACATAAATGATGATTCTAACACCAATTATCATTGAAATAGTTTCCTCAAACATATAAATGAGAAACTCATCCCAATAATTCATAGATGTTTATTTTTAGACTCAATCAATTATGAATTCTTTGATAATTGTGAATCTTGTTTATTCAAAAAAATTAACAAAGAACCTTTTAGGGGAAAATTCTTGAGGTATAGTGAACTATTGGATCTTATTAAAATTGAAATATGTGGAATAGTGAGTATTAAAGCATGTTATTAGTGTAGGTACTTTGTAAAAATTTTCACATTATTTAAATGTAAATGGTTTTTTGTTTATAATGAGATATAATTTTGAAGTCTTTGAAATTTTTAAGGCACTAAAAATTAAAGAAAAAAATAAAATGGGAAACCATATTAAGAATCTATGATCAGATTAGAGTGGTCAATAATATATCCTATAAATCTCGGATCATTAGAGTTTATTTTGATGTTTTTTCACAAGTCACACCTCACAGAACATCAAAGTGAAATGATGTATCTATAATAAGGAATCTTTTTTTATTGGACATGGTTAAATAAAAGATGCATGAACATGACTTTATAATATTATTATGTGGAAATACACCAGAAAATGATCTATTATTACTTTAATGTGTTCCATTTATAGCCTTCGTAAATGAAATATATTATATATTGAATGTTAATAATCTTAATTTAATTTTAATTATGATTTATGTCTGGGAAGGAAAGGTGTGATGTTAAGCTTCTAATAAACATGAATATAAATGAAAAAGGTTTTTTGATAAAATATCCCAAAGAACGTATGAGATATTATTTGACTAATACCTATGAACAAAATGTTTTTATATCCCTATATAGTGTTTTTCTTGTGATGATCACCTGAATATAGGTCCAAATGGCTAGAGAATTTGATTTTATAATCTGAAATCCAACAAAAAGGATTTTTTTTGAGATGTAAAGTGAGCGAGTTCCATAAATGTTTGAGGAAAATAGTGGAATAAGGTTATAAAATAACTTTTATAGTTTTGTAGGACTGATTATGAGGATGATAGAATTAGATTTCATATATAAAATCATAATGGGTTAGTATTCTTCGATGATGAGCCTCATTCCTAGAGAAAAGCCATTGAGAGTTTGGATTCTTCAAAATGGTGTGAATTAAATTAATTAAAGAAGGAATCTATGTACTCAAATCATGTTTTTAATTTTTTTGAAGTCACTATAAGGGATGATAGCCATATGATTCAATGGGGTTTACCTAATAAAATTAACAAGGATAGTAGTGTCTCTTTCTATAAATATTTTCTGGTAGATATGGGTTGTAAAAATATTTATATTATTAAAAATGAAGAGAAATTTTATCAAACATGAATGAGTTGGAATTCATTTATATATTTTCTCATTTTGATTATGGTACATTTAAAATTTATATTATGAATTATTTATTTAATGATAATTTAGTTGAGAATTTTTATATTATATATTCATAATTTTGTAGAGTAATAAATGTGTATTATAATGATTGAAAGTTACAACTATGTGCTTATAGATTGAATAAAGCTTCTCAAATTTGGAAAAATTGGAATAATGATGTAATCAAATAGTATAGTTCTAATATAATTTTTATAATTATTTTGTATTAAATAGGTTTAGTGATAGAAAACATTGTTCTATAACAGGCCTTTTAAAACCATACTTGTGGAACAATGTTTTGATGTTCCACACCTAGACACACCATAGGTCAATTTTCAAACAAAGGAATTACTTAAAAACATCTAAAACTGAATAAAATTGATCTAATAACTCCATATATAACACCCACATAAGCCAATGAACAAAATAAACCATAAATACATGTAACAAAAAAATTATTTATGTGGTTTTTAAAAAGATCTAATCAATCAGAAAAACAATAATTCTTTTATTATAAATTGAAAAAAATTAAAATTAAAATATTTCAAGGTATTTGATCTTTTTGAATAAGTTACCCAAATTATCTATTTATAGACATGATTAGCCAAATTAATTAATTTCTTTACATTTAAATTTTCATGGAAGTCACTATTCTCATTCAAGGCCATTGAGAGTTTTTTAGCAGATGCATCAAATCAACTCTAATGTCTATGAAATATTTGAACACAACTATTTTTCAAATACATGAAACTATTAATAATATAACATATAATTTGGAAAAATATTAATTATTCTTATAGATTGATATATTTAATCATATAAATGTTTTTTTATCCTTTTTTTACTTTCCATCAATCAAAAAATCAATTATAACCCACCCCTGTCATACTATACTAATTTTGAACTTCCTTGGTTTTAATTCGAAGTGCGACATAGATCATGAAGTTTCACTGGTGGGGGGGGGGGGGGGGGTGAATTAGTGTGAAAATATTTTACTGATTTTTTATTATTAATTATCCTTCTTATAATTAAAACCTTCAGATCAATTATAATAGATGGATATAATTATGAATTATAAACACAAAAAAACACTTGGAAAGTCATAAATAAACAAGATCAGTAACTGTTGGTATTTTTACAAGTTTTTCTCATGATGTTCACGACGCTATAAATTCTATGATAATATGATGTATGATACATATGTATCCACTATAAAACTCAACTGAATATAAGTAGGATATCTCCCAAAAATCCTTTATTACCTTTGAATATTTTTATTATCAAATGAGTAGTTGTGGATAGTATATCTTACCACATTATATGGGGTCTTCCCACTCTCACTAAACAATAATATCTAAAATCAACTACTAGATACCACTTCATCAAATGATAAGTCTTCCTTCCTCAACAGAGGTCTTAATATTCCAACCAGTCTTACAAAACACTCACATTAAATTATGACTGATAATCATTATATCGATGTGAAAATGAACGTGACTTTAATATATAAAGTAACACAATGTTTTCATCTTTAATTTTTTTATGAGGCTTATAAGATATTCAAATGCATCAACATCCCAATCTATAAGAGTATCAAAAAAGATAATGAATAACAATAATGGTTCATGTCAGTCTATCTCCCTCAAATTTATACTTACTCTTTGGTTCCTAAGATATATTAATAGCACATTGAAAACCATTAATTTTGGTTATTCTTATTTGTTGATTCACTAATACACATTATATAAATTTAATCAGTAACTTTCTCCGACACTTTGGATATGAAAAAAATACATTATCAGTTACTTCTTATTTTTTTTCTTATATGAATCTCATTTTCTTCTTTTTCTCGCATATTTTCAGAGAATAACATGAGTAATATTTCACTATTTTGTATATAAAAATTACATGATATTTTGAACCGTGATCTTCTAAATATTCTCAATTTTTTAATAGTATCACATGGAATTACTCCCAATGATCTATAAATTTTGTTCCCCTTCCAACAACGTTTCTCAATTGATATACCATAAATAATGATATTCTTCTTTAAAGTGGCCAACCAAATTATCAAAATTTCTCTATCTTTCATTTTCGATTCTTTTTAAAATATTTATATTTAAAATGCTATAATTTTAATAGAAAGATCCACTCAGTTTCTTAATATGTAATTATTTTTATAGATCAACTTCTATTGTGACACAATCAAGATATTTAATGCATGAAGAACTAATCTGCATTTTTTGACTTGACTATCCATAATTATCTCATTTTATCAAAAATATTAACAATATATGAGAAACATAATATCTTATATGTCTATTTCAAAAGATCTAATATCTTATAAATGCTTCAAAATATATTTTTTATTCTTATAAGAATATTATATATTCTTAAAAAAAATCTAATTCATACCTTTAATTTTCTTTTATATTAGCCATGATTTATTAATTATCAGAGTGGGTCTCATAATTTTCCAGTTTTCAAAAAAATATCTTATATTACATTTGTGATATATTTTATATTATCCAAATACTTTATGAATAACAAAATGGTTTTTTCTGTTTCCATATTCTATCATCCGCTAGAGTAAATAACTTTTTACCACACAATGATATAATATTTATACTCTGAATATAATAATCATCCAAATGTGGTTTTTTTTCATTGATGTTTTTCAACATGAACATCAGTATATATCCTCCTTATGAATCGAATATGTTGTGTGAAATTGTAATATCATACCTTTGATTAATTTTATTAATATATCTATGAATTATCTTTTATATGCACTATTATATCTCAAATATCATTAGGAAAAACATATGTATAAAATGAAATATTTTATATATCATATTATAAACACCTAAGAACTATGAATTATTCATATTCATATTATATTGTTTTATTAATATAATCCTAAGAATCATCCATACTAGAATGAATTTAGTATTTCAAAAATATTTTTCTCTCATGTATATTTCATAGGTATTTTCTAAAATTTCACCTCAAACATAGAGTTTTATAAAATCTAAAAACAAATCAAAAAAATATATCGAAAAAGTCTGAAGATATATATAATAACTAAATTTTTTTTTAAAACACTCTAAATTTGTTTAGAAACGTTCCAAATTTAATCAAACAATCCAACACTATTTCTAAATCATCTTATAGAATATAGACACTCTTATTAAGCATTTTAATGTTTTTATCAAGAATTAAAAATTCTTAGTTACAAACATAACATTTTTTCATCCACAATAAAAGTGTCTTAATTAATATAGTTTGAATTCTTTATCCTTGATAACAAAGGGATGATTACCTACTATTCCTACATGGTTTTTTATTCTTCAGTCATGGATCTTTAATATTTTCAATATCTATATTTTCAATCTCATAAAGATTCATATGGTAAATATTTATGTCATATTTTATTAGTACCTTTTATTGAATTTCAATATATATATCTAAAAAATCACTAGATGTGTATAAGTAGACACTTCCATGAGGCTGTTTATCTAAATATCTAAACCGAAGATACTTTCCCTTTTTTAGTCATCATTAAAAGTTTTAATGTATCTCCAATGAAACATACAATATCTCTTTATTTAAATAAATATGTTCCATAAGATCTTACGAGATATGTTTCACATGAATCCAATGAGATCTTGAATCTCTTATTTTTGTAGAACTATTAATCATGTAAGGGGTTCTTCAAAACCTTGACACATTATGTTCTATAACATATCTCAATACACATTGACTTTACTACTCATTCACATATTTAAAAATAACATAACACACTTCATAACAATCCCTTTTTGTAGCTCAATATTCCCTTTTATATTTTTTGGTAAAAAACCATTTTAATTCAAAATATAATACTATTATCCCCCTTGTCGTTAATAAATGAAATTCTATAAAATTATCGAAGAAGTCTTACTCATCTCATGATCTGATAAAATTCTATTTTCTCCCCCTTTTTAAAGTAATAATTGATAGAGTTTAGAAATGGGATGTGGTACATTTGTCCAGAGAAATTATCCATATATTAATCAAATCAAATTCTACATGATATTGCTCAATTTAGAGAATAAGTGGGAGTAATATAAACATAAAAAATATACATATAATTTTCTATAATATAATACCACCTCAAAATTCTATTTCAAGGGGGAATTAAAATATATTTTCATAAAGTTTTATCACTTACAGTAAACTCAAAAAAGTCATAAAAAATATAAGGGTAAAAAAGTTTCTTCCCCAATCATGTTACCTTCCATCTCAAAAAATCACACCCAATAATTATATTTTATTCAATCAAAAGAAGGATAAGAAAGTTATTTTCATAAATTAACTTTTATTTTTTCTAGATTTCATGTTTTAATGAAATAGAATCATTTGAAATCTTCTAAACATTAATACCCACAAATTGATGAGATCTAAAATCATTTTATCATGGATGGACTTCTAAAAAACTAACTCAAATGATGCTATGATACACCTTGAAATGATGCAGTGTAGAAACACCTTATATTTTTAAGAAGAAACTGTGATTTATTTCTATTGATGATCTATAGTAATAATAGTACTCACCCAGCTATCCTCATACAAGTATAATCATAAATTCAATTCTTATGTAAACAAACAAATATATTTTAGAATATGGTGATTCCTCCATAACTTGTTAGTTATGCAAAAAAGCCACAATTTTCGTCTCAACCCAGAAACATTTTATTTTCATCTAAATGGTGTAGGAAAACTACATAATTTCAACTTATTTGATTTAATTGACTTGAATATTCATGGAAAAACTGGTATTTTTTTACTTTCTTCTTGATTCTTATGTGAAAGAGGCATTTTTAAATCTTATAAAAGGGAATATTTTATTTCTAGATTTTTCCTCTTTTACTTATCCTACTATGTCATCTTTTCATCATGCATTCCTTAAGATGATTTCGAAATTTGTTGGATCTTCCACCATACATATCAACAGCCCTAAAGTCACTATTCTTTGGAAACTATAATAATTATTCTACTTGGATATGTTACACCAAACCAATCCTCTTGTTTATCTCATAGATATATTCTCTTTTTTATTGCTACTTTCTTCCTCCGAAATTGGTTTTTATTGTATGTTTGTAAAGGTCCTTGATATGGACATTCCCCCTGATAGAATCATCACTTTCATAGTAGAGAATCCATATTAAATTTATTCTTGGATGTGTCTTGGTTGACAATCATTTTTGGTTTATATAACATGGTATGATATTATTTTATTATCTATTTATTGTATATATTTTTTATCTTCATTTTCTTATAGAATATTAATCACAATATGTAGAGTTATAGAACAAATTATCATCACATCGACCAGTTTTTTTTTAAAATTCTATAATGTTTTTCAAATAATTTCAAATATATTTTTTGAAAAGATAAATTTATTATTATTTTTTATTTTCCTCAACATATAAGGAAATATAATTATTTTATATCACCCCTTGGTATAATTATTTTATAGATTTAGTGTTCCAAAAAATTTGGCCAACTATAAATTTCCATTCATTTAAACAGATCATAGAATGGACAATTGTCAATTAAATTTTCTATATGTCCTTTAATTTGAATTTTTATTCCATTTATAACTTTATAATTTTGGAAAAAATAACCCTTCGAGTGATATTATTTTATGGAATAAAATTTTCTTCAAGTACTCACATAAACCATTAATGAAATGTTTCTTCCTTAGTATTGTTATCCACCCATATTTTTTTATATTTTTCATTATATTAAAATTAGTATAAACGAAATTATTTTAGATAGTATTTTCTTGTAAAATTGTTACATATTTTTATCAATATGCATTAAATATATTTCATTGAGAATTTAGGAACATATTGACACTAAAATAAGAAATTTTAGAAGAAATAATCTTTCAAAATGTTTTGTGTAAACATCATATTTAAAATTAGTTTAGGAATTTTATTCTAGTGTTGATTATATATTTATTATTTTATCTTCTAATTCAATACATATCAGATTGAGAGAAATATTATCAAAATCAATTAATATTAGAATGTTTCCCTTAAATATTCACCTTATAAAACTAATCTTCATTATTTTTTTCACTTTTTTATAAGGGGTTATTAGTCACTTTTATGTTTTTATAACTGGATTATAATTGAGAATTCTTGAATTCAATAATATATTTTTAACTTTAAACTAAATTAGGGATCTTTTGTTCACATGAAATTATTAACTTAACTTTCTCATAAAAATTCTTTTAAAAATCGTCTTATACCAAGGAATATTTGTCTTTTTAGTACCAAAAGAGTTATACCTTTGATTTTACATATTTAATGAGTGTGATTCAATTTTAAAAATTAACTTCTAATTCATTTTCTATAAAATTATACTCTAACTATAGCTATGGTTAGTCATCCTAAATCCCTTTAATAAATACTAGAAGATATGTGAAAACATCAACATATACAATTTTCTAGAATCCCGTTATTTCAAACTAAAAATTTATTAATTAGTTGATTAAGAAAGTAATATTTATAATATCATAGTGATTCATTTAGAAAATGATTATAAAAATTATTTAGTAGATAAAAACCACTTTTATTACCTTTAATAAGTTATGTATCCTATTTATTTATTGAAATATTCCTCAGCATCATTGCTTATTTATTCAACCATTTTTTCATGGTTTTGGATGAATCCTCTATGTTGGTATTATTAGAGATGGAATCTAGAAACTATAAACTTTTTTCAAATATAAACAATATATATATCAATATAAAATAATTAGGTAGTTTAATTATATTAAATAGATGGGATCCCGTATTAGAGCTGATACCAATCAAATTTCCTAATAGATCATATATTAACACTAGGAGTGTGGTTGAATTAGTGTGATCCAATTATATAGAATTTTTTTATTTATAATATTTCTCCTCTTACTATTAAATCCTCTACATCGATTAAGAAGAATGGTTCTTTTTAAAAATTTAAACTCAAAACCCCTTATGAAATGTTATAAATAAATAAGATCAGACGCATACTATATTTTTACAAGGTTTACCCTATATGTGGTTGACTATGTACTTGATGTTTCCTAGTCAAGTATGATACATAAATATCCACTATAAAAATGAAGTGATTAAATGAAGGATATCTCCCTAAAAGTAATTATTTTATTTTGATACTTTTAGATGTCTTTTAATGGGTTTTATAAGAACTACCCTATTATATAATGGTTTCTCCATGCCTTACTAAAGGAAAATATAATCTTCAATTAGATTTTGGTTTTCACTTTGTGAAATGATATGACATTCTTACCCATAAAAGGAATTAAATTTCTAATCTACCTTCTACTTTACATGCTTGCATGTATATATTATTCTCCTAATCACAACACCAGGATGATCGACATAGTAATATATTAAGTAACACCATGTTGTCTTATTTCTCAATATAATTTGAGCCTTTTTTCCATATTGAATCATAGTTTATCATAAATATCAAAGAACATTGAAACATGCGATGAATAAAAAGAATGATACATAAAATTATCCCTATAAAACATTGTGTTCTTCTTTATAATATTTGATATAGAGATATCATACTGAATTAATTCACTCCTACTCCTCCTTTTCCTTGATGCAAAAATATTTGATCGCATTTAATGTAATCAAAAACTCACTTTCATTAATATTTATAATACTATGTATAATATAATATAACTATCTTTTTCTCTATTTCTTATTGTATTTATGTCATTCCTTTTATCCTTTTCTCATACATTCACTTAATCATTTTAATATTATTTCTTTTTTTTGAATATAAAAATTTATACATATTCAACAGTATTATCTTCTAAATATTCTCCTTAAATTTTTCAATAGTGTCACATGGGTATACTCTCAATGATTTTAGAATATTATTCTATTTAAAAAAAATTCTGAACTGATATTACACAAATATTCATCATCTCATATATACTAGTCAACATAATTATAGTAATTATTCTAGGTTTGATCTTCACAAATGATTTCTGATATTTGTATTTGATATAATAGAATTATAATGAAATATCCTCTCAATTTATTATTATTTAATTATTCTTTTAACATGAATTGAATCATTGGGATATCATGATGTGTAATCCCTGAAGAATTTATCAACATCATGTTTCATGATTCCATATAATTCCTACATTTTATGAAATTAATTAATCTTACATAATATTTGTAATATCTTATGTATCACTTCTACATGTTCTATTATCTTACATTCAATTCCAAATATCACTTATTTTTTCTCTATAATATATCATATTCTTAATATAATCCTATATATACATTGGATTATATTCTATATCAACTATAATATGTTACATATCACTTTGGTTTTGATAATTTTCCAATTTGGAACTCTACAATATCTCATTTTCCATTTTTTATATATTATGTGTTGTTAAAATATCTTATGTATCATAATATGTTTGTTCTTCTTCTATATTGTAACTTTCATTATAGGAAATATCTTTTATATGAACTTAGATATATTACATATACTATAAATATCTTATATACCATAATGTAGTGTTTTCCTATTCTATTTTTTAGAATTCAATACTACATATGTCATCCATATGAATAAAATATATTACATATCACTATAGGATATTTCCCCTTTCACATTTCATTATGAGATGCAACATATATCATTTTTTTACGGTGGTATTTATGATTTATAATCATGAAATACTTATTTATCACATGAAATATGTTTCAAATCAAAGCATAAACTTCCAGGCACTGCTAATTCTTCAAATTCAGCTCATATTGCTTATTATACATCATCCTGATAATTTTACATAACATAGTTAATATTTTTTCTTTCCAATATTTTATTCTATGGAATATTCATATTAATTTTTAAAAAATATATATAAAACTCCAAATTCTAGAACTTTTTATTTTTGAATTTTATTATAATCTCTTTAAACATATTTAGGGAATATCAAATCACTCAATATCATATAAAAACACAAATTTTTTTAGAAACTTACCAAAAATTTATCAAATTTTCTAGCACAATAACTAAAACATCTTACAACATATAAATATTATTCTTGTGTATTTCAATGTATTTAAAGATCATAAAAAAATTCACTACTCTAAACTCAATAGTTTTAATCTATATTAAATGTGTGTTAATTAATATATTTAGTGGCATTCATTTTTGATAACACATAGATGGTTACTAATCTTACATATAGATTTTGGGCCTTTTCAATCATAGATCTTCAATATGTTCTATGTTAAACCTTTTATTATCAAAATTTATAATGTGTTAGATAGTTCTTTCATCTTCTACCATCACTTTTTGTTGAATAACTTTGAGTCCATATCACTGGTAATTAAACGTGTATAAGTAATTTCTTCTATGAACCTATTTATCAAAATCTACAAAAATCAACTACTTTCCCATTATAAATCATTATTTATTACATGATTATATCTCCAATAAAAGATAAAATTTCATGAATATTGAATATTTAGGATCCATATGATCTTTTAATCTATATATAAAATAACTAATACAGGCTCTTAAATCCCCCCCATTTCATGGTAAATTTCATTAAGAAGATGGTCCATCAAACTATTGAATTATTTAGTCTACATAACCTATTAATACACATTTAATTTACTCCTCATTGAAATATTGAAATGTATATAACAATATTAATAAAAAATATTTTAGGAATTTCAGTTACAATATATGAATATATATTCCCACCCAGCTAACACTCTACACAAGAAAGTTTCCACTTCAGGAATCCCACCACATGAATATATTTTTCATATTTTTCCCATACATACATCACAAAGGACTCAAGTATGCAAGATTATTTTTACTATTAATGTTAGGAACAGTGAAATCATCTCATTACTCAATGTGAGACATAATAAATATGGGAATTAATCAACCCAAAAATGTCACCATGAGTGATTTTAAAACATGTTTCACAAGTCATTTTTTCAAAGTGAATCATATGTTCACAATAATATCACCATAAAAAATGCCTAAAATACCTAAAACCAAAACCCTATCCTACAATACTAGACAATAAAATATATAATTTCACATCACTAATGATACACAAAGATATTTTGTACTTCGGAATCCACTAACATGGATTTATTTTTCCTAGGTCTTATACCCATCACTTGAAAATGCCTTCCGATTGGGTGAGGATTTTGACACTCATCCCATGCATAAATGTGGAAGTCACTAGTTATGGGAATAGGGATCCCAAGATATCTATTGGAAATTCCATCCTTCATTCCTCCTATAATAACTATCAATGTGTCTTCCTACCTTTATTTTATATCAAATGAGCCCAAAAAGGATAAAACATTCCCTCATATTCTCCCATACTATGACATTTATTAGAATATCTTTTGGCTTTAAACTTCTATTTATCTTATATATAATCAATATTATATCTTCCACAAGTATTCTACTTGAGTAAAATATAATATTCTTTAAAAGATGAATTAAACTATGACTATCAGGGAAAAAAATCATATGCCTCTATTTGTTTTTGAGATTTTTAAAACCTACCATTAATTTAAGTACAATATTTACTTACTTATGTTTATCTGTTATAAATTGATTATATGGTCAGTTATACGACTACTATATGTTGTATTGACATCCAAATTATGAAAATTACATCATATGTAAGCATATATCTAGTGGTCTATCTCTGAGTGTTAGTATCTCCCCTAAATACTATATCTATATGCCACTGTAAAAAACGCCATTTATTAAATATGTAAAACTATCATTATAACCCTTTATATGGTAGAGTTTCATCATTAACACTTTCAAATTCTCTTTTTACAGGTTTTACATGAACCCACTAACAACTCCCATAGCCTGGGAAATGTATGAACATCTCAAAATTATATAATACATCATGATTAAAACCCATAATATATAATAAAACTTTTTCATATACTATGAATCATATTCTATTTATGTTTATTTCTCTTTGGAAAACTTGAAATAATCAACTAATCAGCTCTATTCATGTTTAGGTCTATAGATTTAAAACCATTACACTATCTTTCAGATTAATTATAACTAAGAAAAATAAATATTTTATTCTTCAAATCCATCAATATTTTTATCCTAAAAATCAATTTGGCCCCCTTGATAACATTCCTCACAAACCTTCTAAAAAAACATACCTTCATCTCTTTAATTAGTGTCATAGATCAATGAAGTAAAAGTATTTCATCCATATAAAATAAAAGAATGATTAATATTATGTCAATAAACACTTTACAGTTGCATAAGATACCAATAATTAACTATATGAACTATTGTTGTACTATGAATTTTTTAAACATCTATTTTTATTACAGGAGTGTCTAATTTATTATTCATAAGCATCGTTTAAGGATTCAAACCAAATTGTTTCTTAATGCTTTGAATCAAGATTCTGTGTCCATGAAAATTTATTTCTCCAACTATCCATGTATAAGGGTTATTTTTACATCTAATTTTTCAAGATACAATATTTCATCTGAAACCAGGAGATCCACTATCCAATTAATTTCATAAAAAATGGGGAAAATATTTCATAGGAATCCAATCCTTCTGTTAGTTGATAGCCTTTAACTTCTAACCTTTACATTTAGGCCGTCTTTTTATTTTCAAATTCATTCAGATTTTAGACCCATTTATTATTCTGTGATATTTTCCCAAACCCAAGTTTTCTCTCTCTCCCATGTTCTATTGACATGCAAGTAGTATATATACCTCTTCATTTGCTATTTCTATTGTTCTAAATAACAATTAAATTTTATTTTTTTGTAATTTTTGAATCTCGTTTATATGTAATAAGTAGATATCATTGATCATATACATACCTTGACATTGGTCATCAAACTAAGGTAGACTTCCTTGAATCCAGAGGTTATGGTACTTCGATAACTATATTTTTCATAACTCTTCCATTTTATTTCAATGTCCAGAAAATTTCATGTACATCAATCCTAGGATGAACCTGACAACAAATAAATTTTTTATTATCAAAATATATTTTTTGGAAAAAGTTAGAATCCCGATTTCACCTTGAACAAGAACTAAAGGAAAAAACAATGTTGTGAAAATTTTACATGAACATATTTCCATTATTATCCCTAATAGGTTTCTAGAAGATAAAGGTTACCAAATTTTATAGATCATCCTTTATAAGGTGATTGAAATGAATCATCATCTTGTCCCATGTTTTAATATTCTCATTTTGGATGATATTGCATTTATTGAAGCCACTTTCTAAAATAAGGTTCTTCTTTTTGATCCAATCACTATGTTCACAGATAGTATCCAAAAGGATTGGCCTTCCCACCATCTTCCTAGAATCATCTGATAAGGCATTTATCAGTAGAAATTCTTTTTCAATAACTTTTCTAGAAAGAAAGAAGAGATCCAATGGCTGCACAAACTCCTTTATTATCTCTGGTAGCTCACCCATAAGGGGGTAATACTCACCATCCACATCCTCCACCCAAAAAAAAATTCACGAAATATTGAGATCACCATCCTTCATCTGGGATTTCAATTTTTTAGAAGATCGACTCTCCATTATATGTGGTAAACATGTGTAATCGTTCTGGATTTCATTCTACCGTTCCGCCCCTTCCTCCTCCTCCTCAGGTTTCATAAGTCTCTCTCATGAAAATCTTGTGCACTATCTCTTGGAAATGGACCTGATAGCTCATAATTGGACTCCCCCATTGGTAATCCTAGATCTCCATTGTTGTTCTCTACATGGTCTTCCTCCGGGTCAGACCCTTCATCTTTCGAGCCCTCAAATTGATTTCCTAGGTTAATTGATGGGATCTCTCTTATTGGGATTAACATGTTCACACAAATTGGATTAATATCTAGGTAACCCTCACCTTCAGTGTTACCAAGTCCTGTAAGAAATTCCTCTACATAGGAAGAGGACAAAAGGGCCTTTGAGCTACCCTTACTCCCCTTTATTGTTTTCACTTCCTGGTTGACACCACAACCAATATAACCTTTTGAGGTCTCAAAATATTTGTCATCTAGAACACCCAAATAAGAAAAATTATCCACCTCTGGTCCCAATTATCTTGAAGAGCCTTATAAACCCAAGTCCTCCCATAATAGACTAAATATATCAGAAAAAGAAGGGTTTCCCTCCTGAGAGTTGGGATGAACAACATGTGCTAAAGTAGGAACATAACCTACATCTAGATAGTTGTTTCCAAACATAAGTCTATATATCCCTTACCCATTTTCAATAACATCCAAATCCAGCTCCCTCAATGATTGACTTTTCTTGACTCCCCACTAACATTCTTTTATAGCATGGTTAATCATCTTACAGGAAGCACATAAAGTGAACCTTGACTAAAACCACAAAAACTATTTCCAATGGAATTATTTTCCACACAAACCTATAAATAATCAATTAGAAACATGGAAACATCTACTTCCACACATAATTGAGGAGCCACAGTTTGGAAAACATAGTGGGCCCTTCTATTTGAGAAGAAGTACCTTACTGCTAGATTCCTTAAAATAAACAAAATTGTACAATTTTGAAATGGTAAGGGAGGTTATGAGAAGTTTACCTAACTCAACGTGGATGGGAAATAATGTTTCATGTGAAAGTTAAAGGACCACCACAAAAGGTATAATCAAAGTCCACTACAACTATTGGGGACACTGGAACAAGACCTAATCATGTTTTCCTCAAAATAAAAATATATCATCAAATTCCTATTATCGAGCTGACCAATCGAAGCGCGACCATGAAAACCCCACGAATTGAAAATAAACTATCCAACACATACACATAAGGGAAAACATGCTTAAAATGCGAAACTAATGTGAGATTTAGGAGGTCCAAAGCTTCGGTAAACTCCAACAAAAAATTGATAGATCTGAGAAACTACTGATGAGATTATGAACCTTAGGGTAAAGAGAAATTTCAAGAAGGGGAAAAGTAAATTAGGGTAATCTAGGGGGATAAAGGGGGAAAGGTGACTCCATCGAGGGGAGGCAAAGTTCTATCCCCAATCGACAGGGGAGGGACTGACATGATAGCCATCACCGTCACATATTAGAGCTGGTGTCTTTAAAACCCCCCCAAGCTATAAATATCTCTCACCATGGATAAACCTAAAAAATAAAATATCCATTTGGAACTCCACCTTTGAGACTATATGGTTCTTTAAAAACACGAATTATTATTAATATTTCTATACTTTATATAATTCTATTCATATCACACTTTTTACACTTTTCTGATTCAATTGTTCGCAACTACATCTTTTATCAGATTTTTTCCCTTCGATAAGATCCTTTAATTGATATGAAAATTCCACCTTTCAATGACCTTCCATATATCCTTGTCCCATATCTTGAATATTAAAACTATTCCACTATACTCCAAAAGAATCATACCCACGAATTATCTTTTAACTTTTCTTACTCTTTAGAATCAACATAGACATAGAAAGATCAACCAAATACATTGTGTTGATAGATATAAACCACTATTTTAACCTTTAGAACTTCTATAATCTCCAAAAAAAAATGATGTTGATGGAATTCAATAAAATAATAACTCCTTATAATTATAAAATTATGCAAAATTCCATTGGGAAACTACAATATATCCTCATTCTTTTGGATATTCCATTCAATATTTGATTTATACACTTTAGCATACCATTTTTTCTAGTGTTTTGAGAATTTCATTCTCAAAATTATTTCCAATATTCTATGAGAACCACCAAAACTCTCTATTTCTATACCCCCATCAAAGTAAAAGTCATGAATATAATCTTTAAACAAGCCTCCATTTCCACTATAGATCTATATTGAACAATGGTTCTAAAAACATTAGCCATATGAATGAGAATGTACACCCACAACATATTATTCGTATCATCAATGAAGGTAATATAATAAAATCACCCTATATGAGAAATAACGGGTTTCTATCACCATACATCCATATTAACCAGCTCTAACTTTTAGTTCATTGGAGTCTTGTATACCATATTAAATGAAACCTTATATTGTTTCCTGAGAATGAACTAATAAAAAATTGAATACTCTATGTAATTACATTTTAGTATTTTTTTAGAAAATAGGTATTCATCTCTTTCTCACACTATTGATGAAGAACATCATGGTATTACATTTTCATTGTTATTGTTAATGTTCTAGAAAGTATTTTTTCTTCCAAATTCATATTTATATATATAACATTCATTCTTTCAATCCCTTGGCCCCAATCATGGATCCTATTTTTATTTTAATAACACCACAAATAAAAATATTTATTGGAACCCATATCATTAATATGACCTATCAAAATATAATTCATCTATAATAACAGTATGTTCCAAACCCCTTATGAATCTAGTAAAAAACCATCATGTATTATAATTCCAGATGTGATAAAAGAATAATCCATGCAAAAACTAGTCCAATGAGGTTTACACCTACTAATTTTCATTAGATCTGGTTATAGTTTGAGTGATTGAAATAATAATCTAATAACAAACATTACATAATCCTTTGGATTAAGAGTATTCATATAAGAAAATAACTATTCATATTGGTTGGCTTCTCATACAAGTATGTATGTTTGAACATAAGTCTCCTAGTTGTTATAAACCCCTTTAAGGTAAAAGTGATGTTTCAATATAACTTTATATGATTAATACCAAGTAATTTATGATCGATTATTTCCCATTAAACTTTTCCAATTACCTCTATTTTTATTAGATTCAATATAATCTATAAGGATATTTGAAATATATAATCATCAATATAGATCTTCCAAAAACTGAAATGTGATACATTAAAATTTTTAATATCATACTCTCCTTATTATAAATACATTCACACTAAAATCGATAACTCCCATTGAAAAAAATTGAAAGGAAGGTACCTCACTAGAAAAGAACTCCCCAGATAATATCTCATATGAAAAAAATGTTTTATGAAAATCTAGTTCTTAAATTTTCCTTCCATAGAGACACTTGAGAAACACAGTTTAGATTTTTTAAAACTATAAAAACACAATGATATTTTCTTAATTAAAGAATCATGATCTAACATCTCACAAAATTTTGAATTTATAGATGAAAACCATCTACACCAAAAAATAGAGAGAGAAAAATAATTCACTTAAACACAAACAAATAATCTGATTTACACATCATATAATTATTCCTAATCCATTGTATAGACACTTATTATTTTACTATGAAAGGAAAAAGAAGAAAAATTATAATATTTAAAGATATTTAAATCAATTTTAACAAGTGAACATGCTAATATATATAAGAAAATTATAGCCCTCTAACCTAGTTCCTGCACCTTTCAATATTTACAGATGAACTTCAAATTAGTCAAGTCTATCAATAACTCAAAAACTCGTACAACACCTCAACTTTAGATTCTTAGTGAATAATTAAATCCAAGAATTTTATTCTTACATAGTCCTTCGAAGAGTCTAATTCTTTATTTTAAAAAATCTGCATCATTCTAATTCATTCATAGATTAATTATGATTAATGTTGGTTTCTACTTATACACATTATATAATTTAAAAACATGATTCTTACTTGAATCTGTGGTTTTCCACTATTTTTATCCTTCCTTGGTTCCATTGAAATTACCTTATCTGATCCCAGTCATAAAAAACATTTAACATATATTCCAAAATTCTTAACACATAGAAAACATTTATCATAGAGAAAAATAATATGAAATTTCTAATATTTTATATTTATAATATACTACTTCACAAACATTATTTCACGACCTTACATTTTATAAAGGTATTTTTGGGAAGGGGTTTATTAATGGACAACATTAGTGAGAAATCATACATATTAAGTTTGAATATATATAAAGATATATTGAAACTTTTTTCATCCCGAGTCTAAAATAATAATAACAGAAAAGTGCTAAAGAGGGTTTTCCAAGAGAACTCAATGAAAGAAGTTTTACATGTATTTCATGACTTTAATCTCAAGAAGATTCAATATCTAGCTAAAAGATCACAAGTATGGATACGACTTAATATTTGGTCTTCGTAGTATCTATGGTATATTACAATTTGTGTACTTAACCTAATGATTCTTATGCTTTGAGTATAAAAAGTAGATGTGTCCATCATAAAATCTATCATAAATAACTTTTTGTGTACTTGAACTAATTTCAATTATTATTTGAGCATAACAAGTAGATACTAATCCAATGTTGGTGAGAGTAACTAGATTACTGTGAATAATATCCTTAGGTACATAAGAGGAAGTGTGAATATATTATTTCTATTTTAGAGGTGATTAAGTGGTTATATAAATACTGGACTCAACACTAATAAGTATTTTAATAGATCTCAATATAGTTTCATATTTTTCTTCAATGGTGGAGTTATTACATAGAAGTGTTCCAAAAAACACACCATTGTATACATCAAAATAATGGAAGATTAAATTAATGTATCATATTATATGAAGGAAAATTTTTTTATGAAGAAGTTAATTAATGAAAAATATGAAAATACTTCCATCTATAGATAAATGGTGTGATACAATGAAAAACTGAGGATAGTTCTAAGGAAAAGGTACCTCTATCTCAGTAAAGGACTAAATATTTCCTTCTAAAATAACATATAATTGGAGAGGTATGTAATTTGGGAGGGGTGAATATTTATTGGGGGATATAGAGAATAATTTAGTAGATCCAATTATAAATACATTAATATAGAAAAAGGGTGATGAACATGTGAAGTCTCTAGGTATTAGCTTTATAAGAGACTAGATGGAATAATTATTTTTAATGGGGTTTTACCAGGTTTTTATAATAATGGAAATATATTCTTATAATTCAGTCTTTTGGTTATCATATATTTCTATAAAAATGGAATAATAAAGTATCTTCAATGTATGAATTTTATTTATCTATAATTTATGATCATTATGATTTATTATTGGTTGTTATGATATGTTATGATTAACATGTCTAATATGTTAAGTGAAAAAATAGTAGAGTCAGAAAATAATATATAGAGACTTACTATTTGGACCGGCCCATTAATGCATATGACATAGAATGGAACATGGTCATTGGAATACTTAAGGATTTATACTTAATATGAATATTTATTACCTGAGGAAGAAAATATACATATAATATAAACTGTAATAATTTTATTGTTTTATTTATGAACTATTTAGGTTCAGATAATCATGGGGCGAAAGAGTATGTTTTTAATCATGTATTTAGTTGAGTTTAACGAATATGAGATTTATAATATTTTATGATGTGTATGAAATTTTTTCGCATGATTAAATTAGAATGGGAAAAAGCATGAAATAATTTAGTTATGTATGATATGAAGTGATCTTATACTTGGATGAATTCCATGTAATATATTCATTCAAAGTATATTTTCAATTTTGGAAAAACATGAATGTATGAGTTGGACTATACTAGAGTGACATATTCAATGTCTAGTAATTAATTGATGTTTTATAAAAATTAATTATACAGTTATGCACTCAATGTATAGAGAAATATATTTTATAATACATGTTCATATATATATGTTGGTTTGTTTGATAAAAATAATTCCTCATAGCTTTGTAGCTGGAGTAGAGATGAAATTTTATAAGAGGTTGTCGTTTCTTAAAATTATGAATTAGATAATTATTTATTTTATTAATTTCCTCAAAGGCCAATAATGTTACAAATAGGATCCGATTTTGTGAATTGATATTGGGAAAATGGTTGTTTCAAAAAATGTTATATAGAATATAATGATAAGTTCTAATTAATTTTGGAATGTTTTACAAAGAATTTTGAATATTCGTATAAGGTTTGTGTGGCTTTAGTAAAAGTGGGATGTTTTTAAATTTTTTTCATAAAATCATTAAACATGAGATACAGAAATTAATCAAACTTTTTTTATTGAATTATCATAATCTTTTATTTCTATATTGAGGAACACCCATGTTATAATATAATATATCATTTTAAAATATCATCACTATTTATTATCACATATATTTTTAATTAATGACACATCATATAATGATTTTTAGATAAAATATTGATTAATATAGGAGTTGAGAAGTTGAATTAATAAATTATTCATAAGATAAATGGTTTGGTACTGTAATAATGCAGGAGAATTTGAAAATTAAGAGGATTCATCACTAATTTATGGAGGCCTAAAAAATTGAGATATATTGGCCAAATTTGATTGAATGAGGTTAATTAATTGATGGAAAAAGATAACTCAATCTATCTTCTTCCCATTTTCCATAAAAGATGAGGTGTAAGAAAAATTACATAGAGAAAATGTCCTATCAAAGAATTATGAGATTTCAATTTCAAGTGGATACCAATGAATACTGGAACACGTTGGTTTCTACTGTGGTAACTCAATAAAGATCAATGTAAGTTATGATAATGAACGAGGAATGTAAGGTAAAAATGTTTTATAGTTTTATTACATTAACTTATTTATTTTAACTCTAGTTAATCTTGGACTGGGTTTTTGGTTTTATTTAACTATATATGTGCATAGTGACGGCCCATGAATCCCACAAAACACTCCTCACAATTTTACCTATCATCTCAAGGAAGTTATAGTGTGTTGTTATTGATGAATACCTCAGTAATTTATTAAAACATAATTGAATCCCAGCCCCATTTATTCGTATGTGTGTAAATTTGTTTCCAAATCATGTCTTCTAATGTAAAAGATTGACTATGAAATATATTTCCCTATATATTAATAATAAAAATAACATCTTACATTAAACTACCATCCTAGTCCAACTCAACATAGAACCAAATGAGAATATTAAATGGTGCTGAAATATATTTATATTTCTGATTGATATTGAACACATCATTCATAACACTATAACTGGGTGAAAACACCAATTTGGTATACCGTATACATAATACAGTCAGAAACATCAAATGATTTTATGTATTTAATAGACAACTTGACCCACTTTTAATATTTGTTTTTCCTAATATCATCAAAATATTTAGAAACACATGATCAGTTATGATAAAATCCAAAGGCTACCGATGATGATCAACATATGAATTTTAGGTAATTGAATCCATATTTATAAACATATAAATTAATTGAATCAATACCTTATTCTGTTGGACCATGTTCGGTCCTGCTAATGATGTTTTTCACAAATTCACTCAACATAAGAGAAAATGAAATGGAATCCTATAGAACACCCAAAATAGAGACATCCCAATACTTCTTAGATATCTATATAAATATAAAAACTAAAACAATGAAAGATAATCATTGGAATAACATGATATTCTAGAATATATTTCCTTAAATAACTAATTTTTAAATATATTTATCTACACAAAATTCTCAAATAAAAGGGTCCCTGAAATATTTATTACTAATAATATTTAAGAATAATAAAACATATTGTAAATAAAAATTTAGTAATCAATTAAAAAAGACCACTTTTAAAGAATATATAATTAATGTGAGACAATATATAAAAGTATTTTCATTTCTTAGATAACTATTTAATGTATTAAAAAATTAAAAAAATCACTTTTAAAATATATTTTGGATAATACATAAAAATTTAATATATTAAATAAGATATAAAAAAAATTATTTTTGGAATTAGTATGTTAGAGATCAAATATCACCGAATGTTTAAAATTGACATTTTTTTAATAAAAGTAGTTTCTTTATATTTTTATTTCAAAGGTAAATATATAATTTTTATAATTATAATTTTTATATAATGAAAATCATTTTTTTATTCCACATATCAATTTTTTGTTTAATATTTATTGTTAGGATTATTTTAAAAATATTTATTTTTAGTTTAATATCTCCAAATTTAGTTTTTACAAATAACATTATTTTTAAGACATTATTAGTATATAATATTGTTTTGAAATTAATGAAAAAATTTTATAAGACTAAATGTTCATTTTATATCTGAATTTATAATATAAATAATGTTTCTGAATTTAAAAATCCACATTAGGCATTTTATAATGTAAGTTATATTTTTCGAAAAAAAATTCCATACATTATAAATTTAGACTTTTCAGGTTATTTTTTATCATGTATAGAAAATTATTATTATAAAATAGATATAATAATTGAAATCAGTAGTTACAAATTTTGTAATAAGGTTAAATTTACTTTAATGTATAAAGGATCAATTATTTTGGTAAAAACCCATATCATAGATAAGAATCACATGTGTTACAAACGGATTAACCAAGATGTAAATACCATAAAAATGTTATCAACATATGTTATAATGGGTCATTTGGGTATTTATAGACTTTATCCATTACGAAATCTATTATTTAACATTTTTTTAATCTCTATTCCTTGAGTTTGACTTATAATTATGAAAATTATTTTGGTATTTACCAAAATGTCATCTCTTTTAACGTATATAATTGACACTCATCTCCCAACATCCTCTCAAATTAAATACCACTTAATTTAGACAAAAATATAACCAAAAATCAAATAAAAATTATTATACACCTTTATTAGGATATATAATTATCAAAATACCAACCCTTAAAATATTAACCCCTTTTAAAAAAGATATAATCCAGGAAGTTAGGTATAAATTGTTTACCACTCCTTTCTTATTTATATTTTTGTGTGCATTTAGTCTTCTTAAAATTTCATTACCCCATCTTAAAATGGTAACTTTAATATCATTATTATAATTCTATATTATTTTAATTTTTATATATTTAGTAACAATGTTTCATTTTTCTATTTCAAAAAAACCATTATTCATGCGTTGTACGGACTATAGCAACCACAACCCAACATGTTTCACTTTCCATAAACACGTTCAATGTATGGTTATCATAGAGAAGTAAATGTATAATTACCATATTTTTGTAATAATTTATATCCAAAAATGATAAACTATATTTAACAATATAGTCATTATATGAAAAATAAAATCATCATCCATCCATATATCTGGCCTACCGGCTCTATGGAATTATTGATTTACTTTTTAATTTTCATCAGAACCTTACATAGATGATAATTAGAATGATTTTAATACTAAAATAGCATTTTATTATAAATATTAATGTTCTTGAATGTCTAATTGAACAAACTATTAACAATATGAGTAATGAAAAACTATATAAAATTCAATCATCCAAAAGAGTATTCTAATAGATAAAACAATTTCTTCTTATTATATAATTATTTTATTATGTTTTATTATTCTTATAATTATTTGTAAATATTTAATATCACACTAATATAAAATAAATATGACCATTATTCTTCTGGTATAATTACATTACATGTATATCACTTTATAAACATCCATTAATTATTGAATGATCTCGTTTGGGTTGGTTTAACCATCTACTTGAACAATTACATAAATTTGAATTATAGTTCGATTTAGGAATTTTAATTCTTGTAAAATATGATAAAAATATGTAAATAATCAGTTTTTTTGGTTCTATAATATAAATACAAAAATTTTACATATTTTTTAAGAAAATACCCATTGACCACTAAAAATTATTGAAAATTTCTCATCAACACATTCATATTTATAGATCATATCCAGTAATATCATAGAATTAAATTATAACAAGATTTTAAAAACATATTATTAACAACTAATTTAAATTTAAGTATTGATTTTAAATATAATTTAAAAAAGTTTATCTATATCACCAAGGTTCTAAAATCATGATTAAGATTGTTTTTTTATGCATGTGGTTATAGTACGATCAAATCTATGGGAATTTCGAGTTAAGATTTCGTGTCTCAAACTTAATTTATTAAGACATATTTATTATTGTGAAACATGAATTAATTGATTTGGTTTGATTAAATCCAAATGAATTTCTTTTAATATATTCATTTTATTTTTTTTGTGTTTTTAGAGTTATATCATTATCATTATTTAAAGGGGTTTCGATTCAAAAGACACGAGGATCATAAGGATTTGTGTTGACTAAAATCCCATCATCGAGTTAAAATTATTCTTCATGAAATTATTTCTTTCAATATTTATTTCTTCAATTCTAATACTGTATCACATTATACTTTTTCTTCCTCTCTAGGGGAAGATCAATTTTAAGTATAAATGTTTTACCTTGATAAAATTATTTTTCAAAAATTATATCATCATAAAGAATAATTATAATCATATTTATTGATTGTTTCTCCATTATGTCCTTGTTTTCCATTACTAAAAAATTTTCTTTATTTATTTGGAAACCTAATTTTGTGTTATATCCTGCGACCTTCATCTTTCCCTTATCCAATTTTTAGTATTAATTTTATTAGCTCTATTTTATGATGTGAGTTTTTAACAACGTTATTTCAACATATTAGAAATGATTTCAATCCTTAAAAAATAAAATATTTTATATTTCACTAAAAAATTATTTTGATAACATTTATGTTATTTCCATGTATAGTATTTAGGTTTCCTTTTCAAAATAAGAAATTTTCAAAAGTTTTAACATCACTTTTTAGAAAACATTATTTCTTTTTCATGACTCCTTTTTGAAGATTCAATTTTTAAATTACATGTTTTCAAATTGTTTTCATATAATTTTTTTTAATCATTATATTTAATTTAATTCTCTACTATTTAATATTCCTTTTAAAAGTAAATTTTTTTCAAATTTTTTCACTTCTACTTTTTAAAAGTGAACATTTATTGTCAGCCATAACATTGTCTTTTACAATAATGACAAAAACTGTTTTATAAAAACTCTTTAATGGGTTTCATATATTGTTATCTTTATCTTTAAAGTTTTTATTTACTTATATGTTAGTTTTCATGAACCAAACATTAAATTTTTTATGAAAAAATCATTTTAGGTGGTTAAATTTTGGGTATTAACTAGGTAAAATATTTTGGTCACTTTTTGGGATACCATATCGAAATTTTTTAAAACCATATTTTCTTTACATTTGTTATTTATGGTGTGTTTAACAAATATTTTCAAGTTTCAACATATAAATGGACAACATAATGATGGGGGCCAATTTATACCTCCATTTCCCAATTATTTTTTTATATATGATAAGATCAAAAATTTATATTAGGGGATTTATCCCAATAATATGGGTACATATGTGGATTGAAGACAAGCAAAAGGTTACACCTGAGGATTTATCCAAAGGAAATGGGTACAGATAAGGATTTATCCCAAACCAAAGGGTATGTGAGAGTATTTATCCCATGCTAAAGGGTACACAATTATAATTCTAACAAAACAAAGGGTATATTAGTGGTTTTATCTCTATAAAATGATGTAGATAAGTGGTTTTATTCTAAGAACATGGGTACACATAAGGATTATGTGAATCCTAATAAGGTACAGTCATGGTTATCCCAATCCTACTATATTATGAATGTATTTGTGGATATCCTTGAATTGAAATTTATATGCTTATGTGTATTTGACACTATTTTTTTCATAATATTGGGCCTGTAATTATACTCCTAGATTTATGTTTAATTAATAATTATTCCACATAACTTTTTAATGGTATATGTTTGTCCTTTTAGATATAATTTCCTTTAACTATAATTTATTAAAAATTATTAGTGTTTTTTGCTCTTTTAATAATATATTTTCCCACACATATATTTCCTCATATTATTATGATCTAAAATTTATTAAATTTTTTATAATTATTTCTTTACTGAGTGTTTAAGATCATACCTTTCTTCTGTTTCTATACGACTAGTTATAAATATGAGTATAAATTATCATATGTATATAAGGGTTTCTAGCGTGGTTTGATTATAATAAAATGTAGAATTGTGTTTCTTATATAGCTACTCCTAAAAGAATCTAAACCTTTGGTTTTTGAGTTGGTGTGAATATTTGTTAGATGGAATTATTATTCATGTAAAATAATGAAATAAATGTTTTTGTTTAATATGAATCTATATCATTTTCCCAAAACCTCTAAGATCCATAACACATTACTTAAGAATATCTTACAATATCTCTATAGTCTTATCATACTGGCCATCCATATGATGATAGAATGAAGTAGTAACCTTCAACTGTGTTTCCACCACCTTTTGGAAGTAATTCAAATATCTAGAAGTAAATCATGAAATCATAGAATGAATAATAAATTTTTACATACCAAGAATTTTGAATCCTTCCCATTTTAAAAATTTTCAAACTCTTTGACAATATTCATCCCCAAAATTTGTATAATGTTAGAAAATTTGGTCAGTCTACCCATGAATACTCATATGGAATCATTATTACTTGATTTATTCAATAATAACATCATTAAATACATTAAATGTTAACCCATTTCAAAATTAGTATAGTAAGGGGTTATTATATACATTATATGCTTTAAAACCAATCATTTTCCTTTAAAAGAGTATGGTATTTCATAACATACCCCATAATATCTGTCTTCAAACCCAAAATATAAAATAATTATTTCCTATCTCTATATGTCTTATTTTCACTATGGTGTACTGACAATTGTATTGAAACAATGAATTTAAAACCTCCCCTCACATCGTGGAGGGGGAAATCATTTAAAACAAATAAAAAATAAAATATTATTCCTTATTACTTCCATCTATGGTATCCATACCATTTTGGAAAACTATACGGGAAAATAAATTAATAAATGAGAGAGAATATTATTTTATTTTATCTAGAAATGAATGTTTGGAAATAATAAATTAGAATATGATTCAAACACCAAGGTCAGCAACATATAATCATATTTTAATTAAAATTATCATACCTTTCCATTCATCCTTATATGAATTAATCATTCCTTTATAAGGATTTCATCTTAAAGAATCAACTTCCATAATTTATTAGTTTTTAATATAAGTATTCTCAAGATAAAAAATTTATTATTACTCCATCCATGTATTATATCTCAAATTATGTTTATATTATATATATATATACTTAAAGATCATATGATCTATTTATGCTATAAAATTATTTTAAAAAAATAATGATTCTACGTATTTAACACATCCATGACCTCTAAAAACTCATAGTCATGTTTTATTTAGTTCTATTTCGACAATATTAACTAGTCTTTGTGATTCAAACGACAAGATTCTATTACATTATAAAACACTTGTTCCATGATCTTGAGGAAATAAAATAAAATACATATCCACTGAATGTACTTGGAAATATTACAATTTGTGTCATATCAAACATATTTTTTTTCTCCTCAAAAGAACATTAATATTCAAGTGTACAAACTAATTGTGTATATTTTAATATTTATTATGATAGTTATGAAGCTATGTGTGAGGAATCACGAAAAAATCATGGATAATACAAGATTAATCCAAAAAAATTTCACACCACAAACTTATTTTTAGCTGTATCGCATGACAAAACTGCCTCATAATTTTCAGGTTCAACTAATACACCCTTCTAAGAGATTAAATTTCCAAAAAAAACTTACTTCCAAGATCTGAAATTTACACATAGGTAATTTAAGATAGAGATTATGAACATATTGTTTGATAAAAGAAATATAAAAATGTATATCATGATCATAGTTTGATCATAAATATATTAATTTATAATTAATATACATAATAAAAAAGAGTTATTATTTGATGACCCCTCCATCCAAAGATACACCAATAAGAGGAGAGAAATATTGACCCCCTCGAGTCCTATCTCTAGTAGGCCCCGTGATGGAGACTATCACCGATGAAACAAAAATTCCAGGAAATAGAATGATTTTTCCTCTATAGTAATGAATTATAGGGAGATTTGATTAATCATTCACAAGAAACTCCATTATATAATACAAACAAATAATAAAGATCTCATAAGCTTGTATAAAGAAATTTATACAAGTGAAAGTCACTAAAAATAAATTCCCAAAATAGAAAAAATAAAGAAGCAACATAATAACTATCTCAAAATATGATCTAGTAATGTCTCTAATGACCCATGAACTCCTCTTGGAAATGTGAAACTTGTTTTATATACATTGGGTGAGTGTATAAGTGTACTCAATAGAAAACCAAAGTCTCTCACACACATGTAAAAATAGAATACTAATGAATATGTGAGGAATCAACAGAATGAACAATACCTAAACTAGTCAAATAAACCTAAAAAATTATTACTTTCCAAATAAAGAATCCAAGTATAATAATATAATATGAATCATATTGAAAAAGGGTACCCCATGACACTTAGTCACTAATACATCACACTCATACACCAACAACCTATATCCTAGAACTCTCAGCACTTACGTATATCACATCATGCTTAGAATTCCACATGTTACTAATCATCACATCAAATTTCGCCTAAATAACACAGGTCCCAATAACCCCATGCTCTACTATCCATAACATCAAATCCTTCCAAAAAACACCTGGGCATGACCACCCAATTTTCTAATAACAATCACATAACAAGTGTAGTTGGGTACCATGAACATTTAAGAAATTGCTGGCATGAAATCCTTCTACCATGCACAACCACCACCATAGCACCATGAGTTATATTAATTATCACATATAAACAATATATATTTTGACTTATTTCCACCACAACCCATGTATTTCATAATTTCTTGGAAGAGGGAGTGGGGAAAAGCCTGTTGTTAGGCTTCCATCCTCACCACTGAGATGATGGAAAAAATACCCCCAAAATATTTGGTTGTTAGAACATAGTTGTCAACATGGGCGAGGTGTATATTAAAAATCGATAGAATTTAAAAGGTATATATATATATATATGAAATAAACACACATAATTACACCTTATGGGTTCACAACAAGAACTAAACAAATCACATTATCACCACCTAAGCTCACAACAACCAAAAGTTCCACTAACACTCATAAATGCACAACCCCCAACAATAATCCAAAATAAAAAATTCAATAATCCAAATACCATTTTAAATTATGATTTTTTTTATATTTCACATTATAATAAAATTTCATTCAAACACCATACTTATTTTATTTTTTCCAATACATTTAATTTAACGTTAATTATCAACCAAAGTAATCCATACGTCCCTTATTTTTTTCATTATACATTTCTATTTCATTAATTAAAAAACATAATCATTTTATTATTTCATCCCTTTTCATTTTTAATTTATCAAAAACCACAATAATTAGACCTTACATTATCATTTAAAGCATTAATTATCCACTCCAGCTCATTCAATTATAAGTCAACATCATCCATTAATCTAAATATTACTCGATCATCTTTCAAAACAAAAACCATACATCACAAGAATCTCAACTTCCCCCAAACAAACCATCTCCACTTCACCACAAAAGTACCACCACAAAAAAAACATCACCCTTACGCCCCAGTAGAAAAACCACACAATCACCACCTTACATGACAAAACCACACATAAACCACTTTGTAACACAAGACAAAACTCATATCACAACAACCCATGCCACATCATCACAACAACCACATCACATCACACCACATCATCCATACAACCATATATCACAACATAAAGAAGACCATTTTAATGATTTAGAAATAGGATTTTATCACATAGCACATCTTTAAATTTAGTGGCTTTATCACAAGATCCATAATCATGATGTAACGATTTCATTAGATAAATATAAGTGATTAACCAATTTATCATTAGGGGTGATATCACAAAAACACACAATAGAGATCCCATATCATAACTTATTTCATTCTAGAAAACTCCCCCAATTTCCATAATTTTTACCACAACATTAATCCTATACAATTCCTAATATAAAAATAATATAAAACTAGTAAAAATAATATCATTCAATCCATTTTTAAAAATAATAAAAATTATCTTCAAGTAATTATCACTTTTTATCTATCGATGATAATATTTCAATTATAAATATTAAAAAAACATGTGGTAATAAGGATAATAATTCTCAACACATGCAATAGTACTATTTTAGATTAGAATTATCTATAACATAAATAAATTATATAAAATACATATTAAATTTTTTTATTTGTTATAAATCAAAACTAATCATTTAATTATATTTATTGAGACAATGCATACCATATTCTCAATGAATAATAAAAATTATATCCTATCCCACATGAAACACTTTGTGAGAAACAAATAATTCCCTACCTCTATTTTCATACCCAACAAAGATGAGAAAAAATGTTCTCAATGGTCGGTGTGAAGCCATAATCGTCTAATTCTCCAACTTTTACAATTTACATGTAAAAAATTGGAATTAATTAAATTTATAATTTATAATTTTATATCTATGAATTTTTTTCCCTTACCTACTACTCATCGATACAAATTGCACTGAATTAATGACATGTCAATTTGATTAATGTTGAGGGAGATATGGTAGAAATAAATAGAATTTTTCTGGGTATTTATTTACATAATTTTTAATTTTCAAAATGTGTTTTTCATTTAATCCTTTCATTTAATTATCACACACTATTCAAAAATTTAATTAAACAATTGTTACAAAATTTATTATTTAATTATTATATTTTAATTTCTCATACTTATTATCATTGTTTTTATTATTTTACATCAAATTTTTTTCTTTTTTTTGACTAAGCGTCTCCCACCCCAAGGTGTTCCTCCCCTTAATAATGTAATTTTTTATTTATTAATATTATAATTATTATTCTAATAATTAACCTCTCTCCCTCCACTTATTTTTTTTTCTATTTCAACTTTGTTCTCTCTCGAATCACCCTTTATTCCCCTCTTTATTCAATTCAACACCTCAACCCACTTATTCACTAGAATTTTTCTTTATTTTTACCCCATTAAATTATTATCTTTTAAATTTGTTTTTATTTATTATTTATTACCTCAAAATTCTATTTTCAATCAATTACATCCCACCTTCAAAATGGAAACCCCATCTGCACACGTTTTGACTCCATCAAAACTCATGTTTTAAACAACATCTATTTTAATTCATGATTTAATGTAATGTTTGTAATCTATTTTTAAATTTTATTTCATACATGTTTTTAAAATCTTTTAAAAAAATCATTTTTTTAACTCTTTAATGAAATAGTTTATTAAATAAAATAATGATATATAAATATATTCAACATAAACCGAACCATATATGTAGGGATATAAACACACTCACAAACAAAGATATATATATATATATATATATGACTATTTGTGTATAAAAAACATGCACTTAAATATGCATAAAAAAAATAAAATATACATACAATATATATACATTTATTTTTAATATAGAACTATTGTAAAACATATTTATTTATATAAAATTGTAATGTGTATATATATAAAATTTATAACATAAACATTTTGAAATGATTATTTTCAACAAGAAGCATGTAAATATTCATATTTAAACATGTGTTTAATATATTGTATAATTTCTAATATATCGAAAGTAATTAAAATTTTAGATAAAAAATGGAAATTTAATAATATTTAATTTCTAACAATTAAGTAAATATTCTTAAATTAAATTATTTTAAGAAACTCAAAAATATATTTCATAACATGAAAATTAGTAATAATAAATTATCAGCCCCATTTGAAGCCAGTTTTTAATTGTTTTCAAAAAAAACATCAAACCATAGAATTACTAAGAAGAACCTAGGAATGAAAAAGTAAGGATTGATAATATTCCAAATCATTAAATTAGATAACATTCAACAATTATCATCCTCAAGAATAAAAAACCATAAAGAAAGGGATATAGCAGTCTAAACAACAACCCTACAAGATACCTATCGAGGATGTTTTCTTACTTCAAATGCTACCCCCATCCAAATACGCCAAACCAAATGGATACAAATCATATCAAACAAAAATATCACTAGATAATCACATCACTGAAACCATCCAAATTATATACATCTTAGACGAAGAATTACAACAATTAAAAAACCAGAAAATCCCAAACACATGAATCCAGAAATCCCATCCTCTATGTCAAGATACAAACCTATTTGGAATGAATTTATTCATTCAAACAATTTTAATTGCCTCAATGTGTAATTGATCTTTATTAGGAATTAGGTCCTATAATTTTCACTTGTAAAAAATTTACGACACATTTAGAAAATAACATATCTCAAAAAACCTCAAGACCCAACATCAAACAAAAAATCTCGAGGCACACAAATTAAGAATTTAATTTCCTCTTGGAAATATATTATCCACTTTGGGAAGAAATGACTTTATTACATGGTTTTGATCACATTAAATTATAAAATATAGATTATAGGTATATTTTCCACCTCTTTGTGTGCTTGATGTTTTGTTAATCATATGTCACCCAAGGAAAAACAACAAGAACAACCACATATATAAGAAACCCATTCCTAGTTCCATATTTATTAAGGGGTATAAATTAATTCATCTCATTGATTTAAATATATATTCTCCCACAATTTCATATTTTCTATGGTAAATTATTTCTGTATTTTATTCATAAAGTTAAGAACTAAAATTTCTGAAACCAATTTTTTTGGACAAGTTCATAACAAACATTCATGATAAATTATGTATGGAAATCAACGCATGAAATATTATCTTTGATGGAATCTAGAATATTTATAAAAATAGTTTTAAAATAATTAATTTTATCAAACTAGTATGAGATCTAATCATGGAAACATGCTTCATAAAATTTTTTGAAATTAAGTAGTTGTTCTCAGAAAATACACTATACATTCGTCTCTAATAATTTCCAACATCAGGAAATAAATATGGCATGTTATAAATTTTTACAAAGGAAAAAAATAGATTCAATAAGATTAATTATATAACATGAACGGAAAAAATACATTCAATCCTTAAAATGGTTTCAAATAAAAAGATCAGTACATTTACCCATCATTTTACTCTTTTATTCTAGGATATATCAATAATTAATCACAATATAATAGCACATTAAAAACAAATGAAGGGATCATTCATAGAAATGCACATAAAATTTCATGATTTATTTATTAAATTTTCTTAACTTTCCAAAAACCACATGGTTATGTCTAATGAAAAATAAATCATGATGCATGTGCCTATAATAGGCCTCTACCTTTTAAGTGGTTCCACCTCACTTGGTATTTCGGAAGGACTATTATCCTTGAAACAAATCATGGGGATCCTAAAATATGGTGTCTTAGCCGGTCATCTCTTGACTACGATATGAACCATGATCATCTGATATCATTGTATTAATAACCCATTAAACTGTCACTATGCATGACTCTAAATTTCATCCTATAGCTCAACCATACCACTGATACCACTCAATCATGACACCTCCCTACAAAGATATTTCAATAAGGGTAGAAATAAAGTCCCCCAAGCCATGCCTTCGGTAGGCCTTGTGTTGAAGACTAGAACCATAGGTACCAAAATCTCATGAAGTGGGAGGAATTACCTCTCTAATAATATAGGATTGAGAGATAAGATGAATCATCCATAAGAAAATCTATGACATAATATAAATGGAAATCAAAACCATCCAACCTAAAATTATAAATAAAATCGATACAATTAAATGTATCCAAAAGTAATGTACCAAAAGGGAAAAACTAAAGTAGTGGCACAAAAACTATCCTATGATCCAAGCATGTAATTTTCAGGAAGATCCAAGTAGTCCCAATAAAAACCTGATAACAATTTTATATACATAGTGTGAGAATAAAAGTATAACTAGTAGGAGAACCAAAGTATATTGTGTACAATTGAAAATAACATACTAATGGATCCCTATTGAAATGGTAGAACCATCATTAAATAAATAGGTCAACAACCAAACCCAGCGTCACCAAAGACCACTCACCATAAAAATCATCCAAGTATAATAATATAATATAAATCATATAAAAAATGGGTAGATGAGACCACTATCCCACTAAGGTGTCATTCTTACACCCCAATGACATACGTCCTGACACTCTCACCTCATCTATATATCAAATCATTCTTGAAAAAACATGGGTCTAATCTCTCCACACGCTAATACCTATCACATAACTAGGAAATAGGGTATCCTAAACATAAAAAACACTAACCTCATGTCCTCCACCTACCATTAAAAATCCCCGATATAGCACCCAGTGTGATCCTAATCATCAAATCTAATAAATTTTTTTGAATAAATTTCATCGCAGGTCACAAATGTCATCCTCACTTGGAAGAGCGAGTAAGGAAGAACATGTATTCATATATCCATCGTCACCACATGGATGTTGGGAAGACACCTGCAAAATGTTTTTTTTCGGTATGTGGTACTCATTAAGGGTGGGGTTCATATAGATAATTACTAGAAAATACAAGGTATATATATATATATATATATATAATCTTCAGACAAAAGATAATATAATGAGTTCACCATAAGAACTAACAAACTCACAAAATCAACACCAAAACTCACAATTATTGAAATTTATGATTCCATTTATAAATAAACAACACCACATGACAACCATAATCCACATTACACAATCTAATACCCCATTTAAATTTATTCATTTTTCATGTTTTACATTATAATAAATTTTATTTAAAGAACCGTATTCATTCAATTATTTCCAGTCCTTTTAGTTTCACATTAAGCGTCAACCATTCTTAACCATTCATTCCTTATTTTTTATTCATTATACATTTCAATGTCATTTATCAAACCATCCCATTTATTTTATTATTCCATCCCCTTTTCATTTGGAATTTATCAAAACATTTTAAATCACATTCCTTTATTATTTCACGCATTCATTATCACCCCAAATCATGCCATTTTAAATTACCTTTATAATTTAATTTCAGTATTACCTATGAAACTATCCCAACACAACCCATACATCATAATAAACTCATTATCAACGAAATGAACCATTCCTCCACCGACCCACATGTACGACACCTACTACACCACATAGACAATCAAACATCCATCACCTCAAATTCCATAACCATACATCAACCACAATCATCAACAAGACACTCCTCATGTTGCAACACCCCATGAAACATCATCACAAGATTCTCATCAAATCACACCATCACATCCACAAAAATGCACATCACAATATTATAAATATCATATTACATATTTTAAAAGGGTATTTTATCACATAAAACTTCTTTATTTTTAGTGAAATTATCATAAGATCCATAATCCGGAAATAACCATTTTATTATTCAAATATAAGTGACTAAACAGTTTATTAATTAAGGTTATATCACAAAAAAAACCCAACAGAGTTTCTATATCACAACTTTTACCAAGAAAAAAGGCCCCAAACAACCGTATTATTTATTGGAGAATTTTTTCCAATCAATTAACAATACCAAATAAATATGAAAGTAGTAAAAGAATTTTATTTAGTCCTTCATTGAAAATAATAACAATTAACTTAATGTAATTGTAACTTTTCTCTCCAATGATAATATTTCAATTATCAAAGTTTACAAGAAATATGATAATAATGTTTATAACTCTATAAAAATGAGATATTATTTTCAATATACACAATTATCGACAAAATGAAGAAATCACATAAAATAATGGTGAAATTCTATTATTTCCCATCAATTCCAATTAATAAATTTATTTTATTTATTTATATGATCCATAAAATATTATTAAAAAAAATACTACCCATACCTCGTGATACAATAGGTGAGAAACCAATAATTCTATATTTTTATTTGGAATCCCAATAAGGATGTGAAATAATATTCGTAAGGGTCAGAGTGAAGCTATAACCGCTCGAATATACATCTTCAAAATTTTAAATGTAAAGAATTTTAGTTAATTAAATCTTTAAATTATAACTTGAAACGTATGAAAAAAACATAATTATTACCATATACTTTCCAGGATGGATCCAATAGAACTTTCAGTGTGTCAATTTGATTAATATTAAAGAAGATATGGAAGCAATAAGTTAAATAATTTTTTTATTTTCTTGATTTTTAATTATCAAAACTAAATTTTTATTTAGTTCTTGATTTAATTCCCTCACATAATTTTATCATTTTATTTTAAATGTATTAAAAAAGTTATTATTGAATTTTTTATATTTAAATTTCTCTTATTTAATTTGATTTAAAATAAATTTTATTTCTTTTTTTTTGATTAGGAACCTCTGGCCCCGTGGTGATCCTTCTCCTTGTTGGCTAATTTATTTATTTATTTTACTTATAAGTATTATTCAAAAAACTTAATTCTATTTATAATCATATATACTTTCCCTTTTTTATATTTCTACTTTCTATCTCTTCAATGTCATCCTATATTCCCCTCTTTCTTTAATTCAGAGCCTCATCCCACCTATTCAAATGATTTTTTATTTATTTTTATCCTATGAGATTATTATATTTATAATTTGTTTTTATTATATATATATTATCTCAAATTCACCATAGAATCAAGTATATTCCCCCTCCCAAATGGAAACCTCATGTTCAAACTTTTTGAATCCATCACAACTCTTTATTAAGGACTTTTATTTTAATATATGCTTCAATGTAGCATCTTTATTTCTTTTTTAAAATGCAATTTCAACCACATATTTTACACTTTTAGAAGAAGAATTTTATAACTCTTCAATGAAAAATTCTTGTAAATAAAATCAGGATATATATATATATATGTATTCAACACTCACAAAACTATATATGTATACATATAGTGATATATATACATAATAAATTTATACTCACACATAATCAAAAAATATATATGTGTGTGTGTTTATATAAAAAATATGCACATGTATATTTAAAAAAATTAATGTATATATATAAATATATATGAGTAATATGTAAATACACAACACACACATTTATTTTTATACCTATTTAATATATATATGTATATAACATTCGTAACACAAACATTTTGAAGCATTTTTTAACAATATGACACATGTAAATATATATATTTAAACATGTGAAGAATATGTTGTACAATATTTAATATATCACATGTAATTAAAATTTTGGAAAACGTATATAAATTAAATAATATTAAATTTCATATAATTAATTAAATAATAAAAAATTAGATCATTTAAAAAAAATTCAAAATAATTTTCCATACATTAAAATTAATGGTAATAAATTATCAAAACCATTTTATGTATTTTTAATTTTTTTTAAAAAAACATCGAACCTCAGAATCACTAGGATAAACTATATAATACAAAAATAAGGCTTAAGAATATTTCATACCATTAGACATGACGTAACTAAAATATATGGTTAACTAATTCTATATAAATAGATATAGAATCACTATAACCAAATTTAATAACCAAATATTCATAATATATATACCTATCTCCCAAATATATATTTTTTATAATTTATGAGTGCATGAAATATCAATAAACAGAGTAATTGGTATTCAATAATTGCTACGACTTTCATTTTATCTTCCTGAAGAGAATTATTCATAATGATAATTAAAGTAGAAAACAATTTCTTCTTTTCTATGACGGTGTACACTGACAAAGGGATCTATGAATGTTTCATGAAAATAAAAAAAAGTAAAAAGTGGTTCTAATGCCTTCTAAAACTCGATAAAATGATTTTTTGGGAAATAGATTTTAATAGTTTTTATCACTTTCCCACACACATCACACACCCTAATAAAAGAGATATCTCTTTTACAGCCAAATACTAAGGATCCTACTTCCAAATGAATCTCATGGATTTATATCCATTGGGTATATACCAATTAAAATCCATTCAATAAATACATATAATGATATGATTAAACCATACTCTGGTTTGAATGAAAATGTAACAATTTTGGAGAAGCTATAAATGTTGTTGCATCGAATGAAAATTATTCAAAAAATAAATCTCATGAAAATTCAATAATAATATACACATCAATATATTATATTTATTATATAATTATTCTTTGTTCATAAGAAGATAATATCCATGTATCATATGAATATATTAAATTTAAATTTTTATAATATCATATATTATATATATATATATATCATCATATACGTGTGTACATGAATATCATGTGTTTACATTTTAGTGGACGTCAAAAAATATCACACTTTCAATAAAATACCATAATAACTTTCCGAAAGATTTAACAACTCTTCATGAATCCATCCAAACTCTTTTGGATATAAGTTTTCACAAAAACATATTTATTTTTCATATTTTTTTTCCATTTTTAGTCTTTATACATGAACCAAACTGTGTAACCATGCAAGTCTTAACAACATTGACAAAAAATATGAAACATATATTTGAAAAATATAAGTAAAGAGTACCCTGTAATATAGAGTAAAAACATCTCAATATACTAAGGGGTACAGTCTCATATTCATAGAAAATAATCATATCTTTATATGAACATATCAACCATAATATGTATCACATAAGGTTTATGTATAACTAAGTAACCCATTTTTTCTAGGACCTTAAGTGGCCTCTAGATTATGTATTTATGAATCTATTGTTGACCTACCATAAATTGTTGTTTCTTGGAAAAATACATTACATGTAATTGAATATGCCATATATCATTAATTTATCAAATATGTAAATCATATGTAACTTATTCATGTAGTTGAACAAACCATATGTGATGAAAATAAGTATTTCAATGAATTTTCTTTGTCTAATTCAATTATTGGATAAAATTATTTTACTTTTAATACAAGGGGATAAATCAAATATTGGTTATTCTTTGATCGATTAAATGATATGAAAAATAACCAGACACCCTCATATGAGCTTTAAAAACATGTATACTTTCATAATTTGTGTATCAAAGTTTTAAGGTTCTTAATATAGGTCTTTATACAACCTCAGGTAAAAAGGATTATTAATAATAACACACCACATTGTATATAGATGACTGTAGGACATTCCAAGCGATATAATTTAGGGGATCAATATAATAATTATTTTCTTCTTAATATTTTTGGAATATATACTTTTTAACCCAAATAAAAATCATTGTAATGAGTATAATAATATATTTAATAAAATGTTATTATATCATTACAACCAAAAATATTTTATAATGATCATATTTTAGGGACAACTAAAAGTCATATATTGAGGGGATATTATAATTTTAAATTTCATAAAAAATTTGTTGGTGTGCACCCAGATTAATGATAATTATAAATTTCATTTATTATAATAACATAACACTTCTACGACTATTGCCACCAATATCACATGTGTCTTACACCAACTGTTTTTATAAAAACTTCATGTTTTTGATGTGAAAATGATTTTATCAATTAATATACTACAATATCCTATGTATCAACCCAACTAATATTTTTATCACCTCTGTCAATGATCTACCATATGAGACGGTATTTATGAATGATGTGTTTTGTCATTTGATGAGACCAAGGTTTCTTACCCTAAGAATCTGCACAATTGATATCAAAATATAGATTGATAAATGTTACACCAAAAAATTTTAAATGAAAAACAATGTATTTGATAGCATATGAAACATTAAAAACCATGATTAAATAAATAATGAAATATATTTCTTTTTATTTAGTCTCTTTGATAGCTTGAGGAACACATAACCCAGACTACAAATGAACAATAATATTGTTTACCATTATAACATAACAATTAAATCAGTGGGTAAGAATATTAATTTATTAATTATGAATTTTTTATGGTATACACTTGAAAAACAAAATAACTTGTGATTAAATTTATTATAAATAAAATAAAAATCATTCAGAAGTAAAGGAAATGTTTAGTGAAAAATCTATATTTTTCGAAAAGGTAGTTTTGACGAAATTTGTCCACATAGCATAAAATTAATTTTTTAAATTTTTTGAAAATTTATTTGATAAAGTAAAATTATATTTTTAAATCATAAAATCAAAATTATCTGATGCTTATTTTCTAGGATTGTTTTAGAATGTTTCATTTTTTAGTGAATAGTTAAAATATTAATTTTATTTGAAAAATATAATTTTATTTTATTTATTTATAGATTCAAATTATATTTTAAAATTTTAATGTAAAATTAGTTAAGTAAAATTATAATAAAATAAAATTTATTTATTTAAAATAAATTTTAAATTGAATTTTGAAATTAAAACCTTCCGTACTTTTGAGAATTTTCTTATGCAAACACTTCTTTTATTTCAAGTATATGGGTTTTATTTTAAATTAATTTGTTAAAATGTATTCCATATTTTTAAACATTATAATTTTTTATTTTTTACAATTTTATCTTTAGTTTTGACCATAATGAATAGTAAAAATAGTAAAAATTAATTACCACAGTTAAGGTAAAAATGGATTTACTTAGGGTTTAACTAAAAAGGATAGTGTTAAATGAATTAAAAAATTGTACAAATATTATTTAATGGTCATATTGATACCTTATTCATCCCATCATATAACCCAAGTTCATTTGGAACAAATTTTACAGTGAATGACTTTATCATTTTTGTTTTTTAAGGAAATTTCTAGATAATTTCCAAGGGGCTTTCCTTTCCCAGTTATAAAAGGTCACTAAAAGCCTTTACATCACCAAAACTATAAAAATATTGTATAAAAACGCTGAAAATATCCCTAGAAAACATCCATAGACACAATTTATTAACTATTGTCTTCCTAAAAAACAAATTCTAGGGTCTTTGATAAGATATCAAAAGGAGGTTTCTCTTAGAAAAGATAATTTTCATAACATATAACTTTATTTTTCATTATTATTATCAACATTAAATAATTTATTAAAAATTAAAATATAATAATACTAGAATCTTACATATACTTTGATTTTATTATGTTTATTTCAGAATATTTATCCATCACCTCCTTTATAAAATGGGAAATGAAATCATCGATAATGTGTACGGTGGTCTACCACCTCGCAAACCGATGTAATTCATTTTCCATAACCATATTTCATGGATATATATAATGATTAATTTAAAAAATATTTTTGATATTTATGAAATAATTTTACTTATACAATTACTATATCTCATTAATTTCTTTACCCTTAATATTATGATAAAATCGCTCATATGTACGATGGACTATCACCTCACAAAGTGATTTGATTTGTTATTCACAAACGCTTTACATAGAAGGGAATACAAATAAATTTAATGAATGAATGTTATATATATGAAAATATATTTATTATTTTTAATTAAATTATCACCCACTATCATACCCTTTCACTTGTTAATGGAATAGTGTCATCACTTGGGCGTATGTACGATCTGCCATCTCCTTGAAGCAATGAAAGTCATTTTCCAAGTACAACCTTAAATAATGATTCTCAAAATATATCCAATGATTTAATATGGTATTTATAAAATTAATATAATTAATTATATTTTTTATATATATCTTAAACACAATAACCAGAACATAGATGACAAAACCCACAAGAAAAAACAAGATAATTAACACTTGAAAAAATAAAAATAATGAAATATTATAAGAAAATGGGTGGTAAAATATTATAATATGTTAATATATGATATTATAAATATTAATATGTTTATTAATTAATTAATTACATGATTAAAACCATTATACATGTGGTTAATTTAATTTCAACTAAAAGGTTGAGTGAGGTAAGGGACTGCATCTCAATTTCTCTTTATTGAGGCATATTTTATTGTTGTGTTATTAATTTATGTTATATAGTGTAAATTTTATTCCTTTCACATGTAATATAATTATTCCTTCAAAATTCATGATATTTTATTTTTCAATTTGAATTATTTCATACATGGTTATATTAATTGAAATTTACCAAGTGGTAATGAATTTCATAACTCAATTTCCTTTCATTAGGTAATATTACTTCTTCATTGTCTTTAATATTCTATGTTTATGTGTGTAATTTTTTTTGTTATATTATGTTTCATTTACATTTTTTATGAGGATTTAAAATTTAGACTCATAATTGATTCATTGATTAATTCTCACTTCGACGTTATGATCTTTGAAAGGGTTTATTCAAAATTTCATTATAATTGTGGCTATTTCAAATTAAGTTACCATTGAAGGAAATTTTTTTATCAATTTTCTAATAAACCAATTAAATTTCTACACTATTTATTCATGAAGTTTTAAAGTAATATTATGATTTTCTAACTCTTTTGAGTATAAAATGTTTGATAAAATGTTTTTCAGTAAAATCCGACATCATTTATCTCTTTGGTTGTAAATTATTTTTTATTAAAAAACCATATTTTATAAAAAAATTTCAAAAAAGTTTTTAAAATTATTAAAAATTAATTATTATATAAATATTTATGAATCATTTATTTTTTAGAAAATAATTTAAATGAATATTTATATATTTTTCAAAAAAATTATCATTTTTTTACAAAAAAAAGTGAAGGGAACCGTTAATTTTTTGAGTTTGGAATGTATAGTATTTCCTACCATCATGAACACTTAATTTTTTAATGATTTGTTTTTATATTTCCAAATTAATTATCAAATAATAATAATTCTAAATTGTTCTATGAAATTTTAGTTCTTAATTTTTTTCCAAATTGAAAATGTTATTTTTTCTCAAGAAGTTTTTAAAGGATATTTTCATGGAATTTCCATTCATCAACGACGGAAACGCTTATTATAGTTATTCTCTAATGGTTATTGTTTTTTAATTTTTTCATACTTATTCATTATATGAATGGTTTATGATCAGTTTGACTGTTAAATGTACTAAAATTCACTTTCTCGATTTAGTTTTTGTAGTAATTGACTTTCCATAGAAATATTCACTTTCATATGATAATTAGACATTATTTTTTGTTAAAATATTAATATTATTAACATGGATATTATTATCAATTAAACTGTATATCATTTTTGACACAAGGTTTCTACATTTAATGTTATTTGTCTATATAGGGAAATATTGATAAATCCATATTCTTTACTGAATGAATATATTTTTGGATAAGGAACATTTAACATGAATTAAACCTATTATTTGTTATGTGAGGATTTATTTGGATATATAGCGATGGGTGGGTCTCAAAATTATATTGTATATCGATGCATATTTTGTCTCCTGAATATAATCATTAAGCTATAATTAAACATGTTTCTACCTGTAGTATTAAACTATTTTATGAATTCTCTTGACGGTTGAGGTATCATGTTCCATAGGACATGACATCAAATAATTAGTCATTTTCTTCATTAATAATTTAGTTATTATTACACCTTATATTTTCACAGTGATATTATATATGGATGAATTTAATTCTCATTTTATTGATTAAATTGAATGTATCTTTTGTTATAGATCTTACCATATTGATTATGTATTTTCTTATTTTCAATTATATTTTCACAATAATATTATATCTGAATGCATGTAATTCTCATATTATTGACTAAATAGAATGTAATTTTATTTACTGTACTTAAAATATTTATTTTAACTTATATTTACATGATATTCATGTTATTTAAATGGAATGTATATTATATAATTTACCATAGCATATTGATTATGATCAATGATTCAAGATTCATTCTAGGGTAATTAATACATATTGTTCCTTTTAGATCACCATTATTTTGTTTCCGTTACCAAAAATCCAAGATGTTCATATTGATTGTTATGAAAAAATATTATATATAGATTATTATTATTCTTGATAGAAACAATATTGTATTTTTTTTCAAATTTAATTAAATAAAAATGTATGTATCTAATTTACCAATACTACTAAAATATTAATTCCTTATGAATGTGGTTCATTTTAATAATGTAGACACCGATTATAGGCTACTGAAGTCGGGGTCACTATAGCTGGTTTATTTGAATGTTTAGTAGTAACATTGGGAAATATGTTTAGGAGAACATAGTTTAGGTAAAATAACCCTATGTTAGACTTTAAGGATAAGAATATATGAACATCCTATAGTTTTGGTAAGGAAGAGAATATGTGGGTTTTGTACAAAATATATCCCTTTCAAGATACTATTGGTGGATTTGGATCTAATATTGTTGTACCTAGAGGAAATAAATCTATAATTGAGAATTGGTCTTGACCCGATCATCACATAATACATGAAAATGAGCCTTAATATGCACCTAGAATGACACACCCTTGGGATGTATTTTGGATAATTGAAATTTTCATTAAAAACCATTTTGAAGGAATTGAATAGTTGTTAATAATAAATGAATGAGGATAAACGTTAATTTTCATTAATTGAAAATAAAGTATTCGAAAGGAATAGTAAAATGTTTTATGTGCAGAAAATATGGCAATAAAGTAATGACTTTCTATGGAAAAATGAAGAGCAAGATTGAATGAAAAAATTTCACTATAGGGATACATTCATTGTTCATTAACTTAAATGTGGGGAACCTTTTGATTATCTGACTAAATACCCTCTTAAAAAGGATAAAATCTAGATCAAGGATGGACCAATTTTGAAATATAATAGATGATGTATTTATGTATTGAGATTAAATAATTAAATTGTAGAAGTATTTTTATCAATGGTATTTTTTGTGAGACAAAAGAAGCATGCAAGGATTATGTTAAATTTTAGAATCATATATGATTTTATTAGTATAAGAGTCATGGATACTATTATGGGTCTTTGAGTTTATGGTTGATCATAAGTTAAAATTATTAAACATCCCCTTTGCAAATATTTTTTGTAGCAATATGTCATGATTAAGGATATTTTTGAATTACATTTAAGGGAATACCACCATTTATCTTATTATCTGAAAATGTTGTTTGAGGAATAACACCATTACATTTTATACTTAAGATTAAAGTTTTTGGTAATGATTAGTATTTATATTATTTTTGTTGTTCTATAAATTATTTTCAGCCCAATTTTGTAATTTTTTTGTAATTACATTAATATAGTTTTGAAAAAGGACAAAATTTTGAATCTAGGAAGGGCCGCGTGGCCTGAACTCACAACTGAAGGACGATTAGGGTATATATCCTACCACTGACCTATGTGATGTTCTAGTTAATATGTAATTTTTTTAAACTAAATTATTTGATGAATAAATATTAATGATGATCCAGTTGTGTGACTATTGTATTTTATATATTAATGTATTATATTGGATAACATGTGCTGACTATATTAGTTTAGGAAAATAGTCATAGAAAAATGGAACAAATTTCCCTCTTTAATGGATATTATGATAAATTAAAAGTAAATTTTAGAACTTTATGCTTAAAAAATTAATTTTTTATATTTATTTTATGGAGTAGGTGATGAATTTTAAATTTATTGAGCATCAACCAAACGAAGAAATTATGATTATGAAATAGAAAGAATTTAAGTTAGTATATTTCTATATATTAGTAGATAGTAAAATAATTACTAAACATTAGGAAAAGGATATTGGAACTTAAAATTTTTTCAATTACATTCAAATAAAATGATTCAAATAGTATTTTAAATCATAATATATACATTGTTTTAGTTACATAACATTCCATTAATAATTCATTTTATTGTGATCAATGACCTCTATCACTCTCTATAATTATTTATTCTTTTTTCAATGACCACATATTCAATTGAAACCACTTTTAACATACATAGAATCCTATTTATATTTTTTCCATTAGACCATTTTACATTATTTATCTATTTTAACGAGGATTTTTTATTAACTGTTTTTACAATATGGGTTTTAATTAAAGGTATTTTCCAATCTCTGACCCTTGATTTCAGAGCGCAAGATCAAATTGTGAGGAAAAGTTTTATATAAGTTGGAGAGAATAGAATAAACCCATGATTATAAATGAATATCATTTTTTAAATAGTTTATTTGACATGAAAAACCAATGTTAGATAATAAAAAAATGTATTTCTTTAAATTTAATCTATTCGATAGCTTTCTAGACACACAAACTCAGGTCTAAATGAACCATTATAATGTATAACATAATAACATAGCCATTAAATTTTAATATATGAATATCAATAATTTAATTATTATAATTATATGGTATTAAAATTGTAAATATAAATTCACTAGTTATATATTGATTATAAATTAATAAGAAACATTTAAAAGTGAAAGAAATGTCTTTTGAAATACTATTTTTTTCCTTCTAGAAAACAGTTTAGCCCACTTTTCACACATAATTTAAATTTTATTTATAATTAATTTCATTTTTTAAATAAAAATATTAAAATTATCTTAGGGGATTTTTTGTATATTTCTGTAAAGATTCATTATTCGAGGAATGGTGAAAATTACTATTTCTTATTTGAAAACCGACTTTTCATTTTAATTGTTCAGAAATTTAAATAGAAATTGATATTTGTTTTACAATAAAATTAGTTCAATTATATTTTAATAAAAATAATTTATTACATTATAATCAATTTAATATTTAATTTGGATATAAAAACATCATATATTTATTATAATTTTTTTTCTAGAAAACCCGCTTTTTCATCGAGTCAGTGGGTATTATTTTAAATTTAATTTTTCCAATTATATAAATTAAAATTGTTAAAATGGAAAATATTTTTAAATAACTGTAATTTATATTTTATAATAATTTAAAAATAATATTCTACTATAATGATTAGTGAACAGAATAAAAGTGAACCTCCATTGTTAATGTAAAAATGTATTTCCTGGGGGGATAAACCAAAATGATAAGGGTAAAAATGACATAAAAAATTGTAAAAATTTTATTTTATAGACATATTTAGATCTTTTATGTGAAAAATTATAAAATAATTTCGTTTTTAGGAATTTTTAATTGGAATGAAATTTTCATTTTGTTTTATTTTGTGAAATTTCTGAGTAATTTCCAAGAGGGCGTTTCCCCACATATAAGAGGTCACTAAGTCCCTTCACCTACCCAAAACTAGAAATCATTATTTACCAAATAAAACCTATAAAAATACCTCAACAAAATCAATATATAGGTTTTATATCTTTTTGTCTCCCCAAAAGACAAACCCTAGTTCTTTAAAAAGAGGTGCAAAGGAGGTTTTGCTTTGAGTAGGTAAATATCTTAACAAAAGATCTTTCATTTTATTTATTATTTTCACATTAAAATTTTTCATAAAATTATTAATATGATAAAAAACTGTTCCTAGTATATTTTTATGTTATTATGTTTATGGAATAAGGTTCATCCATATCCTCCTCCATTAAATGGGGAAACAGTCATTGATCGTGTGTAGGGTGGACCACTGCATTGCGAACAAATGTAATTCATTTTCCATCACCCTATTTAAGAGATGTAAATAATAATTAATTTTATTTATGTATACTATATTTATGATACTAATATAATTATATAATAAAAATTTAACATATAACTTCTTTCGTTCAATTTAATTCAAATTACGATAACGTTGGTGTTGTGTACGGAGGAGTACCGCCTCCTAAAGCGATGTGATTCATTTTTCACATATTATTTACATGAAAGGTAATAAGGTTAAATTAAATGAATATATTTTATAATATTAAATGATAATTCTAATTTAAAAATAAATTATCCTCACTTATTCTCCCTTTCACGTGTAAATGGAATGATACCATCGCTTGTGTGTATATTTGGCCTACCTTCTCTACGAACCAATGCAATTCATTTTCCATATACACACTATAAGTATGATTATAAAAATAAATATAATGAGAAAGTATTATATTTATATAATTTCTATAATTATGTAGATTTTTGATCTATATACTATAAAAAATAATCATAAATTTCATGACGAAGCATGCCTAATAGAATAAGGTAATGGACAACCGAAACAATGGAAATAATGAAATATTATTAGAAAAGGATATTAAAATATTATAATAGAACTGTATAGGAAATTATAAATATTAAAATGTTCATATAATAAATTAATATCATGCTAAAGAACATTATAAATGGGGTTAAATCATGTTTAACCAAAAGGATGTTTGAGGTAAGGGACTTCGTCTCAATTTCCCTTTGTTAAGGCATAATTTGGTTTTGTGCACCTAGTTTATTTTATATTGTATAAATACTTAACATTTAATATATAATATCATTAATTATTCACACATGATGATATTTTATGTTTTAATTATAATACTTTCACACTATGGTATTTTACATGAAAATTCGCAAGGGGTAATGAATTTCATAACTAAATTTATTTTAATTGGGTTATGTTACTTCTTCATTTCCCATAGTATTATACAATTTTATGTGTATTTGTTATTATCATATTATGTTTTTTTCAAAAAATTTCATTTTTATGTACTTTTAACAAACATGATAGATTAAATTTTTAATTTTCACTTCAAAGTTATGATATATTCAAGGGTTTAGTTCACAATCTCATTTTAATCAAGAATGTTTATAATTAAGTTTCCATTGAAGGGGATTATTTGAATATTTAAAAAAATGGTTTAATTTTTTTATCCAATGTTTATTCATAAATTTGGAATTTAATAGTTCAATTTTTACAAAATTTAGTACCTAAAATTATTGACAATTATTTTTACTAAAATCCGACATAATTTCCCTCTTCTATCAAAAATCATATTTATTCCAAAATCCTGATCTCAATTTTTTTCAAATTATTCAAAAATATATATAGAAATATTAATACCAATTTATTAATTGTTTATCTGTTTTTTTAAAAATTAATCTACATTTCCTTTTGAAAAAAATTCCCATTTGTGTTTTACAGAAAATGTGACTGAAATATTTGTTTCATTGTGCACGAGATGAACATAATTTCTTACCATCATGACCACTATTTTTTTATACATTCAATTATAATATGAAAATTATTTTTTCAAAGAAATATATTTTAATTTTTTTTGAAATTATAGTTACAAAATATGATTTTTAAAGTAAAAATATTATTTCCCTCGAGAATTTTTTGAAGGATATTTTCAAGGAATTTATATTCATCAATGAGAGAAAAACTTATTTTACTTTTTATTTATTAGTGATATTTTTTTATTAATATCATCCTTATTCATTATATGGATAATTTATGATTATTTTGACCAATTAAAGTAGTTATATTCATTTTCCTGATTCAATTTTGTTGTCAATAACTTTAGTTTGAAATAGTTACATCTATATGATCATTAAAAATTAAATTTACTATAAATACTCAAATTTTTGTCCAAGAAATATTTATTTATGTATTAATATATCATTATTATATATATTTTTCTATATTGAAAGTTATTTTTTATCTACGGATATATTCGAAAGTCAATATTTTATACTCAATACAGATATTTGATGACAAGACACATTATTCAAGAATTAAATATATTATTTGATAAATAGGGAATGATTTAGACATCTGGATATGGGTGGGGCCAATAATTATATATCCCCTATATGAATCAATAGTATCCTGAGAGGAATCACTATGATTTAATTAAACAAGTTTCTACCTATAGTTTTAAAAAATCGTTTCTAAGGTCTTGATAGTGGATGTATCATGTGCCTGAGAATATGAAGTCCAATAATTAAGAAATTACATCACTCAGAATTTATTTATTATTATCATTGATATTTTCTCAATTATATTATTTCCAAACTCATTTCAATATCAGTTTATCGATTAAATAGAATGTGTTTTCATTTAGTGACCTTTTCATATTGATTATTCCACACCGTATTATAAATGATATTTTTAGAATGATATTATCACTGGACATATTAAATTATTATTTTCTAGACTAAATTGTATATGATTTATGTTACTTAACATTCCAAATTGATCATTCCTTACTTATCATGATATTGATGTTATTTAAATGGAACATGAGTTCAGTTTTTTACCTTTCCATAATGAAAATTTTTATTGATTAATGATAGATTCTATTGTACTTAACATTTAATGAGAATTTTAGCTCTCCCTTATTTTCCTTCATTTCCTAGGATTCCATAAAGTGAACTATGAATAATATTGTATGATATGATAAAGGGAAAATTAATATTTATTAAAAAAATTATGTTGTTATGTTTATTTTTAAATTTAATATAAGACTGAAGTATGTGCTTTGTATACAAAGCCTACGAAAATATTTGGTCATTAAGGATTCAATTCATTTTATATTAGACCAATGTAATAGAGTAGAAACTGGCTCTGAGATATTGAGGTTGGGGTTGCTAAAATTTCTTCCATAATGCTAAGAACCACTCCATGTTCAAAAATAAGCTACTTGATCAAAAAATATTCCTTTATAGCATCTGATATTGTGATCTATTGTATATATTATTTTTCAATATTCTATTTTGTAATATTTAAAACACTTTTGAATAATTGATCCACTATTTTGGGAAAATATGTATTCCTTTTGATATTTCATATATTCATTAAAATATTAGAAACTAGATTCGTTGTAACCCTTTACTAAGATCTCATATTCACCTCTAAAGACCAAGCACACATCCTTAGTCCTTATGTAATTAAGGATGTCATTCAAAGTAAACTAGTGAACCACACTCAGATTGGATTGGTATATACTTGATATGGTTGAAAAATATGAGATATCAGGTCAAGTAAATTAAATTTCATACATAATAGTTATTATGGTAGATGAAAAGTAATCATTACCCTCCTTTTAACTCTTTTGAAGGATCCCAAATATTCATAATATTTATTCTGTGAAACACTAGTAATGTATCTCTATTGGAGTTCTCCAGACTAAACCACTTCATCACTTTACCAATATTCATTTTATGAATCGATCGAATAAACCTATTATATCTATATCTATAGATATTCATACTAAGTATTTAACTTTATTTACCAATGGCTCTTTTTAAGAAACATTTTCGCAACCCTGTATTCATAGATTGGGGTTTTAGGATTTCCCATTCAATAATATATATATAATATACATAGAGTATAAAAAATATTATAATACCACCAAGTCACTTGTATGAACATGAATCATCCACATTCTAGTTGAAAACTAACTCTTTTATGGCATCATCAAACTACATATTCCAATGCTGAGAATCTTTCTTTAGTCTATAAATAAACCATTAAAACATGTATACCTTAATATTATCATTTGGAACCTAAAATTCCTTAGTTTATATCATATACACATCCTTGGATAAATTTATATTAAAGAATGTGGTTTTGAAACCTGTCTAATATATCACATGATCATAATGATCTATTATAGATAAAGAAATCTGAATGATATTTACCATCATAATAGGTGGAAAGGTGTCTTCATAATCAATACCATAAACTTATTTCAAACCCATTTCCACCAGGAATTCTTTATAGGTAGAAAATCTACAATATATTTCACTTTTATAATAGAATATATTCTTTCAGAATATGTTTTTCTCCCATTTAGATTCATTCACTCTGTTCCAAACATAGTTTGGTAAATGGAGTATATATCAAATTCCAAGGCATTAATGCATTTCTCAAAATCATAACACTTAACGAACTCTTGTTAGTATGTTGTTTCATCTTTTGTAAATGTTAATTCATCATTATTTTCAATCGTAAATACACATATATGAGGCTCTTGATTAATTATACTAGACTTCAGAGGATCATGGATAAGTTGAGATGATTTTTCTTCCAAAATTCTTTATATAATTAACTTAACCTCAATCATAGGAACACATAAAAATTATTTATTTTGAAATTTTACCCTTTCAACATTCCTTCCACTAATACCTATAGTCTTGTGTTTCTTCCCAAGTAAAACACCTCATCAAGACACAAACACTTTCTGTTCAATATGATTGTAAAATTAATATCTTATAGTTTCCTTAAGATAACCAATAAATCGGAATTTAATATACTTGTATTAAAGATTATTTTAAACTAATCCCTATATAAATGATTAACATACCTAATTCTTCACATATGAAAAACTAGAAAATTTCCCACAAAATATCTCACATGGTGTCTTTATGATTCCATTAAAAGTAATGTGTTTTAAAAAGAATGAAGTATTTTATAGCGAATGACCCCAAAATTAAATTAGAATGACACATATAATAATAATCAATGAAACAATGTCTAATAATGTATTATTAATAAATTATAATACACCATTCCATTTATCAGTTCTAGGAGAAGTGAGTTACGAAAAAAACTCAAGAATATCTCAAATGATCTATGAATTCCAAGCATTAGTGTTCACCATCACAATCAGATAAGAGGACATTAATTAATTTTATCACTTGATCCTATACTTCATTATAAAACTATTTTAACTTTTAAAAAGTTACATACTTGTGTTTAATCTGAATCACATACCCTTACTGAATAATGTCCTTGGTAAAAGTAATGAAGTACCTAAAATTACCATTTTATGTTGTACTCTTTGGTCCACACATGTCGCTATGTATGAGACAAAACACCCTACTAGAACAATAATTTTTTTTACGAAAAAGTGACTGTAATTTTACCTAAAACCTAGATTAACATGTATCAAATGACTCATAACTGGATGAGTCAAAAAATAGGCCTTTATGGAGTCTTTAAATATATTTATATTTTATATGCCCAAGGTGATAATGAAAAAGGCATGAGAGATTATATTCAACTATTACCTTCTCATTCTGAATTAACAAACACGATTATCAATATCAAGAATATATAAACTGTTAATTATATTCCCAATTCCAAAACATGTTTTATCCTTATATATAGGATAAATCCATTTATTAATAATGAATGAAAACCCCATCTTGTCTAAACATGATTCAAAATAAAATTATTATTTACAGAGGGACCATAATAACATTTTTTCTATTCTAGAATCAATCCACTTAGTAAAATTAGATCTTAGGTGATGACCAATAATATAGAAACGCTCTCACCAATATCTACATGAAGATCAACTTCAACCTTTATAAATTATCTTATACCTCAGAGTCTATCCTTTTCATGAAAAATGTGTAATGAAAACCTAGTATCTAATACCCATGAGTTAGAGTTAGAGAATTTTATGTATATAGAATTTATATTTTTGTACTCTAAATTTTCCTCCTTGGTAACACATCTAAATCCTAGATACCAATCCTTTACTATTTTTAGGTTATACCATTTAATAATCTAAATACGACTAATGTGAATTATTATATAATATAAAATAAAGACATACCTTCATGTGATTATCATCTATTATAAAATTTCATTAATGGATTTAAATTAAAATTCCCTCACTATAAATGATGAACCTATACATCATATTTATTCAGTGAATGAATATTTTTATTTTATCACGACTTACACAATTTTTCACAGAAGGGAACATTGATTTTTTTAGGGAATCATCCAAATCATAAAAGTTATAATTATTGGATTGTTTAGACAATAACCCCTATTAAAATCTATCTTATAGATTAAATGAACTAAATTACTCTCACATCATAACTATCTAAAAATCTCAACTATTGTAACCCAAATAAAACACAATGAATAAGAAAACTAAAGAAAATTAAGGGATACCCATGCTGATCTCAACAACATCCATGATAAAAATCGTGAGTTACTTAATTTGTTTATTCATTATATAATATTATACCATAGTAGTCATAATGGATTTGCCATAAAAATTTGAATGATCAAGGTCTTCAAAATTTCTTCTTTGGAAGGAATCACACACATATTATTTAGGAGGGGTTTTAGTCTGACTAATTTAATAAACATCATATGCATAATAAATTAATAACTATTATATAATATGTAATATTTATCTTTACATGTATTGTTTTGTTTTGAGTATTCAATCATTTACTGATTAAATTTTTAAAATACCTACTCCAACAAACAAATTAATTTTTTCACACCATATTAATGTGTAACTTATTATATAACCAAAATTTTTGATTTACTCACCAAAAAATATAATCAATGTATATTCGCAAATATCCAAATGCATCATATGTATAAGGTACTTCAACTATTCATGAAAATCCATAATGTAATTTGGGATTGAAAAATTCAAGATGAGTAAGCCTAGAATGATAGATAGCCATTCCCATTCACTTTTTGAGGCAAGTAATATGACATCAGGATAATAGGTTTTTTGACCCCATGTGCCTCTATATGAGGAGACTTTACTCAAGTTCAAATACTAATAATAAAAATAAAAATTATAATCATTTTATACATTATTGAGAATATAATCATTTTTATTCATTTCAATATGAACTCTTTCATATTTTCTATTATATAGAATTTATATGATATTTCAATAATTATAGTCATTTTATACTTCAATTTATATTATATAAACAATTTAGATAATCTAAATATCACATATTACTAATTAATAAACCATATATAAATCTATTATGATTATTTTTAAATAAATTGTTTATTTTTATACTACAATTAATTCCATTTATATTGTTTAAAGACATTTAAAATATTACCCATTAATATTTGGGAAAATGATTTCATAAAAAAATAATAAATTAATTATAAAAAATAAATAAGAAAATAAGAAAATAAATAATTATTATGATTCATAAAATTTAAATATTCAAAAAATAAAATTTGACATGATTTATAAACAATTTGTAATTCATTAAAAATATATAATATTTTAAAACCTTTTTAAATTTTTTTTACCATAATAACATATAAATATATTTTGAAATTTTATCCAATGATTTCTCTTATTAAGAAACTTTGTATAAGAATAACTATCCTCTATTTTGACAAATATTCTCAATGGAGGGGTAAGACCCTTATACAATGTTGATTACATAAGGGTTAGGGGGAAACAACACTAACAAAGTTCCTTGCATATATGTAATAACTTTATAAATACCCCTTGTATATTGGTAATCCAAATTTTTCTTCTAAAAAGTAAAGGTAAACACCAAGGACCTTTATTTAGTGGATTTGGTACATATATTTGAAAAAGTAATGCATTCGTGACCTTTGTGTAATTTCTTTACATAAGATTACCACATTTATACAAAACATTTTCATAAATGTAATAAAGAGGTTACCCTTATGAATAATTTTTTTATAAGGGCATGGATTTTATGTATCCTCCTAAAGTAAGGATAAATCATATAAACCATGGAACTTCCCACTTAATTGTTAGTACTCTAGATTCATTTTTTGATAGTGATATTCTTTGATTACAAATATGGTTTATTTAAAATCCAATTATTCAATAATGCTTCAATCTTGAGGAAACATACATAGATACCGTTGAAGGATATTTGATCATTTATTTACCATTTTAAGTAGAAAACAACTAAAAATCAAAGGTATTTTATCTTATATAATTCAAACACATAAAATATAAAAAAAGTACCTGGTATTCTTCCATTGAAAAAACTTACATTCTCTCTCAATTTTGTGAATTATTGATAACGATAAATAAATAATAAACGAATTGTTCTTTTCTTTGAGGAAGTACATTGAAAAATGGACCTTTGAAAATTTATTGTGGAAACCGAAAACCAGAATGGGTTCTATGACATTTTTAAATGTGATAAACAGAGTTCCAGGAAGAAGATAGTTTCTTAGAAGATTTACAATTTTTTAGACACATCACAAAATTTAATAAAAGATAGATCGTTATCTTTTATAGATGATTACCAAGGATCCCACATCATTACCCATCCCATGAATTTCTATCTATTGGGTATTTATTCATTAGACTCATTTTAGTAAACAATTGTAAATCTAAAAATAAACCAACCTTAGGTAAAAATGAATATGAGACCATTTGAGAGAAGCCATAAAGGTTATTGCATCGAATGAAACATATTCAGAACACGAATCTAATGAATCTTCAAAAATATATATATATTACATATATTATATCTGTTATATTATTATTAATGCATTATATGCATGATAATATTCATGTATGATATGCATGATAACATTCACGTGGAATATTAATGTATTAAATGAACACTATATATAATATATTAATATATACTAACATATTTCATGCATCATGTTTTTGTGTACATGCATATCATGAACGATCATTTTAGTGAACATAAAATAACAACCTCTTCTATCACTACATGTTAATGACATCCCAACCACTTTTAAATGTTGAAAACCCATATTTATTTGTTGAACCGATTGAAAAAATTATCAATTATAGGTATATGAAATTTTTTTAATGGTAACTCAACTCAAAATTCTATATTTGATATATAAATTCAGTATTCCATCTACTTGAATTTTAAATGTTAAAGGAGTTTCCCAATGTGAGGTGATCGATTTAAGAAAATCATTTTTTTCCATATCCAACCACTGATGTTTTAGTTCCCACAATTTATTTGTCACCATATAGAACAAATGGAGTGATATAAGACTAATACATATAAATAAATTAATGAAAAACTATGCATAATGATATAGGGTGTAACATCCCAATTATGTAATGAGTAATATATATTTTTATCTATGTATATTAAGGAATTAGATAGTGTTTTAGAGGCTTAAAATGAAAATAAATCCAATCTTAAGAATGGAATACACTAATATTTTTAAAAGATTGTTTTACTACCTTTTGATGGAAACCCATTTTTAAATATATCTTTTGACAATTTTATAAGCTATGTTTTCCAAAATAAAGTTATTCTTTATGATTGGGACATCAAAATTTACTTTGTGTGAATTTTTTGGTATTTTTCATACAATGTTCATTTTTTAATGAATAGTGAAAAATACTGCATTTTACATCAAAACTACTTTTTAATCTAATTTATTTATATGATTATATTATATTTTGAATTTGTTTTTAAGTGAAATTAGAATATATTTTTACCATTTAATCCAATGGTGGTCATTGGAATCAATTTCACTTTGAAATTGGACTTAATCTGGTGTCAATCTTTTGATACTTATTGTTTCATAAAAACACGCTATTTGTCATGACAACGGGAATTAATTAGTAAATTAATTAATGTGACTTATATGTTTTGAATTTTTTAAAATAGACTTCATTTTTTAATTCAGAATATCAAATATAGCTTAGGGTGAATGTTTGGTATTTTTCTGAAAAACTTCAATTTTCGATGAATAGTGAAACCACTAAGTGGTACTAATAAAAACTGATTTTTCGTTTAAATGAAATTTTACCACTTCTGTGTTTTGAATTTCAAAAATCCGACATAAATGGTTGTTATTAAGATGTAAAATGTGGTTCAAAGAGATTAAAATAATTTTTTTGGTGAATAGTAACTCTTAAGTTCTTAATCACGATTAGAGGTAATTAGTGTAGTTTAAGGTAAAAATAATGCTTTAATAAAATGAGATGAGCTTGACACATGTCCTACCCTAATTGGATGTGTCATGGCCGACCATGAAAATCCATGGGAAAACTTGGGGACCCCATGGATCCACTTTGTTTGGGAAATGACATAAATAACTTTTCATTTAATGTAAAAGTAAAAATGACACAAACATGAGAGGTTTTACTAAAACAATTTTTACATGGGGTTATAAAGATACGATTTTTGATTATAAATAGTCATTGGAAAGCTAAAAGGATTTACTAAATCATAGTATTTTTTAATATAATTTTTATACTTTAAATAAATTAAATTATTTATGACATCATGGTGATGCAGCGATGACCTCATTATTTAACGATTTAAATAAAATTGAATGATAATGTAAAATCTAAGACCTACACATGGCCAAAACCTTTTGGATGGGTGGATTTCGAACCCTTATAACATTATCCTCGAAACACATCAATGTGGGACTTCTTAAATCCGAATACCATTTTAAAATAAAGTGACTTTTCTTTACCTTCCAAGAGTGCCCCTCCTCTCCTCTTATAAAAGGCCCCCACCTCTACCTCCATACCCACACTCCCAAAGCCTTTGGCTCGGTCAACCCCTGCCCATTTTGGCTCTCCACATCCCTCTATTACTCCTTGAAGCCTATCTTTGGGAAGAAATCTTCCCAAGGAAGCTTTTGAGCTCAAATCTAAGAGAGTTACCCGATTTTAAGGTAATGTCTTTTTTTGAGTCCTTTTGTTTGATTTTGCATCTCCAACCCCCTAAAATATTTTTATTCTTTTATTTTGTAACAAATCCAATATCCAAAATATACTAGGATGTTTTTATAAGAAGTATTCAAGCTACACTTACACATACCTACATCTAATGGTTAAAGGACATACTATTTCCGTGGATGGTGAATTTATGCATCCCAAAACGATGATTGTTCAACATTCTTTTAACACCTTCAAAGGTGGCCATTAAGATGTCACTATATTTATATATGATATATAATATGTTTATGTTTTCTTTAAGCTTCTGTATTTTTCATTTTGGGCATACCTTTATTGTTTCCATTATGGGTAAACACGATATCTTCATTTAAGGAAGTGCGGACTACCGCCCCCTCAAAGTGATTTGATTCGTTAAATACCATATGTGGGACGTATAAAGGATGGAACTATGATATTATATATGATATTATACTGGAATTATAATATACCTTTATATCATTATGATTCCATTCTATAAAATATGAAATAGAAATGAAAGTAGCGTTCATGCGTACGTACGGCTTACCGTCTCCATGAATGGTGCATTTCATTTCTTACCTCTAAATGATTATGTAATATTATAAATGCATGTATATACTGGATATATATGATATATACATGATTATTATAACTCTGGATATAATGGATACATGAACAACATGTAATTATAAAGGGTTTATTTTTGACTCAAGTACCAATGATCGTTAAAATGACCGTTATTAACTTAAATAATTACATAGTGTTCATGAAATGGAAATAAGTGATATAAAAGAAATAATGAACTTGAAAAATGTTCTTAATCAAGTAGAAATTAACTCAAGTTTATTATTCAGGAGATTAAAGAACGACCGAGTCAAGTCGGACCCGAGGTATGGGACTTCGTCTCAATCTCCTTTCATTGAGGCATATTTTGTTTTATACACAACCTTCTTTTATATGGTGTATAAACCCCTTTGACTTTTAATTTTATCCAAAAGGAATCTTTTTTATGAAGCGTTTTACTAAACGACAAAAGGGAATTTTTTTGTCCTACGTATGCGGTGACAACGACTTTTCCGCCGCCGTGACCGTTATTTGAGTTTCGGCTTCCTCTAAAAGCCATACCTTCTTTTTAAAAGAAAAATAAATACCATGTTTTAATTTTCTTTTATTTTGGTATTGAAAATGGTGTTCATAATGTTTTTATATCAATGTGTTGTATTGATATCTTGTGATTGAAAGGTGGAAATGTTATGTTTCCTTTATGCATGTTTTATGTGATATGATTATGTTGAGGTTTTTGGGCATTATTATGATGACGGGTGGTTCTGTGATAAACTAATAGAGGGGGAGCCCGATATAGCTCTCCAATGCATTGGGTAACATGAAGGAGTGTAACGTTAAGGTTTCTCCGAAGATATTTATGGAATATACTATGATGGGTATTCCAAACGTAACCAAGATGGTTACTCCCTACGTAAGAATGTTATGAATGCCCCAAGTTACCTTTATGTCTTACGGTTTCTATGATTTATTCATGATTTGATGAGGTATGTTAAAGTGCTTATGTTTTATGGGTAAAGTCTAATTTCATTCTTATGTATATATGTACCCATGTTTCCTTTCCATATTTTTATATCCCTTACTGAGCTTTTTATGCTCATCCCAAGTTTTTTTGAAATGTTTTACACAGGTCAAGGGAAAGGTACATGATATGATGATAGTGTCAAGGAAGTGTCAAGAAAGAATCCATGTTTTATTTTAAATATGTTTCCATTTATGGGAAAGAATAATACTATCTTTATGTAACAACTTTGTTTATATGTGGAATGTAATGCAAGTTTTATGATCTAATTCTCTAAAACTCTAACCCCAAAAAGATCCTCAATGTGTAATCTTGTAATAACTCAAGATTAAGTAAGGTTCAAGGCTGGGGCCTTATAGTTGGTATCAAAGGTCGTTTTAGATAACTTTAGGAGTTAGAATTCTATTGAATGATTATCCAAAAATATATTTTTTATGCTAAAATTGAAGTGATATAGTATTTTGAGATTACCATGTTGCTTCATCTAAGTAATGTTTGTTCAGAATGGTTTTCCGCAGAAGAAACAGGGAAGCAGTGCTAGGAAGGAATGTAGAAGGAAATAACCTTCTAAATCAGCATCCTGAGATGGTCGGAATTAGAACTGAACAGATTGTTGCAGTAATGGCGCAGTTGACTCAAGAGATAAATGGCGGTGGTATCCATACACGAGATCAGCCAGATCAACCACAGAGGAACATGTCAGTGGTGGAACATTTCATGAGGCAACATCCCCCATCATTCAGAGGATCATCTGACCCTGTGCTAGCTGAAGGGTGGATTAAATCACTAGAGAAGATTTTTGATGTCATGGGGTGTTCAGAAAATCAAAAAGTTAGTCTTGTTATTTATCGTTTGGAGGGTGAAGCAGATCAGTGGTGGTCGATGGTTAAAAATATCAGGGACACTGATGAGATTGATGCCCTCGACTGGGATGAATTCAAAGGTATGTTTCTTGAGAAGTATTCTCCTAAGGATGTTCAACTTAGGATGGAAAAGAAATTCTTGGAATTGAGGCAAGAGGAAGACTCAGTGGTTGCCTAAGAAGAAAAGTTCACTCGATTGGCAATGTATTCTCCAAATTTTATCCGAGACCTTGATAGTAAAATCAATCATTTTTACTCAGGATTAAAGACAAAATATCGAAGGGCATTAGCTTCTCGTGAGTTTAAATGTTATGAAAAGCTTATTCGATGTGCTGAGAAGGTGGAAATGGAGTTTGCCGATGATCAAGTGTTCTATAACAACCAATAGAATAAGAGACCGGGGTTGCAGGAGAAAGGTAAGAATGCTTCAAAAAAGTCTGACGGTAAGAAAACTAAGTTTCTAGTTTGTGATAAATGTGGCCAAAGGCATGCTGGGGAATGTCTTCTGAATTCTGGAAAGTGCTACCGATGTGGTAAGATGGGACATAAGGCTCGTGATTTCACTAGAAAAGATCAGAGTGATGGTAAGACCAAATTTGATTTACAGTTAGTGAAATGTTATAAGTGCAATGAGATAGGTCACTATGCAAACGAGTGTCCAACAAAGATCTTGGGTGATGGGAAGCAGTTAGACTACAAGCAGAAAGGGGTGGTGAAATCCTTTGCAACTACTTCAGCAGATGTCGGGCCATCAAATAAAGTTGTATCAGGTACTTTGTTTGTTTTTTTAGATTATGCATGTGTGTTGTTTGATTCGGGGTCTACACATTCTTTCATATCTGAAACCTTTTCTAGTAAAATGGGAATACCATCTCAAGAAATGACTCCAGAACTTTTGGTAAAAACACCTAGGGGAAATGTTGAGGCAAAAAATATTTATAAGAAACTTATTATCCTTATCTGTGGAAAGAACCTACTTGAAAACCTTATTGTTCTACCTCTAGTAGAGTTTGATGTTATCTTGGGTATGGATTGGCTCTCTATTTACCATGCTAAGATTAATTGTAGAGCTAAAGAAGTTTCTTTTCAGAAAGACATTCAGTTTGTGTACAAGAATGAACCCTTACTGTTGATAACTTATCAAGAGGCCAAGAAACTTGTAAAAGATGGAAATGAATGTTAACTTGCACACATCGTTGAAAATAAAGTAACTGTTCAGATTAATAATCTTCCAGCGGTAAATGAGTATCCTGATGTTTTTCCTGATGAGTTGCTTGGAATAATACCAGATCGGGAAGTTGAGTTTACTATTGACTTAGTTCCTGATGTTAAGCCAATTTCAAAACCCCCTTATCGAATGGCTCAAATTGAACTTTTAGAGTTGAAAGAGAAATTGCAAGATTTATTAGAGAAAGGTTTCATTCGACCTAGCACATCACCATAAGGAGCTCCTATTTTATTTGTTAAAAAGAAATATGGTTCAATGAGACTTTGTATTGATTATAGAGTCTTGAATAACATCACTGTTAAGAACAAATATCCTTTTCCTCATATCGATGATTTGTTGGATCAGCTCCAGGGAGCTCAGTATTTTTCAAAGAATGACTTGAGATCGGGTTACCATCAGCTGAAGGTAAAGGAAGAAGATGTTCCAAAGACCACGTTCCTTACAAGATATGGCCATTATGAATTTGTAGTAATGCTTTTTGGGCTAACCAATGCACCTGCTGTATTCATGGACTTAATGAATATGATTTTCCATGAGTTATTGGATAATGTTGTGGTGGTTTTCATTGATGGTATTTTGGTGTTTTCTAAAAGTAAAGAGGAGCATGAAAGACATTTAAGGGTTATATTACTAACCTTAAAAAAAGAAACAGTATGGAAAATTCAGAAAGTGTGAGTTTTGGTTGCAACAAATTTCTTTCCTTGGTCATATTGTTTCTAAAGACGGGATAACTGTTGATCCTGCAAAAACAAAAGTTGTGGAAGACTGGCCAAGACCCAAAAATGTAACTGAGATTCTTAGCTTCCTTGGTTTGGAAGGCTATTACCGAAGGTTGGTTAGAAATTTTTCACGATTATCTAGTCCAATGACTAAGCTAACTCGGAAGGGTGTTATGTTTATCTGGACAAAAGAATGTGATGATTGTTTTCAGGAATTGAAAAGAAGTTTGGTGAATGCTATAGTTTCGGCACTACCTTCCAGGAATGGTGAGTTTGTTATATACAGTGATTCATCATTGAAAGGACTTGGTTGCATCCTAATGCAGAATGATCAGGTAATTGCTTATGCTTTACGATAGTTAAAAACTCATGAGGTAAATTACCCTACACATGATTTGGAATTAGATGCTGTTGTTTTTTGCTTTAAAAATTTGGAGGCATCATTTGTATGCAGTAAAGTGTGAAATATATACTGATCACAAAAGTTTAAAGTATATATTCACTCAGAAAGAGTTAAACATGAGATAGAGGAGATGGATGGAATTAATCAAGGATTATGATTGTACAATTCATTACCATCCGGGAAAAGCAAATGAAGTGGCTGATGCTTTGAGTTGAAAAAGTAATGCTTCATTAGCAATGTTACGTTTGGAACGTGATCCTTTGGTTAAGGATTTGATGAACTTTGGCATAGAAGTTGTTGGTGCAGGAAGTTCTTCTGTTCTGTTTCAGGTATCAGTGAGATCTTCTCTATTAGATAGAATCATGAAAGCACAGAAGCAAGACAGTGAGTTGCAGAAAAAGGTAGAGCTGGTTCAGAAAGGTAAGTTGCCTGAATTCAACATTGAAAATGATTGTGTTTTGAGATTTGGGAAGAGATTGTGTGTGCCTTGTGATTCACAGTTGAAGAGAGAGTTTTTTTTTGTGAAGCTCATAGTTCTCCGTTTTCAGTTCATCCTGGCAGTACTAAGAAGTACAAAGGTCACAGGAGTATTACTGGTTGGATGGAATGAAAAAAGATATTGTTGATTTTACTATGAAGTGTTTGACATGTCAACAGGTTAAAGCAAAGAGGCAGTTACCGAAAGGGATGCTTCAGCCTTTACCAGTGCCAGTGTGGAAATGAGAGAATATATCCATGTACTTTGTTGTAGGATTACCGAAGACATCTCGTGGTAAAAATGCAATCTGGGTTATTGTTGATCGCTTGACTAAATCTGCTCATTTCCTTACTATTCGAGATACTTTTTCCCTAGATCAACTTTCTCGTTTGTATCTTAAAGAGATAGTCAGGTTACATGGAGTTACCCTCTCCATTTTATATGATCGTGATCCCAGGTTCACTTCTAACTTTTGGTAAGGCCTTTAGAAGTCGTTGGGTTCTGAATTAAATTTTAGTACAGCTTTTAATCCTCAATCAGATGGGCAGTCAGAACGAACAACTCAAACATTGGAGGATATGCTACGTTCTTTCTCTATGGATTATCAAGGAAGTTGGGACCAACATCTTTCTTTGGTTTAATTATCATATAATAACAGTTTTCATTCCAGTATACAGATGGCACCATTTTAGGCATTATATGGGAATCGGTGTCGAACTACAGCTTTCTGGGATGAAGTGGATGAAAGAAAGTTAATGGGAACAGAATTGGTAGAAGAGATGGCAGAAAAAGTTCAGCTGATTCAGAAGCCCATGAGAACAGGTCAGAGCAGGCAGAAGAGTTATGCGGATAACCGGAGGAAGGATCTATCTTTCAAGGTAGGTGATCAAGTTTTTCTCAAGTTTTCTCCTTGGAAAAGTGTGATGAGATTTGGTAATAAAGGAATCCTGAGTCCAAGGTTTATTGGACCATATGAAATTCTGGAGTGAGTTGGATCAGTTGCATACCGGGTGGCTTTACCTCCGAGTTTATCTCAGGTACACAAGGTTTTTCACGTTTCGATGTTGAGAACGTATATGTCAGATCCATCTCATGTTTTGAGTCCAGAGGTAGTTCAGCTGGAAGAGAAACTATCTTATGAGGAACAACCAGTGCAGATTCTTGACCACAAAGAGCAAGTGTTACGGAATAAGGTGATTAATCAGGTAAAGGTTTTGTGAAAAAACCACATGATGGAAGAGGCAACATGGGAATCTGAAAATGCAATGAGGGATAAGTACCCCCATTTATTCGATAAGTAAATAAATTGCGGGGACGCAATTTTCAAATGGGGGGAAGGATGTAACATCCCAAGTAAGTAATGAGTAATAGATATTTTTATCTATGTCTATTAATGAATTAGATAGTGTTTTAGAGGCTTAAAATGAAAATAAATCCAATCTTAAGCATGGAATACACTAATATTTTTAAAAGATTGTTTTATTGCCTTTTGATGGAAAACCATTTTTAAATCTATCTTTTGACAAATTTATAAGCTATGTTTGCAAAAATAAACTTAATATTTATGATTGGGACATCAAATTTTACTTTGTGTGAATTTTTTGTATTTTTCAGACATTGTTCATTTTTTAATGAATAATGAAAAATACTGCATTTTACATCAAAACTGCTTTTTAATCTAATTTATTTGTATGATTGTATTATCTTTTGAATTGTTTTTGAAGTGAAATTAGAATATATTATTACCATTTAATCCAATTGTGGTCATTGGAGTCAATTTCTCTTTGAAATTTGACTTAAACCGGTGTCAATCTTTTGATACTTATTGTTTCATAAAAACACGCTATTTGTCATGAGAGCGGGAATTAATTATTAAATTAATTAATGTGACTTATATGTTTTGAATTTTGTAAAATAGACTTCATTTTTGAATTCGTAAGATCAAATATAGCTTAGGGTTAATTTTTGGTATTTTTCTGAAAAACTTCAATTTTTGATGAATAGTGAAACCACTAAGTGGTACTCATAAAAACTGATTTTTCGTTTAAATGAAATTTTACCACTTCTGTGTTTTGAATATCAAAAATCCTACATACATGGTTGTCATTAAGAAGTAAAATGTGGTTCAATGAGATTAAAATGATTTTTTGGCGAATAGTAACTCTTATGTTCTTAATCGCAATTAGAGGTAATTAGTGTAGTTTAAGGTAAAAATAATGCTTTAATAAAATGATTTGAGTTTTACACATTTCCTACCCTCATTGGATGTGTCATGGCCGACCAATACAATCCATGGGTCAACTTGGTGACCCCATGGAGCCACATTGGTTGGGAAATGACATAAATAACTTTTTATTTAATGTAAAAGTAAAAATGACACAAACATGAAATGTTTTACTAGAAAACTTTTTACATGGGGTTATAAAGATCAGATTTTTGTTTATAAATAGTAATTGGAAATCTATAAAGATTTCCTACATCATATTATTTTTTTATAAATTTTAGACATTAAATAAATTAAATTATTTATGACATCATGATGATGCAGCGATGACCTCATTATTTAACGATTTAAATAAAATGGAATGATAATGTAAAATCTAAGACCTACACATGGCCAAAACCTATTGGATTGGTGGATTTCGAACACGTAACACCTTATCCTAGAAACACATCAATGTGGGACCTCTTAAATCCGAATACCATTTTAAAATAAAGTGACTTTTCTTTACCTTTCAAGAGTGCCCCTCCTCTCCTCTTATAAAAGGCCCCCACCTCTACCTCTTTACCCACACTCCCAAAGCCTTTGTCTCGGCCAAACCCTGACCATTTTGGCTCTCCAAATCCCTATCTTACTCCTTGTATCCTCACTTTGGGCAGAAGTCTTCCCAAGTAATCCTTTGAGCTCAAATCTAAGAGAGTTACCAGATTTTAAGGTAATGTCTTCTTTTTAGTCCTTTTGTTTGATTTTGCTTCTCCAACCCCCTAAACTCTTTTTATTCTTTTCTTTTGTAACAAATACAGTATCTTAAATATACTAGTATGTTGTTATAAGAAGGATTCGAGCTACACTTACACACACCTACATCTAATGGTTAAAGGAAATACTATTTTCATGGATGGTGAATTTATGCCTCCCGAAACGATGATTGTTCAACAGTCTTTTAACACCTTCAAAGGTGACCATTAAGATGTAACTATATTTATATATGATATATAATATGTTTATGTTTTCATTAATCTTATGTGTTTTTCATTTTGGGCATACCTTTATGGTTTCCATTATTGGTAAACGCGATATCTTCAGTTAAAGAAGTGCGGACTACCGCCCCCTCAAAGTGATTTGATTAATTAAATAACATATGTGAGACGTATAGAGGATGGAACTATGATATGATATATTATATTATACTATAATTATAATATAACTTTATATCATTATGATTCCATTATATAAAATACGAAATAGAAATGAAAGTAGCGTTCATGTGTACGTACGGCTTACCGTCTCCATGAACGGTGCATTTCATTTCTTACCTCTAAATGATTATGTAATATTATAAATGCATGTATATACTGGATATATATGATATATACATAATGATAATAATTCTGGATATAATGGATACATGAAAAACATGTAATTATAAAGGGTTTATTTTTGACTCAAGTACCAATGATCGTTAAAACCACCGTTACTAACTTAAATAATTAAATAGTGTGCATGACATGGCAATAAGTGATACAAAAGGAATAATGAATTTGAAAAAGGTTCTTAAACAAGTAGAAATTAAATCAAGTTTATTATTTAGGAGATTAAAGAACGATCAAGTCAAGTTGGACCCGAGGTATGGGACTTCGTCTCAATCTCCTTTCATTGAGGCATATTTTGTTTTATACACAACCTTCTTTTATACAGTGTATAAACCCCTTTGACTTTTACATTTATCCAAAAGGAATCTTTTTTATGAATAGTTTTACTAAAAGAAAAAAGGGAATGTTTTTGTCGTACGTATGCGGCGACAACGACATCTCCGCCGTCGTGACCGTTATTTGATTTTCGGCTTCCTCTACAAGCCATGCCTTCTTTTTAAAAGAAAAATAAATACCATGTTTTAATTTTCTTTTATTTTGGTATTGAAAATGGTTTTCATAATGTTTTTATATCAATGTTTTTTATTGATATGTTGTGATTGAAAGGTTGAAATGTTATGTTTCCTTTATGCATGTTTTATGTGATATGATTATGTTGAGGTTCTTAAGCATTATTATGAAGACAGGTGGTTTCGTGATAAACTAAGGGCAGGTGAGCCCGATATAGCTCTCCAATGCATTGGGTAATGCGAAGGAGTGTAACATTAAGGTTTCTCCGAAGAGATTTAGGGAATATACTGTGATGGGTATTCCAAACGTAACCAAGAGGGTTACTCCCTATGTAAGAATGTTATGAATGCCTCAAGTTACCTTTATGTCTTATGATTTCTATGATTTATTCGTGATTTGATGAGGTATGTTAAAGTGATTATGTTTTATGGGTAAAGTATGATTTCATTCTTATGTATATATGTACCCATGTTTCCTTTCCATATTTTTATATCCTTTACTGAGCTTTTTATGCTCATCCCAATTATTTTTGAAATGTTTTCCATAGGTCACGGGAAAGGTACATGATATGATGATAGTGTCAAGGAAGTGTCAAGAAAGAATCCATGTTCTATTTTAAATATGTTTCCATTGATGGTAAAGAAGAATACTATCTTTATGTAACCACTTTGTTTATATGTGGAATGTAATGCAAGTTTTATGATCTAATTCTCCAAAACCCATAATCATAGTTCTATCTCCACTAGAATTCATATCACGATAAACCTAACACCTATGTATCTTATTCTATGTAGTAAAAATCCTTAAATTACAAATTCAATTGTCTTTGTGAGAAATATTTGAAATCAACTGGTCTATAAAAATAATGATATCAAACATGTGTATGATAGGTATGGTTAATACCCTAGAAAAATGATCAATGCCTAATATAATAGTACATCATAGATACTTGAAAGCATAACTGTTTAAATAATGAATATGTTTTAGGATGCCCATGATATACAATATCATTTTTTACTAATAAGCATAATTTTTCATATTAACCCCATCATGAAAAATGAATGATTATTTCCAGTATAAAGGATCTTTGAAATGATATTTAAATATAGTAATAATAAACCACTATATTAATAGTGTAATTTTCTTCTATTTATTAAATACTTATATTTATAAATTAAATGATCTTGTGTTTTCTTAAACTAAGATCACCTTAATTGATACAACAATGCCTACTGAGATCTTTGTGTAGTCAAAGTGTTTCTCTTCCCAAAGCACGACTAGTTGAATAAATTTACCTAAAAATAACTTATTAGTAAGTCAAGTGATGACTATATCTAAATATAATTTACATTATAGATATACTATCTGGGTTCACAATATACTAATTCAGATGTATAACATATATACACCTAAATCAATTCTAAGTATGTAATTGGAAATCTCTCATGAATTAGTAATAGGAACTACACTAAAAGAAAATCTTCTTATATATCCCACAACCATATAGAGAAACCCAATAATGTATCCCAAATATAAGATTCTAAAATTATGAAATATGAATCTGATCACCCTCTCATCTACCCACTATCAAACTACCAAATCTTTTTAGATGATTGAAGAAAAATACATTTTTGGGATTTTGTATGATATCCTTCATAACCACTAATAGATTATTTATCATTAATATGTGTGATTAAATAAAAAACATTGTCACCTATGATCATATATCTGTTGAAAATACTTACTAAAACCAATGAGACATCATAATTCACTAGTGGATAGTTCGACCAAATTCAAGGTAAAGTCATAATATGTGCGGAATATACCATTACTATCATATCACCCAATCATAAGTAAAATAACTCAATAGTATTTTATAAATAAAATATATAAGGATAATAGTATTGAATGAAAGTCTTCTCAGACCTCCCCCAATTTAGTCTTTTGTAAAATTTAACTTGAGCGATCAAATAGCACCACTCATGTGTGAGTCCCTTAAACAAGTATATTTCGAAATTTTCTTTGTAATTAATTAGAGAACAGAATAAATAAATTATTTTATTAATCCCATTCAACCAAATTACCACAAATTTTAATCCAATATCCCCATAAAGAAATTTGATGATCCAATCTTAAAAATTCGAGAGACCTGTCCATATGAGATTTTCATGGTGGCAAAATACTGCCAATAATTGGGAAAGATCTCTCCCAATACATCAAGGGAATTCAATATAATGGTTTTTCACATGTTATCACATTCTTTATGTATTCATCATATTGATTCATAGTAGGTCTCCTTGGTGATAATATTTTACCACTATAAATGGTAAAATAATTTTGAATGCATAAAAAACCATATATGGCCTCAAAAAATTCAATTTATCCTTCCTAGTAATCAAATGTGAACTATTCACCATAATAATTCGCCCAACCTTCCCCCCTGGGGGTTTATTTCCTAAAAAATAATCCTTTTTGACCATAATAATATTCATGGATGTCCAAAATTTTCACAAATCCCTTTTAATATCAATCAAGATATTTTTAAAATTTGAAACTACCAATTTCGAAATTAATTTCTTAATAATGGAAAATTATTTATTTAAAATAATATAACCAAGATATAATTACTATTAATGCTTTCCTATTTCATTCATGAAGATAAAATTTTTTCATTAACCTAGAAAACTATCAGAATGACTCAGGGAATAAGCTACAAGTTGTTTATTAACCACTTGGACTTCTTACACATCCCAGTATCTCATGGTTCACTATTGACATATTAAATACTATATCATCCTGGGTTTAAATAAATATTTTATTCAATTAACATACATATTTTTTTTATTATATAGAGTTAAAAAAATATTGGAAAATTAATTAAAGAATAAATGAACCAAATTAAAAACAATTTCTTCACTCGTAAAAGATAATTATCAAAAATGTACATGAAATTACACATTACATACCATGTATTATTATACACCCAACATTATTACCGACCATATATGATTACATTCAGTAAAAGTGAATTAATTAAAAAAAAGGATATTAAATATAAAAGAGTAATAATTTTTTGAGTAAAACCATAGGATCATCCTCACTCTTGAGAATCCCAATTTATAAAGAAAAAAATTTAATGAAAAAAATCTTGAAATGAGAATTATTCTTGAAAAAAGTAAATAATTGAAAATATTGGAATGAGAAATGTTCTTTGTTATGTTATAATTTAATGAATTTATATGATATAATGTGTAAAAACCCATATCTTTGGCCATGTCAATTAAATTATATAAAGAAAATATTTCTTTATTATACATTCCAATAATCTTTTAGGTTTATAGTGTTAGAGAATTATGATAAAACAATAAATAACAAAACCCTTTTATTTTTCAACGAAAATACCTTTCTCCACTATTTAGGAAACCAATTAATCCATGATAATTATTAAAAATCTCCCAAAAAAGTATCTATACATGATTCTGTTATATACACATAATAGATATTTTTTTTTTTTGTAACATAGGGAAATAAAATCATAAGAAAGGGGTTAGTTTCAACAATCAGTAACTATAAAGGTAAATATTGATTATTACAGATTATAAGTGGGATCAAGATGAAAAAATAGTTTTAATATATGCAAATAATAATATCATAATAGAAATTTATATATCAAATTACATGATTCCTCAAATAAATCGTGGCATAAAACGACACATGAATCAAGAGTGTGAAGAAATATAAAAATTAGAATAAATAAGAGAGTAAAATGGGAATAATAGTAAGTATAAAAATATAGAATATCACGATAATTTTTCATAAATAGATTTTAATTTTTTTTGAAAAACCTATAATATAAAAACTTCTTCAGAAAACTTATTATTCCCAATCCTGAGAAAAAAACTCATTTTTTCCATGCCTAAGAATTTAAGAAAACACATTATCCCTAAAATTATGTGAATGAACTTATTATAACCATGCCTAGAAATATCATGAGATATCTACTTAAACCAAAACATTAGAGGGAAATGTAGGACCCCAACCTCCATCATCTATATATATTTGTGAAAAAATTAAATCATTATCATATCATAAATAACTGAGGAAAATAAAATGGATTTTATATCCATTTTAAAGGAAATCACTTAAGGGAATCATTCATAATTCAATAAATAATTATATTAAGTTATACTCATGGGAAAAAATATGTATAAAAATATATTTAGTAAATTTCAAGTAAAATACCATTAAACAAAGATAATAGAGATTATGGAATTTATACTATATAAATATGGGTATATGGTTAAGTGAAAAACTTCCATAATCAATCAATGTTTGGAATGTTGGTGCACACCCTCCAATCAAATGAATAAAAAATAGGGAATTCATAGATTAATAGAAATTGAATAATAATTATAGTCATAAAAAAGTAGGTTGGGTATGAAAAATTAAGTTATTGATTATTTATCTTATAGAGATTTAATCATTATGACTTGTAAAAATGTAGGTAAAAATTTTACAAATGAATAATGATATATTTTGGATTAATAGTCCAATTTTATTTTGAAAAAAATGATGAAAATTTCATTTTACTTAAAAAGACTTTTAAATAAAACTCATAAAATAATGAAAAAATAATTTACAATTTGAAGCCATGAATCAAGTTAAATAATACCCAAAATGATGGGAAATATTTTCATTATAAAATTTTATAAATGGATGTTTCTTTTATTATTTTTATAATGGATTTCTAATTGATAAAGTCACTAGTTTATTTACAAAATTAATTTAAAAGAGGTTAGAAATAAACCAATAGTGGTATATTAGAACATTATTTTTTATATAAAATAATAAATCCTTGAAAAATAAATAAATGTATTAAAGAGAAGACATATAGTGGAAGATAAAAAATTTCATTTTGAAGGGATGTAATTTTTTTTTTCAATATTTGGGACCAAAATTTTCAAAACTAATATAAAAAAGATATATTGGATTTTAATTTTTAAAATAAGTCAACAGAGTTATGGGGATTATATAAAAAAATTATTTTATTTACCAATAATAGAGGAGAAATTTTATGGGAAAGAAAATTTTAACAAGGAGGAAAAGATATATTGTAAAGAATGTGAGTTATTCTATCCAGTATCAAAATTTCATTTCAGAAGGTATTTTATCAAGGAAAAACAAATCAATTAAAATATGAAAATTACCTAGAGAAATAGAAAAAAAATGAAATTATGAAAATGAATTTTGAGGATAATAGGGTTTAATAATATCATAACCATGTATAAAATTTAAGACTCCTGGAGAAAGAATTGTAGTCGACAAAATTATTAATAATCGATTAAACATTAAATAACAACACATTGAATGAGAGATAAATTGATATTGAAATTATAATACAATTAATGGTATATATTTAATCTTTCAATGAATCACATTTCAGTATATACACCTTATAAACAGAAATAGGTGCATCCTAAAAACATGTCTAAACAAAGAATTTGAGATAACAAACCCTTACAATTGTTTTAAATTTTGACCAAAAACCCCATTTGAGAATGAATGTGGAATATAACATTGAAAATCATAAAATACAAGGGTATAATGACAAAAATAAATGGTTAATTGATACACCACAATAAGTATAACATGGTGAATAAAAACATATATTCATCAAGGGGTGACAATTGAGACAAAAAGCCACTACCGTGTTCCTGATTCCATCTAGGATTGTTCAAAAATTATTTAATATTAATTTTAATTTTTTAGATAATTTTTTAGGAACATAAAATTATATATTTAATTTAGTATTTACTATTTACCCTCAAATAATAATTTTTTTATTATATACTATTTTCATATGCTTGCGTGAAAATTAAATTAGTGTTTATGTGTTTTTTTCTTTTAGAAATTATAGATGATATATTAATAATATATAAAATAATTAATATAACCAATAAATAACCATAAAAATAAATAAATATTTATTAAATTATAATATTATAATTATTTATGTTCATAGATTCATAAATGACATTATTTTATATCATTAATAAATTAGGTTGTTAAACCAACCCAAACATGATCAAAGTATATCTACGTGGATGATTATGGTTAAGGATGCGTATAATATGATTAAAAAAATAAAAAAAATGATATTTTCTATATGTTTATAATAGATTGAATCTTTTATCTGTGAATTTTAAAAATAATAAATGTGAAGATGAAAAAATATTACTCCATTGAGTTGGTAGTCCACACAATTCATAGTTTACCCTATTTTGTTTCTCTAAGTAGTCGTAAAGGAATATATAATAGATTATTGATTAATATAATCCCATGTAAATATAATAATTATGTTGGGGAATTATATTAATATTTATTGGGTTGGTTTGGAATAAAAATATTAAGAATAAAAGGATAAAGATTAAGTAGTACGTGCTTTGAGACTTTGAACTTTCTCTAAATGCCTCTTTAGAAATGAATGTATTAGGATAAAAAAGGGTATATAGGGTATTTATATTATTAATGTTAGTTAAATTACATTAAAAAAATTATTTCTCTAATGAAATTTATATGGGGATGTGTAACATTACTTTGTTGAAAGTGTTCCCCTTTTATAAGTGAGAAAACTTGAACTTTTGTGAACACCAATTACTTTTCAAGAATGGAATGACACTATTAAATGGTCAATGGTTCTAGAGGTGAGAAATAATGGATTTTTGGGTGATATAATGTCAAAAAATAATCAAACAAAATTTACAAAAATGTTTAAACATGTTTTAAGACATCTATTACAAAGGTTTTACATTTTACCATTGCCATTTTTTCCTTGGTAATATTTTTTAAATAAATTATTTTAAATATTATTAAAAATATGAAGTCCCATATCACCAAATTTGGGTGTGATGATATTAAATATTAACTTTATTTTATAAAATAATGTTTACAAATACTATAAAATTAATATTTAAATTAGAATAATTTATATAGAGATTAATATTTTTTTGTAGAAAAGAATTATTTTTACCATTATGTATTGTTAATATTATTTATAAATAATTTCCTATTTATATATTTTTAATAAAATTATATACGTTTTTAAAAATTATATTAGTGATATTATTTAAAATATATCAATTAAATTTATTAAATAAAAATTATATAATATTAAGTTAACCAACATGTGAAAATAATAGTTTCATTATTATCAAAAAAATTTACTTTAATCTTTGTAATATTATTTTTATTAAGGAAAACATTATCCTTTTTAAAGAATTATAAATAATTATTCAAAATATGGAATGTATTATTCAAAATATAATTTCTATATATAAGAAAAAATAATTTTAGCATTACCCCTTATAATGCGTAAAAACCTTAATCACAAAATTTATGTGTTGGGTAAAATTTATATTTTATGGTATTTTTATGATATAAGAATGATTATTATAAAAATAATTATCTGTCTTTAAAATAAATCTAAAACCAAAATTTTACAAATAATATTATTTAATTAAAATAAAATTCCAAAATTATATTTTATTAAAAACCATTACATGAGTTTCTAAAATATTAATCATATATTTTATAAATTCACCATATAATTTATAAAATGTATAATATTAATCATTAAATACATATTTAATGAATTAAAAGGTTTTATACACATTAAGGATTTACTTATAATTCTAGAAAATTTATTATTTTGGTAAAAACTATATTTTCACTATTCACCTAAAAATAAATTATTTTCAAAAACACTAGATAAATTATAATTATCTAATATTGACATGTTAAATTTAATAAATTAACTATTTTTTTATAAATTAAAATTCTAAAATTTATTAGTTTATCTTTTAAAATGAAAATATAATATCTTAAGAAAAAAATTTAATTAAAAAAATTCCTTTTAGTACTCTATTTTTTCTTAATAATATTGTTTATGAATTAATATTTTATTACAATATTGTTAATTACTAATTATTATACTTATCATGTAATTTTAATATGCATCCCTTCATTTTATTTTGGTGTTTCATTAGTTTATTTTTTCATTTGAATTTGGCTATTGTAGAAAGTAATATTTTAAGGGGACCAAAATCTTAGGTAATCACATTCTATCTCCTTAAATAAATTTCATCCTCAAAATTTTAATTATTATTCATTGATGAAATTAGAAATGTGTGTATAAAAATATTATTAATTCAAGGTATAATATCTAATATGACATATAACTTACTCTATTAGGATAGATCAAATTACCTATCCTTCCATAAACAAAAATTTTCATTCATATAATCATATACTGAAGAATGCATATAATTTAATAATATATTAAATATGGCATATCATTACGAAAACCATTTGAATATATAATATAATAAACAAAAACAATTATATATTCCCTCAAAAAGTAATTCTTATCTTTAAACACTAGTTTGTAAAGTTACACAATCGTTTGTATGTATTAAAATAAAAAAAAATGAGATAAAATTCACACAAAAGTATCATGAATAATTTTTTATAAAATCAATAATAAATTCCAGGGATATCAATACTATCTAACTCACTTTTCTTAAAACAAATTATCCCTATATTACCACAATGTTAATAATATATTAAACCTAAGATTTTTTCATACTATTATCATTTATTATATAATAGCGTTCCAAAAAAATATAAGCTGTCGATAAAATCACTTTTTATGGTGATTTATACAATTTAATATATGTTTCCAAACAATTAAAGGAGAACTACTTTTGAATAATCCTTATATGTTTCACAAAATAGTGATAAATTTTTGAATATATGAGAATTTCATTGATAAATATCAATCCATAATGTAATAATATAAGAGTTTCACAATTTATTTTTTATTAATATACGTTCCTCATTACCTTAAGTAAGAATATTAAACTTCTAATTTACCTCATAATTGGTATATTCGAAGATTTTCGACCATTAAAGTATGCTCTCTTGTTTAGGCATAATATATAGTTGTTTTTAGATACATTAATTTCCCAAACTGTTTTCCATGATCCAGTAATAGTAATATAAAAATTAAAAAGGATGTCATAAAATCACAAATATGAATATAAAAACATCAATCTGATAATTCCATCCCATATGAAACCAATATATTTAACTTTTGATAATTTTTTGTTCAACCAATAAATTTCATTATTTAATCCCCGATTATCCTTGTTCATTTTACTATTTGGTTCTCAAACCATATTTTTTAATATCATACTCAACTACTTCATAATGGTTTTCTAAATAAAAACCCATTGAACTATATCATATCCCTTTAGTGTGTCAAAATAGATGTGTTGTTTTTTCTCTTTATTATACACTAGGTGATGATTGAGTTAATACCCAACATATCCTAGTAAGGGTTATTTTACATATCTATATATTTTCCTGATACTGTATCCACTTTTAGTATTATAGATAAGATGTTATTTCTAAGAATCCACACACTAAAAACATCACTAAAATTTAATGATTTCATCATACATTTAGACTTGTCTCTTAGAATTATCCTTTCAATTTTCACTAATGTTATCTTATCCCAAACCCTAAAATATCAATTTACCTCAACTAAAATAATGGTTTAACAATACCTTTGAAATGATAAATAGTCTTAACTTATCAAACCATAAATTGTTCTCAAGTAAAATTTTAAACTCTAATGTTATTAAAACCCTATTTTAATACAAACTATGTTATCTTATTGATGTGATCGTATAAATTACATGAATTAAATCAAATATATTGTTAAAATATATTCCCATTATAATTTAGGTTTTTATTTATGTATAATCAGGAAAAAACATTAACTTATAGAACCCATTTATTTTTCATCTAACAATCAATTTTTCCTCTATATAATATAGTAATTAATGCATGAATTATATTCAAAATATCTAATTTTTTTCCATATATGATAATATTTTACAAAAATCATATGTATTAATTATCTTCATATTGTAAGGAAATATAAAACTAGAAAAGGGGTCATATCAAACGATTAGTAAGGGTAGAACCAATAATATCATAAAAAAATTAAAAATCAAAAATCCATGTGTCATTGTATAACTATGTTTATAATATAATATTTGAATCAATAGAGTTAGAAACATATTTCATCAATCATAATCCATGAAAGAGTAACATAGGTATAAGAAAAGCATAAAACTATGGAATAACATGGACATTTAGCCTAAATAACTTCTTATAAATATGGGACAATCATAATAGAGGAATTTTTTTTGAAAAATCTCAATATTCTGATGCCTAGCTTAACAAACTCATTATTACCATAAATGATTATGTGAGTAAACTCATTTATCTCATACATGTATAATAATCCTAAATATGTCCACACATAACTATCTCATGAGAAAAAAAATTAAACCAATGCATTGGAGGGTGATATAGGTAACCACCCAATATCATCCACACACATGTGATAGACATAAATGAATTCATCTTTGTATAATAAATAACCCATGAAAAGAAAGTGGGTTTCAGATCTTTTTCAAATGGAATCACATATAGTAAACATTCAAAGTTACATAAAAAATCATAACATGATATACATTTGTAAAATAAATGGGTATCTAAATATAATCAGTAGACTTCTTGGTAAATTACTTTCAATCAAGATAGTAAATAATATTTTGTTAACCCCATATAGAAAAAGAGTATAAAATCAGGTTAATAATTTCAATAATCAATCTAAATAGAGAATCTATGTAAAAAACCTTTCCTCAATGTAATTGAAAATTGGGTATTTATATAGGAAAGGAATTCGAAGAATAATTAGGTTTATATATCAATTATTTTTATGAAAGTCAATGTTTGTGAGGGAGAATTTCTATATTATAGATTTTCCATCTCTCATTTTATAAAACCTAATTAAAAAAAATAATGTAATAGAAAATGAAAACTTTTATAAGAATTGTCAAATTTTACATATGAAATTAATGATAAAAATGAAAATTATCTATGGAAACACATTTAAATAAAACTCATATAATAATATAAAAATAAATTTCTTTATAAAATAATAAATCATTGGAAAGATGATTCAAAATAATGTGAAATGTATTCTTATGAAATTTTTTTAAAAGTTTTTTATTCTTATTTTTATATAGATGGTATATGTTAAAAAGTCCCTAGTTAGTTTTAAAAAATCATTTTCATAATCATTGGAATAATTTTTTTATATAAGTTAAAATATTACTTTTCAATACTTATCTAATAACAGAGTATGGAAAAATACGTAAATGTTTTATAGATAAATTGCGGAATAGAGGATAAAACATTTTTTATTGAAGATATGGTTTTTAAAAATAATTGGAAAACCATAATTTAAAACCAATATCATGAAAATTGTATTAGGTTTTAATTTTGACAAATATTAGAGTGTTATGATAATTATATAAAATAATACATATTAGAGACCCTAAAAATAGTGGATAATTTTTCTTCGAAGGAAAATATGGATACAGAAGAACATTTAATGAATCAAGTAACATTTGATTAAAATCCCCTTGAAAATAAATTAATTTATATAGAACTTATAATACCATGAATGAATGATATTTAATTGTTTAATAAATCTAATTTCACGAATATAAAACATATAAAATAAATTTGGTTTATAAAAAAAATGTTTTCCAAATAAAAAAATCAAGACATCAAACCCTTACAACTTTTGTGAATTTTCTGACAAAAACCCATGATATAAAGAACATAGAATTGATGATGTAACATAATTAAATATATCAGAATAATTATACAAAATATTAAATTAGATTAATATACACCATTCCTAAAAAATCATGGTGAATAATAATAAATACTTCTAGTGGGGTAAAAATTGTGTCAAGAAACCCTTACGTTGTTACTGATAAATTCCATATATGAACCAAACATCCTAAATATTAAAATTATTTTTATTAGTTACATTATTAAACTAATTATTATTATATATTTCATTTATTATAAACCATTTATTATCATATATAATTTATTTATAATATATTTTTTTATGGTGGCATTTAAATTGAATCATTGTTAACTTATTTTGATAATTTTGGTGATCAATGATGACATTTTTACAATAAGTAATATAATTTAAATATATTTTCTAGATTAATAAACCAATAATTAGATGATTTTTAACATATAATAATATTCTTATTTATGTTCCCATAGTCATCAATGATGGTGTTTTATAGCAATGTTTGAGTAAGTGGTTAAACCAACCCAACCCTGAACAAGCTATATCTTAAGTGGTTATTTTGGTCAAGGAAGTCGATAATAAAACTATAATAGAAGATTAATGTTATTATTTATTTTTTTCTATTTTGAGGAATTTTATTTTTAGTGGATTATATAAATAAATAATTTAATTATCAAAAATGAAAAACATTACTTTGTGGAGATGTTATTCCAAACAACGTATGGTTAATTTTATGTTTTTCAAAAAGTAATACTTTTTATAGTTGTGTTTTCATGGGTTAATTTATGACCATTCTATAATGATGTTAATTTTTCATCACACACTATAGCTTATTTAAATTTTAGTAATGGATGAAGGTTGATGGAAGCAGGATAATAATAGATTCCATGTTATATTATGAGATTTTTTTCCAATAAAAATCTTAATGGGATATGAGATAGAGTAAATATTCAAATGATCAACCCAAAAAAATGACATCGCATCCTGGGTTCCACTCATATGCTTCCATGACACAATTTTCCACATGGACCCAAGCACGCCTCCCCATATGCTAGAGAATGCCGGCCAACATTGAGGGACTAGGGTGTTTCTATGGGTAGACTATACCCTCATGGTATGACATATCATAATAAATATAATAATAGATGAATAAGAAATGAATTTAGTATAATTGATATTGAATCATTAGTTATAATAATCCTCCATCAATAATAATAATATAAAATGGTGAACAATATCAAATACCAAATGATGATGAAATGTCATGACTCTATAAAAGGAAAACCAAACATACATGGAATCATGAAATTTATAAAATACATATTGTACAAAATATTAAAAAAGGGAAAAAACTTTCCATGGATCCCAAACTCTATGTTGATCATCTACTACCAAGCTCTTTCATAAAGTAATAAATCCTGTTAGATTTTGAAGGAGGGACACTTACCCTTATCTATACATGTGCTCATATAATCTGCATGGATACCAATTGTGGTCCAGAGTGGGTATGATATAAATATCAATAGGCCACCCCCAAAGGTGTCTATAAAACATAGAATATGAATATAAATTGGATAATGAACAAGTATAAAATAATGAAAAATAGTTCAAATAAATATCTCAAACCTACCTCATCCTCATATGGTATCTAAACACGAAATGTTTAATTAATAATGATTCAGTTAAAATAAACAAATCATGTGAATGATTCAGAACTATTGGGATATAATATAATAATAACAAAGGATAATAAAAGGCGAAACCAAGGCATCCAAGACCTTATGGGTTGGATAACTCACTGTAGTAACTCCTAAAGTATTGCAATAAATGGGTCTGTGTGTAATCCAATGAGAAATACCAAATATATTCCACTATAAAATAATCTAACAGAGTCTATGGATCTCATGCATAGTAATATTGAGCTATTCACGATTGTTCCTAGTGGGTTGAATCCATATTTCTATGTGTCTGAGGACATCAAGTTGAATCAGAGGACTGTATCCAAGGAATTTACAAATCCATAGTTATAGTGAAGGTATTATATTGAACAAATATGGGTGTATCCTAATATACAACAATCAATTTTCAAAGGTTGGTATATCTCTTTTCATCCATCTCCTTGAATCAGAATGGAATCCTGTGAGTACTCAAATAATTCCCACAAGAATCCAAGGTTGTATCTATTATGGACACTACAATAAAGATAAAAAGGTCCAAATGAAATATTCATCTTTTACATATATCATTATCAATTTTATTCCATGTAATACTAATGTCCTTTAATAATTCAATATGTTGATTCAATTAAAAATCATCAATTTGAATAGGATTATAAAAAAGATGCAACCATGTTACACATTAATTTATAATCATTTTTTAGGATCATTACTCTCCATTCATTAAACATGTAAATAGGTTGATGATAGGATTCCCATAACAATCCAACCTATAATTAAACTAGTAAAAGTGGTATCTATAATTATGCATTCCATTTAACAATTTAAGAGTCATTTAAAAATGATGTAACAAAAACCTTATAAAGGCCAACTGAATTACACATTAATAGTGTCCCACACAATCCCAATAACATGAAAAATGAATAAAATGGTACACACCCTAATTGGGTGGATTCAATTAATGTATCACCCTCTAATAGAATGTAGTAAAAGTAAAATTAAGGCTATAGAAAACAATATAGACAATAATTAATAAGGCTTATAAATTTTAGAACCATCAACTGGTGGAACCTGTTTGTGCCCAATGTAGGCAATTTATAAACAACTAGACTTTTAGGAAAAATTCATAGAACAACAACCTTATTCATATAATACTATTCTCATCTAGTTATAACCCTTAATTTGACTCAGATCAGATGAAATTAGAAGTATAGACAAATGCATGGAAAATTGGGTATATGATCATGCATCATGATAATATTGTCGAGATATATACAAACTCTTAACTGAACCTATGGATCAATGAACATACTGAGAGGAATCATATAATAGTATCAGATCTTGATTCTAAGCTCGGATGATGAAATGAGAGAAGCACATATGATTATAATAGAAAGATATCCCCCTAGAAAAAAATGATGTTTTTGTCTACTAGAATGAATAATCATGTAATGGGTGTTAAGATTATATAACATATGAAAAAATTGATATTTAATTTTTTAAGAAGGTAACATTATTTTTCCGTATGGTTGTCCAAAAATGTGCAACAATTTTTTATGGCCTACAATCCAAAGAAGAAGATCAGATGGTTTATGAACATAGTTTGGAAAACCATGCAGAATTTGTGGTATTTTTATCTACTAGGAACATCAGAGCATTACACCAATGTGCAACCTTGAGAATATGGTTTGGAAGAAACATGATCTTTATTATGTTCACCGGAGTGGCCTTAACAATTAGGAGATAATTTCTAGACTAGGATTCATAGTTTATACTAATCATTTTTCCCAATGTTTTCTTCCAATGGTCCGTGTTTCGAGTTCCAAAAAAGCCTCAGACAGACCTGTTTCCCCCATATCCTCACTATGCATTCATATTTTGTAAAATCCAAAGAATTAGACCCAAAAGAAACCGATCAAAATTTCAAAGAAAAATATATATCTTACAGTATTCTACACTTATAGAAAATCATCCTTGAGTTAACCTTCCAGGGTTGGTGAAATGTTTTATGAGAACAAATCTTACACCGGGCACATGCATTGGCCTGCGAATCCCATGTCTCATCGTGCACTTTGTCATGTTTCCATAACACCTAAACTAAAGGGATAAAACATCCTTTTATATTCATTATTATTAATTCAATAATTCAGTTTTGGTAATTCTTAAAATAATCATCGGAATCTAACTCAATATCTATAGTATCAAAAGTATGAGAGTGGTTGACAGGATAATGGCGAAGAAATGATACATGGATGACTTTGTATGTGTCATGATACCTCTGAGGTAATAGAAACTGATATGCTACAACCCAACTACATCCAAGATCTCAAAATGAAAAAAAAAGTGAAGAGACAACTTCTCTTGGCTCTATATCCATCCATACCCATTCTAGGGTAGTACCCATAAGAAAGCACGATCCCCAAACTAGAACTCCAGAGGCTATTGACATTTATCAACATCAACGTTTGGTCAATATTGAGAGGTACAAATTCACATTATGATTAACCGAACCTTCTCTGAAGTCTCCTTCATGACAGAAAGATATATTATTAGTGCCTCTCCAACCTCTAAACAACATAGGGGTGAATATAATGACATTCCAAATAACGAATTATACATAACCATATTAATCATCATTAAAAAGATATTATTGTATGTAAATCGATGAGAGGGATATGATTCTACCAAGAACCAAAAAATAAAGGGTTCATGATCATAAAATTTTCTCCAAGACCTATATCATCTATTTTGAATGGCCACCAGCCTATGGAAAGAAAGTTATGATTAGGAGAATCAATGTAACCATTGCTCAATATAAACTTTTATACAACATCAATGTGAAATGAGAATCCCTATATGAACTTTTTGTACAAAGGAACTTATGTATTCATATAATCTCCTAGATATACAGTCTTCTTAGCTCATCAAATGATAAAGTATCCTCGATAATATGGAAGTGGGATATTTTTTTCCAGTTGATCCACAAATACCCAAACTACATCAATTCATTAAGTAAAACTTCATAATCCAACCAAAAAATGGATTAAAACATATTCTAATTATCATTCTGAGTTCATCAATGGATTTAAATAGGTAGTCAGCTACTAGTGATATGCCTTCACTTGCTGAAATGTGGAACACATAGTGATAAAAAACTAAAATCTTATGTTTCATCCCAGACCACTAGTACTGGTGACTCATATAATGATACATCTTGGAGATCCCTGGATGAACTTCCCCTTGAGAAGAATATGACAATCAATGAAGTTTTTCTCTCTTATCCATAGGAACCTAGATACACCCATGTATATGTCGGGGTCCACTCCATAAATAAACCAATCCAGAGGTGGGACCTCACAAAAAATACTCTTCTGAGGGACCAAGGCTTAAGGCTTTGAGAGCTTCCTTCTCCCAACTCTATCTATAAATTAAGAGGTAACTATTAAGGATAAAATAAATAGTCTCTAATGACTCTCATGAAACAAAAAATTCATATTAGAAAGAATTTCCAACAATTTCCATTCATCGCTATCATCATGAACATCTTGTTCATGAGATATCATTCTTATAATATTTTCTACCTAGTTTTCCATTACAGGAATATAGAAAATCTCAATGTCAAAATATTGATGTTATTCGACCAATATTAGATGTTTCAGATATATGTCATGCGACATAAAGATATATTTTAGGATATTATGGTTATTATACAATAAAAAGTGGTCACACAACAAAATTTATCTCTAGTAATTAAAGTCATCAGAAACTGCTACTAGATTGAGGTCATGCATTGGGTAATTATTCCAATGAAGTCTTAGCTGGTGAGACATGTACATAATGAATCTATTCTATTTCACCAGCACTGAAGCCATAATAATTCTTGATGCATCAAAAAACATGGTATAGTCTATCCCATGATTTGGAATAATTGAAAACAATGCTAAAGCAATCCTTCCTTTCAACCCCTAAAATTCATTCTCCTATTCATCAGACCATAATAACTTCAAACAGTTATTGGGAAGACCAGTAAGAGGTGAATCCATGAATGATAAGACTTGTAAGAAACACCTATAATATCCAACCATCCCATATAAGCTTTGTATATCAAATATATTCTTGGGTTTCTCAAAGAAAACCACCATACTCACCTTATATCAGCCATTTGATTCAACTAATTATTAGATAATATAACCCAAGATGTAAACTTTTTTAGATCCATAAGTGGTACTTTAAAAGATTAGAATATAGCAGATGGTTTCTCAGTGTATTAAAATAAATATTAATATTTTTATCATGGTTTAATTGAGTATTAAAATACACTAAGATATCATCCATAAAAATTATATTGAAATAATATTGATAGTCATTGAAAATAAAATTCCTTAATTCCATGAAAATGGTTTGTGCAATCTAAATACCAAATTACATAACAAGATACTCACATAAACCATGATTATGATGAAATTATACACTTAGTATATTTAAAAACATGTTATAAACCTAATAACATCCCAATATTAGTTTGACCATAAAAAACAAACTATCTCCTCAGTGATGGTCAAAGATATCATTTATTTGAGGAAGTAGATACCAATTATAAACCACAAGATGGTTCAAAAATCGGAAATCCACACATAAATGAAGGGTACCATATAACATCTTAGTGAAATGCATGGGTGAAATCTAGTAAGTAGTGATGGTTTGAATAAAAATGTTATATTAAAAATCTTTCAACCTTATCCTTATCTCTTGTACCTTAGTAAGTTCTATCCTATATAAGGAAATAGATACTAGAGATTCTCTTGGAGCAAGATTGATCAAATACTATACTTATCTCTTAGAAGGTAATCTAGAAAATTAATCTTGAATATAATCCCTAAAAAGATTTAAAATAAGAGAAAGGTTAGCCTGAGGAAAAACATGATCATCTAGATAAAGACTCTCACTTCCGGTAGTGAATCCACCAAGACCATGATGCTCTGATCTATCTCTATCGGGTTAGACGTTCCACTCATTCTTGTGAAGAACATTTCCACCCTATGGTGATGTAAAAAATTGTCTCTAGTAACTAAATCACTGATAGTTATGATAAGGGACCAACTAGTCTATACATAGAATGAAATAACTGCACCATCTTTTGGATGAATAAGCACCTTAAGAAACAAAAATTTGTAACTCAAGGGTAAAATAACATAATTGGAGTATTCCCTTTGAAATAACACCCAATGGTGTGTCCAGGGTCATCACTCTAAAGAATTACAAAATTTGTAACCCAAGACTTTCCATGATTGTTAAAGTGATAAAGAAGTGAGAGGATGTTGTATCGAATAATTAAAATACAATAGTAGAGGCTACTAGTATAACACCTTGTATAGTTTATAGTCCTAAAAATAGATCATTGGGTATTTTCTTAAAACCGTGAAATTGGGCTAATCCAAATCCCTGATCTGTAGTTGGAATTCCCTCATAAGGATCGATCTTCTGGTGCTGATAATCAGAATCATGGCTTCCATAGTCATGAACACCTCCTCAATCTACTCACATGGGGATACTCAAACTTCCTATCTAACAAAATTTAACTAATCCCTAATTTTAGGAAAGATATTTTTCACATCCCCTTTTACTGGAAAAAAGTGTATGGGTCTATGATAATCTATAAAGATGACCCATATGACCACAATAATGATTCCACAGTTGGTATATATCGTAATGAGGCCTTACATACCCTTTCCTACCACATAGATTTCATATAATGAAGTTTCAACTTTTGATACTGAAGTTCCAAGGATCAAATAACAACTAGGGGGGTTGAATCATTTGTCTGATTTTTATATGTTTCAAAAAATATAGAAACCTAACCACTAAAACCTATTAAGATTTATATCCTTATCAACTTTTAGTAAATACTAATGGATAAAAAATAGGTATGAAAGAAAGAACCCAAAATTTAAAAGTTTTTCCCTCAATGTGAGAATCTATGTCCTTTCCCTAGCCACTCTCGTGGGTCAATAGAAATCCATGATTATCAAGAAGTGAATACAAATTCTACTAAATCCTATTAGTCCTATTCTATCTCATGGTATGAAATATCATATGGACTCCCATTAGTTAATATTGTTTTCTTTTAAAAAAATTGATCAATCAAAAGAATATAGACTTTGTTGAAGTTTCTCCACAATTTATCAGTTTGAATCCTCTTTTCAATTTCACTAGAACTGATTTTCTCAATAAAATGATGCTGGATTCTAGATCCTATTTATTTTAATACAATGATACAATAATTTAGATCTAATATCATTCAATATGAGGATGTTATAATATGGATCTCATTTCCTTCAACTCAATGATTCTCTAATCCAGATCCGATTTCCTTCAATACAATGATGTTATAATCTCTGCCTGATTTCATTCTATACAATGATGATGTATTCTAGATCCGACTTCTTCCAATACAATTAAATCAAATTCAATCCTTAAAAAACTCAAACTATTGTCGAATGCCCAGAAAAAATATTTTTTAATTAGATGAGAACTTCCACTCTAATTTAGCTAGCACTCTTCCTTTCACGTGTGTATAAAAAATTAAACATTGAAATAATGATATGGGGAAGTATTTATTGGTAACTCATGAAATATATGACGAAAATGTAAAATCCTTTTCACCTCCCAAAATATTAAGACTCTAAAAATCTTTCATATTTAAACTTCATGTTTTATTTCTTCAAACCTCCTTAGATCTCTCTGATTTTTTTGGAAAAGAGAATTTCATTTTTGAAAACATTAATTCTTCTTCGTAATCAGGTCATAAAAAATTGTTTTTAAAACTATTACAATATGTTTCTTTCTCTCCCGATTATAATGTTTGATTATCCTAGATACAATTTTTAGTGTCCCTTCATATTTCCATCGTGTTTCATTTTTCAAAGAATGATGGTTATAATTTTCAAAGAGTACCAGTTAAGATTCTCTCAAAAATCATGTTAAAATTCTATTTGAATACTTATTTTTATTCCCTTTAGAATGATGGTTATGATTATCCCAGAATTCGAGTTATGATTCTCATTAGAAATATGGTTATAATTCTCTCAATATGATGGTTACAGTTCTCTATGTAATTGTAGTTATGATTCTTTGAGAATTCTGGTTATGATTCTCTATATAATTCTAGTTACGATACTCTAAAATTGATGGTTACGATTCTCTACAGAATTCTAGTTTCGATCCTTTTATTACAAAAAATTCAATTAAAAAATTCATTTTCAACACTAAAATTCGTAAAACGAGTTCAAATTTTTTTCAAAATATTTTATCATAAACATCTTCCTGACTTATGAGAACTGCTTGATTAAGAATCCATTGTATTATTATTTTTAGAATGTATAAAAACTTTATAACTCTTGAATTCACATTCTTCTCTCAAATTTCTTTAGAAAATTCATTATTTCCCTAATTATAGAATAGATAGAATGAAAATAGTACATCCTTCCTTAAATTATTTTAGGTGTGATGAACTGAATACGATGTAGATGGATATGATTTTTGGGAAAAAGAACATTCTGATGCAAAATGGATATTTGTCTACAAATAAGAGAAACTCTGTTATAAAAAATTATCCCAATGGTATTTCAATCACCACTATGGATTTGGTGACCACCCTCATTAACATATTTTCAAACTATCATAATGTTTTTAAAACATAAGTCTTTGAATTTTACCAGAACATAGCCTAATTCAAAAGGGAGTGACCTAATACCGCACTATTAGATGTTGTAATGTTTTTGAAGGAATTCCATCCCTTAGTGGAAAGAAAATTTGTGATAATGTAAAGCTAACATATAATTGCTTATATTTTCATACTTTCTCTCCCCCATTCATTATTTTCTCACATTATTTTTTCTCTCACTTTTTGTTTTCTCTCCCTCATTATATGAAAACCTCATCTTCAGATTCATAAAAGAAAGTAAAGTAAAAAATTCTTACAAAGTAAAAAGTTTTTACTTATTCTCCCCCTTTGTTAACATAATCCAAATCCTGGGGGAAGATAATATTTTCTTGATTCAAGAAGACACATGAGAAGAATTAACATGTAATTTCATGCTGAATTTTAGAAACCTTTATTTCCATATCAATTTTTAATGATTTAAGAAAAATGATACCTTTTCAAAATGTGTTCCATAAAAACATCACCAGTCGATACATTATAATTTATAAAGTGAAACCTTATATCAATGTGTTTTGATCTTGAATGTTGGAAATTATTATTAGAAATATCAATTTCACTTTTATTATCACAAATTATCTTCAATGGTTAGAAAAATTCACTTTCAAATCATCAATCTGATCTTTTATCCACAAAATTTCAATAAAATTTTGAGTACCTACAATATATTCAGATTCAGCTGTGCTCAATGTTTATGAGCATTATTTCATACTTTTCCAAATCACACCTCATACACCCAAGAATAATGTTCTTTCTGATGTCTATTTTATAACATTACAATCTCCATCCAAATACACATCAATATTACGATGAAAATTCATCTCAATATTTATTTTGTACAAAAAACTCATGTGAAGTTGTTCCTTTTCTATATCATTGAATTCTTTTTTCTACCAACATATGTAATTCCTTTGGATTACATAGTACCTGGAACACAAAGTCATAACACATACAATATCCGGACATGAAGTTGTAAGGTAATCATCTTCTGAAAGTCTTTCCGATTAACATTTATTCCAGATTCAACTTTGGTCATTATTTTGAAAGCTAAAATAGGATTTGAATGTTATTTCGATTCTGTGATCCAAGAATTCTTTAATAATTATCTGAAATACTTTTCTTTGGATAAGAAAATGTATTTTTCCTTTTTTTAATTTCTAATAAAAGTTACAAATTTAATTCTCCCAAAATTGAATTTTAAATGTTCTTCTTTATCTCTTTAGAAAAGTCTTCAAAATTGTTTCTTCATCCCCAAAAAATTATATCATCCACATAAACAATTACGATTAATGTTTCCTAGTAAAAAACATTCACATAAAAGTTCCTATCAACTTTTACTTTATAAAAGATCATCATTTACAAAAAAATAATCTGTATTCTAATACCATGCAGATGGAGATTGTTTCAACACATACATATCTTAAATTTAAAACCATTTTTTTCATCATCATCAAGTAAAACCCCACAAGGATTCTCAATGTGAAATTATTCCCAAATCTGTCCATTCAAGAAAGATGAATTCACAAAAAACTGATAAACATTGCAATTTCTATTAGAATATATAGAAAGAAACATCCAAATAGTTTCTATACATACAATGGGTGAAAAGGTTTAATCAAAATTCACACCATCCACCTATCCATAACCTTTCAAACATGTCTTGCTTGGTTCCTAAAAAAATTTCCCTACTCATTCAATTTTCTTCTATAAACCCAGTTTGGTCTAATTATATTTTTATTGAATGGATTTGGAAAAATTTCCTAGGTTTCAATATTCTCAATCTAATACAACTCTTCCTTCATTGAATCTACCCATTCTTTATGTTGAATAGACTCTATAGCAGATTCTGGTTCAAATTTTAAGATAAGTGAAGTTTGAATCTATAATATCAATTATCTCATGGTCTGAACCAGTGCCTTATCATTCCCAATAATTTTTTCGGATTTTAAATTTTTTCTTATTGTAGGAAATTTCAATGTTTCTTTCCGAGCTAAAATTTCCACATCACATGACTCATCTGAATCTTGATAATGATTATATGGATAACATCCACTATTGTTGGAATTATACAATCTATCCTCCTTAGTATTGTCAAAAACCTTTGTAAAGGAAAATTTATTTTCAATAAACTTCACATTATATGAGTCCACCAACTTGTGTAAACTTTTTTTCCAACATTTGAAACATCTCCCATTTGGTGAATCGCCCTTGAAAGTTCATTCCTCTACTTTGTCATCATACTTTCCCAAATTTTTATTTTTTATAGAAAACATGGTCATCCAAAATCATTAATGTATTTAAATTAACTATATTATTTTATACCACATTTTATAATGAGTCATGTCGGTTTTCAGTCTCAACAAATATATATTTTGAACACGTATAATAGCAACAACAACATTTCTCCAATAGAAATTTGAATGTTTGTATTCTGCCAACATACTTCTCCCCATTTTATCCAAGAATCTATTATTTCGTTTTACTAATCCATTTTTTGGTGGAGTATAGGGAGAACTAAAATTATTATTGATACCATGATTTACTAGATATGTTTAAAATGAATTGTTTGTGAATTAAGAACCATTATCTATTATCAGCTTTTTGATGGACACCCACAATTCTTTCTCAACATCTTTTTGGAAGAATTTTAAATTTTCAAGAGCATTTAACTTGTTCTTCATGGGCATGATGTTTTTCATCCACATGAAATCATCAATTAAAATGATAAAGTATAAATCCCATTTTTTTGATCGATATATCATCGACCCACATAGATCATAATGAATAATATCAAGCATTCTTGAGGGTTGAATATGAATTCTCTTATTTATTTTTTAGTAATATTTTACTTCTCGAAATAAATACAGACATATTCATCTATTCCTTTCAATTATGGAAAATTATAGACATCATCAATGTTGTAATTTTTAATCATTTTTTTCTTCTCAAGGTGCCCAAGTCTCTGGTTCCATAGTTGTTTTCTTTCATTTTCATTAATCAAGTAACATAAGTTATTAAATTATTCTATTTGAAATAGATTCCCACTGGTTCTTTCTACCTTTTCAATAAATTTTCCATATTTTACACCTTTGATGATACAAGATTACATTTTAAATATTACTTATTTTCCATCGTAAAAAAGATGACTTACGCTAAGAAGGTAACATTTTGTCCCATCAATAATTAAAACATTTTTAGATTTCAATTTTCCACTTCAATATCTACCATACTGATTCCCATGATTTTAAGGAATTATCACTGCCAAACGTAACTACTCATCAATGAAGAATTTAAACATGTCTCTACATTTTTATATCACCTATCATATGTGAATAATAACCGCTATCACTAATCCATGGGTTTTCAACTTACATGCCTTTAAATCTATCTCAATAACAAAATATCTTTCATAAACCTTATTATTTTTTTATTTCTATTAATTTTGAACATTAAAAACTTGTTCTGGAAGGAGTGTCACACATATTTTGGAATGATGACCAGAATGATCACATCTTCCACAGAATTCATCTATAAATTCAAATTGATTCTTTGTTAGAATGTTTCTAACATCTTGATAATTAACATTTCTAACTTCCTATGAGTTAGGAGAGTTTCTCATTATTCTTTTACTATTTATTCCACTTTCCATAAAACTTTTTCCAGGTAGAGATATGTTGTTCCATGAATTATAATCCGTATACTCAAATAGTATACAACACTAGAAATATCCTTCCAATAATTATTTTTTATTCAAGAAATATCATTATCTATATACACTTTTTTGAGGTTGGTAACTTATTTTGGCACTAACATAATCCGGATGTGGACCATGTTCTCTTTTGAGTGACTTTTCTAATTTTTTAGAATTGATAGTTTTTTCACATCCTTTCTCCAACCATGATTTCACAGTACCTTTTCTATAACATAAAGTGTAATAGTAAACAGATTAAACATTATTTTTGGTAAGAGAACATTTCACATGATTTTCATAATGAGCCATCTAATATGGTTTATAAGTCTCCACTTTTACTTCTATAGTTTGATGATGATTTAATTCTTCTTTCTCAAGATACTTTTAGACTCAAGTAGTTTTGATTAAAACATGTTAATATCTTTTTCCATAGCTTCTAGATTCTTTCCATGATCTTCAATCATATTTACATGTTAAGTAATTATATGTTTGTAACTTAAAATATTGTAAATTTATTTATCCTCATGATTAATGAAATATTTCCTTTTATAAGAAACACATTCAAAATCTTTATTTATTACTCTAATTTCTTTATTTAGAGTTTATTTTCTAAAGAAATAAAACAATTTTGGTTCAGAGTTGATACTATCTATTATTTTCTTCAACACCTTCTTAACTATATATGAATTATTTTGTTTTCTCGACTTTTTCAATGAAGGTTCTGATTTGTTCTGAATATTTTTATTTGGAATAATAGTTTTTAGGCGAGTCTGATTAAACCTTCCTAGTCAACATACTTATTTTCCTTTTGAAAACCTTATTATGGAATTTGATAAAGGACCTCTCTTATTTATTATTTTTTTTCAAATTCTTCCATCTACATTTTTTTCAGAATCATATCAAAATTCCCCAACATTATTTTTGGGAAAATTAATAGAAAAGTGTTTGATTCCACCACACTCAAAACATTTGAGAGGAATATTTCCTCCATAAATTCTATTACTCTTTGACAGTTCTTTGATATGAGGGACATGATTTTTTCATTTAACTCATCATATTCCTTGTCATAGAACTCACAAGGACGAACATCATCAACATCTTGGATTTTATCTTTCTCATAGATTAAAAATCCTTTTTGTCATTTATATTGTTTTTAAAGGTAATAGCTTTCATCAATTCGTAAGTAGTAAGAAAGTTATGCAACTAATCAAGAGATAAATCATCTTTATCTTTAAAGAATAAATTTTCTATGAAAACCTATCTAGAAAGTTTCTCATGAGTTTCTTCATGGGTGAAGAATCTTCCCGGACATCTCCAAATCCTTTGATATTACATACAGTTTCATTTACTATGGTGATGTATTCATCAACAGTTTTATCATCTCTCATTATAATGATTTCATTCTTACTCAGATAGATTTGTAGATTTTTGTTCATTGACCTTTTTATTGCATTCAAGGACACTTTACACCTTCTACCACATACTTTTTCAAGTATTGAGACCCATCACCATAAGATAAAAAATCTTTGATAAAGACATATGGACTGTTTTTCTTACATTTCCATCAACTTCTATGTTTCTATTATCCACAAATTTCATGGGTGCATCTTTCTTAATAGGTAGAAAACTAAAATTAGCAGCTTCAAAAACATCCAAGCGAAGAGATAAGAGATATGGAAACATCATATTTTTCAGTCCATAATAATTCTTTCTATAAAATTTTGAAATTATTATACTATTAATAGACTTGATATTATCCATGATAAGGATATAACAAGGGAACCTGACCCTTTGATACCAAAGGTATTTCCATGTTTATGGGGGTAATGGGTTTATATGATTTATATAATTTTATTCCAAATTTCCATGTCAATATCCATTTCCATGATTTGTAAAATGTTCATATTACTCCATATTTTTAAAGTAATTTTCAAACTTATATCATACTCTCATGTGGTGTAAGACCCCGAGATTTTATGAGAAATATTATTTCTAATTTCTTTGATGTGTTGTTTTGTACGCTACACCAGGATTATCCTGTGCTATACAAAACAACGTATTAGCATGTAGTATATGCAACACTATTCTTGGCTTGCCTTACACGCAAGAGAAACCTTCCTTGATAGCTTACATTGTACGCAATACCGAGTTTCACTAAACAACGACATGCAATTAAAATATTATATAAACTACCCATTATGAATAGTAATACCCGCTTCTTAAAATTTTATAAAATTTACCATTTAAAATGGACTTCATTTTTGGATTCAGAATATCGAAATTAGCATAGGGTGAATTTTTGGTATTTTTCTGAAAAAATTTTATTTTTGATGAATAGTGAAGACACTGAGTTATTGGTTAAACCCATTTTTTTTAAATAATAATTTAATTTATTTAAATATATTTTAGGTTAAAATAGATACATAATACCTATAACAGTTCAATGTAATTCGTTGGAGTAATTTTATAATAATTTTAGATATATAAAATTTTTATTGAAATTGTTAGTTTCATTTACCCACCTCCTTGGAGCATTTGAAAATTTACATAAAACATAAATTTACCACTTGTTTGAGTTGAATTTCAAAAACCCTATAGAAATGGTTTATATCAGTAAGTAAAATTTTGGTCAATGAGATGAAAATAATTTTTGGTGAATAGTAACTTTTAACTTTTATTTACCACGGTTAAAAGTAAATAGGGAATTAAGGGTAAAAATGATATTATTATTACCTTAACACGTGTCCTAATTCAATTATATAAGTATAATTCTACCAAAAACAACATTAGGAATATAATATGACCCTTTAGGTCCACTTGGATTAGATTAGGACATTTATTATTATTTAATTCAAAGAAGAGTTAAATGAGTTAAAATCAAAGTTTAATAACGAAAACACTTTTAATATAGGGTTAAACACAATTTAAATTATAATATAAATAATCATTAGAAATAGAAAAATAATTCCTACATAATTTTATTTTATTTAGGATTTTTAAACATTAAATAATTTAATTTATTTATGACATAATGATGTTTCAACAATTACCTTATTAATTGAAAATTAACATAATTGATATTATATATACCCAAATAAATGTAATTTGAGACTTTTTATGAATTAAAATAATTTTATTGGCCAATATAACATATTGGGGTTGGATAAAATAATTATTTTCTATTTAATACTGCTGTTAAGAATTTAGAAAAAACAAAATACCAAATAGTTTCAAAATTGATATAAAAGAGTTTTTAAAACAAATATTATATTATTAATTGATATAATGGTCCTAAAAATCTATAGTTCGGTAAAAAGACATATTTAATAATATATATGACAATAATTAACCAATTGTAGTTTGATGGGTAGTTTATAGTATGTTTGTTAACAATATAATGTAATAATACAAGAAGACACTCTAAAAGTTAAATTATTTAACTTTGAGTTAAATCAAAATGATAAGGATAACATGGTAAACAAAACTTGTCTAAAACCTATTGGTTGAGAGTATTCCGACCCATACCCACTCTATAATCTACATGGGTTAGTCTGGATCCATTATAAACTGAATATGAATTTATTATAAAATAATATTTTAAGTTTTCTCTAAGGTGCCCCTCACCCCTCTTATAAAAGGGCACTCCACCTTCTCTATAATTCACACCTCCAAAGACATTTTTCTATGACAGAACCTACTCCAATACCCTCTAATATTTCCTCCTTTAAATCTAGAGGCCTTACATTAGTCAGAAAACCAACATAAGGATCCCTTCGGTCAAATCAAAAGGAAGAACCCGAAGAAGAGGTAAATATCTTACCACCTATTTCATGTTCCTTTCTTCTTATTCCACTTCCTCCTTATTTGTTGTTTCCATTATAAAACAATAAATACAATATATTCTATATACAATGATGTTAGTATAAAAATTTTACAACCATATTAGTTATTTTATCCATCCTATGAATGAAAAAGTCACAACACGTGCATACGTACGGCTTACCGTCTCCACGTCCTGGTGTAGTTTGTTATTAAAACATTTCATCATTTGAATTGGTATAATAATGAGTATAAATGATATAAAATATAAATATAACATAATTATTATTATTTATATATGATATACCATCCAATTATATATGAATTAAATATCAAAATAATGATATTGTCACTCGTGCGTACGTACGGACTACAATCTCAACGAAAGCGATGAGATTCATTTTCCATGATTAACCATTAAAGTATGATTATAAATTATATATAACAAATAATCAAGAAATATATTACATAATAATGATACTAGATTTATGTATATATATGTTTCATTTACTTAATTTTAATCAATTAAATAAGGAAATGAAAACAGCGTTCATGCGTACGTACGACCTATCGTCTCCATGAATTGTGTATTTCATTCCATTTATCGATCTATCATATATATATATTCTGAATATATATTATATATAAATCATTTTTTACATTATGGAATTAATTAAATCAGGATATAATTAATAATATCAAGAAAAAAAATTAGAAACATGTATGATAAATGTAACGATTTTACCCAAAACATTGTTGTAACAAGGAATTGACAAAATAACTGGTAATATAAAGTCATAAGTGAATCATATATGATATAATAAATATTATTATGGTTATGTTACAAGTTAATAATATTTATAAACCCTCTATACAGGATTCTCGGACACATGTAGAATAAATTGGAAATAAGGTATGGGATAATTTTTCAAATCTCATTTTTTATCCGAGATTACTTATACGTAAGTATTTACTGGGGTTATATTTGTCATCCATGTCAATAATTTTTTTTATAAAGTGTTTAATATTCTTCCATATATGTTTAATGTCATTTTTAACCCTTTTGGATTTTAATTTGTGTTATGGAAGGAATATTTATTTTGTTTTCCATACGAGGTACTTTTTGACTTTTTCAGTAAAAGAACGAGGAGAATGTTTTTTTAACTTATACGACAAGAAGGAATTTTTATGGTTTCATAATGCCTAATTTCATGAAGATTCCTCTATAATATTTCATGATTATTTTCAACAAAATCCTTTTCTGTTTAAATTTAATGGAATTTTTTGAAAAGCAAATGTTTTTGAAGAAGAATGGATATTTTACTCAAAAATTCATTTCCAGTGTTTTGTCAAAACTATTTTCTATATAAAATGACATTATTTAGTATGATTATTTTTCAAGTGTAATGTCTCTTGTATTTATATAGTTTGATTATTGTTATGATGAAATTATATCCATTTGTTTTATATGGATTATGTTATGATGGGATGATGTTTTTGAAACCCACTTTATTCTTTGGGTTATGATGAATGATTTATGTTTATTTTGTGATACAGGTAATATTGATTTCATTATGAGATGGGTGGGCCTATATCTCCCTCAAATTCATTGGGTAAAGATTTATATCTTATTATATAGACATGGATGGAACGATAAGTGAATCTGGTTCAGAAATACAGGGCTCGAACGACAAGTATACACGGTTCAGTAATGAACATTGTCAATTATGATGGTCTTGGCAGTAATGCCTTGGATAATATGGAAATAATAACATGTGCTTAATGTTTTCCACAATTAAATGTTTTATTCCCATGATATTTTATCATGATTAATGTTCCTTTATGATTTATGCCTTACGTACTTCCAAGATTTATTTCAAAACTCAAGATCTTGATGTTCCAACTTTATGTTCATGTTTTTATGTTCAAATTTATATAGGTTTTTTTTATTTTCTCCATGCTTACCATTACTGAGCATTTCAGATCACCCTTTATATTTTTTATTTTCCCCAGGATATAAGGAAAGGTTTTCGGTAAGAAAACATCAGTGTAAGATCTTTATGGGAGATGTTGAAGATCATTCACCATGATTAGAAGATTATGATCCAAGTTTCCAAAGACACTAAACTATTATGTTCCTTGGCGGTCATTTTTTGTTACGTATTATGTATTTCGCAAAAGTAATGTAATGACCATGTACATCAAGCTTGGGTTTCTACATTTGGTATCAGAGAAAAGGTTTAGTTAACCTTTGGAAACTAGGATAAAAAACTTTTGTGAAATCCCTAGAGAAATTTCTATGGTATGTACAGGGATGTCCCTAAGGATACATATATGTGTTTGTTATAGTCCTAGAATTATGATAAAGATCCTGAATAAGCTATGATTAAACCAAATATTTTAGTGATTGAAAGTACTCGGATTGATTATGTAGTTTTCCTTGCATGATTTTTTCCTATCACAATATTCTTTTGGGGTATTAAAAAATGGATGGAAACCGGAAGATTCACGATAATGGAAGATATGATGGACAATGGAATGATATTTAACTTGAGAGACCAAATGAAATGGTATTTGGAAGTCCAAACATCATTATTATTCCTAATAATAAATCTCATAATGTAGAGAACCAATGATTGACGTACATGGACATTACGTTACTTTTTCAGAATACTTAATACATAAAAAAACAAACCCACAATGACCGTAATAGTTTAGTGTCTTTAGAAACTCGGAACATAATCTTCAAATCATGGTGAAAGATCTTCAATATCCCCTATAAAGATCTCCCCCTTTTGTTTTCTTACCTCAAACCTTCCTTTATATCCTGGGTAAAAGAAAACATATAATGGGTGAGCTCAAATGTTCAGTAAGGGTAAGCATGGATAAAATAAAACAAACCATATAAATTTTAACTTCAAAACATGAACATAATATTTAATCATCAAAATCGTGAGCAATGACATAAAACATGGCAGTACATAAGGCATAAAACATAATGGAACATCAATAATGATGAAATTTCTTGGAAATAAAACATTTAATTGTAGGAAAACATTAAGCACATGATATGATTTCCATAGTATCCAAGGCATTGCTTCCATGACCATCTTAGTGGATAAAGACCCTTTCTGAATTGAGTTCACTCCTTGTTTCAGTACTATATGACTGAACAAGATTAACTTAACATATCAACCATTTCTATATTATGAGATATAAATCATTACCCAATGCATTGGAGGGAGATATAGGTCCCACCCATCTCATATTGAAATCATTCTTACGTGTGCCACAACATAAACATAAATCATTCATCATAACCCAAAGAATAAAATGGGTTTCATAAACATCATTCCATCATAACATAATCCATACAAAACAAATGGATATCATTTCATCATAAAAAAATTGAAACCATGTAAATCATAGAGACACTATACATGAAACAAAAACATATGAAATAATGTCATCTTAGATGGGAAATGGTTTTGATGTAACACTTGAAATGAATTCTTGAGGAAAATATACTTTATTCTTCAAAATCATTTTATTTTCAAAAAATTCCATGAAATTTTAAAATAAAAGTATTTTGTTGAAAATATTCATAAAATCTTGTAGAGTAAGCTTCCTGAAAATGAGGCGTTGTGAAACCTTAAAAATCCGTTCACACCGTATAAGTTAAAAATAACATTATCCTCGTAATTTTTTTGTAAATTCAAAAAATTCCCTATGTGGTAAACAAAAGTAAGATTCCTTTCATAACATGCGGTAAATTTCAAAAATGGGTAAAAAGGAATTTAAAAATACATGAAGTTTTTTTAGAAAATGTGGGCATGAATGATAACAATAACCCCATTTAATACTTACGAATAACAATCTCAGATAAGAACGAGATTGGATTAGTTATCCCTTACCTTAGGTCTGATATGCTTTGTACGTATCCGAACCTCCAGTATAATGATTTAAATAATGTCATTGACTTATTAACGAATCATATTCATAGTTATTATATCATATATGGTTCACTTATGGCTTTATATTACCCGTTCTTTTGTAAATTCAATGTTAAAGCTGCGTTTTGGGTAAAATCGTTTCATTTATCGCACGTGTTTTGACTTGTTTTTCTAGATATTATTACATATATCCTGATTTTATTAATTCAAGAATGTAAAGAATGATTTATATATAATATATATACAGAATATACACATATATATATGATATATCAATAAAAGGAATGAAATGCACCGTTCATGGAGACGATAGGCTGTACGTACGCATGAACGTTGTTTTCGTTTCCTTATTGAATTGAATGGAATTAATTAGATGACATAAATATATATATAAATAAATCCAGTATCATTATTATGTCATATAATTAATTATTATTCATTATATATACTTTATAATCATTCATGAATGGTTAACACGGAGAATGAATCTCATCGCGTCGTGGAGACGGTAGTGCATAAGTACGCATGAACGATGATATCATTCCAATGATCATGGAATTGTATTGAAGTGTATGTAAAATATTTCAGATTCAATATACCTTTACAATAATCATATATATTTATTAATTTACACCATTATACCCATCCAAGTAAGGTGGTGGTCGAAAAAAGATGACACCATGGCGTGGGGACGGTATTCCCTACGTACACATGCGTGGTGCTTTCATTTTACATAGGAAGGATTGAAGGTGAAATAGGATTTTTTAATATTTATAATAATATATCAGTATATTAATGATACTTATGTTATTAATTTATAGTGATACAAATAAATAAGAGGATGTAGAGGAAGAAAGAAACTTGAGAGAATCAGAAGAAAAGATTACCTCTTTTTCGATGCACCTCTTTTAAGATTCCTCTTAGAGAAGTAGAGTTGGTCTTTTGAGAAGACCAGAACCTCCAGAATTTTTATAGGTAATTGGAGAAGAGAAATGGTTGGGGGTTGGCCGAGCTTCAAGGCTCAAAAGGGTGTGAAGAGAAGAGGTAAGGGTTTCCCTTTTTATAATGGAGGAGAGGGGGCACCTTTGGAAAAACTTAAAATATTATTTTATAATAAAGTCATATTTAGTTTATAATAGCTAAAAATTGATTTATTTTGAAGTTAAAGTGGGTATGGGTTTCAATACTCTCAACCAATTTCTTTTAGACATGTTTAGGTTTCTATTTTAACCTTATCATTTAGATTTAACTCTATGTTATATAATTTAACTTTTACCGTGTCTTCTTGTTTTCTTGCACTGTATGGTTAATAAACTTACTATAACACGCCAAACGAACTCCAAGTGGTTCATTATTAATAAATATAACCTTATCTATGTCATTTGGCTGATCTTTAGATTTTTAGGAATATAATAACAATTATGAATATAATATGTTTTTGAAAAATTATTTTATGTCAATTTTGACACTATTTGGTAATTGATTTTTGGAAAAATCATAACAGAATTATTAGTTCTAAATAAGTTAATTAAATAAATACTAACATGTCTTATTAACGTAGAAAATTAGTTAAATTCATAAAAAGTTTCAAATTACATTTATTTGGGAATTTATAATATCAATTATTTTAATATTTTGTTAATAAGGTAATTACAGTATCATCATTGTGTCATAAATAAATTAAATTATTTAATGTATAAAAATTATAGATAAACTACTATTAGGTAGGAAATATTTTTAGATTTATAATTAATATTTATTGTCGAATTTATCTTATGTATAACCTTATATTAAAAATATTTTTGTTATTAAACTTTGATTTTAACTATTTTAACTCTTCTTTAAATAAAATAATAATAAGTGTCCTAATCTAATCCAAGTGGACCTAAAGGGTAATATTTTGTTACTAAGTTTGTTTTTGGTCGAATTACTCTTATCCAATAGAATTAGGATATGTGTTAGGGTAATAATAATATCATTTTTACCCTTAATTACCATATTTACTATTAACCGTGGTAAATAAATGTAAAAAGTTACTATTCACCAAAAATTATTTTTATCTTATTAAACCACATTTTACTAGTTTATATTAACCATGTCTCTCGGAATTTTGAAATTCCTCTCACAGAAGCGGTAAAATTATGTTTTATGTAAATTTTCAAATTCTTTTAGGAGGTGGGTAAAAGACGGTGAAAAGTTCAATAAAATTTTAATATATCTAAAATTGTTATAAAATTACTCAAATGAATTACATTCAACTTATATAGGTATTATGTATCAATTTTCACTTAAAATAAATTTAAATAAATTAAATAATTATTTAAATAAAAAATCTGTTTTTAAATAGAAACCCAGTGTTTCCACAATTCATCAAAAATTGAATGTTTTTAGAAAAATACCAAAATTTCACCCTAGGATAATTTCGATATTACGAATACTAAAATAAAGTCCATTTTGAATGATAAAATTTATAAAATTTCAAAATGTCGGTATTACTATTTATAACGGCTAGTTCATAATAATATTATAATAATATCTCGTTTATTGAAACTCAGTATTACATAAAACACACGGTATCGTGGAAGGTCGCGATTGCATGTAATGAAAGCCAAGTCAGGTTTTCATGTAGTGAAATTTTCATTTGTTATTGTATATAATAGAATCCAACCGTATTTTATTTATACATTGAATACATATATATATACACACACACACACACTCAATGTTGTGTAGAATAATTTATATCAAACGAACTTGAAATTTTTTGTAACCTGAGCCCAGGATAGTGTTGCGTATACGGTGTTGCATATAGAACAATCTAATTTTGGTGTCCCGTAAAACACAATAAATCAATGAAATTAAAAAGAATAATTCTCATAAAATTTTGTGTTGTTACATTCTACCCCCCTTAAAATGAATTTCGCCCTCAAAATTCATCGGGGTTATAAATGGTTTACTACTTGAATGTTTCGTTCATAGAAACCCACATCGTAAAAAGTTATAATAAAACATAACTTTAAAAAACTAATGTATGAAATGTAATGGTTACCCAAATTAACTCATAACTGGGATTCCATATAGGAGAACATATGTGAAAATGTGGATATTGAAGAGAAATGAAACCATCATGTTCTGATGGAGAGTGGCTGAGTGCATGGATATAAAAAACACATCAATCACAAAGCCATATATTCGGGATGATCTAAGGTATAATCTAATTCGTCATATATAAGAGCTCTTGGAAAACATTTTTGGTTTTAATGATCATTTCCTTATAGTTGAAAAAATTGGAATTAGAAGAAATACTTTCTCAATTTTGGAACAATCTCACAGTTGGTCGTTTCTTGGAAAATTTCCACTTCATATCTTAAATAAATGAAGTTGAATTTGTCATTCGTGAAGTTTTAGTGGACATGTGATAAAATGATGGGTCATTCCATCTGTCTCAAACAAAAGGTCAGAAAAAAGTTATCAAAAATACATAAGTCCATCTATAGTGAGATTAATCATATATGGTTCCTAAAATGGACTGATACTTCATATATCATACTTCTTAAAATAATAAAACTAGTTTCTACTAACCAGGGACTTCCTGTAGGCCAGTGGTAGGTGATAAAGGCCTATTTCACTTTAGTTGTGGGTTCGATTTCCATAGCCTTGTCCGACACGACGGGTTATCGTCCGTCCTGTAGGTTGTCCTTTTTCTAAAACTACATTATTATAACAACCCATCAATAATATCGAAAAAAGTTATATCCTTTAAAAATAAAAACTTATGTCCAACATAATACATTCCAATCATTATGCTTATCTAAAATACTTCTGTCCAATCTTATAGTATAAAGAAAATGATTACTAGAAATGTCATCAAACAAGCATGTGAATACCATTATTTATCCCCCATATATCATAAGGTATATCTTGTTGGTCACATTCCAAACAAGTGAATACCTTAATCATGTATTCTCTTGAAAAATGAATACCCATTAATCCTTATTGAAAACATGAATGCTTTCAAATGTTAACTCTTTACACATACCAAAATCCAAAAGTTTTTATATACTAAAACCATGATATCAAATTGTCCTTACATTAGTCATGAGCTCAATAATACAATCAAATATCACATTATCTTCTTATCCCTTCATTATGCGCATATCATCTAGTTTCCAAAAATATTACAATCACTTTTCATGGTTACCGGTACCATATAATTATTGAAAAAAATACGTAGATATTCCAAAATTCCATAATGACATAATTGAGATTCCATGATGCTATTTTGAAATCCCATTACATAAACACTTAATCATTACACAACATCATTGTCATACTCATCATCACAAATATTGATCGCATGTGACTTCCCTTTATCCTTTACCTAAAGTGGTAGATAACGTTGATCATCATTAACCCTTGGATTAGGGAATTGATTAGCATAATTCCCCATTTCCTTGCAGTTGAAGCATTGAAGTGTTAGTGGTGCGTTCTCTGCAGTCTTTTCATTATTAAAATCAATAGCAACCCTTTTTCCATTACTTAGACACTCAGCTACTCAATGACCTTCTTTTCCACACTTAAAACATTTTCAAGTCCCTTTAAGACAATCTCCACCGTGATTCTTTCCACACTTTGATCATAAAGAAACATTCATCTATTTCCACCATTATTATGAGAATTCTCCTTGAACTCCTTCTTTCATTTCTTTTAAAAACCATGAGATGGATATGTTACTACATATTCCAGTTCTACCTTGATATCACAACACACAATTTCTTCATTGCTAATGAAGTCTCTTATAGCTGATGCCCTTCGATGACTTGGTTTTAAACCACTGAAAAATAGACCAACTTTACTTTTAGGTTGGATGATAAAACCAGATGCATACCTTGCAAGAATTGTAAAATTCACTTCATATATTACAAAATATTCATAATCCATCTGCTTAAGCTCAAGGAAGTCCTTTTCCATCTTTGTTCGAAGAATATGAGGTAAGTACTTACTGAAAAAAAGTTCTTTAACTCGTCCCATTCCATAGATTCAATTTCATCTTGGGGCCTTGTATTCTTAATTAGAGTCAACCACTAGTCTGCTTCACGTTATAAATGGTAAAAATCCAGAGTGACTTAATCATGTTCTGAACAAAGATGTATGGAAAATATCATTTCAATGGTACTGATCCATTGTTCAGCAACAGGTGGATCAGAAGACCCATTGAACGAAGGTGGACGTTTCCTCATAAAGGACTCAATAGAATATTGTTCCCTTATCTGATCATTTGGAAATCCAGAATGATTAATAGCTTGTGTAAGTATAGCAATATGATTTTTTACTCCATCTCCCATAACATTTGGATGTTCAAGAGGACAATCATTACATTGTCCATTACATTGATCAACATGGTTCTTTCGGGTCCAACCATCGTCTAAAACCCAAAAATATAGTGTGAGAGGCAAAAATAATTCTAGTGAAATCAACATAATAAAGGCGGAGTACCTTCAATATATAACATATTAGGGTTAATTCTAAGATTGTTACCATAATTCTAGGACTATAACCTATACTTATACTTATCCTTAGGGACATCCCAAGACATACCTTAGAAATATCTCTAGGGAACTCACTAAAGTTTTCACATCCTAGTTTCCAAAGGTTAACTAAACCTTTCCTATGATACCAACTGTAGATACCCAAAGATTGATGTAAATGGAAATTACATTACATTTTCATAATACTTAATACATAGTCAAAATAAACACACAAGGATAGTAATAGTTTAGTGTCTTTGGAAACTCAGAACACAATCTTTTAATTCTGGGGAAAGATCTTCAACATCTCCCATAATGATCTTCCCCTTTTGTTTTCTTACCTAAAACCATCATTTATATCATGGGGAAAAGAAAACATATAAAGGATGAGTTAAAATTATCACTAAGGGTAAGCATGGATAAAATCAAACAAACCATATACATTTGAACTTAAAAACATGAACATAATATTTAAACATCAAAATCTAGAGCAATGACATAAAACATGGCAGCACATAAGGCATAAATCATAATGGAACATCAATCATGATAAAATAGCTTTGAAATGAAACTTGAAATTGTGGGAAAACATTAATCACATGATATGATTTCCATAGTAGCCAAGGCATTGCTGTCATTACCATCTTAGTGGAAAAAGGCCCTTTCTGAATCGGGTTCACTCCTCGTTCCAATCCAGTATCACTGAACCATATTAACTTACTATTTCCACCATATCTATCTCATGAGATATAAATCCTTAACCAATTAATTGGAGGGATATATATGTCTCACCCATCTCATATTGAAATCATTCTTACGTGTGCCACAACATAAACATAAATCATTCATCCTAACCCAAAGAATAAAATGGGTTTCATAAACATCATTCCGTCATAACAAATTCCATATAAAACAAATGGACATCATTTCATCATATAAAAATTGAAACCATGTAAATTATACTGACACTATACATGAAACATAAACATATTAAATAATGTAATCTTATATGTAAAATGGTTTCGATAAAACACTTGAAATGAATTCTTGAGGAACATATCCTTCCTTTTTCCAAATCATTTTCTTTTCACAAAATTCCATGAAATTTTAAAATAAAAGTATTTTTTAAAAATATTCAAAAAATCTTGTAGAGTAAGCTTAATGAAAATGAGGCGTTATGAAACTGTAAAAATCCATTCAGGCTGTATAAGTTAAAAATAACATTCTTCTCGTACTTTTGTCGGAAAATTCAAAAAGTTCCCCGTGTGGTAAACAAAAGTAAGACTCCTTTAATAAAATATGGAAAATTTAGAAAATTCGTAAAAATGACTTTAAAAAACATGAAATTTTTTTTAGAAAACATGGGAATGGATGATAACAATAACCCCAATAAATACTTACGAATAACAATCTCAGATAAGAACGAGATTGGAATAGTTATCCCTTACTGTAGGTCCGATATGCTTCGTATGTATCTGAACCTCCTGTATAATGATTTAAATAAGGTCATTGACTTGTTAAAGAATCATATTCATTTTTATGATATCATATACGGTTCACATATGACTTTATATTACCCGTTCTTTTGTAAAATTCCATGTTAAAGAAAGGTTTTTGGTAAAATTGTTTCATTTATCATACGTGTTCCGACTTGTTGTTCTTGATATTATTACTTATATCCTGATTTACATAATTACAGAATGTAAAACATGATTTATATATAATATATATTCAGCATATACATATATATATGATAGATCAATAAATGGAATGAAATACACCGTTCATGGAGACGGTTGGCCGTACGTACGCATGAACACTGTTTTCATTTCCTTATTGAATTGAATGGAATTAAGTATATGACATATATATATATATATACATAAATACAGTGTCATTATGATTTCATATATTTAATTATTATTCATTATATATAATTTATAACAATTCATGAATGTTTAACATGGAGAATTAATCTCATCGTGTCGTGGAGACGGTAGTCCGTACGTATGCATGAGTGATGATATCATTCCCATGATCATGGAATTGTATTTAAGTGTATGTATAATATATCAGAATAAATATAACTTTAAAATAATCATATATAGTAATTTATTTAAACCATTATACTCATTCAAGTAAGGTGGTGGTCGAAACCAGATTACACCACGGCATGGAGACAGTATTCTGTACGTACGCACGCACGGTGATTTCATTTTCTGTAGGAAGGATAGAAGGTGAAATAGGGTTGTTTCATATTTATATTAATATATCAGTATATTAGTGATACTTATGTTATTAATTTATAGTGAAAAACTAAAGAAGATGAAGAATAGGAAGAAATAAACTTGAGAGAATTAGAAGAAAATATTACCTCTTCTTCGACGCACCTCCTTTAAGATTCCTCTTAATGAAGTAGAGTTGGTCTTTTGAGAAGACCAGAACCTCTGGAATGTTTCTAGGGAAGTGGAAAAGAGAAATGGGAAGGGATTGTCCAAGCTTCAAGGCTCAAAAGGGTTTTAAGAGAAGAGGGAAGGGGTGCCCTTTTTATAAGGAAGGAGAGGGGCACCTTTGGAAAAACATGAAATATTATATTATAATAAAGTTAGATTCGGTTTTTAATAGCTTCAAATTGTTTAATTTTGAAGCTAAAGTGGGTATTGGTCTAAATCCTCTCAACCAATAGGTTTTAGACAATTTTAGGTTAATATTTTAACCTTATCATTTAGATTTAAATATAAGTCAAATAATTTAACTTTTATTGCGTCTTCTTGTTTTCTTATACTATATGGTTAATAAAAAAACTATAACAAGAAAAACGAACCCCAAGTGGTTCATTATTAATATATATAACCTTATCTAATCCATTTGGATGAGCCTTAGATCTTCAGGAATATAATAACAATTAATAATATAATATTTGTTTTAAAAACTATATTATGTCAATTTTGACACAATTTGTTAATTGATTTTTGTGAAAACAATAAGAGAATGATTAGTTCGAACAGTGTTAATTAAATAAATAATAACATGTCATATTAACCTATAAAATTAGTGTAATTCATAAAACTTCTCAAATTACATTTATTTGGGTATTTATAATATCAATTATTTTAATATTTCATTAATAATGTAATTACTACATCATCATTGTGTCGTAAATAAATTAAATTATTTAATGTCAAAAAATTATAAATAAAATAAAATTATGTATGAAATCTATTTATATTTCTAATTAATATTTATAGTTGAATTTATCTTGTGTATAACAATATATTAAAAATGTTTTAGTTATTAAACCTTGATTTTAACTATTTTAACTCTTCTTTAAATAAAATAATAATAAGTGTCCTTATCTAATCCAAGTGGACCTAAGAGGGTAATATTTTATTCGAAAGGTTATTTAAGGTTGAATTAAACTTATGAAATATATTTATTACATGTTTTAGGTTAATAATAATTTCATTTTTACCCTTAATTACCCTATTTACTTTTAACCGTGGAAAATAAAAGTAAAACGTAACTATTTAGCAGGAATTATTTTTATCTTATTGAACAAAATTTTTCTACTTCATTTAACCGTGTCTCTAGGATTTTTTAAATTCCACTTACAGAAGTGGTAATATTAAGTTTTATGTAAATTTTCAAATTTTCCTTGGAGGTGGGTAAAAGACAATGAAAAGTCCAATAAAAGTTTAATATATCTAAAATTATTATAAAATGACTCAGATGAATTACATTGAACATATATAGGTATTATGTATCAATTTTTATCTAAATTAAATTTAAATTAAAAATAATAATTATTTAAATAAAAAGTCGGGTTTTAAATAGTAACCTAGTGTTTTCACTATTCATCAAAAATTGAATGTTTTCAAAAAAATAACAAAAATTCACCCTAGAATAATTTCAATATTCCGAATCTATAAATGTAGTCCATTTTGAAAGATAAATTTATAAAATTTCAAAAAGTGTGTATTACTATTCATAACGGCTAGTTCAAAATAATATTATAATAATATATCGTTTAGTAAAACTAGGTATTGCGTACAACACACGCTATCGGGGAAGGTCACGATTGCGTGTAATGAAAACCAACTCAGGGTTGCGTGTAGTGCAAGATTAATTTGTTATTGTGTATAATAGAATCCAACCATATTTCATTTATACATTGAATATATATATATATATACAGTCAATTTTGTGTAGAATAATTTCTATCAAACGAACATGAAATTTTGTGTAACACGAGCCAAGAATAATGTTGCGTATACGGTATTGCATATTGAACAATCTTATTTTGGTGTCACGTACAAAACAAGACATAAATGAAATTAAAAAGAATAATTCTCATAAAATTTTAGGTTGCTACACATAATATGATCAATAATCTCAAACTTGGTAAGTCTCCTGACTCAGCTAATAATAGAAAGATGTAGTTTCATGATGATCATAGTGGAAAGAAAGTTCAATTTTCATCATGTAAATCATGTGGTAAGAGGAATCAAGGAGAATGTTTCCAAGGAACTAGAAGATGCTTTTGGTGTGGAAATGAAGAACACAAAGCCAGTAATTGTGAAGGAAAAGGTTTAGTTAACATAGTTGACAAGGATAATGGTATTTCTAAGACATCAACAACGATTAAATGTTGTAAATGTTTAATGTACGGGCATTATGAAAACCAATTCTATAAGGGAGTGTCTCATGAAGAAAATTAGTATGGTAATATGGGTAGCATTTATGTTGATGATGATGAAGAGGCTACAAAGGATATATGAGATGAAAGATGTGTTGCAGAATAAAATGATAAAGCTCAGTCAATGGTTTAAGGAGGTAGTTTAGTGATTTTTTGTTTATCAAGAGTTATGTTGTATAGGTAATTTAATGGTACTATGGAATAAATAAACATCTAAGGATTGATTCACTATTGTTTTTTCTAAATTATTTGAAAGTCTATTTTTAATGGTACCGATAACCATGAATGGTTATTCAGATATTTTTGGAAAGAAGATTATATGTGCATAATGAAGGGATGTGGAGAAAATAATAGTATTAACAAGATCACGACTGATATAAGGACAAAGTGACATCATGGTTTGAGTATATTGAAATTTTGTGATTTTGGTATGTGTAAAGAGTTAATGATTGACAACATTCAAGTTTTCACTAAGGTTATATGGTAATTCATGTTTCAGGAATATGTGACTAAGGTATTCACATGTTTTGAATGTGATAAACAAGATATATCTTCTGATATATGGGGGATAAATGATGGTTTCACATGATTGGATGATGAAATTTCTAGTAATAAATTTCTTTATACTATGAGCTTGGATAGTAGTATTTTGGATAAAACTAAAGATTTGAAATGGATAATGTTGGACAAAAGATAATATTGTTTATGGATAGAACCTTTTTTCGATATTATTTATGGAATATTATAATAGTGTCATTTTAGAAAACGGACAACCTACAGGACGGGCGACAACCCGTCGCGTCAGAGAAGGATGTGGGAATCGAACCCACAACCGAAGTGTGACATGCCTTTGTCACCTACCACTAGCCTAAAATAAGTCGATGGTTAGTAGAAATTAGTTTTATATTATTACATGGTTTGATAGATGAAGTATAAGTCCATTTTTGAAACCATATACGATTAATATAACCATATATGTAGTTATGTATATTTAATAACCTTAGCTTGAGACAGATGGAATGACCCATCATTCTATCACACGATCTGGTAACACTTCACAAATATCAAATTCAACTTCATTTCTTTAATATAAGAAGTGGAAATCGTTCAAGGAATGAAAAACGGTGAAATTTTACCAAAATCAAGTATGTGTTTGTTTAAATTCAAATTTTCATCTCTAGGGAAATGTTCTTGAAAACAAAAAAATGTATTCCTAGTATCTTCATATCCAATGAATTAGATGGTACATTGGATCATCACAAATTTATGGCTTTGTGATTGTTGGCTTTTTCATATCCATGTTCTCTACCACTCTTCATCAGAACATGATGGTTAGATTTCCCACCCATATCCATGTTTTCACCTATGTTCTCCTATGTGGAAACCCAGTGATCAGTTACTTTTGGTATCTGTCATGTTTCAAATGGTATTTTTTAAAATAACGTTTTATTATTCTGTATTCCGATGTGTGTTTCTATTATAGAAACTTTCATGTAGTAAACTATTTATTACCTTAACGAATTTCGAGGGAGAAATTCATTTTAACCGGGGTAGAATGTAACACCCCGAGATTTTATGAGAAATATTATTTTTAATTTCTTTGATGTCTTGTGTTGTACTATACACCATGACTATCTTGTTTTATACACAACACCATATTATCTTGTGTTATACGCAACCCTATTCTTGGCTTGCATTACAAGCCAGATCAACCTTCTTCGATAGCTTACGTTGTACACAATACCGAGTTTCGCTAAAAAACAACATGTTTTTAAAATATTATATAAACTAGACATTATGAATAGTAATACCCAATTTTTGAAATTTTATAAATTCTATCTTTCAAAATGGACTTCATTTTTGGATTCGTAATATCGAAATTAGCATAGGGTAAATTTTTGTTATTTTTCTGAAAACATTCAATTTTTTATGAATACTGAAAACACTAAGTTATTGGTTAAAATAGACTATTTAATTAAATAATAATTTATTTTATTTAAAAATATTTTAGGTCAAAATAGATATATAATACCAATATAAGTTCAATGTAATTCATTGGAGTCATTTTATAACAATTTCAGATATATAAAAATTTTATTAAACATTTTACCATCAATTACCCACCTCCAAGGAGCATTTTCAAATTTAAATAAAACATAATTTTACCATTTATGTGAGTTGAATTTCAAAAATCCAAGACACATGGTTGATATCAGTAATTATAATGTGGTTCAGTGAGATGAAAACAATTGTTGGTGAATAGTGCCTTTAAACTTTTATTTACCACCGTTAAAAGTAAATAGGAAAATTAAGGGTAAAAATGATATTATTATTACCCTAAAACATGTTTTAATTCTATTGGATAAGTTTAATTCGACCAAAAACAACCTTTGGAATAAAATATAAACATTTAGGTCCACTTGGACTGTATTAGGACATTTATTATTATTTAATTCAAAGAAGAGTTAAAAGAGTTAAAATAAAAGTTTAATAACTAAAACACTTTTAATATAGTGTTAAACACAATATAAAATCTAATATAAATATTAATTAGTAACATAAATATATTTCCTACATAATGGTATTTTATTTATTATTTTTAGACATTATATAATTTAATTTATTTATGATACAATGATGATGTAGTAATTACCTTATTAATAACGTATTAACATACTTGATATTATAAATACGCAAATAAATGTAATTTGAGACTTTTTATGAATTAATATGATTTTATAGGTTAATATAACATATTAAAGTTTGTTATATGAATTTATTTCTAAGTAATAATTTTGTTATGAATTTAGAAAAAACAACATACCAAACAGTTTTAAAGATGACATAAAAATAGTTTTTAAAACAAATATTATATTATTAATTAATATAATGGTCTTAAAAATCTAAAGTTCCGAAAAAATAATTATATAATAATATATATGACATTAATGCACCAATCGGGGTTCGATTGGCTATTAATAGTATGTTTATTAACCATATAGTGTAAGAATACAAGAAGACACGGTAAAAGTTAAATTATTTAACTTTGAGTCCAATCTAAATGATAAGGTTAAAATGGTAACCTAAACTAGTCTAAAACCTATTGGTTGAGAGGATTTAGACCCAGCCACACCCTAGACTTGATATTTGTCACTTTAAATCCATTATAATCTGAATATTAATTAAATATAAAATAATATTTTATGATTTTTCTATGTTTTCCCTCACCCCTCTTATAAAATGGAACTCCTCCTTCTCTCTATTCACACCACCGATGCCATTTAGCTCAGCCGAACCCTGCCAAAATACCCTATAATCTATCCTCCCTTAATCCTAGAGGCCTTCCTTTAGTCATAAAACCTACTTAAGGATCTATTTTGACCAAATCAAAAGGAAGAACCCGAAGAAGAGGTAAATATCTCACCACCTATTTCAAGTTTCTTTCTTCTTCCACTTCCTCCTTCTATGTTGTTACCATTCTAAAATAATAACTCCATAATCTTATATATACTGTGATGTTATTATAAAATTTTTACAACCATATTTGTTATTTTATCCATCTTATGAATGAAAAAGTCACCACATGTGCGTGCGTATGACTTACCATCTCTACGTCGTCGTTTATTTTGTTATTCAAACATTTAATAATTTTGATGTGTATAATAATGAGTATAAATGATATAAATAATAACTATAACATTATTATGATTCTGTATATATGATATACCATCCAATTATATACTATTCTAATATCTAAAGAATGATATTTTCACTTGTGCGTACGTACAGACTACCGTCTCCACGAACGCGATGAGATTCATTTTCCATGATTATACATTTAAGTATGATTATAAAGTATATATAATAAAAAATCATGAAATTTATTACATAATAATTATTCTGCATTTATGTACATATTTGTTTCATTTACTTAATTCCATTCAATTCAATATGGAAATGAAAACAGCGTTCATGCGTACAAACGGCCAACCGTCTCCATGAACATCGTATTTCATTCCATTTATCGATATATAATATATATTTATATGCTGAATATATATTATATATAAATCATTATTTATATTTTGGAATAAGGTAAATCAGGATATAAGTAATAATATCAAGAAGAACATGTCAAAACATGTACGATAAATGAAACGATTTTACCAAAATACTACAGTAACATTGAATTGACAAAAGAACAGGTAATATAAAGTAATAAGTGAATCATATATGATATCATAAATATTAGTAAGGTTATGTTACAATTAAATAATATGTTTAAACCCACTATAAAGGAGTCTTAGACACATACATAAGAAATTGGATATAAGTTAAGGGATAATTTTGCAAATCTCATTTTTATCCGAGATTGCTTATACATAAATATTTACTGGGGTTATATTTTTCATCCATGTCCATAAATTTTTTTATAAAGTTTTTAATAATCTTCTATGTATATTTAAAGTTATTTTTACCCCTTTTTATATTTTACTTTGAGTTATGGAGGGAATCGTTCTTTTGTTTACCATAAGAGGTGCTTTTTGACTTTTCGGTAAATGTAGAAGGAGAATGTTTTTTAACTTATACGGAATGAAGGGATTTTTATGGTTTGATAACTCCAAATTTTCACAAAGATTCCTCTACAATATTTCATAACTATTTTCAAAAAAATCCTTTTAATTTAAAATTTATTGGGTTTTTTTGAAAATAAAATGATTTTGATGAAGAAAGGATATTTTCCTCAAGAATTCATTTCAAGTGTTTTTTCAAAACTATTTTCCATCTAAGATGAAATTATTTAGTATGATTATGTTTAATGTATAATGTATCTATTATTTCTGAGGTTTGATTATTCTTATGATGAAATGATATCCATTTGTTTCATATAGATTACATTATGATGGGAAGATGTTTATGAAACCCATTTTATTCCTTGTGTTATGATGAGTGATTTATGTTTATTTTGTGGCACAAGTTAGAATGATTTAATTATGAGATTTTTGGGACCTATATCTTCCTTCAATGAATTGGGAAAATATTTATATCTCATGAGATCGACATGGCTAAAAAGGAAAGTGAATCTGGTTCATTAATATAGGGATGGAACGGAATGTAAACCCGGTTTAGTGATGGACTTTGTCCACTATGATGGTCTTGGTAGCAATTCCTTGGATAATATGGAAATCATAACATGTGATTAATGGTTTCCACAATTACACGATTTATTCTCATTATATTTTGTCATGATTAATATTACTTTATGATCTATGCCTTTCGTACTGCCAAGATTTATTTCACAACTCAAGATATTGATGTTTAAATATTATGTTCATGTTTTTAAGTTCAATGATATATCGTTTGTTTTATTTTCTCCATGCTTACCCTTACTAAGAATTTGAGCTCACCCTTATATGTTTTGTTTTCCCCAGGATATAAATAAAGGTTTTAGGTAAGAAAACAAAAAGTGGAAGATCTTGATGGGAGATTTTGATGATCATTAACAATGAGTATAAGATTATATTCCAAGATTCCAAAGACACTAAACTATTATGGTCCTTGCGTGTCATTTTTTGTTATGTATTATGTATTCCAATAAAAGTAATAAAATTTACATGTACTTTAATCCTGGGTTTCTACATGTGGTGCTGCCAGTTTTTTTTTCATTTAAAAATATATGTTTTTAAGATTGTTTTTGGGTTTTTATGGATCAATTTATGTTTTTAATGATTAATCTGTTATCCTAATTTATGAAAATTTGTTAATATAATTTATTTATTTATGTTTATTAAATGTGTGTTTCAGGTAATTAATTTATTGAATAGTAGTTGATCCTATTTTCAATTTTTTTAATGTTATTTAAATTCTTCATTAACTATAAAAAATTTATTTTCATAATATTATAATTTTTTTGTGTTTTCATAAAACTCTATGTTTTCATTTTGAGGTATTTTCTGTAGAATCTTTTTTCACATGTTCTAGAATTACTTACGTAAAATTCACATATATTTTAATTAAATCCATTAATTAATAATGTCATCAAATCTTCAATTTTATGTTTTTTTGTTCTCATACCATCCATGTGTTTCTATCATCATCCCCTACTACTATAAATAATCGACTACCATTCAGCTTCTTAATGATTTCCCATGATACCATTGGAATAAAAATATTATAATACCTCCAAAATCATCAATAAATATCATAGTACCATTACCAAAAAATCCATTATTTTTCTATGCTCATAACCCTACTAATGTCACTCATTCCTTCTATCACTTACCTATAATACCATTTTTTAATACATCTACTATTCTCTGCTCTTGTTACTACCCCCATTCCATTTTGCTACCATCCTACCCCATATAATGATTCCAACCCCTTATATACCTTATACATTTTATATTTGGAACAATCAACCACACTAATGATATACCATCGAGAAATAAGTATAAATCCATCAATTTTTCTGATCTCAAACAATGAATTTGGAGGATTTCACAATTTAATAGGATCTTAAGTCAAACGTGAGGAAACTGATAACTGGCGATTGAAGATTTTTTGGAAGTTTATGTATATATTTATGTTGACCTGATTGATGTTGGGATGGAAAACCCTGAATGAAGTACCATAGAGATGTACTGATGGAAGATGAAGAAGATAATCTAAATGAAAATGGTGTGGTGATGAGTTACATATACATGTAACCTATATTTGAAGATTTTTCTAAGGATCAGTATACTGAATCCATGTGAAGAACCAAAAAACTATAAAAAACAGAATTTAGAGGGCTTGAATGGTGAAGGATCTACAAAGTAACTTTGTTATTGTGAATATATTTTATTACAAATGAAAAAGTGAAGAACACAAAACCTGGAATCCATATAGCTTGGATGAAGTGAGATGAACTGGATACTGATGATGAACGAATTTGTTTTTTTACTCACATATACCTACATTATCTTTATAAATTAAGGAGAGTATGTGCCTTTTTACACTCATATGTTTCATCTCTAGGGTTTCTCATTGTTTCAAATATGATTTTCGATGAAATGCTACAATGATAATTTAATAAAAAAGAAAGAGACCTTCTTTGAAGTCGCACATACCTATTTACATCGACCAAGCTGTAGAAATGGATATTGAACATGAAATTGAGTTCATTATATTTATAAGCTAAAGATATTGAGAAGCCTGATTATTTTTAGTTGAGCGAGGTATCGATTTGGATAAATTTAATGGAATTGTTGACGTCAGAAACCTGAGTGAAATGATAGTGAGAATTACTGTATAGAGATTGAAATTTATTCTATAAATTTTTGTGTATTCCTTGTATAGATAGGAATTATAATCAATACAATTCTAATGATTTGAACTCAATTATGAGAAGATATTAAATAATGGATCCAAATTACCTACAACTACACTATATATCATAAAAAGATATTGTGTTCTCGAATGTAAATATGTGCGGAACTAGATCAAGTGAAGAGTAATTTATAGAATAATAATGATGCTCACATAGTAATGACAATATTTTTAATGTTACATGAAGAATATTAGCTTTAAAATAATCATTGAAATATTACCTCAAAATGAATGGCAGGAAAATATGATTAAACATACACTATTTCTAGAGAAGAAGGTGATTTTCATCCCACCTATGATGATTTAGTTATGTTGCATCTATTAGAGAATAAATCATTAGGTTACCATGATAGGAATACTAAAGATTTATGGCACACTGCATGGAAATGATTTCGGTATTATTCTAGTGAGGCTGGGTATGAAAAAGTAATTAGCACAATATAGAACAAGAGAGCTTCTGTATGCACTAGGTGTTCACAAAAGGCTAAGGATGGGAAATATAGGACACACCACATTGATATTACATTCATATTATAATTTTCACACCAAAATTATCTAATTGATAATATTTTGGTGTATGGTGCTCTGTAATTTCAAACCCTCAAACACTAGAATCAATTGTGATTCCTGAAGAAGGGAACTTAATCTCGTTCGCTTCCACTTCCTCTATTTCTTCATTTGTAATTTTTTATTTTTAAATTAAAATTTGATGTCATTCATACTCCATCCTAGGTGTTTCTTTATCAAACCACTATAAATTGGTAGACGATTGATTAGGCTTGATCATATAGGTGAAACTCATCAAATCATGGATATTAGAGCTTCATGAAGATTTCCAGCATCTATTTTTACCCTCAACAGATTATGATGCTGATTTGAGGTGACGTGAGAGTGTAATAATTCACAATATTAATTTTATACTGTATTTAATCATTTTTTATCCCTATTCCCCTCTCATTTCACATAGTAGATTGTGTTGATTTTGATTGTGTGATCTAATGATCTCAGTATAGATTGTGAATTTTTCCATTTATAATGTTTCTATTGAAGAATTCAATTAGAATTCTGGAGGAATTAATGAGCATAAATGATATTTAATAATTGAGAGACCAATATTTAAGAGAGATAAATACTTGATCTAATTCATAATTCACGCATTAATTGAGAATTAGAGTTGGTGATTTTTTTAAAAAGAAGATATATGAAATGAAATTGAGAATGCATATTCTCGTATCTAGAATTATTCAAACAGACCATTTTTTATTTATTCCTAATTTTCACAATTATTTTAATTTCACCACTATAACTTGTGATTACCATCAATGTTCCACTATTTTTTCAGGCCTCATTCCCGACAATCGAAAATTTAAATACACAAAAAGAGTTTTCATGAATACCACTACAACATTTGACCATGATTTTTTGAGACCGACCCCAAGGATGGACACCATTATATAAATAATGATATTATAAATATATCATTGATAGTTCAAATTTAATTCCTCAGAATTCCCATGTAATATTTTTAAATTATATGGAATTATTTTGAGACTACACGCTCTAACAACAAATGATTCCGAGGCCCGGTGAGCCTGAAATAGAATTATGAACATTAAAAAAGGTACATTTAGAAAACTTGCAAGCGGGTTTTTCTAACTTTGGAACTATTGCTCGGATCGAAAATACAAGGGCACCGTTGAACATAGAATTATAGTATTCTTTTATAAAGGGATTAACTTCAGCCTTTAAGGGAAAAATGAAAAAGATAATTTTCAGACTTTTTTAGAAAATAAAAAAATAAATTTAAAAGTTATTTAATTTCTTTTCTCAATAATGAGTGACGAGGTAGGGGAACTATGGTGAAATGATGAGGCAGTAAAGAAATATATTAATGGACCTCATTAATGTCTCATTAACACGCAATTTAATGATGTTTTAATGATGCGTAACAATGACACTATTTCAGAAATGAAACACTGTAACGACACAACGTCACATTGTAACTAAAACGATGTGACATGTTTTTTTAAAATTTTTATGCATTGGTGGAACATGGATTAAATTATAAGGATTATCTAATGAGCTTTTGATGGATTTACTCTCCAGAAAAAACAACGAATATCAGTGGGATGTCATCACCTTCTACGTACTTTGAAGAACGATGAATTCCATCAACCTTATGGACACTTAGGGATGAAGCTATTTGGAAATAAACATCAATGAAGGTAGGGGATTGATTTATTTTGATGTTCTTCCCTGTTCTTATTCTAATCAATGAACGTGGATCAACCTATGAAAAGGATGATCCACTGACTTTGTATTCTTGTGGGAGGGTGATATTTCTTTTGGATTTCCTCTATCTAGCATTAATTTATTACATGAATTATTTGAACATCTTCCCTGAACCTGCCCCATGATTTTAAATCCTAATGCGGAGGGTGTGGGTCGACACGAAAAAGACCAGAGCCCCTCTACTCTTTGTGTTTTTCATTTCCAAGAATCTGAATCGAAGTCAAGTTGGGTTTGGGACTTTCATAGTGAAGAGGAAATTCCTCAGAGGCTTTAGGCACATGCAGTGTGAATAATGGACCATCAAATATCATTTGGTGGTCTGCCAAATATTCATCCAGTGGCATGCCCAGGTGGAAAATGTTGCGGCCAACAATAGCAACAACACTGGATACCTGTCGTGATTTCCTGGAACAAAAATGATTGGTCAAACCCATGGAATGAGTACATAGGTGATGTCGAGGTGTGGCCATGTATAGGACACCCGGGCAAGTTGGCAGCCATGGTCCCTCGACTACAGAAAGATGGAGGCCACACAGACGAACTGTGGGGTAGGCGGGGAGCCGGATGCACAACTGGCCACCTCCCAACCATGCGCACACAACCAGCCTACTTCCAGTGGGCTGGGATCCAGCTGACATGCCATGCCCTAGACAGTAGTCCAAGATAGACCGATGCTGATGGGTCAGACCTGTGTCGGCAGACCAGACCCGTACCCATCAGGCTGGGCCGGATGAGACCGGGTCGCCAGGTGACCCGACGGGCTGGACCCCCGATCGAACTGGGCCAGGCCCAACGAGGCCCATGGGTCCTGGCCCACTGGCTATGCCAGACTAGACCTACCCTAACATGAATTAGGTTAGTCTGGGATAGTTGAATTAAACTAGGGTATTTGGGACCCCTGGGTCCGGTTGGTAAGACTGGTCCCATACACAACCATCCCCTGGTTACTAAAATGCTTATAACCTGCAAATAGGGCATCTAATTGACGAGAATATTTTAGTGTTGGGACCCTCTCAATGAGGTAGATATTTTGGTATGCTATAAGGAGACTTAAAAGGTAGTTGAATTTTAACGTATGTCTTTGGGGAGTGGTTCTTCTGGGATTACGCACATAGAAAAGAAGCAGCTGTGTAGTTTCTTAGTGGCTCTATAGACGAGTAGGAGCCATGTGGATCCATAGTGTCCCAAAAGACAAGATGTATTCATATTGATACTTAGTGCCCCAATCAGAAAGTAGGAGCCGTGTGGATCTTTAGTGTCCTGACAGATGATCAACAGCCATGTGGATCCTTAGTTGACCGATAGTTGCGAAACAACAATGTAAATCCTTAGTGGCCCAGTAGAAGAGAATCGATTCATCAGGTATGAGTCCCTCAAAATTACAAAATGTTCTTTAATGTAGCCTATAATCCTTATTCTTATGTTTTAGATTGTCCTTGATTTAATATATCATTACTTTTTGGATTTTCTTTGTGGTTAGTTTGTGGTATTCCTCTTAAGAGTACCAGGGTATCCTACTGAATACTATTTTACTCTCCCATGCATGGGTTTCAGCCATATGTGTTGTGTCTTGGGAAGATGACGTGCATTTTGACAGGGGACTTGGTGGCTTAAGAGCAGGTTGGGCCCATTAAGATTAGGCAGACATGATATACTACTTCTTCTTTTAGTAGCTACACTACTCTTACCATTAGGTGGGGTTTATAGAAGATAGATACCTTAGTCCCTTTTCACTTTTATGTTTTCAGTTCTTTTATTATGTTTGTATTCTGTCACAATTGTTTTCAGTTGTACATGTACTCAACACAAGTTTCAGTATAATTGTTTTCCCCTTTCATTTTGTGGGATGTGTTTTCGAGTGTGTGTGCATACATGTACTTAGGAAAATTCTTCCCATTAACAGGTTGACACCTTCAGCGCTAGTTGCCAAACCCTAGCCTTTGGGAGGCAGTCTTGGAGTATGTCACGACACCAGACCTGGGGGATGGGTCATGAAAAATGGTATCAAATGTAGTCTATTTTACCTCAGAGACTGAGTGTATTTTGTATTTGTTTTGGGGAAGAAATGTTAAATGTTGTGAGTCTAACTTTCAGATTCGAGGAGTCTTGTGTTAGTGCGGCAGCCGATGTTTCCACACACTAAGACCTCGAATTCTGCTTTTCTGCTCAATTCAAGAAAACAATGGTCGAAAAACTATATCCTTATTTTATTTTGTATAATAGTCAGCTCACTAGGTATAATATATTTTCCATGGAACATCTTTATCTCTTTTAGGATTCCTCCTTGCGAATGACCCCCTGGGTTTCTGATACGTGGTTAGGAGGACATCCTGCCTAGTGACTGGGCCTCAGTTCCGGGAAGAATTCTCGAGATGGACCCACCTGGTGGTGTACCAATGCTACCACAACCCATTGGTTAGAATCTACTACTTGAGGTACTAGCAGTGTATGTGTGTATACAGAGTGATTTTCATGAGTTTTAGACATAGAGACCTCCCAAGTTCAGGGGAGATACATATCCTCAGGTTGATGAGGATTTGCTGGAGGCAGTGACGTGGGTCTTCCACTTAGTTAGGACACCGCATGACTAGATTTTGATCTTAGATGTGATCCTTCTATATGTCTTGGAAGAGCGATTGGGGAGTTTAATGATTTAGAATCATGATGAGGCGAATCAGACTTGGATGGAATTCGAGCAACATTTCCAATAGAAATTTTTTCCCGTGACCTTGCGCTCTGTTCACATCGAGGAGTTGTTCCACATACAGTAGGGAATCCTGTCAGTGGGTGAGTACTCTGTGTAGTTTATATAAATCTATAGATACTCCAAAAACATGGTACATGACCCATTCTTCAGGGGTCAGACCATTGGGCAGGGGCTCAGACTGGATATTATGGCGTCGACGGTGCCTCTCAGCATCACCATGCTACATGGAGTGCTAGAGCGATATATACTATTAAAGATATTCCCCGTAGAGCCAACACTGGATGTTGATGCCACCACCAGGTGACTGGTAGCCAATCCATTCATGGAAGGAAGATGAAAGACGGTGCAATGGTCCAAGTGGGACAATTGATCTTGTGCACGACCCCAGGACTCAGTATTGGTGGTAAGATACCGATAGGAAAATGGGAGATAGTAGAGGAGAATGGTGTGTTACTTGTGCAGTGGATAAGGACACGTGGTTCATGATTGACCATACTATCGTATAGAAAATCAATAGAAAGTCGAGGGACCACTAATATAGAGGCATAGGATTGATTGAGAAGGGCCACAGGGCGATGAACGAGGAAAGGGAGAAATCTGAGCAGCAGGCGGTGGGTGATGGTTTGAGGTACTACCCCTACTACCTCTAGGTGGTCCACCCTGACCTCAGGGAGTAGGTGGATTGGGGAAAGCATTACTTTAGTCAATGGAGTCTAATGACTATGGTTCTCTACAATTGATTAAAGGTACAATTTTTGTCTTCTCCACCCTATCAGAAACTCTTATAGACACAGGTTCTAGTCACACCTTCATTGACACAAATCTCGTTCAGAGGTCAAAGATTCCAATGGAGCCATTGGCTCAATCCTTAGGAATATGGAATCCTACAGGAGGTGATTCAATTATTACACACTGGTTCCAATTGTGTGAGATTACTCCAGTTGGTGGGAGCATTATCTAGGATCCTCTAATAGCATAGTCGAGGCCTTACGACATCATCAAATGTATGGATTGGTTATCTACATTCCATTCTCAAATAAAAATTTTTAGGTGAAATGTGTTATTTTCTAGTGAGGACGGGACCATTTTTTCCTTCACTGGTGAGAAAGAAACCCTTATAGTACATGACAGACTTTCTTGGAGGGGGTGTAGTTGATCACTCACCATTTTTCTAGCCTCACCCTCAGTACAGTGGATAAAATGACTCCAAGATTTCCTATAGTGGGGGATGAGTGTGAGGTTATATTTCAGGATGATTTTCAAGGACTACCTCCTCATAGAGTGTTAGAATTTTGCATCGACCTATACCCTGAGAAGGAACTGACATCCACATCAGTATATCAGATTGATTCTGGAGAGATTTTCGAGCTGAGGGTACAACTAGAGAATATACAAGATAAGGGGTTCATAAGTCCTAGAATTTCCCCATAGGCTTCCTAAATTTTGTTTACCAAGAAGGTAGACGAGAGTTTGTGGTTGTGAGTGGACATTTGGCGCCTGAACCAGGTGACTGTGAAGAAGAAGTATCCACTACCAAGGATTGATGATCTCTTTGACCAGATGAAGGGACTGAGGTGGTTCATAATGATCAACCTCAGATCAGGTTACCATATTCGTTGAGTACAGGATGAAGACGTAACAACATCAAAATTTAGATTCTGATACTGCCACTATGAGTACTTTGTGATTCCCTTCGATGTGGCCAATTCCGTAGTAGTATTCTTGAGACACATGATCATGATCTTCCAGCCTTACCTCTATCATTTTGTGGTATTATTCATTGATGTAATCTTTGTATACTCAACATCAGAGGAGGATAACGCTACGCACCTATAGATATTCATGGATTTACTCTACAAGCACTAACTTTATGGTAAGCTCTCGAAGTGTTAGTTTAGGATTCGGGAGAACTACATTCTGGGACATGTCCTCTTAGAGGTTGGATTTTTAGTGAATCTAGCAAAGATAGAGGCAGTGCTCTGTTGGGAGACACCAAGGAGCATGACTGAGGTACAAAGCTTCTTGGTATTGGATGGATAATATTGGAGGTTCGTGCCAAAAATTTTCAGAGTAGCAGAACCCTTATCAGCTTTGACATGGAAGGTAAAACCCTTTGAATGGATGGAGAAATGCCAGCAGAGTTTCCAAGAGCTGAGGTAGAGACTTAGTAGCGCCCCTATATTGAGACTACTAGAGAAGGGTGCTGAGTACGTAGTTTTTGGTGACACATGAGGGACCTGTATAGGTTGTTTCATTATGTAGGTGTGAGTGGAGATCACCTACGGCTCACATCAGTTGAGGTAGCATGTGATGAACTACACGACCCATGACCTGGAATTTGCAGTAGTGGTTTTTTCCTTGAAGATGTGGAATTAATACCTGATGGGATTAAAGATTATGGTTTACTTCGACCACAAGAGTCTCAAGTATCTCTTTTCCTAGAAGGAACTAAACCTAAGATAGCAGTGATGACTGGAGCTCCTCTAGGAATATGATGTTGAGATAGACTATACTTTTGGGAAGGGGAATGTGGTATCATACATGCTTAGAAGGAGGACCAGTTTGAAGCTGTTGAGTGAGGCGAAAAAGTAGCTATCCATGATGAAAATATCCTTCATGGATGATCAGGGAGTATCATAACATCAGTCGATGACTATTACTCACCCACTCTTATAGTGGGTTAGTGAGGGACTGTTGGTGGATGTTGACTGTGAGTCCCTACATGCTATGTTAACCTCATGACATGATTTATTTAGATTTTCGATAGGCGGGGAGAACATCATCCTTTTTAGAGGGCACTCCATAGTACCAGTGGCGTTGTCAGAGGATGTGTCTAGATGGTTCCATACACCCCCTTTGTAGGTACATCCTAGATGTGTAAATATATACCGTGACCTTCAACATCATTACCGGTGGCCAAATAAGAAGAAAGTAGTGGCTGAGTTTGTCTCACAATTCCTCACTTGTCAACAAGTAAAGGATGAGCATCATGTTCTAGGAGGCATGGATCTTCCACTTTAGGTACTGAGTGTAAATGGGATGGAATGTCAATGGAATTAATGATGGGGTTAACACATTAATCCAGAGTCCATGATTTTATCTCGGTGATCATTGACCAACGTACCAAACCGGCTGACATTCTACCCATCTAGGAGCAGGGACCGATAGAGGGCTTGGGAAACCACTACATCCAATAGATAGGGAAACTTCACCGGGTACCTTCGATGATTGTCTCATAACACATTGCACACATTACATCCTGATTTTGGAAGAGATTATAGGAGGCATTCGGGACTCAGATTCACTTGAGCACAACATTTTATCCCCAAATGGATGGCCAGACAGACTGGACCATACAGACCTTGGGGGACATGCTTCATGTTTGCGTCCATTATTTTGGTCATAGTTGGGAGTAACACTAACCACTGGTGTAGTTTTAATACAACAATAAATATCACTCTAACATTTCTATGGAACTATTCGAGGCCCTGTACGAGTAGCCATGAAGATCACCTATATGCTGGACAAACCCAGGGGAGTCAGCACTCATGGGTCAAGAGTTTGTTTGGGCTACCATTGAGAAGTTTCAGGTCAACCTGGAGAGGATGAGAACTGTACATATATAACAGAAGTCTTATACTGACAGGAGATGGAGACCCTTGTAGTTCAAGGAGTGATATCCCCTTTCCCTTCGGGTCTCTTCCCAATGGGGATTGCAGAGATTTGGCTGGGGTGAAAATCTTTCTCTAAGGTTCATCAATCCTTTCCAGATCCTAAGAAGAGTTGGAGAGGTGTTGTAACACCTATATTTTCTTACATATATTCACCAAGTGTATGATGTTTTACATTTTTAATAGTAGAGTAGATACATGCATGATCAATCACACGTCATCAACTAGGGTGAGATGGACAATAACAATGGGGTGAGGTTTGCGGAGTTCCCAATGGAGATGTAGGATCAGCTGGAGTGGATCCAGTGTTGGTTGTTGATTCCTATAGTGTGCGTTCAGTGGCATCACAAGAATCTCTGAAAGATCACATGGGAGCAAAAGGCTTAGATTCATGCTCAGTACCCCCAATTGTTTGATTAGACCATCTTTTGACATTTTTGGACTTAAATTCCTATGGTGGGGAGAATGTAATGTCTCAAAATTTCTGTGTTTTTATTTAAATTATATGGAATTATTTTGAGATTACAGGCTCCAAAATCATGTGATTCCGAGGCCCGGTGAGCCCGAAATGGAATTTTTAATTTCATTAAGTTCTATTCAGTATACGTGCAAGTGGTTTTTTCTATCTTTTGAACTGATGCTCAGGTCGAAAATCATAGGGCACCATTGAATATATAATGATTGGATTTTCCGACAAAGTACATAACTTCGTCAGGAAAGGGCCAAATAGAAAAGTTAATTTTCAGAACTTTTGTGAAAATAATAAAATAGATTAAAAAGTTGTTTTTTTTCTTTTCTCCCCGACGAGCAATGACATGATGAAGCTGTGGTGATGCAATGAGTCAGCAATGAGTTGCATTAATTGAGAACATTAATGGATTGTTAACACACAAAACAATTACACTTTAATGATGCATAACAGATGTTGTTTCATAAATGAAACAACGTAATGATGCAACTTTGTAGTGTAACAGAAATGCTGTGACATGTTTTATTTTTAATATTTTGATGCATTAGTGGAACAAGGATTAAACTGTGAGGATTATATAATGAACCTCTAAAAAATTTCCCCCCCAATGAATAAATAAGAATGTCAGAGGGATGTTATCGCCTTTGACATAATTTGAAGAATTATGAACACCACCAATATCTGGAACCCTCAAGGATGAAACGTTGCGACAAAGAATGTCAACGAGGTACAAGTTTGTTTTGTTTTCATGGTTTCCACATTATCATTCTAAATGATGAATGTGGATCAACCCATGAACAAGATGATATGTGGACCGTGTGTTCTTGTGGGAGAGTTACCTTTCTTTTGTGTTTCCCCTATTCAGGATAATGTTATTTCTTTCTATGATTGAACATCTTCCCTGAACCTCCCTCATGTTTTGAAATCCTAACACGGAGGGCGCCGGAAAACACTAACAATGCCTGAGCCATCCTCAATGTGTTTTCTTTATGTCCAAGCATTTGAATTGATGGAATGGAGGGTTTGAGACCATGGTAGTGAAGATGATATTCTATAGATGTTGTAGGCGTAGGCGACATGAAGAGCGGACCACCCGAGCATGGATGGTGGTCCATCAAATTTTCTGCCAGCGACGACAATGGTAGCAAGAAGCGGCACCATCTTCATGCCAGGCGACATGATATCAATCCACCATCCTGGTGGAGTGGCATACCGAAGTAGAGAAAGATGATGTCGACGTGGGCTGCGGCGCTGGAGACCAGCAGAGCCTGCCTGGTGCCGCGTTGAGGGGTCAAAGCCGTGGACTGTGTTCCCGAGTGATGTTGATGGGGAGGCCATGTCTCGGGTGCTCCAAAACGTTGGAATATGAAGTTTCTAGATATTGGATGGATGGAGGCCCCACGGGGTATTCGGGGATCGAGACTCGGAAACCGGCTGCATCCAGACCTAGCGCACAACCACATCTCGCTTCTAGCGGGCCAGGCTCGAGCTGAAGGGACACACCCTCAGCCAGGGGGCCAGTCCGCACCCACTCTAGTGAGCCAGAACAATGCCAACAGATCGGACCCATACCCTACGTTCCATGGTGTACGAGACTGGTTCGCTGGGTGACCCGTCGTGATGGACCACTAGCCAAACGGGATCGAGTCCAGTGAGGCCATTGGGCCTGGCCCATTGGCCAGGCTAGACTAGACCTACACTTAACCAAACCCGGTCAACTTGGGGATACTCCAATTAAACTGTGGTATGTGGGACCCTTGGGATGGGTTGGTTAGACCGAGCCCAGACGTAACCAGCCCCTGATTACTAAAACGCTAAAAACAAGCGAACCGATTGTCTGATTGACTAGACGTTTGCGGCGTTGGGACCCTCTCGATGAGAAGGATCTTATGGTGTGATCAAAGGAGACGTACAAGGAATTAAAATTTTAATTTTTGGCTTCAGGGCGTAGTTATCCCGAGATAAAGTGCATAGATGAGCAATAGCCGTGTGGATCCTTAGTGACCCAAGAGACGAGCACTGGCCATGTGGATCCTTAGTGGGACATCAGAAAAATAGTGTCCATGTAGATCCTTAGTGGCCTGATATATGGGCATGAGCCATGTGGAACCATAGTGGCCCAGAAGACGAGGGACAATAATATAGATCTTTAGTGGCCCGACAGATGAGCAGCAGTCATGTGGATCCTTAGCGGCCTCACAGACGATCATCGATTTATCCGAGATGATTACATCAACAGTACGAAATGATCATCACTATAGCTGATGAACATGCTTCCATTTTTTTAAGATTGTACCTTGTGTGAGCATTCCTTACTTTGTGTCTTTATTTTTTGGTTTCATTGTGGTATTTATCCTTAGTGGTCTGGGTTCCCGTACTGAGTATTGGGTTACTCACCCTTGCACAGGCTTCGTGTGAACTTCTTGTGTCTTGTGAAGATGATAGAGTTTTGATAGAGGAATTGGTGGCATAGGAGCTTATGGTCCCCAGTAGGATCAGGAGAACATGACATACTACTTTAGATTCCAGTTGCTATAGAACTCTTATTATCATGTCAGGTTTTCACCTGATGGCTACCTGAGTCCCTTTGTAGTTTTCTATTTTTCAGTTCTATTGTCGGGTTTGTGTTCTGGGCCACAATTGTTCAGTTTTATTTTCACTCAGCACTTGTTTCAGTATACTTGTTTTCCCCTTTTAGTTTGTGGGGTGTGTTTAGGCCCGTGTGTTCATAAAAGTACTCAGAAAGATTCCTCCCACTTGCAGGTTGACACCTTCGGCACTAGTCGCCAACCACTAGCCTTCGAGAGGCGATCTTGGGGGTATGTGACGACATGGGCCATGGGGGTTGGGTCGTGCCACCAAATTAGAAGGATTATAAATTTTTTCACAATTTTTATTGAAGAAACATTTATCTTTTTGGGTTATCACCTTTATTAAGAAATATTATTATTATAAAAAAGAAATAACAGAAAATTGCTAAGGCCTCATCAAACCTCAAAAGAATAAGTTGGATTTATTGTATATAGAATAAGATAAGAGGTCAATATTTTGATCAAATAATATTTCGCATAAATCATAAGAATGATTTAAATAATACCTGATACCATAACTCTTTGAATTATCAATTAAAGAAATCAAGTAATTTTCTCACCCGTCCAATGAGTATTATGGGTAACACCTAGAGTTTCCAAATTTTAAAATTGTCCCTTTATATTAAACAATAGAAATAGAATATACTCATAATAAAATCTATTTTAAGGGATTAAAGGAGATGTTACATTAAGAAATTTAATATTTTGGACAAATTTGTGAGGATAATTAAATTTATGTTTTCATTTTGAGGAATTTTACTTTACTAACCCATTTACTGGTTTCTCAATGCTTGAAATAGTAAAGCCTGTAAAATAAATTATCTCCTTTTACATTGAAGTCACCAAATTAGGAATAGATTTTTTTAAAAGAGGCTTGAGGAGGTTTAAACCTCACACTTTCCAAAAAAATATTCAGAGGAGCCCTAAACCATCATCAATAAGAAAACATTCACTGATTCAATGAGTGGAAAATTTCATGAAACAAACTTTGTTTTTATTTAACTTTAATCATATTAATGTTTATTTAAATTATGTTTTCCCCAATGTAGTTATTTAGGATCATTTTTACTAAAATGATTTCCTAGAGTGTTAAGAGGAACATAATATATTGACTATTATGGAAAATTTAACTCTTATAGTATTTATTGGAAACTTTTTGTATGGGAGAAGATGAATAAGATTAGGAGATATTGGTCCCCTACAATGAGAGAAATGGGGATGTTGACAAAGTTTCTATAGTTAAATAACAATTAATATTGTAAAATCACTATAAAGAGGGAATTATCGGCTGTTCATTCATGTACCCATGGATGTTTAAAGTACTGCCTAATAATATAACGACTATTATTAAAAATGAAATGTATTGAACAATCACTAGTAATTTATTTGTAATTTATTCAATTACATAGAGATTTTGTTATGTGTCATTTTTGGAGAATTTATCATTGGTTTCATGTTTATTTAGATTCCTTGTATTTTATAGAAGAAAAATATGAGGGTAATAAAAATGAATTGTAACTAACTGCCACTGAACATATTTTTACAAGTTTGTTTTAGCGGCGGTTATGTGTAACTACTACTAAACATATTATGATTAATGTATTTAGTGGCCATTACTAAAAACCACAACTAAATCCTATTTAAATAAAACTATTAAATAAAAATCTAATTATAAGATTATTCACTTGAAATGAACTAAAAAATGAATGTATGGTAAAAAAAATCATAAATACATCATACATCCACATTCATATATACATAAATCCACAATAATCATAACCAATATCCCAATAAACCCATATGTATGTAAAATAATACCTTATTCATCAATATATACATATAAAATATGTCCAAAAATAACTCATTCTTAATATACATCCACCTCATGACCTCGACATCATCAATCTTCCTCCACATCATCTCATCAACTGAAACCGGCTATGTAATGTAATAAAATCTTATAAAAAAGAAAACATAAAATTTAACTATACATAATAAATCAGAATAATAGAAGAATAATTTATAAAATTTTAACATATCATGGAAACTGGGAACAATCAATACTACCTTCTGTGTAATTTTTTAGATCAGAACTATCAACCACCAACCTACTACTGGTATCTTCAGCCTATAATGAAAACTAAAAAATTTATAAAATTAAATGAGAATGATAAAAGACAATGAATAGATTCAGAATAATGCACATAAAAAATTTTAAAATAAATTTGTTTAACATAAAACAAATAATATATAAGGAAAAACACATTGAAAACATAATCATACCTATTTATGATATGATAAAATACATTAAAATGTAATTGGATAAATAAATATTCTAATTAATTGTTATATCAATGTGTGATGTGATTGAAATTTACCTAATAATTTTTTTTTGAAGAATTTGATAATAATGAATGTTATATATTTCAAATAAAAACTCATCAATGGTTGTCACAAGTTCCATGTTAATATTTGATTGTTTACTATGGTTTCTTCCATTTCACTCATAGTTAAGTGTTTTAAAACAGTAAAAATGTGTTTATGGACATCTTGGAAAAACCATAATTTGAAATTGCGTTCCATCTGTTCCTACATTTTTCAATTAAATCTATGGATACTTTCTTCAAATTTAGGGATTATCTGACATCATTTTCTTGATTTTGACCCTCAAGAGTTGTTTTTAAAGGGTTTTGTACCTTTAAGAAGTGTTTACCGGGTAACTCCGACCACCCCACGCATCAAATTGACATGTTGTCTATGCCTACACATAAAACAGAACTCATTATTGGATTTACCGGGATTTCACATCAATATTAGGTAATTTGAAAGGATTTTGACCATTCCACACATGTTTTAGTCTTTTATGACACTAAAATGTGTTTATGGACTCCTCAATAGAATAATAATTTAGAATGATGTTTTGCTAGTTCTTACGTTTTAAAAATCAACCTAAGATGGCCTTCCTCTTATTTCAAGGTAGTACAACATAGTTTTCTTGGTTTTGAGCCCCTGACACTTGTTTTTAATGGCTTTTGTACCATTTAATTAGTGTTTACCGAATCATTCCAACCACACCGCACATTGGATTGATGTGTTGTATATGTGAAAACATAACACATATATAATGGATAGTTTTACCATGATTTAACATCAATGTGCAGTTTTATTCTATCATTTTGGCTAGTCTATGCACGTTTTAATGATTTAAAACACTAAAAACCAATTTACGAACATACCAAGAAAACAATTGTTTAGAATCATGTGTCGCATGTTCCAACATTTACTAATTGAATCTACAATAATTTAACCCAAATTTCAAGGAAATATGATGTATTTTTCATGGGTTTGACCCTTGAAACGTGTTTATAAATGATTCTATACCTTAATGAAGTTTTTACCAAGTAATTTCGACAAAACTAGACATTGTATTGACATTCTCTCTACGATTAAATAAAAAATAACTCAATTGTGGTTTTAAAAGGATTTTATAGGAATCTGAGTTATTTTTTTATCATTTTGACCGTTCCATTCACATCTTAGTGTTTTAAAATGCTAAAAGCATATTTACCACCATCCAGGGAAAATTGTTATTTAGAATTATGTTCTTTCGGTCCCTATATTTCACAATTCAGTCTATGGTTTTCACCAGATTTTAGGGTAATATAATGTCATTTTATATGTTCTAATCCCCAACACTTATTTTTAAATTCTTTGAACAATAAGAAGTGTTAATTGATTCATTACACCCTCACTTCTCATCATATTGATGTGTTATCTACAAATAAACATAAAAAATAACTCATACATTGTTTTACCATGACTAAATATCAATATGAGGTTATTTTCCATGGGTTTGATCATTCTATGCATGCATTGGTGTCTTAAGACACTATAAACGTGTTTTCTACAATCCTAAAAATAGAAATTCAGAATGATGTGAATTCAATTCCTAAATTTCAATATTCAATATAAATTTTTTTCCTCTGATATTAGGGATATGTGAAATTGATTTCCTATTTTCAACCCCCTAACACATTTTTAAAGGCTTTTGTACCTTTAAGAAGTTGTTACTGAGTCATTTGAAACACACCACACATAAGATTTATGTGGTGTAAATTTTTAAATGTAAAAATTAACTCATAAGAGATTGTACCATGATTTAAAATCATTATGAGTACTTTTTTTTATCATTTTTACCATTCCACAATGGTTTTAGTGTTTTAAAATACCAATAATGGAGTTACGAACATCCCAAGAATTAAATAATTTGGAATGATGTTCTTTTGGTACCTAAATTTATAAATTCAATATAGTTTCATTTCCCCAAGACTTCAGGGAAAAAAGAAATTGTTGTCCCAGTTATGTGCCCCAGACACCGACATTAAATGGAAATTATATATTTAAGAAGTGTTTACTAATTCATTCCAACCACACAACACGCCAGATTTATTAGTTTTCTATGAATAAAAGACAAAAATAACTTAGCGGTAGTGTTACAATGATATTAGATCGACATGAGGTCATGTTATATTATTTTATCCATTCCACAAACGTTTTAGTGTTTTAAAACACTAAAAACACATTTATATCCTTTCCCAGAAAACCATAATTTGAAATTAAGTTCTATCAGTTACTACATTTCACAATTCCATATGATGTAATTTTACCCCTATTTTAGGCCCATCCAATTTCATTTTCCAAGGATTGAATCATCAACACGTGTTTTTAATGGATTTTGTTCCTTTAAGTATTGTTTACTAAGTCATTCTGACCACACTACACGTTATATTGAGGTTTTTTCTATGTGTTCATGTCAAAAATAACTGAGCAGTGGTTTTACAATAATTTCAAAAAAAATTAGGTTGTTTTATATCATTTTGACTGTTCCACGCAAGTTTTAGTGTTTTAAAACTCTAAAACACATTTATTGATATCCTGAGAAAACGGTAACTTTGAATGACATGTCAGTAGTTTCTATATTTCGTAATTAAATCTACGGTTGTTTTCCACTGATTTTAGTGGAATATAGAAATGTTTTACGAGGTTTTGACCCCTTCATACTTGTTTTTAACTACTTTTGTACCATCAAAAAATGTTTTCCAAGGCATTCTGACCATGCCATATATCAAATTGATAGGTTTTCTATGCATACACATCAAAAATAACTCATAGGTGGTTGTCAGATGATTCAACATCAGCATGAATTTTTTTCTGTAGTTTTAACCAATTCAGTCATGTTTTAGTGTATTAAAATAAAAAACATTTACAATCATCCAAAGAAAAACCTAATTCTGAATGACGTATCTTCAATTCTTACATTTCAAAATTTAATCTATGGTCATTTTCCCTTGATTTTATTTAAATATGATTTTTTTGGTTTTGACTCCTATCACATTTGTATGACATTTATAAATTTAGGAAGTGTTTAACATGTAATTATAAAGACACCACACATCATATCTAGTTGTTGTCTACAATTACATGACAAAAATAACTTAGAGCTGGTTGTCTAATTATTTCACATCAATATTAGGTCTTTTTCTATGGTTTTTACCATTCCATTCATGTTTTATTAATTTAAAACACTAAAAGAACTTTTACAACCATCCTGAGAAAACCATAAATCGTAATGATGTGGACTCAGTTATTTTATTTTAAAATTGAATATATGAAAATTGTACCCTAATTTGAAGGAAACCCAACATAGTTATTTGAGTTTTGACCAAAAAATTGTTTTTAATGGCTTTTGTACCATTATGTAGTGTTTGCAAAGTAAAAAACAAGAAAAATAGATCATATTGTTTTATGACTTGTGGATAATGATCTATAATTATATTTTGACATGCAGGAATCAACTACACAACAATATATCTCAATATGTGTCCATTATGACTCCAAATATGTGTTTTCATAATAAAATTTTTATTTTGGTTTTATTTATGGATGGAATATGTGTTCTTTTCAAAAGTGTGATTGATCTATTGAATTTTGAATTTACCTCAACAGGATGAGATATAAGGCTTGAAATTTAATTGGAGATGGTCATATCATGAAATATAGAAACTGATTCATTTTTCATTTATAATCAGAACTGATATTTTTTTACCTATAAGGGTCTTGTTATATAACTTTTTCAATGAAACTTTTAATATTTATTCATGATTCCCAATCAACATCGCTACTCGAACCCCCACTGGGTGTAGTAGTAATGGGTGATACTCTGCTACCAAAGGTAGCTGAAAATGTATTCTTATAACCCATACCTCATACTCCTTCGTGATGCTCCATCACTGAAATGATTCCAACAATATCATTTTTGGAATCCAATGATGTTTATGAAGGGTTCTCATCCCACACCGTTTTAATTTTAACGTATTAATACAAAATTTTAATTAATGATTTTTTAAAATATATCAACTTCATATTATTATCTAATTATTAAAATTTTTGTTAATTTTTTTTTCAATACTATAAAAACATATAAAATTATATTATATTATAACAACAAACATACTTTAAAAACAATTAATTGGAGATGTATATATTCTTAATAAGTTGCTAAATAGACATTTTTTTATAAATATAGGTATCCACATTTAATTGGGTTTATGGATTCATTGTTTTTATAATATATTTTTCATTATTATATTTTTATTGTAATGAAATAATATTTTTTAACGAAAATTACTTACTCCAATGTCTTTGGTAGGGTCATTTAGAAAACTACCATCGGGTTTCTTATGCACTTTAAACAGTATCTTAGTTCTAGAAAATGTGTGTCCTAATTCATTAGAATTTACAAAAAAATATTTACAAGTTATAAAAAATCTTTAGTTATATTAAAATTATATACATAATAAGAATAAAATAAAAAAAAACAATTGTTCTTTTTATTGAAAAAATCATAGACCGAGTGATGTGAGGAATGAATTAATTTCCACAATTCACTCTATTTTTAAATTATTCTTACAAAAAATATCTACGTTAATAAAAATTATAATTTGTTTTGTGTTTATGCTATTATAATATTTTAAAATATGTAATTACCTGATGAGATGCATATCTTATGATATCAATAAAGAGATACCATTTCTCACAGGAAATTACTTCAGAAAAATTCTCATACATCTATCATGAGCTTAGAGAAGTGTATCTAATCTCTTGAAATAATCCCTATTTAAAATATTTCAATTTTTTCTCAATGATTTTAAATTCCATGATTAGAGAACATAGCCAGGGACATCAAAAATGAAAAAATATCTAGAACTAAAAAACATCACACTTTATAAGAATATTACAAAATTTTAGTCCAGTATTTTAAATTATTTATCAAGGATTATTAAATTACATTATCTTTATTTTGAGTGTAAAAGACCAAATTTTTCTTGGATTTGGGAATACACCTCTAATGTTTATAATTATTGGAAATCTCAGCATCTATCAAGAATTATGTCCAAGAATACAGCCATAGATTCTAGGAGTGTCACTTGTAGGCAACCCGAAATCATCAAATGGAATGATAATCTTGAATCCCTTCATGTCCCATACATATACCTTTTTCATTTATTTATATCTTCTATGGTTGTATTTATCTTTTAGAAAAATTGAATTAATCAATGAATATAATATTTTATTTTTAAAATGGAACAATTTCCTGTAATGGTAATTCACCAATATCCCCTAAATGGAGGGGTGACCAAGTTACCCATATTAGGAGGTTAATAATATAGTGGGACACGAAAAATATCAGGGGAAATGGATATCTCAGTAGTAGTTTTGTGTACAGAAAATCACTTTGATCTATATAAGATGACGGTTGTGGTGGCATGCTCTATGATGTTCAATGGTTGGGATCCTGAATTTGTTTCTCAAAATTTTGGCATTTCAAATGATTAAGGTGTATTATATTTATAAAAATTGTAAAACTAAAATATTTTTTCAAAAAAGAAATAAAAAACTTTAAAAATGTATCTATGTTTGAAACACTTATCAATGATAATTTATAATATATTTTTATTACCAATTTATACATTCAAATATATCCATCTTTATTACCTTCATTATTATCATCCTCCATTATGATGATTCCTTCATTTTCACCCTATCTTTCATGTTATACCATTTCAAAATTGTTAATAAAAAATAGTTCAATGATTTGTGGTTGATGAAGTTCACTTTCAGAATGCAACAACTTCCCTATATCACCCACATCATATATGTATTTTGGTTTATGTGTACAATCAAAACTCCAAACACCGTGTTTTTTATTATCTAAAAAATAAATAATCTTCTCTTATAAAGGAAATAAAAATTGACCATGGTCTACATAATCAACATTATCAATCTTTCGAGAGTAGTTGAAAAAATTAAAATTTATTGAATCTTTCATTTTACCCCTATTAATGATGACCCACTTCTATTTCAATAAGTAATCTAGAAATTGGTCATGATAGTATAAATTAAAATATGTCATTAATCTTCCCCTAGTATACCATATATACAAGTGTAAATATACAACTAATTTGACTTTTCAAATAGTATTCATTATAAATTGTATGAAACTCATAGCTATGAATATTGTAGGAATAAAATATGTTATCCTACATTAGAGGACCTTGGGAAAAAACATCAAATAATTTGATATTTAATCTCGAAAAAAAATTAATGATCTATAAAAAATGATTTAAAGTGTTACCTAAAACATATAAAAGATAAATACATGTCAATAATATGAATATGAGTTTATACTTACATGACAGGTTAACCATTTGACAATATCCTTATTAATGGATTTTATTAATTACAGTTCATTTCATGCTAGACTCCTTTGTCGCTTCTTTGTTTGTAGACACAATTCTTCAATAAATGGATCCACAATATCTATTTTGAGTATCAAAATTATATGTTTTTGTACCAACATTAATTCTTTTTGTGTATAACACGACACTATTCTAATTGGTCATCTATTACATAGAAAAAACTATGAATGATTTTCAAAATTAGGATTAGTGTAGATGCCTTCATCACATCCATTACGATTGAATCTATTATAAATCCCAGAAAAATACAATGAATATGGTCATGAACTCTTAGGAACTTAAACCATCAGTAATAGAGCCTTCTGGTTGAGGAATATTCCTCTCATATGATTACTAATGACCTTATTACCTAATGAAAAGAAATAAAAAACTTATAAAAATATTTACTCAATAATTTGAAAAAATAAGATAAACAATGAAAATAAAAATAATATCAACATAACTCCCGACCGGATACATCCATCAAAAGTGTTCCAGTTCACTAAGCTGAGATTCTTTAAACAAATGAACAGTAAAATGAACCATGACTTTGAAAAAATAAGGGCTAAATAACATCTCCAAATGAAAATGTGAAAAACAATTTGTTGTTGATGTTTATCAATCTTAGATTGATTTATATATTTCCACAAATATCTCTAAAAATGTACACAATTCTATTAGAACCACAATTACTTTTCCAAGTAATGTATTACAAAAATCCGTTGATAACAACTATTCTATTAAAATATGTGAGTTGTGAATTTTCAATCTATGTAACTTCAATTTTTATGTCAGCACACCTTTATATATTACTTGAATATACAAATTCCACTATTATATTCTTTAATGATCATGGAAAAATAACTTTCTCATGATTTTTTCTTATAAAAATAGCCAAAGGGTACTTTCCATTCTCATTTTAAAAAAATCAACGATTTATATTCGTTGACACCAAATCCTTATGAGCATTATGGAAATCCTTTGATTTACCTTACACATAATGCTATATAAATAATTATATTATCACATAAATACTTCTCAATATGAATTACATAATGATTATGCTGTATCAAATTAAAATCCCACTAATGATGTTTGAAAAATACACTCTTTTTCTTCTATTATTCTGTTCCATCTACTTTAGTTACTATATCGCACACCCTTCCCCATTCTTTAAACTAAGGAAATTTTCCAAATTCTTTATTGAAATTAATTAATTTTCCTATGAATTTTGAAATAGATAACACATTAATGGAATTTCTTATTTCAATATCTACATTTAATAATGTATTGTTTAACATGAATTTATGAGAATCCTTACGAAATAGACTATTAAACAAAGAACACCAATTTTTTATAGAAGGTAATCATTTAGGTTCAACATCAAAATTAAAAAATGCACAAGTAATATTAGTATAAGCTTTCTGAATAGATAAAATTTCATGTCTAGGAAGGTCACTGATTTTCCAAATTAAAGCACCATAGATTTTAAACAGTATTCTATTTGAATCATCATATGTTTCCACACCATCATCCCATAAGTCTCACAATTATTTTATTAGTGGTTGAAGGTATACATTGATGTAATTTTAATGAAGTTTTCTTCCACTAATAATCATAAAAACCATGAAATAAGTATTATTCATAAAAATCCTTGTCGGAAGATTACATGAGATCAAAATAAATCTCAAAAATCTATAAATAATACTTAAATTACCAAAAATGTTTAAAACAATCAGAAGACAATCCAAAATGTACATTACTACGATCCGAAAAAAATTCTAGATATAGATAATCAAAAATCATCCATGATTTTTTATATTTTTGATGTATCATAATCCATCATTATTATACTGAGAATGCCAGTTCATAATGTAAACATTCATAAACGGCATGAATAATATTTACATGTTTTGTTTTAGAGGAATGTAACTCAATACCTTTGAACCTATTTTATTCTTCACTTTATTCCTAGGGTTATGGTTATTTATAATATTCTTTCGATTTATTGATTTATATATTATTTTATAACATATTATTCATTCTTATTTATCAAAATATTTTACAATTTAAAGCATGAAATCATTTTTTAATGCATGTAACTTTTTATAATCATGTCAATTTTTTTTACTTTCTTCACCTCCTAAAATGATGCATAGATATTAGCCTCACTAAATTTATCATAAAGAATCTCTAAAATCATTGATATTTATTTTTCAATAATTCCACAAAGACAATTTGTTTGATACAACATAAATAGAAAAGTAAATATTGAATACTTTTAACACCTTATATATAGTACTTATTGTTCGTCTTCAACTAATTCATAAAATTAACGTTTTGGTTAGGGGAGTTATAAGAAATAATAACCCTATTAGGATCAAATTATGGTTATATTAATATATTAAAATATTGGACATTGTATTCTATAGAACCAAGTTCTTAATTTTATAAATTCTTAATAGAATTGTCCCCTTCTGGGTCACACTATGCTTCTTTGATAATATTTTCACTATTTTGACATTCCATAGCATTTCATTCACAATTAAAAATTCAACATACATATTTATAATGATACTATATGAATATAAAATGGTCATATAATTCATTTCTATTCAACCATAATTTTAATTTTCAATTAGGATAAAAACCATTTATTCTACCATTGACTGATCGGTTTGCAATTTCATAGTCTAGAAATTCTTCCAATACCTTAGTATATCAAGGTTTGTTTCAAGGTAAATTAATCCAAATCTAATCCATACTTATTTTATTATCATTGTTCTATATATAAATTCAGATAAAAAGATATGAATGGTCAATCAAATAAGTATAATCCAAATTAAACACCACCCAACTTCATTATTAATTAGGGTTGGGTGTCGATTCGACATGGCCAAAATTCAACATCAAAATTATTCAATTCAACATGAGATCTATAAATTTTAGTCTTTTTCATATTAATAATTTTATTTTATATTATAGAAACATGATAATATTTATATCTTGACATTTCATTGGAAATTACATTATTCATGATTTGCTTAATCTCAAAACAAGAACATGAAACTGTGATATTTTGTGACATAATGCTTATTAGTCCAACACGAATATTATCGAATTTATAAAATATAAAACTTATTTATGGTAAATATAAATTAATTTAAATATTATGGATAAAACCTAATGCATCACTATGTCGATCAACATTCCATAAAAAACATCATGGATAGAAACCCAAACAACTTCCCATTCAAGAACCACAAATGAATGTTAATCTACTATAGGATCAAAACAAATAAGACCCAAAAGTGGTGACAATCAATATTTTAAAATGGAACTCTACCTAGATGAAAAAATTTATCATCCTATAAAATATCATAAATTAATGAATTTAACCCTTTTCTTCTATAACTTTCAATGGAGATAAGTCAAAATAACATGAAACATAACATCAAATAAATAATAATCCATGAATAGGATCATAATAATCCAAATTAAATAAATAAACATACCTAAAAATAGAACTCATCATAAATAAAACACCATTAAATAATTTCTTATTTAACCAAAAAAGATAAAACAAAAAATAAACTGCTCAAAACATATTTCATAAATATTAATATAACATAAAAATGTTTTCCATTTTTAAAAATAAAATATTTTTGATCATTTATAAAACAGATAAAAAATAATTTCTAAAAATTCACTTTCTATTTCTAATACAACCAAAATATCAATATTAAATCCTCTATGATTATTTAAATATATTTTCAAAAATCAATCACATGAGAAAAATTTTTAATATTCTTCTTGAAACCCAAGAATAAACCACAATTTATACATAAAAGATTATCCTTAAAAATAAATAATGATTTAAAATAATTTTGGGAAATCCAACATTATTTAATATTAAAATTTCCAAAAAAATATTCTAGAAAATATAACATTATACCAAATAAATGATATAAAAAGATTGGTGTCCTAATTAATGATTTTCTCCAAACTAATGTTCAATTTATAACTATTACATACAAAATAACACAAGAGAAACTCTTACTTAGATGAATGTTTTAGAATTAACACATTATTATAACTTATTTTAATCCATATTAATAATTATCAAATAAAATATAAAATTAAATATTAAATATTAATGTTATTGATATTCTTAATAATTATATTGTTATATGAATATTCATAATAATCAAACATGAAACTTAATAATATTCTTTATTATGAAACATTATTCTAATTATATAATATTCAATTTTAATATACATTTCATTTAATATTCTTAATTGATATTTAACATGATATTTATTAATATTCCAGATAACTAAACATTATTTTTTTTGATATTTCTAATAATTAACCCCTTAAAAAACTCAAAACACTCTTGGAAAAAATATAAATAATATGAAAAGTATACTATAATGAAAAATTTATTAGGTGTGACTATGACTCTTGTAGTGGTCGTTAGGCATCGATTGAGTGTGGCTATAAGGGTGAAAGTGAGTAGCAGCAAGTGATTCAAGGTAGAAAGGGATATTTTTGGTGTTAGGGATCATAGAGAAATGATGACGGGGAAAGGGGCATTACAGTGAGGGATAGAGGGAGGGGGTGGTTCTTTATAGAGAAGAGGCTGGCATCCAACATCGAGTGGGGGAGCGACGAGGGAGGAGAAGTGAGGTATTCAGAGAGAAGGGGGTGATCAGGGGAGAATGGGGGATCAGTCAATGATGAGGGAGCATCCAATAGAGAGGGTGAGGTGAGGGAAGATGGGGAGGTGAGTGATGAGGTGGTGGTGATCGGTAAGGGATTGAGGGAGAAAAAGGGAGCATCAATTAAATCAGAAGGTGGGAGATAATGGGGAGAAGGGGGGGCATCGACATGAGGGGTGGGTCGGTGGGTGGGTGGGGGTCTAAGGGAGTGGGGTGATCAAGGAGAAGAGGAGGGGTATGAAAATATGTTTTTGGAAAACATTTATTAGTGGTTTTAATATAAATTATATTAAATGTTAAAAAATATATACCTCCAGTTTACTATAACAAATTATATATTATAATTTTTTTGAATAAAAATTTTTAATGGCTATTATAAAAAATTCTACGAATAAACCACTAATAATTCATTTTTTTAGAGAATGCATTAGAAGATATGTAAAATCTAGAATTTGATTTCCCAAAACCAATGTACCTCAAACAATAATCTATAGAAGAAGTAAATGACCCATTTACCGTATTTTCCCCACGATCACTCCACATGTGGTTAAATGCCAATGAGTGGGTCTTATATAAAGTTTTCCAAGGGGTACTCCAAAAATTATAATGAACTGAGTCGGGAAAGAATCACATATAGTGGTTCTTTGAAAAGAATGCACAACCTCTTTCAGTCTGGGGTTGGAACATGAATTGTCTAGTTATGAAATATCTAAACACACAAACCCTTACAGGGTTATACCAATATTATCTTCCCTGTTGTTTCCAATTTAATTCTCACAATATTTAAATTATTGTGGGTTTTCTTGTAGTAATATAATCATGTAGTTTATTTCAAGTGTAAACTAGTCAATAACAAATAGAGATACACACTAGATCACCATAATCACTCCTTTCCAAATCCATCCCCATTTTCATTAATTTTTTGGATTAATATAAGTAATGATAATGTTAATTTTTTTATATATTGTATGTAATTTTACAGATCATTGAGCATGTTGTATTCAAAGAAAAATGGAGAGTTCATTTAAATGAATAGATATAATAAAATATCCAATGTTAGTGAGTAATACTTTTAAATATACAACATTTATTCCAATAATAATTTTTTTCATGTTCATGTGAAATATTATTTGGTGAATATACCCTGATCTTATAAATATTATATTCCTTTTTTATTGAATGGATTCTTTACAATCCTTTATCCATTGTTTGGGAAATCAAGTTGAACCATTGTTTTAAATTTTAGATGTCACCCTCCAAATATATTTTCACACAATATTATTATATCATTATTTATCATCCATTCTTTTTGAGTTGAATTTAAAATAATTATATCTATCAATAATTATAAAAATCATGGAATTGGATGAAAAGGTTTTTAAATTTCTCTAAATGTGAATTAATTTTTTTGTTTTGAGCATTCTTATGGCCCTTATTATAATCTATGAACTATATAATTGAATAATTATTTTTAATGAATACATTAACGTATATTAGTATTACAAATTATAGACAATGTTGGGTTTTAATTGGGGGGTGGTGGTGGTGGGGATTTAGTTATTCCTTAACTATTCTTAAATTCTATACACATGAAAAACCACAATTTTTTTAAAATACCACATTTTACACATCATTTAAGGATGTATGTAAGTAAAACCATAGTATTTTTGTAAATAGATTAGGTTATTATATGTCTCAAGTTTTGGGAAAACAAAATTAATGTGTTTTTTCCAAAGGAACCGTTTCACTCTCATTTTGAGTGATTTCAATGACTCAAAAATTTAGAGAATTGAATGATTGTTGAGTGATGTTGTCTACTTTTTTGAAAGAAATAATATGTGAAATTTAGATGTTGAGTGATGTTGTCTACTTTTTTCATGGAAATACTACTTGAAAATTCATAATTAAAGTGTTATAGGATATGTTTTTATGGAATTATAATTATAAATTTTGGAAACAAGAATTATAATCATGAACCAAGTAACTTATCCTTGGTAAAATGGAACACCTAACAAATCCCACATAATCAATATTAATATATTTCCTTTGAATGTAGAGAATAAAAGAAAATAAAAAATTGAAGGTGAATCTATGAGTCAAGGGAACAAAGTGTGTTGTTAAAATAAATAAAAACAAAAATTAATTAGTTATTTTCATATGAAAACTAGTGTTAATCATATAGGTGACATTCCAAGTTTTTGAGTTGGATTATTTAGTGACTCTATAATTGATGTATGTACATTCCAACCAAGAAAGTAAATTATCTTATTTCTAGGGGTCTTTCTATGTAAATAAAAGGCATTGAATTTTCTAAAATTCAATCAATATGAATTAGGTAGTTTGATATTGTCATTTTTTGTATTTGGAAATATCTATTTATAGAAATTCATGAAGTTTTTTAAACATTAAATTGTGTTTTTAATTGAGAATTTGTGATTTTAATTTATGATTAGTAGTTAATAATTTTTTTATTTTTGTTGATTAAATGTGTTCTTTGAGTAATTATTCGAAAACACATTCATTGATGTTATTTTTAATTTGTTTTTAAAAAATTAATTCTTCATTAATTCTGAAACATTTTTTTTAAAAAATTTATTCTTTTTTTGGTTTTTATAAAATCAAATAATTAATTTTTTTTTGTTTTTATTTTGATATATTTTATGAGAATTTAATTTTTTAACATTTTATAGAAATGAAATTCTAAAATTTTTTTGATAAATTATTTATAAAATGATTTTTTATGAATATAACTATATTTTCAATATAAAGACTCTGGAATTTTGTATATAATTATAAATTTGTTTATTTAATGAAAAGAAATACAATCTTCTTATTTCATGAAATATCTTAAACATCTCACACAATGATCATCCCACATAGTACTACTATAAGACATACCATACCTAAGCTATTAATCATAAACTAGGGAAGGTAATAAAATAATGGGTGAGCATAGATTTATAGTAAGGGCTAACATAAGGGTTATTAATATATTGACATATGAAATAATAAGATAAGCATAAGGGTATGTGTTTATGAACATAACTCATGATGTTCATACCCAACCAAAAATTGATCCTAAATAGTAATGGTATAAAACATTATCATTTCAGAAAACATGGCTTATAAGAGTGACAAATGAACTTAAATAAATAATGAATCATAATCTCAACTAATAAAATAGTGTAAACATCAAAAATATTGAAAACCATTTCATATGGTAGTGTTATTTACGTAGAACATCAACATAGTGGATTAGGACTCATCACTTATATCCTAAAGTGGACTAGGATGCACCTATTTCTAATGGTGTATCATGAAACACCTATTTATCATAGTGGATCAAGACAATAGATTTGTTTCCCATTCTTATCTCATTAGATATAAATCTTTACCCAATTTAGTGGTGGGAAATATAATTTAAAATGATCCCATAATTAAAAAATACTAATGTATTCCCTAAAATCATAATAAATTCATAAAATCATCACATGATAACTCATGTAAAAAAGATGAGTTTTATTTACGTTTCATCAATTCTCTATAGCATAACCCATAAAAATTTAATGGGTTTAATAAAAATTTCATTATTATAAACATTAACCATCCATAGGAAGAATAATTATTGTACTATTTAATCGTATACCTAATAAATAATAAATAACATTAACTAGTGTTATATTAAAAGGAAAATGATTATGAGAGATCACATAGAACAATTATTATAGAATATTGCTGTTACACATTGAAAAACAATTTTAAAAACATAAAACACTATTTAAAATACTTCTCCATAGAAATATAATTGGAAACATTTTTTGGAATATATAATAATCAATAAAGACATTTCATGGGGAGAATATCCTTTCCACATTGTAAACAATTTTTTTTAAGAAAATAAATAATTTCGGAAATAATTTTATTTTAAAAAAAACCTAAAAAATTATAAAGGAAGATTAAAAGAAAATAATTTTCATGATGGTGGGAGATTTCTTTCATGCTATATACATTAAAAGAATGATTCCTTTCACATTTTTTATAAAATCCAAATGTGAATAGTTTAGAAAATGGAATGAAAATTTAATTCAAAAAATTTCATAAAAATTAAATCATGGTTAATATTTCCTTTAATAATTATTTCTAATAATGGTTAAAAATTTTTTGAAAACATTTTTGTAATCTTTTTTTGGTAGAAAAAATGCTTTCGAACAAAGAGAGAAATAAATTTGATTCTTATTAAAATCATTATTCTAAACTATTGAGTACATAAAGATAGGAAAAGGAAGGGAAAAAGTTTATTATGATGTTATAACAATAGTATAATAAAATTATTTTGTTTATTAAGATATGGATAATAATATTCCATCATCAGAAACATAATCATAAACAATCTTGGTAAATGATGACATTGTATCATAAAACCCTTATCCCTACGGTTACATTTTAATTGTAACACCATTGAAAGAATAAAAGTATATGTAACATAAAATATCATTAAAATAAGGATAATAATTATATATCTTTTCATAGGGTAAGTATATACAACTCAGAAATTATGATAGGTGCATAACATAACTTAGGTCCCTAAGAAGGAAATTTGAGACAAAAATCTCTTTCCATTTAGATAACATTTTAATCATAAACCCCATGAAAGAGTAATAAAAAATTGATATATAAGTACACATAATATTAATGATAATAATAAAAAAATAAATCAATGGGAAATATATACACCACATAAAAGAAACACATGGTGAATATGGCTTGTGTCTAAAAAAAATCGATATTGAAATCACTTACCTTACGTCTAGAAATCTTTCATATAGTATTAAAAATCATTATTAATACATATATTTTTATTATAAAATTATTGAATAAAAATATTCGTGTGTACCATAACATCTATGATTTAATTAAAATCATTTATTACCCTTATATAACAATTTTTTGTTAAAATGATGTTTTGAATAATTAGTTACCTGTTTTTATTGAATATTTTCATTTTTTGTTTTCTATAACCTAACATTGATCATGGTACCATAATATAATTATTTTTAACCATGATATAAATACCATATATATCGATTAAATATTTATTCATATAAATTGATTAATGTTAGAGATAGAATATGAAAAACATCATCAATGGAAATGATACTCCATGATTACACATGAACATTGCTTTCATTTTATGGATGTTCATAAAAAATAAAGTTAAATAATATATTAAAATTAAATAATAAGATTATGTAACATAAATAAAATATTTTCATTAAAATCATCCTTATTACCTTCCATGATAATCATGAAAGAATCACATCATTTTGTGAGGGGGTAGCTCACCCTACACACGAACGACGTTATCGTATTCCCAAGAAATGGAAAATAAGAATGAATATGGGACATAAAGATTCTAGAAGAATAATAGTATGTTAATTATTATATATGAACAATAAATCAATCATTAGTCAATCCATGATATATAGTGATGAAAAAAGAGTAACATCAGTGTGTGAGTCAGTTGTCCACCAAACACACGAATGATGGTTTCATGACCCATTTGATGAAATTGGAGAAGGGTTTAGGTTAACAAATGAACATAATAACATATCAGTATAAATTAAATATAATAATTTTAGGATGTTGAGGAAGAATTAAAATAAAACCCTTGATTAGGGATGTTACTTCCTCTTCGAACAGCTAATTTTTGTTTTCACCAAAAGGATTATTTAGTTTAATCTATGACCAAAATAAGGATCCTGGGAAGACATTAGACATTTAAATATGTTTTTAGTATATTTACTGGTCAAACCAAGGGGTTTGGAAGTGTGAAGTGGAAACACGAGTAAGTGACCTTTTCGAAGTGATGTGTGTGACATACTTCTACTGTTTGAAAATAAAAAGGTCTACCCGTATTTTTCACATGAAAAAAGGCTACAAAATGGTCTATTACCAAACCATGATGTTATAAGGTCAATATATGGCCATAAAATAGGCTTTGTAAAATTTTTGTTTCATTATGACCCTAATTTTTTTAACCCATGGTAAACCCATTTATTCATTAACTATGGTAAATATCTTTGACTCTTTTTACAAATAATTATGGTAAATTTATTTTTTTGAATATAATACATAGAATAAATTATTATTATTATAAAATATATATATTAAATCTTACCAAATTCCATTAAATTAAGTGGTAAATTTTAAATTAAAATTAATACCACAAACGTGAAGAGAAAGTAGGGGTTCAAAGAGAAAATGTTCATAATTATAAAAAAAATATATTAAAATACAACATAAAAATGACTCCAATGATGTAAATTGAATCAATTGATATATATTAGAACTAATTTTTCCATTAAAATTATCTTGAAATATTTTTTATATTTTGAATAGCTTTAATATAAATAAAAATTCTTAATAAAAACCATGTATGTTCACTATTACTTGAAAACATTATCCTCTATGAAAATTATAAAAAAGTTACACTAAGATAATTTTTACATGCTGATTTAAAAAATAAAGTTTATTAATTAAATTTTTTAATAGTTCTAAAATACAAATTTGAAATAAGTTCATCAATGAGATGAAAATAATTTTTAGAAAAATATTGTTTTTAAGTGTAAAATCATATTTATTCTTATTTGTTTTATATAAACACATAATTTTAATTTTAATTTTTTTATTAAATATATAATATACAATACATATTATAATAATACATTTTTAAAGAAATATTTGATGTAGAATAATTTTTTTCACTAAAATAGTTTTTCACAAAAAGGTTATATTTATTTTAAAATAATTTTTTTTGTTTCAAATTTATTGGCCACCGAATAATTAATTTTTTATACATGTGTAGATAATATATTTTCATAGTATACTTTTTCCAAATCATAAGAATTATTCAAATGGATAGGTTATAACTCTCATATTAAATATCTATATTTTAATTGTATGTCATGTTTCATTTAAAGATACTGCTTCATGTAATGGAAGATAAAATCATTATTTCATGTAAGAAAATATAAAATAGGGCTTGCGTGTAATGATAAATATCAAGAAGATATATTTTTTAATTTTTTTAAAAAATATCTTAGATAGTTATATTCTACCGTCTTAAAAATAATTTCCCCTTAAAAATAATTTCCCTCATGAAATTCATCACTTAGGAACTAAAAAATGAGAATCATTCTACCTAATTAAAATATAAGTTTCCCACCAAGCATCCTCATGCAAGTGGATTCCCCAAAAAATAAAATGAATAGTTTAGTAGTCATGTTTCAAAGAAATTTCTATATTCAATCTAAAATCTCTACCGGTTGTTCCTCATAGGAAATATGATGCTCTAGTAGTAAAAAATCCAAGTTCAATATAGGTGATGGATAACATATTAAATTATTCATGAGTGATAGATAAAAAAATCTTGAAATTAATAGAGTACTTTTCAAAGATCCAATCAACAGGATACCACCCTAATGTGGTAAATAATTTCAAAGGAACTGATATACCTATTGAGTATATTTTATTTGAATTGAATGAAAAACATCATTTATTGGTTGTTCTTTGATAAATTTACACTTCATCACATACTTCATGAAATATAGATGATTTTTTTTATCTTGAATAACAAAAAGATAAAAATATTAATAATAGAATGAAAATTTAATCATTCTATATCTACTTATTATAAAATGGTTACCTCTAGTAATCAAAAAATGTATAAATATTTATATGGTGACGTAAAATATTAATATCTAAAACCTCATCCCAAATTAACATAAACCATTTAAAAAATGGTAAACCTAATGATCCTTCCAAAAGAATAAATTCATATACTTTTTAAATAAGGCCACTCAATTTCCCAAATTAACGTGTCATGAATCCCCCAAACATCATAAAGTAAAACTTTTTTTTTTCAGATATCGAACATGTGAATACCATCATCATATATTATATAAAAACATGTTGATAACCTTAATTACCATAAAACCAAATTGAAATCATACATTAATCCTTATTATTTTAATAATTTTTATTGATATGTTCCTTAAATGAAATAAATTTTTAAACTCAATTAATGATAATATAAACTACTTTTCCAATAAATCATTAATCAGATCTAAGTTAATTAGCACCATCCAATTTAATTTATCCTTTTCAATCATCTCTTCATCCCAACATCATTATATAAACATATAAAACTTATTAATAGTTATCTTTCAATTAATAATATATATTTTCATGAAATATCAACTTTCCATTTAATCAATTTTTTAGGCTAGCAACACTATTTAAAATATTATTAAAAAATCATAATGAAACTAGAAAATCCTTATATGTTTCATAATTTTTTACTTCTAATTCATATAAACATTAGTCATTAAACTCTATTTTGAGGATACTAATTAGGAATAATATAATAATTTGAAACCACTTTCCTTCCATATTTTATTTTTATTATCTTCATCATAAAAAATAAAACATTTAGTTAAACCACTTTATTTACCTTATTCTTGAGCATCCCCTATAGGAAATAGATTTTTCTAATTCTTGTACTTTCCAAATTTATTAAATGTAAATATTTAATACTCCATTGTGATACAATCATTCTCATCATCTTTATTAACTAGAAGTTTCATTTTAACATTGAAATTGATTAATATTTATGATTATTCTCCACATAAAAAAGTATCTTCTAGTTCCATTGGTAAATTCCCTATAATTATTGTTCCCACATTCTAGATATATAGAAATTCAAATATTATTCTTCCATGGTCTCCACAACCTGAAATCTCAAAAAACTATTTGCTTATCTTATTTAGTGATTTTGAGAGTTGTTTACGATGAAATTTATTATTTACAAATCATGATATTTTTTTTGGAAATAATTGAATTATCTTTTAATCTTTTTTTCATCCGGTTTCTCATCAAAACATTTTCTATCACATTAAATTTTGATCCATTTCCTTTTGGATTCACCATCGAATAAAACCCATAAGCAAAGGTTGAGAAATAATAATTATATCAGTGAACCATGTTATTTATAAAATTGACTTATATAATGTCTAAATAACAAAACATTATTTTTGATCAATGATATATATTTTTTATCCTAGGTTAATTGTGGTCATTATTTAAACTATTCATGATAGTGCGTTAGTAGTTTTTGAGTTCCAAAACCATATCCCCAAGTGTTTCAAAGTGTGAGTGTAGAAAAGTCCACTATTGTTCACTAGGTGATGATTTATTTTATCTCAATAAAACCGTTTCATAGTTGTTATCCCTATTTACATCTATTATAGTGCCACATACTTTTTTTGTATCTGAATTAGGATGAAATTACTTGAAAAATACTTTATTTTTTATTTATCATGTTTCTAGGATATTTTATAGCACTTTGACTCATAATTAGAATTTTCCTTAGAGAAATCCCTAGAAGCATCCTTATAAATTTCCCTAGAGAACTCACTAATTTTTTTTCATTATAATTTACATATTTTAACTAAACCTTTCACCTAAAAAAAACTATACCAACTTGGATTTTTCATACATAAATATCACATATTTTTAGATGATTATGAAAAACAATTCATGACCACATGCTTGAGTTCCATAAATTTTAGACTATTTAGAGACTATAAACACAATTTTCTTATTTTATAAAATTTATTCAATATATCTCACAAATTTCTTCTCACATAGTACTCCAATTAAGAATATTCTATCTTAATGATTTATCTTAATCTAGGGAAGGAAACTTGAAAAAACAGGGCTCAGATTCTTAATAAGGGTAAATATAAGAGATTCCAATATGTGATCAGATGAAATCACAAGATAATAATAATGTAATATGATCATAAAAATTACATAGGATGTTCATACCCAACTTATCATAGAAGAAAAAATTTATTAATTTCTTAAAAAATTATAATTTTTGAATATATCGTCAAGAATAGAGAGAAATCATCATAAATGAATCGTGAGCCATAATATCACATTATATAATATTGTTAGCATCAAAAATATTGAAAACCAATTCTTAAATGAATGTTAAATACCAATATCATCATCATAGTTGATCTAGAATTTTTACTTGTTTCCCCAAGTGGACTAAAACACATTTGTTTCCCATAGTGGAATAGGATGCACCCATTTCCAATTATGGATTAATCCCATACACTTTTTTCCCATTATTATATCAGGAGATATTACTCTTTACCCAAAGAATTTGGGGGAGATATAACTTCCACTCATATTACAAAAAAATCTATTCTTATGTGAGCTATAACATCATAAAGAATTCATAATATCATCAAATCATAATATGTGTAAAGAAAATGGATTTCAAAAATATTTCATCAATTCAATATATCATAACCGATAAAAAATAAATGGATTTCATAAAAATTTCACAAATATTAACATTTCCAATCCTAAGAAATGATAAGGATGGTATCATTCAATATTATCCCCAGTACAGAATAAGTAATATCAAAGGGGGTCATATTAGATGGCATATGCTTTTTAAATGTCACTAGGATCATTTTTTGAGGAATAAACCCATTTCCAATTTGAAAAATAAATTTTAAAACCTAAAATAGTTTTAAAATCCTTTTCATAAAAATTAATCTTGGGAAATTGTTAAAGAAGCTATAAATATCATTTAAAACATTTCTTCATTAAAATACCTTTTTTACATTAATTTTTTTAAACATAAAATATTTTTAAAATCCTTTTAATTTAATGTAAAATTGAAAAAAATATAATGGAATCGTCAATGAATATAATGGTCATGATAGTGGGAAATTTCATTTATGTCGTACATGTTAAAATAAAAATCCATTTCAAATTTTCAGTGAAATAGAAATAGGAATAATTTAGAAAATGAAATGGAGGTTCCTTTAAATAAATTTTATAAATATAAAAACATAGATAAAAATTTATTTTATAAATAATTTTCAGAATGTAAAAAACTATTTTTGGAAAATTTTGTAGAAGAAAGTTGTTGGAGGAAAATGGGGTTTCTACTGAAGATATAAATAAAGATGTTTTTTAGTAATAACATCACTTTTGAATATTCAATAAATAAATATATGAAAATAAATGAAAAACATGTATTCACATTACATAATCATAGGAGGATAAAATTATAATTTTTCTCCAAATATGGATCGTAATATTTCATCATATGATACATAATCATAAAAAATCCTAATAAATAAAGAGATTGTACGATAAAACCAATAAACCTTCAGTAACATTGAATCATGACAACCATGAATGACTAAAATTTAATTAAACATATAATATCATAAAAATATTTTTTTAATTATTTAACATATCAATGGGGATGTATATATACATCATAGTTGAAGAAAGTTCAATAATAAAACTTATGTCCCAAAGAAGGCAATTTGAGACCAAAATTCCTGACCACTTGGATAAAATTGGAATCGTAAACCACATTAAATATAGATAAAAAATGGATATGTAAATGACCATAATTATAGGTATAATAATCATGAAATAAATTTATGTGTATTATATACATCACATAAATGAAACTCATGGTGAATATGTATTATGCCTCACAAAAAATTATGGCAATACCAAAATTTCTTACCATATTTCTCAACATACATAGTACATGTTCAAAAATATTGAATAATAGATTTAAGGTTTTTATAAAAATATTTAAAAACCATTATAATATTTATAATACCATAAATGTTATACTAATGACGTTTTATTACCTGTGTATCACTAATAATTTATTAAAATCACATTTCAGGTAATATCTACCTTTTTCATGTATTTTTTATTTTTATTCTTGATAGTCTTAATTTGATATATATAAATAATATAAATAATTTTATATATTATATAAATATTATAAAAATTTGTTATATACTTATATATATAAATATATAAAAGTTAGAGATAGAAAACTATATACACCATTCAAGGAGACGGTAGTCTACACAAACTCCTGACCATTATTTCCATTTTATCGATGAGTTAAAAGAAATAAATTTAAATAAAATATTACCATTATATAATATTTTTTTAGTAATAGATGTCACATATGTTAACTAAATCGATCCTTTTTAATTTTCTTGTTAAGAAAGAGTGAATCACATTAGTTTACGAGGCGGTAGTCCATCCTACAAACAGACAATGTTATTGTATTCCCATGGAAAGTAATGTAAGAATAAATATATGAAATAATTATTCAAGAAGATAAATAATATCCTAAATATCATAAATAAAAAATAATACCATCATTATATCCATATGATATTGGAAGTTATTTAAGTTGAATAACATCGTTTCGTGAGGTGGTTTTCTACCGTACACACAATTGATGATTTCATGGACCATTTAATTGATGTAAATACATAATTATAATTCTTACATTAATATTTTAAAATGATAATATATATAATATATTGGGGATATCTTATATACGTGGTTTAATTAGGGTTTAAGGAGGTGTAAGTAGAAATAATATAAAACAGATGATTAGGGACATTACTTCTTCGTCAGAAAACTTCTGTTGAATGATACAAAAAGGTTTATTATGATAAATTTATAAGGTAAATAAGTCTTAAATTATGATATTAGTGAATTAATGAAGTTATTTGGTTAGGGTTTATCTAACCTATAGGGTTTTGAAAGCATGAAGGGGAGATGAGAGAGAGTGGCCATTAATAAGTATGGTGAGTTGCACACATGTAATTTTTAAAAATAAAAAGGATTTCACAAATATTTTATATTAAAAATGACATAAAAGGTTTATAATATATAAAATATATTACATAAGGTTGACATATGGGAATACAATTGGTTTTTTAAATGTTTTAGATCATTTTCAACTGTTATCTTTTCATTTTTAACCCTCACAAAACACATTTTCCCTTAACCCCAGTAGCTAATTTTCACTATTTAATATTTCAATTTTTTTTGAAATTATCAGATAATATAAATTAATATTATTAGTAATATGTAATATATATTAAAATATTCCATCCACATAATTTGTAATAGTTTATTTGAAATTAACACAACACACGTGATGCGAATGCAAGTATTCAAAGAGAAAGTGTTCAAAATTTCAAAAAGTTTCTATATTTAAATTGCACATGATAAAGGGGAAAATGAACTATGTTTTTATAATATATTGATAATTTAATTAAATTTTATTTTAAAAACCTCATAAAACATTTTATATTTTTTTAAAATATTTAAAATAAATTAAAATTCTTAAAGAAACAAATATTTTTTCACCATTCATCGAAACATTTAACTTCACATAAAATTATTAAAAATTCACCATTTGATAAAATTGAAATCATTATATTAAAAAATAATTTTAATTTATCAAATAAAGTTTTTAGATTGTCAATAATTATTTTTGAAATAAGTGAACAAAAGGTGACAAAACTTCTTCTGTAGAAAATTACAAATTTTAAGTGTGAAATTATATTTTTTGTTATATATTTTATATAAAACACATAAGATAAATCTTAATATATTTATTAACAATATAAAACATAAATTTTATTAAAACCATTCACACTTTTTTGTTTAATTTTTTTAGTTAAAACACAGTTTTTGCTTAAAATAGTCAAAAGAATATTTCCTTTTTTTTAAAATAGTTTTTATTATTAGTTATAATTATTAAGTCATTGAAGAATTAATTTAATGTACATGTGTAAGTAATATATTTTCATAAATTAGTTAATCATACTCATACCCACAATTCAAATAACTAGGTGATAACAAACATATTAAAGAACAATATTTTAATAGTATGTAATGTTTTTTTAAACTCGGTATTGTGAGTAATAGTAGGTAAAATTCATTTTGAGTGTAACAAAATCTAAAATCGATGTTTCATGTAAAGAAAAATATTGAAGAAGTTAAATTTATTTGAAAATAAATAATTAAAAAATCTTTTTGTTTTACATTCAATTTTATATGTTTTTTGGTTCTTCAATCATCCATGTGGTGCAACTATCACCCCTTTTACCTTCAAAAAATTCACTACCATTCATCACAATACTAGTCTTCCTTTATGTTTTTGTAATAAACAACTTTTCTACCACTAATGTCCACTCCATCTATCCTTTGACTACTATCTCCTACTCCCTAATTGTTTTCCTTCCACACCCCTACTATCATCACCCAAGCCTTCTACCTTCAGCTACAAATATTTGTCTTTTCTTCCACTACGATTAACCTATCTTTGCTACTCCCACATTACTACAATTATCCAACATATAATTTTACAATACTTGAATTTAGCTCCAAATGTTTCTATTAGGATCAATAAAACAAAATAATTATCTACCATTGAGAGGTAATTAAAAATCCACTGAATCCTTCGAACTCAATAGATAAAGTTGGAAGATTCATGAATTCAACAGGATTTAAAACAAAAAACGAGTAAGATAATTACTGAATCTTGATGTTTTTAAATAGATTCTGATATTCTTCTTGAAATAATAAAATTAAAGATATATGATCCTGATCAAAGAACAATTGATATGTATCGATGAAAGAGGAAGAAGACAATGTCATATAAATTTCCAGTGTGGTGTCTGGTATTCATGAGAGCCATACTCAAAACATTTTGTGAGTTTAAGTGATCTGAATCCATGTAATTTCATATTAACCTATGATACCATAATTAAGATGAGCAAATTTGTTTAAGGAGGCCCAAATTATTAATACTAATGTGGGAGAATATACATATCAATGATGAAGTGATGGAAAAAACTAGTAATATATATGATATCAGAGAAGGGAGATAAATCCAGTTTTGGTCACATATGAAGTTGGTATTTTTTTGTTTTTCCCATTCCATATTAATGGATCTAAATCACTAAAGAAGATAATGGGCCACCCTGTTCCGAAACGACTCATCTCTAGGGTGTAACATGTACTCACATAGGATGTTAGATAAAATTTCTAAATAATAATTCCATAAAGAAGAAACTAACCCATGCTACCAAGGCACACCTTCCTATTGCTATTTATTATGTCCTACAACTACACATGATCAGAGTCCTTGAGTTCACAATATTTATTTTATACTATGATTATATAGTTTGGTGATTCTTATTTTGATGATATTTAGATTTTTATGAATGTAATTAAATTAATGGATTCATCCAACCATCTGCCAACGAAGTGAAAATGGAAGGTTATATATGGTAATTTTGAGTTTAAAATTTGGGATTATTCCCAATATTGTGACAAAAAATTATCAATTTTATTTCATTTCCATGAAATCCATTACACTGATGAGTCTAGATGTGAAATAATAATTTTCAAGATATCGAATAAGAGCACCATTACATGATCTATAGATTCACTGAAGGATATTAAAGGGCACATCAAGGAGCACCAAAAATATGTCCACATACTGTTATAATTTTTACATCACCCATATATTTTTTTGAATATGTTATGGGATGGTTCTTTGTAATTTACCAACCCCAAACATGGGAATCAATTTTGAATCTTATATATGGATACTCAATCTCATCTCCTTCCAGTTCCTATATTTCTTATTTCATTAATTTTGTTTCTATATTATATATAAGATTATGAATTTAGTAATCCTTATTCCTCAGTTTTGTGATCCTGAAAAAATAGAAATTGAGTTTTAATTTATTAGGATTGATCTAGGAGTTTTAACTAAATACTACCAATAGATTAAAGATTCATAAAGTTCATCACCTATTTTTCATCATTAGTAGTTTGTGATGGATAATTGATGTGTTGTAAGATTTTAAACTTGAACAATAATTTGGTTAATTGTATGCCTAATTAATATTTCCTCATACTATATTAGTTTCCATATGATAGTGAGTGAATTATGGTTGAGTGATTTTTTAATCTTTTTTGAAACATAAATTCTTGTGAGACTTCCTAGCCAGAATATGTCAATCGCATGAGTTATTTTTCATTCTCAAGGAACAAACAAGAATCGATGAAATCATATAAATATGGTTAACTATTTAAGATATATAGGACTGTGATCGGAATCAACAGTCATTAATTGAGTGAGGGTTAGGGTTGACGATTTATTTCTTAGGAATATCTATGATAGGTATCCAAGAGTGGATCATTTGAGATCCTGACTTGTTCTTGTTAACCCTTTGTTCTTTATCCATACTTTATTCTCTTATTTTCACCTCACTTGCTATAATTTTATATTACCATCACAGTTATATAGAATTTCAAGGTACCATTACCTACTTTTTAATATTTAAAAACACTAAAATATATTCATTAATAACCCTTGGATATTTAATAATTCATCCTTGAGGGAGAATATGTGGTATGATACAATGATATATATAATGATATTAAAATTTATAATTCATAGTAAAAATAATAAGTACATTAAAAAATGGGATATTTTTTTGGGGAAATCATTTATCATAAGTGGTTTACCCATTTAAAATAAAATTCTTCATTAAATAAGAAAAAAACAATGATTAGACATGACTGAAACTCGAAATACTATGTTTGATTTTTGGCCTATAAGAATTGGGATCATTTTAATATTTTTTGGTAATGAATATTTTGAATAACTAATTGAGGAATTTAAATAATACCTGAGACCAAAACTCTTTGATGCCATAGTTAGACAAATTAAGGAGTTTTCTCAGATTTTCACTTAGTATTTTGCAGGATAGATAGATTTTCCCACTTTTGAAATTAATTAAACATCAGAATAAAGACTAAAAATAGGAGATCCACTTATTGATAAGTTCTTAAAAGGATTGAAGGATATCGTAAGACCATACATTAAAGAAACTGGATAACATTTTGAGGATAGTTTAATTCTGTGTTTTCATCATAATGAATTTTACTACACTAAACTATCTAGTGATATTTCTATGGTTGACGACATCAAACTAGTACAATAAATAATATTATTTTCATTCTAAGACACCACACCATGATTGGTCAATTATTATGAGAGGATAGAAGAGGATGAATACGTTACTATTACAGTAGACATAATCCCAAGAGCACTATTCCACCATAAATGAGAACATGATGCACTAATTAATGAGTGGAACATTTAATGGAAGAAGTCATTTTTTACATTTTCATTAATTATATTGAAGTTACTTGAAACTTGTTTTATCAACTTTTCAGAATTGTAAAGAAAAATCAATTTTATGATTTTTTTGTATAATCAATTGAAATATTATATTTCACATGAAGAGGATATTTTATAGATCCTAAAATTTAATAAGAATTTAATTATGGGAAAAACTGAGGAAGAAAAGATATTATCCCCATGCACTGAAATAATTTGGGATGTTGACACATTTTTTATAGTCAAATTACAATTAATATCCTGGAATGACTCAGAAGACACATCACATCAAGTATTTGATTTTTTGAAGGATGTACACCATTAATCTTAAATAGTAGAAAAAGGATATAATTATTTTGTTATGTTTTCGCCTATATCACTCCATAAGGGTTAAACCATTGAGTAATGAGTCTAAGATGAAGTTGACTATGTTTTATTCTAACAATTAATAATCTAAGAAGTTAAAATAAATGAAATCTAGTGGTTCATCACAAATATTCCATAAAATCCTTCGAAATGGGGTTGAAAGTTGGTTTTTCTAACATTAGGTAGTCTAAAAATGACAACCCAGATGGGTTTTTTGAAAATATTTCAATTATCCTTCTTATTCATTTTAATTTTCTTTTTTATTTTAAATTTTATGGGTTTTTATATGAAAACAAAAATCTGTTTGATTCAATGTGGAAAACATTAAGGGAAACATTAGATACAAACTAGATCACGTAGATCACTCATTATTAAATCAATCCATTGCTTATTTAATTTTTTAGAATAATTTTAGTAATTTTAATGTCAATTTGTTTGTATTTTTTGATGATTTGAATTGATAAGTTATAATGATATTTTTAATGAAAAAGGGGAGTGTGCAATTTACTTAATTGAGAAGAAAAAATATCAAAATTTCATGGAGTAACAATTTAAATTATTCAATACTTATTATTATCATATTTTGATTCAGGTTGTCAGAAGTTAATTGTTAGATAATTTCCAAAAATATTTTAAAAATATTGGGCATGTTTTATTTTATGGGTTCTTTTCTTTCTTATATATAACATGTTGGAAATCACGTTAAACCAAATTTTCAAAATATGGATAGAAACCCCAATATGATATTGCACTCAATACAATTATCTCATTACATACCATTATTTATTTTGAGACGAATTTATAATACATGTCTTTATTTATAAAAGAAAAAAATCATGACCTTTACAAAAGGGTTTTGAAATTGCATTGGATGTTTTGAAAATGAGATGTTCTGAACTTTCTTGTATCCTTTGTAATAATATGTGAAATATTGAATTGAATACACGTTTTGAATTAAAATTTTCACCTGCATTAGCTATCAATATTGGGGACAGTTTTGGGTTTTAAGTGTGGGGGGAGATTTATTTAATTATGCCTTAACGGTGCTTTAATATATTATAGGTCAAAACCCCCAATTTTTTTAAATTTTACCCATTTTTTTAGTCACATTAGGATGAATGTAAATAAAATATCTCTATTTTTTTGTATATACATTTGTGTTTTGATAAATCCGTAGGTCTGGTTAATAAATAATCAATGTGTCTTACCTAGGGGAAAGTAGTCATGATCATTTTGATAGATTTCACTCAATCAAAAATATTTATAATTACATTATTACAAAGTGATGTTTCCTACTATTTTTATTAAAATAATATTTTTAATTCTAAGAAAGTATGTGTGATAGATTATATTTATTTGGAAATAGAATTATAATTTGAGGAATTTTTGATTGGTTATATATTTTTTGAAATACTATTTGCATTGTTCTATACAAAAATTCATGGTTAGGAGAAATAAAATAATAGTCATTTGTGAAAAATGAGTTCATTAAGTTTAAGAGAGTATTGAACCAAAATGATGAATGAGATAATTTATTTATTTGAAAATATGATAAGTTGTACCAATGAATTCGAATGTTAAATTTTTTTTAAGGAACACTAAATGGGGTGAAAAGTGGTAGTTCTTATTATTATAAATTTAATTCCAATGAATCTCATAGGTCTATAATCCATGAACATTAATTTGAACTTGAGTAAAAGTAAGGTAGTGGGTGTTAATCACAATAGATGATTGATAATTTTTATTAATCGATGGTTTAATTACCAACTAATTATAGTATTCCCATTCATACTAAAGAATAACTTTATTCCATTTTTTGATACTTTTTCAATAATTAAAATGAATTGTATTATTTGGGAGTTCAATTGACAAGTGTCTAGAAGTTTATTGTGTCCTTATTTTATTACATTTAGCCATTTATATTTTAATTATTTTTTAGTGATTTAAAGGATTAAATTGTGTTTTAATGAAAAAATTGTGATATTCATTTATGTGAATCTGTTTATATTATTTCTTGATTTAATTTCCTAGAATTTCTATTTTGGGTATTAATTTATAAATTTATCATTGATCATACTTTAAGAAATATTTACGAATGAAAAATTCTTCATTTACATAAAATATTTGGTTTTAAAAATAGTATGATTATTTTTTGTGTTTTCATAAAATTAAATCATCAATAAAATTCCATGTATATATTTTGAAATATTTTTGATGGTAATTTTCTCATTTTAGGGAATTATATTCTTTAATTTTTTTTATCAAAATCAATTTAATAATTTAACTTGATATTAAATTTTATTTGTCTTATTGGTTCTGATACCATTAGTATTTTTTCACCGTCACCCCTAGTACTATCTAAAAATATGCTTCCATAGTGCCTACTACAAGTCTTCCCTACTACCATTAGAATAATAAATTTTACTACTGCCTGTGTTCGATCTATCTATGCAGCTACAACTACCACAAACTCTAATATTTTTCTACTGCCAAACCCATTATACAATCACCCATGTATACTATCATAAGCTCCTAGAACCACCCACATTCTACCAATATCATTCTTGGCCCGGGAAACTGCCATTGTTCAACCGTGAAAACATTTTCTCCATATACAAGTATCATCCATTGAGTTTCCCTCTAACAATCCTTTTGGGATCAATTTACTGTACAAATGATCTATCACATGGATAGAATTAGAAATCCACTAAATCATCTGAACTCAACCAACGAAGTCTAAAGATTTTAAAATAAAAGAGGATATAAAGAAAAACAAAAGGAAGTAAACAATTGGATATTGATGATTTTTTCCAATCAAATTCTATGATCATGATTGGAAAAATTAATGTCATTATCAATTTCCATTATTTTTGAAAAAATTGAGATGTACTAACTGAAACATGATTTTTCAATCACCCGAAAAATGGTGTAGTGATGAGCCATGTATCTTTGGAATCTAGGGTTTATCCATTCTTAGATAATCAGTGTTCCAAATACATTTAAAGACCCATGATTTTGCAAAAATATAATTGGGATGATGTACATTTTTAATGAGGTATGATGTAGAACTATTATTGAGGGTGAGTCTTATGTCCAACTAAGAAATGGAAAACACAAATCCTAGAAACTAGATGATCTTAGTGAAGTGAGATGATGTTTGAGATGGCCATGTCAATGTTTATTTATTTATGTAACTGCCTATAAGAACTCAATCTATGAAGTAAATGATGGTTATTGTGTACTCAAATATTGCATCTTAAGGGGTTTCATTTGGATGCACGTAGAATTATTAATGAAATCCTAGATGAGATTTCAATAGGAAAATAAATGTCCCTAGATTCCAAGACACACTTAACTATTACTACCAACCAAGATGTACCTCGATACACATATTATGACATTGAGTTCATGATATTAATGGGATACTAACATTGTTAAATCTAGTTATTTATAGTTTACAAACATGCTAATTTTGATAAATTTCATGACTTTCTTGAATTCATACAATTGCGTTCAAAGGATGTGACAATACCTATACTGGGTATGAAATATATACTTTATAGTTTTGGTTTATTCTCAATCTTTTTATCAGTGAATATCAATCTGATTGAAAGGTTCTGGACTATAATAAGAAAAGACCTTAAAGAATGGATCATAATAGTATATTTCGACAACATTTCTCATGGAGAGATATTGAGTTCAAAAATTGAACTATTATAGGTATTAAAATGTGTTAAAGTAGATTCAAAGAATTCTAATTATGTTCACATGGTAATAATGAGTTTTTCAATTTCATTTGGAAAATATGACATTTAAAATAATCATTGACGCATCACCCCAAAATCAAATGTGGGGAAATATTCCAGAGTATTCTAGAGTTTTCTAAATAAGAAAACTTTATTAATATAATATCTGATGACATATGACTATTGAATATATTATATAAAACATTATTTGATTATTGTGAAGGTAAAACCATGCTATAACTAAATTCCACATGGATTTAAATTTAGTTTTACACTGATGATAGTAGTTGTGACAACAAAACTAGAACACGAGGAAAAATGATAATACTTATAAGCATCATAAAATAAATGAATTTTGAAACAGAGAACCTCATGGAACACCATATATATGTTCACAAACAATTAGAATTTATACATAACCATTATAAATTTTATAATAAGTAGAGGGATATAGCTATGAAATTCCACATCCTCAAACTTGAGAATCAATTGTTAATCCTAGATACGGGAACTAATTTACATTCTCTCCTTCTTCTATTTCATATTTTATAGTTTATTTATATATTTTAAATTCAATTGTGATGTATTTTAGCGTTATTATTATGTGTTGTGATCTCATAACACCCAAAATATATAACTGAATCATAAGTTTTGATGTAGGAGGGGAAACTAAATTTTACCTAGATATTGGAGAAATATAATGTTTTCCAACATTTTATCACATGTTGATGTTTGTGATACTAAATTAATGTGATTTGGGAGTGAAATATTCAATAAAAATAGTTTTATACTATATTTAAAAATTTAGTTTCCTTCTCCACTCACATTGATCTTGGAAGAGTGATTTGAGACTGTTTGCACGATCTGATGACCTAAACTGTGTTATTCTGTATTTGGAGGTTTCCTAGAAATACTGAGTATATCAAGAGAATAATTTTTCCTCATAAAAGAATTCTAAAACACAGAAGGATTTTAAAAATCATTTTTTTCATATTTAAGATATAGAGGTGTGTGGTCTGAGGCATCATTATTGAATTTAGTGTGGATTAGAGTTGATTATCTGTTTCTTAGGAAGATCAATGATAGGAAATTTTGAGTGGATAAATTTATATCTATCATGGTTATTGATTACTCATTATTATTTTTTCATATGGGATTCCATTAATTTCATATCAGACACTATCATTTGTGATTACCATTAGTGTTATACTATGTTTCAAGGTTTGACTCCAAACATTCAACTATTTGAAAACAAAAAAGTTGTTTTAAAAGACTATTATAACATTAACCAATACTTCCTTGAGAGTGACCCAGAGGTCAGCCACTATGTTTTATTTAGGGAGATTATAACTGTTGAGTTGGTGTTCTAGAAAATACTATATATATATTTATTAGTTTTATTTTTATAGGCTATAATATTAATAAAACATATTATTATATATGTTTCATTGTTATATATTAATTTAATGTGATAATGTCATAAAATATCCATCACATTAACAAGGTTATAAAAAATCCCCTTTATGATGATAACCATGATATTACATAATAATAGTCTTAAATATATTTCAATTCTTGGATAACATACTCTGATCAGGCACATAATATACTGACTACAAGGTGTGGGTACTGATAATGGGATGAGGCTTCATCTCATGGTGTTCAAATGTGGTAATCTCAATTTTGGGAGATTATAAGAACAAATCTGACAGTAATAATTCCACATTTCTATGTGTCATAAAATATTCCTATATATGATTGTGTGTTATGGTCCTAATACTTTAATATGATAATTAATTCATCTCATAAATCAATGACTAATATTTACTAGAAAAAATTGTGACATCTTATGTTTTAGGGAAATAGGGCACTTTTGGGGAGTCCTGAATACTATGTCATTAATGGATAATTTGAGGATGTTTTTGTCCCTTATATTTTTATGGAAGTTTACATCTCAGACCTTTTATAGGAATATAACTATCTCATTAAATTCCAAGGACATGGTATAATGATGTTTTTATTTTAAAAAGTAAAATAAATGGATATCAAGAATATTGGTTGATGAAATATATGTGAATCATGCATGATGATGTATTAATATAGAGAGATTATATTACAGAAAAAGAACTCATATATGGTTTTTTATGATGTGACATTAATTTATTTTTCATGACTGACTTGACCCATTATTACATAGTAATCTTAGACGTTAAGAAAGCCTATCTAATGTCAATGAGAAAGAGTAAAAGGGGACCTCACAGTATGTATTTATGTTAATATCAATTTAATTATATTTGAATTTAATTATGGAATAAATATTATTCTCCAAACTAAGGAATAATTTCAATCAAGTTTTATGGATCACATAATTTAGATAAATATTTATTCGCCAGGTTTTGAAAAAAAAAATTATTGTATTTTTGTTATATTTAATATTTATTTGTTCACGAGACTGTGAATACAACATTTAAGTCAATTTTTATTTTGATATTAAATAAATTTAGAGGAATATAATTGGATAAGATCATTTCTAGTGATAAATATTAATTTATTATCCAAAAAATAATTTTTATTGCTGTTCTAGTTTGTGAATTCCATAAAATAATAAATTTTTTATTTTATATGGAAAGTAGTAATTTTTTGTTTCTTATTTTATTTAATGGTTTTTTTGAAATTTAATAATATCTCAATCTAAATAGTGACTCCATATATAGATTTTATGTCTATTTTTAGGGGTAATGGTTAATTTAGAATCGTTGTGCATAATAAACTTGTCATAAATTACCCCCTTCTCTCTTTCTATCTAGAATTATAAGAATAAGCGTGTACTCTTTAATCTTGGAGTAATAAGAATTGATCAATAAAAACAAAAAAATATTTATTTTCTATCACACTTGAACTCATAAATATATTAATTTCATTGAGAGATCAATGAATCATATACAGATGAATGCTAGTGGGGCTCTAGAGTTGGATCCTACAAGGGAACCAAGGTAATCCAAAAAGGGTTTTTAAGTGATCAACATCCTCATTAAAGAAATATCATCACACCATGTATTATTTATTCAGAAATAATATAAATTTCTTATGAATTTAATTTCCAAAATATCATCTATAACACCTTGACATTTTAAAAATGTATTCCATGCTCAACAACGAACATGAAACATAATCTAGAGGATAAACAAAACATGAAATGATAAGATTTAGAATATGACCCTCAAACCGTATCCATTAAATATGATGGTATTAATTATTTTAGTAATTTATGATATATATATACAATAAAAAATATAAATTTTTTGGTAAATTATTATTAAATATAGAAACAATTTTTAGTAATGTTAATTTATTAATCAAAATTATATTTTATTCACAAATGTTTTTTATTTCTTTGGGTAAGAAGAAAGTATATTAAATTTATAGATATTTTATAAAATATATTAAATAAATTTAACTTGACTATTTATATGATCATATTAAAATTAACTTAGATTGAGAAGTTTAGTTTGTTCGGAAAATATTCAATTTTCAGTGAATGGTGAAAAATATGATTTTTGAAAAATTAAAACATCATTCTAAAAAATTAATTAATTTAAAAGTATCATTATATTTTAAATATTATTGTATGTAAACTAAATATTCTATATTTATATTAAATAAACTTTACAAAATTTTAATCAACTAAATATTGGATTTTAGTATAAGTTTATTTTTGTGTTTGAAAACAAGATTTTTCTGAAAACAGTTTTAATGTGCATAATGCTTTTAAATTATTAATTAACTAAAATATCCCATCATGTGGAAAAAATAAAACAAAACGTATAGATTATAAACAACATAATATTAATAAAAATTAATATAATTATTATTACTTGTCATTTTGTTAATATAAAATAATCATATTTATAAAAATCAATATATTGAGAAACTTCTATTTCATCATTTCTATGGGATTAATTTTAAATTAATTTCTTCCACTTCTATAAATTGAATTTCAAAAAATGGGTTCCATTTTATTATAGAAAAAAAATTTACATTATCAAATAATTTCAATATAATTTTTAACCATAATGAATAGTGAAAATTTAAAAATTAATTATTTCACTTATGGTAAAAAAAATTTACTAGTACATAAAATAAAAATATTAGGGTTAAATTGACCTAAAAACATTATAAAATATATTCTATGTAAATATTTCAACCTTATAATTTCATAGACTTGATAATGGTTCATTTTTTAGCTTGAATATATGTGCAAAAGTGGACACACCTTTTTCTTTTAAAAAATTAATAGTGTGCCACTCATATCACTTATAAATGATGACCATTGTATACTCCTCTTCAGATATTCAAAAAAAAATTATTTAAAGAAAAAAGTCTCAAGTACCATCCATAATTCCGTAAAATCATAATATAAATGATTTTTTTATTATAAATCCATCATATGGTGGCTTTTGGTGCTAACCGATGTAGGATATCCGAAGAAGAGGTATCTTGGATAACCAAGCATTTATTTATTTATTTTATGTCTCTTTAAAAGATTAATATATAGTTATGATATATTAAAATAGTATCAATAATTTAATTATATTTTATTTTGATAAATTTGTAACATAAATACTTCTCCTCTTCTATAAAATGGGGAACAAAATCATTATTCATTTGTATGATGGCCTACCACCATATGAACCAATGTCATTTTTTTTCTTCATAGACCCTCAAATATTGTTATAATAATTTTTTTAAAGTATATGCATCATATTTTTAAAATATTTATAATTATATTATTATTATTCCAAATATTTATTCTTAATTTCCACTCCATACTGTATACAATAACATCGCTCATGTTTATGGTGGAAAACATCCTCTTGAAGTGATTGGATTCAATTTTTCAAAACACTTTAAATGAAAATTAATAAGTATAAAGATAACGAATATATGTGATATATGTGAATTTTTTTATATTCTGGAAATATTTTGGTTTTTTGATACATTATATATCATTTCATTTCATACATTTTCACTAAATGAAAAAAGATGACATCATTCATGTGTACATGTGGGCTACCACCTCCATGAAGTGATGTGTTTTTTATTTCATCACCACATCACTCGAAATAAAAATATATGAATATTAAATGAAATAATATAATATTTATGATGTGAGGATTATTTTTAGAATATTATATAATACGTATAATATTTCCAAAATGATCTTTTAAAACGGAAGCGTTACTCATGCGTACGTACGACCTACCGTCTGCATGATTCCAACACATTTCATTTTCAATAATAATAATTAATGATCAGTTATAACAGTATAATTTATCTATAAATATGATAAATATTTAATTATTATTATTATTAATTATAATATTTAAAAATTACCCAATTGATCATGGTTTACATACCGAATCCATTTTGAAATTATAGATTGAATGTCTTCAAAACACTGAATATAGAAATAACTAATTAGAATTTAAATATTTTATTCTAATTAGAAAACTAAATTCATTAATTATAAGTTATTAATCATGAAAAATGTTCATAATAAATATAATAGTTGATATGATAATATTATACATGAGATAAAGGATATACTAGGAATGTCTGGACTCGAGGTAAAATATTTTCATCTCACATTAATTTGGGTGAGACATATTCCATATTCACTAATTATTAGGGTGTGTGGCCTTTATTCATATTTTTAATTTATTTTATGGATATTTTAAAGAAAATTATTAGGATTTTCCAACCCATATGGGTAGCACCCAAAACATTATAAGATATTTTTCTCTTAAAACTATTCGAGTCACAACATATATTTCATAAAGAACTAAGTTTCATTGAAAAAAACACTTAGTTATTTTGGAGATATTCATATCCTAGCCATTAAACATAAAATTTCCACTTCTGTGTTTTGAATTTTAAAAATCATACATACACGGTTTTGTTCAGGATGATATTTAGAGTCTGTTAGAATTAACTTAATTTTTGGTGAATAGAAACATACCCTTATGAATAGTAACCTCCCATTATGAATAGTAACTTACCCTAATGAATAGTAATATGAATCGTATGAATAGTATCCACACCCATGAATGTATAAATAAATTTAGGCACCACAAAATTGAAGATGTATAATTTAAGTGTTTATAATTTTTTATTAAATAATGATTTTAATAAAATATTTAATTAATTATATTTCGAAAAATATTTTTTAAAAAATATACTTTAGTTTTGGATTCTACATGTATAATTATAGTTAGGGTGAATTTTTGGTATTTTTCTGAAAAACATGAATTTTTTATGAATAGTGAAATACCATAATTTACAACATAAGCTTAATAATCTAATTTTATAGTCAAGTATAATGTTCAACAGATGTAATCCCAATTGATTCGTATTCACATTATAAAATTACACTTCTTGGTCATAGAAGACTCACTATTCCCTGTGTTGTGGAGAAATAATAAATTAATGAATATAATATAGAGAAAATACACCCTCCCCTCCACTATATAAACCACCCCTCACCCCCTCTTCCTCCCACACCACTCAAGCTTCATTCCTTGCCTAAATTCTTCCAAATACTCTTCCCAAGCTCTAAACCCAAATCTAAGACCTTCTGGTCTCTCCAAAAATCCAAAAACTAAGGTCTCAAAAAGTTTCTCAAGGAGGAGTACCTAAGAGTTGAACCACTCTCCTCTTTTCTTTCAAATTCTCATACATGTTTTATTAGTTAGTTACTATCATCTCACCTCACCTCATCCCAATGCCATGATAGTTGAAGAACCTTACTTGTACTGTATTTTCATTATGATAATGGAAAATTTTATCATAATCTATCTTTTCCCCCCTTTTATACAATAAATGCAAACATCGTCCGAGATGTGTTGATTTATCACACTCAAGGAAGTCATGATTTCAATTTGAATTAATATATTAATTAATAGTCATGAAACCTCATTAATGGTTGATCATAGATCATTATATATATTTTCTTTTTTTAATGTTCTGGAGTCCTTACACACTCATGATATGGAATAATAATACCAAATAACTTTATTGTGAAAAAAACCGCCATGCAAAATCCTAGAATTTATTATTAAATATTCGAATGAGTAATCCTCATGGTAAATAACCATAATCATTATAAGGTAATTTAAATCTATTTAGTGTCTCTGATAATATATATTAACAATTATGGTTGTTTAACTACTTTTCAATCAAACATCCATTCATGAATATAAGTAAACAGATCATGAAAACCAAAGAAGAAAATGCTACCAAAACAATAAAATTGAATCTCTTAAACCCATAAATAATTCAATTAATGAATCTAATAAAGATATAAAGTATAATTTACATGTTGAAAAGGTTCTGTAATTATTAATTAATGAAGCTAAATTTGATTATTTAGGTCGTTAAGAACAATCAAGATCACCTTCAAGCATAAGGTATGAGATACTCTCTCTCACTTTTGTTCTAGAATTTCCGCAATTTTGTGCCCTTGAATTTTTAATTCCTAATGATGGGGTATGTTTTTGAACCTCCCCCATACTACCCTTATGATATATAAATAATTTTATACCCCTTTACCTCTCATTAATCCCTCACAAGAACATCGTTACTGTGCCAAAATGTTTGTAAGGGGTTCTCTCATCCCACCTTCATTTCATGAGATTTTAAATGTTCGCCACTTATTTCATGAATGTGGTGTATCTGTACTTCCATTTTTCATATAAAACCATGATACAATTTGTATTCATGGTATTAAATGATATATTTTATGGTTATTATGTTTTAGTCATATGATTCAACTGATTACATTATGGTAAGGGACATTGTCTCAACTTTCTATTTCACTGTGACTTATCTTGTATTATGAACCAAATAATTGTTTTGTGCTGTAACTAATACCAATTTTTGATCACATTTCATTATAAATTATCATTCTATTAAATATCCATAATCTCATATCATGGATATGATTATTTTCTAAGCCGTATAACATATTACATACTGTATTTATTTTTAATGTTGTTTTAACTGTAGAAGTGTTGATGAATATGTCTCATCTATTTTATATAGATAATGTGAAAAAATATTATCTTTTATTGAATATATGTATGAATATTGATTTTGATATTTAGTTATGGTAGGGGCCCTCTGTAGCCCCTCGATGTATCGACAGGTCTCATGAGACAAATCAGTTGGGGACACATCCTTCGAGTTTGTTTCCAAAAATCAGAAGGGTTTCTACCAACAGAACAAAACCGTTTTAACAGTATTATGCTATCATGTACTATATACATGAAAACCAATTAATAATAATCCTATTTATTCATTATCAATTATTACTATCCATGAGTTTTTCACTATAACAAAATATAAGGATGCAATTTCATTCTCAATTTATTAATGGTGTGATTTTTTAATTTATTAACCATTCCATATTGATTTTGTCAAGTAGTTTATGATTAAGTTATTATTGATTCATGATTTTTCTAATTTTATCCCTCACATATCATTGAATCTCACCCTTTTCATGTGTTTACCTTCAATAGTTTATGAAGGGTATATCACTTATTGAGTTTATGTGGATGCAGTTTTTAGTTTTTGTTATGTATTGTATTTTGTAACTTTTACCAATGTAATTTGAGTCACATCTATGTATCTAGTTTCTTCAAGAATACTAAAAGGATATTTCTTTCTGGATTTCATTCCTTCTAACCATGCCAATGTACTTAGTAATTCATTGGCTCTGGACTAGAGGGGTCGGGGTGTTTCAGTTGGTATCCGTGGAAGTTTAGTAGGAACCATGGAAACTAGATTAGAAAATATATATCAGGGAACAAAGTCCTAAGGTATTATTTGAGGATAAACATACAAGAACGTCCTAGTATTTTGGTAAGTAATATATTATATGTAGTTTTCTAGAAAATAACATCCCTTTATATATACAAACATGAAGAGGTTGCTCTGGCACAGGTGAACCTAGGAGTGAAAAATCCAATAAGGAGTTTTGGGCTTGACTCAGGTTATCATGGTACATGAAAACTGGCCTTGCTGCACTCTTGGCATTGAATCTATTGGGGGATATGCTTAGGATAATTCAAATTTTCTCTACAAGCAACTATGAAGGAGTTTAATGTAAATTTCTCCTCAGAGAAACCATGTTTAAGAGATTACCTATGGATAGAATTTCAATCTATGTTAAGTTATTTTCTATTTTAGATTAATAAACTAATCTAGTGTATTTTATTATTTAAAAATGGTGCCTAATGGAAGAAGTGGAATCAATACTCGTGGACAATGTTGGGACTACCCCACTGAGCAAGTCAACAAATTCAATGTCAGAGCAGATCATATTATGACCATATTGGGACAACATACTCATGTCATGAAGAATAACAATGATACACTTATGCTGGATCATTTCATGCGGAAAAAACCCCATCTTTTAGTTGCACTACTAATATGATGGTGGCTGAGTAGTATATAAAGCCCCTTAAAAAGATATTCATGGTGTTAAGATGAAATGAAAATGAAAAGGTAGTGCTGACAATATATTGTGTCAAGGGTGATGCTAATCAATGGTGGTCCATGATTCATAATAACACTAAGGAAGAAGAAATAGAAGATATTTAATGGAGGAATTTTAAGGAATTATTCAGTGAAATATATTTCTCTTGTGATAAACAAACAAAAATTAAGAGGATATTCCCTATCTTACATAAAAGTGAAGAGAAAAGTGCTTTAGAGTATGAGGCTGCCTTCACAAGACTAGCCAGGTATGTCATAGATTATATATGAGAACACAAAGACAAGATTAATCATTTCATTGAAGGTCTTAAGACAAGTATTCTAAGGGAACATGCTTCTCTAAAATTTCCATCATGTCATGAAATTGTATTATGGGCTATAAAAAAGAGAAGTAAATTTATAGATCAAATTACTTAATGGAAATCACATATAAGAAGCGGTACTCTAATAACCATGGAAAAGGTGAAGTTCCAAAGAAGAATAAGGGAACAAAGAAATTACCATTATGTAAGAATAGTGGAATGTATCATGTTGTAAAATGCATGATAGGCATGGGAGTCAGCTACAAGTGTGGATAAATGGGTTATTGATATGATGAATGCAAGGGAAAGGAACAATCAATGATGTTCAATGATAAAATTTTAGAGAGATAGGACACTATTAAAATGAGTGTCCTATGATCCAAGATACTTTCCTCAGAAAAGTCCAAGAAATCAAGGGAGAGCTTATGAGATTACAACTGTAGGAGTTGAGTTTCCTAATGATGTAGGGGAAGGTACTTTAATATTTTACTCAAACTTAGCTGACGTTTTATTTGAATCTGTATCATTAAAATTATTTATATCTTCCCAGTTTTCCAAGAAAATTAGACATGTCCAATTTGATTTAATAAAGGATTTATCATTCAATACTCTTAAGGAATGCATCATTGCAATAAAGGTATGTCAACTAGTCCCCCTCGTGATACATAATCGTGATTTAGTTTCTAACCTTATCATCATACAAATTATTGACTTTGATATAATTCTTGATATGAATTGGCTATCAAATTATGATGCCAAGATCTATTATAAGAAGAAGAAGGTTAAATGTTTTGTAAATGGTGTGGAATCTCATATCTTTAGAGAATAAACCTCGCCACCTAATTCTTATGTAAATCGACCCCCAGTAGCTCTGCATAATGAAATACATGGAGAGGATGATAAACCAATAACTATGGGTGAGGAAAGATTCTTAAAATTGATGAAGTGCATATATTGCAAGAATACATTTATGTATTTATAGAGGATTTACTTGGACATCATCCATAGAAGGAAGTTTAGTTATTTATTTATTTTTTCCATGTTGCAGGACTCATATCAATGACTCCCTATAGAATGGACACTGTGGATTTAGTAAATCTAAATAATAATCTGGAATAATTGAGTGAAAAATGATTTATTAGACCCAATGTTTCTCTATGGTGAGACCACATCATCTTTATCTAGAAGAAAGATGGATCCATGAGGCTATACATTGATTACAGTGAAATAAATGCTATTAAAATAAATAATAATTATTCTATGTCCCATATTTATGATTTATATGATCAAATTCAGTGAGATCAATAATTTTTGAAGAATTGCCTTTAATCTGGATATCATCAGCTGCATGTGAGGAAGGAAGATATTACTAAGACAATATTTCAAACAAGGTATGGGAATTACGAGTTTACTGTGATGCCTCTGGGAATGACTAATGAACCCTCTGTTTTTATGGATTTAATGAATCTATTTTTCAAGGAATACCTTGCTAAATTTTTTGTTTTATTCATCGATGATATCAGGGTATACTCAAAAATATATAAAGACCATGAGAATCACTTGCAGATTATTCTGAAAACTCTTAAGCGGAAATAATTATATTGGAAGTTTTGAAAGTTAGAATCATGGCTTCAATCTATCTCTTTTCATGGAAATATTTTCTCTAAGGATGTAATATTAGTAGATTTTATGAAGACAACGGCAATCCAAGAGTGTTATACACCAATAAACCTAACTGAGGTACACAGTTTTATTAGCTTAGCAGGTTATTATTGGCATTTCGTTCAGAATTTCGCCTGACTGGCTGACCCACTAACCATACTCACACGTAAAGGGGTTAAGGTTGTATGGATGAAAGAATGTACATAATTCTTTGATGAATTGAAAGGAAGACTGGTCAATTCTCTAATCTTGACTATTCCATATGTAAATAAGGGATTTGTGATATACAACGATGAATCAAAGAATGTACTAGGTTTCTACCTTATGAATAATGATAAAGTTATTGATTATGGATCAAGAAAGTTGAAGACTCATGTGAAAAATTATCCAACTCATGATCTTGAGTTAGCTGATATAATCATTGTTCTGAAAATATAGAGACATTATCTCTACGGAGAAATATGTGAGATATATATGGAACAAAAGAGTTTAAAATAAATTTTCACAAAAAAATAACTAAACATGAGGAAAAGTTGATGACTTTAGATACTCAAAGATTATGATTTTTCAATACACTAAAACCCCAAAAAGGCCAACAAGGTGGAAGATGGATTAAGAAGGAATGATCATGGACTCCTAACCCAAATGAGGATTGAAAGAGATAATACATTCATCGATCTACTAAACATGGATATAGGAATTGTTAAGGAAGGGGAAACATCTTTCCTCTTTCAAATGATTGCTAAACCATCTTAATTAGAGAAGATAAAAAGCTCTAAATATGATGATGAGAATCTGCATAATAAAATTAATGCTGTCAAAGATGGGAGATTAGATAACATCATGTATGAAGGAGGAGTTCTAAAATTTTGGAAGAGTTTATGCATTCCACCATTACCTGAGATAAAAATAGAACTATTATATGATGCTCATAGCTCAAATTTCTCTATAAACATGCATAACACAATGATGTATGGAGATATGAAGGAATATTTTTGGTCGGATATTATGAAGTGGGAAATTTCTGGCAATGTGTCAAGGTGTCTAGTTTTTCAAACATTGAAGGAAGGGAGACAACACCCCAGAGGAGTGATATAGCCTCTACCAATTCTTATGTGGATGTGGGATAACATTCCAATGGCTTTATTCACCATACTACTGAGGAAACCAAGAATGAATGATGAAATATGGGAAATTGTTGATTTTCTCACAAAATCAGTACATTTTATTCCTATAAGAGAGGATTTACTACTTGAGCGCCTAACACGACATTATATTAATGATTTCGAAAGACTTTATGATGCACATCTATAGATTGTGTCTGATCGAGATCCCCCGTTTACATCAAAATTCTGGAAAAGTCTCTGGAAGGCTTTAAATACTGAGCATCATTTGATTACTACTAATCACCCCCTAACAGAAAAACAGCATGAAATGACTATTCAAACTCTAGAATACATGATGAGATCATACTCTCTTTACATTCATGGTATGTGGGATCAATACATACCACTATTGGAATTTTCCTACAATAATAGTTTCCATTCTAGTATTGAAATGGATCCATATAAAGCATTGTATGGAAAGAGATATAGAACTCCAACTTATTGGGATGAAGTTGGTGAGATGTAACTTATAGGCCCAGAACTTATTGAACAAACCAAGACAAAGGTAATGGATCTTCTAGACCATATAAAGGTATCCCAAAGTAGGAAGAAGAGTTTTGCTGACAATTGGAGAAGGATTAGTAAATCCAAGTGAGAGATCATGTGTTTCTAAAGGTATATCAATGGAAGGGTTTCTTATGGTTTGGTAAGAAAGGGAAACTGAACCCGGGGTACATCAGACCATTTGAAAGTATGGAAAGAATCAGAGTTGTAGCTTAATATTTAGAAATTCCTCCAAGTTTCTCCAATGTTCATGATGAGTTCCATGTTTCATTGTTGAATAAATACCTGCCAGACCAAATACATGTACTCACCTATGAATAAATAGAACATGAACCTGATTTGTTCTACTGTGAAGAGCCTATCGAGATCCTTGACACAAGGGAGCAGGTATTGAGAAATTGGATGAATCGTCTAGTAAAGGCTCTTTGGAAAAACTATAATATGGAGGAAGGAACATGGGAACATGAGGATGTTATGAAGAAGAACACCCAATATCTTCTTTGTGGGATTAATAAATGAAACATTTTGAGGTTGAAATTTCTGAAGGATGGAATATTGTAGCACCCCATACATGTTATGGCATGTTTCTATTAAATACATTCAAGTCATAGACAATATTTCATAAAGCACTGAGTTTCTTTGAAACACATCATTTTTATTTAGGATATAGTCATATCCTTGCCATTGAACATAAATTTTCCACTTCTGTGTTTTGAATTTTGCAAATCAATCATAAACGGTTGTGTTCGGGATGGTATTTAGAGTCTGATAGAATTAACATAATTTTCTGAGAATAGTAACATACCCTTTTTAATAGTAACCTACCCTTATGAATATTAAAATTCACTTATGAATTGTGATGTGATTCTTATTAATGGTATCCACATCCCGTAATGTATAAATAAATTTGGGCACCTTAAAAATGAAGATGAGTTATTAAAGTGTTTAAATTTTTTTGATTAAATAATGAATTTAATTATATATTTAATTAATCATATTTAGAAAATTATTTTTGAAAAATATAATTCATTTTTGGATTCTACATGTCAAAAAATGGTTTGGGTGAATTTTTTGTATTTTTTTGAAAAACATGAAATTTTGATGAATAGTGAAATACCATAATTTACTCAATAAGCTAAATACACTAATTAGAGAGGCATGTATGATGTTCTGCTGATGTATGCACAATTTATTTGGATTGACATGATAAAATTACTATTATTGGTCATGGAAGACTCAATATTCATTGTCTTGAGGATAAATAATAAATTAATGAATATAATATAGGGAAATCCTCTCTCCCCTCCACTAAATAAACCACCCCTCACACCCTTTTCCTGTCACACCACTAAAGCTTAAATCCTTGCCTAAATTATGCCAAATTATCTTCCCAATCCCTCTCCCCACGTCCAAGACCTTTTGACCTCACAAAAAGGCCAAAAACAAAGGTCTTAAGGGGTTTCTCAAGGAGGAGTACTCAAGAGGTGAACCTCACTTCTCTTTTCCTTCTAATTCTTTTACTTGTTTTATTATTTGTTGATATATTCTCACCTAACCAAAAAATGTGATTATAATTATATTACCTTACATGTACTGAATTTTTGTTATGCTAATGGAATATTTCATCATAATATCTCTTTTCCTCTCCTTTTATACAATAAATGCAAACACCATCCGAGATGTGTTGATTTATCACACTAAAGGAATAGGGGTTTTCAATTTGAATTAATATCTTTAATACTAGTCATTAAACCATTTAAATTGATTAAATAGATCATAATATATGTATTTTATCTTGTGTAATGTTTTGTAATCTTTACACACTCATAATATGGAATAATAATACAAAACAAGTTTATTGTTCACAAATCCGCTAAGCCAAATAAAAACGTTTATTATTAACTCATCGAGTGTGTAATCCTAATAGTATATAACTAGTATCATTATAAAATAATTTATATCCTTTTAATGTCACTAATAATATATATTATAAATTCGGGATGTTTTACCACATTACAAAAAAACTTCAACTCATGAATACAAGTAAACGGATCATGAAAACCAAAGAACAAAATGCTACCAAAACAATAAAATTGAATCTCTTAAACCCATAAAAACGACAATAATGAACCTAATAAAGATATAAAATATAAATTAAATGTTTATGAGGTTCTCTAATTATTAATTAATTAAGATTAATTTGATTATTCAGGTCATTAAGAATAATCATGAACACCTTCAAGCATAAAGTAAAGGATCCTCTCTCCCACTTTCGTTCATGAATTTCCCTTATGTTGTTCCATTTTATTTTTTATTAATAATGAATGGATATGTTTTCAAACCTCCCGCATAATTCCCTTATGATATATAAATAATGGGATACCCCTTTACCTCTCATTAATCCCTCATAAGAACACCTGTTACCATGCTAAAATGTTTGTAAGGGGTTTTCTCATATCACCTTCATTTTCGTGAAATTTCTAATGTTCACCACTTATTTATTGAATGTAGTGTATGTGTAATATCAGTTTCATATAATATAATGATTATATTTATATTCATGGTATTTAATTATTCATTTTATGTTTATTAGATGTTGGTTATATGATTCGACTGACTACATTGTGGTAAGGGACTTGTCCCAACATTCCATTTTGTTGTGACTTATCTGGTATTGTGCAACTAATAATTATCATGTGGTATAACTACTACCCATTTGAGATCAAATTTCATTTTAAATTATAATTTTATTAAATATCCATATTCTCATATCCTGGATATGATTATTGTCAATGTTGTATACCATTTTACATACAATATTTATTTTGAATGTTGTTTTAATTGTGGATGTGTTGATGAATATGTATCCTATATTCTATACGAATAATGAAATAAATATGGATATTTTAATGAATATATGTATTAATAATTCTTTGGAAATGCATGGATGGGAGGGGCCCGCTATATCCCCTCGATGCATCGATATCTCCCATGAGACAAATCTGTTGGTGACAAACCCTTCGAGTTTGTTTCCAAAAATCACACGGGTTACTACCCACAGAACGAAACCGTTTTAATGGTATTATGGCATCCTGTTTTAGATACATGAAGTCCAAATAATAATAATTATCTTTAATCTTTTTTATTGATTACTATCCATGAGGTTTTCACTCTGACAAAATCTATGAATGCAGTTTAATTCTAAGTTTATTAATGACGTGAGATTTTCATTTATTCACCATGCCATATTAGTTATGTCATGTTATTTATGATTCAGTTATTATTGATTTATGCTTCCACTATTTTTAACCCTTACTGAGCATTTGATCTCACCCCTTTAATTTTTTACCTTCAACAAGTTATGAAGACGAGGTCATTTATTGAGTTTATATGGATGCAATTTTTAGTTTTTGTTATGTATTTTATTTTTGTAACCTTTACCAATGTAATTTGAGTTACATCTATGTATCTAGTTTTTTAAAGACTACCAAAACAATCATTCCTTTAGGATTTAAGTCCTTATAACTAAGCCAATGTACTTAGTAATTCACCAACTCCGATTTAGAGTGGTCGAGGTGTTACAGAATGAGGTTCTCTCTTTTATGTGGTTTTGAAAAAGCAGTTATCAAGAAGTAAGGGACTCCATATCAATTTCATTTTATTGAGGAATATTTTATTGTTATACACGTATATTATTATATAATGTGTATATAATACTACATTTATATTTAATATCATTAATACATCATATTTCATCTTTTTTCAAGTTTAAATTTGAATTATTTCATCCGAAGGGATTTTACATGAAAGTCACCAAGTGGAAAAGAATTTAATAACTCAATTAATTTTTATTGGGTTATATTACTTCATAATAGTATTTGATATTCTAATATTATTTATGTAATGTGTGATTTCCGGGTGTTGATTCACTCATATATAATCTGAACTAGTTATTCATAAGGCATGAAGCTTGCATCCCTTTACGCCAGAGGCTGTCAACTAATAGTAATGTTCCATGGTGGTACTGGGGGAGACAATACTATCGTAATCAAAAAATAATAATGGTGTAATAAATGGATAAATATTGTAAGAATAATACCAGTTTAAACAAGTATATAAATAACCTAGATAGTAGTAACATATCATTCCAAAGGAATAATCATAAAAAAATGATGAGTATTTCATAGAGCTATACAAAACAAAAGCTACTACACGAAAGCATTAATTCATTACAGTACATGTGTCTAATGGAAAAAAGACTAAAAATGATATTTTCAAATGTATCATAAGCTAAGGATCACTCTTGTGATTCCATGCTCTCCCATGGCAACCAATAAAGAATTCATGATTGGGATCTTTCCATTACACCCACCAACAATCATGAATCTTGTTTGGGTACCATAGATGTCCAAAATAGGGTGTGAGATATACTTAGTGGGACACCACCAATGGTTTCAATAACAAATATATAATATAAATATAAATTAAAACATTTTGTATGTATAAAAGGTAAGCAGTAATCTAAGAAAAATATATTCAATTCCATGGAATAAGAAATATGATAGGAAAACTATAAGAGATACAAATCAATATATATAGAGTGTTAACGATATGTTGTAACTAGATAGACCACTACCTCATGTGAAAAAAACATCTGGCATACATAGTCCAGACCCAAAGGCATATAACCCTGGATACCTCATCGATGCTAAGGAACTTATCCGATGGTACGCCTGGAATACCAACAGACCTACTTGGTATAGTTCACAAGGAATATAGCCAAGGTGACCTATGTATGGTGATATGAATTTAAAAAGAAGTTGTAGGTACCATAACATGATCTCCTCATTGGTTCAATACCGTAAATGATCATACCTAGGGGTCACATATTCCATAATTTAATCCTCTAGACAGTTCTATACCATTTCGCAAGAGGTGTCATTCTAGATAATATTCACCTTTTTACACATTTTCATTTAAAATTGATTATTTAATTACATTTTTTTAATAATGAGTCAAATGGGTAATATCTATCTGCAATTATCACATTAAATTTAATAAGGATCCCACTAATATATAGAGATGTCACACACCCTATGGGGAGGTTCTATCATGGGGAAGATTTAAGAAATCAGCTTATGGGAGGATTAGGAAAATGATGACAACCATCAACCATATAAATGATATAAAAGGGAAACCCATTATAGTTTTAAAAATATAATTAATCCATTTCATTATTTTAGGAGTAATTTATAGAAGGCCTTGAATGTTGAACAAAGAAGATAAATGTTAAACACCAAAGATTATTAGGGAAAAGTTATAAACTAACTACCTTAAGACTTTGGTAGAACACCCATCCAATATCAATCCTATGTTTGGCCTAAAATGAGAGAAAATTAATGAATAGATGAATATCCTAAAAATAGGGAATGTTATTTTTCACTGAAATAACTATGTCAATGATAATATAAATGATAAAATGAGATAAAGGAATGGATTGATTTCTTGTGGTGATCCAACATGATAGATGGTGCTAGAGCCGATGGCCGGACAGAGAAGGAATCACAAATCCTTGGTTTAGTCCATGGTAATATCTATCAATGGAGGATCCCTTTATACATGGGGAAAAAGAAAAAATGTTTGAGTGTTTTTGAAAACAAAGAGGGGAAGGATTTGTTTCACCAAAACATTAAAGGTCGCAATGTAGAGACCCAAAGATTAATGTACATGGACATTACATTACTTTTTCGGAATACTTAGTACATAACAAAAACACACTCACAAGGATCGTAATAGTTTAGTGTATCTGGAAACTCGGAATATAATCCTCTAATCGTGGTGAAAGATCTTCAACATCTCACATAAAGATCTTATTTTTTTTAAAACTTAAATCCTTTCTTTATGTCCTGGGGAAAAAAATAAAAGGGTGAGCTCAAATGCTCAGTAAGGGTAAACAAAAGAAATATCAATCACGTCATATTCATAAGAACATATCTTTTGGAAATCATAACATGCAAAAGAGATCATAATTTCATAAGATGGGATAAATCATAGTAGTGAAATGTAATCCCAATAATCATAACATAAAACATCAAACTTTTTGGAATACACACATAATCATAGAGAATAATTTCTTATTAGTCAAGACTCATTGCCAAGACTATCTTAGTGGACAAAGTCCCTTTCTGAACCGAGTTCACTCCTCGTTTCAGTCCTGTTTCACTGAACCGGTATAACCTAACATTCCAGCCATGTCTATCTCATGAGATATAAAATCTTTACCCAACTCATTGGAGGGAGATATAGGTCCCACCCATCTCCTAATGATACAGTTCTTATGTGTTCCACAAAATCTTAAATCATACATCATTGAATAACCCATGTAATAAAAATGAGAATCTTAAACATCGTGACATCATCAAACAATTCGTATAAGATAAAGGAATTCATAAAAATAATTCCATCACAAAATAATAAAATCAATGTAATAATAGGGATATAAACATAACCCTATATTATCTTATATGGAAAATAATTTTGATAAATCACTTGAACTCCATTCTTTGGGAAAATATCCTTTCTACTTCAAAAACACTTTTCCTTTCTTAACATGTCATACAATTATAAACTAAAAGTAGTTGATTAAAAATAAACTTGAAAACTTTTAATGGAAGATTCTTGGAAATAATGTTTTAAAAATCCATTCATGTTGTATAAGTTAATAAAACATTCTTCCCGTACTTTTTTCAGAAAAGTCAAAAAGTACCTCGTACGAAAAATGACAAAAGATTCCTTTTATATATTTTAATAAAAAATCAACGAAGGGTAAAATTGGATATAAACAATTGTAGGTGGATGGAAATAATATTACATATTGAGGAAACATGGATGTGGATGATAAAATACACCCCAATAAATTTCAAAGTATAAACAATCTTGGATAAAAATGAGATTGTGATATTTCCCTTACCTTAGATCCGATTTGCTTCGTAAGTGTCCGAAACTCCTGTATAATGAATTAATTAATGTCATTGACTTATTAAAGAATCATATTAATTGTTACGATATCATATATGGTTGACTTATGACATTATATTACCCGTTCTTTTGTAAATTCCATGTTAAAGAGCGTTTTGGGTAAAATTGTTTCATTTGCCGTCCGTGTTTTGACTTGTAATTATTCTTATGATTACTTAGATCATGATTACTTAATTACAAAATATAAAACATTATTTATATATAATATATATTCAGAATATACATATATATAATAAATCTGTAAATGGAAAGAAATACACCGTTCATGGAGATGGTAGGCCGTACGTACGCATGAACGCTGTTTTCGTTTCCTTATTGAGTTGAATGAAATTAAGTAGATGAAATACATATATATACAAATAAATACAGTATCATTATTATTTCATATATTTCATGATAACTTGTTATATATTCTTTATATCATTCATGAATGGTTAAAGTGGATAATGAATCTCATCGCGTCGTGGAGACGGTAGTCCGTACGTACGCACAAGCGATGATATCGTTCTCATGATCGTGGGACTGTATTGGAGTGTATGTATACTATTTCAGAATCAATATAACTTTAAAGTAATCATATATAGTTATTATTTACACCATTATACCCGTACAAGTAAGGTGGTGGTGGAAAATAGATTTCACCACGGCGTGGAGACGGTATTCCGTACGTACGCACGCGCGGTGATTTCGTTTTCCATAGGATGGATAGATGGTGAAATAGGGTTGTTTCATACTTATAATAAAATATCCGTATATGAGTGATACTGATGTTATTACTTCATAATGAAACAACTAAATAAGAAGAAGCGGAAGAAGAAATAAATATGAAAGAATCGGAAACGGAAATTACCTCTTCTTTGAAGCGCCTCTTTGAGACCTCCTCTTAGGGCACTAAAATTGGTCTTTGAGGAAGAAAAAAAACTCTAGGATGTTTATAGGGAAGTGGAGAAGAGAATTTGGCATGGTTTGGCCGAGATTTAAGGCTCAAAGTGGTGTGAGGAAGAGAGGGAGAGGGTGCCCTTTTATAAGGGAGGAGAGGGGCACCTTTGGAATAACTAAAAATATTATTTTATAATAAAGAAAAATTCCATTTTAAATGGCTCTAAATTGATTTATTTCTAAGCTAAGGTGGGGATGGGTCGAAATCCTCTCATCCAATAGAATTTAGACAAGTTTAGGTTCCTATTTTAACATTATCATTTATATTTAATTTTAAGTTAGATAATTTTACTTTTACCGTGTCTTCTTGTTTTCTTACACTATATGGTTAATAAACATACTATATCAAGACAAAAGAACCACAAGTTGTTTATTATTAATATATATAACCTTATATAAGTCATTTAAAAGAGGCTAAGATTTTTAGTAATAAAATAACAATTAATAATATAATATTTCTTTTAAAAACTATTTTATGTCTATTTTGACACTATTTAGTAATTGATTTTTGTGAAAATCATAACAGAATTATTAGTTCAAAAAAAGTAAATTAAATCAATAAAAACATGTCATATTAACCAATAAAAATATTTGAATTCATACAAAGTATTAAATTTCATTTATTTGGGTATTTATAACATCAATTACGTCAATATTTCATTAATAAGATAATTACTGCATCATCTTTGTGTCATAACAAATGATAATTATATAATCTTTAAAAATTCTAAATAAATTCCTATAATGTATATAATTGTATTATATTTTTGGAGAGTATTAAATTTCTAATTTTCATGAAGTGTATCAGTAAATTAAAATTAATATACTTATAAGATTTAAGAAAGTGACATGTTGTCACATTCTTTGGTTTTAATAATAATTAAATTATTTTCATAGGCAAAAGTCCATTAAATGAATCTAATCCGACCCTTAGGTGCTATGGGTAGACTTTTAGTCATCCAATAGGATTTTTACATGTGTTAGGGTAATTTTATAATATTATATTTACCCTTAATTACCTGATTTACCTTTAACTATGGTAAATAAAATTTACCGTAGTTACTATTCATAATTCCCAAAAATAAAAAGTAGCTTATTAACATAATTTGAATCCACTGATTCCAAATATGGAATCCATTTTTCCAAATTCAATACACAAAAGTTGCAGAAATTAAATTAAAATTAATCACGTTGTCGAAAGAAAACAGGTTTATCTTCAAAACATTGCAAAAGATTGAATTGATTTATCCTACGAATTCAAGGTAGAATCAATGCTAATGACATAAATTATATTAAATTTTAAAAATATATTCTATTTATACTTTAAAACCATTCAATATTATAATTTAACCACATAAGATATTACGATGACAAAAGTTGTTTTTAATTAAAATATAGCATGTTTTTACTATTCATTGAAATATGAAAGTAATCAGAATAAAATGAAAATTTTATCCAAAGTAAATTTTTATTTCTTTATTGAAAAGAATAATTTTATTTTTTCAAATGGAACTTATAAACATTTCAAAAACTAGATTTAAAGTGGGTACGCCCTCAAAAGGCGGCAAAACTGTATTTTTTGAAAAATACTTATTTTACCAGAAAAATTTATTTTGTTCTTATAAAAAGTTCTAGAAAATGTGTAAGATGATTAATAATGTTATTATATTCAAAATTTTGTTAATACTATTCATAACGACTAGTTCATAATAATATTATATTAATATGTCGTTGTTTAGTAACACCAGGTATTGAGTACAACACACGCTATCGAGGAAGGTCGCGATTGTGTCTAAGGAAAGCCAAGTCAGGGTTGCGTGTTGTGCAAGAATACATAGTTGGTTTCTATTACAGAATCAAACCATATTTCATTTATACATTGAATATATATATATATACTCAATATTGCATAGAATAACTAATATCAAAATTGTGTGTAACACAATCCAAGAATAGTGTTGCATATACTGCAAGCTAATACGGTGTTGCGTATAACGCAAGGTAATCTTGGTGTAGCATATAACACAATATATTAATTAAAAGAATATTTTTCATAAAATCTTGGGGTGTTACATTCAACCTCCTTTAAAATGAATTTCTCCCTCGAAATTCGTCGGGGTTATAAATGGTTTACTATTCGAAAGTTTTTTTAATAGAAACCCACATCGTAAAAAGAAATACCAAAACATGGATTTAAAAAATAAAGTATGAAATGTAACGATTACCCAAATTAACTCATCACTGGGTTTCCACATAGGAGAACATAGGTGAAAATATGGATATGGAAGAAAATTCTAACCATCATGTTCTGATGGAGAGTGGTAGAGAACATGGCTATGAAAAGGCCAGCAATCACAAAGACATAAATTTGTGACGATCTAAGGTGCCATCTTTTCCATTAGATATAAGATCACTAAGACAACATTTTTGGTTTTCAAGATCATTTCCCTAAAGTTGATGAAATTTGAATTAGAATAAATACTTTCGTTATTTTGGTATAGTCTCACAGTTTGTCATTCTTTGGACAATTTCTACTTTATCTCTTAAATAAATGAAGTTGAATTTTTCATTCTTGATGTGTTAGCAGATCATGTGATAGAATGAAGGGTCATTCCATATTTATCAAACAAAAGGTTAGAAAAGTTATCAAAAAAATACATAAGTCCATCTATAGTGATATTAATCATATATAGTTCCTAAAATGGACTTATACTTCATATATCATACTGCTTAATATAATATAACTAGTTTCTACTAAACAAGGACTTCCTGTAGGCTAGTGGTAGGAAATAAAGGCGAGTCACACTTCGGTTGTGGGTTTGATTCCCACAGCCTTGTCCGACGCGATGGGTTGTCGCCCATCCTACAGGTTTTCCTTTTTCAAAAACTACATTACTATAACATCACATAAATAATATCAAAAAAAAGTTATATCATTAAACAATACTAACTTATGGTTATCATAATCCATTCCAATATTTAGGCTTATCTAAAATACTTTGGTCCAAGATCATAGTATAAAGAAAACGATTACTTGAAATGTCGTCAACCAAGCATGTGAATACCATAATTTATCCCCCATATATCTTGTTGGTCACATTCCAGTCATGTGAATACCTTAATCATGTATTCTCTTAAAAAATGAACTCCCATTAAACCTTAGTGAAAACATGAATTCTGTAAAAAGTTAACTCTTTCCACATACCAAAATCCAAAAATTCTATATACTCAAACCATGATATAACCTTCTCCTTATATCAGTCATGAACTGATGAATACTATCAAACATTTAATTTTCTCCTTATCCCTTCATTATGCGCATATCATCTACATTCCAAAAATATCTGAATAACCTTTCATTGATACTGGTACCATTAATCATACACTTTAAAAACTCAAGGAAAGACAATAGTGTAACAATACTTAAATGTCTCTTAATTCCATAGTACCATGAGATTACTTATACAACATTACACATGATAAACATGTAATCATTCCACTACATTCTTAAACCATTGACCGACCTTCAACAATTCTTTCATCTCACATATCATTTGTATTCTCTTCATCATTATCAAAAAAAATACTACCCATAAGACCATACTGATTCTCTTCATGGGACATTCCCTTGGGGCATTGGTTTGCATAATGCCCGTACATTCCACAATTAAAACATTTAACCATTGTTGATGTCGTAGCAATACCATTATCCTCATCCTTGGTGTTAACTTAACATTTTCCTTTGCACTTACTGGCTTTGTGTCCTTCTTTCCAACACCCGAAGCATCTTCTAGTTCATTTGAAACATTCTCCTTAATGCCTCTTCCCACATGATTTACATAGGGGAAATTGAACATTCTTTCCTCTATGATATTCATGAAACTCCATCTTTCTCTTATTAGCCGAGTCAGGAAACTTAACAAATTTTACTTTATTGATCATATTATGTATTTCTGATTTGGCATAATAATGATGTTTGGACTTCCAAATCCCATTTCATTTGGTTTCTCATGAAGAATATCATTCCATTGTCCATCATATCCTCCATTATCGTGAATCATCTTGTTTCCAGCCATTTTCTCAAACCCCAAAAGAATAGTGTGAGAGGAAAAAATCATAATAAAGTGGGAGTAACTTCAATATCTAACATCTTTGGCTTAATCTAATATCGCTACCATAGTTCTAGGACTATATCCTATATGTATACTTATCCTTAGGGACATCCCTGGACATACCTTTGAAACATCTCTAGGGATATCACTAACTTTTTCGCATCCTAGTTTCTAGAGGTTGACTAAACATTTCCACTGATACCAACTATAGAGACCCGAAGCTTAACGTACATGGACATTACATTACTTTTGCGGAATAATTAGTACATAACAAACACACACACACAAGGATCGTAATTGTTCAGTGTCTTTGGAAACTCGGAATATAATCTTCTAATCATGGTGATAGATCTTCAACATCTCCCATAAAGATCTTCTTTTTTTTAACCTAAATCATTTCTTTATGTCCTAGGGAAAAAACATAAAAGGGGGAGCTCAAATGCTCAGTAAGGGTAAAAAAAAGAAATAGCAACCACGTCATATTCATAAAAACACATCTTTTTGAAATCTTAACCTGCAAAAGAGATCATAATTTCATAACATGGGATAAATCATAGTAGTGAAATGAAATCCCAATAATCATAACATAAAACATGAAACTTTGTGGCATATACATAGAATCATAGAGAATCATTTCTTATTAGTCAAGACTCATTTCCAAGACTATCTTAGTAGACAAAGTCCCTTTCTGAACCGAGTACACTCCTCGTTTCAGTCGTGTTTCACTGAACCGGTATAACCTACCATTCCAGCCATGTCTATCTCATGAGATATAAAATCTTTACCCAATACATTGGAGGGAGATATAGGTCCCACCCATCTCATAATGATACCATTCTTATGTGTTCCACAAAATCATAAATCATACATCATTGCATAACCCATGTAATTAAAATGTGATTCTTAAACATCGTGACATCATCAAACAATTCATATAAGATAATGGAATTCATAAAAATAATTCCATCACAACATAATAAAATTAATGTAATAATAGCGATATAAACAGAACCCAATATTATCATAGATGGAAAATAATTTTGATAAAACACTTGAACTCCATTCTTGAGTAAAATATCCTTTCTACTTCAAAAACAATTTTCCTTTCTTAACATGTCATACATTTCTAAACTAAAAGAATTTGATTAAAAATAAACTTGAAAACTTTTAAAGGAAGATTCTTGGTAATAATGTTTTAAAAATCCATTCATGTCGTATAAGTCAAAAAAATATTCTTCCCGTACTTTTTTCGGAAAAGTCAAAAGTACCTCATACGAAAAATGACAAAAGATTCCTTTTATATTTTTTACTAAAAACTCACCGAAGGGAAAAATTGGATATAAAAATTTGTAGGTGGATGGAAATAATATTACATATTGAGGAAACATGGATGCGGATGATAAAATACACCCCAGTAAATTTCAAAGTATAAACAATCTCGGATAAAAATGAGATTGTGATATTTCCCTTACCTTAGGTCCGATTTTCTTCGTAAGTGTCCAAACCTCCTGTATAATGATTTAAATAGTTTCATTGAATTATTAAAGAATCATATTAATTGTTATTATATCATATATGTTTCACTAATGACTTTATATTACCCGTTCTTTTGTAAATTCCATGTTAAAGAGCGTTTTGGGTAAAATTGTTTCATTTGTCGTCTGTGTTTTGACTTGTAATTATTCATATGATTACGTAGATCATGATTAATTAATTCCAGAATATAAAACATGATTTATATATAATATATATTCAGAATATATATATATCTAATAAATCAGTAAATGGAAAGAAATACACCGTTCATGGAGACGGTAGGTCGTACGTACGCATGAACGCTGTTTTCGTTTGCTTATTGAGATGAATGGAATTAAGTAGATGACATACATATATATACACATAAATCCAGAATAATTATTTTGTCATATATTCCATGATTACTTATTATATATACTTTATAATCATTCATGAATGGCTAAAGTTGAGAATGAATCTCATCGCTTCGTGGAGACGGTAGTCCGTACGTACGCACGAGCGATGATATCGTTATCATGATCGTGGGACTGTATTGGAGTGTATGTATACTATTTCAGAATCAATATCACTTTAAATTAATCATATATAGTTATTATTTACACCATTATACCAATCCAAGTAAGGTGGTGGTGGAAAATAGATTTCACCATGGCGTGGAGACGACATTCCATACGTACGCACGCGCGGTGATTTCATTTTCCATAGGATGGATAGATAGTGAAATAGGGTTGTTTCATACTTATAATAACATATTGGTATATGAGTGATACTTATGTTATTACTTCATAATTAAACAACTAAAGAATAAGAATCGGAAGAAGAAATAAAGATGAAAGAATCGGTAACGGAAATTACCTCTTCTTTGAAGCGCCTCTTTGAGACCTCCTCTTAGGGCACTAAAATTGATCTTTGAGGAAGAAAAAAAACTCTAGGATGTTTCTAGGGAAGTGGAGAAGAGTATTTTTCAGGGTTTGGCCAAGCTTGATGGCTCATGGTTGTGTGAGGAAGAGAGGGAGGGGGTGCCCTTTTATAAGGGAGGAGAGGGGCACCTTTGGAATGACTAAAAATATTATTTTATTATAAAGCCAAATTAGGTTTTAAATATCTCCAAATTGATTTATTTAGAATATAAGGTGATTATGGGTCGAAATTCTCTCATCCAATAGAATTTAGACAAGCTTAGGGTCCTATTTGAACCTTATCATTTATATTTAACTTTAAGTTAGATAATTTTACTTTTACTGTGTCTTCTTGTTTTCTTACATTATAAGGTTAATAAATTTACTATATCAAGCCAAACGAACCCCAAGTTGTTTATTATTAAAATATATAACCTTATATAAGTCATTTGGCCGAGCCTTAGATTTTTAAGAATAAAATAACAATTAATAATATAATATTTTTTTAAAAAACTATTTTATGTCAATTTTGACACTATTTAGTAATTGCTTTTTGTGAAAATCATAACAGAATGATTAGTTCGAAAAAAGTTAATTAAATCAATACTAAAATGTCATATTAACCTATAATATTAGTTTAATTCATAAAAAGTATTAAAGTACATTTATTTGGGTGTTTATAACATCAATTATGTCAGTATTTCATTAATAAGATAATTACTGCATCATCTTTGTGTCATAATAAATGATAATTATTTAATCTGTAAAAATTATAAATAAATTCCTAAGACGTAGATAATTGTATTATAATTATGGAGACTATTCATGTTCGAATTTTCATGAAGTTTATCACTAAATTGAAATTATTATACTTATAATATTTAAGAATGTGACATGTTGTCACATTCTTTGGTTTTAATAATAATTAAACTTTTTTCATGGACAAAGGTCCATTAAATGGATCTAATCCGACCCTTAGGTGATATGGGTCATATTTTAGTCACAAAATAGGATTTTTACAGGTGTTAGGGTAATTTTATAATATTATATTTACCCTTAATTACCCGATTTACTTTGAACTATGGTAAATAAAATTTTCCGTAGTTACTATTCATAATTACCAAAAATAAAAAGTAGCTTATTAACATAATTTGGATCCACTGATTCCAAATAAGGAATCAATTTTTACAAATTAAATACACAAATGTGGTAGAAATTAAATTAAAATTAATCCCGTCGTCGAAAGAAAACGGGTTTTTCTTTAAAACATTGCAAAAGATTGAATTGATTTATCCTACGAATTCAAGGTAGAATCAATTCTAATGGCATACATTATATCAAATGGTAAAAATATATTCTATTTATACTTTAAAACCATTAAATGTTATAATTTAACCACATAAGATATTACTATGAAAAAAGTTTTTTTAATTTAAATATAGCGTGTTTTTACTATTCATTAAAATATGAAAGTCATCAGAATAAAATGAAAAATTTATCCAAAGTAAATTTTTATATCTATATTCAAAAGAATAATTTTATTTTGTCAAATGGAACTTATAATCATTTCAAAAACTATATTTAATGTGGGTGTGCCATCAAAAGTCGGCAAAACTGTATTTTTTGAAAAATACTTATTTTACCCGAAAAATTTATTTTGTTCTTATAACATGTTCTAGAAAATGTGTAAGATGACTAATAATGTTATGAAATTAAAAATTTAGTTAATATTATTCATAACGGCTAGTTCATAATAATATTATAATAATATATCGTTGTTTAGTAACACCTGGTATTGCGTACAACACACGCTATCGAGGAATGTCGCGATTGCGTGTAATGCAAGCCAAGTCAGGGTTATGTGTTGTGCAGAAATACTTCATTGTTTTGTATAACAGAATCCAAACATATTTCATTTATACATTGAATATATATATATATATATATACTCAATGTTGCGTAGAATAACTATTATCAAAATTGTGTGTAACACGATCCATGAATCGTGTTGCGTATACTGCAAGCTAATACGGTGTTGCGTATAACGCAAGGTAATATTGGAGTAGCATACAACAGAAGACATTAATTTAAAAAATATTTTTCATAAAATCATAGGGTATTACACAAAAGGTTAGATAAATTGCGCGGTACCCATGCACAACCCACTGTCCATGGAATACACACCACATGGCATATAGTGGAAGGTTAGATAAATCATGAGTAGCCTAAGTGAACCCTCTATCTCATCCCCATATAACCAAATAATCTTTCATGATTTATAGAAACTATGTAGCACCCATAAATGTCTACACAATTGTTTGGGAATGGTTGGAACTAAGCATTCTCTAACCACACTCCTCCCCTATTTTCTCTTGAAACTAGGGATTCGAGTTTCAATAAATACCCAATCACTCTTGAAACAATCCTTAAACCATATAGAATTTTTTTTATAAACAAATAAATTTAAGAAATTTATTAAAAGGTTTAATACCTCAATGTAAGGCCATGATACTATAATGTTCCCCAATTAATGAAACTTCTCCCCGAGTCTCCCTTGAAACTGTTTTAAAGAATAATATTAGAAAACATTAACCCTTAATAATGTAATTTAGCCTATCACTCCTAGGTCTTATCATGAACATGGTCTTTCTACCATAACACACATATTAGAGGAAGTTTCCTCCCACAAAGAGAAATCATTATTTAGTCCACAATATGAATAGGGTCCACCTCTAAATAAGTATTATCATATAGTTCCAGCTCATCAGGATGGAACAAATGATATGGGTGTGAATAATTTATATGAATCTAAGATACATAAAAGACATAATACATGGATTGGTACCTCTGAGGTAACTAGAAAAAATAGGCTACCAGACAATATCTTCCAAAAATATTGAAGGGCCCCACCTAAATAGGTGATAACACACCTTGTTTCAGAATCCATTTATGTCCTTTTCTAGGTAAAACATTTGGTGAATAATATGAAATAACATATAAATCCTCATAAGGATACATATATATCATCAACTAGAATATATTATTTTGTGTGAACTCAAATAAGGGAATATTTTTCTCCTATTAACCATTGAAATCATGGACGCATGCTAAGTGCATGTCTTCTAGTACCTGTATCATCTACTATAACTAACCATCGGTCTTAGTGTGTACAGACATGGTGAAAATAACATTTATCCCCAAATATTTCTATAACTATTCCAAGAACCTCTATGTGAAATAATAATCCCATCAAGAAATTACAGTATAATGGACCACATGTAGGAATTAAATTTCATATATATACAGTCTCCCAAGATCACCCACTGAGATTGTCTACTTAATAAGAGAGAAGTGAGATACCTTCAAGTTCCTATCATCAATTACCCATACTACATCACTACCTCAATGAGATTTAATTAATCTAGTAAAAAATCCATAGTGACATCCTACCATTTTCACTCAAGAATAGGAAACAACTGTACATGACATACTAATAACTAATGTAATTCGATCACTTTCTGAATGGTGGAACACCATGTAAAAAAGCTAGATATCTTATTCTTCATACTAGGAAACCAATATTATAGAAATAATTAATGATACATCTTGGTATGACCCCTATGTACAATCCAAGTAGTAACATGATGATCTTTTATCAATTCCTCACTAATATCAATAGAAACCCATAAATGTCCATTGAGTAAAAATATCCCATTCTTATAAACAATCCAATATGGTGGAGGATCATCGCTTGATACAATCTCCCTTAGGACTAGGCCCTTGGGGTCAAATTTATGAATCTTCTTCACTATCTCTATAACTGAAGATGTGACTTATATAAATGCAAGGATATTATTCCTAGGATCCTCCTGAACCTAAAATCCATCTCATAAAATAGGTATATCAACTAATACTCATTAATATCCACCTAATTTTTCTCTTCACGAGTCCTTCAGCTCAGTGTATAAGTTAAACTATTTCCCTTCCCAAGAAAATATTGAAGCTAAAAGTTGAAATACTATCGTAATTAATCCCATTTGTTTTGATATTTAGACTACGCACTATGAATCTGTACTTGGTGTTATTCTTATTCATCTACAAAAGAAATTATCTTGATGAAAATTATACATCTGACAATGTATGGTGTGAATCATATTTTCTAATTAGATATCATTCGTTGAGTAATTCCCCTCTTTTAGCTTAAAATGATTGTACCTATATGATTTGACTCAATATGCCTACATCAACGATTCTCTTAGAATAATTCTTGATGCTTCACAATAGACTATATAAATTCAACCCAACTCTGGTAGAATCAGGATACATGAAGATGTTAGTCTATTTTTCATCTCCTTAAAGGCTCTCTAGAATTATTTTGACCATATAGACGTCACAATATTATTTTTAAACATGTGATAGGTTATTCTAGGAGTAAAAATTATTCATAAAATATCATGTGGCATCCATTAATCCCACATAAACTCTCTTTGTAAAATGTGTCCATGTGATTCTATTAAGAAACCACATTACTCCCATTCTATAAGTTAACATCCACTCCTTCCTCTAAGATGATGTGACATAAGTAGTTAACTTTACTAAAACAAAAGTATCTTTTAGTGATCTTATCTTATATATTATACTCTCTCAATGTATTTGGAATGATATCAAAATGATTTGAATGTTTATCTCGAGTATAAAAATATGGACAAATATCATCTACTAAGACTACAACCAGTGAATATAAATTTGGCTGGGAAACCCGATTCATCGTAGCCATTAAAAAAGATGGCATGTTTGTGTGTCTGAAAAAACTAACCAAATAATCTTAATGGACATACCTACTATGGAATTTCATAAGAGATATGGTTGATGGTCTAACACACACCTGATAATATCCTGACCTCAAAATAATCTTTCAGAAAACCTAAACTCTTAATAGATTACCAAATATGTATTCTATATAGGGAAAATGATACTAGTTCTTCAGAATAAACTAATTCAACATCTAGTAATCCATACACATCATGATGATTATTTATTCATTCTTGGAGAAAAGGACTGGTGAAACCTAGGGAGAAGTACTAGACATATAAAAGACTTAGCTTATAAGTCATGTAGTTGTCTCTTTATATCCTGCAAGTAAGTATTGTCCATACAATAAGAAGAAATGGACACTAACATGGAACATTATTAATAGAGAAATACTCTTATCTCTCCCATGTAATATGAACATATTCATTAGAGAAGAAATCCATCAGATGATCTACTACCTAAGGTAATTTTCCTGATATATTCTCTGATAACCCATATAAAGTCTGGCACTATGGGGTGTCACTACACCATTCCAATGATGGTCTCATACATATCTACATTCATGGAGACCACACTAGCCATTGTATATATAAGTATCATCTTCTGGTGATGAAAATGACACACTACAATGATAGATATCCATTTAGGAATGAAAAAGAACTGAAAAGGCTACCTCGACAATAATTTCAATGCCAAAAATATCAATAATGAGGAGGTTTCATATAAAATGATAGTCACTAATATCTAGTGGGAACTCCTAACACTAGAGTACACTCTTTGATCAAATTCCTAGAGGAGTGTTAGTTGTCATCACCCCAAAAAAGTACTAAATTTTTTGCACGATGCAGTCTACGATAACTATAATGAAAAAATATTTCTAAGACATTATGTCAAACAAAACAGATACTAAGGTCAGTTATAATAAATTATAATCCTGAACTGTAGATTTTCTATAACACTGATCACCGAAAACAATCTAAACTGCATTAACCTTTCCTATTATGTGGCCCTGATATAAAACTTGAATGCCTTGAGCATGCAATCTCTGCGGATATTGTAGAACTATTGTCTGGAACACTCATCTATGAACACCTCATCATCTTAAATGGAGAGTATCACTCTAGTTCACCAACTAATGTGATGATATTGATAACAGTCTAGGACACATAGATTGTGTTGATCCTCTATCACTATCCATTATATGTAAAATTATACAAAATAGTATAAATGGGCCATCCTATTGTTGGTTTAATACTAAAATGGGTCTCTCTCACACTGAGGATTCATGTTACCATACATCAAAAACTTGTGAAATACTAAAAAACATCCTTCATGTTCACCTTTAAAAGTAATTTACTAATGAGAGATCTCTAAGTGATGCTTCCTTCCATCAGATACCAGACTACTTGGTCAAGAAGCTATTCCACTATAATCTGGACCTCCAACTACACTCATGCCACGTTCAGTAATAAGGGCGTGATATAATATAATATACATTGTAGAAAGATGTAAAATTATCACCTATAAATGAATAATATTCCTAAGAAAATCTAAATATGTATCTCTTTCCCTCTATCATCAATTTTTTAGATAGGTATAAAGCATTTAATCTCAATAAAATGAGATGATTAATCCATAACAGATATATAACCCTATAGAAGGTTCATGAACTCTTTAGCACATCATCCCACATTGATACAAGGAAAAATTATTTATAGAAGTTGGATTGTAAATCTCACCCGATCATTTCATATACTAATCATCATTTTTCAATACATCCCACTAAAAATTTTTTATATCCCTTAAGAATATATGTTGTGATCTTCATTCTTATCCTAGGAGATATATCATGGTTATCGAAAATAGATAAGATGTTCTCAATCCATAATTCTATAGCCTAAGGAAATAAATCCCCATAAAAAGTAGTGGGATGATTCTTTTGAAACTGTCAGGTAAAATCTATTATAAAAGTGTTAGGTTTGGAGATCCATGTATAGTCTAAAAAAGCCAAATAAATTCCCATAAAAACTGGGAAACGACTCCTTCATTTTGGATAATATGAGGATCTAAAGAATGGATTACTAAATGTTACATTAGAGGATGAGGTCCCACCAACCTCGAAGTATGGTCATCACTACCCTCCGGGTGTGTGACTCATGGATGTCATGGTGGAATAGCTCTACAAGTACAAATAAAAAATATATATATTATATAAAATAATTATAACATAACAAATATGAGGATAAGATAGGTGCATGACTTATTATATAATAGTATCCACCCTTTACCTTCTCTTAAATTTGTGTTTGGGAGATATGATCTAACACAAAGAACACAAGAGACACTCCCTACTTCCCACTACTAAGGTTGGGTTTCGGTCATGATATATGTTTCACAGAAATTATCTCAGTATATGGACTATAAATTTTCAGTTATTGGGGAAATACCATTTAAGTTTCAATTACAAACTCCATTTAATAGTTAAAATATTATAATTTAATATTTATTAGTCCTTTTGTATACATAATATTACAGTTCACTGAAATAGATGTACCAATTTTTTAAATTTCATGCTTTAGATATTGAATTTGTTAGCTCATATATCTACATCAAGACCCTGATATTTGATAGCAAACTACAACAGGTAGTGTAAGATGATTAGAATAAATTAATCATAATTCCAAATCTATATATGAACATGAAATGTTTTGATTATAAACGACATTGCTGTATTAAAAAGCATCAAACATTTCAGTATTTGTAACCTCAATTACATTAATCATATATGTGATAATTGGTTAGTTAAGGTTCCATATTCAACCTATACAAGAAAAAACAATTTGGGTTGATACATTAAATATAATAACCAATTATTAAATACCCATTTCCAATATAAATATTATTTTCATAATTGGTATATTAATAAAGGCACAAACAATATGTATCATGTAGTTAGGAAATGTAACCAACATGGAATGGCATGATGTATGTCATATTAGTACAATAAGGGGCCCAGGATAATACATTATTAATTAATCCTATCCGTACTAGGACAAGGATAAAATTTAATCGAGTAAAATAATAATAATAACTTAACATTTCAGGTGGTTCACATAATGGTAGAATAAAAACAACTGTAATAGGTATAAACTAGAAAATGAAGTCCCACGCCAGGTAATTTGAATTTTCCCCATACATGGAAAACTACATCAAATAAAAGGTTTATGACCATATTTTTACATCTCATAGTATAATTTTTAACTTCCCTAATGTTTATGGAAAATAAAATAAGGCAATGATACACATTTATGATGCCCGAGTATCGGTTCACTCATATGTAATTGAACATGGTTGGTAATAATTCCTCAAAATTGCATCCCCATTCCCCAATGGTTTTGGACCAGTAGCAAGGGTCTATGGTTGTAAAATGGGGAGACTATACCTGCATAATTACATTATAACAATTGAGTAATAAATGAATAAATAGTAGAAGAATACTACTAGAAAACAAAATTAGAAAAATCATCCAAATATTAATAACATCTCCAAATAAATGTAGAAACATATACAGAATGATGAGTATTTTATAGAGCTATATAGAATAAAAACGAATATATAAAAAATCCATCTAGTACAATACATACATAAATAGAAAAAACAGAAAAAACATCATCTCCAAGAACATAACAAGATAAGGACAAGTTATGTGCTCCCATTATCCCCTACTACCATAAATCAAGCATCTAGAAGTTGGATCTTACCTAGGTACCTACAAGAGATCATGGAGTATATTCAGGTACCATAGTCACACTAAATAGGTTTTGGGAACACTCAGTAAGACACCACCAATAGTGTCTACACAAAATCCAGTCTGAGCATATAAACTATAACCATGTACATGTATAATAAGTAAAAAACAATGTAATAATAATTTAAACAAGTCCCTGTAATACGATTTATGTTAAGAGAGATATAATATATTATAATTAATGTATATAGTGCATCAATAGTTAGTTGTAACTAGATCATAATATTACACATGTGAAATGAAAACCAGACCTACGCAGGACATGTCCCAAGGTGTATAACCATGGTAACCTAATCGAGACCATGGGAATCATTCAATGGTTAGATCAGAATAATCATATACCTACATGGGATAGGTTGAAAGGAATATTACCAGATAGACCTACATACAATTTTATGAATTTATATAGAAGCCATAGGCGTCATACCTCATTTTTTCTCATTTTTGACATTCCATAAATGATCATACCAAGGGGTCATGGGTTCCATTATTAGATACCCTAGATGGTTCCATACCATGATGAAACAAGTTACATAGGTTTATAAAGAGTTGGTGACATAATAAGATATCCAACATCAAGAATTTAATATAGAGATGACAATGATTATGTTATCATCCATAAAAAATTATAGTTATCATTTTAAAAAGGATCATGCCAAGATAATATCCATCTGATTCTACCATTTCATTTGAAACGAACCATTTAATTGTTATAAAAATATTTGATAAAAATGAAAATTTCAATTTCAATCTATATTTATCAAATATAATTTATGATTGATCCCGCTAATAGATAACAAGATCACACACCAAATGGGGTAGTTCCATCATGGGGCAGACAAAAGAACTAACCACAGAGGTGGATTGGGGTGGGGATGAAAACATCCAACCATGTCAAGGTAGTAAAAAGGGAAACCCATTGTGGTTCCAACAATTTAATTAATAAATTTCATTAATTTAGGATGAAATTAGAGAAGACTTGGTGTGTGGCACAACAATGATAAATTTAAAAAAACACAAAACCATTATGAAAATGTATAAAGCACCTACCTTAATCTTGTGGTAGAATATTTCTAAAGTATCAAACCATAGTTCGTAAAATAACCAAGATAAAATTTAATAATTAAAAAATACACTAAAAATATAGAATATTAATTTTCACTAAAATAACTCCATTTATAAGGATATGAATAAATAATGAGATAAAGAAATGGGGACATTACCTATAGAGATCCAGCATGATAGATGATGCTCGAATTGGAGGTTAAATAGAGAAGGAATAACAAACCCTGAATTTAGGGAATGAGAGGAGATATCAATGGGGTAGTTATTTTCTAAATTAGAGTAAAATGAAAAATTTGGTGAGTAGTATTAAAAATAAATATGAAAATATGTCCCTTTTCCCAAACATTATAGGCATCTTGTTTTGGATACACAGTTAGCCAAACCTATCACAAACCATGTGAACCCCACTATCCTGATGACAGACCACATATATATTTCACCAAATTTTTAGTCAAAACATACCTATATTTTGCACACTCTCTATATCATCCTACGAATCCAATTTCCACATGCATGGTTTAGACCAACCATGTGGAACCTATACAAGGTCGCACTGTTTGAGGTGCACGGTTAGCCCCAAGCATGTGTGAACCATGAACAAATCACATTTTTTCCATTAATTGGTTCTTTAGGATTTTAAAATCCCCTAACACTCCAAAACCATTTAATAGAATATAGATCACATTTATAAATATAAAACAAGAAATTTATTTCAATAATTAGAAGGTTCCATAACTCAAAAAAAAACATGGGATCATACGTAATGACATTTTTTAGCTTATGTTGTATTTCCTTATATTTTATATGGATTGAAATTTGATATACATAATGGTATTATTGATTAATTATAAAATATATTCTATAATCATTGTACGTTTTTATTATCTCATGTTATCTATTTTGGGATATATGTTATGGTATACACCTATATCCCACTTTAGGTGTATTTACTGATCCTTTGACAATATTTATCATAAATCCATTTATTATCAAGGAATTTAATGTTTCATTAAATGTTATTCACTAATGTGGCTTCTGATTGTAATGTTACAAAGTGGAAAATGCTTTAAGTTATAATCTTCTATGTTTTTAGTATTTTTTTTCCAATGTTCTATTTGAGAAAATAATATTCTATAAACATCATAAAAAACATATTTTTTCTTCTCTTCTAGTTATAAATATGTTTTACATGTTTTTATTCCATCCTTTATTAATTATTAAATGAAAATATACAATGCTTCTTGTTATTCATATTTTTCTTATAAAATATTTTAGTTTAGGAATCTGTCACTTCTATATCCACGTTCTCTAAAATTTATTAAAAAATATTCTTTTATAAACATACAAGATTTCATAAATGTATTTTTCTTCTTATTTGATATTATTCTATTTTTTAAAAGGTAATTTTATTATAATTTTAAATATGAGTCACTTTGGATCTCATTAAAAAATTTGTAAAAATAATATTTACTTTTAACAATTACAACATGATTGTATTTTCCCATCGTCATGACCACTCAATGTTTTAAAGGTTAACTTTTCTGTTCAAAAGGATACATTGAAAGAAGGTTTTTTATTTAATATATGAGTAATTATTATATTGTAAATATTGTTTTTAAATATATAGAATATTTTACTCATGAAATGATCCATGTTATTTTTGAAAATAATTTTCCTTCAATGACGACATCCTTTGATGTTACTCGATGTGAAAATGTTAATTTCCTAAATAATTTTTTAAATAACATTTAATGATATTTCCAATCATTAAAATTAACATTAATTGAAATTACTTATACTTAGTTTGGAATATTTTGTATTGAAACCATCCTTATTCTTTGTTTGTTTAGATTTTCAGATTTTAATGTTGCATATTTCTTTCCCAATGGTTAATCAAGCTATGAAAGTACAATGATTATTATTATGAGTGAAAAGTAAAGGAATCATAATTATTTATTATGGAGTGGTACTAGGAAACTATTTAAGATGGGAAAGTGATACCAATATAACTTATATGAATGGTTTAGTCCTATTATAGATCATGGGTGGGCCAGATTTAGAATATACTATGGGTGAACTCAGAAAGTTCTGGGTGATCCCGAAATATTTTATATGATGAATATGCCCAGATATCACATAGTGAGGATGATATATCTTGTTAAATAGGTGCACTCAAATAGAGCTACAATGCATCGGGTAATATTTCTTATCTTTAATGGTATGAAAGATAGAGAGAGAGAGTCACCAACTGGTTTCTCCCAGGTAATAAATGTGGATCTAGCCATTTCTAATGAATGTTTGAAATGTGTTATCAAAATAATTTTCCCAGGATACCAACATGTTTTATTTATGCTTTCTATGGGATTTTTGATTTATTTTTAACAATATTTAAATCATATCACTTGTGATTATTAATTCTTTTGAGTCGTTCATTTGGTATATATTTATTCCATGTTTCATGATTGATGATCTATGTATTGATGGGTATTAAAGTTTTTATGTTATGCTTGTGCAGTTTGATTCCAACATCACAACCGAATTATCTTCTTATAAACAAAAACAATATTCAATTTTCAGTGCTTATTTTTACAATTATTGTGAATTTGAGCTCACCCATATTATGTTTATTCTTCCCCATGTTATCAATAATAATGTTAATTGGATTATTTCACTATGTATTTCATATTTATGATGAGATTACATATTTTTAAATTATAAAATATGGGTATATTGGGAAAGATACTCTCTTGAAGTCATGAGTATTGTATTTGTAAGAATTTTTCCTAGTTATCTATAACTATAATCCTAAAAATGTAATAGGGTATGTAAGTGATCCAATATTTCCATTTGATGTCGTAATATTTTTATGGTGAAATTTTGGTCACCTTCATAAATATAAAATCCATATATGTAATATTTATGATTTTAGCACAAGTTCTGGGTATACAGGTTCTAGGATCTTATATCCTCTTTGGCTTCTATGGTTTTCCTATTTCAATATTCAATGTAAAAAAATCCTTCAACCCAAAATTTAGGTGTTTTTGAATGGGTGATAGATAAATCATATTGATAAAACCCTTTGTGGGGTTTCTCCCACCAAGAGCATTCGTAGAACCCAAAACATTCACGTGGTATAATAGGGGTCACATTTTAAGTAAATAATTATTAATTTTATTGTTGACATATGTGAATAATAATGGTTATATCTACCAATTTGAGATAATTGAATATTTAATGAGATGTTTTATTAACTTTCATTCAAAATTATAATTACTTCATTAATGATTATAATATTATTTAAATAATTAATACTAATGAAGAATGGATAATGATTTCATTAGGATGTGACAATAATTCTAGATGGTGAAACTAGGTTATATTATGTTTAGCCGGGGTACGAACCATGTAACCAAGTTCTATACACTTGGATGTGCTAAGTGATACATGTTATTCCAAGAAGTAACTACACATGGTGGATTTATTTCACACCTCATTTAGACCAGGCCAAGCAGGATCAATTTTTTAGGATTACAGAGTGAGTAGTCGACATAAAATCGTGCAGTTTTCTTAGTTTAGTGGTGATATTAATTCTAAATATTTTTTCAAATATAAGATAACTATCCACATTGGAAAGAAAAACTGTGTAATTAATGAACCACAAGGCATATACCTAGTTTACATGGAATGAAATTCATTAATTCCCACATTTGAAATACATGTTGAGTAACTCATTGGGTTATGAGGACTCATGAAATTAATAACACAAAACATATAGATTGAGAAAACTCGTTGTTTTATGATATATTAAGAACACAAAATGTTCTTTTGGAGGGTTTCATGAACACTCAAAATGCATGATATACTGAGTCTAGCGAGCTACTACACATCGTTTAGTCTATAAAAGGTACTCTCTGAGGCCTCATATATTTATCTTAGGTTCTTGAAAATCATGTAATAAAAAATTTATCTCTTAAGTACGTATCATGTAGTATCCAAATTAAGATCAAAATTAAATTACATTGAATAATTAATTTTCATATTAAAACATAATAACACAGATTAGAACTAGATGTGTTTAACAATGTATTAATGGTTTTAAAGAATTAAAAACATTTATTTAATTATTATTATATGTGATTATTGGCTATTACAATTATTTTCCTTGAATTCATTTATGATGGGTATATTGAAGATAATTCCGATAGTCATTAATTTAATAGGGATATAAGTGAATAATTAATAAATTAATGTAAAACATTTATTATTAATAATAAATAATGAATAAAATTTAAATTTACAAATAATCCTTTAAAATTTACCTTTAATGTGTATGACCATTCATGAGCTTTGAATTTTAATTTGTACATTTTAGTTTTATTTATTTTAATATAATTTGTGGTTATAAATTACTCAATATTAATATATGATGGCTTTTGAATCATCCCTCTCTCTCCTTTATTATGTAGGACCTAAGTTTCCAAGGATATTTATGAAATTTATCTTCATTAAAAATTTGGTTTCACCGAATTTCTTGAGTGTTATACATTTATTTTATAAAAATAGTATCACAAGACGTGTGGATGTAGTTTAGGATTCAACCAAGATGATACCATCCCAGGTAATATAGAAGTGAATACGTGGAATGCTGTAACTCATTTCAAGACTAGAACAATGAAATTTCCCCTAAGAGATATATTGATTTATTTTCAACAAAATATTTAAAATGTTAGATATGATCATGATTGAGTCATTTATTTATTTAAATTTTTTGTCCCAAGAATTATTTATTTTAAGGATGCAAGAATATGATAACATAAAGAAATGGAATAGTATGAATAGATAATATTTAAATAAATGAATTTTGAGTAAATTATTTTTCAAAACATGGTTAATCACTGAATAATAATCCACTTAATATTAACAAGAAATGTAAGATAAAAAAATAAAATTTTAAAGATAATAAAATAAAACTCATCAATTTAATATTAGATAATGACAACACATCCATTACATGATTAGAAATTAAACCAATAAAACTAAGTGTTTCATCAAAAATGTTTGGGAAAATTAGTTTTATAAGGGGAGTTCTTATGATTTTTTTGGGTTCCATAAGTATTTTACATAAACGGGAGTATCCTATTATAGAATTGATGTTACATTGGGGAATGTGATGAGGAAATCTAGTTTTAATATTAAGATTTTGGAATCCACTAAATGGATCAAAGGGATGAATGTTAGTATTTGGAAATGACCTTCCTACGTAAATAACATTGAAAAATTTACTCAACTATTTCTTTGGTTTTGAGAATGGGAATGTGGATCCTTTCAAATAGTGTTTCTAGGAAACTGGACATTCCATGTTCAATGGATAGTTCCATTGTGACATGATAAAATGGTCAGAGTATTAATAGAATTAATTTTATTATGTATCACATATATTGCAATCAATTCAAGTACATATAATCTGATATATTAAAATTTTGTAATAGCTGAAAATTCATAACCCACATTTTCCCTCTGAAAATTATTATAAAAGGAAATATATATATTAAAAGTAGTTTACATGAATGGTTCACATACCTTAGGGTTGTGTTTCACCATCAATAGAAACCCTACATGCTATAATCCTCATTCCCCGTTCCACCTAGAAAGGATTCTATTGATGATGATTTAACTGCCTATACTAAAAAATATTTCCAAATCATTAATGTTTAGTGTTTAATTCTATTATCCATGTCTTCAGATGTTATAAAGTCTCATGAAGACATGGATGATTTTCCATGAAAGATAATCTCTAGGGTCTATATTTTAATAGATATGTATTGGAACTCTTTGAGATATTCTAGGTTATTGTTTGGAGAAATCTTGGGGAGGATTCACTAGATGGACCTCATGTACTCAAACAAAATGGATACATTGAGAATATTTAGTTTTATAGTTATAACATCCCAGAAGAAAATCACACCAATATCATTATTAGGTCACTACCTCAAATATTTTGTCAGTTTTTTATAAATTTCAATAAGAATATGTCCTTCCTAGATCTAATCACTCTTCTTATCCCTGTTGATAAAAAACAAAGTAAAAAAGGCCTTCCATCCTTATAGTGAATAAAAGTAAAGACCAAGAGATGATATAAAAGTCCAAATATTCTTCTCAATTCCAAGAAATAAGGGGAAGATCAAGGGTAAATAAAATATACTTGATGATATATATTATTCATATGGTAATATTATCGGCTGGAAGAAAAATTTCACCCATGAAAATAAGCAAGGGTATTCTTGAGGTGAATTTGTTTTCGACCGCAATTTATATATTTTAAAAAAAATTTAATTATAAACATAATATGGTGCTCAAATACATATTACAATACAGGGCCCACCAATAAGCCCGTACCCGAGTGGTAAGGGCTCCTACTTAGCATCTAAGAGACCCGAATTCAAAACCGGGTGAAGGCGAAATTCCGAGGCACTGTAGCAGTACTGTAGCATTCACTGTAGTAGTACTATGGCAGTTACTATTCGGCACTATAGCAGCTGGAACTATTAACCTGATTTGGGCTTTTGGGACACTATTTTGGGCCTACGGGTCTCTAGGGCCTTCGGGTCATCAAGGCCTTTGGGCCACAGGGCCTTTAGGTCATATAGAACATGGAGTAGCCCAACTCACACAGAACATGCCCTAGAAGAGGTTCCAAGCAACAAGAGTAGCAGCCACTAGATGTAGAGCTAACTGGATTGGAAGAATGGGAGGGTATGGCAGCCGCCATCACGACCAGGAACCGTGCAGATTTGTACAGGGCAATGCTAGTCGATAAGCAATGAAAGGTTGAAATCTAGGTGATTGATGATGCAAAAAGATTGGGAGGGACAGTTCATGTGGGCTGGGCCTATAGGTCATGTATTGGGCATGGTTTTCCTCTAGGCCTTCGGGTCATGTATTGCGGGTTTGTCGGGCCTTGTGCCTTAGGTCTAAGGGTAATGCACGTGTTCCCCTTAAACCCTTAAAAGTGGGATTATCGATAATAAAATAAAAATGAAGGCCTTCGGGCCATTCATGCGCAATATAGGGACCATTTATATTCAAAAATATCAAGCATGAAGAGGTTGATCAATTATTAGGTTTCTAATACATACTAGTTGTTATGGATATCGGGGTCTACCACATCATGTTTCGAATGGGAAAGATAACAGTTTTGGAGGATTATTTTTATGTTCCGTCCATTACCAAAATATTTATTTTTATATATAGACATTATACAAATGGATTTATTTTTATATATAAAAATAAATGTTTCTAAATTTATAAATATATATTTTTTATGTATATATATATTTAAATAAAAGTATTTATGTGTTGGATTTGAAAAACCACGTAATGGAAATAAAAAATACACCATGTCACATGAATCAAACCAATCCCAACATGGAATCACTAACCGAGTCATGTGAATGAAAATAATTTGAAGGAATTACACCAAGATGGATATTTTTATTCCATTGACTAAAAACCTGTATATGTCATTTTGTTTATAATGAAAAAAAACCAAATAATGATTTACTATATATGGTTAAACATCCACAGATATTCTATAATTTGCTTATAGAAATGTATGTGGACCATTTATAGTTAAATAAAGGGGTGGGTAATCACAATTCATAAATTTTAATAATGACTTTAGTATATATCGATATGTCCTCTTAATGAGGTTTAATTTAGTTTCCTTTGTCAGATTCATGAAATACAAGAATGAGGTAGAAAAACATCTTAGACATAATAGAGATAAACTATACACAAACCATGGTGTGGAATATTATGATAAATCTATCCCTAATTATTTATGGGATTTTGGGATTCCATGTCAACTACCTCCCCATTAAACACATCAATTGATTAGTGTATGTAAAAGGAGGGACCAAAAATTGTTAGGAATTCTGAGATCAATGATCAGTTATATGAGTCATCCATTATGAAATTGGGGATATGAATTATATATATTAGAATATATAAAAAAATATCCAATTAAAGTGAAAATAGTATTTAATATGGTCTTTTCCAAATAATAATAACCATGTTTTCAAATTTACATTTGTCAGTTTGTGAAAGGGTTTTGAAAACAAATTTAGGTAAATAACATTCACCTAGAGGAACAAAGTGTTGAATTATTGGATTCCCCAATGAAATAAGGGGATATTACAAATATAAAACCTTGGGAAAAAGGTGAAAATATTAAGAAATTTATTATTCCTTGAGAGGGAGAAGATCAATAAAATATATAGTGGGAGTGAGATATAATTTTATGAAGTCTCTGCTCAAGGTATACTAGAATGGTTACAAGAAAATATATCACAATGCACCATAGAATATGTCATTCCATAAAAACAAGTATGTCCTAAGAGTATAAGAGAGTTTAGAAAAACAATACCATATTATTTCCATGACTTTGAGGATGGTGAATAATTCAATTTTATAATTATTTACCTATATCCTAAATATAAGTAGTATGTGGCGTAAAAGCTACCATGTTCCAAGAATCTATGAATTTTGAAATTGATTTAGTTTACCAAAACCAATTCTAAAATATGGTAGATCCTTTTGTCAATATAAAGCCCATTATTTATACTTGGGTGTTTGGGAAGAATCTAGATATAAAGGAATAATTTAGTATATAAAAGGAATGAATTATTTCAAAAGGATTAAAACAATATCAAATATCATTTTACAATTAAAACATTTCCCCAGTTTCTTTGTTAAAATCATTTAGAAGTTCAGCGACCATTGCAGATTTCCATGAAAATTATATTTAAAAAATGGATGTAAAACTCGAATAATAAATGGGAATCTCTAGGAATTTTTATATATGAAACAAAATGAAGGTTTTGGGACTCTAATATATTTCAATAAGGTATTCTAGTAGAAAAGATACATTTATAGAATAATGAAAGCATCTAGGTCATAGAAAATTCAATTTGAAGAGGCTATAACTTTAATGAACCAAACCATAGAAGCCTACATATGGTTGTTACTTTATTTAGTTCGAATAATATAATATAAATCACATCTATAAAGACCAAATAGATTATTAGTTCTGGTAAACTAGATACAATCTTTAAATTAAAATTACAATTAAAAATATAAATTACATAGTTCTTTCATTGAGAAAACCAATATTCATTAATTTGTATCCATTCATATCAATCCAAAAATTGTCCTGGTATCCTAGGAAAAATAAAACATAATAAAGGGATGATATCAGATTATTATAAAAGGTAAGAATACAATGAAAGATATATTTAATGAATAAGCATAATAAATATAGAAAGGTAAATAAATGAAACACATTTCATTTAATCAATTAACAAATCATAAAATGGAAGATTTAAATTTTCATAAAATAAATACATATAAATAATCACACTATATTGATACTAATACAAGGATATTCTAACTATTCAAATAATCACTTGGTCATAAACAATTGAACCCATAATTAATAAATTTATAATTATATATATGTAAATCATACTATTAAGAAAATTCAAATTCCAATTTAAATACATGGGTAGGAACCCATATAAACTTTCCGACTGATTTTTCTCATGAGACTTGTCAATTCAAAGAGGTGTTATCTATATCCAGGACGCACCAATTAGTTAATAATTCAAATTCAATTATAACATGAAAGGGTTGAAACATAATCAACATAAAAAGTCATATTGAATATCTAACATATTAAATTTTTTTACATACCCCAATAAAATAAATATAATTATGAACCATCCATATTAATATGGTGAATGGTAATAAAATTTTACATCCTCATTCAAACTATTCATAATCCATAAAAAAATAATTAGATTGATATCAATACAAGATATTATGATCATATAGTAATTACCATAAAGTGTTGATGTCATTGATAAATAACATAAAATGAAATATTAAATTTCATGAATATAAATATAATTATTATATAAATTATAAAAAGGGTCATTATATTCACCACAAAAATTAATAAGTGTTGAAAATGGAATATGATTCACTAATATAAAACTTCGACAAGAAAACTGTATCTCTGGTTTGGCTTCATTCGTTTGTTCCCTAAATATAACTTATAATAAATAAAGGTTTATTATACATATATTAAAGAACCATTATCATATATATAAAATGATATATGATTTAGTTATGTTATTTTATCACCCTTTTATTACCAATTCATTGTTAGAAAAACCATTTGAAATGATAATTGCATTGTTTTTCATGAATGTTTTAGTCAGGTAATTTAGGTAAATTTATTTTTATCATGTATACATAATATAAATAAAGTTATCCATGATATAAATATTATATATTTAGTATATATTTATTCAGAGTATTATATTAATGTAAGATATTGAGAAACGATTACACCTTTAATAGAGATGGTATGCCATATGTATGCAAGAATATAACTTCAATTTTTTTGATAGCTGGAAGAAAATGAAAATTAATATAAATATACATTTTTTAAATAATAATTATATAATATATATAATTAAATTATAAATATATATCATTATTAAAAAACATATAAAATTAAAATGGAAAACATTCCACATCGCTCTGGGGAGTAGGTTGTCCATAAACACACACGAGCGATATTATTATTTTCCAATAGATTGAAATGTAAGAAGTTTTAGGTGATACTATATTTATAGAAGTATGGTTAGATAATAAATATCATATACATTAATTAGATTTAGTGTTACCACTTTACATGTAGAGTGGAAGGTACAAACGAATCATATCTCTTCGTGAGGTGGTAGTCTTCCTTACACATGAGAGACACTATCACATAACCCATGGAATTGAATGTTAGATGATATATGTGATATCATAATTAATTAATTATAATAATTTAATTAACATAGTATAAATAGGTTAAATCCATCATTATATCCAAATTTTGATGGTGGTGTTGGTAAATGAATTACATCCGTTTGAGAAGAAGTAGTCAGTTGTACATATATTGAACAAATTCATTTCCCATTTGAATGAAGTTGAGATGGATATGGATTATTAAATTAATATAATAAAAGCTCATTTTATATGATATATTAATTTTTTTACATTATCATAGATAATTTTTTTGAAGGAGGTGAAATTGGAAATAAAACAAATACACATGTTTAAGAATTTTACTACCTATTTAGAGATCCTCTTTAGGTTTATACCTAAAGTTGTATTATGTTGTATTAATAATAAAAATAATGCCTAAATTATGTGTGTGTAGAATTTAGGAATATATTTGGGATGTTATTGTTTGATCCAAATGGTTTTGGATGTGTTAATAGGGGAGGAGATGGTGTGTCCTATTACATATTTGGGAGAGGACACACACGAAATTGTTTAAAAGATAATGTGATACCAATGTTCTTCTCATAATAAAAGGTTACAATATAAAAATACAAAAAAAAATGTTTATAATGTCTATATATAGATATAAAATGGGTATTATAATGTTTTATGTCAATTTTACCGTATATTCATAGTTTCACCCTTCTAGTCAACCCATTTTCACCTTATCCATAGTAATTAACTTTTTCTGTTTCACTATTAATTATGGTAAAAAATTAAGTATAAACTATTATATAATATAAATTAGTGTGATTTAGAATATTTAATCAATTTTTAGAAATTTAATTTAATGATGTGGTAGAAGTAAAATTTAAATTAACCCACAGACACAACGAAGGTGAAGTTTTCAAAAGAGAAAGTCCAATAAAGAAAAAAATGTTTTAATATAAAAATCCATTATTAAATTAATTACAAAGAACTGAATTGATAAATTTTAATACAATTATTCTAATTTTACTTCAGAATCAATTTTAATTATAATTTAACATTGTAAATGATTTGAATAATAAGACCGTTTTCAATAAATATTTGTACTTTTCTCTATTAAAAATAATATTTTCAGAAAATAATTGAACATTTCAACCATATAAAATTTTTAAATTTATATTTCATAAATAGTGTTTATTATTTAATATAAAATTTCTAAAATTAGAAAAAAGTAATTTAAAGTATGTGCGTAATGTGAAACTAATCCACCATTCAAAAAATGAATTTTTCGAGAAAACAATAATTTCTCATTCAAAAAGGTCGTATTTTATTTCTAGTCAATAAAGATAAATTTAAAATATTTCATAAATATGTAAAGAATATAATTTTAGTGAATATGTTATTGATATCCACACTGACCATCTTAATGGAATGTTTATAATGGTCATGTTTAAATTATTAAATTTAAATAGAGTACCACATTTCTTTCAAACACGATGTTGCATGAATTGAAATATATTAAAGGGATTGAATTTATTTAAAAATAAGTATATCATAAATTATCAGGGTTTTACATTGCATTATAATAACATTGTTTTTCTTAATTTATTTTATGGGATTTTATGTTCTTCTTTTAAAATATTGTGGAGTTACAATATATGAATTTTGTTTCATAAATAATGAATACATTCCCTGTGTCTGTAAACAGTTTTGTGAGAATGTGATCATTTTTATTATAGTATATCTTGATGACATACTACATTTTGGAATTGATATACCATTACTTGAATCTTGAAATTCCTAGTTGAATAAATAATTCTCTATGAATCACTTAGGTGAAAGAGTACATAATCTTGGGATTGAGATAGGTTATGATAGGTCCAAGAGGCTTTGTGGCCTAAGTCAATGATCATAAATTGACATGATACTTAAAAGATTTACTATGGAACAATAGAAGAGTGTTTTTTTGATAAGATCCGATGAAATTCATAGTTATAGAAACTTTTTTCCTCAAAAACATGATTTAAGAAAAATGATAGCAAGGATTATATACTATTTAGTGGTAGGGTCAGTTATATATACTATGCTATGTACTGGGCTAAATGTTACCTACTATATGACTGTGGTTGGGATATATAAGGCTAACCTATGTGACTTCCAATTTATGGAATTCAAGAATATACTTAAATATATTATGTATAATAAGGACATATTCCTTGTATATGGAGGAGATGAGGAACTATTCATTAGAGGATATACATATCCTAGTTTCTAAATAGATGAAGATGATATAAAATTTTAGAAGTGACAAATATTTACTTTGAATGTATTATTGGGAGCTATAAAAGATCAAATAATGTTATGTTCATAGATTATTAATCTGATTCTATATATATCGTGACATTAAATGCAGCAACAAAAGATATTTTGATAAACAACTTCTTATATGATTTTGATGTGTTACTTAAAATTAAAGTCCCCTTAACCCTTTATTTTGATACAATAAATTGATGTATCTAACAAAGGATCCAATTTCATATTTTATATGATGAATATATTTTTCAAACATCAAATCTTGAGGGTTTTTTCTTAGAGAGATGATGTTCCATGAAGTAGAATATCTATGGAAGACAATATGGGGGACCACTTGTCTAAAGTCTTGAATAAGTAAAAACATGATCTTCATGTGAGGTCGAGAAAACATACAATCATATGAACTTGGTTTGTGTCCATGTGGTATAATTTTCAAGTTAGTGTTCTTGAGAAACCTTTTTTTTAATTTTATTACATGTATATTCAAATACATGGATATTAACAAAACATTTTATTATATATTGTTCATTGTTATGAATGCAATTTATGTGATAATCACCTTGTGTATTTTTTACAATGATAAGGGAATAATAGTTTCCCATTATGATGAGAACCTTAAAAAGCAATGATTATATTCTTAAACCTAGTTACGTGTTCAGATAACATTCAATGATGGTATATATAGTATATTGAATTCTAGGAGTGAGTAATTTGTAGAGGATTGATCTTTTTTTCAAAATGTTCACATATGGAAATCTCAATGATGGGATATTATGGGAATAAACCCGATAATGGGAAATATATATGTTTAGGTGTCATTGGATATTTCCATCTACAAGAATGTGTAATGGTCTTTATAATTTAATTTTTTAAATTATTCATGTCATTACTCACACAATTATACTTACTGATGGAATCCATGAAATATTATGTTCAAGTAATGTATGGTATGTTGGATGTGTGACAAATGAAATGTTATTAATGGATAATTTGAGGAAGCATTTGCACCTTAATTATTTACAGAGTTTGATATATTGATAATTTAAATTGAATAGAACCATTGTATTAATTTCCATGATCATTGTGAAACATTTTGTTTATTTCAGATATTTAGAGAAAGACATATCAAACAAGTTGGTTGATGACACTGATGTGAACCTTCATGATTAGATATTTGGACCAAGGGATTATATTACATAGTGAAAAAACCTAAATTTTTCTTTATTTTTTGAAATTAATTTATTTTTCTGGAGTGTCTTGAACCATTACTATAACATAATATTGGAATTTATAAAGGCTTCCCTAATTTCAATGAGAAATACTCAAAGAGGGATTCACACTAATTTTTTCGGTTGATCTCGATTAAATTGAATATTAATTTTCTTTTGGAATAAATATTATTATAATGACTGAGAAATAGTTTTTTTATCACATAAATTAAGTAAATACTTATTCCCTAGGTTTTGAAGAAAAATATTTATTTTATACATTGAATATTTAATAAATAATTTCACACCAAAATGAAAATAAAATATTTTATTATTAATAAAAATTTAATTATAAATTTATTCCGATATAAAATCAAAATTGAGGAATATGAGAATACCAAGATTATGACCAGTGAAAAGTAAATATTTGAATTTCAGTATAATAATATTTATTTTCAGTCTTGTTAGCGCACACCATAAAAAATATTATTATTTTATTTGACATGGTGTAAGATTTGTTTTATTATATTATTTGAGGTCCATTATGTAATTAAATAATATTTTATCCAAAACCATGATAGAATAATAAATGATAATGTATATTTTGTAGGGATAATCGAGAATTGATAATCATTGTTAATAATAAACTAATCTCTCAAATTTCGCATTTTTTAATCTCATAAAAGTGAATTACAAGAGAGAATACTTCAGGAGTGAAGGAACACAAAGCGGTCTAGATGAACAACACAAGATAATTAATCAGCCATGCTCATGAAAAACAATCTATTAGTATCATTCAAATATCAGAAGAGAACATTAAAATCACTATTAGATATGATCCACACTTGAATCATAAAATCACAACAAAGGAATTATGAAAATTATTTTTAATAAGATCAATATATTCATTGATGAAATATCCTAAGACCTGGTTTTATTGCATTAGATTTAATATAAATTAATTATAAATTTAATGTGAATTAGATCCTCTATGGGTTCTAGGATTTACAAATGAAAACACTTGATACAGAAATTTCATTGGTCATGACATTTACATCTATCAAAATTTTTTAATGTTCTATAAAATATATAACAACATTAATTGAATTTTTCCCATTAGGCTTTTTCATAATTACCAAAAACCTTGAATAAATGTAACTTTTATATTTCAAATGAAATGTCTAATAAACATTTTTTATGATTATTGAGATTTATTTTGATACATTTTATAACTTTTATTCTTACTAATGATCTTCTTATTATCTAAGGTCAAATATCAGGTATCTCAATTATTATATATGGTATAGAGGTTCATGATTTTGGTGTATTTTTTAAAATATATAAAAAATTTGATTTTTATATAGATCAGATAAATATAATTAATCTTTTAGGTAAAGCACAAATAAAATTTGTTTATAATAATAATATAATTGAATGATTTCATAACATGAAACAACAATGTTTAACTGAATTGCAATATATTATTGAAATAAAATTATTAAAATATAAAACCTAGCTACTTAATTGGTGAATATAAATATGATTAAATACATTGTGGAATATATGTATAAGGGTCATACTACATAATAATTCATTGAATATTTCTTAGGAAATAACCTCTCAATTTTTAGTAAAGTCATTTTATACATAAAAAACAACTTTAATTAGAAAAAATACATTATATTTTTAATTTGGTATTAAATATTGATATAATATATTTTATTTTTAATATTTTAAATAGGTAAATTATACTAATAAATATTCATTATTTTTATGTTAGTTAAATTTTAGGCTTAAATTTATTTTTTCAAAACAATGTTTATGGTTATGTTTTATGAATTTCTATTAAATTTAATTTCTTTGAGTTGTCGAAAATAAATATAGAAGAGTAGATTTAACATTTATAATTAGAATATTTACACTTGGTATGTGGGATGATTTTATTTTGAGTTATTATGAAGATTCACCATGATAAATTTCTATAAAGATATTAAGGGTAAAACATGTCAAATTGGAATAAAACAATAAGATAAGGCTATAAAATTACCAAAACCCATTACTCTATTCAATTTGATAAGTGTGTATTGACTATCCTCATCCAATAATATATTTTATTACAATTTTCTATTTGAATTTTATAATGAATTACATATTATTTCATGTAATGAAAAATAAATTATTTCACTCTTATATTTTGATAATTTTAATATTTCTTATAAAGATAATTAAGGGATTTAGTTAGTTTTAAATGTTTATTTTTAATATGAATAATTTATTGTTATGGTATTAATTTTATTAGTTTTTTATAATGTTATAATTATATTAAATTCCTATGAAATACCAATACTGTACTTTGGAAATCTGTATAAAAATAACTAAATATTTTTAAAAACCATAGATCATATTATGTTGGGATGAATTGTTTTGTTACAAAAATTTAAAGGAAATTATAATATATATTTTTTTGTAAAAGATTCTATATTAGAAACACATTACTTTTTTCCTGACCTAAAGGTCAAATTAAATGATTAGTACAATAAATGAGTTCAATTATATTTTTTGTGAAATAATAATTTACTAAATGATTTAAAAAAACATAAAATATAAAAATTTGAATATAGGGGTGTTTTATTGACTAAAATATCATATCATGACCATTTTTGGAAAATTATTATGTATTAAGTAAATTTATGATAGAAAATGATTGAAAAATATGTTACTATGGTTATGTATATAGTTGGTTAAAATAGGGTTAAAATTTGATAAGGGTTGAAATTTCTATTAAAAGTTTCTAAATATTATTTTATTAGTTTATTTAAATCATACAAAAAATTTTGTTTTTAACTAATATAATATGAATAAACATAGTAATGAATGGTACTATATAGTATTTATATGTTATGAAAAATTAAAAGAATTCTCATCCCCATATATTAAAATGATAGCTCTTATATATGAGGCATTCGTCACATTGATCCACATATATCAACAAAAACATACCAATTATCTTATTAAATTAACAATCCATGAATTGGTGTTACTGATATTTTAAAAGAATATTCTATGGGTCCTTAAGAGTAGATATATACGAGTTCTACCAAATAAGAGGTACTTGTCCTACCTAACCTTTTTCAATTTATTTTTTCTTCTACCACTTATAAATATATTCTATTAATAATAAAATAATAACTTCAGTATAATAAATATATTAAAATAATATTATTATTATCAAATCCCAATTATCATCCCTATTTTCCAAAAAATGGGAAATTAAATTATCGCATGTGCCTTCGCGTTGACTACCACTTTCACATAGCAATATGATCAATTTTCCATTGAACTAATTAATTTTTGGTTATTATGATTGATTTAATAATAAACTATTATACTTATGAAATAATTATAATTATAATTTATATCATATAATCTAACTTCATTCATTTCTACCATTGGGAAATGATAGCGTCACTCATGCATACGTATAGACAACCACCACCATGAAGTGATGTGATTATTTTTTCATTTTTGATTTATGTAGTTGATAATAAGGATTTATTTAATGAATATATATGATATATATTTTATATAATAATTATTATATAATGTTTAATTAAAATTTACCTTTATTTCATTTTAACAACCGAACGTCACTCATGTGTACATATCGATTATTGTCCAGATGAAGTGATGCAATTAATGTTTCATCACTGAATTATTTGAATAATTGTAAAAGTGTATATGATAAAAATATATTATACTTATGTAATTATTATTACTATATATATGGTAAAATAATTATGATGGTGAAATTATCAGTACCATCAAACCGGAACCTGCATGAAATATAGATTAGTTTTTACCATAATTTTTATTTTGATAAAGATAATGTTGATAAAATGATAATTAGAAATTATAAAATAATGAAAAATATTATTTTTTCCTTAGATATGAAGTATGAATATATTCATAATAAATTTTAATTTATTATACTGTTTTTTAGAGTGCTTAAAATAAAGACAGACTTGAGGAAATGGTTTCTCATCCTACTTTTTTTTCTATGAGACATATGGCCTATTCAAATTTTTTTCCCTTTTTGTGGGGTATATACTACCCATTAATGTATTTTATGATGGTTGTGAAAAAAATTATGTTTATATAAAAATAATTATAAGATATATATTTATTGAAGTTTTTATTTGATGATAACAAAAACCAAAATTGTTCTACATTTCAACATTGATTCATTGAAAAATGTTTGATATTTTTAACCTATTTAAGTTTGTGAGAAGTATATAATGAAAATTTAATTTTTTTTATCTTTAATATACATTTTTAAATTATATTTAAGGTTTCATTTAGTGTTATTCTTTTAATGGGATTAAAATTCAAAATATCTCAATATGGTAATAGATTATGTTTCAATCCCATTTAAATCTAGATTTTTTGTTCTTGAATATCCATTGAGGAATTTTTATGATCTATATTTGATAACAAAAACCATTTTTCATATGTTCTAGTCATTTTTATAACTATTATTTCTTCTTAAATTTTTTACTCTTTGGTACTAAAAATCATTCCATATATATTTTTCTAAAATTTAACATTATTTCTCCCCTCTAAGCCGGAAAACGTCTTCTATCCATATCAATTTATTCAAAAATTGTTTTGAATATTTTTTGAATGTTTTTAAATTATTTTTTAAATTAAATTTTACAAAATTTTTAATTTTTCAAAAATATATTAAAAAATTATTCTTGTAATTTTTCAGATAATGAAACTTTTTACTCAGGTAGTGAACATAATCTTTGTTATATAAATTTATATAGGATTTCTACTTTCCCCCATCACGATCGGTCAATTCTTTAAAGATTAATTTACATGATTCCTTGTTAATTTTATGAGATAATATCTTCCTTGAATTTTTTTTTATATTTATATTTAAATTGATTTATTTATAATTGAATATTATATTTTCGTCTAGAGTTGTTCCAAGGATGTATGAACAAAAGTTTTCATCTGTAATGAAATATTTATTATCAATTATGCTTTACTAGTAATGTGATCTAATGATATCATCATTATTATTTCGTTGTATGGTTTTTTATTATAATTATGATATATTTATTGAACTTATTTATATTCCACGAGCTATGTTATGATGAGATGATAAAATGTTAATAAAACATGTTTCCTTTCTTGTGGTTATGAAATGATGAGATGATAAATATTTTATGATATTTTTGTGCATATATTTATGGTTTTCATTGTGTTATAAGTGGGATTATAATTATATATCCAAAAAAATCATTGGGTATAGAATGATATCTCATGAGATAATAAGGATTTGAATGAGGAGTATAACTAGTTTGGTATAGAACTATAACCACAATACTATTTTTTATAGTGAGAATTTAATAAGTTAAGAATGAAAGGAGGTGTGAACCAAATACACTATGATTGTCTTGGATGTGATCCTTGACTAAGGAAAAGACTTTCTGTGATTATGTTTATTCCAAAAACTAATGTATTATGATTATGAAATGTTCTCATGGATTACAATTGATTATTTTTTATTCGATACTCATATGTATTTTTTATTTTGATTTAAAAAACCATAAGTCTTAATTCATGTATAAATATTATTTAATTATTGGGAATTATTATTATTAGTTTTAATCATGTTATCATACAATAATGGAAATATTATGATTTCATATAATCATCACCTGATATATCATATTATTAAAATTATTGGGAATTTAATCTCAATATTTATTATGTTTTGTTTTCCCTATAATATTAATTAATTGTTTTAGTTTTATGTGTATTACATGGTTTCTAGTTGTGAAGAACTCTGGTGAAGATAAAAAAAATCTTTTAAGATCCATTTTTTAAATAAAAATTTTCCATATAAACATAATATTTTTGGTTCTCATATGAACTATAATATTATTTATTCAATATTCATACGATGAGATATAAAATTTATGTCTGTACTGTATGTGTCACACTATTAGGTCCTTATAATGTATGCAGGTTTGTGAGATATAGTATCTTAATGATGAAATTAACAAATTATTTATGTTATGTCTATCTTTGGAAGATTTAATTACATCCATGTTAAGATACTAGAAGGTGGTTGTGGATATGAAATAGATGCACCTATTGGTAATCATCCCAAAAAAGGATTTTGGAGTATCAACTTAGTCTTCACACATTTGAATGGTGAATGCTCATAAGATTGAAAACCAAGAGAGACACTTTTACAGGATATACTTTGGTCAATACTATTCTCATTATGAACCACCATGAATTATTTATTTCCTAATTAGTTTATGGTATTAGGATAATATGTATTAGAAGAGATAACATAATGTATCATAGGTTTATCCAATCTATTTAGAGGATGATCCTAGTATTATTTAATATCATAGGTTGAAATGATATTGTCAATAGAGAATACATCTTTGGAATGAGATTTCACATTTATATGTTCATTAACATTGATTATATTAAATATTATCATAATTATTTCTTTGAAATTAATTGGTTGAGTATAAGAAAAATAATATTTTTTTGTGTTTCAAATCAATCCATAATAAAATTTTATCATAAAAGTTTTTAACTAAAATAAAATTCTCAAAATGATTTTTATTTTATAAAATGTTACCTTAGTTATAAACAATGAACATATGTTTCCAATAGTTAGAATATTTAAAATACATAATTTTACTCCTTAAATACTTCTTTGAATGATTATGTTTTTAAATATATTTACATGTTTTCATAAAATGTTATAATGATATAGTATTTGTAAAAAGTTTATTTTTCTCTATTCTACTATAAAATAGTTATTTCATATAAAATCTAAATATTCATAATAAATTAATTTTGACATCCTAAATTAAAAATTATTTTTATTTTTATGTAATTAAAATTATATAATTTATAAATTTATTTTTTTAAAAGAAAGATATTGAATATAGTGAAAAAAGTTTTTTAAAGAAAAATATCATTTTTTAATATAATGTGTTCTTGATAATATTCTCGACTAATTATATATTTAAGGAATGTTAATATATTAGTTTATAAATTTTAACATAATATTATATCGTAATAATTGTTTGAAATTTATTTATTTAATTTATAAACATTGGAAAAAAATAGTGGAGAATTAGAAAGAAATTTTGTTAATATTAAATCATACAAATTATTTATCTTCTAAATGTAATAAATATTATTTTATTACTATTTTTTAATGGTGGTTTTGATAATATTAAAATTACATAAAAACACTGATATAACATTCACATCTCATTTTAATTTTGTTTTGTGTGTTGAACAAGCTATAAATACATTGTTTATCTAAAATTAAATATATTACAAAGTCTTGGGAAATTACTTTTTAACCCCTTAAATTTACAGTATCCTCACATTTTTAATTTTCATTTAATAATTTCAATACATTAGGGTATCTAAAGGTAATCATGATTAAAAATATAAATTATAGGATATAAAATTTATCCTATGGTAAGAGATATTAGGTAATATATACTTTTCTTCATTATTGGCATAGATTAATATTCTCAATAATTTATTCCATAGGTGCATCTATTGCCATGTACTTTTATATTTAGAGATACCTTTCACTTATTCATTTCAAAGATCTTATTTCAAACTTAATCTTAAAATAAAAATGATTTTGATAATATCCAATAGAATAAATTTTAATGATAATATGAATATGGAAGATCAATCCTAATATGTCTTCCCTATAGAAAACAACAATTCAACTTAACATATGTATCATGCTTGGATCATCCTATAACTCTCCTGGTTTAACCGATGTAAATTTAAGTTCTGTTATCTCATAAATTTTAACCTAATAAATTAAATTAATTAGAAAAAAATCTATCAAAATGGGGTTTAAAAAAATATTGTAAAACAATGAATATCCCCTGGAGTTTCTAGCTAGATTTATCGTTTAAGGCCCACTCATCATGCACTAGAGTAAAGTTTGAGTTGATACTGAAAAATCCTTTTTGGGGTGATTACCCCTATGTTTATATATGCCAGAATTGCATGAAATTATTTTAATATAATAACACATTATTATACTAATGATATTAATGTTATTATATTACAACTTTAGGGTAGGTTTGTAAGAGACTAATTATAAAGAAATGGATTAGTATTTTCATGAACCGGCCTATGTACCCTAGTAACCCGATAACCAAGATGGTTATAATATAGCCTAAAGGGCATTCCCAATCCCCAAGGGTTGGTGACCAACACATGGCATCAAAAAAATTAATCGTTGGAATGATCTTCCCACTAAAAATTTCAATGTAAAAGAATTAAGTGAATATTCATATCAAAAGAAACTCCACTATGAGTAATGTACCGTAAGTCGGAAAGACATTGTAGTCCAAAGTACTACAAACCAAGTACAAAATTAAGGTAAACATACCACATCCCAAATGACACAACACATAATGTCCAAGGTTCAACAAATGGATCCACCTCTAAGAGATCCATTCCCCTTTATCAAACCTGGATTGAGATAATCTACAAACACCCAAAGGAATAAGTACGGTGTTAGACAAATCCAAGTTGGATTTTACCAAATATTATTTAATATGATGTTAATATAAATTTAACCAAAAATTTTCTTTCAATTTTTAAGTAAATAGGTTTGGTATTTACAATATAAAATCTAAACAAATAATTCTTTATAATTTAAAATATGTAAATAATTTAGCAATCTATGCTTCAAATTTCAAAATGATGGAAAATAATTCATATGATGGAATTTAACTCTAATCAATTTATACATTTAAAAAGTGGAACTTTTCATAAACTGGATTAATTAAAAAAATTATAAAGTAGTTTGTATAAATTGTCAAGGCATGAAAAATAGTTTATATAAATGGTTTATACATTTGGAATAAAATCAAGAAAGAAACATGGTCACATACCTAATAGGTAGAATTGTTTTAGGCTATAGGGATCAGATATTATGAAACTACAAGTATGTATATATGCCCCGTAGTACTAAGGAAAAGGGGACTAATAACCATCACCTAAGGAATGATGATGTGATCATATGATGTTTTAGAACATTATATTTTGTAAATCTCCACCCAAAAATAACTCACTAAAAACCTAAGACATGGATGTGCTCAAGTACAAATCCATGATGAACATTTATTTTAAGACTACATTAAATACAATTAAACTTCATTCCCCAATTAAAATATAACAATTTAATTTTCAAAAACCATATTGGGGTTTTAATAAATAACATTCTATTCTTTACCAATATGAAACCCTGTGGTTTCCCTCAAAACATTTTAATCTATTTTTCATAAATTAGGATTTGAAACCAATTTATGTAATTTTTAAATGTATTCCACAATTTAATCAAATAACATAATTTTCATAAAATTACACCAATTTCATCACAAATCCCCAATTTAGTAGAATTAGGGTTTTTCATAAATTTCCTTTGAATAAATAATTTAAATTCTACCATTTAATTCTAAGAAAATTTTGTCAAACACACAACCCAATTCAATGGAATTAGGGGGGCTTATAATCATAGGTAAAAACAATTTTTTTGTAAAAAATCCAATTCACATGAATTGGGTTTTTATGAAAAATTGATTAAAAACCATTTAATCAAAAATATAAATATTTCATTTAATAAAAAATTGTTGAAATTAATCAATCAAATTAGGGTTAATAATAATTTGGCCACATAAGAAAACCACCAACCAAAAGTAATGAATCTTGTAATGAAAAACGCTAATATGAATTTTTCCATGAATAATGAGGATAAAAAAATAATAATCAATCCAATGTTAAAGATAACAAAATAGAGGGTATTAGATCCATAAATTGAAATGGGGATCCATGGAGTCTAATAGAGAAGATGAGATGCCATGGGAGAAAGTGATTTGGATGAGAAAACTAACAAAGAGAAGATCCAAGGGTGTTCCTGTAGCTTCAAATATCTATTGGTAGGGATTTAATGGGAAAAGAATCTTTATTGGGAGGTCCATCTATGGTAAAAATTAGTTTGGGGTTGTATCTGTCCGACAGGTACCTAGACGAGGGGGTTTGTAATTTTTTTCTATAAAAACCAGATCACTTAAAATCATATACATCATGTTTCTTTGAAATACAAACATTATTAGACCAAACAATGTACCTTGAACATGTAACCCTTTTAAGTGGGACACAAAATTTCTTCTTTGAGGACACACGACTTCACTAACTAAACACAAACTTTGAAAAATCCCACTGCCTTTGGTTGCACGGTTAGCTTTGATAGGGTGCACAATTTAGACAAATATGCGCCAACTATAGATTAGACCATATTTTCTATAATTCTAAAAAAATCGAACAAAAAAACCACACCGACACCCAAACAAGGATAAGATAAAAGTGGGGTTTAGTAATACCTAAAAATATTAACGTGATGTTACAAGTATTGAGTAACACTTTCTTTTGGGCATTGAAATATGGTTTGAACATCTCATTGGGAAAAAGGGATTTAGATAACCTATGTTTACCAGGGGATATATATAATGTATTATATATATATATATATGAAGGAAATATTTGGAGTGGATTTAAGGAAATTTATATGGGGATGTGAAATTTTGAGATAGAATAAGTAATCACCTTTTAATAATTGATGAAAAATGGAATCCTTATGATAATCCATTATTATTCAACAATGGAATGAAAATATTTAAGGATTTGAAGTTAAAAAAATGAAATAATTTATTATTGGGTGATGTTAGATTAATAATGCCTCAATAATTATTTTCCACACATGTTTTGAAATTATAAAATTCATTCACTATTAGGTTTTCACATTTTAGCTTTTTCATTTTATCTTGGTAACTAGTTTTTAACCAGGTAATTTATAATATATAAAAAATATTAGGTAAGAAATTATTCAAACAATAAGTGTGATGGACCTAAATTTAACATAAATTTAATAAAATTCAATCAATAAATAAGAGAAAAATAATAATTAAAAATTATCATTTTATATACTAACATATATTTTTTTGTAGAAAATGATGTTTCAACCATTATGTGTTCTTAATTTTATTTTACATTGACAACATATTAAATATGTTTTAATAAAATTATTTTACTTGGAAAATAAAATAAGATTAATTATTTATAATATATGAAATTAATATATTAGGAATAAATTACAAGATATCGATAAAAAACCTTTGAATATATTAGCTCCATCTTTATCAGTGTAATAAACATTCATATTAGTAATCTTAATTATATTCCCAGAATCGATATTATATTTTTTCTAAAATGTTGGACCGAATTATTCCAAATATATATCCATTTTAGAATATAAAATTTATATTTTTATGAAAATGTTATTTATACAATAGATCATAGAAGACATAAATAACCATTTTTAAAAAATGTTTATTTTTATGCACATAATATTTGTGTAGGATAAAATTATTTGTATTTATTATTTTCATGATTATATTGGTTAATTATAAAATAAATAAATTTTATTTGACATTAAATTAAATTCAATTCTAAATGTTAGCAAAATATCAGTTAATTTATATATAAACCTAAAATAGTGATGTTTAAAAAATATTACTTATAGTCTAAATATGTTAAACATATGGTACATAAGATTTTAATAGTATTTTTAAAATGATTAGCTTTAATTATTAAATACATATTTTAATAATTAAAATATATTATAGACTTCTAGTTTTTTCTTATAATGTTTTAAAATTATTAGTTTTGGTAAATATATATGTTATAAATAGGAGTATGACTAAATTATATAAGTTTCCTTATCATATTTCCATTATCTTTTCATTTCATATCCACATTCCTTGTAAAAATTCATTCCTTATGTGTTATAACGTGTTTTTATGAAAATTCCACTCAAGATCACATATAAAAGGACCCCTTCTCAACCCATATAAAATCATACATTTTAATTGATATCTTATTGAATATAATCCCCAATACACTTGATAAAAATACTATCACATGTTTGAGAACCTTTTTTAATAAGAAATCTCCTTAAATATCTCATTCCCTATTGAATATCTAAGACAATATTCAACACTTCAACATAGTTTTCATCCACACCGTAATCATTTTTCTTTATCCTTATTGAAACTAATATTGAATACAATTTAATAGTTATAAAATGTTTTTGAATTAATAATTATTATATATGAGTGACATTAGCACTATAAAATAATATTTTCATACTCATTCTGCCATTATAAAATGTTCTTTTTTGGGTCAGTTTTACCAATTATATGAATGATGATATAACATTTACATTATAAATGGATAATAAAACATAAATACTTATAATATGATGAAATAATTATTCATTAAATATGTTTTTATAATTATGGATTTGTAATATGATAAATTTTTTATACCAATAAATTCAATTCTTTTTTCATAATTGGATATTTTTAAGCATTCCATGTGATCCATCACCATAAGTCCCAAAAAATGGCCATCATACTCCAAAATTATATCAAACACATATAATACATCTACCTAAAAATATGGAGACTATAAACCCATGATTAAAGATCAATTATCTTAACCTCTATAACAATTAAACCATTAAAAAAAGATAAATTCATACCGATATATCAATTTTAACAAAAAAACAATTAATAAGTTGGTAATAAAGAATTATGAATTAATGGTATTATGTAAAATAATTAAGAATAAAGTTATTAGACATATCAATAATAAACTTTAATTTATTATACATAATGTTAGAGAGATTCTGGGAATATAGAACTCCGATTCAAGGGTTTCTCTACCAAAATTCCCTTTGTTGAGATATGCTCCATATTTACTAATTGTTTTTTATAGTTTTTTTAATATTAGGCTGAGATCTTTCCCAAAAAAGAAATTACTATTTATTAATAAAAAACTTAAACAGGTCTGAAGGTAAAATGTTAAAATTGATCCCTCCTAAAAATAAGAAGAAGATAACCCGACACTTGATCGTCCCAATGATAAGCAACCTCATTGACACCATTGTTAGAAAGACCACCAGCCAGTGAAATTGCCTCTCTATAAGCATGAGTAACAATATGTTCATATTAAAAAAGAAGATCAAGACATCTGTTCAAACGATTTGTGATCTTCCATGAACTATGAAAAGAGCCTTTCCGAATGGACATGACAACAATTGTAGAGTCACTTTAAAGCTACATCTTATTCCACCCCCTCCGCTCAGCTTGATCAATTGCAAAAATGACCCCAATAATATTAGATTCAAGAGCAGATACAATGCCACATGAACCATAAAGTCACCCAAAAACCTCACCCTGATTGTCCTGGAAAACCACACCAAAACCCACATGAATTTATTTTATGATAATTTTCATATAATTTAATGTATTAATAAATGTATTTTTAGTCCTATCATTTTTGATATATTTATTCACGTTCTATAAAATCTTTAATGATCTATTTCAAATATTACCTTGAAATCATTGTATTATTTGAAGAAACTACCAATCAGGATATTTTAAGTTATTTCACTCTTAAACTGCAATTAATTTCATCTCTAACAAGTTATTTTTGGAGTTTTCAGAAACCAATATAAATACCCTGGAAATCTGATACCCTATCCAGCACTAATAGAGCCTTAAGGGAATTCTTGATCCCCATGGTTTTGATAATAACACCTATAGTCACACATTAATGAAGTTAGAATGATTTTTTAACAAACAAATTTATGATAAATGAGATATAATTTATTGTATAATGAACCCTCAAGGAGAATTTACCATTATTAAAATAGGTAAAACACCACCCATGAAAATAGATAAACAATTCAACAAATCATTTTTCAAAAATATAATAAATAACAAAAAAAATTATCAAATCCATATGTTACAAGTGGGTCCTTTCTCCACTAATCACCATTAACACTCCATGATAACAATGATCTAGAAAATACACCTCAAATACTTGGTGGTTTATAATTTCTATGTCATGTCATAAGAAAATCATTAAATACCTAAATGAAAAGGCTGAGAATGATCTTTAAATCATAGCCTAGTCACACAATGTGTTCCATAATGGATTCCATAATAAAATATAAATAATTTAGTCAATTTAAATGAAATAGGGAAAGCCATAACATATCAATTTAATACTTTAATCAAAACATGCTTTCTTTTCAAAGGATGAAAAACATTTCAAACATTGATTAAATTAATGTTTTATATAAAATCATTCATATAAGTCATTATTCAAAATTAAAACAATTCTATAATAAATGTATTATATATAATAAAATTTGAATAAATAGGAACCACGTTTATCTTCCTCAAAGAAAAGTAGTTTTTTACTCTGTTATTCTCACACTTCTCAAATCAATGATCATAACTAAAAATGTGTGCACATGTCCCATAAAATCAAGTAAAATATGACTCATCAATATCTAATACAGGATAATCATGATGATTTCTGTTTTTTAGAGGTTTTCTCATTAATACATTATAAGGGGACCAATATCCAAGAATGGTAATCCCAAATAATCCAAATACCGCCCATAATATATTGTGATCAATAAATAAACCAATAATATAAAATAAACTCTTTTCAAATAATAAATTATTTAGAAATAAATTTCCCAATTAGATATTTCATGTATGACTATTCAATTTCAAAACCAAAATATAGGTTTTTCAACAATTCATTTCTTTTTAATCCAAAACAAATCATGTGATTTCATTATTTTAGTTTAATAGAATTTTTCCAAACCAATATCAAAACATTTCCATAAATTCCACCATTATAAAAAATTCTACCCAAAATTTCAATTCAATTAGAATTGGGTTTTTTCTAAAAATCCATGACATTTTAAATTCCAATATCAAATCATACCAAATTATTGTCAAATAAATCAACTAAAATAAATTTCCAGAAAATCATCAAAATCAATGTTTCAAATAAATGGAAAAAATAAAATGGAACCACATACCTTTATTTGAATAAATAAAATAATTAATAGCCATAACAAGAACACCTATGATAATATATGGTCAATAAGATCTATGAATCATATATAAAATCATGTTCTAACAAGATAAAGAATAAATCCCATAAATTAGATTCTAGACACACCAATAACATGATGATGTAACACTCTCAATGGATGAGTGAAAAGAATACCGTAAGGGTACACTCGAGAAGATATCAACATACTGAAAATGGAAGAGATAATCCACCAAAAACATTTATTCACTAAAGGAAGTGGTTTGGAAAACAAAAATTACTTTTAGGGAGTCTACAAGGAATGGAAATTATGTTAGGGATGAATGGGGTGGTTGGGAACTTAAATCTAGGTGTTCGATATTTTTAATATCAATTTTGGATCTTTAAAATCATACTCATATAGTTTGACTGGGGTTGTAGTTAGGGAAAACTGTGCACCTGAAATGCACACCTATTGGTTGGGGAATATAGTTCCACTTATCCATGTTTTGCACTGGGGTGGGGGGTACACAGTTTGGTCCAACCATGAACCCACCTTAAATAGCCTTAAAACCTCCAAAAATTCATATGTTCTCCTTGAATGACCCCAAAAGAAGACACTTCTCAAATGAGATCAAAACAGTGGTGAAGGATCCTGAGAACAATTAATGGGATGTTAAATACTCCCCACCTAAAAGAATTTTTGTCTCCTGAATTCGATTCAAGAAGTTTCGATATCAATAGGATGAGGCCACTTCTCTCGTACTAGTGCCACAATATTTCATGTCTCATGAGAATCAAAACCACGATTGCATAACACAAGAACCCAAGGTTTCATCCTCCCTAAAATTACCAATGTCTTAGAATAGAAAATATTTACTAGTTTCTTAGGCAAAGTTAAATAATCATAAACATCAATATCCTTCTTGATCAATACATATGAAGGGTTAGAATAATAATTTTGAAGCTGTGATTCATGGAACACATTATTCATCGTCGTTAACTTTGGTGTAAGTGCTAAATGGAAAGACAGTCTCCCCACAAACTCAAAAAACATAAAAATTTCCAAAAACCATCTTGGAATATTTCACTATTTTCCAGTACATTGGTGAACTAACCTATGTGAAACTCTCAAGAACACATGATCAATAACTAAAAAATCTATTGTTCCTTCATAATAATTATCATAATATTTATATCAACTCTTTGAAATTACCCTTCTCTAATGAATCAGTTGAATATTGGCCATTTTAACTTAGATAAAACACGGTATAACCGAAAAATATTTACCAATGTTCAACCATAAAAATGAATATTTAAAATGAATTACAAAAAAATCATCAAAGGAAGCCAAATAAATGGTTGAATGGTAACTGTTGTTACAAAAACAAATAATTTGGTTTTAAGTGGTTATCCAAAGATCCACTGAAATTTAAAACTAAATAATGAAGAACCTATTGAAAAATTAATATAGTCTATTCAGTATATCCTTATATCTGTTGATTATATTCCATGATCAAACTTAACTAATATCCCCTTAGCATATAGAGACCTCTCATAAAATGACAATTGAACCTAATATCCCTCTTAGGAACTATCATAGATGGAACACCATGAAACCTGACTATGTTATTTACATATAGTCTACCCAATTACTGATATTTTATTTTTTCACTAATGTGTATAATGATAACCAATTTTGTCAAACAATTCATCAAAAACCATATTTCTATTTTATTCTAAGGGGTATGTTGAAAATCCACCCCACAGTCCATATAAATAACATCCCACATCAATTCATAATTGGAAGGTGTTGGATAAAACTAGATGGTTTTTGGTGATCTAGTTGACCTATTGAAAAGTATAACAAAAAAAATTCAATGACATACCGTCTCATAACAATCCCCAATAACCATTTCTGCACTTCATAGAAAACAATAATGGTACCCGGGTACACATTCCACTAAGAACTATTGTAGTCTCCCATAACATCTTTCTACTTGGAAGAATAATGATCATATATGTTATCAAAATATAGTATACCCTCCTAGGATAATGATAACATATAAAATTTCATCCAACTATAATGAGAGAAACTAATTCCACATAACTTGTCATTAAGAAGTGGATCCGAAAGAATCATCTCAATAAAAGGGAATGTTAGCTGAACACTAGTAAAAAAAACCTTAGACTCATTTTCTTGGACTTCCAAGTGAAACTATGAAATGAGAGCAATCAAATTCAACTATTCTAATGATATTTTCATGGGCTCAATTACATGTTTTCTCCTTCAAGCCTTAGCGATGTAATTCCTCTTTCCAGGTGTATAAGTGATGTTGAAATTGAATAACTTTAAGAACTCCACCCAAGGATCTTGAAGGAGATTAAAATATTTTTGGAAAAAGATATAACATTGGATATTATAATGATATTAAAGGGTAAAAAATTCTTCAAAAAAGATAATTATGAGAACCATAAAACCATTTCTAATGGTTATGAGTTCGGCATCATGATTTATATAAACCTACTTGTGTTGCATATGTTTTATAGAGCTTTAGAAAATGACATGACCACTCTATATAATAACACTACCCAATACTAGTTTTGATGAAACATATAAGACAACATAGCCCTATTTGGCCTCTAGAAGAGTCCAAACAAACTCAAAAATTAAAATTAACTTCATTGTAATATAATATATCTGACACTTATCATCACAAACAAACCTCAATCCTTTCTATGTGTTGGTGGTCATCGTATATTTATACTTTTGGAAATCCATTAAAAACCCATGGTAATACTCCATCAAACAAAAAAGATTGGAATCTTGAAAAATTTTAGCTGATGTTCTCATGTTATAATAGGTTCTAACTTCTTATGATATATTGAGATACAGTGTTCCAAGACCACATGTCCCAACAAATTCACTTACTAAATCCTTAAACAATATTTCAAAATCCTAGAATTAATTCGGTGATATCCAATAATTTCGATGTACTCAAGGAATATGATGTTCATCAATGCCTTGAATATTTTAGAAGCATTGGTTAGACTAAAATTCATAAAAACATACTCATAGTGGCCATACAGACTTCCTATGAATGTTTTTGGAATATACGATTCTTAAATTTACAATTGGTGTTAACCAGACTGAAGACCAATCATCAAGAACCACATGACCCCTTTCTTCTGCATAAATAGATCATCTATCCAATGCAATAGATATTTTTTATTTGAAATATATCATTTAATATTTTGTTAACCAACACATAAGCGAGAGAACCATCAAATTTCTCTGAAAAGTGAATGAGTTCCACCCCTATTGAAACACTCAGACATATAAATCCATTCTCAAGAAAATAATTGAACATATTATTCAACTATTTAAACTCAAATGGTGCTATAAAATAAGAAGGAATAGTCACTAGATGACTACTATAAAAAATTGATAAAAAATTCTCCTCTCTTACTGGTTTGAAACCATAGATTTTAAAAGGAAAAATGTCAAGACACATAATGCCAGCTAGAGGGAGATCATCAATCAATGTTTCTTGCTCTATGTAAAAAGTAAAATCTAATATTATCCTACCCAAATATATACAAAATAGTTCCTTATCTACTACAGAATGGGTCTAATTATCCTTGAGATACATGGAACATCCCACCACACATGGTAAAGGAGACCTCTTGAAAAAATTATCAATATTGGCATAATGACTGAACAACCAATCCATCATGAGAATGCTGTTAGTATATTTTATATCAAGGACCATAAAATTCCTTGTAATATGAATCTCTAATAGAGTGAAAAAAACTAGGAAACTAAAAAACCTACTCTATGTTTTTTTAATGGGAATAGAAATATCCACCATATAAAATAAAATCTTCCTAGTAAATGTTAGTAAATAAATGACATCATTCAATATAAATGAGTGAGATGCACCAATATTAAATAAACTAATCACTTGTGATAAAGATATAGTGATGGTACTTCCCAGAGTTACTTGACCCATATCTACTTCATCTGAAGACTCTTCCACTATGTCAAGAATATTATTTATGGATATATGGGGCTAAAACCCCTTTGTTGTTGAAAAATTTGATTCCACCATAGTAATTTTAGTTGATGATGGTTTTGTTCCACTATATTTATATGAAAATAGACAATAAAATATCTATATGTGACATGATCATCAAAAGTAATTATAGATCTTTTGTGCCTATATGAAAACTTTTTTTGAATACACATCTTTTCTACATTAGAATCAGATTAAAGTGAATCTACTAGGCACAAAAATAGGTCTGTAAGAACCCTTCTATAAAGATCCACCATGAGACTCATCATGCTTCCTCTTTTAATTAAAACAACTCATTGAATTCCCATTAAGAGAAAACAACGACTATCTACCCAAACTTACATGCTAAGTCATGCTCATTCATCAATGCTCCTTCTAGCACAATATCATAAGAAGTAAATTTTAGCATTAAAACCGAATATTGATTATCCTATAAAAGACACATCTCAAGTCATATTTCTATCATCTTCTAATTTATCATAATCTTAGAAGAAAAATTCACTATCTTAATAAATAAGTTTTTATTGTGAGTTATGGTATTTTCACATTAATAGTGATTAGATATTTCTTTTGACATATATAAAACTATACACTATTTATAGAAGTTATCATTATAAGGAAATTGAATTTTTTTCACACTAATCGTTCATTCTTCTACACCATCACCATAGAATCCCACCACATTTAGTTAGACCCCTCAAGCTTAAAGGTAGAATAAATCCCTTATATGGAATCTATAATTTAAAATAAATGAAAAAAAACTCTCAATTCCACCCAATAAATCCTAAAACTATTGTGCAACATTAGAGCCTCCTTATAATGGTGTATTTTTTGGATGAAACCCTTCTACAAAATCTCTAGATTCTCCTCATCGAGGATCACTCATTGGTGCTAGAACATGAACAGGTGTGGATTCTTGTCCTAGATCTTGGAAAACATGCAACACTATATTATTTATATTCTTTTAAACTAGAGTATTTTATTTCCATGTTTCATTGGAATATCCCCCTAAAAGTTGATTCAAACTTATTTTCTAAGGCATGAATCTGCACACCATCAACACATAACAAGTGAAACATAAATAAGATATTCAGATCAACAACTTAAATGAAATTTAATTAGTTTTGGTTCCATAAAATGAAATTCAAATATATGTTATTTTTATAACACAATTATTAAATTTGTAAATGAATAAAATCATATAAAAAGACCCATCAAATACAGTTTTCAACACCACCAATTCTTTCTTAAGGAATGTAATGAAAATAGATTTCTTGGAAATTTCTCATAAAGAAGTCCAATGTACCATCAATATAAACTATAATATACCAATAAAATAAATAAATCATACTAAATTCATGAAAACATGATTAACATGAATTATTGATACAACTTTTTCATGAACCACCTTCGATTCCCCAGTACTATGATACCCAAGATGACACTCACATAGCCAAAAGGGAAATTCCTATCCCCACAGGTTGTCGACCAACACCTAGAATAATATACTAAAAAGATAGAATAATTTTTCCATGAAAAAAAGATAAATAAGATAAAAGTATATAAATAATCCTCCATACGACGTTATCTAAAATCTAATTGGTAAAATTGAACCCAAGAAGATAGATTAATAACACAATGAAGCATCAACTAAATCTAACAAATTGACCATAAAAAATATCAAAACCCTATATAAGAAGTGAATATTAGATTTGACGGTCACCAATAACCCTCCATGGTTCCACAAATGAGGAGAATCCACCAACTCTATGTGGTGATTTACCTTTTCTCAGACCTTGCATAAGAAAATCCACAAATTTCTGAATGAAAAGGTAGGGTGTTAACTATAAATCCTTATACAGTCTCACAAAAGGGTACCATAATATATTCTATAAAAATAAACCAATTATTAATTCAATTTATATAAAATAGGACTTGGAATAACATTCCATTTTCTTATTTTTTTAAATCCTTTTTTTCAATGGATGGATAAATTTTAAACATGTATTAAAGATAAATTTTATATAAGAGAATTTGTATAAATAATTTATCATGATTAAAAAATTTCTATAATCAATGGAATACATATAATAAAATCATATTAAACAAGAACCATGTCCACTATTGTCACGACCCATCCTTGGGGCTCATGCCGTGACTACCCCAAGCCCGCCTTCCATAGGCCAGGGGCTGGCGACTAGCACTAAAGGTATAAATCCCGATAACAGGGAAGGCGATGCCTTTATAAATGTAACAAAACACCACAGAGTACAAGTGGAAGTAAAAAACTAAGTACAAAGAAAGTGCTGAAAAGTAAATGGGCCAGAATACAAACCCAACTGAAAGTACAGCTACAACTGAACGAAATTACAACAGAAAAAGACAAATAGCTGGATGAATGGAAGCAGCTCCTGGGTCGTCCTCCTCGGATCCTACCTGAAGGTTAGGTACAAATAGAGCTACTCCTGGATCATCCACCACGGATCCTACCTGAAGGGTAGGTACAGATTGCACAGCTCTTGGATCGTCTACCACGGATCCTACCTGAAGGGTAGGTACAGATAGCCTCCACAACGCTCTCGTTAGTCAACCTCCTCTGAGTGTCATCTCCCCGTGAAGTCCACCTCTGGATACTGACTCGTCGTGTGGTCCACCCTCGGGTACCGTCTTGTCCTCGAATACTTAGCCTCTCTCAGCGCTGCCGTCGTCTGCAACCAATACAACGATGTTCGGGCATAGCCCGTGTAGGGGTGAGTATAACGATACTCAGTAGGGACCCGGAGACCCTCAAGGTCTCACTAAAACCAATAAGGATAACCACAAAGAATATCTCAACAGATAACCTCTACTTAGGTATATGCCCATATATATACCTAAGTTATCATGTGACCCATCTCAATCAGGCGGAAACACAAGATTATGAAATAATCAGATAACCACTACCCAGGTATATGCCCATACATATACCTAAGTTATCAAGCGACCCATCTCAATCAAGAGGTAAACACAAAGGTCATAAACATAGCTCAAACCAGGATTTTCATTATCGAAACCATAACTGCTGAAGATCCCCGTCTCTGGAGTGTACAGTTGTCCCGTCACGACTCTGAGGTACTGCTCACTAACCTAAGACTGCTGAGGTACTCCTCCTATCGAGTACCGCGGGTCTGCCACCTCACACAGTAGTACTCCTCTAACATGGGTCTACCACCTCTCATAGTAGTGCTCCCCCTCATAGCCTATAGAGGTACTCCTCCTGTTGAGTACCACAGGTCTGCCACCTCACATAGTAGTTCTCTTTCTCCATGGGTCTTCCACCTTAGAAATTAGTGCTCCCAACTGAGAAATGCTAGTCACTCCGAATCGAATCAGACAAGCAGTCATCGGTCATAGCCAACTACACGGTCTCCGTACTCTGTATGCTTGTCACCGGGAGGGTCTGCTCCACGAGCTACAGGTCGATTCTCCAAGTATCACATGTCCCATGAAGAAGTATCTTAATGGACCGCCTCGTCATAGGGGTCTCAACGCAACAGACGGCGCGTCAATCGGATTCCCAGTCTACGAGTTGTTAGCCTTTTCGTTTCAGGGGCCCGGTTGGTTTCATGTCCGAACCATCCTGACCGTATCTCAACTATACCCCGAACTCTCATAGGGTATACTCATGGGGACCGTTTCTCAACGTGTTCACCAATGCTGCTGACGGTTCATCAAACGGACGTCCGGTCTGAAAGATATCAGCTTTTCCGTTCTAGGGGCCCGGTTGGATTTCGGGTACAATCCAACCCGACCATACTCCAACTGCATCCAAAATTCAGGCAATGTATACCAACAGTTCAATCTCATCAAGAGGAGATCAAAAAAGTCAACAACATGTCAATCGGACGTCCAGAACTCAAGATATAAGAGTTTCCGCTCCGAGGGCCCGAATGGTTTCGTATCCGAACAAACCCGGCCGAACCCAAAGTTCTCCAAAACCATGAGTGTAATATAACGAAACGACCGACTCGATCCAAGGACTGATACACAACTGACGGCACGTCGATCGGAGGTCTGTACCCCATGTTATGGGCAAAAGACGGAAGAGGTCTGAAAACGGGGGGGTCTGGGCCCGGACTGACCCGGCCCGACCCCTCTGGGTTGGCCTGAACCTGGTAGACCCGACCCGGGTCCAGGTCCGACCTGACCGGACGCGGCCCAGCCTGGCGGTTCGGTCGGGTGACTCGGCCCGGCGCGCTGGCTCGTTGGCGCTGGCCAAGCGGCCGCGGAAGGGGGGACCGCCCCTGGAGGAAACTGCGGCCCCCGCGCGGGGGCGACTCTCTATCAACAGACGTGGCGCGATGCCGCGTCCCTCTGGTCCCGCGCGGTCGCGGGACAAGCCGCCCACCACCGCAGCTTCAGCCACGGCGGCCCCTTTTGGGCGGCTTGTCGGGCGCTGCCGCCTCCGGCCGCCAGTGCCGCCGTGCCGGCACGGCGCACCGGGGGAGTCTTCTGCGGACTACTGGATGCGCTCCGGTGGTCCGTTTTGCTCGCCGCTTTCACCAATGGTCCTCCCGGGACCCGACCTTTTCTGCAGCGGCTTTAAAATTATTTTTCAGATTGCCTCACCATCGTCCATCGATCCGCACTTCGACAACAAACAGCGGGGTCTTCGAATCGCCTTCGCGGCCCCATCTCCGCCCGCGATTTTGTTCGGCCTCAATGGCGCCGCGCAACGGCGCCCCGCTTCTTCACCACATTCGTTCTCGTTTCTACACGGTACAGCATCACCATGCTTCCTTTCACATGCCTCAACAAATTCAAACAAACAATGGGGGGAGGAGGGCCGGCCGTGTTCGTGCGGTCCGACCTCCTCCTGTTATTCTGGCAACAGGCGGCCCAATTGAAACCAAGAAAGGTGACAAATCAGATCACGATCGACAATGAAATAAACCCCCATTAAGTCCCGCAACAAATTATTCCAAACCCACAAGGAAAACTTTCGCGGATCAACAAGATAATAATTTGATCTGTGTTTCTTTGTGTTTATTTAGAATGAATGAATCAAGCGAATAAAATCGTTCTCAAATAATTCCCTACCTCAATGTTGTCGTCGAACGAGAGTTCGTCGTGGAAGAGAATGATCTTCGTGAAAGAAACGTCGCGGAAGGAGCGTTGTTGATTTCTGAGGATTTGGTGTTCTTCATTAGAGATCGGTGCATTCATCGTGTTCTTCGTCGAAGAAGAACGCTTTCCCCCAAATCCTCTCCACGCAACAAGTTCCAACAAAAATAAAATAAGAAAAGTCTTATTTTATTAACGCACGAGTCATCCTTTGAAATTCAAAAAGAAAAAATCAATTCAACGAATTAATTGAAACGATTTATCTACCCAAATTAATGAGGCGGTTCTTAACCAGAATAAATGCACGGTTTGACTTCATTAATAGGGGGTGCGGGTGCGATACTTAAGAAGAAAAGAAACGGTGGCTCATGTGGGTCCCACCTCACAAAATATCCTACCAAGTGGGTAGGATATTGTGGGTCCCACGTCATCCACTTAACATAGGTTAAGAGAATTAAATAAAATAAAAGATCGGTTGTACCAGTTTTATTTTATTCCTTAACTTCATCCCAAAATTAAAAACCACACCCGAGAAAACGCAACTCCAGAAAAGGTGTTTCTAAGCAATTTCTGGTGCTAAGATTCCATCGGTGCCTTCAGATTTCGATTCTGAGTACAGTTTCAAGAGTTAGAAAAACCCTCTCTCTCATTCACTGAATGTACCTGAGCTAATCGTCGAAAAATAATTCTGGGCACACCAGGCCTCAGAACGAGGCTCCGTCAGAAACTGCGTTCTTGTAAAATCCAAAAGAAACTTTATAAAAAAATTTCCCTTGAATTTTATGGGTTTTTACAACATCACATCAGGGATAATCATGATGAATTAATTTTTTTATGATTTCATCATAAATATTTTGCTAGGGGATGAAGGCCATAGCATGTTTTTCCAAAATAATCCACTAAATTCCTAGGTTTTCATGAGATCAATCAATCAATCAATAATGGTAAATCACATCATTTGAAATCTATCTTCATTTACAAATAAATTTCCCATTTTTTTAGTTTCAATATTCTAATTCAATTTCAAAACCAAAAATAGGGTTCTCAAAATTTAATTACTTGTAAATTAAAAAAACAATAATTGGTTTTTATAATTTCAATTTAATAAATTTACATAGAAATAATATCAAATAATTTTATCAATTCCATTATTTTCATTAATTCATCCCACAATTCCAATTACTTTCGAATTGGAGTGGTTTTAATAGAGTAAATTTCTATTTTTATTTCAAATCTGGGTTTTATAATTAAATTTATATTGATTTCAGAAAAATTATGAAATTCAGGATTTCAATTATATATATAGTCTCAAATGTAACCGCCAACCATTAATTTATGGAGTCAAATATTCCACACATATGATAAGAATTCAAAATATGATCGAAGGAGAATAAGTCATATGAATATGATCCAGAAACAAGATCTAAAAATAATCATTTTATATCAAACAAAATGATGATTAGATTCATCCTGAGAATGATGATCTTATAATCTATTAAATGGAGTGGAAGGAAGACCAGTTGAGAATACTCTAGGGGAGATCCACTTACTAGTGATGTGTGATATCTTTCAATGGAACTCTAATTCCCCGAAGGAGGAGGTTGGAGGATCAAAAATCACTTCTATAGAGCCTCTTATGAATAGAAAACATATTAGGGATGGATAGAGTGATTAGTTAATTAACATGAGAGGTTTGGGTTTTTAAAATAAATTTTTGAGCCTTAAAATCACACATTTATAGTTAGCTAGACTGGTGAAGATGGTTAGGGGAAATTGTGTGCCAGGCATGTTCCCCTATAGATTTAGTAAAATAATTTTTGAGGGCGGGGTCATGGTTTGGGAAATCTTTTTCCAACCATGGATTCCTTACATTCCTGGTGGTTTATTAGTTTTTCTTAGTGCATATGGTTTGGTGAAACCATGCTGTAGCAGTGAAAAGACCATAAATCCTTAAAATTTCCTAGGTTATCCTGAAACCACCCCAAAAAAATGACCTTACACAAAGGAGATCAAAACAAGGCTCAAGGAATACCTATAACAAAGTAACAAGGTGTTAAAAAAGTTTACATGTCTCCCTACAAATGCTCATCCCGTAAGATTATAATGCACTAGAAAAGATAATTTAATAATATTGATGTGATATCTTATTTTATGGTTGGTAGTATTTATCTTTCATGTCCATATGTCTGATATGTTTTTATAGTTATCCGTTATCGACATCTTTTATTAGTTTAGAAAACTTTTAAATTACTTTATCATTCTTTCAAAATGTGTTATAGAAATATTTTTTAACATCTTCCACATAGCCACTCTTTTTAAAAAGTTTTCTATGATTCTAATATAAAATATTCCTTTTATTGTGTAAATAATTTATTAATTTTATATTTTTTTAATATGTCTTAAATTTTTTTAAAATAATTCCAATTTATATTCTATATAAATTTTAATAGTATAGTTATCAATGAATTGAAGGATATTTCATCTTATTTTTATCAAAACTTTATAATGCTATTTTAAAGTGTTTTTTATCTATATCAATATAATTTAATATTTATTATGTATAAATGGGGATTTGTTTTAGTATATTTTCCCAATATATTTTTCTTCAAGATTTAATTTTTTGACTTATGTTGATTATCATCAATCCCTTTTCATTTTAATGAGTATGTTAATCCATAATGTAATTGAGATTTTTATCATGTGAAACACATATGTATGTTTTTTCATTATATTATGGGTGGAAATAGAATTATTCATCCCTCTAATGCATTGATTATAGTTTTATATCCCATTAGATGATAATTAATGGGGAGTAAACCCAATTTACTCTATAATGAGTGGGAATAGAATCATACATCCCTCCAATTAATTGAGTAAATATTTATAAAAAACATTTGAAAATGAATTAGGATTAAACGCTACTAACTATGTGACGTTTGAGACCATAATTATGCATCCCCTATTAAATTTAGTTATTCTTTATAACCCACGAGATGTTCCCTAATAGATATTTAAGCTATAAAAATGGACCTATACCAATGGTTTTCAAAAGGCGTTGGTATAGGGAACCTATACCCACAGTTTGGAAAAAACCATGGGTATAGGTTGCCTAATGAAACCCTATGTCAATAGTTTTTCATAAATCATGGGTCTATGAACGTTTTTAAAACTCTATAACAAAGGTTTTTTTGAAAATCGTTGGGATATGTGCCTCACAAATAATACTATACCAAGAATTTTGTTAAAACCATGAAGATTGGTGGCTTAAAAATACCCTATATTCCTAGTTTTGGAAAAAATCCATGGCTAGAGGTTCCTCGCACTAACCCAGTACCCAGAATTTTGAAAAAACAATGGGCATTGGTTCCTCACAATAAACCTTATACCTACAGTTTTGAAAAAATTATGGGTATGGGTTCCCTACATACCACGAGTTATGAAAGATCCATTGGTATAGGTTATTTATAAAAAAATTATACTATTGGTGGTGGAAAACTGTTAGTATAGGTCCAAAAAGTATGTGGACCTATTGCAATAGTTCTGAAAACTACTGGTATAGGTCTATAATAATAGTTTTGAGAATAATTATTATAGGTCTTCTATTCTTTATGAATTAGTTTTTAAAATATCATTAGTTAATTTTATATATATATATATATCAATGTACATTAAAAATGAGAGTTAAAACTAAGTGGATTGGTCATTGATATATAAGTGAGAAGTTCTGGGTTCAAACCTCAGCAGTCCCTTTAATATTACAATACCAATACTAATAGTTTTAAAAATTGTTGGTATAATCCAAAACCAAATGTTATACCAAAACCATTAGTATAGGTTTAAAAATATGAAATTGCTGCAAATGATAGTTGAATTCCTTGGTATAACCTATAACAATTGTTTTCATTCCTATACCAATATTTCCATACCATTTGTATTGGATATTTTGTTTGCATTGGATAAAGAATGGGAAGTAATCCCAAACCCTCAAGGGAGTCTATGAACTATATTTATGGGAAATGTTGAGTAATATAAATCACTTAATGGACTATGTGTTGAATATTTATGGAATGGAGAGTGAACCAAATCCACTATAGGGATTTATCCACTATGCTGTGATGGTCTTGGTAGTGAGTCTTGAAATAGAAAATAGTTTTCTATTCTTTTGTATAATCCAGATTATTTTTTCCACCACTCTTGGTTATGTAACATTGATATGTTTTTTCATAGATTATGAGTTTGGGCTCATGTTTCTTCCCTCATATAACTAATATATAATGATATGAAAAAATACTTACACTATGAATCATAATTTATGACCATATATTATTGCTTTTTATTTAATCATGTTATGTTCATACACCCATGTTATGTTTTCATAACCACTAGTTTATCTTTTATGCCATTATAATCTTCAATTTTGATTCTACTATATTTACCAATACTAATAACATAATACAACCCTTTTATAATTATTTCTTTTATATGTTATAAGGAGGTTTATTTTGTGTGATATGTCTATATGGATTTCATATGTTGATAATTTTTCTGGAAATGTTGAATTATTTTAAGAAGATAAATGTATCAAGTAGCTAATATCTAATGAAAATTTCTTATACGTTTTTGGGTGTGATTTATTGTGTGATGTAATGGCAATTCATCTAAAATGACGTAATTTATATCTATTATAATGTTGGGAAATCTTTTTTCATATCATTTATGGGTATATTTATTCTCTATGATTTTTGATGAATTATGAGAGGATAGAACATAGAACAATCTATATTGATCCAAAAAAGATATTTAATGAACCAAGAGTATCATAATTATAACATAATATATCATTGTTTAAAAATAAGGTATAATTATTTTTAAAATCAATGGATTTATTTAACTTATCTTATTATTTTTTACTATGAATATTAAAATTTAATATTCATGATAACCATTTTTTTGTATGGGAAAAAGGAAAAATTCATGTATATGTGGTGGTGACCATTAAACATAAATTTAAAAATATATTATTTAAAAATACTCATATTAATTCGTTAAGATTTTATAATTTTTATAGGACTAATAATTAATATCCCTAATGATTAGGTATTTCATTTTTAGTTATAACTCATAGTAAAAAATGAATGGATCCTTAATCGATGACTCCTCTAAAATATATGTTTGTATAAATGTGCTTCCTGTAAATCTTATTATTATCCCATTAGATGAGTTTAATATGATTTTTGGTATTGAATTTATAAAATAATACCATTTTAATTTTTTTGATAGGGAAGTCAAATTTCATATCCCAATCCAACCATCGAATGTGTATCTCTGCATGGGTATATATGAACTACCGATGGGACATAATTATATTATATGGATGTTAATGACTAATCATTAGTTTTATATAAATAAATTGGTCTTGTAGAAACTCAATATTGATGATATTAAAATTGGGAATGAATATATTGATTCTTTTCATGAAGATTTTCCTCATTTATCCGAGATCATGAGATGTATTTTTCTATATAATATATACCTGGTGATATGCCTATTTCAAAGAATCCAAATAGAATGAATCCTATTAAATTTGATGAATTGAGTTGTGATGTTAAATAGAATTTAGATAAAGGATTTATACTCCCAGGTACATCACTATTGGGGTGATCCGATCATCTTTGTAAAAATAAAATATGAATCAATGCATACATGAATTGATTAACATAAACTTAAGAAGATCATGAAGAAGAATAACTATTATATCCCTCATATTTATTACTTGTTCAATCAATTTTAAATAAATCAATACTATTAACAAAATTATAATTCAATGTAGATATTTCAATTTAATAATGGAAATAGAAGATGTAACCAAGACAACATTTCAAAATAGCTATGAAAATTAACAACTAATTGTTATTCCAATTAGACTTACAAATTACCCTACTCTATTTATGGATTTAATGGATATATTCTTTAGATATTACCTTGATAAATTTTTGTAATATTTATAGATGAAATAATAATATATTTCAAATAATAAAGATGAAAAATAATATTATTTGTGTATTTTTATGAAGTCATTTAGAAATGATAAAATGTATGCCAAATTTATAAAGTTGTAATTTTATCTAAAAAGAATCATTCCTACGTTAATTAATCACAAGATTGGGTTGATGTTTAGATCCTTCAAGGTATAAGGTATGTATATAATTTCTCAAACCAACAACTATAATAGAGATCCATAGTTTTCAAGGATTATAATAAATTTAATAAGACTATCCTGTCATATAACCTATTTAACTTAGGAGAGAGTCAAGTTCCTCTATATAAATGAATGTAAAAAAAATAAAGGATCATTAGAGAAGGTTTGTCATTTCACTTATACTGGAACTTTATTATAGCAGAAAAGATTTTTTGATATACATTTTATCATTAATGAATGGGTTAGGATTTATACTCAAGAAAAATGTAATTGGGGGCAGCCTATTCCCCCATAATATTTAATGTTCCAGGAGAAAAATTTCAGATGAATAATTTATAGTTAATAATAGTAATTTTTTAATTAATAAATATTTGTAAATTTTTTATATATTTTTTTTATACAAATAACAATCTCAATACGCCTATTATGGGGGAAAATTACATTATTACTATTACCTAGGATAGTGAGTTATATATCTCATTAAAAATTACATATAATGTCATGAAAATTGTAATAATACCCTAATTGATTCTCATACTTCAGTGAAATTTAAATTATGTGGATCAAATATATTTAATGGGGGATAATTAAACATTCAAAATTAAATTTTCTAGTTTATTTAAATATGTTATTTCTTTTGTTTTTATAATGAATTGAATTATATATACGAAATAAATCTTACCTAAAATGAATCAAAATAAATAAAATTAATTCCCTGTTAATAGAGATTTATAATAAAATTATGTGATCCAATATATTACATAACATAGATTATTACATAAAATGGATGATTATATACCTTAACAAATACATATTTTTTTAATAAATAGAAAAATAATATGTGTCTAATTAATAAATCTATTGAATCAACATCACCCTTGAGAATCAGTGTTAAAGAAAAAAACTTATAACATGAAAGAAATTTTGAACAGACATATAATATTCTAAAATGCTAAATAAATACTATAGGAATGAGAATATTTATTTATGATTTCTTAATGAAAATAATATATAGGATGTAGCTGGGGTAATATACCAGTTATATGATTATTATTAAATGGTATATAAATGTTGGGTATAATACTATCAAATATCATAATTATTATGAATTATTAGTATATAGTTGAAATAAATAAATATTTTTTTTGTGTTGTTTAAAATGATTTTTTAATTAATTTAATGGAATAAAAAAATTTATTTGGTTATATAATTAATAAATAAAAATTCATTTGTGAAAATAAAATTGATTTTTAAGAAATAGATTTTATGAATTTTGGTTTTTGTTAAATTTATTACTTTTAAAGAATGTTATAAAATAAAATTAATTGATAAAATTATAGAAAAAAATATTAAAAAAAATAAATCAAATATAATAAATAATTATGGAACTTCAAGGAATACTAATTTAATTATGCATGGCTAAAAAAAAAATTTTAGTTAAAAAATTGGTTTTTATTATTTAATATATGTTTTTAGTTAATATTTAAATTTATAATATTTCGTTAATTTAATTTAACGAAATTTACTATATATATAAATATAATGAATAATAATTCATTATTTTATTATTAATATTTCTATAATAATGATAAAATCATTTAATGTGTAAAATACTTATTTCTATTGAATTTTAATTCTGTATGATGTGTATTTTATCTTAATAAATTTATATGATTACTATTATTGGATTATTTTCATTAAATATTTAGATTATATATAGTATCATATAATTTTAAACACATACAATGATTATTACATAGTAACGAAAATGAATATATTCATTTTTATACATCAAAGTACATTTTTCTAAATAAACATTTTCTTGCATTATGCATTCTTATGTTAAATTTAATTTTTTATCACATTTGAAAATTGAATATTATTGTTCCCATTGGATAATTATTATTAAATAATAGAAGGTATTCATTGAGTTTATTATATGATGAAATTTCATAAAGGTGTATTGTTGGTATATGAAAAAGGATATTTGAGGTTATGGCTTGAAGAACTCATTAAGATAGAATCCAGAATAGGATGAAAATTATTTGTGTCTATTTTGGTGTCGTTCTCAAGGTAAAAAATATTTGTTTATAGGTAATGAAACCCTATCCAAAAAAGTTTTATAGGTCATTGAAACCTATGAATAATGTGAAGATCAAAACCATTAAGATCATTTTGTGTGAAATTTGTTACCTATGAAATGGTTACTGCAAATTTATACAAGCGATGTAATGGTAAATTGATAGTTACACTAAATAGATAATGGTATAATTATCTTTATGCATAATGATTGTATGAACAATCCATGTACAAGTAATGAGCCACTACATAAAGCTAATGAGTAATAATAGTAGTGACATAACTATAAAACTGAAATCTTAAGGCTGTGTAATGGTAAACATGAGACCTGCATAAATGTATTAGGAATATAACTATATAATCGTTATCTGAGAATACCTATTAAATGGTTAAAATAAATATATGTGTTCCATTTCGGAGTAAGTATGACTTTCTTAAAGGTTATTTAACTACTCAGAATTGTCATCAGGTCCATAATGAGCTATATAAAAAACAACTAGACATCAATATAAGGATGAAGGCTTAACCAAACCATGGCAAAGAATAAATGTAAATTTTAGTGACTGTTTTTTGATGGAATTTTTAATTTGGGATAGAAAAAGAATTCCATGTTTTATTATATAGATCGTGACAATTTGAGGAAGTCCCACAATGATCAAAAGAATTCTAGTGTTTATTATTATTATCGTTTAACTCTTCATCAATTGTATTTGGACTGTATGACATAATATAAAATGATTTCAAGAATTATTTTTAAATATATAAATTCATAATGATGTTCATTAATGCAGGTGTTCCACACCAAATAAATTGAGTACCATTTCACATTCCCATGTAATGAAACATACATGTATATGTGGAAGAGAGAATTTAAATTATATAATTGCAGTAATTTTTGTTTTAATAAGAAGTTGTATTTTTTATTTGTTAATGATTAAATTCGTTGTATTATTGAATTTAAATTATAAAGATATATTTTAATATCGCATATAGTGTTGAATAATGAATCCCCAATTGATTTCAATAGAAAAATCATGAATTTATTTAATGAGTTTGCGGGATATTTGAAGAAGAAGAAGGTGATCTTGCTGATATTTATCATCATTAAATATGAAATAACTTCAAAAGATATATGAATTTATATTAAATTTTTATTGTTTGAAGATATATTTTCAAAGGATAAATAGAATAGTTATGAGATTTTTAGATACATCTATTTTTTTTAATACTATAAATACTGTACATAGAAGAAGAAGAATCTGAAACACTTTAATGTAGAGGAGAGATGAAAATGAGACCAAATACATCATCTATTTAAAGAGTAATTGATATTAGATTCACCCAAATATTTGAAGTATTTACGAATACCTAAATATTACAGAGATGTAGAGAAAAGTAAATAAATTGTGTGTTAATTTTAATAAAAATACTTGGATGTATTAGACCTAATGCCTTACATGAGAGAACTAGATCACGTACACTCATAGAGGAAGATAATTCTTACATAGAAATATAAGTGGAGATGAAGAACAAACGTGAGTTTTTTATCAATAGATTAATACTATATGAGATTATAATTTGGGTGTTTGACTAGTTACTATAGATTATCGTGATTGGGGTGTGTAACCAATCACTGTGGAGGAGGTTTGTTACATTGGTGTTTAACAGTTGATGGAGGAATATATTAGGGCTGTATAAAAAACATCATTTGTAACCAAATGTGTATATAGTAGATTATCCATGTTAGTGAATCTATCCATCCAAAAAATGGGTGGGATTTAATGCCTTAAAATGAATGTAACATTTTATTATATTTCTCTATCGTTTATTATCAATAAATAAGGTGATGATATATGTATTTATTGAGTGGATAATAAAACTTATCAGGTTTAATATGATGAATTATGAAGAGTAAATCATAATAATAAATCACTAATTTACAAACTATATGTTTTCCAGTAAACCGGGGGCTTGTGACTTTCTAGTAGAACACACCCCATAAAGTAAAATATGTCATTTAATGCCATGTCACTGGGTGGATTAGGAATATTGGTCACAGGGTATAACTATCCTTATCCCAAACCAAGATGGGGTTCCAACAAACCAGAAACCCAACCCCTCCCATTGCTTGCATTGAAGGGAGTTTCAGATCCCCATGTGATAACAACTAGTTCCTTACTATCGACATTAAATTTTTTGAAATTATTTCACCGATGATAAAAACCCAAGAAAAATTCTCAAAAATAAAACTTCACAGCTAGATCAATTACAGTAACCCAAAGAGATAGAAAAATTTTATGTTTAATATGTTAGAAATTAAAACAAAATACAAGAAAATAAAAAAACCAAATGTTGAGGGGTATGAATTAAACAACTCAATCTTTATAAAACAATAGGGCCAACACACTCATACCAAGTCCACTAACACATGATTAAAGTGGGATACTAGCAATCAGATCAACCATCACCACCATGATACATCATTCCATTACTTGGGATCAAACATAACAATAACTACATACACCCTTTGGTGTATGTTGGATTTGATCTAAATCCCAATAGGATTTCACCCAAAGAAATATTCCATTCCATAACATTATAAGATAATTTAACATGCATGGGTTTAAGAAAAATATATTTGATTTAATTTTAAATTTTTTGAGTGAAAACACATTTAAATGAATATCTCTTTAATATTAATAAAAAATTAAGGTCCAACATATTCCAACGATAATCACCCCATCACAAGAGAACCATGGGTATTCCCAATAGGAACTGTTACTAGGGGGACCTTACGAACCTTTTATCTCTATGAAACATGGTATAACTCACATAACCCTCAACATCTTCATGAATGATACACTAAGAGGAATGTAACAAAAATTATAGTGGTATCCAATCATTATCATAGTTTAGTTAGTGTTTTAATGTCAATACTCTTAGACAAAACTGGGTCTCAGCCTCACCAATAAACCTAGCATTCTAGTCCAAGTCTTCAACCTAGATACCTAGAATTATATTTGTTCTCAATTTCATTTCTCACACCATATAGATCACCACCATTACATACACACATCCTGAAATACTATTAAAAATTAATTATCATCATTTTCAAAAATAAAACAATATATCAAATTAATATACACACCAAAGCCATTTGGAAACACACTTTCCACCACATACACAATTTATAGAACAAATTTTTTAATAAAAAAAGAAATAACACATGAAATAAAACCAATTTGATTTATTAATCCATATTTCAAACCATAAAAACTTTAAAAAAATTTTGAAATACATTTAACACCATTAAAACACTTTATATAGGACATTTATGATGAAAGAAACAATAGAAAATCCATATAATAATTCTAATGCCTAAACCACCTACATCAAGCTTGGGAACATTGGGAATCTAGTAGACATACACAACTACACCTCAAATGGAACATATAGAGGATGGATCACACCATAAAGAAAAATATTAAACCCAAATAATCATGATTAAACAAATTTTTTAGAGACCATACCATTGGAGAGAAAATTACTCTAGGAGGAAGGAAGAATAAACCTAGAGGAATGAAGAAATGAATAATAGAGGAAATAAAATGAAGATTTTTTAAAGGATCCAATCAAATAATACCACAAAATTGGAGGTCAAACAGAGCATGGAGGAGAAGAAGAAGCACATAGGGATATAGATTCCAAATTTGGAAAGAAATTGGAGGATTTTTTTTAAATTAGGGTGTGTTAGATAGGTAATTCTAATATTTTTGTTGAAATGGACATGTCGTATGGTCAGTCAATATTATTTTAAAACCCTCCTCACAACCATGTAATTTCCTATATCCAAGGCGGAAGAAACCACATTGTTTCCTTATGGAGGGTGAATTCTTATGTAGTAGGCCATGATTCCTATACAGTGCCACTGTCTATGGTATACAGTTCCTTTTGTCCAAGCACATGGTTTCCTCAAGGAATACACCAACTGTGCACCACCTACTATTGGGTAACAAAATCAATTTTCTCTAGAATCTCCCATGAATGCTAAGTATCCAAGATGATTCAAAAATAATCTAGATAAATTCCTTTAAATAAATTAACATATGTAACAATTCTTCTATCCATAAAAACATCCACTCCCAGTAAAATCATTTCAGAGTCTGATTATATAACAAAAACCGAAACAAGTCCTTAAACCATGACTTTTTGTTTCATATATCTTAATCGCCATTTCAATTAATCCAAATAAAATTAACCATGGTTATAAGAATCCGAATAGCTACATTATTCAAAAGTAAACAATCCTCATTATTTAGTCAAACGTAGATAAATTAGATTCTAATTCCAATAGATAATTTCAAGGCTTTTTTCCTTGAATTGGCATAAGACTTGGGGTGATTCAACACTGTCAAAAACTAATGCCAAATCAACTTGACTATGTGAAATTATTCTTGAACCAAAATATATCAAAAAATCAAGGTATCACCAACCTAATAACATCATAAAGGACACCAGCATGATAGACCATAAAGAGCCTCAAAGGGTTCCATTATTTTTAATGATTGGTAACTATTATTACATGAAAACTCATCCAACCAAAAATGGATGTCCCATAAGCCTTAGAAATATAAGAAACATTCATGGAGCACGAATTATATAATATTATTTGATCACATCATTTGATCATCCATTTTAGGATGGTATTCTATGATCAACTTAACCTATGACCGCATTACCTATGAAAGGTTTTCCCAAAACTATGTTGTGAAATAATGGTCCATATCTGAAACCATTTCCAATGACACGCCATGAAGCCCCACTATCTCATGTATATATAACTTTCCTAAATCATCCACATTGGATGAATTTTTTATTGGTAATATATCGGCCAATTTTGTCTGATAATCAATCACTACTAAATTGAATTCATTTCTCTGGGTGTATGATGTAAGTCAAAAATGAAATCCTTGGGGATTTTTTCACATTTCTAGGTAATAATGGGTAATAGATTAAGAAACTTGGAAGGACATTGGTAATATTCTTTAACCCAATCAAATGTATAACACTTGTATACAAAGTTAGCTATGTTCCGTATCATACAAGGATTCCGGAACCGATGACACACATCATAAATCATCTAGGCTTTACGAGGATGAACAAACCACTACGATTAGAGTCTATACTAAATCACCACTTCCTGTAATGGAAACCACACCATAATATGACCCTTTAAATACAAAACGCATTCAGGAGACAATAGACAGCCATAAAGAACCCCCCACCATTTTGATACTGCATATAATTCTATCACCAATACATTGATACTCTTTCCGAATAAACTCTAGGAGGGAGGGTGTCTACAAAATACTGGTCAAGAACACACCCCCACCATGGTCCTTGGTCTCCAGATGCATCTGACTAAAATCGACCATCAGGGATCACTCATTTCTATACTCTTTCAATGCTTACATTATCACTTTTCTGCTCAACGAAACTTATACCATATTACCTATTCCTGGGGTATAGATACTATCAAAAGTGAAACCTTAAAGGTATTCAACCCAATATAACTACCATTGATTCAACTCAATTTCAGAGAACATATTGTGTATGATCATATTATTTGAGTAAACTACAAACATCTCCAAAAAATATACTGGTTCCACATCTTCATGGCATGCATAACCATCACTAACTCTAGTTCATGGGTTGGGTAATCTTATTCATGTGGTTCGAGTTGGAATGATCTATATGCCACCACATGAATAGAATTACCCAACCAGGATGTCTTCCAAAAATACAATTAAAAAATAGTGAAGATAAATGTGGAGAACTTGTTTCATAATAACCATGAAGACCGCAAGATCATTTTTTGACTTGAAAGGAAGGAATAAATACTCTAAAGACCATTTCTTATTTGAGAGACAATTTGGAAAATCCACATTTTTTAATCATAATTTTTGATTCCAGGAATGAAAATCGATTATGGAGAACAACCATATCCCCTTAAGGTGATCGAAAAGGACATAAAAATGAGGAAAATAGTATTTATTCTTTATCGTCACCTTATTTAGCTTCTATTAATAAGTAAAAACTAGATAGACACATTACAATTTTTGAAAATTAGAACATGAGATGCCCAAGGTAAGGCGCTCAGGGAAATGAGGCCTTTAAATCCCATATTTCCAAGTTGTATATTTAATTCCATCAGCTCAATGGCATCCATATAGTGTGGGGGAAGATAAATAATCTTTGTTCCAGTTTGAATATCGATGGTGATATCCATGTACTTCTCTAGAGGATAGACTAAAAAAATAAAAAAACAATGAGACCACGTGCACAATAGGAGAAAATAAACCATAACAAATATCATAATCGTCGTTCAACATGAGAGATTAATTCTGATAAATGATATTTTCTATATTCGGAAACATAAATATTGTATGGCCTGATTGATGATCCCATTCACCCTAAAAAACATGGGTAATTACACTGGGTTCCAAGAAATTCACTCCTCACCGATAATAATCTATTTATTCAAAGAAATAAATAATTCAGTCTATACTTAGGATCACATAAAAGAGGCCTAATTACAAAACTAGGAAATCTAATTCCATCTCAAGCCCTATCATAGTGAGTGAAAAAGAATGAGGCCTTAATCTCTTCTCCATTTTCAAGCCAAGTGGCATTACTAACTCCATCACATAGTACATGAGCTTAGTTGTTAATTTAAACACATCCAAAAGATTTTTAGAAATAATGGAAAAACAGAACCCACATCAAACAAAATATAAAACATGTATGATGCAACAAAAACCATACCTTGAACTATAGTATATCCCGTATCCATTTTTGCTATGGCCTGTTCTAGAGCATGAAAATTACTAGTCACATATTTTGTAAGATAAGAACACCAATCTATGGCTCTATCTTAAGCTTAATTTACCCATAAGAAGATCGAGTCCTATATCCATAACTACAAAACTGCGAAGCCACCGTCCTAGATTGATCTAACTGGGATGAAATTTCATTAAAGGGCATAGAACCCTCTCTACCTTGATATAGATGTGTGGCTAAAAAAAACATCAAATTCCCTATAATTGCAAACTGATGGAATGATATGGGTTAAAAATTAGGAATAAAACACATGCCCAACTTTATCACACTTACGGGAAAAGAATGAATTAGAAACTATAGTTATAGAGGGTGGATGTAAGGAAGGATGGCATGAAATACCACCTCCTTTTCCGCTACTTGTCCTATTTCATTTTATTATTATATGAACATCAACTTCCTAGGACCACTTCTAAAACATCATTATAAAAACCATAATATCCATTGTGATTGATATATAGAATCAAATAATGATAAGACACCCCAGAATAAGTCATCAACTTAAATAGAAATTCATGGGATCTGATATCTAGATGCAACCAGATCTCATCCTGTTGAACCTTATCTTCTCAAAGGAAACAACCTCAGGTGTGAATTAGACTAACATAGAAAATAATTGTAATAATTCAACATGATTGGATCCCTATAGTGGAGATATAAAAACTCTTATCTATTAGAGATGGATAAGGTCTTAGGGAAATAATACATACTGAGAATGACCTAGAAATACTTCAAACCCATCTTCTCATGCTTCCGAGATTGAACCACTGAGTCCCATCACCTCAAACTGGTACCTTAAATAAGAATGATGAAAATTTTATCTCTTATTTTTTGATACTTTCCTGAAACCCAAACATACTCTCATTCTTCTCAATCCACTCCTCTATATCCCATATATTAATGCTACCCCCGAAAGAAGGAGTCTTGATCCTATGGGCCTTTGTTTATTTTGACCCTTAAAATATAGAGTTAGGATTACATGATATTAGATAGACCCTAGAACACTCCCTAAACAAAATATTATATAACATGAAGTGCTACTTTCACTAGTCTCTTATCAATTGGTGACATAGAACTCTCTCCAACCTAACTCTATCTGGCCTCTTCCTACATTTGCTCTAGAAGTATTTGGGTAAGCATTTTCCAAAAAAAAAACAACCATAAGGAAAAACCATCAATACACCATTCTAATATTTTTTACTATCCATAAGAAATCCCAACAACTATATAAAAAATAAAACCATATATTTCACTATAACAAGTCAAAACACTTCACCCCTTCTTGATGCCTATGAAATGTCTGAATCCTATATGTCTCAATAGGAGTAAATGTAAAATAAAATACCAATATGCCATGGAGACTCATGGAATGTCAATAGTTGTGTTGGGTAGACACCCAACTCATAAATAGATCGCCAACCCATGAAAATCGTAGATTAAGTCATTCATGGCTCTATTAGATATCATTACCCAGTGAAAGGGTGAATACCCACACTAATACTATTTTTAAATTAACCATTCTAGGGTTCCATCAAACCTAACATGCATCCCAAGCCATGTCATGGACCAAAGGGAATTCTTCTGTCCCATGGGCCGAAACTAGGGCCTAGGTATCAACATTAGACTTTTCAGAATGATTTCACCTATGAAAAAATAATAAGAATTATTTAAAATAAAACATCACACCATGATCAATATACATATGCAAAAGAGATATAAAAAATTCATGTTAAAAATTTAAAACTTAAACCAAATACCAATGTAAGCCAAAATACAGAATCATTGAGTGGTATTAACTACACTAATCATTATATAGGTGACAAGAGGTCCAATACCCTCACGACTCATACACAAGCACCTACAAGAAGACGGATAATAGAAACCAAATCCATCTTTACAACCATGATATACCCTATATTTCCTAGGTTCAAACATAAAAGGATCAATAGATGCCCATGGGTGTATGTAGGTTGTGATCCAAATCCCAATAATATAAAAACCAAAGGAATATTTCTTGAAACAGCATTATAAGACAAATTCACATCCATGTTTTTATGAACAATGGATTTGAAACGATTTTTATAAAATTTATGGAATTTTTTAGAAAAATATTATTTATTTGAAATTAATACAAATTTATGGTCTAGAATATTCCAATGGTAGGATGCTCATAAAAAGGTAACCATAGTTAATCCTTATAGGAACTGCCCCTAGTGGAACCCTAAGAACCTCATATCACTATAAATCATGGTACAATAACCAAAACCCACAACGTCCTCATACAGTATCATGTATAGAGAAATCTATTAAAAATGTTAGTGGTTTCCAATCATTATTATAGTTTAGTTAGTGTTGTACCATCAATCCAAATAGATGAAACCCTGACTCATTCCTACTGATTCAACTAGTTTAGTAGTCCTAGTCCACCACCTATATTCCTAGGATTACATTTTTGATCAATTTCATTTTTGAAGTCACCTAGATCACCAATTTCCCATAAATACATTATGAAATATGAATAAAACTGTCACTTTTCATAGGAAAAATATATTTAAAATACATAATAACACTATAACAATTTGGAAACACACTTCTAACCACCTAAAGATTTTATAGAACACATGTGCGAAGCACAAAACGGAATCAAAAATTAAATACCCCAAATTTCCTGTAGAAAACTATATTTCATACCATATGTGCTTCAAACTCTTCTTAAAACAGATTTCTCAAAATTCACACACTTCATAAAACACATTCAAGAAGCAAGGAAATCATACCAAAATCATTTAATATTGGTAAACCATGAAACCACGTACCTCATGCTTGGAAACTTATATAATATGGTGTAAAAACAAAGAAACACCTTAAAAGGAAACTATGAATTCATTATAAAACCATAAACAAAACTATTAAACCTAAATAACTAATATTCAACCCATTTTTGGTAATCCAACCCACTGGAGAAAGAAGAACCCAAGGGGAAAGGACGAACAACCATTAAAATCAGATGAAATCAAGATATGATGGTCTTACATGATGATTTCATTAAGGATCCATAGCAAAACCACCCTAAATATTGAGGTCCAAGAGAGAAAGGGGGAGAGGGAGAGGTGACTAGGGGTCAAAATCTCAAATGGGAAAAGAAATGGGTAGAAATAGAGTTAAATTAGGTGAGGGTAGAAAGGTAATTTTCATATTTTTAATGACATGGATAGGTTGTACGGTTACCCCGCACAGTTTTCTAAACCATATAGAATCTGTGCAGTATCCTATTTACAATAGAGAAATGGCCACAAGGTTTTTATAGGGAGGGTTCATGCCCGTGCAATATGAAGTATGGCCTAGATAGTTCCACTTTCTAAGGTGCACAATTTTTTCGGGGGTATGAAAGGTTTCCCCAATTTGTGTTCCAACCGCACACCACCAAAAAAGGGTCTAAAAACTCCATTTATACTAAACACTATTGTTAAATATATGGAACCAAGATGATAAAAAATAGATACTAAAAATACCTCATAATAAAATCACATTTGTAAAACTATCCCCATTATTGAAACCAATGATCTACAAAATCTTAGGAATATATTTGATACCATATTTTAGGTTATAAAGATAGTTGGTAATCATAAAATCACACATTGTGAGTCCTCTCACCCAATATTATGCAACAAAAGTATATGCTATGTCACCCATATAAAAACATTCTTTACAATGATATCCAACATGGTCAAAAAATTCCTTACTACTAGGCTATTATATCACTCTTAGTTTTAGGTGACAAAAATAATCATTGTGCTCTAGTATGGTTCTTGTGACTTACTTGAATCATTCACCTTGGGTATTAAATAATGTTCATTAAGGCCATTTCCCTAGTTTAAATACTTATGTTCTGTATAGGGAGCTATAATATAAACCTCAACTGTTTTTCTAATGGACCAATGTTTTTACATGATCTAATATCTTATTATTAGGAATGCGAAACATGTGTGAACATTAAATCTCATAGAGTGACAACACCCAATAGTGTTTTTTCCACAAAAACATTCAATTTGGCATCCTACTATATGATATTACTTTCATTGGGAATCAAACCCATTGTACAAAAAAAATATTCTTTACTTTTGGATGATATAAATCTTAGTATTAATTAATAGGGTTCTTATCTATTCCCTAAACTCGGAATTATAACTTTATAGTAGAACACAACTCAATGACACTATAGGCCAAATATGGTTTTCCATGGGTTGAATTAGAGAAATTATAAAAAGGATTCCAAAAATCCTATAAAAATGATTTTCATGGTTTTAATGAGTATTGAAAAATTATTTAATATGTTAATTCCATTATTAGGCATTAAAATATGATGCTGAGTTAAAAATTGAATTACCATGGAAAATGTAAAATAATGTTAGATATTTTAACAAATAGGTAATGTACTGAAATTTGAAAATCATTATCTATAAATGAGTTCATGAGAGAATTACTGAACTCCCATTATCCTAACTATATTATTTTCAAATATTTGACCCATTTTAAATTTAGAAACTTATTCCTTACACATTAAGAAAATTGTATGTTTAAAAATTTCACTCAAGGTCACCTATAAAAGACCACTCCTCTACCCACTACAACCAAGTATTTTTATAATTTTATTTAATATATTCACAAATACAATCTTTAACAATGTTATACTATGTTTTTGAATGTTTTTTATGATGGAGTCCCAAATACTTCTTTACCTTGTAGGTTACTGAGATATGATTGAAGTCTTTAGCATAAGTGTTATACACCCCTTTATAATTTATAATTATCTTATCCCTAATCTTAATTTAAAATAAAATTTACCACTTTAAAGATATGTTTTGAATTAATTATTAATCTATTATAGTGATATTGGTACTCTATAATAACATTTTCTTACTCAATCACTCATTATAAGATTCTTGAGATGGGTTTAGTTCTTCTGCATACATGAATGATATTTTAAATATTAAATCCTAAATCAGTAAAAACATATATAAATTTAATATTATATCATAATTATTTATTTCATATGTTTTAATAATTATGGAGCATGAATATGAAAATATTTATTCACTAGTAAATTATTATTTGGTCAATCTCACAGTCAACGAAAATGGGATTTGTATGTGTTGCTTACGAACTGTAAAGATAATTTATATGCTAATAACATGGGATAATACAAATATTATAAAAAATATAATAAATTTCAATTAAAATTATATTGGTAATTTACCCTTGATAAATAAGTATGTACCAAATAATCTGAACTGAAACATGCGTGCAGAAAAAGAAATGTTAATCCCCGAATATTAATTTTAATAATAAATAATTAATATTTGGATAATAATAATTTTTAAGTAAGCTTAATAAGAAATATAAATATAGATAATATTATTATACATATGAATAATTATAATAAATTTATTATACATGATGTTATATGGAATCTGGCCTTGAATATGTTTTGGTTAGGGGTTTCTTTTCACAATTTCCCATCATTAAGACATACTATATATTTATTTTTTAAAATAATTTGTGATCTGTATATTATATCGATAAAATTTATTTTATCCTAATTTTCAAGTAATTCAAAGGATTTAAAAAAGAATCTCAAGTTAACTCTTTAATGTTATTTTGATTTAAATTTTACCAAAGTCATAAGTTCTTCCTTCCAATCATAATTTTATAGATATCCTTATCCCAAATTATATGATTTATAACATTCATTATATATTGTGATTAAATATTATTATAAAAGTTTAGATGGAATAATTTTTAAACATTTTCCATATATTTTTTTCTTCAATAAAATTTCTTTTCTTTTATTTATGAGGATTCCTTTAATTTTTTTTCTACTAAGTAATTTTTCTCAATTGTTTATCATTTATCCAAATAAACATTTTATAAATTAATCCAAAATAAAGGTTATTTAAAGTGTAATGAATTTTATTTATTTTTGAAATGAATTTTCTAATTGTAATATAATGTATATTTAATCTACAATAATATTATTTAATGATTATTATATTTCATTGGGGGAATTTTTTAATGTAATTAAAAAAATATTTATCTAGATGATTCATTTTTATGCACTTTGACTATTCCCATTAACCATATTAATTTTTTTTTGGTTACAAAACCAATGATGTAATGTTTAATTTTTTCTAATGAAACTCATATGTATGGTTTCCCATTATGTCTCAAGTGGGACTAAAATTTCACATCCCTCTATTCAATGAGTATTAATTTTTATCCCATGTGATGATAAAGAATGTGGAGTAATCCCAATCCAGTATGTGTTATGTGGGGAAAAAATATTCTTTCTTCTAATGTAGTGGGTAAAAATGTAAATCTCATGTGATGATAAAGAATGGAGTGAAAACCCAGTACAATATATTATGGGTGGGGCCATAGTTATTCAATCATCCATTACATTAGGTATACCTTTATGAATCAAAATATTATTTTAAATTTGGAGTAAACCCAAACCCCAAAGGGACTTTTTCAGCAATGTATATGGGAATGATAAGTAATCACAAATCCCTTAGGGAATCTGTCTACTATGTTGATAGAATGTGAAATGAATTTAATCTACTATGGGACTCTATCCACTATGTGAGGCTGTTCCTGGAAATGTGAATTGATATAAGAAATGGTCTTCTATGATAATAAATATTCTGTATTCTTATGCCAAAAATATAGATTATGGAAAACTCTAATGTCATGTTTTTCTTAGATCATGATTATTGAATGATTTTGTTACAGTCCTATGACTAATGTCTTATGTTATTCCAAAATCATTTGTACATGGATCATGTTTTTTTATATTCCTTATTAGGTATTGGTTTATCATATTGTGTTCATGAAGCCATATTTTTTCTCATACCCAAACCTTTATCCTATACTCTCTTAAAGTATTCTATTTTTATCTTCCATGTTTACTAATAATATTAATTTTTGATCAAACTATTATTATGTTTTTCCCTTAGAAATAAATGATAATATTATGTGTGATATACCTAGAAATATTTCATATGTGTGTAATGTTTTATCTAATGGTGTATAATTATTTTAAAATAATAAGATCATAAATTTAATCACCTATGAAATTAAATCTATAGGTTATTGGGTGTTATTTATTATGATATAAACTGAGTATTTATGTAAAATCATGTAATATGTATATAATTTTAGGTTTGTTCATATTATACATGCCTATTTATAATAAAATCAGGTAACCCAACTAAAAATATCTCTATTAATACAATCTATAATAACTAAACAGCCCCTATTTGTATTGTACTAACAAGTGTAATCACCTTTCATCATCACCTTAGTCAAGTAATAACTATTCTAATTCTTAAGATTAAACTACAGTTCCTCCAAGGTTGGCACTAAATTCTAATAGAGTAGTTCATAAAATTGGGGGATGATATTATTTGAAATGAACCCTACTATTCATGTATTTTTTAATTCAAAATTTCATCATGAGGTTTATTCATATCTAGTTTTACCAACTTATGAGATAAAGAAACCATAACTAATTAAAAAATAAAATATATGAAAATATATATAATCCATGAAGAATGTTTTTAAAACCTTAATAATAATAACAAGGGAATAAATTATTGATTTTTTATATTAAACACCAAATAAATGTGTTCATGGAACAAAATTGAAATACCAAAAATATAGCCATAAAGTTCACGTATATATATCCTCAAAACCATATGAGTTATTTAGTTATTGGGCACTCATCCTCCATAATTTTTCCATCTTTGATATGGACCACCACTTGTGATGTAGGATATATTTCCCTTACCTATATCATTAGGCATATAATCAACCCACCTTCCAAGGTAAGTGAGTATGGGGTGATTATAAGAACAAGTTTGATATCTCTTATAATTACCATGCATCCCATATATGTGAAAATAATATATGATTTTAAATTTGGTTTAAAAAATATACAAAAACCCATGATAGCTTATGAAAGTAAAAAACACATATAAATTAAAAAAACAATATTTTCAAAACCAAACAATGAAAAACAACACATAAAATTAATTCTTAAAAATATAAATCACCCATAAAAAATTATCAACTAAAACATTTTTTAACTCTTACAAAATTAGAAATAAATAATAAAGAAATGATGTCTCCAACACATGAGATAGAAAACTACCAATACATTATCTCACATTCCAATAAAATCAAATAGAGAATCCAAAAATAAGAAGGAATTATGAACAATATCATCCCAAATAGAAATCCTGTACTGAAGATAGAATTGTAACACATATCTAGGACCTCAACCAACTTTGGAGACAAATTAACACTTTCTAATCTTAGTATTTTGAATCAAAATTCAGTAAATAATTATATTAATGGAACATATTTCATCACATGTATAGATTCATTGATGAACTCTCAAATTTATTTATTTTTCAGTTTTATGGGATAGAGGATCTTCATTTTTTCTAAAAGAACATTAATTTTAATTAATGAAAAAGACGAAATAATTATATCAGATGAATATATACAATGTATATTAGATGGACATATAAAAATTATATCAAATAGAAACATAAATATAATATATAATAAAAATATACAATTTTTATCTGATAGACATATAAAAAGTATATCAGATGAAGATATACAAACTATACTTGAAAAAGATATAAAAAGTCTATCATATGGAGATGTAAAAAATGCTAATATAATAAATATTTATTATTCATAAAGGAAATAAATTGATACTAAGTATTTTAATTATAGTGAACATGATAACTATTTAAAAAATTACTTTGGGGTTGAAACCATTAGAAAGTGGAGAGATTGTGTTTGATACCATTGTAGCTAATCCTGAGATGTAGATAATTTGATTACCATGAGTTCAAATATTTTTATAATTAAGAAAATCGAGGGATTCCGAGGTTTATAAGAAAAAATTTATCATAGATTCTTAATCAATGATACCTAATGTTGAGTCCATATACATCTTTATCATATTGTTTTAAAGTGAAAACCTCACTTAGAGGAGGTTGAATACAATTTTTAATATTTGGATTATTTACTATTTTAATTTTACGATTATATTTTTTTACAATGTTGTACTTTTAGTTCTCAATTTTTTCTTAAATTGATAATTATAAGGCCCATTAGAAAGTTTGTTTTTTGACCAAACTTATCATAATAAAGCTTTTGGGATGTTTTAATTTTTTTAAAACTCAAACTCATGCCATTTTATTTCATTTTTTCCAAAAAATCAAAAAAAAGAGAAAATATCCCATATGTAAAAATTACCCTATAAATATCCTTCCATTTTAGTGAAACAATTCACTGAGATATTTATTTAAATTTAATTTCTCAATTTATTATAATAAATTCCATCCCCTCCCCCCAAATTATGTAATTTTGAGACCAATGAATCCAAATATATTTTTTATAAAAAAATCAAGAAAAATCAAATAACATAATATAGGTATAATAATATAAAAATTACATCACATCCATTATTGATGGATCATAAAAAAATAGAATAAAAATCTACATTATTTTAAGACAAAACATTTAGTTTCATAAAAACCTAATCATATAGGGTTTCAATAAAGGATAATCATGTATTACAAATAAGATAAGTGATCCAGAGTTTATTTATCTTTAATCTATCACTGAAAACACCTATAACATACATATCTGGTAACATGACCATCATAATTAACCCAAGTCATCCAAAATCAATTGATTCATGGATTATGATAAAAATTTTACCAAAACCACTCAAATAAAATTAAAATAGATGTTTTTCGAAGTTTCTTGAGTGAGTGAAAACCAAAATGCACAGTATCACTCACAGTGTAGATGAACAAGCATTTATTAATGAATTTTTGTTTCTATTATTCATCTTTTTCATGTACAGTCCCAACGACCATGCACCCAAGTGTCAATTTAAATTTTTAATTTGAAAATTTACATACATTTCCACTTGGGTCTTTTATATATCCTTAAATAGTTCCCTTATCCATTCTTCCTCCAAACATCCCACTAAAATTCTTAACTTCCTCCCAATGCCTCTCAAACATCAGTATATATAAACAACACACACTTCCCAAAAAGTGGAACTATATAATTTATCACCAAATTTGGTGTACACATATATTAATTATAATCATAGATATATATTCCCTATCATTTATGTAACATTTCTCAAAGCCTATAAAATTAATTAAATTTCACTGGATTCAATTATTTAGGAAAATATTGACCATAGAAAATCATGTAGGATAAATTTTATCCAATATAATGGTGGATGCTGATTTCAAAAAATTATTTACCAAATTTTTAGATTGTCCATCAAATAAATATGACACAAACTGAACCTTCTATAGTTTTGGTCTCTAAAGAAATATGAATATTTGGATTATATTCTTTGAATATTATTATACCAACCCTAGTCCAACATAACTCTTAATTAATGGTATGTTTTATTTTAAAATAAACCAAGTCCATTTCCCTCACACTTTCATATTTACCTTATTTATAAAATTATTGTATAATTTTTACAATAATGATCAAGAGATGAGTATTTTTTTGATAAAATTCAAAAAACAGTCATCCTCAACCAAGTAATAAATAATCTTGGAAATAATGATATTTAATCTATAAAACAAATATATTTCCAATATATTAATTTTTTGCTATATCAAGAGGTATCTTTATCATACATGGGTATTTATTAAACATAAAAATAATATATAATGTTTTCTACCAATGTATTTTCAAATCAACTTTTTAATATTAACGATTACAGTATCATTGGAAATTCATTTTTGAAAACCATTTTCATGTGATATAGATGTTACAAGTCTATAATAATGAATTGTTATTACCCATCTTAAGGCATATTTTTAATAATCTTTGTAGAACTAAAACCAAGGTTCTCACATAGCTATACCCTACCTATACTTCATAGATACTTGGATATTTATATAAAAAAGTTATTGAAATTTTCAATGGGTATACCTCTTAATTAAAACAATGGTATTATACCCAAATACATATTTTCCCAACTCCTAAACTTGTTATGAAAAAATTTTATAATGAATTTTCTAATCCACCCAAACCTTGATACTCAAACCAAATCACACAAAAGACATAACTGAATTTCTCAATCAAATGAGGATGAGAACTATGAAAAAAGTATAATGTAAATCCTTAGAGAATTATATTAAAAATAAATATATAAACATATATATAGAAAATAGATGTATATTTACAACATTTTTATTAAAAACATAATGATATAAAACTCACTATTTCTAAATAAAAAATTATTAATTTTACTCATATTATATCCATCTATATCTACATGTCCACTAAAGTGAACACATATTGTGTGTATAACCTTAGTTGGCTTTTCATATAAACTTTTATGTAATACCATACATGAGAAATATAAACATTCAATGCCAATGAAGGGTTTTAAAATAGTTTTAAAGCATATTTTATCAAAATTCGACACAAGAAACAACTCCTTCTCATATATAATATGGAATTATTCAAATAATAATAGTCCTTCTATTTAATCATAACTAATTAATAGTCAATTTATATCTATTACATAACAAGAATAATATAACTAAATGATAAAGATAAGATTCACAATTTTATAATTATTTATCAATGATTTTATCCTTGGATCAATGAATTTTGGTTTTATTTTACAAAATCCTCATCAATGAGTTATCACATGTTTTAACGCTTCGATTCTACATAACTCGACCCTCATTCAATTCGTGATGTTTTATATATTTTTTTATTATTATTATAATATTATTAAGGCCTGACCCTCATCATGAGGATTCACATATGAAAAAATTACAATATAAAAAAATTCTCATAGTAACGATATTGTAACACATTTATAAAAAAAATTGTAATGAACATCTTATCCTAGTTATTTCGTAACCCATAATTTTCAAAAAAATATAAAAAACAAATGGAAAACATTTTTATAATATATATATATATATATTTAATGTTAGAAACATAACCTATCATTGTAAATTATTTAAAAAGTACATATTTAAAAATTATTCATGATCATTTTATAAAAAACATTCAATTTCATAAATAAAAAAATATATATAAAATTCCCAATTCTTTTTAAAACATTTTCTTATTAAAATAATGATTTAAAATATTTTCATAATGGAATTATATAAATAATGATTAAACAATATCTATTTAAAACTACATCATTAAAACACATAAGGAACAACCAAATATTGGAATATATCATAGCCAAATGGCATGCCACACTTGCCTATTAATTCCACAAAATTGATATTTTATGACTTTAATGGGATGGTACACAAGGCCTTATTATCAATATATAATTTAAAAATTATTATCTATTATGAAAATAGAATAATAATTTTTAAAATTAAGTTTAACATGACTCATGATTGTTTTACAAAGCCATAAATTTCATTTTCATGGAAGAATTTATTTTTCAAAGTGGCTATGTAACTCAGTTTAGTGGAGCACAAAGTCTCCAGAGTGTGAAGAGATCTTAAAAAAATGGAATGGAACCCATTAAACTCTCTACTGAGATGTTATAAAAGAAAATAGTTTGGGGAATAATTATCTAGAAATTTTAAAACCCCGCATTCCAATTTGTTACCACATAAGTGAAATTTTGTAAAAAATTATTTTTTGTGTTAAAGATAATACTGTAAAAAATAAGGGGTATGTTTTTGTTATTGGTGAACCAAGAAGATCATTTAATAAATGAAATAAATTAAATATAATAATTTTTATCACATTACATGATATTTTCTACCAAAAATATACCACATGATTAACATTCTTCATAAATTTAATCACCAATAAAATACAATATATAGTGTTCTTGAAGGAGAGTGGTGAAATAGATTGTAAATGTGTTTAAATATATAATTATAATTTTTTATTATAATAAAATCACCCTTATTCAATATTAAACCCTCCTTATAAAACATCATAATAATGTGTCAAACTATATATTTACCATTATATATACAATAACTACCTTTCCCTAAATTATTATTCATTTACCTCTATTAAATTCTTTAATAATGTGCCATTTTGACTCACATAGTTAATCTTTCACTAATTTCATTAATTTTATATTTTACTTTGGTATTTTTCATTTAAAAATACTAGTACTAGAACCTCAGAATATTCACCTAATTAATTTTATCATATTGACCCTCATTAATGAATTGAACTAAAAATAATTTCTTTTTGTTAAAATTGATATTAATAATATTAAAATGATGCTAATTACATTATAAAAATACTATACTATATTTCTTATTTTTTAATTAATATAAATTTATCCATAAATACCATTCCCTAAATATTTTTCCTTTAATTACTAATAAAATTATATGGATATAAATATTTCTAATGGAAATCATGATATTCTAAATGATCCTAAAATTAATTGTTCCATTTATTAAATAAATAAAAATATTGATATTAAAAAAATACTTCCTAAGAATCGATAGATTTGTTAAATTGATGGATATACATTAAAGGAAGAATACTTTGTGAAAAATATTTATCAAACTCATGTGATTGAGTAAAGAAATTGAAAATAAAGAGTTTTATTCTTTATTTAGGATTTATGCAACTTTAATTAATTGTTGGCCCATTTAGTAACAATATCTTTCTTGAAACTGTCAACTATGCTTGTACTTTGTCCTTCCTATCTAAAACCAAATATGTAGTATTATATAAAATGATAACATGTTAGATTATACCGGGAAACATTCATTCATAAACATGTAATTAAGTGTAACTTCTCACCCAACATATCCAATTATAAATAAAATACATACATATCCAATTGTTCTATAAAAATGGAGTAGTTAAATGGATTTATACGGATATCACATAGGATGTGTTCATTTGAGGATATGGTATCTCAAAACAACAATGTAATAAGATTAATTCCTTTTAAGTCTGTATTTATGATTAAATAAATAATCAATAAAAATGATATTTTTCAAAAACTTTGAAGTTTTATATTGAAAACATACTCATTTTTCATGAGTTTTTTCCAACACCGTGACGTGATTTTTAAAAAAAATGATTGTTTTTGTAGCACCCCCGGTATGATGTATGTGGAAATTTTTTATGCATTTTTATATTTAAAGTGAATGGATTGAGTTTGGAAGAGGCTGGGAGAGTTTGGAATGATTTTGGATGTCTTTGGAGGCTTTTTAAGGGGTGCACGGTTTGAGCATTGTTAGTGGAAACAATGCATGTTCCCTAAGAAATCGTGTGTACCCATGTTCTCGAGATAGTAGGCCTTGCACGACCTCTGCACGGTTTGCCAAACCGTTAGATGAAACTGTGCGTACTAACTATGTGGCCACATAAAGTTAGGGTTATAAGTTCTAGGCTCACTCGGGATTGCCTCATTTCACTCCTCTCTTCCTTCCACTCAAGCATCACTCGGGTTTTTGGGTTCTCTGGGGTTAGGGGTGCTCTCCCACTCATTTTGGAAGTGATTCGAAGGTATTTCAAGGTTGATTCAAGGTGGTTTCTCCTTGGTAAGTCTCTCCTCTTGCTTCTCTTGTGTTTTCCTCTATATCTACTTCCCCATCTTTCTTGGTTTTCTAGATCTACACTTGTTGTGTTTAGATATAGGGTTGGGGTTGCGTTGGATGATGATTTTGAGGCTTTTTATGGTTAGGGGAGGGGATCTAGAGAGGTGCCGGTGGAGGGTTCACCGGATTTGAGGTGCGGTTGTTCGTGGCTTAATTTCATTAGAAACCTAAAGGTAGGTGGCTTCTCTCTCGACTCCACTTGGTTAAAACTAGTGGTTCCTTGTAAAAATTAATTTTTTTTCTTGAAATTAAATAGTTTTTGATGTGCGAAATTGGTGGAAAATCCCTTGGGTAATGTTTTGGTGATTTGTTGGGAAAAGAGGGTTTTGTGGTGAAATGCTTTTGTTTTCGATTTTAAAATAGATATTTTAAAATGAGATCCTATGGTTGATTTTTAAAAATGATCGATAGAAATGGTTTCCAATTTAAAGGTTGTTTATTGAAATAGGGTTTGGCATGGAAAATGGTTTTAAATAAATGGGTAATTTATTGATATGAATTGACATGTAATGGAATTGGTTGAATACATGATGTTATTGTGGCCGTGATGTATTATATACTTGGTTGTGATTGGTTTAATTATTGTTTCAAAGTGGGTGGGATGTACCACTATATTAAAGGGTGATGGATAGTGGATGGAAGGACCACCATTAATGATCAGTGGACAGAAAGAGCCACTATTTGTAAATGGATGAAACAGGTTGGATGGAAGCACCACCATTAAGATTGTTTTGTTGAGTACTACTTTTCAAGATGGAATTGTTGTTCCAATGGGTAAATGTTCGAATGATTGTGGCTTTTCAATTGGTTCTCCTTTGAATTCTATGGTTGGGTGTGGTGGCTTGGTAAGAGCTTGGTTGGATTATGGTAATTGTTACACTTGTGATTATTATATATAAAATGTTTTATATAAATATGCTAATGGTTTTATCCCAGTGGTGTGTGTAGGGAATTAATTTGGGGAAATCTTACTGAGATTTAGTACTCACCCCCTTCTTTGGCACATTTGTGTCTTTGCAGATGTTGTGTACCGTGACGTGGCGAAACGTAAGGTATCAACCTCCTTTAGTGGTGCGTTGTGATGTATTGGGGGAAGATGGAGATTGGAGCTTGGTGTGGAGTTGTGGTGGTGTCATGGATTGTGGTGTTCTTGTTGAGTCTTCCGCATTGTACTCTGATGTTGTATTGGGTTGTGTTGGCATGTGAGATTATGGAATATCTGGTGGTATTGGGTAATGTATGATTTTGGTTTTGTCGACATGCATCATTTAGTTGTGGTTGTTTGGTTGGTTTTTTCTCAAGGGAAAATCCTTCCAATATTGTTCTCGGAGATCTCATCATTTAATTCTAGCCTTCAGCGCCTAGAGAATGTCTCTTAAGGCCAAGTAACCCTCACCGCCTCCTCAAGATAATGAGGTAGGGGCGGGGTGTTACAAGTGGTATCAGTTTGTTTGGTCCTTTGGAGTTGATTCTCGGATTTGGTGTTGACATTCGTTGTGGTATACTCTTTGAGTGGGGATGTTATAAAGGCATAGGATTGTCGGAACATGGAATGTATATCATAAAAGGATGTAGCTAACCCTTTTATACTGAAATTCATGTTACAAGGGAGATGGGTACATAAGTGTTTTGGAGACACGTATAAACATTGGATGTCTCATTGTCGTGGGTGTAGCCAATGAGATGAGCACGACATGCATGGTAGAAATTACTTCCCTCTAAGTTTCATATTTCATTGTGGTATAATGTTTTATGATGTAATGAGAAATTAGACTGTGAATAAATTGGTATTTTGAAAATAGTTTGGTTTTCAAAATGGTGAAACATGGAACATGTGAAAAAATGTAAACTGGTGGAAAACCTTGTTGTGATAGTGTTGTGTAATGTGATTTGAAATGGGATTTCGTGATGTCTATGGAAGTGTGACTCATGGTTGTTTGTTTTCTGTTTATAGAAATGGTACCGGGTAGGCACTGTGGAGACCAAACGGAGGAGGCTGCAGAGAATGTGGTTGCACCCGAGCCTCATGTGAACCAACATCTAGTGCAATGTATAGTACAAGCATTCCAAGCTGTGGGACGTGGAAATGGAGGGGATGAACCAAGGCATATGGATCATGCAGTTCAGTTTCAAAAGCAGAATCCAGCCATCTTCAGGGGTGATTCAAAGCCATAGAGGGTAGAAGCATGGTTGAATAGACTAAACACGATCTTCGAGTTCTTGGGAACACCAGTAGAGTTAAAAGTGAATTTTTCCACATATATGTTGGATGCTCTTTCCCTTCAGGTGTGGGAGCTAGTGGTCCAAGCTGGCACGGACCAGGGTATGATGTAGGAAGGCTTCGAGGAATTGTTTAACAAACAATTCTACCCACATACGTTTAAAATTCAGTGTACGACTGATTTCATCAGTTTGAAGCAAGAGCTAATGTCTATGACGGAGTATGAAGCTACGTTTATGAACATAGTGTGGTTCGCACCTGAGGTGGTGGGTAGCATGTCATTGAAGGAAAGGATCTTTGAAGCAGGGTTGAGGCAAGAAATCCATTCAAAGATAGTGGTGATGTGTATAGATGATTACTCAGAGATGGTGAATAGAGCCTCGGTGGATGAGTGGGATTTGTTGGGCGCTCCGGCCAGTGGAAGCATGGCGATAACAATGGTGAATTGTGGGAACTCTAACGCTGGGTTCAAGCAGAAGAGGGACACTAATTCCCAGGGCAGGAATATAACATATAATCTGATTGTAGTATCATTGAATCTTCCTCAGAAGACCAAGAGCAAGATGAGATGTTTCTCGTGTGGGTCTATAGGCCACATCAAGCGGGATTGTATGGCCCACCCTCGAGCATGGAATAATTGTATGAAGATGGGCCATCTGCATCGTTATTGTTGGAATTCTCCAAGGTTGGGTGCACGTGACACTCCTCAGGGATCGCTGACGTCGTATGCTTCAACGAGATGGGGGCATCAGCATACCCCTTGACAACAGAGTAAAGTGGGTCATGGTGACTCTCAGAATACCACGACACCTCAGCAGAAAAATAAAGAGCATAGTGTGGAAAGCAAACATGTGTTTTGAGATGAACAGGTTATGGTGGATGATCAGTCGTGACCATCCATGGTGCAAGGAACTATTCATTTAAATTATACCTTGATTCAAGTGTTGTTTGATACAGGTGTTTAAAACTCTTTTATAACTGCACATGTGGTTGATTTGTTAGGTTTAAGGGTAGAAATGATGCCCGTGGTTTTGAAACTTCAAACTCATCTGGGTCGAATAGAGTGTTGATATTTCTTGTGTAGAGAATGTTGTATCGATGTGGGTGAGGATGAGATAGTGTGGAACTTCTCAATTCTTGAGATGAATGGTTATGTTGTAATCCTGGGAATGGATTAGCTGGTGGATTTTAAGGCCCACATCGACTGTGATGCGCAGACAGAGGCTTTTACAACACACGATGGCTCTATACATCTCTTTAGAGAAGGGAAGCATGATAGGCAAGGTGCAATGAGTTTTTTGGCACCAGAAGTGGGAACGTTATCATATCAAGTAGCCGTGTTGTCATTGGAATTAGTAAAGGGTGTTGAGCAGAGTGTTCCTATGACTGTGGTGGATCAGTTCATGGATGTTTTTCCTGATGAATTCTCTGGGTTAACTCTCATAAGAGAAGTGGAGTTTACGATTTATCTCCTTCCAGGCAGAAGTCCTATATCACTTCCGTCTTCTCGGATGGCACCATCTAAATTGTGGGAATTGGAAATCTAGTTGGAAGAGTTACAAAACAAAGGGTTTATTGGGTATAACACGTCTCCGTGGGCAGTGCCATTGCTGTTTGTGAAAAAGGCGGATGGAACCTTAAGGATATGTGTTTATTATCGTAGACTTACCCAAGTAACAATAAATAATAGATATCCACTTCCATGAATTGATTATTTGTTCTAACAGTTTAGGGTAGACCAGTGGCTTTCCAAGATCGAATTGAGTTCGGGATATCATCAATTGAGGGTGAGGAAGGAAGATATTTCTAAAAATGCTTTTAGAAATAGATATGGCCTTTATGAATATGTGGTTATGCCCTTTGGTATGACGAATGTGCCAGAAGTGTTTATGGCATTGATGAATCGGATATTTCAAATATATCTAGATTTATTTGTGGTGGTGTTTGTCAACGATATTCTGGTGTATTCATAGACAAGGGTGGAGCATGAGCAGCACTTGGCGATAGTGCTGGGGAACTTGAGGGATCATCGGTTGTATGAAAAATTGTCAAAGTGTGACTTTTGGATACAAGAAGCTCATTTTCATGGCCATGTGATTTTTTAAAGGGGTGTTTTAGTGGATCCATAAAAGATAGAGGTTGATATCTCGTCGAAACCGCCAAAGAATGTGATTGAGATATTCAGTTTTCTTGGTCTAGCTGGGTATTATCGGCATTTTGTTTGTGATTTCTCACATTAGGCTTCTCTAATGATAGCTTTGACAAGAATGAATGTTCCATTACAGTGGAATGAAAAGTGTCAATTGTGTTTCAAAGAGCTAAAGGGTCGCCTTACATCAGCACCAGTCTTGGTTTTTCCAGAATCCGGAAAAGGGTACGTGGTGTATTGAGATGCATCAGAATCAGAGTTGGGGTGCATTTTCATGAAAGGGAATCATGTGGTTGCATATGGATCACGACAGTTGATAGTGCATAAGAAGAAAGACCCAACTCATTATTTGGAGTTGGAAATAGTAGTCCATGAGTTGAAATTGTGGCATCATTATCTCTTTAGTGGCAGATCCATTAAGTAGAAAATCATATGCCCAGGTGGTAAAACAGGCATCAGACCTGTGGCTGTTGATGTCATTAATAGTTGATATGAGGTTGGAATGTGAAGACCAGGGCGATAGAGTGGTCTTATTTCTGGTTTTGTTGATTTCTGACTTGGTTTCCATAGTTAGAGAGGCACATATATCTGATTCTATGTGTGTGACTGTGGGGTTGAGACTCAATGGTGGGAAGACCATTGAGGGTTGGCAACTAAATAGAGATCCAGTTTTGTCTTTTCAGAATTAGATGGTTCTAGTAGTTTCTTGTCAGGAGGATCGTCTCAGGGTGTATCATCATTCCAGGTGGGATGTTAATCCTGGAATTCAGAAGACGTATAATAGGTTGAAAGTGCAGTTCTGGTGGGCTAGTATGAAGAGAATTGTGGCTGAGTTTGTTTGGAGATGATTGACTTGTCAGCAGGTCAAGGCAGAGCATTAGAGGCCACCAGAAATGTTGCAGTCTTTACCAATCCCGGTTTTTAAGTGGGAGAAGATAGTAATGGATTTTTTCACATGTCTCCCAAGAATGTTCAAGATGCACGATACCATTTGGGTGATAGTGGATCAGCTAACGAAGTCGGCCCATTTCATCCTGATTTTTGAATCTCATATGGTGGATGATCTATCCAAAATCTATATCTTGGTGGTGGTAAAGAGGCATGTTGTTCCAGTTTCGATTGTATTAGATTGAGATATGAGGATTAAAACTCGTTTCTGTAAATCCTTACAGTAAGCCCTTGGAACGTAGTTGACGATGAGTATGGCGTATCACCCTCAGACGGATGGTCAATCTGAGAGATTGATACAATCTCTGGAAGATATTTTTTGGGATTGTGTCATGGAACTTGGTGGCTCATAGGAGGAGCACTTGTCGTTGGTTGAGTTCTCATACAATAACAGCTATCAGGAATCCATACCGATGGATCCATTTGAAGTATTGTACGAGTGGTTATGTTGTTCTAAACTATGTTGGGTGGAAATAGTTGAGTTGTCGATGGTTGGAGCGAGTCTTGTCTAGGAGACTACGGAGAACATAAAGTTGATCAGGAAGAGAATAGAGATGGCTCCGATTCGTCAGAAATCGTATGCGGATCATCGTTGATGGCAATTGTTGTTCCAGGTGAGGGATCATGTGTTCTTGAGGATCTCTCCTAGGTTGGGACATCGACAGTTAGGGAAGTAGGGAAAGATATCTCCAATGTATATTGGACCTTTTGATGTTCTTCAGCGGGTTGGTGAGGTGGATTATCATTTGGATTTTCCACCACGGTTTAGTGCAGTACACAATGTGTTTGATGTGTCGCAGTTGAAAAAGTATCATCTGGATTGTGACCATGTAATTCGATGGGATCATGTTGAGCTAGAACTGGATGCTTCATTGGTGCACGAGCCAGTGCAGGTTGTGGATAGGCAAGATAATGTCTTTCATGGTAAAAGCATTGGTTTATTTTGTGTTTTGTGGGAACATGGTCTGATTCAAGAGGAGACTTGGGAGCGAGAGAAAGAGTTGGTCGAGTAGTGGCCCAAGCTCTTTCGGAAAAGGAAGGGTTCACTACTTTCCGAGGATAGAAAATACAATGGTTAGGAGAATGTAGAACCCCTGGTTTGTAGTATTTGGCTTTCTTTTATGCATTTTTTATGTATTTAAAGTGAATGGAATGATTTGGGAAGAGGTTGGGAGACTTTGGAATGGTTTTGGATGAGTATGGAGGCTTTTTAAGGGGTGCACGGTTTGATCACGGTTAGTGAAAACTGTGCTGGTTCCATAGGACACCATGTGGACCCTTGTTCTTGAGACAGTAGGCCACACACAACCTCCGAACAATTTGACAAACCGTGTGAAGAAACTATGCGGACCCTGGATCTCGAGGCAGTGGCTTGCGCACGGTTAGCGAATGGTTTGCCAAACCATGCGTGCTATCCATCCGACCACATAATGTTAGGGTTATAAGTTCTAGGCTCACTTGGGATTTCCTCATTTCACTCCTCTCTTCCTTCCACTCAAGCCTCACTCGGGTTTTTGGGTTCTCTGGAGTTAGGGGTGCTCTCACACTTGTTTTGGAAGCGATTCGAAGGTGTTTCAAGGTGGATTCAAGGTGGTTTCTCCCAGGTTAGTCTATCCTCTTGCTTCTCTTGTGTTTTCCTCTAGATCTACTTCCCCCACTTTCTTGGTTTTCTAGATCTACACTTTTTGTGTTTAGATCTATGGTGGGGGTTGCCTTGGATGATGATTTTGAGGTTTATTATGGTTAGGGGAGGGGATCTAGAGAGTTGACGGTGGTGGGTTCACTGGATTTGAGGCACGGTTGTTCGTGGGATTATTTTTCTGGAACCCTAAAGATAGTTTTCTTCTCTCTCAACTCTACATGGTTAGAAGTAGTGGTTACTTGTTACAATTAATTTGTTGTGATTGAAATTAATTGTGATTTGATGAGGAAAATTTTTGGAAAATTCCTTGGGTGATGTTTTGGGGATTTTTGGGGAAAAGTGGGTTTCTTGGTGAAATGATTTTGTTGTGGATTTTAAAATGGAGATTTTAAAATGAGACTCTATGGTTGATTTGTGAAATTGATAGATAGAAATGGTTTTCAATAAAATGGTTGTTTTTTTTTGAAATAAGGTTTTTCATGGAAAATGATTTCCAATAAATGGGTGTGGATTTACATGTAATGGAATTGGTTGATTACATGATGTTGTTTTGACCGGGATGTATTATATACAGGTATTTGATTGGTTCAGTTGTTTAGTGGAAGTGTGAGGGAAGTACAACTATAATTAAGTGGGATGGATAGTGGACGGAAGGACCACCATCAATGATAAGTGGACAGGAAGAGCCACTAGATGTAAATGGATGAAACATGTTACACGAAAGCGCCACCATTATGATTGTTTTTTTGTGTACTGCTTTACAAGATGGAAATATTGTGCCAATGGGTAAATATTTGAATGTTTTTGGCTTGTCGGTTGGATTTCCTTTGATTTCATGGGTTGGGTGTGATGGCTTGGTAAGAGCATGGTTGGCTTATGGTAATGGTTTCACTTGGGATTATTTTATGTAAAATGTTTTATATAAATATGCTAATGGATTTATCCATGTGGCGTGTGTAGGGAAGTCATTTGGGGAAGTCCTACTGAGTTTAAGTACTTACCTCATGCTTTGGCACGTTGGTGCCTTTGCAGATGTTGTGTTCCGTGACGTTGGAAAAGGTAAGGTATCAACCTCTTTTAGTGGTGCATTGTGATGTCTTGGTGGATCTTAGAGCATGGAGTTTGCTGTGGAGCTGTGGTGGTGTCATGGCTCGTGGTGTTCTTGTTGAGTCTTCCGTATTGTACTCTGATGTTGTATTGGGTTGTGTTGGCATGTGAGATTATGCAATATCTGGTTGTCTTGGGTAATGTATGAGTTTGTTTTTGTCGACATGCATCATTTAGTTGTGGTTGTTTTGTTGGTTATGTCTCAAGGGAAAATCGTTCCCCAATTTTTCACAGAGCCCTCGGCATTTATTTCCAGCCTTTAGCACCTTGGGATCATCGCTTAAGGCCAAGTAACACTCACCGCCTCCTCAATCCAATGAGGTAGGGGTGGGGTGGTAAATTTTTAATGGGAATCATGTGTCAAAATCACAGTTTAATATAATAGTTCACTAAAAATATTTCCTAGAATAGAATATCATAAAATATAGAATTTTATAATCTGATTTTCCTTAAAAAATGATTGTGTTTTTATAAAATGGATATATTGAAATGAAAACCAATACATATGGAAAAAATGACTAAAGGTTTTAAAAGTATATATTTTGATGGATCATTTAATAATGGATTCAATAATATAAAAACATATCTATAAATTTTAAAATGGATTCTATTTTAATGAATCACATATGGAATTTTATTAAAACAAGACATGGCTGATGTTTTGTAAAAAAATTTATTTTTTAAAAATTTTAAAAAATATTTTTGAGGTTTTGATCCATGTTTGACATCTTAAATTCACTTGGTTGATTAATTTATCAGGTGTTTCAAAATTATTAAATGTTGGAAAATATTAAATTATTTATGCTTCATTATAAAATAGTTATATAAAATAATTTGAAATGTTTATATTTAAAGAACCATATTTAAAAATATATCTACAAGTTGCTAGAAAAGTATTTTGTTTTATTTGGTTGATGAAGCAATAAAATAAAATATTTGAAACAAGAATTATGTAATATTTTAATATAAAATTCAAATTGTTCATATCTTACACAAAAAGATTATATTTCAAAAATATTATATATTTTAAATAAAATGGATTATAAATTTATTACATAAAAATGATAAATATGTAGTGTTCACTTATTTAATATAAATAAAAAATGTATATGTATAAAATTTGTGGATTTCATCTAGGATAGTACATAAAATTATATAGTTTATATAGTTATTTATTTTTGAATGGTTTTTAGATGATTATTTCATTTCTAAATGCATGAATTTTTTTTATTTGGTTTACTCTCTATATTATTTAATATATGAATACAACATTTTATATTATGAAAGGATGTATTCATCAGTTAAAATTGATAAATTGTATTTATTAAATTTCATACTATGTTTACATGGAGTCACATGTGAGTTATGATATAAAATTTGTTTAATTTCAATAAATAATATCATTTTTGGTTAATAATTCAATAATAAAGGTTGATTACAATTTATACATCTTTTGTTTTATGATTATACTGGAATTATTTCATTTTCATGGTTTTGAACAATGGATAGTTGGAATTTTGGTCAAACTTTTCATCAGTATTAGGGATTATGATCTATTTAGAAAATAAGGTGTTGGATACCTGATAGATCATATTTTTTATTATTCTTATATAGATTTTAGTTTTGTATATATTTAAGCCATTACGTAAAATATTTAATTAGAACTTCGGCATGATATATATCTGTGAATGTGTGAATTATATTTTTTTATATTTTCTTGAAATTATCTCAATTCATGAGTTATATATAATTTTAAATATTAATATGTTTTGAATATATTAATTGGTTTAATGGTTTAGGATACAAAACCAAATTTCTAGTATCATGAATACATGAAAGAAATTCCCGAGATAAGATGATGAGGTGTTATATTTTTTCAAATACCAAGTTTATTCTTTTTACAATTTTAACAATCATAACGATATCCATCATTCAAATGGTGAATTATGTCATGCACTTTGTCTATACGATCTATTGAATTTTAGATGGAAATTGTATAATTTATTTCTACATATAGTTCTTCTTGACTATTGGGGAAAAAAATTAAATCATATTAGTTTATACACATCAAATAAATGTATTTAGATGATTAATGAATATTGAGAGATGTTTCAAGGGTTTGGGAGAGCTTGATAATGGATTTTGGTGTCTGGAAGTTTCAAAAACATCGACCAGAAAACCTAAGCCAACCTATGGAATTTTTAATGCGGGAATCACTATATTTCCTCTCAATATTTTGTGGAGGTAGAAAGCTCCCATTCCATTCATTGACACACGTGTCCCCGTTCATACCTCTCCCATTATTCTTTCAACATAAATTTTATTTTTGGGTGTTTTGATGAATTATTTTGAAAATCTTGGTATGTCTCACCCAATGTTTAAAACCATTTGTTACCCCATTAGTCCAATATTAATTCTATGGTGACCCAATCCATATATAATATTTCTTTCATGACTTAAAACATGAATTAAAAAAATATACCAAGGATCAAGTGTTCTAGAGTATTTGGATATTATACATTAATATATATCATTTTATTTATTGTCTCACATAAAAATTATATAGATGAATGATATTCTATAACTACATATGATATATTGGAAAAAATACATAATGAAATAGATGAAACAGAAATAATACTGAGTAAACTTGAGAATATAGCATAACATGATAGTCAAAATGAATACCACGATATCATAAATTGGGTGATCATAAGAAGAGACACACGAAATAAGGAAACAATATCATAATATCATGGAATCATAAACACATGGAAACTATATAAGACAATATATCCTAAACATATGTCAAGGGTTACTTTAAAGACCATCATCATAAATGCTAAAAATTCTCATGGTGGAATAGTTTCACTCTCAACTATCTTACATAGTAACTCATGGAATATATTTTTTTAAGAAATACATTGGGGTGATATATATTTCCAAAAAAATCCATAAAATAAATGAAAACCATACATATGTATACCATATATGGAAAATAAACCATAAATAAATCATTAATAATGATCAAACCCATGAAAAAGAATTGGGTTTTATAATTCTGATTAGAGGAATATACGATGAATGAATCCTATAAAGTTAAAAGATAATTAGTAAAAAATAAATTAATATTTCCTAATTATAGAACTGAAATAAGTCATGAATGTGAAATCTCGGATCCCAAATTCCACTTAATAGGCACCCTGAGCCTGAGGGGCCATATAACATCAAAAACATCTACCCAAATTCTAGAGGCTAACGACTAGCATCAATGGGCCAGGTTGTGTCTATGGTGAAATGATTCCATTATTAATAGAGTGTAGGATAATAGATAATTATAAACAACGTCAATAGAGAAAGAAATAGAATTTCACAGAATGTAAAGTGGAAAGAGAGAAATCAATAATAACTGAAATAACTTGAATAAAATATATTAAATAACGATGAATGTCATGTCAATATAAATCTGTAAAACATCGATACAAAGTATAAGTAATGCATGAAAACCAAATATATAAAAAGAAAAATATAAATTATCCTTGGAATCCCAAGATATAGCACGGTCATAGACTACAAGCTTCATCCTAGCACAATAAAAATCAAGTGTGAAAAGCATTATGCTTCCATTTATCAACACCTGCTTACATGTATTCTACCCTAGGTATAAAATGTTGCTCGATGAGGGTGTGAGATAAATCTTTGTGGCCACCAGCAACAGTGTCTATAACATTTGACCCATTTAATGCAAATGTAACAGTGTGCAGGCATGCATATAAAAAGTAAAGTATTACAATGAAACTAAATACCCGAGTTCAAAATTCAGACCATGGATGGTGTCTGTACATGTAAAAAGTTAATTAATTTTTTATAAACAATTTAAAAATAAATAACATGTTAGCAGAAGTTAAGGTTACAAGATGTAACTAGGAAACTTGTATTGATATTTAATAATGATGTTCCAAGGTAATAACCATAACAATGTAAATCTCAAGGGTCTCTAAATCTTTAATGTGTAAATCTTGGCTAAGGGTAAATTGTAATCCATGGAGAATAGTCTAATACATTCCAAAATAATATGTTAACCAAGTCCAAGGAGTTCATTATCGGTAAAATGGGGCTAACTAATCCTAAGGGGTTTTTACCATGGAACAGACATTCTAATGCTAAATCCATGTAGTGTATCCAAGGAATCCTATAATATTATTAAAGGGATCCAATTGGGTCATACCAAGAATCCAAAAACCAAGAAGGATAGGGTTCCAGGGGGGTCTTAACCAAAGAAATCCACATCCTTCAATTAGAATGGGTTTCTTGTTTGCTCAAGAAATTAACTAAGGAATACGAGGTGAGCTCTATTTAAGCCACACCTATTTGATAATGAAGTGATATAATATTCCATTCTCTTCTAGATTTTTCATTCTTTAGAGTGATAAGGCCTTGTATCATGTAACCGTTAAATGATGTCATAATTTATCAATAAGTCCATTTCGTTGAAGAATTTACTTTCAATAGTGTGACAAAGACAAGTAGATTTAAAACATTCATTAAATCTATTTAATTCATTTTCAATATTAATGTTTCACTTCCCTTTATTCCATTAAAATGTTAAGGGTTTCTATATACCTGAAACCTATCATTCAATTACATTTAAAAATACAAATTCATATACTTAGTATACTTTCAAATTTCAATTTAACATTTAATTATAAAATTGATGTAATTAACATAGGTATGTCAAGTGGTGAGAATAAATGGTATATTCCATGACGAAATTCATAATACAAAACAAGAAATTTAATATAGAAAATCTTACCCTTAAAATGGTTAGGACAAGGAACACTCTAAAGTTGCCTCAAATGTGTCGAATCACATAAACAAAAATTATGGAAAACATCCGAAAAAGGATGGATGGAGTTTTGAGAGTAAACACCAAAAACTAATAATATATTTGAAAAGAGATTGAATATACATTTCTAATTATTTTAAGAATAGAATATAAATTTAATAAATGACATGAGATGAAATCAGCAGGCCCCACACATAATTTCCAAAATCAACAAACATGAAGGATGGGTTATAGCACACCCACCATAGGTTTTTAAGACTCTCCTCAACCAGTATAAGCTTCTAAATCATCATAGAACAGATTAGATTTTAGATAATGAAAAAAATTCTACCATAGAGATAACTAGGTTTAGAATGAGGGGGGAAAAGAGAAACTCAAACAGACTCTAGAACATGTTGTTGTGCAACCAGTATGATGAAAGGAATCTCAAATGGATACTAGATGAATGATATCTCTTGGTCCTTAAATTTAGCCGTCATAATGATAAAATATTATAGAAATGGAGGTCAATCTTACTAGATATCAGATTTGGGATGAAGGAGGGGATTAATTAGATCATTAAGGGTCGAAATGTAAAATTACCCAAAATTACTCTATGCATGGTTTGGTCGCACGGTTTTCCAAACTATGTGAAAACAATTCATTGGTACCAAGAGAATATGAGAACTCGTATGGCTATGCAACCTAGTTAGGGAATCCTTGCACCAACCATGAGGTTAGTCACTATACAAAAAATCATGCCAACAACATAGTTTTCTCTAAACATGTGGTCTCCCTGTATGAGATTTTACAAATTGTGTGCTAGGCCTTATTTACCAAAAAATTGGGTTCGGGCACTGAACAAGCCTCTAACATCCTTGATAGCTTTTATAACTCATTAAGAATCCATATTATATTTAAAATGACAAATTAGAGAAGAACTAAAATGATCCACCCCTGAGTAAAAACTATGTTCATTCAATGAACTTGGAGATCTAATTTAGAAAATTTATTAAATGTATATAGACGAAGAACGAATAAAAATGAACAAATTAGGTGCTTTTTTATAAAATAAGTAAGGGATATTTTTTTAGATGTGAAAGAATTATTATTTTCCATCAAACTATATTTGAAAAATGTGATTTTCCATAAAATAATGAGTGGTTTTAGAATATATTCAGGATTAAAATAAATTCTGGGCCATTGATTCTCTACAAGAGTCAAGAAGTTGAAAAATTCCCTTAAACCAACATTATGTAAAAGTGTAAAATTTTAAGGGAACTAAATACATGTATAACACCAATGACAAAAGGGATGTTTAACTATTTATATATGTAAGGGATATATATATAAAAAAATATAATATATACATTAGAATAACATTTCATAATGGATGATTAATAAATATATTTTGTAACTGAGAAGTCACAATGGAATCACAGAAGATTACAAAAATTATCATGTGGGTAAAACCATTTTAATAATTTATAATAAATTTATATAAAATCAAACATAAAAGTACGAATGAAAAAATTCATGTTGTAAAAATTTGAATGAAAAAATGAAGGTAACCTGAATTAATTAATAAATTAGTTTCCAAATAAAATAGATAACATTGGGGGGGGGGGAAGGTAAATAAATTATATGAAGGGAAAAATATCATTTAAGATGATGAGAATTATTCTTAAAACAATTATATATTATTGAAAGAATTTAACTCATAAATAATGATGTTTTGAATCATAATTAATTTCTACTAAATAAAAATATTGTCTAAAATAGTAAATAAAAGAAAAATGTAAAGTAGAAACATTATTGTGAAAGAAATTAAATTTTGTTTCGAAAAAGTCATATATTTTAGGGAAGAAATCAATAATAGTACATAACATTGAAAAAAATGAATCTAAGTGAAATATACATGTTAAATAGTATTTGAGGATATTATAAATTATGTGGGAAATTTATTCAGCATAAAATGAATGATTGGATGACAGTATCCAGACATATTTAAAGAAAGGGTGATTGAGATGGAAAAACAAACTCATTTTGAAAAATACTAATAAATACTCATTGAAAGGTATAAATCATGAATTTTAATTTAAAATAATAATAAATAAAGATACTAAATGACATTAAATTAACAATTTTAATTTATAAACCATTTATAAGGTGCATAAAAGAACATGTGTTCAAATGAAAGATGTTTTAAGATTAGGGGATTACCTATGTCCATAAATATTTTTGACTTACACTTTACTTCAATAATAATTAAATTAATTTTATTAGATATATAACTATGAACATTATTAATCTATATTTCATATTTTAATATCCTTTAACTATTATATGTCATTTTTTTATAATATTGTTTTATTGCCTATGTCAGACACTTGTGTTTGTTTGGTTATTTTCTTGGTCACTTTGTTTTTATGTTGACCATGGTAGAATAAATGGTAAAATATATTAATAATTTTAAAAATATTAGTACCAAATTTAAAATATTTTATCCATATTAAATATATTTTTAAGTCCAATAATGTTGGTTGTTGATGAAAATGGAAACTCATTTTTCTATAGACGATGGTTCACATTTACATCTGATTAATGTTTTCATTTATCAATGAATGATAGGGAAAGAATTTAAGTAATAATTTTATATTTAATAATAATATATATAGTATTTATTTAGAAAATATCATATTTTTCGAAATAATTTTATCAAATAATTTAATTTTATTTAGAGCTTTCTATGGAGGTAACACTATGTTTAAATGAACAAGGATGTACTATAAATATATTATTATTCAATTTGAAAAATTTTTAAAATATATTGGATTAATTGGTATTAATATTAATAAAAACGTTATAGAGGATTTATTGTTTACATATGTAAAAATTAAATCATTTGTTATAATTTTTATAGAAATAATAAGAAGACCATTTGAATGTAAATGATATATTTTTTTGAGAAACAATTTTCATGTGCAAAATATTTTTTTTAATATAAATTAATCAATTTTATTACATTATTTTGATGAAATATATTTATTATATTATAAATATTTATTTTAAATATTAATTTAATAATTTGTTCTAGTCATGTTATTTGAATGAGAAAAGTTTTATGTTTAAATTTTTTTGAATAAAAGTGGGTTTTGTCGCATTTTCATGCTTATTTAAAAATTTACTCAACCAATTATATAATTTGAATAATGATGAAATTAATTTAATATTTTTAATTATGAGATTAAAATTTTTGAAAAATATTCCCCTTTAATTTTTTGTCAATATGAATAGTAATTTTGGAAGAATTTTCCACCTTATAAATGGTTAAATCGGGTTAATATAGTTTAAAAATAAGTGACAATTTATTATTTTTTATAATAATTATTTCAATATGAATTCAAATAAACCTATATCACCATAAGTGCTAAATTTATTTTTTAATGGAATATTTTCCACGAAAATAACATTTATAATATTTAAGGAAATGAAAGTTACAAAATTTCACTCTCATACTTTTAAAAATCCATTATTTATCAACATAGGGGAAAACGAAATTTAGGAAATAATAAAAATACATATTTTTCTCATAATAAACTTATTTTAATTCTTTTAATTTATTTACATTTTTTAGGTCGTAAATAATTACCTTGAATGGTACTCACTTCAAAAACAATATTTATTAAATTAATTTAAAAATAAAAAAATTGTTATTTTAAATATTAAAAGTGATATAATATAAATGATTTAATGGGTGTGACATATTTTATAGATTAACAAGAAATTATATTTATCTTTTATAGGATTATTTTCTAATTTTATCTTTTCGTTTATGTCTTTCATGTGGAAATAAATGCATAGTATCAAAATTGACATTAATGATATTTTTTAAAAAATATTATTTTTAAAAAATTCATTAAAAATAATAAAAATCATGAAAGAAGAGGAGGTAAAATTTATATGTCCTAAAATATCATAAATTTTCTATTTATGATAAAATTTTTATCTTAAATTTAAAATTATATCCCATTAAGTGTAAAAAATATGTTACCTCGATTAATGCTAAAAATGGATTACTAAAGAGTTTAACCAAAATACATGGTGTAAAACATTATAAAAACCTTCAAAAAATTTATTGATTGATATTATTTACAAAAAATGATGACTAATAATATCATACTGATATTTTTTAATAATTATTTTGATATAAATATTTTATTTTTATTTATTCTTGTAAGAAATTTCAAAAGTGCCCTGCACCATAATTATAAAAGGGAACGTCCTCCCTTACTACATGACATGACTATTTACCTCATAGGTCAACCCTACCATACTAAAGATTCTTGTAAACTGTTGTAAGAAAACAGTAGATGTTTTTTTCATCCCAAAAGACCATCCTTAGGTCCATAAATTTTTTGTTCTATCTACGTTGTTTCGAAGAAGAGGTAATCGACTTTAACCATCGCTTTCTTTTTAAATACTACTTTAACTCTTATTAATATGTTAAATTATTAATAAATAGTAATTTTTATACATTAAATATAATTTAGATTTATTATTATTGTAAATCCACCTAAATTCACCCTCTTTACATCAAATGGAATGCAAAAATATCTCTTGTACATTCGTAGGACCTACCGTCTCCACATAGTGATGCACATCATTTCTCTTAACCATATTTCATGGATGGTTATTATGAAAAGTTTAATGTTTAAATATGAGAATTATAAAATATTTACACATATTTAGTGATAATTATCTTTCTACATTTTTGTAATATAAAATTTTATAAAAAAATAATGTCGCTCAAGAGTTTGTGTGGAGAACCACCTCCACGAAGCGATGTGATTTTTTATTCAATTTGATTTTTCAAGGTAGAAAATAGATATGGATTAAATTAATATATATAGTATAAATTATGTGATAATGATTCTGTGGAGGTCAATTATTATGTACCATTCTCTCATTCAACTAATCATAAACTCAAACCAACATCCATGCATAGGTATAAACTGCCGTATCAATGATCAGTGTAATTTATTTTTAAATATTTAACATGTATGAATGAAAATTATTCTATATTAAATTAATATATATAATATTTATATCAATATTGATATTATAAAATTATGTAACCATGATCAATATACATGGACCAGAACTACCGAACCAAAATTATAATGAAACAATGAAATAGTTAACAAGAGGGAAAGACATTTTTAATAAAAGAGTATTCATAAAAGGGTGTTGATATTTTTTTAGAGGATAATATATGATTTTATAAGTATTTATAAGTCTATGATAAATAATCATAATAAATTTATATTTATTATATAGGATAATAGATATCTTTCAAAGTAATTCAAATTTCAGGTAAGGTATTTTCGTCTCACTTTTATGTCTATGATACACATGACATAGTCACAACTTGTTATTTTATGTGGTGTATATACATGGGATATATTTATTTTATGATAATACTTTTGAATGATTTTGGATTTAAATATCCAACTATCATTTCTTATTTCATGGGGTTTATTACTCAATAGTTATCGATGTGGAAAGGATTTATGTACAATTTCATTTTATTAGTATATTTAATGGTTACATTTTGAATATGAAATTTTATGATGTATCTGTCAGAAAACTCATGAATTTTATTACCCTTTTCTAATTCTTTAAACATACTTCTTTTCATTTTATTTTCTTCAATATTTGTTCTCGGGAGACTGTAAATATGTTTTCATGTAAAATTGATATTATTTATCTCTTCAGTCAAAAAAACATTTCCATTCATATATATGTTTTATAAATTTGTCTTCATGTTGTTTTCAAAAATTCCAAAATGATTTTTAATATAATTTTTAACCATGTCTGAATTTTGAAAGAAATATTTAAAATGGATCTTCTTGTATTTTTCTCAATGAGGTATTTTTTGAATTTTTTTAAAAACATGAATAGAATTTTTTTTAACATATAAAAAATGAAGATAATTTCACACTATCATGACTTTCCAATAAGATAAATATTCTGTTATATGTTTCAAAGTCATTTGTTTTAAATGAACATATTTTCACAATATTTTATTAATTTTGTAGTTTTTCAAAATTAATCTTCCATGTATAAAGGATATTTTCTTCAATAGTTCTAAAATTATTATGCGATGGTATATATATTATTGATTTAAAAAACCATTTATTTTACATATTATTTACTATGGATATAATCTAATTATTCTACACATATTTTTTCTCTAGATAATTTATGATCCTAATAAAAAAAATTTTTTGACCCACATTACTTTATAGTAGGTTATGATATGATAAACTGATGAAATGTTTAGGAAACCCATTTTTTTACAAGGGTTCTTCATTGATGAAAATTATACAAACCCAAATTCTCTTCAAGGATAATTATATGATTAAATATTTGAGATTTTATTTAAAAGATATTTTTTATTTTCATTATGATATTGGTATGTCTGGAATTATATATCCATCCATTGCATTGGGAAGATATTAATTTATCATTAGACATATAAAATTGAAATGGGGAGTGAACCCAGTTTAGTAAGGGTATTTGTACACTTTGATAATATTGGAAGTGAACCTTGATTAGTATTATGGTTTAAGGAGTGAACTCATTCCACTATGGTAGTCTTTGAAATTAATTTTACCTTACAAGGAAATGATTTTCCATATGTATGTGTATACTAAAACATATGTCTTATATAAATTTTAGGATATCAAGGATCATTTTTATTGATTAGATTAGGGTTTGTTACTTTTATAATACCAATATTTATTCCATGACATTACATTATGATATGTAGGGTGTGATTTTAAAATATACTTCTCAGGTTATTAAACCTTTATGCTCATGTTATGATCAAATTATCATTGGTATATCCCTTTTGTTCCCTAAATGAGAATTTGATATCACCTATTCTTATGCTTTATTTCCATAGGAAATGTTAAAATATTTTAAATATTTTTTATAGTTAAAAATACCAAAGTGGGAGATGATGTCAAGCATTTATTAAAATTTTTTTATATAACCATGTTTGCGAAGGAACTTGTCTTATGAAATTATGATGTTGATTGTTATGTTATGTGATTAATATTCATATATTTTGTAGCAATATATTTGTATGAATGTTCTGGGTCTAAATTGTTGATATTAGTGAAATTTTTTGTTTACCATAGGAAACTACTGTGAGAAACCATTAGTGAAAATCTCAAGTATATTTCTATGTGTAGAGTAACATCCTGAATATTTATTAATGATCACATGTGACATTTTCTATACCTAAGGTGTCATATACTGTGTAGAATGCATCATTATTTAGACATCCTATAAATAAATTTTCATGTTTTTTTGGTTTTGAACTATGATTATTATTTCTCACACAATATTTTTTAGGTTTCATTCCTTAGATGAAACCCAAAGGAATGATGCTAATAATAAATGTGATAGTCAATGAAATGATTTTATTCCTATGAAATGGAATGTTATGAGAGATGAATTGCAAGATCATATTTGTGTGGTCCCACAACATTCACATGCTATGAATCATTTTAAATATATGAATGAGAAAAAGAGGTAACAATAGTTTTTTTGAGTCATTTATGAGGAAATATCATCCATATTTTTGTGGTTCCACAAATCCACTAGTTCATGAGTAATCTATTAGTTAAAATTAAAATTAAATTTCCATTATCTAGTGTTAAACACATGAAAAATTCATTTAGAAAATTTATCATTTGAAAGGTAATGTAGATCAATGATGGAATATATTATGAAAATGAGACAATAAGATGAAATACGATTGATAAAGTGGGTTGATTTTAAGAAAAAAATCAATATGTAAATTCCTTGCATTCATCAAATTAAAATAGAAATAGAATTACGTGTGATAAATAAGAAGGATGATTAATCCATTGGTACATATGATGAAAATATTTCAAGAGTAGTAAGGTATGCATTTGGAATTATCATCCAACTTAAAGATTGTTAGATTGATTGTTCATTGTATTAAAACAAAGTATATGATGAGAATTATTCATAAGATAATTTAGTAGCTATGAAGAAATAATTTTAGTACATATACAGGTGGAAATATAGAAAAGGTTATCTCAAAAATCATATTATTTTCATATTAAATTAAAGATATAATTCAATAAAAATCATAAAAACCATGGAGAGAAGAAGATGATATCTCCCTTGTGCTCAAAGAATGGAAGGAATCATGGTGGAAATAACATTAATAATAATTGTAATTTTTTTAGAAAATAATGGTAACCAAATAATCAAAATTCAATGTTATAGGACGAAGTTATCAACTAATAATAATAGATAAAAACCTCTATTGAATGAACCACACACACTCTAGTGATTCAATTTCTAAAAGTATGTGAATAATGCGAACCAACACTCAAACTCGAGGTTTATGATGACGATAGATAATAGAACCTCTCAAGACCCATGAAAAGGGAAATTTGATGAAAAAATTATTAGTGATGTGGTTCATGATAACAATGTGGTGAAATGAAAACATATAATGCACTATAGAACAACATAAAGATTGTGTAGGGTTGGAGAGGATATACAGTTGGTTTCTTCAACTCCAATAATTTAAGATGCTGTGTTTAGAGAAGTCTGAATTGATCTACCAACTTGTAAGGATCCACAAGGATTGGCCTTATAGGATTCAAATACACAAGTATAATTTATGGGTCGCTAATATGAGTAGCCAAGCAGTCTATTGATGTCAGTTCCGGTCCCATAGATAAGGCAATCCTATGTTGATAAGGCCATGTCTAGAGGAATGAGTTTTAATACTCAAAATTGGTTCGCTGTGTTGGGAAAAAAATAGTGTTATGATTTTGAGGATAGGAATGAAGTAGAGTATGTCTATGAGGATATGGAGTCTAAATTTTGCTCCCCTATTGGGTGCAAGGAAGAGGTCTTGTTAGAGGAATATCTTAGATCCTCTTCAAGGAAGGGAAAGATCACCACCATTGATGCAGATAGTTTTATTATGCCCACCTAAAGGCCATATTTAATAAAGGACTATTCAAATACACCAAGTCATCATATGACTAGATCCTCATGAAAATTATAGAAATAATGAAGGTGTACTACAATGTAGATAACCACACTTCAGGAAAATAAAAATACTATGATAAGCATCTGGAGACTGGTTGAAATGAGGCTACAGATTCAGCTATCCTACAGTTCAGGAATAAAATGATGGGGTGTGATGAGTTGAAAAAGTTAATAAATGGAACCAAATAATTCTTAGAAATGTATATACAGGTCAATTACATGAATGTGGAATTTGATAGGCAAGTTGGGAGGAGTATCTAGGATAATGTTAACTAGGAACATGATTCCTGGATGAAAAAACAATGATGTATTTTGGCTCGCAGATTTAATTACATGAATATTTCAATTAAGTAACTCATATACTCTTGTGGTAAGATGGAATTATATTTTAAACACCTCATCAAATACGATCTAGATGGGTGGGCCTCTGCTCCCCAATTTATTCCCCTCACATGTAATATCTCTAAAATACTTAAACTGCACTTCATTGATTTAACAATTTCATTTGATGTTGTCGGATGTCTTTTATGGTATTGTCTGGTTTCTCACTTTTTAATCAAAAATGTTTTCATAATAAAAAATATAAATTGGTGTGTGTAATAACAGATTTTATTTCCGATCTATCTAGTATATTATATTATAAACTTGACTTAGGGTATCACAATACCTCCTCAAATAGTATATGTTGAGTTATCAAAAAACAAGACTAATAGTATGATGATCACATATCAATTCTACAATTATACAACTATTTATATTTTATGGAATGTTTTTATTGATTTGTTTCCTCCCTCAATTTAATTTTATGGTATCTTAATAATGTAATAGGTTTCTATAAGGAAGTCTCTCGTCAATTACATGGAATTTGATGTCATATTTGATTCTCCAAATCATCCTAATATCATAAATCTAAGAGAGGATAATTTTGAAATTTTGAATAAAGATACATCAATTTTATGGGTCTTGATACCTATTAAAAATTAATAATTATCTTATATTGTTGGGGATAAATTCAACAACAATTTTATTCTTATAGTGTGTGTGTTTGTTGATCCCTTTCTATAATAATTTCCCAATATTCCACTGGACTATTATGTTTTAATCAATCCATATATAATTTCCCCAATTGAGTTGCAGGAATTGATGAAGAAACTCTAGGAGAATACTGAATAGGGATCCAATTAACCATGTGAATCTCATTGGTTTTCAACAATTATTTTTGTTATAAATAATGATGAATACATGCTATTATTCATTGATTATAAATAAGTTAATCTGATCCGTATCAATAGAAAATATCCTCTAACTTATATTTATGACTTATTTTATCATCTATATAGAGGTAAACAAATTCCTATATTTATATTCATATTAATTGTGGTCCAAGAAGGAGGATATATGCATGAAATTATTTTCTACAAGCTATGGAAATAATTAATATACTATAATTTTATTTGGTCTTACTAATTAACCCACCTTCTCCTTGGATTTAAGGAATAGGTATTTATATATTTACATGATTAATTTTTTTATTATTTAAGGATGAAAATATATATATTCAAGGAGAAATTAGGGTCATGAATATCATCTGAGTATTATTTGGAAGACCTTGAAGAAGAATAATATTTATAAAAAAATTACAAAATGTGAATTATTTCTTTGGAATGATTCATTATTAGGTCATATAATTTCATGTAAGGGAACATCAGTAGATACTTCAAATATTGATGTTAATGAATGTTGATCCAGGAAAAAAGATTGACTAAGATCTATAGTTATCTTGTATTGGGTGCATATTATTTGTAATTTGTGGATAATTTTTCATGATATTTTAATCCACTCACTATATTAACTCAGAAGTAAGATATGTTTCTTTGTATAAGTTAATATAAATAAATTTTTACAAAAACAAAGATAATTTTACTCAGTTCACTAGTTGTTTCTTTAACCCAAAATGATGAATGGGTTCTCATCTAAAATGATGCATCATAAAAGGCAATGAGTTGAATTCTCTTGAAAAAAGATATGTTGATATCTTATAACTCATTCCAATATAAGGTTCATGAAAAAAATTACCCAACTCATTATTTGGAGATAATATTGGTAATTATGACATTGATGATATAGATGAATTATCCCCACAGGGAATAGAGTAATATATATATATATATATATATATATATATATATTGCCTGTAAAATTTTAAAGTATATTTTTACCCAAAAGAGTTGAATGTACACCATAGAAGATGTATAGAGATAATTAAATATTATGACTACTCAACACATTCGACATTAGGAAATTAATCATGGTGTAAGATGATCAATGAAAAATGTATCACGCTATCATATCAATTATGAGGAGAAAAACCATACAGTATTCACAAATTTGTAGAGGACATAACAAAAAATATTAAAGTAGTGGAAGAAATATTTTCTTTCTCAAATGAGTGTACAACCATCCATCCAAGTTAATATTAAAAAGTCATAAAAGGAAGACGTACAGATATAGATTAAGGTCATAAATGATAAAATATTTCACCTTGATTATGATGGAATAACTATGTTTTGAAATTGTGTATGTGTTCCATCCATACAAGACTTGGAGATTGAGTTATTGGGTAAGGATCATATATTATCATTATCAATCCATCCTTAATGTTCAATGGTGTAGAGAGATATCAAAGAGTATATTTATTGAAAAATGGAGATATATTAAAGAGGAAACATAACCATTCATGGTATTAAAATATGTTAAGCATGAGATATAGAAGTATAATTGGTTTGTATACCCATTTTCAATACTATAATGGAAATAGGAAAACATTACCATGTATTTTTTATCCGAGTCCCTAAAACATCAAATGGAATAATGTTATATGGATTATACTTGATCACCTTACATAGTCTGCACACATCAATTCCATTAGATAATTTATTTATCTTTATAAGATCTATTTAATATATATTTTTAATGTGTTAATGTTATATGCCTTAACACATTCAATTTTTATCTGATTTATGTATGATGTTTACCATGGAGATTTTGAAAAGTATTCAATATGCCTTTGATATATAGTTGAGTTTCCACAGAGTGTATTATTTTCAGATAGATGATCAATCTAAGAGAATAATCAAATTCCAAGTGGACATTATCAGATAATTTTTTATGTATTTAAACGTTTTTTAGGACTACATCATTCCCATTTTCAAGTTTTCATACAACAATCGATCTCAATAGAGCATTCATATTGATTTTTATGAATCCATATATGGAAAGAAGTGTATAAATTCAACCTTATTGGAAGAATCTGGAGAAACAATGCTATCAAGAACTGATATTTTGGGAGAAATAGAAAATATTGTTATATTCTTTCAACAAAGCATCAACGAAGAATAGATTTAATAGAAAAATTATGATGACGATCCTTGGTATGATTTGGAATTTTATGTTGGTGAGTCTTTTATTATGTATGTTTATTCTTAGTATATGGTTATTATATTTGTAAATATATGAAAAATAATCCCCATTTTTATTTCCCATTATGGATTATTGATGAAGTAGGGATATTTTCATGTCACTTGATGTTCCCAATGAAATTTTCTCTTGTTCATGATGTGTTCCATGTATCTATATTGAGGAAGAACATACCTGGTCAATAACCCATTATGTTTCAAGTCATACTAAAAGAAAATGATATTTATTATGAATAAAAATTGTTATATATATTGAACTATATATATAACATAATTCCAAAAAATATTATTCAATAAGTGAAAATTCTTTTGGGGAATCAGAAATTTTATGAAGCTACTTGGGAAACTGATGATTTAATGAAATAGCATTATCAAAAAAAAAATTGTGTTGAAGTGATTAACTTAGAGGGTGAAATTAATTTTAAGGGGTGTAAAATGTGAAAACCTAATATTTTATAAACAGCTATTTTCAAATAAATTATTTATTTGATAACATCCATCAAACAAAACATTGAGTTTAAATAAACCACAATGTGTTAATAAAATATAATAATTGAATGCGTCACTTATCACCCATAATCCTACACGAAAAATGGCAGTTCGAAACCCATTGAGTGTAGGTATTGTATTAGTACTATAATGACTGTTGCAGCGGGGACACTGTAGCAACAATGGGCACAGTAGTGGTAGCATGTCACTATAGCAGCGGCATGGTGATGTGTGGTACTGTTCTAGGCAGGTACTGTAGCAGAACAATTCTCAGAATGGGCTTTGGGCCAAAAACTTTGGCCTATGGGCCGTGTAATGGGCTAAATTCCAACTGGGACTTTGGACTATGTATTGGGTCTCCCTCTACCCAGTTAAAAGAGGTCTTTGCTTTGATTTAATAATAAATGAGGCTTCAGCCACATCCTTTTAAAAACCTATATATTATATCAGTGGGGATGAATATTACAAACACAATTATTGAATATATATGGTTTAAATATGTAAAAAATGAATTCATTGTTTATAAATTAAATATAAATGAAAATAAAATGATTTTAATGGAAAAGATGTATTTTTTTCGGTTTTTACCCATAATGAATTTCTATATTCATAAATTAAATTAATAAATTTTATTTAATTATTTTAATTATATTCATATATTGTAAATTCACTAAAATTATTTAATATACATTTAATTTTTTTATTGGCATGGGATAAGAATATACCATGTTTTATACATAAAATTTTAATTTTATAAATATAGGGTTCTGTCGCATTTTGTACGATTATTTTAAAATTTAATGTTTTATATTTTATAATTTTACTTTTATAATATCAAAAATATATTTGAAATCAAGTGTTTATAATTTCAAAAATAGGCCCCTGTTATTTTTGGTTAATATGAATATTTATTGTCATTAAATTTATGACCTCGACAAAGGATACATCAGGTTATTGTAGGCTGAAACTAAGTGTTATTGACCTAATTTTTCATCACAGTTTATATTAAATGAATAAAATTATACCTCTCTCACCTTAAGAAAACGATATATTTGTTTTACATAAACATTCCATATAAAATTACATAATTAATATTTAATGAAAGGAATGTTACAATTTATCACTCTCTTACATTTAAATATCTATTATGTGTCCATATAGTGAAAAACCTCAATGAAAATATATATATATATATTTTTATAATAATAAAATTAATTTTTTGATGTTTATTTATTTTTTATTTTTTGTGTTAAAAAATTTACATTAATTCTTTCTTAATTATGAAATCATATTACTTCTATTAATGGTAAAAAAATTTATGAAATAAGAAATATTAAAAGTGATATAATTTGACTGATTAAAGGGGTTCAAAAAAGTATAAAGATTTTTATAATATATTATTGATGTTTTATAAGATTATATTTTATTAAAAAGTTTAATTATGTTTTTATTTCAAAATAAACGGATTGTTTTAAATTTGAAATTAATGGTATTTTTGTAATATAATATTTTATTAAATAATTTATGAATCATAAAATATTAAGAGCGGAAAAGGTGGTTAATATATAGTAAAAAATATATTTTCCATTTATAACCAAATTTTCACCTTACATGTTAAATTAAAACCCTTATAGAGTGAAAAAGACATTTTGACTGTTAATGCTAAGATAAGTAAACTAAGGTGTTAAACCATATTATATGGTTTATGACCACACAAATAGCAGTACAAATTTTTTTGGATATCGTTTCCAAATATAATATAATATTATCTTTTAATACATGTTCTTTTGAATTCATTTTTCCAAGATAATTAATTTATTAAAATTTAATCATTTAAGAAAATCCAAAAGTGTCCCTCAATGCAATTATAAAGGAAACCCCCTCTTTCACTTCATCACACAAAATTGATCCTTCTATATCAACCATATATTAATAAAATATATCGAAATATCCATATACAAATTATATAGGAGATTTTATTCCCAAAATTCTAACCCTTGGGGCCCTACGACAAGATCTAGAAGAATTGCTTCAAAAAAGTGGTAATAAGCTTAACATATCACTTTTTATTTTATTATTTTTTTCCACTAATAATTTTTTTTATTATCATTAAAATTTTAAATTAATAATTATAATTATAATAATATTATATTATTTATATTTTTATTCATAATTAATTCACCCACTTTACATCAAATGGAAAATAATTGTATCTTTATTTTGTACTTACATTTTATTGTTTCCACGTAGCGATAGAATTCATTTTTCATCACTATATTTCATAAATTTCTATTATTATGGGATTATTGTTTTCATATGATACTTATGAAATAATCATAGATATAGAATCATAATATCACAACTACACTTTTACCGTCCAATTTTTTGAGAATAATATTGTCGCTCGTGCGTACGTGTGGACGACCACCTCCAAGAAGATATACGATTAAATATACTTTTATATTTCACATAGATGAAAAAATATTGATTTAAAAAAAATATTATTTATATGATGTATTAATTATTTTTTTATGCTAAATAATTATTTAAATTACTTTTCATTGACATGTCGAAATGTCAAAACAGTGTTCATGAATATGTAAGATCTACGTTCACCATGAATGATTTAATTCATTTTTATATTTTAAATTTAATAAGTGACTATAAATTTGTTAATAATTAAAATATATTATGTTAATAGAGTTTTTAAAATTCATAATATGATTTATCAATGATCCAAAAACAAGGTAAAATTTACCAAAACATAATTCCTATAAATTAATGAAATAGTGTACAATTGAAAATGTTGAATTTAAAAAAGTATTATAAATAAAAGTGAGTAAAAATATTATAATGGGATAATATATTATTTTATATGTATTTAAATTAATAATTTATATAATTATAGTGAATTTAAATTTGTTATACAAGACACTAGATCATTTTTTATGAAAGTAAAATTAAAATTTTGGGATTTTCCACTGAAAGTTATTTATATTAGATAGTTTATATCATCACCATTTGTTATTTTATATGTTTTTAATACTTCCAATGAATTTATTTAATAATACTTATCATGAATTTTATTTCAATTTATATATCAACATATTTATCTTTCTTTCATTGGTATTATGATTCAATGATTATGAAAGAGGCAATAGTTTAATGTTGCAATATCATTTTTTACTTATATTGTTTATGGATAAGTTATGATGATGCACATATATAATAAATCTCTCAATAAAATCATTAGTTTTATTGGAAATATTTCATTTCATTAAAGTATATGTTTCCTCTCGTTGAACTCACCTCAGGTACTCAAAATAATGAAAATAATTATTAGGTAAAATCATCTTTATTTATCTGTCCAGCTGAGAAAAATGTTTCTTCTATACCCATGTTTTGAAAAAATGATTTAAACAATATTTTCATAATTATATATATTTTTAATGTAATTTGTACATATTTTCAAATTTTTAAAAATTTTATCAAAATAAATCTTCCTGTCTTTCTCTAAATGTGGTATAAATTAACTTTTTTGGAAAAATATGAAAAGAATATCTCCATTTATCTTATACAAAAAAAATAAATGTCCAAAAATCATTTCCAATAAATACTATAAATCATCATTTATATGTTACAAATGAAATTTATAAGAAAAATTATATAATTTTCTTTGAATATTTATTTTATTGAAATGTGATTTTTAAAGATGAAATGATATTTTACTAATGGTTTTTTAATGATCCTATAATGGTATTTATATTCATAAAAAAAATTGTTTTCAATTTTTCTTTTTTGGGGATACGATCCAAGTAAACCACCCAAATTATTTTTCTTGTTGTTTTATTTTTATTTTGAAAATATTTCTTTGAAACCTATTCCTTTTTCACAAGTTGTGATATGATAAACTGAGGAAATGTTTATGAAACCCATTTATTTTCCATGGTATAGGATAAGATGAAATTTATATGAATCCAATTTTTTTTTGTATTCTAATATGATGAATTCTTTTTTATCTTGTGGAACAATTATGTATGATTTTTCATTGTGATATGAATGATCCCCAAATTATATAATCTTCCAATTAATTATGTAAAGATTGATATTTTATGTAATAAACAGGACTAAAATACGGAGTTTTCTTAGTTAAGATAGTGAATATGATCATTATTATATTCATTAGAGTGAAAATTTTGTTCTAATATGGTTTGGGGTGTGATCCTATTCAACTATTATAGTCTTTGAAATGAGAATTGAGTATTATTGAATTTATTTTTTATGCTTTTGTATATGACATTGACTTATATCTTCTGCCATTTTTTTATCTTATGGATCATCTTATTTTATTTTTTTGTGATTAATGACTTATTAACTTCCATGATTTTTTTCATAACTCAAAATTATGTTATATAATATGTATGGAATGATTTTCAAATGTTGTACTCTTATTAGCATACCCTTGTTCTCATGTAATGATAATGCGATCAAAAGTATCTCCCTTGTTTATGGTTACTGATCATCCAAGATCAGATATTATTATGTTTCCAATCCCCAGGTTCTAAAGAAATATTTTAGATATTATATTTTTAGTAAGGGTTCTATTTATGAAGAAAAAATCGGGAGATGATGTAGTTTATTTAGGAAGTAGTTGTTTATGTATCTATTTTTAAAAAGGAATTTTACCTCTATCATTCTGGTGTTGATTGTTATATTACGCAATGAATATTATTCCATTATGATATGATATCTATTTATGAATAGTATACATCACTATATTTTTAAATCCATTATATCATTTTGATCATCAATGAATGGAAGCGATGAAAAATAGATGTTGTCTCTTTGGGGAGGTGGTGGTCTATGCAACACACTAACGATGCATTTGTTTTTCTTATATGATAAGAGATGTATAAATAATAGCTATTATAAAAAAATAATTACACTTTGGTATAATAATGAAACCAATTTTTTAATATTTTTATTGATATACGATATTTGGAAGAAAAATATTAAATAGAAAATTTTACCAAATGTTAATACATATATTTGGAACTTGATATTCTCAAAGAGATTTATTTAGAATTGAAGTAATTATGCTAACATAGTATGACCATGATATTAATAAAGTGTAAGGGAATTCAATGAGCGTATATTTAAGAAAACATTAAATTGAAATATTAATGGTAATTGTAACCATTAGGGGGGTGGATGTTATCCCCTTTAATAAGTTAAAAAAACATGAACCTTAGGGAAACCCTGTACACTTCTGTGATGTCACTACACTATTCTGAGGTCAACACCTCAAAAAATTCATAATATTGCAGTTTAAGTTAATATTATATCAATAAATCCTCAACCAAAACCGTCCAAACATGTTTTAAACTTATTTTAAATCTAACACCATAGGTTTGAATATTTTAACATTTTGATTTTTACTTTGGTAACTACTTCTTAACGAAGTAAAAAATATTTTATAAAAAATTATAGGTAAATAATATTAAAAAATTTATATGTTTTGAACTTAAATATAATATCCATTTAGTATGATTCAATATATAAATATGATAAAAATCATTAAAATTAGAATAAATAATATATAAAATAGTTTATATAGAAAAATGAAGTTTTACCATTATGTGTACCTTAATCATATTTAGTATTTAATAAAATTTAATTATTGGTAATATATATATATATATTGTTTTAAATATAAAACTATATGAATAATTTAAAAAAGATTAATTTTATTGATTTAATAAAAAATTATGCGCTATTAGTAATATATTTCATTATTTTTTTTGCCATTATCATAGTAATTAACACTAATCTTCCTGATATTATCTTTATTACAAAAAATTATTTATTTTTATTATTAATATTTCGAACTGTAATAGGGAATAAAATTTTTTATATTAAATTTGTAAAATTTATAATGTCTTATTTTTATTAAAAGTGTGTAAAAACAGTTTTTATTGTCAAGTATTACTTGAGTTTCAAAAATGATAAAATTTTTTATTTCTCATAGTATTTTCAAATTTTTTATATAACTGATTAAATTTATGTTTTTTATATTCATAGGGGTTTCATTGTATTTTGTGCAATTATTTTATTATAAACATGATATTTTTATTATAAAACTATGTATTTATAATATTCACCAAAAAATAAATATTTTTAATAATGGATAAAAATTATTCTTAGGACTACATTGATATAATAAATTAAAAAATTTATTCTATTTTCTAGAATTAAAAATGAAAAATTTACATATTTATGTTTTTTAAAAATATATGAATTAAAAATAAAAAATATTTTAATAAAAAATGGTGTTCTTTAACATTATGTGGTTTTTATATTATTTTTTATTAATTTATAATTTAATAGATGATAATGTTTTATTTAACATAAAATAATATTTTAATGTGTCTAAATATTTTATTCAGAAAAAATATACAATATTTGACAAATATTTTCATTCTAAATAAATATAACTTGTATAGTTAATCCAATTTAACAAATACCATTAATTTATTAATTATTTTCTTTATATAAATTTTCACAACACTATTGATATTGGAATATTAATTTGAATTTCATATATACAACATATCATATTTTATTTTTTATAATAATAATATTTATACTTAATACGATTATATATTTATATATATTTATATATATAATATTATAATATCTTATTTTTATTTCTTTGTGAGTTATATTATTTAAAATTTTCCAGTTAATAATACAAAAATTAAGTATACCTATTGGATATATGAGCAATGAAAATACATTCAATGGACATATTTGCAAAAACCATAATTGTTGCATTCATATTTCATTCATATATATAGCCTTACAAAATTATTCATTCATTCCCATCTCACTTCATATGAAACAATTCATATTTCATATTTCTCATAAGGATTTATTCTATCATGGTCTTATTCATCATTATATATTTTTTTTGGCTATTGTTAGTACTCAAATTTGAATATGATCCAAGTAATTTACATCTAATGATTATTTTATATAGTTTTATCTATTTAAACTATTGATTAATCTATTTTATTAGATGCACTTCATCTATGGCGTGTAACAATCCATGATGTGAAATACTCTGTATGCATTTGTTTTATTGTATCACTTTTGAATGAATAAATTGTATTTAGTTTGCTTCAAATATTAAAGGAAAAATTTCTAACCATGTCGCAGTCATTTTGGAAGACTCGAAAAACATTCATTAATAATATAGGTATAAATAATAATAATATTAATAATAATATATCCTAAAACCGGGGGTGTTACATTCTCTCCATCAAATATATTGCATCCTCACAATTTAAATTATACTTACTAACAATGGTAGATATGGATATCTATATGTTGAATCAATATTTAATTTATATAGTGATATAAAAAAACAATCCCAGAAAACATATGTTTTTTCCTTAGAATAGTAATATCTCTTATATTGAGTTTTCTAAACTGATTTTGGTGAATATTTTATCGTTACTATACATTAGTACTTACATTGTATAATTTATTATAATGGATTTCCACAATCATTATTAAATAGAATATCATAGTTTTAAATAAATGTTATATCTGTATTCCAAATAATATATTTCCTCTAAGTGGTGATGACTAATACAATTCCAGAATCACATTAATTTCATCATGTAATAATAATATAATTCTTAAAAAACACATTCCAATAATAAAAAACTTGGGATACAATAATACTCCCAATATATCATTTTTATTTATAATTTATCATTCAGAAGTTGAGGTGATGATTTTATGTTGGAAGAATATATTCTATATAAAAGGGAGCGGGATGAAAAAGATGGGAATATAATGGTTATACTTTTCAAGTGGATGATCAGTTTTCCTTGCTCAACATCATTTTTGAAACTTACTTGCATAGTAGTGAAGATATTTTTTTTCTATTATTCCCATGGAAATGGATGTATTTGATTCCTATCATATATTTTATCCTTCATATTAGGAAATTGAAAGAGATAATGGCCACATTTTACACACTTATGGCATCATACCACTAGTGAAGCTTTTGGATGCATAGTTTGTACTTACCTCATGCTAACTGACCTCTCTATATTCCTATTGAAGTTATCTACTTGATGAACCGTATTCCTCATGTAATTATTTTTTGTTACTCTTGATAAAATTTTATTGGTTCTTCTTCACATAGTTTTTTCATTAATTAAATTGACTATTTTTTATTTAATCATAATTATTTCATGTGATTTAATGAGGCTCTATCATTTAATTCTTTAGAGCACTCATGTTTTCAACTATAGTAACATTTTTAGTCATGTTCCAGGATAGATGGATAGGAATAGTACCCATATTTATTTTCTAATAAACCATTATAATTATTTAAGGACATTTATTTTCAAATATATTACTTTAGAATATTTTGTGGAATATTTCTATGGAAAGGCGCTGTGACGACGTGAGTTTAAGAGGCCCGATGATCCAATAATAAATTTTTAAAAATATAAATTAAATTAATAATACATGCATACAATTTTTATAAAAATGTGGAATGAATATTAAATGGAGTCATAGAGATTCTATTGTGTTCATATCCTAGGATTTACGCTTGGCATGGTATATTCTATATGGGAGTTGAAAGTTTGGTTAAAATCCATCATTTTCATAAATAATAATAAAAAGAATAATTTGTATATTCCATTATTTTGACACTATGACATATTTTCCCCAAATAATAAATTTATATCAGGATATATTCTGGTTTAATAATCACCTATGCGGTCAATATGACACTTGGAGAAGAAAACTCATAGCTGGTGACAGTAGATCCAATTATGATATAGTGTTATAGAATCATCATACTTCCCGGATCACTTCCAAAATAGAAACATAAGACTATTCTTTATTTTTTATCAATAGAAACTCTATATAATATGTCTTATTTGTTTTATTACATCATATTTTTTTTATCCCAATGGAATGAATAATAATTCTACAAACAAGAATTGATTCACTCATCGATGGTTGATTTATTTGTTTGTTGTTTATCTACATCTTTTTTAGTCAAAATATTCAACAATGGATAAAGTTAGAAAATGATAATGGATTTTGTTTTTTTCCTCGCATTTTATGGTTTATGAAATTCTCAACCATTTCTTCACATGTTCATCGAGGGTGATTTCTTTTTCCCTCAGTTTGATGACTACACAGTATTCAATCATTTCATGATCGTTTTTGGTTAAATTTTTGAACACCGACATAAATATTATGATAGATGGTGTGATTGACATGAAGTGATGATAGAGTATGATCATAGGTGGATCTATCAGATCAAAATTATATATTCAATATAGTTTGATGGAGAGACTGAAAATTGCTCAGGTGGGTATTTACTAAGAGGATTTAAAGCCCAAATCCCTATGATATTTGTTACTAGGTAATGCCCGCGTCAGAACTATGACTCCTAGCTAGAATCATTATGGTTGTAGTTTGGATGAAAATGTTTATATGAGCACATTGTTTCTATAAAATCAAGTGTGTATCGTGTATATCATGAGATAGGCACCTTGTGGAGACCTCTCTGTAGCTCTAGGGTTTTTGTAGAGAGAAAAATATCACACGTCATGTTACATCTGTCATATGTTGTATGGACTTTATTGAGGGATCAACATATAACTGGGAAGGTTCATGAGTAGAGAAAGGCTGGGGTACATATAAAATAACAAAGTACATGGGAAAATCCATGTATTTAGGAACAAACAGCTCTACACAGGCACCACCTTGTGGTTATGTGTCGATACATGAGAAAAAAATAATTGTATAGGAATATATAGATTATATTGGAAGGGTGATAAAGGAAAAGTAAACATCAAAAGTTCTTGGAAATTGGCCACGTGTTTTGATTTTTATATGTTTTATGAGTTAGAAAAACAGGGTTAAAACTTTGGGTTGGCTAGAATTAACATGTACTCTCTAGTACGAGCCATGTTTCTCATTTGAGGGTGTTTAGAGCACTTAATTTCATTATTTTTTATAGGTATTGTTAAATTTTATTCTCATGGTCCATCCCCTTGAGGTTACAATGTGACATTACATCAACATATCCAGATTGTGATCCCATCTAGAGGATGTTTCCTAGATAATGTTTTTGATGTCTCTACATGAGATTTGAGTATGATCATATATCATTTTTTGTTATACCATAGGTGTAGTTCATAGAATTAGAACAAACTCCGTGAATAGGGCGTTGACCCCCATATAGTATGATTTTTTATTTGGGTATATAGTATGATTGACATATTATCATCTATATAGTGGGTTGATCTATATTGTATCCATGGTGTCCCCCTACGGTCCCTGTTCTGATCCACGATCTACTAATTTAGATCATTAGATACTAGTGAGATTTATTGTCTGAAACCCAATTATCATGACCTCTTGAATGATTTTCTCTAGTGATATAATGTACGATAGATTGGATTATACTTGAATGAGCATTGCTTTATGAAGAATCCAATGACTGGGAGTTTGGTTGATACCTCCTAGAGGTGTAGTCTCTTGCATGAGTATATCAGTGTTATTAAATTGATTAATATATCATTTTAATGAGATAAATATTCTTGATTAATTTTGTTTATTTATTTGGTGTGTCCTGCTAGTTATTTTTCTACTCACCCCTTCATGAGATATAACCACACATGTTGTGTCTTCTAAAGTTTGTGACCCTTTTGAGACTGTAGTAGGGAGATAAAAAGGGAGTGGATCAAATATTGAGCTAGAAATAATGAGTTGTTTTCTATGTGGTTGAAATTGATAGTATTTCCCACCATGTGATATGTTTTGACTTCCTATAGTTATCAGCTGGTCTAGTATTTTCCCGTTAATCACTATCAGTACATTATTTTTGTACTCCAATTATGGTATTATAGATGTATACCTGAATTTGTTTCATTTGTTTTAAGTTTAATTATTTTATGGTATTTGAGATGTGTACCTTTATACAAATACACTGGGATAAATCCTCCCATATGTGGGATGTTCGTACTCAGAACTGGTCTCCACCACCTCTTTCATTGAAGGCATGCTTGGGTTACCCATGGCTCAAAACCCTAGTGAATAAGGAAAGGAAAATGTGATCTCAAATGTGTATTTTCAACCATAATATAAAATATTGTGGGACTGATTTGGGTTTTATGGGAATAGTGTTATATGTTTCTTGTTTGGATGTTAGGCTGGGGACTCTAGTTTTTTTGCAGCAGTTGACGTATGTATGCACTAGGAATTTGATAACTTTGCATTCAACTTTATACATGTAGTAATTGGTTGCATGAAAAAATTAGTACTTGAATCATGTTGAAATAGTTTGTGGTATATGTATTATTCTTGAGTTATCTCCCATGATATAAAATTTGATAATGGTACATATTGTTAATTTTTGGATGCCTCCACAAAGGTATCCATACAGGATTAAACTTCATGATCATGAAAATGACCCACTGAGTGATAAGGAATTTGTTCAAGGGACTTTACCAGTGATAGTACCTCTGGGTGGTTTACTAGATATACTACCACCTGTTGAGTAGTAATCAATACTGGAAGTGAAATCCAAGGATTAAGGGTGATCCAATTTCCTAGGTGGATAAAGATTTCATGGAGGTAGTCACTGGAGGTTTCTACCTTTGTTTGGATACCTATAGATTACATGGTTGTCATAGAAGAGAGTTTTATTCAGTTAACAACTAGGATATGGTGGCATCTGGTGACTGAGTCACAGAATGATATAACTCTCTCTTGGTCAGGATTTGAGGTTCTATTTAAGGAAGAGTTATATCTATCCATTTTTAGATCATTATTCATCTAGGAGATTCTACATCTACATCATTATAGTATATCCATTCAAAAATATTTACTGAGGTCTATTAATCTATTACTTTATATTAGGGAAATGGTACGAGATTCATTTTTTATAGCTGAGACCATTAACAAGGGATTATATTGAGATTATAGTGATTTATTGATATCTATTTACATTCCCACATATAATGGAGTTCATGAGTGGACCTCAATAGTTGATAGATTATTAGAAGACCAAAAATTGACATTGGGTGCCAATAGTGGTTAACTAAGAACTTATGCCTAGGGTAAACATAGATACTGACAGTTGTAGAGATCTAGGCATGTCAAATTATTCTACTGATGATCTCAAGATAAAGGATAAACAATTTAGGGAACTCAATATGGATTAAATCACATGAGGAAGAGGCTACATTTCTCCTATGGTGGTTCATGAAATCATGTATGAGATTTTACAACCACTCATATAGCCAATCAAAAGATAGTCTTGGGCCCACATAATAATATATAGTGGTAGGAGAAGGGAGTCCCATAGGGTAATAAATGTTGAAGATGGGTATGAAGAATAGAAGGAGGTAGTTTGATGTTTGACCTATTATCACCACAACCCTTGGTTGTCCAAGCCCAGCTTATAGAGCTTCTGGTTAGGGATGAATATAATTGTAGTTTATGGAGGCCTATCACCCAGAGGATCATGGATTGATATGAGGAATACTATATATATTTTCTAACATAGATATATTACTAATTGACACAAGTACGAGTAATTTCATTATTACCACTTATCTCTTTCTATATTTAGTGTTTTATATTAAGAATTTTGATTTATCCTTATACATAGAAACTCTGAAAGGAGGTGAATTAGTGATTACGTACTTCTGCTGATTGTGTGATCTTAATCAAATAGGTGAATGATTTATTTGAGATCTATTTTATTACATGTTTTTTCCTTATGAAATCATCTTAGTTATAGATTTACTACCCATAGTTTCTTTTATATTAACTATTTTAGGTAGGGGATGTAGTGTTTCTGTAGTGATGGGAGGAGGTTTTCCACTGTGGGTGAAAGGGAAACCATGGTGGTGAAGAACTTGATCATGTATAAGAGAGTTCAATTGATTACAAGTAGAATGGATGGAATAGTTCTTCATGTATTGGGTACAATGGGATACCAGTTCCCTGCAGTAGTGACAAAGTACGAGGAAGTCATTCCAAAGGATATTTCTTTCTTACCTCCCTAATGAGAGCTAGACCTATGCATTGACAAAGACCATGAGATGGACAGTACAACTGTATGATCATATCATAAGGAACCATCATATCTTTTTGAGATGAGGGTATAATTGGAGGTACATAAATGAGAAGTGGTTTGTTAGAACTGGTCATTCCCCCTGGGAAGACATAGTGTTTACCCATAATAAGACATAGTGTTGTTTCCCATGAATATGAATCAGAGATTGTGGTTTATTTAGATTACTAGATCATGGACTAGGTGACCATGAATAATAATTATCTACTATCGATGACCGATGAACTATTCAATTAAATTGGAGGGGTGAGATGGTTTTCAATGATTGGCCACACATTAGAATATCATAAGATGTGAGTAATGGATGATGATATACTAATGTATATATTTAGAAATTTCTATGGTCACTATGAGTAGTTAGTGATTCATTGTGGCATGATAAATTATCTAGTAGTGATTATTGGACTCATGAAAAGGATCTTTTATACATTAATATAAAAATTTTTATTGGTATTCATTGATGATAACCTTGTGCACTCAGCATATGAGGATAATCACACATGAAAATAGAGAATGGTCTTGGACACACACTGACATAACCAAATTTTTGGGATTCGTTTGATGTTGTAATTTTTAATATGATAGATCCCTATATTATGACACATCATCTCAATAGAAATAGTTGTGGTGGACCCATCAAAGGATGAGGAACAGCTATATAGGGAACCACCCAAGAGTATTAATAAGGTTAAAATTTTTCTTGGTTTGGAATGGTAGTATAAGAGTCTTGTATCCAAAATCCCTATAGTTGCAGCTCCCTTAAATGACTTATCCTAAAAGGGGTATCTATTCCCATGGAAATAAAGGTGCAAAAAATGTTTTTGATGAGTTAATTTATAGGTTTATGAGTGCACCAATCTTAATATTACCCGAAGTTAGTGTGGAGTACATAGTGTTTTGGGATGCCTCATGTACTAAACATGGTTGTATTTTGATGCAGAGCTATTATATGATAAAAAATTGTTCTAGGAAGTAGAGACCATATGATCAGAAAAACAGAAGCCAGTATCGTGATCTAAAAATGGTAGTCTTCACAATAAATATAGAGTAAAAAAACCTTATGGTTTTTTGGATTTCCATCAACACTCACAAAAGGATTCTTGGGTATATATTCTCTTAGAAGGATATTAGTTTGAGATAGAAGTGGAGGATATATCTCTTCTAGTTGTAGGAATTTAAAATTTTCTGTAGTATTGGGAAGGAGATCACTGTGTAAGATGCTGTAAGTAGGAGATGTTATTCTCAGTTGTTAGATTATGCATCAGAGAAACTTTCCTCATTGACATTGTAATTTGTGGAAAAGGATGGTGCTTCATATCTTTAATCAATGGTTATTACAACACTACTTTTACTATGTGTTATAGAATCTTAGTATGGATATAACTACTATGTGACCTTATGTACTCTACTATGCACTAAACGTGATCCTAATGTATTTTATGAAGGCAGGGAGTAAATTATACTTTTTAGAGGATGAATGATTGTACTAGTGATGTTGCATTGGGTGGTAATGAGGCTGTTTGAAATATCACCATTGGCAGTGCATCCGTGTGTCGAAAAGATGTAGCAGGACCTTCTACACTGGTTTTAGTGGCCATGAATGGAGATTTTTGTTGCACAATTTTTTTCATGATGCCTCACTTATCAACAAGTGAAGGTTTATCACCTGATTCTAGTGGGTTTAACTCGAACCCTTAAGGTGATAGAGTATAATTTTTATGGGATATCTATGGAAATAATGATGGGGTTACCATATAGTTCATGGGGACATGATTCCATCTTTGGGATCATAGAATGGATCAAAAAAATATGCCCACTTTCTCGATATTTGAGAGTATATCCAAGTACAGATCATGGGAATCATGTACCTGAAAAGATTGTCTAGATCCAATGAATTCCCTATAAAATCATTTCTTTTTATTTTGCGCTCATCGTATCATTACTATATCGATGATTATAAGAGGTATTTGGGGATCAATTTTCACAAATCATGGTGTTTCACCCCCAGAATGATGACCAGACTAAGCAGAGCATTCAGTTCATGAGGGATATGCTACTGGCTTGAATGTGGAATTTTTTACTATAGTTGGGAGGCGAACCCACACATGGTGGAGTATTTGCACAAATAAATCTACCATTTCACTATTAACATTACACTACTAGAGTCCTTTTGTGGGATACCCAATAGGTTAACCCTTTATTGGACTATTCTAGGTGATTCAAACCTCTTGAGACTCGTGATTGTATGAGCTATTAGAGAGAAGGTGTCGATCATGCAGGAGCGGATGGGGACTAAAAAATGCTATTAGAAGTCTTATATATACTGAAGAAGGAGGCCTCTGGAATTCAGGGATAGAGACCATGTGATTTATATGGTCTCACATCGATGTGGATTAGAAATATTTTAATGGGGAAACAAGCTTTCTCTATGATTCATTGAACCTTTCTAGAAAATTTATATTGTTGTTGAGGTGGATACTTCTTAGTACTACCACTACAGTTAGACCGAGCACATGACATATTTCATGTATCAGAAATGTGTATATAATTGCACTACCAATCACACTATATTGACTAAAGCGAGTTGGAAATTGTAGATGAGACTAAATTTTTTGAGTACCTAATTGAGGTTGAGGATCGGTAGGATATAACCCTTAATGGGTGATTGATTCCTATAGTGTGTGTCCATTTTTATTTTGTTCCTATATCCCCTCTTGAATACAATTTTCTCTATATTAATTCATTATGGATGATTATTTCATGTCTAATATCCACTTACACTACTATTTCACACAGAGCCTTCATCTGTGCAACCTATATGCCCAGATATTTCTTATTTAAGGCTCTAACCTCACCAGGGAACCTTAAGAAGTAATACAATTAGATATTTAAACTTCAATCCAATTTTTTGTTTTGAAAAATTGGAATTATACCTCTCTATTTACGGCGAGGCTAATAAATAATAGAATAAGAAGAATTTAGAATACCCTATCATGCTTTCCCAATAATACCTTATATTCATTAGGTGAAATCCTTGGTTAAATCCTTGGTATAATAACGGATTTTTGAATTAATGGAATTATCGAAAGGGATAAAACATAATATCTCATAAAATAATTCTTACCATTTAAAAAAATTGTAAAGGATGTCCTCTTGGGGCTTCCACTCTAGAGATTTATGAACACAGTGCACATTGGAGGCATTACACTAGTGACCAATTACCTAGTACATCTGAATTGGGTGACATTTCGTCCTTATCCATTACTAGGTTGACATTTCACCAATTTCCACAATCATTGGTATGACTTTACCTAGATCCTCATACATGGAAAATTATTTGACCTTTTCGCTTACCTTGGACCCACTTCACTGAAGTCATAAATCATGGGAGACACTTTTCCCATGTGTCTTAACATGGTGTCACTTTGTTCACGTATTATAACCAATAACCACATTTCATAGGTCATATACATGATCACGTCCTTGCCTTGGTATCATACATTATCATCAATGTAACAAGGCCTCTTAACTATGAGCCACATCACCTAGGTCTCATTCCTAGGTTTCACTACACCTTGGTACCACACGATGAGATATTATTTAACCAGGTCTTCTCCATGGTTGTCTGAGATAGATGACTAGAATTTGCAATATAGAGTGCCCTATATAATTCTAGTATTCATTTTATAATGTATATTTCTAGATGTTCCTCCAAAATTGGTTGATCATTTAGGGTAGTCAAAATCATGTACTCCAATAATAGTGAGGGTCCCTATCTTTAAGATACTTTTGGTACCTCACATGTATCATGGTAATTATCTTGGATACCTCATATTAAACATTATATTATCTTCAAAATGAAGTGGGAAATTTTTTCCCATTTAATAGAAAAATATCCAAATTGGAATATTGTTTTGTTTAATCCTAGAACATATCCTTCTTAGTGAACTCATGAAATTTTTAACAAATAATCTACAAACATACAAGCATCTAATCCAATGTCTTTCTTAAAATTTATATTTATTTGAACAATATTCCATGATAAACAATATATTAGGCCACCCATGTGTACGACCCAAACTGATATATATTAATCCACATTACCACTTAGTAATTTTTTCCTTACCAATATAATTTTTAATAGGATAAATTTGAAAGATAACATATGGCCCCCCTAATAAGTGAAACACTAAACCATACCCTCTCATTTATAGTTACCAATATACCTGAGGAGCAAGAAATGGATTCTCATTCAAAATTCCAACACTAACCATTTTTAGGAACCCATATCCTAGTAGTTATTTTATTTTGATGTTAAAATGATTGGGATAGTATTGAATATAACCTTAATCTCCTTTTCCCAATCTAAAAAGTTTTGATTCCAAATTTCTATGGTATGAATATGATAAATCACTGGGGTTTATTCCCAATATTTTTGTAGGCCCTAAATCCATGATATTAAGAGGTGGTTCATCTATTAAAGACATCATTAATGTAAAACAAACCACATTAGTCCTTAGTACATGAACATAAAAAAAAAAATATCATTCTAAGTATTACCTAACTACATTTTTTTAATTCCCTTCTTGAGGATATATTGGATGTTACTTCAAGGGCTTGATCCCAATACAATAATATGAATTTCAACCCATCATGAAAAATAAAATTTAGAGTTCCAAGTTATGTAGATTAAAACCATAGTATAACTATTCAATATAATGTAAAGGAAAGATAGATAAACTCTATTATGTATAAATATTTACATACATACACTACTTTGATCATCAAATTAAATGGATGAAAGAAGTAATAGTATTATTATTAGGATGGTCTCAGGTGTATGTCATAAATACATAATATATTTTTTCAGAAGGTTTATAAAATATAAGGTGTAATCCCATATACCTTCCTCTTGATGAATGCATAACCCCAAGTGTCACTGATAAATTTCAAATGACTGCCTTTGTTAAGGAACTCTATAAACCTCTTAGAAAAAGTAAGGAACTCTATAAATCTCTTAGAAAAAGTAAGGAACTCTATAAAAGTAAGTAGTTCAAATTATCATTACAAGTGACATTGTATCAATGAGATTAATGAATGTGGTATTAGTTTAAATAAGGAACCCTATAAACCTCTAAGAAAAAGTATTCAATCCAGATGTCACAGTGAAGTGCATTGTTGAATGATAAGATCCATTGATAAGATAGTAACGGATATAAGGATATTCATGACACTACACACAAGCTTTGAAGACACCAGAAATATTACTTTACAACCATTATAAATGTGGACCTTTCCCCTAAAATGTGATGTTTCCCATCAAATATCTATAGTACTTGTTTTAGAACACTTTTTTCTAGAGGTATTAGAGATGGAAAATATTTATTCTCATAACAACCATTGTTATATCCAATGTTATGCAACACAATAATCTAATTAATATGATGTGGAGACCATTTGAGAGACCTAAAATCAATTTTTCAAATCTTAGGAGCATATGATGAGGTCTCTCTTAGGGAAACAAACCACTAAAACTCAAGATAATACCCAAATTATTTCTCACATCCATGATGCCCATCAACATTTTTCATTATAAAACTAGGAAGATTTATATATTCCTACTCCAATTCTTGAATGTATTTAATATTATTTTTTTAAACTAAGGTTATGTACTATATTTATTCATAATTTCAAGGGTCCCATAAAAATATTTTAGTGGAAGTTTGGGGGAGAATCATATACATGATCTCATTTATATTCAGGAAGATAGTTGGAATATTCTATGAGTAACAGAAGGGATAGATTATATATATACTTTTCTATAGTAGAAATATTTGTATATACTTCCAATAAATTATTATTAGGACCATATTCCAACAAAAAAGCATGATGATAATTGATATATTTCAATGGAAACCCAAGAGTGGATTTATATTTCAACTCTCATCAATATAATCCATCACCATTAGCTGGTGGAAACTAAGGGGAAATATTTTATTCATATTTTTTCTTGATAACCCCATTAGAATTTCATAAAGGCTAATGAAATGAATGTCTATATTCTTTCCCAAACCCATGATTCTTTTTGAAATAATACATTTGAGACATTGGGGTGGATATTTATATATATCTTACCCCGTTGAATTAGGTCATGATCATATTCTATTGAAAACAATGGGGATACAAATCATTCACAACCAATACCTAGAAGCCCTTTGGCATATCACGGCTAGAAAAAAAACGTGACCTTATTTGTACAAAATGTAAAGAATACATTGGCATATCTTAAGGGAAATCTATGATAAATCCCATACCCCTACTTTTATTCAGAAAAAATCATTATATTTTCATGAAAATAAAGGATTCTACTAAGAGGGGTCAAACCCATCTAGGTTGATACCCACATACATGACTTGAATTATGATCAAGGTTCCAACATCAGTCACTTGAATGAGTATATCCAAAATGAAATGTCTACAAGGGAAAATTTTAATCATGGTTAAAATTGTATCCCTATTTATATGAACACTAAAATTTATGAATCTATTGGAATGCTTTGATTTTATCCTAAGAATATACTAGTTCCTCAAAAATAAAACTTACAAAATATGGTGGTAGATTTCTTCCCTATATTAGATTGTTAAGAAAATATAGAGGACCCCCAAGAGATTCCATCATGAAGTTCCTCCTAGAAACACTAAATATATAAACCATGAAGGTATTATCCTTAGTGAGATGATGATCTACCATGGAGGACCTCCCATTGGTGTAGGCTAGGAGGGTCCTCATTATGTTATGTATATTTATTTAAATAGCGGTTTTATCCTCACATATTCATCATTAGATGGTAACTATAGAGTCCCTCACTAAGGAAACCAAACCAATACAACTTGAGTTCCACCCAAGGGTGTATATAAAATAGGTATTAATGATAAAAAATTAACCATCAGAAAAAGATTCCCTATACATGGATGTGATTCTAAAATAAATATCCATATAAGACCCAATGGAATTTCATGGGAATCCTTTATTCCCAATGATTTATCTTTATTAAGTTAATTTCATACCCATGAAAATAATTCTATGAGTTTTCCCTTATCCTAAGAGGCACACAAAATCCATATTAATGGTCATCGACTATTAGTCAATCTGATCATTTACCATTTGATACAATTGAGGATATTCAATATTATCTTTATTCTAATGACAAAGTGAACTATGTGAAAATATATGAAATAAGAAACCCGCTATAAGGATGAGATGAAGTTATCTATCATGTGAAATTTATTGGAATAATCCACAACAATGAACATGTTATTTCCCATATACACTCCAATTCATGTCATTATAGTGACACTGAATATGTAATATAAAAATTATCGAAGTCCAAATTTCATGGGACATCCTAATATATCATGATTAAGTGTTATTAATATGGGTAATATTCTAGAAATTTCATGATTCATATAGAATTTATCCACTATGTTGAATAAGATTGCTTCTCAGAGGCTTGAAACCTTATTATGTGTATGTAATACATGTTCATATTCCACGATTTCCTAAAAATTATAATGGTACTTTAGTATATATCCACTTCCACCCAACCTAATATTTCTATCAGAGGGTGGTCCAATTAACATGATCTATAATTCTTCCCTCTTAGAATTCAAAATGTGTATTCATGGTTAGTATCTAAAACTTCATTGGGCTATGTGTGAAATTCACATATTCAATTTAGTCTTTTCAATGAAGTCCCAATGTTCCAAATTCCAAAAACAATATACATGGTGCGAGAAATCCATTGGAATACTGATGTATGTGGTTTTCCAAGGATGTGAAACATTCCTCTTATTAGAGGATTGAAAATAATTAAATCATGGAAAAACCCTTATTGGAATGAAAATATGATCTAAAAAACTCCCAATACCCATCTCACACCTAAAAAAGAGACCTAAAATTATAATAATGATATTCTAGTAGCTTCTACAACAATATTATCAATGAATAACCAGCCTATAAGGCTAGAATTTTTTCCACTATCTTCGCAACTAGGTTCATAAAATCCAAAAAATATACATGATTTGATTATAGTAAATGGATTTTAATCCCCACATATTTCTATGGGGTAATTCTAAACTGTATTTAATAGAATTCAGTGTTTTCTATATTGGGAGGTACTTCTCCGGAAGCACCTTAGTAGTTTATCCCACTTTGTGATCCAGAAAACTAATAAAGAGCATTTATAGTGAAGGTACCTAGAGAATCCTATAGGACAACCATCAATAAAATACTTTTTATTAATTATAAGGGAGAATACATGAAGTCTCACATGGTTCAAAAGACAATACGGCCTAAAAAGGTAAATTTCAAAGGGGTAATTATTTTACTGTCTATAGATATTTAAAGGATAATATATCCCATTATAAATCTGAATAGTATTTGAATTCAACAAAATTATTTGTAATGAGAAATGTTATTGAAATCATCCCCATTTAAATAAAATTTAATGACACTGATTTGGATGAACATGATGGGGAGGATTCCATCTCAAACATGGTATGTACTAAAGTCTCTAAAGAAGGTGTTCACACCATTCACTAAAGAGTTTCTCATTAATTGAGATATCAACCAAATATTTTAATACATTTAGAGTGATATGTTTGAAAATTGACAAACTGACAAACATGAATATAAACCACCCATGATGAGGAGTTTGTCTTGTATCAATTGAGGATCGAATCACTCAATATGATGTTGACATAAAAAAATAAAGTTAATTATTGATGAATTAGTTAGAGGTAATATACATACTAATTGAAACTATCATGTTGAGACCAATATGTTTCCATTAATTAATTCCTCAAAAAAATATGGAGTCCCTAGACTATCAAGATTATTTTCCAGTATTCTGGCCATCATAGTATTTAGATAGCGAGTTTCGTTATCCTCATAGAAATAATTATGAATATTTCCATTCATTAGGGATATATTCCCCACTATTTTAGAAACAAATTCTCTAGGTTGTTTAGATATGGATATCAGAAACAAAAAATATTGAGTTGACCATATTTGTATCTAAATTTTTCCTTTAATCATGCATTGACCTAAGAAATAATTCATTATGAATTCCTTGACTCCATTTAGTCTATTTCTTCTAAAAATGATTCTACTGAGGAAAAATGTATAATATTACCTATAGAGTGGAACCCATAAGAGTAATATATGCACATTACTCCACCCTACCTTATTTGAGTAATACAATATTCCCAATATTTAATGGTACTGTAGATCCATAGAAACAACTCATGCATTTTGTGTCCTGATACAACCACATTATGGTCACTATAGAGACAATGTAAAAAAAAAATTAGGTGAGTTTTATATACACTGTAGGGGAGAACACTCATCTTGTATAATTGTCTACCAACAAGATTTATGATTAAATTGGAATATCTACAATAAAAAATATTACACTAATTCAACTCAACACTAAGGATGAAAATTTTCCGCATCCTTTGAAATTGAAAAAAATTGAAAATGAGAGAGTATAATAATTCATATATAGATGTAAGGGAGTGAATTAATACATGAATTAAAATTTACATCAATAAAAAATATTAAATATATGTATAGAAAATCTATATGAAGAGTTTATAATTCATATTATCCACTGGAAGAACCATTTCAAAAACAGGTAGTTTTTATTCATCACTCCATTTCTATAAGATTATATTAGTTTCCCTACATACAAGTAATGGTTGATGCCATCAGTGTAAGGGAGGATGCATGGTCGAGTGAATACTATCAATGTTACACTCCAACAAGCTATTTTATTGGATCTAGCTCCATATCCCAGTCAATATCATGTGGTTACTTATATAGAGAAATAATAGAACCACTAAAACACACATTATGATTGGTGGAAGTAAAAAAATAATATAATATTTTAGAATTAAAAGAATAAAATTTATTACATCAGAAAATCATTTCATGGAATTTTCAATGCAGACTATGATCAAAACATACAAAACTTTTTAGAGGATAACAATGCTAATGATGTATGGATAAATTTTCACCATGATTAATTACCTTTCCAATAAAATCCAAGGAATAATGTCGGGTTCTCTTAATATTCATGTAAATAATATATATCAAGATTATATCTTAAATGATATGTTGGAAAACCCCTAGCTATGGAGACCGGCGACACCAATACCTCACTCAAAGTAGAATAGTGGATGGAAACATTGAATAAAAATCTATTGAAATTTGATGATTGGATTCCCATGAAATCATTCAACTAAACCCATAATATACCATGGTAATATGTAAATCATCCCAATATGACTCTTATTCCATCATCAATATAAGACATGACATATTCGTCATTCAAAAATTCTAAAAATTATCATACTCATCAAAATCATGACTTAGATTAAGGGTTATAATTTTTTCTAATACCTAAAATAATATTAAATCTACTTTATTTGAATTGACCCATTTCTATGAGGATTGGTGAAACCCCACTAAAAATTAACTTCATCCAAAGTGGTGTCATAATATTTCTATGTTGTCGTCGTCCATATGACGGTCCCCTTTGTTAAGGAATATGTTGGTTTTTTTGATTCAGAGCTCCCCATCTATAATTGGAGTGGGTTTCAATGTGGATGAGGAGTTCAATAAAGAAGAATTCATGGTGGTCCTCCAAATTCAATCATCATTTTAATTAAGAAAAAATACAAATCAGAAACCAATAGATTGGTTTTCTAATAAGATCAACACGAATATCGAAATGATCATGTATCATCCATGGATTTTTTGTAGTCAGTCAAACTAGTATATCAAAATGTATATATGAAATTTTATAGTAAATTGTGATATTTTGGATGTCTAGTTTAGTCAAACACATATACAATAATACTATACCCCAACTCTAGTCAGTGGAAGGAATTATTGTCACATTCATATTTTTTCACAATTATATTAGGTAGGAATCAACCTCATGATTTGATGAATATGACATTGTTCTAAAAGTGTTACCATTCAAATTATCTTCTTGTTATCTCATATTTTCATGAAATATTACATATCCTTCATTTCACCACATAATTATTTAACCCACTTTTAACCCTCCTAAATTCATGGATGATGTATTAGTAGCATATACATATCACCATGAGAATTGACCTACTAAATTTAATACAATAATTTCATTCAAAAAACACTACCAATAGGTATCCATTTGTTTAGAAATTTACCCACTGTACATTTCAAGTCATAATGATGATATCACCATCTATAAGGCCTTAACAGACAATGGTTCTGTGACTAACCTGAATTTGATCTCAACCCTTAATCACTTGGGATATAGTGAATTTAAATTATTTACTTCCAATATAACATTTCATGACTACACATACATCAAATAGAATACCCATATAAATATTAAGATATGTTCCTAATTTAGTGATACTAATTCTGAATCTAAATTCAGGGTGGTTTTCAAAGAGTCACATTTCATCCTTTTTGGGAAGGCTGATTCCATACACGTATAAAATAATTATTTAATCATATCATCAATTCCTAAAGTACTCTAATAATTCGAATGTTGAGAAACTATGTGATGAATATCCACCCCTTTTTATCAAAATAAAAAATGTATAAAGATCAATGGTTCAATAAACATGAGTTGAATGAGTTAGTGGTTGATAAATCTTTTTAAATTTCCCACCCAAATGGTATAAAAATTCATCGCATCTATCAATGGTGTGATCTCACTAAGTATATCTGTTTTCCATTAACAAAATTGAGGTGACAAATCATGATCTTGTAAATGGCTTGGTAACACAAGTATCATTTGATAAAAAATTAAGACATCCAATTAGTTTACAATAATAATATGTCTAGGTGGACATTAGAGTATAGAATCACATCCATGTGACAGAAATAACAATGGACAGTATATGTGTTTTTTACATTTCATTTAATACCATTAGTTAAGATATGGTCTTACTAATATTTTGATATCTCAGTCAATATTATTAGTTCTATTAGATATGAGTCTTTGAAGATGAAGTGCATATGGGTTATGTACATTATCAATTTTTCGTATGGGTTGGTTTACCTTAGATAAACATTTCTATCATAATAATGAATACAATCCAATGGGGGTAACAATACCCACACATCATCTACGTGATCTCATGATAATAATTCATCTCCCACTATCAATAATGATGTGTACGAAAAATATGAGATCAGGGATTCCCCAAAGGTAATTGATGATTGTTTCTCTGTCAGAATTGATGAATTTATATAGGTGGACCTATGTGTAAAGGATGATCTGCAACTAACACTGATCATCGATAATATAATTCCTAATGAATATGAAAAATTACCATCATTACTAAAAAAAATATAGAGTCATACATGTGAAATTACATGGATATTTATAGCTTTCATCCTTCAGTGGAAACAAATCATTTATGAATTTTATATGACCAACATGATAAAAATTTAGCAGTAAGAACAATTCCCCTAACCAATGCAACTCTTTTGGAAGATGAAGTTGATAAGTTAATTATTAAAAATGTATTTCTTGAAGTTCCAAAGCTAAAATATAAAAACATTCATCCTTTCAAAAAATTAATAATAATAGGAAAATTAAGTATTTCATTGATTTTAAGGATCTAAATTTCCACTACACAAATTATAATTTCTTAATCTCAATCATAGATCTATTAATTCATATGACATAAAAATTATTTAAAATTTCTATCATTCTGAAATATTTATTCTATAATCAGATCTAGATATACATGAAAATATTTTGTCCACCCCTTTCATGATTCCCCAAGGGGTATAATTCTATATTTTAATAAATTTTATTTGAATAACACCGGTAGAACATATAAATTTCTAATGAATCATATGATCTGGTTATTTTAGGGGGAAACTACTAAGTTGTCCATAGATTATTGGGTAGTCAACACTCAATAAGGTTATGGTCAACATTCTAATAATTAATCAACTTTTAAAAGACAACCACAACACAAATTGAGTATTAACCCCTTGAAATTAATTTTTTTAGGAACATCAACGAAATTATTTAGTTTCATGGTATTCCAACATAATATCAAATTAAACTATGAGAAAAAATGGTATCTAAAATTCATCATCCTAAAATCCTTAGAGTGTTGAGGGGATTCATATAATTTCTCACATATATCAGAAACTTCATAGATACAACCTTTAGTAAGTGTTTTCCCCCGAAAAATATAACTAAAAAATGGGGTTACTCATTAGGGAGATAAATATTTTTTAAAAACATTCCATGATATCAATAGTTATCGCTTTCATCCACTAAAATTAAAGAAACCCAAAAAAGGAAAGCCTTTGATTATATATTTAAGAAAATTAGAGATATCATTCAAAGAACTATTTTCTCAGCAGAATTATTCTTTCAAATATAAGAATCAATTAAATTTCATTGAATAATGTTGGATTCTTAGAATAAATATTCCAATATGGAGAAAATATTTTTTATTGATCTTCCCCAGGAAGAAGAAAAGATAATACATGTAGCACCATGAGTTCCTCCTAGTATCATTATTTGATCCATTCAAATACATCCACTTCCAGATAATGTTTACATGAATTTTAGAACAATTTCAATTCATCCTATAGTAATTTGGAATGTAATTTAAGTAAAAAAATTTGATCAGGGGGAAGTATTATGAAAATCATTCAAAAGACACCCTCTCATTGAATGTTTACCAACATATTATGAAGTCATTAATGGAGAGGTATTATCCCCAATAAAAATATATAACATTGTAAATTTACAACGAATTTGTTTCTATAAGACCAATTTGGATAATGATAGTAAATCCAAGTCTCATTTGGGTAGTCATATAGGGTTTATTCGTCCTACTCAAAAAAATAAGTTCTTCCCTACTAATTCATACTATAAAAATTATTCTTCAACACAAAATTATAATTCCATTAACTCTTTATAGTATCAAATATATCTCAATAGATCCTACTATCTTGATTGAATATCAATTGAGTTTTAGAGTTGATAATATTGAAAATAATTTGTGAATATTCCATGAAGAAGTAAGATTTGAATTTTAAATTTTATTTTGTATTAGGATTGATGAATAAATACCTATTAGGTGGAATACTATCTAGTGTTTCAAAATCATAGAATGAAAAAGTATATAAATTAAACCATGTAGCTAAAATCCTACATAATACCGATAAATATAACAGGAATATCTATATAGAACATCACATTATGGTTTCCACAGAAATATTATATCGTCATTAATAAATTCCATAATTAGATAGATATATTCTATGGCAGACGATCTATAAGAAGGGGCTACCTCATTATATTGATCATTTATGGAATACATTTAGTGGAAGGACCCAATATTTTTACTTTATGATGGACATAAGTCATGAAAGGTACTCTAAAAATAATGATTCAATGGAGTCCTTATCATGTTAATTGGAATGGGGGGCCGTAATATTATATAAAAATTTTATGCTAACGAATATGGTAATCAAAAGTTATAAAAAATGTTCTTTAATCAAATCACGTGACTTTGATACTTTTACCCCACAACGATTTAAGAATATGTTGAATTCTGGAATAATTTATATGATTTTTAAATAAATTTCAACTTCATTTATCATACTCTAAAATTATTACATACTACATAATATTATTTTTTATTTTATATATGTGGGATATATTTCATGAGTATATATCCCACAACTAAAACAAATTTTTTGATGTAAATCATTACTCCATTGATCTATTCTCTATGTTGGTTGATTCTATATCCCTCAAAGAAGGCTTAACAATATTTATAATGACTTTTTTATTGAGTTGGTATCACAATAGAATCATGGATTATAACAAAAAATAAATAAAACAAAACCATATAAAATAGAATATAATGATTCAATAAGAATAAATATAACAAAAAGGATTATATTTGGAAGGAATTATACTTTAAAATAAAATCATGTTGTTACCTCATTTGATATTTTGACATAATAACGTTCCAAACATTACCAGAATTTTTTTGTAGGAACTGACATTAGATCACTCCAAATAATCCAAAGATCTTATAAATTCTTTCCCATAATATATTATTTATATCATGGAGGTATAGAATGGATTGTATTGAAATTTCAACGCTGTTAAAATAACGGGATAACAATTTTTAATCCTGAAGGGAGAACTCACATCGGGTTGGTTACATTTTCTATTTTTTCTCTATGTAACCTGAGAAAAGAGCATACGAGGAGAGAGAATTTGAGTGGATAAATATTATATTCAAATTTAGAATAAATTTTTATAGATATAAAATTTTTATTTATTAAAAATTTATTTTGTAATTTCATAAAATAAAACCCATAAATTAAAAAAAATACATACATTAAATATTTTATGTCTGATAAAAATAATAAATATTTTATCTATTACTAGCAACATCTAAATAGTTTTAATGATAAAATACAATCTATTTTGTCATGTTTTCTCCCCAAAAAATAATTAACAAAAATTTAATAAAATATTCATTCAAAAAATATTATTTCTCATGTTCACTTACAAACTCATGGATATGATATAAATATAAATTCACTTCATAGAATTAAAAACATGAATAACAGTGAATGTATATAATTATTTTTATCCTTTAAACTCAGAAATATCATAGAACCTTACACATGGCCTACTATATTTTAAGAACCAATACACTATAATTTTTCAAACATGTAAATGTGATTCATCTGTGACCCTCTAACTTCTCATCTCAATTCATTAGAGTACTATTAAAATACTAAGAGTATAGTCTTCTAAGCAATTATGGAACCTAAAGATACATGGAATATAAGGCCCAAACCATAAAAATTACTTAATTTTGAGTTAAGTCAATAATTCAAATTGAGGATATTTTTAGGTTTGATGATTTATAGAAATAAGCCATAAATATTACATCACATCCAAAAAATTACAAAGTAGACACTTCTACATAGTTTCCATTTTTTCATAAAATAAAAACTCTTAAAAAAAACATGTCTAGTTCCATGTGTTAGACAACATGACTTTACCTTGGTCACATCGTTGACCATATTCATCATTATATCCTATGAAAAAATTTTCAAAACATGGGATGATCAAAAAAATCTCAGTAAGGGTTATAAAATAATGAATAAAAACATTAGAAAATTAATAAATACAAATAAATGAAACTATAATTTTCAATCAAAACATACCTTATGAAATTATATGATTTATGAATAACACACAAAAATCATATATCATAAAGGTAACATATGGAATACATAACATACTTACATTGTAGCTTTCATAGATACATAGGGAGTTACGTTTGGAAGACCCATTACAGTATATTGCCTAAATATCTTAGGGGAAACATTAATGTTTACCTCCCTACCATTACCCAATTCATTGGAAAGCTATCTCCGTCACACCAACCCTAGGATTATCACGGAACCACCCATATACGAAAAACAATTACCAAGAACAATAACATATTCACAACACAAAAAACCAACATAAAGAAAAGGTAAAATTTCCACATTACAATCAAAATATTTCATTTAAATATTTTGATATAATAAATGCATTATCAAACAATTTTAAAAACCATTTAAAACATTTGATACTGAATTTTTTTGAATCAAAGTGCCTCATACCACATTGAAACTTTTCAAGGAATTGAAATTTTAAAACTTGGATGTCTATATTAACAAATAGTATAAATAATTTTGAAAACATGGAAATTACTGAGAATTATTTAGAAGAAAAATCCATTAAAATATTTAGAACATTGTTTTAGTTAAAGAGACCCTTACCACTTGATAAAATACTTGAATAAAAATAATTAAATAATAACATTAAACAAAGTTTGTAATATAATGAGAGTAAAGAGATTCAAGATATAATATGTCAAAGGGAAGTATATAATCTATCTAGGATAACAAATGTGCACAAGATCTATATATACCTAAAATGAATGGAGATTGAGACATGGTCCCTTGCGAAAATTATGCATCCTAACAGCGTTACGTTAAAATTAAGACAATTAGATGATGAGAGTGAAAATGTTCTCCCATCACATTTACATAGAATTTAAATAAATAAAGTTATAGAGTAAAATATTCCAATATAAGATAATTGAAATTAAACTATACAACATAGAATAATTCTTTGACTAAATGAGTATGATTAAAGGTTCCCATTCAAAGAACATATCATTTCATTAAGTAAAAATCAATTAAATAACTATGTGTGAAAAAAATACACCCAATATAAGTGTATATAAATTGTAAATAAATCAGAGTCCATTCACACATATTCATAGAATGACATAATTAATAAGTATAATTTTAACCCAAAGAATGGAAATTGGGTTAAGTAGTCCCTTTACTAATTTGTTATCTTACGAAACATACACCCCATGAAGGAAGGATCAATGAATGAACATGTAAATAACCATTAATTAAATAATATAAAATAAAGAATACAAAAATTTGAGTACATACACCACACAAAATGAAATAGTGGAAAATATAGCATGAATCTTATAAAAATAAAAATTTAGATGAAAACCCCTTACCTCAAGTTCGACTTGTCTTATATGTTCCTTGTTCTTCCGTAATAATAAACCTAACTTAATTTATAACTACTTATGAAACTTTTGAATTTGTATTATTTATTTTATATAGATTATTACATTTATATAACAATTAGATAATTATTTCAGTTCATATTGGTTATTGTGTTGATGTTCAAAATCTGAACAAAAAATGAAGCTGTTATAATTATAAATAGTTCTTGTGGTAAAAATACCATTATATATAGAATTATATTAATTATTTATTTATCATATATATCATATATATCCTGTATATATGTATTTATAATTTTCCATATCATTTTGATACATGAAAATGTAATGCACCATTCATGGAGACAGTAAGTCGTATGTACGCATGAACGCTACTTCCATTTAATTTGTTTATGTTAAATGGAATGAAAACCAGATGATACATATGTATATTATTATTCCAGTATAATATCAAATTTTATATATGTTATGTAAGTTCATTAACACCATCTTTTATATGTTCCATGTTTGGTATGAATGAGTCATATCACTTTGAGGGGGCGGTGGTCCGCACTTCCTCAAATGAAATTATCGTATTTACCCGTTATGGAAACCATCAAGGTACGATATAAATGAAAAATACCAAATAATTGAGATAAAAAGAACATAATGTATATCATATATAAATACAGTTCCATCATAATGGCCACCATGAGAGGCGGTTGGAGATATTTGGCCAATCATCGTTTCATGAGGTAGTAGTCGCCGTCCATAGAAGCAGTATGTTCGTATCCATTAGAAAAAGGTGTGTGAGATTTTAGTTAGAATCATTATCATAAAAACAACCTATTATATTTATAATATGTTTTTTTATAAAATAGATGAATAATGTGAATTTCGGGGTTTGGAAAAGTAAAATAAATGAAAAGAACTTAAGAGAAGATGTTACCTTTAAATCAGGTAACTCCCATTGGTTTGAACCAAATGGCTTACTTGAAGTGCCTTCTACCTAAGATAAGGAATCTAGAAAGAAGATATAGATGTATAGAGATTAACTGGGCTGAGGATGGATGAGCCAATGGGCATGAGAGGTGTGAGTAATGGGTTAGATGTGATGGCTTTTTATAAGGGGGAGGAGGGGTTATTTAGGAATGTTTGAAAAAATTATTTTATTATAAACTAATTTTTGGTTTCAAAAGGTCCAAAACTCCTTATTTTATAATATTTGATGACTATTGTTAGAAGTAAAAATAATCCAATAAGAATAAGCATGTTTTTTATAGTTTTTTTAATTTTATAATCTCATTTATTTAAGTCATTTATTAATAACGTTATCACTCCATCATCATTGTATCATAAATAATTTTATTTATTTGATGTCTAAATTTTTTAACTAAAATACTATGATATAGTTAATAGGTTTATCTTTCAAATAAATATTTATAGTAAAAGTGATAACTTATATATCCCATGTAAATATTTATTTACAAAAAGATATAAGTATTGGTAATTCTTGTCTTTTCTTTAAATAAATTAATATAAGGTGTCATTATCACTCATAAGTGGCTTTATGGGGGTCCCAAAATAGACCCACGTATCCCCATGGTAAAACATGTATCATAAAATAGGATTAGTACATGTGTTAGGGTAATTTAATGTTATTTTTTACCCTTATTTATCAGAATTACATTTTAACCATGGTAAATTAAATATTTACATAATTTAATATTCATAATATCAAACAGTAAAAGTTACATATTAACAAAATTTTTACCTATTTATTTAAAATATGGGATGAATTTTTCCAAGTTCAAAACATGTAAGTGGCATAAGTTAATTTAATATTAATTCCTGTTGTCAAAATTAAAAGTGTGTTTTCAAGAAATAATATCTATCAAAAGATTGACTACTGTTTATGTTCAATTTTTGAGTGAAATTACATCCAATGACCAAAATTGGAATAAATGGTTAAAATATAGTATAATTACTCTTTAAAACTAATTAGAAGAATATTATAACTATATAAATAAATTATATTAAAATAATGTTTTGAAATAAAAAGTTGTATTTTTAACTATTCATTAAAAATTGAACATTATCAGAAAAATACAAAAAATTAATCCAAAGAATATTTTGTTTTCCTGATTCTAAAAAAGAATTTATTTTTTGAAATATAACAAGTAGAAGTGAAAAAAATATATTTAAAAAGGACTCACCATCAAAAGGCGGTAAATCGATATTTTAATGAGTATTTGAGTGTTTAGGCATAAAATTGGATTGATTCAGATTTTAATCTTATTTCTTTTATTGGATAAATGTAAAAACATTTAACAAACTTTTTTAATAATGTTGTTGTAAGTCATGTTCATTCCCTCCAATACAATTACTGTGAAATTACTATGATTTAAAATAATAATAATAATATATTATTTTTTGTTATAACGTGACGTTGTGTGTTACATAAGATTTCAAAGAAACCCGTTGTTGTGTATCAGGTACGCCATAAAATATGGACTCCCATTTAAAGTAAATTTAATATTTAATTCAAAAATATTAATAAATATGAAAATTCCATATTCTTTATTCAAATGGGATGTTACATCATTTCCCCCTTTTGGGAATTTCATTCTTACAATTTTAAAATTTGGCTCAGGAACTATATTAAAAATCCTAAAATGGAAAAACAGTCACTAGAACTATCACTTTAAAAGAAATAAAGGGATGTACCAATGTAATCTAAGAAAATCCATACATGGATTCCATGAAAACATGGATATGGAAGAGAAACCGAGTGTCATGTTCTTATGGAGAGTGATAATGAACATGATCAGGAAAAAGGTAACAACCAGGATACCATAAACTTATGATAGGTTAAATGGCCTTTGGTTTCCCAATAGGAAAAGTAAACGGACAATGTTTTTGTTTAAAGTTTCATTTAATAAAGATGGATAATTTATTTATGAGATTGAAAAAGTACATAAAGAAATATATTTATTTTTCATGTAGAGGTTCACCCTTTGATAAGTTTCTACCAAAACTCATCTTTTCATCAAATATTGAGTATTCTAGATGACATGGACACTCCTATATTTTTAGAATCAAATTCTATAGATTCACATAATCCACAAAAGATGAACTATATATTTTCCTTGTCATTAGAATTTAACCAAAACCAAAATGATTAGTGCATGATCAAATAATCCCCAAAAAATGTCAATACTTTATATAATGAAATACTACTCGTAGTGCCCAAAATTCAACAAACAATACCCAATTTTCAACAAAGAAAATTTAAAAAACAAATGTCCTTAAAATTATTCAATGTAACCCAAACTATTATTGTAATCCAAAACTAAGAAGTATTTAATAACATAGTCTACCTCAATAAATCTTTACATTTATCTCTAAATAAAATCAACTACTCTTGAAGTCACATACAAAACTCTAATTAAAAAAAATAATATATTCTCTATGAGAGGTTAATCATTTCCATAAATAACAAAAATCGCCATATGTCCATAATAAAAACATATATTATTTCAAAATAAAAGTCCACCACTACTCCTCAAATTAATTCCCAATGTATTCTATTTTTTTTGGTATACTACTTCCCAAAAAGAGAAAAAATATTTGAAAATAACCTTTATTAGTTAATCCCAAAATCAACTAAGGATATCTATTTGATAAAACATAAGATCCCAAATAAAATTATTCTTGATCAATAAAATCATTTAACTAAAATAATAAGTCATACTAACTAGGGAGTTCATGTAGTCCAGTAGTAGGCGATAAATCCCAATCACACTTTGGTTGTGGGTTCGATTCTCATAGGTTTGTCCTATGAGTCAGGTTGTCACACGGTCTACATTTTGTCCTTTTTCAAAAACTATTCAATTTTATAAAATTTTAAAAAATCATATAAACTCCTCAAAAATAACTATAACATTATTTAACCTCAAAGGTTGTCTTATGCCTCTCATTTTCATCCCTAATCATAATGACCTAAATATATTAATTCATGAAGACTTATATATATTGAATTTTTAAATCCATAAAGTAACACTATTCCCAAAGAAAGAACATCATTCCTTGACCATTGTTTCCACCTAGTTTCATCATTATCTTATTCACGTAGATAGGTGGTCCATGCATTAAAAAAATGATTTAGAGATCCTTAAAATTATATGATTCCTTTATCTAAATACACATCATACTACTTGGGTCATATCGGTGATAATAGAAAAACGTTTTGGAAAAAAATCATGTATGACATATAATTTCAAAACATATAATAAAAAATTATTTTTATAAATCATCAGAAATGAGTTTTAGTTAAAATATTCAATCAATAGTGACTTTAAAATACCGTACGTATGTGATGAAAGAGTATAATTTGAAAGAATATATAAATAGGTTGCACAAGGGTCTCCTTCTTAAGCACCTTTTTCTAAATCACAATACACTTCAAAATTTTGTGATAATGTAAAATATTTTAAAATACATTTATAATATTTACTTTTCTTAAAAATATGAGAATATTGAGAAAATAGATTTTTATTAAATAAAACCCATGATCTGCTATGGTATCGTGGTATATTGGAGTTGTTATATATCTCAAACAATTTTTTCAAGGGATTTGTATGTTAGAAATTTTTTTTGGGTCGTCTGGACATGACATAGAAATACTTATTGTAAGAATGTCATCAGGAAAAGATATAAATGTCGTCTGAGATCCTCCTCCTTCCATTTATGACAAACAATCCTTAATCTGAAAATAGTTACAAAATAAGGATTTAACTTAACGAATCGAAATAGAGAAGAAACATGTGTCTAGAAAAACTATTAATACATAATGTTGTCTAAACTAACCACAAATACCAACTATAAGGCCCCAACCTTAAATATTTCTTAATCATGAGTTAAATCCAGAATTCACATTGAGGATATTTTCATGTTTAGAGCTTTACAGAAATAGGCCACAAAACGTACATTAATGTTCAAAAATTAAAAATTAGTCACTTATAATTAGTTTGATTTTTTTGATAAATTAAAAACTCTTAAAAAAGAAACATATCTAGTTCTATTTTTCAGACAACATGAATTTTCCATGATCCCATCCTTGACCCTATTCTACTTTATGTCATGTGAAAAAAAATATCAAAAATTAGGATGAGCATAAAAATCACAGTAAGGGTTTTAAAATAAGTAATGAAAACATCACCCCATCAAGAAATACAAATCAGTGAAAACATATTTTTCAATCATTACATGCCTTAAGAAATCATAATATTTATGCACAACACATAGAAATAATAAATCATAAAGCTAAATTATGGCATACATAACATACTTACATTATCGATTTCATAGCTATGTAGGGAGTTATATTTGGAAAACACTTATATTTATATTCCCTAAATCTCTTAGGAGAAACATCAATGTTTACCTCCATCACATTACCAAATTCATTGGAGTGCTATTCTAGGTTCACCCATCCTACGTTTATCATAAAACCACTAATATATGTAAAAAATTCCCAAGAATCATATAATATTCATAAAACTTAAAAAATGATAAAGTAAAGATAAAATTTCCACATTTCAATCAAAATATATCATTTAAATATATTAACATAATTAATGCTTTATCAAAAAAATTTAAAACCCATTTAAAACATTTAATAAATATTTTTGTTGAATCAAGGAGGCCCATACAACTTTGAAATGTTTAAAAGAATTAAAATTTTAAAACACTAATTTCCATATTAATAAATCCTAAAAACCATTTTTAAAACATTGACATTAATGAGAAATATGTAGAAGAAAAATCCTTTAAAACATTTAAAACAATGTTTTAGTTAAAAAGACCCTTAATACTTGATAAAATACTAGAATAAAAATAAGTAAATAATAACATTAAACGAATCATATAATATAATTTTTTTAAAGATATTTATGTTATAAAATGTAAAATGGCAGTATATGAACCCTATATGATAATAAAGTTGCACAAGATCATGATATTCCCTAAACAAAAAGAGATTGAGACATAGTCCATTTCAGAAATTTGGTATCCCAACGACGTTACATTACAATTTTGAAAATTAGATGATGAGACAGAAAAGGGTCTCTCGTCACTTTTACATAAAATTGAAATCAATAAGGATATAGAAGAACATATCCCAACATAAGATAATGGAAATTAAAATACATAACATAAAATAATTCTTTTACTAAAAGAGTATGATTAAAGGTTCCGATACAAAGAACATATCATTACATTAAGGATAAATCAATGACATATCCATGTGGTAAAAACATAAATACACCAAATATAAGTGGATATAAGTGAAAAACAATCAGATTCAATTCACTCATATTCATATAATTACATAATAAATAAGTATAAGTTTAACCCAAAGATTAGAAATTGGGTTAAGAAGTCCCCTTACTGATTTGGTAACTTAAGAAACATACAACCCATAAAAGAAGGATCACACAATGAAGATTTAAATACCCATAAATTAAATTTTATTACAGAAATAATAAAATTATGGGTAGTACATATACCACACAAAAGGAAATAGTGGAAAATACTGCATGAATCTCATAGAAATAACAAATGAGATGAAAACCCTTTACCTCAAGTACGACTTGTATTATATTTTACTTGTTATTCTTGAATAATAAAAATAAGTTTATTTCTACTTGACTAAGAACAACTTTTAATTTTATTATTACTTTTAAAACACTTATTATTTTTTTATAACAATTAGTTAATTAATTGAGTTCATATCAGACATTTTTTCGATGTTCGAAACTTGAGTTAAAACATAACTTGTTATAATTATAAATTGACCATGTGGTCGAAATACCATTATATATAGACTTATATTCAGGATTTATATATCATATATATAATATATATCTAGTATATATGTATTTATAATATCTCATATAATTTGGATATATTAAAATAAAATGCACTGTTCATGATGACGGTAAGTTGTACGTATGCATGAACGCTACTTCTATTTCTTTTTTTATTTTTAAAGGAATAAAAACGAAATGATACATAAGTTTATTTTTATTAAAATATAATATCATATTTTGTATATGTTACATATTTTCATTAAAACCATCTTTTATAGGTTCCACATATGGTATGAATGAGTCATATGACATTGAGGGGGTAGTAGTCCACATTTCCTTAAAATGAAATTATCGTATATACCCGTTAGGGAAACCATAAAGGTATGATATAAATGAAAAATACAGAATAATAGATAAAATATAAAAATAATATATATCATATATCAGTATATTTCCATCATAATTTCCACCATGAGAGGTGGTTGAAGATATTTGAACAATCATCGTTTCATGAGGCAGTTGTTCGCCATCCACAGAAACAATATGTTCGTATCAATTAGATGGAGGTGTGTGGAAGTGTACTTGAGTAATTATTATTACAACAACAAATTATATTTACTATAATTATGTTTTTATAAAATAATGGAATAATGAGAGTTTAGGGGTTTGGAGAAGTTAAAAAAATAAAAGAACTTAAGAGTAGATGTTACCTTTAAATCGGGTAACTCTTTTTGGTTTGAACCAAAAGGATTCTTTGAAGTTCCTTCTACCTAAGGTAAGGCTTCTAAGAAGAATATATGTAATCAAGGATCTTAATTGGGAAGAATTTGGCCCATCCAAGGTTCTTGAGAGTTGTATGTAATGGGTTAAATGTGATGGCTTTTTATATGGGGAGGGGCTCTGTAGAAATGATTGAAAACATTATTTTATTATAAACTAGTTTTCGGTTTAAAAAGGTCCAAAACTCATTAAATTTAATGTTAATATGACTCTTTCAAAATAAAATCATTCAATAATAATTGTATAGGTTTTGTTTTTTTATTTTAATTTAATAATCACATATATTTAAATAATTTATTAATATGGTAATCATTGCATCATCATTGTGTCATAAATAATTTATTTTATTTGATGTCAAAAAATTATAAATACAATACCATGATGTAGGAAATAGTTTTCAATTTCAGATTAATATTTATAGTTGATGTGATAACTTATAAAACCACATGTAAAAATTTATTTATTAAGAGATATATGTTAATGTTAATTTTTTCTTTACGATAAATTAATTAATATAAAGTGCCATTATCACTCATAAGTGGCTCCATGGGGTCATAAAATCAACCCAAGGATACCAATGTTTTGAAATATATCATCAAATAGTATTTGGAAATGTGTTATGGTAATTTAATATTATTATAATATTATTTTTTATACACTTATTTACCAGATTTACCTTTTAACCATGGTAAATAAACTATTTACTAAAGTAAATATTCATAATATCTAAAAATAAAATTTACCTATTCACACAATTTGGACCTACTAATTCCAAATATGGAATCCATTTTTCCAAATTCAAAACATATAGGCGGTAGAAATCAATTTAATATTAATTCCCCATGTCAAAACAAAATGCGTGTTTTCATGAAATTAGATCTATCAAAATATTGACACAAGTTTATGTTAAATTTATGAGTGGAATTTCTTCCAATGACTAAAATTAGATTAAATGGTAAAATTATAATCCGATTAAACATTAAAAGAAATTAAAATAATATTATATATATATATATACTAGATTAAAAAGCAGTTTTGAATTAAAATGTTGAATTTTTCACTATTCATTAAAAAATGAACATTATCAGAAAATACCAAAATATCAACAAAAATAAATTTTTATGTCTTTTTTATAAAAATTATTTTTTAAAAATATAATATATAAAAGTGAAAAAACTAGATCTGAAAAGGGTTCTCCATCAAAAGGTGGTAAATCAAACTTTAAAAAAATTTAGACTCTTTGTGCTTAAAATTGGATTCAATCACATTTTAGGCCTCTAAAATTTGTTGGATAAATGTAATAACATTTAACAAACATGTATTATCATATAGTAGATTGTATTGTTCATTCCCTCTAATAAAATTAATATGTATTAAATACTATTTAAAATAATAATAATAATATTTTATTTTTCTATATAACTTAACATTGTGTGTAACGTAAGATTTCAAAGAAACCCGTTTTTGCATAATGAGTATGCCATCAAGCATGGAATAACCTTTAAATAAAATTCATATTTAATTCAAAATTATTAATAAATATGAAAATTCTATATTCTTTATTCACCTGGGATGTTACATCCCTCCCCCATTTAGGGATTTGTGTTATTACAATTTTAAAATTAGGCTCAAAAACTTCATTAAAAGTCCTACATTGGAAAAATAGTCAATAAAACTATCACTTTGAAAGAAAGTAAGATAAGTAAAAAGGTCAATAGAGATAATTCATACTATGGTTCCCTAAAAACATGGATATGGAGGAGAGACTAAGTGTCAATTTCTGAAGAAGGGAGATAGAAAACATTATCAAGAGAATGTTAACCGCAAAAAAACCACAAACTTGTGATAGGGTAAAATGAACTTTGATTTCCCAGTAGAAAATGTAAACAAACAAAATTTTTGTTTAATGTTTTATTTAATAAATTTGGAGAATTTATTTATGAGATTGAATAAGTACATAAATAAATATACTTACTTTTCAAGTTGAGTTTCATCCTTTAATAATTTTCTACCAAGAACTCTTCTTTTCTCCAAATGATTAGTATTCAAGATGACATGGTCACACCTAAATCTCTATAATCAACTTCTAGAGATTCAAATAATCCATAAAAGATAAACTATATATTTACCTTGTATATAGACATTAACCAAAAACAAAATGGTTTGTGAAATATCAGATAATCCCCAAAAAAGGATAATACTTTATAAAAAGAAATACTAATCTTAATCCCCAATATTTGGAAAACAATAAATAATGTTTTGAAAAGATAATTCAATTAACAAATGTCCTTAAAACTCTTAGAAGTAACCCAAACTATGATTATAACCCAAAAATAATAAGGATTTAATCACATAGTCTTCCTTAGTATTTATTGACATTTATTTGCAAATAACATTGACTACTCGTAAAGTCTCATACAGAAGTGTATTTAACCAAATCACATATTCTCAATTATAGGTTAATCATTTCCAAAAATAACCCAAATTTCCATATGTCCTTAATGAAAACACAGAATCTCCCAAAAACAAAATTCCACCATTACTCCTCATTTTGAAATCCCAAACTATTCTATTTTCCATAGGCATACAGTTTCCCCAAAAGAGCAAATGTATCCCAAAATAACCAGTAAAAATTAATCCCCAAATCATTTTCCTATACTAAGGATATCCATTTGATAAAACATAACATCCCAAATAAACAAATTTTTGATTAGTAAAATCATTTAAATAAAAGAATAAGTCATGATAACAAGGGACTTCATGTCATCCAGTGGTAGGTGATAAATCTCAATCTCACTTTGGTTGTGGGTTCGATTCCAGTAGCTTTGTTCGACACGATGGGTTGTCCCATTGTCTGCATGTTGTCCTTTTTCAAAAACTATATAATTTTATAATATTCCACAAAATGAGATAAAATTCTCTAAAATAAAAATAAATTGATTTAGCCTCAATGTTTGTCTTATGCCTCTCATTTTTAGCCCAACTCATAATTACATAAATATCTAAATTCATCAAGTCTTCTATATATTCAAATTTTTTTACCTCCATAAAATACCACTCTTACCAATGAAATAACATTGTACCTTGAAAATTGTGTCCACCTGGTTTCATCGTTATCTTGTTAAAGTAGATAGATTGTCCATGCATTTCAACAATTATTTAGAGATCTTTCAAAATCATATGCTTTTTTATCCAAATACACCTCATACAACTTGGGTCATATGAGTGATCAATGAAAAAAGTTTTGTAAAAAATCACTTATGACATATAATTTCAAAACATCAGATAAACCATTCATTATATAAAACATCCAGACCAAGTTTCAGATGAAACATTCAACCAATGGTCCTTTTAAAATACCATAAGAATGTGCAGAAAGAATAAAATTAAAAAGAGAATATAAATTGGTTTTGTAAGGGTCTTTTTCTTTAGAACCATTTTTAAAATCATAATATGCTTCAAAATCCTATGATAAAGTAAAATATTTGAAAATATCTTTATAATATTTACCTTTCTCGAAAATATAAGAATATTTAGAAAATAAGATTTAATTAAATACAACCTAAGATCCACGATGGTATTGAGGTATAGCGGAGGTGATTGATATGTCAATAAAATTTCTTTCAAGTGAGTTGAATGTTGAAAAATGTGTCAGAGTCATCTAGACATGACATTGCAATAATAATTTCAAACAAGTCATCAGGAATAGAAAGAAACGTCATTTGAGATCCTCATCCTTCCATTTGTCGTAAACATTCCTTGATATGAAAAAGTTAAAAAATAAGTATTTAACTTAAATAATAGACATATAGACTAATCATGTGTCAAAAAACACATAATCCCTAATGTTTTCTAAACCGATCCTTAATACGAACTATAAGGCCCCAACATTAAATATTACTTAATCTTGAGTTAAATCAAGAATTAACATTGAGGATATTTTTAGGTTTAGAGATTTAGGGAAATTGGCAAAAACAATTACATTACAACTCAAAAATTTCAAATTAGACACTTCAACTTAGTTTCCATTTTATCCTAAAACAAAAAATCATAAAAAAAAATAAACATGTCTACTTCCTTGTTTTAGACAACATGAGTTTCCCTTGATCACATCCATGACCCTATTCTTCTTTATATCCTGTGAAAATCATTTCAAAACATCAGATTAGAATTAAAATCTCTATAAGGGTTATAAAAAAGGAATGAAAACATTATCCCATCAATAAATATAAATCAATGAAACCATACTTTTCAATAATAACATACCTTATGAAATCATAATTTTTTTGAATAAAACACATAAATCATAAATCATGAAGGTAACTTATGGCATACATAACAAACATACATTGTATCTTTCACTGCTATATAGGGAGTTACATTTGGAATACCCATCATCAAGTATTCCCTAAATATCTAGGGATAATAATTAACTTTTACCTCTATCAGATTACCAAATAAATTTAAGACCTATCTCGGGCTCACCCACCCTGAGTTTATCACGAAACCACCCATATACCAAAACAATTCCCCAAAACAATAACTTATTCAAAACACATAAAACAAAAATAAAATACAGATAAGCTTTCCACATTGCAATCACATTAATTAATTTAAATATATTGAAAAAATCAATGCTTTATCAAACCATTTTCAAAACAATTATAACCATTTAATAATGATTTTTTTAATCAATGTTCCCCTTACCACATTGAAACTTTTAATGGAATTAACATTTTAAAAAATTAATGTACATATAAATAAAAACAAAAAACATTTTGAAAACATGCACATTAATGTGAATTATTTTGAAGAAAAATCCTTTTAAACATTTAAAACAATGTTTTTGTTAAAGAGACCCTTACCACATAATAAAATACAAGAATAAAAAATTTAAATAATTACATTAAACAAAGTGTATAATATAATGCGAGTAAATATATTCATGATATAATATGTCAAATGTAAGTATATAAATCTTATAGGATAATAATGGTTCATAAGATCACGATATACCTAAAATGAAAGGATATTGAGACACAGTCCCTTACGAAAATTCGGCATCCAAACAGCATTACTTTAAAATTTAGATAATGAGACGATTAGAGAGAAAAGGGTATCTAAAAACTTTTACATAACATAGAAATTGACAAGGATATAAAATAACAGATCACAATATAAGATAATGGAAATTAAATTACATAACATAAAATAATTCTTTGACTAAAAGTGAATGATTAAATGTTCCCATGCGAAGAACATATCATTACAATAAGGATAAATTGATGACATAAATATGCATTGAAAACATAAATACACCCAATATAAGTTTATATAAAGTTTAAATAAATCATACTTAATTCACACATATTCATATAATTTCATAATTAATAAATATAAGTTTAACCTAAAGAATGTAATTTTGGATAAGTAGTCCCTTTACCAATTTGGTAACTTATGAAACAAACACCCCATGAAGGAAGGATCATAAAATGAAGATGTAAATACACATAAATTGATGTAAATTACACAAATAATTAAATCATGGGTATTACATGTACCACACAAAAGCTAATAGTGTAAAATATAGCATGAATCTCACAGGAATAAATAGTGAGTTGAAAGCCCCTTATCTCAAGTCCGACTTGTCTTTTAAGTTCCTTATTATTCCTAAAGAATAAACATAAGTTAATTTATACTACCTTAAAAACATTTTTAATGACTATTATTTCTTTTATATAACTTATTACATTTCTATAACAATTAGTTATTTATTTGAGTTCATATCATACATTTTGTCGATGTTTGTAACATGAGTTAAAAATGAATTTGTTATAATTATAAATTGTCCGTGTTGTATATATCTCATTATCTATTGAATTATATTCATGAATTATATATCATATATATCATATATATCTATTATATATTTATATATAATAGTTCATATCATTTGGATATACAAAAATGAAATGCATCGTTCATGGAGAAGGTAAGTCATAAGCATGCACGAACTCTACATTCATTTCATGTTTTCATTTTAAAAGGAATAAAAACCAAATGTTACATAGTTATATTATTATTATTAAATTATAATATCATATTTTATATACATTATTCTGGTTCATTAACATGATTCTTTATACGTTCCATATATGATGTGAACGAGTCATATCACTTTGAGAGGGAGGTAGTCCGCACTTCCTCAAATGAAATTATCATATTTACCCATTATGGAAACCATAAAGGTATGATATAAATTAAAATAAATAATCATAGAGAAAACATAAACATAATATATATCATATACAAATATAGTTCCATCATAATGGCCACCATGAGAGGCGGATGAATATATTTGAACAATCATCCTTTCATGAAGTAGTAGTTCGCCATCCACAAAAACAATATGTTCGTATCCATTAGATAGAGGTGTTAGGAATTATAGTTCTAATTATTATCATTAAAATAAACTAGTATATTTAGGATACATTTTTTGTTATAAAATAAATGAATTAATTGATTTTATGGGGTTGAAGAAGTAAAATAAAAGAAAAGAACTTAAGAGAAGACGTTACATTTAAATCAGGTAACTCCCCTTGGTTTAAACCAAAGAGCTTAATTCACATGACTTATTCCTAAAGTAAGTCTTGTATGAGGAAGAGAGGGATGTATGACGCTTAATTGGGAAGAGTTTGGATGATACAAGGTGATTGAGAGGTGTGAGTAATGAATTGAGATGATGGAATTTTATAAGGGGAGGAGGGGCTCTTTAAGAATGTTTGAAAACATTATTTTATTGTAAATATTATTTAGGTTTCTAAAAGTCCAAAAATCATTAAATTATTGGATAAGATGACTTGTGTTATAAATAAAATCATCCAATAATAATTAGATAGGTTTTGACTATTTTTATAAAATTTATAATCTCATTTATTTAAATCATTTTTTAAAAAGGTAATCACTGCATCATCATTTTGTCATAAATAATTTTATTTATATGATTTATAAAAATTAACAATTAAATAAAATGATGTAGGAAATACTTTTTTCTTTCAAATGAATAATTATAGTTGAAAAGATAACTTAACTATCCCAGTGTAAAAATTGATTTACTAAAAGAAATAAGTAAATGTAATTTTTGTCTTTACGTTAAATTAATTAATATAAAGTGTCATTATCAATCCTAAGTGGCTCCATTGGGTCCCCAAATAGACCCATGGATTCCCATAATCGAACATGTATTAGAAAATATGACTAATATACATGTTAGGGAAATTTAATTTTAATATAATATTATTTTTTACCCTTATTTACCATATTTACTTTTTAACCATGATAAATAAAATATTTACTAATGTAAATATTCATAATGTCTAAAAATAAAATATACCAATTAACACAATTTAGACATCCTTATTTCAAATATGGAATCCATTTTTCCAAATTCAGAACACATTATTTGTAGAAATTAATTTAAAATTAATTCCACTTGTCAAAACAAAAAAGCATGTTTTCAAGAAATAATATCTATCAAAATATTGACACTTTTTTATGTTATATTTATGAGTGAAATTACATAAAATGACCTAAATATGATTAAATTATAAATATACAATCCAATTAAACTTTATAACCAATTAAAATTATATTCTACATATATAAATAAATTAGATTAAAATTCAGTTTTGGATTAAAAAGCAGTATTTTTCACAGATCAATAAAAAATGAACATTATTAGAATAATAAAAAATTTTTCTCCAAATAAAATTTTATGTCCCAATTCTAAAGAAGAATAATATTTTTCAATGTGAATATATAAAAGATAGAAAAACTGGATTTAAAAAGGGTTGACCTTCAAAATGCAGTAAATCTACCTTGGAAAAGAATATTAGAGTGTTTATGATTAAAATTGGATTCATTCACATTTTAAGCATCTAATTTTTTTTGGGTAAATGTAAAAACATTTAAAAAACACATATAAACATATTTTAGTTATCCCTATTCATTATTGCTAATACAATGGCTTTGCATTTACTATAATTTAAAGTAGTAATATTATTAAATAATTTGTTGGTATAACATAACATTGTGTGTAACCAAAGTTTTAAAAAAAACCCCCGTTGTTGTGTATCGGGTACTATAAGGCCCCAGCCTTAAACCATACTTAATCTTGAGTTATTACAATATTACATATTGAGGATCTTTTCGGGTTTAGAGTTTTAGAGAATTAGAACATAAAACTTACATTACATTCCACATATAAACAAAGTGGTTACATAAAGATAGTATTCATTTTTCCCATCAATGGAAACATATTTAAAATAAAATATGGATTCATTCTTGACACTTACTTGACACTATCATCATATCATGTAACGTTCCCTTGACCTATGAAAAACATTTCAAAAAAAACTTGGGATGAGCATAAAAAGCTCAGTATGGGTTATAAAAATATGGAAAGGTAACATAAGTTCATATATACATAAGAATGAAATCATAAATTACCCATAAAACATAATCACTTTAACATACCTCATCAAATCATGAATAAATCATAGAAATCATAAGACATAAAGGTAACTTGAGGCATTCATAACATTCTTACGTAGGGAGTAACCCTCTTAGTTACGTTTGGAATACCCATCACAGTATATTCCCTAAATCTCTTCCAAGAAACCTTAACGTTTCACTCCTTCACATTACCCAATGCATTGGAGAGCTATATCGGGATCAACCACCCTTAGATTATCATAGAACCACCCGTCTTCACAATAATGCCAAAGAACCTCAACATAATCGTATCACATAAGACATGCATAAAGGAAACATAACATTTCCACCTTTCAATCACAAGATATCAATACAACACATTGATATAAAAACATTATGAAAAACCATTTTCAATACCAAAATAAAATAAAAGTAAAACATAGTATTTATTTTTCTTTTAAAAAGAAGGTATGGCTTGTATAGGAAGCTGAAACTCAAATAATGGTCACTACGGCGGAGAAGTCGTTGTCACCGCATACGTACGACAAAAACATTCCTTTTTTTCATTTAGTAAAACGCTTCGTATAAAAAATATTCCTTTTGGATAAACGTAAAATTCAAAGGGTTTTATACACCATATTAAATAAGGTTGTGTATAAAATAAAATATGCCTCAATGAAAGGAGATTGAGATGAAATCTCATACCTCGGGCCCGACTTGACTAAGTCGTTCTTTAATCTCCTGAATAATAAACATGTGTTAATTTATAGTTGTTTATGAACCTTTTTCAAGTTCATTATTCCTTTTATATCACTTATTTCCATGTCATGAACAGTATGTAATTATTTATGTTAATAACGGTCGTTTTAACGATCATTGGTACTTGAGTCAAAAATAAGCCCTTTATAATTACAAATAGTTCATATATCCTTTATATCCAGAATGGTATTCATTATGTAGATATCATATATGTCATATATATCCAGTACATTCATTCATTTATAATATTACACAATCATTTATAGGTAAGAAATGAAATGTACCGTTCATGGAGATGGTAAGTCGTACGTACGCACGAACACTACTTTCATTTATATTTCGTATTTTATAGAATGGAATCATAATTATATAAAGGTATATTATAATTCCATTGTAATATAATATATAATATCATAACTCCATCGTTTATACGTCCCACATATGGTATTAACGAATCAAATCACTTTGAGGGGGCGGTAGTCCACACTTCCTTAAATGAAGATATCACGTTTACCCGTAATGGAAACCATAAAGGTATGAACAAAAAAATACAGAATCTTAAGGAAAACATGAAAATATTATATATCATATATAAATATAGTTTCCTCTTAATGGCCACCTTTGAAGGTGTTAAAAGAATGTTGAACAATCGTCATTTCGGGAGGCAGAAATTCTCCATCCACAGAAATAGTCTGTTCTTTAACCATTAGATGTAGGTGTGTGTACGTGTAGCTATAATCCTTGTTATAACAACATCCTAGTATATTTAATATTCTGTAATTGTTACAAAATAAATGAATAAAAAGTGTTTAGGGGGTTGGTGAAGAAAAATAAAACAAAAGGACTCAAGTGAAGACATTACCTTAAAATCGGGTAACTCCCTTTGGTTTGAGCTCAAAGGCTTCCTTGGGAAGACTTCTGCCCAAAGTGAGGCTTCAAGGAGTAATAGAGGGAAGTGGAGAGACAAAATGGGTAGGGTTTGGCCGATCCAAAGGCTTTGGAAGTGTGGGTAAGGAGGTATAGGTGGGGGCCTTTTATAAGAGGAGAGGAGGGGCACTCATGGAAAGGTAAGAAATGATACATTTTTTTAAATTGATTTTCGGATTAAAAAGGTCCCACATTGATATAATTCGATATTAAGGTGATAAGGGTTCGAAATCCACCCATCCGATAGGTTTCGGACATGTTTAGGGCTTAGATTTTACATTATCGTTCCATTTTATTTAAAACCTTTATTAATGAGGTAATCGTTGCATCATCATGATGTCATAAATAATTTAATAAGTTTAATGTCTAAAAATTATAAAAAAACTATCATGATGTAGGAAATATTTTTAGATTTATAATGAATATTTATAGTCCAAAAGATCATTTATGTGGAAAAAATTAAAAATATTTTACTTAGGTGTTACATTCTTTGTCACATTTAACATTCTTTAAAAATAAAAAGATAAAAAGTCACTTTCTCACAAAAGTGATTCCATGGGGCCCCCAAGTTTGGAAAAAGGCATCCCATGGTCGGCCATGAGACAACTAGTAGCCTTAGGACACATGTTGTGGTCTTTTTGTCTTATTATGATATCATTTAATTATCTTTAACTACCTGATTACTCAATAATCAAGATAATTAGAGATAATTACCATCGTTACTATTCATAATGTCTAAAAATAAAAGAGTCTTAATTACATAATTTGTACCTTCTGATTCCACAAATGTAATCCATTTTACCAAATTCCAAACACATATATTTCAATAATTTATTTAAAAATGATTCCTGTTGTCAAAACAAATAGCGGGTTTTTTTAAAACAATATCTATGAAAGGTTTGGCATTAGTTTATGACCAATTCCAAAGTGAAATTAATCCTAATGACCACCATTGGATTAAATGGTAAAAATATATTCAGATTACACTTTAAGTACAATTAAAAATATAATCTAACTATATAATTAAATTAAATGAAAAATCAGTTTTGATGTAAAATGCAGTATTTTTTACTATTTATTAAAAAATGAACATTGTCAGAAAAATACCATAAATTTATCCAATGTAAATTTCAATGTCCCAATAATAATTAATATGTTTATTTTGAAAAATATAGATTATCAAATTGTAAAAATTTTGATTTAAAAAGGGTTTTCCATCAAAAGGCAGTAAGACAATCTTTTAAGAATATTAGTGTATTCCATGCATAAGATTGTATTTATTTTCATTTTAAGCCTCTAAAACACTATCTTAATCATTAATAGACATAGATAAAAATATTTATTATTCATTACTTACTTGGGATGTTACATCCTTCTCCCTTCATAAAATTTCATTCCCGCAATTTATTTACTTATCAAATAAATGGGGGTACTTATCCCTCAATGCATTTTCAGATTCCCATGTTGCCTCTTCAATCGTGTGGTTTTTCCACAAAACCATTACCTAATGAATCACCTTATTCCGTAACACTTGCTCCCTATGGTCAAGAATCTGGACCGGTTGTTCCTCATATGATAGGTTCTCTTCCAGCTGAACTACCTCTGGACTCAAAACATGAAATGGATCTGGCATATACTTTCTCAACATCGAAACATGAAAAAAATTGTCTACCTGAGATAAACTCGGAGGTAAAGACACTCGATAAGAAACTGATCCAACTCTCTCTAGAATTTCATATGGCCCAATGAACATTGGACTCAACTATCCTTTCTTACAAAATCACATCACACTTTTCCATGGTGATACTAAGAAAAAAACATGATCACTTTCCTCAAAAGATAGATCCTTCCTCCTATTGTCTACATAACTCTTCTGCCTACTCTGAGCTGTTCTCATGTGTTTCTGAATCAGCTGAAATTTTTTTGTCGTCTCTTCTACCAATTCTGGTCCCATCAACTTCCTTTCACCCGCTTCATCCCAAAAATCTGGAGTTCGACACCGCTTCCCATATAATGCCTGAAATGGTGCCATCTGTATACTGGAATGAAAAATGTTGTTATATGAAAATTCAACCAAAGAAACATTTTGGACCCAACTTCCCTGATAATCCATCGAAGAAGCTCATAGCATATCCTCCAAGGTCCGAATTGTTCGTTCTGACTTCCCATCTGATTGAGGATGAAAATCATTACTAAAATTTAATTCAGTACCCAACGACTTCTGAAGGCCCTTCCAAAAGTTAGAAATGAACCTGGGATCACGGTCAGATACAATGGAGAGGGGAACTCCATGTAACCTGATTATCTCATTAAGATACAAACTGGAAAGTTGATATAGGTAAAATGTATCTCGTATAGAAAAGAAATGAGTATACTTGGTCAAGCGATCTATAATAACCCAGATTTCATTATTACCTCGAGGGGTCTTCGGCAATCCCACAACGAAGTCCATGGATATATTCTCCCATTTCCAGTCTGGCACTGGTAAAGGCCAAAGCATCCCTTTCAGTAACTTCCGCTCTACATTAACTTGTTGACAAGTCAAACACTTCATAGTATAATCAGAAATATCTCTTTTCATCCCATCCCACCAGTAATACTCCCGCAGATCTTTGTACATCTTAGTACTGCTAGGATGAACTGAAAACGGATAACTATGATCATCAAATAACAACTCTCTCTTCAACTGTGAATCAAAGGCACACACAATCTCTTCCCAAATATCAAAAAACAATCACTATCAATGTTGAATTCAAGAAACTTACCTTTCTGAACCATCTCTACCTTTTTCTGCAACTCACTTTCTTGCTTCTGTGCTTGCATGATTCTGTTTGATAGAGAATATTTCACTGATACCTGAAACAAAACAGAAGAACTTCGTGCACCAACAACTTCTATGCCAAATTTCATCAAATCCTTAACCAAAGGATCACATTCCAAACGCAACATTGCTAATGAATCATTACTTTTTCGACTCAAAGAATCAGCCACTTTATTTGCTTTTCCCGGATGGTAATGAATTGTACAATCATAATCCTTGATTAATTATAGACATCTCCTTTGTCTCATGTTCAATTCTTTCTGAGTGAATATATACTTTAAACTTTTGTGATCAGTATATAATTCACACATTACTCCATACAAATGATGCCTCCAAATTTTTAAAGAAAAAACAACAGAAGCTAATTACAAATAATATGTAGGGTAATTTACCTCATGAGTTTCAACTGACGTGAAGCATAAGCAATTACCTAATCATTCTGCATTAGGACACAACCAATTCCTTTCAATGAAGCATTACTGTATATAACAAACTCACCATTCCTGGAAGGTAGTGCCAAAACTGGAGCATTCGCCAATCTTATCTTCAATTCCTGAAAACAATCATCACATTCTTTTGTCCAGATAAACATAACACCCTTCCGAGTTAGCTTAGTCATTGGACTTGATAACCGTGAAAAATTTCTAACAAACCTTTGGTAATAGCCTGACAAACCAAGGGAACTACGAATTTATGTTACATTTGTGGGTCTTGGCCATTCTTCAAAAAACGTTTTTTTAAGTATCAACGGTTATCCCATCTTTAGAAACAATGTGACCAAGGAAAGAAATTTCTTTCAACCAAAACTCGCACTTGCTGAATTTTCCATACAGTTTTTTTATGGTTTGCAAGATAACCCTTAAATTTCTTTCATGCTCCTCTTTACTTTGAGAAAACACCAAAATATCATCAATGAAAACCACCACAAACTTATCCAACAACTCATGGAAGATTCTATTCATTAAGTCCATGAATACAGAAGGTGCATTGGATAGCCCAAAAGGCATTACTACAAATTCATAATGGCCATATCTTGTACGAAACACAGTCTTTAGAACATCTGCTTCCTTTACCTTCTGCTGATGGTACCCCAATCTCAGGTCAATATTTGAAAAAAACTGTGCTCCTTAGAGCTGATCAAACAAATCATCGATATGAGGAAAATGATAGTTGTTCTTTACAATGATGGTATTCAAGGCTCTATAATCAATGCAAAGTCTCATAGAACAATATTTCTTTTTTACAAATAAAACAGGAGAACCCCATGCTGACGTGCTAGGTCGAATGAAACCTTTCTCTAATAAATCTTGCGATTGGTCCTTCAACTCTAAAAGTTCAATTTGAGCCATTCGATAAGGGGGTTTTGAAATTGGCTTAGCATCAGGAACTAAGTCAACAGTAAACTCAACTTCCTGATCTGGTATTCTTCCAGGCAACTCATCAGGAAAAACATCAGGCTACTCATTTACCACTGGCACATCATTACTCTGAACGGTTCCTTTATTTTCAACGATGTGTGCAAGGTAACATTCATTCCCATATTGTACAGGTTTCTCGGCCTCTTGATATGTTATCAACAGTAAGGGTTCATTCTTGTACACAAACCGAATGTCTTTCTGAAATGAAACTTCTTTATCTTTACAGTCAATCTTAGCATGGTATATAGAGATCCAATCCATACCCATGATAAAATAAAACACTACTAGAGGTAGAATAATAAGGTTTTCAAGTAGGTTCCTTCCACAGATAAGGATAGGGAAATTCTTATTAATTCTTTTTGCCTCAACATTTACCCCAGGTGTTTTTACCAAAAGTTCAGGAATCATTTCTGGAGATGGTATTCCCATTTTACTAAAAAAAGGTTTCAGAGATGAAATAATGTGTAGACCCTAGATCAAACAACACACTGGCATAATCTGAAAAAACAAACAAAGTACCTGATACAACTTCATTTGATGGCCCGAAATCTGCTGAAGTAGTTCCAAGGATTTCACCACCCCTTTCTGCTTGTAGTCTAACTGCTTTCCATCACTCAAGCTCTTTTTCGGACACTCGTTTGCATAGTGACCCATCTCATTGCACTTAAAACATTTTGCTAACTGTAAATCAAATTTGGTCTTACCATCAGCCTGATCTTTTTCAGTGAAATCACAAGCCTTATGTCCCATGTTACCACATCGGTAGCACTTTCCAGAATTCAGAAGACATTCCCCACCATGCCTTTTGCCACATTTATCACAAACTGGAATCTTAGATTTCTTACCATCAGACTTTTTTGAAGGATTATTACCTCTCTCTTTCCACCTTAGTCTCTTCTTCTGTTGGTTGTTATAGAAAAATTGATCATCAGCAAACTCCATTTCCACCATCTCAGTACATCAAACAAGATTTTAAAAACTTTTAAACTCACGAGAAGCTAATGCCCTTCGATATTTTGGATTTAATCCTGAGTAAAAATGATTGATTTTACTATCAAGGCCTCGGATAAAATTTGGAGCATACCTTGCCAATCGAGTGAACCTTTCTTCATAGGCAGCCACTGAGTCTTCCTCTTGCCTCAATTCCAAGAATTTCTTTTTCATCCTATGTCGAACAGCCTTAGGAAAATACTTTTCAAGAAACATACCTTTGAATTCATCCCAGTCAAGAGCCTCAATCTCATCAGCATCCCTAATATTTTTAACCATCGACCACCACTAATCTGATTCACCCTCAAAACGGTAAACAACAAGACTAAACTTTTGATTGTCTGAACACCCCATGACATTGAAAATATTCTCTAGTGCTTTAATCCACCCTACACCTAGCACATGGTCAGATGTTCCTCTAAATGATGGGGGATGTTGCCTCTTGAAATGTTCAACCACTGACATGTTCCTCTGAGGTTGATCTGGCTGGTCTCGTGCATGGATACCACAGCCATTTATCGCTTGATTCAACTACGCCATTACTGCAACAAACTGTTCAGTTCCAATTCCGACCATCTCAGGATGCTGATTCGGAAGGTTATTTCCTTCCGTATGCCTTCCTAGCCCTGCTTCCCTGTTTCCTCTGCGGAAAACCTTTCTGAACAAACATGTCTTAGATGAAGCAACATGGTAATCTTCAAATGCTATATCATTTCAATTTGACCATAAAAAACAATATATTTTTGGATAAATATTTAATAGAATTCTAAGTCCTAAAGTTATCTAAACTGACATTTGATACCAACTATAAGGCCCCAGCCTTAAACCTTACTTAATCTTGAGTTATTACAAGATTACACATTGAGGATCTTTTCGGGTTTAGAGTTTTAGAGAATTAGAACATAAAACTTGCATTACATTCCACATATAAACAAAGTGGTTACATAAAGATAGTATTCATTTTTCCCATCAATGGAAACATATTTAAAATAAAACATGGATTCATTCTTGAGACTTCCTTGACACTATCATCATATCATGTACCTTTCCCTTGACCTGTGAAAAACATTTCAAAAAAAACTTGGGATGAGCATAAAAAGCTCAGTATGGGTTATAAAAAGATGGAAAGGAAACATAAGTTCATATATACATAAGAATTAAATCATACATTACCCATAAAACATAATCACTTTAACATACCTCATCAAATCATGAATAAATCATAGAAATCATAAGACATAAAGGTAACTTGAGGCATTCATAACATTCTTACGTAGGGAGTAACCCTCTTGGTTACGTTTGGAATAACCATCACAATATATTCCCTAAATCTCTTCAGAGAAACCTTAACATTTCGCTTCTTCGCGTTACCCAATGCATTGGAGAGATATATCGGGCTCACCCGCCCTTAGTTTATCACGGAACCACCAGTTTTCATAATAATGCCCAAGAACCTCAACATAATCGTATCACATAAGACATACATAAAGGAAACATAACATTTACACCTTCCAATCACAAGATATCAATACAACACATTGATATAAAAACAATAAGAAAACCATTTTCAATACCAAAATAACATAAAAGTAAAACACGGTATTTATTTTTCTTTTAAAAAGAAGGTATGGCTTGTAAAGGAAGCCGAAACTCAAATAATGGTCACGGCGGTGGAGAAGTCGTTGTCGCTGCATACGTACGACAAAAACAATCCCTTTTGTCGTTTCGTAAAACACTTCATATAAAAAAGATTCCTTTTGGATAAACGTAAAAGTCAAAGGGTTTTATACACCGTATAAAAGAAGGTTGTGTATAAAATAAAATATGCCTCAATGAAAGGAGATTGAGACGAAGTCCCATACCTCGGCTCTGACTTGACTCGATCATTCTTTAATCTCCTGAATAAAAAACATGAGTAAATTTCTACTAGTTTAAGAACCTTTTTCATGTTCATTATTCCTTTTATATCACTTATTTACATGTCATGAGCACTATGTAATTATTTAAGTTAATAACGGCCGTTTTAACGATCATTGGTACTTGAGTCAAAAATAAGCCCTTTATAATTACAATTTGTTCATGTATCCTTTATATCCAGAATGGTATTCATGATGTAGGTATCATATATTTCATATTTATCCAGTACATTCATGCATTTAGAATATTACTTAATCATTTAGAGGTAAGAAATGAAATGCACTGTTCATGGAGACGGTAAGCCGTACGTACGCATGAACGCTACTTTCATTTCTATTTCATATTTTATAGAATGTAACCATAATGATATAAAGGTATATTATAATTCCAGTGTAATATCATATATAATATCATAACTCCATCCTTTATACGTCCCACATATGGTATTAACGAATCAAATCACTTTGAGGGGGCGGTAGTCCGCACTTCCTTAAATGAAGATATCATGAATAACCATAATGGAAACCATAAAGGTATGACCAAAAAGAAAAACACTGTATCTTAAAGAAAACATAAACATATTATATATCATATATAAATATAGTGTCATCTTAATGGCCACCTTTGATGGTGTTAAAATAATGTTGAACAATCATTGTTTCGGGAGGCAAAAATTCGCCATCCACGGAAACAATATGTTCTTTAACCATTAGATATATGTGTGTGTAAGTGTATCTCAAATCCTTCTTATAAAAACATCCTATTATATTGAATATACTGGAGTTGTTGCAAAAGAAATTAATAAAAAGTTTTTAGGGGGTTGGAGAAGAAAAATAAAACAAATGGACTCAAGTGAAGACATTACCTTCAAATCAGGTAACTCCCTTTGGATTGAGCTCAAAGGATTCCTTGGGAAGACTTATGCCCAAAGTGAGACTTCAAGGAGTAAGAGAGTGAAGTGGAGAGACAAAATTAGTAGGGTTTAGACGATCCAAATTATTTGGAAGTGTGGGTAAGGAGGTAGAGTTGGGGGCCTTTTATAAGAGGAGAGGAGGGGAACTCATGGAAAGTAAAGAAATGTTTCATTATTTAAAAATTCTTTTCGGATTCAAAAGGTCCCACATTGATATAAATAGAGGTTAAGTTGATAAGGGTTCAAAATACACCCATCCAATAGGTTTTGGAAATGTGTAGGTCTTAGATTTTACATTATCTTTCCATTTTATTGAAATCCTTTATTAATGAGGTAATCGCTGCATCATCATGATGTCATAAATAATTTAATAAGTTTAATGTATAAAAATTTAAAAAAACTATCATGATGTAGGAAATCTTTTTAGCTTTCATATTAATATTTATAGTCCAAAATATCATTTATGTGGACAAAATTAAAAATATTTTACATAGGTGTTACATTCTTTGTCACATTTAACATTCTTTAAAAATAAAAAGATAAAAAGTCAATTTCTCACAAAAGTGATTCCATGGGACCCCCAAGTTTGGAAAAAGGCATTCCATGGTCGGCCATGAGACAACCAGTAGCCTTTGAACACATGTTGTAGTCTTTTTGAATTATTATGATATCATTTTATTATCTTTAACTACCAGATTACTCATTAATCAAGATAATTAGAGATAATTACCATCGTTACTATTCATAATGTCCAAAAAATAAAAGAGTCTTAATTACATAATTTGAACCTTATGATTACAAATATGTAATCCATTTTACCAAATTACAAACACATATATTGCAATAATTGATTTAAAAATGATTCCTGTTGTCAAAACAAATAGTGGGTTTTTTTGAAACAATATCTATGAAAAGTTTGGCATTAGTTTATGAACAATTCCAAAGTGAAATTAATCCTAATTAACACCATTGGTTTAAATGGTAAGAATATATTCAGATTACACTTTAAGTCCAATTAAAAAGTTAATCTAACCATACAATTAAATTAAATGAAAAAGCAGTTTTGATGTAAAATGCAGTATTTTTCACTATTCATTAAAAAATGAACATTGTTAGAAAAATACCAAAACATTATCCAATGTAAATTTCCATGTCCCAATAATAATTAATATGTTTATTTCAAAAAATATAGATTATAAAATTGTCAAAATTTTGATTTAAAAAGGGTTTTCCATCAAAAGGTAGTATGATAATCTTTTAAGAATATTAGTGTATTCCATGCATAAGATTGTATTTATTTTCATTTTAAGCCTCTAAAACACTATCATAATCATTAATAGACATAGATAAAAATATTTATTATTAATTACTTACTTGGGATGTTATAGGTATTCCATAAAAAATGGAATCCCCTTTAAAGTAAAATTAATATTAAATTCAAATATATTAATAAATATGAAAATTCCATATTCTTTATTCACCTAAGATGTTACATGGCTAGTCATAGAAATGGAAACCTCTCCTATGACCATAAAAGATGTAACATTATCTCTTTCTCATATTATATCTAATAAATCTGGAATCATATATTATCTTAACATCCATACTGGCGTTATTTATTCATGAACATACTTGATGGACTTACTTTTTTCTACCATGGGAATATATTTGGTAAGGTTTCTACCATTCTGGTTTACATGAAAGAGATATATCCTTCTATCATAAGTGAATAATTTTGTTCTAATTAATTAACCAATTCTGTACCAAAAATATAACCCACAATGTAAGATACATAACTTGAATATAAATGACATGGTATTTTATAGCCAGAAATTTGGCAATCAAATGGTAACCATGTATAATTATCTATATTCTAAAGAGGAACAAACAATTTTATGGATTAACAAACCTGATGAATCCTATAACATGTAGTTTTCACAATATTTACTATTTCCATAAGTTCTTATACTATCTATATCAGTATGTACGAACATAATGGTATAAACTATTAATTATTATGATCCCCCTAAAGCTGAGAGTAAAACATCATTCGAGTGTAGTTGTCCTGATATATCAGGACTATAAGTCATATTTTTAAGACTACTATCATGGTATCTCAAGATTATCAATATTCTTGGGATGTAAAAACATATAATATAACATATAATTTATAGAAATTAAAAATTATATAATACACACCGAAGTAATGTTACTACCATGGTATGATAAAACATATGAATATATGAAATTGTATAAATGTTATGGTAATCATAGAATATACAAGTGTTGGTACTAGCACACCCACCTATATATATACAAATTGTAAAAGATCCATCCACTACAACTCTGAAAATTATTGTTATTAGTTGAGATTCATACATTTAATGAGATTTTGATTCATTCAGTGGTCTTTCACGTTAAACATTATAGAAGATCATCCATTTATGACTTCACCTCTCTAGGTAAAATCCCCTATTGGTAAAAATTTATGAGATATAAATTTTTTCCATGATGTGAATGGGATATTTTGAAATCACCACTATACCAGTATTATCCAAATAAAATGTAATTGGTTCTTCACAGCATAGTAAGAAACCCATATTTAAGATTATGTTTCATGTCATCAATTTTTTATTATCTTATTTGAATGTACCTATATTCTGAAATTATATTTTATATTATACTACCATTTGGTTCTTCAAGATTCTTTAAATCATTACACCACAATTTTGGAAAAATAAATATCCTGACTATGATTTTAGATCATCATGATATGTCTGGAAAGTAGTATCAGTGCATCCCCACAATATAAGATTCTCTTCACCACTGTAAACTAAGAGTCTATCCTCTATGCCTATTATGTACATATGGATAGTTTTAATAGTTTATTAATATATCCCTCCTTTATTATCATGAATGTTTCCCATAATGATTAAATACAATGAAACATAAAACATAGAATAATGCATATCTTACAAGATAAATCCCGCTACCAAAGAACAAATGATTCAAGTAATTGTTTATATATCCTTCTTTGTGTGTGGATACATCTTAATATATGGATTAACCACATGTGATACTATAATCAATCCTATATTATAATTTTCTATATCATACATTTTTAGTGCCTTGTCAATATACGAACATTGAATTTTCCCAAAAAGAGTATGAGATATATCAAACAAAAATCTTGATCCAAAGAATATAGCTGGCTTCCATATAAAAATTCATATAAAAGATTTAGTTGTCATCAGATTCTAGGCTTGGGTCATGATTTTCCTTATACCATGAGGGATTTCTAAGGGGGTTAAACACTTCATAAAACTTTTCGTTGTCCTATACCTAGGACTTTGTCTAGGGATTCCAGATTATCATCATCATTATGAGTGTTTCCTTTGAGATACAAACATCAAAACCATAATTGAATTATTTATTTGGGCCAACCACTCTTTTAAATGACAACATTGTAGAGATTAATCATTAATAGAACAAAGAGGTAGACATTGAAGTAGTCTTGATCAATTCACACATTTGAAGTACAATATTCTTACACAAATTAATCTTATACTAATTATTCATAATATGTATCAAGAATAGATCTTAATACCAAAGTGTATAAAAATCCATTTTTCTTGGACTTATATGATTATGTTCAATCATAAATAGTATCCTTGTTGGACCATCCAATTCAACAGTAATTTCCCTTCTTTTTTCTTATTTCCTGTCAGACTCTCCAATGTTCTTCCATGACGAATATATCACGAGGAGGAAGAGGTTCTCTCTTAGGATCCTAAAATATTCTTTCAAGAAGTATCCTTAGGAAGGAATCACATAACCTTGAGAAAAATTACTCCTTTGAACATTAATTCAGCTTCTTACAAAATATTCACCTTCAGTATTTAATGAATACTATACATACTGATATAACTGAGAAACATGTATTGGATAAATGGGTTGTTTTTCCTCAGTAAACCATCCCAACTAGACTTGTTCATTCAAAAATTTCAAGAGAAGATACTTAAATTATAGTATCCACATTGTACATACATCGTTTTCAGGCATGGCTACTCTATTTAGAAGACTAGGATTCTGCAGTCCTTCGGGTACTATTCATGGAACCTTTTTTATTTTCTTGCAATACCTTCACATCTCAGGAGTAGTTAAGGAGGGTTTCTTACTTATAGGCATAAAATTAGGGGTTCATGAAGAAAAAAGTGATGAAGTAGAGAAGAAGATTTGGAAGGCAAGAACTTCAGGTTTGAGTTAGAAAAATTTGAGTGAAGAAAGAAGTGGAAAATATCGAGTTTTTAACATTTAGTAAGTCCAAACGTCGTAATAAAAGATGCAGAAAAGGAATAATAAAATAATCAATAGCAATAGGGGAAATACATCTAATGAAAAAAGTAGAAAACTGAGTGATTGTTGTGAGACCAGAATAGGTTGTCACAGTGTCATCCTTACAATGTGACACAAAATGGTGCGTTTGTATCATTTGTGACAGTTAGTGTAGGTCTATAATTGAGATACCATTACTGTGAGACTGTGAACATGAAACACTGACTTCAAGATAGTAATCTTGTGAAACCATGAAGCGTGAAACTGTAAAGTATGAAATAGTATGTTCAAAACCGTTAGCTTTTCACTTAAAATATGTCATCCCAAATTCATGTATGATGTAATTTGTACTTTCAGAATTTATTGGATTAGTGAAAATGCCATCAAGCTGATATTTAGTTCCAATGAATTTCAATGTGATATCACCTTTTTGATAATGGTCTCCCAAAAAGTGCTTTCTTACAACAATATTTTATGTGATGAAGTGTGAAACATGATTATTTGAAATGTTAATAGCACTTTTATTGTCACAATTTATAGGTACATGTCTAAATTGATATCCATAGTCTAGTAATATGTGTTTCATCCAAAAAACATTATTCACAAAAACTACCACCTATAATGTATTAAGATTCAGAAGTTGATAATGAAACATTTTTTTTGTTTCTTACTAAACCATGACACTAAAGACTTGCTTAAACTATGCCATTTTCTAAAGGTTCCTTTTGTATCAAACTTACAACCATCAAAATTAGCATCATAATATCTAACTATATCAAATGATTTTTCTCTAGGATAGAATAGTCATAGATTGGGTGTATATTGGAGGTATTTAATAATTCATTTAAAATCATTTAAATGATATTCCTTAGGAATTACTTGAACTTGAGAACACATACATACACTAAACATAAAATCAAGTCAGCTAGCAATTATGTAGAGTTTGCTTCCAATCGTTCCTCTGTAAGTGGTTTGTTCATCAGATTTCTATCTTCATTGAGATTCAACCTATAAGAAGTACTCATCGGTGTATCACAACATTTATTTCTATCCAAGACAAAACGTTTTATAAGATCATCTGTACACTTACATTGATTTAAAATAATATTATCATTATTTTGAAATATTTGAAATCCAAGAAAAAATATCAATACACCCATTAAACTCAATTCAAATTCAATTTTAATCATTTTACAAAACTCAATACATAATGATTTTTTAAAGATCCAAAAATAAGATCATCTAAATAAATATGAACTACTAAAAAATAATGGGAAATATGTTTTATGAAAATAGTGGGATCATTTATACATTTTTTAAAACCTTTGGAAATATAAAAAGTGCTTAATCTATCATACCATGATCCTGGAGATTGATTTAAAACTTATAAAGATTTTGATAATTTTGAAACATGATTTGAAAAGTGAGTATTTGTGAAGCAATGGGGTTGTTCAACAAAAACATCCTCAGCAATATACCCATTTAGGAATGCACTCTTGATATCTATTTGATATAGTATGAAATTCATATGTGCTACATATGCAAGATTTATTCTAATGGCTTCAAGTCTGGGTAATGGTTCAATGGTCTCCTCATAGTCAATTTCTTCTTCTTGAAAATACCCTTGTGCAACCAATCTATCTTTTTTTTAAATACGTTAGGATATTCATCTAATTTATTTCTAAACACCCACTTAGTGACAATGGTAAAAAGGAATTTGGATACATTAAAAATTTTCCAAACATTGTTCATTTCAAACTGATTAAATTCTTCTTACAAACCTATCACCCAAAATTCATCATTTATAGCATCATTGATGTTTTTAGGATCAAGTTGTGATAATAAATATTGATGTTCAACCAGATTTCTAAGAGAATCTCTAGTTTGTGTTCATCAATCTAGATCTCCAATTAAATCATTTAATGGATGGTTCTTAATGGTTTAAGTTGGTCTAGAAAAGGTAGGGCTAGTTATTTCTGTTTCATCACATAGTTCTGATTCATTATGGATTGAGTCTTGAGAGTTTCTTGAAGTAGAATCTTTCAATGATTCCTTTACAGGTTGGTTAGGGGATTTATAATTAATGTATAGATTTGACATATCATTCTCAAGGTTCTATGGAGTGGTCTTTGGCTCATGAGAATCAATCTCATCAAACATGACATCGAATAATTCTTCCACACATTTAGTTATTTTATTAAAAACACTATAGGCTTTACTATAGATTGAATTTCCCAAAAAAATCATCATCACTCATGGATAGAATTTTGTCAAGATTTTCCTTGGTATTAAGGATATAATCTATTTAACCAATGACTTTGAAGTAGTTCACTTTTGGTTTTCTTTTATTCCACAATTCATATGGAGTCATTTAATAATAGGTTTAATCAAAACTCTATTAATAATATAGCATGATGTAATTACAGCTTCATCCCAAAAATAAATAGGTAAGTCATATTCACTATGCATGGTTGTAGAAATTTCTTGTAAGGTCATATTTCTTCTTTCTAGAACTCCATTTGGTTGAGGTGTTCTATCAGTAGAAAAATTATGATTATAAATATTTTGTGAGAACAAGGATTCAAACTCTATATTTTCAAACTCACATCTGTGGTCACTCCTCATATATTTAATTTTAAGTCCACTTTTTATTTCTATATTTTTAGCATAGTTGGTGAATTGAGAGTAGAATTCACATTTTTGAGCCAAGAAGAAGGTCCTTGTATATTGAGAAAATCCATCTAAATGAACATAATCATAGTGCTCCCCATTATAACTAGAATCTATAGATGGTCCAAACAAATCCATCTAAACTAACTAAAGAGGTTGAAAAGTTGAGACTTCTTTATTTTGTCTGATGGAAATTCTATGTTGATTTCCCTTTTGATAAGGATTATACCCTTTATCATTTGGAAATTCCAGTTTGGTTACATCATTGAATAATCTTTTCTAGTCATAATTATATGTGAGTGAATATTGCAATGTACTAGTATTATATACTAGATCCAAGATGCTTTGTGAAATACACTTAAACATGAAGCATTTTGAGAAACTAAAGAATCCTTGTTAACATAATATACATGTTCATTTATTAATGCAAGAAAATACTAATTTATTTTTTAATTAAAAGAATTACTAGAATAATTTTAAAATTTAACATGAAATCCATCAACAAATAGTAGTGAAATACTAAGTAGGTTATATTTGAGTCCCTCAACAAAATGTGATTTATAAATCAAAACAGAGATAGACTTATCGATTTAGCCTAGGCCAATGATTTTTCTTATAGCATTTTCACAGAAAGTGACATGCCCACCATAAATCATTATTAGGTTCTTAAAGCATGAATAGCATCTTGTAATGTGTGTTGAACACCCACTTTCCAAGTACCATAAGCATTTATAGGATCTCTTCAAACAGTTTTCCTTACAAAATATTCATATGAAGATTAACTTGGGTACCCATATTTGTTTGGGTCCATTGATATTAGAAAATAGTGCTTTAAGAATCAACATATTCCTTGTAGGTTTCCTATAAGAATTATAATATGTATTTGAGAAATAAAATTTATTTGTTCTAGAGAAGCTCAAAATAGTATAGGATGTATCATAGTTTAAATTAGAAAAATGTTATCTTGAATTGGGAATAAAGATGTACGTTATAGATTTAGATAAAAATTTGTTTTTTCAAACGTTTCTTTCCCTAGGTTGATATCCAATACCAGTAGTGTATGTTGGGTCAATTTTTTTACCTAGAATTTATACAAAAAAATATTTACCTTTAGTTGACCTTTTAAGGTCCTTTTTTAATTTTTCATTTTATAGATTTAATTCACTGTTTTCTTATAGTAATTAACAATTTTTCTCTATTTCTACAGAAATTTTAGATTTAATAGTTATGAAATGAGAATATTGTCTCTTTAAATACTTGTATTTATCTTTTAGTTCATTAAATGTCTTTTCAGAAATATTTCAAAACACAAAATCTATTTTTAGACATATTTTCAGAATCAATTTCATTTTCAAAATAATATGAATTATGTACAGGAGAGTATAGGGTTACCTCAGATGTGTTTGTCATGAATGAAATATTGGATTTGTTATATTTTTCATCAGGTAAAGACTCTAAGTCACATGAACTATCTTCAGACGCACTCTATGTTTCTTAAATTTTCTTTTTACACTTTCTTTAGTTGTCATAATATTTCCATTTATACTTGAGTAGGGGACAGTATGCCTTTACATGTTCCCTTCACTTATATTCATAACATACTATCTAATTATAATTTTATTTTCATTTCGAATACTTTTTATAGCTTTATTATTTATCATATCTTTTTTTGAAGTTAGGATTTTTGATTAATTTTTTCCTTTTGTTAAATTTCATAAAACATCTAGCTAATAGTTCTATCTCATAATCACTATTATGTGAATATTTTTCATTACTGGAACTTTCTACAGAGACTTGTAGTTTCTAATTTTCATTCTGTTTAGAGGTAGTGGTCTTGAATGCCACAAATTTTCTTTTGGATTCATCCTCTTCTTCCTTGTTGACTTTCAGCTCTTCTTCGTACATCATTATTTTCCCAATGAGTTCTTTGATATGTAATTTTCTGATGTCTCATAAATATCTAATAGAGATATAATTTCCTCTCGATCAATTAGGTAAGCATCCAAGAATAATCATTTTTTGTTCTTTCTCCATAACTTCTCTTCCCAGAGAGATCATTGTGTTGAATATTTCATTGAACCAGAGATACATGTCAGAAATAGGATCATCAGGAATCAATTTAATGTTATCAAATTTAATAGTATTTGTATTATGTCACACATACTTCACATTAGTGGTTCCCTAAGGTGAGACAGATAGGGTATCCCAAATTTCATAGGTTTGTTTTAATACAGATATTCTGTTAAATTTATCATCTCTTAAATAGAAGTATATGGAATTATTGGATTTGCAGTTATTAATATAAGAAGTCTTAGTTGGGGTATCCCAAGAATCTCTATCAATATTAAGAATATTATACTCATCTACAATTTAAGACCATATTTCAAAACCTGTACTTTCTAAATGCACTTTTATTTTTATTTTTTATTGGGATTAATTAGTTCTATTATAGAAAGGAGATGGAATTGTTGTAAAACATTCTTATCTATTTTCCATAGCAATGAAATAATTTTATAGAGTTAAAAATTTATAACTAATAGAAATAAACATATCTTTAATGTACAACTAAAATCACAGTTGGAACGATTTTAAAATAGATCCTTAATTAGAATAAACTCCATTGATACCAACTATTGGTTGGAGTAGAGTACTCAAGAGAGGGTGAATTGAGTATCTATATGAATTATATTAAAATGTTTATATAAAATGATTCCATAATAAAAAGTTATACATGCTAGTTAATCAAGGTAATATTGTTATAATGGTTTGACTATTCAAATAAATTCCCAAAAGAATGAATAATTATCAGTGATATCAGTGTGAGTTATTGATAAAACTTTTAGAGATATTATATTAACGCAAAAAAGTTACAACTTCTATCCATGACTTACTATAAAAGTAATATGTATTTTTTCAGAAATATTGAGTAATGTAGAGAAAACCTAATTTAAATGATACTATGGATAAAAAAAGTGGTTCTATCTCAAGCTGATAATTAATCCAATCCACTTGGTGATCACCTACCACCAAGAAATCTATAACGATAAGAGATTGATCAACACCCTAGATCGAGGTAAAACAATAGTACACATGATTATCCAGGTCACATGACCTCTTCTAGTTTTCTTCGTGGGAAGAAGATACCAGGTCACACAATGACTTCTTCCACACGTATCTGTGGGAGTAAATAGGTGTAAAAAGATATGATAGGAAGGATATCTTGTATAATTTTGTTTAATACAAGAGACAATGTGTGGTTTTAATACACACACAAACACACAACTCAATAGATAAAAATAGTACACAATAGAGTGAAGATAATGAAAAAGAGTAAGAAGTTCTCTGATTGTAATTATATGCAGCTCTGGACATATAGGTTGAAGAAGATGAATGTATTGAGTCCTCTTACAACAAAACGAGTATTTCATGTCTGGTTCTCTAGTTTCCAGTTTGAATATGTGAGCTATGTAGCTCAATTTCTTCTACAAAGATGTTTGATGCCCAGAACTGCAGTAGTTCTGCCTCTAGGAATCGATAGTGCTTCGAGTATTCTTCAGTAGTATATTTCAATAATGAGTTTTCTTTTTAAAAAATACTCGCCCATCACTTTTATATTTTAGCAGTGGCTTATCTTCATTTTAATTTAGGGTTCACATGTTGGAGCCAGATTGATGCATGTATTCTGCACCTCGTACCTCGTACTATCAGGTGACATGTCATCAACGAAAAATTAATGATGTTTATGCTATTTAAAAACTTGAATATGACCGTTAGAAGTAAAATTAAAAATGAAAAAAATCAAAGGATGGTGTCACGGTTTTTCGGAAAGAGGCGTCACATGAAAATGGTGTAAAAGAGAAACAATGTCTTATACGTTTCCTAAAAATTCAGAGACAATCACGGTCCCACATCTTTGTTAACATCTTGAATAGGTAATAAAAATGCTGTGTCAGGATCATGGTGTCTCTGGAAGTACGTTTTAGACCTTTTTAGAAAATTTACCGGTATATGAGTCCCGACGTCAGGAGTACAATATCAGGTCACTATGTCAGGTCACGGTATCTTGGTCACAATGTCTGGTTGTGATATCAGGGTTATGGTGTCTGGGCCATGGTATTAGGGTCATGATTTCAAGGTTATGATATCAGGTCATGGTGTATGGGTCACTCTGTCTGGTCACAGTATCCGGGTTACACTGTCTGGGTCATGGTTTCAGGGTCACTATGTCATGGTTGCGGTTTCTCAGACTTATCCAAATATCTTTCAATATTCTAAAGCAGTAACTTTCACATAATGAGTTAAACTTAATTTTTGGTAAATGATAACAAAAAAGACTAAACATAACTTGTGAGATTATGAATTTAGACTAGAAAACATGAATTAATAAGTACAAAAACATGATTTAATCATGATTAACATAATTTTCATGATTTGTGACCATTTAAACATGATCAAAGAGGAGGATTAAATCATATTTCTATTCTTCTTTAACTTCATTTTTATGGCTACAGTAGAATATTGTAAAATGATAACCTATGACTCTAAGATTATCATCCAATTGACACTATTAATGGTTATTTAAGGATTAGACACCTTTATTTTTTAAAATCTATGTTGAATTCAATGTATAATTGAAAAAAATTTAAGAATAATATTTTTGGATTATAGTTTAAAAATTATACATGTTAAATTGATTTTTAAGATTTAATCACATGTTATTTGAAGGAATGAGTGAGTTGGAAAATAATAATATATATTTATTTTCAAGGATTGTTGAATATAATATTATTCATATTTATTGACTTATAATTTAGTGATATTTATTTTTCAAATAAATTGTCATTAGCCATGGTTTCGAGAATCCTAAGAAGCATAAATTAACAATGATTAATAGAATATATGGGAATAATTAAAAAAACACCTCTAAATAATTTTAATTTGATTAACCACGAATGACACAAGTAAGAAAGATTATCTATTCAATCACTTGATGATTTAATGTAGGATCTCAAAGATTGTGCTTCGTGTGGGGATCAATACAAGGGGTATTATCCACATGGATTATGAAACAAAATGATGTTATGAGGGGATCATGTCATCTAGATCATTAAAAAACACATCAAAATAATTCTAATTTGATTAACCATGAATGACACAAGTAAGAAAGATTATCTATGCAATCACTTGATGATTCAATGTAGGATCTCAAAGATTGTGCTTCATGTGGGGATCAATACAAGGGGTATTATCCACAAGGATTATGAAACAAAATGATGTTATGATGGGATCAAGTCATATAGATCATTAATAATAAAATATTTACATGTTTTGGAAAATCTATAACTGTATACATATTTATTATAAATTATACGTGATGATCCTCCACATAAGGATTGTACATTTATACAATGAATTTATTCTATTAATTCCATTGTTCATAACATCATTCATTATTCCTATCTCAAATTATTCTATAATTGTGACAAATAAGAAGTCATATCCATGCCAAACAATAACATTGGATGTGCATGAAGCTTACAATTTCAGGTCCACCAATACATTCTCATCTAATATAACAATATAAATATTCTTTTTATCCAAATAAAATTTATTATCTCAACATATGGTATATTTTAATTTTTATCTTTCTCTAAATATTTGTTTAAAAATACCCCTTACAACTAAATAAATTTTTAATTTTACTGGTACAATTAGGTATATGATTGAAAATACATAAGAAAATATACTTTAAGAGAATCCTTGGATGTTTCATGATTACTAAACTAATAATATATAAGATAAAATAATTTTACAATATAATTCTTGAATATCTATATATAAACACTTTAGTCATTCCAATTTAATGAATAACATAACATAAGTTATTTTTTTCTAAGAAAGAACTATTGGATTATGTCTTTGACTCAGAAATTAGACATTTAATCACTTATAAGAAATCAAACAATGAATGTTATCATTTTATATAATTTATTTCCTTCCAATGAACTCTATATTATAACTCAACAATTATTTTTTTCATGTAATTTCCTTTTCACACATAAAACATCATCATATTTTGTTTTTAAATTCTCCTGAGTAATTCTTAAAACATCGTCTGGATGTATGATTGTGTATTATTTTAATTCAATGGTGTTAATTAATTAAACTACCATGATAATATAGTTTCCCAAATAATGTTTGTTAGGAATCTCACCCATTTTGACATAGTTAACAAAATCATGGGATATTTTACTAGAAATTATTAAAATTATTCTTACTCAAAATCCTATATAATTTGGTTTCTCATGAGAATAATAATTTCTTAATCCATATAATCTGTCATTTACCACATTCAACCACGTTCCATATACATTCCAAAAATAAAAAACCTAGATCCATAAAAAATAATCATAGTTAGAAATTATATAAATATGAAAAATCATTTATAGGATGCCTAAAGCTTGACACCTTCTTATTACTATATGAAATATTCAGTTAAACCTAGGTCATATATGGACATTATATATTCAAATACAAATAGTTTTTCATAAATAAAAAAGTTAATTAGCATAATTATATCCCCTGGTAGTATCTATCAAGGTGTGATTTCCTAATCCCACTTATCCTACACACGTAAAGATCGAGTTAATACTCAATCCACCCCCTTAATATTTTTTTACCTCGGTGCATATGTTCCATAACCACATCCACAAACCATTATTCTAATAGAGATATAATTACTAGGAAATTCAAAGTACTTTATTTACCATTGGATGTTATCATGTACATCGGACTATCCTAATGGTTCCCTTAACTGTTTTTTAATTATAATCTAAAAAAATTACAAAACCATTAATTGATTTTATCTTTAGTGACCCAATCATGTAATATATAAATATTAAAACATTCATGATAACTAATCAATACATATGACAATTATTTACTCTCTATGACTGTAAAGGATTGGTGTTTTTGGATACTAGAATTATAATCAAAAAATTTATTAAAATTTATTTTAAATCTGTCAAGAATGTGCTTATATTATCACCCTTCTAAATATTTAATACATAGAATAATTCACCAATACATAGGGAAGGAATAAATAAGAAACAATGATATTTAATACTAATCAATGATAAACATTGGAGATATGAATCATAAGAAAGAATAAGATGATTCTATTGATATAATAACATAACCATGTGTATGTTTTCACTTAAAAATATTAATAGAAAAAAAATCATAAATCAAAAACTAGAAACTAAAATCATATAAAAATCATGATTAATAAAGGCATGAAAGAAGTAATCACCCTTGAAGAGTCATAAAACAGAAAAGTGGTGTTACACTTATTAGATATCATTATCATGTGAACATATCTATTAACAACCATGTCCTCCCATAATATTATGAAAATAGATATGAGAAGTTTTACTCATATATGAAAATTTTAACATATAAATTAACAATCCTGACAAAACATTATCTTTTGATCATATAAAAAAGCAATAATAATCAAAAATAAAATAAAATATTATATGTAATTATTTCAATTCGTAATCTTACGATCATTACTAGAAGAAATCTTACTGGCACATCAAAATATGTACATATAAATGAGAAATAATGGCCTCACATTTCATCATTATCATCTCATGAGATATCCCAATGACATTTCCCAATGTATTTCAGGGCTAAAATATACCCAACAATAATATAATCATAATTCAATCATTTGTTTTCCACAATATACTGAAAAAATATATTCTTTCTTCTTAATAGAACCCATGGAATGGAAAATTGGTTTAACCAAGATTCCATCATCATAATCAATAAAATTCCTTTGAATAAATAGACTATATCATTAGATCCTCTCCCTAATAAAATATATGAAACATCAATGTATGCTTTCATGGATGAAAATATCTTTTAAATACAACAGGAAAATTTTATGAGGAATATAAAATTTAATTTTGAAATTAATTCTTTTAATTATAAATAAATAATTAATATTAGGAAAGAAATTATACTTTAAAAAACAATAGAAACATGTAATGGAATATTTAATAAAAATAGGATTCAAAATAGTGGGAATAAATTTTCATGCAATAACCATTTAAATAGATAATCCATTCAAACACTTGAAAAAAAGTACTATATTCAGAAAATTATCAGAATATACCATTCAATACTTTATTTATTAAAATTAAAAAATGGGAAAAATGTCTTTATTCAGCCATTGGTGAGTATTGAAAACACTTTTGATAATTTTTTAACATATATATGGGCATGGGATAAAATAATTCATGAACAAAGAAGAAATAATTTGAATTTTCATAAAACCATATTCTTAATAAATTAATATACCAATGTGAGTAAAATGGTAATATTAAATGAAAATTTTATAAATAACAATAACAGAATAAAATATATTTTTTATAAAGTTTAAATATTATACAATTTCCCACAATTGAAATTGAACATCAATAATCCTATAAATAAATCAGATTAAAACTAAAATCATTTTTTTATTGGTACCTTTTGAATAATAACACCCATAAAATTAATAAATTCAAATTAATATTTAATTGAAAATAATAAACATATATTTACAATGTATAATATCAAATGGAATTATATATACCACAAGAATGAGATAACTGGATAATATGGCATATGTTTGATAGAAACAATTGTTACATGAGAAAACATTATATAATTCCCCATCATACATAACAAGTATAAAATTATAATTTATAAAAAATATTTATTTATTATAATTATATTCCAAAACAATATTAATACATAAATAATAATTTATTACTCATTTTTAATATTTAACTATCCTTTAGTTTATAATTTCTTAATTAAAATAAAATTTTTTTTAAAAAACAGGTTTGTTTTCCCTCCAAATTTTGGTTCAATGGTCCCCATACATGTACATTTTTCAATGTTTTATTATATATTGAATATTAATAATGAATTATGTTGTATATTTATTCATAATATAATATTTTATTTCCATTCCTATGATTCAATGATGAAAATTAATTACATTTACTTCATATAGACGATAGTCAATACACACACAAAAGTGATGCTTCTACATTTTTATTGATGGAATAAAATAATGGTTAATAATAATTATAATTTTAAGCATTCATATTTTTTTATAAATGTGATTAAAATTATTTATATATACTTTTATTATATTCTCTATAAATATGAATTTAAAAATGAATTACATCATTCCATGGAGGTGGTAGTCCACATAAACACAAGAGAAATGTTATAATTTTCCACTCGATGGGATGAAAATGTTGTAGATCCAATATTGTAATTAAATAATAATAATAGTTTCATAGATATTTTATCCATTTTAGTATTCACCGATTAAATATTGTGATTTAAAATGAATCATATCTCTAGGTGGTGGCAGTATTCTACACATATTCCGGAGCTATACATTCATTTCTCATTTGATGTAAAAGGTGATCGAAAAAAGATATTCCATTAACATAATGTAATCTTAGTGTATTTATGCTATTTATGTTTTTAAATTGGAATCATATTTATATAATTTTAGGATACATAATTATATTTAAAATAAAAATGATTAGTTATTAAAATTACCTCATCTTTGAAAACCCACACTTATATCCCTCCAAAAGGATCATAGTTGTAAATACACGGAAATTTGAAGGAATGTTTTTTCATAAATTCATTGGATTTTTTCGATTGCGTTGTTTTTGAAGGCACCTGATTCTGAGGCCTGGTGTTCCTGGAATATTTATCGGATGTTTATCTCGGGTACATTCAATGAACGAATAAGTGAGTTTTTCTATCTTTTGATCTGGTGCTCGGAATTGAAATCCGAGGGCACCGATAAACTCCCAACGTGGTAAATTCTTAATAGGAACTTTACTGCAGTTGCGTTTTTATGGTAGAAGAAGTTAAAATTTCTGGATTAAATAAGAAGTGAATAAAATTTTGAAACAATTTTATTTTATATCTAATGTGGTTATATCCTACATGGGGGAGTTGGAGTGGGACCCAAAACCACATAACTACCCAAGTTAGGATATTTGTGAGGTGAGGACCACACGAGCCCCAAGCTTTTACATTCCCTAAACTCCTTAAACCCCATACTTTAACTGTTAACTCCACTTTAAGTGAGTAAATCTTACTCTCCCTCTCCCACTCCATTATATTTTTCATACCTACCTCTTAATTAATTAAAACACTCTACATTTAATTAATTAAGGGTATTTGATTTTTGAATTTTCAAATGCATGGAAAGTTTAATAAAATAAGGGGTGGCCTTATTTTAATTGGTTTGACTAGTTGTGTGGGGATTTTGGGAGAACTTTTATGATGAAAAAAAGGATTCCTCCATTGTTGAAAAAGATCATCCTCAATGAAGAATGGATTTTCTCCAAAAAAGAACATCGACTCTTCAATGTAGTATGACTCAGTGACCATGGTTTTCCATCCTCTTCTTCCTCCGTGACAGGGGAGGAGACACCGACATGAGGAACTCACCAACGACGGCACATCTTATATTATTTTCTCTGCATCAAGAGAGGAGACGTCACTTCCTCGGATGCAATCAGATGACGTCTACGAATCCTCACCTCACGATGTTGTCTTCCATGATGCAAACGTACTACATCAATTTTTGAGGTAGGGTGAATTGTTCTAATTTTATTTGAATAAAATTTTTCATTGTGCTTTGTGAAACCTTGTTAATCTTCGGCCGATTATTACCAACTAACATGAAGGGTGCATGTCAAACAAACACAGACTGACGACCCTTTATTGTATCTTGATCTTCTTGGAATCGGTGACCGAAGGTGGAGAAAGCATGGAGCCGACGCGCCGTACTGGGAATGTGGTGGTGGAATCCAGCGCCGACACGTCGGCTATGAAGAAGGAACCACGACCGGCTATGCAGGCCATGTCGACGGAAGAACCGGTCGGCCTGTCAGCCGGCCGAGCGGAGGCGAGCCGTGGCTCTATGAGGGTTTCGTGCTGGAGAAACCTGTCAGCCCGTTGGCTGGGCAGGCAGAGCTGAACAGCGGAGCATAGAGGGCACCACACTAGAAGACACACAGCCCGCCCGTGTGGGTAGCTTGCGCCAGAAGGCCATCTGGTTTGGGAAGGGCGGCGCCACTAGGAGCCATCGTTTTGGGCAGCTGGGGGCCGCACACCCACCTCAAACCGCTCGGCCTATGGGCCGCACCCAGTCGGGCGGCGCTGGGCCGCCCCAGGCGGGGCTGGGCCGTTCCCCGCCGGGCCGGGCTGCGCAACTTCAGGCCAGGCCATGCCCCTACTGGCTGGTCCACGTCCTTCAGACCGAATTGCGTTTTTCCTTTGGACCGATCTAACACCCCTGTCGGGTCGGAACTGTCAAACTAGGTTAACCTGACCCGCGGGCCCACTAGGCTAAACGGGTCTGGCCTATTATTCACTAAAACGTGAATAACATAAAGACCGCACATCTGATCGACACACCGTCTGCAGCACTGGGACTCTATTGATGATATTGTCAATTTGTGACAGTCTAAGTGATTTTTGGATATCTTTGGTAAAAATCCGGGTTTGGAATGAGCATATCTTCAATCGGGCCTTAGGAACAAAAAAGCCAATATCTCTTAGATTGGGTGTCCAATTGACGCACCATATGTCGTGTTGAGTTTTTTCTAATGAGATGTAACTTTAGGATACATCAACTTTAGACTTCATGACAGTTGATTTATTGACCCCTTGGCACGAGGAGCAGACCCTCCGGGAATCGAGCGTACTGTGTGCGGGAACCTTAGAGCTGACTGCGTCTGCAATGACTACCATACTGGAATCCTCAGTGGGTTTGACGACGAAGACAATAGTACTAAAATCCTCCATGGGATTGACGATGACAATAACCATATTAGAATCCTCCATGGGTTCGGCAGTGATGACTACTCTACTTGTATCCTACCTGGGTCCGACAGTATTGACCTCTATTGTAGTATCATATGTGGGTCTGACATCTTTGCTGGTCTAGTATGCTACATGGGTCCCAGCATAGATGAATCAGTAACTACATCTGATCTTATCTTTTACATTATGAATGATGTATACCTGTGTGAGTTGAGTCTTGATTTTCAATCATTACCATCGATGTGATTGACGTACCATCCTGTGTGGACTGGGTTGTGCTTTCCTGTGTGGACTGGGTTATACTTGGGCTCAAGAGTTGGAGCTGAACTGGAATTGATGACTTCAGTCTATGTATGGGCATATACCTAAGTGCAGTTGGTTTATATTTCGTGTTTTTATCTTTTCTTTGTGGTTTATCCTTTTGGGATACTGGGAGACCGTCGGGGGTCTCGGGGTCCCTACTAAGTATCATATACTCACCCCTGCATGGGCTATGCCCGCACTACGTTGGGTAGGATGCAGAAGACGTATAACACTGATCGATGTAGAGTCTTGTGGAGATAGATTGTACCTGGAGGTGTACCACTTGGCGGGACGTACATGGAGCAGATGGCCGGACCCGAGGACCTGAGGAGACCATCTTTACCCACCATTCAGGTGGGATGGCCAGAGGATGACTCGGTGGTTGCTGATTTACTTTACTGCAGCTGTAATTTCTTTTCAGTTGTATTGTACTTTTAGAAGGGTTTGTATTTTGGCCCATTTACTTTTCATCCCTTACTTTTATACTCAGTTTACATTGTGTTTACTCTAGCTTGTGTACTATGTTGTGTGTTTACTTTTCTAAAGGTAATGCCTTCCCTTTTATCGGGTTTACGCCTTTGGTGTTAGTTGCCAGCCCATGGCCTATGGATGGCGGGAATGGGTTAGTCACGACAGGGGCCCCAAGTGTAACGACCCAATCTTTTTGAATAGTATATTAACTTACTCTTATTGATTTAATAAGATGTTAATGGTTAATGCAGAAAGAGGAGTCGATGGCTTCATCCAGTAGACTCATCCCTTATGAATCCCACTTATCAGAGCTTGGGAAGGAGGTAGCATCTGTGGGCTTCGCTTTGGACCAAGCCCAAGCCGAACTCCAGCGTGTCAAGCTTGAACGGAAACGCCTACGGGAGAAGTTCAAGTTAGTAGAGATTACTACTAGGGCAATGTTATCTGAGCCTCCCTCAGATTCTCTCACCATAGCACACCTTACACTTAGGTCATATGCCAGTGTTATAAGGGGCTATGTGACGAGACCCTAGATTCCTTGTGTAATCCCTTCGGGTGAATAAATTGAGATTTCTTCCTTTAGTGATGTTTGTGAAATTACAAATGTCCAGATAATTTTAGAATGTATTTTATTGATGAATTTTGAAAAAAGGATATTTTAAAATATTTATGTAAACCCTAAATAACTAATGATGTGTAATGATTTTCAAAAAATGTTCTTCTACAAAAGTGTTCAGTAAGGAATTTGGAGTCTAATAAGATCAACTTAATTTTTGATGAATAGTAAATTATGAATATTGATTTTACGCTTAGGATTAGTAATGTGACCAAATGTATTAGTAATTTCACTCAAAGAAATTTTTAATATAATTTAGAGACCTAGATTAAGTAATGTGATTCAATAAAATGGATAAATAACGGTTTCATAAATTATTATTCAAGTAATAGTTTTTTCACATGAATAGTGTTTTTTAATTAAAAATTTAATTAAAAATAATTAGAAAATTATTTTTATAAAATTGACTTTATTTTTGAACTCAGAGCATCGATATTATGTTATGGTAATTTTTGTGTTTTTTTCTGAAAAAAATGAATTTTCGATGAATAGTGTTTTTATATAAAAATTAAATTAAAAATATTTAGAAAAATATTTTTATTAAATTGATTTCATTTTTGAAATCAAAGAATTGATATTTTTTTAAGGTGAAATTTTGGGATTTTTCTGAGAAAGTTGAATTTTCAGTGAATAGTAAAAATACAGTTTTAGGGTTTCGGTATGTTTAATGACATCATAACGGTGTCATGATGATGTCATGAGCTCTTTTGAGGGTTGTCCAGCCAAGGGTGCTGAATTATTGTTTTGGGGGCCCCATGTGGCCTAACTCCTTGATAAATGCCAAGGGAGAGCACATGGGTTTGAGAAAAGCACATGTGAGGTGTCCCTTGGCCATTATTGGCTTGTCCCCTCACTTTCCATATAAATACCCACCCTTTCCTCCTTTATTTTTAACTCCCAACTCTCCCCCAACGATGTTCTGGTCTTCTTACCTTCCAAGGAGTCCTCCCAAGGTGCCCCCAAGCCCTCAAGTTCCAAAACATTGAGTTTCAAGAGTCACGTTTTAAGGTAAGGAATCTGACCTCTCTCTTTCTTTTCATGTAATCTCTTTTATGTCATTCCTTTTGGGCTACATGTTATTATGTGAGAGGATGTTCTTTTATATTCCACTTACTGCCCTTTTCATGTTTATATGATGAGAGATCCACTCTTACTCTCATCATTTCATTTTATGAATGCTTAAGTGACGCTGTTAGGCTGCCAAGTTTTTAAGGGATCCTTTCACCCTTCTCATTTTTCAAGTTCGATTTTCATATAAATTATTTCAAGTTCCTTTTTTATTATGTTGGGGTATGATCTCTATATATATCATACTGATCTCTTATTATCATATGATGAGAGACCCTATTTGATCTTGTCAATTCATTTTTATTGAAGTTTAAGTGACGTCGTTAGGCTGCCGAATTTTCTTAAGAGAAATCTCATTTTTGTCTTCCTTCCATGTTTTTCATTTAAAATGGTATGTCCTCCAAATTTCATTACCATGTCCATATATCCTTCTTATTCCGTTCCCCTATTGTTTTATGGATCATTTATGAGTGAGTGACCCATGTTCCCTCCCTTTTCAATGTTTTCTAAAACCCCGAAACATAGCCGTTATGCTGCAGAATTTTTTGTCTCAAATGCCTCTCTATTTTCTCAAAATTATTTTATGTTATAAAGTGAATACTCAAAGTTCTTATTTCTACAAGGTTATTCACATATATAACAAAATTTTCTATTTTAAATTCTGGGATTTACATAAATGAGACCCGCGTTCCCTTTCCGTGGGTTTAAAGTGCCGTAAAGATCATGTCTTTAAAGCAGTTTTTAAAACGTTATGATTATGAAATGAAACCCATTTATTTTATGCTATATGGGTTATTTATGATATGTTTGATGATGATATATGTGGCTCACATGATAATAAATGCAAATTTAAGGGTGCGCCCTGATAGCGCTCCAATGCATTGGGTAATGATGTAACCACTAGAGATTACAATTTTCATGATACCTTGGTGAATAACCATGGTAATTTTCAAATGACACCTTGGGGATGGACCTTGGTGATATGTTCATGATTGTCTATGTTAAATTATGTAGCCACATCTTCAAGTTATGAAAAATGTTATTTTTATTATGAAATTCCTCATGATTTCTTCCTCATTCCTTAAAGTTCTTTTCATGTCCTTATTGAAGTATATCAAGTTCACATGTAAAATGTTCCTCTTGTTTCCCTTACTGGGACTTCTGCTCACCCTTTCTTTTGATGTATGTCCCCAGGTTATGAGATGCAGTAATGAACCTAGGATGAACATAAGGAGAAGCCTTTCAAGTGTTTAAGAAGAATGATTTTTGTTGCTTTCATGTATTTTGTTCCTAGTTTCCAAGACACTATACCCTAAAGATCCTCAGTTGTGTGTAATGTAATGAAAGTTTATGTTATAAAAAAGTCGGGATTCTATAGTTGGTATCAGAGGATGGTTTATTTATTTGTGGAAATTAGGATATATAAACTTTAGGAAGAACCCCATAGAAAAGTTTAAACATAGGAAAACTTCCTGGTATTTTGTTAAATATTGAGTAAGTGGTTTATCAAATAAATACATCCCTGTCTGGATACGAGCAGGTAGAGGCGGCTCTAGCACAGATGTACATAGGGGTAAAACCCAAAAACACCGCTTTGAGTTAGACTCGAACGGGAACTGGTGCACGATAACGAGCCTTGCTGCACTCTTGGTTACGACACTCCTGGGGGATATGTTTGGTTAATCACAAGCTTTTTATGAATCATTATGAAGGAATTATAGAAAAGTGTAATTGTCTAAGCATGAAGTCTTAGTTAAAAGATCCATAAATGAAATATGTTTCTTACTAAGGTTTTATTCTTTTAGAAAATGGCGGGCAATAGGAGGAATCATGCCGATGGTGACCGCAATGCACCATGTGCTGACGGCCCTCCGATGGAAGCCGGAATGGAAACATTCATGCGAATGATGAACCAACTGACTCAAGTTATGAGTAATAACTTGAATCAAGCTGAGAGGCCGACCTCACCAGGAAGGGAACAAATTTCTTTTGAGTCCTTCATGCGTCAATGACCACCAACATTCAGTGGATCTACTGACCCATTGCTTGCGGAACAATGGATAAGCTTCATTGAAAAGATCTTTTCTGTACTTCATTATTCGAAACAAGAAAAAGTCACCCTTGCTATTTACCGCCTAGAGGGAGAAGCTGATCAGTGGTGGTCACTGATCAAAAACACGAAGCCACGAGGAGATGTGGAAGCTATGTAGTGGGAAGAATTTCGGGGAATTTTCTTTTAATAAGTATTTCCCTCGTTCCATGAGAACGAAAATGGAGAAAGAGTTTCTCGACCAGAAGCAGAAGGAGAACGAATCTATTGGAACCTATGAGATGAACTTCACAAATCTTTCCCGTTATACCTCAAGATTTGTCATGGACCCTAATAGGAAGGTTGATAGATTCTTTGGCGGACTATGACCTCATCTGCGGAAGAATATAGCCAACAGGGACTACGATAGCAATGAAGAAATAGTTCTAAGTGCTATGAAAGTTTAACTAGAGTTTGGGGAGACACAGTGGTCTCACAAATCTAATGAGAAGAAGAGAACTCTAGAACCAATCCTGGGAAGATGTTTTGATCAGGAAAGAGGTGGAAATCATATGCAACATCCCACCTGCAATAAATGTGGAAAAAAGCATTCAGGGAACTGCTTGATCGGAAGTGGTAAGTGCTATAGGTGTGGAAAAGAAGGCCATATTTCTCGGAATTATCGTAGTGATGTGAAGCCTCAACTTCCCAACACTAAGGACAGAGGAAAGATGGTTCTGGCCCTACCCGAAGTCACATGCTTCAAGTGTGGACAGCTTGGGCACTTTGCTAATCAATGTCCAAATCCGAGGACGGTGGAGGGGAATCACCATCAACCTCAGTAGAGGCCAAGGGAGCAAGGTCGTGCTTTCGCTATCACAACAGCAGAAGTTGAAGTCCCGAACGATGTGGTAGCAGGTACTCGTGTTGTCCTCTCAAAACTAGAAAGTACTTTATTTGATTCTAGTTCTACGAATTCCTTTATTTCCTCCAAGTTTGCAAGGAATATAGAATCAATCCCTGAACTGCTACAGGTAGAGTTTTCAGTCAAGACTCCAAGTGGGATTATCCTTGCATCAAAAGTATTTAGAGACTCTAGTGTTTACTTTGGTGAGCACAATCTTATCACAAATCTAGTAGTCATTCCCATGATGGAATTTGACATTATACTAGGGATGGACTGGATCTCAAAGTATAATGCTAAGATCAAATGCAGAAGTAAGGAAATCTCAGTATTCTTGAATGAACGACCTACAGTTATCTTCCGAGGATAGATATCCCGAACTGATCCCTATCTAGAAGCACCTCCTATATCTTTCTTTATGGAGTTAATCGGTGATGAGGAAGAAGGGAAAGGGAGCATACAATTTGAAGATGTTCCGATTGTTCAGGAATACATGGATGTATTTCCTGAGGAGTTACCTGGACCTCCCCTAGAAAGAGAGGTAGAGTTCTCCATTGAACTCGTACCTGGGTCTCAACCGATATCAAAGACTCCGTATATAATGGAAAATGTGGAGCTAGAAGAGCTAAAGAAACAACTCCAAGACTTGTTGGAGAAGGGGTTTATCCGACCGAGTGTGTCTCCTTGGGGAGCACCAGTTCTCTTTGTGAAGAAGAGGGAGGGATCAATGCGGCTATGCATTGATTATAGAGAACTGAACGGGATCACAGTGAAGAACAGATATCCTCTTCCAAGAATTGATGATTTATATGACCAACTTCATGGGGCTCAATTCTTCTCTAAGATTGACCTTCGATCTATTTATCATCAACTGGGGGTGAAGAAGGAAGATATTCCAAATACTGCCTTCCGATCAAGATATGGGAATTATGAGTTTACTGTTATGCCCTTCGGCTTGACTAATGATCCTGCTATTTTCATGGATTTGATGAATAGAGTCTTTAAGGACTACCTTGATAACTTTGTGGTAGTTTTTATTGATGATATTTTGATATATTCAAAAAGTCGTGAGGAACATGAAGATCATATGAGGGTTATTTTGAAAACTCTACGGAAGGAGAGGCTCTTTGGGAAGTTCAGCAAGTGTGATTTTTGGTTACAACAAGTGGCTTTCTTGGGGCACATCGTAACCAATAAAGGAATCTTGGTTGACCCTGCAAAGACAATGGTTGTGGAGGAGTGGCCTCAACCCACAACAATAACTGATATTCGTAGTTTCCTTGGTTTAGAGGGATATTATAGGAGGTTTGTGAAAACCTTTTCACGACTTTCTAATCCACTAACCAAGTTGACTCGAAAAGGGGTTAAGTTCGTTTGGACATAGGAATGTGAGGAACGTTTCCAAGAGTTGAAGAAGAGATTGGTTACTGCACCTATGTTAACACTACCCTCTATCGGAGAAGGATTCGTTATTTTTAGCGATGCATCTCTGAAAGGGCTTTGGTGCGTCCTCATGAAAAATAACAAGGTAATTGCTTATGCATCTCGACAGTTGAAGATTCATGAGCAGAATTATCCTACGCATGATGTAGAGTTGGCGGCAGTTGTTTTTTCTCTAAAGATATGGAGGCACTATCTTTATGGGGAGAAATGTGATATATACACTGACCACCAAAGTATAAAGTATATTTTCACACAGAATGAATTGAACATGAGACAAAGGAGATGGTTGGAACTTATTAAAGACTATGATTGTTGAATTCATTATCACCCTGGAAGAGCAAACAAAGTCGCGGATGCGTTAAGCAGGAATGATCCTGTTGTTCAGGCAACAATGAGGATCCTAGGGGATCCCTTGATTAAAGATCTAGTAAAACTGGACATGGGAATTATAAGGAAAGGGACATCATCAACCCTATCCCAAATGATTTTTCAACCTTCATTACTATAAAAGATCAAGAAGGCTCAAAAAGAAGATCCTTTGCTGCAGGAGAAGTTCGAGGCTGTAAAGGATGGTAAGTTCCCTGATTTCAATGTTGATCAATAAGGTGTATTGAAATTTCGTACAAGACTATGTGTTCCATCTATTCCAGAGATAAAGAAAGAATAGATGGATGAAGCTCATAGATCTACTTTCTCTATACATATGGGAAGCACTAAGATTTATAGAGACCTTAGTGATCATTATTGGTGGGATAACATGAAGAGGGAGATTTCTGATTACACTACAAGGTTCCTGGTGTGTCAGCAAGTAAATGCAGAACGACAACTTCCTAAGGGGGTATTACAACTGCTACCCATACCAGTATGGAAGTGGGATAATATCACTATGGACTTTGTAACTGGTCTCCGGAAAAAATCCAAAGGAAACAATGCGATATCGGTTATTGTGGACCGTCTCACCAAGACATCCCATTTTATCACTATTTGGGAAGATTTCTCTCTAGATTAGCTTGCCATGTTATACGTGAATAAAGTGTTAAGGCTGCATGGGGTACCACTATCCATCGTATCTGATCGTGACCCAAGATTTACATCAACATTCTAGAGAAGTCTTCAGCATGCTCTGAATACTGAATTGAATTTTAGTACGGCCTATCATCCTCAAACTGATGGCCAATCTGAAAGGACTATTCAGGCACTCGAAGACATGTTGAGATTATGCTCAATGGAATTTAAAGGTGGATGGGATCAACACCTCCCATTAGTGGAGTTATCCTATAACAACAGCTTCCATGCGAGTATTCAGATGGCACCCTATGAAGCTCTGTATGGAAAGCGGTGTAGAACTCCTACTTGTTGGGATGAAACTGGTGAGAGGAAGCTTCTTGGGCCTGATCTCGTGCAAGAGATGACGGAACAGGTTCATGCCATCAAACAACACATAAAAGCTTCTCAAAGTTGGCAGAAGAGCTATGCTGACAATCGTCGAAGGGACTTGGAGTTTGGTGTTGGCGACAAAGGCTTCCTCCGAATTTCTCCATGGAAGAGAGTCATGCAGTTTGGGAAGAAAGGGAAGCTCAGCCCTAGGTACATTGGTCCCTATGATATCCTTGATCGCATAGGAGCAGTGGCCTATCGTCTAGAACTTCCACCGAACCTAGCTCAAGTTCATGATGTCTTCCATGTATCTCTCTTGAGGAAGTACATACCCGACCCTTTGCATGTACTCAACCCAGAGGTGGTACAACTTGAACATGACCTCTCTTATGAGGAGCAGCCAGTGGAGATCTTGGACCGTAGAGACAAGGTTCTACGAAACAAGACTACCCACCTTGTGAAAGTTTTGTGGAGGAATCATAAGTATGAAGAAGCGACTTGGGAGCCTTAGGAAACGATGAAGCAAAAGTTCCCTCACCTTTTCGACTAGGCCTCAAGTATAAATTTCGGGGACGAAATTTCTTAAGGGGGGAAGAATGTAACGACTCAATCTTTTTGAGTAGTATATTAACTTACTCTTATTGTTTTAATAATATTTTAATGGTTAATGCAGAAAGAGGAGTCGATGGCTTCATCCAGTAGACTCAACCCTTATGAAGCCCACTTATCAGAGTTTGGGAAGGAGGTAGCATATGTGGGCTTCGCTTTGGACCAAGCCCAAGCCGAACTCCAGCGTGTCAATATTGAACGGAAACGCCTACGGGAGAAGTTAAAGTTAGTAGAGATTACTACTAGGGCAATGTTATCTGAGCCTCCTTCAGATTCTCTCACCATAGCACACCTTACACTTAGGTCATATGCCGGTGTTATAAGGGGCTATGTGACGAGACCATAGCTTCCTTATGTAATCCCTTCGGGTGAATAAATTTAGATTTCTTCCTTTAGTGATGTTTGTGAAATTTCAAATGTCCAGATAATTTTAGAATGTATTTTATTGATGAATTTTAAAAAAAAGGATATTTTAAAATATTTATGTAAACCCTAAATAACTAATGATGTGTAATTATTTTCGAAAAATGTTCTTCTACAAAAGTGTTCAGTAAGGAATTTGGAGTCTAATAAGATCAACTTAATTTTTTATGAATAGTAAATTATGAATAGTGATTTTACGCTTAGGATTAGTAATGTGACCAAATGGATTAGTAATTTCACTCAAAGAAAGTTTTAATATAATTTAGGCACCTAGATTAAGTAATGTGATTCAATAAAATGGGTAAATAACGGTTTCATAAATTATTATTCAAGTATTAGTTTTTTCGGATGAATAGTGTTTTTTAATTAAAAATTTAATTACAAATAATTAGAAAATTATTTTTATAAAAATGACTTTATTTTTGAACTCAGAGCATCGATATTATGTTATGGTAATTTTTGGGGTTTTTTCTGAAAAAAATGAATTTTTGATGAATAGTGTTTTTATTTAAAAATTAAATTAAAAATATATAAAAAATTATTTTTATAAAATGGATTTCATTTTTGTAATCAGAGCATTGATATTTGGTTAAGGTTAAATTGTGGGATTTTTCTGAGAAATTTGAATTTTCAGTGAATAGTAAAAATACAGTTTTAGGGTTTCGGTATGTTTAATGACATCATAACGGTGTCATGATGATGTCATGAGATATTTTGAGGGTTGGCCGGCCAAGGGTGGTGAATTATTGTTTTGGGGGCCCCATGTGTCCTAACTCCTTGATAAATGCCAACGGAGAGCACATGGGTTTGAGAAAAGCACATGTGAGGTGTCCCTTGGGCATTATTGCCTTGTCCCCTCACTTTCCCTATAAATACCCACCCTTTCCTCCTTTAGTTTTCACTCCGAACTCTCCCCCAACGACGTTCTGGTCTTCTTACCTTCCAAAGAGTCCTCCCAAGGTTCCCCCAATCCCTCAAGGTCCAAAACTTTGAGTTTCAAGAGTCACTTTTTAAGGAAAGGAATCCGACCTCTCTCTTTCTTTTCATGTAATCTCTTTTATGTAATTCCTTTTAGGATACATGTTCTTATGTGAGAGGATGTTCTTTTATATTCCTCTTACTTCCCTTTTCATGTTTATATGATGAGAGATCCACTCTTACTCTCATCATTTCATTTTATGAAAGTTTAAGTGATGTCGTTAGGCTGCCGACTTTTTAAGGGATCCTTTCACCCTTCACATTTTTCAAGTTTGATTTTCATATGAAGTTCCTTTTTTATTATGTTGGGGTATGATCTCTATATCTATCATACTGATCTCTTATGATCATATGATGAGATACCCTATTTGATCTTGTCAATTCATTTTTATTGAAGTTTAAGTGACACCGTTAGGCTACCGAATTTTTTTAAGAGAAATCTAATTTTTGTCTTCCTTCCATGTTTTTCATTTCAAATGGTATATCCTCAAAATTTCATTATCATGTCCATATATCCTTCTTATTCCGTTCCCCTACTGTTTTATGGATCATTTATGAGTGGGTGACTCATGTCCCCTCTCTTTTCAATGTTTTCTAAAACCCCGAAACATAGTTGTTATGCTGCAGAATTTTTGGTCTCAAAATGCCTCTCTCTTTTCTCAAAATTATTTTATGTTATAATGTGAATACTCAAATCACTTATTTCTACAAGGGTATTCACATATATATCAAAATTTTCTATTTTAAATTCTGGGATTTACATACATGGGACCCGCTTTCCCTTTCTGTGGGTTTAAAGTGCCGTCAAGATCATGTCTTTAAAGCAGTTTTTAAAACGTTATGATTATGAAATGAAACCCATTTATTTTATGCTATAAGGGTTATTTATGAAATGTTTGATGATGATATATGTGGCTCACATGATAATAAAGTCAAATTTAAGGTTGCACCCTGATAGCGCTCCAATGCATTGGGTAATGATGTAACCACTAGAGATTACAATTTTCACGATACCTTGGTGACTAACATTGGTAATTTTCAAATGACACCTTGGGGATGGACCTTGGTGATATGTTCATGATTGTCTATGTTAAATGATGTAGCCACATCTTCATGTTATGAAAAATGTTATTTTTATTATGAAATGCCTCATGATTTCTTTCTCATGCCTTAAAGTTCTTTTCATGTCCTTATTGAAGTATATCAAGTTCACATGTAAAATGTTCATCTTGTTTCCCTGACTGGGCCTTCTGCTCACCCTTTCTTTTGATGTATGTCCCCAGGTTATGAGATGCAGTAATGAACATAGGATGTACTTAAGGAGAAGCCTTTCAAGTGTTTAAGAAGAATGATTTGTGTTTCTTTCATGTATTTTGTTCCTGGTTTCCAAGACACTAGACCTTAAAGATCCTCAGTTTTGTGTAATGTAATGAAAGTTTATGTTATAAAAAATGCGGGATGCTATACCGAGTACAGTTCGTGACAAATTGGAATAAGAGGAGTTGGTTCTACAGCAGAACTTAGGATTCTGATAATTTCTTCTCTGCGAATAAATAGTGTTAAGAGTATTGAGTGTGGTTATCAGTCCAGGGAATCCAGTGTTGGTGCGGCGGTCGACGTATCCGTACACAAGGACCCTGACTTCTGACGTCCGACACAGTGCACGAAAACATTGATTGCATGTTTCTTTCAAATGTTTTCTTTGTGATTACTATATGTCAGCTCCCCAGGTATACTGTACTAACCATGGCGCACCTGTTTCTTCTCATAATGGCCCCACGATGGTAGCCATCTTGGGTTCCGAGTTACGTGTGGGATGGCAGCCCACCGAGCAACAAGGCCTCGGTGCATGGCCCCATTACTGTGGAGGCACCAGCGGTACCACTACCCACGGGGCCACCGATACCACCAACCCTAGCAGCGGAGAGTGCACGCCGCCTGAGTGCATTGCATGAGTTTCAGCAACATTGGCCTCCCTGATTCCCCAGTGAGACAGATCCTCAGGGAGCTGGGGATTGGCTGCAGGCTATCCTCAGAGTCTTCAGATTGGTAAGAACACCAGCAGACCATATGGTGATTCTTTCCATGAGTCTCTTGCACCCAACAACAGTTATATGGTACAGCTTGATGCTCTATGTGCACAAAAAGGCATCTCTACTTTGGACGGACTTCGAGTGCCTCTTCTGCTCGGTGTTTGTTCCAGCCACCCTTTGTGTGGTGCACATCCTGGAGTTACTATATGTCCGGTAGGGCAGCATGAAAGTAGCCCAGTACTCGGTGAGATTTACCGACCTATCACGCTACTTCACAGACATAGTACATGACCCATTCTTCGGGGCATGAACCATCTATCTGGCATTGAGGCACGAGATTAGGGCTTTGATGATCTCCCTCAATATTCGGACTTAGGCAGGAGTACCAGAGTGAGCCCTTCTTGTGGAGAGCTTCCTTGCTGAGCCGACGCCAGCAGCGAGACCCATCGCAGGGCGACACGTAACTGAGTCTTCTATATCTGGTAGTAGATAGATGTCGCAGAGGTCCAATAAGACCAAGACATTAGGAAAGAAACCTCGGGATACGGTTTTGGTTATGCGGGGCACCAAAAACAGAGCCAGCTATACGAGGGGCAGGCAGTGCTACACATGCGGTGGGTCTGGTCACATGGCTTGAGACTGCCCAAACCACCATGCAGACTAATAGCAGATAGTATAGGGACCTCCCAGGAAGAGGCAGAGGTTCAACAGTGGCTATCCACAGGGCGAAGGCGGATGAGGCAGATGATTTGTCAAAGTAGCAGGTGGTGGACGACGCTTCGAGGCTCTACCACCACCACCACTAGGAGGTCCACCCTGACTACAGGGAACAAGAAGACAGAGGTAGGCTCAGTTCCATGTAGTGGAGTCTTACAACCCCGACGCACCTGAGATGATTCGAGGTACTATCTATGTCTACTCCACCCTTGTTGTAATTCTTATAGACACAAGAGAGTGTCATTATTTTATTGCCACTGCATTTCTTCAGAGATCAGAGATTCTGATGGAGCCGTTGGCTCGATCCTTATGGCTAGAGACTACTACGGGAGCAGACTCAATGATTACACACTGGTTCCGGTGGTGTGAGCTTACTCTCGGAGGCGAGGGCTTTGGATAGGATCTTCTTGTAGCAGCATCGAGGCCTTACGACATCATCTTGCGTATGGATTGGTTATCTACAGTCCCTGCCCATATTGACTGTTTTAGGCGCAAAGTTCGGTGTATCCGCACATATGGGAGCAGGTTTACCTTCACCGGTGTGAAGGGAGCCTTTGTAGCACAGGATGGGCTTACACAAAGGACAGAGCAGCAGATCACACATCAGTTGGCTAGTCTCATCCTCTGAGCAGTTGATGTGTGGAGTCTGCGTTTTTCGGTTGTGGTGGATCAATTTGCAGACGTTTTCCTTGACGAAGTTCCTGGACTACCTCCTCACAGAAAGGTAGATTTCTACATTGACATGTACCATGGGAAAACATCGATATCTACTCTAGCATATCAGATGGATCCCACCATGTTTTTTGAGCTACTGGTACAACTGGAGGACTTACAGTGAAAGGGATTCATCCGACCCAGTGTTTCACCCTAGGCTTCTTTGATTTTATTCACCAAGAAGGCGGATGCGAGCTTACAACTGTGTGTTGAATACTGTCGGCTGAATCAGGTGACCGTGAAGAACAAGTATTCACTCCCGAGGAGTGACTAACTCTTTGATCATCTCAAGGGAGAACGATGGTTCTTGAAGATAGACCTTAGGTCAGGATATCATCAGCTCAGGGTTCGAGAAGAGGATGTACAGTTGACATCCTTTAGGATTCGGTATGGCCTCTACGAGTTCTTGGTTATGCCCTTCGGTGTAACCAAAACACAGCTGTGTTCATGAGTCTCATAAACAGGATCAACCAGCCTTACCATGATCGTTTTGTCATAGTCTTCATTGATGACATACTGATTTAGTCGACTACCAGGGAGGAGAACGCCTACCACATGCGGGTTGTACTGGACACACTCCGAGAGAACCTGCTTTATGGTAAGCTCTCTAAGTGTTAGTTCTGGATTCTAGAGGTACACTTCTTGGGGCCCATCATCTCAGAGGCAGGATTTGAAGTGGATCCATTGAAGATCGTGGCATTGTTTTCTTGGGAGCCACCCATGAGCGTGACGGAGGTGCGGAGTTTCCTAGGTCTAGATGGGTATTATTTTAGATTTTTACCAGACATCTCCAATGTTTCCACACCACTTTCAGCTTTGACGAAGAAGGGGAAACCCTTTGTGTGTTCAGATAGATTCCAGTAGAGATTTCAGGAGCTGATATAGAGATGGAACAGTGAACCATTCTTGAGGCTATTAGAAGAGGGCGTTGGGTACGTGGTTTAATGTGACACATTAGGGACTAGTCCCAGGTGTGTCCTGATGCAGGAGTATGCATTTATCTCTTATGGTTCACAATAGTTGAGGCAGCACGGTCAGAACTATGCTACCCATGACCTGGAGTTAGCAGTAGTTGTCTTCGCCTTGAAGATGTGGGAGCACTATCTGATGGGCGAGAACTTTACTGTCTACTCTGACCACCAGAGTCTAAGGTACATATTCTCAGAGAAGGACCTGAACATGAGACAGTGGTGATGGCTCATCTTCCTCCAGGACTATGAATTTGATATAGTCTATACTCTTGGGATGGGGAACGTGGTAGCTGATACTCTCAGTAGGAGGATGGGCATTCAGCTACTTCGAGAAGCGATGGAGCCGCTAGCCGTGTTGCAGATAGCATTCACGGATAGGGATGGATAATCCTTTCTACAGTAACTCACATTCACTCCTCCACTTATTTAGTGGGTCAGAGAGGCACAACATTGGGATGTTGACTGTGAGATGCGACTTGCAATGATATCCACATGATAGGCACCTGATTGATTTTCCGAAAGAGGAGAGCACGTCATCCTCTTCAGGGGACGTACAACGGTACCTGTTGCATTATAGGAAGAGGTGCTGAGGGAGTTTCAAACTTCTCCTCTGCCGGTACATCCAGGAGTTGCAAAGATGTAACGGGATCTCAGACGACAACACTAGTGGTAGGGTATAAAGAAGGATGTGGCCAAGTTCGTTTTATGATGCCTCACCTTCCAGCAAGTGAAGGAAGAGCACCAGGTATCGGTAGGTTTGGTACAACCCATAGAGGTCCCACAGTAGAAGTGGGATGAGATATACATGGATTTAATGATGGGGCTTCCACATACTTCCAGAGGACACGACTAAATCTGGGTGATCGTTGACCGACTCACCAAGTCAGCCCACTTCCTACCTATCAGAGAGCAGGGCTCAGTGGAGAGCTTTGGATTCCTCTACGTTCATGAGATTGTATGACTTCATGGTGTTCCATCTTCTACTATCTCTGATCGAGATGATCGCTTTACTTCTCAACTTTGGATGGGGTTGCAGGATGCATTTGGGATGCAGCTATTCCTGAGCACCACCTTTCATCCTCAGACAGATGGCCATGAAAAGAGGACCACTCAGACACTCGAGGACATGCTCCGTGCAAGTGTCCTTGACATTGGACACAATTGGGAGGATCACCTAACCTTGGTGGAGTTTGCGTACAACAACGGCTACCACTCGACCATCGAGTTGGCACCATACGAGGCATTGTATGGATGACCATGCATATCACCTTTGTGTTGGACTGACCCTAGGGACTCAGCACTCGTAGAACCAGAGATGGTTTAGGCTATGACAGAGAAGGTGCAGATCATCAAAGAGCGGATGAGGACTGCACAGAGTAGACAAAAGTTCTATGCGGATTGGAGGTGTAGACCTCTGGAGTTCGAGGATGGAGACCACGTTTTCTTATGGGTATCACCTCGGCATGGATTATGGAGATTTGGATGAGGCGGCATGTTATCTCTGCGCATCATCGGATCATTCCATATCCTCAACAGGGTAGGCGAGGTGGCTTGCTACCTAGCCCTCCTACCTCAGTTGCACCTGTTGCACGACGTAGTCCACGTATCTCAGCTGAGGAGATACGTGTACGACCCAACACATATCATTGACCACGGGGAGATAGACATCGATGATAGGTATACATTCACTAAGTACCTAGTGGATATTGAGAATCGAAAGGAGCGGGTCCTATGTGGATGGTCGATTCCTCTAGAGCACATTCATTGGCATCACAAGAACCTCCAGGAGAGCACATGAGAGTGGGAGGCTCGGATGCGTGCTCAGTACCATCATTTGTTTCCCTAGTTTATGTTGTAGCTTTACGGGGACATAAAATCCTGATGTGGGAGTAATGTAAAGTCCTGAAAATTTCATGGAAATTTTTTTTGTAAATTCTTTGGAATTTTAAAAGTGCACAGTTTCTGACAGAACCTAATTTCGAGAACCAGTGTGCCTAGAATATTTATCCAATGTTTATATTGTGTACGTTCAATGAACGGATGTGTGGGTTTTTCTATCTTTTTAGCCGGTTCTCAGAATTGAAATCCAATGGCACCGATGAACTCGCAACATTGGTAATTGATTAAGAGGGCCATTACCGCAGTTGCTTTTGCACGGGTGGAGAAGTTAAAATTTGTGGATTAAATAATAAGTGAATAAAATTGTGGAGGAATTTTATTTTATATCTAATGTGGTTATATCCTTAATGAGGGAGTTGGGGTGTGACCTATAAGCACCAAACATCCCTTGTGAGGATATTTTTGAGGTGGGACCCACACGAGCCCCAACCTTTCACATTCCCTAAACTCCTTAAACCCCCTACTTTAATATTTAACTCGTCTTTATGTGAGTAAATCTTCCTCTCCCTCTCTCACTCCATTAAAGTTTTCTAACCTACCTCTTAATTAATTAAACAACTCTACATTTAATCAATTAAGGGGATTTGATTTTTGAAATTTGAAATGCATGGAAGCTTTAATTAAAATAAGGGGTGGCCTTATTTTAATTGGGGTTTCTTGTTGTGTGGGGATTTTTGTAGAACTCTTGTGAAGAAATGGAAGATTCCTCCTTTGTTGAAGAAGATCATCCTCAATGAAGAACATATCTTCTCCAACGAAGAACGTTGAATCTTCAACGTATAACGACTCGGTGACCACAATTTTCAATCCTCTTCTTCCTTCGTGACATTGGAGGAGACACCAATGTGGGGAACTCGCCAATGAAGGCATGTCTTATATTATTTTCTCCACATCAAGAGTGGAGACATCTCATTCTCGGATGCACACTGATGATGTCTACGATTCCTCACCTCAAGATGCCGTCTTCCACGACGCCGACGTACGACATCAATTGTTTAGGTAGGGTGAATTGTTCCAATTTTATTTGAATAAAATTGTTTCTAATACTTCGTGAAACCTTGTTCATCTTCGGTTGATTGTTACTGACTAACACGGAGGGCGTGATCTGTAAAAACATGGCCCGACGACCCTCCATCATTTATTGATCTTCTTGGAATCAGTGACCAAAGGTGGAGGAAGCACGGCGCCGACGCACCGTGCCTGGAACGCGGATGAGGAAGCCGGAGTTGACACACCGACTATGTGGAAGGAACCGCGGCCTGCTTTGCGGGCCGCATCGGCAGATGAACCTGCCGGCCCATCTGCCTGCCGGGCGAAGAAGAGCCACGACACCAGGAGGGCACGTCGCTGGAGAAACCGGCCAGCCCATCGGCCGGTAGGGCGGAGCTGAACCACGGAGCCACACCGGAAGACCCGCGGAGCGCCCATGTGGGCTGCTTGCGCCCGAAGGCCGGCCGGCCTAGCAAGCTAGTTCGGGCAGTCGGGGGCCGCACCCCCACCTTGGACCACTCGGCCAACCGGCCGAGCCAGCTGGGCCGTGCCCCGCTGGTCCTCATCCTTCAGACCAAATTGCATTTTTCCTTTTGACCGGTCCGACACACCTGCCGGGTCGGACCTATCAAACTGGGTAAACCCGACCCGCGGGCCCACCGGGCTAAACGGATCGGGCCCGTTATTCACTTAAACGTGAATAACTTAATGATCGCGCGTCTGATCGACACGTCGTCTGCGGCACTATGAATCTATTGATGAGACGATTATTTTGCGATAATCTAATTGAGTTTTGGATATCTTTGTTAAACGAATGGATTTGGAACGAGCATATTTCCAACCGGGCCCCTCAAAAGAAAAAGCCAATATCTCTCAGACCGAGCGTCCGATTGACGCGTTGTCTGTCGCATTGAGTTCCTTTGGAGGAGACCAAACTTCGGGATACATGAACTCTAGAATTCGTGACAGTTGATGTATCAACCCCTTTTCTAGAGGATTAGACCATCCCCGAATCGAGCGTGTTGTGTGCGTGAATCCTAGAGCTGGATGCATCTACAACGACTACCGTACTGGAATCCTCCGTGGGTTCGACAGCGAAGACTATTGTAATGGAATCCTCCGTGGGATCGTTGACGATGACAGCCTTACTGGAATCCTCTATGGGTTCGGCGGTGATGACTATTGTACTTGTTTCCTATGTGGGTCTGACAGTATTGACCTCTCTGGTAGTATCCTACGTGGGTCCGACGGAGTAGCTGGACTAGTATCCAACGTGGGTCTGACAGATTAGTTGGTCTAGTATCCTATGTGGGTCCCATATTAAATGAATCAATTACTAAATCTGATCATCTCTTTTTCTTTACGAATGATGTATACAAGTGGGAGCTGAGTCGTGATTTTCAATCATTATCATCGATGTGATTGACTTACCTTCCTATGTGGACTGGGTTGTGCTTTCCTGTGTGGACTGGGTTGTACTTTGGCTCGAGAGTTGGAGCCGAACTGGAATTGATGACTTAGGTATATGTATGGGAATATAACTAAGTAAAGTTGGTTGATACTTCATGTTTGTATCTTTCCATTGTGGTTTATCCTTCGTGGATACTGGGAGCCCTTCGGGGGTCTCTGGTTCCCTACTAAGTATCATATACTCACCCCTGCACGGGCTATGCTCGCACTATGTTGTATTGGATGCCGATGATGTACAACACTGATCGAGGTAGAGACTTGTGATGTTGTACGGTACCTGGAGGTGGACCACATGGCGGGACTTACATGGAGCGGACAGCCAGACCCAAGGAGCTGAGGAGACCATTTGTACCTACCCTTCAGGGGGGATAGCTGAAGGAAAAATCGGTGGTTTCTGATTTACTTTACTGCTACTATACATTCTTTTCAGTTGTACTGTACTTTCAGTTGGGTTTGTATTGTGGCCCATTTACTTTTCAGTACATACTTGTGTACTCAGTTTACTTTGTGTTTACTCCAGCTTGCATAATCTGTTGTGTGTTTACTTTTCTAAGGGCAATGCCTTCACATTTATGAGGTTTTACGCCTTTGGTTCTATTCGCCAGCTCCTGGCATATTGAAGGCGGGCCTTTGCTATTCACAGCACGGGCCATGAGGACGGGTCGTGATAATAGTAAAGATATTTTAAAAATTATGAACCTATATAATGTATAAGAAGATTTCAATAAGATGGGGCTTTAGGGTATGGTCATTCTAAGTGGCTCATTATGATTTGAGTAAGAGAGGATAGGGGGTGTCCTTAAAAAATAGAGGAGTGGGGCACACTTGGAATTACATCATTTAGTAAAATTATATAAATTAAATTTCAAAATTATAGTTGGTGAAAACCTATATGATGAGAATAAAAGATTAAAATACATCTAAATTATATCATCCAGAAATATTTAGGCAATTATAGGCAACGTGTTAAACCTTATCTCATAGATTTAACCCCTAGCTATCCCAACTGATTATTAATGTGATATCGAAATTTTTTCCACTATAATGGTGATAAATGTTAATATAAAATGAATATTTTTCTCTCAATAGAACATGGTTGATAATCTAGAATATATTACACCCACATATATGATAGAAACACTTTAATAACATTTAATACTTTTAATAAAATATTATTTAACATAAGGTACCATTAATTCCATTTTCAAGAAAATAGACATATGTGATTTTTTTAATTAACGATGACCATAATTTTATTCAAACGTCAATATTTTAAAAAATACATAATAAATTTTAATTATCCAATAAAATCTAGGAACAACATAACTCATCCCAAATATTTTACATTGTACATTCTAAAAATCATTTACTTGATATTTGTACTACTTGAACAAGAACTGTAACAATACTATGCATACATTTAAATTTATTATTCCACTAAAAAAATATAAAATAAATTACCATGATTAAAAATAACAATTAAAATTTAAAAAAAGTATTTATAACCAAATATAAACTATTTTTCCAATATATAAAAATATTAATGGTATTAAATAATGGTATAAATCTTGTATTTATATGTTTCATGAAATAATATTTAGGTTACTATTATTTTTAAATGAAAAAATGTTCCATATTATTAAATTATGGTAGAGGATGGTAAAAATAAACTCATAAAATATAAATAATATAGGTTTTATATAGATAATTATTATTTTATCTTGTTAAATTTAACAGTATTTACACAATACACCGTTATCGAGATGACAAATATTTACCCAATTTACAATTCATTATGACCTAAAAATATTTGAATGACTTAAAAAATATTGATATTATGATTCCCAATTGGGAATAAAATTTATCAAATAAAATCAATATAATTGGATGAAATTATTTTTAAAATAATACAATAAAACTCTACTAATAACGGTTCTCTCTAAAAGTTATTTTTTAAGTGTGAAAATATTATTATACCAAAATTGAGCACAATGTCAATTTTAATGGAATTAATTAAATTTTGGTTAATAAAATTAAAGTATTGAAATTTTATAGACTATAAAAAAAATTTGGAATCAATAAATACATAAAAAAATAAAATTTTCAATAAAATTGTTATTTTTTATTTATCACTAAAAAATCAATATTTTCAAAAAATTACCAAGATTTCATGGTAAGATAATTTATATACGTCAATTTAAAAATTGATACCATTTATTAATTAAAATTTAAATTTCATTGAAATTAATTATAATATTTTCTTATAAATATAAATATAACTAATATAAAAATAGTATATTAAATGCATCAATTAACTTCACTAAAAATTGAGTGCTTAATTCACTAATATTTATATATAAATATTTAATTAATAGAACCATTATTATTATATTAATTAATTAATTTACTATAATTCATATTTAAAAATTAAATATGTAGGTTAAAATTGATGTATTTATATAATAATATATTTATAATATATCATGATCCACTTACAGCTCGATGTTGCACATAAAGAAAGCTATCGAGATTATTATTCTTCTGAACAAACATCTAATGACGTTACCTCATGAAATTAAGTAATTAAACGTTTCTAAAGAAATAATTTTTACATTTTCAGGTAGGAAACACATATATTGATCATAAAAACTTAAACTACGTGAAATTTAACTCCTTATGACATAAATTTTCAATTCATTGTGGAAAGTTGAAGCAACATTAATGTAAACTAAAAGGAACTAAGAACATATTTTGTTTAAATAAAATTATGGTTGTATATTCCATGTAGTAATATAATATGTTTATTAGAGTGGTATAATCTTGGAGACATATATTTTTTATGTACAAGATATATATTTTTTAGAATCACAAATATATGGTTCTCTAACCATGAACATATGCTAGAAAAAAATATCCCCCATTCAAAATAATTCTATATTAGTAATTTGTAACTCTCATTAATGGGACTACATTTTCGTGGATCAATATCAATTTATCATTATGCTGAGAAATCAATTACAATGGATTTATTTCTTGATAATAGAATTATTATATTTAATTCTATGCATAATCTATATCTCTACAAAATTCTAGTCATAATAATATTTTCATCATGACATTAAATTGATCAAATAATTTTCCTTCTCAAATTGTGTTATAAAATGAAATAAACTCCATCCAAGTGAAATTTATATTAATTGAGGTGTTCCATTCTATTTCAATTTAACCATTTGGAGAGATCCATATAATTTTACCTAAATTTAAAAAAAATCTTCCCTTGTGTAATGGATTGATCTACATTAGAGTTATGTTTCCTTGGGTATTAGATGTTTATAGACATAGATTAATACCCTAATTCCATGGTTTAAGTAACATATGATAGAATAATTACTCATAACATAACTATGTGGTGATCAACATGGGTTACTTTAGTATATACAGTGACCTCATGATCTCATATCCCAAGCCTAGTCATCGCTTATATCTCCAAACTCCATTTTCTATTATTAATGAGAAATTTACTAGTCAATGATTGGTTTTTTGATAATTTATTTCACTATGGAATACAAACATTTTATGATTCATCTCCTATACATGAGATAAATCTATATGGATAGATCACATCACAAAACTCTATGTTTGTAAAAACCACATTTCAAATTCACATCAGTCCTCACACAAAATCATAGACCTTACTTAATTAAAATTAGGTATTTCAATGAAAATGATTTAGTATAGTTACATTCCAGACTATCTTTGTTCTGAGAATGTATTAACATCATACTTCCTCATTTATTGCACTCGGACAACCATCTGTTTCAATAACATGTTCCCTACTTATGGGCTAGATCTATGAATATACATTAAAATAAATATGTATTGATTGATTCATATTATAACCAAATTGGTAGTAATTCCAAAAAACTAGACCCAGATCATGATTCTAAGCTCTATAAACCATAACCACTGTCTATCATTGTGTTAGGGCTCACTCCTTCATGATGGGTCATTCAAGGGAATAAATTTTTGGATGAATTCCCATTCATTTAAAATTACTTGAATCATAAATATTTTTTCCATATGAATCATCGTAAAAAAAGATAACATATTTTTTTCTTATCCATTAATTTAACATCAGCCAAATTTATTATTTTATATGTGGGTTTAGCATTATGAAGAAGACATCCCATTTTTTTACATGAGTTATGTTTGGGTAAATTCCATAAATGAACATTCCTTATCATACCACCTTAAATTGAATCAAATATGTGTACTTGTCGCATGATGTGAAACTGAAAAAATATAGTCCAGTAAACATGAACATAAAATACATTGTTTGGTATTTGTTATATGAGTTGAGTTCCCTATATGAGATCCAGATCCATGTAAGGTTACATGGAATATTATTTTATATATAAACCATTAATATGAAAAAAATTCTCTCATTAATTAAAATTATATCTTAGTGTTTGAGATTTCAAATCTACATTTGGTTTTCTACTAAAACCATTCATCAGGGAACTATATACTGATATCTAAATAAACTTTCCATGGTATACTATAGATCATCTTATAGAATTAACCATGAACTAGATTATAATAATTTTCTATATTTTAACAAGATCTAGAATGAATGTTTTTATTTAATGATACATAGTGATTCCCTAAACAATTATCATTATTTAAATTGTATATATTTTGAATTACATATCTCATTATGTGGTTGTGGTATCCTAATTCATTTTATGTAATTCCATACTAGACTTTATTCTAGGATGACATATCTTTGAAAGTAACTATGCGTTGATTGATTCATATTATCAAATGATACATTGTGATCTATAATCCGTATATACCATACCCAAATACATATTACCATGAAAATTCATGCTACTTGTACATCCCATAATATCATAACCATAGTTAATTTGGGTATGTGGGGTTTTAATCTCTTTTTAAATATCTACATCCTATAGACCACACATTTTACTATTAGTGTTTAAATAATTATAAATATTGAATTTCTACTATAATGAGCATATTGAATAGTAAATGGAAACCTGTTCTCTGTAATTATGTCCCTTCTTCCATAATCAACCTACTAAATAATGCTATGTGTTGTCCAGTGGAGGAGATTCCTTATAACCATGTTCCCTTAACAACACTTCAGTGGATCCTGTTATTGAAATTTTTCTTGAATTAACTCGCATCATACATATTCTATATCATCACATAATAATTCATGTTATTTGGGTCCTGATTTATATAAATTTTACTCATCTTTAAAAAATATCAGGGTGATCCTAGCTCCTGGGGCCCATTTGTGTTTTCATACAACACTCTCTATAATTGGTTTGGTCAATCTAACCATAAAATTAAGTAACCCCTCACTAATACCTTTTCACAAGTAATATGATCTATATTAGTTAAGGGTTTACCAAGCCCTATGTTAAAATTTAAACAAAATCATTCATTTTTGTTAAAATTCATACCACTTTAATCAACTACTTAATTATTCTAAATTTCATTACGTTAAACTCCTTATAGAAGGAGGCATTGTTCTAGCCATTTCAAAATTCAACAAATGGAGATATGATAAAATGTTGATTCTATAATTAGAATTCAATTTCATTGAATTTAATTATAAAAATTTGATATTTTAAAAATTAAATGGAATAAAACATGATATATTTAAAATTAATGAAGGGAAGCAAAAGAAATCCACGATTTACTAACGATCAAAGAATTTATCCTTCCATGATATGGATAATGTTAGGGAAAAAAATTGAAAATTAATAATTTTTTGGGTGTCTAACATTCATCCATATAAAAATTCATGTAAGGATAACTGACCCAATAATCATTGGATAAATGTTAGTCCACCCCTCTCTTCACTATTTGTTGGATCAAATGATCCATTTGAAATGTATGGTGGTGTAACATCAGTGTAACTAATCCATTTCGAGAATTATATTTATCATACCAAAATATTACATCTTAATAATAATTATAATAATTGATAAAATTATTTCTTATAATAATGGCCTAACATTGTATTAAAATGGCTTTATATGTGATACTATATCTGTCCCAGCTAAATATATTTGTGTAAACACACTTAGGAGTAAACCAAATTCCATAGTACTTTGTCTCATCGACACACTATCTATTATAGTGTTGGTAAATGTGTCTCCATTACCACCATACCATATTACATATGAAGGAATTTGTGCAAAAGATATTATATTGATCCATATTTCATCACTTGACCTAGAATTTTTAAATTATGAATTATTTGATCCATTTCAAAGCAATGATCATTTTGATTATTTTATCATGATATTACACATTTAATTTCCCATGTTATTGTCACTTTATTTTTGGGTTATAATATGATTATATAAAGTGGAAATAATTAGATATAAAATGATATCATTCATTAAAAAAATTAATATAGAGTATTATTCATAATATAGATCCTTTCCATGAAAATATGATATGAAATTATAATAAAACAACAAAGGGAGGTACAATAAGATCTTTTTGGATGATACTTTCAAATGAATCAAATTATGATTGTAACTAAAATTTTATTTCTAGAGATATGATCTATTACAGGCTCAAGTTTTAGTTAAAATACAATTATGTTCAATTAACATTGATAATTATTGCTTCCACCACACTATAGTATAATGTATTACTACTACATGTAACTAGTGTGCATTCAATCTTACCATGAGAGAATCAAATTAATAAATTTCTATTGTCTGATTGGTTAATTAGTCATAAATCTATGATTCTCAAACAATTTTTTGAGTTAGATACTATGTATTGTAGTCTATATATTCCATCTAGAGGTTTAGGATTTTGAAGTTAGGTAGACTTGTCTATATAGTCTCTAAATGTTACCAAACGGTAATAATAGGGGTATAAATTTAAAAATATATGCCTTTAATTTTATATGAGGCCTAGGGGGTCAAGAGGGTGTATGGTGGAACATTAGAAGTTTTTTTAATTGTATTATAAGGATTTAAGGATATTATTAATGGATTTTGGTGATACTCATATACACAATTCTATGGTGGTTGCTAGGGTGGACGATGTTTTGTTTTAGGGATATCATCTAACAATAAATGGGGAAAACCACCCCTATTTGTGTGGTTATGGATGTGATGGGATAACATGAGGTGGGTACACATAAGTAACCGAATTAGATAACATAACCTCTATATTATGTAGCTCTTGGCATAGAGATGAAAATAATAATGGTATTTTCTGAATTTCATATATATGGTCATATTGGATATCTCAACTTTCAAAACACCTCTAATAATTATATGTCAATAATGTTTGGTTATGTATGATATTTATTTGAAATGAATTATGAATAAGACGATCCAAATTTAAAATATGGTATAAAAATTGTTTTTTATTTATTTAGAATCAGGAAATATGAATATAATAATTAGTGGACTATTAAATGGAAGGATTTAAAATTATTTAATAAAATTAAATAAGGATTAGTTATAATTAAATGTTAAAATAATAAATAAATATGTATATCACATATATGTTAGGTTATGGTTAGGGGATTCGAAATACCATCATAAATGCATGAGTGAAAAATATATTCATTTTTTATCTTCAAAAATTTTAATCAAATGAGAGAAAGTTTAAGGGAATTCTTATGATGGATTGGGATTTTGATATTTTTACATCATGTGTATATTTATGTATATTAATTTTTTTTTAACTGCTTCATATTTTCTTCATGAATGTAGAAACATTATGTATATATCAGGCAGTCACTGAGATCCTTCGATGCAGATCTGATCATTCAATTAGTTGATCCTTTGTGATCTAGATGGGTGATCCCCCTAATTATTTTTTATCAAATATTCTTTAAATACTATAAATTATTTAATGTTGGATTATATAAGTGGTCATTATTCTTCTACATGGTGATTTTGGTTGACATTGGAACATGTTTTTTGATAATAATAGTGTAGGGGAATCCATTGCCGAGAAATGGTTGCTTTAATCAATTATCATAGATTGGAGTGATTTTTCTTATTGACGTAGGTTATTTTGAAATTTTAATATTATATTATTGAATCAAATCATTATTGAATGGATTTGTAAATAATTATTGACCCCTTTTGATTTTTAATCCCCTTTATTTATTACATCTTGATCTGAATAATTTAAATTATCATCATTCCATATGAATTTTAATACCCATTCATTTGAATTCTGTATATACTAATTTTCAATAGTTTGAAAACCATCCAATTTATTCCATTTACCTAGTAAATATGAGAATTTATGCTTTATTAACCCACCAAAAAGGTAGAAACCACTAGATATGACATGATCCACCTATTCTAATGATCCGTATACATCAATTGTATAGAGAAATGTGTCAAATTTATAAACCATAGATTATATCTTAATGTTTCTCTATCTATATTGGTTTTGTAGAGTCCTGGTGGATATGATTTATTTATCCATCTAAATAATCATCTTATATCTTCCCTTATACTTGATGTCATGGAATTTAACATAGAGTAATGGGTATGTTGTTGGACTTCACCTCTTATTTCATGGTTTTTATTTAATTTATTTTTTAACTCATTTCATCCTGTTTACTTGATATTATATTATATGTAGAAATTAGTGAAGCTAAATTTTATATTTATATGTTTGGATTAGGACCTAAAAATGGAAAGTAAATTAGGTTGGATAAATCCTTTTATTTTCAGGACAAATAATTTCTGATTATTATTCATTATGATTTTACATGACTTGATAATTTCAAGAGTATGTATTGATGAATAAAAGTATAATACCGAAAACTGGTTTAAACACTATTATAATAATAATTAACTCTATGAAATATATATTGGGTAATTGAATGAGGATGAACATGTTGGTATGAAATTAAAATTTAAAATTATGATAGGAAATATGAAATGGGAGTTATGGGATGAAATATTAGTGGGTGTACCTAGAAATAAATAAATATTTTTAGTACATAAGGTATATAATGTTCTGTTTTTTCTGAATTTGATTTTATAATTTTTTTCGTTTAAACCATGGTCCTCTGGAATAGTTTGGTGTTGGGTTCATGAAAGATGGTTAGATATTTTCCTATGGTTTTATTGGTTATTTTTAAATGTATATAACATAAATATTTTAATTTGATTGATTATACTTTCCCTAGTATTGCCACAACCTTACGAGCCTCCAAATCTTTAGAGTAATGCCGTATAACTTTTGTAGAATATAATAATCTTGATTCCAATTCATAGATAGACATGTCTAAGCTATATAATAATGTTATATTGGGATTGAAATGATTTTTAGCTGTAAAATTAGTTCCTTTGGAGATTCTAGAATGAGATACCTAGATGGGGTATATGAATAATATTTTCATTTATGGTTTTATTCCTATATTAATTTATTAATTGGGATGACTAGGTTGTTTATAAATTTGTAAATGTTAATGAATAGTATGTTTAATATGGCATGGAATATAAATAAATAATTATGTTGGTTTATATGAATTTAATTAAAATATATTAAAAATGTTCATCACTTTTTGATATGTTTTCTTAAGTAATATTTGATGATAATGAATGAAACTCATTAATGTTGAATATTGTATTTGATGATGGGTTTATGGTTAGAAATATATAAATACTAATGGAAACAATTAAACTTAGTGGGATTAATCACGTATGAATAATAGAGTGAATTATCGTTTAGTGAAATAACAACCTTATATATTATACTAATGAAATTATGATATCTATTGAATTCATGGAGACATTATAGTTTGAAAGATACCTATATATGGTTGTGATAATTTTATATATAATATTTTTTTTAAATTATGTTATACTATTGACTTATAAAATATATTTTCTTCTGGTATGATAATTTAACCTTATATAGATTTATGGTGTAATTGATATGATGATAGGAATCTATTACATGGTGTTATCAGAAATGTCTGGTGAGGTATTACAATGATGATAATTTGGAAATGATTTTCTAGTGGTTATAATTTTCAGGATGGGTCATTATAACTATTCATTGTACAAGATGATAATGTTCTTATGATGGTAAGTTTAAATCTAGGGATTCAAGTCCGATTACTAAGTGGAGATCATAATAGATATATACTGTTTTGATAGGGAAGGGCCTCTGTTGATTGGTAAGAGAAAATGGGATACTTTTTAGGTCCATATTTCATTAAGTTATATAATTTTTTATATTTTCCTTGATATTTTATTAATTAGCCTGATAGAATTTTCTTCATTACATGGTAGATTCAAAAAATATGAATTATGGTTATTTATGGTTTTTTATAACTATTTTAATGACACACATCCTTAAATGTTGTGATTTTTTGAAGAAATATGATTTTTTGGAGGAGAGGGTAGTTTTTAATTTTTTTCTTATATCAATTTTGAGAGCTAGGATATATGAAGATGCGTAGTTTGGAAATTTGTTTGATGCCCATTTGGTGGTAATGGTTCTCAAGGGAACAACATAGAATGGCCTGGTTGTTGGAATGTTGAAACACTATATTATCATGCCATTCATATCGTGTAATCGAGATTATACCATGAATTATTTATCTTTTGGGGCCTTCCAGACCTGATTAGGGAAATATGATGGGGGTGTACCTCTTCCTAAATATTTAACTACATGAACCATGGTTCTACTATGATTGGTGCAACATGAAGAAGGGTAGAACACTTTAATTAGAGTAGTTAATGCACTGAGTCACTAGGTCTTGTCATGAATGGTTGTTGGGTGTTGTTTTTAGATAGGGGAAATCCTAGCTTTATTCCTTTTGATTTTGGTGGATTTTTAGGGGATTTGTGTGATGTGAGGAGTCCATTTGGATAGAAATACATTCAACCATCATTTCTCAATTCCCCTCAGTTTTATATTAACATGGATTCGTTTCAGTGGCGATTATAGGAGATTTTATCCTCTTATGTCCCCTTCTTTATTTTCTTTACATTAGTTTCAGATTTTGGAATGGTTTTTTATAGGGATTTGTGATAATTTTGACCTAACCAAGATTCAAATTTCGTTAAATGAAGGGATTTTATAAGAAATAGATAAAAAAATTATCTATATTATATCTACATTTCATTATGTTTCATTCCATTAAATGTATATCACCATATGATTTTTACAAATTGAGTACATAGAGATAATGGTTAAGAATGAGAGTGGTCATGGTTTAGTGTGATGGGAACTATATTCATACATCAATTGAGTGATTATAGACATCCTATTAGAATGAAAATAGTATCCATGTGACTTTATAATGAGAATAATCCTTCAGGACATGTCATTAAATGATAATGATGGATTTTTTCTAGGTGGTGGGACAAGAGTTCTCCCATAGAAGACATGAGATGACACTCTGGTGTTAGTCAGTGGATATGATTAAAGTGATTGGGATTTGGATACCTGGGGGGTTTTAGGATAGGGATATTGACTTGACCTTTTGGGTTTATGGTCAGGTTGTGCTTATGGTATGAGGAATCACCCAAGGCTAAAGGATGTGAGTCAGTATCAATGAAAAAAAGTGATTTGAGTCTATGATACCCTAGTATATTCTATAATAGGTGATATGAGACATTTATTATTTAGAGAGTCTAGTTGGGGGATTTTTCTAGAGGTGATGAGATGGAGAGTTGAATTAAAGGATGTATGCTCTAATAAAAAATATTGATGATAACATATGGCTTCATCCAAAGGAGAGATAGGTCAGCAAGAAAATCATCCCCATCAGTGATATAGATTTAGAATTATTTCTATGAGTGAGATTTAAATACATGTTGTTTTATAAACTACGTCATCTATGAGTTATATGGTTTTCTTGAGCAATGTCGGCTAACTAGGAGTGAGATGGTTATCCTGTGATTGGGCTAGGTCACCTCTATGTGAGGTTTTCTACATGTGGATGATGGAGCATAACAAATATAGATAGTTAGAACTATGGAATAATCATTAATATTATATTAGTTGGATGAGGTTTCAGATGTGATTTCATTTGATTAGAGGATGGAATTCCATAATTTAGATGGAATCCAAGATGTTATGTGATATAGGATAGGAATAAGATACTACTTTTAGTGACATGGTGTTCATATTTTCATGTGTTATGGATTATTTATAGGATATATATTTTATGATATTGTAGTGGTCACATCTTGGAACCCCAACCATCCCAACATGATTGGTTATTCTGGATGATAATAATTGGAAGCTACTCTAGAGGATTAGTCATTAAGAACATGAAAAAAATAAAACCTCAAGACGTAAGGAACAATCTAGACTTGTTGAATTAGGTGGCGAGGGTATTCTATAATAGAATCAAAGAACATATAGTTGGGTGTCGTGGTATCCATATCTGTACACAAGGTCTTGATAATTTTTTGTAACTCATTAAGTGTCATGGGGACCAAATAAGAACATCATGACTATGAAAACATTTTTATTAATTGTATTTTGTTTCTTTATACGTAAATAAACATATGAATTCATATATTAAGGCTTTATGGTGATACCCTACTGAGTTATTTTCTCATACCATGAATGGGAACTATTGTGCATATATAGACCTTATTATTATTTTATGTTAGGGAACATGTCAATTAATGGATTGATTTAGAGAACTATGATGGATATAAAATATTGGGATAAGGATTGATGATGGAAGTGTTTCTAGTTTTATTATTATTTTTAACTTTATTGATTAAGAATTTTGGTTTAACCACATGGTAAACTGAAGAATATTTTGTATGACAGAATCATGTATGATATTGGATGTCATGATTTAGTCATCCCAATATATTGTGCATGTTGTTTGGTTATTTTTTTACATATCACAATGATGTAATTTAAATATAATTTCTAATGCATGTTTTAGTCCCTCCTTGCTTTTTGATAGCCTATGGCATGAGAGGAGGCATGCATGGGGCCATGTGGTGCACTAGGTTTGAACACCTAATATTTGAAAAGGGTTTGTGTGTTACAAATTAAAATGTTATGTTTTTTAATTTTTTTATATACTATATATATTTTAGTAATGTTCCAAATATTGTGATAGACCTGGGACTATGTTTTTGTGAATATATTTCTCAAGGGACATCCTGGGTAATAGGGTGATGCGATTTTCATTGTAGTTTTCTTAGTGTCCCATATATTCATTAAGGTATTGAAACTTGTGTTAATGTTAAACCCTATATTTTTAGTCTAGTAATGCACTCCATAGGAAATTGAGTTGTTCAAAAGATTGTCTGGATAGTTCGAAGCCTGATAACTTAAATTTTAGGATGAAAAATCAGTTGCATGTTTAGTGCATAGGTTGTGATAACTGTGCTGCTCTATGGAAATATGTTTATACCATTCAATGAGTAATACACAATCACATATGTGATATACCAATGAATTTCTTAGAGGTTTTTTTGATACACACCATTTTAGTATTTATACTTGTAGTTCCATTAATGTATCAACTTGGGAAGACTCTTATGGTGACATATATTTTTTCATGCCCATAGAGATATACTTTGGATTCATTTTATGATCACTATGGATGAGATCAGGCTATGTATGATCAATTATTATGGAATAATTTAACTAAAAGACAAAGTGTGAAAATCTATAACACACGGATACTTCTCCCAAGATGACCATATTCTGGAGATTGGTTCATCTCATGATAATTATTTCATGATGACTAATTATCTTTAAAGAATATCCTACACGTAAAGGTTCTCCTTTACTAAGAGACATCCTTATTAGGCCGAATTATATAGTTTTGATTGTTATCCATGAAGAGCCAAGAATGACCTTTTTGATTTACATATTTCCTTTCATTTATCTTGTAACTCCCCACTACTCATTTTATATGCATATACTGGGTAGTTCTAGACAGTTTTGGTTCTATCTTACTAGGTACATCTCTCACACATTTCATGATTCCCTTATTACCTAAGAAGAAATCAGGATTTTATGTGTATATAATGTTAATCATCTAATATCTAATGTTTTATTTTTAGTACTAAGAATGTATGAATGGGGAGGACCAAGCCAATGAACAAGATGCATAAAGTGGAAACATTAGGCGAATTTAAATTTTTTATAGCATGTCGTATACACATATTTCCCTAATATCTTGTGTGCCTCCTTTTTTATAGCTAAATTTAATGATCACAATCACAATCATTTTATCAATTATCGATTCATCTTACACTTATTTATTTATTATGTAGATGATTTATCAATATGAATTAGTTGCCACATTTTATAATGATTACATTGTTTCCCATATATTATTTACCATTGTGTTAGACTATAATTCATGATGGAATAGTCTCCCCTTGAAAAAAACAATGTCCCACGTTGCTAGTCAGCAACCTCTAGAGTATGGTGAAGAGTAATTGAGGACATGTGGATGACCCTCTCAAGTAACTAATTGATGTATTCTAACGTGAGATGCTATAAAGTGGTATTATATCCCTTTTTTTGATTTTTGGGTATTATACATTAGAATAATACGTATCATAATTTGATAATAATTTTATGCCTAAGAGTAAATAATCCATGTAATGGGAAAACACAAATTACATGGGTTAGGTGGTTGATGATATTGGTTTGTTCCAATTATAGTTGTTTTAGTTTCTGTAACACCCCATGATTTCATAGTTTGTTATCTCTTCACTGCAATTCAATAACATGTGCTATATGCAACAATGAGTTCGAGTGCACCATAACTTACAAAAATAGCCCTTAAAAAAGTGGTTCTGAATAGTATCAACTGAATTTTGAATTTTATATGTATCTTATATAAATTTAACCAACATATTTTGTGTTTCCTAGACATAATATTGGGAAAAATTCAATTTTTCAGATAAAAGATTTATTTTTTTTAAAAATGTAATTTTACCGCATATTTAATTGAAAATTCTTTTTAAGAAAAATATTGGAATCTTTATATATTCAATTTAATAAAATTGCATTCCTATTTAGAATCAGGATACAAAAATTTAGTTTGGATAAATTTTTGGTACTTTGCAAATAATTTTCTTATTTTGATGAATAATGAAAATACTAAATTTTAATTGAAAACAATATTTTTTATCGCAAAACATTATTGTGTTAAATTATATATTTGGATGGTTTGGACATATAATTTGATTTTATTTTTTTCATTTAATACAATTTAGGTCATTATAATTAATTTCATATTTAAATTTGACATAAACACATGTCAATCTTTTGATAGTTTTTACTTAAAAACCCACTTTTTGGTTTTGACAATGAGAATTAATTTTAAATTAATTAATGCAACATGAATGTTTTTAGATTGATAAAATATAATTTATTATTGAATGTTTAATATCAAAATTATCTTAAGTTGATTTTTTGGAATTTATCTGAAAACATCTAATTTTTTATGAATAGTGAAAAAAATTGCATTATAGTTTAAAACTGAAATTTTATTTAGATATTTACTTTTTTTATTTAAATGTATTTGAATTAAAAATATATATATAGGACTTATATATGTTCAATGTAATTAATAGGAGTAATTTTATAATATAATTATATGTATAAATTTTTATTGAACTTCTTACCGTGTTTTACCCACCTTCTATGAGCATTTTCAAATTTTCATAAAATATAATTTTACCTCTTCTGTGAGTTGAATTTAAAAAATCTGAGAGACATGGTTGACATCAATAAGTAAAATTTGGTTCAATAAGATGAAAATAATTTTGGCTGAAAAGTAACTTTTGACTTTTATTTACCACAATTAAAAGTAAATAGGGTAATTATGGTTAAAAATTATATTATAATTACTCTAACTCATGTTATAATTCTAATAGATAAGTGTATTTAGACGAAATAAAATTTTAGGAATAAAATATGATCCTTTCGGTGCCCTTGGATTAGATTAGGAAAATTATTATTATTTTTTTTAAAGAAGAGTTAAAAGTGTAAAATTCAAAGTCTAATAACTAAACCATTTTTAATATAAGGTTACACATAATATAAATTCAAATATATATATTAATTAGAAATATTAAAATATTTTCTACATAATGGTATTTTATTTAAAAATTTTACACATTAAATAATTAAATTTATTTTTGACATAGTGATGATGCAGTAATTACATTATTAATGAAAGAATCAAATAAATGGTATTATAAATATTAAAAAAAATATAATTTTAATGTTTTGATGACATCCATGAATTTTCAAGGTTAATATGACATGTTATAATTGATTCAATGTAACTTTATCAAAGTAATCTAGCAGTTATGACTTTCAGAAAAACAAAATACTAAATAGTGTCAAAATTTAAATAAATAAGGTTTTTAAAAAAATATTATATTATTAAATTATATAATATTACTAAAAATTTAAGGTTTGTCCAAAAGGATTAAAAAATATTATATATGTCATTAATTAACCACTTGAGGTTATTTTGGAATTTTAGTGTATTTTTTTACCATATAGTGTAAGAATACAAGAGGACACAGTTAAAGTTAAACAATTTAACTAAGAGTTAAATATAATAGATAAGGTTAATATGGTTACCTAAACCTATTTGAAACCTATTATTAGAGTGTCTTTAGACCCATAACCACCTTATACTATAAATAAATCATTTTTATCCATTATAAACCGAATATGATTTTATTATAAAATAATATTTCAAGCTTTTCCTAAAGTGACCATCACCTCTCTTATAAAAGGGTACATCCCCTTCTCTCAAAATCACACCTCAAAATCCATTTGTCTTAGCCAACCCCAGCCTAAATATCCTCCCAAATTCTCTCAAATCAACCTATATCCCGTAAATTGATCAGAAATTCAACCTAAGTATCCCTTCTGATCAACTCAAAAGAAAACACTCAAAGAAGAGGTAATAATTTCAACACCCTATTTCATGTTCCTTTCTTTTTCCACTTCCTCTTTCATTGTTGATTAAATACCAAAATAATAACTCCAATGCCTCATAAATACTATTATGTTATTATAAATATTGTACAACCATATTCTTACTTCTATCCATCCTATAAATGAAAAAGTCACCATACTTGCGTAAGTATGGCTTACCGTCTCCACGTCGTGGTGTAGTTTGTTATTCAAACTCTTCACTATTTGGATGGGTATAATAATGAGTATAACTGATGTAAATCATAAATATAACATGTTAATAACTCTCTATATATGATATACCATCCATTTACATACGACTTCAACATCAATATAATGATATTGTCGTTCGTACGAACATACATATTACCGTCTCCACGAAGCAATGAGATCCATTTCCACATTCACCATAAAAAGATCATTATAAAAATATATATTGTTAAAAATTATGTAATATATGACATAATAACTCTACATAATATATATATATATATATATGTACTTACATATATCTTATTCACTTACTTCCATTCAATACGATATGAAAACTGAAACACCATTTATGCGTACATACGGCCTACCGTATCCATAAACGATATTTTCCATTTCATATATCTATCCATTATACATATTATATTCTAAATAAATATTACATATAAATCATGTGTTATATTTTGGAAGAATTTAAATCATGATATAAATGATATGATCAATAATAACAAGTTAAAACACGTACGATAAAGACAACGATTATTACCTGAAATTTTAATTTAACATGGAAATCATTATTAAATGGGTAGTATAAAGTCATAAATGAATCATGTATGATATAATAAATATCAATATGTTTCTGGTATAATTTGATGACATAAAATGGTCATTATACAAGAGGTTAAACGTACCCTCGACCAAATGGAAAGTTCAAGGTAAGGGTTTATTTCACAATCTCTTTATTATCTGAGGTTGTTTTTACGTATCTACTGGGACATATTTATTATCAATGTCCATGATTCATAAAAGAGTTTTAAAATTGATTCTATTTAAGGTAATTTTTTTACTAAACACCATTTTGAATGTTTTAAGGATCTATTCTTCTAAACATTTCACATTAATGTCCATGTTTTCAAAATGGTTTTAAGGATTTATTTATATAGATATGAATGATTTAAAATATTAATTCCTTTCAAAAGTATCAAAGTGGTATGGGAAAATTTTATTCAAAACTATATTTCAAATGACTTCCTTTATAATTATGTGACTTTTAACAGATTTCATGAAAAATGGATATTTCTCCCAAATATTTTTACTGATCATTTTTAACTATTTCAACATCATTTATGGGATACTATTTTTGACCGAGGTTGATTTATTATGATAAAAATATTACATATTGTATTAAAGAATTTTTGATATATTTGATTGTGGATTTGTTATTTTTATATCTTTCACTTTTAGTGTTAAAGTAATGATATTTCATATTCTAGTTAAAATAGAAATTTTTATATTATGTTTCAACCTTTTCATATGAGGAATGTATTGGACATAGTAAGTAACAGGTGGAGCTTGTTATGGCTCTTATGTGCATTAGTAGGTCTCATGAGATAATAATACATGGAATTGGATGAGGCCTTTCCCAATTTTGATATATGGTTTTGGCCAAGGCCTTAATCATCTTTGGACATCTTGGACGATGTCTTAAAAAAATGTTTCAGAATGTCCTCAATTACATTCCATCATTATGATAATATTATTAATGGTTCATGTGGTTATTTGACTACTAGAATACCCATAATTATTTTTTATTATGGAAATATTTACTCATATCATAATCCTGCCATAAAGTGTTCATGATTATTATTTCTAATTGCATGTGTTTTAAATTATTCACCATGCCTAATGTTTATGCTATATTTAGCTGTATTTCTTACAATTATTGAGCATTTTAGCTCACCCTTGTCTTATGTTTTATTTTTACCAGGATTCCAATAAGTGTAATATGATAGATAAGTAGGGATAATTTATGGGATTAATGGTGTTATCAAAGGATCATTCATGTTGTTTTTTTTATTTTCTAAGGTGTAACGTAATGTTCATGTATGTAATCTATTTTCCATGACTACTGAATTGATTGGTCTTTCTGGACTTGATTCTTTGTTATAATTCCAATGTATTAAAATATTTCACTGATTCTAGGTAACTGGGGTCATGGATTTAGAGTTGGTATCAGAGGAAGTTTAGCAACAACCTTGGTTATTGATTTAGATAAACTATTAATAGAGAACATTACCATAAGATAAGAATTGAGGATTAGTATAGAAGAACATCCTAGATTTTTTGTAATGTAGAGATTTTGTATATTTTCAATGAAATACATCCATATCTGGATACGAGCAGGAAGAGGCAGCTCTGGCATAGATGTACCATGGAGTGAAAACACTAAAAATGAGTTTCGGGCTTGACCTAGGGTATCCCGGTACATGACAACAAGCCTTGCTGCACTTTTGTTTATGACACTCCCGAGGGATATGCTTATGATAATTCACATTTTCGTTACAAACAATTATGAATGATTTAAGAGTAAATACATCCTCAATGAAACGTTTTTAGGATTATGTATTATATGCATAAGATTTTCAATTTACATTAGGTATTTTTCATGTTTTGAATTATTCTTTGTGATTCATAAAATAACCTAGTGTATTCCATTTTCTATAAATGGTGCTTAGTAGAAAGAATGAGAATTCATGCAATACACGTGATCAAAATATTAAGAATGATCATATCATTCATGGTATTATGCAAGCATTTAAAAGGAAAATATTCTCCCAAGTATTATCATCATATGAAAAAATGGTATCATGTGTTATTAAGATAAGAAATGAATTATCTGAGTCCTATGGATTTGAAGGGAAGAAAGAGAAAAAAAGGATGGTAGAGAGAAAATTTGATAACGGGAAGAGGGGAAAGATTGATTTTGCCAAATGTGATACCTGTGGAAGGAATCACCATAGTAGATTATTGAAGGGAATGGGAGTTTGTTATAAGTGTGGAGAAAAAGGACACTATGTAAGTGATTTCATGGGAAAAAAGGTTTCAAATGTACTATTCTCCATCTACAAGGAGTCGGTACACTACACAAATAAATTCCTAAATCATCATAGTATGCCCCAAATGATGCAATTGGATAACAATCATGTTATGATACTACCACAAATGAAGAGGAATGACTAGTTTTATTATTTTGTTATTAAAGAATTATTTCATTTTAGTGCTGTATCAATGATGTACTAGTTATATGAATCATGAAAATAAATAAATAATGTACTGCATTACTATTTTATTAAGGATTTGAGATTATATGGTACCAAGTAAAGTGACACAGTTCAATGTTAATCTTTTTGGAAAATATATTGAAGAAGGAAAGGTAAACCATAATATGGTCTTGATACCAAGACAATGATATTGGAATAAGATATGGTATATTTTTATAAATTATATTGAATATTTTTGACAACCTTGGAACTGATTAATTCTTTGTTTATTCCATCATTGTTGGAATATTGAAAACTTTTGAACATAAGAAACATATCAAGTATTCTATAAGGAATAAGGGAGCATGAATGTAATAAATAAGGTTTTTTGGTAATTCAGGGTGTTTCCATGTTTTAAAAGAATACATGATAAAGGTATTCATATGTTGTTATGTGGAAAGATAAATCTTTATTTTGTTTAACATCTTAATAAATTTTGGACTGTGAGTTTGGACAGAAGTATTTTGGATAAGTCTAAAGGATGGAATGGATTATGTTTAATGTCGGATAATATTATTTAGGTTAAATTATTTCTTAAGATTATTTTTTGATTATCACAAAAAATACAACACAGAGGTCAGGCGACAACCTATCGTGTCCGGAAAGGTCGTGAGAATTGAACCCACCACTGAAGGACGACAAGGGTGCATCACCTAACATTGGCCTATGGCAGCGCTGTCGTGAAACATTAAATTAATTATGATTTTAAGGTTGATTTATATTTTAGGGAAGAACCTAATTCATCTCTCAAGAATCATTGGTGGTTTATAGTGTGTATTCTTAATAAAGATTACTAAAAGAGGGGGTAATTTTGAAAACCGTTTTAAGAAAATAACATAACATAAAGAGTTTAATATTTAATAGAACAAGGTGGTGGATTAAGAATTAGGAGATAAGGAGATAACTTCAAGTTCACGACACATATTGGATTGTTCATTATTCTGAATGTTTAAAATGGTTCTGTTTAATTCCTTGGTTGAGGGTTATCAATATCTTGATTCCCCTCTTGCCTCCCTAAAAGTTGCACAAAGTACCAACCCTTGACATAAAAATAGTGTTGTCCTTGTTGGTCTTCAAGGACAGACTAAAGGATACCAAATCATTATAATATCATTTTTATGTGTGAGAGAAAGAGGATCCTTTTGTTTCCCAATCAAAACAACTCAAGTTTTCCACTTGAAATTTCTACCCAATCGGTGTTGAAATGAAAAGCAGTTAACTAAATTAAACCCAATAAATGAACTAAGAAGAGAATAATGATTATAAAAAACAGAAGTGAAATGATCACACAAAAATTATGAAAAACGAGTAGAGTATCATGTTCTGGAACTCCCTCCCAAGTATGTGTAGGTCCCTCGAAATTATTGTCCACCATTTAGTTCTCCATCGAGAGGAGGAGGAGGCTCGGGTGGAACTCCCTCTTCATCCTTGATTACCGTTGATTATAAGGGCCTCCAGAACCTCATGTATGTGGAGAGAACTCCGTTGGGTCTCCAAAATACTAGATCTTTGCCTCCTGGTCAATCTTGCAAATGAAAAGCCAAAGATTTCATTTTATAGGGAATTGGGAAGGTAGTTTTGAGCACACAAAATTATTAAAACGACATTTCACAGGTGTTTCGAACTCCAGACAACATTATCTAGATTTTTATAAAATAAAAATGTTATATCCCCACCTCTTTTATTTCTCCACAGACAGTTTGGATCACATTGGAAACCTTTATCCCGAAATATAAACAGATCACATCACACTACTTTTGAATACGTGTAGATTTGGTGTGCTAGACAGATCAGGTCTGCAAGGCTATCATATGGTCGAATGAGTCTTGGGTTTCTGCATATGAAATATAGACCAATGCGTTTTGGACCACCCCAAATAATTTCATCACAATTTTATTTATGCTCTAGTTGCAGTTTCTGGATTAACCCACTGGTGTGCTTGGATCCTGCGCAGTTTGGCCCATTTTTCTTGGACATCATCACAAGCCCTCCAAATCACCATCACCTTCAATAAAATTTTCAAGACAAGTATAATTGGGATTTTTAATATTATTAAACATAAAATAAATGACTCTATCATGGAATTAAATTTGTTATTATTTTTGTAATTTACAATACAAATTTAGTTTAATACAATGGTGTGAGGGTGAAAATGACATAGTGAATCGTGGTACGATGACACCCCCACACCTAAACATTTGCACTCATGGGAAAAGTCTCATATACAAAAAAAGCTGATGCATATATAAATATTCCCAAAATCATGAAGATTTAACATTTGAGGAAATTTTTATTCACTAATGTAATGTGATCAATACACGAACCACACCAAGGAGTTCTTCCTAGTTAAACGGAAAAAGATGTCTCATAAATCCTATCATAATAAAATTCAAAGAGATTCATGACACCAACATGAGCAAGGAATTAACAAGTCAAACATTCTACTAAATCTCCATGTGTGTGTGTGAAAACCATTCCATGCTATTTTTTCCACTTTCCATCAAATAAATATAGGTTATTTTAACATTATTCAGCTTTAAATGATTTTTCACCAAACCCGTCTTGCATCATTTGCAGTCATATTTCAAGTCCCACTCAATTAAGAATTCCTAGAAGACAAATCATAAGCTCCTGGCCTAGATATCACCATATGTTTCAAATTTCATCACTCCCCTCATTTATTATATTATTTTTTGAATGTTCATTTGGAACAAATATCACACTCATCTCTCAACCCTTGTTTGATCTACTCACAAAACTAATTGAAATAGTTATAACAAGATCAAAGGTTGAGGAGGTGTGGTTTTTGACTTGCCCAAGACTCACATTTTTTTAGGGTGTACAACAGTTGGACATTAAGTACACATGAATAGGTCAATTTGGTATAGTATTGAAACAGATCGGATAAGGAACGAATGTATGAAAATCCCATTTAAAGATGAAAAATATTAACCTATCATATATTTACAATATATTAAGTATGAAATATTCATTCTTCATGGTTTGGTGCAAAAATGTATTGATATATTAGTGACACAGTTTTCCCAAAACTACTCACACAAGGGGCATCAATCATCTCAAATGTTTCGTAGTGATACAACTATTTTTATCATTGACAAAAAACCAATTCACTAAAAATAACTCCCTGAGGTTAAATTCATAAAAAAAACTCTTTTTAGACTTCTTTATGGTATTTTTACATTGCCCCCATTATGGTCACAAAATTATTGAACTTAGAAAATGTTGATGGGGAAATTGAAAATACCATAAAAAGGCTAAAAAGAGAAGAAAGGGGAAAATGATGAAAATTCTAATCTATCCTAGGAATGTACCCATCCCCCCACACCAAGAATGTGTTGTGTCCTCACTGTAATAAAAGTGGATGTGGAAAGGAAGGATAAAACCTGGTGAGTTTCATTCATATATTTCTTCTTGAACATGGAGTTCCTCCCTCGAGGACTCCAGAATGGATTCATGGATGTGCTTCAACCACTGCCCATTGACAGTGAATGATTTCTTGGTTTCTTCATTTTTAACCTAGAAAACACCAAATGGATATACATTAATAATAGTGTATGGGTAAAACCAGCGAGAACGAAGCTTACCTGGATGCAACTTCAGCCTTGCATTATAAAGGAGGACCTTCTTCCCAATATGTAACTAACGTTGAAGGATAAGACATTCATGTGAAGCCTTGGTTCTGTCCTTATAAATCATAGAGTTTTCATATTCATCTCTTATCATTTCCTCTAGCTTCTGAATTTTCATGTTCCTTTGAGAACCTCCACCAGAATAACTAGAATTGCTTGTTAGATAGCCCAGTAGGCTCGGTGCTCAATCTCAACACGGAGGTGACAACCCTTTCCAAACACAAGATGATAGGGTGACATTCTAGTGGGATTTTTGAAAGCAGTATGGTAGGACCATAATGAATCATCAATTCTAAGAGTCCAATATTTTCTATTGGGTTGAACCGTTTATTCAAGAAATTGTTTTACCTATCTATTTGACACCTCGGCTTGACCATTGGTCTGTGGATGATAGGCAGTAGAAACTCGATGACCGACCCCATACCTATGCTAATGTGATTTCATTGTTCAGTTACAGAAATGGGAACCCTGGTCACTGATGATGAACCTATGTAAGCCAAACCATCAGAATATTTGGGTTCTAAAAAATTCTACGACTACCTCAGAATCATCAGTCCTTGAAGATCAGGCCGTTACCAAGTTAGATACATAATCAACTTCCAGAAGAATGTAAAAGTTTCCAAAGGAATTTGGAAATGGCCCCATTATGTCAATACCCCATACATCAAAAATCTCATGAAAGAGAAATAATTGTTTTGGAATTTCATTTCTTTTACAAACAATCCCCATTCTTTTACAACGAGTACATGATTTGAAAAAATCATGGGTATCCCGAAAAAGTTTTCCCCAAAAGAGACCAGAATCAAGGACCTTGCGAGCAGTCCGTTGGGGACCAAAGTGGCCCCCACAATCAAGAGTGTGGATGAATCTAAGGATGGACTAAAACTCACGATCCGTAACACAACGTCTAAGGACTTGATCACTACAGGTGCGCCAAAGATAGGGGTCATCCCAAATATATAAACGGGACTCATGTTTTAGATGACTGGCTTGGTTTGTGTTGAAATTAGTAGGAATGAAAGATTCTATTAAATAATTTACAATTTCAGAATACCAATGAATAGGATCTTGCACTCGGTACCGTTGCTCATTAGGAAACATTTCATTTATAGGAATACAGGTGGATGAGTCAATGTCTGTGGATGGTGGAATCGAACTGATATGGTCCTCCACCACATTCGTTGCCCCTTTTTATCTCTAATTTATAGATTTAATTCTTGAAGGAGGAGCATCAAACTAATGAGACAAGGTCTGGATTCCAATTTCTTAAGGAGGTACCAGAGGGCTGCATGGTCTGAGAACACAATGACTTTGGACCCCAATAGATATGACCTGAATTTGTCCAAAGAAAACACAATGGAACAAATTTTTTTTCATTTGTTGTGTAGTTTTCTTGGGCATGGTCCAATGTACGTGAGGCATAGGATATGACATGTGGATCTTTGTTGACCCTTTGTGACAAAACATCCCCAACTACATAGTTAGAGGTTTCACACATGAGCTCAAATGGTAAATTGCAATGAGGTGGTTGGATTACCGGGGGTGAGATGAGACTCCATTTTAACTTATTAAAAGAATCCTAATGTTCTGTATCAAAAAAAATTCTTTTTTTTTGGAGTAATCGGGAGTGGAGAATTACAATTTTACTAATGTTATAAATGATATGACGCTAAAATCCATCATTAACTAGGAAATATCGCACATCCCATATATTTTTGGGGAATGTAATGGAATAAATTACATCAATATTTCATTTATCTACATGGATTCCATCCCTAGAAATGTCATTTCCCAAAACTATACCTTGTCGCACCATAAAATGGCATTTCTCATAATACAATACAAGATTATTATCAATACATTGACGTAGGAATGAACGAAGACTACTCAAACATTCATCAAATTAATTTCAATAAATAGTGAAATCATCCACGAATACTTCCATGTAATTCTCTAGGTAATCCGAAAAAATACTAACCATGCATGGTTGGAAAGTACCTGGAGCATTGCACAGACCAAATGACATTCTTCTATAGGAAAATGTGCAAAAGGGGTAAGTGAAGGTTTTCTTTTCCTGATCCACAGGGGAAATATGGATATGAATGTATCCATAATACCCATCAAAGAAATAGTAGTGGGACTTACCCGCTAGCCTCTCTAGGATTTGTTCAATGAATAGAAAAGGGAAATGGTCCTTCCTTGTGTGGTGGTTTAGTCAACGATAGTCTATTTAGTCACGCCAAATATTCTGCACATGAGTTGGAACCAATTCCTTCTTTTCATTTTTAATTACTTTAAGGATAGTCTTTTTAGGAACCACTTGAACGGGACTGACCCATTTTCTATCAGAGATGGGGTAAATGATTCCAGTTGCCAATAATTTTGTTACCTCATTTTTCACAACTTCTAGGAGGTTTTCGTTTAGTCGACATTGTGGATTCCTCACTGGTTTATCCTCATCATTTAAAAAAAATATGATGTGTACAAATTGAAGGGCTAATACCAATAATGTCAGCAAGTGACCACGCCAATGATTGTTTATACTCCCTCAAATGATCAAGCAGTTTCAATTCATGCTTAGGAGGGAGTGAAGTAGTAATGATGATGGGCAACATGTTTCCATTCTCAAGATATGAATATTTTAAATCATGTGGTAGTTGTTTCAGTTCCAATTCATGTGGATTTTGGATTGATGTGATTGTGTGAGAGAGGTCACTGATCTCATCTAGCTTCTTAATGGTATCAAACTCAGATGAGGAATAAGCTTTTACAAGCTCAATAGTATCATCGATGGTCAATGGATCATTAGTGCCCAAGAAATCATCAATCAGTGAACATGAATGACACTTTTCTAGACCACTACAACAATCAATGCATGAATCATTTCCTATCATTTCTATCAGTGAAAAAAACTCATAATGGGGATTAGGGGAAAGAAAAGCTGTTTTTTCATACGTAGGGAGTGCATCAATTGAGTTAACAGATAGAGAGAGGAATGCTCCTCTGAGGGGTGCTTCATGGAATCAAGGAAGTTAAAATGGACTATGTCACCACCAAATTCCATAGATAATGTACCATTGTGTACATTAATTATGGTTTTGGTGGTTTTCAAGAAAGGTCTCCCCATTATAATTGGGGAATGTCCATTTATCCAATCATCCTCCATTTTAAGCACATAAAAGTCAGCAGAAAACATTAAATTTTGGACCCCCATAATAATATCCTCTAACACACTAGAGGGGTTTGTGGTACTCCAGTTAGCTAGTTGAACAATAATTCTATTGGGCTTTAGTTCCCCAACCTGTAATGTATATCAAATAGAGTGAGGTATCACATTAATAGAGGCACCTAAATCAAGCATTGCATTAGAAAAAGAGTACTCCCCTATGGTTCATGGAGTTGAGAATGTTACAGGATCATTGCACTTGGTGGGAAGTGATGGCTCTATCAATGCTGAAACATTCTTCCCCAAACTCACCTTCTCATCTCCACAAAGTCTCCTTCAGTGTGAACACACCTCCTTTAGAAAAATGGAGAACCATTGAATTTTCTTCACATCATCAATCAATGGGAGGTTAACCTGTACTTTCATGAAAATATCCAATATTTATTTATGAAGATCATTTTTCATTGTTTTTCTTGGTTGGGTGGACCTTTGAGGAAATGGAAGAGGAATGGTTAGTCTAGGTGACTCATCAATATTCACACTCTTTCATTTAGAAGGTCTTCTCTCAAGACAAAGTTCATCAACATTTGGAACATTTTTAATGGTTGGGATGGAGGTTTCCTCAGGAGGGTATGTCTATAATAAAGTATTCATCTTACTTTATAGTAGTTTTACTCTCCTAAGGGTGATGGCACAAACATTACCATTATCCCTAGGGTTAACTATTATTTGAGAGGGATGTTTACCTAACCCATGACATTGAATTTCACCCACTGAGTTAGCTAGTTGGCCTAATTCGGTTTTGAGGTCATGAATGGATGCATGAGTAGTTTGTTGGAATTTTATATTGTTCGCGGCCATTTGTTTCATCATATCTTCTAGGCTAGGCTGTAGTTTTTTTGGGTTTGTTGGGAAGGCATTTGGGGTGGTTGAGGGTTTCTAGGTGGTGGTGGTTGATGAATACTCTGCACCGGTTGGTTCCATTGTTTTTGAGGTTGGTGTGAATACCCCCTTGCCTATAGGTTTGGTTCTCCTTCCACCCAGAGTTGGATGGATAATATGGTTCTTGTCTAAATGGTTTGTTATAGGGGCGGCCTGAAAATATTGCCTCACAAATCTCAGATGTTTCCCTCAATTGAGTTCATTGGTCAGAGTAGTGGGTATTAGAAGAACTTATACCTCAATGGATAGGAGGAGGATATTTGGATTTCCCTTGGGAAAGAGATAGTTGTCAAAGAAGGGTACTTACCTCTTCGAACATTTTGTCCACCTTCTTCTCGAATTCAGTACTTTGCAACTCATGGACCCCTCGAATGGGTATGCTAAACCATGTGCTGAATTGTTGAGTGTTTTGAGCCATGTTATCAATCAGGGTTCTTGCATCAATTGGGTTCTAATCAAATATCACACCACCTGCAGCAGCATCGATCATATTTCGATCAATAGGGATTAAAAATTCATGAAAAAATTTTATTAAAAGTTGGTCACTTATTTGGTGGTGTGGGAAGCTTGAACATAACCTTTAAATGTGTTCTCAATATTCATGAAGTGTTTCCCCTTGATATTGTCTTATCCCACAAATTTCTTTCGTTATTGTTACAGTTCAAGAGGCTAGGAAGTAATTTTCAAGAAAAAGGAATTTCATGTCCGCCCAGCCTCTTATTGAGGAATTAACATATTATAACCAATATTTATCAGTGTCTTCTATATAAAATGGGAATGCTCTAAGCTTTACTTGTTCCTCATCCACATATGCAAGTTTTAATGCTGAACAAACAGTATGAAATTATTTTAAGTGATTGTGTGTATCTTCTCAAGGAAGTACATGGAAACTTTGTAATAGATGAATTTAACCAGATTTTAGTTCAAAATTGGGTCCCTCACCTTGCATTTGAATATAGGTGGGCTGGATATCAACATCTGGTGAGGTTAGTTCCTTTAGTGTTTGATTTTTTTCCGCCATGTTATTCACGTTAATTTATGTTTTTATTTTGTTTCTAGAAGAAGAAGAGGAAGGATCAAGAAGAGGGTTAATGTTTTGTGTGTGCCCCTTCGATGGGTTCTCTTGTACATCTCGGGGTCGCGAACATAAGATCCTCTCTGGTTCGGGTTTGAAAGGAGGTAAATCTCTTAGATGAGAATGCATCATGCACCAAACCTAAAGAAAAAATATATCAGAACACAAAGATATTGGTAAAGTTATAATATATCACAAATAAATATTCACAAAAGTTTACATAAATCTTTTCAAAAACACACACTAAAAACAAATGCACTCCCCGGTAACGACTCCAAAATTTGGCCTTGTTTTCAGGACACACCAAATTGATTATGTTTAAAGGTTGATTTATAGTTTAGGGCAGACCCTAGGTCGTATGTCAAGGAGATTTGGTGGCTTATTGTGTGTATTCTTAATAAACATTTCTAAAAGAGGGGGTGATTTTGAAAATAGTTTTAAGAAAATAACATAACCTAAAGAGTTTAATAGTTGATAGAATAATTTGGAGGATTAAGAATTATGTGATAAGTAGATCACTTCAAGTTCAATTCACATATTGAATAGTACATTGTTCGGAATGTTTCACATGGTTTTGTTTAATTCTTTGGTTGAGGGTTGTCAAGATCTTGATCCCCTCTTGCCTCTATAAATGTTGCACAATGAACCAAAACATGACATAACAATCGTGGTCTCATGGTTTGGAATTAAATAAAATATTAAAGGCTACCAAATCATACTAATAGCTTTTTTATGTGTGAGAGAAATATGATCCTTGTGTTCCCAATCGAAACATCCCAAGTTTCCCACATGAAATTTAAACCCAATCGGTGTTGAAATGAAAAGTGGTTCACTAAATTAATCCCAATAAATGAACTAAAAAGTGAAGCATGATTACATAAAACATAAGTGAAATAATCCAAACAAAAATTACACAAAACCAGTAGGGTATCAAGTGTCGAAACTCCCTCTTAAGTATGTGTAGGTCCCACAAAATGATTGTCCACCGTTTAGCTCGCCATCGAGAGGAGGAGGTGGCTCGGGTGGAACTCCCTCTTAATCCTTGATTCCCCTATGAGTATAGGGGCCTATAGAACCTCAAGTATGAGGAGAGAACTACTATGGGTGTCAAAAATACCAGATATTTTCCTTCTGACCGAAATTTCTAATGAGGAGCCCAAGGTTCCATTTTATAGGGAATTGGGAGGGTAGTTTTGAGCACACAGAATTATTGAAACCAATTGTCACAGGTGTTTCGACCTCCAGAAGGAATTATCTAGATTTTTATAAAATAAAAATGTTGTGTCCCCACTTCTTGGGTTTCTCCACCTAATTTTTGGCTCACTATGGACACCTATATCCTATGATATGGACAGATCACAGAACATCACTTTTGAATCCATGCAGATTTGGTGTGCTAGACAGATCGGGTCGAAAGGGAATTAATATTACCGAAGGAGTCTTGGGTTTATTAATATGAGATTTAGCCCAATGTGGTTTGGACCAGAGAACAAAATTTCAGCTCAATTGGATGCACTGTATAGTGGCAGTGTCCATATTAACCCACTGGTGTGCTTGAATCCTGTGCAGTTTGGCCCATTTTCCTTGAACATCATCATAGGCCCTCATAATCACCTTCACCTTCAATGAAATTTTCAAGACTAGTATCATATGACTTTTTAATATCAAAAAACACAAAATAAATTATTCAAACATGGAATTCATTTTGTTATTATTTTTGTAATTTATAATACAAATTTTGTTTAATACAATGGTGTAAGTGTGAAAATGACAGAGTGGATCGTTGTAAGATCTGCCTACATGATGTCATGATTTGTATAATGTTTTTTAAATGATATGACAGAAAAATTATAAATTATTTTTTTCAACCCAATACAAATAGATAAAATAGAATATTTTTGAATTCTATTATCATTAGGAGTGAAAGATGAGTTTGTGGTAGGAATTAGTTGATGGATGAAACTCTAATTTACAATATATATATATATATATATATTTCATCGAATTCTTTGAAAAATATAACTCTTAAACTTAATGGAAGAAATATTGAAACCAAAAATGAGTTATCCTAATACCTAATGTTTTGTTGAACTGATGATATTTTAAATCATCACATATTGATGGCTTTTAGGCCCTCATTTTTACACTTTTTTGTGATTGATTCCCTCAATACCTGCCTATAAATAATTATGATTTTCTCCAAATATGTGTCTTTAATTTACCCCAATGTTCTCTTAATTAAGATCATAATTTTGTGATGAAATTTTCATCCCCTTTCCCTCTTATAAAGACTAAATTTTATTGAACCAATTTTCTGATATCGGTTTTCCAAAAAGTTAGTTTTCTATTTTTATCTATTTATTTTTGAATAAAAATTTAAAATTGAAAGGACACAATTTATTGAAGGATGGGAGAATTTAACATCCCATTATTTCATAGTATGTTATCACTTAAAAGTAATATAACAATTTGTGCTACACACAACAACGAGTTCGAGTGCACCACGATTTACCAATCTAGCTATTAAAAAAAGAGGTTATGAATTGTATCAACTGAATTTTGAATTTCTTATATATCTTATATAATTTTAACATTAATATTTTGTGTTTATTAAACATAATATAAGGACAAATTGAATTTTTCAAATAAAAGAGGTATTTTTTAAAAAATACAATTTTACCGCCTATTCAAAGGAGAATCATATTTAAAATATATTAGACAATATTATATATTCAATTTAATTAAATTAAAATATTTTTTAGAATCAATACATAAAAATTAGGTTTGGATAAATTTTTGGTACTTTTCTGATAACTTTCATTTTCTGATGAATAGTGAAAAATACTAAATTTTAATTGAGAACATCATTTTTAATTAAAATTATTTATAGTGTTAAATTATGAATTTGGATGGTTTTAAAGTATAATTGGATTATATTTTTATCATTTAATATAATTTAGGTCATTATAAGTAATTTTACATTTAAATTTGATATAAACACATGTTAATCTTTTGATAGTATTTACTTTTTAAAAAGCCAGTTTTTTTTTGTTTTGACAACGGGAATTAAATTTAAATTAATTAATGAAAACTATATGTTTTTAATTTGATAAAATAGAATTAATTTTTTAATTAAGAATATCAAAATTATCTTAAGATGATTTATTTGTATTTTTCTAAAAACATCCAATTTTGGATGATTAATGAAAAACACTGCGTTGTTGTTTAAACCGACCTTTTATTTAAATAATTATTTATTTTATTTAAATTTATTTTATGTAAAAATAGATATATAGTGAGTATATAAGTTCAACATAATTAATTGGAGTCATTTTATAATAAAATTATATGTATAACGTTTTAATAAACTTTTTACCATCCTTTTCCCACCTTTTATGAGAATTTGCAAATTTGAATAATACATAATTTTACTGCTTCTCTGAGATGATTTTCAAACATTTGAGAGAAACGGTTTACATCATTATGTAAAATTTGGTTCAATAAGATGAAATTAATTTTTGGTGAATAGTAACTACTGACTTTTATTTACCACTGTTAAAAGCAAATTGGGTATTTACATGTATAAATGATATTACAATTACCCTAACATTTTTCTTAATTCTATTGGATAAGTGTATTTGGACCAAAAAACAGCCTTAGGTATAAAATATGATTCTTTAGCTCCACTTGTATTAGATTAGGACATTTATTATTATTTTATTTAAAGAAGATTTAAAATTGATAAATTCAATTTTTAAGAGAAAAACCATTTTTAATATAGGGTTACACATAATATAAATTTGACTATAAAAACTAATTAGAAAGATAATAATATTTCATAAATAATGGTATTTTATTTTTAATTTTTAGACATTACATATTTAAATTTATTTATGACACAATGATGATGTAGTAATTACCTTATTAATGAAAGAATCAAATAAATGTAATTACAAATATTAAAATAAAAATAATTTTGAAGTTTCAATGACATGAATTAATTTTATAGTTGAATATGAAATGTTAGGAATTATTAAATGTATATTTTTTGAAGTTATCAAGTTGTGATGACTTTCACAAGAACCAAACAATAAATAGTGTCCAAATTGAGATGAATGTGTTTTGAAAACGAAGATTATATTATTAAATTACATAACATTCATAAAAATATAAGGTTCGGACAAAGAGATTAAATAACATTATATATATCATTAATTAACCTCTTTAGGTTCTCTTGGATATTTAGAGAATGCTTATTAACCATATAGTGTAAGAATAAAAGAAGACACAGTAAAATATAAACTATTTAACTAAGAGTTAAATCTAAATGATAAGGTTAATATGGTGACATAAACCTTTCTAAAACCTATTAGTTGAATTTTTATCAACCCATACCCACCTTATCCTAGAAATACATTATTTTTGATCCATTAAAAATGGAAAATGATTTTATTATAAAATAATATTTTAAGCTTTTCCTAAAGTGACCCTGAACTCTCTTATAAAAGGGTACTTCCCCCTCTCTCAAAATCACATATCCAAATCCAGTTGGATCGGCCAAAACCTACTGACATATCCTCCCAACATCCCTAAAATCATCCAAGATTCCTTAATTTAATCATAAATCCATCATATGGGGCCCTTTTGATCAACTCTAAAGAAAACACCCGAAGAAGGGGTAATAATTTCACCACCTTCTTTCAAGTTCTTTTATTCTTAAATTTCTTCTTTATTTGATGTTTCCATACCAAAATAATAAATCCAGCACATCCTACATACTGTGATGTTATTATAAATATTTTACAACCATATTCGTTATTCTATCCATCCTATAAATGACAAGTCACCATACGTCCCTACGTACGACATACCGTTTCCACGTCGTGATGTAGTTTGTTATTCAAACACATCATTTTTTGGATGGTTATAATAATGAGTATAACTGATATTAATAATAAATACAACATGATAATTATTCTGTATATATGATATACTGTCCAATTACATATGATTTCACCATCAATATAATGATATTTTTGCCCGAGCGTATGTAGGGATTACCATCTCCATGATGCGATGAGAATCATTTCCACATTCATCATTCAACGATGATTATAAAAATATATATTATTAATCATTATGTAATATATGACATAATATTTATACATAATATATATATATATGTATGTATGTACATACATATATCTTATTCACTTACTCCATTCAATACGATATGAAAACAGAAACAGCTTTTATGCGTACGTACGGCCTACCGTATCCATAAATAATGTTTTCCATTTCATATATATATATATATATATATCTATTATACATATTTACATTCCAAATGTATATGATATATAAATCATGGGATATATTCTATATGTTTTTAAATTGTGATCTAAATGATATGATAAAAAATAACAAGTTAAAACACGTATGATAAAGAATGCAATAATTACCCAAAATGTTAATTTGACATGGAAATCATTATTAAATGGGTAGTATAAAGTCATAAATGAATCATGTATGATATAATAAATATTAATATGGTTATGTTATAATTTAATAACATACTATGGTCATTATACAAGAGGATAAACATACCCTCGACAAAAGGAATGTGCAAGGTAAGGGTTAATTTAACTATCTATTTATTATCCGAGGTCGTTTATACATAAGTATCTACTGAGACATATTTATTATCCATTTCCATGTTTCGTAAAATATTTTTAAAATGGATTATTTTTATTGGACTTTTTTTACTGAAACATCATTTTAAATGTTTTAATGATTTTTTCACATAAACCATTCTCATTAATGTCCATGTTTTCAAAATTGTTTTATAGATTTGTTTATATGAACTTGAATATTTTAAAATTTTAATTACTTTAAAATGCTTCAAAGTGGTATGGGGAAGAGTGATTCAAAACTATCTTTTAAATTAATTCCATTATATATTATGTGACTTTTAAATTATTTCAAGAATAAGGGATATTTCTCTCAACAATTTTTACTGATCATTTTCAACTATATCAGCCTCGTTTATGGGATATTATTCTTGATCAAAGATGATTTATTATGGTAAAAATATTTAATATTTTATTTAAAGTTTTGTGATATATTTGACTTTGGATGTGTTATTTTTATACAATTAATGGTTTAGGGTTAATGTATTGACATTTTGTATGCTAGTTTTAATACGAATGCTTATGTTATATTTCAATCTTTTCATATAATGAATGTATTGGACATAGTAAGTGACGGGTGGAGCTCGCTATATCTCTTTGGTCCATCGGTAGGTCGCATGAGACAATTAGACCTGGAATTGGCCAAGGCCTTTCCCATTTTTGATATATGGTTTTGGCTGAGGCCTTAATCATTTTTAGAGGTCTTGGCCGAGGCCTTGAAAAAATTTTTCACATTGTCATGCATTATAGATTTCCTCATTATAAAAATATTATTGATGGTTCATGTGGTTATTTGACTAGTATAATACATATAAATATGTTTTATTATGGAATTATTTACTCATCTCATATTCCTTTCATAAATTGTTCATATTTATTATTTTTAAATGCATGTGTTTTAAATTATTCACCATGCCTAATGTTTATGTTATCCTCCACTGTATTGCTTACCCTTACTGAGTGTTTGATCTCACCCCTTTCTTGTGTTTTATTATCCAAGGATTATAAGAAGTGTATTATTATTGATAATCATGGTTAATCAACGGGTTTAATGGTGCTATCAAGGATCATTTATGTTGTGTTTTATTTTCTAAGGTGTAATGTATCATTCATGTATGAAATATATTTTCCATGAAAACTAAACTGATTGGCCTTTTGGTACATGATTCCTTGTAATCATGCCAATGTATTAAAATAATGGACCGATTCTAGGTAACTAGATTGTGGATTTATTGTTTTACAATAGGGTGACATAGATGACTTGTTATATTGTGAATATTGTTGAAATACTTTTTTCTGTGGATTCCCATTTCCTTATCATAGTATGACAAGGTGGTATCACCCCATGCATCATACTGACGACCTTAAGAATTATATACAGTGTTTTTTCCATGGCAAATTTATTTTTTGTGTACATTTACTACTGCATATAGTGACAATCAGGATTAGTATATACTAAAAAAATTTAATGGTTCATCTAGGAATAACCTAATTAGAGTAAATGAATTTCACAAGTGAGTCTATTTTTTACTTAGATTGACAATGATACCATAATTGACAAATTATGCCACATTTTATCCATTAACCGAAAGATATATGAGAACCAATAACAATTTATTTTGTTGGTGAATTCCAATTTTAATTAATGAGGCATGTACTTCTAGAAATTATAAATGGTAGTTTATTCATAAAGTCCACTATACATGACATTTTATATTCAGATACAAGACATAATGTTCCAATCACAGTTACTTGACACACCAATTTATGTTTATAAAGAGTGTGGTGCTTTGTAAATTTGTAATGGGAATGAATTTAACAATATTGAGATATATATATCCATATAAATATGAATGAAAAAATAAATGAATTATTTAAAATGAAATGGTTATTTCTTAATGGGGATGAAAATTTAAAAGTTATGGGTTTTTCATTTATACCTTTCAATTTACACTCCATTTACTAGAACACCTAATGTGTTTTGTGAGACCTTTAACTTAACCCAAATATTTTTGTGGGATTATGGAATCAACTCATAAAACATTCGTTACTCCATATTAACTCCTAGACCTAGATTTGGAACTGACAGAGAGGTGTAACTCATTATTGGAAGGCTATGTACCTATCCTTTAATGATTTCTCTTTTTCTATATTCTTATGTAAAATATAATATTATGTGTGAATTTGAAAATATTATACCTATTCCTCCACAACATCCTCAATTAATATAGTATGAGGGTTATGACCAAGATGATCCAGAGGTGGTGGTCCCCGAGCCACCAATATTACCATAAAGAGTGCCACCAAAGCCACCTTCTATTGATCTCCCACTAGCCACCAATGCTTGGATTTGTGATAGTTTCTTCTTACTCATGAAATACATAGAGGGAGCTGAACAACCGACCCCTAATATGTAAAATCAAATGCGGTAATTTTAATAAAACCATCCTAACAACTTCTCAACATATGGTGGCCCTTAGGCTAAGGAATCATTTCTAGAGACCATGTTATCAATCATCAATCATTTAGAGGTGCCTCTATAATGGATGGTTAATATATCTAACAATATTATTCGTTATTATAATAATTGTTTTTGTATTTTATTATCCTATATATAAATGATTAGGGTATGTCCTGGGTGGTAACTCAAATAACCTTCTACGATTACTTCTTTCTAGAGTCATTGGGGATCACCCACGAATGGGTGTTTTTTTATACCTAAAGTATGGTTCTATGTTAGTGATAATAATTATTATCTCATTTTACCAAGAATAATCAATTTTCTAGGACACTAATCAGGGATGAGTCAGAATCCAGGACATCTTTGAGGATGGAATTTCATACACCATATGATCATAGGTAAATATTTTCAATTTGACCACCATTTTAGAGATATTGGACTAAGACCGCATCACTGAGTGGAATATGAGGAAAGATGGTATTGTTGGAAAGGGTGGATTGACTTCCAGGAAGGGAGAGGGTTTATCTAGTGGTGGTAAATATCATTTTGAGGATTGAAATATGGGATACTCCATCTAGATGACATGTAAAAAATCTTATGTTTTGTGTCACCCATGTTTTATGATAGTCCATAAGGATCCCCAGTGTGTGAGGAACTCGATAAAGTATTGATCATGAAGAAGAATAGGTAAACGTTATTATTTATACCAATAATTCACTCATATATCTAGTTATAAGGGATATATACCTGCATAAAATAATGATATAGATCTATAACTTCATTTCATGGGATAATACGGTCTTCTACTGTATTATTTGACCAAGGAGGTGGTCGTGGATGTGGCATTTATACCTCATTAGTTTAGCTTTAGCAAAGCATACATTCCTAGGTTTTTTAGTTTATATCTTAGGGATGTGACTCTAGAAATGAATATATAGTTCATCCTACTCTAGTTGATTGCAGTCTCCAAACTTCTATGGTCATAGGTACTATATTGGAAGTTTTTTCATTAGTATCTATCCCATTTCTTACAGGCACATCTCAATCCATTATATATTTTGAAAAAATGTAATTTCTTTGCCAAAATATAGAGTACAACATTGTCCTTAAAACTATCAAAACTCCATTGGAGGATAGTTCAGAGAGTGTATGTCAGTACAAGGAGTTCCCCTTGACAACGGTGGGTATCATTTCTTATGGAGTTTATTAATCCTCGATGTGATAAGATATAACGTCAAACTCAAAATCAGAAAGCTAGTTACATTACATTCCAATGTTGATTCATACTACAAGAATTTACATTTCTCATGTGTAGTGATTATATTCGTATGGTATAATATGACATATTGAAATTTCAAGATGGAGTAGATATTGATTGGATGGATAGTGTGACTAATCAGTTATCTTGTCTCTTTATGAGTGAATAGGGGATAAAATGCATGAAATACACTCATGTGGTGGAATAGTATAGAAATGTTTTCCCTAATTAATTATTGGGTTTACATAAGATGATATAGTTGGATAATGAAACTGATATTGTTCTAGGTGTGGAACCAGTGTGTATTTCTCCCTATAGGATGGCAATTACAATACTCCATTAACTTAAGAAGTTGTTTTAATATATAGTGTTAAAGGGGTTAATATGACTCAATACATTACTAGGGGGTTTCCCATCAATTTAACCAATAATGTAGATAATACCCTTAGGATATGAATGTATTACTAATGGTTGAACCATATTAATATAAAAAAAATTATCCACTTCCCTTTACAGAAGACATCTTCAACAATACATTAGGAGAGAAAATTTTCTATAAGATCACTCTAAGGTCAAGATAACATTAGTAGAATGATAGAGCATCATATATACCTTATAAAACATCATTCACATGATAAAACTTGTATGAGTATCTAGTTATTCTATTTATACAAACTAACAGACCTTCCATTTTCATGGAATAGAAGAATCTGGCTTTCCAACCACATCTAGAATATTTTTTGGTAGTATTCATTTTTGAAATATTGGTGTATTTCCTTTCTCTCCATGACAATGAAAAACTTTTTATATTTTTTTAATACATTTTTCGATAACTAACTATATGCTAATTTCACGAAATGGCACACTTGGATAGATAATTTTCACATCGTGGGGAATATAATCTCAGAGATAGTAGTATTTATTAAGCTAGATTGGGTGAGAACCCAAATATATATAGAGTATATCATGAATGAGTTTGGAATGCGTATATTTTTTTGGGATAATTAGTTATTTTTTGTTATTAAATTTTGAAATTCTCATTCATAGAAACACCTTTTACATGATTGATTAAAAAGGGTTTGATGTTATTAAATATAAAATCTTTTGAGATATCCTTCCCGGAGATGAAAAATAAATTTAATCGAGAATCAATCCAGATTATCCCAATGATTAGAAGATACTATATAGTTTGTTGTGATATTTATGGAGTCAAGAATAGTGTAGTTTTGATGTAGGGATACTGGGTTATAATGTATGGTTTCTTCCAGCTGAGGTCTTGTGAGAATAATTATACTACACACAAACTCAGGCTAGATGTTGTGGTTCATGAATTATGATTTGGGAGGCACTACTATGTTGAGAAATTTGATTTTCATTTACAAAAATCATTAAATTATCAAATATATCTCCACCATGAATTAAATGAATCTTAGGAAACCTTGATGGGATGGGTACCTACTATCAATTGAATTTGAGCAAGCTAATACACTTGGAAAGATAAATGTAGTGGCTGAATCCCTGAACTGGAAGACTCCGACATAAGCACTCCATGAGACTAGTAGTGATTTTCAATTAATGGTTCTGTTTTATGAGTTATATGTGGAGGTTTAATAATATCATCGAAATCATGTTTTAGGAGCTGTAGTAGTGAAATAATCTCTTTTGGAATTAGTGAGGATGGGATATATTTCATATCTATAGGAAGTTTTCATAAGGGAAAACGTCTCTTGTGGGTACCCATTGACTGGTTGAGTTATCAATGAGAATGAAATCCATCACTTCTTGGAGAGTGAGTGGGTTACTACTAACATATAATAAGGGTTGATGTGGGAGTATCATGGAGTTTTTTGGGCAGTTCACTAAAGTCTTTCCATGAAGTGCTGAGACATACAACTTCAGCATTAGTGTCCAAGTAAGAATAGAAAAATTAATGGTTTCATCACACGGTGTTCTGCCTACCATTAGGTGAAGGGGTAGCACCAAAAATGAACTATAATTAATAACCTATTTCTATTCCTAAGTCTAAATGGAATGTTGTCCCTATGGATTTTGTTAAAGGTTTTCTAAGATACCATTGAGGTGGTGATGTAGTATGGGGAATTTTTTACAGGTAGGATAAGGTTTCATACTTCTTACCCATCTAAGATACACTCTATGTTAATTATATTAGGATGATTTATATATTATATATTTTTCTCCTTCATGTTATTACATGTTATATAATGTTAGAGTGATATTCCTAGTTTATGCCGCATTTTAGGCATGTTTTTTTTAAATAGAAGTGGGTTCAAAAGTAATATTTGGTATTCCATATCACCGAGACACCAATTGGATGTCTAAGAGAATGATAATGATATTAGATGATATGATTCGTGCATGAAATCATGAATTTAGAAGGTAGTGGTAGAAAAATATACCAATCATTTACTTTCACTACAATAATGGATTTTATTGAATGATTAAGATAGACCCTTATGAGGAGATTTATAGTAGGCCATGTCCTCCACCCCTATGTTGGCCAGTGTCTTACAAGGGATTTCTACTTGGTCCCCATTCCATTTATAATTCATTAGATAAACTTTAGTTGATCCCAAAACATACGGATATATATAAGTCAAGGTGGAGTTCTTATACCAATCGAAGTTTCGGACCATTGGTGTTCTAGGTGGGACCTCGAGACTTTCTATGGTTATACTATAAACTGGGTCATTGATTCATTCAGATATAGGGATATATATTTTCACTTTATTTTGGTCCATTCAAGATCACATAGGGTGTTGGGCTAGTATCATAGAGGTTGGAGATACCGTAGCCGCACCATTACATGCGAGATTTCTTCCAATTATTATCTCTCCCCAATATCATTATTAACTTTCTCATTCATTTGAGCGTGTGGATATTGTGTGGAAGGCCGATGCATCCGATGAGTAGAATCTAATACTTATCATTCCTTGGAGAAAGAAGGATATATATGTTTGGTCAATTCATCTATTCCAGTTAATATTGTACCATGACCAAGTAGAAAATGAGGCATGGGAGATTGAGGGAAATGTACATTCTCAATGGATGGAATTTCTCTTAGACAATAGATTACCACGCATGGAAGGGATACTAAGGGAAATGTTTTTAATGAGATGAGGTTACAGCTTCACCAAATTTTAGAGAGATATGTCCACTTGTGTTACTATTCAAAAACTATCTTTTTATGATAGTAATGTACTATAAAGGCTAAGGATTGATTTAGAAGAGTCTAGGGTTTCTTCATAGAATAAAGATCTTGAATTTTTTAAAGAATGTTGAGTTACATGGTTGGCGCACCATTAGTGAAAACCTTGCAACTAAATAGTGCGGAGAAATCGGGGAACCACATAAGGATGCCCAGTTTGGATGAAATGTACAAGACGGGTCAGATGCAGTTAGTAAAATCATGTACCTTTCACATATATGGGGTTTCCTTGGGTTGTGATAGGAACAAGTTTTTCACATGTTTTGTCCAATCATGTAGCCAGACCATTCAACCACTAATTAAAGGGGTAAATTTCCATTTTATCTTGAAATCTTTTAAATGCATGTTTTTATTCCTCCCCCTTTTCTCATACAATGCACATTCATTACTATCATGTGAGTTCTACCGTCCCATCAATTATAGGAATATGGATAGATCCTCCCTCCGATCTCTATTTTTATCATCATTAGGTGCTTCTGATCCATAACAGTAAGATCCCTAATCATATTGTTTTATAACATAGGTTAATATTCAATATATTGATCTATTTTTTTTGAGATATCATATTAAATATTTTTAGGGAATTGATATATTCTACCAATTTCATCCATTACATCTTCATTCAAGGGCCGAAACATGTTGAGGATAGAGCTATGGTTGGATGTGTTGTTATTTTCCCTCAATTAATTTTTTTTAATATCATGCACCACTATGCTGTATACTGATAATATTCAGTCATTCCACATAAAATTCTTATTAAATTAAATTGAATGTATTTTCATGACAAATATGGTCCAAACTAGCATAAAAACAGTACCTTGGTTGATCGTCAAAATTCTGGACACCACTATGGGTATTACATTCCATAAAGGAATAATTTCCCTTTACCATAATATTTTTAAATTCTTTTTTACATATGTTTTACCATGTATTAAATGTTTCAAAAAGTGAAATTAATTAAGAAAGATATGTGTTCATGATATTTCCCATAATCATTATTCCATAATTGAATTTTTTTAATTAAATGAATTGGAAAAAATGATTAAAGTATACTACCTATAATTCCTTGATGAAATGGTTTGAGATCCTTATAGTTGAACAATATTTTCCTATCAAATCGAGAGTGATACTTTTGGTTCAATTTATGGATCACCTAGGATGGTATCACCAATATTTATAAGTATATCTGTTTATGAATAAAAAATAATATAGGAGCGATACATTTTATTCCAATGACAGGCTCACCGTGCCGATTTAATAACGTCAATATAAGTGATACTATTTCTTTATGGGAGACCCTATGGATTGTATCATTAAAAATATGGTTATATCATGACATGTGTGATACTCGGTCCAGTATATAAGATATGAAGGATGGGTTTTGAGGTTTTTTTATCTTCACACTACATTAAGAGTGATACATGGGATTCTATTTATATATCACATTGGACAAATAATATGGTTTTAGGAATTTTATCTTTACCCTAGAGCGATATAATGGATTCCTTTTCGAATCACCTAGGATGGGATCAAGGTTCTTCAAATAAAATAGAAATATTTATTTCATATTGAAGACAAAAAATACATAACTATTATCTAAGGAATCATATATAAAAAAACAAGTTCTTTTGTTTGGTACATATCATGATACTTGTTTTAGGACAGCTTATTATATTTACACCATGTCCTATGTGTACTTGTTCACCGTGGCTCAGATAAATCCATATTAGGACAAATTAGATAGTGTTCTTCATGAATCCATGAGTAAATACTGAAATTTTTTAATTAATTATTGATTTATATTAAGGTATACCTAAAAAATTATAATCTTATATGTACAAATTTGATGGATTCAAACACGTTTAATAGTGTAATGCTTTATATATCTCACACTCTTATTAGGATTACCTTGGCACCTATGGATACTTCATTATTCTATATATATATATAAAATAAAGCATTCAACTTCAAATGTTTGAATCTAAGTTCTAGGTTGGAGTACGTTTGTAATGGAAATATTATATGCTTGTGATTATTATAGTGGTATTTTTTTTTACCATTTTTTAATTTTTATAGCATGGCGTTTATGAATGTTTTCCCTCTATCTATTATACCTCAATTTTTATATCTACATGAAATTATCATAATCATAATATTTATCTATTATTAATTCATATAATTCCTGTTTATTTGTAATATGGATGATTTATTATTATTTTTCCATTTCTTCTGTTATATTAATTTAACTGTTGAACATATATTATATATCCATATGTTACACTCTGAATCATGATGTAAAATACCTTTGGCCCTCCCTCCTAGTCAGCATCCTCTATAGTATAGTGAGGCATGCTTTATTTCATGTGTCCAACCATCTCGAGGAAAAGCTTCATGTCTTATAAGCCATGATACTACAGTTTCTTGTATATATTTAGGTTATTGATTCATATATGATGTTTTTATTTTTTATTTTTTTCTTTTGGGATATTTGACCCCTAAAATGATTATATTTACATGTGACATGGTATTAATACATTATTTACTTGAAATTACTATGTGTTTGGTTTGGGGTGTTTAATGATATTAGTTTTAGTTTTTTAAAGTGACCAAAAAATATTATATGACATATTCCCAAAAAAATTGGTGGAATTCAACTAATAATGATTGAGTTTTATGTCATCTTAATGTTAGTTTATGTGGGTTTAATAGTTAATTTTTTTATAGTGATGGAAAAAATGTCTCTTCTTTAAGAGATATATGGATACTCTTACTGGGTTGGTTTATGAATTGATTCCACACTTGTGGTTTGATAAGGGAATAGTGTTCTAAAGAGGACATTAATGTATGTGGGTTTAGTTACATAACCAATCACGAATAACCTTTAATGTGTTTTCCTATATTATTTCATGGTGTAATTTTACTTTACTATTTATTATTCATATGGTTTCTTATATATATTAACCAATGGAAATTTGATGATGTGTATATGGATAAGAATAACCAATTAGGTTTTAGTTTGGAAAACGGTATGAGTGATATCCCCTGATCTTGGATATAGTTCCTTGAGGGTTCACTTGGACCATGGATTTCTATAAGAGGTATGAAAATTGGATTCTATGTCATATTGGTGTTGGATGTAGCTTCCACAGTGTGAGGGAACATGAGTAGATGATCATGGTTTAAGAAAAATTCCAGAATGTTGGGTGGTTGTGTGAACAAACAAGGAATGAGTGAAATGCCTAAATTTTGAAGAGGATTACCATGCAGGAACATATTTTATACAACTAGTATGTAATAGGACCATGTCCAGTTGTTATGACCTTTGATCCTAGGTTAAGTGAGATGTGATTTCTGTAGCTTGAGTTGGGCTATGAATCATGTTGTAAGAGGTTAGTAAGTGATTGGGTTTGGGTGAGACAGATTGGAATTGTGGGTGATGACCTATGATGTAGATTATTGGAATGGATCTGGGAGATAAATATTGATTTTGGTGTGGTGGAGTGTTCTAGGTACACACCATTCCATGTTTAGTTGCGGACTAGTGAAAAATTGGTTTGAAATTATTTTTTGAATTTTTTAGGATACCGATAAAACTGAGTGGTTCTATTGTGGTAGTTTTGTGGTCATATATGTGCACACATGGTGTAGTGATATTTTTGTCTTAGATAAGGGTGTTGTAAGGGAGGTGTGCTGATGGGACTCATTTGGGCCAACACACAAGTAGTGATGTATTGGAAGACACACAATATGGATTAAACAATTTTATACTATAAGACATTTTTATTGGTTAGAAAAGGATGGTATGTGTTTCTATTTTATATTAGAACTCATTTGGGAGTTATTTTGACACATAAAATCATTATTTTCAATGATGGATGAAATTTGGGACATGTATTTTAGATTTTGTGTTTTTTTTTGGACACCAGAATACTATTATGGGCTAAGATGAGATGAAATATAGTTCAATTATAATTTATATATACAATATTTATATGATTTTTTTCATGAAAATGGTGTAATAAAACAAGAATTAGGATGGTTTCAGTGTCATATTAGGTAGAGTTTGTCTAGAGGAGTGATGGTGTGTTAGGTGAGAACCTATGATTCAGATAAAATGGATTCTGGTTTGACCTTTTAATTACAATACGAGTTTGGGTTGCAGTTATATATTGGGAATTTATATGGTCCCTTGATGAATACATGTTTTAAGGTATTGTGATCAACTATTAAGATAATTTATCTGTAGGAAAAATGGATTTTTTCTTGGGATGATCACGTTTTTGATGTTAGACTAGTGTTTTGGGGTGAAACATGATATATTGAGATGGAAAATAAAATATGGAGTGTCCTCTGGGATGTGAGTTTAAAAATTAATTGTGGTGGATCTGGTCTTGGTGGATGGTGTTGTGTATTTAAATAATATTTGGAGGCAGATATAGAACTCAATTTTTTTGGTAGTCAATTGAAAAATTTGGAAGACCATGGTTGTGGTTTGAGGTATAATAGATGCTTCTTGAGGAGTAAAATACCTACTATGTGGGTTTTTTATGTACCACATTATTACGTGTTGGGATTTTTGTTGGAAACTAATTATATTATTTTACTGATAATGGTTTTTGAGAATTGAGATTTACATATCATTTTGATGTGTTAAAAAATACAATAATGTGTCTAATAGATATGTTTTGATGATTATTTGGTGGTACGGTTGCTCAAGGAAGAATTAAATAAGGATTTTTGGCCAAGAATTCTAAAAACTATAATAGGAATCCATTAATAAGATGATTTTCAGTTCACAATGTAAATTGATTTCTTGAGGGACATTTAGGTTGAGAGCTGCGATGCTTGATTGGTGTGTCTATATACCTTGAGAAATTTATGACATGAACCATGGTTCATTCTATAAATTATTCTTTGTGAAGATTGTGGTCCCTTTACTCTAAATATTTAATACCATGAAACTAATTTTTAGTCAATAAATTAGTGTTGTGTAGTGTTTTAAATAAGGTAAATGTTATTATTTTTTATATTTGGATTGGGGTTTTTTGGTGGGTTAAAATTATGCGAGGTGATAATTTTTGTGGCCCTCTACCATCCCTCTTACTCTCTAAATCCCTATAAATTTTTGGTGATTTTGTATGTACTTTGAGGATGATTGAATTTAATTTTATCTGATTCCCTCTTATCATTCATTTTCTTTTAAATATATTATAATGTTGGTCTAATTACAACCTTTCATTGGTGATGGTATCTACTAGGGTATGGTGTAAATTGATTAATTTGACCAATAATTTGTTTATATTGGCTAGATTATGTTAATAAATGATGTATAAAAGTTGTTTAATTTAAATCTATGTGATGCAAAATTCACCTATTATTTTTCTGTAGTGTTTTTTTTCTAAATTTTATTGAATTGATTAGTGATCTGTCTAAATTATTTTGGTTTTCATGTGGATTAGGTACAGTTTCATTTCAATAGTGGTATACTCTCCATTTCTAAACGTTTCGATTATAATATTATGTATGAGGATTTTTAGGCAAGATATCATATTTATATTACTTTGAATTTTTTATTATAATGTGTTAAAATTAATCATGTGTGATACTTGGAATGGTTTATCTTCTATGGAGTATGGATATGGATCAGATTTCAATGACGTGGATCGAATGATTGTAGTGTGGGGTTGACACCAAGATGTAGATAGTCAACTATTATGATACAATTTCATATTTTATTCTTATCCTAGATCATGAATTCCACAATAACGTCATGGGTTCAGGTAAGGGGCTATGGTCTATGTTGACACTAATTTGATGTGATAGTTTGGAATTGAGTCTTTTAGGATGAGAACAATTACCTTATATAACATGGGTGATTTGGAGATTGATGATTGATATGTTTCTAAAGAGATAGCATGGCTGATAAAATAACTGAGACCTTGTGTGTTTATCAATGTGTGAATGGTGAAAAATATAAAAGTTGAGTTCTCTAATATATTCAGTAGGAATGGGAGGGATTATGTTCATGTTTGATAGATGATATGATCTTGCATTTCACCAAATATTAAGAAACTTTTAATGGGGAAGGGAGTATTTTGGACAATTATTATAGCAAGAGGAGTCATTTTAGATTTACCATAAATGTATAGGTCTTTGTTCTTGGTGGTGGGATAAGATTTATCCATTTAAATACATTAGATCAGACCATTTTTTCATTAATGGTACTTTTTAAGGGGTTTGGTTTTGGAATTCATTGGGGTTTGAGGTAAGGATTTGGACCCAGAATGAGTTTTTATTAATGGGAAGAGACCATTATGGGTTTATTTGAACATAATGGACACTTAAAGTGTGATATTAGAAGTGAAGTCATGTTAGAGAAAGCTGAGTAATTGGAAAATCTGGGATGAGCTATAGGACAATGTGATGATATGCAGTATATGATTGGATATGATTATGATATGTGAAATATTCATCCTAAGGGTTAAAAAGTCCTAATAACTGGACAATCCATGATTGAGATAGTATTATAGACAATTTATCAAATGACATGTAATTCCAAATTTTTCTATAAGATGGGTCATCCAAGGGAAGTATGGTTAGAATGATCTACATGGTCCAATTATGTGCTGGTGGGTTATTCTATAATAGGATTGGGAATCCATTTGTGAGATGATTGGAATATGCCAAATGGTCCATCCATGATTGGGATGGTTTGACATTTATAAATTACATTAGACTACCGTGAGGGATATGGTTTCCTGGATGTGATGTGATGGGATTAGATAATAGAATACCATGAGTAAGACGGAGTGTGAAATGTATTGTGATGTTATACTAGATAATGTGACACATGTGAGTGATATAAACCCTATCATAGTGTGTGAAAAGTATTAATGATAGAACATACCTTATGCGGGGAGGAATTATTCAATCAATGGATGATTTTCCATTCTAGTGTGACAGTATAGTCAACATTCTTTGTGGAGGACTGTACTAAGATGGATTTTAAATTGAGGAATGGATGATATCTTGCCTTGAGTCTTCAGGTATAGGATAGACTTGTGGAATGGTTCAATGATAGGATTCCATTATGGTGTTCATATAGATATGATCATGTTTTTTGGTGTATTGTTTTTCGCACGATTACCCGACATACTTGTGTTTCATTTCAAGTATCATGGTGGCTTGGTTAGAAAATGATTACTCAATAACCGTATTTATTTATAATATTTTTTCCTCATGAATACACACACATATGATGATATATATTAGGAGTTCTCTATGATACTATTCTGAGGTATATTATTACACCGTACATGAGAAATGAAGTCTATGTGAAGACAACATGTATTTTTTTAACCTAGTGCCCAAGTAAGGGAATGGGTCAGGATGGGGAAAATCAATAGGTTCCATAGATTGGGACCAGGCCTAGGCGTTGATGTATGTTGGGTGTCTATATTTTTGATGTTTTTATTATTTTTTAAATGAGATCAACCATGTGGGTTACCATTGTATGTTTTTTTAATGAAAACATCATGTACGTTATTAGACATTTACTTTTATTATTTGATCTATGATATGATTGTTATTTGTTTATTTATAATTATTTATTATTATGATATCGATGTAATTGTTTCTCAAATGCATGTTTTCCCTTATCACTAGTTGAAATAATATTGTATACAACATGGTGATCTTGTGGAAATGTGGTGGCCTTATCCCGGGAACTGATGAGTGGTTGAGAACTAGGGAGTCACATATATCCCAGGGTTATGGTATTTTGAGTAGTGGAGGTTATCTTATTATGTGAAATACGTTTTTATATAATAATTTCATTTCAATATTTTTGAATTTGTTTATGTACCACATTTGGATGTTCTATATTATCCTAATTTTTATTTACCAACATTGTATTTCATAGTGCTTCCATAATTATTTGTCTGAAGATAATAATTTCACATGAATAATTTTTTCATTAAAATATAATCCTATAAAGTAATCTAATTTCCTCACTAGTAACTATAGTTTCTTGACATTTTTTTGGAGAGTTCATTATATAATTAGAACGACGTGGTTTGGGTATCTGAGGTCGATCATAATATCTAGGGTGAAGTAGAAGAGATCAATGATGCATTAATTGAGGTTGTTTTTAATTTGGATATATGTAACAACATTTTGGATTCAGTAATATGATTTCTTGTCTTTATGTTCTATTTAATTTATTGGTGATTTCTATATCACATCTGGTGATGTATAATGACATAAATCCTTTCCATATTGTGTATATATCTTTAGTTCTAGTCACCTACTGAGGAAACATTATAGGTGGGATTAATGGTGTTGGGGGGGGGGGGGTCACTTATATCTCTTTTTCCAAAACAAATGAAATTTTGTTGATGTATTTCAGGAAATATTAGTAACAAATTTAATCATTGAGAGATATGATGGATAATGAAGTTATGCATAGTTGTCGATCACATGGTCTTTGTAGGGAATCCTTGTAAAATATACATTGCATGTGACATTGTAAATGAATATTAGTTAAGAAATTTGTATTTAGGATTCCCTATTACCCATCAGAAGGATATCATTGGTCTACTTATCCCGTTTTAGTGTAAATTTTATAATATCATGGTAGGAATTTAATAATGGAGAATACATCATTCTCTAAGGATTCACTCTATGCCAGGATTGTGATTTAAAATTAATATTATTGTGTTTCTTTATTCAAACTTGTAAAAAATGATATATTAAATATAATCATGTGTGACATCCTTTTGTAAATATAATCATTCTTGTTTTTATCATGTTCTCATATCAAATTTTTTCATGATGAGATAATTTTTTTTCTTTATATTCCATGTACTAAACAATTTAATTAATGACTTATGTAAATTTTTAAAACTATAGAAGTATGTGAATCAACTAATGTAATATTTTTCTCATTAATAATATAATTTCATTTTAAAATATCTATTTTTATTATTTTTGTAAATATTTTTTTGATAGCATATTTCATATTTAACATTACTAATTTGAATTACCAATTCATGTGGAAAGAACAATATTATGTAAATTTTTAATTAAATTTATGTTTTTAATGTGAGTTATTTTATTGAGAATCGTGTTATAATTATAATCCCCATAGGATAAAATGTTTAGTTTATTGAATTGTTGAGTATATCTAAATATTTTAAATGGAATTAATATATTATAGCATAAATAAATAAATAATTTTATCATTTGAAATTAAGTAAAGTCATGTGACACATGATTAATTATGTTCATATAATAGAATGATGACTCATTACTAAATTAACAAGTATTATGTGGTTAGCAATAAAATTAAAAGGATTAGTAATCATCATTATTAATTTTTTAGGAAAGGATTATATGATTTAGATCATGTAGATTATAGTTTATTCGATATTAATGGTGATGTATTTATTCTTCTAATGTGATTATTTAAACATTTATATTAATTTTTTATGAATGGAAGAAATGAATTATGTAATTATACAACATATTATAAAATAATGATAAAATAGTTTTAATAGTACAGAATGTTATTCATATATTGAAAATCCCTCAGCATGGGATAAGATGAATGTGAATATCCTACAAATCTCCCATTGAATTGTTGTATATTAGGATATTTAAATATGACACATTATATTGAAAATAATTTCCTTAATTTCTATGCATTTAATTCCTTTCTTTAATTTTTATTGATTTATGTAATTTAAAAAAATTACATCTTCCAATGTTGTGGTAAAGTGTGAATGAAAATTCAATTTTGATTCCACTATTGGTAATTAATAATGTTATGACTCTTCTTATAATATTATCTCTATCTACATATAGATATGAACATATTATATATTCTCATTTAAAGTGTTTCATTCCATTCTTTCTGAACTTTGTGTCTCAGATTCATTGATATAACTTTATTATTAACACGTTGATGATATATATTATTATTATGTATATTTTAGAAATTTATTAATTATGAATTGGTATCCTCAGATGGGTTAAAATGTTGTTATAGTGATATTGATATCAAATTCATATTAAAATATGATGATATATGGTGAAATAAGTAATGGTGGGATGAGGTGGATGGTATAGAACGGTTTTTTAGATAACAATAGGATGGTTGGATGGTTGGGAGATTTTTTTTGTTCCCTACATAAGTAGGTTGTAATTGTTGATATTATGAGTATGTTTGAATGGTGGATTTATTGTTTATGAATATGTTGTATTACATGATATGTAATATTTTGTGAGGTGTTTTTTATTTTTAGATGTATAACTGATTATATTCCATCATTACATAATTGAGATGTTTCATTGGTTAAAGTGGATGAAGAATCATGGGGAGGATGCCTTAAAAAGAATCATTGGGAGGATATTCCATAATTATTAGTTGGAACTACATTAAATTACGATGTAGAATCGAAATAAAGGTTTAAATTTCCATTGAACTATGAAATACAACAAATAATTTTTGAGTAACATATATAGATGGATTTATTCAAAAGGTTGCTCAAATATAGTGTATAATATACAACGGAGTCCCAGGTGAGATGCATTGGGATGAGTTTCTCAAGATGATCATGAGATATTTTATCTCCCATATAGTATAATATTTTTTCATAGAAAAATCATATAGAGATATAATCGGGTAAGGATAATATCTATGAATTTATAAATTTATATATAGATCTAGTATGTCAGTTTCCATATTTTCTATTTAGGAGAGAAGATTGGGTGTATCATAATTATTCCCCCATAAGGCTGTATATTTTGTGATCTATTATAACACTTCACAAATATTATATGGGAGTGGGGTTATGTCATAAAAAATTCATAGAGGGAAGTATTTCCATGAGAAAAGATTTCACCAATGACACTTCTTAGGTTTTTATAGAGGTTTAAGTGAATGTTATGGGTTATAATAAAAAAAATTCTGAAGAATTGAGTGAGTCAATATTCAATAACTAGATCCAAATGTTGATACTTTAGTTTGGGGTGTCAATTGTTCACCACTATAGGTGAGTAAATATGATTCCAATGTCATGTAATGGGAAATCTCTAATTTGAAATCCCTGAGGGTCACCATGCTTTCCGGTCTTTGATGGGTGGTTATTATTGGTTGGGAATGGTGGAAACAATTTATAATCCAATTTTAATAATATATATACCTTGATTAAAAGGTATATTACTCACTTTTTTCAAAATTTATTTATTAATTAGTAAATTTTTTTCAAATCATATGTAGTGTCTATGTTCCTGTTGTCGAGAGAATTATAGTGGTATATCACAAGGTTGATTTTCAGACTACCCCATTTCATTTATTGGGGTTGTGTTTTAAAAATTCCACATATTTAAGAATATTATTCTATCAAACTCATAAAACGGAATAAATATAACTTATAATAATATCAATGAAATAAGTTCAATGGGGGAGAGCCGTGAAGGGTGGGTTAATCCCCTAAATTATAAATTTCTTTATGTACTAACACTCCGCATAGAATTACACCACAATGTGAAGTGCACCATGAACAAAATAATTCACTAGATGATATGGACCACCAGAACCAATTAATAAAACTTTATAAGCCTAATCTATATATACATTTTTCTGATAATTTTTTATAAATTATCAATAAAGTTTTTGATAACACATGCTGTATGATTCCAATTTTTTAGGAATAAATGCTTTAAAAGATTCCATGTAAGATAAGGATTAAAAAAGAAAAAATGTCCCAATACACATTTTGATGATCAAATACATGACACAAACCTATGGATCATATCCTTCTATAAGACATGAAGCTAATTTGTAGCGATGCCAAGAAGACACCATGGAAAAATCCACTTCACATTGCGAATAAACCTCTCACGTCATGATGCAAGTCAAAGCCCAGAGAAAAAATTCATTTAAGAATATGTACAAAATATAGAACCACGTGAGGTAAACGTTGGGAACCCAAGCTCACTTCGTTTTACCATTAAAAAATCCTAAATTTGTGATAGACTAGTACGCCACATTGGAGATAAAAAATCCAATGAAAATGACGTTGATCGAGGAAACACAAAGTGTACATCAGGTACAAAAAATGTTGAAATATGCATATATAAGAAAATGAGCAGCATATCCTTTCATACACATCCAAACAAGCTCTTTCTCTCTATTTTTTCTCCCTTGTGAATTCATTCGCCCTTTCCACATTTAAGATCTCGCACTCTTCATGTTTTTACATTTTTATTAATCAAAGAGATGTGGAGATTCTGTTCATCATCACTTTTTGAATTCCATTTCATTATTTTAAATCACTTCCAATTTCCATCTCAAGTACATATTTTATTTAAAATTTTGATTTACTTAGTGAATATTTTACTTCTCAATCATTTTCATGATCTCAATTCCATTGGTCAACTAGTAAAGAATGATGTCTTTAATTTATTTAATTGCATCCTACCACACAATGGGTAGTTAAATTCCATAGGTTTAGGGATAAATTTCAATGTTTCTTCATGATTAAATAAATATTTAATTATAAACATGTAAACCATAATGGGATTAGTAATCATGATCAATCTTAATAGGCCATCTCATGTGTAGGCAAACCCCTAACCATGAGACATTCAAGAAATGTACCTATCTTGATTATTGTATACACTACAAGAAACATTATCCTTTGACACTTTCTTACTTTGAAAGAAAACATATCGATACTTGGTTGTTAACTATATCCCATCCACATAATAGTTTATTCCTAGGTAGAACCTGGTTACCAGATCAAGTTCAACTCATAAAAAACACTTTTCTACACAGAATAAGCTGACGGACCTTTCCATGATTAGAACTAATGAAAATTATTCACTTCGAAACTCGACATGATCCTGAAATGTAATTATTTTTTATAATTTATCCCAGAATAGAACATTGATCAAACTTCCAAATAGATAACTCTATAAAGGTCTCCCTTAAAAGTTTATGAACTATATTTCCACAAAATTTAATGAAAATTTCACTTTGGATTCGACCCTATACTTCCACTATACAACGTCTCTATAATTATTGAATGTTTGGGACCCTTTTTAAATTCAAATTTGATACATGTCGGAGGACGTAATTACCCCTCCATGTGGGTGCATCAAATTTAAGGAAATGTTTTTGGGGAGGCAATGCTGCTTTAGAAGAAAATAACTCTAGTATTCAACACAATGATTAACTTTCCCTCATCCCCTTTCTTCTTGATGCACGTCTGTCTTATACATTTTTTTGGTGCATGTAACAAGGTACCTTTACCAAATCAAGGAACCTTGAAGAACTCAAACCCTTGACCTTTTATCATGATATCAAAATGTGATTTTGTTCACTCTTTCTGTCAGTGATGGCTGAGAAAAATCACCATGATGAGGCAAACCTTCCAAATAATCAAATTGTTTTTCACCTGATGCACCTAGAGAATACCATCAAGGGCTGTGGTTTACCATCGATCCATGGAGCAACACTATCAATTGTGAACCCACCTATCGAATCCCAACCATTTGAAATCAAACCTGGACTCATTCCCATGATCTGTAATATGGTGGAGTTCAGCAGTCATCAATGTGAAGACCCCCATGAACATATTTTTAACTTTCTTGAAGTTTGTGATATATTTCGCAACTATGGTTTATCATCTGATACAATAGAATTTCGTGTCTTCCCCTTTTCACTCAGAGACCGTAAAAAATATTTGTTCCAAATCTAAGATCCCATGTCAATTGAAACATGGAATGAGCCTTCAAAAAGGTTTCTCAATAAATATCTTCCACTGATATGGACATAGAAGCTCTAGAATGACTATCAAAACATTGCACAAGAAGATGGAGAATCCACATGGGAAGCATGATATCGATTCAAAAAACAAATGAGGAAGTGTCCACATCACAGACTCAACACTTGGATTCAAATGAAAAGCATCTATCAAGGACTCCTTCTTGTGGCACAGACAGTCTTCGAAGTTTCCACTGAGGGAGGTATGATGTTTAAGAGACCAAACATAGGAAGATGTATTTTGGATGATGAATCCCAAGGACATTCTATGTTAATGTAACTATGGAAAATCGCGATGTGGAATCCACCATATTGATGAGACAACTAGGTTATCTGCACACATTGAAGTGTTTTCCAACATGCTTGATTAATTTCATATACCGGCCACACAACCCCCTCCTACACCAGTTATGGAGATTCAGTCTCCCAAGATGTTTGGTGGACAACCCTTTTATCAATATTTGATGTATGGATATGAAGAACCAAAATATAGTAATTATTATAATTACAGTCAACAAAGTCATCTTTATCATCAGTAACAATAATAATTTTATTTGCAGAGGCCTACTCAGGAGTGTCCTGAAAAAAAAATCAAGGATATTTTCATTAAAGTAGTGCTCAAGCTCAGTTTTGTAACCACAGAACACTAGTGCATACACAATTAATCCTAGTCCTGAGACCACAACAGATGAAATATCCAATTAAACCATTTCTAAGGCCCCAAAAAGAACAACAACAATTTATATCCACCCAACCAGGACCACAACAACCACAACAACCACTATAATGTAACATAGAGATCCTCCTTACATCCTTTGTTCAAAATTCTGATTAATGGATGAACACACAAGAGACAAATATGAAAACCCCATAAAAAATATTAAGAAACAAGTTTATTCAAATGGGTCCTATCTTAAAAAACATTATATAAAATATTACTAGGTACTCTACATGGTAACACTGAGACATAACCATGAAATGAAGCTAAGGATGTTGTTCGGATGAGTAGAAAAGTGGTATATTTCCAACCAACAAAGTATATAAGGCCATAGTAAGAGCCCAAGAATCAATAGAAATATTTATAGGAAACCATTCCCCAAAAACGACAAGAAGAAATAACAACTAAGATAAAGAAAGCACTAGAAAATAGAAGGAAACCATTTATATATCCCCACCTCCATAAAAACTACCACTTCACATTATAGTATGAGCGAGGCAAGGTAGGCAGGAGGATCATAAAAAATGTTCCTTGAAATTTTCAAACAATAGAATATCAAAATTTCTTTTCGTAGAAGTAGTCTAACAAATGACTGTTTGTCAAGAATTTCTCAAGAAATTTCAATCAAACATGAGAAAGTTACAAGATCTAGGAGTCATCTCATAAAATAAAGAATTATCTGCTAATGTATAGTATAAAATACCACCAATGAGTATAGATCCTTGAAACATTTAAATCCAATGCGCGATAGGAGAGTGAAAATTTGGAAGAGCACTATGCGATCATGGAGCAGTCAATAACCTGATGCCATTGATTTTTTTCCACAAGCTTGAACTCCAAGATCAAAAGGAAAAATTGGTAGCATTTTAGTTATATGATAATTAATTTAAGTACCCATGTGGTATTCTTGATGTTGTTATGATTAAAGTCATCAAATTCATTTTCCCAGTAGACATTATAGTTTTGGAAATAGAAGATGACGGAGGTGTATCAATCATTTTTGGAAGAACCTTCTTAGCTACATGAAATTCTTTGATTGATGTTAATCAAGGATGTATCATCTTTAGGGTGAGAGAAGGAAAATTAGTGATTAACCAGACAAATTATTAAGAGCATTCAGATGATACAGTGGAATATAACGTCATATCTATAGCTCAATAAGGAGAGGAGTACAAGGCTGTTGAGGAAGAGACTAATGATTAATGCTAAAAAAGACTATAAATTTATTGATGTCCACTTTACTAAGCCTCTCACCAGGGACACTGTTCCACCATTTATCCCATCGATTATTCTGTTACCCTATACATTCATGAAACCTTTACCCAGTATGTTGAAGTATTCATAAATTAGAGAGTCATTATCTTTACCCATTATAATCAATAATGCTGATACATCCCATGCTTAGAAAAAATGTTTTGATGTCATATAAAATCATGAAATAAAATTTTATTTTTTAGTGGTGGATATTAATGGAATTAATTATTCAAAGTAAACCAATCGAATTTTATTGGAAGAGAATGAAAAACTGAGAAGACAACCTCAGAGGATGCTCACAATGCCAAAGAAAGAGGTTTTCCAAAATAAAGTACTAATTATTATGGATTCTAGAATAATCATTCCAATATTATAAAGTGAATGGGTGATTCCCAACCAAGATATTCCCAAAAAATAAGGACTCGCAATTGAAAAGACATATGATAATAAACTCATTACAACACGCACCATTACGGGATGGACGGTTTGCATAGATTACATATTTTTTAGTGCTGTAATAAAGAATCATTTTGCCTTACCATTTATGGTTGAAATGATAGAGAGACATGTATGAAATTATTTCTATTGTATCCTAGATGGATATTCAGGATAAAATAAAATTGTATTCGACCCTGTTGAGTGGATGAAAACCACCTAAACCTTCTCATTTGGCTATTTTATGAATAAAAACATGTCATTTGGGATATGAAATGCACCAGAAAAATTCCAAAGATGTATTAAACACATATTTCATTATTTGGATAAAGAATTTCTAAAAATATTTAGGTATGAGTTTTTAGTTAATGGAAGATCATTTGATGTATCTCTAGGAAATATTGAACATGTTCTCTAAAGCTGTGAGGAGAGACTCTTAGTACTAAATTGTGAAAAATGTCACTTCATGGTACATGGTTGAATTTTAATGGGACAAAAAATTTCCAAAGAATACATTGATGTTGATCGAGAAGGGATCAATCTTATCAATGATTTACCTAAACCATCAACCGTTAAGTAGATCATAAGTTTACTTGGGAATGTTGGGTTATACAGAGACTTAGTAAAATAATTCTCTAAAATTTCATGCCAAATGAAACAAATTTTGTAAAAATATAGTACATTTTAATTCAAAGAGGACAACTGATAGGCTTTTGAGACACTCGATAATATACAGGTTGAATCTCTAGTTATCACAACACTAAACTGAGAAAATGGTTTTGAGATTTTGTGTGACACATGCAACCCAGCTATTGGTGTTGTCCTCAGAAATTTTATTGAAAAAACATTAGTCCAATATGTCATTCCATCCATACATTAAATTATTCCAAAGTTAATTATAAATCTATACAGAAGGATCTCATGTCCTTCGTATATGACTTTGAAATGTTCCATTTATACATCATTCTATCGAAATGTATTGGCCATAATGATCATGATTTCCCTCACATACATGGAGAATAAGAATGATGCAAAACCAAGATTTATATGACAGATTATTTTTCTAGAAGAGATCGACGTCAAAATCAAGGGCACCAAAGGAATAGAGAATGCCATTTTAGATCATATCTCTTGATTACCACTGACCATCATTAAAGAAGACACCAAGACTGATATTAAAGAAGATATTCTATATGAGATATTCTTTAGTTTCAATACCCATCCATAGTTCTCAGATATGGCCAACAATATTTCTATATGATACCTCCATCATGACCTCTCATAACAAAAATGCAAGAGGTTTCTGTCTGATTCCAAACAGAACTTTTCCGATGATCCATTTCTATTAAAGCACTATACTGATGGCCTTTTAAGATGAGGCATTACATAGGAATAGATATATAATGTCATATAAATGTACCACACATAACCATCTAGAAGGAATCACAAGTCTATATACATTGTGGTAAATATCCTAAAAATAGGATTTTTCTAGCCCTCATTGCCCCACAAGGCGATGGGATTCATCCATCAATGTGATTGATTTTAATGAATGGGGATCATCAGTAAAAAAATTAGATGCCAAAAAATCCCATTATTAAATTAGATGTATTTATGTCTAGGGTATTGACTATATGAGACCATTTTATAAATCACATGGGATGAGTTACATTCTTGTTGCAGTTGAATAGGTCTCAAAATGGGTTGAATCTTAAGACACATCAGATGAAACAATAATGGTAGTCATGAATTCTATTCACCGGAATTGGTTTTCACATTTAGTATTTCCATGATTACTCATCAGTGATTTTGGAACACATTTATCAAAATAACTCCCTATGATCCAAAAATAAGTGGGCTTGTTAAATTGTCAAATAGGGAGGTGAAACAAATCATCGAAAAAACAATAAACACCATTAGAGGAGATTTTATCGTAAAGTTGGACGATGAATTTTGGCCATATAGAACTATGTATAAAACACCTATAGGTACCACCCCATTTAGACTAGTTTACGGTAAACCATGTTATCTTCAGGTGGAGCTAGAACATTATTCATTTTGGGAAATTAAAAAGATAAATATATGTGTAGAAAAGGATGGAGAGAAACAATTATTAAAAATAACTGAATTGGAGGAAATATGGATATATGTGTATGAAAACAAATTTATTTACAAGGGAAAAACAAAAATGTAGCACAACCAATGAATTAAAAGATGTAGTTTTATCCTAGAGAACACAGTTTTTCTATTTGATTCAAGATTAAAACTATTTACAAGAAATCTAAAGTCGTGATGGTAATGCCTTTTTGGGGATTTCCAGGTTTTTACTTAAAGAATAATTGAAATTCAATGTGTTGGAGGGCCACCATTCAATTTTAGCGGTCAAAGGATGAAGATAATTCTGGAACGATTCAATGAATGCTATGTCATTAGCCTTAGGATCATCTAGTCATTGATGTAGTGAAGCTCCTGAATTTAAAGGAAGTGTTTATTTGGAGGTAAAAAAGGTTAAAAATGTTTTAGATAAGTTATATTAGGATATTTTTTCTAGAATCTGTTATAGAACCGAGGTTGATGTGCATAAGAAATAGAAAAAAATGGTCTAAACACAGTTTTGTACACGTTGTGTACTCTGTGTTCACAACACCTCTCTCTTTTCGCCCAAAATTATATTTTATCTTCCCCATACATGACACGTCTCACTTGTAAAAGTCATGTATAGTGCAGGTTCTTTTCCAAAAAATCATAAGTGGCGACTAGTAAGTAACGACCCACACCCCTTCTCCCCCTTTATCCATCCTCTTCCCCATCTACCCCTCTCCCATTGCACCTAAACTAACATCCCACCCCCTAATCTACTCTCAATCCCACCCAACCTCTTCCCTTGTCATTCCCTCCCACCCCCAACATATCTTCCCAAAACATCCAATAAAACTTCCATCCTCCCTTTTATCCACTTGCACATAACATGAATCCTTCCAGTGCTCCGCCCTCTAATATCTATGGTGCATACCTAATGATCCCAGCATGATCCCACACCCTCTAAATTGTCCCTAGAATTATAGAGCTAGAAACCATCCACTAAGATCCAATGAACTACATCCGATAATCCGGAATACCCATCCTCCCCATCCACTATGGAGTTCATTATCTCTGATGTTTAGCCCACCCTATAAAAATGACCAGCCCATGAGGCTGCCTATATTTCAATCTTGGAAGTTATCCTCACCAGCATGGTTTTGCTGAATTCAAAGTCAGGATCGATATCTACACCAAGGAGTTAATTATTTTTTTATATTTACCATATCCAACAATCATGACAATCCCATGATACTACACGAAACATATGGTCGCTCATCTCCTGTATCCCCCAGTATTATTACGACGCTCGACTCATGAAGTCGACTCAGCTACAGTTCCCGACATTTCACATCATTCATAGAGCTAGGGAGCATGGATACTATGGGTTTCGAGAGACCCATGAGAACATCATCTATATGGACATTTTGATTCAAACATCTCTAATGGGTGGGACCCCCATCAATATTTCCACCCACTTCAGTTTAAACATTATTTTCCTGACTCAGAGGATGTGGGGCACACTCAAGGGTGGATCCTTCATCACCCTTCATTCCAAGTATCTAGGAATATTTGATGCCTATATTACCATCAAATCCGTTAGAACCATTGAGCTGATTGATTTTGTGATTCTCTACAAGATGCAGAAACTAGTACAATAGAATGACAATTATTTCTAAGACCCAGGAATCCAAGAGGCCCCACCTCAGGAGTAGCCAACCAGAGAAGCAGCAGTAGACCCACCCTAGCCTCATCACACCAACAGACCTACTATATCCATACCAACCACCACCTCAGAATCAACCCCTTCAACCAAACAACAATCATCCTTTCACACCCTCACTGAGCTCCAGGCTGATGTCCAGTGTATTTTGGGGAATTAGCACCAAACATCGACTCACCTCCATATCCCATTCATTGATCACACAAAATTCACCCATTAACCATCTCCCACCTAAGATTGACCATAATTCTCTACCATTTCAACATCCCATTTCAACTAGCTAGACCACCCTCCCGATCTTACCGACTATGATGCCCAGTAGGAGTCCCTGGTGGAGTAGACCTATAGGGGAAAGATAATTTCCACTGAGCCCATCCCTGAGGTACCATTCATTGATCGAGCTTATAGACCCACAACCCTAGTATGAATTGGTACTACCCCTCCACCACCCCATTCCCTATCTGTACCTCTACTACAAAAACACCCACCGCCACTGCACCTCCGTTCTCTACAACTGCTACTACTGTTGTAGATACACCTGACCAGTTGATTGAGACACCATGATATGGGATGAAACTCAAGGATATTTTTTAGGTGGCTATCTAATCTGATTATGATATATCTTTTGAGATTTTTGGGACACTATTCAAGTACATGGGTGGGTTTTTGTTTTCTTCATTTTCCCACCTCTGTACAAACATTAGCTATACATATATATATTTATATATATTCATAGGATTTAATTTTAATTCCATGATGTGTTTTGATTTCCATTTCTTCTATTTTTATCTTTATATAGACATGATAATAATAATCATCTTACATCCTTGATGGTCCTCTCCCACCAATGGTCTTAGAACAAAGGGTACTCGAGCATGTCATTGACATTGAATGATAGATTCACGATCTATCACTCGAAATTTACAACCACCACCATCCATTGGGATGAATAATTCCATTATTACAACATCATATTCATGTCCATGCAGAAGTGGGTGAAGTGATTGACCCATAGAATAGATCATGTGACCTTAAAGACACAACCGCCAGCAGTTGTAAGTGGTGATAGAGAAACTAAGCCAGTGGACCATCTGGAAACCATCTTCGTCCACCCCTATAGACGAAGAAGTTTAGTTAATTATTTATTGGTGGCAACCCACAATTCATATATTTATTTATTATGTTTTCATTTCCATGCGTTTTTCAATTACATTTCGTTATTTATTTTATATATTTCATGAAGGTGCATTGTCAAACTATCAAAATTTGAAAAAAAATGAATATCCAATTTTCTCACTCAATGTGCCTGCCTTTTTCTATATTATTCTACATGTGTATACATATGAAATAATTTTTGTTATCTTTTGAAGGATTTTCTTTTCTAACACCATTGCATGTACATTGAATTTTCCTACTACAACACCCCAATGCCTACCACTTTTACCAAAGAGCTCTCGATTCCATGTTATTTTAATTTTGTCTAATATTCAATGTCCAATTCATTAAAAATCACTACCATAACACTACTAGAATAATTTCATTAACAGTGGGGACACTAGATCTTACTATGTATGGGGGATCTTCTCACAGTTTCACTAGTGACACACAAGAATTTTTTATTGTTCTCACTTGTATATGAAACATTTTTCAAAATAATAATCATGATTTAAACATATAAATCATTATTTCGTTGTAATTAATGAAATATTTAAGTGGAAATGTTTTGAGGACCCTATTTATCTATTTATTATACTTGTTTAGAATCATTTGTAACTTTAGATAATTAATGAAAATTCAAAATCATTGAGATTATGATTAATGGAAATATTACTTAGGATTTATTCCATTTGTGATTGATTGTTTTTATTTGATTATCAATACCCAAGAGGACTCCAAGCCTTCAATTTCATACCCTTATTAGAGAATTTTTCTTGTTAATTACCTGGGGCATTTTAGTTGACTAGAACTTTCACTAAGATCATATCAAAATGATGAGTGAACATGTATAAAATAAAAATGATTGAGGCAGCCATTTATTGCCAATTTTCCTAATACCCGCATATCATATATCCTTCATTATGTACATATTTTCCATGAATGACCTTTTAGAATAATTCTATTTCAATATAATTTTCCATCCTACCATTCTTCTTGTACAATGCTTATGGATATCTTTGAACAAGTTTGGGGGATTCATTCACACAATATGGGATGCTTCCACTTTCAGATGTGTAAGGTTCCCTAACTTGAATATAATGTTGGGATCTATATATGATATTTTTCATCTAATTAATATTCAATTCCTTTTCCAAATAAAAAATGAAAAGAAATATTGATGTGGGTTGTGTACTAAGAAGGTCAAAAATCACCATTTTCTGGACCGATGAGTCCATAAAATGATCATATATGGTTAGGTGATGGATGTGCAATCTATCCTATGAATAAATATCAAAAAATAAAATTGAAAAGAAAAACAAATATTAAGGGATAAAAATCATTCCTTTGTATACATATAGATCTTACTCGTACTAATGGAATTTGAATTTCACCAGCCAAAAAGAGGAACGTCATCACACTTGTTCATTCACTTTTTTCGCTATACTATAGATCTTACCCTACCATTTGATATTTATTTTCAAATCTTTCCTACCTACCCACAACCGAAGATTCATCAAACACTGATTTCTTAATCCCTTAATATTAATCCCATACTTGTCTTTACACATTAGAGATGATAGTACTAGTGGCAGCCTATGGTTTGAAACATGTTCTCAGGGTACACACATAACTCTACTTACAATTTATTCAATGAGTGGTGATGGAAAATAATGGTGATGTAGTTTAAAATTGGGAATATAAGATAAATAATAGTTAATAGGTTATGATTAGAAGAGAAAAATTTATTTTGAAAACTAGACTATGAGGCATTACTAACTTACTCTACTGGATTAATTATGGAACATGAAATTTTTTACACTTGAACCTATTTTCAATTTCATGGGCATAATGAATGTGTCTTGTTCTAAAAATTTCTTATGCATTTTGAAATAATTTATGAGACTTTCTTTCTTTAGGACAAGCAATTGTTCTTGTGTGTGTGGGGGGGGGGGGGGGTTGATAAGCCTAATTTATATTTTCATTTTGTAGTCAATTGTTTATAGTCATTCATTAAATTACATGATAATGCTCATTGAATGTTTATAATAATGAATGAATAAAAGTATCAAGGTATTCCAAGGATGACAGACAAAAAAAAATGAAACACATTTCCCATTACATGCAATGACACTCTAGTGCACCTCGTGAACCTACAGATCACAACCTGCATCAAGTCGTGAAGCAAATCCATGACCAAGTCAAGAAGCCAATAATGGAAAATAAATATCATGTTATGCATTTAATTCTTACATCGTGATGTATATCAAATCTCCATGGAAATAATCTGTGAAAATGATAGATGGAGGCGAGGTACACGTTGGGAATTCCTAGGTCACATCATATACCCATTCATGCGTCTTAAATTCATGAGAGACATGAGAAGAACACTGGAGATCTAATATCCATTTAAAATGATGCATATTGAGGCTACAAGACGTGTATATTAGGTACACATCTTGAAGAAATATTCATGTAAAAGTTGTGGAGTGGCAGAGCCTATTATACTCTTCCAAACAAGATATTTCTCTCCCTTTTGCCTACCTTTGTAATTCTTTCAACCTTTCCCCTTTAAAACTCTAAAATTCCTCATGTTATTATATTTTTATTGATCGATAATCTGTGGATCTTCCATTCATCAATGCCTTTCTAATTCCAATTATACATTTTGATTCACATCCAATTTCCTTCTCAAGTATGTATTTTATTTATAATTGTGATTTACTTAGTTCATGTTTGGTTTCGAAAAATAATTCTCGATATTGATTGTATTAATCAACCCATCAAGCATGTTGAATTTAATTTATTTAATTTCATCCTACACCATAATGTGTAACTAAATTCCTTAGGGTTAGGGATCAAGTTTGATGTATCATCATGCTTAAATAAGTCATTAATTCTAAATTAATAAAAACTAATGGGATTTGTAATCAAGATCAAACAAAAAAGGACATCCCATTAGTAAGAAAGTCCTTGAACACAAGACATTCAAGCAATGAACCTATAATTCATTGAGTAGAATCAGTTACGAACACTAGCATATGACACTTTCTACCTTTGAAGCCAAACAAAATTAACCTAGGTTGCTAACTATCTCATGAACATGTAATAGTTACATCCTAGGTAGAGATAGGTAAGCATACCAAGGTCATTTATAGAAAAAAAATTTCTAAAAAGATTAAGTTGAAGGACCTAGCCAATAATAGAACTAAAGACCATTCATTACTCAGATATTAGAAATAATCCAGACCTATCATTAATTAATTAATGTCATTCCAAAATATAAATTAGATCAAACTCCAAAACAAATAATTCTGTAAAGGGATCCCTTACAGGTTTAAGAACAATAAATCCAAAAAAATTAAATGATAATATCTCTATGGATTCGATCTTGTACTTCTACTACACTATGTCTCTGTAGTTAGTGAAATTTTGGGACAATTTGTAAATTATAAATTTGATACACATCAGAGGAAGTCACAAGATCACCGCTCAGGTGCCGAATTGCTTTAATTGGTAGCTAGGATGGTGTTTTTTTCCTTCGTGAATGACCATCCCTATAAATTAAATCATTTTTGGGACGAAATAGTGCCTCTGACCCTCACCAACAAAACTAAGTCCTTTCTAAATCCAGTTCATGATTTCAATCACCTCAAATGACTTCTCACCACTATCTAAGTCATTCACAGGTTTAGACAACCACCTAGGGATTACACAAAAGAAACATCACATACCACTGTTGTTGAAAAACCACAACCGTATTTCCTACCTCTTTTCTTCTATTAGATGACCATGAGGTAGGTCCAAAAAGAAACCAAATTGGAGAGAGAAAATGGATACCAAAGAATATGATACAAAAAAATTTGATCCTCTAAGATGAATACAGAGGGAACCATTGATTCCTAGTATGTACATATCCTCCGCATATTAGTACAGAGGAAATAATAAATAATTACTCTATATGTTAACTCAAAACCCCTTTTCTAACACCATTTCAAAAGGAAACAATATATTTTCCAATTTCAAAAAATCACCTTCTGTAGAAAAATTCTATGCTGGTGGAACATTACCATGCATAATAAAATTCTACCTGGAAGGAAACCAGCCTCACACATAATCTATATGGACATAACCTTTTGAACATAGAAACATGCCACATGAGAATAACCTTGGTCCACATAGCACAATTCTACACTGATGATACCCTCACCCAGATAGAAACTATCTATATAGATGGAACCCTATCCCACATAAGGACATGCTACATAGAATGGTGAATTGTAGGGCGTTCTACTCTCCACTTCCAATCACTAAATTTTTTCATATCAATAATCCCCATAATAAATGTTTCATAAACCAGTCCAACAACATCAGGTTAAGGCCTCTTCTAAAGCCACCGAACATGTATGATCATAACATTTGAAACATTACCTTTTCCACATGAGCCTACAGAACCATGTTATGTGGAGTCACATGTGTAACCTATGCAATAAGGGGGATCCTTAGAATGTATTTAGGTCAACATTTCCATCATAATAACGGTTCCAACCTTGTGGTGGACACGTGGACTTCTCTATTTTAGGTGGGGAGTGTGAGGATCACATATGCCTTTCTCATCGATAGAGAATGAGATCCTCCCCCAGAATCAATTTTAGATCTTCCTACCCAGAGTGATCCCCAATTATTTTACTTGATGGATGAACTTTTTATCCTCTTCATTTTACCTTAGGACATAGATAGATATATCACCAGATGTGACTATCCTAATAACCAAAATATAGGAGGGTATGTGCACACTAAAATACCTCTCCCTCTCTATTGGGTATTTAGAACCTCTCCCATTAGGATAGAGAGTGGATAATGTTATCATTATAACCACTGTTTACACGTGTTTCAAACATTGATCTTGACTCACATGGTATTAGAGGATAATGGAAATCACAACATCTGAACGAACCCAAACATCAAATGGGACACCTATCTTGTATAATCCATAGTCAAACCTTCATTCAAGTTGTCTGTATAAATGCATAGACTCTATTTTTAATCTCTATATTCCTCTAATCTGGTATAATACCCAACACATACCCCTTAAATGGGAAGTTTAAATGTGTATACCACAACCCAACAATCCTTCTATAAGGTGAAATCGCAACCCTTACTGAAAACTAGGGCTTTTATTCTCAAATAACTGGGATACGTAAGAAACCCATTTAAAGACCGACCCCCAGACCCAAATACACCCTGATGTTCACTATTCCACATTCACATCAAGTTCATGTACATTTGGGAGACCACATATCTTCTAGGTACTTTGAGTCACCTCGACATAACTACCACACAATCATTTTAGTAGGTACATTTATGCTCAATTTCATTACCTCGTGACATTAAACTATATTTTTGGGTCCTTGTCACATGACATTAAAAGGAGATTCTCCCTATTAAGTTGAAAAATCCTACACGGGGTTTTATTACTCTCATGAGGATATGTAGGATGAAAATATTATTAGTTTGATCTCGACATCAAAACAACTTCCTTATCCGTAGAATATAGAAAACACTAGAGCACATCACTAAATAGCTTAAAACTAGAATCATCCTAATGAATGACTAATGAATCATAGATTTGTCCATATAAGTGTATCATTGATTTAGAACCAAAAATACAAGTAAATACCTCCATTTAGAGTGACCCTATGATACATAATTATGATTTCAAATACATGAGTTTTCATAATTGATCATGACCTTAGGGATGCCATTTTATACATTCATTGGAATGAAAAAATTGTTTTCAATCATATCTTAAATCTAAATATTATTCCCCAAATAAGAAATAGTTCTCCCCAAAATCGTGTGATGATCCCAACAAATCATCCTCTAAACCATTATGAGATATTATGTTTCATTGGACATGTTAACAAAATAAGCATTCCTTTAGAATGTAGATAAAAGAGTCATGACATATATAAGATTAATTGGGAATTTCTGGCTCCCAAAACAAAACCCATCAGAGGATGTTTGAAGATTTTTTACCCAGTGTTAGTTATTTCACACAATTCAACCACTTGAAATCAATCATCAGGCCTAATTTTTCTTTCAAAAAATATGATGATCCTGACATGAATTCTTAACCATGATGAATGTGTTATCCTGAATCAATCACCTTAAACAACCAAAATGGAAGTGAAAAAATGATACCATAAATTAATCATGTTTCCTGATATATTACTTTGATGAGGTTTTGTTTTATGTACATGTCACATAAATTTTTTAAAAATTTATGAACACTCTTCAATCCAATGGAATCTCACCTGCTATCATTGACATGTGCATCAAACACAACACTGGCCAGTTCCTCAACTAGACTGAGGATTCCATCACCAACCATGTGTCTTCAATGATATGTTTCAAATGAATTGGTTAGGGAATAACATCCGAAGGGTAATAAACTCCTAAATGCATCTATATAGTACCTCCATCTTATATAGACTCTCTAGCTATCCTCCCAATTATGATTGACAATCCATAACTAGACAACTCCAATATCCGTCTCAAACCATGTTGGGATCCAATCCTTGGAATGTGATAATAACTTTCAACCATTCCATAGAGAGAATATTGAAGTCATTTCCAGATGATTCATCCCAAAAGCTTAGTGGTCTCCTCCAAGGGACCCAAGAAGAAAGTCATTCCATCAAAAATGTGTATCTCAATATCCTCATCAAACAAATGATATCATCTTGTAGGCCCCTGCCAAAGTTAAACAAACCTGGGTCCCCAGGGAAGTCTTGTAATGGAAAGGATCAAAAAATCAAGAAAAATACATTTTCTTCAATAATTATGAAGAATACCTCTATGGAAATACATCAGCACACTATGGGAATATATATATTACTATGCACTATTATGATGGTTGTCTATCAAATACGGTTGAAAATTATTAGCGAGAAATTTTTTTTTCTTACACTCCCTAATCTCATCTTGTAAATATGGTGGAAAAATTCAGGCTAATGGAAATCTAGGATAATTCACATCAATTTCATCACTCATACATGATGGAAAAAATGAGTAGACACAAAATAGTGATTTTAAATATAAATACTATTAGTCAAATATGGTTCAAAAATACAAGAAGATACAAATTCTTGTGGATGCATATCAATTCCAATAGTAAAATACAATGGAAACAAACTACAAAATAGAAATTCTTAACCCTATATGAATATAAAAAGTCAAATATTGTGGTAATTAGAGATATAAGTTAGAATATCATCTTTTTAAATTAGTGGTAGTCTCATAACTCTACCCTCCATAGGTGGGTGTTACTACTTAGTCGTAGAAAATAAAGGAATGAAGATGAAACATATTCCTATCTCGAGAACGAAATGGGAGTACATTCCAATTTTTACCAAAAAAATTTCTCAACTCATCTTAGAGAATATGGAAATTATATATAAATCCATGATTATATCTGAAACAATTACTTTGATGTAATCATGTCCACATAAATAAAATGGAGTCAGGCACACCATCCGGGCTCCTCAACTAGGGTGACTCACCCACATAATGATATGGTCACTCAGGTGAGTATATCCATAAATATTCTGTTCCCCATGGGTTGTATCCAATATCATGTGACAAATGGAAAATATGATCTAGAACAAATATTTGTTCAAACTATTGGATAGTGGTCGACCTTAGTGGCCACTCTAGGGAAGGTAAATAACCCTTCCAAAATATAAAATGATTTATTGTATATCACAGTTGCACGAAAGGAGACAAATGATAATTAACTAATATATAAAGTGTGTTATATAAAACAAAAGACCCTAGTAATTAAAAATAGAGTATAAAAAATTAATCATTCCAAAAAAAAATTGAAATAGAAGATCAAATTCATAACACTACTATTCTAGAAATTGGATTTCTTGAGAACGTCCAGAAATTTATCCCTAGTGACCCATGTAATTGTAGTTTTGTTACCAAATTATGGGAGTGGAAGCAGTTGTTGTAAGGTTTCATGCCAAAAAAGTTGATACCAAAAAATCTAGTGATCCTCCCCAAGGCTTTTGACATTAAGGATTTCTTCGTGGGCACAAACAGATAAATCTCAATAGCTTATCTCCTGATGGGCATCATGGTAGACCTCTACGTGGAAAAAAGATAAAAAGATAAGAATGAACTAATCTTGATATAATATTCACTAAAATTCCTCTCCTAGGTGTACGCTATAAAAATCTTCCATTCAATCAAACCTCAAGCTATTATAGTGTTTCTCATAGTGATAGAATCCAATTTGAAGGTTCTCCCCATAGTGAAACCTTATTTTAGTATGAATTCATTCTCCTTACTATAGTATTCCATGATGGTCCTCTAGATGGTATATGCTGCACTAATTATCTATGCATTCGGATATCAGGTCATGATGGTTGTCCTCACCATTATACAATTCCCAGAAAAGGTCCTCTTCATAGTAAGATCTTATTTCACCAATATGGTCATACACTTAATGTCATTCGATCTGAAGGTCCTCCCTATGGTATAAACTGTATAAATCATAAACAAAGAAGAAAATGGTGCAATGATGGTAGTCCCTATGTAGGTCCTCCCCATAGTAATAGTTATTGTCAGAAGGGAGGTCCTCCCCTTACCGAGTCAAATACGAGAAAGTCCTCATAGTCTGGGGTGCATGGAAATATAGGGAAAGAACAGTTAAAGACCCAATAAATAAAAAGAGATATAAATTATCAACTAGTATATGGAACATGAAAATTCACATTTTTATGCCTACCAGGACCATTCCCATACCAACTGGACCCCTACTAGCCCCTCTATATGAAAAAATAATGAAGAAACACCGATGTTGTACAAATAATTTATAGATGTATCTGATAAAAAACAAGATGAAATGTATCTCATGAGAAGAAAATTGGAAATGGATGATATACCAATTATTTTTGGTCCCATATCCACTTATCTGTTTAAAATTATGGTGTAATTTTTAAAAGAATGTATGAAAAACATCAATATAAATATTTTGACAACTCTCCACAAGATAAAACAAAAAACATTGCCTTATGACCCATACTCATACCATGTAAAATTTAGGGAGATATTTATCGAAAAAATAAATTCAAATACCTTCCATATTCTAATAGATCATGATCTAAGAAGCGACAAAAAATCCTTAAGTCAACGTGCCTCTATGCATTATGTAGGTGGTATTGTCTAAATGTTTACACCCTACAGGATATTCATATCCAACGGCAGGGGTAACATGGTTAATTACATTTCACCTCACACCCTCTTTAGTATAACCTATTAGAAATGAAATAATCTAATTTAATTATTCTATAGAGGTTTTCAAAAAGAACCCTAATTCAATAATGGTGACATGATCCACCTAAATTGGCCTTGAATGAGTGTCAAAAGCATCAGGCTTGCTGGGAGCAAGCCATAAAAAATCATGAACCAGGGAACTATGAAAATTTCATTGGATTCTATCTCAATTGAGTATAATTATAAAGAAATAATAATGTCTTATGAAGTAGAGAGTTAAATTAAAGAATCATCATCATATTAGAATCTCACTTGAAATAGGATTCCCTTGATGAAGATAGTAGTGAGAGAAATAGCAGTTTCCATAGTATGCGATAGTCCTTATATTTTAGGTTTGATAGAATTTTTATCAAAAAATTCCCCCATATGATTGTAAAATTTAGGTAAAGTAACATAAAATGTTAATGGGAGAAACCCCATCACACCGGGAAAATGATATTTTTACCCCAACCACCCCTCAATAGATTTTGTTCTTCTCCCATTTAAAGATAATAACAAGAATCAAGGTCTCTTAGTTCACATCGTATCACAAACCTTTCCCCCAAAAAATAGAGGCATATGACTAAGGTGCAAGGAGGTTCTTATAGAATCACCCTTCAACAAGAATCATGAAGTAAATATTATAAAGGATGAAAGAGATTAATCAAATGACACAAACAAGACTCCTATAATACTATAAACATATGGGTATATCATCCCTTTCCAGGGATTATTGAAAATAAAAATACAATAATATAAACATATTAGAATTAATATAAGAACACTAATTATGTTATGTTTTGGATTAAATCATCTACACTTGGTAATTTTTATCAAGATAATCTTGTTATTTCGGTGTTAATTTAATGTAATATAAAGAAATTTTAAATGATATATTAAAACTAAATCACCAATAATGAACTCACCCCAATATTTATCAAATTTGTAAATAAAAAATAATCCATAAAACAATTTTGTTAAACTTTTCCAAAATAAACCCTTTTAAAATTCAATCAATTAAAAATAATCAACTCTATAATTTTTACAGTCACTAAAGATTTGACCTGAATGGAATTATACACATTATCAGATCACTGAAATATTGAATGGTGAATTGGATACAATCACACACAAAATAAATGAATTTAATTATATGGATGGTTCAATTGTTAATTTAATGTTATCTATTTTGGTCAAATAAATAAAAAAATATTCAATAATAAATTCTAAATAAACGCAATGAAAAACCCATCTTCCTCTTCTTTTCCAAACATCTCTTAATGATATGTGTCCTCCTAAAAAATTCATATGATTTAGTTGACCTAGATAATGAGAAGACTCTTCACTGACTTAGTAGAAGAATTAGGGATATTCAAATAACCCTAGACCGATCTATTATGCCAACAATTGTTCCAGATATGGAAAGTCTTAGGGAACAAACCGTAAGAGAAATCATTGCCCATGTTATAAATTAATATCCCCATGGTATTGAATATCCAATTATTGTGGATGATTTCAAACTAATATTGGGTTTGATTCATCTTTTACCTAATTTCAATGTGTTATAGGTTGAGGATCCACATCTAAACCTCAAATAGTTCCAAGTGGTGTACTCTACCATGAAGTCTCAATAGGTTTCTGAAGAACAAATCAAACATTGAGAATTTTTTTCTCCCTAGAAGAATCTACAATTTCATAAATCTAATACATTCCTCATAGTTCCATAACCACATGAAATGAAATTAAGTGGATCTTATTATATAAATTATTCAATTCTTCTAAAAAAACTTATATCTAAAAGGAAATAATTGGTATGCATAAATTTCTTATTGAATCCCTCAATGAGGACTGCAATGGGTTCAAAAATATTTTGGAAACCTTCCCAAACCAAATAAACTAAAACCAAATCATGATAAAATACTTCATTGATGGGTTATTGTCTATGGATGTAACATTCATTGAAGCTGAAAGTGGTTGTGCTATTGTATGAAAAACACATGTAGCTTCAAAAGATCGAATAAGAAACCTGGCATAAAATTTATAGTAATTCCATGCTCGATCACATGCGTAAGTAAAACAAGTCCAATATAATAAATCCATATATCCCAACAAGATAAAAGAGTGAATCAGTGAACTTATCCACCTTATGAGACAACTAGATGTTTCTTTAAAATCCCAATCCTCATCTTCTCCACAATCTATGTTCCTCGGTACAATAAAAAACTATAGAATCAATAAATCCCTAGCTTATCCAACTGACACATGTCCACAAAATCAGGATGATCTATCTAATTATTCTATTTCAACGGATCTCAATGAAATATAATCTCATAGGAACTCCAACCCTAAAATATCCGGTCAGTTTATTAGTAACTCAAACCAAACCTATACTGGGCCCTTATCTTCTACCTATAACACTAGCTTCAAATATAGTAATCCCATTTTTTCATCCCCTTTAATTCCCTCCTCAAAATGAAAACTATCGCCAATATGTTCGAGGTGGTGGTAACATCCAATAACCTTATCAGTTGGTTTCACACAATCAAAGAAACAATCCTCCCCTTTCTCCTACTAGTTTGCACAATCATAGGGATCCTTCCTAATTCCAATCCCAATACAATCACTTTCCCAAGAAAAAAAATCTAGGGAATCCAAACACGGTACATTCCTATTCTTGTAAGAATACATGGGAATGTGTTGTGGAAGATATTATATCCTTCACTTATTATAGCCTCAAAAATATTTAAACCTAAACTGGTCAACTTGTATTTAGACTAGGTACCTGAAAACTGTCCTATTCCTTCCAACTCCCAACATTCCTATTTCAAACCCCAAGGTTAATGAAAGGTAAATTTCACTTTGATCAAGAATGAAATCATCTTATGCCCCATGATGAATCATAAAATTAATCTTTGAGTGTTTAGTTAGAAAATTAAATGAAAACAAATTGTAGAAAAAGTTCAATAATCGACTCCCTCGCCTTCTATAATTCTTCTAGGTAAACCAATTATTTTTCCTTAGGCTAGATTTAATCGAAGGATGTCCTATGAACCAAATCCTGAAATGATAGATATGTTTAGAAGTTTTGATGTCAACATTCCATTCTTATATTCCATAAAAAAATTCCAAAAAATTCCAATATTCTAAAAGATTTTTTCATCCATAAGAAGAAACTAAAGAACATTAAAAATGATTCAACCCAATAAATCAATTACCATAAAGTGGAAGGATCCCGGGACAATTACAGTTCCAGGCCAAATAAGGGGTTCCAAATTATATTATTCAATCATATAACTTGGAGCCTAGATAAATTTCATTCAAAAATACATATTCTTCATACATGGTTCAGTTCACTTACAATCAATCGGTGTTGTCATCAAATTAGCCAATTGAATCTCCGCTAGCCCTGAGGGAATAATCGAGGATGTCCATGTCCGGGTCAATGATCTAATCTTCCAAGATAATTATTATGTCCTTAACTTGAAATGCGAGAAAATTTATGCTCAATGTCCCCTAATTCATGGAAGACCATTCCTCAGGAATGTTATAACAAAGATAGTATCATTTTAGGAATCCTATACAAGGAATTTGGTGAAAAATTGGTCATGTTCAATATTTTTCATTACATTTGATACACATTTGAAGATCAATATTCATTACCAATCAGTGATTTTAAGGATATTTCTGGGTGTGTATTCATGAAAATTCCATCATTTTCACTGTGATATAACTAATGATGAGATTTTTAAATTTTCTCCAAGTTTAAGAATGTCATAAATGTCGAATTTGATGAAGACTTTTTATTTATAGGCTCCATTAATATATATGTTCTGGAAAACCTTATTGAATCTCATATCAACTCTAATCTATACGATTCCACATTGGATGGTATTAAAGAAAAATAATAAGAAGAAACTGAAATCACTTCTTCCATTCCTGATTTTTCAATCCTATAAATGAAATATGATACTTATTTGAAACCTCTTCTTGGACACCTAAAATAAGAATTTCATTTCTATGATCACTCTTATACAATCATTATCTCTACTTAACTTATTTTACTAGAAGAGCCAAATGTGTTCATGTTTTAGAGAATAAAATATGACTTAGGTTGTACCCAAGATATCATACTAGGAATAAAACCTTCCTTTTTCATGAATTACATAATCTTGAAGAATCATACAAACCAATGTCATAACCAAAATGAAGAATCAATCCACAAATAAATGAGGTTGATAAGGAATAAATCCCCATGATTCATCAAACTGATACTATCTACCCAATTCTTATGAGTGAATGGATTATTCAGATTCCATTATTACCAATGAAAGGTGGGATAATTTTATTCACATGTTAAGATGGAGAGGTCATCACAAGTCGAGTGAAAATATGGATTGTATGCATCTATTATCATAAATTTATTGATGAAACAAAAAAAATATCGCAATGTTATTTCTAGCCTTGAAAAAATTATAGAATTATTATCCATAAATTCACATTATTTCTTCCATGATGGATACACTGGATATATAAAAATTCCAATTTAACCTCAGAACAATGAAAATTCTTCACTCTGTTTCCCTTTATAACATATGCATATATGAGAATACCTTTTCGTCTTTTCACTTCTACAACAACATTACATCGGTATATGATTATTATTGTTTCTGAATTCATTGAGTAATTCATGGAGTTATTCATGGACGAGTATACCATTAATGGTGTGTCATTTAAATCATTCTTTCATTCACTCTCTCTAGTCTATTAATGGTGTGTCAAATGTAACATTATGATGAATTATGAAAAATTTCACTTCATGGTTATTAATGGAATTGTTCTATGGTTCATAATTTTGTAAGTGGGTACTTAATATGATCCATCAAAAAATGTGGTTAATCAACAACTTCACGAAAAAAATATTTTGAAACATATATTAGTTTCTTTGTCATGACTATTTCGGTATGTGATTCATCCAGAAATTTATTTGGATTTCCCTCCGAAAAACTTCTCTAATAAAAAATGATGTTACATGGAAATTTGATGATAGTGGATTGAGAATCCTCACTGAACTCAAATATGTTCCTACCACATCCCCATTAATCTACCCTCATATTGGTCTACAACCATGGATTTGATGTGTGATGCTTCTAATAAGGCCATTGTAATTGTTCTTGGTGAAATAAGGGAAAAAATACTTCTTGTTATTTATTATTCCTAAAAAATGGATGAAACTCAGTATCACTACATTTTCCCTGAAAAGGATCATTTAACAGGGGTTTTTATATATATAAACTCCATCCCAGGCTGTTAGGTTCAAAAATAATCACCTTCAATGAATATTCTTCCATAATGTTCTTACGAAAGAATAGTGATTCCAAACCAGAAAAAATAATATGGATCTTAATTTTTCCAGAGTTTGAAATTATAATTAATGATTGACCTAAAAAAGCAAAACCATGTGGCCAGTCAGCTGAGTAGAATATTTAATTCTTATCAATCTGTAATAATTGATTATGAATTTCCAACTAAACAACTATCATCTCTCAGTATAATGTTTCCATGTTGTGTTCCTAATGTAATTTACATAGTTACTATTTTTTAAGAAATTTTTTTAAAAGGAAAAAAATAAAGTGGAAAAGTGATTCAAAATTATACTACTCCGAAAGTAATAAAATTTGGAAAACTAGGGATGAAATGGTAATTAGAATATATTTAAATGAAGATGTATATTTCTTTATTATTGATTTTTGACACATAATCTCTTATAGAGGCCTTATTAGACCACAAAAGACATCCATAAAGGTCTGTGGCACAGGAGCCTTCTAGACATTACTATTCAAGGACTCGCATGAGTTTTGTCAATAATGTCTCACATTCTATACATTTGGAACAATTTCTAAATGAGATGAAATTCCATAAAATCCAATAATTTTTTGTGAGACATTCAGTTATTGGGGAATCGATTTGATGGGACCATTATCCCCTTAAAATTGATTATAATACAATATTATTGTGGTTTACTATGCTTCTGGATGGGTTGAGGAAAAACCCACTAAAAAAGATAATTCACAAACTATGAGTGAGTTCTTAAAATTAAACATCTTCCACTAATTTGGAACATTGAATTCTTTGATAAGTGACGTAGGAACTCATTTCAGAAATCAGACCATGGAATTTATTTTAATAAATAATTGGTTTTTACAAAAAACATCAACTTTTATCACCCCAAATAAAATGATATGGTTAATCTTTCTAATAGTGAAGTGAATAGAGTGCTAGAAATAATTATAAATCCCACAATAAATGATTAGAAAAAAGGACTTGGGGATGCACTTTGTAGTTATCTACCATGATATAAAACCCCCAATTTGATGTCACTATTTAGGATATTTTTTGTTAAATAATGTAATTTACCGATTAAAATCCAACATAAGGAATTTATAATGTTCAAACATAAAATATTGACAGAGAGAAATCTGGTGAAGATAATTTCTTGAAGTTAAATAAATTAAAGGAGATTCTTATAACTTATTACCTGAATGAAAATATCTTCAAACAAAAGGATAATGAGGTCAATAAAAATAAATACTATGAATGGTATTCCATGAAGGTGAAAAGGTAATGCTCATCTACTATCACCTTACAATTCACCTAGGTAAGATTAATTATAATTGGGAAGGACCTTTTATTATTATTAATGACTACCCCTTCGGTGAAATGAATGAACAATATCCCTCTTAAAAAAGAAAATTAATGGTTAATTAACATCCACTACTAGAATTTGAAGTATTTCAGACATGCATTTTTGATAGACAATTTTCCGATAACAAAACTCTCGGCACAAAGTACCTATTTGTGACAGAGGTAAAATGTAATCACAAATAGAAGGTAGTTGTGATATAATTATAAGTCTTTCTAAAATAGTTTTGGTGGTGTCTTCTACCACCCAATGTGAAAATCATATGTAAAGGGCGTTGTGATATATATCTTTTAGTCCATCGAAAATTTCCTTTGAGTCATGATAATTTTCCACTAAATTCATCTCCCATTTTAAACAATACTGACCAAAATGTTTTTTGAGAATGAATTAATTCTATCATGATTACACCATCACAAAAAGTATTGGGATTTAACACCATGCATCACTTGTTTTATTTGTCCTTATCTCTCCTTCACCCTTATCCCGAACTATGATGGAACCCTAGTATCCACCACACTCCATGCAACCCCAAAAAGCTTTGTCTCTTCTAATTTTTGGGTGATTTCAGACTAGTTCAGTAAGGCATAGACTCTACTTATATCCTTCGATATTTCTTTTTTGTTATTTTGGTTTGATTGATAAATAGTAAAAACATTAGATTATAAATTTACCATTTTTTATGATTATTTGATTAATACGGTTAGTCTAATTTTTTATTAAATATATGAGTGTCTTAATTACGCACAAGTTGTTTTAATTTGGTTTATAGTATTTTCACATTGTTTAATATTTAAAATACATTTTTTTGGTGCTTAGGGTTTCTCAATCATTATTATTTTAAATTATTATATGAAATATGATTATTATTGAAATATAATGGAGTTGGGTATTTGTTTTAAAATTATCTTGTTTTTTAAACACTTAGATTTAATTTAATTTTCTTGGTGTTTTATGGTTGCTAGATATTTATTATAATTTTACCCAGTCATTGTTTCTTTTTCATTCGTTTTATTTGTTCCCCAATTTCAATTTTTTTCACATGAACATGTATTAATGTCCAATATTTGTTCTGTTAATTTTTTTATAATAATAATATTTGAGGATGCATATAAGATATATTTCTAATATTATTTGTTTTCAAGTATAATATTTTTTTATATTAATATTTGAATGCACATGTAATATTTTGTTAAAATAATATTTTTTATATTAATTGTTTTTATAATAACATTATTTGGCACACGTGCATGGATGTATGTATGTATGTATGTATGTATGTATGTATGTATAAGTATTTTTATGTCTAAATATTTGTTATGTTATTTTTTTTGTGCGTGCACATGCGTTTAATAATAAATTTCAAGTTAATAGATTTGACTATCAAATTATATTATATATATAAATATATTACATTTGAAATAAATATAAATGATTGGTTTTTAGTAATGATGAGAAAATTAATTTAAAGAAAATATTTTAATAAAATATTATTTATATTTTTTTTATAAAAAACGTTACAATTTGGTATAATAAAAAAATGGCAATTTATAATTTATAATATTTATTAAAAATCTAGTTAATAATTAATAGGATGAATTACTATAATAGACTTTGAAAAGTATAATAAATATAAATAATTATTTTAAATTCCTACAAAATATGAAAAATAAAAACTGTTGTATTAATTTAAATATGTAGGAAAAAATAAATCATAATATGTAATAAGTAATGAGTCTTTATCATTAATAATTTTTAAATATTAGGGATAATTATAATATAATAATAATTTTTAAAAAAAGTATAATAAAATATAATGACTTTAAGAAATTCATAATAATTCATGTAAAATATTTTTTAATTAAAATAATTAGTATTAATATTTTTATAAATTTTGTAAAATCACCGCACTCTCACAACTATTATAATTCATATAGGGTAAAAAGTATTAATTCAAAAATTACTAATCCAAAATAATTATTAACTAAAATTATTTATTTATTAAAAAATATGAAATCAATTGTATTTATAAATTAGATTTATAACTTTTAAATTAGAGGAAATCAAATTTATTTATAATAAAAGATAACAACAAGTAAAAATATTTATAATATAAATATATTTATATATTTCCATAGATTTTATATTTTTATATTTGTTTAAAATTGAGTTACAATATATTTGATGTATTTATATTAGAAAATTATTTTTATATATATATTAATTTTTAAAATTTTAATAATAATTTATATAAATTGTTCAAAATAATTACATAATTTATATCAATATAATTAATTTAAGAAATCGTAATAATAATAATGATTACATAATAAAATTATAATAATAAAATTGAAATAATATTTATTAAAATTGCGATATATATATATAATCATTACATAATTTATAATAATTTAAATTAATAATAATTATAATTACATAATAATAATTACATAATTTAAAATAATTAAAATAATTAAAAATATTCATTACATAATAATAATTACAAAAATTATAATAAATTATAATAATTTGTAATAATCATTAAATAATTTATAATAATAATCATTACATAATTAATAATTTTTATTAAATAATTTATTATAAATTGTGATATATATATATATATATATTAATTATTAATTAATTAATAAATATCATTTCATATAAATGATTAATTAATTAAATTAATCCATATTAATAATAAGTATAAATCTTATAATACATATTTGTATATAAAAATATATATTTATAAAAATAATATTAATAAAATATTAAAAATAGTAGATTGTGTGGGATGTAATGAAACACTCGATGCTAAAAAATGTTATGTCGCACATAGGGTAAACCCCACCTCCCTCACTTAGAGGTGGTCTTTGATTTTTCATACAAAAATTATTTTGGGGGATACATTAAATTTTAATAAGAAGTTATTATAAAATATCAAATAATTATCCCCACGTGCAATCTAATGAAACATTTGGTGATAAAAAATGTTTGGTTGTGCCTTTGGTAAAACCCACATCACAGTCCCAATGGTGATCTCTGATTTCTCTTACGATACATATTTTGAATAATAAATTGAAATTTAATAATAATTTATAATAGAAATATTTTCTGAATTACACTCACCTACAATGTAACTAAACACCCAACAATCAAAAATCTAATTTTGCATCTATGGTAAAACCCACATCCCAGACCCTATGGTTATCTCTAATTTAGAATATAAGATGTCATTCATGATATATTCTTTAATTTCAAAAAAATTTGTATGTGTATTACATAATATATATATAATTTTTAATTTTTATCCACACCGAGCCTCTACGGGCACCATAAACTTGTACTAACCAAGTGACTCACCCTAATCATATTTCATATAATATTTTAATTCAAGAAAATATAAATATAATTTTAAATTGGTAAAAATTATCAGAAATGATTATCCTTATTCTTGTTGTTTTTGAAATAACTATGGACTCGATATGTAGATAACTATATCGATTACGTGATCATGATTGGACAAATAATCACCAAATAATTAACAGATATGGTTTAAATCATATCTAAATTGAAGGTATTGAAACCCTTTATATCATCTGCATCGTTGAATTCAAATTTTGTTTTTACAGTAACAATTAAATTCTTGTGTCAGAAATGTCATCTTAGGACATTCGAAACATGTTATAATGATTGAAAAAATACGTTGTGTTTTGGTATTAGGAAAGATTATATTTTTTGGTATCAAAAATGGGGAAATATTATAGTAATATATAAGAATAAATTGGTAAAAGATCAAACATTTCAAAATTTAATACATTAGGTAGTTGTCCTATATATTTTTGAAACAACAACTCCAAATTATATTAAAAATCCCAAATCAAAACCTTCTATGTTTAAAAATTTGTTGAAATCCAATAAGGAGGAAATATATATAGGAATCTAGATAATAAAATGTGACACTGTTACAAAATTTATGGAAATTAAATCAGATTTTGGAATGTCTAATTGTTGTTTTGGTGATATTTTATCTTTGGTTATGTGATTGTTTCTTGAGAAAACAATTACCTACAAGATTCTATGAAAGTAAAATGGTCGTTTATAATTTGATTCTATGTTATTTGAGGTTCCATGCATGTTAAAAGGACATCATATTATATTATAGTGATTATGAATAACTAGGGAAATGTCAAAAAATTTGAGAATCAAGGTATAAATAGGTTCAAAAAAGAATATCCAGAGTTCTTGTGAAACATTTGATATATTTTCTAATTATACATTTTTTAAATCATTTATTTATGTCTTTAAATACAGTTGGATTGATGACATGGAATAAAGAAAAAAATTTCATCATAAAATTATTATATCTTCTATGTGATGGTGATTCATGGTAAATATTTTGATCACATGCATCCTTTATTTTCTTCAGATCCTTGTGTCATATGGATGGGCCTTTCTATTGATGGTTTTTACCATTTTGTGCTTACGGAAGTAAATATTCGTATTAGACTATTTCGGTTAATCCATAAAACTTTCCTAATTGGATAATTATAAAGGAACTATATATATATGACTCTATTAATTTCAGGATATCCAAATAATTATATTAATGTTTATTTAAAACCCATTATTTATGAGTTAGTTTCAATACATAATAAAGGCCTGACATCATTTTATATGACTATAAATTAGATTTACATATTTAATGTTTCATTAAATTGGATTATCAGTGACTTTTTGGAAAATGGTATGTTATTTAGATGAAGTACAAATGTTAAAAAATAATTTTTGTACCACATGGCTGACAAAAATGCTTTTATGCCTGGTAATGGGCCAAGGTTTGTTATTTTCACTTTCATCAGGGATTTCTACCTACGGATCACACTTTTTAGAAGAACATATTAAATTTTAAAAATTAATAACTAAAACAGATGCACCTCCAGCAATGATCTTAATTAACTAGGTAAAATGTATTTTCTCTATAGTAACTCATGTCACTTTTGGACCAACCACAAAAGGGAAAATAATTTTTTTGGACCTTCCATATTGGTCTGATTTATTGGTTTGTCTCATGTTATATTTAATAAATATTTGAATAATTTTTTACATATCATTTTTTTTGTTGTGTTATACGCACCATGTTAGACCAAAGATAATGAAATTGTACTATTAGATATTCTAAAACTTTTTTGATGACCAGAACATTAATTATTTGAAGATGAAATATAAATAAGATTAATGAAGAAAAAATTATCTCGCTCACATAATAAATAAAACCATTGATTATTCTATCAACTAATTAGTGATTTGAGGTTACTAGATTATTTAGGTTTCTTATTTGACTCACTGCATAAAAATGGGCATATTATCGAGTTAAAATGTCACGACTGTCATTCTAAAATTGAAGGATTACTTCTTGTTGATCATACAAATATGTTTAATTATTCAATATGTGATGTGTGGACAAAAATATAATATTTTCTAAGAGATATTTTTGTGTTAAAATAAAATTATGATTCATTGAGTATTCATGAAAATGATGTTGTTTTAATTTTATGTAAATTAGAGAAAATATTCACACCAGGATTACTTGATTCCATGGAACATTTAATACTGAATTTTCAATATGACACTAAATGTGGATTTATGGTACAATTTCAGTGGATTTATTCATTTGAGATATGTTGGAAAAAATTAAATAATAAAGTATATAACAATGCATCAGGTGAATGGTCGATTATAGAAGAATAGTTTTATGGGGAAATTTCAAATATATGTTGTTATTTTATTAGTTGAAATATCTTCAAAAACATAATTTCATGGGTCACAATGAAAAAAATGTTAATGATGAAACATACTACAAGTTTTTAGTTGTTAATCAGCCAGAGTTTGGATTCAGTGGTTATTATGAGTTATAGATTATATATGATTCACTATAGGGAGATTATACTTATGTTATGCTGAATTGTGGAATAATGGCATGATTTTTCCAATAAGGGCTACTTTTTTATTATTTGGATTACTATTTATAAAGGTAATTTTTATTTACAATAATTTTTCTTTAGAATGTTTTATGGACTTATAAGAAAAATAAAAATTACATATATTGCTCTTGAAGATTTTTGTCAAAAATAATTTGAAAATAGGTTTCAATGGAAAGTAAGAGAAGTATCTTTTGATGGAATGTGAAACAATTTTTTCAATGATATCGGTTATTAACAATTTTCATTATTTATAATTATCTCAACATGAAAATATAATTGAAATTCCATTATGTTTGCTTAAAACCCTCCATAAAAATTATTAAAATTGTACAATGGGTATGTGGGTAAGGGATTTTGATTCCATACATTCTTATATGGTAATTTAATGAAGTAAATGAATAGTGGGGTTCATTTTAAAGGATTCCATAATAAAAAAATTGATGTTCAATTTTATGGTATAATAGATGATATCATTGAGTTATGTTATCTAGACCAAATTAAGTTACAATGCTTAAATGTCAATGTTTTGATAGTAATTAGTGGTTGTGAAGTTGTCCTTGACATTAATTCATTGAAATGAAATATAATATAATTCTTGTATCAAATGATCCATTTATGTTTTCACATCAAGAACATCATGTTTACTATGGAAACTAATGTGATGCTTTGAGATATTTGAAAAATTACTAGAGTGCGATTAAAATGAAATCACGTGACAATCATTTTTTTGAAAATGAAAATGGTTCAATGGAAGTGAAACAGAATGAAGTTTTTTATTAAATATCCCAAAATATATCTATTACCCTACTCGATATAAATATTGACCGTAAAACACCCATGTTTAGGGCCGATGATACAAATAATGTTGACTATGTAATAAGGGAAGATCAAACTAAAAGTCATATGGAATTTGACAGTTCTGAAGATGAGGATGAAGACACTAATGTCAATAAAAATGGTGATGAAGATGATGAGTGATGTAATATATTCAGGTACTTAGTTACATGTAGTTTTAATATTTTGGTATTTATTTGTTTATTAATTTTATATTTTATTAAAAATATGTTATTGGTAACATTATTTTATTGTAAAATTTATTTGCTTTTTATATTTCATAATCGAATTAATAATATTTTACTGGTGAGTATATTTACTTTAGATAGCCGGCGATGATTCTGACGATGTATTATGTTCCCTCACTAATGCTGACATCCTGTTGATGAGTCTGATTTAGATCCTCCTCTTCAGGCTGGTCCACCAAATGGGATGGGGCACAATCTTTATTGATTAATGAATCTAGATCCTATTCATGAAAGACAACAACATAGTGATTTTGATCCATGGTTATAGAAGTATATTTAATTTTTTATGATATTTATATTATATTTACTAAATATATTAGTTTTGATAATAATTTTATGACAATAATTTTTTTTGATTTTCACAGGTTTTCTCATTTATCATTTTTACGGGCTAGTGTGATGCAAAGAATATTTTTTCCATCCATGGGTGTAATGGGACCTGGTACCCATCGTTGTGTGTGACCATAGGTTTAACCACTTGATTGTACATTTTTAAACAATATATACTTTTTTATAATCTATTTTATTACTGACAGATTTTATTTAATTGACTGGAAAGTATTATTTTCTCTAATATTTTGTATCTATATAGGTCCTATCCATGAGGAATGGGATATATGTATACATAAGGACTTCTATCAGTTTCTACACTACATTAGAATGTATGTTAATGATAAAACTTGTGTTATGGTTTTTATCAGTCGTACATATCCCATCATCCCTACTATATATCATCATTGGAATGAGATGGACTGTGCTTTTTATGGATAGGAGATAATTTTAGGAGGAGATAATCTGCTGGATTTCAGAGTAGGGGCGAAAAGAGGTCACCATAGGGTTGGGAGTCATACATCTGGAATACATCAATGACACATGGTAAGTGATATTATTTATTAATGTATATATATATTAACTCTAACATACTTTTAATATTATAAAGGATGTTATTGATCCTTCTATAACATAAATTGTTGTTTATAAGAAGAAGAATATTATTCCCTCATACATTAGAATTTATAGGTGAATGATAGTACTATATTGTGGATTGTGATATTGTTTAAAAATCTCATTAATATTAATTTTATTTACATTCTAATTTACGATTATATTTAATGTAAAACAAATGAGGCTGGGACTTGTCATTCAAGGGAGATTCATGATGAGACTGAACATGTGGTAACAAATAATTCAAGTTTTGATGAGGGGGATTGGATACATGAGACATCATAGGGTGTCGTGTAAGGTCAAGTATGGCATCCTGCCTTTTTATTACATAACTTTTCATTACATTTTACATACAGAGGATTTTTTAAGTCTTGTGTCTTAGAAATAGGGAACATAATACAAGAAAAAAACCTAAAAATACTTTTCAAACACATTTAAGGCTTCATCATAGGTTCAAATTATGTATAATTATCACATATTATAACCTAAAGAGATACCTCAATGGAAAGGGAGAGCAGAAGGCTCAGTAAGGAAAACATGTGAAAAAGTTGACATGTGATCTTGAGGAATATTAATATGAACATGATACAAATCATAAAGGCATGCGAAATGGTAGAATATGAATATCATAATAAATTGAAATTGAATCATAACATGAATATGTGGCTAAAACATTTCATTTAGAAATTCATGAACATATCACAAAGGTTTATCACCAATGTGTCATAAAAATTTCCAAGGTTATTCACCAAGTTATCATGAAACTAGTCATCTCAAGAGATTAAATTCTTTAGACAATTCATTGGAGCACTATCAAGGAACTCCCTAAACATTTATTTATTTTCATGTGATCTTAATTGATCATAATCAAACATATTATAAATATCCCATGGAGAATAAGAGAAATGTGTTTCCTTTCAAAATCTTTATGTTTTAAAAGTTCTTAAAAATATGATCAATATGTCATTTATAACCCATGGAAAGGTAGTGAGGGTTATATGTATGCCAATTCAAGAATAAAATATATCTTTTTTTATTAATAAACACCCATAGAAACTAAATAGTTATGGGTATTCACATAAATAAACAAGATAATTTCATGAGAGAAAGATGGAGAAATTTTGTGATGAAATTTCTGCACCATAAGGACTATATAACATGGTTTTAGAAAATATTAAAAAGAGAGGAAACAAGGGTCACAAACACATAAATAACTCATTATACATTAGTTATATATAATAAAGGTAAATAAGATCATGGTAAGTATATTTTAAGGAAATACTATATGAAAATGAAACTCGAAGGAAAATAGAATACACAATTTCTTTTACAAAAATTCTGTAGCCTAACGACGTCACATAGAGATTCAAAAAAATTATTTAATGAGAGAGGAATGGGTCTCTGAACATTTGGAAATGAAATGAACAGTAGAAAAAATATATAATAATAGTCCCCCACATAATTAAATGGAACTATAAGAGATAACAAAAAAGCAAGTCATGACTTAAAAGAGGAGGGTTAAAGGATCCCTTGCCTTGAAGTGTAACTTCGATAGCATGAAGGATGGGACCTTGGATGGCTTGAGGGAACCTTGGGAGGACTCACTGGGTGGTAAGGAGAATATAAATTCGTTGTGGAGGATTTTGGAATGAAATTAATGAGGAAAATTTCTCTGTATTTGTAGGAAAAGTGTGGGAATAAATTATTAATTTCCAAGGGACACCTTATCGGTGGTATATAAAAAACCATGGGCATGCCCATTGTATTTTCCCATGGTATTGGAAACTTCATAAACCTCATAGAATATATCACTATTATTATGTCCACCAAAAACAATATATCATTTTTACATAATTAATTATGTCAATAAACACCAGAAACTCAAAACTATATTTTTACTATTCGCTGGAAATTCAACTATTTTAGAAACATCCCAGAAGTTCACCCTAACCTAATATCAATGATAAGAATCCAAAAATGAACTCCATTTTATGAAAATAATTTTTTAAATATTTTTAATTTAATTTTTAAATAAAATTATTATTTATTCCAAAAATACAACTTTAAACTATAACTCATTTTGTAACACCTTAAGAAAGTAATCAAGGTCCCATTAAATAATATTATAACCATAATACAATAAAGTAAAAATTTATGATTACATTTCATGAAAATATATTTCCATATTAAATTATTATGTTAATTATAAAATTGTAAATGAAATATGTATGACATACAAAAATACCAAAACTTATACTATGATCGTTTTTTCACTTTTAAGATGTTTAAATTGTATTCATACATTCAAGGTGAAGTTTCGATTTATTTGGCCAATTTAATATTCATTAATATTCATACCAGTATCTTAATATTCATACTTTTCTGTTCACTAAAAATCATGTAGATCTTATTACCCTCTAAATTTCTTAATAATCACAACTATAGAACACCATTTTTTGAAAATAATCTCACACTATTAATTATTTAATGTTTACATAAATATTTTAAAATAACCTTTTTCCCAAAATTCATTAATAATACACATCCTATATTTATCCGGATATTTTAAATTCACAAACATTTCCATAATACGAAATAACAATTTTATTTATATAAAAGGATTACACAATGTAGCTAAGGTCTCATTACATAGAACCTTATAACACTAGTATAGGACCTATGTGTTAGGAGTGATATGTTGATAGATTCTTGGGGCGGCTCGGGCAACATTTCCTGGGTGGTAATTTCTATCATCTTTAACGTCTCCCATATGTGATTCCGTTCAAGCTTCACATGTTGAAGTTCGGCTTGGGCATGGTCTAGATCAAAGCCTAGGGATGCTACCTCCTTCCCAAGTGCCGACAGATGGGCTTCATATGGCCCGAGTCTGCTGCATGAGGTAATTCAATATTCTTTCCATATTAATTAACCAAGACAACTATATTTATAAAAACACAACGTTAAAATTATTATTTCCAATGGTCATATTGACCAACAGTCATAAAATAGTTGAAACCCAATGGTCACATTTTAAATATACCGACTTCATTAATTAAAGGATATATTTTTGTTGAGTATAAAATAAAACAAAAATTTAGGTAACAAATATAATGAAAAAGTTCGGGTCGTTAGATCAAGTGATTGGTATTGGTTCTTGACTGAATCCTATAAGTTATTATGGTACAACTTTGATGGCATCTATGAGTGGAAAGGGATCTCATAGAGAGTTTTCAACAACACCGTCTTCTGTTTCAGTGTTCGAGGAGAGGTTTTGAGCTCTTGATGAGATGATACACCATATGGAGAAGGATAGGGAGGAGGAGCTCGAGAAGTAATGTCTGTGAGATGATTGGAGGATAGAATATATACCTCTACGTGTGTATGGTGTTGGTATGGTATTTTCTCCCCATGGTCTTTCATGTGATCCTCCTCCATGAGATGATAATGAATGATTTATGATGTTTTTATGAATATTTTTATATGTTGGAATGGCAGATATGTTCTCTTTTTAATTAATGTATTATTTTTTTTGACTATTTTAGTTTATTTAATTTTATTTGAGGTTTTGATAATATTTTTAAATTTATTTATTTTTATAATGTTTTTAACATATTGTAATTTTTTTTGTTTTTAAATTATTCTTAAATGTATATAAATATTTTATTATTTATATATATATTTTATATGTAAAAAAGTTTCCATAATTTAAAATATTTAGATTAATTTTTAGTATCTCTATTTATTAAAATAATTTTATTCTATTTAATATTTACAATTTTATTACACATATATATTTTAAGTATTTTATTAATATTTTTTTAGTTTTGAATTGAATTTAAATAATTTTATTCCTTTTTGATTTAGTTTTTTAGAAAAATTTGATACTTGCGATAGATGGATTCATCTTTCGCAACTATCCTTTCAGAGGTTTTATGATGGATCATAAAAAAGGATATTTATGAACCCTTAAGGGAGACTTTTGTGACAAAAAAGGTTCTGTCATAAGTAAATATTATTTGTGGATGATCATCGATGCCACCATCAATGATGGGGTATTTTCCACGAAAGCTCATCACAAATGACTTTTTATAATAGTCCATCGCAAATACCCAATTTCAATTACCTTAAATTCCTATAGTGATCGGTTAAAACATCACCATGACAAGGAACACGCCCCAAGAACTACATCTACTTCCACTGACCCACTATAGTATGAATATGCAAACCCAACATATCATAACCATGGGTAACTCTTTCCCATTAACGCCTCATTTATATTTTCTTCATCTGTATCTCTCCCTATCTGTATCTCCCACTATATTGTTATTTTTTTATCATTAATTTTTTAAAAATGTATTCATGAAACCATTTTTTTATGTTTTTTTAGTTTTTATTTTAATAAAAACAAGAAAAAAACATTTAAAAGACTAAAAAATAATGGGAAAAAGAGAATTATAATTACTCAACATTAAATCCACAAATTTGGTCTAAATTATCTGTGGAATTCAATGAATTGTTTTCACCTAAAACATTTTCTATATTCATAACAAATTTGGAAAAATATTTTTGTGTCAAGAATAATAAATTTGTAATACTCAATTTTTGATTTTGAAATTGATAAATCACTAACTGTTAAGAACAACATTACCTTTAATAAAAAGGTTTCTTAAGAATATCTTTTCATTTTGTGCTTTTTCACCCAATGTTTTGAGTCATGGAATATTTACCTTTGATATGAATTTACAACTTTAGTATATAAAAATATGATAGATGCATTTTTATATCCACATAAGAATCACATTTGTTAAATAGCCTCCCATTACCCTTACATTTACCCTCCATTTGAAATCCCCTTTGATTCTCTCAATTTTTTTTGTTAGAAACATTACAATACTATATACTTCTCCCAAAAAACACATACAATGAGTTTCATGAAATGATTTATTTAAATTTATGTGTGTGTGTGGGGGGGGGGGGTGGATTTAATTTTTCCTGTTCGTATCATGATTTTCATTGTGTAAACATATGATATTGCTCAATAATCCATTTAATTGTAGGGGGAGGTTATAATTTTGATTGTTTTGGGATTTTATTATGGTTGTAAAATCTTGTAAAAATGATATTGAAAAGTGTTCAAAAAATTAAAAAAAACAAATAAATGTAAAGAAGAATGTGTTGTGTCTTCGATGAGTAAAAAATTACTCCTCCTCAAACATTAATCATATAATAACTATTTCAATTAGTGTAGTGAGGTGTTCAAAATGGGTTTGGAGGTTAGCGTGTTATTTTTTTCAATCTGATCTTATGCATAAAAAAAGGAAAAAATAAAAATGAACACCTTCATCATCTTTTCCAGTGTCTTTAGGTGATTTTTTTGTTTTTTTCAATATTTCATCATTTCATCCACTTTCATTATTTTCTATCACATAATGTCCTACAAAAATTCATACCCTTTTAAATATGTGATCCCATTTCCTTCTATATTTCATTTTAAAAACAAATTGTACATTTCTTTTTTTTCCATTTTAGTGTTTTACCCCACTTTTCTTATTTTTTACATTATATGTCTACCATACCATATCGATTAAAAACACCAAAAATATACATTTATATTATTTTGAAATTTAGGATAGGAGATGTAAGTTGATAGATCTTAGAAACTCTAAAATTTTCACTTTTGGTTTGAGAATAAGAGAACCTCCAAAAGTAAATTCTTATCTTCTTTAGAGGAGTCTCTTCTGAGTGCCCATATTTTCTATTTAAAATATTGATCATGAAAAATGAATTTTTTTTGGAACATTATTTCGATAAATTTTTTTAATGGAGGTAAATATGAGTTAATGAAATATTCTAGACCTCCCATGAATGGAAAAAACAAATTTTTAATTATTTTGGTCAGTGAAAATAATTTATTTATGTATTTATAGTTGACAAACATAAGGATAAAAACTATCCAATTGGTGGGGGTCTTGATGTTATTCACATATTTTCATCATTTTATTTACCTCCATTAGTTTTTTCAATTAAAAATTAATAATTGGTGTGAAATACTCATGATTTCTTGATAAATATAAATTCCAAGAATTATTTTATGAATCCATATTCAAGTCAGTTTATTGGTTTAATTAGAACTGTCACACTACTTATCTAAATGGGTTGATTTTTATTTTTTTGGGTTCCTAATTCAATTTCCTACTAATCATTCAACTAGATCTTCAGATAATTGGGCCATATAAAGGTTCAAATAGACCAAATAAGCACCACCAAATTATTGATGAAAACTAGATGATCCATGGACATAGATTTTATGGGATCAATAATGAACCCAAAATTTTATGAAACACTTTAATATATTTATGAATATCCAAATGAATCATGGAAAAAATTTAATTGCCTGAATCCACCATAATGTCCCAAAATATGTTTTGAAGTACATCCCAACATTGTTTCTAGAAAATAAAAACAACCCACCATTCATAAATTTTCTCTAAATAAATTGAACCGATTGATATGAAAAATTTTGGTGTGAAATCAATGATTTAGGTGATAAACATTGTATAATAAAATATTCTCATTTGAGATAACATATATAAACAGAAACCCATTAAAATTGTGGCATAGAAAAAGAATATATAAAAATGGACAAGAGAACACTATTTAGTAATTTAGCCATAACACTGGATAAAAAAGTCCCTTGCATGCCAAATGTTTAGGGTATACATATCAAATAATGTATAAAAATTTTAAGAGTAAGATATCTCTAGATGTAGCTGTCTAAATTTCCAAATTTGTGAGCCAACTCGTGTGGCAGATTTGTAATGAAAACAACCAACCACCCTGTGACATAAATACATTACCCTCTTCTCATTTCAGGGGTTTCTAATTTTAGAGCACAAGAGGATACATTTTCACAACAATATACATTAAAATTACAATGGAGGACCTTTCAAACTCAAGTTTCTAAATGGTATACCTTTCCACCACCATGTGTTTTCATGTTATTTTTTGTTTGTTTTCATTTATAATCTTTTGTGTGCTTTTTTGTAATTTTTTCAAAATTAATTAATATTATTTAAACATATAATATTATCATTAAAAAATTTTAGTTTAATAAAAAATTTATTAGAATTATATAAATCATGTTAAAAACCAATATCTTCTTTCATTTTCTCATTCAATGAAATGATCATTTTAGTTAACTTCACTATTCGTGTGTGTGTGTTTAGCTCCCATCTATTTTTTATCCAATTAATTTTATTATACTATTAATTTCTAAACATAAAATCATATAACCAGATTACATACTATCATAATGGATGAGTAAACCTACCATTGGATAGATTCATAATTTCAGGATGAAAATTGATTGACAGATTTTTCTTGTTGAATATTCTGTAGGTTTTCATTGTGTATGTTAGTCATAAAACTGATAGGAAATAAATACATGTTTTTTATATGTTTTTGGATTACATGGATTATTGGAACCATAAATAGAGTACCATAAACAATTTTCCATTGAGATTACTACCCTAGTTATGGTATGACTTGGATTTAAGCCTCAAAACATGGTAATTCTAATCAAAATCATTTATTAATGTGGGTGTTAATTTAATGAAGTATATGAAAATGTTCAAGGATTTCATATGCTTATTCCCCAATTATGAACACACCCAAATATTTATCAAATTGTTAAATCAAACATCACCCATCAATAAATTTAATTAATCTCTACAACCGCCCTCCCCCACCCCCCAATGAAAATAAAATCAATTAAAACAACCACTCAAAAATTTATAGCATCGCTGAGGATTTCACCCAAGTCCAACTATACACATTAATAGAGTACTATATATTTGAACCATCAATAAGAAAAAATTATAAATGGTTCAACGAAAATTCCATTTATGATTATAAATTAGTGTTTAATTATTTCATTTTGATAAAGAACCAATTTCAAAATTATTTTTTAGTATTTCCATTACTGAATATATAAAAAATAGACATGAAAAAAATAATTTTAGTTGAAGGAAAATTTATATCTAATTCATTTCACATAACTTCCTTGACCAAAAGTGGTTTTCATGGAGAACATTTCTTACAATATTCAACATGGGGTATTTAGCTCATTTTGGTTTTTTTATAATATTGGATGCACCCAAATAGTGGTGTTACTCACTTAGTGGTATACTAATAGATAATTGGCGTGTTTTTGCAATGATTACCAACATTATTCCTGATATGTGAGTAAAAAGGAATTTTTAATGCTTTAGGACTCACTCAAAAAAATGTTTTGTTTGGAAGAAATGTTAATCCCCACTATTTGTAAAGGTTATACCACCTTTCACGAATATTCATTATTATGTTCCACTATTTCCTAGCTCAAAGAACATATCATCTTTCAACATTAATACCCCACAATAAACATCCCAATCTATGATCTTATAATATTTCTTGAATCCACATCTAAATCATGTTATAATTTACATTATAATTTGATCATCTTTGTACTAATAAGATCAAATTCTAATGGGGGGGGGGTATTTTGGTACTCAATTTTTCTATGATACAAATACGTTAACTAGGAATGTAATTTTTAATTTAAATTGGGAATCAATCACCATGGATTCTACAGCCACACAATAATTCCCTTGAACAAGCTAATGCCAATGTGTAACGAATCGAATGAGTTACACCAGACAAATCCCCCAGTATATCACCCTACATGGTGTTTCATGTGCCCCTTAGAATAAAATGGGATGCCGACCAAAATCTATGGTTGAAAAGGGATAGTGGTAATAGTACAACACCTGATCAGAGTGAAATTATGATGAAAAATAACCAAAATCATGCACAAGGATACAAATCAATGTATTCCTAATAAATAATTAAAACATCATTATGACATATAAAATTAAATGTGTCAAATTTTCAAATGAACTAGGATCCTAAAGAACACTCAAAAAACAAATCATGCATTATTCCAACCATATTAGGAAAATAAAAACAAAAAAAAATATAATAGAATTCACATCTGACACAGAGCCAAACCACATTTTTTATATGGAGGATGCTCAAGAAATATATTCCTAATCATGACACTCAACATTCAATTAACTTCGTGGTCACGACATTTCAAGAACATTCACTACCCATCATGAAACCTATGCTCTAACCTGAAAAAAGCCATCTGGTCCTCATGCACATCATGGTGTAGATATCGGGGCTGGGAAATAAATATCAGTAGGCAACCACCATATATGAACCCATAATATTGTATCAAAAAAATTAAACACATACATGATATTCTTAGAAAACCTAAAAAATAATAACAGCTACCATAAAAATTACAAATTAACAAAAACTTGGAAAAGGAAAATATCATACCACAGGTTGTAGTCTAACACCTAGGTTAAATTTACCTTCTATGTTTCCCATGTAAGAAGATTTAGACAACACTTATCACCAATAGACATGAAAATTGGTGGTCCCTCTAGATCTAGATAGGATATCCAATATTTATATATAAAAATCCATGAATTATAGATAGTAGGGTGTAAACATTGTTAAACAAATGAATAAGACCATTAACTAGGATCTAAGGCTACAACTGAATAATCTAATCTAGAGACAAAACAATCATTGTACACACTTCTATAGAACCTATTAGTCCTAAATGTCCAGTATGAATTATCAGGTAAGATCTATATACCCCACAATTAGAGACACATAAAAAATACTAAGAGAACATAGAATCCATGAATTGATGTTCACAACACCATCTAAGACAAAAATACCTACTTCATGAGTTCCATGGTTCCTCTTGAATCCCTAGAAACACTAATTAGGGAGAACACTCAACTAGATGGGGGTTTTCAGTCATCTAGATCATCCAATATATCAATAATCCCATATAAATATAGGTGGGAACTAGAATAGATAACAAACTAAAAACCATGAAAAATGAAAAATCTATGATATCATAACGGGATCCTCCTCAAAAAAATTTAATAGTGGATATTTCTTCAATGTAATTTCCATCGACCAATGAATCCTGGGCCAATCCACCCTCCGTCCCCCCCATCCAACCAACTAAACTAGAATCATTTATCCACTATAAATCATTAATTATTGTTTCCATTCTCAAAACCCTGAAATATTGAATCAAACATAAATCCCCTATAGGATCCCCTTGAACCACCTCAAGGTTAAACCATTATCAATGATTCCACGATCCATGTGGTCCCAATATAAAGTGTTTTCCGACCAGAGACTACACTATATCAAGAAAGGTCTCTAGAAATACCAAATAAATCATCCAAAATCATTTTATAGTCCTAATTAAGAGAATTACCCCTTTTTAGGGGTTCCTCTAGGTCATCTAGAAGCATGATACATGACTGGTGATGAAATACCCCAAAATAACCGTAGTGGGCTACAACTAAATATTTACCAACAAAAAACCCAAAGGGGAATCCAAAAACAAATAAATTTTAATTGGGGAATTCGTAGTGGTCATCATGAAAACCTAAAAGAATGAAACCCATAAATATTTATCCCCCATATAAGCTCTTCCATGCCATACATGCATTATCAATAGCCAAGTATAAAAACCATCAATCAATAAATAATGAAGTATCCCACAATATCATCCTCAATAGTCCCCCATTCAAAACAATATAGATGGATGAAACCTAGAAATAACCTCCATACAAAAAATTCATCCTCGGTCAAATATTCTAATAGTTGTGATCCCCAAAGCTAAGAGCTCAACCCCAAATTTTCTAACCTAGAGAAAACAGTACTAACATTCAGGGACTAACCAAAATCTGCTGAAAGATAATAATCGAAGCTATATTATGAAATTTTTATGAATGAACATCATACAAAACTAGGAGGAATTCCCAGTAAAAATATAATTAATTAGATCATAATCCTTATTAAGGTAACATATCACACAGATCAACATTAGGAAGATCTGAAACCAAACCACAATTAAATATTTCTACTGAAATGTCATATTTAAATATACCATCCTGATGGACTCAAAATAATGATAGGATTCCAGAATTATGATCAATATAATAAAATTAATAGATTGGACCACCAACAAGTTCAATTATATTAGTAGGGAAAAAAATAGGCAATATAGGAAAAGGAAATGTACATGGACTGATGTTTTGGTGTAGGGTGTGTACCTGCTAGGTATCCCTCCACTATTTCTTCTATCCACTCAGCATGTAAATTTAAAAAGAAAATAGTGTTTACCCGTATATGGATACCATTCCATAAACCTCAACCTCAATCAACCCATAAAACACATGGGTTCACACCATGCAAAGCATGCTCGTGGAATGTCACATGAAATGGGGTATATCCTATGTAACTGAAAATATACACCAACTTGGTGTTTTCACCTACACTTAATACACACCACAATGGAATTGACTATGTACTTTTACGTGGTAAAATACCCTTACAGGGTTCCTGGATAAGCACTCAACCACATCATGGAATCCCACTAAATAAAGTTCAGTACCAAAAACCTAATCATCCCCAAATAGTAATAACACATTATGTGTGTTCATATAACTAGATGCATTTTACATGGATTTACCAAAAATGGGATACCCTAAAAATAGATTTTAACGCATAATTTCACCACAATAGTAACAAGTGGACCCACTAGGTGTCCTTAAAAACACAAAAAATCAGGATAAAATATAATAAAAACAAAACTACATGGATGTTTTGTAGTGAATAAAAAACATGACAAATTGTAGTAATAAAAAAACTAATATTCACACTAATAAATGATCTATATAAATAAAATAATGATATGATGTTGTTATGATCGATCCCTCTAATGATACCCCACATAAGATGACAATGGAGAAAGTAGATAATGACCCCCAGGACCCACCTCAAGTAGGCCCCGGCTTGGAGACTACTAATAAGGGTATACAAAACACACAATTTCGATGTCAATAACCTTTATAGTTGTGACGTCCCGAGTCCGGAGCCCCTCCACTAGTGCCCCATACCCGGTTCACCACATGACCTCAAGCACGTTTCCCCGAATTCCAGAGGCTGCCGACTAGCAGCAAGGGCCTTGGTGAGTCAGTGCGGAAAATATGCCCTCATTCGGTAAGGTATACAAGGTAAGAAAACAACAATAAACAGCAGAAGAAGTAAACAACATGCATACCAACAGAAACCAACATCGAAAGAAATATAAATATTTAGCTATGATGACAATGATGCAGCATGTACAAGTATCTAAGGAAAACATAAAACACAACAACGTGCTGAAATAAAACTGAAACCAAGTGCAAAAGAAAACAAAGTAAGCTCGTAAGCATCGCAAGACATGGCTCAATCTAATGCTCCCCAGCTCCTGGTGCAGTCAAGATCCTGAAGTAGAAGGGCGCATTCCCTTATCTATACATGCGGCAACATAGTCTTCTTGGGCCCAAAAGCATGGCCCAAACAGGGTGTGAGAAACAATCCCAGTAGGAAATCACCCAAAGATTTGTGCCTAACAGTCAATGAATACATGGCAGTAAATAAACAAGAAGCAGTAAACAGGAAAACACAAGCAGATACAATCCACAACTCTAACAAGTAAGCACAAAAGTAAGCAGTCAACAACAAGAAGAAACAGGTAACCCTCTGGGTAGCTCTCACAGCCTAACCCCTATGGTTCAACCTATAAGAACTAGAAACCCTCTAGGAGGCACACACAGTCTCACCCCTCTATTTCAGCAATGTAAAATAAGCAGACTCTCTGGAGAAGCAGTCACCGTCAATTCCCTCTATAGTCTCGTATCGTGCTAAAGGCTCTCTAGGGAAGCACTCAATGTCAATTCCCCATGTGGCTGGCGTCGTAGTTAAAGACACTCTGGAGAAGCCCTTCCTTCAACTCTACCCTTGGTCTCGCATCGTGATTAAAAAGACACTCTAAAGAATCCCTGCCATCAATTCTCCCTTTGGTCTACTACTCTAGTTCTCACAGTCCTGAGTATAACTAAACATGCTCAGCACATGTATATCATCCAAGTAAACCTCAAGAACTACATGGCTATCATCTAAGGCTCAACATCAATAATAAAAAAATAGTCCACAATCCTACAACTAGGCATGTCAAAGAAAACTGAGCACAAAAAAATATAATAATCACAAGCAATAATGTCTACTAAAGCAATCGGGCAAAGCTGGCAGGTAACAAGGGAAAAACAGGAAACACGCAACACCACATTCATGGGTATTGGTGGATATTGAAAAAACTATTCATCAACATTCTACAGAAAGGCACCAACCACCTACCTCAATATTAGGAGATCAATATACGTGAACCTCGACAAAAGATTCCTCTTAGGACAATGTAGATCTAAGAAAACTCACAAAACGTTCACCCCATGAAATCATGGAAACGGGGATGAATCAAGAAACAAGGCTAATGAAAAAGGAATAACTCACTGTTGTGATTCCAACGCAACTGACTGTGCTCGAATCAGAGAACGGATGGCGAGGTAGGACTCCGTCAAAGATCTGGTCGTACAGTCTCTCTCAGACGGTCGAAAACTGAAGAAGAAGACGGATATGGGGGTTATACGAGACCCCAGTCCGTTTAATGGCGTGTACATCAAATTTTTCCATACTCCAAAAAACTGGACTCCACCTCAGCCCTACACACCATGTGTGTGGCCCGGACATGGCCAGCACACAGCTTCGAGCAGGGGAAGGAGTACACGGTGTGTACTCAGAAAGTACATGGCATATACTCAGAAAGTACATGACGTGTACTCAGAAAGTACACGAAATGTACTCAGAAAGTACATGGCATGTACTTCTGAAATTTTCAGAAAATTTATTTTTCTCAGAAACTCCAAAAAAGAAAAAACATACCTGAAAAGAGATCTGGGTACTTACAAACTCCCCCCCCCCATAATGAAATTCGTCGCCAAATTTCCCTAATGAGATGGAGAAGAAGAAACCCCGAAAAACTCTGGCCACTGTGATCGAACATCAACCTCCCTCTCCCAGGTCTCGTCCTGTATTCGTCCGTGCTGCCACAACACTCGTACCAGAGGAACACACCGCCCACGGAGAACCTTCGTACTACGATCAAAAATCCGGATAAGATGCTCCTCGAACAATGCAACCGCTTCAAGCAAGACTTCCTCAGGCTGAAGGGCGTGAGATAGTTCTGATAAGTAACGTCAGAGATGAGAGACGTGGAAGACGTCATGCATGGCCCGATACCTCTGAGGTAGCTATAACCGATAGGTGACCGAACCCACTCTCTCCAAGACCTCAAACGGCTCGACGTACCATGGTGAAAGCATACCCTGTCTCTGAATCCTCTTGTGTCCCAACCTCGGTGCGACATGTAGGAAAACCTGATCACCGACCTCTAACTCCAAAGGTCGTCTCCGCGGGTCAGCATAAGACTTCTGTCAAGACTGCGCTGTAGACATCCTCTTCTGAATCAGCTCTATCTGCTCTGAAGCCTCTTGAACAAGACGAGATCCCAGCAAAGCTACCTCTCCTGCCTCCAGCCAGCATAAGGTGGTCGGCATGGCCTACCGTACAAAGCCTCGTATGGAGCCTTTTGAATGGTCGCCTATAAACTGTTGTTTTAGGAAAACTCCACCAGAGGAATATGCATCTCCCAAGAACTGCCAAAGTCAAGAATGCATGCTCGGAGCATATCCTCAAGCACCTGGATCGTGCGCTCGGACTAGCCATCAGTCTGGCGATGATATGCTGTACTCAAAAGTACATGCGTACCCAAGGCCTTCTGAAGTCCCTGACAGAACCGAGAGGTAAAGCACGCATCTCTGTCTGAAACAATAGAGGACGGAACTCCATGAAGAAGAACGATCATTCTGATGTAAAGTCATCCCAGATCATCGACACTGAAGTTCTCTTTGATCAGCAAGAAGTGAGCAGCCTTCGTAAGTATGTCGACGACAACCCAAACAACATCGTTTCCCCGAGGTGATCTCCGCAACCTGGTCACGAAGTCCATCGCAAAATCGTTCCACTTCCACTCTGGAATGGTTAACTGCTGTAAAAGGCCTGCTGGTCGCTGATGCTCTGCTTTCACCTGCTGACAAGTAGAACATCTCATGAAAAAACCAAAAACATCCTTCATTATACCTGGCCACCAGTATTGGCGATTAAGGTCCTGATATATCTTCTTGATGCCAGGATGAACTGCCCAAACAGAGGAATGGAAATCCCACATCAGCTCCTCACGTATGTCTGCTGGCACCCATAGGCGTCCTTGGAAACACATGATCTCATCCTCACCCATTGTCCATCTAGGAAGAGGTCCTTCTCCTGAGACACTCTCCCGCAGGACTAAGCCATATGATTCTGATAATTTCCTCATCCGTACTCGATCAAGTAGCATGAAGGTAACAACTACCGAAGATAGAAATGTCTGTCCCCGTCTGTCATGCACCTCCAGATGCATCTCAGAGAATAGATCCATCAGTTTTCACTCACTACTGGCCTCCTGAACTGCCTGAATTTGAGTTCTCTTGCTCAACGCATCAGCCACGGCGTTGCCCATTCCCAGCGTATAGGCATGCTCGAAATCAAAAGACTGAAGATACTCGACCCACCTGCGCTGTCTCATATTCGGATCACGCTAAGTGAAGATATACTTGAGACTCTTGTAGTGATTGAATACCAAAAAGTGCTCTCCCATAAGATAGTGTCTCCAACAACACAAGTCATGAACAACAGCTGCTAACTCTAAATCATGTGTAGGGTAGTTCCTCTCTTGTGGCCTTAACTGCTGAGACCCGTATTCAATGACTCCATCTCCCTGCATAAGCACAGCTCCCAGCCCGATACCTGAAGCATCATAGTAAACAGTGCAGATCTTGCCTAGCTCTGGAAAGACTAGTATCGGTGCGGACGTCAACCTCCCTTTCATCTCATGAAAGGCTGACTCACAAGAATCTAACCATAAGAACTTCGCTCCCTTCTTGTTTAAACCTGTAAAAGGTGATCCTAGATGAGAAAAGTCCCGAATGAAGAGTCTATAGTATCCAGCCATCCTTAGGAAGCTCTATACCTCAAAAACGTTCTTCAGCTGCTCCCAGGAAACTACATCTCTCAATTTCTCTGGGTACACATATACTCCTGTCTCTGAGATGACGTGACCTATGAAGTGAATCTGATCCATCCAGAAGTGGCACTTCGAGAGTTTAGAATAAATTCGATGCTCTCTCAATGTACTCAGAATGATCTCAAGATTGGTGTCATGGTCGTGTCGAGTGTGAGAGAACACCAAGATATCATCCACAAAGACCACGATGAAGGAATCCAAGTAAAGATGGAACACTCAGTTCATTAATGCCATGAATATTACTGGCGCGTTCGTGAGACCGAACGGCATAACCGTATTCTCGTATAGACCATACCTGCTCCTGAAGGCTGTCAGAGGGATATCTAATGGTCTAACGCGCAACTGATGATAACCGGACCTCAAGTCGATCTTCAAGAACACCCGGGCTCCTCGAAGCAGACCGAAAAGGTCATCAATCCACGACAAGGGATATCGGTTCTTGACCGTCAACTGGTTTAGTCTCTGATAATCCACACATAGCCGAAGGGTACTGTATTACTTCTTTGGGAAAAGAACAGGTGAACCCCAAGGGGATGTACTGGGTCGAATGAAACCCTCAGCATGTAGCTCCTCCAACTGCTTCTTGAGATCCTGCAACTCAGGTGTGGCCATCATATTGGGAGGAATGGACACCGGTGCCGCTCCTGGCATGAGCTCAATAGAGATGTTTAACTCATGCTCTGGAGGAAAACCCGAAAAGTCCTCTGGAAAGACATCCCTGAAGTGATCCACCACTGGAGGAAAGTCCATCTGTGGAGTCCCCTAATCATCCAGATAAAGACTAGAAATCTGGGCTATCACCCCTCCCTGCCCATGATGCTCGAGTCCTGCCCAACTCACCTGAACGTCCCATTCGACTCTATGAAAGAAGGATTCACCCTCCGGTGAAACGAAACTCACTCTACGACGATAGAATTCGACGACTGCCCGAAAGGGAATCAACTAGTCCATGCCAAGGATGACATCATAGCCTGTCATCTCTAGGATATAAGGATCCCATAAGAAGTGATACCCTACAATCTCGAGAGGGCACTCTCTACACTGGAGTACACCAGATGTCCTCGTTCCCAAAGGTGTGTCTACTGTCAACGAGTCAGTAGAGGAAAAGATGAAGAGTCCAAGGATCTCCACAATGGAAATAGAGATAAAAATATGCATAGCACCAGTATCGAAAAGAGCTGAAGATAATGCTGAGGCTAATAAAATCGTACCTCAAACAGTAGAAGGGCCAGGATTCTGCTCATGATAAGTTTTCTCCACGGCGAAAGACTGGCCTGTACCGCGGACCTGCGCCCCTGGCTGACCACTCTGAGCTGAACTGCCCTGCTAGTGCTGTGGAACTGGTGGCTGACAACCACGACCTCGACCTCGACCTCGGCCCGAATGACCAGAAGAACTCCAGTTCCATGACTGGTGAGAAACTGGCGGTGCTGCACCTGAACGAGGAGTCATGGAAGAACCCCTATCACCTGCTGCTAGTGAGAAAACCTGGAAGAAACACTACATATGACCCAAATTTCCGCAAGATCGGCACTCAATAGGGTCTCTCTAGAACTGCAGCCCCATGTGCCCTATCCGGCTACAGTGGTAGCATGTCATTTGGCTGCCGGAAGATGTGTCTCACTCCATCGAGTCACCGCGCGTAGGCTCCCTACGGCGCTTTTTACTGTCATCTGAAGGAAAGATAGCTTTGGAAGAAGAACTGACCTGGCTCGCAGCTCCAGAGTTCCTCAGGTTGCACTCCGCAATCAGTGACTGGTTGATGATGGAAGTAATGGAAGTCAGCTAGAAGATGGTCACCTGCGAGCAGATCTCCCGCCTGAGTCCATCCTAATAATTCCTTGCCAAAGACACCCCACTCCCATCGCGGAGGGGTGTAAAATGTTGCAGCTCAGTGAAACGAAAGGAATACTCCATGATAGAGAGAGTACCCTACTCTAAGCTCATGAACTCCTGGGCTCGATCGGCCCTCAGGGTCTCCGGGTAGATGTAGTCGTAGAACACATGCTGGAACTCCTCCCAAGTCATAACCTGCTATTGACCCACTTGTGAGATCACATCCCACCACCTCTTGGTGGAGTCTTGGAGCATGTCGGTGGTGATCTTGACCTGCATCTCTGGAGGCATCTCCAGATTCTCGAAGATAGTCAGCATGGATTCCTTCCATGACTCTGCAGCCCGAGGTCCTCCCTCACTTGAGAACATGGGAGGATGCTACTGCTGGAAGACACACGTCAAGTCTGCCATAGACGAGGCAGGAAGCGGTGCTCCTTGGAAGGCATGCATCATCCTCATAAAACCTTCCCTGAACTGCATATCAGTGCCCGCTACTGGAACAACAACATGTTCCAAGGCTGGCTCGGCTGGTTGATCGACAGGAAGTCCTTGATCAGCCCTGTCTAGCGTCTGATCACTGCCTGACGACATACGTATGACCAGAGGACGTCTCGGAGGCATAGCTCTGAAAGATCAAAAGCACAACATAGATCAGGAAAACAACGACAGATAACACAAGAGTACAAAATGGGAACAAGGGAAGAAAATGACACAAGATTTCAAAACACGACTACACGGAATGTATAAAACTACATTGCATTTCTTCTTAAACCACTGGCATGGGCGTGTACTCTCACCCTACAAGTCGTGTACACTTCAAACTACATGGCGTGTTGGACACTACAAACGGCGTGTACTTGAAACTAGTCCCCTGCTCGAGTCTCCTTATAGGACTAACCCACATGGCCCGACTCAACCCGAGACTACATGGCGTGTTCGAAATAGACACGGCGTGCACTAGACAAGGCTTCGGCAGTCCGTGTTGTTGAGTAAACGGTCATCTTCACAGATGGATCTTACACGACGTGCTCCGAACAAACACGGCGTGTAAAGGCGAAGGTGACACCATCCCATGTTGTCCGTGACACGGCCATGTACCTGGACAGGACTACACAGCGTGTTCCCTATGGACACGACATGTGGAAAAGAAGGACACACTAGCCCGTGTTGGTCGTGACACTGCCGGGTACCTGGACTGGACTACAGGATGTGTTCCCTATGGACATGGCGTGTTCTACCCAAGCTTCCCCGGCCCGTGTTATTAGTGACACGGCCATGTACACAGCTCTGAACTCACACGGTGTGTACCAATGGTTCACGGCGTGTTCCTGATGTTACTCCCATTACACCATGATCTGCTCACACGGTCAGTGACACAGCCTGAAAACTACACGGCGTGTATCTAAAAAGTACATGTCGTGTATTCTGGGTTTTTCTGGGCAGTAACTCAAAAACTGAACAGAATTATAGAACACAAAAACAAGGAGAAAAAGATTCCAAATTCGGATCCGGGAGGGCCCATAAAACCTTAAGAACCACAATTTGGCATTAACTTTAAGAAAGGAACAAAACAACAGTTTTCTGACACAACATCAGAGAATCTATCAAGCGTCTATCACAACAGCATGCATAATCTACACAGATCCTATCACAACAGCATGAAATCGCTAATTCACCCTAGATGGCATGTGAAGAATGCATGACATGTGATTTCTACAAGTGCCTATATGATGGATGAGAAGGCATACCCTCATCTCATCGGGTTGCGATAGAATTAGAACCGAAATATCAAAACAATAATCACACAAGTCATGTGAATCACTCTAGGTGAAAACATATGAACCATAAAACCTCAGAATTAACAACTGCAATTAACGAGGTAATGTGGCTTTTCCCTGTACCCGGGTTAGCTACTCCCGAGCATAGCTTAATGCCAAGTAACGAATCCGTCCTATCCCTAGCTAATGTCTCCAAACTGTAATGCAAGAGAAAAGAACTCCTCTGATACCACTTTGTGATGTACCGAGTCTGCTGCCCCTCTACTGGTGCCTCGTACCCGATTTTCCACATGCCCTCAAACGCGTTTCTCCGAATGCCAGAGGCTGCCGACTAGCAGCGAGGGCCTTGGTGAGTCAGTGGGGAAACTATGCCCTCATTCGGTAAGGTATACAATTTAAGAAAAAAAAACAGCAGAAGCAGTAAACAACATGCATACCAACAGAAACCAACAGTGGAAGCAATGTAAATTTATAGCTATGATGACAATGATGCAGCAGGTACAGGTATCTAAGGAAAACCGTAAACACAACAAGGTGCTAAAATACAACTGAAACCAAGTGCAAAAGAAAACAAAGTAAGCTCCTCAGCAACACGAGCCACGGCTCGGTCCCATTCTCCCCAGCTCCTATTGTAGTCAAGATCCTGAAGTAGAAGGGTGTTTGATTTTATCTATACCTGTGGCAACATAGTCTTCTTGGGCGCAAAATCATGTCCCAAACATGGTTTGAGATACAATCCCAGTAGGAACTCAACCAAATATTTGTTCCTAACATTCAATGAATACATGGTAGTAAATAAACAAGAATCAGTAAACAAGGAAACACAAGTAGCTACAATCCACAGCTCTAACAAGTAAGAACACAAGTAAGCAATCAACAACAAAAAGAAACAGGTAACCCTCTGGGTAGATCTCACATCATAACCCCTATGGTTCAACCTCTAAGTACTAGAAACCTTCTGGGAGGCACACACAGTCTTACCCCTCTGGTTCAGCTATGTAAATTAAGTAGACTCTCTGGGGAAGCACTTACCATCAATTCCCCCTAGAGTCTCGTATCGTTCTAAAGGATCTCTAGGGAAGAACTCAACATCAATTCCCCCTGTGGCCCATGTCGTAGTTAAAGACACTATGGAGAAGCCCTTTCCGTCAATTATCCCCTTGGCCCCGCATCGTTATTAAAAAGACACTCTGGAAAAGCCTTTAAATAAATTCTCCCTTTGGTCTACTACTATAGGTTCTCACAGTCCTGAGTATAACTAAACATGCTCAGTGCATGTATATCGTCAAAGTAAACCTCAAGAACTACTTGGCTATCAACTAAGGCTCAACAGCAATAATAAAACAACAGTCCACAATCCTACAACTAGGCATGAAAAAGTAAAATGATAATAACAAAATACTCTAATCACAAGCAATAACCTCTACTAAATAAATCAAGAAGTGTAGGAAAGTAACAAGGGAAAAACATTAAACACGCAATACCCCGTTCAAGGGTATTGGTGTAAATTGCACAAAATATTCATCAACTTTCAACAGAAAGGAACAAACCACCTACCTCGATACTAGGAGATCGATATACGTGAACCTCGATGACAGATTCCCCTTAGAACAACTTAGATCTGAGAAAACGCACAAACAATTCACCCCACGATAACTTGGAAATGAGGAGGAATCAAGAAAAATTGAAAAGTAGAAGGAAGAACTCACCGCTGTGATTCCAGCACAACTGACCATGTTCGAATCGAAGAACGGATGGCGAGTTAGGACTCCGTCGATGATCCGGCCGTACAGTCTCCCTCGAACTGTCAAAAACTGTTGAAGAAGACAGATATGGGGGTTAGACGCGACCCCTACCCATTTAATGAAAAAAAGGAAAGTACATGTCGTGTACTTCTAGAGTACACGGCGTGTACTTCAAATTTTTCCGTACTCCAAAAAAAACGGCCTCCACCTCAGCCTTACACACCGTGTGTGTGGCCCGAACATGGCCAGCACACAGCTTCGAGCTGGCGAAAGAGTACATGGCGTGTACTCAGAAAGTACATGGTGTGTACTTCTGAAATTTCCAGAAAATTCATTTTTCTCAAAAACTCTAGAAAAATGAAAAACATACCTGAAAAGTGATCTGGGTTCTGACAATAGTAAAACAACATCATGAGATATGATAGATTATCGATAAGATCAACTCCAACTGATATATAAAAGAATGAAAAAAACCATCCCATATGAATGAAAAAATAGAAATAGTATAAATACAATAAAAATACAATGTAATGTAACCAAAGAAAGCTAAATTAGTGACTAAACAACCATCCCAGATCCAAATATATTAACACCCAACACGATCTATGTAATCCCCCTAGAAACCTGAAAGTTGGTTTATATACGTAGGGAGAGAATTAAGGTATACTCAGTTGGAAAACCAAAGTCTCTCGTGAAAATGTGAGGGAAACAATCTAATTCTACCATGTGAATACAATAGAACCAAATAGCACCTAAATGGTACACTAAAAATCTAGAACTCCACCAAGGAACACTAAAAAAATAATGCATGAAAATTAATGTAATATAATGAAAATCGATGATGGTGTACCGCACAACACATCCAATATATTATCCTCCCTTTCTTAATGGAAAAGGACCTTGTGCTACCACTGCTTCTAAAAGTAACCTGCTAAAAACAAATCCCGCATACACCCTAGCCTCAAAAACCAAAACACAACCCACTTGTAGACACCTTACCACAAATAACATCACATCCCGTCAATAAAATGCTAGAGAAAAAACACATCACGTTCTAACCACAAACACCCTGAACTCAAACCACATCTCATCCCACCCACATAAACCCAGTCCACAAACCACATACCATATTTAATTCACCATGAAAAGAACAAAACATCTCATCTTGAAGAAATTGGGGAAAGAACCACTCACCCACTACCACCTAGGCCCCACAGACCAAAAATTTTATGAAGAATCATGGTCTATCCCTGCCATAAAGTGGGAGCACGGAAGAGTGGGTGGCCTTCCATCCATCTTCCAACTATGCTGTTTGGGAAATAAACCCTCCCATTGATGATTTGTATGTTCAACAAAAAGTTCTCTACTAGGGTGGGATATGTATATAAATCACAAGGAATATAAATTTATATACATATATGGTACCAAACTATCAAGCCCAACCAATGGGTTCTTGAAAAACCCACTAACAAGCAACACTAAAAAATTTTCTGCTTCCTCTAATTGAAATAAACAACACATTCATTCGACAAAACCATTTTTAATTTCAAACTAATTCCATTTCATATTTCTATTCATTTTAATATTTATAATAAACCACATTTAACAACACAACCCACCATTTAATTTTTCATTATAAAATTTAAACTAATTAATTGAAACCACTCATGTCATTAAAAACATTATAAGTCATTTTTTAATCATTCCATCACTACCTGGGAATGTAATAAGAACCACTTATATTAATATACATTGTTACATTCATGGTAAATAAACACAATTCTCTTTAAAGACACATCATTCCATGGGCACCATCTATGGGGTGAATCTTCCTATACGTTATTAATAGAGAATCACCCAAACCAACCACTAACATCATTACTAAAATTTACACCTCCAAATCCATCATCTCAACTAAAAAAAATACAAATAGAGAACAACATCCAGCAACATGATAATGCACACTATATATGCAACCCCGCTATAGAAAAATGCCACACCGATGTTAACACAATCATAGAACCAACCCCTTGTACACAACCATAACCATGACGTGATCCCCACACGAACCAAGAAAACACATTTTTAGATTTAAAATGGAATTAATTCATTAATACCACTTTTTAATTTAGTTTTTATCAAAAGAATTTGATCTTGGGGTATACACATATTATCCAAGTATACAGGGTTACCAATTTTCATTCAAACCTCTAAAAAGGAATCAAACAACATGAATTACATAAACCATTTCATCAAAAAAGGACCCCAAATGATCATGATTTTTAGTGGGTACACATCTCCTACAAATCAAAATATCAACAGAGATTACAGAATAGAAAGAACATGATTCACTTTTCCCATCCAATAATATCGATGTTAAACTGGTTCAATTGTGATTATTAATCTTAATTAAACTCTTTATACAAATTAAACATCTGTACACCCACCCCTCATGATACAAAATATGAGAGAGATGAAGGAAACCCTACATGGAATAATTGAAGATCAATACGTCCTAAATGTAGTAAAAAAGGGGAATGCATACAGAAAGAAAATAACCACGAAAGTAGGAAATATAATTTGTAACTAGACGACATGAATCATATGGGATGAAAGGTTCAAGGAGTCTCATATCGATAGAAATCAAGATTTTTTAATGGGTGGAATGATTTCTTTCGAAAGATATAAATGGAGCATTAGTTTAGATATGTTTTTGGATTTTCTATTAAATGTGAATATAGTCATGATAAGAAGTTTTGACTGAGATAAATCCCTCGGACCCTTATGAATATTTAGATGGGATTTATAGGCCATGAAATAATCTCAAATCTCCCTAATTACGGATTCAGAAGAGTTTTGAGAAAATAAAAAAAACAAAAAAAAATGGGAAAATATAAGAAGCTGTAAACAAGGATCATGAAGAACCATAAGGCATGGCACAATTCATGTGTCCCCACTCTGTGAGGTACTGCTCGTTATCCATTGTTATACAAGGAATCACTCACAGAGGAACCAATTAGTGTGGGACTATTAGATGAAACAATTTCTATCGTTATTCAGTCACCATCATGTAAGACACTGCATAACATGGAAACACTAGTCAAATGACCACTAGCGAGAGACAGTCACCAAGCCACCGCTACTGATCCATGAACAGCGAGCCACATCTAGAATGTCACGTCCAGCTAGTCACCGCCAGTGAGTCACCACCAGTGATTCACTAATAGCTAGTCTTCATTAGATATTACGGAAAAACGAGGAAATGTTTTTCTGTATGTGTTGAAATGAGTCACTCTGGCCTCCTAAAACACCTCAAACAATAGATTTTTACAATGTAATGGATTGAAGTGGTCCATTCCCTTACATAAAATACCTCTCAAATGATAATCACCATCCTGAATTCAAAAGAAAACTCAAAGGAAAGAGATGAAGGTTCTGATCAACCATCCCACAATATTCTTATGAAGGACCCTTCTACATTGAAAGCAATACTTAGAACACCAATGTTGAATGAAAACCCACCATATATTGTCTGAAAGGTAGAGTAGAAACCCACCATCAAAGAAAATATCATATGACACTTTCAAACCATACCTCATAATGTCCACCCAAAAGACTATAATGAAAACCACACAAGCAATAAAACTGCACAATCTAAACACATGAATCATAGAATCATGTCTTCCAAGTCAATATACTATCTACTCGAGGTAGTAATGGCACACCAAAACTGGTATAATCACAACACAATTATTAACACCAAAACTGGTTTAATCACAACAAAATAAATTTATCTTGATTAGGAATTTGGTCCACCCCAATTCCCAAATCAATAATTTATCACACATCACACAACACACATAAAAAATTAAGGTAAAAAAACTCATCTCATAAAATAATAATGTCCAGACATCAAATTTTCAAAGAAAAATAAGTTAAAGAAGAACTCAAAACAACTACCAGTGCTGGGAATACATTTGCATCTCTCGGTCCCTTGTATTCTCTTATTTTCCACCACACCTCCACAAAAATTGAACCAATGAAATTTCCACCTAGATATCTCTTTCTCTCAAAAAACATAGATATCCACTAGTCTTTCCAAAATGTTCACATCATCCTCAATAACTAACTCACCCCTGTCAATGAGATGGGTTTCATTATGAAGATACCAACAAATCATAGAGACATTAAAGACATCTTGGATTATTTCAAACCATGTTGGTAATTATAACTGATATTCCAACTCGAAAACTCTCCCCAACACTTCAACGGCTCCAATGAGCATAGGAGAAAGCATCCCCCCTCAACAAAAGCAACACATCCCTTGTTGAGTGGAAAACTTCTAGAACATGGGTTCCCCATCATTGAACTCCATGGGACTATTTTTTTGAAATATGGATAAAATTTCTACCAACTAGGATCAACATTCATCCATTAGTGAATATGCTAAACATTCTTAGTTGTTCTTTTCACGACATCAAGAACAAGAATATTTGTCTCTCTAACCTATTTTCATCATAATGAAGAACAAAATAGTTTCCCCTAAAAATAAATGAACGAACCCATGCCAATGGAAGAGTTATAATTTTTGTCATATAAAAAATCTACCAAAGACAATGGTTAAACCCAATATCTAACAAAATATAAGATGTACTTTTGCAACATAATATTTATCAGGATGATAGTCACCTCTGTCTTCCCTCCTTCCTTTGTGTGGAAACCAGTATTGATGAAGAACTATCTAACAAAATCATGCTGGAATCTCATCTATACTTTTTAGGTAAACATTGCATCCTGATCTAAGATAATGTACCTTAAAACTCCATTAAACAACAAAGCATCATCAAAATTCATCTTAAATGTTTAATCCAATACACCAAACTCATGTATCACTAAGAAGTGAGGCCATTTCGTCAATCGATCTACTATCACCCAGATAGCTTCACAACCTCCTTGACCCTTGAGTAACCCAATGATGAAATACATTGAGATGCCATTCCATTTCTACTTGGGAAAATTCAAGGGCTGAAATAGTGTAACACACTGATATTTTATGAGAATTATATTTTTTTATGTATTATGTTATACACAAATGAATAATTCACTGAACATAACACTAGCTTGGCTTGCATTACACGCAATCACGACCTTCCTCGATAGCGTGCGTAGTACGCAATACTGAGTTTCACTAAAAAATGATATATTATTATAAACTAGACGTTATGAATAGTATTAACTGAATTTTGAAATTTATAACATTATAAATCATCTTACACATTTTCTAGAATGAGTTATGAAAACAAAAACAGTTTTTCGGATAAAAGAAGTATTTTTCAAAAAATCCAGTTTTTCAGCCTTTTGATGGCGCACACATTTTAAATCTAGTTTTTGACATGTTTATAAATTCAATTTGAAAAAATTAAATTCTTCATTGGAATCAGGATAGAAAAATTACTTTGGATTTATTTTTCATATTATTCTGGTAACTTTCATATTTTGATGAATAGTAAAAACATGCTATATTTTAATTAAAAACAACTTTTTTCATCACAATAATTTATATGGCTAGATTATAATTTTAATTGTTTTTAAAGTGTAAGTAGAATATATTTTTACCATTTAATCCAATTTTTGTCATTTTAATTAATTTCACTTTGAAATTGGACACAAACAAGTGACGATCTTTTGGTACTTATTGTTTCCTGAAAACACGCTATTGTTTTTGATAACGGGAATTATATTTAAAATTAATTAATTCCAATTTTATTTTATTAATTTGGAAAAATATACATCACTTTTCAATTCGGAATATCAAATATAGACTAGTCTGAATTTTTGGTATTTTTCTGAAAAATTTCAATTTTTGATGAATAGTGAAAACACTGCGTTTTTGGTTAAAACTGACTTTTTATTTAAATAATCATTTATTTTATTTAAATTTATTTTAGGTCAAAATAGATAAATAATACTTATATATGTTCAATTAAAATCATTGGAATCATTTTATACTAATTTTTTATTTATAAAAAATTTTACTGATCTTTTCACCGTCTTTTACCTACCTCCTAGGAGCTTTTGAAATTATTCATAAAACATAATTTTACAGGTTCTGTGAGTTGATTTTTGAAAATATGAGAGACACGGTTAATATCAAGTAGTAAAATTTGGTTCAATTAGATAAAAATAATTTTTGGTAAATAATAACTTTTTACTTTTATTTACCAAAGTTAAAAGTAAATAGGGTAATTCAAGGTTAAAAGAAAATTATAATAATTAAAAATTACCATAACACATCTCCAAAAATTATTGGATGAGTAATGTATGACCATGGGTATCGTTGGGACGATTTTGGGACCCCATGGAGCCACTTATGAAAGACAATGACACATTAGATTATTTAATTTAATACAAAGACAAAATTGGCATTAACAAAAAATTTATTTGTAATTAATTTTTATAATGGGCTATATAATTTATATATTCGACTATAGATATTCATTAGAATTATAAAAAGATTTCCTACATGTTGGTATTTTTTTTATAATTTTTAGACACCATATAAATTAAATTATTTATGACACAATAATGATGAAGTATTTACCTTATTAATAAATGATTTAAATAAATAAGATTATAATGATTACAATATTTTCCAAAACATGTCCAATTCTGATTGGATGACTTTATTTCGACCATGAGTCATCCTATATTCCTATTTAATTATTTTTGGACCTTTTAAAACTGATGATAACTTTGTTATAAAATAATATTTTCAAACATTCCAAAGGTGCTCCTCTCCTCCCTTATAAAAGGGCACCTCCTCCCTCTCCTCCTCACACTACGTTGAGACTTCAAGCTCATCCAAACCCTACCCATTTCACTTCCCCACTTCCATAGAAACCTACTAGTTGTACTGGTCTTCTCAATAAACCATCTATAGTTCCCTAAGAGAATGTTTAATGGAGGAACTTCAAAGAAGAGGTAATACCTTCTACCGTTTTCTTCAAGTTCTATTCTTCTTCTACTCCCTCTTCATTAGTTGTTTCATTATGAGGTAATTACATCAGTATCTCTAATATACTGATATTTTATTATAAATATGAAACAACCCTATTTCACCTCTTATCCATCCTACGGTAAACAAAATCACAACACCTGCGTACGTACAGAATACCATCTCCACGCCGTGGTGTAATATGTTTTCCACCACCACCTTACTTGGATGGGTATAATGGTGTAAATAAATAAATATATATGATTATTGTAAAGTGTTATTGATTCTGAAATATTTTACATACACTTCAATACAATTCCACGATCATGGGAACGATATCATCGCTCGTGCGTACGTACGACCTACAGTCTCCACGATGTGATTCGACTCGGTCTATATGATCTTCATTGTGTAATGATTATATAAATGAAATGAATGAATTAATATGATATATATTACACTAATACCATTCTATAAATGATGTATCTATATCCTATCGAGAGGAATAATAATTTATTCGACAAAACACGCATAAGAACATAAAGCAATAAACACCCGAATAACAATTTGCAATGAAATATTACTACTAAGAAGATAAAAATATGACAATATATGATATCATTAAAATGAATATGATTATGTAATAAGTAAATTATCATTATTTAAACCATATTACAGGAGGTTCGGATTCATACAAAGCATATCATACCTAAGGTAAGGGAAAATATCACAACCTCATTTTTATCCGAGATTGTTTGTACTTTGATATTTACTAGGGTGTATTTTATCATCCACATCCATGTTTCCTCAATATGTAATATAATTTCCATCCTCATACAATTGTTTAAATCCATTTTTACCCTTCGGTGAGTTTTTAGTAAAAGATATGAATGGAATATTTTGTCATTTTTCGTATGAGGTACTTTTTGACTTTTTGAGCCAATGTACGAGAATGATGTTTTTTTAACTTATACAAAATGAATGGATTTGTAGAACATTATTTCCATGAATATTCCTTTACAAGTTTTAAATTTTATTCTTAATCAACTTCTTTTAGTTCAAAATTGTATGACATGATAAGAATGACTAAATGATTTTGAAGTAGAAAGGATATTTCACTCAAGAATGGAGTTCAAGTGTTTTATCAAAATTATTTTCCATCTAAGATAAAATAAACTTCTGTTTCTTTCGCTATTTTTACATTTATTTGATTTTTTTTATGATGTAATTAATTTTATGATGTCCTTTTATCTTATATGGGTTATGTTATGATGGCATGATGTTTAAGAATCCCATTTTTATTACATGAGTTATGTTATGATGTATGATTTATGATTTTGTGGCACACATAAGAATGGTTTCATTATGAGATGGGTGAGACCTATATCTCCCTCCAATGCATTGGGTAAATATTTATATCTCATGAAATATACATGGCTAGAATGGAAGGTCAATCCAGTTCAGTGGAACAGGATTGAAACGAGGAGTGAACTCAGTTCAGAAATGGACTTTGTCTGCTAAGATAGTCTTGGAAATTAGTCTCGACTACTAAGAAATTATTCTATATGATTATGTATGTATGCCACACAGTTTCATGTTTTATGTTATGATTATTTGGGATTACTTTTCATTACTATGTATTATCCCATGACATGATATTATGGCCTCTTTAGCAGGTTAAGATTTTCAAAATGTTATGTTCTTATGAATATGATATGATTGATATTTCTTTTGTTTACCCTTACTGAGAATTTCAGCTCAACCTTTTGATTGTTTTCTTTTCCCCAGGTCAAGAAGAAAAGATATTAAGTAGGATATGCCAAAAAGGGACTCTAGATATGATGATATAAATGGGAGACAATGTAGTTGATTTTATGAACCAGTTGTTTATGTTTCCCAGTTTCTAAAAACACTATACCTATACGGTCCTTTCATGGTTTTGATATATGTTGTAATAAGTATGCTTCAACTCTGAAGTAATAACAATGTATGTAATGTATGGGTAATTATAAACAGACAACCAGGTACATGCTACTTGACCTTCACCTGCTATGAAACCATGAACCTCACCCAAAACTCCACCATTACCCATTTCATTATGGACCCAGAAAAATGCATCTTCAAGCCATGATACATCATGGAAACTCCCATATGAACTGATAAAGGTGGTCTATGAAACTCACGAAGGACTCCAGCAAGCATCTCCACCAGTAAAAAATATCCATTGAAACCAAAATTTTTCCCAACCATCCTTCAACCACCACTCCAGATCATCTTCATGGATAACATGATCTTGAATCATGTATGTTTCTAAGTGTCCGCACTGAGACTCCTCTACCAACTACATTTGAGATGACTAAACTGACATCTGAAAAAAAGATCTCTTACCATCTTCAACTATTGTATCTATGTACAAGGATTCCAACACCTCCATCGCTCTTTAAGAATCTACAAACTGACAAACAACCTCCTTCTATGACTTCTGGATCATTATATCAGCCAAAATAGTCACCTTTTTGGAGGTGTAAGAGATCTCAAAATCAAAGTCTGGATGAAACTCCATCCGCCATTGCAATCTGAGATGCAGGTCCCATTTGGAAAAGATATACCTCAAACTATTGTGATATGTATAGACCATAAGGATCTCCCCATTGAGGTCATTCCTCTACAACATTTTCACGAGCGCAAATTCTGATGACTAATAATCATGATTGGCATAGGTACAATGTTGATAAAATAAGTGCAAAGACCAATATGAAACCACTACTCCCTACTGCATCATCACACATCCCTAACACAGATTAAAAGCATCACAAAAGGCCTAAAACATCACCCCTTCCTTAGGAAACTAGGCTAATGAGGAACTAACCAACACCACTTTTACGTAATTGAATGCAACATTAAACTGATAAATCCCCTCAATATATTGGTCTATTATTGTAAATTTTTTCAATGTGGATACAAAATCAAGATGAATCAAGGAAAGACTCAGTTAATATCTCGTGAGACCAAGTAAATTGTAAACTTCTATCATGTTCTCGGGTAATTTTCAAGAAAAATCTTATTCAACTTTCATTGGGTCTACTAACACACCCTACTGAGACACTAAATTTTTGGTGAAGTGGACCAATCATGTCCAGAACAAACAAGTGGAAAATGTTTTATAGATCTTGTTGTGTCGATGAAACAATAAAATAATTCTGAGATATTGGGCATGTTACCTCTCCAACATCAAGTAAATTAGTATATCATCAATTAATATGATGATGAATCGATATAGAAACTCAAAAAAATGGAGTTCTTATGACCCATGAACACAAAAAGTGCATTCTTAACCCCAAACCACATGATAACCAACTTGAAGTCACCATACCTTTATATGATAGAAGAATTCAGTATATCAACTTCCTTCACCAATTACTAGTGATATCCAGACTATATATCAGTAATAGAAAACAATATTTCCCAAAATAGTTGGTCAAAAATATTTCCCATCCTCGGAAGGGGGTAATGGTTATTAACTGCCATCTGATTCAACTAATGATAGTTTATAAAAAACCTCAAACTACTATCCTTATTCTTTAAGAAAAACACTGGGGAACCAAATAGAGACATGCTAGGCTGGATAAAAACCTTTTGTATCAAATCATTTATCTGAATACTAAAATTCTTGAAAATCAAATTTTTTCATCTGAAAAGGACCCATCAAAATTGGAGATGCGCGAAGGAATAATTCTATTCCAACCATATCATGTAAATGAGGGGGTAGTGTCACAACAACATTGGGGAAAAATTTAAGGAACTACCGAATTACACTAGGCACTTTTACCATATCATCATCTAATTATTATACTTATATCAAGACAATCCTTGAGAGAAGGTTCTCTATATGATGAATTCCCACCTGACAACCCCACTCACCAAAAAATGTGAGACATTGGCCATCCGCATATAAAAACAAGACACTTCTCGGGTAGCTTTCGATAATAGAAAATAAAAAGTTCAACCATCCTATATAATGTATGATATTGTATGATTGCCTTTTAGCAAAAAAATCCCCATAGGATTGATACGGTCTTGTCACCAGTCTACACCCCTAGAACACGTCAAACAAGGTGGTATAGATTTCTAATAGAGTACTAAACACCGAGGGAAGCGAAATCCTTTATACATATAGTCCATGAACATGGGATAGAGTGGGTGAAACAAATGATAGAGAATATATTGAATGAAACAAAGAACACATAAGTGTAATAAAAAACATATCATACCTCTAATGATCTCAGGACCTTCAGGGACATATACCAACACTTTATTCAACTGACCATGCCAAACCCTCTGCCTCTCTATCGATGACCACCTCAATAAAAAAAAACTGGGTAGAGTCCAATAAACACATGTAACATAATGAGTTCATCCTATACAAGCTCCATATCCCCTCAGTGGAAAATGAGCCTACTTCCCCAGCTGTAGAGATGGACTGACTGGAAACTGCTTCTGGGGTTGGTGCTAAACTTGTCCATGTTCACCAAACTAACATCGAAAAGTATCGAGGCAATAAATATGAATATTTACATAAACTCCACAAAATAAAAACTTAAGTTAGAAGTTCATAGGAAAGGAATGAAGACATAAGTTTGAAATAGAAACTATTGAGGTCGACTCCCTACCAGTCAATACCCCTATGTTCCGGGTGCCTAATACCTACCACTAGTAACCATACCACTGTAATAATGTTGTTGGTTCATCTCTCATGGTAAAAATATTCATGAGTGCATCCACATGATCACCCCATCCTTCTTTTGAGAATCCAAATACATTATTAATGTAAAAGGAGTAACTCAATACTGTAGAAATGGAAGAAGTTCCTCATTAAGACTCATTGCACAAGAATCTTCATCTACAAAGTGATATAGGAAAAGTCAAATAAGACCCTAGAACTTTATCCCAATATTCTATTCTAATATAATCCCTTACTGAAGGGATATTATCTCTAATATCTTCTTATACTTCATGTCTAATTAAAGGAACTATGCCTAAAATTTCTTCTTGAACAAGACCCAAAAAACGTCTTCTGCTTTATGTTCCCCTAGATACAGCGTCCACCACAAATGCGCATCTCCACACATCTAGCTGACTTCCAAATAAACCCATTACTCTGTCGAGGACTGTATAAAACTATAGGTGTTTTCATGTTCCTGAAGACATATTTCTATCTCTATGTCTGAAACACAGACCTCTTAGTTCCCCAAATCATGACACTGGAAAGCACACAACTTCTTCCACCACTGATCATCTTGCCTAGCTCGATAAACTCTTTGACAATCAACCAGATCATCTTATGGAACCTTTACTGCAAGAGACAAATGCAGAAGATGACATGGATTCATAAATTAAATGGTAAAAAATTTCCTATGAATGAGTTGTATGGATCATTTTTAAGATTCATTTTAACCCATTTAATATATATTTATATACTAATTCAAACATTTTTTCTAAAACATTCCAATTCAAATAAGAACACAATTCATTATGATGATTGGACCATTCCTGGGGTCTCATCCTTAAAAATGATGTATCCCCAATTAAACAGTTGGTATGATCAGAGTCCATACAATGGATCACGGGGGGGGGGGGGGGGGGGGGGCCCTAAAATCCTTTTTTATATCCGGTCTTCCATGGACTATGTCACACACAATGTTCCCTTAACAATGTTTCCCTCAAAATTCATCGAATACTCACTATGAACAACTCTAAACTCTATACTATCACTAAAACATCACATTTAATACAATTCTATCATGACCCCTGCTTCCAATGATACCCCTTATATGCTGTCAATGGAGAAATTGAGATAATGACACCTGAGTCCTACCTTTGGTAGGCCTCTGGTTGGCGACTAGTACCAAGGGTATAAAAATCACACAATATGTAAGGCATTACACTTTTTAGTAAATCATGATCAGAAGATATAATAGATCATCCAAAAAATAACACAAAGACATATATAAAAGAAATAAAAAAACCATCCCATATGCATGCATAAAATAGTGCTAGTAAAAATACAATAATACTCCAATGTAATATTCCCAAAAGAAAGCTAAATCAGTGACTCAATAATTTTCCCAATGCTCGAGCTTGTTATATCCAACATCGACCACAAAATTCTCATAGAAACCTAAAATTTATTTTTCTATTCATAGGGTTAGCATACATGTATACTCAGTAGGAAAACCAAATTGTCTCATTAACATGTGAGGGAAGCATATTGATGGTCCAATGAGACAAAAGTAGAAACAAATAGAACCTAATAGGTATATAATACATCAAAACCACAAAAATTCTTTCTCAGCAAATAATGCATTCCTTATAATGGAATATTATGAACATCGAAGATGGGATACCCCATACCACTTCCAACTGATTAGCCACTCTTGCGTAATGTAAAATTTCCTCACACTCTATCCTCTTTTGATAGCAACCATGTAAGAATCCACCCCCACGCCCATGGTCCTCACATATGAAACTATTTCCCACCCACAGAAATCTGAGCCATGAACCACATCACGTCCCACCCACAGACAACTGTGTGGAAAATTGCATCACATTTAATATGTAGAGACCTGATCCAAAAAATTCATCCCATCTTGCCTCCAGACACCTAGGCCACAAACTATACTCATCCCAAAGAAAACTAAGAAATCATAACACATATATTCTAGGAGACAACTGTGAAAGTAGAAATCTCTCACACACACCTAGATGTCACAAACCACACCATACTCAATTAATCATGGGATAGAACCACTTGAAGAGGTTGAAGTGAAGAGTAGGTGGCTAGCCAACCATCTTCCCATCGGGATGTTTGGGATAGAAACCCTCCCTCAGGACGATGGGGGTGTTTAGCACATAGGTCTCAACTAGGTTTGGGTGATTATAGAAATCACAAGGAAACAACATATATATACATATATAGTACCAAACATTAAATACCAACCTATGGGTTCTTGAAAAACCACTAACTCAGAAAAAATACACATTTTCTACTAACTCTAAATAAACAAATCCACACTTCAAAACACTAAACCATTTCAAATTTAAAACTGATTAAATTTAATCAATCCATTCAATACATTATTTAGAAATAATTACATTTTAAAAAAACAAGCCACCATTTACTGGTTCAGTAACCACTTTTATCTCATTAACCGAAATAAAGCATTCCATTCCAAACATTTTGAATCATTTGTTTATTTATAGACTAACAACCCATGAAACATCTATGAACCATTAATAGTGAATAACATAGTCCCAGTCATGTTAAATTAACACAATTCACATTAATGACACATTATACCATGACCTACTGCTACTGGGTTAAGCTTCTATCAAGTTATTAAGGGTGAATCCCCCATACCATACACTACAATCACTCTTAAAATTCATCCATCAAAATACATCATATCAATCAAAAAAACCAACACCTCATAAACATGACAAGAAACATGCTAAACAACAACCAGATTGAAGCCCCGCTAGACAAACATACCACTCCTAGATTACCACATTCACATAACCAACCCCCTATGCAAAAATATACCCACACCCACCTCACCACATGAACCAAGGAATTTTTTTTCATATTTATCAAGTCATTGCTTCCATAATTAAACTTCCATATTCATGGGTTATTAGAGAAATTGATTGATCTTGGGGCATCCACATATTATTCGAGTATAAATGGTTAACAATTTTTATAACATCCATTAAACATGAGAAAAACATGTATTATATAAACCATTCCATGCTCAGACAAAAACCCACATCGAATATGGTATTTAGTGGGTAATAACCCCATACAAATTGAAATATCAACCAAGATATCAAAACATCAAGAACAAGCATTACTTTTACATGCTGGGTATATTTATCTTAAATTTATTCAATTGTCTTTATTAATATGAATTAAACTATCTCTATAAAGGAAACAATCTTAATCCCCCCAAATGATACACATTATATGAGAGAGGAAGGAAAACATATTTGGAAGAAAAATTGATCAACACGTCACGATTGCGCTAAGATAGTGTCACACGTGCAGTAGGAAATGCACTGAGGAAACATGAACCACAAGCTATAACACAACCACACAAATCATATGTTATAAAGGGTTCATGTATTCTTATACCAATATAAATAAAGAAGAAATAACATAGGGAAATTGTATCCTTTGAATGATAAAAATTGAGAAGCAGTATAGATTTGTATTTGATTTTCTATAAAGAAAAACCTGACAAAGATAACGCGTTTTGACAAAGTAAAATCCATATGACCCATAGAGAATCTAAGATAAGATTTATTGGCTTTGAAGTAGTATCAAAAAAATCCAATTATTGATTGATAACAATTTTACATCTATGAAAATTCCAAAATGGTGAAATTAGAAGAAGTTGGAAACACTATTCATGAGGCACAATTCGGTGAGGCACCATTCACAAGTCACCGCTTGAAAAGGCATCACCGGAGAGCCACTATTAGACGAGGCATTGTTCAATGAAGACCATCTCAGAATGAAACCATTTGAGGAATTACTGTTCACCGTTTGTCAGTCACCATCAGGTGAGACACCACGGAACAAGTCACCATTGGTCGAGAGACCGCTAGAGAGCGACTGTTAGTGAGCCACCACCAGCAAGCCCCTGCTAGCGAGTCCCTGCCAGAAATTCACTACCAGTGAGTAAACACTAATGAGTCACATATTACAAGTCACCATAACCCAGTCACCACCAGCAATTCACCACCAATGTATCATCACCAGTGAGTCACCACCAGTCAGTCACCATTAGAAAAATTAGAGAAACAAGGATTTTTTTTATTGTTGAAATGAGTCACCATGGCCTCCCAAAACACCTCAAACAACATATTTTCACAAAGTAATATAACATAGAGGATTGGGAAATTATATATGAGATAACAAATCTATGGTGAAACACAAATTCTCCCTCTCCCTTTCATATATCCATCAACCTCACTCATTCGCATGGAAACCACAAGGGGGGTTTCATGTATAAAATTAGAAAATAGAAGAAGGTAAAATGAAAATGATAAAATAAAAAAGGAGGAAAAAATAAAAAGAATAAGAAAATAAAGTAAAAGGGGATCGATAATGACCCCTTCACCCAATAAATAGTTTTTACCCACATAGGAAGAAACTAGAGTTTTGACTCAACCATAGAGGGGGAGTATCAACCTGATACCCCTTTCAAATTATAATACTAAAGAACATGTTCAAATAAGGTAATATTTTATTAATTAAATTGTAAATAATTAAAAATTTTAAAATTGAACATATTTTACTAAGAACATGTCCAAATCTAAACACTATATTCTGATACCAATGGAGTGGTCAAAAAAATATCTATGATCATATCACAAGAGAATATTCATTTCCCCCCTAAATAGTCAAAGGAACAAAAAGAATCATATTTTCCCGTATTTTTAAAACCAGTTATAATGAATATCACCACATTCTATGTCCACACCACCTTCATGAATGAACTTCATACACCATACCTCTTTATAAATGAAATTTTCCTATAATGCCTTCACAATCTGAATCATCATGGCTAGCCATCCCATATGTGAGGCACTCACATAACATGGGTGAAAAAAAGAGTTATCCCATAAAATACACACCGTAAACTCTAATGTTCCTATAAATATAACCCAAAACTTGTATTTAATTGAATATTGATAGATGAGTAAAATAGATGAATTATGTCAACCTAATCAAACATTCACAAGTCTACCTTCCCTCCTTTAAGATGCATTGTAATTTAAAATTTAGGATAATAAGGAAAGACTCTTATAATTGCATTATATGAAGGGTAATGATTAAATTTTCATGAAATAAAGACCCCTCTATAAAAGTAGGGTGACAGTTCCCATCCAAAATGTGTTTCAATGTAGATAGACACATAATACTCATCTTAGAGGCATAAAATTTTTCCATCATACAACCAAGTATCCTAAAGGGAATGTATTATAGTGCCATATGAACTAATGATATAAAATTGCCTATAATAGGTTGAAAATAACCCAAATATTCCAATTAAGGTAACACCATTCCATTATACGTTACTAGGGGACAGTTCTCCCTTCCCCCACACCATAATGGGACTTTATCTAGATCCCCTTACATAGTAGCCCGTTACACCCCATTCTCTTTCCGAATCACCAATCACTTCAACTGTATCTTATACATGGGTACCAATTTTCTAAGGTCTCAAAAAGGGTACCAATTCACCTATGTTCATACTAGGAAACGTCATCACAAAGTTATCATAATTTGGTTCAATATATCCTTAGCCTCACAAATAGGCTCTAAATCTTTGAGGTACCACACCATCGGAGATTATCCTCCATGGTCACTCCCATCTCCACATGAGATATATGATTGGGTTAGGAATGATAGTTTCCTCCCCATCGATCATTTTTTCCATTCATAAATGATCTATTTCATTGTTATTTCCTAGTCGATAGGGCCACCAATGTGTTTATAATCAAGTATTTCTATAAGGATTATGGTTACTATCGTTAGTCCATAGATGGGACTCCCCTGGCTCAAAATACTCATTTTTCCTTCGCAGTTTCAATTATCCTATCATCTCTAGTATATACTGGGAGTTGTGTCAATTTAATGAGCCTACGATTCATAGGATCCTACCATTTAATGTTATTAGAATCTGAATACTCATTGGTAACATTATCCCTAGTATACTAAAAGTGATACATCTATAAGATCCTTCAATCTAGTGTAATCCCCTAAACCTATAATCATATACCTCATCTAGTTGATCCTTAAATTGGGATGCTGATAAAAACCCCCCAATAATATACTTATTTAGACATATTATCCATGATTTTATCAATCCTTCCTCATCTAGATACCAATATGTAGGAGGTTTATGTGCACGTATGGGCCTCCTACTTGGTGTGAACTCAAACATACTCTCTTTTATCTTGTTTCTAATAGATATGATGAATTAGAAAGTGTCACCCATTTTTAAGTCCCACTGTAACCTTTTTTAGGTCCCTTTCACCACTTATTCCTTTCCATGTGATGTTAATCTATGTGTACCATTCTTGACACGAGACCCTACACTGTGTAACATGAAAAATGGGGGGTTTGATTCATGTTAAAAAAGGTACTTAGGATGACTCTATGTGGTTTAATTATAATATATTTCTATGTCCTGAATAGAAAACCATTAGGGAAACTTCATTTGGTCATGAATTCATAACCATAAATGGAACCACATTTGCCCTTTTCAATAACCATAAAGGTCTAACATTTCCCATTATGCGGTATTGAACCTCATGGATTTTATTTCTATCCATGGTGATAAGATGGAATTTCATCTCAAGGGATTGATCCCAACACTACAATATCTAAATCCTCCATTGACGGTGATAAATTTGAGTGAACTCAAATCTGTAGCTTAAAATAATATTATTTCCAATAAAATTCTTGATAATTAATGAAGGAGAAAATATGATTCATAAATATGTTTATGTCGAATAAAGGATTCTATTAATCACTTTCATGGTGGATAACAAAAGTTGTTTTATTATTAGGTATGATTCATAATTATTCCTTAAATAATAATTAGAGTCCCAGAATAAAAATAAAAATAGTAAGTGACTGATCCAATGTGTTGTACTCTATATTAATAAAAAAACTAATATTGATTATATTATATTTCCAATGAGTGCCTACCTATGGAATTCATGTTAACATTCTCTAAATATGGCGTGGTTATGGAGGCAATTTGAAAGAAATGATATAATGAACAATTTTATATTTCATATTCTCAATTATTATGAGACTTTAATATATTATATAATGTTTATATATTATAGAAAATGTTATATTGAATTATATATTGAAATTTTTATATATTTCAAAATAAATTAACAAAAAAATGTATATAAATAATTATTTTACATTTTGTAAATTTTTTAAATAATGACCTATCATTAAAAATAATAAGATTATATTACTTTTGAATGATATCATAAAACCTATACTTTGGATAAAAAAAATTTACACTAAAAATTTTAATGTCATTTATATAGTGATAATAAAATAATAATTATGTTAAAATATAATATTTTTTATATTAATTTATGAAATATTTATAATTATCTAATTTTAAAGGGCCAATTTAAAATGATTTATCTGGGAAATAATTTTCCAACCTTGTGAAATTATAAAATAATAACATCATATTTGATATCGTTTGAAACACATAACACCAATATAAAACAACCTATGTAATTTATTCCTTAAAAAGTTTTCTGTTCGATAGCTTATAGAACATGCAACCCTAGGTCAAAATGAACTGTAATATAGTATACAGTTTAAAAAAATATGTTGAGATGCATGGTATGAATAGTAGTAACTAAATAATATAAAATAATTTCTTTATTGATATAAAAATTATCATTGGTTATATATTTATTAGAAATAAAATAATCATCATTTAAAAGAAAAATAATTTTTATTCTAAAAAACTATATTTATTCCAAAGGATGGTTTAGTTTCACTTTACAATAATTATTAACAATTAATTTCTAAAACTTATAGAAATTATTTTTTGATAAAAATTACTTAATTTTAGAAATTATCACATATAAATGTTCATAGGGTGAATTGCTAGGATTTTTTTTGAAGATCACCATTTAACAATGAATAGTGTCAAATACCTTTTTTTATTGAAATCATATTTTTCATTTAAATAACTCATAATGTGAAATTAAATTGTAAACTGGTGCTAATGTAAATTAGTTTATTTATATATATCTATTTTATGGGTTTCTTATTTTAATTATCACCAAATGTTTATTATTATTCTATTAATATGTTTGATGTGTTATGGAATCATTTTATAATAAAAGTCAGATTTATAAAAAAACATGGCATAGTATGAGAATGAATCACTATTTAGGTACAGTAAGTACTAAGGATGGCACAATGTTGAGTTTGAGTTACCACCAAAGACGGAATACTGTTATAGACAATTCATTAAAAATATTAAGATTTGACAATTTTTTGTAAAAAATTACCACCAGATTTGTGTCACTTCTTGAACTGAGTCACCATTTAGGACGAACATATATCAGAATTGAAATTTGACAAAGTATTGGAATTTCTTACCACTAAGACAAGTTACTACCATCATGAGTCACCACCAACCTGACTCACCTCCCCTTGACGTACCTCTTGTGTTGGGTCTCTATTCAAAGTCTTCACCACCGTTGTTTTATTTATTTTGAATTAAATATTTCTGATGGATATAATATGGAATTTAATTTAGTATCCAATTTTAATTATTGTTCTTTAAATATTATAGGGATGCATTAAATAATGTCTCATCTCAATGTATGTGGATAAGATGTTCCAGAACATTCTTCACGAACGATGCTATTAAAAGAAGTAGTAGTCTACCCTTTGTGGATATCACTGAATGAGCTATGAACCAAGATACACACAAAGAGCTAGAACTAAACATGGAATATAAAAATAAGATTTATATTCCTTACCTAAAGAATATTTTCCAATGATAAGATGTAGTAGAAATAAATCATAACAAACACTAAGATAATTTCCTACTATCATATAAAATATATTAGGAAAATATTTTCTATTCAAAATATTATAAATTAAACTTGATCGAGAACTTAGTCTATTCTCATACAGAACCAATATTTAGAGCTATTGAGGCTGAGAATCACACCATCTTTACATTATTTATGTTCTTAGTATGTTTTTTATATTTACATTATTGATAGTTTGCGTACAAATTTTATTTGAAACACACTATAACTTGTGATTTATTTAGAAGATACTAGAAATATTATCAAACTCTCATTAAACCTACTTTTCTAATGGTGTTTTGGAAGAGGTCCTGGAGTGACCATGTTTTTTCATTCCAATGGTTTTTTGGGAAGAGGATATATAACACCTAGATAATTTTTTTGTACATTTAATCGAATTTTTGGATCATAGATTATTTTATATAATATTGTGGAAAGAGGTAGATTCCATATAGTGATCATTAAATATTATCTTGACATAGATCTTACTGTATTCATTTCGTGTATTCGTTTTTTGTTTTGATTTATTTTAATATATAAAACTGAATTTATTTTAAATAGAATCAGAAATTTTATGTTTATATTAATTAGTGTTTATATAATCTTTTGGTTATGTAAATTGATTTCAAAGGATAATGTATTTTTCATTATTGTAATAACTGAGACCGAATCAATCAATGATCATCTTTTAAACAATCAGAATGTATATCAATATGAAATTTTGGTTAACTGGGATTTTTTTCAAATCAAAATTTTGGATTTTATTTAAATATATTTTAGATAAAAAAATTTATTTGGAACTAAATTCACCCCCTCTTTAGATACACAATTTGACCAATATTGGGAATTAACATCATTTAAAATACTTTAAACTATAAATTTAGTTGTTTTAATGATTTAAAATTTCTATAATATCAAAAATTAATTCTTTATATGGATAATAGATAATTATGGTGGTCTACAAATAAAAATCATTTCATTATTGGAAATAATTAGGCTCAGTATAAAATATTGATGAAAATTCATAAAGGAAGTATGAGTTTTGAAAAAATTCCTTCTGTAGAGGATAACTATGAGATAACTAATACTCTTATAAAATACTAGGATAATGTCACTAAATATCCATACAACAATAATTCCAATTCTATTAAATCTATTTAAAATGCCTTATGTGATGAGTAGTTTAATAGAATATATACTTTTAAATATACCTGTCAATTTTGGGATACATTATCAACTTTATATAATAGAAAAACAATGATAGGGAGATGAGATTAAATGTGTATAAAATGATATACTAAATACAATGGGATAGTAAATATAATGATATAGTAAATACATCGAGAGGGAAATATAGTTTATGACAAGGACCAAATCATGAGACTACTAGGATGCCTTTTAAAAAGATGGGGCGGGACATCTATTTCAATTATTTAATCCTTAGACACATAAAAATTTCATATTGATGAATTTATTGAGAAGTATATTAAAAATAATATGAGCTTAATTTTAGTCATGAATAAGATTATGTATATAATATGAAATAATTTCATTCAATTCTACTCTATTTATACAGAAAGGGAATGAAAAATTATAATATGAAATCTCTTATGGGGATAAATCACCAGTGGATGGTGATGATGAAATGGCCCATCTAGATAAATTATTTAAAAAATTATACAAGGTAAATATATTTTTTAGGAATCCATGTTATAAAAGAATGAATTATTATAGATGAATATCGAAAAAAGATTTGAGGAGGGATTAAAACTCAAAATAAATTACCGACAATGATTAAATGTGGATGATACATGTTTAGCTTAAATTTACTATGCTGAGAAACAAGAAGAATTATATGTAAATTGATAAAAAAATATAATAAATCCATGAAATACACATTAAGATCTTCTGAGAACAAATATAGTGACTCTGATTGAACTAATAAAGAGAATCCTGGTAGAGCCAACAAGTTCTTCCTGAAAAATGTTACTAAAGTACCTAATTTGTCATTGTTACTTAATTATTATCGCTCTAAAAATAAATATGACAATGAAATTTCCAAATAATAAATATTTCTATAAAATAATATTATGGAGGACACATTTATAGAACTCGATGTCAAATACGTTGTTCTAAAGATATATCATGATTTATCATCTAATAATGTGTATGATCTTTCTGTAGAGAAGGAATAAAATTAAAAATTAATAAAGGAAAATAATGAACTAAAAATGTTGAATGAAAAATGTAATAAAATATTATAATGATTCAAATATTATGTATAAACAATTATTCAGTTATTATTAAAATAAATTTATCGAAAATTCTTTTCTGTCCTAGTTTATCAATTGGGACAAAGAAGGGTATTTAAGAGTAAATTTGTTCCTAATTCCAATTAATGAAAATGTATTGGTAGTTAATTTTCTTATGGATATAATTATGTTTTTATTTAACAATAGTTATAGTTTCTTATAGTAAACACATTAAGAATGTCTGGGTTCATAAGGCTTTAATATGTATCTTATATTTACCCAATAATATTTTGGTACCAAAATAATTTATGGTACAAACATTGTTTAATAAAAATTACTCTTTAAGATATCATGTAGGAATATATAATACATGTACAATGGTTATTCCAAAAATATGATAGTATATTAATCTAGAATCAATAACCTCATAAATATTGATAGTGGTCAAGTCACCGTTGGTGATAATGATGATTGAATAATCATCAAACATAGCCAAATTGGTAACACCATATCATTGTTATTTTATAAATAACAATCACTTGATGATTATGAATATAAATTTCTAAGCATAAAAAAAATTTGTGATGATATTTTTCATGAATTTATTGAAATAAATAAATGAAATGTGTTTATTTCAAAACAAAATTAGTATTTAATTCTTTAAGAAATGAAAATGTCTATAATTTTAATAACAATTCTTTGTTATCTCAAAATCACTCTTACATTAGTTCCATTTCATTATAAACGATGGTTTTGGAATAGGATACATGGACACTGTAACATTCACTCACTTCGAAATCATACTAGGAATGGGTTAGTAAGAGATCTATTCAAACTACAATTCCCAAATGACAATGTCTATATCCACTATCAAAAAGGGAAACAACATAAGATTACTTTTAAATCAGTGAAAAAATTTCATATTCTAAAACTATTGAGTTTGTTCATATGGATTTATTTGGACCATCCAACATTTCTAGTGTAAATGGGAAACACTATGTTTATGTACTAGTAGATGAATGTTCTATGTATACATGGGGTTTTTGTCCCAAAAAAGTGAATCTTCCTCTTATTTTACCATTTATTATCAATCTCTAGAAAAATTAAATAGCATTGAATTAGGACCGTATGAAGTGACCATTGTCATGAGTTTAAAATGAAAACTTTGATTCATTTTTCTGAAATACTGGCTATAAGGATACCTTTTATTCTAAATTGACCCTCAAGAGAATAGAGTTATAGAAAGAAGTAGTAAAACACCTGAAGATATTGTTTGTAGTATGCTTATTGAATATGACTTACCTGTCTAATTTTTGTAAGAGGATATAAACCCAGCCAGTTATATTAACAATTGAGACTCAACTAGACCTATCTTAAAGAAAAAACCTTATGGACTTTATAAAAATAGGAGGGATAAAATTAATAAATTTAGTCTTTTTTGTATTTTGGTATTTATTATGAACTGTAAGGATAATATTGAAAAGTTTTTATCAAAATTTGATAAAGTAAATTTCCATGGTTATTTTATTTTATTAAATCCTATTGAGTTAATAATTAATGAACCAGGAATGTGGAAGTGTTAATTGATATCAAATTTGATGAGATATATCAACATGATCCTAAGACCAATTTAAGAAATATTTTGGATGATTTTCCCCATATAAACATAAATTCCAAACCACATTATTCTATGGTAATTTATTCCAAAAATCATACAGTTGTGAGGATAATCTCAAACATGAAAATGATCATATAGAGAATACTAAGGTGATAAGAAATTTTTTCAGGATACGTTATGACCTTTAAATACCCCCATTTAGATGTTGTTTATATACACATAGTTAGAGTTACACAATATAGATCTTCTCTAAGAAACAAGGTTGAACATAAACCATTATTATCACATCTTGAACTAATGAACATCAATAATGCATTAAAAGATGAATTCTGAGTAATATCTATCAAATAAGAACTAAATCAATTTGAAATCAATAAAGTATGGGAAAATTTTCTTATACCCCAATATAACATGAATATTATAACTGAAAGTGAGTTTAGAATAACATTTTATGAATATGGAATAATAGTATTGAATAAAGACAGACTACTTCACAAGGGTATATTTAGGAAGATGGTATATTGTATGAGGTGACTTATGATGTTTTAACCAGTGATAAAGCCATTAGAATTCAAATATCCTATAAAGTGCTTCTAGATCATAGAAATCATGAATTGGATGTCAAATGTATAATCTAAAATTGGTATATAGTGGAGGATATTTTGGTTGAAAACACCCATGGATGTTAAAAACCCCATTTTCCAAATCGTTTATTAAATAAACAAATGCATTATATGGTTCAAAATATTCTCATTGAGCGTCTATGATAGGCTCGACTCCTCTATGTTTTCAAAACGATTTTCTAAAGGAGTATTTGATCCTACCTTATGAATAAAAATAAAACTAAAAGATGTCTTAGTTGTTCAAATTTTTTATTTGATACTGTTTTTGGATCATAAAAAAATAATTTACGTACTGATTTCTTGAAAATGAATAAAAATGTATTTAAAATGAATTTAATTGGTGAAATGATTTATCTCATAGGTTTTATATTATTTAGAATAAATAAGGAATTTTCTTAAATTCACGTGTAAAAATATCTTCTACATTTTTTTAATCTGGATAGCACTAAGAGTAGTGATACTGTTATGAGTACCACCTCTATGTTGGATCGTGGTGAAGCTAGGAAATATATTGATCAATCTAGATAAAAAGTTATGATTGTAATTGTTTCCTATATAACTTTTATCTAACCTGATATAATTTTTATTTTATATATGGGTGCTCATTTAAATGAAATCCCAACATAGACACACAAGTTACTGTACAAATAATTTTAAAATATTTCAAATTTACTACCAATTTTGGTCTATTTTATAATAGAGGACAATCATTCATCTTAGAACTTTTTGAGATGAAAATTTTGGTGGTCCTAAATTAGATATAAAATAACATTTGAACCATGTCACCTTTCTTGAAATTAACTAATTTTTTTTTCGAGTAAGGAAGAAAATTCAATTTAATTTTCTACTAATAATGCCGAGTAAATTGCTACAGGTAGCAGTAGTGATAATGTTTTGTATTTGAAACTCATAGTAATAGACTATGAATAATATTTATGAAATTGCACTTTAAATTGTGACAATACAAGTTCTATAATATTTAATAAAATCTATATTTGAAACAATATAATAATAAACATTGATACTTGACATCGTTTTTTGATTGGAAATTTTCCAACGGGAGATATCACTATTGAAAAAATTGGAATAGAACATCATCTTACTGATATTTTTATCAGTCCTCTGAATTATGAGTGAATGAACAACATTAATCTGGAGTTAGGTATTAATAATTTTTATTAAATTTTTTATGTCTCCCACCATTAGAGTTTACCAACTAATATAGTTTACGTACCATTTATTTTAATCACCATTTTGTTTTCAGGCATTATTGGTTAAACCTTTCGTTGTATAATTCATAGAATTGAAAATTTTCACTATTTTTATTTTAATTCATCATTTATATTTCAGTTTTGTGAATTAATGTTTCATTTTATTATTCTTTTGATTAATATTTTATTTAATTTATTTATTCTCAAATATATAAATCCCAAAATTATGTCAAATAATACTTTTGTCTTATTTCAATGTTCACTTCCCTCACAAACTTATCTCAATACATTTTTTGACCATTTGCATCCCTACTATCAACCTTCCCCCATCGTCAACCAAACCTATCTAGTTTAAATCAATGGTTAAAATGAAGTGAGATTCATAATATTCAACATATGAGTAACGTCCCACAAATAAGTAGAAAAGGGTGTCTAGTCATTTAGTTCCTTTAGAGCATATGAATCCCAATCTTGTGAATAGGGTTCTATTACCTAACAAATAAGTTAATAATGAATGGATAATGATGATAAAATTTTTCATTTGGAATATTATGTAGGATCAAGGATGTGGTGAATGGCTCCCTAATAACTGGATGCCTCTCTATACTAGGGTTTAAAACCAAATCAACCAATTTTTAGAGTTCTATTTTATAGAAAATGAAAAGGAGGTAAGGACTAGAATCAATGGCCACAAAGTTGTTTTCTCTTCTAATAATATGTTATATAATGGAAAATTCCATATGAAGGGATTTCAAATGATAATCAATGAACCTTTTTAGTGTCTAGTGATACTTATTTTAGGAAAATGTTTTTGGTGATTTAACAAGAGACAGTGTTTTGAGAAGAACAGTAACTTATAACATCATAGGGAATTCAGATTTTTTTTAAAATTTCTTCCATCATATGTTGTGTCATAAAAAATGATACTTTTACATGAGGAGGTATATTGATGTTTATACATTTTATTTTGTGAAATGAGAAGATAAGATAATTATATTTATATATATAATGCTTCACATTTTGGTATTAACCAAGCTCTATTCAATGTCCAATTCCAAAACATGGCCTATGTTTCTATGCTATTCTATAGTGTAATGGTCAAGTTGATGAATGAGATGAATCAGTAGTGGACAATGGTGGATTGAACATCAATATGGTTATTTTAATCAGTACGAAAACAAACTGGAACCCCTAAGAGGAAACAATGAGTTAATTATTATGAAAGGATTTATGATAAATTCAACTCAGTTGATCATAATTTGAGAAAGAAAGATCTTATGGACCATGGATCGAAGCTAGATAATGTTTTTAAATATTCATATGAAGAGGAAGTGGGATATTTTCTCTCTTGTGATAAAGAAAAAGTGATTCTTATAGATGAAGGAAGTTACTTGAATATGTAAAATAGTCCTCCTATTATATTTTATAGTTCCCAGAGTCCTCCAATGTCTGTCCCTACTAAAGCGAAACACTTTAATGAAGGTATTTATGAGCAAGTGACATATGTTTTAGTTGAAGTGCAATTTTAAGAGTACATATAAATCCTCTTAAGAGAATAAAAATACTGAAAATGTTGATGATGAAGTTGTTGAAGAATAATGGTAGGTCCACTAGGTTAGATAACTCGGGGGTGGGTGAATCAGGGTATGAGAAATTAAAAAAACAGCCCCAATTGATCTTGTTTCACGGTTAATCAAAAATCTCTTCTCAATTTTTTCTATAGGTATAAACCAAAAATAAATCATGTATAGGACCCAAAAAATTTTACTTGGTTCATCCACACTAGGATATGTTCAAGGAGAATACACTTGCGATGTACTGATGAACCTTTTCCAATAAAATCACACTATTGTTTCCAATGTTTAGAGTAGACTCAATGTCCCTCCTGGTTTACAAACACTCACAATATGAAAGCTCACTGCTCTCTCAACTGAAGTGTTCTCACTCCTTCTTCAGAAGATTTACTATTATTTTATAGACCTTTAGGTCTCTTCATTATCACAGATGAATTCCTAATATTTAACTATTGATATATGCTCTATTGGAGTACAACCTTAATGTGCAGATGATTCTCACATTGCCACGAAATTGAACTACACAACCTCAAATTTTATGCTTAGCCATTACTATTCCTTGCACGTAATTCACTTTACATGTGCACAAAATATCACTTTTTTCATGCAATATGATCTCCACTTTTCAAGAAACCTCAACAATTCTGTGCTGCCTTCATTTTATGCATAATGTAAACTTTAACACGCAACACTAATTTTTTCAAGAAATACCATACTTTCTTAACTCCTTTTGTTTAAAATTTATGCACATCAGAGATCATATCTTCTATATATCATGAGCTCTAACAACTTAGGGGGTCACCTCATATTTATATACCAACTTTACCCTTTCCGAAAAAAACCTTCATTGAGTGTGTAATCCTCTTCAAGCATGGAAAAGAAATCTTCCTTGAAACACCATATTTCACATACATCTCCAATATTTCGCGCACCTCATGCCTTATCCAATTTTCACACTTCTGATCTTGAAACATCTCTTGAGGGAGAAAATCCATTCCTCTATTTCACACACCACTCCATCATTTCATGCACCTTAATTTTCCAAAAACACAAATCTCCATTATGGATGGCACCTTTGGCATCAAACTAAATGTAGAAACCTAACTTGTCAACAAACAAAACATTGAGGGCCACGTTGTCAACAATCCCAACCAACTCAAAAAGTAATAAATGATGTATTGAGGGATTTTTTCCATCATATAAGGAGGCTATGATGGAGGTTTAGTGTATTTCTTGATGCCGATAAGGGTTATGATAATGGAGGATCTTACCATGGTGGTCATGTTGGCTGTTTTAGAGTTGAGGACACTAATATGACTCAAGTACATGTAACTTATCTTGGAATTCTAGGTGTTTATGGGTCTAGAGGAAGTAGAAGACATGTCTGTGATTTGGATAGAGATACTAGAAAAAATAATTTGGGGGTAAATTATAAGGCCCTGACCTTATAAATTACTTAATATTGAATTAAATGAATAATTCACATTGAGGATCTATTCAGGTTTAGAGTTTTAGAGAATTAGGACATAACTATTACATCTCAAAAGATTACAAACTAGACACTTCTACTATGTTTCCATAGAATAAAAACTCTTAAAAAGAAACATGCCTTGTTCCATGTTTAATATAGCATGACTTTCCCTTGATCGCATCCTTGACCCTATTCTATATTAAGACCTGTGAAAAACATTTAAAAAAACATGGGGTGAGCATAAAAAGCTCAGTAAGGGATACAAAAAGAATGAAAACTGTTAGTTTATCAAAACAACAAGTAGACCATGTATAATGTTTCAAAGTAATACTTTTCACCTTTATGAAGTAGTAAAAACACTTCACTGAATAAAAGATCATTACTTACCCTTTTGTAACCAAAATATTAACATAAATACCGTATAAAGATCACATAACATATAAATGTATCTTGGGACATAAACATACTTAAATGGAATAACCATACGGTCGACTTCCACACATATCATTTAATAAAATAACCATACGGCTAACTTCAATACCCAATGCATTGGAGGTTATAACGTAAGCACCTATCCTGCTATTCACGACACCACCCGTCATATGGTTTATCATGTAACCACCCATCAAATGTCTAAGTACTATTATAAAATCATAAAACATAATACAAATATAATGTAAAGAAAACATTTCAACACTTTGATCAAAATATATCACATAAATATATTGACATAACAAATCCATTATAAAAACCATTTTCAATACCAAAATACCTAATAGATTATATGGTATTTATTTCATTTTAAAAACATTACGGCTTGTTGATGAAGCAAAAGACCAAATAATACTCACGGTGACGAAAAAGGTCGTTGTCACCACATAAGTTAAAAGAGACATTCCTTTTTGGACTTTAGTAAAACTCTTCATAGAAAAAGATTCCTTTTTTATAAAAGTAAAAGTCAAAAGGGTTTATACACTGTATAAAAAAAGTTGTGTATAAAACGAAATATGTCTCAATGAAATAAGATTGAGACGAAGTCCTTTACCTCGGGTCCGACATGACTCGATCGTTCTTTAACGACCTGAATAATAAACTTGAGTTAATTTCTACTTTCTAAAGAACCTCTTTCAAGTTCATTATTACTTTTATATCACTTATTACCATGATATAGACATTATGTAATCATTTAAGTTAATAATGTTTGTTTTGTCGATATTTGGTTCTTAATTCAAAAGTGGACTTCATTCAATTACATTTTGTTTGTATGGTCAAAGGTTCATTATATCCAGAATGATATTCATGATTTGGATATCATATATATCATATATATCCAGAATATACATGTATTTATAATTTTACATAATCATTTAGAGGTAAGAAATGAAATTCACCGTTCATGAACTCGGTAAGTCATACGTACGCATGAACGCTACTTTCATTTCTATGTCATATTAATGGAAATAAAACTAAATTATAGGTAGGTATATTTTAATTCCAGAATTATATTAATCATTTATATGTAACATAAATCATCTCTAATAACTTTAAATCCATCCTTTATATGTCCCACATATGGCATTATCCAATTAAATCACTTTGAGGGGGCGATAGTCCGGACTTCTTAAAATGAAGATATCGTGTATACCCACAATGGAAGCCATAAAGTTATACAACAAATGAAAAATACAGAAGCATAAGGAAAACATAAACATAATATATATCATATATAAATGTAGTGACTTCTTAATGGCCACCATTAAAGGTGTCAAAATAATATTGAACAATCATCGTTTCGTGAGGTAGAAAATCGCCAACCACAGAAACAATATGTTCTATAACCATTAGACAGAGGTGTGTGTAGGTGTAGCTCAAATCCTTCTTATAAAAACATCCTAGTATATTGAAGATACTGGAGTTGTTACAAAATAAAGGAATAAAAAGTGTTTAGAGGGTTGGAGAAGCAAAATAAATAAAAAGAACACAAGAGAAAACACTACCTTTAAAACAGGTAACTCTTATTGATTTGAGCTCCAAGGATTCCTTGGGAAGACTTCTGCCCAAAGTAAGGCTTCTCTGAGTAAGAGAGGGATGTGGAGAGACAAAAATAGCAGAGCTTGGCCGAACCAAAGGCTTGAGAGGTGTGGGTAAGGAGGTATAGGTGGGGGCCTTTTATAAGAGAAGAGAAGGGGCACTCTTGGAAAGTTAAGAAAAGATACTTTATTATAAAATGATAATCGGATAAAAAGGGTCCAAAAATTATATATTTAAAGTATAAGGTGATCATATTTTGAAATCCACAACTCAAATAGGTTTTTTACATGTGTAGGTATTAGATTTTACATTATCTTTTCATCTTATTTAAATCATTAAATAATGAGGTAATCGCTGCATCATAATAGTGTCATAAATAATCTAATTTATTTAATGTCTAAAAATTATAAAAAAATATCACCATGTTGGAATACTTTTTAGATTTCTAATTAATATTTATAGTAAAAAATATGACTTTTATATCCCCAATTAAGAATTGTTTTAGTAAAACAACTCATGTTTGTGACATTTTTATTTAAGCTTTAAGTAAAAAGTTATTAATGTCATTTACCTACCAAAGTGGCTCAATTGGTTCCCCAAGTTGACCCATGGACTGTTTGGGTCGGCCATGAGACATCCAATTAGGGTAGGACATGTTTCTAGGTCATTTCATATTATTAAAACATTATTGTTTCCTTAAACTACACTAATTACCTTTAATTTTGATTAATAACCATAAAAGTTACTATTCACCAAAAAATTATTTTAATCCCATTGAACCAGTTTTTACTTACTAATGACAACCATGTATGTCCGATTTTTGAAATTCCAATCACAAAGGTTGTCAAATTTCATTTAAACAAATATTCAGTTTTTTAAGTACCACTTAGTGGTTTCACTATTTATAAAAAATTGATGTTTTTCATAAAAATACCAAAAATTCACCCTAAGCTATATTTGATATTCCGAATTCAAAAATGATGTCTATTTTAAAAAATTCATAACATACAAGTTTCATTAACTAATTTAATAATTAATTCCCGCTGTCAAAACAAATAGAGTGTTTTTATGAAACAAAAAGTATCAAAATATTGACACTAGTTTAAGGCTGATTTCAAAGTGAAATTAATTCCAACGACCACTATTGGATTAAATGGTAAAAATATATTCTAATTTCACTCTAACACAAATTAAAAAGATAATCTAATCATATAAATAAGTTATATTAAAAACAGGTTTTGAATTAAAATACAATATTTTTCACTATTCATTAAAAAATGAACTTTATCGGAAAAATACAAAAAATATACACAAAGTAAATTTTGATGTCCCGATTCTAAAGGACAGTTTTATTTGGTCCAATAGAAATTATAATAGTGACCAAAACTATATTTAAAGAAGGTTTTCCATGAAAAGGTGAAAAGTCGGCCTTTAGTGAAAATTAGAGTATATATGCCTAAAATTACATTATTTTCATATTTTAATCCTTTATCCATAATTAGATAAATGTAAAAACATTTAACAAACATATATAATCATATTTTAGTTATTTATATTCATTACTTCCAATACAACGGCTACGTGTTAACTACCATTTAAAATAATATTATTTTATTACTAGTGTGCAACGTAAGATTTCAAAGAAACTCTTTGTTGCGTATCAGGTACGCTATCGAACATAGAGACCCCTTTAAAGTAAAATTAATATTCAATTCTCAAATATTAATAAATATGAAAATGTATTATTCTATATTTACCTGGGGTGTTACATCTTTCCCCCCTTTTGGGATTTGTGTCCTCGCAATTTAATTCACTTCTCAAAATAAGTGGGGGTATTAATCCCTCATAGCATTTTAGATTCCCATGTTGCCTCTTCAACCATATGGGTTTTCCACAAAACCTTTACCTGGTGAATTACCTTATTTAGCAACACTTTCTCTCTTCTGTCAAGGATTTGGACTGGATGTTCTTCATAAGAGATATTCTCTTCCAACTGAACTACCTCTGAGCTCAAAACATGAGATGAATCTGGCATATACTTTCTCAACATCGAAACATGAAAAACATTGTATACCTGAGATAAACTCGGAGGTAAAGACACTCGACATGCAACTGATCCAACTCTCTCCAAAATTTTATATGGTCTAATGAACCTTGGACTCCGCTTTCCTTTCTTACCAAATCACATCACACTTTTCCATGGTGAAACTTTGAGAAAAACATGATAACCTACCTCGAAAGATAGATCCTTCCTCCGGTTATCCGCATAAATTTTCTGTCTTCTCTGAGCTATTCTCATGTGTTTCTGAATCAACTGAACTTTTTCTGTCATCTCTTCTACCAATTCTGGTCCCATTAGCTTCCTTTCACCTACTTCATCCCAAAAAGCCGGAGTTCGACACCGCTTCCCATATAATTCTCAAACGGTGCCATCTGTATACTAGAATGAAAACTGTTATTATAAGAAAATCAACCAAAGAAAGATGTTGGTCCCATATTCCCTGATAATCCATCGAACAAGCATGTAGAATATCCTCCAAAGTCTGAATTGTTAGTTCTGACTTCCCATCTAATTACGGATGAAAAGATGTACTAATATTTAACTCAGTACCCAATGAAGTTTGAAGGCCTTTCCAAAAGTTAGAAGTAAACCTGGGATCACGATCAGATACAATGGATAGGGGAACTCCATGCAACCTGACTATCTCTTTAAGATACAACCGAGCAAGTTGATCTAGAGACAAAGTATCTCGAATAGGAAGGAAATGAGCAGATTTAGTCAATCGATCAATAATAACCTAGATTTCATTATTACATCTAGATGTCTTCGGTAATCCCACAACAATGTCCATGGATATATTTTCCCATTTCCACTCTGGCACGGGTAGAGGCTGAAGCATCTCTTTCGGTAATTGTCGTTGTGCTTTGACCTGCTGACAAGTCAATCACTTCAGAGTAAAATCAGCAATATCTCTTTTCATTCCATCCCACCAGTTATACTCCCGTAGATCTCTGTATATCTTAGTACTACAAGGATGAACTAGAAACAGGGAACTATGAGCCTCACATAACAACTCATTCTTGAACTATGAATCACCAAGCACACATAATCTCTTCCCAAACCTCAAAAAACAATCATTATCAATGTTGAATTCAGGAAACTTAACCTTCTGAAGCTGCTCTACATTTTTCTGCAACTCACTGTCTTCCCTCTGTGATTGCTTAATTCTGTTTGATAGGGATGATCTCACTGATACCTGAAACCAAACAGAACAACTTCCGACACCAACAAATTCTATTCCAAAGTTCATCAAATCAAAAACTAATGGATCTTGTTCCAAATGTAGCATTGTTATGAAGCATTACTTTTTCAACACAAAGCATCAGCCACTTTATTTTCTTTTCCTGGATGGAAATGAATTGTACAATAATAATCCTTGATTAATTCTAGCCATCTCCTCTGTCTCATGTTCAATTCGTTCTAAGTGAATATATACTTTAATATTTTGTGATCAGTATATATTTTACACTTTACTCCATACAAATGATGCCTCCCAATTTTTAAAGAAAAAACAACACAAGCTAATTCCAAATGACGTGTAGGGTAATTTACCTCATGAATTTCAAACTGGCGTGAAGCATAAGCAATTACCTGATCATTTTTCATACGGACACAACCATGTCCTTCCAATGAAGCATCACTATAGATATCAAACTCACCATTCCTGGATGGAGGTTCCAAAACTGGATCATTCACCAATCATCTTTTCAACTCCTAAAAACAATCATCAAATTCTTTTGTCCACATAAACTTAACACCCTTCTGAGTTATCTTAGTCATTGGACTAGATAATCATGTAAATTTTTCAACAAATCTTTGGTAGTAACCTGCCAAACCAAGAAAACTGCGGATCTTGGTTACATTTGTGGGTCTTGTCCAATCTTCAACAACTATTGTTTTAGCAGGATCAACTGTTATGCCATTTTTTGACACAGTGTGAGCAAGGAAAGAAATTTGTTGTAACGAAAACTCACACTTTCGGAATTTTCCATATAGTTTCTTTTCTTTTAAGGTTTGAATGATAACCCTTAATGGACTTTCATGCTCCTCTTTACTTTTAGAAAACACCAAAATATCATCAATGAAAACAAGGACAAACTTATCCAAGAACTCATGGAATATTGTATTCATAATGTCCATGAATACAGCAGGTCTATTGGTTAACCCAAAAGACATAACTAAAAATTCATAATGGCCATATCTAGTACGGAATGCATTCTTCAGAACGTCTTCTTCTTTTACTTTCAACTGATGGTACCCCGACCTCAAGTCAATCTTCGAAAAATATTGCGCTCCCTGGAGCTGATCAAACAAATTATCGATATGAGGAAAAGGATACTTGTTCTTAATAGTAATATTATTCAAGGCTCTATAATCAATGCAATGTCTCATTGAGCCATATTTCTTTTTAACAGACAAGACATGATCACCCCATGGTGATGTGCTAGGTCGAATGAAACCTTTATCTAATAACTCATGAAATTGCTTCTTTAACTCTAAAAGTTCAACATGAGCCATTCAATGAGGGGGTTTTCAAATTGGCATAGAATTCAGAACTGAGTCAATAGTAAATTCAACTTCTCTATCATGAATAATATCAGGAAACTCATCAAGAAAAACATCAAGATACACTTTTACCACTAGCACATCATTATTCTGAACAGTTACTTTATTTTCAACAATATGTGCAAGGTAACATTCATTTCCATCTTTTAATAGTTTCTCAACTTCCTGATATGTTATCAAAATCAAGGGTTCATTCTTGTACACAAAATGAAAATCTTTATGAAAGGAAACCATTTTAGCTCTTCAGTCAATCTTATCATGATAAACAAAAATCCAATCCATTCCCAAAATAACATCAACATCTACTAGAAAAAGAACAATAAGGTTTAATGGTAGATTCTTTCCGCACACATGGATAGGAAGGTTCCTATAATTCCTTTTTTTCTCAACGTTCCCTCCGATTGTTTTTACCATAAGTTCATGATTCATATCTTGAGATGGAATTTCCAATTTATTAGAAACCCTCTCAGAAATGATAGAATGTGTAGACCCTAATTCAAACAACACATTAGCATAATCTGAACAATCAAACAGTTTACCTGATACTACTTCATTCGACGGCACAACATCTACTGAAGTAGTTGCAAAAGATTTAACCACCCTTTTCTGCTTGTAGTCTGGCTGCTTTCCCCCAGTTGAGTTCTTCGTTAGACACTCATTTTCATAATGACCCATTTCATTACACTTAAAACATCTTACTGATGGCTTTTCATTTCCTTCTTGATCATCTTCCTTACATTTACGAGCAATATGACCTGACATACCACACTGAAAGCACTTTCCAGACATGGATAAAAATTCTCTAGGATGCATTTTACCACAATTCTCACAGGATGGATATTTGGTTTTCTTAACTCATTGTTTCATTAATTAATTCTTCCCCTTTTCCTACCAACTGGACCTCTTATTCTGTTGTTTGTCAAAGAACACATGATCATCGGAAAACTCTATTTCCACCTTCTCCGCACATCGAACATGTTTTTCATAACTTTTGAACTCACGAGAAGCTAATTCCCTTCGATACTTTGGATTTAACCGTAAGTAAAAATGGTTGATTTTACTATCTAGATGTCGTATGAAGTTTGGAGTAGACCGTTCCAGTCGAGTGAACTCTTCTTCATAAGTAGCCACTAAGTCATCCTCCTGCCTCCATTCTATGAATTGTTTTTCCATCCTAAGATGAACCAACTTAGGAAAATATTTCTCAAGAAACATACCTTTGAATTCGTCCTAGTGAAGATCATCAATCTCATCACTATCCCTGATATTTTTCACCATCAACCACCACTGATCAGTTTCACCTTCAAAACGGTAAACAGTAAGACTAACCATTTGATTTTCTGAACAACCCATGACATCAAAAATCATCTCCAGTGCTTTAATCCACCCTTCAGCTTTCACGGGGTTAGATGATTCTCTTAATGATAGGGGATGTTGCCTCATGAAATGTTCCACCACTAACATGTTCCTCTATGGTTGATCTAGCCGGTCTTGTTCATGGATACCACCACCATTTATAGCCTGAGTCAACTGTGCCATCACTGCAACAAACTATTCAGTTCCAATTATGACCATCTCAGGTTGTTAATTTGGAAGGTTCTCTTCCTCCGGATGTCGTCCCAACATAGCTACCTTGTTTCCTCTGCGGAAAACCATTCTGAACAAAAAAATATCTTAGGTGCAGCAACATGGTAATATTTAAATGCTATATCATTTTAGTTGTACCATAAATTAATTTATAATTTAACAATTTTCTAACTCCTAAAGTTGTCTAAAACGACCTCTGATACCAACTATAAGGCCCCGACCATAAACCTTACTTAATATTGAATTAAATGAATAATTCACATTGAGGATCTTTTCAGGTTTAGAGTTTTAGAGAATTAGGACATAACTATTACAACTCAGAAGATTAGAAAGCAGGAAGTTCTACTAAGTTTCCATAGAATAAAAAATCTTAACAAGAAGCATGTCTAGTTCCATGTTTTATATAGCACGACTTTCCCTTGATCCCATCATTGACCCTATTCCACATTAAGTCCCGTGAAAAACATTTCAAAAAACTTGGGGTGAGCATAAAAAGCTTAATAAGGTATACACAAAGAATGGAAACTGTTAGTTTATCAAAACAACAAGTAAACCATGTATACTATATCAAAGTAATAATTTTAACCTTTACGAAGTAGGAAAAACTCTTCACTGAATAAAAGATCATTACTTACCCTTTTGTAACCAAAATATTACCATAAAACCCATATAAAGATCACATAACATATAAAGGTAACTTGGGACATAAATATATACTTAAATGGAATAACCTTACGGTCGACTTCCACACATATCACTTAATGGAATAGCCATACGACCGACTTACATACCCAATGCATTGGAGGTTATAACGTATCCACCCATCCCGGAATTCACGGCACCACCCTTCATATGGTTTATCACGTAACCACCCATCAAATGTCCATGTACCATTATAAAATAATAAAACATATTAAAATATAATGGAAAGTAAACATTTCGACAATTTGATCAAATATATCACATAAATATATTGACATAACAAATCCATTATAAAAACCATTTTCAATACCAATATACATAAAAGAGTATATGGTATTTATGTCATTTTAAAAAAATTGCGGATCGTTGAGGAAGCCAAAGACCAAATAATACTCGTGGCGGCGAAAAAGGTCATAGTCACCGCGTACGTTAAAAAAAACATTCCTTTTTGTCATTTACTAAAATGATTCGTAGAAAAAGATTCCTTTTGTATAGAAGTAAAATTCAAAGGGGTTTATACACTGTATAAAAGAAATTTGTGTATAAAACGAAATATGCCTCAATGAAAGGAGATTGAGATGAAGTCCCTTATCTCGGGTCCGACTTGACTCAATCGTTCTTTAACATCATGAATAATAAACTTGAGTTAATTTATACTTGATTAAGAACCTTTTTAAATATCATTATCACTATTATATCACTTATTACGATGTTATAATCATTATGTAATCATTTAAGTTAATAATGTTTGTATTGTCGATATATGGTTCTTAAGTCGAAAGTGGACTTCTTACAATTACATGTTGTTCGTGAGGTCAAAGGTTCATTATATCCAGAATGATATTCATGATTTGGATATCATATATATCATATATATCCAGCATATAAATGTATTTATAATATTACATAATCATTGAGAGGTAATAAATGAAATGCACCGTCAATGGAGACGGTAAGCCGTACCTACGCATGAGCGCTACTTTCATTTCTATGTCATATTAATCGAATTAAAACTAAATGAGAGGTATGTATATTTTAATTCCAGATTTATATTAATAATTTAGATGTAACATAAATCATATATAATAAAATTAAATCCATCTTCTATACGTCCCACATATAGCATTAACGAATCAAATCACATTGAGGGGGCGGTAGTGCGCACTTCCTAAAATGAAGATATCGCATATACCCATAATGGAAGCCATAAAGATATACCACAAATGAAAAATACAGAAGAATAAGGAAAACATAAAAATAATATATATCATATATAAATTTAGTGACATCTTAATGGTCACCATTAAAGGTTTTAAAAGAATATTGAACAATCATCGTTTCGTGAGGCAGAAATTCACCTACCACAGAAACAGTATGTTCTTTAACCATTAGATGGAAGTGTATGAAGGTGTAGCTCGAATAATTCATATAAAAACATCCTTGTATATTGAATATAATGGTGTTGCTACAAAATAAAGGAATAAAAAGAGTTTAGAGGGCTGGAGAAGCAAAATAAAACAAAAGAACACAAGAGAAAACACTACCTTTAAAACTGGTAACTCTTTTTGATTTGAGCTCAAAAGATTCCTTGGGAAGAATTATGCCCAATGTGATGCTTCTAGGAGTAATAGAGGGATATGGAGAGAAAAAAGAGCAGATATTGGCCGAACCAATGTCTTGAGAGGTGTGGGTAAGAAGGTAGAGGTGGGGTCCTTCTATAAGAGGAGAGGAGGGGCACTCTTTGAATGGTAAGAAAAGATACTTTATTATAAAATGATTTTTGGATAAAAAGGGGCCCAAAATTATATATTAAGAGTATAAGGTGTTAAGAGTTCTAAATCCACACATCCAATAGGTTTTTGTCATGTGTAGGTCTTATATTTTACATTTTATTTTCTTTTTATTTAAATCGTTAAATAATGAGGTAATCACTACATCAGCATGGTGTCCTAAAAAATTTAATTTATTTAATATCTAATTTTTTTAAAAAAAAATAATGATGTAGGAAATCATTTTATATTTATAATGAATATTTATAGTAAAAAATATGACTTGTATAACCCCATTTAAGAATTGTTTTAGTAAAACAACTCATGTTTGTGACATTTTTATTTTAACTTTAAATAAAAGGTTATTAATATCATTTTCTACCAAAGTGGCTCCATGGGGTCACCACGTTGACCCATGGGTTTTCTTGGTAGGCCATGACATATCCAATAAGGGTAGGATTTGTTTCTAGGTCATTTCATATTATTAAAACATTATTTTTACCTTAAACTACACTAATTACATATAATTGCGATTAATAAACATAAAAGTTACTATTCCCCAAAAAATTATTTTAATTCCATTGAACAAAATTTTACTTCCTATTGACAACAATGTATGTCGGATTTTTGAAATTCAAAACACAATGGTGGTAAAATTTCATTTAAATTAAAAATAAGTTTATTATGTACCACTTAGTGGTTTCACTATTCATCAAAAATTGATGTTTTTCAGAAAAATACCAAAAATTCTACCTAAGCTATATTTGATATTCCAAATTCAAAAATGATGTATTTTTTACAAAATTCAAAACATATAAGTTGCATTAATTAATTTAATAATTAATTCCCGCTGTCAAAACAAATACCATGTATCTATGAAACAAAAAGTATAAAAAGATTGACACTAGTTTAAGTCCGATTTCAATGTGAAATTAATTCCAGCAACCACTATTGGATTAAATGGTAAAAATATATTACAATTTCACTCTAAAACAAATTAGAAAGATATTCTAATCATATAAATAAATTATATTAAAAAGACGTTTTGAATTAAAATACAACATTTTTCACTATTCATTAAAAAAAGAACTTTATCGGAAAAATACCAAAAATCTACACAAAGTAAATTTTGATGTCCTGATTCTAAAGGAGAGTTTTATTTTTTCCAATAGAACGTATAATAGTGACCAAAACTATATTTAATGAAGGTTCACCATGAAAAGGCGATAAGTCGACCTTTAGTGAAAATTAGAGTACAATATGCCTAAAATTGAATTTTTTTCATATTTTAAGCCATTATCCATTATTGGATAAATGTAAAAACATTTAACATACATATATAATCTTATTTTAGTTATCTATATTCATTCCTGCCAATACAATGGCTATGTGTTGACTACCATTTAAAATAATATTATTTTATTACTTGTCTGCAACGTAAGATTTCAATGAAACTCTTTGTTGCGTATTGGGTACGAATTCGAACAAAAAAACCCCTTTAAATTAAAATTAATACTCAATTCTCAAATATTAGAAAATATGAAAATGTATTATTCTTTATTTACCTAGGATGTTACATAAATTCCCATTATTGGAGATTCCTCAGGTTGGTCCTTCTATTGGTGAACTTTCTGAGCTATAAATGATATTTAGATGGATAATGAGTAGAATGTTGTTTAAATATCTATGGATATTCATATAAAGGTTATTTATTTTGTTTTTTAGTTACTTTTTTGAGAATAAAAATATTGATCCTACTATTGTTAAGAAATTAGGTGATGAACAAAGATCTATTTAATCTTCTATTATTGTACAACTTATGGATTTGTCTATAGGTACAGATCCTACAACTGTTGCAACTCCTAGAACATCATCTATATATTGGATGAAAACAATGTTTGTGGAATTGGATCTATTTTATATCTATCAAACAAATAATTGTGGATATAATCTTCTAGAATAAAGGAATCTTGATAAAGCATTCCTAAATCATAATGAAGATTTAGGATATTTGGAATTTTTTGATTCTGAGGTATTTAGACGTACCGTTCCACCTGTAATCATAAATTCTGCTGACACTACATTAGTTATAGTGGATGTTGTCCCCAGAAGTGACTTAAAATATTTTTGAGAAAATGTAATTTTGTTTTTGTGATTTTGATTAATCAGACAATTTGTGTCTCCAAGATATGTGAGAAGGATGCAAGGTATTTATTATAGCTGGTGACATAACATATTAAACAAAAAAATAATTCACCAAATTCATGAATTAGATATTGAAAATATAAGACTTTATATTGATTTGGAGTCTATGAAATCTGCGTTTGAGGGAATATAGACAAACATTGATACATATATGGATGATTTACATTAAGGGATGAAGAATATGACTTTCACAAATTCTAATTCGACTACTAATCCTTCATCTATTAATAACGGGTTGATCAGATATGATTTTAGAAAAGTTCATAGAACTACATCAGGTGGTGAATGCTTCATACCTCAAAAAATTATAAGTATGATTGAGAAACAAATTTATCATACCAACTTGATGGTTGTGGAATATATGTAAGACTTGATATCTGATAGAGAGGCCATAAAAATTCCCAAATGTATTATATTTCATGGATATAAACTACTCATGAGTAAAATGATTATTACAAATATATAGTAGTTAACCTAAAGATGACTCTAGTCAGTCAATCCATCGAAGGGTAAGTATGTTAGAAAAAGGTTATTAAAATAATGTAATTGATTTTTTATAGAAGAGAAAAATACCACTTCAATTAAATATAGATTGTTGAAAACATAAATATTATATTTATCAATTTGATGAATCCCTTTTTACTTGTGTTTGGAACTACAGGGGTGGATAATGATTCCATCCATGTTACAACTCATCTCACCCCTTTAGTTTCATCACATGAGTAGCTTAGTCCTGGTGTGACTAGAATCCATAATTCACCCCTTCCATATTGTTTCCATATTTTCACTCTATCTCCCATATAAGTCATTCAACACATAAGACCAATCATCATCGAAGAAACTACATCCATTACGGAGGTTTCTAAAACCATTCTCATTGATCCTTCATGATCATATTATAATCATTTTTCATATAATAAAGGGAGGGAAAAAATATTTTGATCCGTCCACAAAACCTGAGAAGTATTAATTTTTAGAATTTGTGTCTTTAATTGGGATATTTTGTATAAACTTTTTATTGAATATTGTTGGATGTATCTTCATTGGATTTCTTAAATAGAAATTAAATTGTAATTGACCATCTATTTTTTTGAATTTCCCCTTCTATTATATATATATATATATATTCACAAAATTTGGAGAATATTTTATGGAATTAATTTCTATATGTTATTTGTTATTATTTCTTTGATACCATAATAATATTCCTTTCCTTATTAGGGTAAATAATTTTTTTGATACTTTATATTATTTGAGACTTCTTACTTTTAATAGGATGTTTCATTTATTTATCTTTGATACCTTTTATATCTTCATTAATTTTTATCATTATTTTGACATCATTTTTATAAAACTCTATGATTTTTTATCATCAATACGGTGTGATTATTAGAACCATTATATTAATGATCACCAAATCATGTTTATTATTATATAATTGTTTTTTTGTGTTATGGAAATATAATATGAGATAAGGAAAATTGGAATGAAATTTAGAAAAGAATTATAATGACACAGCATTGATATTGAGTCATCAAAAAGGAGGAATCATTGTTGAAATTGAGGCACTGGCAAGGTCGACTCACCATTGGGGACAAATCACCAATATCATTGAAATTTGGAAATGTGTTGAAACAACCCTCCTCTAGTGTTTAGATTACACTAGATCGGAGTCATAGATTATAATGAGCTTCTATCATAATGGAAATTTTACAAATAATTGGAATGACCTACCATTTAGAATAGTCACTATCAGCCTGGATCACCCCAATCCTAACCCACCACCACTTGAATATCCTCCAATATTTTTTACTATTAAATGGAGTCATCACCCACTATTTTACTTATTTTTAATTCTATATTTATCACATACTAATTATGTAATTTAATGACAAAAATTATTTAAATTATTTTTCTTAAAATATTAAAAGGATAAATTAATGAGTGTTTCATACATGAGTAAAAGAAGTAGAAGATCTATATGATTATTCCTACGTGCTAATTTATAGAGAATTAAACAACCCCTTCATGAGGACATGAATGGTATAACTGATAAAAGTGATACATAGAGAGAGGTAGAGCAATATATTAAAATATCAAATGAAGTCTTTTTTGTGCCTTACGTTAACCATCTTTTACAGTGATCGACAGTTGAAGAAGTGAATAACATTGAAAAATAACACTACATCCTAAAATCAGAAAAAATATATTAGGAAACTCTATTATATTGAAAATTTCAGAAACTTGACTCAATATACCAATTAAGAAAAACTCAAGGGTTTTGAATCATCTGAGCATATAAGACTGACTAACTCAAAATCATTACATATTTTATTTTCTCAAACATTTTATTTTATTCCAATTATGAGAAAGGTGTGTACACTCTATATTTAACCCACAAAACATCCTATGCATTATCTAGAAGATACTACATATCTTCAAAAACTACATTTAAACTTATTTTCCCATGGTGTTTGGGAAGTGGTCATTGACTGAGATGTCTCTTTTTAATTTCCACAGTTTTTGTGAAATGGACCATCTACATCATTGAAATCATTTCCATTGTCACGAACCAACCTGGATCGACCCCGAACCGGTCACCCGAGTCGGTCCGTGGCATAGCCCGAGAGGCGTTCCCGATCCTCCCAGGCTGGCAACAAGCGCCAGGGCATCACAGAGTACACGTGGGAACGATTTCGCCCAATAAAATTTACTAAGACGTAGAAATAAACAAACGAAAATAAAATAAAACAACCAAAAACATAACTAACCTAACCACGAACCAAAACCCCTCATGATCTCGAGAGTCGCCCAAGAAACCACAACCAACTCTTGCCCACGACGAGCAAGCTCAAGTCAACCTGCAACAGAAACTAAAAACAGGAAAAAACTATAGGCGTGAGTATTAATACTCATTAGGTAGGCCCGACTAATTCAATTCCCAATTCACATACCATTAAATAAATAATTTACCAACTTCATGTTTGAACTACATTATAGAAAATACGGGGTTTCACACACACACACACACACACTTTCCATTTTGAAAACAAGTAACAGTGCATTTCCCTTTTTAATTTAGAACAAGTTTAATGTTGAATGAAACTTGTGAATTGAATTTTTAACCATTTTTTGAACAATTTAAAAGTCCAAACTTTAGTTGTTAGTCAAAAGGAGAATCAAAAAAAATACACCATAGGGAAATGGGAAAATGTGGCACATAAGGGGCGGCATCCAAACTCGACCTCTTAATCGCCTGCCACATAAAATAGACACTAAAAGAGACATGGGTTGAACCTAGGAGATTGTGAACAAACCAGAACGTACTATACATGTGACTCATCTGAAGGCATGCCATAACTCGATGACGTCATAACTCCCTAACGCTCGGCATATCCCTACATGGCCTAATCGAGGGGCCAAATCCCCATAGTATAAATAACTCAGTATTCCCCTGCTATGGGGCCACTAGCCAGTGCGTGGTATAAACTAGTGCAGAAATCGTTCTCAAAAAATTCACTCAATATGCCAGGTTCCCATGTCAACACATATAATAAAAGAGGGGTGCGTCTGCAATGTAAATCAAGCAGGCACAAAGCACTATCATCACATATAGCTCACGAAAACAACACACACCAAAGATCACCCCCGAGTGGGTTTTCCAAAGTAATTAATTTTTTTAATGTGCCAAACGGGCCTTCACTAATTTTAAAGCAAAACTTCATTTCTCGAGAAAACCCAAAACACTTGTTCCGAACAAATCATTTATCTGTAAAACTAGAAGCACATTTGAAGTTCCGTGAATTATGTTTAAAGTCCAAACTGGTATTCTTTCAAAACTAGGTGTCCGACCATCAATACAATGTTCCAAGTGTTTGGTATAAAATAAACGGCTCTTTTCACACTAAATAATCATTTAAAATTTTACTATCTAATATTATTTATCATTAATTAAAATTAACAAAACAACAAGCAATTAATAAATTCTAAATTTAATGGTTAGGGAAAATGGGGACCTACCTCGACTCGCAGTCGAAACACGATGACGTGACATGCCTTGAGCAGGCGCACAAGCATGTGCGGCCTGACGACCGCAATTTCTCGGAATTACCTCACCAATGTGCTGCAACAGACACACAACAACCAAAATACATATACACTAACTAAAAAAACAACCAAACAAACAACAAAAAATAAATACCCCGACATATTTTCAAAACACAACTCGCACCATCCACATAATTTACTAAACCACTAACAAAATGTAAAAAGAAATTCCAAAGAGACCCCTAACAACTTCACATAAAAAAAACTGATTCGACGACCATTTTTTTAATCAAGATCACACACACACACCCTACTGAATAGAATACACACCACTTTCATAGTTAAATAAACTAATTTCACAATTTATAAAAAGTTATGAAACAACTCAGGATTGGATTTCATAAAAACGCATCTCAATCCACATGATTATGCTATAAGATATAAAACGCAAACTAAACTCATTTAAAGACTAAACTTTTCACTGAACTAATTAAAAAATATCATTTATTTTAAATACTACATTCGAACAAATTTTAATTAAACACAACATACATTAAACCAATTATAAAAATTTCAAGCAAGAGAAAATGCAAACCTCACCTCGATGTAGAGAGGTTCTTGGCCAGAGCGGTTGTGCGGTAGCAAAAATGACCAGCGTGGTGTTGTGGTGCGCATGAATGGTCACCAACGTTGTCAAAGGTGATGCGAAGACTAGCATGGCTGACAGTGGACCTGCAGGGGGGCTGGCCGGACAGCGGGGGTGAACGGGGTGCAGTAGAGGGTGTGGATTCTAGGGGGAGTCGACCGTACAACGGGTGTGAGGTGGGGGAACGTCGAAGGGTGCACCACTGGTCAGCCCATGCTGGAGAAGAGATTTGTGAAGGGTAAGGGTGAAGGCCTACCCGGTTGCTGGACGGAGAGAAAGGGAAGGGCGCCGGAGGTGCGATATGTGGTAATGAGGTAGGCTGGTGTCGCAGAAGTCCGGTGAGTCATGTAGGAGGACGTGGGACATCTGTAAGCGTAGGGTGTCAACAGTTCGTGCTGGGAAAGGGAGCCTGGCCAGCAGAGGGCGCCGCTGCCAAGTTGGAGTGCGCGACGGAGGAACGCGGAGTGGTCAGCAGTTGATGTCAGAGACGGAGCCGCAGCCGTGCGAGTAGGGATTCCGCTGGAGAGGCTTCACCAGGAGGAGAAAACATGGGGTTGTCGGAGTTGGGAGGAGTTTCACAGCACATGGAGAAGGTCAGGGGGTGCAACGGGGCAGGGGAGGCCGGACGGGGCGGCGCAGGTAGGCGGCTGGGGGATCAAGCTGGGATGGGAAGGGGAATCAGGGGGAGATGGAGGGAGGCGGTGCCTGCTCGCGACAGGAGAAACCCGGGGGGGGGGGCTGTGCTGCGTAAGGGAGAGAAGGGCCATGGAAGGATGCGCGATGAAGAAGGGGAACTGTGTTGGGGCGTCGTTGGCTGGATAAAGCTGATGCAGCTGGTGAATGGTAGGAAAGGGAGTTGGCCAAAGGGAGACACGGTGGGGCGCTGCAATTCGAGCAGGAGGAGGCTAGCACACTAGAAGGGGGGGAAAGGGGAGAGAAAAAGTGGGTGGCGGCGCTCAAGGGGGCTACGGGAGTCGAAAAGAAACGAGAATGGGGATCTAGGGTTAGAGAGAAAGAAAGAAAAATAAAGAAAAGAAAAGAGATAAAAAAAGAAATAAATAAATGAAAAAAAAATAGTGATAATAATAAAAGAATGATAATAATAAAAATAATAATAACTTTAATCTCTAATAACAATAATTTCACTTCATAATAATTATTTTATTTGAATAGCACAACTGTGCGGTCCGCACATGCCTCTAGTGACTGTGCACGAACTAAGCATGAGCTTTTGTCTGATCCAGAAGTTGTCAGACCGGTGTCCAGGCTATCCGCACAGTCTCTGCCAAACATGTAGTGCATGCGCACTAGTATAAAACTCACCCCAACTCTCGAAAAGGGAAAATAAATAAATAACCATAATAATTAATAAAATCTTTATTAAGATCAATAATAATAATAATAATAATAATAATAATAAAATTATCAACCATAAAAATTTCAAACACAATAAGTTGAAAACATTACTCATTTTAAATTTTTTGAAGGCAGGAAAATCGTGTTGATGCCTAAGCGGAGCCGCGCGGGGGTTTCCAAAACGTGCTATGCTTGTGCACCCAACGACGTCAACTGAAAACGTGCACTTTTTAACATAGTTCAAAAGTTTTTCATCCGAGAATCAACCCGAACCCCAAAGAAAATTTCAAATTTAATTAACATTATAAAATAAAATAAGGGGTAGGTCGGGGTGTGACAATTCTCCCCAACATAACTCTTTCCGCCCTCAGAATGCCACAACCCGATCTAGACCCAAAGATAAAACTTATCAAGTGTCACCCACCGACCAAAGTTGAAGTGCTTCCAGTTGATGGATCCAAACAGACCCTGAAAACACATGACACACAGCTCATCCTTAAAGCAAGATCACCTTAATCGTTGCCAAGCAGAATCCAAACCATTTAGGTCAACCATGGAACGAACGTACTTAAATCACCTCCAAGACTTATCCCTATAACCTTAGTCCAACGAAACCATTGGGCGTACTCCAATCTCAACGTTCACTCGAGAGGAAAAACTCAAGATTATGTGGTTCTGCATGAGGCCACCTACCACCAAACGACACATGAAAAGAAACCCTGATACTGACATGAGGAGGCCCGAATGGTCTCCCCACCTTAAGGATTGGGCTAACTCCAAATTACATGAGGCATAACTTTGCGAGACCCGTTGTGGGTCTCCCCATCATAAGGAATAACGAAATTAACCTAACTTGAAGACTTTCCGCACAGAACAAAAACCCCACCATAACCGTAGGGGAGGGAAAGGAAGGGCCTAATTGGTAGAGCATCCAAAACTTCCACCATTACAATATGAACGACATCACATCCCCGGAATAAAACAAACCAAGACATATTAATGAGAAAGGTTAAACCATGGCCCTTTTTCACCGTTTGGGAATCTTCTGACTACGCGCCAGCTTCACTCCGAGGCCTATGGCTGGAGCACCGATGTTTGAAGCATCTTCTGCCTCACAGTCAGGCTTTAAAAATTCCCAAACACAACGCACAAACCAGAATGTCACCAAACACACTTCTAATAAAAAGAAAATAATGGTTCCAAAGAGGTTCAACCACAACCATTCGTACAACTGAAAGGAAAGGGACACTGCAAAACACTACAAGAGATGATTACTACACCCGAGAAGCACTACAAAGAGAAAACCTCAAACCAACCCCAAAAATCGCCCTACTCTTGCTGACGGGCTGAGGTGACCTTCGACGAGCCAAGTCTAGATTTAGCGTGCTTCTTGGAAACTCCATGGCAGAATTGCTGCAAGTGACCTAAACGTACACAGGTGTGGCAGGGTCTTGGAGCACTTGGACATGTCGGCCTTTTGTGACCATGCCTACCACACTGGTGACAGATCACTACATTGCGCTGTGAAGGAGATGAATGAAGGTATGAAGGCCTCTTGATTCCTCTACCAACACTACTAGCATCAGGTCGCTTCTCACTCTTCTTATCAGCATCCTCTGCAATGCTTCCCAAAGCTAGAGGATTCTCCACCTCAATTCCTCCTAATAGCTCAGCTTCAGCAAGAAAGGATTGCTCGACAGCATCCGAGAAGGTGGTTAGGTTGAGCTCTTCCACCCTCGATCGCAGCTCAGGTCGGAGTCCAGACTCAAATTGTCGAGCCTTCCTGGGATCATTCGCAACAAACCACTGATCATACAGAACTAGATATATGAAGCATCGATAGAATTCCAGTACTGATTCAACACCCTGCTGAAGACAACACAACTCCATCCTCTTCCTCAGCTTCGTCAACTCAGAGAAGTGTTGTTGGATAAATGATGACTTGAAAAACTACCATGTTAGAAATTCCCGAGGCTTATTCCGAGACACAGACTTCCACCATTTCCAAGTTGGGCCTTCAAGTATAAAATTAGCCAACTTCACCATTAACGACTCAAGAAACCCAATGAAACTGAACTTCCTCTCAATATTTTACAACCACTCCTCTGCCTCAAGAGGCTCTACTTCTCCATAAAAGAGAGGAGGGTACAAATGCCGGAACTCAAGAACATATTCCATGGGCCGATCAACTGGAGGATCCGCTAGGGGCGTACCACCCGAAGATGCACCTTGGGCATCCATCAAACCGTCGTGGGGGTGAACACTAAGGAAAAAAAGGAAAAAAAGAACATAATCAAAACCTGGTCATTGCCATTTCAATCTCAAATTTTCACAATTTCCAAAACAAAACATTACAAAACATTTTTTTTTCAGAATGAAGGAAAACTCAAACGATTCACTTGGGGGAAACTAGTGATGAGGGGTGACACGGCCATATGGTTGGCGGCCATACGCCAGTCACACCACCATCACTGAGATTATTCTAGGGTAAAGTCCCTGGAACCAAATGGCTTGCCAGACCATGCGAGCTCACAAAGGCCACTCGCTCGACTCTCATTTCATTTCCTAATACCAAACAAAAATTAACAAACAAAAGACATCGAAAACCCAAACATCCCGTGGTAACCTGAGGTTCGGAACGAGCAAGGGTTCATGACATCCTTCTCATCTGTGTGCCTCGAGCCCCGAAAATTCTACTCCTTATATGATGACAACACCAAATAACAATGCGAGCTCTGAAAAACAAGGTCTTCTCAAGATCCAACCTCCTCTGATACCATTTTGTCACGAACCAACCTAGATCAACCCCGAACCGGTCACCCGAGTCGGTCCACGGCATGGCCCGAGAGGCGTTCCTGATCCTCCCGGGCTGGTGACAAGCGCCAGGGCATCACAGAGTACACGTGGGAATGATTTCTCCCAATAAAATTTACTAAGAAGTAGAAATAAACAAACAACAATAAAATAAAACATCCAAAAACATAACTAACTTGACCACGAACCAAAACCCCTCGTGATCTCTAGAGTCGCCCAACAAACCACAACCAACTCTCGCCCATGGAGAGCAAGCTCAAGTCAACCTGCAACAGAAACTAAAAATTGGAAAACACTATAGGCGTGAGTATTAAAACTCAGTAGGTAGGCCCGACTAATTCTATTCCAAATGCACATACCATTAAATAAATAATTTAACAACTTCAAGTTTGAACTAAATTATAGAAAATATGGTTTTTCACACACACACACACTTTCCATTTTGAAAACAAGTAACAGTCTTGTAACAGCCCAAGATTTTATAAAAAAATATTCTTTTTAATTTTATTAATGTCTTGTGTTGTACGCTACACCAAAAGGAGCTTGCACAACACACATCCTTGACTTGACTTGCATTACACGCAATCGCGACCTTCCTCGATAGCGTGTGTAGTACGCAATACCGAGTTTCACTAAACAACGATATGCTATAAAAATATTATTAAAACTAGCCGTTATGAATAGTAATAACCACTTTTTGAAATCCAGTAAATCTTATTTTTCAAAATGAACTTTATTTTTGGATTCGGAGTATCGAATTTAGCCTAAGGTGAAATTTTGGTACTTTTCAGATAACTTTCATATTCTGATGAATAGTGAAAATTACTAAATTATAATTAAAAACAACTTTTTTAATCGAAATAATTAATAGTGATAAATCATTAATTTGAGTGGTTTTAAAGTATATTTAGAATATATTTTTACAATTTAATACAATGTTGGTCATTGGATGTAGTTTCACATTTAAACTAGACATAAACAAGTGTCAATCTTTTGATAGATATTGTTTCTTAAAAACACGCTATTTGTTTTAACAGCGGGATTTAATTATAAAATTAATTAATGCAACTTTTATGTTATGAATTTGGTAAAATAGACTTCATTTTTGAATTCGGAATATGAAATATAGCTTGGGATGAAATTTTGGCATTGTTCTGAAAAACATCAATTTTTGATGAATAGTGAAACTACTAAGTGGTAGGTTAAAAACTGAATTTTGCATAAAACATAATTTTACCGCTTCTGTGAATGGAATTTCGAAAATCCGAGAGACACGGTTAATATCAAGGACTAAAATGTGGTTCAATGAGATGAAAATAATTTTTTGGTGAATAGTAACTTTTTACTTTTTTTTTACCGCGGTTAATAGTAATTAGGGTAACTAAGGGTAAATATGATATTACTATTACCCTAACACATGTCCTAATTCTATTGGACAAGTGTAATTCGACCAAAAACAAACTTAGGAATAAAATATGACCATTTAGGCCCACTTGGATTAGATTAGGACATTTATTATTAATTTATTTAAAGAAAGGTTAAAATAGTTAAAATCAACGTTTAATAAGTAAATCATTTTTAATATGGGGTTATACATAAGATAAATTCGATTTAAAATATGCATTAGAAAGCTAAGAAGATTTCCTACATGATGGTATTTTATTTGTAATTTTTAGACATAAAATAATTAAATTTATTTATGACACAACGATGATGCAGTAATTATCTTATTAATGAAATATTGACATAATTGATGTTATAAACACCAAAATAAATGTAATTTGAAATTTTTTATGAATTCCACTAATTTTCTAGGTTACTATGATATATTAATGTTAATTTAATCAACTTGGTTCGAACATTTAATTCTGTTATGACTTTCACAAAAATCATATATCAAATAGTGTCAAAATTGACACAAAATAGTTTTTAAATCAAATATTATATTATTAATTGTTATTGGCTTCCTAAAAATCTAAGGTTCGCCCAAATGACTTAGATAAGGATATATATATTAATAATAAACAATTTGGGGTTCGTTTGGCATGTTATAGTAAGTGTATTAACCATATAGTGAAAGAAAACAAAAAGACACGGTAAAAGTTAAATTATTTAACTTAGAGTTAAATCTAATTGATAAGGTTTAAAATAAGATCCAAACATGTCTAAATTTGATTGGTTGATGAGATTACAACCCTATCTCATCTAAGCTTCGAATATGAGTCATTTTTGGAGGTTTTTAAGTGGGGTTAGATTTTTTATAAATTAATATTTTTAAGAATTCCTAAGGTGCCCCTCTCCTCCCCTATAAAAGGACACCTCCTCCCCCTCCTCCTCACACCAATTTGAGCACTCAAGCTCGGCCAACCCCTGCCAAAATCTCTTCTCCACTTCCCTAGCAACATCCTAGAGGTTCTGGTCTTACTCAAAGACCAATTTTAGTTCCCTAAGAGGAGGTCTCCAAAAGGCGCTTCAAAGAAGAGGTAATTACCGTTACCAATTCTTTCATCTTTATTTCTTCTTCCACTTCTTCTTCTTAGGTTGTTTCATTATGAAGTAATAACATCAGTATCACTCATATACTGATATGTTATTATAAGTATGAAACAACCCTATTTCACCATCTATCCATCCTACGGAAAAAGAAATCACCGCGCGTGCGTACGTACGGAATACCGTCTCCACGCCGTGGTGTAATCTATTTTCCACCACAACCTTACATGGATGGGTATAATGGTGTAAAGAATAACTATACATAGTTATTACAACATCATATTGATTCTGATATATTTTATAATCCACTCCAATTCAATTCAATATTTATAGAAATGATATCATCGCTCGTGCGTACGTACGGACTACCGTCTCCACGACGCGATGAGATTCATTATCCATGTTAACCATTTAAGAATGATTATAATGTATATATAAGAAATAATAATGAAATATATGACATTATAAAGCTACTGGATTTATGTATATATACATATGTATGTCATCTACTTACTTCCATTTCAAGACAATAAGGAAAGTAAAACAGCGTTCATGCGTACGTACGGACTACCGTCTCCATGAACGGTGTTTTTCATTTATCTATCTATTATATATATATATATATATACTGAATATATATGATATATAAATCATATTTTATATTCTGGAAGTAAGTAAATCATGATATAAGTAATAATGATGTCAAGAACAACAAGTCAAAACACCTACGATAAATGAAACGATTTTACCCAAAACGCTTCTTTAACATGGAATTTACAAAAGAACGGGTAATATAATGTCATAAGTGAACCATATATGATATCATAACAATGAATATGATTCTGTAATAAGTCAATAACATTATTTAAACCATTATACAGGATCTTCGGACACGAACAAAGCAAATCGGACCTAAGGTAAGGGAAATATCACAGTCTCATTTTTATCCGAGATTGTTTATTCGTAAGTATTTACTGTGGTGTATTTTATCATCCACATCCATGTTTCATCAATATGTAATATTATTTCCATCCACCTAAAATTGTTTAAATCCAATTTTACCCTTAGGTGAGTTTTTAGTAAAGAATATGAAAGGAATCTTTTGTCGTTTTTCCGTACGAGGTACTTTTTGACTTTTCCGACAAAAGTACGAAGAATGTTTTTTTAACTTATACGGTACGAATGGATTTATACTATTTTATAAAGCCTTATTTTCATGAAGCTTCCACTAAAAGATTTCATGACTATTTTCAATAAAATCTCTTTCTTTTAAAATTGCATGATGTTTTGTGAAAAGAAATTGATTTTGAAGAAGAAAGGATATTTTCCTCAAGAATTCAATTCAAGTGTTTTATCAAAATTATTTTCCATATAAGATAATAAAGGGTTCTGTTTCTATCCATATTTTTACATTGATTTGACTATGTTGTGATGAAATTATGTTTATGAATTCCTTTATCTTATATGAATGGTTTTATGATGTCATGTTGTTTAAGAATCCCATTTTTATTACATGGGTTATGCAATGATGTATGATTTATGATTTTGTGGCACACATAAGAAAGGATTCATTAAGAGATGGGTGGGACCTATATCTCCCTCCAATGCATTGGGTAATGATTTCATATCTCATGAGATAGACATGGCTGGAATGGTAGGTTATACCGGTTCAGTGAAACAGGACTGAAACGAGGATTACTCGATTCAGAAAGGGACTTTGTCCACTAAGATAGTCTTGGCAATGAGTCTTGACTAACAAGAAATGATTCTCTATGATTATGTGTGTATGCCACAATGATTAATGTTTTAAGTTATGATTTCTTTTCACTACTATGATTTATCCCATGTTATGAAATTATGCTCTCTTTTGCAGGTTAAGATTTCCAAAAATGTTATGTTCTTATGAAAATTATGTGATTGATATTTCCTTTGTTTAACCTTACTGAGCATTTGAGCTCACCCTTTTATTTTTTCTTTTCCCCAGGATATAAAGAAAGGTTTTAGGTAAGAAAAATGGGAAGATCTTTATGGGAGATATTGAAGATCTTTCACCACGTTTAGAAGATTACGATCCGAGTTTCCAAAGACACTAAACTATTACGATCCTTGTGTGTGTGTTTTTGTTATGTACTAAGTATTCCGCAAAAGTAATGTAATGTCCATGTACGTCAAGATACGGGTCTTTACAGTTGGTATCAGAGGAAAGGTTTAGTCAACCTTTGGAAACTAGGATGCGAAAACATTAGTGAGATACCTAGAGATATTTCTAAGGTATGTCTTGGGATGCCCCTAAGGATAAGTATACGTATAGGATATAGTTCTGGAACTATGGTAACGATATTAGATTAAACCAAAGATGATAGATATTTAAGTTACTCCCCCTTTATTACGATTTTTGCATCTAACACTATTCTGTTTGGGTTTTAGAAAATGGCTGGAAACAAGATGATTCACAATAATGGAGGATATGATGGACAATGGAATGATATTCTTCATGAGAAACCAAATGAAATGGGATTTGGATGTCCAAACATCATTATTATGCCGAATCAACAATCTCACAACATGATCAATAAAGTAAAATTTGGTAAGTTTCCTGACTCGACTAATAAGAGAAAGATGGAGTTCCATGATGATCATAGAGGAAAGAAAGTTCAATTTCCCCTATGTAAATCATGTGGGAAGAGGCATCAAGGAGAATGTTTCAAAGGAACTGGAAGATGCTTTGGGTGTGGAAAAGAAAGACACAAAGCCAGTAAGTGCAAAGGAAAAGGTTCAGTTAATACCAGGGATGAGGATAATGGTATTGCTACGACATCAAAAATGGTTAAGTGTTTTAAATGTGGAATGTATGGGCATTATTCAAACAAATGCCCTAAGGGAAAGACTCATGAAGAGAATCAGTATGGTCATATGGGAAGTATTTATGTGGATGATGATGAAGAGACTACCAATGGTATGTGAGATGAAATAATTGTTGAAGCTCGGTCAATGGTTTAAGAATGTAGTGGAATGATTACATGTTTATCATGTGTAATAAGTAATCACATGGTACTATGGAATAAAGAAACATGTAAGGATTGTAACATTGTTGTCTGATTAATGTTACCAGTATCCATGAAAGGTTATTCAGATATTTTTGGAAGGAAGATGATATGCGCATAATGAAGGGATAAGGGGAACATGAAATGTTTGACAGTATTCATGAGATCATGATTGATATAAGGACTAAGTGATATCATGGTTTGAGTATATAGAATTTTGAGGATTTTGATATGTGGAAAGTGTTAACTTTTAACTGCACTCATGTTTTCACTAAGGTATTCAAGAGAATACACGATTAAGGACTTTGAATGTTTGGAATGTGACCAACAAGACATATCTTATGATATGTGGGGATCAACGACAGTATTAAATCTCTGGTAATCGATGTCACTATATTATGAGAGTGGACTGCAGTATTATGTATAAGCCTAAAGATTAGACTGGATTATGTTGGAAATAAGTTAGTATTGTTTAAGGATAGAAGATTTTCGATATTATTGATGGGATGTTATAGTAACGTAGTTTTAGAAAAAGGGACAACCTGCAGGACGGGCGACAGCCCATCGCTTCGGACAAGGCTGTAGGAATCGAACCCACAACCAAAGTGCGACTGGCCTTTATCGCCTACCACTGGCCTACAGGAAGTCCCTGTTTAGTAGAAACTAGTTTTATTTTATTAAGCGGTATGATATATGAAGTATAAGTTCATTTTTGGAACCATATACGATTAATCTCACTATAAGATGGACTTATAACGTTTTCTAACCTTTTGTTTGAAATAGATGGAATGACCCATCCTTCTATCACATGATCTGCTAATGCTTCACGAATAACAAATTCAAATTCCTTTCTTTATGATATGAAGTGGAAATTGTTCAATTCACGAACAACAGTGAGATTGTAACAAAATCATGTAAGTATTTCTTTTAATTCATCAACTTTAGGGAAATGATCTTGAAAACCAAAAATGTTTTCCTAGTGCTCTTATATCTGATTAATCAGATGGTACATTAGATCGTCACAAATTTATGGCTTTGTGATTGCTAGATTTTCCATAGCCATGTTCTCTATCACTCTCCATCAGAACATGATGGTTAAATTTCTCTTCCATATCCATATTTTCACCTACGTGGAAACCCAGTGATTAGTGTATTTGGGTAATCGTTACATTTCATACTTTAGTTTTTAAAGCCAAGTTTTGGTATTCCTTTTTACGATGTGGGTTTCTATTAAAGAAACTTTCGAATATTAAACCATTTATAACCCCGACGAATTTCGAGGGCGAAATTCATTTTAAGGGGGGTAGAATGTAACAGCCCAAGATTTTATAAAAAAATATTCTTTTTAATTTTATTAATGTCTTGTGTTGTACGCTACACCAAAAGGAGCTTGCACAACACACATCCTTGACTTGACTTGCATTACACGCAATCGCGACCTTCCTCGATAGCGTGTGTAGTACGCAATACCGAGTTTCACTAAACAACGATATGCTATAAAAATATTATTAAAACTAGCCGTTATGAATAGTAATAACCTCTTTTTGAAATCCAGCAAATCTTATTTTTCAAAATGAACTTTATTTTTGGATTCGGAGTATCGAATTTAGCCTAAGGTGAAATTTTGGTACTTTTCAGATAACTTTCATATTCTGATGAATAGTGAAAATTACTATATTATAATTAAAAACAACTTTTTTAATCGAAATAATTAATAGTGATAAATCATTAATTTGAGTGGTTTTAAAGTATATTTATAATATATTTTTACAATTTAATACAATGTTGGTCATTGGATGTAGTTTCACATTTAAACTAGACATAAACAAGTGTCAATCTTTTGATAGATATTATTTCTTAAAAACACGCTATTTGTTTTAACAGCGGGATTTAATTATAAAATTAATTAATGCAACTTTTATGTTATGAATTTGGTAAAATAGACTTCATTTTTGAATTCGGAATATGAAATATAGCTTGGGATGAAATTTTGGCATTGTTCTGAAAAACATCAATTTTTGATGAATAGTGAAACTACTAAGTGGTAGGTTAAAAACTGAATTTTGCATAAAACATAATTTTACCGCTTCTGTGAATGGAATTTCGAAAATCCGAGAGACACGGTTAATATCAAGGACTAAAATGTGGTTCAATGAGATGAAAATAATTTTTTGGTGAATAGTAACTTTTTACTTTTTTTTTACCGCGGTTAATAGTAAATAGGGTAACTAAGGGTAAATATGATATTACTATTACCCTAACACATGTCCTAATTCTATTGGACAAGTGTAATTCGACCAAAAACAAACTTAGGAATAAAATATGACCATTTAGGCCCACTTGGATTAGATTAGGACATTTATTATTAATTTATTTAAAGAAAGGTTAAAATAGTTAAAATCAACGTTTAATAAGTAAATCATTTTTAATATGGGGTTATACATAAGATAAATTCGATTTGAAATATGCATTAGAAAGCTAAGAAGATTTCCTACATGATGGTATTTTATTTGTAATTTTTAGACATAAAATAATTAAATTTATTTATGACACAACGATGATGCAGTAATTATCTTATTAATGAAATATTGACATAATTGATGTTATAAACACCAAAATAAATGTAATTTGAAATTTTTTATGAATTCCACTAATTTTATAGGTTACTATGATATATTAATGTTAATTTAATTAACTTTGTTCGAACATTTAATTCTGTTATGACTTTCAAAAAAATCATATATCAAATAGTGTCAAAATTGACACAAAATAGTTTTTAAATAAAATATTATATTATTAATTGTTATTGGCTTCCTAAAAATCTAAGGTTCGCCCAAATGACTTAGATAAGGATATATATATTAATAATAAACAATTTGGGGTTCGTTTGGCATGTTATAGTAAGTGTATTAACCATATAGTGAAAGAAAACAAAAAGACACGGTAAAAGTTAAATTATTTAACTTAGAGTTAAATCTAATTGATAAGGTTTAAAATAAGATCCAAACATGTCTAAATTTGATTGGTTGATGAGATTACAACCCTATCTCATCTAAGCTTCGAATATGAGTCATTTTTGGAGGTTTTTAAGTGGGGTTTGATTTTTTATAAATTAATATTTTTAAGAATTCCTAAGGTGCCCCTCTCCTCCCCTATAAAAGGACACCTCCTCCCCCTCCTCCTCACACCAATTTGAGCACTCAAGCTCGGCCAACCCCTGCCAAAATCTCTTCTCCACTTCCCTAGCAACATCCTAGAGGTTCTGGTCTTACTCAAAGACCAATTTTAGTTCCCTAAGAGGAGGTCTCCAAAAGGCGCTTCAAAGAAGAGGTAATTACCGTTACCAATTCTTTCATCTTTATTTTTTCTTCCACTTCTTATTCTTAGGTTGTTTCATTATGAAGTAATAACATCAGTATCACTCATATACTGATATGTTATTATAAGTATGAAACAACCCTATTTCACCATCTATCCATCCTACGGAAAAAGAAATCACCGCGCGTGCGTACGTACGGAATACCGTCTCCACGCCGTGGTGTAATCTATTTTCCACCACCACCTTACATGGATGGGTATAATGGTGTAAAGAATAACTATACATAGTTATTACAACATCATATTGATTCTGATATATTTTATAATCCACTCCAATTCAATTCAATAGTTATAGAAATGATATCATCGCTCGTGCGTACGTACGGACTACCGTCTCCACGACGCGATGAGATTCATTCTCCATGTTAACCATTTAAGAATGATTATAATGTATATATAAGAAATAATAATGAAATATATGACATTATAAAGCTACTGGATTTATGTATATATACATATGTATGTCATCTACTTACTTCCATTTCAAGACAATAAGGAAAGTAAAACAGCGTTCATGCGTACGTACGGACTACCGTCTCCATGAACGGTGTTTTTCATTTATCTATCTATTATATATATATATATACTGAATATATATGATATATAAATCATATTTTATATTCTGGAAGTAAGTAAATCATGATATAAGTGTTGTACATCTCGAACCTCTCGTTGTTTGATTTTCATGATCACAATCACTTTCATATGTGTTTAACATTGTGTTTTAAGTCTTTGTGTTGATAGGCATTTGATTGCCAAGAAGTTGACCAAGGAAGAGGCAGAAATGGACTGAAATTCAGTCCACCGGCCGACCGGTGGCTTCACCACCGGCCAGCCGGTGGCACCCAGACTCAAGGGGTAGCTACTGCCTCCCCACCGGTCGACCGGTGGCTCTGCCACCGGTCGACCTGTGGCACCCAGCTCAAATAGTGTTTGCTACTGTCTTGCCACCGGCCAGCCGGTGGCTCTCCACCGGTCGACCGGTGGAGCCTGGATCAAGACTCTTCTTCTCTACCAAGGCACCGGCCAGACGGTGGAGTTGTACCGGCCAGCCGGTGGAGCCAGTCAAACTAGCCGTTGGGCTTTTGACCAGCCTGTCCACTTGGCTCCCAACGGCTCTCTAAGCCTCTCCAACGGCTCCGAAGGCCCCCAATGAGTTCCTAGCCTATAAATAAAGGCTGAGGAAGCCCCGGACACTAACCGAAACACTTGCAAAGCCACTATACTCATTTTCCATCAATTGGCCAACCTCCGGTGGACTTCCTCAACGGAACCTCAAGTGCTCCAACAACTTCCACATCCAAGGAGCACATCAAGAAGCTTGGGAGAAGCACGCTACATCAGCTCCACCAATCCAATTGGCGCCCAAGTCTTCCTCCAATTCGGGTTTTATTGTTTATTTCTTTTTGAGCTTTAAATTTGGGTTTGTGCCTACAAACCCCAAACTCTTTCCTCATCTCCTTTTCTTTGGGTTCTCACACCACCACTAAGGTGTGAAGAGGTTCACAAGCCTTACCTTGTAAAAGGCTTGAGATCGGTGAGCTAGCCTTCACCCGTAAAAAGGCTAGTGGGTTATTGCTTAACCATTAAAAGCATTGGGTTCTTGCTTAACCACTAAAAGCAAGCTGTAATAGGTCCTAGTGCTACCTCAAAGCCTAGTGGGTTTCTTGCTAAAACCATTGAAAAGCAAGCGGTAGAATCTCTCAACGGTTGAGTTGGGAGCGGAGACGTAGGCCGGGTTTTTGGCCGAACTCCGTTATCAATTTCGTGTGTCTTGCCTCTTTATTTCCGCTGCACTTTACTTTGATTTTTAATTTGTTAATCAATTTTTTAAAAAGGCAATTCACCCCCCTCTTGCCATCATTCCCTCCTTGGGTGTTTTCTCCGACCTAACAATTGGTATCAGAGGGGTAATTTGAGTAATACCTTAACCGGTTTCAAATTAAAGATCCTTTTTTGATGGCTTCTACCGCTTCTTCTTCTCAATCCCCCGAAGGTCATTCTTTGAGTCGTGCTCCATTTTTTGATGGAACCGACTATTCTTTTTGGAAAACCCGCATGACCACATTTCTTAAAAGTATTGGTTATCCTATTTTTAAAATTGTCATGCATGGTTATACTTTTTCTAGTAAAAATGAATCTCAATGGACCCCCGTAGACATTGCACATTTCGAGCTTGATGGCAAAGCCATGAATGCTCTCCATTGCGGGTTAGATAGAAATGTTTTTGATTGTATTTCTTCTTGCACATCTTCACATGATATTTGGAAATGTTTAGAACTAACCCATGAAGGTACTAGCATGGCTCAAAAGAAAGAACCCGCTCAAAAGCAAGAACCCGCTCAAGAGCAAGAACCCGACGAAAAGATCAAGCCCGTTTGCCCACCTCACAAGAAAAGGGCCAAGAAGAAGAAGAAGAAGGCTTTTAAGAAAACTTGGAGTGATAGCTCCTCCTTCTCTTCTTTCTCCTCGAGCGACAATGGTAATAATTGCCTAATGGCAAAACATGAGGTATCCACCTCCTCTTCATCCTCCTCCTCCTCTTGTTCTTCAAATTCCAATTCTTTGAATCATTTGTCTTATGAAGAACTCTCATATGCTAGAGATCAATTAGAAAATGGTTTTCATGAACTCTCTTCAAAATTCGTTGCTTTAAAAAAGTCTTTCAAAAAGCTTTCCTCCGAAAAAGACCAACTTCTCAAAGAGAAGGAGGAACTCACCCTTAAAATCCAAAATTTTCCAAATGTTGATTCTATGGAATCAACCATCAAAGACCTTAGAGAGACCCTAGCTAAGTTCACCCAAGGGGAACAAAATTTGAACAATCTCCTAGGTTCCCAACGAATATCTAGAACCACCAATGGACTTGGCTACACTAACCAAGCTTCCTCCTCCCATGCTCAAACTGTTTTTGTAAGGGGGAGCTCCGATTACAAATTTTGTAATTATTGCAAGAAAACCGAGCACCTCATTTATGAGTGTAATTGCAAAAATGCCCGGTACGGCCAACCCAAGTCTATTTTCTTTTCGGACGAATTTTATAGGAGAAGACCCGCCATGAGACAAGTATGGATTGAAAAATCCCTTCTAGCGAGTCTCTCCGGGCCTAAAATTGTCTCTTTTCAAAATCCCTCTCTCCGGTAATTCATTATTTTTATTTAGGGGGAGAACTTTCTCATTTTTGATTCAAAATCTCAAAATTCAAAAATTACATTTGGTTTCAAATTTCAATTTTCAAATCTTTTTCAATTCAATTTAGAATTTTCAATTTTCAATTGGTTTCCAACAGTTGGTATCGAATTTGTTTTTGTTTCAAAACTTTCAATTCAAACTGTTATTCAAATTTTCATTTCAATTTCAAAAATCTCAATTGATTTTCAAATCTCAAATCTTGTTTCCCTCAATCAAGTTTTATGCCCCACTCTATTTTGATAATCACAAAGGGGGAGAATTTCTTGATTGATTGGGGGAGAAACTTTTTTGATCATGCTTTTCTTTACATTTCATTTTATTTAAGCATTCCTTTCAATTCATGTTTTTACTTTAATTGTTTAAGTGATTGTGATCATCAAAATAGGGGGAGATTGTTGTACATCTCGAACCTCTCGTTGTTTGATTTTCATGATCACAATCACTTTCATATGTGTTTAACATTGTGTTTTAAGTATTTGTGTTGATAGGCATTTGATTGCCAAGAAGTTGACCAAGGAAGAGGCAGAAATGGACTGAAATTCAGTCCACCGGCCGACCGGTGGCTTCACCACCGGCCAGCCGGTGGCACCCAGACTCAAGGGGTAGCTACTGCCTCCCCACCGGTCGACCGGTGGCTCCGCCACCGGTCGACCTGTGGCGCCCATCTCAAATAGTGTTTGCTACTGTCTTGCCACCGGCCAGCCGGTGGCTCTCCACTGGTCGACCGGTGGAGCCTGGATCAAGACTCTTCTTCTCTACCAAGGCACCGGCCAGCCGGTGGAGTTGTACCGGCCAGCCGGTGGAGCCAGTCAAACTAGCCGTTGGGCTTTTGACCAGCCTGTCCACTTGGCTCCCAACGGCTCTCTAAGCCTCTCCAACGGCTCCGAAGGCCCCCAATGAGTTCCTAGCCTATAAATAAAGGCTGAGGAAGCCCCGGACACTAACCGAAACACTTGCAAAGCCACTATACTCATTTTCCATCAATTGGCCAACCTCCGGTGGACTTCCTCAACGGAACCTCAAGTGCTCCAACAACTTCCACATCCAAGGAGCACATCAAGAAGCTTGGGAGAAGCACGCTACATCAGCTCCACCAATCCAATTGGCGCCCAAGTCTTCCTCCAATTCGGGTTTTATTGTTTATTTCTTTTTGAGCTTTAAATTTGGGTTTGTGCCTACAAACCCCAAACTCTTTCCTCATCTCCTTTTCTTTGGGTTCTCACACCACCACTAAGGTGTGAAGAGGTTCACAAGCCTTACCTTGTAAAAGGCTTGAGATCGGTGAGCTAGCCTTCACCCGTAAAAAGGCTAGTGGGTTATTGCTTAACCATTAAAAGCATTGGGTTCTTGCTTAACCACTAAAAGCAAGCTGTAATAGGTCCTAGTGCTACCTCAAAGCCTAGTGGGTTTCTTGCTAAAACCATTGAAAAGCAAGCGGTAGAATCTCTCAACGGTTGAGTTGGGAGCGGAGACGTAGGCCGGGTTTTTGGCCGAACTCCGTTATCAATTTCGTGTGTCTTGCCTCTTTATTTCCGCTGCACTTTACTTTGATTTTTAATTTGTTAATCAATTTTTTAAAAAGGCAATTCACCCCCCTCTTGCCATCATTCCCTCCTTGGGTGTTTTCTCCGACCTAACAATAAGTAATAATGATGTCAAGAACAACAAGTCAAAACACCTACGATAAATGAAACGATTTTACCCAAAACGCTTCTTTAACATGGAATTTACAAAAGAACGGGTAATATAATGTCATAAGTGAACCATATATGATATCATAACAATGAATATGATTCTGTAATAAGTCAATAACATTATTTAAACCATTATACAGGAGCTTCGGACACGAACAAAGCAAATCGGACATAAGGTAAGGGAAATATCACAATCTCATTTTTATCCGAGATTGTTTATTCGTAAGTATTTACTGTGGTGTATTTTATCATCCACATCCATGTTTCATCAATATGTAATATTATTTCCATCCACCTACAATTGTTTAAATCCAATTTTACCCTTAGGTGAGTTTTTAGTAAAGAATATGAAAGGAATCTTTTGTCGTTTTTCCGTACGAGGTACTTTTTGACTTTTCCGACAAAAGTACGAAGAATGTTTTTTTTAACTTATACGGTACGAATGGATTTATACTATTTTATAAAGCCTTATTTTCATGAAGCTTCCTCTAAAAGATTTCATGACTATTTTCAATAAAATATCTTTCTTTTAAAATTGCATGATGTTTTGTGAAAAGAAATTGATTTTGAAGAAGAAAGGATATTTTCCTCAAGAATTCAATTCAAGTGTTTTATCAAAATTATTTTCCATATAAGATAATAAAGGGTTCTGTTTCTATCCATATTTTTACATTGATTTGACTATGTTGTGATGAAATTATGTTTATGAATTCCTTTATCTTATATGAATGGTTTTATGATGTCATGTTGTTTAAGAATCCCATTTTTATTACATGGGTTATGCAATGATGTATGATTTATGATTTTGTGGCACACATAAGAAAGGATTCATTAAGAGATGGGTCGGACCTATATCTCCCTCCAATGCATTGGGTAATGATTTCATATCTCATGAGATAGAAATGGCTGGAATGGTAGGTTATACCGGTTCAGTGAAACAGGACTGAAACGAGGATTACTCGATTCAGAAAGGGACTTTGTCCACTAAGATAGTCTTGGAAATGAGTCTTGACTAACAAGAAATGATTCTCTATGATTATGTGTGTATGCCACAATGATTAATGTTTTAAGTTATGATTTCTTTTCACTACTATGATTTATCCCATGTTATGAAATTATGCTCTCTTTTGCAGGTTAAGATTTCCAAAAATGTTATGTTCTTATGAAAATTATGTGATTGATATTTCCTTTGTTTAACCTTACTGAGCATTTGAGCTCACCCTTTTATGTTTTCTTTTCCCCAGGATATAAAGAAAGGTTTTAGGTAAGAAAAATGGGAAGATCTTTATGGGAGATATTGAAGATCTTTCACCACGTTTAGAAGATTACGATCCGAGTTTCCAAAGACACTAAACTATTACGATCCTTGTGTGTGTGTTTTTGTTATGTACTAAGTATTCCGCAAAAGTAATGTAATGTCCATGTACGTCAAGATACGGGTCTTTACAAGTCTATTGCCCTTTTTAATTTAGAACAAGTTTAATGTTGAAAGAAACTTGTGAATTGCATTTTTAAACATTTTTTGAACAATTTAAAAGTCCAAACCTTAGTTGTTAGTCAAAAGGAGAATCACACACAACACACCCTAGGGAAATGGGAAAAAGTGGAACATAAGGGGCGGCATCCAAACTCGACCTCTTAATCGCCTGCCACATAAAATAGACACGAAAAGAGACATGGGTCGAACCTAGGAGATCGTGAACAAACCAGAACGTACTATACATGTGACTCGTCCTGAAGGCATGCTATAACTCGATGACGTCATAACGCCCTAACGCTCGGCATAGCCCTACATGGCCTAACCGAGGGTCCCAATCCCCATAGCAGCAATGACTCAGTATTCCCCTGCAATGCGGCCACTAGCCAGTGCGTGGTATAAACTAGTGCAGCAATCGTTCTCATAAAATTCACTCAATAAGCCAGGTTTCCATGTCAACACATATAATAAAAGAGGGGTGCGTCCGCAATGTAAATCAAGCAGTCACAAAGCACTATCATCACATATAGCTCACGAAAACAACACACACCAAAGATCACCCCCGTGTGGGTTTTCCAAAGTAATCTATTTTTTTAAAAGTTCCAAACGAGCCTTCATCAATTTTAATGAAAAACATCATTTCTCGAGAAAACCCAAAACACTTGTTCCGAACAAATCATTTATCTTTAAAACTAGAAGCACATTTGATGTTCCGTGAATTATGTTTAAAGGCCAAACTGGAATTCTTTCAAAACTGGGTGTCCGCCCGTCAATAAAATGTTCCTAGTGTTCGGTATAAAATAAACGGCTCTTTTCACACTAAATAATCATTTAAAATTTTACTATCTAATATTATTTACCATTCATTAAAATTAACAAAACATCAAGAAATTAATAAATTCTAAATTTAATGGTGAGGGCAATGGGGGACCTACCTCGACTCGCAGTCGAAACACGATGGCGTGACACTCCTCGAGCGGGCGTACAAGCATGCACAGCCTGACGACCGCAATTTCTCGGACTTACCTCACCAACGCGCTGCAACAGATGCACAACAACCAAAATACATATACAATAACTAAAAAAAACAACCAAACAAACAACACAAAATAACTACCCCGACATATTTTCAAAACACAACTCGCACCATCCACATAATTTACTAAACCACTAACAAAATGTAAAAAGAAATTCCAAAGAGACCCCCCACACCTTCACATAAACAAAACTGATTCGACGACCATTTTTTTTAATCAAGATCACACACACACACCCTAATGAATAGAATACGCACCACTTTCATAGTTAAAAAAACTAATTTCACAATTTATAAAAAGTTATTAAACAACTCATGATTGGATTTCATAAAAACGCATCTCAAACCAAATGATTATGCTATAAGATATAAAACGCAAACTAAACTCATTTAAAGACTAAACTTCGCAATGAACTAATTAAAAAATCTAAATTATATTAAAAACTACATTCACACAAATTTTAATTAAACACAACATACATTAAACCAATTATAAAAATTTCAAGCAAGAGAAAACGCAAACCACACCTCGATGTGGAGAGGTGCTTGGCCAGAGCGGTTGTGCGATAGCAAAAACGACCAGCGTGGTGTTGTGGTGCGCATGAATGGTCACCAACGTCGTCAACGGTGATGCGAAGACTAGCATGGCTGACGGCGGACCTACAGGGGGGGCTGGCCGGACAGCGGGGGCGAACGGGGGTTCACTAGAGGGTGTATATTCTAGGGGGAGTCGACCGGACAACGGGTGCGAGGTGGGGGAACGTCGGAGGGTGCACCGCTGGTCAACCCACGCTGGCGAAGAGATTTGTGCAGGGTAAGGGTGACGGCCTACCTGGTTGCTGGCCGAAGAGAAAGGGAAGGGCACCGGAGGTGCGATAAGTGGTTAGGAGGTAGGCTGGTGTTGCAGAAGTCTGGTGAGTCAAGTAGGAGGACGCGGGATGGCTGGAAGCGCAGGGCGTCGACGGTGCGTGCTGGGCAAGCGAGCCTGGCCAGCAGGGGGGCGCTGCTGCTAAGCTGGAGCACGCGACGGAGGAACGCGGAGTGGTCAGCAGTTGATGTCAGAGATGGAACCACAACCGTGCGAGTAGGGAGTCCACTGGAGAGGCTTTACCAGGAGGAGAAAACATGGGGTTGTCGGAGCTGGGAGGCGTTTCACAGCACATGGAGAAGGCCAGGGGTGCAACGGGGCGGGGAGGCCGGACGGGGTGGCGCAGGTAGGCAGATGGGGGATCAAGCTGGGAAGGGAAGGGGAACCAGGGGGAGATGGAGGGAGGCGGTGCCTGCTCGCGATAGGAGAAACCCGGGGGTGCTGTGCTGTGTAAGGGAGAGAAGGGCCATGGAAGGATGCACGATGAAGCAGGGGCACTGTGTCGGGGCATCGTTGGCTGGATAAAGATACTGCAGCCGGTGAATGGTAGGAAAGGGAGTTGGCCAAAGGGAGACACGGTGGGGCGCTGCAATTTATGCAGGAGGAGGCTAGCGCGCTAGGAGGGGGAAGAAGGGGAGAGAAAAAGTGGGTGGCAGCGCTCAAGGGGGATACCGGAGACGAAAGGAAACGAGAATGGTGATCTAGGATTAGAGATAAGGAAAGAAAAATAAAGAAAAAAAAAGAGATAAAAAAAGAAATAAATAAATGAAACAAAAATAGTGATAATAATAAAAGAATGATAATAATAAAAATAATAATAACTTTAATCTCTAATAACAATAATTTCATTTCATAATAATTATTTTATTTGAATAGCGCAACTGCGTGGTCCGCACATGCCTCTAGCGACTATGCGCGAACTAAGCATGAGCTTTTGTCTGATCCAGAATTTGTCAGACCGGTGTCCAGGCTGTCCGCACTGTCTCTTCCAAACATGTAGTGCATGCGCACTAGTCTAAAACTCACCCCAACTCTCGAAAGGAGAAAATAAATAAATAAATAACCTTAATAATTAATGACATCTTTATTAAGATCAATAATAATAATAATAATAATAATAAAATTATCAACCATAAAAATTTCAAACACAATAACTTCCAAACTTTACTCATTTTAAATTCTCTGAAGGCAGGAAAATCCTGTTGATGCCTAAGAGGAGCCGTGCGGGGGTTTCCAAAACGTGCTATGCTCGTACACCCAACGAAGTCAACTGAAAACATTCACTTTTTAACATAGTTCAAAAAATTTTCATCCCAGACTCAACCCGAACCCCCAAAAAAATTAAAAGTTAATGAAAATTATAAAATAAAATAAGGGGTAGGTCGGGGTGTGACATCCATTATAATACTATTCCAGGTTATGGATCATAGATTATTTTATGTACTATTATTTTTAGTAGATGATTACTATGTGGGGGGGAGTGGGTATTATGTCTCAACATTATAATGATACTCTTTTATTAAATCAATTGTGTGTTTTGTTTTTTATTTTTATTTATTATTTTACTTCTAACTGAATATATTTTATGGAAAACCACAATATTGGTAGTTAAAATTATATAGTGTTTATATATAGTTTAGATAAAAAATAGATTTCAAAAGTTAATGTTTTTTCATAATTATTTTAACTGAAACCAAATCAATCATTGATAATAGATTAAAAAGTCAAAAATTATATTAATATGCTAATTTGGTTAACTGGTATGGTTTGAAATTAAATATTTTTATTTTATCTAAACATATTTTAGATCAATATTTTTATTGGGTATATAATTCACCCTTATTGAGAGCCTATATCCGACCAACTTTTATTATCAAAGGAATTTAAAACAATTTAAACTATTTTTTTTATTTTAATGATTTTAAATTTATTTCATCTAATGATTTAATTATTTAAATTGATAATATATATTAATTTTCATCTACCAACAAAAATTCTTTCCTTAATGTTTATATTTATTGTTTGGGTAAGATCAGGATAATATTCATAAAGAAAGTAGGGTCATTGAAATTTTGTATGTAATCAAGGATATGTATAAGTTACCTCAGACTCTTAGAAAATATTTGGATTATGAAGATAATCATGAATATAAATATAATTTCAAATATAAGAATACACTCTACTAAGAATTAGATGATGAAGAGTTTAATAGAATATCTACAAGAAAAAATGCCAATGAAATTTGGTAAACATTGTATAGTTCTCATGTAAGAACAAACAATGGTAAAGAAATGATATTAAATATGGATAAGATCAAATATGATTCAATAAAAGTAAAACACGATTATTTAATTTATGATATTTAGCTCACGTTCAATGAGATATTCAATATGATGAGTTTATATAGAAATCTAGTTTCTAATATGGACAAAATCAGGAGATTATGAAGATTCCTTCTAAGGAGATGAAGATGGACATTTGTTTTAGTTAGAGAATCATGTAACATAATTAAACTACCCATCAAGAAATTTATTGGGTAGTTGTTTATATGTGACATAGATCTTAATGTCAATAGTGAATAATATGATGAATTGAAGAGAAAAATAAATTCCTTCAATTACACTTCCTCCAAACAGAATGAGAATGAAAAATTCCAAGCTGAATTATATATTGAAGATTATTCACCAATGGGTATAAATAAAAAATGGAATGTCTAGCCTGACGATTTAAAATTTTATACAACAAAAAATTATAATTCTGGAATACACATTTTAGAGTAATTTATGAAAGTAGGGTAACATTAGAAAAGTATATTAAGAGAGATGATAAGTTAAATGTGATTACCTTCTATTAGTGAATGAGAAAAAAATGTTAAGGCCGAATGTAAAGAGTTGAAATATAATAATTTGTACATGGAAAAGTAGAATATATAATTTTTCCATAAAATACAGATAGAGTGAATTTGAGGAAATATATAGTTTCTCTGACTCTCCTCATGAAGAGAATCCTGACACAACCAACATGTGCTTAATGGAAGATGTTTAGAACAAACCTACTATATCATTTGTACTTAATTATAATAACTCTGGAAATTAAAATGATGATGAAAAGAAAAAAAATAAATTTTAGTATATTTTAGTATGCTTAAGGACATATTCAAATAACTCAAAGAAAAAGTTAAATATATGATGAAACATCACTCTTTACTTGCTAATATTATGTTTTTATTACTGTAGAGAAGGAAAATAATACCCAATTATTGAATAAAAGTAATGAATTGAAAATTTAGAATGAGAAACTAAAGAAAGATTTTGAACGATTAAAAAAAATGCAGAGAAAACTTTACAAAAATATTTTTATAATATATTTCTCTAAAATACATTACTATCGTTGGATATCATCCTGGAAAAAGAAGAGTAGTTAAGATCACATTTATTTCCTAAGTCCAGTAATTGAAAACATATAATTTTAATTATTTTAATATATTAATTATTTTTTATATCCAATCCTTCATTGTATCATTATAGGAAATTCATTATGAATGTTTTGGTTCCTATAGATTTAATATCTAAAATATCCTAAACCAATAAAATCAAGGTACCAAAATCATTTTTGGAACAAAATATATTTTCTAGGAATTATTAATGAAGTGAAATTTTAGGAATATATGGAACATGGATATCAATTATTTCTAGAATATTACATGAGGTTACTCGATCTTGAATAGCCTTATAATGTTCGATAGTGTTAATATTACATTTGGTGATAATACAAGAGGAAAAATCATCGTCCATAGCAAAATTAGAGACACGGTTTTGTCTTTCAATGAAATTTTTGTTGATGATTTAAAATATAAAATTCATAGAATATCACATTCATGTGATTATGGTTATAATTTATTTTTTGAAAATAATATTTATAGTTTTTTTCATTCCAAAAATGATATATTATTTTCTACTTTAAGAAAATATAATTTTTATGCTTTTAATCATGATTCATTGATTTCTAAATTTTATTTCATCTTAAGTGCCATTCATAATGAATATTGTCTTTATAATAGGATATTAAGACATTGTAACATTTTATTACATATAACTCTTACTAGGAATGTGTTATTTAGGGATCTACCAAAATTATAATTCTGAAAAAATTGTAACCCCTAGAAAAATGAGCCACAACTGAATATTTAATTTTAATCAAACACTGATGTTTCAACTTCTCAACATATTTATTTGGATTAATTGATTAATTTATATGTTTAAATGATTCTAGAAAAAATTGGTAGAATGATTTTTATGTAATAGTATAATTTTTTTATAGGTATACATTTTCAATATTTTTAGCTCAAAAAATATAATCTTTATCTTTTTTTACCATGTATGCTAAATCTATATAAAAAAATAAGTGGATATAGAATTAATAACTTAACATTATACAATGAGAATGAGTTTTACAATCAAGATGTTGAATCATTTTTTGCCAAAATTTCTATATTAATGACTTATGAACTCCTAGGACACCTCAACAAAATGTAGATATAGAAAGTTGAAATAGTACAAATTAGGTGACGAACCAGACAATTTTTTATTAATATCAATTACCATATGAATTTTATAAATGGTATTTAAGCACATAATAATATATAATAAATAGGTTTTTATTTAGAACTATATTTTGGAAAACCCATTATGAACTTTGTAATAATATGAAGCCTAATATTAATTACTTTGGAGTTCTTGTTGAGAATTTATAGACTGTTAACACTAAGGATAATGTTGAGAAGTTTTCCACTAAAAGAGATGATTGAATTTTCCTTTATAAATCTATTTCTGCTAAATCATATATAGTTTTTTAAAAAAGAACCAAGACTATAGAATCAATGTTTCGTGTAAAATTTGATGAGTCAGTTCCACATGATCCTTTGAACATTTTGAAAAATATTCTAGAGGATTTTGATTCTTTAATATTATATTAAAAAAATTATAAATGATCTCTAATGAAAAAAAGAAAAATTTCTAGTTCATCGAACTTCCGAAACAAGAACTTCAATTAGTTGATAATCATGAGTAGATGGGCCCTTTATTTTATAGAGATATTATGAATCTTAAATACCACCCTTTAGATTCTATTTTTGAAGACACAGATAAAGGTACATAAGCTAGATGCTATCAATGAAACCATGTGTATCATCAAGGTTTCTTGTCATATCATGAACTAAATAATGTTAATGATGCAATCAATGATTAATTCTTTTTAAGGTATATGCAATAAGAACTATTGAATTTTGAAATATATAATGTATGTGAACTTGAAGATAATCCAAATGACACTGTCAATAGAGGAAATAAATGGGTGTTTAAAAACAACGTTGATGAATATGGAATAATAGTAAAGAATTAGGATAGACTAGTTTCATAGGTGTATTTTCAATAATAAGATATATACTATAATGATCCCATTGAACATGTAATAATACATTAATCCATTAGAATACTTCTAGCCTATTCACCACATGTAAATTTCAAACTATATAAATTTGATCTAAAAAGTGAATTAATTAATGTGTTTATAGGTTATGATGTTTTTTAATGTCCCTTTGGATTATAAAATCCTCATTTTCTAAATAATTTTTTTAAATTAAGAAATGAAGTATATGATTAAAAACAATCTCCTAGATCTTGGAATGATTGTGTTAGAAATTAGATTATTTCAAAAGGTATTTCAAGAGGTGTTGATGAACCTACCTTATTTATAAAAATGATTTAAAAAGGTGTTTTAGTTGTTTATAATTATGTAGATGATGCTAATTTTTTATATTCAAAAAAAATTATGAAATAATATTTCAAAATTTTTTGAAATATTAATATGAAATTTATTTAATGGGTGAAATGAAATTCCTTCATGTTTTTTATATTTTTCAAAATATAGAAGGAATTATTTTAAATCAATGTAAATATTAAAATAATATTCTTAAAAATCCTAATTTGAATAGAACTAAGAGTGGTGATACTCCTATAAATACCACCAGTATGTTGGATCAAAATAAAATTGGAAAATCTATGGATCTAACCAGTAACATTCGTATAATTTGGTGCAATCACTACTTAACTACTTTCACACCTGATATAATTTTTATTTTACGTTTGTGTGCTCATTTTTTAGAAAACCCAAAATTTTCGGATATCTGGAAAACCCAAAAGAGTCACAAATAGTTTCTGTAAAAATAATTTTCAAATAAATTAATCATACTACCAAATTAGTACTATTTTACTCTTTCAGAAAATCATTCATCTCAGTTATTTATTCATATTCTGGTTTTTGTGGTTGAAAGTTAGATAGAAAACAATCCAATCGAAAATGTCACTTTTTGGGTATGTCAATAGTTTTTTGGGGTAGTATATAACAATATTCTATCGAATTGTCTATTATTTATGCTTAGTAGATAACTACAGGTAGATGATGTGCATAAATATTTTGTATGAAACACATATTACTAGACTATAAATATAAATTCTAACATGTCACTATAAATTGTGAGAATATAACTTCTATAAAAATTTATAAAAACCATATTTATCAAAATTTAGAAAAACACATTGATGAAAGACATAACTTTTTGATAGAACATATTCAAAAGTGTGATATCATTATTGAATGTATTTCTTTAAAACATAATATTTCTGATATATTTACTAATCATATCAATTTTTAGATAATTAACTATATAAAAAAGATATAGGTATGATTAATTTTGATTTTTTTGAGTTTTTAGGTACACCGTTTATATTTTAATAATTTTGGTAGTTCACCAACCATTGGATTTAAAAAAACATTGGAGTTTACCCACAATTGGATTTTACCCCCAATTAAGTATACCCACCAATGATTTGAAACACCATTGTGGTTTTAGCCACCATTGGTTTTATATATCGTTGGATACTTCATGCTATTTTTAAATTTTCGCTATTTTTGTTTAAAAACATGTTTACTATTTTAGTTTTAAAAATAATTTTTTTTTTATTTTTTATTTCATTTCAAATATTATTAATATTTATAATTTCAAATTCATTAATCCTTATGTGATATAAACTTACATGTTTGTCGAATTTCAAAGCTCACTTTTCTTGTTTCCTTCTATCAAGATCTATTGCAACACATTCCCAACTGATCATCGGCCTTCCATAGACATCTCTTGATCCTATAGAGATAATCTCCATGGTTACATTTAAGAGAGATATTTAATAATCATCAGATGAGACACTTTCCACAAGGAAAAATATAGGGGTGTCAAGTTGTTCAGTTGTTTTAGATCATATAAATTTATAGCTTGAGAATAGGGTTGTAGTAGTTGAGAAAGATGCTCTTGAAGAATGTATAATAACCAAAAACATTGTTAGTGATGAGTGTTTTGGCATACCATGAAGGGAGAAATTGTTCTATTATAACTAATTTCCATTATATCATAGCTTGGTATACCATTTCTACTAATTTGTAGAGTTCTATTATGATTAAAGTAGAGACTAGGTTAGGACTAAATACAATGGCCTAAAATTTGTTTTTCTTGTCAATTAAATGGGCTAATTTTGTGAGTGTTACACATGAAGGAATTGAAAAAGATTATTAAGGAACTATTTCATAATATAGTTATATTTTTTTATAAAAGTACTTATGTTGAGTTAATAGGAGATGATTTTTTGAGAATACCTGTTTCTTCCAAACATGATAGTAAATGCAGATTTCATTTCCGGTTCATCCATCATATGTTATGTCCAATAAAAAGTTTATTTTCCACAATGAGGTATCAATATGTTTATCATTTGTTTATGAAAGGATGAGATAATATCAACCTGTATACATTTATAATGTTATACATGTTATAAATAACCTATCCATATTCAATTTCCAATTCCTTGATATAATCTATATTTATTTTAGAAATGCTATAGGCAAATGGCCTATTTTATAGAGGTGAAGAACCAATAGTGGACTATAGAGACTTATGTATCACTAGGGTGAATTTCATATGGATGTAAACTAAATGGAACCCCTGAAAAAAGAAGTGGGTTAATGATAATGTAGGTATTTTTGATGAATTCAACTCAGGTAATACTCCATTGAGATTGATAGTTCTTGTGAACCATAGAATAGAGCCAGATGAAGTTGGTGAATATTTTGATGATGTGGATGGGGAATCCTATTCCTATTATGATGAATATAAATAGTTTTCTTTGGATGAATGTAGTGATCTTTTCTATTAAAAATTCATTCTGCACTATCATTTGTTGATCCTAGTCATCCAAGGTCTTTCCCTCTCAATGATAAACTTTTGAATGAAGGTAGTCATATAGATGATACCAATGTGTTAGATGAATAAATGTTTAAATTTACTAAAATATCCTCATAAGATAATGAGAATTAAAAAAATAGTGAATCAGAATAATAATGAGTAGGGGATGATAAATTTGTTAATTGAAGTGATTATTTATATAGTGACAATGATAATTAAGGATATGACTATGGTGGTTAGGTTGGACATCTCAGAGTTGAGGATGGTGAGATTATTTAAGATTTTATTTTATTTTTTCAGTTGTTTAAGTGTGTCTAGAACTAAAGAAAAACCCATCCTTCTTGATGATATGGACAGAGATGCTAGAGAATTAAAAGATGCAATAGTTGAGGGGAGATAAATACCTATGTCCTTGAGAGTCATCCTGTATAACATATTATATATGAACTTTCTGATCCTGTAGATTATGTTCAGATGGTTGATGAGAATACTATTGTTTTACTATCAATGGACGCGTAGATGGAGGTTGTTGTTTCTTTTGACTAGACAGTTGATAAGAATATGGGTGTTGGGTCTATTGTTTTTTAGTAATTTGGTGATGTAATGGGATCTATTGAGGCCTATTTTTATGTACCATCTATGGTTACATCTATAGTTACATGTGATACAATATTTGAGAAACTTATAAAATCTTCAATATGCTGGATGGACACAACTTCTATACAATGTGACATGTTTTTGGTAGTCCAACAAATATTGGTAGACATAATCATCAAGATTCTAGGGGTCTTGAGGGATCATTTTTGGATCTAAATGATGGTTCATGATAGTTTTAATTGATTTTATACAATTTATCTTCATCCACCATTGCACCTCCACCCTTACCTTACATTATTTCCCCTTCATTTGTAGGGGATGTTGTCACTAGAGGTGACGTGGAATCTTTCAGAGAAAATACGATTTCTTATTTTGGTGTGACATTGAAGAACAATTCACCACATGGATATATGTTAGGTGATATTGATTAATGGTATATTTTTGAAAAATTAATATAATATATTTTACCAAAAAAGTTTCACAATATTTAGGATGTAGATAAAATAATTGAAGACATTCTAGTGAGCTAAAGACTATGAAATATTGGTTGTAAGGGATGCATGTAGCCTTTTATAATTATATGGATTCATTAATTGAATTATTGTAGAATATTTATTTAAAACGGTATAATTCCACTACTCCTCCTCCCACCCTTAATATCATGATGATTAGATCTATTCTGAGAGAATAGTTTAGAGATGTTTTAGGTGGGGATCCCTCCATACCCCATGTAAGTCTAAAGATGATTTTAAATAAAATAAGTCATGCCCAATTGATGTCTTTTAATTATTTCAATGGAATCAAAGATAAAAAATATACCATCACAAAATCAATCAGGATTTATATTTGAAGGATATATAGTAAGCATGTGCTGAATAATCATTTGTAAAATCTAGCAAGGAAGCTAAGGATGCCTCTGATCATTCAATCCAAAAAGAGAAAGAAAATTAATTTAATGTGATGAATCTAGTAAAAAAATTGTTTGTGGAGGTGAGTGAAGAATTTTTCAGTTAAATAGAGTGATGAGGAAACATAATTATGGTGTTTATAAATTTAATGATGCCTTTTCTACATGATTTTAGAATAAAAGTCTCCATTTTCTAATCTAGAGTACATCATGCCTGGTGTGACCAGAAACCATAAAGTTCAATTTCTAGCCCATTTCTATCCAATCACTATGTCTCTTAGAGAATTAGTTCAACCCATAAGACCAATCATCATCAAAGAGGCCTCTTCTCAAACTGATATTACTACAAACATTCCCAGAGCTCTTTCAGGATCTTTTTATGATCCTTCTACTTCAACTAATGTTAATAAAAAATGATCATTTGGGACATTCTACACATTTTGAGAGGAATTGATGATTAGATTACGTTTTTTAATGGGGTTATTTTTTTGATAAATTTTTATTGAATGTTTTTTGATGAATTATCATTGAATTTATTAAATGATAATTATCTCATTATTCATAATATTTTTTGTTTCATCTTCTATTTTACGTTTTAATTTTTATGATCCCAATATGAAGATAATATTATTTATAATTTAATTCATTAAATTATTTATTAGTAATCCTTTTATACTATACTGAAATTCCTTTACATATATATATAAATACATTCCTTTGATAAAATCCCTACCTTGATACTGCTTACCATTAATACCATATTTCCATTATTTACATTTGTTACCCTGTATATATTAATTAATTTTTTACCATTATCAATGAATCCATGTTTATAGAATTCTATTACTTATGACCATCAAGAAATATTTGATTTTTGGCACCCTTGTTTTAATGATTACCAAATCATGTTAATTATGATATTAATACTTTATATGTTTTATGAAAAAAATTTATAATATTTGAATTATTTGAATGAAATTTAGATAAGTTTAAGAAATAGTAACAAATATAGTTGAGTCTACAATAAGTTTGAATAATTGTTGTGGTTGAGTCACCACTAAGTCCAAATCACTATTGGAGGCTACTCACTGCCAAGAGAGAAATTTTACAAATTATTGAAAAAAATCATCGCCAGAGTTTAGTCACCAATAGACTCGAGTCATTTTTGATAGTGACCATCCATTAAAATAGAAATTCAATAATTCATTGGAATGAACTACCATTAATAAAAGTAATCATATGCCAGACTCACCGCTAGCCTGATTCTCCACCACATGACTCACCACCAATATTGTGTCGCCATTAAACGGATTCACCACCACTATTTTATTAATTTTCAATAAGATATTTCAATTAGATATATTATGAAGTTTAATATGGAATCTAATTTTAATTATTGTTCTTAAAATATTGCAGGGATGCAATAAAGAATGTGTCTTCCCTAATTATTAGTAGAAGAAGATCTATATTATTTTTCATGCAAGCTACTATTAAAGAAGTTATAGACTCGAGATACCAACCAAGAAACAGTAATGGCTTCAAATGATTATTATCATATCATTCATAGCAATACACCGTTTTTACATATTTTAATTTCTTAGTAAGTATATATTAAAAAAATTGAAAAGTGTTTGTAAACTCTGTATTTGACAGAGATACAATCTCATATTAATTATCTGTAAGATAGTATGTATATATTCTCAAAATTTATTTATTCCTTTTTTCCCATGATGTTGTGGAGGAGTTCCTTGAGTTTCATGTATTTATTTTCATTAACATGGGTTTTTTCAAAGAGGTCTTATGCAGTCTCGATGGATTTTTTATTGTACACATGATCCAGGTTGCGTGTTAGGGATTATTTTATATAATATTCTAGGTTGAAGTTGATTTGAAAGTGGGGAGTATTATGTCACGTATAAATAATCAACATATTGTATTCATTCTGATGTTTTATTGTTTTTTATTTTTTTATTTTAAAACATTAAATTGAATCTATTTAAAAAAACCACAACATTGATGGTTAATATTAATTAGCGTTTATATCTGGTTTTTGCTAAGTAAATTTATTTCAAAGTATAATTTAGTTATAATAATTTTTTAACTACTAATTTATCAATACTTGATAAATATTTTAAATGATCAAAAAGTATACTGAACTACTATTTTAGTAAACATGAATGTTTTTTAATTAAACTATGGGATTTTATTAAAACTTATTTTACTTATTAATTTTTATTGGGTAATAAATTCACACACACTATAGTGTAAATAACTATGACAAACACTATTAATCCAATTAAATTAACTGGATTCATTTTCATTTTGAATTATAAAGAAACAAACCTTTTATATTTGTTAAAATTTTCATCCTAAAAAGTGAATTTTTCATTATGTTTCTGGGTTTTGTTTTAAATTTAATTCTTAAAATTTTTATGAAATAAACTTATTAAAAAAATCCCATATTTTATATCATAAAATTTTATATTTTCTAACAATTATTTATTTATTTATAATAGTAATGAATAATAAAAACTCGAAAAATTATTTACCATTGTTAAGGTGAAAATCAGATTAATGGGGGTTTATAATTAATGTATAAGTACTAAAATGAAATAAATTTTAATATAAAATCTATTTTATAAAAATATTTAGTCATTTAAATATAATTTAATATATAATTATTCATTTTGGTTCATTTTTGAATGTGAAAAACATGGTTATTGTTTTTTATTTTCCAAAATTACATGTGTGGGACTCACCTCACTTATAAAGGGACACCCAATGTCATCTATTTTTAAAACCATTGTTCCCATTTTGATCAGATATTAATTGAAAAAATCAAATAAATATTTCCATACCCTCATCGTAGAATACATTTTTTTAAAAAAAATTCATTATGGAAATAATTTTGATAAAATTAATTAGAGGTTGTATGAGAACCGGTAGAACTCCAATATATGTGTTTTTGTATTAGTTCTAATTTCAACTCCTTTAAATATTACTCATTTATTATTGTATAGCAACACAATTATATCACATATAATTAAATTTTATTGTCATATGGTAATTAAATTTATCCATCTTTACTTCCCTCAATTGGGAAAGAGTAACATTGCTCATATATACCAATGACTATGACCTCGCGAACCAATGAGACCTATTTTCAATTAACACCTCTAACAAATGGTTATGAAGATGGAAAAAAATTATATATATAATATTTATAATGTATTTTTACCTTTTTAGTAGTTATATCATATATATATTTTATAAATTTCTAATCTATTGGGGATACAACAATGTCTCTTGTGATTATGGAAGACTACGACCTCATGAAGTGATGTGTTTCTTTTTTCTCTAATGCTTATTATTTAAAGTGATAAAGACTATTTTAGTAAATAAAAGCTATATAAATGAGGTAATTATGATATTAATTAAATATTTATATTTCATAAAATATATAATAACATTTTATTTCATCCCTGGTCACTCATTGAAAGATGATGACGTCATTCGTGTACGTGTGGTCTCCTCCCTCCACGAATCGATGTGACTCTCTTTTCATCATTTCACCACAGTGATGTTATTTATAAATATAATTATATAAATAATATTAATTTAATGATATTATTATAATTTTTGAAATAAAAAATATTACAAACCTGTTTTCCATTATGATAGCTAAAAATTGAAATATTACTCGTGCATACATGTCACCTACCATCTCAATGATCATAATATAATTAATTTATCAAAACCATATTTCATAATTATTACTAAAATTATAATATATTTATATATATGATAGATATATGATGGTTATTATTATATATTTATTGATATAATTACCTCTTATACCAATATTCAACCCACCGATGTTATCTTTGACACACAAGTAAAATATCATCGAAACACCCAACATAATAATAATTAATTAAGTAATAAAATATAAAATGATATTAATTGAATAAAATGGAATAATGAACTTGAATTTTTTTATTAAATAATTAAATAATTAACTTAATATTATTATTTAAGATGATAAAAAATGGATGTGATATGTCAGACTCAATGTATAAAACATCATCTTAATTTCATTTCCCTGAGTCATATTGTAATGTTATGCGCATAATTGATTTTATATGTAATATATACTACCCATTTGACGTGTAATTTAATTATTCAATAGTAATTAATGTTTTTGATTCAATATTAATTATTAAATCTGAAGGTATTTTGACATCTATATTACTAAGTGGTAAATAATTTCATAAAATATTTTTTTTCAGTTTGTTATGATACTTCTTCATTGTAATTAAAATTATTAGATTATGTGTGTACATAATTTGGACTATAAAATTTTGTGTTTCAGTTAGTTTTATTTAGTTTTTAATTTGATACACACAATATATTAATTGATAAATTTTCACTTCAAGGTTATGATCTATGTAAGGGTTCAATTCATAATGTCATTTTAATTCGTATTGTTTATACTTGTGTTACCCTTGAATTAAATTCAATTATCATTTTATTTTAAAACCCTTAAATTTATTTATAATATATTTAATTATTAACTTATAATGTAATATTACAATTTTCTACTAAATTATACTTAAAATTATTGAGAAAATTATTTTAGTAAGGTCATACTTTTTTTCCCTCATTAGTCAAAATGTTTTTATTACAAAACTGTACTTTGGAAAAAAAAAATTAAATTTTTTTTTACCATTATTAAGAAGGTTTTAATAAATATATTTTATAAATTTTTTAAAAATAATCTATTGGAAGGAATTTTTATTTCTTTTTCAAAACATGACTCTTTTTAATTTTATCAAAAAAGTGAAAGGGAATATTTTTATAACATGTATGTCATTAATGTAATTTAAAAAAGTCATGAAAATGGAACATTTTATATATTCCTTAATATGTTTCCATAAAAAATTTTGATAAGATATATTTTCAATTTTTTTGTGACATTTTAGTTTTAAAATTTTAATATTAAAATGAAAAATATTATTTTCTACAAATATGCTTTTAAATAACTTTTTTTTGTCATTATATTAATCAGGGATAAAAATACATTACTTTTATTATGATCCAATTGGGAAATTTTTTATTGATATAATCCAATTTCAACATCTTGATGCTTTTGTATTATTTCTACCAATGATAGTATTGACAATCACTTCAATGATAATTTTTTTTCCATAATCATTATCCTGAAATATTAACTTTTCATTGATCAGGGGAAATTATATTTCACCTAAATATCAATATTATTGATCATAGATATGGTTTTATATTAAAAAAATTTGTCATTTATATTTTTTTTCTTCTATATTTACAGTTAATTATTTATCTAAGAAAATATGGATATATATGAATTCTATACTCAATAATGATATTTGATGATAATGCACATTATTCAAAAATTAAATATATTATCAAATATATGAGGAATGATTTGGAAATGATTTAATGGGTGAGGACATGAATTATATTTCCCCTTGATTTTTCAGTAGCCTAATGAGGTGAATTTGTAAGATAAAATTAAACTTTTTATGTATTATGGTTATAAACCACATTTTTAATGGTCATGATGGTAGAGCTATCTTGTTCCTCAAAACATAATTTCCAATATTTAATGATTTAATTAACTAAAAATTCAATTATTATAATCATGATAATTTCATAATGAATTTCTATGTTGATGTATTTGTTTCATATTTTTTATATTAAATGGAATGTTTGTTCAGTTATTTACCTATCCATATTTAGTATACCTTATATTATTATCAATAATACATTCTCAATGAAATTATCTATGGATGAATTTATTTCTAAGTCGTTTGATTAAATGGAATATGTATTCTGTTATTTATAATTACACATTAATTATGAATTTTCTTATCATGGTATTTAATTTATTTAAATAGAATGTTTATTAAGTTATTTACCATTCCATTATAATTATTATTATTTATTTATGATACATTCCACTGTAAAAAAAACCCTTACTAATAAGTTTATATCTACTAGTAAATTTACATATTATTCCAAAAAATTGTTTTGATTATAAATGTGTAACAAAAAAAGAATGATAAAGTGAGTGAAATTTAGTAAGATAAGAAAAAATTATTAAAAAAAATACTAATTTTGTTTTATTAACATACTTTGCAAAGATTCAAAAAAAAAATATTGTGCCTTTAGGTTTGGGTCATCTTCGAATTGATCTTCAAAGTGGCTAGCCAGCTTGAGAGTTGAATAATGATACTATTTTAAAATTCTTAAAATACATATTCATAAATTTATGTTGTAAGAATATAACATGAGTAATTACATTTTGGGATACAATTTTGAATATAAATCCCTTACTAAAAAAGTTAATTATGAAGTAATGCCCCTAATTTTTGTAATAGTATGTATAAAAGTATTAGTAACTATTAAGGCATGACTTATATTTGGTGTGTAATTGTGCGATATTACTCTTTGGGAATGTTATAGGAAATATATATATATATATATATATATATCTTTGATAAAACACATCCCGTTGAATTTGGAAAGGACATTCGGATTGAACTGACAAATGAAAGATGATAAGGGTTTAGAGCCTACTAATTGTTTATGTGATGTCCTAGTTAATATTTTATTTTTTTTAGTACAATTATTTTACAAATATATATTAGTGATGAATCAATGGTGTTACAATAGATATTTATATATTAATTTATATATTATATATTTTTTCTTAATCATATTGGGTTTTTATAATTTTTATATATATAAAGAAATCAACATCCCTCTTTTATGGATCTTTTAATTAGATAAATTGGATACTTATCTCTTTAAGAATAAAAATTAGGTATTGGATATTTATTTTTTGGTGTAAGGAATGAGGTGGAAATTGATCAAATAAAAAAGGAGAAAATTATTCTTCTGAAATAGGAACATATAAATTAATTATATTTCCATACATTCATAGAGAGTATTAGAAATTCTCATCAGTTAAAAAGGATAATAAAAAAATAATTTTGTCAAAATACCCTCAAATAGGTTCTATCAAATTCTATTTTAAATCATCATATATTTATGTTTTTAGGACCTTTCAATTATATTTATCATTCACTTTTTTATAATCAATGTCCTCTATCATTTTCTATAATTATTTATACTTCTCTTCCTTGACTTTTTATTCACAATCCTCAATTGTTATTATAATTTTAAAATCTGTTATCTTTTATTACACATGACCATTGCACATCCCTTTATATAATATTAGGTGGATGTTTTATTATCTCATTCATGATTTTGATTTTATATAAAAGAAAATTTTAATTATTAGACTGTCATGACCCATCCCCCGGGGCCCGTGCCATGACTAACCCAAGCCCACCTTCTATAGGCTAGGGGCTGGCGACTATAACTGATGGCATATTCCCTAAAACTAGGAAGGCATTGCCTTTATAACCTGTAAACACACACAACCAAGCACACAATAAGATATGAACTCAAGAAAACTGAATATTAAACAGAGTGAGTATATTATGTAAAATGGGCCAGAATACAAGACCAACAAGAAAGAACATGAAACTAAATGTACAAGTAAACTAGAATATCTCCTGTGATCACCCTCCAAGGATCCCACCTGAAGGGTAGGTACAACTCTCAAACGGTCGTCTCTATGGTAGGCCTCATCTAATTCCACCTCCGAGGTACCTTCAGTCCTGGTAGTCTCATCCTCTGTCAGTGTTGTCCATCGTCTGCACCAAACACAACATGGTGTGGGTATAGCCCATACAGGGGTGAGTATAACGATACGCAATAGGGACCCCAAAACCATCAAGGTCTCACAGTATCCAAAATGGATAATCCAAAAAGCATGAAAACAAATGATAACCCAACTTAGGTATATGACCATACAAATACCTATGTTATCAAGTATACCCATCTCAAACACGAGGAAACACCAGTTCTAACATAAAATCGCCAAGCTAAACTGATACACAAAGGGAGAATTATCCCCATGGTAAGTACCACAAGGTAAAGACTCAGCTCATACCAGTATTTATTCTAGGGTTATTAACATGTAACATCTCCTGTCACATCATGGAAGACATAGGCTACTCGAGAACCCCTCCTTTATCGAGTATAGTGGGCATGTCACATCAGACAGAGGCACATCCCACTAACCTTGGACTGCTGAGGTAGTCATTCTGCCGAGTACCATGGGTCTACTGTGTCACACAGAGGCGCTCCCCACCGTGGGACTGCCACTTCACACAGAGGTGATCCACCTCGGGGCCTATAGAGGTACTTCTCTTTTCGAGTACCATAGGTCTGCCACAACAAACAGAGGCACTCCACCTCATGGCCTTTTAAGGTACTCCTTCTGTTGAGTACCATGGGTATGCTGCTTCCCACAAAAGCGGTCCCCACCATGGGTATATCACGTCATACGAAGTCTCTCCTCCTCATGGCCTACTGAGGTACTCCTCCTCTCATGTACCATGGGTCTGCCTTATCACATAGAGGCTCTCCCAAATGTAGGTCTACCGCGTCACAAAGAGGCGCTCCCCACTGGGCCTGTCGTGTCACTCCGAGTCGAAACGGTCACCATTCGTCAACTCTCAGCCATTCACAATGTTCTGTATGTATAATACATGGGAGAACTGCTACCCAAGCCACAGGTCAATACACTATCTTCCATGTAGTCCCATTAAGGAATCTCCCAAATGTACGCCACGTCATAGGGGTCTCAATTCATCAAACAATGCGCCAATCAGACACCAGGTCTGTAAGTGTACTTTTAGTCCCAAGGGCCCAGATGGATTCGTGTATGATCCAACCCAACTATACCGCAAAATTATACAAAAATAGAGTGGGGTATACCAAAGGTACCATCTCGCTCCAAGGTTTCTAGCGCCATAGACGGTTCATCAAATGGGCAGTTGGTGCCAAGGTTATGGCTATAGGAGTGTTTAGGGTCGAAGCTGGTCCGGGCCTGTTATGACCCGGCCAGACCGACCAAACCTGGCCTGGATTGAACTGATTCGGGTTGACCCGGACTGACCCGCAGAGCGACCTGGCTGGGGTGGTGTGGTGCGGCCACGGGGGCCGAGAGGGCTGCTAAGTCAGCGAAGCTACGGAGGTCGCGGAGTGGCGGAGGCTGTAGGGACCGCAGAAGCCGCGGGCTACACGGGGTCATGAAGGCTATAGGGAAGGGGAGGCCACAGGGGCCACAGAGCGGTAGATGTCACTCAGGCCGCGAGGGCAGTGTGGAGCCGTAGGGGGCATGGGTTGGCGGAGGCCGCGAGTGCTGCGAGGACGGCACGGAGCAGAAGGGGCCGTAGAGGCTGTAGGAGGCACAAGGTTGTGGAGGCCAAGGGTGGCGCGAGGGCCACCGAATCCATGGGTAGCACGAGGGTCATAGTGAAGCGGTCCACTGTGTCTGGCCAGACAACCATCTGTCCTCTCTGTGTGGTGCGGATTCATGTCACGCCTTCGCCGGTGGCTGGTTCGGCTGGCCGCTCTTCATTCATCGCCGTAGCACAAAGCCCTCTTCTTCCATCATGAATAACACACCATTCATGAAGAATGATAGAGGGACCGAGCCATGTATTTTTGGCCCAAACCCTCGACATTAGAGTGGTAGAAAGCGGCTCAAGGGGGATGATTCAATGTGAGTGTTAAATTAACATTGATCAAATTAAAACACACCACTAACTCATTTTATTGTGGAAGTCAATGTGGAGGGATGAACGGACACCGGTTTATCATAATTGAAGATGTCCTGCATTGAAGGATGTCAATAGGAAGGAGTCGAAGATGTTTTGAGAATGTCGGTGTTCTTTGTTGGAGAATAAGAATTCCTCCAAAATCTCTCCTCTTCCAATCCTTTCTCCCAATTCTACCCCAAATGAAATGTAGCCAATATGATGTGTTCCATCAATTTATGTTTTTTTATAAAATTAAATTTTCATCATTAATTATGATGAGCTTGGAATAAATAATTTACAGGAAGGCTTGGGTCACCCCCCTCATTAAAGAGAGAGTTTAAAGGTTACCTCCCATTAAAGGGGGTTTGGGTGGTCCCCGTCTCTAAATTCAAAAAGGGGAGTTAGTACAGGTGGACCCCACCTCTAAACATTCACAATGAAGGTTTAGGTTCAGGTGGTCCCCACCACCATAACCCATGTTTAGGGGGTTTCTAAATAAAAATGTTAGAAATTTTTATTTTATTTAATTCTTTCACGGAAATCACAAAATTATATATTTCTCTCTCGACCCACTTCGGTCGAGGTGAAGGTCTCCTTATGCGAATATCGGTGCTGCGAGTTCAATGGTCCCCTCGAATTTCAATTACAAGAACCAGTTTAAAAGTTAAAAAAACCGGATCGTACATTTACTGAATATACCCGAATTTTTTTTCAGAAACTCATTCTGGGAACACCGGGCCTCGAAATCACACGCTGTCAATTTTAGTTAACTTGTGAAATTCCCATATATTTAACGAAAATTAAATAGAAATTTCATATCTTTACATTCTCCCAACCAAAGTGCTTTGAATCCCCATAAGCCACAACTAGAACTAAGGGATCATGTGGGGGTAATGAGCATGAAACTGAGCCTCTAGTACATATGTGCTATCTTAGAGGATCACATGATGCCAGTGAATGTGCACCAGAGGTATCGACTGCCAATTAATGACCTGCTCTTGTCGTTCCTGAATATCTATTGGAACCTTTGAAAACATCGCCCCATTTTCGATGTCCAGCATGACATGGTCAATGATGTGAGAAGGGTCATGTACATATGTCCTCAGCTGAGATACATGGAAGACGTCATGCACCCGATGCAATTGAGGGGGAAGTGTTAGGCAGTATGTCACCTCACCAACTCTACTGAAGACCTGAAAGGATCCAATGATCCTTGAAGATAACTTACTTCCTCATCCAAATATCTTCAAACCCCATCGAGGTGAGACCCATAGAAAGACGTGGTCACCATCCTTGAACTCTAGTGGTCTCTGTCTCCTGTCAGCATAAGCCTTTTGCCTGGTCTATGAAGTCTTTATCTGGTCCTGAATGATCTGCACCATTTCTTTGGTAGCCCGTACCATCTCTGGTCCCACTAGTGCTGACTCCCACGGGTCAGTCTGGCACAAAGGTGATCTGAAAGGTCGCCTATACAATTCATCAAAAGGTGTCATCCCATTGGTGGAGTTATAGCAGTTGTTGTATGAAAACTCCACCAAAGGTATGTGATCCTCTTAGCTGCTACCAAAGTCGAGGACGTAAGCATGTAGCATGTCCTCGATGGTATGAATGGTCTGCATAGTCTGGCCATCAATCTTAGGGTGGAAAGCGATGCTCAAATGAAGTTGTATCCCAAAAGCCTCGTGCAACTCCATATATAGTCGGGAAGTAAAACATCTATCACTATCAGAGACAATCATAGAGGTTACACCATGTAGCTGCACATTCATTTGCACATTTATCCATCCCAAGACATCTATTGAACCTTTCTCTCTGATAGGTTGGATATGGGCCGACATGGTGAGTCGGTCGACGATCACCGAAATAGAATCATGACCTTTGGATGTACGTGGAAGTCCTATCACGAAATCCATAGATATCCCATCCCACTTGCACTCTGGGACATCTAAAGGCTGAACCAAGCCTGATCGTACCTGATGCTCCACCTTTACTTGCTGACAAGTGAGGAACCGAGAGAAAAATCGGATATTAATTTATTTATTTCCGGCCACCAGTACCATTGTCGAAGGTCCTAGTACATCATTACCACTTATGGATGTACTGCTAGAGGGGATCTGTTGAACTCCCTCATCACTTCCTCTATATGTTACACTGGTACCATGGCACGTCCTTGGAAGAGGATAAAGTGCTCCCCACCTTCCAAAAATCCCTCAGGTGCCTGTCCTGTGGATATATGAGCACATCAAGCCTCACAGTTAGTGTCCCCATGATGTGCCTCCATGAATCACTGAAGAATTGGGAGAGTGGCTGCAATAAAATGAAGAAAAGATGCTCCGTCCCATTCCATAATGGATATCTGCCATGTGGCCAGCTACTTCATCGCCTCACCTAGCAGCTGTATACCAGACCACCTGCTGACTGCATCTGCTACAATTTTATCCTTCTCAGAAGTATAGACTATCTCGAAGTCAATGTTTTAGAGGATCTCAAGCCAATGCCACTGTCTCATGTTCAGGTCCTTTTGAGAGAAGATATACCTATGACTAATGTGATCCGAGTAGATAGTAAAATGATCACCCATCAGGTAATGTTTCCACATCATCAACGTGAATACCACTACTGCTAACTCTAGGTCATGGGTAGTGTAGTCATTCTCATGTTGTCTCAACTGTCGAGAACTATATGTGATCACTACACTCTCCTACATGAAGACACATCCAAGAATGGTCCATGATGTGTCACAGTAGACTATGTACCCTATGCCCCTTCTAGAAGCCTCAAGATGGTGGTACTTTTCAGCCACTACCTCAGCCCCATAAAACTCTACTATAATATCTCCAAAAACATGAAGGGTTTCCCCTACTTTGTTAATGCTGATACATATTCTCCATCTATGGAGAAATATGGCACAAATCTATGGAAATATCTAGCCAAACCCAAGAAACTTCATACCTCTGTCACACTCTTGGGTGGATCCAATGAATGTACCACCTCAATCATCATTGGATACACTCCAACTCCAGCCTCTGAGATGACATTTCCTAGAAGTTGAACCTCTTAGATCCAATACTTGACCTTTGAGAGCATACCATAAATATAGTTCTCTCAGAGTGTGTCTAGTACTACCTGAAAATGATAGTAATGCTCCTCCTCAGTAGTCATGTAGATCAGAATGTCATCAATGAAGACCACCATAAAGCGATCAATGCATGGCTGAAAGATCTTGTTCATAAGCCTTGTAAACTCTGTTGGAGGATTGGTCTCGCCGAATTTCATAACCAAGAAGTTGTAACGTCTGTACAAACAATTGAAATCTATATTTTGCACATCCTTACCTCATACTCTAAGCTGGTGATAGCTTTATTTTAGGTATATCTTCGAGAACCATCATGATCCCTTAAGTTGATGAAAGAGGACGTCAATCTTGAAGAGTGGTTATTTGTTCTTCATGGTCACCAAATTCAGGCAACGATAGTTGACACAAAGTCTCAAGATCCAATCCGCCTTCTTTCAAAACACAATCAGGGATTCCTCAGGATAAACACTAGTCCAGATGAATCCTTTCCTTGTATGTCCTCCAAATGTACCCGCTGCTCATGAAGCTCCACATGAGCCATCTGATATGCTGGTGTAGATATTAGTGTCATCTCAGGGTACAAGACAATTTAAATGTCCATTTCTCTATGAGGAGGTAGACCTGGAGGACATCTCCATACTGGTCCACCACTATCGGATAACTCAGACTCTCCACATCAACAGCTCTGTGGGAAAGGCTAGCCAACTGATGAGTGATCAGCTACATCCTCCTCCAAGTAATTCCATCTAGCAATGAAAAGGCTCCTTTCTCTCCGGTGAAGGTAAACCTGGTCTCATCCATATGCACACACCGCACATTACACCTAATATAGTAATTTTGAACATGGAATGTAGATAACTAGTCCATACCCCAGACGACGTCGTAAGTCCTTGAAACTGCTACTAAGAGATCCCAGTAGAAGCTCTCGCCTCCTAGAGTAATCTCACACTACTGTCACTAGTGCCTAATCATCAAATCTACTTCCGTAAGTTTTTCTAGCTGTAAGGATCGAGACAACGACTCTGTCGGAATCTCTGATCTCCAAATGAGGGTAGTGGAAATAATGGAATGACTGGAACCTGTGTCTATATGTACTCTAACTAAGGTGGAGTAGACACAGATCATATCTCTTATCATATTTGTAGTGTCGTGATCGTAAGCCTCAGCTGACTGGAGTTGAGCTCGCCCCTTTGATCCTGCTCCCTGTGGTCAGGGTGGACCACCTGTTGGTAGCGTATGTAACATCTCGAATCGTCCCCCACCACTGGATGAGCGACCAGCTCCACTGCCACATCTTCCTTCTCCCTACGGACCTCCTTGATCGAACCTCTATCTCTGGCTGGGCGTTCCGTCGACCATTTGCTGATCATTCGTACGACGGGTCATACAGTCACTAGCCATGTGACACTGCCTACCACATGAGTAACTCTACATGATTACTGCATGTCCTTCTTTTCTTCAAGAGCCCCACACTACCGAACCCAAGTCATGGAGTTGTCTACCTCTAGGTATAGTCCTGTTGGACTTATGTGACGTCTGTCAGCTGTCAGCTGCAGAAATCCTTTGGTGCATCTCACCTTTGGTGACTACTCAGCAAGAAAACACTCCACTAAGAGGGATATCTCTAAAACCCCGTGCTTTATCGGGATGCTGAGTGAGATCATCAAAGCCCTGATCTCCCGCCTGTGTCCTTACTCAATGTTCTGGGCCCTGAAGAATGGGTCCCACACCATATGAGTGGAGTAGCGTTAGAGGTCGGTGTACCTTGCTGAGTACTTACCCACAGTCATGCTGCCCTACTATAGATAAAGAAGCTCCTGTCTGTGCACTACATGAAGTGTCGTTGTTACAAAATCTCCCTGAAACAGGCTCTCAATGTCTACCCAAAGAAGCTTCACCTAGTCATGAACCTAGAGCAACATGATCTATCATCTTCCAGCTGCTTCATGCAGAAGATTTGTGATTAGGATCACCATGAGATCAGCTGGTGTCCTACCAGTTGGAAGACTCTCACAATGGCCTCTGGTTAATCCTTATTCGGATGTGGGTCCGTCTCTCCCCAAAACTGGGGTGGACTCTGGAACTGGAACTCATGAAACGCGCTCAAGATGCGTGCGCTCTCTGTTGTTGGGGATGATGGCATCAGTGGCCCAACGGGGAATGGTACTGCTAGTTCCTCTACAAGAAGAAGGCCCTTCACTGAGGCCTCATCGCACGATTGGATATCAGTGTGTAATGCTCTCAAACCCCTAGATGGCTATCTGTGTGGAGGAATCCTGAAACGAAACATGTGTGAAACTGTCAATAATTTTTACCAGGTGAGCTAACTCAAAGTGATCACAATGAAAAATCAGGAAAACACACACGCAATCAGTGTTTTCATGTTCTGATTCAGAATTCAGATATCAGGGTCCTGGTGTATGGATACGTTGACCGCCACACCAACACTGTAATACCTAAACTGACAACCACACTCACTACACTTAAAAATATTTCCATTAAAATAAATGTCAGATTTCAATGTTCTACGGTTGAACAGACTCCCCTGCTACCAAATTTTCATGACCTGTCCACCCGGGGCCCGTGCCATGACTACCCCAGACCCGACTTCCTTAGGATAGGGGCTGACAACTAGCACCGAAGGCGTATTCCCCAAAACTGGGAAGGCAATGCCTTTATAACATGTAAACACATAAAACCAAGCACACAACAAGATACAAACTCAAGTAAACTGAATAGTAAACAGAGTGAGTACATTAAGTAAAAGGGGCCAGAATACAAGTCCAACTAAAAAGTACATGAAACAGAAAGTACATGTAAACTGGAACAACTCTTATGATCACCTGCCAAGGATCCTACCTAAAGGGTAGGTACAAATCGTGAACGATCATATCTACGGTAGGCCTCATCTATGTCCACCCCCATGCTACATCTAGTCTGGGTACTCTCATCCTATGTCAGTGTTGTCTATCGTCACGGCCAAACAAAACAGGGTGCGGGTATATCCCGTGTAGCGGTGAGTATATCCATACTCAGAAGGGACCCCAAGACCATCAAGGTCTCAAAAAATCCTCAATGGATAAACCATAAAGAATTAAATCAATTGATAACCCAACTTACTAATATTCCCATACGTATACTTATGTTAGCAAGTATACACATCTCAAACATGAGTAAACAGAGGTTCTAACTCAAAATCTCCATGTCCAATTGTTCCAAAAAGGAAGAATTGCCATGAATGTAAGTACTAGAAGGTACAAAATCAGCTCATACGAGGATTTATTATAGGGGTAGTAATAAGTAACATCTCCAGCCACATCGTCGAACACCACATCTACTGGAGAACCCATCCTATATCAAGTATTGTAGGACCACCATGTCACATGAAGGAATTTTCCACTAACCTTTGACTACTGAGGTACTACTCTTGTCGAGTACCGTGGATCTTCCATGTCACACAGAGGCGCTCCCCACCGTGGGTCTGCCGCATCACACAGAGGCGCTCACCCTTATGGCATGCTGAGGTACTTATCCTGTCAAGTACCATGGGTATGCCGAATTAGACAGAGGAGCCTCCCCTCATGGACTATTTAACAACTCATCCTTTCGAGTACTGTGGTACAGCCGCGTCACACAGAGGCGCTCCCCACCGTGGGTCTACTCCATCACATAGAGGCGCTCCCCCTCATGGCCTATTGAGGTACTCCTACTGTCGAATATCATGGGTTTTCCGTGTCACATAAGGGAGATCCCAACCGTAGGTCTTCCATGTCACACAGAGGCGCTCCCCACTAGGCTTGTTGAGGCACTCCGAGTCGAAACAGATATCAATCGTCAAGTCTCAACAAGTCACATGGTTTTGTATGTATCATGATTTGAAGAACCGCTCCCCAAGACATAGTTCAATACTCCAACATCTAATTAGTTCCATGAAGATGTATCCCAAAATTCTTCCTTGTCATAGGGGTCTCAATGCAATAGACAGTGTACCAATCAGACACCTGGTCTGTAAGTTATTAACCTTTTTGTCTTGAGGGCCTTCTGAATTCATGCTCGATCCAACCCAAATGTACCCCAACAATATCAAACACTACAGTGGGGTATACCAAAGGGAACATCTCTCTCCAATGTTTCGAGTGTCATAGAAGGTTCGTCAAATGGACACTCGGTGCCAAAGTCATATCCAATGTAGTTTTTAGGGATGATGTTGGTCCGGGTCTGGTCCCACTCTGTCAGACCGACCTGGACCGACCTAGCCTGGGCTAACCCGATTTGGGTTGACCCGGACCGACCCATTGGGTACGGCCCGAACAGCTGGTTCCGTCATGTCCCGCTAGCTCTAGCCCGACATGCGTTGGGTGGCCCGACCTATGCAGGGCGGTCAAGCCTGCACTGGGTAGCCTGGCCTGGGTGGTGTTATGCTGTCGTGGGGGCCATTAGGGCCGTAGAGCGGCGGAATCCATGGGGTTCATGGTGGCCGCAGAGACCAAGGATGGCGCAGGTCCGCAAAGGGCGCGAAGGCCGCGGGGTGGTGGTGGCCACAGGGGCCGTGAGGGCTGCACGATGTTGCGGGGGCCACATGTGGGGCATGGGCCATGGTGTGGTGGTCCAGAACGACTGGCTGGACGACCAACCTTCCTCTCCACACAGCGCAGTCACGCGCCGCGCATTCTCCAGCGTCGAGTTCAGCCAGCTGCTCTTCGTTCGTACTATAGCACAAATCCCCCTTCTTCCATCGTGAAGAACACCCCATTCATGAAGAATAGCGGTGGGGTCGGGCCATTTTTTTGGCCCGCACCCTCTACATTTGAGAGGTAGTAAGATGCTCAAGGGGGATGATTCATTGTTAGAGGAAAATTACCATTGGTCAAATTAAAACACACCCCTACCTCATCTGATTATTGAAATCAATGAGGAGGGAAGAACGGGTGTTGGTTCGTCATAGTTGAAGACATCCCACATTGGAGGTTGTCCCGAGTAAGTAGCAGAAGTTGTTTGGGGAACATTTGTGTTCTTCCTTGGAGATGAAGAATTACTCCTAAAGCTCTCCTCTTCTAATCCTTTTTCTCAATTCCACCCCAAATGAAAAGTATCCAATATGATGTGTTCCATCAATTTAATTATTGGAAAAAAATTAAATTGGAATTAGTAATTACGATGTGGTTGGGATAATTTATATAGAGGAAACCTAGGGTCACTACCTCTCATTAAAGAGGTTGTTGAAAGGATTCCTCCCATTAAAGGTGGTTTGGGTAGTCCCCGCCTCTAAATTCAAAATGGGTGGTTAGTTCAGGTGGTCCCCCTGTTATCATTTACATTAGAGGTTTAGGCTCATGTGGTCCCCACCATCATAACCCTTGTTAGGGGGTTTCTAAATAAATATGTTAGAAAATTTTATGTTATTTAATTCTTTCACGAAAAGCAATAAAATTTTAATTTTCACTCTAGACCCACTACGGTCAAGTTGAAGGTCTCCATAAGTGAATATCGGCGCTTCCAGTTCAACGGTGCCCTCAGAATTCAATTCCGAGCACCAGTTCAAAAGTTACAAAAACCCACTCGTACGTTTACGACACATACCTGATTCTTTTTTCATAAATTCATTATGGGAACACCAGGCTTCAGAATCACGCGCTGTCAATTTTCACAGACTCATAAAATCCTATATATTTAAAAACAATTACATAAAAATTTTGGGTCATTACACAGACCCTAAATTTCATTGTGGAAAATCAAATTTCAATGTATAAATTTACTTAAAGTGGGGAGAATTGAACACCATTATATTCTAAGAATATTTTTTTATTATATATCATATGCATCCCAAAACTGTGATATAAAATAACCCATGAAATATATTTAATTCTATTTAATCTCTTCAATAGAATTTTAAACTCACAACCTCGAGTCAAAATGAACATTAACAAACTATTCCATAATAAACGTACCATGAAATTGGTGGCTATAAAAGTATTATTTATATTATTAAAAGTACATGGTTTGAAATGTAAATTTTTTTTATATATTAATAATATATAATATGAGAATAATTTGAATTAAAATGAAATTTTTATTAAAATTCATTATATTGTAAAATTACGGTTTAGCTGGATTTGGATGAATATTGTAAAATTAATTTTTTTACCACATTTAGAAAACTTATTTCACTAGATTTATTTTATTTTTGAAATATGAATTTCAAAATTATATTTTGGTGACTTTTTGACATTTTGATGAAAATTTAATTTTTTGAAGAATTGTGAAACTACTTCTTTTATTGAAAACTATGTTTTCGTTAAAATAATTCACAAGGATTAATTACATTTTAAATTTGTTTTAAAGTAAAATTAGTACCATTATATATCTATTAATCAAATTTGGGCCATTAGAATCATTTTTATAGTCAATTTTGAAATTAATACCTTACAAACTTATGATAATTTTCTTCATGAAAGGGCATGTTGGATAGAATAATTAAATTATCATAAAAAATTTGGTTTCATTTTTATACTAAAATGTAACTTGGGAATCATTTATGCATCTAGTTTAATAATAATATTAAACTATTTAGTCATTACATATTTAATTATTTATATCTTTTAGTAAATTAATAAAGTAAGACATCGAGCAAAGATCACTGGGTTGAGGGTCACTACATTATTTAAACTATATGAAAAAGAGATTCGATTATTGATATTTTTAATGTTTAAATAAAAATAAAAATGTAATATTTAGATTATTTTAATTTTTTACATAGTAGAATTTTAATATTTTGCATTTATATTTGATTTGATTTCATATATTTCTGTAAATGTCATTTAAATTGATAATATGAAGGAGATCATGTTAGATATAAATTAATTATAAAGTGTTTATAATTATTTTATTAATAAATTTTTCATAATTATTTATCTAATGGGTAAATATTTAAATTTATTATTTATTTTGTTTCTTCAATATTTATTCAAAGATATAAAATTTAATTTTATTATTTTATGTATTGTTTAGTTTACTGTGTTAAAATACTTCTATAAATTGGCATACATGGATCTATCGAGTAAAATAATATGTATAAAAATTGATTTAGTTATCTTGAAACCAAATTTTATATTTTAATAGGTTATGATTTTGAATTTATAAGTTTATTATTGTTTATAAATACTAGATATTTGAATTTTAATTGGAAACATGTCTCTATTTAGTAACAAATCATTTGTATAGGGGATTTGGGTAAGATTACTAATTTTTCTGTAGGTTTATGCCTTGTATTGAAAATGAACAGTCGTATATCTCTCATATTTGACATTATATGATTCCAAGTATTTAAATGAAATAAATTCATATACCATATAGATTGGATACATTTGGATATATGTGAAATTAGTGGGATTTTAATTCATGTTTGTAACACAGTCAATGATTTGTATAAGGATTTACCCATTAATATAGTTTTGTAATATTTATTTGGTGAGAAAGATTTGAATTGTGAAAATAGTCATTAAAATAAGGCATATATCTAAATTTAATAAATGATATAAGATAAAAAAATTAACACTACATAAAATAATTATATGTTAAATATTCATTGCAATGTATAATTTTTTAAATACCATTATCATCCAACAGAGTATATTGATGATAATTCTAGTATTCCATGGAATATATTGTGTAATAAATGTTATTAATTAAGTGAAGATAGAATTTATGTTCCATGTTTTTAGTGTTTTGTTTTTGCCCCACTTATGTGGTTAATCCTTTCTAATTATACCAAAATATTAGTGTTCAGTTTATCCATGTGATGGATTGAGAAAATAGATGTCTAATCAAAAATCAAAACTCATATATTAGATTATTGGCATAATGGACTAAAAAAGTTCTATCTAGTGAGAGGAAAAATTATGTATACTCATTATTTATAAATAATGATAAAATATATTATTATAGTAATAATTGCATCATCCTCATCAAACATATCCTTGAGATAAATCCTTAGAAAAGGGAATATTAATATAAAAAACATCTTAGGCAGGCATAGAAATGTAAGAAATATTTTTATTATGAGGATAGCAATATAAATTAGAGAAATAAATTACCATATAACCAAATGTTATCGTTGTTCAATAACTATGTTAACAAGCTTATGAGATTAATAGTATAACTTGTGTAGGTTTTCAACAGAATTCCATGAATAATGACCAATAGAAAATTGATATCCACTAATATATTCAATATGATTAAGTGTTCCAATGAATTGGTTAGAATGATGATATTCTTTAATCCATTGGTAATATAATTCCATATCATTAAAATTTTTTTACAATATAAATTATTTCCATAAAATTTTTCCAAATTTTTTCAAAGGGGTTAGGATATGTTAATTGGGAATTAGATTTATATGTTCTAGTTTTGAATAGACTGTATAAGTGGTTATATGATAAAAATATATCATGAAATGCTATTTACCAATCCCAGAAATGTATCTTCGAGAGGTTATATAGGGTTATTGAAACCATGATGTTGTGTAAAGATGGAGGATTAATTGTTAAATAGGTTGTAATTATATAAAATAACTAAAAGGGTTTATGATAATTTAGGGAAATTATACTTGAATTATTATTTTTATATAAATAAAATCTTTTATCATAGAGTTATGTAATAAAAAAATGTATCCATTAAAAATGTTGTAAATATATTGGATTTGAAAATGATGGATATATATGATAAATAATGTGATTTTTATTTAAACTTTGTGTATGATGTTTCTTCTTTGATTTTTTTAAATGATAAATCTTATTACATGTTCTAATTGATCTGAATAAATAGTGTGCATTGTTATTCCATTTTCATCCATGATAAGATATGGTACATATTAATAAAGGATATTTTATGTGTTGATATTTTTGTTTTTAGATAAATCATATAATATAACATACATTAAATTATATAAGGATAAAATTTGTTTTATATGAGATAATAATTGTTATTTAGTTGTTTGTAAAAGTACAAAGAAAAGAGTTCACCCCACCATTTAGTGGAATAGTTTATTGAATAAAATATTGTTTTAAGTATATTTATCCAAACATATATCATAATATTTAAGACATGAATAATGTAGTTTACTCTTCAATATACCCACTAAAATAAAATACTTATAATTTCTTATCATAACAATGGTCATGAATCTATTCATGAGATTATATAGAGAATATGGTTTCTAATATAAGATTTGTAATATATTTATACATCAAGAAGTTCAAATGAATGAATAATTATACCTATCAAAATACATTGATAATATCATCAAATTTCCTAAAATAAGTTAGAGGATATTGATAATTTATAGATCAAATATATAATGTTGTTACCATAAATATGTAAATATTAATTTATATCTAATTGATTTTCATGATGCTTTGGACACATGAAATAATATAATGTACAATATTTTTTTTTATAAAAAATGATATCAAATAATTTTTTTGATGGAAAATGTTTTAGTAAATATTATTATAATGAACTTATGATAAGTTGTACTTATAGAATAGAATTTATTAATTTCAAAAAAATAAATATTGTGAATAAATAATGATTTAATTCTATTTTAAATATTTTGTTATTAAGAATGTGATCCCTAAGTATCATTATTATTCCAGTTTTTTAACATTATATATTTTAATCACTAAAAGGGTTTAGTGAGTGAATTTTATTATATGATAAAATATAAATTTGATAAGAAATATGTTGAGATGGAACGAGTGTAACAAAACATGAAAAGTTAAAAAAACATAATGTCGCTCTATAGGGTTATCATATGTGATATGACTATATGGGATCTTATATATATATTAGATAGAATTATTACAAGAATGCAAGAATATAAAATATGAAATTCAATATTAAACATCTAGTCCACTTTTTCATATTGTTTGTATGGGATTCATATATTTAGTGATGAAAATAATGATTAAGCTCTCAATGTAAGACTTTGAGTTATCCTAAAATGGGGTTTACCATAGAGAATAATAGGTTGGGATAAATGTTTATGGTATGAATTATAATTATTTTATATAGGGAGACAAAATATACCCATGAGGCATACCTTGTGTTTTATATATTGGATGGTTATTTATGTAAACATGATAGAGTGTTAAACACTATGAAATTAATATACTATGGGGTATATTTCATATTTGTATTTACCTATTGTTATTGTTGAATAGTTTCCTAACATTAGAACCATTTAAATATGATAACATTTTGTTTTTTATGATGTTTAACTAATTATTCAAGGATTTCTTATGTTGATGACCTTCAAATCATTTCAGGCTTGAACAATATTAAATTTCCCATTTAGAATGATGAATATGAAATTTGATACCTCAATTGGGAAATAATGATTGAGGTAGGGACCACAACTAGATAAAAAATTATATTTTATTTTCTATTATATCATGGAAATGTGATATCCATATTCAAAAGTGTAAAGATATGTGATGTATTTTCTGAACCAATCTGTTTGAACTTTGATAATTGAGAACATATGGGAAATAATTTTGTATTGATATACTATATTTACAATAATCAATCACTATATAGAACAAGGGTATTAGATAAACATTTACTCATGTATATGATTAAATTTTTTGAAATAGGTTTAATGATTTTTTTGATGGAGGAGATCCTAGATTCAATTATTGGGTGAGTAGAAACAATCCTTTCTTATACACAACTTTTAAAAAAATGAGAAATTAAGGATATCATATTTATTTTTTAATCTACAAAATACATGGGGGGTCACACATTATAGTATAACAAATGTGGATTTAATTTATAAAACTGATAAATCCACTATAACTATTTATTATGTATATCAAAATAATGTTTTTGAAAATTCACAAGGTATTTAATATGAAGTCATGTCTGGTGAATTTTATAATAGATTTCTAAATATGTTTTGTAAATTTATAAAACCTGTTTTAGAAATATTTTTGGACATTATTTTGTATAAATACAAATAAAAAAATAAAAAAATGCTTTTAGGGTTTATTGAGATGGGATATATATGAAAAAATTACCTATAACTGATATACATATTTTTATACTTGGCTATATAATATATTATAAAATGGTTTTATGATAATGAACTAATTCCTAGTCTATTCATAGTTTATAACAATGAAAAATTGGGTGTTCTCAATAGTGATATTATATGATTCATATTAGAACTTACAAATTAGCTTGGTCATTGATATGTAAGAGTTGTGGTTTCTCTATATTCTATAGTAGTTATCAATTACACAAGTCACACCAAGAGAATAAAATAAATATATATGATAGATTTGATTTTTATGTTTATAAAAGGGTTATGATAGTTCTCATTTACTCATAAATTTATAAACATAAGAGTAAAATATACATAAAATTATAGGGTATCATTACAAATATATAAACATGACATAACAACTGAGATATGGTGTGATATTTATTCAGATTCTTTCATTAAAATATCTCTTCAACTAGTTTCATTAGTTTACAACATATAATTTTGTATCATAATGGTATAAGGGGTATGAAAAAATCATTGGATGATGTTTTTGATCAATTGATACAATAAAGAGGTAATACTTCTTCTATTTTTCACTAATAATATTCATAAACCCAATATTAAGGAATTTAATAGTAGTATTTAATTTTTTTAATGGTTCATGTTCATCAATTTCCACATTCATGGTTTTTGATTAACCTAGAATGGTGATATTTTATACAATGTTTCTAATGCCTTTTCCTATGTTGAATAAGTATTGTATATAATTTATAAACACTTAAAATGGTTATATTAATCCTTCCATTCCTAGATAAATTTTTGATATAAATTGTAATATTAATTTTTTTATGTTGATTCAGATTTTACTCTAGTGAATGAGTTGTGATTTGTAGGCCTACTGGGATGGGGAGGGGTGGTAAATCCACCACCCTTTACTCTTGACTTGTACTAATCTCATACTCCTAAACCATGTACAAATGAGGACTAATGCCGAAATATTTTCTCTTTATAGAAAACTAATATTGGTTTTTACATGATATCCATTATCAAATTTTTTCGATATCTAAATGAACAGAATATGGTGAGAAATATAATATCATTGGAATATTAATCATAAGGAATAGAAAAAATATAATGAATAATAATTTTTTTCCTTTACCCTTTTAATTTAATAAATATATATGTATAATAAATTAATCTATAGAAAAACGTGAGGTATTAACATTAGATGAAATATATACAATATAAATATCATCTCTTCACATACATTAATCAATGTTTTGAAATCATAGAACACATTGTTTATGTGACTTATATTGTATTATTTCAACATGTTGAATAAATTTAATATATGGATCATGGGAATCATATGTTTTCAAAAAAATTAAAAATTATTAGTAGCTATACTTATAAAATGTGAGTATATTAATGGATGTTAAGAAGACCAAACTGAAAATTTTATATTTTCTTACCAAATCATGCATTTAGTTTCAAATATACATGATAATTAAATAACATATTATCTTTTCTTAGGCATTACATTTGTGATAAATTTTAAATAATTTTATGTCATTAACTTTTTATGTTATATCCAATATATATCATGATCCTAGTGATTCCATAAATTAATTTTTGAAATAAATGGATATATTTTAGACATAACATTTTGATACGACACAAATGATATATGACTGTCATTTGTTGAGACATAAAAAATCATTTCCAATTCTTCTTAAAAAATATCCAACTATAAATCCACTGAAATGAAAATATTATGATGAAAAATAATCTATAAGATCTCCACATACGTTATATGTTGTTATATATTTTTGACTTTGGGAATATGTATTAATCTATTGACATCAAATAACTATCATGGTGTATCATGCCTCATATATTAGGGTGAAAGATGAAAACTGTAAAACATTTAGTCATGTTAATGTATCTTATGTTAGGTGTGTCATGAATTTTATAACATTTCATGAATTATAATGATGAAATTTCTCTTCTTTATCTTATATTTGAAGGTATCGCTGATCATTTAATAGGAATTAAAGCCTCTAAACTAGAATACTTTTTCATGATTATTACAAAATGGTTTACATCTACAATTAGAAGGATGATAAGTTATATAGATACATTTATGAAACAAATATCCATCATTCTCTATGAGATAATAATTGTTAACGGTGGTAGATTATATATTACTATTCAAAAGAAGATTTTAATTTATTTGAGATATTTATTTTTCAAAGGGGCCATAATATTTTTAAAATAAAAATATTTTCTTTATGGGTTTGAACAATTTACACTGTGTAAGATACCATTAGTGCCTCACACTTAGTGAATCTTGAAGTTCATTAGATTCAGTTGAAGGTATAGATAATAAAAAATTCATTCTCATTATATGAAAAAAAAATATTTTAGTTATATTAATTGTAATATTGGAAATTTTTATTCTTTTTTTGAATAAATAAGTTATAATTTATCTCTTATAGTATATTTAATTTATCATAGGTCAGATTAATCAATATATAAATTTTCTTCATCAACCATAACTATATTATGGTTTTAGGTTCAATAAATTTATTGAAAGATCATAGGTTTATTTAATGACCCAAGGGTCATATATTAATATCAATTAAATTAATTATTTATATATTTCTGAAGTATATTATAGATGTCAATTTCACATAATAAAAATATATAGAAAATAAATATATCATTTTTAATATGGCATGTGGATATATTTTAGTTAGGGTTTGCTAATTTGATTTTTTGAAATTCATGAAACTCAAAACTATCTATAGAAAAATTTGTCACACAATTGAATATGGGTTCATAGTATAATAACTTTTCACTAATAAACAAGAGATATAAATAAATAAATAATTGACCCCTCTTATAATATAAATAATTATAAACATATAGTAAAAATTATACATGATCGATAAAATATCCTAAAAATCATGATGTTAACATAAAAGTGTCCATTATTTCTAGATAAACATTCAAGGATTCTTGGAATTAATGTTGATATAGATTATGGAATTCAACTTTGTATTCAAGTAGAAAAAAACAATTTCCAAAGGATTAAAAATCAAATCATGTGTGATAAATGATTGAGAGCTAGTTAAAATACCATTGAAGTATGTTTTTTAATTAATAAATAATTATAAATCATTTGTGATGTTCTGGTATAATGATTCATTATTTTTCATCAAGAATTAGATATAATATATTTAAACTAGTATCATTGTTGGTGCTTTCATTTCACTCATATCAATTATGAATTATCAAATAAGCCACATAGAATTAGTAATTAATCTTTCAATTAAATTTTGTAAAAGTGATTTATATATTCATTTTCATATCTCAATGGTCTCCAAAAAATGAATTTGAGTTTTCAGGGTTGGAATGAAAAAAGTATGAAAAATGGATTTTTGATTTTATGAAAATTCATATAATGGAGAAAGGTGGTTGGAAATTGATTTAAAACATGTGTACAAACTAGCCATGTAAAAATCAGGATTCACAAATTTTGTTCTATATTTAAAAGTGAAATTTATAAATAATAGTATTTTTGAAATAAATTATAATATTAGTGAATGACAAATATTATTATTTTTTAATTTTATTAGATTTGATCAATTGAAAAGTATTTTATCAATAATGTACATTTTAAAGATTTCACCTTATTTTAAATGACCATAAATTAGACATATTAGTGTATTTTTTTATTTTCATGAATGTGTAATTTTAAATTGATACAAATTAGTATTCAATTAAAATAATTCATATGTGTATCAGTGTTTCTCTTTTTATAATGAGTGAAAAATATACATATATTGGTTATTAATGGTAATACATCATCAATTGTACCCCAAACATTCATCTGATTAGTGTTATAATAAATAGTGATCTCTTGGGATGGAAATCCAAGATACGACCAAAGTAAATCATAATAATGAGAAACAAAAGATAATGGTGTAATTTTATAATTTATTAATGACATTCTGAATTAGTTATTTACCCTTGGAGTTATGTTAGTTATCAATAAATGATAAAAAAAATTATTATATAAAAGGTTCATGTTTACTGCAAATTTATTAAATAATTTCAAGGATAATAATTTTATATGATTTTAATAACATAAACTAGAAGAATAATAAATTGATGATTTATTTTTTGATATTGAATGAAGAATAAGATCATTTTATGATCCATATATGAGAATTGTTCACCAATGTTTTTTTAACTGAGATATAGAGTACTCTAATAAAAATTAATTGATCTAGTAATGTAGGGATTAGATAAAATTCACAATATTAGAATACAATGACTGTGTTTTTTTAAATTGATGATTTATGATGATTGATTTTTTTTATTTGTTTTGTTTACATTAAATATGACATTATATTTATTTTTTTACGGATGGACTTCAATAAGATACAAGGAAATATTTTAATTCAAGGGATGTGAAAACCATTCCATGTAAGGACCAGACCGCACCATAGGATTGAATTACACAATTAAGGCATCTCACTTATATAAAAACCCAAATGAATATTTGTTTATTTTTTTATATATAATTGTGAAAATTATAAAGATAAAAACTATATACAAATAAGTATGTTACAACCCATTATTATTTGAAGATAAAGAGAACAATTCATTAATTTATATAAAGAAGAAAACTATGGGTGGTTCTCAAAACCATTATACAGTCTCATAAAAATTTTTATTGTCATTCAATGAGATATGATGGATGTTTGACACCCCTGATGGCATAGTTAATTACTGTAGTTCTATAAAAATATTTTTTTTATTAAAATCATTCATCCTAACAAAAAAATGTAATACTTGATTATCCCAAATATAAAACCAATAATGATATTATATATGTTCAAAACTATTTAACGAAATTGAAATCTAAATTGTATGATTTTGTTGGAAAAACACAATGTATAGAAAATACTAGGTTTTGATATAAATAGAAATGGATTCCTGGGTTAATGATTTTTAGGATTCTGTGCTAGGGATTTAAATGAGAAGATATTTATTAATGTTTGGTGTTGGAATTGGTTCTGTAGAAAACATTGGTCTAGGTATCCTTCTCTAATAAAGTGATTAAACAATTGGAATGGTCATCGAATTAGTGAAATTACAATACCAAGTAACTTAAACCTATATTAAAAAAAACCATCCACGATTCAATAATGTTCCTAAACAAACTATTGAGATTAATTGTTGCAATTAATTAATAATTCCTCAGAATATAGAAATGGTCTCTTAATACAAAAATAAGATAACATGGAATTGTTAAATGATATTTGAACCAATAAAAATTATGAATAATAATTATAAACAATCCCTAGATAAAAATCACCCAACATTCACATAACCTGACACAAAGAAACTACTTGTTCATTCTAGCACTGATCAGAACTAGCAGCATGAGTACCCGAAGAATAATTTCCGTGAAGTGGGAACCAATATCATCACTCCATGTTCATCAAAAAAATTTCAACATCACATGGCCTCCATTGGTTCGCCACTACTCTCAAATTTCGATCAAGGGGATAATTTTATAGAAAAATTCCATCAATATCCTAATTCGTGATATCTTTATTTTCTAATGTGTCACTATTTTCACGACATGTAACATGGTTACACGATATGTAATATCGAGATTTTTAGGTGTCTCGAATCTCGCCGTAATATTTTCCAAAAACATGTCCTGAAAAAAGTCACATCATTTAATGTAGTTACATGACATATAAGATTATTTAACATCATGTATTTCCTTGAAAACTTGTCATGCATGACCATTTCTTTTTGAAATAATTTTTTCATGAAATATCATTTAATAACATGTAATCATGTTTATCTATTATTACTCATCCACTTCTTTCTAAAAAACTAGTGTTGTACTTATAGTGATGCTCTTGGTGTGAAGTTTCTTTGAGATCATTAATTTTCCTCTTTTTATTCTTCTTTAATAAATCTATCGTTCTATCCATAAAAACATAAAACAAGTAAATCTGTTCCCAAATTCAATAGATTAATCTATTAAATTAGAAATCTATACATTTAAACACTCTAAAATGCATGTATGAAATATACATATCAATGATGATTGATAATATTAACAAAGTAAATATCCACTATTTTTTTGGAAAACAATAACAATGTTTATATGATTGCATTATTTATTAGAAGGCATGTACATAGTAATTAATAATCATGGTCCTTAAATATATTGTAGGTGTTCGATCATAAAACAAAATAATTATGGGATACAAACCATGTCTTGATTCCATTAAACTTTTTGAATGAAATTAAATAAATTTATATTTTATTTAATTATAGTTTTATATTATTCAATAGATTTCTGATCTATGGTTGACTAGTTGAATCCAAACTATGGTTTTGTCAAAAATTCCATGGTTTTTAAAATTTTATAAAATGCAATGATTCACTTACACTATTATTGAGATATTTACCATTTATTTTTATAAATATATCTTTGGACTAAATTGTATGATTCTATAGATGAATAATGTTGAAACATGATTTATGTATAAGAGAAACTTTTTATGTACTAATGAAGATTATTCATTCAAACTTATACATTTTATTGATCATTATTATAATTTTAAAGAGCATTGAATAGTTATGGGAGTTTAGGAGTATTTAATTTAATCATTGAATTTCTTTCATTAATAAAAGAATTTAACAACCAAATATTTTTTATTTTTATTCAAAAATATTTTGTTTCAAAATATTTTGTTACACGCAACATCGAGTTTTAACAAACCATAAAACACTATTAATATTATTAATTAAAGATGAAAAAAAGAACCTAATAACTAAAATTGTAGATAGGAATAGTAATTAACATGTTTTTAAAAATTAGAAATATTAATATATATATATATATATGTTTTAAATACGTACATAATTTATGGTAATTTCTTTATATGTTTAGAAAGTAATTTTTTCCTAAAAAAACAGTTTCATTTTATAGAAAATAATTATTTTAATTTCATACAATTTTAAATAAAATATTTTAAAAAGGAGGTTAAATATTGAAATAAACATTTAAAAATTTTCTTATACTTAAATTTTTATAATTTTTTGAAAATATTTATTTTTCAATGAATAGTGAAAAATATTGTTATTTATTTATTTTTTTGTTTAAAGAATTTAAAATTTTAAATCTTGTTTAAAATTGATTAAAGTTAAAACTAGTTACAACATTAGATTACTAATATTATTTCTTTAACTGATATAAATTTATGATTTTTTTATAAAAACGTCATTTAAATATGGAAAAAATTTCATTGAAAACACTTATTTTGACAGTATTTGTGATATTAATTTTAAATTAAATTACTCAACTAATACGAATTGAATTATAAAGAATTGATTAAATATTTTGAATTATAATTAACAATGTTATATAATATTTTGAAATTAGGTATTTATCATAATGATTAATAAAAATAGGAGAAATTAATTATTGCAATAATAGTTCAAACGAGTTTACAGGGGTTGAAGAGGTTTGACCGATTCTTTTCCAAAACCTACTAGATATCCTTATTTAAAAAAAATATTATATAATTATATCATATGAAAATTTGAGTATTTTTAAAATTTTAAACCCTGGTTTTAACATTTTCTTTTTAAACATTTCAATTCTGTCATCATTTCTCCTTATAAAAGGGAACCCCCAAAACGATACTCTCCACACCTATATAACCTTTTTTAGAAAAATCATAACCAAAAACCATACATACATAAATAAATTCACCCAATATTCCTTATTTTGGTAAAAACAATACTCTCATAAATTATATTTTTTCTAACCTATGTAGGTTTTCATAAAAAGAGGTATTGTTCTTGAAATGACATTTTTTCTTTTATTTACCCTTCCAATGACAAAAAATATTATTCATCAATGATGATATAAAACAATTTCAACAAATATTCTAACTGGAAAATATTTTTCTTCTTATACTACATAAATCTCTTCATCCATCAACTAGGAAAAGAAAATTTTGATCGTGTGTATGATAGACAACCGCCTCGTGAAATGTCGTAAAATTATTTTCCATCAGTGAATTTAATAAATGGATAAAATAGAGGAATTAACATATGGGGGTGTGTGTGTGTGTTTTTGTGTGTGTTTGTGACATATAATACATTATAATAATTTTTAATTATAATATAAATTATTCATTCTTACCAAAAAAATCCATTGGAAAATGACAATGTTGGTCTTGTATACATGTAGACTACCTCCTCCACGAAGTGACGTGTCACAGTTTTCATTTAAATATAAAATTTATGAAATAATGGTATATTTAATAAAAATATATGATATCTAAAAGATAATAATTATTTTATAAACTTGAATTATTTTTTAATTTTACTTTATTTAAATTTTCATGTAAATAGAAACAATATTCGCGTGTATGCACAATATACCTTATCCACGAACAATGTTCCTAATTTTTTATCTCTTAAATTTCTGTATAAATATAATTATTAATATAATGATTATATATATAATGAATAAATTTATCTATGTGATGGAAAAATAATCAATATAAAAGTACTGAACAATCGAACTATAACATACATGAAAAAAGTAGCAGTTATTACCCAAAATAACAATTTTAACAAAATAGTATTAATAAATGGGTGATAAAAGGTTTATAAATATTTATATATAGTATAATATACATGATTATTATTATTTGATAGTTATATATAAATTAATATATATTATACAGGATGATCAAAAATGTATGATGAATGTCGATACATATGTTATGATATTTTAATCTCACTTACTTTTTTGTGGCACATTCCACAAACAAAACGTTTATCTTATTTGGATATTCTTATAATAAATATGAATATATATTTATTATTTTTATTAGGTATATTATAGGTTATATATATTCTTATATTCGTATTTCAGTCATTGGGATAATGATAAAAAAGAAAACAAACAAGTAATTTTTTTTCTAATAATCACAATATTTTTCTGGATTGTTTATGATTAAGTATTCAATGATAAAATCATATAATATAACCATCTAGAAAATCAAGAATTTAATTATGGTCATTTTGTCTATAGAAATTTTATTTTTTTAATTTTATACTCTTTATGGAGATAATATTCAAAAATAAAATGTTTAATGAAAATTTTCTACATTTGTATATTTGGTCAGAAAGAAATCTACTTCTATAAAATAATTATTTTAAAAAGGATTTTGTAGAAAATTTTAATAATCTAAAATTATCATCAAATTTAATTTTACGCTTGTTTTATATTTAAAAAATTATTAAATTGAAATTTTTTTCATTATTTTGAATGTTTTACTTTTTGACATTTTACAGAAAACGTGAATTGAATCATTGTTTTATTTTATACACCTTGAATAATATATCTGTCCATTATTTATAATCAATTATTTAAATATTCTATTAGTTTTTACTAATAACGTTTTTCCAAATTTACTATTTTATTAAATATATGGGGGATTCTAGATGTTAAATAACTAATTTCATAATAAAAAAGAGATTTTACACATGAATAGTTCAATGTGATATTCTAAAGAAAATTTCCATCTATTGTGACATATATTGATAGTATATAAACAGTATTGGTGATATAATGAAATGATACCACTCATATTATTTATATTTATGGTTTATTATTATGATGAGTATATGCATATGAAACACATTCCTCTGTAACATGTTTTGATCTAATGAATTGGTGAAATAGTTATGAATCCCATTAATTTTATACGAGGATTTCACAAAAAAAAATTATGAAGGGTATTTAATTTCTATGTGTAATGTGATGATGATAGTTTTATGATCTTGTGGACCAAAAATACATGATTTTCATTATGTGATAGGTGGGACTAAAAATATATACCCCTCTAATGCATTAGGTAATGATTTATATCTCATGAGATATAAATTAATAGAATAGAGAGTGAATCATGTTTTGTTATGGAATTATGAACACTATAAAAATTAATGAAAGTGAACCTTAACTACCATTATGGATTGGGGGTGTATCTAATACACTATGATTGTATTTTAAATTGGCCTTGAATACCAAGTAAATGATATTCAATGTTTACTTTTATTCCATAATTCTATGACATATGCTGGTTTAAGTCTTCAATGTAAGTTGTTTTTTGATTACATTATGAATCATGTCTTATATAATACCAATATTTATTCCTTGAATAAATATTTTGAAATATTATATGCGGTTTATGGATTTAAAATTTTACTTACATACCTTTATTCTCATACTATGTTTATATCTCTCTTTCATTCCATTTTTTACTATATAATCTCAACATTTCATAGGTTTCTATTCCACAGGTTAGGATGAATTTTATTATATATTATATTTCAAATAATGGTTCTAGTTATGAATATCATAGTAATAGATAATGTATTCCACCTGTGAACCAGTTGTTTGTGTATCCATGTTTCTAATGACAATTGGCCTAATTGATTATTTCATAGATCTTTATGTTATGAAACAAATATTAAAATATTCAGTTTTGATATATATAAATAATGATTAGATCTCTATATTTAGTATTATATAAAGGAAATGAATTGAATCATTGGGTAATCTCACCTTTCTGTTTTTTGTGAAGAATTGATCTCTGACCAAGGCCTTCTTTAGGAATGGTTAACCACAAGGGATTGTGGTAAGATTCCATACTAATAGTTATGGATTATAATATAGTTCAATAATAGGACATTTATATCCCCCATTAATATTTCTACACTATTAAAATTTTTATTAAATCATTGTTTATTTATCCTTCAAAAACATGGATGAGAAAACATTAGTGATATCCATTAAGAGAAATCCATGTATGGGAAAATATCGTCGAATTTTTTATAAGGATAGAGTGAGTGTTTAGCAAGTTATTTTAACCATTTACGGATAATTGAAGTGTATATGTCTATAAAATTGTCTTAATTATGGTAATAACTTTGAAGAAGGTGTATTGGTCATTGAATTGATCTTAAACTAGTGCAAGAACACAATCCTTCCTACACACCTGTTTTAACACTCTCAGGAGATAATTTTTGGAAATTAATAAATTTTTACCGAACAAATAGACATATTTGAATGAAATATGACCCAAAATAACCTATGATAATCCTCATTTTTAACAGTATTAAAAGGAGTGTCATTATTTTTTGATCATATAATTGTTTTTGGTTTATTATGTTTTTCCAATTACGATTATTGTTTAACTCACTATGAATTTTAATTTCTGTTAGTGGATAGAACCCTAAAGAATCATGTTAATGATTAATGTGTTAGTAAATAAAATTATTGTTCTCATTAGTAACCACATGATAAAAAAATAATGGAAAAATCGCATTTACATGTTTACATAGCTTTATCAAGATAAGAGTCATGATTATCTTCTAAATGATCAATAGAGGCAAAATCACTATGTTGAGTCCTCCGTGAATAAATTATTTGATTCTTTTATTGGTTCCTATAATTGAGTTGTTTCTCGACAAATTTTCATTACCATTGAGAATATATTTTCCATTCCCTAATGTTAGATGGGTGAATATTTCGTTTTGGTTTTCTACTATTTGGAATGGATAATAGATCAATGGTGGACTCTTATCATGAATACATGGAAAATAATATGAAATTGATTAAATGGAGTAGTATGAGTTTATGAAATTATTTTTTAATATGTAATTATCATGTATTAATAATATTACAATTGATAATGATTTTATTAATCTAATAAAGAAGTATTATCAATCTATTGGTAGTTATGAGAATAATTTTACATGGATCTGGATGTACAGTTCTAGTATTATCATCCTACCTAAAAGTAAGGTTGACGAATGT